>CAKXYN010000038.1:10000000-15852500 GCA_935064755.1 Tragelaphus eurycerus
CACACCCTCATATCATACTCAAAATGGCTTAAAAAATTAAATAAAAGACATGACACTGGGCTTCCCTGGTGGCTCAGATGGTAAAGCATCTGCCTGCAATGGAGGAGACCTGGGTTCAATGCCTGGGTTGGGAAGATCCCATGGAGAAGGAAATGGCAATCCACTCCAGTACTCTTGTCTAGAAAATTCCATGGACTGAGGAGCCTAGTAGGCTACAGTCCATGGGGTCGCAAAGAATCGGACATGACTAAGCAACTTCACTTTCACTTTCACAACACCAAGAAATGCCTAGAAGAGAACATAGGCAAAACATTCTTTGACATAATTCATACCAGTGTTTTATTAGGTCAGTTTTCCAAGGCAATAGAAGTAAAAGCAAAAGTTAAAAAATAGGACTAACTAAACTCACAACCTTTTGTACAACAAAGGAAACCATAAACAAAATGAAAAGACAACATACGGAATGGGAGAAAATATTTGTAAATGATGCAACAGACAAGGGCTTAATCTCTAAAATATACAAACAGTTCATACAACTCAACAACAAAAACCAAACAACCCAACCAAAAAAATAGGCAGAAGATCTAGATATGTCTCCAAAGACATACAAATGGCCAACAGGCACATGAAAAGATATTCATCATCACTAATTATCAGAGAAATGCAAATAAAAACTAAGGTGTGGAGCTAAGAGAACGCTCCTACACTGTTGGTGGGAATGTATGTTGGTGCAACGATGGAAAACAGTATGGAAGTTCCTTCAGATCAGATCAGATCAGTCGCTCAGTCGTGTCCGACTCTTTGCGACCCCATGAACTGCAGCACGCCAGGCCTCCCTGTCCATCACCAACTCCCGGAGGTCACTCAGACTCACGTCCATCGAGTCAGTGATGCCATCCAGCCATCTCATCCTCTGTCGTCCCCATCTCCTCCTGCCCCCAATCCCTCCCAGCATCAGAGTCTTCTCCAATAAGTCAACTCTTCGCATGAGGTGGCCAAAATACTGGAGTCTCAGCTTTAGCATCATTCCTTCCAAAGAAATCCCAGGGCTGATCTCCTTCAGAATGGACTGGTTGGATCTCCTTGCAGTCCAAGGGACTCTCAAGAGTCTTTTCCAACACCACAGTTCAAAAGCATCAATTCTTCGGCACTCAGCCTTCTTCACAGTCCAGCTCTCACATCCATACATGACCACAGGAAAGACCATAGCCTTAACTAGGCGAACCTTTGTTGGCAAAGTAATGTCTCTGCTTTTGAATATGCTCTCTAGGTTGGTCATAACTTTCCTTCCAAGGAGTAAGCGTCTTTTAATTTCATGGCTGCAGTCACCATCTGCAGTGATTTTGGAGCCCAGAAAAATAAAGTCTGACACTGTTTCCACTGTTTCTCCATCTATTTCCCATGTAGTGATGTGACCAGATGCCATGATCTTCGTTTTCTGTATGTTGAGCTTTAAGCCAACCTTTTCACTCTCCACTTTCACTTTCATCAAGAGGCTTTTGAGTTCCTCTTCACTTTCTGCCATAAGGGTGGTATCATCTGCATATCTGAGGTTATTGATATTTCTCCCAGCAATCTTGATTCCAGCTTGTGTTTCTTCCAGTCCAGCATTTCTCATGATGTACTCTGCATATAAGTTAAATAAACATGGTGACAATAGACAGCCTTGACATACTCCTTTTCCTATTTGGAACCAGTCTGTTGTTCCATGACCAGTTCTAACTGTTGCTTCCTGACCTGCATACAGATTTCTTAAGAGGCAGATCAGGTGGTCTGGTATTCCCATCTCTTTCAGAATTTTCCACAGTTTATTGTGATCTACACAGTCAAAGGCTTTGGCATAGTCAATAAAGCAGAAATAGATGTTTTTCTGGAACTCTCTTGCTTTTTCCATGATCCAGCAGATGTTGGCAATTTGATCTCTGGTTCCTCTGCCTTTTCTAAAACCAGCTTGAACATCAGGAAGTTCACGGTTCACATATTGCTGAAGCTTGGCTTGGAGAATTTTGAGCATTACTTTACTAGCGTGTGAGATGAGTGCCTTAAAAGACTGAAAATAACTGCTATCTGATCCAGCAATCCCACTTCTAGGCACGTATTCAGACAAAACTACAATTCAAAAAGATGCACCTCTATGTTTACAGCAGAACTATCTACAATGGCCAAGACAGGAAAACAACCTAAATGTCCATCAACAGATGGATGGATAAAGAAGATGTGGTACATACACACAATGAAATACTGCTCAGCCATAACAAAAAATAAGGAAATAATGCCATTTGCAGTCATATGGATGGGCTGTGAAATTATCACAGTAAGTGAAGGAAACCAGAAAGAGAAATACAAATACCATATAATATCACTTACATATGGAATCTAAACTAGGACACACATGAACTTATCTACAAAACAGAAACAGACCCACAGACATAAAGAACAAGCTTGTGGTTGCCAAGGGGGAGGAGTATGGGGGAGAAAGGAATTGAAGTTTGAAAATAGCAGATAGAAACTATCATATATAGAATGAAAAAACAACAAGGTCCTACTGTATAGAAAAGGGAGCTATATTCAATATCACCTTATAAAACAAAATGGAAAAGAATATAGAGAAGAATATATGTGTGTATGTAGAAGGCAATGGCACCCCACTCCAGTACTCTTGCCTGGAAAATCCCACAGATGGAGGAGCCTGGTAGGCTGCAGTCCATGGGGTCACTAAGAGTCGGACATGACTGAGCGACTTCACTTTCTCTTTTCATTTTCATGCACTGGAGAGGGAAATGGCAACCCACTCCAGTGTTCTTGCCTGGAGAATCCCAGGGACGGGGAGGCCTGGTGGGCTGCCGTCTATGGGGTCACACAGAGTCGGACACGACTGAAGTGACTTAGCATAGCATAGCATGGCTACAGTCCATGGGGCCACAAAGAGTCAGACACAACTGAGTGACTGACACTTTCACAGCAAAAATTAACACAACATACTAAATCAACTACTACACTTCAATTTAAAAAAGAATTCTACCTTCTCCAATTAATAATGGCATATGGAACCAAAATATATTACACATTAGTTACCTTTTTATTGATACTATCCCTTTGATTTAGAACCATTATTGCCTTCCTGAAAGCTAAATATTTTTTAATCAAATAACCTTTTTATTGATACTACCCTTTGATGTAGAACCATTACTGCCTTCCTGAAAGCTAATTTTTTTTAATCAAATAACATTTATAAAGTTTGGCTTATTACTTGAACAGATGCCTTAAAATCACTGTTTATGGGATTTTAATAAAATATTTATATTTTCACAAGGCATATGTGTTCCCTTGTAAATTGGAATTGTGTTTTGTTTTTTGTTATTGGGGGCTTTGAGGGTTTTTTCCTTTTCTTTTCTTTTCTTTTTTTGAGTATGTAAAATTCAACAGACTACATAAAGTCATTCTTTTTTACTTATGAACTTAGTCACCAATGTTAAAGATAACTTGGAGAAAATGATAAAGCTATGACTAGAAGTTTTCAGTAAAAATGCCAAGATTTTAGCAACTTGGGGAAATAACTCCTCCTCGCCCTATTTAGAATAAGGAAATAGAAAAATGTTCTGCTAGAGAAATCATTTATAATTTGCTGTACATACTGCATTTTCTCAATTTCATTAATATATGGTTCAGTTCAGTTCAGTTGCTCAGTTGTGTCCGACTCTTGGTGACCCCATGAATTGCAGCACGCCAGGCCTCCTTGTCCATCACAAACTCCCGGAGTTTACTCACACTCATGTCCATCGAGTCAGTGATGCCATCCAGCCATCTCATCCTCTGTCGTCCCCTTCTCCTCCTGCCCCCAATCCCTCCCAGCATCAGAGTCTTTTCCAATGAGTCAACTCTTCACATGAGGTGGCCAACATATTGGAGTTTCAGCTTCAGCATCATTCCTTGCAAAGAAATCCCAGGGCTGATCTCCTTCAGAATGGACTGGTTGGATCTCCTTGCAGTCCAAGGGACTCTCAAGAGTCTTCTCCAACACCACACTTTAAAAGCATCAATTCTTCAGTGCTCAGCTTTCATCACAGTCCAACTCTCACATCCATACATGACCACTGGAAAAACCATAGCCTTGACTAGACGGACCTTTGTTGGCAAAGTAATGTCTCTGCTTTTCAATATGCTATCTAAGTAGGTCATAACTTTTCTTCCAAGGAGTAAGTGTCTTTTAATTTCATGGCTGAAGTAACCATCTGCAGTGATTTTGGAGCCCAGAAAAATAAAGTCTGACACTGTTTCCACTGTTTCCCCATCTATTTCCCATGAAGTGATGGGACTGGATGCCATGATCTTCGTTTTCTGTATGTTGAGCTTTAAGCCAACTTTTTCACTCTCTGTTGCTGCTGCTAAGTCATGTCAATTGTGTCCGACTCTGCGTGACCCCATAGACATCAGCCCACCAGTCTCTCCTGTCCCTGGGATTCTCCAGGCAAGAACACTGGAGTGGGTTGCCATTTCCTCCTCCAATGCATGAAAGTGAAATGCATAAAATGCATAATGCATAAAATGCATAAAAGTGAAAGTGAAGTTGCTCAGTCGTGTCTGACTCTTGGCGACCCCATGGACTGCAGCCCACCAGGCTCCTCCATCCATGGGATTTTCCAGGCAAGAGTACTGGAGTGGGGTGCCATTGCTCTAATTTAAAGCTAAGAGCTTTTATTTACTAGGAAACAAATTCTTAGTAGTATCATATAAGCATCAGTTTTCTTATTATAGATACAAAAAAATTTACTTTAAATAATGGCAACTCAGGTAAAATAGATCAGTCATATCAATATTAGAAAGTGTTGCTTTTAAAAGTTTTTCTTCCCTTTTAAAAGTCATGATTTTAAACAGGATTTGTATAATAACAACCACATTTATATAGCACTACTTAAAATATTTTCCACATATTATCTCAATTCTCATGTAAACTCTCTAAGTTAATAACTTTTATAATCCTTATTTTACAGATGAAGAATTGATAGTACAAAATAATTAATACCAGACTTCCTTGGCCATCCAGTGGTTAAGAATTTGTCTGCCAAAGCAGGGGACACAGGTCAGATCCCTTCCAGAAAGACTCCACACGCCATGGGACAACCGAGCTCATGCGCCGCAACTACAAAAGCCCACGCTCTAGAGCCCATGCTTTGCAACAAGAGAAGCCCCGCAATGGGAAACCAGGACACGGCAACTAGAGAGTAGCCTCCGCTCACCACAGCTAGAGAAAGCCCATGCACAGCAACCAAGACCCAGCACAGCCCAAAATTCATAAATAACAATTTTAAAAATGATAAATACCTTGCCCAAAGTCATACAACTAGTAAGGAGGAAGCCAGAATTCAAATTCAGGCAACCCACATGTGTAAGCACCACCAACACAGACCCTCTAGCTAACCATGTTACATGACAGAATCTATTAATAATCTTTTACCTACTATAGATCTTTAATACGAGCCTTCCCTGGTGGCTCAGATGATAAAGAATCTGCCTGCAATGCAGGAGACCCAGGTTCAATCCCTGGATCAGCAAGATATCCCTGGAGAAGGAAATGACAACCCATGCCAGTTTTCTTGCCTGGAGAATCCCATGGACAGAGGAACCTAGCAGGTTGCATTCCATGGGATTTGCAAACAGCCGGACAAGACTGAGTTACTAACACTTTCACATTCAGTCTTGAATAATGGCCTAACATTTCTACTCCATGACTGATACAAATTAGGTGAGAAACTGAATTACTTCAATAATATTAAATTTAAAATGAAACGAATTCTACAAATAAATTGAAACTTGAAAAAAATTAAACCATAGCAAGGAGAGTAATTTATTCTCAATTTTCCCAGCAGCTGAACAAGTACTAAATTTCCTTGAATCAGAAAACAAATGAAATTGTTCATAATTTTCTCAAGGTCATAATAGAAACTCTGTAATATCTTTGTATCCAGAGATACAAACAAAACCCTAGATTTATTGAGAACAGATTCAAAGAGATTAGAAGTTAAAGTTGCTTTGAAACCTAAGTAGCTGCCAATCCTCCAAACTGTAATTAAGCCCTTGGATATAGAAAAAAGACTCATGTTTGCTGAAAGTCTTACGTCTACTAGTCATGGTCTAGCACACAGACTAATGTGCCCAGGCTTCAGCAAAGGAAGATGGGGACGGCACTCCAGCTCTGTCTGTGCCATCATCTCTCAGAGGTTTGGTTTTCTTATCTGTAAAATATGCATGAGAGCTGTCTCTTCTACCTGGCTAGTTATAGTGAAGCCCCCATGAAAGGCCCGTGAGAGACCCCTGTAGAATCATTTTATAAACTTGTAGAGAGTAACCATTGTTACTAATATTAACTGTGGCAACTGTTGTTGCCAGTCACTTCTCCTTCAAACTGGTCTCAAATTTTTTAAATTTAAGATTTCAAATATTTTATATTATATATATATATATATATATAACTATAGTTGTGTTCATTTTCAATTCTAACAAATTTAGTGGTGCAAAACAACACAAATCTATAATCTTGCAGCTCTGGAGATGAAAAGTCAGAAAGGGGTTTCACTGCACAATGATCTCACAGCAGGACTGTGCTCCTTTCTAGACTTTCTAAAGGAGTTGTTTCCTTGCTTTTGCCAGCTTCTACAAGCATTTCTTGGCTACTGGCCTTCTTCTGCCTTTAAAGCCAGCAATGGCAATTTGAGCCTTTCTCACATGGCATTCACTCTGACAATCATTATTCTGCTCCTCTCTGAACATTTAAGGACCCTTGTGACTGGGTCCACCTGAATAATCCAGATTAATCCACCTATTTTATAAGCTAATTAGCAAACTTAATTCAATCTTCTATTTTAATCACCCTTTGCCACATAATGTAACCTATTCACAGATTCTGGAAACTAGAACAACTTTGAGAAGTCACTAGTTTGCCTGCCAAAAGTGATACTCAATTTTAACATTCCATGGATAATTTGTGGTTTTATTTTGTACTTGTTATTCAATCCCTCAGTCATGTCCAACTGTTTGTGACTCTATGTACTGTAGCACTCCAGACTTCCCTGTCCTTCACTATCTCCCAGAGTTTGCTCAAACTCATGTCCATTGAGTCAGTGATACCATCCACCCATTTCATCTTCTGTTGCCCCCTTCTCCTGCCACAGTCTTTCCCAGCATCAGAGTCTTTTCCAGTGAGTTGGCTCTTCCCATCAGGTGGCCAAAGTACTGGAGCTTCAGCTTCAGCATCAGTCCTTCCAATGAATATTCAGGGTTGATGTCCTTTAGAATTGACTGGTTTGATCTCCTTGTTGTCCAAGGGACACTCAAGAATCTCCTCCAGCACCATTCTGAAAGCATCAATTCTTTGACTTTCTTCATGGTCCAACTCATGTCCATACATGACTACTGGGAAAGCCATAGCTATGACTAAAGGGAACTTTGTCAGCAAAGTGATGTCTCTGCTTTTTAATACACTCTCTAGGTTTGTCATGGCTTTTCTTCTAAGGTGCATGCATCTTTTAATTTGTGGCTACAGTCACCATCCACAGTGATTTTGGAGCCCAAGAAAATAAATTTTGTCACTGTTTCCACTTTTCCCCCATCTATCTTGTACTGAATATGTATAAATATCATCCCACAGAAAATGAAATGTTTCATGAAAGATTTCACTCTTTGAATACCACTTAAAATGTTCCTCATTAATTTTATTCCTTTACCAATAAGATATAAGAGGATACTATGCATCCTGTTTTGATCATATTAAACTAAGTTGCATCAGTCTTATTTCAATGAAATGATCTAATAAAGGTTAATATATTGGTGCTTTTCTATAATAATTGATAATATGTTTAGAAGGAAATTGTTTAGTAAAACATTTTAATAGTTTTTTCCTTTAGTCTAAGAGCCGAAGAATTGATGCTTTTGAACTGTGGTGTTGGAGAAGACTCCTGAGAGTCCCTTGGACTGCAAGGAGATCCAACCAGTCCATTCTAAAGGAGATCAGCCCTGGGTGTTCTTTGGAAGGAATGATCCTAAAGCTGAAACTCCAGTACTTTAGCCATCTCATGCAAAGAGTTGACTCATTGGAAAAGACTCTGATGCTGGGATGGATTGGGGCAGGAGGAGAAGGGGCCGACAGAGGACGAGATGGCTGGATGGCATCACCAACTCTATGGACATGAGTCTGAGTGAACTTCGGGAGTTGGTGATGGACAGGGAGGCCTGGTGTGCTGCGATTCATGGGATCGCAGAGAGTCGGACACAACTGAGCTACTGAACTGAAGAGTTAACAGTGTATGTTAAAATACACAATTTCATTAAAATCTCTTTGCTTTGCTTAGTTTTTAATAGAATTTTAAATCTTTGAAAAGGCTAACTAAAATAGATTTACTTTAAAGACGCAGAATTTATTTTTCAACAGTCCGAGTAAAAAGCCTGTGAATTCCACATCTTGCAAAGTTATAATTTTCATCAGTTGAAGCACAGTTCAATCTCTAAACTTTTAGGATAAATAAAATGATCAAGAAATGAAATACCAAATCAATCTGCTTGGTCATTTATCAGAATGTGTGCTGCTGCTGCTAAGTCGCTTCAGTCGTGTCCGACTCTGTGCGACCCCATAGACAGAAGCTCACCAGGCTCCCCTGTCCCTGGGATTCTCCAGGCAAGAACACTGGAGTGGGTTGCCATTTCCTTCTCCAATGCATGAAAGTGAAAAGTCAAAGTGAAGTCGCTCAGTCGTGTCTGACTCTTAGCGACCCCACGGACTGGAGCCTACCAGGCTCCTCCATCCATGGGATTTTCCAGGCAAAAGTACTGGGGTGGGGTGCCATTGCCTTCCCCAATCAGAATGTGTAGTTTTCTTCTTTGACTGTAACCTTTATTATTTTGGCCATTTTAACAAATCAGTTCCTATTCTCAAACCTACAATTTTATGTTTTGCTGTATCTGGGATTAAATTTTTTTTAAGTCTTCATATTAGGCATTTTCTTAGTTTTTGCTCTAAGGGAAGGGAATCTATATTATATCCATCATTTCCTTAAAATTATTATTTTAGGAAATCATTGAAAAGATCTTTTGAAAAATCTGAATCTCTAAATACGTCCTCAATGAAACTAAATTTCTTGAGTGGTAAAAGTTAGGGCAAAAATTTCCCCCAAGAAAATATTTACTCTTTGTATACATAAGGAAATGTTTCCCTAAAGACTCTTCTCAGAGTGTCTATAAATTTAGGACAGCAATGAGAATATGAACTGACAGCTAAAGAATGCAAGTGTTACTGAGTCAAATTCTTATTCCCTCATATATATCACATGACAAAGATTTTAAAACTTTGTGGGGTTTCTGCCTTTAGAACTCAGTTTTAAAAATATCTCGAAAAGTTAGTAAGTAACTGAGTATTTCTAAAGCTTTTGTCTTAATATTCTAAAGATTAATGATTATTTATATAGACAGCCCCGTAAAACTAAAAATATTCCACTAGATTAACAACCATTGTGTTAATAGTACCATTGTTGTTTAATATGAAAGGGTAATAAACTAAAAATTTAGGAATATTATATTGTAGTTGAGAGGGAGGTTAGTAGCTCCGTCTTTAAAAAAAGTAGAGAATTAAATTGCATCAGACAGTAAAACTTCCAACACTACTGTTTGTAACATATTTCTAGAATAACCTTCTGGTCATGAGGTATGGAGGCTTCCCAAGTGGCTCAGTGGTAAAGAATTCACCTGCCAAGCAGGAGATGCAAGTTCAATCCCAGGGTTCAGAAGATCCCCTGGAAAAGGAAATGGCAACCTATTCCAGTATTCTTGCCTGGGAAATCCCATGGACAGAGGAGCCTGGCAGGCTACAATCCATGGGGTCACAAAGAGGTGGACAGAATTTAGCAACTGAACAACAACAAAATTAGGTATAAGAATTTATAGCATTTTCTCTAAACCCAGGTGCATTCTATTTACATGCTATTTACAATATTTCAGTAGTCAACCAATTCATTATAGCAAAAAAAGTTATCTTACTTTTCCCTGTTTATTTCCTCATGAACATCACAGACCACATTAGACACATCCCTGCCAAAAGAACTCTTTGGCACTTAAGTAGAGAGGATATTTTTTAATTATTAAAGTCAAGACTCACATATAGTATTCTCACTTGGTCCAGCAAACCATTAAATATTCAATATTATGTCCCTGCTCTAATCACTTGTGGTAGTTATCAATAGCACAGCAAGGAGAAGGGTTTTAAAGGAAGAATCCAGGCTTAATAGATTAGTACTTTGGCAATTTTTATCATGGCTGTAAGAGAATCACTAGAGGCAAGCCTGCTACAGATTCAGTACAGAAATCAATGCCAAAGTAGCAGATATATTACCTTGTTTCCAACAGTAAAGAAATGTGAAATACTTACTTAATGATAACAGTAATATAAAAATATTTCAAAGGAAGTTAAATTCCATTTTCCCTACCACATAATTGATAAAACAATTAGATATGCACTTGTCTGAACATAAATTTACTTTGTCAAATGTTTGAGTGACAGTTGTACACAAGGCACTGTCCTCCTATCATAGAGAGTACAGATAGAGAAGAAATTCTGTGGTCAAGCATAGAGAGTAAACCTGAAGACAATGGCAGACATGTATTATGAGTGTTATGTGCGTACGTTCAGATTGGACAAATGTGAAACCACATGAGACAGAAACTAATAAATACTAGAGCTGAAAAAAAAATGATTACAGGAGTTTGGAGTCACAAATTTTAGAATATTGTTGAATAAAATATTCTGACATAATAGTCAAAATACATGAATTTACCTACCAGAGGAATGAGAGTTTGAGAGGCTACAAAATGGAAAACTATCTGAAGCCTGAGAAGAAACAAGAATAGGATCATGAATAGGAACAGAGAGCCCACCAAGTAGAAGGAAGCATTAAGCGTCTTGTGGGCATGTGACATGAGGAAGGGGAGCACAACCAGCCTGATTCTGAGCTGTATCTAGCTGTGCACCTTGACAAAGTCTAATGGGGGTTAAAGGGGGTTTCTGGGAGAGGACAGCAGGAGGCACAGTGGTTTCCACTGCCAATGAGAGACCTTGAGTGAACAGAGCCAAATGGAGCCAGGTGTCCAGCTTTCAGGAGATGAATTTCAAACCTCTCAGTTGAATTAAAGGGCAAGCCAAGGGCCCTCAACATACAGAAACACAATGAGAAAGAGCAAGTGTTCTTGTGACCAGAGGCCTGAAGGCAGCTGGAACCTATAAACGTGCCACCCGCGGAGAAACTGGATCTATCCAATATGTGAGTAGGCAAATGGTGAATATGTACATGGTTAAGAATGTGAACAAAATGTTATTGATTGGAATTTGCAGTCCCAGAAACTGATTCCTCAAAGGTTTCAAGATGATCACAATGCAATCTTGTCTTTAGTTCACATTTCACTAAAGTCTTTATCTGTTGGAAAAAATAATGTACCTATATAACAGAGTGAATCCAACTTAAAAAAAAAAAAAACCCGACAAGATTTCACAGAGGAGGATACTCTCCAATATTCTCCATTCTAATAAACTGCTCTGATGCTTTTCTCATTTTCTGCCCAAATATAAATATCCACTCTCTTCTGAGCTACAGCTCATGTTATCTTAAAACCCTCCATCTGTGGGTAGATGTGGAAAGATCTAGCCAGTCTTTCTCCTTCTGCTGCATTCCACATATGAATTAATGGTATCTCCACTTCTCTGCCACCATTTTTAAATCACAAGGCTCTTTCTCGGCCCCTCAAAATCCACTGTCACGGACTGTACCTCCATTTCTTCCCCTAGCAACAAATGCCCTCTCCACTGAACTGCCTCCCCTGTACACCTTACATAAAGCATTCTCTCCAACCTCATATATTTCAGAGTATATGTAAACCCCTTAGTTCATATCCACATCTTCTTCATTCCCCAAAGTCCCTTTCCAACAATTATCACCCCGATTCAAGTGTAAAATTCTCTACCTCTGTGAGTCTGGTCCCATTTTTCTGTACATTTTTTAGTCAGCATGTATGAGTTGTTTATACCACATTTATTCCTCCTGTCACAGTCCTTGCTAATTACAGGCCAGTTTTTTCAATAGACACCTATGTTTCACTTATCTTGTGTGTTTTTGAAAAGCTGACATTAGCTCTACCTTCAGAATTAGTGCATGCACTTAGCCACAGTGATTGATTCAGGAATAATCCTATGAGAACTAATCACAGAACTTCTGTTCAATGGTTCTGGGAAATAGGTACTTCTCCCACTAGAGACAAACTGGGAAGTAAGAATTCTTCAGTATGGCTGATAGTTACCTTGAAACCATAAGAAAAATCAGCCTAAGGAAATGTTCACATATAAAAAGAGCAAAAAAAAAAAAAAAAAATAGGAAAAACCATGGAAACAGCCCTGATCAAATAGTTCAGAGGGAACCCTACTTCTACACCTTTATGTTTATTTTTTAAATCATTCAGGATGGGTTTCCTGTTGTGTTCATGGACTTTGTCATTACTAGAGACTGTTGGTTCTCAAGTTGCTACTTTATGAAGCCTGTCCTCAGATATTAACCTTCTGCCCTTTCAGTGTGCTCACGTATACTGTAGCCTTTAAAACATCTTCTCCTTCCTGTCTTCAGATATATATTTTGTTCACTGATAGCCAACCATCATGAGCATTC
Organism: Tragelaphus eurycerus; assembly: GCA_935064755.1. Classification (NCBI taxonomy): domain Eukaryota; kingdom Metazoa; phylum Chordata; class Mammalia; order Artiodactyla; family Bovidae; genus Tragelaphus; species Tragelaphus eurycerus. Next base: position 10,012,693 of record CAKXYN010000038.1, read on the forward strand.
AATACATTAGTAAGCAACCAATATGTTACGTAGCTTGCTTGGCTGAATAATTGCCTTGTCTCTCTACCTTTGATCTCACCCATTCTGAAGTGTGTATCACTTAGTGGTTATTCTTTTCTTTTTTCCAGAGTTCATAATATGCAACTGCTAAGTAACTTCAGTTGTGTCCGACTCTGTGTGACCCCATAGACAGCAGCCCACCAGGCTCCCCTGTCCCTGGGATTCTCCAGGCAAAAACACTAGAGTGGTTGTCATTTGCTTCTACAATGCATAAAAGTGAAAAGGGAAAGTGAAGTCGCTCAGTCGTGTCTGACCCTCAGCGACCCCATGGACTGCAGCCTACCAGGCTCCTCCGTCCATGGGATTTTCCAGGCAGGAGTACTGGAGTGGGGTGCCATTGCCTTCTCCAACTCATAATATAAACGTGTATTTATCACTCTCCCACTGAAAATCATCAATTACTCCCATTTCATCCAGGGTTAGACCTTAGATGCAATCCATGTTAAGCCCCTGGGTGTTATTGCCCACCAAGTATTACCAGCTTTCAATGGAGATTGAGGAGGGCCAGATCCTTCTGAACCAAACCCAAGTATAAGACTTATCTATAACTGCCACCCCTACCTAAATCTGATCTAAAGTAATGTACGTACAGTAAATAACCATATTCACCATCATCAAAAATCTCAGAAAAGCCAAGTAACAAGTCCCCCTGCAATATCTAATTTGCTAAGAATTGTATTCAGTTCTAGACATTAGAACTAAATGGGACATTGGCAAAACAAAAATTATACATAGAGTAACCAGAATTGCAAAAAGTCAAGAAATCACGTGTCAAAAGGAAAATAGAGTTTCGTTGCAGGGAGAAGACTTATGGGGAACATAATGTTTATGTTCTGACATGTGGAAGAACAAAAGGGGCAAAATCTCTTCCTCTCTGGAGGGCATAAAAAGGTTAAATATTTACTCTTTTCTCAGTTTCTTATTTTAAACATTTACTCTAATATGGAGCCACATCTTAACTTCAAATGAGACAGAATAGCAAAATAATGTTTTTATCCAGACATAGAAGGGGCTTATGCAAAAGCACAGTTTTAAAAAGTATTGATCAAGTTAGTCCAGTTTCTGCTGCAGCAACAAAGAACCCTAAACCTCAATCACACAAAAGTTTATCTCCTATTTACATTACCTGTCCAACACAGGCCACAAAGGGGTCTGCCCAGTGTAACACTCCGAGACCCGAGATGGCAGAGGATCCACCATCCTATGACACTGCCATCCAAACACAAGTCTCCAGGGGTCATCTGAGCAAGGAAACAGAGCTTGAGTCACCAGTTGGCTTCTCAATGTTTCTGCCTAGAAGTGATTCACATCATTTCCACTTAAACTTTATTGGCCAAAGCAAGTCTATAGCCATGTCTAATTTTCAGGAAATGAGGGCATACATTCCTCCATGTGAAGGAAAGGTTATCAGAAGTTTGTTTTTTTTTTTTTTTTTTTCCACAACTGGGGGTGGACTGGACTCTGTTTGGCCCAAAAGTAACAAATGTCTACTACTCTAGGGAAGGCCCATGAACCACTGGAACACAGAATAGCAAGACTGGGACTTTTTAGTTAGGGAAGATGAAATCTGAGAAACCACCTAATGGAAATCTTTAAAACTGTAAACATTTGGGGCTTCCCAGGTGGCACTAGTGGTAAAGAACCCGCCTGCGAATGCTGGAGACATAAGAGATATAGGTTCAATCTCTAGGTTGGGAAGATCCCCCGGAGGAGAGCATGGCAACCCACTCCAGTATTCTTGCCTGGAGAACCCCAGGCAAGAGAGGAGCCTGGGATTCCTCTGGAGAGGAGCCTGGCGGGCTACAATCAACAGGGTCACAAAGAGTTAGACACAACCGAAGCGACCGAGCAGCAGCAGCGTAAACATTTTATATTCATGAATATCAAACCCTTAATTATTAAAGTAAAAATACCAGTTTGAACTTTTGAAAGTTATTTCAGTAGTGAGAAGTGAGAAACACCTAAAAACTCCCATGACTCCCTTTGAAATGTGAGCCACAAAACCCTCTAATGTCATCTGTATGTGTCTCCTGACACATACTGGACTTTTTAGTTAGGGAAGATGAAAGCTGAGAAACCACATAATGGAAATCTTTATTTATTTATTTATTTTTTTGCAGGGGAAAATGGACAAAGGAAAGGATCAATGAGGGTGGGAGGGAAATGGGAAGAAAGAAGGGGAGTGATGGTGGGGAGGAGTATATGTAATTTCTTAACCAATGGCTTTCTGTTTTTAATCACAAAGAACACTTAAAAAAATCATGTTGAGTCTTGTGGCCACTGCTGAGTTTTCTAAATTTGCTGGCATATTGAGTGCAGCACTTTCACAGCATCATCTTTTAGGATATGAAATAGCTCAACTGGAATTCCATTACTTCCACTAGCTTTGTTCGTAGTGATGCTTCCTAAGGCATCACTTGACTTGACTTCACATTATAGGATGTCTGGCTCTAGGTGAGTGATCACACCATCGTGATTATCTGGGTCGTGAAGATCTTTTTTGTACAGTTCTTCTGTGTATTCTTGCACCTCTTCTTAATATCTTCGGCTTCTGTTAGGTCCATACCATTTCTGTCCTTTATCGAGTCCATCTTTGCATGAAATGTTCTCTTGGTATCTCTAATTTTCTTAATGAGATCTCTAGTATTTCCCATTCTCTTGTTTTCCTCTATTTCTTTGCACTGATCACTGAGGAAGGCTTTCTTATCTCTGTATGCAGGTCAGGAAGCAACAGTTAGAATTGGACATGGAACAACAACTGGTTCCAAATAGGAAAAGGAGTACAAAAAGGTCAGTTTTCATTTCAGTCCCTAATAAAGGCAATGCCAAAGAATGCTCAAACTACTGCACAATTGCACTCATCTCACACACTAGCAAAGTAATGCGCGAAATTCTCCAAGCTAGGCTTCAGCAGTACATGAACCGTGAATTTCCAGATGTTCAAGCTGGATTTAGAAAAGGCAGAGGAACCAGAGATCAAATTGCCAACATCCGCTGGATCATGGAAAAAGCAAGAGAGTTCCAGAAAAACATCTATTTCTGCTTTATTGACTATGCCAAAGCCTTTGACTGTGTGGATCACAATAAACTGTGGAAAATTCTTAAAGAGATGGGAATACTTCACTATATTAAGTGTGAATTCTGCTTCTTCTGCCAAGTCATCTTGCTTACCTTTTTCTTTCTGGTTTTGCTCTCACCCTTCAATTTGGGCCTAGCTAGAAGGAAATGGCAACCCACTCCAGTGTTCTTGCCTGGAGAATCCCAGGGACGGGGAAGCCTAGTGGGCTGCCATCTATGGGGTCGCACAGAGTCAGACACGACTGAAGCGACTTAGCAGCAGCAGCAACAGAATGATCATAATGTAATATCAGCCACTCCAGTCCACAGTGATTAGAACAGTTCTGAACTTAATACTCTGAAAATCAACTCCACTTAGTATAGCACCAGATTTATTTTCTTGATTCAAGTTCATTAGTTCCAGGACTTGCCTGGTGGCTCAGAATGGTGGTAAAGAATCCACCTGCCAGTGCAGGAGACACAGATTCAATCCCTGATCTGGGAAGATCCTACATTCCACGGAGCAACTAAGCCCATGTGCCACACCTACTGAGCCTGTGCTCTAGAGCCTGCGAGCCACAACTACTGAGCCCACGTGCTGCAACTACTGAAGCCTGCATGCCGTAGAACCCGTGCTGCAAAACAGAAGCCACCACAATGAGAAGTCTGCGTAACTAGAGAGTAGCCCCCCGTTCACCACAACTAGAGAAAAGCCCACACAACAGCAAAGACCCAGTACAGCCCCAAAAAATGAAATAACATTTTTTTATTTTAATGATATTTTTAATACTTATTTTATATTTACATTGTCATAGTTCCTCCAAAAGCTGACCCTGAAAGAAGGATCCAAGTGGCAAGTAGTTTATTTGGGAGTAGATCCCAGAAAACAAGTGATAAAGTGAGGACTGTAAGATGGAGAAAGGCAAAAAGCCAACAAAAGCATATTTAATAAATCCCATAGGGACTACTGAGGGACAGTGTGGGACATACCTCAGATTTAGCTCACTGTAAGGTGGAGACACAAGTGTGTTTACACACCAGCTGCTGGCCCCTGTTAGTGAAGAGTTGCCCCCAGAAGTATAAACTACCCACACTTTGTTTTTTTTGTTTTTAATTAAATTTTATTTTGCTAAAAAAAAAAAAAAAAATCATGTTGAATTCATCCTATATTAGGAGGTTTGTTCTCGAAATGAAAAGTTCAGGAAACAAAAAGTCCAGTTTGGGTGTCCTCATCTTAGGCACATCTTGGTATTTTGTATTGGTAGGTCTATCTTTACCACAATAAATTATTTAGGACAGGATCACATTTGTCACCTCTTCCTCCCTACTACCCAAAGTGGTACCAAACCCATAAAATAGTCAATAAACCTTTACAGAGTGAACAAATAAGTCTTTTTTTTTTTTTTAAACTCTCCTGAGTGAACTGAATTTTTTGAGGCTCATAAGTGAATATGTTTTGCTCTTTACTTTGTCTATTACAGCCAGATTATATGAGTGGGGTATTAAAGTCTCCCACTATTATTGTATTGCTGCATATTTCTTCTATCATATTAATTAATGTTTGTCTTAGATATATCAATGCTCCAATGTTGGGTGCATATATATTTATAATTGTTATAAGTTCTTTTTGGATTATTCCTTTAAGTCATTATGTGTAACCTTCATTGTCTCCTTTTCAGAATCTTTAAAGTCAATTTTATCTGATATGAGTATTGCTACTCCTGTTTTCTTATGGTCCATATTTACATAGAAAATCTTTTTCCAACCCTTCATTTTCAGTCAGTATATATCCCGTATTTTAAGGTGGTTCTCTTGTAGACAACATACATAGGGGTCTAGTTTTTGTATCCATTTGACCCATTTTAGTCTTTTGGTTGTCTCTTGTAGACAAGGTATGTAGGGGTCTTGTTTTTGTATTGATTCGGCCAATCTTTGTCTGTTGATTAGGGCATTCAGCCCATAAACGTTTAAAGCAATTATTGATAAATAAGATTTACTTTATTGGTTTGGGTTCGAATTTATATACCCTTTTAGTGATTCCTATCTAGAGAATGTCCTTTAGTTTTTGCTGGAGAAATGGTTTCAGATCAGATCAGTCACTCAGTCATGTCCGACTCTTTGTGACCCCAAGAACTGCAGCACGCCAGGCCTCCCTGTCTATCACCAGCTCCCGGAGGTCACCCAGACCCATACCCATCGAGTCAGTGATGCCATCCAGCCATCTCATCCTCTGTCGTCCCCTTCTCCTCCTGCCCTCAATCCCTCCCAGCATCAGAGTCTTCTCCAATGAGTCAACTCTTCGCATGAGGTGGCCAAAATACTGGAGTTTCAGCTTTAGCATCATTCCTTCTAAAGAAATTCCAGGATTTATCTCCTTCAGAATGGACTGGTTGGATCTTCTTGCAGTCCAAGGGACTCTCAATTGTCTTCTCCAACACCACAGTTCAAAAGCATCAATTCTTCGGTGCTCAGCCTTCTTCACAGTCCAGCTCTCACATCCATACGTGACCACAGGAAAGACCATAGCCTTGACTAGGCGAACCTTTGTTGGTAAAGTAATGTCTCTGCTTTTGAATATGCTATCTAGGTTGGTCATAATTTTCCTTCCAAGGAGTAAGAGTCTTTTAATTTCATGGCTGCAGTCACCATCTGCAGTGATTTTGGAGCCCAGAAAAATAAAGTCTGACACTGTTTCCACTGTTTCCCCATCTATTTCCCATGTAGTGATGGGACCAGATGCCATGATCTTCGTTTTCTGAATGTTGAGCTTTAAGCCAACCTTTTCACTCTCCACTTTCACTTTCATCAAGAGGCTTTTTAGCCCCTCTTCACTTTCTGCCATAAGAGTCGTGTCATCTGCATATCTGAGGTTATTGATATTTTTCCCAGCAATCTTGATTCCAACTTCTGTTTCTTCCAGTCCAGCATTTCTCATGATGTACTCTGCATATAAGTTAAATAAACATGGTGACAATATGCAGCCTTGACGTACTCCTTTTCCTATTTGGAACCAGTCTGTTGTTCCATGACCAGTTCTAACTGTTGCTTCCTGACCTGCATACAGATTTCTCAAGAGGCAGATCAGGTGGTCTGGTATTCCCATTTCTCTCAGAATTTTCCATAGTTTATTGTGATCTACATAGTCAAAGGCTTTGGCATAGTCAATAAAGCAGAAAAACATGTTTTTCTGGAACTCTCTTGCTTTTTCCATGATCCAGCGGATGTTGGCAATTTGATCTCTGGTTCCTCTGCCTTTTCTAAAACCAGCTTGAACATCAGGAAGTTCACAGTTCACATATTGCTGAAGCCTGGCTTGGAGAATTTTGAGCATTACTTTCCTAGCATGTGAGATGAGTGCAATTGTTCGGTAGTTTGAGCATTCTTTGGCATTGCCTTTCTTTGGGATTGGGATGAAAACTGACCTTTTCCAGTCTTGTGGCCACTGCTGAGTTTTCCAAATTAGCTGGCATATTGAGTGCAGCACTTTCACAGCATCATCTTTCAGGACTTGGAATAGCTCCACTGGAATTCCATCACCTCCACTAGCTTTGTTCGTAGTGATGCTTTCTAAGGCCCATTTGACTTCACATTCCAAGATGTCTGGCTCTAGGTCAGTGATCACATCATCATGATTATCTGGGTCTTGAAACTCTTTTTTGTACAGTTCTTCTGTGTATTCCTGCCACCTCTTCTTAATATCTTCTGCTTCTGTTAGGTCCACACCATCTCTGTCCTTTATCGTACCCATCTTGGCATGAAATGTTCCTTTGGTATCTCTGATTTTCTTGAAGAGATCCCTAGTCTTTCCCATTCTGTTGTTTTCCTCTATTTCTTTGCATTAAGAAATGGTTTAGTGGTGCAAAATTCTCTCAACTTTTGCTTATCTGTGAAGCTTTTGATTTCTCCTTCATATTTGAATGAGATCCTTGCTGGATACAATAATCTAGGCTCTAAGTTATTTTCTTTCATCACTTTAATTACGTCTTGCCATTCCCTCCTGGCTTGGAGAGTTTCTATTGAAAGATCAGCTGTTATCCTTATGGGAATTCCCTTGTGAGTTATTTGATGTTTTTCCCTAGCTGCTTTTAATATTTGTTCTTTATATTTAATCTTTTTTAATTTGATTAATAGGTGTCTTGGGGTGTTTCGCCTTGGGTTTATCCTGTTAGGGACTCTCTGGATTTCTTGAACTTGAGTGGTAATTTCCTTCTCCATTTTCGAGAAATTTTCAACTATTATCTCCTCAAGTATTTCCTCATGATCTTTCTTTTTATCTTCTTCTTCTGGAACTCCTATGATTCGAATGTTGTAGCGTTTGATGTTATCCTAGAGGTTTCTGAAATTGTCCTCATTTCTTTTGATGCGTTTTTCTTTTTTCTCATCTGATTCATTTATTTCTAGGATTCTATCTTCTAATTCACTAATCCTATCTTCTGCCTCTGTTATTCTACTATTTGTTGCCTCCAGGGTGTTTTGGATCTCTTTTATTGCATTATTCATTATGTGTTGACTCTTTTTTATTACTTCTAAGTCCTTGTTAAACCTTTCTTGCATCTTCTCAATCCTTGTCTCCAGACTCTTTAACTGTGATTCTATTTTGATTTTGAGATTTTGAATTAATTTCGCTATCATTATTTGGAATTCTTTATCAGGTAGATTCCCTATCGCTTCCTCTTTGGCTTGGTTTGGTGGGCATCTATCCTGTTCCTTTAGCTGCTGGGTATTCTTTTGTCTCTTCATTTTGTTAAAATTGCCAAGTTTAGAGTGTCCTTACTATATTCTGGTAGTTTGTTGAATTCTCTTTATTGAGGCGGTTTACAGGTCTTTTCAATATCTGATCTCTGCCCTGTTACAGAGGGGGCGGAGATGAACACCCAAATCTAAACCGGCCAGGTTCAGGCACTCGGATAATCCTCAGAAGCACAGACTTGGTTGAGTCTGCGTTTTATGCCCTTCCCAGATCCGAGTAGCACAGGTGATGAAATGTTCAGCGAGCGCAGCTGCTGCGACTTATCGCCTCTCCGCCACTCAGTTTTCTGGGTATACAACCGGTGCACTTTCTCAGGCAGATGTTGACCATCCAGAGCCCCAAGAAGCGTGAGTCAGCACAGAAACCTACTCACAGTTCCTGTAGACAGTGTCTCTCTAGGGCTGTAATTGCCCGCCTCAGGCCCTGGCTGCCTGTCACCGGAGTGGGACGGCCTGCAGCCGGCCAACTCTGTACAGCCCTTTGTTCCGTACGTAGTCCTGGTGGTGTCTTAAGTTAGGGCTGGCTTTTGATGTAGTAGATAACCAACAGTCTGGTTATTTCGCTCAGATAGCGCCTGAGATAGCCAGGCCAAATCCTTTCTCAAAGCGATGCAGGCCTCGCCGCTCCTCCTAGCCCAGCCCCCGCTTGCCAATAGCAAATGCTGGTGTCCGCGCCACTTCTCCGCAAAAGGAGTTACCGCAGGGCTCGTTTTCTCGTTTTGAAGACAATGAGTTGTCTTTCTAAGTGCCTGATGTCCTCTGCCGGCATTCAGAAGTTGTTTTATAGAATTTATTCAGCATTCAAATGTTCTTTTAATGGATTTGTGGAGGAGAAAGTATTCTCCTCGTCTTACTCGTCCACCATCTTAGCTCCTCCTCCCTATCAGAAGTTTTGATAAGCACTTGCAACACTGACTTCTCCTCTGGAGAGGGAGATGGCAACCTACTTCAGTATTCTTGCCTGGAGAATCCCATGGACAGAGGAGCCTGGTGGGCTACAGTCCACAGGGTCGCAAAGAGTCAGACATGACTGAGCGACTTCACTTTCACTTTCACTTTGCAACACTGACCAAAACTCCAAGTAGGACTTAAGCAGAGATCAAACCATCTTAAGAATATTGTAGGAAAGATTAGATGTCTCAAATCAGATCAGATCAGATCAGTCGCTCAGTCGTGTCCGACTCTTTGCGACCCCATGAACTGCAGCACGCCAGGCCTCCCTGTCCATCACCAGCTCCCGGAGGTCACTCAGACTCACACCCATCGAGTCAGTGATGCCATCCAGCCATCTCATCCTCTGTCGTCCCCTTCTCCTCCTGCCCTCAATCCCTCCCAGCATCAGAGTCTTCTCCAATGAGTCAGCTCTTTGCATGAGGTGGCCAAAATACTGGAGTTTCAGCTTTAGCATCATTCCTTCCAAAGAAATTCCAGGGATTGATCTCCTTCAGAATGGACTGGTTGGATCTTGTTGCAGTCCAAGGGACTCTCAAGAGTCTTCTCCAACACCACAGTTCAAAAGCATCAATTCTTCGGCGCTCAGCCTTCTTCACAGTCCAGCTCTCACATCCATACATGACCACAGGAAAGACCATAGCCTTGACTAGGTGAACCTTTGTTGGCAAAGTGATGTCTCTGCTTTTGAATATGCTATCTAGGTTGGTCATAACTTTCCTTCCAAGGAGCAAGCGTCTTTTAATTTCATGGCTGCAGTCACCATCTGCAGTGATTTTGGAGCCCAGAAAAACAAAGTCTGACACTGTTTCCACTGTTTCTCCATCTATTTCCCATGTAGTGATGGGACCAGATGCCATGATCTTCGTTTTCTGAATGTTGAGCTTTAAGCCAACCTTTTCACTCTCCACTTTCACTTTCATCAAGAGGCTTTTTAGCCCCTCTTCACTTTCTGCCATAAGAGTGGTGTCATCTGCATATCTGAGGTTATTGATATTTCTCCCAGCAATCTTGATTCCAACTTCTGTTTCTTCCAGTCCAGCATTTCTCATGATGTACTCTGCATATAAGTTAAATAAATATGGAGACAATATGCAGCCTTGACGTACTCCTTTTTCTATTTGGAACCAGTCTGTTGTTCCATGACCAGTTCTAACTGTTGCTTCCTGACCTGCATACAGATTTCTTAAGAGGCAGATCAGGTGGTCTGGTATTCCCATCTCTCTCAGAATTTTCCATAGTTTATTGTGATCTACACAGTCAAAGGCTTTGGCATAGTCAATAAAGCAGAAATACATGTTTTTCTGGAACTCTCTTGCTTTTTCCATGATCCAGCGGATGTTGGCAATTTGATCTCTGGTTCCTCTGCCTTTTCTAAAACCAGCTTGAACATCAGGAAGTTCACGGTTCACATATTGCTGAAGCCTGGCTTGGAGAATTTTGAGCATTACTTTACTAGTGTGTGAGATGAGTGCAATTGTGCGGTAGTTTGAGCACTCCTTGGCATTGCCTTTCTTTGGGATTGAGATGAAAACTGACCTTTTCCAATCTTGTGGCCACTGCTGAGTTTTCCAAATTTGCTGGCATATTGAGTGCAGCACTTTCACAGCATCATCTTTCAGGATTTGGAATAGCTCCACTGGAATTCCATCACCTCCACTAGCTTTGTTCGTAGTGATGCTTTCTAAGGCCCATTTGACTTCACATTCCAAGATGTCTGGCTCTAGGTCAGTGATCACCCCATCATGATTATCTGGGTCGTGAAGCTCTTTTTTGTACAGTTCTTCTGCGTATTCTTGCCACCTCTTCTTAATATCTTCTGCTTCTGTTAGGTCCATACCATTTCTGTCCTTTATCGTGCCCATCTTTGCATGAAATGTTCCTTTGGTATCTCTGATTTTCTTGAAGAGATCCCTAGTCTTTCCCATTCTGTTGTTTTTCTCTATTTCTTTGCATTGATCACTGAAGAAGGCTTTCTTATCTCTTCTTGCTATTCTTTGGAACTCTGCATTCAGATGTTTATATCTTTCCTTTTCTCCTTTGCTTTTCGCTTCTCTTCTTTTCACAGCTATTTGTAAGGCCTCCCCAGACAGCCATTTTGCTTTTTTGCATTTCTTTTCCATGGGGATGGTCTTGATCCCTATCTCCTGTACAATGTCACGAACCTCATTCCATAGTTCATCAGGCACTCTATCTATCAGATCTAGGCCCTTAAATCTATTTCTCACTTCCACTGTACAATCATAAGGGATTTGATTTAGGTCATACCTGAATGGTCTAGTAGTTTTCCCTACTTTCTTCAATTTCAGTCTGAATTTGGCAATAAGGAGTTCATGGTCTGAGCCACAGTCAGCTCCTGGTCTTGTTTTTGCTGATTGTATAGAGCTTCTCCATCTTTGGCTGCAAAGAATGTAATTGATCTGATTTTGGTGTTGACCATCTGGTGATGTCCATGTATAGAGTCTTCTCTTGTGTTGTTGGAAGAGGGTATTTGCTATGACCAGTGCATTTTCTTGGCAAAACTCTGTTAGATTAGATGTCTAAGCTCCTTTAAATTCTAGATTTCTATATTCCAAATTTGCTAGGAAGCTCCTTTAAGACCAGAGGTCTTGTTTCCCAGGGTCAAATAAATAACTCTGGATGCTGAAAGTCCTCTTAAGTAAGAAAATCACTGTGCTCAATATTTGAATATACTGAGCTGAACTTAGAAGGACTTGGTTTGGAAAAGCTAAAATATTGATAGGTCAACAGCTCTAAATTTGATAAGAATGTTACGTTTCTTTTTTTTCAAACATTGCTGCATTTACAGTTGACTTCTACATAGGAATTGTTGATTTTCAGTAGAGGCTGAAAAGGAATGATGCTGATAACTGTTCTTCCTGTTCTATAGAATATATTTTCAAGGTTTGGGGCTATTTTCCATACTTCTCATAAAAGCATAAGCTTAGCTAAATAGTTTATATTACATGTTGTTAGCTCTATTCTGGAGGCTTGACTGTGTCTTTGTGTAAGAACCTCTTCTCACAGGTTATGCTATATATATTACAATCTTACTCAATTCATTTTCCCGGACATAACTTAAATTGAGAGTAATTACCCAGCTCATTTTTGCTCACTTTAAAGCTGCTATAGCCTCAATTTTTCTTTAAATTATACATCACATAAGGAAAGCTATATATTTTCAGTATCACAAATCTGTAACTCTGAAAGGTGCCTTAGAGATCATCTAGTTAACTCCTTGTTTTAACACAAAAATATAAAAAATAATGTCTAATATTTATTGAGTGTTTACCATGTTCTGGGCTAATGATTTAATATGTACTTTCTCAATAAATACTCACAATAGCCCAATGAGATGAGCACTGGTATCTCCATTCTACAGATGTGTAAACTAAGATTAAGTATATATCCACAGTTAGTAGTTTTTTGTTTTTGTTAAAAATCCTGCCTGTCCACCCTCCAGAGACTTTCATATGGGATAATGTAGCAGGAGACCCACGGGTGCAACTCCAGAAGTCCAGTTACTAGATGGGATTTGCCATCCCTTCAGGAACTGTGTAATTATGCTTATTAAATAGAAACATCCTCCCTGACAATGAGTACACACAAGTGTTACACCCTCGCCAATGATGCCCATCATGAACTGAGCCTCGATAGTACTTAGTATATCCACTGTTACCTGCATATCCTTGGGTTTTAAATATCTACTCTTGTTCATACCTCTCAACCAGACATGTGTCCTGTAAATATGCGACCCCGTGGACTGTAGCTCACCAGGATCCTCTGTCCATGGGATTCTCCAGGCAAGACTACTAGAGTGGGTTGCCATGCCCTTCTCCAAGGGATCTTCCCAACCCAGGGAACAAACCCAGATCTCCTGCATTTCAGGAGCCATCTGAGCCACCAGGGAAGCCCACATGAAAAATATTCAACCTTAATTAGAAATTCAATTAGAAATAACACTGAGAAATATTTCCCCTTATCAGATGGACCAATACAGGAAAAAAAAAAAAAAAAAAAGATTATTAAATCCTACTGTTGGCAAGGACACGGATAAATAAGGACATGCTGTCATTCACTGTTCAGTATTTTGTGAACTTAGCTCAGACTTTTGGACATTGAATCTTCCTCCATTGTTCCATAGTATTTACATATCAATTTGAGAAAAGGTGACAACACGATAACAAAATTCAGTAAAGAAATTACGTGATCCAATGTTTAGATGACAAATTGAAGTCTGGAGCTATTCTGTAACATCACCTAATCTGGGAAAATAATGGGAGGAATGTTAAAATTATTAATCATCAAGGCTTGAACCTCAGGCTCCCTCACTGAGAAGTTTCTGGAGTAGTTTGTAAAGTCCTTTCTGAAATAGTTTCACCAATTCTGTCAAAACTTTTAAACTAATAATGCTTACTCGTTATGAAAGGGATTTGTGTGATTTTTACATTTCTCTTTGTGCCTTTCAATATTGTTTAATTTTCCATTTCAGTGACAGTACATTTTAAAAAATCAACAAAGAGATTTAAGCACACGCAACCAGTTTATTGAATAAGCTGAACTCCACACGGAAAGAACAAAAGGGACTTTGTTCTTTCTCACCACTGTAGCTGCAAATCTGTTCTGTTTGATCTCATTTAAGGAGCTGACACTCACCTTGCGCGGTGAGGACCGTCCTCCCATTGCTAGAGGTCTACCGCTTTAAGAGCTGCCTTTCTTTGTCAACACAGGCTTCAATTCAGTCCTGAGCATCCCTTCCTCAAACTCACTCCCACAAAGTTCCAGCCTCCGTCCTGCACAGGCATCTGTGTCAGGGCTGTCTCCAGAAATTCTGCATCAAGAGTGCTCAGCTGTCCTCACAATAGCCCCTCTCCACCAGCCATACCAGCGCTGCTGCTGCTGCTGCTGTCGCCAGTCGTGTCCGACTCTGTGCGACCCCACAGACGTCAGCCCACCAGTCTCTCCTGCCCCTGGGACTCCAGGCAAGAACAATGGAGTGGGGCCACCCCCAAGCAGAAAGCAAAAAGGGAAGGGGGCCAGGGACTCAGTGACCCAGGACGCAGCCCCCGGCCCCCAAGGGACCAGGCAAGAGACGGAGGGGGTGCCATTGCCTTCTCCACTCTACCCTCTGTCAAATGCCGAAAAGTTCTCCACTCTAGCAGTGGTGCTGAAGTGGAAGGAGGGAAGGCACAGGAAAATATGCTCCCTACATACTTTGGAAGCATGAACCCTGAACGAACCCTGAACGAACTCCAGTAGAAATTAATGGGGAAAGATTCTGTATCACCGAACTACAGACGCATCATAGGTTAAAGGCTTTGGCAGGCTGGGCTGGAGGCATAACCTTTATTCATCATGCTATTTATTACTATGGGAAAATGTGTGGAGTTCACAACAACTGACCTACAAATGATCCTTTGGAACATAACTCACCTGGAAACTGGGGACTGCTTTTACAACCAGCTCCAGCCTGTCAGGTCAAATAGATTAGAGCCAAGACAGCTGCACTGATTTACAGTCTCGGCCCTGCTGTTGAACCACTTCCTAATTCATGTTTTTTTTAGTCTTAAAATGAGAGGCATAACGTGTCTGTTCCAACTACAAGGTTGTTAAGATAATAATTACAGCTATTTCTGAGCAAATGTGTCACAAAATTGATAATACTTATGTGTTTACTATTATTCCACAGTATACATTATGGAATGTACAACACATGTACCCAGTTATAGAGAAGTAGTTTCTGAGATTCAGAGAAGGCAGTGGCACCCCACTCCAGCACTCTTGCCTGGAAAATCCCATGGATGGAGGAGCCTGGTAGGCTGCAGTCCATGGGGTCACGAAGAGTCGGACATGACTGAGCGACTTCACTTTCACTTTTCACTTTCATGCACTGGAGGAGGAAATGGTAACCCACTGCAGTGTTCTTGCCTGGAGAATCCCAGGGACAGAGGGGCCTGGTGGGCTGCTGTCTATGGGGTCGCACAGAGTCGGACACGACTGAAGCATCTTAGCAGCAGCAGCAGTTTCTGAGATTATTATAATAGGGGTGCCCCCAAGTATCATAAACTTTCTTTGCCTTTTCCTAATTTTTTTCTTAGTGATATCTCTTTATCTCTCTTAAACTGTAGAGTATATAATTTTTTTAATTTTGGCATTACCCAAAGCCTAAGTTTAGGAGCACTAATTAAGTGTGTGATGATGCACAGTTCAATTCAGTAGCTCAGTCGTCTCTGACTTTTTGGGACCCCATAGACTGCAGCACACCAGACCTCCCTGTCCATCACCAACTCCTGGAGCTTACTCAAACTCAAGTCCATCATTGGTGATGCAATCCAACCATCTCATCCTCTGTCATTCCCTTCTCCTATCACTTTCAATCTTTTCCAGTATCAGGGTCTTTTCAAATGAGTCAGTGTGGACAAAGTATTGGGGCTTCAGCATTGGCATCAGTCCTTCCAATGAATATTCAGGACTGATTTCTTTTAGGATGGACTGGTTGGACCTCCTTGCAGCCCAAGGGGCTCTCAAGAGTCTTCTCCAACACCACAGTTCAAAAGCATCAATTCTTTGGTACTCAGCTTTCTTTATAGTCCATATATGACTACAGGAAAAGCCATAGCCTTGACTAGACAGACCTTGGCAAAGTAATGTCTCTGCTTTTTAATATGCTGTCTAGGTTGATCATAGTTTTTTTGCAAGGAGCAAGCATCTTTAATTTCATGGCTTCAGTCACCATCTGCAGTGATTTTGGAGCCCCCAAAATAAAGCCTCTCACTGTTTCCATTGTTTCCCCATCTATTTCTCATGAAGTGATGGGACCAGATGCCATGATCTTAGTTTTCTGAATGTTGAGCTTTAAGCCAACTTTTCCTCTCCACTTTCACTTTCATCAACAGGCTTTTTAGTTCTTCTTTGCTTTCTGCCATAAGTGTTGTGTCATCTGCATATCTGAGGTTATTGATATTTTTCGCAGCAATCTTGATTCCAGCTTGTGTTTCATCCACCCCAGTGTTTCTCATGATGTACTCTCATGATGCATATAAGTTAAATAAGCATGGTGACAATATACAGCCTTGACGTACTCCTTTGCCGATTTGGAACTGGTCTGTTGTTCCATGTCCTGTTCAAACTGTTACTTCTTGACCTGCATATAGATTTCTCAGGAGGCAGGTCAGGTGGTCTGGTATTCCCATATCTTGAAAAATTTTCCACAGTTTGTTGTGATCCACACAGTCAAAGGCTTTGGCATAGTCAATAAACCAGAAGTAGATGTTTTCCTGGAACTCTCTTGCTTTTTTGATGACCCAAGAGATGTTGGCAATTTGATCTCTGGTTCCCCTGACTTTTCTAAATCCAGCTTGAACATATGGAAACTATTAAATCCTGGCTTGGAGAATTTTGAGCATTACTTTACTAGGTGTGTGCTGCTGCTGCTAAGTCACTTCAGTTATGTCCGACTCTGTGCGACCCCATAGACGGCAGCCCACCAGGCTCCCCCATCCCTGGGATTCTCCAGGCAAGAACACTGGAGTGGGTTGCCATTTCCTTCTCCAATCCATGAAAGTGAAAAGTGAAGTTGCTCAGTCGTGTCCGACTCTTAGCGAACCCATGGACTGCAGCCTACTAGGCTCCTCCATCCATGGGATTTTCCAGGCAAGAGTACTGGAGTGGGTTGCCATTGCCTTCTCCATTACTAGTGTGTGAGATGAGTGCAATTGTGAAGTACGTTGAGCATTCTTTGGTATTGCCTTTCTTTGGGACTGAAATAAAAACTGACCTTTTCCAGTCCTGTGGCCACTGCTGACTTTTCCAAATTTGCTGGCATGTTGACTATAGCACTTTCACAGCATTATCTTTTAGGATTTGAAATAGCTCAACTGGAATTCCATCACCTCCACTAGCTTTGTTCATACTGGTGCTTTCCAAGGCCCACTTGACTTCACATTCCAGGATGTCTGGTTCTGGGTGAGTGATCACTATTGTGGTTATCTGGGTCATGAAGACCTTTTTTGTATAGTTCTGTGTATTGTTGCCACCTCTTTTTAATATCTTATGCTTCTGTTTGGTCTTTACCACTTCCACCCTTTATGATGTCCTTCTGTATGATGATGTGATCTGTATGATGGTATGATCAGAACTAGAGGTGTGAGTCAAATGGGCCTTATAAAGCATCACTATGAACAAAGGTAGTGGAGGTGATGGAATTCCAGTTGAGCTATTCCAAATCCTGAAGGATGATGCTGTGAAAGTGCTGCACTCAATATGCCAGCAAATTTGGAAAACTCAACAGTGGCCACAGGACTGGCAAAGGGCAAGTTTCATTCCAATCCCAAAGAAAGGCAATGCCAAAGAATGCTCAAACTACCACACAATTGCACTCATCTCACACGCTAGTAAAGCAATGCTCAAAATTCTCCAAGCCAGGCTTCAGCAATATGTGAACCGTGAACTTCCAGATGTTCAAGCTGGTTTTAGAAAAGGCAGAGGAACCAGAGGTCAAATTGCCAACATCTGCTGGATCATGGAAAAAGCAAGAGAGTTCCAGAAAAACATCTATTTCTGCTTTATTGACTATGCCAAAGCCTTTGACTGTGTGGATCACAATAAACTGTGGAAAATTCTGAAAGAGATGGGAATACCAGACCACCTGACCTGCCTCTTGAGAAATTTGTATGCAGGTCAGGATGCAACAGTTAGAACTGGACATGGAACAATAGACTGGTTCCAAATAGGAAAAGGAGTTCGTCAAGGCTGTATATTGTCACCCTGTTTATTTAACTTATATGCAGAGTACATCATGAGAAACACTGGACTGGAAGAAACACAAGTTGGAATCAAGATTGCTGGGAGAAATGTCAATAACCTCAGATATGCAGATGACACCACCCTTATGGCAGAAAGTGAAGAGGAACTCAAAAGCCTCTTGATGAAAGTGAAGGTGGAGAGTGAAAAAGTTGGCTTAAAGCTCAACATTCAGAAAATGAAGATCATGGCATCTGGTCCCATCACTTCATGAGAAATAGATGGGGAAACAGTGGAAACAGTGTCAGACTTTATTTTTCTGGGCTCCAAAATCACTGCAGATGGTGACTGCAGCCATGAAATTAAAAGACGCTTACTCCTTGGAAGAAAAGTTATGACCAACCTAGATAGCATATTCAAAAGCAGAGACATTACTTTGCCAACAAGGTCCATCTAGTCAAGGCTATGGTTTTTCCTGTGATCATGTATGGATGTGAGAGTTGGACTGTGAAGAAAGCTGAGTGCCAAAGAATTGATGCTTTTGAACTGTGGTGTTGGAGAAGACTCTTGAGAGTCCCTTGGACTGCAAGGAGATCCAACCAGTCCATGCTGAAGGAGATCAGCCCGGGATTTCTTTGGAAGGAATGATGCTAAAGCTGAAACTCCAGTACTTTGGCCACCTCATGCGAAGAGTTGACTCATTGGAGAAGACTCTGATGCTGGAAGGGATTGGGGGCAAGAGGAGAAGGGGACGACAGAGGATGAGATGGCTGGATGGCATCACTGACTCTATGGAAGTGAGTCTGAGTGACCTCCGGGAGTTGGTGATGGACAGGGAGGCCTGGCGTGCTGGGATTCATGGGGTCGCAAACAGTCAGACATGACTGAGCGACTGATCTGATCTGATCTGTATGATGATACACTTACAGCTACAAATTTTAGAAAGCCTTAGAATTTGTCATTTCTCACAGATCTCACAGTTCTGGAGGCTGGGGAAGTCCAACATCAAAGTGCTAGCAGATTCAACTTCTCATGAGACCGCACCCCCCCCCTCTTTGCTGGTTGGTAGCTGGCTGTCTTCTGACTGTGACCTTTCATGGTGGAAGGGCTAGGGAGGTCTCTGAGGTCTATTTTATAAAACCACCAATTCTGACATACATACACTATTGATACTATATAAAGTAGATAACTAATGAGAACCTTTATAGCACAAGGAACTCTACTCAGTGCTCTGTGGTGACCTAATGGAAAAAAAATCCAAAAAAAAGGGGGAATAAATGTACACATATAGCTGATTAAATTTGCAGTACAGTACAACTAACACAACCTTATAGTGCCCCCCCGCCCCCCCCCCCCGCGGCCGGGGGGGGGCGGCCGTAGCGACTACCATGATTCCCCGCTTGGGGCCTTATAAAGTATACTCCAATAAAAATAAAATAAATAAATAAATGAAAACATTCCTGGGACTCCACCCTTATGACCTTAACACCCCCAAAAGGACCCACTTCCTAAAGCCATCACATTGAGCACTGGGACTTCAACATATGAATTTGACAAAGAGACACAAATATTCAGCTCACAGCAAAAAAACATAATCCCCAAATCTGCTGTTTGTTGCCTTATGAGCCAGAAACCATTTTATACTTAACCAAGCTACCTTATTCCAACATTCTTTTACTTTGTAGCATCTTCTTTGATGGACTATTATTATATACATTTTTGTTCCACAAGTGGAATCAGTTTTACCCTCATATTTGTTCTCTCATTAAATAACAAGCTGGGTAAAAACTTTGACAAATATTCTCTCATATGTGCATGAAAGCCAGGTCTTTTATTCATTGAAAATTACATTTTGTAAAGATGAGAGAGGACAAATTAGGCTTACATCTGAACACCCTAGAAACTTCAGGAAAAAACAAAGGCTGGACATTTGCAATTGTCCTTCACTTTTGACCCTATGATTACTGTCTTGTCTCACAGAAGAATGGGGCTTCCCAGGGGGTGCAGTGATAAAGAATCTGCCCACCAATGCAGAAGACACAAGGGATGCGGGTTTGATCCCTGAGTCGAGAAGATCCCCTGGAGAAGGAAATGGCGACCCACTCCAGGTATTCTTGCCTGGAAAATTCTGTGGACAGAGGAGCCTGGTGAACTATAGGCCATGGGGTCAGACATGACTGAGCATACACATAGATAGACTAACACACACACACACACACACACACACACACACACACACACACACACACACACACATCACAGAAGAATAGAACAGGCTCCTACCCTCAAGCACATCCCCTTTAGTTGCCATTGTTTGGTTTATTCTCATGTTTCAAATGCTGTGTGAGGTATTTTGGACTTAATATCTCGGCAAATAAAATTTGTTGAATAAAAGAACCAGTTATCTGTAGTGCTTATAACAGTCAACAAGGTAGAGTCTGTCATTCTGATTTTACAAATGAGAAGTCTGATCACAGAAAGGATAACTGGCTTACCTGCAGCCACAGTGAGTAAATGGCAGAGCAAAAAATCGAATCCAGGTGTGCTGGGCTCCAAACCCACTCTCTTTACACTGTACCAGAGGGAGACATGAGCCCCAAATGTGCCCTTACATTCTATTTTCAATAAAGACCAGCCCAGAGTCTCCGAATGTCAAAGCAAACAAACAAAACATACTAAACCTAAGCCATTAAAATTACAGGTTTTGTAACTAGGAAACCTCAAGCTCCTTGGACACTGTGCTTTCTCACATCCTCCCACCTTCATTCCTCATCTTGACCTAGCTTTAACCTCGGAGAAGGCAATGGCACCCCACTCCAGTACTCTTGCCTGGAAAATCCCATGGACGGAGGAGCCTGGTAGGCTGCAGTCCACGGGGCCGCTAGGAGTCGGACATGGTTGAGCGACTTCACTTTCACTTTTCACTTTCATGCATTGGAGAAGGAAATGGCAACCCACTCCAGTGTTCTTGCCTGGAGAATCCCAGGGATGGGGGAGCCTGGTAGGCTGCCATCTATGGGGTCGCACAGAGTCAGACATGACTGAAGCGACTTAGCAGCAGCAGTAGCAGCTTTAACACAATAGTCCAGCAGGCTTCAATTTGAAGTATGAACAAAAAGACTTTCTAGAGTATAAATAGTCTTAGATAGCAATAGGGTGAAAATATCCAAACCTAAACTTCCAAGCACTCATTCTTAAAGCTGAGCCACCTGCCTATCAGCACTGCTGCTGCTGCTACTAAGTCACTTCAGTCATGTCCGACTCTATGCAACCCCATAGATGGCAGCCCACCAGGCTCCCCCATCCCTGGGATTCTCCAGGCAAGAACACTGGAGTGGGTTGCCATTTCCTTCTCCAGTGCATGAAAGTGAAAAGTGAAAGTGAAGTCGCTCAGTCGTGTCCGACTCTTAGCGACCCCATGGACTGCAGCCCACCAGGCTCCTCCGTCCATGGGATTTTCCATGCAAGAGTATTGGAGTGGGGTGTTGTCAGCACTAATGTATGACAATTATTCCTCCTTTTCTCACCTTACCCACTGCCCTCTCCACTTTAAGAAAGTCATACTCCCCCTTAACCTAAATCATATCTTGGTGCATTGTGCCAGGGTGCAAAAACCTTCAAATTATTAAAAAATAGGAATCAATCTAGAATGCCACTTTCCTAAAGGAAAGACTACTGACAAAAAAGCCAAAAAATCTTCAGAAAGAAATATTCAGGAGGACCTTATTTCATCCAGGAGACATACTCGTATCTATCTGTTCATTCAAGTCTTACTTTATCCATCTAGCCATCCACCTACTACCTAGCAATCAATCATTCATCTATCAATCAATTAACCTATCTCAGAATACAATCAATTAACCTTCTCTCAGAGGTGAGATGAGTGTTAGACTCATGACTGTAATGAATTTTAAAATAAAATCATAACTTTTCTAATGAAAAGTAACTCTGATGAGGCTGATTAGTTTAACAATGATGTCTGATTATGTGAAGGACATGCTCTATAAGTTGAATGAACTAAATCTACAGCTCTAAGATTTGGATAAAAATACAGTTAAGGTATGTACACTATGGGATTCTCTGGTGGCTCTGATGGTAAAGAATATGCCTGCAATGCAGGATACCTGGGTTCAGTCCCTGGGTTGGGATGATCCCCTGGAGAAGGGAATGGCTACCCACTCCAGTGTTCTCACTTGGAGAATTCCATGGACAGAGGAGCCTGATGGGCAGTCCACGGGGTCACGAAGTCGGACACAACTGAGCAACTTTCACATGTACATTACATAAAATACATCATAAGAAACAATTTTTGCAAGTATTTAATTTTATGATATTTAAACTTGTGGTTACATTTTTTTTAGATTTCCACTTTAAAAGGTGTTGGAGTAGACAGTTTTTCCAAAATTCTTTTAGTTTGGATGCAAGTGTCTAGTATATCACTTCAGGTACTTGCTTATAAACATCTCATTTACCTTGTCCCATTGCATTTTACTCACAAATGGCTAGAAAACACCCACAGTGTCCTTGCCAAAGCCCAGGACTTAGGCACTGCTAGAGGAAAAACAAAATCACATAATCATATTGGTATCATTATAGGTTCATGACATACAGCTTGTACTGGGTCCTGTGTACTGTTTGGCAAAGTATCTGTTTGTTTTTGTTTTTCTAGCCTTCTTTCATTTCCCACAGCTATCATCACAAACACTTTTCAAGCTGCTCAAGCCTCCAGCCCCCATCACCGCCACCATCACAGTCAGCCGGCCCGTGTGCTTTCTTTCACTTGCCTAAACCCAGCCCCACTCCCATCCCAGGACAGCCGTTCTTAGGACTCTGCCTTCTTTTGCTCTTCAGGGATCTTTTTTCCTTCCAATTATCTAACCCCAAACTCATTTCCTCTTCCTTTATCTTCAAACACTTCTTTTCATCTGCATTTGAACACACTCTGGTCTCACACATTAAAACAAACAAAACAGGAAAATAAAAACATAGATCTCTCCCTTGATCCCTTACCCATCTAGTGTTACTATCTTGTTTTACTCTCCTCATATTCAGACTTCCCTAAAGCAGCTTCTACACTCTTGCTCTTTCTCCACATGCTCACCATCCACATACTTCTCACCTGATAACTGATTTCTGCCCTCACCATGCCAGGGAAGCTGGCAAGATACTGAAAACCACCTTATTATTAAGTCTCCTCTTCAATTCACCACAGCATAGCCTCTGCTGAGCACTCCCTTCTCAAAATATTTTCTTTCCTTAGCTTCCTTGACACCACCCTCTCTTGATGTACCTGTTACCTGTTCGCTTGTTCTCAGTCTCTTTCACCAGTTCCTCTTCCTCTGTCCATTTGTTAAAAACTTATGTCTCAAAAAAAGAAGAAAAAAATACTAATGTCTCTAAGGATCACACTCTAGGACTGCATGTTCACCATGAGCAGCTGGATCATGGTGAACATGCAGGGCTTCCTTTCCACTCTGAGGCTGAGGATCCCCAAACGTGTATCTTTCATTCATATCTTTTTCTACAGTTTTACTGTAACTGTCTTCTATACCTTGACGTAAAACTTAACATGCCTGAAACTGAAGTTATATTTCTGTCTCATTGCGAGCCTCCTTCCTCAGTAAATGGTACCATATAGTACTGCTGCTGCTGCTGCTACTGCTGCTAAGTCGCTTCAGTCATGTCTGACTCTGTGCGACCCCACAGATGGTAGCCCACCAGGCTCCCCCATCCCTGGGATTCTCCAGGCAAGAACACTGGAGTAGGTTGCCACTTCCTTCTCCAATGCATGAAAGTGAAAAGTGAAAGTGAAGTCACTCAGTTGTGTCAGACTCTTAGTGACCCCATGGACTGGACTGCACAGTATGACTCAAATCTGGGAGTCACCCTGAACCCCTTGGTCTTTCATGTATATCCGGCCCAACTGATCACCTAGATCTGGACAGTCTTCCTCATAACAATCTCCTAAATCTTCCCATATCACCCAGTTCCGATGGCCACCTCTCTGCTGCAGGTTCTGGTGGCCTCTGACTAGGCTGCTGTAATCATCCTTGAGGCCTCTTCATCTGTTTTT
Source organism: Tragelaphus eurycerus (assembly GCA_935064755.1). NCBI lineage: Eukaryota > Metazoa > Chordata > Mammalia > Artiodactyla > Bovidae > Tragelaphus > Tragelaphus eurycerus. Next base: position 10,036,325 of record CAKXYN010000038.1, read on the forward strand.
TAACTCTAGAGCCAGTAAAAGTGTTCTAAAACACAAGTCTAATTATGTATTAATAACTCCTTTCCTTAATAGCTTTCACTGGCTTCCCATCATCCTTGTCTATTACTAGTCACTTACTGAACTACTCAAGAATACATCCTGAACTCCTCACAGCTTCAAGGCCCTTCTGAAGTTGGCCTCTGCTCACCATGGTAGCTTTAGTTCTCCACAGTCTTCATTCTAAAGGGTGACTAAAGCACACCCAATCCCTAAATTTCACCAAGCTCTCCTGCTTCAAACACTCTTTCTTCCTCCCTTTGCCAGAAGCCTCCTATTTTAAATTAAGGTTTCAGCTGAGATGTTCCTTCTTCTAGATGTTTCCTCAGATCAGATCAGATCAGTCGCTCAGTCGTGTCCAACTCTTTGCAACCCCATGAACTGCAGCACGCCAGGCCTCCCTGTCCATCACCAACTCCCGGAGTTCACTCAGACTCACATCCATCGAGTCAGTGATGCCATCCAGCCATCTCATCCTCTGTCGTCCCCTTCTCCTCTTGCCCCCAATCCCTCCCAGCATCAGAGTCTTCTCCAATGAGTCAACTCTTCGCAGGAGGTGGCCAAAGTACTGCAGTTTCAGCTTTAGCATCATTCCTTCCAAAGAGATCCCAGGGCTGATCTCCTTCAGAATGGACTGGTTGGATATCCTTGCAGTCCAAGGGACTCTCAAGAGTCTCTCCAACACCACAGTTCAAAAGCATCAATTCTTTGGCACTCAGCCTCCTTCACAGTCCAGCTCTCACATCCATACATGACCACAGGAAAGACCATAGCCTTGACTAGGCGAACCTTTGTTGGCAAAGTAATGTCTCTGCTTTTGAATATGCTATCTTGTTTGGTCATAACTTTCCTTCCAAGGAGTAAGCATCTTTTAATTTCATGGCTGCAGTCACCATCTGCAGTGATTTTGGAGCCCAGAAAAATAAAGTCTGACACTGTTTCCACTGTTTCTCCATCTATTTCCCATGTAGTGATGGGACCAGATGCCATGATCTTCGTTTTCTGAATGTTGAGCTTTAAGCCAACCTTTTCACTCTCCACTTTCACTTTCATCAAGAGGCTTTTTAGTTCCTCTTCACTTTCTGCCATAAGGGTGGTGTCATCTGCATACCTGAGGTTATTGATATTTCTCCCAGCAATCTTGATTCCAACTTGTGTTTCTACCAGTCCAGCGTTTCTCATGATGTACTCTGTATATAAGTTAAATTAGCAGGGTGACAATATACAGCCTTGATGATCTCCTTTTCCTATTTGGAACCAGTCTGTTGTTCCATGACCAGTTCTAACTGTTGCTTCCTGACCTGCATACAAGTTTCTCAAGAGGCAGATCAAGTGGTCTGGTATTCCTATCTCTTTCAGAATTTTCCACAGTTTCTTGTGATCCACATAGTCAAAGGCTTTGGCATAGTGAATAAAGCAGAAATAGATGTTTTTCTGGAGCTTTCTTGCTTTTTCCATGATCCAGTGGATGTTGGCAATTTGACCTCTGGTTCCTCTGCCTTTTCTAAAACCAGCTTGAACATCAGGAAGTTCACGGTTCACATATTGCTGAAGCCTGGCTTGGAGAATTTTGAGCATTACTTTACTAGCGTGTGAGATGAGTGCAATTGTTTGGTAGTTTGAGCATTCTTTGGCATTGCCTTTCTTTGGGATTGGAATGAAAACTGACCTTTTCCAGTCCTGTGGGCACTGCTGAGTTTTCCAAATTTGCTGGCATATTGAGTGCAGCACTTTCACAGCATCATCTTTCAGGATTTGGATTAGCTCAACTGGAATTCCATCACCTCCACTCGCTTTGTTTGTAGTGATGCTTTCTAAGGCCCACTTGACTTCACATTCCAGGATGTCTGGCTCTAGGTCAGTGATCACACCATTGTGATTATCTGGGTTGTGAAGATCTTTTTTGAACAGTTCTTCTGTGTATTCTTGCCACCTCTTCTTAATATCTTCTGCTTCTGTTCGGTCCATACCATTTCTGTCCTTTATTGAGCCCATCTTTGCATAAAATGTTCCATTGGTATCTCTGATTTTCTTGAAGTGATCTCTAGCCTTTCCCATTCTGTTGTTTTCCTCTATTTCTTTGCACTGATCACTGAAGAAGGCTTTCTTATCTCTTCTTGCTATTCTTTGGAACTCTGCATTCAGATGTTTATATCTTTCCTTTTCTCCTTTGCTTTTTGCTTCTCTTCTTTTCACAGCTATTTGTAAGGCCTCCCCAGACAGCCATTTTGCTTTTTTGCATTTCTTTTCCATGGGGATGGTCTTGATCCCTGTCTCCTGTACAATGTCACAAACCTCATTCTGTAGTTCATCAGGCACTCTATCTATCAGATCTAGGCCCTTAAATCTTTTTCTCACTTCCATTGTATAATCATAAGGGATTTGATTTAGGTCATACCTGAATGGTCTAGTGGTTTTCCCTACTTTCTTCAATTTCAGTCTGAATTTGGCAATAAGGAGTTCATGGTCTGAGCCACAGTCAGCTCCTAGTCTTGTTTTTGCTGACTGTATAGAGCTTCTCCATCTTTGGCTGCAAAAATATAATTGATCTGATTTCAGTGTTGACCATCTGGTGATGTCCATGTATAGAGTCTTCTCTTGTGTGGTTGGAAGAGGGTGTTTGTTATGACCAGTGCATTTTCTTGGCAAAACTCTATTAGTCTTTGCCCTGCTTCATTCTGTATTCCAAGGCCAAATTTGCCTGTTACTCCAGGTGTTTCTTGACTTCCTACTTTTGCATTCCAGTCCCCTATAATGAAAAGGACACCTTTTCTGGGTGTTAGTTCTAAAAGGTCTTATAGGTCTTCATAGACCCATTCAACTTCAGCTTCTTCAGCGTTACTGGTTGGGGCATAGACTTGGATTACTGTGACATTGAATGGTTTGCCTTGGAAACAAACAGAGACCATTCTGTCATTTTTGAGATTGCATCCAAGTACTGCATTTCAGACTCTTTTGTTGACCATGATGGCCACTCCATTTCTTCTGAGGGATTCCTGCCTGCAGTAGTAGATATAATGGTCATCTGAGTTAAATTCACCCATTCCAGTCCATTTGAGTTCGCTGATTCCTAGAATGTCGACATTCACTCTTGCCATCTCCTGTTTGACTACTTCCAATTTGCCTTGATTCATGGACCTGACATTCCAGGTTCCTATGCACTATTGCTCTTTACAGCATCAGACCTTGTTTCTATCACCAGTCACATCCACAGCTGGGTATTCCTTTTGCTTTGGCTCCATCGCTTCATTATTTATGGAGTAATTTCTCCACTGATCTCCAGTAGCATATTGGGCACCTACTGACCTGGGGAGTTTCTCTTTCAAGTATCCTATCATTTTTGCCTTTTCATACTGTTCAAGGGGTTCTCAAGGCAAGAATACTGAAGTGGTTTGCCATTCCCTTCTCCAGTGGACCACATTCCGTCAGATCTCTCCACCATGACCCGCCCATCTTGGGTTGCCCCATGGGCATGGCTTAGTTTCATTGAGTTAGACAAGGCTGTGGTCCTAGTATGATTAGATTCACTAGTTTTCTGTGAGTATGGTTTCAGTGTGTTTGCCCTCTGATGCCCTCTTGCAACACCTACTGTCTTACTTGGGTTTCTCTTACCTTGGGCATGGGGTATCTCTTCACGGCTGCTCCAATAAAGCACAGCCATTGCTCCTTACCTTGGACAAGGGGTCTCTCCTCACTGCCACCCTTCCTGACCTTCAACATGGGATAGCTCCTCTAGGCCCTCCTGCGCCCGCGCAGCCACGGCTCCCCTCAAATCTGGATTTGATCCTTATCTTACATGCTTCGGTATGCATTGTTCTTAGGTCATTACAGTATTACTCTATATTGATTTTTAACTGCTTACATGTCTATTTCCCCAGGAGCAGAGAGACATAAAGCTAGGTTACTAGCCACTGCCGGGCATATATTAGGCATTCAACAAACATTCACTTACTGAGTGAATGTATGAAACTACCAAAGCTTTGTTCCTAAACAAATCACATTACTTTTATGAATGGTTTATAAACCTGCTTAGTAACCAAATGTACAGTTTTCATCAAGCTCCCATGAAACTGTTGACCAGAGAGAACCCACAAGCTTCATGGGGAAAAGTGTCAAGTTGTCCTCATGAAGCTTTGGTTTAGCACTTGCTCCATGAAATTCACTGAATCCTAGACAAAAGCTGAGCCATCTCCATCGTTTCAGGTTTTATTATTTTGCACCATCTAGGAGCAGCTGCTTTTATCCAAGTAGTGGTATTTTTTTAAAGAGCATTTTCCCCTTATATGTCAGAAAACCCAAGTTGAAAATAAAATTACATTTCTTAAAACTTCCATGCTCCTGATCTTTTTCTCCTTTTGAGCTGTGCCAGAGGCATGAAGTTTTATACCCCTAGTTCCAGTTAGGAAGATGATTTATTAAAGAGACTTAAATGAAAGATGACTTGGTGTGGATACACTTGGATTCACAGTCCATGCCTTGGGGCAGTTCTAGTATCAACTCTCTAACTAATTCAGAAAGCAAAAACTTCTCTCATTATTTCAAGACAAATGCCTAAACCTTCCAATTCTTGTTGGCCTACCACAAATGTGTCAGAAACTAAAACTAGAGATTCTGTAGTTCACATGTGCATCTATACCCTACAATGTTTGGCAAATGCACCAGTTACAAATTACCAACTGATGGTATCTTGCAAAGTCTCCACTGTCCATTGTATCAAACTCTTGTTTTCTTTATACTGATCCCTCTACAAAATTATCACTCAGAAGTTATGCTGGAGAAGTTATTTCCAATTTTTTAATTAGGTTCATAAAACCAGACCTTGTTCAGAACAAGTTAAAAAGCCATGATAAAGAGACAAATATTTCAACTGACTTATGAAAAGTCCTAAGCTTCTGCTTGTGCACAGAGAACAGAAAAATGACCTAACTGGTTGCCTCAGTTTGGTCTCAGAATTTGCACATATTTACTTCATTTCCTTGATTTGACCCTGATTCAAGAGATCATCCTGAAGAGTCAGCAATGCTAATATGCTGGTTTTAAAGGGAACAAATGGATATAATTGAAAGACATACGATGTCATTTTCTCATCATTGTCGTGAATAAAGAAGATATTTCTCAGTGATAGGGATCTTTTATAATGGAAAATAATTTGTACTGAACTCAGAAACTTTAGTGTCTATTTGCCTTCATTTTATTCAGAACAGGAAGAGTTCAATGAATTCATATAGTCCAGAAACACATGAATTTCTTTCCTGTGATGAAAAGTAAATTTAAATTGTGAGAAAATTACTTCCTTTCTGAGAATGTCAAGATTCTTGTTCTTGATCATGGTTCAAAATCTCCCATGTAGGTTTTGTCTTCTCCTTTATTTCAGGGAAATTGTAAATGACACTATTCCTTTTGTATTAAGAAAGAACAACATCCCAACTATCAAGGTAGGGATATGGTTAGGTGTACGTCACTCGTCTCTTTGGGTCTAAGAAATATCATTAAGCATTAAATAGCATGTAAGTAATAAGTTTATCACTTATGGCAATGGCTTACATGCTGGAAATTAAAGAGCTTGGTAACTATATAGTCTTAACTGCTGAAGATCATCAGTGATTATTCTTTCAAACCAAAAGTTTTTTTTCTCAAATACATGTTGTTAGAATTAAATATCTAGTTTATATATAACAGGAAAAAATAGAATGGACATGCTTTAAAGCACAGAAAGGCTGGCAGAAGTACAATTTATAGGCTCATATCAAAGCTAAAATGAGAAGGGATCAAGTATGAATCATTTGCACAATTCACAGTAAATCATAAAAATGGTAAAAAAAAAAAAAATGGCAAATAAAAATAAAATGATTAATAAGTAAGATATTTTCTCCAAGTAGTCCTGGTTTTTATATTGCTCTTTTATGTCTCTCTTGCTGTTTAGTCACTAAGTTTTTTCCAACTTTTCACGACCCCATGGACTTCAGCATACTAGGCTTCCCTGTCCTTCACTATCTCCTGGAGTTTTCTCAGACTCACGTCCATTGATCCGGTGATGTCATCCAACCATCTCATCCTCTGATGCTCCCTTCTCTTCCTGCCCCTAGTCTTTCCCAGCATCAGGGTCTTTATGTCTCTAGTGGCATCAAAATAGTTAAGATATTTTGAAAAGAAAAAAAGGAAGGAAACAGATCCAATACAAACAATTTAAATAAAGAGAAGACAAGGTGGTCAGGACTTTTTACTTATTTTTCCAAAGTTACTTAGATAGCAAAGCAATTTAATTGTGGTTTAAATGAGCTTTAAAAACAAAAAAACCAATATGCAAGTATATTTTACACAATTATTCAGAATCAGACACCAGGAAACTGAGGACAAATGTAAAAACCAGAGGAGCAACCAAGTGGAACAGGAGCATCTCCTCCTACATAGTGGAGAGTAGTTTGGTTGCAGGGTTGCAAACAGCAAAAGAAAAAGAGGTAAGTACTCATGGGAGGCATAATAATGACCCCTCAAAGATATTGACAGCCTTATCCTCAGAATCTGTGAATATGCTGCTTGTTAAACAGCAAAGGGGAATTAAGATTGCAGAGGAAGGCAGAAGAGGAGTCCATTGTCATATCAAATGACAAAGACTTGACCATAGTCACTGCCTTTGAAGATGGAGGAAGGGAGCCAGGAGTCAAGGAATGTAGATGGCTTCTGGAAGCTAGAAAAGCAAGAAAATGAATTCTCCCCAAGAACCTTCAGGAAGAAACACAGCTATGCCAACACCTTGATTTTTGCTCACTGAGAATCATTTCAGACTACAGACCTTGAGAAGTGTAAGATAAATTCATGTTGCTTTGCGCCACCAAGTGTATGGTAATTTCTTAGAGCAGCAATAGAAAACTAATACAGCACTTTGTAGTAAAAATTATAGTGGAAAGGATTCCCAAGAGACAAAGAAGAATAAATTTAAAATGCCATAGTAGAATAAAAAAGAAGACAAGTAGTTTATTAAATAGCAGAAAGAGGGCAAAAATGAAAGAATTTATGAATATCAGCAAAACTGACTTCTACCTGCAATAGCCATAATACTACCTGTTACAGCAAACTATAGTACCAAGGTCAAGTGCTTCAGGGTAAAGAAATAAAGTGGGAGATATTACACAATGTCCTTCACATGGCAAAAGCTTCAATAGATATTTATTAATACACTGCTCTTGAGAAACAAAAAGAGCAAAGAAAAATAAGAAGGGCAACTATCAATAGAAATGGATAACATAAAATCATAAAGCAAACATATATATATATATATATATATATATATATATATATAGTATGCCTTCACTTAGAGCATTGGGTTTTTGATGTTGTCTACTTGATCAAGTGAAAAATGGCCAGAGTAACATTAAAAAGTATGGACAAGTCATACCTATAACATCCAAATTAGCATGTAATTCTACATTATTTGAAAGAAGATATGCATATATACCATACCATCTGAAAATGATTTCAATGAAAAACCATACACTGTTCAAATGGCAAATGACTAAATATGGGTTTTCTTGTGCTTGTCTTTGCAGAGTGGCATAGGGTCACATGACACAGTGAAAAATTTTGTGTGAATTGTTAATGAGACAACATGGGGATGTGACTTTTCTTCAGTTGAATAAGGACTTTGAGCCTCTCCTAAAGCTATGTTCAATAAGATCAAGCCAAAGATGTTTTATGACTTCTGGGAGTCAGCCAATTAATCCTTAAAGAATGCTAAGCCATTATTTCTCTTTATTTCTCAAATCAAACACATTAGCTTATGACTGAAGACAAACAAGAAATTCCATAGGAAATATTAAAGAATATGATGGGAGGTGTATGATGCTATTAAAAAGTAAAGTTCAAAATGTAAAATGCAGAGTTGTTTTGGAACTGACCCCCTATCCCAGCTCCAGTCATGGTGGTAACTTTTAAGGATATTGAATAAATGGAAGTGTGTTCCTACTGATTCTGTTTTTCATACATTTAGGAAAGGCTTTGAAAGTAACATCTAAAGAACACACTGATTTTTTTTAAACATATGCTAAAAGATTAATCCTTTAAGAAGATATTTTCTAATTCTCCTTTTATTACCTAACATTTCTTTCTCAAACAAAACAGAAACAGAAAAAAAAGACCCTTCTTTAGCTTCTGCATTATTCCTGAGAGAACAGTGAGGTTGTAAGAGGACATCCAATAAGGTGTGACTTAATAAAGAATAACTCATACAATCACAGATTAATGCAGGAAGATACCTATAAGAACTCCTCCATAATCACAAAATCCAAGCATCTCAGAGAGAAAGGCCCTGTGAAGTCCCTAGAGCAACTTCCAATGTAAAGCAGGATATCCCACCACCATTGGCCAAACAGGCTGTCATCCAGCTCTCTAGCAGAGTATCTTCAGTGAGATAGAACTCGCAAACACCCACTTTTCCACTGTTCGTTCCCAGTTTAACTTCCACCTGTAATCTGTTTTGTTTCCTAGCTGCCAAACCCACGTCTAAGCCTACTTTCCATATCAGATCTTCAAACACTAGATACAAATACAATAATATCTTTCTATTTAATCATCTCCTTTTAAAACCAAGAAGCATAGGGCAAGCATATGTATACATGTCTATTATCTTGGACCCTCCTATATAATCTGATGATTACTTAGTACAATAACTTGTTAATACATTCACCAACTGTGTGCTGACACTCTACCAGTTTCCTAGCAAGGAAGAGAGACCAGATCTCTGTCATCAAGAAGCCTAAATTCTAGTAAGTCAGACAATGAACACGTGAACAGGTAAGTAAATAAGATTTAAAATAGCAGAAAGTGAGTATGTATTGAATACGGAGATGATTTTTAACACAAGAACCAAAGAACAAAAAATAAAAAGTCATGCAAAGAGCCAGAGAGAACTTAAGACCCTGAGATTAAAAAAAAAAAAAAAAAAGAGTTCAGTCTCTTCTAGATGCTCCAGGTGCTTCTAGAACATTAGTAGAAGAGAGGAGCAAGTGACAGAAACCAAAATTGGAGAAGCAGACAGACCCAAACCATAGTATGGAGTTTGTATTTTATTCTATGTGCAATAGGAATCTATGTAAGAATTGTAAGCTAGATACATAATCAATTTGTTATTTAAAATACCATTCTGATGGGCTTATGGAGAATGGATGAGGCAAGGGTGGAAACAGAAAGATGACTTAGGAGGCTCCTGAAACGAGAAATGATGGAGACATAGCTAGACATGGCAGCAGTAGAGAATGAGAGGTGTGGAAAGGATTGAAGTATATGAGAAAATACAGACAGATGTGTGTGATGGTGGACACAGATGGTGAAGGAAGATGGTATAAAAGATAGTCTCTGAAAGAGACACGTGTACCCCAATGTTCATAGCAGCACTGTTTACAATAGCCAGAACGTGGAAGCAACCTAGATGTCCATCCACAGATGAATGGATAAGCAAGCTGTGGTACATATACACAATGGAGTATTACTCAGCCATTAAAAAGAATACATTTGAATCAGTTCTAAGGAGGTGGATGGAACTGGAGCCTATTATACAGAGTGAAGTAAGCCAGAAACAAAAACACAAATATAGTATACTAACGCATATATATATGGCATTTAGAAAGATGGTAAAAATAACCCTATTTACGAGACAGCAAAAGAGACACTGATGTATAGAACAGATTTTTGGACTCTGGGACCGGGAGGGGGTGGGATGATTGGGGAGAATAGCATTGAAATATGTATAATATTATATCTGAAACGAGTTGTCAGTCCAGGTACAATGCCCGATAACAAATGCCTGGGGCTGGAGCACTGGGATGACCTGGAGGGATGGTGTGGGGAGGGGAGAGGGAGGAGGGTTCAGGATGGGGAACACGTGTATACTGGAGGCGGATCCATCCTGATGTATTGTAAAAGCAATACAATATTGTAAAGTTAAGCAAAATAAAAAAATAAAAAATAAAAAGATAGTCTCTGGCTTTCTAGTTGGAGTGACTCTGGATGGCAGACAAGAAGATATATCCAGGAGGTTTCAAATAGGCAACTGGGTGTGTAGATGTGGAGCTCAGAGGAAAGGACTGGCCTGAAGATGCAAAATATGGGAGTTGCCAACATATGGAAGGTATTTAAGATCATTGAAATGAATAAGGAAACTCAGAAAGGGTTTCCTAGTCCTGAAGAAATTCCAACACTTAAGAGTAGAAAAGACTACAAAGAAGCCAAGAAGGAAAAAGGAGAATCAGAAGACTACTTGAAAGAGGAAAAAGGGGTCAATTTCATCAGCGGTTTTTTGAAAATTGGAGCAAAATGAGAGTAAAGTGACCATCAAACAACACCAGGGAGGTGGCTGGGGAGCATGACAAAAGCAGTGTCTGTGGAATAGCAAAGCTAGAAGCAAATGAGTAGTTTTAGGAGTGAATTAAAGGTGAGAAAGTGAAGAAAGTATGTAGAAGTTTTGTTAGTGGTTCTTGTTTAGGCACTAAGTCATGTCTGACTCTGCAACCCCATGGACTGTTGCCTGCCAGGCTCCTCTGTCCATGGGATTTCTCAGGCAAGAATACTGGACCTTCTCCAGGAGTTTTCCTGGCTCAGGGATCGAGCCTGCATCTCCTGCATTGGCAGGCACTAGCAGGCAGATCCTTAACAGCTGAGCCACCAGGAAAGCCCAAGAAGTTTTGTTGGGGAAAGGAACAAAAAAGGCGGGGATAGGAGTAAGAGGGGGATGTGGGGTCAAACAAGGATTTTATCTTCTTTTCCCTTAAGATAGATATTACATGCCAAAAAAAAAATTCAGTTATTAAAGAAAGCTTGACATATCCCTTCTCTAGGCCAGTGATTTTTCAAACTGTTTTCAACAAAAGGCTGGATTTCTGAGACAGAATATTGCAGTTACTGCAAAAAGCAAAACAAGCTTCCATCCTTACCAAAAGAAGTAACTCAAATTTAATCCATTTTATATATGGAGATTTAGAATAAGATGCCATTTGAAAAATCACTGATTTAAGGAGAGCATAAGGTAGTCAAAACATCTCCCTATATTAACTGATTAATCCATATATGGTTTGTATTCTTAATTATGTCATACTATGGCTCTTCAGGCAAAACATGATGATAAATTGTATCCGTAGCACAGTTTCGGGATACTAAACAAGTTTGTCATTGTTTCACAACCTCTTGGCAATGATAAATTAAGTAGCTTCTTTTACACTAAATTCTTCAGGAACTTCAGTATTCTCAAAACTTGATTTTCAATCAGTTTAATTAATATAGTCCACAGACAATAAGTTTGATTAAACTTGAGACATCTCAAACATGCTTTTTAATAAAACTGACCTACAAATTATAAAATTGTATCAATACATAGATTTTGACAGCTAGGCAGATTAACTCTTTATCTACTCAGTAAATACAATATTTTCACAAAGAGATTCCCTGACATTCAGATGTGCAAAATAAGACTTGGGCAATGATTCTGAATTTAAAAAATTTAATACAAGGGCATAGCTTTTTTTAACCATATGAGATAAAAATAAGTGGGACAATAGAGAAAAGGAATAGATTCATGAGAAATTTGTTACTAAATAAATCAAACAAGTTATTTTTCTAAAAGATATTTATGACCTTCAAAAAACCTTATGACCTTCAGAAAAATCATTACAGCGATTACTAAAATTTAGCACCAATTTTGACATTACACCACTATAGCTCTACTGGTGGTTCAAACGGTAAAGAACCCACCTGAAATGTGGGAGACCTGGGTTCGAGCCCTGAGTCAGGAAGATCCCCTGGAGGAGGTCATGGCAACCCACTCCAGTACTCTTGCCTGGAGAATCCCATGGACAGAGCCTGGCAGGCTACAGTCTACAGGGTCACAAAGAGTCACACACGACTGAGCGACCAAGTACAGCACATGGCTCTATTTCTCTACCACCGGATTCATCCGTCTCAGCACTATTAACATTTTGGGCCAGATAAATCTCTGTCTGGGGGGCTCTACCTTCTTTCTGAAGCATGTTTAAAAGAATACCTGGCCTATAACCGTTAGATGTTCATCGTACTCCCCTCTCCACAACCAAAAATGTCTCCAGACACTGCCGAATATCCCCTGAGAGACAAAATCCCTCCCAGTTGAGATTCTGTTCTACAAGATGAGGTGATTTCTTATTACAGACTTCAGCTACTCTTTTCACAATTTTTAGGAAGATATTCAGGCTCTAACTGAATAGAATGAAGATATTATGACACTCGGCCCTAGCTGTTCATGTAACAGAGCGAGGGAAGCACACACATCTCAAATGTGACTAAATAGCCTGATAATTGGCTCAATATCTGTGGAGAAGCATGCATCTGGAACAAGGTTAATGCTTTATGTTAACGCTTCATTGTAAAAAGTCCAACTACTGATCTTCACATAAGGAAATGGTGAATAAGATCACTTTTTTGGAGGACTGTGTATCTAACCCTTCCACTAAAATCCGGCATGTGGCAAAGCTACATGAAAAACCTTGTCAGGACATTAAAGACAGGCAGATCATGTTTGGCTGTATTCATTTTACATGTTGTTTTTGCCTTATGCTTTTTAAATGAAATACCAGTGAGAAAAATATGAAAAGGGAGATTTTTAAAGGTGGAGCTAAGCTGCCACCTAGAGAATATAGAAATGAGAGCATCTGAGCCTTCTACGTTTACTGCAAGAATAATATTGTCCTGTTAACTAAAAACAAATCAAATTTAAAATCTCAAAAGCAATGTGAAATTCTAATGCCGTGTTTTTTTAATTAATTATTCATAAGATTTCAAATTCAAGTTTTCAACTGTGCTTTTAAAATTTCATAGAGAGTGAATTAACAGAGACAATTTTTTATAAGTTCAAACAATTCTGAAGTAGTCATTTCTGAATAATAGCAGAATACCTAGACACAGATCATCAGATCAGGAGTCGTGTCCGACTCTTTGCGACCCCATGAACCGCAGCACGCCAGGCCTCCCTGTCCTCACCAGCTCCCGAGCCCGCCGCATCCATCGAGTAGTATGCCATCCAGCCATCTCATCCTCTGTCGTCCCCTTCTCCCCTGCCCCACCCCCCAGCATCAGAGTCTCTCTGAGCTCCTCGATGAGGTGGAATGAGTCGCGACACCTCAGAAATCAGACCCAGATGGACTGTTGATCTCTGCAGTAGGGACCCAGAGTCTCTCCAACACCACAGTTCAAGCTATCGCGCCGCCCCACGTCAACTCCACCCAACCACAGGAGACCAAGCCTTGACTAGGGACCTTTTGTAGTTGTCTCTGCGAATGCATCTAGGTTGTCTCTTTCCTCCAGGGTGCCTTCATGGCTGCAGTCACCATCTGAGTGATTTTGAGCCCAGAAACAGTCGACACTGTTTCCACTGTTTCCCCACTTTCCCAGCAGTGATGGGACCAGATGCTGTCTCGTGAATTTAGCGACCTTCCTCCCACCCTCCCAAGAGGCTAGCCCCCCCACCGCCAAGAGCTGCTGAGTAACCCGCCTATTCCCTTCTGTTCTCCAGCAGCTCCATGAGTACTCTCAAGTAATAACATGTGACTCGCCCTACCCGGCCAGTCTTTCAGACAGTCCCTGACCTGACAGACCGGGGGGCCCTCTCAGAATCTGAAAGAGCTGAAAGACACAGAATACTGTACCATTAAGGCTGCAATAAAATCTGAGTCAAAATTTTAAAGTTTTGAAGAACACTTACTATTGAAAATGAATTGTGAGATTAATCAATGAGACCAAGTGGCTGATTTTCAATGTTTATCACCTTTCCTTAACAATTATTCTTTCAAATGAAGCCAATTAGGGAAAAAATTATGGTAACTAAAATCCAATAGACTCACTAGCTGGAGGAAAAGGAGTGTTACTTAGGCAACCTAACAGAAGCAAAATATAGAATATAGGAGAGGGAAAAGCCTGGTGGAAACAAGAAGGCTAAAAGTAACCTGACTGTCACTGAGATAAAGCATAAAGCAGAGCTACAACTTCTGGGGAAATATGAGTCTCCTTTCCTAAATATAACAGTATAATTGAACATTCATTAGGCTCCCCAGACCATAAACCATCGCCTGGTTAAGGTAGGCATTTGGGAAGCTACATGAACTCTTCTGGGCCATGAGGGTCCCATTTAGTAAATTAGTACTTCAGTGCACAGAATGATACCCTTGTGGTCTTGCAGTGGATTTCAAAAGTGCTTAGTTTACACACTAGGAGGATCTGATGTTCATTAGGAGATGAGAAATATGCTAGCTCACATAGCAACATAGATGTGAAAGTACTGCACTCATTCAAAAGGAGAATATCAAGATGCAGTCTAGAAATTTAAGTGTCAAATTGACATGACCTGGACTACAATTGCTTAACACTTAGATGATGAGACTTTCCTCTTTTACAATTTGAGGATTTTTATTTTTATCTTATATAAGTTTCTGATATCACTGTTTTTGTAGTTTTGCGAGGAATATCCTAGTTTAAAAGCCTTCCTGGAAGGTTTTAGAGTGGCATGGGTACTCAACAGATCATCCACCATGCCTGGTATCCACCTGTACAAGTCAGCCAGTAAAATCCAATTATTTAGAGATGAATTTATTCAACCTGTTTGTCATATAAAATGAAAAAATATTAGGTTTTACTGATTTTTTTTTAACTTTATCACAGCCTAGGGAAAAGAATTCCAAGATTTCTTCTGTCCTGAGAATTCTCTTTAGATGCATAAGTGACTTGAATCATGTATGTGAATGGTGTTCTGCAACACTCTGTCTAAAACCAAGCATTTATACAAGTAATAACTTTATGAATAAAGTCTTTCCTATTCCCATATGAGACCAGTAAAGTAATATTTTACATAAGATCAGATCAGTCGCTCAGTCGTGTCCGACTCTTTGGGACCCCATGAACTGCAGCACGCCAGGCCTCCCTGTCCATCACCAACTCCCAGAGGTCACTCAGACTCACTTCCATAGAGTCAATGATGCCATCCAGCCATCTCATCCTCTGTCGTCCCCTTCTCCTCCTGCCCCTAATCCCTCCCAGCATCAGAGTCTTCTCCAATGAGTCAACTCTTCGCATGAGGTGGCCAAAATACTGGAGTTTCAGCTTTAGCATCATTCCTTCCAAAGAAATCCCAGGGCTGATCTCCTTCAGAATGGACTGGTTGGATCTCTTGCAGTCCAAGGGACTCTCAACAGTCTTCTCCAACACCACAGTTCAAAAGCATCAATTCTTCGGCGTTCAGCCTTCTTCACAGTCCAGCTCTCACATCCATACATGACCACAGGAACAACCATAGCCTTGACTAGGCGAACCTTTGTTGGCAAAGTAATGTCTCTGCTTTTGAATATGCTATCTAGGTTGGTCATAACTTTCCTTCCAAGGAGTAAGCGTCTTTTAATTTCATGGCTGCAGTCACCATCTGCAGTGATTTTGGAGCCCAGAAAAATAAAGTCTGACACTGTTTCCACTGTTTCTCCATCTATTTCCCATGTAGTGATGGGACCAGATGCCATGATCTTCGTTTTCTGAATGTTGAGCTTTAAGCCAACCTTTTCACTCTCCACTTTCACTTTCATCAAGAGGCTTTTGAGTTCCTCTTCACTTTCTGCCATAAGGGTGGTGTCATCTGCATATCTGAGGTTATTGATATTTCTCCCAGCAATCTTGATTCAAACTTGTGTTTCTTCCAGTCCAGCATTTCTCATGATGTACGCTGCATATAAGTTAAATAAACATGGTGACAACACACAGTCTTGATGTACTCCTTTTCCTACTTGGAACCAGTCTGTTGTTCCATAACCAGTTCTAACTGTTGCTTCCTGACCTGCATACGGATTTCTCAAGACGCAGATCAGGTGGTCTGGTATTCCCATCTCTTTCAGAATTTTCCACAGTTGATTGTGATCCACACAGTCAAAGGCTTTGGCATAGTCAATAAAGCAGAAATAGATGTTTTTCTGGAACTCTCTTGCTTTTTCCATGATCCAGCGGATGTTGGCAATTTGATCTCGGGTTCCTCTGCCTTTTCTAAAACCAGCTTGAACATCAGGAAGTTCACGGTTCACATATTGCTGAAGCCTGGCTTGGAGAATTTTGAGCATTAGTTTACTAGTGTGTGAGATGAGTGCAATTGTGCGGTAGTTTGAGCATTCTTTGGCATTGCTTTTCTTTGGGATTGGGATAAAAACTGACCTTTTCCAATCTTGTGGCCACTGCTGAGTTTTCATATCTTTCTTAAATCATAGTTTTCTAATAATAACTCATATTACATGAGTAGCTTGAAAATCATGATAAATCTCAAATATAGCTATTCATATCATACAATTGTGCCATCTGGCATAAAGTTATGCATTTGCCTATTTTTAGATAATATGAAACAGAAGCACCTTTTATGTGGTAAATATATCAAATCTCTTCAATGGGCTTTTTGACTAAGAAAATAGGACGTTTTAATGTAAGTTTCCAAAAAAGGCCTCTGTCGGTGAGAATCAATTTCTACACATTTCAGAAATCTGAACCAATACTGTACAAGAAATATATAGTCCAATCACGTCCCAAGTGGCTCAAGTGGTAAAGAATCCACCTGCCAATGCGGGAGACTCAGGAGATGAAGGTTCGGTCCCTGGGGTGGGAAGATCCCCTGGAGGAGGAAATGGCTACCAACTCCAGTATTCTTGTCTGGGAAATCCCATAGACAGAGGAGCCTGATGGGCCCAAGTACATGGGGTCGCAAAGTGTCGGACATGACTGAGCACATATGCATGTGCAAGAACTGTTTATGTAGTCCAAAAAATTTCTGAAGGTCATGTATATAAAGAGTAGCACTTCTTTAAATCAGTATTCAAATTTAAAAGATAAAATTAATATTACCGTGTTTAAAAGCACAGTGCCATGACTTATGGAAGAATAAAAGCATTTGGAGGATTCCCGATCTAGTGGGAGAAATTGATACAAATCTCTTGGTGTCTTGTTGTTGTTGTTGTTTAGTCACTAAGTAGTGTCCAACTCTTTCGTGACCCTACAGAACTGTAGCCCACCAGACTCCTCTGTCCATGGGATTTTCTAAGAAAGAATACTATAGTGGGTTCAGAGGTCTAGAGTAGAGGGAGTCATCTGAGGATTGAGGTATGAAAGGTGCTGAATGTTGTTGAAGCAGAGAGCAAAGCAGATCTTGAAAGGTTTGAAGGTTATCCTAAGATCTTAAGTTTGGGGACCATTAACTCAAAGGCAAATAGAAGTCATTGAAGAGTTTTAATCAGGAGAGGAGGATGATCAAACGTGATGTCTAAGGGATCTTCCTGGCTTTGGAAGCAGAACAACAACTGATAGGAGGAAGACAAGGCAGGAAGGTGACTTTAGGAAATAATTTAAGCCAGGAAAAAGACGATGATGGCTAAATGAGGATGATAGCAGTGGCAGTAAATGGAATCAGATGTGCTTGAGAGAGATTTAAAAGCTATCATGTATGAGGTTTTGTTACAGAATGGATATAGAAAATTAAGGAGAGAGAAGAATGATGGATAAATCTCAAGACTCTAACTTGAAAAATCAGAAGTTCCTAACAACTCTAGAAACAATGCAATGGGGACAAATCCATAGAGAGGGAGAAGATGGGGAAAGGTGATGAGTTTAGTTATGAGCATGCAAATATTGAGGCTCCTGGCAAAGACTATTCAAGTGGAGATGTCAAGAGAAATTTAAATATATAAATATAAGCTCAGGTAAAAAAATACACGAGATTAAATCAGTATATAAATGGCTGTTGAAGCAGAGAAAGTAAATGAGATTCCCTGAAATTCTGTGTAGTTAAGAATATGAAAGAACCTAGAAACTAGTCTTTAGTGGCATTGAAACATGTATAATATAAGAAACAAATTGCCAGTCCAGGTTAGATGCAGGATACAGGATGTTTGGGGCTGATGCACTGGGATGACCCAGAGGGATGATAAGGGGAGGGAGGAGGGAGGCGGGTTCAGGATGGGGAACACGTGTATACCCCATGGCAGATTCATGTTGATGTATGCCCAAACCAATACAATATTGTAAAGTAATTAGCCTCCAATTAAAATAAATAAATTTAAATTAAAAAAAAAAAAAACCATTGAAACATGAGGGTCAAGAAGAGAAGAAAGATCTAATAAAGATAATAGTGAGTGAGAAGGAAAATCAGTGGATTGTGTACCAGAAGCCAGTGGAAGGGTGTTTCAGAAAGGATGATTTGATTAACAAAGCAAAGTGTCATCCTAGATTAACAGAATAATGACTGATGTTTCACCACTGCATTTAATAACAAAGAAACCTTTATTAAATGTGGTGTGAGTGTGTGTGTGTGTGTGTGTGAAGTCACTCAGTCTTGTCCGACTCTTTGAGACCCCGTGGACTATAGCCCACCAGGCTCCTCCGTCCATGGGATTCTTCAGGCAAGAATACTGGAATGGGTTGCCATTTCCTTCTCCAGGGAATCTTCCCAACCCAGGGATCGAACCCAGGTCTCCTGCATTGCAGGCAGAAGCTTTAACCTCTAGGCCACCAGGTGTGGGTGTAGTTGGAGTTAAATCCAGAGAATAGAGTGCACTACTGTATATTTAGCAGTGAACACAGGTGAGAACATAGATACAACAATTATGAATAACCTCTTTTAAGAATTTTGGGTGTGAAGGGAAGGGAAGACATATAATCAAGAGATAATATAGGTTTAAAGCAAGAAGTTTTGGTTTGCTTCATCATATTTTACATAGGTGGAAAATCTTTGGCATCTTTGATGAATAGAAAAATGACAGTAATGGACAAGGAATACAATAGAAAGAGAGGATAATCTATAGGGTAGCGTGATGGCTAATTTTATGTGTCAACTTGACTGGGCCACAGGGAGCCAAGATATTTGGTCAAATATTATTCTGGGTGTTTCTGTGAGGGTGTTTTTTGGATGACATTAAAATCTAAATCAGTAAACTGAGTAAGGCAGACTGCTCCCTAAATGTGGGGTGGGCCTCATGCAATCAGTTGAAGGCCTAAATAGAATTTTAAAACCTAACTCTCTCCCAACTAAGAGAGAATTCCTCCTGTCTAATTGCCTTCATACTGGGACATCAGCTTTTGCCCGTTTTCAGACTCAAAATTAAACTAGTTCTTCCTGTGTCCCAAGCCTGTGGCATTTGGACTAGAACTACCACATTGGGTCTCCTGGTCCCCAACTTGCCAACTGCAGATCATGGAATTCTCAGCCTCCATAATCACATGAGCCAACTTTTTTATCATTATATCTGTGTATTCACATAAACACACAAATATATGCACATCCCATTGGATCTGTTTCACTGGCTAACCCTGGGAGTGGGTCCCAGAAATCAAGTTTTTAACAAACCACTTACAAATGACTGTGACTCAGACTTAAGCTTGAGAAGCACTGCTCCAGAACAAAGTTCCTCTGTGAGCAGGAGGGATTAAGAGTACATAGATGGAAGGCTTGCCTATACCAGGAATTCCATTATAAAAGGAGCAAAGAAGGGAGGGAATGGGGCTGGTAGATGAAGGTAAGTTTGAGATTTGGTGAAGAGGAATTTGAGGCAGCTTTTGCCTGGGTTATTTTTACTCTGTAGAGCAGGAAATACAGTGGATTTCTAAGAGAAAATAAAGATGTGGTAGGGGGAGAGAACTGAGAAGGGTAAGAAATGAAGTCTTGAAATGATCATTGCAGAAAGTAGGAAATTTTCAGAGCCCATTGAGTTCAGAGAGTAACCATACCACGCTTCCTGGTTGTTTAAGATTTTTCCCAGATTTGGTCAGTAGTTTCATTATGCAAGCAAGGATGATAATTGGACTCACCCAGGATTTGGATTTTTCAGGTCAACAGAAAGGCAGTATTTATATTGTCTTTTAAGAGAAATCAGTGTGGTCAGGAGAATAGAATCCCTGTTATTGAATCCAAGCAGGATAGGATAGGAGTTGAAAAAAAATGGGGCTGGAAGAACAGAAAACACAGAAGTAAGCTTCCTGATACCTAACACTGGTTCTCTGCCCTTCAGGGATACCATAGCCACCCTAATGCAAAGTGTTCCAACAGCTTCACCAAGTGTGAGGAGGTAACAGGGAAAAGACTCTACTTCTCATGGGAGGATATCTGGGAAGGCCTAGATGAGATGAGAAGGTAGAACATACACAGCCTTAAAGAATCTAGATATGCAAGCCTGGGCTAGAGTTCACACAGCACACAGAGAGTCTGTAGGGAGCAAGTTGAAGAACAGAAAACATGGTTTCCAATACAAGAAGGATTTGAATTTAATGGAGATTGGATAGGCTTAGGCAGGGATGAAGAATAATAACAGAAAATGCCTTCAGGGAAAGATGAAAAGACACACCACATTCATATTTGGAGAGCCTTGGATTTTACTGTGTGCTAGAGAACTATTAAAGACTTATGACAAGCAGAATGACATGATCGTTGCAATCTTCACATTTCCATCAAAATATTTGTTAAGATAGGAAAGACTGTTTGAACTGTTTAACTTATAGACTAGATGCTCTCCTAGAAGCTGTCCTCTAAAATTAAATTTAATATGTAAGCTAATACTTTACCTTTAAAAGTTGACATTCCTAGTATGAAAAATATTTAAGTCTTCATAGTAAATGGACATATAAAGGAACAAGAACACACAATTTACAAAACAGAAATGTAATTAGAAAAGAAAATGAATCTTTATGATAAATTAATATTTCTATGGCAAAAAATGAATCAGCCCTAGGATTTTTTTTTTAAAGCATCACTCATTGTTGCCCTAAATGTTTTTTTTCCGCAGAACCTTTAGGTCTATCTTTCTCCAAAAGATGGCATAATCCATCTTTGGTCATTTCAGTTTCAGGGGGTAGGTGGGCATTTACTTCTCTCTATTAGTGCCTCAAAAATGCCATGTGTATATAGTTGGGTATCAATAAATGATTGTGGATGATGACTCCATTTCTCCCTGAGTTCTCTGTAACTATTAAGATAATTTCCCAGCAGCACAAACTCAGAACAGTGTTCCCTTTTCTTCTAATTTCCCCAAAGCTCAGACTGCTTTTTATCATAACTGAAACATTCTCAAACTATACCTTTGCCCCAGACAGGACACATAATGGAATCTCCACTTTAATATATCTTTGCCATCGGGGGGGGGGGGAGGGGGGGGCAGGTGCATTTTTAAGCAAAAGAATGGTCAGCACACCACAGGGCCATTTCATCAACTGAAAAATTCAAGAGGAGATTCTCATTCTATAGACTAAAACGGTCTTAAAACTGTATAAACTTTCTCAGTTAAGTTGAATTGAATGTCTTGTTTTAGAATGCTCATTTTGACCAAACTCTTCACTGGGATGCTAATGTTCAACATGTAAAATGTAAAAATTAAAAATAGAGCAGGACTTCCCTGGTGGAACAGAGGGTAAGAATCTACCTGCCAATGTAGGGGACACAGGTTTGATCCCTGGTCCAGGAAGAGTCCACATGCTGCAGAGCAACTAAGCCCATGCACCGCAACTAGTGAAGCCCAAAAGCCTAGGACCTGTGCTCTGCAACAAGAGAAGCCACTGACCGCTAGCAGAAGCCCTCACAAGCCAACAAAGAGTAGCCTCCATTCGCTACAAGTAGAGAAAGCCTGTATGCAGCAACAAAGACGAGTTTCGATCTCCTTCTCCAATGCTGAAAGTGAAATTATAAACGCCAACCGGGTTCCAGGAAATAAGTTTTTAAACGAACTAAATAAAAAACACAGCAAAAACTTCACCCTTCTTGTCCACTGGTTGGATTCCTTTAATCATCTTGGTAGATGAGAAAGAATAATGTTTGAAATTGCCCTGAGAAATGACACTTAATGATTTCCTCTTACTTCAACTTATAAGCAAGATTTTCAATTATCTTTCTAAAAATAAACTGGTAGCAATATAAACTTATTTAGCTATGAAACTGTGATTAAATACTCTGATCTACTGAATTGCCTATATCAACTAATTTTATTTCAGAAAAGCAATCAACTATATCATCATATCCTGTCTCTACTATCTTCCAGAAGTTTATAGATACTCTCAATGTATACTATTATCTTATTATCCTTGACATGAAAGGATGATAATATTATGGCTTTCCTTTTAATAACTTGTAAAAGTCTCATGATATGTTTCAGGACACTTCCATCTTTTTTTGTCAGCCCTGGCTTTGAGTACAATACTTAAATATGTCTCTTTGTACATTTTACCCTCCTCCTTCTCCCTATTTATATTAAACTTCACCCAGCAAATCCTGCCAGCAATTATCCCACAGCTGTGATATTTCACTTGTTTAAACAGAAACCTTATCAGTAAATAATAGCTGTTTTCATTCTACACAACTAATCATGTAATAGTCACTGAATTCATTTATGATTTCCAGCTACAGACACAAAATGAAGCTACCTATTAATATGATTTTCCTGTGTCACTTTACTGTCTTGAATTACTAGGTGAGATATGCGACTGTTAAAAAACATTTAGGCTTGTGTATGTGGTTTCTGGGGTCCATAGCATTATGATATGAATAAATCAGATAGTTAATTCTACCTCTAACACAATACTGTGTAAAAGCCAGGTAATTCCCTGCTGCAACGACTTTACTAGGAAGCTTCAGGCCAAATAAAATCAGAGTTAAAACACCAGATACTTCCAAATCAAGTTTCATGGGAGAACTGAGACAGAGGTAGAAACTGAGAGAAAGCAACTGCCCATTTTCCACAAGAAATTTTTGTAAGTTGGAGAAAGGCATGAACAAAAAGAAAGGGAATAAGAAGAAATTTCACTGGAATATAATAAAGAAGGAAAAATCATAATAATCACGGATATTTTTACATCAAACTTTGGTTTTCCTAATACCCTAGACAGAGGAGCCTGGAAGGCCACAGTCCATGCAGTCGCTGAGGGTCAGACACGACTGAGCGACTTCACTTTCAATTTTCACTGTCATGCATTGGAGAAGGAAATGGCAACCCACTCCAGTGTTCTTGCATGGAGAATCCCAGGGATGGGGGAGCCTGGTGGGCTGCCATCTATGGGGTCGCACAGAGTCGGACACGATTGAAGTGACTTAGCAGTAGAAGCAGTAGCACCCTAAAAAATATTTGAAAGTTTTTAATACCTCTTTTTTATTCAACAAATACTATCAGGTGCTCACCCTTAAATATTTTCAGACCCCATTGTGAAATATTCCTATACTTAATCATAATGTTAACTGAAATACATGTGCCTTTTACTCCTATTTTCCTTTCTATGTCTTAAAAATATATACATTTCCCCAACATATAAGAGAAAATGTCACTTTCCCTGTACATTGGCTCTATGGAAAGATCAGTCTTTTTAGTAGACAGCAAGGAATATATGAGGACAAGGCAGCCCAAAAGCCATCTGAAATGGGCACAGGAGCAGCCAGCCAAATTGACATCACATTCTGTATCATCACTCCATATCAAAGACAGACTAGATGAAGAGTCTCATGATTCCAGATCTAACTGCCAAAGATACAGTCAAAGCAAGTGAACTCAGACATAGCAAAATAAACTATACAAATATATAAACATACGCGTCCCAAAGTTTGTGTTCAAATCAGCCATGAGGGACCATATAGTTGATAAATGTCTAGGTGGAGGGAGGAAGAAAATTATACCAGTAGCTACATTCACTTCAAAAAATATACAAGCACCTACTGTGCAGCAGGCAGTGTTCTAGGAGTTTGCAGCAGTGAATAAAATGGGCAAAAAAAATCCCTAACTTTCTAGTGTCCAGCCAGTGTAGGAGACACATAATAAACAAGAGAATGCAGAGTGGTAGGACCTTGAGAGAAAATAAAATCAGGAAGAAGGGATATAGTGCATAGTGCCCAAAGATGATCACATCAATTGCTCCTCTCTCTGTAGTCACATCTCACTCCTCTCTGTAGCAGATGGAGGATCTTTCTTCCTTCTTCTTGAATCTTAGCTTGTTTATGACTAGCTTTGACTATTAGAATAGCAGATCCAGCTCCAGGCCTAAGAAATGTGGCAGCATCAGTTTGGGTTCTCTTGGAACCCAGCCTCCATGCTCTAAGGAAGTCTCAACTATCTTCTGGAGAGAAAGGCCACATGCAGAGTCCCTGGATGAGGAGACCAAGGTGGAAAGGATGACAAAACGGAAGAGAACTGTGCACCTTCTGAGCGCTCACCTGCATACCAACACATTTGAAACCCCTGTTGACCTCATATGAAGAGAATAAAAGTCCAGAAATTAGTGAGAAATAATGAATTATTAAATCATTAAATTTGGGAGTGCTTACCCTCTATACGGAGAAGGCAATGGCACCCTACTCCAGTACTCTTGCCTGGAAAATCCCGTGGATGGAGGATCCTGGTAGGCTGCAGTCCATGGGGTGGCTAAGAGTTGGGCACGACTGAGCAACTTCACTTTCACTTTTCCCTTTCATGCACTGGAGAAGGAAATGACAACCCACTCCAGTGTTCTTGCCTGGAGAATCCCAGGGACAGGGGAGCCTGATGGCCTGCCGTCTATGGGGTCGCACAGAGTCGGACACAACTGAAGGGACTTAGCAGCAGCAACCCTCTATACGCAGTTACACTGAAATAGATAAATGAAACACGGAGGGGTGAATAAAGAGAAAATGGGTAATTATCAGAGTGAAGGATTACAATGCAACAATGAGAGTATCTATGTCTTTTCTGAGAATACAGCAAAAAGAAAATATTTAAATTACTTCAGGAGAGAAAGAATTAAGGTAAACATACTAAATTCTATTGACCACTGGAAAGGAAGACAGACATAGGCCACATTTCTAAACTGGGGGCTGAGAGGCAAAGATTGATCTTGCCGAATCAGTTATAGGCGGCTACACCTCAGGAGCCACGCTTAAGGAGTAGAGCCTAAGGAATTGTACCCACACACCTCAGCCACACCTGGACACCATAAAAATGGTAGGATCCTGACCTCAAGGCTAAGCTGGAGGTCTTCCTGGGATGAGACTTTGAGGGGTCTTGGGGGATGGTGAGTGGGAGGGATGTGAATCACTTGGGTTCAGAGGGCAGAGTTGGGTAGACAGTTAGGTTGGTAGCCTCCGATGAAGGATACCTCCAGGTGGTCACTCCCAGTGTAATCTCCTTCCACATTGACTCTGGACTTGGCCATGGATGGGCTCTGACCAGTGGAACATTAGCAAGTGTGATGCAAACAGAGGCTTGAAAAGCTGGTCAGCATGGGGCCTGTCCTCTTGGAGTACTCCTACCAGGAAGCAAGCTTCTTTCTGCTGAAGAAAGAGTCATGTGGAGGGCTCTGAAAGGTGAACCATCAAGTAGAAAGAAGCTATGCAGAAGAGACCCAGGACATACCAGCAGAGCTTTAAGCTGAATGCAGTCACTCTCAGGGAATGGGGACGGGCGGTGGAGAAGCCTGCATTCCACTTGCAAAACTATCTTAACAAACAATTGTTGTTTAAGCCACTGGCTTCACAGTGTAAATTTGTAGGGTGGTTTGTTATGTAACAACAGACATCTGAAACAGAGGATAAGGCACAGAAGACTTCACTGAGAAGACTTAGAGGCGAGAAAGAAGCCTTGTCTGGGCGGGAAAGCATTCCAGGCAGAGGGATGAGCACGCACAAAGCCCTGAAGTAAGAGTAGACCTGGCTTACCTGAGGAGCTGCACAGAGGCCAGGAGAGCTGAGACAGATGAGGGAGTGGGGTGGGGGACATATTAAGAGACAACATTAGAGCAGGAACAGTGGCCAGATCAACCCAGGATTTGCAGGTCATTGTAAAGACTTTGCCTTTCATCCAGAGGTTGATGGAAAGCCACTGGAAATTGAAAGCATTCATCAATTCATTTAAAACTATCTGTTTAGCTTGACTGAATGCCAGTTTCAGAGTGCTGGGCATTCAACAATCAATAGGACTTTGTGTGTGTTGGGACAAGGGCAGGAGGAAGGGTTTGAGAGGGTGGAATAAGAGGAGCAGGATTACAAAAAAGCTGGACCAGATGGGAGGGAGACTGCTTTCTGCTGGCTCAGGCCACCTGAAGGGTAGAGATCCCATTAGCCAGGACCCCTCTTAGTTTTCCTCAAAGTCTCTCTTCAGGATAATTTACTACAACTTTATATTTGAGTACATTATACCCACACAAGAAAGCTCACTTCTCTTTTAACACAATTTAATTTCCTAAAAGCTTTTTTCCAAACAAAATGGCATTTCATCAGCCACGCACATGTATTCTCCAAAGATCTTGCCAGGCTCCAGCATTCTGCGCTCTGTGTGTCAATACGTTTACAGAAAAACGTTCTGTTAAATTTAAAACGATTCTCTTCAAAAGACACCATGTACTTCCCAAAAGGTACTTTACGAATATAGTGCTTTACAGATTGCAGTGAGGTTTCAGAGCAATTGACTCACCACCGCATCATATTCTTAAAGCCAAACTAAACGGCAAAGTAACAAGCAAAGAAGGCATAGAGCTAACATTATTATCTATCTATGCTAAGTCACTTCCTGTCTCCCTCTGCCCCAGCCCCCCCCCCCCTCCAGGCAAGAACACTGGGGTGGGTTTTTCCATTATAGCTTTAAATAAAAGTTCATGAAGCAATTTTCCTTGTGTGGGGCCACACACACCAAAGTATACCTGCTGGGATGGAAGGTGACAGTAACAGGTGGACTTCGCTGGGCCTTGACACGTGTAGTTTCTGGAGAAAAGTGTGAAGATCTGGTCGCAGGTGGAATAAGTTATAATTATTTCAGCTGGTCAAGCCATCAGTTTATACTGAATCTGGATGGCCTCCCAGTTCAGGTAAGACTATATTTAGAATAGCATTTTCATAGAACTTCTTGTCAAACACACATTCTTTGCAGGAATGAAGCAGAAGTGTTCCCTTCAACAGAATAAAATCCTTTTACTTATTCTGTACTTTCTGAGGTTTATAAAGACAAGAAATCCCCAAATACTTCTTTGCTTTAGAAGAGGTATTTGTTTGGCTAACTCATTTCTCTCAAGAATGCAACTAAATGCCCTTCTTGACCTTATGTTGTTTCTTTGCTGTTCAGTCACTCTGCAGGGCCCAGCTCTTTGCAACCTCATGGACTGCAGCACACCAGGCTTCCCTGTTCTTCACTATGTCCCAGAGTTTGCTCAAACTCATGGCCATTGAGTCAATGATGCCATCCAACCATCTCATCTTCTGTCACCCCTCCTCCTCCAGGCCTCAGTTTTTCCCAGCATCAGGTCTTTTCCAATGAGTCATTTCTTCACATCAGGGGACCAAAGTATTGGAGCTTCAGTGTCAGCATCAAAATCAGTTCTCCCAATGAATATTAAGGGTTGGCTTCCTTTAGGATTGACCATTTTAGGATTTTATTTCTTAAATTCTAATTAATAACAAGATTTCAGTTTCCAGCTACCTGATATTTAAATGACTTCACTGAGCATTTGTTTCTTACAAACAGCTCTGGTTTTTTTTGACTTAAGGGCCATATAAAATAGATAAGAAAAATATAAAAATACCATTGTACCTAACACTATTATCTTGTATCTTTTAAATCATTCTTGTATAAGGTGTTTTATTTTCCATTTTAAATAATTTATTCCCAAAGAACTGTAACTAACTCCTCTTGAAATATGATTCAGGTTTTAAGACATATGACAAAGTTATTTGCACTCTATGCTATTAAAGTCTCTGAACCCTCTGTCCTGCCCTCCACACTGAACTCTCCCACAATCTGAAACAATAACTTCTGAAGATTCCAACCATTCACTTATTTCTTTAGCTCTCTTCAAGGGGCTAGGCCTCTAAGTCTGTTTCTTTAGTTCATCAGAATCAGAATCACATGGTATTAAAATTCAGGCCCCAAGACCCCATTTCAAACTTATAAACTTGAAACTTCTGGGTGTGTGGCCAGCAATCTCTGACAAATATCCCAATTGATTCAGATGTACCAGAGCTTTGACAGGCACCACACCAGACCATAGTCAGTAAGCCCCGTGAGCATCTGATACGTAGGACAAACCCTCAGCCCAAGAAGATACCAGGGGGACTACATTTTTGCATATCTTCTCAGAGAATTCACAGAAGCTCTGAAGCCTGTCCAGGGGCCCTTCTTTCCCCAGTGCGTCTGGACTCCTTGTTTAATAACTTTGCCTTTGACGCCAAGGAAATCAGTATGAGTAAGACTGGGCACTGACTGTGCTCTGCTCTGTTCTGTTGAAGACAGCTGTTGACAATTTCCTGCCTTTATCTCAACCTCAGAATGAAGTGTGTTTTTCTTATCCAATTCACACAAGTATTGTAAGGCTGAAATTGCTTTAAGAGCTTTAGAGGAAAGGTACCATATAAATGCAAATAACAGGAGATTTGATAAGAAGAATAGTCATACCCAAGCGCACAAGGGCTGCCCTATCCAAAGGAACAGTTTGTGGTTTCACTGCTATGATCATTCAGTATACATCAGAGAATAGACTATAACATGAGCCTTTAGAATTCTTTCTATGAAAGAAAGAATTGTGGGCACATTTTTCTCATACAATCATATAAATGCCACCAAGAGAATGGAAAGATGAAAGAAGACACCCTGGACCATAAGTCCTAAAGATGCCACAACCACTCCAAGAGGAAGAACGAATACAGCGCTGGTAGGGAAAACTCTACAACTTCGAATTTAAGGAAATTCAGGGAAAACTCCAAAGAGAACACTGAAATCACAGCTATCTCCCTATGGCAAGACATATTTTAACACTTAGCACAAACATCCATCCACACATTATATAACCTGGCATTTACCACTTTAATTGCTCAGGTTGGGCATGTCTACCATGCCCTCAGTCCATCAAGTTGGTTTTTGTAACCACGGCAACAGAGCTGGAATACAGTCTAAGAGAGTTAATTCAGTATAAAAAAATAATAAAGAAAAAGCAGGATTTTTTTTAGACACTCTGGCTCTTTGGATGATTTCAGTATATCTGCAACTGTATCTAGAGTTCCTCTGAAACTTTCTCTTGAACCAGCTTACAATTTAGCCAGCAACAACCACAGCACTTCTTCCTTGGTTGCTATACATTAAGTGAGTAGCTAGATAAAATGCATACATTAGCCAAGGAGTGAGTGGCCAAGGACATTTTACGTGGCATCTTCCTAATCCTATATAGACATCTTAAACAAAACCTAAGGAGAATAATAAAGGACAGGAAAATAACCTCACCTTCAGAACAGCAGCTTCTGCACAGGTTTTTTTGCCTGAGTTCCAGAGCTTGCATGTTAGATCCTCAACAATTGTACGTGGCAGGAAAAGGAGAAACTGATACTCTATCACACCTGAGGCAACCAGGACCTTATCTTTGCTTGATATTATTCTTTTTGTAATTACACATATACTGTGTTTTATTCTGCTTCACTTTATTGCCCTTCGCAGATATTACATCTTTTTTTTCTTTACCAGTTGAAGGTTTGTGGCAACCTTGCAACAAGCAAGTCTGCAGACACCATTTTTCCAACAGCACTGGCTCACTTCATGTCTCTGTATCCCATTTTGGTAATTCTCACAATATCTTAAATATTTTCATTATGGTATGTTTGTTATGGTAATCTACGGTCAGTGGTCTTTGATGTTACTATCACAATGATTTCGGGGGTGGGAGGCATGTCATTAACTGTGCCCACGTTAAGACAGAGAAATTAATTAACAAATGTTGTGTGTGTTCTGACTGCTCCACTGACTGGCCATTCCTTCTCTCTCCCTCTCCTTGACCTCCCTGTTCCTTGAGACACAACAATACTGAAATTAGGCGAATTAATAGCTGTACCATGGCCACCAAGTGTTCCAGGGAAAGGAACACACTGGTAAACCAAAAATTTCATGTGACTTGATTTATTACAGTGCTCACTTAACTGCAATAGTCTGGAACCTGCAATATCTCTGAAACACACCTGTGGTGTACTTTTAAAGTATTAATTATCCTCTTGTTCAAAGAGACAGACAGTTGGGGTTGTCATTTTTCAGCAAACCCATAAAGAAAAACAATCCATCCTCCTAGATATTAAATAGAGAAATTTGATCAATTATTAATAGAAAAGTCAAGCCCAAATCCAGGAACTATCAGATGGGAGATGGGAGACAGGAAAGAAAGCTCCTGCTTTTGAATAAAGACTTTGGATGCTATCGTGTGGGTCGTTCAGTTGTGTCCAGCTCTGTGTGACTCCATGGACTGTAGCCCGCCAGGCTCCTCTGTCCACTGAATTCTCCAGGCAAGAATACTGGAGTGGGGCCAGCACAGGGCTGCCATTCCCTTCTGCAGGGGATCTGTCCCTGGGACCCAGGGATCTAACTCGAAGGAATGTCTCCTGCCATTGCAGGCAGATGGCTTTACCATCTGAGCCACCAGGGAAGCCCTAGGATGCTATAAACCCAAACCAATATATCACCCACATTGCTTTCTTCCCACAGCTCCCCTACAGGAGAAAGCACAAAACTAAACAGAACAGCCTAAATGGCCCAAGTGCAAGTCCTGGTTCTAAATGCCTCAGTGCACAGTAAGCAGGCCTCAAGGAGAGAGCAACTCAGTGCTTAAAAACAAAGGTCATTTAGTATCTAGCATCTCTTTCTGACACTTCAGGGAAAGCTTCCAAATATTCTAACATATCAAAATCAAAAATCTCAAAACCACAGCAGGAGACGTTATCTAAAGAAGAAGCTGAAGATTCCTACTTGAACCACTTTTCTCTCACTTCAGATCACAAACTTTAAACCTACAGAGCTTTCAGTGGAAGGATTCGCAGAACTAAACAGTTCTAATTTTTTTAGGGAGAATGAATAAAGCTACTATTGATGAGACTGGAAATCTTATAAAAAAATCTTTCTATTGGGTGCATCAATAGAACTCATCATAGTTCCAGTGAAATGATACATTTGCATGAGACATTTGAGTATGTTAGATCTTTATCTGAAATTGTTTATTATCTTGCCTTTTTAAAACATAATATATTCCTGCCACCGACTGGATATACTATGACAAGGTCAGAAAAGTCCCACTCATGATAAAACTATTGTTTCACTCTCTTTCATGTTGAGAATGCTTCCAGTGTTGTCCACGCATGCAAACAGGGCTAAAAAAGAGAGCAGCAGGATTCTCCTCCGCTTGATGCATGTAAAATCCATTTTTCATCAGCAGCTCTTCACAGAAACTGCCACTGATTGCAGCTCTGCTTTGCTCATCACAGTTTGATGGATGTTTTTGCTCAAAATAAGTCACCCTTTGCTGATTGCTGCAGGCTGCTCGGTCTGTCAATTGTGGAAATACAGCATCCTCCAGCTAGGCCACACTGCTTATTGTAATCAGAGTCAGATGCAAACATTCATTCCCATGATTCCTCGGCTCTGATCTCTATTTGTCTACTGCAGTGTTCATTTTGGTTGTGAGATACCCTCAGAACGAAAATGCGACAGGTTAGGGATCAAGTCACTCACCTCAGCTAAGTTAAAATCTTCCTCTCAGAGAATAAGCCTCTCATTTGCCTAAAAAAATAAGCCAAAGAAAGGTAAGTTTTCTTTTAAAGTACAGTGGGGTAGAAGCTACCATTTTTCACAAGGATGCTGGGAATGCCTACTTTTATAAGGATACTAGAGGATATAGGGAACTAAAGCCTAAAGATTTGCATCCCTGACAGAAATTCTGAATGTCATGAGTTTAATACCTGTCAATCAAAAGAATGTTAAGAGTACATTTGTATATGTCACACAATAATATTGGGAATGAAGTGATTAAACAGAAAGGCCTGGCACAGTCGTGTCTGACTCTCTGTGGCCCCACAGACTGTAGCCCGCCAAGCTCCTCTGTCCATGGGATTCCCTAGGCAAGAATACTGGAGTGGGTTGCCATTGCTCCTCCAAGGGATCTTCCCAACCCAGGGATCAAACTCATGTCTCCTGCAGCTCCTGCAATGGTAAGTAGGCTCTTTTACCACTGAGTCACCTGGAGAGTCCCTAGAAAGGCCCTGAGCTACTTCCTAAGTACTGCTGCCGGAAGAAAGATACAGAGTTCAATGGTGTTTTTTAAAAAATAACCACATTATATCCATATTTATGTACAATGAATACCTATTTTAAATGCCCATTCCAAGTAGGAAATAACTTTCTCTGCCAAAAGGGGTAAGCATTCACATCAGTTAGGACTAGGTTCAGCTACATATAACAGAAAAAATCCAATGAGATAACAGCTTCAAGTCTTAGAAGAGAAAAACAACGTATATGTCTTACACATAAGAAATTCAGAGGAAAACAATCCAGAGATGGAATGATGGGCCATAGCATGGTCTCTTACTCGAGCTCTCCTCTTTCCTCCCTCATCCTAGTGCTAGATTTTCATTCTCAAAATCATCTTATGGTCTAAGTGGCTGCCCGAGCTCCAGCCATTACATCACATTCCAGAGAGTAGGATGGAAGAAACAAGGAGGCATCTCCCAGTGCCTTTTCTTTACAGACTTCCCAGCAGCCCCACGCAGCACCTCTACTTATATCTCATTGGTGAGAACTTGGTCACATGGCTAATACTTAGTGGCATTGGAAACAGGCACATAGTTATAGTTGAGGCTATACAAACTCTGCTAAAACTTAGGGTTCCCTTATTAAAGAAGAAGGGAGAGTGGTTATTTAACAGAAAATGAGAGACACCTACTCCAGCACTCACTCTTCACCACCATCTCTGCCGTCAGAGATGCCAGATGACCTTGGGCAAGTCAGTAAAATCTATCTGTGCTTCAATTTCCTCAACTCTAAAGTATCTACCTTGTGCATTCATTTGAAACAAATTGTCGAGTCCTGCCCCAAAGCCACAGGTGCGAGGACTTGCACCAAGGCCACAGAAGCGGAGCCCAGAACCAAGGTCACCTCTGAAGCTGACTGGGCCCCTTTGTTATCATTTTCAAAAAACCCCCAATCATCACTAACAAGTTTCCTGACCCATATTACGCAAAGATGCCCACTCCAGTAAACACTCTATAGGGCCCCAACCAATCACCTAATGCCAACCTTTCAGCAGGAATGTTCTTTGTCTTGAAGCTATAAAAATTGGTTATTAACTCACAAAAACTGTTGACTCTCCCTGACTTGTCTGCAGTTGTTGGCCCACTGTGTTCACAGAGCCCACTTTATCCCTGTTCTTTGTTCCTAAGAAACTTACTACCTTTCTGTAGTACTCCATGTCTGGAAATTCTTTTCCAATATATGCTCGGGCGGCCTCAACATAAATGAGATGACGTGCAAAGGGCCTAGGGCACATAGAATCTCAGAAAACATCAGCCTCCTTCCACATATCAACCGGAGCCAGATCAAGCCCAATCCAGCAGATGCCTTGGAGCCTGTAACTGGGACCTCTGTCCCCCTCTCAGGGACCACACTGGCACTTGGTCCAATGCTGGCTTCCTCTTCTTTCCTTTGTTATACCCCACATCCAACGTGTGTCACAGATGCCTAGACAGGCCTGATAAATGGACCAACAGAGGCTGTGGCCCCTGGAAGACTCATTTTCAGGAAGAACTGGAGACGGAAAAGAGGCTGAGCATAAACAGGAAAAGTGGAAGAAATACATTTTCCACTAAGACTTCATATGCCAGAGGGACTCCAAATAAACTTTTAAGTTCTTTGGCAAAGACAGCAAACCATTCAATAGCAGTTTCCACTATCTGCTCAGAGGAAAGTGCCTCAAGATCAGCTACTTTTGAATTTTATCCCTCAAGTCATTGCTCTCAGAGGACCCTTCTGAGAGACTGTGAGTGACTGGAGGAACCCAACAACACTAGGAAACAAAATACAAATCCTCCTGAAAGCCATATCCCTTTTATGGGGAAGCCAGAGGATTGCTGATCAACTCCCTGCTGCCAAAGGCCAGGGTCTCAAGGAAGCAGATTCTGAGATGGAACTCCCCATATAAGGTGTTGTGTGTGTGTGTTGTGTGGTGTTTTTAATCACTAAGTTGTGTCCAACTCATTTGCAACCCCGTGGACTGTAGCCCTCCAGGCTCCATTTCCTTTTCCAGGGAATCTTCCCAAGCCAGGGACTGAACCCGGCTCTCCTGCATTACAGGCAGATTCTTTACCACTGAGCCACTAGGGAAGCCCATAAGGTGTACTTTAAGGAGTAGTGGCAAGGTTGGGCAGAAGGAAAAGTTAAATTTTAATAAATTTTAATACAGTCCCCACAAAGCTAGCAGGGAGCCCTGGAACAAGTATTGCCCCCACATTAAGGTGCAATGGTCTAGTCTCTGTTACCACCACCACCACCCTCATCTCTCACAATCACCACTTATGAGCCATCCTCAGAGGGCAAGACCTCAGCTGAGGCCAACCCTCAAGAAGCTGACAGCTTCAGACTATGTCCTGACTTCATTCCCTACAACTGGGCAGCAAGACCCTCATGGGAAAGAGGATGGAGCAGCTCAAGTCTACCCCACCATAGAAAGAAATATCAACCATAAAAAGATTTTAAGGTTTTCCTGGCTCTGGTGTTCATGTACTGATTTTGTACCCCAAATGGAGTTGACACAAAAAATTACTATTTCACTCAAGTCACATATCACAGAGCATATGTTTAATTGATAGCAGGCTTGAAATGCTATATAAACAACTCAGTTAAGATTAGGAAGATTGGAAAGTCAGGCTTATTCTATCAGCCTTCTTGATTTAATGATCAATAAATATAAATAAGGATTTTTCAATTTAAATAAAGATTTGACTGTACTTCATAGTCAATAGCAAGAATCCTAAAGATGAGGACTATGGAGAAAAAATGGCGCTTTAGCAGATTTCCAGTACTTTCTAAATCTTGCTTTACCAGGAAGCAAACTGTTTAGTACTTATTTTCCAATTTTCAGTGCTACTGAGATGAAATGGATCCTTTCATTTTCTACTTAAAATGTTCAGAGATGAACTGAATTTCCCCAGTTCTCAAGGTAATCGTGCAACCACCCTGTATGCCTTTCCATGGGGATTCCATCTAAGAAAATGCTAGGGACCCTTCTTTATTTTAAAAAATTACCAAATTCTCCCGCAGCAAACATTATCCTCAATGGTGAAAAATTGAAAGCATTTCCTCTAAAGTCAGGAACAAGACAAGGATGCCCACTTTCACCATTACTATTCAACATAGTTTTGCAAGTTCTGGCCACAGCAATCAGAGCAGAAAAAGAAATAAAAGGAATCCAAATTGGAAAAGAAGAAGTAAAACTCTCACTGTTTGCAGATGACATGATCCTCTACATAGAAAACCCTAAAGACTCCACCAGAAAATTACTAGAACTAATCAATGAATATAGTAAAGTTGCAGGATATAAAATCAACACACAGAAATCCCTTGCATTCCTGTACACTAATAATGAGAAAATAGAAAGAGAAATTAATTCCATTCACCATTGCAATAAAAAGAATAAAATACTTAGGAATATATCTACCTAAAGAAACTAAAGACCTATATATAGAAAACTATAAAACACTGGTGAAAGAAATCAAAGAGGACACTAATAGATGGAGAAATGTACCATGTTCATGGATTGGTAGAATCAATATAGTGAAAATGAGTATACTACCCAAAGCAATTTATAGATTCAATGCAATCCCCATCAAGCTACCAACGGTATTCTTCACAGAGCTAGAACAAATAATTTCTCAATTTGTATGGAAATACCAAAAACCTCGAATAGCCAAAGCTATCTTGAGAAAGAAGAATGGAACTGGAGGAATCAACCTGCCTGACTTCAGGCTCTACTACAAAGCCACAGTCATCAAGACAGTATGGTACTGGCACAAAGACAGAAATATACATCAATGGAACAAAATAGAAAGCCCAGAGATAAATCCACACACATATGGACACTTTATCTTTGACAAAGGAGGCAAGAATATACAATGGATTAAAGACAATCTCTTTAACAAGTGGTGCTGGGAAAACTGGTCAAACACTTGTAAAAGAATGAAACTAGAGCACTTTCTAACACCATACACAAAAATAAACTCAAAATGGATTAAAGAGCTAAATGTCAGACCAGAAACCATAAAACTCCTAGAGGAAAACATAGGCAAAACACTCTCTGACATACATCACAGCAGGATCCTCTATGACCCACCTCCCAGAATATTGGAAATAAAAAATAAACAAATGGGACCTAATTAAACTTAAAAGCTTCTGCACAACAAAGGAAACTATAAACAAAGTGAAAAGATAGCCTTCAGAATGGGAGAAAATAATAGCAAATGAAGCAACAAACAACTAATCTCAAAAATATACAAGCAACTCCTACAGCTCAATTCCAGAAAAATAAATGACCCAATCCAAAAATGGGCCAAAGAACTAAATAGACATTTCTCCAAAGAAGACATACAGATGGCTAACAAACACATGAAAAGATGCTCAACACCACTCATTATCAGAGAAATGCAAATCAAAACCACTATGAGGTACCATTTCACGCCAGTCAGAATGGCTGTGATCCAAAAGTCCACAAGCAATAAATGCTGGAGAGGGTGTGGAGAAAAGGGAACCCTCTTACACTGTTGGTGGGAATGCAAACTAGTACAGCCACTCTGGAGAACAGTATGGAGATTCATCAAAAAAACTAGGAATAGATCTGCCTTATGATCCAGCAATCCCACTGCTGGGCATACACACTGAGGAAATCAGAATTGAAAGAGACACGTGTACCCCAATGTTCATAACAGCACTGTTTACAATAGCCAGGACTTGGAAGCAACCTAGATGTCCATCTGCAGATGAATGGATAAGAAAGCGGTGGTACGTATACACAATGGAGTATTACTCAGCCATTAAAAAGAATACATTTGAATCAGTTCTAATGAGGTGGATGGAACTGGAGCCTATTATACAGAGTGAAGTAAGCCAGAAAGAAAAACACAAATACAGTATACTAACGCATATATATGGAATTTAGAAAGATGGTAACAATAACCCTGTATACGAGACAGCAAAAGAGACATTGATATATAGAACAGTCTTTTGGACTCTGGGAGAGGGAGAGGGTGGGATGATTTGGGAGAATAGAATTGAAATATGTATAATATCTGTTTTGAAACGAGTCGCCAGTCCAGGTTCGATGCCTGATACCTGATGCCTGGGGCTGGTGCACTGGGACGACCCAGAGGGATGGTATGGGGAAGGAGGAGGGTTCAGGATGGGGAACACATGTATACTTGTGGTGGATTTATTTTGATGTATGGAAAAAGCAATACAATATTGTAAAGTTAAGCAAAATAAAATTTTTTTTTAAAAAATTGCCAAATTCTCAAAGAAGCAAACCATACCAAAAGGATTTTGCTGCATTGGGATCAAAATCACTCCTTGCTTCAAAAATAAAACCTAGTTTGTCATATTAGTAAGTGTAACTCCACCTGTCTGAAATATAAATCAAGCTCACTTTGTAAAATCGTCTTGCATTTTTTTTCAGGTGGGAGGACGTGGGAAGCATTTTAAAAACTGGAGTTGTAACAGCAGATTACCAAAACACTGGACTTTACCTACCTTGATGTAGTTCAGTTAACTACCAGCTTCCCATACTAGTGTTCCCATGGAATGCTATTACAACTATTAAAATATTTTCTTGCCCAGAGAATTTTACTAGACAATGTATCAGAGAATACACCAGAAGGAGGAAAATGAGGAAGATGTACAGGAGTATTCAACTGTGTTGAGGTAAGTGTTAAATGAAGAAAGGACTAGAGCTGAGAGCTTTTGAAAAAGACACCAAATCAAGATGGGCAAGGATCTAGATCAAGGATCAAGAAATCACAGTTCATGAGCCAACTCCAACCTATCTTTTGTTTTTATAAATAAAGCTTTACAGCAACACAGCTACATCCATTTGCTTACATATTGTCTATGGCTGCTTTTGTGCCACAACAGATGTCAGAATTGAGTAGTGACAGCAGAGATTACATGGTTCACAAAGGCCAAAATATCTACTATTTGTCCCTTCAGAGAAAATGTCTGCCAATGCCTGCTGTGTGTGTGTGTGTGCTTAGTCACTCTGTCATGTCCAACTCTGTGCAATAGCCTGCCAGGCTCCTCTGTCCATGGGGATTCTCCAGACAAGAATATTGGAGTGGGTTGCCTTGCCCCTTTCCAGGGGATTGTCCCAATCCAGGGGTTGAACCCACATCTCCTGCATTGGCAGATGAATTCTTTACCTCTGAGCCACCTGGGAAGCCCTGGAGAAGAAAGCATCTTTGGGCAAAGAGAGAGCTATGGCAGGTCTTCATAACAATTGATGCTCTCTTTTAACTATTATGTGCCAAATTAGCCAAGATACGTCTACTTTCAAATAAAGGTCCTGTCTGGTAGTCCCTTGACATATCTTTAGTGGCTCTTCCACACCTATTGAGACTTTCCTCTTTCATAGTGGTAGCCTCCAAGATTCTCACAAAGGACCTCCTCTTTTCTTATTTACACTCTCCTGCAGCATTTTCTGGAGAAGGAAATGGCAACACACTCCAGTGTCCTTGCCTGGAGAATCCCATAGATGGAGAAGCCTGGTAGGCTGCAGTCCACGGGGTCGCAGAGAGTCGGACATGACTGAAGCGACTTAGCAGCAGCAGCAGCAGCATTTTCATGAGTGGTTTTAGCTTCAAGTAAATTGTATAGGCTGATGACTCCCAATTCCATGTCTCCTAAGTCTGAGATCTGCATATCCACTGCCTCTGGAACAGTTCTACTCCTCAAATGCAATACATGTACAAACTCAACTGCTCCTTCCCATAAATGAATTTAGTGATTAATTCAGACTGCATTAGTTAGGTTCCTAGTTCTACCGTTACCAGCTACTAGTAACTATTGAGCAGGTTACTTAAACTCTCTAATACTTGATTTCCTCATATGTAAAGTGGAGATAATAATGGTGCCTACTACAGAATATGGTGATGAGGATTAAATGAGATAGTATATGCAAAGGACTTAAGACAGTGCTTGACACAAAGAAATAGTTCTATAACTAATAGGAATAACAAAATCAGCAATGGACTTTTCATGTTTATTTGCAATATTAGTAAGTAACACTTTCATTAAATGTCATTTTTTACCTTGGTTTTTGGTTTTCTCCCTGAAATTCTGGCCTCTTGGAAATGGCAACCCACTCCAGTATTCTTGCCTGAAGAATTCCGTGGACAGAGGAGACTGGTGGGCAGCTGTCCAGGGGGTCGCACAGAGTCGGACACGACTGTAACGACTTAGCAGCAGCAGCAGCAGTGGCAGCACTATAGCCCACCAGGCTTCTCTGTCCATGGAATTTTCCAGGCAAGAATACTGGAATAGGTTGTCATTTCCTACTCCAGGAGATCTTCCTTGATCCAGGGATCAAACCCACATCTCCTGTGTCTCCTACATTGGCAAGTGATTCCTTACCACTGACTCACCTGGGAAGCCCACACTCTATAATATCCTGTCAGTTCTGAATTCATTGATCACCAAGGCTTTAAGATCTCAACATTCTCAGTCAGTATTGAAAAAGCAAAGACAGAAAATACATTTCATAATATTATCTTGTTAGCAAATGGATAGTACTACAAACATTCTTAGTAGCATATTTTAGTACTATACTCAATTTAGAAATGATTGGTCTATAGTATTTAGTATTTATTTTTGCTAAAGGAAACTATTAAATCCAGATGGCCTATCAAGCTTTCAATTGGAAAGATTTTTTATTTTCAAAAGTAGTTAATGTTACACTGACAGTAGCTGGTTGACCCTTAGTTTTCTTTTTATATCAGTCATCACATTATTGCCAGGATATTATGCTCAAAATTCTCCAAGCCAGGCTTCAGCAGTATGTGAACTGTGAACTTCCTGATGTTCAAGCTGGATTTAGAAAAGGCAGAGGAACCAGAGATCAAATTGCCAACATCCGCTGGATCATCGAAAAAGCAAGAGAGTTCCAGAAAAACATCTATTTCTGCTTTATTGACTATGCCAAAGCCTTTGACTGTGTGGCTCACAATAAACTGTGGAAAATTCTGAGAGAGATGGGAATACCAGACCACCTGATCTGCCTCTTGAGAAATCTGTATGCACGTCAGGAAGCAACAGTTAGAACTGGTCATGGAACAACAGACTGGTTCCAAATAAGAAAAGGAGTATGTCAAGGCTGTATATTGTCACCATGTTTATTTAACTTATATGCAGAGTACATCATGAGAAATGCTGGACTGGAAGGAACACAAGCTGGAATCAAGACTGCCGGGAGAAATATCAATAATCTCAGATATGCAGATGATACCACCCTTATGGCAGAAAGTGAAGAGGAACTGAAAGGCCTCTTGATGAAATTGAAAGTGGAGAGTGAAAAGGTTGGCTTAAAGCTCAACATTCAGAAAACGATGATCATGGCATCTGGTCCCATCACTACATGGGAAATAGATGGGGAAACAGTGGAAACAGTGTCAGACTTTATTTTTCTGGGCTCCAAAATCACTGCAGATGGTGACTGCAGCCATGAAATTAAAAGACGCTTACTCCTTGGAAGGAAAGTTATGACCAACCTAGAGAGCATATTCAAAAGCAGAGACATCACTTTGCCAACAAAGGTTCGCCTAGTCAAGGCTATGGTCTTTCCTGTGGTCATGTATGGATGTGAGAGCTGGACTGTGAAGAAGCTGAAGAATTGATGCTTTTGAACTGTAGTGTTGGAGAAGACTCTTGAGAGTCTCTTGGACTGCAAGGAGATCCAACCAGTCCATTCTGAAGGAGATCAGCCCTGGGATTTCTTTGGAAGGAATGATGCTAAAGCTGAAACTCCAGTATTTTGGCCACCTCATGCGAAGAGCTGACTCATTGGAGAAGACTTTGATGCTGGGAGGGATTGGGGGCAGGAGGAGAAGGGGACGACAGAGAATGAGATGGCTGGATGGCATCACTGACTCGATGGATGTGAGTCTGAGTGACCTCGGAGAGCTGGTGATGGATAGAGAGGCCTGGCGTGCTGCAGTTCATGGGGTCGCAAAGAGTTGGACACGACTGAGCGACTGATCTGATCTGATCTGATTGTCTTAAAAAGAGGAGCAGCTTCTTTAAAAAAGTAACAAAACCCAAAGGTTGAGTTCTCCTTAACTCTACTCACCCTCCAGTCAATCATGTCTCTTTCTGGAGCTCAGACCTCCATGAAAATTCAACTTAACAGGTTGAAAAGACAGAGACAAGTTTTATAAGCCAAACTAAGGAGGCATGCAGCTGAAAATGTATTATATTCATGTAGAAGGATTTTGTGGACATTGCAGACACTACTTTTAAAATCAGACTCAAGGTAGGTGAAATGAAACCCATTCCAGATGGACTTTTGATCCTCTGTGTAGCTTCAATCATATCATTCCTTCTGTACCTCTTTTTCTCTATTTCTGAAGCAATAATTGCCATGTCACTATCTTGAAAGTGTGATTTAAGAATTAAATTCTAGGAATTTCTCCTGGCCTCATTTTGCCATTTGAAAAATAATGGAATTTCATCAGACACTTTCATGACTTCTGGCTTTAAAATGCTGTAACTTTTAGCTTTAAAATGCTGTGACTTCAATAGGTCATAAGTTATTTCCATTAAACTTAAAGACATTTTATCTTTAAGTCACATATATGTTATCTACACAGAATAAACATTTAACTATTAACAAGAACAGAGTGTCAGTATGGATTTCTTCAAGTCCGTAAGAAAACAGAACATCTGACTAGCAAATTTTGATGGAATGCTGGAAAATGTAAAGACCATGACCATGGAGATCTGTCTAGAGGGAGGCAAGCCATGTAAAGGGCAAGTCACAGGGTCAAGGTTGGTAGTACTTTCTTCATGGTAGATGTCCAACCATGATGGTAAACTTTCTAGGAAAGCAGGAATAGAGATTACCAGTGCAAAGAAAGGAGAGACTCAAAAAGGGAAATTTGTGTAACATTAAAATCTATTTATCATGTTGAGCTGTTTTGTCACAAGATAATATTTCAATGATAATAAGAGTTTTAGATCAGTATCTCCTCAAAAAATGAAACTGACAATTGTATGAAAAAACTATCATCATGTCATCATATGAACAAACATAAAGGTTAAAGATGCTGTTAGGACTTCCCTGCTGATCCAGTGATTGGGAGCCTGCCAGCCAGTGCAGGCGACACAGGCTCGACCCTGTGTGGTCCAGGAAGATCCCACATGCCACGCAACAAGCCCCTGTGCCACAAGTACTGAGCCCAAGCACCACAACTAGATAGAAGCTTACATTCACAATGAGAGAAAGCTTGTGTATGGCAATGAAGACCCAGCACAGCCATAAATAAATAAATCTAAAAATAAAGCTGTGACTTTTGTTCTGAGTAAACTTATGGTGCAAGGGGGAAAGGTCCTCAAGGCAGTCTCACCTCCCTGCTGCCACACTTGTCCCTGTTTGCTTCTCATCCTTCCCTTGGCCCTTCTCCCACTTCTTGGCCCTGAAGTCCTCAGGCAGCTTATGGTACACACCCTCTCAGTCATGGACTTAACCTGGAAATACTGACCCTTCCTTTAGAACACCTCTTAGAACCAAGGTACAGTGGAATGAACATGGGCTGTAAAGTCAGGCACCATAAATATGAATCCTGGTACCCTGAGCGCATGCGAAAATTACATGCTTGCCAAACCCTGACATCTAAAACAGCTGTGAAGATTATATTTAAAACATTGACTATCCTGGTTTACAGTGGATGCAAGAGACTGCTCTTCTCCTTGTTTCCAGAATGAGGATTCCCTCAGTGGAGTACCAGCATGACTGAAAAGTTGTCTGATAACTTAATTTCCAGTGGGAGTTTAATGAGCTACCACTTTCTTAGTCACAAAACAAAAGCTAATGCTTAGAGACACCATACTTTAAACACACAATAACGAAAATAGAATTTCTAGTGGTGTGACACGTGAACAAAAAAGTTGAATCTTTAGGTGTGCATGTAAAGAGAAAAGTTGAATCTGAGTGTCCTGTCACACAAGTTTATATTTTCTAAAAATGCTGCATGGTAACTTTTTGCTAATGCTTAAGAAACCAAGTTTCCATTGTCCATAAGAAACTTGAAAAGTTTTCAGCCAAGAAACAACTTTCTCAGTTCATTCAATTCAATAACAACAACAACAA
This sequence comes from Tragelaphus eurycerus, assembly GCA_935064755.1. Lineage (NCBI taxonomy): Eukaryota > Metazoa > Chordata > Mammalia > Artiodactyla > Bovidae > Tragelaphus > Tragelaphus eurycerus. The sequence goes on from CAKXYN010000038.1 coordinate 10,079,513, forward strand.
CAACAACAAAAAAAAACAGTCCAACTGAAATATGGGCAGAAGACCTAAATGGACATATAAACGGCCAGTAAGTACGTGAAAAGATGCTCAGTTCAGTTCAGTTCAGTTGCTCAGTCATGTCTGACTGTTTGCGACCCCATGGGCTGCAGCACACCAAGCCTCCCTGTCCATCGCCAACTCCCAGAGTTTATTCAAACTCATGTCCATTGAGTTGGTGATGCCATCCAGCCATCTCATCCTCTGTCGTCCACTTCTCCTCTTGCCCTCAATCTTTCCCAACATCAGGGTCTATTCAAATTAGTCAGTTCTTATCAGGTGGCCAAAGTACTGGAGTTTCAGCTTCAGCATCAGCCTTTCCAATTAACACTCAGGACTGATCTCCTTTAGGATGGACTGGTTTGATCCCCTTGTAGTCAAAGGGACTCTCAAGAGTCTTCTCCAACACCACAGTTCAAAAGCATCAGTTCTCCAGCACTCAGCTTTCTTTATAGTCCAACTCTCACATCCATACATGACTACCGGAAAAACCATAGCCTTGACAAGACGGATCTTTGTTAGCAAAGTAATGTCTCTGCTTTTGAATATGCTATCTAGGTTGGTCATAACTTTCCTTCCAAGGAGTAAGTGTCTTTTAATTTCATGGCTGCAGTCACCATCTGCAGTGATTTTGGAGCCCCAAAAAATAAAATCAGCCACTGTTTCCCCATAACATCCTTAATTATTAAAGAAATGCAAATCAAAACAACAAGGTACCACCTCACATCAATCAGAATGGCCATCATCAAAAGTCTACAAAAACAAATACTGTAAAGAGTGTGGAAAAAAGAAACCCTCCTACACTGTTGGTGGGAATGTAAATTGGTATAGTCACTATGGAAAAAAATACAGAGATTTCTCAAAAAACTGAAAACAGAGCTACCATATGATTTAGCAATCCCACTCCTAGGCATATATTCAGATAAAACTATAATTCAAAAATATACATGCACCCCAATGTTCATAGCAGAACTGTTTACAGTAGCCAAGACATGGAAACAACCTAAATGTCCATCAACAGATGAATGGATAAAAAGACGTGTTATATTTATACAATGGAATACTACTCAGCCACAAAAAGGAATGAAATAATGCCATTTGCAGCAACATGGATGGACCTGGAGATTATTATACTAAGTGAAGTAAGTCAGCAAGAGAAAGACAAATATCATATGATACCATTTAGATGAGAAATCTAAAATAGGATACAAATGATCTTATCTATGAAACAGAAAGAGACTCACAGACACAGAGAGCAGATTTGTAGTTGCCAAGGAGACAGGGATTGGGAGTTTGTGGATAGCAGATGCAAACTATTGTATATAGAATGGATAAACAACAAGATCCAGCTGTAAAGCTCAGGGAATTCTATTCAATGTCCTGAAATAAACCATAATGGAAAAGAGAAAAAAAAAAAAGATTTAAAAAATTCAATCTGACAGAACAAAAATAAGAGAAGCCAAAGAAACTTGTTTCAGAGGCAATTCTAAAGCCCTGAGACTTTCTTAATAGTTTCAAGAGGTGTTTCTATTCTTATAGAAAGGAGATACTATATGAGAAAACCTGTTACTTTATGGAAAATGATAAGTGAAACTGAGGCCCACAAAACAGCCTGATTGTAGGGTATCAAGAATAAGACTTAAAAAAAAAAAGAATAAGACATGATCACACTGGTGATTTTGTAATACCTTCCTTGCTGTGAGAGTATGACAATTCATTTTTTAAAATACTGTGGAAAGGGAAAAATAAAAAAGGTGAATCATGACCCAAAGGAAATTTCATTTATATCAGAGTCCTCATTTATATGGATGGAATCATTCTTCCAAAAGTTTAAGTTAGTCATAATTAATCTATGACTATAGGGTAATTCTTTAAGTCTCCAGTGAAATGGGAGTTGGTGCAATTATCCATGAAATTCAGGGATATTTTTAAAAACCACAATTTTGGCTTAAATTACTCAGATAAGACATTGACTGCGGGGGAAGTGCATTAAGTACCACCATATAGATGATAGCATTATCCCTGGAGCTTCTTTAAGTGTTTCTGAACATCTGATTACTCATAGTCTATGACTCACAAATTATATAAATCTGTGGAGAATTGAAAGTCGGTGCTTTCTTTTCATTCTCATTATATTAGCAAGTAATGGTGCTATCTCTGAAAGAAATTAGAAGCCCATGGTTAATATTCACTGTGGACAGTTTTAGTCAAAGTAATCCTCAGCAAATGTCAATTGTATGCACTATCTACTAATCAGAGACAACAGCAGTCCTAAAAGGGAATTATGACCCAACAGAGATTTTCATCTTAGGGTAAAATGTTCAGTAATTTCCCTAAGATTAGAACCTGGGTTCTAAACTTCAGGCAGTGTTCTTGCCCTCATTCCATATTTTTACCCTAGAAAGCAGGGTATGGTATAAATATTTTGATTTGTGATTTACATCTGCCACTTTTCAGCAATGTGACCATAGGGAAAAAACAGAAAAAGATTGAACCCCTTTGACATTCTAATTTCTTCATCTGTGAAATAAAAACATTATATCTAGCTCATATGATGCTTATGAAGCTTAAGAGAATAGAGAGAAAACTTTCCTAAAGTTATATTACATCAACCTCAACATCTCCATAGCTTTCAAGAATAAATACTTTTTTCCTCATTTCCTAACTGAGCTGGTGCTCCATGTATTATTCTGGATCCCATGCTGAATCCTGGGTTCCAGAATAACAGTTGCAGGATAGAGGTAAGAGGACGACTGGATACTCACAAAATTTCAGCTCACAAAATGTTTTCATTTCTGCCCACACTCCAATCATCAAAGCGAGTCATGTAGCCAACCCCAAAGTCAATAGGGAAGAATATACCACCTATCAAGAGAGCACAAATAATAGGAAATGAACAAACCAATCACCAGAGCAATGATCAGATCAGATCAGATCAGATCAGTCGCTCAGTCGTGTCCGACTCTCTGCGACCCCATGAACTGCAGCACGCCAGGCCTCCCTGTCCATCACCAGCTCTCGGAGGTCACTCAGACTCACATTCATCGAGTCAGTGATGCCATCCAGCCATCTCATCCTCTGTCGTCCCCTTCTCCTCCTGCCCTGAATCCCTCCCAGCATCAGAGTCTTCTCCAATGAGTCAACTCTTCGCATGAGGTGGCCAAAATACTGGAGTTTCAGCTTTAGCATCATTCCTTCCAAAGAAATCCCAGGGCTGATCTCCTTCAGAATGGACCGGTTGGATCTCCTTGCAGTCCAAGGGACCCTCAAGAGTCTTCTCCAACACTACAGTTCAAAAGCATCAATTCTTCGGCTTCTTCACAGTCCAGCTCTCACATCCATACATGACCACAGGAAAGACCATAGCCTTGACTAGGCAATGATCAGTGCTTCCTAAATGTTGATTCTACCCACTACTGCCGAAGTACTACTACTACTGCCTCTCTGAGCCTGGATCCCCAGGTTTGCAGATTATAAGCGTTCACTACTGAATTATTGATTCATAAAATAGTTGGCTAATGACTATCATCATACAAGTAGTAAAAATAATAACCTAGGTTTTAGTCTGCAAATATAAGCAATTTTCTTTTGGATGCTTGAATCACACATTTTAATCACATGGATTTTAAATGGCACTATTTTTTTCAGTTTCTTTTCTTCTAGTTTTCTATTTTTTTAATTTTAAATGTTTTCTAAGAGTTTAGAACTTATTGTATGCAATCCAGTGCAGAGTCTCAATATATTAGTAAAAGGTTGAAATCATTAATATCTCCAGCAATGACTTCTTAATTATATTAAGATACAGTTTAATAACAAAGTTAGAGACTTTGATAATTTTCATAACTTGGATAGGTGTAGTAAAAATACTATGGTCTCAACCTACCTCCACAGATAATATAGATTGAAGTAACTTTAGGGGTAGTTTTGAGTGGTCACAAATATAAAAATCTTGAAAAGCAATTGTAAAGGGAAAATATGCCTCACAAGATTTGTTTAGTATCACACAATACTAATTTTTACCACTGGTATCTTGTGTCAGAACTCTTAGACATACCAGGAAAAATGAAGATACTATGATTAAGAAATAGGCATTCTCACTTTCATCTAAAATTTCCATTTGCATGAAGGTGACTTTGTATAAATTATATTCATCTTTGTTCAGGATCCCTGACTGTATATCACAATGAAATATTAAGATGTGTACTCACGGAATGCCTAGTTAAGAAGGATATTCTCTTGGATTGATTTCAGTGATGAATGTGAAGTTAATGTCTCTCTCTCTGTGAAAGTCTATATTGTACAGAATAGGTTCATTTATAAAATGCCTCATTATTAAAGTGACCCTGAAAAAATAAAAGATAGACATGTAATACATGAAAAGGTCTGTTTGAAATGAATTTATTTATGTGCCATTCATCAAAAGGGATTAGCTACTCTCCAGATTAGTGTTATGCCACTATTACTGCCCTGTATGGATAAGAATTTACAGTGATTTTCCATTTTCATTGATCTTTTAAATTAAATGGATTCTTAGTCTATAAGAGAAGGAAACAATTTCCCAAGGGAATCAGTTTTATTCTGATCACTTTTCAAACCACACCCTCAAGTCCCAGGGATTTATACATTCACTCTCCTTTGATTATCAGGAGCACATTAATTTAAAGTTTGAGAAATATTGCATGGGAGATTCCTTAGGCAGAAAACATTACAGAATTTATTTAAGGGAACAGAATGTTTAGGAGAATTTGCAAGAATAGGCTTAAATACAAGGAAATAGACAGCCGAAATATTTGTAGGATTTTATAGAAACCTATAAAATATAAATCTCTCACCCAGCACAAAAATCTTTCCCACCTAAGTGTTGAAGCTTAAACGCCTTTCACATAAGACCTTTCAACTCCTTGGCCTTCCCTGGTGGCTCAGATGGTAAGACACAGATGTATAGAACAGCCTTTTGAACTCTGTGGGAGAGGGCAAGGGCGGGATGATATGGGAGAATGGCACTGAAACATGTAAATTATCATATGTGAAACGAATCACCAGTCCACCTTCGATACATGATACAGGGTGCTCGGGGCTGGTGCACTGGGATGACCCAGAGGGATGGGATGGGGAGGGAGGTGGGAGGAGGGTTCAGGATGGGGAACACATGTACACCCATGGCTGATTCAAGTCAATGTATGGCAAAACCAATACAATATTGTAAAGTTAAATTAATTAATTAATTAAAAAAGAAGAATCTGCCTGCAATGCAGGAAACCTGGGTTCAGTCCCTGGGTTGGGAAGATCCCTGGAGAAGGGAATGGCTTACCCACTCCAGTATTGTTGCCTAGAGAATCCCATGGACAGAGGAGTCTGACGGGCTACAGTCCATGAGGTGGCAAAGAGTAGGACGCGACTGAGCAACTAACTTTTTCATTTTCAAACTTGAAAATGACAACATATATTCCCAACAAATACACAAGTAATTGAAACTAAATATTTTCCTGAATGCAAGTTTTAATTGAGGGATAGAGCCCACAAGTTTGGGGCACGTGAAGTAGAGAAGAACCTGAAGAGGATCCACACATTAGAAAAAAGAATCAGAAAAAGCAAGCCAAGAATATCAAAACAAGCTTCACCTACTTCAAAATTTTCCGTAGAGCTGTGGTGTATGGTTGACTTACATTTCCTTATCCAGCCTCTGAATTTTTCTCTCCTAGACTTTTGATTTGCTCTCCTGAAAGAAGACTAAGCTATTCCAGCTGGCCACATACATGATGGTGTTACCAGCTGCAGTTCAAGCCAAACTTCATACTACGTTGATGCAGAGGATTTAACTTGTGGGTATGAGAATTACCAGACTTCATTACAAGAAGAGAGCTCCTCACTGTATACACTAGTTTCAAAAGGGTACATAGAATAGTGAAGTGTCATGAAATGATATCATATGCAAAATTGTCCTGAAAAAGAGACAGTTACAGAAGGACATGACAAAATTTAATGCAAAAGGAAATAAACTAAGCCACCAACGACAGGGATGCACATTGGTTTCAGCATAAGAAAGAATTTCTTAAAAACTGAAGTTGTCCAAATGAAGAGGGTTGCTCTCCAAGGTAACAAACTCCTTAGTCCTTAAAAGTTCAGTTAAGGGTAATGAAGAAAGCATGTCTGATTAGGAGATGTGGAATAAGTTTGTATCAACAACTAAAACTAAATTTAATGCTGTGCTGTGTTCTTAGCCGCTCTGTCTTGCACAACTCTTTGTGACCCCACAGACTGTAGCACACCAGGCTCCTCTGCCCATGGGATTCTCCAGGCAAGAATACTGCAGTGGGTTGCCATGCCCTCCTCCAGGGGATCTTCCCAACCCAGGGATCAAACCAGGTCTCCCGCATTGCAGGAGGATTCTTTACCGTCAGAGCCACCAGAGAAGCCCAAAATTTAACACTAAACACCTCTAATTTTCTACAGACAACATAAGTTTTAAGGTCATACAGAAGGAAAGTTTAAGAGACATTAATATAATAAAACAGTTTACAACAGCCATGTCTTGGCTGACGTGAAAGCAACCTAAGAGCCCACCCATGGATGAATGGATATAAGAAAATGTGAGATATTTATATATATAATTGAACTATTTTCCAGCCATAGAAAAGATGGAAATTTTGCTATTTGTGATGACATAGATGGAACTTGAGGCCATTGTACTAAGTTAAATAAATAAGAGAAAGACAAATACTGCATGATCTCATTTATATGAGAAAAATGAATCAATCAATCACAGATACAGAGAATAGACAGAATGGTTCAGAGGCAGAAGGTAGGGGGCAGGTAAAATAGGTGGAGGATTTCCAAATATACAGACTTCCATCTATAAAATAAATAAGTTACAGGGATGTAGTATACAGCATGGTGACCCTACTGTATATTTGAAAGTTGTATATTTAGGACCTACTAAGACAGTAGGCCCCTAAATACTCTTAAGAGAAAAAAAATAGTAAGTATATACATACCGACATAAAAGAAAACAATCTATAACTATGAATAGTGACAAATATTAACTAGATTTATTATGGTGATCATTTCACAATATATATTCAATTAGCAAATCATTATTTTGCACATCTATAACTAACATAATGTCATATGTCAATTATATTCAATTAAAAAGAAGTATGAGAAAAGTATATATATATAATAATCCAGAATGACTATAAAAATGAAAAAAATAATTGTTACCAATAAGTATGGAGGCCAGAAAGGACATGAAGAAAGACAAGTAATGACTGACAGTGACGAGGAAGGCCAAGGAAACAGAACATGAGGAAATAAGATAATCAGGTAGAATTAAGGATTCTTAATTAAGAATTCAGTTCAGTTCAGTTGCTCAGTCATGTCCAACTGTTTGCAACCCCATGGACTGCAGCACACCACGCCTCCCTGTCCATCACCAACTCCTGGAGTTTACTCAAACTCGTGTCCATTGAGTCAGTGATGCTATCCAACCATCTCATTCTCTGTCGTCCCCTTCTCCTCCCCTCTTCAATCTTTCCTAGCATCCGGGTCTTTTCAAATGAGTTAGTTCTTCGCATCAGGTGGCCAAAGTATTGGAGTTTCAGCTTCAGCATCAGTTCTTCCAATGAATATTTAGCATTAATTTCCTTTAGGATGGGCTGACTGGTTCTCCTTTCTGTCCAAGGGACTCTCAAGAGTCTTCTCCAACAGTTCAAAGCATCAATTCTTCAGCATTCAGTTTTTTTTATAGTCCAATCCTCACAGTCATATATGACCTCTGGAGAAATCATAGCTTTGACTAGATGGACCCTTGTTGGCAAAGTAATGTCTCTGCTTTTTAATTAAGAATTAGGATGGAGAAATTTATGTTACTTCACCAGAACTGAGGACACTTGGAATAAAGACATAGGGATAAGCAAGTCAGGAGAATGAGAAACTAGCCTGAAATGGAATTTCCCAAAATGCAGGGAAGGTTTAATATGTGTTTTGGGGTGGGAGGAATTTCTATGGTCAAATACATTTGCAAATACTGAGTTAAACACTATTAAACAGATTCTCACAGAGCCTTAGCTATTTATCACAATTCTAAGACTACAAGAAATGGGGACAACATGTAGGTGTCCTCATTAAATCCATTTTTATGAATGGATTTTAGAAATCCATTATAAAAATTATAGAAATCTTTGGGAACTAGCAATCCAAAGAATACAAAATAAAAAAAGAAATATTAGACTTGGGTGTCTGGGACTTAGTATCTGCTGGTTAGGAGAAGTCTGGACTTATATTAACAAGGGCTTATACTCAAAGCCTAGTTATAATGAACCTAGCTAATTCAAAAACTATGTAATAGAAACAAAAAGTCTTTAGCCAATTTGGGGAGAAAGGAAAGCAAGGCTAATATCAAAAAACGTCCTCATATTTGAAACCCTGTTTTAGTGTGTGACTCAACCTGTAAATAGTCTTGCTCTGGAGTGAGAGCCCTACACTGTACCAGATCTGTATTCTAAATTGCTGGCCATGGTAATAGAACTTGGATAGTTCATTTAAAAATAAGATAAGGAACGTGAATTTGGGATACCTCAGGAGACCCAGCTTCACTGTTTAAAGACAATAATCACAGCTACCACATTTCAAATGCAACCAGAGGCCAGACAATTTAACCCTCACCAAGGTGAGAACACTGGAGATCGGAAAAAGTAAGTAACACTTCCAAGATCTCTTTGCTAGTGAGTTGTAGAGCCAGGATTCAAACAGGCCTGGCTAACTCCAAATCCTACAACTCTTAACAACTGCTACTGTTCAGGGACACGGGAAGGCACGAGAGAACCAACAATTTGGAGTGAGAGTTGAGAACAAGTTTACGTATGGACTTGTTACTTTATATTACATACCATCTGACTAGAAGCCATTCTGTCTCATTCACAGTGCTCCAGCCACAGTTGTTTTGACATTTTCTAGATTATGCTACGCTCTTCCTTGCTTCAGTGACTGAAACCGTTTCTTCCCTCTTCTTTCGTACCTTATCCCTCCAGCCTCAGCTTTAATGTCACTTCTTCAATGAGTTCCTGTTTTCAACTGCATCTAAAGTAGCTAAGCCTCTCCTCTCCTATCACACCCTGCCATCAATATCACTGCTGTATATTTTTTATCATACTTACCGCAAGCTATAAAAGTTTTTTCCTTCATTTATTTATTTTCCTCCTGCTTCACTAAACTTCAATCTCCATGAAGGCAAGAAGCCTGTCTTCTTTATCCAGACTAGTTTAAGGCTGGTTCCTAGTACCTACTTAGTAAATACCAGTAGGATAAAATGAACTTCAAATAGGTATTAATATTATACATTGGAGTTTGAAGAGCTGAAAAGAAATTAAGGCTTATTTATATACTTGAAAGTAATGGCCTTAAAGATGGCATATTAAGCTATGGATATGAGTGGATTTGTCCATGGAGAATGTACAGAGTGATCAGAGAGCCTCAGCAAAATCTTGACATGGTAACCACCATTCAAGATGGTCCACAGAGACCCTCACTTCCTAGTACTCTAGCACTTGGGTGGTCCCCTCTCAAACTGAACTGGACTGATCTTGTATGATTAATAAGATACTGTAGAAATGAAAAGTTTGACTGACAAGGCTAGGTCATAAAAGACATAATGGCTTCCTCCTTACTCTATCTTAGAGAGGCAAATGCCCTGTCATACTGACACTGAAGTAGTTCTAAGGAGAGATCCATGTAGCATGGAACTCATGTCTCCTCATAACAGCCAGCAGCAACTTGCCAGCACATGTATGAACCAACAGAAGCAAATTCCCGAACCCTAGTCAAACTTTCAGATGACTGCAGCCCTGGTTGATATCTTATCCACAATCTCAGGAGAGACTCAAGTCAGAAACATCCAGTTCAGCTGTTTTTAAATTTGTGACCCACAGAAACTGAGTGAGATAATATTTATTGTTGTCTTAGACACAAAGTTTGGGGATAACTTGCTATACAGCAATAGTTAATTAATACATGCAAGGAACAACAATATATGGTTAATTAAAATTTTCTCTAACAAAAGAATACTGAAAATTCATTGCATGAATTTTGTAAAATGTCATGTCCCAATTCATCTTTTTGTACATTTTCTTAGATAAATTACTCATCATATATATCCTGGCCTGCATTTTTATAGTGATTCCTTATTATTATATTCCTTATTCCCTATTTAAACAAACCAAAAAAAAAAAAAAAAGGAAAATTTGACAAAATCAGAAACCAGACAGTATTTATCAAACACGTATGGGCATATATCAAAAAGAAAATATGATATATTGAATAGCTGTCAATTAGTGTAGGGCATTTAAGGTTTCAGAAATTTTTGTAGAAATAGGCAAGTATTTAATGAAATTCTATTATCGAAATTTTACATTTCAAGCAACTGATCCGGTTTCCTTCTCAAGAAAAAAGAATAGGGACAACTTTTGTTGAGTATCTGCTAAGTTCAGACCCTGACATATGGGCTTTACATATGTTATCTCTTTTAACAACACTATGAGGTAAATATTATTGGTCCCATTGATCTCAGAGAGGCAGCAGCAAGTGGTGGCGTGAGGCAAGATCTTAATTCCCTGCCCAGGAACTGAACCTGAGTAGCCTGGATGAAAACCAGAAATCCTAGCCACCAGACCAGCAAGGATTAGAGGCTAGAAGCTATATTTCCCTGGATCTTTGCCACAGTGAAAAAATGCATTTATCATGGAGGCAGAAACTGTAAATGCAGATACAAAGTTTATTATTAGAGACACAGCTTGACCACAAGTGGGAGAGCACACAGAGAAATGGTTTGTTAAGATAGAAGCAAGGCAGAGAAGTAAACCCAGGGAGAAAGGGTGTGGGCCTTCGTCTTAATGAGAAGGAAGAAGTGGTAAAGAAGTGGTTACGTCATTTATGTAAGTCAGCTCTTCCAAGTCTTTGTTTACTTCTAGCCAATTATCTGGTTTCTTTTTCCACACCTGACCTACCTTGGGACCCTTCTCTGGGTGCACATGCACTCCTCAGCCAAGATGGATCTCAAAGTAAAGGCTCCTAAGAGAAGCAAGATTCATTATGGCCTGGGATTATCCCCCAATTTATGAGCCACAAGGAGCCTTTCTGCACATGTGTAGTGTTTCCCTTGTCCCAAAAAGGGAGAAGAGCAAAGATCCCTTAATCCATTACCTAAACAGGATTTTGCCCCTCTTTGTCCTTGCCATGACTATTACCTTAAGGTATTTATGAGAGACAAAGACTGGCTACTTACCCTGCTTCTGTTGTTACTTTCATTTCAGAGGGGAAATAGAAGGCTGATTGTAAATGCTTTAACTGGAGCCCATCTATCTCTTGTCTCAAGAAACGCTACCAATTGTAAGTACACAGCCTGAGTTCAGTTCAGCCTGAAGCCCCTTCTGTGTGCACTTCTTTGTGCCCCAGGAAATGCCAACAGGAGGCCAGTTGTAAAAGTCTACATTTGAACCTATCTATCTCCTGCCTCTTTCACTTTACAGAGGAGGAAAGGGGATTCAATAACACAGAATACTCTGTCAAGTATCCCCACGGTGAATGAGTAGCTCAGCATAAGAAACAGCAAAGCTGCTCCCATTATAGCTACAACTGTGCCTGGCACTTAAGAGATGCTAAGTAAATCTGATTAGACTGCGACACAACATCCTAGAACAAATACAGTTCCACCAGTATTCAGGGAGAGCTGGGAGCCTCCCTGAGAAATCTGGTTGTTCAGTTGTTTACTTTCTTCCTTTACAAACCAGGGGCATCAGAGTTGAGATTTAAGATAGTATCTAGTTTTTGCTGTGCAATAGAGAAGGGAGCTAGGAATACTGCCATTTCCTTAGAGCATGTTCCAGTTATTTATTGTTGTGTAAAAAAAAAATCACCTCAAAACTTAGTGGCTTGAAAGCAGCAATAATCATTTAGTTTGCTTACAAATCTGTAATTTGAGCAGGGATGAACAGAGATCCTAATCTGTGTTGCATCATGGAGAGCAGCTTGGCTGAAGGCTGGAGGACCCACTTTCAGCATGTCTCACTCATGGCTGCAGGTTGGAACTGACCTTAAACAGGAGGTTCAGCTACAGCCGTGTGCTGGGTGCTCCTTGAGGGCCGCTGCTCTGGCTGCTTTGGCTTCCCCATAGCACAGTTGCTGGGTGCTAAAAACAGGCATCCCAAGAGACGGGAAGCAGAAGCGACTAACTTCTCAAAGCCTGGGCCAGGAATCAGCACAGTGTGACTTTCAGTACTATTCATAAAACAGTCACAGAGCCCTGATTCAAGGAAAGAGAACAAGGATCCCACATCTTAATGAAGGAGTATCAGAAATTGGCTGACAATGTTTTTAAAGCCATCAGAGAGGCTATCTTTTTACTTCAAATAAGATTCCATTATTCTGACAATGGTAAAGAATTGACCATTATTGGACATGAGACGGGCAAGAGGAGAAGGGGACGAGAGAGGAAAGGGGGGGGGGGGGGAAAAGTGGACATGAGACACAGACATAAAAATTATACTCTATTCAGTTATTAACCCCTTCATAATATTCTCATCTTTTGTTGACTATAAGGGCTACTCCATTTCTTCTAAGGGATTCTTTCCCACAGTGGTAGATATAATGGTCATCTGAGTTAAATTTGCCCATTCCAGTCCATTTTAGTTTGCTGATTCCTAAAATGTTGATGTTCACTCTTGCCATCTCCTGTTTGACCACTTCCCATTTACCTTGATTCATGGACCTAACATTCCAGGTTCCTATGCAATATTGTTCTTTACAGCATCTGACTTTACTTCCATCTTCACCAGGCATATTCACAACTGGGTGTTGTTTTTGCTTTGGCTCCATCTCTTCATTCTTTCTGGAGTTATTGCTACACTTTCTTCTACAGTAGCATATTGGGCACCTATCGACCTGAAGAGTTTATCTTTCAGTGTCCTATCTTTTTGCCTTTTCATACTGTTCATGGTGCTCTCAAGGCAAGAATACTGCAGTGGTTTTCCATTCCTTTCTCTAGTGTAGTCAGAACTCTCCATCATGACCTGTGTGTCTTGCATGGCCCTACACAGCATGGCACATAATTTCACTGAAATAGGGGGGTCCATGAGATGAGTTTGATTAGTTTTCTGTGATTGTGGTTTTCATTCTGTATACCCTCTGACAGATAAGGATAGTAGGCTTATGGAAGTTTCCTGATGGGAAAGACTAATTGTGGGGGGAACTGGATCCTATTCTGATGGGCGGGGCCGTACTCAGCAAATCTTTAAACCAATATTCTATTGATGGTCGAGGATGTGTTCCCTCCCTGCTGTTTGACTTAAGACCAAACTATGGTGGAGGTAATGAAGATAATGGCAACCTCCTTCAAAAGGTCCCATGCACACACTGCCACACTCAGTGTCCCCAACCCTGGAGCAGGCCACTGCAACCCACACCTCCACTGGAATCTCCTGGACACTCATAAGAAACTCTGGGTCTTTCTCTTGTGGGGTCATTGCTTCTTTTACCTGGGTCCTGGTGTGCACAAGATTTTGTTTGTGCCCTCTAAGAGTCTGCTTCCCCAGTTCTGTTCAAACTACTGCACAATTGCACTCATCTCACATGCTAGCAAAGTAATGCTCAAAATTCTCCAAGCCAGGCTTCAACAGTATGTGAACTTTGAGATGTTCAAGCTGGATTTAGAAAAGGGAGAGGAACCAGAGATCAAATCACCAACATCCGTTGGATCATCAAAAAAGCAAAAGGGTTCCAGAAAAGCATTTACTTCTGCTTTATTGACTACACCAAAGCCTTTGACTATGTGGATCACAACAAACTGTGGAAAATTCTGAAAGAGACAGGAATACCAGACCACCTGAACTGCCTCCTGAGAAATCTGTATGTGGGTCAGGAAGCAACAGTTAGAACTGGACATAGAACAAGAGACTGGCTCCAAATCAGGAAAGGGTTACATCAAGGCTGTATACTACTGTCACCCTGCTTATTTAACTTATATGCAGAGTACATCATATAAAGTGCCAGGCTGGATGAAGCACAAGCTAGAATCAAGATTACCAGGAGAAATATCAATAATCTCACATACGCAAATGACACCACTCTTACGGCAGAAAGCAAAGAAGAACTAAAGAGCCTCTTGATGAAAGTGAAAGAGGAGAGTGAAAAAGTTGGCTCAATACTCAACATTCAGAAAAACTAAGATCATGGCATCCAGTCCCATCACTTCATGGCAAATAGATGGGCAAACAATGGAAACAGTGAAAGACTTTATTTTGGGGGGCTCCAAAATCACTGCAGATAGTGACTCCAGCCATGAAATTAAAAGACGCTTGCTCTTTGGAAGAAAAGCTATGACTAACCTCAGTTCAGTCAGTTCAGTTGCTCAGCCATGTGCAACTCTTTGTGACCCCATGGAAAGCAGCATGCCAGGCCTCCCTGTCCATCACCAACTTCCAGAGTTTACTCAAATTCATGTCCATTGAGTCGGTAATGCCATCTAACCATCTTATCCTCTGTCATCCCCTTGTCTTCCTGCCTTCAATCTTTCCCAACATCAGGATCTTTTCAAATGAGTCAGTTCTTTGCATCAGGTGGCCAAAGTATTGGAGTTTCAGCTTCAGCATCAGTCCTTCCAAAGAATATTCAGGCCTAATTTCCTTTAGAATAGACTGGTTGGATCTCCTTGCAATCCAACGGACTCACAAGAGTCTTCTCCAACAACACAGTTCAAAAGTATCAATTCTTCAGCACTCAGCTTTCCTTGTACTACAACTCTCACATCTATGACTACTGGAAAAGCCATAGCTTTGACTAGACAGATCTTTGTTGGCAAAGTAATGTCTCTGCTTTTTAATATGCTGTCTAGGTTGATCATGACTTTCCTTCCAAGGAGGAAGCATCTTTAATTTCATGGCTGCAGTCACCATCTGCAGTGATTTTGCAGAAATCCAAAAAAATAAAGTCTGTCACTGTTTCCCCATCTATTTCCCATGAAGTGATGGGAGCAGATGTCATGATCTTAGTTTTTTGAATGTTGAACTTTAAGCTGAATTTTTCACTCTCCTCTTTCATTTCCATCAAGAGGCTCTTTAGTTCTTCACTTTCTGCCATAAGGGTGGTGTCATCTGCATATCTGAGGTTATTGATATTTCTCCTGGCAATCTTGACTCCAGCTTGGGTTTCATCCAGCCCAGCGTTTCGCATGATGTACTCTGCATAGAAGTTAAATAAGCAGGGTGACAATATACAGCCTTGACGTACTCCTTTTCCTATTTGGAACCAGTCTCTTGTTCCATGTCCAGTTCTAACTGTTGCTTCCTGACCTGCATACAAATTTCTCAAGAGGCAGATCAGGTGGTCTGGTATTCCCATCTCTTTCAGAATTTTCCACAGTTGACTGTGATCCACACAGTCAAAGGCTTTGGCATAGTCAATAAAGCAAAAGTAGATGTTTTCCTGGAACACTCTTGCTTTTTCCATGATCCAGTGGATGTGGCAATTTGATCTCTGGTTCCTCTGCCTTTTCTAAAACCAGCTTGAAAATCTGGAAGTTCACAGTTCACGTACTGTTGAAGGCTGGCTTGGAGAATTTTGAGCATTACTTTGCTAGTCTGTGAGATGAGTGTAATTGTGTGGTAGTTTGAGCATTCTTTACTATTGCCTTTCTTTGGGATTGGAATGAAAACTGACCTTTTACAGTCCTGTGGCCACTGCTGAGTTTTCCAAATTTGCTGGCATATTGACTATAGCATTTTCACAGCATCATCTTTTAGGATTTGAAACAGCTCAACTGGAATTCCATCACCTCCACTAGCTTTGTTTGTAGTGATGCTTTCTAAGGCCCTCTTGACTTCATATTCCAGGATGTCTGGCTCTAGGTGAGTGATAACACCGTCATCATGGTGGTTTTTGTACAGTTCTTCTGTGTATTCTTGCCACCTCTTCTTAATATTGTCTGCTTCTGTTAGGTCCATACCATTTCTGTCCTTTGTTGAGCCCATCTTTGCATGAAATGTTCCCTTGGTATCTCTAATTTTCTTGAAGAGTCTCTAGTCTTTCCTATTTTATTGTTTTCCTCTATTTCTTTGCATTGATCACTGAGGATCACTGACCAACCTAGACAACATATTAAAAAGCAGAGACATCAATTACTTTGCCAACAAAGGTCTGTCTAGTCCAAGCTATGGTTTTTCCAGTGGTCATGTATGGATGTGAGAGTTGGGCTATAAAGAAACCTGAATGCCAAAGAATTTATGCTTTTGAACTTTGGTGTTGGAGAAGACTCGAGAGTATTCTCAAGATTGAAGGCAGGGGGAGAAGTGGACAACAGAGGATGAGATGGTTGGATGGCATCACTGACTCAATGGACATGAGTTTGAGTAGCTCCAGGATTTGGTGATGGACAGGAAAGACTGGTGTACTACAGTCCATGGGGTAACAAATAGGCGGACATGACTGAGCAACTGAATTAAACAATAAGGGAATAACAACACGCTTTCATAGGAAATGGGAAGGTTTATATAGCTATAAAAGAAGAGTGTACTTTTAATTGCCTTAATAAATGCCCATTAATGGTAAGTTATCTATAAGATGTCCTCACAGGTGAAAGGTATAATTATTATGTGTTTAAGTAATTTTACAACATGAACCCTTTTCAGGTTCCTTGGACAATTGTCCATGCTCAAACTGCAGAAGCCTCCAATTAAATCATTTTCATGAACATGAACATGTAGTTAAGTATCAAATCCTATTTTTAAAGGAATCCTATTGTACAATCCTTGTAAGTATTTGTTAGATGACAAGAAAAAAAGATTTATAGGTTTTTAATTTTTACAAATGAAGCAATACCCGATGGATACTACAGAATTTCAGAACCTCTTTGCAAATAAATCATGTTTTCATAATATATGTTTAAGTCCAGATACAACATATTCAGTCAGATCTCCCAGCAACAACCCTATTAAGGATTGAATTGCATCCAAGAGCAGACTCTTTCTAATAATATTTTAAGACAGCAAAATTGAATTGGCTTCCTTGCTATAACAAATAGGAAATTTTCAAGTTTAACTAAGGTAGTGTGAATGAAGATCTTAAAACTAGTTCTCCTTGTGAAGAGGAATCAGTCAGCACCTCATTTAGTCTACAGGCACAGTAACCAATTGTCCCACAGGGGTTCAAGGATTTAGGCCAAATTACTTTCTATTAGGCAATTGAAACCACAAAAAGCAGTAACTTCCTTAGCTCAGCCACTTATAGAAAGATTGGTTAAATAAGATGAGATTTGTCCTAGCTAAAAATGGGGCCTGCAGCTGGGAGGTTGGTTTCTCAGGGACTATGGAAGAGAGAGCTCTATTATATGGTGAAGCACTCTTAGTGCCAGAAAACTGTGAGTATGAAGCAGGAGTCACACCCAGCCAGCCCCGTGGACCTTATTAGTGTATGTAAATTTTACGCTTACACAGATATTTAAAAGACAATGTTAGTGTTAATATGACCCACTTTGTTACACACATTTCCTATAGGATTTTAAGCTTATGCACTAGAGAATTATCCTGAATAATATAAACTTACACTCAAGGATTTCTCAAAGAGTACATTTGTTGTAAGTCTTTTTTAAGCCAGCTGAAAGATGACAGCACATGCCCTAAAATCAGAATCTGTGGAGACTTCCCTGGTGATCCAGGGGCAAAGACTCTGCTCTTCCAATGCAGGGGGCTGGGTTTGACCCCTGGTCAGGGAACTAGATCCTGCATGTCACAACTAAGACCTGGCACTGCCAAGGTCTTAAATTTTATTTATTTAATTTTTTAAAAAATATTAATTTTTTAAAAAAAAGAACCTGTGTGATAGAGAATCCAAGTGGGTGATGAATACAGACCCCAGAAGCGTGGCCTCTACCATATTGTCTTACATTGCGCTGTGCTGTGCTTAGTCGCTCAGTCATGTCTGACTCTTTGTGACCCCATAGGCTGTAGCCCACCAGGCTTATCTCTCCAGGGGGCTTCTCCAGACAAGAATACTGGAGTGGGTTGTCATGCCCTCCTCCAGGGAATCTTCCCAGTCCAGGGATCGAACCCAGGTCTCCTGCATTGCGGGAGGATTTTTTACCACCAGGGAAGCCCGAGAATACTGGGGAGGGTAGCCTATCTCTTCTCCAATGGATCTTCCCAAACCAGGAATAAAACCAGGCACTGCAGGCAGACTCTGCCAGCTGAGATACCACGGAAGCCCATTGTCTTACATTAGTAAAATAATCTCTAACTGGCCCACTGACACCTTCTCTGGCTTATTTCTTGCCATCTTTTACTCACTGTGATTTAGATGTTGGGGAAATGCTGAGACTGGCTCTTAAAAAAATGGAAAACAAGACATTAAAGCCCAAAGTTGATAATAGATACAAAATTATAGATATGCAAAAAAAGTTTAAGTGACTTTGAGTAAGAAGCAAAAGAAGGCAGGAAGGGAAGGGGCATTCTTATCACAGAAAGCAGATAGTCACTCTAAGGTAAATACAATACTGACCCCAAATCAGCTCAGTTACCCAGAAAGTTTCAACAAAATTGGCCTGGGTATAAAACAGCCCTATTTGATCATAACTATTTCCTAGGTACAAGTGGCCAAAATAAAAAGCCATACTCACGCTCTGAGCCACTGATGGTATATAAAACATTTCCCTTCATTTGCTAATGTCAAAATATTCTGTCATCTGTTAAACGGTAAATTAGGAGACAATTTTTGAGCATGTCCTAAGACTTAGAGAATTAGAGCAGCTGTGATGGCATTGAGAAACACGTGTTGACTGTAGATTTCTCCAAAACCCATCCATAAAACTGTGAAAGGTTTTCTTTTTAATAAATTTCCCAGAAAACCACATACTGTGCTCACTGAAGCAAGAAGTAAAAAGAAATGATTGAGCAATATTAAAAGGTGGAAAGTCAGATCTTTGCTCTGCAGTGTTTTAATGTTGAAATAAAAGGCACTGAGTAACCCATGGCTCCTCCAGCTGGGATATCAGCGCCCTGCCCTTCTTCACACTGCCAGGGCAAAGAGTCACTGGAGAGACCATTTCCTCTCCATATTAAAGCAATTTTTAAAGGCAAACCTTCCAACTAGACTTTCCAATCTCACGTTTTCTGAAGATGTGGTCTGTCTGTATACTTAAAAAGGTTAAAGAAGCAGATTTTGTTTCAGAATTGGAGTAAAGTTACTACTGCATCAATCCATTTCAGGTTGGATGGGAGAGGGTTGTCTTCCACAAAAGCTTATTTTGCTACAATCCAAAGTTGCTGCAGTTCCTGGGGTCACAAGGAGACACGACTGAGCAACTGAACTGAACTGAACTGAAAGTTATTCAAATATTTTAAAAATCCAGGCTGGACTTTGAAATAAAGAATGGTGTTGTGAAATATCCTAGATTCTCTGTAATTGCTAGACTCACAGTAAAACTTGCACACCTCCCTCCTATGGGGTACATCGTATGCTCCAACTCTTTCAGTGTAAAGAGTACATGCTGCTGCTGCTGCTGCTGCTGCTAAGTCACTTCAGTCGTGTCCGACTCTGCGCGACCCCATAGACAGCCCACTAGGCTCCTCTGTCCCTGGGATTCTCCAGGCAAGAACACTGGAGTGGGTTGCCATTTCATTCTCCAATGCATGAAAGTGAAAAGTGAAAGTGAAGTCGCTCAGTCGTGTCCGACTCTTAGCGACCCCATGGACTGCAGCCTACCAGGCTCCTCCATCCATGGGATTTTCCAGGCAAGAGTACTGGAGTGGGGTGCCATTGCCTTCTCCAGAAAGAGTACATAGGGGCTTGCAAATAAGACAATCGCCCATTATCTGTTTTAAGCATAAGAGTATCAACAGGAAGGAGAATATTTCCAATCATGAAGTTCAAGTTTTTCCAGGGGAAATACTCTCTCTCCAACTCCTGTCTGCCTCCTCCCCTCACTAACAGATCACAAAAGAGGGTCGATGGCCAATTGCATTTACAAAATTTTGTATCTTTTATATTTAGAGGATGTATGCCGCTCATTTGGAGAAGGAAATGGCAACCCACTCCAGTGTTCTTGCTTGGAGAATCCCAGGGATGAGGAAGTCTGGTGGGCTGCCGTCTATGGGGTCACACAGAGTCGGACACGACTGAAGTGACTTAGCATAGCATGCCGCTCATTATGAACATACATATTTAAATACATGCCAAATACATCTAACACTATCATATCATGCTTTTTTCCTGTCTCTGCTCTGCTCTTTTACAAAACAAAAATTTCTCCCCCTGGCAGAGTTGCAAACTGTGACCTGTCATGTCTTATACTGGGGTCTGTGCACACTGCACACACTCTCTTCAGGTATCTTTTATACAAAGACTCTTCTAATCACAACACAAGTTATTTTTAAACTGTCTTGTTCCTCAGGCAAAGAGAATGATTCTTTAGCAATGTAATGCGCATTATATCCACAAATGGATATAATGGGAAGTGGGAAGATATGATTTAAAATAAAAAGTCTTTTTTTAGTGGGGAAAAAAGTAGAATTTTCAGAGTTCAAATGCTGGAGTTGCCAATGAATAACAGAGATGAGTCGGAGGGTATATACAAGAAAAGCATGATAAAATGGATGGTTTTATTCCTGTCAATCTTAAATACAGTTCCATGCAGCTCTTAGAAGTGTCTGCCTGGGTCAGACATGCTGCCATGGTCAGGATGCTCTAAAACCCTCACAAGCTTTTCTTTCCTTCTCTTCCTTTCATCAATCTGAGAGTCTTTCTCCTTTCATATCTATTATAGTATCTTCTGCTATTGAACTATTTCTTACAGCATGTTCTTTCTTTGTTCAACTGAGTTCCTTTTAATATCAGAAAAAGTGATAGCCTCATTTTATTTATATTATGAAGACAGGTTCTGGATTCAGACCTCCTCTGAATTAGAGTCCCAGTTCCAACATTTATTAGTTGTGCAACCTTGGGGAAATCACTCAAACTTTTTGTTCCTCAGTTTCCTCATAACAGGAATAAGAGAACCTAAGTCAGAGGGTTGCTGAAAAGATTCAATTTTAAAAAGTAAGCAAAGCATTCAAAAAGATACATTGCACTTAGATTATTTATAAATATTTATAAGAACTAGAAACTGTTTTTAGTAAACTGGTGGAATTGTTGTTGACTGATGCTATTAGTTACATTGCTCACACATGCTTTTTTAACTTGTGTCCTTTAGAGTTCTTCCACGTTTTCTTTGTTTTCTTCATTTGGTTTACCTACATTGCTTCAGTAATTCAATTACTTGAAATCACTTACTTGTGATCTCAGAGCTGCAGCATTCATATCTGCAATAAGAAGAAAGCTGGACAGACAGCAAATTAATGACTTTTTGTGAAGCTACTGGAGAACCAAAGTCACAGAACAGTCATCCTCAAGTCTGGAGAGATGCAGATGTTCATGTAAAAATAAGGGTGTGCTGGACACGGGGATCCTAAAAGCAACCAGTCCTTCTGCTGAACTACTTTCATAGCAGTGAATGATTCAAAAATAGTCTTGTTCCTTTGCTGCCTGGAGAAGACAGCCACACTGTCTTCTCCATACCACTGGGAGAGGAATAGAAAGGAGAGAATCATTAAGGATATGCTGGATGAGGGGCAGCAGAACCACTGATGATAAAGGCTTGTTCCCTCCAACGACAACGTACATGCTCAGTCCTGTCTGACTCTGTAATCTCATGTACCATAGTTCACCAGGCTCCTCTGTCCATTGGATTCTCTGGGCAAGAATACTGGAGTGGGTTGCAATTTCCTTCTCAAGGGGATCTTCCCAACCCAGAGGATTGAACTCAGGTCTCCTGCATTGCGGGCAGATTCTTTACTGTGTGAGCCACCAGAGAAGCCTAAGAATCCTGGAGTGAGTAGCCTATCCCTTCTCCAGGGGATCTTCCCAACCCAGGGATCAAACCCACATCTCTTGCATCTCTTTTATCAGCAGGCAGATTCTTTATCACTGGGCCACCTGGGAAACCCTTTGCTCCCTCCAAACCAGACCTAATACACAAATGCTGCTGTTGTTAATCTAGAGTTTGAAAGTTATTTTGTGACAAAACAGCAAACAGAAGAACCAGAGGCAAATGTCAAAGGGGAATCACACAATCGATACCCTTTCCTGCTTCAGCCTGTCCCCTGGGCCTGCAGAGCCCCCTTGTGCCATTACAGCAATCCAGACTGCCACATCTGTTCTCTCAAAATGTACCTCTCCGTGCTCTGACTCCCCTATTGTAACTACCCATATTTCTCCTCCCTGGTGGTGTTGGTTGTACTCCACAGGCCTACAAGGCCCATACTTGCTCAGCTTCAAGACCAAAGAGAGAGCCCAGGGTCAGCAACAGAGACATTGGTGGTTTAATGGGTAGAGGAGCTTACCAACGTGAAGTAAGGTCCTGGAGGGCACCCCGAGGTGTAAAGCAGTCTGTGGGCAGAACATGGCGGCAGTCTTCACTCCTGGGTAAAAAGGAGATTACCAGCTCTGGGGGAATTGATTTCAGCTGGGCTCATTAGTTACCAGAGAAACCAGCAGAGGGGCATGGCCCCTCACCACCCCTTTGATGAGAACAATCACCAGCTGGGGCCAAGGCAAGTACATAGGAAGGTCAGTCATGTGCGTAAAATAAAGATGAAGCAGGTACTGGTCCAACAGGGGATGTACAGAGAGCAAGAGAACAACCATCTTCAAAGAGCTGACCATAAGGGTGGCTTCTTACTTCAGTGAGGGGAATGATCGTTTGTTGTTCAGTCGCCCAGTTCTGTCCGACTCTTTGTGACCCCATGAACTGCATGCAGCACACTCGACTTCCCTGTCCTTCACCATCTCCTGGAGCTTGCTCAAACTCACGTCCATTGAGTCAGTGATGCCATCCAAACATCTCATCCTCTAGCCTCCCCTTCTCCTCCTGCCTTTCCCAGCATCAGGGTCTTTTCTAATGAGTCAGTTCTTTGCATCAGGTGGCCTAAGTATTGGAGTTTCAGTATCAATCCTTCTAATGAATATTCAGGATTGATTTCTTTTAGGATTGACTGGTTTGATCTCCTTGACGTCCAAGGGACTCTCAAGAGAATTCTCCAAGGAATAATTATTATCCATTTTTTAATATTTATTTATTTATTTGGCTGCACCAAGTCTTAACTGTGGCATGCAGAATCTTTTTTATTTTTATTAACTGGAATGTAATGCTTTGGAATGTTATGTTTCTGCTGTAAAACAACATGAATCAGCTACACATGCATACTAAGTCACTTCAGTCCTGTCTGATTCTTTGTGACTCTATGGACTCTATGGAAGTCCGCCAGGCTTCTCTGTCCATGAGATTCTCCAGGCAAGAATATTAGAGTTTGTTGTCATGCCCTCCTCTAGGCGATCTTCCTGACCCAAGAATTGAACCTGCTTTTGTCTCCTGCACGGAGAAGGCAATGGCACCCCACTCCAGTACTCTTGCCTGGAAAATCCATGGACAGAGGAGCCTGGTGGTCTGCAGTCCATGGGGCCGCTAAGAGTCGGACATGACTAAGCGACTTTACTTTCACTTTTCTCTTTCATGCATTGGAGAAGGAAATGGCAACCCACTCCAGTATTCTTGCCTGGAGAATCCCAGGGATGGCAGAGCCTGGTGGGCTACCGTCTATGGGGTCGCACAGAGTCGGACATGACTGAGCGACTTAGCATAGCATAACATAGCATAGCATGTCTCCTGCATTAGCAAGGAGGTTCTTTACCACGAGTGCCACCTGGGAAGCCCCTGAATCAGCTATATGTATACATGTATCCCCTCCTTCTTGAGCCTCCCTCCCACCCCCGATCCCCATTCCACCCCTCTAGGTCATTAGAGAGCACCAAGTTGAGCTTCCTGTGCCATACAACAGCTTTCCACTGGCTCTTATTTTACACATGGCTATATATATATATATATATATATATATATATATATATATTATATATATATCAATGCTACTCTCTCAATTTGTCCCACAGTCCACTTCACCCCCTGTGATTCAATGTGCAGAGTGCAAAACCTTTAGTTGCGGCATGCAGGATCTAGTTCCCTGATCAGGGATCAAATCCGGGCCCCATGAATTGGGAGTGCGTTGTCTTAGCCGCTGGACCACCAGGGAAGTCCCAATTATTATCTATTTTTAAAACTATTCTTAGTTATAAATTACTGATAGAATAAAGGCTTCCCACTTAGGGAACCATCTAGTTCTCCATGGCCACACCAGAAAAGTAATCTTCTCCCCAGTTTTTCTACCAAAACTACAATGCACTTACTATAAAAAGCAGAACACTACTATTTCTGGACCATTGCCAATACCATGTTTTTATTTAACTTTTTATTTAAAATTTTTTAAAAAGTAAAAATTACCTGCAATCCCATGTTTTTATGATTATATAAGAAATAGAAGCCTCCCATCTAATTCAATCCTGAGAATTAACTACTGTTAATACTTCAGAGTGTAGCCTTCCCCACTTTTCCTATATACATACATATAAGTCTCTGTCTCCATATATACATCTAGGTACATATACTAATGTAAGTATCTGGATCTTCACAATAATATATTTGTGCTTGCCTTTATTTATTCAACAGGGCTTCCCAGGTGGCGCTAGTGGTAAAGAACCCACCTGCCAATGCAGGAGACAAGAGAGACACAGGTTTGATTCCTGGCTCGGAAGATCTCCTAGAGAAGGGCATGGTAACCAACTCCAGTATTCTTGCCTGGAGAATCCCATGAGCAGAGGAGCCTGGCAGGCTACAGTCCATAGGGTTGCCAAGAGTTGAACATGACTGAAGCAACTTAGCACGTGTTATTTACTCATATTTATTTCCATATGAGTCTGAAACATTTTTTCACTTAATATATCATGTATATATTACCCTGTTCAAATTTATAAGTCTGCCTTTAAACAAGTGCTTACAATTGTGTCTGGAACATAATAAGCACTCAGTAAATCTTTGCTTTGTTTCATTGCTATTTCCTCATTCTTCTAATACAATTTTATGGATATACTTTTCCCTTACTGAGACACTAAATTTCTTCTAACTTTTTGCTTTTGCAAACAGTGCTACAATGGACATTCCTGTCCTTTCTAGGAGATTGATTCCAAAAACTGAAGTAGCCAGGTTAAAATATACAGACATTTGATATTTTAAAAATACATGCCACAAAGGGAGGTGCCACCTTACCCACAAAAGATTATACCACTCTCCACTTTGCCAACAGTGAGGAATGTCCATTTCCCCCACTCTGTCAGTACTGAGATTTTGCATCTTTTTGTACATTCACTGCCTGAGGGAGGAGGGAGTGGTGGGGGGTGAGTGCAAACTGCTTGTTCAGATCCTTAGCCCATTTTTCTACTTTATTTCTTCTCATTACTTTATATAATCTCTCTGTATAGAAGTTATATAAATCCTTTGTCTATTTTTATTTCTTGCAAATATTTTTCCCAAAATGTCATTTGTTTTGAATATTTTTGTGTTAATTTTTACCATAATTTTAAATGTACACATAATCAAATGTATTGATTTTTTTTACTGTAAATTCTTACTGCCCTTGTTTGCTTAGAAAGTCCAGAATATGTTGAAGTTGCTCTGCTCAGCAACGTCAGAAGCTTCTATACTGTTAGAAGCTGTGATTTGACAGAAAAATCAGTATGTGTTTGAGAGCATAAACAGGAGGCTCTCCTAAAATAATGAAACAGTTATCTACTAATAAACCAACAAACATACACCTCTAAATCCATGAATACCACAGTGACTAATAATAATAAACATATATGTGAAATAAAAAGCTAGGAGGACCTTGATATGTCATTTTACAGGTAAGGAAACTGAAAAGCAGAAAAGTTTTGTCCTATTCATGATCATAGTGCATAATATATGAAACTACAGTAAGATCGCAAGATACAAGAGCTAGAGGCTATAGTCCTCCAAGAAGATAAAGTTCAAAATATAAAAGAAAAGTAAGAACAGTTTCTGGTGTGTCATAAGATCCAGACTGAATATGGCAAAAATACAGTTTCAAAGTTAATATTTTACCAAAATTCAAGCACATAAGGTAAAAGTAGTAGAAAAACATGAAACTTAAAATAGCAAATCATAAATGAAACAATACATTAATACCACGTACCAACACAGGAGTTTCGGGTAGTCCCTAGTGCTCTTCACAAACACCTCTGGCTTTTTCTCTTCCTGGCATAGGATAGGATTGTAATTTCTTCCCCTCACTGACATCTTTAGGCCACAGGACTTGCTCTGATGAATGAAATATGAGCAGAAGGGATATCTGAGCAGAAGACTTATGGATCATCTTGCTTTCTCTCCTTTCCCCTCTGCCACAGTGACAGATAATACCCCAAATGGTGGCTCCTCTATTAACCTGGATCTAGGAGTAAAGATGACACAGAGCAGAGCCTCTAGCAGATAATGAAAAAGTATAAGAAGCAAGAAATAAAACTTTTATGGTTCTAAGATATTGATATTTGGGGATTGTTTGTTACTACAGCAAAATACAAAGTAATTTATTCATAAATATTCACTGGGCACATTCTTTATGCCAGGCACTATCCTAGGTGGTAGGATTATAATACTATTTAAGAATCAGTCCATGACCTTAGGCATTTACAATCTAGCAGATGGAAAAGAAAAGTGGTAAAACCTACAATTATAACACAGTATGAAAAATGTCATTGGGATAAGCACTGTACTGCAAAGGAGCCCAAGGAATGGATATATGGCCATGCCTTTTAGAGGAGGTTACTTCTAAGTTGAAAAATAACAGACAAATGGGAATTTTTTCAAAACTATTGGTACCTTTACAAAGTAAACCAAAATATGGAAAATGTAATGCTGTTTTAGAAAAAGAGAACAATATGTATGTAAATAAAATGACAATAAGGAATCAACATGTACTCTTCAACTGGCCAAAATTCAAGAGACATTGCAGAAAATTGCCAGAAGGTACCAGTTTACAAGGGATGCCATGACAAAGTATACAGATGGGGTAGTTTAATCCATAGAAATTTATTTCCTCACGGTTCTGGAGGCTCAAAGTCCAAGCTCAAGGTGTAAATCAGGTTAGTTTCTTCTGAGGGCCTCTCTCCTTGGCTTGTGGATGGCCATCTTTCCCCTGCATCTTTACATGGATGTGCCTCTGTATGTGTCTGTGTCCTAATTTCCTCCTCTTTTAAGATGCCATGTGACCCAGCAATCCCACTGCTGGGCATACACACCAAGGAAACTATAATTGAAAGAGACACGTGTACCCCAATGTTCACTGCAGCACTGTGTACAATAACTAGGACATGGAAGCAACCTAGATGTCAGTCAGCAGATGAATAGATAAGAAAGTTGTGGTACATACACACAATGGAGTATTACTCAGCTATTAAAAAGAATGCATTTGAATCTGTTCTAATGTGGTGGATGAAACTGGAGCCTATTATACAGAGTGAAGTAAGTCAGAAAGAAAAACACCAGTACAGCATATTAATGCATATATATGGAGAAGGCAATGGCACCCCACTCCAGTACTCTTGCCTGGAAAATCCCACGGATGGAGGAGCCCGGTAGGCTGCAGTCCATGGGGTCGCTAAGAGTCGGACATGACTGAGCGACTTCACTTTCTCTTTTCACTTTCATGCACTGGAGAAGGAAATGGCAACCCACTCCAGTGTTCTTGCCTGGAGAATCCCAGGGACGGGGGAGCCTGGTGGGCTGCCGTCTGTGGGGTCACACAGAGTCAGACATGACTGAAGTGACTTAGCATAGCATAGCATAGCACGGAATCTAGAAAGATGGTAACAATGACCTTATATGCGAGATAGCAAAAGAGACACAGATATAAAGAACAGACTTTTGAACTCTGTGGGAGAAGGCAAGGGTGGGATGATTTGAGATAATAGCATTGAAACATGTATATTACCATATGTGAAATAGATCACCAGTCCAGGTTCAATGCATGAGACAGGGTGCTCAGGGCTGATGCACTGGGATGACCCTGAGGGGTGGATGGGGAGGGAGATGGGAGGGGGGTTCAGGATGGGGAACACATGTACACCCATGGCTGATTCATGTCAATGTATGGCAAAAACCAGTACAATATTGTAAAGTAATTAGCCTCCAAATAAAATAAATTAATTTTTTAAAAGATACCAGTAATGTTGAATTAGGCCCACCCTAATGGAGAAGGCAATGGCATCCCACTCCAGTACTCTTTCCTGGAAAATCCCATGGACAGAGGAGCCTGGTAGGCTGCAGTCCATGGGGTCGCTAAGAGTCAGACACAACTGAGAGACTTCACTTTCACTTTTCACTTTCATGCATCAAAGGAGGAAATGGCAACCCACTCCAGTGTTCTTGCCTGGAGAATCCCATGGACAGAGGAGACTGGTGGGCTGCCATCTATGGGGTCTCACAGAGTCGGACATGACTGAAGCAACTTAGCAGCAGCAATGACTTCATTTAACCTTAATTACCTCTTAAAGATCATGTATTCAAATATAGTCACATTCTATGGTACTTGGAGTTAAGACTTCAACATATAAATTGTGGGGAGGGGGGCAGGACACAATTTAGCCCATGACACCAAGGCTGCTGTCTTAGTTCTGGCTGCTATCATAAGGGGCTTCCCTAGTGGCTCAGTCAGTAAAGAATCTGCCTGAAATGCATGAAACCTGGGTTTGATCCCTACGTTGGGAAGATTCCCTGGAGGAGGGCATGGCAACCCACTCCAGTATTCTTGCCAGGAGAATCTCCATGGACAGAGGAGCCTGGGAGGCTACAGTTTATGGGTCTCAAAGAGTCAGACATGACTAACCATAGTCATAGAGTAGATGGGTTGAACATTTGTTTCTCACAGTTCTGAAAGATGGAAATCTCAGATCACGCTGCCAGAATGACTGAGTTCTGGTGAGAGACCACTGCCTGGCTTAAAGACAGCCACCTACATACTGTCTCCTCACATGACTAAGAGGTTATCCCTCTGGCTTCTCTTCTTTTAAAGGCACTAACCCCATTCATGAGAGCTCTGTCCTCATGAACTAATCTAGGTCAGGAGGGGCGACCTCATCCAAGGAAAGGAGAAGCAGCTGCACTTTGCTGGAGCGCCGTGAAGAGATACCTCATCTCCAAGGTAAGAGAAACCCAAGTAAGAAGATAGGTGTTGCGAGAGGGCATCAGAGGGCAGACACACTGAAACCATAATCACAGAAAACTAGCCAATCTGATCACATGGATCACAACTTGTCTAACTCAATGAAACTAAGCCATGCTGTGGGGGGCCACCCAAGATGGACGGGTCATGGTGGAGAGGTTTGACAGAATGTGGTCCATTGGAGAAGGGAATGGCAAACCACTTCAGTATTCTTGCCTTGAGAACCTCATGAATAGTATGAAAGGGCAAAATGATAGGATACTGAAAGAGGAACTCCCCAGGTCAGTAGGTGCCCAATATGCTACTGGAGATCAGTGGAGAAATAACTCCAGAAAGAATGAAGGAATGGAGCCAAAGCAAAAAAAATAACCAGTTGTGGATGTGACTGGTGATAGAAGCAAGGCTTGATTCTATAAGAGCAATATTGCATAGTAACCTTGAATGTTAGGTCCGGAATCAAGGCAAATTCAGTTCAGTCGCTCAGTCATGTCCAACCCTTTCTGACCCCATGAATTGCAGCACACCAGGGCTCCCTGTCCATCACCAACTCCCGGAGTTCCCTCAAACTCATGTCCATCAAGTCGGTAATGCCATCCAGCCATCTCATCTGCTGTCATCCCCTTTTCCTCCTGCCCCCAATCCCTCCCAGCATCAGAGTCTTTTCCAATGAGTCAACTCTTCGCATGAGATGGCCAAAGTACTGGAGTTTCAGCTTTAGCACGCTGCTGCTACTGCTGCTGCTAAGTTGCTTCAGTCGTGTCTGACTCTGTGAGACCCCATAGATGGCAGCCCACCAGGCTCTGCCGTCTCTGGGATTCTCCAGGCAAGAATACTGGACTGGGTTGCCATTTCCTTCATTCCTACCAAAGAACACTCAGGGCTGATCTCCTTTAGAATGCACTGGTTGGATCTCCTTGCAGTCCAAGAGACTCTCAACAGTCTTCTCCAACACCACAGTTCAAAAGCATCAATTCTTCAGCGCTCAGCCTTCTTCTCAGTCCAGCTCTCACATCCATACATGACCACAGGAAAGACCATAGCCTTGACTAGGCGAACCTTTGTTAGCAAATTAGAAGTAGGTCAAACAGGAGATAGCAAGAGTGAACATCGACTTCTAGGAATCAGAGAACTAAGATGGACTGGAATGGGTGAATTTAACTCAGATGACCATTATATCTACTACTGTGGGGAGGAATCCCTTAGAAGAAATGGAGTAGCCATCATGGTCAACAAAAGAGTCCAAAACGCAGTACTTGGATGCAATCTCAAAAATGACAGAATGATCTCTGTTCATTTCCGAAGCAAACCATTCAATATCATGGTAATCCAAGTCTATGCCCCAACCAGTAATGCTGAATAAGCCAAAGTTGAACGATTATATGAAGACCTACAACACCTTTTACAACTAACAGCCAAGAAAGATGTCCTTTTCATTATAGGGGACTGGAATGCAAAAGTAGGAAGTCAAGAAACACCTGGAGTAACAGGCAAATTGGCCTTGGAGTATGGAATGGAGCAGGGCAAAGGCTAGTAGAGTTTGCCAAGAGAATGCACTGGTCATAGCAAACACCCTCTTCCAACAACACAAAAGAAGACTCTATACATGGACATCACCAGATGGTCAACACTGAAATCTCTTGGCAGCCAAAGATGGAAAAGCTCTATACAGTCAACAAAAAAAAGACCAGGAGCTGACTGTGGCTCAGATCATGAATTCCTTATTGCCAAATTCAGACTTAAATTTAACAAAGTAGGGAAAATCACTAGACCATTCAGATATGACCTAAATCAAATCCGTTATGATTATACAGTGGAAGTGAGAAATAGATTTAAGAGACTAGATCTAATAGACAGAGTGCCTGATGAACTACAGATGGAGGTTCATGACATTGTACAGGAGACAGGGATCAAGACCATCCCCATGGAAAAGAAATGCAAAAAAGCAAAATGGCTGTCTGAGGAGGCCTTACAAATAGCTGTGAAAAGAAGAGAAGTGAAACGCAAAGGAGAAAAGGAAAGATAAAATCACCTGAATGCAGAGTTCCAAAGAATAGCAAGAAGAGATAAGAAAGCCTTCCTCAGGGATCAATGCAAAGAAATAGAGGAAAACTACAGAATGGGAAAGATTAGAGATCTCTTCAAGAAAATTACAGATAACAAGGGAACATTTCATGCAAAGATAGGCTCGATAAAGGACAGAAATGGTATGGACCTAACAGAAGCAGAGGATATTAAGAAGAGGTGGCAAGAAAACAAAGAACAACTGTACAAAAAAGAGCTTCAGATCAGATCAGATCAGTCGCTCAGTCGTGTCCGACTCTTTGCGACCCCATGAACCGCAGCACGCCAGGCCTCCCTGTCCATCACCAGCTCCCAGAGGTCACTCAGACTCGCATCCATCGAGTCAGTGATGCCATCCAGCCATCTCATCCTCTGTCGTCCCCTTCTCCTCCTGCCCTCAATCCCTCCCAGCATCAGAGTCTTCTCCAATGAGTCAACTCTTCGCATGAGGTGGCCAAAATACTGGAGTTTCAGCTTTAGCATCATTCCTTCCAAAGAAATTCCAGGATTCATCTCCTTCCGAATGGACTGGTTGGATCTCCTTGCAGTCCAAGGGACTCTCAAGAGTCTTCTCCAACACCACAGTTCAAAAGCATCAATTCTTCGGCGCTCAGCCTTCTTCACAGTCCAGCTCTCACATCACGACCCAGATAATCACGAAGGCGTGATCACTCACCTAGAGCCAGACACCCTGAAATGTGAAGTCAAGTGGGCCTTAGAAAGCATCACTATGAACAAAGCTAGTGGAGGTGATGGAATTCCAGTTGAACTTTTTCAAATCGTGAAGGATGATGCTGTGAAAGTGCTGCACTCAATATGCGAGTAAATATGGAAAACTCAGCAGTGGCCACAGGACTGGAAAAGGTCAGTTTGCATTCCAATCCCAAAGAAAGGCAATGCCAAAAAATGCTCAAACTACTGCACAATTGCAGTCATCTCACACGCTAGTAAAGTAATGCTCAAAATTCTCCAAGCCAGGCTTCAGCAATACGTGAACCATGAACTTTCAGATGTTTAGGCTGGTTTTAGAAAAGGCAGAGGAACCAGAGATCAAATTGCCAATATCTGCTGGATCATGGAAAAAGCAAGAGAGTTCCAGAAAAACATCTATTTCTGCTTTACTGACTATTGCCAAAGACTTTGACTGTGTGGCTAACAATAGATCAGATCAGATCAGTCGCTCAGTCATGTCCGACTCTTTGCGACCCCATGAACTGCAGCACGCCAGGCCTCCCTGTCCATCACCAACTCCTGGAGGTCACCCAGACTCACATCCATCGAGTCAGTGATGCCATCCGACCATCTCATCCTCTGTCGTCCCCTTCTCCTTCTGCCCCCAATCCCTCCCAGCATCAGAGTGTTCTCCAACGAATCAACTCTTCGCATGAGGTGGCCAAAATACTGGAGTTTCAGCTTTAGCATCATTCCTTCCAAAGAAATCACAGGGCTGATCTCCTTCAGAATGGACTGGTTGGATCTCCTTGCAGTCCAAGGGACTCTCAAGAGTCTTCTCCAACACCACAGTTCAAAAGCATCAATTCTTCGGCACTCAGCCTTCTTCACAGTCCAGCTCTCACAACCATACATAACCACAGGAAAGACCACATCCTTGACTAGGTCAAACTTTGTTGGCAAAGTGATGTCTCTGCTTTTGAATATGCTATCTAGGTTGGTCATAACTTTCCTTCCGAGGATGAAGCGTCTTTTAATTTCATGGCTACAGTCACCATCTGCAGTGATTTTGGAGCCCAGAAAAATAAAGTCTGACACTATTTCCACTGTTTCTCCATCTATTTCCCATGAAGTGATGGGACTGGATGCCATGATCTTCGTTTTCTGAATGTTGAGCTTTAAGCCAACTTTTTCACTCTCCACTTTCACTTTCATCAAGAGGCTTTTTAGTTCCTCTTCACTTTCTGCCATAAGGGTGGTGTCATCTGCATATCTGAGGTTATTGATATTTCTCCCAGCAATCTTGATTCCAACTTGTGTTTCTTCCAGTCCAGCATTTCTCATGATGTACTCTGCATATAAGTTAAATAAACATGGTGACAATATACAGCCTTGACGTACTCCTTTTCCTATTTGGAACCAGTCTCTTGTTCCATGACCAGTTCTAACTGTTGCTTCCTGACTTGCATACAGATTTATCAAGAGGCAGATCAGGTGGTCTGGTATTCCCATCTCTCTCAGAATTTTCCACAGTTTATTGTGATCTACACAATCAAAGGCTTTGGCATAGTCAATAAAGCAGAAATAGATGTTTTTCTGGAGTTTTGCTTTTTCAATGATCCAGCGGATGTTGGCAATTTGATCTCTGGTTCCTCTGCCTTTTCTAAAACCAGCTTGAACATCAGGAAGTTCACGGTTCACATATTGCTGAAGCCTGGCTTGGAGAATTTTGAGCATTACTTTACTAGCATGTGAGATGAGTGCAATTGTGCGGTAGTTTGAGCACTCTTTGGCATTGCCTTTCTTTGGGATTGGAATGAAAACTGACCTTTTCCAATCTTGTGGCCACTGCTGAGTTTTCCAAAATTGCTGGCATATTGAGTGCAGCACTTTCACAGAATTATCTTTCAGGATTTGGAATAGCTCCACTGGAATATCATCACCTCCACTAGCTTTGTTCATAGTGATGCTTTCTAAGGCCCACTTGACTTCACATTCCAGGATGTCTGGCTCTAGGTCAGTGATCACACCATCATGATTATCTGGGTCATGAAGCTTTTTTTGTACAGTTCTTCTGTGTATTCTTGCCACCTCTTCTTAATATCTTCTGCTTCTGTTAGGTCCATACCATTTCTGTCCTTTATCGAGCCCATTTTTGCATGAAATGTTCCTTTGGAATCTCTGATTTTCTTGAATAGATCCCTAGTCTTTCCCATTCTGTTGTTTTCCTCTATTTCTTTGCATTGATCACTGAAGAAGGTTTTCTTATGTCTTCTTGCTATTCTTTGGAACTCTGCATTCAGATGTTTATATCTTTCCTTCTCTCCTTTGCTTTTCGCTTCTCTTCTTTTCACAGCTATTTGCAAGGCCTCCCCAGACAGCCATTTTGCTTTTTTGCATTTCTTTTCCATGGGGATGGTCTTGATCCCTGTCTCCTGTACAATGTCACGAACCTCATTCCATAGTTCATCAGGCACTCTATCTATCAGATCTAGGCCCTTAAATCTATTTCTCACTTCCACTGTATAATCATAAGGGATTTGATTTAGGTCATACCTGAATGGTCTAGTGGTTTTCCCTACTTTCTTCAATTTAAGTCTGAATTTGGCAATAAGGAATTCATGGTCTGAGCCACAGTCAGCTTCAGGTCTTGTTTTTGCTGATTGTATAGAGCTTCCTCCATCTTTGGCTGCAAAGAATATAATCAATCTGATTTCGGTGTTGACCATCTGGTGATGTCCATGTATAGAGTCTTCTCTTGTGTTGTTGGAAGAGGCTATTTGCTATGACCAGTGCATTTTCTTGGCAAAACTCTGTTAGTCTTTGCCCTGCTTCATTCCGTATTCCAAGGCCAAATTTGCCTGTTACTCCAGGTGTTTCTTGACTTCCTACTTTGCATTCCAGTCCCCTATAATGAAAAGGACATCCTTTTTGGGTGTTAGTTCTAAACGGTCTTGTAGGTCTTCATAGAACCATTCAACTTCAGCTTCTTCAGCGTTACTGGTTGGCGCATAGACTTGGATTACTGTGACATTGAATGGTTTGCCTTGGAAATGAACAGAGATCTTTCTGTCGTTTTTGAGATTGCATCCAAGGACTGCATTTCGGACTCTTTTGTTGACCATGATGGCCACTCCATTTCTTCTGAGGGATTCCTGCCCGCAGTAGTAGATATAATGGTCCTCTGAGTTAAATTCACCCATTCCAGTCCATTTTAGTTCGCTAATTCCTAGAATGTCAACATTCACTCTTGCCATCTCTTGTTTGACACTTCCAATTTGCCTTGATTCATGGACCTGACATTCCAGGTTCCTATGCAATATTGCTCTTTACAGCATTGGATTTTGCTTCTATCACCAGACACATCCACAGCTGGGTATTCTTTTTGCTTTGGCTCCATCCCTTCATTCTTTCTGGAGTTATTTCTCCACTGATCTCCAGTAGCATATTGGGCCCCTACTGACCTGGGGAGTTTCTCTTTCAGTATCCTATCATTCTGCCTTTTCATACTGTTCATGGGGTTCTCAAGGCAAGAATACTGAAGTGGTGTGCCATTCCCTTCTCCAACGGACCACACCCTGTCAGATCTCTCCACCATGACTCGCCCATCCTGGGTTGCCCCATGGGCATGGCTTAATTTCATTGAGTTAGACAAGGCTGTGGTCCTGGTGTGATTAGATTGACTAGTTTTCTGTGAGTATGGTTTCAGTGTATTTGCCCTCTGATGTCCTCTTGCAAGACCTACCGTCTTACTTGGGTTTCTCTTACGTTGGGCGTGGGGTATCTCTTCCCGGCTGCTCCAGCAAAGCACAGCCATCGCACCTTACCTTGTACGAGGGGTCTCTCCTATGTGCGACCAGCGCACTAAGGGCACCCCGCAGGCTGCGCGGCGCACTAAGAGCGCGGCCAAGAGGAGCTACGCCACGACCGAGATCAGGAAGGGCAGCGGTGAGGAGATACCCCTCCTCCAAGGTCAGGAAGTGGCTCACAATAAACTGAAAATTCTGAAAGAGGTGGGAATACCAAACCACCTGACCTGCCTCTTGAGAAACCTATATGCAGGTCAGGAAGCAACAGTTAGAACTGGACATGGAACAATAGACTGGTTCCAAATAGGAAAAGGAGTAAGTCAAGGCTGTATGTTGTCATCATGTTTATTTACCTTCTATGCAGAGTACATCATGAGAAACTCTGGGCTAGAAGAAGCACCCACTGGAATCAAGATTGCCAGGAAACATATCAATAACCTCAGATATGCAGATGACACCACCCTTATGGCAGAAAGTGAAGAGGAACTCAAAAGCCTCTTGATGAAAGTGAAAGAGGAGAGTGAAAAAGTTGGCCTAAAGCTCAACATTCAGAAAACAAAGATCATGGCATCTGGTCCCATCACTTCATGGGAAATAGATGGGGAAACAGTGGAAACAGTGTCAGACTTTATTTTTCTGGGCTCCAAAATCACTGCAGATGGTGACTGCAGCCATGAAATTAAAAGATGCTTACTCTTTGGAAGGAAAGTTACGACCAACCTAGATAGCACATTCAAAAGCAGAGACATTACTTTACCAACAAAGGTCCATCTAGTCAAGGCTATGGTTTTTCCAGTGGTCATGTGTGGATGTGAGAGTTGGACTGTGAAGAAAGCTGAGCACCAAAGAATTGATGCTTTTGAACTGTGGTGTTGGAGAAGACTCTTGAGAGTCCCTTGGACTGCTAGGAGGTCCAACCAGTCCATCCTAAAGGAGATCAGTCCTGGGTGTTCACTGGAAGGACTAATGCTGAAGCTGAAACTCCAGTACTTTGGCCACCTCATGTGAAGAGTTGACTGATTGGAAAAGACCGTGATGCTGGGAGGGATTGGGGGCAGGAGGAGAAGGGGACAACAGAGGATCAGATGGCTGGATGGTGTCACTGACTCAATGCACATGAGTTGGGTGAATTCCAGGAGTTGGTGATGGACAGGGAGGTCTGGCATGCTGCGATTCATGCGGTCACAAAGAGTAGGACACAACTGAACGGCTGAACTGAACTGACACATTCAATGCATAGGAATTGATAACTAATTGAATGAAGGATACAGAGAAGGAAAGCAGCACAAAATCACACCAAAGTGAAACGCTGAGAGCCTGTAAAGATGGTGACCCAGGGCAGTTAGAAAGGGGTACCAATTTAGTTAGGAAGATGAACTCTATTTTCAACCTAAAACCTCAGTTGAATGTAGAACATTTAACCGGAGATATCCTGAAGACAAATAGAGAAAATGCAACGTCTAGGGTGAAGATACCCTAAATATGGAGGCCATTTATTTTAGAACTAATAACAATAAAAATTAATTAACATCCTGAGGGAAGGAAAATAGTATTAAACCCTTAGAAAATAGTCAATATATTTTACAGAACTGCACACAAATATCACAGTTGAAGAATCAAAATCAATTTATGATAAACAATTAACCTAGATACTAAACAGTTTGCAATAAAAAGAAATGAAATGAGCAATAGTAAAAAGCAGAGGGGCAGCTTGAATCCATGGAGACAATTACCTTCTGATAAGTACAAATTTAAGAACTCATGTCTCACATAAATGATACCTAAACTGAGTTTATCCTCAAAATAAACTCAGCAAAGAAAGAAAAGAACATTGCCCTGAATATAAGAATCCTATTCACATTTTAGAAGCAACATAACAAGTAGAAATCCATAAATTGTTGGTGAATAATAACTTTGAGAAGAAATCATTAGATGGTTTGACATCACTTATTAATAAAGCCTTTCAAGTGTTACAAATAGCCTTTATTTATTATCTACTTTGCTGTATTTCCTTGTAACTAGGGTGAGACATTGTTTAAAATGATAATAAATCTGAAATGAGTGCAACCTCATTCTTTTTTAGTAGGTATCCATAAAATAATTATAAAGGGTTACCTATTCTACTTTATTGTAAGATTTAAGAATTATTAAATTGAAGTGCAAATTATAATTGAATTGGAAGAGAAAACTTTAAACAGTAAAACTTTCTTCTTGGTTAGTGTTAGGACAGAACGTAGACACAGTTTGTAGTAAAAGGTCAATTTTTTGAACTAGACAAATTTACTCATATATACTGGATTACATAGTATTTAAGGAAATTCTGAGGTAGACAAAATCAAAAGGAAGGGAAGAAAAATTGGTGGAGAAAGTACTGAATTAGAAGTCAGGTAACCTGAATTCAAGCCTCTGCCTTTCACTTTCTGTGATTGCTACAATTAATCATCCTCATCCAGATTCTTTATTTCTATAACAGAGCTAACAAAAGCTACCACTCAGAGTTAGAATGAACACTAAATAAGTTAATGCATGTTAAAGTGCTTTGAAGATTTTTGTTTAGTAATGTAAGTAATTAATCGCTCAAAATTACTGGCAAATGGAACATTACAAAAGACATCATGATAGTTAATACAACAGGCAAGAACATTGCCTAACATTGCAATACCACGTGCATCTCAGAACAAGACATACTACACCTTACTGAAATTTTGAAATCTCCAATAACCAAATTCTGTAATGGATTGTGTTCTTGGACACAGAAAAGCAAAAATTCTAGAAATACCATTCTCTATCAGCTGGAAAAATGCACCTAAAAACCATATCTAAAGTTTTCAAAACTTCATTTTGTGAATTATGACTTATAGACAAAAATATGCTAGAAAAGCTTTCAAGGTATGCTTTTTGAAAACAGTCACCCACCCTCCATTTCATCTTGGCTTATAATTAATGAACATTTTGGAATAAATCTGGCATACTACCAAAAGTACCAGTATCAAGACTTTCAGCATTTTTTGTATGTTTTTAAAGTCATTTCATATCCCTATTTTGGAGGGGGAGGCCACAGCACATGGCCTGTGGGATCTTAGCCCACCCAGGGATCGCACCCATTCCCCCCTGCAGTGGAAGCACTGAGTTGGACTGCCAGGAAATGCCCTCATATTTCTACTTCTTTTCCATGTCACAAAGAGATCCTTCTAAGACCTTGTGAATATCCACGTTTCTGTGAAAATTAGCTTCTGGATAAGAAATAAAATTGGAGAGAAAAACAAAATTGACAGCAAATTAATAAGTAAATTAGCACATGAATCAAAAAATGGGCAGAGGACCTGAGTATTACATTTAAAAATGGGCAGAAGATCCAAGTAGGTATTTTCCAAGGAAAACATATAGTTGGCCAAAAAGCACATGAAAAGATGCTCAGCATCACTAATCATCACAGAAATGCAAATAAAGACCACCAGATACTACCTCACACCTGCCAGAAAGGTTGTCATCAAAAAGAGAAGAAATGATGAGTGTTGATGAGGATGTACAGAAAAGGAAACCTTCATACACTGTAGAGTTCAGTTCAGTTCAGTTCAGTTGCTCAGTCGTGTCCAACTCTTTGTGACCCCATGAATCGCAGCACGCCAGGCCTCCCTGTCCATCACCAACTCCCGGAGTTCACCCAAACTCATGTGCATGGAGTTGGTGATGCCAACCAGCCATTTCATCCTCTGTTGTCCCATTCACCACCTGCCCCCAATCCATCCCACAATCAGGGTCTTTTCCAATGAGTCAACACTTCGCATGAGGTGGCCAAAGTACTGGAGTTTCAGCTTCAGTTTCAGTCCTTCCAATGAACACCCAGGACAGATCTTCTTTAGGATGGACTGGTTGGATCTCCTTGCAGTCCAAGGGACTCTCAAGAGTCTTCTCCAACACCACAGTTCAAAAGCATCAATTCTTTGGTGCTCAGCTTTCTTCACAGTTCAACTCTCACATCCATACATGACCACTGGAAAAACCATAGCCTTGACTAGATGGACCATTGTTGGCAAAGTAATGTCACTGCTTTTTAATATGCTTCTACGTTGGTAATAGGCTTCCTTCCAAGGAATAAGTGTCTTTTAATTTCATGGTTTCAATCACTATCTGCAGTGATTTTGGAGCCCCCCAAAAATAAAGTCTGACACTGTTTCCACTGTTTCCCCATCTATTTCCCATGAAGTGATGGCACCGGATGCCATGATCTTAGTTTTCTGAATGTTGAGCTTTAAGCCAACTTTTTCACTCTCCACTTTCACTTTCATCAAGAGGCTTTTTAGTTCCTCTTCACTTTCTGCCATAAAGGTGCTGTCATCTGCATATCTGAGGTTATTGATATTTCTCCCGGCAATCTTGATTCCAGCAGGTGCTTCTTCCAGCCCAGAGTTTCTCATGATGTACCCTGCATAGAAGTTAAATAAGCAGGGTGACAATATACAGCCTTGATGTACTCCTTTTCCTATTTGGAACCAGTCTGTTGTTCCATGTCCAGTTCTAACTGTTGCTTCCTGACCTGCATATAGGTTTCTCAAGAGGCAGATCAGGTGGTCTGGTATTCCCATCTCTTTCAGAATTTTCCACAGTTTCTTATGATCCACACAAAGGCTTTGGCATAGTCAATAAAGCAGAAATAGATGTTTTTCTGTAACTCTCTTGCTTTTTCCATGATCCAGCGGATGTTGGCAATTTGATCTCTGGTTCCTCTGCCTTTTCGAAAACCAGCTTAACATCAGGAAGTTCATGGTTCACGTATTGCTGAAGCCTGGCTTGGAGAATTTTGAACATTACTTTACTAGCGTGTGAGATGAGTGCAATTGTGTGGTAGTTTAAGCATTCTTTGGCATTGCCTTTCTTTGGGATTGGAATGAAAACTGACCTTTTACAGTCCTGTGGCCACTGCTGAGTTTTCCATATTTACTCGCATATTGAGTGCAGCACTTTCACAGCATCATCCTTTAGGATTTGAAATAACTCAACTGGAATTCCATCACCTCCACTAGCTTTGTTCATAGTGATGCTTTCTAAGGCCCACTTGACTTCACATTTCAGGATGTCTGGCTCTAGGTGAGTGATCACACCATCATGATTATCTGGGTCATGAAGCTCTTTTTTGTACAGTTCTTCTGTGTATTCTTGCCACCTCTTCTTAATATCTTCTGCTTCTGTTAGGTCCATACCATTTCTGTCCTTTATCGAGCCCCTCTTTGCATGAAATGTTCCCTTGGTATCTCTAATTTTCTTGAAGAGATCTCTAATCTTTCCCATTCTGTAGTTTTCCTCTATTTCTTTGCACTGATCACTGTGGAAGGCTTTCTTATCTCTTCTTGCTAATCTTTGGAACTCTGCATTCAGGTGCTTATATGTTTCTCCTTTGCTTTTCACTTCTCTTTTTCACAGCTATTTTTAAGGCCTCCTCAGACAGCTATTTTTCTTTTTTGTATTTCTTTTCCATGAGGATGGTCTTGATCCCTGTCTCCTGTACAATGTCACGAAACTCAGTCCATAGTTTGTCAGGCACCCTATCAGACCTAGTCCCTTAAATCTATTTTTCACTTCCACTGTATAAGGGATTTGATTTACGTCATACCTGAATGGTCTAGTGGTTTTCCCTACTTTCTTCAATTTAAGTCTGAATTTGGCAATAAGGAGTTCATGATTTGAGCCACAGTCCGCTCCCGGTCTTGTTTTGGCTGACTGTATAGAGCTTCCCCATCTTTGGCTGCAAAGAATATAATCAATCTGATTTCAGTGTTGACCATCTGGTGATGTCCATGTGTAGAGTCTTCTCTTGTTGGAAGAGGGTGTTTGCTATCATACACTGCTAGTGAGAATGTAAATTGGTGTAGCCACTATGGAAAACAGTGAGAAGGTTCCTCAAAAAATTCAAAATAGAACCACCTTCTTTCACAGCAATCCTGCTTCAGGAAAATGAAAACACTAATTTGAAAAGATATGTGCATCCCAGTGTTCACTGAAGCATTATTTACAACATAGCCAAGACATGGAAATATCTAAGTGCAGAGATATTACTTTGCTGACAAAGTTCTATCTAGTCAAAGCTATGGTTTTTCCAGTAGTCGTGTATGGTTGTAAGAGTTGGACCTTAAAGAAGGCTGGCAACTGAAGAATTGATGCTTTCAAACTGCAGAGATTCCAATTTTCCAACTAGGGATGGAGCCCCATCACTTGGCAATAAAAGTGCCAACCACTGGACTGCCAAGGAATTCCTTACAATATTTTTGAAATCTCTGTTCAACCTATGAATTCCTTTAGACTTTTTTTCTTTTTGAAGTATAGTTGATTTACAATATTATGTTAGTTTTAGGTGTGCAGCAAAGTGATTTAGTTATACATATACTTTTTCAGATTATTTTCCATTATAGGTTATTAAGATACTGAATTTAGATCCTTGTCTCAAGATTTCATTTTGCTATTAACATCTAATATCGCTGTTCTCAAGTTTTAATAATGCTTATAAATAGACTGAGGATACTTTTTATTTTTATTTTTAATGTAAATTTTATTTATTTTAATTGGAGGCTAATTACTTTACAATATTGTAGTGGTTTTGCCATACATTGACATGAATCTGCCTTGGGTATACATGTGTTCCCCATCCTGAACACCTCCCCCCTACCTCCCTCCCCATCCCATCCCTCTGGGTCATCCCGGTGCACCAGCCCCAAGCATCCTGTCTCATGCATCAAACCTGGACTGGTGATTCGTTTCACATATTATAATATACATGTTTCAATGCCATTCTTCCAAATCATCCCACCCTCGCCCTCTCCCACAGAGTCCAAAAGACTGTACTATACATCTGTGTCTCTTTTGCTGTCTCACATATAGGGTTATTGTTACCACCTTTCTAAATTCCATATATATGCATTAGTATATTATATTGGTATTTTTCTTTCTGGCTTACTTCACTCTGTATAATAGGCTCCAGTTTCATCCACCTCGTTAAAACTAATTCAAATGCATTCTTTTTAATGGCTGTGTAATACTCCATTGTGTATATGTACCACAGCTTTCTTATCCATTTGTCTGCTGATGGACATCTACGTTGCTTCCATGTCCTGGCTATTATAAATAGTGCTGCTATGAACATAGGGGTACACGTGTCTCTTTCAATTCTGGTTTCCTCAGTGTGTATGCCCAGTAGTGGGATTGCTGGGTCATATGGCAGTTCTATTTCCAGTTTTTTAAGGAATCTCCACACTGTTCTCCATAGTGGCTGTACTAGTTTGCATTCCCTCCAACAGTGTAAGAGGGTTCCCTTTTCTCCACACCCTCTCCAGCATTTATTGCTTGTAGACTTTCTGATAGTAGCTATTCTGACTGGCAGGAAATGGTACCTCATTGTGGTTTTGATTTGCATTTCTCTGATAATAAGTGACGTTGAGCATCTTTTCATGTGTTTGTTAGCCATCTGTATGTCTTCTTTGGAGAAATGTCTGTTTAGTTCTTTGGCCCATTTTTTGACTGGGTCGTTTATTTTTCTGGAATTGAGCTGCAGGAGTTGTTTGTATGTTTTTG
Organism: Tragelaphus eurycerus; assembly: GCA_935064755.1. Taxonomy (NCBI): domain Eukaryota; kingdom Metazoa; phylum Chordata; class Mammalia; order Artiodactyla; family Bovidae; genus Tragelaphus; species Tragelaphus eurycerus. The sequence continues at coordinate 10,122,849 of CAKXYN010000038.1, forward strand.
AGCTTAATTCTTTGTCAGTTGCTTCGTTTGCTATTATTTTCTCCCATTCTGAAGGCTGTTTTTTCACCTTGCTTATAGTTTCCTTTGTTGTGCAAAAGCTTTTAAGTTTAATTAGGCCCCATTTGTTTATTTTTTTCTTTTATTTCCAATATTCTGGGTGGCAGTGGGTCATAGAGGATCCTTTTTAAATGCATCTTGTGCTTGCTAAGTCACTTCAGTCCTGTCCCACCCTTAGAGATCGTATGGACCATAGTTGGCCAGGCTTCTTTCCTTGGGATTCTCTGGACAAGAATACTGGAGTGGATTGCCATGCCTTCCTCCAGGAGATCTTCCTGACCCAGGGATTAAATCCACAACTCTCATGTATCCTGCACTGGCAGGCAGATTCTTTACCACTAGTGCCACCTGGGAAGCAGATTAAGATCCAATAAATGTGAGACGATACCTGAAATTCTGCATTTTCAATAAGCTCCCAGGTAATGTAATACTGCTGATCTTCAAAGACTTATTTTGAAAGGGAAAATCAAGACACAATCTGACTAAAAAAATAAATGTTATATTTTGATCAATGTTAAAGTTTTACAGTGATAAGTGTGGGTGTTTAAACATTTGTTCCCTCAAAAGTATCCAAGCATCCTTTTATAAGGTGCAAAACTTTGAGCCTTAAAAGCAAGACTGTTAAGTAACTGAATAGATTCAGAACCAATGTTCAAGAAAAGTCTTGCCCTACCTCCTGAGACCATGTGCAGTCAAAGTTGGGTGGCCCTCAACTAAGCCTGGAATACAAAGTAGACTCCTATCAGCACCCTCACCATCTATGCTATTGGCATCTAGAACATATTGATCTTCTTTCAGTCAACAGCAGACAGTGTCATCCTGTTGGACACTGACTCAACGGGGAATTATCTGTCTTGTGGTTCCTATCCAAAGCCTAGTGCATACTATTGATAGTCAACAAGGAAAGCCTAATTAAATGTCTTTCCAATTATTCCAGTAATGCAACCCTCTGTCAATGAAAATTCTCCACTTATTTCTAATATGTACAGTAGTATTTATTTAAATTTAGTTTTGTTCAAATTTATAGAAAATGAAGTTGTTTGGTTGAACCCCGGAGATTTTAAATTGGTGGTTATGGTCATCAACTGTACCTTAACCAGCTTCATCATCCAACTTTTTTTTGTATACTAAGACAATCTAAATCAGATAATAAATTAATTTCAAATGGTAAAAGTTTTGTAATAGCTCATTCGGCACCCTCAGAATTCCCTTCACTAAAATAGAGATCTCTGGAGAATATTTTATAACAACTTTCTTTTAACAGTGGTTAAAACATATTTTTAAATATTTCACACAAATTCAAATGAAACAGTTATAGATTTCCTGTTCTGTCCTGCATTTAAAGAACCCAGCTGGAAACACTGATCTAAGATATATTTACCTTCTGCTGCTGGTTACTTTAGTTTGTGTTATCCTGCATTAAGCCAGTTCATCAGAAACCTATACACAGGAACACATTATTAATCATAAGAGGATATAGTGCATGCTATATGTAAAATTTATCTTTAGAAAACTTATATTCAAGATACAGTTCTTATACAGACAACCACACAGAACAATTCTTATACAGAACAACTAAAAAAAGATCCTCGCAATAAATTCTCTGAGTTAAGGATCACAAAAAGTCTATCTCTCCTTCAGTTCAGTTCAGTTCAGTCGCTCAGTTGTGTTCGATTCTTTGCGACCCCATGAATCGCAGCACACCAGGCCTCCCTGTCCATCACCAACTCCTGGAGTTCACTCAGAATCATGTCCATCGAGTCAGTGATGCCATCCAGCCATCTCATCCTCTGTCGTCCCCTTCTCCTCTTGTCCCCAATCCCTCCCAGCATCAGAGTGTTCTCCAATGAGTCAACTCTTCACATGAGGTGGCCAAAATACTGGAGTTTCAGCTTTAGCATCATTCCTTCCAAAGAAATCCCAGGGCTGATCTCCTTCAGAATGGACTGGTTGGATCTCCTTGCAGTCCAAGGGACTCTCAAGAGTCTTCTCCAACACCACAGTTCAAAAGCATCAATTCTTCAGCTCTCAGCCTTCTTCACAGTCCAGCTCTCACAGCTATACATGACCACAGGAAAAACCATAGCCTTGACTAGATGGACCTTTGTTGGCAAAGTAATGTCTCTGCTTTTTATTATGCTATCTAGGTTGGTCATAACTTTCCTTCCAAGAAGTAAGCGTCTTTTAATTTCATGGCTGCAGTCACCATATGCAGTGATTTTGGAGCCCCCCAAAAATAAAGTCTGACACTGTTTCCACTGTTTCCCCACCTATATGAAGTGATGCAACCGGATGCCATGATCTTAGTTTTCTGAATGTTGAGCTTTAAGCCAACCTTTTCACTCTCCTCTTTCACCTTCATCAAGAGGCTTTTTAGTTCCTCTTCACTTTCTGCCATAAGGGTGGTGTCATCTGCATATCTGAGGTTATTGATATTTCTCCTGGCAGTCTTGATTCCAGCAGGTGCTTCTTCCAGCCCAGAGTTTCTCATGATGTACTCTGCATAGAAGTTAAATAAGCAGGGTGACAATATACAGCCTTGATGTACTCCTTTTCCTATTTGGAACCAATCTGTTGTTCCATGTTCAGTTCTAACTGTTGCTTCCTGACGTGCATATAAGTTTCTCAAGAGGCAGGTCAGGTGGTCTGGTATTCCCATCTCTTTCAGAATTTTCCATAGTTTATTGTGATCTACACAGTCAAAGGCTTTGGCATAGTCAATAAAGCAGAAATAGATGTTTTTCTGGAACTCTCTTGCTTTTTCCATGATCCAGCGGATGTTGGCAATTTGATCTCTGGTTCCTCTGCCTTTTCGAAAACCAGCTTGAACATCAGGAAGTTCACGGTTCACATATTGCTGAAGCCTGGCTTGGAGAATTTTGAACATTACTTTACTAGTGTGTGAGATGAGTGCAATTGTGTGGTAGTTTGAGCATTCTTTGGCATCTCTCCTTACACACTGGTATATTTCTTTCAATGCTTAGAAAAACATATCTTCACATGTAGTTCCTTTAGCTTTTTTAACTCTTGAATGTCATATATATATATATATATGACATATATATATGTCTTAAACATATATATATACAGCATGTTTCAATTGTTCAGATGTTGAACAGGAATTTGCATTTTTTAGGAAATAGGTTAAACTAAGCTTTCACAAAAAGTCCAAAACAAGTGATTCAAACAAAATGACTTGCTTTGACCAACAGAATATGGTAGAAGTGATGCTGTATGATCTAGAAACCTAGTGTTCAATATATACTACTTGAACAGAAAGGCCACCAGGAAGATAAAATAGTCACCTGACCAAGAGCCAATACTGGGATCTCAAATATGTGCCAGAGGCCTTCTTGGACCTTGCAGGCTAGACCAATCATCAACTGAACAAACATACATGAGGAACCCTAGCCAACACCATATGAAACAGAACTAACCAGATGATCCAGAAATTAAAAAGTCATTGTTGTTCTAAGTAGTGCAAATGAAATATTAGCAAGTTCACCAATAAGAAAGTAATATTAGATAAATATATCATCCACTTGGATAGTGACATAAGTTCCAAAAAGGAACATCATATGAGATTACTAAAGAAATGGAAAACATAACCTTGATGTTTTGACTTTCTTGAGTCTTACATGCAAAAGAGGGGGAAAGATGAGAGAGTAAGATGGCGGAAGATTAGGTGGAGGTGGAGTACATCTCTCTCCAGGGATACTTCAGGAATACACCTTCAGATACAGAAATACATGCAGAACACTAGCTGAGTGCGGACAGGAGTACCTGAACAGTGAAGAATATATGCTGCTGAGTCACTTCAGTCGTGTCTGACTCTGTGCGACCCCATAGATGGCAGCCCACCAGGCTCCCCCATCCCTGGGATTCTCCAGGCAAGAACACTGGAGTGGGTTGCCACCTCCTTCTGCAATGCATGGAAGTGAAAAGTGAAAGTGAAGCCGCTCAGTTGTGTCCGACCCTCAGCGACCCCATGGACTGCAGCCTACCAGGCTCCTCCGTCCATGGTACACTCCAGGCAAGAGTACTGGAGTGGGGTGCCATTGCCTTCTCCGATATATCAGATCAGATCAGTTGCTCAGTCGTGTCTGACTCTGCAACCCCATGAATCGTAGCATGCCAGGCTTCCCTGTCCATCACCAACTCCCGGAGCTTACTCAGAATCACATCCATCGAGTCAGTGATGCCATCCAGCCATCTCATCCTCTGTCGTCCCCTTCTCCTCTTGCCCCAAATCCCTCTCAGCATCAGAGTCTTTTCCAGTGAGTCAACTCTTCGCATGAGGTGGCCAAAGTACTGGAGTTTCAACTTTAGCATCATTCCTTCCAAAGAAATCCCAGGGCTGATCTACTTCAGAATGGACTGGTTGGATCTCCTTGCAGTCCAAGGGACTCTCAAGAGTCTTCTCCAACACCACAGTTCAAAAGCATCAATTCTTCGGCGCTCAGCCTTCTTCACAGTCCAGCTGTCACATCCATACATGACCACAGGAAAAACCATAGCCTTGACTAGACGAACCTTTGTTGGCAAAGTAATGCCTCTGCTTTTGAGTATGCTATCTAGGTTGGTCATAACTTTCCTTCCAAGGAGTAAGCGTCTTTTAATATCATGGCTGCAGTCACCATCCTCAGTGGTTTTGGAGCCCAGAAAAATAAAGTCTGACACTATAGGCCCACGCAAAACTCGGCAGGACAAAGGAACTAGGGGAAAAACCAGGAGTGTTAGTAGGACAGGACCTGCCCTCTGGCCAGTGGGAGAACTGAAGCAGGGGTCTCATCCCAGATGGGGGCAATTGTCTGAGTCAGAGGAAAAATATTTAAGGCTGAGAGTGAAACAGCTGATCTGCAGCAGCCTAAATGGAATGAGAATCAGACCATCCTTGCCACAGCCATACATACCCCAGACAGGGACACAGGTCACCTGGAAGGCACAGTGGCTGGGAGCTGGAGTTTAGGGATTACAGAGCAATCCCAGGGCCAGGGCTGCTGTTGACTGCAGAGGGACGGATTAAGGGGATGTGAGGGAGGAGACTGTGGTGGGAAATGCCTGTGGAGGAAAGCTGGGCAGCCACGGAAGCAAGACAATACTGCTGAGTCACCTGTAGGGGGCGGAGGCATCACCATAGCCTCTCTCTCCCCACAGGTCAGCAGCAGCAGCTGAACAATAGAGAGCCTGGCCCATCAAATGCCTGCCACAGTGAACTACAGAGTAGGACTCCACCCAGGGTGCCCCTGTAAGTGACTGACTTGCAGATCTACAGAGTAGAACCCCAGCCAGGGGGGCCCCCTCTCTGTGCCTGACACACTGAACAACAGAGAAGGACCCCAAGCAAGGGAGCCTTCTAAGTGTCTGAATGGGCAGAGCTACCAAGAAAGACTGGCCAAAGAGGTCTTCTGTTCGCCAGCTACAAGAGGCTCAAAAAAATACTCTGGTAGGGCCATAATTCCAGTGGCAGAGACAGTCTGGAACGTGGCACCCTCAGGGTGCCCACAAGCCAAGCAGCTGTGCCGCCTTCATGCTCAACTCTCGCTGGGGCAGAGCTGCCACAGGCAAAAAAAATGTCTTGCATCTAGGCACAGAGGGTCATCTCAGTAGTGTCTGACTCTTTGCAGCCCTGTAGACTGTGGCCTGCCCGGTTGTCATGGGGGGGGGGGGGGTGGTTGGGGGGGTGCTGCGGGGAGGGCGGTGGTAGTTCTCCAGGCAAGAATACTGGAGCGTATTGGCCAATACTGGTTGCCATACCCTTCCAGAGCCCTAAACTTCCTGCTGCCCTAGCCGCCAACTGCCTTGAGAACCTTGGTGCTGCCAGAACCCCTGCAACTCTAACAGCTGCACCACCTCCACACCTGGCCCTCACAGAGGCAAACCCAAGTCCCCCAGGGCAGCCTCAGAGCAAACCCCAGTGGATGACCCACATGCAGAGAATAAAATGACAATTTAAACCCAGGGGCAGTATGGATAAGAAAGAAGACCCAAAACCTTCCCACCAGCTGTACAAGCTGCAGATTAAATCCACGTGATCAGATAGGCAGACTTTGTGTCTATGGAATATATGAAAGGTCATTGAGAGCTCCCACAAAACAAAATGCAGTTGTTCTGATAGCTGTGGACATTGGAGGCAAGAACACATAGGAGTAGGACCAGATTAGAATCTGAGCTGCCCTCACAGCAGGTCCAGAGATCTGCTAGAGAGGTGAGGTGGACTGTGACTCCCAGCGAGGCAAAGGACTCTGACAGCAGTGACTCGAGAAAAACCATTTATTATTCTTATGTTTTGACTTGTTCTGTAGATTCTTTTTGATTCTTTTTTTTTCTTCCCCCCAAAGTTGTAATTGTCCATTTTATTGGCACTATGAAATCTAATTAAGCTTTTTAGCTTTTTCTTTCTTCCTCAGTCACATTTTTTATTGTTGTTATAAACCTCTTGGAGAAGGCAATGGCACCCCACTCCAGTACTCTTGCTTGGAAAATCCCATGGACGGAGGAGCCTGGTGAGCTGCAGTCCATGGGGTCGCTAAGAGTCGGACACGACTGAGCGACTTCACTTTCACTTTTCACTTTCATGCACTGGAGAAGGAAATGGCAACCCACTCCAGTATTCTTGCCTGGAGAATCCCAGGGATGGGGGAGCCTGGTGGGCTGCTGTCTATGGGGTCGTATAGAGTCGGACACGACTGAAGTGACTTAGCATAAACCTCTGCCTCTACATTGGACTTTTGCAGTTCTGTGGAGTTTTCTTTTTTTCTCTTTTTTCTTTTTTTAATTTGAATTTTTAATTTTTTAAAACTATTACTATTTTTCTACATTTATTCCTTTGTTTGATTTTCCTATTTCTCTTTTCCCCTTGCAGTTAATCTTTAATTTATATAAATCTTCTTTATCTACCCCTATTTAACTTTGCAGATCTATTTTTTCTTTTCTTTCTTTCTTTTCCTCTTAATATATTTGTTAGTTTTATTTTCATTGATTTATTACCAAATTGACACATTGCTTTAGTTTTCTTTTCCAGTTTGTGCTTTATTTAGTTTTGCTCTGGTGGATATAATTTGTGGTTTCTTTTGTTAAGTGGGTCAATCTATTGTACTTTATTTTTTCACAGTTTTGATTTTGCTTATAGGTGTATATGTGTATATTCAGTCACACTTTTTATTGCCATTATAAACTTCTGCCTCTACATTGGGCTTTTGCAGTTCTGTGGAGTTTTTTTTCCTTCTTCTTCTTCTTTCTTTCTTCTTCCATTTTTTTTTCTTCTTTTCCCACTTTATAATTTTAATTTTTTTAACCTATTACATTTTTTCTACATTTATTCCTTTGTTTGCCTTTCCTACTGTTCTTTTACCCTTGCAATTAATCTTTAATGGCTATAAATCTTCTTCATCTACCTCTATTTAACTTTGCATATCTATTCTTTCTTTATTTTCTTTCTTTACTTTCCTCTTAACATATTTGTTAGTTTTGTTTTCATTGCTCTATTCCCCACTTGGCACCTTGCTTTACTTTTTTTTTTCCAGTTTGTGCTTTAGTTAGTTTTGTTCTTAACTGGAAAATATAATTTTTTATTTCCTTTGTTTGCCAGGTCAGTCTACTGTATTTTATTTTTGTTGAATTGTTTTGACTTTGCTCATGGGTGTACATGTATATGTGTATATGCCATTATTTTAATTATTTGCCTTATTTTGTAACTGCCATTTTTCTGGGGCTCATCTTTGCATGCTCATTTTGAATATTTGTTTTAATCTCACTTAATGCCATAACAAACCACTTGTGGAATCTTCATTCCTGACCAGAGATCAAGCCCTGAGCCTTTGGAGTAGGAGCACTGTCTTGGAGCCTCTAGTAGTCCCTAGACCACTTCAATACAAGACCCAGCATCACCCAACCACCAGTAGCACACTGTGCAGGTTGCCTCATCTAAACAACAAACAAAACAAAACTACAAACCCGGTCATCAGCAGACAGCATTACCACCTCACTCATCCTTGCCCATCAGAGGGAAAACAAACAAACAAAAACTAAGCACAAATCGCACGTGAAACTTATACAAACCACTGGGCCAACCTTGAGTGAAGTGAGTGAAAGTCGCTCAGTTGTGTCTGACTCTTTGCTACCCCATAGACTATAGAGTCCATGGAATTCTCCAGGCCAGAATACTGGAGTGGGTAACCTTGCCCTTCTCCAGGGGATCTTCCCAACCTAGAGATCGAACCCAGTTCTCCCACATTGCAGGCGGATTCTTTACCAGTTGACCAAACTTAGGAGGGCAGAAACCAAAAAGAAAAAAGAATTCAACCTTGAAGCCTGGGTAAAGGAGACCTCAAACACAGTAAGTTAAAAAAATAATAATGAAAAAGCAGAGAAATACTACACAATTGAAGGAACAAACTTGAAATACAGAAGTCCAAATAAATGAAGAAGAAATAGGCAAACTGCCTGAAAAAGAATTTAGAATAATGATAGTAAAGATGATCAAAAACCTTGAAAACAAAATGGAGGAAATGCAAGAATCAATTAAAGATCTAGAAGAATTGAAGAATAAGCATACAGAAACAAACAACTCAATTACTGAAATTAAAAATACTCTAGAAGAAATCAACAGAAGAATATCAGAAGCAGAAGAATGAATCAGTGAGCTGGAAGATAAAATGGTGGAAATAACTTCTGAAGAGCAGAATAAAGTACGAAGAATGAAAAGAACTGAGGATAGTCTCAGAGACCTCTGGGACATTACCAAATGCACCAACATTCCAATGATAGGGGTCCCAGAAAAAGAAGAGAAAAAGAAAGGGAATGAGAAAATTTTTGAAGAGATTATAATTGAAAATTTCCCCAACATGGAAAAGGAAATAGTAGTCAAGTCCAAGAGGCACAAAGAGTCCCATACAGGATAAACCCAAAGTGAAACACACCAAGACACATACTAAACAAACTAACAAAGACTAAACATAAAGAAAGAATATTAAAAGCAGCAAGAGAGAAGCAACAAGTAACATATGATGGAAACCCCATATGCTTAACAGCTGATCTTTCAACAGAAACTCTGCAGGCCAGAAGGGAATGGCAGAATATATTTAAAGTACTGAAAGGGAAAAATCTACTACCAGGGTTACTGTACCTGGCAAGGATCTCATTCAAGATTTGTGGAGAAATAAAAAGCTTTTCAGACGAGCAAAAGTTAAAAGAATTCAGTACCACTAAAACAGCTTTGCAGCAAATGTTAAGGGACTTATATAATCAAGAAATACAAGAGAAGAAAAAAAAATCTACAAAATCAACCCCAAACAATTAAGAAAATAGGAACATATATATCAATAATTACTTTAAATGTAAATGAATTAAATGCTCCAACCAAAAGATACAGACTGGCTGAATGGATACAGAAACAAGACCCATTTGTACACTGTCTACAAGAAACCCACTTCAGACCTAAAGACACATATAGACTGAGAGGATGGAAAAGTATATTCCATGCAAATGGAAAGCAAAAGAAAGCTGGAGTAGCAATCCTCATATCAGACAAAATAGACTTTAAGAAGATTACAAGAGATAAGGAAGGACACTACATAATGATCAAGGGATCAACCCAAGAGGAAGACAAAACATTCAGAAAACTAAGATCATGGCATCCAGTCCCATCACTTCATGGCAGATAAATGGGGAACCAGTGGAAACAGTGGCTGACTTTATTTTTCTGGGCTCCAAAATCACTGCAGATGGTGATTGTAGCAATGAAATTAAAAGACGCTTACCCCTTGGAAGGAAAGTTATGACCAACCTAGATAGCATATTAAAAAAGAAGAGACATTACTTTGCCAACAAAGGTCCGTCTAGTCAAGGCTATGGTTTTTCCAGTGTTCACGTATGGATGTGAGAATTGGACTGTGAAGAAAGCTGAGCGCTGAAGAATTGATGCTTTTGAAGTGTGGTGTTGGAGAAGACTCTTGAGAGTCCCTTGGACTGCAAGGAGGTCCAACCAGTCCATCGTAAAGGAGATCAGCCCTGGGTGTTCATTGGAAGGACAGATGCTGAGGCTGAAACTCCAATACTTTGGCCACCTCGTGCGAAGAGCTGACTCATTGGAAAAGACCCTGATGCTGGGAAGGATTGAGGGCAGGATGAGAAGGGGACGACAGAGGATGAGATGTTTGGATGGCATCATTGACTCGATGGACATGGGTTTGGGTGGACTCCGGGAGTTGGTGATGGACAAGGAGGCCTGACATGCTGTGGTTCATGGGTCACAAAGAGCCAGACACGACTGAGCAACTGAACTGAACTGAACTGAACTGATGCACCCAACATAGGAGCACCTCAGTACAAAAGACAAACACTAACAGACATAAAAAAAGAAATTGACAGTAATACAATAATAGTAGGAGAACTGAACACCCCACTCACACCAATAGACAAATCTTCAAAGCAGAAAATTAATAAGGAAAATAAGTTTTAAATGATACATTAGATGAGATGGCTCTCACTGATATCTTCAGGACATTCCATCCAAATGCAGAAGAACACACCTTCTTCTCAAGTGCACATGGAACATTCTCCAGGATAGACCACATCTTGAGTTGCAAATCAAGTCTCGGTAAATTAAAGAAAATTGAAATTGTATCCTGCATCTTCTCCAACCACAATGCTATGAGACTAAATATCAATTACAAGAATAAAACTGTAAGAAACGCAAACACATGGTGATTAAACAACACGTTTCTAAATAACCAACAGGTTACTGAAGAAATCAAAAGGGAAATCAAAAAATTTCTAGAAACAAATGACAATGAAAACAGGACAACTCAAAACCTATGGGTTGCAGCAAAAGCAGTTCTAAGAGGGAAGTTTATAGCGATACAATCCTACCTCAAGAAACAAGAAAAACATCGAATAGAAACCTAACTTTACACCTAAAGCAACTGGAAAAAGAAGAACAACAACAAGAAAAAATTAGTAGAAAAAGAAATCATAAAGATTCAAGCAGAAATAAATGAAAAAGAAATGAAAGAAACAATAGTAAAGATTAATAAAACTAAAAGCTGTTTCTTTCAGAAGATAAACAAAATTGATCAGCCTTTAGCCAGACTCATCAAGAAAAAAAGAGAGAAGAATCAAATCAACAAAATTAGAAATGGAAAAGGCGAGGTTACAACAGACAACGCAGAAATACAAAGTATTATGAGACTATTATGAACAACTATATGGCAATAAAACGGATAACCTGGAAGAAAAGGACAGATTCTTAGAAAAGTTCAATCTTCTAAGACTGAACCAGGAAGATGTAGAAATTATGAACAACCCAATTACAAGCACTGAAATTGAAGCTGTGACCAAAAATCTCCCAAAAAACAAAAGTCCAGAACCAAATGGCTTCACAGGAGAATTCTGTCAAACACTTAGAGAACAGAAAGAAAGCCTACTACCTCAGCGATCAATGCAAAGAAATAGAGGAAAACAACAGAATGGGAAAGACTAGAGATCTCTTCAAGAAAATTAGAGATACCAAGGGAACATTTCATGCAAAGAGGGGCTCGATAAAGGACAGAAATGGTACGGACATATCAGAAGCAGAAGATATTAAGAAGAGGTGGCAAGAATATACAGAAGAACTGTACAAAAAAGAGCTTCACGACCCAGATAATCACAATGGTTTAATCACTCACCTAGAGCCAGACATCCTGGAATGTGAAGTCAAATGGGCCTTAGAAAGCATCACTATGAACAAAGCTAGTGGAGGTGATGGAATTCCACTTGAGCTATTTCAAATCCTAAAGGATGATGCTGTGAAAGAGCTGCACTCAATATGCCAACAAATTTGGAAAACTCAGCAGTGGCCACAGGACTGGAAAGGGTCAGTTTTCATTCCAATCCCAAAGAAAGGCAAAGCCAAAGAATGCTCAAACTACCACACAATTGCACCCATCTCACACGCTAGTAAAGTAATGCTCAAAATTCTCCAAGCCAGGCTTCAGCAATACATGAACCATGAACTGCCAGATGTTCAAGCTGGTTTTAGAAAAGGCAGAGGAACCAGAGATCAAATTGCCAACACATGCTGGATCATGGAAAAAGCAAGAGAGTTCCAGAAAAACATCTATTTCTGCTTTATTGACTATGCCAAAGCCTTTGACTGTGTGGCTCACAATAAACTGTGGGAAATTCTGAAAGAGATGGGAATACCAGACCACCTGACCTGCCTCTTGAGAAACTTATATGCAGGTCAGGAAGCAACAGTTAGAACTGGACATGGAACAACAAACTGGTTCCAAATAGGAAAAGGAATACATCAAGGCTGTATATTGTCACCCTGCTTATTTAACTTCTATGCAGAGTACATCATGAGAAACACTGGGCTGGAAGAAGCGCACGCTAGAATCAAGATTTCCACGAGAAATATCAATACCTCAGATATGGAAATGACACCACCTTTATGGCAGAAAGTGAAGAGGAACTAAAAGCCTCTTGATGAAGGTGAAAGTGGAGACTGAAAAAGTTGGCTTAAAGCTCAACATTCAGAAAACGAAGATCATGGCATCTGGTCCCATCACTTCATGGGAAATAGATGGGGAAACAGTGGAAACAGTGTCAGACTTTCTTTTTCTGGGCTCCAAAATCACTGCAGATGCTGACTGCAGCCATGAAATTAAAAGACGCTTGCTCCTTGGAAGGAAATTTATGAACAACCTGGATCACATATTCAAAAGCAGAGACATTACTTTGCCAACAAAGGTCCATCTAGTCAAGGCTATGGTTTTCCTGTGGTCATGTATGGATGTGAGAGCTGGACTGTGAAGAAGCTGAGTGCTGAAGAATTGATGCTTTTGAACTGTGGTGTTCGAGAAAACTCCTGAGAGTCCCTTGGACTGCAAGGAGATCCAACCAGTCCATTCTGAAGGAGATCAGCCCTGGGATTTCTTTGGAAGGAATGATGCTAAAGCTGAAACTCCAGTACTTTGGCCACCTCATGCAAAGAGTTGACTCATTGGAGAAGACTCTGATGCTGGGAGGGATTGAGGGCAAGAGGATAAGGGGACGACAGAGGATGAGACGGCTGGATGGCATCACTGATTCGATGGATGTGAGTCTCATGACCTCCGGGAGTTGGTGATGGACACGGAGGCCTGGCATGCTGCGATTCATGGGGTCGCAAAGAGTTGGACATGACTGAGCGACTGATCTGATCAGATCTGATGTGTGAAAGGATGAAGTTAGAACACTTCCTAACACCATACACAAAGATAAACTCAAAATAGATTAAAGACCTAAATATAAGACCAGAAACTATAAAACTCTTAGAGGAAAACACAAGCAGAACACTTGATGACAGAAATCAAAGCAAGATCCTCTATGACCCACCTCCTAGAGTAACAGAAATAAAAACAAAAGTAAACAAGTGGGACCTGATTAAACTTAAAAGCTTTTGCACAGCAAAGGAAACTGTTAGATCAGATCAGATCAGTCACTCAGTCATGTCCGTCTCTTTGTGACCCCATGATGCAGCACGCCAGGCCTCCCTGTCCATCACCAACTCCTGGAGTTCACTCAGACTCACGTCCATGGAGTCAGTGATGCCATCCAGCCATCTCATTCTCTGTCGTCCCCTTCTCCTCCTGCCCCAATCCCTCCCAGCATCAGAGTCTTTTCCAGTGTGTCAACTCTTTGCATGAGGTGGCCAAAGTACTGGAGTTTCAGCTTTAGCATCATTCCTTCCAAAGAAATCCCAGGGCTGATCTACTTCAGAATGGACTGGTTGCATCTCCTTGCAGTCCAAGGGACTCTCAAGAGTCTTCTCCAACACCACAGTTCAAAAGCATCAATTCTTCAGCACTCAGCCTTCTTCACAGTCCAACTCTCACATCCATACATGACCACAGGAAAACCATAGCCTTGACTAGGCGAACCTTTGTTGGCAAAGTGATGTCTCTGCTTTTGAATATGCTATCTAGGTTGGTCATAACTTTCCTTCCAAGAAGTAAGCATCTTTTAATTTCATGGCTGTAGTCACCATCTGCAGTGATTTTGGAGCCCAGTCTGACACTGTTTCCACTGTTTCCCCATCTATTTCCCATGAAGTGATGGGACCGGATGCCATGATCTTCATTTTCTGAATGTTGACCTTTAAGCCAACTTTTTCAGTCTCCACTTTCACCTTCATCAAGAGGCTTTTTAGTTCCTCTTCACTTTCTGCCATAAGGGTGGTGTCATCTGCTTATCTGAGGTGATTGATATTTCTCCCGGCATTCTTGATTCCAGCTTGTGTTTCTTCCAGTCCAGCAAGGTGAAAAGACAACCCTCAGAGTGGGAGAAAATAATATCAAATGAAAAATTGACAAAGGATTAATTTCTAAAATATACAAGCAGCTTATACAACTCAATGTCAGAAAAAATAAACAACCCAATCAAAAAGTGAGAAAAAGCCCTAAGAAGACATTTCTCCAAAGGAGACATACATGGCTAACAAACACATGTAAAGATGCTCAATATCGCTCATTATTAGCAAAACACACATCAAAACTACAGTGAGATATCACCTCATATCATACCAATCAGAATGGCCATCATCAAAAAGTCTACAAACAATAAATGCTGGAGAGAGTGTGGAGAAAAGGGAACACTCTTACACTGTTGGTGTGAATGTAAATTGATACAGCCACTATGGAAGATGTTATGGAGATTCTTTTAAAAAACTGGGAATAAAACCACCATATGACCCAGCAATCCCACTCCTAGGCATAGACCCTGCGGAAACCAAAATTGAAAAAGACACACATATCCCATTGTTCATTGCAGCACTATTTACAATAGCTAGAACATGGAAGCAACCTAGATGTCCATTGACAGATGAATGGATCAAGCAGTTGTGGTACATATATACAATGGAATATCAGATCAGATCAGATCAGTCACTCAGTCGTGTCCGAATATACTCAGCCATAAAATGGAACACATTTGAGTCAGTTCTGATGAGGTGGATGAACCTAGAGCCTATTATACAGAGTGAAGTAAGTCAGAAAGAGGAAGATAAATATTGTATTCTAAAACACATATACAGAATCTAGAAAAATGGTACTGAAGAATTTATTTACAGGACAGCTATGGAGAAACAGACATCGAGAATAGACTTATGGACATGGGGAGAGGGGAGAAGAGGGTGAGATGTATGGAAATAGTAACATGGAAACTTACATTACTATCTGTAGAATAGCTAGCCAATGGGAATTTGCTGTATGGCTCAGAAAACTCAAACAGGGGCTCTGTATCAACCTAGAGGAGTGGGATGGGGAGGAATATGGGAGGGAGTTTCAAAAGGGAGGGGATATATGTGTACCTGTGGCTGATTCATGTAAAGGTTTGACAGAAGACAACAAAATTCTGTAAAGCCATTATCCTTCAATAAAAAATTAATTAAAAAGAAAAAAAGAGAGGAAAAGATGCAGAGAAAAATTTTCCCAATAATATATCTGGCTGAGTTAATCAGACAACTCGAAATTACTTAAAGAAAATTAAATATGGACAATGAACTTCTATTGAAGTAAAAAGGTTTTGTACTAAACTTTAATTTGAATTGAATTAAAAATGCAATCAAATATGAAATTCAGGAATGCAAGAGAATAAAATAGATTAAAAAGTTGTGATTTTATGGAAGTCTCTTTAAGATATTGCTACAAAGCATATAATGATAAAAGAAACGTCCAACACGGTTTTCAGGAAGAGGATTATGTGAAACAGCTAGTATTAAACTTTAAGGCTCTAAAATACCAAGCTATTTTGACTTATATGGGGCAAGCTAAAAGCATGAATGTGCCTAAAGAAAGTAAAAAATTAGAACTCAGAAGTCTTTGTCCCCAAAATGAAAAAAAAAGAAAAAAGTGAACCATTATGAGGTTTCCCAACAGAATTTTATGTGAAAGTTAATGTCACTTCAAAATCATTTCTCTGCATGACTGAAAAGGTTGCTCTTCATGTTAATATTCTTCAAAGCATTGTTTTAAATGCTATTTGGCTGTGCTAAGAAAGACAATCAATATTAAGCCACAGTAAAGTGTTATATTCCAGTTGGATAGATCTGTTACTTACAAAGTGTCAGAGAGAAAGAGAAAAAAAGGGCTATTGAAATGTAATGAAAAACACAGTGCTTAATAGTAATGGGATTTTTCAAAATGTTATTGGTAAGCCCACAAGCTGAAAGGTCCCTATAGAGACTTTTATTTAGTTCCTAAATTACTTTTAAACTCCAGGCTTAAGAAGAAATAGAATCAAACCCCAAACTTTCAAACCTTTCATAAAATATCAGTGAATATCTTCATACAGCATCCCTTAAGGATTCCATATCCCATAAATTGTATTTTCAAAAAGTAAGGTAAACAATAAGCACATTCTTTAAAAATAGCTTGAAGGAAAGCAAGTGTGTGCTAGTATTTTCTAATATGGAGTTCATTGTTAATTTACTGTACCAGGTACCAACTAACATACCCCAAGAAAATAACCCCAAGAGGTTATTACATGCCTCAGTATCAACTTATTATTATTATCAGATCTATTTTCTAGCAATCTATGTCCAAATCAAAAGAAAAAAAAAGCAAAAAAACAAACAAAAAAAAAAAACCAACTATTTAACATAATGTCAATTTCTTCAGCAGTTTTGCAGCAAACAGTTAAATATATTGGAGCTACTTTTAATATAAAATTTATTTTAAAGTATTATTATTATATGCTGAGTCTTTCCAAGTATTATATTGCTCTTAAATAAGTAATTTAATTTGACTACTAAATTAAATATGCTGCTGCTACTGCTAAGTCGCTTCAGTTGTGTCTGACTCTGTGCAACCCCATAGACAGCAGCCCACCAGGCTCCCCTGTCCCTGGGATTCTCCAGGCAAGAACGCTGGAGTGGGTTGCCATTTCCTTCTCCAATGCATGAAAGTGAAAAGTGAAAGTGAAGTCACTCAGTCGTGTCTAACTCTTCGCAACCCCATGGATTGCAGCCCACCAGGCAACTCTGTCCATGGGATTTTCCAGGCAAGAGTACTGGAGTGGGGTGCCATTGCCTTCTGCAAACATGCTACATTTGTATTAATAAAATCAATTAATTATGTAAATTTAGCATTGTATTAACTGATAAAAAGAATGAGTTGGAGCTTTAATATTTAAGTAATAATTTAGCTGTGACCAGATTGCTTCCTCAAAAGCTGTAAAATGCTTCAATGGCATTGATTTAAGAAATTAATTTATAAATATTTTTGTGAGTAAAACTAAAAGAACATAGGTCATAATTTTTACATGAAAGATATTCAAGTGTATGAAACATTTTCTCAGAAATTTTGAACAGACTGAAGTAGCATCTTCAAAATATCTGATCTTCCTCACTATTGATGCCAACACATCCATTTTTTTTCTATTCAATATTAGATGCCAAAAATGTTAAAATTCATTTGCCCCAAGCATTCTCCTAAATAGAAAAGAAAAAACAGTTATTCCCAAATAAAATTAAAGAACATTTATTTTAAGGTATTAATGGACAAATTATTTCATTTTTATATTATTAATATGAAAGGAATGTAAAATCCATAGATGGGTGTTAAAGATTACATGTAGACTAACATTCATTCCTTGGGCATTTTGGAATAAAAGAAAGAGTGCAGCGGGTATCCCTTGTGGCTCAACAGGTAAAGAATCTACCTGCAATTCCGGAGAGCTGGGTTCAGTCCCTGGATTGGAAAAATCCCCTGGAGAAGGGAAAGGCTACCCACTCCGGTATTCTGTATAGTTCTTGGGGTCACAAAGAGTCAGACACAATTGAGCGATTTTCACTTTCTCTTTAGAGTCAGTCATTAAGTCTGGACTCAATTCTTGGCTCTGCTACCTAATGACCATGTGAACTGGGGCAAGGATAGTTAACCTCCCTACACTTCAGTTTCTTTATCTTTAAAATGAAGTAACACTACTACCAGCTTCCCTGGTGGCTCATTGGTAGAGAATCTGCCTGACAATGCAGGAGAAGCAGTTTCAATCCCTGGAAGAGGAAGATCCCCTGGAGCAGGAAATGGCAACCCACTCCAGTATTCTTGCCCAGAGAATCCTATGGACAGAAGAACCTTGTAGGCTACAGTCCATGGGATCGCAAATAGTCGGACATGACTTAGCAACTAAACAACAACAATACTGCTACAGGTTTCTGAGGGTTAGTTGAAATCATGAAAGTAAAGCATTTAGCAGAAAGCCTAATAACAAAGCCTTATACAGATTCAATAAAGAGTAGTTATTTAATTGCACAATTTTCCCTCAAGATTGCCATTTCCTTCCTCCCAAAGACATCAACAACTGTGCTCTCAACCCCTCTATGAACTTCCACCTTTGCCCAAATCAAAAATCTAATGTACACCCAAATGTAAGCACATATTCACCTTCATCTTACACTCTATCCAACCAAAAGTCACACAAGCATATCACACACACACATGCACATGGAGCTTAGAAGACAAGAGTTTGAGATTTGGAGAAACAGCTTGGAAAGGTGGACTGACACATTCAAAATATACAGTGGTTTTCAAAATACTGAAGTAACAACACCAAATATACAATATAATATTTCTTCATATGTGAATCTAAATGTGAAATAAATTAGTTCATATGAAAATGTTAAAACTGGCCAAAACATCCAAAATTTAGCTTTCTCACATGTAAGAAAAATTATTGAACAGCTTTAAAAGAATTAAGAATTTTTCATCAACCTCCATAAAACACACTGAATATAACAACAAATAACGTAAGATTTCTGCTTCTAGCATTAAGTTGAACAAGATACTCCAAAAGACCTTCCCACTAAAAAACAGCTATGTCTCAGGAAAACAGTCTCTAAATGCATTTGGGGGTTCCAATTAAGCAAAGAAATTCTGAGAGACACTCTCCTTGATTTAGAAAAAACAACAAAACTGAAACTAAAGCAGTGAGCCAAGAGCAACAAGCAAACACGTAAGGACAAATGTCAATATAGGCACTATGACATGAAAATACCCTGTGGACAAGTGGTAAGAATGCTTACCTTGCAATTTCTACATTAAAAAGTATCCTAAAAGGTGGTTATCATGGCCTTAGGCCAGTAGTGACCCTGGCTATTGAAGGAATACACAAATTCTAGTTGGAGGAAACTATCCCTTACGTAAGCTTCATGGATTCCTAAAATTTGGGAATAATGCAGGCTCACAGTCAATACCACAATGAAATACAAGGGAAAACCTATCACAATTGAGAGCCAGAAGGAACTATGAAAAAAAAAAAAGACTTACATCATCAGGGACTTCAAAACTTGGATTATCATATAACAGGTTATAAAATTATTACGCACAAAATGTTCAAGTGAGTAAAAAAAAAAAAAAAAAAAAGGATCAAATATGAAGCCTACTAAAAACCACCAGGAGGATTTAGAAAAGAGTCAAGTGGCAAGTAGAACATCTAAAAATGTAAAAAATTATTACAAAAATACAAAGTTGAATTAATGAGTTAAAGAGCAGACTGCTGCTGCTGCTAAGTCGCTTCAGTCGTGTCCGACTCTGTGCGACCCCATAGACGGAAGCTCACCAGGCTCCCGCATCCCTGGGATTCTCCAGGCAAGAATACTGGAGTGGGTTGCCATTTCCTTCTCCAATGAATGAAAGTGAAAAGTGAAAGTGAAGTCGCTCAGTCGTGTCCGACTCTTAGCGACCCCATGGACTGGAGCCTACCAGGATCCTCCGTCCATGGGATTTTCCAGGCAAAAGTACTGGGGTGGGGTGCCATTGCCTTCCCCGGCAGACTAGACAGAGTTAAATAATAACTAGTGAATTGGAATGTATTTCTGAAGAAACTAACCTGAAACAGGAGTTGTGAGGTTGTGAACACAGCATTTGTTGATATGACTTAGAAAGATAAGAATATAGATACTATAAAAGAGAAGAGAAGAGATGTGGGTGAGGAAAACTCACCACGATTTCACAGACGATTTCACATACACACGGTTAAATTAATTTATCATAAAATTAAGATACTTTTGCAAGTGAAAGAGGACTCTATCAATAACTTGCTCTGAAAAGATTTCTACCAGGACTACTCAGAGAAGATTATGACTGTGATCAAACTACATGTATTTCTTATGTGATTCCCAGAGAAAAAGAAAGGGAGAGGAAATGTTTGAAGACATTGTGGTCACTAATTTTCAAAAGCTAACTAAAATACATAAATATATAGATAACAAGAAACATAAAGAGATGTTCTTTTAAAAAAACCCGAGACAAGCCATCTACAAAGGAACAAATAGAATGATAAAAGCCTTTCCCACAGTTACAATGAAAACCAGAAGATAGTGCAATAATTTTTACAAAGTGCTAAGAGAAAATAACAAAATGAAAACGAAATTACTTTCTAGAAATGAGAAATCAAAAAAATACATTTTCAGATAAACTAAAACTCTGAGGATTTATCCCAAACAGACCTTTTTAAAAGGAACTTTTCAAAGGATAGACATCAGGAAAAGCAACAATCCCTAAATGAGGGTCTGCAATATCAAAAGGGAAGAAGAGATAAATTGGGAAGTACTAGGTAATTTTTGAAACATACTGTCTGTATAAAATAATTTTTAAAGGCACAAATTTAAATGCTGTATAAAATAGCATGTAATTTTGGACAGAGTGATCAGAATTCTGTCAATTACAGTAACAATTTTCACATTAAAAGGACGAAACTTCAGAATGTATATTGGTATAGTCATTATGGAAAACAGTATGGAGGTTTCTCAAAAAACTAAGACTAGATGGGACTTCCTTGAACCTTTCCAGTGGTTCACAGCCCTATGCTTCCACTGTAAGGGGCATGAGTTCAATCTTGGTCAAGGAACTAGGATCCCACATGCCATAAAATGTGACCAAAATATAGAACAACAAAGCAAAAAACTAAGAATAAAGTTGCCATATAATCCAGCAATCTTGCTCCTGGGCATATACCCATACAAAACTACAATTCAAAAAGATATATGTGCCTCTGTGCTCACAGCAGCGCTATTCACAATAGCCAAGACATGGAAACAGACTAAATGTCCAATGACAGATGGATGGATAAAGAAGATATGATATTTACATAGGCAATATTACTCAGCCATAAAAAAAGAATGAAGTAAATGCCATTTGTAAATCCAATCTCATGGATGGACCAAGAGATTTCGTACTAAGTGAAGTAAGAAAGAGAAAGGCTAATACCATACTGTATCACTTATATGTGGAGTCTAAAATATAACACAAATGAACATATCTATGAATCAGAAACATACACAGAGAACAGACTTGTGGCCGCCAAAGAGGAGTGGGGGTGAGGGAGGGAAAGATTGGGAGCTTGTGATTAGCAGATGCAAGCGGGTATATATAGGATGGATAGACAACAATATTATACTGTAAAGCACAGGAAATTATACTCCATGTATTATAATAAACCATAATGGAAAAAAATGTGAAAAGAATAGATATATATATGTGAAAGAAAGTGAAAAGCATTAGTCGTTCAATCACATCCAATTCTTTGCGACCCCTTGCAGTGTAGCCTGCCAGGCTCCTCCGTGCATGGAATTACCTAGGCAAGAATACTGGAGTAGGGTAACATATATATATATATAACTAAGGGCTTCCCAGGTGGTGCTGCTGGGCTCAGTCGCTTAGTCCTGTCCAACTCCTTGTGAACCAATTGACTGTAGCCTATCAGTCTCCTCTGTCCTTGGGATTCTCCAGGCAAGAATACTGGAGTGGGTTGCCATGCCCTCCTCCAGGGAGATCTTCCCAACCCAAGGATCAAACCCAGGTCTCTCTTATTGCAGGCAGATTCTTTACTGTCTGAGCCACCACAGAAGCCTGAAGAACCTGCCAATGCAGGAGAAACAAGAAACACAGGTCCAAAACCTTGGTCAGGAAGATCCCCTGGATGAGAGCATGGCAACCCACTCCAGTATTCTTGCCTGGAGAATCCCAAGGACAGAGGAGACAGGCTATAGTCCATAGGGTCACAAAGAGTCAGACACCACTGAAGCAACTGAGCACACACACACGCATGTATAACTAAATCACTTTTCTGTACAGCAGAAATTAATACAACTTTTTATATAGCAATAAAAAAATTTTTTTAAGTGCCAAACTAAAATACAGGACAACAATGACATTATTTGGAAACTGAGTGATCAGAATTAAAGTGTTTTAAAGTTTTTATATCATTTGGAAGAAATTTCAGATATTTACTTTAGAATATAAGTTTGTATGGTAAAGTTTCAAAAGTAACTTTAAAATAATAGAAATGGAATATGCAACTTTCACATTATCTGAGGAAGAAAACAAAAAAGAAAATAAATTTTTAATATTTAAATATATTCAATTAAAAAAAGATGAAACATAACAAACATTTAAAATTGAAACAGAGAGCAAAAGTAGGATAAAAGTCAGAAGTCCATATAAAACAGTGGTCATAAACATGTAAGTAGTTTAAAATTGCCAATTAAAAAACAAAAATGGATGGATTTAATTTTTAAAATTCAGCTATGTGCCTCAAGCATATATTAACCAAAAGAAAAGCTGGAAAGAATATTGACTTTAAGAAAAAAAGATTATTATAAGTCATTACAGAATGATAAAGTTTTGATTAACTTCTAAAATTTAAAAATTTCAAATTTGTATACACCTAATTACCTCAAAACATATGAAGCAAAATTAATAAATCTATAAAAATAAATTAAGAAATCTCATATCAGAGTGGAAGCTTTCATAGTACCTCTCTCAATTATTGATAAGTCAAGTAAATAGAGTACAAATAGTTTTTAAAATGTTGACTATTTAACTCAATAAAATGTACTTATATCCCCATTAATTCAGGAAAAATTGTGGCATCTAAGAGCATTACCTCCAGAAAATGATAAAAATATGAATCTTCCTTCACACACAAAAAATTAATATCTCTTTTATTGAATTGATAATAAGAAGGGAAATTCTTATTATCCTATCCATAGACTCTTTGTGACCCTATGGACTATAGCCTGTCTCCTCTGTCCTTGTAATAATGTAATAATGCATTACACTGTTTCAAGACATTTTATCAATTGTATTTTTAACTCATTTATTTTAAATACAATACATATTTGGTAGCTCAATAGAATATATATTTATTGAGTATTTCAAATGAACTAGGTAGACACTGTTAGGTACTGAACAAAGAGTGATAAAAAATATAATTTCTATAGTTGATCATCTATCAAGGAGAAAACATGTAACACATTATAATAAATATGAAAAGTATAGTAATAAAAGTATGCTCGTATTTTTGTACAGTTAAAAAATAATTTCACTTCATCTAAATAGATTCCCAATGATAATTTTGTTGAGATAAAACCTTTCATGATTGGCTTCCACACCTTACATTCCCATATTAATTTAAAATTAATTAATTAAAAATTAATTAAAAATTAATTCATGTGATTTTTTTCATCAACCTAAATGACCTAGCATAAAGGAAGAGCATAGGAAACTTTTTTTTTAATTTTATTTTATTTTATTTAACTTTAATGTGGATCAGAAGTTCTCAAATCAGAGTAACATGGAAACACTCATTACCATATGTAAAATAGATAGCCAATGGGAATTTGTTGTATGACTCAAAGAACTTAAACCAGGGCTCTGTAACAAACTACAGGGCTGGGATGGCGAGGAAGGTGGGAGGGAGACTCAAGAGAAATGGGACATATGTATACCTATGGATGATTCATGTTGATGCTTGGCAGAAACCAACACAATACTATAAAGCAATTATCCTTCAGTTAAAAATAAATACATTTTTTAAAAGAAGTTCTCAAATCGGCATCCAAGCGTCTTCTATAATTTTTAACGTTTCTCTTTGTAGTTGGATGAAAGTATCAAAAAATTAAGATAAGCATATTTTCAATTATGTATAACCAATTTTTAAGTTTAATACCATTGAGTAAATTATTCTCTTCATGAGAGAGACAAATTCATCTATGTGTTAACAAAATATTAACAAATAGTTTAAAAAAAGAAAGGCTATAGAATAATTGAATTGTCACATCTCCACAAGAAAGAATGATAACGTGGAACTCAAAAATGCACCTTAAGGGTCAACACCACACTTAAGATTTAACAAGGTAACGTCATTGGTTGCTAACATGAATGGTATTTTTTGGTATTTTTGCAGAATTAATTGTTAATTCATCCTGATTTAATGGTTGCCTACATAGACCCTATAAACAAAGGATTACAAGTCTAGTTCGATATTAGTATATATCTTAGGTTCTGAATAAAAATACTATTTCAACACTGGGATGTTTGAAATGTTTGGTATGTCCGTACATTGCTAAGTTTGAAAACAGAAAATATATGTGTAAGATGGAAAACTGTTCAACTTTCTGAAAACATTTGTGATTGACATCAATCCACAGAAATACATAGTGAAATAATGTTAAGTGTAAAAGAATTTAAAATACGATAGAAACCTCATTACTCCTTTGTCTAAAAGGGCATGCATGACTAAGAGTTATCATTAACATAGTAAGAACTCTTATAAAAAAAATAATAAAAATTAGCCTCAAAGAGACAAAAATGGGAAAATGATATAAACAGACAACACATAAAAGAAGAAATATAGATGATCAAAAACATATCATAAAGCTCAACTTTCTTATCAATCAAAGAAATAAAAATTATAACAACAATAAAGAAATTATCTGGGGATCCCTTGGTGGTTCGGTGTTAAGAATCCATCTGCCAGTGCAAGAGACATGGGTTCTATCCTTGGTCCAGGAGGATCCCACATGCCATGAAGTAGCTAGGTCCGTGTGCCACAACTATTGAGCCCATGACCTACAGCCCAGGAGCTGCAACTACTGAGCCCACTAGCTAGAACTACTGAAGACTGCACACCCTAGGGCCCATGCTCCACAGTAAAAGAAGCCATCACAATGAGAAGCCCTAGCATTGCACCTAGAGAGCAGACCCTCCTTGCTGCAACTAGAGAAAAGTTCATGCAGCGACAAAGACCCAGTAGAGTCAAAAATAAATAAATAAATAATATATTTTTTTTAAAGACATTATTTTTCCTCAAATACTCCGCAACCTAGCTTGGACACCTTTTAATGGCAATCTCTCATATTGTTAAGGTCTTATGGAAATGGACATTACTCTAGACGGAAGAAAATGGTCAACTACACAGGCTTTATGAAGGGTATTTTGACAACACATGAAAACTCTTAAAGGATTTTTGGCCCATAAAGAAGTCTATGTCTAAAATCTGCCATTAGGATGTAGCACAAACACACAAATGTTCATCACAGTACTGAAAATCATCTAGTGTCCAACAATGACTTTATTATATACATTATAGAAAAAGTATATAATAGGTATAATTTTAAATTATACCTATTAAAATTAGGTATAAAATTAAATTAGGTATAAAATTAAATTATATTTTAAATTAATAATTTTAAATTCATCATTTGAAAGTGAAAGTGAAAGTCACTCAGTAGTGTCTGACTCTTTGCGACCCCATGGACTACACAGTCCATGGAATTCTCAAAGCCAGAATACTGGAGTGGGTAGCCTTTCCCCTCTCCAGGGGATCTTCCCAACCCAGGGATCGAACCCAGGTCTCCCACACTGTGGGCAGAGCCACAAGGGAAGCCTTCATCATTTGACATTATGCATAAATTTTGCTAGGCTTAAAAAAAAAAATCAGCTTACAAAAGTGTGTGATGCGATTTTAAAAGTTAGTATCTGTGTGACTGCACATATATATGGACGAACACATAAACACACATACAAAGGACGGAATGAACAGTGACTCTCTGGTTTTTGGAATTATAAGTGATTCATCTCTTTTTATGTATTTTATAAAGTGCATGTAATAAAAAATAGACAGTTTTAATTTAATGAAAGCACATCAACATTTTATAAGTAGTCCAAAATAAAATTCTGAGAGCTGGAAAAAGTTTTTGGTTTTCACCAGGTTCCATTTTTAAAGTAGGTTAAGCTCACAATAAAATCACACTTAAAAACTTCCTTTTTAAGTTATTTCAGGACTCAGTCCGCTTTGTTGAAATTTGCATTTATTTATGTTGATATGTAAATGTGCCACTCAATTGTTCCAAAGCATAATCTAAATCTAAAATTTCTTGAAGCCAGTGGCTAGGTTGCATATCTTCACTGTTTTTCGGAATAGCATTTTGAACATAGCAAGCACTCAATGAATACACAGCACATATACAGTATTGGTAAATTCAGGCCAAAGTTCCCATTGTCTTGTAGTTCACTTAAGGTAGGTACATATAATGTGTTCTATGAGCCCTTTAAGCAATTTCTATGAAATGCATAGAAATAACATCTGATGGTGTATTCTGAGAAAAACTGGCACCTCGGCTAAGAATGATGCTGCCTAAGTGTTTTCCTACAGTGTTTTTCGTAGCATGTGGGTTTATTCATCTGCCTTAGTGCATTCCTGAAAAATAAAACTTACAAGTTATTAACTTAAAGTGCTGCATTCTTAAAATGTTAAGAATGAAGAAATCTTAGAAGTTCTCTACTCTTTAATATGTAAATTGAAGCCAACAGCAGTCATTTATAGGCAGCTGTTACCTTTAATATTTCAACTTCTTCATGCTGAGATCTTTATAACCCATCTACTTTGCAGAACTGCTTTCTCATTGAATATCCACCTTACTGACTATTAAGCAATGATAACTCATCTCCCCTGCTTAGGAATTATGGAGGCGGAGGAGAAACCTCAATAGACTTTGAACAATGAACTATTAAAATATTTTCTTGTTTTGATCTCTTTTTTTTAAAAAAAGGACACATGGAAAAGACAAAAAAATGTATTTTCTGTTTTCTGTTGCTCAGCACACATGTCACTCAGATGTTGTTTTTCATCTTGCTTCACAACCCACAGCATCCTCTCTCTAGTCAGAGGAAGTTCTGTGGTTAGACCAGCTTCACAGGAGACAGAACATGCTAAGATCCTTTGATAAATTAAAGATAAAATATTTTACAACTCAAAAACTAGCACAAAAGACATGGAAGATGATAGTGACAAGATAGTTTTCTTTGCTGTGTCACCTTCTTACATTTGAATTGGGGGATAATGATGTTTTGTAACCTTGGTACTAAATAATCCATATGTATTCTTCATGTTTATTTCTTCTTGCCTTGTTGAGGCAACAGTAGCCTTTTTTTCAGCCCTATGTGAAATAAATCCTAGCTATTCCTGGATTTTCACCACATAAAAAGAGGAGTACAAAGCCATTTTGGCAGCCATAACTTCTTTGTCCTCAGTATGACATCTTTCATCAATCAGATTCTTTCACCAATCAATGAAAAAAAAAATTGACATCTATATGTCAAAAGTTTTCTTTAGAAACTTATCACATACTCTGCCTAGCATGGTAACTGCTTAGTAGAATTTTATGGAATAAAGGGATAATATCTAACGTACAACATTGGTAGCTTCCCATAATGCACCATTCCACTTGAGTATGTAAGTCACCATGTG
Organism: Tragelaphus eurycerus; assembly: GCA_935064755.1. Classification (NCBI taxonomy): domain Eukaryota; kingdom Metazoa; phylum Chordata; class Mammalia; order Artiodactyla; family Bovidae; genus Tragelaphus; species Tragelaphus eurycerus. The sequence goes on from CAKXYN010000038.1 coordinate 10,150,464, forward strand.
GCGGACTAAGGATATCGCCTAGCCATGTCAGTAAACAAAGGATTTTGTGTCCATCAAGCAGTCAAGAATTTAAAAAGGCAGTCTTTAAATGTGATTTTATTGTGAGCTTAACTGATTCTAGATTGTAAGATGCATATCAAAGGAATGATTTCAATAAGCCCAGACTCTTGCATCTTCCCACACATAGTAAAGGGCTAAATTCATGAACTTGAGATGCCTGGTGTTTCTTTAATTAACAGTAATCTTTTGATGTCCTGATTACCTGGTTTTCGTTACAAAAGTGAAAGTATTAATCACTCGTGAAAGTGAAAGTATTAATTAATCACATTAATAAAATTAATTAATTATTTGTTAATAAATTTATTTATTTATTTATTAAAGTAATAAATTAATTAATCACATTAATAAAGTCCAACTTTATGCGACTCCATTGACTACAAGCCACCAGGGTTCTCTGTCCATGGAATTCTCCAGGCAAGAATACTGGAGTGGGTAGCCATTCCTTTTTTCAGGAGATCTCCCCAACTCAGGGTTCAAACCCAGGTCTCCTGCATTGCAGGCAGATTCTTTACCGACTGAGCCACCAGGAAAGCCTGGTTTTTGTTACAAATCTCCTATATATCCTGGCTCCTCCCTCACCTCTTCAGAGCAGTCCCTTAGAGCTGTGAGATGCTGTCCCCAGGCTTGAAGTCCTCAGAAAATTTGCTGAACAAAACATAATTCTCAACTTTAAGGTTGTGCAATTTTTTTTTTAGTTGAGAGTGCCTATGAGATTACTCCTGCTTTTTACAGAGTAGGGAGAGGAGCAGAAGAGAAGATGAATGAGACAAAGAGGTGGCCAAAAGCATATAATCAACTCTCCTGAAGCTTTCATAGAGGAAGTAGTACTTGGACTATGACTTGAAAGATGAGAAAGAGTTCACAAAGCAAAGGGGGTCAGGATAACTTTCCAGGCAGGAAAAAAAAAGCATGTTCCAAAAGCATGGAGCCTGAAGGTACAACCATTTTAGCAAACTATTTAGCCATTTCTTGTAGAGTTAAGTATACAGTCGGTCCATACATGCCAAGTCACTCCAGTCATGTTCAACTCTTTGTGACCCTTATGGACAGTAGCCCATCAGGCTCCTCTGTCCATGGCATTCTCCAGGCAAGAATACTGGAGTGGGTTCCCATGCCCTCCTCCAAGGGATCTTCCTGACCCAAGGATTGAACTCACATCTCTTACATCTCCTGCTTTGGCAGGCAGGTTCTTTACCACCAGCACCACCTGGGAAGCCCATACTGTCTGTTTGAAAGTGAAAGTGAAAGTCGCTCAGTCATGTCTGACTCTTTGCGACCCCATGAACTATACAGTCCATGGAATTCTCCAGGCCAAAATACTGGAGTGGGTAGCCTTTCCCTTCTCCAGGGGATCTTCCCACCCCAGGGATCAAACCCAGGTCTCCCTCATTGCAGGCTGATTCTTTACCAGCTGAGCCACAAGGGAAGCCCAAGAATACTGGAGTGGGTAGCCTATCCCTTCTCCAGCAGATCTTCCTGACCCAGGAATCAAACCAGGGTCTCCTGCATTGCAGGTGGATTCTTTACCAATTGAGCTACTAGGGAAGCCCTACTGTCTGTTTACAAACCTTGGGTATTTAATCCAAGAGAAATAAAAAGATAGGCCTCCAAAAACTTCTTAAATAAGAGTGTTTATGGCAGTTCTATTTATAATAGATAAAAACAGGAAACAACCCAGTATAATCATATAAAAATAAGGAAAAATTATTGGGCAACATTCATACGATGAAAAGTACTACACAAAAAAGAATAAACTACTGATTCAATCAAAAAAATACATGAATTTCAAAAATATAATGTTAAGCTAGAGAAGCCAACCACAAAAGACTACATACTGAATGATTCCACATTTATGAAGTTCAAGTACAAGCAAAACTAATCAATGATGAAAGAAATCAAAAAAAGTACTTGCTATGAGAGGATGCAGGGATTGATTGACTGGAAGAGGGCATAAAAGGAACATCCTGGTTTGAGAGAAATGTTTTAAATCTTGATTGGGGTGGAGTTACACAGGTACTTACATTTATCAAAACTTACCAAATTGTAAACCTAAGATCAGTGCAATTTACCATATGTCAATTTCTCCTCAATAGAAATAACACGTCAGGTGGTTCCGGTTAAGATGGCGGAGGATTAGGACGGGGAATACACTTTCTCCTCCACAAATTCATCAAGGGGACATCTAAACGCCGAGTAAATTCCTCAAACAGCTTCAGAATGTCGGCAGAGAACATCGGACACTGAGAAAAGCAACTCACTCCCCTCTAAAGGAGGTAGGAAAGAATATAGAAGCCAGAGAGGGACAAAGAGGGAGGGACGGACCTCTGTCCGGGGAAGGGAGCCTGGAAAGGGAAAGAAAAGTTCCCAAACACCGGGAAACTCTCCCTGTAGAGTCTGTGCCAACCGAGAAAGCACGGAGAATATCATAACAGAGAGGAAAACAAATGAACAATTAAGACCCACAGACTACGAGCCCTGTGGTAGCTTCCACGGCGGGAAGGCATCATCGCAAACACCCGCTTCCGCCAGTAGCAAGCCGGGGCTGGGCGGGGAGACGCTGCAGGCTGCTCCCACGCCGCCGGCCGCTCCCCCGTGGGAAGCACCCCCCGAGGAGCGCTCCCCTCCCCCCCTGCCGCCAGCCGCTCCCGCGCGGGCGCGCACCCGCCCCCTGCGCCGGGGGCTCCCGAGCGGGTCGACCCCCACCACCGACCGTTCCCGTGCGAACCACTCCATCCCCTCACCGCCGCTCCCCCGCCAGCCGTTGCCGCGTGGGCCGTTTCTGCCGGGAGTGGTTTGGGCCGGCAGACCGGACCGCGGCGAGGACCACAGGAGGGGCCGGCCCGGGCCCAAGACACTGCGGGGCCCGCGCACAGAGCAAGGGACTATAGCGCGCGCCCGCCCCCTGCGCCAGGGGCTCCCGCGCGGGTCGACCCCCACCGCCGACCGTTCCCGTTCCCGTTCCCGTGCGAACCAGCCCCTCGCCGCCGCTCCCCCGCCAGCCGTGGCCGCGCGGGCCGTTCCCGCCGGGAGTGGGTCGGGCTGGCAGACCAGACTGCGGCACCGTCCACAGAAGAGGCCGGCCCAGGCCCAAGACACTGCGGGGCCCGTGCACAGAACAAAGGACTATACAGACCAACTACAGAGAAAGGGGCCTATAGATCTTGAGAAACTTAAGCCGGAACAAGAAACTAGCCGAAAATGAACTGAACCCACAGCAATAAAAGAGAAACTCTTATACATATTGTTACTATTTTTACCAACATTATTTCCTTTTTTTTTTTCTTTTTTTAATATATGTTTTTTTAAAAATTTTATTATTTTTTTATTGAAAGGAAGAGGAGGGAGAGGGGAAGAGAAGAAAAAAAAATTCTTTTTTTTTTCTCTTTCCTTTTAATTTTCTTCTTGTTTTTCTTCTTGTTTTTGTTTTTTTTTAATTATTTTTATGTTTTTATCCTCTGGTACTTCTTTAATGTTTATGTTTTTTTTTAATTATTTTTATGTTTTTATCCTCTGGTACTTCTTTAATCTCCACGGTTAGATATAACTTTTGCGACCCTGTTTTGGTTTTTTTTTGTGTGTGTGTGGTTTTTTTTTTTTTTTTTCCTTGTTTTTGTTTCTTTTATTTTTATGTTTTTGTCCTCTAGTACTTCTTTAATCTCCACTGTTAGATATAACTTTTGCGACCCTGTTTTGGCTTTTTTTGTGTGTGTGTGTGTGTGTTTTTTTTTTTTTCTTGTTTTTGTTTCTTTTATTTATATGTTTTTATCCTCTAGTACTTCTTTAATCTCCACTGTTAGATATAACTTTTGCGACCCTGTTTTTTTTTCCTTGTTTTTTTTTGTTTTCTCTTTTTTTTTTTCCACTGTTAGATATAACTTTTGCGACCCTGTTTTGGTTTTTTGTGTGTGTGTTTTCTTTTTTTTTTTTTTCTCTTTTTTCTTTTTGTCCTTGGCTTTTTTTTTCTCTCCTTTGTTCTTTTCTTTACTGATTACTGACTGGATCTGTCTCTCTCCTTGACACTCCCTCCTTTTATCCTCCTGACCAACTATATCTCCCTCCTCCCTTTCTCCTTCTCCGTATAACTCGGTGAACATCTCTGAACAGTCTAGTTGTGGAATACAATGTAGAAGACGAACTTTATGAGACTACTGCAAAAATAAGACAGATAACAGGTAGCAGGAAGCTTAAGTCCAAACCCTGATCCCACGAAACATTAATTGACAGGAGCTCATCAAATGCCTCCATACCTACACTGAAACCAAGCATCACACAAAGACCAGCAAGTTCCACGGCAAGACATACCAAGAAAAACCTTTAGAAAAACAAGAACACAGCCCTGAGCTCCAAGTCACAGGCTACACAAAGTGACCTCAAAACCATAGACATCTCATAACACACCACTAGACACTCCACCGCACCCCAGAGAAAAGAAATCCAGCCCCACCCACCAGAACATCGATACAAGCTTCCATAAACAAGAAACCTCGACTTGCCACCGGTACAAACCCACATATAGGGCAGAAAAGCCACAATAAAGAGAACTCCACAGACTGCCAGAATACAGTAAGGACTCCCCAAACTCAGCATTTTAAACAAGATGAAGAGACAGAAGAATTCCCAGCAGGTAAAGGAACAGGATAAATGCCCACCAAACCAAACAAAAGAGGAAGAAATAGCGAACCTACCTGATAAAGAATTCCGAATAATGATAGTGAAATTAATCCAAAGCCTGGAAAGCCAAATGGAATCATGGATAAATAGCTTGGAGAAAAGCATCGAGAAGATGCAAGAAAGATTTAACAAGGACCTAGAAGAAATAAAAAAGAGTCAATATATAATGAATAATACAATAAATGAGATCCAAAACACTCTGGAGGCAACAAATAGTAGAATTACAGAGGCAGAAGATAGAATTAGTGAATTAGAAGATAGAATGGCAGAATTAAATGAATCAGAGGAGAAAAAAGAAAAACGAATTAAAAGGAATGAGGACAATCTCAGAGACCTCCAGGACAATCTTAAACGTTACAATATTCGAATCATAGGAGTTCCAGAAGAAGAAGACAAAAAGAAAGATCATGAGAAGATACTAGAGGAGATAATAGTTGAAAACTTCCCTAAAATGGGGAAGGAAATAATCACTCAAGTCCAAGAAACCCAGAGAGTCCCATATAGGATAAACCCAAGGCGAAACACCCCAAGACACATATTAATCAAATTAACAAAGATCAAACACAAAGAACAAATATTAAAAGCAGCAAGGGAAAAACAACAAATAACACACAAGGGAATTCCCATAAGGCTAACAGCTGATCTTTCAATAGAAACTCTTCAAGCCAGGAGGGAATGGCAAGACATACTTAAAGTGATGAAAGAAAAGAACCTACAGCCCAGATTATTGTACCCAGCAAGGATCTCATTCAAATATGAAGGAGAAATCAAAACCTTTACAGACAAGCAGAAGCTGAGACAATTCAGCACCACCAAACCAGCTCTCCAACAAATACTAAAGGACCTTCTCTAGACAGGAAACACAAAAAGGATATATAAATTCAAACCCAAAACAACAAAGTAAATGGCAACGGGATCATATTTATCCATAATTACCTTAAATGTAAATGGGTTGAATGCCCCAACCAAAAGGCAGAGACTGGCTGAATGGATACAAAAACAAGACCCATACATATGTTGTCTACAAGAGACCCACCTCAAAACAGGGGACACATACAGACTGAAAGTGAAGGGCTGGAAAAAGATTTTCCATGCAAATAGGGACCAAAAGAAAGCAGGAGTAGCAATACTCATATCAGATAAAATAGACTTTAAAACAAAAGCTGTAAAAAGAGACAAAGAAGGTCACTACATAATGATCAAAGGATCAATCCAAGAAGAAGATATAACAATTATAAATATATATGCACCCAACATAGGAGCACCGCAATATGTAAGACAAATACTAACAAGTATGAAAGGAGAAATAAACAATAACACAATAATAGTGGGAGACTTTAATACCCCACTTACACCAATGGATAGATCAACTAAACAGAAAATTAACAAGGAAACACAAACTTTAAATGATACAATAGACAAGTTAGAACTAATTGATATCTATAGGACATTTCATCCCAAAACAATGAATTTCACCTTTTTCTCAAGTGCACACGGAACCTTCTCCAGGATAGACCACATCCTGGGCCATAAATCTAGCCTTGGTAAGTTCAGAAAAATTGAAATCATTCCAAGCATTTTTTCTGACCACAATGCAGTAAGAGTAAATCTCAATAACAGGAGAAAAACTATTAAAAATTCCAACATATGGAGGCTGAACAACACACTCCTGAATAACCAACAAATCACAGAAGAAATCAAAAAGGAATCAAATTCTGCATAGAAATGAATGAAAATGAAAACACAACAACCCAAAACCTGTGGGACACTGTAAAAGCAGTCCTAAGGGGAAAGTTCATAGCAATTCAGGCATACCTTAAGAAACAAGAAAAAAGCCAAATAAATAACCTAACTCTACACCTAAAGCAACTGGAAAAGGAAGAAATGAAGCACCCCAAGATTAGTAGAAGGAAAGAAATCTTAAAAATTAGGGCAGAAATAAATGCAAAAGAAACAAAAGAGACCATAGCAAAAATTAACAAAGCCAAAAGCTGGTTCTTTGAAAGGGTAAATAAAATTGACAAACCACTAGCCAGACTCATCAAGAAACAAAGGGAGAAAAATCAAATCAATAAAATTAGAAAAGAAAATGGAGAGATCACAACAGACAGCACAGAAATACAAAGGATCATAAGAGACTACTATCAGCAATTATATGGCAATAAAATGGACAATATGGAAGAAATGGACAAATTCTTAGAAAAGTACAACTTTCCAAAACTGGATCAGGAAGAAATAGAAAATCTTAACAGACCCATCACAAGCACGGAAATTGAAACTGTAATCAGAAATCTCCCAGCAAACAAAAGCCCAGGCCCAGACGGCTTCACAGCTGAATTCTACCAAAAATTTAGAGAAGAGCTAACACCTATCCTACTCAAACTGTTCCAGAAAATTGCAGAGGAAGGCAAACTTCCAAACTCATTTTATGAGGCCACCATCACCCTAATTCCAAAACCTGACAAAGATCCCACAAAAAAAGAAAACTACAGACCAATATCACTGATGAACATAGACGCAAAAATCCTTAACAAAATTCTAGCAATCAGAATCCAACAACACATTAAAAAGATCATACACCATGACCAAGTGGGCTTTATCCCAGGGATGCAAGGATTCTTCAATATCCGCAAATCAATCAACGTAATACACCACATTAACAAACTGAAGAATAAAAACCATATGATTATCTCAATAGATGCAGAGAAAGCCTTTGACAAAGTTCAACATCCATTTATGATAAAAACTCTCCAGAAAGCAGGAATAGAAGGAACATACCTCAACATAATAAAAGCTATATACGACAAACCCACAGCAAACATTATCCTCAATGGTGAAAAACTGAAAGCATTTCCTCTAAAGTCAGGAACAAGACAAGGATGCCCACTTTCACCATTACTATTCAACATTGTTCTGGAAGTTTTGGCCACAGCAATCAGAGCAGAAAAAGAAATAAAAGGAATCCAAATTGGAAAAGAAGAAGTAAAACTCTCACTGTTTGCAGATGACATGATCCTCTACGTAGAAAACCCTAAAGATTCCACCAGAAAATTACTAGAACTAATCAATGAATACAGTAAAGTTGCAGGATATAAAATTAACACACAGAAATCCCTTGCATTCCTGTACACTAATAACGAGAAAATAGAAAGAGAAATTAAGGAAACAATTCCATTCACCATTGCAATGAAAACAATAAAATACTTAGGAATATATCTTCCTAAAGAATCTAAAGACCTATATTTAGAAAACTATAAAACACTGCTGAAAGAAAGAGGACACTAATAGATGGAGGAATATACCATGTTAGTGGATTGGTAGAATCAATATAGTGAAAATGAGTATACTACCCAAAGCAATTTATAGATTCAATGCAATCCCCATCAAGCTACCAACAGTATTCTTCACAGAGCTAGAACAAATAATTTCTCAATTTGTATGGAAATACAAAAAACCTCGAATAGCCAAAGCTATCTTGAGAAAGAAGAACGGAACTGGAGGAATCAACCTGCCTGACTTCAGGCTCTACTATAAAGCTACAGTCATCAAGACAGTATGGTACTGGCACAAAGACAGAAACATAGATCAATGGGACAAAATAGAAAGTCCAGAGATAAATACACGCACATATGGTCACCTAATCTTTGACAAAGGCGGCAAGAATATACAATGGAGTAAAGACAATCTTTTTAACAAGTGGTGCTGGGAAAACTGGTTGAACACTTGTAAAAGAATGAAACTAGAACACTGTCTAACACCATACACAAAAATAAACTCAAAATGGATTAAAGAGCTAAATATAAGACCAGAAACCATAAAACTCCTAGAGGATAACATAGGCAAAACACTCTCTGACTTACATCACAGCAGGATCCTCTATGACCCACCTCCCAGAATATCGGAAATAAAATCAAAAATGAACAAATGGGACCTAATCAAACTTAAAAGCTTCTGCACAACAAAGGAAACTATAGGCAAGCTGAAAAGACAGCCTTCAGAATGGGAGAAAATAATAGCAAATGAAGCAACAGACAAACAACTAATCTCAAAAATATACAAGCAACTTCTACAGCTCAATTCCAGAAAAATAAACGACCCAATCAAAAAATGGGCCAAAGAACTCAATAGACATTTCTCCAAAGAAGACATACAGATGGCTAACAAACACATGAAAAGATGCTCAACATCACTCATTATCAGAGAAATGCAAATCAAAACCACTATGAGATACCATTACACGCCAGTCAGAATGGCTGCGATCCAAAAATCCACAAGCAATAAATGCTGGAGAGGGTGCGGAGAGAAGGGAACCCTCTTACACTGTTGGTGGGAATGCAAACTAGTACAGCCACTATGGAGAACAGTATGGAGATTCCTCAAAAAACTGGGAATAGAACTGCCTTATGACCCAGCAATCCCACTGCTGGGCATACACACTGAGAAAACCAGAATTGAAAGAGGCACGTGTACCCCAATGTTCATAGCAGCACTGTTTACAATAGCCAGGACGTGGAAGCAACCTAGATGTCCATCCACAGATGAATGGATAAGCAAGCTGTGGTACATATACACGATGGAGTATTACTCAGCCATTAAAAAGAATACATTTGAATCAGTTCTAATAAGGTGGATGGAACTGGAGCCTATTATACAGAGTGAAGTAAGCCAGAAAGAAAAACACAAATACAGTATACTAACGCATATATATGGAATTTAGAAAGATGGTAACAATCACCCTGCTTATGAGACAGCAAAAGAGACACTGATGTATAGAACAGACTTTTGGACTCTGGGACTGGGAGAGGGTGGGACAATTGGGGAGAATAGCATTGAAATATGTATAATATCATATCTGAAACGAGTCAGTCCAGGTACGATGCCCTATAACAGATGCCTGGGACTGGAGCACTAGGATGAGCTGGAGGGATGGTGTGGGAGGGGGGAGGGAGGAGGGTTCAGGATGGGGAGCATGTGTATTCTGGTGGCGGATCCATCTCGATGTATAGTAAAAGTAATACAATATTGTAAAGTTAAGAAAAATTAAAAAAATAATAATAAAAAAAAAAGAAATAACACGTCAAAAAATTAATGAAGCAACATTGAAATAAATAAATAAGGCTGAGGGCTGAAACAGCACAGTATGTAGAAAACTGTGGAGCACAGTTTTGAGCAGCTGCGGAGCACAGTGTTTGAGCAAGGAAGCAATCGAGCATGAGCCTAGAAAGGTAAGCAGTGTGAAACTGGAGTGAAAGTGTTTTCAAGTTTCTGACCAGAGTAAATTGGAACCTGGGTTAAAAGATAAACTTTGGAAGTTAAAGAATGTTTGATTCAGCTAAAGACCACCACCAAGTTGAGAGACTTGTTTACTTGTTTCTTTATCTAAAAGGGATGAAACCCTGAGCCTGGAAGCCAATCCTTTACAAAGGACAGTAAAAGACTAGAGAGTAAAGGGCTTTTTTTCTCTCTCTCTCCATAATGGGGGAAGCATGTAGTCTATATAAGCCCCCAGATTCATAATTCAGGGTTCCTCTCCTGCAGTGTAGACTCTCCCATCCCCCGACATGCAGGAAAACACTTGATTTGTATAACTTGGGAATTACTGGGTATGGGAAAATGAGTGCAGTCATTGCTCTAAATAACAACTCTTCTCTCTGCCCCCCAAACCTCATGTTTGCTTTCAAGATAGATATATATATCAGACAGAGTCACATCATGAGAATGCCCTGTAACATACAAAAAGTTTATTTTTATGCCAGAGGGAAGGCGAATTCAGAAAGGTTTTAAAGGCACAGTTGATGAATGCCAGTTGAGCTATTTCAAATTCTAAAAGATGATGCTGTTCAAGTGCTGCACTCAATAATATGCCAGCAAATTTGGAAAACTCAGCAATGGCCACAGGACTGGAAATGGTAAATTTTCATTCCAATACCAAAAGGCAAAGGCAATGCCAAAGAATGTTCAAGTGAAAGTGAAGTCGCTCAGTCGTGTCCAACTCTTTGCGACCCCATGGCCTGTAGCCCACCAGGCTCCTCCGTCCATGGGACTCTCCAGGCAAGAATACTGGAGTGGGTTGCCATTTCTTTCTCCAGGGGATCTTCCCGACCCAGGTCTCCTGCATTGCAGGCCCACAAATGTTCAAACTACTGCACAAATGCACTCATCTCACATGCTAGCAAAGTATTGCTCAAAATTCTCCAAGCAAGACTTCAACAGTACATGAACCGAGAACTTCCAGATGTTCAAGTTGGTTTTTGAAAAGGCAGAGGAACCAGAGATCAAATTGCCAACATCTGTTGGATCATTGAAAAATCAAGGGAATTCCAGAAGAACATCTACTTCTGCTTCATTGTGTACGCTAAAGCCTTTGACTGTGTCAGTTCAGTTCAGTTCAGTTCAGTCACTCAGTCATGTCCAATTCTTCGCAACCCCATGAATCACAGCACGCCAGGCCTCCCTGTCCATCACCAACTCTCAGAGTTCACCCAAACTCATGTGCATTGAGTTGGTGATCCCATCCAGCCATTTCATCCTCTGTCATCCCCTTCTCCTCCTGCCCCCGATCCCTCCCAACATCAGGGTCTTTTCCAATGAGTCAGCTCTTCGCATCAGGTGGCCAAAGTATTGGAGTTTCAGCCTCAGCATCAGTCCTTCCAATGAACACCTAGGACTGGTCTCCTTTAGGATGGACTGGTTGGACCTCCTTGCAGTCCAAGGGACTCTCAAGAGTCTTCTCCAACACCACAGTTCAAATGCATCAATTCTCCGGTGCTCAGCTTTCTTCACAGTCTAACTCTAACATCCATACATGACCACTGGAAAAACTATAGCCTTGTAGATCACAACAATCTGTGGAAAATTCTTTGAGAAATAGAACTACTGACCACCTGACCTGCTTCCTGAGAAATCTGTACACAAGTCAAGAAGCAACAGTTAGAACTGGACATGGAACAACAGACTGGTTCCAAATCGGAAAAGGAGTACGTCAAGGCTGTATATTGTCACCCTGCTTATTTAACTTATATGCAGAGTACACCATGCGAAATGTTAGACTGGATGAAGCACAAGCTGGAATCAAGAATGCCAGGAGAAATATCAATAACTTCAGATCCACAGATGACACCACTCTTATAGCAGAAAGCAAAGAAAACTAAAAAGCCTTTTGATGAAAGTGAAAAAAGAGAGTGGAAAAAACTGGCTTAAAACCCAACATTCAGAAAACTAAGATCATGGCATCTGGTCTCATCACTTCATGGTGAATAGATGCGGAAACAATGGAAACAAGTGACAGACTTTTTGGGAAGGGGGCTCGAAAATCACTGTAGATGGTGGCTGCAGCCATGAAATTAAAAGATACTTGATCCTTGTGAGAAAAGCTATGACCAACCTAGACAGCATATTAAAAAGCAGAGACATTTGCCAACAAAAGTACATCTAGTCAAAGCTGTGGTTTTTCCAGTAGTCATGTATGGATGTGAGAGTTGGACTATAAAGAAAGCTAAGTGCTGAAGAATTGATGCTTTTGAACTGCTGTGTTGGAGAAGACTTGAGAGTTCCTTGGACTGCAAGATCCAACCAGTCCATCCTAAAGGAAATCAGTCCTGAATATTCATTGGAATGACTGATGCTGAAGCTGAAACTCCTATACTTTGATCACCTGATGTGAAGAGCTGACTCATTGGAAAAGACCCTGATGCTGAGAAGGATTGGGGGCAGGAGGAGAAGGAGACGACAGAGGATTAGATGGTTGGATGGCATCACTGACTTGATGGACATGAGTTTGAGCAAGCTCTGGGAGTTGGTGATGGACAGAGAAGCCTGGCATATCCATGGGGTTACAAAGAGTTGGACATGACTGAGCTACTGAACTGAAGTGAAGACACAGAGAATATATTTGAGTAGAGAATGATCACTCTGACAGCATCCCAAGAGAATAGATCCAAGATGGTCAAAGCTAAAGGCAGCAAGATGATTTAGAGGACAACTGCAATGGCCTTGGGAGGAGATAATGAGATAAATATTAGTAATAGGAGAAAGAGCAGAGGAAATAGATATTCACAATGTCATAAAGGTAGGATTGAAAGGATTTTAGAGTTCTGTCAAATGTGAAAACAGAGAAGGGATTAATATAATTCCCCCACAGAGCCTGGTGGATGCAACCAAACTGTGCAAAACACTTGAGACAATGACCTCTTACATTTCCCTGAGCTACACTATACCTCTGTACTTGAAGGTTTGTAACTCCCTTTCAACTCATCCATCTTGTATTAATCTTCCACATGCTACTGGGAAGACTCCTTAAGCCCCTCAACACACAAAGTTCACTAGTGTCCTGATGCTGGGCATTCCCATGTCCAATATACTATAAAATTCATCAGCATCCCTACTTCAGCACTTACATCTTTAGATTGTGATCATATTTTCATGTCTCTGGTTTCCTCACTAGGCTATGATCTCAGGGACAGACTATCTCTTGCTCACCACTGTATCTCCAGCACAGAGCAGGAGTTGGCCCAAAGTAGAAACTCAATAAACATTTGTTACTAAATTAATAAGCATTGCTCCAGTTCAAGTTTATACAAGATTAAGAACCAGAATATTAGTTCATTTCCCCAGACTTCCTTCAGGACTCCAACGACATTCTGTCCTCAGTATATTCAAATAAATCATTTGAGCCTCTCTCCTTTACTTCCCATTTTTAGTGTAATAAAATATAAACCTTATAAGACTTTAATAAAGATAAAATAAGGAATGAACCTTAAACCTATGAGTTTTTCATGACATGTGGCTCTGTCGCTCTTTTAAGAGGGACCTAAATTTGGTGCCTGGAAATTCTAAAGATACCTAATGGAGTGGTACCGTCACCTTGATGCCATCATAAAGGTGTTTGATTTTATAGTGCCTTTACTTTGGCATGGCGACATTAAATGAGACAGGTAAGATACAGTGACACACACACACACAATATGCAGACAATAAGCACAGGTTTTACCTTTCCCTGCCTCTCTACCCACATTTTTTAACTTTATCGCTGTGTCCTAATTTTTGCTTACAGATGAATCTGTGCAAACTGATGAAATTTTTCATAGTCTCATTGAAAGTCACAAATATGGTGTTTGCTCAAATTAATGGGTGCAGAAATTCATGACATAATTAAAACATGCTTATCAGATCAGATCAGTCGCTCAGTCGTGTCCGACTCTTCGCGACCCCATGAATCGTAGCACGCCAGGCCTCCCTGTCCATCACCAACTCCCGGAGTTCACTGAGACTCACATCCATCGAGTCAGTGATGCCATCCAGCCATCTCATCCTCTGTCGCCCCCTTCTCCTCTTGCCCCCAATGCCTCCCAGCATCAGAGTCTTATCCAATGAGTCACCTCTTCGCATGAGGTGGCCAAAGTACTAGAGTTTCAGCTTATATTACATAGAAAACAAAACAATGGCAGGAGAGAAAAAATGTCTCTTCCTCCTTTCAGGGAAATAGAAACATAAAATATGTATTTGGTGCACATCTAGCCACTCTAATGACCTCAGTAAATAAGGTAAAAGATAAAAACTGTATGACAAGAATATATAAAATGAATAAATCAAGATTCTAAATAAGAGAATGAGATAGGAAATAGGCATACTTCACTTTCTGCATCCAGTTCCAAAAGTTGAGGACATTATATGTGTTTCCATTGATCATCTACCATTAACACTTAATAAAGACAGAAATATCAAACTTCATTCAGTACTGAAAAGCAGAGGCTAGAACTGGAGTTACACAAAGAGTAGCATTGCATTCTAATGATATCAGGTGTTGTGACTTGAAACAGGCTTCAGGTCTAAGGCATAAATATGAGAGAAGCCATTGATCTACACTGCTGCATTCTTCAACTCCATAATAAGAATTTCATCAAAGCTCATATGCAACTAACAATAAGGCCAGCAAACCAGGACTTGTAAGGTGAGACTAGACTACATATTGGAACTCCAGTTTCATTCATTCAGCATGATGTGTTGGGAAATTTTGTCCCTAGAATAGAAAAATGCCTGAGAAAAGGGATTGTGGCAACTGAGGCAAGAAGTTGCACGTGGGAAGGTTAATGTCAAAAGATTGTGTAATCTATATATGATGTCCCATGAGTTTACAACCTCCAACTTATAAAGGGACACAGAGCTTTCAGTTCAGTTCAGCTCAGTCACTCAGTCATGTCTGACTCTGCGATCTCGTGGACTGCAGCACGCCAGGCCTTCCTGTCCATCACCGACTCCCAGAGCTTGCTCAAACTCATGTCCATCGAGTCAGTGATGCCATCCAACCATCTCATCCTCTGTCATCCCTTTCACCTCCTGTCTTCAATCTTTCCCAGCATCAGGGGTCTTTTCCAATGAGTCAGTTCTTTGCATCACGTGACCAAAGTATTTTGCATCAGGTGACCAAAGAGTTTCAGTTTCAACATCAGTCCTTCCAATGAATGAATATTTAGGACTGATTTCCTTTAGGATGGACTGGTTGGATCTCCTTGCAGTCCAAGGAACTCTCAAGAGTCTTCTCCAACACCACAGTTCTAAAGCATCAATTCTTCAGCACTTAGCTTTCTTTATAGTCCAACTCTCACATCCATACATGACTACTGGAAAAACCATAGCTTTGACTAGATGTACCTTTGTTGGCAAATGTCTCTGCTTTTTAATATGCTATCTAGGTTGGTCATAGCTTTTCTTCCAAGGAGCAAGCATCTTTTAATTTCATGGCTGCATTCACCATCTACAGTGATTGTGGAGCCCCCAATAATAAAGTCTGCCACTTGTTTCCATTGTTTCCCCATCTATTTGCCATGAAGTGATGGGACCAGATGCCATGATCTTAGTTTTCTGAATGTTGAGTTTTAAGCCAGTTTTTTCACTCTCTTCTTTCACTTTCATCAAGAGGCTTTTTAGTTCTTCTTTGCTTTCTGCTATAAGGTTGGTGTCATCTGTGTATCTGAGGTTATTGATATTTCTCTTGGCAATCTATTGATTCCAGCTTGTGCTTCATCCAGCCCAGTGTTTCTCATGATGTACTCTGCATATAAGTCAAATAAGCAGGGTAACAATATACAACTTTGACATACTCCCTTCCCTATTTGTTCCATGTCCAGTTCTAACTGTTGCTTCTTGACCTGCATACAGATTTCTCAGGAGGCAGGTCAGGTGGCCTGGTATTCCCATCTCTTTAAGAATTTTCCACAGTTTGTTGTGATCTACACAGTCAAAGGCTTTGGTATAGTCAATAAAGCATCAGATCAGATCAGTCGCTCAGTCGTGTCCGACTCTTTGCGACCCCATGAATCGCAGCACGCCAGGCCTCCCTGTCCATCACCAACTCCTGGAGTTCACTCAGACTCACATCCATCGAGTCAGTGATGCCATCCAGCCATCTCATCCTCTGTCGTCCCCTTCTCCTCCTGCCCTCAATCCCTCCCAGCATCAGAGTCTTCTCCAATGAGTCAACTCTTCGCATGAGGTGGCCAAAGTACTGGAGTTTCAGCTTTAGCATCATTCCTTCCAAAGAAATCACAGGGCTGATCTCCTTCAGAATGGACTGGTAGGATCTCCTTGCAGTCCAAGGGACTCTCAAGAGTCTTCTCCAACACCACAGTTCAAAGGCATCAATTCTTCAGCGCTCAGCCTTCTTCACAGTCCAGCTCTCACATCCATACATGACCACAGGAAAAACCATAGCCTTGACTAGGTGAAACTTTGTTGGCAAAGAAATGTCTCTGCTTTTGAATATGTGATCTAGGTTGGTCATAACTTTCCTTCCAAGGAGCAAGCGTCTTTTAATTTCATGGCTGCAGTCACCATCTGCAGTGATTTTGGAGCCCAGAAAAATAAAGTCTGACACTGTTTCCACTGTTTCCCCATCTATTTCCCATGAAGTGATGGGACCGGATGCCATGATCTTCGTTTTCTGAATGTTGAGCTTTAAGCCAACTTTTTCACTCTCCACTTTCACCTTCAAAGCATAAGTAGATGTTTTTCTGAAAATAGAGCTTTTAGGACCCAACATTTACTAAGTACCTACTCTGTTCCAGAATCTTTATTAGAAGATTCCACTTCTCTTCATTCATTGAAATTTCTTGCTAAACCAAAAATTCCTTCTTATCTCTATGTTACAGATAAGGCAATAGAGGCCCAGAGAATTAAAGGGATCCAAAGTCATAGAGTGAAGAAATACAAGAGCTAGGATTTAACTTTTTGCCTCTTTGAGCAATATGATATCCACAGTGCCATAGTAGCATCACTCTAAAAAGCCAGGAAATCCCAAAGGCCTTCCTCTGGGGAGAAGAGAGGAGGCTGGGGGTGCAGAGAG
Source organism: Tragelaphus eurycerus (assembly GCA_935064755.1). Lineage (NCBI taxonomy): Eukaryota > Metazoa > Chordata > Mammalia > Artiodactyla > Bovidae > Tragelaphus > Tragelaphus eurycerus. The sequence continues at coordinate 10,167,535 of CAKXYN010000038.1, forward strand.
GGGTGGAGAGGAGTAGTGCCTGTAGTAAGTGGAAAAGGGAATGGAGGGGAGGTGCTCTTGAGAGCTAGTTTTATTTTCTGCCTGGATCTGTCTGCTGGTTACATGAATGTGCTCACTTTGTAAAGATTCATCAGGTATACTCATGATATGTGCACTTGTCTGTATGTACATGTGCATAATATAGGTACTTTTTCTGGATATGACTGATTGACTCAGTTGAAAGACCTTAAAAATAGAGCTGAGGCTTCCCTGAAGAATAAATTCTACTTGAAACAGGAGCTTCATCCCCTCCCCTTCTTGACAGCCTGCAGCTATGATTTTCAGACCTGGCTAGGCCAGCCCATATATTGCATAAACCAATTCCTTGTGATAAATCTCTTTAATATATATCTCCTACTGGTCTGCTTCTCTGGTTGAACCCTGATTGATACAGATTGATTTAAGCTGCACTATTTTGGGCTCTCATCCTACAAGATACTGAGTCTAAATATATCCTTGGTTGCATGTTTCCTCAATAAATAAAAAATGGCTTGGTGGTGGGGACATGGGAGGTGAGTTACACTTATTGAGGGTGTCTCAGGACCCAGTATTTCCACATGCATTGTCTCTACTCATCCTGACCAAAACCCATGCAAGGTCAGTATTACAAAGGGACTGTGCTTACAAAGGCACTGAAACCCACAGAAATCATGTTAACTTGCTTAAGGTCACCCAGTTAATAGTCAGCAAAAGCAGGATCGGAGTGTGGATCCATTTAAGTCAACGTCAAAACTAACCATGCTGCTTTCCTAGGAAGATAAACATTTTATAGTCTTGTCAGTTTTTACTATAAAGTTTGCAACTAAGACACTACTGTGGCATGGAAAGTAAAGGGTAAATCAGTAAATAATCCAATATAGTTAAAGGATTGGGTAATATCTGGAGGATAATCAAATTCTTCCTTAGGCTTTGACAGAAACATATAAAACTCAATTTTTATAACAGACTGTTGAATATCTCAGAGGGATGCTGAAATAGATGCCTGAGTGACCCACAGGGTTCATTTAAGTATCTCCATTATAGGATTTGGGCTTCAATTTAAAGAGGAAGAAAAGTGATTCACATTAAACCAAACAAATCGGGGTCTGAAATGTAGCCGAATGCCAATCTGCCACTTAATGGCTTATCCAGAAATACTTCACAGTTACTTTTCTATCCTCAGAGTCTCTTCCTTCAAGAAATTCACCTTGATTATTCTGTGTCTTTAAAGTCCTGAAATTGAACAGTCAAAATCCCAGTTCCATTTAAGCCTGTTTCCCTTGGAGCCCAGGGCAACCTGTTACTTAAATATAATGGATGAATTTCCCTGTGTTTCAATGATTTGGGTGACATTTCCTTGACATTCACAATATGTCTATAAATTAGAAGTGCTATAGTTTTAACACAAAATGAATAAAATGATCAAAAGAATCCTCCAGTTACTGCCTACCCTGGAGAAGGAGAAGCCAATCTGATTGCTATTCTCAACACAGATCAAGTTACACACTGAGGCATGAGGAAAGCACTAATAAATTGCCTTTTCTCATTATATTTTGGTTTACTTTTATGTTTTGTCATTCATGTAATTACTCATTGTCTTCTATTGTGGCACATTATAGAAAACCTTGATTAATCCATTTAAACCCTCAATTTACCATAATAGCAACCAGAAATTGTTTTCAGCTATAGAGAGGCAAATGACAACATAACAACCTATATCAGGGTTCTTTTGTGTTTCTTTATTTTTTTCCTTTTTCTTCTTTTATTTATTTTTTTAAGCACACCATCTCTTACAATAGAGCATATAAACCCAATCTAGAATATTCATATGTAAAAGGGCCAGACAATAACAAATTCAAGGAAGATGCTTTTTTCCAAATTTCTGGAGACTGAGGATTATGCTCTCCAAGGAAAATCTCCACCCTTTCTTGTTATGATACAGACCCAAAATTCATATGCTAAAACCCTATCCCCCAAAGTGATGGTACTAGGAAGTGAGGCCTCTGGTAAGTAAATAGGTTTAGATGGGATTCCCAGGTGGTCTAGTGGTAAAGAACCTGCCTGCCAATAAAGAAGACATATGAGACATGGGTTCAGTCCCTGGATTGGGAAGATCTGCTGGAGGAGGGCATGGCAACCCACTCCAGTAACCTTGCCTGAAGAATCCCATGGACAGAAAAGCCCAGTGGGCTACAATCCATAGGTGTTGCAAAGAGTCAGACACAACAGAAGCACCCACTCATGAGATCGTGAGAGTGAAGCCCATGATGAGAGTAATGTCCTTATATGAAGAGGAATAGACTGGAGCCCTATCTCTCTTCACAACATAAAAACAGAGCAAGAAGGCAACAAACCAGGAAGAGAACCCTCACCAGTCCACAGCCATGCTGGCACCCTGATCTTGCACTTCAGCCCCCAGAACTGTGAAGATAAATGTCTGCTACTGAAGCCTCCTGGTTTGTGGTGCTCTGTTACAGCAGCTCAAACTAAGACGTCTCCCATGGCACAGGAGTTGAAGATGCATTCTGAGGCCTAACCTCGAATAAAGATGTCGGGTGATAACAACCACTGTTGCACAAGCTAGGCCCTGACCTAGGTACTTTACTGATACAAAGTGCAATGCTACAAGGTAAGTATCAATGTTATCCCCGTTTAACAGAGGAGGAAAGTGAGACACAAATACATTTAGTTGTTACTCAGGGACATACAGTTAGCCAGTAGCAAAGCCAGGATTCAACCCCAGGCAGTTAGCTTTTCAGCAGTATATGTCTCTCTTCTTATTGCATTGCACATTACTTACACATTTTAGGAACTTCAATACCCAATCTACATTAACTACCTAAGGATTAAAAATAGATTGAAAATAAAATACTATATAAACTTGACAGAGTGGTAAGGGGAGGATGCCTGAGAATATATTGAACAGACCAATCACAAGATCTAGAACAGGAAAAAGCAACCACCAGCCATACTCTTTTACACACATATCCCAAGGGAAATACCAAGAAAACAACTGCCTCTTAACCTTCAACAGGAATTGAGTCCACAATCAAACTCGGCTTTTAGACCAATAGGAAAATCATTAAATTAATAAAATATGACAACACATCTCTAAAGCTCTGTGATAACAAGAATTCAAATAAAGGGTATTCTATTTAGCCATCTAATAACTAGAGAATTTAGTTATCCAGAACACCTGGTCCCTTTAGTCTTGCAGTGACTCAAGGTTTTGAGTAAATCTACTTAGTTCTTGGATGTTAGGTATGACAGTTGCAGTGTTTGCCTTGGGAGCTGATTTGTAGGGGCAACCATAGATACCCCATGCCTTTGTGAGTCAGTGTTACTATGGTATCTTGTCATTTTCACTTAGGAATTTTATCTGCTACTTCAAGTTAAAGAAGAAAGGCCTGAAATGTGTGTTTGTAAAATATATCCAGGACAACACTTCTATTTTGGAACTCTCCACTGGTTAAATAAAAACCATACAACAACTGCTAGATAGGAGAGGAATACCAATCATTTCAGAAGCTGAGAAATATATGACGAGCTACTACTTCAGTTCTTGAAAAATAAGCCCATTGAAAGCTAGCTAGGGTTGTGTTACTCTGAATGAAATGCTAAACTTAAGCTGCATTCCTTGTCATCGGTAAGAAAGAATGTGCAGAGTGCCTCAGAGGATGCAATTTTGCTTGAATGTTATTATGAAGTGCCTTCATTTTTGAAGGAAAGATTTCTTCTTGCTTATATAATATCTGTAGTCTCATTCTGGTGCAATGCCTTCTCAAGTTCCCTGGAATGATTATAATGTTGTACCTCAACAAGCTCTTTTACACAGTGTACATGCCAGAGAAATCAGATATAGTGTTAAAATTCATCATGCACAATCTAGGAAATAGGGGCCGTACAGTCATATCAGCACATGTTACAAGATGTATTTCCATTTTTTTCATGTCCCTCTGAATTTATTTGACAGAATTTCAGAGGGGAAAATGTGTTTGCCAGAGGGCAGGTTGTTTTTGCTTCTTGGAGTCAGCAAAGATACTGAGAGCCTTTCAACTATCTTTGCCATTATTTAAACCTCATCACCTCATACATCTAGCCACACACTGCCTCAGCAGCAGTGGGCTTCCTTTCCTGGATTGTCCTTTGTCTCAAGTGCTTCTCAAGATACTTCTAAGCAGATTTAGACATTTCAAAGTCACAGCTAGTCTTAAAACACCCTTAAACCAACACCCAGAAAGGAAGCAAAAAATACATACATAGATATTTTAACCTTGCTCAATAGCCACCAGACCACATTCTCGAACTCTCTTCAAGTATCAAGTTTCTTCTATTATTTTTAAAAGTTCAATCCCAAGACTCTTAGGCCACTGGAGCTACAATATCTCTCTTTTCTTGCCTTCAAAGGAAGGTTAAATCATAATGAGCATTTGATGATGACTTTACTTCCTCATCTCCCATTCAATACTCGACTGACCCACTGTAGCAATCTTATTCTACTTTTACCATTTCAATAAAATTGTTGTTGCTCTTCTCCTGGCCTGTGATGACCTAATTCAGTGTCATTTTCAAACCTGGTCAACAATAGCATTTGATACTATTACCCATTATCTCCTTCTTGGAATTATCCACTCCCCTGGCATCACTTCCTCCTGATTTTTCTTTTACATCTCCCATGATTCCTGCTCAGCTCTGTCTACTGACTCCTCTCTTTAACACCTTAATTATTTATTAGAATTGCCTGGCTTGGCCTTTGCTCCTCTCCTCTGATCTGACACACTCTTCCTGAGCAATCTTATTCACATTCATTTCTCCAAAATCTCAATACATTGAAGATTTTTCTCAAGCTCGTTTTAGGAACTGCTTCATGGTCATCCATACTCAATGGTTCCACAGAATCTCAAACTTAAGATGTCCAAAACTGAATATACCTTTCCACTCCCAAAAGATGGCTCTTCTCTTTTGATTAATGAAACAACAATCCAGAGAGTCAGAAAGCTGAAAGGGATCCCATCATGTTCCTCTGCCCAGACCACCATCGTTTCTCATCAACATGACTGTGATATGTTTCTAACTGGTCATCCAGAATTTGTCATCACCCACCCTCCCTATCCTCCACTCTCCATCCTTGTAAAATTAAACCCTTCAAAAGCCCCCAAAGTCTACAGGTTGAAGTCTGAATTCCAGAGTAGAGTATACAAATTTGGGGTTTTTTGGAATTTCTGCTCTTATCTGCCTTTAAAAAATTATATCTCACACACCTTGGTCTCCTGACTGCTTTCATCTTTTCACTTTACTCATATGCTTTCTATTCATTTGATAGTGCTCCTTCTTATTACCCTGAAAAACTAATTCATTCTTCAAGCATCCACTCAAATACCACCCTCTTTGAAAAGTCTTTTCTAGCCTCTTCTAAAAATGTGAAGTGCTTCCTCTCTTGTGCCTTCTCCGCAACTTGTTTATTCCTTTATGATAGCATTAATCACTTTGTTGTAACTGTTCTTACAGTGGAGGGCAGGAATGATGGTTTATTCATCTTTATATCTCTAATGCTCAGAACCATATTTCATATATAATAAGAGCTTAATAAATGCTTTGAGAATAGAATGATGCAAGGATCCTATATAATTCTCTAAATTCCAGAGAATATGTTTATCTATGAATTTATGTGCAGTTTCCACCTGGAATCCCCATATTAGTTCTAAGGAGATAAAGCCTAGTACTCCTGATTTTAATGGTTCTCCTCACATTCACTGTCTCGTTGTTTCAGGCACATTTTGGAGAAATGAGAAGTTTTAGTCTGTCCAGTGTCACCCTCCTTTAGCCAATCAGAAATCTCACATTGAAAGACACTTTACAAAGTTGAATTTTACACATGCCAGGGGAAAATGAAGGTTAAGAGCCCTTTCTTTCCTAGCCTGTTGAACAGATACTATCGCAAGGTTATATCAGGTTCTGTTGTTGTCGTAACATCTTCACCTGGAATTTCCCTCTGTTAGAAGTCCAACCTCATGGAAGGTCTCTTGGGTGTGGCATTCCCTTTTCAATGTTATGTAACCCACAGGGCTAACCTCAAGGAAGATCACTAATGAGTCTTTCAACATATCAAATAACTTTTTTATACCTTCTTTACCTAGTCGAGAGACTCTATAGGTCTCTCTATGGCATAACCATATCCTAAATTATCCAGCCTACTACCTGTGAATCAAACCCATCACTCCACCAGAAGAATGAAGCTCCTTATCATCTTGAAGGGTTTAATCAACCTGCATTAATACCATAACAGTAAGAATTTTCACATATTTGCCTTTCCTCTTAAGGATAGGACAGTAATTGGCACAAGCAGCTTCTCAGTATAACTCACACACCCACTTTCTTTCCCACATGCATCCTCTGCTTTGGTTAGGTTTCTTACTGTGAGGGACATTTAATGACCTATCAGGTATAATCAAACAGGAAGGCTAGACTATTTGTTACCCCAGAAAACAAGTCCAAACCAGGTAATTTAGAGTGGGCTGACCCTAGTATTAAATCCAGAGTTGACCCTGACACCTCACAATATAAAATCTTATCTGTCAAAATCCTGTGTCCTTTAAGTGAGCTAAGTTGCTAGGCATATCTCCAAAGCAAAGCACATTTAGTAATTTTGTTGATTTCCTAAATTTCTGGCTTTTGCTTATGTTTATTGGCAAAATACACCATTTGTTAATTGGTATAAACATATTTTAGGTGTATCTTTTGTATAAATATTTTAGGTTTAGGGTGTTTTTCCTTGATTCTATGGATACTTTTTATTCTCTGAGAACTTTTGTATTTGGAACGTGTTACTTAAGAAATAATTTATACACTGCCTTGAGGTTATACCTACTCAGTGATAAACCAAAAAGAAAAAAGACCAAAGGCCAAGATATGAAAAACCCAGAAAAGGATCTGTAGTGCACATGCCAGAATTCACTCTAATTGAACAGAGAGAAACTTAATGCTCATTACTGACAGGAAGCAGGGAACTGGCTAATGAATGTGGTTGTACTTACAACAGACTTCACACTCTCTAATGAACAATTATCTTTCATAGTTCGCTAGACAAGAGCTCCCTTTGCCTCCTAGTTTAACTCCTCCACAGAAGAGTACATTTGTTTCCCTGCCCTTAACCTTTTAAGCCAAATGGATATTAAAGCATTTTAATGTTTGCTCTGAAATCAGGCACATTAGTGTGCAACAGAACATCTGGGCATTAGTCCTTGTCCTCAAAGATTGTTTCTGGTTTTTCCTCCTTGCTTTATATCCATCACTTGCTCATGAGTGAGGGAAAGAATTTCATCTTTTAAAATGAAATTCAGAGTTTACACATACTGACCAGTTAAACAGATACAATAATAACTGCAAGCCTCAGATTTCTTTAAGGGAGAAAGCAAAGGACAGAAGATTGAGTAGGAAGTGAGGTTTCAGATGTTTTACAAATAAAGCAAAGTACTTGCTTTGGCAACACATATGTTAAAAAACAGAAGAATATTTGAAGGAAATATGTGAAATTTTAACATTTATTAAACATGATCAGGAGTCGAAGGTGGCACAATGGTAAAGAATCCACATGCTGATGCAGGAGATGCAAGAGATGTGGGTATGATCCCTGAGTCGGGGAGATCCCCCGGAATAGGAAATGGAAACCCACTCTAGTATTTTTGCCTGAAAAAATTCCATGGACAGAGGAGCCTGGTAGGCTACAGTTAAAGGGGTCTCAAAGAGTCAGACGCAACTTAGCAACTCAACAACAACAATAAAATATGATTGGGAATAAGTGATTGCCTATTACATCATTTTCTGGGGTTTTTTTTTTTTGCATGTTTGGAATAAACTAATATTGGAAGAAATGGTCTGTCTCCAGCTAGACAGACAATGGTTTGTCTTCAGCCAGACAAGACAAATTACAGTAGCAATAAGATTTAGGATTTCCCACCTTCTAAATGTCCAGTATTCTTTGCCAATTCCCATCTATGATTAAACTCTAGTCCTACCTCCAGATTGACCAGAATTGCTCCAAAACACCTTGAAACTATTCACTGATCCATTACAAATTCATTCCAACAGATCTAAGTTAGACACTCACTGTTTCTTAGCAATTTGTTTTATTCCTCTGCTTTAATCAACTGTTATTATGTTACCCACTTGAAGTCTCTCAAAGTCTTTCTACTTTTCTCTGACCTCATCACCCATAAAGCTTCTCAGGTAGCTCAGTGGTAAATACAGGAGCCACAAGAGATGTGGGTTCGATCCCTGGGTGGGAAAGATTCGCCGGAGAAGGAAATGGCTACTCACTCCAATATTCTTGCCTGGAAAATTCCATGGACAGAGGATCCTGGTGGGTTACAGTCCATGGGAGTCACAAAGAGTTGGACATGACTGAGCACACATACCAGTATTCTGACCAAGATAATCAAAGAGTTGAGCACAAACATGCACAACAGCCTTATCTCATTTCCTGAAAGATCTTTGCAAAATTTGTTGAGCTCTCCTAAGCTTCTTAGCTTCAAGGGTACTTTTCAAGGTAAATGCCTTAAATTCATGCTTTCTATTGCTGTGATGTTTCTCCAAGAATTCTAGGTGTGGTACCATATTTTGATATCTTATTCATAGAATTAACAAGATTAAGGTTATGGAAGAGTTCAGTATGTCCTATAACACTGCATCAAGCATCTGGGCATGGCAAACAGACCCTAACATGATCCTTCTACCCAGAGCATGTCCACTTCCTGTGTTTCACAACTTTGAATAGTTATTTCCTCTTCAGTGCAGGAGAGACATATGACCTGATTCTAGAACATGTAACAGGTGATGGGATGTTATGCCCATGTTTACATTACATCACACAATATTCCGTCTTAGCAGTCTGGAGCGCTATTCTCCTCATTGTCCTACTAAAGCAAGTAGCCATACTGAGGAGGCTAGTGACAAGAAACCGTGGGAGGGATCTAGCCAAGAGCCAATAAGGAGTCTGGGCCCTTCATAATACCTCCTCAAGGAAATGAATCCTACCAACCTGAATGAGCCTGGAAGCAAATTCTTCCTAGTGGAATCTCCAGATGAATGCAACCCAGCCAACACCTTGGATGCAGTCTTGTGTAACCCTGATCAGAAGGCCCAGTTAAGCTTTGTCTAAACTTTTGACTCATTGAGACTATGAGATAACAAATAAGTACTGGTTTAAGCCAAGTTTGTATAATTATGAAAAATAATACTCTGGGTTAGAGGAATTTCTTCTGAGGTAAAAGTGGAGGTTCAATGATATAACACAGGAAGTGTCATGGAATTTTGTTTCTACTTAATAGTAGAGAGTACATCAGAGAAAGCAATGGCACCCCACTTCAGTACTCTTGCCTGGAACATCCTATGGATGGAGGAGCCTGGTAGGCTGCAGTCCATGGGGTCGCTAAGAGTTGGACAGGACTGAGCAACTTCACTTTCACTTTTCACTTTCATGCATTAGAGAAGGAAATGGCAACCCACTCCAGTGTTCTTGCCTGGAGAATCCCAGGGATGGGGGAGCCTGGTGGGCTGCCATCTATGGGGTTGCACAGAGTCGGACACAACTGAAGCAACTTAGCAGCAGCAGCAGCAGAGAATACATACATATTCAGTTTAGCACATAAGCAGTTAGTTCAGTTCAGTTCACTCACTCAGTTGTGTCCAACTCTTTGCAACCCCATGAACCGCAGCATGCCAGGCCTCCCTGTCCTTCACCAACTCCTGAAGTTCACCCAAACCTATGTCCATCGAGTCAGTGATGCCATCCAACCATCTCATCCTCTGTCATCCCCTTCTCCTCCTGCCCTCAATCTTTCTCAGCATCAGGCTCTTTCCAATGAGTCAGCTCTTTGCATCAGGTGGCCAAAGTATTGGAGTTTCAGCTTCAACATCAGTAAACACAAGCAGTAAACATTAATAATTCTGAAGCCCTACTATGGTCCAGTGCTCTGCTGTGCACTCTGCATGTACTGTCTCATTTAATCCTCCTAACAACAACTTATGAGGTAGGTATCATTGTGATTCCATGTCAGAGATGAGAAAATTAAAGCAGATCAATGCCAAATGATTTGTCCAAGACCTCACAGCATGTAACAGACAGTACTAAAATAAAACTCCAGCCTGTCTCTTTCTGAGTCTTAGCTATTAACCATCACCACAGTGAGGACGTGTGCATGCTAAGTAGCTTCAGTCACCTCCAGCTCTTTGCCACTCTCTGGACCGTAGCCCACCAGGCTCCTTTGTCCATGGGATTCTCCAGGCAAGAATACTTGAGTGAGTTGCCATTTCCTTCTCCAGGGGATCTTTCCAACCCAGGGATCAAACCTGAGTCTCTTACGTCTCACTGCATTGGCAGACAGGTTCTTTACCATTAGTACCACCTGGGAAGCCCCTCAGTGAGGACAATGAAGATCAAGACGAGAGCACTAGGTGGGAAAGTTGATTAAAGACCAAAAGGATAGAGATATAGACAGACATGGGGCAAAAACAACCAGCCACTTTGAGGTAAAAAGAAAGCAGGCAGCAACATTTTGCAGAACAACATAAATTACACATTTTTCATAGTGTCAGTGGGAAAAAAATTTCTAAAAATTACCTTTAAGTGAAGAAGTTATACCCTTGGGCAGAAGACAGTGGGAGAAAATAATACACAGCATACAGACAAGGATCAGAGGAAGGTCAGCTAAACTTGGCCACTATAAGAACATTCAAACCAAATAAAAACAAAAACTATTTTTCTGGTAAAGAGTTTTCACTAAGAAACTGGAAATGTATATCAAAAACCATTGTCCAGTTTCATACTTTGTGATATTAAACTGTATAAACTGAAGTTCTCCTTCCAGACTGGGGAATCAGATTGTCCACAAATTCCTTTGTTCCTTACTGCTACTGCTAAGTCACTTCAGTCGTGTCCGACTCTGTGCAACCCCATAGACGGCAGCCCACCAGGCTCCCCCATCCCTGGGATTCTCCAGGCAAGAACACTTGAGTAGGTTGCCATTTCCTTTTCCAATACGTGAAAGTGAAGTCGCTCAGTCCTGTCCAACTCTTCGTGACCCCATGGACTGCAGCCTACCAGGCTCCTCCATCCATAGGATTTTCCAGGCAAGAGTACTGGAGTGGGGTGCCATTGCCTTCTCCGTTTGTTCCTTAATAAAGTTCTAAATTAGAGAGCGCCTCATATTGTTCTAGATGAACAACTGGATTGCGGTGGCTTAAATGGTAAAGAATCTAACTGCAATGCAGGAGACCCAAGTTCAATCCCTAGGTCGGGAAGATCCCCTGGAGCAGGGAATAGCCACCCACTCAAGTATTCTTGCCTGGAAAATTCCATGGACAGAGGAACCTGATGGGCTACAGTCCATGGGGTCCCAAAGAGTCAGACACAACTGAGAAATGAACACTTTCACACTTTTACTTTCAAGATTCTTAGCCAACATTCTCGTGGTCAGAGTAGGCAAAACCCTTTATTCAAGTCTATAGTAACAAGGTGTGTTTCTGCCCAGGTAAGTTTATTTTATAAGACATAAATGGTATGATCCAAGAAGGTGAACCAGAATCAGCTCTCAGTATTTCACAGGAAAAGTCAACAAGCCCAGATGGCAGAAGATCTAAGAATGCAGCCAAGACCAAAGCTGAAGATCAGTAACCAGAGAAAGTGGGTACCTAAGGGGAGCAAGTAGGTAAGAATCAGACTCAAATGTGAACCGAGTACGGAGTCAGTCTGTTTGCCTTTGCTCCAGAGCTCGTTTTCCTTGGTTAAGCAAGACCCTAGTCAGAGAGCATCCTACCCAGCTGGACAGTAGCCTTGCCTGCTAAATTAACTACCTCAGCAATGCCGCTGGATTAGCATCCCTCAAAACGTGGTTTATGACCTTGGCCGAAAAACTCCGAAAACAAAGCAAGAGCGGCAAGCCTTCTCTGAGCAAGCATTTTATGATCAGGTTTTTCTTGTACGAAAGACAAGCATTGCTGAGTCATGCAACTACTTCCAGAGGCACTGGATCCATGACCAAAATGATGCTTTCCAGACTGTCACCCACTTATTGATTCCTATGTCTGTGTAGTAAATGATAAAGGACTCTTCTTCCCATGGACACATTGCCTTATTGTGTTGGAACAGTTCTGTTTAATGCCAGATGAGCAGTTGCATGTAATCGGTTAGGATTTCTGATCTGCAGCCTGGATGAGAAGTGGTTGGTTAGTAGAAAACTTTTCTCAGAAATGTGGTGTGAGAAGTTGCACAGTGGCTGTAAGGCATCCGAACTAAAGCCATGCCAGCTAAACCCCTATCATGTTGCGATTGAATCTTTCTGAGCTTCATCTTTGTTCCCTCCATGCTCCTGTCTGGGATCATTTGCTGTTCATTTTGGCCCCCAACCCAGCTTTGCTCCTTGGACTCTTCATCTGTTCTCATCTTACTATTTCATTTTTTGTTCTTAACTCAGCTATCCGCCTTATAATTGGATGTGATTCTGCCCCAAACTCAGCCATGCCCATATTGCTCTACTGAAACTGCTCAGGTCAAATGAAATGAAAATTTCATCATAATGAAAATACAATTAAACTTTTTCTGTAGTTCTTAGTATACCTCTTTGCCGGTTTGACACTTATGACACTTTCTGTTTCTGTTACATTGCTCCTTTCTAGTTTTTCTCCTACCTCTTACTCCTCCTGTTGATCTCTCTCCTCTATGTTTTCCTCTGATTACTAGTTAAGTGTCTTCCTCAGAACCCTAACAGTCTTCATCCCATCACCATAAGGGTATGACATCCATGCCTATAGCATCAGTTCATTGGATACCTTTACAGTCTTTATTTCTTGCTCAAAATATATTATTTCACTGAGATGTGGAATCTTAAAAAAAAAAAAAAAAAATGAATAAGAGTAACAAAATAGAAACAGAGTCCTAGATACAGAGAATAAAATCTGTTTTTTCCCTGTAATAAGGGAGGTAAGGGGATGAGTGAAATAGGTAAGAGAAATTAAGAGATGCAAACTTCCAGTTACAAAACAAATGAGTCACGGGGATGGTATGTCTAGCACAGGGAATATAGTTAATAGTAATGCAATATCTCTGTATAGTGACAGATGGTAACTAGATTTATTGTAGTGATGATTTTGTAATATATAGAAATACTAAATCACTGTGTTATGGCACCAGGAACCAATATACTGTTGTAGGTCAACTATACTTCAAAAAAAGAAAACAAGACTCATAATTATTTACCTACTGCAAACTTCTTTAACTCCATCTCCTAGAATTCCCCAAATACACCCCTTTTTTCCCAGCTATATAGACTGCTGTAAATCTGTGAATGTCTTCAAACCTCCTTAAAATGAGCTCTCCCATTCCAAAACTCCATTTTTTGTCTAGCTATTTCCTATTTATCTTCAAAACTCTGTTCAGATGTCACCACTTCAAAAAAAACCACTTCTAATTCACCCCTTTACTTCCAGGTCTAATTTCATTTTCATTATGTGTTCCTCTGGTAGGCTGCAGTCCATGGGGTCGCTAGAGTCAGACACGACTGAGTGACTTCACTTTCACTTTTCACTTTCATGCATTGGAGAAGGAAATGGCAACCCACTCCAGTGTTCTTGCCTGGAGAATCCCAGGGACAGGGAAGCCTGGTGGGCTGCAGTCTATGGGGTCGCACAGAGTCGGACACGACTTAGCAGCAGCAGCAGCAGCAGTGCATTTATAATTCCACCCCACTAGACTATGAGATCCCTAAAAACAGAAAAGTATCCATCAATCCATTCCTAGCATTCAACAGGCATTTAATAAACATATTTTTTAAAATAAAGGGGAAAAGGAAAGAAAGGGAGGAGAGGAAGGTAGATTTGAAAAACCTACCTTAGAAATTAAATTTCAGGTTGATTATTGGAAGACAAATGTAGCTGGAGAGTTAATGGCCTACTTCCCTGGTGGCTCAGAGGTTAAAGCGTCTGCCTGCAATGCGGGAGACCCAGGTTCAATCCCTGGGTTGGGAAGATCCCCTGGAGAAGGAAATGGCAACCCACTCCAGTAATCTTGCCTGGAGAATCCCATGAAGAGAGGAGCCTGGTAGGCTACAGTCCACAGGGTCACAAAGAGTCGGACATGACTGAACGACTTCACTTTCACTTTTCACGCCCCATCTAAATTAAGTAAATTCTGAGTCTGGTAGACATCAATTAATAAAATGAAATCTAACTTCTAGAAGAAGTCATCTGCCTCCTTCAAGCACCAATTGATAAAAATAGCCCCAAGATAGCACAAAGTCTGTTCCAGCCACATCTCCTTATAGGAGATTGTTAACAATAAGAAAATGAATCAACCAAAGGGACCTGAGGAAGGGTCCTGGAATTAAAAGAAAAATAAGAAGCACTATAGTGGAACTTCTTGGGGTCATTTTACCCAAATCGATTCTGAAGTTAAGGCTGTCTCATTCTTTACTAATTCCAGAGACAGCCACTTTATATTCATTGTGGTAATAATTAGGATCTATTCACACAAGAATATTTGTGTGAGTGTATATGTCTCTGTGTCTGTGTGTCTTTTTATTATTAGAATATGTCCATTTATTACAGTCATTCAGGATATATGATTAACATATGTGTTGAAAATTTAGTAATGTTCCCTCTTGTACTTTGTCCTAAACCTTCTTTACCAAGCGTTTACACATGTAGAAATAATATCAGCCTTTTGATTTTATTCCCAATTTTCAACCTAATAGATTGCCTTGACTTCCATGCCATTAACTCAACTAAAAATAAACTCATCTTTTTTGTCTTCCTTTAATAGACTTCACCAACTGAATCCTCTAATTCTATTATGTTCTTAGGTGAAGTCTCTCAGTTGTGTCCAGCTCTTTGCAATCCCAAGGACTATAGCCCACCAGGCTCCTCTGTCCATGGAATTATCCAGGAAAGAAGACTGGAATGGACTGCCATTTCCTTCTCCAGGGGATCTTCCCCACCCAGGGATCGAACCCGGGTCTTCTGCACTGCAGGCAGATTCTTTAGTGCCTAAACCACCAGGGAAACCATTATGTTCTTAGCCTTCTTATAATTCCCTATGCTCCAAGCTCAAATCATCTTTAACCTCTCCCTCTCCAACACTCTTAATAACATACATACATGTTCAGTCAATTACCAAGCCCTATCCAATATAACTTTAAAGCTCATCTTAAATTTATCTCTAATTCTTTATTCTCACTGATGCCATCATAGTTCATGTCCTTATTTCTAACCAGTACAATTTTTTTTCTAATCTACACAATGCTTTTTCCTAATCTATATTATTGTCTAATAGTATCAATTCAGTTCAGTTCAGTTCAGTGGCTCAGTCATGTCCAACTCTTTGCGACCCCATGAATTGCAGCACGCCAGGCCGCCCTGTCCATCACCAACTCCCAGAGTTTGCTCAAACTCATGTCCATCGAGTCAGTGATGCCATCCAGCCATCTCATCCTCTGTCGTCCCCTTTTCCTCATGCCCCCAATCCCTCCCAGCATCAGAGCCTTTTCCAATGAGTCAACTCTTCGCATGAGGCGGCCAAAGTACTGGAGTTTCAGCTTTAGCATCATTCCTTCCAAAGAACACCCAGGGCTGATCTCCTTTAGAATGGACTGGTTGGATCTCCTTGTAGCCCAAGGGACTCTTGAGAGTCTTCTCCAACACCACAGTTCAAAAGCATCAATTCTTCAGCTTTCTTCACAGTCCAACTCTCACATCCATACATGACCATTAGAAAAACTATAGCCTTGTCTAATAGTATAATCTATATCATTTTCTAGCCTATACTATTGCAACAGCCTTCTAACTTCTAATCTTCAATCCTTTTCCACTTTATCCAATGCTACATATTGCTACCAAAATAATCTTCTTAAATCTGTCCTACAAAGCAGAGTTCTAATTGTGTCACTTTGTGACACTTGTAAGAATATCAAATGAAGATAAGACGGCACAATTCAAAATATTTTTGAAACTCAAAACTGCTTACTGAATAAAACTCAAGTGCCTTGTCACAGCATTCGGAGAATTACAGGATCATGAAATTGTTAAAAAAGGAACTTAAATATCATCTTGTACAAGGGCCCCAAGTTCTATCCCAAAGTATCCTTTCCTGTCTTATCTTTTTCATTACCTTTAACATGCCCTATACTCTAGTCAGATTAAACTTATTATCACTTATTTGACATTTATGCCTCAACGGCTATTCTCAAACTGTTTCCTCTGCCTGAAGTCCCTTCCCATGAAATCTATCTGTCAAAATGTACTCATCCTTCTAAGTTCCAGGTCAAATATCCCCTCTTTCATTAACCCTTCCCTGATCCCTGCAAATGAAAACTCATCTATCCTCTAAACTTTTACAATCCTGTTCGAATCTTTTCTTAAGGCACTAGAGCATCTTATCCTATATTATAAATACCATAAATATCTCTCATTACTGCCACTTGGCTATGAATTCCCAGAACATAGAGACCTCAGTGTACTTATTTGTATCCCCTCTAAATATTTTCTCCTACCCTTTAGGAAAAATAAATTACTGTTTGTAAGTTGTTATTTACTCTGTTAAAAAAAATTGATAAAAGTGAAAATTTTCAACTGAGATTTTTCTTTTTAATTGCCAGCCACTATCATAATTTTGGGAAAGAATAATTTTGAAGCCTAGATTTATACCAAGTAGTAAACAGTGTCTCAGATTATTAAACAATTTTATTCAGAAAATATTTACATGCAAGAAGCTCTGTGCCAGTGCTTAGAAAATACTAAGCTATAACCCTATTCATTAAGAAGAACATAGACTAATGAGATAAAACTAAATTTGTCATAACTGAAACACCAGTGTAAGCGCCACATGAGGAACAAATTGTTGGAAGCATTTAAACAAGTGTAAAACTCAAGGGGAAATCTCTAGAGGAGTGAGAAGCATATGGACTTAGAAGTCATTAAGGCTGTTTGAATCCTGGCTGACTTCTTTTAAATAGTGTAATCATGGGCAAAACATTTAACTATGCTAGGTCTCAGATTTCTCAACTGTAAAATGGGAATAATAGCTACATTTGGCTAATATTTCTAAAATATAGTAAGTGATCAAAAAGACCTTCCCTCCTTCATTTCCTACAGATCTTAAAAAAAAAAAAAAAAATCAAAGAAATACACCACAGCTCTGGATTAATTTTAGTTCAAAGTGTCAAATTTTGGATGATTCGAATCCTCTCACCACACTTCACAACGACATCCCTAGGAGAAAGTAAAATGAAGCCAGAGTAATTAAAAGCCACAGTTCTGAGGCTACCACAGAGCCAGGGCTGATTCACTGAAAAGACTAAGAACTTCTCTGAGGATTATAATTTCAGTTTGGGGTAGCAAAATCAAGTGCCATTAATCTAGTATATCAGAGTCAGTTCTATTCGGTTTCTCATGTTGATTAATAACTGAGGCCATATCTCACAGTTATAAATATGCTCCAGCCCTGAAATGTTCTCAATAAATTTACCATCATTCTTAAATGAACATTTTACTGTCAGAACACAGTTTCCTCTTTCTGTTATATTGGCATTGAGCAATACGTGTTTAAACAAGTCCAGTAAAAGCACCAAAATAGGTGTTTCAACATGCCATTGAGGAAAGTCCAGTTTTAATAAGCAGTTTAAATCTTCCTCCTCCCAGCTCCCCAGCTTCTCTGGACTCCTTTTAGCAGCACAAACTTTTCCAAGCGGAGGAGAACCAGGCATTGCCCCAGACTACTTACATTACAAACCTAAGGTGACATCAAACCCAATTATAAACCTAACTACCTGTTTCAAGTCTGTTGTTTCTCTCAATTTCCTTGAGATTAAGGGCAACCCTAAAGCAGGCTAGATTCTGGGTGAGGACCAAAGAGCCATCAGAATTCACTGTTCTCTGAAAGGAGACAGGAAATCGGGATCTAGATCTTAAACAGCTCTCAGTGTATATAGTCCTGATTATCCACTCTCAAAGGTACCAACTCAATTTGATTTAGCACACATTTATCAAATGCCTGTGTGTGCCAGGAATTCTGGTAAGCATTAAACATAAAAACACAAATAAGACAAAGTATGACTTCTAAGTGCTTAAAAAACTGAAATGCTGAGGCAAGTTGTTACAGGCATGAACATTTTTAAAAGTAAAATAAAATAAGACTTCAAGGATTGTAAAGGAAAAAACCCTGGGAGAGATGGCACATGGGTTCTCCAGCCCATGGTGTCCAGGCCTAGGAACCAGGTCACCCACTTGAGCTCATCACTGTCCCTTGTGATCTGGGCAACTCTCTCCTGTGCTCTGCTCTAAACATAATATAACAATGTGGTTCCTGCCCTCAAGGCTAACAATTCAGGCTGAAGAGACAGTTTGTTCTGACACATTCCTAAATAAGCTTCAAATGTACAAGAGAGAAGCCAGATCAAATCTAAAGAAGCAGCCTCAGAAACACAGTAAATCTATGATGACTGACTGACCTTACTTACCACCTATAAAAATCATTTTTCTTCCAGAGACAGTCAATGCACTCATAGTCACCACTGTGCCAAAGCAAGCAACGTGATCAATCTGTTTATTCCAAGCTGATACCTGGTCTGAACACAATATGGTTTAAATAACCTCGAACATGTTTCTAGCCTCCAGGAGAATTTGCATATTTTTGATGAGACTCGTACACCATCTTAAAAAATACTTCATTCATTCAACAAATAACTATTGAGTTCCTGGTACATGCATAACACTGCACAAGGTATTAGCATGTATAAATAAGAAAGCTCTGGCCATGGGTCATTTACTATCAAAAATAAAATTTACAAAGTTAAAATTTAATATTTTTTACTTGCTTCTGATTGCATGTATTTATCCTAATTACATAATTAGATGCAATCATCCTGAAAACAAAAGGGAAACTGAATTTTATTTTAAGAGGGCTCTCAAGGCACAAGATTAAAAAAAAAAAAAAAACTAGTATGTGACCCCAATGCCAGAAGCCAAAATTTAAATCTAAACTATCAATAAAAAAGACAAAAAGAAAATAAAAATTTATGTCTAGGGGTAAAAAGAAGTGGTAATCTTAGAGTACACAGGGAAAAAAACCATAGTGTGTGGTGTACTCCAAAACTCTAGGTATGGAAGAAACCTGAAGGATTACCTGATAGCACTCCACAATTTTGTAGATTAAAAAAAATACCTTGTTACTAGTATCAAGGGAGACTCTGGTTCCTTGTCACACACTATATATTTGTTCTTTCCATCATATATGCCAAAAATACTCACATTTTAAAGCCTCAGAGTACTGTAGCTTTTATTTATACTGTCTGAACCACCTTAACTTGAATTACTAAATATTCAAACTACTGTGACTACCAATGCACTGGCTGGTATGACGGCACAACATTAGCCATTGCCATAGGGTAACAGGTTGGAGAAGGCAATGGCACCCCAGTCCAGTACTCTTGCCTAGAAAATCCCATGGACAGAGGAGCCTGGTAGGCTGCAGTCCATGGGGTCGCTAAAAGTCAGACACGACTGAGCGACTTCACTTTCACTTTTCACTTTCATGCATTGGAGAAGGAAATGGCAACCCACTCCAGTGTTCTTGCCTAGAGAATCCCAGGGATGGGGGAGCCTGGTCTGGGGTCACACAGAGTTGGACACAACTGAAGCGACTTAGCAGTAGCAGCAGCAACAGGTATGTCTCTAAACTATATCAGTGAAATTATGGGATGGGAAGAGCGATCATGGTACAAAGCTCAGTCCACAGTCTAATTCACTGAAACCCTACACACCCGTGCAATTGCCTTTCTCCCATTCTAAGAGGTAGAAATGGTGTGATCCTTGGCTTAATGGTCACTTGGATTAAAACACTAATCCAAAAGCCTCTCAAACTGCTGTCACTTTCTCATGCACTTGAAATGGGCCCTCTAGCAATGCCAGTCATACCCAGTTAGTCTGGGAGGCCAGCCTGGATGCTGCAGCTTGATGCTCACTGCTTCCAGGACAACTCCAAACACCCTTCTGCCCCACAGCTACATGGCTGCCTCCATGAAGATGAGTTAGTTCTTCTATAAGGCAGGCATCTTTCTGTTTCTTTTCTTTTAATTGCATAGCAAAAGTCGTTCTCCAATTGTCCCGAGTTGCTGTACCAGAAGACATCGTGCTGCTGCTTCGAGACACTGGGATGGTTCTTTCATTGCAGATGGCGCTGCTTCTAAAGAGGAAACTCTCTGTCTTCCTTTCCCTCTCCTCATACCGCAACCTCTCTCCCTGCTGCCCCCCAAGAATACGCCCATCAACCCAGAAAACTGTTGTTGGAAAAATCAGTCTTTCCCTCTTGCTATCTGCACCAGTGTCCTCACTCAGCCCATTCAACTTTTCAGCCTTGTCTTTCTCTTCAATTTTCATAATGTGATCTATTCACACTTGGCATTATGGAAGATAGGTGCATAGCAAAGTAAGCAAAATATTCTCTACATTCTTACATAGTTATTGACATTCTTTGTGGAATTATATCACAACCACCCACTGAAAAGTGCCATCATATACACATAGGCATTTTATATAAATAGCAGGAACTTTTTAATGTTATAATTTCTTGATATTCAATGAGGAGATCAGAATCTTCCCAAAGTGTTGCAGAAAAACAAGAGTTGTTGCTTTGGTACTCTAGTTAAAAGTAAATAATAGTATGGATTACTCCTAATATTTATTACATACATAAACTGAATTCTTATTTGCATTACAAACTTGAACAAGAGAAAAAATTTCAGGTTTGACTTGTATTTTCCTAATCTTCAATGAAGAGCTTATAATGCTTGATAGTGTCAACTCATTTTCCAGCCAGAGGTTAGATCACAAGAAAAGCATTAAACCAAAATATAGAGTTCATCCTGGGGCTATTGAATCATCATTACTTGATGATGATATCACTAATACATTAATGAAATCATCATTTCTTGATCCAGAAGCCCTTTTTGCAACTATGCCCTGGGAAAAAATTTTCTGGCTCTGAAAGCCTGGCATGTTCCTGCAAAAGTTATCTTTTCCATCCCCCTCTCTTCCAGCCATTCTAAATAAGGAAAACAAGCCTTCCCAGAAGACTGGCAGTGTAAGTGCCAAGTGTATAAGCTCTACACCTAGAAAACTTGGGAGTAGTTCCAACTCTGCCTAGCAGTGAGAACTTGGGCCACAGGTAGGACTAACTTTAGGACTCTCTGTGCCTTAGTTTTCTCATCCTGAAAATAATAATAGTACTCACATAGATTGTCATAAAATATATGTATGTTGTTATATGTAAATCACTTAAATCAGTATTTAGCACATTGTAAATACTCAGCAAATTTGCTGGAAACATCAATCTTATGGTTCAGAGTGATTTGGGGGAATATTTCCACATTTCAGCCATTGGGTGAAACACACAATACACAATAGTTGATAATGACTTTCCCTCCAGTTCAGGACTGCTAAGAAAATATTGAAGAGTATGGACTATTATTCAAGCAGTTATTCATACCAATGAAAATATATTATTGACAACAGTGTATACATACATAGACATACATGATAACTTCATTTCTGAATTCAAAGATGATAGCACAGAGCGTATTAGCTAAAACTGTGAAGGAGTTGGGAGGCAGAGATAGAACTAAAGGTACATCATCTGTAGTCATAAAAAGCACTGGGGGCCCAGGGAACAGACAAGGTAGGATGGTGCCACAGGACCCACGAGGAGCCTACCAAGTCTCATGGGACAGTCTGACAGCTGGGATCCATATTCTAAATTTATGACTAATGATCTCCATGTCATAATTCTACCTTTTTACATGAATAAAAGTTGTAAGCCAGTCATTCCAAGATGCACCAAGGGTACAGTCTACTTTCTACCTTAGTGTTTCATGAGGTGTACCTACCATCCACTCACCTGGGCTACTTCACTCCCCAACCAGATATGCAATAGAGAGGAAGTGAAACTCTGAAATTCCATCAAATCCCTATCATTTGTGTATCAAGGTCTAAAGACAAGAAGTAGAGTAGTAAATCTGGTGGTTCAACTTTACTAGACTGGTTGGTAAAAGAACAGGGATAGTTAGGGAGTTGCTATTAAGAGAAATTTATTAAGGCTTTGAAATTCAAATATAATTTAAAAAAAAATTTTTAATTAAGATATTCAGTAAATAACTACTGTACCAATTAGTATATTACTTTGGTATTGTTTCTGAGTTTGGGAATCATAAATCTTACCCTTTTATATTGCCAGAACTAACAGAAAGTCTTATATTCAGTAGACCACTGAGAAACATTTGTCATTAGTGATTATGATTGTATATGTGTAAACAATTTATGAATACACCTTACACATGTATTGATATTTGAGTACTTTAAATGTATCAACTCTGATCTTCACAACAACCCTGAAAAATATACATAGCATTATTCTCTCTATGTAAGGAAACTGCATCTATGAGAGGGTAAATTTCTTGACCAAAGTGAAACATTAAAAGTAGCAGGGCCAAGTTTCAAACCAAGGTATATATTGAAAATGCAATGTGTGCAAACCATGATATCCTGGAACATGCAACAGTAATATTTCTCTAAGCACCAAAATTCCTACTAGTGAATAAAATGCTCTGTTTTCTAAGTTCCTTTAAAGAACACTTGCTGAGTTAAATAGTATATAAACCAGACACAGAGAACCATATTCCAATTCACTGGTGATAAAGAATATTTACCCTAGCAACTTTGAATATATTCCTTATAGTTAATTTGACATGGCATCAGTTTGCAGTGCTAACTCAAGAGAACTCAGAACTCCCTCCATTTCCAACCCAAGTCAGTATTACCATTAATCATATTCTCAATAAAGAATTAAGATAACAAATCCCAAAATATTAGTTGATTTTTATCATTTATTATAACAGTCCCATCATATACACATTCACAGGCTTATCCTCAATTAAGATCACTAAATTCTTTGAACTGTTAAGCAGTTATAGCAGATTCTAAGTGAAGGATGAATCACATTTCTTTGCTCTGCTCAGATGCTCAGTCATGTTGGATTCTTTGCAACCCCATGGACAGTAGCCCACCAAGCTTCTCTGCCCATGGGGTTCTGCGGGCAAGAATACTGGAGTAGGTTGGCATTTCCTCCTCCATGGGATCTGATCCAGGTCTCTTGAGTCACCTAGTTCATCAGTTGGATCCTTTACCACTAGTTCCATCTGGGAAGCTTGGGTTCATTATTGTACTGACTATAAAAATCTTAATTTTCCAATAAGTGCTCCAGTATATACTTTCATTTTAGTTATAGAAAATGGTTCTGTTATGAAACATGTATGCAAACCATAAATCCTACCAAAATTAACTGATAAGATTTTTTCAAGAGAAAAAAAAATTGATGGTCTGTGGGTACTAAGTCACTTCAATCATGTCCAACTCTGTGCAATCCTATGGACTGTAGCCCACCAGGCTCCTCTGTTCATGGGATTCTCCAGACAAGAATATTGTAGTGCCCTTCTCCAGGGGATCTTCCTGACCCAGGGATCAAACCCATGTGTCTTACGTCTTCTGCACTGGCAGATGGGTCCTTTACCACTAGCGCCACCTGGGAAGCCAAGTAATGGTCTCTTAAGGATCATTTTTTAGTGTTTCCTACTGAATCACTGAATTTTATTAATAGAAAGCACACTAGAAATAGTTTATCCAAGTTTCTTTTTACAGATTAAAAAAAAAATCAACAGGCTCAACAAGTCTAAGAACATAATGATAAAGCTTCAACCTTCTGCATAAAGGATGATACTAGGATTAGATTTTGTAAGAAAGAAATCTTCCTAAGTTTTCATTGTACTACTACTACTTCTTGCTGCATTCCTCTCACATAAAAACCAGGGATGCACAATTTCTTTCTCATGAAATAATAGGACTCCATTAAAACTGAAAAATTATCCAAGTTCTTACAAAAATATGTATGTGATGCATACTTCAGCTATGTACTATGAAGTTTAAAGTTTGTAATATACAGAAGGGAGTTGATTTTAGAAATATACAGAAGATAGAATCAACAAGATCTGATAATTGATAAGGTGGGGGAGATGAGAAATTGAGGTTTATACATCCTAGACAGCAGCTTGAAGAGGAAACACTGTAATAGAAAATTAGACTTGAATTGATAGAGAGAATATGGGATGGGGAAAATATGGGTATTTTGAAAGCTGATGTGGAACATTTTCCCTGGATATTTTCTGAATGCAACCGGCTGGATGTATTGACATGGCAAAAAATTTTCTTAAATTTTCGTCAGGTAGGACTTTATATGGCATCACCAACTCGATAGACATGAGTCTGAGCAAGCTCTAGGTGTTGGTGATGGATAGGGAAGCCTGGCATGCTGCTGTCCATGAGATCACAAAGAGTCGGACACAGTTGAGTGACTGAAATGAACTGAGTACTTCATATAAGCACTCATGTGTTTGAGTACTTACATAAAGAGAATAAACAATATGATTGATCATTTAAAATAAGATTAGGACAAGTTTATATCTGAGGTGAATAACATCTCATTTTAATAGTAATCCATTCTGAATCAGATGATAATTGTAAAAAGTATTATTCTATCCGTTTATAATATTGAGTTAATAAACCTAGACATATAAACTATAATAAATATCTTCTCTATAAATTATATGTGCAAGATTTATAGTTATTTTCTTAAAAAATACAAAATTCAAAACAGAAGTTTAGCATAGGTGAACTTGTTTAACCTATTAGAGTTCTCAGATGAGAGAGAAAATGTCATTAACTAGGAACAAAACCCCAAAAAATAGGTTAAGGGAAATGGAAGAGCAACAGTGACATCTGCTGTCTGTTTTTATGGTTTCCTTAGAATTATTTTACATTTCAAATCTTTTCCTTTGATTTTCTCCTATATTTATCAGTGTTATAACATAAGAAATGCTATGCTGACTAGGCACATCCTGCCTACTCCAATGACTTGTTCCCATAAAATAATCTGAAGCAAACTCTTTTTAAATATATGGTATGGCACCCTTATGGGAGAAAGTGAAGAGGAACTAAAAAGCCTCTTGATGAAGGTGAAAGTGGAGAGTGAAAAAGTTGGCTTAAAGCTCAACATTCAGAAAACAAAGATCATGGCATCCGGTCTCATCACTTCATGGGAAATAGATGGGGAAACAGTGGAAACAGTGTCAGACTTTATTTTCTGGGCTCCAAAATCACTGCAGATGGTGACTGCAGCCATGAAATTAAAAGACACTTGCTCCTTGGAAGGAGAGTTATGACCAACCTAGATCACATATTCAAAAGCAGAGACATTACTTTGCCAACAAAGGTTCGCCTAGTCAAGGCTATGGTTTTTCCTGTGGTCGTGTATGGATGTGAGAGTTGGACTGTGAAGAAGGCTGAGTGTAGAAGAATTGATGCTTTTGAACTGTGGTGTTGGAGAAGACTCTTGAGAGTCCCTTGGACTGCAAGGAGATCCAGCCAGTCCATTCTGAAGGAGATCAGCCCTGGGATTTCTTTGGAAGGAATAATGCTAAAGCTGAATCTCCAGTACTTTGGCCATCTCATGTGAAGAGTTGACTCATTGAAGAAAACTCTGATGCTGGGAGGGATTGAGGGCAAGAGGAGAAGGGGACGACAGAGGATGAGATGGCTGGATGGCATCACTGACTCAATGGATGGGAGTCTGAGTGACCTCCGGTAGTTGGTGATGGACAGGGAGGCCTGGCGTGCTGCGATTCATGGGGTCGCAAAGAGTCGGACACGACTGAGCGACTGATCCGATCTGATCTGATCTGATGTCTTTGGACCTTTAAATAAACACATCTTTACTGAAATCAGAGATATCTATAAGTCAGTAAATTTAGAACATATAATAATGTTGGGCTTCCCAGGTGACACAGTGGTAAAGAATCTGCCTGCCAGTTCAGGAGACACAAGAGACATGGGTGCAGTCCCTGGGTTGGGAAGATCCCCTGGAGGAGGAAATGGCAACCCGCTCCAGTATTCTTGCCTGGGAAATCCCGTGGACAAAAGGAGCCTGAAGGGCTACTGTTCATAGAGGCACAAAGAGTCAGACACGACTGAGTGAATGAGCATGCTATAATGTTATACACAAACTACTGAGAAGCTAATAGTCTTAGTACTGCTATTCTTTACATTTCCTCAGTAATGTTTTTATAAAAAATAAAATGACTTTACCTCTAATTTCTATGATATTTTATGAAGGACAATGCAGTTACTATGACATTAGATTCCTCCACAGAATAGAGATGCATGATTTTAGGACTGAAAATCCAGGTTGCTTGCCCCACCACCAGGACCAGTCTTACCAATAGGAGGGGTATGCAGAAGCTTACACATCTGTCCCAGATGTGCAACATCCCAGCATCCCACCTCATGATTGCTGAACACCACAATCATAGAGTCACTTCCTTGGTTAATGAATTTGTTATGAAGTTATTCATGGCATAGTATTCCATAATATTCATCTTCACCCTAGAAGAATAAGACATTGGGCCATAAATGTTTACCTAGCTCCCCGGGGGGAGTTAATGAAATTGATTTTCTATTTGACAATCAACTAATGAGTGTTTTAGTTGAAGGAGAAAAGAGAATGGTTTTGTTGTTGGTACACTGGCCCAAGAGAGTAGGCAAGTTATGAGGAAAATTGACTAATTAAAATGTAAGGGCACTAAGTACTTGGTCGAGGGTAAGAAGGAAGGAGAACTTGACAGAAAAGAGAGGTAGAATAACACCATAGACAGATCTGAACTGCATTGCAATTTTGTTCAATTCCCAAAATACCCATAAAACAATCTTTACATGAATATTGAGTAAGCAGTAACAAAGATCTGAGAAACAATAAAAAATAAAGCACCAAGAATATTCCTCAATTCTTAAACCAGTGATACAAGACCGAAAAAACACAGGAAAGAATGTGTGTACCAAGTACATTTATCTTACCTGAGCAGAGAGGCACTTGTTTTCTCTTATTCGGTATAAGAAGGAAGGGATGCTATTCATCTAAGGTATGACAAATGACATCCTTCACTGACAGCACGCACCACAAAACAGAATCTGTGGAAGCTGATCTCAGAGTTCCATAGAAGAGAAAACAATGTGTATGTAAAGGTTACTGGTTTGATAAAAGAAAATTCTTTTTAGATGACAATACAAAGATCCTCTACTGGAAAAGAAGCAGTTTTCATTCTAGGGAAAAGAGAAAGTCAAAGGCTCATATGGGGGAGAGAGATCATTTGTTCTGTTTATTCTTGTTTGAACAGACACATTCTAAAATGCTCATCAATTAGGATAAACATTAGATAGGATAAACATTCAGAAGCAAATATTTCTATTCTCTTAATCCTGACATTTGAAGAAAATTCATAAAGAACCTTTATATAAAATAAATCTCAGATATTCGATAAAGGCAGTATAGCTCAGGAATCTAAGTGAAAGTGAAGTCGCTCTGCTGCTGCTACTGCTGCTAAGTCGCTTCAGTCGTGTCCAACTCTGTGCGACCCCATAGACAGAAGCTCACCAGGCTCCCCCGTCCCTGGGATTCTCCAGGCAAGAACACTGGAGTGGGTTGCCATTTCCTTCTACAATGCATGAAAGTGAAAAGTGAAAGTGAAGTTGCTCAGTCATGTCCGACTTTTAGCGACCCCATGGACTGGAGCCTACCAGGATCCTCCATCCATGGGATTTTCCAGGCAAAAGTACTGGGGTGGGGTGCCATTGCCTTCCCTGTGAAGTCGCTCAGTTGTGTCCAACTCTTTGCAACCCCATGGACTGTAGCCTATCACGTTCCTCCATCCATGGGATTTTCCAGGCAAGAATACTGGAGTGGGTTGCCATTTCCTTCTCCAGGAGATCTTCCCCACCCAGGGATTGAACCTGGGTCTCCTGAATTGTAGGATGACGCTTACCATCTGAGCCACCAGCAAGTCCTAAGGAATCTAAGGTCATGATGAATATCCCAAGCCAAAGAAGAAATGTTTTTAAATGAAATCATTATTTGGTAATTTAATATCTAAAAACAGCATCATTAAGCAGATGAACAAAATTATCACTGGAGAATACAATGGATATATTAATACAAAGACACGTGAGTCCTATACTCTGCTCCACAGAGTTTTCAATAGACAAATAATGCATAAACATATGCAAAAGAAAAAAGTTATTCTTGTCTGTGATTTTCTGGTCCTGCATCACTGGTTTAAGGAATCTTCTTGACTCTTTCCTTTTTGTTGGCTCACTCTTTGTCACCACACTCAATGTCCATGTAAAACTTTGATTTATGGGCATTTCATAATTTGCTGATAAAGAGTTCAAAGTAATCTAACTTTACACCTAAATTAACTAGAAAAAGAAGAACAAATGAAGCTCATAGTAAGTAAAAGAAAACAAATTAAGATTTGAGTGCATCTTAATAAATAAAATAAGACCAAAAGGACAATAGAAAAGTGCAATGAAATTAAAAGCTGGTTTATTGAAAAGATGCCAAACAGCCAAAACAATCTTGAGAAAGAACGACAAGGCTTGAGGCATCACACTTCATGATTTCAAGCTAAATTACAAAGTTATACCAATCAAAACAGTATGGTAACAGCACAAAAGCAGAACAGAACAGATCAGAGAGCCCAGAAGTAAACCCATGCACTATGGTAAATTAATTTATGACAAAAGACTCAAGAATATATAACAGCAAAAAGGATAGTCTCTTTGATAAATGTGTTGAGAACACTGTACAGCCACATGCAAAAAAAAAAAAAAAAAGACTATTAACATACGCTGCACAGAAAAATTAACTCAAAATGAATTAAAGGTTTCAACATAAGACCCAAAGCTGTAAGTCTCCTGGAAAAAAAAAAAACGTAGGCAGTAAACTCCTTGACATCAGTCTTGGCAATGGTTTTTTGCATCTGAATTTAAAAGCAGAGGTAATAAAAGCAAAAATAAGAAGGTGGGACTACATCAAATATAAAAGCTTCTGCATAGCAAAGGAAATCATCAACAAAATCAAAAGGCAACCTACTGAGTGGGAGAAAATATTTGTGAAACATCCTACCTGATAAGGAGGTAAAAAATATTACAAAAAAGAGCTCACACTATTCAATAACAAAAAAAAATCTGATTTCATAAATGAACAGAGGATCTGAATAGGCATTTTCCCAAAGAAGACATTCAGGTGGTCAACAGACACATGAAAAGATGCTCAATATCACTAATCATCAGGCAAATGCAAATCAAACCGCAATGAGATATCACTTCACACAGGGCTATTATCAAAAAAGACAACAACAGCAAGTGCTGGCAAGAATGTGAAGAATAAGGAACCCTAAGGCAATGGCACCCCACTCCAGTACTCTTGCCTGGAAAATCCCATGGACAGAGGAGCCTGGTAGGCTGCAGTCCATAGGGTCGCGAAGAGTTGGACACGACAGGCGACTTCCCTTTCACTTTTCACTTTCATGCATTGGAGAAGGAAATGGCAACCCACTCCAGTGTTCTTGCCTGGAGAATCCCAGGGGCGGGAGAGCCTGGTGGGCTGCCGTCTATGGGGTGGCACAGAGTCGGACACGACTGAAGTGACTTAGCAGCAGCAGCAGCACGTACCATTGGTGGGGATGTTAATTGGTGCAATCATTATGGAAAATAGTACGGATGTTCCTCAAAAAATTAAAAATAGAACTAATGTATGACAAAGCAATTCCACTTCTGAGTACATATCCAAAGAAAATGAAAATAGAAATGGGAAAAGACATATGCACCCTTGTGTTCATTACAACATTATGTGTAATAGACAATATGTAGAAACAACCTAAGTGTTTGAGCTATTCCCTGGTGGGTAAAGCGTCTGCCTGCATGCGGGACACCTGGGTTCAATCCCTGGGTCAGGAAGATCCCCTGGAGAAGGAAATGGCAATCCACTCAGGTACTCTTGCCTGGAAAATCCCATGGACGGAGGAGCCTGGTAGCCACCGTCCATGGGGTCACAAAGAGTCAGACACAACTGAGCGACTTCACTCACTCAACCAAATGTTCATCAATGGACAAAAAGATAAAGATGTGGTATGTGTATGTGTGTGTGTGTGTGTGTGTGTGTGTACATATACATGGAGTGTTATTTGCTCAGTCATGTCCAATTTGCCACCCCGTGGACTGTAGCCCGCCAAGCTCCTCTGTCCATAGAATTCTCCAGGCAAGAATACTAGAGTGGGTTGCCATTTCCTTCTCTAAGGGATCATCCGGACCCAGGGATTGAATATGGGTCTCTTGCATTGCAGGCAGATTCTTCACCAACTGAGCCATTAGATCAGATCAGATCAGTCGCTCAGTCATGTCCGACTCTTTGCGACCCCATGAACTGCAGCACGCCAGGCCTCCCTATCCATCACCAGCTCTCGGAGGTCACCCAGACTCACATTCATCGAGTCAGTGATCCCATCCAGCCATCTCATCCTCTGTCGTCCCCTTCTCCTCCTGCCCTCAATCCCTCCCAGCATCAGAGTCTTCTCCAATGAGTCAACTCTTCGCATGAGGTGGCCAAAATACTGGAGCTTCAGCTTTAGCATCATTCCTTCCAAAGAAATCCCAGGGCTGATCTCCTTCAGAATGGATCGGTTGGATCTCCTTGCAGTCCAAGGGACTCTCAAGAGTCTTCTCCAACACCACAGTTCAAAAGCATCAATTCTTCGGCGCTCAGCCTTCTTCACAGTCCAGCTCTCACATCCATACATGACCACAGGAAAGACCATAGCCTTGACTAGGCGAACCTTTGTTGGCAAAGTGATGTCTCTGCTTTTGAATATGCTATCTAGGTTGGCCATAACCTTCCTTCCAAGGAGTAAGCGTCTTTTAATTTCATGGCTGCAGTCACCATCTGCAGTGATTTTGGAGCCCAGAAAAATAAAGTCTGACACTGTTTCCACTGTTTCTCCATCTATTTCCCATGCAGTGATGGGACCAGATGCCATGATCTTCGTTTTCTGAATGTTGAGCTTTAAGCCAACCTTTTCACTCTCCACTTTCACTTTCATCAAGAGGCTTTTGAGTTCCTCTTCACTTTCTGCCATAAGGGTGGTATCATCTGCATATCTGATGTTATTGCTATTTCTCCCAGCAATCTTGATTCCAGCTTGTGTTTCCTCCAGTCCGGCATTTCTCATGATGTAGTCTGCATATAAGTTAAATAAACATGGTGACAATATACAGCCTTGACGTACTCCTTTTCCTATTTGGAACCAGTCTGTTGTTCCATGACCAGTTCTAACTGTTGCTTCCTGACCTGCATACAGATTTCTCAAGAGGCAGATCAGGTGGTCTGGTATTCCCATCTCTCTCAGAATTTTCCACAGTTTATTGTGATCTACACAGTCAAAGACTTTGGCATAGTCAATAAAGCAGAAATAGATGTTTTTCTGGAACTCTCTTGCTTTTTCCACGATCCAGCAGATGTTGGCAATTTGATCTCTGGTTCCTCTGCCTTTTCTAAATCCAGCTTGAACATCAGGAAGTTCACGGTTCACATATTGCTGAAGCCTGGCTTGGAGAATTTTGAGCATTACTTTACTAGCGTGTGAGATGAGTGCAATTGTGCAGTAGTTTGAGCACTCTTTGGCATTGCCTTTCTTTGGGATTGGGATGAAAACTGACCTTTTCCAATCTTGTGGCCACTGCTGAGTTTTCCAAATTTGCTGGCATATTGAGTGCAGCACTTTCACAGCATCATCTTTCAGGATTTTGGAACAGCTCCACTGGAATTCCGTCACCTCCATTAGCTTTGTTCCTAGTGAAGCTTTCTAAGGCCCACTTGACTTCACATTCCAGGATGTCTGGCTCTAGGTCAGTGATCACACCATCATGATTATCTGGGTCATGAAGCTCTTTTTTGTACAGTTCTTCTGTGTATTCTTGCCACCTCTTCTTAATATCTTCTGCTTCCGTTAGGTCCACACCATTTCTGTCCTTTATCGAGCCCATCTTCGCATGAAAGAGCCCATCTTTGCATGAGCCATTAGGGAAGCCCATTGAATATACTCAGCATTAAAAAGAAATGAAATTTTCCATTTTAGACAATGTGATGGGCCTTCAGGGTATCACACTAATGAAAATGAGTCAAACAGCAAAACAAAAATACTGCATGATTCAATTTACGTGTGCAATTTTTAAAAAAATAAACAAAGCAAAACATAAATACAGAGAACAGATTGGTAGTTGCTAGAGGGGAGGCATTGGGGGCAGAGACAAGTGGTGAAGGGGGTCAAGAAGTACAAACTTCTTGTTATAAAACAAAGAAGTTATAGGGATATAATGCACAGAATGATGGCTGTAGTTAATAAAATTGCATTGCATATTTGAAAATAGATAAAGTATATCCTATAAGTTCTCATCACAAGAAAAAAAATCTTGTAAGTTTATATGGTGACATGATAACTAGACATTGTGGTGATCATTTCATAATGCATACAAACATTCAAAATGTATTTGTAAATCTGAAACTAATATGTTATATGTCAATTGTCCCTTAATTTTAAAAAATAAATTAAATTTTAAAGTCTTTTAAATTTAAAAAATAAATCTTTATAAATTGTTCCCAAAAATTTAACATAAAAATAAATGAGAACATGAAAACGAGGACAATGACCTAATAAATGGTAAAGTTTTACCATCTTAAATGCCTTTTTTGCATACTTAGTGCCTCAGAAGTGCTTATCCGTCAATTATAGCCTTAAGAACAGATGGAATAAAAAACTACCCAGTGATACCAGTTGTTTTTATTAAACATTCTTTCTGGGCACACAGCTAGAAACTTTCCATTCGTTCAGTATCTGTTTATGGGTGAGAGAGTCTTCCCAGGTGGCTCAGTGGGTAAAGAAACTACCTGCAATGCTGAAGATGCAATGCTGAAGATGCAGGACACATGGGCTCAATCCCTGGGTCAGGAAGATCCCCTGGAGGAGGGCGTGGCAACCCACTCCAGTATTCTTGCCTGGAGAAACCCATGGACAGAGAAGCCTGGTTGGCTACGGTCCACAGGGTTGCAAAGAATCAGACACGACTTAGCAACTGAGCACTGAGCATGAGACAGTATGAGACCTTTCCCAAAAGCAGATGTACTAGGACTTAATGAGTCTAGACAGACATCTGGTTAGAGATATGAGAGCCACCTGAACTGCAGAAAGCTTTTTGGTTCCAACACAGAAATCTTATGGGGTTCCCACCCCCCCCCCCCCCCCCCCCCCGCCACAGCTGTGTCTGTGACAGGTAGGTGCTTTCTGAAATGAGAATTTAAATGATCTCTGCAATGAAAGCCCATACCTGGAGTCATGACAAGAGCAAAGAAAGTAAGACGTTGATCCAAGTCAGCAATTGCTATGACTGAATTACCTTTTGGGGACAACATGTCTTACAAACTCTATAATACTACTTGGAATGTCAAAACTTAGAACAATAAAGAGCACAGTAAATACTAAGGAAATAGTGTGAGGAGATGGACTCACAGCTAGGTCCTTAGTATACATTAGTGTCTTTCACTTATATAAGTATACATATATGATTCTGATTCTTTATAAAGTAATTATAATAAAAGGAGATAACAGAAGGAAAATATATTCAAAAAACTTTACTGAATATATCTTCTACATTTCACTTTCACATAGGAAAACAAATATTTCCATTAGGATGCAAAAACCTCTCCTATACATTCACATGTAAGACTTCATGCAGAATGTTCCTCAGTTTCCTTCATTTGCTTTTCTACTTCGATCTTTTATAAACAAAGCCATTTCTAACAAGCTCCCAGGTGATGCCAATGATGCTGGTCCAAGGAACATACTTGGAGTATCAAGGCTTTCAAACGTAATAAGCATAACTCACCTGTCTAAGAAATATTTCTCTAATTCCTGTTCAGAAGGGATCCTCCTTGAAGACTCACTAGCTCTTAGCCTGTGGTTCCTCTATGGGGGGCTGATATTGTTTCTCTGGCTTTCTTTGGTAAATATACATCCTGCATCTTAACTTCCTCATCAAATTCTATGCAATTTTGAGCAGATCAATTAAATCTACATTCAATGATAAGAGGTAGTGTGCTGTGTGCTTAGTTGCTCAGTCATGTCCAGTTCTTTGCAACCCTTTGGACTATAGCAGGAAAATGAAGAATCTATAGTCAGACAGCTATAGGCCCAAATCCTTCTCCTGCCTACCTAGCCAAGTGATTTCAGGAAAGCAGTGTAACCAAACTAAACCTCAGTCTCCTCACCTATAAAACAAAGATGCCAATAGTACTTCCAAAGTTTACTCTGAAGTTTACATAGGATAATCCATGTAGTATTACCTGGTGAGAACTCAACAAGTGCTAGTTATTAATATTGACTAACACAATGTCACAGCATCTACAATGCGCTAATTTGTACTCACATCTCTATTGATAGTACTTGAGACTTGAAATTCACAAGTTGATTTAGCCTAGTAGAATATGTTACTCTCACAACCACCAGCAATGCCCATCCTCTAGATACATTAATCAAATTTTCCTTCCAAATACTAAGTGAAGAATAACACCTGCAATCTTTACATGTATATTCCAGGCATATGGACTATTTAAAATTTTGTATTTATCATTGCAGCTTTCAAATATATAATACAGTTTTATTAACCTACTGTCTGAAACTCTATTAATCAGGGCTTTTACTTGCAAACAACAGAACTGAATGAGCTAGTTTTAGCACAAAGGGATTTGTAGGAGAATATTAGCTAACTCATAGAATCCCTGAAAGTGCTAAAGAGCAAGGCTTAGAGGCTCACAGAGTCAATGAGCCAAGAACACAGTAAGAAGAAAAGCATATCTACACTGTGGGTCTGTCCCAAGAAACTCCACTGACATCCTTACTCACAAGTTAGTTCACTTGGTTCTGAATGCCCAAAGTCTTCATCAATTCAGTTCAGTTCAGTTCAGTCGCTCAGTCATGTCTGACTCTTTGCGACCCCATGAATCGCAGCTTGCCAGACCTCCCTGTCCATCACCAACTCCTGGAGCTCGCCCCACCCAAACTCATGTGCATTGAGTCAGTGATGCCATCCTGTCATCTCATCCTCTGTCGTCCCCTTCTCCTCCCGCTCCCAATCCCTCCCAACATCAAGGTCTTTTCCAATGAGTCAACTCTTTGCATCAGGTGGCCAAAGTATTGGAGTTTCAGCCTCAGCATCAGTCCTTCCAATGAACACCCAGGACTGGTCTCCTTTAGGACAGACTGGTTGGATCTCCTTGCAGTCCAAGGGACTCCCAAGAGTCTTCTCCAACACCACAGTTCAAAAGCATCAATTCTTCAGCGCTCAGCTTTCTTCACAGTCTAACTCTCACATCCATACATGATCACTGGAAAAACCATAGCCTTGACTAGAAGGACCTTTGTTGGCAAAGTAATGTCTCTGCTTTTTAATATGCTATCTAGGTTGGTCATAACTTTCCTTCCAAGGAGTAAGCATCATAGCTACTCTGAAAAAATTCATCACCTTCACAACCGTGCTTGTAGAAGGTCCAGTCTCCCTACATATAACCAACATCTCACATGACTTGGCTTTATATCTCAATTCTGTCTATGTGGCAATGGAGCCTGGGAATGTAATCCACCATTTTTCAAAGACTGTCTAGAGGAGGGGTGGAATGGTTCTTGGGTGAGCCGACCTATAATATTTGCTACCACCTTATGAGTTATAAGGAGAAGGCAATGGCACCCCACTCCAGTACTCTTGCCTGGAAAATCCCACGGATGGAGGAGCCTGGTAGGCTGCAGTCCATGGGGTCGCTAAGAATCAGACATGACTGAGCGACTTCAGTTTCTCTTTTCAGTTTCATGCATTGGAGAAGGAAATGGCAACCCACTCCAGTGTTCTTGCCTGGAGAATCCCAGGGACGGGGAAGCCTGGTGGGCTGCCGTCTATGGGGTCACACAGAGTCGGACACGACTGAAGTGACTTAGCATACCATAGCATAGCATATGAGTTATAAAGATTTCCCACCTGATGAGTATTGTAGGTGGCAGAGCCTGCTATGCACTATGGGGAAAAAAATGCCAGGTACTCACTTTCTTAGTGGCCTTCACAGCTGGCACGTTGGCCCATGACCTCAGTTCTATCCATCTTAGATGCATCCATTCTAGTTTTAACTGTGAACAACGACACAAAGAAGAGGAGAACATGAGCAATTTACTCGTGCAATGACAAGAGCTAGAGCATGATAATAGGACATTTGTAGCAGCGCTAGTGGCCCCAGTCCAAAGTCCACTATTACTGTTGTCTATGTTGCAAAACACAGCACCTAGTCTCAGCAGCAGCAGCAATGGTATCCTTGGAGGACATGATTTAGAGCAATGTTCCTAGCTCTGTAGTCCTGGAGACTGTGCAGTTCAATGTCCTAAGAACCAGTTCATTTTCTGCTTGCATTATACACAATTGCTTTAACTAAGAACAGTAACATCAATTGATACCAGTTACAGTTGTAGCCAATAGTTCCTCAAAAAAGGAACTGGATATCTGGCCTGATTGAAAATAAAAACAATGAAAAGCCAGCCCATACTAAGAGATGGGAATCTGGAAGCTCATGGCACAAATTATCAAATTATCACCTTAAAGAAGTCCTCACTGAACAAGGACCACATAACCCACTGCCACAAAAGTATATGACAGGTGTGAGGAATTCAAGAACTATGGGCATGGAGTTTGCTTCTAACACTGCTACAGTGCTTAGAGGAAAAGAATGACAAGCTGAAATCACAAATTCTTGTCTAGAGGCATAAAGTGAAATCCCAAGTTTCTCTGACTGCTAAAAGAATCTCTTATCGCTTTCAGCCGCAGGGCTGAGATAACTGAAAATCAAATTCAAACTTTGATCCTGCAGGTTTCTAAATTATAATGTCAGCTGAATTCATACCCCACTGAGATCACTTATGTGAAAGTAAAAGCACTGATCAGAATAGAACAAAACAGATCTGGAGGAGGGGTGGGGTGGGGAATGGTTGGATTTGGATGTCATAAATTCCCCAAACTCACCAAATCCCAGGGCAAGCCCTTGCTGGTGAAGACAATCTCACTCTCCTTGTCAAGAGAGTCACAGGAGGAATAAATTACCTATGAAAGTGGAGGGGCTGTCACAAAAATCAGGTTCTTTGGGTAGCACAGATAGCAGAGTCAATGGCAGATTCCAGAGTCCGTTGCTAGGTGTGCCAACACTGTGAGCTGCGGTTCTTAGCAGCAGTGACAGCAAAGTCCCCTCAGAGCTAGTTCTACAGCAAGATTTGGACTGCTGTTCTCATCTGCATAGTCCCAAGACTGGTTTTCCAGCTTAGTGTCCTCTGGATAAATAATATTCTTCCTAAATCAGCCAAAACTAGTTTCCACTGCTTATGACTAAGAGGTGTTATGCTTATATTTTTCAATAATGCTTTATTTTACCCTTGACCCTGCCCTCCCTACCAAAAAAAAAAAAAATGTGGTCAAGATGTAAAACATTTCAACTCTGATTGCTTTGGAACAGTAAATCCATAACCAGTTTAAATTTTCCTTACAATAAGAACTCATGCGTAGAGTGACAGGCTCCCTGCCTGAAAATTTAATAAGAGATTCATGGCTGTTTGCTACTTAAAGAGAAAATTTATTCCTTTACACCTTTATCCATCCTTGTCTCTTTTATATGCAATATTATTATTCACAGTTTTCCAGTGGATTATCATAGAAAAGGCAAACACAAACTACTCCCTATGTAGCAGCAGTCATCTAATTTATCAAATCATAACCTACAAATTCCAACATGAGCAATTGCCTGGTCAATCTAACACCGTGACAAACTAAATGCCTGATAAACAGCCACAATCCCTTAGAAAATTTATGGCAAAGACTTTTAAAACCTCCAGTAAAGGGCATTGTTGGTGTGACAGTGAAAACCATAGATCAAGCGCAGCCTATACCCTGTTGATAAGGCCATTCAAATTCTTAAAATAGTACTTGGACTATTACCATACACCATGGAGGGGGTGGGGGTTGTTAGCAGAAAAGAAAGTCATTTTGCTGTCTGAGACCCATAATAGGTCACTAGTCTCATGGTCACTCAATTCAGCTATCAAACCTTTCCAGATTTGCTCCAGTCCACCATCTCCTGGGCATAGGATTCTTACTCAAGGAGAACCCAATCACCCCACCAGCCCCCTGTCTCCTCATCTCCTAACACCACTGCCTGGCTCACCCAGGCAAGCTTTAGCATGGCTCTCCTCAGCGATACCACAACCCTGGCCACAGTGGCTCCTCTCACTACTTCTAGATTCAGGTGAAGCTAGGCTGGCTCCTTGCCATCCAAGTGTCAAAACATTCATTCATTTCCTCTCTTCCTCTCTCTCTTCTCTTTTATTTTCATCATAACACTTGCCAGTAATTGATTATTCTTGTTCATGTGATCTCCATGACACCAGGAATTTTATCATCTGTCTTGCTCAACACTGTATTCCAATATCAAGAACAGTGCTCAGGATACAATCGTGAATGTGAAAGTGTTAGTCATTCAGTTGTGTCCGACTCTTTGTGAACCCAGGGACTGCAGGATCCTCTGTCCATGGAATTCTCCAGGCAAGAATACTGGACTGGGTACCCCTTCTCTTCTCCAGGGGACCTTCCTGACCCAGCAATCAAAGTGGTGTCTCCTGCACTGCAGGCAGATTCTTTACCATCAGAGTCACCAGGGAAGCTCCAAGATGTAACAGGGGATCTACTAAGTTTTTGTGAATGAATGAAAATTGAAATTTTCCTATTTGGTTTAGTGGCAAAGAGATGATGAGTGATCTTTACTATTTCAGTAGAGTTCTGATGGAGAAGTATAATTGGAGAGAATGGGAAGTGAGGAAATCAACAGAGAGAGTAAACTTCTCTTCAGAGAAGTTTAACTGTGTGGACGGGATTGCTGCAAGGGTGAAATAGATATAGGGAGGCTTTTTAATGATGAGCAGATGAGGATATTTAAATGCTAATGGGAGGAAAAGAAGTCAAGATTCACTGCTGTTATTCTAATCTCATCCATTCACTCACTCATTCTCCTGGGTTTAGGAAACCTAGAGAGACTAATAAAATGACTAGCATGCACTCTTCAGAAAAAGCACATGCTGTGAGAAATAGTTTCAATAACCAACATATTTGTGTGACAGTGCCATTTATGAATGCAGTGAAGTGAATAAACAAGCTGAACTTGTTGTCATTAGCTTTCAACAGGATAGCAGTTTTCCAGACAAATTCAATCTTTTCTGACTCTAAAAGAACAATTTAATGTTGAAAACTCTATGTTCAAGGAAGACACTTTTTTTTCTTTTTATTTTTTTATTGAGGGATAATTGCTTTACAGAATTTTGTTGTCTTCTGTCAAACCTCAACATGAATCAGCCATAGGGGTGTGTGTGTGTACCCTCCCTTTTGAACCTCCATCCCATCTCCCTCCACATCCCACCCCTCTAGGTTGATACAGAGCCCCTGTTTGAGTTTCCTGAGACATACAGGAAAGTCCCATTGGCTATTTATTTTACATATGGTAATGTAAGTTTCTATGTTACTCTTTCCATACATCTCACCCTCTCCTTCCCTCTCCCCATGTCCATAAGACTATTCTCTATGTCTGTTTCTCCACTGCTGCCCTGTAAATTCTTTAGTACCATTTTTCTAGGTTCCGTATATGTGCTTTAGAATATGATATTAATCTTTTTCTTTCTGACTCACTTCACTGTAGAATAGATTCTAGGTTCAGCCACCTCATCAGAACTGACTCAAATGTGTTGCTTTTTATGGCTGAGTAATATTCCATTGTGTATACGTAGCACAAGTTCTTTATCCATTCATCTGTCAATAGACATCAAGGTTGCTTGCATGTTCTAGCTATTGTAAATAGTGCTGCAATGAACAATGGGATACATGTGTCTTTTTCAATTTTGGTTTCCTCAGCATATATGCCTAGGAGTGAGATTGCTGGGTCTTATGGTGGTTTTATTCCTAGTTTTTTAAGGAAACTCCATACCATCTTCCACAGTGGCTGTATCAATTTACATTCACACCAACAGTGAAAGAGTGTTCCCCTTTCCTACACATCCTCTCCAGCATTTATTGTTTGTAGACTTTTTGATGATGGCTATTCTGATCAGTGTGAAGTGATATCTCACTGTACTTTTGATTTGCATTTCTCTAACAATGAATGATATTGAGCATCTTTTCATGTGCTTGTTAGCCATCTATATGTCTCCTTTGGAGAAATGTCTACTTAGATCTTTTTCCCACTTTTTGATTGGGTTGTTTGTTTTTCTGGCATTGAGTTGTATGAGCTGCTTGTATATTTTGGAAATTAATCCTTTGTCAGTTATTTCATTTGCTATTACTTTCTCCCATTCTATTCTGAAGGAGATCAGCCCTCGGATTTTTTTTTGGAAGGAATGATGCTAAAGCTGAAACTCCAGTACTTTGGCCACCTCATGTGAAGAGTTGACTCATTGGAAAAGACCCTGATGCTGGGAGGGATTGGGGGCAAGAGGAGAAGGGGACAACAGAGGATGAGATGGCTGGATGGCATCACTGACTCGATGGACGTGAGTCTGAGTGACCTCCGGGAGTTGGTGATGGACAGGGAGGCCTGGCCTGCTGCGATTCATGGGGTCGCAAAGAGTCAGACACGACTGAGCCACTGATCTGATCTGATCTCCCATTCTGAGGCTTGTCCTTTCATCTTGCTTATAGTTTCCTTTGATGTGCAAAAGCTTTTTAAGTTTAACCAGGTCTCATTTGTTTATTTTTGTTTTTATTTGCATTACTCTAGGAGGTGGGTCAGAGAGGATCTTGCTTTGATTTCTGTCATCAAGTGTTCTGCCTATGTTTTCCTCTAAGAATTTTATAGTTTCTGGTCTTACATTTAGGTCTTTAATCCACTTTGAGTTTATCTTTGTGTATGGTGTTAGGAAGTGTTCTAATTTCATTCTTTTGCATGTACCTGTCCAGTTTTCCCAGCACCATTTATCGAAGAGGCTGTCTTTGCCCCACTGTATATTCTTGCCTCCTTTGTCAAAAATAAGGTACCCATAGGTGCATGGGTTTCTTTCTAGGCTTTCTATCTTGTTCCATTGATTTATATTTCAGTTTTTGTGCCAGTACCATACTGTCTTGATGACTGTAGCTTTGTAGTATAATCTGAAGACAGGAAGATTGATTCCTCCAGCTCCATTCTTCTTTCTCAAGACTGCTTTGGCCATTCGGGGTCTTTTGTGTTTCCATATGAACTGTGAAAATTTTTGTTCTAGTTCTGTGAAAAATGCTACTGGTAAATTGATAGGGATCACATTGAATCTGTAGATTGCATTTGGTAATATAGTCATTTTCACAATATTGATTCTTCCTACCCAGGAACATGGAATATCTCTCCATCTATTTATGTTATCTTTGATTTCTTTCATCAGTGTCTTACAATTGTCTGTGTACAGTTCTTTTATCTCCTTAGATAAGTTTATTGCTAGATATTTAATTATTTTTGTTCTAATGGTGAATGGGATTGATTGCTTAATTTTTCTTTCTGATTTTTCATTGTTGGTATATAGAAATTCAAGTGATTTCCGTGTATTGATTTTGTATCCTGCAACTTTGCTAAATTCACTGATTAGCTCTAGTAATTTTCTGATACTGTCTTTAGGTTTTTTCTGTATAGTATCATGTCATTTGCAAACAGTGAGAGCTTTACTTCTTCTTTTCTGATCTGGATTCCTTTATTTCTTTTTCTTCCCTGATTGCTGTAGCTAGGACTTCCAGAACTATTTTACTATGTTGAGGTAGGTTCCTTCTATGCCCATTTTTTTAAAGAGTTTTAATCAAAAACTGCCATCTATGGGGTCACACAGAGTCGGACACGACTGAAGTGACTTAGCAGCAGCAGCAATCAAAAATGGGTGCTGAGTTTTGTCAAAGGTTTTTTCATCTATTGAGATTATCATATGGTTTTTACCTTTCAATTTGTTAATATGATGTATCACATTGATTTATTTGCATATATTGAAGAATCCTTGCATTCCTAGAATAAACCCAACTTGATCATGGTGTATGAGCTTTTTGATGTGTTGCTGAATTCTGTTTTCTAAAATTTTGTTGAGGATTTTTGCATCTATGTTCATCAGTGATATTGTAGAAAACTATAGTTTTCTATTTTTGTGTTGTCTTTTTCTGATTTTGGTATCAGAGTGATGGTGGCCTCGTAGAATGAGTTTGGAAGTGTTCCTTCCTCTGCAATTTTTTGAAAGAGTTTTAGAAGGCTAGGCATTAGCTAAGGAAGTGACTTTTAATATTACATCTTGGGACTCAGAGGACTACGACTAATTTGATGAATAAAAAGAAATAATAATTATTTCTTCCTGTAAAATACCTACTTTAGGTAACAGTTAAAGTTGAAAGTCTTTCTATGTTCATTATTTTCAAGTCTCTCATCAAT
This sequence comes from Tragelaphus eurycerus, assembly GCA_935064755.1. Classification (NCBI taxonomy): domain Eukaryota; kingdom Metazoa; phylum Chordata; class Mammalia; order Artiodactyla; family Bovidae; genus Tragelaphus; species Tragelaphus eurycerus. The sequence goes on from CAKXYN010000038.1 coordinate 10,210,076, forward strand.
TCCATAAAACAGGATCATTTTTAAGTGGTTAACTTTTGCTCTTTTATTCTTACAAAGGAAACTCAACTTATCCCAATAAAGTTTCTTAGCTGAGATAAAATTTTCATAGTGTAACACAGTCATCTTAGGTGAGCTCGATAGGTGATTGTCCCAGAGGAGGTAGTATATAGAAATAAGTGATATTAAAGTGAAAGCACTTTAGTCTAATACTTTAAATTTATGATTCTGTTTTTGAAAGTAATACATAAGAAGGCAAACCAAGAATATGCCTCTGATTCCTATTCCTGCCTAAAATATACCTAGAATTACTTTATAATATTTTATTTTTTAAAAAAGAAAAACTCCATGTGAACTCTAGAGAATAAGAACAAACTCCTCAGTATGTTAGAAATAACAAAAAACCTTAAAAAACAGAGGGCAGGTGGTTTCAGAAGTATAAAAGAAAGCATGCCCCAAACACAGAAAAGATGGAGTCTCTAATGAAATGGAGTCTCTAATGCCAGGAGTACTCCAAGCACTATAGTGGCAAAAACTGTTAGGAGAAGAGAACCTGGAAAACTGCTCAGGTTATTGTCAGGAGAACCAGATTTTGTGCATCCAGGTGGGTCTGCCAGTCTGGGACAGACTGTTAAGATGGTCATTTATCCATCATGGTCAACAAAAGAGTCCGAAATGCAGTACTTGGATGCAATCTCAAAAATGACAGAATGATTTCTGTTCGTTTCCAAGGCAAACCATTCAATGTCACAGTAATCCAAATCTATGCCCCAACCAGTAACACCGAAGAAGCTGAAGTTGAAAGGTTCTATGAAGACCTACAAGACCTTTTAGAACTAACACCCAAAAAAGATGTCCTTTTCATTATAGGGGACTGGAATGCAAAAGTAGGAAGTCAAGAAACACCTGGAGTAACAGGCAAATTTGGCCTTGGAATACGGAATGAAGCAGGGCAAAGACTAATAGAGTTTTGCCAAGAAAATGCACTGGTCATAGCAAATACCCTCTTCCAACAACACAAGAGAAGACTCTATACATGGACATCACCAGATGGTCAACACCGAAATCAGATCGATTATATTCTTTGCAGCCAAAGATGGAGAAGCTCTATACAATCAGCAAAAACAAGACCAGGAGCTGACTGTGGCTCGGACCATGAACTCCTTATTGCCAAATTCAGACTGAAATTGAAGAAAGTAGGGAAAACCACTAGACCACTCAGGTATGACCTAAATCAAATCCCTTATGATTATACAGTGGTAGTGAAAATAGATTTAAGGGCCTAGATCTGATAGATAGAGTGCCTGATGAACTATGGAATGAGGTTCGTGACGTTGTACAGGAGACAGGGATCAAGACCATCCCCATGGAAAAGAAATGCAAAAAAGCAAAATGGCTGTCTGGGGAGGCCTTACAAATAGCTGTGAAAAGAAGAGAAGCAAAAAGCAAAGGAGAAAAGGAAAGATATAAACATCTAAATGCAGAGTTCCAAAGAATAGCAAGAAGAGATAAGAAAGCCTTCTTCAGTGATCAATGCAAAGAAATAGAGGAAAACAACAGAATGGGAAAGACTAGGGATCTCTTCAAGAAAATCAGGGATACCAAAGGAACATTTCATGCAAAGATGGGCTTGATAAAGGACAGAGATGGTGTGGACCTAACAGAAGCAGAAGATATTAAGAAGAGGTGGCAAGAATACACAGAAGAACTGTACAAAAAAGAGCTTCAAGACCCAGATAATCATGATGATGTGATCACTGACCTAGAGCCAGACATCTTGGAATGTGAAGTCAAATGGGCCTTAGAAAGCATCACTACGAACAAAGCTAGTGGAGGTGATGGAATTCCAGTGGAGCTATTCCAAGTCCTGAATGCTGATGCTGTGAAAGTGCTACACTCAATATGCCAGCAAATTTGGAAAACTCAGCAGTGGCCACAAGATTGGAAAAGGTCAGTTTTCATCCCAATCCCAAAGAAAGGCAATGCCAAGGAGTGCTCAAACTACCGAACAATTGCACTCATCTCACACGCGAGTAAAGTAATGCTCAAAATTCTCCAAGCCAGGCTTCAGCAATATGTGAACCGTGAACTTCCTGATGTTCAAGCTGGATTTAGAAAAGGCAGAGGAACCAGAGATCAAATTGCCAACATCCGCTGGATCATGGAAAAAGCAAGAGAGTTCCAGAAAAACATCTATTTCTGCTTTATTGACTATGCCAAAGTCTTTGACTGTGTGGATCACAATAAACTATGGAAAATTCTGAAAGAGATGGGAATACCAGACCACCTGATCTGCCTCTTGAGAAATCTGTATGCAGGTCAGGAAGCAACAGTTAGAACTGGTCATGGAACAACAGACTGGTTCCAAATAGGAAAAGGAGTACGTCAAGGCTGCATATTGTCACCATGTTTATTTAACTTATATGCAGAGTACATCATGAGAAATGCTGGACTGGAAGAAACCCAAGTTGGAATCAAGATTGCCGGGAGAAATATCAATAACCTCAGATATGCAGATGACACCACCCTTATGGCAGAAAGTGAAGAGGGGCTAAAAAGCCTCTTGATGAAAGTGAAAGTGGAGAGTGAAAAGGTTGGCTTAAAGCTCAACATTCAGAAAACGAAGATCATGGCATCTGGTCCCATCACTGCATGGGAAATAGATGGGGAAACAGTGGAAACAGTGTCAGACTTTGTTTTTCTGGGCTCCAAAATCACTGCAGATGGTGACTGCAGTCATGAAATTAAAAGACGCTTGCTCCTTGGAAGGAAAGTTATGACCAACCTAGATAGCATATTCAAAAGCAGAGACATTTTTTTACAAAAAAAGGTTCCCTCTTCTAGGCTTTTTTTTTTTCTTTGTTTATGTATGTATGTGAGAGAGGGAGAGTGAAAAAGGGGGGGGCCGAAGAATTGTTTTTTTTTTTTTTTTGTGTTGGGAAAGTTTCTTGTGACTCCCCTCTCTGAAAAAACACAACCACTCCCTCTCTAATGAGATAGATCTCTGGTTTTTTTTTTATAGAATGATTCTAAATCTGAAATTTCTTTCTTTTTTTTCCCTCCCACGACGAGTTGAGTCTTGGGAGAAGACTCGATCTGGGGAGGGATTGAGGAGCAGGAGGAGAAGGGGACGACAGAGGATGAGATGGCTGATGGCATCACTGACTTGATGGATGCGAGTCTGAGTGACCTCCGGGAGCTGGTGATGGACAGGGGGGCCTGGCGTGCTGCGGTTCGGGGGGTCACAAAGGGGCGGACACGACTGAGCGACTGATCTGATCTGATCTATCTTTCCCTTCCCTTCATTCACACTCTTGCAATGTGATGTTGCAGCTCCTCCCTTCTAGAAGTAAAATCTACTTCCCCACACTTTGAGTTGACCATTTGATTGCTTCAGTCAGCAGACATTAGCAAATATCATACAAGCAAATATGAATGAAGATCTTGCTTTCTCGTGCTTAGAACCCTGAGACAACCATTTGAACAAGCCCCAGCTGACCTAAAGGATAAGAGGCCTCATGGAGCAGAACCAAGGTGTTCAGCCTACTGCCAGAATTAAACCAAATATCTGAGACCAGTTTCAAAACCAACCTACCAATTGACAGCAGAACAGAAAAGTCACAGAACCACCTGCTTGTCACAGAAGTGTGAACAAGATCAGGAGAAAAAGCAGGGCAGCCTAGACCAGATGAATCACCATCAGACCCACAAAACTGTCAATTTAATAATTGTGCTGTTTTATTAAGTCACTTAGTTTCATTTTTTTTGTTATTGATGCTGTTACAATCATAGATAATTGACACAACTTCCCCTTCTACTACTGAACCAATCAATGCATGAAAGTCAGCCATCTCTGGCAACAGCAGTTAGACTGAATACATACTTTGCTGATATCTGGTACCTGGCAAAATCTAGGAGAAATAGGAAATATCCAGAATCAGAATACTGGCAATGGCTCACCGTTCCCCACAATAACTGAACCAAGCTGTGGTAAACAGAAATAACATTATAACATTCAGTGTCTTATCACAGGGATTCTCAAATACAAGGGTGAACACACAACTAAAAATGACCAAAATATTTAAGGAAGATAACACAATAAAACAGAAGAATTAAACAACAGAAGAAATGAGAACACATGAACTAACTAAGAATAAATATTAGAGGAAACAAAGTAAATTTAAAAGAAATTTAAATAACCTTAATGAAATAAGAAAGGACAAAAACTATGATGCAACAAGTGTGTGCTAGTGGCTTCAGTCATTTCGGACTCTTTGCAACTCTACAGACTGTAGCCCACCAGGCTCCTCTGTCCATGGGATTCTCTAGGCAAGAATACTGGAGTGGGTTACCATGCCATCCTCCAGGGGATCGTCCCAAAACCAAGTATCAAACCCACATATCTTATGTCTTCTGTATTGGCAGGTGGGTTCTTTACCACTACTGCTTGTCAGACTATAAAAAAGAAACAGAGATCTTGCCTATGAAAAATGCAGTCATCAAAATAAAAACTCAAAATTCAGGCTGGAAAAAAAAAAAAGAGTGAACACAGATAAAAATTAAAGATACTCAGACTGTACCACAAATAGAGCAAAAAGATATAGTAAAACATTTTAACTAGCTAGTACTAGTATTAATATATCATTGCTAAATTTTCCTGATTTTAATTTATTGTAATATGATTATAAAAGAGAATACCCTTGTGCTCTTACAAATTACACACTAAAGTGTCTAAGGGAAACAGGAAACTAACTCTGTGACTTACTCTCAAATAATTCTAAAAAATAATTATATACATACAAAGAGAAAGAGAATGATAAAGCAAATAAAAAAGTAAATTAAGTAATATTTAATATTAAGTAAAATTTAATGTAAATTAAAATTTTAAAGTTAAGTATAGTAAGTTAAAGTATAATTAAAGGCCAAAATATAGGTGGCTCTAGAGGTAAAAAAAATCACTGCAGATGGTGACTGCAGCCATGAAATTAAAAGACACTTACTCCTTGGAAGGAAAGTTATGACCAACCTAGATAGCATATTGAAAAGCAGAGACATTACTTTGCCAACAAAGGTCCGTCTAGTCAAGGCTATGGTTTTTCCAGTGGTCATGTATGGATGTGAGAGTTGGACTCTGAATAAAGCTGAGCGCCGAAGAATTGATGCTTTTGAACTGTGGTGTTGGAGAAGACTCTTGAGAGTCCCTTGGACTGCAAGGAGGTCCAACCACTCCATTCTAAAGGAGACCAGCCCTGGGTGTTCTTTGGAAGGAATGATGCTAAAGCTGAAACTCCAGTACTTTGGCCACCTCATGCAAAGAGTTTACTCATTGGAAAAGACTCTGATGCTGGGAGGGATTGGGGGCAGGAGGGACTAGGGGCAGGAGGAAGAAGGAACGACAGAGGATGAGATGACTGGATGGCATCACTGACTCGATGGACGTGAGTTTGAGTGAACTCCGAGAGATGGTGATGGACAGGGAGGCCTAGCATGCTGTGATTCATGGGGTTGCAAAGAGTCAGACACGACTGAGAGACTGAACTGAACTGAACTGAGAGGTAAAGAACCTGCCTGCCAATGCAGGAGACATAAGAGATGCAGATTTGATCCCTGGACCTTGGGAAGATGCCCTGGAGGAGGAAATGGCAACCCACTCCAGTATTCTTGCCTGCAGAATCCCATGGACAGAGGAGCCTGGAGGGCTACAGTCCATATGGTCACAAAGAGTCGGACATGAGTGAAACGATTTAGCACACATGCACATGTAGTTAGGTGTTTCATATGGTAAACTATGGTAAAATATGAATATGAATTTGAAATGTTAAATTTAAACCATAGGCTTAAAATACATAAAATCTGATAGAAATGTGAAAATAAATCTACAATCACAGTAAGAGATTATATTTTCTCAGTTCAGGAAAAATCAAGTACACAAATATAAATAGGGGTATAAAAATTGTAAAACAAAACAACCAAGGTTTGATCTAATTGATATGCAGAGAAGGAATATAACATAATTTGCTTATTAAATCATGCTGACCTGAATTTCACCAATGATCTTAGAGTTCACATAATTCTTCTCCAAATTTATTTCTGACATTAAAATTTGCTCCAAACCAATCACTCATATCACTATTGGCCTGATACTATAAAACAACTCCCCAGTGTGAGGGCTCAGTGGTAACAATGCCTGAAAGTTAACAAACACATCAGAAAAGAAAAGCCTGGGTTCGAAGGAATGCTATCAAACAGCTGCTGCTAAGTCCCTTCAGTCGTGTCCAACTCTGTGTGATCCCATAGACAGCAGCCCATCAGGCTCCCCTGTCCCTGGGATTCTCCAGGCAAGAACACTGGAGTGGGTTGCCATTGCCTTCTCCAATGCAGGAAAGTGAAAAGTGAAAGTGAAGTCGCTCAGTCGTGTCTGACTGCTAGCGACCCCATGGACTGCAGCCCACCAGGCCCCTCCATCCATGGGATTTTCCAGGCAAGAGTACTGGAGTGGGTTGCCATTGCCAGCGGCAGATGGTAAAGCCATTTTTTGACATAGAAAACTGGAAAAACAACACATTTAGGGTAGGAAGTATAGCATATATCGTGTATTTATTACTGAGTTTAAAAAGTGTAACTGTAAGATGGTATGACCTTTTAAAGTCAGGAGCTCATTGAAAACTTTGACATTTGTAAGCACAGCATGTGTTACAAGTCATTCATTCTTCTTTCCCTTACTGTTGTGCACACAAATAACTGTATTATCTTGCTCAGCAAATTTGATTTAACCCGAAGTTGAGTGAGTTAAAGTGATAATGATTCACATGACAAAATAAAACCTGAAGGAAAAAGTCGGATTTGACCAGTAAAACCATTTTAAGAGAGAAAAAACAACTTTGAACAGAACTAGACATGTTGAAATTGCTAGTATTTCTTATTTGAACATAATCAATTACCTTTCAAAATTGTCCTTGACACAATTATGAGGTGAATCCTACCCAAACATGTCTTTAGGGAAAAACAAAGATGATGGTGACTCTAAAAGATTTCATACAATCATTAATTCATTCTGCCAAATACTGTCACCCAAATCACAAAATAACCTTGTATAGTGCATGTCAACATAATGAACATCCAAATGAGGTAAGAATAGAGAAATTTTAGGTTAAAAAGATGATTCTCCAGCATTGTGTTGGTAGGTGGAGATATCTGATTCAGTTCAGTTCAGTGGCTCAGTCATGTCCAACTCTTTGCGACCCCATGAACCACAGCATGCCAGGCCTCCCTGTCCATCACCAACTCGCGGAGTCCACCCAAACCCATGTCCATTGTGACAGTGATACCATCCAACCATCTCATCTTTTGTCATCCCCTTCTCCTCCTGCCCTCAATCTTTCCCAGCATCAGGGTCTTTTCAAATAAGTCAGCTCTCCACATCAGGTGGCCAAAGTATTGGAGTTTCAGCTTCAACATCAGTCCCTCCAATGAACACCCAGGACTGATATCCTTTAGGATGGACTGGTTGGATCTCCTTGCAGTCCAAGGGACTCCCAAAAGTCTTCTCCAACGCCACAGTTCAAAAGCATCATTTCTTCGGCACTCAGCTTTCTTTATAATCCAACTCTCACATCCATACATGACTACTGGAAAAATCATAGCCTTGACTAGACAGACCTTTGTTGGCAAAGTAATGTCTCTGCTTTTTAATATGCTGTCTAGGTTGGTCATAACTTTCCTCCCAAGAAGCAAGTGTCTTTTAATTTTATGGCTGCAATCACCATCCTCAGTGATTTTGGAGCCCAGAAAAATAAAGCCAGCCACTGTTCCACTGTTTCCCCATCTATTTGCCATGAAGTGATGGGACCAGATGCCATGATCTTCGTCTTCTGAATGTTGAAAACTGACTACATAGTGAGAAGCACCTCCACACCTATGAGAGATGAGAACCAGTGAAACCCAGGGGTCTGAAGACCATCAACCATCTGTGTCAGCAAAGGCGTTCTTCCAGTTTTTGTATCAGATGAAGACAAGGGTGAAAGCTGTTAGAGAATTTATCTGGCTTGGGCACATTTCTTGTGAGGAGGCTAAAGCTGAGTCACACAGGAAGAGCAGGGGACAGGTCTTAAATGGAGCCTTCAAAATGGAGTATGTGGTTCAACCACACATTGACAGGCAACAACACAAACCTATATACTCCAGGATGTGTTTACAGTGACAGATATTGAATATCTTTGATAATCATTTGTAAAGAGTTTAGAAAAAAATTCTGCAACATAATATAAGAGGTTATTGTATTGTTTCTTGGGGGTGCTTTAGCAAAATACCACAAAAATGATTTCAAACAATGGCAATTTATTGTTTCATGATTCTGGAAGCCAGAAGTCTAAGATTAGGTGTTGGCATAGTTGCTTTCTTTTGAAAACTTTAAAGAATCTGTCTCATGCCTCTCTTGTCTCTGGTGGTTGGTTGACAATCTGTGGTGTTTCTTTGCTTGAAGAGATATCATCTCAATCTCTGCTTTAATTTTCCTATGGCATTCTCACTGTGTATATGTCTATCTCTGTGTCCAAATTTCCACTTTATATGAAGATACCAGTCACGTTGGGTTAGGAGCCACCCTAATGACTTTGTTTTAATTTGATTACCTCTGTAAATAGCCTATTTCCAAATAAGGTCACAATCAGAGGTACTAGAGGTTAGGACTCCAATATATCTTTTTGAAAGTGACACAATTCAAATAGTAAATTACCTTAAGGTAAGCAGTAGATACAAATTTATTAGCATAATCACACAACTACCTTTGGAACTAGTAGCAATCAATAACTTTGTAGTTTACTAATGCCAAAGGGTCATTCCATATAAATTGATCTCTTTCCTGACTTTAATGCATCCATAATGAATTCCAGCTAACACAGACATTCTATTTCCCACTATTCTGAAAGGCAGGCATCCTACTTCTTATAAGTCTGGAGGAAATACCAAAGCTCTTCCTTTGGTTTCCTTGATACACACACATACCACTAATACACACACACACACACACACACACACACACACAGAGCAAACCTAGTCAGTAGCCCACTATCCTTAACAAAAATAATCTATTTTATTTTTTTAATTTAAGCATACAAAAAATATGAGGTTGGGATTATGCAAACCAATAGTTAACTTGAACTTAAAAAACTCACAAATGAGACTGTCTTCCCCTAGATAAACTGATATAGCAAAACAGTAGTTCAGGATAAACTAAACGTGAAAATAATTTCAGAATGTTTCATTTCATAATAAATTAGGATGAAAGTGAAAGTTGCTCAGTCATGTCCAACTCTTTGCAACCCCATGGACTGTAAAGTCCATGGAATTCTCCAGGCCAGAATACTAATATGGGTAGCCTTTCCCTTCTCCAAGTGGTCTTCCCAATCCAGGGATCGAACGCAGGTCTCTTGCATTGCAGGCGGATTCTTTACCAGCTGAGCCACAAGGGAAGCCTAGACTAGAATAAGAGATCATTATTTACTGACAACAGATACTATACCCTAAAAATGCTTTTCCTTTAAACTATTTCTAGAAAGATGGTGGACTATGTACCTACAGACGTTCTTTCCTTCACAGAGACACTGAATAAATAGCAATATATGAATCAGAATACCTTTTTGAAAACCCTAGAGACCAAGTGAGGAGCTGTAGCACCCAGGCCATTGTAAAGCCAGGAAGAGATCCCAGTGAAAGGGGTAGAAAAAGTATAGTGTCTGGCACACCTGTTCTTGTCCCTCACCCTGTCCTGCATAGTAGAGTATCCAGGAGCAAACTCCATGCCAGGGCTCTTCCCTCAGCATGGAGCTACAAAGTGGACTTAGCATCCAATTTTCTGGCTTGTATAAAGACTGCCCAAGGGACTCGTTTTTATCTCGCCAGGCTCAGTCTTGCTTGACCGAAAGGGATACACTAAAGAAGGAATGGATTCTCTTGTCTTAACCCTAAGAGAACTTTCTCTTTTAACTCACTGAAACAATTTCTATGCAGTCACTTCAAATTGATTTATAAAGCAGAAAGACCTAGAATGTTAATATGTAGTCAGATATAACTTCACTAAGCTTTTACTTAGTTTTAAATGAGCACGGTAAGATGAAACTCCTTAGGCTTCCAACTTTAGGCTTACATGTGCCTAAAGGAATCGTACAGGCTTTATTTTTCTTGAGCAATTGGAAGATGTTTTTATTTGGTAATGGGAAGAAAAATCTAATTTGACAATATTTTCTTTTCTCCAGTGGCAGTTGACTACATGATTACATTTTCAAATGATGGTAGAAAAGTCGATCACATTATTCTTATAGGAATCATTTTTCAGATCATATAGCACAACTATATCACGACTGCTGCTGCTGCTGCTGCTAAGTCGCTTCAGTCGTGTCCGACTCTGTGTGACCCCATAGACGGAAGCTCACCAGGCTCCCCTGTCCCTGGGATTCTCCAGGCAAGAACACTGGAGTGGGTTGCCATTTCCTTCTCCAATGCATGAAAGTGAAAAGTCAAAGTGAAGTCGCTCAGTCATGTCCGACTCTAGCGACCCCACGGACTGGAGCCTACCAGGCTCCTCCGTCCAGGGGATTTTCCAGGCAAAAGTACTGGGGTGGGGTGCCATTGCCTTCCCCGATATCACAACTAGACATTCAAAATCTCTGAAAAGAAGCTGCCTTCTTCAGCATCTACCTTCCTTCAAAAGAACCTTATGTAGGGAATTCCTTGGCAATCCAATGGTTAAGACTCCTCTTGTAATGCAGGGGTATGGGTTTGGTCCCTGGTCAGAGAGTTAAGATTCCCCATGCTTGTGGTCATGAAGAAAAAAAAAAAAAGAAACAGAGCATAAATAATAGAAGCAATATTGTAACAAATTAAATAAAGACTTTTAAAAAATGGTCCACATTAGCAACCCACTCCAGTGTTCTTGCCTGGAGAATCCCAGGGTCGGGGAAGCCTGGTGGGTTGCCGTCTATGGGGTCACGCAGAGTCGGACACGACTGAAGTGACTTAGCAGCAGCAGCCACATTTTAAAAAAAAATCTTTAAAAAAAAGAACTCGCTATAAAAGCCCTGAAAGGCTAAGTGAAGAGAAGAACAAATACAGCTATTCAAATTACAGCCAAGTAATCCACTTTGAAACAAGAGGGTTTTCCTACTGAAGTATCAAGATAATTACCAATTCTCAGCTTTAATTGTCCCAGGGAAGAACTGGTCTGAAAAATAGCATGCTCTAAGAAATTCAGAAAATAAGTTTTCTGAACATGCTGTAACTTGAAGAAAAGGACTTTGCAATTTAAGTAGCACTTTTTGCAAACCCTAAAGCAGAGAAGCACAAGAAAGTTAGGGAGAACAATATAATAGCAAATAATTAGGGCAATCTGCCGGGCTGCCGTGTATGAGGTCGCACAGAGTCGGACAGGACTGAAGCGACTTAGCAGCAGCAGCAGCAGCCCTCTGCCTGGTTTCTGGTCAGAGAGCAATCAGAAATAAAACAGAATGTTAATTGGGGATAGAAAATAACATAGAAACATTACAGTAAGCACAAGTTGAGAGAAATCATATTTTAATAATATTGTAGACACAGAATCTGAAATTAATCAGACAAGCTGGAGGAAAGCTTTGCAGGCAAACAAAAACACTTGGAAACCTTCTCTCATTTCCCTTCACTATTTGGTAATAATTTAAAGAAGAAAGGTATCAATTTCCAGATTTAAAGATACTTTTTTGTTCTAGCTTAGTGAATGGGAACATTGGTGTTTTTCAGCCTAATTTAGGTTTAATGACATCCGTGCTTTCCCCCATAACCTTTTCAGTTTAGCCTGTTGTAGCCCCTGAAAAGGACATAGATTTCCCTCAGGCTGTAAATGCTAGACAACCTATAATCCTCAGTACCTTTTTTCTCCCTGCCTGGCATCCAGGTATGCTTCTGAACAATTACTCCATTTGGCTCTATCATAGGGTACAGTATTGGTGCAATTGCAATCCAGGTTCCCTGCCCTCAATTCTTGATGAAAGTCAAAGAGGTCCCTGAAGAGTCCCTCTGAGAGTTCAGATTCTGGAAGTGAAAACTATCAGATTCCCTATCCTAGGACTTAAATCTACCATACCTTTACGGTAGTGATAGCACCATGTTTCTGAACCTCCTTCTCTGTACTTTCCATCAATTCCAGAGACTTCTTGAGATCCTCCCACAAAAAAAAAAAAAATCTTTTGTTTAAGTGAACTAAAGAAGGTTTCTTCTACACATAATTCAAAAACAGTGGCACTTTGATGTCATCGTAAACACTACTTATGGGTTTTTTAACTTTGAGAATCAATCTAAACCAAGCCCTGAGAACACAATTTTGGTTATAGAAGAGACTTTTCTTGGTCATGACTTGAAATACACAGCAGGTAGTGTTGTAGGACGTTATTATCACACTTACAAAGAACTCTATAAAATGTGACTTCTTTAACAGCAAAGAATTCAAGCAGATTGAAGAGCATCAGAAAATCCAATGATGCTGGGGGTTCCCAATTAGATGGCATTGTTGCTTATCTTCCCAGCATTAAATTACACTTCACTAAGTCTCTATCAGATAAGCTTAAATTATCCCTTAGCTGCCAAGATGGAGCTCCTATACTTAATTTCCCTTAGCCTTTTCCTGGCAGCTTTTACTTGTCTTTCCTGGGCATCTCAGGGGATGGTTTCATAAGCAGGTCAGAGCCTTCCTGAAAGGTCCAGCTGAGTTTTGTCGGCTTGCAGGTGCATCCACCCTATTTCAAGTATCTCACATTGTTTAGGGACTTTTATCTAATAATAATTCACCCTGAACAGGTGCAGTGTGTTTTTATTACATAATATTTTCATCATTTTGAACTGCCCCAGACTAAATCCGGTTCCTTTCTTTCACATTAATAGAAATCAATACACTAGCTAAAGTTTAAACAGAACAAAAATGGGAGCAAAAGGAATTAAACAAAATTAAGCAGTTGAAAAATTTAAAATTAATCTAACATTTAAATAATGAGAGGTAGAGATAAAGTAAATAAATTATATCTCTATCTTTCTATTTGCAGTTAAAAGTTGAATTAGTTTTCTAATTCTGCATGATAAGCTATTATAAGTTTATCAGCTTAAAACAAAACACATTTATTACCTCTCAGTTTTCTGTGGGTCAGAGTCTGGGTTAGCCGGATGATCTGTTCAGGATCTCACCAAGTTGAAATATAGGAATATAGGTGTAAGTCACAGTTGTAGTCACATATGAGGTTTGTAGTTCTCTTCAGAACTCTGTAATTGCTGGCAGAAGTCATCACCTTGCAACTGTATGACTGACGTCCTTGATTTCCTGCTGCCGTCCGCAAGGAATCGCTTTCCACTTCTAGAGGTCACCCTCAGATCCTAGCCATATGATTCTCTTTTCTCAAAATACAGCAGCTTCCTTCCTCAAGCCTGGAGGAAAGACCCAGTTTTGAAAAGACTCAGTCCCTCTATTAAGGGCTCATCTGAACAGGTCAGGTCCACCCAAGATAATATCCAATGTATTAACTAAAAGTCAACTGATTAATAAGCTAATTGTTAGAGTTATGTGCTGTGCTTAGTCATTCAGTCGTGTCTGACTCTTTGCGACCCCGTGGACTGTAGCCTGCCAGGCTCCTCTGTCCCTGGGGATTCTCCAGGCAAGGATATTGGAGTGAGTAGCCATTCCCTTCTCCACAGGATCTTCCCAAACCAGGTATCGAACCCAGGTCTCCCACATTGCAGACGGATTTTTACTGTCTGAGCCACCAGAGAAGCCCAATTGTTAGTTATAGCTGATAATATTCACAGGTCTCCAACAGCCCTCAAAGAGAGAAGATTATATACAGGGCATGCACACCATGAGGAGGAAATTTTTTTAATTTTCTAAGTTGATATTTTGTATTTTCATTTTTATTCAGTTCAATAAATAGTTTTTTAATTTTCTTTCCTTTTTGTTTTGTTTTGTTTTTGGAAACGCAGCATGCAGGGTCTTAGTTCCCTGACCCAGAGATCAAACCCACACCCCTGAAGTCAAAACCCAGAATCCCAGCCACTTGACTGCCAGGGAAGCTCCCAGTGAGGGAGTCTTGGTGGTCATCTTAGACTTCTGATTAGCACACATCATGATCTAAAGTAGGTAGATCAAACATCAGAGGAACAAGCATACTATTCAAACTTAGACATAGACTTTTAACAACTAAAATATACAATGAAACATATATTGTTTTTGAGGGATGGACTGAGCAGGGAGAGAGACTTTTCATCATATGCTTTTATGTACTATTTCAGTGTTATTGTTTTATATTACACAAGAATAATGTTACAGTAAAAAAAAAAAAAATTAGAAATCACAGACAGGGGATGGAAAAATCTCACATTCACAGACTCACTTTCCTGTTCTTCTCTTACGTGATCAAGTTACTTTGTGCTGATTCTGTGGACCTACTCTCTTCTTTTCTTTATACTCTCCCTGGATGATTTCACCCATTCCTGTGGCTTCAACGATATTCTAAAGACTGATGAGCATCAAATATATATTTATATCCCTGACTTTTTTGAATTCTACACACAGTTTTAATTCTTCCTGCTGCTGCTGCTGCTGGTAAGTCGCTTCAGTCATGTCCAACTCTGTGCGACCCCATAGACAGCAGCCCACCAGGCTCCACCATCCCTGGGATTCTCTCGGCAAGAACAGTGAAGTGGGTTGCCATTTTCTTCTCCAATGCATGAAAGTGAAAAGTGAAAGTGAAGTTGCTCAGTTGTGTCTGATTCTTCGAGACCCCATGGACTGCAGCCTAACAGGCTCCTCCATCCATGGGATTTTCCAGGCAAGAGTACTGGAGTGGGGTGCCATTGCCTTCCCCATTAATTCTTCCTACATACCTCTAACTACTTAATTAACCAGCATCTGAAACCTAATAAGTCCAAATTTTATTATCTGCTGCCACCATACCTTCTCCTTCTTATATTTCCTATATCGGTTGATAGCATAACTAGTCACTCAGTCTCTCAAACTATAAATTTTGGAGTTGTCTGTCATATCTGCCTATCATTCCTGGTCAGCAAGTCTTCTTGTGTACAATCAGACTAGTTCCACATCCGACTATCTACCATCACCACTGTCACACCATAGCCAAGCCTCATTTCTTTTAACTGATTTCCAAATACCAACCTTCCACCTACTAATCTATCCTCCAGGCTCCTAAGGATCATTTTCCTAAAATTCAAATGTGATTATGCTACTCCCTGTTTAAACTCTCCCTCTCCTCAATTTCCTTAGGGATAAGCCCAACCCAAATCTCATCCTTATCTCCATTTGCTCCCTCATCACTCCTGTTCTTATTTCTCCCATGCAAACACAGTCCATCTTCTAGCCACGCTGAATTTCTCACAGTTTGATAAATATGCCGTCTCTTTATAATTACTGAATTTTACACATGCAGTCCTCTCGTCCTAAAATGTTCTAGCTTCATATCCATCCACTCTTGTCTCCTCCCTGATCCTTCTCCCTCTCACCTTCTTGCACACTGCTCATTCCTATAGCAAACCTCTAGTCATTTTCTGAATACATCTGCTCTTCAACACTCTGTCTATTCACACATTTTTTCCTCTATAGAGAAATGTATTCTATATAGAATACATTCATCAAATCCCTACTTATTTTTGAAGATCCAGTTCAAATGTTGCCTCCTTTAGCAGAGACTTCCTCATCCCCCCACAAAGAGTTTGTTTCTTTACCTTACAGCATATGATAACTGCATTTTTCATTTTCATCTCACTTATTATTTTCCCCAATCAAGGACATTTTCAGGAGAGAATGTCTATTATTTGTATCTATATCATTAGTACCAAACACAATTCCTAGCACAAACTATATGCTCAATAAGTGCTTTATAAAACAAAATTAACAAGAATGTTCACAAAAGCACTATTTGTAATAGCCCCCAAATAGAAACTACACAATGTCACCTACTATCAAATAGGTAAATTGTGGTCTATTTATACAATATAAACTACACACTAACAAAAATGAAGGAACTACCGCTACTTGCAAAAACATTGGTAAATTCACAAAATGATGAACAAAAGAAGCTGGACACAAAGGAGTACATACTACATGTGTTCTACTTACATAAGCTTCAAGAAACAGGTGAAATTTCTCTATAGCAATAGAAGTCAGAGCTGGGTGTAATGGCAAGAACAGGGCACAAGGCACTCCTCTTGGGGTGCTGGTAATATTGTATGCCTATCTGGGTGCTGTTGACATGGGCTTGCTCATTTTGTGAAAACTCATCAAGCTGTATGTACATGTATGATTTTCAGTTTCCTCTATGTATGTTATACTTCAATAAAAGCTTACTTAAAAATTAACTTGCACTGCTCCTATGTTCTGCATTATTGATGATTTGCTGGTTGGACTGTAATTTCTACAACCAATAAGAAAGGGAATATCATGTTACCATGTTACACAATTGGTTCTACATTGTGAACCACAATTTCCTAGAACTAGTTTCTGAACTGAGATTATTATCCCAGCATGTTAAATGATTTGAAAGTATTATAGAAGCCTATTACATTGAATATTGAATATCCCCTTAACTTGTTAATTTTTCAAAGGACAAAAGTTTGAGCTTCACTAGGAAGTTTCCAAATGAAAGTGCTGATTGCTCATTGTCAAAAAAAAAAAATAAAATCAGTCTTCTCTGTATTTTCCTTTAGAAAGTTGTGTTCAGTTACTATGATTGGCTGATAATGGTCCCCCAAATATATCAGGTTATAATCCCAGGAACTTGTAAATGTTACCTTACAAGAAAAAAAGGTCTTCACAGATGTGATAAAGTTAAGGACCTTGAGATGGAAAGATCATCATCGATTATCTAGGTGGGCTTTAAATGTAATTATATGTATCGTTATAAAAAGACTTAACGACACACAGAAGAAAAGGCAATATAAAGACAGAGCAGAGATATAAAGACGCTGACCTTAAAGAATGGAATGAAGTGGCCAGAAGCCAAGGAATGTTGATAACCACCTGAAGCTAAAGAGACAAGAAATGCATTTTCCCCTAAATTGTCCAGAGGGCATGTCACCCTGCCAACACCTTGATTGCAGTGCAGTGATAAAGAGCCTGTACTTCTAGCCTCAAGAACTGTAAGAGAATAACATTTCTGATATTTTAAGCCACGAAGTTTGTGATTGTTACAGCAGCTACAGGAGACATTACTTTGCCAACAAAGGTCCGTGTAGTCAAGGCTATAGTTTTTCCAGTAGTCATGTATGGATGTGAGAGTTGGACTATAAAGAAAGCTGAGTGCCGAAGAACTGATGCTTTTGAACTGTGGTGTTGGAGAAGACCTAAGGAAATCAGTCCTGAACAATCATTGGATGAACTGATGCTGAAGCTGAAACTTCAATACTTTGGCCACCTGATGTGAAGAAGTGACTCACTGGAAAAGATCCTAATGCTCGGAAAGACTGAAGGTGGGAGGAGAAGGGGATGACAGAGGATGAGATAGTTGGAGGTCATCACCAACTCGATGGAATGAGTTTGAATGAACTCTGGGAGTTGGTGATGGACAGGGAAGCCTGGTGTGCTGCAGTCCATGGGGTTGCAAAGAGTGGGACACAACTGAGCAACAGAACTGACTGACAGGAGACAGGTAATAAATGTCAACCCTGTCTCCATTTAATTACAGAACTTGTCTAACACTGAAAATTGTATAATATCTCTAAAAATAATACCCCTTTTTAAACATGTATAGTAAGCTATTTTCCAAATTGAAATGGATTGTGGCATTTTATAGAACACAGAAATATTCACAGAAAGTGAAAAGATAAATCAGATCAGATCAGATCAGTCGCTCAGACATGTCCGACTCTTTGCGACCCCATGAATCGCAGCACGCCAGGCCTCCCTGTCCATCACCAACTCCCAGAGGTCACTGAAACTCACATCCATCGAATCAGTGATGCCTTCCAGCTATCTCATCCTCTGTCGTCCCCTTCTCCTCTTGCCCTCAATCCCTCCCAGAATCAGAGTCTTCTCCAATGAGTCAACTCTTCGCATGAGGTGGCCAAAGTACTGGAGTTTCAGCTTTAGCATCATTCCTTCCACAGAAATCCCAGGGCTGATCTCCTTCAGAATGGACTGGTTGGATCTCCTTGCAGTCCAAGGGACTCTCAAGAGTCTTCTCCAGCACCACAGTTCAAAACCATCAATTCTTCGGCACTCAGACTTCTTCAAAGTCCAGCTCAGTGATCACACCATCATGATTATCTGGGTTGTGAAGATCTTTTTTGTACAGTTCTTCTGTGTATTCTTGCCACCTCTTTTTAATATCTTCTGCTTCTGTTAGGTCCATACCATTACTGTCCTTTATTGAGCCCATCTTTGCATGAAATGTTCCTTTGGTATCTCTGATTTTCTTGAAGAGATCCCTAGTCTTTCCCATTCTGTTGTTTTCCTCTATTTCTTTGCACTGATCGCTGAAGAAGGCTTTCTTATCTCTTCTTGTTATTCTTTGGAACTCTGCATTCAGATGCTTATATCTTTCCTTTTCTCCTTTGCTTTTCACTTCTCTTCTTTTCACAGCTATTTGTAAGGCCTCCCCAGACAGCCATTTCGCTTTTTTGCATTTCTTTTCCATGGGGATGGTCTTGATCCCTGTCTCCTGTACAATGTCACGAACCTCATTCCATAGTTCATCAGGCACTCTATCTATCAGATCTAGGCCCTTAAATCTATTTCTCACTTCCACTGTATAATCATAAGGGATTTGATTTAGGTCATCCCTGAATGGTCTAGTGGTTTTCCCTACTTTCTTCAGTTTAAGTCCAAATTTAGCAATAAGGAGTTCATGGTCTGAGCCACAGTCACCTCCTGGTCTTATTTTTGCTGACTGTATAGAGCTTCTCCATCTTTGGCTGCAAAGAATATAATCGATATGATTTTGGTGTTGACCATCTGGTGATGTCCATGTATAGAGTCTTCTCTTGTGTTGTTGGAAGAGGGTGTTTGTTATGACTAGTGCATTTTATTGGCAAAACTCTATTAGTCTTTGCCCTGTTTCATTCCGTGTTCCAAGGCCAAATTTGTCTATTACTGCAGGTGTTTCTTGGCTTCCTACTTTTGCATTCCAGTCCCCTATAATGAAAAGGACATCTTTTTTGGGTGTTAACTCTAAAAGGTCTCGTAGGTATTCATGTCACAGTAATCCAAGTCTATGCCCCAACCAGTAACGCTGAAGAAGCTGAAATTGAACGGTTTTATGAAGACCTACCATTCAACTTCAGCTTCTTCAGCGTTACTGGTTGGGGCATAGATTTGGATTACTGTGACATTGAATGGTTTGCCTTGGAAACGAACAGAGATCATTCTGTCGTTTTTGAGATTGCATCCAAGGACTGCATTTCAGAGTCTTTTGTTGACCATGATGGCCACTCCATTTCTTCTGAGGGATTCCTGCCCGCAGTAGTAGATATAATGGTCATCTGAGTTAAATTCACCCATTCCAGTCCATTTTAGTTCACTGATTCCTAAAATGTGGACATTCACCCTGGCCATCTCTTGTTTGACCACTTCCAAATTGCCTTGATTCATGGACCTGACATTCCAGGTTCCTATGCAATATTGCTCTTTACAGCATCGGACCTTGCTTCTATCACCAGTCAAATCCACAGCTGGGTATTCTTTTTGCTTTGGCTCCATCCCTTCATTCTTTTTGGAGTTATTTCTCCACTGATATCCAGTAGCATATTGGGCCCCTACTGACCTGGGGAGTTTCTCTTTCAGTATCCTATCATTTTGCCTTTTCGTACTGTTCATGGGGTTCTCAAGGCAAGAATATTGAACTGGTTTGCCATTCCCTTCTCCAGTGGACCACATCCTGTCAGATCTCTCCACCATGACCCCACCAGCATGGCTTAGTTTCATTGAGTTAGACAAGGCTGTGGTCCTGGTGTGATTAGATGGACTAGTTTTCTGTGAGTATGGTTTCAGTGTGTTTGCCCTCTGATGCCCTCTCGCAACACCTACCATCTTACTTGGGTTTCTCTTACCTGGGCGTGGGGTATCTCTTCAGGACTGCTCCAGCAAAGCACAGCCATCGCAGCTTACCTTGGAGGAGGAGTATCTCCTAACCGCGGCCCTTCCTGACCTTCAACATGGGATACCTCCTCTACGCCATCCTGTGCCTGCAGAGCCACGGCTCCTTGGACGTGGGGTTGGTCCTCCCGGCCATGGTCCCTGGCCTCGGGCGTGGGGTTGCTCCTCCCAGCTGCCACCCTTGGCCTCGGGCATGGGGGCATGGGGTAGCTCCTCCCGCCGGCCGCCCCTGACCTCGGACGTGGGGTAACTCCTCTCATCGCCGCCCTGACCTTGGACGCGGGTAACTCCTCTCGGCCATTTCTGCGCCATCCATCGCAGTCTGGTACTCTCGGCCACTGCCCCTGACCTCGGACGTGGGGTAACTCCTCTTGGCCGCCGCCCTTCGGGCAAGGGGTCTTCCCGGCTTCTGCCCTTGACCTTGGACATGGGGTGGTTCTTCTCGGCCGGGCTTTAGCGCAGGCGGCTGCGGCGGGCGCGCTAAAGCACCGAAAAAGATAAATACTAGAAGGCAATGGCACCCCACTCCAGTACTCTTGCCTGGAAAATCCCATGGACGGAGGAGCCTGGTAGGCTGCAGTCCATGGGGTCGCTAAGAGTCGGACACGACTGAGCGGCTTCACTTTCACTTTTCACTTTCATGCATTGGAGAAGGAAATGGCAACCCACTCCAGTGTTCTTGCCTGGAGAGTCCCAGGGACTGGGGAGCCTGGTAGGCTACCGTCTATGGGGTCACACAGAGTCGGACACGACTGAAGTGACTTAGCATAGCATAGCATAGAACATAATTTATGTGGTTCATCATGGAGACCTTAAAACATACAAGTCTGTTGTGATTTTTTTACTCTGAAGTTATCTTTTGTCTGCTAAGGGCTGGGCTTTGATATTCACTAGTTACTCACCACTTCAAGTGGTGTTAAACATAGAATGTAAGCCTACTAACTCAAAAACTCAAGAGTATAAAAAGAATTTAATTCATTAAGGATTGTTTAAAATGCAAATATATAGGGATATATTGAGATCTCAGAGGGTTCTCAAATAAAACCTAAGTGGTTTATGGTAATTCATTAATCCCCTTACCCTCAGTGAACGCTTGAGCTAATTTTAGCATATTGTATTCTCAGTGAATATGTCCCAATTCACCCAAAAGATTAATAGTTTCTTCAGTGCATACTTGTCAGGTACAAATATACAAAGCAATGTGCTAGTTGCTGATGTTGGAAGGTGGAGGAGTAAGCCGTAGAAAACAAAATCTTTTCAGTGCTGATTTCTGCTGTATAGGACCTACAAGCAATAAGGTACAGACCTACAGAAAGATAAAATGAACATAAATAGCTATAAGACTGCTTCTCTAAGTTATATATATAACAAGAGAGTTATAGGTAAAGGTTAGAATTCAGAAAAAGGAGAAATTTCCATACAGCTAGGATGGGAAGAGGGTGAAAGTAATGAAAATAGCTCATGGAGAAGTCAGGCCTTGAATGATCTAATGTGCCAAGATGAACAGTTCAATTGATAAAGTATCACGTGTCCAATTTATTGTACAAAGATGACTTTGGCTGGGGTTTATAATTGATTGGAAACAAAATAGTAAAAGTCAGGCTAAGAAGGTTGGACTTGTCTATAGGCCATGAAAACCCACAAGAAGTGTAAAGCAAAGAAGTGATAAGACTGAGAAATTAATTGAGCAAGGTATAATAGGAAAAGGGGCTAGGGAAAGAAGACTTGTGAAAGTGAATCAGGTTCTGGCTCAGCCACCTATGCTAATCTCAAGGAAATTACTTGTTTTCCTGGATCTCAGACTTGATTTCTATAAATGGAATTAACTACAATGACCTCATAAGATTGCTGTGAGGGTCAAAAATAAATAAGGAATTTAACAATATTGTATAAACTTTAAAACAGGGTAAGTAAAATGTATAAAATACAGCATACACACTTACATTCATAATCCAGGCAAGAGTTAATGAGGGCCTGAAGTATGCATTGGTAATCTGAATCAAAGAGATACCAGAGATATTACAGCAGTAGACCTAACAGACTCAGGAACTGATATAGTGCGGAAGGAGTTGCAGGGAAAAACCGAAAGACCTTAACCTTAGATGACAAAAAGAATGGAGGCATAAAAAGAAAAGTAGGTTTATGGTTCACTGGACTTCTCCTTCACTCAACAAATAATTGTCATTTGCAGGCAACATTTTAAGTGCGGGACTGCTACAGAGAATAAAGTAGACAAAGAGCTGCCTCATGGAACTTGTATTCTGTGAAGGGACACAGGCATTTAAAGATAAACACAAGGCATGTCAGTATATTAATCATGTTTTTTACTATCTGTATTTTATGATATTTTGACATCTCCTTTTATGAGTCTCCTGAAGTCTGATACACTATCTCCCAGGACCTAAATCACCCCAGGGCAGGATACCAGACAACTAGGAACCACCCTTACATTTCAGAGGCTGCAGAAGTTACTCGAACTATGCAATCCTAAACTTGTTCTACTACTTTGCCTTTCTCAATCCTTCCCACCAAAACCACAATAAAGGCTCTGGTCAGTGTTTTCCCCTCACTCCTGCATCCTGACCTACCCCTCTGCTTCCCCATCTGGCCCTGCATGGCATGGCATACTTCCTCTTGAAAACTACAAAAAACTATCTTTTCAATGGCAATCATTTCCTATCATCTATCAGCCAAAAGAATACCTTATCATGGTAATTAACTAAAGTTTTACTTCATATAATCAGATTAATTTTTAGAGTACTAAATGGTTTTTGTCACATCCTCCAACATATCAAAATGGTATTATACTTGGAAGTAATTCTTAAATATAAGTTTCACTATATTTTTTCCCATGATAATGCAAATGAATAATTGAACTCTTGAAAACTTGCAATAATCTTCCCCAAAGTATCCCTTTTCTCTCATCTATATGCTTATCTCTAAAGAGGATTCATGGGACTTCTCTGGTAGTCCAGTGATTAAGAATCTGCCTGGCAATGCAGGGGATATGGGTTTGATCCCTGATCAGGGAACTAAGATCCCACATGCAATAGAACATTAAGTCCATGCACCCGTACTCTCTGGAGCCTGTGAGCCACAATTAGAGAGCCCAAGTGCAGCAACTACTGAGCCCATGTGCCACAACTAGAGAGTCCATGTGTCACAGCAAAGATCCAGCATGATGCTGGAGATCCCGTGTCCAGCAGCTAAATAAAGAAATAAAGAAATCCTGATGCAATCAAATAAAGAAGGATTCATAATAAAAATAAATTAAAAGTATAAAAAATAATAAATAAATAAAATAAAAAGAGGATTCATATATTACTTCATATTTTTCAACCATACAACCTAGTTCAAAAATATTATTAATATGTTGTTAATATTTTATAATAAAAATAAACTCATACATGAATTTCCACATTTATACAATTATTCTAAATTGCTTTTTAGGATAAACAATAGCATTATTGAAAGGAGAAGGCAATGGCACCCCACTCCAGTACTCTTGCCTGTAAAATCCCATGGATGGAGGGGCCTGATGGGCTGCAGTCCATGGGGTTGCTAGGAGTTGGACACGACTGAGCGATTTCACTTTTACTTTTCACTTTCATGCACTGGAGAAGGAAATGGCAACCCACTCCAGTGTTCTTGCCTGGAGAATCCCAGGGACGGGGGAGCCTGGTGGGCTGCCATCTATGGGGTCACACAGAGTTGGACACGACTGAAGCGACTTAGCAGCAGCAGCAGCAGCATTATTGAAGAACTTCATATTGGTGTAAATATTGGAAACATTGGACATTTAAAAAATTTTTAAACCTTGAGGCTGTACACATTAAAGAAGTTTTATATGTTGCTATTTTTGTTACCTGCTGCTGCTGCTAAGTCACTTCAGTCATGTCCGACTCTGTGACCCCAGAGATGGCAGCCCACCAGCCTCCCCCGTCCCTGGGATCCTCCAGGCAAGAACACTGGACTGGGTTGCCATTTCCTTCTCCAATGCACGAAAGTGAAAAGTGAAAGTGAAGTTGCTCAGTCGGGTCCAACTCTTAGCGACCCCATGGACCACAGCCCACCAGGCTCCTCCATCCATGGGATTTTCCAGGCAAGAGTACTGGAGTGGGGTTCCATTGCTTCTCTGCCTAAACCTAACTAAAATTACTTTCACCAGCATGTTTTGAAGAATCTTAGTTGCAGATTCCCTAAGTAAGGGAAATGTAACTATTAACTTCAAAAGATAGATAATATATATTTACAAAGTATCATAATCCAAATAAACCAAGATAAATGTCTTTGGAAAAGATCTGTAGTAATTTTAAGAGTTGAAAGGGTATTTATTATCGATTGTCTATAATGACCCATAGTTATGTGTTATAAGATGCATTTAAATCTGCAATGGAGAATCCACAATTATCTAAAGCTTCAAGGTGGCAAATCAATTATCCCGTAATGAATGGCAAGTTATATCAGTTGTAAATATGTGTCACAAGGATCATGTTTTAGTAGAAACACTGAAAGAAATCTTGAACAGCATTTTATTACCATGCTAATGCAGTAGAGCCTTCTGGCAACTATATAGAATCCAGAATATAATGTCTAAATACGCAAGGAGAACATTTAGAATATGAACACTAATATCCTCAAACAGCTGCTTACTTTATGCTAAACCAATAATAGTACTCAACTTTTTGGTCTCAGGATCCCTTTACTTTTAAAGATTATAGAGAGCCCCAAAAAGTTTTTATGTGAGTTCAATCAATGGTTTATTACCTTACAAGAAATTAAAACAGAGATAATATTTAAATAGGTATTTACTTATTTAGGAAATTTTTTTACAAATCATAATAAACACCCCATGTTAATATCAGAGCAACTATGCTATCTTGTTCTGTAACCTCTGGACATGAAAGGAAGAAAGAAAAGTCTGAGTTTTTTAAATAAAAAATAAAAATAAAATAAAAAATTTGTCATTAAGGAAACAGTTTTAACCTTGCAGAGTCCCTGAAGAAGAGAATTGCTTTGAGACCTGCTGCTCTAAATCTTTAGTTTATCAGTAGGAAAAGCTGAATTTGTCTACTAGGTCACATGAAAATGCTGTTTGCAGAAGGGAAAACTAATAGTAACCAAGCCAGTTCTTAGAGTTTTAAGAAACAGCCCAAGTCCAGTGACTAAGATAAGAACATTAACTTCTAACTTTACACAAAGTTCAAGTTCTCAGCCTTAGCCAATAACAGCAGAGGCTAGGTATACTCATAGACAGCAGTAATGCTTTGAAATGCACATGGCCATCAGCACTGAGTTAACTGTGACAATGCTCTTAGTCTAAAAATTAACTTAATGATTTCTTTACGACTGTTTAACTCATTAGAGTTAATTACATATCAATACTGCAGTTAACTTATAAAAATGATAAACTGTGCTTCTGTTTCTCTTGTGTTGTCTAAAACATCTTCTGTGTGCTAAAACTCCTAAGGATAGATAAATAAGTCTTTGAGCTGAAGCTGACGAGCTAATGAAGAACATCTGTATAATACAGTGCATGTGTGAGTAGCAAATGTTTACATTTATTTGGCATGCATAAACATGCATGTGAAAAGTGAGAGTGAAGTGAAAGTTGCTCAGTCGTGTCCAACTCTTTGCAACCCCATGGACTATACAGTCCATGGAATTCTCCAGGCTAGAACACTGGAGAGGGTAGCTTTTCCTTTCTCCAGGGGATCTTCCCAACTCAGGGATCAAACCCAGGTCTCCCAAATTGCAGGTGGATTCTTTACCAGCTGAGCCACAAGGGAAGTCCAAGAATAATGGAGTGGGTAGCCTAGCCCTTCTCCAGGGGATCTTCCCGACCCAGGAATCAAACCGGGGTCTCCTGCATTGCAGGCGGATTCTTTACCAACTAAGCTATCAGGGAATTTGCCACATTAATTTCCTGTTTAAAGCAAAACCAAAATATGAACATTTTTCTACAACTCAATGAATTTCAAGACAAAATTACAAAGATTTTTAAATAATTTTTTGGTGTCTATATAGTAGACATTTTGTTTGTCCACAATTATTCTCTCCCCCGGCACACTAACTGTATCCTAAATGATCCTAATTATTACAATCTGAGTGGGCTTCAAATTGACTAAAAGCCAACAGAATACACAATGAAAAAAAAAAAAATGGTGATCTCTTCAGCAAGTGGGAGAGTTGCACAGCCACACACAAATCAATGAGATTAGAACACACCCTCACATCATACACAAAGATAACCTTAAAATGGCTTAAACACAAATTAAAACAGGACTCCTTAAAACTCCTAGAAGAGAATGTAGGCAAAATACTCTCTGACACAAATTACACCAGTTTTCTTAGGTCAGTCTCCCAAGGCAATAGAAATAAAAGCAAAAATGAACACATGGCACCTAATTAAACTTACAAGCTTTTTACAGCAAAGGTGGAAGCCCAAGGAAACCATAAACAAAATGAAAAGGCAGCCTGTGGACTAGAAGAAAATATTTGCAAATGATGCAACCAACAAGGGCCTAGTTTCTAGAATACACAAACAGCTCATGCAACTCCACCCAGAAAAACAAAGAACCCAATCAAAAAATGGGCAAGAAGAACTCAATGGACACTTCTCCAAAGAAAACATACAGATGGCCAACAGGCACGTGAAAAGATGCTCAACATTGCTAATTATTAGAGAAATGTAAATCACACGGACAATGAGGTACCACCTTACACTGGTCAGAACAGCCATCATTAGAAAATAAACAAATAACAAATGTTGGAGAGAGTGTAGAGAAAAGGGAACCCTCCTACACTGTTGATGGAAATGTAAACTGAAGCAATCACTATGGAAAATGGTATGGAAATTCCTCAAAAAACTAAAAATAGTTTCTATATGATAACAGCAGTCCCACTCCTGGGAATATATCCAGATAAAACTATAATTCAAAAAGATATATGCACCCCTATATTCATAGCAGCACTATTCACAATAGCCAAGACACATGTGCTTAGTCCCTCAGTCCTGTCTGACTCTTTGCCAATACATGGAAACAACCATCAACAGATGAATGGACAAAGATATGGTGCATATATACAATGGAATACTACTCAGCCATAAAAAAGAATGAAATAATGCCATTTGCAGCAACTTGGATGGACCTAGAGATTATCATATTAAATAAAGTAAATGAGAAAGAGAAAGACAAATGCAATATGATTGCACTTGTCTATAGAATTTAAAATAGGACATAAATGAACTTATCTATAAAGCAGAATCACAGACATAAAGAATAGACTTGTAGTTGCCAATGGGGAGGGGATTGGGGGAGAGATGGATTGGATTTGGGGACTAGTAGATGCAAACCATTATATGTAGACTGAATAAAGAACATGGTTCTACTGTATAACCTAGAGAACTATATTCAATATCCTGTGATAAACTATAATGGAAGAGAAAATGAAAAAGAATATATATATATATATGAATCACTTGGAGATATATATGTACATGACTCACTTGGCCATACATCAGAAATCAACATTGTAAATTAACTATATTCCAATAAAATAAATTAAAAAAAATAAAACACATACTGTATTGCCAGAAAAGGAAGCTAATAGATTTCTGAATTAACAGATACAGAAAGCAAACCCATTTGAAAATTAGAAAGTAAGCATCTCAAGAACATTAGGTCTCTGTCCATTTCTTAACTGGTGATTCCTAGGCATTGGTAAAAGCCTAATATATAAAAGGCATGCATTAGATAGTTGTAGAATAAATGAATGTATGAATAAAGGTAAGGAACTATATTTGTGACATATACAACCAAAATTTACCAATGCGAGTTTTTTTTTTTTCCCACATCCTCTAATTGAGGCAATAGTGCTCAGGTTTGACAGCTTGGAAAGTTAGGTGTTATGTGGGTCAAACATAGCAAACTGTTTATTATAAATAAAAGCAATTTCCCTAAATCTGGATTGATATTATTGTGAAACACAGAAAGTTACTAAAGTTATTCCTCTCTTCATTGGGAGAATGTAAAATTGTTTATCTGTAATATATTTGCCAAATAAAATGTTTCCCCTGTTTTTCAACAGTTCTAATAATCATGAACTGGCTTACAAGACATTTTTTAGGTTAATTATATGCTGTTATTGCAGGAATGAAATGTTTAAATCAAAGCAGAATAGCATTTACTATTTACAAGAGCTTGTTAAAGGCAATATAAAAGAATAAACTCCCTAAAGTCTCCCTAAACAACCTAACATTTTATTATCAACCTTGTTTTAATCAGTATATTTTTACTTTCCAATTTTGGGTAATATTAAAACATCCTTTCTTCATTCAATGTTCGCCCCTTTTTCTTCTGGTTTAATTTGGGAGATGCTGAAGTCAATTCTGGTTAGCCTATGACAAAATATAAACTTATTAATAGGATACTGCTGCAGTCCATGGGGTCCCTAATTGTCTGACACGACTGAGCGACTTCACTTTCACTTTTCACTTTCCTGCATTGGAGAAGGAAAGGGCAACCCACTCCAGTGTTGCCTGGAGAATCCCAGGGACGGCGGAGCCTGGTGGGCTGCCGTCTGTGGGGTCGCACAGAGTCGAACACGACTGAAGCAACTTAGCAGCAGCAGCAGCAGCAGAAGCAGTGGTAGAGGAGCGGAGAAGGCAATGGCACCCCAGTCCAGTACTCTTGCCTGGAGGGTCCCATGGACGGAGGAGCCTGGTGGGCTGCAGTTCGTGGGGTCGCTAGGAGTCGGACACGACTGAGCGACTTTACTTTCACTTTTCACTTTCATGCATTGGAGAGGGAGATGGTAACCCACTCCAGTGTTCTTGCCTGGAGAATCCCAGGGAGGGCGGAGCCTGATGGGCTGCCGTCTATGGGGTCGCACAGAGTCAGACACGACTGAAGTGACTTAGCAGCAGCAGCAGCAGGATAACTCAGAGAATTCAAGAATTTGAAAACATATGGCAAGAATACTGGAGTGGGTTGCATTTCCCTCCCCAGGGGATCTTCCCAACCCAGGGATCAAACCCGAATCTCCTGCATCTCCTGCATTGGCATGCGGATTCTTTACCAACTACACCTCTTGGGAAGCCCAAGCATATATACACATCGCATAAAGGGCAAGAGCAACTGGATATCTCAAACTTCACAGACTCTATTTAAGAGCATTGCCATTGATCTGACCCGGCTCCCAAAACATAATTCGAAATGATAAGTTCCAGCAAAGAAATGGTCATTTAAAAACTTTAAACATTACTCATCTCTAAATAAAGTCAATATAATATTTATTAAAATAACATGTCCCCAAAATTAGAAGAATGAATCAGACCATTTGAACAGTTTAGCCTAAACATGCTTTAGGATCATATCGTCCTCCTATACCTAAATCTGTGTTCACCAAAACAATTTTATGATCATTGAATTCATTTTTGATGTATTCATATCTAGTCAAAAAACAGATATCCAATAGAAAGAACAAAATAAAGTCATTAGTGGTTCTCTCATCATTACCACATCCATATAAATTTAAATATTGGTATTAAAACCAATAACCCCTGTCCAGTAAATTAGGTTATTGTGAGACCACACCTAGACTAGATGGACTCTCAAGACCACATAATACATGCTTTAAGAGTTAAGGCTTGTTATTTTGGACGTTCAAAGGCAAACACAAAATTATGATAGTGTGGTGGTTTCGTCTCTAAGTCATGTCCGATTCTTGCAACCCCATGGACTATAGCCTGCTAGGCTCCTCTGTCCATGGGATTCTCCAGGCAAGAATACTGGAGTGAGTTGCCATTTCCTTCTCCAGGGGATCTTCCTGACCCAGGAATCAAACCTGGATCTCTTGCATTGCATGCAGATTCTTTACCAACTGAGCTATGAGGGAAGCCTAAAAAATTATTGATAAAGGATATTATATACGATAAGAAGCTCTGGGTCACTAAGATGTGTGGTGAGGTAAAAGAGGAAAAGAACATGTGTGCGTGAACGAATGAATGAAACTTTCTCAGCTGTGTCTGACTGTTTGCCACCCCACGGATTATAGCCCGCCAGGTTTCTTTATCCATGGAATTTT
Source organism: Tragelaphus eurycerus (assembly GCA_935064755.1). Classification (NCBI taxonomy): domain Eukaryota; kingdom Metazoa; phylum Chordata; class Mammalia; order Artiodactyla; family Bovidae; genus Tragelaphus; species Tragelaphus eurycerus. The sequence continues at coordinate 10,240,275 of CAKXYN010000038.1, forward strand.
CCTAGTGAGAATACTGGAGTGGGTAGCCATTTCCTTCTCCAGGGAATCTTTCCAACCCAGGGATCAAACCTGTGTCTCCTGCGCTGCAGGCGGATTCTTTACTGTCTGAGCCACAAGGGAAACTAGATTATGCTCTAAATTAGTTAAGCAAGTAGAATGAAAAGACTGGTGCAGAAGTGCTTTTTTATTCATTATTTTATTCAGTCCTATACTTTGTGATAGATAGGTGATAGGATGGATGGATGGATAGGTAAATGGATGATAGATGGATAGGTAGATAGGTAGATAGATAGACTAACATATGACTTCCTTGACAATGAAAAACTGGTTCACTTTGCTTTTACAGCTAAAAGCAGAATCCTCAGCACAGGTTCAGTCCCAGGAAAGAGTAACAATTCAGCATATCCACCCCACAACGTTTTTGCATGTAATAACTCATTCATCTTTAACTTTATGGGCTTGTAAATGATAAAGGAAGAAAGTACTTTACTGAGACCAAACTGAAGATTTTTATCTGCTCTCAAAGATTTTCCAATTAACCACCTCAAACCAAATTTTTATGATTGGCATTTACATCCTATCTTTCCAAAGTAAATTTAGAACTCAATCTGGTTTGATTCAGAGCTCAGAAATGTTAATTATATTACCTAAACGTGTGAGTCTTGACCAAAGTGAAGTATTTTAATTTAAAATCCAGTCATTTGTACTAAATAGGGAGTACCCAAATGGCTGTCCACAGGCAAATGAGGCTCTGATTAAGGTTTCATTATTTATAGTGAAATTGAGAAAAATAAGAGCAATGCAGAAAGTTTTTCATAACACTAAACTTATTTAATTTTTATTTCTATCTATAATATTTATTTTATAATTAATTCTTGGGAAAATATGCCATACATTAAATAATAACACCATATAATAAATGCATATTGCATGTGATTAAGATATAATCCCAAATTGTCCATGAATTAAAAATTAAAGAAGACAATTATATCAGTAGGGTTACAGTGAGGAGGCAGCAATCACACAGTTATTTGAATGAAGAGAATTTTAAAAATTGGAAACTGGAAAAATAAAAAACGTTCTTAAGATATCAGAAATAGCAACTGCCGGAAGTAGCTATCTCCACCTATAGGGTTGGAGGAATAAGGAAAGAGGTTGTTAAAACTTAGAAACTAGAAAGATAGAGGAGGGAGCCCATATGAACTCAAACATCTGAGGTGACGCTGCATGCCTGATGCTTATGCTGAGGGTTGGGGGTGGAAGGAGTTGTGCACAAGGAATTTCTTTCTGCAAGTATTGGGAAACTAGCAAAGCAGTCCCACTTAATGCTGTAGGAGAGAGGGAACTGAGGCCGCATGGTGAAGGGTTGCTGAGCTAATGCTCACAGGAACAGGAAGAAGGCAGAAAGAAAACTGGAAGCTGACAGACTGGAGCGAGTCCCTCCTTTCTCCTGTCACCAGTCTCCTCTAACACTCCCTAGTGGGAGAGCCTAACAGGGAGCCAGCTTAACGGGTAAAAGTGGAGTTTACAGAGTCCACACATCACAAAGCGGGGTACAAAAGGGCTTAAGAAGTAAACTGGTACAACACTGCTGGCTTTTACTTACTAAATTTTCACTTACATATAAAATACCAGCTAGTGACATAATTTTTATCAATAGAAACTTTATGAGTCAAGTCAGTGAAACTGAGGTGGACGAACCAAGAGCCTGTTTTACAGAGTGAAGTAAGTCAGAAAGAGAAAAACAAATATATATTAATGCATATAAATATGGGATCTAGAAAAAATGGTACTGATGAACCTATTTGCAGGGCAGGAATAGAGATGCAGACGTAGGGCATGTGGTGGACTCAGCAGGGAAAGGAGAAGACGGGAAGAACTGAGAGAAGAGCACTGAAACATGTACACTACCGTGTGTAGAACAGATAGCTAGTGGGCTCAGCCCAGTGCTCTGTGACGACCTAGAGGGCTGGGATGGGGTGAGGGAGGCTCAAGAGGGAGGGGAATACATGCACACTTACTGCTGATTCACGCTGTTGTGAGACCCTGGGAGAAAGCAAACATGCCATCTCTCACCATTGTAGCCTTGTACTGGAGAGGGGAACACTAGGGGCACTCTCAAAGTTGAGTTGCTCTCCAGACTTTGTGCTACCAACTTCAGAACTTTTCTCTTTTGATGCTCTTCAACTGTACCCTCGCCTCTGAAGCTCCCACCACTATATACAGAACCACTCTGCTCTTCCCATGCTTATCACTTTCATTACCAGCCTCCAAACCACTCCACCATGTTCATTAAGATTCGAAGCATCTGGCTCAAGATACTCCTTCACACCCTGAATCCTGCCATGTTTGGCCTGATTTAATCACACATGTGAAGGAAACATTAAATACTAACTGCACAGTTGTCTAATCCAGACCCCTACAACACCCTTGGCTTCTATGGCACTTCAGCAATCCTGTCTCAGGAAATAACCAAAACATCAACCTTAATTATAATCACTAATTTGTGGACTACTGAACTCTGAAACTAAATCCACCTAAATTCTATAGTCCTTTCACTCATCTTAAGGCTTATCTAAGGCTTACCTTAAAGCTTCTCTCTCTAACCACTTTCCCAAACTATCAGCCCCTTTAATTTTGTCTTTCTAACTTACTCAGGAGTTATAATTAACATGTATTGAGAGCTTACTCTGCCAGGCCCTACTCTAAGTGCTGCATGAGTATCACCTCATTTCATTCTCACAGCAACCTTACAAAGAAGAAGCTGCTACAATCTTGTAAACAGTTACTTCTACCATTTTCTAGCCATGCCTTCAATTTCCTTTGACAGTGCACAACACTTGCCTACCCAACTGTGAGCATATTTTATCCTCTTTTTTTTTTTTTCAGACTTCCAAAAAAGAAATCACATAATTATAGAAAAAACAGTATAATTAAATTGATTGGTTCAGGTTCCTAAGCTAAGACTCCAGCATTATTCAGTAGCCCCATATACACCCCAAGTTAAATTCCTTTGCCACTTTTATGAAAGAGTTCCAAAGCTTTAATGCTTTCTTCAAGCTGTATTTTATATTCTCTTCTGCTACTCTACTCTATTCTATTCTCACCTTCACTCTCAACCTGTGCCCTGAACTTCCACTTTATGAAGAATATAGACATCATAAAGCATAATTTCCCTCTCCTTGAGCTCCAGTTTTATCGAAGTGTGCTTATTTCTTGTTGCCAGTCTCAAAGGAAGGAGGTTGCCTTGACTCAACCACTTCTTTCTTACCTCATGGTCTCATTTCATCTGTCTCTCTTCTATCTTCAATTCTTCATTCAATAAATATTCATGAGCACCTAGTAGGTGTCAGAACCTGTTTGAGGGAAACTGGATACATAAGTGGACAAAACAAAGATCCTTGCCCTTACATTTTAGCTTCTCTACTGGTTCATGTGCCTTAGATCTTCTTTAAATAATTAAATTCACCTTATATACCCACCTGTGCATCTCCAAAAAAAGTTGTCAGTTGCAACTTCTGTCTCTTCTCGTCATCATTAAATTACTTAAAAAGGATATCCTTGAGGGGTAGGAAGCAATATCTTAAGAATGAAGTATATGGCAAATAACTGCTGAACAGAAAGAATCACGGTGATGCCATCAAATAAAGTGCCTGTGAGCCACAGAGTTACATATTTGTCCCTCCTCTTCCTGAGGCTGCCTGCTTCTCTGGATGACCAAGATTCCGAGAAAGCATCCCCAGAAACGATGTGTGCTCAGGGGATGTGATTCATCACACCCAAACTGTAGATGCCAGCTGACAGCAAACTCAGCTTACTTTCCCTTCACTTTTGGGTAGCTAAAGGTCTTAACAAAGATAATAAGCCAAATGTTTCCGGGCCTCCAACTCAAATCCAGCATAAATTCTAGGAGTACAGATGAGAAAGTACCAGATTAAAGTAGAGTAGGAAGTCAAGAAGAGTGCACCCATAATTCTCTAGGCAAGCAGCAGGCCTCTAGAGATGAATAACAGAAAAACTTAAATACAGAGCCCATGAAAAATTATTACTAAATGAATTAAACAAATGTGATATGAGAAAAACAAATGAAAAATATTTGTTCAAAATATGCTTGTAATTGAAGAAACAATTTTAAATAAGGATTATTCACTCAGGCTCCCTTGCTGGTTTTGAGTATAGAGGAAAGAGATCACAAGGCAAGGAATATAAGAAGGCTCTAGAAAATGGAAAAGGCAAGGAAATGAATTCTTCCCTGGAGCCTTGATAAACGAACATAACTTCACCAACACCTTCAATTAAGGCCTATTCCCTAATCTATTTTGAGTTAATTTTAATGTATGGTATAATACAGTTCATTTTTTTGCTTGTGGATATCCAGTACTCCCAATATTTATTGAAGAGACTTTCATTTCTCCATTGCATATTCTTGCCTCTTTTGTAAAAAATAACTGAACTTATATGGTTTGTAAGACTCTCTGTTCTGTTACTTTGACCTCTGAGTGTGTTTTTATACCAGCATCATACTGTTTTGATTACAACAGATTTGTAATTTGAAGTTAGGCAGTGTGATGCCTCCAGCTTTGCTGTTTTTACTCAAGATTGATTTCAAATTTGGAGGTCTTTTATGGATCAAACAAATTTTAGAATTGTTTGCTCTATTTCTATGAGAAATGTCACTGGAACTTTAATAGAATTATACTGAATGGACATTTCAGCAATATTAATCTATGAATATGGAATATCTTTCCATTTTGTCTTCATTTTGATCATCAATGTCTTACACTTTTCAGTGTACAGAACTCTCACCTCCTTGGTTATATTAGCTTCTAAGTAAGTATTAATATTTTATTATTTTCATGCAATTATAAATGATATTATTAATTTCTTCTAGTTCATTGCTAATGTATAGAAAAGTAACTAATTTTGTATATTGATTTTGTATCCTGCAAATTTACTGAATTTTTATTAGTCCTAACAGTTTTATAGAGAAGTCCTATGGTTTTCTATATCTAATATCATATCATCTGCAAAGAGAGACTTCTGTTCCTTGTTTATTTGGATTATTTTATTTTTTTGTCTAATTGCTCTGGCTACAACTTACAGAATTATGTTGAATAAAAGTGACAGAAGTGGCATCTTTGCCTTGTTCCTAATGTTAAAGGTAGTTTTCAGCTTTTCACCATTAAGTATGATGTTAGCTACGGGCTGGCATCACCAACTCAATGGACACAGGTTTTGGTGAACTCCAGGAGTTGGTGATGGACAGGGAAGCCTGGGGTGGTGTGGTTTATGAGGTCGCAGAGAGTCAGACACGACTGAGTGACTGAACTGAACTGAAGTAGCTGTGGGCTTGGTATCTTGGAAACCCATCCCTCATGTGGCAGTCAAAAGCTGGGGTGCTAGATGTGCAGTCCAAACTCTGCTTCTCAGGGAGAAGCTGGGAATAAGCACTCTCTCTCAATAGTATTTCACTGCTGGGTGCAGTTTATAGTGAGCATGTGTCTCAGCCTTTCCTACCCATTTTCTGTTTTTTCATATGTCTGATATATAGAAATTGCTTAGCTAGTTTCTCAATTGTTTTTTCAGAGGGAATTTATCAGAATGTACCTATATACATGATGCTTCCATGAGAGGAAGAATATTCAGGAGCCTCCTGTGTCAACATCTTGATAAACTCTCCAAACTTTCGCTATTCCTAGAAGACACTTGGAGACACTGAAATGGCTCACTCACTACGTCTTAACTTCTTCTAACATGCTGAGGCTAACCAGCCAAAAACTATTTCACAGTCCCTTGTACCTAGGGTTCTAGGATTTAAAAATGTTCCTACCATCAGATGTTAAACTGGACTTTGGCACTCACTTTGTTGGTGTGGTTTGGGACAGCAGTGGCACTGGCTGGGACAGCAGCTTCCTAAATTGGCAGACTATTTTCTGCTCATAGCAGAGGTTCAGGAGCTAATAACTTGTAGTCGTTTCTTTCTGATACTATAGAATCCTGCTTGGGTTAAAAGCAATAATCTCCTGACAGCCAATGTAGTTGGGAACCATTCCTGGAAGCTCAACCTAGAATCTGTGAGCCATTTAATACTCTGAAGAATCTCTTTGTGCTCAAACTGACTATAGTGAGTTTTAATCTCCAAAACTGAACACTGACCAAAACACTACTTATTTATTCTGGAGAAAATTTCCATATGTGAACAAAGAGATTTGTGACCAAGACAGCAATTCAGACACATTTCACTCTGCATATTAGACTTTTAAGTCAGTAAAGCAGGAACCACCTAAAAAACAAAGAATGGCAATTACCCTGTGCTATAGTAGGTCCTTATTATCTACTTTATATATAATGTGTATCTGTTAATCTCAAATTCCTAATTTATCCCTCACCCTGCTTTTCCCTTTGGTAACCATAAATTTGTTTTCTGTCAGTCTGTTTCTGTTTTGTAAATAAGTTCATTTGTATCATTTTTTTAGATTCTACATATAAATAATATTCAATATCTTGTATCAATATTCAATACCCATAATGGAAAACAATCTGAAAAATAATACACATATTTACATATATATTAAACTGAATCACTTGGCTATAAACAGAATCTAACACATTGTAAATCAACTATTCTTAAATTTAAAAAAAAGAATGGCAAGCAATGATGTGTTATGGTCCTCACTGGGCATTTGATGTGTTGAAATTTGTAAAAAGATATCTGAATTTCTTTACTAAAACTTAAGAAAGTAACATGCACTGTTGTCCTATATATTTCTTTCTATAAACATGCATCAGGACTTTTCCATAGAAACACCTTCAAGAAGCAGTATCTGCATGAACCTACAGGCCCTGGGAAGGTCAAGCATTGATTTGAATTCCAGTAGGAAGCATAAGAGAACCCAGAATCCAGGTCTATTACTCCTGGAGCCTCAAAGCTGTTCTGTCTGAATTTAGTTATCCATCTTTCTTTACCTCTGGGCTGTGGAGAAGCTCTACATATCCTATTCTTTTAACCCTATTTCAAGTACTGACTGATGACCACCTACGAAGGATATGTGACTCTCTCCATGGTTTTGACTTCTATAGTCCCGTGATTATTTCCTAGGTGCACAAACAATAGCGATAGAATAGACAATAAATTTTTTAACAGATAGTGTGGCGACAGGAAATATTTGAGTGTCAAAGGTATAAAGCATCCTGGGTAGTTGAGATACGTATCAAAAAACAGACCTAGTTCCTGCTCTTAACTGACAGGCAGTGCCCACTTTGCTTGAGAGTTTCTGCTTGCTTGTAAAGTCAGAGCTCAAGTGAAACGGCAAAAAGCACAGATGCAGAGCTTAATTTGAACTGGGTTTCTATACCTATAAAACTCACTTTAAATCCATTACACTATAATAAGCAATTTCTACCAATAGTGTACTCGGACCTGGAAATGTCTAGAACTTAACCATTTTACACTCCTTGTGTATGGAAAAACTAACAAACAAATAAATCCTTTATGGAAATTTTCTATATTTCAATAGGGGTTTAGATAACCCAGGCTTTTGCATTGCTCACAACTTATCTAATAGTACACTTAAAATCTGAATATCACAGTTATATAAATTTTACCTAGAAAAAAAAAAACCTGAAAAAAAATTACATGAATGCTAAAATGTCTAGAAGGGAAAAGTACCTATGTCTGCAACTTAGTCTGAAATCCATCAGAAACTTAGATGCACAGAAGGCAAATATAACAAAATGTTAACAATCATAGATTCTAGGTGACAGATTCAAATATTCTTTGTATTGCACATTTCCATAAAAAGTTTAGAGGAAAAATGGTCCACTATAGCAGACCAATCAGAGTCTCCTACTTGAACCTAATCTGGGACCGGAGGTGAGGAACTCTATTTAAAAAAAAAAAAAAAATCAATGGCAAATAATGCAAATATGATAGATCATGGATGAAAATGAAAGTTGCTCAGTCGTGTCCAACTCTTTGTGACCCCATGGACTATACAGTTCTCCAGGCCAGAATACTGAAGTGGGCAGCCTTTCCCTTCTCCAGGGGATTTTCCCAACGCAGGGAAAAGAATCCAGGTCTCCCACATTGCAGGTGGATTCTTTACCAGCTGAGCTACAAGGGCAGTTTATTTTGTAGGCACATGGAAGATGCAGAGAGGTGCAGAGGACCCTAACAAGCTCACTTAACATTACCCTACTAAAGAAAAACCTGCAAACATCAGCTGAAAACCAAAACCTCAGGCTTGGGGATTCTTTTTAATATCCGCAGGGCATGTATTTCAAGTATTTTTATTATACTGAAAACTGAAAAATTGGTCTGCCTTCTGTTTCAAAGTAATAAACTGCTACTAATGCCTTTAAGGAACTGGGGATCACACAGAGGGAAGGGCGCTTTACTGTAGGCAATCTTAGTGAGTTTTGGGGGTATAAGACCAGGAGAAAGAAAAAGGGAGGAGGAGAGGCAGAGGCAGGAAGAGGAAACAGGGAAATAGGAAGGAGATGGAGAGAGGGGGAGAAGGAGAAAAGGAAAAGAAATTGAAGTTCCAAGGCCTAGAAGGTACAAGAGGAGCCAACCAGATGAAGGGCTGAAACAAAAGAATTCCGTGAAACTCCAAGATGTTGCACGGCTGAAGGACTTTTTGAGACCTGGGAGGCCAATTCACTTGTGCTTGTTTGCTTTGCTGGTGTGTAAACTCTATCCTTTATCCTTTTCCCAAATTGTCACTAACATCTCTTAGATTCATGAATATTCTCTGTGAATTGGCTTTTACTGGACATATGGCACCCCACCCCAGTACTTTTGCCTGGAAAATCCCATGGACGGAGGAGCCTGGTAGGCTCCAGTCCGTGGGGTCACTAAGAGTCGGACACGACTGGGCGACTTCACTTTGACTTTTCACTTTCATACATTGGAGAAGGAAATGGCAACCCACTCCAGTGTTCTTGCCTGGAGAATCCCAGGGACAGGGGAGCCTGGTGAGCTTCCGTCTATGGGGTCGCACAGAGTCGGACACGACTGAAGCGACTTAGCAGCAGCAGCAGCAGCAGGACATCAGACAGGGAGCTCAGTTTTTCTTCTTGGGTCAGTGTAGTGGAGAAATCTTGAGACTGGCTTCAGACTCCCACAGCCTTGAATGAAATGTATCCAGGTCAATTTTATGGAGATCTCTTGGGCTCAGGATGAATGGGAAGGAGGGGGGTGGGGTTCCGACACTGGCATTTTCAATTAGCCTGTTGAGAAAAATAAAAAAAATTAAACTTAATTTTTCTCATCCATTTTTAATTCAGAACATCCTCATTACCAGATATGGAAATTCAGGAAAGACATTTTCAGCTTGTGGCGATCAGTCTTTTTTCATGGGGTAATATTGCCACCTGCTGGTATTTGAAAACAGAAATACCTTTATAACATTCAACAGTTTTAAATTTGAAATTGTTTAGAAACCTTGAGACTTTCATTTATTGGCAAATTCTTCCTTTGTGCTAGAATACAAACTTGTATAAAAGGAAGTTCTTTGTCCTCAAAAACTTCGTATTATCTAATGGCAAACTTAACAAAAACACTTTCTTACCTTTCAAGATTCAGGCACCATTTCATCAGTAAAACTTACCTAAGGCGGTGGCCTTGGCCTGCGGCGGCTTGGGGGTGGGGACTGGGGTAGGGGGTGGGTTCCCAAGAAGAGATTGAGGCAGGGTCATGGCAGTGAAAGCATCAGTTCCTACCCACTAGATCAGGGGTCCATGACATGGGCCCCAGCCTTTCAGCTTTGCAGAAAAGAATTTCCACAAAGATACAGAAAGTAATGAAGCATGTGAAGTATTTATCAAGAGTGAACAGAGTATAGTACGTGTGAACAGACACGAGCAGACTCAGAGGGACAGCCCCTGAGTTGCACTGTGGTGGCAGTTTGAATTAATTTTATGGGGTATTTCTTACAGGTTTCCTTTAGCCAGTCGTTTTGACTGGCTGGTTCAGTCCATATTTGGTATATCTTAGGATCCTCCCACGTGTGCACACACATCTCTTAGCCGAGATGGATTTTACCAAAAAGGCGTGTGAGTACAGAACATAACTCCTCCTTTAACATCCAAGGAGACTTTTCTGTGCATGTGTGGTCGGGGAGTTTGGGCAGGGTCCAGCCTCCTCCCTTAATTATCCTGCTTTTCTCGTCTTGACAAAAGTTTCAGTTCATAGGGAATGAATCTCCAATTGCTTTACCCCGGTTGCAGGGCAATCTGCCTCCTACTTCAAAACTTTTTGACAGCAAGTTCTCACCCTTCTGAAACAGAAATTGACTGCTCCCTCCCTCAGGCCCTAGTTCATCCTGTACATATTTTTTTCTTAGCACATACAATACACCACAGTACTTGTTTTATTACAACATCTGTCTCCTATAACCAGACCATAAATTCCTTGAAACTCAGGGACTGTATCTTTGGTGCATTTATACTCCTAGTACCTGGAACAGAACATACACATTGTAGCCAGTAAATATTTGGTAAATGAATAAATGAATGACAGTCAAAAAAGCACAAGCAAAGTAAATATTATTACATATAAACTTTTATTAATTCAAAATAACTTTAAATATTTTGGCTTCAGACATGCACATTATGTACTTTCTTATATATATATATGTGTGTGTGTGTGTGTGTGTGTGTGTTCATTCAAAAAGCTCACATTTTGCAAAATTCATATACATGATATCAGTAAAATAAAGAACAAATATGAAGCTACCTCAGCAGGTAATTTTTCCATCAGCATATAATCCATAAACTCTTAATTTTTATAAGGTAATCCAAAACAAGATACTAATGGACTCTCGCATCAGTTAAGAGCACCAACGAAGACAAAACATTCAGAGTAAATAAATTTTATCTATTTGATAACGAGTCACCATTGTTGAGGTACAAAAGAAACTGAAAGTTGTGATATTTGAATTATCCATTTTAGTTACATAACCCAGGATCACAAACAGAGCTGAGTTTGAGATCTATTGAGATCTGCATATGAATTCTGTGGAATTCCAGAACACCCAAGTCCCCTGAGTTTGAACAAGAACTAAAGAGTTCTCTTCTTCAGAACTCTTTGAAAAGGCACTTCCAGGGAGCCTGGCTGTTTACTCTCAGTCAGGAAATAGTCAAAGAACATGCAAATGAAGTGTGGGAGGTAGACCAATTCTTACAGGGGTCTACATACAAGTACTCTTAGCAGATAATCTGGCTACCTCTATTTCATTAAGCAAAAGCTGATGGAAATTCCTGTATGTTCTTCCCATTTGCCTTTTATTTTCCACTCATTCCTCTTTCCTTCTTGCCTTCCATTCCAAGGTTGATCTCATCCTTTTCCAGTTAAGTTCTGAGACCTTAATTCAAATTATCTCTTTCTTCAGTCTTCTTCCTCTTTTCCTCACCTTCCTCCCTACATATCAAAACACCAAGCTTCTTCTGTCTTGAGGGGAAAAGAGCCCTCTATTAAGTCCTGTTTCTGAAGAGCCCAGTGACAAATCCTAAGTCCTTCTTACCTTCACCATCAATCTTCATAAAAGACTTTACTTGCTGCCACAGTTATCTTCTCCCTTTGATGGCACAGTTTCTTGAGACCTGAGTTTTCTCAGACTTGTATCTTGATACTGCTTTCCTCCCCCATATTACCAATCATCAACAGACTTGTCAGCTTCAGTTACTCTGACTTAACTCCTGACATTTTGGGCAACAGGGATTATCACACTTGACTGAACATGCTTCTCCCCATCTTCTGCACTCCATCCTCTTCATACTTCTCAATCAGTTCTCAGTTTTCTTCCCTGGAACCTCTTCTTCTTACCTCTAAAAGAGAAGGTAGAAGAACAGTTTAGTTCTTCTAGAACTGTTTAGGACTAAACTGTTTAGTCCTCATTTTGTTCTCACTTGATATACTCTTAGGGATTTCACCTATTATTTCTGTCCTTCATTAACAAAAATCTATTAAAGGCCAACCATGTGACAAGTACTTATCCTTAGAGTTTGTGATTCAGTGATGAACAAGACTGAGAAGGTCCCCATTATCATGAGTTGATATTCTTGTGTACATGTATACTGTAAGCGAAGGGTAGGTAGTGACAAATACTAAACAAATTAAACGGCAAATAAATAGGAAAGTGTCAAAATATGGTAACAAAAACTTTGCAATTGAGTCTTGTTAGAGAGGCACTCCGAGCTTAGCTTCCCCAAGGCTGGCAGAGGTTAACCCCAGACTATCTAGCTAGGGAGACTGCCAGTTGAGGTTTCCGTGTGAGGCTGAGGGTTATGGCTCGAAGTGAGCCACCCAAGTGGCTCCCACCCACCCAGCCACCCAACTCACTGCCAGATTTCAGAGGGGTCTCTAACACCAGAGGTCTTGAGAGCCAAGAAGCATCACTAGGCTCTGACAAAACAAAAGGACAGGAGTCCAAACAGAAGAGCAGCAACTGACAGAGGATATCACCATGGTGACCAGAGGAACCTTAAGACAATACAGAAATCTGAGAATCCTGCCTTCTTCAAGCCATAAGATTACAGAAGCCACCCCTCCATCATATACTCAGATAACATCTTAGAGAGAAACGCTTAAGAGAGCAGTTATACTAAGACATTAAACACTACTGAAAACTGAAAGGAAATGTTTAAATGCTTACACGAGCCTAAGTTTAAAACCTGGCAATTTCCTTGTATTTTTTGTTACTGTTGTTTGTTCCCTCATACTACCAATCCCCCAATAACCAGCAAATGGAGACTTGTAGAGGGTGAATTAGAGCCGTGATAGCAAATAAACTTTTCCCTGCAGTTCTGAGTTGTGAAATGGGTAGCCCTATGACATGGCTATGTTTGTCTCTAATTCTGACCTCTTTCTTGAGTTCCAGACCAGGAACAAACACACAGATGTAGAGAACAGACGTGCGGACACAGCAGAGGAAGGAGAAGGTGGAATCAACTAAGATAATGGCATCGATATAAACACACTACCATTTATAAAACAGCTAGTGTGAAGCTGCTGTATAACACAGCTTGGTGCTCCATAGTGACCTAGAGGGGTAGGACAGGGGGATGGGAGGGAGGAAGGCTCATGAGGGAGGGGATAGATGTATACTTACAGCTGATTAATGCTGTTTTACAGCAGAAACTAAAAACACTGTAAAGCAAGTATCCTCCAATAAAAATAAATAAAATGTATCTGTCTCACCTACACACCAACTTTTTCCTAAATCCTTTGCCTCAGTTAAGATGAATTTCTGATCCTCATAACTAATCAGATTGAAAATTTTGGAGTCTCTAAAGTATCACAAGCCTAACCTAAAATACTGTTCAGATATAATGTTTATTTATAATCTCTGCCACTCTGCTAGCTCAGTGCCTCTTTAATTTCATCTAAAAGATTAAAGTCTCTTGACTGGTTTTCCTGGGAACAGGGCATGAGGATAGTCCTGTGGGAATGGACATAAAATGTGAGACTCTTTGTATTAACATATTATTAATGTTAACACCCATCAGAAAGTACTCCACCATGTAAGAGGCACTAAATAACCAAGTACACAGAATACTAACCAGCTGACATCATCCAGCATGTCACTGACCACCTTAGTGCTGGCATAATGGGCTAAAGCTGCCAGGGTAGCAGAAACAGCGACGATGCATGGGCCCAACAGTCTGGGTTCCCTCTTACCAAGGTTGATCTAGCTAGGTGCTAAAACAGATTATCTAATCTGAAAGAGACCAAAGCTGAACCCCCAGTATAGAACATTTCCCCCAGGAAACCATCAGATAGGATAAACTGATTACACTGGACCCTTTTCCACTCTGAAAGGGGCAGTGATTCACTTTGACCAGAATAAACACTTATTACAGGTATGGATTTGCCTTTCCTGACCACAAGTATAAATGTGAGCTTGTGACTTACAAAATTTTAAATGAGGCACATTTATGACTTTCCCAAAAATAAACTCCCAAACCTAAATTAAAAATAAAATGGAATAAGGAAAGAAGACAAAGACTTAACACTAGTACCTGAGATTTAACGATGTTTCTGGTTCACTTTATATCCTACAGAGCTTTGCTACCGACCAAACAGATGTACTAAAGCAAGGGAGATGTCAATACAGATTGCTTGGTCTATTATTCCTATTACATACCACAACATTCAGAAGCTGCTAATCTGAGACGCTGATCTGGAATGCTAGAAAAGCATTCTGAAGGCATGGTTAAGGTGATGATACCATGTGAAGATAGGACACCCTCCTCTGGGTTGTAGTTATGCCCCAAATCAGTAAACATTATGCTACAGCATCTGTAAAAGTAACATACATGTAGGCAAGAAACAAGGGGAAGAAGCAGGAATGGCCTCCTTAGTCCCACTGCCCATTTAGAAATTTATATTTCCTTTCCCTGAAACGCTAGGTTCTATGAATCTGGAAGTCCTGTTCTCACCAAGGGACAGAGCCCATTAAACTTTAAGTTACAACTGTCGCCTGGTCACTCCAAGTATCTTGAGCCAAGAAACAAATCTGGCAGGAGTAACTGATCTTGGTCATCAGAAAGACGTAGGGCTTCTGTCACACAAGTGCAGGGTATTTTTTATTGCCAGATGACAAACGTATGTTTGTCATATGATGGGCATGTATGAAAGGGATCTATCTCTTCATACTCCTTTGTCCAATTTTGACAAATGGACAAATATAACAGTCAGAACTGGACCATATCAGTTCTAGAGCTCACAGTGCAGAAGATGAAATGCATCGCAACTGAATTTCCTCCTCTTTCAATCCCGCTTTGTTCACTCCCTGACAGATGGTTTTTCAAAAGGCACTCAGCAATAAATCTTTTTGTATGCACTCTCTGCCCTTTTATCACAGCACATTTCTTTGTCATGTTAAAAAAAAAAAAATGCAGGCTCACCTATTTTTCCTGCCCTAGAATCAGCCATTTCTAAAGAATAGGAAGCACTCTACTGCAAAAGAAACTGGTTAATCTAAGTAAAAGTCTTTCAGATTTTTATTTTGAAAATTTTCAAGCTGAAAGGTTGAGAAAAAAGAATACTTCCTTAGAGCTTATAGTAAACATTTTCTAAGCTGGCCTCTAACCACTAAAGCTGGACCATGTGTATACTGACAACTTCATTACTTAGCACCATTTCCTCTCTTATCTTTCCATTTCCCATAGTCACTTTTCAAATCCTTTTGTTAGTTAATTTTCTCAAGACTTCTCTAATATTTGACTCCTCAAACATCTGCACATCTCTCTCCCTGACAGGTGACTGATAACTTAGCCCAGTATAGGATTCACCGATGTAATTCTATCACTAGTTCAGTGACATTATCCTACCATCTTCTAGTCTCCAAAGTTTGATACAAGAAATTTAGTCTCTCTCATTTTTTTTTTCCTTCACAAGTAACTTTTTTTTTCTTTCTGGAACCCAGCAAGATTTTGTTATCCCTGAAACTTAAAAAATGTATAGGAATACATCTATTAGTTTTCCTCATCAATGCTAACTGAAATTTGGACTGAGGCAAAGGAATAGGGTAATTCTTCAAAATGCAGATCTTCTTTCTAATATGAGTTCTTACAATTTTCTTTTTTTTTTTTTTTTAACCTTGTAGAACTCCTCCTTGCATCTCCTGAATCTATTATGTCGTCTTTTGTTATTTCATTTTGTTTTTAATCTAGGGTTGGTGGGAAGGTATTTTTGGCAAAGTCACACATGTGCATCATTTAAAATTTTATAAGACTTGTTATGAAAAACATTAGGCCTCACACATTTCAGGGGCTTCCCTGGTGGCTCAGATGGTAAAGAATCTGCCTGCAATGCAGGAGACCTGGGTTCGATCCCTGGGTTGAGAAGATCCCCTGGAGAAGGGAATGGTAACCCATGAGAATTCCTTGGACAGAGGAGCCTGGCAGGCTATAGTCCATGGGGTGCAAAGAGTCAGACACGATTGAACAACTTTATGTTCACTTCACAATTCCACACATTTCAAATTTCTCACCCTGGAAGGCAACTGCTTTCAATTCTTCCTGTTGGTTTCCAGTATTTATCCCCAGTCTCTACATAACATGTTTACAGTCTTATGTTCTTACTATCAGTTACTGGCTTTACTATCTACTAATAATATTTATTATTAATACAGATGATGAGAATTTAGCTCTTTCATATATAAGCACCATTCTCACCCCACCCCCCAACACACACATTTGGGTTCCCACATTCTTCCAAAATCTTATAAAGTTATGATAAATCAATATCCATTTTCTCCTAGTCTCTCTCCCTCACACAGCTCCCCTAGCCAGCTCTTCTAAAGGTCTGTGGTATAAATACCACAGGATAATACTGCAGGACCCATATCTATTGTTTAGATTAATATTGTTTATGTTAACCATGTAAATACTATGATAACTGAATCATGTTTACTATGACTATTTTCTCTAATTAAGAATTATTTGTTTTACTTTTCTATGTTTTAACATTAATTTTTCCTCCCATATTCTCCAGAGCTTGTGTAAATCTCTTCCCAATAAAGTCAAATCCACTGGTTATTTTATTAATTTCATCTTCTTGAAGAAGTCTCTCCTTGAGCTTTCCAACCTGTTACAATCTATATTGACTCATTTTCAGGCCTGCTACAAAGCTATCATTTGATGTGTCTCTTTACCCACACTCAGCAAATTCCTTTGTCTCTTTTATGTTGGATCCTGTTCCCTCAATTTTGTTTTCTTCTTCCTTGATTTACACCAGTATTTTGATGATGCACAGGCTCCAATAATGCCCACAGAAATGGTATGTGGAAAATCAACCTCTGAATGTTTTTATTATAATTTATTTCTCTGTATGAATTTGTTCCTAGTTTTTAAATATTCTTCCTCTTGATTTTTCCAGTCCACTAATTTGGATTGATCTCCAGAGTGACTCTCCTTAAATTCATCTTCTAAAGTTTAATTTCAGTGATTTTTTTTCCTATGTTTATACGCATGATGGTTAATTTCATGTACAAGCTTGACTGGCCAAGAAGTACTCACATTAAACATTATTTCTGGGATCTATGAGGGAGTTTCTGGATAAGATTAGCATTTGAATTGGTAGACTCACTGGAATGCCTTGCCCAGTTATGGATGGGCACCATCTGATTTGTTGAGGGTCTAAATGGAACAAAAGGTGGAGGAAGGATGTATCTGCTTCTTTTCCCAGCTTCACTGAGCTGAGACATCTCATCTCATCTTCTGCCCTTGAAGTGGAATTTACCTCACTAGTTCCTCTGGTTCTCAGGCCTTTAGGCTCAGACTGAATTACACCACTGCCATTCTCAGGTCTCCAGTTTACAGACAGCAGATCATGGGATTCCTCAGGTCCTAGAAGTTCTATTTCTCTGGAGAACCTTGACTGCTACAGATTCTGGTACTGAGAGTGGGATGCTGCCATAACAAATAACTTAAAAAGTGGAAGTGATTTTGCAACTGGTTTACTGGTAGCAGCTGGAAGAGTTTAAAGGTACACACTAGAAATATGAGCATTAAGGCTATTTATGCTAAGGGTTCAGAAAGAAAAGAAGAGAGAGGGAGAGAAAACCTCAGTCTTCTTAGAGAATATTTAAGTAACCCTGAGGAGAATGTTGGTAGAAGTATGGACCACAAAAGCCATTATGATGAGGTCTCAGAAGGAAATGAGGAACATGTCATGGGAAACTGGAGAAAAAGTGATCCTTATTATAAAGTGGCAAGGAACTTGACTGAACTGACTTCATGTTCTAGTGTTCTGTGGAAGGTGGAACTTGCAAGTAATTAAATTGGGTATTTAGCTGAGGATATCTCTATGCAAAATACTGAAGGAGTGGCCTGGCTCCTCCTGACTACTTATGGCAAAATGTGAAATGAGAGAAATGATTTGAAGATGGAATTCTTAAGCAAAAAGGAACTAGAACTGAAAGATTTGGAAAATTCTCAGCCTACATATATGGCAAAATACGAAAGCATTCCTTGAAGAGAATACTAAAGGTGCAATAAAGTCCACAAAGCAAACCATAAGATATACTTAAAAGTAAATATATTACAAGTCACAGTCACTGATCATAATTTAATAATATAAGAAATAATTTTTAAAAGTTTGAAATACCTTAACGATTTGAAAATTAACTCCTGATTAAGGAGAAAAATCACAAACACTCGTGATGGCATGCATGCTAAGTCACTTCAGTCTGTCCAACTCTCTGCAATCCCAGGGAGTGTAGCCCATTAGGCTGCTATGTCCATGGTATTCTCAGGGCAAGAATACTGGAGTAGATTGCCATTTCTTCCTCCAGGGGATCTTCCTGACTTAGGGACAGAACTTGCGTCTCTTGCATCTTCTGCATTGGCAAGCAGGTTCTTTATCCACTAGCGCCACCTGGGAAGCCCACAAACACTTTAGAAATTAATGAAAAAGTAACTCCATAAAAATTTACACAATACAGAAAAAGCCATAATTAGATAAAAACTGATGTCCCTAAATCCTTTCATTATGAAGACAAATGAGCACAAGTTCAGAAATATTTTTATCCTAAGTATTTTTTTAAAAAGCACAAAGTTAACTAAAAGAAAATTTGAGGAGTCAATAGATAAAGGTAACAGAAATAATCTATGATACAGAAAAACAGTAGAAGAGTTACTAAATAATTGCAAAAGATGCTGTTTTAAAGACTAACAAACAACATCTATACACACACATACAAACACATACACCATTTATGATCCTGCTTAAAAATGTGAGGACAAAACAAATATTAGCAAGACTAGAAACAGAAGAAATGTGTGATTTCCTACAAAATACAAATAAACCAGAGAAAATCAGGTAGAAAACCAACTTGATGAATTACCAAAGAAGGGATTCGAAAGGTGACTATTATTTTAGATAACAATAATACATCCAAAAAAAGCTTTAAATCTTAGTCTACCTTTTAGGAACAAATAATTACAATATTACTTAAATTATTTCATATCAAACAAAAAGATGAAATGTGTCTCAATTCATTTCATGAAGCCAGCATAACTTTATTACCAGAACTTAATTGAAAAAATAAATTCAAAATGATAAACCATTCTAATTATTTCAGCTACTAAGACTGTATTAAAAAATGACCCTAGTAATTATTGACCTAAGTGCAAAGAAATAGAGGAAAACAATAGAATGGGAAAGACTAGAGATCTCTTCAAGAAAATTAGAGATATCAAGCGAACATTTCATGCAAAGATGGGCTCAATAAAGGACAGAAATGGTATGGACCTTACAGAAGCAGAAGATATTAAGAAGAGGTGGCAAGAATACACAGAAGAACTGTACAAAAAAAGATCTTCACAACCCAGATAATCATGATGGTGTGATCACTCACCTAGAGCCAGGCATCCTGGATGCGAAGTCAAGTGGGCCTTAGAAAGCATCACCACGAACAAAGCTAGTGGAGGTGATGCAATTTCAGTTGAGCTATTTCAAATCCTGAAAGATGATGCTATGACAGTGCTGCACTCAATATGCCAGCAAATTTGGAAAACTCAGCACTGGCCACAGGACTGGAAAAGGTCAGTTTTCATTCCAATCCCAAAGAAAGGCAATGCCAAAGAATGCTCAAACTACAACACAATTGACTCATCTCACACGCTAGTAAAGTAATGTTCAAAATTCTCCAAGCCAGGCTTCGGGAGTACACGAACCATGAATTTCCAGATGTTCAAGCTGGTTTTAGAAAACGCAGAGGAACCAAATATCAAATTGCCAACATCCGCTGGATCATCAAATAACCAAGAGAGTTCCAGAAAAACATGTACTTCCGTTTTATTGACTATGCCAAAGTCTTTGACTATGTGGATCACAACAAACTGTGGAAAATTCTGAAAGAGATGGGAATACCAGACCAATGATCTGCCTCTTGAGAAATCTGTATGCCTGTCAAGAAGTAACAGTTAGAACTGGTCATGGAACAACGGACTGGTTCCAAATAGGAAAAGGAGTACATCAAGGCTGTATATTGTAACCCTGCTTATTTAACTTCTATGCAGAGTACCTCATGAGAAACTTGGGCTGGATGAGGCACAAGCTGGAATCAAGATTGCTGGGAGAAATATCAATAACCTCAGATATGCAGATGACACCACCTTTATGTCAGAAAGCAAAGAACTAAAGAGCCTCTTGATGAAAGTGAAAGAGGAGAGTGAAAAAGCTGGCTTAAAGCTCAACATTTAAAAAGCTAAGATCATGGCATCTGCTCCCTTCACTTCATGGCAAATAGATGGGGAAACAGTAGAAACAGTGGCTGACTTTATTTTGGGGGGCTCAAAAATCACTGCAGATGGTGACTGTAGCCATGAAGTTAAAAGACGCTTGCTCCTTGGAAGGAAAGTTATGACCAACTTAGACAGCATATTAAAAGGCAGAGACACTACTTTGCCAACAAACGTCCATCTAGTCAAAGCTACGGTTTTTCTAGTAGTCATGTAAGGGTGTGACAGTTGGACTATAAAGAAAGCTGAGCACCGAGGAATTGATGGTTTTGAACTGTGGTGTTGGAAAAGACTCTTGTGAGTCCTTTGGACTGCAAAGAGATCCAGCAAGTCCATCCTAAAGGAAATCAGTCTTGAATATTCATTGGAAGAAATGATGTTGAAGTTGAAACTCCAATACTTTGGCCACCTGATGTGAAGAACTGACTCATTTGAAAAGACCCTGATGCTGGGAAAGATTGAAGGCAGGAGGAGAAGGGGACAACAGAGGGAGAGATGGTTGGATGGCATCACTGACTCAATGGACATGAGTTTGAGTAAGTCCAGGAGTTGATGATGTCCAGGGAAGCCTTGGCGTGTTGCAGTCCATGGGGTCGCAGAGTCGGACATGACTGAGTGACTGAACTGAACTTAATTTGATTTCAGTACTGACCATCTGGTGATGTCCATGTGTACAGTCTCTTGTGTTTCTGGAAAAGGGTATTTGCTATGACCAGTGTGTTCTCTTGGCAAAACTCTGTTAGCCTATGCCCTGCTTCATTTTGTACTCCAAGGTCAAACTTACCTTGATGTAAGGTATCTCTTGACTTCGTACTTTTGCATTCCAATCCTCTATCATGAAAAGAAATCTTTTTTGATGTTAATTCTAAGAGGACTTATAGGTCTGTATAGAATCATTTGGCTTCAGCTTCAAAACTGGGAAAGGAATCAGATCAGATCAGTCGCTCAGTCATGTCCGACTCTTTGCGACCCCATGAACTGCAGCACACCAGGCCTCCCTGTC
Organism: Tragelaphus eurycerus; assembly: GCA_935064755.1. Lineage (NCBI taxonomy): Eukaryota > Metazoa > Chordata > Mammalia > Artiodactyla > Bovidae > Tragelaphus > Tragelaphus eurycerus. The sequence continues at coordinate 10,261,531 of CAKXYN010000038.1, forward strand.
CATCACCAACTCCCGGAGGTCACTCAGACTCACGTCCATCGAGTCAGTGATGCCATCCAGCCATCTCATCCTCTGTCGTCCCCTTCTCCTCTTGCCCCCAATCCCTCCCAGCATCAGAGTCTTCTCCAATGAGTCAACTCTTCGCATGAGGTGGCCAAAATACTGGAGTTTCAGCTTTAGCATCATTCATTCCAAAGAAATCCCAGGGCTGATCTCCTTCAGAATGGACTGGTTGGATCTCCTTGCAGTCCAAGGGACTCTCAAGAGTCTTCTCCAACACCACACTTCAAAAGCATCAATTCTTCAGCGCTCAGCCTTCTTCACAGTCCAGCTCTCACATCCATACATGACCACAGGAAAGACCATAGCCTTGACTAGGCGAACCTTTGTTGGCAAAGTAATGTCTCTGCTTTTGAATATGCTATCTAGGTTGGTCATAACTTTCCTTCCAAGGAGTAAGTGTCTTTTAATTTCATGGCTGCAGTCACCATCTGCAGTGATTTTGGAGCCCTGAAAAATAAAGTCTTGACGTACTCCTTTTCCTATTTGGAACCAGTCTGTTGTTCCATGACCAGTTCTAACTGTTGCTTCCTGACCTGCATACAGATTTCTCAAGAGGCAGATCAGGTGGTCTGGTATTACCATCTCTTTCAGAATTTTCCACAGTTTATTGTGATCTACACAGTCAAAGGCTTTGGCATAGTCAATAAAGCAGAAATAGATGTTTTTCTGGAACTCTCTTGCTTTTTCCATGATCCAGCGGATGTTGGCAATTTGACCTCTGGTTCCTCTGCCTTTTCTAAAACCAGCTTGAACATCAGGAAGTTCACGGTTCACATATTGCTTATTTAACTTATATGCAGAGTACATCATGTGAAATGTCAGGATGGATGAATCACAAGCTGAAATCAGAACTGCTCAGAGAAATATCAAGAACTTCACATATGCAGATGATAGCACTTCAAGGCAAATAAGATGGGGGAAATGTGGAAACAGTGACAGATTTTAATTTCTTGAGCTCCAAAATCAATGTGGATGATGACTGCAGCCATGAAATTAAAAGATGCCTACTCCTTGGAAGAACAACTATGATGAACTTAGGCAGTGTATTAAAAAGCAGACATTAGACTTCCGGTTAAGATGGCGAAGGATTAGGACGGGGAATACGCTTTCTCCTCCACAAATTCATCAATGGGACATCTGGGCGCCGAGTAAATACCACAAACAGCTTCGGAGTGCTGGCGGAGGACGTCGGACACCCAGAAAAGCAACTCACTGCCTTCTAAAGGAGGTAGGAAAGAATATAGAAGCCAGAGAGAGACAAAGAGGGAGGGGCGGACCTCTGTCCGGGGAAGGGAGTCTTAAAAAGAGAAGTTTCCAAACACCAGGAAACACTCTCCCTGCGGAATCTGAGCCGAACCTGGGAAACACGGAGACTATCATAACAGGGAGGAGAACAGTTGAGCAATTAGAACCCACAGACTGCGGGCCCTGCGGTAACTTCCGCAGCGGAAAAGCACCGCTGCAAACGCCCGCATCTGCCATTGGGGAGCCGGGGCTGGGCAGGGAGACGCCTTGGCCGTTCCCACGCGGGACGCTCCGCTGCCGGCGCTCCCCAGAGGGACGCTCCCCCGCGGGACTCTCCCCCACTGGACGCTCCCCCGCCGGCCACTCCCGCACAGGCGTGCCCCCGCCCGCTGTGCCGGCGGCTCCCACGAGGGCCACCCCATCCCCTCCCCCCACCCGCCCGCCCGCCATTCCCGTCGCCGACCCCTCCCCCTCTGCGGGCCTCAGCGCAGACTTCGTTCGCCTGATTGTCTGGAGTGCTGCCTAACTGGAGTAGTTTGGGCCGGCAATCCAGATTGTGCAGCGCTGACCACACGAGTGGCGGGCCTTGGCCCAGAACACCGCCGAACCGTGCACAGAACAAAGAACTATACAGACCAACCACAGAGAAAGGGGCCTATAGATCCTGAGAAATTTAAGCCGGAACAAGGAACTAGCTGAAAATGAACTGAACCCACAACAATAATAGAGAAACTCTTATATATATTGTTACTATTTTTACCATCATTATTTCCTTTTTTTTTCTTTTCTTTTTTTAATACATATATATTTTTTAAATTTTTATTATTTTTTAATTGGAAAAAGGAAAACAAAAATTTTTTTTTCCCTTTTAATTTTTTTTTTGTTGTTGTTTGTTTTGTTTCTTTTTTTTTTTATTATTATTATTATTTTTATCCTCTAGTACTTCTTTAATCTCCACGTTTAGATATAACTTTTGCGACCCTGTTTTGTTTTTTTTTTTCTTTTTTCCTTTTTGTCCTTTGCTTTTTTCCTTTCCTTTTTTCTTTTCTTTACTGATTACTGACTAGATCTGTCTCTCTCCTTCACACTCCCTCCTTTTATCCTCCTGACCACCTCTGTCTCCTTCCTCCCTTTTTCCTTCTATGTATAATTCCGTGAACATCTCTGAGCAGTCCAGTTGTGGAATGCATTATAGAAGAAGAAGTTTTTGAGACTACTGTAAAAATAAGACCAATAACTGGAACCAGGAGGCTTAAGTCCATACCCTGATCCCACGAAACACTAATTGACAGGAGCTCATTAAAAGCCTCCATACCTACTCTGAAACCAAGCATCACACAAAGACCAGCAAGTTCCACAACAAGACATACCAAGCAAATTCTCCAGAAAAACAAGAACACAGCCTGAGCTCCAATACACAGGCTACACAAAGCGACCCCAAAAGCATAGACATCTCATAACTCACTACTAGACACGCCACTGCACCCCAGAGAAAAGAAATCCAGCTCCACCCACCAGAACACCGATACAAGCTTCCATAAACAAGAAACCTCGACAAGCCACCGGTACAAACCCACATATAGTGCAGAAACGCCACAATAAAGAGAACTCCACAGACTACCAGAATACAGTAAAGACGCCCCAAACTTAGCAATTTAAACAAGATGAAAAGACAGAAGAATTCCCAGCAGGTAAAGGAACAGGATAAAAGCCCACCAAACCAAACAAAAGAGGAAGAAATAGCAAACCTACCTGATAAAGAATTCCGAATAATGATAGTTAAATTAATCCAAAATCTGGAAAGCAAAATGGAATCATGGATAAATAGTCTGGAGAAAAGCATTGAGAAGATGCAAGAAAGATTTAACAAGGACCTAGAAGAAATAAAAAAGAATCAACATATAATGAATAATGCAATAAATGAGATCCAAAACACTCTGGAGGCAACAAATAGTAGAATAACAGAGGCAGAAGATAGAATTAGCGAATTAGAAGATAGAATGGCAGAATTAAAGGAATCAGAGGAGAAAAAAGAAAAACGAATTAAAAGAAATGAGGACAATCTCAGAGACCTCCAGGACAATATTAAACGTTACAATATTCGAATCATAGGAGTCCCAGAAGAAGAAGACAAAAAGAAAGACCATGAGAAGATACTAGAGGAGATAATAGTTGAAAACTTCCCTAAAATGGGGAAGGAAATAATCACTCAAGTCCAAGAAACCCAGAGAGTCCCAAATAGGATAAACCCAAGACGAAACACCCCAAGACACATATTAATCAAATTAACAAAGATCAAACACAAAGAACAAATATTAAAAGCAGCAAGGGAAAAACAACAAATAACACACAAGGGAATTCCCATAAGGATAACAGCTGATCTTTCAATAGAAACTCTCCAAGCCAGGAGGGAATGGCAAGACATACTTAAAGTGATGAAAGAAAAGAACCTACAGCCCAGATTATTGTACCCAGCAAGGATCTCATTCAAATATGAAGGAGAAATCAAAACCTTTACAGACAAGCAAAAGCTGAGAGAATTCAGCACCACCAAACCAGCTCTCCAACAAATACTAAAGGACATTCTCTAGACAGGAAACACAAAAAGGATATATAAATTCAAACCCAAAACAACAAAGTAAATGGCAATGGGATCATATTTATCATTAATTACCTTAAATGTAAATGGGTTGAATGCCCCAACCAAAAGACAGAGACTGGCTGAATGGATACAAAAACAAGACCCCTCCATATGAATGAAACTAGAACACTTTCTAACACCATACACAAAAATAAACTCAAAATGGATTAAAGAGCTAAATGTAAGACCAGAAACCATAAAACTCCTAGAGGAAAACATAGGCAAAACACTCTCTGACTTACATCACAGCAGGATCCTCTGTGACCCACCTCCCAGAATATTGGAAATAAAATCAAAAATGAACAAATGGGACCTAATCAAACTTAAAAAGCTTTTGCACAACAAAGGAAACTATAAGCAAGGTGAAAAGACAGCCTTCAGAATGGGAGAAAATAATAGCAAATGAAGCAACTGACAAACAACTAATCTCAAAAATATACAAGCAACTTCTACAGCTCAATTCCAGAAAAATAAATGACCCAATCAAAAAATGGGCCAAAGAACTCAATAGACATTTCTCCAAAGAAGACATACAGATGGCTAACAAACACATGAAAAGATGCTCAACATCACTCATTATCAGAGAAATGCAAATCAAAACCACTATGAGATACCATTTCACGCCAATCAGAATGGCTGCTATCCAAAAGTCCACAAGCAATAAATGCTGGAGAGGGTGCGAAGAGAAGGGAACCCTCTTGCACTGTTGGTGGGAATGCAAACTAGTACAGCCACTTTGGAGAACAGTATGGAGATTCCTCAAAAAACTGCAAATTGAACTGCCTTATGATCCACCAATCCCACTGCTGGGCATATACACTGAGAAAACCAGAATTGAAAGAGACACCTGTACCCCAATGTTCATAGCAGCACTGTTTGCAATAGCCAAGAACGTGGAAGCAACCTAGATGTCCATCCACAGATGAATGGATAAGCAAGCTGTGGTACATATACACAATGGAATATTACTCAGCCATTAAAAAGATTACATTTGAATCAGTTCTAAGGAGGTGGATGGAACTGGAGCCTATTATACAGAGTGAAGTAAGCCAGAAACAAAAACACAAATACAGTATACTAACGCAGATGTATGGAATTTAGAAAGATGGTAAAAAATAACCCTATTTACGAGACAACAAAAGAGACACTGATGTATAGACCAGACTTTTGGACTCTGGGACCAGGAGAGGGTGAGATGATTGGGGAGAATAGCATTGAAATATGTATAATATTATATCTGAAATGTATTAATTGTTCAAACTAAACACTATCATGTTACAATTTGTTCATACTAGATGTTTGTAATGTTTCTGATAATCAATAAAAGAGATTCTTGATAAAAAAAAAAAATAAAAAAAAAAAAAAAAAAAAAAATAAAAAGCAGACATTACTTTGCCAACAAAGGTCTGTATAGTCAAAGCTACGGTCAAAGCTATTTTCCAGTTGTCATATATGGATGTATGTGAGAGTTGGACCATAAAGAAGGCTGAGTGCCAAAGAATTGACACTTTCGAACTGTGGTGTTGGAGAAGACCTTTGAGAGTCCCTTGTACAGCAGGGAGATCAAACTAGTCAATCCTAAAGGAAATCAACCCTAAATACTCATTGGAAGGACTGATGCTGAAAGTGAAGCTTCAATAATTTGGCCACCTGATGCAAAGAGCTGACTCATTGGAAAAGACCTTGATGCTGGGGGAAATTGAGGGCAATAAGAGAAGGGGGCAACAGAGGATAAGATGGTTGGAAGGCATCACTGTCTCAATGGACATGAGTTTGAGCAAACTGAGGGCAATAGTAATGGACAGAGAAGCCCAGCATGCTGCAATTCATGGGGTCAAAAAGTCAGACATGACTTGGTGACTGAACAACAAGGGATTGGGATAGGGCAGGTGAAAAGACAAAGCACAGAGGATTTTTAAGGGCTTGAATAGTAGATACATGTCAGTTTGTGGGATTGTAGAGAGTCGGACACAATTTGCAACTGAACAACAACACAGAATATACACCAAGAGTGAAACTTTCTGTAAACTATAAACCAGGGGTGATAATGATGCATCAATGTTCAGGTTCATAGACTTTACCAAAGGTGCTACTCAGGTGTATACGAGATGGACAGGGGGTGTGTGGGAATTCTGTGTGCTCTCTGCTGAATTTTGTTGTGAATCTAAACTTCTCTAAAAAATAAAATCTTTTAACTGTGTAGATTTCTTGTGCATCAATTTATAATCCACTCCATCAGAGAAAAATCACACTCATAAATTGCAGTATATGTCCTTGAGCTTCCTCTAGGTATCCTGAGAGACAATTCTCTTAAAATTCTTAGAGGACATTTTCATTTAGTAAAGATGTGTGAGCCATGGTATATCCTCAAGATGGACAACGTGCCTTGGTGAGGCATGACATTAAATTTCCTGAGGCCTTATCAAAGAGTGTCACAATCACTCCCTTGGTTTCATAGTTAAACCATGTTAATCTAGAGTAAATCACAATACTCTAGATTTAATCTCTTTCCATAAGATTTTTCTTAATTTGGAAATTGTCTGCCACCTGGAGAAACTAGAAAAAATACTTTATTTTCATACTCAAGAAGTTCTGGTTCCTTTATATTTAACAATTCTTTCCTTAGCTTCTCTCTCATAGTCTAATTGGACTACCATTAATGAAATGGCCAGAGGCTTGGTGGCTTATAAACCATAAAAATTCATTTCTCACAGTTGTGGAGGCTAAAGTCCAAGATCAGTGTGCCAGCATGGTTAGGTTCTGGCTAAGGCCAGAAGGTTCTGGGGAGCAGACTGCCATCTTCTCACTGTGTTATCTCATGGTGGAAAGGGCTAGGGAGTTCTGCATGGTCTCTTTTATAGAAGCACTAATCCTATTCTTGACGGCTCCACCATTCGGACTTAAGGACTTCCCTAAGCACCTCCCCATTTCCTAACACCTTCACACTGGGCATCAGCACATGAATTTTGAGGGATACAAGCTGTCACACCACAGCACTTCCTCCTGTCAAGTTTACTATAAGCAGCAAGAAACAGCCAGATAACACCTTTGAATTTGTGCAATTCATTATAACCATTTTCTGTCTTCCACATTACCATAAGTGACAATGTTGCTAAACTTTCTGCTATTGTACAATAAGGATCTTTTCTCCTGCTCTCAATGATACTTTCTCACTTTCCTTTAAACCTTCACTGAAATCCTCCCTGACCATCAGGCTTCCACGAACAATCTCTCCAGTGTCCCCCCACCTTCTGCCCATTGTCTAGTCCCGTCTAGTTTAGCTTCAGTTACCACTACATTTTGAGGTTTCTGTCACATGGCACCCCACCTCCAAATACCAAAATCTAACTCAGTTTCTATGACTGAAAAACAAATTACCCCCAAATTTAGTGGCTTAAAAGAACAACAATATTTGCTCAAGAATCTGCAATTTGTGCAGGGCTTAGTGGGGATAATTCATTTCTGCTCCATTCAAAGGAGACATAAACAACAAAGAACTACAGATGCTATGATAGATGTTGTAAAGAACAGATGAGGAGCACAGAGGAGGCACTGGTTAATTCCACCTGGGAAATCACAGAAATAAGTAACCCCTGAACCAAAGTTGGGCACTGACAAGAAAAGCAGCAGGTATCAAACAGTGGGTTATATTTGGGAAACCACTATATTGGTATGAATAAGTCCATTAAGGTAGGAGAGCAGGAAGGAAGGAATTAGCGAGAGTTGAGGCTAAAAGCAAGGCTGAGAACAGACGATGGGTCTACAGGAGTTAAGCAAGAGGCCTAGGGTCAAATCAGGTGTAACACTACCACGGGGAACAGCTTCAGCTGGGAATTACTGAGGACTCTAAAGAACTACAACTGCTAAAGGCAGGCCCCTATGATGAAAGCCGATAAGAAGTCCAAGAGGTACTGTCACAGAGTTTGTCAGAAGGTGTCACTTCAGTGGTATCTGAGACAAAAGCTACCAGGAAGAAAAGCAAGAAAAGGTCAGGCTGGGGTTCCCTGCACATTCTGTATTTCTAATTTACACACCCCGCCTTTACTTTGGCGGGAGAGAAGGTTTTGCCCACTGTCTACTTGACAGTCAGAGGTGATAGTGATCATGAGAATTTCAACACAATTTCTCTCCAGAAAATCTTCAGAAACTCAGTGACGGCCTGCGGTTGTTAATACAGGCCAGATTATTCTCTCAGGTTCATGGTAGGAAAAGCATAAACCTGGAAAAGAAGACTGTATTCTCTCAGATCCTCTCTCCTCTCTTCTGCTCTCCCTTCCTTTCCTGGTCTGTTTCCCTTTCCCTCCCCTCTCTTCTCTCTCTCTCTCTCCAATTTCACCTACTAGATTTCTGTATAACCACAGGTAAATCTCTTATTTCAAGCCCACTAGAAACCAACAGCATGAACTCTATGGAATCCTGACTCCCTATTATATGTTTTCTCTTTAGAAGAATATTTTTAAAAGAAGTGAAGTTTTTATTTGCCAGTGACACCTTCTGGAACAGAATTGAGAACAACATTCAGATAAAAGATTATTACTCTGTAAAATAAACACTATCTTACCAAGCCTTCCTTTCCTAACAGATACAAAATCTTAACTGCGCTTTCTATGCCTAAAGGAGTCATGATGACAACTGAAGATGCTGTCAGTTCTTATAGCTCAAGTGGACAAGAATTATAGTGGAAATTTCAAATAGAATCACTAGTGCAACAACTGGAGCCACTCAGATAAGTAGACATGTATGAAGAATGAGGTAGAAAATAATGTCTCCTATAAACTGACAAAACATGAGCATTACTTCTAGTATCCTAAATCTCACTTATGCTTGAAAACAAGCGTATATCAAACTTAAATAGAACCTGATCAGATGAAAAAAACACTTTTTAAGATTTAGATTCAGGCAGCTGTAGCAGGAGTTGGTGGATCTCTTTTTTATTATTTCAACACTGATATGACTCAGTTATTTACTTGCATTTCCTGATTCTTGCTCCTATAACCAACTGCCTATATCACTGTAACTTCTGCTTAAATTAAAAAAAAAAAAGTTTCATTGACCAGCAAATGACCATTTCCCTTATGCCCGCAGTGCCTTCATGGCAGCATCTCGTAGGCCCTGGCTGGCTACAGCTGGAGGGATGGAGTACTAAGTCCGACCGTCACCAGTCAGCTGTTGATGAGCTGGACAAGTCCCGTGGCACCGCACTGAACCACCATCCGCAAGGACTGCCTAGAGCTGCATCCCCAGCAAGAACTGTGACCACAACAAGCTCTACACAGATCAGGTAATATCCTGCTCTAAAACCTATAGGCACTAATATGCTCTGTTCTCAGCTTTGAGAACTTGGCCCAAAGTCCTATTTATCAATTTGCTACTGCAGTCTACTTTGAAATTTACATTATCTTTTAATTATTTATTTTAGCAGTTCTATTTAATAGCCCTTTTCAAAGAAAAATCTTTAGGCAAAATCTTAGAGACAGCTGGGCAGCAGAAATATTCATGTTCTTTTGATTATGCAGTAGTTTCTTTATCCCAAAATTGTTCCCAGAGAAACCTCAATGCACCCAAAAGACTTCACAAACAAAAAAAAAAATTTCCCCATTCTATTGAAAAGAAAATAAGTCAAGGTAATTTTCCTTTGTTCAGAAAACACTGGAAGGTCTTGTATCTACAACAGGTACCATTTGGACAAGTAGATTAGAATCTTGTATAATATTCTCAAGAGTGAGCAAATGTATTTATTTGGCTACTGCCAAAAGGAGACACATGCAAAAAATGAATAAATAAATAAAGGCAATTGTTTCTGGGTAGTGATCCAGATAGGAGTTAGGGAGAAAGAAGAGAACACTGCAAAATATGACACTGGTGACTGGCTATAAAGGCCACGTTCCATTATACAGATTAAAGATTATCCAAAATTTCTGCAAAACTTCCATAAGACACCGTACAGAACTGCAACATTCATTTCAGACTCAAGTGGTCTGATGACAAAAAGGATGCTAAACTTAAGACCTGAAACTATACAAGTCCTAGAAGAAAACATAGGGTAACAGCTCCTTGATATTGGATGTGACCGTGATTTTATGGATATGGTACCAAAAGCATAAGCAACAAAAGCAAGAATAAATGGGATTACATCAAACTAAAAAGCTCCTTCACAGTGAAAGAAAAAATATAAGCAAAATATTGAACAAATATTTCTTGAATCTGGGCTGGTTTTATGACTTATTTTGGTCAAAAGGGTCCAACAGAGTGACAATGTTAATTTCTCAGCCAGTTCAAAGTCTATAGTTCAAAAGTGTTTCCAATACTGCTTACCTCACTTAGATCCTTGCATCTGTCATGTAAACAAGTCTAGGTTAGCCTGATGATAGGATGAGAGACACACAAGGCTCACTGCCCTCATGACCTCAGTCAAGAGTTCATCATCCTTATAAAGAATGCTGAAAACATTCTGAAAGAAGGACTAGAAAATAAAGGCAAAGGTATTTCCTAGAACATACAGCAAAAAGAAAGAGGAAAATATGGAACAAATGATATAAAAATGCAATATAAATCTAAAAGATTCAATGTCAGATAAACAGAAGTTCCAGACAGAGAAAATTAAGAAAAAATAGAGGAGAAAATAATTAAATAAATAATAGAAGCAAATTTAAGAGAACTTAAGTAAAATGCAAGTCTTTATATTAAAAAGCTATATACCAAACACCAATCAAATGAATAAAAATAAGATCCTTATTTAGATACATTCTTGAAACTTATTCTTTAGTATAAGGCATATATGAAAAATACTTTAAAAGCTTCCAGAAGGTAAGAAATAAGCAAGCTTTCAGGCTTCTTGGTAACAATACAAAATGCTTGAAGGCAATGTGCTTTGCCTTCAAAGTTCTGAAGAAAAAATGTTTGTAACTTTGAACTTAAAATTCTATACCCACAGCTCCATCAACTATAAAGATCAGGCAAAAACACTCCACACACACACATCAACCCTAAAATTTGTTATTAAACAATGTTCTGAAGACATCAAGGATGCAGTTCAGCAAAATGAAGTGAGAAACAAAACACAGGATCTAAGAAATAGAGTATCTAGTCCAATGACACAGAAAGGAAAGATCCAGAATGACAACCACATGGCAGACCTGGAGAATAACAAATCTCACACTAAGACAAAAGCTTCCAAAAAGACTGTCTCCAAGAAGAAAGTGGATTCTTAAAACTGAGTATGACAGAGAAACCAGATTATTTTGAGAATATAATGAAGGTATTTTATTCTCATATCATTTAGAAGAAAAAAACAGTAATTCTAAATTCTAGAGAGAAAAAAGCTATATATGAAAGTCAAAGATGCAGCTATAAAGAAAACTGAACTATTATATAATTTTGAGAAATGTATGTAGTAGAAGAAAAAAGTAATCTATTTGACTGTGATCCTAGAAATATTCTCTTTAGGGTCATGATTTTGGACACAGAGACAAATGTAATCATAGTATAAACTATTTGGTTCTGTATTATATGATCATAGTAAGTTAAATGTTGTTTACTGAAGTTTTTTAATTTAAACTAACTTTTAATTTAAACAAGCTTTTAATTTAAAGCTTGATTTATAGAAAAGTTATCAAGATAGTACAGAGAGTTCCCATATACCAGTTTCCCGTATTATTAACATCTTACTTTATAAACAGCATGGCTGTCACAACTAGGGAATGAACACTGATACTTTAGTATTAACTACACTACACATTTTAGGAGACTGAAGTTCAATCACTGGGTTGGGAAGATCCCCTGGAAGAGGCCATGGCAACCCACTCCAGTATTCTTGCCTGGAGAATGCCATGGACAGAGAAGCCTGGCAGGCTACAGTCCATCGGGTTGCAAACAGACATGATTGAGCAACTAACACCTTCATTTCTTCACACTACACATTTAATGTGGATTTCACTAATTTCTCCCTAACGTCCTTTCTGTTCCAGATCCCATTCAGGATATCATATTTAGTGATCATGTTTTCCCACCTTTTTCTGGAGACAGTTTCTAAAGACCTTACTTTTGATGATCTTAACAGTCAGCCACTATGTTCACTGTAGCATTTCCCCATGCTTATCTCCAATCTCCCTTTCCAATAGTGAGAAACCTATCAGCCACCAGACTTTTACAAACTCATTCATTCCCAGTACACTTGTATAGTAGTTTCTGAATTCTTCTTTGCATCCCTGTGAGAAACAACTTTATCAATGACAGCACAGTGGTTATGTATACCTTTGTCTTTAATGTGCACAATTAAGAGCACCCCACCTTCGCGACTGGGGCACAATGATAGGATACTGAAAGAGAAACTCCCAAGGTCAAGGGGCCCAATATGCTACTGGAGATCAGTGGAGAAATAACTCCAGAAAGAATGAAGGGATGGAGCCAAAGCAAAAAGAATATCCAGCTGTGGATGTGTCTGGTGATAGAACCAAAGTCCGATGCTGTAAAGAGCAATATTGCATAGGAACCTGGAATGTCAGGTCCATGAATCAAGGCAAATTGGAAGTGGTCAAACAAGAGATGGCAAGAGTGAATGTCGACATTCTAGGAATTAGCGAACTAAAATGGACTGGAATAGGTGAATTTAACTCAGATGACCATTATATCTACTACTGCGGGCAGGAATCCCTCAGAAGAAATGGAGTGGCCATCATGGTCAACAAAAGAGTCCGAAAGGCAGTACTTGCATGCAATCTCAAAAATGACAGAATGATCTCTGTTCGTTTCCAAGGCAAACCATTCAATGTCACAGTAATCCAAGTCTATGCCCCAACCAGTAACGCCAAAGAAGCTGAAGTTGAACGGTTCTATGAAGACCTACAAGGCCTTTTAGAACTAACACCCCAAAAGGATGTCCTTTTCATTATAGGGGACTGGAATGCAAAAGTAGGAAGTCAAGAAACACCTGGAGTAACAGGCAAATTTGGCCTTGGAACACGGAATGAAGCAGGGCAAAGACTAACAGAGTTTTGCCAAGAAAATGCACTGGTCATAGCAAATACCCTCTTCCAACAACACAAGAGAAGACTCTATACATGGACATCACCAGATGGTCAACACCGAAATCAGATCGATTATATTCTTTGCAGCCAAAGATGGAGAAGCTCTATACAATCAGCAAAAACAAGACCAGGAGCTGACTGTGGCTCGGACCATGAACTCCTTATTGCCAAATTCAGACTGAAATTGAAGAAAGTAGGGAAAACTATTCAGGTATGACCTAAATCAAATCCCTTATGATTATACAGTGGAAGTGAGAAATAGATTTAAGGGCCTAGATCTGATAGAGTGCCTGATGAACTATGGAATGAGGTTTGTGACATTGTACAGGAGACAGGGATCAAGACCATCCCCATGGAAAAGAAATGCAAAAAAGCAATATGGCTGTCTGGGGAGGTCTTACAAATAGCTGTGAAAAGAAGAGAAGCAAAAAGCAAAGGAGAGGATAAAATATCTAAATGCAGAGTTCCAAAGAATAGCAAGAAGAGATAAGAAAGCTTTCTTCAGTGATCAATGCAAAGAAATAGAGGAAAACAACAGAATGGGAACAAGAAAATCAGAGATACCAAAGGAACGTTTCATGCAAAGATGGGCTCGATAAAGGACAGAAATGGTATGGACCTAACAGAAGCAGAAGATATTAAGAAGAGGTGGCAAGAATACACAGAAGAACTGTACAAAAAAGAGCTTCACGACCCAGATAATCATGATGGTGTGGTCACTGACCTAGAGCCAGACATCCTGGAATGTGAAGTCAAGTGGGCCTTAGAAAGCATCACTACGAACAAAGCTAGTGGAGGTGATGGAATTCCAGTGGAGCTATTCCAGATCCTGAAAGATGATGCTGTGAAAGTGCTACACACTCAATATGCCTGGAAAACTCAGCAGTGGCCACAAGATTGGAAAAGGTCAGTTTTCATCCCAATCCCAAAGAAAGGCAATGCCAAAGAATGCTCAAACTACCACACAATTACATTCATCTCACACGCTAGTAAAGTAATGCTCAAAATTCTCCAAGCCAGGCTTCAGCAATATGTGAACCATGAACTTCCTGATGTTCAAGCTGGTTTTAGAAAAGGCAGAGGAACCAGAGATCAAATTGCCAACATCCACTGGATCATGGAAAAAGCAAGAGAGTTCCAGAAAAACATCTATTTCTGCTTTATTGACTATGCCAAAGCCTTTGACTGTGTAGATCACAATAAACTGTGGAAAATTCTGAAAGAGATGGGAATACCAGACCACCTGATCTGCCTCTTGAGAAATCTGTATGCAGATCAGGAAGCAACAGTTAGAACTGGTCATGGAACAACAGACTGGTTCCAAACAGGAGAAGGAGTACGTCAAGGCTGCATATTGTCACCATGTTTATTTAACTTATATGCAGAGTACATCATGAGAAATGCTGGACTGGAAGAAACACAAGTTGGAATCAAGATTGCTGGGAGAAATATCAATAACCTCAGATATGCAGATGATACCATCCTTATGGCAGAAAGTGAAGAGCAATTCAAAAGCCTCTTGATGAAAGTGAAAGTGGAGAGTGAAAAGGTTGGCTTAAAGCTCAACATTCAGAAAACAAAGATCATGGCATCTGGTCCCATCACTACATGGGAAATAGATGGGGAAACAGTGGAAACAGTGTCAGACTTTCTTTTTCTGGGCTCCAAAATCACTGCAGATGGTGACTGCAGCCATGAAATTAAAAGACGCTTACTCCTTGGAAGGAAAGTTATGACCAACCTAGATAGCATATTCAAAAGCAGAGACATTACTTTGCCAACAAAGGTTTGTCTAGTCAAGGCTATGGTCTTTCCTGTGGTCATGTATGGATGTGAGAGCTGGACTGTGAAGAAGGCTGAGCGCCGAAGAATTGATGCTTTTGAACTGTGGTGTTGGAGAAGACTCTTGAGAGTCCCTTGGACTGCAAGAAGATCCAACCAGTCCATTCTGAAGGAGATCAATCCTGGAATTTCTTTGGAAGGAATGATGCTAAAGCTGAAACTCCAGTATTTTGGCCACCTCATGCGAAGAGTTGACTCATTGGAGAAGACTCTGATGCTGGGAGGGATTGAGGGCAGGAGGAGAAGGGGACGACAGAGGATGAGATGGCTGGATGGCATCACTGACTTGATGGATGTGAGTCTGAGGGACCTCCGGGAGCTGGTGATGGACAGGGAGGCCTGGCGCGCTGCGGTTTATGGGGTCGCAAAGAGTCAGACACGACTGAGCGACTGATCTGATCTGATCTGATCTTGTCTTTAATGTTACATATTATGAGTCAAAACAATCTTTTCCAAAGTTCTTCACATCAAGCATTTTTTTACCCATTCCTTCCGTGAGACTATGTCATATACATTTCTAAAATATTTGATTCTTTTATTACTCTGCATTCCATTTTGGGATCCCTCAAACTCCTGATTGATTTTTTTAATCTGCACACATTAACTTTTTATGCTATAGAGTTCTATGGATTTTAAAGAACGTGTAGCATCGTATGTTCACCACAACGTTTAGTTCATCACCCTAAAAACTCCCCTGTGCTTCCCCAAGTCAAACACTCCCCCTTCCTCAAACCTCTGACAACCACTGATCTACTTTCCATCCCTATAGTTTCGCCCTTTCTAGAAGGCCATATGAATGGTATCATTTTGTATGTAGCGTTTTCAGTCTCTGGCTTCTTTAATTCAGCAAAATGCATTTAAGATGCATTCATATTGTAGCATTCAGTACAGTTCAGTCACTCAGTCATGTCCAACTTCTTGCAACCTCATGGACTGCAGCAGGCCAGGCTTCATTGTCCATCACCAACTCTTACAGCTTGCTCAAACTCATGTCCACTGAGTCGGTAATGCCATCCAACCATCTCCTCCTCTGTTGTGCCTTTCTCCTCCTGCTTTCAATCTTTCCCAGCATCAGGGTCTTTTCCAATGAGTCAGTTCTTCACATCAGGTGGCCAAAGTATTGGAGTTTTACATACTCACTGAATGAGTATTCATATTCATATTACATACTTGTTGAATATACAAAGGAAGTTGCAGCATTAATCTATAGTTATTCCTGCTTTTCATACCCATTGTATAGCTGTACCATCCTTTAATTATCTGTTTACCTATTATTGAAGAACTTCTTGGTTGCTTCTACTTTTTTGATGATTATGAAAAAAAGACAACAGTTGTGAATAAAGCACACATAGGTTTTTGTATGTAAATATATTTTCAAACCAACGTGCTAAATACCTAGGAGTGTAATGCTAGGTCATATGGCAAGTCTGTGTTTAATTTTATAAGAAATTGCTAAACTGTCTTCCAAAGTGGCTACACCCTTGTGCATTCTACCAGCACACATGAGAGCACCAGCATTTGGTACTCCCAATTTTTTGGATTTCAACCATTCTAATCAATGTAGCTACTCACTGTTTCACTCACTTCCCAAATGAAAAATAATGTTGACTATCTTCATATGGTTTTTGGCATCCATAAATCTTGTTTAAAGTGTCTACTCAGATCTTCTGTCCATTTTTAAAATAATTGACTGTTTCACTGGTGAGCTTTAAAAATCTGTTATACATCCAAGACATACATTTTTTTTTTAGATATGTGATTTGCAAACATTTTCTCCTAGGTATAATCAGACGTTTCATTATCTTAACGTATCTCCTATAGAGCAAAAGTTGTTAATTTTGATAAAGTCCAATTTATCAATTTTATCTTTCACAGACTGTGAAAGGCCCATCTCCAAGAAGGAAGTGAGTTTTTATAATCAAGTATAATAGAAAAGTCAGGTAATTTTGAGAATATGATAAAATATTCTTTGTCAATAAGAAGGAAAAAAATAATTCAAAACTCAGTGGGGTTGGGAAGGGCTCCAAAAGAAAGTCACTATCCAATTATAAATAAAATTATAATATACATAATTTTTAAAATACATGGTATACAAGAAAATATAACCCATTTGACTTTGATCTTAAAAACCTTATTGCTAAGGTTATGATTTTGGACCAA
This sequence comes from Tragelaphus eurycerus, assembly GCA_935064755.1. Taxonomy (NCBI): domain Eukaryota; kingdom Metazoa; phylum Chordata; class Mammalia; order Artiodactyla; family Bovidae; genus Tragelaphus; species Tragelaphus eurycerus. Next base: position 10,278,508 of record CAKXYN010000038.1, read on the forward strand.
GAAACAAAGAAATATAATCATGATGTACTATTTGTAACTTTTAGAATAAATTGAAAGCATGCAAGAGTTCATTATGATTTCAGAATAATGATAGCACTGATAGCAATCATTCATATAGTACTTAGTAGGTACCAGGCCTTGTTTTAAATACTTTACATATAATAAGTCAGTTAGTTGTAACACTAATCCTGTGAAATAATATCATTATTATCCCCATTTCACAGTTGAGGAAAGTGAGGCACAAAAGATGAAATAATTTGCCAACACCACAAAGTCAGGATGTGGTAGAGGTTGGATTTGAACCCAAGAGGTCTGGCTCCAACATCTACATTCTTAACCATAATGTTATACTGCCTTCTTTAGTCAAAGTCACTCAGTCGTGTCCAACTATTTGCGACCCCATGGACTATACAGTCCGTGGAATTCTGCAGGCCAGAATACTGGAGTGGGTAGTCTTTCCCTTCCCAGATCTTTCCAACCCAGGGATTAAATGAACAAGGGTCTCCTGCATCACAGGCGGATTCTTTACCAGACCAAGGTCTCCCTCATTGCAGGCGATTCTTTACCCGCTGAGCTACAAGTGAAGCCCAAGAATACTGGAGCGGATAGCCTATCTCTTCTCCAGCAGATCTTCCTGGCCCAGGAATTGAACTGGGGTCTCCTGAATTGCAGGCAGATTCTTCACCAACTAAGCTAACTGGGAAGTCCACCTTATTTAAATAGAATATAAATATTATCTACGTTTATCTAAATATTTTAAATGTTCTGTTAAATATCTACTTTAAAATTATCAAAATTGATAGTATTTCTATTCTAGCCTTCTTCAAATACAATATAATGATCAACTTTGATCATTTTAAAGTAAACATATTTAACACAAGTTAAAAGACAGAAAAAAGGTTCAAGTAAAGGATATGACTGATAATAGTCTCGCTTTATAAAAAGGAAAATAAAGAGATACTGCTGACAATTAATGGAACACACAATAGAGGCCTACATAAACTGGAGCTGCAAAAACAGAGGAAATAACATCAATTAAGCATATAAAATTTGAAGGAAACTAGGGTAGCACAAGAGTAGTGCAAATAAACTAAAGCCTCATCTTTTTTTTTTTTTTTTTAAAGCCACATCACACAGCTTGTGGGATCTGGTTCCCTGACCAGGGGTCAAACAGAGTTCCCCTGCAGTCGGGGAATCCTAACCACTGGATCACCAGGGAATTCCCTAAAGCCTAATCTTTAATGACAGGTCATCAACACTTACTGCCTTAGCTGATGGATCAAGAAAAATAGTGGCATATTATAAATTATAGAGGCATCTAATAGATCAGATCAGATCAGATCAGTCGCTCAGTCGTGTCCAACTCTTTGCGACCCCATGAACCGCAGCACGCCAGGCCTCCCTGTCCATCACCAACTCCCGGAGGTCACTCAGACTCACATCCATCGAGTCAGTGATGTCATCCAGCCATCTCAACCTCTGTCGTCCCCTTCTCCTCCTGCCCCCAATCCCTCCCAGCATCAGAGTCTTCTCCAATGAGTCAACTCTTCGCATGAGGTGGCCAAAATACTGGAGTTTCAGCTTTAGCATCTAACAGAAGACAAAAAGAAATAATTAAAATTGGCTTTTAGTATTTCAGCAGTTAAAAATTAAAGTTCTGGATCAAAACTTCCTGGGATCAAACTCCATTCCTCCATTTAGTATTAACAGTGCTATTAAGTAAAGTTGCTTGGTCTTCTCTTCTTCAGTTTTCTTACCTAAAAATAGCTATATGCTAAAAATAGCTAATTCATATGATCTTATGAAGACTGAGAGTTAATACAAATAGAGCATTAGAACTGTGAGTGGTTCAGAGCAGTAAACCCTAAGTAAATGTTAGCTATCAGCTATGAATTAGAGGGAAGACACACAAAATCAGTTTATATTTACCTCCTGACTTACTTAGCCAAAGATTCAAATCTCAGCAGTGATGGTACCACTAAAAGTAGGGACAAATGTAGCATATCTCAGCAGAGCTTCCGTTGGCCTGTAGAGTCAGGCACTACCAGTGAGAGGACAAGGTAGGGTCTTGCGATATTTGGCCAGCTCAATTCTCTTGGTTCCACTCTCTTTTATGCTTAGGGCTTACATCACCTTTTGTGCAAAACAATCTCTAACAAGTTATGCCCTTTAATGGGAAAATATTACAAACATCTGGGTTCCTGCTGGTTCCCGAGCCAAACTCAGTGCTAAGGAGGCCACTGTTTAAAAATTTTTTATTGGAGTATAATTGCTTTACAATGTTGTGTTAGTTTCTGCTATACAGCAAAGTGAATCAGCTTTATACATACATGTATCTCCTCTTTTTGGATTTCCTTCCCATTTAAGTCAGCACAGAACACTGAGTAGAGCTCCCTGTGCTATGCAGTAGTGATAGCTTACAGTGAACGATGTCGGATTTGTGATCTCCGAAGAAGATTCAGCTTCAGGACCAGAGACCAGGCTTGACCACTCAGGGCTCTTGTGTGGCAGGAGTTTTATTACAGTGAAAAGGGACAGAGAAACCTTCTGACATTAGACACTGGAGGTGGGTGGAGAGTGCCCCACTTGCTAGTCTTTAGCAAGGGAATCATATACTTTTTAAATTAGCTATTACAATAAATCCGGAGAAGGCAATGGCACCCCACTCCAGTACTTTTGCCTGGGAAATCCCATGGATGGAGGAGCCTGGTGGGCTGCAGTTCATGGGTCGCTAGAGTCAGACATGACTGACTTCACTTTCACTTTCATGCATTGGAAAAGGAAATGGCAACCCACTCCAGTGTTCTTGCCTGGAGAATCCCAGGGACGAGGAAGTCTGGTGGGCTGCCGTCTATGGGGTCGCACAGAGTCAGACACGACTAAAGTGACTTAGCAGCAGCAGCAGCAGCATTACAATAAATCAAAAGAATGTCTCAAGGTTGTAAAAATTTTACCAGACCCACTCCCACAATTTATATTTTAGGATAACAGGATTAGAACTTAACAAAAGAAAGATCCTACCTGACCCACTCCCATAATAAACATTTTACAATTACAAGATTAGTCAGAAGGTTTTCAGGAAGGAGAAACTGTCCTCAACAGAATACACTGTTGTTATATTATCCTTAGTACCCAGTTTAAACTGAGTTGTTTGTTGTGTGAATTATCAATTCCGGGCTTAAAAAAACATTTTATGTGACTAAGACTAAGGAATGTAGAGAAAAAAAAAAGAAAGAGTTGTTCTTTCTTCCTCATTGAGAATTCCAGACCTCTATCTCCTCCTTGAGAACCCCAGGCCCCTCTCCCCTCCTCGGGGACCCCAGACTTCTTACCAACCTGCCTAGGAATTGACTCTCTCAGTAGGTTCTCATTACTTATCTATTTTATACATAGTATCAACAGCGTATATTGACAATCACAATCACAAATTTTTATGTAATGGGAGGAACCAAAATTAATGTCCAGATGCTTCTAAACAGCCTTGCTTCCCCCAGGTTTCTAATGTTTGTAAAGGTTTTCTCCAAAGATATCCCGTGAGGAGGAGATCTGGGCTTCTGATCATTGTAGAAAATATCAAAAATCATGACTCCTGCTACAGATTTCATTAGCTTATTAGGGGAAAAAAGGACACATACAAAAATATAATGAACTTCACAACACAGACAAGATAAAGGGGGAGTGGAATAAAGATGCAGACTTTCACAAAATGAAAGAATAATTGGTGTTTGTTAAAGAAATAGATCATTCTGTGGTGACAGGATAAAGGAGATCTTAAGCAAGGTAAGTATCCAGTGTGACTGACAAAAGAGATTTATACAAGACTAACTGTGAAAGGCCATGAGAACCTAGAGCCTTTCAAGGTATGTACTAAGCAGAGACACAGGGTATTTCAAAAAGTTTAATCTTTTGTTACTACATTCATTTCCAGATGACTCAGTCTCATAGTTTTAAACACTATCTCAATTCTGATGACTCCCAGACCTGCTTCCTAAATTTCAGCCTAATAGGGCTTCCCTGATAGCTCAGGTGGTAAAGAATCTGTCTGCAATTCAGGAGACCCAGGTTTAATTCCTGGGTCAGGAAGATCCACTGGAGAAGGGATCAGTTACCCACTCAAGTATTCCTGGGCTTCCCTTGTGGCCCAGCTGGTAAAGAATCCGCCTGCACTGTGGAAGACCTGGGTCTGGTAAAGAATCTGCCTGCAATGCGGGAGACCTGGGTTCAATCCCTGGGTTGGGAAGATTCCTTGGAGAAGAGAAAGGCTACCCACTCCAGCATTCTGGCCTGGAGAATACCATGGACTGTATGGAGTCGCAAAGATTTGGACACAACTGAGTGACTTTGACTTTCACCCACCTGGACAGTTTTGCTCTGCTTGGATGTCAAGCTGCGATCACAAACTTAGCATGTACAAAGCTTAACTCCTATCAAACCTACTACCATACCTGCTCCTCTCAGATGCACCTCTATCTCAGTTAATAGTAACTCCATTCTTCAGCTTCTCAGGCCAAAAGAACTTCAAATAATCTTTGACTGTCCATTTCCCCTCATGCTTCACATCCAACACACCAGAAAATTCTATTGGTTCTACTTCAACTATATTCCAAACCAGAATACCTCTCACTACTCCCACTGCTATCACCAATGTCTGAGCCTCTATGATATCTCACTGAGATCTGTGTCAAAGCTCCTGTCTGATCTCTCTGCTTCCCCTCTCAATTATAGTTGTCAGAATGATTCTATTAACAAGAAGGATCGGGTCACTTGTAACTTCAAAATCTTCCCAAGGCTAAACATTTCATTCAGAGGAAAAAAAAAAAACACACTCCTAATTGTGTCCTACAAAGCCCCACTCAATCTGTATTTTTCCACTCTATACATATCTTCCTAATATATACCTTTGATTTCTATTAATATTACCCATCTTCTTCACTCTGCTGCTGCTACTGCTAAGTCGCTTCAGTCGTGTCTGACTCTGTGCGACCCCAGAGATGACAGCCCACCAGGCTCCCCCGTCCCTGGGATTCTCCAGGCAAGAACACTGGAGTGGGTTGCCAGTTCACTCTACTCCTCCCTAATATTCAATCATGTCAGACATGCTTGCATCCAAGGTCCTTTTCACTTGTTGCTCCCTTCGCTTGGAAACCTCTTTTCCTCAGATCTTTGCTGCCTTTCCCACTCATTTTCTTCGAGTCTTTACTGATATGCCACCTTTACAGAAGGGCCTTCCTAGGACCTTATCCAAAATGTCAACCTTTCACCCTCAATACTCCCTATTTCCCCACTTCATTTATTTGTTTCTCCTTTTCAGTTATCACCATCTAAGACATTATGCATTTTGCTCCTTTGTCATTGCATGACCTCACTGGAATATAAGCCACCAGAGTCATAAGTTTTTGTTTGATTATTAATTGCTATAATGATTATTATACCGTTAGCTACACATCCTTGGCACATAATAAGCCAATAAATATTTGTTAAATGAATGAAAGAACATGGCAATGCTGTTCAAAATACATAATTATACTTAGAACACCATATTCTTAAAAACATTTCAGTTCAGTCGCTCAGTTGTTGCAAGGCTTCTGGGGAGTACAAAGATGAAAAAGACAGAAGTGGGACATAATTAACTATAATCCAAAATAGACATTCACAACTTTTATGTGAGAATTACAGGAAAAAAAAGTGGTATAAGGGACTCAAGAGAAAAACTCTTATCAGTAGGGGACAACTGCAGTAACCTAGGTATCAGCTGATTAGGCCCTATATTGGCTAGAGTACAATAAAAATGGAAAGGGTCATATGTTACAATGATCATAATAATAGAAACAGTTGGTAGGATTTGGTGACTAGTTGAATTCAGAAAGAAACAGCAAATCACTGCTAAATGTCAAACTTAGGTAATGACAAAAATAGCAGTGCTATTTTTGTAAAAAAAAAAAAAAAAAAAGAGAGAGAGAGAGAGAAAATGGGAGGATTAAAGTGGCAGGAAAAATGTTAAGTCCAATATTAGATATGTTTGAGGTGATACCAGATCACATAAGAGAAAATTTCAGGACAGTTCTAGATTTAGAACTATGATTTAGGGTTAAGAATGTAGTTGACCCTTAAACTGGAGAAGGCAATTGCACCCCACTCCAGTACTCTTGCCTAGAAAATCCCATGGACAGAGGAGCCTGATAGGCTGCAGTCCATGGGGTCGCTGAGGGTTGGACACGACTGAGTGACTTCATTTTCACTTTCAGGCATTGGAGAAGGACATGGCAACCCACTCCAGTGTTCTTGCCTGGAGAATCCCAGGGACGGGGGAGCCTGGTGGGCTCCCATCTATGGGGTCGCACAGAGTCGGACACGATTGAAGCAACTCAGCAGCAGCAGCAGTACCTAGCACTATGCTGTCCAGTTGTTGTTTAGTGGCAAGTAGTGCCCAATTCCAGAGAAGGCAATGGCAGCCCACTCCAGTACTCTTGCCTGGAAAATTCCATGGGCAGAGGAGCCTGGTAGGCTGCAGTCCATGGGGTTGCTAAGAGTCAGACACGACTGAGCGACTTCACTTTCACTTTTCACTTTCACGCAGTGGAGAAGGAAATGGCAACCCACTCCAGTGTTCTTGCCTGGAGAATCCCAGGGTCGGGGGAGCCTGGTGGGCTGCTGTCTATGGGGTCGCACAGAGTCGAACACGACTGAAGTGACTTAGCTTAGCTTTACCCTTAAACAACACGGAGTTATGGATACCAGTCCTCCATCCAGTCAAAATCCCATGTACAACTTTATAGTCAGCCCTTGGTATCTATAGTTTTGCACCTGCAGATTCAACCAGTCACAAATTGTGTAGTATTATTAAACACTCGACATATAAGTGGATCCACACAGTTCAAACACATATTGTTCAAGAGGCAACTATACAGACTTACAAGTTATTTTCTCACAAAGATATCCATGAACTGAAAAAAGTGAGATTTCTAAGCAAAAGACTAAAGGTAAAAACCATGAGAAATAGGTAACCTACAGGGCAAGAGAAGGAAGAGGTGCAACTGAACATAACAAAGAAAAAAGAGAAAGAAAGAAAAAAGAGGATACCTCAAAAAATATATACACATATATATAAATTTCTCCAGGCTTTAAAAAAATAATCAAGTTACCATTCATTTTGCATTTAGCAATTTTGCAAATATGTTCATTCAAGTACTCAAGATATCAGATGAAATCAAAGCAATATTTCAGTTCAATCTTGGCTTAGAATTGTCAGACTGATAAAATTAGGCATTTTGCTGGTAAACTCTGAAACAAAAAATAGCTTATGTACTTCTTCACATTTCACGGACTGGAGTGCAGATGTAAGATAAAGAATATGATACAAGTCTCTGTCACCCAGGAAACCACCTAATGGCAAGTTGCTCAGCCTTCTTTATAAATGTAACTTCACCCTGATCTGGCCAGTTCCATACATATATGTAGTATTCAATATACATTCATTTACAATAACAGCAAGCAAAACAAGTAAACACATGCAAAAATAGGTAAAATTAAAATAATTAGTTTAGGGTGCTGCTGTTACTGCTGCTAAGTCGCTTCAGTCGTGTCTGACTCTGTGCGACCCCATAGACGGAAGCTCACCAGGCTCCCCTGTCCCTGGGATTCTCCAGGCAAGAACACTGGAGTGGGCTGCCATTGCCTTCTCCATTGTGTGAAAGTGAAAAGTGAAAGTGAAGTCGCTCAGTCGTGTCCGACTCTCTGCGACCCCATGGACTGGGCCTACCAGGCTACTCCGTCCATGGGATTTTCCAGGCAAAAGTACTGGGATGGGGTGCCATTGCCTTCCCCAGTAGGGAGGGGAAATAAGGAATTCTTTAATGGGTATAGAGTTTTAGTTTGGAAAAATGAAAAAGTTCTGAGATGGATGGTAGTTAACAGTCACACAACAATGTGGATACACTTAAGGCCACTGAACTATATGCTTAATGATAAATTTTTATATATCAGTTCGGTTCAGTTCAGTCGCTCAGTTTCGTCTAACTCTTTGTGACCCCATGAATGGCAGCATGCCAGTCCTCCCTGTCCATCACCAATTCCCAGAGTTTACCCAAACTCACGTCCATTGAGTTGGTGATACTATCCAACCATCTCATCCTCTGTCGTCCACTTCTCCTTCTGCCTTTAATCTTTCCCAGCATCACAGTCTTTTCAAATGAGTCAGCTCTTCGCATCAGGTGGCCAAAGTATTGGAGTTTCAGCTTCAACATTAGTCCTTCCAATGAACACTCAGGACTGATCTCCTTTAGGATGGACTGGTTGGACCTCTTTGCAGTCCAAGGGACTCTCAAGAGTCTTCTCCAACACCACAGTTCAGAAGCATCAATTCTTTGGCACTCAGCTTTCTTCACAGTCCAATTCTCACATCCATACATGACCACAGGAAAAACCATAGCCTTGACTAGATGAACCTTTGTTGACAGAGTAATGTCTCTGCTTTTTAATATGCTGTCAGGGTTGGTCATAACTTTCCTTCCAAGGAGTAAGCGTCTTTTAATTTCATGGCTGCAGTCACCATCTACAGTGATTTTGGAGCCCAGAAAAATAAAAGTCTGACACTGTTTCCACTCTTTCCTCATCTATTTCCCATGAAGTGATGGGACCAGATGCCATGATCTTAGTTTTCTGAATGTGAGCTTAAGCCAATTTTTTCACTCTCCACTTTCACTTTCATCAAGAGGCTTTTTAGTCCCTCTTCACTTTCTGCCATAAGGGTGGTGTCATCTGCATATCTGAGGTTATTGATATTTCTCCCAGCAATCTTGATTCCAACTTGTGTTTCTTCCAGTCCAGCGTTTCTCATGATGTACTCTGCATAGAAGTTAAATAAGCAGGGTGACAATATACAGCCTTGACGTACTCCTTATCCTACTTGGAACCAGTCTGTTGTTCCATGTTCAGTTATAACTGTTGCTTCCTGACCTGCATACAGGTTTCTCAAGAGACAGGTCAGGTGGTCTGGTATTCCCATTTCTTTCAGAATTTTCTACAGTTGATTGTGATCCACACAGTCAAAGGCTTTGGCATAGTCAATAAAGCAGAAATAGATATTTTCCTGGAACTCTCTTGCTTTTTCCATGATCCAGCAGATGTTGGCAATTTGATCTTTGGTTCCTTTGCCTTTCCAAAACCAGCTTGAACATCTGAAAATTCATGGTTCATGTATTGCTGAAGCCGGACTTGGAGAATTTTGAGCATTACTTTACTAGCGTGTGAGATGAGTGCAATTGTGCGGTAGTTTGAGCATTCTTTGGCATTGCCTTTCTTTGGGATTGGAATGAAAACTGACCTTTTCGAGTCCTGTGGCCACTGCTGAGTTTTCCAAATTTGCTGGCATACTGAGTGCAGCACTTTCACAGCATCATCTTTCAGGATTTGAAAGAGCTCAACTGGAATTCCATCACTTCCACCAGCTTTGTTTGTAGCGATGCTTCCTAAGGCCCACCTGACTTCACATTCCAGGATGTCTGGCTCTAGGTGAGGGATCACACCATCCTGATTATCTGGGTCATGAAGATCTTTTTTGTACAGTTCTTCTGTGTATTCTTGCCACCTCTTCTTAACATCTTCTGCTTCTGTTAGGTCATACCATTTCTGTCCTTTATCGAGCCCATCTTTGCATGAAATGTTCCCTTGGTATCTCTAATTTTCTTGAAGAGATCTCTCGTTTCTCCCATTCTACTGTTTTCCTCTGTTTCTTTGCATTGATCACTGCAGAAGGCTTTTTTATCTCTCCTTGCTATTCTTTGGAACTCTGCATTCAAATGGGTATATCTTTCCTTTCCATCTTTGCTTTTTCCTTCTTTTCTTTTCACAGCTATTTTAAGACCTCCTCAGACAGCCATTTTGCTTTTTTGCATTTCTTTTTCTTGGGGATGGTCTTGATCCCTGTCTCCTGTATAATGTCACAAACCTCCATTCATAGTTCATCAGGCACTCTGTCTATCAGATCTAGTCCCTTAAATCTATTTCTCACTTCCACTGTATAATCATAAGGGATTTGATTTAGGTCATACCTGAATGGTCTAGTGGTATTCCCCACTTTCTTCAATTTAAGTCGGAATTTGTTATGTACATTTTACTACAAAAAAAAAAAAAAAAACTAATTCAGGTCATATCAGATCAGATCAGATCAGTCGCTCAGTCGTGTCCGACTCTTTGCGACCCCATGAATCGCAGCACGCCAGGCCTCCCTGTCCATCACCAACTCTCGGAGGTCACTCAGACTCACATCCATCGAGTCGGTGATGCCATCCAGCCATCTCATCCTCTGTCGTCCCCTTCTCCTCCTGCCCCCAATCCCTCCCAGCATCAGAGTCTTCTCCAATGAGTCAACTCTTGGCATGAGGTGGCCAAAATACTGGAGTTTCAGCTTTAGCATCATTCCTTCCAAAGAAATCCCAGGGCTGATCAGCTCATATATGTACTGTAAATGCTAATTCTCCAGAGGCAATGATTATATAAATATTCTTTTTAATTCCATGTCTCTGAATTCCTATCACTGTAATTCAGTAAGAAAAAAAGCTGTGATCCAAGATAAAACTGACAAAGGAAAATAGAGAACAAGATAAAAACAAGTTTTTTTAATTGAAAATAATTTTTATCAGATTGGATCTAGAAGATCAAGATGGTGGACACAGCAGGAAAATCCCAAGCTCATATTCTCCAACGGACACACACATAGAACTACATATAGAATAACTATCTCTGAAAATGACTTAAAGACTAGCAGAATACACTTTCTACAATTAAAGATATAAAAGAAAATGGGTAGGAGGGGCACAGAACCCACACCCTAGTGTAGCAACCCACAACTAGGAGGGCTATCACAACCACAGACATTAACCCTGGAGAGTAAGGTGTCTGAGCCCCCTGTCAGGCTCCCTAGCTTGGGGCACTAGAACTGGGAAGACAAACCTTCACAAGAAGGATGGACTTACAGAGTATTACGCTAAGTGAAATAAGTCAGAGAAATCGCAAATACCATGCAATTTCACTTATATATGGACTCCAAAACAAGACAAAGGAAATCAAAAGATAAACAGAGTCAGAGACACAGATAACAAACTGGTGGACACCAGAGGGGAACTGGGTGGGGGTTGGGTAAAATAGGTAAAGGGGATTCAGAAATACAAACCTCCAGCTACAAAACAAATGAGTAACTAAGACGTAATGTTCACCACAAGCAACACAGTTGATAATACTGTAATAAATATGTATGGTGACATTTGGTTAAAAAACTTACAGTTGTAACCAATTCATAATGTATGTGTGCATTAGTCGCTCAGTCATATGTGACTCTTTGCGACCCCAAAGACTGTAGCCTGCCAGGCTACTCTGTCCTTGGAATTTTCCACGCAAGAATGCTGGAGTGGGTTGACATTTCCTTCTCCAGGGGATCTTACCTACCCAGGGATCAAACTTGTGTCTCCTGCATTGCAGGCAGATTCTTTACCATGTGAGCCACTAGGGAAGCCCATAATGTATATAAATGTCAAATCACTGTTTTCACTTAAAACTAAGATAATATTGATGTCAACTACATTTCAAGTAAAAAATAAATAAAAACTTTATTTATTTATTATTTATTAGAGTCAACCTAATTACAAAAGTAGGAAAACATAAAATGAAACAGTCAGTGTTGAAATTAAGGAATTAAGTCAAATACTTGCAAACTTGGAGGAAATCCTGGAATTCCTGACAAAGGAACTGTGTGGTAAAGGACAGAAGGATCTTTCCATATCTCAATCCTGAGAAGAGCTGAAGGGAAAGTCAAGGTAGAACAGTAGGAAAAAAAGTATGATTGTAACTAAGACTTTTAATAGTTTGGCAAACAGAAACTACAGACTACTGTGGTAGGTGACTATAAGCAGGTTTAGAACATACAGGGAAATATACATAGTATGGAGAGTAGATTTTTTTATTGATATTTTCACCTTGGTGTTTACTGTGTTCATTCAAAAGTAAAGCTGGCAAGCAACTTTCATGACAGGAAGATTACCAACTGAAAGGGATATCACACTCCTCCAGTGTGTGTAACTTTCAACGCATCTTCATGATAGTCCTGAAATATAATCAGAGCAGAGTCAAGTAAGATGCTAAGGCTTCTCTTCAGATGCAGCAATTTCCACCAGAAGAATAAGTACAAATTCCCTTACTGAAGCTGTGAGTTCCAAACTTACCTTAGGATTCTGTGTGATTAAACCTATAAACTAGTCTCATATACTCTGCTAGGACTCTTTTCTCCTTCGTACCACGGATCATATTATTAATAACACAACTCTCCTCATTTGTAATCCAAAACCTCGTTATTCCTGCTGGAAATGCCACAGAGCTTTACAACCATCTGAATCTCAGTCACCTTTCAAAAAGAAATCTCATCTCCTTTGTGAAATCCTCTTCTAATCTCTTCATTGCCAAATACTCATAATCTTTGCAGTCTAAATTAGTGCTTCTCGGAAATTCCCTGGTGGTCCACAGCACTTTCACCGCCATGACCTGGGTTCAGTCTCTGGTAGGGAAACAGATCCCACAAGATGCCTAAAAACATTAAATGTTTCTTTTTTTTTTCTCTACTTGTGGCAAATGGGGGCTACTCTCCAGTTGCAGTGCTCTAGCACAGGCTCTAGGCACAGGCTTCAGCAGTGGCAGCATATGGCTCAATAGTTGTGACTCATGGGCTTAGCTGCTCTGCCACACGTGTGATCTTGCAAGACCAGGGATTGAAACAGTCTCCTACACTGGCAGGTGGATTCTTTACCACTGAGCCACTAAGGAAGCCCCAATAAATGCTTCTTGAACTATCTGTGGTAAAATGCCATTTAAAAATTTTTTCTAACCTTTTCTGGACTGAGCCTTTTATAAAATGAAATTTAAATGAATTACCAGAATTTTTTAAACATGTAAAATAGAAACCAAATTTTATTATAAATTTGACAGGCATATAATTTCTCTGTCAAATTCCTATAAAAGTTTCTAAAGCTTATTCTTAATTTCTGTACTTATATTTCAGCACAGTAGTAATAGTTCACACACTGCTATCAGTCTTCAGACTGCACTTTGGGTTTTTTCATTTTGTCTTTAAATGTTTATTTTATATTTGAGCATTGTTGATTAACAATGTTGCATTAGTTGCAGGTGTTTAGCAAGGTGATTCGGTTATTCTGCTCAATATTCTGCAATAACCTAAATGGGAAAAGAATTTACAGAATGCACTTTGAACAGCATATATCTAAACAACTCAGTATTTAAATTAATGAATATTCATTTATTTGAAAAAAAACTGAAACCTGAATTCAGCATTTGTTTAAGCAGGACTCAGATATGAAAGGGACAGTAACTCTGGAAAGTGGATACTACATGTATGTACAAATGCACAGATGTGAGAAATGACATGGCATGTTGCTGACACAATGAACTGAATAGCTCTTACTTAAGGGGCATGTACTGTGAGAGAGGGAACGAAGAGTCAGGTAGGGCTTACAGAAGGAAAGGTAAGTGAGGAAAAAGCCCCAAATATTTCTAAAGAAGTACCATGACAGAATCAGTGTCTTTGAAAAAGTAAGCTGGGAGTGGACAGGCTGAGGAGGGACTTTACACTTACAGTGTTATATATTATACCTTTTTTCATGTCCACCAGAGCCTGGAAAAGTGCTCAGTAGATGATGGATGTAAAGCATCTTCATTAAGTAACAGGTGTTAAAAAATACTTGAAATTCTGTTAGAGGTACTAATTGAAAATATTCTATATTTACTACACCTGACTTCTAAAATTTAAAATAAAAAATAATATACAGATACTTCACCTGTATAACAGTAAAGAAAACTCAGCTTGGAAAGAGTTGATCATTGACCAGCAAGAAATTTCAACGAATTTCTCAAAGACAAAAACAGACAGGAGTGTATTAACAAATTAAACAGAACAGACCACAATAGGAGGAAGCTGCAACTGAGATGAAAGCTGACCTGCCCCCTGGAACCCCAGAGGGATTCTAGGCTCAGGGATACCCAAGGAGCTGTCTCAAAGGGTCATTAAAGAAGGGAGTAGCTAAGGACAGAGACAACCAGAAGACCTGAATATAGAAAAACTGTACCCAGTCAAATACTCCACATCTACCTTCCTCTTCCACCTCTACCTACAAAGCATACATGGAAGCCTAATATTTATCCCTAACCAAAAATAACAAGAAGATAACTCTCCTTTGTGGCAAAGATGTTCAACTATCAACCTAAATTAACACACCTCCTTCTGTAAGATAGAGTTGTCTCTAAAAAGGAACTGCTTAGCCAAACCACCCACCCTTTCTCAGAGCCCTCTTCTATCTAGGTACTACCATATGACTAGTTTTAGCCAATGGAATGAAATAGAAGTAATGGGTCATTTCCCGGCCAGGCAATGAAGTGTCTTCTCTATTCTCTCCTTCCCTTCCTCTAGGAGACAGAAAACCACAGGGAATTTTAAGGATAGCAGAATCACAAAAGAAATTCAGTACACTAAATCACAGGAAGGAAAGTTGCCTGCTGAGAAGACCCTCATTGGACGACTAAAGAAGCAAAAAACTAAAATGCTTTTTTGTTAAGCCATTGAATTTTCAGGTTTACTGGTTTCGGCAAATAGCATCCTTACTAACGATAGCTCCTTTTTTAAAAAGGAAATAGGAAAAGGAGGAAGGGGAAAACATCAACAGAAAAATTAAGCTTCGGTTTTAGTGACCCAGAGGCAGGCCTTCCTCTTTGTGGCATTTGGAATATCAGCAGCCTAACAGTCAGCTTTCTATTCACCCACACTAAAGGAGAGCCTGACAGCTGGCATGTTCCATCACACATGCATATTAAGACAAAGAACTAGGTCACTGGAATGGGAGGGACATGAATGATTATCACCAAGAGGTCAGATGTGGTAGATTGAATTATTCTTGTAGTACCTTACCCTGTGTGGCCAATAGCAACTAGCACATGCTTTCAACTTTCAGCCAACAAATTTCTTTGTCCAAAACTGCAACTTCATTAAACTGCCTTCCATGATACCACAGACAACAGTTTTATCAAAAGTTTTGCTACTACATAACACAGTTCACCATTTTCCCAGCCTCCTGTAGTGGTTTCCTTGCTAACCACCAACCAGTTTCAAAGCCAATGGTATGTAATTGAAGTTTCTGTTACAGCTGCACCCTACTCCGAGATATTCATTTTTAAATTAATCACCCTTTTCAGGCAAAATAAGCAAACACAAAATATCAATAACATACAAAAATAAGCATGTATTTCTCACATCGAGAAATAAATTATTTAAGTCAATTGAGGCACTTCTGTTTCAGGCTGTAGATCAAGTTGACATCTTTCCCATGTGTTTCTATCTAGGGCTCTACAGTGGCCAGCAGATGCCTGGGACCTGTTTTATTATGCAAAGATTGGAAACTCCCAGAATGGCAAGTGGAAACATTTAATAGTTCATAAGGCCTAGGCTCAGAACTGGTACAGTCTTCTTCCCAAGTTCTTCTGGCCAAGAAGTAAATATCTGCTGAACAGTTACCTAATCTGTCACAGTTCACTCTCTTGCACACAGATTGTGACTACTGTGCAGTAAAAGGTGATTAATATAAGAACCAAGACATTAAACAAAGATTAAATTTTGCAATCTGGTACAACATGGAGGGAACCTGAAGGTATTATGCCAAATGAACAAGCCAAAGAGAAAAAGATAAATACTGTATGATTTCACCCACATGTGGAATATTTTTTAAAATAAACAGAACACACACACACACATGGATACAGAGAACAGATTGGTGGTTACCAGAGGAAAAGGGGAGTGGGGAGAAAACAAAAAGGATAAAGAGGGTGTATGGTGATGGATGGAAACTAGACTTTTTGGTAATGAGCACTTCACTGTGCATAAAGTTGTCAATTTATTATGCTGTACACAACCACTCCAGTACTCTTGCCTGGAAAATCCCATGGACAGAGGAACCTGGAAGGCCACAGTCCATGAAGTCGCTGAGGGGTCGGACACGACTGAGCGATTTCCCTTTCACTTTTCACTTTCATGCATTGGGGAAGGAAATGGCAACCCACTCCAGTGTTCTTGCCTGGAGAATCCCAGGGACGGGGGAGCCTGGTGGGCTGCCGTCTATGGGGTCACACAGAGTCGGACACGACTGAAGCGACTTAGCAGCAGCAGCACACATATTATAAGCCAATATTACAACATATTATAATAAGTCAATGTTACCTCAATAAATATATATGTAACTGTATGTGCGTATACACACACAAACATGAAAAAAACTTAAAATTACAATTAACTACCAAACACTGGTAGGAATTGGGGGAGGGAAAAGGAAGTAACTGAACTAAATCTTCATCTTTTATAAAGTGGAGGGAATAGATGGTGTTTAATCAACCAAGGAGTATAGGTAAAAGCATAATAATTTAAAGTTTCCTGAAGAACAAACAATAAATTAGTTCAAATGTTTGTTTATGGGGGTAGGCCTAACAACTAGTGGCAAGGAATAGAAACTGTTGCTTTACATCAAAAGTACTGCTGTATTACATTTTTTTGTTGACATGTTCACGTACTACTCTAAGAAAAAAAGTAATGAATTTCTACTAGAAACTTCTCCCTTAAAGGCTAGATTGTAGAGATGACAGAATATTCCTATATATAAACTGAATACCATGGAAAAAACTGTGTAAGTGAAAGGAAACTTATACTTTCGTTGTGGTACAAAAGTATGAGTCTCCCCTTTATACTCAGTATAAGTGCAGAAGTAGTTCACATTCCTAGAGAATGCAGTTAGGAGCTAATAAATTTTAATATTTAGAAATTTACTTAACATCACTTCTGTCATAAAAATTTTTAATATGGAAAAATTTACTTATAAAACTTAACTATATTGTTACTCACAATATAGCGAAGTGATATGAATACTACCCACCAAAAAGTATATAGGTACAACAAAAGGAAGATAGAAAACAAACACTAATAGATTATTTAAACAATAATTAACCCAAACTACAAATAAAACACAGGTCATTCAGGTTAACAATTCTTTCCAACCATGGTAGACATCACAAATCAAACATGGCACTCTGCCCAGTAACACAAGGGAACAATCTCAAATTCCAAAATTCATCTCAGTACAGTACTCCTCACTCTCCAAAACTGATCAGAGTTAGCAAATCAAGTGAAACTTCCTTATCTTAGAACAAAGCAACAGTCCAATTAAAGTTTACTACATGAAAATATTTACTTCATTTCACCTTTTCAGCACTTAAAAGGCTTAACAGATTTTTCCAAACGTTAGATATTACATTGAGAATCCTGCCGTAATTAAACATTAAAAATGTATTTCTTCATGGCCGAGTCTCGTAGCTACTCAACTAATATAACCTGGAAGTCTGATGGATATTCAAGCAGTAAGGAAAGGCAAAAAGACCGTCCAAACACTTTTCAACAACTATTTAAAAGATCTGTTGACAGCTTAGACCAATTTTGTTCAATACAGAGTTCCAGGCATCTCTGGATCAAAGGTTATTACTGAGCCATGGTATCGAGCAGATGAGCAGATAGATGCTGGCCCACATCCTGTTCTGAACAAAGTTCCTGCCTCTCTTCACCCAAATCCCCACATCCATCTGTCTAAAGCACTCCGCACATTACTACATCCTCCTTAATTCAGCTAATTAGACTAGGGCAGGACACTTCACCTTAAAGCAAGCCAATCAAGAGGAATATGATCAACTTTTTTATGGCATATCTTCCAAAATAACCCAGTGAGATCTTCACACGCATTTCAACTGGAGACAAAGAATAAACTTGCAAGTGAACGTAGATACTTGAACTAGAAGACCATGTAAACTAGTCAGGGCCAGCAGCTGGGCCCTATGCAAAAGGAAAGAGCAAAGGACACCTGCTGAAAAGGAGAGACTAAGGAACAATCACTACAGATGGTGACTGCAGCCATGAAATTAAAAGACGCTTACTCCTTGGAAGGAAAGTTATGACCAACCTAGATAGCATATTCCAAAGCAGAGACATTACTTTGCCAACAAAGGTCCATCTAGTCAAGGCTATGGTTTTTCCTGTGGTCATGTATGGATGTGAGAGCTGGACTGTGAAGAAGGCTGAGCACCAAAGAATTGATGCTTTTGAAGTGTGGTGTTGGAGAAGACTCTTGAGAGTCCCTTGGGCTGCAAGGAGATCCAACTAGTCCATTCTGAAGGACATCAGCCCTGGGATTTCTTTGGAAGGAGTGATGCTAAAGCTGAAACTCCAGTACTTTGGCCACCTCATGTGAAGAGTTGACTCATTGGAGAAGACTCTGATCTGGGAGGGATTGAGGGCAAGAGGAGAAGGGGACAACAGAGGATGAGATGGCTGGATGGCATCACTGACTCGATGGATGTGAGTCTGAGTGACCTCCGGGAGTTGGTGATGGACAGGGAGGCCTGGCGTGCTGTGATTCATGGGGTTGCAAAGAGTCGGACACGACTGAGCAACTGATCTGATCTGATCTGATCTGATCTGATCTGAAGGAACAACTGGGCTTCCCTTGTGGCTCAGCTGGTAAAGAATCCGCCCACAATGCAGGAGACCTGAATTCGATTCCCTGGGTTGGAAAGATCCCCTAGAGAAGGGAAAGGTTATCCACTCCAGTACTCTGGCCGGGAGAACTGCAAAGGCGATGGCACTCCACTCCAGTACTCTTGCCTGGGAAATCCCATGGACAGAGGAGCCTGGTAGGCTGCAGTCCATGGGGTCACGAAGAGTCGGACATGACTGAGCGACTTCCTTTTCACTTTTCACTTTCATGCATTGGAGAAGGAAATGGCAACCTACTCCAGTGTTCTTGCCTGTAGAATCCCAGGGACGGGGGAGCCTGGTGGGCTGCCGTCTATGTGGTCACACAGAGTCGGACATGACTGAAGTGACTTAGCATTAGCAACATAGTCCATGGGGTCACAAAGAGTCGGACACGACTAAGCGACTTTCACTTCTACTTCCATGGTACATTTAATTACTGTTTGAACTAGTTCCCCATCTAGTTCAGGTGAGGCTCAGGTGTGTTCTAATGTATGCATATGGATGTCCTCAAAACTCCCTAAAGTATCTCTAAAAAAAAAAGAAAATGAAAGAAAAAAACTCCCCACATTACATAAACTAGTTAAGAAACTAAAGGAACCCAATTAAAATGACTACTTAGAGACAGCACCCTTGGAATAACTGTGGGATACTGCCCATACACAATATAAGCTGTACAACGCGAACCAAGATAATTAAAATCAGTTAATTACTGATCTTGACTAGAAGTCAAGGTATCAACTTGCATTAAAGATAGCAATATTCAGTTTTTAATTACAAAAGGTACCTATAGAAACAGTCAATCTCTTGAATTAAAAGCAAGAAATTAGTAATGCTATAAAAATAAGACATTCAAGTTAAACCTCTTTTTTTCTTTAAACTCTGAAAAGAATGAATGAAAATATATATATATAAATCAGTTCAAGGAGTGGAACTGAAACACAGGAATTAGCTAGCAGGCCCTGCTCTTGGAACACAAAGTGGCTCCAGCCCACACATATGAAAGTTCTTTGGTTAAGAAGTTGTAATCTGGTATCCTGCCAGATTTCTGGTTTTGCTTGAATCTGGTTATGTTTTCCCTACAGAATATTTTTAATGTGAAAGCTGAAAATCAAGACATTTCATCTTTTAAAAAGTTAGAATTTTAGTTTCTCCTGAAAAATTAGTAAGCCTGGAAACACAGAGTCCAGTTTCCCATTGGGAAAAGTATCCTCTGGTAAGCCACCATCCTCCCCACTACCTATTATGTTGCTGAGAACCCAATTCTTCCCCGGTTGCTCCTGATTCCATTAGGATGTGCTCTACTTGGTGACTCAGTCATGTCAGACTCTTTGCTACAGAGTAGCCCACCAAGCTCCTCTGTCCATGGGGATTCCCCAGGCAAGAATACTAGAGTGGGTCGCCATGCCCTACTTCAGGGAATCTTCCCAACCGAGGGATCAAACCCAGGTCTCCCACATTGCAGGTGTATTCTTTACCATCGGGCCACCAGGGAAGCCCAAGAACACTGGAATGAAGAGCCTACCCCTTCCCCAGGGGAATCTTTCCGATCCATGAATAGAACTGGAGTTTCCTGCATTGCAGGCGGATATGAGCCTTTAGGATATGAGCTATCAATCTCTCCATTGATAGAGATCTTCCAGTTCACAAACTTGCACAATCAACTTGTGAGTGGCTTGGTTAAGATCAGTTCTGACATCAACAACATGGTGCAACTATTAACAGAAAAAAAAAAAAAAAGACTCGGACCTTTGTCCTGCATCCAGCTTAGCAGTGCAGACTTTTCCTACCCTAAAGAAAGTGTCCTTCAGTTCTTCGTTTCTTTTTCCTGTAATATGACCTCTCTAGGAACCATCCCAATCCCTCAGACAAGGGTGGAGAGGAAGAATCAAATTCTCAGTTCTAATCTCCCAGGAGGCTCCTGTGCCTCTAAGCAAACTTATGGATGCAGCTAATAGATAACTGGAAGGAAATTACATCATCTCCACCAGCCAGCAGTGTCTGAAACTCATACCCTGCTCAGAAAAAAAAAAAAAAAATTCTTTCAAAAAATGTTTGAATTTAGGCAACTTGCATGTTTACTGGTAGTCTTGAACATCTTTTCATAATGTAATTAACATAAAATTTTTGTCACAGACTTTTTCTGTATTGAAATTTCAAATGATTCAGTATAAGTTATATTTTTATAACTACTGTTTGGCAATGCAGAGAAAGCTAGAGGAAAAATATATTTAATATCCTAATAACCAAATTGGAAAAAGCATTAACTTTAGCATGTTAGAAAAGGAAGAACATAAGAATATTGAATGTTTTTCTCCAGAAAAACACATTAACAAGAATTAAGGTATCTCTACCAAAAAATCAATCATAATAAACATAGCAAGAGTAACAGGACCAACACTTGACCATCAGCAGGCACACATATCACCCCACCAGGGTACATATCCATCTTGATGTTATACTCTTATCCATTATTCGTTGCCTGGGTTTCAAATCCAAATAAGCATGGGTAGTTGCTATAGAGACAATATGCCACTTTTGGAACCAGAAGCTTAGTACTACTGAGTACTTATGGTCTTCATAACGTCAGTACTTCCTCCCACACTTTGAATTATACATCCAACATTACACATTCCGGCATTAAAACTTCACAAAATGTGATTTCATTCTGTCCTTTAAAGAAGTAAATTTTGTTACTTTCTCAAAAATAGTTTCCCCAAAATAATTTATAGTTTATGTAGTATAGTAAATGTCAAGAGAAACAACCTAAGTCATTTAACATGTTAAGAACATACATACTCAATACATGCTTAATGGTTTAATATTAAAGATTCTGGCTTAATAAAATAAACAAATTGTACACCATTATTGAAATGTACTTTTTTAAAGAATTTTTTACGTGGACTATTTTTAAAGATGTGGACCAGTCTTTATTGAACATGTTACAATATTGTTTCTTTTTATTTAATGTTTTGGGTTTTTGGCCACAAGGCATTGAAATATTAGCTGCCCAACCAGCACCCCACGCACTGGACTACCAGGGAAGTCCCTGAAATACACTGTTTTTCAATCGTAACTGAGCATGATCATATCTTATTAATTCATGTCTTAGCTCAATGTCATTAAAAATAGTACTCCTGCCATCGTTCATTTAATGTGAAAATTAAATGATTTTCATATTAAATGAAACGAAAAATTTAAAAGCAACACTAAGAAGCAGCATTTTATTTTATAGCAGATTGATACAGAGGTCCTCCTTGACTTATAATGAGGTTCTGTTCCAATAAATCTATCATTATTCGAAAATACCATAGTCAAAAACAATTTAATATACCTGGGAGAAACATCAATAACCTCAGATATGCAGATGACACCACCCTTATGGCAGAAAGTGAAGAGGAACTCAAAAGCCTCTTGATGAAAGTGAAAGTGGAGAGTGAAAAAGTTGGCTTAAAGCTCAACATTCAGAAAACAAAGATCATGGCATCCGGTCCCATCACTTCATGGGAAATAGATGGGGAAACAGTGGAAACAGTGTCAGACTTTATTTTTTTGGGCTCCAAAATCACTGCAGATGGTGATTGCAGCCATGAAATTAAAAGACGCTTACTCCTTGGAAGGAAAGTTATGACCAACCTAGATAGCATATTCAAAAGCAGAGACATTACTTTGCCAACAAAGGTCCATCTAGTCAAGGCTATGGTTTTTCCTGTGGTCACGTACGGATGTGAGAGGTAGACTGTGAAGAAGGCTGAGTGCCGAAGAATTGATGCTTTTGAAGTGTGGTGTTGGAGAAGACTCTTGAGAGTCCCTTGGACTGCAAGGAGATCCAACCAGTCCATTCTGAAGGAGATCAGCCCTGGGATTTCTTTGGAAGGAATGGTGCTAAAGCTGAAACTCCAGTACTTTGGCCACCTCATGCGAAGAGTTGACTCACTGGAAAAGATTCTGATCTGGGAGGGACTGAGGGCAGGAGGAGAAGGGGACGACAGAGGATGAGATGGCTGGATGGCATCACTGACTCGATGGATGTGAGTCTGAGTGACCTCTGGGAGTTGGTGATGGACAGGGAGGCCTGGCATGCTGCAGTTCATGGGGTCGCAAAGAATCGGACACAACTGAGCGACTGAACTGAACCTACCAAATATCACAGCTTAGCCTACGCTACCTTAAACATGCTCAGAACACTTATATTTAGTTGGCTAATCATCTGACACAAGCCTATTTTATAATAAAGTATTTAACATCTCATGTGATTTATTGTAAATTGTTCTAAAAGTGAAAAACATAATTTTTTAGGGTATTTGGTTGTTTACCCTCAATATTGTGGTGCAACTGGGATATGTAGCTCACTGCCACTGTCTAGCATCATGAGAGAGTATCATACCATATATTACAAGCCTGGAAAAAATCAAACTTAGGTTTCTACTGAATGCACATCACGGTTTCACGGTGAAATTAAAAAATCATAAGCAGAATCACCTACTTTGGAGACTATCTGTATTTTTAATTCCTTTAGGAACTATCCCTAATAATTAAAGATTAATTATTAGTGGTATCTAAGGCAGGTATCCGCCTGTGAATGCAGGAGATACAATTTTAATCCCTGGATCAGGAAGATACCTTGGAGGAAAACCCATTACAGTATTCTTGCCTGAGGAATCTCATACACAGAGGAGTCTGCTGGGCTTATAGGCCATGGGGAAGCTAAACAGTCGGACAAAACAACGAGAGGGTAGTTTGTTGCTAGTAAAACACTAAGAATAAGGAAAAATATCATTCTCAAATCAGAGAATATCTCCAGATCATCAAAGAGTCAGAGACTGGGAACCCTCATACATTGCTGTTAGGACTGGAAAATGATACAGTCACTATAAAAACAGCTTGTAAGTTTCTCTAAAAGTTATACATAGAACTATCATACAACCTATCATTTTCACTTCTAGGTATCTACTCAAGAGAAACTAGACCTTATGTCCACAAAAGACGTGCAAATGAATATTTAAAGAAATGGTATTCAAAACAGCCAAAAACTAGAAAACTAAATGTTCATCAGAGAATTTCCTGGGGGTCCAGTGGTTAGGATTTGGTGCTTTCACTACCAGTGCTGGGATTCAATCCCTGATTATGGAACTAAGAGTGGCCATAAATAAACAAATAATGTTAATCAACTGGTAAATGAGTAAACCATAAATAAATGAAATTCTATTCAGCAATAATAAAAGGAATTAATGACACAAGATCAAAAACATTATGCTAAGTCAAAGAAGACGGACATAAGAGATCATATACTGTATGAGTCCATTCATATCAAATGTTCAGAAAAGTCAAATTTACAGAAAAGGAAACTACATTCATGGTTGCCTGGAGGTAGAAGTGGGGATTAGCTGTAAATGAGCATGTGGAATCTTATTAAAGATATGAAAATGTTCTAAAACCGATTTATAGTGTTGGTTGTACCACTTGATAAAATAAATTATTAATGTGTATACTTGAATGAATTATATATGAAAAATATATCTCAATAAAATAGGATGTTTTCTTTTTAAAGTCAGAGAACATCAGAGCTGCAGGGAACCTTGCCAGAACTTATACAAATGAAAAAAGTGAGGCCCCAAAGGTTAAATAACTTGTTAAATGTTATCCAGTTAGATCCTGACAAAAGTAAAAAAGACTAAAATCCAGCCTCAGCCTCCTACAAAAAATAAAATGCCATGGAATTGTTTAAAATTACAATAACAGTTGCATAGATTTCTTTGTGAGGAGTTCTAGAAGTATTAAAATTTGAGAACCTAAAAGAATGTTTAAAACATAAAAATCCTAAGAATGTGATGTTTAGAAAAATTTTTAAAAAGCTAGAAAAACTCATTTGTCACTCTTTGAGGCCATATAACTTTCAAAATTGGTAATAAAAGAAAAATAACTAAACATTTCTTCTGACTTTTCGATAAAAGCTGTATTTCAGGGTAATGAAATGCTGCCAGTTTATGACAGAAAGCTTCTCCAATAGAGAGGAAGAATGCAAATTAGTAAATGTAGATGGAATGAAAAAAAAATACAAATTATAATTTTGAAGCCCATAATAAAATTATGATTCAGGCAAGATTATCAATTATTATTAAGGCCATTAAGTGAATGGTTGAAGGGAAAGTTGGACATTTACAGAAAACATCATACCTCACAGATCACTTTGTTTTACGGAGACGTCACCAACCTAATCAAGCCATTAGCATTAAATGTCCAGGTTTATTAGAGCTTCAGGTACTAGTTATAAGCTAAACACCAAGAGAAAGTAGTCAAACAATTACAGAAGGGAAGATATTCTCCAGGACAATATGCCTCCTCTTAGCTAATCAGAGAAATAAAAAAAAAAGTAGGGTTGACTACTCTAGATTGAGATTTTGAAATATAAACAAAAACAAATGTGGTCCTTAACTGGATCCTGGTTTGGACAAGATGGCTATAAAGAATATTTGGGAGATAACTAGATATACTTGAAGATAACAGAAGTTATCTTAGGTGTGATAACACTATTTTTGTAATATACTATTATTATGTTTTCAGAAATACATATTGAAGTACTTACAAGTGGGAGATTCAGATACCCATGGTCCACTTCAAAATATTTCAATGAATTTAAAAAATAAAAAATTCAAATCCAAGTCTCCACTTCCTAATTCAATGCTGTTTCCATTACTGCTCATTAATTCATTCATAAAATTATTATACGAAGAATTACATAGAAAAATCTCTTGCAGACAAGAGGTTCAGAGACGTGATCTACCACGAAGGAAAGCGTTTTTTTGTTGTTGGTTTTTTTGTTGTTTTTCGGTTGTCTACCGAAAGGAAGACACATAACTCAGAGGTGAAAACTCAGTATCACAGGCAACAAGGCACCAAAACGCATCCAAGCATCACGAATGGAGAATTTTGCCCTCAAAGAGCTAAAAATATCTCGTAGAACAGTTTCGTGAAGTTAATTACAAGAAAACTAGGCTGTTTCAAGATAATAGTTAAGGCTCTGAAGCGGCAGCCCACTAATGCAATCCTCAATTGTTACATAAAATTACCTATTCCCTTCTGACTTCACTGCCCTGTACAACCAGTTTATTACTTTTCAAGATGTGGTGAAGTTAACGGACACTTTCGAAAATCCCTCTCTCAAGCGAGGGTAGCCAAGCTAAAGAAAACCTTCACCATAACAACCAGCTTCTTTACACCTAGGGCCTCAAAACAGGGAACGCGGAGCCTCCCTCCAAGCACGGAGAAGACGCCGACGTTCAACCAGCAGATCTAACTCATTTGCCTT
This sequence comes from Tragelaphus eurycerus, assembly GCA_935064755.1. Lineage (NCBI taxonomy): Eukaryota > Metazoa > Chordata > Mammalia > Artiodactyla > Bovidae > Tragelaphus > Tragelaphus eurycerus. The sequence goes on from CAKXYN010000038.1 coordinate 10,304,433, forward strand.
GTTTTCTCCTGTCTCTCTAAAGCCAAAGGGTGGCGCTGTCCTCATTCCTTCCCCACACGCCAGGTGTGCGCGCAGGTCCACTTCGCGGTCCGTCCGAGGGGTGGCGGCGTCCACTGACGACCTCGGTCTGGCCTCCCCGCCGCCCCGGCCCGCGCGGCTCCTCTCCCTACCCAGCCCCTCCCAGTGAGCCCGCGAAAGCGCCCGCTCCCCTTCTCAGGGGCTCTCTCTCAGAAACTCTCCACTAACACTCGGGGCAGGCGGGACGGCTAGGAAAGACACAAGCCAGCACTCTGGCTCTGAGCCCTCAGCCCAGAAACAGAAGCGTGTAATGAAAAGCGTCGCGACCTCTCGCACCAACGCGAGTTAACGCCACTTCGACCGCCAGAGCTCCCAAGTTATCCGACTTGCAGACTTGACTGGACTGAGCGGTCTCTGAGAGACGGGAGAGGGGGCCCAGCTGCCGGCACGGCCAGCGCTTCCCGCCCCGCCCCATCGGCTTACGTGCGTCAGGAATCACGTGCCTCGTCTCCCTTCCCTACCGGCAAGCGGGCGCTCCCTTCTTCCGGAAGTCGCGCCCAGTCACGCCCAGTCTCCGCCTACCACCGGTGACGTAAAACTCAGCTCCTACCACTGCTCTGCCTCCGCCTCCAGGCGCGGGGAGGGCTCCCGGTTCCTTAAAATAAATCCTGCCGCTTCCGGGCTCCTAACCCGTACAAGGGAGGGTTTTTAAGTTCCCAGGAGCGCAGGCCTCGGACGCGCGTGAGTAAAGTTTGAGAGGCCAGAGGCTGGCTATCTGGAGGCCACCCCCGCAGAGGCCTTTCCCCCTCTCCGCAACTTGTGCCGCACTTGGTTCCGCCGAGACCCACGACGGTTCCGCCCCCCTCTTCCTTGTCATTGATGTTGTTGTTCTTGTCAGTGCCGCAGCCCCGACCACCGGGAGCCCGAACCCGAGCCGGGGCCGCCCGGGTGGCGCGGTGGCGGCGGCTGCGGCTGCAACAGCTGCGACGGCTGCGGGGGCTGCTCCGGGGACTGCGGGGGCGGCCGGGGACCGGCAGCCGGCGGCGGGGCCGGATGGCTCTGTGCGGGCAGGCGGCAGGCGCCGCGTCGCTGCCTAGCGAGCTGATCGTGCACATCTTCTCCTTCCTGTCCGCGTCCGACCGGCTCCGGGCCTCGGCCTCCTGCTCGCACTGGCGCGAGTGCCTCTTCTATCCGGCTCTCTGGCCCCAGCTCCGCATCTGCCTCCGCGTCTCGCCCGCGGAGCAGCCACGGCTCGAATTCCTCATGCGCAAGTGCGGCTGGTTCGTGCGAGAGCTGCGTGTTGAATTCGCCGCGGAGAACTACCTGAGCGGCGGCGGCGGCGGCCCGGGAGATGGAGGGGGCAGCGCGGACACCGGGACTGGCGGGGAAGAAGTCGAAGCCCTGCAGCTCTCAACACGTTGGCTGGAAGTGCTGCGCACCTACTTAGAGCTGGTCCTGTGCGTGCTACTCAGCATCCGGAACAACAGGTAGGCTCTTCGCAGCCCCCTCCATTCCTCCTCCTCCCCACCGCCTCCACTTCCCGGGGCGCAGGGTCGTCTGCTTCCTCTCACCTCGAAATAGATTCAGTGTGGAAACGCCCCGCCCGCTTCAGCGTTGCTTTTTTCAGTGACTGGGGGTGTCAGTTCTAATCTGGCGATTTCCTTGAGGCGGGAGGACATAACAGGACTCATCCTAATACTTTACGAACAGTGATGGACTTGGTGTTTATCAGACAGCACTCCTGGCGCCTTCCAGGCACTGCCTCATTCATCCTTTCGGCAGCAGTGGGATGGAGTTGACAGGCGCGGTCATTCTTCATTTTACAGATGACAGAGCTGAAGCTTGGAGGGTGAGGCCTGTGAATGAGTCTGGGGAGAAGCAAAACTAATCTGTTTGTTTTGTTGTTGTTGTTGTTGTTGTTATTGTTGTTGTTTCATTCTGAACCTATCCGATCAAAATAGTTCGTGGTCGCGGAGGGAGTAGGTATGCCACAGGTTTCGCATAGGTTGGAGACTCTCCTGGCAAAAAAAGAAATCTTTGACAGCCATTTTCTTACCGGGAATGGTTTTAACTAGGCCAGGCACAGAGTAGGAGAAATTTTTTTTTTAAGGGATCGGGGAACTGCCTGATCATCAGGATTAGAAGGTCCCTCCCTTTTGCACCTCCAGACTCAACTTGTCCCCAGTGATTCACTTAGAAGTAGCACAGTACAGCTTGGTTTCTGCGTGTGTTGAGGGAACTGGCCAGTGTCTGCAAAGGGTAAGCCCAAACTGTCCTGACTGTGCATCAAGACTGTACTGTAATTCTGGGGCTAACTTCCTGTGTTCTGGCCCGTCGTCCTAATCAGTGTTTTCCATTATTTATGTACCGCCCTCTCCAGAATCCTCTTAACATAGATTTTCTCTATCTGGATATTCTAAGCTTAAAATTAAACTGTGAGGTACAGGAAAGTTCATAAGTTCAAAAAAGGAGCAACTTAGATGGCAGTAATAGTTTAGCAGTTTGCAGGTAGTTTCACATTCAGGATCTTATTTGATCCTTTCAGCCGAACCTGTGAGTTAGGACAGCTGCTATTATCCCTGCTTTATAGAAAGGAAACTGAAACCTAACAGGGTCAAATAATTTGCAAATTATCATACAGCATTGTTTTTCTCTGACAGCAGTGTACTTCCTTTTGCAGTAAATACATTATGTTGAACAGGATGGAGTGAAGGTCCTGGTTATGCTAAGTGAGATAGATACATCTGTATTCTTAATTCTCTGTTTGAATCACAAGGGTGGAAAATAAGCATTAGCTGCAAGTTGTATCTGGAGCATGGATGCATCATCCCAGTGTACTGTGTATTTTCCTAGCTTTTCACAGCAAGCCATTTTATTTCCTCACTTTGATTTTATGTGGCAAAAGAGGCTGTTTAAGGCTATAAGTTGGTCTTGATCATGTTGGAGACTTTGTGTAAGAGTTGGATGTGTGGCTGGAGGCCCAGGAGACCCAGAGGTTAGAGTCAGTAGTGAGCACTTACTACTGATGATTCAGTGGAGGGTAGAAGTGGGGTGGATTCTTTATAGAAAGGAAACTGAAACGTAACAGGGTCAAGTAATTTGCCAGTATCAGTTATATATTTCTTGAGATTAGATAGCAGTTCTGAGCAGTCATTTAAAAATGCATGTATTTTGTCCAAGTAAGAACCCACTTTACAAAGTTTCTATCTAGTTCATTTTAACTGATTGGTTGGTTGGACAGGTAAAGGTAATATAGGCAAAAGAGTGATATATCACTTCTTCCTTTTGTTCTTTAATTTTTCTCCGGCTCCCTTCCTCACCCCTATCAATTTTTATTTTTTTAGCTGTGTGTATTGAGGTAAAGTTGACAAATAAAAGTGAACCTACCTCTTCTTTAGCATCTCAATCTACTTGTCTATAAGACTGCCCTCTAAAAAAATCTTTATATATTTGGAAGGAAGGTGTCAGCTTTATTTTTGAAAATATTTTGAGATACTCTACTAATATTGGAAGTACTAATATGGATGTTAAAAATTTAAGTGAAACTAGTTTTGAAGGAAATGGCAACCCACTCCAGTGTTCTTGCCTGGAGAATCCCAGGGACAGCGGAGCCTGGTGGGCTGTCGTCTCTGGGATCGCACAGAGTCGGACACAACTGAAGCGACTTAGCAGCAGCAGTTTTCTTTAGAGAAATTTGAAAATGTTTTAAACCAAGATGTTTATTTGATAACTCTGATAAAGCCTATTCTTATTTCCTTCATAATCACTTAAACATCAGACTCAGGCTCAATGAAGAATGACTCAAATGCTTTAGTGTTCTTTGATTTTATAAAACCAAAAAATTCAGTAACTAATGAGAAAAATCAATATTTGACATTGTTCTTTACATTTCCAAGGTAAATTTTACAGTGCTTTTACCTTATTATTTCTACCATTTTATAGGTAGAAGAGGAGGATATGAACCTACCAAGTCACAAGCTTTATGCTTCCTGCCTTTATGTTGAATTTCATACAATTCAAACTTTTATTTGCTGTATTTCAGTTATTTTCTTGTCTCTGAGTTAAAGAACTAAAACCATAACCTTGAATTGTGGGAACTTTTCAAGGGTACTGTTCTGAGAGAATAATTGGCATTTTGCTTAATTCCTGGGTATGCACATGTACTCTCAGAGTGATTGTAGCCACCTTACCAATTTCTTAGGTATTAGGGACAACTGATGAGTATCAAAGAGGTACAGAAATGCCTCTCAGAGGGTAAAAGACAGTCTTCTATCTTCAGAGTTTACTTCTCCAGAGGGGGCTAGGATACCTGCCTTCTTGATCAACAGTAAGAACATAAATAAAAAATTAGTACTCAAAATACTAAAAAAGAAAAAATAAGTACACATTCAACTGTATTGTAGGTTAAATCGGCTGAATTTCTTTTATAGGAAATTGTACTTAGAAGTTCAAAACAACAAATATAAATATGCATTTTTAGACTTTAACGTGGTTGTCAAGTTGAGTACCAGCTATTAAAAATGCTGTATTTCATACTCCTCAGGAAAAATGAGACTTCAGGGGCAATAAGATTTATGATAATAGCTAATAGACTCAGTCACTAAAAATACTTATTCTTAATCAGTAAGCATAGGTACATTGTCAACATCTGATTTATACTTTCCTGGACTATATAAATATTTTGCATGAGGCTTTTTTGGATGAAATATTAATTGAGGGCAGTACTTTTCTAAAAGATGCAAGCCAGAGAGACTTTGTACAAGCGTGATTTTCTTGTTAAAATTCTAACTACATGGGGTGGAGAGGAGGTTCAGGAGGGAGGGGACATATGTATATTTATGGCTAATTCACATTAATTTATGGCAGAAACTAACACAACATTGTAAAGCAATTATCCTCCAATTTAAAAAAAATCTAACTATCTAGATTGACCAGTTTTTTTTAATGTGCCTGCTTATATACCCCAATGGCACCCCACTCCAGTACTCTTGCCTGGAAAATCCCATGGACAGAGGAGCCTGGTAGGCTGCAGTCGGGGTCCCTAAGAGTCGAACACGACTGAAGGACTTCACTTTCACTTTTCACTTTCATGCATTGGAGAAGGAAATGACAACCCACTCCAGTGTTCTTGCCTGGAGAATCCCAGGGACAGGGGAGCCTGGTGGGCTGCCGTCTATGGGGGCGCACAGAGTCAGACACGACTGAAGCGACTTAGCAGCAGCAGCAGCAGTAGTAGTAGAACACCTATCAATAATTCTTACATGTGGTCTGCTGACTTGGCACATGCAGTCACAGAGAATCTTAATATTTTTTTCAACATCAGTATGCCAAGACCCAGCAACTGATAAGGCAATCTAAAAATACATCTTAAAATAGATTAAAAATTCTCTGGACATTTCCTATTACTATCCAAGAAGGTAGGAAATTCTTGAAGGTATTATCTCCAACAACCCTGAGCCTTATTTTTCTTGAAATATTTTTCCCATCACGGGGCAATAAGTACATGCAATAATAATATTTTACTTTTGAGAGCTAACTTATTTGTTTTAAAAAGCCCATTTGGAGAATATGTGTGTTAAAATATATTGGGACTCTGACCAGTCCTTGCTGCCCAAGAGATGGTTGCTTTTAGAGAAGAGATACTTTAGCCAACAGACTCCTGACTTTAAAACGGACAGATTAAAGTGACTCCATGGGGATAGCTTCAAGGTCATGGAGCAGAAAGGAGACTAACCTGATGAAGAAACTAATCTCCTTGGAGGGCTGCTGAGAGGAATTAGAGCTCTCTCTAGTCCATAGGCGGAGAAGGCAATGGCACCCCACTCCAGTACTCTTGCCTGGAAAATCCATGGACAGAGGAGCCTGGAAGGCTGCAGTCGATGGGGTCGCTGAGGGTCGGACACTGAGTGACTTCACTTTCACTTTTCACTTTCATGCATTGGAGCAGGAAATGGCAACCCACTCCAGTGTTCTTGCCTGGAGAATCCCAGGGGCGAGGGAGCCTGGTGGGCTGCCGTCTATGGGGTCACACAGAGTTGGACACGACTGAAGTGACTTAGCAGCAGCAGCTAGTCCATAGGTACATTCTTCCAGTGACTGAGAACTGAAGATAGAGGATAGTAGATAAAACTCAACAAAAAGGTCATCAAAGTAAAATACTTTTCCTGTGTTACAAGAAGTGACTGAGCAGCTTTTGAGTGAAGGGATTAAGTGATCTCCATTTTAATGTTTTAGCTCTGAGGCAGCCTCGGAAGAGTTCACCCAAGTTGTTAAATTTATAGCTGATTTAAGAAGATAATTGTTAAAATATGTTTTTTTCCCCCTCCAAATAATGAGAGCATACTATGTGCCAAGCAGTGAAGACAAACTCCCTGTTCCCATGGATTCGACATTCCAGAGGGAAAAGATAGGCAGAAGCAAGTAAACAAATAAAAGAAAGATTATTTTGATTGTGAAAGTAAAAGAGGACTATGTAATAGTGACTAGGTGGCAACTTGAGATAGATTGGTGAGGGAAAAACTTTTTCTATAAAGGACATGTAAGCTGCTTCATGAATGACAAGTCACCCATCTGAAGATTTGAGCAAACAGCATTCCAAGCAGAAGAAAGAGTAAGCACCAAGGCTTTCGGCCAGCCAGATTTTTGGCTTCTTGCAACAGTAGGAGAGAAAGTAAGGCAGGACCATGTGAAGGGTGAGAGCAGTGTCACAGTGAGCTCTTAAGTGTAGAAGGAGGAAGGAATGTTGATTTTTTATGAGGACTTGTGGAATAAAGTTCAGACTATATTCTAAGGATAGAAGTTATTGAAAAAATGTTAAGACAAGGACAAGCATCAGATCAGATCAGATCAGATCAGTCGTGTCCGACTCTTTGCGACCCCATGAACCGCAGCACGCCAGGCCTCCCTGTCCATCACCAGCTCCCGGAGGTCACTCAGACTCGCATCCATCGAGTCAGTGATGCCATCCAGCCATCTCATCCTCTGTCGTCCCCTTCTCCTCCGGCCCTCAATCCCTCCCAGCATCAGAGTCTTCTCCAGTGAGTCAACTCTTCGCATGAGGTGGCCAAAATACTGGAGTTTGAGCTTTTTAGCATCATTCCTTCCAAAGTTCTTAGGGTTTAAATTCCAGAGGATTGATCTCCCTCTCAGAATGGCCACTTGTTCTCCAGTGCTGATCAATTTAATCCCACCAACATGACTCCTTAATTTATTTGGACCGCCTTTGGTAGTTCTCAGCATTTTTTGCCTCCTGCTCAATCCTCCAGATAGAGTCTTCTCAAGATACTGTGGCCAAATACTGAGTTGAGTTTAGCATCATTCCTTCCAAGGGACTCTCAAGAGTCTTCTCCAACACCACACTTCAAAAGCATCAATTCTTCGGCGTTCAGCCTTCCTCACAGTCCAGCTCTCACATCCATACATGACCACAGGAAAGACCATAGCCTTGACTAGGCGAACCTTTGTTGGTAAAGTAATGTCTCTGCTTTTGAATATGCTATCTAGGTTGCTCATAACTTTCCTTCCAAGGAGTAAGCGTCTTTTAATTTCATGGCTGCAGTCACCATCTGCAGTGATTTTGGAGCCCAGAAAAATAAAGTCTGACACTGTTTCCACTGTTTCCCCATCTATTTCCCATGTAGTGATGGGACCAGATGCCAGAAAAATAAAGTCTGACACTGTTTCCACTGTTTCCCCATCTATTTCCCATGTAGTGATGGGACCAGATGCCATGATCTTTGTTTTCTGAATGTTGAGCTTTAAGCCAACCCTTTCACTCTCCACTTTCACTTTCATCAAGAGGCTTTTTAGATATTCCCTTCTAAAAGTTTTATGGTGTCATGTCTTATCAGATCAGATCAGTCGCTCAGTCGTATCCGACTCTTTGCGACCCCATGAATTGCAGCACGCCAGGCCTCCCTGTCCATCACCAACTCCCGGAGGTCACTCAGACTCACATCCATTGAGTCAGTGATGCCATCCAGCCATCTCATCCTCTGTCGTCCCCTTCTCCTCCTGCCCTCAATCCCTCCCAGCATCAGAGTCTTCTCCAATGAGTCAACTCTTCGCATGAGGTGGCCAAAGTACTGGAGTTTCAGCTTTAGCATCACTCCTTCCAAAGAAATCCCAGGGCTGATCTCCTTCAGAATGGACTGGTTGGATCTCCTTGCAGTCCAAGGGACTCTAAAGAGTCTTCTCCAGTACCACAGTTCAAAAGCATCAATTCTTCGGCGCTCAGCCTTTTTCACAGTCCAGCTCTCACATCCATACATGACCCCTGGAAAAACCATAGCCTTGACTAGATGGACCTTTGTTGGCAAAGTAATGTCTCTGCTTTTGAATATGCTATCTAGGTTGGTCATAACTTTCCTTCCAAGGAGTAAGTGTCTTTTAATTTCATGGCTATAGTCAGCATCTGCAGTGATGTTGGAGCCCAGAAAAATAAAGTCTGACACTGATTCCAATGTTTCTCCATCTATTTCCCATGAAGTGATGGGACCGGATGCCATGTCATGTCTTATACTTCGGTCTTTAAATCATTTGGGGTTTATTTTTATGTATGGTGTGAGGGAGCGTTCTGACTTCAGTTTACATGTAGCTGTCCATTTTGCTCATGACCACTTATTGAAGAGACTGTCCTTTCTCCATTGTATCAATATATTTTTCTCTCCTTTGTCTTAATGTCCATAAAAATTTTAGGATAATTTGTCTAGTTCTGTGAAAAGTGTCATGAGTATTTTGATAGTTCTTGTTTTTTGTGTGTGTTTAATTTTGTCAAGTGGAACTAATGTATAACATAACCACATTTATTTAAGAAATTGAAAGCATGGCTTCTCTTTAACCAGTGCTCTGCTCATATAGGCCTTACATAAATTAGAATCAATTTGCCGAATTTCCCCAAAAACTTCCTGGCCTTGCTCACTGCAGTCACTTGGATTTTTTTCTCCTCCTTCGCTTTCCTGTTTGATGTAAACCCATTACCCCTTGAATTTGCTTAAGTCTGACCCACAAAAAAGCTGTAGGTTCAAGATAGTAAGACTAAGTAAAAAGCAGCAGCAAGTATTATGTTGGTGCAAACATAATTGCGGTTTTGGACCATGAATTTTAAATCATTATAACTAGACTCAAACACATCTTTATTAATCAAAATAGGAACCATTACAATCAACACATCTTTGACAATGAGAAATAAGTTTGTTTATTCCTATAGCATAAAAATCCATGCTTCTGGGATTCAGTGAACTCTTGGAAAGCATTTTCTGCTTTCTGCTGGTTGTGGAAGCTTTTTCCCTACAAAAAGTTGTTGAGCTACTTGAAGAAGTGGTAGTCACTTGGCTAGAGGTCAGGTGAATTGGCAGATGAGGCAAAACTTCATAACCCAATTCATTCACCTTTTAAAGCATTCATTGTACAACATGTGGTCAGGCATTGTCATAAAAAACAATTGGGATCAGACTAGCAGCTGACCACCAAACAGTGACCATGACCTTTTTTGGGTGCAAATTTGGCTTTGGGAAGTGCTTTGTTAACTTCTCCGTCCAGCCACTGAGCTCGTCATTTGCCAGTTGTCCTATAAAATCCGCTTTTCGTCACATGTCACAATCCAATCAAGAAGTGGTTCCTTCTTGTTGTGTGAAAAAAAAAGAGAGAAGATGACATTTCAAAAGCAATGATTTTTTTTTTCAGTCAGCTCAGTCAGTTATGTAGCTTTTTCACCTTTCCAGTTTGCTTCAAATGCCAAACAACTGTAGAATGGTTGACATTGAGTTCTTCAGCAGCTTCTCATATAGTTGTAAAAGGATCAGCTTTGATGATTGCTCTCAATTGGTCATCATCATTCCAATGGCCAGCCACTATGCTCCTCATCTTCAGGGCTCTGGTCTCCTTTGCAAAACTTCTTGAACCACCACTGCTCTATATGTTGATTATCAATGCCTGGGCCAAGTGCATTGTTGATATCCCTAGTCTAAAATAAATATAAAATACACAGCAAATAATTAGTCATAAGCAAAAGATATAAAGTGAGAAGTGCACATTAAACTAATGTATAACATAACCACGTTTATTTAAGAATGCATTGGAATATCAAATAGCAAAATCCAGCAGTGCAAAACTGCTGATACTTTTGCACCAATCGCATAGTACTCTGCATAATGCTTCTTCCTTTCGTTTGCTCCAAATCACTGGTCTTATCACTGGTAATACTAAGTCAGGTAAATCAGTTTTTCTGTCTAGGAACTTGTCTTGTGTACTCTTCTGTTACATCTCTGAAATGGGCAAGGAAAAGGAAGGAAATGGGGGCGACACTTGAGCCATCTTTTAACCTGGTTTGTTATTCACATGTTGCTGCTAACTTCTAAAAAGAATCTCATTCTTAGAAACCTCAAAAAACCAACTTTGGTTCAAGGCAAAAGAGAAAAGCACTCACCTGAGGCAAAAAACTTTGATCTATAGCTTAGATCCACCTTCCCAAGCCACACACCTTCTCGATACCAAAGTCCCAAAAGAGTTACCACCATGATCATAGGGCTGGGTGAGCCCGTCATGTTGCCAGTACTGCAGAGAGCTGAGGAGTATTTGTGTTCTTGATAGTCTTTAAATCCTAAACTAGTTTTCCTAGAGAAACAGCAGCATTCAGCAGCCATTTATCTTTACTGAAGTATTTGAAAGGAAATCCAATATATAGATGTCATTCATTTTATACTACACACTTCAATATCAAATTCTGAAAATCATGGACATATATGTAAAGAAAGCTGAGCGAAGAATTGATGCTTTTGAACTGTGGTGTTGGAGAAGACTCCTGAGAGTCCCTTGGACTGCAAGGAGATCCACCCAGTCCATTCTGAAGGAGATCAGCCCTGGGATTTCTTTGGAAGGAATGATGCTAAAGCTGAAGCTCCAGTACTTTGGCCACCTCATGCGAAGAGTTGACTCAGTGGAGAAGACTCTGATGCTGGGAGGGATTGGGGGCAGGAGGAAGAAGGGACGACAGAGGATGAGATGGCTGGATGGCATCACCGACTCGATGGATGTGAGTCTGAGTGACCTCCGGGAGTTGGTGATGGACAGGGAGGCCTGGCGTGCTGCGATTCATGGGGTCGCAAAGAGTCAGACATGACTGAGCGACTGAACTGAACATACACATTTAGGACTTCCCAGGTGGCACTAATGGTAAAGAACCCACCTGCCAACGCAGGTGTGTGTGAGATGCAGGTTCAGTCCCTGAGTTGGGAAGATCCCCTGGAGGAGGGCACAACAACCCACTCCAGTATTCTTGCCTGGAAAATCCCCATGTACAAAGGAGCCTGGCAGGCTGCAGTCCATAGTGTTGCACAGAGTCAGACATGACTGAAGTGACTGAGCACAAAATATATACAACCAAAATAACATTAATACACTTAACAAAACTGTCAATAATTCTTTAGTCTCTCCTGATTTTTTAATTAGCCTTTTTAAAATAAAACCTTTATTTCCACGCCAAGAATCTAAACTCATGTACCTTTGTAACTTAACCACAATAACTTTTCATGTAACTGACACAGTACATATCTGATAATTGAATGAGTAGAAAGTAGGAGACCAGTCTGTAGCTTCAGTTTCTAAATTATAAGTACTTAACAGTCTGACTTCGCTCTGGGTCTGGATGATGACTTTGTAAAATAGGATTAAAAAATGCAATTAGTTGAAGAATATTATTAATAATATAATATTGCAGAATATTGAGTAGAGTTCCCTGTGCTATACAATAGGTCCTTATTGGTTATTTTATATATAATAACGTGTGTTTATTCATCTCAAGTTGGTAATTTATCCTTACTCCCAATATTGAAGAGGAACTAAAAAGCCTCTTGAAAGTGAAAGTGGAGAGTGAAAAAGTTGGCTTAAAGCTCAACATTCAGAAAACGAAGATCATGGCATCCGGTCCCATCACTTCATGGGAAATAGATGGGGAAACAGTGGAAACAGTGTCAGACTTTATTTTTTGGGACTCCAAAATCACTGCAGATGGTGACTGCAGCCATGAAATTAAAAGACGCTTACTCCTTGGAAGGAAAGTTATGACCAACCTAGATAGCATATTCAAAAGCAGAGACATTACTTTGCCAACAAAGGTCCATCTAGTCAAGGCTATGGTTTTTCCTGTGGTCATGTATGGATGTGAGAGCTGGACTGTGAAAAAGGCTGAGCACCGAAGAATTGATGCTTTTGAAGTGTGGTGTTGGAGAAGACTCTTGAGAGTCCCTTGGACTGCAAGGAGATCCAACCGATCTATTCTGAAGGAGATCAGCCCTGGGATTTCTTTGGAAGGAATGATGCTAAAGCTGAAACTCCAGTGCTTTGGCCACCTCATGCGAAGTGTTGACTCATTGGAGAAGACTCTGGTGCTGGGAGGGACTGGGGGCAAGGGGAGAAGGGGACAACAGAGGATGAGATGGCTGGATGGCATCACTGACTCGATGGATGTGAGTCTGAGTGACCTCCGGGAGTTGGTGATGGACAGGGAGGCCTGGCGTGCTGTGTGCGATTCATGGGGTCACAAAGAGTCAGACATGACTAAGCGACTGAACTGAACCATAAGTGTGTTTTCAAAATCTTAGTCTGTTTCTGTTTTGTAAATTAGTTCATTTGTATCATTTTAAATTAGATTCCACATATAGTAATAGCATATGATATTTGTCTTTCTGTCTTCATTTAGTATGATAAGCTACATCCATCCGTGCTGCTGCAAATGGTATTTCATTCTTTTTATGGCTGAGTAGTATTCCACTGTATATATATACTTTATCTTCTTTATCCGTTCATCTGTTGATAAGACATTTAGGTTCCTTCCATGTTTTTGCTATTATAAATGGTACTGCAGTGAACACTGGGGTTCATGTATATTTTGGAAGTATGGTTTTCTCCAGATTATGCCCAGGAGTGGGATTGCTGGATCATATGGTAGCTCTATTTTCTAGTTTTTTAATTAACCTCCATACTGTTCTCCATAGTAGTTGCACCAGTTTACATCCCCATCAACAGGTACAGGAGGGTTCCCTTTTCTGCTCAGCCTCTCCAGCATTATTACTTGTAGATTTTTTTGATGATGGCTACTCTGACTGGTGTGAGGTGATATATCATTATAGTTTTGATTTGCATTTTTCTAATAATTAGCAATGTTGAGCATCTTTTCATGTGCTCTTGGCTGTCTATATGTCTTCTTCAGGAAAATATTGAACTGTGAGCTATTTGCACCCTTGTGGATTGCATCACTTGCAAATATTTTCTCCCATTCTGTGGATTGTCTTTTCATTTTGTTTATGACTTCCTTTGCTGTACAAAAACTTTTAAGTTTAATTAAGTCCCATTTATTTTTGTTTTTATTTCCATTACTCTAGAAACTGAATCCAAAAAATATTGCTGCAATTTATGTCCAAGAATGTTCTGCCTGTGTTTTCCTCTTGAGTTTTACATTATTTGGTCTTATGTTTAGGTCTTTAATCTGTTTTGAGTTTATTTTTGTATATGGTATTAGAGAATGTACTAATTTCATTCTTTTACATGTAGCTGTCCATTTTCATTTTTTCCTAGCATCACTTATTGAAGAGACTGTCCATTTATTCATTGTATATTCTTGCCTCCTTTGTCATCAGTTGGATCACCATAGGTGCCTATGTTTATCTCTGGACTGTCCTATTTCATTGATCTATATTTATATTTTTGTGCCAGTACCATGCTGTTTTGATTATTACAATTTTGTAGTATAGTCTGAAGTTAGGGAACCTGATTCTTCCAGCTGTGTTCTTCTTTCTCAAGATTTCTTGACAATTAATGATCATTCATCAAGCTAAGTTTTAGAATAATCAGACTTTTTAGTGAAACTAAGGTTACTAATTTGGGAAAATATGTCATAATATTAAGAAATGTTATTTTTCATTTACTTAAATCTTTTTATCACTTTTGTGGGTTATACATTTCTTATTATGGTTATCCCAAACTTCTAGTTACAGATGTAATTCTCTAATGGTTATGTTAAAAAGGAAACAGCAGACCCCAAATGGTAAGTTATGCTAAACCCCATGTCACCAAACTAAGACTTAATACCTAGCACAGCTGGTTTCAATCTGCCTCAGGATGGTAGGAGAAGGCAGTGGCACCCCACTCCAGTACTCTTGCCTGGAAAATCCCATGGATGGAGGAGCCTGGTAGGCTGCAGTCCATGGGGTCGCTAAGAGTCAGGCACGACTGAGCGACTTCACTTTCACTTTTCACTTTCATGCATTGGAGAAGGAAATGGCAACCCACTCCAGTGTTCTTACCTGGAGAATCCCAGGGACAGGGGAGCCTGGTGGGCTGCCGTTTATGGGGTCGCACAGAGTCGGACACGACTGAAGTGACTTAGCAGCAGCAGCAGGATGGTAACCTTTAATCAGTGAGCCTGGAATTACTAGGTCAGCATTAGTGAGGCAATCTGCCATATAGTCCTTTCAGTTCCCTTTAGGAGGGTGACTATTGCCTGGAACAGTGCATTATTTACTAATAATTTACTTTTTCTACTTCCTTTCTACTTTAAAAGCCTTTGCTCTTCTATATCTCTGCAGAGCTCCTTTCTGTTTGCTATATAGGATGCTGCCCAGTTAACGACTCTTTTAATAAAGCTAACTTGATCTTTAAATTTACTCAGTTGAATTTTTGTTGTTTAACCATTATTATTACCATTTAGGTATTTTTAATCTTTATCCTTTCTCCTACTGTATTTAGAATTTTACTATTTAGAAAAGTGTGTTTTGTAGCTAAAGTTATTCAAAGATTTTTTACATAGTTTTTTTTTTTTTTTAATTGACCTCTTAATGGTAAGCTCTATGTTTGATCACAAAACCAGAGAAGGTTCTCTATTATTTTAGTTAAAGAATATTTCTTACTGAGAAGATATCTCCAGGGCAGTGCCCCGCCTTAGAACATTTAATGCACAAAGTTAACTGGTTTGGGGAATTTTAACTGGTTTGGGAAAATTTTATATTATAGTTAAAGTGTATATGAAAAAATATATATATGAAGCTTGAATGTTCTTTCATATGTCATTTTGTGATTTATTCATCCCTAAACCTTTAAGGTAGGTATTATTATTACTGATAAAGAGTTGAATTCTATGGTCACTAAAACCTTGAGTTCTGAACTACTTGTTATGCTTCAGTCTTTAAAGCTTATGCTGTTTTCTCCTATATCACATTGTTTTTCATTATATGTTAAAAGCAATCTGAAAGTACTTAATTGGATTCTAAATTAGTTATTAAGGTAGAAACTTCTGTAGAATATCCCTTCTGCATATGTTTACTTTTAATATTTATACTTTTATGTTAATTATTTAGACAATCATTTTACTTTTCTTACAGGAACCTCCAGAAGTTTAGCCTTTTTGGAGACATAAGTGTCCTACAACAGCAAGGAAGTTTGTCAAATACATACCTCAGCAAGGTGGACCCTGATGGCAAAAAAATTAAACAGTAAGTTATATAGTTAATGGAAAGGGACTCTATAATAATAAAAATATTTTTCTGAGAAATTTTAAGATACTGTCCAAAGAGTAATGATATTTTTTTCTGAAAAGAACATGTACCCTGGAAATGCCTTAACAATGAAATAGTGATCATACCATTCCAATCTTTAAGACAAAGAATTTGCTGTGTAATTATTGCTATTTAAAACTTCTCTACTTTACTTTGCTATAACATAAATTGTAAATCATCAGTCTTTTCTTCTCTACTGATATAAAATGCTTCTTTACTTGAAAAACGTATTTCTATATGTGTAATATGTATTATATTTTTATGTGAATTTTAATGATAATATTACTTGTGGGTCAAATGAGTGTACTCAGTTGCTCAGTCATGTCCAACTCTTGCAACTGCATGGAATGTAGCTTGCCAGGTTCCTCTGTCCATGGGATTTCCCAGGCAAGAATACTGGAGTGTGTTACCATTCCCTTCTCCAGGGGATCTTCCTGACCCAGGGATTGAACCCATGTCTCCTGCATTGCAGGTGGATTCTGTGGATTCTTTACCATCTGAGCCACCTAGAGCTAAGTCTTAACAGGATTGTGTGGCATGTGCTTTCCTTACAGAATTCAGCAACTGTTTGAAGAAATACTGAGTAATAGTAGGCAACTGAAATGGCTGTCTTGTGGGTTTATGCTGGAAATAGTAACCCCAACATCACTGTCATCTCTCTCAAACTCTATTGCCAACACCATGGAGCACCTGAGTTTACTGGACAACAATATTCCTGGTAACAGCACCCTTATCACTGCAGCAGAACTGGAGCGATTTGTGAATCTGCGCTCACTTGCCCTGGATTTCTGTGACTTTACAGCTGAGATGGCTAGAGTCTTAACCGATAATAACCATGTGCCTTTGCAGCGACTTTCTCTCCTGGTTCACAACGTTTCCGTGATGCACAAGTCTCTGGACAACATGCCCAATGATGAGCATTGGAAGGCCTTGTCAAGAAAGAGCACCAGCCTTCGGGTCTATATTATGGCTTTTGATATCAAGAGTGAAGATATGTTAAAGATTCTGAAACCCAGTATACCACTAGAGAGGATTCATTTTGACAGCTACATCACTTGTGTTTCAGGAGCTATTGTTGATCTTATATCTAGGCAGTACGACAAGCTCCTCACTCATTTTATATTAATGAATGATGTGATTGACACGTCTGGTTTTCCAGATCTTAGTGACAACCGAAATGAAGATCCGTTGGTTTTATTAGCATGGAGGTGCACAAAGCTCTCTCTTCTGGCAATTCATGGTAGGTAATTTTTGTTTGTTATAGTTTGAATTTGTTATTACAGCTAAAACATTTTATACCAATAAAAAGATAGCACTGACATTTATACTGTCAAAAACTCTTATAACAAGTTGATATGCAGATTTTTTTATACTTCTAACATGACTGAAGCAACTTAACATGCATGCATGCATTGGAGAAAGAAATGGCAACCCACTCCAGTATTCTTGCCTGGAGAATCCCAGGGATGGAGGAGCCTGGTGGGCTGCCATCTATGGGGTCACACAGATTCAAACACAGCTGAAGTGACTTAGCAGCAGCAGCAGCAGCAACATGTATAACATGTATAACATATACCACTTACAAATGGAAAGACACATTTCTACCCTATTTTGTTCCAGCTCCCGTATTACTGTTTTTCTTTCACCATGTGATTAATAGTACTTCACAAAAATGGCATTTGAAATTATCCAAGAAAACATACATATTCACCTGCAATAGATGGATTTCTTCTTAAAAACATAACAGAAGGAAGAAGAAGAAAGTATGATTTCTTTCATGCTCACTGCCTCATCTTCTAGATTCTTGGTATCAGCATATTAATTTGTACAACATTTTTTAAATGATGGTTCTGTTGGTTGAAAAGTGCTCTTTTCTGGCAGGCCTTTCATCTGAATGTGAACTATTTTTCATGTGGACAGAGTTCCTTTTATAAGTTAGAAGAACATATTACTTCTTTTCTGAAACTTGTAAGATATTTAGAGAATATAAACTAAAAAGGCTGCATGAAGAACTTAAATTTATTATGTTTCATTATTTCCGAAATTAATCTTTTAGCTGCATTTGAGTGTGGGAGTTTATCTTGCTTTTCAAGTTTTGCTTTATAATTTGGCCAATCATTGTAAGTAATAGCAAAGAATAGATGACTATTGAAGTTAATAAATTAGGATTTTTTTTAATAGGATGAAGAAATAGCAAGATATTTAAAATTAAGTTAGTCTTTTTAAAGCTCTTTTTATTTTTTTGACTCTGCTGAGAGGCTTCTGGGATCTTAGTTACCCAACCAGGTATCAAACCCAGGCCCCAGCAGTGAAAGAGCTGAATCCTAACCATTGGATCAACAGAGAATTTGCTAAAGCTTTTTTCTCTTACTAAGAAGTAAAACGTTATATTTGCTAGTGATAAGTAACAATTTGTCTTTAAAGTGTCACTTTATAACTTTGGACTGTGAAGTACCGTGTGTGTGTGTGTGCGTGTGTGTGCACACACAGGGTGCTCAGTCACATCTCAACTCTTTGGGACCCCATGGACGGTATGCTGCCAGGGAATTTTCCAGGCAGGAATACTGAAGTATGTTGCCATTTCCTACTCCAGGGGCTCTTCCTGACCCAGGAATCGAACCTGCGTCTCCTGCATTGACACGGCAAATTCTTTACCACTGCACCACCTGGGAAGCACCATAGGATATGACTTTTACATACCAGCTTACTATGTATTGTTAATCAAAAGCTATAAAATTGTACTTTAAATGTCTTCAGTTTTACTAAATGTGCTAATAGCAGAATACAGTTACAGCACCTATCTGTTCACCAGCTGCAGTGATGTTCTTGGAGACAATATCAGACTTCTAGTCTTTTTTTTTCTCTGAGCTAAACAATTACTGGGGCTTCCCTGGCAGTGGTAAACAATCCACAAATCTCAGCATATTTTTAAAGGAAAAGGACCCCAAAGTGGTGAGATACAAATTTGTGGAAAATACAGATGTATAAAATAGACAAAATACAAGGAAATGACAGTGCTTGTCTTTTGCTTATTTTTAAGGTTACACAGTGTGGGCACACAACCTCATAGCCATTGCTCGTCTTCGTGGCTCTGATCTAAAAGTACTTGAAGTCACCGAAGAAAGCATTGATTTTGACCAAGGGGAACTGGCCGACCAGGATGTGGATCCAGTGCATAATCTCATTGAGCAGGTGTCCCTGGGCCTCGGCCAGCCTTGGCGTGCAGTCATGGACATCGAATCCCTCAGTGTCTTCACTGAGCCAAATCGTCATTTTTACAGAGAGATGCAGAGCTTCAGCGAAGACGTTTAGCTTTTTTTAACGTACAATTCCTGTGGTTACATTTGCAAGTAGGGTCCTATTATGTTTTTTTTTCTTTTCCAGTAGTGTGAATTAACTCCTTTGTGCTGTGTTTAATCAGTATTAGCTTTATAGAATTATATGTGTATATTCTACTTCTTGATCAAAGAACATAGTCGGGTATTGGTTTAGAAGTTCAAAGTGACAATGTATAGGGCTTTCACGGTTAATGGACTTGTTACCAGACCTTAAGAATATACAACCGAAGGTTGTCTGAGGTTGCTGGCTAACTATTTTTCACTGAGTTACTCTGCCTTTTGATGTTTTTATTCTTTGTGTGTCAGAGCTCAGGAGCCAAAATATTTTTATACATATATAGATATATATCCATAGCCTGGTGGATTTGTATGCAATGCACTGCATTCATTCATTCTGATAGCATTTCATTGATTTTTATTTGAAATGGAAGAAGGGAGGATACTATGATCCCAAATGAGTCATCTTTAACAGAAAAGCCAAGACTTTAACTTTCATTACATATATAATAGTCAATTATCATTAATTACCACTCTGAATTTTATATAGTAGCAGGTTAGAACACTGCTTAATCCTTTTTAAAATGCATTTGTGTAAACATGAATACTCAAATTATTGGATTTTTCCTAACTATATCTGACATAATTCATCAATGACATTATACATTCAAGTTAGCTTTTTAGCCCAGATTTCAAATAGTGGAGGAAGAAAGAAATAATATTCCAGGGTAAAACCTCCTAAAAGAATATCATGAAATCACAGAGTTGTAAACACACATGCTTGCAAACAAACATTAGTCGTGAAATCCCTAGCAACAAGTCACTGGATTTTTCTCTGTCAGCGCGCGTGTCAGCTGCCAAAGAATAGACTTAACTGAAGAAGTGCCCACATGCTGGCAGGGGCTGGCCCACTCCGGCCAGCCAGATACTGCTAGATTGTAACATTTAAGGTCGAATTTCGACCTGTGGTACACAGCTGTGCTGTGGCTCAGTCAGCAACCTCAGATCTCTGAAAAAAAAAACACAAAACAAAAAAAAAAAAAAAGAAAAAAAAAACCATGCACCTGTTTCACTGTGAATAGTGAATGTAAAGGAAAAAAAAACGGAAAAACTGAACGCTTGTTCTATCACAGGTATGAGCTGCTATGATAAATGAAGAACATTCCATGAAGTATGTTTTAAAACCTTGTTATATCTGAGAGGCTTTAAAAGCCGACTTAACTGTTTCAGGGCAACCGCGGTACAGACGTGGTCTCTGTGAGACTTCCACCTGACCCCAGTTTTAAGTGGTACGAATGTTGTGCATTTAATGTTAAAGGACAGTCTGCAATAATAAAGTAAGTAGCCAACGTGGGTGCCCAGCAGTGCTGAGACCTGGCTGCTCTATTGTAAGCTTTGGAAACACAATTTATGCAACAGATGTCCAGATATGATTCTATTTATGGAAAAAGTTTATATGTATTTTACAAATGGTTTTACCATCTTATATTAAAATGACCTTTTGACAGGTGTGCACTGTTTTGTCTCCAGTGAGCACATACCATGCGGATTTTTTATGTACATCAGTAGTGTGAATCCACTGGCACAGGGTGTGTAAATGCCAGATGTGGTGAGATTTTATCTTATAAATGTGATCAGATAAAATAACTCCTGACAGAAACTGTAAGGAAACCAGCTGAATGTTTGACCTGATGACTGATGTTGTATGGTTTATGTTAAATGTATATTCTTTTAATCAATGAATAAAGCATTAAAAAGTGGTCATTGTAACATTTTCTTGTTCATGAAGCATGAAAAACCTTTAGTGTTAAATAAACTACAGTAATCCTAACAATGTGTATAATCATGTTAGCTCCTATGGTAGTCTGGTGCAGCAAAGCTTAAATTTGAACAGTTTGGAGAGTTTTGATTTTTTTTTAACTCACTGTGGCAAAATTAAACATAAAAGCAAACAGACTGGTTACCACCAAATCCAAGTGTATTATGTATTTAGAATACATTATTTATAGACTATAGGAACTTACTTTTAAAAATTCTTCTACTGGATCAAAAGGAAAAAAAAAAAAAATTTCAGTATGCCAGTACTAAATAGATCTTAAACTTCTATACTGCTTTGGTTTGGCTTTGTAATCTCCATTCTTGGTTGGTAAGACAAACAGCTGTCATTCCTTCTTCCTTCTCTAATCATTCCAGACACCACTTCTTCCAAGCACTGCCTCATCATGGAATAATCCAGGGTTCACAAAGAACTGTTAATTATACCTATTGCTCCCTCATTTCGTGGATACACCTAACTCCTTTGGATCAATCAACATGTCTGTGTATTTAAAATACTAAAACAATACCTAACATATATGAAAAAAGTCAGTGAATATATACATATATGTAAAAGTGAAGTTGTATGTAGTAAAGCACTAAACTGGGGGTGTTAACCTGTTTATTCCACTAAGCTCTGACGAATGCTACATGAGCAGAGCACAGACTCTTGAGCCTCAGTTTCCTCATCTGTGATATGAGGGGTTCGCCTAAAACTGATTCTTCATTGAAAGTTTCAGCTGATGTTAGTCTGACAGCTTATAGACAAAAATTTATTTTCAAAACACAAGTTACTAAACTATATGAAATTTGTATATCTAAAATTACTTTCCTATTTCCTCCACCACCCTGGGAATAGAGAAGTTAGGGAGTTGGTAGGGTGGGGCTTGGGAAGGACAGTGTGCTTATAATTGAACACATAGATTCAGCACCCAACTTGCTTGTGGCTTATCCAATAGCATGAACCAGACTGGGTTGTTATGAAGCTAGTAACATTAAATGGCACGAATGGCGTTAACATACAGTAGGTGTAAATAATACCCAACAGTCACACTGCATTGTCTGTATCAAAGCTTCCTAAGCTTTTTCATATGCTGACACATAGAAAATATTATGCCGCACACTGGTTTAACAGAAGGAATTGAAGCCAAAAAAAAAAAAAATTGTTTTAATTACATAATTAGAGAAATGCAGAAGGTTGATGGAAATAATTATTTGTATAGAACTTTCAAATAAAATCTTTTCAACTTTTAACTTATAACCTATTAAAAATTTTAATGTTCCCACCAAGAGGAACACCCCACAAATGGATGATCATTGTTAAACTTTTCCGTCCACAACATCAAACATGTATAAAGCTGAAATTATACTTAGCTCTAAATGTAATGGTAAGTGTAATGTTGAGCTTTCTTATATAATGTAAATTAATTTTCAAATTCAAGTGATTTTTTTCACTATAAGTATTTCAAAATAATGATGAAATGCTAATTTGTACATACATAACTCTGCTGCTAGTTGACCCACTGTTCACACAGAAATACCTGATTTATATGAAAGCAATTCAAGGCCTGCAGGACGCCTGCTCCCACTTCCAGCCCCCAACACCCCCATCCTCACACTCACCAGCTACATATGGAATTTCATACCTGGACTTCCTACCTGCTCTTCGAACACCTGGAGCATACTTCTTTCCCAGCTTCATAGATCCCCATCGTCTGTGTGTGAACAGTGGAACACTGCATCAGGCAAGGGAGAAGTGGGTGCCTGGGTACAAGTACACACCACTCGAAAATACAATACCAGGGTGATCGATTCCATACCTACTACCATTCATCTATTTTAAAAATGCAATAAGCTCTTGATCACTTGGAAATTTACATCATTTTCCCCCTTAAACCTTTATATTAGTTATTAATTTGTTGCCTCAGCTCTGAATGCACCCTTCAATGTATGCTGTCCAATAATGGAATTCCTTTGAGTAACACACCTTTAAATTCAGAACAATGTTGTTCAGTAAGGGCCATGGGGAACATGGTAGAAGGCAAAGTTTATCATGTAGGTTCCAGGGTAGGCAGCCTGGATGCAAGACTTCCAGTGTAGCCTCCCCCAGCCATGGTCCCTCTGCTACCTTGCAGCCTCAGCCTGCCTGTCCACACAGAAGCCAGAGTTGCTGTACAGTACGCTCATAGGCTGTGAAGCATGTGCTTCCTGCCTGCACTGGACTCCCATTCCCTGCCCTGCATGTCACATGTGGCCCACACACTGGCCCTGCAGGCCTCTCCACCCCTGGTGTCCGCACTCCCACCGCACACGCAGTACCAGTGGTTGCTGTCGGCCCCTCCCCACCTGCACCTTGCTCCGCCTATTGCTTGCTGAGCGTCTCCAGACTGGCTCAGGCCCTGTGGGACCAGTGATCCCTGCTGTCCTGGGGGCTGAAACACACTTTCACCAGAGGACTGAAGCCCTCTGGAGTCCGTCCTACCATGACTGACCCATCAGCTTTAAGGGGCCACATGCAGGTTCCTCACATTTTACAATTATTATCATAGTAATAATTCTTTTATTAAGCTTTTCCTGCTCAAACTACTGTGTGTTTTGTCTTCTGATTTGATCCAGATCAGATCAGATCAGATCAGTCACTCAGTCGTGTCTGACTCTTTGCGACCCCATGAATCGCAGCATGCCAGGCCTCTCTGTCCATCACCAACTCCCGGAGGTCACTCAGACTCACGTCCATTGAGTCAGTGATGCCATCCAGCCATCTCATCCTCTGTCGTCCCCTTCTCCTTCTGCCCCAAGTCCCTCCCAGCATCAGAGTCTTCTCCAATGAGTCAACTCTTCACATGAGGTGGCCAAAATACTGGAGCTTCAGCTTTAGCATCATTCCCTCCACAGAAATCCCAGGGCGGATCTCCTCCAGAATGGACTGGTTGGATCTCCTTGTAGTCCAAGGGACTCTCAAGAGTCTTCTCCAACACCACAGTTCAAAAGCATCAATTCTTCGGCGCTCAGCCTTCTTCACGGTCCAGCTCTCACATCCATACATGACCACAGGAAAGACCATAGCCTTGACTAGGCAAACCTTTGTTGGCAAAGTGATGTCTCTGCTTTTCAATATGCTGTCTAGGTTGGTCATAACTTTCCTTCCAAGGAGTAAGCGTCTTTTCATTTCATGGCTGCAGTCACCATCTGCAGTGATTTTGGAGCCCAGAAAAATAAAGTCTGACACTGTTTCCACTCTTTCCCCATCTATTTCCAATGAAGTGATGGGACCAGATGCCACGATCTTCATTTTCTGAATGTTGAGCTTTAAGCCAACCTTTTCACTCTCCACTTTCATCAAGAGGCTTTTTAGTTCCTCTTCACTTTCTGCCATAAGGGTGGTGTCATCTGCATATCTGAGGTTATTGATATTTCTCCCAGCAATCTTGATTCCAACTTGTGTTTCTTTCAGTCCAGCATTTCTCATGATGTACTCTGCATATAAGGTAAATAAACAGGGTGACAATATACACCCTTGACATACTCCTTTTCCTATTTGGAACCAGTCTGTTGTTCCATGACCAGTTCTAACTGTTGCTTCCTGACCTGCATACAGATTTCTCAAGAGGCAGATCAGGTGGTCTGGTATTCCCATCTCTTTCAGAATTTTCCACAGTTTATTGTGAGCCACACAGTCAAAGACTTTGGCATAGTCAATAAAGCAGAAATAGATGTTTTTCTGGAACTCTCTTGCTTTTTCCATGATCCAGCAGATGTTGGCAATTTGATCTCTGGTTCCTCTGCCTTTTCTAAAACCAGCTTGAACATCAGGAAGTTCACGGTTCACATATTGCTGAAGCCTGGCTTGGAGAATTTTGAGCATTACTTTACTCGCGTGTGAGATGAGTGCAATTGTGCGGTAGTTTGAGCATTCTTTGGCACTGCCTTTCTTTGGGATTGGGATGAAAACTGACCTTTTCCAATCTTGTGGCCACTGCTGAGTTTTCCAAATTTGCTGGCATATTGAGTGCAGCACTTTCACAGCATCATCTTTTAGGATTTGGAATAGCTCAACTGGAATTCCATCACCTCCACTAGCTTTGTTCGTCGTGGTGCTTTCTAAGGCCCACTTGACTTCACATTCCAGGATGTCTGGCTCTAGGTCAGTGATCACACCATTGTGATTATCTGGGCCGTGAAGCTCTTTTTTGTACAGTTCTTCTGTGTATTCTTGCCACCTCTTCTTAATATCTTCTGCTTCTGTTAGGTCCATACCATTTCTGTCCTTTATCGAGCCCATCTTTGCATGAAATATTCCTTTGGTATCTTTGATTTTCCTGAAGAGATCCCTAGTCTTTCCCATTCTGTAGTTTTCCTCTATTTCTTTGCATTGATCGCTGAAGAAGGCTTTCTTATCTCTTCTTGCTATTCTTTGGAACTCTGCATTCAGATGTTTATATCTTTCCTTTTGTCCTTTGCTTTTCACTTCTCTTCTTTTCACAGCTATTTGCAAGGCGTCCCCAGACAGCCATTTTGCTTTTTTGCATTTCTTTTCCATGGGGATGGTCTTGATCCGTCTCCTGTACAATGTCACGAACCTAATTCCATAGTTCATCAGGCACTCTATCAGATCTAGGCCCTTAAATCTATGTCTTACTTCCACTGTATAATCATAAGGGATTTGATTTAGGTCATACCTGAATGATCTAGTGGTTTTCCCTACTTTCTTCAATTTAAGTCTGAATTTGGCAATAAGGAGTTCATGGTCTGAGCCACAGTCAGCTCCTGGTCTTGTTTTTGCTGACTGTATAGAGCTTCTCCATCTTTGGCTGCAAAGAATATAATCGATCGGATTTTGGTGTTGACCATCTGGTGATGTCCATGTATAGAGTCTTCTCTTGTGTTGTTGGAAGAGGGTATTTGCTATGACCAGTGCATTTTCTTGGCAAAACTCTATTAGTCTTTGCCCTGCTTCATTCCGTATTCCAAGGCCAAATTTGCCTGTCCCTCCAGGTGTTTCTTGACTTCCTACTTTTGCATTCGAGTCCCCTATAATGAAAAGGACATCTTTTTTGGGTGTTAGTTCTAAAAGGTCTTGTAGGTCTTCATAGAACCGTTTGACTTCAGCTTCTTCAGCGTTACTGGTTGGGGCATAGACTTGGATTACTGTGACATTGAATGGTTTGCCTTGGAAACGAACAGAGATCATTCTGTCGTTTTTGAGATTGCATCCAAGGACTGCATTTCGGACTCTTTTGTTGACCATGATGGCCACTCCATTTCTTCTGAGGGATTCCTGCCTGCAGTAGTAGATATAATGGTCATTTGAGTTAAATTCACCCATTCCAGTCCATTTTAGTTCGCAGATTCCTAGAACGTCGACATTCACTCTTGTCATCTCTTGTTTGACCACTTCCAATTTGCCTTGATTCATGAACCTGACATTCCAGGTTCCTATGCAATATTGCTCTTTACAGCATCGGACTTTGCTTCTATCACCAGACACATCCACAATTGGGTATTCTTTTTGCTTTGACTCCATCTCTTCATTCTTTCTGGAGTTATTTCTCCACTGATCTCCAGTAGCATACTGGGCACTTACTGACCTGGGGAGTTTCTCTTTCAGTATCCTATCATTTTGCCTTTTCATACTGTTCATGGGGTTCTCAAGGCAAGAATACTGAAGTGGTTTGCCATTCCCTTCTCCAGCGGACCACATTCTGTCAGATCTCTCCACCATGACCCGCCCATCCTGGGTTGCCCCACGGGCATGGCTTAGTTTCATTGAGTTAGACAAGGCTGTGGTCCGAGTGTGATTAGATTGACTAGTTTTCTGTGAGTATGGTTTCAGTGTGTTTGCCCTCTGATGCCCTCTTGCAACACCTACCGTCTTACTTGGGTTTCTCTTACCTTGGGCGTGGGGTATCTCTTCCCGGCTGCTCCGAAAAAGCTCACCCATCGCACCTTACTTTGGACGAGGGGTTTGATTTGATCCAGACTGCTACATATATCCTTTTCAACTATGCCACAGCTTTTTATGCAAATCTAGTACTTTTGTTAGCTTTTAATTGATTACTTACATATTTTCTGGAACAAAAAACAGAGTTTAAAATGTGATTTTTTTTCTTAAAAGCCATTACATTTTTTGTCCTAGATTTTACACCTATTAAATATAATTGATCAAAAATACAAATATTATTACTTGTTCCTGAAAATGAGTCAGGTCCATCATCCATTCTATTTCTATTTTCATTTTTATAAACACAAGTGGTAAAAAAATTTGCTTCATATATATGAATAGATGAGAAGATAGTTCTGTTACAGCAGTGTCACTCATTCAATGCCTGAGTTTTCAGGACCAAACAACGCACTGTCATTATCAAGTTATTTTAGATAGGTCAACAGTTGAAAACAATCATTAATTATTCACTTACTCATCACTGACAATATCTCAAACTGTGTCTTTAGCTCCATAGGTTTGCACACCTTACTTTGATGCATCATCATAAGACTAGAAGGTTAAAGGTATGTGCTCATTTCATACATGGGAGAAGGGTTACCTGCAAAATGAAGAAAAGGAAAGGAGAACCTGCACCCTGTTCACAAGTTCTTTCTAGGCAGGATAGCAGTTAAGCAGTATACACATGGAAGGTGAATTCTGTGAATTTTCCTAGAAGCATACCCGCATAACATTTCGAGATATTTTACCATACTCTGGGGGGCTGGTGGTGGTGCTTAGTCACTAAGTCGTGTCTGACTCTTGCCACCCCATGGATTGTAGACCGGCAGGGCCCTCTCTCTGTCCATGGGATTTCCTAGGCAAAAATACTGGAGTGGGTTGTCATTCCCTTCAAAGGGTCTTCCTGACCCAGGGATTAAACCTGTGTCTCCTGCATTCGCTGGCAGATTCTTTCCCACCAGGTAAGCCCCTCACTGGGTGTATCCCAGTTTGCAAACTATAGCTTTTGTGACAAGAAGTATTAACAGGCTTATTTCCACATTATTAACAATGAAAAATCAGCAATCAGCAGCAACCTAACGACCATTAATAACAGAATAGAGTTACTGCGGCAAAGCCACACGGTGGAAAGCCACACAGTGGTCAGAATGAACTAACTTGACCTACATTTATTAACATGATGGATCTCAAAATAATGAGGTAAAAAAAAAAGCCAACTTCTAAAGGATATGTATGTGTATGTGTATATATATGTATAAAGATGTTATTAATGTACATTTTTGAAAGGCAGGAAAAATAAACCTATATACTATACATAAACACATTTAACCAGAAAAACAAAAAACCATTCACACTCTTTTCACAAGAGTACTTACCTCTACAGCATGAGGACAACGGTATCGGAAATTTTTTTTTTTTTTTTCTTGAAAAAAATTAAGGCAAATGTTAAATTTGCTCTCTAGGTAAAGAAGTATTCTTTACATAATTGTTACAGAAAACAACCTCAGCTATTTGGAGTATGGCCAAGAATCCAAAAGTAAATAGAAAAGGTTTCTGGGAGATTATTCCCTGTACTGCTGCTGCTGCTAAGTCGCTTTAATCGTGTCCGACTCTGTGCAACCCCGTAGACGGCAGCCCACCAGGCTCCCCCATCCCTGGGAGTCTCTAGGCAAGAACACTGGAGTGGGTTGCCATTTCCTTCTCCAATGCATGAGAGTGAAAAGTGAAAGTGAAGTCGCTCAGTCGTGTCCGACTCTTAGCGACCCCATGGACTGCAGCCTACCAGGCTCCTCCATCCATGGGATTTTCCAGGCCAGAGTACTGGAGTGGGGTGCCACTGCCCATACTAAAAGGCATCAAATTCAGTAGAGCCACTTGTTTCCTTCCAGCTCATTTGTTCTTATGTTCAGCATAATTCTGGTAAGTCTTTGTTTCTTGGTCTCCAGTAGATTAGAAGTGGAGACAACAAATGAGTGTGGAAGGCAGAAGTTTACAATCCTCAAAAAAGAATATAACTAATTTTAAATCATTATGAAGGAACTTGAAACAGACCTAAACAACCCCATGCTGCTAAGTCGCTTCAGTCGTGTCCGACTCTTTGACCCCAGACACAGCAGCCCCCCAGGCTCCTCCGTCCCTGGGATTCTCCAGGCAAGAATACTGGAGTGGGCTGCCATTTCCTTCTAACAAGCTTTAAATACAATGTAATGATAAATGCGATGACCCTGAAACAATATAAAAACATATTCAAAATATCTCTGTAGTGAGTTCCTAGAACACTTAATGTATCTTAGAAATCTTTTCACACAAGATGGTTAAAATAGATATTTGTGTTTAAAAGAATGGATTTTAATCAAGAAATACTTAAGTGAAATTTTCTAAGAAAACACAGTTATTAGCTAAGAAATATCATGACTGATAGAAAGTGAATATTTACTGTGTACCAAGTATAATTTTAACTACTTCACAATAAAGTTTTTTATATAGTTCTCATAGCAACCCTATAAGACAGGGTATCTGGAGACAGGGGAGAAAGGATAATTCTTTAGGGATATATTCCTAAAATATAGAGAAAGGCCCACACAACAACAAAGACCCAGGATGGCCAAAAATAAATAATTTTAAAAAGAGAGAGATATACTAATAGAGGTTTAAATACATTAAAAATTGCAAAAGCAACAATAGAAAACCTTAATTGGGATAAATATCAAACATGAAGAAGAAAGGAAAATGGGGATGAGAATAGTACAAGTACATTAAGTCCCAATTTTTCATCTAAAGGAATCAATACACATACAAATTAATAAATGTAAGTTCATAGATTATATGTATATCTTCTAAAATTCTAAAATCACCAGAATTAAAAAGGAAAAAAAAAAGTCAAAAAAGAAAATGTCTAGGATGTATAACTGGGCATAAGAAATAAATGGGGAAAACTGAAATTGATCCTTAAATTCTATTATTTGATTTCTTCCCAGTTGTTTATATTACCTTAATAAAATGTATTTTTAAACTAATTATGTTCCTTTATTCTGGAATCCCAAAGTATTTTAGACCACTCAGCCCATATCAAGTCTCCTGCCTTCCACCATGCTCTCATCTGCCTCCTTAGTTTATTACCATTCTCTCTGTTTTGTCTGATTTGCTTTCTCCTCTCTCCTGTCTTAAGCCAAGTCAAGTCTTTGCTACCCCAGGGCAAAAAAATTTTATTTACTTGATTAGAACATTCCACATTACTCCTCTTACATTTCTCTTCTTTCCCTTTCCAACTTTAAAAAAAAAAAATAGTCTTTATTTCCTACTGAAGGCTGCCTTTTAATACTGAATATAATGATGCTTTTTGGTTCTCATTCTACTTATTATTTTATCCAAGCTTTTCACATGGAGCCTTTCTTTTTAGCCTTTTTTCTATGGCAGGGGTAAAAATGGAGAGGGAGTATAAATGCCTCACAAGGACAGCATTTGAAAGAACATCTGGGGAAATGCTGGTATGAAGTGTTCCAATTATAATGCATCACTGCTTTGTTGAAAAAGATTTAATTTTCAGTCTCTTGGCACTGAAGGAAAAAATCCAAGTAAACAACTAAAACCAATCAACTTTTCAATATAAATAGTGTAATATTAGCTATACTTAATTGCCTTTCCTTTCATAATCATATTAATGTGCAAAATGACTAACAACAGAATACAAACCCGAGTTACAGAGACGTTCTAAAGATACTGAGTCCAAAGCTCAAAACGACACACTGCCTCAATACAACTATCTTAAGAGTAAATCTCAACATTCACTAAGAATATCCAAATTCTAAAATTTGCCATTAGACCATATTCTGATTCTAAAATATGATCTTTAAGTGTATTAACTTTCTGCATTGGGTCATTCATGTCTATGTATAAGAAAAGGGCACAGTTTTGGTTAAGATAACTAAATGGGAAAGATTCAAAAAAGTATTATTTTTAGCATCAAAGCCATTGGTAGAAGTAAAAAAAAACTAACTAATGGAGCCATATTTATGAAAAAACTAGCTGATTTTATTATTATCAATGCCAATCAAGTCTTTAAATCAATCAAAATTTATTTAATTAGGCATAAAGTTACTTTCACATTTGTCTGCAACCATAGTAAATACAGTTCTTGGCATAAAGACACACACTTTGGAGTTTAAAATATCCCCAACTGCAAGATTACATATATAAAACTCTCTTTATTGTTTATGTTATAGTGGATGAATTAAATTAAAATAATTATACCCCCTAGAACAAAATAAAATGGAAATAATTTACTCATAAGATTCATATTTAAATCATCTTTATTTACAAAATACTATCCTGAGAATTATAATTCCATTAAGCTTCAATTTGAGCAAAAGTATAATCACTTAAGTAACAGTAGTTACTTAAACTGAAAATGAGAGAGAAGTCAAAATTACTTTTGAAGAGAGACCAACAATATGGTCAAGGTTCTTGCGGTGGCTCTGGATGCTCAGTAGTAGGCTCATTTGAAGGTGGAATCAGCCCTGATGGGAACTCACTTCTACTTTCAGGATGTGGGGGTGGGGGGAAAAATCCAGCTCTAGGGGGAAGATAATGAGGAAAACCTCTTGGTGGATAGACATTTCTCACTGTTGAAAGAGATTGGTAAAAGACAAGGTTTTAACTTTCAGCATCTGCACTGTGACCCCAATAAATCATTAGCTTATAACTTCCCGTACCTATCTTTATTTTCAAAAGATGACACCAGAATAATTATCTGATTTAACAAATGAATTTTTACAACATTGAGAAAAACATATACTCTTCAACTACACATGATTAAAGGGAATATCACTCATTTTAGCTGAAGATTTTTGTCCTATGAAAATCTAACATCTTAATACTTTTTAAAAAGGAGAATTATTTCAAAATAGAGTAACTTACTCTCAAAAAAGCTTTCATGTAATATAATTTTCACCAGACTTAAAATTAAGATCAGTAATTCCCAAACCTAGTTTGACAGTATCCTAAAATATTTACAGTTATATCAAAAACTGTCTTGAAATTCCTCAAATAAAATTCATTTTAGTTTACTTTAAACTTTAAAGAGGAGGAATGAGGAAAGGAATGACTCTCAGGCAAATGATAGGCTTTTTCCTAGTGTTTGTTAACCATGTATTTATTCTGCTGAAACCTGCAGTTCTAAATGGAAACAGATAGTCATAAAAGCAATAATTATTTCTTTTCTCAAATGTGAGGCTATGAAAAACTTTCATAAATCCAACAATTAATCCAAACATGATGATAAACACATTCTAGGTTTTAAATAAGTAGGACTGCATGGGATCTACTTATGAAAAAAGATTTTAAAAGATTTTTTAAAATACTTTAGCCAGTCATTTTAATGTGGAAATATAAACTGTAATTATTTTTACTAATTGACTCAATTTCTGTCTAATAAGATACAAACAATTTTAGTCTTAACATAAGACTGCTGCAAAAAGCCAATGATTTTCTTAGTTACTGAAACACAGAAGTAATTCTACATCTATTAAGATGAATCAAGTTGAAGCCTCATTACTGATGAGACCTCATTACTGATGGCTGGCAATCTTTCCAATTTGGAAAAATAATGCTATACTTACAGAAGATGAGAAAAACTTTCCTCCATTGTATTACTACATGAATAGAAAGTAAAATGAATGTTTCTGATCTACTCTATAAGACATATATAAAGCTTTATAATGCATACTTGCGAATGGCGGAGGTGGTGGGCCAGGGAAGTCCCTTGGTGGAAAATAATCTCGGGGACCTCCATACATGCTTCCTGGAGGAGGGGGAAGAAAAGGAGGCCCTCTTCTTATGAAAGGACCCCTTGTATCCATTGGAAACAATGGAACTCTGACTGGAGGGTGAGGTGGAGGAACAAAACCAGGTCCAGTTGCTTCATTTTCAATGGGAAGAGATGAATCGGGAACATTTAAATTCTACAACAAATTGACATATGGCAGTCACTGCAATAGCAAAGTTTGCAATAGCTTTCCTTATAAATTTAGGCTTAGAAGAAGGCATCTAGGCACCTAGGCAGAAAGCAGTCTATGATACCATAAAAGGCTCCAGAGAAAGATTCCATTTTTACATCAAATGGATTTTAGCTATCATGAATATTTTATTAACTTAACAGAAAACAGCTTTAACCAACAAAGCAATTGTCCAGTTAAAAATAAAACATAAGAATAGCCCAAGAGTACCAAAATATACATTCTTTTATCAAGCATATACTAAAAAAAAAAAAAAGCTTATGTTAATATTTTCAAGGTGACCAAAAATCAAGATTGTAAACACAGTAAACAAAAAAACATACTTTAAAACAGTCCTGGATTTAAAATGAAAGTCCAAGAGGTAATTCAAGTTCTTGTTTAACTATATAAACTAAATCAAGCCTTGAGTCTGTACACTGTACTTTATCACCATGGGGTACAATCCAGAAAGGAAATAGCTATAATGCAAAGCATGAAGTACATTTGTCAAAAAGAAAGCAGCAGCTTTTAATCAAAAAACCAGATGCTGGCTAAATTACTATTCTAGTAAACCAAGAGATTAGAAAGATCCTGAATACACAGATACAATTCCACTTTCAGTACTTACACCAAGATCATCTTTGCTTTCATTTCTACTGGATTCCATTTCTGAAGATACTGGCCCATCTAAAATTAAAAGTTAAATCATGAAAAATACATGGTTTATCACACCATTCTTACAGCTTCAGATCACAAAGGACATTGATATCCCTACTCCCTTTGTCGGTACATAAGCCAGCTTGACACCAGCATCCTGTATTAGGGCCACAAGGACAGCTTGAGGTCCGTGGAACTTTCGGCAGACTCAGAGTTTTGTAAAGGCCTGTGTTTGTGGTTTCCCCACCACGTGCCTAGATAATCCTGCAAGCTGCATCATTAAGGAAGCTTCCAGGAGACAGCATTCCTCTCCCTCTCCCCACCTCCTTTTCCTCCTGCCTTCCTTTCCTTTCCTTTCTTCCTCCCTTCTCTCGCATCTTTCCTTCCTTATTCCTCCATCACATAACAGACTAGCAACTGAATTAGCCGCTGTTTCTAAATAAATGTGCCTGGGCTTTATCATCAAGAATTGCACAGGCTCTGAGAACATAAATTTAAACAACCCTCTCTGACCACTACCTGTCCCCTCCCAGCCTTTTCATTTCATTACTCTCACTATACATGTCCTTGGGTATCACTGAAGCTTCCAGTCCTCTGATCTCTCAATTTCCTCCTTTCTTCATTTCCTTCCCTAACTAGTTGATCTCGGAGACTCCATTGTTAACAGCCAGTCACTAGCGTTTTTATCCTATTGGCCATTTTTCACCTGCCTAGGATTCTTCTAGACAATCCAAGAGGCTGGTTCTGTACTCAGAGTCCCCTGCCTCGAGCTTCCGCTGGGATCTTCCATTCTGTTTCCTCCTTCCACCCTTTCTGCTAGACCTATCCTATTGGCAGGTCTCTCCCAACTACTATTTTAAAATTAGATAGAAAAAGAGAACACCCTTACAGCTATCGCTCCCCTTCACAGTCAAAAGTTGTTCTTCTTTAAAAAAAATTTTTTTTCTATATATATTATTCAGAATTCCTCCCATTTTGTCTCTCAATTGTACTCAATCTATGTGCAGCATACACTGTTACACTGAAATTATATCCCCCTAGATAAAATGTCTTTTTTTTTTCCTCAATTAAAATAGAACTTTCAGTTCTTATTTAATGTAATTTCTCACACTGTTGACTATTCTCTCCCTCTTTCAATCCTCTCAGCCTTCACCTTCTGGGAGGACACCTTCTCCACCTCTCCTTTCTAGCTGCTCCTTCTCAGTCTCTTCAGTGGGCTCCATGACTCCTCAGGGGTGGTCTCTTCGGAGTTGCACCCTCAGCCTCCTCTCCTCTCATTCTCTCCTTGAGAAATTTCACCCAATCTACAGCTCGAATTTGATGTAAACTACTACTATACTTCCAGACGTTTAAGTCAGATCTAGATATTTGCCCCAGGACTTCCGAGCTTGAAATGCCTACTTGAATAGCCTTGCAGCTTTATCACAGGAGCAGCTAACTTAAGTTCAAAGTTAACTTAAAATATTTCCCATCAAACGTTATACTGCTTCTTGCTCCTTGTCTCAGAACAGTGAATGGCCCACATGCCTTAGCCAAGAAGCCAGCATCAGCCAAGACTCCCCCTCCTCCCTCATTCCATTCAATGTGAAGTCCTCGCAATTATATTATCTCTGTGTCTCTTCACATCTTTCTGTCTGCTCAGCTAAGTCACCACCATCATCCATGTAGATTTTTGTCATAGTGTTCTAAAAAGTTACCCTCTCTCCAATCTCAACTGCTCCCTCTAATCTATTTCCCATAACACAACCAGAATTTCTCCAAAATGCAGGTCTGATCTGATTATTCTCCATTTAAAACCTTTAATGTGTTCCCATTATCCCACAAGTAGGTCCAACATTTCTGAACAGGTTTGCAAGGCCTTGAAAACTGCACTGCTTACTTCTACACTACTTGTTTCAGTATTCTGACTTCCACTCCATGTTGCAGCCATATTTACGAGGCAATCCTACCTGTGTCTTTAAAAATGCTATTCTCTCCTCCCAGAACATTATCAAACATCATTCTGGCCTAGCTAATTCCTCCTTTAATTCTCAGCTTATCCATCATTTCCTCCAAAAAGACTTCCTCGACAGCCCCACATTCAAAACATCACCACCTCTCATCTAGGTTCGTGGCTCGTGGCCCACAAGCTCCCATAACATTTTCCACTTGTTACTTTTGTCACTGTATACTGCAGCTGCCTACAGACCACAGGTATAAGGAATGCTGACCTCCTATTCACCACTGAAACATAGCAGCTACCACAGTGCCTGTCAAACAGTAAAGAGTCTATAGATATTTAATGCATCAATGGCAGGGCTGAGGCACTAAACTGATCCACTAGCCTCTCATTTCAGTAAAGCCTAAGGATCAAGACCATGGCTCTGGAGTCAAACAGGGTATCAAATCCTAGCTCTAACACTTCCTACCTGAGCTCTTTAGCACCTTTTTGAGCCTTGGATTCTTCATCTGTAAAATAAGGGTAATAGTATCTACTTTACAAGTTTATTGTAAAGATGAAATGAGGTCATTTCATTCAATAAATGTTTACTGAGCACTAGTGTTACTTAATGTATTTCAACCATTTCACACCACTTTCCTTCATGTAAATACCATACACTGATAAATCAATAACAAAACATTACATATATAGAAATTTTTCAGCTTATAAAATACTTCCACACATAGTAACTCATTTAACCCTCATCAGATCAAGGGATTCATATCTCAGTTTTACAGGCATTAGCCATCAATAATTCATGCTCTTTTCTATATTTTTGGTTATACTCTTCATTATTACTGGCACAGACCTTTATCTCTTAACTAAATTTTCAAATTCCCTAAAAGCAGGTCAAATGCCATCTCTTTCACAGTTTGCCCTCATCCTTCAACTATATGGGTATTTTCACGTTCTATGAACATAACATACTCTCTAATGGGACTTATCATTCTGACTAGTATCAGTCAAGCATATATATCTGTCTTTCTCCTCTATTAGTAATTATTAGCTCCTTATGGAAAAGAAATGCAAAAAAGCAAAATGGTTGTCTGGGGAGGCCTTACAAATAGCTGTGAAAAGAAGAGAAGTGAAAAGCAAAGGACAAAAGGAAAGATATAAACATCTGAATGCAGAGTTCCAAAGAATAGCAAGAAGAGATGAGAAAGCCTGCTTCAGCGACCAATGCAAAGAAATAGAGGAAAACTACAGAATGGGAAAGACTAGGGATCTCGTCAGGAAAATCAGAGATACCAAAGGAATATTTCATGCAAAGATGGGCTCGATAAAGGACAGAAATGGTATGGACCTAACAAAAGCAGAAGATATTAAGAAGAGGTGGCAAGAATACACAGAAGAACTGTACAAAAAAGAGCTTCAAGTCCCAGATAATCACAATGGTGTGATCACTGACGTAGAGCCAGACATCCTGGAATGTGAAGTCAAGTGGGCCTTAGAAAGCACCACGACGAACAAAGCTAGTGGAGGTGATGGAATTCCAGTTGAGCTATTCCAAATCCTGAAAGATGATGCTGTGAAAGTGCTGCACTCAATATGCCAGCAAATTTGGAAAACTCAGCAGTGGCCACAGGACTAGAAAAGGTCAGCTTTCATCCCAATCCCAAAGAAAGGCAATGCCAAAGGATGCTCAAACTACCGCACAATTGCACTCATCTCACATGCTAGGAAAGTAATGCTCAAAATTCTCCAAGCCAGGCTTCAGCAATATGTGAACCGTGAACTTCCTGATGTTCAAGCTGGTTTTAGAAAAGGCAGAGGAACCAGAGATCAAATTGTCAACATCCGCTGGATCATGGAAAAAGCAAGAGAGTTCCAGAAAAACATCTATTTCTGCTTTATTGACTATGCCAAAGCCTTTGACTATGTGGCTCACAAGAAACTGTGGAAAATTCTGAAAGAGATGGGAATACCAGACCACCTGATCTGCCTCTTGAGAAATCTGTATGCAGGTCAGGAAGCAACAGTTAGAACTGGACATGGAACAACAGACTGGTTCCAAATAAGAAAAGGAGTACATCAAGGCTGTATATTGTCACCCTGTTTATTTAACTTCTATGCAGAGTACATCATGAGAAACGCTGGACTGGAAGAAACACAAGTTGGAATCAAGATTGCTGGGAGAAATATCAATAACCTCAGATATGCAGATGACACCACCCTTATGGCAGAAAGTGAAGAGGGACTAAAAAGCCTCTTGATGAAAGTGAAAGTGGAGAGTAAAAAGGTTGGCTTAAGCTCAACATGCAGAAAACGAAGATCATGGCATCTGGTCCCATCACTTCATGGGAAATAGATGGGAAAACAGTGGAAACAGTGTCAGACTTTATTTTTCTGAGCTCCCAAATCATTGCAGATGGTGACTGCAGCCATGAAATTGAAAGACGCTTACTCCTTGGAAGGAAAGTTATGACCAACCTAGATAGCATATTCAAAAGCAGAGACATTACTTTACCAACAAAGGTTCGCCTAGTCAAGGCTATGGTCTTTCCTGTGGTCATGTATGGATGTGAGAGCTGGACTGTTAAGAAGGCTGAGCACCGAAGAATTGATGCTTTTGAAGTGTGGTGTTGGAGAAGACTCTTGAGAGTCCCTTGGACTGCAAGGAGATCCAACCAGTCCATTCTGAAGGAGATCAGCCCTGGGATTTCTTTGGAGGGAATGATGCTAAAGCTGAAACTCCAGTATTTTGGCCACCTCATGCAGAGAGTTGACTCATTGGAAAAGACTCTCATGCTGGGAGGGATTGGGGGCAGGAGGAGAAGGGGACGACAGAGGATGAGATGGCTTGATGGCATCACTGACTCAATGGATGTGAGTCTGAGTGACCTCCGGGAGTTGGTGATGGACAGGGAGGCCTGGCCTGCTGCGATTCATGGGGTCGCAAAGAGTCGGACACGACTGAACGACTGATCTGATCTGATCTAGAGCTAAAAACTATACCTTACTATAATTATATTGTCTACCATGTCATGCAGTGTACCTTCTAAAGTGAAAGAACTTACAAATTACTTGCTAAATTGAATATTTTTCAATTGCAAAAAAAAATGAACAAAAATTTGAAAAATTTTAAATAGCATTAGTTTAGAAATAGATGTTTAATCACACATACTTTCATACACATTAAGCTTGAATTAATGGGGGAAAACAATTTTAAACACCAAACAGAAATAATTATAATAACAGAAAACCAGGCCACAGGTCTTCTTTGCTTATTATTCAGAGAAGAATGATTTTCCAAAATAATACATATTCCAACTGGATAATTCCTCTCTCCTAAAATATACACCCTTTCCTGAGGAAATCTTTTACCCATAAATTTTTCATTTTCTACTTTTAATCTTTTGTTATGTACTTCTAAAATACATTCAGATCAGATCAGATCAGTCGCTAAGTCATGTCCGACTCTTTGTGACCCCATGAATCGCAGCATGCCAGGCCTCCCTGTCCATCACCAACTCCCGGAGGTCACTCAGACTCACATCCATTGAGTCAGTGATGCCATCCAGCCATCTCATCCTCTGTCGTCCCCTTCTGCTTCTGCCCCCAATCCCTCCCAGCATCAGAGTCTTTTCCAGTGAGTCAACTCTTTGCATGAGGTGGCCAAGTATTGGAGTTTCAGCTTTAGCATCATTCCCTCCAAAGAAATCCCAGGGCTGATCTCCTTCAGAATGGACCGGTTGGATCTCCTTGCAGTCCAAGGGACTCTCAAGAGTCTTCTCCAACACCACACTTCAAAAGCATCAATTTTTCAGCGCTCAGCCTTCTTCACAGTCCAGCTCTCACATCCATACATGACCACAGGAAAAACCATAGCCTTGACTAGATGGACCTTTGTTGGCAAAGTAATGTCTCTGCTTTTGAATATGCTATCTAGGTTGGTAATAACTTTCCTTCCAAGGAGTAAGCGTCTTTTAATTTCATGGCTGCAGTCACCATCTGTAGAGATTTTGGAATCCAGGAAAAGAAAGTCTGACACTGTTTCCACTGTTTTCCCATCTATTTCCCATGAAGTGATGGGACCAGATGCCATGATCTTCGTTTTCTGAATGTTGAGCTTTAAGCCCACTTTTTCACTCTCCACTTTCACTTTCATCAAGAGGCATTTTAGTTCTTCTTCACTTTCTGCCATAAGGGTGGTGTCATCTGCATATCTGAGGTTATTGATATTTCTCCCAGCAATCTTGATTCCAGCTTGTGTTTCTTCCAGTCCAGCATTTCTCATGGTGTACTCCGCATATAAGTTAAATAAACAGGGTGACAATATACAGCCTTGACGTACTCCTTTTCCTATTTGGAACCAGTCTGTTGTTCCATGTCCAGTTCTAACTGTTGCTTCCTGACCTGCATACAGATTTCTCAAGAAGCAGATCAGGTGGTCTGGTATTTCCATCTCTTTCAGAATTTTCCACAGTTTATTGTGAGCCACACAGTCAAAGGCTTTGGCATAGTCAATAAAGCAGAAATAGATGTTTTTCTGGAACTCTCTTGCTTTTTCCATGGTCCAGCGGATGTTGGCAATTTGATCTCTGGTTCCTCTGCCTTTTCTAAAACCAGCTTGAACATCAGGAAGTTCACGGTTCACATATTGCTGAAGCCTGGCTTGGAGAATTTTGAGCATTACTTTCCTAGCATGTGAGATGAGTGCAATTGTGCGGTAGTTTGAGCATCCTTTGGCATTGCCTTTCTTTGGGATTGGGATGAAAGCTGACCTTTTCTAGTCCTGTGGCCACTGCTGAGTTTTCCAAATTTGCTGGCATATTGAGTGCAGCACTTTCACAGCATCATCTTTTAGGATTTGGAATAGCTCAACTGGAATTCCATCACCTCCACTAGCTTTGTTCGTCGTGGTGCTTTCTAAGACCCACTTGACTTCACATTCCAGGATATCTGGCTCTAGGTCAGTGATCACACCATTGTGATTATCTGGGTCGTGAAGATCTTTTTTGTACAGTTCTTCTGTGTACTCTTGCAATCTCTTCTTAATATCTTCTGCTTCTGTTAGGTCCATACCATTTCTGTCCTTTATCGAGCCCATCTTTGCATGAAATATTCCTTTGGTATCTCTAATTTTCTTGAAGAGATCCCTAGTCTTTCCCATTCTGTGGGTGTACGTAATTCCCAATTTCAATGGGTTGCTATGAGGTGGTTTAAGAAAATGAGCCTCAGACAAATTGTTGGTTGCTCAGTAAATGTTAAATCTACCTAAGCATGAAAAATTTAAACAAGGTAACTGATTAACCCATCAACAGAGCATGCAGTCAAATTATTTCTCTGATTTTCACATATCATTCACACAGCCTAATTTCTTTGATTACTACTAAGGATTTATGTAAAGTGGACTCGAAAAACTAGAAAATTAATCATGGAACACAGTAAAATTTACCACCATAGGTACACAGCATAAAGTCATTGAAACAGTGCTCAAACCAACCACCAACACATGTGCATATGCCATGGATGTGTACAAAGTAGTAAGAAAACCAGGAAGTTCTCAGGAAAGCAATTGTGACTTTAAGAGCTAAGCAGAAATCACAATTATATTAGTCCTTTATGCAGCTTCCAGTTCTTTAGTATGCCATCATTACTAATAAACACATACACACAGAATATTTCTTACCTGTTTTATCCAAAGAAGGCATATTAAAACTTCTGAGTTCTGCTGGTCCAGAAAGTCTACCAGAATTAGAATAAAATCTGTCTTGCCTTTGTGGAAGAAGAACTGGATCAGGATATGGCTGGCCTAAAAAACACGTTTTTAAAATATCTTCATTAAAGATAAAAATCAAGTTTCCTTAAATTTAATACATTGAACATAGAATTTTTCTCTCTAAAAGACTTTGACACATACTCTTGGTAGACGATAGTAAACAATTTAGGAAAACTTACACACTTTATTTAAAGCAATAATTTTGCTTTTTAGTAAACACAAATATGACGACACCTTGGAGTTTGAAAGTTTCCATTACTACATGTACATCAGAATATATGAACAGAATTTAGTTACATATATATATTTATAGATAGATTTAACTTTAATTTTAATAATAGTGGAAGGAAGTGGATATATCGATAAATCAAAAAAAGGCTTCAAGGAGCTATCTACTAGTAAACAAAGAAAAGATAGAATATGCTGTAAACATAGTAAGAAATAGCAAAACTGATAATGATAAAAGAAATGGTCACCAGAGCAGAAACAGTATCAGTGAGGTCATCAAGTAATCAAATTTTCAGTAACTTCAACATTTTAGAATTTAGCATCCCTCCAAAACTAAAGGGAAAGATCTCTGATTCAACAGATGAATGGAAGGTTCAC
Organism: Tragelaphus eurycerus; assembly: GCA_935064755.1. NCBI lineage: Eukaryota > Metazoa > Chordata > Mammalia > Artiodactyla > Bovidae > Tragelaphus > Tragelaphus eurycerus. The sequence goes on from CAKXYN010000038.1 coordinate 10,346,049, forward strand.
AATGCTCAGATTAAGGACATTTGGGCGGACACAAATTTAGGCACAGACTCTGACTCGAGTGCTTCTACAGTCAGCCTCCTTTGTCATTTATGATGACAAAATGATAATAATTCATGGGTCCTTGTGTAACTCCTCATTCTTGAAAAAATATAGGTAGTCTATCTCATCTCTGTTAGGTGATGGTAGACTTTGATTAAGGATGCTTTTCCAACCTTCAAAAATATGGTAGAGAACGTGACCAGCATCTGCCCATTTCTCCATCCCCAACCCCTGGTAGCCATTGGTCCACTCTCTTTCTACATGTTCTACATTTTCAGATGCCCACGTATAAGTGAGGTCCTGCGGTATTTGTCTTCCTGTATCTGAATAATTAGGGGTGGGAGTTCTTAAAGACACTGCTACGGTGGGAGGGAAGGGCCAGAAGTTTCCTTAAGTAACCAAATTCTGGCAAAAGTTAATAAGTAATAACACTATTAAAAAAATATGGCAGAGGACAAAGGGGATAACTTTTTTTTACCCTGTTTCACTCTCTCCCATCTTAATAGATACGGTCTCATACTACCTTCCATGACTGTCCTAGGTGAATATAATGTGAACTCCATACATACTTGTTATATGACTCAGTCCCTTGGGACCTTACAGACAAAAAGCCAAGGATACCATCTGACATCAACTGGAGTCAATGAAGAAAATTATATTTAATGAGTTCTCAAGGGTCAAGTGGAGAAAGAAATGGCAACCCACTCCAGTATTCTTGCCTAGAGAATCCCGTGGACAGAGGAGCCTGGTGGGTGGCTGTCCATAGGGTTGCACAGAGTTGGACACAACTGAAGTGACTTAGCATGCATACATGCATTGTAGAAGGAAATAGCAACCCACTCCAGTATTCTTGCCTGGAGAATCCCAGGGACAGAGGAGCCTGGTGGGCTGCCGTCTATGGGGTCGCAGAGTCAGACACGACTGAAGTGACTTAGCAGCAGCAGCAGCAGCAAGGGTCAAGGGATGTGACTTAGGAAAGAAAGATTCAGAGAGTCTTGAAGGCTCATTTCCTCCCTATTTCAGAGTTGTCGTAACCATCTGAATTAGCCCCATGGAAGAAAAGGCCAATACCAACCACTGAGGTCTAAACTGAGTTTTCCCTACTTTAAACACAGAATTAGCTAAATGGCAGACTTTCCAACTCTTTCTTAAAATCAGGTCTCAAGATACCATATCATTATTTTGCTTCTAAAATACATCCCCACAATATTAATACATCCCCGTAACCTGAGAAGTACAAGATTTTGCTATAAGTATTCTGTTTTACTAACCATATGTTACACATTGCCCTCCTCTAGGAAAATAATCCACTCTTTAACTCTACCAGCTCTTCTTATGTGCCAGGCATTAGTGATACAAAGTTGGTTTTAATACAATCTGTGTCCTTATGATGACGAAACAAAAACAAATCATGTCTTAAATAAAAGGGCATACAAATAATAGGAGAGATGGTCTATCTAATTCTGACTGAAGGAGTCAGAAACGGTGCTTGCCCCGAAAGAAAAATAAGGACGAACAAGTGATATTGATATTTGGTATTGATTAGAATGATATTCTAGTCAAATTCAAATATACGTGTATATGTACATACATAAACAGACACATATACTTAATGTATTAAGATAAAACTACGTGGAAAGCATATGACCATTGAAAGACTAAAATACAAATAAGTACATGAAGAGCTCCTTTCTTTTTTGACTGCCTACCTTTGTTTTCTACCAGCCTTCTCAGAGAAGAGATGATTAAAAAGAAAGAACGGGAGAAGGAAAAGAATCAGGGGGAAAAAAACAAATAAAAAAGGAGGAAGAACCATACAGAGCACCGTGAAGCAATTTCATAAAATAAAGATTACAAAAAAATTCACAATGTCTAGTTTAAGCAAAAATGTTATTCGTCTCTTTTCATTCCAAAACAAATCTCAGCTTACAATAGTTCCTTCAGTAGCTTTAATAACTGGGGGTCTATCACATAACAAGAACATTAATGTGGTTGAGCAGAGAATTATACAGATGGATAAAGGATTTGCATTTTTTAATTTCAATACTGTTCACTAATCAAGTACAATAAGCATCTTTACTCAGAATGTGAAGAAATAATTTAATTTAATGATTAAAGAATTAAATGGAAAGTAAAACTTCCAGAAAGTAGCTGATAAAACCATCAATATGGATAGATTATGGCTCTGGAATAAAGAGGCCAATGGTACAGAGAAAATGTCTAAGACACATACTTATGCAAATATGGACATTTAAGATAAAAGTAATAATTCAAATTGATAAATAAATATACAGTATTAAAACAACTGTCTACCCATGGGGGGGAAAATCTCTTCAATTAAACACTAAAACCAAAATAAAATCTATATTAAAGACTTAAAAACTCAAAATTTTACATTTTTAGAAAAAAACAGAGTATCTTTTTGATATTAACAGGTTCTAAAGAAAAAAAATTCAGTAAAAATAAAAATGGATTAACTTCCCTTAAAAAAAAAATTGAAAACTTTTGGTTTTTAATACATAACAATAAACCAAGAAAATATTTATAAAAGATAGAAGATTAGCATCCAAAGGATACTAAGAATTCCTATTAAGCAAAAGAGAAAGTGATCAGGCAATCTACAGTAGTAAATACAAATAACCAATAAACATAAAAAGAGGCTCAAGCTCACTAATAATGATGGAACTGTAAAAAAAAATCAATCAAAGAAAAATGAGAAAAAATTTAACTCATACAGCTGGAAATACTTTTAAAAAGTTTTACATCAGGTATTGAAGAAACAGCTACTCTCAAATACTTCACACATAACTACTCTTGAAGACCAAGGGCAACATCTATTAAAACCGAAACTATGTGTATCTTACTTCCCAGCAGTTTCATAACCTGGACTCATCTCTAAAGAACATATGTGCAAAAATCAAGCGTTAACTTCAGCACTGTTAGTAATGGTGAAACACTGAAAACACCCTGAATGTTCATCAGAGGAAAATGGATAAGACTGGATAAATATATTGTGGTATATCCATATACTTAAATACAGCAATTTAATAACAAATTTTTTATTAAAATGGAAAGAAATCAGGAACATGCACTGACAAAAACTTGATAAAATAGAAATTTAAAAAAAAATCATATATAGACTATAAGTTTACAAACATTAAACTGATGAGTAATTGTTTCTGGGAAAGAAGGTTGACCTTGGGAAAGGAACAGAAGAGTTTCCCTGGTGGCTCAGAGGGTAAAGAATCCACCTGCTGTGAAGGAAACAAAACAGACTTCAACTCATATAGTGTGCTGTTTATATTTGTTTTATTTACCCATTCTCTTTCTCTGACACACAGCTACACATACACACATACATACATATGTATATATATATATATGAAACAAATATTAATATGTAAATTCTGGTAGGTGATAGGATTATGCTATTTTTTAACTTCTTGTTTTTTTTTCTTCACCTGTAAAATGGGAATAATAAATTTAAGAGTGTTAGAATGATTAATATAAAGCTCTTAACATCTGGCACAAAGTTAGCATCCCAAAGTAGATGTAATGATAAATTAATTTTTTATAATTACAAACTATATCAAAATACTCTATGCGACTGCATGGACTGTAGCCCAGGTTCCTCTGTCCATGGGATTTTCCAGGTAAGAATACTGGAATGAGTTGCCATTTCTTCCTCCAGGGAATCTTCCTAACAAAGGGTTCGAACTCATGTCCCTTGAATCTCCTGCATTGGCAGGCAGATTCTTTACCACTAGCGCCACCTGGGAAGCCTATAGTATTGACTGTCTGTTTCAAATCTATGATCATAAACTTCAACTGGATACTCAACATTGCCATGTAATCATACCGCATTTCACTAACATGTAAATGCTTTCACTCTCCTAAATGGCTACTGTGTACCTTTTTCTCCCTCCAAATCTCTGACAATCCCCTCCCTTTCTCTCCTATCCCAAGTTAATGATCTTACACATTAAGGAACTTGATGCAACTAGACACACATACTTACCCTCACCCAGCCTCTACATTTGTACCCAGCTGCTCCGCCTTCCTTCCTTTCACAAAGTTATTCAAACACTATCTAATTTCTTAATTACCCTCTGGATCCCACTCTTTTTGTGTACTTTTATACCCTCTCCCATACATCATCAATTTCTCTTCTGATCTTAAGACTATTCCCATCAGCAAATAAACATGTTGTAATGTTTTCTATCTTTAAAAACAAAAACATTGCTCCATCCAATTACCACCTCATCTCTCATTTTTATTAAAAGCAAATTTTTTCAAAAATTGTTCACATTTGTCCCCACATCTTAATTCCTCAATTACTCTCTTCAGGAAGACGGCAAAATTAAACATGGATTTTTCAAGCTTATATAACTACATATAGCAGTAAGTTAGCAACCAAATGCTAATTATTAGAATTTAAAAAGAATCATTACACAACAAAGTTGAAGTGCCACAAGAAATATATACTCCCAAAAGTGACAGCCTCAAAATTTGGAAATAACTTTAAAGTAAATCTCATCCTCTGAAAGTAGAAAAGCATCACTATGGATTTTAGTACACTTTTTCAGCTTATGAAAATTCCAAAATCTCAACAGGAAAATCAAAGTGAACCTAACTTAAGACAAACTATAGTTCTATCAAACGCATCTTATCTGAAAGAATGTTTGCAACGCAGGGCAATGGTCTACACAAACATCTACAGATCAGAGCCAGTAATGTAAAAATCTATGCCTGTGTTCTCCAAACTGTTCTGATAAAGCTCTCCCAACTGTTTTGATCTGTTTAGCCTGCTTTTCTCTCTTAAGGTAAAATTTAGAACTGTCCTCTTCAAGTTGGCTGTATATGTCTTCTGTTTAGCTCTTTTAAAAAAGAGAGATAAAAAGCAAGTTTTTAAACATGCAATGCTGAAGACCACACTTAATTCATAATAAAACCACCAAGAAATAGCAGCTAAGTCTCTTTGCTACCCCTTACATAAAATATATTTTCTAAATCAGTTAAAGATAAGCACTGGCCAAAGAAAAAAATGGAATACATTCATACATACATATTCCCTACTCTTTGCTAAAGCTCAGAAAAGTACAAGGAGGAAAAATTATATAATTCACTATTAATGCATATCTCTCGAGTAGCACAAGATCTGCTGAGAATTAAGATTCTTATTCTCCTCTGCTACTTCTCTATTCCTGGAAAAAGAAATTGTGAGGCAACACAGAGGAATAAAAGGATACTGAAGGTGGAGCACTGAAAGATCAAGAGGGGCACTGAGAGATAAAGAATACCAAAGAGTGAAAAAAATGATAAAAACTGAAATTTGTTTCATTAAAGTATCTATGGTTTTATTAACTTAAAAGTTTTACCAAAATATTTACATGAACTTAGACACAATTACTATCTTTCTTGTTAGAGTCATGAATATAGCCATGTACATATGATGAATCATTACTGTGATGAATACCTGCACTATAAATTACTTAAAGATATAATTCTCAAGAATCAGTTAAAAGACTAAAAGCCAAGAATCTTACAGATTCATACCCTGACAGTCAAAAAGCTATCATTTAAATTTTAGCATTTCTTTTCTTATTTGAATTATGTTACTAGTACCATAGAAACCTACAGATACTAATTACAGTTTACAAAAAGCATAAGAACATTTTAATAAGCATGTCTCTCAAAATGTATTAATAACTACTAAATGTGGGAGCAGGAGATGCAGAAGATATGGGTTCAATCCCTAGGTTGGGAAAATCCACTGGAGTAGGAAATGGCAACCCACTCCAGTATTCTCACCTAGAAAATCCCATGGACAGAGGATCCTAGCAGGTTACAGTCCATGGTGTTGCAAATAATCGGACATGACTGAGTGACTCAGCATGCACACATGTGGGAGTTAGATCATATTTTCAGACTTTCTAAAAACTTGTTCAACCATTAGCCAAGATTGCTTACTATGCACAGCTTTGTAAATAAGAGCAACTACAAAGAAAATAAGGCAGTTACTTAGGAAGAACTTAACAGAAAAACCATATATTCCTTTCTTCCAAAAAGTAATTTAAAAATTTTTAAATTATATTACCTAAATACATTTTTAAAAGCCAGTTATATAATAAGTGAAAATACATCACAATAGTATTAATATAATCACTCTGGCTAGATTCTATTCATGACCTCAATTATTTACCTTTCCTTGTATCCTTGTCCTTAAGAGGTAGAATACCTATCCTGCCCAATGATTCCAAATTCTGCCATGTGACCTGCTTTGTCAAACAAATGCTAGCTGTTGTGATTCAGAGTGGCTTCAAAAAGCATTTTGATGTTTTTGCTTTTCTACTCCTGAACTGCAAGGATGAGATCCTCACAGAATAAAGTTCAGCTTCTTACAGAATGAAACACTGAGCAAGGTAAGTAACACTGATGAAATTCGTGTTGCAGTTAAATATTTATTAAGAATTTATAATGGGTTTGTTAATTACAGGACATCTTCTTGTTAAAATTTTAATTCTGTTTACTTATGATGTGATATTTCTATCTAAATTCATAGGATGAATAAAAATAAACTGAAAATGGTTTCTTAACCTGAAGGCTGGCTTACAGGTGTGCTCAAATTTTGAAACAATCATCAGGTTATATGCATAAAAATACTTGCACTTTATATGCATTGTATCCAGATAAGAAGGTTTTTTTTAACTGTTGACTTTAAAATAAAGATTCCCAGAGACCTGCAAAAATAATGCAGAAAGTTCCTGCATACCCTTTACCCAGTTTCCCCAAATGTTTACATTTTTCATAACTATAATAATGTAATAACTAATGTAATAACTAACTAATAGCAGGAAACTAACATTATTACTAACTAACGTGTATAGTTCTTGCCATGGATAGATTTTATCATGAATAGATTTATGAAACCACCACCATACTCAAGATACAGAACTCTTCCATTACCAAAAGGATCTCTCTCAGGCTTCCCTTTAATCACATCCACTCTCCTCCCTCTACCATCCCTAACTCACAGCATTAACTAATCTGTTTTCTAGTTCTATAATTTTGTCATTTCAAGGATGTTATATACATGAAATCATACATTATCTGACCTTCTGAGATATTTTTCTCAGTCAACATTATGGCTTTATGTTAGTCACTCAGTTGTGTCTGTCTCTTTGAGACCCCGTGGACTGTAGCCTGCCAGGCTCCTCTGTTCATGGAGCTCTCCAGGCAAGAATACTGGAGTGGGTAGCCATTCCCTTCTATAGGGGAGCTTCCCATGCCAGGGATCCAACCTGGCTCTCCTGCGTTGCAGGCAGATTCTTAACCATCTGAGATCTATTCAAATTGCTGCATGTATCAATAATTCAACCTAGTTTGATTCCACCATAGTCAGAGAACACACAATATGATTTCAATTCTTTTAGATTTGTTAAACGTTGTTTCATGACCCAGGATATGATCTATCTTGGGAATTGTTTCCTTGGGGCTTGAAAAGCAGGTCTATTTCAATGACAATTTATCTGATCCAAAGCATTCCTCAGTATATCTCTTTAAGAAGACTCTTTTTAGTGGTTGCTCTAGGTATTACATAACTTACCACTGTTTGCTGCTGTCAACATTTACCAGTTTGTTTAAAAGGTAGCTTGACCTAGAACAGGAAGTCCCTCAATTAAGTTTTTAAAATGAAAAAGGTGTGTTCACAATTGGATTTAGAAAAGAATGCTGTAAATAGTCTTTGGTTTTACTAACATTGTATATTATTTGGTCTATCAACTAGACTGAACATTATCTAGAACATCTCAACATCAACCATTAATACTGAACTAAATGTTCTATTACTCAGATAAACAGATTACACAGATCACTCAGTTCATCTCTCTCACTGTATAAAAGGACTGAGGTCCAAAGAGATAAAACAAATTTCAAAAATCACATAAAAAGATTAACGAGTGAAGATTAGAAATCAAATTTCTTAATTGCCAATCCAAATACTTTTTCACCTGCACAATTCTGGACAGAGGCTACAGTCCATGGGGTTGTTTAGTTGCTCAATCGTGTCCAACTCTTTGTGAGCCTGTGGACTGTAGCCTGCCAGGCCCCTTGGACCACGGGATTTCCCAAGCAAGAACGCTCGAGTGGGTTGCCACTTCCTTCTCCAGGGGATCTTCCCGACCCAGGGATCAAATCCATGTATACTGTATTGGCAGGCAGATTCTTTACTGCTAAGCCACCAGGACAGCCCCAAATGTACCGGATGGGCTTAATAGCAGAATGGAAGTAACACTGGAAAGAGTCAGTAAACTTGAAGAACGATCAATAGAAATTATTCAACCAAAAAAAGAAAGGAAAAAAATTTGGCAATAAAATGAGGAGACAGAGATCTATAGGACAACATCAAAAGGTCTGAAAAATTATAGGTTTCAGGCAATTGGTAACATGTCAAATATGTTCCAATTTTATAAATAATGGTCACTATTGTTTGAGGTCCAGCCTCAGCTCCTCACCTAGCTAACTGTTCTAACCTAAGACTGTCAGGGAAAATCCCTCTTCTGGGACTTAGTTCCCTTCTCTATTTAGTAAGGGCACTGGATAAATTAGTGGTTTTTAAATTTAGCTATTCCTCAGAACCTCCTAGAGAGGTTTTTTTGGGAAATACAGATCTTACCTGCAGAGATCACGTTCAGAAGGTGTAGTGACAACATCGTAAAGCAACTATACTTCAATGAAATTTACAGAAAAACAAGGGTGGGGGAATGTGGTGAAACCCAGGTATTTGCATTTTTTTAAGTCCCCTAGATTATTTCTGATGATAAGCCAAGTTTGAGCATCACCACACTAGATAATACTTTGGGGGAGAGGCAGAACATGTGACAGGGACGCTTGGTACTGATAGCTTGTAAATTCTCAAAAGGAACATTCTTTACAAAAATATGGGATTTCCCTGGTGGTTAAGTGGTTAAGAATCCACCTTGCAATGCAGGGGACACGAGTTTGATCCCTGATCAGGGAACTAAGAGCCCACACGCCTTGGAGCAACTGAGCCCATGCACCACAACTGGAGAGTCCGTGAGCCACAAAAAAAGGTCCCACTAAGACGCAATGCTCCCAAAGAAAAAATTTTAAATATATATATATGTGTGTGTGTGTGAGTTTATATATATATATATATATATACTCATGTGTGTGAGTATATATATATACTCATGTGTGTGTTATATATATATATATACTCACACACACAGAAATACAATATACACCAAAAGCTTGACATCAAACTCCTTAAGAAAGGGGCTATAAATTATTCATCTTTATTTTTATCACATCTCAAGTTTAAAATGAATGCTACCCAAGAAAAAAATCCTTGAAAGGAGGATTTCTATGCCACCTATTAACAGATTCTTAAGTTTGAAAGTCACAGCATATATATTTCTAAATATAAAAACAGTAAGAAAACTATTCAGCTTTCTTGGAATACCCAATTGGTTATTCATTCATTCAACAAATGTTCACTGGGCAAATACTACAGACTCAGCATTGTTCTAGGTTCTGGAGATACAGCAGTGAACTAAAGTGATACAAATCTCTGTTTTTATGAAGCTGACACTCTAATGATATCAAACAAAAGAAAGTAACCTCAAACCAAAGAAATTACCACTTCATACGATATACACACACTAACAAAGCAAAGGCTAACTCTTGGAATTAAAGGTTTTTTTAACCACAATATTCTTCCTTCTCCAACTCCTCAGGAAGCAATCTGAACTAGTATATTTTTAAAAATGTAACTAATTTATGCAAAGCAGGCATAGCTCACTCTACATAACAGTGTCTGTCCCTGAAACACTGTGCATAAATAAAAGTTTAGCAAACTGAATAATTTTAAAAACATTCCTTGGGCAAATAGAGGCTATAGGGAATAACAGTTATTGCCTTACTTCAGAATATTCTACTGTGAGTCTTCCGATAAATATATTTATCTTGACAATTAATCTAAGATATATTGTTCAAGGGTAAAAAGACAATTATAAGAAGGTGAATAGTATAACTGCACAGAAGTGATGAAGGAGTAGGTATACCTATATTTATGAAAACATATCAAAAAAGAACTCCCTAAAAGATATAAAACTACATTCTGGGAGGGGCTTGCTTAAGATGACAAGGGGGATTTTTTCACTTTCCTAATTATACATTTCTCCATTGTTCAAATTTTCTAACATAAACATGCATCACTTCTATGAGCAACAAAAACCATAAAGACATTGCATGGTGGGGATGGAGGGAGGACAGTTTTCTATAATGTGAATAATTATCCCTAATTATTCTCTTTGGAAATTTGTGTTACTACTGTTTTCTAATATGTATCATGGTTCTTCTTAAGACAGGGCACGTGTGTACTTCTCTATTCTTTCATTCCTGTATGCTGCACATACTGGCTGCCTTTCAAACATACACACTAACTATACTCATTCCATACCTGATGGAGGAATCATCATCCTACGATCTTGTTCCCAGGGAGGTGAAAGGGAACCAGTGTCGGACGATGCTCTGTGAGGATCAGTTAACCTATCAGAATTTGATTCTCCTCTTTCATTGGTAATTGGATGGTCCAGAGGATTCCCTGGGCCTCTTGAGCCTAATTAAAGAAGAAAGGTACAACTGTTTTATCTAAAAAAGTATTATAAGATCTCTCATTAAATAAAATTCAGGCCTTTTTATGAAAGGCAGAACAATCAAATTCCAACCAAGTTTTCCTAAGACACATTAGACTATAAACTCTATCCCTACCAAAGCCATTTCTAAAACAAAAGGAAATATTTTGTCATATACATAAATACTTGCCTATAAAACTCATTCTTAAATGTTATTACTATCATTATTTACATATAAAGTCAGTGGTTAAATTGGAAATTATAAATACTAAGTCTGAAAAATAAAAGTAGAAAGTAAATAGCAAAGTAAAGGATTTCTATATCAGATGTAATAATTATGAGATTTTTGTTAATTAAATTAATATGCCAATAGTCAAAGGGTATGAGGCCTTTAAAACAGTCATCTTAGCGGCTATATACCTATTTTAATAATTCTGCAACTACTCAAAGTATCTTTTAGAAATGTACTCATAATAACTTAAGAGCCATACAAGAAATTGCATCTTACTGTTGTAATAAGTAGAGGCATGACTCTTCATGACTTCTGCCTCAAAAATGATTTTAACCAGTCTGATTACAAAATTTATATATGCCACATAAATTTGGCTTTAAGTGGCTTCTAGCAATTTTTAAATATCAAGTTCACCTCTAAAGAGAGCTCACAACTCTGAAAGCAAGTCTAAAATAAAGAGTTTCAAAAGCAGCAGCACTGTTGAAATATACACTCTGAACAAGGTAACACTCATTTGGATAAGAAAATCTGACACGCTGACATTTATAAAGAAAGGGAATCATTCCAAAGTTCCCTTCCTATGACCACAGAAAGAATGGCACCTCAACTAATAACCCATACACAATTAAAGTGAAAAACACAAATATAAAAAGTTTTAATATTAAATAACAAAATTAATTAATTAATATTTTATCTGCCATTGAAGGGGGAATGAGGTCTGCTCAAAATTATATTGCCCAGAAAACAAAAGCTTATTTAACTTTTCAAAGAACAACTTTAAAAAATAATTATTTTAATAGAAATCATTCTAAAATGCTTGCCACATTTCAGTACTTCCTCTAAGAGATAAAAGTAATATGACCTTTTCATGGTAACTTGTACCAATCAGTATAAGCATTCTTTTTTTTTTTTAATTTTAGTAATTTTTAAAATTGTTCTATCTACTCTTGTTGTCAGGAAGCCAATTGACTTTTATGTCAGAAGGTCAACTTTTCCTCATTCCTTCTAGTTTGTTCACCCTTCTAATCAGTTCATCAGAAGGAAAAAAAAAAGGTTGAGGAAGCAGAAAATTAAATGGGTGAAAAATGTGCAAGAGTCAACTAGGCTGAGGTTGTCTAGAGTGAAAAACAGATCTTTAAAAGAGACATTCAAAGACTTTCTCCTGACTGCTTACTTCCAGAGGAAAAAAGTACAAGCCAAGTGACTATTAGGTGAAAAACTGCCAACATGAACATGCTAAAGGTCAAGGTTTTTCTTTCAGTCCACAAGTTACATACAATTTACTCTAAAAAGACATTATTTTCCTTACACTCAACCTTACTCAAATATGTATCTCATCCAAACTTTCACAAAAAAAAGATAAGAGGAAGGAAAAGAAAGGTCATTCTTTTGTGGGTCATAGAAATTTTCAGTTCAAAGCAACTCTTTTAAGACCTGCTGATAACTTACCTAAAACTTCTGTAGCTTTTCTAACAAACAGTAAAACACCCTTGCAAATGATCTAATCACACTGTATCTTGAAAGTTATTTAAAAAGAAAGGAAAGTAATTTAAATAGGAGAGGAGAAATCAAAGGTAATTTTTACTGTTATTTCAAATATTCAATTAACTACAAGCAATCCTTGACTTATGTCATTCAACTTCTAATGATTCACATTGGCAATTTAGCTAGTTTACACCCTTACTTATAGGGCACTGTTTTTCACACTGTTGGCTGCAACCCAACAGTGTATGGTGTATGAAGTTAATCTTAAGTAGTATTCTTTCTTAATGAAATGGAATAGAAGTTATCAGAAAGCATCAAAGACAGTAAGGGTAGTACTATTTCATGTGACTGGCTTTGATAACACTTAAGTTCATGCATAATATGACATGATATAAACACAAATTCAGGGCTAAAAACCTAAAGCTCTTGATTTTGGGATAAATATGTTTCAATTTTGCCACAACGCAAGGGAAAGTTTTAAAGTAACTTGACAAACAAAATATAGTTGAGAGATCAAAAGAGGAAAACTCCAGATCAAAAGAGGTATACAGGTAACATCAGTGCTGATGAGGTAACTGCAGAAAGATCAATAGCTAATGCTTGGGCTTGAACGGCTCTGGAAGTTCTCAAAAACACATAAGCGGGTAACAAAGCACACAATCTTGGGTCAGTTTCTCAAAGTATTAACAAATGAGTTAGGGCTCTTTTAAGGTTCCCAACAAAAACTATGCCTACAAGAGAGCACTTCTGAATTCCTTATTTCTTAAAAAAAAAAAGCTCTTTCACTTTCTGATTTTATACAATAAAAGATCATGATAATAAAGTAAAAAAAGATTTTTTAAAAATTCTGTATTCCAATAATGCCTAATTAAAATACAATTTTATGCTAGGTTATACTGTTACTGTATTTCATGTGTACTTTTATAAAGTTATATATTATGTAGCAAAAGATACAATTTTTTAAAAGATTTTAAAAGATAATATATCAAGTCCCTGACCAAAATGTAATCCATTAGAAATAGGTTTCTAAGAGAAAATATATTCAAATTAGATGTCACAGAGTTCCTTTTCCAAATCAAAAATTAACCCAGAGTAAGTGCAAGGAATGCCTGTATTTTTCAAAGGTCTACTTTAAAGATCATTTTAAAGATAAGTTGAGATGAAAATATAAAGTAAGGAAGAAATCTAGAGTAATAAAGATGTTTAAACAATATACCTCTTCCTCCTCCCCCTGGAAGCAAAGGTGAGAGTCTGAGTGGACCCTCCAACAAAGTTGGAGGGGAGAGAAAAGCTCTCATTTCAGGTGAAGGTCGACCCAATGGTGAGGGACCATATGGGGAATGCTCTGGAATAATTAAAACAGCATATTTAAATTCATGGTTTCAATTACCTACACTATAGATTAGAATCCTACCTCAGCAATTACCATCGGGTCATTCTATTGCCAATTTAAATTTAATCTCTGTCCTAAATACTAAACGTGCCTTGGGTTTAGCTAATATGGGATATACAGAACCATGTGTTTAAGTCTATCTACCAAATAGACACTTCAGTCAATAAAAACATCACTCTTTTGGTAACTAATACACTTGAATGATCATACACTATTAAGTAAAGGACACCATATTTTAGTTATAAAGAGCATTTGACGGGCATGAAGTTTGTTTGGTTTGGTTTGGTTTTGAATGGCAGTATGCTTCCAGATATTTCAGCTGGTGAGGGTTGTACCAAAAGAAGGGCTCTGTTTAAATCAGGGCCAGACAGGGCCTGTATTGGGTTATGAATTACCCGAGTAAAATTCAGATTTTCAAAAGCTGAAAAAAAAAAAAAAAAACCCACAAAATACTCTGAAGCATCAGAAATTACTTCTGATTTATCACCAGTGAAAACTCAGTTTTACACATCAAATAAATCACTGTATCTATTAACCATATGACCAAAAGTATGATCATTTTACAAACTTCACCATCCTCAAATAATGGTTATAGTTCCAAAGACCAAAAATCAACATTATTAAAAAACAAACAAACTTCAATGCCACCCAAAATAATACTTGTCAAAACATGCTAAATTTTATTATGTAGCTTATATAATATTCAAATGTAGTTACAACAAAAGATCAAAGCATTATTTAACCTAAGACATTTTTGCATTAGATTCAGATAAAAATCCTTTCTGTATAACTCCCTCAACTCCAGAGTTTGTTCCTATTTGAAATTCATAACAATCTGCTATTTCTTAACATAGAAATAATTAATGAAACTGGACTCTGAAAGTGATTTTTATAACTTTTCAACAGTTATTAAAAGAGGAGATAGGTTTGTTTTTACTACCCTAGAAGCTTAATTCCAATTCAACCAAAATTATTTTGAACAATGTAATAAACTATTTGGAATAGTATGAGATCATAAAGATGCTAACTCACTAATCAACGGACAGAAATATTAAATACATCTTCCAAATAACTGGTTCTTTTGGGGGTAATTAAAGCAATCAAAACTCAGATTAATAAAGTTTTCCCACCTTTTTAATGAATTTTACATCATTTAAAACCAGCTGTTTTAATTCTTATTTTTGAAATTCAAGCAAATTTCAAAGAATGGTTAATATATAAACAGTCACAATGCTATTCCATTTAAGCAATCTTTACCCATTCACTCTCCAAAAAAACAATGAGTACCTTACAATGTACCAAGCACTTTGCTTCCCAAGGAGCTCAAGGTACTAAACATACATCATCTTACAAAATGCCACTGAGAAAGCCATTATTCACATTATTGCTAGAGAACAAAACTCAGAAACTTGGGAGACCACAAGAGAACTCAGGTTAGAACCCTAACTTCAAAATCTAAAAAATTCATAAGGAGTAGTGTTAATTCACACTAACATAAACAGTATGTACAAAATAAAATAAGTATTTTTTAATGAGGGGTTAAAAAAAAAAAAACTACCTCTGCCAAATGCTGTATTTGGAACATCAAGTGCATAAGGATCTTTTTCTAAAAGTTCAATTTTAAACTCTGTTTCAGTTAATCTGCAAATAAAGAACAAACATCGCTAAGTTACTTATCTAAGAGAAGCACTCACATTTCAAGAAAAATGTTGCTATTATAAACTATTTTTTATTATCTCAGTATCTACATAAAAGAAACAGGTCCTGTAAAATTATTCTGACCAAAATACCTTTATATATCCCCCACTATTTATTTTAGGGTAACAGGTTCCTTTTGCCTCATGATAGTGATGCTTTGTTGAGGTTTGGAATTGTTTTGTTCTCTTTCAAAACTAGACTACAAAGAATACCCTATCACAGAATCCAACTTTTAGAAATATCTTGAAGGGCCCTCCAAGGTCAATGAGTTCAAACCTATTATTTTACAACTAAGGAAAGTGAAGTTAGGAGTTCAAATGATTTATGCAAAATGAAAGTACCAGGGTTAAAACTCAGGGCTCCCAGCTCTGAGTCATATAAGCTTTCCATTGTAGTATTGCCCATACGATTTCAATCATAAAATAAAATTGGAATCTGATTAATTCATCCTATTTTATTCCTTTTCAAACTTTTTAATCTGAAAAATATGACATTTTAAAAGAATCTTATTTCTAGTTCTATACCATTAGATCTGAAATAAAACATTTAATCATATGGCTTTAATTTCTGAGTAGAAAAGACAAGAGACTAAAATCATACTGGATAATGTTAATAGTACATTCTGTCAAGAAATTATAACACTATGGGCAGACTTTTACAGTCTTCATATAAAACCATTTACTCTTCCCTTCAATTGAACATTGTACTCTTTTATCCCCTCTTTCACTTTGTTATTGTAAAGCAATGCCATCCAATATAATAAAACTATGGAAAAAGGGAAATAATAAACATTCTATCCACTTATTCATTAAAGATGTTAATACTCTGCAAATTTATCCTTTCTATCTCCAACTCTTATAATCTCCTTCTACCCACCCTGGTTTAAACAAAATTTTTTTAAGTTATACTTTTTACAAAAAAATCTATGAAGTTTCTTTCTGTTACAGTGACCTCTAAGACAAGTGTTTCAAACAAAAAATCTAGTAAACTCTAATAGAACTAAGGTATACTTTATTACTAGATATGTTGGGTCACTGAAAGTCTGTTTATCCTTATAAAAATATTAACTACTTAATAAAATAACTAAGAATAAAAGTCATAAGCATAGTTTTTAAAGTATTCCTACTAAGATACTTACTTTTGTCTGTTGTGAGCATTTTCTTTCCTTAAATCATTGAGGTTTCTTTCAGCAGTCCGAGCTGCCAACTTAAGGAAAATAATATAAGCATACACAAATATCTCAATAATTGCATACAAATATACAAAAATTACATACAATCACCTAAGTATGTAAGTATGCATTTCAGTAAACTCAATGTAAAAAAAACCTTAATTTAGAAAATTATATCAAAAAGGAATCAGTTTCATACAATCAGATGAGCCTAAGGCTGGAGTTTAATCATGTACTTGCCAAGAAACGCTTTCAGCTAGATGCAAAGTCAAGGATTAGAATTACTTGGTATTGTAAATATCCACATGACATGACAAGAGCAATGGAAGAGGACCCAAGCTTAGGAATGGAGACTCAGAATTATTATGATTATTATGCATGGCAGCACTGGCAGTAGAACAAAGTAACTATCTCTGGAAAGAAATCACTGTAATTCTGTGAAACCATAAAGGTCTAAAAACACTGATAAAGGCTATTTTTTTTAATGGCTGAATATAATCAAAGCATGCTGCATGTTTATTAAGTACACAGCACTGTAGAGATACATTCCTTAGTCTCTTACATTTACTTAGAGACACTTTCATTTAATAAAAATCAGAGTACCGATACATATGTTACAAGAAAAAAAAAGCTTATACCAAGAATATGCAATAAACCCAAACAGCTGTGGGTAAAATTAAGCCTGCATAGAATACTACATGTTTCTCTGTTATTCTGTGGACTCTCCAGCGTAGAAGCAGCAGAGTGCGGAACATCACACCTGCCAGATTAATGCAGTTCACTAGAGCAAATGTGACAGTCACCAAAAGGTGACTCCGTCTCTAATTTTGAACTGTACCTGAGAATTGACTTTAACTGGGCAAATATTCACCAAAAACATAGCCTAACCACATGTTAGCACTCAATATCAAAAAGATTCCAGGTGTAAATCTTTTTCCGAATTATATAATCAATTTTGGTACTAACAAAAAGAACACCACTGTAACAATTTTTGTTAACAAAATAACAATTCATTTAACTTTTAATGATGCAGAACCAAAATCATTTCTAAATGTTTGCTAATATGTAACATATTTACGCTTAAACATATGCCACAAAAATGTGTACTTAAGTCAAAAGTAAGTTCTACTCTGATTATAGTGTAAGTATATATTAAAGATATACCTGAAACAAAGAAATATAAAAATAGACTGATGACAATGATTCACACTTGAAAAATTTATACCCAGAAGTTGGCAAAAATTGTAATTTTAGTAAATAACCAACCATATTGTATTCTAAAACATTTATATTCAGATATTGAACACTTACAATATGCAAAAAAGATTCTATTAGATACAGGTGTTAAGAAGGAAAGCAAAACAATCCCTATAAGCTTAAATCTGTGGTAAGAACAAATACAAATAACCACAGTACTTGCCACAGGATACAAAAAAAGAAAAAGTACTATGACAATTTAAAGGAAGATTAAATCTAACAGGATGGAGCAAAGAAATGCTCAAAAGAGAAAGTAACATCTAAAATTAAGAAATTATTACAGTAAAATAGTGGAAACAAACTAAAAGTTTATAAAATGAAAAACTTCACAGAAAATATAAAACTTTATAAAAAATATCTATGATATATTAAGAAAGGTTATAAAACATTAATATATAATCTTGTTTTTTAAAACATATATATGTGATTTATGTCTCAATGTATCTATAAAAGCATGGAATAAATTAAAGTACTACTGCTGATTACTTCTTTGTACTTTTCTACATGGTATAAATTTTTGTTCAATGAGTATATATTATTTTTATAAAATACCTTTTTAGTTTGAGACATGAAGGGCATATTTTCTCCATGTTTTAATTTAAGGTTAATGTCATTATTTACTGAACAGGAATTTCAATGTATTGAAAAGAAAAAGTGTAAGACTTGGAATCTAAAAAATAATCTATAAGACTTAGAATCTAAAAGGTCAATGTTTCAATCTCCAATCTTAACTCTCTAATCATGTGACCTGGGGCTGTTTCCTTATCAGGAAGACCTGAATTACAGTTATTGTGTGGACTGAGTGAGTAATATATGTAAAATGCCTTAGAGCACAGTGCCTAGAATATATGTAATACTAATAAACATCAGTTCCTCTCCATCTTTAAAAAATAATTTACATCTGAGCATTTAGAAAGGGGTAAAGAAGACTAAATTCATTTCCAAGACCAGAGTATTATTTCAATAACAAATCTTCACTTGAACCCTCATTACAGAAGCATATAAAAGCTCAAAATTGGGAAGGATCCTGATATTTAACTTATCTAATTTCTTACTCTAAACTGAAATCTCCATTCCAAGAAACACCCATGCCTAAAAATATCTTGCAAGCTTCAGTACAACAGTGATAATTTAACAGTTAACATTTACTGAATGCCTACTGTATGTCAGATACTTGGCTATCAGAATTATCTTATTTAATGTCATCACGATAACTGTGAAATAGGTACTAATAATATCTCTGTCTTTAGGTAAGGAACGAGTGGTAGGTGATAGAACCAGGGTATCAACCAAAACAAGCTGACTCCAGACTCCATATTCACCTACTGTGAAAATCACTTCCCCTTGAAGACTTTGAGGGGCAAGTCTTTCAAAGGCCAGCTGTAAACAACAGTTCTTCATGGTAGAGAGACCATCCTGATCATTACTCAAAATCTATATAGTTATCACTTCCTCATACAGTTCCTCCACAGCACTGACATGTAATTTCTCATGATGGTCTTTTTCGTACTGTGTAACAAGTAATTACAGAGAATCAGATACCTGAATTATATTAATATAATTTTTAGAACTAGGACAGGCTTTAGATTATTACTTCAGCTAGTCCCATTGTTTTACAGGTGAGTAAACAAGCCCAGAGAATTTTAAAAATTTGTCCACAAGTAATTAGCTAGCAATCCACTGCCTGAAGCAAGTCCATGAACGTTGCCTCACCTCCCCCATAGAGCAAAGCTCCTTGCAAAGAAGTAATACGCTAAAAGCAGAGAAGGAAAAATCAGATTTTGTGAATAACTGTATCATAACAAAGTATTTAGTTCATAAGGGATGTAATTCCACTACTGGTGAAATTAAAAGAAACTGATTTCTTTAAACACTACCTTTTTTTTTTCAGTTGTAAAAGTATACCTTTACACTGCTCATCTAAATTAGGAAAAAGAACAATTTGACAACAAAGCCTAAGAAAATTTAATACTTACCCAATTATCATGTGCTTTTTTCTCATGAGAAATAATCTGAAAAAGAAAAGTCATTAAAATACTACTAAAAACTGTTTTTTCTGTAAAAAAACATTCATATCTACCACTCTGATTTAATACGAAACTCATAAACTCAAAAATAACTATATCATCTCTAAAAAGTCAGCAAGTATTATTTTAAGGCAAATTTTCATATACATATGATCTACTCTATTATACTTCTAAAACAAAAACAAGTAAAGAAAACTGAAATTTTTGTCTAGTACATTTCTGTTTTATACAATCAGATCAGATCAGATCAGTCACTCAGTCATGTCTGACTCTTTGCGACCCCATTAATCACAGCACGCTAGGCCTCCCTAGGTTTTACACAATAAACAACTACAATAGGAGGTACCAATTAAGAGACAACTAGCCAGATTACTTTAGATCAGATCAGATAAGATCAGTTGCTCAGTCATGTCCCACTCTTTGCGATCCCATGAACTGCAGCACACCAGGCCTCCCGTCCATCACCAACACCCAGAGTTCACTCAGACTCATGTCCATGGAGTCAGTGATGCCATCCAGCCATCTCATCCTCTATCGTCCCCTTCTCCTCTTGCCCCCAATCCCTCCCAGCATCAGAGTCTTTTCCAATGAGTCAACTCTTTGCAGGAAGTGGTCAAAGTACTGGAGCTTCAGCTTTAGAATCATTCCTTCCAAAGAAATCCCAGGGCTGATCTCCTTCAGAATGGACTGGTTGGATCTCCTTGCAGTCCAAGGGACTCTCAAGAGTCTTCTGCAACACCACAGTTCAAAAGCATCAATTCTTCGGCGCTCAGCCTTCTTCACAGTCCAGCTCTCACATCCATACATGACCACAGGAAAAACCACAGCCTTGACTAGACGGACCTTTTTGGCAAAGTAATGTCTCTGCTTTTGAATATGCTATCTAGGTTGGTCATAACTTTCCTTCTAAGGAGTAAACGTCTTTTAATTTCATGGCTGCAGTCACCATCTGCAGTGATTTTGGAGCCCAGAAAAATAAAGTCTGACACTGTTTCCACTGTTTCCTCATCTATTTCCCATGAAGTGATGGGAATGCCGTGATCTTAGTTTTCTGAATGTTGAGCTTTAAGCCCACTTTTTCACTCTCCACTTTCACTTTCATCAAGAGGCATATTAGTTCCTCTTCACTTTCTGCCATAAGGGTGGTGTCATCTGCATATCTGAGGTTATTGATATTTCTCCCAGCAATCTTGATTCCAGCTTGTGCTTCTTGCAGCCCAGCGTTCCTCATGATGTACTCTGCATATAAGTTAAATAAGCAGGGTGACAATATACAGCCTTGATGTACTCCTTTTCCTATTTGGAACCAGTCTGTTGTTCCATGTCCAGTTCTAACTGTTGCTTCCTGACCTGCATACAGATTTCTCAAGAGGCAGGTCAGGTGGTCTGGTATTCCCATCTCTTTCAGAATTTTCCACAGTTTATTGTGATCCACAAAGTCAAAGGCTTTGGCATAGTCAATAAAGCAGAAATAGATGTTTTTCTGGAACTCTCTTGCTTTTTCCATGATCCAGCGGATATTGGCAATTTGATCTCTGGTTCCTCTGCCTTTTCTAAAACCAGCTTGAACATCAGGAAGTTCACAGTTCACATATTGCTGAAGCCTGGCTTGGAAAATTTTGAGCGTTACTTTACTAGTGTTTGAGATGAGTGCAATTGTGCGGTAGTTTGAGCATTCTTTGGCATTGCCTTTCTTTGGGATTGGAATGAAAATTTATCTTTTCCAGTCCAGTGGCCACTGCTGAAGGTCAGGAAGGGCGGTGAGGAGATATCCCTTGTCCAAGGTAAGGAGCAGCGGCTGCACTTTGCTGGAGTAGCCGTGAAGAGATACCCCACCCTCAAAGTAAGAGAAACCCAAGTAAGATAGTAGGTGTTGCAAAAGGGCATCAGAGGGCAAACACACTGAAACCATACTCACAGAAAACTAGTCAATCTAATCACACTAGAACCACAGCCTTGTCTAACTCAATGAAACTAAGCCATGCCCATGGGGAAACCCAAGATGGGCGGATCATGGTGGAGAGATCTGACAGATGTGGTCCACTGGAGAAGGGAATGGAAAACCACTTCAGTATTCTTGCCTTGAGAACCCCATGAACAGTATGAAAAGGCAAAATGATAGGATACTGAAAGAGAAACTCCCCAGGTCAGTAAGTGCCCAATATGCTACTGGAGATCAGTGGAGAAATAACTCCAGGAAGAATGAAGGGATGGAACCAAAACAAAAAGAATACCCAGATGTGGATGTGACTGGTGTCAGAAGTAAGGTCTGATGCTGTAAAGAGCAATATGGCATAGGAACCTGGAATGTCAGGTCCATGAATCAAGGCAAATTAGAAGTGGTCAAACAAGAGATAGCCAGAGTGAATGTCAACATTCTAGGAATCAGCAAACTCAAATGGACTGAAATGGGTGAATTTAACTCAGAGGACCATTATGTCTACTACTGTGGGCAGGAATCCCTCAGAAGAAATGGAGTAGCCATCATGGTCAACAAGAGTCCGAAATGCAGTCCTTGGATGCAATCTCAAAAACGACAGAATCATCTCTGTTCGTTTCCAAGGCAAACCATTCAATATCACAGTAATCCAAGTCTATGCCCCAACCAGTAACGCTGAAGAAGCTGAAGTTGAACGGTTCTATGAAGACCTACAAGACCTTTTAGAACTAACACCCAAAAAAGATGTCCTTTTCATTATAGGGGACTCGAATGCAAAAGTAGGAAGTCAAGAAACACCTGGAGTAACAGACAAATTTGGTCTTGGAATACAGAATGAAGCAGGGCAAAGACTAATAGAGTTTTGCCAAGAAAATGCACTGGTCATAACAAACACCCTCTTCCAACAACACAAGAGAAGACTCTATACATGGACATCACCAGATGGTCAACACCAAAATCTGATTGATTATATTCTTTGCAGCCAAAGATGGAGAAGCTCTATACAGTCAGCAAAAACAAGACCAGGAGCTGACTGTGGCTCAGACCATGAACTCCTTATTGCCAAATTTAGACTGAAATTGAAGAAAGTAGGGAAAACCACTAGACCATTTAGGTATGACCTAAATCAAATTCCTTATGATTATACAGTGGAAGTGAGAAATAGATTTAAGGGCCTAGATCTGATAGAGTGCCTGATGAACTATGGACTGAGCCAGACTGGTTATATATATGTGTGTGTGTGTGTGTGTGTGTGTGTGTGTGTGTGTGTGTGTATAAGCTCCTAGGACTGAGCCAGACTGGTTATATACATATGTATGTGTGTGTGTGTGTGTGTGTGTGTGTGTGTATAAGCTCCTAGGACTGAGCCAGACTGGTTATATATATATGTATGTGTATGTGTGTGTGTGTGTGTGTGTGTGTGTGTGTATAAGCTCCTATGGGAAATAGATGGGGAAACAGTGGAAACAGTGTCAGACTTTATTTTTCTGGGCTCCAAAATCACTGCAGATGGTGACTGCAGCCATGAAATTAAAAGATGCTTACTCCTTGGAAGGAAAGTTATGACCAACCTAGATAGCATATTCAAAAGCAGAGACATTACTTTGCCAACAAAGGTTCGTATAGTCAAGGCTATGGTTTTTCCTGTGGCCATGTATGGATGTGAGAGTTGGACTGTGAAGAAAGCTGAGCGCTGAAGAATTGATGCTTTTGAAGTGTGGTGTTGGAGAAGACTCTTGAGAGTCCCTTGGACTGCAAGGAGATCCAACCAGTCCATTCTGAAGGAGATCAGCCCTGGGATTTCTTTGGAAGGAATGATGCTAAAGCTGAAGCTCCAGTACTTTGACCACTTCCTGCAAAGAGTTGACTCATTGGAAAAGACTCTGATGCTGGGAGGGATTGGGGGCAAGAGGAGAAGGGGACGACAGAGGATGAGATGGCTGGATGGTATCACTGACTCGATGGACATGAGTCTGAGTGAACTCTGGGAGTTGGTGATGGACAGGGAGGCCTGGCATGCTGCGATTCATGGGAATTCATGAATCCATGGGAATTCATGGGAATCATGAGATTCATGAATATTTATATTCATAAATATGTTTATTTATTTATGCAACTCAAATTCCCAAATCAGCAGTAGTTCTGATGTCTCTTGTCCCAGAATCTTTGGTCCCTAGAAATGTTCCGCCACCACATGCAAAACCTCAAAAGACTAACTACACTCCTGCATCAAAACAGATATGAATTCAAACAAATCACCACTGTTTTAAGTTACACACACACATACCTGTCCTTGATAAGAATGAATAGTTCTCTCCAACTCTTCTTCTAGATCTTTGGCTCGCTTTCTATAAAGAACAAACAATCATTCTACTCTTAACATAAACTAAGAAATGACAGAACACACTATCTCTACTGAAAATATTAATTAACACCTAGACTACTTTGTTTCATAGAACACTAGAACTCTACATGTTCATCACCTTTAGTGGTGCTGGTTTAGTTGCAAGGTTCTAAAGCATATTTTTTTCCTGATATAATTAGGTAAGCTTTAGGAATACTACTACTTGAGTTTACCTAAAATTTAGATGGAATATTGGCTCATTTTCAAGAAGCATATTGGGAGATGTATTCAGATGTCTGTAGTCTTAATAGAACTCTAGGAAATTAAAGATCTGTGAGAAAGAAAATGCTATTACCTTTATAAGACTAAAAGGACTTAAAGTTCATAAGACTATAAAAAGACCTTTTAAGACTAAAAACTTTTTTTGGAAAAAATTCAAGCTCGCTCTTCCTAATGCAAAATGAAGTATCACAACTATTTGGAGTACTGCTGACTCTTGTCACTTATTTTCTCTAAGTTTTTATTATTTCTATTATTTTAGTATTGATTTTTTCAGTAAGGATTGAGCTAAGGTAAAAACTAGATTTATGGTATTATAAACACTTCTTCATAACTTTAATTAAGGCTTATTCTTCTTTTTGCAGCATACTTCTCAAATTGATTAATATTATATAGATTCTTCCCCATGTGAACCAAAGAGGAAAGACCTTAAAATTAGTCACATTCATAAAGTTCTTAACTTTAACATAATATAGGATTGCTCATATTCAAATCCAACTAATCTAAGAGATTTTGAATTACACAGAGTAAAATAAAAACTTTTTTCCTTTTTATATTTTCTGTATAATCGCATAAGAGTAAGACATCTAAATGAAAAATAATAAAATTATGGGGGATTTTTTTTGATCTATTATTTTTTTCTGCTTTTGGGCTTTTGTATGGATACCCTTTCTACCTCAAAAATAAAGGGGTGAAATATATTCATACCTATAGGTCTCCAGCTCTTCAGCTGCATGGTTGATCTTTTCATCAGCTTTGGAAAGTTTCTCCTCCTTCTCTAACCGGTAATTTTCCTCCATTGTCAATTTCCTTAAAACAAAAAGTGTTTTATTTCTGTTATTGTATGTAATAAAATAATCAACGGTATACTTTTAATTACATAACAACTGGTGATTTATTCTACTGTTTCCCATAAAGCATCCTGCAAATATCAATAAAAACATCACATGTAAGAAAAAAACAAATGTACCTGAGTGTGGAATTTAATATTATAGACGCAAATTGTAAAGCACCTTATCCAATAAAGTACTACTAATACAGAAGCTTTAAGAGTTCACCATTATCATTTATATTTTTATCATTAAAGAAAAAATGTTTCAAAATCAAGTAACTTTCGTAAAAAAAAAAATTGATGAAATGCAACCCAATCATAAATTAAGAACTTTGAATAACCACATAGTGAAAGTGAAAGTCGCTCAGTCATGCCCGACTCTGTGACCCCATGGACTATACAGTCCATTGAATTCTCTAGGCCAAAATACTGGAGTGGGTAGCCTTTCCCTTCTCCAGGGGATCTTCCCAACCCAGGGATCAAACCCAAGTCTCCCACATTGCAGGTGGATTCTTTACCAGCTGAGCCACAAGGGAAGCCTAAATAATCACATAAGCTGAATGCAAAATATTTTTAAGCTATTTTATTTGCCACTCAATGGAGTGACCAACATAATTTATTACCTGTGAAGTATCATTTCATTTTCTTGATATAGTTCAGTCATTACTTTAAGTTTCTGCTGAAGTTTTTGAGTTTCACTTTCGAACTGTGTATTTTCTGACTGTAAAGATGCTTGTTCAGTCTGGAGATTTTTAATACACTCTACAGAAAAATGTTTTAAATCACAATTAAGGGAGCAAATATTTTGAGCTACACATTAATATTTTATAAAAATAAACATTACAAAAACTAATTATTAATAAACTAAATTCTGACAGAAAATCGATATTTTGTTCGCCTAAATACCTTTTAACATGTTACAGAGCTATATAAATTATTATAATTTTTTTTATTATTTAAAGATTTCCTAAAAAAATTCTAAAACCTTCAGTACTCTTTAATTCTAGCGTCTAATTTTCAGTCTAGGAGACAAAAGTCACAAAGTTTTGGTGATGAGGATTTTGAAAGCAAATACTTTAGCTTAATATTTTCTGTGAACTTCTTCCACATGATTAATAATGCATCTTTTTTTCCCTAGTAAAAAGTTTACCCATTAGTACTTCTACCCAGCCTCTTTTCAAGCCAAAATTTTTATACATGTTAAAAATCAAGCCAGAAATTTGGATCTTCTGATAATGAATGCCCCAAAGTCCTGCTGGCTTACACCAGATCAAGACTGGAAAGGAAAATACCAATTTTAGCTTTGTTTCAACCTAAAAGAATGTTCAATGAAAATTAAAATAAACAATTCGAATTAATTATGATTATAAAATAATTAGTGGGTGCCCTAATTAGATAAATTATTTCTCTTTCAACATAACATAATTCAACTCCTCTAAGACTAAGGTGACATCTCCCCCAAAAATGTGTATGAATCACGACCATACCACAAATCTTGAAACAAGGCAAAACTCACTCTGCCTAAACAGGACAATTCCAAAATCATACTAACAATCATTAGAATTTTATTGATTTATGTAATGTTATATAATTATTCTAAAACATACTAATTAAATATACACACCAAAAAGATGGTTTAATACCTTAACATTAAATGATTAAATGTGCAGTAAATTGTCCACCTCTGTCTTTGCAAGAAATCTTTAAATCTAGATCAGTAAAGTTTGTTGACCTTTGGCCTTAAGCCATTGCCATGTCATCTTAACAATTTTTAACAAGCCATTGATAAGTCACTTAACTGACATTCACCTTGGATATTACTTCTTTTAAAATTGGATCATCTCTATTTAGAAAAAAAATTAAACCAACACTTAAACTTTCATTATATTTTTTCACTTCTGCCTTAACTATTTTGTTTCAAATCCTCTGTATCTTAAAATACCACTGTAAATGATTACCAAAAACAGCAGGGTCAGAGGAGAAACAATTCAGAAGAAAACCTTTCTGTTCTGAATAGAAGATCAATTATAGAAATGTATCTGTCATGACTCCCTAAAATAAGAAAGATTTGCAAGAAGGGACACAAAGTCTCCAAATACTAGTTTTAGAAAAATAGTAATTTGCCAAGATACCATCTTCAGTGATGGGGTAACTGGTGAGCAAACCTGTTACTATCCTAGCACTTACTACAGCTCCTCACTGAAAGCCTGTTAATGTACTAACATAGGGCTTCCTTGAAAGTAGGCTCCATATCTTTTCCTCTTGTAAATCTCCCATGGCTTTTAGTAATATACATTAGCAAAATTTTAAGTTAATATTAATGTTTTTCAAAATTCAAAAATAACCCAACTACCAGTACATGTGAATAGGGCAATGATAATTTTTTAAATAATCTGTATCTTTGGTGGTTCAACCTTTACAAAAAATGTATTATAAACACAGTTTACTTATTTTAGAAATTTTTGAAAATATAGATAAGTAAAAAGAAAACAGAAATCTATCCATGATCCCATAGTCAAAGAGAATCATGGCTGACATTTGAGAATGTCCTTCCATCATTTTTTTTTGCTAACAGTTATGCTGAATTTTTTTTTTTTTTTTACAAAATGGAATGTTACTTACATCAACTTTTAAAATTTTGGAACATAACAGTATTTGTTCACTTTAGGAAAAAAAACGCTATCAGCAAAATTAAAAAAAAATCTTTTCAATGAAAAACCAATCAGTTCTACAGGCCTAACATCATTGCTATATATGTTAATATACTATGTAAGGACATTACAGGAAAAAACTGTACCATAAAAAGATCTATGAAATATAGAAGTACCACTATTAAAAATCAAATTTGCAATTAACAAAGATTTTTTAAATTAAGTTTTAATTTGCTACTTTTAAACAACTAAAACCATAGCAAATATTTGACACTAAAATTAAAAGCACAGCTTTACATAGTTTTTTTTAAATAATGCCATTAATTTTATATAAATATGGAGGAAACAATATGGCTTTACCAACAATAAAAACTCAGACTAACTTTTCACAAATAACAAACAAAAGTAAAAGTAAAAAAATTCAAATTGTATCTCCCCATAATTGATTCAAGTAATGTTCTATTCTCTATAAGGAGACGTATTTATTTAGAAAAACTGTGTAAGTCTATAGATTATCTACCTGTAAGCTCTTCTTTTGTTTTATCAACTTCAGATAATTGAGTGTAAATTTGGTTTCTTTCTCCTTCTAGGGTTTTTAAAGAAGCTCTTAACTTCAACGAATGGGAGAAGGAGAAGAAAAAAAGCAACATTAAACAATTATACCAAAACAAACAAAAATCTCAATATACCATCCTAATCCTTTGAAGCTCTTTTACACTCCGATGAAATTACTGCCCAGACTACACAAGCCAACAATGGAGTTTCCATCTTAGAAAGTTAGCAAAGTCATCAACACATGTAAATCTCAAAACAGGCATAAGGAAGTCAGTGATTAATGTTTGAACAGCAGCTGTTTGCTTTCAGCACATAAATTTTGATCAAAGCAACCTTCAAACTACATTACTGAAACTTCACATCGATCAATAAAGATCAGGATACCACTACTAGGATGAAAGAGAACAGGGATAAGATATGGGGCAACAGAATATTAGAAAACACTGAGACCTGAGAGTGAAGAACATTCAAAGAGGAAAGTATGGGAAAATATGTAGTAAACATTGACACAGCCCTTATTCAAAGAAATGAGTGCACACCTTGAAAATTTTTATTACAATAAATTCTAAAAACTAACAATATGAATTTCTAGTTACCATAAAAAGATTAAAAAGCAACTGAAGAAAATTCTGATCACTTCTAAAACTTCTATCACTTATATGGTAATTATAAAATGGACATTTAAAACAGTTACTAGGATATATGGATTTAATCAATGCTTTATTTGTTTCTCTATATTCTTATGTAGTAATGCAAACCTTAGCAGCATGAATCAGTTTCTTCAAAGCTCCTTTTGGTTGATTATCTATAATGAAAAACAAAACCATAATAACTTGATAAAACAGTACAATGCCACAACAGACAGCAAAATGATTTTATTAGTTCACTCAACTATAGCTTTATAATCCCTTGCTACAACAAAGAATTTAATGTAAGGCACAACGGCCTCAGACCTGCTCCCAGGAAGCTAAATAAAAAAAGCAATGGAATTATCATAGTATCACATAACACGGTTCTTTACCACTAACTCCAAAAACAGAGTTAAAATAAGCATTTTGCAGTCACCTAAATCTAGCCCCCAGTTTCAATTATTCTTAGAATCCCTCATCAGACAAAATATGAGCAGAATTACACTTCAAATTAAAATAACATTAAGTATGAGTTTTCTCATTAGAAAAATAATTATTTCTTACAAGATAAACCAGAAGTAAAAAAGTACAAAAGAACTATATGTCTTTACTTTGGAGTGTACTTTTCTTCCAAGACATTAATGTTATCATCAAAGACAATCTTTTAAAAAATCACACCTTCTCCTTAACACATTTTTTACTGATATAGAGAATGGAGGGAGAGAAAAGAGAAAGGTTACAAAAGTCAGAGAAACTATCATTGGGGGAAACTCAATGAAGATACCTGAGACCTCTTTGTACTGTTCTTACAATTTTCTGTGAGTCTATATATCAAAACAAGATGTTCTTTTTTAAAGTCAAAAGAATTGATCTGAAAATACACTAATTGGCTATAGGGAACCTAACTTTTGCTGAGATTTCATACTGCAACCAGTAATGGCAATAGACTTCAGGATGGTCAAAATTAAAGTATTGTCACCAGATGAACCATCTAAAAAAATGCATCCTAAGGCATGCATTTATTTAACACTCAATTTTCCAACTACTCACCCATTCATCTGATCAGCTTACAGTACAGGGTAAAACAGGCATGGAAAGAATTACGATGCGATATGAAGACTGCTGTGGTCGTGGTGGTCGTTTAGTCACTATGTC
Source organism: Tragelaphus eurycerus (assembly GCA_935064755.1). Lineage (NCBI taxonomy): Eukaryota > Metazoa > Chordata > Mammalia > Artiodactyla > Bovidae > Tragelaphus > Tragelaphus eurycerus. Next base: position 10,376,393 of record CAKXYN010000038.1, read on the forward strand.
ATATTCGACTCATGCGATCCCTTGGACTATAGCCCACCAGGCTCCTCTGTCCATGGGATTTCCCAGGCAAGAATTCTGGAGTGGGTTGCCATTTCCTTCTCCAGGGGATCTTCCTGAACCAAGGATCAAACACGCGTCTCCTGCATTGCAAGTGGTACCCGCATGGCAGGCGGATTCTTTACCACTGAGCCACCAGGGAAGCCAAAGACTGCTATAATGTACAACACATAAAAGGAACAGAGGTGATGAAGGCTGAAAGTCCATCTATATGAGGCGCTAACTGAAATGGAGCTAGCCTAGCTGAAAGAGCTGAAGCTGAGAGTGAGAGAGGAAAAGAATATTACACAAGTATATAAAGAGTATTATAATAGCACATGGGGAACTAAAAGGACATACAAGAGCCAGTCATCATTTTCAGTAAGAGAAGATGAGTTATGACTTAATACCTAGAAGCGCATCATTTTCTGAATCACTCTTCATTTCCCATTCCAAGTTATCATCGTCTGCAATGTCTTCACCAAGTACAGCAGTCCAGTCTTTCATCTTTCGTAAGCGCTCTGTCAGAGACTTGACATTTAACAGAGGAGGGGAAAAAGAGGGTAATGCCTTATGCTGGCTTTACAACCCCTGAATGCATAACTGTAGTCTAAAAATCAAACCACATAGATAAAAAGTACATGAGCTCTCACTCTCTGCTGCTGCTGCTGCTGCTAAGTCGCTTCAGTCGTGTCCGACTCTGTGCGACCCCATAGACGGCAGCCCACCAGGCTCCCTGTCCCTGGGATTCTCCAGGCAAGAACACTGGAGTAGGTTGCCATTTCCTTCTCCAATACATGAAAGTGAAAAGTCAAAGTGAAGTTGTGTCTAACTCTTTGCAACCCCATGGACTGCAGCCTACCAGGCTCCTCCATCCATGGGATTTTCCAGGCAAGAGTACTGGAGTGGGGTGCCATTGCCTTCTCCATCTCACTCTCTACCCAGCTTAAAATGTAAATACTCCCAAAAACTAACATTTATTTACTATTAAGGTCTAAAAGTTAAAAAATAACAACTGGTTACTCTTAAATCAAACATGAAAAGTGAAAACTGAAAGTGGCAGTCGCTCAGTCAGGTTCGACTCTTCGTGACCCCATGGACTGCAATTCTCCAGGCAACAATACTGGAGTGGGTAGCCATTCGTTTCTCTAGTGATCTTCCAACTCAGGGATGGAACCCAGGGCTCCTGCATTGCAGGTGGATTCCCTACCATCTGAGCTACGAAGGAAGCCCAAATCAAATAAATAGAATACCTAGTAATGGCCCATTTTTTCTAAATGTATCACATGACTATACAGTAACAAAACATTTCTTAGGTGGTATTTCTCATTTGCCACAATAAGAGTAGTCATTAACACGAGAATAAATTTTGTATGAAATTAAATCCCCAAGTGAAGTACGTGATATATGAAAAAAGAGATTTCACACATTCACTTTATTCAAGTAAACAACTAGCTGAGGAGATCAGCTGACACAACTGACAAAAAGAAAAAGAAATTGTAAAGGAGAATCTGAGTTGGAACATTAGAGGTTTTGCTACAGTACTTTTTCAATTTTCTTAAAGAGGCTCCTCTGTCCATGGCATTCTCTAGGCAAGAATACTGGAATGGGTTGCCATGCCTCCTCCAGGGGACTGTCCCAACCCAGGGATCAAGCCCAGGTCTCCTGCACTGGCAGGTGGATTCTTTACTGTTGAGACACTGAGGAAGCCCCAGAAACATCCTTAGTAGTGAAGTAAATAGTGTAAATGTATAGCTTTCAAGATGACATCATCCACTTCACTCTGCAGGTTACAGAATGTCAGTTGTACATCTTAGTAGTTAATATTAGTTAATATAATAAACAGATACTTGAATATCTGTTTGCTGCTTAAAAACGTAAAATTTAAAAGTGTAGGCAGGAAACACTGGTAGAAGGAAGAGATAAGAAGGAAAAAAATCAATAAATCTTAACAGTAATACCAATTATCTTATTCCTAATGGAGTTAAAGTGCAATTAAATTTACTTAAAATATTCATCTCTGTGAACATACATATACCAGTTAATCTAGGCATTAAAGATATTCATATTTATATTCAATGCATATAACTTCATTTGTCCAATTTATAAAATTCTTTCCAACTTTTATCATTAACAAAAAAAGATGGCAATCTTAAGATAAAAGCCAAAATCCTTTGTCTTTCTTCATTAAATATCTAGGCTAAAATAGAAGAGTGAAGAAAAAAGGACACAGAGAATATGTGTGTGTGTGTGTGTGTGTGTATACACACTACAAATCTACAAGTTTTCAAAGAACATTTGGCAACACGAATAAAAACACAGTACAACTAGTAATGTTTGCCAAAACATATATCTCCGCAAAATAAAAGCTGCTAAAAACAAAATTTCTTATATTTCACAATTAGTATAAAGTTCTAGCTTAACTCATTCATTAAACTAGCAGGGCTGTTTACCTTAATCTGATTTTCTTTATCACACAGAACTTGTTCCACATGTACTTTGGAGTCTTCAAATGTTATTTTCTGTTTATTAAGCTCATTCACTTTTTCTCTCCATTCTTCAGCTTCTTGTAAAAGCTAAAATTTAAACCCCAAAGAAAAAGAAAAGCAACTCTTATTATCTCATCATATTTATGTGCAGGTACACTTATTCATGGGCTTCTCTTGTGGCTCAGCTGGTAAAGAATACACCTGCAAAGCGGAAGACCTGGGTTCCATCCCTGGGTTGGGAAGAAGGGAAAGGCTGGAGAAGGGAAAGGCTACCCACTCCAGTATTCTGGCCTGGAGAACTCCATGGACTGTATAGTCCATGGGGTCACAACGAGTCGGACACAATGGAGCGACTTTCGCTTTCACTTTCACACTTATGTATGTAAGGTGTATTATTAAAAGAACCTCACAAAAAGGAGAAGTAACTCATATTATTGTATCAAACTCAAGTGTAGATGCACTTATTTATATATACCTAGGTGCACGACTAATAAATTAGGCTTCCCCAGTGGCTCAGTGGTAAAGAATTTGCCTGCCAGTGAAGGAGACCTGGGTTTGATCCCTGGGTTGGGAAGATCCCTTGGTGACAGAAATGGCAACCCACTCCAGTATTCTTGCCTGGGAAATCCCATGGACAGAAGAGCCTAGTGGGCTACAGTCCATGGAGTTTCAAAGAGTCCAACACAACTTAGCAACTGAGCATATGCACCACTAATAAATATTATACAACACAGTGTGTTGCTAAGAAGGGTGAGAAAAAATGAGGTGGCGGGGAAGAAGGAGTGTAATGAAGAAAGAACGGAAGGAAGGAAGGGCTCTTTTTTTCAAAGAACTTTTAAAACATGGATTTTAAAGTAAAATAACAGACTTTAACATTCTTCAACTACTTACATGATAAATTTATATCAAATTAAAAGCTTTCTGAGACAAACACACTTGTTAGATTTGGCCATTTCTTGCCATTCTTTATATCCCATATAACATGCCATACCTCATTTATATTAAAATTTATTTTTTAATCATGTGCCGTTTTGTGGCTAATTAACCTTCAGAAATACCCTTAATCTAGAATAGATCAAATTCTGCATAAACAATCTTTTACTGTATAGACTTTTACAGAGGAGAACTTTCTCAACATGAATAAAAGATAAAGACTGTCATAAAAGATAAACTTAACTACATAATGCTTATTTTAAAGTTGTGCAAATCAAAAAATAACAGAAATAAAATTTAAAATTTAAAAACAAGCAAGTAACTAGAAAGAAATCTTTATATATATCACAGGGTTAATAACTGTAATATGCAAAAAGCTTTTAGAAGTCAATAAGAAAAATAGGTCCTCTCCCCCCAAAATAGAATCAGCAAGTGATTTACAAAAGAATCAGCATATATATATATATATATATATATATATATATATATATATATATGGGAAAAAAGCCAATTTTATTTAATCTTTAAAACTCTATTCTATTAAATAGTAATTACTGGGTTTCCCTGCAAAATTAAGGCTTCATCAGTATATTCCCTAGGACACAAAAAACTAGTCCTTCTCCACGTATGTTAGTAAAGTAAAACAATTTTGACAGATTAAAAATAAATAAGAATTGAAGAATAAAACTTGGATTTGGTGACTGGCTTATCTTTAGTGAGTACTAAGGAGTTTGAATACATAGCAAGCAGTCTTATAAGGTTAAAGAAGGAATGTGTTAGAACATGGAGTCAGTGCAAACAGAATAGTTTATTTCAAAAATTCTGACGACCAAAAGGAGTTAGAGTAAAGCAGCTATAAAGAGTAAGACAATCTAGATGAAATATTTTCAATGTACAGAAGGTCACCTTTGACTATATTGATAACACAGCAAAATTAACACAGGATGTATTGACACCAGCCACTTTCACCTGAAATCTACTTAGATGACAGTAAGAAGGTTTAAGGGGGGAAAAAAGCATAAACCCACAAGGATAAAGACAAAATGTGATGAAGAAAAAGATAGTTCCAGAAGTGGAAAGTGATGGAAGCATGGTAAAACACCAGACAATTGAAATCTAAGGCAGAAGATGGTAGAGTCTAAACGTAGTGTTGACTTGATACAAACCAAGAAGGCTCATGATTTGGAGGTACAAGTGCTAGTTTGTAAGTGGAATGAAAAGAGAAGGACTACTCAAAAGTCTGTATGAAAACTAGTTAGAGAAAAGCCCATGTTCTCCCCACACATACATATACAAACATTCTAATTCTCAGTCCATCCCTCTCTCCGTCTTTTACATGCACAAACACACGCATGTGCACACACACTTACACACACATACACACATCTGGCAAAAGCCTGGAAGGTTATTCTCTGGAGAGCTACAATCTGAAACTCTGGGACACCTGACCCAGGTAAAGGTGTGAGTAATAAGCTGTAAACACAAAAGCATTAAGCGAAAACTGACTTACTGAATAGTGAGATACCAGCTCTCCTTACCTCAATGTTCACAAACAACCCTATACCTCCCAAACAGGAACTGTGGAGGATTCATCCCTGTGGAAAATGGTATTTGAATACCAACAACTGGGGACCCTCCAATGAAATACCCTAGCCAGATTACTGTGTAGAAAGGCCTATAAGAAACATACACAGGGCTTCCAATTAGATTTGGAGAGCCCTGCTATTAAATAAACAGACACCCATGAATCACCAAACATCTGAAAAAAAACTCTTAGACAAAAGACATAGGCTAAAACAGAACACAAAGGAACTTGAAGGAAACAAGGCAACTCAGGAAAAAAAAAAAAAAAAAGAGTGGGAAAGAAAAACATGACATCCTCAGCAAAGTAAGACATTGCATCCACGAAATCAGTAAAAAGCATAAGCAAAAAAACAAAGAATTCTCACAAGTAAAAAACATCAGAGAATAAGTGAACAAAAGTTTCATAGTCATAAAGAAACCAAAAAAGACATTTTCAAATAATTTCATATATCATACAAAATATACCCCAAAATGAATAAAATAATTCAAGTAAATTTCCCAGAACTGAATCAAGAGCAAGAGTTTCCAGACAGAGTGTAACCAACAAATATATGGAAAAAGACCCACACTAAGCCATATCATTGTGAAATTCCAGAGAACTGGAAATAACGAAAGATACTAAAATTTTCCACAGGGGAAAAGAGTAGGTAACAAAAAAGGTTGAGTAATCCAAATAGCACGTGACCTCTCACAAGTAAGTCTGGAAAATGAAGACAATAGAGCAATAATGTCAAAATTTCAAGAGAAAAAAAAAAGTGCAACCCAGAAGATATCCAACCAAAATGTTAACAGTATGAGAGAAGAAGACATGCTAAGTCATGAAACTTCTTAAAAAGTTTCCTCCTATGCTTTTTCTCAGGAAGATAATCAAGGGAATTTACCACATAAAGCACACACATGACACAGGAAATAGAAGATCCAACACAGAAAAAAAACAAGTCAAAGGACAGGGGTGAAGTGAAATCTCAGAACGGCAGAAATATAACAGACCTAAGGAACAAGTTCCTACTGAACTAGGAGGATGGAAGACCCCAGAAAGTACTGCAAGGAAAAAATAAAATTAGATTAACCAAAGCCTTTGCACACATAAACAAAATATTTACATAATCTCTAAAAGAGACATTTATGATTGAAATACAGATAAATTACAGATAGGTCTAAAAGAAACAAGACAATTATTAACTCTATGGCAAATAAAAAGTTGAATGAAACAGAATACGTAATCAGAGCACACCATGTGACTCAGCTGTGAACAATGTTTAGAAAATTATAAATAATGTTATCATTAAAAAAATTTCCCACTGAAAAATTCTAACTGTATTGGGAGAATAGTTGGAGAGGAAATATGTTTGGGTATGTGGCAGTGTCTACATATGCGAGAAGGAAGAAGATAAAAGTTAAATCCTTACTGTATCTGCCACCACAACTGCTTCTGTCTTTAGGCCCCTAGCTGCAATAATTCTCATGGTATTCTCTGCTCTCCTACAATCTGGCTTTGAAGATTTGTGCTAAATGCTATATGCTATTATTATCAAAATGGTGAGTGTCCAGACTTACTTTCACTCCTGGGGGAAGAGGGTTCCAGGAATATAGACCTTTGTATCTTTTACATAAGAGACACCATAGGATACGTAGGAGATTACCCTGCTCTTGTGGTCTCTGGAAATAGCCCACTTTTGCCCCTAGCATGAGTCAGTCATGAGTATGCCCATAACATTTATAATTATATAGTCATAAGTTGAAGAGTCCCTTTACAGTACAAACCTGTTTCTGGCTTTCTTGAAGCTGAGAATTTTCACTCAGAGCATCTTTTATAGCTATCTTAAGTCGTTCTTCATTCATCTGAAATATTTTGAAGGTTGTTTTGGCCTAAGTAAAATACAAAATAGTGAGATTACAAGAATTCGTTTAATAGCCCTTTTTTATACACACTCTTTGAAACATGGAATTAAAGTTAAAAATGTGCCAATATTAATAGGAGAGGCAGCATGCTATAGCAGAAAAAAGGCTGGCTTAAACTCACGGTCTACTCACTCAAGGTCTAGGTGCTCTGCCACTAACTTGCCACATGACTTTGGACAAATGATTTAACCTCTCATAACCTTCTATGTACTACCTGGCAACTTTAATTAACTTTCTATTGTCTCTCTTCAGTTCAGTTCAGTCACTCAGTCGTGTCCGATTCTTTGCAACCCCAGCACGCCAGGCCTCTCTGTCCATCACCAACTCCCAGAGTTCACTCAGACTCACGTCCATCGAGTCAGTGATGCCATCCAGCCATCTCATCCTCTGTCGTCCCCTTCTCCTCCTGCCCCCAATCCCTCCCAGCGTCAGAGTCTTTTCCAATGAGTCAACTCTTTGCATGAGATGGCCAAAGTACTAGAGTTTCAGCTTTAGCATCATTCCTTCCAAAGAAATCCCAGGGCTGATCTCCTTCAGAATGGACTGGTTGGATCTCCTTAAAATCCACAAGATCCTTTCTGTCCATTTTGTCTACTAATATTAAGTGCCAATCACCTTCAACAATGAAAAGCATATACAACTATGCCTCAATAAATATTATTCAATGAAAAAAATGAACTTTCTTCAGATACTCTGTATTTTACAACTGTATCTAGGGCTTCCCTGGTGGCTCAATGGTAAAGAATCTACCTGTCAGTGCAAGAGACACAGGTTCAATTCCACATGTCAAGGAGCAACTAAGCCCGTTTGCTACAACTGTTAAGCCTATACTCGAGAGCCGAAGAGCCACAACTACTGAGTCCACATACAGTAACTACTGAGTCCACATATGGTAACTACTGAACCTCATACACCCAGAACCTGTGCTCTGCAGCAAGAGAAGCCACTGCACTGAGAAGCCCTTGCAGAGCTACTAGAGAATTAGCCCCTGCTGTCCACAACTAGAAAAAAGCCCAAACAGCAACAAAGACACAGCACAGTCAAAAATAAATAAAAAAAAATTTTTAAACTACTTTTTAAAGTAGTTTAAAAATAAACTAAATTTTATTTAAAATTTTACATCCATGGCAGATTCATGTTGATGTGTGGCAAAATCAATACAACATTGTAAAGTAATTAGCCTTCAATTAAAATAAATAAATTTAAATTAAAAAAATAATAATAAAATAAATTTTTTAAAAACTGTATCTAAATTCTAATATTTAATTATTTAATCATAAAAGTAATAGCAAAATGTAAATGATTTTTAAAGCAATAGCTCTATTAAAATAACTCAACTTACTTCAGCTACTTGTGATTTGAGGGACTTGGATTCATCTTCTAGGGACTGGATCCTTTTTGAAATCTCTGACATCTAAAAAGACCGTATCAATCAACAAGTATTTACTGAACTCCTCCAGTTTTCAAGATGCCATTTCTACCAAGTATATTATTAACCTAACACTTTTGCTCCAAAAGTGAGGATTCAGATTAAGAAAACTTCACAAGTATATGCTTAAAGGGGTTTTATATGAAAGTTATATAACAGTATTTCAACTCATCTTTAATATTTCTTAACATTTAAGTTATATATAAGAAGGCTACTAGCATTATATCTTACTAAGTAATCTCATACACATTAAGATCATCCTTAAGATAGATTTTAAAACAAAGACAAATAAAGGGGAGTTTAAGTTCCTAAAACACTTTCAGAGTAAAAAAAAACCAAAACCACTATGTATGTGATTATGCAACTTAAATGACTTATGTGAGCTATTCCATAGTGCAAACAGAAAATTTCTATAAGAATATGCAAGAAATGTAACATAATAATATTAACTCTAAGAAATGAAAAGAGCTAGAGGATCCAGAAAATTTTATTCTCCACTTTATAGCCTTCTGTATTCTTTGGACTTTTTTTTTTTTTTTACAGTGCATGTAATACTTTAAACAATATCATATAATTTTTTTAAATCAATAACTTTCTTTTTCCTATAGTCTCCTCAAACACAAAAGTCCTACCAACTCATCTTGCTTCGAATGTTTAGATTTCTCTTCCTTTAACTCTTTTTCTAGAATGAGTATTTCATCCTCAAGTTCAGATTTGGACCCAGTCAGCTTTTCACAGAATGCCTGAAAGAGGAAAAAAACTTTTTAAGACAGTCATAGTAATATTTGGTGAAGATAAATCAGATCAATGTAATCAAGTACACACACTATAAGTTAAATAAGTCTAGTTTATATATTTGTTCATTTTTATAACACTGAAATTACAGCAATACTAGCAGATGTTAGCAAACTTTTTCTACGGAGACAGTAAATATTTTAGGCTTGAAAGCCATGCAGTTTCTGTTCCAGCTACAGTCACATACACACGTAGTGAGAAAGCAAACACAATACATAAATGAGTGAGCATGTCTATGTTTCGATAAAATCTTATTTACAATAACAGGTGGAGAGCTCAGAGCCTAGTTTGCCAACTTCTACTCTAAAACATTATAAAAGAAGCAATGAGAAAAAATCCAATTTCATATAATTAAATACACAAAATCAAAAATAAACTCAAAATACAATCAAGATAATATTCTACACTGAATTAAGATATATTTTCTGTGGCCTTTTTAATTTAAAATGATTAGTTATTGGATTATCCAACTGGAATTTAAATACTGTAATAAACATACCTCTGATATTTGTGATCCTTCAACAAACTTGTTAAAAGAAAAATAAACCAAAAGAATCAAAGAACTTAATGCAGGCCAAAATAAAAATAGAGTAAGTACATATTATATCATACTGGTTAAAAAGCATATTTATATATATTCATATATATATATATATAGTAAAAATACATATATGTATATATTTCCCAAAATTTGACTACTTGATTATACGAGTTCTTTTACTTGAATCAAAATTACCCTTATATTTGGATTTTATCTGCAGATTCAAACAGCAGTTTTTGTAACTGTACCACATTATAGTTTATATTCAACTATGGACACGACTGAGCGACTTCACTTTGACTTTTCACTTTCATGCATTGGAGAAGGAAATGGCAACCCACTCCAGTGTTCTTGCCTGGAGAATCCCAGGGACAGGGGAGCCTGGTGAGCTTCCGTCTATGGGGTCGCACAGAGTCGGACACGACTGAAGCGACTTAGCAGCAGCAGTAGCAGCAGCAGCATGTTTACCAATCTTGAAAATAAACACTGTATGTCTCAAAAAACTACTAAAATTAGAGAAAAACTTCCAAAATATTCATTTTAAAGTAAAAATTCAATGCCTAAGAATAAATTGGTGTGCTCTATTTTATCCACAACATTGCAAAGCTTAAGTAAATATATTGGCTCTTCAGTTTTTGTTCTTTTGTCAGCATGTTAAATTCCTTGTGAAATTCTATTTTATTCAATCTAATAAATTATAAATTAAATATAATAATTTCAACAAGTTCTTGAGAATATTAATAGGTAACATAAAGGAAAAAAAGGTTAAGAATTCAATTATTTGGAATTCAATTTATGACTTCTTGGACTATACTAGGAAATTCTGATCCATATGCTTTGATGATTATAGACATCAGTGATAGAGAACGCCAAGCTAAACTGAACACATACACCGAAGGTACAAAGTCCATCATTTTCTATTTTAATATTAGTATGCTTTTTAAAAAAAAAGATTTTTTTTTTTTTTTGCTTTTACTTTTTACTGTTTACATCTCTAAACAGTAGCATGACAGTCCTATTACAAACCCTTATCTGTCATACCCTAGCTAAATGACAGATTATCACACTTTCCTTCCTTATTATTAGCCAAATCAAACCTGGCTCAGGAGAGCCAACTCTGTATTTCTACCAAACTTCACATTCAGTGGCATCATGTTGGTACCTTGAAACTGGTCATGGTAGGAGTATTTACACAACAGAACTCAGCAGGTGTTACAAATAAAGGCTCCTACTTTTTAGACACCAGCACATCACTGTGTGTAACATTCTGCAGCTACTGCTGCTGCTAAGTCGCTTCAGTCGTGTCCGACTCTGTGCGACCCCATAGATGGCAGCCCACCAGGCTCCCCCGTCCCTGGGATTCTCCAGGCAAGAACACTGGAGTGGGTTGCCATTTCCTTCTCCAATGCATGAAAGTGAAAAGTGAAAGTGAAGTCGCTCAGTTGTGTCCAACTCTTTGCAACCCCATGGACTGCAGCCTACCAGGCTCCTCCATCCAGGGGATTTTCCAGGCAAGAGTACTGGAGTGGGGTGCCATTGCCTTCTCCGGTGTAACATTCTGGTCAGCTCCTAACCCTTTGATGAGTAAAGGCAAGAACTGCCTCAACTTACATAATTATTATTTCAAACTATTCCTAAATTTATGAAAGTGAATTCTATTTTTCCTTCCTGGAGCAAACTGAGCCAAAAAAGGAATGATTATCTTAATACATTTCCCAGAAATGAAGAATTAAGAGTGCCTATACAACTCTAGACCACAGTAAACCGAATATGCTTCACTCAAAACAAATCATCAACAAAGGCTCAAAATTTTAAAATACCTTATGCTATTTACTAACATTCTATTTCCTATATTTAACTTAAATTTCTTTAAGTTTTAATATCCATGAAATGTGAGTTTTGAGAAGATATATGACTTTTAAAGTTTATGTCATTTAGTAACAACCTTTCTTTTAACTTTTGTAAGTATCTATTTGTTCTTACCTCCAAACTTTGTGCTTCTGTTGACTCCTTCTCATAGCTGGCATCCTTTAAAGATGACTCTAAACTTTCATACTGAAAGAAAGCAACACTGTAAGTAAAAGTACTATAAATTTTATTCCAAACTATACCTGCCCTCTGACCCACCAATTCCATGAGAAGCAACAGTGAAACCTCACTGCAAAAAGACAGCATCATCCACAGCTTCAAATTTACCACGATAATTTTTATTATACTATTATTGATACTCAACATGGAAAAATCTGGCATTCAAGAAAACAATATCTGAGTGAGAATCCAGAGAAAAAAATGAACAAGAGAAAAAGACAACTTAGAGGGTTCAAGTAACAGAGTTCTCTTTCAGACAACAAAATTAAGTAAGCTTAATATATAAGAGGAACTAAAAGACAATCATTGAGCCAAAGAAAAAGAACTACAAAAAGAGCCACACAACCTTTAGAACCGAAAAAGGCAACAGATGAAATTAAGAAGGTTTAAAAGGTGATTGGGCATAGGTGACGGAGAAGGCAATGGCACCCGACTCCAGTACTCTTGCCTGGCAAATCCCATGGACAGAGGAGCCTGGTAGGCTGAAGTCCATGGGGTCGCTAAGAGTCAGATACGACTGAGCAACTTCACTTTGACTTTTCACTTTCACGCACTGGAGAAGGAAACGGCAACCCACTCCAGTGTTCTTGCCTGGAGAATCCTAGGGACGAGGGAGCCTGGTGGGCTGCTGTCTCTGGGGTCGCACAGAGTTGGACACGACTAAAGCGACTTAGCAGCAGCAGCAGCAGGCATGGGTGAAGACAATCAGTAAGATGGAAGCTAGATCAGAAGAAAATATCCAGACTGAAATGTGAACAAAAAGATAAGAAATCCAGAAAAGGACATAAGAGATATGTGGGATATAGTAAAAAGCTAAAAATACAAGTATCTGGAATCCCAGCAAGAGAAGAAAAAAGAGCAAAAACAGTATTTGAAAAAGTTATGATCAAGAGAATTCCAAAACAAATAAGACATTAAGCCACAGATTCAGGAACATCATGAAGCCCAGGGATGAATAACAGAAGACACCACATCCATACAGCTAGTACCACTGCTGAAAATCAAAGATAAAGAGAAAATCATAAAAATAGGCACATAGTTTCTTATAAAGTTATACACTTCCTGCCACATGACCCACCAATTCTAAGATACTTATAGAAGAGAAATAAAAACATATACCCACACACAAAAAAAGGTAGAATGATCATAGCAACTTTTTTCATAATAGCCAAAAGATGGAAATAACCACATTCAGAGGTAAACAGATAAAAGAAAATGTGGTATGTTGATATAATGAAAATTTACTTTCAAGTTAAAAAACAAAAAACTACTATATGCAACATAGTGAAATCTCAAAAATACAATGCTACCTGAAAAAAGCCAGACACAAAAAAGTATGATTTCATTTACAGAAACTCTAAATAGACAAAAATTAATTTATGGAGATAGAAATATAAACAGTGGTTGCTGGCAGGGGAATGGGACTGAATGAAAATGAGGACAAGGGAAATACAAAGGTGATAGAAATGTTTTATGTATTAATGAGGAAGGTAGATTCCTGGGTGAACACACCTATGAAAATAAAAAGAACTGTGTATTTAATAATGTCCATTTAACTATTGAAAACTATACTTCAAGTTTTTAAATTGAAAGAGAAAAATAATTCAAAAAAAGACATTTCACCAAATTTCAATAAAACTTATAGCTGACTTCGACCCACAAACAACACGCCAAGAAAAAAAAAGTAAAATGAGGTGTCCCCTAAGTGCTTAAAGAAAATAACTGCCAATTCAGACTTCTATAAAGAACATTATACAAAACAGAGAAATAAAGACATGGTGAGACAAAAACTAAGAGTTATCGACAGTATGTTACAGAAAAAAAAAGAACAGGAGGTCCTTCTATTCTTTAAGAGGAAAAAAATCACCTCAGATAGAAGATGGAAAGGAAGAATGAAAAGAAATGGAAAGAATAAATGTGTGGATAAATCCAAATGAATCTTGACTGTCTCAAAGAATAATAAAATTATTTGGCGGTTTATATAAATACAAAGGCAAAATATAATAGATAAAAGGGGGCAAGTGGAATTAAAGCATTCTAAGCGGTGGCTCGGATGAGACAGAAGCCAGGGATGGCGGAACGTAAGGATGGAGCGGGTGTCCGGACTGCTCTCTTGGACGCTGAGCAGATTCCTGTGGCTTTCGGGCCTCTCTGAGCGGGGAGCTGCCCGGCAGCCCCGGATCATGGAGGAGAAAGCGCTAGAAGTTTATGATTTGATTCGAACCATCCGGGACCCAGAGAAGCCCAATACTTTAGAAGAACTGGAAGTGGTAACGGAAAGTTGTGTGGAGGTTCAGGAGATAAATGAAGACGACTATTTGGTTATTATAAGGTTCATGCCAACAGTACCTCATTGCTCTTTGGTGACTCTTACTGGGCTGTGCTTAAGAGTAAAACTTCAGTGGTATTTACCGTTTAAACATAAGTTGGAAATCTACATTTCTGAAGGAACCCACTCAACAGAGGAAGATATCAACAAGCAGATAAATGACAAAGAGCGAGTAGAGGCTGCCATGGAGAACCCCAACTTAAGGGAAATCGTGGAACAGTGTGTCCTGGAACCTGACTGATAGCTGTTTTAGAGCCACTGAAGTATAATCATTTGATATATTTATTTAAAGTCTTTGTAAAAGGTAAAGGACTCATGTTTAATACATAGGTGATTTGTACCTCAGAGCATTTTTTTAAACGATGATTTTCAAGCAAGATTTAATTATCAGGTAGTACCTAGTTTGTTTAGTGTCTAACATTCTCAGGATTTGTAACCCTTAAATGATCAGACATAAATATTTTCTAGTTATTGTGTGTAAGATGAGTTGCTATTTTTCTGATGCCCATTCTGATGCTTTTCATGTCAAAATATTTACTGTGCCCAAGTATATTCAGTTTAAACCATTACTCTGTAAAATAAATAACAGAGATGATTCTTGTAAAAAAAAAAAAAAAATAAAGCATTCTAAGATCTTTGCACTATTCATTAAGCAGTATTATAATACCACAAATTTATATTAGAAATCAATAATTTAAAAATATACACTACAATCTCAAAGGTAATCACTAAAAAAATAAAATCCAAAACTAACAAACCCACTGATGTAGAAAATACTGAATTAGTTAAAAACTGTTTCAATCCAAAAATTAAAAAATAGAAGAGAAAAAGGCATGTGGGACAGATGGGTCAAATAGAAAAATAGTTAAGATGGTAGATTTGACCCCTAATAAATTAGAAATTATATTAAATGCAAATGAACTAAATAGTCTAATTAAACAAAAAGATTTTTTAGACTGATTAAAAAAGAAAAACCTATTTGTATGATGTTCAAATTACTAGCTATTAGGGAAATGTACATTAAAACCTCACTGAACAACACTATAAATCAACCATACTTCAATAAAATTTAAAAAAACAAACACCTCACTGAGACAACACTTCACATCTGTTAGGATGGCTGTAATCAAAAAGACATAATAACAAGTGTTGGGAAAGATGTGGAGAAAATGGAACACTCACAAGCTGCTGGTGGAAATATAAATTAGCACGGCCACTGTGAAACACAATACGGCACTTCTTCAAAAAGTTAAATATAGATGCAACAATTCTACTCCTAGGTATATACGCAAAATAATTTAAAACATATATTCACACAAAAATTTGTACAAGAATGTCCATAGCAGAATCATTTATAACAGCCAAAAAGTATAATAAGCCAAATGACCATCAGCTGAAAAATGGATATGCCAATTATAGTAAGGATACTATTTGGCAAAAAAAGAGATATATAGTATTGATATTTGCTACAACATGGATGAGTCTTGAAAACATTATGCTAGGTTTAAAAAGCTAGTCACAACTAACCACGTTATATATATCATTCCATTTACGTGAAATGCAATCCAGAGTGGGCAAGTTTATAGAAATAAACGACCCAGATAATCACGATGGTGTGATCACTGACCTAGAGCCAGACATCCTGGAATGTGAAGTCAAGTGGGCCTTGGAAAGCATCACTACAAACAAAGCTAGTGGAGGTGATGGAATTCCAATTCAGCTATTCCAAAACCTGAAAGATGATGCTGTGAAAGTGCTGCACTCAATATGCCAGCACATTTGGAAAACTCAGCAGTGGCCACAGGACTGGAAAAGGTCAGTTTTCATCCCAATCCCAAAGAAAGGCAATGCCAAAGAATGCTCAAACTACTGCACAATTGCACTCATCACACACACTAGTAAAGTAATGGTCAAAATTCTCCAAGCCAGGCTTCAGCAATATGTGAACCGTGAACTTCCTGATGTTCAAGCTGGTTTTAGAAAAGGCAGAGGAACCAGAGATCAAATTGCCAACATCCGCTGGATCATGGAAAAAGCAAGAGAGTTCCAGAAAAACATCTATTTCTGCTTTATTGACTATGCCAAAGCCTTTGACTGTGTGGCTCACAAGAAACTGTGGAAAATTCTGAAAGAGATGGGAATACCAGACCACCTAATCTGCCTCTTGAGAAATTTGTATGCAGGTCAGGAAGCAACAGTTAGAACTGGACATGGAACAACAGACTGGTTCCAAATAGGAAAAGGAGTTCGTCAAGGCTGTATATTGTCACCATGTTTATTTAACTTATATGCAGAGTACATCATGAGAAACGCTGGACTGGAAGAAACACAAGTTGGAATCAAGATTGCTGGGAGAAATATCAATAACCTCAGATATGCAGATGACACCACCCTTATGGCAGAAAGTGAAGAGGAACTCAAAAGCCTCTTGATGAAAGTGAAAGTGGAGAGTGAAAAAGTGGGCTTAAAGCTCAACATTCAGAAAACGAAGATCACCGCATTCCCATCACTTCATGGGAAACAGATGGGGAAACAGTGGAAACGGTGTCAGACTTTATTTTTCTGGGCCCAAAAATCACTGCAGATGGTGACTGCAGCCATGAAATTAAAAGACACTTACTCCTTGGAAGAAAAGTTATGACCAACCTAGATAGCATATTCAAAAGCAGAGACATTACTTTGCCGACAAAGGTTCGTCTAGTCAAGGCTACGGTCTTTCCTGTGGTCATGTATGGATGTGAGAGCTGGACTGTGAAGAAGGCTGAGCGCCGAAGAATTGATGCTTTTGAACTGTGGTGTTGGAGAAGACTCCTGAGAGTCCCTTGGACTGCAAGGAGATCCAACCAGTCCATTCTGAAGGAGATCAGCCCTGGGATTTCTTTGGAAGGAATGATGCTAAAGCTGAAACTCCAGTACTTTGGCCACCTCATGCGAAGAGTTGACTCACTGGAAAAGACTCTGATGCTGGGAGGGATTGGGGGCAAGAGGAGAAGGGGACGACAGAGGATGAGATGGCTGGATGGCATCACTGACTTGATGGACGTGAGTCTGAGTGACCTCCGGGAGTTGGTGATGGACAGGGAGGCCTGGTGTGCTGCGATTCATGGGGTCGCAAAGAGTCAGATGCAACTGATCTGATCTGAAGTTGTCTAGGGCTTGGGAATAGGGGAGATTGGGTGAAGGGTGACAGCTAAGAGGTACAGGGCTCCTTTAGAGTGTACAAAGTATGTTCAAAAACATTTTGTTTTTGTATTTTGTTTTGTTTAGTAAATAAACTAAAAGTATACTAAAGTATACTAAAATATACTAATTATATAAATATTCATTTGTATAATTTAAATGGGTGAACAGTATAGTATTTGAATTATATCCCAACAGAGCTGTTTAAAAAACTACTATAATAGTTTCAAAACCGTCAGATACCAGAGAAAGAATCTAAGAAAAGATGTGCAAGACCTCAACAAAAAAATGTATAACCAACACTGAGAATTTTAAAAAGACATGCTGCTGCTGCTGCTAAGTCGCTTCAGTCGTGTCCAACTCTGTGCGACCCCATAGACGACAGCCCACCAGGCTCCCCTGTCCCTGGGATTCTCCAGGCAAGAACACTGGAGTGGGTTGCCATTTCCTTCTCCAATGCATGAAAGAGAAAAGTCAAAGTGAAGCTGCTCAGTCGTGTCTGACTCTTAGCAACCCCATGGACTGCAGCCCATCAGGCTCCTCCGTCCATGGGATTTTCCAGGCAAGAGTACTGGAGTGGGGTGCCATTGCCTTCTCCATTAAAGAGACATAATTAGAGGGATATACCATGGTCCATCAATAAATACTCAACATTGTAAAACTGTAAATTCTTTCAAAATTAATCTTCATAGTCAATGTAATCCCAAATTCCTAGCAGGCTATGTGCATGTGTGCATGTGTAAACTGATGAAGTGACTGAAAATTTATAAGACACAATCTTGAAAAACAAGTCTGGTGATTTACACTGTCAGATACGAAGACCAGCTAGGTAGCTTTTAAAAAGCATGGTATTGGTGCAAAGATATATACATACATGCTGCTGCTGCTGCTAAGTCACTTCAGTCATGTCCGACTCTGTGCGACCCCAAAGATGGCAGCCCACCAGGCTCCCCCGTCCCTGGGATTCTCCAGGCAAGAACACTGGAGTGGGTTGCCATTTCCTTCTCCAATACATGAAAGAGAAAAGTGAAAGTGAAGTCGCTCAGTCATGTCTGACTCTTAGCGACCCCATGGACTGCAGCCTACCAGGCTCCTCCGTCCATGGGAGTTTCCAGGCAAGAGGACGGGGAGTGGAGTGCCATTGCCTTCTCCAATATACATGTGTGTGTATATATATAAAATAGACCAACAGAACAGAGAATATTATAAAAACAGACTGAGATATACACAGTCACAAGATTTAAGACAACAACACTATAGAACAAAGGGGAAAGATGGCCTTTTAATAAGTGGTACTGGTAAATTCAGCAACCATATGAAAAACATGAAATACTAACCACCAAATCATACATCACAGACTCATTTCTATATGGATTAGAGACTGATTCATTTGGGGCTGAACTGAGTTTCCCCTCAACATGTGTTTGTTGAAGCCCCAATACCTCAAAATGTGACTATATTTGGAGACAGGCCTTTAAAAGAGCATTAAGTTAAAATGAGCCCATTGGATTAAGATGGGCTGTAATCCAATCTGACTGGTACCCTTACAAGAGAAGGAAATCTGGACACAGAGAGACATCAGAAACACACACCTGCACAGAGAAAAGACAGTGTGAGCACACACTAAGAGGCTGGCCGGGTATATCAAAATGACAGGCCTTGGCACAAGCCAAACCAGTCCTCACCTTGATCCTGGACTTCTAACCTCCAAAACTATGCAAAATTTAATTTCTATGTAAGTCATCCAGTCTGTGGTATTGTGTTATAACAGTCCTATCTAATAAAAAGACTAACTAAGAAAAGTAAAAAAAATAAAGTTTCTAAAAGATAACACAGATGAATATCTTCATATTCTTGAGTAGACCAAAAAAAAAAAAAAATTTAAGCAGGAAACAAACAGCAGTCATCATAAAGAAAAGATTGACAAATTAGACTGTTACAAATAAGAACTTCTGCTTACCAAGACACCACTTGAAATATAAAGGCAAACCACAGAGTAGAAGATATTTGTAATACAGGCACCTGACAAAGGACTTGTATCCAAAATAAAGGAAAAATATATATATCAAAAGGAAAAAGATAACCAGAGATTTTCAAAAGATAAAAGATAATTTTTTAAATGTGAAAAAAAATTAACTAGGCAACATGAAACAAAAAGATGTATCCAAATGGCCAATAAAACATCAAAGGGTGCTCAACCTCATCGGTCAGGGAAACAAAACCCGAAATCACAATGAGACATCACTATGCACTGACCACAATGGTTACACTTTAGACTGGTAATATGAAAGCAACTGAACTCTCATACTTTGCAAACAAAGCATTAATAATCTTAAACTTACACAGAAATACCTGCACTGAAAAATAAGGATCCTAGAGGATCCTAACATGAATGTCAACATTTTCAAAACTGTCTTACCTCCTTTTGAACAATGCTAAATTTTTCAAGTAGTTTACATTTTTCTTCAATCAGAGTAGAAAGTTCTACAGCAAGCTTTTTCTCTCTCCCTAAAAAAGAGTTAATGTTATCGTGTTTTTAAGTTTATTTAATTACAAACAACAATGATGTGATCTAAAATATAAAAAAGAGCTTACCCACATAAAGCCGGCTTCTAACCTGAAACAAATTTTTAACAAAAATTACATTAAAACAAACATACATTCAGGCAAATATAACTTATTTAACTGCTACTGACAACTTAAAGTGTTTCTTATTACCTTTAGTATAAATGTAAGCTAGCCAGAAAGTGTTCTATTTCCATTGAGAAAATAATACTACATATTAAAGTCACCCCATTGAAGATTCACATTATTTATTAGCATAATAAAGGCTCTGAAATAACTCTACCTTAAAAATACCTGTTTCATTTCATTTAGCCCACTGCTCCTCAAACATATTTGACCCCAAAACAAACTAGTTAAAGAAGCCCCTACTATCATCTCCCCTAGTACTAATATCTAAAATAACACAATTTGAAAAATGTTACCATGGGGCCATGGATCTGCTGACTATAAAGTAAAAAAAACTTTTTTTTCTTCTTTAACCTCTCTTTCAAACAATGAAGGGAAATTTTCAATTTATAAAGGGGTCAGGCTTAGAACTAAAAAACAATGGGGACATGCCTGCTCCCCCTTCACTGACCAAATGGGCCACAAGGGCCAGAATAAACAAGTGCTGCTGCTGTTGCTGCTGCTGCTAAGTCGCTTCAGTCGTGTCCTACTCTGTGCAACCCCATAGACAGCAGCCCACCAGGCTCCCCCTCCCTGGGATTCTCCAGACAAGAATACTGGAGTGGGTTGCCATTTCAGTACTGAGAAAAAAAAAAAGCAATGGGGACTTAAATAATCTACAAGATATACAGGAATAAAATTAAATGAAACAAGATTTAAAAGTCAAGGTATAGTATAATTAGTTAGATGAGAAACAACCAGTGAACTGAAACAGATTCAGAAACTATCTCAAAAAGTAATAGGAGGAGGAGGAGGCGGCAGCGAATCTCTTATAAATGGTGCCGAAGCAGGACCCAAAGCCTAAATTCCAGGAGATGAGAGAGTGCTATGCTTTCATAGGCCTCTTCTTTATGAAGCAAAGTGTGTAAAATTTGCCATAAAGGATAAACAAGTAAAATACTTTATACATTACAGTGGTTGGAATAAAAATTGGGGTGAATGGGTTCCAGAAAGCAGAGTACTCAAGTACATGGATACCAATCTGCAGAAACAACGAGAACTTCAAAAAAGCCAATGAGAGGCAGTAGGCAGAGGGGAAGATGCGAGGGGCTGCCCCTAAGAAGACTGCTGGGCTGCAGCAGAAAAACGCTAAAGTGAAAACAAAAAAAGAACAGAAGACACTTGGAAATGGAGATGGTGGCAGCATCAGTGAGACACCTCAGCCTCCCTGCAAGAAAAGGGCTCGAGGACATCCTACGGTTGAAAACCAGGAAACATTCTCGAGCAGAGTTGAAGTTAAAGATTCCTGAAGAACTGAAACCATGGCTTGTTGATGACTGGGACTTAATTACCCAGCAAAAACAGCTCTTTTATCTTTCTGCCAAGAAGAATGTGGATTCCATTCTAGAGGATTATGCAAATTACAAGAAATCTCGAGGAAACACAGATCAGATAATAAGGAGTATGCAGTCAATGAGGTTGCGGCTGGGAAAAAGGAGTACTTCAGTGTGACGCTGGGCACTCAGATCAGATCAGATCAGATCAGTCGCTCAGTCGTGTCCGACTCTTTGCGACCCCATGAACCGCAGCATGCCAGGCCTCCCTGTCCATCACCAGCTCCCAGAGGTCACTCAGACTCACACCCATCAAGTCAGTGATGCCATCCAGCCATCTCATCCTCTGTCGTCCCCTTCTCCTCCTGCCCTCAATCCCTCCCAGCATCAGAGTCTTCTCCAATGAGTCAACTCTTCGCATGAGGTGGCCAAAATACTGGAGTTTCAGCTTTAGCATCATTCCTTCCAAAGAAATCCCAGGATTGATCTCCTTCAGAATGGACTGGTTGGATCTTCTTGCAGTCCAAGGGACTCTGAAGAGACTGCTCTACAAATTTGAGAGGCCACAGTACGCTGAGAGGAGAAGGCAGTGGCACCCCACTCCAGTACTCTTGCCTGGAAAATCCCATGGACGGGGGAGCCTGGTAGGCTACAGTCCATGGGGTCGCTAGGAGTCAGACACGACTGAGCGACTTCACTTTCACTTTTCACTTTCATGCATTGGAGAAGGAAATGGCAACCCACTGCAGTGTTCTTGCCTGAAGAATCCCAGGGACGGGGGAGCCTGGTAGGCTGCTGTCTCTGGGGTCGCACAGTCAGACACGACTGAAGCGACTTAGCAGCAGCAGCATGCTGAAATCCTTGCGGACCACCCTGATGCACCCAGGCGTACGGAGCGCCACATCTCCTGAGACTGTTTGTAAGAACTGGAGCAATGTTGGCCTATACACCTCTGGATGAGAAGAGCCTTGCTTTATTACTGAATTATCTTCACAATTTCCTAAAATACCTGGCAAAGAACTCTGCAATTTTGTTTAGTGCCAGCGATTATGAAGTGGCTCCCCCGAGTACCATCGGAAAGCCGTGTGAGGCACATGCACCCACCCACATTTAATCTCTATAAACACCTTTTTGTTTCTTAGTCCTTCTCTTGTACAAATAATGTACTTTGGAAATGTTCGTGTATAACAAAATTGATGTTTGTTTTCTGTTTGATTTTAAACAGAGAAAATTAAAGGAATTACAGCTCCTTTTTTCTTTCCTTTTTTTCATTTCAAAGTTGCTGCCAGTGTATTCAGTGATGGACAACAGAGAGACATACTGTAGGGTGTTTTATTGCTTAGTTGACAAAGCTGCTTTTGAACACTGGTGGTTTCTATTCCTTTGACACTACGCACTTTTATAATATGTGTTAATGCTATATGACACAATGCTCTGATTCATAGTGCCAAAGGCTCAATTCAGTGTATATAACTGAAAACATTCATCCATTTGTGCTCCCCTTTTTTTTATGGTGCTTAAAGAGCCCATCCGTTGTGAGTAATCCATCCATATTGTTCTTTAGGCAATTTACCTTTTGCCCAGTTGCTGAAGAACAGTGGCTTGTTTCATGGTTTTTGTATTTGTGTCTAATGCACGTTTTAACATGATAGACTCAATGCATTGTGTAGCTACGGTTTTCTGGAAAAGTTAATCTCTTAGAAATTGTTTTTCAGATCTTCAATAAATTTTTTCTTTAAATTTCAAAAAAAAAGTAACAGGAAACCATTTAAAAAAAAAAAAAGGAGAAAAAAAATCGTTAAAGAGATAGGGAAGTGAGAAGAGCCAACATCTTAAACAGCAATAGTCCCAAAGAGAAAAAAACATGTAAAATGCAGAAAAATAAAAGATTTCATATTTAAATATTTAAGATAATATTTAAATATTTAAGATAATTCGAAGAAGAAATAAGAAAACAGTCAAGCCTAAACAAATTGTATTGAAATAAGGATATCAAAAGCCTCTACAGAGAACAGATCACTTACAAATGAATAAGAATCACACTGACAAGAGACCTTTCAATAAGTAATATCAGACATAAAAAGACAAGGAAGTAAAGGATTTTAAAGTATTAACAGCATGAAACTTTAGACCCAGAATGCTTAAATCAAACAAATTGCTGTTCCAGCATAAGGACTTAATTCAAACATCCTCAAGCATACAAAAGTTTTGCCATACAAAGACCAATACTAAATACAATGTAGAAAGAAGTATTCAAATATGAGAAGAATTAAATCCAGGAGACCCTACAAGAGGTATGTCAATTATTGATGACCAAATATCTTGGTAATATTTATTGCTGTCTTCAGGGATGGAGAAGGGGTGGAGAAGAAAATGAAAAAGAAAAGAGAAATATTTTTAGAACTAAAATTCTAGATTATACCAACATGAAAGTAGTTTGGAAAGTGAAAGAGACCAAGGGATGTGAGAGTATGCTAAATAAGGTTCTTGTCTTCTCACTAGGAAAATTTACTTTATGAATGCAGAAAGAACTGAAAAGAAATATATAAAAAGTGGAACAAATTAATAAAGTATGCTAGGAGAAAGTGATCCAAATACATCAGTAATCAATAATCATAACATGTAGATACAGTAAACTCAGTGAAAACACAGATTTTCAGATTAAATATTTTAAAAAATTCATACAGAACTGAATCACTTTGCTGTATGCCTGAAACTAACACAACATAGTAAATCAACTATAATCCAATAAAATAGAGAAATTTGTAGAGTACATACATTAAGTAAAAGACCACAGAGAGACTGGAAAATATAAGGATGGAAAAAGACACAATAAACATTACCAAAAAGAAAATTGGTCTAGCTGTATTAACATCACATAAGAAACTTTAAGACAAAAGCATCAGTAGAGTTATAGAGGGTCACTAAATATTGACTAAACAGTTAACCCACCAAGAAGAGATATACCAATTCTAAACATATATCCACCTAACACAATATTCTCAAAATATGTAAAGAAAGAATTGAAAAAACTACAGAAAGTAACTGATAAATCCATCATGACAGTGCAATTCAGCCAACTTCTCTCTATTCCTGATAGATGAAGGAAACAACAACAAAAAGAGCAAGAGTATGTGATGCATGAACACCACAAATTAGCAAGTTAGCAAGACTGACCTAATAATGGATGGATATGGAATGATACACATGTATTTGTTTTCAATAATACTCAGTGGAATAGAAAAAAGAGCACAGAAAAGGTCTACGTCCACGTGGCACTCTCATACGTAGCATGGCAGACAAATGGGAAAAGGAAAGCTATTCAATAAACAAAGCCAGGAAAAAGGTTATTTGGGGATTAGGGTGAGGAGGATAGGGAATTACAGACTCCCTACCCTACATCAACCAGAAAATTAACTCAAAATGGATCAAGCACGTCTGTGCTAAATGGAAATTGTTTTCATTAAGAATTTCTACTCATCAGAAAACATCTTAAAAACAATGAAAAGATGTTTCATACTGGGACATCTGTAACAGACATAATCAACAAGGATATCACCAAGAATACATAAGGAGGGGATGGGAAGAAGGCTCAAGAGGGAGCAGATATATGTATACTTATAGCTGATTCCCTTTGCTATACAGCAGAAACCAACACAGCAGTGTAAAGCAACCAAACTCCAATTTAAAAAATATTTTTAAAGAATACCTAAGAAATTCCTACAAATAAAAAGGAAAAGAACAAACTTATCAAAATAAAAAGGGGCATAAGACATAAACAAAATA
Source organism: Tragelaphus eurycerus (assembly GCA_935064755.1). Lineage (NCBI taxonomy): Eukaryota > Metazoa > Chordata > Mammalia > Artiodactyla > Bovidae > Tragelaphus > Tragelaphus eurycerus. The sequence goes on from CAKXYN010000038.1 coordinate 10,401,489, forward strand.
TTTCCCTGAAGAACAAGTACATATGGCCAGTAAATAAAGTTTCCAGTCTCCTTTGTGACCAAAGAATACATCAGAACCATGGTAAGATACCATTCAAATGGCAAAAATAAAGAATTTCAACAATAATAATTGTTGGAGAGGACAGAGATCAAATGGATCTCTGGGACCTCTTATATATTGCTGTTGGGAGTATAAACTGGTACAGACATCTGGAAAAGAATTTAGCATTACTTTTTAAAAGTAGAACCTCCAGCATGATAAACCAAGTAAATCTCAGACCCAGTATATTCCCAAGAGAAACTTACAAATACACAACAGGAGACAAGTGTAAGAATTTACACAGCAGCATGATTTGTAATAGAAAAAAGCTGGAAACAACTCAAAGGCCCAAGACCATAAAAAATATAAATTAACTGTAGTATATTCTCTTGATGTAATATTAAAACAATGAAAATGAGCCAAAAATATGGATGAATCTTAGCAATACAGGATGGAGTAAAAAGTTCTAAAACATGATGGCATGAAACTAAGCAAAATTACTATACTTCTGAAGGATATATATATTTAATACATATGACCAAAAATAAATTTTTTTTGAGGCATTGGAATATCAACACAGGATCTTGAACAGGATTACCTCTACTTCAGGGAGGCATGGGGATGAAATGAGGAGGATCATCTAAATATAAGTGACGGTCAACGTCTTTGATTCCAGGTGGGTGGTATATTCACAGATGTTTAGTAGACTATTAAAAATAAACACCACCTCAAATAATAAATAAAAAATAAAGGCAGGGTTTTAGTATTAGTATGGAATACTCGTGTAAAGGAATTTTTTAAAATTTCAGGACTTTAAAAAATTACTCTAGGGATTTCCCTGGCAGTCCAATAGTTAAGACTCCACGCTTCCACTGCAGGGGGGCATAGGTTCTATCCCTGGTCAGGGAACTAAGATCCTGCATGCTGCATGGTGTGGCCAAAAAATGAAAGAAAAAAAAAATTCCTTAAAATCTATATTCAGTTTCTAGTAGCAACACATTAACACCAGTAGCCCACAAAATGATAACCTGTTTCCTTAAAACAAAAGATACGTTTCTCATATTACTTATTCAACATGAAGACTGAATGAACATTCTCTTAGTATACCTAGCATTGGTTACTTACCGACCGAAAACTTCTCCACAAAAACAAGAGAATAGCAAAAAATCCAACAAGAGTTGCACATATCACCAATTCCCATGGAAAACCATACAAACTGGATTGTCTCATATCTTCAGGCAATGCTGCCACAGCCTTCAAGACAAAGAAAATTAACTTGTTAAAAAGTTTTGATTACAACACACCAGATCTGCAGCACCTTTATCATGGTGCTCCCAGCCCTACAACTATAATGAAAATGTTTGTTAAGTCACTCAGTCTACAGCATTTTTGTTACAGCAGCCCTGTCAGACTAAGACATAAACATAAGTACAAGTTTATACGTAAACACTACTAAACCTGTCTCATAAAATGATCTGTTATTAACCACTATCACCAAGAGATGAAGGAAAACAGTAGGGTGAAATGTAATGATTTTTAAACCAGAGTTCTACATAGATGCCTGAAAGTGAGAGTAAGAGGAGAGAAGGCCAAAGAAAGAAGCTGAATCAGATGCTCTTATCCTGATTCAGTCAGTTTAGGTTTTTTCCATAGAGTATATTGGCTTCCATATAAGACTTACCTGGGTGCGGGGGGTGGGGCAGGGGGGTTGGGAATGGATCTGCTGCTTTATTAAAGTTTAAAAACTACTGATGAAACCATGGCTTTCGAATCTGAATCCCTCTACCATACCTCTATGGCTCCCTTTTCTTATCTGTAATGGGAATAATGCTGTTTAAACATGGAGGACAGGTGCTCAATAGAGGTAACTGTTCCTACTATTCCTCTTCCAAAGACCACGATACTGTAATCATGGCCTTTCCACATGACTTCTTTCCCTAGCAAGTCTTCAGCACAAAACAGCTGGAGGCTTTTGCAGCTGCTTCTGTATTTTACCTTTCTCTGGGCCAATTCATCTTCACTGTCACCCAAGGAGGTTCTTTTTACTTTGTTACCAGGCCCCACATATTATTCAATCACATAGAAAGGTAAAAGGGGCCTTCCCTAATGGTTGAATGGTGAGGAATCTGTCTGCCAATGCCGGGGTCATGGGTTCAATCCCTGGCCCTGGAAGACTCCACATGCCACGGGGCAACTAACCTCATTGTGCCACAACTACTGAGCCAGATCACCTAGAGGTCTTGCTCCACAACAAGGGAAGCCACCACAGGGAGAAACCTGCGCACAATGAAGAGCAGCCCCTGCTCACTGCAACTAGGGAAAGCCTTACACAGAAATGAAGATCCAGGGCAGTCAAAAATAAACAGTTGTTTTTTGTAAGGTAAAAGGTAGGGAAATAGTAGAAAAATATCCTTTAAGAACAACCTGAAGTTTGATCAGGTTTGTCTTTCCAGAGTTAAATCCAAAACCTCTATTGGCAAATCTTTCTTTTTTAGGCCATTTCTAGCTAGAAAAATACCATTTAATATCTATTCTCCTTTTTAAAATCTTTTTTATAACTCTGATCCATATATACTATCTACAGTTCATTAAGCTGTATTAAATAAACCTTATATTATACCTTTTCTAAAAAAAAAAAAAATACCCTTTACCCAGATCTCTACCTCTCTCTCCCTTTCCCTACATTACCCATTAACAGCTCACAGAACTGTGACGTCACTATACACAACTAATAATTTTTTTACATTATTTCTGTTTCTGAGAAAAAGGAGTATTTGGACACACAATACTGGGAAGAAATGGATACGTGTATATATATGGCCGAGTTCTTTCTCACCATACACTTGGAAACTCTCATAATATTGTTTGTTAATCAGCTATACCTCGATACAAAATAAAAACTTTTTTAAAAAATTTAAAAAGACGATGTAGTGTACACACACACACACACACACACAATGGAATGTTATCCATTCATAAAAAAGAATAAAATTTTGCTATTTGCAATATGAGTAAATCTGGAAGGTATTAGTTTAGCAAAATCAGCAAGATAAAGAAAGACAGAGGACATTATCACTATATGCGGGATCTAAGAAATAAATGAATGCAACAAAACAGAAAGAGAATCACGGTTATAGAGAACAAATCCGTGGTTACTAGTGGGGACAGGGAAAGGGGAAGAGGCAAGATAAGGGGAGGCAGGTAAGAGGTACAAACTACTATGCAAAAGTAAACTACAAACAGAAGATATTAAGAAGAGGTGGCAAGAATACACAGAAGAACTATACAAAAGAGATCTTCATGAACCAGATAATCACGATGGTGTGATCACTCACACTCACCCAGAGCCAGACATCCTGGAATGTGAAGTCAAGTGAGCCTTAGGAAGCATCACTACAAACAAAGCTAGTGGAGGTGATGGAATTCCAGTTCAGCTAATTTCAAATCCTGAAAGATGATGACGTGAAAGTGCTGCATTCAATATGGCCACAGGACTGGAAAAGGTCAGTTTTCATTCCAATCCCAAAGAAAGGCAATGCCAAAAAATGCTCAAACTACTGCACAATTGCACTCATCTCACACGCTAGTAAGTGCAGTGAAGTGAAAGTTGCTCAGTCGTGTCCAACTCTTTGCGACCGCATGGACAGTACCCAACCAGGCTCCTCCGTCCATGGGATTTTCCAGGCAAGAATACTGGAGTGGGTTGCCATTTAAAGTAATGTTCAAAATTCTCCAAGCCAGGCTTCAGCAATATGTGAACTGTGAACTTCCTGATGTTCAAGCTGGTTTTAGAAAAGACAGAGGAACCAGAGATCAAATTGCCAACATCCGCTGGATCATGGAAAAAGCAAGAGAGTTCCAGAAAAACATCTATTTCTGTTTTATTGACTATACCAAAGCCTTTGACTGTGTGGATCACAAGAAACTGTGGAAAATTCTGAAAGAGATGGGAATACCAGGCCACCTGACCTGCCTTTTGAGAAACCTGTAGGCAGGTCAGGAAGCAACAGTTGACTGGACATGGAACAACAGACTGGTTCCAAATAGGAAAAGGAGTATGTCAAGGCTGTATATTGTCACCCTGCTTTTTAACTTATATGCAGAGAACATCATGAGAAACTCTGGGCTGGATGAACCACAAGCTGGAATCAAGATGGCCAGGAGAAATATCAATAACCTCAGATATGCAGATGACATCACCCTTATGGCAAAAAGTGAAGAGGAACTAAAATGCCTCTTGGTGAAAGTTAAAGAGGAGAGTGAAAAAGTTGGATTAAAGCTCAACATGCAGAAAACGATGATCATGGCATCTGGTCCCATCACTTCATGGGAAATAGATGGGGAAACAGTGGAAACAGTGTCAGACTTTATTTTTCTGGGCTCCAACATCACTGCAAATGCTGACTATAGCCATGAAATTAAAAGATGCTTTCTCCTTGGAAGGAAAGTTAGACCAACCTAGATCAGATCAGAGCAGATCAGATCAGTCGCTCAGTCGCGTCCGACTCTTTGCGACCCCATGAACTGCAGCACACCAGGCCTCCCTGTCCATCACCAGCTCCCGGAGGTCACCCAGACTCACACCCATCAAGTCAGTGATGCCATCCAGCCATCTCATCCTCTGTCGTCCCCTTCTCCTCCTACCCTCAATCCCTCCCAGCATCAGAGTCTTCTCCAATGAGTCAACTCTTCGCATGAGGTGGCCAAAATACTGGAGTTTCAGCTTTAGCATATTCAGAAGCAGAGGCATTACTTTGCCAACAAAGGTCCATCTAGTCAAGGCTATGGTTTTTCCAGTGGTCATGTATGGATGTGAGAGCTGGACTGCGAAGAAGGCTGAGTGCCGAAGAATTGATGCTTTTGAACTGTGGTGTTGGAGAAGACTCTTGAGAGTCCCTTGGACTGCAAGGAGATCCAACCAGTCCATTCTGAAGGAGATCAGCCCTGGGATTTCTTTGGAAGGAATAACGCTAAAGCTGAAACTCCGGTACTTTGGCCACCTCATGCAAAGAGTTGACTCATTGGAAAAGACTCTGATGCTGGGAGGGATTGGGGGCAGGATGAGAAGGGGATGACAGAGGATGAGATGGCTGGATGGCCTCACTGACTCGATGGACATGAGCCTGAGTGAACTCTGGGAGTTGGTGATGGACAGGGAGGCCTGGCGTGCTGCGATTCATGGGGTCACAAAGAGTCGGACACGACTGAGTGACTGAACTGAACCAATATAAAATCAATGAGGAGACAGGACTCTTTTCAACAAATGGTTTTGGGACTAGTGAACATCCACTTGCAAATAAATGAAATGAAACCTATACTTTATATTACATATAAACATTAATTTAAAACACATCACAAACCTTAATATAAGAGGTAAAACTCTTAGAAGGAAGCACTGATGTAAATTTTTGTGACCTTATTTTAAGCAATGGTTTCCTGGATATGACACCAAAAGCATATAGAAGCAACGAGAAAAAAAGATAAACTAGATTTCATCAAAGTTTACAACTTTGGTGTTTCAAAGGTCACCATGAAAAAAGTGAAAAGATAATCCACAGAATGGGAGAAAACATTTGCCAGTCATGTACCTGATAAGGAAGGGTCTAATATTGTGAATGTATAAAGAACTCTTACGACTTCAACAGTAAAACGACAAATAATCCAATGTTTTAAATGGTAAAAAAAAAAAAAAAAAAAAAAAACTGAATAGGTATTTCTACAAAGAAGATAATGGTCAATAAGTACATATGAAGTTGTTCAACATTATTAGTCATTAGATGACTGCAAATCAAAACCACAAGGTACCACTTTACATTGTTGGTAGTTGCTAAGTCATGTCCAACTCTTTTGTGACCCCGTGGACTGTAGGACTGTAGCCCACCAGGCTCCCCTGCCCATGGGACTTCCCGGACAAGAATACTAGAGTAGGTTGCCATTCCCTCCTCCAGGGCATCTTCCCAACCAAGGGATCAAACCCACATCTCCTGCATTGCAGGCAGATTCTTTACCACTGAGCCACCAGGGACGCCCACACTCATCATTAGGATAGTTGTATAAGAAGGGAAAAAACATATTGGAGAGAATGTGTGAAATTCAACTCTCATAAACTGCGGGTAGGAACGCAAAATGGTACATCATCTGTGGAAAACAATTTGGCAGTTCTTCCAAAAGTTAAACATATAGTAAATATGACCCAGTAATTCTACTCCTAGGCATACACTCAAAAGAATTGAAAATATTCATTTAAAAAGCTTGTACATGAATGTCCATGGCAGCATAATTCACAAAAGTCAAAAAGCACAAACTCAAATATCCATGAAACTATGAATGAACATTCAAAATGTTATATGTCTACTGCAACATGGATGAATTTTGAAAGTGTGATAAGTAAATGAAGCCAGACACAAAAGGCCACATACTGTATGATTTAATTTACATGAAATGTCCAGAATAGACACATTCATAGAGATATAAAGTAGATTAGTGGTGGCCAAGGTATGAAGTAGGGATTGGAGATGAAGTAGCGATTGAACAAACTAGGGAAAAATCACTAGACCATTCAGGTATGATCTAAATCAAATCCCTTACTATTATACAGTGGAAGTGACAAAGAATAAGAAGAGGTAGCAAGAATACACAGAAGAACTATACAAAAAGATCTTCATGATCCAGATAATCATGATGGTGTGATCACTCACCTAGAGCCAGACATCCTAGAATGCAAAGTCAAGTGAGCCTTAGGAATCATCACTAAGAACAAAGCTAGTGATGGAATTTCAAATTTGATGAGCTATTTCAAATCCTAAAAGATGATGCTGTTAAAGTGCGGCACTCAATGTGCCAGTCAATTTGGAAAACTCAGCAGTGGCCATAGGACTGGAAAAGGTCAGTTTTCATTCCAATCCCAAAGAAAGGCAAAGCCAAAGAATGCTCAAACTACCGCACAAATGCACTCATCTCACACACTAGCAAAGTAATGCTCAAAATTCTCCAAGCCAGGCTTCAACAGTACCTTAACCATGAACTTCCAGATGTTCAAGCTGGTTTTAGAAAAGGCAGAGGAACCAGAGATCAAATTGCCAACATCCGCTGGATCATGGAAAAAGCAAGAGAGTTCCAGAAAAAATCTATTTCTGCTTTATTGACTTCACCAAAGCCTTTGACTGTTTGGATCACAACAAACTGTGGAAAATTCTTAAAGAGATGGGAATACCAGACCACCTTACCTGCCTCCTGAGAAATCTGTATGCAGGTCAAGAAGCAACAGTTAGAACTGGACATGGAACAACAGACTGGTTTCAAATCGGGAAAGGAATATGTCAAGGCTGTATATTGTCACCGTGCTTATTTAACTTATATGCAGAGTACATCATGAGAAATGCTGGGCTGGATGAAGCACAGACTAGAATCAAGATTGCCGGGAGAAATATCAATAACCTCAGATATGCAGATGACACCACCCTTATGGCAGAAAGCGAAGAAGAACTAAAGAGCTTCTTGATGAAAGTGAAAGAGGAGAGTGAAAAAGTTGCTTAAAGCTCAACATTTAGAAAACTAAGATCATGGCATCCGGTCTCATCACTTCAAGGCAAATAGATGGGGAAATAATGAAAACAGTGAGATATTTTATTTTTTGGGGGTTCCAAGATCACTGCAGATGGTGACTGCAGCCATGAAATTAAAAAATGCTTGCTCTTTGGAAGAAAAGCTATGACCAACCTAGACAGCATATTAAAAAGCAGAGATACTACCAACAAAGGTCCATCTAGTCAAAGCTATGGTTTTTCCAATAGTCATGTATGGTTGTGAGAGCTGGACTATAAAGAAAGCTGAGCACCGAAGAATTGATGTTTTTGAACTGTGGTGTTGGAGAAGACTCTTGAGAGTCCCTTGGACTGCAAGGAGATCCAACCAGTCCATCCTAAAGGTAATCAGTCTTGAATATTCATTGGAAGGACTGATGCTGAAGCTGAAACTCCCAATACTTTGGCCACCTGATACGAAGAATGGACTCATCTGAAAAGACTCTGATGCTGGGAAAGATTGAGGGCAGGAGGAGAAGGGGATGACAGAGGATGACATGGTTGGATGGCATCAACAACTTAATGGACATGAGTTTGAGCAAGTTCCAGGAGTTGGTGATGGAAGGGAAGCCTGGCGTGCTGCAGTCCATGGAGTCGCAAAGAGTTGGACACAACTGAATGAACTGAACTGAACTAAAAGGATGAAGTGAGGCAAGAATTGGGACTGATTACTAATAAGGACAGGGTTTCTTTTAGAATGATAAAAGTATTCCAAAATTGTGGTGATGGTTGCACAACGCAGTGAACATACGCCAAAAAAAAAAAAAAAAAAAATCACTGAACTCAGCATTCAAAATGAGTAAATTTTATGTTATCTGATTATATCTCAATAAATTATTTTTTATCTAAAAAATTAAAAAGTAGAGCAGTGTTGTGCAATCCTAGGCCCCAGGCTAGTTTTGTGAGAACAGTGTATTTAGTGCCTCCCCCCCCAAAAAAAATCATCCAGGTGAAGATATTGTTCACACAGTAGAACAACTTGCACAAAATTTGGCTACCCAAATATTTCCCATTCAGTACCCTCTTCTCTGCTTCCCAGGTGGATTCAGTGGTAAAGAATCTGCCTACCAGTGCAGGAGATGCAGGTTCAGTCCTGGGTTGGGAAGATCCTCTGGAGAAGGAAATGGCAACCCACTCCAGTATTCTTAACCTGGGAAATCCCGTGGACAGAGGAGCCTGGCAGCTTATAGTCTACGGCGTCACAAAGAGGCAGACACAACTGAGCACGAGCACACCCTCTTCTCTATCCTATGTGACAAGCCTGTCACCTCTCCCTTACACTGCGCTCCTCGTTTTGTTGTTCTCACATCTAACCTACATACTTCTATCAGGAAGATCTATTTAACCCAAAAGTCTAACCACTGAAATACTTTGAAGGCTCTCCAGCACCTACATCACTTGGAACCTCTTATGTCTCCAACAAGCATCACTGCATATTGCTCCCTGAGCCCGCTTTACACTCCAGTAACACTGCTCCTAGTCGGCTGTACACACCATGCTGTTTTCATTGCTTGCTTAGGCTATTCACTCAGTCTGCAGAGGCTTTCATAATCACTCAAGAAAATGTGCTCTCTCCCACCCCTCAATTTCCTCGGCACTTTGTATGTATGCTTCAGTAAGCACTTTACCCATTTCTACCTTGTACTGTTTTTGTCTTCTCTCCCTTAACTGACAGTATGACAGCAGTGGCCCAGACTATGTCTTGGTCTATTTAGACTCTCCATATGACTATCATCCGTATTTACATTTATACATATACAGACACTAGACACATTATGGTTAAGTGAATACCAAGGCAATAGAACTTTTCAATTTACATAATAAGAAACAAAAAATTGTAACTGCCCCAATATTTAAAGGGGCTTTTGACATTTCTAACGCAGTTTTTTTTTAAAAAAAAATACGGTGACATAAATGCCCCTAAACATGTCAACAAAGACACTTGTAAACAGTTACTGAGAAAAATCCCTGCAACCTGATTATAAACTGAACCTTAAAAAACGAAAAAGAAATTGTGAACACTGGGAGCTCAGTATCTCCAGACCTTGACGGTAACACGACCGTTTACATTAACAAGATAGAAAGAAGCGACGAACAATCTCACTTACGATAAAGCAACTCAAAAGTGCATTATTTCTTAAAAGAAACCGCAGAATTAGCATCCCAATTCCCGGTCCAGGCTTAGATGTCCTTTCAAGCAACGCGAAGTTTCAGCACTTCAAAGGAACTGATTTCAGAGGATCAGTCCTCAAGTTTCTCACATTCGGGGAAACCACGTGTCATCAAAATAAATAACATGACCGAAAGGCTAATTCATTTTAGGAAACTCACCTTTCTAAAGTCCTGTTAAGCATAAGCAAATGCTCTCTTCATCTTCCGGATCTCCAGGTCCCCCTACACCACATCAGAACCCGCCCAAGTACCCTAGGAACCTGTGCCCTGGACACAGGCCACAGCCCGCCGGCAGGTGAGAACTGGCTTCAGGACCTCCGACCACTGCGGCTCAGACCCCAAAGCCAAAGTCTGCAGCTTCCTTCCCCGGGAGGCACCCGCGACCCCTGGGCCAAGTAACCCTGATCACGCCTGGACTCACCCAGCGAAGCTTTGCCAGGACCAGCCCCAGGTACGGCTGAGGGGCACTCCCGGGCCCCTCCATAGCGCCAGGGCTGCTCTGGCAATCCGAGCCGTATCCAGGGCCTGCCCGAGCCACAACAAACGAACAGAACACGCAGCGTTCGGTCCGGAACCCAAACCTGCACCGGGCAACCGGATCAGACCACTGCGGAGCCGGCTACAGGGGGTTGCTGGAGATGAATGGCGCCGCCGTGCCTCAAGCGTCCACGCTGACCACCCGGGGAGCTTCGCCACCCACCCCAGGTTACGCTTTGCGTCCCTAAGATCCGAAGGTTCAAACCTGCCCGCGCGAGTCTGCGATCTGCACTCTCCTTGCCACCCTACCCCGAGGTTTGGTTTCGGCCGGGCCGCGGCGGGGAGGCGGGGTCGCGGGGACTCAGTTAATTTCCCTTCCTTCTTCGCGCGAGGTTCGTAGACGTGTCCCTGTCTTTCTCTCTTAAAGGGGCCGGCCCTCTACTAGAGAGGCTACCCATCCTTGGAAACCGAGATGCTCGAGGCTGAGAGAGAAGGATTTGGCCTCCGGCCCTGAGTTGTAGCGCGGGCCGCAGCGAAGGTCAAGACCACGGCCCAGAAATCCCCACCATCGGGCTGGCGGCTGCTGGACTTCTCCCGGAGGCCCCTCCGGGTCGCCCGGCCGGGTGAGCACGACGCGCCTCCTCTGCCCTGCTGCCGGCGCCTGGCCCAAGCCCAGCCCCCAACGCTTTCATCTCGCAGCCGGGCAAGAGCCAGCTGTCCGCACCCCACAGAAGCCTTGATGGCGTCGTACCCCGGGGGAGCCCGCCGGGCCAGGGAAACCGGCCACCGTCTTCATTCCAGTCACAAAATGGCTTGCGGGGCCCGGGCCTCTGCGTCCTGCCAACCGTGTCCGGACTTTGGACAGGAAGGCGTCTCGGGCCAGCTGTGATCTGGGCAAAGTTTAACCTCTCCCACGCAAGAGAACATCGATCGGGCCTTCGGTGCCCAGCGGAGGGTTCCAGGGGCTTACTCACTTTCACCTGAGTTACCTGAGCACTTGCTGCGCAAAACTCTTAAACTCCATGAGCTCCTAGTTACCCAGACGCAAATCAAACCCGTCTGAACCTCAGCTGGGCGCATGTTGTCTGAAAAGGAGCTAAAAGTAGCACCTTGCCCTCTAAATTTAGGACCCTATATTTAGGTCTGTTGAATAAAATACCCAGGGGTGGATCTGTTCTTAGAGATGGGTTTAACCCAGCTCTGCATTTTCCAACTGAAGTCCTCGTTGAAGCAACAAGGAAAGGAACGGGTACGTCTTCCTTAACAAATCACCTGAGAGAACTCGGCAGTTGAACAATATGTTAGTTCCTTAGGAAACTTCCCTCATGTTAAGCTCCAGCAGCAACAAAAGCAGTGTGCCATAAAGAATCCAAAAATGGTCCAGTTCGCGGTAGAAGATTTTCGGAACCAAAATGCCGCCTAGATTTTCGGAACTCTCGTTTGCCTCATCAGCCTAAGGAGTTTCAGGAACTATCCGTAGCAAAGAACAGCAGAAATTGCTTAATAATTCTCCATATTTAAGGTGTTACACAACCTTCATATGTGTTGGACAGTATATACTCAAACTAAACTATGTGTATAGCTTATTAAGTCAAACAGAAGCCAAACTAAAACTCTGTCTTTAAAATTTAAAAGAAATCTTAGAACAAAGTATGCCTCAAAACATTGTATTACTGAATGAAAATTCTTCAGTAAATCTGAACATTTTCAGAGAACTCCAGAATTACTTTCAGCTTTCAGGACTTATTTACAACCTAAAACATTTTTTTTAAGTCCCTTTGCTCTCCCAGAGGCAGTCTATGCTCTTTTCTAATTTAACAATCATTACCATTACAAATACTAAAAACATAGATCAGGGACAAAAGGATAAATGAAATTTTTTAAAAATCTACACATTTCCCCATGGCAAAAACAGTAAAGCTTAAACTCAATGCCAGATCCGAACCTACTTTCTGTACACACTTAATAGTCATGTTGAAACTTACCTCTTCCTCTAGATCTTTCAATTCCATTTTTTAAAAAGTTCATGTTAAAATATCCTAATATGTAAATAAAATTCTAATAAGTACCTCATATCTTTGAGAAAGATTTCAGGTTCTAATACATCCTGCACTTTTCTGTTTCTACAATGACTGTGATCCTGTTTTGACACTTGTGTGGTAAAGGGGTGCTATAGGTGGAGTTGTGACTACCAACCAATAATCTAATTTCATGGACAAAACTCCTGGTCAATTTTTGTCTTTAAATATCATGCAAGTACTAACTCTCTTAAAATCTACAATTGAAAAGAGAAATCTTGGATTAGGTAACTGATAAAAATAAAACTGAATATTTTAACATATAGAGTATATGATTTTTTTTTACCATATTTACATTCAAAGTTTGTTTTCCTTAAGTAGATATGGGATTTTGCCACTTATATAGGCCTACCTAAAAGGAAATGGGGAACATATGCAGTTAGTGTTTGTGACAGCTACAAGAACCCATACAAGAACATTGGAAACATGCTAACCAGTAAACTTTGTACACAATCCAGAAACTGAGTTCCCTTATAAAGGGCCCTGTTGCTACACTATAAATACTAGTTACTCCCTTTTAATTAAACAGTCAGTGTCACTGGCTATAAGATCTAGTCTTTCAAAAGAAAGTCAAACATGCTGGGCCACATCTTCATTTTCTAATGATCTAAGAGTTTGTTCTCAAAACATGTTAAATCAGGAGCTACCTGTTGAACAAGAGTTGGGTAATTTCCATTGTTTATTCCATATATAAATGAAGCATTCTAGTTAAGAATATATAAATGTTAGAACTCAAAGAGCCTCTTCAATTAGAAAGTAAAGTAGATAAAAGTGGTGTTGATTCCTATTAATTTTTTAAAAAGCTTTTTTTTTTTTTTTTTTACAAAATCTAACTGAACTTATCAACAAATAGAAACAATTTAGGCAAGAAAAAAAGGAAACCCTTTCACCTAAATTTATGGGTGCTTATTAGACACATTAAGATTGTTGAAATTCCTTGTCTGACAGGAACTCTTCAGAATATTTAGTCCAAACATTATGAACTTAAAGCCATATGGAGGCCAAACAGTTGAAATAAGTGTAGGGAAATGGAAAATGCATGTCTACTCAATACAAGCATTATTCAGCTTGAACTTCTTGTTGCTATAGAAGAATGGGAGACTATGTATTACAGTCTTCTACTTTTTCAACAGAATGCAGAAATCCAGATTTTTGTATGAGTGCACATTTTAAATGCAGGCAACTGATTCATAATGTTTTACACAAAGCTCAAACAAGTCTATGACCTGTCAAGCCTGTCATATAATCTCTGGTACTAGAGTTTTAAACTAAGACTTTCCCAGAGAATAAGTGACTTTCCAGGATCACAAGATAATTAATACATTTAAAGTCAATATTTTCATGTCTAAAGAATTTCAAACAACATGTTTATATAAAATGTATTTGACAAAATTTACTGAGTCCACAAAAGTAAGCATACTTAGCACAGCCTATATTAAATAAGCGCTTAACTATATAGGAAAGGTTAATATGGTATAGCAATAGTTTTTTAATTTAGTAACTTCACTGGTATAATTTATGGAGAGACAACAAGTAAGGGCTATGTCAGTAGGACATACTAATAAGTAGAATTAAATAAGCAGTTGAAAGTTTTTATTATAACTATTTTAGAAACTATATCATCATTAGTTTTTATTCTCTCCTATGCTAGAGCAGACTTCTGAGTAATGTTTTTAACCAAGATCTTGGTTAAAGATCTTCAACACCAAATCATACTGAATAAATTAATCATTTCTCTGAGCTTATTTACTAGGTAATGTCAACTCTCTGTAACCCACCAAAAAAAGTGAGGAGGAAGCCTCTGAAAGCAAAACAATATGTGTCATTAAGCATAGTTTTCACAAATACTCTTACAGTCAGTGGCACCTGGTCACCTTAGCTAGAAATCTGGTAAATTTTCCTGTTTTCCATTTTCTCCTTGCTACTTTCAATCAGTCACTAAATCCAGTCAATTCTATCTGCAAAAGATCTATCTAGTTTGTTCTTCCAATCATTTTAATAACCACTATCAGATACTTAGGTCAGAGGTTAAAAAATATGGCTAGTAGGCCAGACTCAACCCACAAAACATTTTGTCTGACCTGCATGGTAGTTTTTTTTAATCTGAATATTTGCCAGCAATTAAAAATTGGAGATTTCAAGCTTCCCTGCTGGCTCAGTGGTAAAGAATCCACCTGCCATTTTTCCCAGAACTAGAACAAAAAAAAATCTCACAATTCGTATGGAAACACAAAAGACCCCAAATAGCCAAAGCAATCTTGAGAAAGAAGAATGCAGCTAGAGGAATCAACTTTCCTGACTTCAGACTATATTTCAATACGCTATAGCCATCAAGAAGACAGTATGATACTGGCACAAAAACAGAACTATAGACCAGTGGAATAAGATAAAAAGGCCAGAGATAAACCCATGCACCTATGGATACCTATTTTTAACAAAAGAGGCAAAAATACACAATGGGGCAAAGATAGCTTCTTCAATAAGTGGTGCTGGGAAAACTGGACAGCTACGTGTAAAAGAATGAAAGTAGAACACTTCCTCACCCCATCTTAAGTCCCTTCAGTCATGTTTGACTCTTTGAGACCCCAGGGACTATAGCCCACCAGGCTCCTCTTCCCATGGGGATATTCCAGGCAAGAATACTGGAGTGGGTTGCCTGAGCCCTCCTCCAGGAGATCTTCCCGACTAAGGGATTGAACCCACATCCCTAATGCCATACACAAAGATAAACTCAAAATGGATTAAAGACCTAAATGTAAGATCAGAAACTATAAAATTCTTCAAGGAAAACATAGGCAGAACACTCTATGACACAAATCACAGCAAGATCCTCTATGACTCACCTCCTAGAGTAGTGGAAATAAAAACAAAAATAAGCAAGTGGGACCTAATTAAATTTAAAAATTTTACACAGCAAAGGAAACTATGAACAAGGTGAAAAGACACCCCTCAGAATGAGAGAAAATAATAGCAAATGAAACAACTGACAAAGGATTCATTTCCAAAATAAACAAGCAGCTCATATAAGTCAATATCAGAAAAACAGCCCAATCAAAAAGTGGGGAAAAGACCTAAACAGACATTTCTCCAAAGAAGACATACAAATGGCTAACAAACACATGAAAAGATGCTCAACATCGCTCAATAATAAAGAAATGCAAATCAAAACTATAAGATATCACCTCACACCAGTCAGAATGGCTGTCATCAAAATATCTACAAACAAATGCTGGAGAAAGTATGGAGCAAACAGAACCCTCTTACATTGCTGGTGGGAACATAAATTGATACAGTCATGATGGAAGAGAATGTGGAGATTCTTTAAAAAAAAAAAAAAAAAAAAACTGGGAATAAAACCACCATGTGTGTGCTTGCTAAGTTGCTTTAGTTGTGTCCAACTCTGCAACCCTATGGACTATAGCCCGCCAGGCTCCTCTGTCCATGGGATTTCCCAAGCAAGAGTACTGGAGTGGGTTGCCATTCCCTTCTCCAAAACCACCATACGACCCAGCAATCCCACTACTAGGCATATACACTGAGGAAACCGAAATTGAAAAAGACACATGTACCCCAACGTTCACTGCCGTACTATTTACAATAGCTAGGACATTGAAGCAACCTAGATGTCCATCAACAGATGAACGTATAAAGAAGCCATGGTACAAATATACAATAGAATATTACTCAACCATAAAAAGGAGCACAGTTGAGTCAGTTCTAATAAGATAAATGAACCTAGAACCTATTATACAGAGTGAAGTAAATCAGAAAAAGAAAAGCAAATATCAGATCAGATCAGTCGCTCAGTCGTGTCCGACTCTTTGCAACCCCATGAATTGCAGCACACCAGGCCTCCCTGTCCATCACCAACTCCCGGAGGTCACTCAGACTCACGTCCATCGAGTCAGTGATGCCATCCAGCCATCTCATCCTCTGTCGTCCCCTTCTCCTCTTGCCCCCAATCCCTCCCAGCATCAGAGTCTTCTCCAGTGAGTCAACACTTCGCATGAGGTGCCCAAAATACTGGAGTTTCAGCTTCAGCATCATTCTTTCCAAAGAAATTCCAGGGCTGATCTTCTTCAGAATGGACTGGTTGGATCTCCTTGCAGTCCAAGGGACTCTCAACAGTCTCCTCCAACGCCACAGTTCAAAAGCATCAATTCTTCGGCACTCAGCCTTCTTCACAGTCTAGCTCTCACATCTATACATGACCACAGGAAAAACCATAGCCTTGACTAGATGAACCTTTGTTGGCAAAGTAATGTCTCTGCTTTTGAATATGCTATCTAGGTTTTTCCTGTGGTCATGTATGGATATGAGAGTTGGACTGTGAAGAAGGTTGAGCGCCGAAGAATTGATGCTTTTGAACTGTGGTGTTGGAGAAGACTCTTGAGAGTCCCTTGGACTGCAAGGAGATCCAACCAGTCCATTCTGAAGGAGATCAGCCCTGGGATTTCTTTGGAAGGAATGATGCTGAAGCTGAAACTCCAGTACTTTGGCCACCTCATGCGAAGAGTTGACTCACTGGAGAAGATTCTGATGCTGGGAGGGATTGGGGGCAAGAGGAGAAGGGGACGACAGAGGATGAGATGGCTGGATGGCATCACTGACTCGATGGATGTGAGTCTGAGTGACCTCCGGGAGTTGGTGATGGACAGGGAGGCCTGGCATGCTGCAGTTCATGGGGTCTCAAAGAGTCAGACATGACTGAGCGACTGATCTGATCTGACCTGATCTGATCTAGGTTGGTCATAACTTTCCTTCCAAGGAGCAAGTGTCTTCTAATTTCATGGCTGCAGTCACCATCTCCAGTGATTTTGGAGCCCCCCAAAATAAAGTCTGACACTGTTTCCCCATCTATTTCCCATAAAGTGATGGGACTGGATGCCATGATCTTCGTTTTCTGAATGTTGAGCTTTAAGCCAACTTTTTCACTCTCCACTTTCACTTTCATCAAGAGGCTTTTTAGTTCCTCTTCACTTTCTGCCATAAGGGTGGTGTCATCTGCATATCTGAGGTTATTGATATACTAACACATATATATGGAATCTAGAAAGATAGTGCTGATAAAATTATTTGCAGGGCAGCAATGGAGACACAGACATAAAGAACAGACTTACGGACACAGTGCAGTGAAGGAAGGAGAGGGTGGGATGTATGGAGAGAGTAACATGGAAACGTACATTACAAGATAGCTAATAGTAATTTGCTGCCTGACTCAGGGAACTCAAACCAGGATTCTGTAACAACCTAGAGGGGTGGGATGGGGAGGGAGGTGGGAGGGAGATTCAAGACGGAGGGGACATATGTATACCTATTGTCGATTCTTGTTGATGTTTGGCAGAAACCAACACAATACTGTAAAGCAATTATCCTTCAACTAAAAAAAAAAAAAAAAAGAATCCACCTGCCAATGCAGGAGACACAGTTTCAATCCCAGATCAGAGAAGATCCTATATGCCTAAGAACAAATAAACCTGAGTGCAACAACTACTGAGCCCATGCTCTAGGGCCCTCAATTCACAACTACTGAGCCCATGTACTGTAATTACTGAAGCCCCCGCACCCTGGACCCTGTGCTCCTTAACAGGAGGAGCAACTGCAATAGAAGCCTTTGCACTACAACTAGAGAGTAGCCCCCACTCACTGAAACTAGAAAAGACCTGTGCAGCAACAAAGACCCAACACAGCCATAAATAAATAAATATTTTTAAATATTATTTTTAAAAAAACAGGTTCTTTTTTAAAAATGGGAGATTTCACACACAAAAAATCTAGATTTCCAACTTTTATTGAAATATCAGAAGATCTGGAAAAAAAACAAAACTGAAGAAGCTATATCCTTTGAGAAGGCATACACTCTAGTTGGCTACAGTTCTCTCCTTTACCTGTGCTTCACTCATTTCATTTGAGTTTATAAACCCTAATTTAGACCTTCACGATTTATTTCCTGAACTCAAGTGATAACTTCTTGATTGGGCTCCCTTCCTCTGGTCTTCAGTCAATTCTTATTAATACTGACAATGTTGATTGACAGACTTCATACATGAAACTTTTTCACTTAAAGCAATTATCCTCCAATTAAAAATAAATTTAAAAAATAGTTCCCATGCTCGCTTCAGCAGCACATATACTAAAATTGGAACGATACAGAGAAGATTAGCATGGCCCCTGCGCAAGGATGACACGCAAATTCGTGAAGCATTCTATATTTTTAGAAAACCCTAAAGACTCCACCAGAAAATTACTAGAACTAATCAATGAATATAGTAAAGTTGCAGGATATAAAATCAACACACAGAAATCCCTTGCATTCCTGTACACTAATAATGAGAAAATAGAAAGAGAAATTAAGGAAACAATTCCATTTACCATTGCAATGAAAAGAATAAAATACTTAGGAATATATCTACCTAAAGAAACTAAAGACCTATATATAGAAAACTATAAAACACTGGTGAAAGAAATCAAAGAGGACACTAATAGATGGAGAAATATACCATGTTCATGGATTGGCAGAATCAATATAGTGAAAATGAGTATACTACCCAAAGCAATTTATAGATTCAATGCAATCCCCATCAAGCTACCAACGGTATTCTTCACAGAGCTAGAACAAATAATTTCTCAATTTGTATGGAAATACAAAAAACCTCGAATAGCCAAAGCTATCTTGAGAAAGAAGAATGGAACTGGAGGAAACAACCTGCCTGACTTCAGGCTCTACTACAAAGCCACAGTCATCAAGACAGTATGGTACTGGCAAAAAGACAGACATATAGATCAATGGAACAAAATAGAAAGCCCAGAGATAAAATCCACGCACATATGGACACCTTATCTTTGACAAAGGAGGCAAGAATATACAATGGATTAAAGACAATCTCTTTAACAAGTGGTGTTGGGAAAACTGGTCAAACACTTGTAAAAGAATGAAACTAAAGCACTTTCTAACATCATACACAAAAATAAACTCAAAATGGATTAAAGATCTAAACGTAGGACCAGAAACCATAAAACTCCTAGAGGAAAACATAGGCAAAACACTCTTTGACATACATCACAGCAGGAGCCTCTATGACCCACCTCCCAGAATATTGGAAATAAAATCAAAAATAAACAAATGGGACCTAATTAAACTTAAAAGCTTCTGCACAACACAAAGGAAGCTATAAGCAAGGTGAAAAGACAGCCTTCAGAATGGGAGAAAATAATAGCAAATGAAGCAACAGACAAACAACTAATCTCCAAAATATACAAGCAACTCCTACAGCTCAATTCCAGAAAAATAAATGACCCAATCAAAAAATGGGCCAAAGAACTAAATAGACATTTCTCCAAAGAAGACATACAGATGGCTAACAAACACATGAAGATGCTCAACATCACTCATTATCAGAGAAATGCAAATCAAAACCACTAGGAGGTACCATTTCACGCCAGTCAGAATGGCTGCGATCCAAAAGTCTACAAGCAATAAATGCTGGAGAGGGTATGGAGAAAAGGGAACCCTCTTACACTGTTGGTGGGAATGCAAACTGGTACAGCCACTATGGAGAACAGTGTGGAGATTCCTCAAAAAACTGGGAATAGAACTGCCTTTTGATCCAGCAATCCCACTGCTGGGCATACACACTGAGGAAACCGAATTGAAAGAGACACATGTACCCCAATGTTCATCGCAGCACTGTTTATAATAGCCAGGACATGGAAGCAACCTAGATGTCCATCCACAGATGAATGGATAAGAAAGCTATAGTACATATACACCATGGAGTATTACTCAGCCATTAGAAAGAATACATTTGAATCAGTTCTAATGAGGTGGATGAAACTGGAGCCTAGTATACAGAGTGAAGTAAGCCAGAAAGAAAAACACCAATACAGTATACTAACGCATATATATGGAATTTAGAAAGATGGTAACAATAACCCTGTATACGAGACAGCAAAAGAGACACTGATGTATAGAACAGTCTTTTGGACTCTGGGAGAGGGAGAGGGTGGGACAATTTGGGAGAATGGCATTGAAATATGTATAATATCATATATGAAACAAGTCACCAGTCCAGATTCGATGCATGATACTGGATACTTGGGGCTGGTGCACTGGGACGACCCAGAGGGATGGTATGGGGAGGGAGGAGAGAGGAGGGTTCAGGATGGGGAGCACATGTATACCTGTGGCAGATTCACTTTGATATATGGCAAAACCAATACAATATTGTAAAGTTAAATAAAATTAAATTAAATTAAAAAATAGTGCCCTATTATTGAAAAGATAGAGTTCAACTCCCTATCACAAATGCAAAGCTAATCTTTCTGTTTAATCCCAGTATTCAATCCCAATATTCAATCAGACTGAATTATAAATGCTTATAAATTTATTGCTTATAAATTCAATCAGACTGAATTGCTTAGAAATGCCAGAATCTCTCCCACTTCTATACTTTTTAAAATGCACTCTCCATTAGAATATTCATCCTTTCTTGCCTGGCTAACTCCTACTCTTTCTTCAAGATTAGCTCAAGTAAGATCTCTTCTGGGACATTTTCGCAGGCTCCTCCTCCCCACTCTCTCTACCTATCATTTCCAGTCAGTCTACCAGGCAGCTGCTCCTGTGTATCAGTAGCATCCTGTGGCCATTACAGCATGTACAATTATTGCTTTTTTTCTGTGTCCAACTAGAATGAACTCCTTGAAGGCAACCACTGTTAAGTTTCATCTTAAAATGTAAATGAGAAGACACAAGTGCTTCCTCAATTATTTATATAATAGCAGCAAATGAGAAAAAGAACAAACACTTGCAAAAGACCTTATGTGCCAAATACTACAGCTAGATCCTTTTGTAATATTTCATTTACAATAAATGAGATAGAATTTAATAGAAGTTACAATAAATGAAAAAGCAGACAAATTTTAGAATTTTAGTTATGACATGGTTAAATTTTGAAGTACTAGTTGTTTTTGCAAGATTCTCACATTACATCATTTTGAGGTCACAGCTGTCATTCAAATATTAATAATTTCCTTAAGATTAAATTTCAGTTCATATTATTTCTGAGTTAAATCTTAGTATGATTTCCTCTGATTTAAAAAAAAAAAAAGAGAAGGAAAAAACCCTAATGCTCAAGATCAACAAAGCCTAAGGAAAGGTTTTAAAAAATATCTTTAAGAACATCCATGCAACAAAATATTCATATAAGGGAAAAGCTTCATGTAAGATTTTATGCAAAGAGAAATATTATGCATCAATAATATTTACATAGGGAGGATTCACTCAAACATAATTTTCAGCTATTCCTATATTTAGTAAAATAGGTAAAATTATTGGGTGGTGCTAGTGATAAGGAACCCACCTGCCAATGCAAGAGATAGAAATTCAGGTTCGATCCCTTAGTCAGGAAGATCCCCTGGAAAAGGAAATGCCAACCCACCCCAATATTCTTGCCTACATAATCCCATGATGTAGACCTGGTGGGCTGCAGTTTATAGCCTCGCAAAGAGTCAGACACAACTGACTCAATTTAGCACACACATAAAAGTATTGAAAAACACCTAAAAGGTCAACTTACCCTTTCTATAAGAATTACAATTGGTGAAAATGCAGAATTCAGGAAATCATAAACATCAATTTGAAATAAATATTTCAGAAGTTGACGCCAAGAAGCATCTTCTGTCAATTTATAAATTAAAATGTTAATACATGATAAAATACAAATTGTGAGTTTAATTTCTTCCTTAATTGCTGCATTAGAGAACAAATAATTTGTTTCTTACCTTTTTTAGCAATGTAATTTTGAGAAGATAAAGAGTAATCAGTTAAAAGGATCTGACTGTTTGACAGGGTATTTTCCATAGATGTGTCCATTTCCATCTGAGTAGGCCTTTCAGTGTCTAGTGATATTTTTAAATTTTCATCACTATTTTCAGAAGGTAAAGTTTTGAAATGAGCTTCTTCATGAATTTTCACAGGGAACTCTATTTCAGAGTCCATATCTGCAAATAGAAATGTTTAGGGTTTTTAATAATGTTTACTTTGTTGTAGGCTTCCTGTTTTTTTTTCCTAGGCAGGTCATCCTTTGAATCTTTGTGGGCATTGTGATACTTCATTATGGAAAGAATTCACTGAAACAAATTTATAGTCTGTATTAGTTCCTACTGCAGATATAAATTAACAACACTTAATGGCTTAAACCACACAAATATATTTCTGGAAATCAGAAATCCTAAAACCAAGGCTTTGGCAGGGCTGTATTCCTTCTGGAGATCTAGAGGAGAATTCATCTGCTGGATCATGGAAAAAGCAAGAGAGTTCCAGAAAAACATCTATTTCTGCTTTATTGACTATGCCAAAGCCTTTGACTGTGTAGATCCCAATAAACTGTGGAAAATTCTGAAAGAGATGGGAATACCAGACCACCTGATCTGCCTCTTGAGAAATCTGTATGCAGGTCAGGAAGCAACAGTTAGAACTGGACATGGAACAACAGACTGGTTCCAAATAGGAAAAGGAGTATGTCAAGGCTGTATATTGTCACCATGTTTATTTAACTTATATGCAGAGTACATCATGAGAAACGCTGGACTGGAAGAAACACAAGCTGGAATCAAGATTGCTGGGAGAAATATCAATAACCTCAGATATGCAGATGACTCCACCCTTATGGCAGAAAGTGAAGAGGAACTAAAAAGCCTCTTGATGAAAGTGAAAGTGGAGAGTGAAAAAGTTGGCTTAAAGCTCAACATTCAGAAAACGAAGATCATGGCATCTGGTCCCATCACTACATGGGAAATAGATGGAGAAACAGTGGAAACAGTGTCAGACTTTATTTTTCTGGGCTCCAAAATCACTGCAGATGGTGACTGCAGCCATGAAATTAAAAGACGCTTACTCCTTGGAAGGAAAGTTATGACCAACCTAGATAGCATATTGAAAAGCAGAGACATCACTTTGCCAACAAAGGTTTGCCTAGTCAAGGCTATGGTCTTTCCTGTGGTCATGTATGGATCTGAGAGCTGGACTGTGAACAAGGCTGAGTGCCGAAGAATTGATGCTTTTGAACTGTGGTATTGGAGAAGACTGTTGAGAGTCCCTTGGACTGCAAGGAGATCCAACCAGTCCATTCCGAAGGAGATCAGCCCTGGGATTTCTTTGGAAGGAATGATGCTAAAGCTGAAACTCCAGTATTTTGGCCACCTCATGCGAAGAGTTGACTCATTGGAGAAGACTCTGATGCTGGGAGGGATTGGGGGCAGGAGGAGAAGGGGACGACAGAGGATGAGATGGCTGGATGGCATCACTGACTCGATGGATGTGAGTCTGAGTGACCTCCGGGAGTTGGTGATGGACAGGGAGGGCTGGCATGCTGCGGTTCATGGGGTCGCAAAGAGTCGAACACGACTGAGTGACTGATCTGATCTGATCTGATCTGCTTTTTCTACCTTCTGCAGGCCATCTGCATCCTCTGGCTCATGGCCCTGTATATATGAAGATATATATACATATATATATGCACATCTTGAGAAAATTCACTTTAAAGAGGATTGTCATTGTTGTTGAGTCACTAAGTTGTGTCCAACTTTTGTGATCCCATGGAATGTAGCCTGCCAGGCTCCTCTGTCCATGGGGTTTTCCAGGCAAGACTATTGGAGCAGATTGCCATTTCCTTCTTCAGGGGCTCTTCTGAACCCAGGGAGTACCCGATGTGCATTGGCAAGCAGATTCTTTACCACGGGAAGCCCTTAAAAAGGACTACCCTTCTCCAAAATTAAGAAAAAAATTTAATTAGAAATATGTTATAATTTTCCACATTTGTAATGTTACACCATGTATTTATGTGCATGCCATGTCACACAGCTACCAATTCAATTTTCAAATATAGTTTAAACTGATCACTTGATTCAATGAACTCATCAAACAGGATTTTTTTTTTTTTTAAGGTTCTAACTAGTCCTAGCCTGAGGTATAGTAGTCAAGTAAATTGTGGGATTTATTTCTCAGTTACTTTTTAAGACAAGGATAGAAAAGTATCATTGCAGTCCTGAAAAACAATATTAAAGAATAGTCCTAACTGAATTATTCAATATCTAACTTTGCTCTTTGAGTTATGAATGTAACATATCACTTTCATGCTGTCACTTAGTCAGCATTGTTTAAAAGGTGAAAGTCCCAAGTGAGCAAACAGATACCTGTAATTTAATAATGCCACATGTGGACATTAAAATTTAAAATGAACAATCAGTTCAGGAGTTTGAATATAATTGGACCATTGTAAATACAGGACTCAAATAGTGATCTACAATGATGTTTGATGGCTTCAAACATCAACTTATTCAACAATTAATTTCACAAAATTTATGCATGCCTAGATTGATTCTTTTTAAAATATTATCTTATACTGCACTTGAAATAAATATATGTAAAAAAATGAAAACTTCCTATATTATTTTCATATTTAATTATACTTCTGAGGTATTATTTTTACATTACTTAAATGTAAGCCTTAGGATTTACATTAGAAGCCAAAGCAATCTTGAAATTGAAGAATATTGAATCTTAAAAAAGAAGAATAGAGCTGGAGTAATCATACTCCCTGACTTCAGCCTATACTACAAAGCTACAATCATGAAAATAGTATGATATTGGAACAAAAATAGATAAATGGATCAATGGAATACTCTAGAAAGCCCAGAAATAGGCCACACACTTATGATCAATTAATCTACAACAAAGGAGATAAGGATATACAATGTAGAAAAGATAGTTTCTTCAAAAAGTGGTACAGGGAAAACTAGACAGCAACATGTAAAATAATGAAATTAGAACATTCTCTAATACTATACACAAAAAATTTAAAGACCTAACTATAGGACTGGATACTATACAATTCCTAGAAGAAAACAGTGGTAGAACACTTTTTGATATAAATTACAGCAATATATTGGGGAATCTGTCTCCTAGAGTAAAGAAAACAAAACCAAAAATAAATGGGACCTAGTTAAACTAACGAAGAAGGCAGTGGCACCCCACTCCAGTACTCTTGCCTGGAAAATCCCATGGATGGAGGAGCCTGGTGGGTTGCAGTCCATGGGGTCGCTAGGAATCAGACATGACTGAGCGACTTCACTTTCACTTTTCACTTTCATGCATTGGAGAAGGAAATGGCAACCCACTACAGTGTTCTTGCCTGGAGAATCCCAGGGACGGGGAAGCCTGGTGGGCTGCCGTCTATGGGGTCGCACAGAGTCGGACACGACTGAAGCGACTTAGCATAGCATAGCATAGCATAGTTAAACTAAAAATCTTTGCACAGCAAAAGAAACCATAAACAAAACAAAAAGACAACCTATGAAATGGGAGAAAATATTTGCAAATGATGTAATGGACAAGGTATTGATTTCCAAAATATACAAACAGCTCATACAGGTCAATATCAAAAAAGCAAACAACTCAATCAAAAATGAGTGGAAGACCTAAACAGATATTTCTTCAAAGAAGACATCCAGATGGCTAAGAAGGAGCACATTGCTAATTATTAGAGAAATGTAAATCAAACCTACAGTGAGGTATCACACCAGCCAGAATGGCCATCATCAAAAAGTCAACAAACAATACTGAAAAGGGTGTGGAGAAAAGGAAAGCCTTCTGTACCTTGGTGGGAGCATAAACTGGTGCAGCCACTAGGGAGAACGGCATGGAGGTCCCTTAAAAAACTAAAAATAGAACTTCCATAGGATAAAACAACCCCACACCTGGCCATATACTGGGAAAAAAACTATAATTTGAAAACATACATGCATTATTTACAATAGCCAAGACATGGAAGCAATTTAAATGTCTATCAACAGATGAACAGAAAAAGAAGACTGTATGTATTCAATACATACAATGGACTGTAACGCCATAAAAAAGAATGAAATAATGCTATTTGCAGCATTGGATAGACCTAGAGATTATCATTTTCGGAGAGGGCAATGGCACCCCACTCCAGTAATCTTGCCTGGAAAATCCATGGACAGAGGAGCCTGGTGGGCTGCAGTCCATGGGGTCGCTAAGAGTCGGACATGACTGAGCGACTTCACTTTCACTTTTCTCTTTCATGCACTGGAGAAGGAAATGGCAACCCACTCCAGTATTCTTGCCTGGAGAATCCCAGGGACAAGGTCGCACAGAGTCGGACACGACTGAAGCCACTTAGCATTAGCATTAGCATTAGAGATTATCATACTAGATGAAATCAGATAGTGAATGACAAATATCATATGATATCACTTACATGTGGAATCTAGAAAAATTATACAAATGAACTTATTTACAAAACACAAATAGGCTCACAGACAGAAAACAAACTTATAGTTACCAAAGGGAAAGAAAGGGAGGGATAAATTAAGAATTTGGGATTAACATTTATATACTACTGTATATAAAATAAACAACAAGGTCCTAATAATAGCACAGGAAACTATATTCAATATCTTATAATAACCTATAATTGAAAACAACCTGAAAAATAATATATATTCTTATCTGTATATTCATATATGTTCTTCTATGTATATATATTTATACATATATAACTGAATCATTTTGCTGTATACCTGAAATATTGTAAATACTTCAATTTTTTTTAAAGATTTATGTTAGTTATGACTTTCTTATAATTGTTAATAAATTAATAGTTTTAATTCAAATAAAATAATGAATATTCTTTCATATTTAACTGTACTTGGAAAATTAATTATTTAAATAAGCTCAGTTGGAATCCTTTTGTAAAATAGCTATTAATATTGTAATATAAATAACTTATCTAATTAATTTATTTTGTAAATTCTTAGATCAGCAATATTGGCTATTTGTAAATGTGTTATCTCAAGCCTCAGCTTTTCACAAAGACTTATTCAAGATCAGCGATTCATTTTTCTTATGCATTCTTTACAAATAAGTCCAGTTTTCACTTGTTATTCCCTAAAAAGGTTAGTGAAATTATCTGAAAATATTGGCTATTTTAGCTATTTCTCCAATATCCAGAAAGTAGACTCTGTGGCATTAACTGAATCCTTCCTTTAGTATTCTTTTTTAATAGCAAACTTTGCATGACCCTAGTTTGTTTTTCATTTAGTTAATAGTGAAATGTTTTGAAATATTTGTAGAGAAAGGCATCTTTTCTCTGAATCTTAAAAGAATTTCTTAACACTTTTATAAAAATCCTTCAAAACTAGTTATAATTGCATAAATGCACTGCTTGGCTGTTTACCAAGTTATTCTCCCAGCATCACTACATGAAATAAATTCTACTAAAATGATATTCAGAATGTCCTGAAGTTTCTATAAATAAGCTCTAAAATCTTTTTATATATCTATATTTTGAAACATCGATATTTCTGGGTTGATATTGCTTTGTTTTAGTCTCTCTTCTTTCCAGTTACTCTTATCTGTTTTTTCACGAATATCTCTTTAGGATCTAAGAAGCTTAGAATAAAATAATTTCCTCTAGCCTTTGAAAATCTAGGTCTCTAATGTTTTCAGTCTTGAAAATCATCATATCTACACCTTTCTTACTTAGAAAAGTGTTAGAGGTGGCTCAGATGGTAAAGAATCTGCCTGCAATGCAGGAAACACAAGTTCGATCCCTGGGTCAGGAAGATCCCCTAGAGAAGGGAATGGCTACCCACTCTAGTATTCTTGCCTAAAGAATTCCATGAACCCAAGAGCCTAGCTGGCTACAGTCCATGGGGTCTCAAAGAGTCTGACATGACTGAGCGACTAATACTTTCACTTCACTTAGAATCTAAAGTCTATATTCTGGTTAGAGGATGTTGATCAAGTAAAGAACTCACATTTTGTAGAATATTAAAAAATAACATATAGTTCTTCTGGAAATTCAAGAAAATCAGCTAGCTCCAGTGAAATGTGTTTCTTTCTGAGTTTGCAACATTATTGATCTCTTCTTGTGAAAGTTTTTCTGTCATTCTAAGGTTCAATCGTTTCTGTATTATTGGCCAATATTTGTTGAGTTTCTAATCTGTCCATCATAAAGACAGAATGGAGATGTGTGAAAGTCATGTTATATAACTCTACTTAAAATATAATCCACATGTTTTTAATCTTAGGAGTCACTGATGCCTGGACACCTAGAAGTCTCCTCTGCTACTCTGCTATCTTCTGTTGCCTTCTGTTGAGCTCCCAGACTTGAGAGACTTGAGGGACAATGTGGAAAACTTTTTACATTGTTTTTGCTTGAGTTTCCATATTACCTTGTACACTTAAAGAAAACCCTTGTTATCACAGATCTTCTTAGTGGGGAGGCAAGGAACTATAGATCTACAATAAAATATAATTTAGAAACCAAGACTATTTTACAGTAATGAAAGGTGTTTTTATAATAACCTAATAAGCAAAAATTATCCCCTAATAGAACAGGAAGTCAATGGACATTATCTAAAATAGGTAAATCAAAGAAGAACAATATAAATATTTTATTTAGAATATAAATACTAAAAGAAATATTCTCTAAAAAATAAAAGAAATTATTATCCTTGGGAGAGAGGTGGAAGTAGAGATGCACAAAGGGAACAGAAATTGCTTTTGTTTAGGAAAAAAAAAAGCCTTAGCACTACATATATTTTTAAAACTGTCTACATATAGCAGTTTGATTAAAACTTATTGTAAAATACCTAGAAATCTCCTTGAAATATCCATATACATCCAATCATTCCTTGTCCCTTGAGATTTTATGATATTAACATCTACTAAGCACTTCCCTGTTGGCTCAGACAGTAAAGAATCCACCTGCAATGCAGGAGACCTGGGTTTGAACCCTGAGTTGGGAAGATCCCCTGGAGAATGGAATGGCAACCGACTCCAGTATTCTTGCCTGGAGAATTCCATGAACAGAGGAGCCTGGGAGGCCTCATTCCATGGGGTCGCAAAGAGCTGGACATGACTGACTGACTTTCACTTCACTTTAAGATCTATTAAGTCCCAGAGCAAACCACATATATTGATAAAAGGGTGATTGAAAAGGTTGTTGCTGATTATTGTTTATTTTGAAAAATAAGGATTCCTGGATTTTTCGTGTGATTTGTACTTTTAAAAATAGGCTCAGACTGTAAAGAATCTGCCCATAATGTGGGAGACCTGGGTTCGACTCCTGGGTTGAAAAGATCCCCTGAAGAAGAGAATGGCTACCCACTCCAATATTCTGGCCTGGAGAGTTCATGGATAGAGGAGCCTGGCGGGCTACAGTCCATGGCACCTCAAAAAGTCAGACATGACTACGCAACTAGCAATTTCACTTTTTCCTATGTTTAAAAAAGAAATTACATTATAGATATTTTTATACTAACCTGGCTGACTGTAACCACTTTTCAACACATCTTCTATATTATCTGTGGGATACTTTTCAGCTGAAAATTCTTCTGTTTTATCATTTTCACCTACATTACTTTCATCCAGAGTCTGTTTGGGAAATGTCAATTCCGTTTCCTTTGGAGTGTTCTGGAACCTCCAGCGCTTGTCAAAATTATACAATAACTTTTTAAAATATGGTACAGTATTAGAATCATCTGTTTTCTCTAAGACCTTTTCCTTGCCTATTTGATTTTCAGTTTCTGTAAATTTTTTTAGTTTTATTTCTTGTTCCTTATCAGAATCAAATTCACTTGTTGAAGGATGTCTATGTTTATCTCCCTCACCTCCTTCTTCATTTTTTCCATCATCTGATATCATTTTATCTTCATTAGCATATGCAAAGCCTAGCATAGCAAAACCAAAATCAAACCAACTTGGCTTGAGAATTGAGCTCTCATTAGTGATTACGTCTTCCTTTTCTGTTAATATTTCTGTACACGGAACAGTGGGTTCTTCCTCAGAGGATATGGAAGTAGGAACATCTTCTAATGGTGTGTTGCTTTCTTTGGACGATAACTCAAGCTCTGTATCCTCACCTCCCAAACCCAGATAACTTGTAAATCCACCACCAAACCAACCAGTGTCTTGAGGATTGAGAATGTGCTCTGACTCAGATACTAGTTCAGACTGTTCCTTTGGCACTGAATCAAACTCTAATCCAAGTTCTTGACTATGTTCTGATTGGGGCTCACCACTGTTTAATTGCTCTGGGTCATTACCATCTTCCACTGCTATTTGTCTACTTCTAAATGAGCTTTCTTCTTGAGGTTCAATAACTGATTCAAAAGTCTTTTCTTCAGCTTGGTCCTTTCCAAATCCAAACCATCCTTTCACTTCAGGGACAGCTGAAGATGGTGGGACATGATCTCCTTCTGGAATAAGATACTGTTCCATACTTCCAGCTTCTGCTTCCCAATCTTCTGATTCTCTAGTCCTTCTGATATCTTCAGGAGCCTCTGAAGCTGGAAACTGATCTTCAAACAAACTACTTTCAGAAGTTGAATAAAAGCCAGGTTCTATCTGAAAATCACTTTCATATACACTAGATTTGGGGTCATTATCTTCTTCATATGGATACATATTTTCACTATTATCACTGTTTAACTCACTAGCTTCATTTTCAAATATGTAGCTTATTCCAAGAAGACAGAAAAAGTCAGATTCCTGAAAGGAAAAATATATATATGATTGACATTAATATACTGAAACTCCTTGTTTGTCCAAAATCATTCCAAATGAGTGTCATTTCCCCAAGGCCACACAACTAGCTCAATAGCTGAGCAAAAACTCCTAATCACAAACACTTGTATCATACATAACTGACTTTTTGGGCTTAGTGATATAAACCTCAGTGAGATCCACTTGCATTAGGATTTGTTATCAAATAGTTGAAGAACTTTAGAAGAAAAGGCAATCTAGTGCTGAGTATATTCTGCAAAGAAACTCTAATGAAAAGGCGTACATGGCCACAAAACCTTGCTCCTTGTAAGGGTACACTGAATGGACACATGGAGCTGTGCAGTGGTTTCAGAGTGGAACTTACAGCACATGATCACAGCTCAGAAAAACCAGACTCTAAAGCATGACGGCCTGGTTAGAACCTCACTAAAACACTTAGGCTTCTTTAATTGAGTTACTGCAAACAGCCAATGGAGGCAGAGATCCCCTTGCTCATCTCACAGAACAACTAAATTTTCAAGAATAAAATGGTAAAAGCTATTTTTTTTATCTGAATGTATGAGACACTGATATGCACTGTTCTTTGGTTATCTCCATTATAAAATAAGAATAAAACTCAGAATTTTACAAAAAATAAACTTCAGAATTGCAATTTTTACAGTATAATTTTGGCAGTGCAACACTGTAGGTGATTAATAGACGTTGGAGCCAAACACTATGGATTGAAATCTTAATCCCGCTGTTTACTAGCTCTGTGACCTTGGGTGAATTAGATGACCTTTCTATGCCTCAGTCTCTTCATTTGTAAAATGAGAAAAATAATACCTTATAGGGCTGTTGTGAAAGATTAAATGAATCAAATACTTGAAATAGCAACTGTCTCTAGAAAATACTAGCCTAATGTAGCCCAAGGTTATACTACCCTAGATGAGCCAGCTGTGCAAGGATAAAAGGGCCCAACCCTTTGCCTTTATTCAGAACAAATCTGAAAGGCCATCCCAGCTTCTAAGTTCCTTATAGAATCACCTGAAATCATTGCTGCAACTGCATCATAGTTCAACTTCTCTGTCTGTCCAATCCTGCTTTTTCTGGTGTTTCCTTATCAGCGCTATTCCTAAGAGTACCCACCCCCAGTACACCTCTTGGATGCAAAAGTCCATCTATTTCCCAGGGGACTTGACCTAAGAATTTGGGCCTCCTATATGCCTACTATGAGCTCTGCTCTGTGCCAAGTACTGAAATTCTATAGTAAATGATAGAAACAATAAATAATAGACTGTGATAAGTGCTATGCAGGAAATAAACAGGAAGCTGTGGTTGAGAAGCAATAATTCCTTTAGAACCATCATGAAAGAGCTCTCTGAGGCACTGATGTTTAAGCTGCAACCTACAGCTTAACGATTAAACAACAACAAAAGGATAGGGAGGAACTAACCAGATGAAGAACTTAGGGAAAGCGTTCCAAACAAAGAGAATGACTTATATGGGTTTTTAGGCAGGGAAAGCGCTTGGCATGGTCTGCTGCTGCTAAGTCGCTTCAGTCGTGTCCGACTCTGTGCGACCCCATAGACGGAAGCTCACCAGGCTCCCCTGTCCCTGGGATTCTCCAGGCAAGAACACTGGAGTGGGTTGCCATTTCCTTCTCCAATGCATGAAACTGAAAAGTCAAAGTGAAGTCGCTCAGTCGTGTCCGACTCTTAGCGACCCCACGGACTGGAGCCTACCAGGCTCCTCCGTCCATGGGATTTTCCAGGCAAAAGTACTGGGGTGGGGTGCCATTGCCTTCCCCGTGGCATGGTCTAAGAACAGTCAATAGGCCAGCATGGCTAGGAGCAGAGTCGGGGCCAGAAGAAGGGCATAAGACAGGGTCAGCAGAGGGCAGGAACAGATCATGCAGAGCCAGGTAAGGAGTCAGGGCTTGATTGCAGATTCAACGCAAAGCCACTCAAAGGCTTGCAACCAAGTGAATGACAAGATCTGATTTTTTTTATTTTGATTCATGACTATAAGATTCATGGCTGTTTAGAGAATGAATTGGAAGAGGGCAAAAGTAAAGGTAAAAAGACCAGTTAGAAATCTACCGCAGGTTCTACTCAGGAGGTAATTATGCCTTGAGTCAGGGCTATAGGGAGAGTAAAAATGAAGAGAAGACAGATAGATATATTTTGGAGACAGAACTGGCAGGACCAATAGTTACAGAGTGAAGAGACAGTTAATCCCAGAATTTGTGCTGGGAAAGAGCCAAATAATAGACAGTTTACTTAACCAGGCAGAACTGATTTCACACTGACCTCATTTAAGGTACACTGGCTTAACCTGCGGTGTGTGTGTGTGTGCTAAGTCGCTTCAGTTGTGTCCGACTCTTTGTGATCCTATGGACCGTAGCCTGCCAGGCTCCTCTGTCCACGGGATTTTCCAGGCAAGAATTCTGGAGTGGGTGGCCATACTCTCCCCTAGAGGATCTTGCTGATCCAGGGATCGAACACAGAATCTGAATTAAATGCGCTAGTCAAATTCATGTATAGAAGAGTCACCTTCTGATTCCCTTTCTCATTATCAAGCCCAGCATTATCAAACTCAGTTAAAAATCCAACAGCAAAAGAGGTTTACAGATTGGAGACCTAGAGAGTATGATGGGAAATATACTCTGTCTCAGTAGGACAATAACATTAGTAATAATATCTAACATTTACATAGCACTTAGTAAATGCTGTTTTATGTGCTTTCATATGCTCTTTTTTCCTCAATACATTCATGAGGTAAGTTTATAATCATCATCCTCATTTTATAAATAAGAAAAAAGGCACAAAGATCACATGACAACTAAGTGGCTAAGTCAGGCTTTGAACCCAGCCCATCTCCAGAATTGATGCTCTAAACCACTGTATTCTACTGCCTGCTAATTTTTCAGTAAGCAAAATCTTTGTCATTAACCCTGTCTTACCTGATATTATTCACATACTCAGACTATTCCTAGCGTTAGTTCTTAAGACTATTTTATGTATCCACTATATAAGATGTATAACCCATGGGCACTTACACCACAGAAAACTGTGTTAACCAATAAATTTTAAATTCAACTAATAACTGTTAAGGGAATGGCAACCCCATCCAATAGTCTTGCCTTGAGAATACCATGGGCAGAGGATCCTGGTGGGCTACTGTCCAAAGGGGTCACAAAGAGTCAGATATGAATGAATGACTCACACACACACACACAAACACACATACACACACAGAACAACTATACTCCAATATCAATTAATTTAAAAATAAATTAAATAAAGAATACATTCATTAAAGGGAGAAAGAAGAAAAGGAAAACTGGTAATTGGAAAAGAGAATTATTGGGTGTTTGCAATTATTTCTTTTGTTAGAGAAAAAATATATAAATTTACTTTGAAAAATAAATCAGTTTAATTAACAACCAAAATCTGTTTACTCACTTTTGTTGGTATTTGAACTTCCTCAGATATGAATATTTCTTCAATCTGGACTGCATCTCTGGGAAAATATCCAAAGTCCTTTCCTTTCTATCAAAATGAAGAATAAATATTAGCAAGTAAGAGTGATCAAAGCAATAGCTATCGAGCCTAATTTTGTTCCATGTCCTTGACTTTCATGTATTTCAAATCACAAATATTAATTGGTTTTCATTTACTATCTAAAAGAAAGTCCAATGAAATCATATTCCGTTTGCTACTCAACAGAACAGGGTTAATTTGAGGGAACAAAGGGGCAAGCTATAAAATGGCACTTTTTCAGATTTCAGAGGGAAAACCATTCATTTTATTCCTCTTTCTGTTCTTAATGACCTTTCTTGCCTAGTGGGCCACAGATTTATACTAATAAACATGGAATATCAAAAAACAAGGGAATGGTGACAATATCCAAGCTAGATGGAGCTGTGACATATTCAGCATTTTCAGGATGTCAAAATAAGATGTTTAAACTCTGAAGAGCCAAGATGGATTCATCAAGATAGTAAAGATCTACGAGTCCTCCAGAGGAAATTCGGTTCCATTCAACTTCTGTACCTTGGTGACAGAGATCCTCTCAATCTTGTTTAAGTGCCTTCAAGATGTCCCCCAAGATTGACGGCTTCACACGGCCACTCTCAGCCCATTTCCTACCCCTGTCCAAGTTTAAGGAGCGTATCTCTTTTGGCCCTTTGATTTAGCACCATTACACCTCAATTCTGATTTTTCCAGCTCTTCAGTTGCTGCAACTATTTGAAAACTGACAAAACGAACTCCACAATATGGCTTCTTTTCTATGGTCGCAAAACCTGGTTTGCAGGATCTTAGTTCTTTGACCAGAGATTGAACCCAGGCCCTCGGCAATGAAAGCCCAGAGTCTTAATCACACAGTGTAGATTCTTTTAATTTTATTTATTTACTTATTTTGGGCTGTGCTATGTCTTTGTTGCTATGCAGGCTTTTCTCTAGTTGCAGCGAGCAGGGCCTATTCTCTAGTTGCGGTGCACAGGATTCTCATTGCCGTGGCTTCTCTTGTTGCAGAGCATGGACTCTAGGGCACATGGGCTTCAGTAGTTGTGACTCCTAGGCTCTAGAGTGTGGGTTCAATAACTGTGGTCCACGGTCTCAGTTGCTTGGCAGCATGTGGGGTCTTCCCAGATCAGAGATCAAACCCATGTCTCCTGCACTGGCAAGTGGATTCTTTACCACTGAGACACTAGAGAAGCCCACAGTGTGGCTTCTTAAATGGCTATCTGCCTGGACCAGACACCTAAAGCACAAAACTAAGTGTGCTTGAAACTTCACCCTGGCTCCACACATTGCATGTTGCTTTGTGTAGAACTATCGTCTTCACACTTGTAGACAAGAAAGAATGCTTTCTTTTCTTCTTATGATACCTACTGTTTAATTTTTCTTATAGTTGCATTAGATATCTCCGGCACCCCACCCCAGTACTTTTGCCTGGAAAATCCCATGGACGGAGGAGCCTGGTAGGTTCCAGTCCATAGGGTCGCTAAGAGTCGGACACGACTGAGTGACTTCACTTTGACTTTTCACTTTCATGCATGGAGAAGGAAATGGCAACCCACTCCAGTGTTCTTGCCTGGAGAATCCCAGGGACAGGGAAGCCTGGTGAGCTTCCGTCTATGGGGTCGCACAGAGTCGGACACGACTGAAGCGATTTAGCAGCAGCAGTGCATTCAGGGCAGAGAAATAGTGTGTTTCAAGAACCATAAGCAGTAAGCAGTCTTGGGAGCTGCAAAGTCCAGGTAAACAATACTGGTCAACAATGTCTGAAGTTCAGTCATATAGCCTCTAATGCTAAGAAGCAGGATTGACCCATGTAGAATCTGCTCCTTCAAATAAAGATCAGAGGCTTCCCATGTAGATGCTATAACAAGGAAGAGATCTTATGCATATGCTATATGGAAATGATGTATGTATCAGGTTGGTCATGCTTGCTCAGCTTGGGAATAAAATCATGTGTCATGGTATGTTTTCATTCTAAAACATAATGATATAATCTAAGATACCAATCTATTTTCAACTGAAAACATTAATCATTAATTTGTCTATGTTATGTATTCAGAAAGATGATTCATGCATCTAGGAATTTCAGTGTAATAGGACTTTGGGCCAAATAAAAGTGTCTCAGTTATTCTTTTTTTCCATGAAAAATTCATATACCTCATTTCCTTAGGCTACTAATCTTTCAGAGGACCTCTTCAATAGCAACTATTTGCTCAGAAAGACATGTCTTTTTTATTTTCTTGGCCAACTGAGATCTCAGTTTTCCCAGTTAGGAAATGGAACTGCACCCTTGGCAGTGAAAGGTGATAGCATGGAGCTCTAACCACTGGACTGCCAGGGTAGTCCCAAGATATGTCCGTTAATCTGATTAACTAAAACTTCCCAGTCTCTCTTAAACTTGGCCGTTGGTAGCATCAAGGGATGGCTGGGCTTACCTAGTCACCCGGTAATCTCCATCAGTACCTCTAAGGTCTCTCCAAACAAATATAAAAGTTAAGTTCAAAAACTATGCATGCTATGTAAAATAACTTCAAGGCACTCTTAAGCCTTCAGCCCAATCAGATTGGCTTCCCCAAAGCTACTTTTATAGAAATTCTGGAACCAAGAGTGAACATGTCCATGTTTGTTTGTTTAAATATGTCAAAGGCTTTATATATATAGGTTTTACATATATATGTGTATATATATATGTGTATATATATAGTACTTTGAAATGTTTAAAGTTCTTTTAGAGATGAAAAGCAGGCTTCTTCGTGCAAGCTGGTCATTTATTCTGTATTCAATTTATAAAATTAGATACTTACACTTCCTGCCCACAAGTCTTCCCTTTTTCCTGAGAGTTTAACATAAACTGATATCTCTTCTCCCTTAGTGAAGTTCAGGTACCGACAGTCAGGTCCTCTGTAATCTCTTATGGCGAAGACTCTGCTTATTAAAGCTACGTAACACACAAAGTAGAGAAGGGAAGGAAAAGATAATTAGTTTTCTTCCTGGCACCTACTATATTCCAGGCATCATGATAAGCCCTTTCATACCTTTATCATGGTTATTATGAAATTCTCAAAACAGCCTATGAGGGAAATAATCTCATCTTAGACTAACAAATGAACCTTTAATTACGTCTCAAAGAGATGGTCACACACCTGATAAATAGTGGAGCCAGATCTGAACTGATTTTCTTTTCACCGCAACATCCACCTTCTATATTCTGAGCTCTTCTTTCTGTTTTTCCCTAAACCTTTCTAGAAATCTATCAGTCTCTCTTAATGGACAACTCATATCCTACTTCTTATATGCTGCTGCTGCTGCTAAGTCACTTCAGTCGTGTCCGACTCTGTGTGACCCCATAGACAGCAGCCCACCAGGCTCCCCCGTCCCTGGGATTCTATCCCTAATTGGTCCAGTCTACTCTGCCCCTTCTCTGAATTTCAAAATTACCTATTATTCTTATGTTGTATCTCTATTTACTATTTCATATTGACCTGTCTTATCATCATTTACTAGAATGAAAATCCCTGGAGGAACAGAAACTTATCTTACATTTTATTTTATTCCATTTAGATACACATCCCTGATCTTCCAGACCCAGCACATAACAGACCTTTAGTAACTATGAACGATTATATCCACATATGCTAGATTTAGCCCTTCAACATATAAAGTAATAGATATACCATATTAACTAGTATAATTATACTGACATATGTAAAACATTTTGATTAAGTTGTGCAATTAAAGTTAAAATAACTTTTATCAATTACTATAAATGTAAATGTTCTGTTTACATGATATGTGCCTAACCCTAAGGCAACTAAAATGAGGTTGTAAAGAAGGAAATAAAAATTGTTTTATTATTATATAATTAGGTAATAATATAATTATATAATGGTTCTATAATAATATTATTATTATCATCTAGTAAACATTCTCGATATATTAAATTACATATCCAAATTACTAAGGAAAATGTTTACACATAAAAATTTACTTTTAAATTATTTATGTTAATACTTAATAATATTTTGCATTTTTAATTTCCATGTTGCAAATTAGAAATAATTCTCACATACTGGAGGGATAGAAGGTTTAAAGCAATTATAATATATTGGGACGAAAGATGCTATTCATTTTGTACCATAATGCCAATTTCAGAAAATAAGTTCTTAAAGAACAAAATGAAAATTAATTTATCATTGTAGAAGAAAGCTTAATATTCAAAGACATAAATAAAATTTTCAACTCCTAAAACTCATTTCAGTATTTTTACATAATAAATTATGTAAAGTTATTATAAAATAACTTTATATAATAAAGTTATTATAAAATTATGTAAATTAATTAAAGTTTTAGACAATAAATCACGATAGTATGAAATAAAAACAGTCTGAGAAAACTCATGAGAGTCAGAAACTTCTGATTGTGAAACAGAAACTAAAAAATGTAATAGCTTCATAAAAATAGCTATCAAATGGCCTGATTTTTTTTAATATAAATCATTTACATTTATCTTAAAAAGTAGTAAAAGTGCTAATTTGTTTTTGAAAGCTGGATTAATAGCCTTATAATTTCTGATATATTTATATATAAGGTTATCCTTACTCCTTTATATTTACATTAAAAACTATCACAAAATGTTTTGCTTCTAGCATGACCTTTTTATAATGGACTATACCTTATAACTACAAATATTTCCCAATGATATTAATGTTCATTTTTTTATCATACATGCCCACAATAACATTTTATATCATTTCAGAGCCTTAGTTTAAGAGGAAAAAAAGAAAAGCAACTTACCTTCACATTCCAAGTCACCACATTTTTTAAAGTCTGCCAGCAGTTTTGTGCTCTTCAAACACTTTGTCAGAGAAATAACCAAAAGGAAGATCCTGTAAATTTTAAGATCTGCCATGCTAAAACAAGCAGGAATCCCAAACAAGGTTTAAACTGATTGTTTAGGCAGTAGTTATGCCAGCCAAAACAGGAGATAACCCAGCCTATTTTCTAAATGTAAGAGGGAAAGGTTTGAGGTTTTTCAACCCCTTCTACCCCATAACTACTTTTTTCTATCCGTGTTTAGGCTTAACTTGAGAGACAAACACTCTCTGTTCTCAATCTTCAGTATCTGCAGTGTCAGGTATCCAGATTATACATAAGAGTTTAATAATTAACAGGGATATTTAGCTGGAGTCACGTCTTACAAAGCCGGCCTGTGGAAAACTCTCCTGCTTAAAGGCACCTTGTGTTCCACACAACAATTTTTAAATGGCCTCCACAAAAGGTAGTTCATCTCTTTCTGTTAAAGTCTTCGAGTAGATCAGTCAATAAGTATATAGTATTTGCTGCATGTAAATACCAGCATCAAGAAAGATATAGTTAAATGTAGAAGCAATAAGAATTTATATTAGAAGCATGGTTCAGTATTATCATGATGAAAGTTATTTGAAAAAATATCCCACTTTCATACTGTAACAACCTTCCATGTTACTCTGAAGTTGAAACTTGTATTTAGTTAAGATAGTTAAAATGTATTAAGTACTTATTATGATCCACGTACTATCTTAAACAATTACACGACCTGATTTTACTCTCACATCAACTGTCTAAGTAGTTAATATTATCATCCCTATTTTTGCATTATTAGGAAACTGAGGTACATCAGATCAGATCAGATCAGTCGCTCAGTTGTGTCCGACTCTTTGCAACCCCATGAATCGCAGCACGCCAGGCCTCCCTGTCCATACCAACTCCCGGAGTTCACTGAGACTCACGTCCTTCAAGTCAGTGATGCCATCATCCAGCCATCTCATCCTCTGTCGTCCCCTTCTCCTCTTGCCCCCAGTCCCTCCCAGCATCAGAGTCTTCTCCAATGAGTCAATTCTTCGCATGAGGTGGCCAAAGTACTGGAGTTTCAGCTTTAGCATCATTCCTTCCAAAGAAATCCCAGGGCTGATTTCCTTCAGAATGGACTGGTTGGATCTCCTTGCAGTCCAAGGGACTCTCAAGAGTCTTCTCCAACACCACAGTTCAAAAGCATCAATTCTTCGGTGCCCACCCTTCTTCACAGTCCAACTCTCACATGTATACATGACCACAGGAAAAACCATAGCCTGATGGGTTAACTCACTTGCCCAACGTCACATAGTGCATGGAGAAGAAATTTAAACCTAGGTCCCATGACTCGTCCTTCTCACAACCACAGAAAGGTGTCTACTCCATCTGCGACAATACCATTCCAGAAACAGAAGGCACAGTTTCATACAATACATATATACAGTGTCATTTCATGTATTTCAAATCATATTCATATTTCTGTATGTAGAGGGTGAATGAGAGAGATGTCTGAAAGACTCCTCTCCCACATGGTGGGAATATATCATTTGAGTTCCAGTTGTTTTCACTTCCTCTTTGTACTTTTCTATATTGTTTGACTTTCTTCTTAAAAGTAAGTAAGCATATATCATTTTTAAATAACAGTAAGGTTTTGGAAATTAAATTATTTGAATGACTTGTTTAGTCGCCAAGTCACATCTGACTCTTTTTGCGATCCCATGGAGTGTAGCCTTCCACGTTCCTCTGTCCATGGCATTTCCCAGGTACAAATACTGGAGTAGGTGGCCACTTCTTTCTCCAAATTGAATGATATTGTCCCTTAAAGGAGATCAAATCCCTATATTGGGAATTTTTGTGTAAAACACTAGGTCAAAGTAGACTTTTGCAAACTATGTTTGTCCTATTTCAATCTTAGGGAAATATTTTTCTTAGTCCTTCTTTGCTGTACCTTTTCCCAGTGTCTGGGCAGGCCAGCATGTATGTGCTTTGAAGAATGCAGCACTCGCAGCACTTGTATGACGCCACACTCCCCTCTAGTGCCTGAGCAAGCTAAAGTGAAAGTCTGTTACATTCAAAGTCCTAAAAAAAAAGGATGTGTGTTCTCTATTTGTTTTCCAGAACCAATAATTGGTAGGAACCCTGTTCTCTGAGATCAAAGATTTTTGCCTCTTTAGAAAGAATCTGACAGAGCATGAGTTTGAGGATCCTTTGGTTTACATCTAGAGCTATGCAGTACAGCACTGCATAGCAGTACATGTGCACACTCAAAAAGGTGTAGGTTTGTTTCTTGAATACTTTTGCAAATCTGTAAACTATGTTTGTCAAAGATATTAAAGAAGCTCTTCAGCTTCAAATTTTGGCACTGAATTACTTACATGGTCTATAGTATCAAATCAAGAATGTTCAATAATTAATGTACTTCATCCTTTTCTATATTCAGTATTAAAAATGTTAAAGCTAAATTCTTAACTAGCTAATTTAATTGTGCTCTATTCATTTGAGTCCAGAAAAACAAGAGAAAAATCCTTGCCTATGATACCACCTTGCAGAGATTTGCTCTTGCTAGAAATGCTCCCACTTTATTACTACTTAACGCACTCAAATGATCTCATTTTAGGTTCAAACCATTATTCAAATATATTTTAACAAGAAATCTGAAAATGTGGTAGCATAATGTCACTGTCTCTAACAGATCCAGATGAAGAGGTGGTATATGAAAAGGATGAGAACATTTAAAGAAACTGAAGTATCAATTTTCACTGCAAAAATAGTCTATTAACTTAGCCAGACATTATATAATGGCTGATGCATTTTGCAGCTCAAGTGTTTTGTCAATATTAAAATATAATACTGCTTCTGAGGAGGATTTCATAGTACAAATCAGGAAAACTGATTTGGAAAGTCTATCTTCCAAAAGATAGGCCTTTGGAAGCCTTTCTTTCAAATCAGTATTGGAATCAGTTTGCCAACAAAGCTATGGTTTTTCCAGTAATCATGCACAGATATAAGAATTGGATCATAAAAAATGCTGGACACCGAAGAATTGATTCTTTTGAATTGTGGTGTTGGAGAAGACACTTGAGAGTCCCTTGGACTGCAAGAAAGTTAAACCAATCAATCCTAAAGGAAATCAATCCTGAATATTCATTGGAAGGACTGATTCTGAAGCTCCAATACTTTGGCCACCTGGTGCAAAGAGCTGACTCATGGAAAAGACCTTGATGCTAGAAAAGATTGAGGGCAGGAGAAGGGGGCAGTAGAGGATGAGATAGTTAGATAGTATCACTCAGTCAATGGACATGAATTTGAATAACTTCTGGGAGATGTGGAAGACAGGGAGCCTGGTGTGCTGTAGTTCATAGGGTTTACATTCGAGAGATCAGACACAACTTAGTGACTGAACAACAACAATAGCTTTCTTTAGAAGCCACACAGGATGAAAGAGTAACTACTGCTCTGAGCCAAAGAATCAATCCTCAAAGCCACGAATGTTCAGTATCTCAGCGGTAATATGACAAAGCAGACCTTCCCATGAGAATATACAGACATAATCATGACTGCTGCACTTCTACTGCTTGGTGATGTTATTTCTGATACTATGTGGTACTACTTTTTCTCTTAGTACCTCAGATTTCCTAAAGTGGGAACATACTTCTTCAATCAGCTGCCTGTTACCCTGGCAGTTTATAAAATAGAAAAACTTAATTACAGGGGTCCCATCTTATCCACATTTTCACTTTCCATGGATTCTGCTACCTGAGATCTGAGAACATTATATTGAAAATTCCAGAAACAAACAAGTCACAAGTTTTAAATTGTGCGCTGTTCTAAGTGCTGTGATGAAATCTCCTGCTGTCCTTCTCCCTCCCACTCAGAATCACCCCTTTGTCCAGGATATCCTGTCCATCAGTCACTTAGCAGCCACCTTGGTTATCAGCTGGGCTATCAAGGTATCACAGTGCTTGTGTTCAAGGAGCCTTTGGTTTACTTAAAAACAGCCCCAAATACAGGAGTAACAATGCTGGCAATTTGGATACGCCAAAGAAAAGCCATAAAGCACTTCCTTTAGGTGAAAATGGGAAAGTACTTGACAATAAGCGGAAAAAAAATCATATGCTGAGATTGCTGAGATCTACGGTAGAAACAAATCTACCTGTGAAATTGTGAAGAAGGAAAAAGAAATCTGTGCTGGTTTTGCTATCACACTTCAAAATGCAAAAGTTA
Source organism: Tragelaphus eurycerus (assembly GCA_935064755.1). Taxonomy (NCBI): domain Eukaryota; kingdom Metazoa; phylum Chordata; class Mammalia; order Artiodactyla; family Bovidae; genus Tragelaphus; species Tragelaphus eurycerus. The sequence goes on from CAKXYN010000038.1 coordinate 10,444,993, forward strand.
CATCCACAATGTCTGATAAAGGCTAAGATGGAAAGGGCATTAAATTTGTACAATAAGAAATGCTTGGAGAGAGAAGACATATAGATGGCAAAAAAAAAAAAAAAAAAACCATGAAAAGATACTCAATATCACTAATTTTTAGAGAAATGCAAAACAAAACTATTAATACAATGAGGTATCACCTCACACCAGTCAGAATAGATTTCATCAAAAAATCTACAAATAATAAATGCTGGAAAAGGTATAGAGAAAAGGGAACCCTCCTACCTGGTTGGTGGAAATGTGAATTGATTCTGCCACTATGGAGAACAGTATGGAGATTCTTTTAAAAAATAAAGCTACCATATTATCCAACAATCCCACTCCTGGCATATATACAGAAAAAAAAAATTCAAAAGGATGCTGCACCCCAATATTCACTGAAGCACTGTTATACAATAGCCAGGGCATGCAAGCAACCTAAATGTCCATTAAATGAGGAATGGATAAAGATGTGGTACATACCTACAATGGAATATTACTCAGTCACGGAAAGGAATGAAATAATGCCATCTGCAGTGACGTGGGTGGACCTAGAGACTGTCATACAGACTGACATACAGATTGTCATACAGACAAAGACAAATATGTGAATTCAGTCGGTCCCCATCTGTTTGCCACCCCATGAACTGCCCACCAAGCTCCTCTGTCCATGGAATTTTCCAGGCAAGAATACTGGAGCGAGTTGCCATTTCCTCTGCCAGGGGATCTTCCTAAACTAGGGATCAAATCTGCCTCTCCCACGTCTCCTGCATTAACAGGCAGATTCTTTACCACTGAGCCACCTGAGAAAACTCAAATACTGTATATCACTTATAGTGGACTTGAGAAAACTGGTACAGATTTACAGATGAACTTATTTGCAAGGCAGAAATAGTGTCACAGATGTAGAAAACAATATTATAGGGGGTACCAGTGGAGGAAGTGGGGGTGGGATGAATTGGGAGATTGGGATGGATATATGCACACTATTATATATAAATGTCTAACTAATGAGAACCTACAGGAATCTCTACTGAATGCTGTGTGATGATCTAAATGGGAAGGGAATCTAAAGAGTGTGTGTGTGTATGTGTGTGTGTGTGTATGTATATATATATATTTAACTGATTCACTTTGTACAGCAGAAACTAACACGGTATTGTAAAGCAACTATGTTCCAATAAAAATTAATTAAAAAAATGTTGACAGAGAGATCACATTCATATGGCTTCTGTTCTAACAATGTACCTATTTCCAGGTCTGCATCAGCTGCAGAGAGCCACCTTACCCAAGATCACCCTCTTCCTGGGTGATCTGATGAATCTGTTGATAAATGACAAGTGAATACAAAAGCAGGATCATCTCAGCCTAAGGCAGGACACTCTGACAGGCATTCCTCACACTACAGAGCTCCGTGTTGGATTGACTGAAGTTTGCAGAGCCTGCATTGGAGTTTGACTTCCCTTTCTACCCAATCCCTTCTCTCTCCTCTCCTTTAGTAGGTGTTAATCTCTCGAACGCATAACTCCGTCTCGGTATTTATTACCTAGAGGACCCAATCTCAGATGCTAGTGATCCACAGATGCAAAAAGAGGAGATGGCAGGATGTGCACACTTTGACTTGTCATTGGTGCTCGTCACTCCATGGCTCTTCTTACTTTTGTTGCTTTTGTGTTGCTGAAGGCCGTTTTAATCTTGACCACTTCCTCTTATTCTATCAGAGTTCTACCAGGAGACAGATGGGTATTCCATTTTGAGGGAGGCACTCTTGAGTGATTGAGGAGTTTCTAATAACAAAGGTGGAGGCAGGGTTAAGACAGACCAGCAGGGGCTGTAACATCCCCAGGCATGAAGGAACTGTAACCACAGCCTGGAGAGAACTCCAGGAAAGGACTGCCCAGCACAAACTTGAAACCTTCAGTAAAGGACCTCAGTCAAGAGAATCTCTTTTTCTGATCTGATTGTATCTCCAATCCATCAAACCCAGTTAGAAGCTAGCAAATAGGGAACTCTCTGAAGCCATTCTAAAGTTCTGTGTTCTAGAGATGCAGAGCAGAGTGGCAAAGAGTGGACTGGGAGGAAAAGAAAATACCCTCCATGTTGTCATTATTCCTTTACTGTGTGTTTTTGAATGATAGTATGCAATACCCTCTACAGTCAAGATGGTAAGTGCATGATATTTGCTGATCACAGCGGACTGAATTGGTAAGTCTCATCAGAAGGTAGGAAAGGAATTTAAAGTTTGTTGAACACCAGCTTTGTATCAATAAGCTTAATATTGCACATGAAAATCTCACCTTCCAGGATAGGTATTACTTATTGAGTGCCTGTGATGTGCCAGCCACTCTTCTAGGGAGTGGAGGTACAGGAATGAACAGAGCAAAGTCCTTGCTCTCAAGGACTTTGTATGCTAGTGAAGAGAGACAAGAACAAACAAGCAAATAAATGAACAGGATAACTGCAAGTAGTGATAACTTGTTACGTAAGCCTGCTTAAGATAAAATTGTAAGGAAAGGCATTTCTGGACAGTGACATTTGATTTAAGATGGGGGAGTAGAAGGCAGAACATTGTGTGCAGAGGGGAGAATGAATGAGAAAGTCGTACTTCATGGTCTGAAGTTTGATTGTGTGTGTGTGTTAGTCTCTCCGTCATGTCCAACTCTTTGCAACCCCATGGACTGTAGCTCACCAGGCTTCTCTGTCCATGGAATTTTCCAGGCAACAATAGTGGAGTGGATTGCCATTCCCTTCTCCAGAAGTTTGATTACCACAGATGTAAAGAAAAAAAAAATGAAAAAGGCACATTGAATGCATTCTAGTATATCAGAAACAAGGCTCTAAAGTGGAAACTAACTTAGTATATATAATCAAGAAGCATAAAGGCAGGTGGAGAATGGTCAGAGGTGAAGTAGAAGACACAGGTCCCATCGTGGAGGGACTTTTGACTTTGTTTGTTCTAAGTGCAGTGGGATGCCATGGGAAGTTTTAAGGAAGAGACTGACAATATTTGTGTTTATATATAACCTCACTTTTTTGCTTTACTAACTCCTACTTATTGTTCAAGTATCTTAAGTTAAATCACTTAATGAATATATCACTCAGCTTTTTATTGAGTGAATAAACGAATACATTTCTGAATGAATAAACAAACTGATTTCTTTTCAAGGGCAAGATTTGTCATGCCCCATTACTAAATGAAACTGTATCTTCAGCTGTGAGGCTCAACTGCTTCTTTCTCTCATTTCTAAAAAAGTCAAGTGATCCTTTTGATTAAATTTGCATTGCTGAAGGTGTGTTACAAAAATCTATAATCCACCCACACTGTAACTAGGGGATTGAGATTAGCTTTATATTAGATCTGTATTTCTAATGTTCTCAGACAAGGTGTGAGAATGATACTGGAACAAAGCCAATATATTGTGAAAATGCTCATAGTCTTACCAATAAACATATTACCACATTCGAGCAGATTTTGTTTTATATAACCTGTTGACAGAAAATTATCTCCATAATTATTTTAAAAGAAATAATATTTTCAAGTGACAAAGGTATATATATTTTTTTTCTTCAGGATCAACAATTCAGAGACATTGAAGGGCTTTTACTCTAGGACTGCTTTCTGGGCCTATGCCAGAGAACTGCCTCATAAGAAAGTTCATGTTGGTGTATCAGCCATTCATATAAAGGTCAAGACCTGTCTTACACAGGATTACACTCTACAGAGTACTGTAAACTAGATCCAACATATTTATTTTCACTCAAGCGCCACAACACTCCTGCTGAGAATTCATGTCGCCTCCATGCATTCTTCAGGACTCCATTACAGCAAAATCGGCACCTAGACCTACATACATGTTTCAAAATTGAGTGATAATAAAAAACTCTTTTCTCCAAAAATTCAACTCAAAGCATGTGAAGAGTGAAATGTCAGACAAAGAGGCTTTTCTGCCTTTCTGCTTTTCTCACATTTGTAGAACATTTTTTTCCCCCGTACTGTAGAGCATAAAAATACTTAAATGGTACATGTTAAAAGACTTAAGATCTCCATCCCAAGTATTAAATCCTAATTTTTCATTCTCAATAGGAAAATCATGTCGGGTTACAGTAATCAAGCAATGGTTCAAACAAAAATAATTAAAAATATTATCAAATTACAAAATATTGCTTATCATAGACCTGCACATAAAATTCAGACTATTATAAATTCACAGTAATAAAGAGCTATTTAAAAGCTTGGAAATTTTTGCTTTGAAACCTTACAAACTATGTATGGGCTTCTAAAAATATGCCATGTTAAATGAGTCATGTTGTGGCAAACACACTTATAGATGTATCTCCATGGCTAGCTTTTCAGATGTTGTTGAATATCTTTATGAAAATTCCTCTGGAGATGAGTAATGTGGGAGTTGGCAGTGCATTTTCATCCGATTTCTTCTGATTCCTGTCCTATTGCTATCATGATTAACTTCTTTTTCAGAGTGTCATACTATTTAAGCCAAAATGGAAGGTCTGTATTTTGGGCAGATGACTATTCAGTGCACTGAATGATGGAGCATCCTACCAGATACTGTTAAATCTGGGAAATGATAAAAATTTGAAGTATAGTTTCTACTGAATACCATATACTGCTTTCATACCATGGTAAAGTAAAAAAACCATAAAATCAAAAAATCATTAAGTTGAACCTCATAAGTCAAGGACTGCCTATATAGACATATGTGGTGTGTTTTTTTTTGCTGGTATCATTGATCTGCCCAGTTAATTTCTTCCAAAAGGAAACACATTTAACATTTTCCCCAAAATTGCCCAGCATACAATATTTCTCATTATAAGCACATATCTGTTCATTAAATGAACACTGCTATCATTTCAATGGAAACTGATTCCATAAAGTAACCATTACAGCCAGCTTTGCCAAGTATTCTTATGGGAAGATTGTGAAAAATCTGTAGAAGCTAAAACACAATGCATTATAAACATATGCGTCTTGACTATTCTCTAGGAAGCAGTGAGGTCTATGTGAATATATTCCATTTCCAGCATCTGGTGTTGAATAAATGCTCAATAAATGTAGGACTATTATCAGTCCTTAAGAGAGTGAAAGCAATCAGCTTAAAGTTTTTCTTAGTAATGGAAGGCAAGGACTACCACTCACTCTCTCGTTCTCCAAATGTCTTCCTTTTGCTGAATATAAATAGCCTTTCAGGGACTTCCCTGTCAGACTAATGGTTGGCACTCTGCACTCCCAATGCAGGGGGTGCAGGTTTGATCACTGGTTGGGGCAACTAGGATCCCACATACCGCAGCTAAAAAAAATAAATAACACAAAAATAAAATAAATAGGCTTTGTCTTGATGTATGGCAAAAGCAATGCAATATTGTAAAGTTAAGCAAAATAAAATTAAAAAAAATAAAAATAAAATAAAATAAATAGACTTTCAATAAATATTTCCTAAATTGAATCACTCAAATAACAAACTAAGATTGTTAACTTTGCTATGTTGAGAGACTAACTTGTTTGGGTTGATTTAGAAGTAGTAATAATCTATAAGCATTCTTGAGATGATCTTAAGGATAACAAAGGTCTTAACTATACAATTCAGTCCCCACTCCAGTACTCTTGCCTGGAGAAATCCCATGGATAGAGGAGGCTGGTGGGCTGCAGTCTATGGAGTCGCTAAGAGTCGGACACGACTTGAGTGACTTCACTTTCACTTTCATGCATTGGAGAAGGAAATGGCAACCCATTCCAGTATTCTTGCCTGGAGAATCCCAGGGATGGGGGAGCCTGGTGGGCTGCCGTCTATGGGTCGCACAGAGTCGGACACGACTGAAGCGACTTAGCAGCAGCAGCAGCATACAATTTGGTAGATTCCTACAAGTATAACCATTATCCAGGCGAAGAATGAACTTTACCAGCAATTTAGAAGTTTCCTTCATGACCCCTTTCGTCATTAACCTCTCCATTCTTCCCAAAGTTACCACTGTCTTGACTTTGAACATCATTAATTCTAAAACTATGGATTAGTTTTTGAAATTTATGTCAAGAGGATCACATGATATGTATTCCTCCCTGATTTCTGTTGCTCAATATTGCAGTTATAGGAGGTATCATGTTGATGATGTAGCTATTCATTTATTTGAATTGCTGAACAGCATTCCATCATATGATTATGCCACAATTTATTCATCTCATTGTTGAGGGAATTTGGATTTTTACAGATTAGGCCATCTATAAACAAATTTTTATCAGTTCTGTTCAGTAGCTCAGTCCTGTCCAACTCTTTGCAACCCCATGGACTGCAGCTGCAGCAGACCAGGGTTCCCTGTCCATCACCAACTCCCGGAGCTTGCTCAAACTCATGTCCATCGAGTTGATGATGCCATCCAACCATCTCATCCTCTGTTGTCCCCTTCTCCTCCTGCCTTCAATCTTTACCAGCATCAGGGTCTTTTCCAATGAGTCAGTTCTTCACATCAGGTGGCCAAAGTATTGGAGGAGTTTCAGCGTCAGCATCAGTCTTTCCAATGAATATTCAGGACTGATTTCCTTTAGGATTGACTGGTTTGATCTCCCTGCAGTGCAAGCGACTCTCTATGTCCAGTTTTAACAGTTGCTTCTTGGCTTGCATACAGATTTCTCAGGAGGCAGGTCAGGTGGTCTAGTATTCCCATTCCTTGAAGAATTTTCCACAGTTTGTTGTGATGCACACAGTCAAAGGCTTTGGCATAATCAATAAAGCAGTAGATGTTATTCTTGAATTCTCTTGCTTTTTCTGTGATCCAACAGATGCTGGAAATTTGATCTCTGGTTCCTCTGCCTTTCTAAATCCAGCTTGAACATCAGGAAGTTCATGGTTCACACACTGTTGAAGCCTGGCTTGGAGAATTTTGAGCATTACTTTGCTAGCATGTGAGATGAGTGCAATTGTGCAGTAGTTTGAACATTCTTTGGTATTGCCCTTTTTGGGATTGGAACGAAAACTTACCTTTTCCAGGCCTGTGGCCACTGCTGAGTTTTCCAAATTTCCTGGCATAGAGTGCAGCACTTTAACATTATCTTTTAGGATTTGAAGTAGCTCAACTAGAATTCTATCACCTCCACTAGCTTTGTTTGTAGTGATGCTTCCTAAGGCCCTCTTGACTTTACATTCCAGGATGTCTGGCTCTATGTGAGTGGTCACACCATCGTGATAACTGCAATGAAGATCTTTTTTGTATAGTTCTGTGTAAACTTGGCACCTCTTCCTTAATATCTTCTGCTTCTGTTAGGTTCATTCCATTTCTGTCCTTTACTGTGCCCATCTTTGCGTGAAATGTTCCCTTGGTATCTCTAATTTTCTTGAAGAGATCTCTAATCTTTCCCATTTTATTGCTTTCCTCTATTTCTTTGCATTGATTGCTGAGGAAGGCTTTCTTATCTCTTCTTGCTATTCTTTGGAACTCTGCATTCAGATGGGTATATCTTTCCTTTTCTCCTTTGCCTTTAGTTTCTCTTTTCTCAGCTATTTGTAAGGCCTCCTCATACAACCATTTTGCCTTTTTGCATTTCTTTTTCTTGGGGATGGTCTTGATCACTGCCTACTGTACAGGGTCACGAACCTCTGTCCATAAATCTTCAGGCACTCTATCAGATCTAATCCCTGGAATCTATTTGTCATTTCCACTGTATAATCATAAGGGATTTGATTTAAGTCATATATAAATGGTCTAGTGGTTTTCCCTGCTTTCTTCAATTTAAGTTTGAATTTGGCAATAAGGAGTTCATGATCTGAGCCACAGTCAGCTCCCAGTCTTGTTTTTATTGGATTTATACCTACCTAGTGATAAAATTGATTGGATATAGGATCTGCAGAGAAATGTACTTCAGCAGATAGTGCCAGTTTTCTAAAGTGGTTATACAACTTACTTTTTCACCAGCAATATATGAGAGTTCTCTTTATTCCATACCTTACCAGCACTTGGCATTGTCACTCCTTTTTTTAGCTATTGTGGTGACCATCTATTTCTGGACTTTATTTCATTGGTCTGTTTGACTATACTTGCACCAATATCACAGTTTTAATTACTTCAGTTTATAAAAAGTCTTGATATCTGGTAGATATCCAGATATCCTTCTTCAAGGATTAGGTTCTTTACCTTTTCTATTTTCATATACATCTTTGGGACCCCTGTCAATCCATACACACCCCACCTCTCCCTTCCCCCACACTTGTGGAATCTATACTAGAATAATATTGAATTGATAGATCAACTTGATAGAAATTAACACTTTTATAATAATCTTAATGATTGAATCTGGTACATTCTTTCACTTAATTCTTCTAAAATTTCTCTCAATAATCTTTCAGTTTTCTGTGTAGTTTTCAATTTTTTTTCCTGTCCAATCTTCCTATCATCTATTTTTCCTTCTTGCCTTATTGCACTAGAACTGTCCATTCAGTAAAATGTTGAATAAAGGTGAAGATAGTGAATATCCTTTTTTGTTCTTAATCTCAAGGATAAAGTGCTGAATATTTTACCGCTGAATATTTTACCACTGTGTATCATTTTTAACCATTGCTGGATTTGACCTTCTCATAGTTTAAGGTTTTACATTTATGTAAAATGTAAATTACAGTATACTGTAATTTTCCCTTTTGTCTAATATCTGTGTGTCATACTGCTATCAGTGTTATACAGGCCTCACAAAATGAGCTAAGAAGTGTTTCTTCTTCTCTCTGAAAGGGTTTGTGCAAAATTGATAGAATTCACTGATGAAATAACTTGGGCCTGGAATTTTTTCCTCTGCTGTTTCCCTCTCCCCTCAGGGGAAAGGTCTGGATTACCTTCAGAGGAGCAAAAATAAGGCCATCACTTGATTTCAATGAAAACAGAAGGCAATAAAACAAGGTGTTCAAAATAGAGAAAGAAAATACCTACCAACCTAGATACCTACCGACCATGCAGAGCAAATATATCCTGCAAAAATGTAGATAAAATAAAAGAATTTTGGGATAAATAAAAACAGAGACTACATCACCAGAAGACTCGCATTGAAGGATATACTAAAGAATGTTTTTCCAGCAGAAGGAAAATCCCAGATCAAAGCTTGAAGGTGCAGGAAGGTATAAAAAGCAATGGAAGGTGTAAACAAATATTAAAGTATGAATCTATAACAATGTGTTATGAGGCTTAAAACATAGACAACTATATGAAAAAACTAGCAAAATGGAGCAAAATGTTCTAAGGGTACTGGCTCATGCATAGATACATATTGTAAATTCAAGGACTCTACCACTTGAAAAAGTGCAAGTATTAGTCGCTCAGTTGTGTCCAACTCTGCAACCCATGGACTGTAGCCTGCCAGGCTCCTCTGTTCATGGAATTCTCTAGGCAAGAATATTTTGGGTAGCTATTCCATTCTCCAGGGGACGTTCCTGACCCAGGGATCGAACTCAGGTCTCCTGCATTGCAGATGGATTCCTTACCTTTGAGTCACCAGGGAAATCCTTAAGAAACCTTAAAAGAATGTATGAAGTTAATAGAGGAGGAAAATAAAATATTAATAATTACTCATTCAGTTCAAAAGAAGTCAAGAAATATAAAAAAAACAGAATAGGAAAGAAAAATAATCGATTATTAAAATGGTAAGACTTACACCTAAATATGTCAATAATTAAAGTTAGGCAGACTGTTCCAAATAAAAGACAAAGGCTATCATATTGGTTTTTAGAAATATCTTGCTTATAAAACACATCTTTAATACAAGGATTACAGAAAGCCTGAAAGTAAAACATGGAAAAGAAATTATGCCAACACTATCCCAAACAAAGGTGCAGTAGCTATCAGAGTAGACTTTAAGAAAAAAAATATTGTTAGAGATAAATACATTTGAAAATTCTAAAAGGGTCAATTCACAAAGATGATGAAGCTATTTTAAATTTATATGCACTAAAACAGCCTCAAAAATACATAAAATAAAAACGAAAGAAGACAAATCCATGAACTTACTGGCAAATTATAACACACCTCTTGGTAACCAATAAAGAAATAAAGATATAAAAGATTTAAGCAACACATCAATAAAAAGAATCTAATTGACATGAACTGCAAATAGCTACAGAATCACTATTTTGTTCAAGGCCACGTAATAGTTATTCAACTAAACATATGCAAGGTCTAACCTAATAGTAATTCTCAACAAAATTTAATCAATTGAAATTACACAGAATAAGCTCTTTAATGACAATAGAATTAAACTATAAATCAGTAATAAAAAGATACTAGAAAATTCCCATACATTTGGATTTGTATTTGAAAGTTTTACGATGTTTAAGTGCTTTTTACTTATTCCACTTGAGGTTCAAGACTTTGGCCTTATTGTGTTCCCTCAGTTGTGGAAGATCCTCAGCTGCTATTCAATGACCGTCTTCTGATCTATTGCTAAATTTGGCTACTGAACTCTTGATTCAAAATGTTTTCTCAGTTCTAGAATTTCCATTTAGCTCTTTTTTAAAACTAATTTTCCATTCTGTTAAAATTCTCCACCTTCCCTTAGTTCCTTGTATATATTAAGCAGTTAAAGTCCAGGATTGATTACACCATTATCAGGATTCCCTTTGACTCTGTCACCTTTGCGTCTGTTGCCTTTTGACCAGGTCTTTATCTCTTTTTAGTCCTGGTTATATTTGATCATGTACAAAAAATTGCACAAAAACTTGAAACACTGGTGATGCCATCTTCATACAAACCAACTTTGCTCCTCTGAATCTCAGTAACAATCCAGTAAGATTCATTCAGTCCCTTTGAAAACTGGTCAATTAATACTTCTGGTTCAACCTATTCCTAGAGTATATAGTAACTTGGGGCTCCAATTCAAAGTCTGGGGCATGGGAGGCTTAAAAGCACTCCCTTTTTTGGTGACTATTGAACTCAAGATTTTGTCTGCTTGGCACCTGATTCTGTACATCTGTTTTCAGCTTGGTAGCCTCTTCCAGGATAGGTCCTGGGGGAAAAGTAACCCCAAACACCAAGCACCTCTTTTTCTTCCTTTCTCAGATTTTGGCCCTGTAATTCTTTAGTACCTTAGTGGTTCTCTGAAGGCTTCAGATGTTTGTATCTATACTTATGTAATTATATACAGAGACATACACATACATATGTCTATGTATTAATCACAGCTTTTCTGGTTCTCAGTGGGGAGATAGTTAGCTCCAATGTAACTACCTTAACTGGAAATGATACATTTCTTTTCCATCATGCTCTTACCCCATCACTCTCCTGAATCTGTTCTTTAAAAAATTTATTCAAAGTTAATTTTTGCTGCACAGCAAAGTGACTCAGTTATGTATTTTTTATATTCTTTTCCATTATATCACAGGATATTAATATAGTTTCACTCTGCTATATATATAGGGCCTGTTTTATGAAACTGTCCTTCTGAAGTTCACTAGTAGTGATCTGTTGCTAAATTCAAGGGTTTACTCATTAATCTATTTGCATCACTTGGTACATTACACTACTTCCTCCTGGAAAGGCTTCCTTTCCTGACCTTCAAAAACGCCACTCCACTCTATTTCCCTATTTTTCTGGTTTCTCCTTAGCTCCCCATTCTCTTAAAAGCCGAAACGCCCAGGACTCTCATTACAACTCTTCTTCCATTCTTACTCTTGGTGATCTTACCATGGATACACTCAGAACTCTCAAATTTGTATTTCCAGTAAAGCATCCCCTGAATCTACTTCACTTCCAGTAAACTGTCTTGCTTCTTTTACTGCATATTTTCACTTGGATATCCAACAGGAATCTCAGACTAAGCTCCTGACCCACTCACCTTCACTATCCTCAAACCTGTTTATTCATTCTGATCTTTCCCATTTCAGTTAACAGCAATCCACTTCTAATTCAGGTAAACTCTAATCACCCCTGACTTCTCACAACAAACAGTCCACTTGAAAGGACTATCTTAAAACACTGGCACCCCACTCCAGTACTCTTGCCTGGAAAATCCCATGGATGGAGGAGCCTGGTAGGCTGCAGTCTACGGGGTCGAAAAGAGTCGGGCACAACTGAGCAACTTCACTTTAACCTTTCACTCTCCTGCACTGGAGAAGGAAATGGCAATCCACTCCAGTGTTCTTGCCTGGAGAATCCCAGGGATGGGGAAGCCTGGTGGGCTGCTGTCTCTGGGGTCCCACTGAGTTGGACACGACTGAAGCGACTTAGCAGCAGCAGAATCTGTTTACAACTTCTACTGCTACCATCCCCAAGTCACTACATCGTGCCTAATTATAGTAGCTCCTTAACCCTTTGTTACTGACCGAGGTTCTTTAGTCTTTCCTTAGCACAGTAGCCAGAGTAATTCTATTAAATCCTATCATTTAACCTCTTTGTTCAAAACTCTCTAATGACATGCCATAAATAAAAGCTAAAGACCTTAAGCCAGAAATGTCTCCTTGGGTCCAGCTACAATGGCCGGTACATTTGAAACAGCTCATTGTTTCAAAGAAGCATATTTTAATGTGATAGAAGAGGCAACATAAGCTGGAAAGAAAAAGATCAAATCACACAAACATTAATTACCCATCATAATTTATTCATTATATTGCCTATAACAAACAAGGTTCATATTCAAGGTATCTGAATTACAGCAATGGGATTAAAAAAATCACTCATGGAGTTTGAATTCTAATGGGACATATACAATATATCAAAGTACAATATAACTATAATACTAAGTATTATGGAAGAAAATAAAGACAAGAGGATAGTAAGGCTGTTATAAACTTAAATAAGGTACTGAAATGGCAATGGGGAAGTATTATGCTAGGTGAAACAAAGTAGTGTTTAAGAGATTTTCAGCTACCCCACGTTTGCCAAGCTGCAATCCTCCCCATTGATTTCTTACAGAAGCCAAGTCCAAACATGTAGACAGGCAACAGGTTTTCTGGGCTAAGTGCTTTAATGGCAGTATCTAAAGGGAAACAGATTTCACTTGTATTCAAGGATTTAAAAAAAAAGATCTAAAAAACTCATATAAGAAATGAACCCCCAAACATGCTGCTGCTGCTGCCAAGTCACTTCAGCCGTGTCTGACTCTGTGCGACCTCAGAGACGGTAGCCCACTAGGCTCCCCGTCCCTGGGATCCTCCAGGCAAGAATACTGGAGTGGGTTGCCATTTCCTTCTCCAATGCATAAAAGGAAAAGTGAAAGTGAAGTCACTCAGTTGTGTCCAACTCCTAGCGACCCCATGGACTGCAGCCCACCAGGCTTCTCTCTCTGTGGGATTTGCCAGCAAGAGTACTGGAGTGGGTTGCCATTGCCTTCTCCACCTGAACATGCTAGTGACTTGCTATTCTGAGGGCACTGGCCTACATTACTATCCCATGTGATCATCTGTCAATTCAGTAGCCTATCAACTGACTCAATTGCTGCATTTTGCTTGGCCCTAATGACTACAGTATACATGTGTAATTACCAGAGTTCTAGATAGTGCAAGGACAAGCCCTACACTGGATACAGCTCATCGAAGATGATACTATTTTGTAATTTCTGTGTCCATACCTAACCTTGGACTCTTAGAGCAAAGCATTTTCTTAACAGCCTCTTAGATGTCTCTAATTAACAGAGCTCCAAACTAATTGCAGTCCTTGGTCAGTAAATGTACCCCCCTTTTAAGCTTCTACATTTTCCCATAAAAATAATTTCGAATAGGATTCCTGTATGTCTTTTTCCCCTAAGAAATTGTCACTACTTTTACATTGTAACATTTCTTGTATCTTTGTAAGGAACAAATTACATGATTCTCTGAACATAAATTCCTTAAAATATCATTTACAAGGATAAAGCAAAATCCAATTTTAAAAATGAAACTTTCTAATTTATAAATGCATACCACTAAAAAGCTAACAAAGTTATTAGAATTTTCTTTATATACGTCATCAGTACAGCTTAACCAAAATAAAATTGTTCTGCATATTCCAAAGATCTTTTCCTTTTTTCTCCTCATGCATTATAATCCCAAAATAATCTTCTGTATAAGCACCATGACAACAGTTCAAATTTTCTGGATAAAAATGAGTGAACATTTAATTTGTATAAGATCTTAACACATATAAGTATTTTAGATTCATTGAACAAGGATGCTTTAAAAAACAATCAGGTTGTCCTATGGTTATCCCTTTTAAGTGTATACCAACCTTCTCCCCATAATGGCACACAAGAAAACAAAGTTTACACTGTAATGCTGAAAAGCATTACAATTCCTAGGTAAAGTGACTCTCAGTAGAAACAACTGGCCCAGGGATGCAGGTATCTAGCTTTGCAGCTTGAGAAGCTCTACACATTTACTATTTAATCATTGCTCCAAGAAAGGATTTTTTTAAGAGATCTTTCTTTTACCACGTTAACTAACATTTATGTGATGCTGGAAATGTGTTGACATTTTAACTCTTATCGTTTTCTTGTCAAGAGAAGGCATAATGAATATTCAAAATTAAGCCTAAAGCTACAGTCACGACAAAAAATTATGAACTCAAAAAAAGACCATCTGCAATTTAAGTGCTCTCTTGTATAAAGCATCAAAAAGTTAATACAAGTACTAGTCTTAAGCAGTCACACAAGTCTAAGCCACATTTATTTGCACATGTATAGTAATGGGCAACAGATACTCCAAATTCATACAAATTTATAAAACAACAAATAATCATTTGGTACCACTTGCATGTTATCTTGCTTACAGATTCAAGTGTAGATGAAGTTCCTTCATTTTGTAAACTTTCACACAAATACTTAAACAAAAATTCTTGAAAACACATATTGGCATGTTTCAGATAGGGCCAACACAAAAGTTAAGACAAGACCACAAACTTAAAACCCAAGTTTAGAAAATACTTTTCTACCTCCTTCCCCTAGAAAGTGATTATTTTCTTTAACAGATGTATATGCTGTATCACAGAAGTAACCATGGAGACAAAAGATGCTCCCATAATCATAAAGAAAATGCCAGTCATACTGTTTTATCTACCAAATAAACGGTTTAAATATGAGAAAATGGGAAAAATGGGGAAATGCTTAGATTAAAATAACAAGGGACATTAGAAAAATGTGCTAAGTGATTTTGAAGGAGAACAAACTATGTTCCCATCAAAGCTGGAAAGATCTGACTTTGACAACTCAAAATAATTGTCTAAGGCAAATAAAAGTGATGAAATCTTCAAAAACATTCTAATCATGTTTAATATCTAGTGATAAAAGCTGAAAATGGTATCAAGAGGGTATTTATTATACAAGTGTCAACAAGGACATCCCAAAGCTAATGAAACAAATGCACATTTATTTCTACAAAAGCAATGTATGATACAGAAGGGAACAGACTTAAAGATTTACCTATTAAAATATACAGATTCTTACTGAAGAGTATAGGATATTTAAAAAAGATGACAAGGGATGTTAATCTTTTTTTATTATTATTGTTTTTACATATTTTGGAACCTCACATAATTTTGATAAATAACTCTTACAAAATTATGCAAAAGTACAAGAGTGTCTGGTAAACAAACAGTCTGTATTTTCCAAAAAATTTTTTACAACATGCAATTCTTAAGGCAGCATTCTCCTTACAAGGAAAAGTAATCCTTTTTACTGATCAAGAAATCTTCTGCTGCAAAGAATAGGCTAAGAAAGCCTGGCTTCTTCCATTAACGCCTCTTGTCTTTCCTGTCTGATTTTCGGTCTCTTTCACTTCTTGAAGATCTTTTGCCTGATCGACTACTCTCTGATATAGACCTCTTTCTGTCAGACCGGGAATTCTTATCCTTTGATCCTTTTGCATCTCTACTACTACCTCCTTTTGCAGACTTGTGACTTCTTTCTAGTCCTGAAGCATCCCTTCGCTTCCGATCCACGCTCCTTCTGTGCTTTCTATCTCTGTTATGCCCCCGGCCCCTACTCCGACTTCTACTCTCACTACTACTAGTCGTGCTGCTGCTACTGTCTCTACTGCTGCTGCCACTTGTACTGGAGCTGCTACTGGAACTACTTCGACTACTGCTACTGCCACTGCTGGAACTGCTTCCACTGCTGCTACTGGTTGAACTGCTACTAGAACTACTACTGCTACTGCTTCGACTTCTACTCTTGCTTGTTTTATTTCTAGCTCGACCTCTACTTCTGCTCCTAGTTTTGGTTTTGTTCTTGCTCTCTGAATGTACCATCAGGACTTGCTCTGTTACCTCAGTGAGTTTTACAGATTCTACAAGAAACTCCTTCCTCTCAGGTGGTAAATGCCCTGGCTCCTGAATAACCTGAGGTGGTGGCTGAGAAACAGCTAACGGCAAAGTCTCAGGCTGAGAGAGAGGCGGGGGCTGGAGTACTTGCTGGGGCTGAGACTGGGACTGAGATTGAGATTGGGGCTGGGGCTGAGGCAGGGACTGAGTTTGAGCCACAGGCTCAGGTTGGGGCTCAGATTCTTTTTCTTCTTTTTCCTCAGGCTCATTTTCCATTTCTAGAGTACTAGCATTCTCTTTTGCAGGAGAAACAGATTTACATTCTTTATCTGGCTCAACTTCAAATTCCATTTCTGGCTCCAATTCTTTGCTAGTTTCATTTTCTGAAGGTTCTATGCTTTCAACTTGATTGATTTCCATTACCTCCTGCTCAGCAATTACATTTTTGACACTCTCAACCATCTCTAGCACATCCATAACTTCTTCAGGCTGACTATCCTGCTGCTTCTCACTTTCCCTTACCTCAGTTTCCTCCTCCACCTTTACTTCCATTTCCTGTTTTTGTTCCTCCTCCTCCTGTTCCTTCTCTGCATCACTATGAACTATACCAATTTCCTTTTCCTCGTCCTCTCCTGCTTCCTCTATTTCTACATCATTGTGCTGATTACCTGTCTCCTCCAACTCTTCCTCTCGCTGAGCCACCTTACCCTCTTCTTGTTCCGACTTCTGTTCTTCATTACGCACCACCACCTGATGTTCTTTTTCCTTCATTGATTGTCTTCTAGGCCTAGCCTCCATTTTATTTATTTGTTCTGCAAATTCGATGCGTCTACCTTCAAATAAAGCTAAAGAATAAAAATTTACATGTGTAAAATTTACTAAGATTTAAAAAATTCAAAGTCACAATTTGACATCTAGTCACAAAATGTCATTGGAGTTTTATCTAAATGTCTTTTTTGTAAAGAGATAACAAGACTGATTATGTCAAGTAAGTAATTCCAAACTGATATGACAAAAGCACACTGTAAACCTAATAAACACTTTAAGAAATCAGTAGCAGATAAACCTACATATTATCTAACTGATGGAAAAACAGGACAATCTTTTGCTATTTTACTGCAGACTAAATGAAAAAAGAACAAAACTTCTTTGTAACAATCAGTTTCATGGTATCATATCATGAATTAATTTTTCTGATCCCAAAGAGACAAATGAGCTAATCACAATCTTAGTAGTATCTACCCTTCCGTGTATATACTTCCTCTATAGACTACAACAATCTTCACCTTTTTCTTGATTCATCAGCATTTGAACCTGGCTACTAAGAACATCAAGCAAAAAAAGTCAGCTCACACAAACGCTTTAGAAACAAACACGCATTAAGCACCACCTAATATGTTAAGTTTCCTGTATCTAATATCTGTCATGAAACAAATGATCCTGTACTCCAAACACATTAGCATCTTAATATCTTTCTAAAACATTAATGAATTCCAATTGCTACATGAAAGAAATAAATATGTATGTATGTATGAGTCTGTTACCCATTATGGAAATTTCAAGGGACCTCTTCTTTACACTTACCATTCATTTTTCTCTGAGACTCTTCTATTAATTTTTGGGTAGCAGGACACATTCTTCCAGGAATATAGAACAAATGGGGCTTTGTTTTAGTTCTGATATATTTAATTATCTTGGCATTATGCTCATTCCATTCTTCTTGCTAAAAGAAAGGTAAAAGATCAGTGCTTTTGTCAACATGAAGGATTACCAATTTTAGAATTCCAAAATACACTCACCAGCTGCGCAAGCTCAACCTTCTGTTCCAAAAGCCGCAGTTCTGTCTGTTTAGCACGTCTCTCTTCAAACAGTTCTCTCCTCTCATTTTCAACCTGTTTTCTTTCTTCTTCTGCCTGCACTTCAAGTTTTTGTTCAATTTCCTGGCGTCTCTTTTGCTAAGGATAAACAATAACCTTTAAAAGCTTATTATGCACCCTGATGTGAAACACTGCAATTTCACTGATGTCTACAAACATGTGTCACGTCTGTAATTCAGGACACCAGCTAACTCAAACTTGGCATCTGAAGCAGACTGCAGTTTCCCTTTCAGGAAATGGGGACTGAAGCCTTTTCATGTAAAAAATCTAAATTTTAAAGCTGCTAGCTGTAATATCAGTTAGCATCCCATTCCAACACAATAAATGAAAGAACTTAAGTTCACCTGAAAGAGAAGAGTACTGTCTTAATAGGTTATTTTCAGTTACTCTTTCCAGAGCAAAAAATTGGAGACAAGTGATATCCTAGAACAGACAACTAGTTCACTCTCTCTGAAATAAAACTTTATTAACTTCCTATAACTGAATTGCTATCTCCCTTCTCCCCTCAGAAGCAGTAACTTGGTGTTCAACTCCAAGGACGCAACTTTGTAGCTTTAGTAAAATAAAAACTTCCACAAATAGGACAAATAAACTCTGGAGAGCAGGGAATATAATTTATGCTTCTGCTTCTAGAGTACCTGTGTTATAGAAATTATAATTACTTAATAAATTACAATGATTAACAAGTTCAACTTGCTGTTTGAAAGAAAGTACTGTAAGGCCTAAAGAAATGGAGAGACTTGCCCAAGACCTGAAAATGAGATTGCTATAGAGCTGAAACACAAATCCAGGTTCTCCTGAGTCAAATTAGGCTCACTGAACAACAAAGAAAAGTTCACTGTTACTTAACAACACCTCAGAAAGAACCAGTTAATAACAACTTGAGAAAGTTTTAAGATTTTTCTTAGCTTCATTTTAGGCTGGCAATTAAATCTTTTTCCCTCAGGAAATATCAGTTCACTTTATGAATCTTGCAATTAAATCTTAAGATTTTTTTAAACATTTAACACATAATCAACTACTTTGACAGCTTAATAAAGGAAGCAAAAGAAAAATTGCATAAATACCCTTTCAGTAGCAACAGTGGATTCTTGTTTAAATTTCTGAAGTGTGCCCATCAACAAGCCAAATATTCGCCGGTTCCTAAAGAAAAACAAAATCCAATTTCAAAAGGTTCTACTTCATTTAAGCCTGCCATGTCCTAAAAGAAGCATAGTATAGACACTAAAACAATTCCTAAAATTTTCTTAAAATTGCATTATTTAACAAGAGTTGTTTTCCTCCAGAAAGATACTTAAGATACCTTTGCTTTCCCTTTTCATCCATATTTTGATCCTGGATAAGGTCTCTCCGCGTGCGCTCTTTGGAGGTAGCTACAACTGAAGACTGCAAAGCTGGCTGCAGGAGAAAAGAAATCTCAGTAATTTAACTAACATACGGGTAGTACTCTACTAAATGTAGTAAGGTGAAAATACTATATTCACCCTCTATGAAGTTCTTTTAATCTCAATTACCTTCTTAACATCATCATCCTCTGGGTCGCTTTCTTGGCGTGATTCTCGTCGAGTCCGACGCTCCCCTCCCAGCCTGACATAGGAAAGGGAATTTAAAAAGGGCAATTCAAACTTTGATCTCCTATAGCTCTCAACCCAGTTAAGCTTTTGTTGGGTAAGTCAGGAAAGTAACACAAACTATCTACTCAATCTTATCTTTCTCCTGACCTTTACTGTGCTTTCTTTTTTTAGTTCTACCAGTTTATTGCTACCAACCCACCTCCCTCCAATCTCTATTGTGCATGCATGCTCAGTCATGTAACCCCATGGACTCTAGCCTGCGAGGCTCCTCTGTCCATGGACTTTTCCAGGCAAGAATACCGGAGTGGGTTGCATTTTCTTCTCCATGTGTTAAGATTTCTGTTACTGCCATGAAGAACTGAGTTTTGAGGGATACTGGCTGTCTCAGTTCAAATACCAAGTGAAAAGACTCAGAGTAAGTGATATCCTACTCAATTCTAATACAACTCAATTCAACAATATTAAATATTTATATTCTACCTCATAAAATATAGTATGCTTCCAGAATCTTGTCCTCCAACATACCTACTGACTGCCCCTTCAAGGTCTCTCTGTTTGGCTGGGGGTCCTCCTCCACTATCTGAGAATCCACGCCTGCAATAAAAATGTCCAACATAAAGCATATGAAAATTAAGAAAAATGGTTATTTCTATTTAAGAAGATAATTTAACTGCTGTTATTAAAAAACTCCTCTTTCAAATAAAGTAACCTCAAATGGACATTTACTTCAAGATGGATGTTTTTATTGCATTTCTTTTAGATCTATGAGAATAAATTAAGTTTACATATGACTAATAGTTACTATATCCTTCAATCTCTAGCTGTAAATGTAAATGAAAGTAACTATACAGAAAACTACAGCTAATCACAGCTTCAAACAAACGAAACTTTTCTTAACAATGGCTCTAGCACGAAATTTGCTTAAACCGATTCATTTAGTACAGTACCAATGGATTACATTTTAAGGAAATCTTACCTCAGCAATAAACTACCACGTCCTCTACCTCCACCAGGACCAGAAAGGGCGAGCAATCTGGCTTGGATGGGCCTACAAAATAATTTACAAATCAGTCCAACAATCGTTTCTAATAGCACCAAACACTTCAACGGACGCGATTCACTATTAAGAGAAAATAAACAGAAATATTCTAAGATGACGGTTTCAAACCCACGTGTTTGAAACACGGCAAGAAGCACTTGACTAACTTCCTCGTTTTCCCAAGACCAGTTTCACAGAATTGTATTTATCTCAACACCACTACACACTAACAGGCCTGAGCCAGGTTCAAATTTCACTAACCCAAAGAAAGTTGCACGTGGGCAAGAGCCGGAGGGTGAGGCGGCGGACCGCGTCCCCGGAGGGTCCCAGGGCCAGCCCTGAATCGGGTGGCCCGGGAAGGGAGGAAGGCTTTGTGCTGCAGTTCCGGGCCTGCGGGACCGAGGGCGGGAATCGGCAGTCCCGGCCTTCCCACAGGACGGGAGGCCATCCCGGCGCACCCCGGCTCCGCTCTCCTTCCTCACGCCCCCAAGACCCAGGACTTAACGCTGAAGGCCTTGGAAATTCCCACCTCACCGAGGATAGGGTCCCACGGCTGCCCGGGACAGGCCTGGATGTTCCAGTCTTCTCGGGGCTGACCGCCCTCCCCGCCCCCAATTCACCCTGGCTTCACGGCCGCCTCTGGGAGCCAGCATTTCCCATCCACTCCTTACCTCACGTCATTCGGATCCCGCCCGGTGAGCTTGCGAATATTCTCATCCACATTCTTTAGGCTCTCTTTGGCCTTTTCTAGCTGCTCCTGCAAAGTTCTCACTGCGACCGCCATCTTCTCCCTGCAGCAGGCTTCGAGACTGCTCTATAGGCCGCGCCTGCCTGTGTCGCGCCGCAAGACGCCAGAAGACTGACAGCTGGGCTCAGCCAATGGCAAAAGGAGTTGTATTTCAGCCTCAACCACTCAGTAACCGGAAGGGGGAGAAACTGCCGGCCTTTGTGACTCTGGGCCAATGAAAAGTGAAGCAAGGGCCCCCTCCCTCCCCAATTAGCTGCGGGTGCCTGGGCTCCGCTTCTAGCGCAGAGTCGGGGCGGGTTTGAATACCTGAGTCCTCGGAGACCCGGGTTCGCGGCCCAGCTCTGCTGGTGAGGACAGCGGAGTCTTCCTGGCTCTTTTAACCTGTAGATGACGTGCCTCTTATAGTTTTACCACCTGATCCCCTCAGAGTAGGGTTCAGGCGAGTCTATTTTCCCGTCTTCCCCCGGTAAATTATTTGATTAGGACAGGGTGCGGCTATTCCGTTGGTGCGCATGCCCAGAGAGGCGGTGGGCGGGGCACAGACTTCTCTTGATTAGGTTAAACCTTAAAAGAGCGGAGGGGAACAAGTGAAGGAAGAGAAGTCATTCGTCCTAGTAGCTAACAATTACTTTGTACTCTGTGAAACACTTTCCGTGCACTATCCCCCACAAGCCAAAGGCTTGAATAAACTTGTTATTCAGACTTATTACTGATAAGGACATTGAATCTGGAGATAATGTAACTGTCCTTAGGTCACGCCGGTACAGAATCATCCTATGATCAGACCAGTGCCAGACTGTACTACAAAAAAATGATCAGATCATGTGCAGGGCTGTACTAAAAAAAAAAAAAAAAAGCGACGATAACGTGTATTAGCCTCTACAGCTAGGCTGCAGCTGGTTGGTTTAAAATGGGTTCTGAAGAACAATGTTATGGATAATCTTTGTGTTCTCATCCTTCACTCGTTAGCCAGGCATCCTTGCACTAAGCTTAGCGAGCCAGCAGTATTTAATCCGAGTTACTATTAAATTCATATAATCCTTAAAAGTTCTTGATCTGTTAATCTGGACTCTGGAAAAATCCTGGAACAAGATAGCTGTGGTTTCTGCTTCCATGAAGTTTGTAGGCTTCTCAGGGAGCAAAGATGAATTCATTGGGCAAAAAAATCTCTAAGTTACTAAGAAAGGCGCAGCAACACGTTTAAGCCAAAGTTTGCCAAATTTAAAATGTTCATATGGTCTAACATTTGTATTTGCACGTCTGCAGCGGTTATCCCACATCCACCATAGATTCTTATATGAACTCCATCCCACAGTGACGTCGTATTTCTGAAGTCTTTTATTTGCATTTTCTGATTAAAATTTCCCTGTTCTTTCCTTAATCCATCCACCTTGTCCCTTACTCCCAGTAAACTTCCTGGCAGCCAAAATGGCTCTAAATCTTACATCTGGACTTCCCTGGTTGCTCAGATGGTAAAGGGTCTGTCTACAATGAGGGAGGCCTGGGTTCAATTCCTGGGTCGGGAAGGTCCCCTGGAGAAGGAAATAGCAACCCACTCCAGTTTGGGATAATTTCTCAATATACTTAAAATGTATCAGTTCAGTCCTCAGTCGTGTCCTACTCTGCATGCACTGCAGCACGTCAGGCTTCCCTGTCCATCACCAACCTAAAATTTATAGCCTGAAAACTAATGATTTATTCACTTACAACTTCTCATATTTAGGAACATATAGCAGAAGTGGAAACTTTTAATGAAGCTATTAGACACTGTTGTCAGTTCTAACAAAACAAATTAACAGAGATGGCAGCGGGAGCTCTTCTCTTATCTTACCAACTTCGCCACTCAGCACACGAAAAATCCTTCCTCCTCTCGGCGGTTCAGCCCGGGCAAGGAACTCTGTGACCATAGAGCTGGCGGAATGCTGGGGTAGAGGGGACCGGATGTTGTTTTTTCACCTCCCCGCCTAGGGGCCGGGTCGGGTCTTCACGGGCTGGGTTTGGTTCCCATTGCTGTCAGACTCTCCGTTCAGCCGTAGGGCTGGGTGGTCCTGAGGTGAGGTCGCCCTGGGACCAGACTCGCTCCATTACCAGCCTTCAGGAAGCTGCGTGGATTCCTGGTCTCCTAGCAACGAGGGCCCGGCTGCGGACTGGGCCCGGCCGCGGACTGAGCCAGCCGCGTAGCTGTCCAAGCAGTTGGGGCGCTATCCAGAATCCCCAAGCCGGACCCAAACGGGAGCCGAAACCCCGAGCTTGGAAAAATAAGCAGGAAATGGCGGACGAGGCGTTGTTTTTGCTTCTGCATAACGAGATGGTGTCTGGAGTGTACAAGTCCGCGGAGCAGGGGGAGGTGGTGAGTGCTGCCACACGCCCTGACACTCCTTGTTTCCACTCAGTTCTTTCCTTCAACCCCTGTCCCATCGCATGCCACGCGTCGCCTCCCGAAGTGTAGACAAATTGGTCCACCTTCAGGTATCCTAAGCCTTAGAACCTGTCAGCTGTCTTCAGTCTTGCATTCTTGTCTCTTTCGTATCTTCTACTCTGTGGTACCTTTTTGTCCAGTCCCATATCTGTGTTTGGCAGGCCACAGATTTTCTTCGTTTTGGCCCTTCCATGTGTTGTCCCTGCCCTGATTTGCTGCAGAGTTAACTGCTGATTTTGGCACCCCTACTTAATTCCAGTGTCACTTCCAGCACTTCCCAGTTGTCCGCTGGACAGACCTCTCCTAGCCAGAGAATGCTGTCCCTCCCTCCACATCCCTAACTCTCTTTAACAAACTCAGAGAAAGAAGGTTAATGAGATTTGAGGTCGAAGCAAAGGAAACTTTGCATGTGTTACTATGATTAGGAAACACAATGTAAAAAAATTTAGTGTGCATTATACGTCAGAGCAGGTCGCTGGGGATATAGTAATGAAGAAGGAAACAATGGCCCCATCATCCTGGAGGTTACTTCTAATGTATTGTGAGTCTTCATTCACTAATTGATTCATTTAGAAAATACGTTAAGTGTATTGTGGGCCTGACGCTGTTAGATTAATAAGATGAAGTCCCTGCCTCACAGTCATTGGGGAATGTGGGTTCAATGAATAATTAACAGTATTGGGTGGTATGAAATAATGGAGTTGTAGGATTTTATATATAAAGTATTCTAAAGTAATGCTCAGGTCAGAAGCTCTAGTTTCTATAATGCTGTTGATAGCGAGGAGTAGAAAGTAAGGGCCGGACAAGCATCTTAGGCAAAGGTAAAGTCATAGTGGAATGAAAGGTATAGAGTATTATAATATGCCTACATATTTATGAGTGAATATGAGCATTCACTGTGTCTAGATTGAATAGGTGGAGAGTGAAAAGTATTGAAAGCTGAAGCTAGAAAGAACCTTGTATGATTAAAAATATGGACCTTCTCAGTGGAGGATTTTTAAAAAGAATGACACAGTCCATTTGCATTTCAGAAAGATAAAAATATTCTTTGGACTGGAGAGGGAACCTTTTGTAGTGAGAAGCTCCATTATTATAGGAGTTCAGGCAGGAGATGATGAAGATCTGGATAAAGAGAAGAAGAGAGAACGGTTTGAGAGATAGGAGGCCGAATCTCTTAAGAGTTGGTTAGGTATAGGAATGAGAATTGAAAATTATCCCCAGGTGTTCAGCTTGAGCCACTGGGTTGGATGGAGAAGGAATAAAGAAGAGGTGAAGATACTGAATTATTTTGGACTGGTTGAATTTGTAGCACCTTAGGACATCCAGGAAGAGGTACTGTCAGTTTGTGAACTATAAGCAGGATACTATCTGTTTTCCAGGTCTGTAACAAAGATGCCAAAGTGATTTATAAACAACAGAAATTCATTTCTCACAGTTCTAAAGGCTGGGAAATACAGTCAAGGCACCAGAAAATTCAGAGTCTGGTGAAAGCCTTCTCCTGGTTTATAGATAGATGTGTTTTGGCTGTGTGCTCACATGGTGGAAGGGGACTAGCTAGCTCTCTGGGGTATCTTTTATAAGGGCACTAATGCTTTTCTTGAGGGCTCTACCCTCAAGACAGAATCATCTCCCAAGGCCCCTACCTCCTAATACCATCTGGGGGTTAGGATTTCAACATATGAATTTTGGGGAGATACAGTCTTTGGTATTAATTATGCATTCAAGATATTAGTAGGAAGACATCAAGAAGAGTATTAGAAATAAAGCAAATTTTATCCTTTTTGGGGGGAGTGGAGGGGGCCACAGCTTGCAGCATGAAGGATCTTAGTTCCCAGACTGAACTCACGCCCTCGGCAGTGAGTCCTAACCACAGAACCACCAGGGAATCCCACAAAGTCCATCAGTATTCAGTTCCATCAGTAATAAGAGATTTTTTCCAAATTACAAACTTTTGACTTTAATATCATTAACAACCAGTAGTTAATGTTTAGCATCTTTGCTAAGTGCTAGTGCTTAATAGCGGAGAAGGCAATGGCACCCCACTCCAGTACTCTTGCCTGGAAAATTCCATGGATGGAGGAGCCTGGTGGGCTGCAGTCCATGGGGTCGCTAGGAGTCGGACACGACTGAGCGACTTCACTTTCACTTTTTCGCTTTCATGCATTGGAGAAGGAAATGGCAACCCACTCCAGTGTTCTTGCCTGGAGAATCCCAGGGCAGGAGAGCCTGGTGGGCTGATGTCTATGGGGTCACCCAGAGTCGGACATGACTGAAGTGACTTAGCAGCAGTGCTTAATAGCAGACATTTGTGTAGAGTTCAGTTCAGTTCAGTCGCTCAGTCATGTCCGACTCTTTGCGACCCCATGAATCGCAGCACACCAGGCCTCCCTGTCCAGCACCAACTCCCGGAGTTCACTCAGACTCACGTCCATCGAGTCAGTGATGCCATCCAGCCATCTCATCCTCTGTTGTCCCCTTCTCCTCCTGCCCCCAATCCCTCCCAGCATCAGTCTTCTCCAATGAGTCAACTCTTGCATGAGGTGGCCAAAGTACTGGAGTTTCAGCTTTAGCATCATTCCTTCCAAAGAAATCCCAGGGCTGATCTTCTTCAGAATGGACTAGTTGGATCTCCTTGCAGTCCAAGGGACTTAGCTTTCCTTAAATCCTTTACCCCAGAGAATAATTAGTAACACACCTCTTTTACTCTTTTATCATAAAATCCCTGCTCCCTGCCCCACCACATATGCATCAGCTTGCTTCATTCTACTCTCTTCTACTTTCTTTCCCTCTTTCAGCTCTTGCCCAGAAAACCTTTTTTAAAAATCCCTTTCCCCCCTCAATGGGTTAGCCAAAATAAAACAAAATGGTTGTTCTAATCGTGACTGATATTTTGAGAGATGTGCTAGTCCTATAAGAGAAAGGAAATTCAAGCGTTTTGAATCATTAAAAATAACTGTCTTTTCCTATTACAGTTTGTGTATGGTGGGGAAAAAATTGCAAGTGCAAAAAGGATTTTTAAAAAGTTATGTAGTAGGCTTGATGATTAGAATCCATACTGGCATCTTGGTGTATGAGGGTTTGTTAAGTCTCTACTTTGAGTGTACTTCAAATTTTCATAATAAAAAAATGTAAACAAAAGACATAATTCTATCATCCAGATATGGTCTTTATATATCTTTTTAGCCATGAAGTCATAAGTGTAAGTGAAATCAAGGAAAAGACTAATGTTCTCACACTTCAAATCAATAGTTTTCCAACTGCGCCAAAGAGGTAGTAAATCTAATAATTTAATAACTGGACATTTAGCAATTTATTGGGAATAATTTTTTTTCACATTAATGGATAAAATATTCCTAAGTTTTTCTTAAAAATTTGGTACTTAGTAGTGAGCATTCATAGATGCCAAAGTAAATGAACAAGTAGCCTAATTCAAAAGTTCATGTGATTCATCTTAAGATTTGAGAATGTCTGCATATAAGCATATTTCCTGCTTATCAATATATTCCTGGGTGATTCTACAAAGAGTAGATTGTTTCACAAAGAGTATCATGATTTACAGATCATTCTACCTGAGCATGTTTGGAAACGGGTGTGGAAATTAACGGAGTGGTGCTGTATGGTCCAGTGGAGAAACAACACAATTTGGTTTTTAGAAAGTCTATAGCATAAATACAGAAAATAAAGGAGAAAAAACTAGAGACAAGGAGATCACTTGGAAGGCTCTAACTGAAGACCAGGAGAGAAAGGTTAAGAGCTAATTTAAGCAGTCAGGAGGGAGAAGATGGATTTGGAAAAGCATGTATATGATAGGCTCCACAGGACTGCAATGTGTGTGTAGGCTTGGCAGCACAGAGGTGAAGGAAATGGAAGTTGTCTGGTTGTAGTAACTAGATAGATGGTGGTGCCATTAATGAGGTTAAAGAATTTTGGAGGCAGAACAAGCTGAGGATGCTAAGATAATATCATTTTGAACATGCCGTATTTAAGGGGCCTGTGGGACCTCGGGGTTTCCCAGGTGGCCCTAGTGGTAAAGAATCCACCTGCAACCCAAGAGACGCAGGAGACATGGGTTCGATCTCTGGGTTGGGAAGATCCCCTGGAGGAAGGCATGGCAACCCACTCCAGTATTTTTGCCTGGAAAATCCCAGACAGAGGAGCCTGATGGGCAACAGTCAACGGGGTCGCAAAGAGTTGGACACAACTGAGCATGCACACAATGGGACCGCTAGATGCTTGTGTCTGCTAAAATCTGTGCTAGAAATAGATTGAGTAGTCAGCCCTGTTAGTGGAGTACTCAAAAGAAAGTTCAGCAGATAACGAGGCCTGTGGTGTTAGTGGAAGACAAAGGCTTCAAAATATATAAAATTTCTTGCCCTCTTGTTGCTATATTCTAGTAGGTGGAGATGGAGGAACATGAACAGTATACAATTAGTAAAATGTATATTAGGTTAAATGGTGAAAGAAGTTCCTTGGAGACAAATTAAGCAGAGAAATCAGAGCATCAGAATCACTTTTGGAGGGCTTCTTAAAACACAGGTTACTGACCCATACCTGCAGTTTATGATTCACTGAATTGGGGGTGGGGTTACAGAATTTGCAATTTTTTCAAGTTCCATGTGATGCTGATGTTGCTAGTCTTGGGACACACTTTGAGAATCATTAGGTAGTTTCTGAAGTGGAATGATACTGTAGTTTTAAAAGACTGAAATTAGCCTCATTGAGATGATGATATGTGAGTGAAGACCTAAAACCAGTGAGGTGGTCACGTGAGTATCTAGATGGAGAGCTGCCGAGACCCTGCCTGGCATGTTTAAGGACAGCAAGGAAATCAGTGAAGCTGGATGGAGCGAGTGAAGAAGAGGAGGTGAGGTTAGAGAGGCACAGGAGCCTGGATTGTATAGGGCTTTGTAGGTCGTCCAGAGAATTTGGAGAGTCTTTGACATAGGTGGTATTTAAAGCCTTAAGAGTGGATGAGATTGTCAAAGGAAGAGTGAGGCAATTGCATGATTCCAAAAACAGGATGGTGGGGTCACCAACTAAGATACACTGGGAAATGGAAAGCTTGGATGACTCTAAGAGACATTTTGAAGCAGAACTTAGAACTTAGTGACAGCACAAAGGGAATGACAGAAAAAAGTCAAAAGCGATACCTTGACTTCAGTTT
Source organism: Tragelaphus eurycerus (assembly GCA_935064755.1). NCBI lineage: Eukaryota > Metazoa > Chordata > Mammalia > Artiodactyla > Bovidae > Tragelaphus > Tragelaphus eurycerus. The sequence continues at coordinate 10,474,044 of CAKXYN010000038.1, forward strand.
TATAATGGAAAGAATAGTTGAAAATGGAAAAAGCCAGGGAAAGCAGGAAGAGTAATTTGGAAGCTTTGGCATTTCTGAAAAGTAGTAACAGTTCTGTTTATCTTATTGCCTTATGAAAATGATTAAGAAAATTCAAATATGACCTGTAATTCACTTTTTCTCACAATGTTTCAGTGAAATATTTACATTCTGGCATTGTAAAATTATTCAAAACTATTATTTTTTAAATAGGAAAATGGACGCTGTATAACTAAACTGGAAAACATGGGGTTTCGAGTGGGACAAGGATTGATAGAAAGGTGAGCAGTATGGATTTGAAAATTTTCTTCCAGGTAGGTTATGAACAAAGATGATCCATTTCAAAAGACTGCATAAAACTTGAGATACTTTCATTTTAATTCCTAAATTTTATTTACTCTCTGTTCTTTATTCACAGATTGAAATTTCTTTTTAGGTCTGATGCTATTTTAATTCAGTTATCCAACTTTCATGTTTCAAAATTTGAAGAAAATGTGTATTTGTTTTAAATTTTTTTCCTCAAAACTTTGGTGTGCTGAAACAACTATCTAAAATCTACTTGCATTTCCTGCTTAAGCTAGTAGGTTCTTTATCCTAAATGGAATATGGTTTAAATGCATACCTTAGTCTCTGTTTATGCATGTGATCATCTTCAAACTTACAGATCAATTTCTTTTAGTATTCCTTTCTCACTATCTGAAATAACTGAACTCTTATATTTTCCTGATCTTCCTTCGTGGTTCAGGTGGTAAAGAATCCACCTGCAATGCAGGACACCTGAGTTCGATCCCTGGATTGGGAAGATCCCCTGGAGAAGGAAATGGCAACCCACTCCAGTATTCTTACCTGGAAAATCCCATGGACAGAGGAGTCTGGCAAGCTACAGTCTATGGCTTGCAAGGAGTTGGACACGACTGAGTGACCTCTCTTTCTTTCATATTTTATATAACAGTACCATGATCATGCTCAGCTTTTAAAAAAAAAATGTCAGCTATACCTAAAATTGCTTACTATTAGACTAATAATTACATAATTTTAATTATGTAACAGAATGTGAATTCATTGAAATGGGAACACTTTGCTTGGTGCTTATCACTTTATGACTGTCAGTAAATGTTGAGTGCTACTGTGGCATTTGGAAATTAGTGAGTAATTTGCCCCTCCTGCTTTCTCTGGATGAAAAGTACTGTATTACTTCTAGTTGATCTTTTTAGGTTTACAAAAGATACTGCAAGGTTCAAGGATGAGTTAGATATCATGAAGTTCATTTGTAAAGATTTTTGGACTACAGTATTCAAGAAACAAATCGACAATCTAAGGACAAATCATCAGGTATTTAGATAAATTAAGGCCTATTTTTTAAAGTCCTTTATCTTAATATAAATGTCCTATTTTAGTGATTTACTTGTTATATAAAACTTAATTTCTCAGAAACTTAGGAATGTTTCTATGTTATTAATACATCATTACTTTTTTTTCTCTAATAGGGTATAATGAATAAAGACAAGGGCAGTTATCTATAATGACAGCTGTCCCTTTCTCTCAATAAAATTTTAAGTTTTAAAAAGTAGCAAATATCAGAATGATAACAGTTTTAGGACTTGTTCTTTCATTATTATTACTTAGTGGTGATAATATGCAGAACCACAGATATATCACATTTCTGTCTTTCAAGTAATTCCTGAAGTCTAATTGTAATTCTTGCCTGTTCAGTTGCCATTGTATTTTTATTCTTAAAATATTTTGTTAATATAAAAGTTAATAGGTTGCCTCAGATTATGCAAAAATTGATTTATTTTGTAAAATTCTAGGAGATATTTAGAATATATTTGGCATTTACTAAAATATAAAAAATGAAAATAATGTTCTCTCTTAGCTACCAGTAAAATTCATTTTTTCAGATAACATCAGCCTTAGCCTAGAAGTACTTGAAATGCTTATGGGGAAAAGTGACTCTGATTATTGGCTTTCTAGGTATGAGTTAACTAGATATAGTTACTAATTTCACCTAGAATGTATTTTTCTTTCACACTAGACTGAATTCTTTAAGGATAGGAACTGTTTTATGTATCTTTGTATCTTCAGTATCTTTAAAGCATTCAGTAAATATTAGTGTTATAAATGATGAACAACTCTTCAACTTGAACACTGCAACACCTCTTTGTATAAAGAAAATTTGACCAGGAAGGGAGAGTTTTAATAACTTTTAAAAATTCTTAAATTGTTTTGAAGGGAAGAATACAGATTACATTGACTTTGGATGTTTTTCTGTTTTGGGGACAGGGCATCTATGTACTTCAGGACAACAAATTTCGCCTGCTTACTCAAATGTCTGTAGGAAAACAGTATTTAGAACATGCATCAAAGGTATTTAATGGAATAAAAGATTGGCTTTTTATTATGAAACAAGTAGAAATCTAGGGAAAAGTACATTGCTAATCACAGACTTGAATTCAAAATGTTTTTAAATTGTTCCTTTTGCCTAAATAGTTCTCTGTGAAATAGAAAGATATTTATCATATTGAAATAATTTAACTTGTAACTAAGTGGGCTAATGATGACCAATTCAAGAAACACTATAGTTTAAATGCCATTAAAAATGTATATTAATGATAAGATTCTCAAATATAGTATGGATACATCAGAAAAGATACTCAAGTTTAAAAAACTGGTATTAGCTATACAAAATTATTCACCTCAGAGTTCATATTTATATTCTCCATCAGTAAATTAAAAATTTTTTTAATATAGTTAATATTTGTTTCTAAGAATATATGTTTTGTATTAAGTATATCTGCATTTCAGGGTTTCATGTATTTTTTTTTTGTCTCAAGTAGGAATCAATAAATAGGCCAGATGTATTACAGAAATGCTGACAAGTTTTAATATAAGGGTTTCTTTGAAATGATTAAAATACATTGGACAGTATGTAAAAGCTGTTTTTTATCTGTAAAATTTGTCCACACCTAAATTATCTAACACAAAGGCAGTTTAGTGTAGTGGGAAGAGTATGAATTTGGGACCAAATCTAGATTTTAAGCTAACTCCACAACTTATAGATCCCCTCTGGACCTTGGTTTCCTTATTAATAAAATTGATTATAATAATATATTATAAATAATCTCTAAGTTCTCTCCCAGTTTATAATTTCATGATTCCATATCTGATTACCTATCAGTACCCATTTATGTGTATTATAAAATAATTTCTATATTATTCATACATATTGTTGAATATCATGTAATACAAAAATGTAGATGATAAAATACCTTGGAGTATTTGATTTTTGCTGTCTCTGCTATGGCTTAGTCCCATTTCCTTGTTTCCTTAGCAGTTTGTCAACATTGGCACTTTGATCCTTTAAACTGGATAAGTCCTTATTGTGGCAGGCTACAAGTCTTGAACAAGTCAAGATTCTTGGCTGTAGAAAGCAGAAACCAATCTTGATTGAATGGAATCATATTAGTTAGCTTACAGAATTGATGGAAAGGCTCAGAAAACAGGCAAGAACCATGGTTAGGGGAATCTCCTGGTGGTTTAGTAGTTAGGATTTGCTGTGGCCTAGGTTCAGTCCCTGGTCAGGGAACTGTGAATCCCACAAACCATGCAACATGGTGTGGCCAAAATTAAAAAGAAAAAGGCACCATGGGAAGTCAAAGCAGCCAGATCACTCCACAAGGAGAGTCTAGTTAGAATCCTTCAAGCAGCACTGATGGTAGACACAAACCACCTTTGCTGTCTCTAGAACTAATTCTAGCCTGTTTCCCGCTTGTTTTTGTCACTCACTGTAGATTCAGGGTGATGGACTAGACCAATGAGTTGATTGAGCTTAAGTCATGTGCCCATGTTTATTTGCCAAGGAGCTGGGAAATCTAATAATTTTTCATAATTTGAAAAATTATGATACAGCTTTTCCAAATAAGTGACTTATTGACATCAAGGTTTAACTAAATGTCATATTTATCAATACCTTTACTGTCTTAGTAAATCCTTAATACTTTTTACACTTTTGTTCCTTTTAGTATTTAGCATTTACATGTGGCTTAATCAGAGGTGGATTATCAAACTTGGGGATAAAAAGTATTGTAACAGCTGAAGTATCTTCAATGCCTGCCTGTAAGTTGACTTCATATTTCTTAACAAATGTTTTTAGCAGTTACTTATCAGGTCTGGTGTTCTTTGTTGTTTCTTGTTTTTGTTACTTAGAGGACATTTAAAATGCTAAAACCATTTCATTTTGTCAGTTTTAACACAATGTAGTAATATGTAGCATACTTACATTTATAGTCAATGATTTTTAAATTCATAATAGACAATGATTTAAGAAAATGTGCTAAGGAAATATAAATTTATAAGACAACTTAAAGGGTGATTTAATTTTTAAAGGAAAATTTTAAGATAGCAAATTTCCTTATAATGTTGAAGATTTTAAAAAGTTTTCTCAAATACATCTATTATATAAAGCTAGATAAAGCCAACTAGTCTTTTATCTGGAGAAGGAAATGGCAACCCACTCCAGTATTCTTGCCTGGAGAACCCCAGGGACAGAGGAGCCTGGTGGGCTGCCGTCTATGGGGTCACACAGAGTCGGACACGACTGAAGTTTCTTAGCTGCAGCAGCTAAACTCCTTTTCAAAAATCTCTTCACCACAGCTACTAACCAAGAATAAAATTGGCTTGAGCATCACTCTATTTCCTTTCTATTCATAGTAATTAACAATGAAATACCTAAAATATAGAAATCAGAGAAACAAAGGCACTCATTCACAAACCAGATAATCATGGTAAAAATGAAACTGATTTTATCAAAGTGTGAAAAGTCATTTGATATAGCAAGTTTCTTGATTGAAACAACTTATTAAATAGAGCAGAAAACGGATGTTTAGACATGTTTACCTTTTACCTGAAATCAAAATGATTTTCATGTTTTCCTTTTTAGGTAAATTTCAAGTGATGATACAGAAGCTATAGAACCTACTGAAATGCAAGGCTTTACTAGTGTAAAGAGATAAATTATTCCTGTATAAAGTATTTCAGATGGCAATGATTTAAGTTGGACATTTGTACTGATATAAGCTATTTGCTAACTTGTATAATGAAAGATGCACTCTTAAGCAGGAGGAAGGTTGTATTTTATCAATTTAAGACAGACCTTAAAGCCGGTAGAGACATTCTACTGTAACATACACTTTACTGAAACTATTCAGAATGAAAACCTAATTTCAAATAACTAAACACCAGTGCAGGACCCTTATTTAAACATTTTTATTTGCTTAGAGTGATACATATTTAACCAGAAATGGAGAAGCAAAACTCAGGGTTTGGTAAATTCGTATAAAGAAAAGTATGCACCAATCAGATATTTGTGTAAAAATGAACAAATTTTGATTTATGAGTTTTAGTTATTAAAAAAGCAAATGGTACACTAAATTTTAAACTTTATTATCTTATTGCTTATAATTTATTTCTATTGAGTTTTTATGCATGTATAAGGATTTCATTATATACATTGTGTGTTGTGTGTGTGTGATATATCATATTTAACTGCCTAAATTGCTTTAAAACTTTATTTGATTTTCCTATAATTCAGTTCTTGAAAGCTCCATTAATGTAATAAAGTAAAATATAGATCTAGATAAAGTGGGATACAGATGTGAATTCAGTGACTCCAGAGCCAAAGAATAATAGGTTTTTGAGGAAGGAATTGTTATACTTACTCCTGTTATAGTCCTTACTTTCCGTTTCTCTCTCCATATATGGAAGTGCTGGTGAAGATTCTAACATCTATATTTTTTCCCCTTAGTCTTCCCCAAGGGCAGGAGGGTGGATGAATCAATAGTCACACCAGTATTCATGGGCCCATGAGCTTCTGTGGGTTGAGGTCAGTGCTCATCTAGTGTATCTCTTATCTCTTCTTTCATCTGATGATCATGAAAGGACAAGCATGGAGATGAAAGCTATCATGTTGAGGATGGCAGGTGCAGAAAGAAAGCACCTGAATTGTGCTCTTAAACTAACCAATCCTGGAACTGCTATACCGTTGGACTTTTTCTTTTATAATAAATTCCTTGTATTGTTCAGTCTCCCTTTTGTGTATTTTGTTGTGTGTGTGTGTGCTCAGTTGTGTCTGACTCTTTGCAACCCCATGGACTGTAGCCCGCCAGGCTCCTCTGTCATAGAATTCTCCAGGCAAGAATATTGGAGTTGGGTGCCATTTCCTTCTCCAGCGGATCTTGCCAATCCATGGATTGAACCTGCATCTCTTGTGTTTCCTGCATTGGCAAGCAGATTCATTACCATTAGTGCCACCACCTGTAGCCAAAAAAATAAGCCTGTCTTGGTAGAGGTGAGGCAAAAGTTAGGTTATACGAGAAACAGTATGGGAATATTGAATTTTCTTTTTTCTATACGGGGAGGGGAAGACAAAGGTTTACATTTAAAACAATAAAACCATGAGGTGCTAGAGACAATATGAGGTTTTATGATCTTGTAGTAGAGAAGGTCTTTTCAAGACTTGTAGAAAATCAAATAAAGCAAAACAGTAGAAAAAATTAATAGCATATCTTCAAGAAACGGTACTAGGAAAACTGAATACGCATCCACATGCAAAAGAATGGAATTGGACCCTTATACCATACACATAGACTCTGATGCTGGGAGGGACTGGGGGCAGGAGGAGAGGGGGACGGCAGAGGATGAGATGGCTGGATGGCATCACTGACTCGATGGACGTGAGTCTGGGTGAACTCCGGAAGCTGGTGATGGATAGGGAGTCCTGGCACGCTGTGATTCATGGGGTCACAGAGAGTCAGACACGACGGAGACTGAAATAACTGAACTGACCATACACAAAAAATCTACTGAAACTGTGTTAAAAGTCTCAAGACCTGAAACTTTAAAATTCCCAGAGGAAAACAGGAAAAGAGCTTTATAATATTGGTCTTAGTCTTAGCAACGATTTCTTGGATTTGACACTGAAAGCACTGGCAACAAAAGCAAAAACATACAAGTGAGACTATATCAAACCAAAAAGCTGCACAGCCATAGAAACAGCAGAGTGTAAAGTGGCCCTGTGGAATGGGGAAAACTGATGCAAACCATGTTCCCTGGTAAGTGGTTAATACCTAAAGTATACAGGGAACTAAAACTGGTAAAAAACTCAAATAACCCAATTAGAAATGAACAGAGGACTGAAACAAATACTACTACAAAAAATACATACAAATGGCCAACAGGTATATGAAAAGATGCTAAGTATCATGACTAATGAGGGAAATGCATATCAAAACCACCATAAGTTACTACCCCACACCAGTTAGGATGCCATTAAAAAAACCCAAACCAGAAAATGTGTGTTGGCAAAAGATACGAAGAAATTGGAACCCTTGTGCACTCTCAGTGGGAATGTTAAAATGATGGAGCCACTGTGGAAGAGACTATAAAGATTTCACAAAAATTTTAAATATATTCCAGCAATCCCACTTGAGAGTATTTATTACAAATAATTTAAATCAGGATGTCGAAGAGTTATTTGCACTCCCATGTCCACTGCAGCATTATTAATAGCCAAGAAGTGGAACCAACCTAAATGTTCATTGTATGTATAAGGATTTTCACTATTTGATTATATTCATTGATGGCACTTGATTTGTACTGGCAAACAAGGAAATAATGTGCAGCCAGTAAAAAGGATGAAATAGAGCTGTATGTATTTGCTTACATGCAATGATGTTAATTGGTCTTAAGAGAAAAAGTTTTTTTTTTACAGGATACCACACATGCAATATATAAAATATAATACATGACTATGAGTGTATCCAAAAGACTTGAAAGTTACAAGTAAATTGTACAGTAGATTAATCCCACAAAAAAGGTTTTTTTGGTATCTTTCTGTACAACTATATTTTAATTATAGTCATCAACAGCCATAAGTGAACAGTAAACTTGTGGTGAAGAGCAGATGTATGTTTCAAAAGTAAATATACTGTATGAATGACAAACTGTGAGGTAGCTTTATGAACTAGTTTTTATAAACTGTAGTCGGTGGCCTATACTAACCATGATGACAGTTCAACCCCTGTCTACTAGCCAAACCTCTATGAAGGAACTGAAGCCTGGCGATGTCAGCAGAACCTGTCTTGGTCCATGTGGGCTGCTTTTCTACGATATACTGCTATACTCGTCTTTCTCAGTTTCTAACGCATTTTTATTATTTTCGTCCCCAGATGGTAAAACTGGTAACTTGAACCACTTTTCATCTAGTTCAGTCTCTAATTGACTTATTCTGCTAAGAGACACAGATGAAATAATCTTATTTTTAAAAAAAATGTGTACAATAAAAGTACAAACAATTTAATGAATGCATAATGTCTTCCTGACCAAAAGAAGTAATGAATCTTTATGTGAAAAAAAAAATAGGTGCAATCCAATTTATCTGGTCCATACCCCTACAGACCTGGTTAAACTACTGTATGGTAGCTATTATTTTCAAAATAATTACCTCTAAATTCTGTATTTAAAATGTGTAATTTCTCAAGGAACTTAAAGCATTTCTGTGTCAAAGAGTTGGAAAAATTTTCCTCTTCAATTTCTCATTAACATCAGAAGATACTTTTATTTGTTAAAGACTTGATAAGCCCTTCAGCTATGTTGGTAGTCTGCCTAATTATATTTGTGACTTAAAATACCTTGTTTCTACATTCCTGAAAAATATCCTTATGCCAAGTTAAGTTATTACAAAAATAAGTTTTCAGTTAAATATTAGAGACCTACAGCTTGCTGGAAAACAGAGGTATAGCAGCATTAAAACAATTTCGTATACCACTTGTCTTGTGTACATGCAAAACTGCGTTTTTTGTTTCTAGTCCTCAGGAATGTTAATTCTTCTGTGTGAGTAGTGACCATAACTACATGCTCAGCCACTAGCCATGGAAAAGTTACATATTAGTTACAAGAATAACTGCCACTTTATACCTTTACTATTAATAAATCAGTCCCTAGCCTTACCCAGTAAAGATCAAATACCAAAGAACATGAGTCTATTACAAGGCTACTTGTGGTTATTGGTTGGAAATCTAAACTCTTCATGGTAGACACTGCTGGCTGCCTACTCAACAGCCCCTCTCCACTCTTGTCTAACAGAACCATTTTTGGTAGGAGTGACAATGTACTCACCAATAATTACATTTTCCAGCCTTCATTCTAAGTAGAAATTATCATAATTCTGGCAAATAATATATAAGTTGAGGATTTCTTGTAATACTTTTCTCCCCTGATATGACACCAAGAAGTGTGATACCTTTTTATCCTCCCTAGAATGTAGATTCAAAGAGATAAAACAACCATATCATGACTAAAAAGATGAAGATTGATGAAAGAGAAATCTGGATGTAGCCTAGGATATTTAAGATATGTTAGAGCCAGCTGCTACACCAGCCCTGAACTTCTCAAACCAGAATTAATGAGAAAAAAAAAAAAAAATTCTTAATTTTTAAAACCTCAGTTAAGCCAAGTTTCAAAAGCAATACTTAACTGTTGGAATCTTATGACTTTCAATCCTACTCTTGGGAACTTCTGGTCAAAGAAAGGAAAAAGTACACAAAGATATCTTCTATATTGGATTAGCACAGATTAAATACCTAACAATGAGAGAATGTTTAAATTCTGGTAAAACACAACTCAAGACTACTAGGCTACCATTTAATTCAGTTTTTTGAGGGAATTTCCTGGCAGTCCAGTGGTTTGGAGTCCTTGCTTTGATTGCTGAGGGCCCGGGGTTCAATCCCTGGTTGGGGAACTAAGATCCCACAAGCCATTGGGTGCGACCCCCCTCCCCTACTGCCAAAACCAACCTCTGGAAGACAATGTGGTAGAAAAGATTAAAATACAAAATTATATCTGCTCCGTTTATAACTAGTGGCAAAACTATTGGTTGCCCGATCCATGTTTATTCCCAATCCTCTTTTCCTTTTCCATTTCCCATTAGAAAGATGGGAAAAGCTCACGATTTCATTTCCCCATTCTTCTTGGAGCTAGAGGTAATGATTTTATACATTCAAGGCCAACAGATGAACACAAGTCTGCTGTGGATTTCTGGAGAAGGTTTTGCTTTTATGAGAAAAGGATCAGATGTGGGAGGCTCTGCCTCCTTCTCCCAGTTTTCTGTCTTGAACACAGACACACTGCTCTGCACTGCAGTGGCCGTCTTACCATGATTTCAGACACCTTGGTAAAGTGGAGTCACTGAACCAATGCCGGCTCCTCTAGGATTCTTGTTATATGAGAAAAATAAATCCCTATTTGAAAAACCATTGCTACTTGGATCTTCTGTCACTTAAAGTATGAAACACTCCTACCTGATATAGAAGTAGAAAAATTGTAAGTGATATGATACAAGATGTGACAGAAAAATTAAGAGTTGACTTTTATAGTATTACAGAAAATGATTTGTAAAGAAAAAATTGCGTTTATGCAAGAAAGCTTTTAAAAATAAAAGTACTGAGCTTAAAGAGAAAACAGACTAATTTCGTTGCTAACTATGACTACACATGCCATATAAACTAGATTATCTTAATTCTAATACTAAGGACATTAGTCTGCTGTCTTTTGTTAAAGAATCAAACAAAATTTAGTAACCAAAACATATTTTCAATAAAATTTTATATGTGTATATGTAAATAAACAACAAAACAGCACCAAAGACCTCTGTACAATTTCATCATACAGTTTCTGTGTAGGATGCTTCATCAATCAATCTTTCACTTTTGCTTTAAAAGCACGTGATTACAGAAAACTGCTTATTCATTAAAAACTGGGTAAGAGCTTTCAGAGATACCTCAGATATTCAAAATAATACAATCTATCTTCTGAAGATCAACCTGAGTTGCACAGGTTAAGTTGAAGACTCTTCACACGGTGCTGAAAATATGAGGCAATCTGCACTTGAACTGGCCCTGCACTTCCTCAGACTCAGGCTGTCTTCATCACAAGTATCTTCTATCTCTGAGAGATCAGCTACATCAAGATGGCTCATCGGCTAAGTCACGCTGGTCAAAATACCTGGTGAAAAAAGAATTTGCACAGTGAAGGAAACCATAAAATGAAAAGGGAACCTATGAACTGGGAGAAAATATTTGCAAACAATGTGATCCAAGAGGGTATAATTTCCAAAATAAGAAAAGCAGCTCATGCAACTCAATAACCAAAAAACCCAATACAAAAAAATGAGCAGAAAACCTATACAGACATTTCTTCAAAGAAGATATACGGCTGGCCAAGAGGCATATGAAAAGATGCTCAACATCACTAATTTTTTGAGAATGCAAATCAAAACTACAATGAGGTATCACTGCACGCCGATCAGAATGGCCATCATCAAATGATGGGAAGGGTATGGAGAAAAGGGGACTCTCCTACACTGTTGATGGGAATGGAAATTGGTGTAGCCACTATGGAAAAACAGTATGGAGGTTCCGAAAAAGAATTTAAAACAGAGTTACCATACGATCTAGCAATCCCACTCCTGGGCATATATCTGGAGAAAACTCTAAACAGGTACATGTATATACATATATAAGGAATATTACTAAGCTATAAAAAACAATGAAATAATGCTATTTACAACAACATTGCTGCTACTGCTGCTAAGTCACTTCAGTCGTGTCCGACTGTGCGATCTCATAGATGGCTGTCCCTGGGATTCTCCAGGCAAGAACACTGGAGTGGGTTGCCATTTCCTTCTCCAATGCATGAAAGTGAAAAATGAAAGTGAAGTCGCTCAGTCGCGTCCAACTCTTAGTGACCCCATGGACTGGAGCTTACCACGCTCCTCCGTCCATGGGATTTTTCAGGCAAGAGTACTGGGGTGGGGTGCCACTGCCTTCCCCGTACAGCAACACGGATGGACCTAAAGACTATCATACAAGGTGAAGTAAGTCAGACAAAGATAAATACTGTTATGATATCACTTTTATGTGGAATCTAAAAAAACGATACAAATGAACAAAATGATACAAAACAGACACAGACCCACAGGCATAGAAAACAAGTTTATGGTAACTGAAGGAGAAAGGTGAGGGGCAGGGCAGGGGAGAATGAATCAGGAGTTCCCAATGAGCAGGTAAGTCCTTAGCAGTCCACTGAGGACTTCCCTGGTGGCTCAGGTGGTGAAGTGTCTGCCTACAATGCAGACCTGGGTTCGATCCCTGGGTTGGGAAGATCCTCTGGAGAAGGAAATGGCAACCCATTCCAGTGCTCTTGCTTGGAAAATCCCATGGATGGATAAGCCTGGTAGGCTATGGTCCATGGGGTTTCAAAGAGTCGGACACAACTAAGCGACTTCACTTCACTTCAATGGGCAGATACAAACTACTACATACAAAATAAACAAGGTCCTACTGTATAGCACAGTGAACTATATTTAATATCTTGTAATAAACTATAATGGGAAAAATCTGAAAAAGAATAGAATATATATATATACATAACTGAATCACTTTGCCATACACCAGAAACTAATACAACATTGTAAATCAATTATACTTCAATTAAAAAAATTATACTTAAAAATATTAATTGCAGCACATTCAAAAAGATACATCTATATACATATATAAGGAATATTACTGAGCTATAAAAAATAATGTTTTTGTAATAGCAAAAGACCACAAACGAGCCAAATATCCATCAATAAAGCGACTGGCTGAATAAACTACAGTACATCTACACAGTGAAAGATTACAAAGCTTTTATAAAAAAAGGAATGAAGAAAATATCTACACTGCTACCATGTGATTCCCAGGATTCATTAAGTGAAAAAACAAAGCACAGAATGGAAAGCTAAGTATGTTATGTTTTGTAAGCATGTGCAGGGTAGACATACATTTGCTTATATTTTTTAAAAAGAAACAGTGAATGGGAGGATAAATCAAAAATTAACTAAAACAGATAACTACAAAAGGGAGAAAAGAGACTACAGAGGATAAAGGTGGATTCTAAAATGCTCCAATACAAATTACAATTCTAACTTTGGAACAATTTAAGTATTTTATGAAATTATAAAACAAGTAAAAATAAAATCACTAACCAGACTCCACTAAATGAATCTTCTCCTATACTGGGTTGGTGGCATAAACCAAACAGGAGAATAATTCCAAGTAATCTTAAACATGATGTTCTGATATATGTAACTAATGAGATGTACCATGGACAAAAAGAACTGTAAAGAATTCTTAAACAGACTTCAACAGTTTTACAACTGGCCATATTGTTAGTATTGTTATTCTGAAACTACCATGTGCATATTGTAGGATAAAGTCAATAATTATGTTATTAAGAAAAATCAAGTAATCTTAAATTGGAACTGAAATATCAACTTAGACCTATGATTTTATTTTTCTTTCTAAAAAATACATACTTCATAGCTGTGTTCAGTGAAAAGGCCTAAATGCAATGACCAACCCCAAAACATCTAGCTTCCCTAATGTTCAAATTGTGGACTCTAGATACCATTTTCTACTTTGAAAGAGGAACCAACACTCCCAAGAGAAGAGATTAATTCCAGATATGGAGTCAGAAGTGCGCAAGATAAAACTGAGTCATTTTCGCAGAGCAGAAAGTAAGAAAGCCATCAAAAGACCACTGAGGTTATAGACCAAAAAGCATAGGAACTGATCTGAAGGGCTCCCACTATCCAAAGATAGAACAATTTGAGCATCAAAAAGAATGACTGCTATATCCGTTTACCTGAATGTGAAGATCAACCTCACACCGCTCTACGAGAGACAACTAGACTCTGTTTGCTTCCTGATGTGACACAAGAGCACAGAGTCTTGTAAATACACACACAAACACTATTATATATAATCAAACCTCTAGACCTACCTTCCAGTTTACAGAAAACATGCAGGATAAATGACCCATTAAACACCACCATGCAGTTAGCTGTCAAAACCAAAATATGGTAAATTTTACAAGTCAAAGGATCCTGTTTTTTCAACAAATAGCAAAGAAAAAAACCAAAAGGGCTGGTGGGGGTACTTAAGAGACGTACCAGACAAATGCAACTAGTGCATCCTACTTGGATCCTAGTTTGAACAATTCAAACATAAAAAGACATTCTTGGGACAATTAGGGAATATGAAACGACTGGGCATCAGATGATACTGAGTTATCACTAAATTTACTGGGTATGAGCCAATATTACAGTCATGTTTTTTAAAAGCCCTTTATAAGTCAGATACACCAAAACAGGAGAAACAATATGTCCAATATTTGTTTAAAATATATTAACAAAACAGATAAATGAAACATCCTGGTGTAGAGTTAGTAACTGTGGAATCTGGGTGGTGGATTGGTCTGGGGGGATTTACTATATTTTTATATGTTTAAAAATCTCTATAATAAGAAGCATAAAAAATAATTATGATTGGTAAAATAATTAAGGTGGCTAACAGTTACTGGGGGGCTTCCCCAGTGGCTCAGTAGTAAAGAATCTGCCTGCAATGCAGGAGACCCGGGTTAGATCCCTGGTTTGGGAAGATCCCCTGGAGGAGGGCATGGCAACCCACTCCACTATTGTTGCCTAGAGAATCCCACAGACAGAGGAGCCCGGTGAGCTACAGTCTAGAGGGTCACAAAGAGTCAGACATTACACTGAAGCAACTATGCATACACAACAATTATTGGATCCTGTTTGAATGGGATCCTACTCGTCTGATAAGGTATTTCTATGAATTAGCAGCCATTGCCTTAAAGCTATCAAAAGAAAACCAACAACAAAAAACACAAAGACTTATAACCATTTAAGTTACTAACACTGAAGCTATTACAACAGAGTCAGGGCCTATGTCATCTGGTTATCAAACCTGCTATAACCTATAGGTTTTCCTAAGTGAAGTCTATAGCCTCAGAAACTTCTGCCCTACCTTCGAAGGATTAAATGAGTTCCTATTTTGAAGCACTAAGAAAAACACCTGGCACAAACTGACCAGTAAGTATTAATTACCATTATTAGCATAATTATTACAGATCAAGAAACTACATGCTGAACGTGTTTGTATTTTGAAAAAGTATCTCGTTTGGCAATGGAGAAAATGAACATAGTATTGCTTAACATCCCAATATTTAAAAATATTATAAAACATTGAAAAGTTATTAGTGTTGGAATAAAAACAGACCAATGAACAAAAATAGCAAGTCAGAAAGAGACCTAAAATAAATATGTGTGTTTATGTATACACATATTCACATACAAGAATTTAGAATATGAAGACATTTTCATGTAAATTCCAGGTGGAATTTTAATGTAAGAAATGAAATAAAAAATGTACTAAATAAAAATATGTCCCAACTGAAAATGAACAAAGGACACAGCAATTAAAAAAAACTGCAATAAAATAAAACATATTCTATCCTTATGGATAACCATACAAAGCAAATAAAAATAATTTGTATCTTTTTATTACTAGAATGGAAATATTTACATCAACTGAAAACGCTCAGTGTTGAACAGCAGAAGATGGGCACTCTCACCAACATTTTAGTGGGAACCCAGAGTGGTATGATCTTTCTAGAAGGCAAATGCAATAAATATCTCAGTTTTACAAGTACATGCAAGCCCTTTAATTTATTTCCAGGAATTTGCCCTTAGGCAATAAATAGAGCTGTACATGTAAGAATCTTCAATGCAGCATTATTTATAGAGAAAAACTAGAAATAAAGGGAATTGTGAAACATATAATGCTGTTTCCTTACGCCTCAACTTCCTCACTGTAAAATGGAAACAACACTTTCTACCACCATTAATAATGCTATTATAAAGCAAGAAGTCAAGGATTACTTACCTGCTAACCAAGCAGATTAATAGATTCAAAGCAGGAACCCTTTCATCATCTTTGCTGTCCTAAAAAGTAAAAAGAAAAAAAGAAAGCTTGAGATGTAGTCTGTTATCCCCTAATTTTTTCTTCTTCTTTTATTGTGGCCTCGCAGCATTTGGGATCTTAGTTCCCTGACCAGAGGTCAAACCCATGCTCCCTGTGGTGGAAGAAGAGTTTTAGCCACTGGATTGCCAGCAAAGCCCCAGCAACCTAATATTTTTGAAGGAAGTTTCCTTTCAAGGTGCGAACCATGAACATTTTATTAGATAACAATAATAATCACATGGATATAGAAAACATCAAAGAAAATAGACAAACTGTAGAGTTAATGATTCTTGAGAAACATCTAAGATGTTCTTTTAAAGAAAGCTCCTGAATAGGTCCTAGAAAGGAATAAGAGTTTAGGGCTCTAAGGAGGTTAATTTGGGAGAGATACTTTTCCTGATTGCAAGACTGAAGAAAGCCTGTGTCCTAACTGGACAATAATGGAAAAAACTTCAGATCATGGTTCTCAATGATGAAGGAAGTTGTTCCTGAACTATACATTTCCTAAAATTCACTTTAAATATCTAGTGAGTAATAATAAGTTACACTTTGCTCGGAGTACAGGTCATTTAAATTAGTCTGTGCCATCTCCTGGAAGTTTAATGAAAATATTTTGGAGTAGTCAGTGGAGAACAGTTGTATATTTTGTGCAGGTGAAAGGAGGAATGAAAAAAAAAATCAGCTTAGTCTGGCATCGAATTAATTTATAACGTAATGCTGCAGGCATGAGCTAGAGGAAGGGTCTAACTAGAAAAATTCAAAACCATTATTATGCCAGAGACTGTTGGTTGACCACTCTGGTTTCTTGATTCCCCTTATTATGTAGCAAATGAAGCTCATTTTTAGATGGGTACACTGCCACCCAACTAAAATAAACATTTCCTATAGTTCCTTATGGTCATGTGACCAGATTCTGGCCAATGAGCTGTTTTGGCCAGATGTGCGTGTAAGAGGCTCTGGGAAGGCTCTTCAGTGGGGAGGACCTTCTCTTCTTCCCAGCTTCCTTTAGTGAAACATACTGGTGGAACCTGGATTATGAAGTGAGCTTGGGGAGGGAAACCACAAGTGGCAGAACTCGAAGGCCTGGGTTACTGCCACCTTAGATCTAATCTGCCTACCTTCACACTCCCTTTGTCTGAGAAAAACACTTCCATTTTATTTAAGATAATGCTATTTTGGACTCTTCTATTATGCGGCTAAATCTAATCCTGACTAACAACATAGTCCACCTTTTGTTATTTCACTGAAATCATTCTTTACCACCACAGAAGCTGCTGAGTGCTTCGGACATGAAACAGTGAGTCTGAACTTACCACCAGAAGCCTCACTTCAGAGCACCTTCTTGCAAGCTGCCGAATCAGTGAATGAGCCTCCGGTAATAAAGGTTTTTCAAGGCAAGCCAATAAAGCATAAAGCCATCTTCCCTATACAGGATTTAAAAAAGTAATAAGTAGGCAAACTATACCATAAGTTTAATTTATAATCACTTAATTGTACCTCAGGAAGGCCGTTATCAAGTTATATTCCACCAGCAGTACACATGCCTGAGTTTATTTGGAGCAACATATCACTCCCAGGACTACTCAAGAGTGTTAGAACAAAGTTTAAATAGCAATTTGTGCAACACACTAAGTTAGCTCCTCAAGCAACCCCAAGTCAATGGCTTTTTTTTCCTCCATTTTTTTAAAAAAATGGTTTCGCTCTATTCAAGCTTTATTTCAATGACTTTTTCTTGAACAAAGATTCACATCCAGGTTTCTTTCACAAAGAGTGAGTGGGATTCTCTTCTACGTGAAAAGAGCAGGTATACATTTAAACTTGACCAGAAGCTTCTGGATGGCAAAGATTATATCTTGTGTTCTGACTAGGAGCCTTGAAGCTTCAGATACACTCTTTTTTTGCAAATATCCTCAATGGTGAAAAATACTTGTTTTTAAAATCAAATCTAACTGCAAAGTATGATAAAATTTCTTATTAGGGGATGAAGCAAGCAATTCATTTACATAACATCTATCAAATTTACCCAATTTTGAAGGTGAAAAATTTTTAAGCTGTGAGTATAAAGCAATAAAATAGAAGGGCAGTACAGTAGAGTTGGTCAGAGTACAGCCAAACTGCCCCAGCAGGAGTCTCAGTTCTGCCAGTTATAATCTGTGTGCCCTCAGGCAAGTTACTGAATCCCTATGTGCTCCAGTTTCCTCATCTGTAAAATGGAAATAACAGCTCAGAGGTTATTGAAGGATTCGAGGAGTTATTATACATGAAATCCTTAGAACAAAGCCTAGCACATATATTTGCTATTATTCCTATTTCTGATATTCTTTAGTAGACTGGATTTCAAAGCCATTTTAGAAAATGCAATTCAAACTTCTCTAAGCCAGGACTATTTGAAATGGGGTCTGCAGACTGGTAGCTAATCTGTTTGTTAATGCTCTGTGAAAAGATAAGCAGCTTCTCCCAGAATATAAACCAACTATTTGGTTGATTTTTTTTCTCCCCAATGCAAGATTCTCAATGAAGGAAGTACTAGGTTGATTAACATTCTATTGTAAGTTCCTTATTTTACTGCAAACAAGCAATTGTCTGCATTATACATATAGTTGAATAACACATACATATATATAAATAATATTGAACCAGAGCTTACATATAAGGTAAGCATATATAATTTTGTCTGCATTATGAAAAGAAAAAGATGCAGTACTACCAATTCCGGAGTAAAGTCTCTATCTCCAAACCAATTATTCAGATATTCCAAGACACTAGTTACTGTTGCCTAAAAAGGCGGGGAGGGGGAAGAGATGGAAGAACATCATTAGTAATAAAACACTGACAAGTTCAAGCTGAGTTACATTAAGTTCAGTGAGAAAGCAACTCTGCTTAAAATGGACTTCTTTAGACTTAAAGAGAAACCTTTGACTCTATTTAGTAATTTGATTAGATGGAACACTCAGTGAGATGAGGCTTTTTTGACAAATATTTTTATATATTTTCAATTATCAACATGCTTTAAATCCTAGGATTTAGTTAGTAACTAATTTAGTTCAGAATCACTTTTTTAAAATTCCACACTCTCTTAAAAAAAAGTCTTTGCATAAATTCAGCTTATTTTCATTAAATCAAAGTACAAATCTAAGCAAAAAGTTAGCTAAAGATTAATTTTAAAGCTATATAGATAGAATTTACCGAATTCTCTAGCTTATTCTAGTATAGATGCTGCTGCTGCTGCTAAGTCGCTTCAGTCATGTCCGACTCTGTGCGACCCCATAGACGGCAGCCCACCAGGCTCCCCTGTCCCTGGGATTCTCCAGGCAAGAACACTGGAGTGGGTTGCCATTTCCTTCTCCAATGCAGGAAAGAGAAAAGTGAAAGTGAAGTCACTCAGTCATGTCTGACTCTTAGTGACCCCATGGACTGCAGCCTACTAGGCTCTTCGTCCATGGGATTTTCCAGGCAAGAGTACTGGAGTGGGGTGCCATTGCCTTCTCCGTAATATAGATGGGACCCTTACAAAAGTCACTCTCACTGAATTTAGTATAATTATTAGAGTATCTTAATGTAAATGATCAAGTAAGTAAAACTGTAGGCCAGTATATTATTTACAATAGAGTATGACTTGTTAAAAAAATTTATCTTCCAAGGGTATCCAATATATGTGAATACAAAACAAGCAAAGTTTTATTTGCTCTTTAAGTGAGTAACAGAGTTCCTAGTGCTGAGACTGAACAACTAAAATTCATATTGCTTCCCTTTTGACCCAAGAAATTCAAATTTCATTCTTAATTAAGTGTGCCCAACATCTGGAACTAGAAATAGCAATCTAACCTTAGTATTTTTTTCAAACCCCATAATCTAAGACTTATAACTGAAACATAAACGTATGAATAGTTTAGCACCATGATAAAGAGCATGAGTTCTGAAGTGAGATCAACTTGGGACTGAATTCCAGTGCTGCCATTAAAACTCGCTAATAAACCACCTACAAATGACTTAATCGCCGTTTCCTCATTTACTAAAAAAAGTATATTAATAATAATTCCCCATATAAGGTTGTAGTGAGGATTATATAAGAATTTTAAAGAGTTTAGGACAGGGTCTTACATACTGTAAATATTAAATAAATGTATTCAAATATCTTAACACACACTGCAAACAGAAGAATGCATATATTCTTATTATTATTAGACATATTTTACCTGGTTCATTCTGCTAACAATACTAAGCAAGGGAGGAAAACCAATCTGAAAGAAAAATGAGACTGAAGTTTACTAAGTGGTATTACAAAGTGGGGGGGGGCTTCATTGTTTTTAATTGGTGAATTTCTCAACATGCTATTTTATAAAAACAAAAAATAGATAAAATTCCTTCATTACATATTACAATAAAACATTCCATGAACTATTATGCTAATAATGCCCAAGAAAACAATGTCTTGACATTTGAATACATAAATGTAAAAATACAGAATGATTTGAGTAATGAAGATATTAAAATAAAGCATGTAATAGAAACATAGTATGATATCAATAAGTTGTGCACACTCTTTCAAAAATCTTTAGCTAAAGCAAACATTTTGGGGAAGTAAGGGTACTTGAATGAAATCTTTCAAACCTAATCTTTAAATAAAAAAATTATTTTGGACTTTAATGTTGGGAACTTTGATTATGAAAACAGTACTGACTTATGAGAAACTTAAGTGGACAAGCATTAAAGTGTATTTTGCAATAACAAACTGAACAAATATATATTCTTTGCCAAATTAAAAAATTTTGAAAAGTAACATACATTAGGGATATAATCCAATGGAAGAAATGCTGTATAACAAACAGCATCAAATTAGCTCCCAGAGAACTGAATCTGTCTACACTCCCAGCACCATGCATTAAGAGTGCCTGTTTTCCCAGCCCTTATTAAGAGTGTCAAACTTGCTTTACCAATGTTAACTGAAAAATGCCAGCTCAGTGGAGCTATAAGTAATGTTTCCATTTTGAGTGAGTTTCGGCATCTTCTCATATAAGAACAATTTGTATTTGCTTCCTGTGAAATGTCTCTTTACATCATTTGCTTGTTTTTTTGTTTTTTTTAAATTGAGGTCTTGGTCTCTTTTAGTGATTTTCAGAGCTTTTACATTTAGAGGGTAATTTTAAATGAAAACAACAAAACGTGACACCAAAGAGAAAACAATAAATAGCTATTCAACAGAACAGACAACATGGTATAGGGAGTTACCAATAATGCAGATGTATGAACATCTGCAAGCGTGGGGGCAGGTGAATCCTGAAGGACAAGAAGCAGCTGGCCACACACTTTATTATTAAGGTCATATGAAATATAAATAATCCTTATATTTATAAAATATAAATTAAATATAGCCTCAACATTTCACTGCCAGAATTTGCAATTTATTAAGCATTTTTAAGCACCTGAGTCAAGTTTTCCTTTGTTTCTCTGACTACTCAGAACTCATTGTTTGGCCCTTGCCTAATCATTAAAAAAAAAAAAGTCCTATCTAGCTCAAAAAATTATTAAACAGCTAAAGCACACATTGTTTTAGAAAACAGGCTGATATAAACCAGTCATATATTATTTGCTTTTTAAAACTTTTTTACAACCTTGGAAAACAAAAACGCTATTATTATTCTATATTTAGCAAATGGGCTTACAAAGACAGTCAGGAGACTGGATTTGGCCTAAGCTATATTCTGCTAAGTCTCTATAATGAATCTTGCACCAAAACTATGACCTGTTTTTTATTTGTTTAGTCACAGTATCACTTACTTGTACATAATCGATTCCAGGACTTTCACTTGCAGCTGGTCCAATAGCCCCTTCAGCACATAACCTTTCACCTAGACAAAACTTTTTCCAGCCTTCTTCATCTTCAGATCTTGGCTAAAAGAAAAAAAATGAATTTACTTATGTATTTTCTTTAATATTGAACAATGGAAAAACAAGTGAGGATTCCTTCATATCCCTACCAGCTCACACAAACATATAGTGCTTGTAATGGAGTGAACTGTGTCCCCTCAAAATTCCTATGTTGAAACCCTCACCTCCAGCATGTGAGGGTTAGGAGACTGAGTCTTTCCAGCAGTGATTAAGTTAAAATGAGGTGGGTAGAGTGGGTCCTAATCCAATCTGCCTGACATTCTTGTGAGAAAGAGGAAATTCGGATAAAAAGACATTAGGGATGCATATGCACACAGAAGGCCATGTGTGGACACAGCTAGAAGATGGCCATCTGCAAGCCAGAGAGACAGAGTGGCCTTTAGAGAAACCTACTGACACCTCGATCTCAGCCCTCTAACCCACAAAGCTCTGAGGACATACCTTACTATTTGGTAAGCCGCTCCATCTGTGGTGGTTTGTTACAGCAGTCCTAGCAAACCAGTACAGGACCCAAGTGGTCACACCATATGTGGGACACTTTTAGTCTGGATCATACTTTAATGAACACTGACAAGCAAGTACGTGCCCAAAAGAGGGTGATAAAGACGTAAAATTGATATTAAAAAAATACACTAAGAATGTTTTCAAAAATGAAGCCTATTTATCCCAAGGAAGGAGACATAATTACATACTTCACATAAAAGGCTGTCCAATCAAAGAAGTAATAGATTTATTCTACATTGTCAGATGAAAAAAGCATGACCTTTCAGCTCAACCTTAACAGAACCTAAAATTAAAAAATTTTTTTATTTATTTTATTTATAGTTGATTTATAATATTGAGTTAGTTTCAGGTGTATAGCAAAGTGATTTAGTTAACAGAACAATTTTTACTTGGGCACATCACCTCACAAATCATCTTACATACACATGCAGTTTTCCCCACCGAGGATAAAGAGCTTTCATTAGATTCTCAGGAGAACAAAACCCCTAAAAGGTAAAAGCACACTGTCCTGGAACAATGTTTTCCCATTACTCCATTAGGTCAGAGACTGTTTCTGCTTCAGGTAGCACTGAAAATCCTAATTATTACATATAGTTGGTGTTTAACAAATGATTAGATCAATCAATCAATGTTCATATCTATATAGTTGCCTTCAGAGGTTGCTTTAAAAATTCTTCATCTTATAATTTACATGTTTCTGCCATGATGAATATATATGTTCAGTTCAGTTCAGTCACTCAGTCGTGTCCGACTCTTCGCAACCCCATGCATCGTAGCACACCAGGCCTCCCTGTCCATCACCAACTCCCGGAGTTCACCCAGACTCACGTCCATCGAGTCAGTGATGCCATCCAGCCATCTCATCCTGTGTCGTCCCCTTCTCCTCCTGCCCCCAATCCCTCCCAGCATCAGGGTCTTTTCCAATGAGTTAACTCTTCGCAAGAGGTGGCCAAAGTACTGGAGTTTCAGCTGTAGCATCAGTCCTTCCAATGAACACCCAGGACTGATCTCCTTTAGAATGGACTGGTTGGATCTCCTTGCAGTCCAGGGACTCTCAAGAATCTTCTCCAACACCATAGTTCAAAAGCATCAATTCTTCGGCACTCAGCTTTCTTCACAGTCCAATTCTCACATCCATACATAACCACTGGAAAAACCACAGCTTTAACTAGATGGACTTTTGTTGGCAAAGTAATGTCACTGCTTTTCAATATGCTATCTAGGCTGGTCATAACTTTCCTTCCAAGGAGTAAGCATCTTTTAATTTCATGGCTGCAATCACCATATGCAGTGATTTTGGAGCCCCCAAAATAAAGTCTGACACTATTTCCACTGTTTGCCCATCTATTTGCCATGAAGTGATGGGAGCAGATGCCATGATCTTGGTTTTGTGAATGCTGAGCTTTAAGACAACTTTTTCACTCTCTACTTTCACTTTCATCAAGAGGCTTTTTAGTTCCTCTTCACTTTCTGCCATAAGGATGATGTCATCTGCATATGTGAGGTGAATGATATTTCTCCCGGCAATCCTGATTCCAGCTTGTGCTTCTTCCAGTCCAGCGTTTCTCAAGATATTCTCTGCACAGAAGTTAAATAAACAGGGTGATAATATACAGCCTTGAAGTACTCCTTTTCCTATTTGGAACCAGTCTGTTGTTCTATGTCCAGTTCTAACTCTTGCTTCCTGACCTGAATATAGGTTTCTCAAGAGGCAGGTCAGGTGGTCTGGGATTCCCATCTCTTTCAGAATTTCCCAAAGTTTCTTGTGATCCACATAGTCAAAGGCTTTGGCATAGTCAATAAAGCAGAAATAGATGTTTTTCTGGAACTCTCTTGCTTTTTCCATGATCCAGCGGATGTTGGCAATTTGATCTCTGGTTCCTCTGCCTTTTCTAAAACCAGCTTGAACATCTGGAAGTTCACGGTTCATGTATTGCTGAAGCCTGGCTTGGACAATTTTGAGCATTATTTTACTAGCGTGTGAGATGAGTGCAATTGTGTGGTAGTTTGAGCATTTTTTGGCATTACCTTTCTTTGGGATTGGAATGAAAACTGACCTTTTCCAGTCCTGTGGCCACTTTGCTGAGTTTTCCAAATGTGCTGGCATATTGAGTGCAGCACTTTCACAGCATCATCTTTCAATATTTGAAAGCGCTCAACTGGAATTCCATCGCCTCCACTAGCTTTGTTCCTAGTGATGCTTTCTAAGGCCCACTTGACTTCACATTCCAGGATGTCTGGCTCTAGGTCAGTGATCACACCATCATGATTATCTTGGTCGTGAAGATCTTTTTTGTACAGTTCTTCTGTGTATTCTTGCCATCTCTTCTTAATATTTTCTGCTTCTGTGAGGTCCATACCATTTCTGTCCTTTATTGAGCCCATCTTTGCATGAAATGTTCCCTTGGTATCTATTGCTATGTAATATTCCACTGTTTTGATGGAGGATCTTCATTTATTAAATCAATTAATTATGTTGTCATTCTCTTTTGACAAACAAAATATCATCATCTTGTTACTGATGCAGCTTCTTTTTGAATTATATAGGTACCCAAAAGTCCTTACCTTGAGCAAGGAAAAAAATGTATCTACCTATCTACTGCCCTCTCCCTCTTCTTACCAGGAGGCCTCACCGTACAGTGAAAGGCTTTCGAATCAGACAAAGTTTGGTCTGTATCTCAGCTATACTTTTTATGAGTTAAATGCTCTTGGGCAAGTGATATTAGTGTCTTTCACACTTTTCCTAGGGCAGAGCTTCCAACTAGTATACAGAAGCATATAGAGAGGTATACTGAATCGCTCAGATTTCAGCTGGTAGTCTTAGGACATGAGAACAGCTTCCTCCACTTATCCCAAAGTGATGTCATTTAAAAGATGTTAGGAAGCATTGCCTAGAAGAAGCTTCTAAAATCTGAAATCTATGGGGAATTCCCTGGTGGGCCAATGGTTAGGACTCCGTGCTTACACTACAGGAGGCATGGGTTTGATCACTGGTCAGGGAACCAAGATCCCACAGGGAGCACAGCATGGCCAAAAGAACCCCCTGAAATCTATGAACCACCTGAAACAATGAGCAAAATTGTATGAATAGGTGCGTTTTCCCCACTCTGAAAATAAACAGCTTTCATTTGATTCTCCAGAAGATTATGAGACTACTAAGAGGTTAAAGAGGTTCCCTGGTTGCGCAGTGGTAAAGAATCGGCCTGCCAATGCAGGAGTCTCGGCTTCAATTCCTGGGTTGGAACGATCCCCTGGAGAAGGAAATGGCAACCCAGTCCAGTATTCTTCCCTGGGAAATCCGATGGACAGAGGAGTATGGTGGGCTATAGTCCATAGGGTTGCAAAGAGTCAGACACGACTGAGTGACAAACACTTTCACTTTTTCAATGGAGATACAGACATAGGGTACAGACTTGTGGACACAGTGTGGGAAGCAGAAGGTGGGAAGAATTGGGAGAGCAGCATGGAACACATAAACTACCATGTAAAATAGACAGCCAGTAGAAATTTGCTGGATGAGACAAGTAACTCAAATCAGGTGCTCTGTGACAAGCTAGAGGGGTTGGATGGGGTGGGAGGTGCAAATGAGGTTCAAGAGGGAGGGGATATATTTATACCATTCATGTTGATGTAGGGCAGAAACCAATATAACATCGTAAAAGTTATCCTCCAATTACAAATTTTAAAAAATTAGTCTAAGCTGATAAAACATTAAATAGTACTTTCCAGTAACCATGACAAACTTTATTAAAAAGTCAGTCACTGGTACTGGCACCATTACCTCATCAGGAAAATCAAAGGAGCCTTTATTCAATCTTTTTGTAAATACTGAAAATGTATTTACTTTCTTGAAAACCAAATGTCTAGAAGAACCTTTGCAGACTTGTAGAGACCAATCCAAAGTCTCTCAAGATGTGGATTAAGAGTGTCATAAACATAACTTGTATTACTTATTCTATCCTTTTGAGGTGAAAAGACAATGGAACTGTTACTATTAATAGTAGATGGGAGAGAATGAAAATAATATGGATTAAACAAGAGAATCTTTAAGAACTGGAAGTAAATACTGTACAATCTAAAGAGAGAAACTTACATACCATGGTCACGTTACTATCCAACTGTTGTGATTTCCAGTGACTTCTATTTCTGTTAACACTCTAAAGGAAGAGAAATCAGACAAATGATCTTCATAGAATGGATAACTCGAAATCAATTACTGCACAACATTCTAACAATCTTAAAACCTGGAAAATATTCCAAATTGTATTATGTCGAGTGATTATAATAATTTGGTAATTGATTCATGAATATTCTTATCTTTATATATTTAGTAGCCCCAATTTTTCCAACTACAGTCTAAGAACAGAAATAAATCTGAAGGAAGGCTTTAATTTGATTAAATGATTAAAGTACACCTACCTGCCGAACAGTTGAAAATTGTGCCACTTGTTGCTGTTGCCACTGAAGAGTGGGGGAGTATCCTTCTGGGGCAGGCTGGCATCCTGAAAGCTAGAGATCAGTTCATAAATTTTAGAATCAATGTTAGTTGTTACCACTAGAATCTCAAGCCTCTGCTAAGTAAAAGCAGAATCAAGAGGAAAAATGAGTAATAAAGCAAGTCAGACTACACAAGAAGGGAAGTACTTTTTGCAGATGTAAAAAAGGAGGCAATTCATTTATGTCTGAGTTTAAAACATCAGGAAAAGATCCTCATATAGTTGCTTTAGTAAAAGCAATCTGGAACAGTTTATAGTTGGAGTTTCTACAAAATCCAAATATGAGACCTAAAGATATAACCCAGTACTACCTTTCTATAATAGCAAAACTGTTTGAAACAAAAAGACATAATGCAAATAAAACATTCTGGTATGAGCAGAATGCAAATAATTCAAGACATTTGACTTTATAAGGGCCACTTTTGTTTCTCAAAACAGCACATAGGTCACAACTGATCACATATTGCCTTGAAATAAAAATGAGTATGGTCACATTTCAAAAGTCAGGTATACAAGATATCATCTGCCATCAACTAAAAATTTCTGTAAAGGAATTATATGAAACATTATAGTGTCTGAGTTAAAATCTCCTGATAATAAACATCAGATAAACAAATCACTTAGAACACAAAAGGAAAAGGAACTGTGGTAATTTAAAAACTGCTGCTCTCCTTCCACCATAGGTTAAACAGCATCAAATGGACCTTCTGTGGCTACTCCATCCAGACTAGTTCTCCCTGTTACTTACCGGTCAATATATGTTAACTTTCTTCACAGCAATAGACATAATATATAACTGTTTGCTTTTTTAATGTCTTCCTCAGGAGAAGCAAATTCTACAAGGGTTGGGACTTTCTGTCTCATCCTCTGTTGTATTCCCAGTGCCTGGCACATACAGTTGTTTAGTTTAAAAATGTGCTGGATAAATAAATGAATGAAAAGGTTCACAGTGGGCAAGTAGGTAGAAAAGTGTGATACTTGGGTTTCTCTTTTTAAAAAACAAAACCTAGTCAAATTCAAAACATACAAACTACTCGAAGATTAAATGCCAGCCCAATAATTATGAACTGGTAAAAGGTACCTTAAAAATAAAGGCTAGCATAAATAACCTATTTAAAGACTCCATGAAGATCGGATCATGCTCCTAAAGTGTTATGAGCAAATCTCCAGGAATGTAAGGGTTACTGAAAGCCTCTCTGGAGGTAGTAAACGCCAGCTGTCCTTTTGGCGTTTGAAAAAGGACAAGCAATTGTCTAACTGAACATACA
Source organism: Tragelaphus eurycerus (assembly GCA_935064755.1). NCBI lineage: Eukaryota > Metazoa > Chordata > Mammalia > Artiodactyla > Bovidae > Tragelaphus > Tragelaphus eurycerus. Next base: position 10,502,139 of record CAKXYN010000038.1, read on the forward strand.
GAAGTCAAATCTTACATTGTAACTTATCCTGTCTGATACTTTCTGACACTATAGGGTGAGCCTTCATCTTTTAATTTGCCGGGAGCCGGAAAAAAAAAAAAAAAATCCCCTGACGCATAATAACACTCACAGAAATATTCACACTTTGCTTCCTTTTCAACTTCTTTGGGTCAATTTGAGCTACCACAACATCTGGACATTGAGCTGCTTCGATCCTACAAACAAGTAATAAATGCAAAAAAACATAATTACTATTGTTCACGTGTAGTATAACAAGCGATCCAACTTCTACAGTTCAACATAAAATTACAAACTTCAGAATTGCAATAGAAGCTCTAAACAATAAATTTCTAAAATTATCTGGACTGAAAGCAATCTAAGAGCATGTATCCTGTCACGAGTAATCAGGTTTAATAAAATGAAGTTCACAGAAACTCGCTCACACAAAGATGTAACCAAGGGATTTTGTTCTGACCGAGTATGGGGACGGGACAGTACTGGGGCTTTATCGCACTTTGGGGTCGAGCGGGGTATGGGCGCTGTGCCCAAGGGCGTAAGGACAACCGGCCCACCCGCAAAGGGTCCAACACTCACTGGACCCGCCTCAGGTATTCCTGGGGAGTCCTCGGAGGTACGCTGGGATCGAAACTTTCCGTCAAATCGCAGGGCTCCACCGGCAAAAGCCGTGGCATCAACTCCTCCACCGCAGACTCCGCAGGTACCCACGCCATAGTTTTCAATGAAGAGCGTCCCACCCAGCGCATGCGCCAGAGCTGGGTCACAGCGCAGCCGCACGTAGAGGCGGATTAGGCGCGGAGTTGAGCAAGAGGCCGGCCTTAGGGGGCGTAACTACGCATGAGCAAACCTGAAGCTTGTCCCAGAGTTTAAAGGTCCGGTGCTGTAGTGAAGACTGCGAACTGAGTTCCTTGTAGAAGTGGTTCTGAAGTTTTTCTGGGTTTTATTCTTATACCTTTCTAAGACTGAGGGTTATTAACTTTTATGCATCGTTAGTATTGAGGGAACTGTAAGTACTTTTTAAGTTAATGAGCAGCTACTGTAACGATCATGTGTTAAGCTTTAGATTCACATCACCTGCATTTCCTCATTTAATTTTTACTGTCTTTTATAAGTGGTATTATGCAAGGTCTGTGGGGGCGGAAATCGACTGAAAGAGGGGTTAGATCAGATCAGATCAGATCAGTCGCTCAGTCGTGTCCGACTCTTTGCGACCCCATGAACCGCAGCACGCCAGGCCTCCCTGTCCATCACCAGCTCCCGGAGGTCACTCAGACTCGCATCCATCTAGTCAGTGATGCCATCCAGCCATCTCATCCTCTGTCGTCCCCTTCTCCTCCTGCCCTCAATCCCTCCCAGCATCAGAGTCTTCTCCAATGAGTCAACTCTTCGCATGAGGTGGCCAAAATACTGGAGTTTCAGCTTTAGCATCATTCCTTCTAAAGAAATCCCAGGGCTGATCTCCTTCAGAATGGACTGGTTGGATCTTCTTGCAGTCCAAGGGACTCTCAAGAGTCTTCTCCAACACCACAGTTCAAAAGCATCAATTCTTTGGCGCTCAGCCTTCTTCACAGTCCAGCTCTCACATCCATACGTGACCACAGGAAAGACCATAGCCTTGACTAGGCGAACCTTTGTTGGTAAAGTAATGTCTCTGCTTTTGAATATGCTATCTAGGTTGGTCATAACTTTCCTTCCAAGGAGCAAGCGTCTTTTAATTTCATGGCTGCAGTCACCATCTGCAGTGATTTTGGAGCCCAGAAAAACAAAGTCTGACACTGTTTCCACTGTTTCCCCATCTATTTCCCATGCAGTGATGGGACCAGATGCCATGATCTTCGTTTTCTGAATGTTGAGTTTTAAGCCAACCTTTTCACTCTCCACTTTCACTTTCATCAAGAGGCTTTTTAGCCCCTCTTCACTTTCTGCCATAAGAGTGGTGTCATCTGCATATCTGAGTTTATTGATATTTCTCCCAGCAATCTTGATTCCAACTTGTGTATCTTCCAGTCCAGCATTTCTCATGATGTACTCTGCATATAAGTTAAATAAACATGGTGACAATATGCAGCCTTGACGTACTCCTTTTCCTATTTGGAACCAGTCTGTTGTTCCATGACCAGTTCTAACTGTTGCTTCCTGACCTGCATACAGATTTCTCAAGAGGCAGATCAGGTGGTCTGGTATTCCCATCTCTTTCAGAATTTTCCACAGTTTATTGTGATCCACACAGTCAAAGGCTTTGGCATAGTCAATAAAGCAGAAATAGATGTTTTTCTGGAACTCTCTTGCTTTTTCCATGATCCAGCGGATGTTGGCAATTTGATCTCTGGTTCCTCTGCCTTTTCTAAAACCAGCTTGAACATCAGGAAGTTCACGGTTCACATATTGCTGAAGCCTGGCTTGGAGAATTTTGAGCATTACTTTACTAGTGTGTGAGATGAGTGCAATTGTTCGGTAGTTTGAGCACTCCTTGGCATTGCCTTTCTTTGAGATTGGGATGAAAACTGACCTTTTCCAATCTTGTGGCCACTGCTGAGTTTTCCAAATTTGCTGGCATATTGAGTGCAGCACTTTCACAGCATCAGCATTCAGGACTTGGAATAGCTCCACTGGAATTCCATCACCTCCACTAGCTTTGTTCGTAGTGATGCTTTCTGAGGCCCATTTGACTTCACATTCCAAGATGTCTGGCTCCAGGTCAGTGATCACATCATCATGGTTATCTAGGTCTTGAAGCTCTTTTTTGAAAGAGGGGTTAACTTTGTTCTAAAGAAGACCCATTGGAAAAGACCCTTAGGCTGGGAAAGACTGATAGCAGGAGGAGACGGGAGTGACAGATGATGAGATGGTTGGATGGCATCACCAACTCCAGGGACATGAGTTTGAGCAAACTCTGGGAGATGGTGAAGGATAGGGAAGCCTGGCGTGTTGCAGTCTATGGGATCGCAGAGTCACACACCACTGAACAAGAACAACAAAAGAGAAGAGCCGATTCCAACCCAGATTTATCTGATGCCAAATGAATGTAAAATTAGTTTCCCAGAGGAATTTCTTGTACTTGGCTGTGCCAAAGATCAGTTTATATTTATCCAAAATTAATATTATTACTAGAGTAGTCATCCCTTTTTGTTTTTAAGAAAGATTTCTTAAATAGTGCAAAGAACAAAGTTAATGCCAACACCTAGAAGTTATCTTTATTAATCTCAGGGGAAATCTTGTGAGGGGGTACTATTATTTCCACTTTACAAGTGAGTAAACAAGGCAGCAGCCATGAAATTAAAAGACGCTTACTCCTTGGAAGGAAAGTTATGACCAATCTAGATAGTGTATTAAAAAGCAGAGACATTACTTTGCCAACAAAGGTCCGTCTAGTCAAGGCTACGGTTTTCCCAGTGGTCATGTATGGATGTGAGAGTTGGACTGTGAAGAAAGCTGAGCGCCGAAGAATTGATGCTTTTGAACTGTGGTGTTGGAGAAGACTCTTCAGAGTCCCTTGGACTGCAAGGAGATTCAACCAGTCCATTCTGAAGTAGATCAGCCCTGGGATTTCTTTGGAAGGAATGATGCTAAAGCTGAAACTCCAGTACTTTGGCCACCTCATGCGAAGTGTTGACTCATTGGAGAAGACTCTGGTGCTGGGAGGGACTGGGGGCAAGGGGAGAAGGGGACGACAGAGGATGAGATGGCTGGATGGCATCACTGACTCGATGTATGTGAGTCTGGGTGAACTCCGGGAGTTGGTGATGGAAAGGGAGGCCTGGCATGCTGCGATTCATGGGGTTGCAAAGAGTCGGACACGACTGAGCAACTGAACTGAACTTATGCTCCGTCACAAATTGCAAGAAACAGTGAAAGTACTATGTCTCAGTCTTTTTCTAAACAAGCTCTGAGTGAATATAATTGTTTTCTAAGGTCTTTAAGGCTTTTTTGCTTGTTCTTAAATCAGTCTTTAGATTGCACACAGTTGATTTTAAAACCAGAATGTAACTTTCTAAACTGGAGATAAAGTAAGGACAGTCTTTAGGTTAAGCGCTTAAGAATTATTGCTTATAAATACTAACTAAACAATTGGGAGACATGGAAAGAAACTGCCTGGCTGCAAACTAAAACGTTATTTGGTTAAAAAAATCTTACTGATTTTTAGAAGAAACAAACTTATAAGAGGTGTGGAGAAAAACTCTTGTCACCAAACATTTTGGTGATGATCAAGAATAAATTAGAAATCATAATGTGTCATTTCTGAATTTTCTTACACATACTTTTTACTTTGGAAACTAGCTTATTAGCAATTTCCCCTCATTTTTCTATAGAAAAGAACCTACTAGATCAACTACAAAGGGAACAATTCTTAATACTGGACTCCATATATAAGTGCATGGCAAAACTACACATGGATGAAGGAAACAAGGAGAGAGATAACAAAATAGAACAAGGCTTGTCCCAGGAAATAATAAGAAAATGTTTTCAAGAGAAGTGTGTAATAAAGGACATCAATAATTCTGAAATGGTTCTAAAATTTTAAATATGCAGGAACGAATTCATTCAAGAAAGAGGAAATTAATTAAACATTTATAAGGGTTACTGTCTGCTCTTTAAAACTAATCTTGCTTAAAAGAAATAAGGAATGAATTTTGGAACACGTTTAATATGATTATAAATAGGAAATTGCACTAAGTATTTTTTAAAGTCTTTATTGAATTTGTCACAATACTCCTTCTGCTTTATTTTTGGCTTATTGGTCATAAAGCATGTTAGCTTCCCGACGAGGGATAGAACCCACAAACCTTGTACTGGAAGGTGGAGTCTTAACCACTGGGCCACCAGGGAAGTCCCCTGCACTAAGTATTTTTGAGTGTTTTGATTGAGATATGAGACAGTTGAGAAGAAACTATATTTTGTTGATGAACTTATTCTGAAGAAAAACTTATTAGAAATCTGAACTTCTAAAACTATAATAACCATTTCTTCCTAGGAAGAACTATTTCTAAGATACTTAACTGCTTCTGAGGCCCTGTTTTTAAAGATTTCCAGTCACTTCTCAGTTTACAGTGGAAAGATTTTATGTTTCAATGTTTCTCACATTGGCACTTGGCTGTGGGAGTAATATGAAGGTTGTGAGCACAGAATGTCTGTTTATTGATGACAGCAGCATCTGCTAAGTCAAACTTGCAGAGTTCAATGAAAAATTTGTCCCTGTATTTTATGTCCTTTTAAGCAGCTCAGTTATTTTCAAGTATTAGTGTATATAAGAATTATCTGCAAGAAATTCTTTAAAATACAGACTCCTGGGTCCTATAACTCTCTCCTCCAGAGTTTCTGACTCTGTTTATTGGCTGTAGGACTCTGAAACTGAAATTTTTCAAAAGCATTCCAAGTGAGAAACATAGCTTAGTCCATCCATTTTATCCTTTCCTCGTTATTCTTTAAAATTTACTCCCCTAGAATTTGGGGCTTCCCAGGTGGTGTTAGTGGTAAAGAAATTACGTGGCAGTGCAGGAGACATAAGAGACATGGGTTCGATCTCTGGGTTGGCAAGATCCCCTGGAGGAGGGCGTGACAACCCAGTCCAGTATTCTTGCCTGAAAAATCCCATGGACAGAGGATCCTGGCAGGCGACAGTCTGTAGGCTCTCAAAGGGTCCGCCATGACTCAAACAACTTAGCACACACCCTAGAATTCTGTCTTACCATACTTTGTCAGTTCTTTTCTCCTTGGCCACAGCCTGAAATTTCACTTGTCCCTTTTGTGCCATTAAACTTTAATAAATTCAGTCATCCAATTAACGTTTCAATTCAGTTAGTTCAGTCACTCAGTCATGTCTGACTCTTTGAGACCCCATGAACCGCCAACACGCCAGGCCTCCCTGTCCATCACCAACTCCCAGAGTTCACTCAGACTCATGTCCGTTGAGTCAGTGATGCCATCCAGGCATCTCATCTTCTGTTGTCCCCTTCTCCTCCTGCCCCCAATTCCTCCCAGCATCAGGGTCTTTTCCAATGAGTCAGCTCTTCACATCAGGTAGACAAAATATTGGAGTTTAAGCTTCAAAATCAGTCCTTCAATGAACACCCAGGACTGGTCTCCTTTAGAATGGACTGGTTGGATCTCCTTGCAGTCCAAGGGACTCTTCAAGAGTTTTCTCCAACACCATAGTTCAAAAGCATCAATTCTTTGGTGCTCAGCTTTCTTTACAGTCCAACTCTCACATCCATATATGACTACTGGAAAAACCATAGCCTTGACTAGATGGATCTTTGTTGGCAAAGTACTGTCTCTGCTTTTTAATATGCTGTCTAGGTTGATCAACTTTCTATTATGTGTCAGACACTATTGTGGGCCTTGGGCTTTATTAGGTGATGTGGGGACAGTGGAGGTTTCCTGTCAGGAAATGGGGACAGTTTTAAGGAGGACAATTCTGATGAGTCCTGTTCCTTGGTTAAATACCTATATGTGATTTTTTAGGCCTGACCATGTGTGCATGCACAGTCGATTCAGTCATGTCTGACTCTCCGCGACTCTATGGACTATAGTCTGCCAGGCTCCTCTGTCCATGGGATTCTCCAGGCACGATGCTAGAGTGAGTTGCCATGTCCTCCTCCACGGGATCTTCCTGACCCAGAGATAGAGACAGGCTAATTTCAGGTTCTCAGAAACTGCTTTTCTCTTTCTTTGGGCTAAATGTTTTATACAAATTATCATGATATGTTGTTATTCTAAGTGGTAAATACAATTATTATGTTTATTTTCAGATGAAGAAACTGGCTCAGAAAACGTTATATAACATGCCAAGATCATACAACTAGGAAGTGAATGGAGGTGAGAGTCCATCTTGGGTAGTCAGATTAATGAACCATTGCTCTAAAAATTACTATGCTCCACAAGATACAGCTCATCTCTTGTGAGAGCCTTTATGACCCACTGTAAAGAGCGATATTGCATAGGAACCTGGAATGTTAGGTCCATGAAGCAAGGCAAATTAGAAGTGATCAAACAGTAGATGGCAAGAGTGAACATTGACATTCTAGGAATCAGCAAAGGAAAATGGACTGGAATGGGTGAATTTAACTCAGATGACCATTATATCTACTACTGTGGGCAGGAGTCCCTCAGAAGAAATGGAGTGGCCATCGTGGTCAACAAAAGAGTCCGAAATGCAGTACTTGGATGCAATCTCAAAAGCGACAGAATGATCTCTGTTCATTTCCAAGGCAAACCATTCAATATCACAGTAATCCAAGTCTATGCCCCAACCAGGAACGCTGAAGAAGCTGAAGTTGAATGGTTCTATGAAGACCTACAAGACCTTTTAGAACTAACACCCAAAAAAGATGTCCTTTTCATTGTAGGGGACTGGAATGCAAAAGTAGGAACTCAAGAAACACCTGGAGTAACAGGCAAATTTGGCCTTGGAATACAGAATGAAGCAGGGCAAAGGCTAATAGAGTTTTGTCAAGAGAACACACTGCTCATAGCAAACACCCTCTTCCAACAACACAAGAGAAGACTCTACACGTGGACATCACCAGATGGTCAATACTTAAATCAGATTGATTATATTATTTACAGCCAAAGATGGAGAAGCTCTATACAGTTAGCAAAAACAAGACCAGGAGCTGACTGTGGCTCAGATCATGAACTCCTTATTGCCAAAATCAGACTTAAATTGAAGAAAGTAGGGAAAACCACTAGACCATTTAGGTATGACCTAAATCAAATCCCTTATGATTATCCAGTGGAAGTGAGAAATAGATTTAAGGGCCTAGATCTGATAGAGTGCCTGATGAACTATGGATGGAGGTTTGTGACATTGTACAGGAGACAGGGATCAAGACCATCCCCATGGAAAAGAAATGCAAAAAAGCAAAATGGCTGTCTGAGGAGGCCTTACAAATAGCTGTGAAAAGAAGAGAAGCAAAAGCAAAGGAGAAAAGGAAAGATATAAACATTTGAGAGCAGAGTTCTAAAGAATACCAAGGAGAGATAAGAAAGCCTTCCTCAATGATCAATGCAAAGAAATAGAGGAAAACAACAGAATGGGAAAGACTAGAGATCTCTACAAGAAAATGAGAGATATCAAAGGAACATTTCATGCAAAGATGGGCTCAATAAAAGACAGAAATGGTATGGACCTAACAGAAGCAGAAGATATTAAGAAGAGATGGCAAGAATACACAGAAGAACTGTACAAAAAAGATCTTCACGACCCAGATAATCACGATGGTGTGATCACTCACCTAGAGCCAGACATCCTGGAATGTGAATTCACATGGGCCTTAGAAAGCATCATTATGAACAAAGCTAGTGGAGGTGATAGAATTCCAGTTGAGCGCTTTCAAATCCTGAAAGATGATACTGTGAAAGTGCTGCACTCAATATGCCAGCACATTTGGAAAACTCAGCAAAAGTGGCCACAGGACTGGAAAAGGTCAGTTTTCATTCCAATCCCAAAGAAAGGCAATGCCAAAGAATGCTCAAACTACCACACAATTGCACTCATGTCACACACTAGTAAAATAATGTTCAAAATTGTCCAAGACAGGCTTCAGCAATATGTGAACTGTGAACTTCCTGATGTTCAAGTTGGTTTTAGAAAAGGCAGAGGAACCAGAGATCAAATTGCTAACATCCGTTGGATCATCGAAAAAGCAAGAGAGTTCCAGAAAAACACCTATTTCTGCTTTATTGACTATGCCAAAGCCTTTGACTGTGTGGATCACAAGAAACTGTGGGAAATTCTGAAAGAGATGGGAATACCAGACCACCTGATCTGCCTCTTGAGAAACCTATATGTAGATCAGGAAGCAAGAGTTAGAACTGGACATGGAACAACAGACTGGTTCCAAATAGGAAAAGGAGTACTTCAAGGCTGTATATTGTCACCCTGCTTATTTAACTTCTATGCAGAGTACATCATGAGAAACGCTGGACTGGAAGAAGCACAAGCTGGAATCAAGATTACTGGGAGAAATATCAATCACCTCAGATATGCAGATGACACCACCCTTATGGCAGAAAGTGAAGAGGAACTCAAAAGCCTCTTGATGAAAGTGAAAGTGGAGAGTGTAAAAGTTGGCTTAAAGCTCAACATTCAGAAAAATAAGACCACGACATTCCCATCACTTCATAGCAAATATAGATGGGGAAACAGTAGAAACAGTGTCAGACTTTATTTTGAGGGGCTCCAAAATCATTGCAGATGGTGATTTCAGCCATTAAATTAAAAGATGCTTACTCCTTGGAAGTAAATTATGACCGACCTAGATAGCATATTCAAAAGCAGAGACATTACTTTGCCAACAAAGTCCATCTAGTCAAGGCTGTGATTTTTCCTGTGGTCATGTATGGATGTGTGAGTTGGACTGTGAAGAAAGCTGACTGTGGAAGAATTGATGCTTTTGAAGTGTGGTGTTGGAGAAGACTCTTGAGAGTCCCTTGGACTGCAAGGAGATACAACCAGTGCATTTTAAAGGAAATCAGTCCAGGTTGTTTATTGGAAGGACTGATGCTAAAGCTGAAACTGCAATACTTCAGCCACCTTATGCGAAGTGTTGACTCTTTGGAAAAGACCCTGATGCTGGGAGGAATTGGGAGCAGGAGGAGAAGGGGATGACAGAGCATTAGATGGCTAGATAGAATCACAGAGTCGATGGACATGAGTTTGAGTAAACTCCAGGTGTTGGTGATGGACAGGGAGGTCTGGCATGCTGTGATTCATGGGGTCGCAAAGAGTCAGACACGACTGAGCGACTGAACTGGAACTGGAACTGGCTGTAGATTAGAGAGAGGCAATTCTATTAGATACAGTGTCACACGTAGTCTTAGATCACACCCTTTGGGCATGAGCAGTCAGTCTGTTTATCTCTGAGAATGCTGTTCTTAAGCTTTGAATCCAGATCCAACAAAGCTTACTTGATGCTGGAAAGTTGAGGCAAGATCTAATTTAATTATAGAAACCCCAAACCCAAAACTTTACTCCCCTTTTAAAGTAAAAATGCAAATCTAGCTCTTTCCTTTTAAAGTAGGAGTTCTCTTCTTTGCTACATGGTTTTAATAATTCTTATGTTCTTTGGAAGTCAAATAAACACTAGATAAAAAGAAAAGGAAATAAAGTTTAAAGAATATTTTTTTAAAAAGTCAAAAGTAACCATGTTTTGTTTCTTTAGCTTTAACTGAATGAAGAGCAGAGCATACGATTTCATATGTTTTGTTTGATTACATGTACTCTTAGTAATAATAATGGATTTCGTCAGAGTGGCAGAATGAAATGATATTGAAGTATAATACTGGTGGGGCACTCTGTGGAACAGAAACAATTGCTATTTGAACAAAAGCTAGAAATTTGAATGACAAGTCTTGCCAACATTTAAAGAGGATATGATAGGCATGAAACTAAGTGCTCTAGGTTTTAAATGGACATAAACACCCTGACCTTGGATATGCTACTTAAACTCTATTATCCTCACATTCATTTGTTATGTACAGGGATTAGACTAACTGATCACTGAGATCTTTTTGAGTTTAGAATTCTATAACTCTCGTGTATAATTTTTTTTGCAAACTTATCAATTTTTTTATTGAAGTAGAGTTGAATTACATTGCTGTGTTTGTTGCTGCTGTACAGCAAAGTGATTTGGTTATGCTGCTGCTGCTGCTGCGTCGCTTCAGTCGTGTCTGACTCTGTGCGACCCCAGAGACGGCAGCCCACCAGGCTTCCCGTCCCTGGGATTCTCCAGGCAAGAACACTGGAGTGGGTTGCCATTTCCTTCTCCAATGCATGAAAGTGAAAAGTGAAAGTGAAGTTGCTCAGTCGTGTCTGACTCCTAGCGACCCCATGGACTGCAGCCTACCAGGCTCCTCCGTCTGTGGGATTATCCAGGCAAAAGTACTGGAGTGGGGTGCCATTGCCTTCTCCGGATTTGGTTATACATATATGTATATATTTATGCGTTCTTTTTTAAATATTCTTTTCCATTACGGTTTATCATAGCATATTGAATATAGTTCTCTGTGCTATGCAGCAGGAGTTTGTTGTTTATTCATTCTATGCATAAAAGCCTGTGTTTGCTAGCCCCATCCTCCCACTCCATCCCTCCTCCTTGATAATCACCCGTGTGTTCTCTATGTTATGGTTCTGTTTCTGTTTCATAGATAGGTTCATTTGTGTTATATTTTAGATTCCGTATGTAAGTGATATCTTATGTTATTTGTCTTTCTCTTTCTGACTTACATCACTTAGTATTATAATCTCTAGCTGCATCCATGTTGCTACAAATGGCATTTTTTAAATCACTGAGTAGTATGCCATTGTATATACGTGCCACATCTTCTTTATGCATTCATCTGTCAATGGATGTTTAGGTTGTTTCCATGTCTTGGCTATTGTGAATAGTGCTGCTATGAACATAGGGCTGCATGTATGTTTTTCAATTAGAATTTTGTCTGAATCTGTGCCCAGGAGAGGGATTGCTGGATCATATGGTAACTCTATTTTTACTTTTCTGAAGAATCTTCGTGTTATTTTCCACAGTGGCTGCACCACAGTGGCTACATTCCCATCAACAGTGTAGAAGGGCTCCCTTCTCTCCATACCCTTTCCAGCATTTGTTGTTTGTAGACTTTTTGATGATGGCCATTCTGACTGGTGTGAAGTGGTACCTCATTGTAGCTTTAATTTGAATTTCTCTAATAAATTGTGATGTTGATTATTTAGGTCTTCTGCCCATTTTTGGAACTCATAAAATAGATCTACATTTTAATAGATCTACATTTTCATTAAGGTCAAACACGAATGAAAATTTATCACCATGTGTATACTGCAATAAGAATAGGCAAAACAAACTCCTGAAATTGAAAAGGATTCATCATTCAAGGTGATTTAAAACTAGATAACACTATAATGGAAAACTATTTTATGAAATTAATATAACATTCCAAGACTATTTTTCAAATTTTTTAAAATCACTTTGCTGATAAAGGTCCGTAGAGTTAAAGCTATGTTTTTTCCAGTAGTGATGTATGGATGCTAGAGTTGGACCAGAAAGCAGGCTGAGTGCCGAAGAATTGATGCTTTTAAACTGTGGTGCTGTAGAAGATTCTTGAGAGTCCCTTGGACAGCAAGGAGACCAAGCCACTCAATCCTAAAGGAAATCAACCCTGAATATTCATTGGAAGGGCTGACGCTGAAGCCGAAGCTCCAATACTTTGGCCACCAGATGTGAAAAGCTGACTCACTGGAAAAGAAACTGATGCTTGGAAAGAATGAGGGCAGGAGGAGAAGGGGGAGAAAGAGGATGGCATCATAGACTCAATGGACATGAGTCTGAGCAAACTCCAGGAGATAATGAAGGACAGGGAAGCCTGGCATGCTGCAGTCCATGGGTTCGCAAAGAGTTGGACACGACTTAGCAACTAAACAACAACAGTTGTAATATGCGCAGACTACAACACTATATGGACTATGATATCACATATGCAATATATATGGACACTCTGCTGATGCTTAGTATTACTTTTTCTAGTGAATACTCCAAAAATAGTTGCGTAGTGTCTTATAATGTCACCATCTGAACAAACAGAAGACAATCCATGTTAGAAAAAACTACAGGTGCTTCATTTATTCCCTAGCCTAGTGGTTAGGATTTTGTGCTTTTACTGTTGTGACCTGGGTTTAATCCCTGGGCAGAGAACTGAGATCCCATAGGACAAAATCCAAAAAACAGCTTAAACCAGAAAGAAAAAGTAGAGGTGAAGGCACCATCTGCTGGTGACCATATGCAATTTCAAGAAATTTGTATTCTTTGACTCTACTACTGGAATCTCCAGTTTGGAAAAACCTGTGGGTTCAAAAGTGGGAAGGAAAATACTAGCTGTTACACATTAACTAGTGATTAAAGTGATTAATGACTGAAGACAAAGTCATAGGTTGTTTAGAATACTTGCCCCTAGATAGTCCCTGGAAAAAGTCCAAGGTCAGATATCTTTGGGAAATGTACACAAATGCCACTCTTAAAGATTCACAATGAATATTAACATATTAAAACTCTTGACAAGTTAAGAGACCTATTTTACATAACTGGCATTTCCAGACTTTATTTGACCATGGGACCTCTCCTTTTTCCTCTCTCTTTTTAATTTGCCACTCAGTTGTGTCCGACTTTTTGTGACCCCATAGACTGCAGTACGCCAGGCTATTCTGACATTTTCAAAAAAGACCAGTTTGAAGTAATTATCTTAGGAGTATTTGCTTTTAAGAATGACTTTTTCTGTGGGGGGATTTATGTCAGATTTTATAGTTTTACAGTCATTCTAAACACATACGAATGATAATGATAAAAACAGTATTTTATAATTGTTTAGGTTTCATGCTCAATTCATAAATATTTGGGGGAACAGTCATTTTGTGCTAGGACTTACAGGGTGGTGTAATTGGAAGCAAACAGTTATAATCAGTTGCATGTTGGTAAATGTTTAACTAGTATCTTTCAGGTTTACATATTGATCTAAAATGCCTTGGTCTAGGGATGTCTATAATTAAATAGAAAGACAGTAAAGATTGTTTTTGGAGATTTTCCCTTTTTCCAATTTGTTGTCTGACTCCTTTCTCAGGAGCTCAAGACATGTTCCATTCTTTAAAATGGCCATACTCTTCAAAGCAATCTACAGATTTAATGCAATACCTGTCAAGTTCCCATTACATTTTTCACAGAACTAGAACAAATAATTCTAAAAATTTTATGGACCTTCAGAAGACCCAGAATTGCCACAGCAATCCTAAGGAGAAAGAACGAAGTTGGAGGCATAACCCTCCCAGACTTCAGACATTACTACAAAGCTGGAGTAGTCAAAACAGTGTTGTTTGTTGTTCAGTTGCTAAGTCGTGACCAGCTGTTTGAGACCAGAATACTGCAGTGGGTTCTCCAGGGAATCTTCCCAGACCAGGGATTAAACCTGTATCCTCTGCATTGGCAGGTGGATTCTATACCACTGAGCCACCAGGGAAGCCCAAACAGTGTGCTCAGATCAGATCAGATCAGTCGCTCAGTCGTGTCCGACTCTTTGCGACCCCATAGACGGAAGCTCACCAGGCTCCCCTGTCCCTGGGATTCTCTAGGCAAGAACACTGGAGTGGGTTGCCATTTCCTTCTCCAATGCATGAAAGTGAAAAGTGAAAGTGAAGTCGCTCAGTTGTGTCCGACTCTTAGCGACCCCATGGACTGGAGCCTACCAGGATCTTCCGTCCATGGGATTTTCCAGGCAAAAGTACTGGGGTGGGGTGCCATTGCCTTAGAGAAAGTAAAATATATATTTGCTAGGTATCTTCTTTCTTGTGAATATAAGCTTTGAAGAACAAAAAAATCATTTTCTCTGTGCGCTAAAATGCTTACAGGGCTAAGCTTGGCAAGAGTTTAGGTGTTGTCCTTTTTGGAAATAATTTTATGAACAACCTGTGACATGAAGTAACTCCTGCCATATCAATAAATAAGAAATGTCACAGACATCAGATATTTTGGAACACAATGCCTTCTGTCCAGCAGATGCTGCCATGCCCCCCTCCCTACCCTCCACCCCCAGGATTGCTGAGAAGCTAGGGGAAGCAGCCATCTGCCACATTTGCCACTCCTTAAGGTGAACAAGGAATTAAGGATGTAAACAATCAGAAAACAGGATTTGGCCCCAGAGAGTTGAGGTCTATGTGAAAGGAATGAAGTCAGTGAGCCCAGAGACTTGCATCTTCTCATACATAGAATGCTAATTTCCTTAACTTGATATCTGATTTCCCTTCAATTCAGTTCAGTTCAGTCGCTCAGTTGTGTCCAACTTTGTGACCCCGTGGACTGTAGCATGCCAGGCCTCCCTGTCCATCACCAACTCCTGGAGTTTACTCAAACTCGTGTCCATTCAGTCAGTGATGCGATCCAACCATCGCATCCTCTGTCATCCCCTTCTCCTCCTGCCTTCAATCTTTCCCAGCATCAGGGTCTTTTCCAATGAGTCAGTTCTTCACATGAGGTGGCCAAAGTAGAGGAGTTTCAGCTTCAGCTTCAGTCCTTCCAATGGATATTCAGGACTGATTTCCTATAGGATGGACTGTTGGATCTCCTTGCAGTCCAGGGGTCTCTTAAGAGTCTTCTTCAACACCACAGTTCAAAAGCATCAGTTCTTCGACACTTAGCTTTCCTTATAGTTCAACTCTCACATCCATATATGACTACTGGAAAAACCATAGCCTTGACGAGAAGGACCTTTGTTGGCAAAGTAACATCTCTGCTTTTTGATACGCTGTCTAGGTTGGTCATAACTTTCCTTCCAAGGAGTATGCTATGCTAAGTCACTTCAGTCGTGTCCAACTCTATGTGACCCCATAGACGGCAGCTCACCAGGCTTCCCAAGGAGTAAGCGTCTTTTAATTTCATGGATGCAGTCACCATCTGCAGTGATTTTGGAGCCCCCCAAAATAAAGTCAGCCACTGTTGCCACTGTTTCCTCATCTATTTGCCATGAAGTGATGGGACCAGATGCCATGATCTTAGTTTTCTGAATGTTGTTTTCCCTTACCTCACAATAATCTTTGATGGTCAAACTGCCTGCCCCACTTTGTTGTAAACTTGTGTATAGCATGACTCCCCCTCTTGCCTCCTTGGAGCAGATTTCTCAGGTCTAGTGAGATGCTGCTTCTGGGCTCAAAGTCCTTAACATTCCCACCAAATAAAATACCTCTCTACTTTAAGAATTGTGACTATATATTTTTTAGTCAACAAACTCCTCACTGAAGGGTGGGGTTGCCTCAGAACGTCAAGCTCCAGCGTCTTTCCAGCCAGTTTGTCTTCCCCATTTCGCTCAATTCTTTTCTTGAAAAGAGAAGCAGAAAACACATCAAGATGAATCAACCAAAGACTGTACAGGGTGTGTAGGTGTGTGTGTGTGTATGTGTTTAGGCGGGAGAGGTGGCAGAGGCAGGGTAGGAGGGGAGGTAAACTGACTGGGAATACATCAATAGTGTATAACGAAGTTCTTCCAGACCGAATATTTGGCCTTTTTTTGCCTACGCGGTATCACAGCATCGCTACTGTACCTAGCACAAAGCAGACGAAGGTTCAGTAAACGTTTGTTGCACTAAGTGAAAGAACGAACTTCTCACTTGGCTTTTTCAGGGGAGATGCGGCTTGTTCTTGGAATCAACCAGGGCCCTAGAGGAGAGGATGTCCTCGGGAACACCTCCGTTTCTCTCAACGAGGTGAGGAGTCTGGCGACAGAAGGTCGTACGTACATCATGGAGGCCCACGGGGAGTGGGATCCGCCGTGACTCCTGAGAGAGGAGACCGTATCGCCACGACGCAGCCCCACCTTCGCGTTTTAGTTCCACCAGGTTTCCGCGCCTCTCCGGGGTATCCGTGTCAGGTTTGTCACTGTCGCCCCGCCCCTCCAGCTCCTTCTCCGCCTTTCCCCCACTCCCCACTCTCCTCCCGGTCTCCAGCCTCCGGGCTTCGCCGCGGTCCCGCTCGTTCCCCTGCGGTTCTGCGGCTCGGTCGCCCCGCCCTCAGAATGGCCCCGCCCAACCCCGCCCCTCAGCTCCCGCCCCGCCCCAGCCCCGCCCCTCAGCTCCCGCCCCGCCCCTCCCCCTCCCTTTGACGTGGCAGAGGCGGCACCAGCCATGTTGGTCCAGCAGAGTTCTGTGCGCAGGCCGGGGGCGGGGCTGCACGGTCCCTGATTGCGGTGCCACGGCCGCTGCCGCTCGGCGGAGGGGACGGATTTGTAAGGTAGAGGCTGCTACAGGCGCGGGTCTCATACGTGGTGGCACTGTGGTAAGGATCGATTTCGGGGTCGCGAGCCCTCACTGGGAAGCGGGGGAAGGTCGGCGGCGGGTCCGCGGGCCGGGGTCTCGAAGGTGGTGCCCATTCTGCCCTCTGGGTGCCCCAGGCCTGATGGGGGTGCGCTGGGGCTGCGACCCGGCCGGCGGGGGCTGCCTTAAGACCTGAACTTGTCACCTTCTCACCCACCACCTCTGCTTAGTTCTATCAGGGCCTGGGAACCCGGCTCCCTCACCCACCTCCCCCGGATCAGGAGTGAAAGATGAGAGTCGAGTGAAAAACAGCAGTTAGGGCATCTCTCGCAGCACCCCACCCTCCGTTCATGGCCGATCTGCCTTCCCCACCGTACCCCACCCCACCCCATCGCCACTTCTGGGTACTTTGGCTTCTTGGTTCATTCCTTGTCTCATCCGAAGAGCCCTAGACTTTGACCCGAGGTGACTTCGTCACTCGTAATTTGGCCTTGGGAGTTAAAGGGGATAAGGAGAAAAGTGCCAGGTAGAGCTCACACCTTGGGCCTTGGTTACAAATAGACTTAAGTTTGCAGATTGGACCCATCTTCCGTACTTCCATTCGGCCCTAAATGTTTTCCCGTTTTGGTGGGAAGGGAAAAGTCATTGTAAATCCGCTTGTAATCACTATGTTGAATCCGGAATCCGGGAGCTTCCTAAAGGTCCACCCCTCAAAGGAGTGGATAACTAGCCAAGTGAACTGGGTTAAAAGAAGTTTTAGATTTAATTATAGATGTATGTTAAGTCTTCCTTTTCTGCCTTCTCCAGTAGTCTTAACTGACATCATTTTGGAAGTTCAGTCATTTTTAATTGGCTCAGAATTTTAGATTTGGAAGAGGCCTTGTAGTTTTCCAACCCAAACCCCTCATTTTACTGATGAGAATTTGAGGATCAGAGAGGTTAAGCTGTTTGTACAGTATAGTAAATCTAGTCGTGGGAAGTAGTTGAAGACACTTCCTTGAGGATTTTAGGACAGAAAAGTGGGAAAGCCACATTTAATTGTCTGTTAACAGATATATCTGATTGGAAGGAACTCAAATTTTACTTGCAATTTACAATGTTTTTCACTTAGCTATCTATAAAATGGCTAATGGGCATATATCTGATGTGCTAGGTTAAAGTGACTTAATGTTTCTTTAGTTTTAGTTATACCATAAAAAGGACATTGCCAATGATTATAAGTTGTGCTGAAAAGGAGACATTTCTTTAGAATGGTCTTTTATGTTTTGTACCACTTAATACAATGTAATGACTAGTATATTGTTTGCATCCTAGTTTAGTGTTTGAATCAAAATTTTTTAGTTTTATGCTTTTATACAGACAGTACTAGGGGAGAGAATGCTTATCAAATAATGCCATTTCATAAAGAGCTGGTTTGCAAAAGGACTGTATTTCAGATATGCTGTTGTTGAATATGGGACCAAGCCTGGCAGGATTTGTTCTAGAGTGAGTGATTTTAAGATTAATTTCTCCCTTGGAAAGGTGAGGGGATTTAGGGAAGTGTTTTGCATGTCTCTGTAATTGGACCAGTTAAAAACGTGGAATATTTTTCAGACTGCTGTTGAAAAGTGATAATGTAAGAAATAAATAGATGTGATTTAGAGAACAAATATGATCTTAGAGCAGAGCGATTGAGGAGACAAACAGTGAGGAAGAGGAGGGGAACTGTACTTACATATCAATCAGGTGGTACTCAGTATGTCTCAGCAAAAAGTAAGGATGTCGAGTTACAATCCATGCTTGTTCTTGTAGAAACTTAAACCTGGCCATTGCCTGTGTGTAGATGTCTTCATGATAAGTTTCATAGAGCCTGCTCTACCAGCTTCCATGCTTTTAAATTAAGCCCTAGAGTCCTAAGGAAATGATTCTCAGGACCTCTTTATATTCTTAAACATTATTGAGGATCCAGAAGAAAAGAAAAGAAAAAAAAAAAAGAAGTCCCTTAGTACGTCCTACTCTTTGCGACCCCATGGACGATACAGTACATGGAATTCTCCAGGCCAGAATACTGAAGTGGGTAGTCTTTTCTTTCTCCAGGGGATCTTCCTTTACCAGGGTTTGAACCCAGGTCTCCTGCTTTGCAGGAGGATTCTTTACCAGCTGAGCCAGGCTTAATAGAAGACAGGTGGATTTTCGGATCTACTTGCTGTTTTGATATGTTGTCTGGTTGAATTGTATGAACGAAATCTGGCCTCACATAAACATGTAGCTGGAAAACTCTTATTGTTTCCTATGCTAAAACTGAGGTTGGCATCTTTTAACTCCCCTCTGATTATCCTTGACCTTTGTTTTATCATTATCTTTCAACAGCCATTTTTTCTAGAATGCTTCCGTTTTTCTCAAAGCTGTCTGCTATATTTAGCTTTACAATAATCTTTTCTAAACAAATCTAGTTGTCTTAGGATTTCTCTCTACCCTTTGTCAATCTTTGAAAAATCCATGATTGCTTTTGCTTAGTATAAAATTCCCTAGTCGTCTCTGAAATTCTGATAGGAGGAAATACAGTGTCTAATTGTTATTTTCTTATTATATTTTCAATTAGGATATAATTGACTAATAACATTCTTATTTCTTTTTAAAGAAGGGAAAGTTCTTAGCTGTTTAAGATACTTAGGTTTGTTAAGCATCAGTTTCTGTAATTTGTATTATCAAAATACATTTGAGCATTTTTCTGAAAACTGTTATATCTAATAACACCTTTTCTTCCCTCACATTTTAGAATCAGTTCCTCATCCCATCATTGTTCTTAGCAACTTCAGCATCCATGCTGGCTCTGTTGGTACCCTACCTTCATAATTCTTCAATTCTTGATGCCATTCATCCTTCCCGCAAATCTTTTAGCTAGCCAGATAGTACTTGAGATTCTATCTTCTTAGACCTTTAAATTTTATAATTTCCCTCCATCACTAACCACTGCTGCAGTTTGAGAGCATGAGACGGACCTGTTGCCTAGGTAGGAGAGCTGGCATCCTGGTCAAGCAGTTAAAGAATAACAAGATGAAGATGTTTTTTGATACCAGGCCCTAACCAAAATGGCATGTCCCTCTGCTGGTAGTGAGTTTAAATGATTATATTGAAATTATATATCTCAAATTAGAGTTTAAAATGCTCTCATAAGTTGGAATGTTAGAAGTATTCTGAATTGTTTCTGCAAAAGAAGTAAGTGATGTATACATCACATGGAACACACTTACCATGCATTTATTTCTTGTTCCTCAAATGTCCTGTATTGATATGATAAAAAGTTGCCTGTCTAATATAGAAGTACCTTGTTTTAGAAAAATCTTTTTGTTGTGTACTCTTAAACATCATCTTTAACAAGTTTAATGGAAGCTTACTGCCTTCTGGGTAGAAAAGCATGTGAGTTTTGGAATTTAATGTTTTTGACAATCTGTTTATTAGAACTATGTAACTCACAAGATTGATACAGAAAACTTAGGACCTGGATTTTCCCCATTTTTGACTTAAATCAATAGGACATCAATTTTATCATTTATTATTTTTTCTGTAGTTTTTTTCAAGAGTGAATGAAAAAAGGATAAAATACCTCCTTTGGGGCCTAATGAGCTTTGGGTTCTGTAGAGCCATTCATTATTTTGTTATAATCGAGGTCATTGTTTACTTGCTAATTTTTTTCTGAGATAATTATTTTCTTTTGTTTATGATTTCTAATGGATGAGTATCGGTGGAACTGGGAAAAACATACTTATTTTGCATTTTCTTAATAGGATTTAAAAATATCTTTTAATTTTGTTACAGAAATAAGAATCAAGCTCTACAATGACAACCTATTTGGAATTCATCCAACAAAATGAAGAACGAGATGGAGTCCGATTTAGTTGGAATGTTTGGCCATCAAGTCGATTGGAAGCTACAAGAATGGTCGTTCCAGTAGCAGCCTTATTTACACCGCTGAAGGAGAGACCAGATCTGCCACCCATTCAATATGAACCTGTTCTCTGTAGTAGGACTACTTGCCGTGCAGTTTTGAATCCTTTATGGTAATTAAAGTATATGGAAAACACTAAAGTGTCCTTATGATTTAAAAATGTAGTTTCTTGTTCATTTATATAAAATGTTTTTGTTTATAGTTATTTTTTCAAATTAAAGTAGAACCAAAGAGCTATAAAATTTTAGACTCATACTAGCTGTAGTGAGTTAAAAAGAAACCAAATACAAAATTGTCAGTATGTAAACTGTTAGATTCTGTCAGTATTCTCTAGATACTGATGCTGGCTATCACCTCATTTTGTGTCATTTGTAAAGTCATAATTGAGTGGTATGGTGTTTCAAAAATGGTATGATTTCTTGTTATATAAGCCAGACTCTGAAGAATCACCTTTTATTCCTCTTTCTACTCCCTCTCTTTCCACTCAATCCACTGGCAAATCTGGGGCATTCTGTCTCAAGAACATTACTGATCCTGTCTCTTACTCTCATTCTCTGCTAGTACATGGTGCTTCAAAAGATGGTAATCTTTTCTTGGGTGGTCTCCTTTTCCTCCTAACTGATCTTCCTGTTTCCATTCTTGCCTTTCAGTAATCTCTTCTCCACCCAGAAGAGTGGAGAATTTACACTTATAATGAAAAATCCAAACCCCTTATCAAGACCTGTAAAGCTCTATATAATGTAGCCTGTGTATATTTCTGCCTTCATCTGTATCATCCATTTTCTTCATTTTCACCTACATTACACCTTTTCTTCTTTCTATTCTTGGATATACTTAACTTATTTCTACCACAGACTGTGCAATAGCTATACATGCTGCCTGGATTGCTTTGCCCCCAGATTTTCCTGTAACTGGTTTCTTTTCATTTCAGTTACATTTTAGTTGTTTATTAATGAAGGCTTTCCTTTAAAGTTGTCCTCCCAAATACATTCTCATGTCTTGCTTTGTTATCTTTAGTTTTTATTATCACTATCTAAAAGTATCTTCTGTATTTATGCATTTATTGTTTATTGTCTTTCACGTCTAGAATATAAGCTTTATGATAATAGGACCTTTGATCTCATTTACTTATCATCAGCACCTAGAATAATGGCATTCAGTAACTATATATATTTTTATTGAATATGTGTTTTCTAGAGCTGAGTTTAGAAGTTACTGAGTCACTTGGAGAAAAAAAATAAAATTATCTTAATTCATTGTTGGTATTTGCTGTATATTAAAAGTTACAATATATTCATTTTGGTGAGCTTGTATGTGTTAAAAGTATGAATTAAATATTGGCAACACCTAACGTTCTTGCCTGGAGAATCCCAGGGACAGGGGAGCCTGGTGAGCTTCCATCTATGGGGTCGCACAGAGTCGGACACGACTGAAGCGACTTAGCAGCAGCAGCAGCAAAAATACATGGCTTTTAAAGATTGCTTTCACTGTCAATTTGAATTAATTCATTTCCAGAAAGAAATTAATTTTATTGAAATTGAAATTACCAGTTTAGCTAAATCATGAGCTATTGTATCTTTTCTTAAAACAGTCAAGTGGATTATCGAGCAAAACTCTGGGCTTGCAACTTTTGTTATCAGAGGAATCAGGTAAGAAAGCCCCCAATGTAGATGTTAATGCTGTAATACTAATACTGGTCTATAGATGCAGGAAAATACATATTTAAAAATAAAGATTAATTTTTTATAGGATTAAGTGATTAAAGTATCGATTTTTAAGTAATTAAGTGATTAGGAAATAATTTGTTTCAGTTTAAAATTTCATTACTTGGTAATAATTTGTTAAAATATTTTGCTTTTTTCTACCTGTAGTTTCCACCGACTTACGCTGGTATATCTGAACTGAATCAGCCTGCTGAACTTTTACCTCAGTTTTCTAGCATTGAATATGTAGTTCTGGTAAGAACATAAAAGTAACTCTTTAAGGAACTTTAAAATATCCAGTAATATAGCAGTACTTTATACCAAAATAATTATTCAGTTGAGCTGACTTAAAAGGCATTATTCTTCATTCTCACATTGAATTGATTGAGCATTTCAAAGGTAAGAACTGTCAAGGTCAGTTTGAGCAAGGTAATTTCTATTGTAGTTACTTGAAAAGTGGCCAGGATTTTGGGCAGGGAGGTTTGATTTGCTATATCAAGTAGGTCAATAAATAGTAAAGTATCAATTTTGGTTTGTAGTTGGAAGGTTAGTTACAGATACTTGGTCAATATGATACTGGAGCCTAATGATATATCCCCAAGTCTAATAATGAAATTACTCTTGAATTGGTTCTTGTTAGGAAAATAATTTTTCTTCCCTTTCTGAACAGCTTTACATAATTTATTTTAATACTTTACTTAAGTATTAAGGTAATGTCTTTTATGAATGTTGTAGAGAAAGCAGAATATGACTCACTTGAGTCTGTCACTAATTTGTCCACTCTGACTAGTTTCTAGTTCCCTTACAATGCAATTCAGATTAGATAATTATTTTATAAAAATCACCTGATTTTGCTGTTAAGCTTTAAAGTGACTGTTATCTTGTTTTAAAAAAGTGCTTGTTGTAAGAAATGAAACTTCATGCAGTTAAGTAAAATTGAAAGTGAAAATCCCCTTCTGGTAACATAACTAATGTTCATAAACTTAATTTTTCACTTGATGATGTGTTGGATATATAATGTTTCATTTGTAAAATAGCTTTATTAGAATTCCATTGTTAAACATATAATAAATTATTTAGTTAGTCCTCTATTGATTATCCTATGTATTGAGCTAAAGTGTTATACTTTTAAAACAGCATTTTTTTTCATCACAATATTTTTTAAAAGCGTGGTCCTCAGATGCCTTTGATATTCCTCTATGTGGTTGATACTTGCATGGAAGATGAAGATTTACAAGCCCTGAAAGAATCTATGCAGATGTCACTGAGCCTTTTACCACCTACAGCTTTGGTTGGCTTGATTACTTTTGGGAGGATGGTGCAGGTTCATGAACTTGGATGTGAGGGCATTTCAAAAAGCTATGTCTTCAGAGGAACAAAAGATCTGTCTGCCAAACAACTGCAGGTAGGCAACAAGAATGGTGGTTCGCCTGTCTCTGCATATCACTCTATGTGTGTCTAAAAATGCCTTCTAGATATGTTTCCAGAAAATACTATGAATGACTAATATAGTTGTATTATAACAAAGCCTTTAAATTTAGTGATGGCCTCAGCTTTCTTTCGTTTGCCTTACACTGTAATCATAGAGATTGAAGACCCTTCACTTTGGAAGTATCTGTAAAACTTAGAGTGAAACTGAAGCTATTCTACTAAAGATTTGAAGGCTTGTAGAAGAGTCATGCTGAAGACTGAGAGAAGGCAACCACTTTTGTTTCTTAGCATGTCACTTAGGAACTAAACACTTTGTATTTGGCAAGGGGAGATATTTTAAGGCTTGAGAGTTATTAGGTGAACTGTGAATATATATATTTTTTCATACACTGGGATATTTTTGTCTTTGGAGCAAAGTAAAGCCTTGTCTTCCAAGGCAACATACTAGGATTATCTTGGTATATTTTTCAAAATCTTTTTCTATCTAGATATTTTGATAAATGATGAGAGATATTCATATTACTTTAAATATGTTCATTGATTGGAAGATAGTTGAGAGGGCAGAGAATGTTCATATAAGTCAGAGAATTAAGAAGCATAGGCATGCAAGATGTTTATTACTTTATAACGCCCCTTTATACAATTCCTTATTATCTCTCCATCATATTTATTATTACACTTATTTAGCTAATGCTTCAACTTTTGTTGGTTTCACCAGATTTAAATTTTCATACAGTCAGGGACTATTTATATTTTTCACCATTACATACCTAGCCCATAACAGATACTTGAACTATATAGCTGCTGAAAGGAATAAATGATTACAAGCTAAGAATATAGACATTCAAGTTACACCATAATTTATTTTGACTATTAATTAGAAATGAAGTATTCCGAGCTAGTTTCCCCCTACTTTGCTCACATAGCACTTTGTACTTTGCTCTCTTATGATGTTTATTTCATTGTATCACTGTTTACCTGATCGTCTTGCTTTCAAGGGAAGAGATTTTGTGTTCTTTATTTTTGTGTTTCTAATGTCTATGGAAGCACCTTCCATGCCATAAATAGTTAATACATCTTTGTAGGAGCAATTAAACAGAAATGATCTCTTTACAGGAAATGCTGGGGCTCTCTAAAGTACCAGTTACTCAAGCAACACGTGGTCCTCAGGTACAGCAGCCACCTCCTTCCAATAGGTAATAAATATGTCAAAAAGAACTTCACAGTTTTACAGTTTATACATCTGTCTTCACCCTTAACTTGAATACAGGCCTTCAGTGATCCAATACCGTTAAATATTTTTAGGAATATAAATACTGAATTAGTATACTTTTTAAAGAGTTGTGGTAACACCATATTGCTGAAATGGTTGGTTTTTCATCATTACAATGTAAGGAGTTACTTGGAGTATAGCTTTTTTTTTTAACTTTATGTGGGGCATTTTACTTATTTATTTGTTTGGTACTGGGTCTTTGTTGTCGCACGGACTTTTCTCTAGTTGTTGTGAGCGGGGGTTACTGTTCAGTTTCGGTGCTAGGGCTTCTCACTGTAGTGGCCTCTCCCATTGCCGAGCACAGGCTCTAGAGTGTACGGGCTCAGTAGTCGCGGAACGTGGGCTCAGGAGTTGAGACTCGCAGGCTCCAGGGCATGGGCTCAGTAGTTGTGGTGTTTAGTTGCTCTACAACATGTGGGATCTTCCTGAATTTGGGATCAAACCTGTGTCTCCTGCATTGGCAGGCAGATTCTTTACCACTGAGACACCAGGAAAGCCCCTGGAATATAGTTTTGATATATTCCTGATTTTCTATTTTTAAGTTCAAAAAATTTAATTTTTGTGCTTGAGGGCAGCCAAGCAGAAATAGGTCCCCATAAGCTTTTAATTTTGCCTTCTTAGTTTTGTGGGTAGCTTTTTCTGCTAAACTTACTAATCAGAGATGGTATTAGTAAAATTGAGTTGATGTATCTTCTCATAATTAATTCAGTAACTCTAAAACTTACTAGTTGGTAAATGGAAGATGCAGTCCCAAAGTAATACTTAGTTTGAGTGTTTTCTTTACAGTAATTGTACTCACTGAGTTCCTCAGCAGTAGACAGCATCACTTGGGAACTTACTTGAAATGCGAATTCTTGGTCACCACCCCAGACCTACTGAAACAAAACCCTGGAACCAGCAATCTGTGTCAGTACAAACCCTCTCACCGATTCTGATATACACAAAAGTTTGAGAACCGTTTGGTCTGCCTTGTGTTCAGCTTCTTTTTCTGTTTTTAAGAAAGTGGACAATTTGTTTCTTAAACCTTCACCTACAAACATTTACCAATGGCTTTTTATTTTGTTTTGTCTTGTAGATTCTTACAGCCAGTACAGAAGATAGACATGAATCTCACAGACCTTCTGGGAGAACTTCAGCGGGACCCCTGGCCTGTACCACAGGGAAAGAGACCTTTGCGTTCCTCTGGGGTGGCACTTTCCATAGCTGTAGGACTCCTTGAGGTAGTGACAGTAACTTTATTTTGGACTGTAGATACATACATGTAGGTATGGACTGATATGCACAAGATGATGCTGGGTGGAAAAATCAGGTCACGGGATAGCACATACATGATTTTATTTAACTTTTGTGTGTAGAGAAGCTTCTGGAATGATGTTTACCCAAATATTAAGAGTGGCAGGATAAGGAGAATTTTATGAAATACAATTTGAAAATTTTAGACTTGACATATCTTAGCTTTATCTTAATAATTAGAAGAGTTTTTGTTAAAAAAAAAGGTTTTTTTTTAAAGTTTGAAATGTTACTAGAAAAGTTTCAAAGGACTTTTTTCTCTGAACTATTTGTGATTAAGTGATGTTCCTAACTCCTTGAATACTTTAGCTGTATTTTGTATAAACTAAGATATTCTCCTACATAACCAGGATACAGCTTTTAAAATCAGGTTTTAAAATATGTGATATATATATATACACCTATATATATATATACTGATCTTTTATACAATACATGACTCTAATGTATTGTCGTGTTGTTGTTGTTCAATTGCAAGTTGCATCTGAGTCTTTGTGACCCAGGATTTCTTGTCCTTCACTATCTCCAAGAGTTTGCTCAAATTCATATCCGTTGAATTATACAATACATAACACAGATATATTACTGCCATCTAATTCTCAGAACTCACTTAAGTTTCACTGATTATGTCAATAAATTTTTTTTGCTTAAGAGATTTAATTCAGAGGCATGTAGTGATTGAGCTTCCTAGGTGACACTAGTGGTAAAGAATCTGCTTGCCAGTGCACAAGATATAAGAGATGTAGGTTTGATCCCTTGGTCCAGATCCCCTGGAGAAGGGCATGGCGACCTTCTCCAGTGTTCTTGCCTGGAGAATTCCATGGAGAGAGGAGCCTGGTGGGCTACAATCCATGGGGTCATAAAGAGTTGGACACGACTGAAGCAACTCAGCATGCATGCATGCACATGTAGTGATTATATCTGTTTAGTCTCCTTCACTTGAGTACATTTCCTCAGCCTTCCTTTACTTTCATGACCTTGGCATGTTGGAAGATTCAGGCCAGTATATAGAATGTCTCTCAAATTAGGTTTGTCTTGATAGTAACCTCACAATTAGATTGAGGTCTTGCATCATTGGCAGGAAGATCACAGAAGTAATGCTCTGTTCTCTTTATAGCCTATCAGGTGACACATGATTTTCATTTGCCCCATTATTATTGATGATCACTTTGATCATTAAAATGTGTCTGGCAGAAGTCTCCACTGTAAAATTACTCTCATTTCTCTTCCCTTTATGATTAATAAACGTTAGATGGTGAGGATCTTTAAAACCATGAAAATATCCCATTCCTCATCAAACTTTCAATTTACTCATTTATTTATTAATATCACTGTGGGTTGATGATTTCCTGTTTTATACGAGTTATAATCTGTTACTTTCAGTTTTGTTTTTCTTTTAACTTTCTGCTGCTGCTGCTGCTGCTAAGTCGCTTCAGTCGTGTCCAACTCTGTGCGACCCCATAGACGGCAGCCCACCAGGCTGCCCCGTCCCCGGGATTCTCCAGGCAAGAACACTGGAGTGGGTTGCCATTTCCCTCTCCAATGCATAAAAATGAAAAGTGAAAGTGAAGTCGCTCAGTCATGTCTGACTCTTAGCGACCCCATGGACTGTGGCCCACCAGGGTCCTCCGTCCATGGGATTTTCCAGGCAAGAGTACTGGAGTGGGGTGCCATTGCCTTCTAGTTTGACATAATTCCAAACATAGGAAAAGTCACAAAAATCGTTCAAAGAATTCCTGTATATCTTTTAACCAGATTCCTCAAATGTTAACATTTATTGCATTTGATTTGTCCTTCTCTCTCTCTCTAGATATTTATATAGATAGTGAAACCATTTGAAAATCAGTTATAACCATATCCCTTTACTTCTAAGTACTTTAGTGTGTATTTCTTAATTACACAAGATCATTCCTTTTGTAATGCAGTTCATTCAACAGTCATGAGATTAACATTGATAGAACACTGTTTTCCAAATCTAACTTTATTCAGATTTCACCAGTTATCCTAATCCTAACTCTGTATTGTATTCAGTTGTTGTGTCTCTTTAGTGTCCTTTATTCTAATAGTTCCTCAGTTTTTTTGTGTGTTTTGTGACATTAATATTTTTAAGAGTATAGTCTAGTTATTTTTTTATTTTAATTTTGAAATTTTTAATTGTAGGACAATGGCTTTATAATTTTGTGTTAGTTTAGGCTAGTTATTCTGTAGAATGACTTTCAATTTGGGTTTATCTGATCTTTTCTCATGAGTAGATTGAGCTTTTGCACTTTTGGCAGTAATATTGCAAAAAAAAAATGCAAATACTGATTTGTGATCAGCTTAGTGCACCATCTCAGAAAGTCCATGATGTGACGTTAACTTATTTTCTGGTTTACTTAGCTTTGATCACTTGGTCAAAGTGGTTTCAACCAGGTTTCTTCACTGTAGCGTTATATTTTTCCCATTGTGAGTATCTAATGGGGAGATTCCTTGTGTACTCATCAGACTTTCACCCAGTAGTTTTAGCGTCCATTCTTGATTCTTGCTTGATCAATTATTATTGAGAGGGGGGCTAAATAGTGACTTTCTAATTCTATCATTTCTTCTCCATTTATTGACTTTCTACTTGAGGAAGAGTGTTCTGTTCTTCATTTATGTTTATATCAATGTGAATTCTTACTTCATCCAATGGATTATATTCCTTTACTGTCATTATTATTTTTTGAAACTCAAATTGTCCAGATTTTGCAATGGGAGCCCTTTCAAGCTGGCTCCTGGGTCCTTATGTCCTCATCACTGTTTGAACATTTACTTGCTTTCTAGTATAGTAAGGTGCTCATCTTACATGTTCCCTGCCCTTTACCTGAAGTCAGTCATTTAGAAGGCCTGGTTTCTTTTAGCTCTGTTTCTTTTGGAACATAACCATGCTTCTACTTCTGCTTTATTGACTATGCTAAAGCCTTGGACTGTGTGAATAACAACAAATTGTGGAAAATTCTTAAATAGATGAGAATACCAGACCACCTTACCTGCCTCCTGAGAAATCTGTATGAAAGTCAAGAAGCAACAGTTAGAACCAGACGTGGAACAACAAACTGCTTCCAGATTGGGAAAGGAGTGCATCAAGGCTGTATATTGTCACCCTGCTTTTATTTAACTTCTATGCAGAGTACAACATGCGAAATGCCAGGCTGGATGAAGGACAGGCTGGAATCAATATTGCCAGGAGAAATATCAATAACCTCAGATATGCAGATGACATCACCCTTCTGGCAGAAAGTGAAGAGGAACTGAAGAGTTTCTGGATAAAAGTGAAAGAAGAGAGTGAAAAAGTAGGCTTAGAACTCAATATTCAGAAAACTAAGATCATGGCATCTAGTCCCATCACTTCATGGTAAATAGATGGGGAAACAGACTTTTTTTTTTGGGCTCCAAAATCACTGCAGATGGTGACTACAGCCATGAAATTAAAAGATGCTTGCTCCTTGGAAGAAAAGCTATGACCAGCCTAAACAGCAGAGTAAAAAGCAGAGACATTACTCTGCCAACAAAGGTTCGCCTAGTCAAAGCTATGGTTTTTCCAGTAGTCATGTATGGATGTGAGAGTTGGACTATAAAGAAAGCTGAGCGCCAAAGAACTGATGCTTTTGAACTGTGGTGTTGGAGAAGACTCTTGAGAGTCCCTTGGACTGCGTGGAGATCCAACCCATCCATCCTAAAGGAAATCAGTCCTGAATATTCATTGGAAGGACTGATGCTGAAGCTCCCATACCTTGGCCACCTGATATGAAAAACTGACTCATTGGAAAAGACCTTGATGCTGGGAAAAATTGAAGGCAGGAGGAGAAGGGGATGACAGAGGGTGGATGGTTGGATGGCATCACTGACTTGATGGACATGTTTGAGCAAGCTCCAGGAGCTGGTGTTGTTGGACAGGAAATCTGGCGGCGTACTGCACCCCATGGGGTCGCCAAGAGTTGAACACAACTGAGTGACTGAACTGATGGTTCATGTGCTCACTGTTACTAGAATGTCATTGCTTTTATGTCCTAGTGAATAGAGCTAAGAAGCAGATCTGTATAAGAAGATAAGTAGATATATCTATATGTATGTTTCTCTCTCTCTCTATAGCTATATATTTATATATATACATACATACCCATATAATTAAGTGTATGTGTGCATATATTTACACATATATCTGCATTCCCCTGCAAACATCTATGTCTATCTCTATTAAAACCATAAACACTATATATATTAGAAACCAAGATTTCTTTCAGATATGTCTTATTCCAATTTAGTACCACAGGATTTATTCTGTCCTTCCCACTTTGCATATTTGTAACTCCTTTGACCGTAAGAAGCTGGCTGTGACTATTCAAAATATATTTACTTATTTGCTCAGTCCTAGAATACAGATAGACTAGTTTTAGAATTTTTAGCTCAGACCTCTGTGAAAAAGCCTAGGAGTTAGGGCTCAATGTTTATTTAACATTCTGAGGATATATGAGACAAAATACACTATACTCAAAAGTGAACTGGGTTAGTTATCCACACCCTCCCCCCACTTCATGTGGTTATGTTTTTCATTTGTTGCACATTCTGTACATTTCTTTTTAAAAAATCCCATTCTTGTTTTGCACGTGTGTATATGTATAGTGAAACATTAACATGCATCCAAATCAAAGTTGTACAAAACTATGTATTTGTAATAGTGTTAGTCCCTTTGTTGCATGAAATTTGTCTTCTAGTAAATTTCTTAAGATGTAAGGGTACAGAATTTCATAAACTGTCTAATGTTTAAACACTTTTTCTGTGGCTTTTTTATAGTTGAAGGATAACTTGGCAGGATATAAAAAGCCTTGCTTCTCACTTTCTTTCTGGTAGTTTTTGAAAATGATGCTCCATTGTTTTCTTGCTTTGATGATTTTGAGAAGACTGATGCCAGTCTAATTCTCTTGCCCATGTAATTTGATCATTTTGCTTGGAGGTCTTGAGGAATTTATCTTTATTATCTTAATAGCATTATTAGAATGTCTTGTGGGTAAATATTCTCTAGTGTCTGGTGATCCTTTTTTATATGTGTATTCAAATCTTTTGTTTCTATAAAGTTTTCTTGTATCATAGTTTTAAGTGTTAGTTTTGTAACTGTTTTATCTTCTTTAAGAACTCCAATTACACATAAATTGGATCTTTGCCTGTTTTCCATTTCAGCCACTTTGTCTCTGCTCTCTTATTCTTCTTTACTTCGTTTTTATGCTCTTGGGTGTTTTCTTGCTTTTCTTCAGTTTCCTTTAGTTTCCTCAAGTTTTCATTTGAGTCTGGCAGTTGTTCTGTGCTGGTTGCTAGCTCCCTCTTTCTTCCCTCTACTTTTCCCCAGACTGCCCTTGCTCTGTGTGAAGGTTTGCATGGGAGATAGCTCACTGGGACTTAGTGTTTATTTTTTTCCTTATAAGTAATTCAAAGTTTAAATGTTTTTTGTGTTCTAGTTAAGAAGACGTGCAGTTTGTATACTTTTATTTGTTCTTCTTTACTGATGTTTCAGCTTTACATGATTGCTCTTACATCAGCAAGATGATACCTAGGATGAAAAGAGTATTTTTATTTATTAATCTAATTTAAGAAAGTCATATAAGTAATAAGTATACCTAATAAAAACATTCCAACAATATATAAGGATATATGAAAATGAAAAATAAAAGGCAGTTTTCCTCACTCTTCCCTAGATTTGTTAAGTATGTGATTTTTTAAATTATTACAGTTTATATCACTTACATTCTTTTCTGCACTTGATCTTAGCCAAAAGCCCGAGAAGTGATATATTCTTTTCTGAATGTAATGAATAAGTAGCTTGAAAATGCATTCTGTATTTTTTTTTCAATAACTGCTTATAGAAATTAAAAATAAAAGTATTTTGAATATGATATTATTCATTTGTGGAACAAATAGAATGCTCTATTTTCTTCTTCTTTCCCTACTCCTTCCTGTCTGTACTAGTTAAGCAGGAGGAACAACTTTGCTTATAGGGATCAGGTTTATAGATAATTTTAAAATTAGGAAAAAAAATAAAATTAGGAAAACATGGCTATTAGAATAGAATTTCAAAAGAAAGATATATCTTGTGTTTAAATTTTGTTAAACATTTGATTGTTCTTGAAATATGTGTGCTTTCTTGTTGTTTAGAAAGAATATATCAAACTTCACTATCAGAAATGTGTATTCATATGTTTCCCTTTAAACTCTTCTCATGGGTTACTTTTTCCTGATAGTGTACTTTTCCCAACACTGGTGCTCGGATCATGATGTTCATTGGTGGTCCAGCCACTCAGGGGCCTGGAATGGTGGTTGGAGATGAATTGAAGACACCCATAAGATCATGGCATGACATTGAAAAAGACAATGCCAAATACGTCAAAAAGGGAACTAAGGTAAGTTTGATTTTTAAGTCTTTTTGCCTTATTAGAAAAATTCATTTGATGAAGGAGGAGGAATATAATTACTTGATGATAAATCTGATATTGTGATGATCCTTTAGCTGCCATTCAGAATTAGAGAAATAGTCTTTTTTTTCCTTGATAACTTAGGGTATTTTTTTTCTGGTTTTAAATATTTAAAAACTTAATTTTGTTGTTTAATTGTTCAGTTGTGTCCGACTCTTTGCGACCCCATGGACTGCAGCACACCAGGCCTCCCTCTCTATTACCAGCTCCTGGAGTTTACTCCAACTCATGTCCATTGAGTCAGTGATGCCATCTGACCATCTCATCCTCTGTTGTCCCCTTCTCCTCCTGTCTTCAATCTTTCCCAGTATCAGGGTCTTTTCTAATGAGTCAGATCTTTACATCAGGTGGCCGAAGTATTAAAAACTTTAAAAATTTAATATTTTTAAATTAAATTTAATTTAAATATTAACTTTTTAATTAAAAACTTAATAGTGGACACCAGAACGTGTCTCTTTAAAAATTAATCCTGGGAGAAAACCTGTGTGTCTTTTTAATATTCACGTTAAAGAATGTCTTTCTCATAAGGAAGAATTTCTTAAATTTTCCTATTTCTCATTTCCAAGAGGCTGCCCTTTAGATGTGAATATTATTCGTAATTTGAATAGTCCATCATTTTCTCATGAGTTGTTCTCTGTTCATGAAACTTCAGTTTTACCTGGGTTTGTGTCAGTACATTTTTACTACTTTTGATTCTTGACACCCTTGTATTGGTTCTGCTTGTTAATTTCCAACCATCCCCCTTTTAAAAAAATTCTCTAAAGTTTACAATTTTAGCTTAATTGTGCTGTATTGTCTCTCTTTTTTTTTTTTTTGGTAGTCATTATTCAATTTTTAATGTGTAGTTAATAACAGATAATTTTTGTTACTATTAATGGATACTACTTTCCTGACACCTAATTTCCCTTTTGAGCTTGGAATATTTCTTAGAGCTATAAAAAAATTTTGTATTTGTTTATCTTAAGGATTTTGTTATTATCTCTCTATTTTTGATGTTACTTGGGTATAGATTTAGCCAAGAAAAAGTTCTATGTTGATTCTTCTATTATTTTTATGTATGAAGAGCAAGATGTTCACTATGCTTTTCTTCAAGCATAATTTGATTGAGGAGTTTAGAAAGAATAAAGTAAAGAATGTGAAAGTGCCAGACTTACTAGAGTTTATTGTATTATTTTATGAGACATTATAGAAAATTAAATTAGGACAAATCCCATTTAAATTATTATGGACTCTGAACATTTCTTAAATCATCTTGATCTATTAATGGTGAAAGAGTTATAGGATGATGAACTTTGTACATTACTTTGATTTGATCTTAAAAATTCTATTGTAGCATTTTGAAGCATTGGCTAATCGTGCTGCTACCACTGGTCATGTTATTGATATCTATGCATGTGCATTAGATCAGACGGGTCTCCTGGAGATGAAATGCTGTCCTAACCTTACCGGGTATGTATTCACATTTTTATGTTTTGCAATTATAAACTAATAATGAGAGTTTACGAATACAAACCAATGACAGTTTTGGAAAAAGTAACCGAGTCATCCTCCTGCCACTCTAGGGCAATAGCTGTTAAGTTTTTTATACTCCTTTCAGTGATGCTCACTAAATTTTTTCTAAAATACAGTTAAAAAGGCACAAGTTCTGTTTGAAAAGCTCATCTTGATACTCTTAAGTCATTGTATTTTATTACTTTAGTGGCTTTTGTGAAATTTAATTAACATTCCATAAAATTTACCCATTTAAAGCATATAATTTATTTTACTTTCTTTTGGCTGTGCTGCATGGCATGTGGCATGTGGGATCTCAGTTCTCTGACCAGGGATTAAACCAGTGCCCCCTGCATTGGGAGCACAGAGTCTTAACCACTGGACAGCCAAGTCCCTAAAGCATATAGTTTACTTTTTTTAGTATATTCTAACTATCACCATAATTTAATTTTAGGACATTTACATTATCCCAGCGAGAAACTCTGTACCCATTAGCAGTCACTCTCTATTTCTCCTTCCTTCCCCTCCTCTTTCAGCCTCAGATCAGATCAGATCAGTCGCTCAGTCGTGTCCAACTCTTTGCGACCCCATGAACCGCAGCACGCCAGGCCTCCCTGTCCCTCACCAACTCCGGGAGGTCACTCAGACTCACATCCATCGAGTCAGTGATGCCATCCAGCCATCTCATCCTCTGTCGTCCCCTTCTCCTCCTGCCCCCAATCCCTCCCAGCATCAGAGTCTTCTCCAATGAGTCAACTCTTCGCATGAGGTGGCCAAAATACTGGAGTTTCAGCTTTAGCATCATTCCCTCCAAAGAAATCCCAGGGCTGATCTCCTTCAGAATGGACTGGTTGGATCTCCTTGCAGTCCAAGGGACTCTCAAGAGTCTTCTCCAACACCACAGTTCAAAAGCATCAATTCTTTGGCGCTCAGCCTTCTTCACAGTCCAGCTCTCACATCCATACATGACCACAGGAAAGACCATAGCCTTGACTAGGCGAACCTTTGTTGGCAAAGTGATGTTTCTGCTTTTGAGCCTAGACAACCACTAAACTACTTTCTGTCTCTATAGATTTGCCTATTCTTGATATAAGGGGGAAGCCATTTGGTCCTTCACCACTAAGAATAACGTTAGTTGTGGGTTTTTGTAGATGCTTTTATCAGGTTGAATATGTTCCTATCCTTGGTTTGTTGGATTTTACTTTGAGTGAGTAGGGAAGTCATTAGTGAGTTTTTGGGAGAGGAGTGATATGATTTGACTAAATGTTTTAAAAGGGTCATTGATTTCAGTTGTCTTCAGCAGTGAAATACAGGAATACCAAGTGGTAGTATCACAGGTGGTGAGACATGGTTGGATTGGGATATATTTAGAAGGTAGAAGATTTGCTGATAGGTTGGATCTGGGGTTTGAGAAAAGCAAATGAGTCTAGAAGGATTGTGCTGTTCTTTATTGAAATGGGTACGACTGGGAGGAAGAACAGTTGGAGAGATTAGGAGTTCAGTTCTGAACGTGTTTGGTTTAATATGCCAGTAGACATCCGTTGAAGGAGTTGAGTAGGCAGTTGGATATTAGAACCTGGAAGGCAGAAGATAGGTCTAGATTTATATCTGTAGATGTGGGAGTTGCCAGAATATTACAGGTTTTTTTAAAGTAGTAAAAGTGGATGAGATTATAAGATTGTGTAATTTATCACTGTGAAGGTCATTGGTGACTTTCCTAAGAGCCTTGAAAGTTGACTTAGAATGAATAAGAAAAGGAACAGGAGAGGGGATTGGGAGCAGCTGGTATAGACCAGAACTTCTCTGACTTCCCTTTCACATTTACACATCAGCTGGATATCTTGGTAAAATGCAGATTCTGGGTTTAGTATGCATAGGATGGGACTTAAAATTCTGCTTTTCAAACAAGACCCTTGGTGATGCTAATGTTGATGGATCAAGGGCCACACTGACTAGGAAGGGTATAGACAGCTCTTGCATAAAAGTTTGTTGTAAAAGGGAGCAGATAATAGGGTGCAGTATATGTTGCCATTAATTTAGGATGCTTAACTAGGTTTAGTGATAACGTAGATCATTATAGATGGTAGTTTTACAAAAGTAGAAAATCTGAAAGAATGTACATGCTGACTGTAAAATCAGTATGTTAGGTTGTAAAGACTTCTATATCAGGATCAGTGTACAAGCTTCAGTTATATTTTTGTATACCAGCAACAAACCCAGGGACAGAAGAGCCTGGTGGGCTTCCATCTATGGCGTAGCACAGAGTCAGACACGACTGATGCGACTTAGCAGCAGCGACAAATACAGTAGACCCTTGAACACCATGAATTTGAACTGCACAGGTCCACTTATATGTGGATATTTTTTCAGTAAATATACACTGAAGTACTGTACCATCCTTAGTTGGTTGAATCTGGGGATGTGGAACCGTGGATACAAAGGGATAACTAAAAAGTTTTACATGGATTTTTTGACTGAGCATAAGGGTCTGTGTCCCAACTCTGGGTTGTTCAAGAGTCAACAATAAAAAGCAAACAAAATTTAACAACAATCTATAATAGCATCAGAGATGACATGAACTAGGACTTTAGCAGTATTAAAAATAAAATTACTGTTGAGTACTTCTCTGATAGTTCAGTGGCTAAGATTCCACACTCCCAATGTAGGGGTTCTGGTTTCAGTCCCTGGTCCAGGAACCAGATCCTACATGCCTCAATGAAGACCTGGCACAACCAAATAAATAAATACAATCTCATTTAAAAAATTACCATTGATTAATTATACTACATCAGTTTTATTTTTTTGCCCAATTTAATTTTTGATTGTTTTTATTATTTAAAAACTATACGAGATGTTTATAAATGTTTGTACTCATGTTGTTTATGAGTGTGTGTCCTCTTTTAATTTTTTACTAAAATTTTTTTTTAATCCCCATTTAATGGGGGATTAAATGTAAACAGAAATTTTACATGCCTTCCCCTACTTTGCGGGGAAGGCAATGGCACCCCACCCCAGCACTTTTGCCTGGAAAATCCCATGGACGGAGGATCCTGGTGGTGGGCTCCAGTCCGTGGGGTCGCTGGGAGTCGGGCACGACTGAGCGACTTCACTTTCACTTTTTCGCTTTCATGCATTGGAGAAGGAAATGGCAACCCACTCCAGTGTTCTTGCCTGGAGAATCCCGGGGACAGTGGAGCCTGGTGGGCTTCCGTCTATGGGGTCGCACAGAGTCGGACACGACTGAAGCGACTTAGCAGCAGTAGCAGCCCCTACTTTGGGCTTCCCTGGTGGCTCAGAGGGTAAAGAATCTGCCTGCAATGCAGGAGACTGGGGTTCGATCCCTGGGTTGGGAAGATCCCCTGGAGAAGGAAATGGCAACCCACTCTGGTATTCTTGCCTGGAGAATCCCACGGACAGAGGAGCCTGGTGGGCTACAGTCCAGGGGTCACAAAGAGTCGGACACGACTGAGCAACCTCACTTTCCCCTACTTTGCATTTTTTCCTACTTTGCATATATTTTTTAAAATTTTATTTTATTTAACTTTACAATATTGTATTGGTTTTGCCATATATCAAAATGAATCTGCCACAGGTATACATGTGTTCCCCATCCTGAACCCTCCTCCCACCTCCCTCCCCATACCATCCCTCTGGGTCATCCCAGTGCACCAGCCCCAAGCATCCAGGATCATGTATCGAACCTGGACTGGTGACTCATTTCATATATGATATTATACATATTTCAATGCCATTCCCCCAAATCATCCCACCCTCTCCCTCTCCCACAGAGTCCAAAAGACTGTTTTATGCATCAGTGTCTCTTTTGCTGTCTCGTATACAGGATTCTCGTTACCATCTTTCTAAATTCCATATATATGCGTTAGTATACTGTATTGGTGTTTTTCTTTCTGGCTTACTTCACTCTGTATAATAGGCTCCAGTTTCATCCACCTCATTAGAACTGATTCAAATGTATTCTTTTTAATGGCTGAGTAATACTCCATTGTGTATATATACCACAGCTTTCTTATCCATTCATCTTCTGATGGACATCTAGGTTGCTTCCAAGTCCTGGCTATTGTAAACAGTGCTGCGATGAACATTGGGGTACACGTGTCTCTTTCAATTCTGGTTTCCTCAGTGTGTATGCCCAGCAGTGGGATTGCTGGATCATAATGCAGTTCTATTCCCAGTTTTTTGAGGAATCTCCACACTGTTCTCCAGAGTGGCTGTACTAGTTTGCATTCCCACCAACAGTGTAAGAGGGTTCCCTTTTCTCCACACCCTCTCCAGCATTTATTGCTTGTAGACTTTTGGATCGCAGCCATTCTGACTGGCATGAAATGGTACCTCATTGTGGTTTTGATTTACATTTCTCTGATAATGAGTGATGTTGAGCATCTTTTCATGTGTTTGTTAGCCATCTGTATGTCTTCTTTGGAGAAATGCCTACTTTGCATATTTTACTCACATCCTAGAAATATCTTGAACAATTTGAGGATTAGGGGAACTGACCTTTTGCATAGTGGAAAGTCTGAATATAATTTATAGCTGGCCCTCCATATCTGTGGTTCTTCCATATTTGCAGTTCTACATTCTCAGATTCAACCATCAGTTAATAGTATGGTTCTGTATATTTACTACTGAAAAAAAAAAACCACACGTGTAAGTGAACCCATGCAGTTCAAAATCTGTGTTCTTCGAGGATCAATTGTATATTACTCCACTGTGTGGATATACTGTATTTTATTCACCTAGTTCAACAGATGATCATCTGGATCATTTCCAATCTTTTATTACTGTAAAATGTACTTGAGTGAATAGACTTGTGCCTATATTTTGCTTTTTGTTTTTGTTTGCCCAGTGATATTTGGGATGGATTCCTAACAGTGTGTTTGCTGGATTAAAGAGAAAATACATATTTAATTTTGTTATATATTGTCACATTCGCTTGAGTTGGGGTTGCACCATTTTCCATTCCCATCAGCAGTTATGAAAATGCCTACTTTTCCCACAGTCTCCTCAACAGGATACATTGTCAGACTGCTTTACTGATTTATTAGGGTGGAAATAGCATCTCGAATAGTTTCTGTTTGACAATTAATGTTTTTTATAAAACTTAAATTTACAGAAGTACATGGTTATGGAAAAAAAAATTAACAGTATTTAAGTGCATAAAGTGAAAATGCTCCCAAAGTATCCCTGTATTCTCATTCACTGGATAGAACACTGTTGAGCTTGATGTGACACACAGAGACAAACACATGCATATACACATACACATGTAGATGTTTTGTTTTTAAAAATGAGAATGCATGCCATTAACTCAGCTGTCTTCACTAGCAGGGAGAACTGGGTAACTGGGGTAGGAGAGACACATATATTCAGTTCGGTTCGGTCGTTTAGTTGTGTCTGACTCTTTGTGACCCCGTGAACCAGAGCATGCCAGGCCTCCCTGTCCATCACCAACTCCCAGAGTCCACCCAAATTCATGTCCATAGAGTCGGTGATAACATCCAACCATCTCATCCTCTGTCATCCCCTTCTCCTCCTGCTCTCAATCTTTCCCAGTATCAGGGTCTTTTCCAATGAGTCAGCTCTTCCCATCAGGTGGCCAAAGTATTGGAATTTCAGCTTCAGCATCAGTCCTTCCAGTGAACACCCAGGACTGATCCTTTTAGGATGGACTGGTTGGATCCTCTTGCAGTCCAAGGGACTCTCACGTCTTCTCCAACACCACAGTTCAAAAGCATCAATTCTTCTGCGCTCAGCTTTCTTTATAGTCTAATTCTCACTTCCAACACATATGTTACTGTGTACCCATTAGTGTTTTCTGAATTTTGTAATGTATGATGTATAACCTATCTAAAAAAAATTAAAAAAAAAAAAAAATTACTGAGGCCAAATACAAGTGTTAGCGGCACTGAGGTACCCTCAGAATTGAGATTATTTGTGGGGTAGGGATATTTTCATATAGTTGAGTTTTTAAAATTAATGCTAATAAACACATTTTAGGAAATATCTTTAAAATGTTGTTAGTAGTGTTGAGAAATAATTTGCTTTTCTGGTTTTACCACGTGGACCCAAGTACTCGCATCACATTGTTTCTTGTTCTTTTCATGCAGAGGATACATGGTAATGGGCGACTCTTTCAACACTTCTTTATTCAAGCAGACCTTTCAAAGAGTTTTTACCAAAGATATGCATGGGCAGTTTAAAATGGGCTTTGGTGGTACATTAGAAATAAAGGTAAGAGCTAAAACTTGACATGTGTGGTATGTTACCAAGAGAGAAATTTGTAGGCTTGATCATAATTTTAAAATACCATCAGTCAAATTCAATATATACTTTAAAAATAGTGGTTATTTTATATTGAAACCTGGAGTTAGAGATTTTATTCACCATAATACTGTTCATTATTAAACATATAATGAAATTTTACTTGAGCATCCATAGATAATTGTTAAAACAAGAAAAAATCATGTAAGTAAAATTTCCTTTGACTCCATTTTTTTTTTAAAATAGGATTTAATTTTTTAAGGCTAGGTATACCTCGTTTTATCATGCTTTGCAGGTACTATGTTTTTTACAAGTTGAGGATTTGTGGCGGCCCTGTGTGGAACAAGTCTTTAAGCTCCATTTTTTCACCAGCATTTGCTTATTTGATGTCTCTGTCACATTTTGGAAAGTCTCGCATTTATTTGAAACTTTTTAATTATTACTGCATTTGTCATCCATGATTTTTAATGTTACCATTAATACCATAATTGTTTTGGGGCACCATGAACCATGCCCATTTAAGACAGTGAACTTAATCAGCAAATGTCTATGTTCTGATCACTCCATCTGTCTTTGTCCCTCTTCTCAGGCCTTCGTATTCCCTGAGACATAGTAATATTTTAAATTAGGTCAATTAATAACCATGCAATGGCCTCTAAAGTGTTCAAGTGAAAGAAAGAGTCCCACATCTCTCACTTCAAATCAAAAGCTTACTGCGGAAGGCATGTCAAAAGCCAAGACAGGCCAAAAGCTAGGCTTCTTGGCACAATTTAGTCAAGTTGTAAAGGCAAAGGAAAAGTTCTTGAGGGAAATTAAAAGTACATGAATGATAGCAAAAAGAAAGTGAAATAGCCTGATTGTGGATATTTTTAGTGGCCTAGATAGAGGCCACTATAAAACCTATAGCAGGTTATAAAACCTGCTATAACATTCCCTTAGGCCAAATCCTAATCTCAAGCAGGCTCTGCTGCTGCCTCTAAGTCACTTCAGTCGTGTCTGACTCTGTGCGACCCCATAGACGGCAGCCCACCAGGCTCCCCGTCCCTGGGATTCTCCAGGCAAGAACACTGGAGTGGGTTGCCATTTCCTTCTCCAGTGCATGAAAGTGAAAAGTGAAAGTGAAGTTGCTCAGTCGTGTCAGATCCTTAGCGACCCCATGGACTGCAGCCTTCCAGGCTCCTCCATCCATGGGATTTGCCAGTCAAGAGTACTGGAGTAGGTCCTAACTCTCTTCAATTCTTGGAAGGCTGAGACAGGTGAGGAAGCTGCAGAGGAAAAATCTGAAGCTAGCAGAGAGTCGGTTCATAAGGTTTAAGGAAAGTATGAGAGTGCAAGGGTAGCAGCAAGTGGTGATGTAGAAGCCGCAGGAAAATTATCCAGAAGATCTTGCTAAGGTCCATGGGCTGCATAACAGATACTGGGTTAGTTAATGAAGGTAGTTAATTAAAACAAGTTTTCAATGTAGGTGAAATGGTATTCTACTGGAAGAAAATGCCATTGAGAACTTTCATAGCTAGAGAGAAGTCAGTGTCTGGCTTCAAAGGACGGTCTTGACTGACTGTAAGTTGAATTAAGACTCATTTACCATTTCTGAAAATCCTTGGACCCTTAAGAATCTTCTCTCCATGCTCTTTAAGTGGAACAGCATAGCCTGGATGACAGCATATCTGTTTACTGCATGTTTACTGAATATTTTGAACCTACTGTTGAGACCTACTGCTCAGAAAAAAAAGGTTCTCTTTTAAATACTACTGCTCACTGAAAATGCACCTGGTACTCCAAGAGCTCTGATATAGATGGACAGTGAGATCATGTTGTTTTCATGCCTGCTAACCCAGTGTCCATTATGCAGCCCATGGATCAAGGAGTAATTTCAACTTTCAAGTCATATTTTTTAAGAAATATATTTCATAACCTCATGCTGCCATAGACGGTGATTCATTTGATGAATCTTGGCAGAGAATTCACCATTCTAGATGCCATTAAGAATATATGTGATTTGTGGAAAGAGGTAAAAAATATCAGCCTTAACAGGCATTTGAAACAAGTTTCAAGCCTCATGGGTCTCTGAGGGGTTCAAGACTTCAGTGGAGGAAGTAATTATCAGATCAGATCAGATCAGATCAGTCGCTCAGTCGTGTCCGACTCTTTGCGAC
This sequence comes from Tragelaphus eurycerus, assembly GCA_935064755.1. Taxonomy (NCBI): domain Eukaryota; kingdom Metazoa; phylum Chordata; class Mammalia; order Artiodactyla; family Bovidae; genus Tragelaphus; species Tragelaphus eurycerus. The sequence goes on from CAKXYN010000038.1 coordinate 10,544,970, forward strand.
CCCATGAACTGCAGCACGCCAGGCCTCCCTATCCATCACCAGCTCTCGGAGGTCACTCAGACTCACATTCATCGAGTCAGTGATGCCATCCAGCCGTCTCATCCTCTGTCGTCCCCTTCTCCTCCTGCCCCCAATCCCTCCCAGCATCAGAGTCTTCTCCAATGAGTCAACTCTTCGCATGAGGTGGCCAAAATACTGGAGTTTCAGCTTTAGCATCATTCCTTCCAAAGAAATCCCAGGGCTGATCTCCTTCAGAATGGACTGGTTTGATCTCCTTGCAGTCCAGGGGACTCTCAAGAGTCTTCTCCAACACCACAGTTCAAAAGCATCAATTCTTCGGCGCTCAGCCTTCTTCACGTGGAAACAACTAGGGAACTAGAATTAGAAGTGGGGAATTAGAGCTAGCTAGAATTAGAGCCTGGGGACTTCTCTGGTGGTCCAGTGGCTGAGACTGTGCTCCCAGTGCAGGGGGCCTAGGTTCCATCCCTGGTCAGGGAACTAGATCCCACATGCCGCAAATAGGAGTTCATATGTTGCAACTGGAAGAAGCCACGTGCCACAACTAAAAGATCCTGCATGGTGCAGTAAAGATCAGAGATCCTGTGTGCTGCAACTAGGACCTGGCACAGCAAAATAAATACTTAAAATGAAGCCTGAAGATGTGAGTGAATTGCTACAATCTCAAAATGAAACTTAAATGGAGAGGAGTTTCTTTTTCAGAATGAGCAAAAAAAGTGGGGTTTCTTGAAATAGAATCTACTGGTGGAAATACTGTAAAGATTGTTGAAATGACCACAAAGGATTTAAAGTATTATATAAACTTCGTTGATGAAGCAGTGACAGAGTTTGAGAGGACTCACTCCAATTTTGAAAGAAGTTCAATTAATGGGTAAAATGCTGTCCAACAGTGTTGCATTCTACAGAGAAATTGCTTGTGAAAAGAGTCATTTTGATGCAGCAAACTTCATTGTTGTCTTATTTTAAGAAATTGCCACATATATCCAGAAAGCTCTCATTCAAAAAGATTCCAGTGTGGAGCCCACCAATATGGAGGGCTGACTGTATATTCTTATTTTACAGACCTCAAGGGAAATAAAGATTTCGGGAGCTATTGGACCCTGTGTGTCTCTCAATTCTAAAGGACCCTGTGTGTCTGAAAATGTAAGTCGTGACCTTTTTTTCTAAAAAGAAAATCATTAATTCTCAGGGCGGATCCAGTAGAGACCTAGGGTGGCAGTATGTAGCATTCCTTTCAAAATTACTGTGTGGGCTGCTTTTCAGTAGAACGTGGTTCAGCTTCCATTGGCATACCTCTGTTTGTGGTGGTTCTTTCCACATACTACTTTTCCCATCCGTCCCTAAATTAAAACTTCTGCACTGTCACTAGTCTTCTATTTTTTATGCCTAAGTTATTCCTTGCCCCATTGTGCCTGGGGGAAAAAAAGCAACTATTATGATTTGGAAAGTTGGAGATTTCTGAAAGTCAAAATTAATTCCCCCATTTTTTTCATTAATAGAGGTTCCATTGGAGTAATTAAATTGGATTTAAGATTTTGAAAGTGAAAGTGAAAGTCACTCAGTCATGTCTGACTCTTTGTGACCCCATGGACTATACAGTCCATGGAATTTCTCCAGGCCAGAATACTGGAGTGGGTAGCCTTTCCCTTCTCCAGGGGATCTTCCCAACCCAGGGTTCTAACTCAGGTCTCCCACAATGCAGGCAGATTCTTTACCAGCTAAGCCATAAGCTGAATTAATTTCTTTCTTTACTATTATTCCATCTAGAAGATGTATAAGGTGCTTTAAAATGGTAGAATCATGTAGCTGTGAAGAAAATTATGGGATAAAATACGAAGTGTGCAATCATCTTTGAAATGACACTTTAAAAATTAATTTTAAGCAGTTTGCATGGTAAAAATTTCTATCTAAGATGTTTTCTTGGAAATTAGACTGCTTAAATTACACAGTTCTGATCCAAAGAACCTGTATTCATATATGCGTATGTTAAATCACTATCTCTTTAAGTGGATTCAATCATCGGATAGAAGGATAATGTTAGTTGTAATTACTTCATTAAATTGAGTATACTTTTAATGTCTACAATATGAGGAACTTATGCTAATACTTTTATAATTTACTTAGCAAGGATTTGAATTAATTTTATTTGGGTGAAAACTGCTTAATTTTATTTCATGGCATATTTATATGATCTTAAAAAAATCTTAGACATTTGACATTTATTGAATTAGTTAGAAACCTGAGGTAAATTTTTTTTCACTGGTATTTTTTTCTACTTTTCCACCTTTATATATATGCATATATATGTGTGTGTGTATAAGTAATTAAGTAAGTGTTAGTTGCTCAGTCATGCCCGACTCTTTGTGACCCCATGCACTGCAGCCCACCAGGCTCCTGTGTCCATGAGATTTTCCAGGCAAGCATACTGGAGTGGGTTGCCATTTCCTTCTCCAGGGGATCTTCCCAACCTAGGGATCGAACCCGGGTCTCCTGCACTGCAGGCAGATTCTTTACCAACTGAGCTACAAGGGAAGCCTGTATATATATATAGGTGGTAAATTCCTACTCCAGTACTCTTGCCTGGAGAATCCCATGGACAGAAGAGTCTGGCAGGCTACATATAGTCCATGGGGTCGCAAGAGTCGGACACAACTTAGTGACTAAACCACCACCACCACCACCACCACCACCAGAGATAAATTATATTCTTTAGCTTTCAAATATGCTGTTTTATTTTTACAGGAGATAGGAACAGGTGGCACTTGTCAGTGGAAGATATGTGGACTCAGTCCCACTACAACCTTAGCCATATATTTTGAAGTTGTCAATCAGGTATGACTTTTGTATTTGAATATTGAAATGTATATTTGAAAACATAATTTAGGCCATGAGTATTTCCAGAGCTATGACCAAAAGCTTGTTCTGTTTTGAAATTTTTCTTTGTCATTTTCTATTTCTCAAGGCTACACTCCTTGGTGAGAGGACTTACTGTATAATAGAGATGTCAGGGAGAACTGCAAATACCCAACCTTGGGCAACACAGCTTTTAGTCTTTTGTTTTAAAGCTGTAGCATAAATAAAATCTTAAATTCTGTTCTAGTTATGCATTTTTGTAGGTAGGTATCTAGTTCCTCCTAAGTGTCACAAGGTATATACTGATATATGAGTCCTTTTGAAAGAAAGTTTAAGATATCAAAATTTTTAGAAAAAGATTGGAAGGTAAAGATGCCAGTATTTGGAAAGATATTTTGTTCTGCTGGAGGGGAACATTATCATATTAAAGAATGATATAATGTGTAAATATTGATATACCAGTAGTTATTGGGCATAAAATGAACTATGAAGTATTAGTAGTGAGCCTTCCTAAAGTAGATGCAGTAATTTTTTTTTTTAACTATCAAAATTTGTGAAAAAGATAGTGGCTCTTATTGACAGACAGTAACAACAACAACAAAGCAAGAATGGCTGTTGTCAAAGGGCATGAAGAAAGTTTCCCTTTTGACCATCTTGTTTCTTTCTGAGGATTAGTATCGCATATTACTGTTGGTCTCTTCTCATTGATGGTTTTCTGTTGGTCATCTGTTCACCATGTGATTATCTTCCCAAAATCTCTGTTTTCATCTTATGTACCTAGGGGAGGAAACTTAGCTCAAGTTCTTTTTCTTTTATTGAATTGTAGTCAATTTAAAATGTTGTGTTAGTTTCAGGTGTACAGCAAAGTTATACATGTGTATTTTTCTATTCTTTTTCAGATTCTTTTCCCTTATAGGTTATTACAAAATATTGAGTATAGTTCCCTGTGCTATACAGTAGGTCCTTGCTGGTTATCTGTTTTATATATAGTAGTGTGTCTATGTTAATCCCCAAATCCTAATCCCCCACCCCAGCCTTCCCCTTTGGTAACCATAAATTTGTTTCCTATGTCTGTGAATTTATTTCTGTTTTGTAAATAAGTTCATTTATATCTTTTTTTTTAGATTCTACATATAAATGATATCATATGATATACATATTTCTCTGTCTGTCTTAGTATGATTTTATCTCAGTCCATCCATATTACTGTAAAAGGCATTATTTCATTCTTTTTTATGTTAGTTCCATTTCTTTTTATCCAGTTACTGTTAGGCAGAATTGCCTCACATATGCTTTTTTTTTTTATCTTTTAACTTCTTTACACTCCTCACTTTGTTTTGCTTTCTCATGTTTCTCTGAATTATATATTATTTGAAATTGGTTTACTAGCTTGACTCAATTCCCTCTTATCTTTCATAATTTTTCTCCTCTCCCCAATACATTTCTCTTTCATGTGGCAAATCACCATTGTTCTGTATGCCCTTGAAATAAGCTTCCTTCTGATAGATTTTAGAATGAATTGTTAGTGCTAGGATATGCAATCCATGAGTATATGACAACATTGTAATAGCCTTTACTTAGATTCTACGCTTTTACTTTTATGCAGCATAATGCTCCAATTCCTCAAGGAGGGCGTGGTGCAATCCAGTTTGTGACTCAGTATCAGCATTCAAGTGGGCAGAGACGTATACGAGTGACCACCATTGCTAGGAAGTAAGTTGTATTTATTAGAGATTTAATTTATGTATCATGCTCTCAAAACTGGCTTCCTGTTTTGAATGACATTTTGGAATGAAGTTAGTCTGGAAAGGATTCTTAGATGAGGTGAGTCTAGACGTGAACAGATTTGTGGTCTATTTTTGTTTGTCTTGGACTTGATTGTCTGGGTAGGAAGTCTTGGTCAGTATAAACTTAACCTGATCGAGGTATGGTTTAGAAAATGCACACTGAAGGAAGGCATCAAAGCTCTCCTTTTATTGAAATGTATTTAAATTCCAGCGTCATTTCTAAAACTGTGAGACTATTTTGGTGAGTGATGGACACGGCCTAATTTTTCAACAGAGTGTTGTGTTGGATGGCCTGTTAAATAGTAGAGGGCAGTATGTAGAGAGATTAGATACATTGTCCTGCTATAACTTTGCTCTGACTTAAAATCCTTGAATGAATGTTAAGGGAATATATTATTCTTTTGAAGAAAAAGTGCCAATTGAGCTTTCTTTTATGTTTGTTCAGATTTCATACTGCAAACTTTGAAGTTTTGATTCTTGGCAAATAGATAAATTTGTTTATGCCCTCTTGACATATGCACTGGAGAAGGAAATGGCAGCCCACTCGGAGAAGGAAATGGCAGCCCACTCCAGTGGTCTTGCCTGGAGAATCCCAGGGACAGAGGAGCCTGGTGGGCTGCCGTCTATGGGGTCACACAGAGTCAGACATGACTGAAGTGACTTAGCAGCAACATATACACATCCCACCCCCACATGCCTGTATAACGTAATTTGGAATTCAAAATATTTGCTTAAGGAAACAACTGAGCATGTCAAATTGAGGGATACTTTACAAAGCCACTGGCTTAGACTCAACAAAAATGTCTTAGAAGGCAAAGAAACTGTTAGTAACTTGTCCAAATTAAAGGAGACTAAAGAGACATTACAACTAAAGCCAGTATGCAATCCTGGATAAAATCCTGTCAGGAAAATTTTTGCTATAGGGACATTGTTGAGACAATTGGGGCAATTTGAATTTAGTCTACATATAGGATAATAATATTTTATCTTTTTTTTTCTCTTTAACCACAGACTTTATTGTTTGAATATTTGCAACTATTACTCTATACACAAATTTTAATTTCTTACAAAAGTCTATATTCCATATTGCTAGGTCACTTCACTTTCCATCTTAGGCCAAATTTCCATTAAGAGCTATTTCCCCAAATCCCAGTCTCCAGATTGTGTGGTGGTAGTGGTGGTGTTCATTTTGCTGAGTTGTGTCCAACTCTTTGCGATGCCATGGACTATAGCCTGCCTGGTTCTTCTGTCCATGAGATTTCCCAGACAAAAATACTGGAGTTATATCAGTGTTTAATTTCATTAATTTTGTAACTGGAGCTGTGTAAGGGAACTTTTTTATTCTTAGGAGATACACATTGAAGTATTTAAGGAGAAGGTGATATATCTATCTTTAATTTACTCTTACAAAGTTTGGCAGAAGAAAAAAGTGTGTGTGTATGAAGGAAGAGAGAACGGCAAAACAGAATGTTACAGTGCTGACAATTGTTTAATCTAGGTGATGGATATATAGATTATTCTACTCATTACTTTTATGTTTGAAATATTCTTAAAATGAAAAATTTTAAAAAGAGTTTAATCTTTCAAGAGAAAGGGAACTTTTGTTGTAAGAAAATTTTCATGGATTTATAGATTTTCAATTTTTTTTTGCTTCGAATTTTTGAGGCTATTTGTAGAGAGATACCATGTGTGTTTTGGTGCCATTTATATCACTTAGTCTCACCAAAACAGCCGCTTCTTCAAATTAACTTATCCTGGCCATTTTCAATAATCAAGTCTTATTTTTTTCCCTTTATTTATTAGAAATATGACTTTAGGGGCTGAGGCAAGTGCATTTGTTAAGTGAATAAACCATATGAAAGTAAAGGACTTAAGTTCCTGAGATACAGTCAAGTTATCCTGTGTTATATAGAGAAAAGAACTTTGATCTGGAAAGTTTGGTTTGAAACTACTGGTAAGAATCATAGTGAAAGAGTATTGAAAATACAGAAGACAGATTTTGCCGTGTGAACAAATCCTTTAATCTTTAGGAATAAAATTTTAAATTGATGGTTAAATAACTTTTAAGTAGTAAACTTGTATGTGTTTGCTTGCTAATGTATTTTTCACTGCTGAACCGTTTTGTTTTCACAAGAAAAATGTTTCAGCAAGTGAATATCATGGTCGTACAAGTTGGAGAAATTCCCATTTAAAACAATTTTGCTTTTGAGAATTCCGTGGTGGTCTTGTGGTCCTAACCATTGGTACTTCAACTGCTGTGGGCCCTGGTTCACTCCCTGGTTGGGGAACTAAGATTCTGCAAGCCCTGCTGCGTGGCCAAACAAGCAACAGCTTTGTTTTTAGTTCTATGATATTTTTTTTAGTTAAAAGGTAATTAAATTAAACTATTAGTATAATTACTAAGTGTTTAAATTGCACTAAAAGTAACCTTTAAAATTACCAGTTCTTATTCCTTTATTCATTCTCATTGTTTTCTGCTTTTTGGTATTTCATTAGACTGAGATAATCTATGGCTATAAGTCACCTGGGAAATATTAAACAATTATTTGTCTACTTGAAAAAAAATTAAAAGCAGAGAGAAAAAGGGGAAGAATTTGAGTGCTGCTGCCTGAGTTTTCTTGGGAATCCTTCTTAGAGCTCTGAGTCATGTAAAAGTGGTTCAACTTTTCATGAAGCTAAAAGTATTGCCAGAATTGCTTTAAGTGAGGTGCTTTAGGAACAGGATCAGCTGAAGTATTAAAAAACTCTGCCTGTGAAGTGTTAGACAAACAAACAAAAGCTGTTGCTGGGTCTCCTCATTATCAGCTTGACTGGATTAGATTTATAGAACAGGTGAGTTTAATAAATTGTGCTATTTTATATATAATACCAAATGAATCACTTAGACTAAAATTTTACTTATTAGTTTTTATTGGTTTTAGTGTATCAATATGAAGAGAAAAGAATACATAATAATTTTAATTATGTAATTTTATTACTAATAATTGGATTAAAGACCAATGAGAAAAAATTCTGATACTTTATTCATTTTCCAGTTTAGGAAATGATAAGTATTTAGTCTGGGAGAAAATTTTATTTTTTGTGTTTCCATTTTTCTGTTTTTATAAGATTGAAGATTTTATAAGATGAAGAAAGGAATTTTTAAAGTCTGATGTACCAACCCATGTCAGTTCAGTTCAGTCGCTCAGTCATATCTGACTCTTTGCGACTCCATGGATTGCAGCATGCCAGGTCTCCCTGCCCATCACCAACCCCCGGAGTTCACTCAAATTCATGCCCATTCAGTCGATGATGCCATCCAACCATCGCGTCCTCTGTCGTTCCTTTTCCTCCTGCCTTTAATTTTTCCCAGCATCAGGATCTTTTCCAATGAGTCACTTCTTCGCATCAATTGGCCGAAGTATTGGAGTTTCAGCTTTAGTATCAGTCCTTTCAATGAATATTCAGGACTGATTTCGTTTAGGATGGACTGGTTGGATCTCCTTGCAGTCCAAGGGATTCTTAAGAGTCTTCTCCAACACCACAGTTCAAAAGCATCAATTCTTTGGCGTTCAGCTTTCTTTATAGTCCAACTCTCACATCCATACATGACTACTGGAAAAACCGTAGCTTTGACTAGACGGACCTTTGTTGGCAAAGTGATGTCTCTGCTTTTTGATATGCTATCTAGGTTGGTCATAACTTTTCTTCCAAGGAGCAAGTGTCTTTTAATTTCATGGCTGCAGTCACCATCTGCAGTGATTTTGAAGCCCCCAAAAATCAAATCTGTCACTGTTTCCACTGTTTCTTCATCTATTTGCCATGAAGTGATGGGACCAGATGCCATGATCTTAGTTTTCTAAATATTGAGTTTTAAGCCAACTTTTTCACTCTCCTCTTTTACTTTCATCAGGAGGCTCTTTAGTTCTTCTTCACTTTCTGCCATAAGGGTGGTGTCATCTGTGTATCTGAGGTTATTGATATTTCTCCCAGTAATCTTGATTCCAGCTTGTGCTTCATCAGCCCAGCATTTCTCACGATGTACTCTGCATGTAAGTTAAATAAGCAGGGTGACAATATACAGCCTTGATGTACTTCTTTTCCTATTTGGAACCAGTCTGTTATTCCATGTCTAGTTCTAACTGTAGAATTTTCCACAGTTTGTTGTGATACCAACCCATGTATCTGTGTGCACACACACACACATACCTATGCTGTTATTTTTATGTGTAAAGATCTTAATATTTTAAGGAATGTGTTTGGAAATCTACTGCTTCTGCGGTGGCACTAGTGGTCAAGAACTTGCCTGCCAGTGCAGGAGACGTAAGGGACACGGGTTTCATCCATGGGTCAGGAGCATCCCCTGGAGGAGGGCATTGCAGCTCACTCCAGTATTCTTTCCTGGAGAATCCCATGGACAGAGAAGCCTGGCTGCAGTCTGTGGGGTCACAAAGAGCTGGACAGGACTGAAGCACCTTGGCACATGCAGTTATTTTAGAGGATTTTATTAGGTTTGGATATTTTTTTCTGAAAAACAGTGAGTACTATACTGAAACTACTATTAGTGATTTTTTTTAAACCTAATTTTTCTAGGTAATATTGGAATTTTGAAATATTGATGTAATTTTCTGTGTCTTTTAAATTTAAATCTGTCTAATAGCCAACTAAGGTATCATGAACATAATAATTTAGCAGCAATTCTGTGTTTTCTTGTTTTTAGCTGGGCAGATGCTCAAACTCAGATCCAAAACATTGCTGCATCTTTTGACCAGGAGGCAGCTGCCATTCTTATGGCTCGGCTGGCGATTTATAGAGCTGAAACTGAAGAAGGTCCAGATGTGCTTAGATGGCTAGACAGACAGCTCATTAGACTGGTAAGAAGTAAACATACTGTTCTGAATCGGTATGCATTTATTAATGGTCAATATTTTCTGATAATCTCTTTCAAAGGTACTTGACAGTGTGACTGAAGGACTGTGTGAGGGACTACTGATTAAGTTGCTGAGAAAGGCATAGTAATGAATAGTAGAGTTCGTTGATCTCTTCCAGTAAATGAAAATGCCTTTTTTCCTTAAAATGAAGGAGTGACAATTACGTAACCTATTATTATTTAGGGGGACTGATACCAAATTAATTCCCAATTTAATTGCTGTATTTGTTTTTACTGTATTTTTGCATAGTTTCCTCCATTGCTGTGGTTTTAATTTTCTATTTTTATTTTAGTGGAAGTTTGAAGAGAAATTAATTAGGGTATAAAAATTATACACATTAACATACAAAACATAGACAAATCTTTATTATCTGTATCTAGGCTACCAAAGTATATGTTAGTAAAGTTGTTAGGAATGATAATTATACTTGGGCTTTAACATGTCAGGAACCCATTACTTTCCTTATGACCTAGAATGCTTAGTTAGGTTCTGTTCTTAATGCTTCCTATTTACTCAGCAAATTCTGGTCTATAATTTCCTTGAAAGTACTTCTTCAATTCTTCCTTGAGTTTGGAAACTCTATTGAGAACTCTCTTTGCTAGGCTATCAAATTTCTTTTTTTAGCAGGAAGTTTTCATGTTCTTTGTCTAAATTTTCATGTATATTTAAAACATTATTGAGGGAACTAGTCTTTGTTTAATAAAGTTAACCATTTTTGAAACATCATCCAGTGCTTTCATTCTTTAACTTTTGAGGGTGTTTTTATGCTGTGAAGAAAGCAGTGTTATGACAACATCAGCCTGTCTTTTTTTGACAAGAGTCATAAAACCTCTCTTGGAGCCAACCATTAATTGGACACCATCAGTACAAATGCCAGCATATTTTCTCCAAACTTATATGGTTTCCATATAAGAAGAGCAAAACATTAAATATGTTTTGCCCTTTGCTTGTTTAGGACAGCAGAAAAGTCCTCTGGAATTTCACTGTTATTTAGCAACTTGGCATGACATTGGTGAAATCTGTTGACTTATTCGGTTGATTAGGGAAGCTGTTATTTTTCAGCCAATTGTACAAACCTCTTCAACATCATGTAACATGTCATGAATGCATTCACTTTTTATACTGTTTTACAATGGAACCTTTCTAATTTCTCAGACTTCATCTTATCCTAGCATTTTACTTACTGTAATTTTACATGTGGTCATTATTAGGTTCTTATCCACTGTGTGACTTTTTCTTTTCTAGATAATAAATTTTGCTCTGAAATAGCTTGTTTCCTGAGCTTTTTCACTGATTGTGACTATGTAATTTTAACAAATGCTTTACTGCTTTGAGAATCTAAAAGCTGTTTGAAGTAATCAGCACATTTATTTGTCATATGGTTATGATTTGTAGTAAAGTACTTTTTCCGTTTTGCTGGAGCTATCACTGCATTTGTAGGTTATGACATATGACACGAAATTGCATAGTACAACGTGGGTTATCAACCTGTGTAAAACCCACTGATAAGTAGCTTTCAGTGTGAAGCTGCACTTTTTCTGGTGTACTGGTGGGACCAGGCACTTTAGTGGTGCTGTTTTTAAGGAGGACTGCTTCCATCATTACCATTTTCTTATAAAGGTTAGGCTTTGACCCTTTGGGCCCATTTATGTGGCTGGCTTTGTGCATAACTAATAGCTGAATTAAAGACTGAAGTTCTTACAAGTGTTGTTATTTTCTCCAAGAAAATTGTGTTACTGTCGCTTTATTTGCCCAATCTTACTGCTACTAAATAACTCAAACAGTGGATCTTTGATATACCTCCTTTTTGCTTCAGTTTTTTGTTTTTTTTCGCATTTGTGGTAGTGTTCTGGTTGGGTTGCAAATAAGAACTACTCCTCACAATTCCAGTAATTAATGCCAGGGCATTTGAGTGTTCAATAAAATTTTAAAAAGTAACCCAAAGATTAGAAATTTATGTATGGGTATATTACACAAAATTTATATTGTTATCGGTGGCATAGGCAATATTTATAAAAAATAAGTTAATATGTATTTAACCTCTGGATGAAAAAGGACTTTAAATATGAAACATATAATCGGGAGCCATTAAATAAAAATATTAAAAGATTTATTACACTCAAATGAAACAAAAGTCTGTGGGGTAAAAATACCATTAGCACAATTTATTACCAAATTACATGTATGGCAAAATGTGAAAATTTTCCTATATAAGAGCTATTGCAAATCAGTAGTATTTGGGTAGAAGATAAGCAAAGATCATGGACAAGGAATTAGCAAAAGAAGGAATGCAGCGACCAATAAAAATGAAAAACATGAAAAAGTTACTGATCGTATAATAAAATCAAATGATATGTGACATACTGGCTTTTCTGAAGAATCTTTTCAATGTGTTTGATGCTCTGGATCTCAAGTATATTTTGTATTTTAGACCAGTCCTTCCAGGAGAACTTTCTACAATGGCAGAAATGTTCTGTTATTGCCACTGTCCATTATGGAACTATTACCGACATGTGGCTCTTGAGTACTTGAAATATGGCTAGTGCAACTGAGAAGCTGGATTTTAATTTAACTTTAATTAATTTAAATTTATCATAGCTAGTTGCTTTCATATTGGACAGTGAAAATTATTATCCTAATCTATAAGTTTCATCAGTGAAATGTTATTAGGGCACATTGATGTCAGAAATACTCTTATTCCCAGATACCAAGATCTATTTTCTGAGGATTAGTGCTGCAACTGCAGCTTTTTTAATCCTTTGGATAGCTGTGGTTCTGAAATGATTTTTCCTGAAAGCCAAAAATGTGATCAAACTAATTATGCCTTTTATGTGTTCTTTATGGCACAGATAGCTATGTAAATGATTTAGTTGAACATTTTAGGCTACAAAAGCCCTGTACTACTTTCAGCAGTGAACCTTTTGTTACTTTTTGCTTGTTATTTTTGCCCTTGATCATATGCAAGTACTGATAGATGTTGCCAGGAAGTAGACCAGTTACATAAGTACTATAGAAACTTTTCAGGTCAGAGAGTTTGCTGAAGAACAAAGAGGAAGCTACCATTTACTGAGTGCTTCGTGTCAGCTGTTGTGCTGAGCACTTTCTCCTGTGGATTATCTCAGTTATTTTGATGCCTTTTGTTATATTATCATGGAGGGTTTACTTCCCTATTGCTAGAGTGAGTGTCTCCTTTATTGCCTTTTAGTTTCTGCCTTTGTATTCTTTCTTTACTGGTTTACCTGTTGATCTTGATTTTCTTTTCCTTAGTAGCTCTTTCTTTTTGGTATTTTTTCGAGTGTACCCAATTTTATACCATCATTTTGCCTTTAAAGCCACTATGATATCTTGACAGCACATCTTTCTGTCTGTAGACTGTTGTCTTTTTTAGGTAGGGTCTTAGGGGGCACATATTGAGCTCCTCGGGCCATCACCCAGAGCTCTTTATTTGCTATCAGAGACACTTAGTTTAAAAAAATTCAAACACTTTTAAGATGAGTTGTTCTGCACTGAAGCAAATGTATTGTTTGCTTCCAAAATTCAAATTTCTGTCTTTTTTGGTAATCATTCTCTTGGTAAGTCTATAAATAATATCCCAGTTTTATCCTATGTCAAGTATCTGCCTCCTAAAGAGAATAACTTTTTAAAAATAGAAAACACATAGGCAGAAGTTTTAGCTCTGTGCCAGAATGTATTACTAACAAGTTTTATTTTATGTAGTGTCAGAAGTTTGGTGAATATCACAAAGATGATCCAAGTTCCTTCAGATTTTCAGAAACTTTCTCCCTTTATCCACAGGTGAGTAGACAGAAGATCTGTGTTCTTAGCGTTGAGTCTCACTTTTCCTGTTGTCTTTTATTACTCATCTTATAGGATTATTCTTTTGGTTAGGTTTTAAGTTTTGAGATAGCTAAGAAAACAGTATTATGGTTGAATAGTTAGTGAAAAGTAAGTAGTATTTTTATGATAACCTTGCATATAGCATATATTTGTGGTGAGTAGAAATTTACACCAGAACCTTATCAGGGAGCACAATTTGGTATGAAGCAGATTAGCTTTCCATCTGATAAAAGGGATCTAACTAATTGCAGTACTGCCGAAAGGAAGTAATTTTAACAGTCTGCTAGTTTTATGGTATCGTTGCCTGAGGACAACTTTATGGAGACATCCTAGATAAATAGAAAAGAACCTTTATCTTACAGAACCTTTCTACTTGGATAATGGAGTCTCTCTGTCTGTTGTTTTGGTAGATATTCCCAAAAGTATAGGTTTATATGATGAGTAATAGAGATAATATTTATTCAACTGAGTATATATGAAGTGCAAATAATTTAGAAGAATAAAGATGGTTGACATGGATTCTGTTTTCAAGGAGCTTTCATTTTGAAGGGTGAGATCTGAAATATATGTAAACAATGCAGAAAAGAAAGTGAGATTCAACACTACAACAGAGATACAATATTTAAAGAAAACTTTAAAGAATCCTTCCAAATGGATTATTTGGTATATCTTTATGGAAGAAGTGGTATTTTATTTTACCTTAACCTGGAAGAATGATTAATATTGAGATACGGAAATTCAAATTTTTGCTCCTCACAAAAACTTGGTTTAAAGCTTTGACCTTCTTTTCAGAGATACTCTTATTTTTTGAAAATAGTTTATTGATCTGTAACCTAGAAACTCCATGTTTATAGGGGGAGACTTCCCCAAGTCTCTGGTTGAGATTTTGGAGAATTAGAGTAAGGCAGTGTCTACTTGTCTTAATGGAGAGGGGAATGGCTACCCACTCCAGTATTCTTGCCTGGAGAATTCTGTGGACAGAGGAGCCTGGCAGGCTATATATATAGTCCATGGTGTCGAAAAGAGTCAGGCACAACTAAGTGACTGTCACTCACTCACTTGTCTTAAGGGAGGCAACCCTTTGTGTTTTGAGAATTCTCAGATCTCACTTCATATCAGAAAATGGTAAGGGAATTGAGGGCATTGGTTTAAGTTATTGTTGTTTAGTCACTAAGTCGTGTCCAACTCTTTTGTGACCCTATGGACTGTAGCTCGCCAGACTCCTCTGTCCTTGGACTTCTCCAGGCATGAATACTGGAGTGGGTTGCCATTTCCTTCTCCAGGGGATCTTCCATCCCAGGAATTGAAACTGTGTCTCCTGCACTGGCAGGCGGAGTCTTTACCACTGAGGCACCAGGGAAGCCCTCAGTCTAAATATTTGGCTTAGATCCAAACAAGGGGTTTTTGTCCCTAGTCTTGTTTTTCTTTTGAGTCATCTCTTTTACTTTTTAGTTGTTGAGTTGCATTTTTAAGTAACTGATAAATATCATGGATAAGATTCTGAGAAATACAATTTAGAATGTTCTTATTGTAAGTTGTTTTTTTGTATTAATGGCTATAATCAAATGTGTTCATGGTAGTAAACTTCTGTTGCCGTATTAAAATCAGTAAAAGCTATCTTGCATGTTTTATCTTATAGTTTATGTTTCATTTAAGAAGATCTCCTTTCTTGCAAGTTTTTAACAATAGTCCTGATGAGAGTTCCTATTATCGTCACCACTTTATGCGTCAAGACTTGACCCAGTCTCTCATCATGATTCAGCCTATTCTTTACGCTTATTCTTTTAGTGGACCACCAGAGGTAAGAGGGGTAGAAAAAGAAATTGGTTTTGTTACTGTGCTGTCTGCTATTAAAGTAAAACAACTTGGTTTTTCTTGAAATATAGTTATTAAATATAAGAATTTAATTCAAGCATGAATATCTTGTTATTCATATATATTCTTAATATTTATGAGTGCTTACTATATGCTAGATAAAATGCTAGGCTATATTAGGAAATTATTAAAAAATAAACAGCTATAAGAGACTTTTTATTTATCAAAAAAAATTTTTTAACAGACTTTTTAAAGATCATTTTGTCTAGTCATTTGGTTGATAAAAATCCTATAGAGCTCATGACTAGTCTTATGTCCTTACCAATGTCTGCAAGTGATGACGATTCTAGACACTGTATTCCAGAGTTTAGTTTAGTGTCTGACAATTAGGGCATTCTGTCTAAACAAAACCTCTTGTTTTAATACAGTCCCATTCTCCTATAGTCTTTTGGAATATAAGATACAGTTGATTATAAAGATATATATTCAGAAAAATGATAAAGCTATCCATTTTGCCTTGTTAGCAAACTGTCCCAATTATTTTTACCTATTTTCAAATAGATAGTTTTTCTGTTTCATGATTAAAACAATTTGTTTACTTAAAAGTATGTAATGACTATATTTGAAAATAATAACTTTAGGAAGGGTCAGTATAAAGAGAGTATAATATCTATTGGTTAATGATCTCTAATGCTGTCTTCATTCACTTTTGTAAAAAAATAGTGGGTAAAAAGTTATATTTTGTTGCCATTTTTTAAAGTAATTTGTCATAGTTTTTTACTTTTCTAGAAAATGCATTTTTAATTGGTCTAGATATACATTTGGTCTCATAGTTACTTGAATGAGGAAAGTAAGTTTTAGAAATACCTTTTTTTTAAATTTCATAGTAATATTAAACATCTGGAAAATGTCACAAAGTGTTTAGAAGAAAAATGGAATCCCACTGCCTGCTCCTGTCAGATTTCAAACTCTCCATTTAATTCATGAATCCCATTCATTTCTTAAGGCTTTGCATTTGAAGTTATCCTCTTTCTTTTCTGCATTGTCACTTCTCTCATCACCATCATTCTGTTAACATAGAAACCTTAGTGTCAGTGCTGTTAAACAACAGCCCCTGCACTTCACGTTGTCTCTAATTGCCGCCTCATTGCTCTGGTCCCAGTCACAGCTAAACGCAGAGAGCTGCTTGTTGTCTATATGGTCCCACGTTACATTCTCTTCTCAACCTGTATTAGTCAGACTCTTGTCCCTGAGATTATTCTGAAACAACTCTTATCAAGGCCACCAAGCCCTCCTCTT
Organism: Tragelaphus eurycerus; assembly: GCA_935064755.1. Taxonomy (NCBI): domain Eukaryota; kingdom Metazoa; phylum Chordata; class Mammalia; order Artiodactyla; family Bovidae; genus Tragelaphus; species Tragelaphus eurycerus. Next base: position 10,561,489 of record CAKXYN010000038.1, read on the forward strand.
GCTGGAACTCACAACAACATTTACCCAGTGAGGACTCTCCTTGAAAATCTTTTGCTCTAGGCTTCTCCAGCGCCTATGGTACCTACTGACTTTCCCCCTCCTCACGGCCTGTTCCTTCTCAGATTCCCCCTGCTGGCTTCTCCCTTTCTGAACTCTAAATGTTGGTGTGCTCCCAGCTCAGTCTCTGGCTTCTCTGGATTCCCTTGAAGCGGTGCAGTCTAATCACATGGCTCTAATTGCCATCTTCATGCATGTGATACCCAAATTTATGTCAGTTCAGGCCACTTCCTTCTATTTCATATTCAGAACTGTGTTTCCATCTCCAAATTTTCTCTGTCCCAAGCCTTTCCCCTCTCAGTGATGCCACACACCATCACACTTAGGAGTCATCTCTGATTTCCTTTTGACTAGACTCTGTCTTCAATTGTTATTTCAGTTTAGCGATTCCTCAGAAAATTAAATAGAAACATCCTTTAAGAATTCATAATAGTAAGAGGTTTTAGGTAGTAAGATAATACATTTAAAAAATTTTAAAGATCCTAAAAAGATCAATTTTGTATTTTTAAGTAATTAATTTTTCCTTCTTCCTCTTTCATTATTATCCTGACATCAGCCGGTTCTTCTTGATAGCAGCAGCATTCTTGCAGATCGCATTCTCCTCATGGACACATTTTTCCAGATTCTGATTTATCATGGTGAGGTAAGATTCCTTTGTAAGTTTAAAGCTATGCACGTAGTTCCAGTAAAGTCTTTTACTTCGTATTGCTAGAAGCTTTCCTCCGTTTACTATATGACTAGTGTCTCCTCTATGATAAACTTTATTTCCACTTTTATTAAGTTATGTGTAAAATGTGATTCTTCCTTTTGTGAATTTTTAGACTTAATTTGCAGTTGACCTGTCTGTGGTTATTTTGTCTGTTTGTCTGCACATAATTGGAGAAATGAATTTTATACAAAGCATAGCTGTGAAAGTAAGAGTGAGCATATCATACTTTTGGGTTTTACCTGAAGACACTGAGAAGGAAAAGTCAGTAGGCGGGCTTTCCTTTTTATTATTTCATGTATCCATTTAAAAAGTATTCTGGGACTTCCCTGGTGGTTCAGTGGTTAAGACTCCATACTCCCAATGCAGGGGGCTAGGTTTTATCCCTGGTCTGGGAGCTAGAGCCTGCATGGTGCAACTAAAACCCGACACGGACCCCATCCCCACCCCCAAATATTCCACAGGAAGTATTTAAAGTAAAAAAAAAATATTTCAGTTGATCTTAAAGATTCATTTAAAGCACAAGCTAATTAAAATTTATAACTTAATTGGATAGGTAAATGATTGAAAAGAGCAGACTATTTGAGAAACAACTGAGTTAGTCTAGGTTATTTAGCATAACTCTATTCATTCCTGTATTTATTCATTCAGGCAGTATTTAAGTGCTTCCTCTGTGTGAGGAAGCACTGAAATCTAGCTGCTTTGAGAAATACAGATCTCCTTTTTCATAAACTTATACTCAAGCTTATAGTCGAGTATTCAGGTAACTTGTGCAGATACATTTTTCCAGTGTTATAACTGTAAATGATTTTAGATTTGCACTGTAATAGGGAAGGGGCTTTCCAGGTGGCGCTAGTGGTAAAGAACCCACCTGCCAGTGCAGGAGACATAGGAGACATCACCCAGGGTTCGATCCCTGGGTTAGGAGGATGCCCTGGAGGCAGACAAAGCAATCCACTCCAGTATTCTTGCCTGGAGAATCCCATGGACAGAGGAGCCTGGTGGTCTGCAGTCCATAATGTTGCTAAGAGATGCCACTGAAGTGGCATGCATGCACGCTTGCACTCAGGGAAGATCTTATTCAAAATATCACTTTAAATATATGGGACTTTTAAAGACCTATTGATTATTATTTTTAATTGATACAAGTTACTAGAGATATTTAACTTTTAAGAATAATGCCTGTGATACTAGCTCTGTGACAGAGCTAGGTTTTTGATTATTTCTTTTGTCTTTCGGTAGTTTTATTTCTTCAAATAGCTTGTTAACATGCATAAATGAGAAATCAGAAATTCAGATGACTATTCCTCTGTTAAATTTAGAGATATAAAGATATGCAATGATTGATTCAATTAACTTAGAAATCAAGCCAGGTTAAATCTTTGGATGATTTAATTAAATGGCATTTTGGAGTCATTTACCTAAAAATATTGATTCAGGTGCTCTTTTATAGGTATATTATCTTTATAATATTATTGCTATTATTATTAAAGTTTTTACCTTTATGTATCTTGTGAGAATGTAACTCCATTGGTAAAGATTCATAATATAAGAGTAATTAATTTTGAAGTCTCTAGGAAATCTTCCGGGGAAGGCAATGGCACCCCACCCCAGTACTTTTGCCTGGAAAATCCCATGGACGGAGGAGCCTGGTAGGCTCCAGTACATGGGGTCGCTAAGAGTCGGACATGACTGAGCGACTTCACTTTCGCTTTTCACTTTCATACGTTGGAGAAGGAAATGGCAACCCACTCCAGTATTCTTGCCTGGAGAATCCCAGGGACAGGGGAGTCTGGTGGGCTTCTGTCTGTGGGGTCGCACAGAGTCAGACACGACTGAAGCGACTTAGCAGCAGCAGCAGCAGGAAATCTTCTGTACCAGAAATCCCCTTTATTTATCATAAGCTTAGGTAGATACCTTTTTGTTGCTGTTGTTCAGTTGCTAAGTCATGTCCGACTCTTTACAACCCCATGGCCTATAGCCCACCAGGCTCCTCTGTCCTTGGAATTCTCCAGGCAACAATTCTAGAGTGAGTTGCTATTTCCTTCTGCATGGAATCTTCCTGACCCAGGGATTGAACCCTTGTCTCCTGCATTGATTTGTGGATTCTTTACCACTGAGCTGCCTAGGAAGCACAGCAATACCTTTTAGCTAACTTTAATATGATAAGTGTAGTGCTTTAAAATTTTTCTTCATTATTATTTCTTTTTACTTTTAAAGAAGAAATATCCTAGTTTTGCATCTGTTTACTCAAGAATACTGAAATTAGTATTGTAACTTTAAAAAATTAGTAACAAAAATAAATAAATGGGATAATATTCTGTGATTTTCTTATTTCCTGATGATTGTTTCATTTGAAAAAAATTTTTTTTGGTTAGGCAAGAAAAAAAGTAATAATTCCTTTAATTGTTTTAAAATTAGACCATAGCTCAGTGGCGCAAGTCGGGATACCAGGACATGCCAGAGTATGAAAATTTCCGCCACCTTCTGCAAGCCCCAGTGGATGATGCCCAGGAAATCCTTCACTCCAGGTTTCCAATGCCGAGATACATTGACACTGAACACGGGGGCAGTCAGGTAATGCTCTTCATTTGTTTGCATGTGTATTGCTGATTTTACAATGAGTTGTTCCTATTTGCCTTTTGACATTAGTTTGAATAGACTGCTTCATCAGGCAAATGAAAAGGAAGGAGATGGGCAGATGGTTTCAACAGGAAGGTGTGCTTTCTTCTTGCCTTAGTTTTGAGAGCAGAGCAGTAAGATCATTGACTAGCTGACTACAGGTGGTGGTTTCTCCCATCTTCTTCCTCCGGCTCAGCTCTAGTAAAGAGCCAGGGTGGTGTTTTGGTGATATGTCAGCTTTAGTTGAGCAAGTAGATATGAACAACTTAGGAAATAATTTAGTTTACTTTTCTCAGATCTCTTTGTTTACTGACAAAGTCTATGAATATGAAGTTTGTGGTAACATAATTTTTGTTTTCCTCATTCTGTCATTTTACTTTTCTGGAAAATGTCATGTAATAGGGAAGCAATATGACATTATAAAAAGGTGTGTAATTTTTAGAGTTATGAGGGTTAAATAACATACATATAGCCCTTTTTGGCCTTACAGAAGACTCAATTAGGACCCCATAACATACATTCTTTTTTTTTTTCTGTTTTTAAAAAAATTTATTTATTCATTATTTTTGGCCACACTGGGTCTTTGTTGCTGCACAGGCTTTTCTCTAGTTGTAGTAAGCGGGTACTACTCTCTAGTTCTGGTGCGCAAGCTTCTCACTGAGGGGGCTTCTCTTGCTGTGGCGCATGGGCTCTAGGGTGTGCAAGCTGTAGTAGTTGTGGCACGTGGGTTTAGTTGTGGCTCCAGGTTTTAGAGCACAGGCTCAGTGGTTGTAGCACATGGGCTTAGTTGCTCCATGGCCTGTGAGATCTTCCCGAACTGGGGATTGAACCTGTGTCTCCTACACTGGCAGGTAGATTCTTTACCTGTGAGCCACTAGGAAAGCCCAGCTCTTGAATCACTTTTACTGCTGCCTTTTAATTCTTATTAGAGGTATATAAATTAATTATAGGTTATTGTAAGTTTTTTTCACTTGTTCCTAAAAAGTACAGACCTTGCTTTGTTTATTGATGTATCCCTAGTGCCTAGCACAGTATTACAGAGTAGGTAGTAGATATCAGTAACTATTATTCAGAAATGATAGCAATTATTATTAGGGTTTTACTATATTTATGATAGAAGCTACTATACCCTATTGAGAATTTGCAGAGCTGATAACACTTTATGTAACTTCTCTCATTTGATTCTCTAGCAGTCCTATTATTGTTTCCATTTTATGGATAATAAAACTGAGACTTAGGTTACTTCTGGCCAAGGAAAACTGTAAATGGAGGAATTGGGATTTGAATCCAGATGTTCTTTGCTGCTGCTGCTGCTGCTAAGTCGCTTCAGTCGTGTCCAACTCTGTGCGACCCCATAGACAGCAGCCCACCAGGCTCCCCCGTCCCTGGGATTCTCCAGGCAAGAACACTGGAGTGGGTTGCCATTTCCTTCTCCAATGCATGAAAGTGAAAAGTGAAAGTGAAGTTGCTCAGTCATGTCTGACTCTTAGCGACCCCATGGACTGCAGCCCACCAGGCTCCTCCGTCCGTGGGATTTTCCAGACAAGAGTACTGAATTGGTTGCCATTGCCTTCTCCGAGATGTTCTTTAGAAGTGGAAAAGATTTTGTATGGTACTAAATTTCAAATGATAGGACTGTCTTGTTCTTTTAATGTGAAATAATAATTTATGAGTTGTTCTCTCATTGATGTCTCACCACATGTAGTGCTATATTCCTTTTCAATTCTGGTTATTATTTCATGATGATAAGGCATAGTGGATAGATGGGCAAAATGTTGGGCAAGTGCTCTCATGGGATAGCCTATAGTTTGAAAAAGTTTGAGAGTCATTGTTAAAGTGAAAGAACATGTAGAGACTTTGAACCTTTGGAGACATTGAACCTTTGTTGATGTTTCAGACCAGGTGTTTGGTAAATGTCACACTAACTTTGTCATAATTGTTGCACACATACTCTTTATATGCCAAGTTTTGAATTCTACAATTTGCATTTGTTACTGTAAATGTTGTTATGTATGTATGATTTGGAGAGATTACACTTATTTGTAACATATAGTGGTCTACATATTTCAAGATTTATCTCATTTTTTTAAAGTTTCATTTTAATAAAATTAATTTTATGAAAATATATTAAATAGAATTGATTTTATATGGCATAATGTATTTGTTTAGCCTATATTGACCAAATCTTATATTTGATGGATAATATTATTTTTTCTTTGCTTTTAAGGCTCGTTTCCTGCTTTCAAAAGTTAACCCATCACAGACTCATAATAATATGTATGCCTGGGGACAGGTAAGTGTAAATAGCAGATCGTGGACATTATTTCTTTGTGTTTTTTATAGTTCATTATTTTCATGAAAGCTTTTCCTTTGTTTTTGGTAATGGTTTCTGATGGAAAAGTAATAAAAAAAAAAGAGATGAAAATAGAATTAACATTTGGTGGCACCACAGAAAGTACAAAAGTGATATATCAAATATATAGAACCTTTTCATATTTCAAGCCTATCATGTTTCCCTTGAGACAAAAAGCAATAAAGTGTGTAGTAAATGAACTAGAAGGTGATGATTCAGACTTAACGCTAGGCTGTGAACCACAAAAGGTCACAGTACGCTGGGAGTGGTCAGGGACTGTGGGTGAACAAGAGAGGCTGGAGGGCTGGACATCATTATTAATATATTTTAATTTGGTAGGAATTCTACCTCTTGATACACTGCTGCTGCTGCTACACTATATCACCACTTATCACGTGTCCAATCTGCAGGACTCTGTATTGGTTACTTCAGGATCCCAGCTATCATCCCTGCTTTTGAAGAGCTTGTAGTCTCAGTTCAGTTTAGTTCAGTCGCTCAGTCGTGTCTGACTCTTTGCGACCCCATGAACCGCAGCACGCCAGGCCTCCCTGTCCATCACCAACTCCCGGAGGTCACTCAGACTCACGTCCATCGAGTCAGTGATGCCATCCAGCCATCTCATCCTCTCTCATCCCCTTCTCCTCCTGCCCCCAATCCCTCCCAGCATCAGAGTCTTCTCCAATGAGTCAACAGTATTAGAAATAAAACACATACCTAAGTCATTAAAAATACAAGGCAGATTGGGTTGTATGCTTTTAGGAAAATTTAAAATGTTACGGGGGGATAGAGGAGAAGGAGGGGAAAGGGTCGCATGGTGGCAGAAAAAGAGATATTTCCTTTAGAGTGCTTATGACTCCAATAAGTAGAAATCATGTGAGAAACAGAATTCTAGGTAGATGACAGTATGTAGTGTGCTCCACATAGCTTTGCCCACTTTTAGCTACTATTTAGTCTTTTTAATCAAACTGACCTTCCTACTGCACTCTGAGTATACTGAGCACGTAACTTGCCCCTGTCACTGTTTGTCACACAGAGCATCCATCCCTCAAGGCTCAGTTTTAAAAGTGTACTGACTCCATGAAACTTTTTCTGTGATTGTACGACTGGATATTGTGGAATATCCCTGACCCTTCATTCCCCCTCTCTTTCCCCATCCATTTCTGATGGCACTTATTTTTCCTGTTAGAATATAAATTAATTGAGGGTAATAACTGTGTCACTTTCATTTTTGACTTTCCACAGTACCTAAACATTAGCACATACTGACTATAATACATCTGGACAGGAGAATAGAGATTAGAGTAGGGGAATCTGTGGAGATGCTTTAGGAGTTAAGAAGCTTTTGTAATATAGATAGATAAATTGAGTCCATGGTCTAAAAGTCCTGAAAAGTGAGGAGGTTTTTTTTTTATAGCAAGGAAAGTAACTTACTCCTGGAAATTGTTCAAGGGATACATAGCACGTGTGAGAAAAATTTGTCTCCACATAATACATGTACATATAGATCTTCAATATCATCCCTCACCGTCTTCCACTTGGTAGGGAGTGGGGGAGGGGGGACAAAAAGCCACGTATAATCCTGTGATGTGGAACTCTGGACTACAGGGTGTCCATGAGTTAGCCTTTCTCTTATACTTTAGTCAGTTGAGTATTGATTTTGGTTCTGGATCCCACAAGGTAAGAGGAACTTATTTAAGAAAAGAAAACCACAAGAATATAGAAAATATAGCACCGATAAATAGAGTTAATGAAAATAGTAAATAATCAATATGAAGGGGAAGTTAAAGGATACTTTAAAACAGTATTCATCAGGGGTCATTTATCAATTGCCCGTAAGGACTAGGTGAAGAAATGAATGAAACTGGCTGCATATAAGAGACCCTTTCAGTCTCAGTGTCAGAAAGCAATGCCTGAGGGCGGGGGCTATGGCAGACTAGGGTCCACAGATCTTTTTCTAAAGGGAGTAGTTGTTCCTCCCCTCCAGATGACTGTTGGTGTTCACGTAATTCAATTAACAAAGTGTTGTGAGCTCACGTTATGAAGTCCAAATAAAACATATCTCCTTGTGGCTGAATTTCTGCATTTAGAAAGCATGGTTTAGTTCTTGGAAATAATGACTGGTTCTTTGTTTTGGGGGATTTAAATTACAATGTGGAGATTTAGATGGAAGGCTTATAAAGAACCTGTTGAACTGGCTTAAACGTTAGGGCTCTTGTTTATGCCTCTAATGTTCCTATTTCCAGGCAGTAATAATTAAGTTCCAGTTTAATTATTATAGGTTATATTATTTTAAGCTATGGGTGAATTGAGGTGGAAAACCATCATGGATGTGTTTTTAAAGAGAAAAAGGGTACAGTTGAAAAATTGAGATCAATCAACTGGAAATTTTTGATAAGATTGAGTTGAGCATTAGTATTTATCATTTCAAATAAGATCATAGTATATAAATTAGAAAACCCATATATAGTTTGTCTAGTCTAGGAGAAATAGATCTGGGATTGGGTGAATTGAGGTAGAAAGGCATCAATCCATGTGTCGTTCTGGGCTGGTAGTTGAAAATTCTGCAAGTTACTAAACTTCCCTATGCCTTCTTTTCCTTATCCACTATAGAGTTTAATGACACATACTTGATATGCCCAGTAATACTCAGTAAATATTAGTTATTAGTTTTCCTTGTTATCACTGGAGAAAACAGTCTCTCTCTAAAGATATTTAAGATAGGAAAGAAAACCTATAACAATATAACCTATAATAATTAAACTGAAACTTAATTATTACTGCCTGAAAATAGGAACATTAGAGGCATAAATAAAAGCCCTAACATTTTAAGCCAGACTCTGAAGGATGGAGATCATTTCATTGGGTGAATATGATGGAGAAGGAAATCCCAGGCCAAGGAACAAACATGGATATTGTTTATCTTATTCACTCATTCATTTATCCATCCAAACATCCATCTATTCAATTTTGAAAGCCATCGTCTTTGGAGAAACTTAAATATGCTTTGTTGTTATTAAAGGAGTTCTTTTTATTCATTTGATAAAACCTTGTTTAAATATTTTCCATCATTCGGTTAAATTATATCCTTACACTATATGGTGGTTTTAATTACATTATCAGGTCTGTCTCTCCTTAGGTTATTTTATAAAGTTTTTTCCTCAAAGAGGCAGTTAAAAGCAGTTTGGATTTCTTCTCATTATTACATTCTAGAAAATATAATAATCTTTTCCAGAAATGCATCTGGTTTAGGAAAATTTAAGAATTAGTCACAGTTATACCTTTGGGGCAAGCTGGCATTTGATCCTATCTTTTATGAATAGAATCTTATGAAAACAAAAGAAGCAACTCCATTTAGATTGGTTTAAAACTGTTTGAAAGATCTTACAGTCTGTGTGTTCATGTGTGTTCTGTGTGTTCATGTGTGTGTTCACAGTGAAATTTTGGTCTGATGTTTTTAAATCAGTGTTTCTCAGTTTTTATATTTTGTTAAATTTGAAAGCATCCCTTTTTTGTAATGCTGTTTGAAATGTCAAAATTAAATAAATGTGGTAATTAGAAGTAAGAAAGAAACCAAGAGCCTAAGGTTTTTCTTGACATATGACTTTTATAAGAGAAGTTATGTTAATATTTTTAAAGATAATAATAAGCTGAATCTGCACTGTTTTAGTCATTATACTAACATTTTCATAGACTCTTATTTATTAAAACACTCTTGTGAGGTGAGTACTGTTAATATTATTTTTCAGAAGAGGAAATTGACGCTTACGTAGATTAAGTAACTTTCCCCAAGTCACATAAACTGTGACAAGGGTTTGGATATGATCCTAGGTCATTATAACTCCAGAATCTGAACTTTTAACCATTAAGCTAAATTGATGATTAAAATTTAGGGACTTAACGTGATAGCCAAACATTTTTCTAAAAATTATGAAATCCAATACCTTAGTTTTCTTTTTGTCAGAAATCAAGAATCCAGTGTAAGTATTATCCATGGATGACCTGAAGGGGGCACCGCTGCAACACTGCTTCTGTGATGGTGCTGGAGGCCTCTGACGCTGTAGTGCTTCATATACTAAATGATCCAAAACTTGGCCCTTTCTGCCCAATCCTGGGTGTATGTTAAAGAGAAAAAGGGGACAGTTGAAAAATTGAGATCAGTCAACTGGAAATTTTTGATAAGATTGAGTTGAACATTTAGTATTTATCATTTCAAATAAGGTCACAGTATATAAATTAGAAAACCCATATATATTTTGTCTTTACTAGGAGAAATAGATCTGGTATTGGGTGAATTGAGGTGGAGAATGTGTAAAGTGGAAAAAAAATCAGGTATAATTATAGGGAGAAAAAAAAGGAGCTATTGGCTTATTACTAGTTTAAGTCACATTTTTGATACCTTACTTCCTATGTTAACTATGAATGTAGAATAAGAAGTATTTCAGCCTATAAAAGAATAGATTTTCTAAAATAGATACTGTTATAGGCCAACTGCGTGTGTCAGGTATTGTTCTATTTGCTTTACACAATTTGACTCATTTAATCAATATAACAACCATGTGCAATAGGTTCTGTTCTTATCTGTATTTTACAAATGAGGAAACTAAGACTCACGGAGGTTAAGTCACTTCTTCACAGTCATACAGGCAGTAAGTGGCAGAGTCAGGATTTGAGCTCAGTCTGCCTGGCTCCAGTCTCTAAGCTCTTAATTCCAGTGCTGTTGTCTCCCTTCATTATGTAGTTTTTCAAGTTCTTATGAATTCACCTATGAAAAAACATAATAAAATTGATTTTCCTTTTCAGGAGAGGTTATGGCATGTCCATGGCTATGCCAGATAAGAGCCACAAGAGCTGTAAATTCTTATCTCATCTTTGCCACTAATTTCCTGATACCCTCTGAAAATTACTGAATTTCCTTATTTTAGACTTTTATATATACCTATATATAAGAAATTGGATATCAGGTGAAGAATTTAAAAATCCAGATATAAAATACTCCAGGAAACTTTCTTGCTACAATAAAATTTCATTATTAGTGGATTAGATTATTAAGATCATTTCACCAACACAGTTTTTATTAAAACAGAAGTCAGGAATTTTCCCTAACTTTTGTTAATTACATAGAACCCACAAGAATCAATGAAAATGACTTGGATGAAAATATATATGTGTTTTACTTAAAACATGATATAAATTCTCTTCCTTCCAGCTGGCAGTTCTGCTAAAATATATGTAATTGAAATTTTATTTTAGTAAACAGGCAGCAATGAGGGAGGCTTACTTCTTGGAGATAAAAGCACCAATACATTCAAGACAAATGAACACTTTGCTACTTTAAAGACTACATTGGATATGGAGCTATTTTAATGCCAATTGATGAATTGCAGTACAAATCTGACTCTTACCACTTGGGGTTAGTACAGACCCCAAAAGTTAAAGGACGTGGTCCACACACGACCTACCCAACTTCAGATGCCTTCTGAAAGTCGAATCCCAGGTTACCCACATTTCCAACCAGCTGGCTACAAATTCATGTTTGGGGATGGTGAGAAAGGGAGAGTGGTCAGATGGGAGATGGGTGGGTGGGATAGATAAGAGGGTGGGTTCCCACAACCCCCCATCAGGTTTGGAAATTCCCTAGAGCAACTTACAGAACTCAGGAAAGCACTATATTTATGATTCCAGTTTTATTATAAAACTGATAATTCCTTTTCCCATGGAATCAGGATTTGTCACCCTCCCAGCTGATGTATTAATGTATTTATTCCTCAAATAGGAATCTCCACTTGGCTCTGGTATCCAGTGGGGTTTTTTTTGCCTTTACCTTTGTTTTGTATGATTGATTGAGAATCTAGCCCCCCCCCCCCCCCCCACACACACACACCATCCCTTCCTCCCTGGAGGTCAGGTTCTCTTAAAGCCCAGCCATCTAAATAAATGGTTGATCTTTCTGGTGACTGGTCCCTATCCTGAGTCGTCTCATCTCTCAGCATAAACTCTAGTGTGATCTGAAGGGCTCATGAATAACAGATGCTGCTGTCGGGTAATTCCAAGGATGTAGTCTCCGCCTCAGGAATCTGGGACAAAGACCAGTCAGATTCTTTATTATACAAGAACATAGACATTATTCTGCTTAAAATAATTTCCTTGTCTGTTTTTTTTTTAACACATTTGCTTGTACATTTTAAGATATCATCCTGTGTTTTTAATTATAGAAAATATCTTTCTTTTCTTCTAGGAGTCTGGAGCACCGATTCTCACAGATGATGTCAGTTTGCAAGTGTTTATGGATCACTTGAAAAAACTTGCTGTGTCAAGTGCTGCTTGATGTGCTGAACTTATTAAGACTGAGAAGATGAAATTTCTGTTTCTTTTTTTCTCCTTTTCAGTTAATCTGTGGAAATCAACAGAGATCTCTGTAGACTCTTTTTGTATTAGTATGGTTTGAGACAGCATTTGGAAAAATGTTCATGTTTGTAGATTAAGCTAGAGTATAAGAGCAATACGAACAAATTTGTTTTCCTTGCCACAGTATTATAACTGGTTTTAGAAATTTGAGGTCTTTATAACTTCAGTTCAGTTCAGTTCAGTCGCTCAGTCGTGTCCGACTCTTTGCGACCCCGTGAATCGCAGCACGCCAGGCCTCCCTGTCCATCACCAACTCCCAGAGTTCACTCAAACTCATGTCCATCTAGTTGGTGATGCTTTATAACTTAATTATGTTAAAAAGTAAAAATAGAGTCTGCTTTGCATTGCAGGGATATAACTCATTTGTATGTTGCAGACAAATTCAAAGTGGCACTGAATGTTCCTGACTTTTTGAAAACTTGTTTCTTAATTTTAACCAGAAAGTAAACAAAGTCATTAACAGTAATGATAAATGTGAACATTTTTGCCAATTCATTGAATATTTTTCCATGATATTCAGCACTTATGTATACACTTCTTCTGTACTTACTCTGTTAAGGCAGATTTATTTTTATGATGACTTGTTTAGAAATTATTTGACTTTATATATGGTAATTTTCATGAAGATAATTTAATGTTTTTGGTCATTTGAAAAAAATAGTTTAGCGATGAAAGTTTTTTTGGGTGACAGTTCCATATTTGATAACATGTGAAATTCCCACAAAGGACCCAACTATGTGATTAAACATATTTTTTTTAGTAAAGAAATAGTTTTCCCACAGTACATTTTAGAAAGGCTTTGCAGTAAAAAGACTATTGTAACTTCTAAACCAAATTTAATGTTCACTGCATGCTTTTGTTATTTCCTTTTGTTTTTCTGAGGTAAGTTTTATATTATATCCTTCAGTATTTTAAACTCTTGGGAGTTTACACACTACTTTGTTTTTGCTTCCATTTCGTGAACTGTATTAAGTTGTAGTTCTTATTGAAACAGTATTATCTAATATTTTGTTGAATTTTATCATGTGATGATGCTCAGTTCTCTTTTGATTTATTCATTAGTATCATTCACTTTTACCTTTTAAAGTTTACTTGTAGCAGATGTTTACATTGCTAAAGCCAGATATGTTGGACAATGAAATTTACATCAAGTACTGCAATAAAAGGTGGTGCTACTATATGGGCTTAGAAGGACTGTGCGATGCTTGTATTTGCATGAACACAATCATTTGATGGTAAAACAGATACTTTAAATGAATTGTTTATATATTTTATTTGATTAGAGTAAATAAATTGCTCTGTTCCATTTTATTTGAACTATGATAGGTCTAAATACCAATAAAATACACATTTGCTCTGTTTTCCCGCTTATTTTGAAATCTAGTAAGTGTAAAAGTAGAGCATTTATAAAACCTGCTATTGATGGATTAAAAAGTCACTTATTTAAAACAAAATTAACAGCTTTATTGAGTTTTAATTCACCTCACACAATTTGCTAGTTTTTAAATATTCATGGAGTTGTGTAGGTGTAACCACAGTCAATTTTAGAGCATTTTCATCCCCCAAGTAGTTATTTGTTTTTGCTGTCAGGACCTGAGAAGAGTCCCTGTGATGAGGATACATGTTCAGTTGGCCTGGCCCCTTTAACTTGGGTCCTTCAAGAATGTATTGGTATTTCTTCTCTTAAGTGATGAGTTGGTACTTACCCCTCAACTGTCCTCATTACAGCTGAGAGAACTAAAGTGTTAATACCTCTCTATTTAAGGAGTAAGGATGAACAAATATATCATCAAATCCTTTTGACTTACCATTTGAAAAAAATCACCTGGATTATTTTTAGCTATTACTAAATTGTTAGCAATTTAAATAGACTTGAAGGAAGAAATATTAACCCTTTCTTTGAATTTAGAGTGGATAGTGAATGGCACCCCACTCCAGTACTCTTGCTTGGAAAATCCCATGGACGGAGGAGCCTGTTAGGCTGCAGTCCGTGGGGTCGCTAAGAGTCAGGCACGACTGAGCGACTTCACTTTCACTTTTCACTTTCATGCATTGGAGAAGGAAATGGCAACCCACTCCAGTGTTCTTGCCTGGAGGATCCCAGGGACGGGGGAGCCTGGTGGGCTGCCGTCTATGGGGTCGCACAGAGTCGGACATGACTGAAGTGACTTAGCATAGTGAATATATGCTAAATCATGAGCAGCGCTGAGAAGCTTTGGTGTGTCGAGAACTGTTTGGGAATTCATTCTTGAACCTACTTACCCTTGGTGGCCTTATCTCTGAAAATGAATTTAGATCTCATCTATGCACAGTTATAGTTTGTTGTAACAGAATAAATTTATTCTTTTATTGGCTGATTGCAAAAGTGATTTGATATTTTCTCTGTCCACCTCTCCACTAGATAAATTTCTATCTCATATTTCCTAGCCCAGACTGCATCTAAGGAATGTGCTTGTTGTCCAGACCAGACCAGAAACCAAGGAATCATTTTCAACTCTTCCACTCCTCAACATCTTTGGTAACCAGATTGTACCAATTCCAGCTCTTTAGTTTTTTTTCCCTAATCAGTCTTTTTTTTTAAATTTAAGTGAAGTCGCTCAGTCGTGTCTGATTCTTTGCAACCCCATGGACTGTAGCCTGCCAGGGTCCTCCGTCCATGGAATTTTCCAGGCAAGAGTACTGGAGTGGGTTGCCATTTTCTTCTCCAGAGGATCTTCCCAACCCAAGGATCGAACCTGGGTCTCCCATATTGCGGGCAGGCGCTTTACCATCTGGGCCACCAGGGAAGCCACTGTTGACTATTCTCCATTTTACTGCTGTTCTACCTTCATTATATCTCACCTGGTTGGGGGAAATAGTTTTCTAGCCCAGTCTGCTTTCCCCAGTCTCTTTTTTTCCATCTCTTCAGTTCACTGACACCTGGACTATGATTATGTCATTCCCTCTGCCCTCGTAATAAACTCCAAACACTTTGACCTGGTAACATTGTATACTATATATCAAATCTATAGCTCTCCCTAGAAATAGTACAAAGGATGCAATTGAAAAGGTAGGGCTGGAGGGTGGTCTCTAGTTCTACCTAAGCTTTAGTCTTAGGTGTGGTGTTTGGGGTCAGTATAGTGACGGGAGCAGACGTGTTCTTTATTGCCTGCTACAGATTAAGTGCTGTGGCTTATTGCACTGGGCTAAAAAGAACATATTTTTTGTTATTTTTCAAGCAATACTGACAAATTAGGATTATTTGTTTTCTAATTATCTTTATATTTTCCCTGTTTCTGATGTACATGCATACACACTTCTTGTACTCATATACTTGGTGTGTATTCATCTTGAGCATTTTATCAAGTAATTTCAAAAGATATTTCTATTTTTTGTTTGCTTTTTAACAGTCTATGAACTTAATACATTCTCCTTTCGTATGTGCATTGTCCCTTCTTTGTTTAACATATTAAAACAAAAGCTTGTTTAAGTTTAACATATTATCTGGTGACTATAATAATAATAGGCGTGCAATAACAAGTATGCAGTCCTGAAGTTACATTGCTAAATCACATTTTTTCCTCCCCCATCCCTGTCTATGGCTAATACTGAAATAAAGACAAATTATTTGGGTTGAGAATGTGATACTTGGGAAATTGAGGATTTTTTTCCCTAAGTAAACATAGAAAAACATATATAGTAATTAATACGTCTGAAACATTTGGAAGATGAATAGAAATATTAACTTTAGATTTTGTTAAATCAACATAACAGCTATGTATTTTTAGAAGTTAAGGGTAACAAAGATAAAACCAGGATGCATACTTTTTAAGCCAGAATATGTAATTTCCAAACCGGTAGAGGAAAAGAAGCAATAAAAGTAATTTGATCAATCAAGAAAAAGCAAAAAAGATTAAGAAGGCAACATGGCAAATGGGAAAGCATGGTAAGTGAACACAAAAAGGAAGAAATAATGGATTAATACTTTTTTAGTGTCTTTTATGAAAATGGAAAAATATCTTTTGGCCTTTCACTATAATAAATAATAACATTACATGTATTGTTTTTGAACATTCTGCCAATGTGTCTTGAGACTATAAAAACTGGTGTTTCCATAGCCAGGTTGATCATTCTTTATTCATAGTTGAGTGAGTAATTAATTGCTTTATTATTTAAAGCAACAGAAACACAAATAGAAAAATAAAGATAAGTTTCACATATATTCATAAATATTCCATTTCACAATTCCTGGATTCTTAGAACTTTCTTTAGGATCTATCCTAATGACTTTCAAAATGCTTCTTGGACTAAAAAATTGCACTAATATATATAAACTAGAGAATTCAAGATAAATTCCTTTTAAATCTGATAAAAATCCTCCAAAATTTTTCTTTTGCAAAAATGAGAACAAATACCTCAATGCTGGTGAACATTGACATTATTTGATCCATTGATTTAGAACAAATGTCCAATTATGCTGAAAACGACCAAGGCATTTGAACATTGCTCTTTTAATTTCTTTGATCATTTAAGACCAACATGTTTTTGTTGCTTTCCTACCATTTTTCAAATTTGATTATTCAATGTAAATGCATATCTTACATTTTTGTCATTGCATAGCTGATAGTCTTCTCTACAACTGCTGTGTGCTGCTCTTCACAATTTAAAAATGGAGGAGCAATTTAAAAATGTTTTCCTATACACTGTTTAGTTCTGTTTAGACTGCAACTATTTTAATTTCTGATCAACTTCATCTAAAACTTTGTACCAAGAAAAATTTCTAAATTGTGCCATTAATGTAATGTTTTATTTTCTTGGTCAGTCCTTTAGTTTTAAAACAGTTCAAAAAGAAAGTTTTAATTGTAAAGCTACTAAAACTCATTAAAGGTTTCCATATGTACACTAAAATTTGCACTTAGAAAAAAGATTACACCTCAAAGTTCACACTGTTTCACTGTTTTAAAATTTAACCACAAACAAAAACCCTGGGTGGCCATATAAAGATGGAGTGAATTGTTTCTTCATCTTTGCAACTACCACTGTTTATTGAACCTACTGTTTAAACACTGGGATACTTTGACCAATGGATATTGAAGACCAAAAAAAAAAAAAAAAAAAAAAAATCTCTTCAAGGGAGATGAAATGATTCAAAAACTGTTACTAATTTAACCTTCCAAAGGCAAGGGTGTCTGTATGTTGGAACTGGATTGTATGGGATTTCTCTGAATTAAGTTCTGAATATGAGACAAACACAATGTTTATGAAAGGATAGGTAGTTCAGTCGTGTCCGACTCTCTGCAACCCCATGAATCGCAGCACGTCAGGCCTCCCTGTCCATCACCAGCTCCCGGAGTTTACCCAAACTCATGTCCATGGAGTCGGTGATGCCATCCAGCCATCTCATCCTGTGTCGTCCCCTTCTCCTCCTGCCCCCAATCCCTCCCAGCATCAGGGTCTTTTCCAATGAGTTAACTCTTCGCAAGAGATGGCCAAAGTACTGGAGTTTCAGCTGTAGCATCAGTCCTTCCAATGAACACCCAGGACTGATCTCCTTTAGAATGGACTGGTTGGATCTCCTTACAGTCCAAGGGACTCTCAAGAATCTTCTCCAACACCACAGTTCAAAAGCATCAATTCTTTGGGGCTTAGCTTTCTTCACAGTCCAACTCTCACATCCATACATGACCACTGGAAAAACCATAGCCTTGACTAGATGGACCTTTGTTGGCAAAGTAATGTCTCTGCTTTTTAATATGCTATCTAGGTTAGTCATAACTTTCCTTTCAAGGAGTAAGCATCTTTTAATTTCATGGCTGCAATCACCATCTGCAGTGATTTCAGAGCCCTCCAAAATAAAGTCAGCCCCTGTTTCCACTGTTTCCCTATCTATTCCCCATGAAGTGATGGGACCAGATGCCATTATCTTAGTTTTCTTAATGTTGAGCTTTAAGCCAACTTTCAGAGAAGGCAATGGCACCCCACTCCAGTACTTTTGCCTAGAAAATCCCATGGATGGAGGAGCCTGGTAGGCTGCAGTCCATGGGGTCGCTAGAGTAGGACACGACTTGAACGACTTCACTTTCACTTTTCACTTTTCACTTTCATGCATTGGAGAAGGAAATGGCAACCTACTTCAGTGTTTTTGCCTGGAGAATCCCAGGGATGGGGAAGCCTGGTGGGCTGCTGTCTATGGGATTGCACAGAGTCAGACACGACTGAAGTGACTTAGCAAGCCAACTTTATCACTCTGCTCTTTCACTTTCATCAGGAGGCTTTTTAGTTCCTCTTCACTTTCTCAATGTAATAATCAGAAAGTTACACACATATTATAACTCAGGTAGCCATAGCAATTTATAGATTGTAGACCAATGAAAATTGTTTCAAGCTGGGGTATTTTATCACTGATATTATTTGGAATTGCTGGCATATGGCAATAAAACTCAAACCAAGTGCTCTGACTATGTTACACTGCTGTCCTTGGAAACAAGGTTATTTTCTCATGAGTTATATAAGAAATTTCAATGAAAATTATAAAATATTTAGAATTGAACAATAAAAGTACTCTATCAAAACTTGTGGTATGGAAAAAAAAAGATTTTTAGAGGGATATATTATTTTAAAGGCAACTGGATAAAAAAGATTGAAAATAAATGAACTTTGTATTCAACTCAAGAATATGAAAATGAACAACAAATAAATCTAAGGAAAGAGAGAAAAGAAATAAAGGTAAAATAAGAATTTTAATGAGATAGAAAATAAATGGAGGAGATGCTTCATAAAACCAAAAAGATAATAAGCTTTGAAAGTCTTAAATGCATTTCAAAAGTGAAGAAGGAAATTGAGTATCAGCTCATCTTCTGAACAGTTTTTTAATGGAAATCTTAAATGAACAATTATCCAAATTTTTTGGTCCAAGCCAATTAAAATGCATAATTGTTTAGTTGTTTAATTACCAAGCCATCTAAAATTTATTCTCTAATGAATTTCAGGGAAAACTTGATGTTAAAATCAATACTTACTCCTTATGATCATAGAAGTACTTACGAAGTTAAGAAATTATAGTTAAAAGAGTCCATTGAGATCATTAAGTCATTTCCTTACCCAGTTCAAGAATTCCCTCACAATATCCCTGATGGTTGATTTACCTCTGTAGATCACTTGCAGTGACAGTTAAGACAGGAAAGCTGTAGATTGCTGAGCCCTACAGGTGACTTACACCTTTGAAGAAAATATAGTGAACTGGGAAGGATTATGTGACATACCCAAAAGAAGCCTTGACCAGAATTTGATGGTGAACATTTAAATCTGTTTTACACAACACATTCTGAGGACTATAACCATTGACCTACAAAGCCATCTGGCCCTCTGATATTGTCATTAAGTGAGAGTGGGGCAGCCCATAATGCAGGAAGTCTGTGCTAGTTCAGAAATACACTTTCCAATCAGGACATCATGTACCTACTTCGCAGCAGAGCCCTGTGCGTTTCCCAACTGCAGTAATCAGAGTACACTTCTAGGTAGAGACAAGGGCATGAAAAGCCAGGGGGTGTGAATCTGTTTCCTAGGGAAAATGTGGCCTGAGCTGCTGCTGGGAAGAACTCTATTTTCTGATCTGTGTCAAGGTCTTGCTCAGCTGCCTTAACAGGGTAAAGCAGCCAGAGAAGGATCCTATGTGTACATTTAAACTTGTCTGAGGACTGTTCTGTTTGTTTTAGCAAAACAGGGAAATCCATAAAATCAATAATTTTTGTAAGGGTTAGACATTTTTATAAGGATAACAGATATATAGATTACTTAGGAGTTACAGTAAAGACATCATTTGAAGTGATAAGCATTCTGATTGAAGAACCTGCAATGAGTGAGGATCACGTTTCACTAGATTTACTGGTTTAGGGCTGATAATTCCTGTCCTGAAGGCAATTTAAAAATAATCTGCAGAAAATTAATCTTCATAAAATCCTTGTGAGATGTTGACAGGTCAAGTTATTTGCAAGTTTGAAAATATCTGGGAAGAAAAACTCAATGGAGATGAGAGAATCATAGCACAGTGCTTCTCAAGCTTGACCAGGCATAGGAATCACCTGGTGATGATAAAATGCAGATTTTGACTAAGTGCTAGCAAGGTAGGTGGGGAGTACAGAGTTAGACACAGTCCTCTGCTGAGCCCAGGTTATTCCATCCTGTCTGATCTCTTGAAATGTATCATTCTAAAATTCTATTTTTAATGAGAACATTAAGCCAACTGATTTATCAAGTATCCCCTTTCAGCAAGTAAGTATTTCTATTACAAAGGTTATTAAGTTACTGAAATATTAATGGGAGTACAGTATCATGTACCTGAAGAGAATGTGTTCATTGAATCTTGGGTTTTGGTAATACCCAGAATCAGCTTCTATATTTTGATAAAGGTGTTGAGAAAATAAGATTCTGAGTAATAGACTTTGGAATAGCTTTAATTATTTTAGGGAAGATGCATCCCATTTTTTAGGACTCTGCAAGTGAAAGCATGTTATGAAATGTTCTTCACTAGGTATATTTCAACATTCAGAAAACTAAGATCATGGCCTCTGGTCCCATCACTTCATGGGAAATAGATGGGGAAACAGTGGAATCAGTGGCAGACTTTATTTTTCTGGGCTCCAAAATCACTGCAGATGGTGACTGTAGCCGTAAAATTAAAAGACGCTTACTCCTTAGAAGGAAAGTTATGACCAAAGCAGAGACATTACTTGGCCAACAAAGGTCCATCTAGTCAAGGCTATGGTTTTCCTGTGGTCATGTATGGATGTGACAGTTGGACTGAAGAAAGCTGAGCGCTGAAGAATTGATGCTTTTGACCTGTGGTGTTGGAGAAGACTCTTGAGAGTCCTTTGGACTGCAAGGAGATTCAACCAGTCCATTCTGAAGGAGATCAGTCCTGGGATTTCTTTGGAAGGACTGATGCTAAAGCTGAAACTCCAGTACTTTGGCCACCTCATGAGAAGAATTGACTCATTGGAAAAGACTCTGATGCTGGGAGGGATTGGGGGCAGGAGGAGAAGGGGACGACAGAGGATGAGATGCTGGATGGCATCACTGACTCGATGGACGTGAGTCTGAGTGAACTCCGGGAGTTAGTGATGGATAGGGAGGCCTGGCATGCTGTGATTCATAGGGTCGCAAAGAGTCGGACATGAACTGAACTGAACTGAGGTATATTTATTAGTTGCTTAGACAACCATTATGGGTTAGATAGACATGGATATCCAGTGGCTCAGATGATAACCTGCCTGCAATGCGGGAGACCTGGGTTCAATTTCTGGGTCAGGAAGATACCCTGGAGAAGGGAATGGCAACCCACACCAGTATTCTCGCCTAGGAAATCCCATGGACAGACAACCTGGCAGGCTATAGTCTATGGGGTCGCAAAGAGTCAGACATGACTGAGCAGTTAACACACTAGACAACCATTATGGGTTAGACAGATGTGGATATTCATGGAATTAGAAAAATAAACTCAACAATCTGAGCAGTGTTTACACCAACAGACTACTGTTCTGTGTGTATTACGTCATCTCCTTTTTAAAAATTTTATTTCTTTGAATTTATTTTCAACTAGAGGATAACTGCTTTATAATATTGTGTTAGTTTCTACCATATATCAACACAAATCAGCCATGGGTATACTGATGTCCCCTCCCTCTTGAACCTCCCTCCCACCTCCCACTCGGTCGTCGTCTTATATATTTATTTACAGTAGCATTTTCAATTATGTTCACCTATTGAGTATCATACAGCTTTTGATGTGGCTTGTTGTAAATGACTCTAATGATTAATTTCCCTTTGGAGTCTAAAGTCCAGCGTGGTTTCGGGGAGCTCATGCTTTGTTATTACAGGTTCTCTGGCAAGAACATTCACGGCGCCCATTGTGCTTACTCAGCCTCTATGGGAGACAGCTACATCTGCTTCTCCATCCACACCGTTCAGTTTTAAGTCCATATGTCCATATCATTAGCTGTCCAGCTGTCTAATGAAGAAAATTAACTGGATTCAAACAAATCTCCACCTTTCTGCAAGACCTTCCACAAAACAATAGTTATGTGGAACACTGCAAGGATTTCTTGTGATTAAATAGATCATGAAACTGTGATGGCTGAAAAGAGATATGTTTAAACATGACCAGAGTTTACTTTTATTTATTAAGAATATAATCTCAAAATATGTTTAATAATGAAGTAGCCATGCTACATGTTATATATGGCTCTGCACCTGTCACAGATAAAACCCACTCATAAATAAAATCTAAGGTTGCCATTACAGGGTAAGAAAACCAAATCCTTAGCATGGCATTCTAGACATCAATCAGCATGCCTATAACACTCAGCAAGTCCTCTGCTTGCAGCCCCTCTGCTGAGATAAGCAGTCAGTCCCAGCTTCTCCCTTAAACAAAGGCGTGGGATAATTTGAACACATCTCTAATCTGCAGACTGGCTGCTAACCTATAAAGTGATTTGGCATGAAAAAGTTTTCCCAGTAAGGATCAGTTCAGTTCAGCTGCTCAGTTTCGTCCATCTCTTTGTGACCCCATGGACTGCAGCATGCCAGGCTTCCCTGTCCATCACCAACTCCTGGAGCTTGCTCAAACTCATGTCCATCGAGTCGGTGATGCCATCCAACCATTTCATCCTCTGTCATCCCCTTCTCCTCCTGCCTTCGATCTTTCTCAGCATCAGGGTCTTTTCCAATGAGTCAGTTCTTCACATCAGGTGGCCAAAGTATTGGAGTTTAAGCTTAAGCATCAGTCTTTCCAATGAGTATTCAGGACTGATTTTCTTTACGATGGACTGATTGGATCTCCTTGCAGTCCAAGGAACTCTCAAGAGTGTTCTCCAATCCCACAGTTTAAAAGCATCAATTCTTTGGTGCTCAGCTATCTTTATAGTCCAACTCTCACATCCATACATGACTACTGGAAAAACCATAGCTTTGACTAGACAGACCTTTGTTGACAAAGTAATGTCTCTGCTTTTTAATATGCTGTCTAGGTTGGTTATAGCTTTTCTTCCAAGGAGCAAGCGTAAGGATATCCCAGTGAGGATGGTGCTGCTGCTAAATCGCTTCAGTCGTGTCTGACCCTGTGTGACCCCATGACGGCAGCCCACCAGGCTCCCCCGTCCCCGGGATTCTCCAGGCAAGAACACTGGAGTGGGTTGCCATTTCCTTCTCCAATGCATGAAAGTGAAAAGTGAAAGTGGAGTAACTCAGCCATGTCCGACTCTTAGCGACTTCATGGACTGCGGCCTACCAGGCTCCTCCGTCCATGGGATTTTCCAGGCAAGAGTACTGGAGTGGGTTGCCATTGATACTGGCAATTAATTAGACTATGTATACTTTGTTTCCTCTAAAATTTGAATAGGAAAACTCAGAGAGCAGCAGCTGTTCTGTAATGAGAGGAAAAATGATAGAGAAGAAACAAAGAGTGGAAGAGGCATGTTGAACCAGAGGGTGAAGGTTCATGAGCCGTGGCTGGATAGGGTTCCTAGATGCCCTTGAATCCTGAAGCGTGGCTATTCATGGAATCCTTTCACCCTTACTCCCAAATGTGTCATTGTCGTTGCTGTTCAGTCGCTCAGTTGTGTCCAACTCTTTGGAACCCTGTGGACTCTAGCACACCAGGCTCCACGGGGTTCTCCAGGCAAGAATACTGGAGTGGGTTGTCTCTTCCTTCTCCAGGGGATCTTACCAACCCAGGAATTGAACCTGTCTCCTGCATTGCAGGCGGATTCTTGAACCAGTTGCAAATGTGCCCTTACATCAAATCCCCACTATTGAAAAAGAGTTAAACTTGTTTGTGAAACAGTGGTCACAGTGACAATGATGATACTACCTTTTCACCTGGCTGTTGGAAAGAAAAGGGATTCAGCACTGAGAACACTAATCAGACAGTAAGATATGTGGCACATTTGAGTCCCAGAAGATGCCTTATCTGCTCACTTGGAACAGATAAGGTTCACCTGGTTTGGGTGTCTTTCTAACATTGTCCAAGAGGATTCCTAACAAAAAATCTTAATATCTATGAGTAATGGGAATTACACATGACTCACTCCACGTCTTTGTAATTAGTGCATTGAATGAGCAGGGATCGTGAATCGTAATTTTGACAGTAACTGTATTTTAATCTCTGTCCCTTTAAACTTGTTCAGTGTGTGTAATTTTCCATCCATCAACCACCTGAGGAAGACCCTAGCAGGCTGATAATTTGGGTGTCACTTCTACCTAATAGATCTCTCTTAAGTCATAGACATAGTCCCACTTAACAATAGCCATATTCTTGCTAGGTGGAAAGCATTCACCATTTCATTCACAGTTCTGCATGTGGTTTATCTTTCGGCTCGTGTTGTATTCTGCTATCTATGTTATCTTAGTCCAAGTCACTTGTTTCACATTTATCCACAAGAGGAGTATAAACTATACATACACAGAGAATTCCATTGTCAGTCTCTGGTTCTTCTCTCCGTGAAGCTTCCTAATCAGCATGTCTTGGGAATAGTTCTAGTCTCCATATACTCTTTTCCCAGGACCTGGAGATTGCCTCCTGGGTCCGACCTGTTCACCTCTTCCTCCACAGCATTTGCTCTGTAATACACAATTTTCATTTTAGGACCTTTATTCCAAGTCACAGGATTTGCTTATAAACAGCTCAAAGTAAACCCGAAGAGACAAATCTTTATCAATGAATTCTAGTGGAAGGCTACATTTGCCTCTCAAATGCTAGACAAGGCCATCTGTCTGCTTTTCCTGTTAAGGTGGTGACCTGATGTGCGGCTTTGTGCAGAATGTTGGTGGTTATGTTCTCCTCTGCCCACTGGGTCTGCTCTGCTGGTGGGGCTTCTCTGTGAGCTGTAACCGTGGGAAGGGTGTTTCAGTAACGAGAGTCCCACCCTGGTGGGAGTCCATGCTGAAACTGGATGCTCCTTTGCACAAGTCTATGACACCTTGTGTAACACCTAAGTGTTTCTTGGTAATTGTCGCTAAAAAATATCTCAGAGATACAATCATTCACTCACTTTATATGCAATACTATGTAGGTTACATAAGTGCTGTAGACTAGAGATAAGAATTATTTATAGAGCAGTGCCTTGTGCTAAAAATATCAGTTGCTGATGATTCTAGAAAGTTAGAAAAAGAACTAACCTACCAGTCAGATATATGCAGGGAAGGAGACATGAAGTATTTTATCATTTATCCTTCCTGTAAAGAAAATTATAATTTCATTTCAAATAATCAATGAAAAATTTCTGTGTTAGATGATTCATACATTAGAATGTATCTGTCCTTTATTTCTGACTTTTGTACTTAAATGTAAAATATTTCCTGCCACGTCTTCTTTACTATTAGATTTTAGGACTTAAAAACAAATTTGTCAAGAGACAAAAATTATTCTGTGCTTTTTTTTCTGTTAAGGGCTGTGTCATTACACTTCTCTCTATTATTTTCACTTTCTACTATTTGTAGAATTGCTGAACTAGTTCTTGAATTGTGTGAAAACTTTAATTCACTGTGTTTTTTTTACGTTAATATTATTAAGCCTTCAATAAACAAAAGAGCTGCGGTTCATGGGGTCGCAAAGAGTCGGACACGACTGAACGACTGATCTGATCTGATCTGAAACAAAAGAGAAAATGACTAAGGTATGAAAATAATGACATAATAAAAACAACAAGGAAAGCATTGCAGAGAAATGCTAGAAAATGTTGAAGAAATTTCAAACAAGACGTGAAAATAGCTTGAAGGCACTAACAATTTTTCACCACACGGGGGCAGCAGTTACTACATAACTGGAAACAAGTCCTTTTTAGTATTTCTCCTCCACTTTAAATTCAGGACATTTCTAATTATTTTTTGTGATTTAAAAAAGATCAATGCCCATGCCTTAGTGTGTGATGTTTGACAGCTAATCCCTACTCCTGTGTAAAATAATTAGACCCCCAAAGTAAAAAAATAGTTTGTTGAAAGTGTACAGAATTGGAAAGTCTGAGTTAATCTCCACATCATGCATGGAAAACTTTAAAAAACTGAGTTCCCAGAAGAAAATTACAAATACATAAAATTTAAAATTTTCTGTAAATCAATTCTTTTAAAAGTAGAAATTGTGGGGGAAAAAATTAGCAATTGTGGACTTTGCAGCACAATTAAGAGAGACTGGGAGGGGATTCCAAGGTCACACATAACCCTAAAATCTCCAGATTGGCCACGTTTTTGACCTATGATTTCTTGCAGAATATTTAACATTTTAGTCATGTGTCATTTGGTTACCATCTAAATATAGATTTAAAGTATGATGTTCATTTTTTAAGCAAAAGCACAATAACCATAACCAGGAGAATTTGTGTAAGAAAGTTATATTTAGTAGAAGATCCTAAAATGTCAAAAATTCTCTGACTCTTATGTTTCCGTGCTCGAGTGAATTACTTATCATATGAGTGGAGAGCTTCTGTAGGGATAAACAGCTTTGGTAAATGTTAGATATGGTGGGTGTTTCAGCTATTTTTAAACATCAAGGTTTGAGCGTTTGCTATTTCCAGCAGGGTAATCCGACAGAGTTTAGATTAAGAGGTGCTTTTTCTTTTATTTTTCTTTAGTATAATCAATGTTTGTCTATCTAACAAACAGGGGGAAACGGATAGTCTATCTCTTTTAAGAAGAAGAATCCATGGGTGTTGATATTAAGCACACGCGCAGGGGACAGAGGGTGCCGAGTGAGGTGTTTAGGAGCATGACTGCATGGGTTTGAGTCCCAGCTTTGCCACTCCCCAGCTGAATCACCTTGGGCACGTTATCTCTCTGAACCTGCTTCTCAGGTGTAAGATGGGGAAAATCACAGTACCTACTCATAGGGTTGTGTGAGCATGAAGTGATTAAGTGCCTGTGGTATGCTTAGAGCAGTGCCTGGGGCTTATTAAATACCCTGTGTTGGCTGCCATCCTTGTCATGGGAGGCTTTACTCCTCTCTGACTCTTCATTGTCTGTTGGGCACCCCACGTTATTATCTGCCTTTTACAGATAAAGTAACTAAGACTTAAAGGTCTTATAAAAGTGTGCATGGCCGATAAGTGGTAAAGTTCATGGGTTATATTATACTGATTGTACACAAATACACCATGAACTGCAACTGAATAACAAACAATAGTAATTCATAATGAACTGAGCACTCACTTTGTGCCAGGCACTGTTTCATGTGCTAAGGATAACCTCTGAGACAGGCACCATTATTATTTTCATTTTGCCAATGAGGAAATGAAGGCACAGCACGATCAAATGACTCACGCAAGATGACATAGCTACTTAGTGATAGACTTGAGTCAGTCCAGGTAATTTGCCCTAGAAACCACGACTTATTTTTGCTGTTTTCCCTGGGGGTGATTAAAAGTTCCTATGGAGCTTCTATGGAGTCCTGAGATGAGGGAAGGGATGGGAGGAACTCATTGAAAGGATGTGACTGCCAGTTGCATGGAGAACTGGACCAATACAATTAATGCTCCTCACCCCTGCCCCTGTTCTTAGAATGATGCTCTGCCCGCTGTTCCCACACTAGAGGCTCTTTCAAAGACACAGCCTTAAAAGAATAGGTGTTGATGAGACCATCTGAACTGAAAAGGTGACAGAACCTAATTAAAGCCTCTGTATAAGCTTTTAAGGTTCTGGTGGGTGAGTGCAGAGATCAGCTCATCTAGCGGGCACCCACGACAAGTCTTGCATGCAAAATTTTCTTGTTTATTAAAACTGTCACCCACCAATCTGGAGTGGTCTGCCCCCTTCCTCAGTTCTTCCTTGCTCTCAGTTCAGTGTATGGGGCCAGCTGAACCAACAAAGTGTCATTTGGTCATCACTGGCTCGGCTGGAAGTCCATTCCATTTGGTGTTTGGTCCTCAGCCTTCCCCTTGCTGCCTGTGGCCCCTGTATCTTGTGGACTGTCTCTCCTGGTGATGCTTCAGGAGAGTCCAGCCAGGAGCCCCTGCTGACTAGCTCCCATGCCTGCTTGCAGGGGTCCTACTGATCTTCCCAAACTCACTTGGTCCACGCTTTGGCCACTGGCTGTGGGCTTCCAACACTGCCCCATGCTGCAGTGACCTCTTGCTTGGTATACTGATTTGTGATTTTTCAAGTAACTTCAGGATCCTTCAGTGAAGTTTCTAAAAACTTCTGTTGCTCTCTCTAGCTCTCTGCCTACATCCAGGTACACCTGAGTAGGGGTTAAGTGCAGTTCTCATAGATCTTCTCCACACTGCTGTCTCCTTCATTATAATTGCCTGTTAGAACTCCAGGCAGGAACAAAGACTCAAACTCCTATTGATTTGGGATTTACACTTGCCAGAACTCTCTACTACTTATCTCCTCCACCACGGGTGTTTTGATATTGAGTTGAGGTGCCCAACCTCATAAACATGCCCTAGATATCCCTCTTTTACTCCCACCCACCTCCCACCTACTTTCCTCTCCCGCTCTACCCAGACTCCTGATTTCTGTAACTTAAATGGAGGTATAGTCTATTTCCAGTACTATCATTACTACAAGCATTGTCACCGTCACTGAGAACATACAGTAAATTCCCAGGCCTGGGTATTACATTAGGGATGTGTTGCAAACAGACTGTTGGAACCTGCAAGAAAATCTAATTTACGAGAGTCTAGGGGGTTATTGCAATTGGGCAATATCTGCTTCTCCAAATTAATCCACTGGGAAAATACAGTAGATGAAACAGCTGAGATAGACACGTGTCATATATTGAGGGGCCATGTAAGCCAGATTAAGTAGTTTAGATTTTATCTTAAAGGCACTGAGAATCCTCTGCAGATTTTAAGCAGGACAATGTATGATCGGAGTGGACAATCTGGAGGTTGGTAAGGCTCAGCTCAGTTCAGTCGCTCAGTCATATCCGACTGTTTGTGACCCCATGGACTGCACCACACCAGGCCTCCCTGTCCATCACCAACTCATGGAGTTTACTCAAACTCATGTTTATTGTGTCAGTGATGCCATCCAACCATCTCGTCCTCTGTTGTCCCCTTCTTCTCCTGCCTTCAGTGTTTCTCAGCTTCAGCATCCGTCCTTGCAATGAATATTCAGGACTGATTTTCTTTAGGATGGACTGGTTGGATCTCCTTGCAGTCCAAGGGACTCTCAAGAGTCTTCTCCAACACCTCAGCTTTCTTCACAGTCCAACTCTCACATCCAAACATGACTACTGGAAAAACTATAGCTTTGACTAGATGGACCTTTGTTGGCAAAGTAATGTCTGCTTTTTAATATGCTGTCTAGGTTGGTTATAACTTTTCTTCCAAGGAGTAAGCGTCTTTTAATTTCATGGCTGCAGTCACCATCTGCAGTGATTCTGGAGCGCCCCCCAAAAAAAAAAAAATCTGTCACTGTTTCCACTGTTTCCCCATCTATTTGCCATGGAGTGATGAGACCAGATGCCATGATCTTAGTTTTCTGAAAGTTGAGCTTTAAGCCGGGTTTTTCACTCTCCTCTTTCACTTTCATCAAGAGGTTCTTTAGTTCTTCTTCGCTTTCTGCCATAAGTGTGGTGTCATCTGCCTATCTGAGGTTATTGGTATTTCTCCCAGCAATCTTGATTCCAGCTTGTGCTTCATCCAGTCCAGCATTTCTCATAATGTACTCTGCATATAAGTTAAATAAGCACAGTGACAATCAATATACAGCCTTGACGTACTCCTTTCCCGATTTGGAACCAGTCTGTTGTTCCATGTCCAGTTCTAACTGTTGCTTCCTGACCTGCATATATGTTTCTCAGGAGGCAGGTAAGGTGGTCTGCTATTCACATCTCTTTCAGAATTTTCCACAGTTTATTGTGATCCACACAGTCAAAGGTTTTGGCAGTCAATGAAGCAGAAGTAGATGTTTTTCTGGAACTCTCTTGCTTTTTTCGATGATCCAACGGATGTTGGCAATTTGATATCTGGTTCCTCCACCTTTTCTAAATCCAGCTTGAACATCTGGAAGTTCACAGTTCACGTACTGTTGAAGCCTGGCTTGCAAAATTTTGAGCATTACTTTGCTAGCATGTGAGATGAGTGCAATTGTGCGGTAGTTTGTGCATTCTTTGGCATTGCCTTTCTTTGGGATTGGAATGAAAACTGACCTTTTCCAGTCCTGTGGCTACTGCTGAGTTTTCCAAATGTGCTGGCATATTGAGTGCAGCACTTTCACAGCATCATCTTCTAAGATTTGAAATAGCTCAACTGGAATTCCATCACCTCCACTAACTTTGTTCATACTGATACTTCTTAAGGCACACTTGACTTTGCATTCCAGGATGACTGGCTCTAGGTGAGTGATTATACCATCATGATCATCTGGGTCATGAAAATCTATTTTGTATAGTTCTTCTGTGTATTCTTGCCACCTCTTCTTAATATCTTCTGCTTGTGTTAGGTCCATACCATTCCTGTTCTTTATTGTGCCCATCTTTGCAAGAAAATTTCCCTTGTTATCTCTAATTTTCTTGAAGAGATCTCTAGTCTTTCCCATTCTATTGTTTCCCTCTATTATCGATTTGCATTGATCACTGAGGAAGGCTTTCTTATCTCTCCTTGCCATTCTTTGGAACTCTGCATTCAAATGGGTATATCTTTCCTTTTCTCCATTTCCTTTCGCTTCTCTTCTTTTCATAGCTGTTTGTAAGGCTTCCTCAGACAACCATTTGGCCTTTTTGCACATCTCTTTCTTGGGGATGGTCTTATCACTGCCTCCTGTATAATGTCACAAACCTCCGTCCATAGTTCTTCAGGCACTCTGTCTATCAGATCTAATCCCTTGAATCTATTTGTCACTTTCACTGTATAGTCGTAAGGGATTTGATTTAGGCCATACCTGAAAAAGGGAGGACAGCTGAGGAGTACTTGTGGTCATCTAGGCAAGAGGGATGATGCTGGGAAAAGGGTAATGAGAAGGATAAAATTCAGAGACTGATGTGGAAGGGAGAAGAGACAGGCTGCCTCTGCCTGGAGTTATTTTAGCCAGAAAATTCATGATTATTGTTTTGTTTTTTTAAAACAATTTTATTGCGATATATTCAACATATAAAATTGTATATATTTAAAGTATTCAGCTTGATGTTTTGATAAATGTGAAAATATCACCATAATCAAGCTAAGTAATTTACGAATCAGCTCTACACAGTTACAATTACATGTACAATTTTATCTTGAGAAGGTTTAAATTGAGATCAGTCCTCTTAGCCAATTACAAGTATGCAATATAGTATTGCTGAAAAAGTGAAAAATATGTATATATGTGTACACACACACAAAGAGAAATATTATTCAGCCTTAGAGAAAAATCTTGCCATTGGAAACTACATGAATGAACCTGGAGGGCATTATGCTATGTGAACTATGCCAGAGAAAGACAAATACTCTATATTTGTCCTTAAAGTGCTCCCCATTTAAGACTTCCCTTACTTCTCATGGCTTGCTCCCATAGCTTACCTGTGCACATTTGATATGATATATATATATATATTTATTTTTTTTTACTTGCACAGTACCCTCATTAGGTACTGTCCCTAATGAGGGCAGTAATTTTCCCCCAAAGTTTTTGTATTCTTAGACTTGATTCCATTGCTTCATACATAAAAGTCTGTTAAATATTTGGTTAACAAGTGAATGGATGAATAAACAAATGAACAGACCTATCAGAGTACTAGGTGTTCCTCTGGAAGTTATGCTATGTTGTGCCTTGGCACCCAAATCCCCTGAGTCAATGTGATTGAAAACACCTGGATCCTACAGTGCAAGAGTATCAATCCAGAGAAGGAGACTGGCCCAGAGCTGGCACGGCAGGAATGTCAAGGAATGAAATCTGAACGTTAGCACAAGCAAGGCAACTTGACTTCTTGCAAAGCAAAACCTAAGTCCGGATTTTAATGCATCTTAGGGTATAAACAAAATCAGGGATCCCTCCAGTCTGTACTTCTCTAACCTGGTGGACTAGAATTCTAGTGTGCCACCATGAAAAGCAAGAGAAGTTACAGGCAGCCACATCTACCCACCTGCATCATACCCTTTGCACTATTTGCTGCATTGGGAGCAGATCAAAGAAAAAGCAACTTTTTGAACTACTTGGTGTCTCCGGTCTTTCCTGCCCTCCAAACCAAAGCAGCTCTCGGCACATCCACGACACACGTGCAACACTGGTTAGATTTTTATGATTTTTGCTAGACTAATTGGTGTGAAGCTGTATTCCATTGTTTGATCCACATTTTTAATACTTTAAATCTTTTACTTTAAAAAGTTTCTCTTATCTAGATTCTTGATCCTCTATAACTACTTTCTGTCTTTGCTTTCTGATTAGAGCCAA
This sequence comes from Tragelaphus eurycerus, assembly GCA_935064755.1. NCBI lineage: Eukaryota > Metazoa > Chordata > Mammalia > Artiodactyla > Bovidae > Tragelaphus > Tragelaphus eurycerus. The sequence goes on from CAKXYN010000038.1 coordinate 10,593,972, forward strand.
CAGAAATTTGTCCTTTTTTTTTTTAATTTCAAAGAACCATCTTTGGGGTTATCATTCTGATATTTTTCTATTTTCATCTTCATTACTTTCTTCTCTTATTAATTCCTTTGTGCTTACCCTTGTCTTGCTTTATTGCTTTCTTGGAAGTCCTCAGCTCATATATTATGATGCTTTCTTTGAGTGTTTGTGAATATTTTCCTCTGGGTACCTCATTGGTGATACTGTATTCTTTAATGTGTAGTGTTTTCGTTTTGGCTGTTTCTAAATTGATCTAATGATTTTTGTTTTACTTAGGAGGTTTATAGGAGTTGGTATTTGGTTTGTGGTATAAATAATATGATACACATATCCAATAAGTTGATCTTATGTATTTCTTGAAATATCATCCTTTTTATTTTTTTTGGCCTATATCTGATTGGCCAAGATGCAGACAGTGTCAAAATTCTCTACTACTATTGCATTGCTGAAAATGTATCCTTGTATGTCTATGGACACATTTCCTGTGTGCATTTTCGATACAATCCTAGTTGGCATATAAAGATTTGACTGTTGTCCATGTACTAAGGACTATATCACTTATTAATGTAAAATAATCTTATTTTAATGTAAAACCATCCTATGTAATGCTTTTGGCCTGATATTCCTCTTAATTAGTTATTAGTATTTTCATCACTGCTTCTTTCTCCTGTGCCCTTGTTTTTCATACATTTTCCTTTCCTTTTACTTTTTCCTTTTTATGTCACTTGATATTATATGGGGCTCTTACACTCAGCAGTTTGGGACTCGATCTGCATCCCTCTGACTTCATTATGTTTGGTGTTACCTGTCATCTTGTTTCATGTTTTGTTTTCCCATTTCTGTGCATTTCCATTGTTTTGAAATATGGATCTCATTTTCTTTGCTTTTATCTTCCTTCGGAGATAGCCACACACATATTTAAATTTTGCTAGTGGTACTTAGCTTTCAAAGTTTTTCAAAAGCATTCATAAATTTACATTTCTGTAACTCCCAAAGAGTAAAACCATATCTTTGATTACCGTTTAGAGCAGTTTAAACTCCCCTCTGACTTCTCTTTGAGGATCCCTTGGTGGCTCAATGGTAAAGAATCTGCCTGCAGTGCAGGAGACGTGGCAGAGGCTATAGGTTCCATCCTTGGGTTGGGAAGATCCCCTGGAAGGGAAATGGCAACCCACTCCAGTATTCTTGTCTGGGAAATCCTGTGGACAGAAGAGCCTGGTGGGCTACAGTTCCTGGGGTCTCCAAAGAGTCAGACATGACTTAGCACCTAAACACAACCACCACCTTCTCCTGGCTTATTACCTCTCACCCACCCAGTTCTTCTTAATGAAATCTGAGTTTTAAAATTTAGATTATTATTCAAATTTTAAAAATATTTTTTCTTTCAAAAATATTTCTTTTTAATTGTAGCATCAGGAATGTTTGGATACTGCTTTAGTTTCTCCTTTTAAACTCTTCCTAGATGATTAAATCCATCTTTCAACCATTTTTGGAGCTCTGGAACACTTCTATTTTTACCTCCTTCATATTTAACTCCTTCTAGGCTTCTTCTCTTGGTCAGTTGAAATTGGTTTTCAAATGTATATTTTTTTAAAAGGTTTTAAAAATATGAGTGGGTATAGTTTCTGGAACACCCGAGTTTTATTGCTTTCACAAGTATGCGACAAATTGGGTTTATGGATGAGAAATGCTGCCTGCCATACCAGTAAAGGAAGGATGCCGTCGCCAGCAAGAGGGAGGCCACTACAGCCATGCCCAACCGTGCCCCCTTAGGGGATCCAGGATGGACAAAAACAGGACACTCACCCTAGACAGCCTATCAAAGACAGGATTTCAATGAGCCCAGACTCTTGCCCCTACAGAGAAATGTGCTAAATTCATTAACTTCAGATGTCTGATTTTCTTTAATTAACAGTGATCTTTTGATGTTCCAACTACCCGGTTTTGTTGCAAAGCTTATATATACCATACCTCCTCTTGAACTTCTGCTGGAGCAATCTATTCCAGCTAGTTGAAAACTTGGCTTAAGTCCTCCGGATATCTTCAGAATAAAACACAATTATCAAATTTAATGCTGCCCACCCCCCCAACCCCCCCTTAGTCAACAGCTGTGTATAAAATTCTTGGATCCATGAATTTCCCCTCAGGTGTAGCAGGGCAGAGACAAGGTCATGCGCACTTGATGGTGATCCTCAGAGTGGCCTGGTCTCTGAACTGGCACCACTGGTGGCCAGGAGGCCCGTCGGGTTGCTGCCTTTTCCCCAGCAAACACCTCTGCGCTGACTGGGCTTTGTCCTTCAGGCTCCAGCACTGAAGGTGAAGAGAGAGCAGAGAGGGTTTGTGGAGGCCCCGGCCCCTGACTCAAGATCATCTGGGTTCCCTGGGGGGCGACTGTGCAGGGCACGGCCCTGGTAGAGTCCCTGCGGTGCCGGGTCACCAGGGAAGGCAGGCGGCCGACTCCTTAAAGGGGTCTGCGCGCTTCTCGAAAAGCCAAGCATGATCCAGGTGTTAATGACTGGCGGAGTAGTAGTGGGCTCTGTGGAAGACTGAGGCTGTGTATGGAGCCGGGCTCTGGGCACCTATACCCGACGGCGCCCCGAGACCGCAGTCCCATGGCCAGAAGGCCTGTGCGGAAGTGGCCGGCGGTGCTGCGCTTGCACAGCCCACCCGCCGCCTGCACTCCGAGACGTGGTCTAAGACTCTCTCTGCCCTGCCCAGCTGCTGGGTCTCAGGTCCTCGTCTGTGTGCAGCTCATGTGCAGTCCCCACGTGCCGCTGGTGCGGCAGGTGGGTCACAGGCAGCAAGTGGGTCACGTGTGGTCCCTGCGGCCAACGAGGAGTGCCGGCCGGTGCCCGACGGTCTTTGTGTAACTGATGTCCACCCGCAGCAGCGCCTTGTGCCCAGGCTCGGCTCCAGTGGCAAGTGTGTTGTCCTAAAAAAGGATGACTTTGATTGTTCATTGTTTCATAACCTAGTTATATCCTATAGAGATGCATGATCTGCTTTGAAAGGCTTTTCCGGCAAAAGAGGGTTAAAAAAAACATATGGGGTCATACAATCTGAACAAAATAACTGAAATAGCATAATATTTAAGGGCCATTGTCGTTGGTTACTTTGTACTTTATTCTGCAGAACAAGGGCAAAGAACCTAGAAATTAATTAGTGTTTCTAACCAGAGCGTGTGATTGCTACTTGCAGTTAGTACCAAGGTAAGCTTGACTTTCTTTTATAGAGAACATTAAGTAGAAGGTGTTTTTTTTTCCCATTCAAGCATGACTTATTTAAAGTTGTTTTTTTTTTTTTTTTTAAATAAGGTTTGGACTCTGTAGTAAATATTGAATACGTCTGGTTTTGTAATAAATGACTCATAGTTGTTGGTTCAGGAAAATCTATATTTTTAATTCTGTTTAGTTTGAATAAATGCTTTTTGTAATGAGTGCTCATGGTTAGAATTGGATTAAATGAACTCCGGAAAAAACGAACAAAAAAAACCCAACCGAAAATCATGCCCAAACAAATAAATAAATGAAAAATGAATTTCTCCTTAAATCTTTTAAAGGATTTTTTTTTCCTCTGTCCTTTGGCCTTGAGTGTTGCAGTACATTTTATTTTAATCCAGGACAGGAAAAAAGAGGGGGCAGTATTGTATAGTGTTTCAGAGGACTGACATTAGTACTTCACAGACAGAGGTTTAAGGTTTCTATCTGTCACTTACCTGCCTACCAGTTACCGGTCATAAGCTCCTGGGTAAATTAGGCTTCAGTTTTCCCACTAGCATGAGGAAGAAACCCAGTGACAGTATTGAACCTCATAGAGTTATTGTTAAGCATTCAGTGAGTTAATCTCTATATTTAGCCCAGCACTGATTGTTCTGTTCTGTGCTGTACTAAGTCCCTTCCGTTGTCTGACTCTTTGGGACCCTATGGACTATAGCCCAGTGGGCTCCTCTGTCTGTGGGATTTCCCAGGCAAGAATACTGGAGTGGGTTGCTCCATGGATCTTCCTGACTCGGATTGAACTTGCATCTCTTAACATCTCCTGCATTGGCAGGTGGGTTCGTTACTACTAGTGACACCTGGGAAGCCTTTATTACCTATTACGTTACTCATTTATTTACTTGATTTTCCCTTCTGTCTGTTGGGGCTTTTTTCCAGAGATGTCAGTTGTCTGCATTTCAATCTTTCCTTTTCTTTTTCTTCTGCTGTCATCGTGTTACCTCTTATTGTTTTATATTTTATAAGAGTATACATGTTCAGGAACTTCCCTGGTGGCCCAGTGGCTAAGATGCTGTGCTCCCAGCAGCAGGCCTGGGTTTGATTACGGGTTAGGGAACTAGATCCCACATGCTGAAGCTAAGACCTGGCACAGCCAAATAAATACTAAAAAAAAAAGGTATACAAATTCATTTTCGTTTTTTCTTTTATCACACCTGCATTTTCTCTCAACCTAGATTTTAATTTTGCTAATGTGTTTCCAAAACTTTTTAAGTCATGAAATGTAATGCGCATACAGAAAAGTATATATCCCAAATGCACACACTGAGAAATTCTAAGAGAATAAAATTTATTCTCTAGGAGGGAGGTTAGAAACAGAACATGGCGGCATCCCAGGAGTCTCCACATGTCCCATCCCTAGGGACAAACTCCTTGTTCCTTTCAAAGGTAATTCTGACTTTGACGATAATCACTGCCTTGCTTTCTGTTTTTTAATCGTTTGGCAGCCTACATATACATCCCTAAATATTGCAGTTTAGCTTTTTAACTTTATGTACAAGAAATCAGCCAGTGTGAATTGTTTGTTTGGCTCCTTCCATAAGTCACTGTATTTGTGGCACTCATCTGTGTGGGGGTGAGTAGGTGTCGTCTGCTGCATTTTCGTTTCTGTATGGTAGGTATCTCATCGTTATGTGTAGTGCCATTCTACCCTGTCCGCAGGGGTTAGATTGGGTCTACATAGTTGGGTTGACTATGGTTTTTGGCTACAAAAAAAAAAATGCTGCTTTAAACATTCTCTAAAAAAGTACAAATTATATATATTTAAGGTACATACCATGATGATTCGATGTACATATACATAGTGAAATAATTACCACAGTCAAGCTAATTAACATATTTTTCCTTTGTATAGTTTCATTTTTTTAAATGATTACAGCACCTGAAATCTAAGCAAGTTTCCAGGATCCAATACAGTATTATTAACTTGAAATTTGTATTCTGGTGCACTCTGTGATATTTCTTAGGGTAAATATTATATATCCACTAGAAGCTTTGTTGACTAATAGAGCACACAGATAATCAAGTCTAGTAGGTATTTTCAGACCACTTACCAGAACAGTACTGTGTGCTATAGTACTTTTAATTTCCTTAAAACTATTCACTTGACCTTCTCATTTCACCCTGCTCTTTCTTTGTCCAGATTCTCCTCGTTAGATCAGATGTCTTTTTATACTGTTCTTGAAGACTAATCAGAATTTGGAAATTTTTTGCTGGAATATAAAGAGTTTATTTTCAGACATTAGCTCTTTTTTTTCCTGGACTCTCATATATGTTGTTCTCTTTTTCTTTATCCTGTATTTTTTTCCCCTCACAGACTCATATTGGGTTTTTCTCCTTTTGTTCCCTTGAACAATGTGAGATGAATCCAGACTCCGTATTTGTCATCAGATAGGGTGAGTAGACTTTTTCTTACCTCCTCACTCATATCTTTAACAAACCGTACTGGTATATTGATATGGTTCAAAGATATTTAGATATGATCTCTTTTTCACAGGACACGTGAAGGGCAGATTGATGCATTGTGCTCTCAGCCCAGTTTTCCTTTTCAAAGCGGCATTTGTTCAGTTGACATACCGTTTGTCTCTAATGTTTGATTCTGTGATGTATGAATCGCTACGGTGCACACAAGCTTCAGTCCTCAGGTGTTCATAGCAGAGAACGCAGATGTCACCAGTCCCTTCCTGCGAATCCTGCCACCTCTGTACACATACTCATTGTCCCACTACTTTCTGTTGTTTCTGCCTGGACGCAGAGATTTGGAGGAGTGAGGAAGGGAAGGGGAGTCCTGTGTGGTTTTGTGTCTCACACATAGAAAAACACCCAAGGGGCATGGAGGGCTTCATCTCTGTTTGCTACGTTCTTTTTTATTTATTTATTTTTATTTTGGGCTGTGCCTGGTCTTCGTTGCTGCTCTGGGGCTTTCTCTAGTTGTGACAAGCAGGGGCTAACTGGTGCGGTATGCGCAGGCTTCTCATTGCGATGGCTTCTCTTGCTGTGGAGCACAGGCTCTAGGCACGCGGGCTTCATTTTTTTGGACTCTGAGTCAGGGGACTGAAAGTGGGATAATATAAATATCTTTTTTGAATTTTAAATAAAGCTACAAACCATAGTGTGGGGGTTAGTGGTTGGCAGGAGCCTGAGGCAACCCTCTGGGCAGCTGGTATTCTTCTGTCCGTTGATCTGTATGCTGGTTACACAGACGAGTTTGGTTAGTGAAAATTCGTTGAGCTGTATACCCTAATGATGCATGAACTTTTCTATATGTTTCTCCAATAAAAAGTTTTTTTAAAAGTTAAAAATAATTTTTGGTCGTGTATTTTTTTTTTCCTTAAGTGGCTTCTTTTTCATGACTCACACCAGAATATGTGGTGTGATGAAGAGCATTAGGCTTTTCTCAGTGTATTTTCAAATGCCTTGGGCTTTGTGTTGATTCCACTGATTGTGGCATGAGATTATTGATCACTTCATTGTGTGTGCGGTCGATTTAGTTCTATACTTCTATGGGTTATTAGTGCAGACATAGGAGCATGTTTTTGGAGGCTGTTAACCAGATTCCAACCCACTCCAGTATTCCTGCCTGGAGAACCCCCGTAGACAGAGGAGCCTGGCAGGCTCCAGTCCATGAGGTCACAAACAGTCGGATGTGACTGAGTGACTAATAACAAAACCAGATTCCATGCTGATCTTGAAACTATAACACATTACATTTAATTATCATAGTAGAGAAACATGAGGGCAAGGTCTATATGCTTGAATCTACTGTACTGTATCAGCTAGAAACATTATACTAAAGATGCATTAGTATCTGTTCAAAGAACCAAGCCGAAATCTACCTTGCTGTTTTATGGGGTAATGGTACCAGTTTTAGGCTGACTGCTGAGATTTAAAAACTCACCTTTTGAGATACTAAATTGATTTCACACAAGTCAGCATTAAAGAAGATGGTTGATGACATTTAGTGAATTGAAGATGTCAAGAGAGACAGTTCACATAATTAAAAATGTATCATCTTTCACGTACCATTAGTATGACATGTGCTCTGAAGGGTAAAAACTAACAGTTTTTCCTGAATTAGTTATATTTTTAAATGGACCAGAACAGTGGTTTTCAAACTTGACTGTGCATCAGAATCAATTGGGGAGCTTGTAAAAAGTACATATATTTTTGCTGTTACACCAGACTTACTGAGCCGGCATATACATGGATGCACCCGGACATGGGTCAGCATTATGATGCATAGGACTGGGGCACATAGCTTCTCTTCTTGCTTTTCTAAGCTTCTGGGACGTCATTTTTTTCTTTTTTCATACATTCTGCTTTTTCTCAATCCACTCTTTATGAGTTTTTTTAATATTTATTTTACTGAAGTATAATTAATTTAGTGTTGCATTTATTTTACTATACAGCAAAGTGATTCTGTTATACATATTTTTGTGTACATATATGTACATTCTTTGTATATTTTTTCCATTATGGTTTATCACAGGCTATTGCATATAGTTCCCTGTGATATACAGTAGGACCTTATTGTTTATCCCTTCTATACATAGTTGTTTGCATCTGCTAACCCCAGACTCTCAATCCATTATCTGTATGAGTTTTTAATGTTATATTTGTTGCTATGGCAATTTTCTAGCAAAGCAATAACAAGTCAAGAATTTCATTCATTCATTAATTTACTCAATCAACATATATTTTCCAGGTACCTTTTCCCAGTTATCTTTTATTACATTATAAATCTGAAGACTTAAAACAGTTTAAGTTTGCTTAAAACAGTAAGACTTAATTTGCTTATAGTTCTGCAATATGGGGTTACCTGCAGAGTTCTGCTGATTTTGCTGATGGTCACTCTGGTGACTCATTCAACTTGTAGGTCAGGTGGGGCTTGAATTAAATTGGGACACAAAGATAATGGGGCCTCACTGTCTCCAACAGAGTCTCTCAACTTTCCATGGGTTCCATGGACTCAAAAGCAGAAGTTCCAGGTATTCTCAAGGCTTAGCCTGGGAACTGGCACCACCACTGTATTCTATGATTAAAGCTAGTCATGAGGTATACACTAATTATGGGGAGGGAAGCACATAAGTATGTTTAAATCAGGAGTTTTGGGTCACTGGGAGCCACTGGCATATTAATAATAGATTATCACAATGATTTCTGCTGTGGTAGATATTGACAAAGGTGTGGAGATAGAAGGAAGTGAAACTGATGTTGAAAAGTTACATTCTAGTTGAAGAAACGGTGAATGTACAGGTATTGTTAAATAACACTGAATTAAGGCTATAAGACCTTAGACAAGTGCCAAATTCATGCTAACAGGGGATAGAGGGTCAGGCAGGGTCACAGATCTGTGGTGAATGAGGTAGATTCTTGATAGACAGGTAGGAGTTTCCCTTGGAGGAAGACGGTAGGTTGTGTGCCTAAATGATCATTAAGTTCTATAATAGTTTACACTCCACAGTGAAGTCACTCAGTCGTGTTTGACTCTTTGCGACCCCATGGACTGTAGCCTACCAGGCTCCTAGTCCTGTGTCCATGGAATTTTCCAGGCAAGAATGCTGGAGTGGGTTGCTATTTCCTTCTCCAGGGGTTCTTCCTGACCCAGGGATTGAACCCGGGTCTCCCGCGTTGCAACAGACACTTTACCAAGTGAGCCAACAGGAAAGCTGGCTCCACAGCTGGGATGTTTTTTAAAGTCCTTTCTGAACAGCTGCTTTGTTTTAGAAGCTTTCTAAACCACCACCAGTCCATAGATGCATTTCTATTTGTTGGGCAGGGGTTAGCTCAGGAGGGAAGGAAGTGTGGGCACATGTGTAGTCAGAACAATAAGGATGAAACTTGGCAAATCAGGGTTAGGGTTATTTTAGGGTTGGTCTACCTTTAGAAGAACGTGCGTTTGTAGCTTTTGCAGGAATGATGCCTGTATTTTCATTATTGGAGTTTTCCAAAGGCCCAGTTTTCCTAAGGCTATCTTTTGTTCCTTAAAATTTTTTTTGTTTGTTTATGTTGAGGTAACATTGGTTTATAACATTATGTTAGTTTCACATGTACAACAGTGCATTTCCGCTTCTGTGATGGCTACAGGGTGCTCACTGCCAAAGCTTTAGTTTCTGCTCGCCACCGTACAATTGATCCTGTCTATCCATTTTGTCCCCTACCTCCCTTTCCCTCTGGTAACCTCTACTCTGTTTGCTGTATCTACTTGTTTGTTTTTATGTGGTTTGTTTTGTTCATAGAGTTAAGTTTTTCTGTTTGTATTTCCTTTTTGCTTTTCACATGTGAGTGAAATCATATGGTATTTATCTTTCTCTGTCTGATTTATTTCACTTAGTATAGTGCCCTTGAGGTTCATTTGTCACGAATGGTGAGATTTCATCTTTTTTTAATGACTGAAAAGTATAATACACACACACATGCGCACACACACACACTGCATCTTCTTTACCCATTTACCTGTTGATGGACATTTAGGTTTCCATATTTTGTCTAATGTAAATAGTGTTGCATGATCACAGGGCTGAGTGTATCTTTTTGAATCTGTTTTTGTATTCTTTGGTTTAGAACTACTGTATTATAGTTCTGTTCTGTTTTAAAGGAGTCTGAATACTGTTTTCCATAGTGGCTGTGCCAATTTACACTCCCATCAGTAGTGTATAGGGGTTTCCTTTTCTCCTAACACTTGATATTTCTCCTCTAACACTTGATATTTCTTGTCTTTTTGTATCTTCTGTTTTAAAATACTGTTTGCCTCACAAGATAGGATTTTCAATTTAAAATTCTTTTGCAAAGAGACCAATAGTCTCATTGTTCTATATCTGACTTTATATATGGAGCTTAAATTTTTAGTCACACCACAGATATTTGATGCTCATAAACGACCTGACTTAACACCCAAAATCTCCATCCTTGAGCAAGTATCATGGAAAGAACAAGCATTTAGTGCCAAAGGATCTAGGTTCAAGTTCAAATGCTTTAAGTTCTTTAACTTCTCTGGCTTTCTGTTTTCTTAAAGTGAAGTGCATCTCTGTAGTAATATAAACTTTCCTAACTAACTCGTCAAGTTGGGAGAATTAAATCACATAATGATACATAAATGACACAATTATTCTCAAAATAATTTGAAAAAATGAGTACCATATATATGTTTTTTTAGCTACCTCAGTTCCTTTATAGAATAAGAGAATATTCATTGCTATTGTTATCCAATATCTGAATGATTTTAACTGAATCAATGCACAAATTTAGAAAAGCTCCCCTTCCCTGGATCAACTGGTTATTTGATCAATTTGAGGCTGACTGAATTGTAATGTAACTGTTACCTAAATTAACCACATGTGTATTGGTAATCTCAAATTCAGTATGCTAGAGACAGACTTTTAAATCTGCAGAAGATGTTTTCTTCTAGCCATTCTAGCATCAATGGCTTCAGTTCTTGAAAACACCAGTGAACATGGCTAAATGTTTTTTGTAGGTTGTCAGACTGAGAACAGCTTTGAAAGAGCTTAGTACACTTAGGTACCATCACATTGAAAGTTCAACTGGTTATCACCTTTCAAAAAGTTAACCTTCAAGTGGAAGTTTACACTTGTCTTCTTTACTTTTTGCTTTTATCTTATTCCAGTAAAGTCAGAAGAAGGTCCTTCTTAAAAAACCTGAACTACTCTAGAACAAGGGTTGGCAGAGTATGGCCCCTGAACCACTTCTGGCTCCCTGCCTGCTTGTGTATGACCTGCAACTAAGAATGTATTTCTCAGTTTTAAATTGTTGAAAGAAAAATCAAAAGAAGATAATATTTTGTGATGCGTGAAAAGTATCTGAAATTCTAATTTTAGTACCATAAATAAAGTTTTATTGGAACTCAGCCATGCACATTCATTTATGTGGTGTCTATGGCTGCAGTAGAGACCATCTGGCCCACAGGACCTGAGTTTGTACTATCTGCTCCGTTACAGATAAAGTTCACTGGTCCCTGCTGTAGGTTCTTCAGAAAGGAAGCCGAGCATCTGGAATTTTCCCTACAGCATAAGGAGTGGCTGACATTTGGGATTTCCATATAGGGAATCAGGAGCATCTGGGATCTGTCACCCTTGAAAACACTGTCTGTTGTCCCCAGAGATGGAAATTTCCTCCAATGTTGATGGAAGTATCCAGCTCTATAGAGACTCTGAGTCTTACACAGGGCTTCTCTCTCTCTCTTTCTTTGTAAAAGGAATTTTCTTATTCAGTGAGTGTGTGTAGAATATTCACTAACAATGTGTTTCATAATAGGTTGGAAGATGAAGGATAGTGAAAGTCTCTGATTTCCAAGAACTTACTGTCTAGATGAAGTGAAGTGAAGATGCTCAGTCGTGTCCGACTCTTTGCGACCCCATGGACTGTAGCCCACCAGGCTCCTCCATCCGCAGGATTTTCCAGGCAAGAGTACTGGAGTGGGTTGCCATTTCCTTCTCCAGAGGATCTTCCCAACCCAGGGATCGAACCTGGGTCTCCCACATCATAGGCAGATGCTTTATCATCTGGGACACCAGGGAAATTTCTCCAGGGAAATTCACCATGTCTAGGTGAATGACGCATATAAATTGTCATTATCGATAGTATCGGTGCTAACTTGAGAGGATGATTTGTGTGTGTGTGTGTAGCACTGTTGGTTTTGGTGTCAGATTCCCTCCTTTCTCTTTGGAATTCTCCCTTCCTCCTTTGTAGTGCGTGGATTTTGGGTAGAACTGATCTTGATCCCTGTTCCAGAGGTGAGCATCTAACTCAGGGCTGGGCCTCCTACCAACAGCCCTAGGACTTCTCCTAGAACTCTGGGAAGGAGAGACCTTTTCTCCTGGGATTTTCAACTGTTAGGATTATATAAGCCTGCTTGTAGGGAGAACTTGCTTGGGAGAGAAGATGCACAGAGGGAAAGCAGAGCCAAAGTGATGGAGAAGGAGGCGGAGAGTCCAGTGACACTGATTGAACCTCTGGACACAGCTGGGTCTTAATTCCTTTTCTTTTCTGCCTTAGGAACCAGTGCAGTTCATTTATTAGACTTCTTGCCAGCAAAAGAGAAGAGAATGTGGGCCTGAGTGCCAAATGAGTTTTATAAAGAGAAAGAGTCAGGGAGTCAGAGATTAAGATCGGAGGGAGCTGTGCAAACTGGGGAAGTTGATGTTGAAGAAGTGGACTTAGCTGGGCTGGAAAGGATAAAGGTGTAGGCTGAGAAAAGGAGGGATGGAAGGGCAGAGGAGAAGTGTATGGAAAGAAAAATTTCTTCCATTAATGAAATAATGCAAGCAATAACATGTGAGAGGGAGTAAAGCCTAGTTAAGTCTTGCAGAAGTGGAAGTTAACTAGACTTCTTATCCCAAAACTTCATGCCTTCAAACAGTTCTTTTTCATAGCAAAGTCAGCCTAAATTTTCTCTTTGAACAGTATTTGGAAAGAAAAATGAAATGGAGAAAGACAGTAGTTATTAACTAATTCTTCCAAAGAGTGGTCTGGATAATAACAACAAAATGCTTTGCATCCATCTAGGTTGAATAGGGCACCTCTTCTGGGTTCAGTCCAGCAAGTCTCACAGACACAATAACATCAGGTACAATAATGTTAGATCTGGCCTTTAGCATTTAAAAGGGAAATTTGACCTTTAAATTTTAAAGGAAATGAGAAACAAAGGGATTACATAATTAAAAAATCTGTTTCTGTCTCTTAAAAGCAATTCAATTTAGGTCAGGAGCCAACAGACTCCCTTTCCCTGTAATTGTTTTGTCTTGGCTCCTGGTACCCAGTTCTTGTTTCTCCTGTGAACAGCTCATTAATGTTGGGCAGATGTTCCCACTGGGTGCCCCATGTTAAGGGGAAATAATAGAGGCAGCATTGTCATCCAAGAGATGTTAATACTGGCTCCAAAATAGAATGATGAACGAGAACGTGGCCTCTTTCATGCCTCTTAGCGGCCAACCCCCAGCTAGGGTTTGTTTTCTATTTGATCTTTTTGGTAAACCTGCTATTAAGAAACACTGGGCAGGGACTTCTCAGTCCTGTGGTTAACACTCTGCTTCCAACACAGAGGATAAGAGTTCTGCCCCTGGTGGGGGAACTAGAAGCCCACATGCCATGTGCCCCACCCCACCCCCCAAAAAAAGAAAAGCATGGGGCAAAAATATTCAGTCCTATTCAGTTGGTAGGATGCTGAGACTGTCTGCACCTACCCAGGTCATCTAATCTTTAACATTCAGAAAGAGAGAAAGTAGAAATATTAAAAAATATCATGGAGATGGACATTTAAATATAATTAATATTAAATCAAGAATAAACCACTAAACCCATCACTTATAATTCTGAGGATACATGACAAGTCATTGAAAACTGTAAAAGATTAAAGTTTTTATTTTTGACTAGGTAATAAATTTACAAGTTTCAAATGTAAAAAAACATGCAGAGGTTTATCTCTGTCCCCCATCAGCTCAGTCATTATTCCCCACAGGCAAACACTGTTAAGTTTCTTATTTACCCTTTCAGATAATTTTTATGCACGTGGAAGCCAATCTGATGTATCCTTTTGTGAACATCTGGCTGCATACTTTATACATTTTCTGCTTCTTCATTTTGCTTTTTCACTTAATAACATGTTAGAGATGAGAAACCTTATGATTTTAAAAGAGCACTATATGTGGAGTCTGGAGGTTTATGTACAAATCTCATCACTGTATAGCATAACATTGCCTGCTTTTAGAAAGAGATACTAGTACAAAAAAAAAGCCAGTGCTGGGTAACGAATGATAATCTTCAGCCACAACTACTCAGTTTTCTTTATGGCAGCCATCTTCACTTTTTACATTTGTAAGTCATATCTCATATAGAAATTGAAATAAGCCAGAATAAAGAAACCATTCATAATTTTTGCCTCTCAAAAATATCCATTTTCATCTTGATGTTTATTGAGATGCTTCCCTTCCTTCTCTCTTTCTCCTGTAGTTTTCTCCCTCTTTTCCTGTGAACACGTATACATTTATATGTGCAAACATACATATTTTAAAAAGGAGATCACGTTGTACATGTAGGGTGTGATGTGATTTTTTTTTCTAACAACTGTCCATGTCAATGAAAATAGGTGTATATAATAGCTTTAAATCACAGCCAATTACTTGAATGCATGGATAATCCATAAACTATTTTGCCAGTTACAGTTCAGCAACTTCAAGTATTTACTATCATAAACAGCTTCACACTCTACAACATTCTGAAGTGCTTAATGCCTTATTGACAGGAGATTTGCAGATACTTTGCCAAAACACATTTATTTCTCCTTCATTCTGTACCCCCCTCACTTCTTTTCCTCTTCTCACTCCCCTCTGTCTCTTTCTTTTTCTAGAAACACTTCCATTAGCAGTGTATTTCATTCTGTTCTGGTAAGATACCAAGCCTGAATCAGGGTGGGCAGCTGGCTAAGGAGGCTAAGAGGATGCTTTAAAAGCTGCTGGTAAGGAAGAGAGGTTTCTGCCTGGCTAACTCCCCATGCTCATTAAGGCAGTGTACAGCCCTGCCTTTCTACACGGCCCCTGTAAGATGATGTCTGTCATCCTTCTCTGATGGTGCCTCTTTTCTCTTTCAGCGTTTGTCTTGACAATATTTTCATGAAAGCTCACTGGTATAAAAATGCAGCCATGTGACCTAAATAATTATCCTCCCAAGGTGATTATTTAGAAAGACAAGACTTGTTTGGATACAGAAGTTCTGATACATTTGTTTGAAACAAGAGGCCTCACTATCTTATACTCGTGTTAGACATTTCACCGAGTAGAGTCCAGTCCATAGGCTGCAGGAGACGATACTTACAGGAATTAAACAAAATAAGGACCACTTTACCTGAGCCTGTTGGAGAAGAAGAATATATTGGAATAGCGTGAGAACAGCCATAATTATATCAACATTATGTCTTAATTTGCATCTCATCTTCCAGGCAGGTCATGCTGGGTAGCAGAAACAATTAGCATTTCATAATGTAGTAATCCTGTGTTCTAGAAAAACAACCCACATGTGAAAGCCAGGTTAATTCACAGAATATGATGCTCAACTCCCTGGCACCAGGTCTGGTTCCGTTACTGCGTGGTTTACACTTGCTGAGGCAGGGGAAGCAGAGAGAGTTTTGGAGATAAGGGCTTCCCTCTTTCGAGGAAGATACATGCTAGTGTAGTAATTTTCCTTCTGCTCTTTCAGTGTGGTGTTGGGTATTTGTGTGTGTTCACATCTGTGCTTTTGGGCTCAATTCTCCATTTTTTTCTCAGTTAATTAACAGTTTCTGTGAGCACAGTGTCACAGAGGCAGGAGCCTTTGCTGCGGACAAAGGCTGGACACCTGAAACTAACACAACACTGTTAATCACTTATACTCCAGTATAAAATAAAAAGTTAAAAAATAAAATAAGAAATATGGAGGAATTTGAACCGCTTAACAAGAAAGAGATATCCATTAAGTTGCATTTGAAGTGAGAGACCCAGTGGGTTTACTTATCCCTGTGTGATAACTGACTGACTGTCGTCTCCCAGATTACCTGGCCTTAGGTTTGAAAATTGGGGGTGTTATTTCCTAGCTATGAGTTAGTAAAGTAAATAATCGTTCTCACTTCAAAGACAGCTTAATAGATGTCTCTTTCTTGTTAAGTGGTTCAAATACCTCCATATTTCTTATTTTTTTTAACTTTTTATTTTATATTGGAGTATAAGTGATTAATTAATGTTATGTTAGTTTCAGGAGTGCAGCAGAGTGATTCAGTTATACATATACGTGGATCTATTCTTTTTCAAATTCTTTTCCCATTTAGGTTGTTACAAAACATTGAGCAGAGTTCCTGGGGGCATGCAGTAGGTCCTTGTTGGCTATCCATTTAAAATAAAGCTGTGTGTACATGGCAGTCTCCAATTCTTCCACATTTCTTGAAAGAAGTACTATGTATATGAATGAGGCATTTATACTTCAGACCCCATCTTTCTAACCATTTTAATGTGGCATGAAAGTGAAAGTGTTAGTCACTCAGTCGTGTTCGACTGTTTGTGACCCCATGGACTTAGCTACCCAAGATCCTTTGTCCATGGAATTCTACAGGCAAGAATCCTGGAGTGGGTAGCCATCTCCTTCTCCAGGGGGTCTTCCTGATCCAGGCATTGAACCCAGGTCTCCTGCCTTGCAGGCGGATAGATTTTTTTTTTTACCATCTGAGCCACCAACTGCATCTGAGCACAAGACTTTTCTGGAATTTAATTTTAAAGGTTTTCAAGTCTTCTGGCTAGATAGCCTGCATTTGCTTCTCTGGATTCCCTTTCTACTCTTCTCTATTCTGCTCCACATCCCAGGAGGGTGACCTGTAGAAACCCTTCAGTGGGCTTCTGTGACTTCTGGTTGGGTTCAACCCTGGCAGGAAGTTGGAGGGAGGGAAGTTGGGGTATTCACCCCCCAGCTCTCTCCCTGCAGACCACAGTGTTACAAATCATGATGAAACAACTGAGTGCTTACTTTAGATTAGGACCTACTTGCCACCAGTTCCCAAAGATAAAAAGCAGAGCCTTTTTGTTGTTTCTTTTAATGTTTCTGTTGTTAATTCCTATGGAGACTGACAAAAGTAAATAACATTATGAAAATCTAAGAAATCTTATCTAGGTCTTAAAGTTGTTGTCTCTGTGCTGTAGTTCCTGACTCCTTTTTTCTTAAGTTATAACAAGATCTTTGTGTTTACTCATATTGAAAAATTATGAAGAATAGCAATTCATTTCTAGATTGACTTCTATATATATTTAATTTTAACCCCAATAATGGTACCATACAGAATGTGTAGCCCTTGGCCCAGCCAACATGGAAAATATGAATGGACATATGTAGCATGGTTGCAATATTCAATCTGTTCTTTTAGCTATCAGTTTGAGGCTCCATAAAATCGATTTAGTGGAGACAGATATTGATCATGAAGACAGCTAATGCAAAAAGATCAACTCTGCCCATTTCTCCTCATTTTCCCAACAGCTCTTCAAGGTCAGGGAATATGTCTGCTTCTTTCTGTAAATCTTCATTAGGTGTAGGACAGGGCTGTCCACAAAGGGAGCCCTTCCAGGTACCTTTGAGAGAAGAGAAGCTATTAAAGGACTCGGTGAGTTGTTTTGACTAAAAGTAAAAACAGCATCTTGAAATAGTGACTGGACATGCATGTGAAAGAGTGGGAGAGATGAGATTGCAATTGTGGGTTGAGAATAGCCCAAGGAAGGCCTGGGAAGCCAGGTCAGAGAGCTGGAACTCTGTAAAAAATGAAAAGGGATTAAAGGGAATTCCAGATGCATTTCTCTTTCTTATACTGGAAGGAAGCTACGGGGAGCTTGGGAGGGAAGAAAGACAATTTAGAAAAACTATCTTTTCTCAGTTCTTGTCTGTCTCATGTCAGTTCCATGAGGGCAGGGAACATATGTTTTGTTCCCTGCTGTACCCTCAGAGCCCGCTGCAGTGGCTGCACAGGATGGGTCTTCTGGAAATGCCCATCTCCCCTTCTCCTTTTTTGTTTATAGAAAACTTATAGTAGGGAGAGCTGAACTCTCCACCTATTTTTGTTTTTAATCCCAATCAGGTAACATTCTTTGTTTTTCCACTGGGATGCTTATAATCTCCTTGATAGCACCTTCATCTGGTTATTATATTTTTCTTTTTCATTTACATTTAAGGGAATGCACTTGATGTAGTTTTGCATTTAATTTTTATATTAGAGTTTTGATACTAAATATTGTACTCATAATGCTGTTTTGTGACATGATGTAAAAGCTCATTTTATTTTGCTTTCTGTTTATTAACTTTTCTAGCTTTTTGCCATGGGGAGCATGCAGGATCTTAGTTCTCTGACCAGGGATCAGATGCATGCCCCCTGCTGTGGAAGTGCAGTGCCTAACCACTGGACTCCCAGGAAAGTTCTAAAAGTTCATTTTAAAAAAGGAAATAAATTTACTTTGTTTAAAGCTTAAGACATCACATTTTTATATTAATACATTTTGTATATACATATATATTAAAGTCTTGTGGTAAATTCCCAGGGGATTATATCTGAAGTAAAACCTCAGGGACATTTTGTGTGTTAAAGATATAATTATAGTGCCAAACTACAAGCAAATCTTTTCCAGTCTAACCAAGGATGGACCTCAGCTTTTATTTTTCATTTTGTTTCAAGATATATTAGTTCCATAAAAACTCAAGGAATTGAGATATTCAAAAATAGATCTTTTTTTTTTTTTTTGGTTACTAAAGCATCATAAGCCAAAAATTAATGTATGTTAGTGATGATAATTTATCTACTCAGGTATTTTAGTCAGAGAGTATTAGAGTTTCTGAAGAAAAGTTTCAAAATTATTTAAAATGTAATTCATCGTAAAAATCACATTGAGAGCGCTGACTGTTTTTACCTGTTATTTGCATTTTACTTGCCTGTCACTCACACCATTAACCCCGCTGAAACACATGTGCAAAGATGCATTTTCCCCATGACCATCTGGTACTCTCACACTGACAGTCACTTACCGGGTTACTAACCATACTGTGGGGCTGTCACATTTTTTCTTGAGAATTAGCTTGATGGGCTAATTTTTAAGATTTACTAGTAACGTGGGCTGAATTACAAGCTGCCACTAAAATAGCAAGTCTTTATAGGATGGAACCTCTTTTTCTTGCTACATAATCTCTCTTTAATGGGTATCTTCCACCTGGAATGTATGTCCCCTTCTTTGTCTAGTTCAGTCTTGCTTTTCTGTGTTGCTTAACACCCAGCCCGCATCAAAATATTTGTTCATCGAATAAATATGTTCAATAATTAACAGGAGAGGAGATTTTAAAGCCTGAGGAAGCAGCAGGAAATAAGTTAGTGTATGTGTGTCCATTAATATGACACGCCAATTATAGTCAGATAGGATAAAGTTGTTAGGAGACTAAAGGGAGCTGGCAGTGTTTATTTTCTCCAGGCAAAGGAAGATAGCCAGTAACTACCAGGGTCATGTTGGGGGGAAAACATACCAGAGTAGAAGAGATATTGTGAAAGCATCAAAAGGATGCCTCTTTTCTCTCTCCCTCCTGCTCCTGTTCATTCATGCTGACTGCTGAAACTGATCAGGACCCATGCTTGGGGTCTTGATAATGGTGTCTGAGATGTTAAGTGGGAGTCGGATGTCACTGATTTTGTGAATTTGCTTAATCAGATTTCATTTATCCTGTAGTATGTTTGCATATGTGGTTGTTGAGAAATAATAATTTATCTTTTTTAAAAAGTGATTTGATCCAGTGTCTTATTTATATATGAATTTTGATTATATATTGTGGAGATCATCAGGCTTGTCACTGAAACTAACAGCAGTAATCTGGGATTGGAGAGAGTATTCTTAGTGAGGATCTTAATACTAAATGCAAAAATCTTAAAAAGAAGATCAATGATCCCTAGGATTAGAAGAGACCAAAGTCCCCAGTGAGTGAGACATAACATGGCCTCTGCTGTTGGCTCTACGCATTATAGTTGCTTAAAAAATGCTGCTGTTATTTGTATTTCCAAGTGCTGAATTTTGAATTACCTTTGGGTTATATAATTACAGCCTCAAAAAATATGAATATTTGTAGATTTTAAAAAGAATATTAGCATTTCTATTTTTTATTTATGGAAGGGAAATAAACCTCACTCCTTGTTTTTATTCTTCCCCAAAGCTAGGCTACTCTTGGTTACATTGGATACCTTGGGACTATTTTGTTAAATTCTATTTGGGCTCTTATTGGTTGGCAGGTAGGCAGGGTACATCATTTTGAAAGAAACCTAGTAACTATTGACCCTGGGTTGTGAACAATGGTTTACTCTGTTTTCACTTGACCACCACGGTCACTGGAAGCACAAACTATCTTTCGAGTAAAAAACAATTATACGCATCTTGATTATATATTAATTTGTCCAGAAGGTGTCAATTTGTTTTATAACCCAGATATTGAGAGGAAAGGATAAATCTGTGGAGATAAAAGTAGTATTTGAAATAAATTTTCTTAAATTCACTAATCTCAGCTTGTCATTCTTATTTGAAATGATAAAACAAATACCTTAGGGAAGAAGGCAGATTCTGACTAATGATTAAATCTGAAGGCAGCATGGGACAAAGGAGTTTGAAACCCATATCATTTTATTATTGTCAATAGCAGTCACATAGACAGACAGGAACACCTAATAGATACCTCCTTCAATAAATTTATGAGCTAATCTGAATTAATCTTTATAAAATCCTGTGAGCCATCTATACCTGGACACTCCACTGAGCAATCCATGAGAGGCTACACGGCTTTGTCGTAATTAGAAAAGAGAGTTGGAGCCTGGTGTACTCTACGCAATCATAAAGAAGCCTCAGTGCACTCTGCTGTGATTAAAACTCCAGGATATACAGAGAAAGAACAAAAGGCTCTATATTAGAATTCTCTGGCATGTTTAAGAATGAATTGAGTGGCTCAGACCTAAAGCTATCATACAGCACATTGATTAGTCAAAACACAAATGTGAGCAGGCCCCAGGCTTCTGTTAAGAAGAATAGAATACCACTCCAGTGTTCTTGCCTGGAGAATCCCAGGGACGGGGGAGCCTGGTGGGCTGCCGTCTATGGGGTCGCACAAAGTCGGACACGACTGAAGCGACTTGGCAGCAGCAGCAACCCTGTACTGACAGGGTTAAATTGACTAAACTATGAGGCAGGCAAAAATGTGAGACTCAGTTTCCTTGTCTCCAAAATAAGACTTTTGGATTTAGATGATCAGATAAATATCTTTTAGGTTTAAAATGTCATGAGGGTATAAGTCTAAAATTTAGGCATTGTCCATTTTCTTGGGCTGTAAAATGTCTTTTTGGGCTTCCCTGGTAGTTTAGGGGTAAAGAATCCACCTACTCAAGTTCAGTCCCTGCGCCAGGAAGATCCCCTGGAGAAGGAAATGGCTACTTATTCCAGTATTCTTGCCCGGGAAATCCCATGGACAGAGGAGCCTGGTGGGCTACAGCGCATGGGGTTGAAAAGAGTCAGACATGACTGAGCAAATAATGAGTAATGGCAAACAATAAGCTGTCTTTGGGGCTCCTCCTTCCTCTATGAGATGTCAGCCTTTCCTCCCCATCTCACACCTCACTAAGGGGCTCCACCACGATCTGTCTCTCACTCAGCCATGGATATTTTTATTTCTTCTGTACTCTCTCCTCTCACAGATTCTTCTCCTTCAGGACCTCCTAGGCCAAAAACCTAATTTGTTCAAATGATGATTTTAGTGTGTTAACCTCTTCCATAATAGATCTCCAGTTACAGAGGGATGTATTCATGTTTCCCTTATTTCCTTTAGTCCTTTCAGCATTAAAATTAGACAGTGAAGCTGAATTCTCTACTCTCAGGGAAAAGACGTATACACACAAATAAAGAGAGAAGGAAGGACTTCATTGAGTTTCTTTCGAGATTTAAACAACAGCAGCAATAACACTAGAGGGAATAGGCATGGATTTCCTGGATTTTAATAGCAAGTGCTAGTTTCTGCTTCTGACAATGGCTTAGAAGCTCCTGTCAGAATGACCTTTCCGCAGATAACTATAAACACCACCTAAAATGGAAAACACAATCATCTGTAGGCATTAGGGAGCAAACCAAAGAGGCACATTTGTATGTGTCTTATATGGACATTTAGAGGATGGGACCAGCACTGAGTGGGTTTCCAGTTTCTTGTATTAAGAGATTTTAGCCTGGAGGAAAGTCCCAGGCTGGCACACTCGGAAACCAAACCATGGATAGTAAACCCATAGCCTTACTGAGGATAGGGTTTGAGATAACCATAGCAGCTGAAGAGTAAAGCAGGAAGTAAGAGAGACCCGTGGAAAAGGAGCCCTGAATTCTTTGTATCAAGTTGCCCAAATATCTAGATGGGCCCTGAATGACACATAAAGAGCTGAGGTTTCAGTTTCGAGTTTGAGTTCAGCCTAGGTAAGTTTTTGTCAAAACAAACAAAAATAAATCTCTCTGTAACCAGAGAGAAACAGTAACCAGAGTCTCTGTAATGTATCATTTATCATATCCAGGTCCATTTAAAATTATTAGACATGAAGAGACCTGAAAATGTAGCTCACACTGAAGAGAAAAACTGACCCAAAGATAGCTGGATGTTGGATTTAGCAAACAGATTTTAAAGCAGTGATTATAACTATGTAAAGGATATAAAGGAAGATACTTCTGTAATGAATAATGATAGCTCAGCAATTATATCTCAGATATATCTCAGAATGATATCTCAGAAATTACAAAAAAGAACCAGATATAAATTTTAGAACTGACAAGTATAACACGTGAAATAAAAATTCACTGAATGAGCTTAATACTTGATTGAAAATGACAGAAGAGTCAGTGAACTTTAAGATAGATCGATAAAAATTATCTCTTCTGAAGGACATAGAAAAAAGGTTTTAAAAAATGACCAGAGATCACAGACCTGTAGGGCAGTGTTAAAGAAGGTTGAAAATAAATGGATGGAAAAAGGGATACTGTGTGAACTATAGCCATAAGAAAGCTGAGTAAACTGTATTAATATCAGACAGACTAGACTTCAAGACAAAAGTTGTTGTTAGTGTTAAAAATGTGACAGTCATAAATAAGTGTGTACCTAATAGCAGAGCTTCAAAGTACACGAAACAAAACTGGACAGAATTAAAGGTAATAGCAAACACTGGGCACTTGAGAGTTTTCTGGATCCCCAAGGGTTTTCTTACTGTTATTAAAATTCAGAGTCTGATGGGCTAAGTACAAATAAAATGAGCCTGAAAATAGAAAAAATGCAGGATGTGGATATTTATAGGGAGATACTCAGAACGTAAAGATTTGTGCCGTATTTCCCATAGCATGGTGCAGGAAGATGGAAAGCAAAGGATAGAGAAATGGATAAGCCTGGGGAAGCCTCACTCAGTCCTCAGATTTTCTGAGCCAGCAGGGCCATGCATAAGTGCTGAGAGGGCTGGTAGGCTAAGCAAGGGCCCAGGTCTCAGTGAGGAGGTTTCAGAGTATGATGCCTTCAAGATTGGATTGGAGTTGAGGCAGGAATTGAACTCGTATTTACCAGTGCATGATGCCCTGAGACCTGGTGGGTGAGCTAGACGCTACTGGGCCACATACTTCAGCTGCCAAGATTTCTTGCAACCACCTTGGGAAATTATGTTATCTTCAGAGGAGAAGGAAGGTGGAGGGGAATGGGAGACTCTTGAACCGATATAATACCCAGTGAGACAGGTATAAATCAAAAGTGGCAAGACTAAGGAATTAAAAACATTTTTTTAATGTTGAAATTGAACAGCTTGTAAAAGTACATAAAATGTATGTGTACAGTTTAACAAATCATTCAGATTAAGAAATAAGACATTGTGAGTACTTGAAAATCTTTTAGTATGTTCATTCATGGTCACAGCCCTCTTCCTTCCTCTTAATGGTGACCACTATGTTGATGATTGTCTGTTCTTTCTTTTTTTAAAAATAATTTTACTACCTACGTAAGAGCAGTCATGCCATGATTATTCTTGTATGGGGCCGTGATTACATACACACACATTTCTATAATATGTATAACTAGGAATGACTGCTGGGTCACAGGATATGAACATCTTTGCCATCTTTGCCATTACTGAATTTTGTCACACTGTTTTCCAAGTGGTTCTACCAGTTTTCATGTCCAGTAGAAGGAAATGGCAACCCACTCCAGTAATCTTGCCCGGAAAATTCCATGGACGAAGGAGCCTGGTAGGCTATATATAGTCCATGGGGTCGCAAAGAGTCAGACACGACTGAGCAATTTCACTTTCAATTTCACTTTCAATTTCACTTTCAGTGTATGCAAAGAAAAAGAAAAGCATGAAGGCAAAGTGGTTATCTGTGGAGTCCTTGCAAATAGTTAGAGAAAGAAGAGAAGTGATAAACAGGGGAGAAAGAGAAAGGTATATTCAATTTAATGAAGATTTCCAAAGAACAACACCAAGAGACAAGGCTTCTTCAATCAACAGTGTATAAAACTAGAAGAAAACAACAGAAGAGGAAAGACTAGAGAGCTCTTCAGGAAAACTGGAAATATCAAGGGAGCATTTTGCCCAAAGATGGGCACAATAAAGGACATAAATGGTATAGACCTAGCAGATGCTGAAAGGATCAGGAGGAGATGGAAAGAATACACAGAAGAACTGTACAGTTAAGGTCCATATGAACTGGATTGCTCCAATGGTGTGGTCAGCCACCTAGAGCCAGATATTCTGGAGAGAGAAGTCAAGTAGGCCTTAGGAAGCACTGCTGTTAATAAAGCTAGTGGATGTGATGGAATTTCAGTAGAACTATTCAAAACTCTAAAGGATGATGCCATCGAGGTGTTGCATTCAATATTTCAGCAAGTCTGGAAGACCAGCAGTGGCCACAGGACTGGAAAAGGTCAATCCTCAATCCAGTTCCCAAGAAGGGTAGTACTAAAGAATATGTTAACCACTGGACAATTGTACTCATCTCCCATGCTAGTAGCTCAGTTCATTTGCTCAGTCATGTCCAGCTCTTTGCAACCCCATGGACTGCAGCACGGCAGGCTTCCCTGTTCATCACCAACTCCCAGAGCCTGCTCAAACTCATGTCCATCTAGTCGGTGATGCCATCCAACCATCTCGTTTGTTGTGCCCTTCTCCTTCTGGCTTCAATCTTTCCCAGCATCAGGGTCTTTCCTAATGAGTCAGTTCTTTGCATCAGGTGGCCAAAGTATGGTTATGCTAGTAGATCAGATCAGATCAGTCGCTCAGTTGTGTCCGACTCTTTGCGACCCCATGAACTGCAGCACACCAGGCCTCTCTGTCCATCACCAACTCCCGGAGGTCACTCGGACTCGCATCCATCGAGTCAGTGATGCCATCCAGCCATCTCATCCTCTGTCGTCCCCTTCTCCTCCTGCCCCCAATCCCTCCCAGCATCAGAGTCTTCTCCAATGAGTCAACTCTTCGCATGAGGTGGCCAAAATACTGGAGTTTCAGCTTTAGCATCATTCCTTCCAAAGAAATCCCAGGATTGATCTCCTTCAGAATGGACTGGTTGGATCTCCTTGCAGTCCAAGGGACTCTCAGGAGTCTTCTCCAACACCACAGTTCAAAAGCATCAATTCTTTGGCGCTCAGCCTTCTTCACAGTCCAGCTCGCACATCCATACATGACCACAGGAAAGACCATAGTCTTGACTAGGCGAAACTTTGTTGGCAAAGTGATGCCTCTGCTTTTGAATATGCTATCTAGGTTGGTCATAACTTTCCTTCCAAGGAGTAAGTGTCTTTTAATTTCATGGCTGTAGTCACCATCTGCAGTGATTTTGGAGCCCAGAAAAATAAAGTCTGACACTGTTTCCCCATCTGTTTCCCATGTAGTGATGGGACCAGATGCCATGATCTTCGTTTTCTGAATGTTGAGCTTTAAATCAACCTTTTCACTCTTCACTTTCACTTTCATCAAGAGGCCTTTCAATTCCTCTTCACTTTCTGCCATAAGGGTGGTGTCATCTGCATATCTGAGGTTATTGATATTTCTCCCAGCAATCTTGATTCCAACTTGTGTTTCTTCCAGTCCAGCATTTCTCATGATGTACTCTGCATAGAAGTTAAATAAACAGGGTGACAATACACAGCCTTGACATACTCCTTTTCCTATTTGGAACCAGTCTGTTGTTCCATGTCCAGTTCTAACTGTTGCTTCCTGACCTGCATACAGATTTCTCAAGAGGCAGATCTGGTGGTCTGGTATTCCCATCTCTTTCAGAATTTTCCACAGTTTATTGTGATCTACACAGTCAAAGGCTTTGGCATAGTCAATAAAGCAGAAATAGATGTTTTTCTGGATCTCTCTTGCTTTTTCCATGATCCAGCGGATGTTGGCAATTTGATCTCTGGTTCCTCTGCCTTTTCTAAAACCAGCTTGAACATCAGGAAGTTCACGGTTCACATATTGCTGAAGCCTGGCTTGGAGAATTTTGAGCATTACTTTACTAGTGTGTGAGATGAGTGCAATTGTGCGGTAGTTTGAGCACTCTTTGGCATTGCCTTTCTTTGGGATTGGGATGAAAACTGACCTTTTCCAATCTTGTGGCCACTGCTGAGTTTTCCGGATTTGCTGGCATATTGAGTGCAGCACTCTCACAGCATCCTCTTTCAGGATTTGGAATAGTTCCACTGGAATTCCATCACCTCTACTAGTTTTGTTCGTAGTGATGCTTTCTAAGGCCCACTTGACTTCACATTCCAGGATGTCTGGCTCTAGGTCAGTGATCACACCATCATGATTATCTGGGTCATGAAGATTTTTTTTGTACAGTTCTTCTGTGTATTCTTGCCACCTCTTCTTGATATCTTCTGCTTCTGTTAGGTCCATACCATTTCTGTCCTTTCTCGAGCCCATTTTTGCATGAAATGTTCCTTTGGTATCTCTGATTTTCTTGAAGAGATCCCTAGTCTTTCCCATTCTGTTGTTTTCCTCTATTTCTTTGCATTGGTTGCTGAAGAAGGCTTTCTTATCTCTTCTTGCTATTCTTTGGAACTCTGCATTCAGATGTTTATATCTTTCCTTTTCTCCTTTGCTTTTCGCTTCTCTTCTTTTCACAGCTATTTGCAAGGCCTCCCCAGACAGCCATTTTGCTTTTTTGCATTTCTTTTCCATGGGGATGGTCTTGATCCCTGTCTCTTGTACAATGTCACGAACCTAATTCCATAGTTCATCAGGCACTCTATCTATCAGATCTAGGCCCTTAAATCTATTTCTCACTTCTACTGTATAATCATAAGGGATTTGATTTAGGTCATACATGAATGGTCTAGTGGTTTTCCCTACTTTCTTCAATTTCAGTCTGAATTTGGCAATAAGGAGTTCATGATAGTTATGAATTAGTTATGCTAGTAAGGTCATGCTTAAAATCCTGGATGCTAGGCTTCAGTATTATGTGAACCAAGAACTTCCAGATGTCCAAGCTCAGTTTAGAAAAGGAAGAGGAAGCAGAGATCAAATTGCCAACAGTCACTGTATCACAGAGAAAGCTAAGGAATTCCATAAAGATATCTATCTCTGTTTCATCGACTACGCCAAAGCCTTTGACTGATAATAAACTGTGGAGAAGGCAATGGCACCCCACTCCAGTAGTCTTGCCTGGAAAATCCCACAGACAGAGCAGCCTGGTAGACTGCAGTCCATGGGGACGCTAAGAGTCAGACATGACTGAGCGACTTTACTTTCTCTTTTCACTTTCATGCTTTGGAGAAGGAAATGGCAACCCACTCCAGTGTTCTTGCCTGGAGAATCCCAGGGACAGGGAGGCCTGGTGGGCTGCCGTCTATGGGGTTGCACAGAGTCGGACACGACTAAAGTGACTTAGCATAGCAAACTGTGGAAAGCTTTTAAAGAGATGGGAATACCAGACCATCTTACCTGTCTCCTGAGAAACCTGTATGTGGGGTCAAGAAGCAACAGTCAGAACCCTGTATGGAACAACTGGTTAGTTCGAAACTGAGAAAGAAGTACGGCAGGACTGTCTCCTGTTACTTTGTTGGTTTAATCTATATGCTGAGCACATCATGAGAAATGCTGGGCTGGATGTGTTACAAACTGGAATCAAGATAGGTGAGAGAAACATCAACAACCTCAGAAATGTGGATAATACCACTCTTAATGGCAGAAAGCAAAGAGAATCTATAGAGCCTCTTGATGAGGGTGAAGGAGGAGAGTGAAAGAGCCAGCTTAAAACTAAATATTAAAAAAACTAAGATAATGGCATCCAGACCCAATACCTCATAGCAAATAGAGAGGGGAAAAGGTGGAAGTAGTGACAGATTTCCTCTTCTTGGGCTCTAAAATCACTGTGGATGGTGACTGCAGCCATGAAATCAGAAGACGTTTGCCTCTTGGTAGGAAAGCTAGGACAAACCTATACAGTGTGTTGAAAAGCAGAGACATTACTCTGCTCACAAAGGTCAGTATGGTCAAGGCTGTGGTCTTCCCAGTGGTCACTATAGTTCTGAGAGCTGGACCATAAAGAAGGTGAAGCACAGAAGATTTGATGCCTTCGAACTGTGGTGCTGGATAAGACTCCTGAGAGTCCCTGGGACAGCAAGGAGATCAAATCAGTCAATCTTAAGGGAAATCAACCCTGAATACTCATTGGAAGGACTGATGCTGAAGCTGAAATTCCAGTATTTTGGTCATCTGATGCACACAGACAGCTCATTGGAAAAGTCCCTGATGCTGGGAAAGATTGAGGGCAGAAGGAGAAGAGGGCATCAGAGCATGATGAGAAGGCTGGATGGCATCGCTGATGTAATGGACATGAACTTGGGCAAGCTTCAGGAGATGGTGAAGGACAGGGAGGCCTGGTGTGCTGCAGTCTGTGGGTCAAAAGGAGTCGGACACAACTGGGTGACTGAATAAGTGTGTGCAAGTCAAGTCTCTGTTGTTCACATCACTCCTTTTTCTGGTAGGTCAGTCTTTAGAATTTTTTTTTTTGCCAGCAATGCTTGCAATATTTTGCAGTCTTCATTCTAAGAGGGTGACTTTCCTTTCCACTTCTCTGAGAAAATAGAATAATCAGAAGAGACAGGCCACATCCCCATCACTGCTTCTACCTGCATACCTGCACCGGGGCCCGCACAGCCCGCCTTTCCTCCATTATTGTGGAGGAACTGTTCGTGCTCTTAACCGTGACAGTCATCCCCCTTGTGCCCTAGATCCCATCTTCTGTATTGACTTAGGGACATTGCTCCATTAGTTCTGTCCTCTTTCTTCTGCACCATCATTTCCCTTTCCTCCATTGGATTGTTTCCATTAGTAACAGACAACTGTTTCTCCCAACTTAAAACAACGGCAGCAGCATAATGATAATTAATGCAACTGCCAGCAACGGCTCCATTTTCTACTTTCCTCTACGAAACTTTTCTACAGTTGCTTTTGCTTGCTATCCCCAGTTCCTCACTTCTCATTCTACTCTCGTCAGTCACCAGTGACTGCCGTATCGTTAACTCCAGTGTTCACTTCTCGGTCCTTGTCTTACTTGATCAATCAGCAGTATCATTATCACACTTTCTTTAAATTTCCAGGGTACTTCTACTTTCTTGATCTTCTTTGCTGGTTCCTCTTCATCTTTCTCATCTCTTAACATTGGATATTCTAGACCTCAGTCCTTAGATTTCTTCTGTATTTTTTACCTCTTCACTGATAAACTTATCCAGTCTCATGGTTTATAAGTAGTATAATTAAGCTCACAGCTCCTAAATTATATTTCCTTTCTGAACCTATTCAGGGAACTCCAGATTTGTTTATTCAGTTACTTGAGAGATTAACTTGGATGTCTAATAAATCCCTTAACACGCCTGAAACCAAACTCTCAATATTTCCTGGAGTTGTTATACATTTGTTTTATGCAGATTAGAGAAAGACTTATCTTGCTCTAAACAGAAGCTCCCTGTGTAGGGTACACAGTTTTGGCTCCCCCTCCCCCCGCCTTTTTGGTAACTTTTCCTTCCTCTAGTTTTCTTTTAAGCTAATAGCAGCAGCTCCATCTTTCTTGTTGTTTTAGTCAAATATTTGTGAGTTATCCTTTGCTTCCTTCTTCTTTCCAGCCGTTTCCAATTAGCCAATAAGCCCTGGTGGATATATTCAGTTGGAGAAGCGGGAAGAGATTTGTAGCTAAAGGAAAGCAGAAAGACAAGAAGGCCAAAGAGCATGAAACACATTTCAGGCAGCTCTTCAGCCTTGCCAAGATTCCAGCCTTGCCACTGGAAATGTCTTCCTTTCTGTCTTTCACAGCCCAGCTCATCTTTTACAGCTCAGCTCAAATAAGATCTGCTCTGTTGAAATGCCTTTAACACTGTTTTAGCACTAAACTATTCTTTTTACCACTTTTAATCCTTTGTGTCAGTTTGGTTTTCACCTTGGTTTCCTTATCTGTATGTACAATGTCATATGTCTGAACGTGAACGTGAAGTCGCTCAGTCGTGTCCGACTCTTTGCGACCCCATGGACTGAAATGCAGGTATTAAATTACCCAATTCATAGCTTTATGAGATTAAATGAGTACTTATAAAGTGCTTTGAATTGTGCCTGGCCCATGGGTAATATCAAAAAAAGTTAGCTCTTTTGATAATGCTGATGATGTCACTGTCTTTCTAGAAGGTTGTGTGTCTCTGAGGGGTCAGTGATGTTATCTGAGTCAGCTTTGGATGCCTGGCTTTTTTTTGCGGGGGTAGGTAGGGCTTGAATTTATTAATTTTATGCAAAAATCTCCTAAATGCCCACATTTTACAGGTTAGGAAAAGCCCTTTTTGAGGCCACCTAGACATAAGACTTCCCTGGTGGCTCAGACGGTAAAGCATCTGTCTATGATGTGGGAGACCGGGGTTTGATCCCTGGATTGGGAAGATCCCTTGGAGAAGGAAATGGCAATCCACTCCAGTACTATTGCCTGGAAAATCCCATGGACAGAGGAGCCTGGTAGGCTATAGTCCATGGTGTTGCAAAGAGTCGGACACGACTGAGTGACTTCACGTTCACGTTCAGACATATGACATTCTACAATACACTTTTCAACATGACAAAAAGTATACAATATTTTGAGTCCAGGTCCCTAAAACTTATGTGCTATTTTGTCTGATGGGGTAGTGCTGCACAGTTAGCCTGGAGAGCAGCTGTTAGTCTCTGTTTATGGGACACATCATTGCAGTTGTCTCTCAGTATCTGGGTATCTGTGGGGAACTGGGTCCAGGCTGTCTGTGGATACCAAAACCTGAGGATGCTCCATTATGTGAAATGGCATTGTATGGTCAGTCCTCCGAGCCTGTGGATTCTTAATCCAGGGATTCAGCCAACCGGAATTCTGTCTGTGGTTGGCCTAATCTGCCGATGTGAATACCTTAGCATACTATTAGGCACAGAGTAGATGATCAGTGTTTATTGAAGAGGTGGATTCATAGTATTGGGCATGCAGATGTGTTTGGATAGACGTAGGTACATGGAGGCAACAGTGGTGCATTGGAAAAAGTGCTGGAATTAGATTTTATGGCAAAGCTCTGGCTCAGACTTCACCAGTTGCATGACCTTGGGTAAGCCCCTTAACCTTTCTGAACCTTAGTTTTTTCAGCAGAAATGAGAGATATATCTCAGGGTAATATTTTAAGGATCACTGGAGTTAATGCATAAGAAAGTGCTTGGTAATCTATAGCTTATGATGCAAATAAGGTTGTTTGGTATTAAGGTTTATAATTCAAAAAATATACCTAGTGTAATTATAGAGCAACGAGACTTAGAGTAAATTGTATAAGAAAATCAGTCCAGTCATTTTATGCTTATCTTAGTTATATTATCTGTATGGATCTCTTTACTCTTTGTCTGGAAAGGTGATGAATGGCTTATGGTTACTTTTTGTGCATATACTGGAGGCTATGAGAACATTTCCACACTCTGTTCCCAGAAGGTTATTTTTTTTTTTTTTTGGCTTGCTTGAGTAGTCACAACTGAAGTCTGTTGTTCTTTTCTACATGGCTTCTTAGTTTTCTCCCGTAGAAAATCAGTTTGTGAAAATTTATGTAGGTTGAGCACAATCAAACATTTTGAAAGTAATTTGTAGGATTAAATTTTTAAAAACCTAATTATTAGTCAGTGAGATTATAGCTTTTTTTCCAGAATAAATTGCTGGATGAAGAAATCTACGTGAAAACCCCTGACACTTGAATAGCTTTCTCTTAGGTGCATTTTCCCCAGTCAGTTTGTG
Source organism: Tragelaphus eurycerus (assembly GCA_935064755.1). NCBI lineage: Eukaryota > Metazoa > Chordata > Mammalia > Artiodactyla > Bovidae > Tragelaphus > Tragelaphus eurycerus. The sequence continues at coordinate 10,626,058 of CAKXYN010000038.1, forward strand.
TACAGTTATGAGTGGTCAGCTTGAAATCTTCGTCAGATGGAACCCACACCTCCCACGTTCCTCCCTGCTGTGGCTGCCTGTGCTGGTGTTTTTCGGCAGATCTCAGCTTTTGGGTCTAGTGCAGTCTTGGAGCAGAGAGGGGCTGCTCAGATACAAGCTTTTTGCTCATGCAGCTGTGTCTTATGCCACTTGTTAAGGGTTTCTTTCATGTCTCCTCACAGAAGTAAATAAAGAACTGCTTTTGTATTCTGCTGTTATCCTTTTAAACCTGGCCATGTTGAAACATAATAAGCCTAGTTTCTATGTTGTAGTATTGATTACATTTCAGGCCCTGGGTATTGGTGATCTGTCTCATCGTTTAGTGCTTAGCAACATTGATGCTGCTGCTCAAGGAGCTGTGTATGTCATCTGTGGCAGTTGCAGATTTTACAGTCACACTAAGGCTTATATCTTACCATTTTTTTTTTTTCTGAAGGATGTGACCCAAACATGACTACCTTGCAACTCTTTAAGGTATTTTATTGCTTTTAAGCTTATTTTGAGGCTAACTGTAGTTATGGTGGTTTCAAGAATATCTCAGTATTGTTAGAGTAACTCCCAGTTGAGATTCATTCATTTCTTCATTTCACCCAGAAAGAGTTATATAGAAGGATCTCGACTTATTCTGTGTGAGAAAACAATATCTAATATGTTGGAATCAGATTAGATCATTCGCTCAGTCGTGTCCGACTCTTTGCAACCCCATGAACCGCAGCACGCCAGGCCTCCCTGTCCATCACCAGCTCCCGGAGGTCACTCAGACTCACACCCATCAAGTCAGTGATGCCATCCAGCCATCTCATCCTCTGTCGTCCCCTTCTCCTCCTGCCCTCAATCCCTCCCAGCATCAGAGTCTTCTCCAATGAGTCAACTCTTCGCATGAGGTGGCCAAAATACTGGAGTTTCAGCTTTAGCATCATTCCTTCCAAAGAAATTCCAGGATTGATCTCCTTCAGAATGGACTGGTTGGATCTCCTTGCAGTCCAAGGGACTCTCAAGAGTCTTCTCCAACACCACAGTTCAAAAGCATCAATTCTTCGGCGCTCAGCCTTCTTCACAGTCCAGCTCTCACATCCATACATGGCCACAGGAAAGACCATAGCCTTAATACATAGGTTTTTATTTTTAAAATTGAGCTGAAGTTCCCATATATTCTGGATAATTCAAATTTGTGATTAGGGAAAGCAGCATGATATCCAATTTATATTTATAAAGTCAGATGACTCTTTAGTTCCTGTCATATGTACATATGTGTGTGTATATATAACACTCCTTTTCCTGGGGCAGTGAAGACCTTTGACTCAGAAGAGAAAAGCCAGGAATCAGCAAGGAAAATTAGCTTATCTTTCCACATAGGCGATATTGCTTGCAGTGCCATTGGCTACTAAGAATATCCTGGAGGTCTTCCTGTAGGAAGTGGCAGAATGACCTGTTTTGAAAGATGAGTGAGAATGAACTGGATTCAGAAGGCAGAGGGTGACACTTTTGGCTAAGGGAGGAGTGTATAGAAACATAGTGGGAAAGATCACATGTAGTTGGGGGATTGTATTTGTTCTGGTGGGATCAAAAAGAAAATGTAGGGGAATGGTGGGAATGAGCCTAGACCCACAATTGGGCAAATAATTAAGTTGTTGCTGAAGTAATTGTCATCAAGATCATCAGTAACATCACCACCACCTTACCCTCACACTAACCATCATTGTTAGCATCCTGACAAGTTGCACACCAGGCTCAATTAAGGGAGTGGCAGAAAGGGGAGATGTTCGGTCAGTCTAATCTACAGGATTTGGGGACTGATTTGATGGTGGGGTGACTTATGCATAGATGCTACTACTACTGAGTCACTTCAGTCGTGTCCAACTCTGTGCGACCCTATGGACAGCAGCCCACCAGGCTCCTCTGTCCACGGGATTCTCTAGGCAAGAATACTGGAGTGGGTTGCCATTTCCTTCTCCATGAGTAGAGGGGTTGTTGTATTTGGACTGCTTGTGGGACATCCAGTAGAGCTGTCAATCAGGAATATGGGCACACAGAACTGGAATTTAGTTAGGGAGGTCTGGGATGCAGATGCACTTTGGGAATCATACTTGAAGTCTTTCTTCTTGTGTGTCTTTTTTACAAAGTGTATAGGAGAGGAAATAAGGGAAGAGAGCAAGTTATATATTTGGGGTGAGGGGCTTGAAAAAAATGTTAATGTTGTAGAAAGGAAAAAGGGAAAGAAGAGAGTTTATAATTTTTTTTTTTTTTTTTTTTACTGAGTGCCTGTTGTGTGTAGTCATGTGCTAGATACTGCAGAGACAGAGTGAATGATGGTGCTAGGTCTATGGGCAATGCATGATGAGTCTGAGAAGAGTCCTTGTTTTCAAGGAACTCATAGTATTTTAGTGAGCAGAGGCACATAAGCTGCTAACAAGAAGTAATAGGAGGGAAAGTGTAATGGCACAATGGCAATAAATTATTCCTGAAAGCAACTGGAGGAGGCTTCTTGGAGATGATAACATTTAGGTGGACACTGAGTGGAATGTTTCTCAGGGGAAAAGAGAGGGAGGACCTTTCTCGACTGGTGATAGTGCATGAGTGCTATCTACTAAACTGGGTTCCCACCAAATTCATATGTTGAAGCCATAAGCACCCCCTAAGTCACTATATATTTAAGGAGATAATTAAGGTCCATTGAAGTCAGAGGGTGGGATTCTTAGAGGACAGATGTCTTTATAAGAAATGAAAGAGACACCAGAGCTCTCTTCCTCTTCATGTGATCACAGAATAAATTCATTTAAAGGTATAGCAGGAAGGTGGTTGCCTGCAAGTTGCAAAGAGAACTTTCATAAGAATCTGAATTTTCCAACACTTTGATCTTGGAGTTTTTGCTTCCATGACTGTGAGAAAATAAATTTCTGTTGTTTAAGCCAGCAGCCTATGGCTTTTTGTTGTGGTGGCCAGAGTAGACTAGAACAGTGAGCAACTCACAGAGACACGCAGTGTGTTTTAGAGAAGATAAGCAGCTCTGTGAATCTAGAGACAAGGATGTAGGCGGGGGTGTGGTGGGAGATGAGAGAGGTAAGTGCATTCTTTGAGTAACTGTATAACCTTGAAGGCAAATGGCCACTTGGCTTAATACCTCTTGGGTTTTGAATACTGATCATAGGGTCCTGTGAGCAAAAGAAGCAGAACTGGGAAAATTTGGGGGCTCCTTAAGGAGGAGCAGAGCTAATGGTCAAAATAGATTTATGCCACAAAGGCAGTTGGAGTAGCCATCCCTTATAATGAAGACCTGAAAATTTAAGATTGAAATTAAAACATGAAACATTTCCTACATTTCCTAATAGACAAGGTCTGTTGCTATATAGACATTAGATATTATCTGTTTCATTTTGTGATTTTTGGATCTTTGGTTGGTAGTATTTGGAAATCAGTTTAAGAGTAGCATTGAAAGCACCATCCAGGTGACTATATTCATTAATTTTGTTACTGTCAGTGAATGGAATGCTTACACAGGCAACCTCAGTGAACCCTGGTGAAAATGTTCCTTTTCTGTTGTGTTGGACTTGTGAGTTTCAGTGTTGATATGTTGGCTGGTTAATGCTAGTCTGGGCCAAGTCAAAGACATGTAAAATGCAGCCAGCATTCCCTTGAATAATCAACTCTCCTTTAGAAGGAAATGGGAAGTTGTTGTAGATTAAATACTAAAGGGAAAGTGGTGACAGATGTTTAATTGGTTGCTTTCTTGTCACTTCTTAATGTGTGAGATGCCCTTACGAGAAGAGCTAGAGTAGACAGATTGAATGGAAACAGCCATTTAACTATTCTTTGACTCATCCTTATGATAGTATTCATTTCTCATTTTATTTCTAATATATTCACTGTTTATTAAAATTTTCAGCATCTGATTATAGACAAAGAGTAACTGCCCCCCCCCCCCAATATATTTGTCATTGTTTGGAAAACAATATTGCTGCTGCTGCTGCTGCTGCTAAGTCGCTTCAGTCGTGTCTGACTCTGTGCGACCCCATAGATGGCAGCCCACCAGGCTCCCCTGTCCCTGGGATTCTTAGTGAATTTTATACTCTCTCATCACACATGAAGTACAGAAAGCTAAGCATGGCCCAGCCTTGAGAAGTTCAGAGAACTTGTTGCTTTCATCCTGCACCCTTCAGATACTTTTGACCTCCTCAGATGAAGGTCTGTCATAAACACACAAGCCAGGCACACTGTTCAAGCTCATTCCCTGTAGTGTTCATCAAGACTGTCAAGAAGTTCTCTTCCTGTTTCTACCTTTCATTTTTGATCTGCCCCAGCCTCTGAAACCCATCTTTCTGGCTATGACCTTTGGCATGAACTTGGGATTTGTTTTCTGGCTTTATGCAGTAATGCTGCTGCTGCTAAGTCACTTCAGTCATATCTGACTCTGTGCTACCCCATGGACTACAGCCCACCAGGCTCCTCCGTCCATGGGATTTTCCAGGCAAGAGTACTGGAGTGGGGTGCCATTGCCTTCTCCATTATGCAACAATAGCTGCTAGTAAAAGTATACTTCGGTCTGTGGAGGGGACTGACTGGAGGATTCAACACTCTAAAGCCACCTGCTGAATGGGGTCATATATATAAAGTATTGAGCGTGGAACCTGGCATCAGGTAATGCTATATATTTCAGTAAATGTTAATCCCTTGCAAGTTTTCCATGCTTAGCATTTTCAGATGTCAGAAGGAGAGGATGGTAGCGGAGAGACTGTTAGGCTGTTTGCTGTACAGAATCAGAATTGAGAAGGGAGATTTTGGAATGTGAACCTTTTTTTTTTTTCTTTCCTTTGATCCATCACAAGATCTAGTGTCGTGTTAATTCTTACTCCTAGGTGTGGCTACTGAAGTTGGAAACGTGTTCAAATCAAAACTCACTAGCTGTGTGACTCTGAGAAAATTACTTAATGTTTGTGTGCCTCATCTGTTAAATTGAGATAATAATAGTACCTAACTGAGAATTGTTGAGATGAGTAAAAGACATCACATGCAAAGCACCTAGAAACAGAGCCTGGTTGTTAGTGAGTGCTTACTAATATTAGATACTACTATTGTTCCTATTATTTTCTTGTTACCCACAAAAGTCCCTGCCATGTAGAAAATTTTTTGTTATGACTATCGTTATTATTGTTACCTACATTAGTCATTTTCTGTAGACATAAGTGAAACAAATTCAGGGGTACTGTTTTCTGCATTATTAGTCTTATTTAAATGGCACATGCATTTATTCATGTATATGTTACTAGATCAATACCAATGTACACTCTTATTTCAGCTTTTATTTTTGGCTTCTCTTTTTCAGAACCACCAGAAGCCATCTCCTAGACAGGTGAAGCCACTTATCTCTTTGCAGCTGTGTGCAGAGACTTGGCAGCCAGCATATGAGATGCTTGGCTGAGACAAATTTTATATCAGAGTCAGATTTACAACATGAGGCCGTGACTGCTGATGCCTTGAAATGACTCATTTTTCTCCCCAGGCTTTGGATCTTTTACTTGCTAGTACTGAACTTCTGCTCGTTTGCTTCCCCTACCTATGGATCGTTCTCCATGAATTACTGCTTGCCTGTCTCTCCTCTCACTGTGAATTGTTTTGAGTCCTAGCTCGTCTGTAAAATCTTATCCCTTGTCTTGTTCCTGGGTTCAAGTAATTGCATCCTGTTTATCTTGCTGGCCTGGAGGTTGACCCTTCTGTCCTGACTCTTGATTCTCACCTGGCCTTGTATTATCAGTAGCCTCTCAGTCTAAACATCTTCCTGGTCCAAACATCTTCCTGGTCCTATTAACCCATTAAAACTAATTCTGCCCAAGTGACCAAAACCTTTCCTGAAAAACTGCTGTGGCTGATATACACCATGCCAGGTTTAGTTGCCATTTGGTAGTTTGTTCTAGAACATTCTGAGAGAATTCTCTGCTTTGCCTTTCATGAGAAGTGAGTCAGTGTATATTGTTCAGGCATAAATGAAAAGTGGATTTGAATTTTTATCCTTGAAAATGGATCCTTGCCCTGTTAGGGGAGGGGTATGGGTCAGAGAACAGTTCCTAGTGAACCGGCAAACCCATACACATTCTTTGCCCCAAATAGTGGACATTTCTTGTTTCATTTCCTTCTGCTCCCAGAATATGTATAGTGCTGCATATTTTTTTGAGAGAGTAAGTTTTGTTTGTGTCACAGACTCAGAGAGTCCTTGGTGGCTTGCTGACAGGTGTTGAAAATGGTGGGACTGGAGCGCTGACAGGTGATTCATGCATATGGATGTCTTCTGTGATTATACATAGCAGTCTATCTGGGGTTATTTATGGTCGCATTGTCATGGCGATCAGTGAGCAGTAAACAAGGCTGTCAAAGCCCTAGGGAGAGCTTTTACAGCCTTTGTGACCAACTGTGGAGCCTCTAATTTATTTGTTTGTTTAATTAGTTTTTTAAAAGTTAGAATCTCTGTTTTATTCTTCTTCTAAGTTTTTATGAAATATAAAACTCTGAAAATTAGGAAGTATAAGTCATTGCCTATTTTCTTATAAAATTTATGGATTAGATCTTTTTATTTGTGTGCTTAATAAGTTTTCTGAACATAAAGGTACAAATTATATTAAAAATTTAAAAAGTAATCTTGGTGACTTTACAAATTTAATTAATTTATTTTAATTGGAGGCTAATTACTTTACAATACTGTAGTGGTTTTTGCCATACATTGACGTGAATCAGCCATGGTTATACATGTGTCCCCCATCCTGAACCCCGCTCTCACATCCCTCCCCATCCCATCCCTCAGGGTGGTCCCAGTGCACTGACTTTGAGTTCCCTGTTTCATGCGTCGAACATGGACTGGTGATCTATTTCACATATAGTAATATACATGTTTCAATGCTATTCTCTCAAATCATCCCACTCTCACCTTATCCCACAGAGTCCAAAAGTCTGTTCTTTATATTGTGTCTCTTTTCCTGTCTCACATATAGGATCTTCATGACCATCTTTATAAATTCCATATATATGCATTAATATACTATATAGGTGTTTTTCTTTCTGACTTACCTCACTCTGTATAATAGGCTCCAGTTTCATCCACCTCATTAGAACTGATTCAAATGCATTCTTTTTAATAGCTGGGTAATATTCCATTGTGTATATGTGCCACAGCCTTCTTATCCATTCTTCTGCCGACAGACATCTAGGTTGCTTCCATGTCCTAGCTATTGTAAACAGTGCTGCATTGAACATTGGGGTACACGTGTCTCTTTCAATTCTGGTTTCCTCTATGTGTATGCCCAGCAGTGAGATTGCTGGGTTGTATGGCTGTTCTATTTCCAATTTTTTAAGGAATCTCCACACTGTTCTCCATAGTGGCTGTACTAGTTTGCATTCCCACCAACAGTGTAAGAGGGTTCCCTTTTCTCCACACCCTCTCCAGCATTTATTGCTTGTAGACTTTTTGATAGCAGCCTTTCTGACTGGCATGAGATGGTACCTCATTTTGGTTTTGATTTGCATTTCTCTGACAGTGATGTTGAGCATCTTTTCTTGTGTTTGTTAGCCATCTGTATGTCTTCTTTGGAGAAATGTCTGTTTAGTTCTTTGGCCCATTTTTTGATTGGGTCATTTATTTTTCTGATATTGAGCTACATGAGCTGCTTGTATATTTTTGAGATTAATTCTTTGTCAGTTTCTTCATTTACTATTTCTCCCATTTTGAAAACTGTCTTTTCATCTTGCTTATAGTTTCCTTCATTGTGAAAAAGCTTTTCAGTTGAATTAGGTCCCATTTGTTTATTTTTGCTTTTATTTCCATTACTCTGGGAGGTGGGTCATAGAGGATCCTGCTGTGATTTATACCAGAGAGTGTTCTGCCTATATTTTCCTCTAGGAGTTTTATAGTTTCTGGTCTTACATTTGCATATTTAATCCATTTTGAATTTATTTTTGTGTATGGTGTTAGAAAGTGTTCTACTTTCATTCTTTTACAAGTGGTTGACCAGTTTTCCCAGCACCACTTGTTAAAGAGATTGTCTTTTCTCCATTGTATATTCTTTACCTCCTTTGTCAAAGATAAGGTGTCCATCTGTTCAGTTCAGTTCAGTTGCTCAGTGTGTCTGACTCTTTGTGATCCTATGAATTGCAGCATGCCAGGCCTCCCTGTCCATCACCAACTCCTGGAGCCTACCCAAAGCCATGTCCATCGAGTTGGAGATGCCATCCAACCATCTCATCCTCTGTCGTCCCATTCTCCTCCTCTGTCGTCCCATTCTCCTCCTGTCCCCAATCCCTCCCAGCATCAGAGTCTTTTCCAATGAGTCAACTCTTCACATGAGGTGGCCAAAGTACTGGAGTTTCAGCTTTAGCATCATTCCTTCCAAAGAAATCCCAGGGTTGATCTCCTTCAGAATGGACTGGTTGGATCTCCTTGCAGTCCAAGGGACTCTCAAGAGTCTTCTCCAACACCACAGTTCAAAAGCATCAATTCTTCAGCGCTAAGCTTTCTTCACAGTCCAACTCTCACATCCATACATGACCACTGGAAAAACCATAGCTTTGACTAGACGGACCTTTGTTGGCAAAGTAATGTCTCTGCTTTTGAATATGCTATCTAGGTTGGTCATAACTTTCCTTCCAGGAAGCAAAAGTCTTTTAATTTCATGGCTGCAATCACCATCTGCAGTGATTTTGGAGCCCCCAAAATAAAGTCTGACACTGTTTCCACTGTTTCCCCATCTATTTGCTGTGAAGTGATGGGACCAGATGCCATGATCTTCGTTTTCTGAATGTTGAGCTTTAAGCCAACTTTTTCACTCTATTCTTTCACTTTCATCAAGAAGCTTTTTAGTTCTTCTTCACTTTCTGCCATAAGGGTGGTGTCATCTGCATAGCTAAGGTTATTGATATTTCTCCCAGCAATCTTGATTTCAGCTTGTGCTTCCTCCAGCCCAGCGTTTCTCATGATGTACTCTGCATAGAAGTTAAATAAGCAGGTGACAATATACAGCCTTGACGTAGTCCTTTTCCTATTTGGAACCAGTCTGTTGTTCCATGTCCAGTTCTAACTGTTGCTTCCTGACCTGCATGCAGGTTTCTAAAGAGGCAGGTCAGGTGGTCTGGTATTCCCATCTCTTTCAGAATTTTCCACAGTTTGTTGTGATCCACACAGTCAAAGGCTTTGGCATAGTCAATAAAGCAAAAATAGATCTTTTCTGGAACTCTCTTGCTTTTTTGATGATCCAGAAGATGTTGGCAATTTGATCTCTGATTCCTCTACCTTTTCTAAAACTAGCTTGAACATCAGGAAGTTCGTGGTTCATGTATTGCTGAAGCCTGGCTTGGAGAATTTTGAGCATTACTTTACTAGTGTGTGAGATGAGTGTTAGAATATTAACACTCACTGTTAATAGGAACAGAACTAGGGCTTCCAGAGTAAATCATTCTATTTCCTCTAGTTTTATCCTGTCTTTTATTTAGAACTTGGATAAGCCATCAGATATTCCTAGTATAGTAGAGTCACAGCACTAAACAGATAAGGAAAGGAGGCTTTATTACCTTCATCTTGCTTTTTGCTTCCTTTATAGAGCTTGATCATAATTCCCTTTTCCTTGAAATCTCTTTTGGACATTATTCTATACTTTTTGGAAAATCACTAAACAATTGTTCCAGAGAATCATAGGAATAATCTCATAAACCCTCAGCAAGACAGTTTTAAGGTGAATAATACCAAATTCTCTGCTTCAACAACAACGTTTTATCTTCTGTTGAATCTTCATCTCAGTGATTTGCAATGGTACTCATCAAATAATATGATGGAAAAAGGGATGTGGCTGGAGATGAGGCCAAAGAAGGATTGATCTTGACAAATGGAACTAACTTCAAAGAGACGAGAAAATTGATTTTGGTTTGTGCCAAGTGTACTTGGAAATAGAAGGTTGTAGTCTTTATCCCTTGAGTATATTAGTCTTCATATATCACTAAGTCCCTTGGGTAAAATGGCTACTACCACTGAGGTGCTTGTCACAGCAGATTTATCTAATGCATTTGCTGCAGAGTTTTATTCTTCTCGGTCAATGTGGCATATGAATCCATCTTTTTTGTGTGTTTTTAAGGCCTTATCTTGGTCAAAAAAATCTGTATTAAAGTCACAAAATCTCTAGAGCAAACCTTGGAAAAAGGTGCGTGCATATTGTTCCAGGTTGATTGTTATTGAAATGTAGATGCAGGACTTTCTATTGTGAGATTAATGAAGAAAATTACCCACCATTGCCCACATTACTTGGCAATTTTTTCTCTCCATAATGGAGAGAAGTAAAATTCAAAGAACAGCAAAGAATGCTTAAAGGGACTCGGAACTGATGAAATAGTAGGACTTATACGTGAAATCATAAAGGTGTAGATCTGTACGAAATCTTAGATGCCATGTAGGTCTGTCTTTTTATTTTACTGAGAACCACAAATCTGGATAAAATCTCCTTTACCCCAGAGTTGTAGCAAGCATCCCTTTTGTAGGGGCTTTAGTTAGTTTAGAGCTGAGCTGAGACTCGGGGAGGGTCATGACTCCCTTTATCCTGTTCTTTGTGTGACCCTCATCTATCTTGAAGCTTGAACTATTATTACTTATTGAAATAATCTGTAAGGTGCCTTACTGTTTAACCTACTTCCTGTCATTTCTTGCTACACCCTCTCTACTTTCTGGTGGGTTTACTCATCTCCTGGGACCAGAGATGCATCAGCCTGCGTTGGTTCTTACATTTGTCAGATTAATGCTCATTTCTAGAGAACTCATGCCCTTCCCCTGCTCTCAGTCTACAGTCAGCTACATTTGATGACCTCTGTTCTGCCCAGTCAAACCCGACTTAGGCCACAAAGATTTCCCTTCCTGCTCAGTCCTGACAGATTCATGGTTCCTGAATTCCTAAATGATTTGCAGTTTCTAACTGTGATTCCCAAAGCCCAGCCAGTCTTCAAAATCAACTGGAAAGGTTTTTTTTTAAAAAAATATGTGAAAATTTATTTTAAATATAGATTCTTGGGACCCACTTCCAAAATTCTATTTTGAGTAGGTCTGGAGTGGAGCCCAGGAATCTACTAAAAAAAAAAAAAAAAACCCTCAACCTGTCGCCCCCCCCCCCCCCCGCCCCCCGCCCCGCCAACCCCCCAAATAACTTCTGTGTGATTTTCATGAGCAGGTAGATTTGGGAACCAATGATCTGAAATACTAATTTATTTATTTATTTTTTTTATTTTACTTAACTTTACAATATTGTATTACTTTTACAATACATCGAGATGGATCCGCCACCAGAGTACACGTGTTCCCCATCCTGAGCCCTCCTCCCTCCCCCCTCCCACACCATCCCTCCAGGTCATCCCAGTGCTCCAGTCCCAGGCATCTGTTATAGGGCATCGTACCTGGACTGACTCGTTTCAGATATGATATTATAGATATTTCAATGAAATACTAATTTAAAGTTTGTCCTGTATGGAGGTTTTTTTCATGTGAGTTCATTTTAAATTCCAACCTGTAAGGTTGAGGATAGTGGAAAGGGAGGAGAGTGGTCAGATCTGTTTGTAAAAGGAAGTGAAGTTTTTTTGCAAAAGAAGTGGTGGGAAGGAAGCAAGCTCCTTGAAACCATAGCTTATTGTCTATGATAAGACAAATCTGGTGAAAATTAAAATGAAGGGAGACTCCTAGAGATATTTCTTCCACAAAGCAGCTAGTTAATAAGCATCACTTGATACTGTGAAAGGAAAAAGTGCTTTGAAATCTAGCACAGCTCATAGAGTTTCAATGTATATATATTCAGTGTGGGCCTTAGCAAACACTTCTGGGGACCTTTTCAGTATTGCCTTTACTTTGTTTCTTTACTAAATTTTCTTGATTCTCAAATTTCTGTATGTGTCAGAACATCCTGGGGGCTTGGTTAAAACTCAGTCCTCAGATTCAGTAAGTCTGGGGTGGGGTTTGAGATTTGCATTTCTAACGGTTTCCCAGTTGATGCTGTTGCTGCTGGTTCACTGCTGAAAACTCTGTTTTTCACTTGACTTCTAGGACTTCTTTCTCTTGCTGCCCTGGCCAGTCCTTCCAGGTGTTCTGCTGAACACTCCTCTTCTTTCTTAATTTGAAATTGTGTCAGAATATTGGGAGTGCTCAGTTCTCAGACTTCTTCTCTATGTACACTCATTCCCTAGGTGTTTCTTTCCATTTTTGTGGATTACATACCATTATATATACTGCTTCTGCTCCTAAGTCACTTTAGTCGTGTCCGACTCTGTGCGACCCCATAGATGGCAGCCCACCTCAAATATACGCCTGTAGCCCATGTTCTCATTTGAATTCCAGAATGCTGTGTTTACCTGTCTACAAGGTATCTCCACTAGGGGTCAGATAGGCATCTCACAGTTCACTTGACCAAAACTTAACTCCTGATTCTACTCCCCAGCCTTCTCTTCTTCCTGCCCTTTTCATCTCAGGAATAGACACAGTTGTTCAACAGGCTACAAATCTTGGAGTCAACTTTAGTCATCTCTTGTTCTCTAATCTCATGTCATCCAATCCTATAAGCTTTACCTTCAACATATATCCTACATTTGATCACTTCCCATTTCCCGCTCCAAGGTGTAGCCCATACCTGAACCATTAACAAGGAATCTAATCTACTCATCTCTCATCTGGATCAATGTGGTCAGCTGCTAGATGGTTCTCTCTGTCTGTTCTAAACATAACAGCCAGAATTCTTTATAAGTATCAAGTCAGATTATCTCAATCACCTGTTAAAAATCTCCAGTGGTCTTTAATCACAGTTGGAGAAAATTCCAAGTCTTTATTGTTTGCCTCCAAGGGCATGGGTGGATTTGCCATTGGTCACCCCTCTGACCTTGGCTCTAGACAATACGATATGAATTTGCTGTATGAATACATTTGACAACATGCATTTATGATAGATGGGTTTGGAAGGTTATGTGAATGACAGTAAGAAGACTTTAAAAAATAAGAAATGGCTTTACAAGTAATAAATGGCAATGAAGGTTAAACTTGGAAATACAGTACATAGTCTATATAGATCAAGAACATAAATACAAAGGCCTTTGGCATCAACAAGCCATATGGAAGAATAAAGTTGTTAGGTAAGACCTTAGGCAATGACAGAGATGCTGGTGGACAGTGTATCCTGGCCCAGAGGTATCCAAATCCATTAACAAGAAACCATGCACACTACATTCAGATCAGATCAGTCGCTCAGTCGTGTCCAACTGTTTGCGACCCCATGAATCGCAGCACACCAGGCCTCCCTGTCCATCACCAACTCCCAGAGTTCACTGACACTCATGTCCCTCGAGTCAATGATGCCATCCAGCCATCTCATCCTCTGTCATCCTCTTCTCCTCTTGCCCCCAATCCCTCCCAGCATCAGAGTCTTCTCCAATGAGTCAACTCTTCACATGAGGTGGCCAAAATACTGGAGTTTCAGCTTTAGCATCATTCCTTCCAAAGAAATCCCAGGCCTGATCTACTTCAGAATGGACCGGTTGGATCTCCTTGCAGTCCAAGGGACTCTCAAGAGTCTTCTCCAACAACACAGTTCAAAAGCATCAATTGTTCGGTGCTCAGCCTTCTTCACAGTCCAACTCTCACATCCATACATGACCACAGGAAAAACCATAGCCTTGACTAGGCGAACCTTTGTTGGCAAAGTAATGTCTCTGCTTTTGAATATGCTATCTAGGTTGGTCATAACTTTCCTTCCAAGGAGTAAGTGTCTTTTAATTTCATGGCTGCAGTCACCATCTGCAGTGATTTTGGAGCCCAGAAAAATAAAGTCTGACACTATTTCCACTGTTTCCCCATCTATTTCCCATGAAGTGATGGGACAAGATGCCATGATCTTCGTTTTCTGAATGTTGAACTTTAAGCCAACTTTTTCACTCTCCTCTTTCACTTTCATCAAGAGGCTTTTGAGTTCCTCTTCACTTTCTGCCATAAGGGTGGTGTCATCTGCATATCTGAGGTTATTGATATTTCTCCTGGCAATCTTGATTCCAGCTTATGTTTCTTCAGGATGGAGCCAAAGCAAAAAGAATACCCAGCTGTGGATGTGACTGGTGATAGAAGCAAGGTCCGATGCTGTAAAGAGCAATATTGCATAGGAACCTGGAATGTCAGGTCCATGAATCAAGGCAAATTGGAAGTGGTCAAACAAGAGATGGCAAGAGTGAATGTCGACATTCTAGGAATCAGTGAACTGAAATGGACTGGAATGGGTGAATTTAACTCAGATGACCATTATATCTACTACTGCGGGCAGGAATCCCTGAGAAGAAATGGAGTGGCCATCATGGTCAAAAAAAGAGTCTGAAATGCAGTACTTGGATGCAATCTCAAAAACTACAGAATGATCTCTGTTCGTTTCCAAGGCAAACCATTCAATATCATAGTAATCCAAGTCTATGCCCCAACCAGTAATACTGAAGAAGCTGAAGTTGAACGGTTCTATGAAGACCTACAAGACTTTTTAGAACTAACACCGCAAAAAGATGTCCTTTTCATTATAGGGGACTGGAATGCAAAAGTAGGAAGTCAAGAAACACCTGGAGTAACAGGCAAATTTGGCCTTGGAATACGGAATGAAGCAGGGCAAAGACTAATAGAGTTTTGCCAAGAAAATGCACTGGTCATAACAAACACCCTCTTCCAACAACACAAGAGAAGACTCTATACATAGACCATCACCAGATGGTCAACACTGAAATCAGATTGATTGTATTCTTTGCATACTACATTAGCCAAACCGAAAACCAAAAACACTTCTAAATGCAGAGCAGAATTCTGCTCCAACTGTCAGTCTGCAACTGCTGACAACATACAAATTCTATTATAATGTAATTGTAGTCCTCCTAATTACTTTTATAAATGTAAACGTGTGGTATAAGTCACAGAAACTGCACTGAACAGGAAAAGTGTTTAGCCTTTAGGGTTCTAGAAGATTCTCATTGACACTTCTGTGATTCTGCACTAATTAACTGTTGAGGGATTCAAGTCATTCATGTAGATAAAAATGTCTCTCCTTCGGGTACAAACAGATTTATGTTTTTAATTCCCTGGTATTCAGGTGCCTTTTAAAGTTAAAAGTAGTTAATATGATATTTTAAAGCACTTGGACTTAGAAAAAAGTCTCTTTTTGCATGTATTTTATTTTTCCTCCTTTTTTTCTGCCTAAAGAAACAGAGGCATGGTTTCAGCCTCATCGCTCATTTTAATCCATGTGCTGTCCATAGGAAATGCATAATGAATGTATTGATGAATTACCATGCAAGCTGAGAAGCAGCATGCTGGTTTGCTTGAGGATTCAATTAAAATTGAACAATGTTATTTTGAATAATAAAATGCCGTTGTGAATAAGAAATTCAAGTAAACAATGCAATTAGTAAAAAGTGATGTTGATGAAGCTGAGTTAGGTCTACCTTTATATACTTATATTAAATATAATTCTTATATATATCACAAATAAAATTTCAGAATTGAAAAAATAATAGCTTGTGGGAATGGAAAATTTATATTGGAATTAATAATATATTTCTGAATAACAGCCAAGAGTCTTTTTAGTTTGCAGTAAGTATATAACTTTCCTTGATAATACAGGTTTAATAAAATTTTAATGTTTTTATAGTGCTATGTTTGGTGATAATATTGAAGATTATCCCTGCCCAGTAGGCTGCTGTGTTAAATGTATATCTGTAAATAAATAACATGTATGTCACTCTCTGTCATCTCCATAAGACTATTATACTACACATATGATCTGATTTTTTTTTTTTTAAATAGGAAATTTTTGAGCTAAGACCTGAAGATTAGAATTCACAGATGTAAGAAATATGGATGTTGGGATGTTTGTGAAAAGCAGAAATGGACATTTTAATAGGACTTGACTAGAAATGTGGCCAGGGAAGGGTAGTCAGTAATACCTCAGGGCAGAGAGTCCCAAACAGAGAGTGCTTGAGTGGAAGGGAAGGGCTGGCTGCTCCTGTCATGAGGCAGCCTTTGAAGTCACCTCACTGTCTTGCTGCTTTCTGCCCACCTTTGCTCTCTTCTAACCCCCTGCCCATCATCCCTCTCTTACAGTCCCTGCCCAGCCACCTCCCTAGATCTTGAAATGGTAGCATATCAGATTGTGAATGACAGTTTGAATCTAGTCATGTCTTTATTAAATCAAAGTTAGTGATAATATTGAAAATTAGACCAACTTCCAAACATTGTGGGATGTTTGAATCATGCATGTGTTAGTCACTCAGTCATATCTGACTCTTTGTGACCCTGTGGACCATAGCTCAACCAGGCCCCTCCGTCCATGGAATTCTCCAGCAAGAATACTGAAGTGGGTTGCCATTTCCTCCTCCAGGGGATCTTCCCAACCCAGGGATTGAACCCGGGCCTCCCACACTGCAAGCATGCTCTTTATCATCTGAGCCAACAGGGAAGAAATTTCTATAATTTATGATGTATAATTGTATATATAGTCTACTGTTGTATAGCTTGGTTATTAGCAAACTGGTAAAGGTGCCAACACTGAGAGCACTCCAGGTCATAGGTTGTTCTCATGGTATCTAAAGTGATGATTGAGCCAGAGCCACAGACAAAATGGCAAAGTAGAAGTTAACTTTGGTTCCCACCCACTACTTCTTTGGTTCACTTTTCTAGCAGTCAGAGGAGAGGATAGTGATCTTCATACCAAAGTCATCTTTGATAGGTCTGGCTTGGAGTTAGGTGGATGATGGAGTCACAGAAAAGCAGAGGGAGTGTGACGGTGGCGTGTCCCAGGCATGAACAGTGACTCTCTGAAAGGGTGGAGGAGTCATGGTTTAGAAGAGCAGTTGTGGAGTGAGGAGGCTCCTGCACCCTCCTCAGCTCCGAGGGGTCTGGAATGATGAGCAGCCTTTACCCAGGTGGTTGTTAGAGAAGTGGAGTCCTTAGTGGGGAGCCAGGAGGAGCACGTGGGGTTCAGAGAGGCTGTTCCTGTGTGCTTGCTCAAAGGGAAGCGAGCTGCCTCTGGGTCTCAGCATGCCAGCTGTCAAGGGTGGAGGGAGAGGATTTTCCAGGCAGTCACTGGTAGTCTGGGCTCTTACTCATTCTCTCTGGGCCTTAGGTGGAGGTGCAAATAGCTAACAGGCAAAGCTGTTGTATGGATCTGCTATAATTGCCCTCTTTGGACATACCCTTTGTTTCAGAATAGTTTTCCAACCCCATGTCATAATGTAAAAGTTTATTCCCAATGTGGCGCAGATCTCATCTATTGGGGAGAAAGATTCTTGGATTCTGCTTTTTCCTTTATTGTTGCTCTCCTTCCACTCTGCTTCAGATTGCTTAAATAAAAGAGGTCAGCCACTTGACTACCCCATTCCTGAACTATTGCCAACTGTTGGTAAATGCACAGCGTCGGCAAGAACTTCCAAGGGTTCATTTGCTTTATAAAACCTTAAAATCACTTAGTGATGCTCATCAACAGCTAATATTAATGGATAATTTTGAAAACCACAGATGTCTTCCCAGAACTGAGAGCATGAAATTAGTGTAGACTGGGCCTTTTTCTTGTTAGAGAATGATCCTAAATCTTTATAAATGTTTTTTATAAAGTGGTTGTTTATAAAAATTGTTGCTAAACAGGCCACAGAAAATCTGATAGATTCATTTGGATTGTGTAGGCACCAATCATCAAACCGTCATCTTTGACTATGAGATCAGCCCTCTGGAGTGAGCTGAGAGATGAAACTGTGCTATATGTTTACTCTGAACACAGTAAATACTGATGGCTGCTTTGGTTTTATTTTTGATTTTGGTTGGAGTCAGAAAGTTTTGTCTGAACAGCCCTTGATTGTTAAGAACTCCCTGTCTGGATACATATAGCAGTAAATATTGTATTCTTTGAAAATTTCTGGTTAAATTTAACAGTATTTACCCAAATACTTATTACACATAAAGCTCTTCAAGCTAACCATATAAACATATGTATATATGTTTATATCAGATCAGATCAGTCGCTCAGTCGTGTCCGACTCTTTGTGACCCCATGAATTGCAGCACGCCAGGCCTCCCTGTCCATCACCAACTCCCGGAGGTCACTCAGACTCACATCCATCGAGTCAGTGATGCCATCCAGCCATCTCATCCTCTGTCGTCCCCTTCTCCTCTCGCCCCCAATCCCTCCCAGCATCAGAGTCTTCTCTAATGAGTCAACTCTTCGCATGAGGTGGCCAAAATACTGGAGTTTCAGCTTTAGCATCATTCCTTCCAAAGAAATCCCAGGGCTGATCTCCTTCAGAGTGGACTGGTTGGATCTCCTTGCAGTTCAGGGGACTCTCAAGAGTCTTCTCCAACAACACAGTTCAAAAGCAAGAAGGCACTCAGCCTTCTTCACAGTCCAGCTCTCACATCCATACATGACCACAGGAAAGACCATAGCCTTGACTAGGTGAACCTTTGTTGGCAAAGTAATGTCTCTGCTTTTGAATATGCTATCTAGGTTGGTCATAACTTTCCTTTCAAGGAGTAAGCATCTTTTAATTTTATGGCTGCGGTCACTATCTGCAGTGATTTTGGAGCCCAGAAAAATAAAGTCTGACACTGTTTCCACTGTTTCCCCATCTATTTCCCATGAAGTGATGGGAATGCCGTGATCTTAGTTTTCTGAATGTTGAGCTTTAAGCCCACTTTTTCACTCTCCACTTTCACTTTCATCAAGAGGCTTTTTAGCCCCTCTTCACTTTCTGCCATAAGGGTGGTGTCATCTGCATATCTGAGGTTATTGATATTTCTCCTGGCAATCTTGATTCCAGCTTGTGCTTCTTCCAGTCCAGCGTTTCTCATGATGTACTCTGCATAGAAGTTAAATAAACATGGTGACAATATACAGCCTTGACGTACTCCTTTTCCTATTTGGAACCAGTCTGTTGTTCCATGTCCAGTTCTAACTGTTGCTTCCTGACCTGCATACAAATTTCTCAAGAGGCAGGTCAGGTGGTCTGGTATTCCCATCTCTTTCAGAATTTTCCACAGTTTCTTGTGATCTACACAGTCAAAGGCTTTGGCATAGTCAATAAAGCAGAAATAGATGTTTTTCTGGAACTCTCTTGCTCTCTCAATGATCCAGCGGATGTTGGCAATTTGATCTCTGGTTCCTCTGCCTTTTCTAAAACTAGCTTGAACATCAGGAAGTTCACGGTTCACATATTGCTGAAGCCTGGCTTGGAGAATTTTGAGCATTACTTTACTAGCGTGTGAGATGAGTGCAATTGTGCGGTAGTTTGAGCACTCTTTGGCATTGCCTTTCTTTGGGATTGGGATGAAAACTGACCTTTTCCAATCTTGTGGCCACTGCTGAGTTTTCGAAATTTGCTGGCATATTGAGTGTAACACTTTCACAGCATCGTTTTCAGGATTTGGAATAGCTCAACTGGACTTTCATCACCTCCACTAGCTTTGTTCGTAGTGATGCTTTTTAAGGCCCACTTGACTTCACATTCCAGGATGTCTGGCTCTAGGTCAGTGATCACACCATCATGATTATCTGGGTCATGAAGATCTTTTTTGTACAGTTCTTCTGTGTATTCTTGCCACCTCTTCTTTATATCTTTTGCTTCTGTTAGGTCCATACCATTTCTTTCCTTTATCGAGCCCATCTTTGCATGAAATGTTCCTTTGGTATCTCTCATTTTCTTGAAGAGATCCCTAGTCTTTCCCATTCTGTTGTTTTCCTCTATTTCTTTGCATTGATCGCTGAAGAAGGCTTTCTTGTCTCTTCTTGCTGTTCTTTGGAACTCTGCATTCAGATGTTTATATCTTGCCTTTTCTCCTTTGCTTTTCACTTCTCTTCTTTGCACATCTATTTGTAAGGCCTCCCCAGACAGCCATTTTGCTTTTTTGCATTTCTTTTCCATGGGGATGGTCTTGAATCCTGTCTCCTGTACAATGTCACGAACCTCATTCCATAGTTCATCAGGTACTCTATCTATCAGATCTAGGCCCCTAAATCTATTTCTCACTTCCACTGTATAATCATAAGGGATTTGATTTAGGTCATACCTGAATGATCTAGTGGTTTTCCCTACTTTCTTCAATTTCTGAATATATGTATATATATGGTGGTGGTGGTTTACTCCCTAAGTTGTGCCCAACTCTTGTGACCCCATGGACTGTAGCCCGCTAGGCTTCTCTGTCCATGGGATTTCCCAGGCAAGAATGCTGGAATGGGTTGCCATTTCCTCCTCCAGGAGATCTTCCCAACCCAGGGATCGAACTCACAGCTCTAGCATTTAGGTGGATTGTTTACTGCTGAGCTACTAGAGAAGCCCATGTACATATATACACAGACAGACACACACACATATATGTACAAGCACCTGTATCTATGTATATATAGAAGAGCAGAAAAGCAGAAATATTATCTTTTAAAATAGCTGGTGCAGTAATTTTTTAAAAGAGGCTGATTGCTTTCCCTGAGGAGGAATTCACTGATCATCTTGAGGGATCTAAGCCCTCGCTGTCAGAGCTGAGTGAGAAAAGGAGGCTCAGGCTCCCTTGTGCAGGATTCCTTTGTTTTAATTATATCTCCGTGTTATCCTTAGCTTTGCTTGGAGCTCCTCCAGTTCAGCAGTAAATTTACCTTCTGCCTATCCCATGTTTGCTGGAAGGAGGGGAATTGGGACGCTATTCTTGATGCAGAGTTTCAACAAAGCCCTCCACTGTTAGCTCTGTGCCACACTTCGTATGAGGGAGACTTTGTTTCTCGTTCCTGAAAATTTCTTGACCGTCTGCTTATCTGTTTCCAAAGTTGACATTATTTACTGTCATTTCCTTTACGAGACTTCTTAGTATTTTGGGTTTATTAGTGTTAATTCCTTTACTTTTATCTTTCGGGGTTTTGAGAAGAAGCAGAGATAATCCCTTTTACACAAAAATGTGTGCAATTACCTGTATTTAACCCTGTGGGATCTTTGAACACAGTCTCAATAACTGATATCTTCACGGCTTTGTTCCCAGACCATTGTGTGTGTCAAGTGTCGGTTGGAATGAGTCTCAGCTGTCTCATCTGTGCTGCATATTGACACAATCAGAAATTTACTGTCAAATAGCACCTGCCATATATCAAGTCTGAAGGACAGTACATCACTCTGTGGGGTATTTTTGTGTCATTATATGCTGTAGTGGCCTTGGTACCTTCTCTAAATACTCCAGTGTGGAGAGTAGTATCTGAAGTGCAATGTAAGATTTAAATAAGACATTCAGTTGGCTTTTAAGGAGTCTGGATTCCAGGTACTCCACTGAGGGAGCTAAGAACACACATCAGTAACTGTAACTCAGCAAACGAAATACCAAGTACTCCGTTACCAGTAAGTCTTTTTTTTTTTTTAATTTTATTTTGCTTAACTTTACAATATTGTATTGCTTTTGCCATCCATCAAAATGAATCCGCCACAAGTATATATGACTAGTAAGTCTTGAGAAGGTACTCTGAGAATTCAGGGGAGGGGAGAATTATTTGTGATGGGAAAGACATGAAGATCAGTGATAAGTGGGCATTGTACCTGGAATAAAAAGATGAATAAAAAGGGCTTTCCAGGAAGAAGGGGGAAATGTTAAAAAAAAAACAAAGGACTGGAAACATGAACACTTGAGTATTGCATTTACTAAAATTCTTTGCTTTTAAGATACCAGATGTTGAAAAATAATCAACTATTTTATGTATTATTGGAAAAGGAAAAGCTCTACTCCCAATTAATCCATGATACCATATATTTTTTCATAATTTAAATTTTATTCTTATCAAGAAGATTCTTTTAGATATATATAGACATGGATTTTTATCATATTTTATTGTGCATTCATAAAAATGGAAAATATAGACAAAATAAATTGATTAAGTTATTTTAGGTACGTTTTAAAATTTAGAGTCTGATTCTTAGGAATTATTAAATCATGTAGAGTTTTTGTGGTCCACATTCTTTCAAAGAGTGTCATCCTTGTATCTTCAGGTGTTTCGGTGATAACAGCAGTTCTTAACAGAGTGCTTTACTCTTGTCTTTGTATTTTATTCCAAGTCACAGATCCCAACTTTGTGAGTTTTGATTCAGGTCTCATCTTGACTTTATCAGGAGATATTAACAGGAAGTGCCTTCTTGATCTTACCAGAAGGTGTTGATGGAAGATTTTCTCATAATGACCAGAGCGTTCTTTAAATGATTCTTCTGTAATTTGTTGTCTGAAGAGTTGAGGGGTTGCCTTTTTTCCTGGTCATGCCACTAGGAATAATGACCGAGTTCCTGTATGTGCAGGCAGTGAGAGTTTGCCATGACTAGCCTGACTGGCAGTGGTTGTAGAGCACCATTAATATGAGGCATACACCCTGATTGTAGAAATGTTAATATATGAAAAACTTAGCATCTTATAATTAATGAGATGTACTGTGATTTGAAATTAAGAACTTCTTTGTTGTAATTAGATTCCCTGGTGGCTTAGAGGGTAAAGAGTCTGCCTGCAATGTGGGAAAGATCCCCTGGAGTAGGAAATGGCAACCCGCTCCAGTATTCTTGCCTGGAAAATCCCATGGAGAGAGGAGCCTGGTGGGTTACAGTCCATGGGATCGCCATGAGTCAGACATAACTGAGAGACTTCACTTTCCTTTCCTTTTGTTGTAATTGAGGAATAGCTGTTTCCCTCAGCTTTTGTAGGCTCAGAAGTGTCCTGTACACCATTATATGCTTAGAGCCTAGCATGATGCATGGCCCAGAGCAGATGGGCAATAAATTCAAATGTAGTAAATGAGTAAAGGATAAGAAAGGACAAGTGGGTCTCTTTGTCTAGAGAATACACTGTCCAGTATGGTAGCCACTAGCCACATATGGCTATTTAAAATTCAATTATTTAAAATGAAATAAAACTCAACTTTTAGATCCTCAGTTGAAGCAGTGATACGTGTACAATAGGCATAGATGGCTAATGGCTGCTGTATTGTATAGTGCAGTGCATTTGCTTCATCACAGAAACTTCTTTGAATAGGCCTGGTCTGGAACATAAGGAGCATGAAGGGGAGTACTGAGAAAGGTTGGAAAGGGATTTTGGAGATTGATAGTGATTCTGGGAAATTAGACAACATGATGCTCTGTCAATTGAAACATGAAAATACATGTCTGGAATATACTTAAAATAGTGTGCCTAATTTTTTTTAACTGAATTTATCAGATACAGGAGTACTGAAGCTCTGCAGCATGAATGTTTCTAAGCTATTCTTAGATTCTTCTAAGAAAACCCAAAGAACTACTGTAAGTGCTATATAGCCAGGAAGTATTGTAGTTTGTAAATTGCAGTTGTCAACTTTTGCTTTCTCCTGTGACTTACTCAGAAGCTTTCAAAACTATTTGAGGCAGGGTTGTGTGTATGATAGAAGATTTAGAATCTTATGGGCAAGTTAGCGCCAAGAGGGATATAATAGAGATTAGATGATAGAGTGGATATAGTAGAGATTAGAAGAGATGGAAAATTCCAGGAACCAAATATGTACTTATATTAGGAAAAACATTCTTTCTTTCCCTTGTGAGTGGGGAAAATCCTGCTCTCCACCTTGTGTGTCTTTATTTCCTGAGTGTCTCCTTTACATTTGCCCTTCTGCCACACTCCACTCTCATAGCACTTCTGACCTCAGACGTGTGGACTTTTTCCCCACACCAAACAATTCTGTGACACTGGCTGGATGTCCTACAGTTTAACTCAGTTCTGACACTTGTTGGAAATAGTGTGAGATCACCATGGTAAGGGCTCAGTCCCACAAGACTGTCCCCAATTCAGATGCCAATTGTAAGTCCAGGTTGTCACCTATGCTTCCAACAGATTGGCTATAACTTAGAGGTTCAGATGACCCTTTCCTGGGGTTGGATTAATTTATCAGAGTGGCTTATAAACTTAGGGAAACACTTACTTATGTTTGAAAGTAACAGTGACTGTCGCTTAGTCTCACAGTTTTCTCTGTGTAGAATTCAGATTTACTTTTAAGCTAAATGGTTTTCTAAATCATTTTTTTTGTTGTTGCTTGTTTGTTTTGGTCAGTGCTGAGAAAGATTATTATGCATTGTTTTTTGTTTGCAGGTGAAAAACACACTCTAATTATAAAATTAGGACCCACCCATAGCTCAGCTAACTTCTTCACATAACTCAAGGCACTAAATAAAATGGGAGTCTCTCCTTTTTTTCTACTCTGAAAGGTGTAATCAGCTATTCCAGCAGCTAAACAGCAGCTATGAATATTTCAGCAGCTGAACAGCAGGCTCCTCTGAGGTCCTTTACTTGGGCAGAGTGGCAGTATGACCTTGGGGCTAACAGTGTGGACCCTGGAGCCAAGTAGACTGGGTCACATCCTGGCTTTGGAGCTGTGTGACTTCAGACAAGTCATTTATCTCTCTGTGTCTCAGTTTTAGTCTGTAAAGTGGGGATGATAGCAATGGTAGTTCTGTTGCATGATTGTTAGGAAGATTAAACTATGCTGCTGCTGCTGCTAAGTCGCTTCAGTCGTGTCCGACTCTGTGCGGCCCCATAGACGGAAGCTCACCAGGCTCCCCCGTCCCTGAGATTCTCCAGGCAAGAACACTGGAGTGGGTTGCCATTTCCTTCTCCAATGCATGAAAGTGAAAAGTGAAAGTGAAGTCGCTCAGTTGTGTCCGACTCTCAGCAACCCCATGGACTGGAGCCTACCAGCCTCCTCCGTCCATGGGATTTTCCAGGCAAAAGTACTGGGGTGGGGTGCCATTGCCTTCCCCAAGATTAAATTATATATATATATAAGATCATTTAATAAAATGAACAAATAACATGGTAAATTAACAAACAATAAAAGCTTAGAAGAATACTGGGAGCAGAGTAAGCCCTATGCACATGTTTGCAGTTATCTTCTGATATCATTCCAGGTGTCTTCTGCGAGGCTGAATCACTGAATGTCTTTTAGGCATGTTCATTTTCGTTCCCTTCACAGGAACTTATATCTGGTATGACAGTATGATCTGTGCATGGAGATGGCAACAAAGGAAAGTTTTATAAACACATTTTCTATACCCTTTGGGGGGAATTGAGCCCAGAAGATAGCAGATTTTATTGTGATAGTTTTCTGCAACAGAATATTCTGGTTAACAATTTAGTTCACAGTTGTTTTGGGGGACGATTTGACATTTGTAAAGTGAAGTACAGGAATGTCACTCGAAAGACCACATGGTGTGTGTCAGAATCTGCCAAACAAAATTCTAGACAATTGGAATAGACATGGAAGGATACAGAAATGTCTTGGCACTTTCATGACCCACGTAGCCTTCCCACATTTTCTGTTGTAGCATGAGCAGTTACTTACATCCCAAGTATGTGACTCTCTGTGTTAATTTTGTGAGTAAAAATAAGAAAAAAAAGGTGGAAGAATTCTGTTGGAAACCTAAGTCTATTATATTGTACTATCTCCCTGATTTAGTAAGTCTGTCCCTTTTATTTAGTGATTATAAAATAAACACTTGTAAAAGGATTTACAGCTTCTGGGTAAACTTACCAAAACATACATTTCATGAATTCTTTATTGAAATGGGAAGCAGATTGGTGGTTGCCAGGGTCCAAGGGGAGGGTGCAGAAGGGAGTAGCCGTTGAATGGGTACAGGGTTTTGTTTGCAGTGAGGAAGATGTTTTAAAACTGAACTGGTAGTTGCATATATTGTGAAAGTACTAGATGTCCCTGAATTGTTCACTATAAAATGGTACATTGTATGGTATGTGTTTCACCTTCATATAGACAAAGCAAAAACCAAACCAACACACACACACAACTTCCAAGTCCCAAGTTTCCCAGGCTATGGCCTCACAAAACAACAGGCCATTTGCTTGCAAAACAGAACAGAAAACAGAAGGATAATCTTGTTGTTATTTAACCTTTAAAATCGTTAGGTGTGTTTATTACTTTCCTGGAAGATCATGGTTTATATTGCCACCTCTGAGGCTTTGTGACTGCAAGTATTTGCTGACTTAAGGGGAATGTCAACAGTTCTGTTTTCTTATGTCATCTGTATAGTGTTTGTTCACCAGTATGTTGTTTTAACTTAATAAAGGATATTTTTACCTCTATAAGTATAGATTTGATTGTGTTACTATGTTCCCTTAACCTTGGGTTATGATGACACAGGTTTTAATAACTTGCACTGTATATATATATTTTGGTTTACTATTCTCTCCTCTATCATGTTATGAGTATATATTTATTTAATTTGAAAAATGTAATTTAGCATCAGTGGCATGCATCCTTTTGGTGTGGTGATCAAACAGACTTGTCTTATAGCAATAAACAAATTGAGACATGAGTGTAGTATCTAAGCTAAGCTGATGATGCTGCTGATTTATATTGGCTCATACTAATCTATGGGAAAATATGCTAGCTTATACAGAAGCTTTTAGCAACTAATATTGCTTTAAAAATCTTTTAAAGTCTTGTGGCTCAGGATTTTTGGGCCCACAAAATGATGCTATATAGACCAATGGTTTTTGTAACCTAAGAGTCTGTGTTGAATCTGCAATTTATTGCTGTGTTATCCAGTTCAGGTGAAGGTATTTTCAGTTTATGGAAGAGCAACAGATGTTTAACAGAAGTCTTTGGCCTATTACCGTAGTTCATCTGAAAAAGAGACCATGAACCTTCGAGTCTCAATCTCCTACTTGACTCACTCTAGGTTTTTAAAAAATATTTATTTATTTGTTCAGGTCTTAGTTGTGGCATGTGGGATCTTTGATCTTCATTTTGGAATGCAGGAACTTTTTTTTTTTTTTTTCAGTTGTGGCATGCGGGATCTAGTTCTGTATGTGTGTGTATATGTTAGTTGCTCAGTTGTGTCTGACTCTTTGCAACCCCATAGACCTTAGCCTGCCAGGCTCCCCTGTCCATGGAATTCTCCAGGCAAGAATACTGGAGTGGGTTGCCATTTCCTTCTCCAGGGGATCTTCCTAACCCAGGGATTGAACCTGGGTCTCCCACATTGTGGGCAGATTCTTTACCATCTGAGCCAACCTAGTTCTCTCGTCAAGGATCAAATCTAGGCCCCATGCATTGGACCACCAGGGAAGTCCTACTCTAGATTTAAATACAACTTTTTCATCTACCGTCTGTGTGTTTTTTGATAAATTACTTAATCATAATCCTTAGGCACTACTTTAGCATTGAGCTAACAGAAGTACCTCAAATACAAGGGTACTGCTCAGATTTCATGTGATAAGTATAAATTACTTAAAGTGAAAGTGTAGTCATGTAATCATATCTGACTCTTTGCAACCCATGCAGGCTTCTCAGTCCATGGAATTCTCTAGGCAAGAATACTGGACTGGGTAGCCATTGCCTTCTCCAGGGATCTTCCTGACCCAGGGATCAAACCCAGGTCACCTGCATTGCAAGCAGATTCTTTACCATTGAGCCATCAGGGAAGCCCAACTGTATATTAGCTTCCTTGGTGACTTGGATGGCAAAGAATTTCCCTGCCAATGCAGGAGACCGCTTGCAGTGCAGGAGATTCTAGTTCAATCCATGGGTTGGAAAAATCCCCTGGAGAAGGAAATGGCAGCCCATTCCAGTGTTCTTGCCTGGAAAATCCCATGGATAGAAGAGCCTGGTGTCCCAAGAGTCGGACATGACCTAGCGACTAAACAACAAACAACATTAGATAGTTGGCACTTGCTTTATTGTAGCTGGGCTTCCCTGGTGGCTGAGCTGGTAAAGAATCCACCTGCAGTGTGGGAGACCTGGGTTCAATCCCTGGGTTGGGAAGATCCCCTGGAGAAGCGGGGTGGGGGGGGTGTAATTATTTGTCTATCTAGAAAGTTGGTCAGTATTTCAGTTCTGCCCTGTTGGCCCTTTGCTAGTTGGTAAGAGATATGGGTATTTTATCCTTGCCTTTGAGACATTTGGCACTTACCTAGAGGTCTTTCCCCATTTCTGTATTAGAGAAACTTGAAAGATGAGACATTGATAACTGAACTCTTAAATTTCATTGCTCACTCAGAGGGAATATTTATTCTAAGTCTACAACTGAAACTAATATAGGCAGTAATCATATGCGTCAGAAATTAGTCTCACTCTTGTCTGGGAAGAATGGGAAGGGGGCTTTTAAAAGACAGTCTGCCAGTCAGAATGGCTGCGATCCAAAAGTCCACAAGTAATAAGTGCTGGAGAGGGTGTGGAGAAAAGGGAACCTTCTTACACTGTTGATGGGAATGCAAACTAGTATAGCCACTATGGAGAACAGTATGGAGATTCCTCAAAAAACTGGGAATAGAACTGCCTTATGATCCAGCAATCCCACTGCTGGGCATACACACTGAGAAAACCAGAATTGAAAGAGACACGTGTACCCCAATGTTCATCACAGCACTGTTTACAATAGCCAGGACTTGGAAGCAACCTAGATGTCCATCAGCAGATGAATGGATAAGAAAGCAGTGGTACATATACACAATGGAGTATTACTCAGCCATTAAAAAGAATACATTTGAATCAGTTCTAATGAGGTGGATGGAACTGGAGCCTATTATACAGAGTGAAGTAAGCCAGAAAGAAAAATACAAATACAGTATCCTCATGCATATATATGGAATTTAGAAAGATGGTAACAATAATCCTATTTTCGAGACAGCAAAAGAGACACTGATATATAGAACAGACTTTTGGACTCTGGGAACGGGAGAGGGCGGGATGATTTGGGAGTATAGCATTGAAATGTGTATAATATCATATCTGAAACGAGTCACCAGACCAGGTACGATGCCTGATAATGGATGCCTGGGGCTGGTGCACTGGGACAACCAAGAGGGATGGTATGGGGAGGGAGCGGGGAGGAGGGTTCAGGATGGGGAGCACGTGTATACTTGGGGCGGATCCATCTCGATGTATGGCAAAAGCAATACAATATTATAAAGTTAAGCAAAATAAAATTTAATAAAAAAAATAAAATAAAAGACAGTCTGGTTTCTAGAGTTACCAGTCTACATCTTGTTGTTATTTTTCCACCTTTAACAGCAGATAGAACTTGCAGCAGCTTTCCTATAACCTTAAGGGAGAAAGTCATACACGAAGAGAGGCAGAGCAAAAATATAGAAGGATCTGGGTCCTTGGCAACATACCAGCTCAGTAGAGATTCCTTTAACACTTGTGTCTGGAAATAACTGAATCCCTCTTGAGTGAGGTAGGCTTTTGGTAGTTGCCGCTGAATGCAATCTTAACAAATTCTTCAGATGTTTTCTAGTTACATTTAGTTAGGGACATTTAAGAGATGTAATCATTTAATTCCAAGGAGTGACTCTCATGGTGGGCATATTGAAAATAAATTTTGCTGGGACTTGGTGTCCTTGAGCCTTCATCCCGGCTGAGTAACCAAGTATAGAGCTAACCTTCTGCCTGTACTGACTCTGTGGTTGCCTCCTATTAATTTTTTACATTTATTTTTAATTGGAAGATAATTGCTTTATAATGTTGTTGGTTTCTACTATACAACAATGTGAATCGGTCACAAGTATTCGTATATCCCCTCCCCTCTGAACCTCCTTCCTACCTCTCTAGATGGTCACAGGGCTCCAGGCTGAGCTGCCTGCATTATACGGGATCTTCCCACTAGCTAGCTGTTCTTCGCATGGCAACGCGTATATTTCAATGCTTCTCTCTCAGGTTGTCCCGCCCTCTCCTTCCCCTACTGGGTCCAGAAGTCCATTCTCTACATCTGTCTCTCTATTCTGGTCCTGCAAACAGGTTCATCAGTACCATTTTTGAAAGATTCCATATATATGTGTGTTAACATGTGATATTTGCTTTTTACATCCTGACTTACTTCACTCTGTATAACAGGCTCTAGGTTCACCACAAAAAGGAATGAATTTGAGTCAGTTGAACTGCGGTTGCCTCTGAATGTAGTTGTGTTTCTATGGTGAAGCTAGCTAATGGAACAGGGAGTCGCTTGAAAAATTATATGAAAAAAGAACCCTTTCACTTTCACACAAAAAGAATCTTTCTTGTGTATTTAAGCACTCCTTCTTTAATTGAGACATTTAGCTTGGTCAGTAGAGAGTCCAGTCCTCTGTAGTTAGTGACGTTAAACTGTCGTCTTTGGGCACATTTGTTGTGTGCCAGTGGGTCTGTTAATCAGCGTTTCCTTTGCATTGCCCCAGTATCAGGCCAGTGTTTTGCTCCAGAGGCAGTTCTATGGCACTTGTACCCTGAGAATCATGCCACAGCAGTGTTCTTCTGGGGGAAATGATGGCTTCTGCCTTGAAAGCACATGTTACAATGGCTTTTCCTAAACTATTTCTTTTCTTTGCTTATGAGACAACAAAACTTTGCCCAGCTCAGCCCCTGTTGGTTCCACTTATTCATTATTTTTGGAAACGGTCTGCTTTCTGGCAAGGATACACATTAATCTTAGGCAAGTGAAGCTTTTAGTATCTGGGCATCTTTAACTCTTTAATCATTTAATCAAATGGTTGGAAAGAGTATTGATTACACCTTCTAGCCTGGAGAAAATTAGGAGTCCATCATGGGTTTTGGTCGGCATTTCTCAGAATTTTTTTTCCACTCTGCATTTTTCAATGCTTTCATTGTTTGCTGTTTTGTCTCATTTTTAAGGTAGGCAGATGACTACTTTTTTGGACTAAAGTGAGACTCAAGTAACTCTGAATTCCTAATTATTATTGTGAAATATTTTCATTATCTTCCAAGATTTTCTCTTCTACAGAGTAATTGCCCTGACTTTGTCAAAACTATTGATTTTTTTTTAAAAAATGGTGTCCCTTGTTTGTTATTTAACATTAAATAACATGTATCTTTTTTGTTCTTTGACAGCAAATTGTTTCCCATGTGTAAGCTTTGTTCAGCTTGCACTTAGCTACTTTTCTTATTCCTGCCTTCTGTTC
Organism: Tragelaphus eurycerus; assembly: GCA_935064755.1. Taxonomy (NCBI): domain Eukaryota; kingdom Metazoa; phylum Chordata; class Mammalia; order Artiodactyla; family Bovidae; genus Tragelaphus; species Tragelaphus eurycerus. The sequence continues at coordinate 10,657,040 of CAKXYN010000038.1, forward strand.
ATCAATTTAGTGTAGAGTTATTGGAAAGAACGTAATGAACTATACTGGATTCAATCAGAGTCTATATTTTAACATGTTATGCCTCCCTATTTTGACAGGTTTCTTGCATACACAACAGGGAATTACTATTTCACAAATGTACAATATGCAATTTTCATATATTTGATTGAAAAGTTAATTTTTATGTTGTGGGGAGATTTCAAGATAGTTGCATTTGGTAAATACTACAGCTATTATTGAATGAATCTCTTTCACATGATAATAAAGCTATAATGTTTCCCATTTGTTATTTTAAAAAAGTCCTAGAAACAAATTGAGGCTTTTCTATATGTTCTGTTTTTTATTTTTTTAAATTAAAAAAATTTATTTTTGGCTGTGCTGGGCCTTTGTTGCTGCATGGGCTTTTCTTTAGTTTCGGGGACCAGGGGCAGCTCTCTAGTTGGGCTTCGCATCGTGGTGGCTTCTCGTGTTGCAGATGGGCTCAGTAGCTGCAGTTCCCGGGCACGAGAGCACTGACTCAATAGTTGTGGTGCACATGGTTTCTTTACCACTGAGGGAAGCCCTGTCTGTCTGTTTTACAGGCATTTCAGGGTTGCTTGCTGAAATTCTCATCTTTTCAAATTGTATTAGTGCTATAATTTTAATCTTCTTACCAGGCCATCACAGTGGACAAGTCACTTCATGCTGGAAGAGAATTAACAATTTATTTTTGTTTAACCAATTTTGTATATTAGTACTTTTTTGTGCTATGGTTATGTGATTTTTTGGAGAAGGCAATGGCACCCCCACTCCAGTACTCTTGCCTGGAAAATCCCATGGATGGAGGAGCCTGGTGGGCTGTAGTCCATGGAGTTGCTAAGAGTCGGACACGACTGAGCGACTTCCCTTTCTTATGTGATTTTTAAGTCTATTTTTCATACAACTCATTGATGCTGTTATTCAGTCATGCAGCCATGTCTGACTCTTTGCGACCTCATGGACAGCAGCACCGCAGGCCTCCCTGTCCCTTACCATCTCCTGGAGTTTGTCCAAGTTCATGTCCATTGCATCGGTGATGCCATCAGCCATCTCATCCTCTAACGCCCTCTTCTTCTTCTGCCCTCAGTCTTTTCCAGTATCAGGGTCTTTTCCAACAAGTTGGCTGTTCATATCAAGTGACCATCAGTCTTTCCAATGAGTATTCAGGGTTGATTTCCTTTAAGGTTGACTGGTTTGATCTCTTTGCTGTCTGAGGGACTCACAAGAGTCTTCTCCAGCACCACAGTTTGAAGGCATCAATTCTTCAGCGCTCTGCCTTCTTTGTGGTCCATCTCTTACAATTGTATGTGACCACTGGAAAGACCATATCCTTGACTATACAGACCTTTGTCAGCATATCACTAATAATGTGTGTGCCATGCTCAGTTGGTAAGTCATGACTGACTCTTTGCAACCCCATGGACTGTATCCCACCAGACTCCTCTGTTTATGGGATTTCCCAGGCAAGAATACTGGAGTGGGTTGCCATTTTCTTCTCCATGGGAACATTCCAATCCAGGGATCAAACTTACTTCTCTTGCATTGGCAGGTGGATTCTTTAACACTGAGCCCCCTAGGAAGCCTATCATTAATAATATATTCCTTTAAAGTAACACATTTTAATTATAAAAACAGCATACAATTAAAGTATAGATAAGTAAAATGAGGAAATGTAAAATTCATCCTTTATCCTACCATTCAGAGATAATGATGAATTTATTATGCATTCTTAGACTGTAATATAATATTAATATAAACTATGTAGATTATTACAGAGGTGGGATCATATTATCCTGACTGTTTTGGAGTCATCTTTGGTATTTAAGAGCTAGTATACATCTCATCAGTTACTATTTTTAATTATCATTAAAGATAGGAATTAAAATTTTAATTTCTGTAATAAAATACATGTTTAATATATAATAGTAAAAATGTGGATGATAATAATGAAAAAATAATGATTAATATAACCATACAGAGATATATTTTGATATCATTTTAGTCTTTAATGTACTTGAGTTTTTAAAAATCAATGTGTATCGTACTCAATGGTAAAAGGTTGATGGCTTTTCCTCTAAGGAACAGACAAGGGTGTCCACTCACCACTCTTATCAACACAGTACTGGAAGTCCTAGATAGAACAACTGGACAAGAAAAAGAAATAAAAGATATCAGAATTGGAAAAGAAAAAGTAAAATTGTCTCTATTTGCAGATGATATGATTTTATATATATATAGAAAATCATAAAGACTCAACCAAGGAAGTGTTAGCTCTAATCAGTGAACTCAGTCAAGTTGTAGGATACAAAATTAACATATAAAAATCAGTAGCATTACTATATACTAACAGTGACATTTCTGAGAAGCAAAGAAAGTGATCCATTTATAATAGCATCATAAACAATAAAATACTTAGGAATAAATTTAAGGAGATGAAAACCTCTATGGTGAAAACTGTAAGACATTGATGAAAGAAATCAAAGGAGACACAAATAAATGGAAAAGTGCCATGTTTATGGATTGAAAGAAATAATATGTTAAAATGTCAATACTACCAAAACCATTTCTATAGATTCAGTGCAATCCCTATGAAGATCCCAATGGCATTTGTTATACAAGTAGAGAAAACTCTCTTAAAATAGTCAAAGAAATCCTGAGAAAGAAGAACAAAGCAGGAGATTTCACATTTAGATGTCAAACTCTACTGTAAAACTATAGTCATCAAAATAATATGGCACTGGTGTTTGCTGTTGTTCTGTTACCAAGTCTTTGTGACCCCATGGACTGCAGCACAGCAGGCTTCCCTGGCCTTCACCATCTCCTGGAGTTTGCTCAAACTCATGTCCATTGAGTCGGTGTTGCCATCCAACCATCTCATCCTCCGTGGTCCCCTTTTCTTCTTGTCCTCAATCTTTCCCAACATCAGGGTCTTCTCCAGTGAGCTGGCTCTTTGCATCAGGTGGCCAAAGTATGGGAACTTCAGCTTCAGCAGCAGTCCTTCCAGTGAATAATCAGGGTTGATCTCCTTTAGGATTGACTGGTTTGATCTCCTTGCTGTCCAGAGGACTCTCAAGAGTCTTTTCCAGCACTACAATTCAAAGCACTGGCATAAAAACAGACAAATAGACCAATGGGGCAGGATCAAGAGCCCAAACATACATGGTCAACTATAGTATCTGAGACGGAGAAGGCAATGGCACCCCACTCCAGTCCTCTTGCTTGGAAAATCCCATGGATGGAGGAGCCTGTTAGGCTGCGATCCATGGGGTCGCTAAGAGTCGGACACGACTGAGCGACTTCACTTTCACTTTTCACTTTCATGCATTGGAGAAGGAAATGGCAACCCACTCCAGTGTTCTTGCCTGGAGAATCCCAGGGATGGGGGAACCTGGTGGGCTGCCGTCTCTGGGGTCACACAGAGTTGGACACGACTGAAGTGACTTAGCATAGTATCTGAGAAGAGAGCCAAGAATACTCTGTGGAGAAAAGTGAGTCTTTTCAATAAATAATACTGGGATAATTGGGTGTTTATGTGTAAAGGAATGAAACCAGACCCATATCTTATACTACTCACAAAAATTAATTCAAAATGACTTAAGACTTAAATGTTAGACCTGAAGCCATGAAACTCTTGGAAGAAAACATTGACATAAAGTTCCTTGACATGGTTCTTGGTAATAATTTTTTTATAAGACACTTAAAATATAAGCAACAAGTGAAAAGTAAATGACTGAGACTATATCAAGCTAAAAAGTTGTGCATAACAAAAGAAACCATGACCAGATAAAAAGATAACCTACAGAATGATAAAAATATTATCATATTTTGATAAGGGGATATATATCTGATATATATAACTCCATATATCTGATAAGGGGTTAATATCCAAAACATAAAGAACTCATACAGTTCAATAGCAAAAACTCACATAACCCAATTAAAAATGGATGAGGACCCAAATAAAAGATTAAAGAAAGAAGATACATGAAAAGCCAACAGGTACATGAAAAATGCTCGATATGACTAGTCATTGGGGTAGTGCAAATTAAAACCACAATGAAATATCACCTCATGTCTGTTAGCATTGCCATCACCAAAAGGATAAGAGAGGACAAATACTGGCATGGATGTTGAGAGATGGAATCCTTGTGCACTGTTGGACTGTAAATTGTCACAGCCACTATAGAAAATAGTATGAAAGTGCCTCAAAAAATTAAAAATAGATCTACCATCTGATAACAGAAGTTTCACTTCTGAGACTAACACTGCTTTATGAATGTATAAAATTTGTTAAGAGAATAAATCCTAAGCATTCTTATCACAAGGAGAGAATTCCTTTCCTTTCTTCTTTCTTAAAAAATTATATGTATATCAGAAGATGGATGTTAGTTGAACCTATAGTGGTAATCATTTAATAATACATGCAAATCAAATCATCATGCTGTATGCCTTAAATTCATGCATTGATGTATGTCAATTATTTTTCAATGAAACTGGAAAAAATATGTGTGTATATGTCCATCTTTGTAAACAATATGCTTTATATTCTGTTTTATTTGTGCATTTCAGTAAATTATATGTATAACTTTTATTCTATAGACATAATTCTTAATAATTTTCCAATGATTATGCAGTACATGTACATTATTTTACATGCTTCCATTGACCTTGCTGAACATATGTATGTTAGTATATGTTCAGTTTCTGTTGGGTAAATTGTAAGGTTTTTGACAGAGAATGTCAAAATACTCTTGGAAAGGTTATACCAGTTGACACTCTTGCCAGCAGTCTTTGAAGCCTCTTCATACTTCATGTCCTTACAATCACTGGATTTTTCAGGTGCCTTTGACTGGAGCTAACAGGAACCAGGAGATGATATGGATGCAGCATAGCTTGGTTTCAAATCTTGGTTCTGATACTCACTAGTTTTATGACACAGAGCACCCCAGAGGGCTTCCATTTCCTCATCTGTAAATTCAGCTAAAAACACCCATTTTACAGAGTTATTCCGAGGATTAAAAGAGATAGTAGATGTAATGCATTTGGAACTGTCTCTGACAATTAAAAAGCAGTAAACAAACATTAGCTGTTTTATTAATTACATATTTAAAATGATGTGTTGATACATTGGTTCTATGTCATCTTGTTGGTTTGTATACTGTTGCCTCTTAATTTGTTATAAACAAAATTTTTTTCCGTTTGACTCTCACCATCTTAAAAAATCATGCCGTATATCTGCTTTATTTTCTAAATCTTGTATCAGCCCCAAACAAATCCTGACCTAAGATATGAAATGTAACAGCACCATAGGGACGAATCCTGCATATCTTATAGAATGAGCTGCTGACATTAATCATCTCTTGCAAAGCTAATTAATTCAGGGAAAGGAGAGCAGCTGGAGAGCATTTCCTTTGTAAAAGTTTTAACAGCCATAACAATACTTTATTTGCAGAGCGTAATTGTGGACTCCAGAATCTAACTCCATCCCTCTAGATACACGGCAGCACATCCTTCAACAGCATGAGGTAGTTGAATGCTGAGAAACAGCCACTGGCAGACTCAGCAGGCACAGAAGTCTGTGCGGGTGGGAAGTGTTTTCATAGCAAATTAAAAATTGAGTTTTTAGCTAAAAATTTCAAATGAAATAAAAATGGTGCCATCTTCAGATGGTTCTACTGACGCTACAAATCTGGTTTTGAGAACATCAGTCCACTCTGCGTAGGTACTCCACTCAGGAGTGGTGTGGACAAAGGGAATACCTCACAGAAAAGAAGCCAAGAAAACAAAAGTCCTGTCAGTCAAGAAGGAGTAGAAGGAACCAGGAGTGTTCAGCTTGTAAAGAAGATTTATAGAAGTTATAGTAACAGACTTAGTCATAACAACAGATAAGACTTGCCCCATCTTGGGTAGAAGCAGGACAGATGGGACAGAAGTTACAAAGAGGTGGATTCTGGTTATTTAGGTTCAATGTAAAGAAAATTAAATTCACAGTGATAATGCAAATGGCTTTAAATATGCTTTTGACAGGGGACACGCAAGCTGTGGTGTGTATGTCAGTGTGTGTATTTAATACTTAATCTTTAGAGAGGTAACTCCACTGGGTCAGTCCTGAGATGGGACAAGGGGAATCTGCTGCTTGTACTCTCTGAGTACATATGGCTTTAAAGCAAAAAAAGACCCAGCATTCCTCATTACTGTGTCCTAGAGGACTAAAGGCTGCACTTGTGTACTGAGGCAAAGATGCTACCTAGCATGATGTCCTACAACAGTAAACACTCAAAAATATTCAGTAATGAGAGGGAGGGGAAGAAAGAGAATGATGAGGATGACGGGACCATACTTTCTGATTTTGAAAATTTAAGGAATCAATTTTTATATATTATGGGTAGAATTAGGACTTTTTGGGGAAAGGCATCATCCTGGAACAAATTTTCAGTTTCTTTTCAAGCAGTAAATTTATTTATGATAAAATTCAACCGCAGGTTTAATCTGATAGAAGTCAGTTGTACCCTCTTTTTTTGTGCATATTGTACACTTGTCAAATGGGCTTGGGTATCAAAACTTGGATAGGGATTAGAGGTGCTATAGCAGGCCTGACCTCAAAAATTCAAAGTTGAAGGGCTTAGAGAGGGAATGATACCAGAATTCTGATAAATGAAGTGTCTTAGCCATCAAGCCAAACCAGACCTGGAGCCCTACCCAGCTTCACCACCCAAGGTGTCCCAAGAATCCAACAGGAACTCAAGGCCACGTAATTACATTCTTGGCATCTTGCTCCCCGTCCAGGATGCAAGTCCGTGGGTCACCTCTCTCCTTTCCTTCATGTTTGTTCTTCCTTTCTTACCTCCTGTCTCGACTTTCCAGGGCTGTCCTTTCTTCCAGCACTTTGACCTACACTCTGAACTTTTAATGCTAGCAGTAGCATTAAATATCCTAATCATACTAGATTTTACACCCAGAAATGTATTGCTGCTATGGAAACATCTAAAATATGGGACATTGGCTTAAGGCTGATTGGTGGTCAGTGAGAATTACTGGAAGCTGGAAAACAAAGATGCATTCAGTACAAGCCCCTACTGGGTGCCTTGGTCTAGGTAATACAAGAAAGAAATGAGCTCAAGTGGGCAAGCAGAAATGAAAGAGCATAGAGGAACAGGTTTTTCTATTCAGACACTGTTATAAGTTTCTTTTTACTTCTTATTGTTTACTTATTTTTTTTTTTTTGCCTTTTATTTATTTATTTTTATTTTTTTTATTTTGCTTAACTTTACAATATTGTATTGCTTTTACCATACATCGAGATAGATCCGCCACCAGTATACATGTGCTAAGTAAAATAATCAATTAAAAATAAATAAATAAAAAAGAAAAAAAAGGTTTCTTTAAATAGTCCTTAGTTCTCACAAAAAAATCTGTGAAATTTACTAGTGGCGTTTTTGCACATAAGGAAAAGGAGACCTAGGGAGTAAATAATGTGACCCAGATCGGCTAGTAAATGGAGGAACTTGGACCTGAAGTCTTGTTATTTAAACTCCAAAATTTATCTTTTTAACAACGTTCTCTGGTTGATTTTCAGAATTTGTTAGGTACTCTGGCATCTGGATTACAATATTTCTCTTTACCTTGAACTCTTGTCAATCTGGTGGCGCTAGTGATAAAGAATCTGCCTGCCAGTGCAGGAAACAGTGAGATGTGAGTTTGACCTGGATCAGGAAAATTCCCCTGGAGGAGGGCAACCCACTCCAGTATTCTTGCCTGAAGAAGTCCATAGACAGAGGAGCCTGGTGGGCTGTATTCCATAGGGTCACAAAGAGTTGGACACGATTGAAGCAATTTAGCATGCATGCATCTGTCAATCTGGGTGTTTAAAATATCCATCCATCCAATCTCTCCAACTCCCCAGTTTACAACACTTTTGCCATTTTTTATATCCTGATCTTTACCTCCACACCACCTTGGTATGTTACCCACAAGGTCTCTTATAACCTTTCTCTCCTCCTGTTAAAAAAAGACTTAACAAACATAATTCCGTGTTGCAAACAGAACCACAAGATTTCCTGCATCTGTAAATACCACGTTCCTGATATTTCTGTTCAAATCTTTCCAGTTTTTCTTTTGGCCTATCATTCCCCCACCTCGTTTCTCTTTATTAAAAAAAAAAGTCTATCTAGGACCTGCCTTACCAGTGAATAATTTAAACTCTTCTCTCACTGAAACTTTCAACTCTCTTCCCATCTGTTTTCCATGGCACCCGCTTATCAAATTTGCAACTCTAGACCAGTGGAACCATCTGCCTTCTGATCTCACTCATTGGAGAAAACCGAACAGTTGCATCCATTGGGAAACTCCCAATTATGGCTTCCAGTTGTGAAGCCATGGTCTCTTGGCTCCAAATCTACCCTTCTGTACTTTGCTGTGAGAGATGGTGTGTCTGTGCTGGAGTTCAGACACTGAAAGCTTCATTTTCCCCATTCTGTAGTTGATCCATAACGAACACGACGGGGCTTGGATAGGAGCAAACCTATTTGATACTCCAGCTCTTTTCATGGTAAAATATAATCTTATCATTTCAATCCATCATTTTTGAAAGTTATAGGATGAGGTACTAATGTGAGTTTAAGAGATCTTTTTAGATAAGAATATTAAAAATTGCAGTCTTTAACATACTCTAAATACATGTAATACATGTAAATGTAATGATCTTTCACTTTTCACTTTCATGCATTGGAGAAGGAAATGGCAAGCCACTCCAGTGTTCTTGCCTGGAGAATCCCATAGATGGAGGAGCCTGGTAGGCAGCAGTCCATGGGGTCGCAAAGAGTCGGACACGACTGAGTGACTTCACTTTCACTTTTCACTTTCATGCATTGGAGAAGGAGATGGCAACCCACTCCAGTGTTCTTGCCTGGAGAATCCCAGGGATGGGGGAGCCTGGTGGGCTGCCGTCTATGGGGTCGCACAGAGTCGGACACGACTGAAGTGACTCAGCAGCAGCAGCAGCAGCAGCAAGAAACATGAACTATTTTAAATTGATACATTAGAATGAGGCTTTTCAACAAATAATAAATTGAAAATGACATTATTTTGTGTTTGATTTTAGGATAAAATAGATATTTAAGAGTAACTTAATTTCTAACATTTTGAATGAGTTAAAAGCCTTCAGAAGAGTTATAAGAATGGGACAAAAAAATTGTTTCCCTTGACCCTTCCAGGAACAGGCTGCAGACATAATGCCCCATCACATTGTTTGGAGGTATCTAAAATAGAAGAAAATATGTGTATGTTTTTAAAAACCTGATGTATGGAGTTCTTGCATTTTGTGCTTTAAATGAAAAGCATTTGCTTTATTTGGTATCTTTTTTGTGTGTTCTGTTTCCCCTCTGATGAGAAACAAAAAATTTTCTGCCTTCTCTTTTGTAAACACTTTTCTATAGTGCTTTGCAGGTGTGGATAACCTTTATTTTCAATGAGTTAAAATACCGCATTCAATGTAACTGTCACTCTGTTTCACCTTGCATCCTGAGTCGTGAGTACGAAGTCGCTTCAGTCGTGTCTGACTCTTTGTGACCCCATGGACTGTAGCCTGCCAGGCTTCTCTGTCCTGGGGATTTCCCAGGTAAGAATACTGGAGTGGCTTGCCAATTCGTACTCCAAGGGATCTTCCTGACACAGGGATGGAACCCTCATCTCTTAGGTCTCTTGCATTGGCAGGTGGGTTCTTTACCACCAGTGCCACCTGGGAAGCTGTTTCATCTTCTTAATCTTATTTTTTTTTTTTTTAACTATTGAAAGCATCTTGAGGTAGTATATAAAAATCTTTATCAGAGGATGTAATTTAGAATTCTGTAAAATATCATTTTGAGGTGAAATGTGAGAATTACTATCACTTTTATGCTGCATTGGTTGCTAATGTTGATGTTTCTTAAACTTGCTGAGTTTAACCAATAGTCCATAATGGGTGTACATTAAGCAGGTGACTATTAGAAATAAGAGGACTCTACAACTGTTTGGTGGCGGTGTGCACTCTTGCAGCTGGCTGCACTCAGCAGTGTGGGAAATAGGATTGTGGGGGTGCTCTTTGTATCCCTACTACTGATACCCATGCAGACTTGGATCATTCTTTAAGGCTCTCAAAATGCTGTTTTAAAGCTTCAGGAGGTTTGTGCATTCCAGGTTAAGCCCCTTTCCTAAACTGTTCTTTTTTTTTTTTAATTGAGATATAGCTGATTTGCAATTTTGTATTAATTTCAGGTGTACAACATAGTGATTCAAAATTTTTATAGATTCTACTCCATTTAAAGTTATCATAAAGTCTTGGCTATATTCCCTGTGCTATATTATACTATTGGCTTTTATAGTTTGTAACTAAATTTAGAAAGTGGCAGAAAATGAATAATTCCAGAGCAATAGGAAATCAAGGATTCACTTTAATTTTTAGTTTCTTTCTTTGAGAAGAGATTTATGAGAACAGATCTGCTTCCGAAACATAATTTTGATCACCTTCAAGACTCAGAGGATTGATTAAAATGGTTTATCAACAAATAACCATTAAAAAAAAACTGATTACAAATCAGTCTTCAATTTTCCTGTTATACAGCAAGTGTCTAAGTCAGAAACCAGGCCAATGTTTTATACTTTCTGGGCACCCAGGTTCTGAATTGTCTGGGGCATGTGCCTCAGTCTTGGGATTTGTGACGGCAAGCATCCTGGCTTCTAATAGTAATAGGGTGATTTGATGGTTATCTTATTTTGAATGAAAGCAACTTTCAAATTCTACCTGGTGAGCTGATCAATTTGAGATGTGCTCAGCAGTAAGGAAGAAAGTCAGATTTCAAACTTTGCCCACAGTGCCTGTTGGGCTTTGTGTTGAGGATGGTGAACAGAAGCCAGTCCATTTTGTGGTGAGAGTCCAATTGGAAAACTCAGAGAAAAGACTGATCTTAGCTGAAAAATCAGTAAAGCCAATGACTGAGCTCAAAGACAGTGAGATAAAAAAGTACCTAATTATAAGACTGAGTCTTAAGGGTTTAATAATGATAAATAATAAAATAAAGCTTAATTTAAAAGGCATAGAATTAATCATTTTGCAGCTCAATATTCAAAATACAAAATTATCCTATGTTTTAGATAATAAATTCATTAATTGATATATTTTGTTCCAGATGTCATTTTGAGGTTTTTGTTTTGCATGTATTGTCCTGCTTAATTTTTAAAATATTTTCTCAAGAAGGCATTGACTTTACCATTATCTAGATGAAGAGACTGAGGCTACCATCTTTCTAAATTCCATATATATGCGTTAGTATACTATATTTGTGTTTTTCTTTCTGGCTTACTTCACTCTGTATAATAGGCTCCAGTTTCATCCACCTCATTAGAACTGACTCAAATGCATTCTTTCTAATGGCTGAGTAATACTCCATTGTGTATATGTACCACAGCTTTCTTATCCATTCATCTGCTGATGGACATCTAGGTTGCTTCCATGTCCTGGCTATTATAAACAGTGCTGTGATGAACATTGGGGTACATGTGTCTCTTTCAATTCTGGTTTTCTCAGTGTGTTTGCCCAGCAGTGGGATTGCTGGATCATAAGGTAACAATAACCCTGTATACAAGACAGCAAAAGAGACACTGATGTATAGAACAGTCTTTTGGACTCTGGGAGAGGGAGAGGGTGGGATGATTTGGGAGAATGGCATTGAAATATGTATAATATCATATTTGAAATGAGTCGCCAGTCCAGGTTCGATGCCTGATACCAGATGCCTGGGGCTGGTGCACTGGGACGACCCAGAGGGATGGTATAGGGAGGGAGGAGGGAGGAGGGTTCAGGATGGGGAACACATGTATACCTGTGGCAGATTCATTTTGATATATGGCAAAACCAATACAATATTGTAAAGTTAAATAAAATAAAATAAAATTTAAAAAAAAAGAAAAAAAAGAGACTGAGGCTATTAAAGCAACAAAATTAGGACCTGATACAGCATAAATTTGAACCTAGGACATATTGGTGTGACTCCACACCCAAGCAATTTCCATTCTCCGTGTGGCCTTCCTGTAGGGCCTGGATGGTAAATTCTTGGCACTTATATTAGAATGAATTGTGTTACTATTGTTTGTATTGTGTTAGCTCACAAATTTATTTTTTAAAGTTTATTTTTAAATTGAAGAATAATTGCTTTACAGAATTTTGTTGGTTTCTGCCATACATCAACATGAATCAGCTATAGGCATACATGTGTCCTCTCCCTCCTGAACCTCCTTCCCACCCATCCCACTCCTCTAGGTACTCACAGAGCCCCAGTTTAGCTCACAAATCTTAATGGCTTAACACAGTAGACCTTGATCTCTCATCATGTAAAGCCTAAAGGAGGAGGTGTCCTAGGTTTTAGTCATCAGACTCCCGTTGATAGTGGCTCTGCCTGCTTCAGCATGTTATTGCTTCTAAAGTTACTGGAGATGTTGACATTTGGCTGCCAAATTTAGCAGATACAAGTACTGGATGCTGTTGGGGGAGATCACTGAGAGGACCTGACTGCTGGCTGACCTGTGAGCTGGACCCAGGCGTGGCAGGCTCCTCACCCCAAGCCTGTGAGAGAAGGACTTGGAGCTGTCCACTACTCTCCTGGCTTTGGGGCTGGCAGACAAGATGGGAGAGCAGGATAAGAAGTCAGAGACCTTAGCGTGCTATTTTGCAAAGCCAGGAGAGTGCAGACTGCCTTGGATTAAGGTATCAGTGCTTGGGATGCTAAGAGAACCCTGGGAACCCTGGGAAAGTGAGGGGCACAAAGAGGAGGATGTTGTGGTGACTGAAGTGAAAAGGACAAGATGCTCCATGCTGTCTGCTCCCTGATCCAAAGGAAAGCCAAAGTACAGTGACTGCCCCAGCAGTGGGACCATCCTGGGTTCAGGAAGCATTGACGGAGAGAGAATCCATATTCTGCTGAGCTTATCGACACAGCTGCCAGGTTCCAATAAGAAGCCAGGAATGTGTCCAGGTCAGGTTTCGTGTAGCTGTGGAATCAGGTTGGGGCAGGAGGCGGGTGGTGAGTGCCGCCTCATTTCTCTGATGAGTGGGGGAGGCAGAGAAAATGAACAGCATGACCACACACCCTGCCCTTGGCTGTGCCTGCACAGCGGGGCTGGAGGGGAGTGTTGGGGTTCAAGGTACTCGTTCCCTCATAGATTGGATTATTCTAGCTTGCAAGGACACTTGGCTCAAAGAGGGGGATCTTCCTGAGAACATGGGACCCTGGAAATCTATAGAGAAGGTACAACAAATCCTTAGGGAGCTGGGAATGAAACAGGCCATCTGCTGTCTCTTAAGGCCCTGACTGGGCCTCGTTCATGGCCGGATGAGGCCAGGATACTCCATTATACCCCCAGTACCTGCTCTAGGGCTCTGATATCCATGGTGAACCCAGGAGTGGGACAAGGCATTTATGACGTTGGGCAATCTGCTGCTGATCTGGGGGAAGCTACCAAATAAGTATGGGGAAGACCCAAGACACAGTGGGAGCCTGAAAAGCCAGGAGGCTATCCCAGTCAGCTGTGAAGAAAGAGTCTGGTGAAAGTACCCTGGAAGCAAACGTGGTTTGACCTCATTGCCAGTGGGACCCTCCATGAAAACATAGTCTAGCAACCCAAGGCTGTGCTGCTTGGCCTGGGACAAGCCTTACAATCTGCACATCAGTTCAGCTCTGCCCCACCTGGTCTGGCCATACCTGCTGCCCTGCCTACTCCAGCAGTGGCCTTAGGGATGCAGTCCTATTGGATGTTGCCTCCCATGCCCTGGGCTTAGGATGCAGGCTGGTTTCCCTCCTGATGATGAGCATTGAGGGCAACTGGAGGCCTCACTAGTGAGTTGGGCTCACTAGTCACTGGTCCCCCAGAATAAGTGAAAGCTAACAGCTTTGGTTAATACTGGAACAGAATACATGGTATCTCTCGGGAGTTTTCTGGCACCCTCAGTGCCATCAGGAGTTGCAGAGGGCGCACAGTTGCCATAAGGAAACGTTTCTTTGATGCCACATACCGGGTGTTCTGGGTTTCCCAGGTGGCGCTAGTGGTAAAGAATCAGCCTGACTTGGTGGGAGACTTAGGAGACGTAGGTTCGATCTCTGGGTCAGGAAGATCCCCTGGAGGAGGACATGGCATCCCACTCCAGTATTCTTACCTGGAGAAACCCCTGGACAGAGGAGCCTGGCAGGCTACAGTCCAGGGGGCCACAAAGAGTCAGTCATGACCAAAGGGACTCGGCGTGCATGCACTGGGTGTTCTCCCCTGTGAGAATATGAGATTTTTAATTTCTCCAATACCAGAGGACATATTGAGCATCAATATTCTACAAGGTCAAAATCTGCCAACCTCTGGTGGCAAATTCTGCCTCCAGGTCAGAGTAATCAAACCAGTGCTGCTGCTAAGTCACTTCAGTCGTGTCCGACTTTGTGCGACCCTATAGATGTCAGCCCACCAGGTTCCCCCATCCCTGGGATTCTCCAGGCAAGAACACTGAAATGGGTTGCCATTTCCTTCCCCCAAACCATTGCTGAGGGGATATATCAGCTGGGAGCCAGTAAATCTACTACTCCTGGGAAGAGTGGTACCTGTCAAACAATATAAATTGTTTGGGAGTTGGGCATAAGGAAAGAGAAGCTATCCAAGAATTGTGCTGAGTGGGTATTGTACACCCAGCACACAGTGCTTTCAGCAGCCTCTTATGGCCAGTGAAAAAGACAATTGGCTCATGGTGGATAACTCATCTACCAAGAAACTGTCATTAACCACAGTGGCTGTGCCCCAAACTGCCATCACTGTAGATCCGTTGCTCCTGGTCCTAGCACCATGCTGTACTACACTTCAGTTCAGTTGCTCAGTCGTGTCCGATTCTTTGCGACCCCATGAATTGCAGCAGGCCAGGCCTCCCTGTCCATCACCAACTCACGGAGTTCATTCAGACTCACCTCCATTGAGTCAATGACGCCATCCAGCCATCTCATCCTCTGTCGTCCCCTTCTTCTCCTGCCACCAATCCCTCCCAGCATCAGAGTCTTTTCCAATGAATCAACTCTTTGCATGAGGTGGCCAAAGTACTGGAGTTTCAGCTTCAACATCAGTCAATGCTTTTTTTCAATATACTCCTGGCCTCTGAGTCACAAGATCAGTTTGTCTTCACAAGGGAGGGGCAATAATGGGCCTTTCAAGTGCTTCCCCAAGGCTGACTGTACAGTTCCACATTGTGGCATGGGATGATAGCCTGAGATCTATATCTGTTCTCCTCCCCGCCATCATGAAATGGGGCCATTGTATTGATCTTATCGTGTGGACATATGAAGACTTACCTCTGCTGCAGGGCCCTCTGCAGATGTTTCCAGAACATCTTCCAGGGAGAGCATGTGTCCTGAACCCACAGAAAATTCCCACACAGTTTTTGGGATTCATCGGATTGGGTATGACAAGTGTTGTCTCAGAAGCTGGGATTGATAAGATGCCAGCCTATCCAGCCCTTAAGAACGTGAAAGAGAAGCAAGCCTTCTGGGGATTTTGGGGTTTGCTAGGACTTATACTGGAGAAGGCAATGGCACCCCACTTCAGTACTCTTGCCTGGAAAATCCCATGGACGGAGGAGTCTGGTAGGCTGCAGTCCATGGGGTTGCTAAGAGTTGGACTGAGCGACTTCACTTTTACTTTTCACTTTCATGCATTGGAGAAGGAAATGGCAACCCACTCCAGTGTTCTTGCCTGGAGAATCCCAGGGATGGGGGAGCCTGGTGGGCTGCCATCTATGGGGTCATACAGGGTCAGACACGACTGAAGTGACTTAGTATTAGCAGTAGCAGGACTTCCACTTCCTGTCTGGCAAAGTGCCTTCTTCCCTTAGTGCTACCTGGGTAAGATGGGCAGGTGTGGGACCAGAGATCAGGGCAGGAAGCTGCCTTTGGGAGGACAGTACTGGCAAAACAGATGAAAGCGCTGGGCCTCTCCCAAATAGGGCTACCATTTGAGTTAGATGTGTCTGTGATTCCATCTTGAGCTAGAAACAGAGAGAATCCCTAGGATATTGGTTCCAGCTCTAAAAAGGGGTAGAAACCCAATATACCTCCACAGGGGAACAGCTCTTAGCAGTGTACACAGCACTCCTGCCTAGTTTTTAAGTGTCAGTCACTTAGTCGTGTCCAACTCTTTGCAACCTAATGGACAGTAGCCCGCCAGGCTCTTCTGTCCATGGAATTCTCCAGGCAACAGTACTGTAGTGGGTAGTCATTTCCTTCTCCCAGGGATCTTCCAGACCCAGGGATTGAACCCAGGTCTCCTGCATCACAGGCAGATTCTTTACCATCTAAGCCACCAGGGAAGCCCCTCCTCCCTAGAACCTCTTACAAAGGAGCAGCAGATCATGGTAAGAACTCCCTTTACCATCAAAGGGTGGGTTGAGAATATGTCTCATTAACCCACCTCTGCCATGGCTCAAACCCCCACATTTGCTAAGTGGCCTGTTGCAGCAGAGGAGCACTCTGTCCACCACTCACTGTCCCTAGAAATGAGGGTGCCCTGTAGAGTACATAGAGCCTTTAAATGCTCCCACCTCTGTATTTCTGGCAGCCCCTGCAGCCTGTAGAGAGGGAGTGGGGGAAATGCCCACTGATGCCTGGTATATAGATGGGTCTGGTTGCAGCAACACAGTCACATGGACTGAAATCACTATTCAGCCAAACACTGATGCCAACTGGATGAAAATAGGAATGAGGTGCAGTAGCCAGTGAGCTGAACTCAGGCAGGTTTGACTGGTGATCATGCAAGAGCCCAGGCTGTTCTAAAGGGATGGATATTGTCACCCTGCTTATTTAACTTTTATGCAGAGTACATCATGAGAAGATGTACTGGGCTGGGCTGGAGGAAGCACAAGCTGAAATCAAGATTGCTGGGAGAAATATCAATAACCTCAGATATGCAGATGACACCACCCTTATGGTAGAAAGTGAAAAAGAACTAAAGAGCCTCTTGATGAAAGTGAAAGAGGAGAGTGAAAAAGTTGGCTTAAAACTCAACATTCAGAAAATGAAGATCATGGCATCTGGTCCCATCACTTCATGGGAAATAGATGGGGAAACAGTGGAAACAGTGTCAGACTTTATTTTTTGGGACTCCAAAATCACTGCAGATGGTGATTGCAGCCATGAAATTAAAAGATGCTTACTCCTTGGAAGGAAAGTTATGACCAACCTAGATAGCATATTCAAAAGCAGAGATATTACTTTGTCAACAAAGGTCCATCTAGTCAAGGCTATGGCTTTTCCAGTGGTCATGTATGGATGTGAGAGTTGGACTATAAAGAAAGCTGAGCGCTGATGAATTGATGCTTTCGGACTGTGGTGTTGGAGAAGACTCTTTGAGAGTCCCTTGAACTGCAAGGAGATCCAACCAGTCCATTCTAAAGGAGATCAATCCTGGGTGTTCATTGGAAGGACTGATGTTGAGGCTGAAAATCCAATTCTTTGGCCACCTGATGCAAAGAGCTGACTCATTTGAGAAGACTCTGATGCTGGGTAGGATTGGGGGCAGGAGGAGAAGGGGATAACAGAGGATGAGATGGTTGGATGGCATCACTGACTCAATGGACATGAGTTTGGGTGGACTCCGCAGGAGTTGGTGATAGACAGGGAGGCCTGGCGTGCTGTGGTTCATGGGGTCGCAAGGAGTCAGATATGACTGAGTGACTGAACTGAACTGAACTAAATGGGATGGACCCTGTGTCTTGGACAGTGAGAAGCTGGAAGGCGAATGATCATGAATAAGCCCTCCTGGGATCAGGATATATGGTAAAAAATCTGGGCTCCCCTGCTGGAGCCTGAGGCCATCCTCATGGTCTTTCGCATCGTGGCTCACAGGCGCTGACACTCCTTGGCAGTCCGGATGCTGATGCCCTGGCCTCGTTGTGAGTGCTAGAAGCTGACTCTTCAGTAGATATGGCCGATTGGGTGCATAGAAAGAACACCCACTGCAACTCCTGGTTGGGAGGGCATAGTTCCAAGGATGCTGGATTGTCCTTGAAATATGGTGACTTGGTTAATGCAGTTAACAGCATATCCTGTATATTCTAAGTAACACCCAAGGCAACTGCCAGAGAAGTCTGGGGCCATACACTAGAGTTCCCAACCAGTGAAGGGTTGATAGATTACACTGGCCCTCTTCTCCATGAGTGAGTTCTCTAGGTATGCCTAGGTTTGTGTGGACACCGAGTCTAGCTTAATGCAAGCTTTTTCCTGTCACTGAGGAGACCAGGCTACCACCATTAGGGGATTAAAGAAGCTGAATACCATGTGCAGATACTATTATCAAATGGGCAGTGATCAGGAATTAAATTTCCAAAGTCATGATATATAAGACTGAGCAAAAGAACATGACAAAAGATGGAACATGAATGGAGGTTCCATCTCCCTATAACCTGCAAGAAATAGAATTGATAGAAAGGAACAATGGAACAGTAAAGCAGCAGATTAAATTGCTAACGGGTAATCGCCTTGGTCAAGTGGACTAAAGGACTATCCCAGATTTTAATACATTTCAGTGATCAATCAGACTGGGGACCTCGGCTGAGACACCCGATAACCATAAAGGTCTGCATATGATGGGAGATGGCCATTGTTCTGACTCTCCTTGAGGGTCAGTATGCTCTGTTGCTGAGAACAACGTTCCATCACCCCTGGGAAAGGCATTGTCTATGGGGATTTGCAATGTGCTCTCCTGTGAGGTTGGGTGAGTTACTTAGAACCCCTGGGTGAGAGGGAAACTACTCAGTCTCCATTGGGAGACTGCTGTGGACTGGATCTGTTGAAATGCACTGTACCTGGAGTGGAGCACACACCACTGAAAGAAGGGAGAAGGTGGGGGTCCTGGCCTGGGTCCCCCAGCCCATCTCCTCATACCTGCCTCTCCTTCCAAAGTGTGGTCTGCACAGCCAGAACCAGGCCTCAGCTCAGGTCCAGGCCTCAAGTGTAATTTTGGTAGAAGGAGAAGACTTCCCTGTACAAGTTCCTACTCAGTGTCTGTCTTTTCCACCTTAGACTTCTGTTCCTTATAGTGCACATAGAAGCTCTTACTAAGTTCACCTAGCAAGCTTTAAATGGTAGCCAGAGAAGCCTGTCCTTACTGAGCACTGAAATATCTCTAATGAGAAAAGCTGTCCTGAAGATGGGATGGTCTTGGATGTTATTGCCGCCTCACCAGAAGGCACCTATGCCGTTATACAAACAGTGCTGTGTGTTCATCCTTGATGAGCATGGTAATGTATCATCTTTATTGCATCACGTGAGGATACACGTAAATGTCCTCAGTGGTCTGACCCCTAGCGTAGGGCACTTATTAAATCAGTGATTCAGGTCAGGGTGGGAAAAATCATTACTTATTTTGGGAATCATTTTAATCTGTGTTTTCTCTTGCATGTATCTGTACGGTTCCTATGGGGTCTGCCTCCATGGTAGCGAGATGGCCACCAAACAAGCCATCTCCATGCTAATGAGAACCCTCGCTGACCGCTTAGGGCACTCTTTGAAGAGGGAACCAGTCAGGAGTGGGGAATGTTGGAGAAGGTCACTGAGAGGACATGTCCCATGAGCTGGGCCCGAGTGCCTGGGGGCTTCCGCCCCCTCCCCTGTCCTTGGACTGCGTGTTCTGCCTGCCATTCCCACAGTGGGAACCAGTGTCAAGGACACTTGTTAGGACCATCTGGATTGTATATGTGACTGAACCCAGTTAAGCCTCCATATAAACTTTTAGGATTCTAACAGGTGGGTGCAGAGAGCAACTTGTCTTTTGGTTACCCAAGACAAGCCTCATACTTAAGTTCCTTTGTTTAACCTACCAGCTGCCCACCTAGAGCGTTCTGCCTCCTTCTTTGGTCTCTCCTTGCTCTCTGGGTGCTGGGCCAGTTTGTGAACAAACAGTCACTAGCTGAGTCTGAATTTCAGATGAATGATGGATAGCTTCTTTTTTAAGAAATTGAAATATAATTGATTTATAATGTGCTAATTTCTGCTATATAGCAAAGTGATTCATTTATATATATACTTTTAAAAATATTTTTTTCCATTATGGTTTATCACAGAATATTGACTATAGTTCCCTGTGCTATGCAGTAAAATCTTGCTATTTACCCATTGTGTATATGGATAATATACATATAATAGTTTGCATCTGCTAACCCCAAACTCCTAGTCGATCCCTCACCCACCCCCTCCCTCTTGTCAACCACAAGTGTGGTCTTTATGTCTGAGTCTGTTTCTGTCTCATAACAGTTCAAATAACTTCTTAGGATAAGTATGTCCCATTCAATATTTGGGACATTTACATTTTTGATGCATTTGATTTGCTAAATCTGGGAACCCGAATGTCAGTGCCCCTGGTAAATATAAGTATGTCCCAAATATTTCTTGGGACATGCTTACACTGAACCATCATTTGTTGTTTTTCTGAAATTCAAGTTTAACTGGGTGTCCCACATTTTATCTGGCAGCCATAATTGACCTCAAATGGAAGATGGAATGGTGGGTGAGCATGGAGCACTTTTTGAAAGGTTTTTATAGGCCAGGTCTGAAGGCAGCATACCTCATATTCTGTTGGTAACAAACTGTCTGTGTTGTAGTCTCACCTAAATCTAAGAGCTGGGGGTTGAAAATGTAGTTGTTGAGTAGACATTTAGCAACAGTATTATGCATTGAAGGCTGGCACAAATTGTAGACAGCTAATCATTTCTGCCTCAGCACATGAGCAGATATCACATGCCAGATTCCAGGTGGGTCTGTGTCTGCACGTAGAGGCAACATGTCATAGTAATTGAGCACTTTGCCAGACAAATCTTAAACCATAGGTCATTTCCTAACTAGCTATATAATAAGTGGTTTGGGCAAGTTGCTTTAACTCACTGAGTCTATTTTTGCATTGATCAAATGGAGATTAAATAGAGCATCTTTTGAGAGTTCTTATTTGGGCTTCCCTGATAGCTCAGCTGGTAAAGAATCCGCCTGCAATGCGGGAGACCTGGGTTCGATCCCTGGGTTGGGAAGATTCCCTGGAGAAGGGAAAGACTACCCACTCCAGTATTCTGGCCTGGAGAATTCCATGGACTGTATAGTCTACAGGGTCGCAAAGAGTCGGGCATGACTGAGCAACTTTCACTCACTCACTCAATGAGGTTTAAATCAGATAATCCATGTAAAGTACTTTGCACAGAGTCTGGGAGCACATTATGGTAGCTACTTCTCTGGGTCATAGATGTTGTCAGTCTGTTTACTTTGTATCTTTTTCTGTTCCTAATTTTTCTGATATCTTGTTCAGTTGCCCAGTTGTATCCATCTCTGTGACCCATGGACTGCAGCAACCCAGGCTCCCCTGTCCCTCACCGTCTCTTGGAGTTTGCTCAAGTTCATGTTCACTGCATCAGTGATGCTGTTCAGCCATCTCATCCTCCGACACTCTCTTCTGCCCTCAATCTTTTCCAGCATCAGGGACTTTTCCAATGAGTCATCTGTTTGCATCAGATGACCAAAATACAAGATTCTGATGTCTAAGAGAAGGTAAAAATCAGTTTCAAACTGACACTGTAGAACTGGTAAAGCCTGGCTTTTAGGTGCTTATTTTGTGAATTATGGCAGAAAACTTAGAATTATAATTAAAAAATACATAAAGGTGGTAAAAGTTAATATGCTTTGTGTTGATAATAATTAAAAACTATGGAGAAGCTGAATATGTGCTTGGGGAAGGAAATATTTTCAAGACAGGAAAACTGTTAAAAATGAATGATAAATACTGAGTATGCGTTACTTGTCAGATGTAAATATTTACCTAGTTTATTCATACACACACAAATTATTACTCTGATGTCTCATTGCGCTGCCTTATAACTTTTTCTGAGCACGCTTAGTGCTTAGAACTAAAATTATGTCGTTCTTCAGAATGATGGGTCTTATGAAGATTTATCTGTCAAGTAGCCAGCTGTGTTATGGCAGGTCATTCAGATTCTTCCTCTTCTCACTTTAATTTACTTTCGAGAGAGGGATGGCTGGCAAGGTTTAAACAAGCATGATAAAGACTAATTAAAGAGTTGTTCCTCAAATCTCCTTGAAATTAGAGGTTGATTCACTGAAATAATTCATATTTCATAACCCAAAATAAGCAAAACTTTGATTCTTAGCAAGAAAATTGAAGAGCTATATGGATTCCCCAGTTCTTTGCTGTGGAATTGTGCAATTGAATTTAGAATATAATAGAATTTGTGTTTCCAATAAAACCAACTCAGAACAGCTTTGCATCATAAAACTAAATTAGACCATAACTCCCTCTAATTAGTTTGGATAGTAATATTTTTAGTCCTTAATCACACCTTTTAGTGAAGAATTCTGAAATCTTTAGAATAAAAGTCTATTGTCTTACATCCTTGGGGGGGTAGTTCTTGAGAGGGGGACGTTAACAGTCGCAGTGACACAAGAGGTGATCTAAGCCATTTTTTTCATTGTTGAAGTATGGAGCTACTTTAGAACTAGTTTACATTTCTGCCATGTACTGGAGCTGCCTTGTCACGCCATCCCAGGGTGTAGAGACGACAGAGGGAACCCCGCTCAGAGAGACCCCAAAGAGGAATGACCCAGGCAGAACGGGGTGGTTCATCTCTAAGGATTCATTGGCCTGCCTTTGCTAGTGCCTCCCACTACTCACTAGGGCGTTTCTGTGGTAGCGTTCCTTCTTGTGAGATGGGCCAGAAAACGGGTGTTGTGGAGAGCCATCAGAAGTGGTAAAGAGGTGACTGGACTGCTCAGAGTCACTTGAATTGAGGCGGGTGAATTTTATACACATTATCCACTTGTTTGCATCAGCCTTTCATGTCATTTCCTGAATCTAGTTTGTGAGTTTTTAAAAATTGAATACTTAGAAGTATGATATAACTGCTCATATATATTCTGAATCATGATTAATGGCAGAACATATGATAATGGTCATATATTTCATTTTCTGGAAACTTCGTTAAAGTTATGAATATCAGTTGTAAAGTTGTACAGATACCCTGTGGTGGCAATAGCTGTGCTACGGGGAAAAGCCCTTCTCTCAGATGATTTATTTTCGGTATCTGCTCTCCTCTGTTCAAGAACCTGTCGACATTTACAGATCAATTCTTTATTGTGTGTTAAAGCCATATCACGTTCCTTATTATAGTCTTCAAATCTGTCTCCCCTTGATACCTGCTATTTTCTAGGCTGAGAAAAGTGTTGTTAGACTATCACCACGGTTTGGTTGCAGCACTTTAGAAGCAGCGAGGAGATGTGAAGATAGTGGGGCGACTGGAGCGCCCGCCGGGAGATATTTAGATGGAATCTCTGAAAGTATGTTTCAAACCAAAGAAAAGAAAAGTGAGACAGAAATTATTCTTTGATTTCTGTTCAGTGTAAATCTCAGGACAAGCTTATCGAAAGCAAGTTGTTTGCTTTGCAGTTAAAGTCCTGAGTAGAACAATGGGACTTGAATCTTCTCAGCAGTGACATTTTCATCCATGACATTAAGAATTTATTGAAAACCTGAAGGGCACAAAAGAATAAATTAGAGAATGTGTCTGTGGATAAGGTGAAGTGGGTTTTGAGGATGGAAACTGCTTGGAGGGTTGGGGTCAGATGTTCTCAGAAGACTGGCAGTATTCCCTTTAGACATATTTATAAAAATGATGAAAATTGACTAGGCAGGCTTATTTGTTCCTATTGCCCTAAATGAGTTTTAGCTCCCAAATATGTTTAAACAGTAGGTAGCTATGTTGGGAAAGGAGGAGCCCTAGTGATAAATGTGCTTAGTCTTCTGTTTTGTTGTTATTGAAAAGTTGAATTAAACCACAGACTCTGGGCAAATCATTTTAGTATGATTAAAAACATTCATTACATTTCCCTCCTAAAAGCAGCTTCCCTAAAGCATGGAAAAATGTTAAAAATGAATTCACATTAAAGTCTGATTCTTTTTCTAAACTGGAGGACACAAAAGCACATTAAATTTTTTTCCCAGTGAACAGTCATTAGAATAATTAGGAATTTGCTGGTGATGAATGTCTAGAGGGAACATGACCCTACCTTATCTTTTAGTTTTCTTCTCATAAAAACAACATTTGGTGATAACCCAATCCCTATGATTGCAATAAAAGGTTATAGCAAGTAAAGTCCATGGACACTGAGGTTGACTTGATCTTGAAGTAACAGTTCCACAGTCCTGCAGTTCATGAAAGGGAGGAAACAACTTTTAAGTATATGATTACTTAGACCTTGTTTGTGAGTTATCAGTCTCACCTGTATCTCTGTATGTCCTTATTTCTTTTTGTACCATTTCATGTCCTGGCAGGACCTTTCAGTTCAGTTCAGTCGCTCAGTCGTGTCCAACTCTTTGTAACCCCATGAATCACAGCACACCAGGCCTCCCTGTCCATCACCAACTCCTGGAGTTCACTCAGACTCACGTCCATCGAGTCAGTGATGCC
This sequence comes from Tragelaphus eurycerus, assembly GCA_935064755.1. NCBI lineage: Eukaryota > Metazoa > Chordata > Mammalia > Artiodactyla > Bovidae > Tragelaphus > Tragelaphus eurycerus. Next base: position 10,681,566 of record CAKXYN010000038.1, read on the forward strand.
ATCCAGCCATCTCATCCTCTGTCGTCCCTTTCTCCTCCTGCCCCTCAATCCCTCACAGCATCAGCATCTTTTCCAATGAATCAACTCTTCGCATGAGGTGGCCAAAGTACTGGAGTTTCAGCTTTAGCATCATTCCTTCCAAAGAAATCCCAGGGCTGATCTCTTTCAGAATGGACTGGTTGAATCTCCTTGCAGTCCAAGGGACTCTCAAGAGTCTTCTCCAACATCACAGTTCAAAAGAATCAATTCTTCGGTGTTCAGCTTTCTTGACAGTCCAACTCTCACATCCATACAGGACCACTGGAAAAACCATAGCCTTGACTAGACGGACCTTTGTTGGCAAAGTAATGTCTCTGCTTTTGAATATGCTATCTAAATTGGTCATAACTTTTCTTCCAAGGAGTAAGCGTCTTTTAATTTCATGGCTGCAGTCACCATCTGCAGTGATTTTGGAGCCCCCAAAAATAAAGTCTGACACTGTTTCCACTGTTTCCCCATCTATTTCCCATGAAGTGAGGAGACCAGATGCCATGATCTTCGTTTTCTGAATGTTGAGCTTTAAACCAATTTTTTTCACTCTCCACTTTCACTTTCATCAAGAGGCTTTTTAGTTCCTCTTCACTTTCTGCCATTAGGGTGGTGTTATCTGCATATCTGAGGTTATTGATATTTCTCCCAGCAATCTTGATTCCAGCTTGTGCTTCTTCCAGCCCAGCGTTTCTCATGATGTACTCTGCATAGAAGTTAAATAAGCAGGGTGACAATATACAGCCTTGACGGACTCCTTTTCCTATTTGCAACCAGTCTGTTTTTCCATGTCCAGTTCTAACTGTTGCTTCCTGATCTGCATATAGGTTTCTCAAGAGGCAGGTCAGGTGGTCTGGTATTCCCATCTCATTCAGAATTTTCCACAGTTTCTTGTGATCCACACAGTCAAAGGCTTTGACATAGTCAATAAAGCAGAAATAGATGTTTTTCTGGAACTCTCTTGCTTTTTTCATGATCCAGCGGATGTTGGCAATTTGGTCTCTGGTTCCTCTGTCTTTTCTAAAACCAGCTTGAACATCAGGAAGTTCATGGTTCACATATTGCTGAAGCCTGGCTTGGAGAATTTTGAGCATTACTTTACTAGCATGTGCTGCTGCTGCTGCTGCTGCTAAGTCGCTTCAGTCGTGTCTGACTCTGTGCGACCCCATAGACGGAAGCTCACCAGGCTCCCCTGTCCCTGGGATTCTCCAGGCAAGAACACTGGAGTGGGTTGCCATTTCCTTCTCCAATGCATGAAAGCGAAAAGTGAAAGTGAAGCCGCTCAGTCGTGTCTGACTCTTAGTGACCCCATGGACTGGAGCCTACCAGGCTCCTCCGTCCATGGGATTTTCCAGGCAAGAGTACTGGGGTGGGGTGCCATTGCCTTCCCCAAGCATGTGAGATGAGTGCAAATGTGCGGTAGTTTGAGCATTCTTTGGCATTGCCTTTCTTTGGGATTGGAATGAAAACTGATCTTTTCCAGTCCTGTGGCCACTGCTGAGTTTTCCAAATTTGCTGGCATATTGAGTGTAACACTTTCATAGCATCATCTTTCAGGATTTGGAATAGCTCAACTGGAATTCCATCACCTCCACTAGCTTTGTTCATAGTGATGCTTTCTAAGGCCCACTTGACTTCACATTCCAGGATGTCTGGCTCTAGGTCAGTGATCACACCATCGTGATTATCTGGGTTGTGAAGCTCTTTTTTGTACAGTTCTTCTGTGTATTCTTGCCACCTCTTCTTTATATCTTTTGCTTCTGTTAGGTCCATACCATTTCTGTCCTTTATCGAGCCCATCTTTGCATGAAATGTTCCCTTGGTATCTCTAATTTTCTTGAAGAGATCTCTAGTCTTTCCCATTCTGTTGTTTTCCTCTATTTCTTTGCATTGATCACTGAGGAAGGCTTTCTTATCTCTTCTTGCTATTCTTTGGAATTCTGCATTCAGGTGCTTGTATCTTTCCTTTTCTCCTTTGCTTTTCGCTTCTCTTCTTTTCACAGCTATTTATAAGGCCTCCCCAGACAGCCATTTTGCTTTTTTGCATTTCTTTTCCATGGGGATGGTCTTGATCCCTGTCTCCTGTACAATGTCACGAACCTCATTCCATAGTTCATCAGGCACTCTATCTATCAGATCTAGGCCCTTAAATCTATTTCTCACTTCCACTGTATAATCATAAGGGATTTGATTTACGTCATACCTGAGTGGTCTAGTGGTTTTCCCTACTTTCTTCAATTTCAGTCTGAATTTGGCAATAAGGAGTTCATGATCTGAGCCACAGTCAGCTCCCGGTCTTGTTTTTGCTGACTGTATAGAGCTTTTCCATCTTTGACTGCAAAGAATATAATCAATCTGATTTTGGTGTTGACCATCTGGTGATGTCCATGTATAGAGTCTTCTCTTGTGTTGTTGGAAGAGGGTGTTTGCTATGGCCAGTGAATTTTCTTGGCAAAACTCTGTTAGTCTTTGCCCTGCTTCATTCCATATTCCAAGGCCAAATTTGCCTGTTACTCCAGGTGTTTCTTGACTTCCTACTTTTGTATTCCAGACTTCTATAATGAAAAGGACATCTTTTTTGGGTGTTAGTTCTAAAAGGTCTTGTAGGTCTTCATAGAACCATTCAAATTCAGCACCTTTGCTGCTGCTAAGTCGCTTCCGTCGTTTCTGACTCTGTGCGACCCCATAGATGGTAGCCCACCAGGCTCCTCGTCCCTGGGATTCTCTAGGCAAGAACACTGGAGTGGGTTGCCATTTCCTTCTCCAATGCATGAAAGTGAAAAGTGAAAGTGAAGTCGCTTAGTCCTGTCCGACTCTTAGCGACCCCATGGACTGCAGCCTACCAGGCTCCTCTGTCTATGGGATTTTCCAGGCAAGAGTACTGGAGTGGGTTGCCATTGCCTTCTCCGTCAGCACCTTTACCAGAGTTTTATTACATGTTATGTGTAGGGCAGTGTATTTTTAGTAACAAGTATGGTTTTTCCAGTGGTCACATATGGATGTGACAGTTGGACTGTAAAGAAAGCTGAGCACTGAAGAATTGATGCTTTTGAACCGTGGTGTTGGAGAAGACTCTCGAGAGTGCCTTGGACTGCAAGGAGATCCAACCAGTCCATCCTAAAGGAGATCAGTCTTGGGTGTTCATTGGAAGGCCTGATGCTAAGGCTGAAACTCTAATACTTTGGCCACCTAATGTGAAGAGTTGACTCATTGGAAAAGACCCTGATGCTGGGAGGAATTGGGAGCAGGAAGAAAAGAGGACGACAGAGGATGAGATGGCTGGATGACATCATGGACTCCATGGAAGTGAGTTTGGGTGAACTCTGGGAGTTGGTGATGGACAGGGAGGCCTGGCGTTCTGGGATTCATGGGGTTGCAAAAAGTCAGACATGACTGAGAGACTGAACTGAATTGAAGATATTGTTGCTCTCCCAGCTGAAATCCAGCTGAGGTCAGATATTGACTGATGGATCTGTAGATAGCATTATTAAAGAAATATCAGCTAGGAAGAGGCAACACCCTTGAAGTTAATGGATTAGCATAATAGTTTTCTCTCACTCCTATGAATTCCAAAACCCTTTCGGTAGACAGAATAATGCCCACCCTCACCCCGCAAGTCCTAATCACCTGAACCTTCCATGGCAAAAAGAACTTTGAAGATGTTACTAAGTTAAGAATCTTGAGATGGAAAGATTACCCTGGATTATCTGGGTAGGCCTAGTGTAGTCACCAGGGTTACTATAAGGGAAGAAGGGAGGCATGATAGATGCAGAAGGCATGTGATGACAGAAGTAGAGGGTTGAAGAGAGAAACTGAAAGATACTATGCTGCAGGTTTTCAAACTGGAGGGTGGTCCATGAGTTATGCAGATGGTCTCTACAAGCTCTAAAAGGGAAAGAAGCATTCTTCTCTTGAGTCTCCAGGGAAACACAGCCCTGCTGAACCCCTGTAGGACTTCTGACTCCTGAAATATAGGAGAATACATTTGTGTTGTTTTAAAAAGGCCCATAAATTGGTGGTGATTTGTTACAGCAGCTAAGGGAAACTAATATACTTTCCATGTGGTCATCCAGGCACCTAGTCTCCTTTTTTAAGTTTTCTTTTTTGTTTGTTTTTTGCTCCCACCCCATGGGTTTCTCTACCAGGGATTGAACCCATGCCCCCTGTCTTGGCAGCACGGAGTCTTAACCCCTGGTCTACTGGTGCAGTCCTCCAGTCTCCTTTCTTTTATGGCTCCACCAGACACCAGGCCCTTGGAGTCTGCTGCATACAGCCAGTAGGTGGAGAGGCAATGAAGGATGGTAGTGGGAGGTTTTTTGTACCAGGGTGATAAGTGGCAAACACAATTTCTATTCACATTCATTCCATTGTTTTCACTCATGCCAAGATGTCATACTGACTGAAATTCTCTTTTATACTTTATGATCACTTTTATCAGTCTGGCACTCTTCTTTATGTCATTATACACTCCTGTCCCTGCAGCTGCTCATGCTAGACATCTGGTAGTCATTTTTGATACCCCCGTCTCTCCTCATCTCCTACTTCTAATCTGTTACTGAGTCCTAGTGATTCTACCAAACCTCAAATCTATCACTTTACCTCATCTCCACTGCCACCATCCTCTTCCAAATACCCGTGAGGCTACGTCAGTGTGAAGTGAAAGTTGCTCAGTTGTGTCCGACTCTTTGCGACCCCATGGACTGTACAGTCCATGGAATTCTCCAGGCCAGAATACTGAGTGGGTAGCCTTTCCCTTCTCCAGGGGATCCTCCCAACCCAGGGATTGAACCCAGGTGTCCCGCATTGCAGACGGATTCTTTAGCAGTTGAGCCACAAGGGAAGTCAGTGTAGCTGTGCATTTAGGAAGATGATGTAAACTGCTTGGTGAGTAGGTAGTCTGCTTTTGTAATAGATGCCAAACTGAGTAATCAGCTGCTGGTCATTATTTTTTCATAATAGCCATAATTTGATATTGGATTTTAAATAACTTTAGCTTTTCAAAATGTTAAATATTGTAAGGTTGAGTCTTGGTGTTTTCCTCATTTTAAGGATGCATTTAAAGGTCTGTAGTGACCTCAAGCCCTTGAGATGAAGACAAAAAAAATAATGAGCAAATTAAAAAAAATACATTCATGCCTCTAATGGTAAATTAAGTTGACTGATATGAGCCAGAAAGCCTGGGGTAGACATGAACAAATTCAAATAATTAAGTTCACGCTCTTTCTGAGAAATGATCTTGCCTTCATGTCTCAGCACTATTGATGAGCTACGTTGGGCCCATGAGCATCAGCCTTGCTTACCACTTTCTTCAGTGTATTGAGCAAGTTAACGCCCTGGGGAGCATGTGAGTAGATGCTGTGAGCCTTGAAATATTACTCTGCCACACTTTACCAGATGAGTTTGATCTGAATACCAGATGGTGGCACCTCATTTGTATCTTCACAAATATGCGATTCTTTTTTTTTTTTTTTTTTAAAGAAGAAATATACATCATACTGATCCCAGAAAAATATAAAAAGGATTGTATTTTTCTACAGTCTTGCCTCATCATTCTGTTTTAAAGAAGTCATATTGCAACATTTGTTGTTCAGTTGCCCAGTAGTGTCTCTTTGCAACTCCATGGACTGCAGCATGCCGGGTTTCCCTGTCCTTCTCTGTCTCCTGGAGTTTGCTCAACTCATGTCCATTGAGTCGATGACAACCGTGTATTACAACATATATGTTTAATGTATATTTTAAGATTTTAAAACACTATTTTGAAATATTCCTATATTTTTCATGCTATAAAGTGATATGTGTCCATACCAAAACTAGTAGAAAGAATAGGTAAGAGTCCATCATACTGATTTAGAAAATATTAATTTGGTCAATATTCTTCTATAAACATATTGATGTATCCTTCTCAAGAGCTCACCTTTTAAAGTATTCTTACCTGTACCCAAGATGCTATACTGAAAAACCATTTTCTTCAGACTTTGTGATCTTCTTATCAAACACCTTCTTATCCACTTCATTATAGGATACGCCCGTGTACACAGTTCTTATGCTAGGTATCTGGTAGTCATTTTCGGTTCTTCCCTCTCTTTTACCTCCCACATCCAATCTGTTACCGAGTCCTATTGATTGTAACTATCTTTATCCAGTTTCTTTCATCTCTACTGCTGCTACTGCTAAGTCGCTTCAGACGTGTCTGACTCTGTGCAGCCCTATAGATGGCAGCCCACCAGGCTCCCCCGTCCCTGGGATTCTCCAGGCAAGAACACTGGAGTGGGTTGCCATTTCCTTCTCCAATGCATGAAAGTGAAAAGTGAAAGTGAAGTCGCTCAGTCGTGTCCGACTCTTAGCAACCCCATGGACTGGAGCCTACCAGGCTCCTCCGTCCATGGGATTTTCCAGGCAAGAGTACTGGAGTGGGGTGTCATTGCCTTCTCCAATCTCTACTGCTACCACCTGCTTACTCGTCCGTGCATGTATTTCTTCCTGCCTAAAATACTTCCCTTTCTCTGTATCCCTGCCCCTAGCTTTCCCAAGGCTACTTTCTTACTCACCATCACCTTCCTAATAACTGTTTGCCCTTTAGATTTCATTTCTTGGTATTGTTTGTTCCAGGAAGCCTTTTCTGATAATCGCATAGAGACTGCCTTCTGTATGCTCTGTTAGTTACATTTTGTTTGCTTATCTATACTCTTCACTGTGTTCCTAATGCTTAAAAAATTCCTTGCCTTGCAGGATGGTCATACATTGTTGAATGGATAAATAAATAAAGTAGGAAATGAGGCTGAATGGTTAAATGGGATCAGTTTTGGCCTCTGAGAACTATATCGATTTTTGAGTAAAAAAGTGATGCAGAAACACATAGCTTTAGAACTGGCAGTATTATGGAAGGCAGATTGAAAAGAAGTGAGATAAACTAGAGAGTCCTGAGATTGTTGCTTGATCTCAGAGTGAAGTAATGAGGACATTGACTTTTGTTATTGGGAATAAGAAGGTATGAATGTGAGAATGCTCGAATCAATAAACAAAGGCTTGCTCCTGGTCACTGTGGGGTTAGAGAATATAAATAGAACTTTCAGGGTTCCATTCCAAATAACTGAGAGAGGAAATTTCAAGAGAAGAGGTGATGGTTACCAGCTGGAAGGACACTTTGAGGAAAAAATGTGGACGATCACTAAAGGTAGCCCTTTTCTTTCCTGCCACCTGCTCTTCAGTAATGAGGCCACTTGGTTGAACTCCTGTTCTGATTACATGTTGCAGCCAGCACAGCAGGTAGGGATCGAAAGTGTCCGTCGCACAGTCTGGGAAAAAGAAACTAGAGACAGAATTAAAGGTTTAAAGATGGGACTGGGGGACTCAAGACCTCTTAGATCAAGAACCCTGTTCCTCGGAGCCACAGCACTTTTACTTAGTGTGTTGGCAAGCAGAAAGTATCTGTTGTGTTATGATGAAATCAGCCTCCTGTGTCCCCGGGCACATCTCCCATTTTATTGATTACTTCAAACTATATTTATTATTTTCTTGTACAAAGGGTTTCACCTAGCTGGAGGTCATAGACCCGCATATGCCTTCGGAAAACATCTTGGTGTGTGCACAAGCAGCGTTCTGAACTTGTGCTTGACCCAGTGTTCCAAGGTCCACACAATGTTTTTCCTTAGCTTAGCAGGGCATGGTGACCCCAACTAATCAACCCGATGTACTTTGATTTGGGTTATGCTGTATTGCTATATTTTGCTTTTATTCTTTTCCCATGGTGATTTTCTCATGGCTTAGCCAGAGCAACAGGTGGCTGACTATTAACCCCTACAGTTACACAAACTTTTTCCCAGGGGGAGGGGAATCTCACTGTCCCTCTGGGTAGTGTATTTATTCTCTCAAGGGCTGCTTTATGTTTTTCTTAATTTGCATTTTAACACAGACTAGTTTTAAAGTAATATAAGGAACAGCACACAACATAATCTGTCATCCAAAAGTTGGAAAACAGAGCCAGAAGGTTAATTCCTGGTGTTTGCAAATACTGAGGAAAAACTCCTGAACAACATATGTACTTGTACGTAGGTCATGCAATGGATCATGGTAATAAACAATAACATTTTTAGCAAAAAGGAAAAAAGATGTCAACATAAAGCCATAATTAATGAGCAAGTATTTAAAACTGGCTTACTAGGGGGTTCCGGTTAAGATGGCAGAGGATTAGGACAGGGAATACACTTTCTCCTCCACAAATTCATCAGGGGGACATCTAAACGCCGAGTGAATTCCTCAGGCAGCTTCGGAATGCCGGCAGAGAACATCGGACACCCAGAAAAGCGACTCACTGTCCTCGAAAGGAGGTAGGAAGGAGTATAGAAGCCAGAGAGGGACAAAGAGGGAGGGGCGGACCTCTGTCCGGGGAAGGGAGCCTTGAAAGAAAAAGAGAAGTTCCCAAACACCGGGAAACACTCTCCCTGTAGAGTCTGTGCCAACCTAGGAAGCACGGAGAATATCATAACAGAGAGGAAAACAATTGAACAATTAAGACCCACAGACTACGAGCCCTGCGGTAGCTTCCGCAGCGGGAAGGCATCATCGCAAACTCCTGCTTTCGCCAGGAGCAAGCCGGGGCTGGGCGGGGAGACGCTGCGGGCTGCTCCCACGCCGCCGGCCGCTCCCCCGTGGGAGGCTGGGACCTCCCCCGAGGAGCGCTCCCCTCCCCCACGCCGCCAGCCGCTCCTGCGCAGGCGCGCACCCGCCCCCTGCACCGGGGGCCCCGCGCGGGTCGACCCCCACCACCGACCGTGCCCGTGCGAGCCATCCCCTCGCCGCTGCTCCCCCGCCAGCCGTTGCGGCGCGGGCCGTTTCCGCCGGGAGTAGTTTGGGCTGGTGGACCGGACCGCAACACCGACCACAGGAGAGGCCGGCCCTGGCCCAAGACACTGCGGGGCCCGCGCACAGAACAAAGGACTATACAGACCAACTACAGAGAAAGGGGCCTATAGATCTTGAGAGACTTAAGCCGGAACAAGGAACTAGCCGAATCCCCTCCCCCCCGCCGCCAGCCGCTCCCGCGCGGGCGTGCACCCACCCCCTGCGCCGGGGCTCCCGCGCGGGTCGACCACCACCGCCGACGGTTCCCGTGTGAACCATCCCCTCGCCGCCGCTCCCCCGCCAGCCGTTGCGGCGCGGGCCGTTTCCGCCGGGAGTAGTTTGGGCTGGCAGACCGGACTGCAGCGCCGGCCACAGGGGAGGCCGGCCCTGGCCCAGGACACTGTGGGGCCCGCGCACAGAACAAAGGACTATACAAACCAACTACAGAGAAAGGGGCCTATAGATCTTGAAAAACTTAAGCCGGAACAAGGAACTAGCTGAAAATGAACTGAACCCACAGCAATAATAGAGAAACTCTTATACATATTGTTACTATTTTTACCATCATTATTTCCTTTTTTTTTCTTTTTTTAATATGTTTTTTAAAATTTTATTATTTTTTTTATTAAAAAAAAGGAAAAAAAATTTTTTTTCCCTTTAATTTTTTTTGTTTTGTTTGTTTTATTTTTATGTTTTTATCCTCTAGTACTTCTTTAATCTCCACTGTTAGATATAACTTTTGCAACCCTGTTTTTTTTTTTTTTTTCTTTTTGTCCTTTGCTATTTTTCTTTCCTTTTTGCTTTTCTTTACTGATTACTGACTGGATCTGTCTCTCTCCTTTACACTCCCTCCTTTTATCCTCCTGACCAACTCTATCTCCTTCCTCCCTTTCTCCTTCTCTGTATAACTCCGTGAACATCTCTGAGCAGTCTAGTTGTGGAATGCAATATAGAAGACGAACTTTTTGAGACTACTGCAAAAATAAGATCGATAACAGGAAGCAGGAGGCTTAAGTCCAAACCCTGATCCCACGAAACATTAATTGACAGGAGCTCATCAAATGCCTCCATACCTACACTGAAACCAAGCATCACACAAAGACCAGCAAGTTCCACGGCAAGACATACCAAGCAAATTCTCTAGAAAAACAAGAACACAGCCCTGAGCTCCAAGTCACAGGCTACACAAAGCGACCTTAAAATCATAGACATCTCATAACTCACCACTAGACACTCCACCGCACCCCAGAGAAAAGAAATCCAGCTCCACCCACCAGAACATCGAGACAAGCTTCCATAAACAAGAAACCTCAACTTGCCACCGGTACAAACCCACATATAGTGTAGAAACGCCACAATAAAGAGAACTCCACAGACTGCCAGAATACAGTAAGGACACCCCAAACTCAGCATTTTAAACAAGATGAAGAGACAGAAGAATTCCCAGCAGGTAAAGGAACAGGATAAATGCCCACCAAACCAAACAAAAGAGGAAGAAATAGCGACCTACCTGATAAAGAATTCGAATAATGATAGTGAAATTAATCCAAAATCTGGAAAGCAGAATGGAACCATGGATAAATAGCCTGGAGAAAAGCATCGAGAAGATGCAAGAAAGATTTAACAAGGACCTAGAAGAAATAAAAAAGAGTCAATATATAATGAATAATGCAATAAATGAGATCTAAAACACTCTGGAGGCAACAAATAGTAGAATTACAGAGGCAGAAGATAGAATTAGTGAATTAGAAGATAGAATGGCAGAATTAAATGAATCAGAGGAGAAAAAAGAAAAACGAATTAAAAGGAATGAGGACAATCTCAGAGACCTCCAGGACAATTTTAAACGTTACAATATTCGAATCATAGGAGTTCCAGAAGAAGAAGACAAAAAGAAAGACCATGAGAAGATACTAGAGGAGATAATAGTTGAAAACTTCCCTAAAATGGGGAAGGAAATAATCACTCAAGTCCAAGAAACCCAGAGAGTCCCAAATAGGATAAACCCAAGGCGAAACACCCCAAGACACATATTAATCAAATTAACAAAGATCGAACACAAAGAACAAATATTAAAAGCAGCAAGGGAAAAACAACAAATAACACACAAGGGAATTCCCATAAGGCTAACAGCTGATCTTTCAATAGAAACTCTTCAAGCCAGGAGGGAATGGCAAGACATACTTAAAGTGATGAAACAAAAGAACCTACAGCCCAGATTATTGTACCCAGCAAGGATCTCATTCAAATATGAAGGAGAAATTAAAACCTTTACAGACAAGCAAAAGCTGAGAGAATTCAGCAACAACAAACCAGCTCTCCAACAAATACTAAAGGACCTTCTCTAGACAGGAAACACAAAAAGGATATATAAATTCAAACCCAAAACAACAAAGTAAATGGCAACGGGATCATATTTATCCATAATTACCTTAAATGTAAATGGGTTGAATGCCCCAACCAAAAGGCAGAGACTGGCCGAATGGATACAAAAACAAGACCCCTCCATATGTTGTATACAAGAAACCCACCTCAAAACAGGGGACACATACAGACTGAAAGTGAAGGGCTGGAAAAAGATTTTCCATGCAAATAGGGACCAAAAGAAAGCAGGAGTAGCAATACTCATATCAGATAAAGTAGACTTTAAAACAAAAGCTGTGAAAAGAGACAAAGAAGGTCACTACATAATGATCAAAGGATCAATCCAAGAAGAAGATATAACAATTATAAATATATATGCACCCAACATAGGAGCACCGCAATATGTAAGACAAATACTAACAAGTATGAAAGGAGAAATAAACAATAACACAATAATAGTGGGAGACTTTAATACCCCACTCACACCAATGGATAGATCAACTAAACAGAAAATTAACAAGGAAACACAAACTTTAAACGATACAATAGACCAGTTAGATCTAATTGATATCTATAGGACATTTCATCCCAAAACAATGAATTTCACCTTTTTCTCAAGCGCACACGGAACCTTCTCCAGGATAGACCACACCCTGGGCCATAAATCTAGCCTTGGTAAGTTCAGAAAAATTGAAATCATTCCAAGCATTTTTTCTGACCACAATGCAGTAAGAGTAAATCTCAATAACAGGAGAAAAACTATTAAAAATTCCAACATATGGAGGCTGAACAACACACTCCTGAATAACCAACAAATCACAGAAGAAATCAAAAAAGAAATCAAATTCTGCATAGAAACGAATGAAAATGAAAACACAACAACCCAAAACCTGTGGGACACTGTAAAAGCAGTCCTAAGGGGAAAGTTCATAGCAATTCAGGCATACCTTAAGAAACAAGAAAAAAGCCAAATAAATAACCTAACTCTACACCTAAAGCAACTGGAAAAGGAAGAAATGAAGCACCCCAAGATTAGTAGAAGGAAAGAAATCTTAAAAATTAGGGCAGAAATAAATGCAAAAGAAACAAAAGAGACCATAGCAAAAATCAACAAAGCCAAAAGCTGGTTCTTTGAAAGGGTAAATAAAATTGACAAACCACTAGCCAGACTCATCAAGAAACAAAGGGAGAAAAATCAAATCAATAAAATTAGAAAAGAAAATGGAGAGATCACAACAGACAGCACAGAAATACAAAGGATCATAAGAGACTACTATCAGCAATTATATGGCAATAAAATGGACAATATGGAAGAAATGGACAAATTCTTAGAAAAGTACAACTTCCCAAAACTGGATCAGGAAGAAATAGAAAATCTTAACAGGCCCATCACAAGCAAGGAAATTGAAACTGTAATCAGAAATCTTCCAGCAAACAAAAGCCCAGGCCCAGACGGCTTCACAGCTGAATTCTACCAAAAATTTAGAGAAGAGCTAACACCTATCCTACTCAAACTGTTCCAGAAAATTGCAGAGGAAGGCAAACTTCCAAACTCATTCTATGAGGCCACTATCACCCTAATACCAAAACCTGACAAAGATTCCACAAAAAAAGAAAACTACAGGCCAATATCACTGATGAACATAGACGCAAAAATCCTTAACAAAATTCTAGCAATCAGAATCCAACAACACATTAAAAAGATCATACACCATGACCAAGTGGGCTTTATCCCAGGGATGCAAGGATTCTTCAATATCCGCAAATCAATCAACGTAATACACCACATTAACAAATTGAAGAATAAAAACCATATGATTATCTCAATAGATGCAGAGAAAGCCTTTGACAAAGTTCAACATCCATTTATGATAAAAACTCTCCAGAAAGCAGGAATAGAAGGAACATACCTCAACATAATAAAAGCTATGTATGACAAACCCACAGCAAACATTATCCTCAATGGTGAAAAACTGAAAGCATTTCCTCTAAAGTCAGGAACAAGACAAGGATGCCCACTTTCACGATTACTATTCAACATTGTTCTGGAAGTTTTGGCCACAGCAATCAGAGCAGAAAAAGAAATAAAAGGAATCCAAATTGGAAAAGAAGAATTAAAACTCTCACTGTTTGCAGATGACATGATCCTCTACGTAGAAAACCCTAAAGATTCCACCAGAAAATTACTAGAACTAATCAATGAATATAGTAAAGTTGCAGGATATAAAATTAACACACAGAAATCCCTTGCATTCCTGTACACCAATAACGAGAAAATAGAAAGAGAAATTAAGGAAACAATTCCATTCACCATTGCAATGAAAAGAATAAAATACTTAGGAATATATCTTCCTAAAGAATCTAAAGACCTATATATAGAAAACTATAAAACACTGATGAAAGAAATCAAAGAGGACACTAATAGATGGAGAAATATACCATGTTCATGGATTGGTAGAATCAATATAGTGAAAATGAGTATACTACCCAAAGCAATTTATAGATTCAATGCAATCCCCATCAAGCTACCAACGGTATTCTTCACAGAGCTAGAACAAATAATTTCTCAATTTGTATGGAAATACAAAAAAATCTCGAATAGCCAAAGCTATCTTGAGAAAGAAGAATGGAACTGGAGGAATCAACCTGCCTGACTTCAGGCTCTACTATAAAGCTACAGTCATCAAGACAGTATGGTACTGGCACAAAGACAGAAATATAGATCAATGGAACAAAATAGAAAGTCCAGAGATAAATCCACGCACATATGGTCACCTAATCTTTGACAAAGGCGGCAAGAATATACAATGGATTAAAGACAATCTTTTTAACAAGTGGTGCTGGGAAAACTGGTTGAACACTTGTAAAAGAATGAAACTAGAACACTTTCTAACACCATACACAAAAATAAACTCAAAATGGATTAAAGAGCTAAATGTAAGACCAGAAACCATAAAACTCCTAGAGGAAAACATAGGCAAAACACTCTCTGACTTACATCACAGCAGAATCCTCTATGACCCACCTCCCAGAATATCGGAAATAAAATAAAAAATGAACAAATGGGACCTAATCAAACTTAAAAGCTTCTGCACAACAAAGGAAACTATAGGCAAGCTGAAAAGACAGCCTTCAGAATGGGAGAAAATAATAGCAAATGAAGCAACAGACAAACAACTAATCTCAAAAATATACAAGCAACTCCTACAGCTCAATTTCAGAAAAATAAACGACCCAATCAAAAAATGGGCCAAAGAACTTAATAGACATTTCTCCAAAGAAGACATACAGATGGCTAACAAACACATGAAAAGATGCTCAACATCACTCATTATCAGAGAAATGCAAATCAAAACCACTATGAGATACCATTACACGCCAGTCAGAATGGCTGCGATCCAAAAGTCCACAAGCAATAAATGCTGGAGAGGGTGCGGAGAGAAGGGAACCCTCTTGCACTGTTGGTGGGAATGCAAACTAGTACAGCCACTATGGAGAACAGTATGGAGATTCCTCAAAAAACTGGGAATAGAACTGCGTTATGATCCAGCAATCCCACTGCTGGGCATACACACTGAGAAATCCAGAATTGAAAGAGACACGTGCACCCCAATGTTCATAGCAGCACTGTTTACAATAGCCAGGACGTGGAAGCAACCTAGATGTCCATCCACAGATGAATGGATAAGCAAGCTGTGGTACATATACACAATGGAGTATTACTCAGCCATTAAAAAGAATACATTTGAATCAGTTCTAATGAGGTGGATGGAACTGGAGCCTATTATACAGAGTGAAGTAAGCCAGAAAGAAAAACACAAATATAGTATACTAACGCATATATATGGAATTTAGAAAGATGGTAACAATCACTCTGCTTATGAGACAGCAAAAGAGACACTGATGTATAGACCAGACTTTTGGACTCTGGGAGAGGGAGAGGGTGGGATGATTGGGGAGAATAGCATTGAAATATGTATAATATCATATCTGAAACGAGTCAGTCCAGGTACGATGCCCTATAACAGATGCCTGGGACTGGAGCACTGGGATGACCTGGAGGGATGGTGTGGGAAGGGGGAGGGAGGAGGGTTCAGGATGGGGAACACGTGTATTCTGGTGGCGGATCCATCTCGATGTATAGTAAAAGCAATACAATATTGTAAAGTTAAGCAAAAAAAAAAAAAAAAAAAACTGGCTTACTATATTCAATGTATTACTGTATTCAAATATATTGAATGTATAATTATATATCAGTATATTACTATTGTGTGGGATATGTGTGTGTAAAGAGTATTGTGTAGTGTGTGTGTAAGGAATATAAAGAGTAATCTTCGCTCTCATGGAGCTTATATGGATGAGGAAGGAAGTTGTAGTTTTGTATAAGTATAAATAAAAATACGACAGTAACTAATTCAATGTGTAATTGTAGGATTAAGGCTTTGAGTTTTCAGGTAGCAAGACAACTTAAGGAAAATTAAGCAAAAAAGGGGAATTTATAATGAGGAGACAGGACTATATCGCAAGAGCAGGAATGCATCAGGGACGCTGAGAAAAAAAGCTGGAAAGATTGGAAAGCCATTAGCTCCTTTCAGTTTTCTAGCCCCTCACCCCTCAACTGGCTCATTTCCTAAGGTGTTCCAGAGTGCCTATATTGGCATGTGGCAGACTGGCTATTGGATTCCAAATCAGATTTTCAGTTGAAGAAATCTGATTGTGTTAATTGGATTGAGTATCCATCCTCAGTCCCACCAACCATTATGTGTAGTAGAAATAGAGCTGTCAGGGTTCAGAGATAATTTCAGAGAAGATGCCCATTATACTGTAAATATTTTGTTTAGGAGTATCTATCCTTATTTTTTTTACCACCAGTTAGTGTGGCGGGACCATTAGATTCCAAATGGATAACAGGTCCAGGGTTGGAAAAATAATGAGGACTTGTCATGGTGACCCATGATTTGGTCAGAATTTCTGTTTGGTGCTTTGGAAAGTTTTTCTATCGAATGGGTGTTTGCACATACGTTAGTCACGGCTACTCTTGGTGGGAATGTCACTCTGCTGCCTGTCATGCTTTTCTTCCCTGTATTTCAAAGGAGTGTAGGATTCCATCTTTGGAATCTGATTCCACAGCAATCAGAGCATAAAAAGAAATAAAAGGAATCCAAATTGGAAAAGAAGAACCAAATTAACTTTTATTAAGAATAGCAGAGATAGCCTCAGCGTTGAGGACAGGTCTGTAAATGCTCAGGAGAGCACAGAAATTTTATTACTTATGTGTGGTTCTCTCTCCAAGTTTTACATTATTTGCATTCTCCCTATCTTCAGTTTCTGTTAATGTGATGCACTTGGTAGGAAAGTATATGAAAACTGTGGTTCTTTCAAAATGCCTTCTAATGTGCCATGGGACAAAGTGGACACAACGGCAGCACAGTGCAGGAGATGGAATGTTTCATTGTCGTTCAGACGGCTTGAACTGAATGCTGAGAAGATCTTGGATGGCTATTAAAATTGTCCTTGACATGATCTTGATGAGGTAATGTGTGTGATGGCATTTGTTCAAGTTTCCTTTTGAGGATTCATTTACTTGATGTTAGTTCCTTAACCTTTTCACGAGTTTATTACTTAAATACATACAGCCAAACTTTTTATCAGGAGAGTCTATAAGAAGTACTGAGTATGGTTTCATGTAGGACAGGTAGGTATAATGATTCTTTAGTATTACCTTAGAAAATGGAAAGGCCCTAGGAAAAATTAAAATCAAGGAATTTTTTTAAAGAAACTTCGAATAGGGAACTTAAAAAATAAAGTGGACTTTTATGTCTATATGTTCACAAATAAAGTCAAGCTATTCTTTTCTCATCTTTAAATGAACTTTCAAATGGGTGAAAAGCTGTTAACTACAGGGTTTGAGCTGTAAAGAGCAATATTGCATAGGAACCTGGAATGTCAGGTCCATGAATCAAGACAAATTGGAAGTGGTCAAACAAGAGATGGCAAGAGTGAATGTTGACATTCTAGGAATTAGCGAACTAAAATGGACTGGAATGGGTGAATTTAACTCGGATGACCATTATATCTACTACTGTGGGCAGGAATCCCTCAGAAGAAATGGAGTGGCCATCATGGTCAACAAAAGAGTCTGAAATGCAGTACTTGGATGCAATCTCAAAAACGATAGAATGATCTCTGTTCGTTTCCAAGGCAAACCATTCAATGTCACAGTAATCCAAGTCTATGCCCCAACCAGTAACTCCGAAGAAGCTGAAATTGAAAGGTTCTATGAAGACCTACAAGACCTTTTAGAACTAACACCCAAAAAAGATGTCCTTTTCATTATAGGGGACTGGAATGCAAAAGTAGGAAGTCAAGAAACACCTGGAGTAACAGGCAAATTTGGCCTTGGAATACGGAATGAAGCAGGGCAAAGACTAATAGAGTTTTGCCAAGAAAATGCACTGGTCATAGCAAATACCCTCTTCCAACAACACAAGAGAAGACTCTATACATGGACATCACCAGATGGTCAACACCGAAATCAGATCGATTATATTCTTTGCAGCCAAAGATGGAGAAGCTCTATACAGTCAGCAAAAACAAGACCAGGAGCTGACTGTGGCTCGGACCATGAACTCCTTATTGCCAAATTCAGACTGAAGAAAGTAGAGAAAACTACTAGACCATTCAGGTATGACCTAAATCAAATCCCTTATGATTATACAGTGGAAGTGAGAACTAGATTTAAGGGCCTAGATCTGATAGATAGAGTGCCTGATGAACTATGGAATTAGGTTCGTGACATTGTACAGGAGACAGGGATCAAGACCATCCCCATGGAAAAGAAATGCAAAAAAAGCAAAATGGCTGTCTGGGGAGGCCTTACAAATAGCTGTGAAAAGAAGAGAAGCGAAAAGCAAAGGAGAAAAGGAAAGATATAAACATCTAAATGCAGAGTTCCAAAGAATAGCAAGAAGAGATAAGAAAGCCTTCTTCAATGATCAATGCAAAGAAATAGAGGAAAACAACAGAATGGGAAAGACTAGGGATCTATTCAAGAAAATCAGAGATACCAAAGGAACATTTCATGCAAAGATGGGCACAATAAAGGGCAGAGATGGTGTGGACCTAACAGAAGCAGAAGATATTAAGAAGAGGTGGCAAGAATACACAGAAGAACTGTACAAAAAAGAGCTTCAAGACCCAGATAATCATGATGATGTGATCACTGACCTAGAGCCAGACATCCTGGAATGTGAAGTCAAATGGGCCTTAGAAAGCATCACTATGAACAAAGCTAGTGGAGGTGATGGAATTCCAGTGGAGCTATTCCAAGTCCTGAAAGATGATGCTGTGAAAGTGCTACACTCAATATGCCAGCAAATTTGGAAAACTCAGCAGTGGCCACAAGATTGGAAAAGGTCAGTTTTCATCCCAATCCCAAAGAAAGGCAATGCCAAGGAGTGCTCAAACTACCGAACAATTGCACTCATCTCACACGCTAGTAAAGTAATGCTCAAAATTCTCCAAGCCAGGCCTCAGCAATATGTGAACCGTGAACTTCCTATGTTCAAGCTGGTTTTAGAAAAGGCAGAGGAACCAGAGATCAAATTGCCAACATCCGCTGGATCATGGAAAAAGCAAGAGAGTTCCAGAAAAACATCTATTTCTGCTTTATTGACTATGCCAAAGCCTTTGACTGTGTGGATCACAATAAACTATGGAAAATTCTGAAAGAGATGGGAATACCAGACCACCTGATCTGCCTCTTAAGAAATCTGTATGCAGGTCAGGAAGCAACAGTTAGAACTGGACATGGAACAACAGACTGGTTCCAAATAGGAAAAGGAGTACGTCAAGGCTGCATATTGTCACCATGTTTATTTAACTTATATGCAGAGTACATCATGAGAAATGCTGGACTGGAAGAAACACAAGTTGGAATCAAGATTGCTGGGAGAAATATCAATAACCTCAGATATGCAGATGACACCACCCTTATGGCAGAAAGTGAAGAGGGGCTAAAAAGCCTCTTGATGAAAGTGAAAGTGGAGAGTGAAAAGGTTGGCTTAAAGCTCAACATTCAGAAAACGAAGATCATGGCATCTGGTCCCATCACTGCATGGGAAATAGATGTGGAAACAGTGGAAACAGTGTCAGACTTTGTTTTTCTGGGCTCCAAAATCACTGCAGATGGTGACTGCAGCCATGAAATTAAAAGACGCTTGCTCCTTGGAAGGAAAGTTATGACCAACCTAGATAGCATATTCAAAAGCAGAGACATTACTTTACCAACAAAGGTTCGCCTAGTCAAGGCTATGGTCTTTCCTGTGGTCATGTATGGATGTGAGAGCTGGACTGTGAAGAAGGCTGAGCGCCGAAGAATTGATGCTTTTGAACTGTGGTGTTGGAGAAGACTCTTGAGAGTCCCTTGGACTGCAAGGAGATCCAACCAGTCCATTCTGAAGGAGATCAATCCTGGAATTTCTTTGGAAGGAATGATGCTAAGGCTGAAACTCCAGTATTTTGGCCACCTCATGCGAAGAGTTGACTCATTGGAGAAGACTCTGATGCTGGGAGGGATTGAGGGCAGGAGGAGAAGGGGACGACAGAGGATGAGATGGCTGGATGGCATCACTGACTCGATGAATGCGAGTCTGAGTGACCTCCAGGAGCTGGTGATGGACAGGGAGGCCTGGTGTGCTGCGGTTCATGGGGTCGCAAAGAGTCGGACACGACTGAGCGACTGATCTGATCTGATCTGACAGGGTTTGAAAGTAATTGGAGAATGTAATATGGAAAACACTTTAGCCTATTATACAGAGTGAAGTAAGCCAGAAAGAAAAACACCAATACAGTATATTAACACATATATATGGAATTTAGAAAGATGGTAACAATAACCCTGTATACGAGACAGCAACAGAGACACTGATGTATAGAATAGTCTTTCGGACTCTGGGAGAGGGAGAGGGTGGGATGATTTGGGAGAATGGCATTGAAATATGAATAACATCATGTATGGAATGAGTCGCCAGTCCAGGTTCGATGCACGATACTGGATGCTTGGGGCTGGTGCACTGGGACGGCCCAGAGGGATGGTATGGGGAGGGAGGAGGGTTCAGGATGGGGAACACAGGTATACCTGTGGCAGATTCACTTTGATGTATGGCAAAACCAATACAATATTGTAAAGTTGAATAAACTTAAATTAAAATTAAAAAAAAAATAAAATAAAAATAATTCTATACAATAAAAAAAAGAAAAACACTTTATATTATTAAAGTCCAGGAATGTATATTGCATACAACATATTTGTTTCCAGGTAGAATGCTTATTCATTCATTCATTTTTGGCCTGGCCATGGAGTTCCAGATGCTTATGATCTCATGCTAGGAAAATGAAAGAAGTGGAATTGCAATGCGATTTCTAGAGTAAGAAAGTGTTTCTTCTTCACTGTGGGTCAGGTGAGTGAAACTGATGGGTCCTGAGCTGAGACCTTGCTATAAAAGTAAGACCTCAATTTACTACAGCTTTAATGGCTCCTTTTCTGGGGGCTGATGTCGATGTAAGTGGTATAGCATGTGACTTGTCTGCTTCTCAGATCAGTGGGGAGACTCGAAGCAGCTGAAAGAGCAGTTGATTAATCTGGTTCCATGTGGAAATGAATGCCTGGAGCCTGAGTGACACAGCTTAGCATCTTTCTGTGTCCCTGGGCTACTTGCTGATGGCGTTCTTCATTTATTCTCACAATACATTTTTATTAAGAATCTAGCAGCGGCTCAATACATATATGTCAAGCAATCTAGATGTGCATTGATTTGGGATTCTGACTATGGAATTAACAACACCCAAAACTGCCTAAAATAGGAAAGAAAGGGAAAGGGAAAGTCACTCAGTCATGTCCAGCTCTTTGAGACTCCATGGACTGTAGAGTCCATGGAATTCTCCAGGCCAGAATACTGGAGTGGGTAGCCTTTTCCTTCTCCAGGGGATCTTCCCAACCCAGGGATCGAACCCAGGTCTCTCGCATTGCAGTTGGATTCTTTACCAGCTGAGCCACAAGGGAAACCTAAAATGGAGAACAGGTAAAACAGAAGCTTATGAAAAGGCTTCTAAATCTAAAAAAATTCACTGTTACATTGGTTAGATTTTAGAGTTTGTATCTGACTCTGACACTAAATTGTCTTGATTAATCTACATCAAGGCTTTGCCTCAGTTAACTTTGTAAAAACAGTTAAATTTGTTTTAGTTTTAGAAGATTTGTGGTATAGTTATGCTTGAATTATAATTCACCCCAAGTATTGAATACATACAATGTGTAAGGCATTTTGTTAAATTCTCTGAGGACAAAAGTACATTTGTGTCTCGTGCTAAGTCACTTCAGTCCTGTCTGACTATTTGCGAGGCTATGGACTGTAGCCTGCAAGGCTCCTCTGTCCATGCAATTCTCCAAGCAAGAATACTGGAGTGGGTTGCCCTTTCTTCCACCAGGGGATCTTCCTAACACAGGGATCTAACGAACCCATGTGTCCTGTGTCTCCTGAATTGCAGGTGGATTCTTTACTGCTGAGCCACCAAGTGGTGCACGGTTCTTTTTCTCAAAGAGTCATGGTCTAATAATGAAATTGAGAGGTATGAAAATATAATAACTGCTAGTGAACTGTGATAAATGCACACACAGCAAAATTAAGTTTAGCTATACGAGTTTATAGTTTCATATAATAAAGCAGTTCCAAATACCATTTTTGGAATGATTTAAAGTTTTCCTGATTCTTTTCAATTAAGGAGAGCCTGTGTGTGCACACATGAGCACATGTTTACACTGGTGTGCTTGTGAAGGCACTTTGCTATGTCCATGTGTCTTGCTGGATTCTGTGTGTGATATAGTGGAAGGCAGAGGACTAGATGTGATTTTTCTTTATCTTTCTGTGTGACATTGGGCTTATCATCAAATATCTTTGGGTGTTGTAAATTGAGGATGCAGATAACTCTCCTGGGTAAAGGATTGTTCTCTAGGTCAAATGAGTAATCAGAAAAGGTATTTTGGAAATGATAAATCCATACAGAATAACTCAACTCTAAGGAAATATTTTCCTTTGATTTAAGGTATTCCGTCTAATTCTATGCAAGCATTTAAATATTATGAAGGGTAGTTGCCTTATGATGATAAAATGTTATAGTTTTCTTTGTACACATTAAAAAGCCATAAGTGTTTTTAATTGTCCTTAATTCTCCATAGCATGTTCATTTTCATTCTTAATGACTCCACATGGTTCAAAATTAATTTGCATCCTTATCCAATGTCATATCATGGCTCTTTGATATACTTGCAGAATTCTGTGATAAATCTTAAGATGCACAAAGATTTTCTTTATGTGCATATTAATAACTAATTATAAATATGACCCAAATTTTATAGTCTTTATCCCCTACCTCATTCTCAAAAGGATAATCTTATATAGCTTTCACATAATAACTAAAATACTAGACTCAACTGAAATAAAATTAATTTTTATAAATGAAGAGATTTACAAATTCTAGGTCGAGGACAACTGCTTCTTAGTAACCCTTTATTTAATGCCTGTGCTGTGCTGTGCTTCGGAGAAGGCAATGGCACCCCACTCCAGTACTCTTGCCTGGAAAATCCCATGGATGGAGGAGCCTGGTAGGCTGCAGTCCATGGGGTCGCTAAGAGTCAGACACGACTGAGTGACTTCCCTTTCACTTTTCACTTTCATGCATTGGAGAAGGAAATGGCAATCCACTCCAGTGTTCTTGCCTGGAGAATCCCAGGGACAGGGGAGCCTGGTGGGCTGCCGTCTATGGGGTCGCACAGAGTCGGACACGACTGTAGTGACTTAGCAGCAGCAGCAGCTGTGCTGTGCTTAGTCACTCAGTTGTGTCTGACTCTTTCCAACGTCATGGGGATCTTCCAAACCCAGGGATTGAACCCAGTCTCCCGCATTGCCTGGATTTGACTTAACACAAAGTTCTGTGAAATGAAGATACACTGCTTGACTTTCCTGGCTTGCTGGAGGATGAACAGACTGAATAAGGCTTCAGTAGATGCCCTTTGGGACTTCATTTTAAAATTTTTACATAGTTGTTATGAGTTTAGACTATCTGGTCAAAAAATAGTTTTTTTCTTCTCTAAGGAACCACAGAACCTTAGCATGATGCTGGGCTATAGATAGGATGGAGAAGTCAAATAGCATGAGAAGGTGACTTTGGAGCTGGGGGAATAAGGTGGCTTCTGGGCTTCAGTCTTGAGTGGAGAGACACAATGCAGAAGGCCAAGAGCACTATTGAGTCTGTCAAACTCTGGGGTAAATTGAAAGCATCTTTTCTTAGCAGGAGCTGTCAATTTAGGAAAGGAGCAATTAGGTGATAGCAGTAGGATACTGAAAAAGCAATTCTCGCCTTTAATCTGAGAGTCAAATGAATAGGAGAGAAGTGATGGTAAACTAAGCAGTCAGGAATTGCTCAGATGTGACTCTACAGGGTAGAAAAGATACTCATCTGTTTTTAAGGAGGAGATTTTCAGGCTTTTTTTTAAGAAACATAGTTCTTACTTCCAGGTGGAATCTTACATGGCTTCTTACATTCCCTGTGTACCCGCTTCATTTATAGAGGAAGTTAAAGTAGAATTTCTGCAGTTTGAACTGGGGAAGGGGGCCCATCCAAACTCATCTTCCTGTCATTCTCCCTGGGACCCTCAAGTAATCTCTTGGAGCTTGAAGGTTCCACAGACCACTGTTTAAAAACTGCTACCTCAAGTTATAAAGGAAAACAAATGTTTAGACCAGAAATACTACTAACTCTATAAGTAAGTGAAGTCACTCAGTCGTGTCTAACTTTTTGCGACCCCGTGGACTGTAGCCTACCGGGCTTCTCCGTCCGTGGGATTCTCCAGGCAAGAATACTGGAGTGGGTTGCTATTTCCTTCTCCAGGGGATCTTCCGACCCAGGGATCGAACCCGGGTCTCCCTCATTGGAGGCAGACGCTTTAACGTTAACTTTGAGCCACCAGGGAAGATACTCTATAGCTTGGTCAATTCACTTAACCTTCTTAAATCTCAGTTTTCTTATCTATAATTTGGGACTAATACTGTTTACTTTGTGTGATTGTTGTGAGGATTAAATGAGATGAGCTAATGAATTTAAGATGCTTAATCCCATGCTTGATACATTGCAGTGACTCAGAGCAATCAGGTATCTATGACTTGGTTCAATTTCATTTATCAAATTGTTTTTGAACCTCTTGCTTCCAACTGAAATAAACCATTATGTGTCAGTTATTAAGTTACTGTCTCTCTCAGATCTAAACCTATCATCCTCCTATTGCCTACTCTGTCATGCCAAAGCTGGGACTCACATTTCTGCTTAGTCAGCAGTCTCCACGTTGGGCTCTGCCAACAGAGGCGCCAGGGAGAGTGCACAGCTGGTAGAGGGAGAAGGGACCTGCGCCTTTCTGTTGGTTCCTGCGGGCTTCTTGACTTTGTCGGGGTCACCCTTACCTCAGTTTACCCTGGCTGCGGCAGATGAGTCCGACAGCAGCAGTCGAATCCAGTTTTCATTTCACTAATACTGGCAGGATCAGCTTTGTTCAGCTCCCTCAAAGACATTAGCATCAGGAAAAACAGTGCCCTGGCCTCAGTGGTCTGGGTCCCGGGCATACGAGGCCCCCCTCAACAAGTTTCTAAATTTTAATAATTCCCCCATCTTCCTGCAGTTGTTACTCTGTGATAGCTTAGAGTTCTCTCTGCCTTTTCAGCTATTCAATATATGATTAAAAATCATCCGTATTCAATTCTATTAAAAATAAATGTGGCTTCTCTGCCCCAGCTGGACCCTAACAGATACTGACACCTGTTCCCTCCTTTGTTTCCCTTCTGGGATTTGTTTTTGGGTCCCAAGTGTCTTCATAACTAAGTGGTACATGTTAAGTCCATGCACACAGTACGTCCAGGCAGCCTGCTGACTAACACTACCTGAGTATCTCTCTTTGGATCCCACACTCAGTATTTCCCAACCTGTATTCATCATCTTTGCTCATTGCCACACGTGCAGTGAGTTCGTTCCTTTATATTGGTCTGCAGCCTCAGTGTGTGCCTTCATTCATTCATTTGCTACACCATGTGACTAACAGGATGTTAGTTCTTGTTTAGTTCTCGTACCGGTGATTGAACCTGTGCCCACAGCAGTGAAAGTGCGGAGTGCTAACCACTAGACCACCAGGGGGTCCCCTCAGTGTGTGCTTTGGATGAATGGCATTCACAGTGCTCTAAACTTGACCTCTATGGCAGTTGAACCAATGTGAACAAATGAAAATTACTAACATCTTGGAACTTCAAGTTGTTTTAACAGCTGAGATAAATTTTTGTTTTGAAGATATTAACATAATTCATTTTAGCATTTGAATCTTTAAAAGTTAATAATCAGAACAGATGCACTTGATTAGGAAGTGGGAAACCCAAACCCTATTCCTTTTGTTTCACACATTTTCACAACTCATGAGTCTGTCACTTTCTCCAGTAAAATGGGATTAGAACAGTTGCTCCCATATATATCAAAATAGACTTAATATATACATGAACATACACATTAAATAATGTAGCAAGTTATTATGATTAAAATGTTAAATTATGTAAAATTTTAACATATTTTAAAGATTTTTCCCTC
The DNA here is from genome assembly GCA_935064755.1 of Tragelaphus eurycerus. Lineage (NCBI taxonomy): Eukaryota > Metazoa > Chordata > Mammalia > Artiodactyla > Bovidae > Tragelaphus > Tragelaphus eurycerus. The sequence goes on from CAKXYN010000038.1 coordinate 10,707,477, forward strand.
TGACTGTAATTAAAACAGATGGGTCCAAAGTACCATCTATAAAAGGAGTGTGAGCTATACTTAAAATTTTAGACTATTCCACTTAACCTAAGAAATTCATTGCATTTCACCAAATAAATATTATTGCCTAAAACTTGGGAGCATTTGAATTACATAGTTATTAAATAATTATCTGACATAATTGTGGTTTTTTTGGAGATGCTTTTCCTGTCTTGCATAACTGTGTTTGAAAAAAGGAGTCTTTGATATAAAAGAATGATGAAGCAACTCAGTTTCACTGGCGTAGAGTTGGGGGAGGGATGAAGAGGTATTTTATTTCTAATAGGGAATGGGTGAGGGAACAGATCAGGTGATGAATTTTAAATTATTTCAGTTTTCATGCTGGATCAATGTTCGCTATTGCTGAAATTTTTCTTGAGTAATTTTAGTTTTGAGAAAATTAGAATTGATTTACTGGTAATGTAGATTCAGAATGGAAACAACTAGAAGCCATGCTGAATAATAAACTAAAATATAGATTTCTTGTCCCAGTGTTTAAAAGTCACCATTTTTTGAAGAAAAAAAAAGTGAACTGTAGTTAACTCAAATGTTTATAAGGGTGGATATGAATTATGTCTATAGTGTAGCAAGAAAAACTTGATGCCCATAATGTGCCAGCTTATTATCAAAGAATTCAATAAAACTCCAATGAAATGCCAAATTGTTCTTCCTTTTAGATATAGTTAGGAATTGAAATACCATCAAATGAATGCAATTCTGCATGCAGTGAACCGGTTATTTTTATTGGAGAAACAAACAATTATATAAATATTTTCTTTGAGTAAATAGGCAGTTGAATTTCAATGATTTAGACAGCTTTCTTTTCAATTAAAAAGATTATGGAGTAAAGTTATAAGGAAATCCAGTAAAAATAATACAAATACATTTGTAACAGATTCCAGCAGTTATTTTAAGATAGTGAGATGTTTGGTTTCCTTTTCTGAGTTTTTTCAGTATAGGGCCTATTTGAATTATTATTCGTTGGCCTCCTCAGATTTTCAAATGTATAAGGATTTCTAATAATATATATATAAATATATATATTTCCTCTGTATTATGTTTAGCTACAAAGAAATGCCAGTCATTTGACAAACACTTACGAGCTGTACCGTGTTCTGGAAACCGTCATAGGTCCTGGGATGGGGCTGAGGTTAGAAGATAGCGGAGGAGGTACAAAGATGAGGACCATGGCCTGATCAGACAGCCTTTATGATGAAACATGGGAACCCTGCAGTTTCATAGTTCATCATGGCTCTTAGGGGAGAAGTGGGAAAAAAATGAGACAACTGGAGTTACGAGTTCTTAATTTTCCATGTTGGCCACTCTCTGGCCATAGTCCTATTGATTTTGTGTCTGTCTGTCAGAGTATGCCCAGAAACCATAACTTGGAAGAGTGCATATGGACTTGTCCACCTGTTATTACACATCTGTAGCAAAGAGAAGATCACTAGTACCTTTCTCCTTTTTGTCTAAACGTTATGGAAACAGTTGATTCCATCAAGGGGATCTGCAGCCCGGAAGATGCAGAGCAGGGCTCACTGCCTAGAGGAGTGCACAGCAACCCTGAGGCCTCTCTGTGATGGCATGGCTGGTTGGTTTGGAAGTGATTCTATCCTGCCTGTTTCTGCTGTAAACAGATGTACTTGTGTGTTATGCTTAAAAGTAAAATAAGGAAAGTAGTGGTACATACACATATATAGTGGAATATTACTCAGCCATAAAAAGGAACACATTTGAGTCAGTTCTGATGAGGTGGATGAACTTAGAGCCTGTTATACAAAGTGAAGTCAGAAAGAGAGAAACAAATATAGTATATTAACGCATATGTATTGGATCTGGAAAGATGGTATTGATAAACCTATGTGGTGGGCAGCAGTGGAGATGCAGAGATAGAGAACAAATTTGTGGACACAGGGGGAGGAAGAAGAGGGTGGGATGAGTGGAAAGGATTGCATGGAAACATATACACTACCACGTGGAAATAGATAGCCAGGGGAATTTGCTGTATGACTCAGGGAACTCAAATCCTGGCTCTGTGACAAACAAGACGGGTGGGATGGGGTAGGACGTGAGAGGGAAGTTCAAGCAGGAAGGGACATGTGTATACCTCTGACTGATTCATGTTCACCAATATTGTAAAGCAATTATCCTTCAATGAAAAGTGGGTAAATTAAAAAATAAGGAAACTAGAAGCCAGTATTTGACATTAGTATGAATCCTTCAGGGAATCTTTCATTCATTCGGTCCTTCCTGAGTTCTGAGGCATCTCATACCGGGGAAAACATGCCAGTACCACACCCTGGGGACATGATGAACGGCTTGGTCTCTATCCTCTGAAAGCATGAATTCTAGCAAGGAGGAACCCATTTGCACTGTTGTAATAGCTTATTGCAGAATGGCTTTGGGCCAAGTTTTTTTTCTAAGAGGTTGCTGAATTCCTTTACGTGTTTTGACCAAATTGAGCATTTTCCACAAGGCACTTGACAAAGTTGCAGAGCAAAGAGCAGACTTGGTGGTATGGAGTGATCTATATCATATTTGCTACTCCTGATCAGAGCCATAAACTTTGCGGGTCAGCCAGTGCATTTCCCCCTACAGAATAAAACCATCTGGAGGAGGGAGACTCAGCCATGTGACCTCTGTCTCACCTTCTCCAGTTAGGTGATGTTAGAGGAGAAAAGACTGGAAATGATCAGAATGAAGGAGGTATAATGACTCTGTGATTAGGTCTCAGACTTCTTCATAGAGCTTCATCGCTCTCCCCCATACATACTCTCACGCTAACTCCTGACTGGTCCTTCTAACAGCAGGACTGTTACACCTCAGCTGTAGGGCAGAATGGGGTGGCCTCATCTGCTATCCTTTCATTTATCTTTAAAGCACAGAAAAAGGAGGCTAATTGCTCAAGGAGATAGACTGTGGTTATCAAAACTTTGTTTTTTGTCAGGTCTGGACCATCAGTTCATTGTTACCACATCAGACTCATAAAACATTAACATGTCTTCTATTTTTCTTTCCAAACAAGTGATATTAATAGTGTACATTGAGAAAACTTCCAAAACATAAACTGTCACTTTGTTTTCCTTTTCTCACCTCCAAGATGAGCTCATTATCCAATAGAGCTTTTAAGAAATGTTCTTTATCTTGTTAAGAGAGACTATAGTGTATTTGCTGTGGTCTGAATGTTTGTGTTCCTCCCAAATTCAAAGGTTAAAATTCTCGCCCCCAAAGGTATTAGTTGGTGGTGCCTTTGGGAGGTGATTAGATCAGGAGGCTGGACCTCATGAGTGGAATTAGTGCTCATATAAAAGACCCATCAGAGAGCTCTCTTGACTCTTTCATCATATGTGGATACAATGAGAAGGCTGAAACCCAAAAGAGAGCTCCTCCCTGACCATCAGTTCAGTTCAGTCGCTCAGTCCTGTCCGACTCTTTGTGACCCCATGAATCACAGCACACCAGGCCTCCCTGTCCATCACCAACTCTCGGAGTTCACTCAGACTCACGTCCGTCAAGTCAGTGATGCCATCCAGTCATCTCATCCTCTGTCGTCCCCTTCTCCTCCTGCCCCCAATCCCTCCCAGCATCAGAGTCTTTTCCAATGAGTCAACTCTTCACATGAGGTGGCCAAAGTCCTGGAGTTTCAGCTTTAACATCATTCCTTCCAAAGAAATCCCAGGGCTGATCTCCTTCAGAATGGACTAGTTGGATCTCCTTGCAATCCAAGGGACTCTCAAGAGGCTTCTCCAACACCACAGTTCAAAAGCATCAATTGTTCGGTGCTCAGCCTTCTTCACAGTCCTACTCTCACATCCGTACATGACCACAGGAAAAACCATAGCCTTGACTAGACGGACCTTTGTTGGCAAAGTAATGTCTCTGCTTTTGAATATGCTATCTAGGTTGGTCATAACTTTCCTTCCAAGAAGTAAGCGTCTTTTAATTTCATGGCTGCAGTCACCATCTGTAGTGATTTTGGAGCCCCCAAAAATAAAGTCTGACACTTTCCACTGTTTCCCCATCTATTTCCCATGAAGTAATGGGACCAGATGCCATGATCTTCGTTTTCTGAATGTTGAGCTTTAAGCCAACTTTTTCACTCTCCACTTTTACCTTCATCAAGAGGCTTTTGAGTTCCTCTTCACTTTCTGCCATAAGGGTGGTGTCATCTGCATATCTGAGGTTATTGATATTTCTCCCGGCAATCTTGATTCCAGCTTGTGTTTCTTCCAGTCCAGTGTTTCTCATGATGTACTCTGCATAGAAGTTAAATAAGCAGGGTGACAATATACAGCCTTGACGTATTCCTTTTCCTATTTGGAACCAGTCTGTTGTTCCATGTCCAGTGCTGGCACCTTAATCTCAGACTTCCAACCTCTAGGACTGTGAGTAATAAATTTCTATTGTTTATAAGAACAGTATTGTTTATAAATTTCTATTGTTATAAGATACCAGCCTGTGGTATTTTGTTATAACAGCCCTAAGGGACTAAGACAACATCTCTATTATAACAGTAACTCGAAGCTCTCTTTGAATGTATACCTTTAATAGTATCCTTATTGCTCAGTGTTCTGCCTCCCTTCTTCCTCATGGGCCCTAAGCATCATGAGCACAGAGATCTTATCTACATATTTTCAACATCTGGTATGGTGTGTAACATGTGGTAGGATCCAATAAATAGGTGGTGAGGCAATATTTGTTGAATGAAGGAGTGAATGTTTTAAAAAATTTCCAAGTTAGAATGGAATTCCATTGTATGATTTTTGTTGAATGTCCAATTTCAAAGAAGTCATTTTCCTTGTCTGAACAACTTGATAATGTCATTTTATAATCTTTTGATTAAATCAAACATACCAGCATTTCCTTTCAAATATATCAGCTTATTGTTCTGTAATTTAGTCATCTCTCTCTTGGTAATGAGGAGCTCTGAACTCTAAAAGACGAAAGCACTACATCATTCAAATGTATTATACTCAAAGCAAAGTTTCTCTTCAGATATGAATACTAACATTTCTTAAATCAAGTGAAAGTTAATATTAACATTCGCTGGAGAGTTTTTGTTCCTATTACAAGCCTTTGACTTTCATTTACTCGTGACCTATTTTGTTCATGACATTTAAGTAGGTGATGCCCCTTCTTAATGAGTAATGGGGAAAAGGAGGTAATGAGGCATACATGGAAAGAGGTAATACGGATGGAATAAGTGATACAGCTATGACATTGATATTATCACCATAATCTGTTTCAACATGATGATTCAAGGTGATTTATTAGTATTGATGGTATTTATTCACCTATAACCTGCTAATAAACATAGAAAGATGAGTCATTACTGTCAGTGTATGAGCTCCCTCAGAGAGTTTTTGTTAATGGCCAGTTGCATTTACTGTGTTTTGAGGTGGTTGTCCATAAGACTTGGAAGAATTTGTGGACTGCAAAGTGTAAAATAAACTTCTTCAGATGATTGCAATGGGCAAATCTAGTTAATTTTGAAGTATACACTTAGTATTTAATGTCATGGATTAATTTTTATGTGCAAGCAGTTATTAGGTTTAAAAGCTATTCTCAAGTAATAAAATTTACTCATTTAAACAATTTTCTTTATTTTAAAAATATACTATTCTCTTTAGATCAGATATACAAAGCATGTATTTTATAAACATCAATATCTTTCCAAAGTGATTGGCTATGGTTTTTCTCAAGGTTCTGTAGAAGATTACAAAATCCATAACTTATCCAATGACTAAGGATAAAAATTGCCATCAATTTTAGATGTATTTTTTGGATATTATATCTGTATCTCTATCCTAATGGCTAGACATTCCAGAAATGAGTTACCTCCATCCTGGCTTGGGAGTTATACTCGGATGGAGGAGAGGGAGAGGTATGGGTCAGGACCCTGGGATCTGTAAGTATTGAGCTAACATGTAAAGTCCTGCTTCCCATTTCTTTTTCAGAATGTGATAGATACTACTGGGATAAAAATAATTCTCTGGGATGAAATAAAATGAAAATTATTCTAGCATTAGTACTAAACTTCTGATTAGTTAAATATGACAGTGATTGATGAAAATATCCAGTATTTGTAGGAATGTTAGTAATGGAAAAATGTTTTCAACCTGTCTGTGAGACAGCATTGCATTATTACCTAGAAGTCATTTCATTAAAGGTAAACTTTTATTCTCTAGATTCATATTTCACTTAAAGTCAAAATTGAAAAGTATGGTGATTAATCTCAGTGGAATTTGTGTCTCTGTTCCCATAAATGTTGTCTAAATTTTCCCAGATGTTATGATTAATTTTCATTATTGCTTTTAGCTTATCTTTCTTTCTAGTTCCCCATTTTATTTTTTCTGATCTCACCCTGTTCTATCAGAACACATTCCATTTCTTATGTAAGAAACAAGGAAGGATTCAAATTACCTGTGTTTGTAGAGTTTGTTTTGAACCTTGTTCCCTAGTCCTTTTTTTGGCTGTGTGTCTCCATTTTCCGGGGCTTCTCAAGTGGTGCTGGTGGTAAAGAACCTGCCTGCCAGTGCAGGAGCTGTAAGAGATTCAGGTTCGATCCCTTGGAGGAGGACACGGCAACCCACTCCAGTGTTCTTGACTGGAGAATCCCGAGGATGGAGGGGCCTGGTGGGCTACAGTCTGTGGGGTCACAAAGACATGACTGAAGTGACTTAGCAGCAGCAGCAGCCCCATTTTCTCCTCTTTCAAAGCCTCGTTCAGGTTACTTTTACTATTGTCTTTTACATTGAGCTGTTTGGAAAAATGAAAGCCCTGAGTCTTTCAAATATTATTCTTGTGGCCCTCAAATTTTCTGAGCATTGCTAATTGATCCTTTCATTTCCAAGCTTAATTTGCAACTGCTTTCCTCTTGGACTTTATTATGGGTGTTAATGGAATTTTTGAAGGGATTTTACATAACGTTAGGATTATGAGTAGAACGTAATATTGAATTTAAACTATCTTGGCCTTCCTAATTTGTGAGACTATTTAAAGTGATTTTTAAAATAGTAGGGCACATGCTTTACAAAACTGGTTTATTACAAGGTAAAGGAGCTAGGAGAATGTACTAAGCAGTAAATTGTCAGCTCTATATAGATAATCCTGTGTCCTGATGGTGGAGCTAAGGAGCTTTTGTGGGAGGGAAGATTAACATTATTTTACCAGACTAGAGAATATATCCAAAATATTTGGAGATTTGAAAAATGAAAACTGACTACTCATAGTGATTCATCTAAGCCCTTTTTGAATTCACTAAATTTTTAGGCAAGTAGGTGTTAGGTATTCAAGAAGGCTACTTCACTTTCTTCATTGGTTTTTTTTTATCTTCAAACTTATTGTTTCAATCATTAATAAAGATTGGCTTTGGTAAACAAGTGTATGTCTTATTTTTCTCACATCCTATGATCAAGATCACATTGTAGCACAGCCTTTATAACATATTTAAAAATATTTTTAGTAAGAAATATTTTAGACATGCAAAATAATCGTAAGCATAATGTATAAATCAGGGTCCTGGAAAGCTAGGACAATTTGTGGAGAGCTTAATAAGGAATTATTAACCAAGGTTAGAGGGCTTCCCTGGTGGTTCAGTGGTAAAGAATCCGGCTGCCATTGCAGGAAACATGGGTTTGATCTCTGAGTTGGGAAGATACCCTGGAGAAGGAAATGGCAACCCACTCCAGTATTCTTAGTTGCGAAATCCCATGGACAGAGGAACCTGGTGGGCTACAGTCCATGGGGTCACGAAGAGTCAGACACGACTTAGTGACTAAACAAAAACAACAAACCAGAGTTTGAGGAAACCTGGATGATTGTTTTAGTAACCGTGCGGCAGTAGGGAGTAGCAGCTGGTTATTGCCCCAGGCCTGGAGGAGTGTGGTGAACTGTTTCTGAGATGGCCCCCAACCATCCCCTCTTCCCAATAAGTATGGTGTTCATGCCCTTGTGCATCCCCTTCCTCTTGAGTATGGGCTGGACCTAGTCACTTGCTTCTAATGAATTGAACATAATGCGATGTAACTTCTGAGTTAGGTTGCAGAAGACTTGCTTGTATCCGTTGCTTTGGGGGAAGCAGGCTGCCATGGCTTCAGCTGCCTATTGAGAAGCTGTTACTACAGGAAGCTGAGATTCCTCAGCCCAGCAACCTGTGACACCATAATGAGTAAGTTGGAAGTAGATTCTCCCTCAACTGAGTCTTCAGATGAAACTGCAGCTCCTGTTGACCCCTGGCTTACAGCTTTCTGAGAGGACTTGAGGCACAGGGACTCAGAATCTGTGGGATAATAGATGTTCGTTGTGTTAAGCTTCTGAGTTTGTTATGTGGCAGTAGATACCGTAGACAAAGGGAGCAGTTACTGGAGACGGAGGACTGTGTGGGGATCTCCGGTTAGGAGCTGGGACTTTCAGTCCAGCATCACACTCAGTGTGCAGGAATCTGGGATTACAGGTCGGAGAAGGCAATGGCACCCCACTCCAGTACTCTGGCCTGGAAAATCCCATGAATGGAGGAGCCCGGAAGGCTGAAGTCCATGGGGTCGCTGAGGGTCGGACACGACTGAGCGACTTCACTTTCACTTTTCACTTTCATGCACTGGAGAAGGAAATGGCAACCCACTCCAGTGTTCTTGCCTGGAGAATCCCAGGGACGGGGGAGCCTGGTGGGCTGCTGTCCATGGGGTCACACAGAGTCGGACACGACTGAAGCGACTTAGCAGCAGCAGCAGGGATTACAGGTACCCTGACTTCAGTTCCTGTCTTTTCGATCCTGCTGGATCTCCATATTTGCCAGACCCAGAGATAAGCAGGAGGAAGACCACCTGGGTGTGCCCACCATGACTTGACGAAGAAGGGGTGAAGAGGCAAGTTGATCTGGAAGATATGTAGTGCTTGCAGAGAAATGAGCCTTTTTGTACTTACCATGCAACCTGAGAAACCGCTGTACTTCTTACTCAGTCTAAGAGACCACTGTTGTAAATATAATTGAAATCCTCTTTACCTTCCCTGAGTGCATTCTTATCCCTTCACCCAGAAATAGTTGTGATCTTCATTTTGGGGTTTATCATTACCACGGAGGCCTTCATTCTGAGTATTTAGGTTTCATGATCACAGTGTCCTATAGTGCTCCAGGCATGTGCTAGAACAGTGTTTTATTCTTTGATTCCCTTACCTTATTACTTTGGCAAACAGGATCACTGATCTTTGTGCACAAAGGTGGCCCTCCTCCAATTCTGCTGACTCAGCTGCAGAGTAACACTGCTCTGTTCGTTCATCAACGGCTGCTGCTGCTGCTGCTAAGTCGCTTCAGTCGTGTCCGACTCTGTGCGACCCCATAGACGTCAGCCCACCAGGCTCCGCCGTCCCTGGGATTCTCCAGGCAAGAACACTGGAGTGGGTTGCCGTTTCCTTCTCCAATCATCAGTGGAGATGTCAGCAAATGTTTACTGTAATGGTCTAAAAAGTAAATACTTTAGGCTTTGTGGGCTGTATAGTCTCAGTTCCTGAGAGACCTCTGTATCAAACTGTTCTCCTCTCTCATCATAATGGATATCAACCACAGACAATATGAAAATGAATTGCTGTGACTGTAAGTTAAGAAGAATTTATGTACAGAATCAGGAGGCAGGCTGGAGTGGGCCCCAGGGGATGCATCCTTGGTCTACGGCATCCCGATGAAATGACGGTGGGATTAGGCATACTGGTGTCACATGTGACCTCCATAGGAGGAGACAGATTTAAGTATGAAATCCTAACAGTCATAGCTCCCTGGGAAAAGCAGCTGTGTTTAGGGTCTCCTCTAAGAGTGGGCAACACCAGGGAGAGGGAGGTACGCCAGAGCCGTTAGGGGAGACTGAGCGCTAGGAGGGAGCAGGGCGTGCAGGAAAGCAGGGGTGGGGCTGGGTCACGTCAAGTCAGAGTCAGGGTGGGTGAGCTGGAGAGTGAAGCTGCTGCTGTGTCACTTTAGTCGTGTCCGACTCTGTGCGACCCCATAGACTGCAGCCCACCAGGCTCTGCCATCCCTGGGATTCTCCAGGCAAGAACACTGGAGTGGGTTGCCATTTCCTTCTCCAGTGCATGAAAGTGAAAAGTGAAAGCGAAGTCGCTCAGTCATGTCCGACTCCCAGCGACCCCATGGACTGCAGCCTACCAGGCTCCTCCATCCATGGGATTTTCCAGGCAAAAGTACTGGAGTGGGGTGCCATTGCCTTCTCCGGAGAGTGAAGCAGCACAGCCAATGCCCGAGGGCTGCTGTGGGTGACCATGTGGGTGGTGGCTCGACTGAGGTCTCAGAGATGTATTCCAGAGGCATGAGTGCAGCGCACTGTGGGCAGCACAGAGCTGAGTGATTCTGGGACTATGAGCAACAACCTGCTCTAACACAGTTTAGAGCATCATTGAGCTTACTCCTGAAGAGCCCTGGTGGGGAACAAACCTGGGGAGATTTGTGTGTCTGGATGTAGGGGGTTGGAGATGAGGTTCTGTAGGGAATTTTGAGTTGTCAAATTGCTGATCAAACTGTTGTGGGACACTTCCTGTGCACGTGTGTTCATTTGCTCAGTCGTGTCTGACCCTTTGCAACCTTGTGGACTAGAGCCCACCAGGTTCCTCTGTCCATCGTATTTTCTAGGCAAGAATACTGGAGTGGGTTGCCATTTCCTTCTCTGGGGGATCTTTCTGACCCAGGGATCGAACCTGTGTCTCCTGCACTGGCAGGTGGATTCTTTACCACTGAGACACCTGGGAGGCCCCTCCTGTACCCGCAGGTGATGGGTAAGGGCACAGTTTGAGGTCCTGGGACATGTGAAGATTGTATAAGTAGCTTATGGTGTTTTTCTTACACATGCTTCCCAGTATTTACGTACCCTGAAATGTCAGTTTTGCTTCTGTTTTTTCTTTTCTTTTTAAAACTTATGATTTAAAAGAGTTCTGGGAAACACTGGGCTGGAAGAAGCACAAGCTGGAATCAAGATTGCTGTCATCAGATATGCAGATGACACCACCCATATGGCAGAAAGTGAAGAGGAACTAAAAGCCTCTTGATACAAGTCAAAATGCAGAGTGAAAAAGTTGGCTTAAAGCTCAACATTCAGAAAACGAAGATCATGGCATCCGGTCCCATCACTTCATGGGAAATAGATGGGGAAGCAGTGGAAACAGTGTCAGACTTTATTTTGGGGGGCTCCAAAATCACTGCAGATTTTGGAGCAGGTGACTGCAGCCATGAAATTAAAAGACGCTTACTCCTTGGAAGGAAAGTTATGACCAACCTAGATAGCATATTCAAAAGCAGAGACATTACTTTGCCAACAAAGGTCTGTCTAATCAAGGCTATGGTTTTTCCTGTGGTCATATATGGACGTAAGAGTTGGACTGTGAAGAAGGCTGAGCGCGGAAGAATTGATGCTTTTGAACTGTGGTGTTGGAGAAGACTCTTGAGAGTCCCTTGGACTGCAAGGAGATCCAACCAGTCCATTCTGAAGGATTGGAAATCAGCCCTGGGATTTCTTCGGAAGGAATGATGCTAAAGCTGAAACTCCAGTACTTTGGCCACCTCATGTGAAGAGTTGACTCATTGGAAAAGACTCTGATGCTGGGAGGGATTGGGGGCAGGAGGAGAAGGGGATGACAGAGGATGAGATGGCTGGATGGCATCACTGACTCAATGGATGTGAGTCTGAGTGACCTCCGGGAGTTGGTGATGGACAGGGAGGCCTGGCGTGCTTCGATTCATGGGGTCGCAAAGAGTCGGACAGGACTGAGCGACTGAACTGAACTGAACTGAACTGTGAAACACAATCCTACAGTATGTTCTGAAATAAAACAAAGGAGTTACATAATCAAAGTTTTTTAAACAATGACATTTCCCTCTAAAAGAAGAACTCAATTCCTGAGTATAAGATACAGAATTATTAGTATTTTAACTTTGTTGCCAATAGCCAAATCTTGAGTTCTTCCGTTGGAGAAAAGTGCTTCATTTAAAGCAGTTGGAGTCGATTGGCAAGGATTGGAAGGAAAAGAAAACCCAGTCTCTTCCTATGGATTCACAACATATGTGTAGAGATTCTGAGAGGCCTAAGGGTAAAAATAGTAACTATCATGAAAATCTTTTAAACTGTGTTTAATTTAGAAGTTTCCAAATAAATCGGGCCACACGTCTCTTTTCTAACATCCACTGACCTGTAGTACCAGTGTTCTAAGGAATAGTTTTTGCCTTTAACCCGTTTCTCTAGTTGTGATCAAACTCTTCATTTAAAAGTAATCTTTAGAGTAGACTTTATTACAGGCTTTTTAAGTCTCTTGATATTTTTGAACATCACCTCTAAGAAGTTTAGATTTTGACTTAAAAGGGAACACAAGGATCATCTTGATAGAGGATTGACAGGGCTTGATAACGGCCTTGGTATGGCAAGTGGAAGAACAGAATCAGGTCATGCTCCGGCTGCTGGCTTGTACTCCTGCCCAGATGGTGAGGCTTTTTCTGGAATGAGGAAGTTTGCAGAAGACACAGGTCAGAGGTGTGTCATCAAGAGCAAAGAAGCCAGCTGAGTCAAGAGCTGCTGAGAAATCAAATTGAAAGGTGGGAAAGAGAAAAATTATTTAGCTCTTTGCTGGATGAGGCGCTATGATTAATGCTTTAATACATGTAGTTCTTATAAAAATCATAGGGAGAAGATATTACTTTACAGATGAGAGAATAGGCTCAGAGAAATTATGTAACAAACCCAAAGACAAACATCTAGTTACTGGTAGCAGGAATTCAAACAGAAGTCTTTATTCTCTGAGCTACTCTTCCTTCTCATCCTCTATTTCAATATCAGTGTTTGCATTTTTGTGTGGCTGATCAGCAGGTTTTGACCATTTACACTGCAGAGTATAATAATTTTTAGCTCTAACTTCTTAGCCTACCACTGCTACATTTTGACCTTGTTATTCCTTGAAGGAGGGTGGCAAGAGACAAGACATTTCCTATAAAGATTTTTGGAGGAAGACTGATGAAATTGTAATTTATTAAAAGGAGGCTATAAAATGTAACTGTAGGGGAATTCATCTTCTATTAATACAAAAAATATGGCATGCCATAGTTCATTCTGATGTTTATTGCCACAAATATTGAAGAAAGCATGTTACAACATTATATTGACATCCTACATCCCCCAATAACTCAAGTACTAGGAAATTTTGCACTACTGCCAGTCAAACCATAATTCTTGGTATAATTCCCAATAAATGTTGAAAAACTGATGGATGGAAGCAATATGATGTAGTTGAATATTTGAGCAAGGAGGTGGTCTTGCATGTAACCAGACTGTTCTAGAAGATGTTTAAAACTTGCTTTAAAAAATGAGTCTGACCTCTTTAGATATTTTTTCTTGGTATGTTCTGATATGTTGCAATATAAATAGTTCTAGGTTGGCCAGGTTGACTAGCGTCAGGCGAAACTTCTCAGTTTTGTCATAGATAGGCTGTGAAGTGTGCTTCCCTGGTGGCTCAAATGGTAAAGAATCTGCCTGCCTGGGTTTGATTCCTGGCTAAGGAAGATCCTCTGGAGAAGGGAATGGCTACCCACTCCAGTGTTCTTGCCTGGAGAATTCCACGGACAGAGAAGCCTGGGGAGCTACAGTCTATGGGTTGACTAACACACACAGGCTGTGAAGTAAATGATTACCAGCTGGTTATTCCTGTGTGTGCAGCACCATTTGCGTCTACCAATTGTTCAGTTATTTCTCAGATGATTATATTTGGCTGCTTAAGCCCCGGATTTTTATAGAATCATTTAACTTAAGATTCTACTACCCAGTAGGCTGAACACCAGGGTATCATTTTAGTTTATCATTTTTTATATAACAGAAAACCTTTTGTGTATATTTCAGGGAAGGAATATGGAATAAATGAAATCCTGGCTCTACAGCTGCTATGCTAGGATCAATTGTTTTAAAATAACACAAACTGGCACATAGTGGAAGCTCAATGAATCCAGTGGTTGATGCTTTTGGTGTTATGGAGAGTGTTTAATGTTTTAGATGACTGTGCATCCTTCTCTCTTCTCACAGAAATACCTCTGATTTGATCTGTGCTGCCCATGGCTCCCAGAGGCAACTGCTGTCATTCTAGAGGAAGCAGTAGAGTATAATGTTGGGAACAAGAACTCTGGAGCCAGCCTCAGTTTGAATCCCAGCTCCTGCTAGAATAGCTGTGTGACTTTGGCAAGTTGCCTAACCTTTCTGTGTCTCAGTTTTCTCAAGTGTAAGATGAGGCGGGTGATAATAGTAGTTCCTACCGCATAGGGTTGTTATGAAGTTGTTATGTGTGGCACATAATAAATAAAATCCTTAGAAGCTTACGTCACGCTCCTGACTTGGAGTCTATCACAGATCTCTTGTTTGTACCATCACTCTGCTGTGGAACTTATTCTCACAGTTACACCTTGGATCCAGTCACCGCTAGGAACCCATCTGCTTTTGGACCACTACCTTTCTCTTTTCCACTGTCCTACTTCCCAAGTTCCATCATCTTCAGCTCCTGAAGATTTGTGGAGATTTCCAATGTCTTGACATGTTTTCTTTTGCCTTCTGCTGAGTTAACTTTCTCCTCTCTTTCACCTGAATCTTCTAGACTTCTACAGCTAGCACATTCAATTTTCTTGCCCCATGTGTTGTACAATGTCAAACCCTGGGTCAGTCCAACAGAAAGTCTTCCTTGGTTTTATTCTTGGGCTTCTGAACCTTGATGGAAACCAGGAACATGGTGGATAGATATCACTATAAAAAGTTAGCATGTCCAGTCCTAAGCTGACCCACACAGTCCCTGGGTGATCCTCATGGTGCCTGTCTCAGCTCCCTTTTCTACTTACTGTATCAAGTTTTCCCAGCATTTATGACTTTTCTCAGACTCCTATGCCAGACCTTTTTCCTTACCAGTGCCAGGAGGTATGAACACTGTTCACTTCTACCACTGATTTTTCAAAATAGTCTTCTTCAGCATATATATTTTTAGCTCCCTCCTTTTTCCAGAGCCCAAGGTTAGTTCCACCACTGATCCTGTCTGCTTTCATTGCCTTTGGCATTCCAGTCCTGCAGTGGCCTCTTTTAAGTCTTCCACATTTTGAGTCTCTTACTTAATACATGCTAATGGACATCTTGGAATGTGAAGTCAAATGGGCCTTAGAAAGCATCACTACAAACAAAACTAGTGGAGGTGATGGAATTCCAGTGGAGCTATTCCAAATCCTGAATGATGATGCTGTGAAAGTGCTACACTCAATATGCCAGCAAATTTGGAAAACTCAGCAGTGGCCACAAGATTGGAAAAGGTCAGTTTTCATCCCAATCCCAAAGAAAGGCAATGCCAAGGAGTGCTCAAACTACCGAACAATTGCACTCATCTCACACGCTAGTAAAGTAATGCTCAAAATTCTCCAAGCCAGGCTTCAGCAATATGTGAACCGTGAACTTCCTGACGTTCAAGCTGGTTTTAGAAAAGGCAGAGGAACCAGAGATCAAATTGCCAACATCCGCTGGATCATGGAAAAAGCAAGAGAGTTCCAGAAAAACATCTATTTCTGCTTTATTGACTATGCCAAAGCCTTTGACTGTGTGGATCACAATAAACTATGGAAAATTCTGAAAGAGATGGGAATACCAGACCACCTGATCTGCCTCTTAAGAAATCTGTATGCAGGTCAGGAAGCAACAGTTAGAACTGGTCATGGAACAACAGACTGGTTCCAAATAGGAAAAGGAGTACGTCAAGGCTGTATATTGTCACCATGTTTATTTAACTTATATGCAGAGTACATCATGAGAAATGCTGGACTGGAAGAAACACAAGTTGGAATCAAGATTGCTGGGAGAAATATCAATAACCTCAGATATGCAGATGACACCACCCTTATGGCAGAAAGTGAAGAGGGGCTAAAAAGCCTCTTGATGAAAGTGAAAGTGGAGAGTGAAAAGGTTGGCTTAAAGCTCAACATTCAGAAAACGAAGATCATGGCATCTGGTCCCATCACTGCATGGGAAATAGATGGGGAAACAGTGGAAACAGTGTCAGACTTTGTTTTTCTGGGCTCCAAGATCACTGCAGATGGTGACTGCAGCCATGAAATTAAAAGACGATTACTCCTTGGAAGGAAAGTTATGACCAACCTAGATAGCATATTCAAAAGCAGAGACATTACTTTGCCAACAAAGGTTCGCCTAGTCAAGGCTATGGTCTTTCCTGTGGTCATGTATGGATGTGAGAGCTGGACTGTGAAGAAGGCTGAGCGCCGAAGAATTGATGCTTTTGAACTGTGGTGTTGGAGAAGACTCTTGAGAGTCCCTTGGACTGCAAGAAGATCCAACCAGTCCATTCTGAAGGAGATCAATCCTGGAATTTCTTTAGAAGGAATGATGCTAAAGCTGAAACTCCAGTATTTTGGCCACCTCATGCGAAGAGTTGACTCATTGGAGAAGACTCTGATGCTGGGAGGGATTGAGGGCAGGAGGAGAAGGGGACGACAGAGGATGAGATGGCTGGATGGCATCACTGACTCGATGGATGCGAGTCTGAGTGACCTCCGGGAGCTGGTGATGGACAGGGAGGCCTGGCGTGCTGCGGTTCATGGGGTCGCAAAGAGTCGGACACGACTGAGCGACTGATCTGATCTGATCTGATGCGTACGTTCTGTTCATCTTACAAACCTAACCTCATGGCTCCCTGTTTCCCTCTAGTTGATGCTTCCTTGCGAAGCATGGCTGAATTGTCTTCAGTTCCTCATCTCATGTGAATTCCTCAGCTTCCTGCATCTCACTTCGCTCTTATTTTACTAGTGGCCATCTGTTTGCTGATTCCATCGAACCCTTATCCTCCATTTTACTTGACCACTTTACTGGATAGTTAGAGATTTCCTGTTCAAAACTCCTTCTTGTGTTTTCCTGTTCTGGCTGCTCATTTTAAAACTCCTCTGTGGACTCATTTCTCTTCCTGCTTCTTAAATGCTCAAACGGGTTAGTTTTCCAGTTTCTCTTCTGACTCACAAGCTCTATTTACATACTGTATTCCACTTTAAAATCAGCCCGTAAACCAAAGACTCCTGATTTTATACTCTAGCTCCATATCCAAATTGATCATGTGATTTCGTAGACCATTAATAAACCCATACTGATCCTTATTAATGAATTCAGAGCTCTTTGAGATCTGGCCTCTGCTTACCATTTAAGCCTGATCTCCTGGCACATCTTTATTCTGGACACGTCTGGTTCTCCAAACGCAATGTGCTGTCTCAGTACTTTGAACATCCTTTCTACTCTGATTCACTTAGAAAGCTCCCACTTGTCTGACAAGACCGGTTCAGTTGTCACCTAGTTTGTGAATCTTTCTCTGACTCTTTGTCTACTGTTTCCAGCTCAATTTCATAATGCTCCTGTGCTGAAGTATCCTGTTCAAATGTCATATACCCATTCCATCATATGGTAAGTGTGTATGTGTCTGCCTACCCTAAGAGGATATGAGCTGCTTGAGGCAGGAATTTAAGTTTTGTGTGTTTTAATCTTATATCCTAATTTCATGGCACAGAGCCAGTGTACAGGGTAAGGACACAAAGATGTTTACTGAATGAACACCATGACGATGCGTTCTGTCATTCTGAGTGTTATTACCTACATCTACTCTTGCCCAGCATAACTCTCCTGTACCCCTTAGGACACTGGCTTCAGTACTTCCGATAGGGGGATTTAAGTTTAATCACAAAGGGTTTTCAACTCATTTGGGTCACAAGAATAGTTTTGTATACTTTTTAAGGCAATGTGTGTGTACATTTGTAATTAACCATAAAATATAAGTCCTGATCCATGTACCAAAATTTTGAAAGACATCAAAGAGAGGTTACCTTAAGGAAAGGTTGAATTACCAGTGTACAGGCCTTACCAGAAACCCAGCATGTACAAGCTTCAACTTTGTCTTCTGATTCTGTTTTGGGTGGGATTTTTTTGTCTGATGTTGATGCTTTGGGAAATGTGTGCTCTTCCCTGGGCTGAGGGGGCCCTTGAGCCTGTGTAGATTGCTGACTTATGAGTCATGGGCTGGCCATGCCTGGAGCACTGGTGCCTTGCATATACTCTGTGCTCAGTTTGAGTGTGCTGAGTGAATAAAGAAACGAGTCAGCACACCTTTTGGCGGCACTTCTTGTGAGCAGTGAGGAGAAGTGTGGTGATAGTATGCAGCCCGTGTGTCATACAAGTCTGGTCTACATGTGGTCTTCAGCTGACATTGATATCTGTGAGGATTCTTCCCTGTGGCCCAGAGCTCTTGAGAGAGGAAGACTTGCTAGTGACCGCTGGGCTGGCCTCCTTTGCGGGCACAGCTAGTCTCTGTCCTCAGCTACAGGCTTTAAAAGATAATTGACCACCTGTTGTTTTAGCATCTCGAGTTCCGCAATCCTGAGGACTCTTCTATTTTGCTTCCCTTTCACCTCCTTCTGGCCCATTTCCATTAGAGAATCGGAATCTCAAATGAATTAAATGAAGTCTTATCTAAAACAAGCCTGTCAAATGCTCTGAACAAAACACAAAGGGAAATGTATTCAGCTTCTAAAATATTATTAATAATAAACATAAAGAAAACAAACATTTGAAATTATATAGATGAGAGTCTTTTGTTGTTGTTGTTTAAATAATTCATGGTGGTTAGATTTTAAAAAGTAGCCTCTACTCCAATATGTCAAAGGTATTAGATCTCTATAAAGTTTTTCCTCTAAAAGAGCTTACATGATTAGTACAAAAACATAGAAATATTCAGTAATTAAATGAATTCTTAACTGGGTTAAGTGACAAGTAAATTTACTAACACTGGTAATTTACATGGAAATCAGAGAAATTGCATTCCACTAAGTTTTTTTAGACAGAAATGATTAAACATGTAAATTCAAATTTAAATTATTCATAGCTACAGTAGTTGCAGTATTAACTTCAAGAATTATTAAAAGTAAATGTTTTGCTAATTTGACAAACCATATATTAAATTTATGATAATCAAAGCATTTCAAATCTTTAATATGAGTTGTAGACCCCAAACCTTCCTGCCCTACATTGCCACCAAGTATTCTAACTGTTTCATGACCTGTCCATAAGCCTCCTAAATTTTTAATAACACGATGAGGACCGGACTGTCCCTGGGTGAATCTTTCTTTGTGAAGACATTTTCCAAGGGGAAATAGGCCCAGAAATAAGATTAATGCTATTCTGTCCATCATGCTTAATATTTTAGCACATCTGTTATTTTTTCTGCTTCTAAATTCAGAGAATAGGCTATTTCTGTTCCACTCACAACCCCAAACAGCTTTGGAAAAAACCCCAACTTTATATAATGATCCCGAATTGGAACTGTAGCGTCTAGTTGCTTGCCACAGCTGCACAGGCAGAGTGCATTCACCCATGTTTGCAGACTAAATGCTAATCTGTTATGCATCTATCTTAGGAAATAAGAGACATTTCATATTCAACAATCTTTTCTTTCTTTGACACCGTCAAAAGATTTGTCTTGTGTCTATCATAGATAAAGTCATAAGTCAATTAACACTGCTTTCTAATCAGCACATCAAAAGATTGATTTAGGGTACCATTTCATTAGGAGGTCTCAGCACATCAAGAGGATATTGGTATTAACTCTCAGCCTTGGGAATTAGAGTATGCACCAACATAAATGTTCATTTTGCCAAGTTTAACAAAATTGTAAATGTATAAACTGAGGGATGAATTAGCCATAGACTTTTAGAGGTGAGTTAATTAAACACACCTTTAAGTTCATACCAGAAGTTATCAATATAGACAAAGTGCACCGATTTACTTGTTCAAGGTGGATGCCAGCTGCTGCAAAGGCATTATATCTGAAATTTCTACTTCTACTGTTAAAGGCTGACCCATGTTCATCTGAAATACTCAGGTAATAGAGGCTAAGCTTCTTTTTCTTAACTGAATTTTGAAGACAGTGATTTTTGCTTTGTATTTCCATACACTGAACTGATGGCTTCATAGGTGAATGGATCAAGTGATGGGGACTAGTGACAGCCTGACTCTTTTCTAAAATACCAGCCTGGGAGTTTCTTTTGGTTTGTAGATGGTTTTGTGCTGGTTTGTAAAATGCATTTTGTCTACATGTAGATTTTAAAGATTAAGTACATCTTTCTCAACTTGCTTGTTGGCCAGCAGAAGTAGACAAAATTGAACATAACCAATGGAGGGGTTAATGTTAAAGGTTATGGGAACAAATTTATGTGTGGAGTGTTAGGAATAATAACAGGAAAGAGTTTAGGGGGAAAGTGCAATTCATGATTATGCGGGAACGAGTTTCCCAAAGAAGAGGTGTGATTAAAGAAAATAAAGGCTAAATTAATAGGGAGTGTAAAATTTTACAGAGCCTCTTGCTGTTGAATTGAGCCATGTCATCTGAGATTTTCTTTTCTCAGCCACCTGTGTCACACACAGCTGAAAAAAGCAGTGTGGGAAAGTGCACACCAACAGAGTAGGAAAAAAATCTTGTTTTTTTGGGCAACAAAAAGTGAGACAGTTCTTGGCTGGCTGTTTTGGTTTAACAGAATTTGGTGAAAGGATGTTGGAGCTGCAAGGAAAATCTACTTTTCTTCTTGAAAAGCTGATTTTCCCCAGGAGAAACCCTGAGGTGAAAATTGCTACTTTCACACTACCCTTTATGGAAATATTAATAAATGCCACTCAGTTAAGTAGTAATTAAAATAGTACTTGTTCAATTCTGTTTTATCACATATTGTAAAAAGAGTGGAGATAAAACTCTCATACTGTCTTTTTGGATCTTTTAATCTCTCTTTTGGGCTTGTAAACATATACAAGCAAATTGGATTCTGTAGGGATTGTTATATTTATTTATTCATTCATTCAGTATTTATTTATTGAACAGTAGGTACTGGGGATATCATGATGAGAGATAATCTGTTTCCTTGGGAACCCACAGTCCAAAGCGGGAAGACAGACAAGTATATACAAAATTGAAATACAACATTGGAAGCTCTGCCTGAAGTATGTACAAGACTGAAAGATGATGCTGTGAAAGTGCTGCACTCAATATGCCAGCAAATTTGGAAAATTCAGCAGTGGCCACAGGACTGGAAAAGGTCAGTTTTCATTCCAATCCCAAAGAAAGGCAATGCCAAAGAATGCTCAAACTACTGCACAATTGCACTCATCTCACATGCTAGTAAAGTAATGCTCAAAATTCTCCAAGCCAGGCTTCAGCAATATGTGACCTGAGAACTTCCTGATGTTCAAGCTGGTTTTAGAAAAGGCAGAGGAACCAGAGATCAAATTGCCAGCATCTGATGGATCATGGAAAAAGCAAGAGAGTTCCAGAAAAACATCTATTTCTGCTTTATTGACTATGCCAAAGCCTTTGACTTGTGTGGATCACAAGAAACTGTGGAAAATTCTGAAAGAGATGGGAATACCAGACCACCTGATCTGCCTCTTGAGAAATTTGTATGCAGGTCAGGAAGCAACAGTTAGAACTGGACATGGTTCAGTTCAGACTGGTTCCAAATAGGAAAAGGAGTACGTCAAGGCTGTATATTGTCACCCTGTTTATTTAACTTCTATGCAGAGTACATCGTGAGAAACTCTGGGCTGGAAGAAGTACAAGCTGGAATCAAGATTGCCAGGAGAAATATCAATAACCTCAGATATGCAGATGACACCACCCTTATGGCAGAAAGTGATGAGGAACTAAAAAGCCTCTTGATGAAAGTGAAAGTGGAGAGGAAAAAGTTGTCTTAAAGCTCAACATTCAGAAAACGAAGATCATGGCATCTGGTCCCAACACTTCATGGGAAATAGATGGAGAAACAGTGGAAACAGTGTCAGACTTTATTTTTCTGGGCTCCAAAATCACTGAAGATGGTGACTGCAGCCATGGAATTAAAAGACGCTTACTCCTTGGAAGGAAAGTTATGACCAACCTAGATAGCATATTCAAAAGCAGAGACATTACTTTGCCAACAAAGGTTCACCTAGTCAAGGCTATGGTCTTTCCTGTGGTCCTGTATGGATGTGAGAGTAGGACTGTGAAGAAGGCTGAGCGCCGAAGAATCGATGCTTTTGAACTGTGGTGTTGGAGAAGAGTCTTGAGAGTCCCTTGGACTGCAAGGAGATCCAACCAGTCCTTTCTGAAGGAGATCAGCCCTGGGGTTTCTTTGGAAGGAATGATGCTCAAGCTGAAACTCCAGTACTTTGGCCACCTCATGCAAAGAGTTGACTCATTGGAAAAGACTCTGATGCTGGGAGGGATTGAGG
Source organism: Tragelaphus eurycerus (assembly GCA_935064755.1). Classification (NCBI taxonomy): domain Eukaryota; kingdom Metazoa; phylum Chordata; class Mammalia; order Artiodactyla; family Bovidae; genus Tragelaphus; species Tragelaphus eurycerus. The sequence continues at coordinate 10,729,817 of CAKXYN010000038.1, forward strand.
GCAGGAGGAGAAGGGGACGACAGAGAATGAGATGGCTGGATGGCATCACTGACTCGATGGACGTGAGTCTGAGTGACCTCCGGGAGTTGGTGATGGACAGGAAGGCCTGGCATGCTGCGATTCATGGCGTTGCAAAGAGTCAGACACGACTGAGCGACTGATCTAATCTGATCTGATCTGATGAGGGAATAATTCAGAATTACAATATTAGGGGAGACTGAGCCATTGACAGTCAAGCTAGACCTGCAAGGTCAAATGACTTTTCTGGATGAAAACACAGACTGGGCATTCTAGGCAGAGTAAAACCCTGGAGGCATAAAAAGGCTGATGGGTTAAATGCTGTGATAGGCTTCCTTTTCTCCCTTTAATGGAATTTCTTCTTAAAGGATATATAGTTTTAAAACATCTTTAAATTCTGAAATGGGCTTAGCTATGGAAAAGAGAGCAGGAGTTGTCTGGTTATAGGGACCCATCTGAGAGGGTAAATTTTCACTGGGGAAACCAAGTAGGCATATAACCAATATTTGTTGCTTTGATGTTGATGAATTTTATTTGCCCAAGTAGAATGGAGGAAAACAGTGTAGAATGATGTCTGGGAAGTAAGATGAGGCATTCAGGGAGGGTTTGGGTCCTTAATGGTTTGTGAAAGAGATTATCAGAACCACAGCTCTAAAAGAGAAGCAATTCAAACGCCAAACATCCTAGTGTTTACCAGCAGGAGATGTAGTTTGTACTGCCAGGGAGTGTGGACTTACCCCCAAAGCAAATACACAGTTGTGTGTGTTTTACTCTGCTGAAGGCTCTTGAAATCAATTTCTAACCCATAAAATAGAAGTTTCCCAAACCAAATCCACTATAGAATTTATCTCTGTAGAAAGGCCAGAGCTGTTACAGGAGGGCAGGATGGTAGATCAGGAGGCTTTTCTGTTTAAATATTTAAATAGATTTCTATTTGAACAGCTAAATGAAACCAAACTCCCTTTCTTATCTCAATAATTAAAAAGAAAATTGCTGAGCTTTCTTTGCCAAGTGTTCGTCCCATTTACCCCTTTCCTGAGCATTCTTAGGATATTCAAGTGCCTTTGGTTTAGCTTCTTTTTGGAATAACTCAAGCAGTCTCTCAGCAAGCCGTATTTCCAGAGTAACCATGGCCCTGACTTCACTGCTTCTTAATGAAGAACAGACTGACTTAATGATTAATTGCTGCATAAATGGGACTGAACCATTCCTCAAAGGGCCTGTTCACTGAGAGGGAACTTTCTGGGGCTCAGCACTTTTCTTCCTATAACTGACAGCTAGAGATCTATTTCTCTTAGTGATGTTTGTATCCAAAGCTACCTCTTTACTTGTATTAGGCAGGAAAGTTATAATTTTTTTAAATAAAAAAATTTTATTAGAGTATAGTTCATCTACAGTGTTGTGTTAGTTTTGGGTGTATAGCAAAGTGAATCAGTTCTACATGTACATATATCCACTCTTTTTAAGCTTATTTTCCCATATAGGCCATTACAGAGTATTGAGTAGATTTCTCTGTGCTATATCCTAGATCCTTATTAGTTATCTATTTTATGTAGAGTAGTGTGGGAGAGTTTTAATTTTCGATGTAAGGTCTTATCTCTCACTATTTCTCTGGTAACATTTTCTGTGAATTTTGCTCTCTTCATTTTTTCATTATTTCAGTAATTCATGATTATTTCAGAAAAATATTAGAAAATTGCAGATATACACAAAAATTAAGAATAGCTGAAAGTTTTGCCATCTACCGATCACAGTCATTAGCATTTTGATATATTATTCCTGACCTTTCTTCTTAAAGATATGTGTATATGGAATATGTATTTACAAAATTAGAAATACATCGCATTTAGGTATCTGTTGCTACTGCTGCTAAGTCACTTCAGTCGTGTCCGACTCTGTGTGACCCCATAGACGTGAGCCCACGAGGCTCCCCCGTCCCTGGGATTCTCCAGGCAAGAACACTGGAGAATCAACTATACTCTAGTATAGTTGATCAACTATACTCTAATAAAATTTTTTTAAAAAAATTAAAACTTTCCTGCCTAATACAAATGGGTTGCCGTTTCCTTACGGCAGTGAACTCGCTGAGTGAACTCGCTCAGTCGTGTCCGACTCTTAGCGACCCCATGGACTGCAGCCTAACAGGCTCCTCCATCCATGGGATTTTCCAGGCAAGAGTACTGGAGTGGGTTGCCATTGCCTTCTCCAATTTAGGTATCTATGTATATGTAACCCTGAGTCGGGAAGATCCCGACTTGGATGGAGTAGGAAATGACAATCTGCTCCAGTATTCTTGCCTGGAAAATTCCATGGACAGGGGAACCTGGCAGGCTACAGTCCATGGGGATCACAGAGTTGGGCATGACTGAGCGACTGAACACGTGCGCACGCGTGCGCACGCGCGCGCACGCACACACACACACACACACACACGCGCACACACACACACACAGTGTATGTGTGTATGCATCATACTGTTTTAATCTATTATTGACGTATTTTCAAGTATAAATTTATTTTATAGTTTTGCAGAACCAATGATTGGGCCATCAGTTCTTTGAAGCTCTTCACTTTCCCTGGGATCGTGAAACTTTGGTGGCATTAATATTTTATATTTCTTTGGTACAGTTATAGGTCCCAGCAAGACAGGCATAAAGCCACTTAAAATTATGGGCATATTAAAAATGATACAAATATTAAAGCAAGTCAGGGCCTCTATAAAACACCTATAAAGAGATTTGCCAGTCTTTGTTTCTTGTTTAATATCCTGCCTATCCTTTACAGCCTAAAATGAAAGTGAATATTCTGCACTACTGGCCTTCTTTAAATAGTTTATGACTCTGGGATTTTCTGGGGTCCAGCACACCAGAGGGTTTAGAAACACCCTTTAAACGAAGACCAGTCTTACACGGTAGGTTCCAAATTTGCGCTTGTTTTTAAAAGGATACCAGCAGAGGGCAGCGCTCCTCCAAGACATAACTCACCACAGTTAAGGGCGGCTCTAAAAATACAAACCAGCACACTATTTTACTGGAACATTATTCACCTCTTAGTGAAATATTTTAAGAATATAAAGTCCTGACATTAGACGATGCAAGCAATCTAGTGAAAGTGAAATATTTATTAATTTAATAAACTTTTATTGGTCTCATACAAATGCCATGCAGTAGAAATATCTGTATATATATTTATATAAATATAACACCAAATATGCAGAAGACCAGGGGCTTCCCAGGTGGTGCAGTGGTAAAGAATCCACCTGCCAATGCAGGAGACCTGGGTTTGATCCCTGGGTCAGCAAAATACCCTGGAGGAGGACATGGCCGCCCACTGCTGTATTCTTGCTGGGAAAATCCCATGGACAGAGATGCCTGGCGGGCTACAGTCAGTCCATGGGGTCACAAAGAGTTGGGTGTGACTGAGGGACTGAATAGTACACAGTGGCTAGCCAATACAGTGTACATACGCAGCATGGACATCAGTGTTGACTGACCTTATCCATGAGGCCATGCTCTCTTCTCACAAAAACAGATGATGCTAGAGGAAAGGAGGAAGATAGAGAATATGTAGGGAGGGTTTAATTAACTTGACAGGACACATGACACATGACAGGACAGACCTAATGTTAGACCTGAGTAATAGCCCAGAGGCATCATTTCTGGGAGAAGACAATACAGAACTGTGCACTGAGCTATACCTTCCATGTTTCCAGCTGCTCAAGCCTCTTGCTTAATTAACACATGTTTGTGTAGAACAGTGAAGACATTCAGTCTGCTAGAAGAGCTAATTACTGATGATTCTTTTATATTAAACCCCTCTCTTTGTGCAGCTGCTTTAGGTCTGTATTTTGGGAAGTATTCACAGGAATTGCTCAAAGGAGCTAGAATGATGTGTGTTCATGATGCTTAAAGTTCCTTGGTCTTTGTTTTCCTCTTTGTGCTTGTCTAGATCAGGAAGTAGCTGGCAACCAACCACTACCGAGGTGGCCATATTAGTTTTCTTTTGACTAGTCTTTCCCTAATTGGATAATCACCTGCCATATAGTATTAAATGAAATTTAGGGGATCTTCCTCAGCAAGGAAGGAACCCAGAAGCCAAGAAAAGAGAGATTGCTGAAATAGGAGAAAACCAAATTGCTATTGCAAAGAGTCTCCCCATCTGAGTGACTGAAAAGAAAAAAAAATCCCACGAAAGCTTATTCCTCCCTCATGTTAGGTTTCAGGCAGTAGTGGGCTGTGGGTAGACCATGTGGTCATTCAGGAACTCAAGCCTTTGCCAAGCTGATAAGTCCTAGAGTGCCAGTTATCACTTTATTGCCTTTAAGCCCCACATTCACTTTACATGAATACATGTTCTGTGATATTGAGCAGAATTCCTTTAAGCATCTGTCCTTTCTAGCGTGCAAGATACAAAGCTTTCTCAGTGGAGGGTGCTACACAGACATGGCTGGGGGAAGGGGCTGTGTGGTTTCTGGTGGTTGCCTGGTAGGTCAGTAGTGTGGGTATGAGGACATCCAGTAGAGTTCTGCCCCAAATGTGCACCAGACTGAGAGGTCCTTGGCCACTTACAGACTCAGATCAGACTGGTGATGATTTCCCGGGGACCTGCTTCACACAGAAACCGGCTTCTGAAGGTCCCCGCCTGTGGAGGTGCCATGATTCCCTGTGCAGACCTGTGTCCCGGGCCCACTCCACCTGTGTGCCTCTGCCACCAGGCTACCAGTTGCCCATCGCCTGTGCCTGCCTGTGCTCTGCAGGGCTGCTTTCTGCTCTTCTCGTGGCAGAGACCAGCTCTGGCTTGGGCAATCAAAAAAATTCTCTCATCTCTGGTGGGTTGAACTCTATTTCTAAATGAGGTCTGAACCCAGCCTTAGGGAAGGGGGCCCTTTCTAGGCTGGACTTGGATGTCCTCCCCCAGCTCTAGGTCCCTTAGAGTGTTTTGTTATAGCTATTTGTTTATCAGAGTTTAATAAGCCTTGGTTTAAAGTTAAACTTATCCTTGGTCTCTGTTTCTGGATTGGACCCTGACTGGTACATGTGGCTTTGTCACCTCTTGAGATTTTGTCCTCTCCATGGTTAAAACTGGGCTGTCATATTCAGAGTCCAGCTGGTGGAAGAAGAAACAGAGCTTGGCGAGGTCTTGGCTACTTTTTGAGGCTTCAGTCTGAGGAGCATATTGCTTCTGCTGACATTAGCTTGGTGAGAGTTAGTCCCAGGCTGCACTTAACTGCAGGGGAACAGGAAAGTACAGTCCAACCATGTGTCAAAGAAGAAAGCACAATAGATTTTAGTGGGTAACTGGTTAAGTTCAGTTCAGTCCAGTCGCTCAGTCGTGTCCGACTCTTTGCGACACCATGGTAGTCCAGCATAATTATATAAAAATTAAAAAAACTATGGCAAAAGATACCTCATTCCATAGTTCATCAGGCACTCTATCTATCAGATCTAGGCCCTTAAATCTAGTTCTCACTTCCACTGTATAATCATAAGGGATTTGATTTAGGTCATACCTGAATGGTCTAGTAGTTTTCCCTACTTTCTTCAATTTCAGTCTGAATTTGGCAATAAGGAGTTCATGGTCCGAGCCACCCTCAGCTCCTGGTCTTGTTTTTGCTGATTGTATAGAGCTTCTCCATCTTTGGCTGCAAAGAATATAATCGATCTGATTTCGGTGTTGACCATCTGGTGATGTCCATGTATAGAGTCTTCTCTTGTGTTGTTGGAAGAGGGTATTTGCTATGACCAGTGCATTTTCTTGGCAAAACTCTATTAGTCTTTGCCCTGCTTCATTCCGTATTCCAAGGCCAAATTTGCCTGTTACTCCAGGTGTTTCTTGACTTCCTACTTTTGCATTCCAGTCCCCTATAATGAAAAGGACATCTTTTTTGGGTGTTAGTTCTAAAAGGTCTTGTAGGTCTTCATGGAACCTTTCAACTTCAGCTTCTTCGGCGTTTCTGCTTTATTGACTATGCCAAAGCCTTTGACTGTGTGGATCACAATAAACTATGGAAAATTCTGAAAGAGATGGGAATACCAGACCACCTGATCTGCCTCTTAAGAAATCTGTATGCAGGTCAGGAAGCAACAGTTAGAACTGGTCATGGAACAACAGACTGGTTCCAAATAGGAAAAGGAGTACGTCAAGGCTGCATATTGTCACCATGTTTATTTAACTTATATGCAGAGTACATCATGAGAAATGCTGGACTGGAAGAAACACAAGTTGGAATCAAGATTGCTGGGAGAAATATCAATAACCTCAGATATGCAGATGACACCACTCTTATGGCAGAAAGTGAAGAGGGACTGAAAAGCCTCTTGATGAAAGTGAAAGTGGAGAGTGAAAAGGTTGGCTTAAAGCTCAACATTCAGAAAACGAAGATCATGGCATCTGGTCCCATCACTGCATGGGAAATAGATGGGGAAACAGGGGAAACAGTGTCAGACTTTGTTTTTCTGGGCTCCAAAATCACTGCAGATGGTGACTGCAGCCATGAAATTAAAAGACGCTTACTCCTTGGAAGGAAAGTTATGACCAACCTAGATAGCATATTCAAAAGCAGAGACATTACTTTACCAACAAAGGTTCGCCTAGTCAAGGCTATGGTCTTTCCTGTGGTCATGTATGGATGTGAGAGATGGACTGTGAGGAAGGCTGAACGCCGAAGAATTGATGCTTTTGAACTGTGGTGTTGGAGAAGACTCTTGAGAGTCCCTTGGACTGCAAGAAAATCCAACTAGTCCATTCTGAAGGAGATCAATCCTGGAATTTCTTTAGAAGGAATGATGCTAAAGCTGAAACTCCAGTATTTTGGCCACCTCATGCGAAGAGTTGACTCATTGGAGAAGACTCTGATGCTGGGAGGGATTGAGGGCGGGAGGAGAAGGGGACGACAGAGGATGAGATGGCTGGATGGCATCACTGACTCGATGGATGCGAGTCTGGGTGACCTCCGGGAGCTGGTGATAGACAGGGAGGCCTGGCGTGCTGTGGTTCATGGGGTCGCAAATAGTCGGACACGACTGAGCGACTGATCTGATCTGATCTGATCTGATGGCAAAAGATATCATAAGCAAAAGAGAACCGCAGACTAAGAAGTAAGTTTGTAACTCATATATAGAGATTAGTAGAAGAGTTTTGTGGGATGTTAGCCACTTACCAGATGAGAGGTTAATATCCCTCAAAAGTGAAAGTGTAAGTGAAGTTGCTCAGTTGTGTCTGACTCTTTGTGACCACATGGACTGTAGCCTACCGGGTTCCTCCATCCATGGGGTTTTCCAGGCAAGAGTACTGGAGTGGGTAGCCATGTCCTTCTTCAGGGGATCTTCCCAACCCAGGGATGGAACCCAGGTCTCCTACATTGCAAGCAGACGCTTTACTGTCTGAGCCACCAGGGAAGCCCATATCCCTCAAAGGTATCCCACAAATTGATTAAAATAAAAAACAAGCCAACAAAAAAGAATAAATACAGTAGAGGATATATTCAACCTCAGGAATAGTTAGGGAAGTACAAATTAAAGCAGTCATGAGATACTACTTTCCATCTATCATATCAGCAAAAACTAAAGAGTAACAATAGCTATTGAGAGAATATGCATTCATTTCTCCCTAGTAGAACTATACATTTCTATAACATTTAGGAAAAGTGGGCTGTATGTCTAAAAATAAAGAATACATGGACTCTCTTACTGACTAGCCCCATTTTTGAAAATCTATTTCATTGAAATAAGACTCCAGTAGGTAAAATCTTTATGTAGAAGCAAAAATCTGGAAGTAACCTGAAATTGTATTACATCCATCTGCTGCTACTGCTAAGTCACTTCAGTCGTGTCCAACTCTGTGCGACCCCATGGACGGCAGCCCACCAGGCTCCCCCGTCCCTGGGATTCTCCAGGCAAGAACACTGGAGTGGGTTGCCATTTCCTTCTCCAATGCATGAAAGTGAAAGTGAAGTCGCTCAGTCTTGTCCGACTCTTATCGACCCCATGGACTGCAGCCTACCAGGCTCCTCCATCCATGGGATTTTCCAGGCAAGAGTACTGGAGTGGGGTGCCATCGCCTTCTCTGATTACATCCATACTATGATTTATTATTCGACTGTTAACAAGAATGAATCTGTCCTAAGTTTCTGATGTTTATATCCATTATATATACACAAAGCCAGTAAAAGTAATTTTCAGAATAACAGGTATAAGAAAAAACCATTGCTATACAAATAAATAGCCAAGAAACTTTATACATGTATACCTGTGTTTCAGTATGTTTTTATGAAAAATGTATGGAGGATGTATGCAGTGCTATCATGGAGAGTGAATAGAGAGGGTTTGGAAGTTTCACTGCTGGTGTGAATCTTTTTTTCCTTTCATTATTTTTGCAAAAGAGAAAAAAGGAAAAGAAATACGCCCCTTGACAGGTGAAAAACTTAACCCCCTACCCCTACCACCTGCAAACCACCAAGGCCTAGAGAGAAAGAGCTCATCTGAGTTTCACAGTTTAGTTGTAAAACTTTGCAGTATTTAAGGAATGGTTAGTTTTCTAGAAATCTGATTCACTGAAACTCTGGGTCCTTGGGAAAGCAAATCAATACTTGTCTGTCTGCCTTGGTGGTTGGTTTTGTTGATGCTGTTGTACACATGTTATTTTGCTGATACGCAGAAAAAGTAAGCACTTCCTAAGAGTAGTGGGGAGCTAATTGCAGACCCAGGACTGAAACTCTCCATCGTCAGATGCCTGAGTTACCATTTGTTTTCAAATTCTCCTCTTAATCACAGTGTATGTTCCTACAGGTGAAATGAGATCATTGAAGGAGCCCTGAGTCATGAAGAGCACATTTGACGTTCTTTCTCTTGTGGTGGTGGTTGAAGATTTTGTCGTTTCCTAGAATAAGGACATGGAAAAGTCATCACGTGGGGAGTTATTCTCGATTCCTCCCTCTTCATCACCTCTCTACCCCCAATCTGCCCTTAGTTCCTGTTAGTTTTATCTCAGATATCTCTTGACTATATCCATCTCCTAATTTCTCAGATGGATTATTCAAAGAGCCTCCTGCTATGTCTTCTATCTTCTATTCTTGCCACTTACTGAGCATCTGGAGTTTGCCAAGCTCTGTGCTATTTATTCTCTATGCAGCAAAAAAGATAAAATTTTAAGCAAGAAAATTAGATCCTGTTTCCCATTGTGCTCAGAAATAGTCCCCAGTTCTATGGTGCCCTGTCAGGCTTGCTCAGCCTACCCCTGCTGTTCCTTACAGTCTCATCTCGTGCCTTTCTTGTCTTCCCTACCTTTGCATCACATAGAGTGGTCTTTACCTTCAATCCCTTGAACATGCTGAGGGCTTTCTTGTTGTCGGCTGTTTTAACCCTTCATTTTGCGACAGCATTGTCTCAGTTCTTATAAAGGTTGACTGTTTCTCGTCCTGAGATCTCAGCTTAAACATCAGAGCTTAAAAGCTCCCCAGAGAAGGCTTTCAGGCCCACCCTATCTAAAGTAGATGTCCTCTACTCATTATTTTCTGCCATAGCATCTTTTGTTTTACTTCACCTACTTACTTGTTGGTTTCCTTATATTTTTGTCTATAATCTCTACCTGAGTATGGGTCATGTATTTTCTTTTTTAACTTTTTTATAAAATTTATTTTTAATTGAAGGATAATTTCTTTACAGTATTGTGTTGGTTTCTATCAAACATCAACATGAAGCAGCCATAGGTTTTGGGTCATATATTTTTTTTGCTCAGACCAGTGCCAAACAGTGTCTGGTCTACAGTAAATGCTATTAAATGAGAGAGGCTACACTTTTCCTTTAGCATAATCTGTAATACATTCTCCTTCTGGTTAGCTATTTCTGTATCTATATTAATTTAATAATGGAGAATTCAATTTTTTGAGGTTCAGAATAAGAACTTTCAAATGGGATACTTCTAGTTTTCCAAAGTGCATGATTTAATGTTTATACCTAGATACCCTAATACTTTTAAAATGTTAATTAAGTTTAATTAGGTCCCATTTGTTTATTTTTTATTTTATTTCCAATATTCTGGGAGGTGGGTCATGGAGGATCCTGCTATGATGTATGTCAGAGAGTGTTTTGCCTATGTTTTCCTCTAGGAGTTTTATGGTTTCTGGTCTTACATTTAGATCTTTAATCCATTTTGAGTTTATTTTTGTGTATGGTGTTAGAAAGTGCTCTAGTTTCATTCTTTCACAAGTGTTTGACCAGTTTTCCCAGCACCACTTGTTAAAGAGATTGTCTTTAATCCATTGTATATTCTTGCCTCCTTTGTCAAAGATAAGGTGTCCATATGTGCGTGGATTTATCTCTGGGCTTTCTATTTTGTTCCATCCGCAGATGAATGGATAAGAAAGCTGTGGTACATATACACAATGGAGTATTACTCAGTCATTAAAAAGAATACATTTGAATCAGTTCTAATCAGGTGAATGGAACTGGAGCCTATTATACAGAGTGAAGTAAGCCAGAAAGAAAAACACAAATACAGTATACTAAGGCATATATGGAATATAGAAAGATGGAATATGGAATTTAGAAAGATGGTAACAATAACCCTGTTTACGAGACAGCAAAAGAGACACTGATGTATAGAACAGACTTTTGGACTCTGGGAACGGGAGAGGGTGGGATGATTTGGGAGAATAGCATTGCAATATGTATAATATCATATCTGAAACGAGTCGCCAGTCCAGTTATGATGCCTGATAATGGATGCCTGGGGCTGGTGCACTGGGACGACCCAGAGGGATGGTATGAGGAGGGAGGAGGAAGGAGGGTTCAGGATGGGGAACACATGTATACTTGTATCGGATTTATTTTGATGAATGGCAAAAGCAATACAATATTGTAAAGTTAAGCAAAATAAAATTAAAAAAATAAATAAAATGTTAATTAATATTGACCTAGAAATTTGCACATTTCTTTTTTTAAAGCTAATGTGTTGACAGTATTTCTCCTTGTAGGTTCTGCTTAGTAAAATATGTGCACTTGAGGATTTACACAAACTTTATTTTCCCCTTTGAACCAAAAGGAGCACTAACCTGTTGGTCCCCTATAGGTCCTTGATCTATTTTCCATTGCAGACATCTCCCCGCCTCTCCAGGATTTCCCAGGACAGATGAGCTGGAGAAAAAGTTTGGCCTGTGTCCCCGTGAAGACTGTGGCTTGTAGCTTAGTCAACCTTGCATCATGGTGCTTTCTGATTCCTCAGGGGGTCTATACATGTGCCCTGTTGAGATGTCACCAAGTATGTTTTGAGTCTCCCCACCCCCATTTTGGGAAATAGATGGGGAAACAGTGGAAACAGTGTTAGACTTTACTTTTTTGGGCTCCAAAATCACTGCAGATGGTGATTGCAGCCATGAAATTAAAAGACGCTTACTCCTTGGAAGGAAAGCTATGACCTTGAAAGGAAAGTTATGACCAATCTAGATCACATATTCAAAAGCAGAGACATTGCCAACAAAGGTTCGTCTAGTCAAGGCTCTGGTTTTTCCTGTAGTCATGTATGGATGTGAGAGTTGGACTGTGAAGAAATCTGAGTGCCGAAGAATTGATGCTTTTGAACTGTGGTGTTGGAGAAGACTCTTGAAGAGTCCCTTGGACTGCAAGGAGATCCAACCAGTCCATTCTGAAGGAGATCAGCCCTGGGATTTCTTTGGAAGGAATGATGCTAAAGCTGAAACTCCAGTGCTTTGGCCACCTCATGTGAAGAGTTGACTCATTGGAAAAGACTGATGCTGGGAGGGATTGGGGGCAGGAGGAGAAGGGGACGACAGAGGATGAGATGGCTGGATGGCATCACCGACTCGATGGACGTGAGTTTGAGTGAGCTCCGGGAGTTGGTGATGGACAGGGAGGTCTGGTGTGCTGCAATTCATGGGGTCACAAAGAGTCAGACACAACTGGGTGACTGAACTGAACTGACCCCCATTTTCTCCTTCATCTTCCCCTCAGCTCCCAGCTCAGTGGTATATACCTTGGGCTGAGATAGGAACACGCTCTGAGACTTCTCAAGCAAAAATGCAGCATTGTTGAGTAGCAGGCAAGAATTCAGTTTAACCTGGCATAAACCAGCTTCTCAAACTCATATTTTCCCTAAATCCACCTCCCTCCAACTTAACTATCGTTATTAAAGATGCCCCTCTCCTCTGAGTCACCCAGGCTCAGTTATTTTTCATTTATTCTTTTCATCCCTATGTGAAATCAGGTGTTTAGAACTTTCAGTTCTATCCTGACAGTGTATATACTTCTGTTTTTTTTGTTTGTTTGTTTTTTGCCTCTACTCAATTTTGTATTGTTATCATTATTGCTTGGAGGACTACAGTAACTTCCTAACTGGTATTCACCCTTTTTTCTGTTTCATTTCCCCAAGCCATGCTACACACAGTGGCAGATTAATCTTCTTAAGATTGGCTCTGATAAAGTTACTTGTTGCCAAAAGGAATTCAATAGCTGTTTATTAGTTATGGGTTAAGTCTGAGCTCCTTAGACTGCTCTGCTCAGTATGGCTTCAGCTCACACTGCTAAGTCTGGCCTCCCTCTATTCCATATGTACTCTGTGTCATGCTCAAGTTGGACTTCCTGTGTTTCCCAAACATGACCCGTCTTTTCCTACTGTTCCCCTTCACTCACACAGTATTTGTCTCCTGGGTTGTCCCTCTGTCATCTCCACTTACTGAAATCATATCTGATTGTTAAGATACAGTTCAAAAATGTTACTTGCTTCGTGGCTCTTTCTCTAATTCCCTCAGTGCAGGGCCATCTCTTCCCCTTGTTCCCTTTCATAAGGCAGCCCTGTTAGTTTTCTAGTGCTGTGATAACTAATTACGACAAACTTGGTGGCTTAAAACGATAGAACTTTATCACAGCTTTGAAGGTGGTAATATTGAAATCATGATGTTGGTAGGGTCATAATCTCTCTTAAATAACCTACGAGAGGATCCTTCCTTGCCTCATGTGGATCTTAACTTGATTACATCTGGAAAGACCCTAGATGGAAATAAAGTAGCATTCACAGGCACTAAGAGCTAAGATTTCAGTGTATCTTTTGGTGGGGGCAGTGGTGATACAATTTAACCCACAACAGTAGGAGTTTTGTTTATTCTCCTTCCTGGGTTAGTTTTGACTTCGCAGATGCAGTGCAGCTTCATGTTTTGGACAGGAAGCCAGAGTTGGTTCTGCTTATTTCAAAGTACAGCTGGCTCCTTGAGTCCAAAGTGTTTTCTATCCTGATTCTGATCCACAGGCTCAGAGAGTTCGGCCCACTCCAGTCACTGCATGGCAAAGACAGCTGGCACCCTGTCTAGACTCCACCTATGTTCCTCACCAGGCAGTCTCCAGGTCTACGGGTATTTTTAGTAGAACTTGATCTCTCTGTGTCTGTCTCTCAAGGCTAAATTATAGAAACCTCTTTTCTGCCCTGTCAACCAATTTATCTCCTTTTTTTCTTAGCAAAAATATTTTTATACCAAAACATCACATTTCTGTGTTCTATGATCAAGGCCTGTGTTATTCCAGAAACATTTCTCTGCCTGTGATGACAGTATGCAGACCTCAAGGCAGCCCCTTGAGGATGTTCAGAGTAGGGAGACCCAGGTGGGGGTGTGACATAATTGCAAATGGACCCCAGAGTCCAGGAAACTGGCTCGTTCAGTAGTTTACTTTTGGCATGAATCAGGTTAATGTGTTGAATGAAAAACAAACTAGGTATGCATTTAGGTGGGACAGATGTCAGAAGTAATTTATTGTTGGTATTCTCTGTTAGTTATGAATCATTAAGGACTATTTCTACAGCCTTTCTTAGCTTTGAAAACTTGATAGGATGCACTAACCAGTATGGCTTTTGTTGAATAAGACTTAGAGTTCCCTTCTTAGTACAAAAATGCAGTCTTATCATTACATATTTGAAGAGTTACACAGAAATTGGGGTGTAATCATATACAAGTACATGGAAACATTCTAGTAGAAAATGAAAACATATGCCTGATGAAAACAGCAGGAAATATGTCAGTGTATTATAACAGAAAATTGTTCGAAATTACCAAAAATGGGCTTTCATAGTGTAAACAGTAAACAAGCTCTGTTAAAATCAGCGTCTTGGATTTTTTTGTTGTCATGCTCAGTGACAGTTTAACATCAGTTGAAGTTAGCTTCCTGTCTGTGACAAAAAGAGGAGTCATTTCATTCTGAACTATGTATTTTCAACCTTCTCTTTTTGGTATGATTCATTAATATTAAAGTTGCTGTTGACAAAATAAAAGGCAGAACTAGGAATGGAATACATTAAAGAAAACACTATGTTGCACATATGATGGGGAATACTTAAATAGATGAAATAAAAGCTGCCCTTTTGCAGAAAGCTATTCTTCATGAAGCTTAGTGCCAGGAAAAGATCAATGTCTTCTATTTTTAGTTCTCTCTACTTTGTTCCTCTAAGGGACAAAGATCCTACACAAGTCCTAATAGAGTGAGACAGTAAATCCAATGTAGTCATTTTAGGCGTTTTTTGTACCTCTCCCGGACGATTAAAGTGTCCAAATAAAGATGGCTGACTTTCATACATTTGGAAGGGCAGATGACTTTTCTTTATCTATCAATTGACTGTTCTGACTAATGGAGACCCCAGATGTAGCCAATGACCTTTGCAAAGAGGGACAGAAGATAATAAAGGAGGTAGTGTGGGCTATTCCACTCCTCAGTAGAAGAAACAGCACAACTCGGTTTTATAAGGATAAACACTTTCATTAAGGGTTTACTGCAGTTTTATTTCTTTGGAAAAATGGATGATGATGGAGTTGGGGTTAAAGAAGTTCCTTTGAATTCCCAGTTTGAAACCATCAGCCTGGGATTCTAGTCTCAGCACTAGAATTCTATGATTAATCATCTTCATTCTTCCTCTTCTGGGACTTAAATTTTGCTCTTAGATTTGGTTGAAAGGTACCCTTGTTAATACTATCAAAGGGACTTGAAAATTGCTTTGGAGTTCTGGGATCTAATTTGACTGGGAAATAATAGAATCCATGACTTTAAAATCTAAGTGAAACTGAACTTTTTATGAAGCATGACTACATTTGAAATCCTTTCGTCTTGATTTTGCTGAAAATTAAGGCACCCAAATTAGGGCTGTCAAAGTAGAAGAGACCATAGGTGGTTCTCTTGTCAAAACTCTGATTTTACAGCTGAAAACAAGGAGGAAAAGTGACTTTCCAAAAGCCACTAAGTTTTTTTTTTTTAGCGGAAGTGACAAGATACCATATTCCTTTGACTTTCAGCCCAGTAACCTCTGTGATATGCCTCTTGGTTAGAAGCTTTAGATTTAAAAAATGTTGTTTTCTGCTGTTTCTGTGGGGTAGATACTGTATTATGCTGTCCAAATCCCTTCTCCTCAGGACTAAAACATTCATTTTTACCAATTTCTGGGAATGTTAGTAGCCAACAGCCCTCACCTGAGTCTTTGGGACTTACCCTTGGCTGAAGAGAGCTGTATTCATCATGGTCATCCTCACTTCCTATTGAGGAAGACATCCCACACCCAAAGATTGGTCCATGTGGAAATAGAGCTTTATACTTATATTAAAGCTATATAGAAAGCTATCTAAGATTGTCCTGTCCCTCCCAACACAGGACAACCTCAAAGGGTCATTCCAGCTCCAGAGCTTCTTATGGGATTAGCTGAGGCTTTGTTGAGATTTTATTTTCTTAGGCTCCAAAATCACTGTGGATGGTCACTGCAGCCACGGAATTAAAAGATGCTTGCTCCTTGAAAGAAAAGCTGCAGTAAACCTAGACAGCATACTAAAAAGCAGAGACATCACTTTGTTGGCAAAGGTTCATATAGTCAAAACTATGGTTTTCCAAAAGTCCTGTACAGATATAAGAATTGGACCATAAAAAAGGCTGAGTGTCGAAGAATGATGCTTTTGAATTGTGGTGCTGGAGGACTTTTGTGAGTTCCTTGGGCAGCAAGGAGATCAAACTAGACAATCCGAAAGGAAATCAGTCCTGAATATTCATTGGAAGGACTGATGCTTGAAGCTGAAGCTCCAATACTTTGGTCACCTGATGCAAAGAGCCAACTCATTGGAAAAGACCCTGATGCTGGAAAAGATTGAGGACAGGAGGGAAAGGGGGTGAAAGAGGATGAGATGGTTGAATGGCATCACTGACTCAGTGGAATTTTTTTTTTTTTCTTTTCAACTTTTATTTTTTTTTTCAATTAAATTTTATTTTGCTTAACTTTACAATATTGTATTGCTTTTGCCATTCATCAAAATAAATCCGCCACAAGTATACATGTGTTCCCCATCCTGAACCCTCCTCCCTCCTCCCTCCCCATACCATCCCCCTGGGTCGTTTCAGTGCACCAGCCCCAGGCATCCGCTATAAAGCATCATACCTGGACTGGCGACTCATTTCAAATATGAGACTATACATATTTCAATGCTATTCTCCCAAATCATCCCACCCTCTCCCGTTCCCAGAGACCCAAAGTCTGTTCTATACATCAGTGTCTCTTTTGCTGTCCCGTAAACAGGGTCATTGTTACCATCTTTCTAAATTCCATATATATGTGTCATTATACTGTATTTGTGTTTTTCTTTCTGGCTTGCTTCACTCTGTATAATAGGCTCCAGTTCAATCCACCTCATTAGAACTGATTCAAATGTATTCTTTTTAATGGCTGAGTAATACTCCATTGTGTGTATGTACCACAGCTTGCTTATCCATTCATCTGTGGATGGACATCTAGGTTGCTTCCAAGTCCTGGCTATTGTAAACAGTGCTGCTATGAATATTGGGGTACACGTGTCTCTTTCAATTCTGGTTTTCTCAGTGTGTATGCCCAGCAGTGGGATTGCTGGATCATAAGGCAGTTCTATTCCCAGTTTTTTGAGGAATCTCCATACTGTTCTCCATAGTGGCTGTACTAGTTTGCATTCCCACCAACGGTGTAAGAGGGTTCCCTTTTCTCCACACCCTCTCCAGCATTTATTGCTTGTGGACTTTTGGATCGCAGCCATTCTGACTGGCGTGAAATGGTACCTCATAGTGGTTTTGATTTGCATTTCTCTGATAATGAGTGATGTTGAGCATCTTGTCATGTGTTTGTTAGCCATCTGTATGTCTTCTTTGGAGAAATGTCTATTGAGTTCTTTGGCCCATATTTTGCTTGGGTCATTTATTTTTCTGGAATTGAGCTGTAGGAGTTGCTTGTATATTTTTGAGATTAGTTGTTTGTCTGTTGCTTCATTTGTTATTATTTTCTCCCATTCTGAAGGCTGTCTTTTCACCTTGCTTATAGTTTCCTTTGTTGTGCAGAAGCTTTTAAGTTTAATTAGGTCCCATTTATTTATTTTTGATTTTATTTCCAGTATTCTGGGAGGTGGGTCATAGAGGATCCTGCTGTGATGTATGTCAGAGAGTGTTTTGCCTATGTTTTCCTCTAGGAGTTTTATGGTTTCTGGTCTTACATTTAGCTCTTTAATCCATTTTGAGTTTATTTTTGTGTATGGTGTTAGAAAGTGTTCTAGTTTCATTCAAAAGAATGAAGTGTTTGACCAGTTTTCCCAGCACCACTTGTTAAAGAGATTGTCTTTAATCCATTGTATATTCTTGCCTCCTTTGTCAAAGATAAGGTGTCCATATGTGCGTGGATTTATCTCTGGGCTTTCTATTTTGTTCCATTGATCTATATTTCTGTCTTTGTGCCAGTACCATACTGTCTTAATGACTGTGGCTTTGTAGTAGAGCCTGAAGTCAGGCAGGTTGATTCCTCCAGTTCCATTCTTCTTTCTCAAGATAGCTTTGGCTATTCGAGATTTTTTGTATTTCCATAAAAATTGAGAAATTATTTGTTCTAGTTCTGTGAAGAATACCATTGGTAGCTTGATGGGGATTGCATTGAATCTATAAATTGCTTTGGGTAGTATACTCATTTTCACTATATTGATTCTACCGATCCAAGAACATGGTATATTTCTCCATCTTTTAGTGTCCTCTTTGATTTCTTTCACCAGTGTTTTATAGTTTTCTATATATCAGTCTTTAGTTTCTTTAGGTAGATATATTCCTAAGTATTTTATTCTTTTTGGTTGCAATGGTGAATGGAATTGTTTCCTTAATTTCTCTTTCTATTTTCTCATTATTAGTGTACAGGAATGCAAGGGATTTCTGTGTGTTGATTTTATATCCTGCAATTTTACTATATTCATTGATTAGTTCTAGTAATTTTCTGGTGGAATCTTTAGGGTTTTCTATGTAGAGGATCATGTCATCTGAAAACAGTGAGAGTTTTACTTCTTCTTTTCCAATTTGGATTCCTTTTATTTCTTTTTCTGCTCTGATTGCTGTGGCCAAAACTTCCAAAACTATGTTGAATAGTAATCGTGAAAGTGGGCATCCTTGTCTTGTTCCTGACTTTAGAGGAAATTCTTTCAATTTTTCACCATTGAGGATAATGTTTGCTGTGGGCTTGTCATATATAGCTTTTATTATGTTGAGGTATGTTCCTTCTATTCCTGCTTTCTGGAGAGTTTTTATTATAAATGGATGTTGGACTTTGTCAAAGGCTTTTTCTGCATCTATTGAGATAATCATACGGTTTTTATTTTTCAATTTGTTAATGTGGTGTATTACGTTGATTGATTTGCAGATATTGAAGAATCCTTGCATTCCTGGGATAAAGCCCACTTGGTCATGGTGTATGATCTTTTTAATGTGTTGTTGGATTCTGATTGCTAGAATTTTGTTAAGGATTTTTGCATCTATGTTCATCAGTGATATTGGCCTGTAGTTTTCTTTTTTTGTGGCATCTTTGTCAGGCTTTGGTATTAGGGTGATGGTGGCCTCATAGAATGAGTTTGGAAGTTTGCCTTCTGCAATTTTCTGGAACAGTTTGAGTAGGATAGATGCTAGCTCTTCTCTAAATTTTTGGTAGAATTCAGCTGTGAAGCCGTCTGGACCTGGGCTTTTGTTTGCTGGAAGATTTCTGATTACAGTTTCAATTTCCGTGCTTGTGATGGGTCTGTTAAGATTTTCTATTTCTTCCTGATCCAGTTTTGGAAAGTTGTACTTTTCTAAGAATTTGTCTATTTCTTCCACGTTGTCCATTTTATTGCCATATAATTGCTGATAATAGTCTCTTATGATCCTTTGTATTTCTGTGTTGTCTGTTGTGATCTCTCCATTTCCATTTCTAATTTTATTGATTTGATTTTTCTCCCTTTGTTTCTTGATGAGTCTGGCTAATGGTTTGTCAATTTTATTTACCCTTTCAAAGAACCAGCTTTTGGGTTTGTTGATTTTTGCTATGGTCTCCTTTGTTTCTTTTGCATTTATTTCTGCCCTAATTTTTAAGATTTCTTTCCTTCTACTAACCTTGGGGTGCTTTATTTCTTCCTTTTCCAGTTGCTTTAGGTGTAGAGTTAGGTTATTTATTTGGCTTTTTTCTTGTTTCTTGAGGTATGCCTGTATTGGTATGAACTTTCCCCTTAGGACTGCTTTTACAGTGTCCCACAGGTTTTGGGTTGTTGTGTTTTCATTTTCATTCATTTCTATGCAGATTTTGATTTCTTTTTTGATTTCTTCTGTGATTTGTTGGTTATTCAGGAGTGTGTTGTTCAGCCTCCATATGTTGGCATTTTTACTAGTTTTTCTCCTGTTATTGAGATCTAATCTTACTGCATTGTGGTCAGAAAAGATGTTTGGGATGATTTCAATATTTCTGAACTTACCAAGGCTAGATTTATGACCCAGGATGTGGTCTATCCTGGAGAAGGTTCCGTGTGGGCTTGAGAAAAAGGTGAAATTCATTGTTTTGGGATGAAATGTCCTATAGATATCAATTAGATCTAACTGGTCTATTGTATCATTTAGAGTTTGTGTTTCCTTGTTAATTTTCTGTTTAGTTGATCTATCCATTGGTGTGAGTGGGGTATTAAAATCTCCCACTATTATTGTGTTATTGTTGATTTCTCCTTTCATATTTGTTAGTATTTGTCTTACATATTGCGGCGCTCCTATGTTGGGTGCATATATATTTATAATTGTTATATCTTCTTCTTGGATTGATCCTTTGATCATTATGTAGTGACCTTCTTTGTCTCTTTTCACAGCCTTTGTTTTAAAGTCTATTTTATCTGATATGAGTATTGCTACTCCTGCTTTCTTTCGATTCCTATTTGCATGGAAAATCTTTTTCCAGCCCTTCACTTTCAGTCTGTATGTATCTCCTGTGTTGAGGTGGGTCTCTTGTAGACAACATATGTAGGGGACTTTTTTTTGTATCCATTCAGCCAGTCTCTGTCTTTTGGTTGGGGCATTCAACCCATTTAGATTTAAGGTAATTATTGGTAAATATGATCCTGTTGCCATTTACTTTATTGTTTTGGGTTCGAATTTATATACCCTTTTTGTGTTTCCTGTCTAGAGAATGTCCTTTAGTATTTGTTGGAGAGCTGGTTTGGTGGTGCTGAATTCTCTCAGCTTTTGCTTCTCTGTAAAGGTTTTGATTTCTCCTTCATATTTGAATGAGATCCTTGCTGGTTACAATAATCTGGGCTGTAGGGTATTTTCTTTCATCACTTTAAGTATGTCTTGCCATTCCCTCCTGGCTTGGAGAGTCTCTATTGAAAGATCAGCTGTTATCCTTATGGGAATTCCCTTGTGTGTTATTTGTTGTTTTTCCCTTGCTGCTTTTAATATTTGTTCTTTGTGTTTGATCTTTGTTAATTTGATTAATATGTGTCTTGGGTTGTTTCGCCTTGGGTTTGTCCTGTTTGGGACTCTCTGGGTTTCTTGGACTTGAGTGATTATTTCATTCCCCATTTTAGGGAAGTTTTCAACTATTATCTCCTCTAGTATTTTCTCATGGTCTTTCTCTTTGTCTTCTTCTTCTGGGACTCCTATGATTCGAATGTTGTAACGTTTAATATTGTCCTGGAGGTCTCTGAGATTGTCCTCATTTCTTTTATTTTTTATTTTTTGAAAAATAAAACTTTTTTAAATAAAAAGGGGGAAGATTTAACAATGATTGAGAAAATAACTCCCATTTTCAAAACAACTCATGCTTTGGGGGAAATATTTTGAAAATGGTATTTAGAGACAATGCCATCAGCACTTGATTTTTTTGGTCACTGTGTATAAAGTGTGATACTTATTTTTTTTTTTTTTTTTTTTTTTGATCAAGAATCTCTTTTATTGATTATCAGAAACATTGCAAACATCTAGTATGAACAAATTGTAACATGATAGTGTTTAGTTTGAACAATTAATACATTTCAGATATAATATTATACATATTTCAATGCTATTCTCCCCAATCATCCCACCCTCTCCCGGTCCCAGAGTCCAAAAGTCTGGTCTATACATCAGTGTCTCTTTTGTTGTCTCGTAAATAGGGTTATTTTTACCATCTTTCTAAATTCCATATATATGCGTTAGTATACTGTATTTGTGTTTTTGTTTCTGGCTTACTTCACTCTGTATAATAGGCTCCAGTTCCATCCACCTCCTTAGAACTGATTCAAATGTATTCTTTTTAATGGCTGAGTAATACTCCATTGTGTATATGTACCACAGCTTGCTTATCCATTCATCTGTGGATGGACATCTAGGTTGCTTCCACGTTCTGGCTATTGCAAACAGTGCTGCTATAAACATTGGGGTACACGTGTCTCTTTCAATTCTGGTTTTCTCAGTGTATATGCCCAGCAGTGGGATTGCTGGATCATAAGGCAGTTCTATTCCCAGTTTTTTGAGGAATCTCCATACTGTTCTCCATAGTGGCTGTACTAGTTTGCATTCCCACCAACAGTGCAAGAGGGTTCCCTTCTCTCCACACCCTCTCCAGCATTTATTGCTTGTAGACTTTTGGATAGCAGCCATTCTGATTGGCGTGAAATGGTACCTCATAGTGGTTTTGATTTGCATTTCTCTGATAATGAGTGATGTTGAGCATCTTTTCATGTGTTTGTTAGCCATCTGTATGTCTTCTTTGGAGAAATGTCTATTGAGTTCTTTGGCCCATTTTTTGATTGGGTCATTTATTTTTCTGGAATTGAGCTGTAGAAGTTGCTTGTATATTTTTGAGATTAGTTGTTTGTCAGTTGCTTCATTTGCTATTATTTTCTCCCATTCTGAAGGCTGTCTTTTCACCTTGCTTATAGTTTCCTTTGTTGTGCAGAAGCTTTTTAAGTTTGATTAGGTCCCATTTGTTCATTTTTGATTTTATTTCCGATATTCTGGGAGGTGGGTCATAGAGGATCCTGCTGTGATGTAAGTCAGAGAGTGTTTTGCCTATGTTTTCCTCTAGGAGTTTTATGGTTTCTGGTCTTACATTTAGCTCTTTAATCCATTTTGAGTTTATTTTTGTGTATGGTGTTAGAAAGTGTTCTAGTTTCATTCTTTTACAAGTGTTTGACCAGTTTTCCCAGCACCACTTGTTAAAGAGATTGTCTTTAATCCATTGTATATTCTTGCCTCCTTTGTCAAAGATAAGGTGACCATATGTGTGTGGATTTATCTCTGGGCTTTCTATTTTGTTCCATTGATCTATATTTCTGTCCTTGTGCCAGTACCATACTGTCTTGATGACTGTGGCTTTGTAGTAGAGCCTGAAGTCAGGCAGGTTGATTCCTCCAGTTCCGTTCTTCTTTCTCAAGATAGCTTTGGCTATTCGAGGTTTTTTGTATTTCCATACAAATTGAGAAATTATTTGTTCTAGCTCTGTGAAGAATACTGTTGGTAACTTGATGGGGATTGCATTGAATCTATAAATTGCTTTGGGTAGTATACTCATTTTCACTATATTGATTCTACCAATCCATGAACATGGTATATTTCTCCATCTATTAGTGTCCTCTTTGATTTCTTTCACCAGTGTTTTATAGTTTTCTATATATAGGTCTTTAGATTCTTTAGGAAGATATATTCCTAAGTATTTTATTGTTTTCATTGCAATGGTGAATGGAATTGTTTCCTTAATTTCTCTTTCTATTTTCTCATTATTAGTGTACAGGAATGCAAGGGATTTCTGTGTGTTAATTTTATATCCTGCAACTTTACCATATTCATTGATCAGTTCTAGTAATTTTCTGGTGGAATCTTTAGGGTTTTCTATGTAGAGGATCATGTCATCTGCAAATAGTGAGAGTTTTACTTCTTCTTTTCCAATTTGGATTCCTTTTATTTCTTTTTCTGCTCTGATTGCTGTGGCCAAAACTTCCAAAACTATGTTGAATAGTAATGGTGAAAGTGGGCATCCTTGTCTTGTTCCTGACTTTAGAGGAAATGCTTTCAGTTTTTCACCATTGAGGATAATGTTTGCTGTGGGCTTGTCATATATAGCTTTTATTATGTTGAGGTATGTCCTTCTATTCCTGCTTTCTGGAGAGTTTTTATCATAAATGGATGTTGAACTTTGTCAAAGGCTTTCTCTGCATCTATTGAGATAATCATATGATTTTTATTCTTCAGTTTGTTAATGTGGTGTATTACGTTGATTGATTTGCGGATATTGAAGAATCCTTGCATTCCTGGGATAAAGCCCACTTGGTCATGGTGTATGATCTTTTTAATGTGTTGTTGGATTCTGATTGCTAGAATTTTGTTAAGGATTTTTGCATCTATGTTCATCAGTGATATTGGCCTGTAGTTTTCTTTTTTTATGGGATCTTTGTCAGGTTTTGGTATTAGGGTGATGGTGGCCTCATGAATGAGTTTGGAAGTTTGCCTTCTTCTGCAATTTTCTGGAACAGTTTGAGTAGGATAGATGCTAGCTCTTCTCTAAATTTTTGGTAGAATTCAGCTGTGAAGCCGTCTGGACCTGGGCTTTTGTTTGCTGGAAGATTTCTGATTACAGTTTCAATTTCCGTGCTTGTGATGGGTCTGCTAAGATTTTCTATTTCTTCCTGATCCAGTTTTGGGAAGTTGTACTTTTCTAAGAATTTGTCCATTTCTTCCATATTGTCCATTTTATTGCCATATAATTGCTGATAGTAGTCTCTTATGATCCTTTGTATTTCTGTGCTGTCTGTTGTGATCTCTCCATTTTCATTTCTAATTTTATTGATTTGATTTTTCTCCCTTTGTTTCTTGATGAGTCTGGCTAGTGGTTTGTCAATTTTATTTACCCTTTCAAAGAACCAGCTTTTGGCTTTGTTGATTTTTGCTATGGTTTCTTTTGTTTCTTTTGCATTTATTTCTGCCCTAATTTTTAGGATTTCTTTCCTTCTACTAACCTTGGGGTGCTTCATTTCTTCCTTTTCCAGTTGCTTTAGGTGTAGAGTTAGGTTATTTATTTGGCTTTTTTCTTGTTTCTTGAGGTATGCCTGTATTGCTATGAACTTTCCCCTTAGGACTGCTTTTACAGTGTCCCACAGGTTTTGGGTTGTAGTGTTTTCATTTTCATTCATTTCTATGCAGAATTTGATTTCTTTTTTGATTTCTTCTGTGATTTGTTGGTTATTCAGGAGTGTGTTGTTCAGCCTCCATATGTTGGTCTTTTTAATAGATTTTCTCCTGTTATTGACATTTACTCTTACTGCATTGTGGTCAGAAAAAATGCTTGGAATGATTTCAATTTTTCTGAACTTACCAAGGCTAGATTTATGGCCCAGGATGTGGTCTATCCTGGAGAAGGTTCCGTGTGGGCTTGAGAAAAAGGTGAAATTCATTGTTTTGGGATGAAATGTCCTATAGATATCAATTAGTTCTAACTTGTCTATTGTATCATTTAAAGTTTGTGTTTCCTTGTTAATTTTCTGTTTAGTTGATCTATCCATTGGTGTGAGTGGGGTATTAAAGTCTCCCACTATTATTGTGTTATTGTTGATTTCTCCTTTCATACTTGTTAGTATTTGTCTTATATATCGTGGTGCCCCTAAGTTGGGTGCATATATATTTATAATTGTTATATCTTCTTCTTGGATTCATCCTTTGATCATTAGGTAGTGACCTTCTTTGTCTCTTTTCACATCCTTTGTTTTAAAGTCTATTTTATCTGATATGAGTATTGCTACTCCTGCTTTCTTTTGGTCTCTATTTGCATGGAAAATCTTTTTCCAGCCCTTGACTTTCAGTCTGTATGTGTCCCCTGTTTTGAGGTGGGTTTCTTGTAGACAGCATATGGAGGGGTCTTGTTTTTGTATCCATTCAGCCAGTCTCTGTCTTTTGGTTGGGGCATTCAACCCATTTACATTTAAGGTAATTAATGATAAATATGATCCCGTTGCCATTTACTTTGTTGTTTTGGGTTTGAATTTATATATCCTTTTTGTGTTTCCTGTCTAGAGAATGTCCTCTAGTATTTGTTGGAGAGCTGGTTTGGTGGTGCTGAATTCTCTCAGCTTTTGCTTGTCGGTAAAGGTTTTGATTTCTCCTTCATATTTGAATGAGATCCTTGCTGGGTACAATAATCTGGGCTGTAGGTTCTTTTCTTTCATCACTTTAAGTATGTCTTGCCATTCCCTCCTGGCTTGGAGAGTTTCTATTGAAAGATCAGCTGTTATCCTTATGGGAATTCCCTTGTGTGTTATTTGTTGTTTTTCCCTTGCTGCTTTTAATATTTGTTCTTTGTGTTTGATCTTTGTTAATTTGATTAATATGTGTCTTGGGGTGTTTCGTCTTGGGTTTATCCTATTTGGGACTCTCTGGGTTTCTTGGACTTGAGTGATTATTTCCTTCCCCATTTTAGGGAAGTTTTCAACTATTATCTCCTCTAGTATCTTCTCATGGTCTTTCTTTTTGTCTTCTTCTTCTGGGACTCCTATGATTCGAATATTGTAACGTTTAATATTGTCCTGCAGGTCTCTGAGATTGTCCTCATTTCTTTTAATTCATTTTTCTTTTTTCTCCTCTGATTCCTTTAATTCTGCCATTCTATCTTCTAATTCGCTAATTCTATCTTCTGCCTCTGTTATTCTACTATTTGTTGTCTCCAGAGTGTTTTGGATCTCATTTATTGCATTATTCATTATATATTGACTCTTTTTTATTTCTTCTAGGTCCTTGTTAAATCTTTCTTGCATCTTCTCAATGCTTTTCTCCAGGCTATTTATCCATGATTCCATTTTGCTTTCCAGATTTTGGATTAATTTCACTATCATTATTCGGAATTCTTTATCAGGTAGGTTCGCTATTTCTTCCTCTTTTGTTTGGTTTGGTGGGCAATTATCCTGTTCCTTTACCTGCTGGGAATTCTTCTGTCTTTTCATCGTGTTTAAATTGCTAAGTTTGGGGCGTCTTTACTGTATTCTGGTAGTCTGTGGAGTTCTCTTTATTGTGGTGTTTCTGCACTATATGTGGGTTTGTACCGGTGGCTTGTTGAGGTTTCTTGTTTATGGAAGCTTGTATCGGTGTTCTGATGGGTGGAGCTGGATTTCTTTTCTCTGGGGTGCAGTGGAGTGTCTAGTAGTGAGTTATGAGATGTCTATGATTTTGGGGTCGCTTTGTGTAGCCTGTGTATTGGAGCTCAGGCTGTGTTCTTGTTTTTCTGGAGAATTTGCTTGGTATGTCTTGTTGTGGAACTTGCTGGTCTTTGTGTGATGCTTGGTTTCAGAGTACGTATGGAGGCTTTTAATGAGCTCCTGTCAATTAATGTTTCGTGGGATCAGGGTATGGACTTAGCCTCCTGGTTCCAGTTATTGGTCTTATTTTTACAGTAGTCTCAAAAACTTCTTCTTCTATAATGCATTCCACAACTGGACCGCTCAGAGATGTTCACAGAATTATACAGAGAAGGAAAAAGGGAGGAAGGAGACAGAGGTGGTCAGGAGGATAAAAGGAGGGAGTGTGAAGGAGAGAGACAGATCTAGTCATTAATCAGTAAAGAAAAGAAAAAAGGAAAGGAAAAAAGCAAAGGACAAAAAGGAAAAAAGAAAAAAAGAAAAACAAAACAGGGTCGCAAAAGTTATATCTAAACGTGGAGATTAAAGAAGTACTAGAGGATAAAAAAAAATAAAAATAAAAGAAACAAAACAAAACAAACAAGAACAACAAAAAAATTAAGAGGAAAAAAAATTTTTGTTTTCCTTTTTCCAATTAAAAAATAATAAAAATTTAAAAAATATATATATATATTAAAAAAAGAAAAGAAAAAAAAAAGGAAATAATGATGGTAAAAATAGTAACAATATATATAAGAGTTTGTCTATTATTGTTGTGGGTTCAGTTCATTTTCGGCTAGTTCCTTGTTCCGGCTTAAATTTCTCAAGATCTATAGGCCCCTTTCTCTGTAGTTGGTCTGTATAGTCCTTTGTTCTGTGCACGGTTCGGCGGTGTTCTGGGTCAAGGCCGGCCACTCGTGTGGTCGGCGCTGCACAATCTGGATTGCCGGCCCAAACTACTCCAGTTAGGCAGCACTCCAGACAATCAGGCGAACGAAGTCTGCGCTGAGTCCTGCAGAGGAGGAGGGGCCGGCGACGGGAATGGCGGGCAGGCGGGCGGGTGAGGGAGGGGATGGGGTGGCCCTCGTGGGAGCCGCCGGCACAGCGGGCGGGGGCACGCCTGCTCGGGAGTGGCCGGCGGGGGAGCGTCCAGTGGGGGAGAGTCCCGCGGGGGAGCGTCCCTCGGGGGGAGCGCCGGCAGGGGAGCGTGCCGCGTGGGAACGGCCAAGGCGTCTCCCTGCCCAGCCCCGGCTCCCCAATGGCAGATGCGGGCGTTTGCAGCGGTGCTTCTCCGTTGCGGAAGATACCGCAGGGCCCGCAGTCTGTGGGTTCTAATTGCTCAACTGTTCTCCTCCCTGTTATGATAGTCTCCGTGTTTCCCAGGTTCGGCGTAGTTTCCGCAGGGAGAGTGTTTCCTGGTGTTTGGAAACTTCTCTTTTTAAGACTCCCTTCCCCGGACAGAGGTCTGCCCCTCCCTCTTTGTCTCTCTCTGGCTTCTATATTCTTTCCTACCTCCTTTAGAAGGCAGTGAGTTGCTTTCCTGGGTGTCCGATGTCCTCCGCCAGCACTCCAAAGCTGTTTGCGGAATTTACTCGGCGCCCAGATGTCCCTTTGATGAATTTGTGGAGGAGAAAGCGTATTCCCCGTCCTAATCCTCCGCCATCTTAACCGGAAGTGATCCATTTCTTTTAATTCGTTTTTCTTTTTTCTCCTCTGATTCATTTATTTCTGCCATTCTATCTTCTAATTCACTAATTCTATCTTCTGCCTCTGTTATTCTACTATTTGTTGCCTCCAGAGTGTTTTGGATCTCATTTATTGCATTATTCATTATATATTGACTCTTTTTTATTTCTTCTAGGCCCTTGTTAAACCTTTCTTGCATCTTCTCAATGCTTTTCTCCAGGCTATTTATCTGTGATTCCATTTTGATTTCCAGATTTTGGATTAATTTCACTATCATTATTCGGAATTCTTTATCTGGTAGATTCGCTATTTCTTCCTCTTTTGTTTGGTTTGGTGGGCATTTATCCTGTTCCTTTACCTGCTGGGAGTTCTGTCTCTTCATCTTGTTTAAATTGCTGAGTTTGGGGTGTCCTTACTGTATTCTGGCAGTGTGTGGAGTTCTCTTTATTATGGCGTTTCCTTGCTGTATGTGGGTTTGTACAGTTGGCTTGTCAAGGTTTCTTGGTTAGGGAAGCTTGTGTCAGAGTTCTGGTGGATGGAGTTGGATTTCTTCTCTCTGGAGTGCAATGGAGTGTCTAGTAATGAGTTATGAGATGTCTATGATTTTGGGGTCACTTTGGGTAGCCTGTATATTGGCTTGGTTTCAGTGTAGGTATGGAGGCATTTGATGAGCTCCTGTCAATTAATGTTCCGTGGGATCAGGGTTTGGACTTAAGCCTCCTGCTTCCAGTTATTGGTCTTATTTTTACAGTAGTCTCAAAAACTTCTCCTTCTATACTGCACTCCACAACTGGACTGCTCAGAGATGTTCACGAAGTTATACAGAGAAGAAAAGAGGGAGGAAGGAGACAGAGGTGGTCAAGAGGATAAAAGGAGGGAATGAAAAGGAGAGAGACAGATCCAGTCAGTAATAGGCATAATTTGATTACATATACCAGAAGGCATAAATTAAAGGTCTAGATTAGAGTTTGGCGTTTCAGGAATACAATGTCGAAGAAAAGATGAAGAGATAGAAAGAGGGAGGAAAAAAAAATAGTCACAAAAGTTATAAAAAAAAATGAATAGGTAAAAAATTGATAGCAATTACCAATAAGTTAAACTTATGAATCTAGAGCAGAGTTTGGAGTTTCAAAAATACAATGTTAAAGGAAAGAAAAAAAAGGAAAAGACAAAAAGAAAAAAGAAAGAATAAAAAAAGGGGGGTCGCTTTTACAAAGTAATAATAGGTTCTATAGGTGGAAGTTAAAGGAGTACTAAAGGATAAAAAAAATAAAAAAAAATTTAAGAAAAAAAATTTTTTTAATAAAAAAATATATAAAAATATATTAATAAAAAAAAGAAATAATGATGGTAAAAATAGCAACAATATATATAAGACTTTCTCTGTTATTGTTGTGGATATTGTGGGTTCAGTTCATTTTCGGCTAGTTCCTTGTTCCGGCTTAAATTTCTCAAGATCTGTAGGCCCCTTTCTCTGTAGTTGGTACTAACCACGGGGTTTTAGTTTATTGCCTCTCCTTCCACAGCGGTTCCCTCTGTTATAGCTTCTTCTGTTTGCTGGTCTCTTCAGTGTCTGATTTCCGCCCTGATACAAAGGGGGCGGTGGTGGACACCCTTTTTTTTTTTTTTTTTTTTTTTAGGCTCACTTGTTCAGTCGCACTGCGGGGAGGGAGGGACGAGTTTTGTGAATAATGTCTCTTTGGGGCTGAGATTGCCTCCCTCTGGCTCTGGCTGCTTGTCACCGGAGGGGTGGGACTGCAGCCGGCTATCTCTGTACAGTCCTTTGTTCTGTGCGCGGGCCTGGCGGGATATTCGGGCCAAAGCCGCCCGCTCCCGCCCGCTTCCGCGAAGCCGCAAGCTTTCGCGGAGCCGCTTGCAGAGCCGCTCGCGAAGCCGCCCGCTTCCGCGGAGCCGTGCCCCGACGAAGCCGTCCTCGAGGCGTCTCCCTGCCCAGCCCCTGCTTGCTAATGGCGGATGCAGGCGTTTTTGCTGCTTCTCTGCTGGGGAAGTTATCGCTGGGGAAGTTATTGTAGGGCTCGTAGTCTGTGGGTTTTAATTATTTATTTTCCTCCCTGATATGTTGGCCTCCGTGCTTCACAGGTTCGGCACAGACTCTGCAGTGAGAGTGTTTCCTGGTGTTTGGAAACTTCTTTTTTTTTTTTTTTTATGACTCCCTTCCCCGGACAGAGGTCTGTCCCTCCCTCTTTGTCTCTTTTTTGTCTTTATATTTTTTCCTACCTCCTATTAGAAGGCAATGCGTTGCTTTTCTGGGTGTCTGATGTCCTCTGCCGGCATCCCGAAGTTGTTTTGTGGAATTTACTCGGCATTTAGATGTTCTTTTGATGAATTTGTGGAGGAGAAAGTGTTCTCCCCGTCCTACTCCTCCGCCATCTTCTCAGTGGAACGTTTTTGAGCAAACTCCAGAAGATAGTGAAGGACAGGAAAGCCTGGCGAGCTACATTTCATGGTGTTGCAAAAAGTTGGATGTGACTTAGCAACTGAAGGACAACATTATTGAGATTGCTCTAAGTTTATCTTCTTTGTCTGCCCAATCCTGCTCTTTTCACTCCTCTGCAAATGTTGATCCTGAGAGCACACCTCAATAATTGTCCCCCACATGAACCTCCACCTCAGATGTTCTCTCTGGAAACCTGGTTTGTGGTTATATTCTAAATTTGGATTGCTTCAAGCTGCCTATGGAAAGAAATAGTGTATGCTTTTCCCCAATGGATCTTGAGTTAAGCCTAGATTAGTGTCATCATTCAAAATAGTGTGAAGTGTTCCATTTGTTAATTTAATCCATTATAGAAAGACACTGCCTTTAGAGATTATCTTTTATAGCTTGGTGCCTTAAAATGTGACCCCCATCTTCACTTTCATAATTAGTGCTGAAAAGAGAAAAGCTGTAAAAAGGTGACTGATTAAAGGAATAAACAAAAGAGCAAGAAGAGAAAAAGCGCTCAACAGCCTGTCTTAAATATAAGAATTCATTTTTTTCTTCTAAAAATAAAAAGAAATATTCTAATCTCTATGGCTTTAGATCTGTACAGATCTTACTGCTAATAACTTAGTGGCTGGGAACCTGAATACTTAATAAACGGTGATTTTTTAAAAAATCTAACAAAATCTTGGTTCTTCCCATTTCTATGGAGCCAAGACAGAAGTGATTCAATATGATCCAAACTCACATTTACATAGACCACATTGTGTGGTGGGACTGATTTGATACACCCATATCTACCATGGTTATTTTCAATGTTCAAGATAAAATATATGTGGAAACAATGCCAGGAAAGTAGAAAATTCCTACCAGCTCTTTCCTGTATAATTGTGCAAATAAAATTATAATTATGGATTATAGATTTTATTTTGACCAAGTTCACGCTAGCAGTATGCAGTGAAGAACTGAAGCAATTATCTGCATGATCAAAGTATTATATTACTTTCATCTTTAAAAGACAAATTATTATGATTATCAGGATATGTGTTTCAATTACACTGATTATTCTTTTGATGGAGATCAGGTCAAAGTAATTTCTTTCTTTTGTTCTTGATTTTCCCACAGTTAGACAAACAGGGAAATGGTATTTCCATGACTGTAATTCACCACAGCACAAGGTCAGGTCAGGGAGAAGAAAGAACAGTTGTTAGTAAAATGTCTAATGTGGACTGGGAACTTGGCCAATACATTCATAAATTAACTTGTTTACTTAAGTGAATTTAACAACACACCTTTCTCTCCCAATTACCCTTAAACATTTTGTTCTCAAGGAAATCCTCCCTGTTGGCTTATACACCTGCTTATGACTTCTAATTTGAAAGAAAAAAGAATTCCTAAAATAGAGCTCCTCAAATCCTGTTTCTCTGGCCATTCCTCCTCTATCTCTGTTGAAGCTCAGTAAATGTTATCCATGATGCATGTTATTATTATCGTCATTCCTAGGTATTGAAAAATATATTTGCCTCTATTAGGAGAGGAAACTGTTTTCTCATTATAAATTGTACCTATTTATCTCTGATATAGAGCAATGATATTAATGTTTGGATATGTAATTTTATCTGCTATTTATTGAGTTTGCCCATTAATTTTATGAAATTTACAGTTGATATTTGGTTTCTTTTCAATACTTTTGTCTCATTTTTATTTCATGCCTCATTTTATTGGCCAGTATTTTTAGAACAATGTTGTGTAATAAGGGAGCAAAGCATACTTTCCTATTCTATTTAAGATTTTAATGAGAATGCTTCTAGTATTTCACTACTAAGCACGTATTGACCTTTTGGTTTGGATAGATATTATTATGTTGAGAAATTCTCCTGTTTTTTTTTGCAAAACAAAATAATTTTTAATTATTTGGCATTGAAGAAAACATGACATTCTTAGTTTTAGGGAAATTAAGAGCCAGCACAAAGTAAAAGTATCAGATCAGATCAGATTGGAATCAGTAATAATAATAGAACTGGACATGGAACAACAGACTGGTTCCAAATAGGAAAAGGAATACGTCAAGGCTGTATATTGTCACCCTGCTTATTTAACTTCTGTGCAGAGTACATCATGAGAAACGCTGGACTGGAAGAAGCACAAGCTGGAATCAATATTGCCGGGAGAAATATCAATAACCTTAGATATGCAGATGACACCACCCTTATGGCAGAAAGTGAAGAGGAACTCAAAAGCCTCTTGATGAAAGTAAAGAGGAGAGTGAAAAAGTTGGCTTAAAGCTCAACATTCAGAAAACGAAGATCATGGCATCCGGTCCCATCACTTCATGGGAAATAGATGCGGAAGCAGTGGAAGCAGTGTCAGACTTTATTTTTTTGGGCTCCAAAATCACTGCAGATGGTGACTGTAGCCATGAAATTAAAAGACACTTAATCCTTGGAGGAAAGTTATGACCAATCTAAATAGCATATTGAAAAGCAGAGACATTACTTTGCCAACAAAGGTCCGTCTAGTCAAGGCTATGGTTTTTCCAGTAGTCATGTATGGATGTGTGATTTGGACTGTGAAGAAAGCTAAGCACTGAAGAATTGATGCTTTTGAACTGTGGTGTTGGAGAAGACTCTTGAGAGTCACTTGGACTGCAAGGAGATCCAGCCAGTTCATTCTAAAGGAGATCAGTCCTGGGTGTTCTTTGGAAGGTGTTCTTTGGAGTTTCGTGCTAAAGTTGAAACTCCAATACTTTGGCCACCTCATGCAAAGAGTTGACTCACTGGAAAAGACTCTGATGCTGGGAGGGATTGGGGCCAGGAGGAGAAGGGGATGACAGAGGATGCGATGGCTGGATGGCATCACCAACTCGATGGACAGGAGTTTAGGTGAACTCCAGGAGTCGGTGATGGACAGGAAAGCCTGGCGTGCTGCGATTCATGGGGTTACAAAGTGTTGGACACAACTGAGTGACTGAACTGAACTGAATAATGGTAGTGAATGGGTTTTAAAAAATGCTGAGGCAATATTGGTAAGATTTTGGGGGCAAATGAAGCACCTGATTGTTTATGAATGAGACTAACATGTAGGCGGAAAAAGGTGGGATGGAGAGTGATACATATGTGTTTACATAACTTGTTTTTAAAGTTGGATTATAGTTGCTTTACAGCACTGCATTAGTTTCCACCATACAACGAAGTGAATCAGCTATGTGTGTGTGTGTATTTATATACCCGCAGACCCCAGACCTCCCTCCCAATTCCCCTATCCCACCCAAGTCACCACAGAGAACCTTGATCACTTATCCCCAACATTTTATGTTTTGTGCTACTCTTTTAGGCTTTTGAGTCTTTTCTGTATTGATTGGGCCTCTATCCTTATGTCATATTTTTATTTTTTGTCTTTCTTGAATAGAATTTCCAAGGATATTTATTTATTGGTTTATTAAAGATCAGATCTTACATTTGTAAATCAGTATTATTTTATATTTTCTAATTTTTTCTATATTAGTTAATTTCTACATTTGCTTTTTTATCTTTCTTATATTTTCCTCATTTATTTAGATGTTTTATTTGTGTAGTTAATTTATTTTTATTCTCTACTTTTTTTATGACCATATCAAAACATTTGTGATTATATTTGCTTCTACAAATAAGTTTTGTCACATAGCTTAGTTTTTTTGAAATAGTGTACTCATTCTTTATTTTATAAATAATATGATATAGATTTCTTTTTCACTCTAGTATTCATATGGAGAAGTTACTTTCTTTTTTCCTATATGACTTTTACTTTTGTTTAAACTCTCAGGATTAATATCTAGATTTATCACTTTGTGTTCAGAGAATGTGGTCAGTCTGATTTCTGTTTTGGGGGATTTATCGAATTTATAGCTTAGAATATGATTGTTTTACAATTGTTTCACTTTCCAAAGCAAATGCAGTCTCTGAGAAGGACTAAAGTTTGATATTTGTCTACAAATTCAGTCTTATTCATTACATTTGAGTTCCACTTGATTTGTTAGGGGCTGAGAGAGTTGTGTAATTATCTCTGATCATTGTGTTTAATTTGAGTTCCAGTGCTCATAACAGTTTATGTCTTTTATATATTGATTGTGGTTATACTTTTGGTAAAAGCTTCTTGATTACATTTAATACTTTTTGCCTTGAATTTATAGTATCTGAAATTAATGATTATTTCTGTTGTATTTTTTGCTAGCTTTCCCCTGAAGTTTGTACTCAATTAAAGTTTTTTAATTATCTTAAATTTGTTGTAGGTGAGTTTCTTTTAAATCAGCTTATGATTTCATTGTTATTGTATTTTCCAATTTTGACTTAAAAATGGTGTTTTGATATGTCACTGACATACTGTACAATTCTTGAGAACATGCCAAGTGAAAGAAATCAGTCACAGAAGACCACATATTATAAGATTCCATTTATATGAAAGACCCCAAATAGGCAAATCTGTGGAGAAAAAAAGTAGGTTAGATTAATTTTATAATATAGAGTCTTTTATAAAATTTTTAAAGATTCAGTTGCAATTTTATTTTAGTTTAAGGTATACAATATAGTGATTCAGTATTTTTATAGATTACAGTTCATTTAACGTTACTACAAAATATTGGCTGTATTTCCCTGTGTTGTAGTCTGTATTACTTAATCCTCTGCCCCTGTCTTGCCCATACACCCACCCATCTCCCCACTGGTAACCACCAGTTCTCTATCTTTGAGTCTGTTTTGTTACATACATGTGTTTGCTTTATTTTCTAGATTCCACATATACATAATAATATAGCGTACTTGTCCTTCTCTGTCTGATTTACTTGCCTAATCAGAATACTCTCTAGGTCCATCCACATTGTTTCAAATAGAATTTCATTCATTTCTATGGCTGAGTAATATTTCACTGTATATATGTATACCAAATCTTTAAGTAGAGTTTTTTAAAATTTATTTTTATTGAAGGATAATTGCTTTACAATATTGTGCTGGTTTCTGCCATATATCAATATGAATGAGCCATAGGCACACATATGTCCCCTCCCTTTTGAACCTGCCTTCCACTGCCCACCCCGCCCCACCCCTCTAGGTTGTTAGAGAGCCCTGGTCTGAGCTCGCTGGGTCAGGCAGAGAATCCCCACCACTCTCTGTTTACAGACAGTAGTGTACATCCTTCCATGCCAGTCTCCCCATTCGTTCAGCCCTCTGCTTTCCCTCCTGTGTCCGCAGGTCTGTGCTCTATGTCTGTGTCTCCATTGCTGCCCTGCATATAGGGTCATCAGGATCATCTGTCTAGATTCCATATATATGTGACAACATACAGTATTTGTTTTTCTCTTTCTGACTTACTTCACTCTGTATAATAGGCTCTAGGTTTGTCTACCTCATTAGAACCAACTCAAATGCATTCCTTTTTTATCGCTGAGTAATATTCCATTGTGTATATAAGTAGAGCTCTTTTTAAAATAGAGGGCTTTATTCCTGCTTCTTATATTGTATATAATTAATTTGTTTTGGGAATTAAATATAATGAATTAAATAATTTTTAAATATGTACAGTTCCCAAAGAACGTTTGAAAGTTGCCTGCCAGTACGTGTTGGGTCTTCTGTGGGCTAGATAATTAGGGAACTGGCACATTCATGTGAATTGAGTGAGATTTCCCAGAGGCCGCCTCCTCCTTTCCAATTGCCATCTGACACTGTATGGTTAGGGATTCTGGGATTTGTTCTGTGTGATTAGATGTTTCCTGCATGTGTTTATTACATATTTAACAGTGTCTTAGCACTTTAAAGAGATATCATGACTGGGCAACACAGCTGATATTGCACAGATACCCACTGTGGAAAATACAGAGGAAATTGGCTGCGCTGAAGAAGGCAAAAAAACATGAGTAATAGTAGTCAGTGCTGCCAAGTTGGTAGGGAAGAGGTGAGTCTGGGGCACCACTGATGTGGCCAGAATTCCTATAATGGGAAAGATAAAGAATAAAGCAGCCAGTACAGTTTTCCTGAACATTTTCAATAGATCTTCCCCCTACAAACTCCTCATTTTTTATGGCTCTTATTAAAATATCAAAAAGACATGTCTGCTTTTTCCAACCTACTGAAACATATCCCTTTGCCTCTATTTATTATAAGAAAATTGTAATTTATTTTGATTTTCTTACTGCTTAGTATGAATCTAAATAAGGTATCGGGGAAGGCCATGGCATCCCACCCCAGTACTTTTGCCTGGAAAATCCCATGGACGGAGGATCCTGGTAGGCTCCAGTCCATGGGGTCGCTAAGAGTCGGACACGACTGAGCGACTTCACTTTGACTTTTCACTTTCATGCATTGGGGAAGGAAATGGCAACCCACTCCAGTGTTCTTGCCTGGAGAATCCCAGAGACGGGGGAGCCTGGTGGGCTGCCGTCTATGGGGTCGCACAGAGTCGGACACAACTGAAGCGACTTAGCAGCAGCAGTTAGCAAATAAGGTATAAATTGAGAGATGAGTGTTTTATTATTGCTGATGGATGTCTGATCACATGCTGGGCTGAGGCAGCTATGGCAGAAACTCCTGGTAGATTGCTAGCTGCCCAACCTAAATTCATTTTCTCTTTTTTCCAAGGAACAAAATTAATGTTTGTCTGTTTGCATGTACGTGTAACTTTTGCAGCTGGCCAAATTAAAGCTAACCTTCACTGTGGCTGGGTGAATCTATGTAGGTGGAATGACAAGTAAGCATTGAGCTTTGAATGAGGCTTTCAGAACATCTTCATGAGCTGCCTCGGCTGAGAAGCATGTCTCTATTGCCTCCTTTAGAGATTGCCTCCTTTCCTGTTGCCTGGAAGGTATATGTCAAAGCTATGGTTCTAGCAGCTTTTGTCAATGGGTTGGCTTGAGAATATGTTTTAGTTAGTAGACCATGAAGACAGGATGCTTGATCGTGGAAAAGCCATTAATAGTCTTGACTAGATATTATGGACTTCTCATAACTGATGTAAACAAACTGTTACCTTGTTCAACCCTAATTTTTTTTTTTTTTTCCTAGTACATTTGCTGATCTTGACAGATACATTAGGGCTTGCCTGTGGCTATGGGACACTGAACACAGGCAAGCCAAATTTTATATTCTGGGTGAGGAGAGGTTTTAAAACATCTGAAGTATATAGTGAAAGGCTCTGGAAAAACAACAAAAGATGAATCTGAAGTGATGAAGTGAAAGTCACCTAGTAATGTCTGACTCTTTGCAACCCCATGGACTGTAGCCTGCCAGGCTCTTTTGTCCATGGAATTCTCCAGGCAAGAATACTGGAGTGGGTTGGCATTCCCTTCTCCAGGGGATCTTCCTAATTCAGGGATCAAATCTGGGTCTCCTGCTTTGCAGGCAGATTCTTTACCATCTGAGCCACCAGGGAAGCCCCTGAAGTGATGAAATGAAGCTAAAATAATAACTCTGTGTGATATTATATGATAGAAAATAAGCAAGTCAGAGCCAACAGGTCTGGAGGGAGAGCCTAGTAAGAGCTCTGAGAATCAAAATAGAGAGGGTTTGTTTTGTCACTCAGCTGTGAATCAGCTTGAGAAGTGGGAAAGCATAGTCTGATCATTTCCATCATTGGAGCAAATCTTAGAAAAACTTCAGTGTAACGTAGATTGTTCAAAATTTCACTGAATGATGCTCTAGACTGTTCAGGTACCTGAACACAGCTGTGTCAGGACTACACAACCTCTTCTGTTAAGCCTGACATTTCCCTAGGCTCAGAAGGCTTGAGCCTAAGGTAAAGGATAGGCTCTTAGTGGGTTGGATAGAATAGTACTTGTTTAAAGATGGAATAAATATGGGACTTCCCTGGTGGTTCAGAGGGTAAAGAATCTGACTACAGTATGGGAGATTTGGGTTCAATTCATATGCCTGGAGGAAAGGAGTTGGAGATAAGTCTTGGGGATGGAAAGTTTCATCACTTTGCAGGGTGCAAGTACTGCTTCTCCAGCTTTCACTGTGGGCAGGTAGTTTCTGTATTTAGGAAGGAGAGTCAAGTATGATTCCTCCTCCTCCATGCATGTCTTCTAAAATTTAG
The DNA here is from genome assembly GCA_935064755.1 of Tragelaphus eurycerus. NCBI lineage: Eukaryota > Metazoa > Chordata > Mammalia > Artiodactyla > Bovidae > Tragelaphus > Tragelaphus eurycerus. The sequence goes on from CAKXYN010000038.1 coordinate 10,768,414, forward strand.
AGCCCAGGGGATATTGTAGAAAAAAATCAGTTGTCTGTCAGTGTGTCCAGAGAGGTACAGTATGTTATTGATAAATGAATTGGTCTGCTACTGCTAAGTCGCTTTAGTTGTGTCCGACTCTGTGTGATCCCATAGATGGCAGCCCATCAGGCTCCCCCATCCCTGGGGTTCTCCAGGCAAGAACACTGGAGTGGGTTGCCATTGCCTTCTCCAATGCGTCAAAGTGAAAGTGAAAGTGAAGTTGCTCAGTTGTGTCCGACTCTTAGGAACCCCATGGACTGCAGCCCACCAGGCTCCTCTGTCCATGGGATTTTCCAGGCAAGAGTACTGGAGTAGGGTGCCATTGCCTTCTCTGAAATAAACTGGTCAGAGTTACTATAATATAAGAAAGTGAGCCTTCTGGGTGAGTTAATCTACGCAAGTTCCATGATCTCTTACTTGAAACCCTTCAATGTGTTCTGGAATTTCAAAATATTTTGAATTTTAGAAAAGATGAATATTGCATATTGTATATTCCAGCAGAGTATGTGGCAATAAACTGTAGTCCAATTTATTAATGTTTATGCAACAAAATGATGACTATTAACATTTGAGGAATTAAAAAAAAACCTATAAATCATTTCACATCACTTTGCCACCAAATGATTTACAAGGATATCTTTTCTGTTTTTAGAGTTTCATAAATTTGACATTGTGGTTAAGGCACTATGGAGCATTCCTTCTGAGGAGCATTTTGTTCACATGAGGGGTTGGGGTCTGATATTCAGCTCAGATCAGATCAGATCAGTCGCTCAGTCGTGTCCGACTCTTTGCGACCCCATGAACCACAGCACGCCAGGCCTCCCTGTCCATCACCAGCTCCCGGAGGTCACCCAGACTCATACCCATCGAGTCAGTGATGCCATCCAGCCATCTCATCCTCTGTCGTCCCCTTCTCCTCCTGCCCTCAATCCCTCCCAGCATCAGAGTCTTCTCCAATGAGTCAACTCTTTGCATGAGGTGGCCAAAATACTGGAGTTTCAGCTTTAGCATCATTCCTTCTAAAGAAATTCCAGGATTGATCTTCTTCAGAATGGACTGGTTGGATCTTCTTGCAGTCCAAGGGACTCTCAAGAGTCTTCTCCAACACCACAGTTCAAAAGCATCAATTCTTCGGTGCTCAGCCTTCTTCACAGTCCAGCTCTCACATCTATACATGACCACAGGAAAGACCATAGCCTTGACTAGGCGAACCTTTGTTGGTAAAGTAATGTCTCTGCTTTTGAATATGCTATCTAGGTTGGTCATAACTTTCCTTCCAAGGAGTAAGCGTCTTTTAATTTCATGGCTGCAGTCACCATCTGCAGTGATTTTGGAGCCCAGAAAAACAATGTCTGACACTGTTTCCACTGTTTCCCCATCTATTTCCCATGTAGTGATGGGACCAGATGCCATGATCTTCGTTTTCTGAATGTTGAGCTTTAAGCCCTTTTCACTCTCCTCTTTCACTTTCATCAAGAGGCTTTTTAGCCCCTCTTCACTTTCTGCCATAAGAGTGGTGTCATCTGCATATCTGAGGTTATTGATATTTCTCCCAGCAATCTTGATTCCAACTTCTGTCTCTTCCAGTCCAGCATTTCTCATGATGTACTCTGCATATAAGTTAAATAAACATGGTGACAATATGCAGCCTTGACGTACTCCTTTTCCTATTTGGAACCAGTCTGTTGTTCCATGACCACTTCTAACCGTTGCTTCCTGACCTGCATACAGATTTCTTAAGAGGCAGATCAGGTGGTCTGGTATTCCCATCTCTTTCAGAATTTTCCATAGTTTATTGTGATCTACACAGTCAAAGGCTTTGGCATAGTCAATAAAGCAGAAATAGATGTTTTTCTGGAACTCTCTTGCTTTTTCCATGATCCAGCAGATGTTGGCAATTTGATCTCTGGTTCCTCTGCCTTTTCTAAAACCAGCTTGAACATCAGGAAGTTCACAGTTCACATATTGCTGAAGCCTGGCTTGGAGAATTTTGAGCATTACTTTACTAGTGTGTGAGATGAGTGCAATTGTGCGGTAGTTTGAGCATTCTTTGGCATTGCCTTTCTTTGGGATTGGGATGAAAACTGACCTTTTCCAATCTTGTGGCCACTGCTGAGTTTTCCAAATTTTCTGGCATATTGAGTACAGCACTTTCACAGCATCATCTTTCAGGACTTGGAATAGCTCCACTGGAATTCCATCACCTCCACTAGCTCTGTTCGTAGTGATGCTTTCTAAGGCCCATTTGACTTCACATTCCAAGATGTCTGGCTCTAGGTCAGTGATCACATCATCATGATTATCTGGGTCTTGAAACTCTTTTTTGTACAGTTCTTCTGTGTATTCCTGTTACCTCTTCTTAATATCTTCTGCTTCTGTTAGGTCCACACCATCTCTGTCCTTTATCGAGCCCATCTTTGCATGAAATGTTCCTTTGGTATCTCTGATTTTCTTGAAGAGATCCCTAGTCTTTCCCATTCTGTTGTTTTCCTCTATTTCTTTGCATTGATCACTGAAGAAGGCTTTCTTATCTCTTCTTGCTATTCTTTGGAACTCTGCATTCAGATGTTTTTATCCTTCCTTTTCTCCTTTGCTTTTCACTTCTCTTCTTTTCGCAGCTATTTGCAAGGCGTCCCCAGACAGCCATTTTGCTTTTTTGCATTCAGCTCAGTTGATTATAAAACTGTTTCTCTTAAAACATTGTAACCATTTCTCCATTGCCTAACAATGTATATTTATTTGTATATATTATTGTATATTTCTGTATTTATTTGTAGTTAACTTGTTTCTTTGCCTAAATGATTGTTGGATTTTTTATAATTACAGTTTAAAAATGTGCCAGGATATATTTACTTATTAACTTTGGTGTATGAGGAGTTCTTTAAATATGTATACATTTCATCTAAATAGGTATTTTCCTTGATTTATTTCATTTGTACTAATTGTTATGATTTTCCTGGATTTATTTCATTTGTACTAATTGTTGTTATTTCTTCTTAGGGTCCATCTATAGTTCTTAGTTTGGAGTTTCGTTCTTCCTCCTCTACATCTAGTATGTCTGCCCTGTCTCCACAGTTCTTCATGTTGTGGAAGAACTTTTCAACTTTGTGCTTTCTATCACAAATGTATATATTTTTTTCCAGAGCAAATGCCACAGTAATGTACATTTAATGCTCGGTGCCTTGTTAGCTTCCTTACCTCCTCATATTTAAATTTTCATTTCAGTCTTTTTTTTTTTTTTAGTTGCTTCTCCTTTAATCCCTTTATTTTTTCATTTCATCTCAACATATTCTTAGACTTCCAGGCGTTACATCCTATTGTCAAAAGTTTTTTAGAATGTTATCTTGATTTCTCTAGAAAATTATTTTCATAAGTCTGCCCATCACCTGAATCTTTAAGATAATTTTGTTGTTGTTGAAGTTAAAAAAATAGATTCTAGGGGACTTCTCTGGTGTTCCAGTGGTCAGCCCTGCACTTCTGCTGTTGAGGGTGTGGGTTTGATCGCTGACTGGGGAATTGAGACCGCACATGTTTTGGGGTGTGGTCAAAACATAAATTTAAAAAAAAATAGATTCCATGGTATTGTTGTTTTTCTTTTAGTTTCTACTACTGGACCTGCTTATTGGGTCTAGGTGTCAATATTAGCTCTTAGATTTAAAGCAGTAAGGCCAGTTGATGAATGTAGCCCAGTTCTGTGTCTGTCAGGTATTTATATGGGGCAGCTCTGCTGGACATAACTGTGTGTCCCATCCCAGTGCTTAGTTCTCTGATGCTTTGAGACAACAGGGAATACAGAAACCACAGCTTTCCTCTTGCACAGTAACAGGGCTCTTCCTGTCTTGCTTTGCTTGCTAAAGTTCATTTGTGAGAAATATTATTTTAGAGCAATGAGCCATTTTTCAGATCAGATCAGATCAGTCACTCAGTTGTGTCCGACTCTTTGCGACTCCATGAATCGCAGCACGCCAGGCCTCCCTGTCCATCACCAACTCCCGGAGGTCACTCAGACTCACATTCATCAAGTCAGTGATGCCATCCAGCCATCTCATCCTCTGTCGTCCCCTTCTCCTCCTGCCCCCAATCCCTCCCAGCATCAGAGTCTTCTCCAATGAGTCAACTCTTCGCATGAGGTGGGCAAAGTACTGGAGTTTCAGCTTCAGCATCATTCCTTCCAAAGAAATCCCAGGGCTGATCTCCTTCAGAATGGACTGGTTGGATCTCCTTGCAGTCCAAGGGACTCTCAAGAGTCTTCTCCAACACCATAGTTCAAAAACATCAATTCTTCGGCGCTCAGCCTTCTTCACAGTCCAGCTCTCACATCCATACATGACCACAGGAAAGACCATAGCCTTGACTAGGCGAACCTTTGTTGGCAAAGTAATGTCTCTGCTTTTGAATATGCTATCTAGGTTGGTCATAACTTTCCTTCCAAGGAGTAAGCATCTTTTAATTTCATGGCTGCAGTCACCATCTGTAGTGATTTTGGAGCCCAGAAAAACAAAGTCTGACACTGTTTCCACTGTTTCCCCATCTATTTCCCATGAAGTGTTGGGACCAGATGCCATGATCTTCGTTTTCTGAATGTTGAGCTTTAAGCCAACTTTTTCACTTTCCACTTTCATTTTCATCAAGAGGCTTTTTAGTTCCTCTTCACTTTCTGCCATAAGGGTGGTGTCATCTGCATATCTGAGGTTATTGATATTTCTCCCAGCAATCTTGATTCCAACTTGTGTTTCTTCCAGCCCAGCATTTCTCATGATGTACTCTGCATATAAGTTAAATAAACATGGTGACAATATGCAGCCTTGACATACTCCTTTTCCTATTTGGAACCAGTCTCTTGTTCCATGTCCAGTTCTAACTATTGCTTCCTGACCTGCATACAAATTTCTCAAGAGGCAGATCAGGTGGTCTGGTATTCCCATCTCTTTCAGAATTTTCCACAGTTTCTTGTGATCCACACAGTCAAAGGCTTTGGCATAGTCAATAAAGCAGAAATAAATGTATTTCTGGAACTCTCTTGCTTTTTCCATGATCCAACGGATGTTGGCAATTTGATCTCTGGTTCCTCTGCCTTTTCTAAAACCAGCTTGAACATCAGGAAGTTCACGGTTCACATATTGCTGAAGCCTGGCTTGGAGAATTTTGAGCATTACTTTACTAGCGTGTGAGATGAGTGCAATTGTTCGGTAGTTTGAGCATTCTTTGGCATTGCCTTTCTTTGCAATTGGAATGAAAACTGACCTTTTCCAGTCCTGTGGCCACTGCTGAGTTTTCCCAATTTGTTGGCATATTGAGTGCAGCACTTTCACAGCATCATCTTTCAGGATTTGGAATAGCTCCACTGGAATTCCATCACCTCCACTAGCTTTGTTCGTAGTGATGCTTTCTAAGGCCCACTTGACTTCACATTCCAGGATGTCTGGCTCTAGGTCAGTGATCACACCATCGAGATTATCTGCGTCGTGAAGATCTTTTTTGTACAGTTCTTCTGTGTATTCTTGCCACCTCTTCTTAATACCTTCTGCTTCTGTTAGATCCATACCATTTCTGTCCTTTATCGAGCCATTTTTAGGTCTCTCTAATTTTCTGCCTGGATTTTTTTCTGGGAGTTCATAACCCTGGCAGGTAGGAATGTGTTGTGTAAGGGTCGAGGTGAGGGTGAGAGGAGAGGTAGAGTAGGGTTAGGAGTATGTGGGTAGTTCGGTAGCACTTTGCTGTTTTAAAAATCAGCAGTTTTGTCTAAGGTTAATTGTCCATTTTGCTTTTTGGTTTATATATAGTCTCTGAGTAAAGGGATAATGGAGAAGGTCAGTTTTCCGTTTTCTTTCTGGTAGGAGGGGGTTTACATTTCATGAGACAAAAATTGGATTATGCGACAGTTGTTTCATTTTTGTCTCTATCTTTCTCATTCGTTTATTCAGTCTATACTTATTTAGTCTCTACTATTGCTAGGCTAGGCATGGCTTCCAAATGTTGGGGATATAACAGGAAACAGGAAAGTACTGTCTCTAATGGAGTTTATAGGCTAAATAATAAACAAAGAGAAATATCAGATCAGATCAGATCAGTCGCTCAGTCGTGTCCGACTCTTTGCGACCCCATGAACTGCAGCATGCCAGGCCTCCCTATCCATCACCAGCTCTCGGAGGTCACTCAGACTCACATCCATCGAGCCAGTGATGCCATCCAGCCATCTCATCCTCTGTCATCCCTTTCTCCTCCTGTCCCCAATCCCTCCCAGCATCAGAGTCTTCTCCAATGAGTCAACTCTTCGCATGAGGTGCCCAAAATACTGGAGTTTCAGCTTTAGCATCGTCTAAAATTATATATATATATAAAGAGAAATATATATATATAATTTTAGACAATGAGCTATGAAAAACCTAGACAGCATATTAAAAAGCAGAGACATTTCTTTGCCAACAAAGGTCCATCAGTCAAAGCTATGGTTTTTCCATTAGCCATGTATGAATGTGAAAGTTGGACTATAAAGAAAGCTGAGTGCTCAAGAATTGATGCTTTTGAACTGTGATGTTGGAGAAGACTCTTGAGAGTCCCTTGGACTGCAGAGAGATCCAACCAGTCCATCCTAAAGAAAATCAGTCCTGAATATTCATTGAAAGAACTGATACTGAAGCTGAAACTCCAATACTTTGGCCACCTGGTACGAACTGACTCACTGAAAAAGACCCTGATGCTGGGAAAGATTGAAGATGGGAGGAGAAGGGGACAACAGAGGATGAGATGATTGGATGGTATCACCAACTCGATGGACATGAGTTTTAGTGACCTCTGGGAATTGGTGATGAACAGGGAAGTCTGGCGTGCTGCAGTCCATGGGATTGTAAAGAGTCGGACACAACTGAGTGATTGAACTGAACTGAAGTGGTATGAAGCAAAAAACACAGGATGAGAGTATTAATGGGGTAGTGGTGATTGTAGTTAAGGAAAGGCTTTTCGAGAAGATTGTCTTCCAGGCTTAGTTTTTGGGAAAATTGTGAAAGCTCAGCTTTTTCAAGGTTTTCAGTAGTCATAGAAAGAAGGAGATGTTATATCAAGACCTGGAAGGCATTTAAGATAGGAAATATCTGAAATCATTTTCATGGCAGTGTTTCATACCTTCTCTGTGTGTGTCCTTAATTAATTGGTAAAAATTTTTAACACTGATGATGACTGGATGCTGGAGAAGACTCTTGAGAGTCCCTTGGACTGTTAAGAGATCAGATCAGTCAATCCTAAAGGAAATCAACGCTGAATACTTATTGGAAGGACTGATACTGAAGCTGAAGCTCCAATACTTCGGCCACCTAATGTGAAGAGCCTACTTATTGGAAAAGACCCTGATGCTAGGAAAGATTGAAGGCAGGAGGATGAAGGGATTACAGAGGATGAGACAGTTGGATGTCATCACTGACTCTATGGATATGAGTTTAAGCAAACTCCAGGAAATAGTGAAGGACAGGGAAGCCTGGCATGCTGCAGTCCATGCGGTTGCAAAGAATCAGATACAACTTGGCGGCTGAACAACAATGACTTGACCACATGCTGTGATAGTAATGGAGTTAATATTGGAACTCAGAGATTCAGATTTCCTTGTGTTCTCTATTGAACTGTCCTTTCCCCTCATTTTCACCTTTTCATAAGAGCATTAAAGCAGCTATGTGTTTCTTTTTTCAGGTTAGATTTTCTAGTCTCATAACTCCTTTGATCTTTTCTCTAGACCATTGCAGGGTGGATGTGGTGCAGTGAAATGTGTTGGACTTTTAAGAACTCACACCTTTTAGTGTGTTCCTGTGAAGAACACTTGGCTAGGAAGAAAGCTTTCCATAGGGATAAGACAGGGCAGATGTTTTGTCCTAAAGTTAGATGTTTTACTTCCTTTCTACCAGAAGGTTGCTCAGAGTTATGAAGTTAGTTTCACTTTTCAAAAACATGTCTGCCTGCAATGCAAATATTTTATGAGCTTTAAGGATACTGTCACATAAAATAGATGTTTCTACAAAATTGCTTTTTATAATAGTGGTATAACTTATGGGGTTTTTTGAGATTCATGGTTTTGAATATTTGTACTGTATAGCAGGAGCGCATGGATCCAGATGTAGCAGGCGGTTCTTATTTCTCTCTAGAACTGTCCCTTTAAATCTCAGCACTGCCTTTTCAATACTGATTATCAGACATCAATCTCTTCTATCGCTTTCTAGTTTGGTCATCACCAATCATTCTCATGGTTATGAATGTTCTATTTCCTAGGATTTCTAGAAAATATTTGCCATAATTGGACAGGGTCTTTGGTTTGTTAAGTCCTTTAACAATTGCTCCCTTTTCGTTTTAGGGAGAAGAGGGGAAAATTGAATAGTAGAGTGGAATAAGAAAATTTTCCTCTAGTCTTATATTCATATATTTTCAGGAAAACTTTTAAAGAGTGTTTGTTAAAGGGAAATATAATACTTGTTTTACAGATATCAAATGCAAAGGAAGTAGTTTTCTTAAAGTCCATTAATTGCACCTGCTCAACTTTTATGAGACTGTGGCCCTTTATCTTTCTTGGGCAACTTCCCTGGGACTGATTCCAGACTTCTGAGGGCCCCTTATACTTACCTCATCCTTCTGTTACCATTCACATCCTATCTCTTTCTTTTAATGTGGGGTAGTTCTTGTTTCTCCAAGAGGTACTTATTTCTACTGCCTCCTCACATTCAATTGTCTAGTTCTTTAGCATTTGAGCTAATTGCTCATTAAACCTGGAACCCCAATTATTAGACACTTCAATATAAGCTTTCTTGCTAGGTAACTGTCTTGATCTTAAATTTTTCTATGTGGTGAAAAGATATGCAGGCATCCTCTCGTACCAGAAAAAGGGAAGAAAAACCATCAGTTAGGCTTCTATCTTGAAACAGTCTGAATGTGTACATGTATCATGGATTTTCGAAGACTTAAAATTGGCTTCTCCATCCAAGTCATTTGGAGCTCTTAGAATACTCAGCCAGCCAGTCAATGATTGTTTTTTAAGTACTAATATTGTGCCAGGCTCTGAAAATACCAAAATGGACAGGAAAGAAAGAATCCTTTTCCTATAGTAACTGCTGTTCTTATTTGAGAATTAGACTGTAAATGCCTGAACCAAAGTAGTATATAAGAAGCTTTTAAATCCATCATTTCAGAATATATAAGTATCACATCATCACAACATGCACCTTAAACTTACACAATATTGTAAGTCAATAAAGCTTATAATATGCAGAAATGTTAGGATCCCAATATGGTAGTTGGTAGAGCAAAATTATGGGCCAGAGATCTTGGGCGGGTGGGCAGGTGGGGAGCTAAACAGTTCAAAAAGAGGAAGAACAGAGGAAGGTAAGTATAGACAGTGAATATTGCAGCCGGAGAGATCTGCCTGAAACCACAGATACTGATTTCCTGTTTGATCACACCAAATAAGTTTACTTTTTTTTTTCTAAATCACACGGCTGACACTTCTCGCTGAGAATAAGAGGAAAGAGTGAGTTTTTTTTTTCCCTATAATCAATCAATCACCAGTAAAAAATAAAATGAAGAACTTGAAAGTTCTTTCAGATAGCATATATATGTCTTTATAGACCTCCTGGATGTGAAGTCAAGTGGGCCTTAGAAAGCATCACTATGAACAAAGCTAGTGGAGGTGATGGAATTCCAGTTGAGCTATTTCAAATCCTGAAAGATGATGCTGTGAAAGTGCTGCACTCAATATGCCAGCACATTTGGAAAACTCAGCAGTGGCCATAGGACTGGAAAAGGTCAATTTTCATTCCAATCCCAAAGAAAGGCAATGCCAAAGAATGCTCAAACTACCGCACAACTGCACTCATCTCACACACTAATAAAGTAATGCTCAAAATTCTCCAAGCCAGGCTTCAGCAATATGTGAACTGTGAACTTCCTGATGTTCAAGCTGGTTTTAGAAAAGGCAGAGGAACCAGAGATCAAATTGCCAATATCCGCTGGATCATCGAAAAAGCAAGAGAGTTTCAGAAAAACATCTTTCTGCTTTATTGACTATGCCAAAGCCTTTGACTGTGTGGATCACAAGAAACTGTGGAAAATTCTGAAAGAGATGGGAATACCAGACCACCTGACCTGCCTCCTGAGAAATCTGTATGCAGGTCAGGAAGCAACAGTTAGAACTGGTCATGGAACAAGAGACTGGTTCCAAATAGGAAAAGGAGTACGTCAAGGCTGTATATTATCACCCTGCTTATTTAACTTATATGCAGAGTACATCATGAGAAACGCTGGACTAGAAGAAGCACAGGCTGGAGTCAAGATTGCTGGGAGAAGTATCAATAACCTCAGATATGCAGATGACACCACCCTTATGGCAGAAAGTGAAGAGGAACTCAAAAGCCTCTTGATGAAAGTGAAAGTGGAGAGTGAAAAAGTTGGCTTAAAGCTCAACATTCAGAAAACGAAGATCATGGCATCTGGTCCCATCACTACATGGGAAATAGATGGGGAAACAGTGGAAACAGTGTCAGACTTTATTTTTCTGGGCTCCAAAATCACTGCAGATGGTGACTGCAGCCATGAAATTAAAAGACACTTACTCCTTGGAAGGAAAGTTACGACCAACCTAGATAGCATATTCAAAAGCAGAGACATTACTTTGCCAACAAAGGTTCGCCTAGTCAAGGCTATGGTTTTTCCTGTGGTCATGTATGGATGTGAGAGTTGGACTGTGAAGAAAGCTGAGCGCTGAAGAATTGATGCTTTTGAAGTGTGGTGTTGGAGAAGGCTCTTGAGAGTCCCCTGGACTGCAGGGAGGTCCAACCAGTCCATTCTGAAGGGATTTCTTTGGAAGGACTGATGCTGAAGCTGAAACTCCAGTTCTTTGGCCACCTCATGTGAAGTGTTGACTCATTGGAAAAGACCCTGATGCTGGGAGGGATTGAGGGCAGGAAGAGAAGGGGACGAGAGAGGATGAGATGGCTGGATGACATCACTGACTGCATGGATTTGAGTCTGAGTGAACCCTGGGAGTTGGTGACGGTCAGGGAGGCCTGGCATGCTGCAATTCATGGGGTCGCAAGGAGTCGGACACGACTGAGCGGCTGAACTGAACTGATAGCGAAGTACTGTGATATTAAATCAATCTGTGCAGTTAGGCCAGATAATTCTTCTTTCTAAGTTGATTTTGTGGCTGAACTTTTATTATATTTTGAATGTGGTTTGTAAGTAAGACAAATGAAAGATAAGTTTGGAGAAGGATAGTATTTGGCGTTATGTTCATTGTATGGAGTTAGATATTTTTTCTATTTTGAAGTTCTATTCTCTTTGTTCTAACATATATTTTCCATCTTAAAAATTTTATTAGGAAACATTTAAAAAAGAGTTGCTTTACCATGACATATCGGCCAAGGCCCTTGTATTGTGGCAGTGTTTCTAACTGTGGTCAGATGCAGTGTGAAGCAATTCTTCACAGTAATAACGATATTTGACCCGCCCAATCATATCCACTTATCCCTTGTTTTCCTCAGTCTATGCTCTTTTTAGCCACTCACCTCCTAGTGGAGCATGGAAAGAATGAACTTCTGAATCACTTGTGTCACTCAGCAAGGTCAGTTACGATTTAGTCAAGTGGAAACTGTCCTCGGAGTCAACCCGAATACTTTAGGCCAATAACTCCAGTTTCTTCTAAAGAATAGCAAGGAACTGATATCTGACTGAAGTGTGGAGGAAGGCGCCATGCAGGTGGGAATGCCAGGGCTGATAGAAGGGCGTGTTAAAATGAAGGCCGTCTGTAGAGCAGGGGAGCCGGTCCTTTTCAGGTATAAGATACGGAGTCCGACTTGGTTCACACGTGGTCTCTGCCGCTCACCAGCTGAGTGATTTGGAGCAGATCCTTTCTGAACTTCAGTTCCTTCATCTGTAAAACAGAGACCTTACTGTGTCTGCTATATGTGATGACTGTATTCTGTAAATGAGTATATTTGTGAGACACTACATATGTAGAATAGCACAAAGTAAGTGCTCCATATGTATAAGGACAAAAAGGAGAGAGAGAGATCCTGTCCTAATATTTTCTAGTTTTCACACTTTCACCTCATAAGGAGAAAACACTTCAAGGATATTGGTTAAATACTCAAAATGGAGTTAAAGGCAGACTGTGCAACACAGCCTAATTAGAAGAAAGATGGGAAGGGCAGTATTGAATAAGCAGACAGGTAGTGACCATTTCCTATCCTCTAAATTGGATTGACCAATTTAAATATCTGAGTATTTTCAACAGTCCTGTATAAAATAAGCATCCATAATCGACCTCTAGTATTTAAACTTGTATTAATAAAGAAAGAATAAAATCAGAGTATTCCAGAGGGAAAAAGTTATTCATGGGTTGACATAAAAGAGATACAATCTTATAGTATATCAGGTTCAAAGGCTCTCTTTTTCACAGATCACTTTGAGTCCTTTTCTTCTGATTCGATGGACACTTTCTGTTTTGCTTTCTCCTCCATCTAGGACAGCACTCTGGTGTTCGATGAATATTCATGATGACTGATTTCTGCCCAGTGACAGCACTGCACTCCGACAGAGAGGTTCTCACTGCTCATTCAAAATCTGTAGACCAGAATTAAAAAATCAGCCTGGCTAATTCATGTGCTAAAAAATAATATGTTTACACAGAATGCTTATTTGGAATATAAAGATCCACAAAATTCCTTTTAAAAGAATTTCAAACATAGCAATCATATTTAAAAAAGGGATCTCCTGTATAATTAAAAGCAGCTTGCCTACCTTCCCTTAATGTCAGGAAATTAGCCTCATACATGAAAGGACTCTGCATGCGTTGTTTCCTAATTTAAGGGACAGTAAGAATCTTTAGATAGGTTTTTCTTTGACTATTCACACATTAGAAAAGTACTCTGTATTAAGATTAGGTGGCCCATTGCTGAGGGATCTGGAAGAACTTCATGATGCCAGCACAGCAGCTGCAAGATAGTTAAATCAACACCTTACAAATAATTCAGCTACTTAATTGACATGCTTCAGATTTTAAAATGCAGAGAATGAAATTTTTCAGAATTCAGTCTTTTATATGTAAACTTGAAAACATTGCCTTGGATTCAGAATATTCCAGCTGAGTTGGAAATGTGAATAGTGGCAAAACCAGTGTGCACTGGTGAGTTGAGATGTAAATGATCAGAGAATTTCAAATTTCTCAGTGAAAGGTGCTATGGCAAACAAAGCAAAGAGGTATAAAGTCTGTTGGTACCAGATTGTGCAACCATTTGTAGTTATTTTTAAAATGTCATACCTCTCAAGGCTTTTTCATGTTAATCTGTATGTGTGTGTGTGTGTGTGTGTGTGTATGTGTATGTGTGTGTGTGTGTATGTTATATGGTGTGTTTTGGTGGAGTTAGGAAGAGTGTTTGTCAATAAATTCCTACTTTAATTGTAAACAAAACCACACCAGAGTGGTATGGCTTAATTAGAAACCTGGGCCAGTGAGGTGGGGAAGGCAATGGCACCCCACCCCAGTACTTTTGCCTGGAAAATCCCATGGGCCAGAGAGGATTAATTTGGACCTATGTTCCCAGCTGGGCTTCCCTGATAGCTCAGTTGGTAAAGAATCTGCCTGCAATGCAGGAGACCCTGATTCAATTCCTGGGTTGGGAAGATCCACTGGAGAAGGGATAGGCTACCCACTCCAGTATTCTTGGGCCTCCCTTGTGGCTCAGCTGATAAAGAATCCGCCTGTAATGCAGGAGACCGGGATTCGATCCCTGGGTTGGGAAGATCCCCTGGAGAAGGAAATGGCTACCCACTCTAGTATTCCCGCCTGGATAATTCCATGGACTGTGTAGTCCATGGGGTTGCAGAGTCGGATACGCCTGGGCAACTTTCACTTTCACGTGTCCCCAGGTGGCGCTAGTGGTAAAGAATCTGCCTGCCAATGCAGGAGATGTAAGAGACATGGGTTAGATCCCTGGGTCAGGAAGATCCCCTGGATGAGGGCGTGGCAACCCACTCCAGTATTCTTGCCTGGAGAGCCCCATGGACAGAGGAGCCTGGTGGGCTACAGTCCATAGAGTCACAAAGAGTCAGACATGACAGAAGTGACTTAGCACGTATACTACATCTTATGTCTATTTTCTCATAATTATGAAAATAATTTTTTAAAAGTATAAGGTTGTTTTGAAAAAGTCCACATTGTTAGCTTTTGTCTCTCTTTGTTTTTTTCTTCCATACTAACTCATGGTCCTCATTTTCATAAGCCAATTGGTTAATGTTATTTTATATGTGGAAGAGGTTATTCCTAGAAAATTCTGGGGTTCTCTTTGATAATTCATCTTGTATAATATCTAATAGAAAGGCCTTTTGAAACCATGAACAGAAAGCGTTTATGTTTTTTGAGCATCTTTACTGAAATTACTTTTTACTTGACACTTGTAACTTACGGGATTTCAAAAGTAATAAATTATGAATTTTCAAAAAATTAGAAGTATCAACATGCTGAATTCTTTAAATTCTCAATATTTTTAGGTCATAATTTTAATAACATGGAGTAGTTATCTAATTTTTCATAAAAAGCGTGACTTTGTCTTCTAGCTTATATTTTCTTTGGTGAGGTAAAACCCATTTTCTTTTTTTCAAAAAATTTAACTTTAGGTCCTAAATTTTTCTGAAAATTTCCCTTATCTCATGTAGAATTTGATTTCATTCCTGGGTCTTAATCTGCTTGTCCAGTTATATACTCAGGCAACTTTGTGATTTAGAGTCCTCTTATAAAACAGTCTGAAAAGGTCAGATTTTTGGTGTGTGCAGTTCAGAGAAGTTTCAAGCAGACATGAAAGTTTCAATAAAGTTTAAAGCAGACATGAAAAGGTTATACATTTATAGGTGTTTTCCATTTTAAGCACATTTCAGTATAGCCTATAATACAAATAAGTATAAAACAAGTCAATTTTTTATCCTTCATGGTCCTATAAAAATTACCCACTGGAAGTGATTTTTCTCTCTCCATGGAAGAAATCTGGGAGGGCCCCAGGACTTTTCTGGTGGCTTTAATAGAGAGTCCTAAAGTCACATCAAGCTCTTGATAGTCTCAGCTCAGAAAATAGATACCCAGTGTCCAACATTCCTCAAAACTCTTTAGTGTGATTTAATATCAACTTTTCCTCCTCTCCCGGAAAGGAGCTAACCCTGAGGATAGAGGGCAAGAAGCTTTTTGTTTTCTCATGTACTTTTTGTCAACCAAAATTTTAGAAATGGATACCCAGTTGACATAGAAAAGGTGTTTATTTGGGGTTTGTTAGGACTGCAGCCTGGAGACAGACTCAAGGAACACTTGAATTGTGTTCTGCCGGATTTGAAGATGAGGGAGGCTTATAAACACAAAAAACCTGCAAGGTAATAGTTAAATGAGTTGTTTATAAAGAATTATAATTGGGGCTGGC
Source organism: Tragelaphus eurycerus (assembly GCA_935064755.1). Taxonomy (NCBI): domain Eukaryota; kingdom Metazoa; phylum Chordata; class Mammalia; order Artiodactyla; family Bovidae; genus Tragelaphus; species Tragelaphus eurycerus. Next base: position 10,783,869 of record CAKXYN010000038.1, read on the forward strand.
AAGAATTAAGGGTGCTTATTAAGTAAGGACTGGTTGAGGTCAGAAACATATGCATAGTTAAATGGGGAGACCCTGAGAGATTGCAGTTGCTGCTAAGTCCCTTCAGTTGTGTCTGACTCTGTGCGACCCCATAGATGGCAGCCCACCAGGCTCTGCCATCTCTGGAATTCTCCAAGCAAGAACACTGGAGTGGGCTGCTAGTTCCTTCTCCAATGCAGGAAAGTGAAAAGTGAAAGTGAAGTCACTCAGTCGTGTCCGACCCTTAGCCATCCCATGGACTGCAGCCTACCAGGCTCCTCCGTCCATGGGATTTTCCAGGCAAGAGTACTGGAGTGGGGTGCCATTGCCTTCTTGGGAGATTGCAGTTGGCAGGTATTTTTCTGAATACCGCTGGTGGTGTCCTTGGGTTTGGTACATTTCAGTGAAGTTCAAGTTCTCATTGTTGCAGAGACTGTCTGAGACTAGATCCTTAATGGCTATTTGACTCTTTTTGTATGCCTGAGCTGTGATTACTCCATTATAATTTCAATTTGTCATCATTCCTTATCCATCTGCTAGTTTTGGAGTGTGGTGGGTGGAGAGGAGGATCTGGGCATTTTTACTTGAACAGGAAGTGGCACAGGATGGTGGTTTGCTATAATGTAAGAGCTTACCAGTTAGCTTTTTTGATTGTAATGTGAGTGCCTGACACTAAGCTTTTGATTGTGGAGGCATACATTTCAAAGACATCCGTCTTAGATAAACCCATTGCCAACAACACTAGATGCTTACAGAGCTAATTGGTTTACTCATGTAGTTCCTCCTCTTTGGAAAGCTCTGGTTGACCTAGGTACCTGACCATTTGGCATCTTGCTTTACCCTTCCCATGCCTTAATTCCTGCTCTTATGTTTTAAGTTCACCAATAAAGAGTGAACCTATGAAACCCTGGGCACCTCACCCTCAACCCCAGGAAATGCAGTGCCCCAGGTCTACAGTCTCTCCATCTCTACCCATGATGCCTCAGGCATGCTGTGTATTCCCCAGGACCTATCAGTAATGAACCTTGCTTTTTCTAGTTCCCTAATGGTTGTTGCTGAAGTGCATCTTGAAATCATAAGAACCCCAAGGGCCAGACTGGCTGCAACACTGGCTTCAGTGGGGTAAACATCTGTGGCAGCTCTGCACAGCTGGTTCTAGCCCAGGTGACTGTCCTAGGCATTTCTAGTGATGGCATCACTGTTGATAGGCTGATAAGATCTGAAACATATGATCTTTGGGCTTGGCAGACATGTAAAGGCTGCCCTAACCCTGCAGACACTTTTGTGGGCACTTCATGCCTCCCTCATGGACTCCTCTGCATTTGGGTTGCTAGTTCTCAGACAGCTCCTTCCTTTAAGACCTTGGATGGTGTGTCACCGCTCCTTCTTTCTGGGCAAAATTTTGATGTGTAGGACTGAAAACAACTTCAGGCTGTTTCACCAGAATAGTCCACATCTGGTCCACAGGAAATCCTCCCACATTCTTGGATCCACTGTGGGAACCCAGAGCTGTTTCTTTCTAGATTAAGTAGCAGATCTTCAATTTTCAGTGGCCAAAGTGCTAACCATGTTGTCACTCTTTCTCCCCAGATTTTCTGGCAGGGGTGTCACTGTGTTTCCCAACCACACAACAAAGTGACAGTATTTTGTCATAGACAACAAGGACTGATGAGATCACGAACCATTTGTTGTATATCATTTGCAGTAATTGACTCAATGAAGACATGGAAGTAACTTTAAGGTAATTTTTTATAATGAGATTTTACCGTAACTAGAAATATTCATGACTCTGCTTAGGGCTTCCCAGGTGGCTCAGTGGTAGAAAATCCACCTGCCCATGCAGGAGATGCCAGAGACATGGGTTCTATCCCTGGAATGGGAAGATCCGCTGAAGTAAGAAATGGCAACCCACTCCAGTATTCTTGCCTGGAGAATTCCATGGACAGAGGAACCTGTAAGGCTGCAGTCTGTGGGGTCTCAAAGAGTCGGACAGCACTGAGCTCAGTAGAACACACACTATTTGCATGATTTGGGATGCTGGATTACAGATAAACCATAGAGTGGATGATCTCTGTAAAACTGATCATGTTAAGCTGATGTCCCACCATGGTTTCAGGTATGCCAAGATGTTGATCCCCTCATTCCCAAGGTTGTCAGGAGGGACTTGGTACAAATTTTATTATCTTCTGTGTATATAATAAAAATGTTGGGAAGACTTGTACTATACTTCATGTTAAGGAAAGAAACATTAACATGAAGGTTGAAAATCAATTAAAAAAATTGAACTTAGCAAAATTTCATTATGGGCTCTGGATATGCAAATTGCTATTAGTAATTACTATGATGAGTGATATCCAGTGTCAACTCTATGTAAATGTCAGCAATTAACAGTATATATTATATGTTTTTGTCATCTCCAAAGCTGACTGGTTTCCACTTGTTTTGAAAATATGTCACTCTTATTCAGGAAGACCTATAATTTGTCAGCATCAATCATTTTCAGATTCTGCTACACAGGGTTTAGGTGACAGGTTTTACAGTTCTAGCCAAAGTTTAAAGTCTCTTATTTGATGACACAAAAATTCTGTCACATAGATAATTAGCAATGATCATGTACCTTTGCTAAATCTTTGGATTTACAAGTCATTTTCATTCATATTATTCTCATCTAATCATATTTCTACATTAAATATTGGGCTAAGTTTCAGCAAAATTGTCCAACTGGATTAAAATTTGTTCATATTTTATGGAAATGAAATATTTTCTTCATTGCTTTCATCATGATGTATACAAAAGATATTTATTTCCTTGATTTTATTTGTGCCAAGATGCTAAAGATAATGACTAAGTGTAATCAAAGTGTTTATATCTTCTAGTAGATCAAATATAGAAACATTTAAAATTTTTAATATACTTTGATATTAAAAAAGAACTCTACATTTCTTTTGCCGTGGATACCATTGAATTACCCCGCTGGAACCCAGATTCAATTCTGTTAAAATTTTCTAATCAGGGCCGTGAAGTTAAGAATACCTTTTCCTACCTTATTCTTCTAAGGAGATTGAAGGAGTGTCTTAGTGACAGCTCCTAAAATTTTAGAGAGGGAATAGAGTTCCGGAGTAAATGATTTGGTTCTCATAGAAGAATCTTAAAAATTGTGGAAGATGGAGAGTTCGCTAAGTTTGATGTGTTCATTTTTACCTCTGATTCAGAATTATTTCCAGATAGAAACGTGGTTGAACAAATTCACAGGTTAGTGAACTACTGTCAGGTGGAATGCTTTGAGTGTAAAGATGAACATGCTTTCCATTTTCTTCCTATTCTTAAGAGTGATCCAGAATCTTGATGCACAAAGTAGGCCCATATATTTATTGATTGAATGAACTAAAATTTGTGATTCCTACATATGCTGCCTTTAAATGACACACAAATAATGAAGTACTCTATTGATCCCGTGACATCAAATACTTCCTAAATTGTTCATTTAACTGAAATGTTTTGATGATTTTAGATATAATTAAAGAAGTATAACTTGTATATAATGCCTGTTATGGATTATCAACAAAATAAGTTGCATTCATTGAACAATCCTTTACTAGTTTCTTCATAATGTAATAAACATTACCTTCTCTCATCAGTTTTAGCACTTATTCAGTGTATAAAATCACAAAGTCCAAATAATGAAGCTTGGAATATACCCTGGCAGCTTTGCAATTATACTCTAGTGGCCCAAACAGGTAGTGTCAAAAAGATACCATAAACTTTAGTTCTTATTGAACTAAAGCAATTACATTTTCACAATGAGAGCAGCAAGAAAATTCAGAACTTAGGTGTCTTTTTAACATGTCTTCTTAACATGTACATGAGTCATGAGATGAAAAAATTGAGACATTTAATGAAAACTAGAACTTCTTGGAGAAGTATAACAATAATGACCATCTTTTCTATACAATCGTTAGGTTCTCGAAGGCACAAAAGGCAGGCCTGATTTTATACTTGAGAGTACTTACCACAATAGACGTCTCACACTGAAGTGTTGGAGTTTACTTTATTTACAGAAGGAGTCGGTGACACAGGAACATTTTCCTGAGAAATCGAGCCTGAGATGGGTATTTACATGCCGAAAGTTTGTTGGGAAGTAATACAGGGGATTGACAGCTATGGGGTAGTGAAGGATGTGAGACTGAGCAGAGCTCTGATGTGCAGTTGTGTGATGGTTTTTATGTATCAGCTTTACTGGGCCATTACTTTGCCAACAAAGGTCCGTCTAGTCAAGGCTATGGTTTTTCCAGAGGTCATGTATGGATGTGAGAGTTGGACTGTGAAGAAAGCTGAGCACCGAAGAGTTGATGCTTTTGAACCGTGGTGTTGGAGAAGACTCTTGAGAGTCCCTTGGACTGCAAGGAGATCCAGCCAGTCCATTCTGAAGGAGATCAGTCCTGGGTGTTCATTGGAAGGACTGATGCTGAAGCTGAAACTCCAGTACTTTGGCCACCTCATGCGAAAAGTTGACTCATTGGGGAAGACTCTGATGCTGGGAGGGATTGAGGGCAGGAGGAGAAGGGGATGACAGAGGATGAGATGGCTGGGTGGCATCACTGACTTGATGGACATGAGTTTGAGTAAACTCTGTGAGTTGGTGATGGACAGGGAGGCCTGGCGTGCTGTGATTCATGGGGTCACAAAGAGTCAGACACAACTGAGTGACTGAACTGAACTCAACTTACTGGGCCACAGGGTACCCAGATGTTTGGCTAAACCTTATCCTGAGTATGTTGGTCAGAGTGTTTCTGGATGAGATAGTGTTTGAATTAGTGGACTCAGTAAAGCAGAATACCCTTCCCAATGCAAGTTGATCTTATCCAGTCTGTTGAAGACATGAATAGAACAAAAGGCAAAAGAAAGGAGAACTGATTTGTGTTCTGCCTATTTAATTTGGGACATCAGTATTCTCCTGCCATTGGACTGAGATTTAGAGCATCAGCTCCTTTGGTTCTTAGGCCTTCAGACTCAGACTGAAGTATACCACTGGCTTACCTGGGTCTCCACCTTCAAAATGGCAGGTTAAGGGACTTCTTGGCTTCATAATCTTGTCAGGCAACTCATTATGATAAATTGTCACATATATGTGTGTATCTACATATCTATCTATCTATCTATATATCTCCTATTAGGTTTATTTCTCCGGAGAACATTGACTAATGCTAGCTCTAAGAGGGGCCTCCATTGATCCCACAGAGAATTCTGGAGCAAGGGTGGCACTTGAGAATTGGCCCTAATTAAGACACCATAGCTGAACCTTTGTGCCCCTAGGGAAGAGGTATGATTTTGAGTGAGGTGGCTCTCTTTGAGAAAGGAAAATGTGGGAAAGGGACTCAGCTGAAAGCTGTGGGCCGCCAACACCCTCAGTGGTTGGGAGAGTGAGTGATTCAGTCCTGGCGTAGGAATCTGGGCCTTGCACAGTGGTGTCTACTACCATGTGAGTACGTGTGCATGGCTCAGTCATGTTAGACTCTTTGCAACCCCATGAATTGCAACCCATCAGCTGCATGGAATTTTCCAAGGCAGAATACTGGTGTGTGCTAAGTCGCTTCAGTCGCTTTGTGACCCCGTGGACTGTAGCCCACAAGGCTCATCTGTCCATGGGATTCTCCAGGCAAGAATATTGGAGTGGGTTGCTATTTCTTTCTCCATTACTAGAACAGATTACCATTTCCTACTCCAGGGGATCTTCCCAACCCAGGGGTTGAACCGGAGTCTCCTGTGTCTTCTGCAGTGGCAGGCGGATTCTTTTTTTTTTTTTTTTTTAATTTTATTTATTTATTTATTTATTTTTATTTTGCTTAACTTTACAATATTGTATTGCTTTTACTATACATCAAGATGGATCCGCCGCCAGTATACACGTGTTCCCCATCCTGAACCCTCCTCCCTCTCCCCTCCCCACACCATCCCTCCAGGTTGTCCCAGCGCTCCAGCCCCAGGCATTTGTTATCGGGCATCATACCTGGACTGATGACTCGTTTCAGATATGATATTATACATATTTCAATGCTATTCTCCCCAATCATCCCACCCTCTCCCGGTCCCAGAGTCCAAAAGTCTGTTCTATACATCAGTGTCTCTTTTGCTGTCTCGTAAATAGGGTTATTTTTACCATCTTTCTAAATTCCATATATATGCGTTAGTGTACTGTATTTGTGTTTTTGTTTCTGGCTTACTTCACTCTGTATAATAGGCTCCAGTTCCATCCACCTCCTTAGAACTGATTCAAATGTATTCTTTTTAATGGCTGAGTAATACTCCATTGTGTATATGTACCACAGCTTTCTTATCCGGATTCTTTACCACTGCACCACCTGGAAAGCCCGTCTGCTACTGTGGGTTATCATATGAGAAGTCAGTGGAGAGAAATAAATCTGGAAGTGGAGTGGCTATGTCAGACTCAGAAACCACCTGCCATTCTCAAAGCAGTGTTTGTGGAGGAATTGTAACTGAGCAGGACCCTGTGGGTACCTCTGTCAAGTTTATAATTAACCTCTCTGTCTGAACCTTTATTTCTTTTGTTATTTAAAATTTGTTCTCCTCAAGATTGAGGAGAATCAAAGAAAAAGGAGGGGAATTGTAACCAAGCAGAGCAGGACCCTATGGGACCTTCCTGGGACAGGCCTTCCTCCATTTCCTCTGCTTTAGCTTCTCTGGGAAGTATCTAGATGATAGTATTTGATGCAAATTTCCTAAGTTGTTTGGCAGATGTGAAAAGCGCCCCACCAGTGGAAGACTTACTTGACTACGTGAGTACCTATAGCCCCAGGCCTCCCAGAGCCTAAGGACTGATAATGTTAACCCCTGTGATAATGTCACCACCTACTACCTCCCCATCAGCCAGTCAGTGAACTGTGCAGGAGCTGATCACGTCACTCTCATTGGCCCTTTAAAAATATTTTACCGGAACTCTGTGGGAAGCTTGAGGCTTTTCAGGACATGAGCCACCTCCTGTCCTTGCAATAAACCTTTCTCTGCTCCAAAATAAAAAAAAAAAAAGCAATGGAGGATATGTATTCAACAAGTAGCCTCTTTTAGTTCCTCAAAACCTCAGTATATTATCTTTTGGAATCCTTGAATTTAAAGTTGGAGTTTTGAGAGATATAGAGCCTTTTCTAATAGAGGTTGAGTTTTGTTTTTTTTTTTTGGATCATTTATTTTGTAGGCACAATTCAGTATGGGATTACAACAATAAATAAGAATTAAGATTTGCCCTAGGTTATTGACAACATATTAAAGTGAATTTTCAGTAGTGGAATAGCAAGCATTTTGGTAGATTATGGGTGAAGGATGGACTTATTTCCATTTTGAAGAGTTGGTTTCTAGTGCCTCCCATATGCCACCGCATAGATGGTTAACACACTCCTCTTATTCTCAGAGTTATCTTTGACATTTTCATCAGATATGTATCTCTTTTGAAGTCTCTGAACTAGCAGGGAGTAATAATACTAGCACTTCTCTAGCATTTTGCAGTTTACAAAGTGCAGTATACCTTCATCATTATTAGCAAATAAGAAAACAGAGACCCAAAGAAGTTGCATAGTCCGCTCAAGTTCTACCAGCAGAAAGTGATAGAATCAGCATTTCAACACAATGTGGTCTCCCTGTTTGACTCTGATCACCTTGTGGAACTGCAAGGCAACGACAGGAGGATATTTGTTGAGCTCATATCCTCCCACCAGGTGAATCCCCTTTGTCCATACTTTTCCTAAAACCACAGAAGTATTTCGCGAAATTATGAGAAAGAGTATTATATATGTGTGTGTGTGTGTGTGTGTGTGTGTGTGGAGAGAGAGAGAGAGAGAGAGATTGATAAAGTTTATTATAAAATATTTCCTTATCTTTTTTCAATTCAAGTGTTCAGTTCAGTTCAGTCACTCAGTCGTGTTTGACTCTTTGCAACCCCATGAATCACAGCACGCCAGGCCTCCCTGTCCATCACCAACTCCCTGACTCCACCCAAACCCATGTCCATTGAGTCGGTGATGTCATCCAACCATCTCATCCTCTGTTGTCCCCTTCTCCTGCCCTCAATCTTTCCCAGCATCAAGGTCTTTTCAAATGATTCAGCTTTTCGCATCACGTGGCCAAAGTATTGGAGTTTCAGCTTCAACATCAGTCCTACCAATGAACACCTAGTACTGATCTCCTTTAAGATGGAATGGTTGGATCTTCTTGCAGTCCAAGGGACTCTCAAGAGTCTTCTTCAACACCACAGTTCCAAAGCATCAATTCAAGTGTGTTTCCTTTGAATTTGTTTTCTAGATGAAGAAAATTTACTCTTACCTCCTCTACTCCTCATGTTTTTATTTCCTTTTTCACAAAGTCCTGTTTTCTAATCTCGTTGCTCTAACCACATCCTGCCTTTCTCTTAGAGCCTGGAGATCAAACTGGAGGTCTGAAGTTTTATTTCTTATACCCATAACCTCACAAAGGAAAACCATTGCCAAATGTAGTTGAAAGATTACTGCCTTAAAAACTTTTTCTTTTGAGGTAATTGCAGATTTATTTACACTTGCAAGAAACAATGCAGACAGGTCTAGTGTACCTTCTTGTAGTCTTCTCTGGTATACCATCTTGTGTACCTATAGCACAGTAGCACAGCCAGGCTTACTTTTTATAACTTGCTTGATGTTCTTGCTAAAGAATTTATTTTGTACTGTGTGGCTAATTCATTCACTTGTCAGAGGCAGTCAGTTCAGTTCAGTCACTCAGTCATGTCCAGCTCTTTGCAACCCCATGGACTCTGCAGCACGCCAGGCCACCCTGTCCATCACCAACTCCTGAAGTTTGCTCAAACTCATGTCCATTGAATTGGTGATGCCATCCAACCATCTCATCCTCTGTTGTCCCCTTCTCCCCCTGCCTTCAATCTTTCCCAGCATCAGGGTCTTTTCAAAAGAATCAGTTCTTCTCATCAGGTGGCCAAAGTATTGGAGCTTCAGCTTCAGCATCAGTCCTTCCAATGAATGTTCAGGACTGATTTCCTTTAGGATTGACTGGTTTGATCTCCTTGCAGTCCAAGAGTCAGAGGCAATAGAGTGATTGTAATCTTTAGAGTCAGAACTAAATTTGAATATGAAATCACTGATTGGAAGTTAGAAGAATTGCTTCACTTTAGTTTCCTGTTTTGTGCAGTTATTGTCTTAATATAAAAACAGGTCATAAAAAGCAAGTTGTATTGAGTGTAAAATCTATGTAAATTATAAAGACCTATGCAAATGATGGCTTTTATCATTATAGTGTATTGCATACTGTACCTAACAGGTTGTTTGGGGGTAATACAGACAGCAGTTTCTTGCCCATTGTTTTACCAAGGAAAAATTAAATAAAATTATTTATACAGTTTCTTTCAAAGCCATGGTGGTTAAAATCTATTATGTTATGCTTTTTCTGTTTTATAAATCAATTATAAGAAAAATATCGGGAGGAAGTAACAAAAAATCAAAGTTAAGATCATTATTTTACAATTTCCAGATCTGCCCATTTCTTTATTTTTTAGATAAATAAGACAGTTTACCTTCTAAATAATCAGATAATCTTTTTCACCCACATAAGAGGTCTTAGGTGACATCACTGGCCATTGATTTAGATATTCATCCTTAAATAGTATCCTTTATGTGGAGACCATGTGACAGAAATCTCTCATTTCTCTATTAATAAATTTATGCTGTTTCTAGGTTACTTTTTTTTAACCAGTGAACATTGAATTTTATAATAGCATGATTATTCTCCTTTAATTGCCTATTTGGTGGGTCAGAAACAGATGTGTAACCCATCTTGAGAACTTTGTGAGGGGATGGAACTTCTTGGCAAGCATTTTTTTTTTTTTTAGTACTAAACTTACTCATGCGAAGGAAATGGCACCCCACTCCAGTACTCTTGCCTGGAAAATCCCACGAACGGGGGAGCCTGGTGGGCTGCAGTCCATGGGGTCGCTAAAAGTCAGATACGACTGAGCGACTTCACTTTCACTTTTCACTTTCATGCGTTGGAGAAGGAAATGGCAACCCACTCCAGTGTTCTTGCCCGGAGAATCCCAGGGATGGGGGAGCCTGGTGGGCTGCCGTCTCTGGGGTCGCACAGAGTTGGACACGACTGAAATGACTTAGCAGCAGCAAACTTACTCATGGAGCCAATTTTCTCTCCTGCCCTCATTTTCCCTTCATCTCCATTTCTTTATTTCTTGCTTTATATTTTTAAGCCTCCTTAAATCCTTTATGGTGCAAAGTGACTTTGACATAAATAAATAGTATCATAGTCTTAACTTCAGCCCATGAAGATATACAGACCACTCACTGTAGCTGTCTTTATGTAGTAGGTGCTGCCTGTGCACAAGGAATTCAGTGGTTGCTTCAAAATGCTGTCCACAGACAGTTTACAATTCATGAGCCTAAAATTAAATTGATGTCCTGAAAATCCTCTCAAAGGGAAAATGTGTTTTAAACTTCAGTTGTAAACACGATAACTAATTGTGGGTAATAGCATTCTGGAAGGTAAATAATTATGTTAAAGTATTATCATGTGATTTCACAATGCAAGGGGCTCAGCCCTGTGAGCAAATATTAAAATGTAAAGTATGAAGCAAACACAGACAGATTTGTCAATTTTATATGTTTGAACAATCAGGTTTGCCGCTCAATGTTGCCATAGCAACCAAGCTGCCTATGTGAAATAAGCAACTAAATTTCATTGCTCCTTGGTGTAAAAATAGCAGCTGTTAATGGTTCTTCTCTCTGTTTGAGCACATCATAAAAAATTTTAAATATACCCCCACACACTGTTATTCCAATCCCAAGGCAAAGCTGATGGTCAGTGAGGGTGACCAGCCTTTTCAATTTACCTGGGACTGAGGGGTTTCCCAGCACATAAGACTTCCAGGGCTAAAACCAGGACAATCCTGGAAAAACCGGGATAGTTGATCATCCCACCAGCCCTCCTCAGTAGCTAGAGTTACATTTTATGTTGCCCAGAGGCACACCTTATTTTGTGGAATACAGTAAGTTATGAGCAGAAAAACGGTACGATGAAATGCTATTTGGGGATATTATGCAGCACACAGGAAGGAGAGTCTGGAGGCAGGGAGGCCAGTTAGAAGGCTGCTTCAGAAGTTCCAGTGTGAGGTAATACAGATCTGAAATGGCCCCTCACTTGAATAAATGTGCCATGTCACACCCTAGTGTGTGATTATAAAATAAGGCTATTCTTCCTTTCTCTAAAATTAGGATGAGATACAGGACTATTAAGACTTCTCAGGTGGCTCAGTGGTAAAGAATCTGCCTGCCAACACAGGAAATGCAGGTTTGTTTGGAAGATCCCCTGGAGAAGGAAATGGCAACCCACTCCAGTATTCTTGCCTGGAGAAGTCCATGGACAGAGGAGTCTGACAGGCTACAGTCCATGGGTTGCTAAGAGTCAGACACAGGTTACTAAACAAGAACAACAACAAGCTGTTAACTTGATTGTTGTTGTTGTTCAGTCGCTAAGTTGTGTCTGACTCTTTGTGACTCTATGGACTGCAGCCCACCAGACTCCTCTGTCCTCCATCGTCTCTCGCAGTATGCTCAAATTCATGTCCATTGAGTTGGTGATGCTGTCTAGCCATCTCACCCTCTGCTGTTCTCATCTACATTTGCTCTCAGTCTTTCGCAGCATTAGGGTCTTTTCCAGTGAGTTGGCTCTTTGCATCAGATGGCCAAAGTATTGGAATTTCAACTTCAGCATCAGTCTTTCCAATGAATATTCAGAGTTGATTTCCTTTAGCGTTGGCTAGCTTGATCTCCTTGCTGTCTGAGTGACTCTCAAGAGTCTTCTGCAGCACCCCAATTCGAAAGCATCAGTTCTTCAGTGCTCAGCCTTCCTTATAGTCCACCTCTCACATCCATATATGACTACTGGAAAAACCATAGCTTTGACTTTATGGACCTTTGTTGGCCAAGTGATGTCTCTGCTTTTTAATATGCTCTCTAGGTTGGTCATAGCTTTCCTCTCAAGGAGCAAGTCTCTTTTAATTTCATGGCTGCATTCATGGTCTGCAGTGATTTTGGAGCCTGGGCAAATAAAATCTGTCACTTTTTATTTGTCATAAATAAGTATTTAAATTTACTTATTTACTGTCACTGAAAAATAAAATCCCCACCCCCCCCCCTTCTCATTTGCCATGAAGTGATGGGACCAGATGCCATGATTTTAGTTATTAGATGTCTCCAAAGGTATGCCTCATCTAGGCCCACAGCCTAGATGGCCTATTTGCTGCCATATGACATCTGCTTTGTGCTGCCCTGGTGCCCCCTTGTCCATGCCTACTCCCTACAAAAGTGTTTTTGCTGCTGCCAATCATGAGATGCCAATGACTGTGCTGAGGGTGCTCCCTTTGTATGCTTCCAAAGCCACTGATTCTTGGAGTGGTAAACATTGCTGTTAGTATTTGTCACTTTTTTATTTTATTGAAGTATGGTTGATTTACAATGCTGTGTTAATTTCTGCTGTATGGCAAAGTGACTCAGTTATACATGTATATTCTTTTCCGTTGTGGTTCATCAAGGGATGCTGAATATCGTTCCTGTGCTGTACTGTAGGGCCGTACTGTTTATGCATTCTGTACATAATAGTCTGTGCCTGCTGGCACATCTGATTAGAGTGGCATCCTCTCCAACTCTGGGTCACACTTAGTCACTTTGACTCCAGTCCAACTCTACTCGTGCCAGAGTCACAGAATCTCTAACCTTTTTCTCCAAAGGGACTCAGAGCCAACTCAAGAGAAGGGCCAGTGCATTCTGTCCCCTCCAGGGCCCTCATCTTTCTTCCAGCCCGTCTCCAGTAGAACTCTTTCTTCCTCTCTATTTACAGAGCCAAAGCTCCCAAGTTTATTAGTAAAGAAATCACTGCAGATGGTGACTGCAGCCATGAAATTAAAAGACGCTTACTCCTTGGAAGGAAAGTTATGACCAACCTAGATAGCATATTCAAAAGCAGAGACATCACTTTGCCAACAAAGGTTCGCCTAGTCAAGGCTATGGTCTTTCCTGTGGTCATGTATGGATGTGAGAGTTGGACCGTGAAGAAAGCTGAGCACGGAAGAATTGATGCTTTTGAACTGTGGTGTTGGAGAAGACTCTTGAGAGTCCCTTGGACTGCAAGGAGATCCAACCAGTCCATTCTGAAGGAGATCAGCCCTGGGATTTCTTTGGAAGGAATGATGCTGAAGCTGAAACTCCAGTACTTTGGCCACCTCATGCGAAAAGTTGACTCATTGGAAAAGGCTCTGATGCTGGGAGGGATTGGGGGCAGGAGGAGAAGGGGACGACAGAGGATGAGATGGCTGGATGGCATCACTGACTCGATGGATGTGAGTCTGAGTGACCTCCGGGAGTTGGTGATGGACAGGGAGGCCTGGCATGCGGTGATTCATGGGGTCACAAAAAGTCAGACATGACTGAGTGACTGATCTGATCTGCCTTATTTCACTAACAATAATATTTCATTATACATGTATATGTGTGTGTGTGTATTTATGTATTGCACAGCATCATCTTTATCCATTCCTCTGTTAATGGACATTTAGGTTGCTTCCACATCTTGACTACTTTGCATAATGCTGCTGTGAACACTGGGGTGTCTGTATCTTTCTGAATTCGTGTTTTCATTTTCTTTGGTTATTTACCTAGGAGTGGAATTGCTGGATCATGTGGTAGTTCCGTGTTTAGTTGTTTGGGAAAGCCCCATACTGTTTTCCACAGTGGCTGCACCAGTTTACATCCTGGCGTGTTGTTTTTCACTGGTGCTTCTCATGGCCAGCAGCATAGATATGGTGGAGTGCCCTGGGACATACTTTTGCAGCATCTCCTTTTAAACAAATATGCACCAAGCTCTGATATAGGTCAAGACTGAAAACACAAGAAAGAAAGAGTTGCCTTTGTAGGAGAGAGCAGGGATTAGAGCTTGAGGCAGTGTGGACAACTGACTGCTCTGTCGGTCCACTTCAGATCTTCACTTTTCCCTTTGAATAATGCCTTCCTCTTGGATTTGTCTGTTATGTTATTGGTATAGTTAGTAGCTCCTCCTTTTCCTCTCTCCCAGTACGACGTTTTCCTCTCCAATAGAATCCGGAGCAAAGGGAGGCATGAGGTCAGCTGCTTAAGTCTCTGGTAGAGTCCATAAGGAAGTGAAATATAGTGGCTAAAATCCTGGGAGCAGACTGTGTGGTTAATACATCCTAGTTTTTTCCTCTCTGCCTTGATTTCCTTCTTTTTAAAACAGGGATTAAAACTCACAACTATGTAATACAGCCAAGTGAGAATTATATAAATTACTATGTGCACGGCAGTTAGAATAGAGTCAGGACGTAGGGAGCACGGTGAGTTTGCTGTTACTGTCAAGCCAGTTGTTTGGAACAGCTGTGCAGTCTCATGTGGCAGAGACCACTCACCAGGGCCAGGCGTTCCACAGACTCTAAGTGAAGTGAAAGTCACTCGGTCGTGTCTGACTCTTTGCGACCCCATGGACTATCATGGAATTCTCCAGGCCAGAATACTGGAGTGGGTGGCCTTTCCCTTCTCCAGAGGATCTTCCCAATCCTGGGATCGAATCCAGGTCTACCACATTGCAGGTGGATTCTTTACCAGCTGAGCCACCAGGGAAGCCCAAGAATACTGGAGTGGGTAGCCTATCCCTTCTCCAGGGGAACTTCCCGACCCAGGAAACTGGGGCCTCCTGCATTGCAGGCAGATTCTTGACCACTGAGCTCTCCGAGACAACACAAAAGCTAATGAAGGCCTTCTTTTAGGTGGAATCATTGAGGTCTTTACAAGGATGGCTATAGCTGATGGTGTATGGGAATGATTCTTGTGTTAGCATTTTTTTTGCCACCTACTTTTGATTGGACTTCCCTTGTAGTTCATCTGGTAAAGAATCTGCCTGCAGTGTGGGAGGCCTGGGTTCCATCACTGGGTTGGAAAGATCCCCTGGAGAAGGGAAAGGCTACCCACTCCAGTATTTTGGCCTAGAGAATTCCATGGACTGTATAGTTCATGGGGTCACAAAGAGTCAGACATGACTGAGCAATTTTCACTTCACTTCACTTACTTTTGATTAGAAACACAAATGATGATCAAGAACCCTTGCATTAATTTATTAACACCATGCTCTAATATTGCATAAACCAGATAAAAATGTTTAGATTATATAAGTAAAAGAACATTTCCAGTCCTCCAAATTGAAATTTTGGTATGAAACACAAATTACTCAAGGCTTTGCCTATCTGCAGGTAAAAATGAAGTTCACATCCATCATAAAATAATATTAACATAATATTATTATATATTTTAATACAAGGCTTCCCTGGCTCAGTGGTAAAGAACCTGCCTGCCAGTGCAGGAGATGTGGTTTGATCCATGGGTCAGGAAGATCCTCTGGAGAAGGAAATGGCAACCCACTCCAGGATTCTTGCCTGGAAAATCCAATGGACAGAGGAGCCTGGCAGGCTACAGTCCAAGGGGTCACAAGAGTCAGATACGACTTAGCGACTAAAAACAACACAGCAACACAATAATAAAATAAAATGCATATGGATAATGTATCGCTACTGGTGGTGTCACTCCACTTCTGCTAATTCCATGGAAGGTGTCTCATTTCAAGCATTTCTAGCCCACAGAGTGCCTCTCATGCACTTAGGAATAGGTCTCCTCAGGGTTTTCCACTTAATGTTTCCTACTCTGAGAGCATCTGAAGCACTGTTTCACCATTGTCCGGCCCTACTGTCCTTCCTGAAAGAGTAAATCCCTTCCAGGAACATTGTCTTTTTAGCAGTCACAGAGGTGAGGCTGCTTTATGGCAGAGCAGTGGCGAGACACACATTCAGTGGTGGCTCTCCTAAGGAACCTCTCCTAAGCCTGTGAATTACATGCTGTATTCTACTGGCTCTGTTTTCTTCCTCTGTTTACCTCCATGCAACACAAATATTGAGCTTACTCAAGCCAGGGGTGAGGAAAAACCTGTAAAGACCCAAGAATGGACACCTAAGCTGTTCCTGTCCTTATGTTTAATTTAATGCTGTTGCACATCTCCAGTGTTAGAATCAATACTAGCTCTTGAGTAGGCCCACTTAATGCCATCATTAATCCCAGGGGGAGATGTTGATGACAGAAAGACAGTTTCTCTTTTTCTTGACAGCCAATCTGCATTTAATTTTTTCTTAATTTCTACTCATTCTGTTTAAAGTCTTTGTGGTGTTTACAGTTTATGGAAAGAATGCTTATAAGCTATTCTTTCCTTAGGCAAGCTAAATGTGTTAAATGATGTTATTTTTCACACAGACATCAATTCTTTTTTCCAGGTTACTTTTGATGTTCTCCTTGGAGCTTACGGCAGTCTGTGTATATTGAAGTAGACCTCAGTTTACAAAATAAATGTATTGCTGAAGATTGTGTTCAAAATTCTCAAATTAAATCCTACTGTTCTTTTGACTGACTCATAAAGTTGGAATTGTGTTTCCTTGGGGGTGAAGGGAAATCCCATAAAGATCTTAATTAAAACATTTGTTAGAGAAGGGGTGAGCAACAAGGGTACTTTTGTGCTGTATTACAGTACTTTCTACGTTGTTAGTCTCAGTGTTGGCTAATTTGAGGTTTCACAATAAAACTAGGGTGTCTAAACATTTCCCACAGCCTTTGGCATAGCAGAAAAATACTGGCTACCTTTCTAAGCTAGCTGTAGTACATTTGCTAATTTGCTAGTTTACCAATCTTTGGCTTTTGGCCCAGGAGAGATGGTACCAAGAACCGCACCCCCCCTCCTTTTTTTTCAAATAATGCCAGTTAGACCTAATGAATACATTTTAGATTTTTGAGGATAGCTGGATATTAAATACCCTGGTTCCATTGCCTCCATGAGAATATTTGTTGTTTCTACTGTTGTTCTATTGTTGGGTTCTGAAAGGTGATAACACAATAAGAAGAGGATACCGCTGAGAGTTGAATAACATTTATTCATCAGTCTAGAGATGTGATTTTCTCTTAACTTTATTAATGTGGTTTTGGTAAATTTTACATCTGGCTGATTGATTTTTGTTACCAGGAGAATGTTTATTTCTCTTGTGTGTGTGTGTGTGTGAATAGGGAGGAAGTAACTATATACTCAGCTATAGGAGGTAAGCAGACAGGAGCTAAATATAACAACTGATAAGAATGAGAGGAAATTCTGTATTTAGAGAACATCCTTGCTGAAAGTGCTAGATGGAAATAAGAAAAACAAGTGGCTGTTACTTTTCTATAAATAACTTTCCAGTCACATTTCTCTTCTTGTCTAGCTTACTGTCCCACATCCACATTATTTTTTCTTTTCTATTTTTTAGTTGCAGCCTGTGGAATCTTCTGGTTTTGGCATATAGGCTGTTTAGCTGCAGCATGGGAATTCTGAGTTGTGGGATCTAGTTCCCTGATCAGTGATCAAATCCAGGCCCCTTGCATCAAGAGCACGGAGTCTTAGCCACTCAAGCACCAGAGAAGTCCCTGTATTATCTTCTTTTTATTATTCATATTTTTCAGTTTTTCTGTCCTCTACTACATGCCTGACTTCCTCAACTTACAGTTTTTCTGAGGGCTGGTGGGTGTAAAGTTAGACATCATGCACTTTCTGCATTTTATGTTGACGGGTTTTAACCACGTTTCTCAGTATGGTTGGCAACATTTAGCCTCTTCTAGGAATAAAATAAAAGGAACATGTTAAAGAGATGGCAAGAAGATGAAGGGATGACTGGGACTGGAGAGCAGAAAATGGGTGATAAAAATGAAAAGAAACAAAGAGTTCATATTAGTCAGTGTGGGAGTGACTCTGAATAGACATTCAGAAAGCTCAAAATAGTCTCCCTTACCCAATTGCTGTGGGACTTGACATTCCATGGAAATAGATTGATCCTGTGGGTTCACTCCATAGGCATCCTAATTTTTTTTATTGAATTATAGCTGGTTTATAATGTTGTTCCAATCTCTCAGATCAGATCAGATCAGATCAGTCACTCGGTCGTGTCTGACTCTTTGCGACTCTATGAATCGCAGCACGCCAGGCCTCGCTGTCCATCATCAACTCCCGAAGTTCACTCAGACTCATGTCCATCGAGTCAGTGATGCCATCCAGCCATCTCATCCTCTGTTGTCCCTTTCTCCTCCTGCCCCCAATCCCTCCTAGCATCAGAGTCTTTTCCAATGAGTCAACTCTTCACATGAGGTGGCCAAAGTACTGGAGTTTCAGCTTCAGCATCATTCCTTCCAAAGAAATCCCAGGGCTGATTTCCTTCAGAATGGACTGGTTCCAATCTCTACCGTATAGCAAAGTGACTCAGTTATACCTATATAGACATTTTAAAATATTCTTTTCCATTATGGTTTATCACAGGATATTGAATATAGTTCCTTGTGCTATACAGTAGGACCTTGCTGTTTAACCATCCTTTATATACTAGTTCACATCTGCTAATCCAAAGCTCCCCTCCCTCAGCCTCTCCCCTCCCCTTTGTGAACTGCAAATCTGTTCTCTATGTCAGAGGCATCTTAATTTAAAATTTAAAATGCAGACATTCTTAACAGGTGCGAGCCCTTTCCAGAAAGTCTTCCATCATAAAATATATTTGAATACAAAGTCGCCTGTTAGGGTAATTATTCTCTCTTAGGTAGTTAGGATCTGGGCAGTGAAGGAAATCAAGGTTTGAATAAAGTGACCTCATCTGGCCCACGGCTTTAAAAACCATCTGTGTGATGATGGTACCGATTTCATATCTTCACTTCCAACCCTAAACTGTAGACTGCCTACTAGACGTCTTTATTTGGGTGTCGTCAATTAGTGTCTCAAACTCAGCAAGTTTGGATCTGCCAAGAAGCAAATGCAGAAGTTGGATTAGAGGTGTGATCCCCCTTACTGGGAAGAATGCCTGTGAGAAAAAGTGGGGGGTGGTTACTAGAGGAGAGTGGGAGACTCAGAGGAGTCTGGAAGAGTTGTCAGACTATGATGTGGGGCTAACCCAGGTAGGGTTAGAGAGAAGGAAGAAAGTTTGGGTAGAAAGTCACAGACTTTGATACAATTTTAAGAAAATTTCTGCAAGGTTGCTGTGCAAAATTGGCATCAGAGGAGTCCTGCATCTCTTATGAATGGGCATGACAGTATCCCTAACAGTTATTAGCTGGGAGTAGTCGGGAGGAAGCGTGACCTTGATGCAAATTTGGCCTGGGGGCTGGGCCATCCATCAACACACGCCCTACACTTGGAGATCTGAGAAGCATTTTTTTTTTTTTTTTTGAGAGGCGTGTTTTCATGGTTGCCTCATGTCCCTAGAGAAGCTTTGGATTATTCCTCACATCTATCACTCCAGAAATTCTCCTTTCCCAATTTCTTCTTTCAGTCACTGTTGACTCAACTCCAATAGCTACTTGTCAGCCCCACCATCATCTAGTCTAACATCTCACTTCTGCTTTTATCTATGTCTCTTTTTCACAAAAAGCTGTGTTCCCTTGAAAATACAAATCATCTCATTACCCCTATGTTCAAAATGCTGTCATGGCTTCCCATTTGATTGATAATTAAGTTCAAATTCTCTACCAAGAACCTTATTCTCTTTCAAGAACACAAACTCACCCTTGCCTCCGGGCCTTTGCACTTTCTGTTGCCTTGGCTTTGAATGCTTTTTTCTCAGATATTCCCAGAGCTCATCCTTTCGGGTCTCTGCCCAAATGTTACCTGATCAGAGCATCCTTCTCTGGCCAGTTTATATTACTCAGTCTTCTTCCATAAAATTCAATACCATATATTTATCATTTTTTATTAATTGTCTGTTTCCCCTAATTAGAATGTAAGTGCTATGAAGGCAAAATCTTTATCTATTTTATTTACAACTATTTCCTTAGCACCTGTCATAAATAGATTTTAAGTAAATATTTATTGAGTGAATAAATACAGTTTTAAAATGTACAAAATTTGGACTATATTGACCATATATTCTGTGTCATAGTATTAAATTTTATAATCTACATTTATGTAATATATCATAAAAATTTTCCAGTACTTTTAGCATTCTTCTACAGCATGGTATTCCATTTTATGACTGCAGTTAATTACATTTTACGGATGTGCCATATTTACTTAACCCCAATTATATCCAAAATTTTTGACTATTATGTGAATAATATTATAATGAACATCATTGCCCTTAAAATTAGTGGGGACATTGACTAAACGTATCTTGCTCATTATTCTATCCCTGCTGCTGCTGCCAAGTCACCTCAGTCATGTCCGACTCTTTGCAACCCCATAGATGGCAGCCTACCAGGCTCCCCTGTCCCTGGGATTCTCCAGGCAAGAACACTGGAGTGGGTTGCCATTGCCTTCTCCAAATTCTATCCCTAGTGCCTGGCAAATACTTTTACTTGAGTGAATGTATAAATAAATATGTAGAAAATATTTGACTCATTTTGTTGTTTCTAAGGTAAAAGCATACAAGTTGAATCATTACTTTTTAAAAAATTGAGGTGTAGTTTATTTATAATATTACATAAGTTTCAGATGTACAATATAGTGATCAGCAATTTTTAGTTTGTACTTTATAATTATTATAAAATAACACATTTGTAGTTATTATAAAAATAATAGCAGTTATTACTTATATTATTAATAATAGTTAATATTATAGTATACTATAGTATTAATGATAGTAGTTATTATGATTAATAACTAATATTGGTAGTTATTATTAAACTATCAGCTATATTCCCTGTGTTGTATCATATAGCCTTGTAGCATTTATTTAATTCATAGTTAGTTCAGACCTTTTAATCTCTTGTCTCTAATTTGCTCTTCCCTGCCTCTCTTTCCCACTACTAACCACTAGTTTATTCTATATATTTGTGAGTCTGTTTCTTTTTAATTATATTTGGTAGTTTGTTTTACTTTTTAGATTCCACATATGAGTGATAATATATAGTATTTGTCTTTCTCTATCTGACTTATTTTACTAAGCATAATACCCTCCAGGTTGTTGCAAATGGCAGAATTTCCTTCCTTTTTTATGTCTGAGTAGTATTCCATTGTGTGTATGTATATACATATATACATCCAAAATGTGTGTGCCTGGAAAATCCCTTGGACGGAGGAGCCTGATAGGCTACAATCCATGGGGTCACAAAGAGTCGGACACGACTGAGCTTCTTCACTTCACTTCACTTCACATACATACTATATAGCATGTATAGTATACACACACACACAATTTTGGATGTATATAGTATACACACACACACCACATTTTAGATGTATATAGTATACACACACACACACACACACACACCACATTTTCTTTATGTATTTACCTGTTGATGGATGCTTAGATTGCTTCCATATCTTGCCTACTGATTGTAAATAAGGCTGTTATGAACTTGGGAATGCAAATGTCTTTTTGAGTTAGTTTATCTTCTTTGGATATATTCCAGAAGTGGAATTTCTGAATCACATGTTAGTTCTATTTCTAGTAAAATTTCCTCTTGAAGATGGTCACTTTATGTTTCCACCAGCAGATTATGAAGTGCTTACTATTTTGTCAAAAACATTCAACAAAGTAAAACATTTCCAATTTGACCAATGACAGATAATATCTCATTTTAATTTACTCTATTTCATTAACAGAGAAGTTATATTTTTATCATAGATTTATTGACTATTTGCATTTCTACTTTAACAAAACACCTGTTCTTGTCCCTGGATATTTCAGATGTGGTGGAAAATATGGTTATGAGGCCTGATTCTGCCATTCATTAACTGTCTTGTTTTCTTAAGTAACTTAACTTATCTGAACTTCAACTTCTTAACCTTAATGTGGAAAAAATAGTGGTGCCTGTCTTCTGGGGCTTTCTGTGCAAGTTGCCAAGGGATCTGGGCTGGGGTTGCTGCTGCTAAGTCGCTTCAGTCGTGTCCGACTTTGTGCGACCCCATAGATGGCAGCCCGCCAGGCTTCCCCGTCCCTGGGATTCTCCAGGAAAGAACACTGGAGTGGGTTGCCATTTCCTTCTCCAATGCGTGAAAGTGAAGTCGCTCAGTGGTGTCCGACTCCAGCGACCTCATGGACTGCAGCCTACCAGGCTCCTCCGTCCATGGGATTTTGTAGGCAAAAGTACTGGAGTAGGGTGCCATTGCCTTCTCTGGGGCTGGGGTTAGCCTCATGCTTATAGTGCTCTCCTTACTGTTGGGATGGCCCAGAGCAGTTGGTTGTAAAGGAAAAAAGCTTTTTCCCCCCTTAAGTTGTAGTAAGGAGTAACTGAGAAAAGGCATGTAAAATGCACAGCACAGTTCCTGGTTGCAGCCCTATAGACTGTAGTCTGCCAGGCTTCTCTGTCCGTGGGATTCTCCAGGCAGGGATACTAGAGTGGGTTGTCATGTTGTTCTCCAGGGGATCTTCCCGACCCCGGGATCAAACCTAAGTCTCCTGGGTCTCCTACATTGCAGGCAGGTTCTTTACCACTAGTGCCACCTGGGAAACCTTCCTGGTACAGAGTAAGTACTAATAAATGGGAATTCCTGTGGCTGCTTTACTTTATCTCTGGTACACTGTACTCTTCTGGAGGTGAGTAACCATATTTCACAAATTATTGAAATCCTAGGGTCTCATGGAGTACTTGGGATACTAGGATATAGTAGAGCCTTAGCTACTCAATCAGTGTGTGTTGTAAGATAAAAGATTATATAAAATTTTGGTAACTGGGGGACTCTTGTCTTAGCTAATGTCTCTGTCTCTTGATTCAGCTCCTTGTTCATCTTGTCTTAGAGTATCTACCTCAGGTTCCCAGGCCTGCTTGACCTCAGGTCAGCCAAGCTATGGCATAACAGTTTCATACTACTCAACAGAATTTTCAGACCTGATTTCTTCCTAGAGAGTTGCGGGCTGTTTATGAGTTGTTTATATGGAGAGTCAATAGAGATGTCATTTTCCCTGCTCTTTTTCCCATCCCATAGATATTTCATTGCACATTGTTTCTCCATATCTAAGAATATCCTTATCCTTACTGTATTTTTTTAATCACTTGGGGAACACCCAAGAGAAAGCAGAATTGCATTTCTCCATAAATAACCAAGGGAACTTTGATAACTGATGGCATTTTCTTTGCCCCTCCAGATATCCTTTAGAGAGATGCCTTAGAAAGATATATGATGAAGTATGAATAAGATGGGAAAAAAGCCAAAGACACTAAATGTGTTTTGGAAAATAAATCAGAGAAAGGACCTAAATTCATGAAATCAAATGTTCCATTAAAATATTTTTCTCTCCCTGATGCCACTACCCATTTAATTTCACTGTGCTGGTCTGTTGGGGTTTCCAGAGGTCTCAGTTTAATTTAAGAATTTCTTTTCCAATTTGGATTCCTTTTATTTCTTTTTCTGCTCTGATTGCTGTGGCCAAAACTTCCAAAACTATGTTAAATAGTAATGGTGAAAGTGGGCATCCTTGTCTTGTTCCTGACTTTAGAGGAAATGCTTTCAATTTTTCACCATTGAGGATAATGTTTGCTGTGGGTTTGTCATATATAGCTTTTATTATGTTGAGGTATGTTTCTTCTATTCCTGGGACTGGGAGAGGGTGGGATGATTTGGGAAAATAGCATTGAAATATGTATAATATCATATCTGAAATGAGTCGCCAGTCCAGGTACGATGCCCGATAACAGATGCCTGGGGCTGGTGCACTGGGACGACCCAGAGGAATGGTATGGGGAGGGAGGAGGGAGGAGGGTTCAGGATGGGGAGCACGTCTATACTGGTGGCGGATCCATCTCGATGTATGGCAAAAGCAATACAATATTGTAAAGTTAAGCAAAATAAAATTTAATTAAAAAAAAAAAAAAGAATTTCTTATGGCACCAACCAGAAAAAATAGAAAGCCCAGCACAATGATTCCTTTGACTGCACTAATTATATTTATTAAGGCTGTGTTGAGACAGTGGTCAAGCTTCCTTTTGGGAAATAGTTACTTGATGGGAGATTGAACATTTATAGTTGACATTCCTGAATTAACATAACTATGGCTAGAATCATTTTTCTTTTTTATCATTCTTTGCCATGCCTTACTTGGTCACTAAATGCTGTCTGCTCTGAACAACCCTGATAGATGAGGCAACATGCTTGTAAATAACAGATATATTTGTAGTGCTTGCCTAGTAAGAAAGAAATGTGTCTTTGCATTTCAGTGTAACTGTAACAGATGTCTGAATATTTTAAAATGTGGTTGATGTTGCAAATTAAGATTTTGGTCATTAGGATAAATTAAAATTTCTACCTAATCAGTTTATGATGTGGTAGTAAACAGTGTTCACATGGTGACCCTCCTGACAAGCCACCAACCATCTGGAGAAAACGCAAACACCCCTCTCCAATTAATTGGATGTTTAAAAAATATGCAGTATAGAAATATTTGGTCTCCACAAAGGATAATAGACTCAGTAATAAGTAACATAACTCTAACTCAGAAAATATAAACTTATTGTATGATAGTACAAAGATGAATCCAAGTCATTTGTGTCTTTATTTAGCTGGTTTATCTATAACATGACTGGTTTGGGAAAAATTTTGAGAATATAAACTTATATATTCAAACACCAAGATAAGATAGCTTTTCAAAAGTGAGAAAATACAGGTAAAGGGAAAATATTATGCCTGGAAGTAGAATGTCTGGGCAAGAGGCACACAGTAAAAGTATGCTGTGCAGTTGGTTTTTTTTTTTATTTTTTTGCCAGAGGAGGGTCATAGTTTGAGTGCTGAACTTTCTGGCAGCTAACAAATGGAAAGAAATATGATTAGTTACATGATTCACCATGTTCACAAGATGAAAACAAAACACGTTGCGGAGAAATGTGACTATTCCTGAAATGGAGACCAATCAGAATATTCCTTAACTGATCCTCATGGGAGTACACTGCATAATTAAGGAACAGTATTTCACACCTCCAAAATTATCCTTACATTAAATACAGGGAGTCACTTCAAGGACAGATTCTTAAGTTATCACTAACATAAGCCAAAAGCATCATGCTAATGTGCAAGCGAAGACCTGAACAGCGTGTCTGCAGTGTGTCCTGGAGGGATCTAGGGTCCTGAGGCCGCCAGAGGTTGTCTGTATGAGTGGGGAAGACACTCAGCTCTGTCTGTGACCATGCAGTGCTTCCTAAAAGAGAGGCTTAAACTGAGTGTTGAAAGCAGAGTAGGGGCCACCTAAGGTAGACAGGCTGGTATGCTATTTTATAACATATTTAAATGATAATTTAATTTTGCTTCAGTTTTCTTTTATTATTTTAGGTATAGATTTCTTTGAAAATGACATTTGTTTTCCTCTTTTTGAAAATTTAAAAGACATGGTTTCAGTTCAGTTCAGTTCAGTTGCTCAGTCGTGTCCGACTCTTTGCGACCCCATGAATCGCAGCACACCAGGCCTCCCTGTCCATCACCAACTCCCGGAGTTCACTCAGACTCTCGTCCATCGAGTCCGTGATGCCATCCAGTCATCTCATCCTCTGTCATCCCCTTCTCCTCCTGCCCTCAATCCCTCCCAGCATCAGAGTCTTCTCCAATGAGTCAACTCTTCGCATGAGGTGGCCAAAGTACTGGAGTTTCAGCTTCAGCATCATTCCTTCCAAAGAAATCCCAGGGCTGATCTCCATTTAAAAAGATGAAAGTTTAAAGAAGAAAATAAAAATCACCCAGAAATAAAAATGATCAGTGATTCCTATTTGTTTGTTTTTTTGTTTGTGTGTTATGTATGTACATATGTGTGTTTCAAAATTGAGATCATACTGTATGTATGATTTTGTATGCTATGCTATGTCACCTCAGTTGTGTCCGACTGTGACCCTATGAACTGTAGCCCACCAGGCTCCTCTGTCCATGGGATTCTCCAGGCAAGAATACTGGAATGGTTTGTCATTTCCTTCTCCAAATATGTGATTTTGCATCCTTTTAAAGGTAACATTATACCTCTTCTTCAAGTACCTTTCTTTGAAAACTTGGGTGGTTTTTATTTTTTTCTAAATAAAGGCATGCTGCAATAAACATTCTAAAGCATAACTTTTTGAATGCTATATATGCTAAATCACTTCAGTCGTGTCTGACTCTGTGCGACCCCATAGATGGCAGCCCACCAGGCTCCCCCGTTCCTGGGATTCTCCAGGCAAGAGCACTGGAGTGGGTTGCCATTTCCTTCTCCAGTGCATGAAAGTGAAAAGTAAAAGTGAAGTCGCTCAGTCGTGTCCGACTCTTAGCGACCGCGTGGACTGAAGCCTACCAGGCTCCTCTGTCCATGGGATTTTCCAGGCAAGAGTACTGGAGTAGGGTGCCATTGCCTTCTCAGAACTTTTTGAATAACTTCTGGTTATTTACTTCAGATAGGTTTTCTAGATGTGAAATTATTGAGTTAAATAGTAGAAATATTTTTAAATCAGTTGATAACTATTGGCAAATTGAAGATATTGCTGCTTTAGTTTATATAAAACTTTGTGCTCATATGTGTATTTTTCCTTTTGTTTTTTATTTTATATTGGAGTGTAGTTGATTTGCAATGTTGTGTTAGTTTCAGGTGTACAGCAAAGTAATTTAGTTATACATATACATATATCCAGTCAGTTTTTAGATTCTTTTCCCATGTAAGTTATTACATAATATTGAATAGAGTTCCCTGTGCTGCAAAGCAGGTCCTTATTGATTATCTATTTTATATAGAGTAGTGTGTATATGTTAATCCCAGACTCCTTATTTATTGCTCCCCTCTCTTTTCCTCTTTTTTTTTTTTGAAGTCTGTGAGTCTGTTTCTATTTTGTAAGTAAGTTCATTTGTATCATTTTTTTTAGATTCTACATATTAATGATATGTGATATTTGTCTAACTTTTCACTTAGTATGATAATCTCTAGGTCTATCAGAGTTGCTGCAGCTGGCATTATTTCCTTCTTTTTATGGCTAAGTAATATTCCCTTGTATGTATAGATCACATCTTCTTTATCCCTCCCTCTGTTGATAGACATCTAGGTTGCTTCCATATCTTGGGTATTGTAAATAGTGCTGCAATGAACATTTGGGTGCATGTATCTTTTAGAAGTATGGTTTTCTCCAGAGATATGCCCGGGAATGGGGTTCCTGTATCATATGGTACATATTATATATGTATGTGATTTTACTTGTTTACATATATGTCTTTGGGAATTTATTTTATTCTTGTAATAATCATGTGTTCATGGGAAATAGATGGGGGAACAGTGGAAACAGTGTCAGACTTTATTACTTTGGGCTCCAAAATCACTGCAGATGGTGATTGCAGCCATGAAATTAAAAGACGCTTACTCCTTGGAAGGAAAGTTATGACCAACCTAGATAGCATATTGAAAAGCAGAGACGTTACTTTGCCAACAAAGGTCTGTCTAGTCAAGACTATGTTTTTTTCAGTAGTCGTGTATGGATGTGAGAATTGGACTGTGAAGAAAGCTGAGTGCCGAAGAATTGATGCTTTTGAACTGTGATGTTGGAGAAGACTCTCGAGAGTCCCTTGGACTGCAAGGAGATCCAACCAGTCCATTGTGAAGGAGATCAGTCCTGGGATTTCTTTGGAAGGAATGATGCTAAAGCTGGCACTCCAGTACTTTGGCCACCTCATGAGAAGAGTTGACTCATTGGAAAAGACTGATGTTGGGAGGGATTGGGGGCAGGAGGAAAAGGGGACGACAGAGGATGAGATGACTAGATGGCATCACTGACTCGATGGATGTGAGTCTGAGTGAACTCTGGAAGTTGGTGATGGACAGGGAGCCCTGGCACGCTGCAATTCTTGGGGTTGCAAAGAGTTGGACACGACTGAGCGACTGAACTGAACTGAACTGACTGATTAGTAAGTCACTTTTTTTTTTTTTTAATAGAAGAGGAAACCTATGTAGAGAACATATGATTTGTCCAAAGTCGCAGAAAGTATCTATGTATTTTGCTCGAGGTGAGCCAAGTTTTGTTTTTCTTCTTCATTCTGCTTGAGTAGACATTACAATGGTATTTTAAAAAATTGTTTTCTTCTTACATGGAAATCACAAGATGGCCTGGTGATTGATTTTGGTGTTTCTTTTTATTATTACCTTGTCTTCTAAATAGTAAAGTTATAGATTAATTATAAAACACCCCTTGGGGGAATGAGATTGCTTAACAGAGATATGAATTTATCTGCAAGATAAATTATTGAGGTAATCTAACAACAGCAATAGCAGTCTCTGCTACGACTGTCCTGGAAGGATCCTAGCACATTTCAAGCATACTGTTGAGTGGCAGTAATGATGTAGCTTCATTGGCAATCCCAGGTGGTAATATTCTTTATAAAAAGGAATGGTGCAATAAGGTAAATGCATGAGTGGTTCAGCGAAATAAACATTTTCACCTCAAACACTGCATTGTCACAGCCAAGTCTGTTTATTCCCCTGCATTACTCTATTTCATAGAATTCCACAAATTTCATTCCAGTATTTTTGTGAAGGCACATATTGAAAGGAACATTTTGCTCCTTGGACATAATCAAAACGTGTGAGACAGCAGTGTCCTGAAGTCTGCCTGTAATACTTTCTTTGGTTCTGTGTCAGAGACAGCTTCATAGGAGAGGCCAGTTCATGTGAGGTCCCCTGGTCCCCAGGTTCAGCGACACTCCCTGCTGCAAAGACAAGACAGACCGGGATTTGTGAGCCCGGGATTTGACACAAATGGGGCTGCACCTGAGAATCCTGCTCAGGACTTGCGAGTGGTAAGTAGTGAAGTTCGCTTCTGCTGCTGTTGGTCACAAAAGGATTTGAAGATGGGAATATTCAACGTCTTTTTTTTTGAAAAATGAGGCTGTGGAAAAGGACTCGGATCTTAAATGTGAAAATGAGAAACGAAAGAGTCTTGATCCATCAGAAGTTTATCACCTTGGAACAAAACACATTGCCATCTATAATATTGGGAATGCAGTGGCTTTCGATTTTAAAAGTCCTTCAGGGTACAATTTCTCTTAGTTCTCTATGCAAATGTATTCCAGTCAGATAAGGGGGAAGGTCTGTTATCTGTACAAATTTAATTGTAACCATACATTTCTTTAGTTTATTAACACTTATTCAATCAGCATATGAGTAGATAAAAATCCATCTGGACTGTGTAAATGGTATTAAAATACAGTATTTCTCCAAATGCAGACTTACTGGATAGCTTCCCAAAGGAAATATACAGCCCAGTGGTTTTATTGCGTGAGCTCACCAGAGTGTGGCTCGTTACTGTGGAGCTCAAAATACAGGACACATATAGGACATCTGTGCCCCGAGGCCATTACAGAGTTTTGGTCTGTCTTGTCTTTGCAGCAAGGGGTGTTGCTGAACCTGGTGATTACAGCTCAGTGAACTGCTGGTCTCTTCTTGTCCTTCCAGAAAGTTGTGCCCTAGAGTTGTGTGAAGCTGCCTGTTCATGCTCCAGGTCTGTTCAGCAATTAATAGCAGTTTGTGTGAATTGATGTTTTACCTAGTTCGTAAGAAGTTTGCCTTATCCCCTCTCAGCAAGTTCTGCTTTCTTCTAGTAAAGCCTGGGTTTTCACATCTGGGTAGATCAACACATTTACTTTAATTTTGTTTCTGGATATATATATTGATCCTTGCTTGTGGGAGTCAAGCCACTGTTTTATTAGGAAGAGGAAGCTTTTGTTTGAAAAAATAAATCCTCTGCCTTCAAGGAGGCCTCAACAAGATCTTGTTATTTTTTAAATAAGAATCTTTAAC
Source organism: Tragelaphus eurycerus (assembly GCA_935064755.1). Taxonomy (NCBI): domain Eukaryota; kingdom Metazoa; phylum Chordata; class Mammalia; order Artiodactyla; family Bovidae; genus Tragelaphus; species Tragelaphus eurycerus. The sequence goes on from CAKXYN010000038.1 coordinate 10,813,714, forward strand.
ATCATTTTCTACTTTTTGCTTTGGTGCATCCTTTTTATTTTGCGTTCATTGCTGCTGTTGTCAAGTTAGCATAAGTTTTCTAAGTATGTATAATGCTTGCTGGGTTTTGGAAGGCAGGTTGCTTCCTTTGGAAATCCGGTTATTTAATTAATAAGAGTAGAAAAGAATAACACATGTATATTCATAATACTAACTGGAAGTTCATCTACATCAAAAGCTGGATGACACTTTAAGTAGTGTGAGAATTTAGAGATTGTACAGTGGGTGGAGCAGCTTGCAAAGAACATAATGTGTGGGGTGAGGAACACACTGTGTGGTGTGAAGAAGCCGTTTGATTAGGGTGGGGTGAGAATGGCAGGGATGTATATTGGGTGGTGGTGGTAAATATATATAGGGTTGATGAGGCCTCAGTGCTGAGGTCAAAGAGTTTGGTTTTGATTTAAAAGTAATAGGAATATATATTATCATTTCTGAAATAGGAAGATGACATAATGGCTTTAGAAAGATTTATATGACAGTGTTGTATAAAAATAATTTATAGAGGGAGAATGTAAAAGGAGTGAAATTTTATCAAGTCATTATCCATCTATTTCATGCTCTTCCTAAAGGTGTCCTAATTTGCCCTTTGGTTTATTGTGTATTCTTAGGGTACAGATATTAAGCTGATTGCTTGAGATTGTCCTTAATGATTGCCAAGGCTGATCTATAATGCTCTGCACTGATCAGCTTTTCAACCCTGAGCTTATGATATACCAATGTATATTTTAAGGAGGGGCTTCCCTGGTGGCTCAATCAGTAAAGAAAGAGCCTGCAATGCAGGAGACCTGAGTTCAATCCCTGGGTCTGGAAGATCCCCTGGAGAAGAAAATGGCAACCCACTCTAGTATTCTTGTCTGGAGAACTCCATGGACAGAGGAGTCTGGTGTGTTACAGTCCAGGGGCTCACAGAGAGTTGGACACAACTGAGTGACTTTTACTTTATTATTTTAAGGAGTCTTTATTTTTAATTTAATTTAATTTTATTTATATATATATTTTTAAATTTTATTTTGCTTAACTTTACAATATTGTATTGCTTCTGCCATACATTAAGATGGATCCACCACAAGTATACATGTGTTCCCCATCCTGAACCCTCCTCACTCCTCCCTCCCCATACCATCCCTCTGGGTCGTCCCAGTGCACCAGCCCCAGGCATCCGTTATCAGGCATTGTACCTGGACTGGTGACTCGTTTCAGATATGAGATTATACATATTTAAATGCTATTCTCCCAAATCACCCCACCCTCTCCCTCTCCCAAAGTCCAAAAGACTGTTCTATACATCAATGTCTCTTTTGCTGTCTCGTATACAGGGTTATTGTTACCATCTTTCTAAATTCCATATATATGCGTTAGTATATTATATTTGTGTTTTTCTTTCTGGCTTACTTCACTCTGTATAATAGGCTCCAGTTCCATCCACCTCCTTAGAACTGATTCAAATGTATTCTTTTTAATGGCTGAGTAATACTCCATTGTGTATATGTACCACAGCTTTCTTATCCATTCATCTGTGGATGGACATCTAGGTTGCTTACTTTATTATTTTAAGGAGTCTTCAATAGATGGCTTACATTTGCTTTGTGAGTAGACGTGTAGAAGGTTCTGGAGCCATTTTGAAACTGTAAAAGTCAGAATAGGCTAAGTTTGCTGAAGTAACAAGCACCAACCAAATCTCAGTGGCTAAACACCATAAAAGCATTTCTGGTAAATGTCTATTTATGCCGACTATAGTGAGTCATTGCAGTGACTCAGTGAGGTCATTTGGAGCCCTTATCTCCCTATGTGCTTCCATTCTTCCCAAGGCAGGAGAAGAGGAACTTGGAAAATTATGTACTGTTATGTAAGGCTAGAGGGATGCAGCTAACTTGTAGTCACATTTCTCTGGCCCATGGAAATGACCTGGTTATACAAAACTTCAAAGTAGCAGAGAGTACTATGCCATCATATGCCCTAAATAAAAGAAAACAGGGTATGTGTTAACATCTGTAATGACCACCACAGATATATAACCTCTTTCAAAGCACTCATGAGCATTGAAAGACTAATATCTTTCAAATGAAATTATTTTACTGAGAGGTGTTTCATCCACTTCCTAGGTCTATAGGCTCATAGGCCCAGAGAAAATTAGAATTTTAATATAAATGGACAAGGTGACCCACAACATGGCTTGAATATGATTCTCTGTTCAGATCAGATCAGATCAGTCGCTCAGTCGTGTCCGCCTCTTTGCGACCCCATGAACTACAGCACGCCAGGCCTCCCTGTCCATCACCAGCTCTCGGAGGTCACTCAGACTCACATTCATCGAGTCAGTGATGCCATCCAGCCATCTCATCCTCTGTCGTCCCCTTCTCCTCCTGCCCCCAATCCCTCCCAGCATCAGAGTCTTCTCCAATGAGTCAACTTTTCGCATGAGGTGGCCAAAGTACTGGAGTTTCAGCTTTAGCATCATTCCTTCCAAAGAAATCCCAGGGCTGATCTCCTTCAGAATGGACCGGTTGGATCTCCTTGCAGTCCAAGGGACTCCCAAGAGTCTTCTCCAACACCACAGTTCAAAAGCATCAATTCTTCGGCGCTCAGCCTTCTTCACAGTCCAGCTCTCACATCCATACATGACCACAGGAAAGACCATAGCCTCGACTAGGCGAACCTTTGTTGGCAAAGTGATGTCCCTGCTTTTGAATATGCTATCTAGGTTGGTCATAACTTTCCTTCCAAGGAGTAAGCGTCTTTTAATTTCATGGCTGCAGTCACCATCTGCAGTGATTTTGGAGCCCAGAAAAATAAAGTCTGACACTGTTTTCACTGTTTCTCCATCTATTTCCCATGTAGTGATGGGACCAGATGCCATGATCTTCGTTTTCTGAATGTTGAGCTTTAAGCCAACCTTTTCACTCTCCACTTTCTATTACTTTACTAGCGTGTGAGATGAGTGCAATTGTGCGGTAGTTTGAGCACTCTTTGGCATTGCCTTTCTTTGGGATTGGGATGAAAACTGACATTTTCCAATCTTGTGGCCACTGCTGAGTTTTCCAAATTTACTGGCATATTGAGTGCAGCACTTTCACAGCATCATCTTTCAGGATTTGGAGTAGCTCAACTGGAATTCCATCACCTCCACTAGCTTTGTTCGTAGTGATGCTTTCTAAGGCCCACTTGACTTCACATTCCAGGATGTCTGGCTCTAGGTCAGTGATCACACCATCATGATTATCTGGGTCGTGAAGCTCTTTTTTGTACAGTTCTTCTGTGTATTCTTGCCACCTCTTAATATCTTCTGCTTCCGTTAGGTCCATACCATTTCTGTCCTTTATCGAGCCCATTTTTGCATGAAATGTTCCTTTGGTGTCTCTGATTTTCTTGAATAGATCCTTAGTCTTTCCCATTCTGTTGTTTTCCTCTATTTCTTTGCATTGATCACTGAAGAAGGCTTTCTTATCTCTTCTTGCTATTCTTTGGAACTCTGCATTCAGATGTTTATATCTTTCCTTTTCTCCTTTGCTTTTCGCTTCTCTTCTTTTTGCAGCTATTTGCAAGGCCTCCCCAGACAGCCATTTTGCTTTTTTGCATTTCTTTTCCATGGGGATGGTCTTGATCCCTGTCTCCTGTACAGTGTCATGAACCTCATTCCATAGTTCATCAGGCACTCTATCTATCAGATCTAGGCCCTTAAATCTATTTCTCACTTCCACTGTATACTCATAAGGGATTTGATTTAGGTCATACCTGAATGGTCTAGTGGTTTTCCCTACTTTCTTCAATTTAAGTCTGAATTTGGCAATACGGAGTTCATGGTCCGAGCCACAGTCAGCTCCTGGTCTTGTTTTTGCTGACTGTATAGAGCTTCTCCATCTTTGGCTGCAAAGAATATAATCAATCTGATTTCGGTGTTGGCTTCATTCTGTATTCTAAGGCCAAATTTGCCTGTTACTCCAGGTGTTTCTTGACTTCCTACTTTTGCATTCCAGTCCCCTATAATGAGAAGGACATCTTTTTTGGGTGTTAGTTCTAAAAGGTCTTGTAGGTCTTCATAGAACCGTTCAACTTCAGCTTCTTCAGCGTTACTGGTTGGGGCATAGATTTGGATTACTGTGACATTGAATGGTTTGCCTTGGAAACGAACAGAGACCATTCTGTCGTTTTTGAGATTGCATCCAAGTACTGCATTTCGGACTCTTTTGTTGACCATGATGGCCACTCCGTTTCTTCTGAGGGATTCCTGCCCACAGTAGTAGATATAATGGTCATCTGAGTTAAATTCACCCATTCCAGTCCATTTTAGTTCGCTAATTCCTAGAATGTCAACATGCACTCTTGCCATCTCTTGTTTGACCACTTCCAATTTGCCTTGATTCATGGACCTGACATTCCAGGTTCCTATGCAATATTGTTCTTTACAGCATCGGACTTTACTTCTATCACCAGACACATCTATAGCTGGGTATTCTTTCTGCTTTGGTTCCATCCCTTCATTCTTTCTGGAGTTATTTCTCCACTGATCTCCAGTAGCATATTGGGCCCCTATTGACCTGGGGAGTTTCTCTTTCAGTATCCTATCATTTTGCCTTTTCATACTGTTCATGGGGTTCTCAAGGCAAGAATACTGAAGTGGTTTGCCATTCCCTTCTCCAGCGGACCACACCCTGTCAGATCTCTCCACCATGACCCACCCATCCTGGGTTGCCTCACGGGCATGGCTTAATTTCATTGAGTTAGACAAGGCTGTGGTCCTGGTGTGATTAGATTGAGTAGTTTTCTGTGAGTATGGTTTAAGTGTATTTGCCCTCTGATGCCCTCTTGCAAGACCTACCGTCTTACTTGGGTTTCTCTTACCTTGGGCGTGGGGTATCTCTTCCTGGCTGCTCCAGCAAAGCACAGGCATTGCACCTTACCTTGGATGAGGGGCCTCTCCTCACCGCCGCCCTTCCTGACCTTGGGGGAGGGGTATCTCTACACCGCCGCCCCTCCTGACCTCCGTCGTGGGGCAGCTCCTCTCGGCCGTGCTTAGTGCGCCAGTCCTCACCGCCGTCCTTCCTCGGTCGTTGGGTAGCTCCTCTCAGTGCACCGCACAGCCGGCGAGGGGCTCTCAGTGAGCTGCTCGCGGTAGGCCGGGGGCTCTCAGTGCGGCGCTCGCGGGTAGGCCGGGGGGCTCTCAGTGCGGCACTCGCGGGTAGGCCGGGGGCTCTCAGTGCGGCACTCGCGGGTAGGCCGGGGGCTCTCAGTGTGCCGCTCTGGTAAAAATGAGAAGAGTGTAAAAACTTGTCATGGAAGTTAGTAGACCACACTTGTGTTCTGTATATTTGAGATCAGAAAGACCACTATCTTTTGAATATAAACTTTAGATGGTGAAGCAATTTAGATAGTGTATCAATTCAGTTCAGTTCAGTTACTCAGTCCTGTCCAACTCTTTGCGACCCCATGGACTACAGCATGCCAGGCCTCAAAGTCCATTATCAAACTCATGTCCATTGAGTCAGTGATGCCATCCAACCATCTCATCCTCTGTCGTCCCCTTCTTCTCCTGCCCTCAATCTTTCCCAGCATCAGGGTCTTTTCAAAAGAGTCAGCCCTTTGCATCAGGTAGCCAAAGTAATTCAACATCAGTCCTTCAAAGAAGTTTCAGCTTCAGCATCATTCCTTCCAGTGAACACTCAGGACTGATTTCGTTTAGGATGGACTGGTTGGCTCTCCTTGCAGTCCATGGGACTCTCAAGAGTCTTCTCTAACACCACAGTTCAAAAGCATCAATTCTTCAACACTCAACTTTCTTTACAATCCAACTCTCAAATCCATACATGACTACTGGAAAAACCATAGCCTTGACTAGACAGATCTTTGTTGGCAAAGTAATGTCTCTGCTTTTTAATATGCTACCTAGGTTGGTCATAACTTTTTCCCAAGGAGCAAGCATCTTTTAATTTCCTGGCTGCAGTCACCATCTGCAATCGTTTTGGAGCCCCCCAAAATAAAGTCAGCCAGTGTTTCCACTGGTTCCCCATGTATCCGCCATGAAGTGATGGAACTGGATGCCATGATCTTAGTTTTCTGAATGTTGAGCTTTAAGCCAACTTTTTCCTCTCCTCTTTCACTTTCATCAAGAGGCTCGTTAGTTCTTCACTTTCTACCATAAGGGTGGTGTCATCTGCATATCTGAGGTTATTGGTATTTCTCCTGGCAATCTTGATTCCAGCTTGTGCTTCCTCCAGCCCAGCGTTTCTCATGATGGACTCTGCATATAAGTTAAATAAGCAGGGTAACAATATACAGCCTTGAAGTACTCCGTTCCCTATTTGGAACCAGTCTGTTGTTCCATGTCCAGTTCTAACTCTTGCTTCCTGACCTGCATACAGATTTCTCTAGAGGCAGGTAAGGTGGTCTGGTATTCCCATCTCTTTCAGAATTTTCCACAGTTTATTATGATCCACACAGTCAAAGGCTTTGGCATAGTCAATAAAGCAGAAATAGATGTTTTTTGGAATACTCTTGCTTTTTTGATGATCCAGCAGATATTGGCAATTTGATCTCTGGTTCCTCTGCCTTTTCTAAATCCTGTTTGAACATCTGGACATTCATGGTTCACGTATTGCTGAAGCCTGGCTTGGAGAGTTTTACTTTGCTAGCGTGTGAGATGAGGGCAATTGTGCAGTAGTTTGAGCATTCTTTGGCATTGCCTTTCTTTGGGATGGGAATGAAAACTGACTTTTTTCCAGTCCCATGGTCACTGCTGAGTTTTCCAAATTTGCTGGCATATTGAGTGTAGCACTTTTATAGCATCATCTTTCAGGATTTGAAATAGCTCAACTGGAATTCCATCACCTCCACTAGCTTTGTTCATAGTGATGATTCCTAAGGCCCACTTGACTTCACATTCCAGGATGTCTGGCTCTAGGTCAGTGATCACACCATCATGATTATCTGGGTCGTGAAGATCTTTTTTGTACATTTCTTCTGTGTATTCTTGCCACCTCTTCTTTATATCTTCTGCTTCTGTTAGGTCCATACCATTTCTGTCCTTGATTGAGCCCATCTTTGCATGAAATGTTCCTTTGGTATCTCTGATTTTGTTGAATAGATCTCTAGTGTTTCCCATTCTATTATTTTCCGCTATTTCTTTGCACTGATCACTGAGGAAGGCTTTCTTATTTCTCCTTGCTATTCTTTGGAATGGGTATATCTTTCCTTTTCTCCTTTGCTTTGCATTTCTCTTCTTTTCACAGTGATTTGTAAGGCCTCCCCAGACAGCCGTTTTGCTTTTTTACATTTCTTTTCCATGGGGATGATCTTTATCCCTGTCCCCTGCACAATGTCATAAACCTCCCTCCATAGCTCATCAGGCACTCTATCTATCAGATCTAGTCCAAGTCTATTTCTCACTTCCACTGTATAATCATAAGGGATTTGATTTAGGTCATACCTGAATGGTCTAGTGGTTTTCCCTACTTTCTTCAATTTCAGTCTGAATTTGGCAATAAGGAGTTCATGATCTGAGCCACAGTCAGCTCCTGGTCTTGTTTTTGCTGACTGTATAGAGCTTATCCATCTTTGGCTGCAAAGAATATAATCAATCTGATTTTGGTGTTGTCTGTCTGGTGATGTCCATGTCTAATGTCTTCTCTTGTGTTGTTGGAAGAGGGTGTTTGCTATGACCAGTGTGTTCTCTTGGCAAAACTCTATTAGTCTTTGCCCTGCTTCATTCCGTATTCCAAGGCCAAATTTACCTGTTACTCCAGGTGTTTCTTGACTTCCTACTTTTGCATTCCATTCCCCTATAATGAAAAGGACATCTTTTTTGGGTGTTAGTTCTAGAAGGTCTTGTAGATCTCCATAGAACCATTCAACCTCAGCTTCTTCAGCATTACTGGTTGGGGCATAGACTTGGATTACTGTGATATTCAATGGTTTTCCTTGGAAATGAACAGAGATCATTCTGTCGTTTTTGAGATTACATCGAAGTACTGCATTTCAGACTCTCTTGTTGGTTATGATGGCTACTCCATTTCTTCTAAGGCAGTCATTTGAGTTAAATTCACCCATTCCAGTCCATTTTAGTTTGCTGATTCCTAGAATTTCAATGTTCACTCTTGCCATCTCCTGTTTGATCACTTCCAATTTGCCTTGATTCATGGACCTGACATTCCAAGTTCCTATGCAATATTGCTGTTTACAGCACTGGACCTTGCTTCTATCACCAGTCCCATCCACAACTGGGTGTTGTTTTTGCTTTGGCTCCATCCCTTCATTCTTTCTGAAGTTATTTCTCCAATGATCTCCAGTAGCTTTTTGGGCACCTACTGACCTTGGAGTTCATCTTTCAGTGTCCTATCTTTTTGCGTTTTCGCACTGTTCATGGGGTTCTCAAGGCAAGAATACTGAAGTGGTTTGCCATTCCCTTCTCCAGGGACCACATTTTGTCAGACCTCTCCACAGTGACCCACCTGTCTTGGGTGGCCCCACACAGCATGCCTTAGTTTCATTGAGTTAGACAAGGCTGTGGTCGTGTGATCAGATTGGCTAGTTTTCTGTGATTGTGGTTTCAGTCTGTCTGCCTTCTGATGCCCTCTCTCAGTGCCTACTGTCTTACGGGGGTTTTTCTTACCTTGGAAGTGGGGTATCTCTTCATGGCTGTTCCAGCAAAGTGCAGCTGATTCTCCTGACTTTGGACATTGGGTAGCTCCTCTCAGCTGCTCCAATGCTGCTTAGCCACTGCTTGCCACTTAAATAGTGTATAAGTAATCATAAATATTTATTACATAAGCACATGCTATGCATGCCTACATACTTATATATTACTTAGTTAACAAGTGGAGAATGAGTGATCAATGGTGACTATGGCTGTCTATATATTAGCATATATCCTGGATGACCTTGAGAGCATAGTATATGAATTTTTAAAAATTTATTTCTTAATAGGAGTATAATTGCTTTATAATAATCAGTGTATGAATTTTTAAACTTTTGAAGTAGAGTATGAGAAGGAACCTCTTTTAAATTTATTCCATAGTTTCTTCAGTTTTATGCAATATACAGTTTACTGTTCCTGACAGTTTGGATAGTATCTGTTTTATCCTGAAATCACAAATTTCATGAAGAGTCATTTTATTTGATGAAACCGAGAGAGTCAATTCCTAGACAGGTTGATAAGAAGTTTGGGGGTCCCCAAGGAGAGAGGGCCCTGGGGTTCTCAAAGCGGAGATAGGGGTCTGGGGTTCTCAAGAAGGAGGAAAGGACAAACTTTTTTTTCTCTATATTCCTTTTCTTAGTCACATAAAATGGTTTTTTTCTTTAAGTCTGAAACTGATGATTACACAACAAACAACTCGGTTTAAACTCTGTACTAGGGATTATACAACAATGATGTATCCTGCTTGAGGACAGTTTCTCCTTCCTGAAAACCTTCTGACTAATCCTGATATTTTAGAATGTATATTATGGGAGTGGGTCTGGTAGGATCTTTCTATTGTTAAATTCTAATCCTGTTATCCTAAAATGTAAATTGTGGGAGTGAGTCTGGTAAAATTTTCACAAACTTGAGACATTCTTTGATTTATTGTAATAACTAGTTAAAAAAGCATATAACTCCCTTGCTAATGCTAGCAAGGGGTGGGGGGCACTCTCCGTCCCATTCTGATGTCTGTGTCAGATACTTTCTCTGTCCCTTTTCTTACTTTAATAAAACTCTGCTACACAAAAGCTCTTGAGTGATCAGGCCTGGTCCCTGGTCCCAAAGCTAAATCTTCTACGGAGATCATGAATCCAACATCGTTCACCATAAGCTATCAAAATTGAAGTGAGGTCCATAGGGGCTGGCTCGGAAGACAGTCCTAATAGCAGACTGTGGGCTCCATGTATTCAGCAGCATCCCTCTGTGGCCATGTCTGGTGATCTCCAGTCAGTGCTGAGTGCTTCAACTCTTTGTGTCCTTAGGAGTAGCTACTTGAAACCTGCTGCAAACACCTGCAGTAATCAAGTTCAAGCCTCGGCTAATAGGTATGAAGAAGTATAAACTTGTGATTTGTAATCGTTTACATATACCCATATATTTCACAGTCCAACTCTCACATCCATACATGACCACTGGAAAAACCATAGCAGTGGTCATGTATGGATGTGAGAGTTGGGTTATAAAGAAAGCTGAGCACTGAAGAATTGATGCTTTTGAACTTTGGTGTTGGAGAAGACGCTTGAGAGTCCCTTGGACTGCAAGGAGATCCAAACAGTCCATCCTAAAGGAGACCAGTCCTGGGTGTTCTTTGGAAGGACTGATACTGAGGCTGAAACTCCAATACTTTGGCCACCTCATGTGAAGAATTGACTCATTGGAAAAGACCCTAGTGCTAGGAGGGATTGGGGGCAGGAGGAGAAGGGGACAACAGAGGATGAGATGGCTGGATGGCATCACTGACTCGATGCATGTGAGTTTGAGTGAACTCCAGGAATTGGTGATGGACAGGGAGGCCTGGCGTGCTGCCATTTATGGGGTCTCAAAGAGTCGGACACTACTGAGCAACTGAACTGAACTGAACCCATATATTTATATAGCAAAATATGACCTATTCCATTGATGTGACTTGGGTAAGCTTCAGATATATGCTGACATTTTAGATTTCAGGTGTTGAGGTTAATGTTGCTAAGAACATTATGCTCCTGTTTGGAGTGGAAGAGAATACATGGCCCTTCAAGATCGTGTGTAGCAATTGTGTTATTGTTCTACTGTCAGTACATTGACAAAAATACTAAGCTCAGTATGTCATTCTGTTTTGTTAATAATTATGTTGGGGATGCTTGTAATAGTTATGAATTAATAGATGGTGATTACATTGACTATGGTATAATAACAATAAATATTAAAAGATAATTTTATGTCAAGTTTCTGAATTGAAGTATAAAATTCTGAATCAGTAACTATTAAGGATATAAAATAAAGGGTGCTTGAATGAGTAATATACCTAATTTCAGCTTTTCTATTTAACCTGACTACAAATGATTTTCAAATACTCAGTAATAAATGGACACAAAGCTATCCCAAATCTCTTGAAAACTGCAAAACATTGATGGCACCGAAAATCACCCAATGCCATGTTATTAGTACCTTTGGTGATGTAGTTGAGCTGACCAACTCAGACTTTAGACATTTCACTATGGATTCTCCATAAAAGACTCAGGAAAATTACATATTTCAGAACTGTTTCATCAACATGTAACCGAATGTGTTCTGTACTTTCACAAGAACTGACTGTTGGTAATGATTAAAAAATAATATGTGTTTCTTCATATGCACGTGTGTGCACACACATAAGGATGAAACTTTGTCAGCAGTTTATGTTAAAATATCAAAATTGATTGTCTCCTTGAGATTTTACACTGCAGAGTACATCAGTTTGTTTTGATAGCTTTCGGGTAGGCTTCACAGCATGATCTTTTGCCCCAGTTGTCATTGCTAGGTTACCACCTTGAGGATTCATCTCAAGTGATCTTAGCTCTTGTTTTCCCCTTATTCCTGTCTCTGGCTTTCTTCCATTCTCTTACAATACAGGATTTTCCTGGGAAGTTGCGTTATTTTCATTCTGTTTCAGTTCACTGATGTTTCCTAAAAGAATGCAACTTAATGAATGTGGATGTTGCAAACAAGCCAAGGAGGTAGGTAAGGCATCACAGGAGTAACATAGACATACTCAGTGCTCCTAATAAGATTCCTATCCTAGCCACTATCGTACGTACACACACATACTGATGGATAGGTGAGGAGGGGAGGTGTTAAAGTAACTGTAGATTAGGTCCAAGATGGAGTTGCTCATGTTAAACCCAATGTCAGCAAACCAAAACTTAAGTTTCTATGCTTGACTTTCCCAGATAAGAAAGGCATAAGTCAGCCAATCAACTCTTGTTTGCTGAGCACAAGTTACCAGCTCCAAGACTTCCCTTTCCTCCATGTAATAAAAGTAATCCAACTTTAGCCAATCAGCAAATGCCAAGTATAACTTCTTTGTTCCTGCTCCCTATGGTCAGTAAAAATCTCTTGGTTTGTACAGCTCACTGGAGCTCCTTTCTATCTGCTATACTGCATGCTGCCTGATTCATGAATTGTTCAATAAAAACTTACAAGATCAGTAAGTTGTATGTGGAAGAATTTTCTTTTAATAGAAGCAGGGACTTGGAAATGCTCTAGGTGGTATGAGGGCAATCAAGGACAATGGAGTGAAATCAGGATGCTTTAGAATGCTGGTGGAATAGTAGGCACCTTTTCCTAGGTTGCCAATTAGTGAGATACATCATCTTACTGCATCATGCATATTAAGGCTGAGTCTGCTTACACTGATGTATAGAAGCACTTCTGCAGATCATTTAAATCAAAAGGAAAAATCTCGCTGCTTTACTTGAATTTTCTTGATAGTGTAAGCAAACATGTATTTTAGGTCATGAATTATGCTTCTGCATAATCTCTAATTTCTTCAATTCATCATTATACTTTTTTTCCCCTGAGCTTTTCACAAAACAACTTTTGGGTAAAATATAAAAGGAATAGAAATGTATATCAGAGACTTAGATTTCTCTTAGATTTATGTCTTATTATTCAGGCTACCACCTAATTTTCTCTGGGGATATCACAATTTTGTGTACACCCTGGATACACAGCCATGTGCTTATTTTCTTTGTCACTGTGTATGATATTTGCTGTACACTTTGGGAAATGCCTCTCACATTTAGGAATATCACTAGCCACCTACAAAGGGATAATATTTATATTTTTTGACATTTTTAATTTAAACTTTTAGAGTAGAATCCACTAGTGATTGATGTACAATGTCAAAAAAGCCTAGACTGTCTCCATTGGCTATGGAAGTTAAGAGATGAGATATTGTGGATAATATACAGGAGCCATTCTTGATTAAGTCTGCATTTTGTCCATTTGTGCTATTTGTAGGCATATAATGCTTCTAATAAAAAATTAAGGTCACATTATGAGAACTCAGAAGAACAAGGGAAATTATCTTATTTTCTAATTTTTCCCTTTGACTCTGCAACTCTTCCTCCACCATGTGGAGAACATTATTAACATAGATTTATTCCACTTAGGCTAAGCTTTACCTTTGCCTTGGGTTCATTGATTATTTACTGTATGTTTAATTTAGAAAGAGGAGGTGGGAGCTGATATTATGGGTTTTAATAGTGGGGTTACCCCAAGTAACCCAAACACCTACTGATGAGAAAGTAAATGAGCCCAGTGTACGTTAGTCTCACAGTGGCAGGTTATAAAGCAGTCATGACAAGTATGGTAATGTACAGTAATATGGCTGAATCTTTTTTGGTTGCTTCAAAAACTATTACAGGCTGTATTTTAGAGCAGTTTAAGATTCACAACAAAATTGAGAAAAAGGTACAAGAGGTTTCACATATACCCCTGCCTTCACACATGCATATCCATTAATAAAATGTCATGCCATGTTTTTACTCTCCTAAAAATCTTCTCTCTCCATATTCATCTCTCCCCCTTGCACTCCTGGTTCAGACCACTTATCTTTTTGTTTTCTTCATGCTGCTGCTGCTGCTGCTAAGTCACTTCAGTCGTGTCTGACTCTGTGTGACCCCATAGACGGCAGCCCACCAGGCTCCCCCGTCCCTGGGATTCTCCAGGCAAGAACACTGGAGTGGGTTGCCATTTCCTTCTCCAATGCATGAAAGTGAAAAGTGAAAGTGAAGTTGCTCAGTCATGTCTGACTCTTTGAGACCCCATGGACTGTAGCCCACCAGGCTCCTCCATCCATGGGATTTTCCAGGCAAGAGTACTGGAATGGGGTGCCATTGCCTTCTCCGGCTTTTCTTCATAGTTTTGCCTTAATATGAATGGATCTTAGCCATATAATGTTAAGTGAGAAAATAAGACCTAAAAATTACATACAAGGTGATACGTTTATGAAGTTGAAGACAACTAAAGAAAAGGAAAAATTTAGGAATACACATAAATTCAATACCACTTCCCTGGTATCTCAGACAGTAAAAGCATCTGCCTACAATGCAGGAGACTTGGGTTCTATCCCTGGTTTGGGAAGATACCCTGGAGAGGGAAATGGCAACCTACTCCAGTACTCTTGCCTGGAAAATCCCATGAATGAGGGAGCCTGGTAGGCTACAGTCCATGGGGTCACAAAGAGTCAGACACGACTGAGCGACTGCACTATATTAAAAGGAACTTGGAGAATAGTAACATGATTTAGGATAATGGTTACCTTTGGTAGAAGGAATCTGGGTATTAGGTTGCATTGGGACCATAGAGTTGCTATAGATTAATGTCAGGATCCTACCTGTGACCATGGGTGTTAGATTCATAGCTGCTTATTGCATTGTTAAAACTAATGGGACTTCCTTGGTGATCCAGTGGTTATCACCAGTGGTTAAAACTTCGCCTTCCAATGCAGAGGGTTGTAGGTTTGATCCCTGGTAGTACTCTTGCCTGGAGAATCCTGGGGACGGGGAGCCTGGTGGGCTGCTGTCTGTGGGGTCGCAGAGAGTTGGACACGACTGAAGCGACGTAGCAGCAGCAGAGCAACTAAGATCCACATGTCTCATGGCTAAAAACAGCAGAAGCCATATTGTAACAAATTCAATAAAGACTTTAAAAATGGGTACATCAAAAAAATCTTTAAAAAGAAAATAAAACTAACTAACCAACCAAGTTACTAGATGTGAGGAGAAAAGAGCAAGTCCAGTATAACACACTGTGTCCTCGTAATGAGTACCCATTCTGGGGGAAGATTTTCCCCCATATTAAGAAATCTGAGCTTCTTCTGATAGAATGGCAGTTTTTTTTTTCCTCCCACATTAAGAATGTTCTAACTGAATGCATGTTCCTCTTTTCTTTGACTGCTGGAAAGCTCAGAGTCAGATTTATAGGCCACCTTCAATAATTATACAAGAACATATAGTATGCATTTTTGTGTCTAACTTGAATTTTGATTTCACCTTATTATTATACATAGTTTCTCTTTTTGATTCTTTTTGGTCTATGAAAAAATGCCTTTTATGGTATTTTTTTTTTTTTTTTTAAATTTTATTTTGCTTAACTTTACAATATTGTATTGCTTTTGCCATACATCAAAATGAATCCACCACAATGAGCCCCTATGAATTCCTTTTACTTAGAGAATATAAATGAATAAAAACAAACTTGCTTGTTATTGGACAGTATCCAATATCATTTCACAAGAATGAGGATGATTTCTGGCAATGGGTTTGTATATCGTTTCATAGGTATTGTGTTTATTGTGTTTTCCAGTTTGAAGGAGAGGAAGTCAGCATGTTTGTTAAGATTCATCTGGAGAAATGTACTAGATGGGTTCTACTCAAATACAGATTTTTATAATAATTTTAAGCAGCTCTCTAGAATAGCCATCATACTATGAAAGTCATCTCTTAGTTGTACTAGTTATATAGATTTTAAGTTAAGGAGAACAAATTAAACTATAACCTTGGAAAATGATGTAAGGTATTCAAGAATTGAAGACTGGCACAGGTTGAGATATGGAATTGTTTTTTCTTGGGACAAGAATATGGTCACTGAGAAAACCCAGATCTAAGTTATTGGAAGTAATGTTTCCTTGAGTCTGGATTGCTGGCGCATTGACAGTATACTTGACTCTGTGGCAGAGAAAAATTTCCACACGGGAAATAATCTTATCAGAAGATGGTCTTGTCCAGGGTTGGTTTGTTTTCATGGCTTTCCCCAAAAGGTGCTTACCTATCTGGCTTCAGAGTCACCTTTACAAAATTAAGAAAACGAACACTTTCCATTGCACTGTATTTTAAAAGCTATTAATATTTTTGGATAAATATGCTATTAGGGAATATTATATCACATTCTTTGAGAAATTCATAAATTTCTAGAAAAAATTTTGTCAAAATTTGCCAATGGCCAAATTGCAATATGTGCACTGAATGTGATATCTCTAAAATTATCTGTGAATAAAATTTCTGCTTCATACATCTTTATAACCTTTTTTCTATTTTAAATCAAAGAATTCAGCTGTTTCTTGAGTGTATCAATAGTTTGATATATGCTATGCTATGCTATGCTAAGTCACTTCAGTCGTGTCTGACTCTGTGTGACCCCATAGACGGCAGCCCACCAGGCTTCCCTGTCCCTGGGATTCTCCAGGCAAGAACACTGGAGTGGGTTGCCATTTCCCTCTCCAATGCATGAAAGTGAAAAGAGAAAGTGAAGTCGCTCAGTCATGTCCGACTCTTAGCGACCCCATGGACTGCAGCCTACCAGGCTCCTCCGTCCGTGGGATTTTCCAGGCAAGAGTACTGCAGTGGGGTGCCATTGCCTTCTCCAGTTTGATATATAAATGACATTAAATGGAACACTACTTCTCAAACAAGTAGAAGCATAATTTTATTTTGAAATGAGCAATAGAGTTTCAGGAGATAGTTTCTTCTAATGTTTTAATATTTTGGAAGAATTAAACATTTAGATATCTACTTCATCACAGTGATGTAGCAGAAACCCAATGCAGAAGAAAGAAAGCTTTTCTTAAATTCTAGTGTGTGAAGTGAATTCCTAGCATTTCAAGACATAATTGATATGGATCAGTTAGTTTATTTGAGAATGTGTTGCTAATTAGATTAAAATCCACAGTAGTAACATTTAAAAGATAGCTAGTTTTAAGTCTTCACCCTGCCATAGATAGTACCACATTTATCAATCATTCTAAGGGGACAGCATTTTAAAATACTTTGTATGTGAAGCAATGTGGGGAGTGTAGTAGAGAATACAAAGATGAGTCAAATATAATTCTTTCCTTAAAGAGAGTACAATTCTTAGTAATAAGGAAACCAATCTGAACATATATTGCAAGGATGTAATGGTATAAGAGAAGTATAAGGTAGAAAGACTTATACCTGTCTTGCTAATCATAAAGGCTTTTCTGGATAAAGTTTGAAGTGAAAGTTTAGTCGCTTAGTCGTGTCCAAGTCTTTGCGACCCCATGGATTGTAGACTTTCAGGCTCCTCCGTCCACAGGATTTTCCAGGCATAAGCCCTGGTTTGCCTGGGATAGTCCCAGTTTTTATCCGTTGCACCAGGCTAACTATTAACAGGATCCAACCTCCTCCCTCCATTCTCAAAAGCATTCCAGTTTGGAAGGTAAATTATTTGGCCATTCTGTTTATGGAAAGAGCAGCATTTTAAATTGTTTTTGAAGACCGGATAGGATTTCAACAAATAGAGCTTCATATTATGGGGATGCCAAGGATGGATTGATCAGTACATATCTGGAAGGTTGTAGACATCAGGTAAAAAGCCAAAGAAAGTGTTAAAGAATGTTAATACCCCTTTATGGGCAATGTGAAGGAAGCAACATCAAGAAAAGCACAGGAATAGGAAATGCACATTACACCTGGAGAAGGGCAGATCACAGGTAATGATGGGTAAGTGGTGGGAGATGAGCCCAAGGAAGTGGTCAGAGGCCAGGCCTTGAAGGGCTTGCATACATGCAGTGGGAATGGGACGTCATCTTGTAAGTAATGAGAGAAGTAGTGGTGGAGTGTCATTGAAACACTCTGGTCCAGAGTGTTCAAATTGAACACTTGTTCAGTTTGGTGTTTGGACCAAACTAAAGTTTGCATTCAAACACGTGGTGACAGCATGTAAATTAGATTAGAAGAGTATGAATTTAGAGACATTCGAAAGTAAAGGTGTTAGTTGCTCAGTCATGTCCAGCTCTTTATGACCCCATAGACTGTAGCTTGCCAGGCTCCTGCTGTTCATGGAATTCTCCAGGCAAGAATACTAGAGTAGGTAGCCATTCCCTTCTCCAGGGGATCTTCCTGACCCTGGAATTGAACCCAGGTCTCCTGAATTGCAGGCAGATTCTTAACCATCTGAGCCATTAGAGACACTGTTGCTGCTGCTGCTAAGTCGCTTCAGTCGTGTCCGACTCTGTGCAACCCCATAGTCCGAAGCCCATCAGGCTCCCTCGTCCCTGGGATTCTCCAGGCAAGAACACTGGAGTGGGTTGCCATTTCCTTCTCCTTAGAGACATTATAGCCAATTAAAAGACCATCACAGTTGTTGAAATAAGAAAATAATTAAGGTCTGAACCAAGATAATGACACACCAGAGCTACACATCAAAGGAGAATATAGAAAATGTATTTCCAAAGGAATTTCTCTTAGCTCTTGACCTACATTTGATTCTGCTTTTAAAACTGAAATTTAAACAAAAATTCCATAATTGTAAAAACTTATCTTGAATTCATGAATTTAGAAAAATAAACCTTATTTTTATTGACTGTAATGAAATTCATTTTGTCACGCTAGTGATTTTAAATAACTTAAACACCATTCAATGTGTTGTTTAGCTTATGAGCATGGGAAACAGAATACATTATGTTTGCAAATGAATCCTTACGGTTTGTATATCTATACATGAAAAGTGAAGTGAAGTATTTATAATTGTGTTATCTCTGTAATTCAGAGTTAAAACACTTAGACATTTTTGAGAAAGGCAGGAGTTTTAGATTTCAGCTGGTTGGAAAATAGCCTCAATTCTTCATTCTGTTTTCTATTTAAAGGATCTTTGAATAAACAAACTTTGATGGGAAAGGCCTTAGGATTTTGTCTATATCTTCTGCCTCCCCCGACAAAGTGCTCTGTATAGTGAGTTGGCAGAAGGAAAGAGTGAAACTGTATTTCCTTAACAACTTGTCTTCTTTCAGTTGATCATAAAGACTTCCCAGGTGTCTCAATGGTAAAGAATCTGCCTGCCAATGCAAGAGATGCAGATTTGATCCCTGGATGGAGAAGTTCTCCTTGAGGAGAAAATGGAAACCCACCCCACTGTTCTTGCATGGGAAAAATCCCATGGACAGAGGAGCTTGGCGGGCTACAGTCCATGGGGTCGAAAAGAGTCAGATGTGATTGAGCAACTGAGAACACACTCCCAAAGCTGTAATACCCTTTGAGCCCTGGGTGACTCATAAAAGTGCACTATAACCTTAGATTTGTGCTCTCCTGATCTGCCTTTAACCAGATGGTTTGATTGTTTTTTTATATTGCATTTTCACGACTACAATACAACCAAGCAGCCATTTTGTCCTTTGTGGTATCTCACAGAAATAGGCTGTATTGAATATATGCAACACTTGAACTTGGAACTGAAGCAGTTGCTGAATAATTGAAGATATAGACATTCTTCCTGAAATATCTGGATATTTGAAGAAAGAGAAACCCTTCTTTTGTTGACATGAATTATCTGAATTGTTCTTTTTAATCTTTCATTTTGCTTGGTGTGCATAGACAGCTGAAATGTTTACCTAAAGGCTTGCTTCAGTCTTGCTTTCCAATCTCATTTATTGCTTTCTGACCATCTCTGCTTCTTCATGGGATAGAGGCAGTTGTAAGCCTAAGATGCTGTGATTTTCCCCACCAGTCTTAGCGTCTACCTAACAATGTTCATTCAATTTGCTTAATATAAACTTCACTTTCATCTTATTCAACTCTCCTAGGGATTAATGTAATACTATACACACTCATCTCATTTAAGCAGTAAATACATTTAATTGAAAAAAGCCTTACTTAAAGGGAAAAAAGCACAGAAAGTTTGATAATATATATTTCTTACTTGAGCACCTATTACATGTAGGGCTTTTTACATGAGTTATCCAAAGTAATCTTTACAGCACCTTTGTTCAGTCAGTTCAGTTCAGTCATTCAGTCGTGTCCGACTCTTTGTGACCTCATGAATCACAGCACGCCAGGCCTTCTTGTCCATCATCAACTCCCAGAGTTCACTCAAACTCACGTCCATCGAGTCAGGGATGCCATCCAGCCATCTCATCCTCTGTCGTCCCCTTCTCCTCCTGCCCCCCAATCCCTCCCAGCATCAGAGCCTTTTCCAATGAGTCAGCTCTTCGCATGAGGTGGCCAAAGTACTGGAGTTTCAGCTTTAGCATCATTCCTTCCAAAGCAACCCCAGGGCTGATCTCCTTCAGAATGGACTGGTTGGATCTCCTTGCAGTCCAAGGGACTCTCAAGAGTTTTCTCCAACACCACAGTTCTAAAGCATCAATTCTTCGGCGCTCAGCCTTCTTCACAGTCCAACTCTCACATCCATACATGACTACAGGAAAAACCATAGCCTTGACTAGACGGACTTTTGTTGGCAAAGTAATGTTTCTGCTTTTGAATATGCTATCTAGGTTGGTCATAACTTTCCTTCCAAGGAGTAAGCATCTTTTCATTTCATGGCTGCAGTCATCATCTGCAGTGATTTTGCAGCCCCCCAAAATAAAGTCTGACACTGTTTCCAATGTTTCCCCATCTATTTCCCATGAAGTGATGGGACTGGATGCCATGATCTTCATTTTCTGAAAGTCGAGCTTTAAGCCAACTTTTTCACTTTCCACTTTCACTTTCATCAAGAGGCTTTTGAGTTCCTCTTCACTTTCTGCCATAAGGGTGGTGTCATCTGCATATCTGAGGTTATTGATATTTCTCCCGGCAATCTTGATTCCAGCTTGTGCTTCTTCCAGTCCAGCATTTCTCATGATGTACTCTGCATATAAGTTAAATAAGCAGGGTGACAATATACAGCCTTGACATACTCCTTTTCCTATTTGGAACCAGTCTGTTGTTTCATGTCCAGTTCTAACTGTTGCTTCCTGACCTGCATACAAATTATCACTATTGTATATTGCAAGTGCAGAGATTCTCAGGACAGGGATTGAACCCATGACCTAGTTTTTATGACACTCTGCCCTCACAAACACTAGGCTATACTTCATGCAGGCTTTTGAACCAATAAGAGGTAATGAAACATTTTAAAATGTAACTTGTGGAGTTGGTCTTATGTGAGACCCCATTTTCTTGAGAGCTTTCTGTTATGTTATCATCTGCTTATTCTAACAAATCTCTAACAGAGATGGAATAGTCCCTTAGTTTTGCAATAGGCTTTCCTGGTGGCTCAGCTGGTAAAGAATCTGCCTGCAATGCAGGAGACCCAGCTTCAATCCCTGGGTTTGGAAAATCCCCTGGAGAAGGAAATGGCAACCCACTCCAATATTCTTGCCTGGAGAATTCCATGGACAGAGGAGCCTGGGGGGTTACTGTTCATGGTGTTACAAAGAATCGGACATGATTTTCACTTCAGCAAAGGTGGGAAGACTGGCATTTTGACCTCATATGCACACATAGAATTTACTTGTTGTAGAACAGCATTTGTTTGTCTAGCAGGTTAGCTATGCAAAGGAACTCTGACTTGTTATTTCAAAGGATAGAAATAAATAGAAATAACCTTAAGTCTTTATAACCACTCTTTTCCTTCTTCATAAAATGGGTGTCTTATGTGTTGGGTTTATACTACGAGTCTAATAGCTCACACATAAATTGCCCTATGCTATGCTATGCTATGCTAAGTCGCTTCAGTCGTGTCCGACTCTGTGCGACCCCATAGACGGAAGCTCACCAGGCTCCCCCGTCCCTGGGATTCTCCAGGCAAGAATACTGGAGTGGGTTGCCATTTCCTTCTCCAGTGCATGAAAGTGAAAAGTGAAAGTGAAGTCGCTCAGTCGTGTCAGACTCTTAGCGACCCCATGGACTGGAGCCTACCAGGATCCTCTGTCCATGGGATTTTCCAGGCAAAAGTACTGGGGTGGGGTGCCATTGCCTTCCCCCTAAATTGCCCTATCAAAACCCAATGTACTACCGAGTTCTTTTCTTTTTTTTTTATGCTGAGCTCTTTGAGATAATTTAAAAAATCAAATCCAGTCCGAAATTCACTCTATATTAATAGTTTTCCTCTCTGTGTCTCTGAGTTAGATTCATTATCAATTCAGCATTGAAAAAGATAATAGGAAGTTGCCTTAATAAATGTTCTGACCTTCTTTACTTTAAAGTAAATACATGAGAACTTTGGAAAAGGGTTAAGTGATGCCCAGGACTGTGAGGTGTTTTTTTTTTTTTTTCTTATTTTTTTTTTGCAGGGGAAAATGGACAAAGGAAAGGATCAATGAGGGTGGGAGGGAAATGGGAAGAAAGAAGGGGAGTGATGGTGGGGAGGAGTATATGTAATTTCTTAACTAATGGCTTTCTGTTTTTAATCACAAAGAACACTTTAAAAAAATCATGTTGAATTCATCCTATGTTAGGAGGTTTGATCTGGAAATGAAAAGTTCAGGAAACTAAAAGTCCAGTTTGGGTGTCCTCATCTTAGGCACATCTTGGTATTTTGTATTGGTAGTTCTATCTTTACCACAATATATTATTTAGGACAGGATCACATTTGTCATTTCTTCCTCCCTACTACCCAAAGTGGTACCAGGCCCATAAAATAGTCAATAAACCTTTACAGAGTGAACAAATAAGTCTGTTTTTTTTTTTTTTTTTTTTAACTCTCCTGAGTGAACTGAATTTTTTGAGGCTCATAAGTGAATATGTTTTCCTCTTTACTTTGTCTATTACAGCCAGATAGTATGAGTGGGGTATTAAAGTCTCCCACTATTATTGTATTGTTGCATATTTCTTCTATCATACTAATTAATGTTTTTCTTAGACATGTCAATGCTCCAATGTTGGGTGCATATATATTTATAATTGTTATAAGTTCTTTTTGGATTGTTCCTTTAAGTCGTTATGTATAACCTCGATTGTCTCCTTTTCAGGATCTTTAAAGTCAATTTTATCTGATATGAGTATTGCTACTCCTGTTTTCTTTTGGTCCATATTTGCATAGAAAATCTTTTTCCAGGCCTTCATTTTCAGTCAGTATATATATCCCCTATTTTAAGGTGGTTCTCTTGTAGACAACATATATAGGGGTCAAGTTTTTGTATCCATTTGACCCATTTTAGTCTTTTGGTTGTCTCTTGTAGACAAGGTATGTAGGGGCCTTGTTTTTGTATCGATTCGGCCAGTCTTTGTCTGTTGATTAGGGCATTCAGCCCATTAACGTTTAAAGCAATTATTGATAAATAGGATTTACTTTATTGTTTTGGGTTCGAATTTATACACCCTTTTAGTGATTCCTATCTAGAGAATGTCCTTTAGTTTTTGTTGGAGAAATGGTTTAGTGGTGCTAAATTCTCTCAACTTTTGCTTATCTGTGAAGCTTTTGATTTCTCCTTCATATTTGACTGAGATCCTTGCTGGATACAATAATCTGGGCTGTAAGTTATTTTCTTTCATCACTTTAATTACGTCTTGCCATTCCCTCCTGGCTTGGAGAGTTTCTATTGAAAGATCAGCTATTATCCTTATGGGAATTCCCTTGTGAGTTATTTGATGTTTTTCCCTTGCTGCCTTTAATATTTGTTCTTTATATTTAATCTTTGTTAATTTGATTAATATGTGTCTTGGGGTGTTTCACCTCGGGTTTATCCTGTTAGGGACTCTCTGGATTTCTTGAACTTGAATGGTTATTTCCTTCTCCATTTTAGGGAAGTTTTCAACTATTATCTCCTCAAGTATTTCCTCATGGTCTTTCTTTTTATCTTCTTCTTCTGGAACTCCTATGATTTGAATGTTGTAGCGTTTAATGTTATCCTGGAGGTCTCTGAGATTGTCCTCATTTCTTTTGATTCGTTTTTCTTTTTTCTCCTCTGATTCATTTATTTCTAGGATTCTATCTTCTAATTCACTAATCCTATCTTCTGCCTCTTATTCTACTATTGGTTGCCTCCAGGGTGTTTTGGATCTCATTTATTGCATTATTCATTATGTGTTGACTCTTTTTTATTTCTTCTAGGTCCTTGTTAAACCTTTCTTGCATCTTCTCAATCCTTGTCTCCAGACTCTTTAACTGTGATTCCATTTTGATTTCGAGATTTTGGATTAATTTCACTATCATTCAGAATTCTTTATCAGGTAGATTCCCTATCTCTTCCTCTTTGGTTTGGTTTGGTGGGCATCTATCCTGTTCCTTTAGCTGCTGGGTATTCTTTTGTCTCTTCATTTTGTTAAAATTGCCAAGTTTAGAGTGTCCTTACTATATTCTGGTAGTTTGTTGAATTCTCTTTATTGAGGCGGTTTACTGGTCTCTTCAATATCTGATCTCTGCCCTATTACAGAGGGGGCAGAGATGAACACCCAAATCTAAGCCAGCCAGGTTCAGGCACTTGGATAATCCTCAGAAGCACAGGCTTGGTTGAATCTGCGTTTGATGCCCTTCCCAGATCCGAGTAGTGCAGGTGATGAAGTGTTTAGCGAGCGCAGCTGCTGCGACTTATTGCCTCCCCGCCGCTCAGTTTTCTGGGTATACAACTGGTGCACTTTCTCAGGCAGATGTTGACCATCCAGAGCCCCAAGAAGCGTGAGTCAACACAGAAACCTACTTACAGTTCTGTAGACAGTGTCTCTCTAGGGCTGTGATTGCCCATCTTCGGCCCTGGCTGCCTGTCACCGGAGTGGGACGGCCTGCAGCCGGCCAACTCTGTGCAGTCCTTTGTTCTGTACGTAGTCCTGGTGGTGTCTTAAGTTAGGGCTGGCTTTTGATGTAGTAGATAACCGACAGTCTGGTTATTTTGCTCAGATAGTGCTCGAGATAGCTAGGCCAAATCCTTTCTCAAAGCGATGCAGGCCGTGCCGCTCCTCCTAGCCCAGCCCTCGCTTGCTAATAGCAAATACTGGTGTCCGCACTGCTTCTCCGCAAAAGGAGTTACCGCAGGGCTCGTAATCTCCCTTTGAAGACAATGAATTGTCTTTCTAAGTGCCTGATGTCCTCTGCCTGCATTCAGAAGTTATTTTGTAGAATTTATTCAGCATTCAAATGTTCTTTTAATGGATTTGTGGAGGACAAAGTATTCTCCCCGTCCTACTCGTCCGCCATCTTAGCTCCTCCCTAGGACTGTGAGGTTTTTAAATGGGAGAGTTAGCACCAATTCTGAAAAACATGACCAGCCTTGGCTTTAAAAAATAATTGATTTTGGTTATATTGAAGAGAGTTGATTAGACTATGACTGGTTGTCAGATTCATATATCACATTTGCACTAACCCTTATTTTTTAACACTTGCTGAGCATATTAACATTACAGAAAAGGAAAAAAAATTGGAGTATAAATAACAGTGGAGTTGAAAAAGATGCTTGTCATTAATACATCTACATATGTATCCTGAATATTTAAATCTTGTCCATGAACCTACAGATAGTTCTTCTCTTCACTGCAAATGTTATTTTGGCTTGAATGTTTGTTCTACAAGATGATAAATGAGTCAAATTAGCTCATCCTTGGTTGCAGTCTTTCCAGACAGAGCAGCTCTTGAGTTTCTATGGTTTTGAAAGTTAAATTGAAAGTTAAATTTTATATCCCACATTAGCAAAACCTGTTCATTTTTTAGCATGATCCTACAGGGTAGGATTTTTATATAATTGGAAAATTTTAGACTTGGAAGTCTTTGTACCTTATATAAACTTGTAGGTTGTATAAGAATAAGGAAGACAAAGAACAGGAGATATCTGACGATGGTCATGAAAAGTGAGGAGACCAGAATTACCACTTACTGGAGAAGAAACTGTCATTGCTACAGCCAGGCCCACAGGCTTAAAGCCACAGAGAGCCAAACGAATTGCTTATAATCGGTGTCCTGTATCTTTTATATTGAAACTCTTTCTAGTTTAAGAGGTGACATCACAGAATAATAATAGCAAATATTCAGTGAGTGCTCTGTGCCAGGCATCTTTCTAAGCCCTTTATCAGTAGCACCTGCGGGGTATGAACCATGATTATCCCCATTTCATAGATGAAGGTACTGAAGCACAGAAAAGCAAGTCACCAAAAACCACACCAATTAATGGATTTGCCATTAGATTTTAGGATGTTGATTCTACACCTTGTGTTGGTCACCTCTAAATGTTAACTATGAAGAAGAAAAATGTTCATATCCACGTCTCTTCTCAGTATACCTTATGTGGAAGTGACCTTAACTGATAGATTTCTGTTTCAGGTCTTGACCTAATTTTTACTGCCAGATCATTTTCTGCTTACTTAGCAGCTTGCCTGCTTTCCCCCATTTGCCAACCACCAGGGAGAAGGTTTGGGGGGCTTTCCAGGTGCTGGGTCGGAGTGGGATCTGACACCAGCAGTCTTCATGGTACAGTGCAGCACAGCCACATCTTTACTGGCAAGTTCATGAGCTCCTCCCCTCATGAATAGTAATGTGACCTCCTCATCTAAATCGAGGCTGTGACTGTGAATAGATAACCCTGTTTCTTTATCCTTCTTTCCTACCCAGATGATCAAGGTTTAAATTTATTATGAAAGTGCAATAAATAAAACGTGCAGACTCTTTGGGATTGTTCAGCCTGTGGGAGTGAAATATGCCTTAAGAGTGACTTCCTTAGCACAGCTGATAGTCAAGACAGATGTTGATTCTTTCTCAGGGCAGAAGCTGCAGCCTGAATATAGTTATGATCAAAACCTGAAGCATTTCACATAGCCCACCCACGTTCTGAAGAATGTAGACCAACTATTCAACATTTATACTCTAGGAAAAAGGAAATAACACTCAGAAGCATCTAAAGAGAGTGTGTACGGTGATCCATCTGTAAATATGGCTTGTTTACAATATAATCGTTTGGATTTGGAAAGAAAAGAAGGATTATTTATAGGCCTTTCTTGCAGATGGTACATGGTTGGCATATGGATGAATTTGCATGCTATTTGTGCTACAATTCATTGGGTTCACGCTTTCATGACATAGGTGTTGAGCCATCTGAAGGCTATAATGAAAACAACAGCAAATACGTGTAGAAAAAAATGTGTTCTGTAATATCTACTTGATGATTTCCTTTCCTTTGAGAATTATCAATGGTAAAGACCAGTGAGCTAATAGATATTTTTTATTACCTACTTCCCTCCTTTCCAGAACTTTTTGGGTGAAGATTGTTTTTGTGTGCGGCCTCAGCATTTGAGCATCTTGAAATCAATAATGCCTCATGTCTCTGCAGGATAAAGAGAGGTATAACTCTCTGAAGTTAAAGGATGCCTTTGAAAAGCATACAGACTGGACCAGAAGTGATGGTGGCAAGACGGGATAGAAGAGGCTCGTTTAACAGAAAGTGAGAAGACCCTCTGTAAGGAAAGTGCATCCCAGTTAGAAGTTGAAGAGGAGAAACATTTGGAGGTGAAAAGTTCTCTGGGTAGCTAGTTTAGGTTTTGCTGTAATTAACTGTGAGAAAATAAGTCCGTTACCCTCTGTGAGCTCTATTTAAAAAAAAAAAAAAAAAAACCTGAGAATGACCTGCCTGTTTCAGAGGTGTTGTTGTGAGGCGCAGACAGGATGGTGCTTTGTGAAGTAGATATTGAACTGTGTTCTCATTAAATTTAGTCGCATGAGATTGTGCTCAGCACTTCAGGGGATGAAATATGAATAATACTTGGACTCTCACCTCAAGCTAATTGGGTAAGATAAAATAAGCACCTAAATAAATATAACTAGTAGATTGCAAAACCAGTAAATTGTTTTATGCAAGTCAGAGTGATTTTCACCATTTAAGATAGCATGTTTCTACTCCAGTGGCTCTCAAATCTGTTGTGCATTAGAAGATACCTCTGGGAGCTTTTAAAACATTTGAATGCCCAGCTCCCAGTTCCAGAGATTTTGATTTAATTAGCCTGATATGCCCCATTCACCTCCTCTGTACATTCTCATTAAAAAAAGCAAATGCCCCAGGTGTTTTTAATATTCAGTGCTTCTCAAACTTTAACTTCATCAGAATTACCTGGAGGGCTTGTTAAGTCTTTGCTAACTGGGCCCTTCCTCGAGATATTCTGATTCACTAGATCTGGGAAGGGAGTGAGAATTTATAGCTTCTCAGAAGTTCTCGGGTAATACTGATCATCTGCAGATCTATTGCCAAGCCAGTACACACGTTCAATTTTATTGCAATGCTGTTTTATGCTGTACACTTGTATTTTTTCTGGCTGAAGAAAGTGGGTGTACACAAAAGTCCATCCATTGGTCAAGTGGTAGGAATGGTTTCAGAGGTGGGAAAATCAACACTGTGACCAAGTGAAGAGAATATCACTTGATAAAGAGATAAACCTGCTAGGAGAAAAATGTCTTCATACAAAGGATGTTCACTTACAGATTTCCTAGTTTGAAATTATCCTCTAGAAAGAGAAGGGATGATTTAGGGGTACCTGGTAAGCAATGATATGTTCAATAAAGGACATTTAGAAAGAAAGTTTTAGATTTGGAAGGGAGCTCAGCTTCTTTTTTTCTGGAAATATCTTCCTAAGCAACAGAATGAATGATTCACCTTTTCAATTCCTTGGATATCGGAATAGCTAAAGCAACATAGCATAATTTTCAGAAATAGAACCCTATTAAACTTTCACAGCCCATGTAAGATGCCAGTGAGAAAATGTGCAAAATTGATCATCGTGTCTTTATTACTTGAAGAAGGATAGAAGGGCACTCAAGGTTGATTTGAGTGTTAAAATGTATGAATTGTCTATTTCCCGAAGAGTGTAAATCCTAAACGTCCATGAACAGCAGTAATAGGAGACTCTAGGGGCTTCAGTCACCTTGAAATTAGGAAAATGAGAAATTTGCCTTGCCAATTTCTTCCCGAAGGTGAATAGCTGAGAGCTGAGGCTTTGCAGATGTGTGGATGGAATAACATCAGTGAGAAGAGCTCATACTTTCCTATTTTATCACCTTTTTCATCATGTTTTATGAGTGAAAGACAGGAGGCTCTTTGCCAGTGTATCCTTTTTCCTTGCCATGCCCCACCAATCACAGATTGACTGAGAAAAAAACTGGGTTTTAAGTAGCTATTAAAGTCAAAATAAAGGAAAATTTCAGTCAAAAAAATATCTGATAGTCTTAGTGTTAAGCATGACAAATAAAAACAGCAATATATGAACTTGTCCTTGTATTGCAGTGGAATAGATAAAACCCAAATAAGATTTTATAGACTTTTGTTTCTCCATTCAGAGTTGCAGGAGGAACATCTGTAGTCTTACCAGATCTGAATCATATTGTTCAGGATAACACTGTTTAAGGCAAGAATATTATTAAGGAAGACTGAGATGGTTAATACACTATAAATGAAGATTATATTTTGAAGTAGGCATTATAATATAGTTTATGTAGTCTACAGTGTTCAAAAAGCCTTTTATAAAGGATCACTTAAAATAAGACAAAAGACTGTAGAAATCATAAAATAAATACTAAAGTAGCATCACAGGCACAGTCATATTTTATTTCTTTATCAAGTTTACAGTGAAAAAGAAGTTGCAGCAACAAAGTTCCATTTTTAAATAGGGGCTTAAATGCTTGCAAACCTCTTTCTCTGGGCTGGATTATATTCCATCAGGTAAGTTGACATGTGAAGCATCTGGCACTCCAGAGAGTCTTTATTGCTTGGCCTTCAAAAACATCATTTACTTCTGCACCTGCTCCCAGTTCATCTTGTTGGTCCAGTATACAGACTTCTCTTCTTCCATGGCATCATTCTCTTTCCCCGGGTTCACATTCTCTTTCAGTCATGCCCACATAACTTCAATGATAACTTCTGTGTTGATGACTCCTTAACTCTTTTCCCCAGACCCAGAGGACTTTCTTAAACTCCTGTGTATGATTGCTGCTTGGCTAAGGCCTGGTTAGCTCTGTTTTGTGGGCCCTTGAATTCAGTTTTCTAATAACCATATGCTTGTTTCATCTGCATCCCCTGTTTTGGTTAACAGTGGCATTATTCCTGCTGCTGAAGCCAAAAACTTGATAATCTTAAAGGATGGTCCCTCTTTCACCTCCTTCAAATAGTCATTAACTTCTGTTAGGTTCTACTAAATGTCTCTTGAAGCTTTTACCATGACTCTTTTAAAATGTTAATTTTATTAAATTTAAAAGATGCAGGAAAGTACAAGGAAGAACAATAGCAATCATCCATCCTATTTTGTTCTCATTCTTACCGCCTTCACCACTACCACCTTCAGTTCTTCACCTGGAGTATTCCAATAGCCTACTTATTCTGTTTTTATCCTTGCTTCCCTATGATCCAGAAGCCGGATTATTTAAAAATATGAGTCAGGTCAAATCGTTCCTTGCTCAAAATCCTCTCTTAGCATCTTGTCTCATTCAAGGTAAAAACCAATGTGCTTACAAGAGAGCCCTAAAAGTCTTTTTATTACTGTCCCACTGTCTCTAGGCTCTTTGCCCAACCCCTTTGACCTCACCTGCTACCTCCCTCCCCCTGGGTTTTCTCTGTGGTCTTGGAAAATGTCAAACACATCCTCACTTAAGGTCTTTGTCCTTGCTGCTCCTTTTGCCTGGAGTACTCCTTCCCTAGATATCACCATGACTTGCTCCTTCCCTTCTTCTCTCTGCTCAAATATTACCTTATCTTGAGGACATTTCTAGCCACTCTTTGATTCTAGAGCATTTCATCTCACCCTCACCTGGAGTAAACATCTGATTTGTCATCCAAAACAGGATGCTTTTGAGATTGAAAAGGAACCCCAGTCAGTTAGGAAGTTGAAACAAGAGTCATAAACTAGGATTGGTCCTAGCAATATGGGGCTCCTAGACAGACTTTTTTTTCTTCATAGTTCATCTTATCACTTCCTAACATAGTACATGTTTACTTTCGATGTGGTCTTTGTCTGTTCTCCCTTCCTTAAAGCTCCTTGAAGAAACGGAATTTGTTTTCTTGGCTGTTGTATTTTCAGCACCTCGGACAGTACATTATACATCAGATCAGATCAGTCGCTCAGTCGTGTCCAACTCTTTTTGCAACCCCATGAATCACAGTATGCCAGGCCTCCCTGTCCATCACCAACTCCCGGGGGTCACTCAGACTCACGTCCATCGAGTCAGTGATGCCATCCAGCCATCTCATCCTCTGTCGTCCTCTTCTCCTCCTGCCCCCAATCCCTCCCAGCATCAGAGTGTTTTCTAATGAGTCAACTCTTCGCAGGAGGTGGCCAAAGTACTGGAGTTTCAGCTTTAGCATCATTCCTTCCAAAGAAATCCCAGGGCTGATCTCCTTCAGAATGGACCGGTTGATTCTCCTTGCAGTCCAAGGGACTCTCAAGAGTCTTCTCCAACACCACAGTTCAAAAGCATCAATTCTTCGGTGCTTAGCCTTCTTCACAGTCCAGCTCTCACATCCATACATGACCACAGGAAAAACCATAGCCTTGACTAGACAAACCTTTGTTGGCAAAGTAATGTCTTTGCTTTTGAATATGCTATCTAGGTTGGTCATAACTTTCCTTCCAAGGAGTAAGCGTCTTTTAATCTCATGGCTGCAGTCACCATCTGTAGTAATTTTGGAGCCCAGAAAAATAAAGTCTGACACTGTTTCCACTGTTTCCCCATCTATTTCCCATGTAGTGATGGGACTGGATGCCATGATCTTCATTTTCTGAAAGTCGAGCTTTAAGCCAACTTTTTCACTTTCCACTTTCACTTTCATCAAGAGGCTTTTGAGTTCCTCTTCACTTTCTGCCATAAGGGTGGTGTCATCTGCATATCTGAGGTTATTAATATTTCTCCCAGCAATCTTGATTCCAACTTGGGTTTCTTCCAGTCCACAATTTCTCATGATGTACTCTGCATAGAAGTTAAATAAACAGGGTGACAATATACAGCCTTGATGAACTGCTTTTCCTATTTGGAACCAGTCTGTTGTTCCATGTCCAGTTCTAACTGTTGCTTCCTGACCTGCATACACATTTCTCAAGAGGCAGATCAGGTGGTCTGGTATTCCCATCTCTTTCAGAATTTTCCACAGTTTCTTGTGATCCACACAGTCAAAGGCTTTGGCATAGTCAATAAAGCAGAAATAGATGTTTTTCTGGAACTCTCTTGCTTTATTGATGATCCAGCAGATGTTGGCAATTTGATCTCTAGTTCCTCTGCCTTTTCTAAAACCAGCTTGAACATCAGGAAGTTCACGGTTCACATATTGCTGAAGCCTGGCTTGGAGAACTTTGAGCATTACTTTACTAGCATGTGATATGAGTGCAATTGTGTGGTAGTTCGAGCATTCTTTGGCATTGCCTTTCTTTGGGATGGGAATGAAAACTGACCTTTTCCAGTCCTGTGGCCACTGCTGAGTTTCCCAAATTTGCTGGCATATTGAGTGCAGCACTTTCACAGCATCATCTTTCAGGATTTGGAATAGCTCAACTGGAATTCCATCACCTCCACTAGCTTTGTTCATGGTGATGCTTTCTAAGGCCCACTTGACTTCACATTCCAGGATGTCTGGCTCTAGGTCAGTGATTACACCATCATGATTATCTGGTTGTGAAGCTCTTTTTTGTTCAGTTATTCTGTGTATTCTTGCCACCTCTTCTTAATATTTTCTGCTTCTGTTAGGTCCATACCATTTCTGTCCTTTATCAAGCTCATCTTTGCATGAAATGTTCCTTTGGTATCTCTTATTTTCTTGAAGAGATCCCTAGTCTTTCCCATTCTGTTGTTTTCCTCTATTTCTTTGCATTGATCGCTGAAGAAGGCTTTCTTATCTCTTCTTGCTATTCTTTGGAACTCTGCATTCAGATGTTTATATCTTTCCTTTTCTCCTTTGCTTTTTGCTTCTCTTCTTTCACAGCTATTTGTAAGGCCTCCCCAGACAGCCATTTTGCTTTTTTGCATTTCTTTTCCATGGGGATGGTCTTGGTCCCTGTCTCCTGTACAATGTCATGAACCTCATTCCAGAGTTCATTAGGCACTCTATCTATCAGATCAAGGCCCTTGAATCTATTTCTCACTTCCACTGTATAATCATAAGGGATTTGATTTAGGTCCATTCTGAAGGAGATCAGCCCTGGGATTTCTTTGGAAGGAATGATGCTAAAGCTGAAACTCTAGTACTTTGGCCACCTCATGCGAAGAATTGACTCATTCGAGAAGACTCTGATGCTGGGAGGGATTGGGGGCAGGAGGAGAAGGGGACGACAGAGGATGAGATGGCTGGATGGCATCACTGACTCGATGGACGTGAGTCTGAGTGACCTCCGGGAGTTTGTGATGGACAGGGAGGCCTGGCGTGCTGCAGTTCATGGAGTCGCAAAGAGTTGGACACGACTGAGCAACTGATCTCTCTCTGATCTCTGATAACTGAGTGGTCTAGTGGTTTTCCCTACTTTCTTCACTTTAAGTCTGAATTTGGCAATAAGGAGTTCATGGTCTGAGCCACAGTCAGCTCCTGGTCTTGTTTTTGCTGACTGTATAGAGCTTATCCATCTTTGGCTGCAAAGAATATAATCAATCTGATTTCGATGTTGACCATCTGGTGATGTCCATGTATAGAGTCTTCTCTTGTGTTGTTGGAAGAGGGTGTTTGTTATGACCAGTGCATTTTCTTGGCAAAACTCTATTAGTCTTTGCTGTGCTTCATTCCGTATTCCAAGGCCAAATTTACCTGTTACTCCAGGTGTTTCTTGACCTCCTACTTTTGCATTCCAGTCCTCTATAATGAAAAGGACATCTTTTTTGGGTGTTAGTTCTAAAAGGTCTTGTACGTCTTCATAGAACCGTTCAGCTTCTTCAGCGTTACTAGTTGGGGCATAGACTTGGATTACTGTGACACTGAATAGTTTACCTTGGAAACGAACAGAGATCATTCTGTCGTTTTTGAGATTACATCCAAGTATTGCATTTCAGACTCTTTTGTTGACCATGATGGCCACTCCATTTCTTCTGAGGGATTCCTGCCCGCAGTAGTAGATATAATGGTCATCTGAGTTAAATTCATCCATTCCAGTCCATTTCAGTTCGCTGATTCCTAAAATGTTGACATTCACTCTTGCCATCTCTTGTTTGACCACTTCCAATTTGCCTTGATTCATGGACCTGACATTCCAGGTTCCTATGCAATATTGCTCTTTACAGCATCGGACCTTGCTTCTATCACTAGTCACATCCACAGCTGGGTATTCTTTTTGCTTTGGCTCCATCCCTTCATTCTTTCTGGAGTTATTTCTCCACTGATCTTCAGTAACATATTGGGCCCCTACTGACCTGGGGAGTTTCTCTTTCAGTATCCTATCATTTTGCCTTTTCATACTGTTCATGGGGTTCTCAAGGCAAGAATACTGAAGTGGTTTGCCATTCCCTTCTCCAGCGAACCACATCCTGTCAGCTCTCTCTACCATGACCTACGCATCTTGGGTTGCCCCATGGGCATGCCTTAGTTTCATTGAGTTAGACAAGCCTGTGGTCCTAGTGTGATTAGATTGACTAGTTTTCTGTGAGTATGGTTTCAGTGTGTTTACCCTCTGATGCCCTCTTGCAACACCTACTGTCTTACTTGGGTTTCTCTTACCTTGGGCTTGCGGTATCTCTTCACGGCTGGTCCAGCAAAGCACAGCCATTGCTCCTTACCTTGGACGAGGGGTTTCTCTTCATTGCTGCCCTTCCTGACCTTCAACGTGGGATAGCTCCTCTAGGCCTTCCTGCGCCCACGCAGCCACGGCTCCTTGGATGTGAGGTTGGTCCTCCTGTCCGCCGCCCCTGGCCTCGGGCTTAGGGGCGTGGGGTAGCTCCTCCCGCCCGCCGCCCTTGACCTCGGATGCAGGGTAACTCCTTTCATCGCCCCCCTGACCTCAGACGCGGGTAACTCCTCTGGGCCGTTCCTGCGTTGTCGCAGTCTGGTACTCTTGGCCGCTGCCCCTGACCTCAGATGTGGGGTAACTCCTCTTGGCCGCCGCCCTTTGGGCATGGGGTCCTTCCAGCTTCTGCCCCTGACCTTGGACATGGGGTGGCTCATCTCGCAGCCGCCTGTGCTTTACATAACAATGCTTAATAAAGATTTTTAAATAGATGAATGAATAAATCCATAACCCTGGGATCCAGAATTAGCCACTGCTAGCATCTTGGCATATTGGCTTTTATTTTTATGAAAATGATAACCATAAGTTATCAAATCAATGCTGGAAAGTACAGCCCTTTCCCTCTCATCACATCTCCTAGAAATTCTCATTAAGTAACTCTTATTCTAAATATCTTCCATGTGGATAGAAGATAGAAAAACTTTAAGAAAAATAAAGTCATATTATTGATGGTATTTTCCAAATGATTGGTATTGTTAATTTTGCTTGAATTTAAAAGTATAAAAATACACGAGTAAAATTAAATGTTGAAATTCAAATAAATATTTCTTTAACATAGAGACTTTATTTCTTAATTAATCTCTTTAAGGATGGAAAAAGGGAATTTTCAAAGCACTGAGTGGTTGAAACCATTAAAAAAAAAAAAACTGTTTTGATTTCCTGCTTTGAAAGATGAAAAAATTAGCACTGTTATAATTTGTACACTATTTTGCCTCCCTCCTGAGTTTTATTAGTTATATTGTTGTTTTTGCATTGAATGGATATAATAATTACAACTCCCATGGTTGCTTATCATTGGTTTTATATTTAAATTGATTCAATCTCACTACCAGTCTCTTTATTATACTTTATTCTGAAGATCTTTATATCTATCCATCACCAATTTGTTGAATTTTACCATTAGGCAAAGTTTCTAAGAAATGCCCATGGCTACTTTATTGTTTGAATTATGTTTTTGGGATACACTTTCTTACTGAACTTAAACACAGTGCTTCCTTATCTTCCAGCATCTGATGTTGCAGACGCAGCCTGCCATCTGTTACCTTATGAAGATGGTCCATACCCCCTCCCCCTACTTGGTTTTTGTTTGCCTGATTCTAAAGGTTTTTTTTTTAAGTTAAAAAAAACTGGATTTGTTTTAGACTTGAGTGTTTTGTTTCAAAATTTCCTAGAACACAGTGTGCTGTTTTTGATCTACATGCTCAGTTGTTTCTCCATTTTTCAAAAATTTTCTTTTATTTTGCCTTTATGAATCTTCTGTTTCATTCACTGAATTCTGTTGGGTTGATCAAAAAATTCATTCGGGTTTTTCTATAAGATGTTATGGAAAAACTTGAATGAACTTTTTGGCCAACACCATATTTCAACACATTACCCTTGTGTTGGTAATTTTTGTATTCTATTTCTATTAGCTTTTGCCTAGTAGTTTTGACTCTGGCTTTTAGTTTTGAAGGCACTGTGATGATCTTATCTGGAGAAGGCAATGGCACCCCACTCCAGTACACTTGCCTGGAAAATCCCATGGACAGAGGAGCCTGGTAGGCTGCAGTCCATGGGGTCGCTAAGAGTCGGACACGACTAATTGACTTCACTTTCACTTTCATGCATTGGAGAAGGAAATGGCAACACACTCCAGTGTTCTTGCCTGGAGAGTCCTAGGGATGGGGGAGCCTGGTGGGATGCCGTCTATGGGGTCACACAGAGTCGGACATGACTGAAGCAACTTAGCAGCAGCAGATGATCTTATCCCCTTTCTGTGTTAAGTAATATGACTTTTAGCTGTGTCTATTCTGCTCCTTGTTTCAAATACAGTTCATTTCAGTTCAGGTGCTCAGTCGTGTCTGACTCTTTGTGATCCCATGAATCGCAGCACGCAAGGCCTCCCTGTCCATCACCAACTCCCAGAGTTCACTCAGACTCATGTCCATTGAGTCAGTGGTGCCATCCAGCCATCTCATCCTCTGTCGTCCCCTTCTCCTCTTGCCCCCAATCCCTCCCAGCATCAGAGTCTTTTCCAATGAGTCAACTCTTCGCATGAGGTGGCCAAAATACTGGAGTTTCGGCTTGAACATCATTCCTTCCAAAGAAATCCCAGGGCTGATCTCCTTCACAATGGACTGGTTGGATCTCCTTGCAGTCCAAGGGACTCTCAAGAGTCTTCTCGAACACCACAGTTCAAAAGCATCAGTTCTTCGGTGCTCAGCCCTCTTCACAGTCCAATTATCTCATTTCACTCTTTTATCAACTAGTCTTTAGACTCTGTTAAAAATTGATTTTCTTAAATTGTTTTTATAACATGAAGCAATTAATTGTATTGTATTGTTTTACTCTGTTATTTAAATTATGTTTTTCTTACAGCTTGGTTTTTTTTTTCTTGGCTTTTGCATACATGTTCTTTGCTATAATATGTTTGTGTAATATCCATACCATTTCATTTTACTTCACTCCAGCTTGGGTGGTTCTGACTAGACAGTCTTTTTTAATCTGATATGATACAGGTAACTTGATCTTCTTCCTAGAATGCCTTGAAAGCAGTTCTTTATTTTTTCTTTCTCTCAAGTGGGGTGATATTTCATTCTCTCCAGTTTCCTGTCATGAAAGTAAATGGCAAGGGAGAGAACTCAGCATTCTCAGAACACTCAGGTGCTGCTCTCTCTCCAGGAAGAGTGTTAAATGCCATGAAGCAGAGTTCCACTCCCTCACCTGGCAGAGGGTGTCCCATCCTAGAGCTTCCGCATCACTTTTACAATTTCATGAATAGCTATGGAGCCTTCACTTCTGAATGAATGTTAGCACCATTGCTACCTTTCCTGGTTTTACTTGTTTCTCGTCAGTGGTTTGCATTACATTTCAGGAAAATGAACCAGATAGGGATATCCAATGTGCACTCTTCTTTCCAAAGAAGAGCTGCCTTTCCCATACATGTTCTTTCTCTTCCAGTGAACACCAGACTTCTTGCAGAGAGCTGCTGCCTTATGTTCTTCCTCTCTCTATACATCTAAAATTATTTTTCCTCCACCTAAAATGTTCTTTGTCTTCCCGTCTCTGTCCTCTTCTTTGCCATCATCTTTTCTGTCCAGGGAACCTTTACTTATCTTTGTGTGTTAGTCACTTAGTCGTGTCTGACTCTGTGATCCCATGGACTGCAGTCTGCCAGGATCCTCTGTCCATGGAATTCTCCAGGCAAGAGTACTGGGCTGGGTTGCCATTTCCTTCTCCAGGGGATTTTCCTGACCCAGAGACTGAACCCAGGTCTCCTGCATTGCAGGCAGATTCTTTACCATCTGAGCTATAGGGAAGTCCCCTTACTTATCTTTAGAGACACAGCTTAAATCCAACTGTTTCCTTGAAATTTAAACACTTTTTTTTGATTCCCATAGAGTTAGTATGTAGACTTTTATCACATTGTGATAATGTATTTGTATATTCTTTTCCATACTAAGTTCTGATCGCTTTCTCCCTACTGAAATGTTACTTAATATTTGCTTGTGGAATAGGTGAGCAAATATCTAGCAGAATGGAATGCTTTCTGAAGTCTTAAAATATGCATTTAAAAAACCAGCTGCAACAGCTAAGGACCTTCATGTCACAGTCTTCGTGTCACAACCACCTTGAACAAATATGTATTGTGCACATCTGGGTGTGATAGATCAAAATCTCTAAAAATGAAGAGGTTCATAGCATACGTTTGGAAAAGCATATTTTTCATTATCCTTGCCTTGCCTTTTAGAAAGATCATCACTTTCTCAGGAGGCATTTATAGGGCACCTAAAATAATACCACCTTCTACAGGGGTCTTCAGGGCAAATATCTGTGATTTTCTTGGTTTGGCCACAGTGCTTATTCACTAATGACAATGAGAAAATACCTTTAGAGGATGGAGGAGCCCTGTGTCTCCTCAATACAAGTTACCCTACAATGTGAGAAAATTGATAACATCCTTTCTCTTCTCCTCTAATGAACAACATAATTAAATATTTCTTTTCATTTATTTTCTGAAATTACTTATTAGGGTCGTTCTCAAACAATGGCATTTAAAAAGAAGATACAAGAAACAATGACTGAAATTATTTCCTACAATGCCTTTTGACTATCAGAGAAAAAATATTAATAAAAAATACAGTTAGAGATCCTTAGTAAGTGGAAAAAGTGATGCTCAACTTAGAGTAGAGGATATTTTCCAAAACAAAATAGCTGTATCCATTATCCTGCAATATGCAATAGGGTTAGACCACAAAAGACATTGACCACCTAAAATTTATCACAAATAGGTAGTTAGTATAAAGTTTCTTTCAATTTGAAAGTTCTTATACTCTGATGAAATTGATGCTTGTCTACCAAATGTCAAAAATGAATTTCATTTAGTATATCAAACTTGGAACAACACCAGCAGACACTATTGTCACATTCAATTAGATATAAATTAAACTGCTTTTAGAAAGTGTTCACAGAACATCAGTAAAAAGCTGAGTTATTTGTATTACTTGTATAAAAGGACTAGGTCAAAACATACATCAAAATGAAGTTGTATTTCCCTTAGTAAAATGGGAACTATATTTGTTATCCTTATGTGATCAATAGAGTAAAAATTAGCCTAAGGGTTTGAGTCATAAATTTCAATTGCTATGTGAATTAGATTAGTAATTACCAAGCTTGATTCAAATACTCATCTTTTTGGATATGGACACAACTTAGGATCAAGGTGAGTAAATATTTTGAGTGAGCCAGTTTCTCAATGATATCTGTAGCAATGTTTTCCCTGATAGTATAAACAGTATTTGAGACTCTTTTCCAATAGTTTAGTATGTCTTCAGTGATCCACCTAACATTATAACCTAGAAATACTTATTTTTAGACATCATTTGAATTCTTTTAGGATAAATGAAGCAAGATTGATGTGTAAGGTCACTTCATTGTTATTCTTTGGTTGTCTAATAATGTGCACATGATATTCAACCCACTCTTTATATTTCAGTTTTTAGGATCCAGTAAAATTCATCAATAGCTTTCCTTTCTCTAGAACTTCCTCACACTGACCCTAGAGTATTATTTACTGCAGTAGTGTCTGCTGCCTAATAACTCTGCTGGCAGTAACAGATATCATGATGATGAACTTGCAAGTCTTTAAGTAGCCCCTAGGCAATGGCACCCCACTCCAGTACTCTTGCCTGGAAAATCCCATGGATGGAGGAGCCTGGTAGGCTGCAGTCCATGGGGTCTCTAAGAGTTGGACACGACTGAGCGACTTCACTTTCACTTTTCACTTTAATGCATTGGAGGAGGAAATGGCAACCCACTCCAGTGTTCTTGCCTGGAGAATCCCAGGGACGGGGAGCCTGTTGGGCTTCCGTCTATGGGGTCGCACAGAGTCGGACACGACTGACGTGACTTAGTAGCATAAGCATCAGCATGGATTGTATAGTAAAATGCTATTTTGTGTCATTCAAGTGAATTTTCATTTGGAGATACTATTTTTAAACTGTCTATTAATTCTCTTTACTCACATTAAGGGGAAGGCAATGGCACCCCACCCCAGTACTTTTGCCTGGAAAATTCCATGGACAGAGAAGCCTGGTAGGCTCCAGTCCATGGGGTCGCTAAGAGTCGGACACGACTGAAGCGACTTAGCAGCACTCACATTAAAGACTATTTCTGTCTTTTATTAAAAGGGCCTCATGCTCTTTTATGTAGTTGTGTCAAGTGTGCTAAATAATCTTTGACTCGTTTAACCATTTTTGGAATTAAAAAAAATAAGAATAATATTTCACTGTAGAAACAACTGTAACTACATAAACCTGCTGGGATTTAAAAACACCTTCAATCTCTGACACTGTGCTTCCATATGGATGTTGTATTACTCATCCTGAATGTGTCATTTGCTGCTAGAATCTGATTTATATGTCTATGGAAGTTGAGCATGTTCCCATTGCAGCCATGAATAATGGAAGTTTTGAAAATTTAGCCAATAGCATCAAGCTGTTCGGTTGTATAAGCAAGGGTAAAAGAGACTTTGAAACAAATAAGCTTTTTTATTATCACATTAAATATATATGTTACAACATAAAATATCTCAAGGTTTTACATTGTCTGTACATAAGGCCTTGAAGATGTCTTTTTACAGAGTACAAAACCTCATAAACTGTTCATCTGACCAGAGAATATCCATCTTCCCTTTGTAATGGAGGGAGAGAACTGAGTATAAGACTGTGTCTAATGCAAACGGTTCTTTCCTCAAGGCATAGTTCTCTGAAATAGTTCACGTTAATGGCTACCCTCAGTTATGTAGTCATTGTACTTTTGTGGATGAATCATGCTGACATGGAGGGAGGCTCTGAGAAGGACGAGGACATGACAGAATGATTTAACAAACGTAGAAACTTCTGCTCCATCACAGAATTGGTCTTGGATCAGGTTATGTCCACATATGCAATCTAATCTGAATGTTTTAACTTGTCCAGTGAAATTGGAAATTCACTCTATCCCACCACATTAAGACCAAAAACATCTCTTTTGAAATAGTCCAGAAAGATTCTTTATTTGTGTGTTAGACAGAGCCTTGGCCTGTCCAGAAATGGTAGGGACCTAACAGAAGCAGAAGATACTAAGAAGAGGTGGCAAGAATATACAGAAGAACTATGCAAAAAAGATCTTCACAACCTAGATAACCACAATGTTGTGATCACTCACACAGAGCCAGACATCCTGGAATGTGAAGTCAAGTAGGCCTTAGGAAGCATCACCACGAACAAAGCTAGTGGAGGTGATGGAATTCCAGTTGAGCTATTTCAAATCCTAGAAGATGATACTGTGAAAGTGCTGCACTCAATATGCCAGCAAATTTGAAAAACTCAGCAGTGGCCACAGGACTGAAAAAGGTCAGTTTTCATTCCAATTGCAAATAAAGGCAATGCCAAATAATGCTCAAACTATCACACAATTGCACTCATTTCACATGCTGGAAAGGTCATACTGAAAATCTTCCAAGCTAGTCTTCAACAGTACATGAACTAAGAACTTCCAGATGTTCTTCAAGCTGAATTTAGAAAAGGCAGAGGAACCAGAGATCAAATTGCCAACATCCGTTGGATCATCAAAAAAGCAAGAGAGTTCCAAAAAAAATCTACTTCTGCTTTATTGACTATGCCAAAGCCTTTGGCGTGGATCACAATAAACTGTGGAAAATTCTGAAAGAGATGGGAATACCAGACCACTTGACCTGCCTCCTGAGAAATGTGTATGCAGGTTAGGAAACAGCAGTTAGAACTGGACATGGAACAACAGACTGGTTCCAAATAGGGGAAGGCATACGTCAAGGCTGTATACTGTCACCCTGCTTATTTAACTTATATGCAGAATACATAATGCAAAATGCTGGGCTGCATGAAGCACAAGCAGAAATCAAGATTGCCAGGAGAAATATCAATAACTTCAGATAGGCAGATGACACCACCCTTATGGTAGGAAGTGAAGAAGAACTAAAAAGCCTCTTGATGAAAGTGAAAGAGGAGAGTGAAAAAAGTTGGCTTAAAAATCAGCATTCAGAAAACTAAGATCATGGCATCCAGTCCCATCTCTTCATGGCAAATAGATGGGGAAACAATGGAAACAGTGAGAGACTTTATTTTTGGGGGCTCCAAAACTGTTGCAGATGGTGAGGGTGCCCATGAAATTAAAAGATGTTTGCTCCTTGGAAGAAAAGCTATGACCAACCTAGACAGCATATTGAAAAGCAGAGACATTACTTTGCCAAGAAAGATCCATCTAGTCAAAACTATGGTTTTTCCAGTAGTCATGTATGGATTTGAGAGTTGGACTGTAAAGAAAGCTGAGCACCAAAGAATTGATGCTTTTGAAGTGCAGTGTTGGAGAAGACTGTTTAGAGTCCCTTGGACTGAATGGAAATCAAACCTGTCAATCCTAAAGGAAATCAATCCTGGAATATTCATTGGAAGGATAGATGCTGAAGCTGAAACTCCAATATTTTGGCCACCTGATGCAAAGAACTGACTCATTTGAAAAGACCTTGATGCTGGGAAAGATTGAAGGCAGGTGGAGAAGGGGACAGCAGAGGATGAGATGGTTGGATGGCATCACCGACTCAATGGACATGAGTTCGAACAAGCTCTGGGAGTTGGTGATGGACAGGGAAACCTAGCATGCTGCAGTCCATGGGGTCACAAAGAGTCAGACATGACCGAGTGACTGAACTGAACTGGCCTGTCAAGGATATCAAG
The DNA here is from genome assembly GCA_935064755.1 of Tragelaphus eurycerus. NCBI lineage: Eukaryota > Metazoa > Chordata > Mammalia > Artiodactyla > Bovidae > Tragelaphus > Tragelaphus eurycerus. The sequence continues at coordinate 10,856,550 of CAKXYN010000038.1, forward strand.
TGCTGTTCTCATTTCTTTACAGTAATCTATGCATAAGAATGTTCTGTGCATATTTTATGTTACAAATAAGGTAATGTTTGACTTACCAGCTATTCAATAATGCTGATTTTAGTTAGGCTTAAGAATTTTAGTTATAGTTAATAGGTTTGTGCATGTTTAGTCACTCAGACATGTCCAGCTCTTTGTGACTCCATGGACTGTAGCCCGCCAAGTTCCTCTGTCCATGGAATTTTTCAGGGAAGAATACTGGAGTGGGTGACCATTTCTTCCTTCAGTAGGCAATAGGTAAAAAATGTCAAAGCTGATTTATGTCCCAGTTACCTGCTACTTTTCATTGTAAAATTAAAATCACGTGAAATAGGACAGTGTTGGTTTGTCTGATTTTGCTGAACTGTGAGAAAGAGGCTAAAAAATTAAAGGCTATCACTTTTTCCTAGAAGCTGGGCTTATTTTTCCCTAATCTTGTGATGAATGTAATGCTATATTTATTCATAGATGCGGATTAAGCAAGAAGATAAACCCGGAAAAAGAAAAGGATAAAAATGTAATAAGAAATCATAAGGAATATAAATAACACAAAAATATAAAAGGAAAAGTTTTTATCTACAGATTTTTTTTCTAAATAATATCTGATGACCAACTTGACTGGCGAATTACTCCTCCCCCTCCTCTCTGCCCTCCCCTGTCCCCTCTCCCCTTCACTTTCACTCCTCAGCCTCAGTGCCAGCATCTTAGTTGGCTAAAATTGAACAGTTGTTTTGTTACACAAACATTGTCTATAAGAAAGTTATGTTGGAGGGAAAAATGTAACTCCCGTCTATTTTAATACTTTTATAAAGACATATATGCATTTGTAAAGAGCATATAGAATTGTTTTGAATGTACCAAAAGGTATACATGTTTACTTTTTTCATCAGTTTTATATTTTTAAGGTTTATTATTGTCATATATTACTTTTTCTCAAAGAAAGAATTAAAATGAGAGTCAGTGCTTTTTTTTTTTTTTCCTGGAAACTGATGTGCCAACATTTTTTTATCATTCTGAAAGTTATTTTTTCATTGTCTGTGCCGTAAAAGAATTGCTCAATTCAGTTCACATATTGAGGAAAACAGTCAGATTGGTTGAAGCTGCAGCAGGCCTTGGCATTCTGTACGTAGGGCAAGTCTGACCACTCCAGCCTGCTCTCACTCCTCCACAATCTTGAGTTTGCTTCTTCTAATCTATTTTTAGGACTTCCCTGGTGGCTCAGATGGTAAAGCATCTGTCTACAATGCAGGAGACCTGGGTTTGATCCCTCGGTCAGGAAGATCCCCTGGAGAAGGAAATGGCAATCCACTCCAGTACTATTGCCTGGAAAACCCCATGGACAGAGGAGCCTGGTAGGCTACAGTCCATGGGGTCGCGAAGAGTCAGACACTCACAGCTACTCTCTCCTCATCTCTTCTCCTTCCTTCATGGATGGGCAGTTTTCATGCCTGTGTGCTAAGTTGCTTCAGTTGTGTCTGACTCTATGCAGCCCCATGGACTATAGCCCACCAGGCTCCTCTGTCCATGGGATTCTCCAGGCAGAAATACTGGAGTCAATGGCCATGCTCTCCTTCTGGGGATCTTCCCGAACCAGGAGTGAAACTCGTCTCCTGCATCTCCTGCATTGGCAGGCGGTTTGATCCCACTTCCCAGGGCCACTTAGAAAGCCTGATGGGCAGTTTGGTTTAGTCTAATTTTAGCCTCATCACCAAGGCAAGAGTTATTCTTCTTTCTATTCTGGGACTCAGAATAGGAATAATTTGAGACCCAGGGGAGATTCAGGGACTCCCAGATACTCTCTGATCCTTATATTTCCACCCCTTCCCTACTTCTAAATTCTTATCCCAGTGTGTAAGTACCAGTCACCTGGAGTCATGCAGTTGTTGCAGAAGTAGTTTGGATATAGGTAGCCTAATATTTGTCTTTCTTACCAATTCCTCAATGTAAGCTAACTTTCAGTGAAGAAAATAAAATGTAGAGAAAGAAAGAAACAGATAAATTAAGTGTGTGAAAGGCACCTAACACAGTGCTTGACATACAGAAAGTTCATAAGAAATGGTAGTTATTGTGGAGCTCTAAATGTGGGCTGCCCTCTCTGGGGTCGCACAGAGTCGGACCCGACTGAAGCGACTTAGCAGCAGCAAATGTGATAGTGAAAGTGAAGTTTCTCAGTCATGTAAGACTCTTGACGACCCCATGGACTGTAGCCTGCACCAGGATTCTCTCCATCCATGCAATTCTCCAGGCAAGAGTCCTGTAGTGGGTTGCCGTTTCCTTCTCTAGGGGATCCTTCTGAGCCAGGGATCGAACTCGGGTCTCCTGCATTGCAGGCAGACGCTTTACCGTCTGAGCCATGGGTGGATTATCACTACATGTGATAGTGGAGTATATTTTCAAGTTTTATTTATTCTTATATTTCCATCTTAAATTCAGCATATTAAGTAAAGGCCAGGAAAATGGTTTTTGTTTGTTTGTTTGTTTAGGCTAGTAAAGAATGGGGTACTGCTTTCTGAGACACTGCTCTTTCCGTTTTACTGTTGGGGAGCTTGCCTGGGAGCATTGCAGCACTAAGTCCAAGAGGACAGAGAAAGGTGAGGGGCAGGGAGATAAGTGAGGAAGGGAGCTTCTGTCACTGCTACAGATTATAGCAGGTCCATGGTGGCTCAGACAGTAAAGAATCCACCTGCAATGTGGGGGACTTGGGTTCAGTCCTTGGGTTGGGAGGATCCCCTGGAGGAGGTCATGGCAACCCACTCCAATATTCTTGCCTAGAGAATCCCTGTGGACAGAGGAGCCTGGCGGGCTACAGTCCATGGGGTTGCAAGGAGTTGGACATGACTAAGTGGCTAAGCACAGCTCACGATAAAGAAAATCGCTGATGGCAGCAGCCATTTTGAAAAGCAAGATGGTTGGCAGGAAAAAGAATTATATAAGGAAAATTTGTTCTTGATTTTCTTTTCAAAAATATGTGAGGGATAGGAAAAGCACTGTGAATACAATATACTTAACTCATATTCTATGATTTATTCTTTAAAGAACAAATATCATCTGGGACTAGGTATAAAAAACCAATTCATTTCCATAACTATCACAAAACTTTGTTATAATTGCATACTTTCCAAGTGACCTTTAAGCTATGATAATGTTTGAAGTTGGCTTTCCCAATGGATGAGTTGCAATTATAAGGAGATAGCTATAATAGCTCGGGTCACAAGTGGAATAATTGAATATCATTAACAATGACATTTGATTATGCTTCTTCATTTTTTCCAATGATATGTCAGGTTCCTTGTGAAATCAGAGACCATGGAGATTCATTATTGCTCAAGTTGATGGTATTGCGATTTTATAACCATCTAATAAATTAGGATTTAATACTGAGGGATTTCATCTTAAACTATAACGTTGCTTTTGTTTTAAAGAAGACTTTTGCAAGGAGAAGCAAAAGAAATCGTTTAGAAAACTCAGGAGATAAAAACCCTATCCTAGCAAGCGAATCTTGGATCTTTATAATTGTTTGGTTTGTCAGAATATCATTTGTGGTTAAAAAAGGTGGGGGAGAATTAAATGTCAGAAATCCCCAAGTCAAAATTCTCTTGACTTCACCAGTTTCGTACTCTGCTGTTTCTAATTTTTTTTTCACATACTTCTTGCTCCATCCTAGTTATCCTTGTTCTTTTCATTTCCCATGCTAAAGCATTACTTGCTCAGTCATGTCTGACTCCTTTGCAACCCCCTAAGAGAATCCCTTAGAAATTAAGACACTTGCTCCTTGGAAGAAAAGCTATGACCAACCTAGACAGCATATTAAAAAGCAGAGACATTACTTTGCCAACAAAGGTGCATCTAGTCTAGCTATAGTTATTTCAGTAGTCATGTATGGAGGTGAGAGATGGACTATAAAGAAAGCTGAGTGCTGAAGAACTGATGCTTTTGAACCATCGTGTTGAAGAAGACTTGAAAGTCCCTTGGACTGCAAGGAGATCCAACCAGTCCATCCTAAAGGAGATCAGTCCTAGGTGTTCATTGGAAGGACTGATACTGAAGCTGAAGCTTCAATACTTTGGCCACCTGAAGGGAAAAACTGATTCATTTGAAAAGACTGATGCTGGGGAAGATTGAAGGCAGGAGGAGAAGGAGACGACAGAGGATGAGATGGTTGGATGGCATCACCGACTCAATGGACATGAATTTGAGTAAGCTCTGGTGAAAGACAGGGAAGCCTGGCATGCTGGAGTCCATGGGGTTGCAAAGGATTGAACATGACTGAGTGACTGAACTGAACTGGAGAGAATCCCTAAATATAAAGTTCTGTATAGTCAGGATTCTCTCAGAAATGCGAATTTGCATGTTTGCAAAGAAAAATCATTTATCATATTTTTATCATTTGATTCAGTTATTATTTTATTAGGTCAGGCTGGTTTGGGTTAGGATCGTCACAGCCTGAGATTTTTGTTTTAAATATTCTTTAAATTAACATATTGACATATTTTCGGAATTCCATATTTTGGCTTTCCCATCAACCAGAGTTTATTTCAGGGGCTTAAGGGAATTGTTTCTATTTAAAATGAAAGGAACATGTGAATCAGGTTCAAATGGCCAGTGTGTGTGTGCATATATACACGTGTAACTGCTTTCAGCATTGTATATACTGACAACTTGCTGTAATGAAGGGCTGGGAGTTCATCTTTGATGAAACACAAAATTTCTGACTTAATAGAGGCAATTGCAAAGCACTTTGCTTTATTGTTAAATCTAATATTTTAATGTAAAATGATGTATTTCTCATTCTTTTACTACATACCTTTAATACCTTTTCTTTCAGAAATAATAAAATCAGTATCATCAAATATGGGGATGAATATGTAAAAAAAATTATACATTTAATTTATTGACATTTAGTCCTCTGAAAAGAGTACTTAATTTGCTATTAAGTAGAAATGGGTTGGAGAAGGCAATGGCAACCCACTCCAGTACTCTTTTGCCTGGAAAATCCCATGGGTGGAGGAGCCTGGTGGGCTGCAGTCCATGGGGTCACTAAGAGTCGGACACGACTGAGCGACTTCACTTTCACTTTTCACTTTCATGCATTGGAGAAGGAAATGGCAACCCACTCCAGTGTTCTTGCCTGGAGAATCCCAGGGACGGAGGAGCCTGGTGGGCTGCTGTCTATGGAGTTGCACAGAGTCAGACACGACTGAAGCAATTTAGCAGTAGCAGCAGCGGCAGAAATGGGTTGTTTTCAAAACAGTAACAACATTGTATCACACTGACATGGCTTCATGGTTGTCTTATCAAAAGCCTGATGATTGAAGGATTTATACTGCATATAGAAATGTCAGCTGTGGTATTCTGATGTGTCAATGAATGTTTACTACGCTAATCATTATTCCATAGTTGCTTCACTTTAAGATTACATCTTTAATATCACCAGAAAAATTTAGACAAATATGACAAATTGGTAGTACCTAATTATGGGTCTTTTGGAGATAGGGAGCCTGATTTATTTGCATACTTATCTAATGTCAACGGTTTTGATTTTTATGGCAGATAGATTTCACTGTTGTTAGTTTGACCACTGTGTTCAAACCAGTTAATTATATTGATATGAAGTTAATTATGTTAATTTATGAAGATAAATTTAAAAAACATAAAAGAGACTATAAAGTTAGCTATGTTTATAGCTATATGAAGTCACATTTTCTAGCATGTTGTTGTTTGACCTTGAGTTACTAACATCAAGTAAAGGTGAGGGTGATTTTTTTTTTTTTTTTTTTAATTTATTTTCAATTGGTTTCTGCTGTACAATAGTGTGAATCAGTTCTAAGTACACATATATCCCCTCCTTCCTGAGCCTCTCTATGTCCCCTCCATCCCAGCCTTCCAGGTCATCACAGAGCGCCAAGCTGAATTCCATGTGCAACACAGTTGCTTCCCGCTAGCTAGCTATTTTACATGTGGTAGTGTATATCGGAGAAGGCAATGGCGCCCCACTCCAGTACTCTTGCCTGGAAAATCCCATGGATGGAGGAGCCTGGTAGGCTGCAGTCCATGGGATCGCTAGAGTCAGACACGACTGAGTGACTTCACTTTCACTTTTCACTTTCATGCATTGGAGAAGGAAATGGCAACCCACTCCAGTATTCTTGCCTGGAGAATCCCAGGGACGGTGGAGCCTGGTGGGCTGCCATCTATGGGGTCGCACAGAGTTGGACACGACTGAAGCGACTTAGCAGCAGCAGTAGCAGTATAAATATGCCAGCTCTGCTCTCTCAGAGGAAGGTGATTTTGAAGTAAAAGCACGTCGGGTGATATGAGTGGCAAAGTTGGCTACTCATGAATGTCTCAAAAAGCATTTGTATCTACATCAGTGGGTATATTTTGAGGCAGTTGAAAGCTGGGACTGTATGACCAGAGTACATGCACCTTGATTGTGGGAACATGGTCCTCAGAATCACTTTGAAATATCGCTAGAGTCCTGTGGCGGAGAAGGCAATGGCACAGGGATGGAGGAGCCTGGTGGGCTGCCGTCTCTGGGGTCGCACAGAGTCGGACACGACTGAAGTGACTTAGCAGCAGCAGCAGCAGCAGCAGCAGCAGCAGCAGCAGTAGAGTCCTGTGGTCATGTATGGATGTGAGAGTTGAACTGTAAAGAAGGCTGAGCACAAAGAATTGATGCTTTTGAACTGTGGTGTTGGATAAGACTCTAGAGAGTCCCTTGGACTGCAAGGAGATCCAACCAGTCCATTCTGAAGGAGATCAGCCCTGGGATTGCTTTGGAAGGAATGATGCTAAAGCTGAAACTCCAGTACTTTGGCCACCTCATGCGAAGAGTTGACTCATTGGAAAAGACTCTGATGCTGGAAGGGATTGGGGGCAGGAGGAGAAAGGGACGACAGAGGATGAGGTGGCTGGATGGCATCACTGACTCGATGGATGTGAGTCTGAGTGAACTCTGGGAGTTGGTGATCGACAGGGAGGCCTGGCGTGCTGCGATTCATGGGGTCACAAAGAGCTGGACATGACTGAGGGACTGATCTGATCTGATCTGAGAGTCCAACAGATACTTTTCTCAAGACTTAGAAGGCATTAAAATATTTTGAATTTTTAGAATTTTTGAAATTTAAAAATTTTTAAACCTTCTCATTTTCAACCCCAATTCTTAATATTTAGGGAGAAAGAGAGAAAAAGATTGGCAAATGAAAGGAGACACAGAATTCAAATCCTGGTTATTCATATGGTATCTCAGGTATATAGTTTTCTGGAAATGAATATTCACAGTATTGATCTTCTTACATGATGGCAAAGTAGTATATCTACCTGAAGCAAAAAGTATTTTTAATATTTTGCCAAAATTATTATTGCATCTGTCTATTATCTATCATTTGTTGCTGAACCATTTAGATACAAGCTGAAGATACCATGACACTTCACCCCCAGATGTTTCTACATCCATCTTACATGCTGCAATGCCCTTGTCACACTGAAGATGATCAACAGTAATTCAGTAATACCAATTATAAACTTTTATATTCAAATTTCTGCAATTTTCTCCAGTATGTTTTTAAGAGCTGAAGCAAGTGTTTTGATATAATATTATGCCAAGTGAATCAAATTCTCATATCCATGTCATAATTATATTTTCTCTAAATAGTCATTGGCCACTGAATAGACTTGTTTCCATGGTCCCAAGCCGTCAACTGAACCCACTCGAGTAATTTGCTGGAATGAGGAATACTAACTGCCAAAACCAAAGAATGTTAATCAGCTACCAGCCTGACTATGATTTCCACGGTGCTAATCACTTGGAAACATTGCCTCTCATTGGCTCAGTCTATAGATAATTGCTAATTGAAAAGCATTTAGAATAGTGAGGAGGTGTATTAGCATGTTAATAGGTCTCTGCACCCAAAAGCTTGGATTAAAAATTATGAAGACTGCATTAGCCAGATGGACAGGATTAATTAGCATGCTGCTCTTACCTGGCATCCTGTGGTGGTTGAGGATAGAAGAGTGACCATAACCATTTGGCATTGTCTGTCATTGCTCTTGGTGGTGAGAGATGGGGTTTTATTCTACAGTTAGAGCACTAACAGAGAGTCAGTAATTCTGGATACTAATAAATAGCCAAGCATTTAATCCTTTTGTACTTTGGCTAAAATGTGTCTTCATGTGCTTCAATTTCCTTCATCTGTAATAAGTGAAATGGGAAACTCATTTAATTTCTTTATGCGTGTTTCATCATCTGTAATATGAAGAAGCTGAACTAGAAAATCTCTAAGATTCTTTCCATTTGAGATTTTATGGGGTTGTGTAGATTCATGCCTCGTAACAGATCTGGAATGGGAGGAAAAGGAGGCCAAAAGCAAGAACTAAGCCAATATTTCCAAATGAAAACAGCCTATAAACAAATATACCAGAGCTGCTGGTTTTATGTTTCCCAAGCCACGCAGGCTGCCTTTTTGGCCTCCTGCGTGGATATCCTTCTCAGATATGTAGATGATTGTCTTGTTTATTCTTTCCTAGAACTGTCACCTCCAACTTGATACTGTGGGAATCTCGAGAAGAGAGGAGAGAGGAGCATGGAACACTCTATTGAGTTCAATACGAAGAAGGGATGTTACTTTCAGATTTTTTTTATCTGTGGTTTTAGTTGTCTGAAGGTAAAACTATTTGACAAAGTAAAATTTTTCTTCAGTTATGACATGAAAGATCTAGTCTGTGTTAAAGGAATATTTTCTTCAATGAAGGCTTTAATGAGAGATATTTCTCCAGTTGAACATAATGACTAACATTAAATGAACACTTCTATTTAATAGGCATAGGGTTAAATGCTTTACAAAGATTATTAGTATATTATAGTTAATCCTTATAAAAACAGCATGACGTTGGACTTTTAATAGCCTTATATAATAGATTATGAAACTAGAGCTTAGAGAGGTTAGGCCCCTCAACTAAGGCAAGAGGTGGAGCTGGAATTGAAAGCTAGGGCAAGCTCTTAAAGTGCTCACTACTATTCCTGATGCTACATCTAAGATTATAGAAGGCTTGATTCTTTGCTAAGCAATATCTACAGTTCCATATCTCTGATAAGATGCCTGAAAGTTTCAGAAAATTCTAAAAGTTTTCTTGTGTCTTACTTGCTTATTAATTGTCAATTGTTCCTGTTGCATGTAGCATACACCTCAATAGCTTCTTAACTTTCTAGGCTGATACTTGGCAGTTCTGTTGTAGAAGAGATTTAAGAATTGAAGTGTTGGTTGCCAAAGTCCATTCTAGTTTTGAATGTCTTTAACAAGGTCCATTCTAGTTTGGAATGTCTTCAACTCATTTGCTACTCATAGCGTGCACGTGAGTTAAGATTAGGATTTCAGGGCCAGCAGTTAGCCCCATCTCAGTGCGATGTCCCCCACCTGCCACTTTGTTGTTTCACAGTTAATAGGCGGCATTGATAAGGCATGTTCAAAAATCAAATACATGAGGTGTTACTTGTGTAGAAGGTCCATTGTTCTCTGTCACAATGAGATAAGAGACACCACTGCTTCTGACCTTGGTTTGGTCAGGAGCCCAGCGTCGTACTACTGCTATGTTTTGCTGGCTCCCTAGAGTACCTTTCTCTCTACTCTCTAACAGTGACTGATTAGACAGCATGACACTTAAAGAGCAGAATTCAGTTACAACTTTTGGTTTTATTTGAAGAGCTTTTGTTCCTATCCATCAAAATTTAATCAAATTAAAGAATGGAGGAAATTTGAAAGATGTATTTAAATAACTATCTCGATAATAATTAATAGTATATCCATAAAATACATGGTACTTCACTGTTCATCTCAGTTAAAGTACCCTGGTATATGTCCCCAAAATGACTGATTCCATTGTTGTATATCACTGATAACCTGGTATATTAGTCAGTTCAGATATTATTACAAAACACCAAAGACTGGATGGCTTGAGACACAACAATTTATTTCTCATAGTTCTGGGAAGTTTTCATATTTCTCAGACTTCTGGGAAGTCTAAAATCAAGGTGCCAGCAGACCTGGTGTCTGGTGAGAGCCTGCTTCCTGAGTTGCAGATGATCTTTTTGTATTTTCATAAGAAAAACAGAGGGAGAGGAAGCAAGTGCTCTTGTTTGTGTCTCTACTTATCAGGGCACTAATTCCATCATGAGATGAGGACTCAATTCTCATGTCCTAATTAACTCCCATATCCTAATACCATCTCACTGGGGGTTAAAGTTTCAGCCTGTGAATGTGGAGGGTCCATGAAAATGCAGTTCATTAATATAGTTAATAATTATTAGTAATAATAATGATAACTTCCATTTATCAAATACCTCCTTTATCCCAGGTCCAGGGCCAAATATTTTAAGAATATTGTCTCAGTTAATCTTCAAATAGGCTTCCTTGGTGGCTCAGACGGTAAAGCATCTGCCTGCATTGCAGGAGACCTGGGTTCCATCCTTGCATTGGGAAGATCCCCTGGAGAAGGAAATGGACACCCACTCTAGTACTCTTGCCTGGAAAATTCCATGGATAGAGGAGCCTGGTGGGCTAGAGTCCATGGGGTCGCAGAGTTCAACACAACTGAGCGACTTCACTTTCACTTTTCAATCTTCAAATAGCCCGATGAGATAAATACTAAGTTTTTTAAAAATTCTTTTTTTTCCTAAAAAAATTTCTTCTTAAAAGGAAAAATAAAGCAGTTAAAACAAGTTGAACAGTAAAGAACCTAAAATGAAAAGCGATTTTGTACACTATTTCTCTCTACTCCAAATTCCACTCTTCCCCAGAGGTAACATCTTTTAACTGTTTCTAATTCCATTGATTATTTACTTTCAAAACCTTAGATGTATGCTAATTCTTCTGTTTAATAAATTTAGTGAGCTCTATATTGTGTTATTCCATTCATATGAATTATTCTATTCATCCAGAATTGGCAAAGCAGTAGGGGCAGAGAGCAGATTAGTGGTTCCCAGGGTCTGGGGTAGGGGAGAATGGAGAGTGACTTGATTGCTTAGTGGGTATGGGGTTTCTTTTTGGGTTGATGAAAATGTTCTGAAGGTAGGTAGTGTGATGGTTATGCACATTGTGAATATCCTAGTAAATTATACAGTTTAAAATGGCTAAAACAGTAAGTTTTATGTTGTGTGAATTTTATCTTTATAAAAAATTATACGGCTCTCTAATTAGAAAGTTACCTATGTTATCCTTTAACTTATCTGTGTTTCATACTTATATTATTATTTTAAATGGTTTTTATCATCTTCTTTCTAGAGTTGAGGAAACTGAGGCAAAATAGATTAACTTTCCCAGTCAGTTCAGTTCAGTCACTCAGTCGTGTCTGACTCTTTGCAACCTCATGGACTGTAGCACGCCAGGCCTCCCTGTCCATCACCAATTCCTGGAGTTTACTCAAACTCTTGTCCATTGAGTTGGTGATGCCATCCAACCATCTCATCCTCTGTCATTCCCTTTTCCTCCTGCCTTTCAATCTTTCCCAGCATCAGGGTCTTTACAAATGAGTCAGTTCTTTGCATCAGGTAGCCAAAGTATTGGAGTTTCAGTTTCAGCATCAGTCCTTCCAATGAAAATTCAGGACTGATCTCCTTTAGGATGGACTGGTTGGATCTCTTTGCAGTCCAAGGGACTCTCAGCAGTCTTCTCCAACACCACAGTTCAAAATCATCCATTCTTAAGTGCTTAGCTTTCTTTATAGTCCATCTCTCACATCCATATATGACTACTGGAAAAACTTGACTAGACGGACCTTTGTTGACAAAGTAATGTCTCTACTTTTTAATATGGTGTCTAGGCTGGTCATAATTTTTTTTCCAAGGAGCAAGCATCTTTTAATTTCATGTCTGCAGTCACCATCTGCAGTGATTTTGGAGCCCCCCAAAATAAAGTCTGTCACTGTTTTCACTGTTTCCCCAGGTCTTACAAATAATAAACATAGCATTTGACCTGAAGCAGTGACTAAACAACAAAAAAGTGTATCTCCACAGGCTGCATATATAACCATTGTTTTCACCATTTCCTTCTATGATGGCACTTGTGGTGGCTGAAACTATGTAAGTGAAAGGAAAGTTGACCTTTGATTAATCTTGTAATTGTCTAGAGACAGAACATTTATCTCATAGGTAGAGGAATTTTGCTGGAAAAAATGCTATTGTTTCATTTCACCATGATCACCCTGATTATTATTAGACTTATATTTATGCTTTATTGCACATGAAAATAGGAGTCCACTAGTAGATTGAAGAAATGCCATTAAATTGATTGAGGGATTTATTGAAGTAGAACCAATGCAGTTTGGTGCATGAAGGGTTACAGTGGCTTCCTTCCAATATCTGTTGAAAGAATTGATTTGAGAGTTAAGCAGTTACAGGTTTCTCTTACATTTATGCATGACCCTTGACTGCTAATAGTATGAGTCAACTGCATTCCATTAGCAATCTTAGCAGCCAAGCTAAGATGTATAATTGATTGTTGGTGTTGAGTGAATATGTCTCATAAGCAGCTGAAAGTGAAGTGTCTCTTTTCAGTTTCCAAACGTGATAGAAGTAGCCTCCTTTTACCATTGCAACGAAGGGAAGGGGAACACACACAATTCAACAAGCATTAGATTCCAGCAGTGAAACCACTGAAGTAGATTTTGTGGGGCCAAAGATGTAAAACACATACCCACCCTTGAGAAGTTTATAGTCAATCAGATTGGCTGGCAAGATGTACATACATTGTAGAACTCCTAGGGTACTTCGACTCAGGGCGGAATTAACCACGTTCTGTTTTCTCTAATGCCAGTGACAGCACTAAGAGAATCTAGAAATATTTTTTCTCTTGCTCTTAGTGTGTAAAATACATTCTGTCTTGTTTTTTTTTTTCCCCCCAACTTAAATAAAATACCTCTCCTCACCACATCCCCTTTCACATACAAATACACCTTGCTGCTGCTGCTGCTAAGTCACTTCAGTCATGTCCAACTCTGTGTGACCCCCCTAGTTGGCAGCTCACCAGGCTCCCCCGTCCCTGGGATTCTCCAGGCAAGAACACTGGAGCGGGTTGCCATTTCCTTCTCCAATGCATGAAAGTGGAAAGTGAAAGTGAAGTCGCTCAGTTGTGTCCGACTCTTAGCGACCCCATGGACTGCAGCCTACCAGGCTCCTCCATCCATGGGATTTTCCGGGCAAGAGTACTGGAGTGGGGTGCCATTGCCTTCTCCGAAATACACCTTATGGCATGGTTTTTAGGAGTATGAGCATGGAAGGTTTTGAATCTAGTTTCTGTCTTTCACTAACTCCTGAAGCTTGGGCGAATTATTTAACTTCATTAAGCCTCAGCTTTCTTATTTGTAAAATAAAGAAGCTATTGATTGTTAGCTTACAGATTTCTTGTGAGGACAGAAAAGATAATGTAAAGCATCTAGCAAATTGCCCAATATATGACAAACAGTGACAGCTTTTATTATCATTATTAATCAGAACATTGAAGAAATTCTTAAAAATGAAATACCCCTAAATCTGATTCCCAGACTCAGCAATTGAGAACATTTTGGTGTATTCCAGTCTTTGAATATACATAAAATTTCTTAACAAACATAACTGTAATGTCTCCATTAGTTCAAAATATCAATCTTTTCCAATGGCAAGGATCCCATCTAATGTACTTCTTCAACCCCTTGTGCACAGTGGGAATTTAATAATTATTTATTGACAAAATAAGTCCTCTCTTGATTATCTTCCTTGGTTATCTTTAGCTCTCTCCTGCCTTTCACAGATAAACTTTCTAAGGAGTTACCTGTACTTTTGAACTCCCAGATGGTCCACAGAGCACAGTGATTGAATTTTGGTGTCTACCACTTCCCTAAGTAGCACTTACCAAGGTCATCATGCCTTCCTTACTCCTCTTAAAAGACGCTTTTAATCCTTACCTTCTTATTGACCTTGGAGGCACTTGGGTGCTGTTAACCACCCCTTTCTTCTGAAAATACACATTCTGGCTTTTCCTGTCACTTCTCCTTTCTGTGTTAGCTTCTCCAGGGTCTTCTCTAACTTTACAGTCAAAGTGACTCCTGTGCGATAAATTGTGTTCCACCGAAATCCATGTATCAAAATTCTAACTCCTGGGGGCTCAGGATGTAACTGTGTTTGGAGATAGGGTCTTTTAAAAGGTGAAGTTAAAATGAGGTCATGTGGTGTGCCCTAATCAATCTGACCATTGTCCTTGTAAGAAAAAGAGATTAGAGGACTTGTCTGGTGGTTAAGAACCTGCCTTCCAATGCAGGGAATGTGGGTTCGATCCCTGATTGGGGAGCATGTCGCAGGGCAACTGAGTCTACATGTCACATCTAAAGAAGTCTGCTGAACTACTGAGCCCAGGTGCCACAACTAGAGAAGCTTTTGCACAGTAACCAAGACCCAGAAAGGCCAACAAAGAGGAGGAGATTAGGACGTAGGCGCAGATGGAAGACCAGGCAAAGGTACAGGAGGAAGGCGGGTGTCCACAAGCCAAGTAGAGGCCTCAGAAGAAGTCAGCTGAGATGACATCTTGTTCTTGGACGTCTAGTTTCCAAAACTGCAAGAAAATTTTCTGTTATTTAAGCTGCCCAGTCTGAGGTGTTCTGATAATGGCAGCCTTAGCAGACTAATGCAGTGACCTTCCAGACAGTGAATCTGTTTGTGTCACGTCCCAGTTTAAAACTCTCAGCATTCTCTACTAAGCTCCAGATCAATAGCAGTGTTCTTGCAATAGATCACTTGGCCTTCCTGACTTGAGCCCTGGGTTTCCACTTGTCACCACGTGCCGTTCATCTTCTTGGTCCAGCCGTTCTGCACAGCTTTCCTCGGTGCTCAGGGCTCCTTCTGTCCAACACACTCCTGCTCCTCTCCTTTTCCCGACAACTTCTCTTGGCTAACTTTGGGCATCCTTCAGAAGTCAGCTTGGACACTGCTTTCTCCTCATCCTTGCTGTGGTCACCTAGCCCTAGCCCCTGCATTTACTTCCATCCAGCACTATCAAACTGCCAAAATTACCTGGTTGCTCGTTTGTTTCCCCTTGTGGCGTGGTCCTCCCCCAGTCCATTCTGCCGTAAACTCCTTGATGGCAGGGAAAACATTCCCTTCACTTGTGACACCAGGGACTGGCAGAGGACCTGGAATACGTATAGTAGGATCTTAAGGTTTGTTGAATGAATGAGAACCTAATGCTTAGCAGAAGAGAAAAACATTTTTCCTATTTCTAATTGTTAGCTTAAAAACATTGGATAAGATATTTAAGTTACTAATTCTGTAGATCTGTCTTTGAAAATTGTCCAATGTTCTGTACTCAAGTTCTTGGAGTACAAATATGCCGCTTTACATACTTCTGTTGGTAAATTTCTCAGCCTCAGAACTCTTTGTTCTGGGAAGTACCCACGGCTGTGAGAAAAATTCAAAACAGACAGCGTATCAATGTGAAATCGTATTTTATTGTATCTTATTCCTTCCATCCCTACCCTCCACACCTCACTCTCTCCTTTCTTCTCTTCCTTCCTTTCTTCCTCCCTTTCTCCCTCTCTATTTTTGGCCTATGTAGAACCCAGTAAACAGAAAAATTCAAAATGTGTTATTTTGGAGATGATTAACTACCCTTCTGAAACTATGTAAAAGGGGGGTACATAAGGAAAACGAGTCCAAAAAGTTTGGTCTTCATATGGTAAATTTAACTGATATTTTTAGTACTGGAGGAGTCATCAATCAGAATTGCTAGCTTAGAAATTATTTTTTTTATGCTGGTGAAAGAGAGAGGTGGATTTTCACATAACAAAACTCTAGAAGAGTTTCTGTGTGGACCCAGTTCTACAAAAGTACTTGGAACCTAGGATATGTAACTCTTTCAAAACCTTGGCATTAAAAGTTTGGCAGTGCGCACCATTCAAAGGGGAAGAAGGCGCTGCATTAGAAATAGCTGCATGGCCCTAAAGAAATAGCTGTGGTGCTGGCAATGAGCCAGAATGAGAAAAAATTTCATCTGCTAATGATTAATATAATGTTTATTGTTGAAGCTGGTTTTCTGTTACAGCAGAGATGTAGCTCAGAGTTTCTGAATACACACATGCACACACACACACACACGCACGCGCACAGACACATATATATAGGCCTCCAGGCACAGTCAACATTTAAATTTTTTGAAGCAACCCACACACTGAGGATATTCATAAGCATTGAACTACAGAGAGTGAAAATTTAAACTTAGCAAAAATATACAGACCACCAGTATATTTTAAATTTTAAATATAAAGAATGGAACCTCCCCCCTGCTAATAAATAACTTATAGTATTACAAGTTCCTCTACATTTTTTGAAATAATAATAAAGAAAATCCGGGTAAACCAAACTGTTCTTTAGTTTGAATTAAAAACAAAACCCAAAATACCAGCTTCTAAAAGCTCTTACAAAAATATCCTCCTTTGTATTTAAAAATATTTGCTTTGCTGATTTTTTTTTTATTTTGTTGACCACGCTTGACTTATGGTACCTGTAAAAATTGACATGCTTTGGTGTCCGTGAATTACCAGAGCAAAATTTTATCAGAGCCTGATGCTGAAGCACTCTGTAGTTACTGTTATCAAATGCTGAATCTCATTTTAGGGATGATAAAAGGCCCCTAGTATTAAAACACTAGCTTTATAGATGATAGATGAAAAATGTATTTTGTGATAGAACATGACTTGCTTACTATGGAAATAGCTCCAGCTGCCTAGAAACGTTGCCTGGCAACCCTGAAAACACAGAAAACCTAATATCCTCTTCAAGTTGCTTGTGGGTAAAGGGATTATTAAAAATATCAGTTAAAAAAAAAGGACCACAAAGTTTTTTTCTCAGGCACCATAACAACTAATACTTTCTGGTTTGATAGTGTCTCTATGCCCCGTTCGCACACAATTTCAAGTGGTTTGCTTGTGCTCTCCCATAAATGCTTGCGTTTCTAAGTCTCAATAGTTCAGAAAAGAGAGTGCTTTGCAAAGGTCATACTCTTGCCATTAGAGGATTGGGCCCCTCCCGCCCCTGCCGACTCTGGGTAGCTTGGTGAGCAGCAGCCAGCCAGCAGTGCCCGCCAGCTTTGATTGCTGCCTGCTGTCCCAGCTGCCAGCTTCCTTCAGACCCAACAGTTTCTGGGAGGATTGCAACGGATTTGTAGTTGGCTGCTACCCTGGCTTGTCTGCTGATGGCCAAGGCTGTGGGCAGCTTGTTCCTGGAAGAGCACCCTCGCGTCCGGCCCTCTGGTCTGATGCCTTTGTTTCTGTCTGCACCTTCCACTCAAGTGATGGCATATACTCTGAAAGGCTCTTGCCTCTCTGGCAGGCATATGTGTGCTCTGTTGTTAGCAGAGTAAAAGGGCCACATGGGCTGTGGCTTTATTCAGAGTCCCTGTTTTGTTCACAGGATTAGAAAATTGTCTAGTTGGACAAATATACTGATGAACTTTTTTGCATCACAGAAGATAAATCTTCCTAAATTAATTTGAACAAATGAGTTGTTTCCACACTGAAACCAAATGTAGCTTTGAGTGTGAATATATTCTCCTGATCACCTTGCAAAATCCCATTTACACTTGGATCAGAAATACTCTTAACAATTATGCTAGCACTGGCAATAATAAAGATCAGATCAGATCAGATCAGTCGCTCAGTCGTGTCTGACTCTTTGCGACCCCATGAGCCGCAGCACGCCAGGCCTCCCTGTCCATCACCAGCTCCCGGAGGTCACCCAGACTCGCATCCATCGAGTCAGTGATGCCATCCAGCCATCTCATCCTCTGTCGTCCCCTTCTCCTCCTGCCCTCAATCCCTCCCAGCATCAGAGTCTTCTCCAATGAGTCAAGTCTTCGCATGAGGTGGCCAAAATACTGGAGTTTCAGCTTGAGCATCATTCCTTCCAAAGAAATTCCAGGATTGATCTCCTTCAGAATGGACTGGTTGGATCTTCTTGCAGTCCAAGGGACTCTCAAGAGTCTTCTCCAACACCACAGTTCAAAAGCATCAATTCTTCGGCGCTCAGCCTTCTTCACAGACCAGCTCTCGCATCCATACATGACCACAGGAAAGACCATAGCCTTGACTAGGCGAACCTTTGTTGGTAAAGTAATGTCTCTGCTTTTGAATATGCTATCTAGGTTGGTCATAACTTTCCTTCCAAGGAGTAAGTGTCTTTTAATTTCATGGCTGCAGTCACCATCTGCAGTGATTTTGGAGCCCAGAAAAACAAAGTCTGACACTGTTTCCACTGTTTCCCCATCTATTTCCCATGTAGTGATGGGACCAGATGCCATGATCTTCGTTTTCTGAATGTTGAGCTTTAAGCCAACCTTTTCACTCTCCACTTTCACTTTCATCGAGAGGCTTTTTAGCCCCTCTTCACTTTCTGCCATAAGAGTGGTGTCATCTGCATATCTGAGGTTATTGATATTTCTCCCAGCAATCTTGATTCCAACTTGTGTTTCTTCCAGTCCAGCGTTTCTCATGATGTACTCTGCATATAAGTTAAATAAACATGGTGACAATATGCAGCCTTGACGTACTCCTTTTCCTATTTGGAACCAGTCTGTTGTTCCATGACCAGTTCTAACTGTTGCTTCCTGACCTGCATACAGATTTCTTAAGAGGCAGATCAGGTGGTCTGGTATTCCCATCTCTTTCAGAATTTTCCATAGTTTATTGTGATCTACACAGTCAAAGGCTTTGGCATAGTCAATAAAGCAGAAATAGATGTTTTTCTGGAACTCTCTTGCTTTTTCCATGATCCAGCGGATGTTGGCAATTTGATCTCTGGTTCCTCTGCCTTTTCTAAAACCAGCTTGAACATCAGGAAGTTCACGGTTCACATATTGCTGAAGCCTGGCTTGGAGAATTTTGAGCATTACTTTACTAGTGTGTGAGATGAGTGCAATTGTGTGGTAGTTTGAGCATTCTTTGGCATTGCCTTTCTTTGGGATTGGGATGAAAACTGACCTTTTCCAATCTTGGGGCCACTGCTGAGTTTTCCAAATTTGCTGGCATATTGAGTGCAGCACTTTCACAGCATCATCTTTCAGGACTTGGAATAGCTCCACTGGAATTCCATCACCTCCACTAGCTTTGTTCGTAGTGATGCTTTCTAAGGCCCATTTGACTTCACATTCCAGGATGTCTGGCTCTAGGTCAGTGATCACATCATCATGATTATCTGGGTCTTGAAGCTCTTTTTTGTACAGTTCTTCTGTGTATTCTTGCCACCTCTTCTTAATATCTTCTGCTTCTGTTAGGTCCACACCATCTCTGTCCTTTATCGTGCCCATCTTTGCATGAAATGTTCCTTTGGTATCTCTGATTTTCTTGAAGAGATCCCTAGTCTTTCCCATTCTGTTGTTTTCCTCTATTTCTTTGCATTGATCACTGAAGAAGGCTTTCTTATCTCTTCTTGCTATTCTTTGGAACTCTGCATTCAGATGTTTATATCTTTCCTTTTCTCCTTTGCTTTTTGCTTCTCTTCTTTTCACAGATAGCACTTTTATATCTATATTACTCCAGTGTTAGTCACTCAGTGGTGTCCGACTCTTTGTGACACTCTGTACGTGTCTTGGACACCTGTGTTCACATGAGATCTGCATAACTGCCTTTGAGAAGGGCAATGTTATCTCTGCAGTAAAGGGGTTGCTAAAAGAGGGAAGATGACTTGTTCAAAGGTCATTAGCTCGTAAGTGGAAGGAGGGTTCTTGACCCTGAGCTTTCTGACTTCCAGTCCAGTGTGATTGTTAACACTAACTGGTGAATAGGGTGAATGGACAGGAGGCCCATCTAAAGGAGAAAGTGCAGACGTGGGAGATCTAAAGACCCCTGGCCTGGAATCTCCTGCATGATTTGGGGGAAATGCCAAGCTCTGTGGACCTGGACTTCTCCTTCCATTATATTGAGTTAAACTATCTCTGAATCTTAAAATTCTTAATAAAGAATGAAAGTGGCATAAAGTAAGCCACAAACTGGTAACCATGGCTGTGAAAAGCTTCAGAAGTAGTGATGGCATGTCGATGGTTCATTAAGGAAGCAATTCCTGTTTTCAGAATCAGTTTTCATTTTTTTCTCCTGAAGAAGTTATTTTACTTTTTCATCAAAAGCCTGGAGAAATGAAACTTATCAGCCCTAATTTCCTGCTCCTTTAATGTTAATGGAGTGCTTACTTTTGTCTTACCTCCTGTGTGTTACCGAGTTAATCATTTCAGCAGCCCTAAGAAGGGGCTTGGAGAAGGAAATGGCAACCCACTCCAGTGTTCTTGATTGGAGAATCCCAGGGATGGAGGAGCCTGGTGGCTGCCATCTGTGGGATCACACAGAGTCGGACACGATTGAAGTGACTTAGCAGCAGCAGCAGCAAGAAGGGGCTGGTGTAATATGTCTATTTCATGAAAGTTGCAGTTCTGATAGTTGTGTATCTGAATTTTCCCAGAGTTCCACAGCAAAGAAGTTTCAGAACTACAATGAAGCCTGGCAGGCTGACCGCCATCTAGGGCTTTTACTCACAGTGCTTCACTCTCTCTAGGGCTTGACTATGAGGGGACACTGTGTGGCTGAGTCTTTAACAAGGAGGCCTTCACTTTAAGAGTTCATTTGAACTTGATTTATGTACAGTCAGGATGGATTCTGCATGAACTTATATGGATTTCACTATATATCGTTAAGACCTGGGCCATATTATATTCCTTCTTTTCATTTTCAATATTTCTCCTAAGGTGGGCCTCCTCCTCTACCCCTGCCCCTTACCCCCAGACGTATATATATATATATATACTATTGATATGCACGAGCTTAACATGGACTCATACATAAATGATGCAATTACAGTTTATTCCTCTCCCAGTCACCTGAACTAGAAACCTTCTATGAGCCTGCTCATAGTTTGGCTCACTCAAAGGTGGATTCATTGTAGTTTCAAGAAATCCTCAGGTCAGATACTTTTTACTAAATCATATAGCCCAGAGCTTCTAACAGTGTGGCCAATGGACATGTATCACAGTCATCTGAGGATTGTTTTATCATTCAGAGCTCTGAGGACTACCCCTCAGCCCACTGAGTCATAACCTGGGAAAGTGTAATCCTGGACTCTGCATTCTTAACGAACTGCCCAGGGGACTGCTGAGCACTCTGAAACTTAGGAATCCTTGAGGGGGCATCTTATGTCTTTTAAAAAAATGAGTTGCATGCATGGAGCATGATCCCTACCTTTTCCTTTCACATCTTCCTTCTTTTCTGGGCATGGGAGCTATAAGGGGCTCCTCACCTTCTCTCCATTTATCTCTTGCTTTTTCTGGTCTTATTTCTTGCTGCCTCCTTTCTGCCTCTCATGTAAGGAAGAACCAGAGTTACGCAGGAAAGAGCTATTTGCTCCTGAATATGTGCAGAGTTTCTATAGCACTTGCATATCTTTCAACTTGGTAATTGTCCAGTATGGTCGTTGAAGAGGTGCTGTGCATACTTCACAGGCTGCTGAGTTTCAATTCCACAGAAATCATCAGTCATTCCCCCTTCTGGGCTGGGTGCTGGCATCTCTGTCAGTGAGAGTCACCAGACCTTGAATGTGAACATTCAGGGAAGATGGTGTTCCCATCAGTTACCAGGTAAGGTATAGATCTACAGCCTTTTGAGCCTTGTTCAGACTGGCCTCTCCCTCTTTCTCCACTTATTTATTTTCTTTTGCTTTCTTTTACTCCCTAATTCACATAATCCATACCCGTACTCATCCATGAATAACTCTTTTCTTGCATGCTTCCTGTAACTCGTCTGATATCCATGGTAACCAGGCCACAGCTAGAACAAGTGCCACAAAGAGGTCCCTTGGAAGGACTGGACTGTCTGTCGTCTTATAATCTCTGTGTGTGGCTGTTTACATAGAAAATGCCAGAGCCAGAAAGAGAGAAGTAAGCAGGTTATGATGTACGGAACTCTACTCCTCTGCCATTGTTTGGGTTTGATAACTTCATCTCTGGTTTAACTCAAAATCCTCATACCTTTAAGATTGAACTGGCTGTTCACAAACACTGGAGTGCTTGTCTCTTTCTGTCTGCTCAGCAGCATAAAAGCATGATCCAGAATATATTCTCATGGCTTCTTTAGGCTCTCCTGGTGGATGAGGGCTGTATGGGGAAGGCTACTAAGAGTCTGGGTCACATTGCATATTCTCTTCCTCTGGAACATTCCAGTGAGGAATCATTTAAGAGTGGAATAGTGTTAATTTAGCTTAACTCACAGTTATTCTATCATCAAACATTTAATAACAGCATTAATGACAATCTGTAGAATTCTCTGGGAAATGTAGCTGAAACACCAAGTTTTGTCATTGAACTGGTAGACTAATTATAATTTTTACTTGCGTTCTTCCCTCTTTGGATCAACTATTGGGCAGTTGCTCCTGTGTTAGAAGAAGCATAAAAGAAGGGTCCCTCTGTTAGGAAGGGCTAACAAGCTCTTTCAATTTCCTTTTAATTTCAGGATGTGCTTTTTATCTGACTCTGACACTGTAGGCCATCTCTCGTGTTGTGCTCAGCCGCTCAGTTGTTCCTGATTCTTTGCCACCTCCAGGCTACTCTGTCCATTGGGTTTTCCAGGCAAGAATCCTGGAGTGGGTTGCCATTTCCTTCTCCTTCTCTCGTGTTGTGCTAGCTACCTTTCCAAGCCTCAGCCCTCCTGTGTTCCTGAACATTCTCTCTAGTCCGGCAACCTGCTGTTTTATACATGCAACGTGCTTTCTCCCCTTTATGACCTTCCTCATCCTGTTCCCTGTGCTTAGAATGCCTCTATTTTCATCTGTCTCTGTTATGAAGCCTTTCCTGATCAATACCTTCCCTTTTCCCTGCTTCATTATCCAATGAATTCATTCAGCACATGTCCACTGAATGCTTATTGCATGAAAGACTAGATTGAGTCTTCATGATACAGCAAGAATGAAGACAGACCTGGTCTCTGTTAGTACAGAGATGTGATTCCCCATCTTTGGAACCCTATCACACTTTGCTTACTTTACCTTACAGCCAAGTGTGTTTACTTATTACCTCTTTTTATAATTCTTATTTTGAAGCAGTTTCAAAGTTACAGTAAATAGTACAAATAGCTCACGTGTATCCTTCACTCAGAGCCTCCATTTTAGTTGCTGTCCTAGCAACAGGATACAATATAAGATCATGTTTTACCCTTAGTCATCATGTTACTCAGATCTCCAACTTGGAGCAATCCTTCAGTCTTTCTTTGACTTTCCATGATCTTGAAGAGTTTAGAAGATTACAGGCCACTTTGGGGTTGTGTGATGTTTCCTCACAATAAGACCCAGAATTTGGGGCCAGAATTTTCATAGAAGTGATGCTGTATTCTCGTGTCATCCTGTCTGGGGGTCGTTGCTTGTCACCTTGTCTCATTGCTGGAGCATTAGCTTTCATCCTTCATTGACATAGTATGTTCTGGGTTACTATTATAAAGTCCCCTTTCTTCCCCTTTGTGCTAACAGGTACTTTGTCAAGAGACACTTGGAGACTAAGTAAAATCTAGTTACTCATCCCATATTGATCTACTCATTTTAGTATCCACTGATATTTCTTGCCTGAATTATTTGCTCTCTCTGCTGCTGCTAAGTCGCTTCAGTCATGTCCGACTCTGTGTGACCCCATAGACTGTAGCCCAACAGGCTCCCCCGTCCCTGGGATTCTCCAGGCAAGAATACTGGAGTGGGTTGCCATTTGCTCACTCTAATGGCTACCAAATGGCAAGTTTTTTAATTCGCTGCTTACTAATTGGCATTCTGTACTATGTATGTATGTGTGTGTATTTATTTCAGTGTGTACTCAAAGATTTATATTTTATTCAATGAATTATAGTAGTTAATTATAATCATTATTTATTTTGATCCTCAGATTGTTTCAGATTGGGCCAGTGCAGCTTCCTAAAGTTGGCACGCCGGAAGACTACACGTGCATCTTATTTCCTTCCCCTCACCATCCTGGAATCAGCCACTTGTCCAAGTCCTGTTTTGTTTGCTTGTTTTAGTGGAGGAGTGGCATTTATTAATAAAAGTCAAGAACTATGTTAAGTGGGCTTTATTACTACTCAGATGTTGCTGCTCTTAGGCCCTCTTAGTGGACAGAGCAAGGGAATCTATATAAGTATATAAAATACACATACATAAAACTTGCATACTGCAGACTTGTATCATTCATATATATATACACACACACATACATTTACATCTCTGCATATTTCTCTTTTTAGATATACTTTAATTGTCTGTCCCCCCCACCAACCCCTACCACCACTGGTTTTCTCTGCTTCTCCCTTTTCATATTTGTACCTTCCTTTTCTGACAGTAAAATGCCAGGCTCCCATTATCCTCCATGGATTTACATATTGACTCAATTACCCAGTCTCCTGACTTCCTGGGCTGCCACACTGCCCTGGTGGTCTCCTTTATATTGACCCTGGACATCAGGGAGGGGGAGGGAAGGCAGGGTCATCACCTTTTGTGTGTATGTAAAAAAGAAGGTGCTTTTTAAAAAAAATCACATCTTGACAAACTGTAAAGTGCCTCTCATTTGTCTCTTTTTCATTCACACATACAGAGATAGATAGATACAGATATATGTAAACAAGTTACTTTCTTTAAAAATCAACCAGTAAAAATGATGACTCTATTTGAATGAACATTTCACAAGCTTTTTTTTTTTTTTTAACCTTCTTGGCTTGACACCAAGGGCACCACTTACAATAGTCATTTGCACACATGTTTTGTTCCTATCCCAGGGCTCTGATCTTGTTAGGGTCAGAGAGTGGCTTTTGTCTGGTCTTGAGTCAATGGAACCCCTTGCACAGTGTTTGGAGCAGAATATGTCCAGTTTGTTAAACTGGTTGTTTTTACTCTCTCAGAACTGACCAACTATTTTGCAGAATTGATTGAACTTATTCATTATTCTGACATTGTATGCAAGTAGCTTTGGCCTATACAAATATCTCACATGCAATGTCTTAGGAAGCTTGTCAGAAATGCAGAGGTCAAAAGTTTATACAATAGAAAATCTTTAATAAACAGGATAATGTCCTTAATTTGGAAAACAGGAAGAAAAAAATGTGAATGAAACAGAGAGACATTATAGAGGTGCATATTTGCTGGATCATGGAAAAAGCAAGAGAGTTCCAGAAAAACATCTATTTCTGCTTTATTGACTATGCCAAAGCCTTTGACAGTGCGGATCACAAGAAACTGTGGAAAATTCTGAAAGAGATGGGAATACCAGACCACCTGATCTGCCTCTTGAGAAATCTGTGTGCAGGTCAGGAAACAACAGTTAGAACTGAACATGGAACAACAGACTGGTTCCAAATAGGAAAAGGAGTACGTCAAGGCTGTATATTGTCACCCTGTTTATTTAACTTATATGCAGAGTACATCATGAGAAACGCTGGACTGGAAGAAACACAAGCTGGAATCAAGATTGCAGGGAGAAATATCAATAACCTCAGATATGCAGATGACACCACCCTTATGGCAGAAAGTGAAGAGGAACTCAAAAGCCTCTTGATGAAAGTGAAAGAGGAGAGTGAAAAAGTTGGCTTAAAGCTCAACATTCAGAAAACGAAGATCATGGCATCCGGTCCCATCACTTCATGGGAAATAGATGGGGAAACAGTGGAAACAGTGTCAGACTTTGTTTTTCTGGGCTCCAAAATCACTGCAGATGGTGACTGCAGCCATGAAATTAAAAGACACTTACTCCTTGGAAGGAAAGTTATGACCAACCTAGATAGCATATTCAAAAGCAGAGACATTACTTTGCCAACAAAGGTTCACCTAGTCAAGGCTATGGTCTTTCCTGTGGTCATGTATGGATGTGAGAGCTGGACTGTGAAGAAGGCTGAGCGCTGAAGAATTGAAGCTTTTGAACTGTGGTGTTGGAGAAGACTCTTGAGAGTCCCTTGGACTGCAAGGAGGTCCAACCAGCCCATTCTGAAGGAGATCAGCCCTGGGATTTCTTTGGAAGGACTGATGCTAAAGCTGAAACTCCAGTACTTTGGCCACCTCATGTGAAGAGTTGACTCATTGGAGAAGACTCTGATGCTGGGAGGGATTGAGGGCAAGAGGAGAAGGGGATGACAGAGGATAAGATGGCTGGATGGCATCACTGACTCGATGGATGTGAGTCTGAGTGACCTCCGGGAGTTGGTGATGGACAGGGAGGCCTGGCGTGCTGCGATTCATGGGGTCGCAAAGAGTCGGACACGACTGAGCAAATGATCTGATCTGATGTTTACAGAAGTTGTTGAGTATATTTACTTTTTCTAGCACATGAAATTCTATGCAGCAAATAAATTCTGTTCAAAATAGAAACAGTCGATTAAGGAGATAGATACATTTCTTTACAGTGAAAATTATAAAACAGAATAACAGTAAATTGTAAAAAGTAAGTTTTAAACTTTTCAATGACTTGTTATAGGTATAATTTGGCTTGAAAATTTCACATTTCACATGCTGGCATCATGCCTGGTGTATCTTCACCAAGTTTTGAGTACCTGTTTATGCTGCATTCAAGTTTCGGCAGCGTCAAGTCCTGCTATAGGAATTCCTCCTCCCAGTAGTTCTAAAGACTGTCTATAAATCAGTTGTCATTCTTATTATCACAGCCCTCTTTTTCTTCTTTTCAAATCAACCAGTGTTCTATTTGTTCTGAGATGGATAAAAATCAAAATAAAAAAAATCCCACTCAGGTAACCCGCAAGTCATCTGCCCCTACCCACCTATTCCAATGTTCCCAGGCCTCTCTCCTCATACCACCCCCGGGGAAAGGCTGTTCCCCTGACGTTTTTGTTTGTTATTTTCCCTCCTCAGCTTTTTTAAAAGTCATCTTCTTAAGATGACTTCAGAGTGAGTCTTCCTTAAAGTCTTCCTTCATAATCACTGACTGTTTTCACCTCTCTGCTGGCCTCATAAATTAGATATTAGACCCACTTAATTTATAGTCTAGTTGAGACAGATAAAATAAATGATGACTGACATCTGATAGCACATCAGCTAAGGTTAAAAATGCAGTTTCCAGCTCATTAAACTGCACAGAAAAGTCAGCTTTTAATAATTGTATAAACTACTAAGCTAGGTTGCCAAGAGGCTTCTGGTAGACCTACTTGAGTCAGAAATGTGCACATATATGATCTGATCTGATCTGATATTTGAAGAGACTAAACAGGATATGAATTAATGTCCTCCTTTTTCCTGGCAGTTCAGTTCAGTCGCTCAGTTATGTCTGACTCTTTGCGACCCCATGGACTGCAGCACGTCAGGCCTCCCTGTCCATCACTAACTCCCGGAGCCTACTCAAACTCATGTTCATCGTGTCAGTGATGCCATCCAACTATCTCATCCTCTGTCATCCCCTTCTCCTCCTGCCTTCAATCTTTCCCAGCATCAGGGTCTTTTCTAATGAGTCAGCTCTTCACATCAGGTGGCCAAAGTATTGGAGTTTGAGCTTTAGCATCAGTCCTTTCAGTGAATATTTAGGACTGATTTCCTTTAGGATGGACTTGTTTGATCTCCTTGTAGTCCAAGAGACTCTCAAGAGACTTCTCTAACACCACAGTTCAAAAGCATCAATTCTTCAGTTCTCAGATTTCTTTATAGTCCAAAATCACATCCATACATAACTACTGGAAAAACCATAGCCTTGACTAGATGGACCTTTTTTGACAAATTAACGTCTCTGCTTTGTAAAATGTTGTCTAGGTTGGTCATAACTTTTCTCCCAAGGAGCAAGCATCTTTTAATTTCATGGTTGCAGTCACCATCTGCAGTGATTTTGGAGCTCAGAAAAATAAAGTCTCTTACTGTTTCCATTGTTTCCCCATCTATTTGCTGTGAAGTGATGGGACCAGATGCCATGATCTTTGTTTTCTGACTGTTGAGCTTTAAGCCAACTTTTTCACTCTCCTCTTTCACTTTTATCAAGAGGCTCTTTAGTTCCTCTTCACTTTCTGCCATAAGGGTGGTGTCATCTGCATATCTGAGGTTATTGATATTTCTCCCCACAATCTTGATTCCAGCTTGTGTTTCTTCCAGTCCAGCGTTTCTCATGATGTACTCTGCATATAAGTTAAATAAACAGGGTGACAATATACAGCCTTGACGTAATCCTTTCCTGATTTGGAACCAGTCTGTTGTTCCATGTCCAGTTCTAACTGTTGCTTGTTGACCTGGATACTGATTTCTTAGGAGGCAGGTCAGGTGGTCTGGTATTCCCATCTCTTGAAGAATTTTCCACAGTTTGTTGTGATCCACACAGTCAAAAGCTTTGGCGTAGTCAATAAAGCAAAAGTAGATGTTTTTCTGGAACTCGCTTGCTTTTTCTATGATCAAACGGATGTTGGAAATTTGGTCTCTGGTTCTTTTGCCTTTTCTAAATCCAGCTTGAACCTGGACGTTCATGGTTTAAGTACTATTGTAGCCTTGCTTGGAGAATTTTGAGCATTACTTTGCTAGCATGTGCTGCTGCTAAGTCGCTTCAATAGTGAGATGAGTGCATTTGTGTGGTAATTTGAACACTGTCATTGCCTTTCTTTGGGATTGGAATGAAAACTGACCCTTTCTGGTCCTGTGGCCATTGCTGAGTTTTCCAAATTTGCTGGCATATTGCATACGGCACTTTCACAGCATCGTCTTTTAGGATTTGAAATAGCTTGGGAATTCCATCACCTCCACTAGCTTAGTTCATAGTGATGCTTCCTAAGACCCACTTGACTTCCCATTCCAGGATGCCTGGCTCTAGGTGAGTGATCACACCATTGTGGTTATCTGGGTCATGAAGATCTTTTTTCATACAGTTCTTGCCACCTCTTCTTAATATCTTCTACTTATGTTAGGTCCATACCATTTCTGTCCTTTATTGGCTTATCTTTGCATGAAATCTTACCTTGATATCTCTAACATTTCCTGGCATTAGTGAGATATTCTAGATTTGAAGATGGACACCAGTCTGGTCTGTGGAATTATAAAAGATGTATTTATCTTATGGTGTTGTCTGCATAATGGGAGTAGAGAACACATTTCATGTCCCACTTACAGAGTTAGGCTTTCATGGAAAATTACATAGATAAAGTGTCCCTGCAATATAACAAAATAACATCTCTTCCCATTCTCTCACAGTTTAACCTTTTCTGACTACCATGGCAACTCACTTCTTATAGGAAGTGGTGGCCACCACTCTCTGTAGAAAGGGGGAAATTACGCTGTAGGTTTGTCCCCAGGGGTCTTTGGTGCCCTTCATTCCCCTCTCCTGAGTTCTTTACAGTCAGGGATGTGCAACCTGCACTGGTGAGAATTAAACTTGTTCTGTCTGGACTAGTGTGCTAAGAATAAGTGTTTGCCTAGATGTCCAGCGTTCATACATTTGAGATCTGGTGAAAACGAGATTAATCTAGTTTTGAAAGAATGTCGTTTTAGGGTAAAAAAGATGTGGCTTGTGATCTTGATTCTTTTCCTTCCTACTCAAGTTTTTTCACCTCTCCAAGTCTTTGTTTTCTTATCAACCAGTTGAGGATAACAATAGCAGAGAATGATGGTGAGGGTCACATGAGATAATGTCTACAAACTGCTTCACCCAGTGCCTGATACAGAGTGAATGTTCAGAAGTGATAGCAACTATTAAAACTGTAGAATACCTTTGTGGAAGAGGAAGAATTGCAACTTTATTATCTACTCATACCTTATTCTCTGAATGAGACTTAAATTTTAGGTCAAAGGATAATATGAATTATTATAGGGGAAATAATAACTCATATAAAAATATGAGAAGTTAGTGGTTGTTAAGTAACCATCATGAAAGAGGAACAGAAGAGGAGAGGGATGCAGGCAAACTGGGAGGTGTCTTTGGGATATTCACTGCTTTCCCTCATGAGATGCTCTTCCCTTTAAGTTTGGATCTTTCATGGGGGAGTCTTTAGGATTATAATTTTAAGGCTTAATCAACTCCTATTACTAAAAGACAAAATCCAACATAATGACCCTACATAGAAGCCTTCAGTATGCCATGTGGAGTGTCATATTTTCATAAACAACTCACTCATGTAAAGTTCTTCTGAGTTTGAGTTCTTGGATATCTGGCTAATGGTGTAAAACAAAACCTAACTGATGTTTTCAACAAGCTGCTTCTTTGCTTTAAAAAAGATGCTTCCTGGATTACTTGAATATCTAAATAAAGGTATTTAATTTATCAGATCATTTATGATGGTAATAATAATAAAAACATACTTGTTTAGAGTATGTGATTTAGTTAATCTGATGCTTGATAATTTTAAAAGCTGTCAGAGCATTTACTTGCACGTGTGCCAAGTCACTCCAGTCATGTTCAACTCTTTGCGACCCCATGGATGATAGCCTACCAGGGCTCCTCTGTCCATGGGATTCTCCAGGCAAGAATACTGGAGTGGGTCACTGCGCCCACCTCCAGGGGATCTTCCTGACCCAGGGATCAAACCTACGTCTCTTATGTCCTCTGCATTGGAGGCAGTTTTTTTTTTTTTTTTTTTTTACCACTAGCACCATCTGGGAAGCCCATTTCCTTATGGCATCACAATTTAAAATAAAAAATAAACAGCCTGTTGAGCTGAAATGTTGGGTGCAAAAGATATAAAAATAAAGAACTGAAGTTACTGAAAGGTAACTTACTTGTTCGTTACCATACTTGTTAGTAGGTCTGCTTGGGGCTCAGAAGGGATTTTAGATGTGTCTATATGGTCTCAGAAGGATGTTTCTTGTGTCCTCTACATTTTCATGCTTCCACTCAAACCATACCTCCATGTACTCAGAAGGCCATGTGCCTTACAGAGATCATATGAAGAAAAATGTCACTGGCCATAAGGTTTATTCTCGCTCCTCTCTGGGGCTATCTCATACCCTGTGTGGTACCTCATTTCCTTTCAATAAAGAAAACAAAATATTTCACCATGGTCAATACGAGTGTATTCATTCACATAATAGAAATAGATTGTATTCAGCCATATATGCCCCTGGAATTATAAGGGAGGAGGAAAGTCAGAGAAATGCAGAGACTTGCAGTTCAAGAGGAGAAAGTACAGTTATCCCTCGGTATCTGTGCAGGATTGCTTCCTGCAGCCTTCCCCTCTGCAGATACTCAAGTTCCTAGCTTAAAGTGGTGTAGTACCGTCGGTTCTGTGGATACTGAAGGCTGGATACCATCAGTACCCGTGGATACTGAAGGCTGACTGTATTCTGAGAAGAGAAGGATGGCAGTTACCAATGCCAAGTGGAGCAGACAGGCGCAAAGAGTAAGGCTTAAGAAAATTATGCCAAATTTGGTGAGTTCATTTGGTGATCCTTGAAAATTTTCACAAGAAAAGTAGTTTCAGAAGCCCAAATTCTTTTTTCAAATGAGTATAGGGTGGTTATGATGGGAATTTAAAGGTGTGTGAGTGAGAACAGACACATCATATGAATATCCTTTAAAGAACTTGGTGAGAGGAAGGCTACATTGGGTTTGGTAGCTGGAAAGATCAGTAGAAGCATCAAGGAAACAGTTTTTAAGCCAGTAACACCCGGATATCTTTGAAGGGTCAAACCTGTGGAAGAAAAGTTTGTATATTCTGAAAAGAAAGTGGGTAGAATGTAAGAACCAGATCCTCTAGGAATAAGGGATGAGTCTTATTTTATACTTCCTAAACATTGAAAATAGTAGCATTTACTAGAGTACTGATATGGTCTTTGCAAAGTGGTATCAGGTGTCATAAGTTGACATAAGTCTAGTCAACTTATGACTAGACATTAATGCTGACATCCTGAGTGTGAGCTATCTTACAGAGCTTTCTGACCAGAAACACTTTTGAAGCAGACTCTAAGCTAATGGGAAGAGCTTGTCAAAGTCCTAGGTTAGATTATGTCTCTGAGGGCAGAGCTGGCTATGGATAGTCTACATCAGCTTGTCATATTCTGGCTGCCCAAATATAGTAAACACACCCATTGGAAAGCAGAACTTAAAGATGGTGCCATCAATGACAATTCCAGCCTGTCAGCGTGTAGTAATCACTGTTCCCACCATCTTGGTTCTCTTTCATTCTAAAGGGCAAACGAGTTCTGAGAGTATTTATGTTTCTATTCGGATTAACTAATTGAGATTTTGGCCTTTTTCTCTGGTTACCTGTTTCTTTACTTAAAATTAATTTCTTACAAGGCACAGTGAGTTAATTAGTATGATTAGCTCCCTCATCTCCATGCTCGCATTTTTAAGAACCTTAAAGTCAAGGTAATGCTTTCACAGATGATTATTTGCAGACAGTTAATTCTTGAGTTATTGTCTTGGGATGGCCATTATCATATCATTAGCGTATCTTCTATTTCTTGATTCACTAGGAAAAAGCATTTTACTTTTACATCCTTGGTGGTGGTTTAGTTGCTAAGTTGTGTCCGACTCTTGCAACCCCATGGACTGTAGCCTGCCAGGCTCTTCTGTCCTTAGGATTTCCCAGGCAAGAATACTGGTGTGGGTTGCCCTTTCCTTCTCCAGGGGATCTTCCTGACCCAGCATTTTAACCCCAGTTTCTGGCATTGCAGGTGGAGGTTTTACCGACTCAGCTACCAGTACACTCTTAGAATGTCTGTTATCAGTAAATATCAGTGATAAGCTTTCTGCTCTGTCAACAACATTTTTGTGTTATATCCTTTTGAAATATGAAATTTAAAGTTCAAAAAGAATTGATTTCCTGTTCATAAATATAGGAAGATGGTGGTGGTCAGCTTTTTAATTCATTCATCATAATGAATAATCACTGAGTTTTTAATTTGCACTTGTTGAAAATTTGAAGCTGAGTGGAAAAGTGCACCACTAGGGGCCACTCTGATCTTAAAGCATAAAACAACTAATGAGAGTTGCGACAATGACGATGGAAGTGATATCGATAGAAAATCTGTTTGTAGTGACATAGATGTAGTTTAGATGTGACTTTAGTATCTTGAATTTGGGACATCAGGTTTTGTGCTTGATGAGGATTTTTCTTCAAAAGTGATTTTTTTCTCATGTTACCCTAAGTACTTTTTATTAGCTGACATTACTAAATACTTTCTGAAATCAACAATTTGGATTCCAGCAAGCTGGAATCAAGATTGCTGGGAGAAATATCAATAACCTCAGATATGCAGATGACACCACCCTGATGGCAGAAAGTGAAGAGGAACTAAAAAGCCTCTTGACAAAGGTGAAAGAGGAGAGTGAAAAAGTTGGCTTAAAGCTCAACATTCAGAAAACGAAGATCATGGCATTGGGTCCCATCACTTCATGGGAAATAAATGGGGAAACAGTGGAAACAGTGTCAGACTTTATTTTTCTGGGCTCCAAAATCACTGCAGATGGTGACTGCAGCCATGAAATTAAAAGACACTTACTCCTTGGAAGGAAAGTTATGACCAACCTAGATAGCATATTCAAAAGCAGAGACATTGCCAACAAAGGTCCGTCTAGTCAAGGCTATTGTTTTTCCAGTGGTCATGTATGGATGTGAGAGTAGGACTGTGAAGAAGGCTGAGTGCCAAAGAATTGATGCTTTTGAACTGTGGTGTTGGAGAAGACTCTTGAGAGTCCCTTGGACTGCAAGGAGGTCCAACCAGCCCATTCTGAAGGAGATCAGCCCTGGGATTTCTTTGGAAGGACTGATGCTAAAGCTGAAACTCCAGTACTTTGGCCACCTCCTGCGAAGTGTTGACTCATTGGAAAAGACTCTGATGCTGGGAGGGATTGGGGGCAGGAGGAGAAGGGGACGACAGAGGATGAGATGGCTGGATGGCATCACTGACTCGATGGATGTGAGTCTGAGTGACCTCCGGGAGTTGGTGATGGACAGGGAGGCCTGGCGTGCTGCGATTCATGGGGTTGCAAAGAATCAGACACGACTGAGCGACTGAACTAACTGAACTGACTAAATACTTTCTGAAATAAGCAAATTTGCAAATATTACTAACTTTCACAGAGAAGAAACATTTTGTTTGTTGATTCTAACATAGGGAGTAATCAATTTAGCACTGATATAAATTTTCATTACCACACTGGGCAAGCTATTATATATTCTATTCTAGCTTGATTACCCATAAAGAGATAATAAGATTATCTGACACTCAAGAGTGACATAAGAGAGTGTTGGTTAAAGTGTGCGAAGTGTCCTGATGATAGGAACTGTTAAATATTATTATGTAAAGCAATGTAATGGTAGTAAAATCAATGAAACACTTGAATCAAGGAGTTGTTTGGTGATCAGCCTCATATTAAAACATCAGTCATGTGTGGTAAGTAAATGTTCTCTCTCTGTACAGTATTTCTACATGAGGAAGGCAAATAAAATTTCCCAAATTGTTAATATTTGACTTTTATCGCTGGTTTGCAGACATCCACCTGATGATCAGACTAATCTGATCAATCTAAGATTTGGTGTAAGAACTGTGAGGGGGTTCTCTTCACCTAGAAGACTTTGCTGGGGAAGTCTATGAAATCCTTGATTTTCATTGTCAGCAAAGCCTAAACATATATGCAGGTTAAGCAACTATGCATATTTGGAAGTCCATACCTTTCATAAGAAACCTATGATCTAAATAAAGCTTTTTCTCACTGTTCTGGGGTTTTCGATGGTGGCAAAGGTTAGCATCATATAAAAGGGCTTGGTTGAGGGCAGAAGCAAGGGAGAAAGACTATCAAAAACAATTTAAGTGGGGGAAAGTGATGAAAAGTTCACTGGTGGTCTGAATAGGATCTTTGGTCCTTGCATGCATTGTAGCATATGTGACTTTACATGTATAAGAGGACCAATAATTTTTTTTAAGCTATTTTTAGACTCGTATCTTCCTCCAACGGCTGCTTTTTTGTTTCTGCCCTTTCACTCTCAGCATTGTACTCCACTATTTTCTAGCTTTCCTGAAAGCAAGGGCCTGATTGAACCAAATCACTATACCTATCAAAGTCATATTGTATTGCTTGATGATGGATGGGCCAGTGGGTGGGCAGCAGTTATAGAGTGATTTTTCTTGGACTTGGAAAGTTTCCAGGGAGAATGAAGAGGGAAGATATGAATATTGAGGAATAGGCAGAACTTGTGGATTCACTAAACATTGCCTTCTGGAAGCCTGTGTTGGGATGGCCAGAGTGCAGTGTAGGTAAATGAGTTGGCTACAGTCCTAGCCTAGAGGGAATCAGAGCTTTCTTCAATAATGGCTCGGACTGTGTCTGGAGACACATGTAAGAGGAAATTCATATTTTATGATTGGCTGACTTTGAAAAATGAATGTTTTCACGTTACAGTAGCAGAGAAATTTTGAGCACTCATCTCTATCCACATTTGAGTAAAATGCTGATCCATGACTGGCTTTAGGTTGTTCAGTCAGTCAGTTTCAGGGCCAGAACCTCTTCTGACTCTCTGCCCATTCAGGTGGGGCAGCTTCTTTTTGGTTGTCTTTATTAGGTGACTCGACTTTGCCTTTTCTGTGCCTTTCTTCTCTTATGAGCTCCAACACAAAACAGAATTATTGAGTCTGTGTGGTCCTTGGCACCTAATTATTTTCTTGTCTCACATGCTGCATTGATATATCCAGGTTTCCTAACATGTTTAATTACAGTTCACTGTGGATTTAATTTACTTAAATCTTATTTTTCATTAATCAGATATTTAAAACATTAATAACAGCAGCATGTGAAGATTATACTAAAGATTATTATTCAAGAGAGTATATCTACTTAGACTATTAAACAGTTATTAACAGTAAGTAAATGAAAGTAATAATTGAAAAACATACTTAAATTGAATTAACTACATGCCAGGTACTGTTCTAAGCACTTTACGTTTGTTTACTGATTTAATTACCACAACAAATATATGAAGATGATACTGAGGAAGGATAGAATTTAGATCTAATAGAGTGTTAGAGTCTTATGTTAAAAAAGAGAAGCAAATACCTGGATATAAATGAGAATAGCACCTTTACTTTGGGTTGTTATATGTCCTTATTTAGAATCTCAACTTAAGGTCCCCTGAGTTTGCGGCTCTCAGTTTACAGCTGACAACTGTCTCACCTGGTCTGTCAGTCAGATTCAGAAAATAGCAAAATTTTCAAATAGCTCATTAAAAAATCAGGCTGTAGGAAGCAAACGTCCACATATGGAATGGCGTTGGTCTATTGAATGAGGAGAAGAGGACTTGATGAGAGGCTTCTTTCCTCTAGTTGAGGCGACCAGGGTGCAGGCTTCTTATTGTGGTGATGCCTCTCGTTACAGAGCGTGGGCTCTAGGGTGTGTGGGCTTCAGCAGTTGTGAGACATGGGCTCAGTAGTTGCAGCTCCTGGGCCCTAGAGCACAGGCTCAATAGTTGTGGTGCGTGGGCTTAGTTGCCTCGTGGCATGTGCGATCTGCCCAGATCAGAGATGGAGCCTGCGTCTCCCGCATTGCCAGGTGGACTCTACCACTGAGTCATCAGGGAAGCCCTCAACTTAGTTTTTGTCACACATTTTTGGAGGGCATTGGGAATGAATAATAAACCCCTGTTGCACTTATTATATATGGAGTTCATGGAGTTTCCATGAGCAAGAAGGAAAACCTATAGGAGGAGAAGGCTTGGTTTGGAGTGGGGAGAAGATTAGGAGCTCAGATTAGAGATGCTTAGTTTGATGTTTCAATTAGATATCCTAGTGGAAATGTTGAACAGGAAGTTGACTACATAAATCAAGAGTTTAAGTGGGAGCCTAGGCAGAAGGTATGAACTTGGGAGTTTTGGTAATTATTAATGCTATTCACCACAATTTCCATTTTCCCTTTTAATATGGTTTCATCTTAGAACTGTACTTTTTTAGTCCTGGTGGTCATATGACCTGCTCTGTCCCATTAATGTAGAGTGGGAGTGATACGTCTTACTCCTGGGTGGAAGCTCTTGCGATCAGTGCACAATTTACCAGGGTGATTGGCAATGCTTCAGATGGTAGCTGCTCTATCAGCTTGTGTCCCAGAGAGGGGACAATGTGGGGTAGAGCCCCTAGGCAACGTACTGTTGACAGGTAACGTGAATGAGAACCTTTTATTAAACTACTGAGATTTGGAATGGTTTGGTTACAATGGCATGACCTAAATAGGAGTCATGGTAGATAGGTAGATAGATGTGGATATACATATAGACAAGTATAGGAAAGAGCAGTTCCAGAGCAAGTAAGCCTGAAAGTATTCCATCATTTAAAGGTTGGGTGATTGGGAAGCAGCAGCTAAGAGACTGAGAAGAAGCTTTAGGAAGATGTACCCTGAAAGTCAAGAAAAGAAAGTGTTTCAAGGAGGAAATAGCATTCAATCATATCAAAGGTTGCTAATTTAGGTAAGAAGAGGAACATGGATTTTCCGTGTGGATATCATTGGAGAGCTTGGCAAAAGCACTTTGGCATGAGCATAATCTGGGGTAAGTTTCAACAGGAAGAAAGAAATTGGAGACAGCAAGTATATTCATCTGTTTCAAGGTGTTGAAATGGAGGAGGGAAGTGGAATCATGAGTGTTTCTTTAAAAAAAAAAAAAAAAGATGATAGAAATACTGCATGACAAGTCCCGATGGGCAAATTAATGATGTGGTAGGGAAGAGGGATTGTGAGAGTGCTCTTTATGAGCAGGAGAGATGGAATTGGATCTAGTGTTCCAATGGAGGGTTCAGGCTTGTTAGGAAAGTGGTGGTCATGAATTTAAAGTAAGATCAATCAGCACAGTTGTATGTTTTTCTTCAGACACATTCAGCTGTGTGGGTTCAGGTGTGGAGTAGATGAAAAGTTGGATTCAACTAGGAAGTGATGACTTGATTACCGTTTAAAGTGCGTTAGTTATTCTCAGTGTGGGAAATCAATAAGAGGAGTGGGTTTAATAAAAGTAAACAAACCAACAGCTGCACCCTCCCCTGAGATATTTGAAAGAAGATATTTCTGACCATTTAGGGCCAAAAGAAACAGCAACAAAAACAATAGCTGTGAAAGTGTATTTCTCAAAAAGGTTGGATGATTTCTCTTCCTTCTGGTCTTCAATAAAAGAGTAACCCCTCTCTGACCAGAAGGGGTTATAGGTTCTTAAATAAAGAAAAGTAAGTAATCAGACTTGACAATCCAAATATCTCCTGATTCTGATTGTGTTAAAAGTAACTAATAGCTTTTTGTGTGTTAGTTATTCTTTTACTCCTGCCCAGTCCAGCATATTTAATCACTTTTTGACAGAGGCCTCTTACAATGGCAAGAAATAACATCAGCATGGGGTTTTGAATCTAACTCCAGCTAGTTATTGGCCCAAGTTTTAAATGACATCTGTATGGAAAATCCACAGTGAGTGAGATTAAAGCAATGAAGTGAGAAAAATGAAAAAATTTCATCAGGAGGAAGTGTGTCCCTGGTCAAATTACCAATTCTTATGTGCATATATAACAATTTAACATCAATGAGTTTGTTGCAATAATTATAACAGGCCTTGGCAAGGAGTTTTAGGTTAGAAGAGAATTTCTGTTTATTATAAATCAGACTGTTATGATGTGTTTTGTTCAATTTGTTGGAGTTTCATCTGGAACACTGAGTCAATCCACTGATGAGGGGAAGAGACTTTGCTGAAATGAACAAATCTGAGTCTAGCTGGCTGTATGAGCTGACATCAGCTGTGCCCCACCTGTTTGGAGTGTTTATATGAAATAATATTAGGGCTATTTATATGGGCTATTTATATGAGATAATATTAGGCAGAGAATGCTAGAGGAACATTGCTGAAACCATGCAAAGCCATGTTTCAAATATATCTTTGACATTGGCTAGTTTTTATAATAACAAAAAAACCCACTTACGATAGCATGTTAAGCGAAGTAACCGAGCTAGCTATTTTAGGTATAATATGCACTCAATTGTTTTCTTTAGAAGGTATGGGGAAAATGCTAGAAGGAACTCTATGTTAACAATGTCTTTGAGTGTGTGTGGTCAGGCTATTCAAGGTGACCATTTTCTTGCTCTCTGTAACGCCCGTACTTGCCAGTTTCTGCGTCACCTACACCTTACTCACAGGACTTTCCAGTCCTCTTAATTTTAGGGCTTACTCAGTAACTGCCTATGTGTTTGTCCCCTGCCCCAGCTACTGGTTTCCCTGGTAAGTGATGAGCCAACCTGACATCAGTCCCCCAGTTCTCCCTGTAACTGGTAACCTTTGCACACTGCTCCCTGCTCTGGGGAATGCCGCTGTCCTCTGTCCACAGTGCGGTATCGCTCCAGGACTTAGATGAGGACTTGTAAGATTCCCTCTGTTGGCTGTCTCCCCACACTTTCTTTGGTCTTGGGACTGGACGGTTACACGGCTTGCTGGCGTGAGGACTGCAGCCCGACAATGAGATTGGATCTTGGAGCATTAAATTTCAAAGACAAAACGTTGGGGAAAATATTTGTCGGATACTTTTACTGAAAGTAAAAAATTATTTCTGGATTTATTTTTTAATTGCATATTGTTTGTGTTATAATTTGTACACATATATCCTGATAATGGAGATTTACTATATGGTTTTTGCCTCCAGCACTGTACTAATGGCGGCAGGATATACTTTTAGATATAAATACTGTAAATTCTGTTTCAGGAAACCCACAGATAATATGTTTAAAACATATAATGTATTTATTGAACAAATGTTATGTGTCACATACTCTATTAGGCATTGACTATTTCAGACACAGTCTCTAACCTCATGAAGCCTGCAATCTAATGGAGGGAGTACAGGCAGACCTTCAATGTATTGTGGGTTAGGTTTCACATCACTGCAATAAAGTGAATATTGCAATAAAGCAAGTTATCCAATTTTTTGTTTGTTTCCCAGTGCATGTAAGAGTTACATTTACCCTACAGAGTGGCTATATATGTACATATATCATTCAACTAAGAAATGCTAACCATCATCTGCCAATGCAGGGTTGCCATAAACCTTGCTGTAAAAACTGAAGTATCTGTGAAGGACGATAAAGCAAAGTGCAATGAATGAGGTCAGCCTGTATTAGTCTTCTGTGGCTGCAGAAGGAATTATGATGCACTTACAGGCATAAAACAGCACACATTTATTATCTCAGTTTCTGTTTTTTGGGGAGGTGGATCTTCTGCTCAGGGTCTCACATGACTGCAATCAAGTTGAAGGTTTGGCTGCATTCTTGCCTAGAGGCTCAGCTGGACTTGAATTAGTTCTCAAGCTTACTTGGTTGTTGCTAACATTTATTTCCTTGTGCTGTGTGACTGAGGACACTGGCTTCTTGCTGGCTGTTGGACCAGAGACCATGCTCAGTCCTCAGCTCCTTGCCAAGTGGGCCTCCCAACGTGTGGGCTACTTACTTCTCCAGAGCCAGCTAACGAGGGAGGATCCCTACAGCAAGTCTGTAAGCAGAATGGAGTCCTGTATAATGCGATGTAATCACAGGAGCGATATCCCATCACCTTTATATAAAGTCTCTTGGTCAGAAGAAAGCCACAGGCCCTAGAAGCAGCTAGTCATTATCACTGGCACTGAGGCTGTCCCACTTGGAGCACTCTGAGGGACCTTGTAGAATCCACCTGAGAGCTGATTACAGCTCTCTCAGGGTTGGTCAGGGGTTGCCCCATGCAGGGAGAATTCTCACTTCAGTGGGTATAGATGTTTCAGAATGATTGATTTAGTCCTCAGAGGTGTCTCTCTTGGGGGCAGCAGAGAAGCCTGGGATGGACAGTGATAGCTCCCTGGAGCAGCTGAGGTGAGGTGTGATCAGGTATGTGCAATGCCAATTGTCACAGCAATGACTGCAGTAAAAGAGGGTCCAGAGGATGTGAGCTAGGCAGGAGTGCTGATGGGCACAGCAGCAAATGGCAGAACTAAAAGTTAAGGCTTTCTGACTCCAGCTGGATCACCATCTCCTGAACTTTAACAAATAAACCTTTTTTTTTTTTTTAATAGGTATTTTCTTTCTTCTTTGCACTGAAATTCTCTATTTGATCCTCACTGCTTTTAGTAAAAATACTTACAGTAGTGCTTCTCAGAATCTAATGTGCATACAAATCACCTGGGGATCTTGTTAAACTGCAGATTTTGATTCATTACATCTGTTGTGGTCTTCTAGTTTGCATTTCTAACAAGCTTCCAGATGATGCTGATGCTGCTGGTCTGCAGACTGCACTTTGAGTAGCTTGGTCCTAAGGTAAGAATTGAAAAGACATAACTAGGTTGCATATTTGAATGCATTGAATAAAATAAGGTGTGGTGATGTACCTTGAAGTTGCTAACTCAACTTCAGACAAAGCCTTTATCAAATTTACTTGCTTTCTTTGTAGCCTGAAAGTTTATAAAACCTTTCAAATTTATTTTCAAATGATGATTTGAATAATATTGCTGTGTAAACCTCCCAAGGAGGTTCACAATGCTTTTTATAATCTTGGCCATCTGATCATTGCCTTCTGGGGGCACTAGTTCCTTACAGGAAAAAAGTAATATACTAGTAATGTGAAAAATCTAATACTCCCCTCAGAACATTTCTTCTCTGCACGTACATCCTCTTTACAAACTGCATTTCTTAAACTGAAATAACAGTATCGTTAGTGTACACTGAGCCTGTGGTAGCTTTCTCTCTACTTCCTAATGGGATAGATATTGAATTCCAAAGTCCTGCGTCACCTGCTGAGAAGTTTTATTCTGGGAACATTGTATTTACTACTGACTGGTTCAATTTGATTAGATTTTCATTCATAATGTTTACAATTCTATAGAAGAAATAAATGAAGTAATCTCAGAGATCCTATCAAACATTTATGTAGTTCTCTGAAAGATGGGTTTAACTTGTGCGCTGTGGTTTCTGAAGAAGCATTTTGAAAGGAAATATGTAAAAACATACCTCTAAAGTTTAGCTAATTGAGATTTTGATGTGGTGATGATAAGGAGCAGATAAGGAGCAGACTGGAACCATGGAGACTTAAACCCAGTTTTTTAAAAAAATTTTGTTAAGGTGTCTTTTCTTCTCTTGGGTTGTTATTTATTTGCTCAGTGTTTAACACACATCTACTGTGCATCCGCTGTGAACACTGACATGGATTCCAGGTATGCGGTGAGACACAAAACAGAGCTCCTGACCTCGTGCAAGTTCCCCCGGGGGGGAGGGTAGATATACAGAGGAAGTAGACACACAAATCTGTGCATGAGTGTTTACTACAGTAAGTGCTATGAAACAAAGTCTCCCTATAGCGTCCTAGGGTCAAGAGAATGCTCATCATATTTGAGAAATTAAAGAAGCCATGTCTCCTGGGGTGTGAAACCAATCAGGATAACATCAAAAATGCTCTTAACATACTAGACCCCATGCCAAGAGTTTTACTGACCTTAAGTTTTTACTACCACCTTGTGAGATCAGTACATTTATTATCTTCTTTTCATAGATCAGAGGCACAGAGGGGATAAGCAAGTTGTCCGGTGTTTCATGGGTAGAGGGTTTGAACACAGAAGGTCTTCATCACTGCCTTACAAGAGGAAGAGGGCAGGGCCCAGGCAGGTCACACAGGTTGACAGCTTGGTCTTCCCTTCGCTTTTTATAATAACATGTGGCTTCAAAGTTTTAATCACTGTGTGAAAGAACAGGAAGTTACCTGACTTAATTAGATAAAAATAGTAGTGAAATAAAAGAATAATTTTTTTTATAAGACAATGTGTAAGTAAAATTTCAAAATGCACAGCCATATTGTCATTTGCAAACATTTCTCCATGAAGGGTTGCATGTGGAAGAAAATAGCCATGAAGTATTTTCACATTGGCATGGATAATTCTTTTTCTGATCATGGTATTAATATGCCCTTCCTATAATTCATGAAGGATGTGTAACTTACAACTCAATGAAGAGACCTAGCTCTTTTGTATTTTCTAAGGCAGGAAAGCTGTTCAGGTGAGTTTAAATGTCATAGCAGGTTGTGAAGAAATGGGAATGTTATATATTTTTTTTTTTTTTTGTCATCCAGTTAGATTAGTTTTTCTGTGAATTTATTTTAAGCTTTAAATAATTAATTATTATAAACAAATATATTTAAAATGTTTAGATTTCATTTCCTACTTATGCCACATGCATTTCCCAGCATAGAAAACAAGCTTTGGATGTATTATTGCTGTCATAGTTCTGCAAGTGAGAGAGCTGTGAAGAAGAGCACAGCAAGTGTCGGGCTTCTTCGTGTCACACAGAACAGTCCAGAAGCCTGCCAGTGGCGGGAGTGTGTGATGCGACACTCAGAAAGAAAGAGATAAGGGGATCTTAAGTTTCATGGTCTGCTTCTCAGGGCTTTATCTTTTGTGACTGGGTTTTAACAAATGTCATGGTTCACAGTGAGCAGAAAAGAAGGAAAAACATGAGTAAACTACAAGCTGGGTGATATGCCTTCAAGAAGCTTTAAGTTACCCATTGGATTTTTGTTTATCATAGACTTACTTGAATTTTCCCCTTTAAGGATGAAAAGCAGAGTTGAGACATCAAGTGAATTCCCCACGGTGGTAGATCAAGGTGGTAGCAGCAGAGCAGGAGCTGGTGCCCAGCTCTCCTGACTCTTGGGCAGTGCTCTCTGCCTTGGGGTCTGGCATTTGTGCGGGATGGTGTGCTTTAGGGTTTCTTCAGAAGAGGGCATGAAATCAGAAATACAATACCTGGCGTTTAAGGAAAATCCATACCCAGAGAACACAGAGAATCCAAAACTTATGGTATATGTGGTTTATGAAACAAAGATAGTTGATAAAAATAAGATGTATGAACAATATCCTACTATTGGTCTTAAAAATAGTAAAACATCTTGGTAAGGTTGACACCCATGATCCTTCTTTCTGACTTACTCTTTTTAAAGACTAGAACACCTTACAAATAGATTTTTGCATTTGAAAAATGTTAGGGTCAGTTCCTGAATTCATTATGCCCTTATCCATTCTTGGCCACAAAGAGCTCTCCTCTTTCCCAGGAGAACCCAGAATGATCTAGTGGTATGCTCCTGTGTGAAGCCCCCTCAGGCCCCTCTAGAGCTGTGATGCCCTGTAGGGCTGCGGTGGGAGAGGTTTGTGCCGGGTGCAGGGAAGCAGCCTTTTATTATTGCTGTGTGCCTGCAATTGTAAACAGTGACAGTGATAAAATGCTTCTCTGTACTGGGGCTGACTTCACCTTCCCCTTCCATTTGGTTTATCCTTGCTTTAGGGAACTGTGAACAAGCCAAGTCCAAAGGAAGGGGAAGGAGAGAGGTGTAGGAATTTTCACCTGGATGCTAACATTTGCTTCTCTACTAGTCTTCAGACTGGCACCTAGAACATCCAAGAAAATCAATTAAACAGTGAATAGTACTAATGTAAGATAAAAACCATAACTAAAAAGTTTTCCTTTATATAGTAGAAAATATGTATAAAATATAACCAAAAAATGATCACTTCCATAGTAACAACAAAAACTTTAAAATATCTCAAAATAAATTTTACCTCCAAGGCCTAAGACCTATATGAAGGAAAACTAAAGCTTTACTGAATTGCAAAGAAGATGTGAGCAAATGGTAGGGCAGATCATAGTCTTGGTGGAAAAGGTATTTCTTCCCTCAATCAGTATAATGCAATTTTAATAAAAATCCAATAGAATTTAAAATATGTACTTATTTATGTATTTGTTTTTATTTTTGGCTGTGCTGGGTCTTCGTTGCTGCCTTCAGGCTTTGTCTAGTGCTGCAAGTCGGGCCTACTCTTTGCGGTGGTACTCTTGCTTCTCTTGTGGAGCACGGGCTCTAGGTGTGTGGACTTCAGTAGTCGTGACTCTCAGGCTCTAGAGCACAGGTTCCGTTGT
Organism: Tragelaphus eurycerus; assembly: GCA_935064755.1. Taxonomy (NCBI): domain Eukaryota; kingdom Metazoa; phylum Chordata; class Mammalia; order Artiodactyla; family Bovidae; genus Tragelaphus; species Tragelaphus eurycerus. The sequence continues at coordinate 10,901,432 of CAKXYN010000038.1, forward strand.
TGTGGTGCATGGGCTTAGCTGTCCTGTGGCATGTGGGACCTTCCTGGACCAGGAATTGAACCCATGTCCCCTGCATTGGCAATCAGATTCTTAACCATTGGACCACACGGAAGTCCCTCAAATATTTCTTTTAATTTTGTACTTTCATTTGTACTCTGTTTGTACTTTCATTCAAGGATAAAGTGATCAATGTTTCTTAAGACATTTTGAAAAAATGAATAACTCAATAATTTCACATCTAAGATTTTACTAGATAAGTAATTGGAGATATCATTAAACATTATTGTGAGAATATATGTTAATGTTGTACTTTAAAAATTAGCAAAAATAACAGAATAATTAGCTTAAGTACATTTTGGTATAAATTTAAGGTGAAATATTATGTAGCTATTAAAATTTCTATTTTGAATACTAATTAATGACATGGAAAATCAAGTAAATATGTAATTACATAGAGTACCTCCATTAAAATACATACACACAAACATATACGAAGAACATCTATGCTAAGTCACTTCAGTCGTGTCCGACTCTGTGTGATCCCATAAACGGCAGCCCACCAGGCTCCGCCGTCCCTGGGATTCTCCAGGCAAGAACACTGGAGTGGGTTGCCATGTCCTTCTCCAATGTATGAAAGTGAAAAGTGAAAGTGAAGTCGCTCAGTCATGACAGACTCTTAGCGACCCCATGGACTGCAGCCTACCAGGCTCCTCTGTCCATGGGATTTTCCAGGCAAGAGTACTGGAGTGGAACATCTATAGGTGAAGAAAATGTATGGAAATACATCTAGTGGTTATCTCATGTTATCTCATGTTGGTGAAGTCATACATCAGATATGAGTTTAAATTCCACTTTCTACTCCTAGGCATAAACATGGAGAAAACCATAATTCAAAAAGATATTGCTTATGGGTGGAATCTAGAAAAATGATACTACTATTACTACTAAATTACTTCAGTCATGTCCGACTCTGTGTGACCCCATAGACGGCAGCCCACCAGGCCCGGCCGTCCCTGGGATTCTGCAGGCAAGAACATTGGAGTGGGTTGCCATTTCCTTCTCCAGTGCATGAAAATGAAAAGTGAAAGGGAAGGCGCTCAGTCGTATCCGACTCTTAGCGACCTTATGGACTGCAGCCCACCAGGCTCCTCCGTCCACGGGATTTTCCAGGCAAGAGTACTGGAGCGGGGTGCCATTGCCTTCTCCGAGAAAAATGATACATATGAACTTATTTTCAAAGCAGAAATAGAGACACAGACATAGAGAACAAATGTAGGGGAGACTGCAGGGAGATGGACTGGGATTAATATATACACCTATGTATGAAATAGATAACTAATGGAGAGTCTACTTGCTGCTCTGTGGTGACCCAAATGGGAAAGAAATCCAAAAGAGAGGGATATATGTATACATATAGCTGATTCACTTTGCTGTACAGCAGGAACTAATACCACACTGTAAAGCAACCATACTCCAATAAAAATTAATTAAAAAATTCCACTTTCCAACTGTGATGTTCTGGGTTCAAAGGCACTGTTACTTCAGGTCTTAGTTTCCTCATGTGTAAAATCAAGTAAATGGTAATAAGGTTTTTGTGAAGGTTAAATTAGCTGATATAATAAGTGCTCAATAAATGGTATTTATCATCAATAATTAATACTGTAGATTTCTGTTTTTAAAATTTTATTTTGTTATTTTTTTCCAATTTTATTGAAAAGTAATTGATATACATGACTGTGTAAGTTTAAGGCATACAGAATGATGGTTTGATTTACATATATTGTGAAATGATAACCATAATAGATTTAGCTAGCATTCATATTCTTGTATAGATATGAAAGAAAGGAAAGAAGAGTAAAGGAAAAAGTTTTCCTTGTGATGAGAACTTTTAGGATTTACTCTTAACAATTTTCCTATATATTGTATCATGGAGCAGGGTCAGCTCGCCTTTCTTGTATATTGTATCATAGAGCAGGGTCAGCTGTAGTCACTGTGTTGTACATTGTATCTCTAGTACTTATTTATAAAGACGCTTACTCCTTGGAAGGAAAGTTATGACCAACCTAGATAGCATTTTTGAAAGCAGAGACATTACTTTGCCAACATAGGTTCGTCTAGTCAAGGCTATGGTTTTTCCCGTGGTCATGTATGGATGTGAGAGCTGGACTGTGAAGAAGGCTGAGCGCTGAAGAATTGAAGCTTTTGAACTGTGGTGTTGGAGAAGACTCTTGAGAGTCCCTTGGACTGCAAGGAGATCCAACCAGTCCATTGTGAAGGAGATTAGCCCTGGGATTTCTTTGGAAGGAATGATGCTAAGGCTGAAACTCCAGTACTTTGGCCACCTCATGAGAAGAGTTGACTCACTGGAGAAGACTCTGATGCTGGGAGGGATTGAGGGCAAGAGGAGAAGGGGACGACAGAGGATGAGATGGCTGGATGGCATCACTGACTCGATGAATGTGAGTCTGAGTGAACTCCGGGAGTTGGTGATGGACAGGGAGGCCTGGTATGCTGCGATTCATGGGGTTGCAAAAAGAGTTGGACACGACTGAGCGACTGATCTGATCTGATATGATCTTATAACTGGCAGGTTGTACCTGTGACCACCTTCCTCCAATTCCCCCTCACCCTTTCCCTCACCTATGGTAACCCCAAGTCTAATCTCTTTTTCTATGACATTGTTTTTGTTTTATTATATTTCATATATAAATGAGATCATAGAGTGTTTGACTCATTTCACTTAGCATAATGCCTTCAAAGTACTTCCATGTTGTTACAAATGAAAGACTTTCTCTGATCTTTATGGCTCGATAATATTTCATTGTACTGTATGCCACAGCTTCTTTACCCATTCATCTACTGATGGGCACTTGTGTTGTTTCCATGTCTTGGCTATTGTAAGCAGTGCTGCTATAAACATGAGATGGCAGGTATCTTTTATAGTTAATGTTTTCATTTCCTTTTAATGTATTTCCAAGAAGTAGAATTGCTGGATCGTGTAGTGGTTTTATTTTAAATTTTTTTGAAGGTCCTTCTGTTTTTCATAGTGATTGTACCAGTTTACAGTCTCACCAGGAGTGCACAAGGGTTCCCTTTTCTCCACATCCATGCCAGCATTTATCTCTTAGCTTTTTGATAATGACTGTTATAAAGATTCTCTAGGCCAGAATACTGGAATGGGTAGCCTTTCCCTTCTCCAGAGGAACTTCCCAACCCAGGGATCGAACCCTGGTCTCCCATATTGCAGAGGGATTTTTTTTTTTACCAGCTGAGCCGCAAGGGAAGCCCGTTATAAAGATAGGAAGTGATAACTCGTGGTTTTAATTTGCATTTCTCTCATGACTAGTGATGTTGAGCATCTTTTCATGTTCCTGTTGGCCTTTCATATATCTTCTCTGGAATAATATCTATTCCCAAATGTCCTTTGCCCATTTTTAAACTGGATTGTTACTTGCCATTGAGCTGTATGAGTTCTTTATGTTTTGAATATTAACCCCTTATCAGATGTATGGTTTGAGAAGACTTTTTTCCCATTCTTTCCATTTTGTTGTCTTTTCACTTTGCTGATGATTTCTTTTGCTGTGCAGAAGCTTTTTAGTTTGATGCAGTCCACTTATTTATTTTGTTGCTTCTGTTTTAGGTGTCATATTAAAAAAGTATCACATTAAAAGCTTCTTGACCCATGTCAAGGAGCTTTTTTTCCTATATTTTCCTTTTTGATGGTTTTCTTTTCACACTTCTTTGTTGTTTATATATTGTTTCTCTAATTTTGTTTAGTTGTCTATGTTTTCTTGTAATTCACTAAGCTCCCTTAAAAGAATTATTCTGAAATTTTTGTCTGACAATTCATAGATCTCCATTTCTTTCGGGTCAGTTATTGGAGTTATATTAGTTTTCTTTGGTCATGTCATATTTACTTAATTTTTTGTCACTTTGATTCTTTTATTGATATCTGCACATTTGAGCAATGAGGTTCTTGCTCTAGAGTTTACAGGTTTGCTTTGGAAGATATAGCTCCTTACCAGCCAGCTCAGTTTGGATTTCTGGGTGTGTCTGCTGATAATGTCTCTGGGTCAGTGGGGTCTGTTTTTTTTTTTTTTTTTTTTTTGTCTGTTTTGGGATGAGGCTTCTGTTAGAGCTCTGAGATTGAGGTGGGGGAGGTGTAAACCCTGGATAGGCTTGGTTTCCTACCCAAGTGAGGCTGTAGAATAGGTTCCATGGTTGCCTAAATTCTCTGGTCAGATTTCCTACATAGTCAGGGCTGTATTCAGTGGTAGATGTTCTGTGAGTTAGTATTTCTGCGTTGGCAGGGTGGCAGGCATGCCTAGGGCCTATGCAGCTCACTGTCTGGGGGCCCAGGTCAGGCCTGAGTGTGCAGTGACTTCCCTGATCAGGCAAGGTTTGCTCTGCAGATGAGGGGAACCATGCCCTGTGTTCTCTGGTCAGGTGCCACTGGAAGCAGGGCTGTGAGATGGGCCACACGGTTTCCTGTGTGCTCTGATTCTGTTCCCAGCTTGGGCAGGCTGAAGGCTGTATTTAGCAACAAGCAGGACAACACATTAGATTCTCTGCCTGGCCTAGCAGAAGTAGCCCTAAAACTGGAAAAAACTTTTGTTTGCTGTCTTAAACTGACATGCACCACCAGAACTCTGGCTAAATAGGGCCACTGGTTTTGCTCTGCAGATTATTGATTCTGTCTGTCATTCTCTTGGCATGACTGCTGATGGGCCGCTCAGCTTCCAGGAGTTGTTGCCTGTTCTTTTGGTCAGATGGGGCCTGAAGACACTCTCCACAGCAGGTAGGGCTTTGTCTCAGTCTTCTTGCCTGGAGTTGAGAGGCGTGGGGAGGGGCCACTCCAGACTACTCTCAAGTTTCCCAAACAATCCCTCCTGTTAGGAAGAGCCTGGAGCTATGCTCAGCCTTGGCTATGAATTAATCTCCCTGCTTGTGTGCAGCACAGGACGACTCCGTGCCTCATATAGCTTTGCTCATGGGGCCTCTAGCTCTGCCTGACTGCCTCTTGGCTTGAGTGCTGATGGGCTTCCTAGCTCCCAGGAGTTGTCAGCAGTCCTGTGGTCAGTAGGGGCTGGAAGGCACTGTCCAGTGGATGGGGCTGTGACTCAGCATTTTGCTTCATTGTGGGCAAACCAGGGTCCTGGGTCAACAAAACTCATTTGAGGATCTGAATCAGAGAGATCTGGACTCCGCCGTGTCCCCTGGTCAGACGGCACCCCAACTTGGTTCTGCAGGTGAACAAAGCCACTGGTTTGGATTACTGCTTGGGCATTGCAGGTATGAACTTGATCTGCCATGTTCCATGAGTTGATTGTTGCAAGCCCATCTTCTTCTCTTTTGTCACAGTCACATTCCCAGTATCTGGGCCCTGCAGATTCCCCTGAAATCCCCATGCGGGAGACCACAGTAAGGGTTTCCAAGGAGTGACCCAGAATGCTAGGGGGAGATTATTGTTCCCCCTGGGTTCTGTTTGTCCTCTGCAGGAGCCAGAGGCTCGGTTGGCCCAGTTGTCCTGGGGGAGGAGCAGCAATGCAGGGAACGTGTAGCCAGTTCTCTCGCCCTTCTAGTGCAGTCTGTCCTTGTCTGTGAAGTGCAGGGCTTCTTCAGCTTAACCCTCTGCTCGAAGATTGTCTCAGTAGGGTCTTGTTCTTGTTCTTAAGTAGATGTTAGTTCTTTTTGTGAGGCAGAGTAAAGTCAGGAGCAACTTATGTTGCAGTCGTGGTCACTTCCTATGCTATATATAGTTCTTTAAATTGAGATATAATTGACACATGACATTGTGTAAGTTTAATGTGTTGTACAGTGTATTGATTTGGTATGTTTATATATTGCGATATGATTAGTGCTGTAGCTTAGCTAACCCCTCCATTACGTCACCTAATTATCATTTCATTTTGTGGTGAGAACATTTAAGATATAGTCTCCTAGCAACTTTGAAGTATGTAATACAGTATTGTTGACTAGAAGCACACTGCTGTGCATTAGATCCCCAGAACTTACTCATTTTCTAACCACAAGTTTGGACCCCTGGTAACCACTATTCTACTCTTGTTTCAATGCATTTGGCTTTTTCTGCATATGAGATCATACAGTATTTGTCTTTTTCTGTCTCTCACTTAGCATAACGCTCTCAAACCCCATCCATGTTGTCATATTTGGACAGATTTATTTATTTCATAATTAGGAACAGATGATGAATATTATGCATTTTAAAAAGAAATTCAGAAAGTTGAAGCGAAGTGAAAATCAAGTGCGAGAATCATTGGGAAATGAACAGAGTACGTAAAATATACCCCAAGAGGTAGTAACCTTAAGTAGTCCGATTGAAAAAGAAAATCATAATATGACACTTACTAAATTCTTTCTCCATGCTCAGACTGCTTCAAATACTATTTAGTTCTTGATTTCACCCCATGAAGGAGGTACTACTTTTATCATAATTTTACCAATGGACAAACTGAGGTACAGAAAATTGAAGTTACCCATTCAAGATTGTAGAGTTGATAAGCAGCAGGGCTGGGCTATGAAGCAGTCTAGGTCAGTCTAACCACTGTATTAGATGACCTTCTCACAGGATGAGATCTGCACAAGTCATGTATGATAAAAACAAATGAATTGCTTAGGATAGGCACAACAATTATTGATGCTGAGACAAGAAATCCATTTCTCCTGAATGGCCTCATGAAAGTGACAGTTCTTAATTTAATGATGAGCATCCTCAACAATATCCTTACAGCAGACACACTGATAAGGTTCATGCTGCTACTGCTGCTACTGCTGCTAAGTCGCTTCAGTCGTGTCCGACTCTGTGCGACCCCATAGACGGCAGCCCACCAGGCCCCCCAGTCCCCGGGATTCTCCAGGCAAGAATACTGGAGTGGGTTGCCATTTCCTTCTCCAATGCACGAAAGTGAAAAGTGAAAGTGAAGTCCCTCAGTCGTGTCCGACTCTTCACGACCCCATGGACTGCAGCCTACCAGGCTCCTCCGTCCATGAGATTTTCCAGGCAAGAGTACTGGGGTAGGGTGCCATTGCCTTAGAGCTGTTTATTATGGTGCTCTCTCAGTGTGAGTCTATGGCCTCGCATTATACAAGTCATTGAAAGCCTTATGTCCTAAAAGAGCCCATAAGTAGAGAGTGAACTGAATTGGTTACTGGAGGAACACTGGAACAATTAAGAATCTTTAAAATAATTCTCTTTTGTACTGAAACATCTTTAAAATAATTTAGAGGAATCAAAGAATGATTGAGGGTTTTACATAAACTTGAAACTCACTCAGGACTTCAAAGGGGGTAAGAAATCTTACTCATAGGAATAAGATCACAGTTTCTACTATTTTTCAAAAATTTTGATCTGTGAAAAATTCAAAATGTAAGATGTTGAATGGAATAACATAAAAAGTTGATCATAGTTATGAAACTGGAAGTGATCTTTTTGTTTTGCAGTGGGAAAAAGGATATTCATTAATTTGGTGTGGCATATGAATAACTCAGTTGTCACAGAGTTTAAATCTCTGTCAGAGATTGGACTCTCCAGAAGTAGACACTGAGAGGGAGTCTGGGTGTAAAATGAGAAAGGAATGGAAACATGGTAGGATTGTTTCATGTGTGTGTGCTAAGTCGTTCAGTCATGCCTGATTCTTTGTGACTCCGTGGACTGTTGCCTTCCAGGTTCCCCTGTCTATGAGATTCTCTAGATGAGAATACTGGAGTGGGTTGCCATTTCCTTCTCCAGGGGATTTTGAAATTTTTTTCTTTATTTTTAATTGATGGATAATTGCTTTACAATATTGTGTTGGTTTCTGCCATACATCAACATGAATCAACCACAGGTATGATAAGGCCACACATATGGCCCTTATCTCTTGAACCTCCCTTCCCACCCCATCTCACCCATCTAGGTTGTCACAGAGCATGGCTTTGAGCTCACTGAGTCATACAGCAAGTTCCCACTGGCTATCTGTTTTACACATGGTGGTGAATATGTTTCTGATACTGCTCTCTCCGTTCGCCCACCTGTCTCCTTACACTCCTGTTGTCACAAGTCTGTTCTCTATGTCTGCATCTCCACTGCTGCCCTGCAGATAGGATCTCCCGACCTGGGGATTGAACCCACATACCCTGCATCTCCTTGCATTGGCAGGAGGGTTCTTTACTGCTGAGGCACCTGGGAAGCCCAGCAGGATTGTTCACGTTGGGGGAAAAATGGCCTTACATTAATACATATATGTTGCTTGGCTGGATACAAATTGCCCTGCAAAGGTGTGATCTGCAGAGAAGCATCTCTTCCCAGCTGAGGCCAATCCTGAAGGAACGGACACCACGAGGCTGACTGCTGACTCTATTTCCCACAACTGGGCATAAAGTCTTTCCTTTAAAGGGGATGTAGGTAATGCATCTCTGTTTCTACAAAAATAAGATAAAGAATTCTCTATACTATTTTTAAGAGATGGTAGAAACATTAGATTTTTTGGGTAAGTTGGGGAAGGCAATGGCACCCCACCCCAGTACTTTTGCCTGGAAAATCCCATGGATGGAGGATCCTGTTAGGCTCCAGTCCATGGGATCGCTAAGAGTCAGACATGACTGAGCAACTTCACTTTCACTTTTCACTTTCATGCATTGGAGAAGGAAATGGCAACCCACTCCAGTATTCTTGCCTGGAGAATCCCAGGGACGGGGGAGCCTGGTGAGCTTCCATCTATGGGGTCGCACAGAGTCGGACACGACTGAAGCGACTTACCAGTAGCAGCAGCAAATCTTAAGTAGGAAGTGACCTTGAGAAATCTGGGTCTTACTAAGCCTGTTTTATGGCCTTGCCAGGTAGTGCTAATGGTAAAGACCCCATCTGCCAATGCAGAAGACATAAGAGATGTGGGTTTGATCTTTGGGTTGGGAAGATCCCTTGGAGGATGGCATGGCATCCACTCCAGTATTCTTGCCTGGAGAATGCCCATGGACAGAGGAGCCTGGCCGGGCTACAGTTCATAGGATCGTGAAGAGTTGAACACGACTGAAGTGACTTAGCTCACATGCATGAAAGTCTGTTTTATAACTATAACCAATAATAACTTATTACATTAATTTCCTGACACATATGTTAAGAGTGGGTGGCTGTTCAAACTGAATGAAGAATCATGATTGCTGTGGGTACCTTCCAGTATGTGGTCAATCTTTAGTGGGATTACTGGGTATTTTAGTCTGTTTGGCTGCCATAACAAAATACCATAGATTGAATGACTTAAACAACAGAATCTTATTTCTTAGAATTCTAGAGGTTGAGAAGTCCAAGATCAAGGTGCTGGAGAGAGAGCTTTCATTCTGAGGCCTCTTCTCTGGACTTGAATGTAGCTGTCTCATCTAGCTGTGTGCCGATACAGTCTTTCTTGAAAACATGTGCATAGAGGGGAAAAGAGAGACAGAGACAGAGAAAGAGAGGGAAAGAAGACAAAATATGAATCTGAAAGCAGGAGATCCCTCCCTTCCTCTTCTTTAAAGGCCATGAGGCCTATTGAATTAGAGCTCTACCCTTATGATATCATTTAACCTTGATTTTCAAATACAGTAGTAACATTAGAAGTTAGGATTTGACATATGAATGTTGGAGATATATAATTCAGTCTGTAACAGTTGGTAAACAATTGGAGAACAATGCTTAGGACAGGGTAAGCAAACTGTAGCCCATGAGCTGAATTCAGCTGGTGGTCCATTTTTCTATGGACCATGAGCAAAGAATGTTTCTTACATTTTTTAATGTGCTAAGTTGCTTCATTCGTGTCTGACTCTTTGTGACCCCATGGACTGTGGCCCACCAGGCTCTTCTGTCCATGGAATTTTCTAGGCAAGAGTACTGGAGTGGGTTACCATGCCCTCCTCCAGGGGATATTCCTGACCCAGGGATCAAATCTGCATCTCTTATGTTGCCAGCATTGGGAGGCGGGTCCTTTACCACTAGCGCCACCTTTATACACAAAAAGTCAAAAAATATAATATGTGACATGCTATATGTAGCCCACAAAGCCTAAAATATTTACTCTTTGACTCATTACAGAAAAAGTTTACCAATACCTGGCCTAGTGTCATAATCAGACTTAATTGCAAATAAACTTTTTATCCTCAAAAAGATGAGAATTAGAAGTCATGCTTATTACTCTGCTTTGTTATTGTTCAGTCGTCAGTCATGTCTAACTAACTCTTTGCGACCCCATGGACTGCAGCACGCCAGGCTTCCCTGTCCTTCACCATCTCACCGAGCTTGCTCAAACGCATGTCCATTGAGTTGGTGATGCCATCCAACCATCTCATCCTCTGTCATCCCCTTCTCCTCCTGCTTTCAATCTTTCCCAACATCAGAGTCTTTTCCAGTGAGTTGCCTCTTCACATCAGGTGGCCAAAGTATTGGAGCTTCAGTCTCAGTGCTTCCAGTGCATATTCAGGGTAGATCTCCTTGTAGTCCAAGGGACTCTCAACAGTCTTCTCCAACACCACAGTTCAAAAGCATCAATTCTTTGACGTTCAACCTTCTTTATGGTACAACTCTCACATCAACATGACTACTGGAAAAACCATAGCTTTGACTATATGGACCTTTGTCCACAAATAAATGTGTCTGTTTAAAGCACTGTTTAGCTTTGTTATAGCTTTTCTTCCAAGGAACAAGCATCTTTTAATTTCATGGCTGCAGTCACCATCTGCAGTGATTTTGGAAACCAATAAAATAATGTCTGTCACTGTTTCCACTGTTTTCCTATTTCCCATGAAGTGATGGGATCAGATGCCATGATCTTAGTTTTTTGAATGTTGAGTTTTAAGCCAACTTTCACTCTCATCTTTCACCCTCATCAAGAGGCTCTTTAGTTCCTCTTCACCGTAAGGGTGGTGTCATCTGCATATCTGAGGTTGTTGATGTTTCTTCCAGCAATCTTAATCTTTCAGCTTGTGCTTCATCCAGCCTGGCATTTCTAATGATGTACTCTGCATATATGCCAAAGAATGCTCAAACTACCACACAATTGCACTCATTTCACATGCCAGTAAAGTAATGCTCAAAATTCTCCAAGCCAGGCTTCAGCAACATGTGAACTGTGAACTTCCTGATGTTCAAGCTGGTTTTAGAAAACACAGAGGAACCAGAGATTAAATTGCCAATATCCGCTGGATCATTGAAAAAGCGAGAGAGTTCCAGAAAAACGTCAATTTCTGCTTTATTGACTATGCCAAAGCCTTTGACTGTGTGGATCACAATAAACTGTGGAAAATTCTGAAAGAGATGGGAATACCAGACCACCTGACCTTCCTCTTGAGAAACCTGTATGTAGGTCAGGAAGCAACAGTTAGAACTGGACATGGAACAAGAGACTGGTTCTAAATAGGAAAAAGAGTACATCAAGGCTGTATATTGTCACCTTGTTTATTTAACTTCTACGCAGAGTACATCATGAGAAACGTTGGGCTGGAAGAAGCACAAGCTGAAATCAAGATTGCTGGGAGAGATATCAATAATCTCAGATATGCAGATGACACTACCCTTATGGCAGAAAGTGAAGAGGAACTAAAAAGCCTCTTGATGAAAGTGAAAGAGGAGAGTGAAAAAGTTGGCTTAAAGCTCAACATTCAGAAAACGAAGATCATGGCATCTGGTCCCATCACTTCATGGGAAATAGATGGGGAAAGAGTGGAAACAGTGTCAGATTTTATTTTTCTGGGCTCCAAAATCACTACAGATGGTGACTGCAGCCATGAAATGAAAAGACGCTTGCTCCTTGGAAGGAAAGTTATGACCAACCTAGATAGCACATTGAAAAGCAGAGACATTACTTTGCCAACAAAGGTTCACCTAGTCAAGGCTATGGTTTTTCCAGTAGTCATGTATGGATGTGAAAGTTGGACTATGAAGAAAGCTGAGCACCGAAGAATTGATGCTTTTAAACTGTGGTGTTGGAGAAGACTCTTGAGAGTCCCTTGGACTGCAAGGAGATCCAACCAGTCCATTCTAAAGAAGATCAGTACTGGGATTTCTTTGGAAGGAATGATGCTAAAGCTGAAACTCCAGTACTTTGGCCACCTCATGCGTAGAGTTGACTCATTGGAAAAGATTCTGATGCTGGGAGGGATTGGGGGCAGGAGGAGAAGGGGACAACAGAGGATGAAATGGCTGGATGGCATCACAGACTTGATGGACGTGAATTTGGGAGTTGGTGATGGACAGGGAGGCCTGGCCTGCTGCAATTTGTGGGGTCACAAAGAGTCAGACATGACTGAGCAATTGAACTCAACTGAACTGAACTCTGCATATAAGTTAAATAAGCAGGGTGACAATATACACAAACAATATGCTTGATGTACTCCTTTCCCAATTTGGAAGTAGATATTCCATGTCTGGTTCTATCTGTTGCTTCTTGACCTACATACAGATTTCTAAGGAGGCAGGTCAGGTGGTCTGGCATTCCCATCTCTTTAAGAGAATTTTCCACAGTTTGTTGTGATCCACACAGTTAAAGGCTTTAACATAGTCAGTGAAGCAGAAGTGGCTGTTTTTCTGGAATTCTCTTGCTTTTTCTATGATCCAACAGATGTTGGCAGTTTGATCTCCGGTTCCTCTGTCTTTTCTAAACCTAGCTTGAATATCTGGAAGTTCTCAGTTCACGTACTTGTGAAAACTAGCTTGAAGGATTTTGAGCATGACCTTTCCAGCATGTGAAATGAGTACGCTTGTGTGGAAGTTTGATCATCCTTTGGCATTGCCCTTCTTTGGGACTTGAATAAAAATGACCTTTTCCAGTCTGTGACCACTGCTGAGTTTTCCAAATTTGCTGGCATATTGAGTGCAGCACTTTCACAGCATCATCTTCTAGGATTTGAAATAACTCAGCTGGATTTCCATCACCTCCACTAGCTTTGTTCATAGTGATGCTTCCTAAGACTGACTTGACTTCTCACTCCAAGATGTCTGGCTCTGTGTGAGTGATCACACCATCATGGTTATCTGGGTCATTAAGGGAATGACTTTTTGTTTAGTTCTTCTGTGTATTGTTACTGCCTCTTCTTAATATCCTGCTTCTGTTAGGTCCATACCATTTCTGTCCTTTATTGTGCCCATCTTTGCATGAAATGCTCATCAGTTGGGGCAGCAGATATCTCTTTCTTTCTTTCAAGGTTATGTATTAGTTTATCTATTTTTATTAGAATATAATTGCTTTACAGTATTGTCATATTTTCTTTAATGGACAATCCGAATGTGAGGATAAACCCAGTTGAAGCCTCTCGAATTGTATTCCTAGTCATTTTAGGCTTTTTGTTCTCAAAAATGATGGTGCATGCACCCAGTCAACAATGGGTAAGCAGCATGCAGCCTACCGTGGGTAGCGACAGAGATGCCTTGGAAGGGCTGATTAGGAGGAGTACCTCAACCAAGCTATAGGTGCCCGAGAGAATGGTAATATGAGTGACAGGAATGCTAAGGAATGAGGAAAGTATAGATGAAACCAGAGTAGATAATCGAGATGGTGGTCTAGTAGAGTCACCACAAGAAAGGAAGCCATGTGATGAGAAACTTGATTGTGTTGTGGCTGATAACTTTAGAAACCCAGGTGTATATATTGAATGCTTTGGGAAGGTCTGTTTTGTTGAAGTTTTACTTTGTTCCTTTCAAGCAGGAAGAAATTACTGGAAAATTACAGGCCGTTCACATTCAAAGGGTTTTACCCTCTAGACCTTACATGGTCAGTGCTACCACCAGGTAGAATTCTGGTCTCTAACTCTTACTGTCCAAGAATCAATAAGTAATATGTCAAGGCTAACTGGGAATCTCTAATGAGGAAAAAGAATAACAATCCAAATGATGGGCTAAGATAATTTCTGACTAGTTGCACAATTGTATAATAGATATGAGATCAAGGATAAATTCACTTGTAAATTCCAAGACTCAACACTCAACAGAGTTTAACAAAAATATAATTTCAGATCTAGTATTTTAAAAGTATGTTTCTTTAAAAATTCCAGTTATGGCTCCTGTTTTTCTTTAGGTTATTTTATTAAAGCAACCAATAATTTGAGGCCATAGCTACAACTCAGCTGAACAAGAGCTCAATTCTGTAAAATGTTATTTGCTTCATGGTAGAATGCTGCTGATATGGCTTTAGTTTATACCAGCTTCACTGAATTTAACTTGTTTAAGCAGAAAGGATCCTGCCCAAATCCCTGTTGCTTGACAACCCCATAAATGCATGCTGGGTGTTGACTGTTACTTTAGAAAGAACTCCTTAGTTGATCATTTGGTTCAGTGACCTGTGTTATAATTTTTTTTCTCATCTCATGCCTTATTACCCATTTAAAATATTTTTATTAGAACAGAGAACTGTGCCCATTTTGTTCTTGAGTTTTTACTCAGCAAGACTCACTGTTTCCTCTTAGAGAAGATTTCGCATAAAGGAAAATGAAAATGAGCATGGTAAGTTTTATTTTATTTAGTTCTTGGTTGATACTTTCTACCAACTGAATTTCAAGGGCATTCACACAAAACATGCATTTATATATTAGCTATGTGAAAGTGAAAGGAAGTGCCAGAAAAGAATCCAACATAAACTTTCAAAAAGGGAGAACATTTACTGAATATTAAAGGTCATCTAGCTGCCTGAAAAGCTGTACAGAGAAGGTCAGCTCCTGAACGAAGCAGAGTGTAGAGGTGCATGAAGTTGTCCAGATGTTTCACCTTTAAATCCTCTACGAGAGTGGCAGACAGTAGAAAAGATTAAGGCAAAAGACTGGATAATATATGATGTCCTGAATGTTTGGCAGAAGTATAGACTTCTCTTGGCTTGTTGAGGTTAATAGGACTGGAAGGAAAGCTTCTGTAACTGGACTCTAGTCAGCCATGGAGGGGGAGAAAGAGTCAGTACTCACAGTTAATGCTGTCGTGCATTCCCATTGTTTTCTTGTGTTCGTCATTCAGTTGTCCCCGACTCTGCGATCCCATGGGCTGCAGCCCACCGGGTTCCTCTGTCCATGAGATTTTCAAGGCAAAGATACTGGAGTGGTTTGCCATTTCCTTCTCCAATTGTTTTCTTAGAACTATAATGAAAACAAGGGTATGGCAGGTCATGAGTTTTCAAACAAAATCACAGGAGTTTAAAGATTTATTGTTAGCAGAGATATTTGGCCAGGGATTTAAGAACTAAAGTATAATTTTAAAATATTGTATCTTCTGTTGTCTCAGATATTTGGCTAATTTTTGGCTAATTTTTCTCTTTTATACAAGCAGCTCTCAATAGTGTAGGATAATGGAGCCAGGGAAACATGAGAAACAAATCCAAAGACAGGAAATTCTTAGTTCTCAATGGAGCCCATAAGCCTGTGTCTTCCAGCATTCACCTGTGACTTAGCTGCTGATAGCTGTGTCTCATTTCTTCATTTCTTTGTTCATTCTCTGTTAAAGATGTGTGCTGTGCTTCATCGCTCGGTTGTATCTGACTCTTTGCAACCCCACGGATTGTAGCCTACCAGGTTCCTCTGTCCATGGGGATTCTTCAGGCAAGTACACTGGAGTGGGTTGCCATACCCTCCTCCAGGACATCTTCCCAACCCAGGGATCGAACCCAGGTCTCTGGCATTGCAGGTGGATTCTTTACCATCTGAACCACCAGGGAAGCCCCCTATTAAAGATAGTGGTGGATAATAAAAGAGCCAGAAAAATAAGGGGATAGAGCCTAGATAATGAATCAGTTAACTGGGTAATCAGTCCTTATAATTTCATGACTCATTATGCAGTGAAATACTGCATTTGAAATACTGACTATTCATTTTATAAATTATGGACTTCCCTGATAGCTCAGTTGGTAAGGAATCCACCTGCAATGCAGAAGACCCTGGTTAAATTCCTGGGTCAGGAAGATCTGCTGGAGAAAGGATAGGCTACCCACTCTAGTATTCTTGGGCTTCCCTTGTGGCTCAGCTGGTAAAGAATTCATTTTGTAAATTATAAAGAAATTTTAGATCCTAACCCAGTCTTTACTTTTCAGAGCAACTTTGACTTGGACAATATAATCTCTTAGTTTTACCCAAGGAAAGGGTGTTGTCTCAAATAATACATTTCATGAAAGTAGAGATTAATTTTATATTGCTAAAGGGAAAAACTAGTACCATTTTTTCCCATCATTCAGTGCAAAACCCATTATTTATTGAGGCATGTTCTATGTACTATGGCACTACAGAAGAGATAATGAAATGTGAATGTCTACCATCATGGACATTTGGAAGAGTACCTGCCAGACCCTGTGTAGGTTTTGTATGTGTTTTTATACATTTAACAATAAAAAAGGAGGGAGTGATTGTTACATCCAAATCTTTGTGGAATTTAAATAAGGATTATTATTAGTTATCCATGTTAGAGTTAGTTCTAGACTCTTCATTATGGCATTTAAGGCCCTTGAATACCTAATCTTCATTTTCCAGAGCATGAATATATGCCTGCTGCCACCTTCATTTGACTTCTGTCAATTTTAGTTGAGATTCTGCTGGAAGTGACTTCTGGGTTTCCTGGTAATCAGCATACAGAATGGGGCACCAACTTAATGATTTTGCATTCTTGACACTGGTGATTTGAAACTCCACGTTGGATGATAAGAACTGTTTTGGATGAACTTTGTTTGTAGCTGCCCCTGCCCATTTTGGTAGGATTGCAATTATGTCTTCTGCATCCTTTTGAGCTAGTGTCTCTTGGATTTGAATGTTGTATGTACTAAATTGGACTTCTACTCTCTGATGAAATAGTTAATACAAAGTAGAGTTAGTTTATGTGAGTCTGTCCACAGAGCATATGTTGTTATTCTGTTAAAGAATCATACCTGCCTTAACATTAAAAGTATTTTCTCCACTAAATGTGGCTGTCCTGATTTTAGAGTAAGATAGAAAATGGATGTTAAATGGATATAATTTCTCAAATCTTTAAGCCTCAGCTAACCCCATTGAGCCTACCCTTTTATTTCAAGATGTTGAGGCAGGGCATTCAACTGTCACAAACTCACAGTAATACTCCTTCAACATTTATAGTCCTTGGCACTTATTCCTCAAAGGTAAAGGATGCCTTAAGTGGCATTATTTTGGTTTCCACATTAAAGAAGAAGTAATTTAGAAATCTCCCCCAGACTCTTAATTTTCTTTTCAGAAAACATACAGATGTAGAAAGGAGGGTGTATTGAACCTCCATGTATTGATAAATCTCATCCAATTAAAACAATACTAAACCCATGGGTGACTTTGTCTTAACAGGTCCTAATCTGGAGTTATTTTGAAGCATGTACCAGACATAAGTTAATTTCATTTTAAAGCATTTCAGTATGTATATCTAAAGATCCTTTTATCTTTTATATTAAAAGGAAGTGAGAGGTTATAAGTTCTTTAAAACAACCCATATAAGTGTGTAGCATTAACATATTTTCATTTTTATTGGATAAATACTTTAGTGGAATTGCTGAGTTTTATAGTTAGTATGGAGAAGGCAATGGCACCCCATTCCAATACTCTTGCCTGGAAAATCCCATGGACAGAGGAGCCTGGTAGGCTGCAGTCCCTGAGGCTGCTAAGAGTCGGACACGACTGAGCGACTTCACTTTCACTTTTCACTTTCATGCACTGGAGAAGGAAATGGCAACCCACTCCAGTGTTGTTGCCTGGAGAATCCCAGGGACGGGGAAGCCTGGTGGGCTGCCGTCTATGGGGTCACACAGAGTTGGACACGACTGAGGTGACTTAGCAGCAGCAGCAGCAGATATAACTTTACAAGAAACAAACTCTTTTCCAAGTGGATGTACCATTTTGCATTCCCACCAGCAAAGCTGAGGAGTTCCATTTTATAGTTCATCACTTGGCACGATCAGTCTTTTTAACTTTAGTCATTCTAGTGAGTATATAGTTTACTTCTCATTGTAGATATAATTTGTCTTTTTTCTGTTGAATAATTATGTTGGATGTCTTATATTCCACTTATATATCTACTTGACAAAGTGTCTGCTAAAATCTTTTGCTGATTTTTATCAGTGTTTGAGTCTGTTATTGAATTGAAATGCTTAAAAACATATTCTAGATACAAGCCCTTTTTCAGAGTTAAGTTTTTTTCCTTTTACTTATTTGCTTATGTTTAAATTGAAGTATCAGTTCAGTTCCATCTCTCAGTCATGTCCAGCTCTTTGCAACCCCATGGACTGCAGTATGCCAGGTCTCCCTGTCCGTCACCAACTCCCGGAGTTTACTCAAACTCATGATATAACATTATATCAGCCTCAAGTATACAGTATAATCATTCAATATTTATATAGATCACAAAATTATCACAATAATTCTAGTTAATATCTGTCATTATACATAGTTACAAATTTTTTCTTGTGATTAAAACTTTGAAGATATATTCTTTTAGCAACTTTCAGCTATACAATGGGCTTCCCTGGTGGCTCAGAGGATATAGCATCTGCCTGCAATGCAGGAGACCCAAGTTCGATCCCTGGGTTGGGAAGATCCCCTGGAGAAGGAAATGGCAACCCACTCCAGTATTCTTGCCTGGAGAATCCCATGGACAGAGGAGCCTGGTGGGCTAAAGTCCACGGGGTCGCAAAGAGTTGGACATGACTGAGTGACTTCACTTTCACTTTCTTTCAGCTATACAATGCCGGAGAAGGCAATGGCAACCCACTCCAGTACTCTTGCCTGGAAAATCCCATGGATGGAGGGGCCTGGTAGGCTGCAGTCCCTGGGGTCGCAAAGAGTCAGACACGACTGAGGGACTTCACTTTCACTTTTCACTTTCATGCATTGGAGAAGGAAATGGCAACCCACTCCAGTGTTCTTATCTGGAGAATTCCAGGGATGGCGGAGCCTGGTGGGCTGCCATCTATGGGGTCACACAGAGTCAGACACGACAGAAGTGACTTAGCAGCAGCAGCAGCAGCTATACAATGCAGTATTATTAACTTGTCACCATGCTATATATTACATCCCCATGAGTTATGTATTTTATTGCTGAAAACTTATACCTTTTGACTCCCTTCACCTATTTGCACCCCCCACAACCTCTGCCATCTACTAATTTGTTCTGAGTTCAGCTTTTTAAAAAATTCCACATATAAGTGATATCATGCAGTGTTTGTCTTTTTCTGTCTTATTTCATTGAACATAAGGCCATTAAGATCCATCCATATTGTAATACATGATAAGATTTTCTTTTTTTTATGACTGAACAATATCCCATTGTATGTATATAACCACATTTTCTTTATCCATTAGATTATTAGTGAACACTTGGTTATTTCTGTGTCTTGGCCATTGTAAATAAACAGTGCTTCAGTGAGCATGAGTGCGTTATCTGTTTGAATTAGTGTTTTCATTTTCTTTGGAGAAATACCCAGAAGTGGTATTTGTGGAATTGTTGAGTCATATGATGATTCTATTTTTAGATTTTTTGAGAAATCTCCATACTGTTTACCACAGTGGTTACACCAGTTTCAGTTCAGTTCAGTTCAGTTGCTCAGTTATGTCTGACTCTTTGCGACCCCATGAATCGCAGCACGCCAGGCCTCCCTGTCCATCACCAACTCCTGGAGTTCACTCAAACTCACGTCCATCAAGTTGGTGATGCCATCCAGCCATCTCATCCTCTGTCGTCCCCTTCTCCTCCTGCCCCCAATTCCCACTAAAAAGGTGGGAAAAACAGGGTTCCTTTTTCTCCACATCCTCATCAAAACTTGTTGTTTCTTGTCTTTCTGATAATAGGGATTCTGACAGGTGTAAGGTAATATCTTGTTGGGTTTTGATTTGCATTTCCCTCATGATTAGTGATGTCGAGGATGTTTTCATATGTCTGTTGGTCATTTGTCTGTCTTCTTTGGAAAAAATGTCGGTTTAGATCCTCTGCCCATTTTTCAGCTAAATTGTTTTGCTACTGAATTGTTGAGTTATGTATTTTGAATGTTAGCCCCTAATCAGATATATGATTTCCTAATATTTTTTCCCTTTAAGTAGGTTGTCTTTTTACTTGTTGATGGTTTTCTTTTCTATGCAAAACCTTTTTAGTTTTATATCATCTTACTTGTTTATTTCTACTTTTATTGCCTTTGCTTTTGGTGTCAAATCTAAAAAATCATTGTCAAGACCTGTGTTAAGGAGCTTATTTTCTATTTTCTTTTAGAAATTTTATAGTATGATGTCCTATGTTGAATTCCTTAATCCATTTTGAGTTAATTTTTATTTATGGTGTAAGATGCTGTTCCAGTTTCATCCTCTTGCATATGGCTGTCTGGTTTTCCCAATACCATTAATTGAAAAGACTGGCTTATCCAGATTGCATATCCTTGACTCCCCTGTCATAAATTTTGTGTGAGTTTGTACATGTGGGTTTATTTCTAGCCTTATTCTTTCTCAAGATGGCTTTGGTTATTCAGGGTCTTCTGTTGTTCCATATAAATTTTAGGATTGTTTATTCTATTTCTGTGAAAAATACCACTGGCATTTTGATGGGGATTACATTTAATTTGTAGATGGCTTTTTGTAGTATGGACTTTTAAAGAATTAGTTCTTTACATTTAAATCAGTTCTAATGAGGTGGATGAAACTGGAGCCTATTATACAGAGTGAAATAAGTCAGAAAGAAAAACACGAGTATGTTATATTAATGCATATGTATGGAATTTAGAAAGATGGTAATGATGACCCTATATAAGTGATAGCAAAAGAGACACAGATATGAAGAAAAGACTTTTGGACTCTGTGGGAGAAGTCAAGGGTGGGATGATTTGAAAGAATAGTATTGAAACATGTATATTACCATATGTGAAATATATCAGCAGTTCAAGTTTGATGCATGAAACAGGGCACTCAAAGCTGGTGCACTGGGACAACCCAGAGGGATGGGATAGGGAGGGAGGTGAGAGAGGGGCTCAGGATGGCGGACACATGTATACCCATGGCTGATTCATGTCAATGTATGGCAAAAACCACCACAATATTGTAAAGTAATTAGCCCCCAATTAAAATAAATAAATTAATTTAAAAAATTAGTTCTTTAACCCTTGAGCATGGAATATTTTCCATTCATTTGTTCTTTATTTTCTTTCATAGAGTCTTTTAATATATAAATTTTAAACTTTTTTGGTTAAATTTATTCCTAGGTACTTTATTTTTCTTGATGAAATTATAAATGAGATTGTTTTCTTGATTTCTCTTTCTGATAGTTTATCAGTGTAAAAAATACAACAGATTTTTTTGTATTCTGCAACTTTAATTTGTTTATTAGTTTTAATATCTTTTTGGTGGTGTCTTTAGGATTTTCTACATGTAGTATCATATCACCTGCAGATAGTGATGGTTTTACTTCTTTCTTTCCAATTGAGA
Source organism: Tragelaphus eurycerus (assembly GCA_935064755.1). Lineage (NCBI taxonomy): Eukaryota > Metazoa > Chordata > Mammalia > Artiodactyla > Bovidae > Tragelaphus > Tragelaphus eurycerus. The sequence goes on from CAKXYN010000038.1 coordinate 10,922,822, forward strand.
TGCCTTTATTTCTTTGGCTTGCTTAATTGTGCTAGCTAGGACTTCCATTACTATGTTGAATAAAATTTGTGAGCGTAAACATCCTTGTCTTGTTTCTGATCTCAGAGAACAACTTTCATCTTTTCATCATTGGGTATAATATTAACTATAAGCTTGTCAATATGGCCTTTATTATGTTGAGGTATGTTTCCTACATACACACTTTGTTGAAAGATCTTATCATTAATGAATATTGGGTTTTGTCACATGCTTTTTTTGGATCTGTTGAGATGATTGTATGATTTTTTTTCCCTTCATATTGTTAATGTGGTATATCAGATTGTTTGCTTTGCAGATATTGAACCATCCTTGAAATGAGCCCAGGAATAAATCCCGGTTGATCATGATATATGATCCTTTTAATGTATTGTTGAATTTGGTTTGCTAATACTTTTGAGGATTTTTGCATCTATGTTCATTGGGGATATTAGCCTGTACTTTTATTTTCTTATGGTGTCCTTGTCTGGTTTTGGTATCAGGGTAATTCTGGCCTCATGGAATGTGTTTGGAAGTGTTTCCTCCTCAGGTATTATTTTTGGGAAAAGTTTGAGGAGGATTGATGTTCGTTTTTAAAAAATGTTTGGTAGACTTTTCCTGTGAAGCCATCTGGTCCTAGATTTTTGTTTGTGGGAAAGTTTCTGATTACTGATTCAATCTCCTTACTAGTGTTGACCTGAAACAAATAGATTGCCAATTATTTCTCCAGAAAAGGGTTTTTTTTTTTTTTTTTTTTTTTCAGGATCCAATAGAGAATTGCAATTAGAGGTCTGTAACTTTGGTAAGCCACTTTGAAAGTCTATACACAGAGAAGGGGAATACTTTTGTAAGGGATAAAAGGAAGCTAGAAGGACTGTAGTAAGCAGAATCCTTGGCTCTTTATTGTCTGAGTCCTTGCCAGGAAAGAAAAGTCTTTTATCTTCCTGTAGGGCTCTGCTATAGTAATAGGGTACAGAGTTCTCCATTCAGATCTCCCAACTCTACTTAACTGAGCTTTCTTTTAATTGACTTTGTACATTTTCCCCTTTTGATCAAGTTCTTTCTCTGAAAATAAGAGTCAGTTCTAGTTTTAGCTGTCTTTCTTCCCTCAGGGTCAGGAAGGAACTTTTTTTGGGTATAGTGTCTCATGTCTGAAGGAAAGTACACAGATTGGAAACAAATAAATGTTACATTTGAGTAACAAGGAGGGTCAGGAGGGAGAGCTCTCAGACACTTCTTATTTAAAGTTCATGTGTTATCATTGAATTGGGGAGCATCTAAAGTGTTTTGACATCATAAAAGTTTTGGTGGTAAACTTCCCACAGACATGATCTGGGAACCTTGAGAAAGCTGTCTCATCAGATGTTGCCTGCTTCAGCTCCAGGAAAGCTTTACTTTGGGTTACCAAATGATATGCAGGTCTAGTCAGGCTTTGGAGCTTTCTCTGAGTATGTCATATTAATCCAAGAGTCTGTTCCTTATTTTTGACGGCACAAGGTTTGGTTAGCAATTCTTGATAGGGTCCTTTCTAGTAAGTTTGAAGAGAGTTCTTCTGGAGGTGTTTTTCCAATAGATGAAATCTGCAGTTTGCAGGATGTGATGCTTTAAGGTCTTTTTTCTCCTGAGGGTGCACTGTGAAAATATGCTTATTTTCAGTAGAAGCAATTAAAAGTTTTAAATATTGGAGTATCTCTCCTTTTAGTAGCCGTGAGGCAAAAGAAGCAAGAACAAGTGCGTTGGGCATCCTGTGACCATCTCAAAGGGTGAGAGTTTATGAATTCCAAAAGAGGGTGTATCTGGGAATTAGAAGAACCAATGGTCTTGCTTTTGGCCAAGATATTGGGAGTACATCTACAGATTTTGCCATTTGAATCTTCATGATGCTGTTAGTGTGTTCAATTAAATCAGAGGATTGGAGATGGTAATCACAGTGAAAGTGTTGTAACACCAGGCCAAAAGCAGACTTTTGAAGCACTTGGCCAATAAGATGGGTTCCTACATGATTATGAAATTGGAAAGAAGTTTCCTGGTTAGGGATATTCTTTTCCAAAAGAATTTAGTGACAGAGGAAGCAGTAGCCTGTCTGAAAAGGAAAACTTCAGTCCGGTGGAAAAACACACAGACCATGATTAAAACATATTTTTATCCATTAGATGGAGAGAGTTGTATGAAATGCATTTGCCAGACTTTGAACTGTCTGTGAGGCAGGATAAAATGTCTGGGAGCTAACCAACCAACATGACCTACCATATAGCACAGGGAAATCTGCTCTATGTCATGTGGCAGCATGGATGGAAGGGGGATTTAAGGGATAGTGGATACATGTATGAGCTTCCCTGTGGCTCGGATGATAAGGAATCCACCTGCAATGCAGGAGAGCTGGGTTCAATCCCTGGATCAGGAAGATCCCCTGGAGGAGGGTATTCTTGCCCAGAGAATTCCATAGACAGATAAGCCTGGCAGGCCACAGTCCACATGGCTGGGTCACTTTGCTGTACACCTGAACCTATCACAACATTGTCAATCAGCTATAGTCCAATGCAAAATATAAAGTTTAAAATATAATAAAATATACAAATATTGGAGAAAAATATCTGAGAGCAGTACAAACAGGCTTCCCTGAACAAGTGGGATGAATGAGGTAGGGATTTTCTGTGGCCTTGTTAATATTTTCTTACTAATATTGGTTCATGAAGCCTCTAATTTTGTCAGTAGATCAATGATTTAATGCATATATAGTAGTGAGGAGTGGAAATTTCAGTTTCTTGTAGGACTGGGTTGTTATTTAGCCCAAACCAGAGTTTTTCCCTTTTATAAAAAAAATTATTGAAGTTCTCATCTTGTTTTTCCTTTTCTGAGTCCAGTTATTTGGCTAGATTTTCTAAATTATCATTTTGGGAAATATTCCTTTGGACCATGACAGAAATCTGGCTTCTGTTGGTTACTTTAAGGTCAGTATTTCTTATAGAAATGTCAGCAAGGCGATTTACCTTGGTTTTTATGGAGTCAAGTTCAGAATGCCCTGGAATTTTAATAATAAAAGTGGCAGGTGAAAGTATTGCATTCAATAATTTCCAAGCACAGGGGCCATTTCTAATTGTGTTTCCAGTGGAAGTAAGGAAGCCACATTATTTCCACAACATTTCAAAATCATGAGCTATTCAAAAGCACATCTACTATCACTATTAATATTGGCAATTTTGTTCTTGGCCAAAGTGCAGGCCTTTGAAAGGGTGTATAATACAGATGTTTGGGCCAAAATAGCCATAGGTAAAGATGCTGACAGCTATATAAAAGGAGTTGTAATAGCAGCAGATCAGATCAGATCAGTCGCTCAGTCGTGTCCGACTCTTCACGACCCCATGAACCGCAGCACGCCAGGCCTCCCTGTCCATCACCAGCTCCCGGAGGTCACCCAGACTCATACCCATCGAGTCAGTGATGCCATCCAGCCATCTCATCCTCTGTCGTCCCCTTCTCCTCCTGCCCTCAATCCCCCCCAGCATCAGAGTCTTCTCCAATGAGTCAACCCTTCGCATGAGGTGGCCAAAATACTGGAGTTTCAGCTTTAGCATCATTCCTTCTAATGAAATTCCAGGATTGATCTCCTTCAGAATGGACTGGTTGGATCTTCTTGCAGTCCAAGGGACTCTCAAGAGTCTTCTCCAACACCACAGTTCAAAAGCATCAATTCTTCGGTGCTCAGCCTTCTTCACAGTCCAGCTCTCACATCCATACATGACCACAGGAAAGACCATAGCCTTGACTAGGCGAACCTTTGTTGGTAAAGTAATGTCTCTGCTTTTGAATATGCTATCTAGGTTGGTCATAACTTTCCTTCTAAGGAGTAAGCGTCTTTTAATTTCATGGCTGCAGTCACCATCTGCAGTGATTTTGGAGCCCAGAAAAACAAAGTCTGACACAGTTTCCACTGTTTCCCCATCTATTTCCCATGAAGTGATGGGACCAGATGCCATGATCTTCGTTTTCTGAATGTTGAGCTTTAAGCCAACCTTTTCACTCTCCACTTTCACTTTCATCAAGAGGCTTTTTAGCCCCTCTTCACTTTCTGCCATAAGAGTGGTGTCATCTGCATATCTGAGGTTATTGATATTTCTCCCAGCAATCTTGATTCCAACTTGTGCTTCTTCCAGTCCAGCATTTCTCATGATGTACTCTGCATATAAGTTAAATAAACATGGTGACAATATGCAGCCTTGACGTACTCCTTTTCCTATTTGGAACCAGTCTGTTGTTCCATGACCAGTTCTAACTGTTGCTTCCTGACCTGCATACAGATTTCTTAAGAGGCAGATCAGGTGGTCTGGTATTCCCATCTCTTTCAGAATTTTCCATAGTTTATTGTGATCCACACAGTCAAAGGCTTTGGCATAGTCAATAAAGCAGAAATAGATGTTTTTCTGGAACTCTCTTGCTTTTTCCATGATCCAGCGGATGTTGGCAATTTGATCTCTGGTTCCTCTGCCTTTTCTAAAACCAGCTTGAACATACCTATTACAATATTTGCCATTGTCATCTTTTAAAGAAGAACCAGAGTGAACAATGAAAAGACAAGGTTACACAGTAGAATTTCCTGTAGATCTCCGCAACGACAGATGTCAGAAGGTGAACCATCAGCTTTAAGCGGTACTGAGGTATTTTGTTGGTGACTGAGGGGAGAAGGGTGGGTGTGCTCAGCAGCTCAGTCATGTCCAACTCTTTGTGATCCCGTGAACTGTAGCCCACCAGGCTCCTCTGTCCATGGGCTTTTCCAGGCAGGAATACTGGAGTGGGTTGCTATTTCCTACTCCAGGGGAATCTTCCTGACCTAGTGATCGAACCCATTTCTCTTGTGTCCCCTGCATTGGCAGGTAGATTCTTTACCATGTATCATCTGGGAAGAGTAGCCAGGTTAAGGTTGCTGCTGCTGCTGCTAAGTCGCTTCAGTCGTGTCCGATTATGTGCGACCCCATAGACAGCAGCCCACCGGGCTCCCCAGTCCCTGGGATTCTCCAGGCAAGAACACTGGAGTCGGTTGCCATTTCCTTCTCTAATGCATGAAAGTGAAGTAGCTCAGTCATGTCCGACTCTTCGCGACCCCAGGGACTGCAGCCCACTGGGCTCCCCCGTCCATGGGATTCTCCAGGCAAGAACACTGGAGTCGGTTGTCATTTCCTTCTCTAATGCATGAAAGTGAAGAGTGAAAGGGAAGTCGCTCAGTCATGTCCGACTCTTCGCGACCCCAGGGACTGCAGCCTACCAGGCTCCTCCATCCATGGGATTTTCCAGGCAAGAGTACTGGAGTGGGGTGCCATTGCCTTCTCCGAGGTCAAGGTTATTACAACATAAATGTGAGGATCAGTTAACAAAGGGTGAAGCAGCTGACTGAGAAGTGTTGAGTGTGGTGATAATTCAGGAGGGCTTCTACAGCATGAGGTACAAAAATGGTAAAAGGGGATCCCATCGTGATTTTTGTTGCTTTAATCCAAAGGGCAGTGGCTATAGCAGCAATAAGGAAAAGGGATGTCCCAGTGCCACAGAGTCCATTGCTGACTACGATACCTAGTGGGTTGATGGTGGTCCCTCTGTTTTTGGGTGAGTGGCCCAAGGGCATTCGTTGCCTTTTCATATACAAAAAGGTAAAAGGGAATCTGATAATTGGGATGCCCAAGGACAGGTGGGTTTCTTGAAACTCTCCTTTAAGGTCTTGAAGACCATATCTTCCAGTTCTTCCCAGAAAATGGGGTTGGGGTTGTTATTGCTGAGTAAGACTTATAGAAACTTGGCCATAAGAGAGAAATTTAGAATCCACTTTCGGTAATAACCAGCTAGCTTGAGGAACCCTCAAGTTGGTTCTCAGTTTGACACTTTAGCAAACTTAGGACACTAGGAAGTCTATCTGATCTAAGTGTGGCATTGTTCTCATATCAGATGTCCTAAGTATCGAAACTGGGTTTAAAACTGCAGTTTTTCTTTGGTAACTTTTCCCCATTAAGGCATAAATCAGTTACAGTAAAGAATTTTCTTTCAGTGGGAATGGATGTTAATAACAGATGAGTGTTAGGTACCACATGGTATCAAAGGATAACAGTGTTATTGATTGCTAGGGGATCCTAGACAAGCCTCCACTCTTGCCCTTTAGGTTTTCTAAGTGATAAAATGAGTGTTACAGAGGTTAATACAAGGGATGATGAGGCCTTGAGCCTTACAAACTATTATGGGATTTATGTCTTGAAGGGCTTCGTATAGGGCATTTATTAATTCTGGGAGGAGGTCTTAAGGTAGACCAAAATTCAGGTCTACCTGAATTTTGACAAGAGGTGTGCTGTGAAATTTGCCAGTGTAAGTTGGAGATTTTGCCTGTAAGAAAAGTGATAGCTGATTCGGTAGAGATAAATAAACAGTGTTCCCAGAATTCACTCTAGTAGAAATTTATTTGTTCGGATGTGGAACAAATGAAAAATGTCACAGGGTCATTTAATTGACCTGGTGGAATACTTTGATGACCGCTTTCAATTTCTAGAATTATTTCCCTCTTTTGGGAGAAAGAAATTCTGGCATGACCCTTTTCTTTGAAGTCTTGGCCTGGTAAATGGATAGAGCTGGGTGAACTAAGGAGAAAAGAGTGTGTATCTCTCTCAAAGGACCTAAGTAAGAGGGAACAGACTTGGATGCAGGACTTCTTGAAGTTCATTAGACATCCCTACTGTCTGAACTGTTTTAGTACTCTAAGGCAGGGACTGCTCTGTGGTAGTGGGGCTGAGCACTAAGAGCATGGCTCCACTGTCAGTTGGGACTAGAAGAGCTTCACCTCAAATCTGGAGAAGTGTTTCTGCGAACCAGAGAAAGAGGAGGATTGGGAAGAGCCCTTGTTGTTCCTCAGAGCCACAACATTGAGAATTAAAATGTTGGAGAGTCTGATTAGAGTCTGAAGGCACCTAAAGTGCTTAAATTTGTAACAATTCATTTTTCAATGCCCTGGCTCTTTACAAAAATGGCAGAAAGTAGGTGGTTTTGGTTTCATTTAGGGGTTTTCATTTCATTTTCTGGAGTTGGAGACTAAGAATTTTGGCAAGTTTCTTTCCGGGTGACTCATCTGGAGTATGAGAGAGTTGGTTTGCCAGATTGACTAAATCTGAAATGGACATAGTTTCCCAGTGTATCCTGGTCCTTTTTGTTAGAAGCGAAACTTCCCAATTCAACACATTAATAAACACTGAGTTAAAATCTCTTCAGGTGAAATTATCATCTGAAGGAAGACCAGACTTTTCTTTAAAAAACATTCTGAAGTTGATTGTAATAATCATGGGAACTTGATTATCAGATTTTTGTATACACACCTGAATTTTGTTCGTTAAGAGATTTTGGGAAAGCCCTAGGAATTGCTTGATGAGGTTTCCTAGCAGTTGCTTGAGCCTGACTATATACTGAGTTAGAGGGCTGAGCTCTCAGTTGTAATTCTTAAGACCTTTCCAAACTTCCCCAGTTAGTGACTTTTATACAATACTGAGCCTGACCTTCCTCAACAATCATATGAACTAGCTAATATAAGTCAGAGAAACCAGTTTGATAAACTCTAATGACTATATTAAATTTCTCATAAAATGTGTGAGGATCTTTGGTGAATTGGGAAAATCTTTGTCTATGGCTCTCAGTTCAGCTTTAGTCTAGGGGTTAGAAAAAATTAAAGACTTAACTTCTAGATTCTCAGAAAGCTTCATTTTTAAACAGACAGGTTCTGACGAGTTAAGAGAAAAAAGGACTGGGAAGAGTTTCAGAGAAAAGGGGAGATTTGATGAATGTGCTGGATTTGAAGGTATAGTAGAGACATAAGGAATATAGGAGGGAAAGAAGAAGATGGTGCCCAAAGTGGAGTCTGGCCCCAAAGAGCCAAGGGAGAGGGGGAAGATGGCACCAGAGCAGGATCTGAGGCAAAGAAGCTAAGGAAGAAGAGCCTGAGGAGACATTTTATCTTTCTTCAGTCATTTGTTTGCCTCAGTCAATATTAAAAAAATCTTTATTTTGCAGAGAGGCAATTTTAGACTCTTGCTAATGGGAAATAGATGAGGAAACAGTGGAAACAGTGTCAGACTTTATTTTTTTGGGCTCCAAAATCATTGCAGATGGTAACTGCGGCCATGAAATTAAAAGGTGCTTACTCCTTGGAAGGAAAGTTATGACCAACCTAGATAGCATATTCAAAAGCAGAGACATTACTTTGCCAACAAAGGTCTGTCTAGTCAAGGCTATGGTTTTTCCTGTGGTCATGTATGGATGTGAGAGGTGGACTGTGAAGAAGGCTGAGCATCGAAGAATTGATGTTTTTGAACTGTGGTGTTGGAGAAGACTCTTGAGAGTCCCTTGGACTGCAAGGAGATCCAACCAATCCATTCTGAAGGAGATCAGCCTTGGGGTTTCTTTGGAAGGAATGATGCTAAAGCTGAAACTCCAGTACTTTGGCCACCTCATGCAAAGAGTTGACTTATTGGAAAAGACTCTGATGCTGGGAGGGATTGGGGGCAGGAGGAGAAGGGGACAACAGAGGATGAGATGGCTGGATGGCATCACTGACTCAATGAATGTGAGTCTGAGTGAACTCTGGGAGTTGGTGATGGACAGGGAGGCCTTGTGTGCTGTGATTCATGGGGTCGCAAAGAGTCAGACACGACTGAACTGAACTGAAGCGAACAATGAGAAGCCTCAAGAGAGCAACTGAAATAAACATTCACTCAGTTCTGGAAACTTTTGAACTATTGTAGTCCAGTTTGGAGATTTCAGAAGTTCCTTATAATGGCCCTTAATATTGTAAATAGCATTGCCTTTAGTTCAGTTCACCTATTTAGTTAGAAAGGCACATGAGCAAGAACCATGGTTTTTAAACATAAAATTGGCCCAGAGTCCCTGTGTGTGTAGTTGGGGTGAGAGGTGCTTTCAAAATATAGATAACTGGAATTCCATTTCCTAGAGGGTAAAGAAGTTTCAAATAGTTTAAACTGTTTACGGCACAAATGGCTCAATTCAAACAACATGGAAGCCTGAATACCAGTCAATTCAAGGGAAAGAGCTTGGTTTCAGAGGAGCCAGACCAAAGGGGTTTTTTTGTTTGTTTGTTTTGTTTTTAAAGCCAGTTTCAAGAGAATAGCCTTTCCAAAGAAACAGATTGAATGCTGAAAACCTGGCCCCATTTAGGCCATTTCTAAAGGAACAGGACAAAGTTTAGCCAGCTTCAGTGAAACCGCCTGGTCTCAAAATCAGATTGAAGTGCCACACATGTCCTCACATGCAGAATAAGATCTCAAGCAGAAAGAGGAAAACTTTAAATAGATCCTGAATAAAGCTTCAAATGTTAAGAGGGCATGAACTCAGATCCAGGAGGAAGACATATCTTCAAATCTTAAGATCAGCAAGAAGGCAGTGAGCAATAGTGGAATCAATTGTGGGCACTGCATCTGTCTTCTCATCAGCCCCAGAGCTGTTGGGGGTCTTCTCTGGCCCTTGTGTGGGCCACCAAAATGTTGACCTAAAATAGTTTGCCAGATATTTTTCCAGCAAAGATGGGTTTATTTGGGATCAGTAGAGAATTATAATTCAGGGTTTGCAACTATGATGAGCCATGTGTAAGTTCCCACATGCCAAGGGAAGGAAAATACTTCTATAGGGAGGAAAAGGAATTTGGGAGGGCCTTAGTAAACAGCAGTAAAACATTTAGTAAACACTTAGTAAAACACCAGGCTTCCCTGGTGGCTCAGAGGGTTAAAGCTTCTGCCCACAATGTGGAGACCCCGGTTTGATCCCTGGGTCAGGAAGATCCCCTGGAGAAGGAAATGGCAACCCACTCCAGTATTTTTGCCTGGAGAATCCCATGGAGCGGGGAGCCTGGTAGGCTACCATCCATGGGGTCACAAAGAGTCGGACACAACTGAGTGACTTCACTTTAGTAAACATAGGCTTCCCAAGTGGCATTATCAGTAAAGAACCTGCCTGCCAATAAAAGAAGTGCAAGAGACATGGGTTTGATCCTGGATTGGGAAGATCTCCTTGAGAAGGAAATGGCAACCCACTCCAGTATTCTTGCCTGGAGAATCCTATGGACAGGGGAGCCTGGCAGGCTATAGTCTATGGGGTTGCAAATAGTCGGACATGACTGAAGCAGCTTGGCACACACATAGTAACAAAGAATCCTTGGCCTTTCATTGGCTGAATCCTTGCCAGGAAAGGAGTCTTTCTTCTTCTTGGGCTTTGATATCATCTCAGGGCACAAAAGCTCTCTCTTTGGCTCTCCCTACCCTAATTGAAATTTCTGTTAATTATTTTTTGCAGTAGCTCTTCTATTCATGATTCAGTGTTGGTAGGTTGTATGTTTCTAGGAATTTAACTCTTCTAGGTTGTCAAATTTATTGCCGTATATTTGTTCATGGGAGTATTTCTTGTGCTGAAAACTACTTTATCTGACATTGATGTAACCATGTCAGTGGTTTCTTGGTATATCTTTTTAATATATTTTTCTTTATCTATATTTTTATATTTAAAATAGATTTCTTAAAAATAGAATAAGCTTCTACTATTTTTATCCAAACTCTGCCTTTTGATTAGAGTATTTAGACCATTTAATTTATTATAATGATTCATATAATGGTATATATCAACCAATTTTTGATTAAAAAAAAAGTTTTGTCCCATCATTTTTGGTTCTTTTTATCCTGTCTTCCTGCCCTCATTTGAATCAAATATTTTTGATTCTCCTTTTCTTTATCATTATCATATATGCCTCTTTGTTTTATTTTTATTGTGATTGATTCTAGACTATACACTATATATCTTAGCACAATTAGCTTTCACATGTTGACATTTCTGTTGGCAGTGGAGTTCATCAACTTTTGTTGAAAGTATTTATTTTTAAAAGATATTTTTTCCTGGGACTAGAACTACTCTATTCTGGCTTGTACAGTTTCTTATGGAAAATATTTAGTCCCTCTTACCTTTATTCCTCCATATATAGTCAAAGCTATGGTTTTTCCAGTAGTCATGTATGGTTGCGAGAGTTGGACCACAAAGAAGGCTGAGTGCCAAAGAATTGATGCTTTTGAATTGTGGTGCTGAAGAAGACTATTGAGAGTCCCTTGGACAGCAAGGAGATCAAGCCTGGAAATCCTGAATAAAGCTTCAAATGTTAAGAGGGCATGAACTCAGATCCAGGAGGAAGACATACCTTCAAACCTCAAGATCAGCAAGAAGGCAGTGAGCAATAGTGGAATCAATTGTGGGCACTGCATCTGTCTTCTCATCAGCCCCAGAGCTGTTGGGGGTCTTCTCTGGCCCTTGTATGGGCCACCAAAATGTTGACCTAAAATAAATAGTTTGCCAGTTATTCCTAAAGGAGATCAACCCTGAATATTCATTGGAAAGACTGATGCTGAAGCTGAAGCTGCAGTACTTTGGCCACCTGATGTAAAGAGCTGACTCACTGGGTAAAGACCCTGATGCTGGGGAAGATTGAAGATGAAAGAAGAGGGCAGCAGAGGAACAGATGGTTAGATAGCATCACTGACTCAGTGGACATGAATTTAAGCAAACTCTGGGAGATGGTAAAGGACAGGGAAACCTGAGGTGCTGCTGTCCTTGGGGTCGCAGAGTCTGACAAAAATTAACGACTGAAAAACAAACAAATATAATGTGTCCTTTTTTCTATGGCTGCATCTAATATTTTCTCTTTATTACTGTTTTTCAGCAGTTTTGAGTGTGGTCTTCCTTGATGTGGGGTCATTTATGATTATTCTTCCTGGGATATTCTAAGATGCTTGGATCCCTGGGTATATTCAAAAACTCAGAAGGGTCTATGGTTTTATCCTATTTGCAAGCTAACAAGCTAGCTTACCTCAATTTTTCAAGGAGTGCCTTATTTCTCACACCAAAATTACCTAGAGTATGAACATTTCTGTCAGTCCCATTTCCTACAAGGTAATGTGAAGACAATATGCAGCCTTGACGTACTCCTTTTCCTATTTGGAACCAGTCTGTTGTTCCATGACCAGTTCTAACTGTTGCTTCCTGACCTGCATACAGATTTCTTAAGAGGCAGATCAGGTGGTCTGGTATTCCCATCTCTTTCAGAATTTTCCATAGTTTATTGTGATCCACACAGTCAAAGGCTTTGGCATAGTCAATAAAGCAGAAATAGATGTTTTTCTGGAACTCTCTTGCTTTTTCCATGATCCAGCGGATGTTGGCAATTTGGTCTCTGGTTCCTCTGCCTTTTCTAAAACCAGCTTGAACATCAGGAAGTTCACGGTTCACATATTGCTGAAGCCTGGCTTGGAGAATTTTGAGCATTACTTTACTAGCGTGTGAGATGAGTGCAATTGTTCGGTAGTTTGAGCACTCCTTGGCATTGCCTTTCTTTGGGATTGGGATGAAAACTGACCTTTTCCAGTCCTGTGGCCACTGCTGAGTTTCCCAAATTTGCTGGCATATTGAGTGCAGCACTTTCACAGCATCATCTTTCAGGACTTGGAATAGTTCCACTGGAATTCCATCACCTCCACTAGCTTTGTTCATAGTGATGCTTTCTAAGGCCCATTTGACTTCACATTCCAAGATGTCTGGTTCTAGGTCAGTGATCACATCATCATGATTGTCTAGGTCTTGAAGCTCTTTTTTGTACAGTTCTTCTGTGTATTCTTGCCACCTCTTCTTAATATCTTCTGCTTCTGTTAGGTCCACACCATCTCTGTCCTTTAACGTGCCCATCTCTTATGGCAGAAAGTGAAGAGGGGCTAAAAAGCCTCTTGATGAAAGTGAAAGTGGAGAGTGAAAAGGTTGGCTTAAAGCTCAACATTCAGAAAACGAAGATCATGGCATCTGGTCCCATCACTGCATGGGAAATAGATGGGGAAACAGTGGAAACAGTGTCAGACTTTGTTTTTCTGGGCTCCAAAATCACTGCAGATGGTGACTACAGCCATGAAATTAAAAGACGCTTACTCCTTGGAAGGAAAGTTATGACCAAACTAGATAGCATATTCAAAAGCAGAGACATTACTTTACCAACAAAGGTTCGCCTAGTCAAGGCTATGGTCTTTCCTGTGGTCATGTATGGATGTGAGAGCTCGACTGTGAAGAAGGCTGAGCGCCGAAGAATTGATGCTTTTGAACTGTGGTGTTGGAGAAGACTCTTGAGAGTCCCTTGGACTGCAAGAAGATCCAACCAGTCCATTCTGAAGGAGATCAATCCTGGAATTTCTCTAGAAGGAATGATGCTAAAGCTGAAACTCCAGTATTTTGGCCACCTCATGCGAAGAGTTGACTCATTGGAGAAGACTCTGATGCTGGGAGGGATTGAGGGCAGGAGGAGAAGGGGACGACAGAGGATGAGATGGCTGGATGGCATCACTGACTCGATGGATGCGAGTCTGAGTGACCTCCGGGAGTTGGTGATGGACAGGGAGGCCTGGCGTGCTGCGGTTCATGGGGTCGCAAGGAGTCGGACATGACTGAGCGACTGATCTGATCTGAATGTGAAGACATCCATGTAGCACCTAAATGATTCAAGTGAGCAGTGTCATAGGCAAGGATCCAGAGCTTAGCGAACCGGAATCTTTTATAATGGGAAACAAGCTACATTCCCTTTGCTCTAAAGGGTGGTATTAATACTGTTTCTATCTTCCAAGACTGTTAACAAACCTACCTTTTTTTTTTTCCCCAGTAGGAGACACTATCTTCCAAGGCTGTTTGCTATACAGACATCTTTCAAATGTTAATTCAGAACAAAAGTCAGTCAGTCAGATCAGTTGCTCAGTCGTGTCCGACTCTTTGTGACCCCATGAATCGCAGCACGCCAGGCCTCCCTGTCTGCAAAAGTAGTTAATGTAAACTCTGAAAAATGTGAAAAACCCAAGGAGAACTATTTCTCTATGGTACATAGCCTTTTTGGGCCGGGACGGGGGGTGGGGGTGTGCGGTGCTGGGTCTTTGCTGCAGGAGCTTTTCCTGCAGTTGCGGTGTGCCAGCCTCTCGTTGCAGTGGCTTCTCTTATTGTGGAGCACAGGCTCTGGGGCACGTGGGTTCGGTAGCTTTGACTCCCAGGCTCTAGAGCACAGGCTCAACAGTTGTGGTGCACGGGCTTTATTGCTCTGTGGCGCATGGGGTCCTCTTGGATCAGGGATCAAGGCTATGCCTGCTGCATTGGCGGGTGGGTTGTTTACCACTAAGTCACCAGGGAAGGCCCCTCGTCATTGTTTTTTAACTTTTTTCTTTCTCTGACTCCCTACTGCTTTTAGGACTTCAAATACACATATTTTAGAATGATCGATGCTCCCCCACAGAACCCAGCGTGGTTTAGTTATGAGTTTTTCTTTCAACATATTTTTTTTTTAAACTCTACTTATTTTGGTTAATTTCTATTTCTGTCTTTTCAAGTTTTTCTTCTCTTCTGCTATATCTAATATATTGTTAGTCCCTTTCAGTGCTTTTTTTATTTTAGAGATTATATCTCTTAAAGTTCCATTTTGTATCTTCCGTTTATCTTTTCATGATATGCATGTTTCCCTCTACCTTCTTGAACATATGGAGTGTATTTGTAGTCAGTATTTTAATGTCTTTATTGGCTAATTACATCATTTCTGTCATTTCTGACTTTCTGTTGTTGGATTTTTTTTCTGGTTGTTGTTCATATTTTCTACTTCTTTGTTTGCCTCATGATTTTTGATTGTATGCCAAATGTGATTTTTGCAGTTTGGAGTGCTAGATATTTTCTTTTTATTCTTTTAAATAGTGTTGAACTTTTGCCTTTTTTTTTTTTTTTTCTGTTACACAGTTACTTGTAATCCGTTTGTTCCTTTTGTAGCTTATTTATAAGTTCAGTAGAATGGGTCCAGACCAGCCGCTGTCTAAAGGTTATTTTATCCCCACTACTAGGATGATACCCTCTTGGGAATTCTAACTGATGTCCATGTATTATTAAGTCTTTACACTTTGGACTCTGAGAACTCAAATGATTCTTAGCCTTGTGTGAATTTTGGCTTACTTCTCTCCACTGGTTTTTTTCCTACCATCAGAGACTTTCCTTTTATTTACCTATATGCCAGTGGTTGTCCGAGATTCAAGGGAACCCCTCTGCAAATTTCTATTTCTCTCTCTGTGCAGCTTCTTTTTTGTTACTGTGCATCACAAACTCTAACTGCCTTGGCCTCCCTGGATTCTAACCTCTATCTCATCAACTCAGCAAGGTTGCAGGGTTTTATCTGGGTTCTCCCTCCTTGCAGGGCCTGGACACTCTGGTACTAAGCAGGGGCAATGGTCATGAGGTTACACTCATTTGTTTGTTTCTTTATTCTCATCTGTCACCGCTCTTCACTACCTGTTGTGTAATATCTGAAAACTGATGTATATTTATTCTTGTTCTTTAGTTGTTTATGTTAGACAGGCAAGTCGTATTGTTTTTACCTCATCATATCTAGAACCAGGAATCTGTCATTCCTTCTTAATTTATTAACTGGAATAATTCTAAAAGAGTAATTTTCTTTCATCAACTCCTTGGTTATCCTTCGTACATTCTATTTAAAAGAGGCTTGATTCTTTTTCTTTGCTAGTTTGCAAAGTGACATGTTTGTTTCCTAGTAATAGAGGAAAAAAACAGAATGGGAAAGACTAGAGATCTCTTCAACAAAATTAGAGATACCAAGGAAACATTTCATGCAAAGATGGGCTCGATAAAAGACAGAAATTGTATGGACCTAACAGAAGCAGAAGATATTAAGAAGAGGTGGCAAGAATACACAGAAAAACTGTACAAAAAAGATCTTCACGACTCAGATAATCACGATGGTGTGATCACTGACCTAGAGCCAGACATCCTGGAATGTGAAGTCAAGTGGGCCTTAGAAAGCATCACTATGAACAAAGCTAGTGGAGGTGATGGAATTCCAGTTGAGCTATTCCAAATCCTGAAAGATGATGCTGTGAAAGTGCTGCACTCAATATGCCAGCAAATTTGGAAAACTCAGCAGTGGCTACAGGACTGGAAAAGGTTAGTTTTCATTCCAATCTCAAAGAAAGGCAATGCCAAAGAATGCTCGAGCTACTGCACAATTGCACTCATCTCACACGCTAGTAAAGTAATGCTCAAAGTTCTCCAAGCCAGGCTTCAGCAATGTGTGAACCGTGAACTTCCAGTTGTTCAAGCTGGTTTTAGACAAGGCAGAGGAACTAGAGTTCAAATTGCCAACATCTGCTGGATCATGGAAAAAGCAAGAGAGTTCCAGAAAAACATCTATTTCTGCTTTATTGACTATGCCAAAGCCTTTGACTGTGTGGATCACAAGAAACTGTGGAAAATTCTGAAAGAGATGGGAATACCAGACCACCTGACCTGCCTCTTGAGAAATCTGTATGCAGGTCAGGAAGCAACAGTTAGAACTGGTCATGGAACAACAGACTGGTTCCAAATAGGAAAAAAAGTATGTCAAGGCTGTATATTATCACCCTGTTTATTTAACTTCTATGCAGAGTACATCATGAGAAACACTGGACTGGAAGAAACTCAAGCTGGAATCAAGATTGCCAGGAGAAATATCAATAACCTCAGGTATGCAGATGACACCACTCTTATGGCAGAAAGTGAAGAAGAACTAAAAAGCCTCTTGATGAAAGTGAAAGTGAAAAAGTTGGCTTAAGGCTCAACATTCAGAAAACAAAGATCATGGCATCTGGTCCCATCACTTCATGGGAAATAGATGGAGAAAGAGTGGAAACAGTAGCAGACTTTATTTTTTGGGGCTCCAAAATCCCTGCAGATGGTGACTGCAGCCATGAAATTAAAAGATGCTTACTCCTTGGAAGAAAAGTTATAACCAACCTAGATAGCATATTGAAAAGCAGAGACATGACTTTGCCAACAAAGGTTGGTCTAGTCAAGGCTATGGTTTTTCCAGTGATCATGTATGGTTGTGAGAGTTGGACTGTGAAGAAAGCTGAGCACTGAAGAATTGATGCTTTTGAACTGTGGTGTTGGAAAAGACTCTTGAGAGTCCCTTGGACTGCAAGGAGATCCAACCAGTCCATTCTGAAGGAGATCAGCCCTGGGATTTCTTTGAAAGGAATGATGCTAAAGCTGAAACTCCAGTACTTTGGCCACCTCATGCGAAGAGTTGACTGATTGGAAAAGACTCTGATGCTGGGAGGGATTGGGGGCAGGAGGAGAAGGGGACGACAGAGGATGAGATGTCTGGATGGCATCATTGACTCGATGGGCGTGAGTCTGAGTGACCTCGGGGAGCTGGTGATGGACAGGGGGCCTGGCGTGCTGCGATTCATGGGGTCGCAAAGAGTCAAATACTACTGAGTGACTGAACTGAACTGAACCTTCTAATGGAGACCAACAAATTTTAACATATTGTGAACTTGAAATTATATTTTTATGTGTCTTAATATATTGCAGTTATTATTCTCATGGATGCTTAATTTCCTTCATCTTTGGCCAGTAATGGGCTCTTCAGTTTCACTCTTGTATCCTTTTAACATAATATTATTAGTCTTTGATACTACCTAGCTTTTCTGTCATGATAAGATGTACTGAAGATGCTAGGAGATGCCTGGATTCCTGATATCATATTTTCATGAATTTTTTCCAGTCTGGGACTGCCCATGTGGGTATAAGTTAGATATAGACAAAATTGCATCATTTTTATTGCATTATCAGTTAATTAGTGTATATGTTCAGAAGTTAGCAGTAGATAGCTATCAAGTTCTGGAAAATAACCAGGACATTATTCATATCAGAGAGCATCCTTAGGTGATGAAATTATGAAAGTCAGACTGGTTAATTCAATTATGGATTATTTTTTGGACAAAAGAAATTAGAGGGCTAGCACCCAGGGTAAAACTGAAATGGAGAGACAATTAGAGTAGACAGATAGAGACAAAAAGATCTGGAGGGGCTGGATAGAGTGGCAGAAACCTAGTAGAAGGAATGGAATTAAAAACAGACATCTGATAGAAAGGGTATGCTCAAAATGGTGGATAGAAGGCAGAGCTTGAGAGTCCCCAGGTCACTGGAGCTCCCAGCAGGAGGGAACCATGAAGCGTACTTGGCAAAACTTCATTATATTCATCATGATGCCATAATAAATAGATCTGGGTGATGAGGCTAATGATGAGTGACATGAAGCTATTAATCAGATCCGTATTTCCTCTTTATAGGTCTACAGCTAACGCAGAGACAGAACCCTCTTCTTTGATAATCAGGGAAATTCTCTTCCAGGGTGCTAGAATTTTATCCCTTTTAATTTTTCATTTTATACTGTGCAGTCTAGTCCTCTTGTGATAGTTAAGTTAAAACACAGAGTTATTAAGTTTCATCTTAGCTGGAATCACAGTGTGGTCACATTTCTCTGTATTTGCACCCACATCACTGTGATTAGATTTTTGGCTCTTGAAAACACTCAGAAAAATCTGAAACCAAGAGTCTCTTGGATGGTGTCATTGGTATAAATGGCATCTCATCATTCCAGTTGGATTCCTTCTAGTGGCACTCCCATATGGTAACTTTAACTGCAGATTGAAGAGTAACGCTTTCTGTCCTATATACCTCCAATATATATACTTACATGGTTTCTTAGAGTTAAATAAATAAATATTTTTCATATATATACTGCGTTCAAAGCACTTGATTCTGATATAAGCCTAAATAAGATACATGTTATTGAGCATCAACTATGTTTTATTGATTTTATTTGATTTAATACTTAGTTTTATTCATAATTTCCTGGTTGTTTTTGACGTTTATATATCACCTTTGCCATATAGGTATGCTCTACTGTTTTTTTCCCCTTAGTTTTACAACATTAACTGGAAAAATTTAAAGTAGGTAAGAAGGCATTTTATATGGTCATTTTGTATTCATTTTCTTTTTGACTATTATATTACTTAACACTAAAAAGTTTCTTCCATAAAAGGAGACTGACTATAAAGTAAGCCTGCTCGATAACACCATTTCGAATTCCGAATCAAAAGGTTGGCTACCCTCATTCTCATTTTATCATTTTACATGATTATATTTGCATTATTTGAATACATGTTCTTTTCTCCCATTTGATCATGCTTTTCTTTGACTATGGTGATATTATTTTAATTATAACAATTTATGTGCATTGAATGCTTACTCAGTACTAGGCATTATGGTAAGCATTGATAAAGATTATTTTATTTAATCCTTAAGCAACCTCATAAGGATAGGAATTTTTATGACACTTACTTGACAGTTGTGAACATTTAGGATTAAAGCACTATTGTAACTTGCCCAAGGACAGACATTTGGTTTGCAAGCCCAGGCTGTTTGATATAAAAGTCCATAATGTCATCCACTGTGCTAAATTGATGGGGATATGAATAAGAATCACAATATTTGTATTTAACCACTAATAGGTTAAATGTATGTATGGATATATACACATATAGATACAAAGAGTGTGAGCAAGAGAGCAAGACATACATATGTACACAAACACACAAATTGTGATTGTATTTTAAAACTAGTCCTGGAAATTGTGTTTGTAATGTTTATTTGGGAAACTTCATATATTTCTGATTTCTGATTTGCACTTTTTATTTTTAAAAGTTTCTTGTAGTGCTCAGAAAGCTTGGATGTGCATAGATGCTGAAATCCTCCACATTCACTGAGAGACTGTTTAGAAAAATAAATATGCTAGTGAATTTATTTTTAAAAAGAAACTATTTTTTAAAATCATTGGTAATATGGAAAATTTTCAAAGAACCATACCATTTACTCACTCACACATTTATTTATTATTTGTATAGTATATTGACCTCCAGATGTGAACTTCCAGATGTTCAAGGTGGATTTAGAAAAGATAGAGGAACCAGAGATCAATGCAAACATCCTCTGGATCATCGAAAAAGCAAGAGAGTTCCAGAAAAACATCTATTTCTGCTTTATTGACTACGCCAAAGACTTTGACTGTGTGGATCACAACAAACTGTGGAAAGTTCTTCAAGAGACTGGGAATACCAGACCACCTGATCTGACTCCTGAGAAGTCTGTATGCAGGTCAAGAAGCAACAATTAGAACTGTACATGGAGCAACAGACTGGTTCCAAATTGGGAAAGGAGTATGTCAAGGCTGTATATTGTCACCCTGCTTATTTAACTTATATGCAGAGTACATCATGTGAAATGCCAGGCTGGATGAAGCACAAACTGGAATCAAGATTGCCGGGAGAAATATCATTAACCTCTGATATGCAGATGACACCACCCTTATGGCAGAAAGTGAAGAAAAATGAAAGAGCCTCTTGATGAAAGTGAAACAGGAGAGTGAAAAAGTGGGCTTAAAACTCAACATTCAGAAAACTAAGATCATGTAATCCAGTCCCATCACTTCATGGCAAATAGATGCGGAAACAGTGGAAATAGTGAGAGACTTTATTTTCTGGGGCTCCAAAATCACTGCAGATGGTGACTGCAGCCATGAAATTAAAAGATGCTTGCTCCTTGGAAGAAAAGCTATAACCAACCTAGACAGCATATAAAAAAGCAGAGACATTACTTTGCCAACAAAGTTCTGTCTAGTCAAAGCTATGGTTTTTCCAGTAGTCATGTATGGATGTCAAAGCTGGACTATAAAGAAAGCTGAGTGCCGAAGAATTGATGCTTTTGAACTGTGGTGTTGGTGAAGACTCTTGGGAGTCCCTTGGACTGCAGGGAGATTCAACCAGTCAATCCTAAAGGATATCAGTCCTGAATATTCATTGGAAGGACTGATCCTGAAGCTGAAGCTCCAATACTTTGGCCACCTGATGCTAAAAACTGACTCATTGGAAAAGACCCTGATGCTGGGAAAAGCAGGAGGAGAAGGGGATGACAGAGGATGCAATGGTTGGATGGCATCACCAACTTGATGGACATGAGTTTGAGTAAGCTCTGGGAGTTGGTGATGGACAAGGAAGCCTGGCATGCTGCAGTCCATGGGGTCACAAAGGATTGGACATGACTGAGTGACAGAACTGAACTGAGTTGATAGCATATTGATGCAAACATACTTTTCACAGACAGAAAACAGGTCTAGGAAGATGTACAATGAGGTGTTTTTTTTTTTTTTTTTAATAGCAAATTATTGACAGTGACTTTTGCTAAGTGGTGGGGCTAGGGGTGTTTTAAATTTTTTCTTTTCTTTTTGCTAATTTTTTTTCCCAAGTAAATACAATGAATATGTATTGGGATAGACATAAGAGAAAGCAAAGAGAGGTTGTTTTTTAACTTAGAGAGCTGTTAACATTAAACATGATCCTTCCCTGTGGCAGAGCAATTTTAGGGCTAGCCTTTTAGAGGTCATTGTTGGGGTTGGGACTATTTGGTAATAAAATACTCTTAGGGCACAAAACCTAAGGGTGTATCAAAAAAACTCAGTAATAAGAATAATATTTTAAAAAGAATATTTGAAAATATTCAATATTTTATAATATTTAAAGAAATCAAATTAATGCAAAAAGCAGACTCTGAACAAAATATCAAAAACTTAAATAAAGGCAGGATCACACAGGATTGTGATTAGACTTGTGATGAGTCAGGTGAATTGTGGTAAATCCTGTGTTTATGGCTCATTTTTAATAGAGTGAATTACAGTTTTCAATAAATTTTATTTCCATAGGGCAGGAAAATTATCTACACAATTAACTCTAGGAAAAATTCTTTGGCTTCTTATAGCTCTGCAATATTTGCTATGTACCCAAAATAATACTTACTGCACTTCTTATAGTTCTGTCCTTACATGATTGAAGATATTTCAGAAACTGTCAGTGGAATAACAGACATGGCTTGTCATTTCTCAGCATGTATAAAATACATTTCCTCCAATATTTTTTTTCAGTGAGCAGCTCAGTATATATAATAGCTTTATACAAAATAATTTCTTGTGAAAGAAGATGGACTTGTGACTGAGCAGTATGTGTTGAAGAGCTCTTCAAGGAGTTCATGTTTTGTCTGTCTCTTTGGTCCTTTTAAATGGAGAGAACAAAGTAGATCCCAATCCCTGTGTTTCTGGGGTAAATGTATTTAGTCACTTTTGAGTAGCAGAGGTTTCTAATCTTTAAAGTGAAATCAATATGATGCTCTTTTAGAGACTTCTTTCTAATGCAAAGAAAAGAACCTTAAATTGTCAGTGTTTTCACTTAGAAAGAAGATGGATGTAGAAACAAATTGTGACGGAAGGTGAGAATTCATGTTTCACAGATAGTCATTAGGGTCTTCTTCTTTTTTTTGATTAGAATTAGATTAAAAATTTCCCCAGTCATATCAAAGTCTAAGTGTCAATATCTCTGAACAGCTGTAGGTTGTTTCAGAGTAATTGCTTTCTAATTTTTTAAAATTTATTTTTCTTTTCTCTTCATCTCTTTTTTCTTAACTTCATAAAGGGCTTTCCAGAATTTCCTCCTCCTCACTCTACAGCAGAGACTTTGCAAAGTGATTTATTCAGACTCGTGCGTCTTTTCTGAACAGAACACCAAAAATGATGTCTTTCTTGGGCTATACTTACATGACATGAGAATAACTAAAAAGTGAAAAATACTGCAGCTACCCTCATGCCAGCCAAGCAACAGCAAAGAAGTCTCAGTTAGAAAGCTGCCTAAATCCCTTTCCTACAGTAAAACCAAAATGTGGATTCATTTTAATAACATTTTTCACAACTCACTATTCCCATGATAATCTAATCAGCATTGTCAGATTGCCAGTTTAGTAATTCAAAGGTTGTTACCATTAATTAGTTTTATAACTGGATGACTTGACTCTCCTGCTGCCATATGAAAACTAGCAGAGATGAATATGTTGTGCTTAACAAAATAAATAACTGCTGAATTTGAAAAATGGAGTCAATTTGTCTTCTGTCTTTTCAGTGGCAGATGCGAGATGACAGCTAAATGAGTGATCAATCCATTTAAGAGGAAAATGTATATCAATATTGCCAACCACTGCCATCGGACACACATACATAATTTGATAGGCTGACATAATTCTGTAGGTAAGCAATGTAAAAGCCACTAAAATTATAGTAATCTTGATCCATGGTAAGGAAAGTTGAGCCCTTACTCATTCATTTATCTAAGTTCTGAGTGCTCAGGGCTCAGTTGTGTTTGACTCTTTGTGACCCCATGGACTGTAGCCTGCCAGGCTCCTCTGTCCATGGGATTTTCCAGGGAAGAATACTGGAGCGAGTTGCCGTGTCTTTCTCCAGAGGATCTTCCCAACCCAGGGATCAAATCCATGTCTCTTGCATCTCCTGCATTGGCAGGCTGATTCTTTACCACTGAGCCACCTGGGAAGCCCCATCTAAGTACTGAAATATTATATCTGAAATGTATTAATTGTTCAAACTAAACACTATCATGTTACAATTTGTTCATACTAGATGTTTGTAATGTTTCTGATAATCAATAAAAGAGATTCTTGATCAAAAAAAAAAAAAAAAGTACTGAAAGAGTCCGTCTAGTCAAAGCTATGGTTTTTCCAGTAGTTATGCATGGATGTGAGAGTTCCACTATAAAGAAAGCTGAACGCTGAAGAATTGATGCTTTTGAACTGTGGTGTTAGAGAGGTCTCTTGAGAGTTCCTTGGACTGCAAGGAGATCAAACCAGTCAATCCTAAAGTAAATCAATCCTGAATATTCATTGGAAGGACTGATGCTGAAGCTGAAGCTCCAATACTTTGGCCACCTGATGAGAAGAAATGACTCATTTGAAAAGACCCTGATGCTGGGAAAGATTGAAGGTGGGAGGATAAGGGGATGACAGAGGATGAGATGGTTGGATAGCATCATTGACACAATGGACATGAGTTTGAGCAAGCTCCGGGAGTTGCTGATGGACAGGGAAGCCTGGCGTGCTGCAGTCCATGGGGTTGCAAAGAGTCGGACACGACTGAGCAACTGAAGTGAACTGACTGAAAGTTTGAGTCTTGCCCTTGGGCACTTTCGCACTCACCTTCTATTCAGGATCACTTGCTTGGCAGGGTCCTCAACTTACCTCAGACCAGGTGACTATTAAAAGGCACAAAGAAGGCATTGCTTCCAGGTCCTGAAAGTCACTGTGAACACAAACTCTCTCCTACTCAACTTTCATTACCCTGTATAGATTTGTCAAAAGCCTATGTCATGTCAGAATCTAATCTGGGACTAGTACCACACAGGTGAACAGATGACTATCAAAATCCCATTGGAAAGAAATGAAATTTATGGAAAGACATATTGACTGTATATTCTTCAACAGTACTGGTTCCAAACCCTTTTGTGAGTCACAAACTCTTCTGAAAAAGGAATGCATTTATACAGGTATTGCCCCTTGGAAACTTCAGATATGCACAAACTTAACTGAATTTTGCATTCATTTTTTTTTGTATGTAATTTTTCTGTGAGTATAAAGATAGATGGATATGGACTCCAGGTCAAGAAACTATTCTAGCTTTTCTCATTTTTATACATTCAGGAGCAGACTGGCCCTCAGGCTACTTCTTTTTGTCTTCTGTGGAAGTCTCTGTAACCGAATTGCTGTATAGCGTTTTGCTAGGCATGGAACATGATGACTTTGGTAGACAATTGACAATCTACAAACTGACAATCATACTGTATCTACTATAGGAGTGTTTTTGAATACTTTGCTTACTGTACTTAAATAGTTGTCTTATCAGGAACAAAGAATACATTTTTCTTCAGAACTAGTACTTAGAAAATTTGCTTTTTGAGCAACTGGATTGATTTTATTTTAATTACGGACATAGTGAAATTGATTTGTATTAATATTTTCTTGGGTGAATTATTTGCTGGAAAGCACAGAGACAAATTGGCAATGTATCTCCAATAGTTGCTCAGTTGGTATTTTTGTTTCTTTATTTTATAGCTCACATTATTAAAGAAAAAAATGAAATCCAAGTGAATTAACTTGGAAAGATATCCGTGATATAATGTTAAAAAATGAGTTGCAGGATAAAGCACAGAATAGGATAGCATTTTTATAAAACAAACAGTCCCCTTATGTATTAGTATGAGGATAGAAATAAATTATAAATGTGAATTATAAAAGAAGGGAAGTTAGAATTGGAGAATCAATATGGGGAGAGTGAACTCTTTGTTACCTTGATATTTAATTTGTAGCAACAAGCATGTTTCAGTAGAAAGATTACCCCCCTAAGCAATCCCCATTCTCAAATGAATCAGTTTCTGTTCTTCTAGTAAGAGGGTCAGATGTGTAAACTGGCCTTTACAGTGTAATGTGGTAAGTAGAGTGGCAGAAAGTGATGCTGCCACAAGCCAAGGAACACCAGGAACCACCAGAAGATGGAAGAGGTGAGAGGTGGGATTCTCCCCAAGAGCTTTCTTCTTTAGAGTGTGGCCCCAGAATGCCTTGATTTCAGCTTTCTGGCATCCAGATCTGTGAGAGAATGAATTTCTGTTAAAACCACCCAGTTTGTGGTTGATTGTTAGAGTTGTTCTAGGAAATGAACAGAGTTTAATAAGAAGCTTTGGTGGGAGAGTGGTTGGTGAGGTTGACCAGCCCTGAAGGGGAGACTGCCTTGTGCTCTGACTCCTTACTTCTTCCAGTTTCTTCTTTTCCTGATTCCCATGGGAGCGGGAGCTAGAGCTCTTGTGTTCCTGGTGTTGCAGTGAGCACATGATGAGAGAAAGAGGCTTGGACACAGTGTGTGGGGCTCATCTGTGAGTCAGAAATCACTTGAAGTGTAGAGGAATTTAAGGAAACACAGGCATAACAACTAACCACTGTGGTGATGGTTATTCTTTGCTTAATTGTAAAAATAATGCCTGTTTGCCATTGGGAGTATCATTTGCACAGAAAGAATTAATAAAGTCCTTAAAAATGTCTTATAATCATGTTTGCACAATTGATTTGCTTAGTAAATTATTTGTAGAGATGGTACAAACTTAGTTCCAACCTGGCTAATTTATGAAAGTCTAATTTAGTTCATTCAAAATTATTGACACTTTATTGTATATAAATGCAAATCACATATTTGCCTTTATGTTTGCACTCAACTTTATTGTAAGTCATATAAATAGAATAAATTAAGAGAAAATACCTTGGGACAAATAATGATATGCTCAAATACACTGATGTGCGGCTCACTTAAAGAGCCATTTTTGCTAACCTAAAAACTTTTAATCCTCTATCTTTATGGAAAATGCATATCTGTAGTTACTAATTAGAATGCTCATTTTAAAAAATGTTGAATTATTCTCTTTTAGCTGTGTTCCATATAATCAGTGATTGCATTCTCTTAAAAATCAGACATAGTCCTAGTAAATAAAAGTGATTGGGACTTCCCTCTTGGTCCGGTGGCTAAGATGCCAAGCTCCCAAGGCAGGGGACCTGGGTTCAATCCCCAGTCAGGGAACTATATGCCACTTGCTGCAACTAAGAGTTTGCACATCACAACTTAGAGTTTGCATGCTGCAACTAAAGATTCTTCATGTGCTCAGTCACTCAGTCGTGGCTGACGCTTTGTGATCCCATGGACTGTTGTGCGCCAGGCTCTACTCTCCATGGGATTTTCCAGTCAAGATTGCCATGCCACAACTAAAAGATCCTGTATACTGCAAAGAAGATTGAAGATCCTGCATGCTGTAACTAAGACCCAGCAGAACCAAATATACACACACACACACACACACACACACACATATTTTAAAAAGTGATTAGAACATCCCTGGAGCACTGCAGACTTTGTTCTATTTCACTGTGGCATCTGTGAACAGCTATAAACAGGGGCTGTCTCTGAAATGCAAATGGTGCTTTGGCTTCATATGAGGCAGGAGCTCCTTTCAGCTGTAGAAAGAGGGAATTCTGAAGCTCTTTCCCATGTTTATACAGAACTTGTAATACCTCCTTGCAAGGGGAAAAGTCCAGATGAGTTTATAACAGCTTTATTATGTTATTATAATTACCTTTAAAATATGTTATGACAATTCTTTATTCTCTGTAGTGAGGTAATTTTTGTCATCTTTTTCTTGTTTTTATTCTTCTTTTATTGTCCTTGGTATTCCATTTGTTTTTTTGATACATGACAATATTTTTAGTTTGGTCCTATTGTTACCATTGCTAAATTTAAAACTGAACTCTGTGAATTCAGATTATTGTTCATGAAGTGGATAATAAGTAGATGATACACAAATACATCGATAGATAGATGGTGAGAGAAAGATACATGGGTATAGAGTCTCTTTTTTGATGGTTTAAGGTCCTTTTTTTTTTTTCATTTAGCTAGGTAATATAGTCCTATGGTGAGGGTTGCTCATTAGCTACTCTGTTCACTTTATCGATTCAATTTATTTACTTGCTAAGACAAAGATGATAAAATGCAGTATTACCTCATTGAATGTGCTTTATAAACCATGAGCTCTGCTTATAGCATGTTGGTCAAGGTCCATTAATCAATCTGGAATGTATTGATTAAGCCTCCAACTTCTCACTTTCTAAAATCAACAATACAAGATAAGGCTTAGATATGCAGAGAAGGTCTGGTGTTGGTGAGAGATTGTGAGACAGATGCCTTACATCCTTTGAAGTCAGAGTCACAAGAGAACCAGAGAAGCAGGGAGTGACATAGTAGATTAAAGACTGGCACTAGCTGGGGGAGAAATAGGAAATCTGTTTTCTACAGATGTTTGGAAACAAGATTTTATATAGTTGTGAAAGAAAGTTGTGCTTTTATAGCTGCATTATAAATGTAAGAATTCTTGAAAGGACTTATAAGCGATGAAGCACTTGAGTACCTTAAAGGAAATTTATTTTTGCAGAGAAGTCTATAGACTCACTTGACCTTAATAAATGAAATCTTTAGCAACAAGCTGTAGGAACTCTGGAGGTAAGAGAGTGACTCCTGTTGGATGTTTGCTTAAGGCTTCTAACTGGGGTACATGGGCAGCTGTCTCTCATTCTTCCAGATGCTGAGGTTGTGCTTGGTGGCAGGTGGGTAAAAGCAAGGAGAGTGCCTCAGGTTGCACTGAGGTAGATTGCTTTCAGAGGAGAAAGTCAAAGTAGCTTAGTAACTATATAGTTTAGATAGGTCAGACTCCTTGTGTTGATTCTGTCATCGTGGGATTGCTCATTCTGCTTTCCCAATCTTCAGCCTCCATAGGAGTGGTTCTCAAGGCATAGTTGCTAGGTCAGCAGCGTGAGCATAATTTGGGAACTGATAAACTTGCAAATTATTGGACCTCACCTTGTATCTACTGAATCCAAAACTCTCGGGTGGATCATTCTGTGTTTTAACAAGCCCTCCAGGTGATTTTGATCCATACTAGAATTTGAAAACCATGGATCCCTGCTATTCTCTCTGCTCGTTTTACTTTCAAGGCCTGATTATTATTTTTTTCCTTTTCTTAGGAGCCTCCCACATTTACAGGACCTAAGAAAATATGTTGTACATAAGATGTACTTGATCAATAGTTGCCCTATGAATGCTCAAAACTCTGAGATTTTGAAAGAAAGGAAAGTCTTAATTTGACTTTCTAGCACCCTCCCAGCCATGGTACTTCTGATCACCTCTGCCCATCACTAGAACTGCTTTTGTGTTTTATGTCATGCAAAATTTCAAGTGTTCCATAAATAACAGTAAAACATGGAACCTGCCCTCAGGGAGCCACAAGTAGAGTGTAACAACCATGTCAAAACAATTACACTAAAGTGTCCAAGTGGTGTGTTTATGGTGAGCAGTCTTCCAAAATTTCTTTTTTTTTTTTTTCAAAATTTCTTAGAATAGGATCATCGTAATTATTTTATGTACTTTTCCTCAGAAATACCTGTATTTCTCTCTGATTACATGTTCCATATTTTGGTTCAGAAATTACAATGACTATGGTCATAATGAAGCTAATGCAAGAAGGGAAATGGGTATTTAGAGAAGTAAAGATTTTAATAGAATCCTTAACCTGAAGACAAGATACTCAAACCATTCAAGTATTTTGACTTGGGTTGGGGCGAGGATAATAGTTTGAGAATTTGGAGAGCTATGGGATCATTCCAGTTTAATACAATTACTTACAACAAAGGGACATGTGTTGGAATAGTGTAAGAGTATGGGTTGAAATCCCAACTCTACATGTATTTGCTGTATAAATTTCAAGTTATTTAATTTCTCTGAGTGCCTAGTCACATAGTTGTATCTGACTCTTTGTGATTCCATGGATTGTGGCCTGTCTTCTGTCCATGGGATTATTTTTCGAGCAAGAATACTATAGTGGATTGCCATTCCCTTCTCCAGGGGATCCTATATACTGACCTCTATGAGTTTTCCAATACTTAACCTTTGTAACCCACAAAAATGGAAATTTCACATGATTCAAATCAATATCTACCTCAAAGATAGATGGTAGATATCCATCTTTGTGAGGATTTGTGAAGTCAGTATCTAAGATGTCTGGTATATATAAATTTATATATAAATGTTCTGAATTATTTTTGAGAACAATTTTTAGTATGGAAGGGGCTTGGTTTTTTGTTTTTAATCCTGTATTTACTACTTATGTGGACATAAGGATGTAATATCTTACATGCTTGTTGTTAATATTTAAAGTATTCACAATTTAGTGTTGGTACTTGTCTTGAAATGAATTTTGAATTGCATAGAACACTTACCCCTATTTTGCTTTGGTTTGAGTAGGGAGAAAAATAGCTTAAGGCTGTCAGCCTTTGGTATATTAAAAAACATTATTCATGTTTTCATTTAGGCTCTCCTGCAGGACACAAAGCCTGAGCAATGGGTGTAAAATGGCTTTAACCCGTCAGCAACAGCCCTGTTTCCATTATGGAGCATCTCTGCTAGGCAGGGACCTGTCACATCTGTGTCAGTGCCATACATTCCACACTGATTGAAATTCAGTCCCCAAATACCAGTTAATAATAAGGAATAGTTGGTTTTCGAGGAGAAGACAAGAATCTGTGATAATACTTTATAGAAAACAGTGTCAAAATGCAAAGGCAGAAAGAGAGCTGGACATGCTGCATGTTTTTATTCACTAAAAAAAAAATAGTCTTTGCAGCATTATTATCCTTGGCTGTTGGCATTGAGCAGGGCTGGTGGAAAGGCTTATTTCCATCTTGAATCTTTATCCTCGAGTCAGGGTTGTGTTGGGTTTTCCATCGCTTGGCAACAACATCCAGTTTTAGGTTGAAAACTCATGGGATGTCTTGTGGTTGCCAGAGAAGACCATCTAGAATGTGTCATGCCTGCCATTTGTTCAGGCAGTAGTTTGTTAATACTGGTTCTCTTTTAATTTCTCTTCTGTCTCAGCCAGCATTTAAACAGTTGTTAAAGGAGAAAGATACGTAGTGTCCTCATGCCTCTATCTCACTTCTGATTCATCTTTCTTCCTTGATGGGATATGCGAAAAAGTCTCAGTGATTGGAAAAATGGCATTTTGAAATTTCAGCTCTTTCTTCTGAAAAATTTCTTTTTTTCCTTCCAGCCAGAGGGTAGATGGTGTAGGTGTGGTGGAAAGAGCTTAGAATCAGGTGGTCTCACTGACTCTATTGATTTCACTCATAAAATAAAGGGGTTTGGATTATATTATGAACATATGAATAAATGTTTCATAAAGTCCATACTGGGGGAAGGCAATGGCACCCCACCCCAGTACTTTTGCCTGGAAAATCCCATGGATGGAGAATCCTGGTAGACTCCAGTCCATGGGGTCGCTAAGAGTCGGACACGACTGAGCGACTTCACTTTCACTTTTCACTTTCATGCATTGGGGAAGGAAATGGCAACCCACTCCAGTATTCTTGCCTGGAGAATCCCAGGGACGGGGGAGCCTGGTGGGCTTCCGTCTATGGGGTCGCACAGAGTCGGATACGACTGAAGCGACTTAGCAGCAGCAGCAGCAGCAGCAAAGTCCATACTAACTCCAACAGTTCATATTATAATCTAACTTTATCTTAAAGAGAAACATCGCTCTTCTCAATAGCTTTCTTGCTGTGACTTTGGAGACATCCTGTTTCTTTTAGCAGCTAAGGATGGCCTCACTATAAAAACATTTACAACTTGACTCTAAGTAAGAAGCATAGAGTAGAAAGAGCACGAGATTTTATGATCCTTTGAGTCCTCAGTACCTGAGACATAAAAATGTACCTGTTAAGTTTTTTGCTGAGTAAGTCAGATGGGAAGTTAGGAAGTGTGGATTCTGTTGCTGAAGCAGTCTGGCTGTGTAACCTTGGCCAGGTCATGACGGCCACCTGGGCTTGTGGTGGGGAGGCTGTCCTAGATGACCACAAACATCTTTCCTAGCTTTAAAATTCTGTGAATCTGGATCCCAAAACAAATTGCTTTTTGAAAGCTCTCTTTACACTTTTTCATAAGCACTCGCATTTTGAACATTCATGAAATGGAACACAGTTATGTTTTAGTATGAATGTTTAAACTGGTTGTGAAGAGCACCGATAAATGTTAATTAGATTAACCAGCTTTCATCTGGAAACTCACAGGATGGAAGCACTGATACTTTAGTTTGGCTCCTTTTTGGGGAGGAGAGTTGATGCAGAGGAGGGAAAAGGAAGCCAGGGGAAGAATGGGCAAAATGTAGTGGTGTTGAGCGTGGGGTAGCTGGAGCACTGAGAAGTGTGAAGACAGATGCTGGCAGGGTGGGAGGAGAGGTTGAAAAGAAGAGCAGGGTATCTTGTGATGTCTTTGGCCAAGATACAATTAGGCAGGGTCCTGGTGCTGGGTGCCACATGTCCACATGGCTGCTTACTCTTCCATATGGGTTTGTGGCCACTAATTCTTAGCAGTCATGGTCTAGTTGTTTGTACTTTCAAGATTTGAGTCCCAGCAATATGGGTGCATCCTTAACTTCACTGTGCTTCAATCTCTTCATTTTTAAACTGGGGATAATAATGGGGATTATGTGACAGTACATGCAAAATGCTTAGGTTAGTGTTTCATGAATGTTAGCTTAAAATTAATAAACATCAAAGCATTAGCTATTGTCTTTATTATTACTACTACTATCTCTCATTCATTAGAAGCAATAGACCAGCTCACTGCTTAAATGGAAGCAAGCAGAGTGTTGGCAAGGTAGCTCCTGCTTTCATCCCAGAAAACTACCCAAACAACTTTGCTTCTGAAAAAACCCTTTCCTCTCACATGACTTTAGTTCATTTTATGGCAACCTCATTCTCTTGGGCAAAATATTTCCCCCTTACTGTGATACTCTTTCAAAATGGACATATTCACTGAGGAGAGCATATTAAGGCCCTAAGATATTAATATTATTATGAAATAATATCTAGAATCTCTTTTCTGTTTGGTGAGAGAGAGAGAATGAATACGAGTGAATTGAAAGGTGAGAGTGAATTAGATCTAGGAAGGGGGAAGGATTATGTCCTTGCTTGGGGCTGGTGCACTGGGACGACCCAGAGGGATGGTATGGGGAGGGAGGAGGGAGGAGGGTTCAGGATGGGGAACACGTGTATACCTGTGGCGGATTCATGTTGATATATGGCAAAACCAATACAATATTGTAAAGTTAAAAAAAAAAAGAGCAACAGGAAAGTGGAGGTGAGTAGGAAGACTAAAAGAAAAATAGCCATCAGAAAGGACAAGTGTCCTCTATTTCAGACTTTTGTTCGTCAAAAAGGTTGCAATTAGTAGACTGTAATTTCATGAAAATTTAGATCCAACATAATTTTTTGTAATTCCCACGGTAATAGCCTTGGGGCTTAGTATTTTTTACATCTTAAATTGAATCTTCATTTATATTTGCAAGAAAAGTCTGCAACTTCTCTTCCTTTGGATATTTTGTTGATATCTCTAGTTTTCTGCCATTTTTGTATATTTAACAGAGACACAATGGGGCTTGCTCAGTATGGATTTGATAGTAAAACAGGCTGTAAAAGATAAAAAAGGTGGAGACCAAAACATCACCCAGGGAATTCTGTAGGCAGAGCATGTGATTTTAGGACTCTGCAGTCAGGGGACTCTTGAGAATGATTAGTTCTAGTCATCAGAATAAACAGAAATATGGATATTGGCAAAGACAGAAGCTATGTGAAATATCTTAAAGGAAAGGTGATATCAGAATGGAAAGTCTTTATATGAAAAATTGGATTAACATCTGATTATTTAAAATCAGTGCATTTTGGAGTTATATACAACCATGAGTAACTTAAAAGCTAGCCTTTGGTGGAGAGGAGAGGCACTGGTCTTTCCCCTCTTCTTACATCACCTTTACATCCCAGAAAGCAAGTGCTGCTCCTTGCATCAGTCCTGTTACGGTTTCTTCTTTTACAGCTCTAAGTCCATTTCCTCCATAACACTTCTCTTCATGCTTCTAAACATGGGTATTATTCTTACTTCCTTTTTAAAATTTTTTTTTAAATTTTATTTTTTTTTAACTTTACAATATTGTATTGGTTTTGCCATATATCAAAATGAATCTGCCACAGGTATACATGTGTTCCCCATCCTGAACCCTCCTCCCTCCTCCCTCCCCATACCATCCCTCTGGGTCGTCCCAGTGCACCAGCCCCAAGCATCCAGTATCGTGTATTGAACCTGGACTGGCGACTCATTTAATATATGATATTATACATATTTCAATGCCATTCTCCCATTCATCCCACCCTCTCCCTCTCCCACAGAGTCCAAAAGACTGTTCTATACATCAGTGTCTCTTTTGCTGTCTCGAATACAGGGTTATTGTTACCATCTTTCTAAATTCCATATATGTGCTTTAGTATACTGTATTGGTGTTTTTCTTTCTGGCTTACTTCACTTTGTATAATAGGCTCCAGTTTCATCCACCTCATCAGAACTGATTCAAATGTATTCTTTTCAATGGCTGAGTAATACTCCATTGTGTATATGTACCACAGCTTTCTTATCCATTCATCTGCTGATGGACATCTAGGTTGCTTCCAAGTCCTGGCTATTGTAAACAGTGCTGCTATGAACATTGGGGTACACGTGTCTCTTTCAATTCTGGTTTCCTCAGTGTGTATGCCCAGCAGTGGGATTGCTGGATCATAAGGCAGTTCTATTCCCAGTTTTGTAAGGAATCTCCACACTGTTCTCCAAAGTGGCTGTACTAGTTTGCATTCCCACCAACAGTGTAAGAGCGTTCCCTTTTCTCCACACCCTCTCCAGCATTTATTGCTTGTAGACTTTTGGATCGCAGCCATTCTGACTGGCGTGAAATGGTACCTCATAGTGGTTTTGATTTGCATTGCTCTGATAATGAGTGATGTTGAGCATCTTTTCATGTGTTTGTTAGCCATCTGTATGTCTTCTTTGGAGAAATGTCTATTTAGTTCTTTGGCCCATTTTTTGATTGGGTCATTTATTATTCTTACTTCCTAACTATCTGGACCTCTTTATGGACACTCCAAATTTGTACCTGTTATTCTTGTATATTATTTGTCTGCATATCTAGATTATAAAGTGTTTGAGAAAAAGAATTCCATCTGTATATCCTATACAGTGTATTGTTAATATAGATATAATAAATACTCAATTGTGGTCGAGTAAAAATTTCAGTTTTTATAGGAAAAAATTTAAGATTATCAGTCCAAATTAAAAGAAATTTGTCTCCCTGGAATTGGTGACTTGAGAGTAAGGAATGTCATCATATTGACCAAGGAATTGCTAGTGATAAACTAAAGTTCAAGTATGTCAGTCAAACTTTTCATTTTAAAGCAAAACCAATAAGACAATATTTGCGCACATTGGTTCATGCATCATAATTATACTTGCACAGTGTATTCTGTTTTCTTTGAACTGAAAAAATTCTGCTGATGTCAGAGTATTGGGATTTTCAATGTACTAGAATGATTTTTCTTTTTTTAACCAATAGACATGGTTATTTCATTTTAAGGGATATTTTAAATATAAATTATTTATAAAAATTCTCAGAATGCTAAACAAATTCTTTAAGATTTGGCATGTAGTTCATGCCTCTTTATCTTAAAACCTTATTTTCTTTCACACAACCCAGTGATGTTTTCTAATAATTTATTGTAGGTTGGTGTCTAATATTTCCCTAAATGTCCTAGAACTTGAGGGTTGATTTTAAGCAAGTGTAGTAAGTCTCAGAGAAGCCACTGGATCCAGGAGAAGGAGCATCATGTTAGGGGGTCTGGACTGTGTCCAGAGTCTGGCCCATTCTACACAGACAGTGGCTGCTGAGGTCTTTAAAGTGGTTTCTCTTTGCTCCATATCTAAATGATATTTAGTCTAAAGTATCTGAGGTCTTTCATAAAGACAGCTTACCCAGTGTGGGTGGACTTAACCTCTTGTCCTGGAACAGAAGGGAGAACGCAGGCCTCACCTTCTTGGAGGAGCACAGCTGGGAGATCAGGTCTGGCTTTATGCAGGTGACTGCCCCCATAGGGTGGGGCAGCATGGACACTTTCTCTCCCCAACTGCACTGCTTTGTTTTTTCTAAAGGACTTACAAGATACAAGATTCTTGGGTAGGAGCACTGCAAGGGTAAAAATGTAGCAGAAGAGGGACACAGAATGCATAACTTTGTAGCAGTAGGTTTCCTTTTTTCCTTTTTCTGTTTTGATGGAGATTTTGCTTTGGACTATCTAGAAAGATTCCGAGAAGGCAATGGCAACCCACTCCAGTACTCTTGCCTGGAAAATCCCATGGGTGGAGGAGCCTGGTGGGCTGCAGTCCATGGGGTCACTAAGAGTCGGACATGGCTGAGTGACTTTACTTTCACTCTTCACTTTCATGCACTGGAGAAGGAAATGGCAACCCACTCCAGTGTTCTTGCCTGGAGAATCCCAAGGATGGGGGAGCCTGGTGGGCTGACGTCTATGGGGTCACACAGAGTCGGATACGACTGAAGTGACTTAGCAGCAGCAGCATCTAGAAAGATTAGATGGTGATTTATATTTTACAGTGTAAACATAGGATGTCCTTCCCTATAATGTTTTTCCCAGTATTGTTTTCCTGTGATGACATCTTAATCAATTCCAGCTCTCAGGGCATTGTGAGCTTGAATCCATCACACTACTGCTCCATGTGTGGTTGTGACATAGGTGTCCTTCCCCTATGAGAGCATCTATCTCAAACTTTCAAAAGAACCAGATCAGGGGAGGGGAAGTTTTGTGTCTAGAATTTTTTTCAGTTTTATTGAGATGTAATTGACTTATAATGTTGTATAACTTTAAGGTGGGAAGTCCTGGTGGCCCAGTGGTGAAGAATTCACCTGCCAATGTAGGAAACATGGGTTTAATCCCTGGGTCTGGAAGACCCCCTGGAGAAGGAAATGGCAACCCACTCCAGTATTCTTGCCTGGGAAATTGCATGAACAGAGGAGCCTGGTAGGCTGCAGTCTGTGGGGTCACAAAGAATTGGACACAACTTAACAACAAAAAAGATGTGCAGCATAGTAATTTGAAATGTATATATATTGTGAAATTATTACCACAATAGAGCTACTCATTGCAGCATTATTCACAATAGCTGGGACAACCTAAGAATGAATGGATAAAGAAAATGTGGTGTGTATATTTATTTATATATATATATATATATATATATATATATATATATACTGCTGCTAAGTCACTTCAGTCGTGTCCGACTCTGTGCAACCCCATAGACGGCAGCCCACCAGGCTTCCTGTCCCTGGGATTCTTCAGGCAAGAACGCTGGAGTGGGTTGCTATATATATATATATATATATATATATATATATATAGAGAGAGAGAGAGAGAGAGAGAGAGAGAGACAATGGAATATTTTTCATCCATAACAAAGAATTGGAGAAGGAAATGGCATCCCACTCCAGTTCTTTTGCCTGGAGAATTTCAAGGACAGAGGAGCCTGGCGGGCTACAGTCCATGGGATCACAAAGAGTCGAACATGACTATGCGACTAACTGTATAACAAAGGACGAAATCTTGGCACTTGTGACAGCGTGAGTAGACCTAGAGGAAATTATGCCAAGTGAAATAAATCAGATAGAGAAAGACACATACTGTATGATCCTACTTATATGTGAAATCTAAAAAGTTGCGCTCAGTCTTCAGCCTTTCATTAGTCTCCCAGAGAGAGTCTCCTTCTCTCTGCCCTCCCTGCTTCAGCCTCTCAGGGCATAGTCCCACCATCTGCCAGCATGCTGTGCTCCTACCTCCAAAGAGAGCAGAGCAATACCCTTTGTATATTTTTAAGCTATTGATTTTTGCCTGATATTTAATATTTGTTGTTGTTGACATTCAAATCTTCCTTAAGTAACTTGAATGGATGTATTTGAAACAGGAATATGCTAAGTTTGGAACTCTGTATTTGATATTTAAATTTTGTTTAAAATTCTTATTTGCATGCTATGTTGCATTTAAGAAATAAAAAAGCCAAGTCAAATAAGATAATATATTTGGAAAGTGAGGCACCATATAAGTCCAAGGTATATTAATAAGAACCTGGCAGCCCTCCATGAATGCCAATATTTCTTAATTTATAAATTTCCTATGATGCATTCAAAAGATAAAATTGATTAAAATAATCATATAAAATGTGACATTAATATAAAACATTATATACTATTTTAATAAACATTTATTTAGTATTTTCTATGTGCCTGGATACTGTTTTAGAACTAGGAATATTTAAAGGATAATTATACATGGCCTCTGTTCTCCAGAGCTGTTCTCAAGAGCTCAGAGTCTAACCAGGGACATTGCCAGGATAGAATTAACCACTTTGGGGTAACAGCATAGGAATTCTAAGAAGACTCTTATT
Source organism: Tragelaphus eurycerus (assembly GCA_935064755.1). NCBI lineage: Eukaryota > Metazoa > Chordata > Mammalia > Artiodactyla > Bovidae > Tragelaphus > Tragelaphus eurycerus. The sequence continues at coordinate 10,960,599 of CAKXYN010000038.1, forward strand.
TTTTAAGTTCTGGGAATGCTTTATATTGAAATCCCCTCTTTACAAAGCTAAGTTGTTTAACTTGAGCAGAAGTGGTTTGATACCAGGCTATACAATGGATTTAGAGCTGGGTTAAATACGAAGTCATAGCATTTACCTTTTTCTCTCTTGTTCTTCATGCTGAAGCTATATAGAACTGAAATCCCAAGCAGCCCACTGGGATTAAACTTGTGAATTTAATATCAAACTGGAAGGTACAGGCCATTCTACATCTCAGATGAGGCCCAACAGCCTACGAATGAGCTGCTGCTAAGTCACTTCAGTCGTGTCCGACTCTGTGTGACCCCATAGACGGCAGCCCACCAGGCTCCCTTGTCCCTGGGATTCTCCAGGCAAAAACACTGGAGGTGGGTTGCCTTTTCCTTTTCCAATGCATGAAAGTGAAAAGTGAAAGTGAAGTCGCTCAGTCGTGTCTGACTCTTAGCAACCCCATGGACTGCAGCCTACCAGGCTCCTCCATCCATGGGATTTTCCAGGCAAGAGTACTGGAGTGGGGTGCCATCGCCTTCTCTGATGAATGAGCTGAAGTTCAAATTTATCTGGGTGTCCCATGTTTTGTCTGACAGCCCTATTCCAGTCCAATACATGATAGCTGGTGGTGAGTGCTGAGGAAAAAATGAAGCAGGGAGGACCATGAGGAGTGCTAAGAAGGTGGGGAGAAGGGGTTGCTGTTTGCAGCAAGATAGGGTGGACAAGGGAGGCCTCTCTGAGGCAGGGTTTGAGCAGAGACCCGCAGGAGGTAGTCAGTGAGCCATATGTCTGTTTGGGGGAAGAGCATTCCCAGCAGCAGGGACAGCAAAGGATGCTGAGGTGGGAGTGTGGCCGGCACTTTCAAAGAAGAGCAAGTGGGCTGGGAGAGCTGGAGTGGAAGAGCAAGGGGAAGAACAGTAGTGTATGAGGTCAGAGGAGTACTTGGAGCCAGATAACATAGAGCATGGCAGGCCATTACAAAGACCTTATTTTTCACTCAGATGGGAAGACATAGGAGGACTTTGAAAATAGTAGTGATATGATTTGAATTTCTATTTAAAAAGTATCACTTTGGCTGTGTGTTAAGAAAGAACTGAAGGAGGAATTTGGGAGACTCTAATAAAAGCCACTGTAGGGATCCAATAAGTAGTGGTGATGACTTGGCAAGATGATGGCAGTGGTTGTGATGGTGATAAGTGGTTATGTATCACCCACCTGTATCCGAATATATTAGATAAATTGAGAGAAGGGAAGCTCTTGTGAAGCCCTCATTATTAAAAGAGATGGCAGATGGAGGAGCAGGTGAACATGACTGGGGACCCCAGGTAGGTTTCTAGGTGGAGGTGATGGAATTGAGCCATGGATGCTGACTGAAGTTGTATTTGTGGAAAAGAGGATGAGAGCTAGTACATTCTGCTTCTTTCTCTTGTTCCTACTGGTAAAGGACCCCTCCTTCTATCTGAAGTCATTCCGACGGTTTTGTAGTTCATTCCCAAGGAACTGTTGATGACTGTTGCTCTTCCAGAGGCAAAAGTTCTGCCTCTAAAAAATAATAATGTTTTAATTTAGTATGTATTATGTGTGTGTGTGTTGCCCAGCCATGTCCAACTCTGTGCTACCCCATGGACTGTAATCCGTCAGGCTCCTCTGTCCATGGAATTCTTCAGGCAAGAATACCAGGGTGGGTTGCCATTCCCTTCTTCAGGGGATCTTCCTGACCCAGTAATTGAACCTGGGTCTCCTGCATTGCAGACAGATTCTTTACCATATCAGCCACCAGGGAAGCCCAATATGTATTATAGATAATATTAAAATAATATGATTTATCTCACTTGTTTATAAACATCTTAGCTATGATTCTCAGTTTTTCCTTTTTATTAGCAGTATGTGAACTTCATACCTCTCATTACATATTTTTTTATATGATTCTGTGTGAGAACAAACTACTTTAGCAGGATAGTATCCTAGAGCTGCTATAGCTTTTGAACCCCATGGTACATGTGAGGAAGCAGTTCTAGAGCATAAAGTCATTTACAGCCCTCCTCCCTGCCTCCTATAGAGGTCTATGTTATATACTTCAGTTTTGAATTGTTCTGAACAGTCTTTTTATTTTAAAATTTTATTTTCTCCCGTATACTTTTAGGGAATGAAAAATCTAAACAAGCAGATATTTCACAATAGGAGATCAGCTGTGACTTAACATTGTCTCCCAAATACACTTGATCCCTGTGGACACTGGCTCCTTCCTTGCCTGGTGAGGGAACGGTTTCTCTCCATCCTAACCCATTTTGCTGATCCTCTGCCATGTTCATTTTCTTCTTTCTAGGCACAGGTGAAGGTGACACTGAGGTTTGTGTTTTTTTTTTTAATGTGAAACAGGTGTGGATAAGCTCGCACCTCAAATTTTCTTTGAAGGAGGAAATACATTTTCCCTGCCAGAAGATGTTATTAAGAGAGTAAATAAATTTTAAAGAGTGTATTTATTTTAATAAAAATCCTATTTCGTTTCTAAATGACATGTAAGCTTTGGTAGTCTGCATTATAGAAAAACAGATAGTGCAATAGCTCTGGATGGATATTTGATCACTCTTCTCCAAACATAACTGTAGATGACTTGGCAAGCAGATGGTGTCTTATTATCTCCGGTGGAGAGCCTTGAATGCAGCCTGTAAGCCTTTGAATGGTCTGTTTTGTATCTAGGTGGAAAACGTTTAGCTCAGCCTTTTTTCTGTTCTTTTTTTTGCATGGACACATTACTAGGCTGTATTAACTCTGAAGGATAAATTAACTCCTATCTCTATACTTGGAAAAATGCACACTTTAGGAATGAGGGCATAGATTCACACTGTGGATATGGAGTCATAATAAACAGCAAAGGAGTGGGAATGTGAAAAATGGAGTCAACAGTAAATATGTCTAAAACTAATAAGTGTTGGTAATAGACACAGGCAAATTAATTAAACAGAAGCTTATTCCAGTGGCTATTTTATGAGTTTTTGGGTGGATTAGGCCCATTGGGGTGGAGCCCGTCTCTTAGTCATTGCAGGATTTTGTACTCTCCACCCTCCATACCACTTTTACACTCATACCACCTAGCACCATGCCTTTCTAGAAGGAATTTCATTAAATTTGTTGAATTATTGAAAATCATTGATTTTAGTTTAATTGGTGCTACATTTGAACTTTTTGTGCACTGGATTCATATAGTTAATCTCTTAATGTATCATGAAATATATTGATGCTTATACTTTATGATGACTGCACAGCTTTAAATGTCAGATAATTCTGTTTTGATGTAATGTAGTCTTTTAATAAAAGTTTAATTACAGGGATTTATAAATATAGTTCAGATTTTATATTTCTGTAAGCCTTTATATATGAGCAAATAAAATAATTCTTGACCTGCTCCAAATATTAAAAATTTACCTTGATATTCAGATCAATAGCATTGGATCTATTCCACACTGTATTAGCTTAGACTGCTATAACAAAATACGATAGATGGAATGGTTTAACAACAGAAATTTATTTCTCACAATTCTGGAAGCTGGGAAGTCCAAGATCAAGGTGCCAGCCGGTCAGTTTCTGATGAGGGTGCTCTTCCTAGCTTTCAGATGGCTGCCTCCCCTCTGTGTTCTCATATGGCTTTTTCTTGATGTCTGTACACATGCAGTTTACCACTCTTTGATATATCTTCTTATAAGAGTACTACTCATATCAATAAAGCTCCACCTGCATGACCTTTTCTATCCTAATTACCTCCCAAGGGACTCATCACCAAGTGTCATCCCACTGGGAGCATCAGCACTTTCATTTTTGGGGATGGGGCACAAATACAGTTTGTAACACATGCAGAGGACATTTCTTATGTATCTGTACTGACGATCCTGACTTCTTCATGTCAGCTTCTTTGGTCTTTGACATTCATGCTGACCCCTAAGATGAGATAAAAGAAAGTAAATAATTGGTAAATGAGGAGAATGAAATGAAAGTACAGTAGTGGAACCACTTAACTTAGATGACAGTTGAGAGTAGAACCAATAGAGAGGTCAGAATGTTATTGACCAATGAAAACATTTAAAATACTAAAGCATATGAAGCTTAGTCAGACAAAGGATGATAGTCAGTGTACTGAAGTGGCATTGAGATGCTTGCCAAAGTACTTCTTGAGTAGCTACCACAGCAGATACCAGCCTCCGGGTACCCACATGCTTCTCTGGGAGCATATCAGAGATGTGTGGAGTCTAGGTGCTAACAGGTGTTTGCCTCTCTTCCCAAAGTTTATCTGCCCCTGAAGAATTCCAAGTCTATATCTCTATGTGGTTATTCACGAGTTGTGGTAGCCACAATATCCCAGCAATTGCTTTGCTTCAGTAGTTCAGGCAGATGAGGCCTAAAGAGCATCTTCTTAAACTCCTCAGGTCACTCTGTCTAGGGTGTGAAAACAGCTCATTAGCTAAGAGTTTTTACCCTAGCTCTGTAGTGATGACATGGACATTGAGAGTCTGGAGTGTAGCTGCAGACATGTGCAGCCTCCGTTAATGAGAACATTGGACATATTATTTTAACACTATAATATAATTAGTGAAGCAATGTTTCCATTAGATAAAACTTCTGGAAGTCTTTATTAGTCCTAATAGTCCCTCTAGACCTAATAGAACACCAGAATATTATTTCATGTGATCTGTCCAGCAAGATTTGAGTTTTCTTTCTTAGCAATATCACTGGTGCAAGCTACCATATGAGAAAAAGGTCAATGATAGGACAAGGATCAGAGAATTAAGTTTGTGAATCCTACCCTTGGAATTCTTCCTGGAGCTTGTCTTTTTCTACTAGTTTACTCTGTTCCTGGAATTAAAAGTCAGCAGCTGTGGTTAGGAAAAGCTATTGATTATTTAACTACTGTGCTATTAACTACACTACTAGTTACCTCTGTTAATGGGAGATTCTTTAGGTTAGGAATCATGTGTTATTCACTAGTGTATCTGAAACATTTAGCATTTTACTGAATGGAATAATCATGAATGAATTAGATTTTTCTACAAACAGAGTCAAGATTAGTTCTCAAGAGGAAAGTTATAGTATTTATAATCCTTACTGCTGCTGCTAAGTCGCCTCAGTTGTGTCCGACTGTGTGACCCCATAGACAGCAGCCTACCAGGCTCCCCTGTCCCTGGGATTCTCCAGGCAAGAACATTGGAATGGGGCGCCATCGCCTTCTCTGATTTATATTCCTTAACTCTGAGACAAATGAAAAACCCTTCCTTTCAAAATTGGGATCAGTGGCACACCATGTTCACATCAAAGGTTGATTTTCTCCTCTCATTTCCTTTCAGTGTCCTGGATTGGGATGATTCTAATACTCATAACAGATATCATATATTGCATGCTTATTAGAGTTTAAGAACTATGATATACACTTTAAATTACACTAAAGATAATAACACTGGAAATAGTTACTCAGCTTTTGCTATGTGCCAGATACTAAGTGCTTTATGTATAGCTACTTAATGTCAGTTCCATATTGCAGATGGGGAAACTAAGGCACAGAGAGGCGCACCTGGCCCAGTCAGCTGGTGGGTGTGCAGTCAGACATTGAACTCAGCCTCTGTGCTCGCTCCTTTAAGCCTTTTCAGTGTTGTCTCCTGTGTGTTATGCTGCCTCCAAGGCTGTCACTGGTCCTTTTGGTCCTTTGGTGCAAATTAGAAAGAAGCACGTCTTCCTCAGTAATAAGAAATTTTACAAACATAAAGCCATTGTTTAGGAATTATGCAAATTGAATTATTAAACATAAAAGTATAGATCTTTTGAATTTTTAGTCAAACTTTCGGAAAATAGCCCCTGGGATATAAAAGTTGATTTCATAATACACTTCTTTCTTTATTAGAAATTGAATTACTTATGAGAAATTGAATGCTTTCTCCAGTATCTCTTTTTCTATAGAAATGGTTCCTAGATTTGTGTGGCATCTCTTTTGTGATGTGTTAGACCTTAAGAGGTTTATGCATTTTAATATTATGAAGATATTTTTCCCACTGATGACTAATATTGAAAAAGTTAAATATGTCCTGAGAGCTACAAAATTATTTGGATATGAGTCAGGTAAATTATTGCTGAAAGTATGTATATGTGTGTATATTTGAGATAGTTATTCTTCTGTGCATAATTCTTTTGAAGAAAAATCTGCCCATAGTATACATGTTGTTATACAAGTTTTTTAAAAAAATACGGTCAATGAAATCTACCCTCTTAACAAAATTTTAAGTGTGCAGTGCTGTTCAAAGTAGGCGTAATGTGGTACAGTGCGTTTCTAGAACTTAATTGCCTTATATCACTAAAACTTTAAGCCAGTTGAATAGCAGTTCACTGTTTCCCTTTTCCTCAGTCTCTGGCAACCACCACTCACTCTGCTCTCAGCTTCTGACATTAAAAGATGTATAGCATTACTGATCAATCACCAGAGAGAATGTCATAATTTAATAAATAAGTCATTTTTATAAGAAATTTAAATTACTGATATCACAGCAGTATTATATTCTTTCCTATGGTTATTAGTTAACTAAAGTTGTAAATTTTTACAAAATTGCAGTAATTCACATTTGTTGTAATTTTCAAATTGTATATGTCATCTGAACAGTGCTCAAACTGTAGTATGCATTTAGCTCATCTGAGATCATATTAAAATGTAGATTCTAATTCAGGAAGTCTGGTGGGGCCTGCGATTCTGCAATTCTAACAATCTTCTAGATGATAGCGGTGTTGCTAGTTTGCGGACTGTGTCAGCAAATATCTAGAACTACAAAGAGGCCATGATATTCATTTTCATAAGCTTTTCCTTTAACGACAACGTTGTCATATCCAATATAGGAAAGAATTGCTTTTGAAACAATTTTAGATCATAGCTGGGCTAATAGTGAGATTTATAGGTGAATTAAATCTTCCTCCTTTTTCTGGTAATTCAATGTTACAGAAATTGGTGTCAGAGCCAAGAAAATCTTCAACTGGTTCAACATCAGTGATATCATTTTAGTAAACAGCATTGCTTCATGTTTCTTCAAAGAATTTCTTATTGCTTTGAAGGGCATTATTGATTAAGGTTTGGTTCCTGCACATATTGCATATAGCATTAAATAACATCAGTGTTTCAAGAAGCTGAAATATTTTAATGGCAGTTAATTTTTGTACTGCCAGAATTTCCATAGCTAAGAAAAATCAATTGCCGTATTAAGTGGGTAATGATATAGTAATCTGCAATTTATGCCCAAGTCATATTTATTTTGTGTATTATTGATGGGAAATGAATATTTGTTGTTACATAATGATCTGTGTCATCATGAAAGTATTTGTAGATTTAAGAACTCAGAAATATTCTGATCCGGTAAACAAATAGCAGATGATGTGGGCTGCGTTATACAGCATCAATTTAACCTGTGCACTAATACCAATAAAGAACTTTTTGCTCACATTTCAGATACTTACCTGTAATTTCTTGTGTAAAAAACAGGTTATTTTAGATGTTTGACCAACAAGGCCTTTTGATAATCAATCATATTTGTTCTTGTCAGGAATATCCTAACAAAATATTCTGATTTTGTTAGGATAAGATACAATGCTGCTATCTGTTAGAAAACTGTCATAGTTAACAGGCAAATTGCCCATATTTTGAGTAAATAAAGTTAAAAAGTATTTCAGTAGTTCAAAATGGTAAAATTGTCTCTGATACGAGTGATAACCTCTTGAATATGGAGTCTCTGTGCGTGTATGCGTGCTCAGTTGCTTCAGTCATGTTTGACTCTTTGTAACCCTGTGGTCTGTAGCTCACCAGGTTTCTCTGTCCATGTGATTTTCCAGGCAAGAATACTGGAGTGGGTTGCCATATCCTTCTCTAGGGGATCTTTAAAGTGCAAAAATTAACAACGCTATGTGGCAGCCCTGGCCACCTCCCATCCCAGGGCCGTTTTCTCATGGTGTTTCATATTAAGATTGTACTCAGTGGTTAGACAGTGAATGGATAGTGGTTCCCTCACTCCTGGCATCTCCACTTTCCAGATTAACCTCAAAATTCAGTTGTAGAAAACCAGCTAGGACACCTGAAGTCTTTCCACATGCAGTAGTGATAAGATCTGCCTAGATTTCTACATGGAGCCCTCTTGGAGAGGGAACTGATGTCGGTAGAATTTCCATCCATGGAATTTGTAAGTCAGATCTTGAGCAGAAAGAAGGGGAATTCATGCAAGTCTCTGTGCAGTCTTGATTTTCATGTGATCTTGACTAGAAATGCCATTTTATGGTACTAGTGTCGTGGCTGGAATGAAACTGGAATCACCTAGCCCAGCCTTTTCTCCAGTGTAGGAGTCTCCTTTCTAGCTTCCTTGAGTACCTCCCTTTTAGCTGAGGGTTTCCAGTGATGGGCTGCTCAGTAGTTCTTTTCATTTCAGTGCATTCCAGAGGCCCAAGTCTATTTACTAGAAATATTAACCATATATTAGGCTGTCTTAATTATCAGTTAATTAATTACTAGCTTGTAACTTTATTCATATTATTTTTTTTGATACAGTAAAACTTTGATCTTCAAACATTTATCAAAGGTGAATCTACAGTCCACATTTAGCTACAAAGTAATAGATAAAAGCAGAATATAGGAATACAGAATTTCAAAATTGGAAGAAATTATATAATGATTTATATTTGAGTTTTTCATTTAACCCCTCCCCCCACAGATGTTTAAGTATAGTATTCCCCTTGTGTGCCAACTTTAAATATCAAAAGAAAATCTCTTCTAGTGTATAAGAGCTGAAGTGCTATCAAAATCCCAATGATAATAAATACTCTGTGGAATGTAACTGATTGTATAGAAATGTTTAAGGTCATTTAGTCTTATTAGCAATAATGTCAGTCAATATACCCTGAATGCAGTGGATGCTCACAGAATCATTAAGCTAATTGTCTTTGGGGGATCCATGTTGCATATTTCTTTTCCAATTTACCATGCTCTCTCCAAGGCTGCCTTTCCCCCTTTTTTTCTGGTTCTTTTAATATTTTCACTTGAGATCTATAAATATCTAGTCAGAATTTAAATTGTGGAAAGATCCTAATGGGAACTCTAGCTCCAACTTTCTTCTTCCTTTTTAACCAGGCCTTTTTTTTTTTTTTTTTTTCCTCATGAAAGATTTGGGCTTAGTTTGAATAAATCATAATCACTGTGGTTCTTAGCTGTTAACAAGAGCAAAATGAGGGTTCATGCTGGCCGGCTGTTGTGGCGGCAAGAGCAGGTGGATGGGCTGTGCTGCTGAGGAGGGCTTTAAGTTTGGCAGCTGTCTGACAGATTTGGACCCACCCTTCCTCTCAATTAATCCTGGCGGGGAGGACAATTTACAGAGTGTAAAAACGGGACAATGCGCCCTATAATGGCTGATTTCAACTTGGCCTCAAGCTTAAGGATGTGTTTAGAGCACTATTTCCAGAGGGCACACAGAGGTATCAAAGCTGGAGTAGTTTTTCACCAGAGTTTTACCCACCTTTCAAATACATAGTCTGTAATAGTTCTCAAGACATTGAGTAGGAAAGTTGGAATCACAGTGAAAAAAAATCCTCATGGTTCTACTTTTTCTTCCATTCTTGCTTCTTTCAACTGTCTGGGTCTGTATACAGAAGCAAATCAACAAATATTAAGTAAATGTCTATGGAGAATTCTTGAAGGAAAATAATCAAGCTAAGAGAAAATCCCTGCCTTCTATTAATGTATGGCATAATTGGAGGTGAAAGGATGAGATAATCATGTGTGAAAAATTATTCAGGCTCAATATATTTCTCTGAAACACAAAAGGAAGAGCAGGGGTTTATAGCAAAGAAAGTTTTATGTACATTGCAACAATTTACTTTGAATAGCACCACTTTAAAATACTGTGTCCTACTAACTCCATTCATAACCTAAATATTCTGATGGTGCCAGTTTTTTGTTTTTTTTTTTTTTAAAACCTCCTCCAAATTCTGTTTTTCAGGTGATCTTTATTCTGAAAGTGATGACAAAACCTAGTCAGATCATATGTTCCCATTTACAGTTCAGAAATTTTGGTCACTATTTAGTTTTATATTTTCTGCTAACTTGAGTGTGACCCTAGGAAATCCTCTTCATTTCTGTATTTCTTGGATTCCTAATCTATAAAATAAACTGGTTTATCCTTGAAGTACATTGGGGTTCTTAAATGCAATGATTTTGATATTTATATACAGAGGATGAGATGATTGGATGGCATCACCGACTCAATGGACATGAGTTTGGGTAAACTCCAGGAGTTGGTGATGGACAGGGAGGCCCGGCGTGCTGTGGTTCATGGGGTCACAAAGCATCGAACATGACTGAGCTGAACTGAACTGATACAGGTAAAACTCTTTTGACCTTAGAGATTTCTTAGTAGTGTCTAGCCAGATCTTGATTATTTTCCTTAAAAGGTTCTTTTAATTAGAAAAGTAGTTTATGCTGCTGCTGCTGCTGCTAAGTCACTTGAGTCATGTCCAACTCTGTGCGACCCCATAGACGGCAGCCCACCAGGCTCCCCTGGCCCTGGGATTCTCCAGGCAAGAACACTGGAGTAGGTTGCCACTTCCTTCTCCAATGCATGAAAGTGAAGTCACCCAGTCGTGTCCAACTCTTAGCCACCTCATGGACTGCAGCCCACCAGGCCCCTTGGTCCATGGGATTTTCCAGGCAAGAGTACTGGAGTGGGGTGCCATTGCCTTCTCCAGTTTATGCTAGTCATAGAAAATTAAGAAAATACAGACGAGAGAAAAAAGGCCCACCTGCCAGAATAACTGAATAATCATATATGCTTCCCTTTCCGCTTCTTCAGTTGCTAAGTCATGTCCTACTTTTTTGCAACCCCATAGATCATAGCCCACCAGGCTCCTCTGTGGGATTTCCCAGGCAAGAATACTAGAATGGATTGCCATTTCCTTCTCCAGCGGATCTTCCTGACCCCAGGATCAAACCTGAATCTACTGTATTGCAGGCAGATTCTTTACCACTAAGTCACCAACCCACTCCAGTGTTCTTGCCTGGAGAATCCCAGGGACGGCGGAGCCTGGTGGGCTGCTGTCTATGGAGTCACACAGAATTGGGCACAACTGAAGTGACTTAGCAGCAGCAGCACCAGGGCTTTCTACTTGTACTGTGTCCCAATTCAGTGAGAGTCCTAGTAATGGTGATCTGAGAGCACACCTGAGAGGTTATCACCAGACACTCTTCATCATCCTAGGTACTGGATACTGCCTGACCAATGAGTGATCCAGTTCCAGAACCTCATCCTAAAGGGCCTGCTTTCTAAAACCATTAAAAAAAATTTTTAAAACTACTTTCTTCTCTTTACGTTTATTGATGTGAACCCTTATATCACGAATTCAAGATTTTTCTTCTTTTCTGATGTATGCAATTATTTTTCCCTCTAAGCAATTTATTAATCTTATCCCACAAATTTTGATATGCTGTGGTTTTAAATTTTCATTCAGTCCTAAATATATTCTAGTTTTTTCTTTGTGGTGCTTCTTTGACCCATAGCTTTTTTATAAATATGCTGTTTAATGTACAGATAACTTACAGATTTCCAGAAAATTTTCTTATTATAATTTCTAGTTGTAGTCTATAGACTGTTGTAGTCTGATAAATACTTTGTAGGATTTTAATCTACCATTTATTAAGACTATTTTTACCATTTACCTCTCTTTTATTTCTTTGTGTAGAGTCAGATTTTCCTCTGGTATCACTTTCCTTCTGCTTAAAGAACATTCTTTAACATTTCTTGCAGGGCAGGAGCTAGGGATAAATTCTCTTAACTTTTATTTTTCCAAAAAGTATTTGTATTTATTTTCATAAGATACTTGTCTAGCTGACAAAAGAATTCTCGGTACCGAGCTTCTTTCTTTCAGTGTTGTAATGTCTATTATATTCTGGCTCGGATAGCTTTTGATAAGTATGTTGTCATTTAAATCATTGTTTCTTTATATATAATATGTCTTTTTTCCTTCTGGCTATTTTTATGATTTTATTCATGGGTACTTAACAATTTGATTCTGATATGCCTTGGCATTTTAAAAAATAGTTCTTCTCATTGGCATTTATTTGGCTTAGATTTGTGTTTTTTTTTATGTATTTTTTCATCAACTTTCGAAGAGGCCATTATTTTTTCAAATTTTTTTTTCCATTCATGCCTATCTTATTCATATGCATCAATGACATGTATGTTAGAATGCCTGATATTGTTCTTCAGATCACTGATGTTCTGTGTTAGTGTTCATTTGGATGGTTTCTATGGCTGTGTCTTCAAATCTGCTGATTTTTTCTTTTGTGGTGTCTAATAGAATGTTAATTTTATCTGGTGTATTGTAAATTTCAAGTTTATTTTTCATCTTTAAACTTAAAAAAAATATGCCTTCTATTTCTCTTCTCAGACTGCTCACATATCCCTCCCTTCTTAAAATACAAAGCATTTTAACATCTTTGTTCACTTGTTCACTAGTTCTGTCATCTGTTTCTATGTCTGTTTTTCTATTGGCTAATATTTTCTATTATAAGTTAGTTTTCTGCTTGTTGCATGGCAATTTTTTATTACATGTTAGATATTATAACTTGTACATTTCTGGTGCTAGATTCTATTTTCCTTTTAATATTATTGGATTTTATTTCTGTATGCAGTGTATTTACTTTGTATCAGTTGGAATGTTTTATAATTATAGCAAATGTAGCCCCACTATTTAGGGAATATACTTTGGAAGATTTTACTTGATTCCTCACCTATTATAAGATCACAAACTCTTCCTAGCTCTGTGCACCTGGTTCTGTGCTGACCCTCCCCCACCATCTTCCCACTGCATCCTGGTAACTACCTCCCAGGACATAAGCTTGGTCAAGAGTAGGGCTCTTTTCACTTGCTTCTCTTCTTTCATGGATCACAGTCTTGTCTTGCTTTTTGTCCATTGTCTTAAAATTGTCATTTCGTATATTTACTAGTCATTTACGGTAGGAAAGTAGCTATTGTCCATCTTGGTTACCAGAAAAATCTGTATTATTGTTTTTAGAAGTACATATTGATTTTGTTTAGTCTCTCTATCCTGTCTGACTCTTTTGTGACCCCTTGGACAGTAGCCTTCCAGGTCTCTTCTGTCCATGGGATTTTTCCAGGCAAAATTACTAGAATGGGTTGCCATTTCCTCCTCCAGGGGATCTTCCTGACCCAGGGATTGAACCTACGTCTCTGTATCTCCAGTACTGTAGGTGAATTCTTTACCACTGAGCCACTGGGGAAGCCCTTAGAAATATAGTTTCTAATAAAGTGTGCTAATTACAGAATATCCTCAGTTTAACTTCAGTCTGTGAAGTGTTGATGCTTGTTTTAGGACCTTTATGGTTTTTGTCTCTTTGTTTTATCAATTATTGAAAAGATGTGTTATAATTATAAATGTGTCAATTTCTCCTTATCATCCTTTAACATTTTGCTTTTTATACTTATAGTTTATTAGTTATTAGAATTATGTCATTGTTATATTTAGTAATGTTTTATCTCCTATTGAATTGAACCTTCTGAAATGTGAGTGACCTACACACACTAAATGTATAATTAAACCCCAAACCTTACATTGACAAATAATCATCCTATTAAAATAGTGATAAATTTCTTCTCCATTTCTGGTAAAAAAAATTAGAAAATTTATATATATATATATATACACATACATACATACACAGAATGACTTCCTTTTAAAAATAAGTATTGCTTTGGAAATACTTCTAAGAAACTAGCTACCTTAAAATAACGGTATGTATTTTTTATATAGTTTCTTGTCAAAGACTTTCTGAAGTAATAGCTTCCTCTATTACAATTTCAACTGATATCCTGGGACATGGAAAGAATACGTATTTTATCATTACTCAGTCACTTTTTGTTTTTTTTTCTAGTTTGCTTTCAGAAAAGAGGCAACGAAATTTTAAAGGCCATGTCACATGTAGCAGAAATGTAGCAAAATAGCAGAATATTGATACACACAACAGACATAACAAATTTCAAGCAGATTTTGATGACAGAAGCAAGTAGTCCTATAGTCAACATAAATCGGTAGTGAAAGATTGAGATCTTTGATCATGATCACAAAAGAAAACCTAGAATGGATATGGCAGAATAGAAAATATCTGAAGTACCTTACAGCACTCTATTGCTTTGTAATGTTGGAAGATCCTCAAATCAGAGTCTGAATCCTTGATTTCATTTGCTGGGTTGTATTTAACCCCTCAAATCTTCTATGAATGTAGCAAAGAATATAAATGAACAATCCTGCCATCAGATTTTCTGCATGGTGCATTTTTATGTCACATCTTTAATGACAAAATCTTTAATTTCTCCAAAAGTAAGCTACTTTGCTGCTGGTACTTGCTCATAACTTCCATATTTACTTTCTTAGGAATTAAAATCAGGAGGCGTATTGTCAGGGTCTTCCTAAGAAATCTCCATATCTGCTGTTCTTTCTCAGGATTTAAAAGATGACTGTCTTGAATGTCACTGCAGATGGTGACTGCAGCCATGAAATTAAAAGATGCTTGCTCCTTGGAAGAAAAGCTATGACCAACCTAGACAGCATATTAAAAAGTAGAGACATTACTTTGCCAACAAAGGTCTGTCTAGTCAAACCTATGGCTTTTCCAGTCGTCATGTATGGATGTCAGAGTTGGACCATAAAGAAAGCTGAGCACTGAATAATTGATGCTTTTGAACTGTGGTGTTGGAGAAGACTCTTGAGAGTCACTTGGATTGCAGGGAGATCCAACTAGTCCCTCCTAAAGGAGATTAGTCCTGGGTGTTCATTGGTAGGACTGATGCTGAAGCTGAAGCTCCAATACTTTGGCCGCCTGATGCAAAGACTGCTTGGAAAAGACCCTGATGCTGGGAAAGATTGAAGGCAGGAGGAAATGGGGAATGACAGAGGATGAAATGGTTGAATGGCATACTGACTTGATGGATAAGAGTTTGAGCAAGCTCCAGGAGTTGGTGATGGACAGGGAAACCTGGTGTGCTGCAGTCCATGGGGTCACAAAGAGTTGGACACAACTGGGTGACTGAACTGAACTGAACTGTCTTGAATGTAATGTGATTATCATAGCGAATTTCTTGAAATGATTCATGAATAACTGGGACATTCCTCATCTCATTATAGCCTCTGTTATTTAAAAAAGTAAATGGAATTTTAGAATGTTTGCTTTTCCCAGAAAATTGATTCAGTATCTACTCTGATAGCTGGAAACCATGGTGGCCCCAGAGGTTTAATAAAGAACCTAAGGCCTGGCAAGTGTCCCCAAGTCCTATAGACTTGCAACTTCTGTTTTGACTTGGCCTTCTTGACTCCAAAACATATATCATGCATCTTAAAAGTCAGCCAATGCTCACAGGGCAAAACTTTTCCCAAGTTTTGAATTTGTATCCTGTCATTCATCATTATCTTGACATAGTGAAAGTGTTAGTTGCTCAGTTGTGTCCAACTCTTTGCAACTCCCTGGACTCTAGCCTGCCAGGCTTCTCAGTCCATGGAATTCTCCAGGCAAGAATACTGGAGTCAGTAGACATTTCCTTCTCCAGGGGATCTTACTGACCCAGGGATCGAACCCAGGTCTCCTGCATTGCAAGCAGATTCTTTACCATATGAGCCACCAGGTGAGACCATCTTGATATATCTTTGATGCTTTTAAGATTTTTAAATAATATATTTAATCAAGCTTTGTGTATCTTTTCCCCCCAGAGTGTGATTTGATTTGTTTAAACTACTTAGTCTTTTATTACCTGAAGCAGAAATCTCATGCCTTTCATTCCATATTCTTGACTTGCTTTTCTTTTCTGTCTTCCTCTCTTCCTCTCTCTCTCTCTCTCCCTTTCTTCTTTCCTTCCATTTTTAAAATATTTCAAAAGAGTACATGGAAGGTTAGCCTTCAGAGTTCTTGTCATTCTTTTACTTTCACATCTGATTGGTAGTTTGATTATGTATTAAAAATATTAAAAATGATGTCATTTTTATTTCAGAATTTTCAAAAATTTCATACTTTATTTCACTGTTTTCAGCATTTATTGTTGCTCATGAGAAGACTAATACCATCCTGTTTTTGGTTCCTTTTTATCTATAGTGAGTCTTCTGTTTCTTGGGAAAGCTAGCATTAGAAAAGCCCTCTTAATATAAATCTATTCAAATTGAATTGTCTGTGGAGTACTGCTTTCTGATAAAAAATAAATGATAGCATAGTATGATATTTTCTAAGTTTGTATTTCACTTCCTACACAATCATAAAGATGGTAATTTCTGCAAAAATATTTCAAGATTTCTCCCCAGAAGCCTTTGATTTTTAAATGAATCTCTTGAAGACTTCCCTGGGGCTTCCCTGATGGCTCAGATGGTTAACAGTCCACCTGCAATGCAGGAGACCGAGGTTCAGTCCTTCCTGGGTCTGGAAGATCCTCTGGAGGAGGGCATGGGAACCCACTCAAGTATTCTTGTCTGGAGAATTCCATGGACAGAGGAGACTGGTAAGCTGCAGGCCATGGGGTCTCAAAGAGTCAGACATGACTTGAGTTTCTTCTTGTCTTGACTTTGACTAACACTTTCACTTTCTTCTTGTCATTCTCCTGATTGGTTTACTCCTCATTCAGGCTTAACTGATCTAACTGTTTTAATTCTTATTTAGTAGTAGCTTTGTTGGTGACTTGGGTTACCTCTATGAAGTCTAACATCTTTTCAAGATTTCAATTTTAAAATCAATTTGTGCTATAATTTATTAATATTACTATACATTTATTAAATGTTTACGACTTGCTTATTTTAATCATATATCTATTACAAATTCAATAAAAGATTGACCCAAATAGACTCTGATGTGATTGATGAGGACAGATGTTAGTGTGACGTGGCCTGAGTATTTGAGTCAGGACTAATTTTACAGGTGGCCAGTACGTGTAAAATTTTTGAGCGATGACTGCTTCCGTGTGTAATCTCCTGGCTATAAGAACTCAGATAATGAATAAAGTCAGATAACAGAGAAGTTCCACAGTCCTTTCCTGGAAGTTTCTATGATATTCTCTTTATCTTTGGTGTGTTACAAAATTTCATGGCGATGTTTCTAGGTATTGGTCTTTCCTGTTTATTCTGCTCAGCATTTGCTTCTTTCAGTGTGAAGCCAGGTGTCTGCAGTGCTGGAACATTTGCTTCTTTGCTTTTATTTTATCTGACAATATGATGCATCTCCTTGCCATTTTCTAAAGATTTTAATAAATCTCTGGTTTGCTAAGGTCTCTCTCTCTCACCTCTTTAGTGCTTCTGTGTGCTTGCTAGCTTTTGTATTTCTTGATTGTCCTTTATACAGGCATTTTTGAGGAAGAAGACATAAAAATCTATGTCAATAGTCTACTATGTAGAACCAGAAGAATCAGGATTATTTATGTTAGATGCAGAGTGCTTTTGAATAAAAATCTCAGTCTCTCTCTCTTTATGTATATATATATATATCCACTAATAGAGATTTGATATATATATATATCTCCTCAGAACAAATACATATATATGTATGTGTGTGTGTATATATATATATATATCACCTCTTACCAGATCTCTCTCTCTCTCTCTCTCTCTCTATATATATATATATATATATATATATATATATCCCCACACCAAATCTCTATTACTGGATATTTAGGTTGTTAATGATTCCTCATAATTGTTTTAAAAATGCTTCCTATTAATTTTTGGTATTTCTGATTTTAAACTCTCACTTTCCTCTGGATGCATATAAAAATTTATATAGAAAAAATGCTATTTTAACTCAAATAAACTTATATTCTATCAGATCAGATCAGATCAGATCAGTCGCTCAGTCGTGTCCGACTGTTTGCGACCCCATGAACCGCAGCATGCCAGGCCTCCCTGTCCATCACCAGCTCCCGGAGGTCACTCAGACTCACATCCATCAAGTCAGTGATGCCATCCAGCCATCTCATCCTCTGTCGTCCCCTTCTCCTCCTGCCCTCAATCCCTCCCAGCATCAGAGTCTTCTCCAATGAGTCAACTCTTCGCATGAGGTGGCCAAAATACTGGAGTTTCAACTTTAGCATCATTCCTTCCAAAGAAATTCCAGGATTGATCTCCTTCAGAATGGACGGGTTGGATCTCCTTGCAGTCCAAGGGACTCTCAAGAGTCTTCTCCAACACCACAGTTCAAAAGCATCAATTCTTCGGCGCTCAGCCTTCTTCACAGTCCAGCTCTCACATCCATACATGACCACAGGAAAGACCATAGCCCTGACTAGGCGAACCTTTGTTGGCAAAGTAATATCTCTGCTTTTGAATATGCTATCTAGGTTGGTCATAACTTTCCTTCCAAGGAGTAAGCGTCTTTTAATTTCATGGCTGCAGTCACCATCTATATATTCTATAGCAAACAAATATTCCACTCTTTCTGAATGGGACAACCATTTGAGGACTAATTAGGAGAGACTGACTCCTTTGAGGCCAAATAAAAAGACTGAATATGAAAGGCTTTTGACAGCCAATCTGGAGAGGCATGAATAGTCAGAGAAAGGTCTCCATTTTTCAGCAGTGTAAACTCAGCCTAAAGGAGAGAATGGTATATCTGCTGACATTGAGATGCTTACATCTAAAGGCAACCAAAATTTCCCCTCGCCGAAGGGTTTGGCTGTCATCCTCAAGAGTGGCTGAAAGGGGAGCAAAGGGAGACATTCTTTATTAGGGGTCGTTGAAACCCAAGGTCAGTAGAAGGGGTTTTTGACTGCCTATTAGGAAAGAGACACATTTTAAGATATTATTTATGGATAAAATAAATATTTTGAATATGAGCCTCAAATCAGTTGTACTCAACAATCTAACATTGATTCAGTTTTGAAGTTTTTCATCATTGATTTGTGCAACAGAAAAATGACCCAGAAAGTATATGTTGTTCTAACTGTAAGGTGGTGGTGGTGTTCTGATGGTAAGCTTAGCTAATGACTAAGCTGCTGAAATCTTTATTAATGGAGTGACATTCAGAGCTCAGATATTTTTAAAAAATAGCAGCACAGTCTGTAGAAGGGCTTCTCAATAGGATGTGGAACATTAATCCTCCAGATAGCACTTGTTTCTTTAAATGCTCCACTGCTCCAAATTAATCAGAAGGGTGGATGTACTGAACTTTAAGTTGCAGCCAAGCTTTCTCCCAGGAGCTCTAGATGGCATGTTTCAGGGTGAAGAGTGGCCAAGATTTACTACTTTGTGTCCACAGTCAGAACCCAAAAATGGTATAAAAGAAGCTTTTGGTAAAAGGTGAAAATTACTATTGCTCTAAATTAATAATCAAAATTATTGAAATTGAACACAACTCCAGCTTTAATTTTCTTTTTTTTCTTTAATTTTGTTAATTAATAGATAATGGTTCTCCTGACCAATGGCAGGTAAATCTGCTTGTCTGTTAAGAGGTACCTCTGTTGATCTAGTGTCTTATCCTTGAACCAGTGCTAGGCTTTCCAGAGAAATTCTGACTATGAGCTGACTCAGAAGCAGAAAGCTCTAAAGCTACTCTGAATCAGCTGGCATGAGGTGCAGTGAAAGAAGATTGGGCCAGGAGTCAGAAGCTCTGGGTCTAATCTTGGCTTAGCCACATTCCATCTCATCTGTATAGTGGGATTAATAATGCCAGCTCTGCCTAACTACAAGACTGTGAAGAATCAGTTCAGTTCAATCACTCAGTTGGTCCAACTCTGAGACCCCATGGACTGTAGCATGCCAGGCTTCCCTATCCATCACCAACTCCCAGAGCTTGCTCAAATTCATGTCCATCACATCAGTGATGCCATCCAACCATCTCATCCTCTGTCGTCCCCTTCTCCTCCTGCCTTCAGTCTTTCCCAGCATCAGGGTCTTTTCTAATGAGTCAGTTCTTTGCATAAGGTGGCCAAGTACTGGAGCTTCAGCTTTAGCATCAGTCCTTCCAGTGAATATTCAGGACTGATCTCCTTTCAGATTGACTGGTTTGATCTCCTTGCAGTCCAAGGGACTCTCAAAAGTCTTCTCCAACAGCACAGTTCAAAACCATGAATTATTTGGTGCTCAGCTTTCTTTATGGTCTAAACAGGACTAATATATGGACAGTGTGAAAAAACAAGGTATTAATATTTTTATATACACTGGAGAATTTCTGGGATCCCACTTCGATAAAGAAGAAGAAAATGCCTTTTTGTCTCTCTTCCATTATAGGGTCCTCGGTGTATTAGTTGGCTCAGAATGATATAACAGAGTATATAGACCAAGTGACTTTGATGCTAAAGTCCAAGATTAAGTTTCTGGCAATTCAGTTTCTGGTGTGAACCTTCTTTCTAGCTTGTAGATGGCCATGTTCTTGTTATGTCTTTATGTTGCCATTAATTTTCCATGCTTTTTAGTAGGTCTCTTCTTTTTTTCTTTTTAATTATATTTAATAAGGACACAAATCCTATCAGATCAGGGTCTCACTGTTACCACCTCACCTAACCTTAATTACTCCAAATACAATTACACTGGTGGTTTGAGCCTCAACATATGAATCTGCGAGTGGGGGAACACAAACATCCGGTCCCTAACATTAGAAAAGATTATATTGATCCAGGACCTATAGAGCTCTTAGCTACGGACTGATAAATGTCAGTGCCACAAATAAGGCATCAACAGAGAGAAAAATGACCATGTGCTAACGATTTGTTTTCCAGAACTTCTCAATTAGCTTGTCTGTGAAGACTCTTCCACTCTTGGCTGGTACTTGAAGGAAGGACAAAATACTTAAATTTTGAGGTGCCACTGCAAATACTTTCATACAATTTGGACGTTGTCAAAAGCTTTTCAGAAATATTGGATTCAGATATCTATACTAGAGTCATCATACTTAATTGTTTTTATTGATTGTCCCATCACATATTTCTTAAATAACATCAGTTATCTTCTTTATGTTTGTGGAACCTATGCTCTAAGGACAGAAAAGAAAGTGATGCAATTTTGATTCAAAATGAGGTTCCTCTGTCACCTATACAAAACAGTGGAGAAAGATCTCTTCTTTAAAAATAAGAGTGTAAAGGAGGAAATTGAAAACAAAATATTTAGAAAGATGCATTCTTTTAGCCCAGTTAGCACCATTTGGCATTTATGTTAAACACTTAGCATCCTAACGCTTAGGATCCTGGGTGGGAGTAGGTGCTGAGATGAGGTGGCAGTGGACTGTGTCCTACCTTAGGGTCAGGGAACAGCTGAAGGGGAGCTCATTCTGAGATCATGGGGTCTCTGAGGAGTAGTTCCAGGACCATGGGGTATTCATGAATCAGGCTCACTTCTGAGGAATCTGCCAACAGGCACAGGCATCCTCATGCTTGGCTTATTCGGAGTGTGTCTTTGTCTTTGGGAGGAGGATTGTCCTGGATAAACGCATCTGCTGGCCAGGTAAACATGGTAAGGAACTGGGCACAGAGAACCAGTCAGAAGCTTGGTGACCAGGACTGAAACAAAAGGGCAGGCTGGAATGTGTGAGTGACTTGCTTCTGAGATTGTGAAGGGGAGAGTTTTAATTCCTCCCTGAGAGGCAGAACATGATATCAGGAATTTGGGCGATTCAAAGGCAGTTCTCCTGCTGCTCTCTGGCTAAGTTTAGTTTTTCTGCCTTTTCTGGGCCAAGAAGATTGATGTATGTTAGCCTCAAATGACAGAGCTATATTTTCTTGGAGAGACTTTTCAACAAACTTTAAATAACTTTATAGTTTTGTATAATTTTAGGCGAAGCCCCTGAGGACTGATGATTTACCAAGGTTCACAAACCATTTCTAAGAGCAGAGTGAGAATTAGAAGATAAATCCATTTTCCTTAATGAAAAACATTAGAAAACAACCATATAAATACAGACAGTTTTTGCTGTGCTATGTAAGAACTAAAGAGCCTCTTGATGAAAGTGAAAGAGGAGAGTGAAATGTTGGCTTAAAATTCAATATTCAGAAAACTAAGATCATGGCATCCCGTCTAATCACTTCATGGAAAATAGATGGGGAAACAATGGAAACAGTGAGAGACTTTATTTTTCTGGGCTCCAAAATCACTGCAGATGGTGACTGCAGCCATAAAATTAAAAGACACTTGCTCCTTGGAAGAAAAGCTATGACCAACCTAGACAGCGTATTAAAAAACAGAGACATTTCTTTGCCAACAAAGTCCGTCTAGTCAAACCTATGGTTTTTCCAGTAATCATGTATGGATGTGGAGAGAAAGATACACGTGTACCCCAATGTTCATCACAGCACTATTTATAATAGCCAGGACATGGAAGCAACCTAGATGTCCATCAGCAGATGAATGGATAAGAAAGCTGTGGTATGTATACACAATGGAGTATTACTCAGCCATTAAAAAGAATACATTTGAATCCATTCTAATGAGGTGGATGAAACTGGAGCCTATTATACAGAGTGAAGAAAGCCAGAAAGAAAAATACCAATACAGTATACTACCACATATATATGGAATTTAGAAAGATGGTAACGATAACCTTGTATGAGAGACAGCAAAAGAGACACAGATATATAGAACAGTCTTTTGGACTCTGTGGGAGAAGGAGAGGGTAGGATGATTTGGGAGAATTGCAT
Organism: Tragelaphus eurycerus; assembly: GCA_935064755.1. Taxonomy (NCBI): domain Eukaryota; kingdom Metazoa; phylum Chordata; class Mammalia; order Artiodactyla; family Bovidae; genus Tragelaphus; species Tragelaphus eurycerus. Next base: position 10,983,275 of record CAKXYN010000038.1, read on the forward strand.
TGAAACATGTAAAATATCATATAAGAAATGAATCGCCAGTCCAGGTTCGATGCAGGATACAGGATGCTTGGGGCTGGTGTACTGGGATGACCCAGAAGGATGGTACGGGGAGGAAGGTGGGAGTGGGGTTCAGGATGGGAAACAAGTGTACACCCATGACAGATTCATGTTGATGTATGTTTACATGTATGTATGTATGTATGTATGTATCATGTTGATGTATGTATGTATGTTTACATACTGTAAAGTAATTAGCCTCCAATTAAAATAAATAAATTTAAATTAAAAAAAAAAAGAAAAGTGAGCGCCAAAAGGATTGCTGCTTTTGAACTGTGGTGTTGGAGAAGACTTTTGAGAGTCCCTTGGACTGCAAGGAGATCCAACCAGTCTCTCCTAAAGGAGATTAGTCCTGGGTGTTCATTGGTAGGACTGATGCTGAAGCTGAAGCTCCAGTACTTGGCCACCTGATACAAAGAACTGACTCATTATAAAAGACCCTGATGCTGGGAAAGATTGAAGGCAGGAGGAGAAGGGGACAACAGAGGATGAGATGGTGAGATGGCATCACTGACTTGATGGACATGAGCTTGAGCAAGCTCCAGAGTTGGTGATGGACAAAGCAGCCTGGTGTGCTGCAGTCCACGGGATCACAAAGAGTCGGACGTGACTGAGCAACTGAACTGAACTGAATGCATTATTTAATCTGGTGAGCATCCATCTTTATGTTTCCGAAATAGAATGTTAAATGGTTTTGACTTGAGGCCTCAAAGGCTAGGAACAAATAGTATTTGCTGAACATCCCTGTAGTCCAAAATGAAGTGCTGGGGCACCTATGCTAGACATGCTGAGGATGTGATAGTATGAAAGCACTGAGTGGATAAAGTGGAATTGCTGGACTCTGAGGTACCCTGGACCCCTCCCCTCATTAAGGAGGAGGACAGCTAAGTGCTTCCTGCTCACTTCAAGCTTGTGGGAGGCAGAGCTTGACAGTAGAGAGCTGGGGACCCAATGGATTGGTATCTTCCTCAGGTTTAAGGGCTCTGAGGGTGAGACGCCATTGGGCTGTGTTTGGGAAAACCTGAATTTCCACCAATGGCTGGGTGGTGGTGTTGCCTCAAAGGCCATGCAGAGGAAGGGAACATCATGAGAGCAAGACTTTGGAGGCGCTGTAGATAGTGGTGGTGATGGATAGCTGTGGATAGGATTTCAGCAAGAGTCTGTGTGGAGTGGGTCACCAGAGAGTTGGGGCTGAGGTTGTTGGGGTTTGGAAGAGGCCAGTGGAATTATAGGTATCACCTCTGTCCTGGGACATGCAATGAGAGGCTTCTAAGGAGGGATTCTGAATTTCCGAGAAATCCTCAGAAGTACCTTGAGAGTGTAAACATACACTCAGTCCAGACAACAGCCCCTCCCCTCACTCCTAGGGGTTCAGAAGCCATAGAGCAGGGTGGGAGGTGATGTAAGGCCAGGCGAGGAAGTGAAACAGATGCCCAGCAATCACACTGGCCACCCTCACTGCAGGCTTCCTGGGCTGCAGCGGGCTCAAGCTGGGGACACTTTAGCTTTGAAGGATGTGCACAGTTTGACTATTGCTCTAAATTACATTTTTCAGATACTGAAAGAGAAAGTTCTTTTGGCTAAAAGTGACCTGAGGACTTTTTAGTATTTTAGAATAGTCAGAAAAAAACTAGGAGATTTTCTTGAGATTTCATCTTTCAATAGAGAAAGAACTAGTCAAAAAAAGTAGTTTAAAGGAGTGTGTGTGTGTGTGTGTGTGTGTGTGTAAATGGAGGGAGAAGGCAAAGGATTGTAGTAGTACAAATCTATTTGTACTGTTTGAGGTGATGCTTAGTCAAATACATGATTACATCTTTGTGGCACTCTGGATAAAATCCATCTGGTATCTATCAAGCTATCTTGTTCTTAGAGAAAATAACCATGTTATCTCTGTAAAGTAAGCATCCTGAGAATCAATTTGATGTCTTTTTCTCTATCATATAATACAATGTCTGTCATATAATAGGTGCTCAATAAATATTTGTTAAATGAGCAGCTACTTGAAGGTAGTAGCTCTTGGTGCTTAATAATTTAGGTTCTGAATTTATAGAAATGTGGGTTCAAACCCATTTCCTCATTTGCTATCTCTGTAATTGTAGGTGATTTTTAGATGTTCTGTGCCTCAGAATCCTATGTTTAATATAAATATCATATAGTAGTGTGTTAGCTCTACCTCACTGGTGTTTTCCGGAATTATGTGACATAGCATGTTAGGATATAAGCACATGGCCTGACTTGTTAGGTAGGTGCTCTAATTATGTAAATAGATTTCGATTATCCTATTTTGTAAATGGATGCTGCATTTCAGACTTCTCCCATAAAGAGCTTATACTCTGTCCAGATACTATTGATTTGAATTAAATGTTTAACCTCATTTTTAACCATATTACCTTGAATGAGGTATGGTGGGGCCAAAGCATCAATGGAGAGAAGCCAGAAGGGGCTTTATAGTTTGCTGGGCTCACAGTTCCTTGGGCAGGACACGGCACACGGAACTAGGGTCAGTTACAAGGCAGAGGGAGAGAGGAGACCTGTGGGCGGGCGCCTTTACTGTGGTTTCTGAGGGAAAGAACACATGAGGCAGGGCAAACAGATTTAGATTTGGCTAATTTGAGCAATGTCAGCTGACTCGGGGGCATGGGGGTTGTTACTGACTGCCTGGCACCTGACCCTGGGGCAGCTAGAGCAGCTGTATATTGGCCCCAGAGTGTGAGAGCTGATAATGGAGGTTAACTGACTGCTCGAGAAGCAGAAGTGGCCAGCCTCTAGCCAGTGCTTCAAAACTGGGTCAAGAAAGCATTTAAAAAACCTATAGCACATTGCGTAGAGTCAAGTGTTAGCAGGAACTGAGGCTGAGGTTTCTGCTCGGTAGGAGAAATCATTGCATGCTCATTGTAAATACTGCAGATGCCCTCCCCCAGTTCAAGGCTCTAGCAGCCTAATACCATTTTCCTCAATTCTCTTTTAATGTGTGGTAATGTCCGCCTAAGGGGTGAGCAAAATGATTATTGTTACTTAATGTTTGCTTAGCACGGCACATTTGGGAAATGTTTCATAATACCCTATGAATGAATTCTGAGGTCCCTAGAAGTTGCTGCTGCTGCTAAGTTGCTTCAGTCGTGTGCGACTCTGTGCGACCCCATAGACGGCAGCCCACCAGGCTCCCCAGTCCCTGGGATTCTCCAGGCAAGAACACTGGAGCGGGTTGCCATTTCCTTCTCCAATGCATGAAAGTAAAAAGTGAAAGTGAAGTCACTCAGTCGTGTCCGACTCTTAGCCACCCCATGGACTGCAGCCCACCAGGTTCCTCTGTCCATGGGATTTTCCAGGCAAGAGTACTGGAGTGGGGTGCCATTGCCTTCTCCACCTAGAAGTTGCAAGTATGCCTAAATATACGTGTTTATTGAACATTTTCCCACTAAAACCATTGGGTTCGCATAAACCATAGATTGGCTCATAAGTATGGAGGCGTTCAGTTTTTCAAGTCAGCGTCTTCTCTCTGCTGTCCTGTTAGAATATATGTCACCAAGCAAGGAAGGCATTGAGGAGACATGATGCTTATGCTGTTTTACTTTTGTTGTTTCTTTTGTGCTTTTGGAAAAAATGAGAGGAAAAAAGGAGGTGGAGATGGCAGTGAAAAGTTCAATACAGTGTAAATTTGTTGTGTTTACTGATTATAGCAGAAAACATAAGTCCTCTTTCCTGTTATATGGCAAAACCAATACAATATTGTTAAGTTAAATAAAATAAAATTTAAAAAAAATAATAAAAAAAATAAAAAAAGAAAGGCAACAAGAAAAAATAAATAAATAAAAATAGATCTCTGGACATGTCTCCCACATTCCTATGAAAAGTAATAGCTTCTCTAGTGTTCCAAAGAAAATCCTAGTTATTGGATTTCTATAGTGAAGAATTATTTCAAACAACCTTACCTTGCTTTTAAAGACTACTTGGAATCTTGATACATTTTCACACTACTGGCAGTAAATTATTTTTAGTTCAACTTGTCACAGTTGACAATAAACCTAGAATCTGTTTGGAATGTACATTCTCTATAAACATCTAATTATATAGCCAGTCCAAAGATATGGTCTATGGTTTTTTACATAAACTGTAGTAAGAACAAAATTTAAATATTATGAAACCTCTATTTTATAAGCTTCCTGTTACCAGACAGATATGTCCACTCATATAAAAAGTATATTTCATTTAAAACTTGAAATCACTGAGTAAATACTGTTACAGTACAAAAATAATTCAGATAAAATTTATACACTTACAAATATTCTTACCTACCAAATGAAAACTTAGAATGAGCTGCAGGAACAGTTGTAATAACATATACAGTCTGTATGTTCACAGATGACATTTTATTCTTAAGGTTTGAAACATTCAAAGACCCATGGAATATAGAAAGAGTGCTTCTGGAGTCCTTTCCTAGTCATTACCAGTCATGTGACCTGGGGCAGATTTATCTCTCTGAAGGTCAATTTCCTTTTCTGAAAAAGAGGGAAGTATATGAAATAATCTCTAAGGTTTCTTTTATTATATAAATTGCCATGATTTTCCTTTTATAAGTTATTTTTCATTTAGGAAAAAGTAGGTAAAATGTATGGTATGGTATAAAATATGAATTTCCTTGTATAACAGGAAATCATGAACTTTGTCGTGGCATAAACTTTTTTTTTTCTCAAATAAATGTTCAGTTGGAAAAGCACTGACATTTACATGCATCTGTGAAATCATCGCCACAGATTTCCTTATGCCTTTTGTGTCGTCCCTTTCTTTCCTGCTCGTCCTTCTGTTGCCCATATCCAGGCAACCGCTGATGTACTTTCTATTGCTGTAGTTTAGTTAGCATTTTATAGGATTTTGTGATAAATGAGATCATACAGTATGTGCACTTTTTTTTCGGTCTGGCAGTTCTGTCACGCAGCATATTATTTTGAGATCCATTGTTATTTTTGCATGTGTCAGTGGCTTAATTTTTTATATTGCTGACTATTATTACATTGTAAAACCATCACAGTTGATTCACCTTGTTGATAGATATCTGCATTGTTTTCAGTTTGTATCTGTAATAAATAAAGCTGCTATGAATATTCCTTTATGTCTTTGTATGAGCCTATATATTTTCCTAAGTAAATATCTAGAAGGGAATGGCTACCTTCTATGGTAGATGTCTATTAAGAAACCACAAAACCCTTTTCCAAAATGATTGCACCATTCTACATCTCCACCAGTAGTGATGAGAGTTCCATTTCTTCCACATCCTCACTGACAACTGGTATGATCAGTCCTCACATTTTAGCCATCCTAGTGGATGTGAAGTGGTATCATATGGTGGCTTTAATTTGCATTTTCCTAATGATATATGATGTTGAACATCTTTTCATGTGCTTATTTGGCCTCTGTATATCTTCTTTGTTGAAGTGTCTGTTGAAATTTTTTCCCCCATTTTTAATTGGATTGTGTATTCTATTATTGAGATTTGAGAATACATGATTCTTTATGTATTGTGGATTCTTACTTTTAACACTTATTAGGTTTGACCACAGCAGTACTCAATCTAGAGCTAACAATCACTAGTGTTGAGGTAAGACCCTTCTATGTTCTCTGCCAGATGCCCTGGGAATCGTGAGGTTGCCTGGTCTATTTTGGTAGGAACAGGCACTAGTCACCAACCTGGGGGAAATCAGGCACTGTTACTTCTAACTCTTTGGAGTAGCTCTTTCCCTGGTCTTGGGTAATTTCCTTAAGAGCATGTGTCGATCAGGAATCAACCAAACACTTTGGGAGAACTACCTGCAGTTCTCCAGAGTTCCCTTTCCATGCGGTTTTCTCTCCTCTGGTCCTCTAGCCTGAGATTTCCAGCTGCTCCTCGTGATTTCCCCTGCCTGCTGCATTGTTGGAAACATAAGACAGTAAACTGGCATGATTGGTGGACCTACCTTGTTTGCTTTATTTCTAGGGATCACTATCCTTTTTTATCTGATGTCTAGTGCCTCAAAATTATTTTTACATGTTTTTGTTGTTTTATTTTCTTTCTTTCCTTTTTTTTGTTTTGTTTTTTATTTTGATGATTCAGCAAGAGGATGAATTTGGTCCCTTTTATTACATTTTGGCCATAACTAGAGTGATTTTTAGTTGTGTTTTCTTTGATGTTTGCATAAAGTATTTTTTTTTAAATAGCAGCCAACATTTATTAAGCACTCTCTGGTATCAACAATTGTTCTGAGAACATGAAATTTTCTTAAAATCTTAATATGAGCCACTGGCCATATTTACTTGCTCACAGTCTCACTATTATTAACATTTTGATGTATATTCCTCCAGTTCTCATGCTCTCTTTTTTTTAGACAGGTTTATTGAAATACAATTCAAATACTACATAATTAACCAATTTAAATTATACAGTTCAGTGATGTTAAATACAGTTACAGATGTATGCAGCCATCACCACAGTTAATTTTAGAATATTATTATCATGTAACAGAAAATTCTTTATTTATCGCCCTTTCATCCCCTACTTCCCCTAAGGTACCCTATCCTGTCACCCAGCAACCACTAATGCACTTTCTGTCTCTATAGTGGTACCTATTCTGGACATTTTATATAAATAGAATCATGTAACATTTACTCTTTTGTGATTGACTTACTTAACGTAGCATGATTTTTCAAGGTTCATCCATGTTTTTGCATCTATCAGTATTTCATTCCTCTTTATAACCAAATATAAAAAACAGATACTTGGATTGTTTCTGTCTTTTGGCTGTTGTGAATAGTGCTGCAAATAACCCTGTATGAAATATGCACACATATTTGAATATCTATTTTTAATTGTTTGTAATCTATGTCTATGAGTGAAATTGCTGGATTGTATATATCTTAACTTTTTAAGAATTGCCAAACTGGTTTCCACACTGGCTGTATCACTTTTACATTCACACCAGTAATGTACAAGTGTTCAAATTTCTCCACATTCTTGCAGATAAGTCATTTTCCAAGTTACAAAAACATAGTAGGTGTGAAATGGTATCTCCTTGTGCTTTTGATTAACAATTCCCTAATTATTAATGATGGTGAGCATCTTTTCATATGCTTTTTGGTCATTTGCTTATCATCTTTGGAAAAATGTTTAAGTGGCTTGCCCATGTTTTAATCTGATTGTTTGTTGAATTACAAGGAGCTCTTTATATATCCTGGTTATTACACCATTATTACATATATGGTTTGAAAAAAATGTCCTCCTATTCTATGGATGTCTTCTCACTTTCTTAGTAGCAATCTTTGATGCACAAAAGTTTTATTTTGTTGTTGTTTTTCTTTTTTAAATTGTATTTATTTATTTTAATTGATTGATTGTATTACAATATTGGTGTGATTTATGCCATATATCAACATGAATTGCCATAGGTGTACATGTGTCCCCTCCCTCTTGAACCTCCAGCCCACCTCCCACCTTTTCCCAGCCCTCTAGGTTGTTACAGAACCTCAGTTTGGGTTCCCTGAGTCATAAAGCAAATTTCCATTGGCTATCTGTTTTTCATATGGTAGGTATATGCTTCCATGCTACTCTCCATTCATCTCACCCTCTCCTTCCTCTCCCCTGCCCTTGTCTGTAAGTTTGTTCTCCATGTCTGCATCACCATTTCTGCCCTGCAAATAAGTTCATCAGTACCATCTTTCTAGATTCCATATGCTGCTACTGCTGCTAAGTCACTTCAGTCGTGTCCAACTCTGTGGGATCCCATAGACCTCAGGTCACTAGGCTTCCCCACCCCTGGGATTCTCCAGGCAAGAACACTGGAGTGGGTTGCCATTTCCTTCTCCAATGCATGAAAGTGAAAAGGAAAGTGAAGTCACTCAGTCATGTCCGACTCTTAGTGACCCCATGGACTGCAGCCTACCAGGCTCCTCTGCCCATGGGATATTCCAGGCAAGAGTACTGGAGTGGGGTGCCATTGCCTTCTCTGAGATTCCATATACATGTGTTATATATGATATTTTTTCTATTTCTGACTTACTTCTGTCTGTATAATAGGCTGTAGATTCATCCACCTCATTAGAACTGTCTCAAATGTGTTCATTTTCATGACTGAGTAGTACTCCATTGAATACATGTACTACAGCTTCTTTGTCCATTTATCTGTTGATGGATATCTAAGTTGCTCCCATGTCCTAGCTATTATAAATAGTGCTGCAGTTAACATTGGAGTACATGTGTCTTCTTCAGTTGATGCACAAAAGTTTTTCAAATTTTGATTAAATTCAGCTTACCTGTTTGTTCTATTATTGCTTGTGCTTTTGGTATCATAGGTGGCATAGTGGTAAAGAATCTGCCTTGCAGGAGATACAAGAGACATGGGTTTGATCCCTGGGTCAGGAAGATTCCCTGAAGTAGGAAATGGCAACCCACTTCAGTATCTTGCCTGGAAAATTCCATGGACAGAGAACCTGGTGGGCTATAGTTCATGGGATCACGAAGAGTCAGAAATGACTGAGCACTACTCCAGTTTGGTGTCATATCTAAGAAAACACTGCCAAATCTAAGGCTGTGTAGATCTACCCTTGTTTTCTTCTAACAGTTTTATAGTTTTTATGCTTACGTTTAGGTCTTTGGTCCATCTTGAATTGACTTTTGGAAGTGGTATTAGGTAAGGATCCAACCTTATTTTGTCACATGCGGCTATCCAGTTGTACCAAAACCGTTTGTTGAAATGACAATTTTTTTCCATTTTATGATTTTAGTATCCTTGTTGAAAATCAGTTGACCATAAACAAATGTGTTTATTTCTGGACTCTAAATTCTATTCCATTCATCTATATGTCTATTCTTATGCTACTATGTACTGTTTTGATTACTGTAACTTTGTGCAAGATTTCAAATTAAGGAGTATGAGTCTTCCTTCTCTGCTTTTTTTCAAGCTTGTTTTGGCTATTCTGGTTCACTGGAAATTCCATTATGAGTATTAGAATCAATTTTCCTATTTTGATAAAGAAGTTAGCTGAAAATCTATTAAAGATTGCACTGAATCTGTAGGTCAATTTGAATAATATTGATGTCTTAATAATATTGTCTTCTAGTTTGTGATCATGGAATGATTTCCATTAATTTACATCTTCTTTAATTTCTTTTGATAATGTTTATAGTATTCAGAGCATAAATTTTGCATTTTACTAAGTTTGTTCCTAAGCATTTTTGTTCTTTTTCAACGTCTAGTCAAGACTATGGTTTTTCCTGTGGCCATGTATGGATGTCAGAGTTAGACCATAAGGAAAGCTGAGCGCTGAAGAATTGATGCTTTTGAACTGTGGTGTTGGAAAAGACTCTTGAGAGTCCCTTGGACTGCAAGGAGATCCAGCCAGTCCATTCTGAAGGAGATCAGCCCTGAGATTTCTTTGGAAGGAATGATGCTAAAGCTGAAACTCCAGTACTTTGGCCACCTCATGTGAAGAGTTAACTCATTGGAGAAGACTCTGATGCTGGGAGGGATTGGGGGCAGGAGGAGAAGGGGACGACAGAGGATGAGATGGCTGGATGGCATCACTGACTCGATGGATGTGAGTCTGAGTGACCTCCGGGAGTTGGTCATGGATAGGGAGGCCTGGAGTGCTGCAGTTCATGGGGTCGCAAAGAGTCGGACACAACTGAGCGACTGCTCTGATCTGATCAGATCTGATAAATGAAGTTTTCAAAATTTCATTTTTGGATTGCTCATTTGCAGGTATGTAGAAATACAATTGATTTTTATATATTAAACTTGTATCTTGCAAATTTGCTGAAATCATTAATAGTTTTCTGGTGGATTCCTTAGGATTATTCACATACAAGATTATTTTACCTGTGAATAGAAATAGTTTTCTTCCTTTCCAACTTAGACAAATTTTATTTATTTTTATTGCCTAATTGCTTAAATTAGAAAGTCAAATGGGCCTTAGAAAGCATCACTACGAACAAAGTTAGTGGAGGTGATGGAATTCCAGTGGAGCTATTCCAAGTCCTGAAAGATGATGCTGTGAAAGTGCTATACTCAATATGCCAGCAAATTTGGAAAACTCAGCAGTGGCCACAAGATTGGAAAAGGTCAGTTTTCATCCCAATCCCAAAGAAAGGCAATGCCAAGGAGTGCTCAAACTACCGAACAATTGCACTCATCTCACACGCTAGTAAAGTAATGCTCAAAATTCTCCAAGCCAGGCTTCAGCAATATGTGAACCGTGAACTTCCTGATGTTCAAGCTGGTTTTAGAAAAGGCAGAGGAACCAGAGATCAAATTGCCAACATCCACTGGATCATGGAAAAAGCAAGAGAGTTCCAGAAAAACATCTATTTCTGCTTTATTGACTATGCCAAAGCCTTTGACTGTGTGGATCACAATAAACTATGGAAAATTCTGAAAGAGATGGGAATACCAGACCACCTGATCTGCCTCTTGAGAAATCTGTATGCAGGTCAGGAAGCAACAGTTAGAACTGGTCATGGAACAACAGACTGGTTCCAAATAGGAAAAGGAGTACGTCAAGGCTGCATATTGTCACCATGTTTATTTAACTTATATGCAGAGTACATCATGAGAAATGCTGGACTGGAAGAAGCACAAGTTGGAATCAAGATTGCGGGGAGAAATATCAATAACCTCAGATATGCAGATGACACCACTCTTATGGCAGAAAGTGAAGAGGGGCTAAAAAGCCTCTTGGTGAAAGTGAAAGTGGAGAGTGAAAAGGTTGGCTTAAAGCTCAACATTCAGAAAACGAAGATCATGGCATCTGGTCCCATTACTGCATGGGAAATAGATGGGGAAACAGTGGAAACAGTGTCAGACTTTATTTTTCTGGGCTCCAAAATCACTGCAGATGGTGACTGCAGCCATGAAATTAAAAGACGCTTGCTCCTTGGAAGGAAAGTTATGACCAACCTAGATAGCATATTCAAAAGCAGAGACATTACTTTACCAACAAAGATTCGCCTAGTCAAGGCAATAGTCTTTCCTGTGGTCATGTATGGATGTGAGAGCTGGACTGTGAAGAAGGCTGAGCGCCGAAGAATTGATGCTTTTGAACTGTGGTGTTGGAGAAGACTCTTGAGAGTCCCTTGGACTGCAAGAAGATCCAACCAGTCCATTCTGAAGGAGATCAATCCTGGAATTTCTTTAGAAGGAATGATGCTAAAGCTGAAACTCCAGTATTTTGGCCACCTCATGCGAAGAGTTGACTCATTGGAGAAGACTCTGATGCTGGGAGGGATTGAGGGCAGGAGGAGAAGGGGACGACAGAGGATGAGATGGCTGGATGGCATCACTGACTCGATGGATGCGAGTCTGAGTGACGTCCGGGAGCTGGTGATGGACAGGGAGGCCTGGCGTGCTGCGGTTCATGGGGTCGCAAGGAGTCGGACACGACTGAGCGACTGATCTGAATGTGATATTGAATGAAAGTAACTAGAATATCACCCTTATCTTGTTCCTGATCTTAGAGGGAAAGTGACCCATTGTTCACAGTTAAGTATTCCCTTAGCTTTGGGGGTTTTGTACATGTTCTTTATCGTGTCATGGAAGTTCCCTTTGATTCATAGTTTGTCCAGTGTTTCTATTATGAAAAGGTGTTGGATTTAATCAGATTATTTTTCTGCTTCTATTGGAATGATCATGTGTTTTTTTTTCTGTCTATGCTGCTGCTGCCGCCAAGTCGCTTTAGTCATGTCCGATTCTGTGCGACCCCACAGATGGCAGCCCACCAGGCTCCCCGGTCCCTGGGATTCTCCAGGCAAGAACACTGGAGTGGGTTGCCATTTCCTTCTCCAATGCATGAAAGTGAAAAGTGAAAGTGAAGTTGCTCAATCGTGTCTGACTCTAGCGACCCCATGAACTGCAGCCTGCCAGGCTCCTCTGTCCATGGGATTTTCTAGGCAAAAGTTCTGGAGTGGGGTGCCATTGCCTTCTCTGTTTCTGTCTATAGAGGGTATTATACTGATTTTCAGATGTTAAATTACCCTTGGGATAAATTCTACTTGGTCATAGTATATAATTCTTTTTATTATTTTTCTAGAGTCTACTTGCCAGTATTTTTTTGAGAGTTTTTATATCCATATTTATAAAATATATTGGTCTGTAGTTTTCTTTCCTCATGATGTCTTTGGTTTTAGTATCAGGGTAATACTGGCATGAGAATGAGGTAGGAAGTACTCCCTCCTCGTCTGATTTTTGGAAGAGTTTGTGAAAGATTGGTATTCTTTAAATGTTTAGTAGAGAAGGCAATGGCAACCCACTCCAGTACTCTTGCCTGGAAAATCCCATGGACGGAGTGCCTGGTAGGCTGCAGTCCATGGGGTCTCGAAGAGTCAGACACGGTTGAGCGACTTCACTTTTACTTTTCACTTTCCTGCATTGGAGAAGGAAATGGCAACCCACTCCAGTATTCTTGCCTGGAGAATCCCAGGGACAGAGGAGCCTGGTAGGCTGCCTTCTATGGGGTCGCACAGAGTCGGACACGACTGAAGTGACTTAGCAGGAGCAGCAGCAGAATTCATCAGTAAATCCATCTGGGCCTGGATTTTTCTTTGTGGGTAACTTTTTGATTGCTAATTCAATCTTTTTATTTGTTATAGGTCTGTTCAGATTGTCTATTTTTCTTGAGTTAGTTTCAGTAGTTTGAAATGTAACTTAAATATACATTATAATTTTACATATACTGTAGATTACTTCTAGGCTTTCTAGTCTTTTGTGTAATCATCAGTCTATCAGTTCTTAAGACAAATATCATACTGCTTTTACTTAATATTATTTTAGCATTTTTAAAGCCTCTAGTAACTAGAAAAGAAACTTCCCTCTTGTTATGCCATAAGCATTTTTTTGTTGGCTACTTCTGTCAGTTTATATTCCAGATGACCATTAAATCACTTTGTCACATCATCTCTGTTCCCTCTGCCCACCCTCCCCAAATTTCCTTATTAAATCTGAGATAAATTCATATACTATTCTGAGAAGGATTGACAGTTTTCAGTGTTGTATGGACACATTGTAGGTACTCTCCTATCCTCTAACTTATTTTTATGTGTTGCTGGCCACTAGATTCTTGAACTTCTTGAGGTGCAACACTTTTTGACTCTTTCCTCTTCTCTTTCTTCTCACCATCCTCCTGCACTAGGGTTTTATCTCTAAACAATCTCTTGCCAGTTGGTCTTATTCCCCTTCAGACTTCTCGCAGACTAAATATTTTCATCTATCTCCTTCTTAGAAGCATGTTGACTACCAATTGTTTAATTCAGTCAAATAGACCTTTACTCTGATTCCAAAGATTTCTTCAACTGTCATCCGATATTTCTGTCTTACTCCCACTTTAGGCCCACATACTATTCCACCTCCCTGAACTCAAAATTTGTGTCCTTCTCCTACTATTGGTTTATACTCTCTACTGTAGCAAAACAAATCTATTCACATTTATTTATTGTAGCAAAGCAAAATTTACCAATGGTTACCTACAGGTGACCACACAATCGTACTATCTTGCAGTATTTGTTACTTAATCTTGTCCATAAAAATACGTATCCTCTCCATCTTCCAATCCCTGCCCAAAACACACTTGGGACAGGAAGTATGTTTATTTTAATGCTACTCTAATCATTCTAACAGTTTTTTGTAATGATATTTATCTAGTTGTAATTGATTGTACAGATGCCTTAAGAAAATACAATGTACAAGCATGATAATATATATACAATTAGAACTGCTTTTATAAATATGATGCACCACTGGATTCATTTAAATATTAGCTTATATTTTCTGGAAGCTAGCAAAATTGAAACAGAGAACTCTTGTTTCCAAGAGTGAAATCACTACACTTATAAATCAGTACTTACATTCATCTTCCCTTCCCCCGCTGTTTTTTAGACTTCAAATAAATAAAATAAATTGTTTTAAAGACATTAAAGAATATTAGCTTTCACATCAAATTTAAAATGTACAAAATTTGTTATTTAATGCTTTGGCATTATATATTCTTTATAAAACTATTTTTCAGTATTCATAGTTACAAAACAGTTACTGTGGGTATAGTCTTTTGTTGGGGTTGGTGTGGTGGTGGGTTTTTTTTTTCGGGGGGGGGGGGGGGGGGGGCTTCAAAAAATTTCTCTGCATCAGTCCATGAGAAATAATGTATTAAGATCATTGTGTCATTAGAGAAGTTTCTCACCTAAATTGGCCCAGTGTGGGCATTAACATAGTGCAGGGGACAATAAAAACAGAGAGGGATCCGCTTTATCCTATGGTAATCAGAAAAGACTTCCAATAGATAATACTTACTCTGACTTTTGAAGGAGAAATAGAACTTAGCTAGACAGTATGGAGGGAAACATGTGTATGTCAAAAATAGGGATGGCATGTGAGGGATGTGTATGTGTGCACAGACCTTAGAAAATGTGACAATTGTGAGAAACTGCTAATAACTAGTACTGCTGGAACAAAGGCTGCATGTGAGATTATAGGGGAAATATGTTCCGAAAGCCAGGCTGGGCTGCGTCATGAAGAGGTATGTAAACCATAACAAGAAGTTTGGCCTTTATTCTCCAGGCAGTAGAAACTTGCTTGCGGTGGTTTCTGTTGTTATATTATAAAGGAAAAAACTAAAATTCTGCTTCTTATATATGGGCAAGGCAACTTTATTTATATATTTATTTTTGAAAAGCACAAGCCCTCCTCTTAGGAGAAGGGCGTCAGCAAATCAGGTTCACAATTGACTTCAGTTTTTCTGAGTTCCTTAGATTTTGTTTCTTAGCAAAATACTTTTATCTTGTTTTTAGAGATCCGAGGATAGATTGTTTACTTGCTTCTAGCAGCTATTTTTTTTTCCTTCACAGATTGTCTTTGAATGTGCTTTTCAAAATGGTGTTTTCCAATTTGATTCTCAGGAGTAAGGCCCCGAGCATGAAAAAACATGAATTTTTTTCATAGAAGCAAGTGAGCTTTGTTTCTTTCCTGATGCACACAGACGGTTTCAGGATGTGTCAATGCTGAGAGCCATTTACAGGCAGAAGTTTTTTTTGATTGTTGGCAAGCCCTAGAGGAAAGAGAAGATTAATGTTCCATGTCATTCCAAGCATCAGATTGGAGGAAGGATTTTTAACTATGATGAATGTTTTAGTTTCAAATATAAGAGAAACTTAACACCTTTGGCTCCATCTGGGCAGTGAGACGGTGATGACTGGGAAAGCCGCTAGGGCCTCAAGGAGGGGTGGGAGGCTCACGGCTTACCTTGTGATGAGGTGGGGAAGGAGCAGGGACTGTTCTCCAATCTCTTAAATTCATGACACTTTTAAAAGTTACTTTGTATAATTGTAGAGTTATTTCCAGAGAAGGCAATGGCACCCCACTCCAGTACTCTTGCCTGGAAAATCCCATGGATGGAGGAGCCTGGTAGGCTCCAGTCCATGGGGTCACGAAGAGTCGGACACGACTGAGCGACTTCACTTTCACTTTTCACTTTCATGCATTGGAGAAGGAAATGGCAACCTACTCCAGTGTTCTTCCCTGGAGAATCCCAGGGATGGAGGAGCCTGGTGGGCTGCCGTCTATGGGGTCGCACAGAGTCGGACACGACTGAAGCGACTTAGCAGCAGCAGAGTTATTTCCTGAGGGTTTCCTTGTTTGTTTTTGGTGCAACGTCAAGAAGACTGATAATGAAGTGTTGAGGAAGTAGCTCCAACCGTTAAGAAGTGAAGGGTGGCGACCAGCTCCTGTGTCTTCACTGTTAAGAATGCATTCAGTAGAACATGAAAGTTACACTGCACATCAAATCCCCTAGCTGTTGATGTCCTTAGAAGGTCTGAGTGACTGACACTCTTTACACCATACTGTGACTTGGGAAGAAAAGTGCAAAGAGGGGAATAGAAAGAAAGGTTAAACTTGAGTGTTTAAAAGGTGATTTTGTGAATTAACTGGTTTGGGAGAGGAAATGTACCCTTTGTAAAGTAGTCTATTCTTTTTTATTTTTTTGATTGTTTCTTCTAATTTTTGTGTAAAGAACTTTACAAATATCAGCCTAAGATGTCTGGGAAAAAAAAGATAAGGAAAAGATATTTTGTTTGAATTGAAATCTGGGACAGAATTTAAAAAAGAGAATGGTATATCCTTAGGGTCGTGGCAAAATAATGGTCATGGAAAACACAATGAGAAAGTTCTGCAAAGTGAAGTTTTGGAAGTAGTTAAGAATCACTTGTACAGTTACCCTTTCACCCAAAGATTGTCCCCTGAGCTCTTTTCTGCTCAAAACTGGAAGGGATCTATATAAACATGGGAGGCTATTTCCTTGGAAAACTCACTTGAAAAAAAAACTTAAGAAATGTGCAAGAGACTGTTTCAACAAGGTTCATGAAAATGGCATCAGGAAAAGGAAATTACTTGCTTTAATAACTCTGACATTATTGAAGTTGTGAATGTTTTGCATTCTCTTTGGTGATGTGCATATAGATGGGGCCATGTGGAGTTAGAACTATGTTCCTTTGTGTTTCTTTCCCTTTCTACCAGTATAGGAAAATGAATGAGATGTGCAGATCCAATTGCCCTGAAAGAGCCAGTGATTTTAATTAGTTTTAGAGAGAAGTTAATCTAAATATAGCATTGGGATTAGAGTTGGAAGGATAATGTTCTGCTTAATACTTTATCCTGGCCTAGCAAAACTTTTACATTGTCATAGGATTTAGGAGCTGACGGAGCTTAAAAATCATGTAGTCTTAGTGGGGGTTTTCCCAGGTGGCTCAGTGGTGAACAATCTGCCTGCCAAGCAGGAGACATGGGTTTGATCCTGGGTCAGGAAGATCCCCAGGAGAGGGAAATGACAACCGTCTTCAAAATTCTTGCCTGGGAAATCCCATGGACAGGAGCCTTGTGGGCTACAGTCCCTGGGGTTGCAGAAGAGCTGGATATGACTGAATGACTAAATAACAACAAGTCCAAGTGGATCAGGACTTTAGTCTCCTGACTTTGAGTCAATTCCCTCTATATTGTACTTTCTCTGTTTATAATGTAGAAAATACTGTAACTATCACTTAAGTTTATGTGTGTGTGTGTGTGTGTGTTCAGTCATTCAGTCGTGTCCAACTCTTTGAGAACCGCATGGAATGTAGCCCACCAGGCTCCTCTGTGCATGGAATTTTCCATGCAAAAATACTGGAGTGGGTTGCCGTTTCCTACTCCAAGGATCTTCCCGACAAAGGGACCAAACCGGCACCTCTTGCATTGGCAGGTGGATTCTTTACTACTGCATCACCTGGGAAGCCCCATCAGTTAAGTTTAAAGAACTTAAAAAGTAGATGACCATGGCAAAAGGAACTCATCCCAGCCAATTTAGAATATGTTAAGTCTTCTATGAATGTTGCAGTCAATTCATGCTCTACTATCTGAATGGAGAAACTTGTACCAGACATCTTCTCGACCTGTCCTTGTAGACTTGAGGCCACTTGAATCTTTGAAGCCTTTAGGAACACATCTTAACATTTCAGACATGTCAATACGGAATCTTAACAATGTTAACCATTCTGAGTCTCAAATTTCTCTCTATAAAATGAAGTATTAAAAGTTGTCCTTTTCTCTTTTAAGAGTGTGATTTTTGTTCATCATTCCACCTGTGTCAAATGCTCTCTGCTTCTTTTCTTGTCCTTCCTTGAAAACTCAGCTCAAATCCCACTTCCCCAAAGTTTACTGATTTCCTCAGCTTCATTTAGACTGCTATTCAATTCTATTTTTTTTTTTTTTGTAATTTGTTATATTTATAAACTATACACCATGAGTGTGCATGCTCGGTCACTAAGACATGTCTGACTCTTTGCAACTCCATGGCCTATAGCCCTCTAGGCTTCTCTGTTCATGGGATTTTCTAGGCAAGAATACTGGAATGGGTTGCGATTTCCATCTCCTTCCTGAACCAGGGATTGAACCCACATCTCCTGCTTGGCAGGAGGATTCTTTACCACTGAGCCACCAGGGAAGTTCATACTTTATACAAAATTATTGTAAAATATTAACTATATTCCTATGCTGTATATTACATCCTTATGACTTATTTATTTTATATCCAGCAGTTGTACCTCTTAATCCCCTTTACCCGTTTTACCCCTACCTCCACCCCTCTTCCCTATGATAACCATTAGTTTTTTTCTGTATTCTGTGAGTCTGTTTCTGTCTTGTTATATTTGTTGATTCATTTTGTTTTTAGATTCCACATATAAGAGAAAACATACAGTATTTGTTTTTCTCTGTATGACTGCATAATACCTTCCAGGTCCATCCATATTGTATTCAGTTCTTTTGGTTTGTTGTGTTTTTCCTGCACTGTGCTTTTTTACTGTTAAGTAACTTTTTAACATTGTAATACTTTATTTAAGTTACATATTTGAAGCTTTTAGAGAGTGGAAACTATGACCTCTCCCAACTTTGCATTTAATTTAATGGATCTCAGAGTGCTTAGTACATACTATATTTTTAGTAAATAATTATCATTTTGATTTTATAAGGTCATATAAATTTTTTTTACAAAAACACTTTGGTAAAGCTTAGAAAATTGAAGTGTACATTAAGACATTTCTTTTCAAAGTGCAGCACATTATTTATTTTCTTAATTGGGTCTCTTTTACTCTTTTAGTTTGAAAGTATAACTATAATATGCAACTATAGAATTAATATCTTTAATATTAATTTACCTCTTGTTTTAAATAAACTCTAGCATTATAACATGGAGAAGGACATGGCAACCAACTCTAGTACTCTTGCCTGGAAAATCCCCATGGATGGAGGGGCCTGGTAGGCTGCAATCCATGGGATTGCGAAGAGTCAGACACGACTGAGTGACTTCACTTTGACTTTTCACTTTCATGCATTGGAGAAGGAAATAGCAACCCACTCCAGTGTTCTTGCCTGGAGAATCCCAGGGATGGGGAAGCCTGGTGGGCTGCTGTCTATGGGATTGCAGAGTCAGACACTACTGAAGTGACGCAGCAGCAGCAGCTAGCATTATAAAAATGTAGTCAGTTATTTTTGGTGGCAGCTTCCAGGTTCAAAATTTTAAAACATCTTGAATCTGAGTTCAAATGATAGTTTTTATATTAAAATTAAAATTCTGACAATAAATGTGCATATAAGCCAGAAATAAAATAAGTGTATTTTTATTGAAGAGACTCTAAAGAACTAGTCCTTTAAAAAGAGATCAAAATAAGAGACTACTTTGTTCTCTACCTACTAGCTACAATGTTAAGTACAAAGGTAGCTAGTGTCCATTAGGACTTAGAATCACCTGAAACTTTATGAGGTGATGAACTCTGAGTTTTTATGGGATTTATTTCCCAACCTCTGGTTCACATATATTTCATTAAGGCATCTAAAGTACTTGCTATTTTTTGCTCATTAGATTCAGTCAGCAAAATGTCATCAGGGTAATGGACCAGTATATTCCTTTCCTAGTGCTGCTGTAACAGATTACTACAAGCTTAGTGTACTCAAATACACATCTATTATCTTACAATTGTACTGGTCAGAAGTCTGAAAACCAAGGTGTTGACGAGGCTGCACTCCTTCTGGAGGCTTTATGAGGAAGTCCACTTCTCTTCTGGAGGCTTTATGAGGAAGTCCACTTCTCTTCTGGAGGCTTTATGAGGAAGTCCACTTCTCTTCTGGAGGCTTTATGAGGAAGTCCACTTCTTTGTTTTTCCAGCTTCTCTAGGACACCTGCACTCCTTCACCTTGTGTGCCCTTCCTCCATCTTCAAAACCAGCAGGTTGACGTACCTGCAAGTCAGGTCTCTGTCTCTCTCCCTCCTCCTCCCTCTCAATCTCTGTCTCTCTTACTTTTTTATTCCATCATCATATCTTCTTCATTCTCTTGCTTTCTCTGATCCCTCTGCCTCCTCTTAAAATGACCTTGTGATTATATTGAGTCCACCTGGTTGCTTCTGGATAAACTCCCTTTTCAATATCCTTAATCATATCTTCAAAGTCTCTTCTGTCAGGTAGGTAAAATATTCACAGGTTTTGGGGATTAGGATGTAGGTATCTCTGTGGTATGATTTTTCTTCTACCACAACCAGTATGATATTGCCTGGAATGCCAAGATAATCGAATCCCTGTGGGCCATAGGAGAAGGCAATGGCACCCCACTCCAGTACTCTTGCCTGGAAAATTCCATGGGCAGAGGAGCCTGGTAGGCTGCAGTCCATAGGGTCATTAAGAATCGGACACGACTGAGCGACTTTCCTTTCACTTTTCACTTTCATGCGTTGGAGAAGGAAATGGCAACCCACTCCAGTGTTCTAGCCTGGAGAATCCCAGGGATGGGGGAGCCTGATGGGCTGCCGTTTATGGGGTCGCACAGAGTCGGACACTACTGAAGTGACTTAGCAGCAGCAGCAGCAGCAGCTGTGGGCCATATCATGGCAGTGAGTACAGTTGCTGTATTGATGGTTCTGAGACATACTGATGACCCTTCTAAGTAAAGCAAAATTTTTTTCATGATTCTTAATTGGTACGGAGAAAAAAAGCATTTGGTAAGCCAACACCCGCATACAAGGTACCATAGTCGGTGTAATTTGCTCCAATACAAATATTATTTTGGAATAACAGCTACAGTGGAGTTAACACATGATTGTTTATGATTGTTGTTCAGCTGCTGAGTCGTGTCTGACTCTTTGTGACCCCATGGACTGCAACACCCCAGGCTCCTCTGTCCTCCACTATCTCTGGGAATTTGTTCAAATTCATGTCCATTGAGTCAGTGATGCTATCTAACCATCTCATCCTCTGCCGTCCTCTTCTCCTTTTGCCTTTAGTATTTCCCAGTATCAGGTTCCCTTCTAATGAGTTGGCTCTTTGCATGAGACACCCAAAGTATGGAGCTTCAGCTGCAGCATCAGTCCTTCCATATATATGCAGAGTTGATTTCCTTTAGGATTTACTGGTTTCATCTCCTTGCTGTCCAAAGGACTCTCAAGAGTCTTCTCCAGTACCACAATATGAAAGCATTAATATTCCATGGTAATTCTCCAAAAAGTATCTACATTCTTTCCCACCTAGGAGAAATTAAATGAGGATCCTCCCCTTCCCATGAAGAGATCTTACTCTGGGTATGGGTCTAGTAGAAATAAGGGGTTGTTGGGGTAATTGGCATCCCCATTTAGGGAATGACTCTTCAAAATAATGGGCATCCTGCCTGGGCAGCTGTTCTAAATGAGGTTATTATAATTCTATGCAAGGGCAGGCTACCTCCCCAAACATAGGAGAGCAGACTTCTTTCACTAACAAAAGATAGTCAGAGTGACTTGAGTTTTTAAAATTCTCAGTTTCATCTAAACACAAACAGATGCCACTGTCCCTCCAATGAGCTCCAGCGTCATATTTAAAGACCCAAGCTAAGCTTTTCACGTTCTTTCTTTAAGCAAATCAGTGCACTCAGGAGAATTGAGCCCACATCACTGTCCTTGCTTTTGCCTCTATTGACATCATGCTCAAGTGCAGCAACCACTGGGACCTGCCAGGGAACTCTATCACAGTCATCCAGAGATGACAATTTGATGAACTATAATGCCACTACATGTCTTGGATTATTCATTTCCCTTTGGCTAGGAACTCAGTATTAAGTTTAAGTCTAAAGACAAGATCCATGCTAAATCCAAGACCAGAAGCCTCTGTATTGTTGGGGAACTTGATGGAAAGGCAGATTCCCAGGCCCTGTCCCAGACATATTGAATAAGAATCTCCAGTAGGGAGTGCCAAGGATCTGTGATTTACAAGCTGGTCCAGGTGATTCTGAGGCATGCTAAAGTTTGAGGAGCAGGAACCACCCCTAGGTTTGCTGAAATAGCAAAGGGAAGAGGTTGTAATTATTAAAACTTAGAGTCTTAGGGGATGAGACTTCACTGAGCTGAAACTCAGACCTTTGAGGAGGAGTTAGTGTTTGGTGATGCTGGAATCTCTGAATTCACGGGATGTTCTGCATGGGCTTGGGATCCACACCTCTCTGGATGGTGCTAATATCTCTGTGGGTGGGGAGACAATGGGGCTGATTTTACACATTCTAGAGAAACTGCAAAATGATTCAGCTGCCTCTGCAGGAAGGAACTATCACTGCTGAGGTGAAAAAGCATGGTTGGGATGATATTCACAGAAACTGCAGGCCAATAAATCACTTCTTTGTCCTCTGGACTTTCATTCTCTCTCTAGTGACCATTTAGAATTGCCTGATGTGGATCCAACTTGCAATGCAGAAATATTTGCTGGGTCCCAGCCCAGAATCACTAAGCAGAGTATAGAAGGGTGGGTTTGAAACACAGAGACAGTAACTTGATAACTGATAGAATTAATTGTTGGTGCTTCCTCTCTAATTTAGTTGTAAGAATAAATATAAGAACATTTTAGATATTAATAGAGAATCAATTTTGAAAGCAATCTCCCACTTATATTCTTTCAATCAATGGAGCCATGTAATAAGTACATAAATAATTATTTTTGGAGATGTATGTTAGACCCTGTGTATGGATTGAGCATCCCTTAAGACAGAAATGGCTTTGCTCTCAAAAGAGTACATTTTACTGGAGAGAAATTTTAGTTCATGTGTATCATGTTATTGTACTGCAAACTCTTATCACCTATATTCATATGTGTGAATTGTTATTTTAAAACATATTATATAGCTAAGTTAATTGCAAAAATACGTTGGAAGCAGAAACTGGTAAAATATTGCAACTGTTTTCTTGATTTCAGTTGTTTGTGATTATCAAAAGGGTTTCATTGTTCTTTTTGATTATAATAAGCAAATGGCATAAATGTATACATATGAATAAATTTAATAGTAAAGTTCTAAGAATTTGGTAGATGGATGCTCTCTAGAGTACCTTTAGCTATGTGACTTCACCAGTGATTGCCTGGTACACATGCCACTAAAGTTCTTATATAAATCCTTTAGTAAAAAGCAAAAACAGACTTGGAAATAAAGATCTCAGTATTCAAAGTCTCTTCATAAGGAAGCCAAAGAGTTAGTAAAATAGTTTTATTCCTGTGGCTAATTCCTGAGTCAGGAAGACCAGCTTGGCTAAGGGGGTGGAGGAGGTGATTTCATAGACTTTGTTTACAAGTAGCTTCAAAGATTTTCCTTGAATTTACAATATATGTTTATTTGAAATCCACCAAAAGATATATATATATATATATATATATATATATATATATATATATGTATGTATGAACATGTTTCTATCATAAATGAAGAGGGAAATGAAATACAGATTTTCTGATTTCTTTGCCAGAGGCAAACTTCACTCCAGCAAAATAAACACAGATGCAAGGAACCATTCCATTTAAACCTCTTCAAAAGTTCATGGATATTTTCCCTTGAGATGACTAGTTCTAATGCTCAGTTTGGGTTTAAAATAAGCTATTTTTTTATATCCATTTCAAGACAGTGGACTTGGTTTAAGAGTAAAGCCATCACAAGTAATAAAATATGTACTTTAACTTTCAGCTACAATAAACTATAATACTATTACCTTGAAATGATAAATCACTGTGATATTCAAAGGACATTTTTATGCATTAACTTTTTTGGGGTTATTAAGACAATCCTATAAGATAGAAAGGGCATGATTATCACCATCATCTTAGAGATGAAGAAACCAAGTCCTCAAGAGGTTAAGTGATTGCTTAAAGACGTACAGTGATAAATGGTAGCTTTACACCTGGGGCACAGAGAGAAATTTTCAGATATAATTTCAGATGTATAAGTATTTCACAATGTATTTCTAATAAAATATAAGAAAAAATGTATTTGAGGAAAAAGGTATGAAATATGGAACAGAGACTTGCTGATGAAGTGGATTAGAGGTCCCCAGAATACCCTTTGCTAAAAGTAGATCTTGCCCACTGCAGTACTTATAGAGTTAATGACTTGGATGAAAGGAAACTTGTCTTACTGATGTATCTTAAGAATAATTACACTCTTGTGTCAATGCTTTTGAGGGGCCTGTCAGAAAAATGAGGCAATCTTCTGTATTTTCAGCTTAAGAATTCACTATTTTATCTCATCTGAAAGACATGTACTTTAACCATGTGTTAGTTCAGGACCTCGAGCAATCTTTCAGCTGAAGATTTCACTCTGGCAATAGAAACAGTCTTAAAACTACTAAAACATTTGGCTGCTCTATGCCATTTTTGGGTTATTATTGTATATTTGTTCAGGCTGAAAAAAGATAATTTATTGCTTGGAGTAGGTTTACACAAGTTTTCACTTTCTCATCCCAGAGACTTGACATTTGTGTCACAACTAACAAAATGTCTAGATTGCATTCTGCAGTATGTAGCCATTACCACTCCATTTAAAGTTGAATTGTGTGTGTGTGTGTGTGTGTGTGTGTGTGTGTGTGTGTGCACGTGTGCACTTAGTTGCTCAGTCATGTCTGACTTTTAGTGACCCTATGGACTGTAGCCTGCCAGGCTCCTCTGTCCATGGAATTCTCCAGGCAAGAATCTTAGAATGGGTTACCATTTCCTCCTCCAAAGAATCTTCCTGACTCAGAGATCAAATCCACATCTCCTGCTTTGGCAGGTGGATTCTTTACTACCATGCCACCTGGGAAACCCCAAATTTGAGTTATTTAAAATTAAATAAATTTAGTTCCTCAGTTGCACTAGACACATTTCAAGTGCTTGATAGTCATACATGGCTACCATATTGGACAGCACAGATAGAGAACATTTCCATTATCACAGAAAGTTTCTTGAACAGCACTTGTCTAGATTGTTTTTCAGAAGACACCTCTTGCTAAAATACCATCTTAAAGGAGGCAAACTCTACTGTAAACTGTTTTGTTCCTGCATCAGTTAGCAGCATGTTCAGCTGTAAATCACAGAAACAGAGATTAAACACAGTCTTCTGTGGTTCAAACACAGAAGGGTTTATTGTAGCCTTTCCCTCATGGTTGAAAGATGGCTACTTTGGCTCTGATCATTCCATTCACATTTAAGTTAAGAAGGAGAGAGGTAATATATCACATCTGTCAGGAAGGCAAAAGCTTCCCCAGAAATCCCTTAGCCAACTTTGGCATATATCTTAGCCACAGGATTTTCTGTTCCCACTTGTGGAAGATGGTTGGGAATAATGGATTGGAAATCATGGTTGGGAATAATGGATTGGAAATCATGGTTGAGGCAGCCAACAACAAATGATGTCTTCTGTAGCTTTCTAACAGAATTTGTGAAAAATACAAATTTTCTTTTACATCATAGGGCTGTAGAAAGAAGCAGGAGATAATATTCCATGATTTCTCTAAAAAGGATAACTATATAAGATATGAGTTTTATGCTTATTCAAAAATCCATATTCTTAATATTGACACAGTGGGAAGGAGTGGCTTCTCCTATCTGAATTATGTATGCTGACTGTCGTAATGACTTTGAGCACATAGGTACAGAAATTATGGTCTGTTACTGAGAAGCAGTGTGATGAAGTGAAGAGTGGATAGATTTTATTTTGCGTATGGTTGTAATTAGTAGGTTGAGCAGGTCACTTATTCTAAGTTTGATCATCTGTAGGATGGAGATTATTGTGAAAATTCAAATGAGCCAACATATGTGAAGTGTGCCTAGTGTGGACTAGCCACTTTTGTTTACATACGTTGTGCAGAGTACAAACTGAGGTCTCATAAGTTATCACAGTGAATATCATAACATGTGGTATTAACATGAAGTATTAGCCTGATTATTTACTTATAAAAAATACAAGTCCTGTGTTTAAATCTAGTGATGTCAAACAGCAGCATGTGTTGTCTCCCTGAAGTTGAAAATTACTGAGAAGGATTAAATATTTAATTTTTTCCCTTTAAATTTCTCTTAGTTAACTTGCAGATCTAGATATAATTTATAATAAAGTTGAACTCTGCTCAGTGAGAAACTAAATTGCCTCAGAGAAGAAGCACAAATGCAAAGGGAAGTGACCGCAGGAGCAAATATGGGAAATGAGGACAGCCTTTCTGTATCCTGAGCGACTTTAGGAAAGGAAGATGGTTGTCTAAAGAAACCAGCTAGGCCCCAAAGCAGCCATTCTGGAGAAAAAAGAAAGGGCTGATAAAGATTTACAAAAGAATAAAACCTTCCCTAGTATTAACAGCTGCAACCCTGAAGCCATACGACCATCTTTAGGATGAGCAGGCAGTGAGAAAAGTGCACCGTTAGAGCAATTGTTTTGAATTGATACTGGACTTTTTTCCTTGGGTATAGAGGCCAACTGGGGCTGCAATTAGCTTAATGCCGCCTACAACAAAAGGAGTAGCACAAAGGAAACAGGTGTATCTGAGAAAAATCCACCGCAAATAGTGGCTCTGATGGAGAGGAATCAGAAAATTTTAGGTTTCCTCTGTGAAATTAAATGGCTACAGATTCTACTGGCTCTTTCAATACAGAAATGATTTGAAAGAAAGGGGACAAAAACACTATTTCTTCTCTGTTGCTGTTATTCAAATTGAAGTCTTCCCGAAGCCTGTCTTAGGCTCTGCTTCTGAGACAAGACTTTACTTGGAACCCTTGATATGTGTGGACAGCAAGAAGGAATTCACAGAAGGGTAATCAGAAAGACTGAATGATGTGACATTAGAGGAGTGATGACTAAGTCTGGCTAAATCACGAGAAAGAGAGTGATAAGCATTTTGTTCTATATTGGGAAAGCAGTATACAGCAAGGGTCAATGGGAATTATTTGCTGCGTTCCTTAGGGCATAATGAAGCATAAGGAGGTAAAATGAAAGTAAGGAGAATTTACTGAGTATTTGAAATACCTCCTACCGGGAGCAACTACAGGTTAGCCTTCTTAGAACAGGCTTCATTTAGCACAATAGGCTTTCTCTAAGATTGAATACCATCCGCCACCCTGTAGAATCCTTTCTTCTAGAGAGGCACGTGAGCACTTTACTGGAGATTTAAGATTATTTTAGGCTAGCACTAGAAATAATGTTGCAAGAAGCAGTTTTCTGTTGCTTTGCATATTCAACAGTTTAGAACAGTTTGCTCTGTTCTTCATTAACGAACATTGTTTTGGTTTGGGTACCCACAAAACCAGAGATTGAAACAAGGATTTACGTGTGTGTAATTTATTTGGGAAGTGACTTCAGGAAAGACTCCGTTCAGGAAGAGGAAGGGAGGGGGCAGAGTGAGATGGGAGAAGGAAAAGCCTATAAAGGCTGCCTTATAAATGTTCTCGCCTCTGTACACAAGGAGGCTTAACTCATAGAAGGCCTTCCAGAACTCTCTCATAGGTATGGAAGATGGGAGTTTTAGCCACTGGCCCCCTTTGCTGTTTGTGGTGGGTTACCATCCAAGATGTTAATTTCCTAGCACTTCCAGAGTGTAGCTTCCCACAGATGTGGCAGAAGATCCCATGCTGAAAAGCAAAGGTTTCATGGGGGTGGAAATCTGCCAAGGCAGAGGTCCCCAACCTCTGGGATCTAATGCCTGATGACCTAAAGTGGAACTGATGTAATTATAACAGAAATAAAGTGCTCAATAAATGTAATGCACTTGACTCATCCCCAAACTCCCACTCCCACACCCCAAGTCCATGGAAAAATTGTCTTCTATGAAACCAGTCCCTGGTACCAAAAAGGTTGGTACCTGCCCAGCACAGATGCAGCTAAAATCAGAGGTGGGCCAGGGATCTGGGACTCAAGGCACCAGCAATATCTGCTATAAGTCCAATTTACCTCTTGAAGCCCTGGACTCATCAGCTTCAGACTGACTAAAAGGAGGGCAAGGCACTTTGTATGGCAACTTTGACTCTGCAATGTCAAAGATGGTACCCCTCTTCAAAGCCCACCTTCTCCCATCCTTGCTGCATCTGCATACTATCCTATTGTGCCCCTTTGGGTCTTCATTAACTGCCAGATCATTTTCCCAGTTGCGTGCAGAAGTTATAATTTTATGTGTTGCCATTAACATTTTCCAGACTTGGCTCACCCGACGCCGTGCCAAACAAACATCTACTCCATGATTGATTGTGCAACTGTGTCCCTAGTAAAGTGATTTGCATCCAGTTTATATTAACTAAATGAAGGCTGATTAGTTTGTTTTTCATTTCTATTTTTTTAATGGAAAAAACAGTATGTGCATGTGATAAAAATCCAAGCAGTGTAAGAATTTATACTACAATAAGCACCAAAGAATTGATGCTTTTGAACTGTGGTGTCGGAGAAGACTCTTGAGAGCCCCTTGGACTGCAAGGAGATCCAACCAGTCCATCCTAAAGGAGATCAGTCCTGAATATTCATTGGAAGGACTGATGCTGAAGCTGAAACTCCAATACTTTGGCTACCTGATGCAAAGAGCTGACTCATTTGAAAAGATCCTGATGCTGGGAAAGATTGAGGACAGGAGGAGAAGGGGACAACAGAGGATGAGATGGTTGGATGGTATCACCGACTCAATGGACATGGGTTTGGGTGCACTCTGGGAGTTGGTGATGGACAGGGAGGTCTGGCGTGCTGTAGTCCATGGGGTCGCAAAGAGTCGGACACGACTGAGCTGCTGAGCTGAACTGAAAGGTCATTCTTCCTATCTTTGTTTTCTTATATAGTGATTGTTAATAGTTCTTTATTAATTCCAGAAGTTTTTATAGATGTGCAGTCATATTTATATATTTATTAAAAATGCAGATGGCATTATGTTGTCCACATGATCTGTACCTTACTTTTCATTGAACAAATATGTCAAAGATGGTTCAATAATAGCACATACAGACCTACCTCATTCATTTTAATGGCCATCTCATATTCTATTGTGCAGATGCACTATTCATCAATCTGACTTTTCTCCTTTCCAAAATATTTCTAGCACTTTAATAATCATAACATAGTAATTAATTTTCCACTTTATCAGTCAAAAGAAACTCAGTTGTGCTGTGATGTATTCATTTTTTGTTATGGTAACAAATTACCACAAACTGAGAAGCTTAAAACAAGACAAATTCATTACCTCTCAGTTTCTGTGGGTCAGAATTCCCAAGTATGGGTGTGGTGGGTCCTGTGATCAGACCCTTGCAATTATGAAAATCCAGATGTCTGCTGGGGCCACAGTCTCATGTGAGACTTCCCTTCCAAGCTCACTGGCTGTTGGCAGAGATCATTTCCTTGCAGCTGTGTGACTGAGACCTCCATTCTCTTGCTAGCTGTCAGCTGGGACTGCTTTCAGCTCCTAGAAACTGCCCTTGTCCATAGGCAATTAAAAATAAGATTGTTTGTTTCATCTAGGCCAGTAGGAATGTCTGCTTCTGCTGCTTCTCTTCCTTTTTTTAAAGGGCTCACCTGACTTGGTCAAGCTCACCCAGAATAAGTTTCCTTTTGATTTAACTCAAAGTCAAATAATTAAGGATTTCAATGTCTGCTTTTTTATTTTTTTGCATATCATGAGAGGGATAGCCAACCATATTCATACTCAGGGGTTCTTGTCCACACCCAGGGTGAAAGGATCATGAACACCATTTAAAGAGTCTGCATAATATGTGTAGACTCATAAGGCATTCCCTGGTGGCCTAGCAATAAAGAATCTGCCTGCCAATGCAGGAGATGAGAGTCTAATCCCTGGGTTTGAATGATCCCCTGGAGAAGGAAATGACAAGCCACTCCAGTTTTCTTGCCTAGGAAATCCCATAGACAGAGGAGCCTCACAGGCTGTATAGTCTATGAGGCTGCAGAGTCAGACATGATTTAGTGACTAAACAACCATAACCACGTATAGTAAACACCTCCAAAAAATCAAGTGATTCAAAATAACAAAGGCTTGTTTTGCACAGGATCTCAAAGGAGTTTTGCTCATTCATTGTCATCATGCAGGGATCTATTCAGATGGAACATGTGCCATTTGAACATTACTGTTGGCCCTGCCAGTGGCAAAAGAAAGATCTGGAGGGCCTTGCCTTGTTCACTGGCCAGAATTACATGACCCCACCCAAGCACATGATGACCCGAAAGTACCACTATGTACCTGAGAAACTGAAATATCCAGCCAATCATTTTTATCCACTTATATACCTAGGTTGTTACAGATGGACTAATGTGATACTCAAATAGCTTCCTCAGAAAGATTCTCTCAAGTATTCACATTCAATCGCCCTTGCTGTTGGAAGGACTGAAGTTGAAGCTGAAACTCCAATACTTTGGCCACCTGATATGAAGAACTAACTCATTTGAAAAGAACCTGATGCTGGGAAAGATTGAAGGCAGGAGAAGGGGACAACAGAGGATGAGATGGTTGGATGGCATCACCAACTCAACAGACATGAGTTTGAGTAAACTCCGGGAGTTGGTTATGGACAGGGAAGCCTGGAGTGCTATAGTTCATGCGGTCGCAAAGAGTAGGACCCGAGTGAGGTACTGAACTGAACTGAACTGAGCCCTTGCATTCCATTTTGAGATTCCTCATGATTAACTAGTGGTGGATTTCAAAGGGTAGCTATAAGGAAGGTAAAATGTTTTGACTCTTTCTTCAAAGAGTAATCTGTTTTTATATGTGAAAGTTTCATCTTTTTGAGAAAGTTGTCAGTTGAAGGTTATCTGACAGCTTTGACTTTCTCAGCCATGGGCTTACTATGTGAGTTTCTGCTTTGTAGTAATTGACCTTGACGGCACTCAGATCTCCAGGGAGGAGATAGGTGATCCAGGAAGCAAAAGAAGGTAGTGGGTAGGAGACATGATAAGCAGGAAGCAAAAATCTGTCAATATTAACAGAGGCTGGGTAGTGGTTATCGTCTCTGAATTACTTTACAAATTACTTTGCTAGCTTCCTTTACATAATCAGAATCTTACAAAGATCCCTGAAGTCCAGCATCCTGTTTACATTGTGATATCCTTTCTAAGTGAACATCTAGTCCCTGTGTGAATGTGTCCAAAAACAGGGACCTCACTACCCCTCCAAGGCAATGTATTTCTTTTGTATAAGTAAAAATTTCAATTACATACAGATGTAGAAAGAATGATACAAGTAATCTCTGAGGACACAACATCTAGCTTAAGCAATGATGAATGTTTGGCTGTTCATGTTCTAGCTATCTCCCATCCACATATTCTTGTTCTGTTTTAAAACAAATCCTATATATCAACCTATTTAATTCATATATATGTAAGTGAATGTATTGGGGAAGGCAATGGCACCCCACCCCAGTACTTTTGCCTGGAAAATCCCATGGACGGAGGAGCCTGGTAGGCTCCAGTCCATGGGGTCGCTAAGACTCAGACACGACTGAGCGACTTCACTTTCGCTTTTCACTTTCATACGTTGGAGAAGGAAATGGCAACCCACTCCAGTATTCTTGCCTGGAGAATCCCAGGGACAGGGGAGCCTGGTGGGCTTCTGTCTGTGGGGTCACACAGAGTCGGACACGACTGAAGCGACTTAGCAGCAGCAGCAGCAGCAGCAAGTGAATGTATGTATCTAGTATGTAAAGACTTATTTTTTGATATTTATTCATTTGTTTGGCTGCGGCCAGTCTTAGTTGTGGCATGTGGGATTTCCCTCGCGGTGCACAGACTCTCTAGTTGTGGCATGCGAACTTGGTAGCTGCAGCATGTGGCCCGCAGCATGTGGGATCTTGACCAGGGATTGAACCCACATCTCCTGTATTGCAGGGTGGATTCTTAACCACTGGACTACCAGCACAATCCCATAAAGACTTCTTTTGTCCATTTCTTGTCAACGGTTTAAGTAACTATACTTATGAGAAACTTCTTCCTTGTACATTGTGCTGAATGTTAGCTGCCTATAAATTTGGCTCATTGATCCTGATTTGTCTTTTTGGAACAATGCAGAATAACTATTCTATTTTTCATTGAAACTATCTTGTAATCAGCAAATATTAAATTCTATCTATGTGGATTATGATAACTTCCTTTCCTCTTTGCCCATGCTAAGATTTTTTTCATCAAACATAATATATTTTATTTAACCATCAGGCCTATAATGAGATTTCTTTACTATCTTAGCCAGGTTTTTCTGAACACATTCCAAATGACCAAAGTCTGTCTTAAAATGAGTTATCAGATCACAACTCAGTCATGTGGAGATGGTCTGACTGCTGAAAGGTGCAGTGGAGTGTCCCCTGATCTGGATACATTTGCAGGTACATTTTTTTAATAGAAGCACTCTTGATTCATATTATGGACTTCCCTGGTGGCTCAGATGGCAAATAATCTGCCTGCAATGTGGGAGACCTGGGTTTGACCCTTAGGTTGGGGAAATCTTCTGGAGAAGGGAATGGCTACCCGCTCCAGTATTCTTGCCTGGGAGAATCCCATGGACCGAGGAGCCTCGCAGGCTACAGTCCATGGGATCACAAAGAGTCAGGCACCACTGAGCAACTAACATTTTCACTGATTCATATTTAGCTCTTTGTCATCTGAAACAACTTGATATTTTTTACGTACATTTTTACAAAAGGACTTCTTTTTATATGTATGGAATTGATTTTGCTGAATCTAAATTCAGGCTTAACATTTCTATCCTGTTTGAATTTTATCTTATTAGTTTCTACTTGTCTAGTTCTGTCGTTCAACAAAGTAGGCAATTCTCTTTGTTGTATGCTGTGTAGAAACGTAGTCTGACTTCTAGGTGTATGCATAGTTGGTAGGGAGGCAGGAGAGTGGGGTAGAAATAAGCCTGGATTGGAGTCAGATGGCCTGGGAAAAATAGTTAAATCTATGTCCTAGCTGTGTATCTTGGGTGGATGCCCTTACCTTTTTCACTGTCATTTCTTCATCTTTACAAAGGAGGATAAAATAGTACCTACTTCATAGATTTTTTTGTAAGAAATAAATTATTAACATATAAAGGTGCTTAAAATTCCAAGCCAAGAGTAAGGTTTAATATATGATTATTAATTAAACGTGTTAACATACCTGAGTCAAGGGCACAACTTGAAGGCCGTGCAGTGTGCTAGGTCACTTCAGTCACGTCTGATTCTTTTGCAACGCTGTGGACCATGGTCTGCCAGATTCCTCCGTCCATGGGATTCTTCAGGCAAGAATACTGGAGTGGGTTGCTATGCCCTCCCCCAGGGGATCTTCCCAACCCAGGATTGAACCCATGTCCCATGTCTCCTGTGTTGGCAGATGGATTTTTTTTACTACTAGTGCCATCTGGGAAGCCTTCGGAGGCCCTGGAGCAACACTATTAATATTTGGAAAGAGTCATGCAATCAGCTAAGAATTCACCTAAATGTTTTGTTATTTAAATGTTTCTGTCTGTTATGTAAGGAACTAAGCTGCTGCTGTTTAGTTGCTTAGTTGTGTCCAATTTTTTTGTGACCCTGTAGAGTGTAGCCTGCCAGGCTCCTGTCCATGGGATTCTCCAGGCAAGAATACTGGAGTGGGTTGCCATGCTCTCCTCCAGGGGATCTTCCTGACCAAGGATTGAACCCATGTCTCTTATGTCTCCTGCACTGGCAAGTGGATTCTTTACCACTAATGCCTCCTGGGAAGCCCAGGTTACCCTGTAAGACTTTGTAAAAATACCTGTTGATGTTAAGTTATGTTATTTTTTCAGTCTTTTGATTAATTTTCACATCAGTTAATTAATTACTGCCTAACCAATATAGAAGCCTTAATACAAAAAATCAGAAGTAGTTTACTTTATATCTTTTGAAAATGAGATTGTGGCCATCAAATATTGGCCCTGCTAAGTGCTAAGTTGCTTCAGTCGTGTCCGACTCTGTGCGACCCCATAGATGGCAGCCCACCAGGCTCCCCAGTCCCTGGGATTCTCCAGGCAAGAACACTGGAGTGGGTTGCCATTTCCTTTTCCAATGCATGAAAGTGAAAAATGAAAGGGAAGTCGCTCAGTTGTATTCAACTCTTTGCGACCCCATGGACTGCAGCCTACCAGGCTCCTCTGCCCATGGGATTTTTCAGGCAAGAGTACTGGAGTGGGGTGCCATTGCCTTCTCCGATTGGCCCTGAAACAAGCACAAATATCTCTTCAGCCACTGCCCTAGGCCTGAGCAGCAGCACTGGGGCATGGAGTGGGGTCTTCACGGATGGTTGCTTTTCCAGTTTACACAGAAATGTGTCTTTATGTCACTTGAGAGAAATTAGTTGCTAAAACAGTGACTTAGGTGAATTCATAAGCAAATGATGGTAATACTGGGGAGGGGAAAATTTCCCCCATTCCTTTTGATTCTTCTGGCTGGTCTAACAATTACATTGACACAAGGCATATTAACAGGAGGAAAAAAAAAACAAATTTAATTTTGTACGCATGGAGCTTTCATAGTACCCAAAGAAATGACCAGAGCTGGCAGCTTTTATACATTTTAGACAAAGAAGCAATAAATTTGTGAATTGACAAGACAAAGGGGTTTGGGTTTGGAGTAGTAGATTAGTAAATAAGATTTGTGTATACAGCTGTCTTGGACTTGAATTTCCTTTCTCTAGTGATAAAGATGTCTCTTTACTTCCTGGTCTAGAGAGGGTAGCTTTCAAATAGGAGATTTATTTCCTGCTTTCAGGCAGACAGAGGAGGATCAGACTGTCCTTGCATTGGCTATTTCTTAAGTAACTTTAATTCAAAGTAATCAATAATATGCCAGAGTGGCATATTTGGGGGCGGCCTGCCCTGACCCCCATCAGTGAGTTTCCCTGAAAAGCAATGCTCATCCCAAACTAAGAAAATAATATCCTGGGACAGATGGTTTGTAAAACAGCAGCATAGTATGGACAAGAATTGTTGCCTGCCAAATCAGTAAACAAAGGATGTTGCAGTCATCAAGCCATCAGCCACTGCAGCAACCCCTTCTCCCCACACCATGTACCCTGAGGGGATTCAGGATGGAGAAAAACAGGATACTGGCCCTAGATAGTTAAGGAACATATCAAAGGGATGATTTCAGTGAGCCCACATGCTTATATCTTGCCACACATCAGATCAGATCAGATCAGTCGCTCAGTCGTGTCCGACTCTTTGCGACCCCATGAACTGCAGCACGCCAGGCCTCCCTGTCCATCACCAGCTCCCGGAGGTCACTCAGACTCACATCCATCGAGTCAGTGATGCCATCCAGCCATCTCATCCTCTGTCGTCCCCTTCTCCTCCTGCCCCAATCCCTCCCAGCATCAGAGTCTTCTCCAATGAGTCAACTCTTCGCATGAGGTGGCCAAAGTACTGGAGTTTCAGCTTGAGCATCATTCCTTCCAAAGAAATCCCAGGGCTGATCTCCTTTAGAATGGACCGGTTGGATCTCCTTGCAGTCCAAGGGACTCTCAAGAGTCTTCTCCAACACCACACTTCAAAAGCATCAATTCTTCGGCGCTCAGCCTTCTTCACAGTCCAGCTCTCACATCCATACATGACCACAGGAAAGACCATAGCCTTGACTAGGCGAACCTTTGTTGGCAAAGTGATGTCTCTGCTTTTGAATATGCTATCTAGGTTGGTCATAACTTTCCTTCCAAGGAGTAAGCATCTTTTAATTTCATGGCTGCAGTCACACATAGAAAAGTGCTAAAATCATTAACCTGAGATCTTTGTTTTTCCTTTAACTAGTAGTTATCTTTTGATGTTCCAACTACCTGCTTTTTGCTGCAAAAACTCCTGTCAGGAGTTATCCTGACTCCTCCCTTAGCTCTTGGGAGCAGTCCTTCAGAGCTATCTGCAAGTCTGCCTCCCAGGCTTAAGTCCTTAGCAAGTCTGCGGACTGCCATCTGTTTCTACAGAATACCAAAAGATCTGCGTGGCTTTGCAAAAAATAGGGAGGGTGACCATGTAATAGCCACTGTAAATGTTGCAATGGTTTAACTTAAAAGAGAGGCCAAATAGTATGTCAGAATTCAATTTGTGGAGAAATTGGGGGTTAACAGAAGCTGGTAACTGGTAAGAGACTTTTTTCTTTGTGTAGGCAGATATCAAAAAGTCCAGTTAGAGGAGTGTTTGGCTGCCAACTGATAAAGGCACGCTTTATCTTCTAAAATATTTTGAAAAGAAAAACGAAAGGTGAGCCCTACATTGACTGTGGTATTCTGTTTCTGTGCTTTTCTTTCCACCACTGATGAGGTTTGAAATGTAAACCTAGGCTTAAATGGACATACTGTTCCATTGGTGAACTCACACTGGGCTATAGTAACAACACTGGAATATAATACACTGGAGGCAATAACAGATTATGAGAATTATTAGGAGTATCACATCTAGGATCCAGACAATTAAAAAGAAAACAAAAACAATAATGATGGTATATAGTCCTCTGCATTTCAGTGAATTTTGGTGATTTTTTTGTGAATTTTGGTGATGTTCAGTGAATTTTGGCTTTAGTTCCCCTAAACCTCTTTTCTTGCAAATATCTGCAGATCCTACTGAGAATCTGCCTTCTCTGCTGCTGCTAACTCACTTCAGTTGTGTCCGACTCTGTGAGACCCCATAGACGGCAGCCCATCGGGCTCCCCCATCCCTGGGATTCTCCAGGCAAGAACACTGGAGTGGGTTGCCATTTCCTTCTCCAATGCATGCAGGTGAAAATTGAAAGTGAAGTCACTCAGTCATGTCGGACCCTCAACGACCCCATAGACTGCAGCCTTCTAGGCTCCTCCATCCATGGGATTTTCCAGGCAAGAGTACTGGAGTGGGGTGCTATTGCCTTCTCTGTCTGTCTTCTCTAGACCCTGAGGAAATAAAAAAGCCAGATGCTTACACTGAATGACCTAGGGGGAGCTCTGTGTAGTGTGGCCAGAGCAAGACAACAGCGTGAGTCTATTCATTTGTACCTTGGACATGAATGATAAATGGGGTGACCAAATAATTTATTATAAAATTGAAAATCCTTTCAACCCTACAGTAATTATTGTCATTATAGGAAATAACTAAATTGGCAGCATTAATTTTTAATTATTTCTATTAAACTTTATTTAAAAATGGTTAATGATTCTTTTAATCATGGCAAGTAATAGATCTAAGTGTATATAATGAGATACGTACAGTTCTTATAGTTTAATAAAGGAGTACCCATCTTAAATTAATTTTTATAGCATTTTAAATTTAAGAAACTCTATAGGTATTGATATACAGCTAAATGAAGTATGAACTCTCTTTTGCTGCTTAAGATAACATTCTGGTGCAGAGCAAGTGCAACCTTTTCATGAATTAACAGTGCTTATTCTAGTTGCTATGCAGTTTAAGAATAACTCTTATCTTCTAATATATTTCTCATTTACCATGTTTTCAAAAATTGCCATCAGACATTGTATTTCTGTTTTTCAGTATCCTGTGTGATTTCACTCATTAGAAACCAGGGACTTTGCTTCATTATTATCACTCAACTGGAGTAGGTGAAAAAGAGCATTAAACCAGGCAGGAGCCAGGAGGCTAGTTCTACCCAAGCATCGCCATATACTTGTGATAGAGCAAAACACTTAATTGCATTGTTTTTTTTAAATCTATAAACCAAAAACATTGGACTGTATGATTAGACTGTATAATTTTTTGAGGCTCCTTTCAGTATCAAAATTCAATTTTTTGAATTGAATTTTAATAGTATTTATTAATAGCTTTCTTTTAATAGTATTTATTCTACCATTTCCAATCTGACAATTATTATTCTTAATGGTATGAAAGGAAGCAAAATAATTGAATATTTCTATTTCTTTTCTCTCATCAATCAGTATTATACCATCTGCTTTAAGATTTAGGCCAAGCTCTGCTTATTTGTTTCTTTTTCTCTTAAGTCTTGCTTTAGAGAAGTGTCTTTTTGTGGCTTCAGAAAATTTTGCTAAGCCTTTCAATCAGACAGAACCAGGAGTGGGATCTCAGTTCTGCTTTATGCTAGTTGGGTGAAGTTGGCAAGTCTACTGAATTCTCTAGAATTTAGTTTCCTCCTTAATAAACTGGGATACCATTAGTGTTTACCTCATGTGATTGTTGTGGGGACTGTGTGAAAAAAGAAAAAAGAAACCAAAAAAAGTGCTTAGAATAATAACTAGCTCAAAGAAAGCCCTTAAGAGATGTTATTTTCTTATTTTTGCTTCTTACTGTTGCTTTCATCATTTTCATCATCATCATTTTTTATTATTTTTCAGGAAGCTATTTTTCAAAATATTATTACTGGGTTTCATTGCTTCTTTCTGCTGAAAAGCAATATCAATAATACCCCTTCTGTGCAGGTAATTTCACAGTTTATAAGGTATTTTTATATGTCTCATCCGATCTTTATAATAATGCTCTGAGTTGACAAGGGTTGGTTTCTCCACGTTACCGATTGGAGAATCTCAGAGAGGTTGAATAACTTGTCCAAAGGATGAATGCGAGTGATTTGGGATGCTTACTTCCCTTGCCCCGTGGTGCCCAGCACAGGAAGTGACGGCAGTGGCCCGCATGGTGCGGGCAGGGAGGCGATAAACAAGCTCAGGCGACCCTGAGACAGGGCTGTCTGCAATGAATATCAGCACTGGAAAGATGAAAGCTTCTCTAAAGAAAACTTTACATATTTGAGAGACCACTGCAATTTTATTATAGAGTGTGAATGTCTTGCAATAGAAACAGTGTAACTTTTTTTATTCTTGTATACATTGGCTTGTAAATAAGGTTTATCTCTCAAAATTTGTTAATATCATAATATCATATTAGAAAGACAGTATGGAATGTGGGCTTCTAGAAAAGGCAGAGGAACCAGAGATCAAATTGCTAACATCTGCTGGCTCATGGAAAAAGCAAGAGAGTTCCAGAAAAATCTATTTCTGCTTTATTGACTATGCCAAAGCCTTTGATTGTGTGGATCACAATAAACTGTGGGAAATTCTTAAAAAGATGGGAATACCAGACTACCTGACCTGCCTCTTGAGAAACTTGTAGGCAGGTCAGGAAGAAACAGTTAGAACTGGACATGGAACAACAGACTGGTTCCAAATAGGAAAAGGAGTACTTCAAGGCTGTATATTGTCACCCTGCTTATTTAACTTTTATGCAGAGTACATCATGATAAACGCTGGGTTGGAGAATGCACAAGCTGGAATCAAGATTGCCAGGAGAAATATCAATAACCTCAGATATGCAGATGATACCACCCTAATGGCAGAAAGTGAAGAAGAACTAAAGAGCCTCTTGATGAAAGTGAAAAGGAAAGTGCATTCAGAAAACTAAGATCATGGCATCTGGTCCCATCACTTCACAGCAAATAGATGGGGAAATAGTGGAAACAGTGGCTGACTTTATTTTTCTGGGCTCCAAAATCACAGCAGATGGTGATTGCATCCATGAAATTAGAAGATACTTACTCCTTGGAAGGAAAATTATGACCAACCTAGACAGCATATTGAAAAGCAGAGACATTACTTTGTCAACAAAGGTCCATCTAGTCAAGGCTATGGTTTTTCCGGTGGTCATGTATGGATGTGAGAGTTGGACTGTGAAGAAGGCTGAGCACAGAAGAATTGATGCTTTTGAACTGTGGTGTTGGAGAAGACTCTTTAGAGTCCCTGGGACTGCAAGGAGATCCAATCAGTCCGTCCTAAAGGAAATCAGTCCTGGGTGTTATTGGAAGAACTGATGTTGAATCTGAAACTCCAATACTTTGGCCACCTGATGCAAAAAGCTGATTCATTTGAAAAGACCTTGATGCTGGCAAAGATTGAGGGCAGGAGGAGAAGTGGACGACAGATGATGAGATGGTAGGATGGTATCACCGACTCAATGGACATGGGTTTGGGTGTACTCTGGGAGTTGGTGATAGACAGGGAGGCCTGGAGTGCTTTGGTTTATGGGGTCACAAAGAGTCGGACACGACTGAGCGACTGAACTGAATTGAACCGAGAGGCATTCAGAAGGGGTCCTGTGTAGGAGTTGGGAGTAATGAGTGGTCAATGGACAAAGAAAAGTCTCTAGTTGTGCCTGGATGTGTTTGTTTGCTGAGGACACACACAGACCAGCATGACAAGTCACACTGATTCATTTGTCACATTTTCCTCCTTATTTGTCTTCTTTTGCTGCTGCTGCTGCTAAGTCGCTTCAGTCGTGTCCGACTCTGTGCGACCCCATAGACAGAAGCTCACCAGGCTCCCCCGTCCCTGGGATTCTCCAGGCAAGAACACTGGAGTGGGTTGCCATTTCCTTCTCCAATGCATGGAAAGTGAAAAGTGAAAGTGAAGTCGCTCAGTCGTGTCCGACTCTTAGTGACCCCGTGGACTGCAGCCTACCAGGCTCCTCCGTCCATGGGATTTTCCAGGCAAAAGTACTGGGGTGGGGTGCCATTGTCTTCTTTTAGTCAGGAGGAAAACCACTGTTCTTGTCCTCTAGGGCACTTTACTGTGGGAAGGTTTTCATCAATCGGAAGAAAATGAAAAAAACAAGAAAAGCAAAATGAGCTTTTCATAATGCTAATTTTACATTTCAATTTTTATAACTTAAGAATTTCCTGTTGTTTTGCTCTTTAAAAAATGTTCTTTTCTGAAACAATAGCAATAGTAGGCGGCAGTTGATTTTCTTTGATTTGCTAATCAGGCCAAATAAAATGTTAACTATACACTGGCTTTTGAAATTGTACTGGCTTGTGGAATTGGAATTGGTTTGTGGGAGACATCCTTGGCAGAAGGCACACAAGGCCAGGTTTCTCTGTGGGGAGCTCTTCGGAACCTACTTGGCCAGCTCCCTTCACTGACCCAGCTCCCCTGACTGCTATGCTCTGAATGAATCTCAGTGAATGAAATGTGATTTAACTGAATGCCTCTTGAAAAGCTGTCTGAGGAACTGTGAGATGTGACTGCTTTGACCGACCCTCCCATTTTCTCTTCCTCAAAATAAGTTGGATTGACAGGATTCAAAGGAGACATGAAATTAGTTCTCATTGGCTGAATCAGCAACAAAGCCAGGAAGCAGAATCTGCTAAGTGGAAAATATTCTAAGACTAGGAAGGCGAGATTGTATGAGGCAAGCCTGAACTGGCTGAGAAAGTTTCCCCATTTGTGCAGCTGATAAACTACTTTTGTAAGTGGATGAAATGCTGGTCCCAGTCAGGACCCCTTTGGCACAGACACGTTCAGACTGACTGCCAGGTGCAAGAGCAGATAGCATTTAGCCAGCACCCTTAATAAAAGTTTTCTAAATAGCTACTGAAGCATCAGCCATTAGGGAAGAATTCAGTGATGGTTTATCCTTAAAGCTTAATAACCACTTCCACCACAGTTATTTCAGATTTTAAAACAAAAATCAGGTGAGATAAAACTGTCTAAAAGGGAATGTTGACGTTCTCTTCCATTTCCTCGTGGTGCTGTCACTGTGCAGCCCGAGACTCTAATAAAGCCAATTCTGCTCCGAAGGTCTGCAAAATGAGGAGTAGGGATGTTCTCTTTGTATTAACACGTTAATTTGGGAGGATTTACCCTATTTTTTCCCTGCTGCAACTGAGCACTTTTTCATTAAAGGAAGAGAAAGTGGATCTGCTTTCTCCTCTAGTAACTGGAACGGAGAAGATGAGGCTGAAGGAAGATTTTAGGCATTACCAAAGGAAAAGTGAACTGGCGTCTCTTCTGCCCCACTACATTCCAAATTGTAGGCATTTGCCCTCCCACCCCATCACCTAATAATGAAGCCAGGCAGTACATCAAGACCTCGGATAAAAGGCCCATTAGCCATGCCTGTGATTAAAGTTGATTAGCTAGAAGTCACTGGGAATTTTGAGTCCAAGATCAGTGGTGAATCAAATCCAATTTGCATAACTACGAAGTGCTTCATTAAGGCTAATCATTTTCTTCTGTCCTTTGGTAATACATCATCCTTCTATGGGGTTCATTTAGATTAAGCTTGAGGATGTTGCCTTTAGCTTCCTCAACACTGTTAAGATCACTTTAGCGATGCTCTTTGCCCTCATCTTCTAGGACAGCACCTGTCTGGGGCCCCGCCTCAGAGCTGCATCCTTAAGCAAGCTTCCTGGAAATGTAATGGTTTATTAGGGTCCATGTGCCAGCAGCCAAGACTCATGTGATAATGAAGTGTACATCTTTTACAGTACCAGAATAACAAACCATGCTTGTTTAAACTGATTAAGTACTCAGGCCACATAGTGCATTGTGTTGAGCCAACTTGATCATTAAATAATTTTACATACCCTTCTTGAAATGAGTCTATTTATACCCAGGAAAATTGACCAGGTTTAACCTTCCAGAGCTCATGTGTAGATCATTCTTTCTTTGCAATCACTTGTGAGAATGATGAGATGCTGGTCATTTTGCCCTAAAGGATTATTTCTTCATATCTCCTGTCATTTGTACACTCTGCTCCCTGTGCCTGAAGCACCTTCTCCTCCCCTCCTATAGCCCGCTATGCTTGTGCCTATTGAAACATTTATCACACTGCAATACACATCCTTTTTTACTTATTTATCTCTTCTTCTCCTTGGAAATAGGAATTTTATACCTAGCCTACAGCTGACAGTAAATGTATATTGAGTAAAATGTGAATTATGAGACGGTAGCTATAATAGCAGCCTATTAAAAAAATGATGTTGATCTCTGTATATTGGCAGGTAAAGATGCCCGTCATATATTTCATAGTATGCTGCTGCTGCTGCTAAGTCACTTCAGTCATGTCCGACTCTGTGTGACCCCATAGATGGCAGCCCACCAGGCTCCACCATCCCTGGGATTCTCCAGGCAAGAATACTGGAGCGGGTTGCCATTTCCTTCTCCAATGCATGAAAGTGAAAAGTGAAAGTGAAGTCGCTCAGTCGTGTCTGACTGTTAGCAACCCCATGGACTGCAGCCCACTAGGCTCCTTCGTCCATGGGATTTTCCAGGCAAGAGTACTGGAGTGGGGTGCCATTGCCTTCTCCATTTCATAGTATAGCTATTGGAAAAAAGCAAGCTGAAAAACATTATGTATAGGATGATCTCATGTTTGCTAAAAAAAAGTGCTTATGCATATATTTGTAGAAAAGACAAAAATTGTAAATATGCAGGGGTAAGATCTAGGATGTAAATATAGGGCTTTTACTTTTAACTTTATAAATTTCTATATTATAATTTTACTTTAAACTTTATAAATTTCCATATTTTAATTTATTAAACTGAGCCTACATTACTATTGTAAGTTAAAAACCTAATAAATATTAATAGTTTTTAAAACTATAAATTATAGATCCTGGTTTCTAATTATTATTTTGAAAAATACTATATTAATTTTCTAGGGTGGCTATAACAAACTACCACAAACTGGATTGTTAAATACAACAGAAATATATTCTCTCATGGTTCTAGAGGTTAGAAATCTGAAAAAGTAGAGCCACGTTCCCTTCAAAGTTTCTAGAAAAGAATCGTTTACCTCTTCTAGCTTCTGGTGGTTGCCAATAAACCTTGGCATTCCTTAACTTTTGGACACATCACTTAAAACTCTGCCTCTGTTTTCACATGGCCTTCTCCCTGGTTGGGGCACTAAGTTTCCTCAAGCCATGTGGTGTGGTCAAAAAAAAAAGAAAGAAAAATTTATAATTTTAAAATATTTATAGTTAAAATAAATTTAGAAATTTATAAAATTTATAGTTTTAATAAATCCAATATGGTTATAGTTTTTATAAATTTAATATAGTTTTTGAAATAAAAATATTTATGTTTACATATATTGTTAGTATTTTTTAATTAAAGCAAAATTGACAAAACATTTTATTTTGATAGTTTTAGATATACAACATAATGATTCAGTCTTTGTACATTTTATGAAATGATCATTGCTATAAGTCTTGTTAACATCCATCACCATATAGTTGTTTTCTTGTGATGAGAACTTTTAAATATATTCTCTTAGCAACTTTCACATATGTAACACAGTATTAAACTGTAGTCACCATGTTGTACATTACATCCCATGACTTACTTATTTTATAACTGAAAATCTGTCCCCTTCAGCCATTTTTCTCACTCCCTACTCCTTGCCTCTGGCAATCACCAGTTTGTTCACTTGTTCTCATGTTTTTTTTTTTTTTTTTTCTCCCTACCACGTGGCATATGGGAAGTTCCCCCACCATGGATGGAACCCATGCCCTCTGCAGTAAAAGCACCAAGCCCTAACCACTGGACTACCTGGGTTCACTTGTTTATTTGCTTTTTGTTTTTAAATTCTACATATAAGTAAAATCATCCAGCATTTATCTTTCTCTGATTTCTTTCACTTAGCCCAGTGCCCAAGACATGCCCATAGACATCCATGTTGTTGCAAATGGAAAGATTATATTTTCTTTTGTATGTGTGCTGAATCACTTCAGTCGTGTCTGACTCTTTGCAACGCCATGGACTGTAGCCTGCCAGGCTCCTCTGTCCATGGAGATTCTTCAGGCTATAATACTGGAGTGGGCTGCCATGCCCTCCTCCAGGGGATCTTCCTGACCCAGGGATCGAACCCTACATCTCTTATGTCTCCTGCA
This sequence comes from Tragelaphus eurycerus, assembly GCA_935064755.1. Taxonomy (NCBI): domain Eukaryota; kingdom Metazoa; phylum Chordata; class Mammalia; order Artiodactyla; family Bovidae; genus Tragelaphus; species Tragelaphus eurycerus. The sequence goes on from CAKXYN010000038.1 coordinate 11,027,724, forward strand.
TTGACAGGCGGGTTCTTTACCACCTGGGATGTCCCACATTCTCTCTTATGTCAGAATAATTTTCCATTGTGTGTGTATATATACGGAGAGCATTGCTCCCCTCATTCTTGGGAAAATCGTGGGGTGGTGGGCTGTGGGTGGTCGATCCAATCTTTTTTTTTCTTCTTTATGGGCCCTCCCGTGGGGGGGGGGCGGGGCGCCGTGTATATATACATTTTTATGTATATTTTTCTTTATCCATCTATCTACCATTGGACATGGTTTGTTTCCATATCTTGGCTATTGTAAATGATGCTGCAGTGAATATGGGCATGCATATATTTGTTCTAATTAGTGTTATTTATTTTCCTCAGATAAATAGCCAGGAGTGGAATTGCTGGATCATATGGTAGTTCTCTTTTTAGTATTTTGAGGCATCTCCATACTGTTTTCCATAGTGTCTACACCAACTTACATTCCTACCAATGGTGCATGACTGTTCCTTTATCTCCACATTTTCACCCACACTTTTTATTTCTAGGTCCCTTATTTTTTATATTCATTCCACAAATATGATTTGGCCAGCTCTTGCTTGCAAGGAACATTGTGTATCTAAATCCTCTTATAGAAACAATATTAGAACTTACATTTACCAAGCAGGAGATCTGGATATCATTAAAAATTCTATATGGCAACAATATGTAAGAACCAGGACAGAAGGCAAGCTTATGGTTAATAGTGTACAAAGTTTATCAGCATTATACCTTTCCCATTGGCAAGTTTCTTCCAAGAAATTGGGTTCTTGAATTTTTTTTTTTTAACTAGTGCAACCACAATCTTTAAGGTGGAAAATTCATTGATGTCAACTATCAATTTAGCTTTTTCTCAGCTTGCAGTCAGTTATCAATACTTACTATTCATGCTGTTTTCATAAAGTATCCTTTTTGTAGTGCAGATTTCTGTCCCTTCCCCCAAAGGGCTTAAATACCACATGGAGAAGAAAAGAAAATGCAAGAGGAATTCTGAATCTAATTCATGAGTTTTTTCATTTAAGTGGTATTCATGTCTTAGTCAGAAAGTAGGAGCTAAATTTGAAAATTCACCAGCTAAAAGAAAATGGTTTTATGTGGCAAATGTACTGCCCCTCCCCAATGCAATTCTGGGGAAAAGGTTAGTGCATTTCTAGTGTATGCAGGACAGTTGTATCACGTCAGGTGGAAGTATGACCTTGCTTTTGTTTTTATTTGGAGATTCAGTATAATTTAAGGATATCTGTGTGGGTGCCAAGTTGGCACTCTGTTTTCACATGACCTTCTCTCCTGTGTTTCTCTGTATTGTCACATAGCTTTCTTAGAACACCAGTCAGTGGATTTAGGTGATGTGATTAGTTCATTTTATGTGTCAATTTCATTAGGGCATGGTAACTAAGTAGTCAGCCAAGCATTATTCTAGATGTTTAAGTGAAAGTATTTTGTAGATAACATTAACCTTTACATGGATAGATATCGAGTAAAGCAGACTGCCCTCTGCAATGTGAGCAAGCAACTAATCAGTTGAAGATCTCAGGGGGAAAAAAACCTGACAACCCTGAAAGAAGAGAGAAATTCACCTGCAGCAAATGGCTTTCAGATTTGAAGTGCAATATCAACTCTTTCCTGCATCTGTAGCCTGCTGGTCTACCCTGCAGATTTTTGGATTTGTCAGCCTCCACAATCTCATGAGCCAGTTCTTTAACATAGATATCTACCTCATCTGTTTTTCTATCTACTTATCTATACCTATTATTAATCCATTCTATTTGTTCATTGTCTCTGTGATGATTCCTTGGCTAGGAAAAGTTGGGGGAGACTTCTACTGAGGGGCAAATGGGTCTGATTCCAAAGCTACTTCTGACAGAATCTCACATTTCCCCCAGTATCCCTAAATATTAGCCATTTATTGGTGTTGAGACTTTGGGGAGTGCCCTGGTGGTCCAGTGGTTAAGTGGTTGAGAATCTGCCTGCCAGTGCAGGGGACAAGGGTTCAATTCCTGGTTTAGGAACATCCCAAATGCTGCAGAGCAAATGAGCTCACGTGCTGCAATGTGCTCCTGTGCTCTGGGGCCTGTAAGCCACGACCACTGAAGACCGGGTACGTAGAGTCTGTGCTCTACAACAAGAGAAGCCACTGCAGCAAGAAGCCTGCACACCACAATGAAGAGTAGCCGATGCTCGTCGCAACTGGAGAAAGCCTGCATGTAGCATCGAAGACCCAGCACAGCCAAAAGTAAATAAAATTAAATTAAACAAAGAAACTTTGATTGTTAGTACAAATTGTACATAACACTTGTTTAGATGTCCTAGTGTTTAGGAGGGGAAGATCTTGTCATAATGTAAACAAAAAACAAATATGATGGCCTGTATCTTCTTTCTCCAAAGGTTGAACACCACCACCACCTCAGGAAAAGGAAGTTTGGCCCACAGCTGATGGGAGAAGTAGACAAAGAGTGGCTGGCTGCATTCAAATAGGTCTTCTGCCTTTCCTCACATAATCCTTCTCACCTGGTTTGGCTCAAACCAAATCTTTGAGGCTTCCTAAACTTGAATAGATTTTTCTTTCTACTCCGGGTTCTCCTTGGAGACCATCCATCTTTCTCTTCTCTTTCACAGCGGAGCTTCTTGAGTCAGTGTCTCCAGTACATTCTCACCTGGCATCCTTCCATACTTGACTCCACGGTTTTGTCCTCATCATACCGCAGAGGCTACACTCATCAAGATATCTGGTGACCTCCACATTGCCAGATTCAAAGATCACTTCCATATTCTTGTCTTCCTTCATGTCTCTCTGGGGCTAATGACTTTGAAATGTGTTTTCTTTGGGCTTCTGTTGAGTAGAGTTAAATGGGGTTTCCTCCTACATCATTCCCTATTCCTTCTCAAATACCTTTATTGGTATTTCTGCTCTTAACGTTGAAAATTTAGAGCATTTGGAAGCTCAGTCTCATTATGTCACACAAGTAATCTCCAGGTCTGTGACTTTAAATATGATCCATATGCCTCACCAGTCTACATTTTCGTTACTGACCTTTGCCTTAAAATCCAGGCTTGTATTAATATATCCAGTTGCCTTCTTCATACTCCACCATTTGTTCTCTCTTTTAAAAATGTAATCCCTGATCTTTTCACAGCTAGTTCCTTCTTGTTATTTAAATCTCAACTTATATGGTTATAAACTTTATCAACTTTCTGTCATCTATTACCTGTAATATCACTTGATTTTAATTCTATGTATAGCTTATACCAGTATCTGATATCTTTCTTGTTTGTTTACTTATTTATTTGTGTTTTTGTGTCCATAACTTAAAAAATTCCCTGAGATTGCAAGAGTCCCTGACGCAGACTAGGAGCCAAATAAATATTTTTTGAATGACTTGATTGAAAGATTATCACTTAAAGCTCACAATTTAGCATTTAAATTTCTAATGCCATATGATATTTTTGCTGTTATTTATATATTTATCTGAACATCTATAGATTTTATATTCCTTTAAAGGAGAGGTTAGGTCCAAATGGTGCATGGCAAGTGTTCCCACTTTCAGATGGAAGCCCTCTGTGACCACAAAGAGATGAAGTCTAGCAAGAAAAGCCACCAGCTTCAAATTACATACTCCCTGTCCAGCCCACTTGGTTTCTGTCATTATCTTCTTGCTTCCATTAACAATCCTCTTCTTTTGACACATCTGTCATAGAGATTGTCTTTCCCAATGCAGGTTTCCTTTCTGTCACTTGCTTTGACTAATGTTTGCAGTTAGAGTAACCAGCTTCTAGCCCCTTGGTTGTTCCCTTTTGAAGGAGAGTGAAGCTAGAAGCAGGAGCAATATCTTATGCTTATTTTTCTTGACATTTGCCTTTATTTCTTCTTACTTTTGCAGGATAATTTTAATGGATATTAAGTTCTAGATTGGTGGTTTCTTCTTTCAACACTAGTTGAAACACTTCTTTCAACATAGTTCATGCTGCTCTACTTTTGCATGGTGTCTGACTAGAACTCCATTGTAATTCTTATTCTTGTTCCTCTATAAGTAGAGATGCTCTTTGGTTAATTTGTTTTTATTTTTTATCCCTCCAGCTTTGGTCAAGATGTTCTCTATCTTTGATTTTCTGTGATGTGACTATGATATGCCTAGGGGTGGGTGTGTGAGTCTGTGAATATTATATGAATATTTTCTATATTTATAAAATATTTATAAAGTTATCCTGCCTCATGATCTCTGAGCTTCCTGGATCTGTGGGTTGTCATCATTCATTTTGGAATTCTTAGCCAATATTACTTCAAGTATTTATCCTGCTCTGTTTTTCTTCTCCCTCTGGTATTTTGATTACTATATATTATACATTTTGACAGAGAAGGCAATGGCACCCCACTCCAGTACTCTTGCCTGGAAAATCCCATGGATGGAGGAGCCTGGTAGGCTGCAGTCCATGGGGTCGCGAAGAGTCGGACACGACTAAGTGACTTCACTTTCACTTTTCACTTTCATGCATTGGAAAAGGAAATGGCCACCCACTCCAGTGTTCTTGCCTGGAGAATCCCAGGGATGGGGGAGCCTGGTGGGCTGCCATCTATGGGGTCGCGCAGAGTTGGACATGACTGAAGCGACTTAGCAGCAGCAGCAGCAGCAGCATACATTTTGAAATTTTCTTCCAGTTTTTGGATGTTGTGTTCTATTTTCTTTTTTCATCCTGTTTTCTCTTTATATTTCAGTCTTGGAGTTATTGGTTGACCTATCTTCAAGCTCACTGATTCTTCAGCTGTGTCCAGTCTACTAGTAAGCCCATCAAAAGCATGCTTCATTTCTATTACAGTGTTTGTGATTTCCAACAATTCCCTTCGATTCTTTCTTAGTTTCCATCTTTCTGCTTATATCATCCATTTGTTCTTGTGTGTCATCCACTGTTTTCTTTTTTTAGTATGTTAATCATATGGCAACCCACTCCAGTGTTCTTGCCTGGAGAATCCCAGGGATGGCGGAGCCTGGTGGGCTGCCGTCTTTGGGGTCGCACAGAGTCAGACACGACTGAAGCGACTTAGCAGCAGCAGCAGCAGCAGCATAGTTATTTAAAATTCCAGTCTAGGCCTGATAAAATCAACATCTGTGTCATATTGGAATCTGATCCTGAGGCTTGCTTTGTCTCTTCAGAGTGTGTTCTTTTAATTTTGTATTTTTGTTGTTGAAAGCTGAACATGATGTATTGGGTAATAGGAGCTGAAGTAAATAGACCTAGTATAAATTTTTATGTTAATTTGGCTGGCAGTTGGAGTGTACTTATGTTGTAGCTATTGACACCAGAGGCTCTAATTCCTCTAGTATCTTTGTTTTTGTCTCCTCTGTTGTCCTTGGATTTCACTAAAAATTTCTTCTTAAACTGACTCTGAGTGTTATAGTTACAGTTTTTGCAGCTGAATTCATTATTATTATACTAGAATCCTGTTAGTGGTGGTAAGGAAACCAGGACAGGATAGCATTTTATCTTATTATTAAATCTCAGTCTTTCAGTGACCCTGGGCCCTGGGCTATGACCTTCATGTATGTTTCTTAACTTCCTTTTCCCAACCTTTGAATGAGATGAAAGCTAGAAGGGGAGGACTGCCCTTCTTCTAGATAGGATAGAGCTCTAGAAAGTAGGTCTTTGTTACAGAAAGCACTCTGGCATATTTTACAATGCTTATGTTTGCCCCTCCCTTGCCATAACTACAAGGTCCTTTTGCTTGGCTCCTCACTAATGGGAAGAAACTGGTAAGGTTTCTGGAGTTGAAATTCATGCAAGTATAAGGGCTTCCTTAGACCCTGCAGTCCCAGGATTTTCTCACTCTCGTGCTAGTCCATATTCTGCCTCCAGCAATTCATTAAAGTTCAGTTCAGTTCAGTTGCTCAGTCATGTCTAACTCTTTGCAAGCCCATGGACTGACAGCAGTATACCAGGCCTCCCTTTCCATCACCAACTCCTGGAGTTTACTCAAACTCATGTCCATTGAGTCAGTGAGGCCAACCAACCATCTCATCCTCTGTCGTCCTCTTCTCCTCCCACCTTCAATCTTTCCCAGCATCAAGGTCTTTTCAAATGAGTCAGTTCTTCGCATCAGGTGGCAAAGTATTGGAGTTTCAGCTTCAGCATCAGTCCTTACAGTGAATATTCAGAACTGATTTCCTTTAGTATGGAAGGTTGAATCTCCTTGCAGTCCAAAGGACTCTCAAGAGTCTTCTCCAACACCACAGTTCAAAAGCATCAATTCTTCAGTGCTCAGCTTTCTTTATAGTCCAACTCCCATTTCCATACATGACTACTGGAAAAACCATACCTTTGACTGATGGATCTTTGTTGGCAAAGTAATGTCTCTGCTTTTTAATATGCTGTCTAGTTTGGTCATAGCTTTTCTTCCAATAAGCAATCATTTTTTAATTTCATGGCTGTAGTCATCATCTGTAGTGATTTTGGAGCCCCCCCAAATAAAGTCTCTCACTGTTTCCATTGTTTCCCCATCTATTTGCTGATGGAACTGAATGCCATGATCTTGGTTTTTTTGAGTTTTAAGCCAGCTTTTTCACTCTCCTCTTTCACTTTCATCAAGAGGCTCTTTAGTTCTTCTTCACCTTCTGCCATAAGGCTGGTGTCATCTGCGTATCTGAGCTTATTGATGTCTCTCCCAGCAATCTTGATTCCAGCTTGTGCTTCATCCAGTCCAGCATTTCTCATGATGTACTCTGCATATAAGTTAAATAAGCAGGGTGACAATATACAACCCTGACGTTCTCCTTTCTCGATTTGGAACCAGTCCATTGTTCCAAAATTCATCAAAAGTACCATATAAATGTTACTACCAGTTTATGGCCCCAGTGGCTTCCCCTTCAGTTCTCAGCTGTGGCTCTCCAGAATGTCCAAGAAAAGTTAATGATTATCAGTTTAACATTTTCTTTGCCTAAAGGATGGAAGTGATGATTTCCAAGCTTTTAATGTGTTGAATCCCAAACTGGAAGCCTAGGTATCTTTTACAGTACCTCGTGCTGTGCTCTACAGGAATTGGCACACCATATCTTTGCTTGTGTTTCTGCCAGTGCTACGCGGCCCATTTCCCCACCGCTTTCCACAGCTGCAGAGGACACTTTTTGCCAAGGGAAAAGAGTTGGAGTTTTGATATGCTATATTTTATTGGGTGCCAATCACTTAAATATAGGCACTAATTTGGTACTTAGATGAATGATGGATGACAGCCAAGACCAAGTGGGATTGTCCCACTCAGCTTCTTGTTTCCTTGTGCCAGAGGTGTATATTCTGCTATTGCAAAAGCAAAAAAAGGAAAAAAATTCAATAAAAAAATCCACACTTGTCTGTTGTGCTGAAGCCTCAGCTTACTAAGGACAGGCCATTTCTGGTGTCTCAGGTATATAGACTCTTTTCTGATGCTTGATTTCTGAGATTTAGAAACACTCTGAAGACTTCAGTTTTCTTATTTATAGTTTTGCTTCTTGCTCAGTGGTAATACTTTTCCCTCTTTCTTTCCTTCTTTCCTTCCCTCCCTCTTCCTTTCCCCTTTTAATATTAGTACTTAGAATGTTTATGTAAAGTTAAATGTTTTACTTGTTAGTGTTAGCTATTAGCAGGGTAGGACAATTTAGCTGAAGACAACTGCTGGTAAATCTTTTCAATACTGATTTGAAATGCAAATTAATATAAGCAATTACCAGATACTATACATAGTTTTTAAATGGAAGGTTTTAAATGACATTTCCCTGGCAATCTGTGTAAATCTCAAAGATTAGGCATTCTCTTTGTCCAATAAATAAATATGCATCCAAAGCCCAGTTTGAGGTTGCCATCCCATAATCATTCTTAATTGTAGCCAGCTCTGAAGTAAAGATGGCCTTTATAAATAACAGCTACCTAAACAATTTATTCCTATTTGAGAACATGTTTGTAAAGAAAGATACCTTATGTGTTGGGGTTGGGATCTGATGGCCTCAGACGATGAAGATTAAAATGATATTTTAGGGAGATGGATATTTTTTCCTCAGTCAGAGAAAGAGAACTAACATTTATTGAGTCTTTTCTGTGTTGAACCCTTTATATTCATTCAATATTCAATGAATATTGCCTCAAATATGCAGATGATATCTCTGTAATGGCAGAAAAAAGGAACCAAAGAGCCTTTTGATGAGAATGAAAGAAGACGATGAAAAAGGTGGCTTGAAACTCAAAGTAATAATTAAAAAAAACTAAGATCATGACATCCTGTCCCATCACTTCATGGTAGGAAGAAAGGGAAAAAGTGGAAGTGGTGATAGATTTTATTTTCTTGAGCTCCAAAATTACTGCAGATGGTGGCTGCAGCCATGAAATTAAAAGACTCTTGTCCCTTGGAAGAAAAGCTATAAGAAACTTAGACAATATATTGAAAAGCAGAGACATCACTTTGCCGACAAAGGTCCACATAGTCAAGCTATGGTTTTTCCAGTAGTCATGTCGAATGTGAGACTTGGACCATAAAGAAGGCTGAGCACCTAAGAACTGATGCTTTCTAACTGTGGTGCTGGAAAAGACTCTTGAGAGTCCCTTGGACAGCAAGGAGATCTAACCAGTCAATAGTAAAGGAAATCAACCCTGAATATTCATTAGAAGGACTGATGCTGAATCTGAAGCTCTAATACTTTGACTACCTGATGCAAAGAGCTGACTCATTGGAAAAGACCCAGATGCTGGGAAAGATTTAAGACAAAGGGAGAAGGGGACGGCAGAAGATAAGATGGTTAGATAGCATCACCAACTCAATGGACATGAATTTGAGCAAACTCTAGGAGATAGTGGAAAACAGAGGAGCCTGGCATGCTGCAGTCCATGGGATCCCACAGAGTAGAATATGACCTGGCTACTGAATAACAACAACAACAACAACAACTCCCATATTCTGGCTATATATTTTAATTGCTGGGGATGCAATGGGAATAGGACAGGAAAGAGACCCTTCTATTATGGGTCTTATGGGAAATTAAAATGAATCCAGAGAATGATAAGTACCCTGATGTGGGATTGAGAATGGCTTGGTGAAGAGAGGGTGCCCATTTGATAGAGCAAAACATGCAAGGCCTTTTTGAAAAGGTGACATTTGCATTGAGTTATTGAAGAGTCAGCCAGCCACTCATTTTATAATTTTCACAACTTGAGACAAAGGTAACATTATTTCAGCTGGTACAGGCAAAGAAATGAATTGCTTAACTAGGTTAAGTCATTTAAAGTCACACAGACTTCAAATCCTATTCCAGTTGCCTCCAAAGCTCCCTGCCCACTACAGCCCACAGGTCTTTGCTCACCAATTGCCTCAGGTTTGGGCAGAAACACGATCTTTGTTTACCTAATCTTTAAGTTTTCATGGAACAGAGAATTTTCTAATAAAACTAACCCCCAGTCATCTCTTTTCTCAGTAAGAATATTAAAAAGCAAAAGAAGACCGCATGAGAAATATTTTAATACCAAAATAGTTAAAAGGATATTTCCTGAGATTTAAGGATGTTACTTCGAGTTGAATATAGTTAACTTTATGAAACACACATTATTTTGTCTCTCTTTTTCTTTTTTTTTTTTACTTATTTCACAGAAAATCACAAAATAAAAAGACTGCTTGAGAACTGATGGACTCAGTGACCCACAGGTTTACCTCCAGACTTGAGGGCCTTGGGCTGATGCAAACTCCGTAATCTTGCTGTTGAAGATGCTCTTCACCGAGGATAGAAACTTGCTTCTAATTGAATCAGTCCAGCAAAGGGCAGGCAGGTCATCCTGACCTAAATATTTCCAGTCCGAGTGTTTTCCTTTGAAATATTTATCTATTTAGCAAAGAGAAGATGATGCATTCTCTGTTCATTAAAAAGTTCAAACATGCCTTAAAGCTTTTTACAAAATAATTCACAAACTGGTTTTCCGTGGGCAGTTGTTCATAATGACTTGAATAAATTAAGAGATTAGATTCATTACTTGTCCTGTTAGTTAAATATATGGTTAGAAATGACCCTTTGGACTTGTCTTAATAGAAGTGTGTGTGTATGTGTGTGTGTTTCTTTGTCATGAATATTCAAGTATTGATCAGTTTATAATAGTGATGTATCTGTATTTCTTTTTCTAACCATGAACAGAAGCACAACCAGGAAATATAAAAGAATAAATACTATTTAAAAGCATATTGAAAACATAATGATAATTGCAGAGGCACTAATTGTAAACCAGAGCATCAGTTGCATCCTTGAGGCCATTTCTACAGTGTTTCAAGTACCTCATTATATCAGTTGTACCAGAATTCATCTGACAGAGAGACAGGATAAGAAGTATTGGGCTCAAGGGTCAATTGAAATATCAGTTCTGTACATAAGTAAAAATAGCAACGATACAAGCTGAGTGCCTGGCTCTTTTCCTTTTTTGTCAATATAGCTATTACTATTTTTCCACTATTTTATCTCCCTTTCTTAGGCTTAATAGCATGAGCTAAATACCATTGATTTCACAAAGCAATTGAAGGGATAAAGAGAAATACAAGTTATTAAAAATGTACTAGGGTGGGAGATGGGAGGGAGCTTCAAGGACTAGGTGTATACCTGTGGCTGATTTATGTTGATGTGTGGCAGAAACCAACACAGCATTGTAAAGCAATTATTCTCCAATTAAAAATAAATACATTTTGAAAAATACCTAGAAAAATGTACCAGACACAAGTGAATACATTCTAATTTAATATTAAGAAATTAGAATTAGTTTGAAGCCTTAGAGTTAGTTTGAAGCCTTTCCTATGATTGATGTTTAATATATACATACACATATATATGTATGCATTTTTAATTTCAAAAGAAGTTAAAAATGGTAGAAGGAACAAGTAGGAAACATATAGACACTAAGTCACCTGTAATCCCACTACCAAGTTCAACACTATTTGCATTTTTCTGAATTCCTTCCATCTTTAATATGTATATATTTATTATTATTTATTAAAGATGCTATTATTAAAATGAATTATAATGTGTACATAATTTTCTACTCTTTAATATTATGAGGCATTTTGTATAAGAAATATTTCTCATATTTATGCTTTGTATGATGTCTTAATGTTTTAGCACATAGATATTAAACTTTTTCTAATTAGGCTGCCAGTCTTAGACATTAGGGCTTCCCTTGTGGCTCAGCTGGTAAAGAATCCTCCCGCAAGCAGGAGACCTGGGTTCAATCCCTAGATTGGGAAGATCCTCTGGAGAAGGGAAAGGCTACCCACTCCAGTATTCTGGCCTAAAGAATTTCATGGGATTGCAAAGAGTTGGATATGACTGAATGACTTTCACTTAGATATTAAGGTTATTTTCAATTCTTCCTTTTAAAAATTAATGCTGCAGTGAACATGAGCAAAGATTACTTTGTTTGAAATTTTGAAATATTTTCTTAGATTAGATTTCCATAAACAGAATTGCTATATTAAAGAATTTAAACCCTGCTAAGAGTTTTTACAGCAGAAATGTAGAAGTAATCTGGTGGTGTGGTTTAGTAATTCCCACTTCTCTGTACCTTTACCCTTACTGGTATTATCTCTGAAAAAAATGAATTTGACAACTTGATAGAGTTAAGAAACTCATTATTCTATTAATTTAGATTTCTTTCCTTTTTTTCTTTTTTAGTGAGATTCATTTGTGCATTTATTCACAAAAATGTTCATGATACATCATATTGGCAGAACTGGCTTCAGTGGAGTGTGACCTGTACCTTTGTATGAGTCTCCAGAGCTCAGAGGGACCCTGTGCTTGGTATAATGCTCTGCTGTCACCATCTTCCCTGGTGGGCTTCCCAGGCTCAGATGCCTGCAATGCAGGAAACTCAGGTTTAATCCTTGGGTTGGGAAGATCCCCTGGAGAAGAGAATGGCAATCCACTCCAGTGTTTTTTCCTGAAGAATCCCATGGACAGAAAGAGCTTGGTGGCCTGTAGTCCATGGGATCACAAAGAGTCAGACATGACTGAGTGACTAAATACGCACTCTCATCACCATCTTGGAATTTTATCTTTGAACTTATGTTTTGTAAGTGAGGTCTGATGGAACAATGAATATAAGAAGAAAAACATGCAATATGTGTATCAGCTCTTTCCCATCACTCCATCTGCACATAGTCTGTGATGTCCCATGAGCACAGAGTTCTGGAGGACCCAAGATGCATAGAAGTTCAGGGAGACTCAACTCACTCAAAGTGAGTACAAGGTAAACACGGTACCCCTATAATTGAGTAACTAGGGTAGGTGCTGACAGCTTCAAGTGGCCATGCTTTTTGTTTATACCAGGACTTTCTTCCAATGGAGAAAGTAGGTAAAAATTTTCTGAGAAACATGAACAACCAAGAAACCCTATCATATCCTTTATCAGTCACATTGCTTTCTTGTATATGCCAACCACTTACACTGAAAATGGTGATAAAGAAGGAAAGAAAAAGATAAGACAACCTGTGGTGATTTTTTTCCCCGTTAGTCCTTTTTGGTTCACGATAGGGAAGAGACTACTGGGACCAAAAGCAGGAGAGTAGACAGAACCTTGGAATGAAATCATGACTGCATAGTGTTATTCATCCAGTGTCCATAAAACTGTTTTTGATTCTGCTACCTGATGAGAATGGAAAAGAACATGTCTGTGAACACAGTGGGGATGTACTAGAGACTATGTTAAAAATCTCTTCTGGTAATGATACCACATCTGGTGCATTACTGCAGTTGAGGCTCCTCCTTAACTGTCATACACTATGATCCAGACTGCTATGTGCAAGAAATAGAATAGTGCATTGAATGGGACCATCACACCTGAATCCTTTAAGTCTTTGAGGATGATGCTCATGTCTCCTATTCTACCTAAAATGAAATATATTTTTATGTACTAAGTTGAGAATACAGAGCATCAATTTCAGGGGTTTCTGCTTTACCTTCACTTTGTTGTTTAGTTACTCAGCCATGTCTGATTCTTTTGTGACCCCATGAATTATAGCCTGCCAGTCTCCTCAGTCCATGGGATTTTCCAAGGAAGAATACTGGAGTGAGTTGCCATTTCCTTCTCCATTACCTTCACTAGCATAGTGGTTTTATTCATTAGGCTCAAAGTGCCTAATGACTACAAGGAGATCAAACCAGTCAATCCTAAAGGAAATTAACCCTGAATATTCATTGGGAGGACTGATGCTGAAGCTGGAGCTCCAATACTTTGGTTACCTGATGCGAAGAGCTGACTCATTGGAAAAGACCTTGATGCTGGAAAATATTGAGAGTAGGAGAAGGAGGGGGCAGGAGAGGATGAGATGGTTGGATAGCATCATCGAATCAATGGACATGAATTTGAACAAACTCTGGGAGATAGTGAAGGACAGGGAAGCCTGGCATGCTGCAGTCCATGGGGACACAACTTAGTGATTGAAGGACAACAGAAGCACCTGCATTAGGGTGATGTCCATGTTGGAGATGGCTAGTCTGATTATACACTTGAAAACTGAGAAAACACCGCGGGGTATGTCTGTGGACTCAGTGTACAATGACGTTTGGCCAGAAATCCATTTATTGCTCAATTTCCACATACCCTTACTCTTATAGGGAAGCCACAATGGAGCTTTGTGTCTTCACATATTAGTGTCTGGTTTTAATATTTGGGAAGTATTCCTTTCTCTCGAATTTTCTATAAGTTTGTGTAAAATTGGTATTATTTCTTCCTTAATTGTTTGGCAGAATTTGCCAGTAAAGCCACTGGCGAATGAAAAAATTTAAACAATAAATTTAATTTCTTTAATTGATATAGAATTATTCAGATAATGTGAAACAGCTGGATATCCCCTTTCTCTAGTGTATGGTCAACCAAGTGAATGGTCATGGGTCCACTGGGCAGAAAGTGTGGGGGAATCACTGCATTGTATTTTGGCTATGATGTTGCAAGGCCCTTCCTCAAGGGGAACCAGCTCTCTCTCAGTGCATGAGTTCTGGGCCAGAGAGCTGGCTTAGGTCTGGAAATGAGGCAAGAGATTGTGACTTTTCTTGGAGGCCTGATCTCAGCCTTCTCCTCGACCTTTATCACTGTTGAGTATGTTATGCAGTATTCTTATTGGCTCTTTAACTCTCTTGCCTTTAGAGATACATGCTAAATGTGTGTATGCCATATCCGTAGACCACTTTGAGTCAGGCTTCCCTGGCTGCCATTCCAACTTGCTCCCCATTTTGGATAGTTATTTCCTCCTTGTCTATGATGATTAAATGATATCTTTTGGCTTTTCCTACTTAGGGTTCTGTACTGTTGCTGAGGAGCCCAGTTCTGCAATAGTTTCTCTATTAGTACTGATTGCCAGAGAACCACACCTGAACTTCTGAATTTTCCAATGATGCTGGTGACCCCTCATCTGATCCTTCTTTATTGCCTTGACAAAGGGAATGCTCCCAGCTGTTTCTAGACATGTAGTCAGCTGGTGAATTTTATGATAATAGTTCTGTTGATTTCTACCTTCACAGTCTGTCACAGAAATGTGGGCATACATTTGATGTGAAAAGCCATCCCATCAGTGTATTTAAGCCAACTCAAGAATTCCTTCCCATGGTACTGAATTGAGAGACAGTGAGTGAATCCGCTAGTAAAAATTTCTCCCTTAAACAACTTTATATTCTTCATGCCCAGTAGATCTTCTGGTACCAACTGTCTTGGGAAGGTTTCTAGAAGAATAAGATGCTTGTGGAAGTTATTTACAGAGGGAGAAACTATTCTCTGGAGAAATTTGTAAGCAAATGAGGGAAATATCATAGAGCAAAAGAAGCCAAGCAAAGGTGTTTCAGAAGAAACATGTTGCTATAGAAGGTATCCTTACAAAAGACAAGGGCTTTTTTTTTTTTTTCCCTAACACCCTTATATCAGGTAAGGGGTAAGGTGTAATCTCTCAAGAATCTTAAGGCAAAAATGACTCTCATCAGCTGAGGATAGGCCTGCTGAAAAGGGTACCAGCAGCTGGGGGATGGGTACTCTGACCCAGTTAGGGTCTGTTTGAATGGATATGCTCTATATGCATGGAAAGAATCTCTATACTCTGGCTTCATTAATACCTATATTACAGTCATTTGGGATCTGAGACTAGGACTTTAAAAGGAATGCAATATTTTCTAATTTGGTTTATAATGCATTTCACTGGGTGTGTAAGGACTAAAATGGATATTTCCTACTTTGAATATAGCTGAGGCACATGAGATGAAAATCAACATGCAGATTTGTGAGGTTAGTGATAATTTTGTGCATCATAAAAATGCAGCGATTCAAGGATCTCTTTGTTCTAGTTTTTTTTAATGAGATGTTGAATTGCACAAACATTGAATATTATGTGCGTCTTATTACTAAACATAGTCTGAGGGCAAAACATCTAAGCTCTAAAATAGCTCAAGAATAGCAGGTAAATAATCTTATTCTGCAGTAATTATTACCTTCTTTCTATGTTTAATCTGTGATTTTTGTGTGTAATTCTAATCCATTCATTGTCCTTGCTGTACAGTATTCTATTATATGAATATGACAACATTTATTTATTCTTTTGTAGATGGACATTTGGGTTGTTTCCAATTTTAGGTTAATATGAATAATCCTCTTGTGAACATTCTGCACATGTTTATCTAGGGTATACTATACAAAGGATAGGATGAGACATAGGATAGGGTATCTTGGGTTTTATAGGTAATACCAGACTGTTTTTCAATATAGTTGTGCCTGTTCCTCAGCAGGAAGATTGAGAGCAGGAAGAAAAGGGGGTGACAGAGGATGACATAGTTAGATAGCATCACCAACTCAACGGACATGAGTTTGAGAAAACTCCAGGAGATTGTGAAGGACAGGGAAGCCTAGTGCATCGCAGTCCATGTGGTCACAAAGAACTGGACACAGTGGAAAATTCTGAAAGAGATGGGAATACCAGACCACCTGATCTGCCTCTTGAGAAATCTGTATGCAGGTCAGGAAGCAACAGTTAGAACTGGTCATGGAACAACAGACTGGTTCCAAATAGGAAAAGGAGTATGTCAAGGCTGCATATTGTCACCATGTTTATTTAACTTATATGCAGAGTACATCATGAGAAATGCTGGACTGGAAGAAACACAAGCTGGAATCAAGATTGCTGGGAGAAATATCAATCACCTCAGATATGCAGATGATACCACCCTTATGGCAGAAAGTGAAGAGGAACTCAAAAGCCTCTTGATGAAAGTGAAAGTGGAGAGTGAAAAAGTTGGCTTAAAGCTCAACATTCAGAAAACGAAGATCCTGGCATCTGGTCCCATCACTACATGGAAAATAGATGGAGAAACAGTGGAAACAGTGTCAGACTTTATTTTTCTGGGCTCCAAAATCACTGCAGATGGTGACTGCAGCCATGAAATTAAAAGACGCTTACTCCTTGGAAGGAAAGTTATGACCAACCTAGATAGCATATTCAAAAGCAGAGACATCACTTTGCCAACAAAGGTTTGCCTAGTCAAGGCTATGGTCTTTCCTGTGGTCACGTATGGATGTGAGAGCTGGACTGTGAAGAAGGCTGAGCGCCAAAGAATTGATGCTTTTGATCTGTGGTGTTGGAGAAGACTCTTGAGAGTGCCTTGGACTGTAAGGAGATCCAACCAGTCCATTCTGAAGGAGATCAGGCCTGGGATTTCTTTGGAAGGAATGATGCTCAAGCTGAAACTCCAGTATTTTGGCCACCTCATGCGAAGAATTGACTCATTGGAAAAGACTCTGATGCTGGGAGGGATTGGGAGCAGGAGGAGAAGGGGACGACAGAGGACGAGATGGCTGGATGGCATCACTGAGTCGATGGATGTGAGTCTGAGTGACCTCCGGGAGCTGGTGATGGACAGGGAGGCCTGGCGTGCTGCAGTTCATGGGGTCGCAAAGAGTCGGACACAACTGAGCGACTGATCTGATCTGATCTAGCAACAGAAAAACAACAATATTCCTCAGCAACACTTGGTATTGTCAGAATTTTACATTTCTCTACTTGAATGTTCATTGATATCTGATTCTTAAAGTTTATGGGTATAAAATATGCTTATTATCCATTTGGACTTCTTCTTTCTTGAAGTATCTACTTAAATCTTGCCTGAATATATTGTTTACTAGCCAAGTAGTGTTAGGTGAGCCATGTCTCAATTTCCTCATTTATGGAATAGGGTAGGAAAATCAGACTCCAACATCTTAACAAAATAGCACCAACTTGGCTTGCTGCCTCTGTCCAAGGTGGAGAACTACGTTTACCTGAGTCACCTCTCCTCCATGCAGGGTTACTGTGAATCAAAAAAGGAACTCGCATAAGATTTGGAAGGTGAGGCAGAACAGGGATAACTTGGAAGACTGTGGTAGACAGACACAATGATGAACAGACACAGAGGGGTTGAGTGGGTACCAGCCTGTCATTGTCTGCTTCCTGCTTTGCATTCAGCTTACTTTCCAGACAGCTGATCTTGAAAATCAGCAGTGGTCCTCAGTCCCCAACCAGGCACTTGGTCCCAGACCCACAGCTGGGGTGATTTTCACAGAGGCAGAAATTTCCCCAGGGTAGAAGTTTCCATAGAAGAGGTAGAATTCATAGAATCTGTGGTTGCTAAATTCCCCTCCTGTCTGAGTTGACTTCCAGATGACATGGTTAGTGATGGTTTTCTACTCCATCCTCGTATTTCTCCTTCCGGACCTTCATTTGTCCAGCTCCTACCACATCTGTGTAAACCTTCATTCCTATATAAAACCCCTTATTGTAATACCTGTAGTAGTGGTTCTCATATCTTGGTTTAACTCTGACTGATAGAATAGTTTGGACAGTGCCATAAAATAAACATGCAAAGTTCTTTCAAAGCTCTAAATTGCTATTCAAATGTAATTACTGGGTTGAGCCAAATAACAGATTATTGATTTTCTTATATAGAGGAACAATTTGGTGACATTTAAAGCAAGCCAGCATAGGCTGCATGGGCAGCGTGCTTCACAAAAACATTTTATTCTGTCATTTGTCTGACTTGGGCACTTGTTTGTTATCACACTGATGCCAAAATACTCCATCTAACTTTCCTTTTCAACTAGATTGCCTAGGAAGTAAGAGGTTGTAAAAGAGACCTTAGAGGCCTAGAATCTCTGAAACATGTCAAGAGTTCTCAATTAATATTTAAAGTGTAGAATATAGAGAAATATCTAGAGACACATATCAGGAACTCCTGAAAAGATATAGACATAAAGTAAAAATGAATTTTAAAAATCTTCTACTGCAAATTGCCCTTTTTCAGCTGCCTCTGTGACACATTAAGATTGAGCCAGGCAGCAGGTCATTTTCAAAACTTGTCAAAAACTCAGATATTTTTGATATTATTTGTGACAGTTTTCTCGAGTCCACTGAGCTAATTTATAGTTTTGAAAGTCGTAGTTTTCTGGTTAATAGAGCAATAATTGGTCAGGTAAACAGTGGGTTTCAGCAGCTGCTTTCATTACTTAATGGCCAGAATAAAACTAATAGGGCTATTGGACCATTTAAGATTTTAAAACTGACACTTCTCTGATCATAAGGTACTTTAGGGAAGCAAAGATAAGACTTTGTGAGCAGAATATTCAAAAGGTAGTTAGGGTGAGAATGGTGAAAGGAGGGTGCTAAATGGCATGGCATCATTCTAGTATAGGACTTCCCTGGTGGCTCAGACGGTAAAGCGTCTGTGTCTACAATGAGGAGAGAGTTCGATCCCTGGGTTGGGAAGATCTGCTGGAGAAGGAAATGGCAATCCACTCCAGTACTATTGCCTGGAAAATCCCATGGGCAGGGGAGCCTGGTAGGCTACAGTCCATGGTATCACTTACATCTGATAGTATCTTAAATCTCTCTTTTCTTCTAAAGATGTGCTTCTCAGTTAATATAATACTCTTATGTACAAGACCTGGTCTGTAACCTAGAGGTGATTCTAGTATAATTTCTGTCACCAAAAAAGCAAGCCTATGGCAATGAAGGAGAACAAAAATCTACACAGACTTTAAGAAAGCAGATGAACAAGGTAAAAGAAAAAAGATTCAGAGATTGGTGGACATGATTGGGGGACAAATTGAATACTGAGGACAAAGGAGTCTAAAATGGATTTGAACTTTCTGGTTCACTTTATTTAGAAGAGAATGATTGCCTCTAGTGGAATTATATTACCCAGGAAATGAGAAGAGAGTTTGAAGTACAGATTGCAGTTCTGATTTCGAGGATGCTAGCATCTCACTTAATTTTGCTCAAGAAATCATTTTGGAATTTCCAAGTAGTTGCAAAATTGCATACCAAATTCAGGAGAAAGGACAAGGTAAAGGATAACACCCAGGTAATTGACAGAGGATGAGATGGTTGGATGGGATCACCGACTCAATGGAAATGAGTTTGAGTAAACTCTGGGAGTTGGTGATAGACAGGGAGGCCTGGCGTGCTGCAGTCCATGGGGTCTCAAAGAGTCAGACAGGTGACTGAACTGAACTGATTTTTTTTTGTTAAACTAAATTTTTAATTTTTTTGGGCATGTAGAATCTGCACTTAATATTAGTACCAGCATTAAGATTAGTAGAAAATATCTCACTATGGATTGTATAATAATTTTTAATAGGAGTAAAAATATAGGTGTGATCCTTCATTTTATACCTAAAATTTGATACTCTTTAGCTATAGGGAACAGGAAAAAAAAGCACTCTTTTATGGGTGGTCAGAAAATGTATAAGCTGAAAAAAAGAGGTGGAAACTAATGATCATTGGTTGTGATGATTAGAAGACATTTCCAGTAGAAAGTGGGGAAAATTAAATACAAAGTGGAAAGTGAATGAAAGGCAAGAATGGAAACACTTGAGACCTAATCCAAGTCTTTAGTCTTAGAAAACATTACTGTAGTTAATATATCAGTGTTCAGAATTATCTCCTGAAGTGTTCTAAGCAATATTTCTTTTCTATGTTGATTTTTCTCTACTCTTGTCTTATGAGTAGAAAATTATGTATTGCCCCCCCACCCCCCAATATGTTGAAGTCCTAACTCCTAGTACATATAAATGTGACCTTGGATAGAAGATCTTTGCAGACATAATCAAGTTATTATTGATTATGATGACCAAATATAAAAATGACCAAATATAACCAAAAATATTAGGTCATTAGGATGGACCCTGGGCCAATATGATTGGTATCCTAATTAAAAGGGAAGGATAACTAATCTGAAGACAGAGACTCACAGGGAGAACACTATAGAGGAAGAGATTAGAGGGATGAAGCTGCAAGTCAAGGGACCCCAAGGAAGAACCACAAGAGAGTAAGTTTCTATTGTTTTAAGCTACCAATTTGTAATACACTTTTTAAAGCAGCACTAGGAACCAAACATCCCTTGTTTCTCTCTCTCTTATATTATCTTTTGACATAACCAGCAAATATTTATTAAACATCTACTCTACACAGGTCACTCTGTTGCTCCATTTCCCAGCTTTCTAAATTTCCCCCTTAAGACAACGTTTGGCATTTACAAGATTAATAATTAAGAAGAAACAGCATGGTGCAGGCTACTTTGCTTGATCTTTTCCCCTCAGTTCTCCTGAAAATGTTCCCAGTTGTGTCATCTTTGATGAAGAATGATACATATAGATGAGTGTTTTCCAGCATTTATGGGTTCTTGGCTCCAAAGGTATTCTAAAAGTGTCAAGTTCCTACAGAACTCTTAGAGGATTGATATGCCTCATGCTAGGTTTGCAAGATTGTTTCTACAGAAAGTGGTAAGTCCAGCACTGCAGTTTAGCATTAACTGGAGAATCAGAGTCAGAAGGTATAAAAGACTTCTCAGAGGAAGATCTGAGAAGAAGAATACAATCGGAGAACACCTCAAGTTCTTTAAAAATTCTTTTTTTTTTTTTATCAAGAATCTCTTTTATTGATTATCAGAAACATTACAAACATCTAATATGAACAAATTGTAACATGACAGTATTTAGTTTGAACAATTAATACATTTCAGATATAATATTATACATATTTCAATGTTATTCTCCCCAATCATCCCACCCTCTCCCGGTCCCAGAGTCCAAAGTCTGTCTATACATCAGTGTCTCTTTTGCTGTCTCGTAATAGGGTTATTTTTACCATCTTTCTAAATTCCATATATATGCGTTAGTATACTGTATTTGTGTTTTTGTTTCTGGCTTACTTCACTCTGTATAATAGGCTCCAGTTCCATCCACCTCCTAGAACTGATTCAAATGTATTTTTTTAATGGCTGAGTAATACTCCATTGTGTATATGTACCACAGCTTGCTTATCCATTCATCTGTGGATGGACATCTAGGTTGCTTCCACGTTCTGGCTATTGCAAACAGTGCTGCTATGAACATTGGGGTTATAGGTGAACTATATCTGTGTTAGAGAGAATAAGGTACGAGGACTAGACCATGAGTATGCTGGCTCTTTGAGTAACGATAATTGCTACCCTTGATGATCAAGCAGTAAAGACATACAGCTCTTATGGTGTGTTAGCATATTATACTTATGGTATCAAAAGTGTGCTAGCCACAATTTCCTCTAGTAACTTAGGGGTTAGATCTGGTAGACAGAGTGCCTGAAAAACTATGGATGGAAGTTCGTAAGATTGTACAGGAGGTGGTGACCAAAACCATCCCCAAGAAAGAAGAAATGCAAGAAGGCAAAGTCGTTGTCTGAGGAGGCCTTATAAACAGCTGAAAAAGAAGAGAAGTGAAAGGCAAAGGAGAAAGGGAAAGATGTACCCAAGGGACTACAGAGTTTCAAAGAATAATAGCAAGGATAGATAAGAAAGCCTTCTAAAATAAACAATGCAAAAAAATAGAGGAAAACAATAGAATGGGAAAGACTAGAGATCTCTTCAAGAAAATTGGAGATACCAAGGGAACATTTCATGCAAAGATGGGCACAATAAAGGACATAAATGGTACGGACGTAATAGAAGCAGAAGATATTAAGAAGAGGTGGCAAGAATACACAGAAGAACTACACAGAAAAATTCTTAATGACCTGGATAACCATGATGGTGTGGTCACTCACCTAGAGCCAGACATCCTGGAGTGTGAAGTCACGTAGGCCTTAAGAAGCATTCAGATCAGATCAGATCAGATCAGTCCCTCAGTCGTGTCCGACTCTTTGCAACCCCATGAATCGAAGCACACCAGGCCTCCCTGTCCATCACCAACTCCCAGAGTTCACTCAGACTCACATCCATCAAGTCAGTCATGCCATCCAGCCATCTCATCCTCTGTCGTCCCCTTCTCCTCTTGCCCCCAATCCCTCCCAGCATCAGAGTCTTTTCCAATGAGTCAACTCTTCGCAGGAGGTGGCCAAAGTACTGGAGTTTCAGCTTGAGCATCATTCCTTCCAAAGAAATCCCAGGCCTGATCTCCTTCAGAATGGACTGGTTGGATCTCCTTGCAGTCCAAGGCACTCTCAAGAGTCTTCTCCAACACCACAGTTCAAAAGCATCAATTCTTTGGCACTCAGCCTTCTTCACAGTCCAACTCTCATATCCATAAATGACCACAGGAAAAACCATAGCCTTGACTAGACGAACCTTTGTTGGCAAAGTAATGTCTCTGCTTTTGAATATGCTATCTAGGTTGGTCATAACTTTCCTTCCAAGGAGTAAGCGTCTTTTAATTTCATGGCTGCAGTCACCATCTGCACTGATTTTGGAGCCCAGAAAAACAAAGTCTGACACTGTTTCCACTGTTTCCCCATCTATTTCCCATGAAGTGCTGGGACCAGATGCCAGGATCTTGGTTTTCTGAATGTTGAGCTTTAAGCCAATCTTTTCACTCTCCACCTTCACTTTCATCAAGAGGCTTTTTAGTTCCTCTTCACTTTCTGCCATAAGGGTGGTGTCATCTGCATATCTGAGGTTATTGATATTTCTCCCGGCAATCTTGATTCCAACTTGTGTTTCTTCCAGTCCAGCATTTCTCATGATGTACTCTGCATAGAAATTAAATAAACAAGGTGACAATATACAGCCTTGACGTACTCCTTTTCCTATTTGGAACCAGTCTGTTGTTCCATGACCAGTTCTAACTGTTGCTTCCTGACCTACATACAAATTTCTCAAGAGGCAGATCAGGTGGTCTGGTATTCCCATCTCTTTCAGAATTTTCCACAGTTTATTGTTATCCACACAAGTCAAAGGCTTTGGCATAGTCAATAAAGCAGAAATAGATGTTTTTCTGGAACTCTCTTGCTTTTTCCATGATCCTGCGGATGTTGGTAATTTGATCTCTGGCTCCTCTGCCTTTTCTAAAACCAGCTTGAACATCAGGAAGTTCACGGTTCACATATTGCTGAAGCCTGGCTTTCACAATTTTGAACATTACTTTACTAGTGTGTGAGATGAGTGCAATTGTGCAGTAGTTTGAGCATTCTTTGTCATTGCCTTTCTTTGAGATTGGGATGAAAACTGACCTTTTCCAATCCTGTGACCACTGCTGAGTTTTCCCAATTTGGTGGCATATTGAGTGTAGCACTTTCACAGCATCATCTTTCAGGATTTGGAATAGCTCCACTGGAATTCCATCACCTCCACTAGCTTTGTTCGTAGTGATGCTTTCTAAGGCCCACTTGACTTCACATTCCAGGATGTCTGGCTCTAGGTCAGTGATCACACCATCATGATTATCTGGGTCGTGAAGCTCTTTTTTGTACAGTTCTTCTGTGTATTCTTGCCACCTCTTCTTAATATCTTCTGCTTCCGTTAGGTCCATACCATTTCTGTCCTTTATCGAGCCCATTTTTGCATGAAATGTTCCTTTGGTATCTCTGATTTTCTTGAATAGATCCTTAGTCTTTCCCATTCTGTTGTTTTCTTCTATTTCTTTGCATTGATCGCTGAAGAAGGCTTTCTTATCTCTTCTTGCTATTCTTTGGAACTCTGCATTCAGATGTTTATATCTTTCCTTTTCTCCTTTGCTTTTCACTTCTCTTCTTTTCACAGCTATTTGTAAGGCCTCCCCAGACAGCCATTTTGCTTTTTTGCATTTCTTTTCCATGGGGATGGTCTTGATCCCTGTCTCCTGTACAATGTCATGAACTTCTGTCCATAGTTCATTAGGCACTCTATCTATCAGATCTAGGCCCTTAAATCTATTTCTCACTTTCACTGTATAATCATAAGGGATTTGATTTAGGTCATACCTGAATGGCCTAGTGGTTTTCCTACTTTCTTCAATTTAAGTCTGAATTTGGCAATAAGGAGTTCATGGTCTGAGCCACAGTCAGCTCCTGGTCTTATTTTTGCTGACTGTATAGAGCTTCTCCATCTTTGGCTGCAAAGAATATAATCAATCTGATTTCGGTGTTGACCATCTGGTGATGTCCATGTATAGAGTCTTCTCTTGTGTTGTTGGAAGAGGGTGTTTGCTATGACCAGTGCATTTTCTTGGCTAAAGTCTATTAGTCTTTGCTCTGCTTCATTCCATATTCCAAGACCAAATTTGCCTGTTACTCCAGGTGTTTCTTGACTTCCTACTTTTGCATTCCAGTCCCCTATAATGAAAAGGACATCTTTTTGGGTGTTAGTTCTAAAAGGTCTTATAGGTCTTCATAGAACCATTCAACTTCAGCTTATTCAGCATTACTGGTTGGGGCATACACTTGGATTACTGTGATATTGAATGGTTTGCCTTGGAAACAGAGATCATTCTGTCGTTTTTGAGACTGCATCCAAGTACTGCATTTCGGACTCTTTTGTTGACCATGATGGCCACTCCATTTCTTCTGAGGGATTCCTGCCCACAGTAGTAGATATAATGGTCCTCTGAGTTAAATTCACCCATTCCAGTCCATTTGAGTTCGCTGATTCCTATTACTATGAACAAAGCTACTTTTGAGATTGAATTCCAGCTGAGCTATTTAAAATCCTAAAAGATGATGCTATTAAAATGTTGCACCCATAATGCCAGCACATTTGGAAAACTCAGCAGTGCCCACAGGACTGGAAAAGGTCAGTTTTCATTCCAATCCCGAAGAAAGGCAATGCCAAAGAATATTCAAACTACTGAGTACAGTTGCACTCATTTCACATGCTGACAAGGTAATGCTCAGAATCCTCCAAGCTAGGCTTCAACAGAACATGAACCAAGAACTTCCAGATGTAAAAGCTGGATTCAGAAAAGGCAGATGAATCAGAGATCAAATTGCCAACATCTGTTGGATCATAGAAAAAACAAAATTCCAGAAAAACATCTGCTTCATTGATCTACATGAAAGCCTTTGACTGTGGACAAATTCTTAAAGAGAAGGGGATGTCAGACCACCTTACCTGCCCCTTCAGAAACCTGTATGCAGGTCAAGAAGCAACAATTGGAACTGGACATGGAACAATGGACTGTTTCAAAATTGAGAAAGGAGTGCATCAAGGCTGTATATTGCCACCCTGTTTATCTAACTTCTATGCAGAGTGAATCTAGCAAAATGCCAGGCTGGATCGCTCACAAACTGGAATTAAGATTGCTGGGAGAAATATTAACAACCTCAGATATGCAGATGATACCACCCTAATGGCAGAAAGTGAAGAGGAACTAAAGAGCCTCTTGATGGGATTGAAAGAAGAGAGTAAAAAAGCTGGCTTGAAATTAAATATTTAAAAAAACAAACTAATCTCAGTCATGTCCAACTCCTTGTGACCCTTTGAACTGTGGCCTATCAGGCTTCTCTGTCCATGGGATTTTTCAGGCAAGAATACTAAAGTGGGTTGCCATTTCACCCTCCAGGAGATCTTCCCTACCCAGAGATCAAACCTACATCTCCTATGTCTCCTGCAGTAGTAGATAGACTCTTTACCCACTGAGCTATCTGAGAAGCCATGCAAAGATCAAGGCATCTGGTCCCATCACTTCATGGCAACTAAATAGGGAAAAAATGGAAACAGTGACAGATTTTATTTTCTCAGGCTCCAAAATCACTGAGGACTGTGACTGCAGCCATGCAATTAAAAGGTGCTTGCTCCTTGGAAGAAAAGCTATGACAAACCTAGATAGCATATTAAAAAACAGAGACATTACTTTATCAACAAAGGTCTGTAGTCAAAGTTATGGTTTTTCTGGTAGAAGTGTATGGATGTGAGAGTTGGACCATAAAGAAGGCCGAGTGCCAAAGAATTGATGCTTTCTCACTGATGTTGGAGAAGATGCTTGAGAGTCCCTTGGAGATCAAATGATTCAATCCTAAAGGAAATCAACCCTGAATATTTATTGGAAGGACTGATGCTGAAGCTGAAGCTCCAATATTTTGGCTACCTGGTGTGAAGAGCTGACTCACTAGAAAAGACCCTGATGGTGGGAAAGATTGATGGCAGGAGGAGAAGGGGGCAATAGAGGATGGATGGCATCACTGATTCAGTGGATTGAGTTTGAGCAAACTCTGGGAGATGGTGAAGGAAAGGGAGGCCTGGTGTACTGCAGTCCATGGAGTTGCAGAGTCAGACACAACTTAGCAACTGAATGACAACAACAAATTAATTCTTATCCTGAGTTTATTGACTTAAGCATGCCATATTTTAGGGCTGACAAAATTCTAAGAATGTAGGAAATGCTATGTTGAAAACATTTCTCCTGAAGAAATCCAAAAGGAACAGGAATCAGTTTTCATAAATGACTCCATAACGAATCAACTACAAAATTTGGGAATTAATTCAATGTTATGTTTTTTGGTTAGATCTTTCTCTAAGTGCCATAAATTACTCTTATGTTTTAATTTATAGCAACATGAATCAATTATTATAGCTTATTAGAAAGAATAAGAACCAAAGGAATACAAAGATTTTTTCCCCAGGCATCAGCAATCCAAATGATGTAAATCATTTTATTGAAAGCATATTTAATATCTACTCAACATCTCTTATATTTAGCAATTCAGTAATATACTGTCTATTTCTTTCTGATAGCATTTTGATGAATCAAACCTACCTAGAATGATTTATTCTAGACACATGTATCTTCTTAGACCCCAAATTACAAAGATATGTGTCAGGTCTTCATTGCACTGATGGAAATAGAAAGAATAAAAACATTTTTCACATTTCTAACTTCTGAGTCTATTTAATTCCTTAGAGTTGAATACTGTTGCAACATTTTGGTGTAACAAACCAATAGTATTAAATAATCTGTTTTCTAAGAGAAAGTAGAAGATGTCAATCTTGAAGGTGGATGAAAAACTCTGAGTTCATTCTCAGAAAAATTCAAGTGATGGTCTATTGAGTATATCTATTAAAATACTTAATTTCTAAAGACAGAAGCCATTCATAATAGTTCTAGTTAGGGACAAGTGAAGCTTAAAATCTAGAAATGACAGATTTTGAGTTATAGGTCTTGTCTATACAGTGTTAGGTACTTTCATATAAATACTTTTTAAAGATTTGGCTGGACTATCTTCACAATGGGAACTCTAAATTGATCCACACAGTGTAGCAGCATGGACATTGAACAGTGTCTCAGTGAAGGGGCAAATTATATTGAACTTTTTATTTTCCACATAGAAAGTAAAATATTAAGTAACAGACAAATGGGAGAAAATTTGGGATTGTTAAGACCAGTGTTAGCTATTCAGTCAGTCCTTTGCTGGTGTATCTTTACCTTACATTGATCATGACTCTAGAAAGAAGCATCTGCTTTAAGTGATGTAGGTGGAAAAGCTCTAGTGAGGAATAAGTTTGGAGAAGATGTTGGAGGTGGAGAGCGTGTGTCAGCCAAGGCCTAGGAAATACTCAGCAGTAACATTTCTAGAGTCTTCCATAATTCCTTCATAGCATTAATCACTCAGTTGTGTCTGACTCTTTGTGACCCCGTGAACTGTAGTCCACCAGGCTCCTTTGTCCTTGAGATTTCTCAGGCAAGAATACTGGAGTGGGTTGCTATTTCCTTCTCCAGGGGATCTTCTCAACCCAGGAATCAAACCTGGATCTCCCACATTGCAGTCAGATTCTTTGCTGTCTTAACCACCAGGGAAATCCGAGAGTCTTTCAAGTGACCCCAGAATTCTGGACAGTTATCTGGTCTCCAGTGTGCTAGGATCATGCAGAGATCATTAACACAGTTGAGTCTTGACCATACAGGTCTAATACTTCACTGGAACTTTGGCTACTGAGAATATATACGTATAAATGACATTTGGCAGAGTGAGGCAATACAGATAGACAACGAAAGTATTGTATCCAGAGCAGGCATCAGTCATCAATTATGAAAAACTTTCCTGATGAACTTGGTGTGGCTTCCTCGGCTTCTAATACCTACCTACTACAGTTGGCACATATGATGAACTGATTTTCCATTCTGTCTTAGGGTGCTCATGGGCTACACATGCACAGAGCTGGAAAAGGGTTAAATCTTCAGTGCAGAGATGTTCAGTTCTTCAAATTGAATAGCACCAAATTGGAGTAAGACAGACATCATAGGCAGTTGATGCCTCTTTAACAAAGAGTTGAACTCTGTGTCAATCAGAATCCATGGTAAGGGGATAATGGCATATATGCCATAGATTTCCCATTCTTGAATTAGAATATAAGCTTTAGAGGGTGAGACTGTGATTTATTCATCTTTGTATCCTCTCCAGCTAGCACAGGACTCTGAATAAAGCTGATGAATAATAAATATTTGTTGATTGTGTTGGCTATCTAACAATTTATGCAAATGAAGGAGCTAGTGTCAGTGAAAAATGTGGAACGCTTAACAAGAATTTTTATTCCTTTGGCTTTCTTCTTTGAGAACATTCTTTGACATTACAGGACATAATCAGAGTTGGAGAATAGGGAGCTAAAGGTTGAATCTGCTCTCAAAATATCATCTTTGTAGTAGTAAAATAAAGCACTGATACTGAGGTCAGAAGAGCAAAGCAGAATAAAACGATGGTTGAGTACTATAAGGGAGAGGGCTGTGAGTGGCTTATTATCATAGGTTGGCTCATTGATTTAATGATCATGCCATACACTGAGCTACTGAATGTTCACTGCACTTAAAAAGAAATTTGTCCTCATCAAAGAATGGGGAAGTACAATTCCAGCGTAGGATTTGAAGGCCAAATTTCGAGTTGAAAATTCAAAATGATTCATTATTTATGTCCTTATGCTTTTGTCTCAGTCTTTCTATAAAATGTAAGCCCCATATATTGTTTTTTGAAGTCTCTTTTTGTTGCTATTCAATCTTACCTCCTTCTTGCATGAACTACTCATTAGAATTTAGCTTCTTCCTGAGCCTCAGTAACACATTTTGGTTACTGGAATGTTATTAAGCATGGTATTTTGTGGTCAGCAATAATTACTATGTATGAGTAGTTTATTAATAGGTCCTGCTTCAATCAAGGGAATTTTTGTTGTTGTTATTGGTTTTGGAGTAGGAAGTTGAATACTTCAGGGATTTGCATATTTAGTCCTTGACTGAATAAATGATATAAAATTGAGTTTTAGTGGATTCAAAGGAGAATGTAATCTTAGCTTATTTCTTGGAGAGCAAGTGTCCAGGGCCAAAGGATATTGCTATAGGATTAAGAATGTTGTTTATACAGTTGCAATGACATTTGCTGTTTTATGTGCTTTCCCAAAATGATTTCTTCCCAATTGAAAAATGCTGAGAAGAATTCAGAAGGCCTGAATACCAGAGTGCCTGAGGGAAAATCAAAAACACCACCACAATCTCTCCCTCGCTTGGTCTCTCTCTCACACACACACAAACACACGTGTGTGTATGTATGGACAAGTGCATTCTCTTTCAGCTTCTGCTGTTAATGACCAGCATGGGGCTGGGCTATTTGCCACAATCAAAATTAAAAACTTAGAACTCTTGAAACCTCTCATCAATTTGATCTTTCCAATTTCCTCAAGCTAATGAGGGTGATGGTTTTATTTGACACTTAAATATTTAGGAAATGCGTTAATCTAACAATGTGACAAGATAAATTGGGTTTAAATAGAAAAAGAATGTGGTCCGTTAATGGAAGCAAATGTATTTCTAAGACAAACACAGTTCATCTTGTTCCCCTGTGTATTTCCATGTGAGGGCCCTGTAATAATTAATGTTTAAGAGAATAAAATAAGGAAGAACATTTGATCTCCAAAGCCTTAAGGAATTTTATGTTTCTGTGAAGTATTTCCTTATGTTACTCATCACTTGATTTGAATGTGAAACCAATTCCAGTCCTCTAAATCAAAGTATTTGCTAGACTCGGTAGGGGAGATTGAGCATATAAAAATTATTAAGAAAAGCCATAAGCAGTGCAATTTGCAAATGTGAAGATCTGTGCAATGCATCTGTAATATCCCCACATGTTACTATCATCTAATTATCTTCTGGTGGCAGATTTGATGCTTGTCCTTGGGAACAAACTTGTAGTGTATAACCTTTGTCTAGGTTTGGAGACCTAGACCTTGAATGTTCATACTTAGCGGAGACAGTTAAAGATGCTTAGGTTTGGGAGATACGAATGTAAATTCATTTTTTTGGTAGTCTTGAGACAAAACTGTCTTCTCAAGGAGTGAGTTATTAATACTAAACAATGATGCATGTGTCAGTCGTTCAGTCGTGTCTGACTCTTTGTGACCCCATGGACTGTAGCCCACCAAGCTCCTCTGTCCATGGGGTTCTCCAGGCAAGAATACTGGAGTGGGTTGCCATGCCCTCCTCCAGGGCATCTTCCCAACCCAGGATTGAAATAATGATGACTCCTGTCCTAGTCCTTAGTTAAGTCACAAGTGTAATACTTTAAACCGTATTTAGCCTTTTGGAAGTGTAGAGTTAGAGTGATGTTTGATAGCAGTGGTATGACTTTGGGAATGAAATAAATTGCTTGTATCAGCATTTTTACTCTTATTTTTTCTGATTTGGAAATCATAATTTACATTTAAAATTTGAAATAGCATTGTCATTGCTTTATGAACATTCCTTTATTCATTTTTCAAATCGTTGTTCAGAGCCTACTTCATGCTTGTTATTATAAGGCATTAAAGAAAGAAGAAGCTGGACCCCTGGTAGTCCAGTGGTTAGGAAACTGCCTTGCAATGCAGGGAGCATGGGTTCAAGCCCTTATCAGGGAACTAAGTTCCCACATGCGATGGAGCAGCTAAGCCCATGCACTGCAACTCCTCAGCCTGTGCGCCACAACTAGAGAGTCCGCGCACCTCAAAAGAGATCCCACATGACACGGTGAAGGTCCCTCGTGTCACAACCAAGACCCAACATGGTCAAATAAACATTTTTTTAAAACAGAAGTTGTATTACTTCTTTTACAGATCTTATTAACAGATACAGAATAAAGGTACATATGTATATGTATTCACACATAGTCATACACACAAGACCAAAAGTTATAAGATGTAAGATACCATGTGTTATGGTCACAATAAACTGTGGGAAATTCTGAAAGAGATGGGAATACCAGACCACCTGATCTGCCTCTTGAGAAATTTGTATGCAAGTCAGGAAGCAACAGTTAGAACTGGACATGGAACAACAGACTGGTTCCAAATAGGAAAAGGAGTACGTCAAGGCTGTATATTGTCACCCTGTTTATTTAACTTATATGCAGAGTACATCATGAGAAATGCTGGACTGGAAGAAACACAAGCTGGAATCAAGATTGCTGGGAGAAATATCAATAACCTCAGATATGCAGATTACACCACCCTTATGGCAGAAAGTGAAGAGGAACTCAAAAGCCTCTTGATAAAAGTGAAAGTGGAGAGTGAAAAAGTTGGCTCAAAGCTCAACATTCAGAAAACGAAGATCATGGCATCCGGTCCCAGCACCTCATGGAAAATAGATGGGGAAACAGTGGAAAGAGTGTCAGACTTTATTTTTCTGGGCTCCAAAATCACTGAAGATGGTGACTGCAGCCATGAAATTAAAAGACGCTTACTCCTTGGAAGGAAAGTTATGGCCAACCTAGATAGCATATTCAAAAGCAGAGACATTACTTTGCCGACAAAGGTTCGTCTAGTCAAGGCTATGGTCTTTCCTGTGGTCATGTATGGATGTGAGAGCTGGACTGTGAAGAAGGCTGAGCACCGAAGAATCAATGCTTTTGAAGTGTGGTGTTGGAGAAGACTCTTGAGAGTCCCTTGGACTGCAAGGAGATCCAACCAGTCCATTCTGAAGGAGATCAGCCCTGGGATTTCTTTGGAAGGAATGATGCTAAAGCTGAAACTCCAGTACTTTGGCCACCTCATGCGAAGAGTTGACTCATTGGAAAGGACTCTGATGCTGGGAGGGACTGGGGGCAAGAGGAGAAGGGGACGACAGAGGATGAGATGGCTGGATGGCATCACTGACTCGATGGATGTGAGTCTGGGTGACCTCCGGGAGTTGGTGATGGACAGGGAGGCCTGGCATGCTGCAGTTCATGGGGTCGCAAAGAGTCAGACAGGACTGAGCGACTGATCTGATCTGTTATGGTTATGAAAAGGAAAAATTGATTACTCATGGCTGTAACCAAAAATTTATTAAAACATTGTCATGCGTTAGTATTTGTCCTTCAGTTCCCTAAGATAACCAGATCTTTCAGTGATACCTCCCTTTGGTGAAGGCTTTTCTGTAGGGCTGGCTCTTAGGCACTTCCTTTCTGACGTTTTTTGTCCTAAAGCATGAGCTAATCAAAGAGATGATGCTGTATGTCTGGGTCAATGAGAGGAAAAAGTGAGTAATTCCTTTGTCACAAGAGCAAGCATTTGGAGGGTGGAGTAGAATAGAATCTAGGTTGCTGGTCTGTACTTAGTGTGGGTCCCTCTAGGGAATGTTAGGCTCCCAGAAGGAATATCTGTGTGTGTGTGTGATCCACTTAAAAGACAGGATCCCAGGGACTGGGGTAAAAATTTCTGGATTTTACATACTCACAGAAGCAGAACCATCTGATTCAAGGGAACTGCATTGGGTGGCATGTACAATTAGAATAATGTTTGATAGCAGTTGAATGACTTTAGGAATAAAATAAATTGCTTGTATCAGCAATAAAGTGTAAACCAGTATGAACCTATGACATGAATGCAGGGGTCTCCCTAGCCCCATATCCCTGAAACAGTCTAGCCGGGGAGCACCAGTAATATCTGAGAGGGATGGGAGCTCAGGACCTGATTTGATTTGATTGAGAGGAAATGCAATAATGTTTTTGTTTTCATGTGAGCTTGTGGACTGAATTTTATGTCTTCTACAAGGAGATTTATTAGGCTTTACTGTCATTCTCTGCACAGACCAAATCTGCCACATAGACTGACTCATTCTTCAGAATGAGGGCCGATATGTTTTGAGACAACTTCTGAACACTTGGTTATTATTCGGGGAAGAGCGTGGGCTCTCAGGAGTCACTGATTTGGGGTAAACCAATGTACTGGGTTAAGAATGACTTTGAAAATCTTTGGAAAGTTATAAGCTCTTGACAAGAGGAAGGAAAAGGGAACAATACCCTCTAAGACCTTGTTTATAGGATTTGTTTTTCACAAAATAATAACTTGAAAAGGAGGGTCATAAAAGATAGACTTAGAGTCTCCATGTCAACTTTGATTTTTAAAGGAGAGAAGGGGTGCATAGCAGCCACAGTTGCAGAATCCCATGGCAGAGCACTTACACACAGCAACACATGTAAAGTGGTTACCTGAGTCAGAAGCTGATGCAGTGGGACAGCTGGTGGGGAAGGCTGTCTTACTGAAGAAGGCAATATGACCTTTGAGAAGGAGAATTTATAGACATGAAGATGTCATTTAGAAGAAAACTTGATCCTGGAGCACACCTTAGAGGTATCGCAGCAAAGCCAGGTGGTACTGAAGTCCAGGTGGGCAACACTGGAGGGTTCAGAGCAAAGAGGGCCCCTAAACCATTTGGTGGAAGCACCCTAAGGATATTGATCAGCACTGTAGAAAATGTCTGCACATATACATAGGAGGCTGGGTTTCTGTGAGTTTCTGGATTTCTGAGGCACAAAAACTGAGCTACTGTAGGAATGATATTGTCAAAGCGTGTCAACAAAAGCCACAGAGGATCAGAGAAACCCCTTTCTACCTTTGTGTTCCCAGTTTCAAGAAACAGGGATGCTAGAATGGTGGGCAGAGCACCTGAAGTTGGCTTTTTAGGATAGATCATACTTAGATACGTAGGGAGGAGAGAACAGGGTACACAAAAACCCAAAGCAGGAAATCTCATGATGTAAAAGGAAAATGGTCAGATGTTTAAATTATTTCACAGGTCCTTCATGACTGATTGATTCTCCAGACTTAAGTGCTGATACTCTGCTCAACTATACCAGGCACCTTCCTATGCTCTGCTGTGCTCAGTCGCTAAGGCGTGTCTGACTCTTTGTGACCCCCATGGACTGTCGCCTGCCAGGCTCCTCTGTCCATGGGGTTCTCCAGGCAAAAATACTGGAATGGGTTGCCATGCCCTCCTCCAGGGCATCTTCCCAACCCAGGGATCGAACCCAGGTCCCCTGCATTGCAGGTGATTTCTTTATCGTCTGAGCCACCAGAGAAGCCCCACAGGGCATTTGGAAATATCATCCCTCAGCTTGGAATATTCCTTTTGTTCATTCTCCCTTTACCTGACTAACACCTACTGTCTAGACTGTACATAATTTTCACAAAGTTTAATACCCAGAGGCTTGGTAAGGTGTTCTGTTGTTACTCACTGTCATTGCACACTGTATATTTGTGCTGCGTTTAGCACAACTGTTGCCAGTGCAGGAGATCCAAGAGACACGGGTTCAATCCCTGGGTTGGGCAGATCCCCTGGAGTAGGAAATGGCAACCCACTCCAGTATTCTTGCCTGGACAATTCCACCAACAGGGGAGCCTAGCAGGCTACAGTCCATAGGGTCACAAAGAGTCGCACAAACTGAGCAACTGAACACAGACAGAGCAAAAAACATAACTGCATTTAACTTTTGAGTAATTAATTAATTTTCTTACTATCTATCTATTTCGCTAGATCTAAGTCCCACTGGCTCAGGCACTGTGTCCTGTCATCCCGAATCCTCAGTACCTAGTACAGGGCCTGGCTCAAAGCTGGTGTTCAGTGATTATGTCTTGGATGAATGAATGAATTAGGCTGAAACCTCAGGTATGCTCTTGAAGGTTCTGAGAAATTAGACTGGAGAGATAGGCAGGAATAAAATTGTGGCATGTTCTGAGTACAAGCCAGGGGAGTCTGGCCTTTTTGGGCCCCTAAGAACCTTGGAACATTATCGGTGTACATAGTGTCCTGCTTGCATTCAAACAATTGGTAGGAAAGTTGCTCTTGGTAATCAATTTCCAAGTGTACATAAACTACCCAGGAGATGTTGATAGCCATAAGTTGTTAAGACAGGAAAGTGGAGTGGAGGAAGAGACAAAGACGTTGACTTTTATGGAATCATGTTTCTTTACCTCAAGCAAAAGATCCAGACCACCAGCAAAGTAAAGAGAAATCAAACTGTCCTTAGAGGGTCTCTGGGAAAGAAATATTTTCTCTGAAGTTAGCTCAGTCTAAAACTGAAAAATTTCATCGGAATAGAAATGACTTAGCAGTTGATTTCCTATAGCAGTGATTCAGCTTTTAGTAGAGTGGAAGGAACAGGAGGTCACTCTGATCTTAGCAGCAGGTGGGCACCGCAGCCTCAGTGCTGCTCGGCCTCGTCTCAGTGCCTCTATCTGCCGGGGGCTGTCAGCATCCTCAAATCTCTGTTAGCAAGATCCCAACAGTACTCACTGTGCATGAACTACTAGGACCTAATTATTTCAAATATTACGTCCAGTGACTTTTTTGAGAGTACCTAGTTGGTTCCTGTTGCTTTTTCAGTCTCATCCGACTCTTTTGTGACCTCATGGACTGTAGCTTGCCAGGTTCCTCTGCCCATGGGATTTCCCAGGCAAGATTACTGGAGTGAGTAGCCATTTCCTTCTCCAGGGGATCTTCCTGACCCAGGGATCAAACCTGTGTCTCCTGCATTGCAGATGGATTCTTTACTGCTGAGCCGCCAGGGAAGCCAGTTTAATCTAGCCCTAGCTTAAAGCAGGATAAAGGCCTGTTTTATCTTGTTCCAACAGAGGTCCAACTCTGTCATATCCTTTCATTCTCGTGGTCTAAATGAACTCATGTCTTAGGGCTCAGAACTGACAGAGAAGTGCAGAGAGCAAAGGAGGGTGAGTTAGGTCTAATGTCCACAGCCACACATGCCTCAGCCACCCTGACATCTTTTTGGAAACTGTCTCCAGGCCTTGAAAAGTTGCAGAGAATTAAAAAAAAAAAAAAAGTAGGAGTAGTATTAATTTAAATATGAAAAATAATAATGTTTGCTATTATTGCATGCTTAGGCTGCAGCTGGAGAAGGCAATGGCACCCCACTCCAGTACTCTTGCCTGGAAAATCCCATGGACAGAGAAGCCTGGTACGCTGCAGTCCATGGGGTCGCAGAGAGTCGGATGAGACTGAGTGACTTCCCTTTCACTTTTCACTTTCATACATTGGAGAAGGAAATGGCAACTCACTCCAGTGTTCTTGCCTGGAGAATCCCAGGGACAGGGGAGCCTGGTGGGCTGCCGTCTGTGAGGTCGCATAGAGTCAGACACAACTGAAGTGACTTAGCAGCAGCAGCAGCAGCAGCATGCTGCAGCAGGTAATTTAAATACCTTTTATAGATTTCTCATGTGATGCTCCCAATAATCATTTGAGGTGGGTGCTAGCTCTGTTTCACATATCAGTAAACTACAGCTCAGAGAAATGATTAGGCCTTGCTTAGGGCCAGGCCGGAGAAGGCAATGGCAACCCACTCCAGTACTCTTGCCTGGAAAATCCCATGGATGAAGGGGCCTAGTAGGCTGCAGTTCATGGGGTTGCTAGGAGTCGGATACAACTGAGCGACTTCACTTTCACTTTTCACTTTCACGCATTGGAGAAGGAAATAGCAACCCACTCCAGTGTTCTTGCCTGGAGAATCCCAGGGACGGGGAGCCTGGTGGGCTGCCGTCTATGGGGTCGCACAGAGTCGGATACGACTGAAGCGACTTAGCAGCAGCAGCAGCAGGGCCAGGCCTGTGCCTCTTTTGTTCATGACTCTTGGGTGGGGAGGAAGAAGAAAGGGTGGTGTGTGTGGCCCTTGACCCTCAATCATTTTTAAGGGAGATTGAGAATATAATTAAAAGAATAACTTTCTTTTGAAATCACTGGATACAAATTAAACACTGAAAAGGAAAACTCAGCAAGGCTTACAAATCTAATGTCAAGTAATACTAGGAATGAAACATGATGTAGGCTATAGTGTTTGAGTGGACATGCAGGGTTGCATCAGGGTCCGAGACAAGAGGAGGAATACACGAGAACATAAATGTGTTCTGCTAAGATGGAAGGGACAGGCATGGGTTGGGGGCTTAGGCAGCAGTTGCTAAATAGGGAAGTTAGGTCATGGGACTTTTGAATGTGAGGCTAAGAAATCTGGGATATATAAAACAGATAACTAGATTTACTAAGATAATTTAAGCAGGGAAGTAACTAGTGAAAAACGTATTTGGAAAAATACTTGGCAGCGTAGGTTGAAGTGGGCAAAGAGATTTAAGGAAACAAACAAGGTTGCTATTACAGCCATCCATGAATGAAAGGAAAAGTTTGAGAAAAGATGCTTATGAATGAAAAGGAAGGGAGAGGTACAAGAGATGTTACAAATCTTTACATAGCTTAA
The DNA here is from genome assembly GCA_935064755.1 of Tragelaphus eurycerus. Lineage (NCBI taxonomy): Eukaryota > Metazoa > Chordata > Mammalia > Artiodactyla > Bovidae > Tragelaphus > Tragelaphus eurycerus. Next base: position 11,065,413 of record CAKXYN010000038.1, read on the forward strand.
GAGTTCTACCAGTATTATATAATTACTACCTTAAATTAAGAATACTAGGGAACTAAGTTAGTTTATGGACTTCCCTGGTAGCTCAGGGGTAAAGAATCCCCCTGCTAGTGCAGGAGATGCAACTTTGATCCCTGATTCAGGAAGATCCTCAGGAGAAGGAAATGGCAACCCACTCCAGTATTCTTCCTAGAAAATTCCATGGACAGAAGAGCCTAGTGGGCTACAGTCTGTGGAGTTGCAAAAGAATCAGACACAGCTTAGCAGCTAAAGCAGCAAACAAGAAAGTAATTATGGCTATCAATAATACCTTTGAATCACTAGTAAACCTTGCAAATTGTTACTTTCTTTAACATAAATCGTTATTTAATTTTTATAAGCTTTAGTGTACTGAAAAGCTTCTGGACACCCTACAAACCGTACAATTCAACATGATTGCTACTTGGATGGCTTGCAGATTGGTCAAGCTTTTTGTTCTATGTTTTGAGTTCTCTACTCTCAGTCAGTACACCGTTGAGAATGATAAATGTATCTGGAGGACTCATATCTCACACAACGTAGAGGCTTATTATGATGTTCAAAAGAATCAAGGTTGAAGTGATCATTTAAAAATACAACCATGGCATTTTCTGCTTAAGTGATGATTTGTTGAGAATTACACTGCTGTTACTTGAAGCTGGCACAAACAGCGTATTATCATTTGCATTATTTCTTGTGCAAAATGCTAGGGTTTATATTCTGGTCTAAATACCAGCCTAGAGAAACACGTTTTACATATTAACTGTAAACAGAGGCTGGGTTAGAGGGAAGCTGGAAGGAAAACAAGTTCAACATACACTAACCCCAGGGTTCAACTAACCCCAGGGAGGGTGGATGGCTACCTGTATTTCAGCAGGTCTGGCCACAGATGGCTTAGAAAGGAACAGTGGCTGAGTCACTTCAGAGTTTACTTTTTTTCTGTTTATTGTTTAAGCAGTGCCAGTGCCCCTTCCTGTTTCATACACTTCCTTGAAATCTCTCTGAACTTTCACGTGGCTTATATTCACTTACAAGGGCTCATTTACTCAATGAGAATTTTTGAGACCCCTGCTGTTTGCAGAGCCCTTAGGGTTAGGCATCTGAAGGGTTATGTGAGAAGAAGCGGCAGTAGTTCCTGTGTATGGAAAACTCCAAAAAGCAGGTTTATTTAAAAGAGGGAATCAAAAATAACATGGACCATGACATGATGGCAGAGAAGATTAAAAGAAACCGAAGGGATACAGACAGAATTGCTTGATGAGAAGTCTGGGAACCTGGATCCTAGTTTCAGCTGGGAAACTAATCTGGGCCTTAAAATTATTATCTGAACACCAGATGATCTTGAAACTCCCATCCAACCCCAGAGTTTTGTAAAATTAGCAATTTGGGTTAATACTCATTTTATTTAAAAAAATATTTTTTCTGAAGTCAGTGAAAATTCATGAGTTAGCATTATTTAAAGAAACTTTGAGGATTTTGCATTGTTCATTTAAACAACCAAGTATAGATTTTTTTTTCTGTCACAGCTGAAGCTCAGTAAATGAATGGTGTTGTTTTATGTATTTTCTACATAAGCTATAAACCCCACATGACAATATTATATTTTTGTTTTAAATAATCCTGTGTATTTTAAGTAAGTTAAAAGAAAAATATTGTATTCTAATTTACAGTGTTCTTCTTTCATTCCTAAAGAGTAAGTCTTGCTTTTGGTTTCATTTTTCCCTTCAGCTTGATGAATTTCCATTAGCATTTCCTGTAGTGTAGTTCTGGTGGCAATGAGTTCCTGTTTTTATTCACCTAAAAGTATATTTCGGAGAAAGCAATGCCACCCCACTCCAGTACTCTTGCCTGGAAAATCCCATGGATGGAGGAGCCTGGTAGGCTGTAGTCCATGGGGTTGCTAAGAGTCAGACACAACTGAGCGACTTCCCTTTCACTTTTCACTTTCATGCATTGGAGAAGGAAATGGCAACCCACTCCAGTGTTCTTGCCTGGAGAATCCCAGGGACAGGGGAGCCTGGTGGGCTTCCGTCTATGGAGTCTCACAGAGTTGGACACGACTGAAGCGACTTAGCAGCAGCAGCAGCAAAAGTATATTTATTTTACCTTCATTTTCACATGATATTGTTTTTGGATATAGAATTTCAACTTGACAGTTCTCTTTCTTCTATCACTCATCTTGAATAATTGATATCTATATAATTCTAAACCTAAAAATTGCAGAATGCATATTGTTTTCAAGCTCAACTGGCACAGTCACCAAAATTAACAATGTGGTGGACTATAAAATAAATCTGAATGTATTTTAAATGATTAAACTAATACAGATTTAAATACTCAGACCACAAAATATTAAAACAGTGAGATATACATGAAGATCCCAAGTATTTGAAAATTATAACACATGATTCTAAATCATGGGTCAAAGGATGAAACATAATGGAAACTGGAAAAGACTTCATATTACATGGTAATAAAATATAGCCTCAAGATTGCCGGGAGAAATATCAATAACCTCAGATATGCAGATGACACCACTCTTATGGCAGAAAGTGAAGAGGGGCTAAAAAGCCTCTTGATGAAAGTGAAAGTGGAGAGTGAAAAGGTTGGCTTAAAGCTCAACATTCAGAAAACGAAGATCATGGCATCTGGTCCCATCACTGCATGGGAAATAGATGGGGAAACAGTGGAAACAGTGTCAGACTTTGTTTTTCTGGGCTCCAAAATCACTGCAGATGGTGACTGCAGCCATGAAATTAAAAGACGCTTGCTCCTTGGAAGGAAAGTTATGACCAACCTAGATAGCATATTCAAAAGCAGAGACATTACTTTGCCAACAAAGGTTCGCCTAGTCAAGGCTATGGTCTTTCCTGTGGTCATGTATGGATGTGAGAGCCGGACTGTGAGGAAGGCTGAGCGCCGAAGAATTGATGCTTTTGAACTGTGGTGTTGGAGAAGACTCTTGAGAGTCCCTTGGACTGCAAGAAGATCCAACCGGTCCATTCTGAAGGAGATCAATCCTGGAATTTCTTTAGAAGGAATGATGCTAAAGCTGAAACTCCAGTATTTTGGCCACCTCATGCGAAGAGTTGACTCATTGGAGAAGACTCTGATGCTGGGAGGGATTGAGGGCAGGAGGAGAAGGGGACGACGGAGGATGAGATGGCTGGATGGCATCACTGACTCGATGGATGTGAGTCTGAGTGACCTCCGGGAGCTGGTGATGGACAGGGAGGCCTGGCGTGCTGCGGTTCATGGGGTCGCAAAGAGTCGGACACGACTGAGCGACTGATCTGATCTGATCTGATCTGATGAAAATATGAAGAATGCTTATAAAGTTGTGGTGAGAAGGAAATTTACTTTGCTTTAAATGCTTATATTATAAAAGAATAGAGTCCTAAAATTAGTGATCCAATATTTCATCTGAAAATTCTAGAATAAGAATAGGTCCAAAAATAAGAAAAAGAGAAGAAATAATAAAGATGGAGCAGAAATCAATAAAGTAGAAAACAAACAGAGAAAATTAGCATGCCCAAAGCTAGTTCTCTTAGATCCAGTAGAGAACAGAAGTCACAGGCAAACATCAGAGAGACAGACAGGAAATTTCTGAAAGTCACATTTTATCAGAGCAGAACCCTAGTAATGAGCAATTAGATTTTGAAATAAAAATACAATATTATTTACACCCAATTCAGTTCAGTCACTCAGTTGTGTCCAACTCTTTGTGACCCCATGGACTGCAGCATGCCAGGTTTCCCTGTCCATCACCAACTCCTGGAGCTTGCTCGAACTCATGTCCATTGAGTCTGTGCTGCCATCCAACCATCTCATCCTCTGTCATCCCCTTCTCCTTCTGCCCTCACTCTTTCTCAGCATCAGGGTCTTTTCAAATGAATCAGTTCTTCGCATCAGGTGGCCAAAGTATTGGAGTTTTAGCTTCAGCATCAGTCCTTCCAGTGAATATTCAGGACTGTTCTCCTTTAGGATGGACTGGTTGGATCTCCTTGAAGTTCAAGGGACTCTCAAGAGTCTTCTCCAACACCACACTTCAAAAGCATCAATTCTTCAGTGCTCAGCTTTCTTTATAGTCCAACTCTCACATCCATACATGACTACTAGAAAAACCATAGCCTTGACTAGATGGACCTTTGTTGGAAAAGTAATGTCTTTGCTTTTGAATATGCTATTTAGGTTGGTCATAGATGTTCTTGCAAGAAGCTAGCATCTTTTAATTTCATGGCTGCAGTCACCATCTGCAGTGCTTTTGGAACCCAAGAAAACAAAGTCTTTCACTGTTTCCATTGTTTCCCATCTATTTGTCATGAAGTGATGGGATCAAATGCCATGATCTTAGTTTTCTGAATGTTGAGCTTTAAGCCAACTTTTTCACTCTCCTCTTTCACTTTCGTCAAGAGGCTCTTTAGTTCCTCTTTGCTTCCTGTCGTGGTGTCATCTGCATATCCGAGGTTATTGATATTTTCCCCTGCAATCTTGATTCCAGTTTGTGCTTCATCTAGCCTGGCATTTTGCATGATGTACTCTGCATATAAGATAAATAAGCAGAGTGACAATATACAGCCTTGACATACTCCTTTCCTGATTTGGAACCATGGAACTTAAATTGTTCCCTGTCCAGTTCTAACTGTTGTGTCTTTACCTGCATACAGGTTTCTCAGGAAGCAGGTCAAGTGGTCTGGTGTTCCCATCTTTTGAAGAATTTCCCACAGTTTGTTGTGATCCACACAGTCAAAGGCTTTGGCATAATCAATAAAACAGAACTAGATGTTTTTTCTGGAATTCTTTTGCTTTTTCTATGATCCAACAGATATTGGTAATTTGATCTCTGGTTCCTCTGCCTTTTCTAAATCCAGCTTGAATATCTGGAAGTTATTGGTTCTTAGAACCCCCCAAAATGAAATACTTAAGTATTAAAATTAATAGTGTTATTCAGTCATGTCCACCTCTTTGCTACCCCTTGGATTGTAGCCAGCTAAACTCCTCTGTCCATGGAATTCTCCAGGCAATAATACTGGAGTCGGTAGCCTTTCTCTTTTCCAGGGGATCTTCCGACACAGGGATCAAACGGAGGTGTTCTGTGCTGCAGGCAGATTCTTTACCGTCGGAGCCACCAGGAGTATGTACAAAATCTGTATGAGGAAAAGTACAAAATTCTGATAAAAGAAATTAAAGAGTATCTAAATGAATGGAGAGATATTTTGTACACATGGATAGGAAGACTCTATATTGTTCGGATGCCAGTTCTTCCTGAATTGATTATTCACTTTCCTACAATCCCAATCAAAATTCCAGTAAGTCATTTGTGGATATCAACAACCTGATTCTCAAGTTTGTTTGAACCAGAATACCCAATATACATTGAACGGAAAGCTCAAAGTCAGAGAACTGATCATGCTTGTCCTTGAGACACGCGGTAAAGCAAGAGTAATCAAGACAGGGTAGTACTGAGGCAAGAATAGACAAATATATCAGTGAAACAGAGCAGAAAACACAGAAACACACCCTGACATATAGAATCAACTGGTCTCTGACAAAGAGGCAAAGACAGTTCAGTGGAAAAAGGACAGTCTTCTCAACAAATGGAGCTAGAACAACTGGTTATATACATGCTGGAAACTGAATCTAGACACAGACCTTACATTTTCCACCAGATTTAACTCAAAACAGATTGTAGACTTAAATGTAAAATGCAGGAGTGTAAAATTCCTACAAGATAACATAGGAGAAAAGTCTAGGTGTCCTTAGGTCTGGCAATGAATGACCTATTTGATACAGTAGCAGAAGCATGATCTGTGAAAGAAAGAACTGATAAGCTGGACTTTAGTAAAATAAGAAAATATTTTACCTACAATAAAACACTATTAGGATAATGAAAAGGCAAATCAAAGACAGCTAGAAAATCTTTGCAAAAGACATACATGATAAAGGACTGGTATCCAGAAAACACCGAGAACTTGTAAAACTCAAGAAGGAGAATATGAACAACCCAAAAGAAGATAAGCATATGACAAATATGCATATAAAAATGGTCAGTGTCATTGTTGGTAGGAATGCAAATGGTTCAGCCACCTTAGAAGACAGTTGGTAGTCTCTTACAGTACTAAATGTACTCTTACAAGATGATCCTGCAGTTCCGCTCCTTACTAGCTTTAACACAAATGAGTTGAAAACTTATATTCACACAAAAACTTGCTCATGAATTTTTATTTCAACTTTATTCGTAATTACAAAAACTGTAGAAGCAACCAAGATGTTCTTTAGTAGGTGAGTAGGTAAACTGGGTAACACAAACAAAATGGAATATTAAGGAGCAGTAAAAAGAAAAGAGCTATTAAGTGATGAAAACACATGGAGGAACTTTAATGCATATTGCCAGGTAAAAGAAACCTGTCTGAAAAGGTTACATACTGTATGATATTTTGCAAAAGGTGAAAACTATTGGGACAGTACAAAGGATCAGGGATTATAGCAGTTTAGGATGAGGGAAGGAGGATAAATATGTAGAGCACAGAAGAATTTTAGTGCCTTGAACCTATTCTGTGTGATACAGTCACGGGGGATACATACATGTCACTATCAAAACCCATGGACTGTACAACTCAAAGAATGAGCCATAGTGTAAGCTATGGACTTTAGTCAATAATAATGTATTTATATTAGTTCATCAATTGTAACAAAAATACCACACTAATAGAAGGTGTTAATAATAAGGGAAACTAGAGATGGGGGTATATGGAAACTATATTTCCTCCTGTTTTCTGTGGACTTAAACTAAGAAAAAATGAAAGTATCAGTCATTTAGTCATGTCTGACTTTGCAACCCGATGGACTGTAGCCCACCAGGCTCCTTTGTCCATGGGATTCTCCAGGCAAGAATACTGGAGTGGGTAGCCATTCCCGTCTCCAGGGGATCTTCCCAACCCAGGGATCAAACCCAGGTCTCCTGCATCACAGGCAAACTCTTTACCATCTTAGCCACCAGGGAAGCCCCAAACCTAAACTGAAACTGCTTTCAAAAATGAATTCTACTAATTTAAAAAATAATAATTGAAATATCCCTAATAGGAATTACCAAGACAAAAAGAGAAAATATATTAAAAGCACACTATTAACCATGAAGACAAAACAAAACAAAAATCCCCAAACATCACAAACTCCCAAAACTCACTCATGAAGAAACAGATATCAAGAAAGAACCAGTATCTAATAAAGAAATTAAGCTTTTATCAAAATTTTCCCATGTAGAAAACTCTCAGCCAGATTCCTTCACTGCTAAATTCAAAATTCTATTAAACATTTAAGGAAGAAAGAAGAGCACAGCATCAAAAAAAAATTGCAAAATCATCAGAGGAGGGAACATTTACCAACTAACTGTATGAGATCGGCATTAGTATAATACTGAAAGCAGACATTCAGAAAACAAGGATCATGGCACCTGGTCCCATCACTTCATGGGAAATAGATGGGGAAACAGTGGAAACAGTGTCAGACTTTATTTTTGGGGGCTCCAAAATCACTGTAGATGGTGACTGCAGCCATGAAATTAAAAGACGCTTATTCCTTGGAAGAAAAGTTATGACCAACCTAGGTAGCATATTGAAAAGAAGAGACATTACTTTGCCAGCAAAGGTCCGTCTAGTTAAGGCTATGGCTTTTCCAGTGCTCATGTATGGATGTGAGAGTTGGACTGTGAAGAAAGCTGAGCACTGAAGAATTGATGCTTTTGAACTGTTGTATTGGAGAAGACTCTTGAGAGTCCCTTGAACTGCAAGGAGATCCAACCAGTCCATCCTAAAGGAGATCAGTCCTGGGTGTTCATTGGAAGGACTGATGCTGAAGCTGAAGCTCCAATACTTTGGCCACCTGATGTGAAGAGCTGACTCATTTGAAAAAACCCTGATGCTGGGAAAGATTGAGGGCAGGAGGAGAAGAGGACGACAGAGGATGAGATGGTTGGATGGCATCACCGACTCAATGGACATAAGTTTGGGTGGACTCTGGGAGTTGGTGATGGACAGGGAAACCTGGCGTGCTGCAGTTCATGGGGTCGCAAAGAGTCGGACACGACTGAGTGACTTAACAGAACAGAATGCATGTATATATAGAAATGTTACATAAGTCTGATATTCATTTTATGTATATGGATCATTAATATTTTCCAGTTGTCCTTTTACTTTCCTTTGTTGTTACAAAATCAAAGTCAAGTCAACATATGCATATTTCTAGTTAGACTGATGTTTTTTAAGCTGCATTAACTTGAAATTCTTGGTGAAGATATGCATAACATTGTGAAGGAACCATGCTTTGTATTGAATATGTAATTAGTAGTATGATGTGCAAAACATAATTTGAATAACGAAAATATTGGCTCTTCACAGAAGGAAAATAAATCAAACTCATCAACTGATAGCATTCACTGATTAAGAGAAAATAAGGAAATCAGATGAGAAATCTTAAACAGAGGATGCTTTAACAGGGGGATTTATGTTCCACAATTAGGTGTTTAAGAAATAAAAGACAGTTGATATCATGACCTTCCACAGTTTGATTGAAAGTACATCCATGAATATGTGTTAACAATGGTAACAATCACAGCTAAATATGAAGATGTTAATTTTGTTTGTTTTAATTGAAATTATTATTACCAACATTGAAGAAGATATTAAAATGGCACCTCTAATCCCAGTACTCAGTCACTTTTCATCTTTTTGCAAGTTGCTTTCGAAACCTTATCTTTAACCATTTGTATTTATAGTTGTAACACATTTTCTAATTCAGCTTTCTTATACATAAAATCATTTCAGAAACATTTTTATTGTTTCTAAATAGCTTTTTAAATGCCCTTTTAAATGGTTGCATAATGTACTATTAGTGTGCTTACTACAATTTACTAAAGCCATCTTGCTTTGTAAGAAATTTGTTATCTCCAAATTATGTCATTTTAAATTAAGTATTTTAACTTGTATCTAACCTACAGATGCTGTCCTGCATCAAATGTATCATTATTTCAGTGTGACAGAGTAGAGTGACTCCAAAGTCTAACCGAAAAGTAACACTTTTCAGTTACAGATACAGATAAGAAAGAACACTGGACGAAATGTTAGAATTAATCTTTACAGGATAGGTCCCCCTTTATATTCGCTTTTGTATTCCATGGAAATTTTTTTTTTACTTTTGAAAAGAGAAATGATACTGGAGGTGAGTTTTAATGATAATTTTTAAATTCCTGCTATTTCTGAAACAAAATAATTTCTTAGATTCAGTTTTAATTGTTTCTGTAGAATAAAACCAAGTATATATCTGTGTAGATATTTGAGTCAAATTTACACCAAGGAAGCAGTTTTTAGTAATATGCATATATCTTAAGCTGTTGGCTTTATATGTGATTTAAACATTCTGAAATCCACATTTTATGTATGTATGATTTTGCTTACTAATCTGCTAAGGTGACAAAATTTTCATCCATTTCATTTGGTTACCGACTCAGAAAAATAAAAGAACTGCCTTCTCTAAAAGAAAAAAAAAAAAAAAAAACTGTTGCAAAAAACAAAAATATATTGAGGCAAGATGAATGATAGTTTTGAATTATTTATTTTAACCTTAGCATCGTTGATTTTATCTGATCCCTTCCAGAAGCAGGACTTGAAGAAACTGAAGTGCCTGAAGGCAGAGTGGAATGGGGGTCAGGAGTGAAGTGTTAGAATTTGACTGAAGGAAGGAAATCAAGGAAGAGGTATTCTAGTATCCAGGATAAGCAAGATGCAGATCTGCTTGTTCAGTGCATTGTGGCCTAAAAATAAAGATAATTGGCATTGTTAATTATACTATTAGTTGCAAATCTATTGCACATTAACAGGAGTCTTATTTCATGGTTCTTATATAATGAGAAATCTTAAGAATTCCTTTTAAGAGCTGAACAATGCACTTTGGTCTGGGGGAAATCGCATACAGTATGTGGCATTGAATCAACAATACATATTCAAAGTTAGTATTGTTATGGTGGACTCATTACATCATAAATTTGCTTTGGGTACACCAGATTTTTCCCGAATTTATAATTAATTTTACCCTTTTGTTTGTCTTAAAGTTTATGTGGAAGGTCTATATTTAGAAGCATCATTTAATCCTGCAAATAACTGTGGCATGTAAAAACTCAAGAAATAACCACACCATCTCTGTAGAACAAAGAAATATACCACTCTGTCTAGGATCTTTTGTTAGCACATCAAAAACATTTTAAAGCAAGTTGTCTCATGTCAGGCTGTCTAGGAGATTTCAGGCAAAAATTATTTTTAGCAGGACGAAGAATGGCCTAGGTCAAATGAAATCTTAATTTGTTGCATAATGCTGGGAAAACAGGTAGATCTAAGATGTCATTTCGCCAGAACTGAGTGTAACAGATTCAAAGATGGTAATATAATATACTGCCCAAAAGAAGAACCATTCAGAACTTTTACTTCTTGTTTGTTCTCTTTTTATGAATAACATCTATATTTTTATGATTATAAAGGTATCACATATTATAGTAAATTCAGTATATATAGGAAAAGTACAAAGAAGAAAATAACATCTATATTTTTATGATTGTAAAGGTATCACATAGTAAATTCAGTATATAAAGGAAAAGTATAGAGAAGAAAATAAAAATCAACAGCAGTCTCCCAAACAGGAACATCTGTGTCCTTGGCACAGTCAATGCAATACCACATTCCCTCTGGGAAAACTGGTTGCTTCAGGAGTAAGTAAATGACTTAAGACTGGTAAATTAGGTCCAGTGAGACTCAGTCTTTATTTTTCCCCAAAAAACTATGATGGGAATCTAGAGCTGCCAGAATTACCATGTAGCATCCCCAAGGTGACCTAAACTGAGTAATGGATAGAAAAGTCCTGTAAGGTATAGTTTGGGCCGAGGCAGAAAGAGGAAAGATGACCTCAACAGAAGTAGGTTACCTTTATTCAGACAAGGAGGGGGTGACAGTCGGCCTAACGACCAGGCTGAGTGCAGAGAGGGATCAGGGAGGCTCCATATTTGTAGGGAGGCTTGTGGAAGCCATAAGAGAAATGTTAACCAGGTGGGATGTTTTGGGTATTTTTTAGTTGAGATGGCATTTGTAGTTGGTCAGGGGATGATAAGTCTTCTGGGCAGGTGTAGGGGGTGGAAGGCTTCTGGACAGGGGGTGATAAGTCCCAGATAGATGCAACCGGCCTGGAGCATCAGGGTGGGACCTAAAGTTCTGTTTTGTTTTCTCCAAAGTTAGATGATTCAGCAAGGGCCTTTGAAACTGGTGCTTTCTTTTCTAGGCCCAAAAGACTCCTTCAAGTCCTAAGTCCTGTGACATGATTTTGAGCCCCAAATCTAGCCACACAAGAAGCCAACAGCTCCTGGACTTCTTGGTCCTGTAAGTCAGTAAGTTTCACCTTTTTCCCTCTATAGTAAGTTAGTTTAGGGTGAGTGTTGTCACTTGCATCCAAGAGTCTTCTGGTTTATGGGCCCACTGAGTGAACTTCCGGGGAAGGCAATGGCACCCCACCCCAGTACTCTTGCCTGGAAAATCCCATGGATGGAGGACCCTGGTGGGCTGCAGTCCATGGGGTCGCTAAGAGTCGGACACGACTGAGCGACTTCACTTTCACTTTTCACTTTTATGCATTGGAGAAGGAAATGGCAACCCACTCCAGTGTTCTTGCCTGGAGAATCCCAGGGACGGGGAAGCCTGGTGGGCTGCCGTCTATGGGGTCACACAGAGTCGGACACGACTGAAGTGACTTAGCAGCAGCAGCAGCAGCAGAGTGAACTTCCAGACTATGGAGTTCTTTGTCAAACTATTCTGTGTAACTAGCACTTTGCTGAGAAACATGGAAAAGAAAAATAAAGAAAATGGATAATTCTTATCTAGCCAAGAGTGTAGTTAGATCTCACTTCCATTGTCCCTATTTATTGATTCCTTGAGTGATGAAGTGTCAAATATGGAATGAAGATTAGAGATTCTCTAATCCAAGGGCATCAAATATGTGGCTTTTTTGCAACAAAACCCTCCTCTCTTGTCCGAGAAAGACACTGCTCATTGATCATAGCACTCAACCAACTGAACTTAAATTTGACCTTAGGACTGTTGTTAGTGTAGAATTACAGAAAGTCACAGCAATCAACTGGAGTCAGTTCTCAAGACAAACCTATTTACTACCCTTGCTGAGTCCATTCCCCTCCTTTCAAAGATGGATAAACACAGTACTGGGAGGACAGGGGGAGTTGGGACTAGTTCATGATCATCCAGGATAGTTAGTGACAGTAAGCTATTTTCCTGGTTATCAGTTAACATCTTCCAGGTAGTTAAAATTATCATCTGTAAAAATAATACGACATGCCTTATGTTTCCCATTTTAAGATAGTTCATACCTGTTGTAAGTTGTATCAGCCACTTACTGCTAACAGATAATTACAAAAATCTCTGACATGTGCAACAAAAACCATTAATTTTCATGTGGCTTTGGGCATGGTTGGGTGGCTCTGCTGATCTCCGTTGGGCTCAGCTGAAGAGGATTAAGCTGCAGGTTGCATCTGCCTCACATGTCCCATTCTTCTTGGACCAGTGGGCTAGCCAGGATATGTTCTTTTCGCAGTTGGGGCAATGTTAACCACAAAAGACATTTTCAAGTCCCAGCCTTCTGGCAGTCTGTTACTATATCAATGGCCAAAACAAATTACATAGTTAAGCCCAAAGGCAGTAGAGAAGTACACATTCTTCTACAGCAAGAGATATAAAGTTACATGGCAAAGTGGACATAGGAAAGAGTGAAAAATTAGAGTTCAAAATGCAATCAATCATATAAATCAGGAAGGAAAAGTATAGGATACTGTATATAAATGGAAGGAGGGCTAATCAAGTTGGGGTAGGGTTTTCTTTACCAAGCTTTCTTTAAGTAAGTCATTTATCAGGTAAAGAGGTAAAGAGGCTCTCATGCAGAGGTAACAGTTTGCATAAATATTCTCTGCAGGAACAGAGAGAAGCTTTGAAGGCATAGGGGAGAAGAGTGGGAGATGAGATTGGAGAAGTGGATAGGGCCAGACTATTCAGGTAAGTCTGGTAGTTTAATTGCTCTGTGAAAAGTGAAATGTCATTAATTGGTATTAAGTAGAGAAGTGACATATGTAAATTGCATTTGGGAAAGATCACTGGCTAGGATGCAGAGAATCAATTGTAGGAGGCGAGAAGGAAATAATAATAGCAGATAGTAGATGCATTCTTGTAAGAGAATCCTAGGTTGGAAGCAGTGAGGACCAAGGGAGGTGAACACAGTCAAGAGAGAATCTGAGGGTAGAATCAACAGGACTTAGCTTCTTAAACTGAAATCCCTCTTGCTCTCTCTCTGCTTCAGCTACACTTCCTTTCTTTCAATCCGTGTGCTTACCAGGCACCCCCTACCACAGGTTCTTCATCATGTCCTTTGTTATACCTAGTATGCTCATTTCTCCATCCTTTGCTTAGTTTAACTCTTCATCATCCTTCAGATTTAAATTCCAACATCAATTCCATAGAGAAGAATGATCTGATCTTCCAAAAAAATTATGACGGGTGCTCATAGCATTATATGCCTCTTTTGCTTGATGAAGTAGAAATTTCACATTTGTTTTATGTGAAGGAGTCTTTGGGCCTAGAAAAGAAGACAATTGTCTCAAAGGCCCTTGCTGAATCATCTAACTTAGGAGAAAACAAAAGGGAACTTGAAGTCCTGCCCTGATGCTCAGGGTCTGTTGCATCTACCTGGGACTTATCACTGCCAGCCCAGAAAACTTTCACGCCGTACATCTGCCCAGGACTTATCACCCCCTGCCCAGAGGACTTATCACCCCCTGCTCAAAACCTCCCATCCCCTGTTCAACTACAAATGCTATCTCAACTAAGGATTACTCAAAACATCCCGCCTGACTTATCACTTCCACAAACCTCCCTTTAAATATGAAGCCTCACTGATCACTCTGCACTCAGCCTGGTCGTTAGGCCAACTGTTGCCCCTCCTTGCCTGGATAAAGGTAACCTACCTCTGCTGAGGTCATCTCTCCTTCTTTTCTGCCTTGGCCAGAACTATACCTTACATTCTGATTATTTGATTAGGGCTTATATCTCTCCACCAAGCCATGAACTACAATGACAGATGTAGTATTTAGTTTTATTTATCAAGATGTTCCCAGTGCTGACCTCATTGTCTGTGTATGCAGTAGTTAGTTACTTAATGTATGTGACTTGAAAGAATGCTTCTGAATGGAATATTTGGATACATATTGGTTATATCAGATATTATAGGGGACAATACTTTTGTAGTTAATTTCAGTCTAGTAACAATCAAAATGAAATCCCCCAAAAAGCTGAAAATTAAAACCAGGAAGCAATTTTTTGAGAGAAAGGAATAAAATAATTTTAGGCAGAAACTGAATATGCTTCTCTACCAAAGCCTTGATTCCTGCAGCAAGGGCACGTCTGTGACCTGATGAATATGATCAATACTCTCCAAAGACTGAAGATTAAAAGTAAGCCACTGAGTTGCAATAAGAATCATATTAAAATTCATAGTGCTGCTAAGTGACAAGAAGTCTGTTAGAGCAGAACCCAAGTAAAATTTACATTTGCTTTGGGGCATTACATTGATGTCATGTTTCCTCCACACAGTCAGTGAACAGAGGCCGAAAAAGCCCTTGAGAAGGGGTCACTCCTGAGCCTTGAGAGTGCGCGAGAGAGATTAGGCAGAGTGTTCTGAAGTAATCATGGAGCAAAAGACAAATTGCAATACCTTACCATCAATAAGAAATCACAATAACTAGACTAGTCTGTCCCAGAGGCCATTTAAATGTCCATAAACTTTTGCTTCATCCTAATCCCTATACCCTGAAGATTTGTGAGTTTTTCATTATGGTTTTTAGTTTCCTGTTCTAGAAGACTCCAAAAGAAAACATGAGATGGCAGGAAAGAAGAAATGAGCTTGGGAAGTAAATGTTATTTGTAATTTAGGATTTTTTAATGACATATTTTGGGTATATCTGTGTTAGTTTTGTTGCAAGAAGCACATAGAAACAGCTCTCATATAGATGCTGGATGCTCTGTTTTCACTCTCTTGGATCCTCAGTTACTGCTACTACTGTTATTAGTATTATTATGTTTATTACTATTATTTAGACTTGTTGTTGATACTGTTACTGGACTGCAGTAAGTATCTTTAGGTCACAGTGAATCTATCAGAATATTTTCTTTTGTATCACAGCTGTAGACAAGTAGTGTGGTTTGATGTATCCTTATGGTCTGCTATTTCTTCTGCCTTACTGCATTATTCTTAGACTGGCATGGGGAGTTTGCCTTCCCTCTGAAGGGTTGCCATGCATTTTAGAGTCCTGGAACCTTCAAACTAAGCCTTTAGACTCATTGCAAGTGAGATCTTTTCATACAACTGAGATGAAGAAACTTATAAAGTTGTTCACAGTGGCCTTTTTTAAATAAGACAGTGCTTATGGAATTTTCATCCTAATGAATATTTTTATCCTTATGCCATTTCTAAGTTTCCAGACTCTTAACTCCTACCTGTCTTTATTCTTTTTTTGATAACTATTTCCAAATGTGTGTATATGTACTGCCTTGAGATTTTACATTTCATTTTAATTCAGCTTCATCTAAATTACTTTTGTGGTTGTTTGCAATAAATTCTTTTATTTTTAAGATTTGGAGACCAGAAAAAAAACATATGATTAAAAAACTCTGAATGTGATTTTTGAGACATATTGAATAAGTATTAAGAAAATGAACATTCTACCAATGATGAAACGAACTGAATGTGAAATATTTCATTACTAAGTTACTGTACCTAGAATGACAAATTAGAGGTGATTTAAGGTATGAAAATGAAGACCTTTGGGGCTATGACGTTCTTTAGAATTTCTTCTTCATCAGCTGTGCTTAGTCACCTAAATCTCTAGATTCTAATCCATGCTAAGGCTTTGGGGACATAATCAAAAATGTAGTCTGTCGTGGTAACAGAGACTATGTCATTGTTTTATGAACAAAGATTATGATTGTTGGTAATTATTTACTCCTGAAGCCTAGAAATCAAAGCTACCAGTATTTGTTAAGTTTTCACTATGTCGCCACAGGTTTCTAGAAAGCAGAAGTAATGTGCTTTGGGGGAACTTCAGGTCAATGATGAAAAAATTTAAGAGAATAGAGAATCAAGAGGTAGTTCTGTGTTAAAACCTGTTAGGATTCAGAAAAGGAGAAGATTGTGGCTTTGGAGTTAGAGGAGGAGGAGTTAGAACTTGGCAGCTGTGAAGGTTGTATAATCCATGAAGGGCTGGATAAGATGGAAGAGGGAAATGCTTACAGGGAGTGAGGAGAGGAGCATCTCAGCCACAGCAAAATACAGCTCTGAGTAAAGGGAATTAACGGAGAGAGGATTAGAAGTACAAGCACTGAGGAAGGAAGTGGTGGTGTGTGGCTTCAAGGCCATACATCACTTCTCTCTTCTTTGATGGCTGTCCTTCACTTTTTTTGTTGTCATAGAGACTTTGATTTACAGGGAAAGGGCTTTGATTTGATACCCAGCAAAGGAATCCATGAGGAAAATGAAATGTGTTTGAGGATGCATAACAAGGCAGTTACCCAAAGGTGCCGGAGAGAGGAACTAGAATTACTATGACCAAGTAGGAAGTTACTGCAGCAGTTTAGTGCAAAATACTGAAGACCTAAACAAGGGATGGTAAACTTTTTCTGCAAAGGGTAAGATAGTAAATATTTTAGACCTTTTAGATCATATGGTCTCAGTGGCAACTGTTCAACACAATATGTAAATAAATGAGCATGACTGCATTCCAACAAAACTTGTTTAGAAAAACAAAAAAAAAAACTGGCAGAGGGCTATATTTACTGACTTCTGTCTGTGCTGTACTGTGCTTACTGACTCAGTTGTGTCTGGCTCTACAACCCCATGGACTGCAGCCTGTCAGGCTCTTCTGTCCATGGGGATTCTCCAAGCAAGAATACTGGAGTGGGTGGCCATGCCCTCCTCTAGGGGATCTTCCTGACCCAGTGACTGAACCCAGGTCTCCTGCATTACAGGCAGATTCTTTGTCAACTGAGTCACCAGGGAAGCCCAAGAATACTGCAGTGGGTAACCTATCCCTTCTCCAGGGCATCTTCCCCACTCAGGAATCAAATTGGAGTCTCCTGCATTACAGGCAGATTCTTTACCAACTGAGCTACCAGAGAAGCCCCTAAACCACAGTGGTAACATGGAAAGGAAAAGAAGGAAACAATTTGGGGTATTGAAAAAATATTATATCCTCAAATCTGCTTGAATAAGAGTGGGTAGGAAAGGAAGGAGCCAAAGATTTCAAACAATGCATCAGTCCTTGAAACAGCAATGTGGGATCAGTTCATCAATATGGGCATGATAAACGAATTGATAAAAGTTACTTGTTGAAAGAGAAGAATGAAAGGTTAAGGACTGGCTATTGGAATAGCTGGACATAAAGTAGTGACTGGCTTCTGAGATGGTGTCAATATTGGTTCTTGATCTGGTTGCTAATTTCACTGGAGGTATAGTTTGTAAAAAATGTATTGCCGACTAAAAGATATATATATATATATATATATATATATATATATATATATATATTCACAACCTATAAGTTGAGAGTTGTTTTATTTGATGGAAATTTTTAGGACTTCAAGCCTGGGAGGCAGCATCTCAAATAACCCTGCAAGAACTGAGAACAGCTCCAAGGAGGTACACAGGGAGCTAGGACATATAAAAGTTTTGCAACAAAAGATAGGTAATCAGGAACATCAAAGATTACTGTTAATGAAAGAAAATCAGATATCCCAAATTAAAGAATTTGTGCTTTTCTATATGGGAAGATGCACAAATCTGGGCTCACTGAAATCACTCCTTTGGTGTGCACCTGAGCTCTCTGGGGGCCAGTATCCTGAATTTTCACATCTTGAGTTTCCTCAGGGCTCCCCTTAGGGAGAGGCTGCAGTCAGATGGGTGCTGGATGGCAGGGATTCTTTTCTTCCTGAGTTTCACTGAGCTCACTGGCTCATGTTGGAGGACGCAGCCCCTGATGACTGTGACCTCCTGTGTTTACTGATATGACAGGCAATATTCCATTAACAATCCGAAACTAAACAATTACCCTTTTTGTCTTCTGCTTATTTTTTTTGTACTTCAGTATACTTTAAAGTGATTGAAAGAGGGCGTAAAACCAGTTCTTCTGATAAAACCAGTTCTTCTGGAGGTAAAATCAGAAGAACAACATATCACAGAAACTAAGAGAGGGGAGAAGAGAAGGGACCAATGGGTTGGACCAAAGGAAGAAGCAAGATTGCGATGAGGATGGAGAAAACGGGTTTAAATTTAACTAGGAGGTAAGAGATGACCTCCAAGTAGTAGCTTCAGTGGAGTATTAGATTGAAAATTCAATTCCAGGTTTTTAAGCAGAGAAGAGGGGTTAAGGAAGTGAAGCTGTTTGCTTAGAAACTCAAGGACAGTGGTTGTAGAGGAAAAGACAAAAGTAATATGTAGTGAAGGGAATAATAGAATAAAGTGGGGGTTTCTGATTGTCTTTAATGGAAAGTGTTATGTATGTTTAAGAAAAATGGCAATTAAATGAATGTAAAAGATTGAAGATGTGAATAAAAGATGGAGAATATATGGGACAAGATAAGCTAGATCAGAAAGATATATACCTCTAAAAAACAATAGAGTAGTATAATCAGAAAGAAAGGCAAGGTGAATTCAGATAAGAAGTTATTTTAAAGAAGGCCAGATATATCCATGGTGGTGAAATCGTCTGCTGGTTTTGTTTGAATGTGTGTAGGAGAGTTGATTTGGAGGTTGAAGGAAAGAGGAAAAATCTCTTTAACTTTAGGAGCAAGTTAGTAAAAACTGGGTTAGTTATGGTTGTTAAAGAATATGATGCATTCCCAAGACATTCCTTAAAGACAAAGGACATTCCTTAGATAATTGGTTTGCATTTGACAACTATGACTATGACTGTGGTTGACTAGCACATCAAATTACAAATTTCTGTAAACACTATCATTATTGTATTACAGGGCAAACACCACATATTGGAAGATCCATCATAATACCACAAATTTTCCTTTTAGTAATGCTCAAACTACCACACAGTTGCACTTATCTCACACTAGTAACGTAAAGCTCAAAATTCTCCAAGCCGGGCTTCAACAATACGTGAACCATGAACTTCCAGATATTCAAGCTAATCTTAGAAAAGACAGAGGAACTAGAGATCAAATTGCCAACATCCACTTGATCATTGAAAAAGCAAGAGAGTTCCAGAAAAAACATCTATTTCTGCTTTATTGACTATGCCAAAGCCTTTGACTGTGTGGATCACAATAAACTGTGGAAAATCCTGAAAGAGATGGGAATACCAGACCACCTGACCTGCCTCCTGAGAAACCTGATGCAGGTCAGGAAGCAACAGTTAGAACTGGACATGGAACAGCAGATTGGTTCCAAATAGGAAAAGGAGTATGTCAAGGCTGTATATTGTCACTCTGCTTATTTAACTTCTATGCAGAGTACATCATGAGAAATGCTGGACTTGAAGGAACACAAGCTGGAATCAAGATTGCCGGGAGAAATATTAATAACCTCAGATATGCAAATGACACCACCCTTATGGCAGAAAGTGAAGAGGAACTAAAGAGCCTCTTGACGAAAGTGAAAGAGGAGAGTGAAAAAGTTGGCTTAAAGCTCAACATTCAGAAAACTAAGATCATGGCATCTAGTCCAATCACCTTATGGCAAATAGATGGGGGAACAGTGGCTGACTTTATTTTTGGGAGCTCCAAAATCACTGCAGATGGTGATTGCAGCCATGAAATTAAAAGACGTTTACTCCTTGGAAGGAAAGCTATGACCGACCTAGATAGCGTATTCAAAAGCAGAGACATTACTTTGTCAACAAAGGTCCATCTAGTCAAGGCTATGGTTTTTTCCAGTGGTCACGTATGGATGTGAGAGTTGGATTATAAAGAAAGCTGAGCACAGAAGAAATTATGCTTTTGAACTGTGGTGTTGGAGAACACTCTTGAGAGTCCCTTGGACTGCAAGGAGATCCAACCAGTACATCCTAAAGGAATGGAAAGTCCTGGGTGTTCATTGGAAGGACTGATTCTGAGGCTGAAACTCCAATATTTTGGCCACCTGATGCAAAGAGCTGACTCATTTGAAAAGACCTCAATGCTAGGAAAGATTGAGGGCAGGAGGAGAAGGGAACGACAGAGGATGAGATGGTTGGATGGCATCACTGACTCAATGGACATGTTTGGGTGTACTCCGGGAGTTGGTGATGGACAGGGAGGCCTGGAGTGCTTCGGTTCATGGGATCACAAAGAGTCAGACACTACTGAGCGACTGAACTGAACTGATACTTTATTTTATAGAATTGATATAATGAAGTTGAAAAAGGTATCTGGCTTAACTAATTTATAAAACAAAAATTTTAATATTAAGATTGAAATTCTAAGCTGTTTGAAATTTACAAAAGTAATAAAATGAACAAATATAGTACGTACACACACCTTAAAAATTTAGCAATATTTCTTTATATTATCTTAGAGTGTTGTGTGGCATACAAAGACACAGTACCATTAAAATCAGACTCCCAGTTTTAATGACTGGATGACTAGATGAAGCACAAGCTGGAATTAAGATTGCCAGGAGAAATATCAATAACCTCAGCTATGCAGATGTCACTGCCCTTTTGGCAGGTAGAGAGGAAGAACTAAAGAGCCTTTTGATGAAAGTGAAAGAGAAGAGTGACAAAGCTGGCTTAAAACTCAGTATTCTAAAAATGAA
This sequence comes from Tragelaphus eurycerus, assembly GCA_935064755.1. NCBI lineage: Eukaryota > Metazoa > Chordata > Mammalia > Artiodactyla > Bovidae > Tragelaphus > Tragelaphus eurycerus. Next base: position 11,086,317 of record CAKXYN010000038.1, read on the forward strand.
GATCATGGCATCCAGTCTCATCACTTCATGGCAAATAGATGGGGAAACAATGGAAACAGTGTCTGACCTTATTTTCTTGGGCTCCAAAATCACTGCAGATGTTGACTGCAGCCCATGAAATTAAAAGATACTTGCTCCTTGGAAGAAAAGCTATGACAAATCTAGACAGCATATTAAAAAGCAGAGACATTACTTTACCTACAAAGGTCTATCTAGTCAAAGCTATGGTTTCTTCAGTAGTCATGTATGAATGTGAGAGTTGGACCATAGAGAAAGCTGAGCGCTGAAGAATTGATGCTTTTGAACATCAGTTGGTGTTGGAGAAGACTCTTGAGAGTCCCTTGGACTGCAAAGAGATCCAACTAGTCCATCCTAAAGGAAATCAGTCCTGAATATTCATTGGAAGGACTGATGTTGAAGCTGAAACTCCAATATTTTGGTCACCTCATGCAAAGAGTTGACTTATTGGAAAAGACTCTGATGCTGGGAGGGGTTGGGGGCAGGAGGAGAAGGGGACAAAGGAAGGATGAGATGGCTGGATGGCATGACCGACTCGATGGACATAAGTTTGGGTAAACTCCAGGAGTTGATGATGGACAGGGAGGCCTGGTGTGCTGCGACTCATGGGGTCGCAAAGAGTTGGACACGACTGAGCAACTGAACTGAACTGAACTGAGCGACTGAGCTGAACTGAACTATATGTTTATTTAAGTGTTTTTATACCTTGTAATTCAGTTTGAAAATATGCCAAACTCCATCAAATCCAGTAAAATTAAGGCCATGAAGTAATAAATAAAAATCAAACCACTTTGTGAAATTGCATTATATGGATATAATTGGATACACCTAGGTGCCTCATACTGATAGTTAATAAACATTTTTTCACGTTGAAATGTAATTATCAGTTCCCACTGAACTACGTATGCAAAATTGATGAAATAGTTGAGCCTTATTGAACAGAGATATTTGCATTTCATTACTGTGTTGTATAATTCTGCTCATAAACTTTATGAAATACTTTTAATGCTCAATTCATTGAAAATAAAAGTGAAAATATTATTGTAAAAATCTATGCTGAAGTGTTTATTCCTCAGCAATATCCTTTTATTAATACTAATTTTCTTTCATTTCAATAAAGTGGATTGAACCAAAGTAGGATTGCACATTTAAAGTTCCATAACTTTATCAATTACTCACTAAGGGCCATGAAATGTTTATTAGTCAGTTGGATCAAGGCAGCATTTTAAAACATGCACATATTTAAGTTACTTCTAAGGGTAGTGGACCTTAACTTATTTTGATTGGTACTAACTCATCTAATAAAGACTGACATTATTTACAACTCGTGGGTCTTACAGTTTCATACCAATATTGCTGAATATTGAAAGATAAATGACTACCATTATAGTAATTTAAAATTTTTTCTTTTTAATTTTTTCTGTTGTTACTTTAAGTTTTGACTCCAGGAATATCTCAAACCTCCTCTTTATTCTCATGATAACTCTCAAAGGAAATGAAATATCAAGATACTCCAACTGGATCTGTATTTTCTAGGGATAGAAATCCTTTCCTGAATGTCAGCTTGTTTGTGATTACATCCCTTGTCTTCCTCTATTCCCAAGGAGAAGTGGGTAATTCTTATTTTGAGATAACGCTTACCCCAAAATAGACTTGTACGGTCAGCCTAGTCAACAAGAGTTTTAGAGACTGAGACCAGTTTTTATTTCTCAGTCCTCTGTCTTTAGAGTGGAAGACAAGCTTTCAATGGGTCTTTTCTTGGTTTGGAGTCATAACTAGCAACCAGGGGTAGTAATGAAAGGAACAGACATACAACTTCATTGTGCTTTAAGTGTAATTGTGATTGGAAAAAGTCAATCTACCTTTAGGTCTGAACTCAATCAAAACATCTTTCATTGGACTATGTGGCCCAACTGTCTCTCTATATACTCCCATCCTTTCTTGTCTTACTATACTTCCTTCATAGCATGTATTGCATCTTGATAATATATTACATAAACATAAATATGATATAAATACATATAGTATAAATATTATATAAATATGTATATTTATTTACCCTTTATTTATCTCCCATAACTGAACATAATCTATGTGTGATCAAGGATTTTGTTCTGCCTCAATCACCCAGAACAGAATGGGCACTCAAAAAATATTCACTGGACAAAGGTATGGGCACTAGATATACCCTGATCTCCAGTGAGTCATATTCTTGCGTAATTTACTCCCCTTGAGTATACACAGAACTTGTGATTTACTTCTAGCCAATAGAATATGGCAAACATGAAAGCATTTTTCAGATTTGGTTAAGGTCCTAAATCAGTTGACTCTTGAGTTAATCAAAAGGAAGATTGTCCTGGATAGATCTGACTTAATCAGGTGAGATTCTTAGGAACCTCGGTGCCTTATTAATGTCACTATTTAATAGCCCATATTTCATTACTCCCAACCAGATATTTATGGATATAAAACAAAGAAATAAGGTTATCAGAGCTACCTTATATGTACATTACACTTTTAATTTTAAGATTTAATTAATAATTATTGTAAACTTCTTCAAGAGATGACAGTCTAATTAGTGTAGTAAAACTTTGAACAAGACAAACTATCAAAGCTACATGTGAACAAATACAAGAGTATAGTGCAAATTAAGTTTATGAGGATAGATTGGAACAGTTTAAGGTACAAATACAAGTTAAAATATTATAATTTAAACTTATTTTCAGAGTCTTCTTGCCTCTACAGAATTATTTCTACTATATTTTGTCTTCTGTATATGACCATTTGTTAAGTATTACATTTTATATAATGTATAATTTCATTCAAACCCTTGAGCACAACTATGTATATATATATGTGTGTGTGTGTGTGCGCGTGCGTGTGTGTGTGTGTGTGTGTGTATAAGACTTATCTCCATGATTAACTTAATATATACTTCCTGGTGATATTAGATTTTCCTATAGCATAAGTCCACTCACATTCAAATTCTTTAGCACTTACAAGACTATCCATTCATTATTTGTTATTTCCTAAAGTTCCAGTCTCATCTCTCACTTCTGTCCTATGCTCCAGCTGCATTTAGTTTCTTGCAGATCCTGAATGTACCAGGCAGTTTCATTCTCTATCTCATGCCAGTCTTTGTGCATGGAAATTGCCCCCATATCTTTCATTGCCTACCTTAAGTCTGACCTTCTCCTTGATGACTTATAGAAATGGTAACATCTTTTTTGATGTTCCAACTTATAAATCTCATGCAAATATATATGCTAACAGCTATCACAGTAGGTTTCATGTCTATAGCCTCTACTTGACTCTAAGTACCTTTAGACTAGAAACTGTGTGGACATCTCTGTAACCTCACACATGCCATCTTACTCATGACCTTACTGATAAGTGCTCATCAAATATGTGGTGAATGAATGATTAAGGAAGGTGCGCCCTTCTCATTAGTATTTTACTTCCATTAGTTTGAAGAATTTATGTTTATTATTTTTTTTTAGGAAAATATGTATTTTTTACTGTTTTGTTGTTGTTGTTGTGGTAAAAGTTACATAATATAAAACATACTTATTTTAACCGTCTTTAACTGTACAGTTCAGTGGCACTAAGTCCATTCACATTGTTGTACAATTCTCACCATCATCCATCTCCCAATTTTTTCGTTTTCCTAAATAGAAACTCTATCCCCATTAAATGCTAAGTCCCCATTCTCACTCCCCAGTCCACCCACTGCTGGCCTCTGGCATCTACCAACGTACTTTTTGACTCTGAATTTGACTCATATAAATAGAATCAAACAGTGTTTGTCTGCACCTAATGTATATTGGAGGGGAAGGCAATGGCACCCCACCCCAGACTGCCGGAGAACCATGGACGGAGGACCGGTAGGCCAGCCAGGGGCGCAGAGTCAGACATGACGGCGACTCACTCACCACCAGCATGGAGAAGGAAAGGCACCCACCAGTGTCTGCCGGAGAATCCCAGGGACGGGGGAGCCGGTGGGCCCGCGGGGGCACAGAGTCGGACACGACGAGGACAGCAGCAGCAGCAGCAGCAATGTATATTGGAATGCATTTTTAAGGTTAACTTTATGCTTATTATTTTTATAATCAAAAACCTTTTTTCCACAAAAAGTAATTATTTTCCTCCTTTAGTTATCTTACACTGCTACACCTGATCTAGAAAAGCATTTGGGGATACTTAGTCAGATGAGTAGATGTTACTGTAGGCCCCAGCAGCCTATTTCCTGGTTACGCATCACAGGGACATTCTCACACAGGCCCATGACGGGCATGTAGTAGAATCTTTATCACAGTCTTATTTGTGATAAGGAGCTAGAGGTCAGGTAGTTGTCCATCACTAGGGGAATGGATCGGTAGCAGCATAATGTAGACGCACATTATAGGCTATTATGCAGCATTCAGAAGCAATGGATAGATGTCTAGAAATATGAATATCTTTAAAAATGTAGTGCATGGGTACATGCTAAGTCGCTTCAGTTATGTCCAACTGTTTTCGACCCTATGGACGGTAGCCTGCCAGGCTTCTCTGTCCATGGGATCCTCTAGGCAAGTATACTGGAGTGGGTTGCCAAGCCTTCCACCAGGGGAATCTTCCTGACCCAGGGACTGACCCGTATCTCTTATGTCTCAGGCATTGGCAGGCGGTTACTTTACCACTAGCACCACCTGATAAGCCCCTTAAAAATGTCGGACTGAGTTCAAAAGTAATTCTCAGAATGTTATTTACAGAATGATGCTATTATTTAAATTAAAATGCATGCATATAACAAAAGAAGACTCACAATAATACACACATAGGAAGGATATACATCAAACATTTTTCTACAAGAGAGAGAGAGAAATGAGAAGGAAGTGAGTGAATGCAATGGATTAAATAAATCAATAAATTAAAGGACTGGGCCAATAACTGTAATACACCATGAAATTAGATTATGATTAACTCAATGTTTTGAACCTGAAGTACTTTGACCCACAAACACAAAAAGAAACTTAGAAAGTAAAAAGTAATAGAAAGGAAATTTTACATTATTTTTCAAAAATATAAGTAACCTAAATAGAATAATCTTGGATATATAACATAATAAAAATTGACCTAAGTGGAAAAAGAAGTCAAGAATATCAATAACCATAGGAAAAAGTAAGTTGTCAGAGAACTAGCTCTAACAGGTCTTTAAGAGCTCTATGAGATCTTTTTGTATAGATAGTTCACATACTTGTTAAATAATGCTGTAATAGAAACTTCCAAGATCATCTTAATTCATTTTATACAACACTGATACCAAAATCTAACAGTGATGGAACAAAAAGAAAAATGGTAAAGACCACGACATCCCTCTTGGCTCACATCTGGGCAAGCTGATAACAAACCCCAAGTGTTCCTTCTCCTGGAGCCAAAGTCCAAGCCCTGTGAACCCTGTGTGCAGGCACCCTGACCCAGGCCCCACTCTCTAAACACAGTAAAAAGCAGAACACTTGTGCCTTTCTTCACTCAAGTTATTTTGGACTGGCCCTGGAGGCCTGCCTTGCTCTCCCCAGAAACCCTTTGATGTGAATAATAAATCTTTTCATGCCCTCTTGCTGCACATGTAGCATCATCAGTCTTTTGATATCTGAACCAATTTTATGTAGGTAATTGATCCTACCCTCTGCAGGGCAACTACAAAACAGTTGGCATTGTAAAACCTGAGGGTCTTCTCTTGCTTAAAGCTAAAAGGTAAAGGTGCGTGCTCAGTCGTGTCCAGCTCTATGCGTGAGACTTGATGGACTGTAACCCACCAGGCTCCCCTGTCCATGGAATTCTCCAGGCAAGAACACTAGAGTAGGTTGCCATTTCCTATGCTAGAGGATCTTCCTAACCCGGGAATTGAACTTGTGTTGTATCTTCTGCAAATGCAGGTGGATTCTTTACCATGGTGCCAGCTGGGAAGCCTGCTTTCTCTTGCTTAAGACTTGTTAATTGCCTCAACTGCCTACTGGAGAGCATGTGTTTTGGGTTGTGTTGATGTGTGCCATTTTGTTGATTTTGAGTTGTGTTGTGCTTTGATGTATTTGCTGAGTCCTGCCAGATTTAACGAATTAAGAGAAGTTTCAATAACAAGAAACAGGAGTATGGAGTTTGAAGTCCTTCTTAAAGTGGCCCTGGGTTGGGGCCTTTAACCTGGACCTCCCTGTGTCTCATTTCCAACATAAGCTATGGCTGACTCTAAACTCAAGGGAGCAACTCGTTCTCTATGACCATTGGTTGCATGTCTCAAGCAGAGGTTGACACCCTAGGCAATACATGAGCCATGTTGATTGCTGTATGAGAAAGAATAGTCACCATGTTGCACACCCAGGTCTATTTTCCTAAATTCAGAGTCCTCACTAGGACTCACAAATGCCTTAAAACATCTCTTCTGCTGCTGCCCATGCCTCTATTGCTATAAAGATCTTGATCCTTACAAGGTACAAATTCCCATGGTACCGCACAGCATGGACCGGAAGACACCATCACTCCACTGGATAACTGTAAAACAAACTGACAAACACTGTGGGTTCATTGAATACTGAACTACGAACATCATGTGGTTAATTCAAACTCAACTTAATCTCAAGGTCCTAAACCCATAAAGCAAACATTCATCCTGGGAGAGGCCTTTAGCCCTAAGGTTAGTGATTTGGGACTCTCTGGAGACGTAACATAGAAATACTGTTAAGATAGTATCCCCCATCCCATATAGTGTATCCAGTAACCAGACCAAAACAAAATAAAAGAAAATGATCTCTTCAGACAGTGGAAGGAAACAGGAACTGTAGTAGGGGCCTGTGATTTGACCTAACTAGAAGTTTAAAATTTATGGAAAGAATTTATGCCAAAAAGATAAAACACTGGCTATTATATGTGGAACCTAACAACAGAGGTAAAGATAAATAATATCTATCCAACAAAGGTTCGTCTAGTCAAGGCTATGGTTTTTCCTGTGGTCATGTATGGATGTGAGAGCTGGACTGTGAAGAAGGCTGAGCGCCGAAGAATTGATGCTTTTGAACTGTGGTGTTGGAGAAGGCTTTTGAGAGTCCCTTGGACTGCAAGGAGATCCAACCAGTCCATTCTGAAGGAGATCAGCCCTGGGATTTCTTTGGAAGGAATGATGCTAAAGCTGAAACTCCAGTACTTTGGCCACCTCATGCGAAGAGTTGACTCATTGGAAAAGACTCTCATGCTGGGAGGGATTGGGGGCAAGAGGAGAAGGGGACAACAGAGGATGAGATGGCTAGATGGCATCACTGACTCGATGGATGTGAGTCTCAGTGAACTCCGGGAGTTGGTGATGGACAGGGAGGCCTGGTGTGCTGTGATTCATGGGGTTGCAAAGAGTCAGACATGACTGAGCGACTAATCTGATCTGATCTATATATTTTTAAGAGTTGGCTCATGAGGTTATAGGTGCCTATAAGGCCCAAGAGATAGTGAGGGACCCAGAGGCCTGGTGCACTGCAGTCCATGGGGTGGCAAAAGTTAGATATGACTTAGTAACAGAATAACAACAACAAGGCCCAAGATATGCAGTTGGCAAGCTGGAGACTTAGGAGAACCAATGGTGTAGCTCTAGTCCAAAGTCTGGCATTCTTGAGGCTCAGGAAGAGGTCATGTTTCAGTTCAGGTCTGAAAGCAGGAAAATACCAGTTCTAGCTTGATGTTTCAGTTTCATCCTGAAGACAGTTAAATAGGACAAGTTCTGTCTTATTTGGAGCAAGGACAACTTTTTTGTTCTATGCAAACCTTCAACTGTTTTGATGAGGCCCACCCACATTCTCCAGGCCAGAATACTGGAGCGGGTAGCCATTCCCTTCTCCAGGAGATCTTCCCAACCCAGGATTCAAACCCAGGTCTTCCATGTTGTGGGTGAATTCTTTACCAGCTGAGCCACAAGGGAAGCCCAAATTAACACTCACTGATATGTGTGTGTGTGTGTGTGTGTGTGTGTGTGTGTGTGTGTGTGTTTGTAGCTTTCCTGTGTTTTCTTCTTATTACTAAACAAATATGAACTAGCTGTATAATAAAATATTTAAAAACACAAATAAGCTATTACACTTTGATGCATTACTTTTCTGCTCTAAACCTGTATTCAACAAATTGGGTAAGCATTGTGTCTGTGTATTGCTTTGTTTGTCTTAATATTTTAATTATATATTGTCATGTCATTTAAACTGTTTGAAAGCATAATTTTAAATGTCTGCATGAAACTTCATTATTTGTATGAACTGCACTTCATTTAATCATATTCTATTGTTAAACAATGGAAATATTTATAATAGTGAAAAGTTGGAAACACTGTGTTGTACATATATTTTGATTCATAACTCTGAATCTCTCCTTAGGACAGATGTCTGGAAGTAGAATTACTTAATCAAATTAAAAAATTTTTAATTTATTTATACATTTTAATTGGAGAATAATTACAGTATTGTGATGGCCTCTGCCATCAGCATCAGTCAGTCGTAGGCATACATGTATCCCCTACCTCCCCACCCCAGCCCTCCAGTTTGTCACAGAGGACCGGTTTTGGGTTCCCTGCATCATACATCAAACTCCCAATGGTTATCTGTTTTACATATGATAATGGATATGTTTCAATGCTATTCTCTCAAATCATTTCACTATCTCCTTCATTGTGTCCAAAAGTCTGTTCTTTATGTCTGTGTCTTCTTTGTGTCCCTGTACTTAGGATCATTGGTACTCTCTTTCTAGATTCCATATATATACGTTAACATATGGTATTTGTCTTACTCTTTCTGACTTACTTCACTCTGTGTAATAGGCTCTAGGTTCATCTACCTCATTAGAACTGACTCAAATGTGTTCCTTTTTGCAGATGAGTAATATTCCATTGTGTATATGTACCATAACTTACTATCCATTCATCAGCTCTTGGGCATCTAGGTTGCTTCCATGTCCTAGCTATTGTAAACAGTGTTGCAATGAACATTGGGGTACTTGTGTCTTTTACAATTACGGTTTCCTCACTATATGTGTCCAGTAGTCTTCTCCAGTATCACAATTCAAAAGCATCAATTCTCTAGTGCTTAGCCTTATTTGTGGTCCAGCTGTCACATCTATAGATAAGGAATGTAAGGCATAGAAAGTAATTGTTTTGTCAGACCCTGACATAATTGAAAACCTGATGACTTTCCATAGTCCTGGGATCCCAGAATGGCTGGACAAAATGAATGAGCCACATATGGGAGCATCTGGAAACATGATAATGATAATAATGGCATTTTCCTCCATCAGTTGAAGTGTCCCATCTTGTGAAACTGACTGTGTCTCAAAGATCTGCATCTCCCATCATTTGGCTGTATCTTATGTTTTTACTAACAATGCATTTGAAAAAGGGTATGAATAGTCACACACGTCAGAGTTAGTCCTGTACTAAATGAACCCTCAGGCCCTCCTTGCTCTCCCTTGTTCAAGTTTTACAATTTTTAAATGATATTTGTAATTCATTTTGTGACTTTAATACATGATTTGCGTTGATGATTTAGCCTCATTAGAGAAAGGGATAAATTTGCCTGTGTACTCACCATATAGAATAGCAAATTAACAGATGTTAGCATTTGATCAAATTTGTCATGTGTATTACATATTTTCAGTAAGGAGTTGAAATCCACTTTATTCTTACTTTCCAGGTTTATTCTTCTGTCTCTACAAGCAACCAGCATAAAGAATTTTGTAAGTACCTTTCTGGCTTACTTTTAATATTTATATTATGAAAAAATATATATATTTTATGCAAATAGCATATATAGTGGCATATATCTTTGAAACAGATAGCATTTTCATATATTTTTTAAAAAATCAATGCCAAAATAACTATAAAGTACTTTATTATATGCCAAATATGTATTAAGATATACTTATGTTTCCAGTAGTCTTGTTTATTCATTTCAACAACTATTACTTATTAGTTAGTCAGCTCAGTTGCTCAGTCATGTCTGACTCTTTGCGACCCCATGAACCGCAGCATGCCAGGCCTCCCTGTCCATCACCAACTCCTGGAGTCCACCCAAACTCATGTCCATTGAGTCAGTGATGCCATCCAACCATCTCATCCTCTGTTGTACCCTTCTCCTGCCCTCAATCTTTCCCTGCATCAGGGTCTCTTCAAATGAGTCAGCTCTTCACATCAGGTGGCCAAAGTATTGGAGTTTCAGCTTCAGCATCAGTCCTTCCAATGAATATTCAGGACTGATTTCTTTTAGGATGAACTGGTTGGATCTCCTTGCAGTCCAAGGGACTCAAGAGTCTTCTCCAACACCACAGTTCAAAAGCATCAATTCTTTGGCACTCAGCTTTCTTTATAGTCCAACTCTCACATCCATACATGACTACTGGAAAAACCACAGTCTTGACTAGACGGACCTTTGTTGACAAAGTGATGTCTCTGCTTTTTAATATGCTGTCTAGGTTGGTCATGACTTCCCTTCCAAGGAGTAAGCATCTTTTAATTTCATGGCTGCAATCACCATCTGCAGTGATTTTGGATAAATCTACTCTAATTTATTACCGTACTGAACATTTAGGGCTTTTCCACTTTTTTCCATTATTACAAAAAACAGTGTATTTGTACTAGTTGTCAAACTTAAATAATACTCAGAGCCCTAAAGAGTTTTTTTATGTCAGTTTTATCTACTAATATTTATTGTGTTAAACTCACAAATTAAAAGAATGTCATTTCAAAATAACAATGATAAACTAGTTCTGTGCTAACAGAAATGATATATTTTAATGAATAACAACTTGTATTTGGAATTTGTAAGAATTAATGTGTGGTGTTCTACAGGTAAACTGCAGCTAGTGGCCCAGATTCTGTTCACGGCTATTATTGTACAAGATTATTATTTATATTTTTAAGTGGTTAAAAAAATAAGAAGCAGAATAATGTTTTAAAACTTGTGTTAATGATATGGAATTCAAATCTCAGTGTTCATAAAGAAAGTTTTATTGGAATGCAGGCATACTATTTATTATGTAATGTCTGTGACAGCTTTAGCACTACAAGGGCAGAGTTGAGTAGTTTGTTAAATGGGGGCTAAATATTGAGATTATCCACATTTTCTATATCCTAGATTTTGTTTGTTTGATCTAGTTCATCTCTTAGTTTTGGAGAAAATTATACTAAAGCACCTGATTCTAATTGTGGATTTAGTTTTTCCAATTCTGTTATTTTTGCTTTCTGTATATTGAAGCCAAGGTTTTTAGTTTAAACAAGTACATGTTTGTTGTATTTCTGACACTCTGTTCAATGTTTCTTTTATCACTGTGGATTTCATGGTGTTACTTCTTACTTTTGTAATTAATTTTAAAATTGGATTTTATCTAGTTTTAATATTAATACAACTCTGGTTATTACTCATTATTGTATTATTTTATTTTCAATATATTTATGACTTTTATTTGAATTTATTGTACCTCTTTTAAGCAATGTTGCTAAATTATAAAATCTATGCTAATATTTTCTGTTTTTTTAATAGATAAATTTAAAGCATTTATTGCAACTGCTAAAATATTTGGACTGATTTATTCAAAAGCAGAGACATCACTTTGCCAACAAAGGTTCGCCTAGTCAAGGCTATGGTCTTTCCTGTGGTCATGTATGGATGTGAGAGCTGGACTGTGAAGAAGGCTGAGCGCCGAAGAATTGATGCTTTTGAACTGTGGTGTTGAAGAAGACTCTTGAGAGTCCCTTGGACTGCAAGGAGATCCAACCGGTCCATTCTGAAGGAGATCAGGCCTGGGATTTCTTTGGAAGGAATGATGCTAAAGCTGAAACTCCAGTATTTTGGCCACCTCATGTGAAGAGTTGACTCATTGGGAGAAGACTCTGATGCTGGGAGGGATTGGGGGCAGGAGGAGAAGGGGACAACAGAGGATGAGATGGCTGGATGGCATCACTGAGTCGATGGATGTAAGTCTGAGTGACCTCTGAGAGCTGGTGATGGATAGGGAGGCCTGGCGTGCTGCAGTTCATGGAGTCGCAAAGAGTCGGACATGACTGAGCGACTGATCTGATCTGATCTGATTCTAACTTTGGGCTTCCCTGGTGGCTCAGATGGTAAGGAATCTATCTGCCTGCAATGCAGGAGACCTGGGTTCGATCCCTGGGTAAGGAAGATATCCTGGAGAAGGGACTGGCTGCCCATTCCAGTATTCTTGCCTGGAGAATTCAATGGACAGAGGAGCCTGGTCGAGGGGGGGGGGGCAGCGACAGTACGTGGGATCACAAAGAGTTGGACATGACTGAGTGACTTACACTTAACACATTTATTCTAACTTATTTCATGTTTTCTATCATATTACTTATTAATATCTGCCTGTTCTTAACCTTTTTTATTCCCAATTCTGGATGAATATATGTCTCTATTGTATTTTTCCTCCTCTGAGTTTAAAAATTATATATTCTATTCCTATTTTGTTGACAGCATTTCTTAAAATTTAAATATATGTCCATATATATTTAAATTAAACAAGATGTAAAGATAATCAGTATCTTTAACTGTTTCTTGAACAATATGATGGCTTTGGATTGCTTTAGCACTGATCTTCTATATCCTGGGTTATTGTTGTCTAGTATGTGCGTGTGTATGCGCTAAGTCTTCTCTGTCATGTCTGACTCTTTGTGACCCTATTGACTTTAGCCCGGCACGCTGCTCTGTCCATGAGATTCTCCAGGCAAGAATACTGGAGTGGGTTGCTGTGTCTTCCTCCAGGGGGTCTTCCTGAACCAGGGATGGACCCCAAGGCTCTTAGGTCTCCTGTATTGGCAGGTGGGTTCTTTACCACTGGTGCCACCTGGGAAGCCCTGTCTAGCATTTAGTTCTACCTTATTTTGAATTTCCTAATATTCAAGAAAATTAGATATACCAAGGGAAATTTCATGCAAAGATGGGCACAATCCCAAAAGGCAATGCCAAAGATTGCTCAAACTACCGCACAATTGTTCTCATCTCACACGCTAGTAAAGTAATGCTCAAAATTCTCCAAGCCAGGCTTCAGCAATATGTGAACCGTGAACTTCCTGATGTTCAAGCTGATTTTAGAAAAGGCAGAGGAACCAGAGATCAAATTGCCAACATCCGCTGGATCATCGAAAAAGCAAGAGAGTTCCAGAAAAACATCTATTTCTGCTTTATTGACTATGCCAAAGCCTTTGACTGTGTAGATCACAATAAACTGTGGAAAATTCTGAGAGAGATGGGAATACCAGACCACCTGATCTGCCTCTTGAGAAATCTGCATGCAGGTCAGGAAGCAACAGTTAGAACTGGTCATGGAACAACAGACTGGTTCCAAATAGGAAAAGGAGTACGTCAAGGCTGCATATTGTCACCATGTTTATTTAACTTATATGCAGAGTACATCATGAGAAATGCTGTACTGGAAGAAACACAAGTTGGAATCAAGATTGCTGGGAGAAATATCAATAACCTCAGATATGCAGATGACACCACCCTTATGGCAGAAAGTGAAGAGGAACTCAAAAGCCTCTTGATGAAAGTGAAAGTGGAGAGTGAAAAGGTTGGCTTAAAGCTCAACATTCAGAAAACGAAGATCATGGCATCTGATCCCATCACTACATGGGAAATAGATGGAGAAACAGTGGAAACAGTGTCAGACTTTCTTTTTCTGGGCTCCAAAATCACTGCAGATGGTGCCTGCAGCCATGAAATTAAAAGACGCTTACTCCTTGGAAGGAAAATATGACCAACCTAGATAGCATATTCAAAAGCAGAGACGTTACTTTGCCAACAAAGGTTCGCCTAGTCAAGGCTATGGTCTTTCCTGTGGTCATGTATGGATGTGAGAGCTGGACTGTGAAGAAGGCTGAGCGCCGAAGAATTGATGCTTTTGAAGTGTGGTGTTGGAGAAGACTCTTGAGAGTCCCTTGGACTGCAAGGAGATCCAACCAGTCTATTCTGAAGGAGATCAGCCCTGGGATTTCTTTGGAAGGAATGATGCTAAAGCTGAAACTCCAGTATTTTGGCCACCTCATGCGAAGAGTTGACTCATTGGAGAAGACTCTGATGCTGGGAGGGATTGGGGGCAGGAGGAGAAGGGGACGACAAAGGATGAGATGGCTGGATGGCATCACTGAGTCGATGGATGTGAGTCTGAGTGACCTCCGGGAGTTGGTGATGGACAGGGAGGCCTGGCGTGCTGCGGTTCATGGGGTCACAAAGAGTCGGACACGACTGAGTGACTGATCTGATCTGATCTGATCTGATCTGATCTGATGGGCGCAATAAAGGACAGAAATGGTATGGACCTAACAGAAGCAAGAGATACTAAGAAGAGGTGGCAAGAATACACAGAAGAACTATACAAAAAAGATCATCAAGGCCCAGATAATCACGATGGTGTGATCACTCACCTAGAACCAGACATCCTGAAATGCGAAGTCAAGTGGGCCTTAGCAATCATCACTATAACAAAGCTGGTGGAGGTGATGGAATTTCAGCTGAGCTATTTCAAATCCTGAAAGATGATGCTATGAAAGTGCTGCGTTCAATATGCCAGCAAATTTGGAAACCTCAGCAGTGGCCAAAGGACTGGAAAAGATCAATTTTCATTCCAATCCCAAAGAAGGGCAATGCCAAAGAATATTCAAACTACTGCAAAATTGCATTCATCTCACATGCTAGCACAGTAATGCTCAAAATTTTCCAAGCCAGGCTTTAAAAGTATGTGAACCATGAACTTCCAGCTGTTCAAGCCGGTTTTAGAAAAGGCAGAGGAACCAGAGATCAAATTGCCAACATCCACTGGATCATCGAAAAAGCAAGAGAGTTCCAGAATAACATCTATTTCTGCTTTATTGACTACACCAAAGCCTTTGGCTGTGTGGATCACAATAAACTGTGGAAAATTCTGAAAGAGATTGGGAATACCAGACCACCTGACCTGCCTCCTGAGAAATTTGTATGCAGGTCAGGAAGCAACAGTTAGAACTGGACATGGAACAACAGACTGGTTTCAAATTGGGAAAGAAATACGTCAAGGCTGTATATTGTTACCCTGCTTATTTAACGTATATGCAGAGTACATCATGAGAAATGCTGGGCTGGAAGAAGCAACAAGCTGGAATCAAGTTTGCTGGGAGAAATATCAATAACCTCAGATATGCAGATGACACCACCCTTATGGCAGAAAGTGAAGAACTAAACAGCTTCTTGATGAAAGTGAAAGAGGAGAGTATAAAAGTTGGCTTAAAACTCAACATTCAGAAAACGAAGATCATGGTATCTGGTCCCATCATTTCATGGCAAATAGATGGGGAAACCATGGAAACAGTGGCTGACTTTATTTTGGGGGGCTCCAAAATCACTGCAAATGGTGATTGCAGCCATGAAACTCAAAGATGCTTGCTCCTTGGAAGAAAAGTTATGACCAACCTAGACATCATATTAAAAAGTGGAAACATTACTTTGTCAGCAAAGGTCCTTCTAGTCAAAGCTACGGTTTTTCCAGTTGTCATGTATGGATGTGAGAGTTGGACTATAAAGAAACCTGAGCACCAAAGAATTGATGCTTTTGAACTGTGGTGTTGGAGAGGACTCTTGAGAGTCCCTTGGACAGCAAGGAGATCCAACCAGTCCATCCTAAAGGAAATCAGTCCTGAAAATTCATTGGAAGGACTGATGCTGAAGCTGCAACTCCAATACTTTGTCCACCTGATGTGAAGAACTGACTCATTGGAAAGGATTCTGATGCTGGGAAAGATTCAGGGCGGGAGAAGGGGACGACAGAGGATGAGATATTTGGATGGTATCACCAACTCGATGGACATAAGTTTGAGTAAATTCCAGGAGTTCGTGATGGACAGGGAAACCTGGTGTGCTGCAGTCCATGGGGTCACAAAGAGTCGGGCAGGACTGAGCGACTGCACTGAATTGATTGTCAAAATACATTCCATTGTGTAAATATGCTACATTTTGTTCATACAATTTACCAGGTGATCGGCAGGTGGGTTGTTTGCATTTTTTGACTGCCTAAACACTGCTGCTATAAACGTTAGGGGACAAGGTTTCATGTGGATGTATGTTTTCGCTTCTTTTGGCTATATCAAAGAGTAGAACTGCTTTGTTATGAGGAAAGTCTATGTTCACTGTTTTGGAGGAATTGGCAAACTGTTTCCTGTAAGTGGCTCCCACAGTGTTAAATGTGTATTTGTAATGTGTGAGTTTTCCAGTTTCTCAGTGCTCAGTACTTGTTGTCCTTTTGCTTCTGGTCATGCTGATGTGTGTGTGTGTGTGTATGTGTGAAGTGACATTTCAATGTAGTTTTGTTTTGGATTTCTCCAGTGATTGAGATTTTGAGCATCATTTTTTGTGCTAATTGCTCATCTGTTTATGTTCCTTGGAGCAATATCTAATCAAATCATTTGCACATTCTTAATTGCATAATTTTTCTTTTTATTGTTAAGTTGTGAGTAGTTCTTTATATATTCTAGATAAAAAAATCTTAATTAGATACATAATTTGAAAATATATCTCCAATTCTGTTGGTTATCTTTTCACTTTCTTGATGGTATCCTTTGAAGCACAAAAGTTTTTAATATTAATGAATTCCAAGTTATTTATTTTCTCCTTTGTTACTTATGCTTTTAGTATGATATCTGAGAAATTGTTGGCTAATCTAGAGTTATGAATGGAGAAGGAAATGGCAACCCATTCCAGTACTCTTGCCTAGAGAATTCTGTGGACAGGGGAGCCTGATGGGCTGCTGTCCATGGGGTCACAGAGAGTCGGACATGACTAAAGTGATGCAGCAGCAGCAGAGTTATGGAGATTTTGATCCTGCATTTTTGTCTAAGATTTTAAGGTGTCATCTCTCATACTTAGGTACATGGACCATTTGTAGTTAATTTTTGTATATGCTATGAGGTAGAAGTCCAACTTCATTCTTTTGCATGTATATACTATTATTAGTTTACATATTTTTAAAATGTGTAGAAATGGGGATATGCTTAAATTGATATAGATTTATGCATACATGATATGGGAGAGGTAGTTTTCCATGTTAGCCTAATTGCTACGTAATGCAAATAAAATTCTGAAAATGTTGTTCAATGTTAAGACAAGTTATGTTAAAATCACAGAGTTGAGCCATGTACCAGCATTGAGTAGAGCAGTCTTAATTATCAAAACTCATTGACTAAATTGCCTTTTATTAAGTGGATAAATGGCTTTATATTTTAAATAAATAATAAAAGACTTTAATTTCAATGGTCTTTACAAATATTAGTTTTTATAACTTTAAAGCTTCAGATCAGATCAGATCAGTTGCTCAGTCATGTCCGACTCTTTGCGACCCCATGAACCGCAGCAAGCCAGGCCTCCCTGTCCATCACCAGCTCCCGGAGGTAACTCAGACTCACACCCATCAAGTCAGTGATGCCATCCAGCCATCTCATCCTCTGTCGTCCCCTTCTCCTCCTGCCCTCAATCCCTCCCAGCATCAGAGTCTTCTCCAATGAGTCAACTCTTCGCATGAGGTGGCCAAAATACTGGAGTTTCAGCTTTAGCATCATTCCTTCCAAAGAAATTCCAGGATTGATCTCCTTCAGAATGGACTGGTTGGATCTTCTTGCAGTCCAAGGGACTCTCAGGAGTCTTCTCCAACACCACAGTTCAAAAGATGTCTTTTCAATCAGTTCTTAACCTGTACAGAATGAGAAGTTATATTCATAAGGATAATCCCTTTATGGTACATGTATTTATTATTTTCTGTATCTCTTTTCATAGCTTTATTGAGATATAATTGACATATCAGTTCAGTTCAGTCGCTCAGTTGTGTCTGACTCTTTGCGACCCCATGAATCGCAGCATGCCAGGCCTCCTTGTCCATCACCAGCTCTCTGAGGTCACTCAGACTCACGTCCATTGAGTCAGTGATACCATCCAGCCATCTCATCCTCTGTCATCCCCTTCTCCTCCTGCCCCCAATCCCTCCCAGCATCAGAGTCTTCTCCAATGAGTCAACTCTTCGCAGGAGGTGGCCAAAGTGCTGAAGTTTCAGCTTTAGCATCATTCCTTCCAAAGAAATCCCAGGGCTGATCTCCTTCAGAATGGACTGGTTGGATCTCCTTGCAGTCCAAGGGACTCTCAAGAGTCTTCTCCAATACCACAGTTCAAAAGCATTGATTCTTCGGCGCTCAGCCTTCTTCACAGTCCAGCTCTCACATCCATACATGACCACAGGAAAGACCATAGCCCTGACTAGATGGACCTTTGTTGGCAAAGTAATGTCTCTGCTTTTCAATATGCTATCAGTTCAGTTCAGTTGCTCAGTCATGTCCAACTCTTAGCGATCCCATGAATTGCAGCACGCCAGGCCTCCCTGTCCATCACCCGGAGTTCACTCAGACTCACAGCACTATATAAATCTAAAGTATATAGTATAATGATTCTGATATATGGCAGAAGCCAACAATATTGTAAAGCAATTATCCTTCAATTAAAAATAAATAAATTAAAAAAATATATACAGTATAATGATTTGACTTACATATATTATAAAATAATTACTCCAATAAGTTTTGTTAACATCCAGTTTTTTATATAAATATAAATATTTTCTGAATCTTGATGATTTTTTTAACTGAATTTTACATTGGGAAGGGATCTTAGAACTTATCAGGCCTCATACCATCGTTTCATAGGTCAATAAGCCAAGTTCAGGAGTACTTAAATGACTTATTCAAGGGTATATAACTAGTTTATAAGAGACCCAAGAGTAGAACCCAAATGTGCTGACTTCTTTTGAGATCAGTGCTTACCCCTACTCACATCATGTTGCTCTTTAGAAAATGATTCTTAACATTACAATATTGGAAGATACTGTTGGTTTACAATTTCCCTGGGAAATTCTCACACAGCTGTACTTGAAATAGATCAACCAAAGGGTACATTAACTATTGTAAAAATGATTGGTATTATATTCCTTAAGTGATTAGAATAAAAATGAGTACCTAAGAAATTTGATTTTAATTAAACATTCCAATTTAATTAAATTATTTATACTTGAGTATGTTCTTAATATTTTTCAAAGACCAAGAAGTAAAAAATATGTAGGTGGCTGTTGTATTCTGTGTATCTTTATGTTCCCACATTCCTGGGAGATACAATGTGAAAAGTTTAGGTTGAGCATCTTTAAACAGCACTTTCTTAGCACAAAATCTAGAATGAAAAGCGTCACTTTCTATTGAGGCCTGCAATTAACAAAATCTAAAAAGAGCCATTAGTAAAATTTTGTAGGTGGGAGATAGATGAATAGTGTAAGGGAAGAAGAGTTCAGAAAACTAGCCATCTGAAATAGCACTGTATTTTTATAGCTCTGTTGTTCAAAAGTGTTTTTGTGACTTTTATTACACTTGCACATGGTGAGAAACTGATTAGTAATGTTTTGGCAAAAAGGTTTTAATTTTGTGTTAGACGCTCAGTCTTGTCTGACTCTTTGTGACCTCATGGTCTGTAGACCACAAGACTCCTCTGTCCATGGGGATTCTCCAGGCAGGAGTATTGGAGTGGGTTACCATTCACTTCTCCAGGGGATCTTCAGGGATCAAACCCAGGTCTTCCACATTGCTGGTAGATTCTTTACTGTTTGAGCTACCTGGGAAGCAGAAGGAATACCTTCTGACATAACTAGAAAAATTTCCTTTCATTTAAATACATTACATAGTGATGATTTTAAATTGGTGAAAAAGAAAGGAAAATATGTTAGTGTGATCCTGAGAATAACTGAATTGTTTTATTGTTGCTTTTTTATCCAGAAGGAATAAACCATCCATATTTTAATAAATTAAAAACTTAAGAAAACTATTTGCATAAAATAAGAACCTAATAACTTACCTTTGTTTCTGAGATCTTTTTCCCCAGTGTACTTATTATACTAGTTTTCATGAACTCCTTAGACAAAGGTAATCAGTGATCTACAGGGAAGAAATAGCAGCAAGATTTGGTGTCTTTTAAAAGACTAATAAGTGATGTAGGTTTTCTGCATTTTATCCTGTTTGTTTAGGCAGGGACTGATCTAGAATTAAGGTAAATGATTTCTGACTTTTCATTCATTCATTCATTTCAGTTATTAAGCATCAAGCAAGCATTGCATTGCATGCTGATAGGCTTGGGCTAAGCATTTGTGTTATAAAGATAAATGATGCCATATTTCTACCTTTAAATTACTCATAGTCTAATGGAGAACAAAGTATAATATGTTAAAGGTAAATTTGGAGAATATGGAGAACTCATAGAGGCTATCACGTCCTGTCTGGATGATTGAAGAGCAGGGAAGCCCCCTCAGTGTCTCAGTTCCAAGCCATATTTTAAGACCCTCCAGAGACACTACCTAGAAAATAATCATTAGATCAAAGTGTCACATTGTTCTCTTTTCATGATCTTTGTTTGCCTTTGTGGGGAAGTTGCAAAGTGAAGTGGCAGTGTCTTGTAGTGATCACCTCTGGGTCTAAATCATGGCTTACCCACTGAACGGCATTGCGACCTTGAAAAATGGCTTCATTTCCCTGAACCTCCATTTCCTAATTTGTGAAATGACAGTAATAACGAGGCAATTTGTAGGTCTAAATGAGACAGCATTTAATGTGTTGATAAAATTTTTGGCATTTAACATGGTTTTAAATCCATGATTATTAACTAGTGTTCATTAGCTTTTTAACTCATTGCCATAATCAAAATTATTAATAGTAAAATTCAAAAACTTTAAACAAATATGAAATAATTTAGTTCTGTGGAGCAATATTTTAAAGTAGCTACAACTCTCCAGTTGGTAAGGAAATTTCTCAAGTTACAAATAGTCTTAGTTGCAAAAATGTATGTGTAAATCCCTTCTTTGATTCTCATCAGCACATTTTCACACATAAACAATGTTACTAATCAACAGAACCATCATAAAACATTTATTGAATGTATATCTTTGTATTAATGATTCAGGTTAGAGCACAAAAATCCTATTAAACCCACAATGTAAGTGAAAGGCAAGAAATTCTTTCATCTGCTCCTTCGTGCATTGCAACTTAATCTCTTGGTGCAGCTGAGTTAATGGCCATTTTCACCACTTGTGTCCCTTTTTGCAAGGTTTTAACAGACAACAAAATTTATGCAAACATGTATGCATTATGCATTTAACTCTACATAATGTTTTGTTAATTTTACCCTGGTTCTTGGTATTTTTTACAATTTTACAATGACTTGGTAATTGGTGTGGTGGATTATCACATTTATGAAATGCTCTGAGAGGTCTCATCAAAGCTTTAATAACTTTATTCATTTCATTCAACAAGAATGCCTATTATGGTCTAGCTCTGTGCTGTGTTAGATATAACTAATAAATAAAGGCATTTTCCAGCTCTGTAATTTCTGTAAAATAACAAAGAAAATACACTGCCATAGTATGCATGAAATGGGCAAAACACCAGCCTTTGCCTGGTTGATGTTTACAGTATGCAAGCTCTCATGTGGTGTGGTCATAATACCTCATTGAATATAGGAATACACATGTGTAGTATTATTTGCAATGTGTCAATTAATATATATGTGGTTGTGTTGTGCTTAATTGCTCAGTCGTGTCCGACTCTTAGCGACCCCATGGACTGTAGCCCACCAAGCTCCTCTGTCCATGGGGATTCTCCAGGCAAGAATCCTGGGGTGGATGGCCATGCCCTCCTCCAGGGGATCTTCCCAATCCAGGGATCAAACCCAGGTCTCCTGCATTGCAGGTGGATTCTTTACCAGCTAAGCTACTGCTGCTGCTGGTGCTAAGTCGCTTCAGTCGTGTCCGACTCTGTGCAACCCCATAGACGGCAGCCCACCAGGCTCCCCCATCCCTGGGATTCTCCAGGCAAGAATACTGGAGTGGGTTGCCATTTCCTTCTCCAATGCATGAAGGTGAAAAGTGAAAGTGAAGTCGCTCAGTCGTGTCCAACTCTTAGCAACCACATGGACTGCAGCCTACCAGGCTTCTCCGTCCATGGGATTTTCCAGGCAAGAGTACTGGAGTGGGGTGCCATTGCCTTCTACGAGCTAAGCTACTAGGAAATCCCATAAAAGTGCTTATTATAACTTAAATTTGATTTATTATCTATTTTAAATTATTTTTAACAGAAAGATTCTTATTAGTCTTCCTTCAAGCTTTTTGTTGTTGTTCAGTCACTAAGTCAGGGCTGACTCTTTGCAATCCCATGAACTGTACCACTGTACCACAGGCTTCCTTGTCCTTCAGTATCTCCCAGAGTTTGCTCAAATTCATGTCCACTGAGTTGGTGATGTATCTAACCATCTCATCCTTTGCAGCTCACTTCTCCTTTTGCCTTCAATCTTTTCCAGCATCAGAGTCCTTTTTCAGTGAGTTCAGCTCTTCACATTAGGTGGCCAAAGTATTGGAGCTTCAGATTAACATCAGTTCTTCTAATGATATATTCAGCATTGATTTCCAATAGGATTAACTGATTCGATCTCCTTGCAGTCCAAGGGAATCTCAAGAGTCTTCTCCAACACCACAATTTGAAATCATCAGTTCTTCAGTGCTCAGCCTTCTTTATTTTGGATAGATCAGATCAGATCAGATCAGTCGCTCAGTCGTGTCCGACTCTTTGCGACCCCATGAACTGCAGCACACCAGGCCTCCCTGTCCATCACCAAATCCCGGAGGTCACTCAGACTCACATCCATCGACTCAGTGATGCCATCCAGCCATCTCATCCTCTGTTGTCCCCTTCTCCTCCTGCCCCCAATCCCTCCCAGCATCAGAGTCTTCTCCAATGAGTCAACTCTTCACATGAGGTGGCCAAAATACTGGAGTTTCAGCTTTAGCATCATTCCTTCCAAAGAAATCCCAGGGCTGATCTCCTTCAGAATGGACTGGTTGGATCTCCTTGCAGTCCAAGGCACTCTCAAGAGTCTTCTCCAACACCACACTTCAAAAGTATCAATTCTTCGGCGCTCAGCCTTCTTCACAGTCCAGCTCTCACATCCATACATGACCACAGGAAAGACCATAGCCTTGACTAGGCGAACCTTTGTTGGCAAAGTAATGTCTCTGCTTTTGAATATGCTATCTAGGTTGGTCATATTTTCCTTCCAAGGAGTAAGCGTCTTTTAATTTCATGGCTGCAGTCACCATCTGCAGTGATTTTAGAGCCCAGAAAAATAAAGTCTGACACTGTTTCCACTGTTTCCCCATCTATTTCCCATGTAGTGATGGGACCAGATGCCATGATCTTCGTTTTCTGAATGTTGAGCTTTAAGCCAACCTTTTCACTCTCCACTTTCACTTTCATCAAGAGGCTTTTGAGTTCCTCTTCACTTTCTGCCATAAGGGTGGTATCATTTGCATATCTGAGGTTATTGATATTTCTCCCAGCAATCTTGATTCCAACTTGTGTTTCTTCCAGTCCAGCATTTCTCATGATGTACTCTGCATATAAGTTAAATAAACATGGTGACAATATACAGCCTTGACGTACTCCCCAGGTCAGTAGGGGCCTAATATGCTACTGGAGATCAGTGGAGAAATAACTCCAGAAAGAATGAAGGGATGGAGCCAAAGCAAAAAGAATACCCAGCTGTGGATATGTCTGGTGATAGAAGCAAAGTCTGATGCTGTAAAGAGCAATATTGCATAGGAACCTGGAATGTCAGGTCCATGAATCAAGGCAAGTTGGAAGTGGTCAAACAAGAGATGGCAAGAGTGAATGTCGACATTCTAGGAATTAGCGAACTAAAATGGACTGGAATGTGTGAATTTAACTCAGAGGACCATTATATCTACTACTGTGGGCAGGAATCCCTCAGAAGAAATGGAGTGGCCATCATGGTCAACAAAAGAGTCCAAAATGCAGTACTTGGATGCAATCTCAAAAACAACAGAATGATCTCTGTTCGTTTCCAAGGTAAACCATTCAATGTCACAGTAATCCAAGTCTATGTCCCAACCAGTAACGCTGAAGAAGCTGAAGTTGAACAGTTCTATGAAGACCTACAAGACCTTTTAGAACTAACACCCAAAAAAGATGTCCTTTTCATTATAGGGGACTGGAAGGCAAAAGTAGGAAGTCAAGAAACACCTGGAGTAACAGGCAAATTTGGCCTTGGAATACGGAATGAAGCAGGGCAAAGACTAACAGAGTTTTGCCAAGAAAATGCACTGGTCATAGCAAATACCCTCTTCCAACATCACAAGAGAAGACTCTATACATGGACATCACCAGATCGTCAACACCGAAATCAGATTGATTATTTTGGATAACTACAATTTAAAAAATCCTGAAATTATAATCTATCACTTTAACTATGGGCATTTACATCTCTACATATTGTATTTTCATAATACTATGCAGCTGGTATGTGTCACAGAAACACAGGAACAAATTAGATGCTAAAGTTGATATAAATGTTAAACTATTATTAACTGCTCCTGTTATCATATTTTGGCATTCAACTAAATACATCTGGTGGCTTCCCAGGTGGCTCAGAGGGTAAAGAATCCGCCTGCTAATGCAGCAGATGCAGGTCTAATCCCTGGGTCAGGAAGATCCCCTGGAGAAGGAAATGGCAACCCACTCTAGTATTCTTGCCTGGAAAATCCCAGAAGCCTGGTGGGCTAGACCGTCGGATGGCAGAGAGCTGGACATGGCTTTGTGACTGTGCATATACAAATACATCTTGCATTCCCCCTGAATCAGTCTGTAATAAGTAACATTCTTAAAGCTTCAGATTATAAAAATACATTTCTACTAAATAATTTTGTATGTTTTTTTAAATGTTAGGATTACCTGTAGATTTTTAAAGTTTTTTTTTTTTTTTTTTTATGACAGTCTTCGGAAAACCCAAACCAAGGACGTAGAATGAAAGTTATTTGTGTCATCATTGTCACCATAATCATTAACAACAAGAAATATAACAGTAAGGAAAATATTCAGGAACTCCACACCCATGCAGTCCTTTAAGAAAGCAATGAGGTGAAAAATAATGGAAAATATTTCCACTAACTAAATGGAAAATTTTCAAAGGAAAAACAATATATAAATTCATACCTTTGTGACAGATATTGCTTGAGATGATTTATGTTATTCAAATTATATCTCTTCTGAATCTCTTCTAAATGCTAATAAGTTAAACAAAAATATTGAATTATTAATTAATGTTTAATATAGATATTTTATATTAGGTCAGTTTTATGATATGGTTTATTTGTTTAGGTAAATATATATATAGATTAAAATATATTGAAGCTCTTTTGATGATTGTCATATATATGTATATATGTAAAACCATTGTATATTACTTTTATGCCCAATTTAAGTGACCAGAAGTATAATTTTACCATAAAAATGCATATAGTAGTATTTTGTTATTTTTATCACTATAAATGTTTTGTTATTACTAAGATTCATTGGATGACATATCTTCCTCCTCATTATAACATTTTCCTTATGGAAACATATGATCCCCTTCAGGTCAACCTGCCCTATGTTATAATTTCTAGACACTGTATTGAAAATATGGAATCCTTACAAAAAAATTTGCACTAAAAGTAGGAATTGATTCTTTTTATTATTAGTCATTAAAAGCAGAATAAAATTAAATAAAACATAGTTAGGGATTTCGTTGGTGGTTCAGATGGTAAAGAATCTGCCTGCAATGCAGGAGATCTGGTTGAGATCTGGGTTCGATCCCTGGATTGGGACGATTCCAACCCACTCTAGTATTCCTTCCAGGAGAATTCCATGAAGGAGCCTAGTGGGCTACAGTCCATGGAGTCACAAAGAGTCAGACACGACTAAATGACTAACACACTTTTGAAAACATTGGATACTGACATTTGAACCAAAATAATGAAGCAACCTGTTTCATGGCTGCTGTTGTACACTCAAGAGATAATTTTGTATCAAAGTCCTGCCTTTTCCATCTCTGTTTATTATAATGCACTGCACATCAGGTTAGAGGGTTATGGTTATAAATATCTGTCATCAGAAAATCAGGTGAGCCTAGAAACTTGTTACAGTTATTTTAAGTTACAACCAAGCTCCCAGTCCTGCTAGGAATGAGGCTACATTCAGCTGACCTGTGGATTACTGCTTGTCGCAGCTATAAAAGAATAGTAGAGGGGAAATTCCTTTCCAGAAAAATGTACTCAGCCTTCAGTGGCATTTGCATGATTGGAAAGGTAAATATGATGTTTGCTTAGATAAGGCAACTCGATAGGAGTAAAACAAAGTTTGGCAGTGCCCCTTTCAACAAGACTTGGGGTCACATACCTCAGATTCCACCAGCCACACAAGGCTTCCCGATGCATTGATTTCCAGCCTACCTCACTTATCCACATTTCCTGTGGCATTGCGCTTGTGACTTCCATAGGTGATGCACAGAGGGGCGTATTATTCCTAGGTTTGTTGTAGTGAGACTACTACTTAGGGCAGGGGATGACCTTGAAGGTGGTGGTTCTTAAATCTTGAGGCAAATCTCAACTGTTTCTCCAGTGAAGTCTCATGCTTACCCTCTCCAGAAGTAATAACAAACTTTGTTTTACTCCTACCGAGTTGCCTTATCTAAGCAAACATCATATTTACCTTTCCAATCATGCAAATGCCACTGATGGCTGAGTACATTTTTCTGGAAAGGGATTTCCCCTCTGCCGTTCTTTTGTAGCTGTGACAAGCAGTAATCCATGGGTCATATGTATGCATTCAGCATAGGAGAGTGGTTCATGGGGCATGCATTGCATTTCTTTAGTTAGGATCCTTGAACTACAAACTCAGAATGTGGCACTGATAAAACTTTGCTAGGCTTTATCCAAAGGGTAAGTTAGGTCCGTTTCTACGGAGGGTAAACAGATGTATGAGAGGTTTAACTTTCTTCCTGACTCACTGTAGGAACTTCCAGGCAAAATAAAGCATCTGGGATGTGTTAGTTGGAAAGCTAATCTTAACTCATTTTTCCTCAGTAGTGCTGGGGAAAGCCGATGGGTGAGGAGGAAAGTGAGAGAAGAAAAGAAGGTATGGTATTACCAAGAGGTTGCAAAGTTTGTCAGAGCCCTATTTCTGTGATTTTCATTGAATATATTCTTCCAAACTTAAGGGCCACTCCTCTTAGGCAAAATTGAAAAAAAAAAAATTAAAAGGGGTATCCAGAAAACTTGCCCTAAAGGAGATCCAGCTGTGAAGGGTTTTTCACTGATGCCACAAGTTTCAGAGAGATCATGTAAATGCATGAAGCTGACCAGGGTGGGGACTGTGGTGAATGGAACACAGGTCTCAACTGAAAGTGGCCGCTGCCCATTTCCAGGTGACTTGTGGGCCAAGTGCTGACAGGCCTGCTGATTTTTTTCAGCAGAAGTGAGGTTTTTTCCCCCTATGAAATCAACTGATTTTTAAAGAGAGAGTAACTACATTTTTAACAGTGTATAAAGAATACAAAACATGTCTCTGGGTTGCCAACTTATCCCCTCGGAGTTATCATGAGGAATGTCAAATATTGCTGTATGTATCAGTAAGGATGCTTTGAGCTGCAAACTCGACAAACAATGAGACTTTTACTAGTCCCCCTAGCAGTCCTAGGGTAGGTTCTGTGGCTCAGTAGTGTTTTCTGGAAGTCAGGCTGTTTTTTTCCTCTGTTCTTCCACTCTCAGCACTTGGCTTTTTATTCTTTGACTTGCTGCCTCACGGCTGAAACACCCCTTAGCGTTTCATCTTCACACATCCACATCAGAACAGGCGAGAAAGATTTCCTGCCGTGTCCCTCTCCCTCTATCAAAGAAGAAGTATCCCCCCACAGCCCCCCACCCCCACCAAACACCCCAAGAGACTAGCCCTCAGCTTGTATGCCAGCTCTGGGTCAAATACAAGAGAGGCTGGGAAGGTGAGCAGCCGACTTTTTTGACCTGAAGGTAGGAGGTAGGCAAGGAGGATTGGCAATGGATGCTAGGAGGTCAGCCAGGGTGGTGTCTGCTGTATCATCCAGTCATTATAAACTTTATTTCTTTCAGCTGTACTCCCATAGCTGAGTTTTGACTTATACACTGAATGGTATTAATATATTTGCCCTTCAGAAAGACAGAATATCATGGCTAAGGAAAAGTCACAACTTCAAGGTTCTAGTTCTTGATGTTTCCATGGCAGCCTTGCTGATATCATTTTATTATTATTTAGGTTTTCACTTAATTAGGAGATGGAGTCATAGGGAAAATGTTTTCAAAAGCCTTAGGGCAATCTATTGGAGAAGGCGATGGCACCCCAATCCAGTACTCTTGTCTGGCAAATCCCATGGATGGAGGAGCCTGGTAGGCTGCAGTCCATGGGGTCGCTAAGAGTCGGACACGAATGAGAGACTTCCCTTTCACTTTTCACTTTCATGCATTGGAGAAGGAAGTGGCAACCCACTCCAGTGTTCTTGCCTGGAGAATCCCAGGGACTGGGGAGCCTGGTGAGCTGCCGTCTATGGGGTCACACAGAGTCGGACACGACTGAAGTAACTTAGCAGCAGCAGCAGCAGCAGGGCAATCTATTAATTTTATCTTTTAAAAAAAGTAAATGAGTGTTCTGAGAATGCTACTTCACTTCTCTGGGTGCTATGCTAAGTCACTTCAGTCGTGTCCGACTCTGTGCGACCCCATAAACGGCAGCCTACCAGGCTCTGCTGTCCCTGGGATTCTCCAGGCAAGAATACTGGAGTGGGTTGCCATTTCCTTCTCCAAGGCATAAAAGTGAAAAGTGAAAGTGAAGTCGCTCAGTCGTGTCCGACTCTTAGCGACCCCATGGACTGCAGCCTACCAGGCTCCTCCGTCCACGGGATTTTCCAAGCAAGAGTACTGGAGTTGGGTGCCATTGCCTTCTCCGTCACTTGTCTGGGTATTGTTCACCAAAAACCCTGACCCTGGTCTAACCATTAGAAAAACTTCAAACAAACCTAAATTAGGGACATTCAGAAAAAAAAAAATAAAAACAAAAACAAAAACAAAACCTAACCAGTGCTCCTCAAAACTGTCAAAGTCATCAAGGACAAGGAAATTCTGAGAAACTGTCACAGCCAGGATAAGTCTAAGGAGGCGTGATGACCAAGTGCAATGCGTTATTCCTGATGGGACCCCAGAAAAGAAAGAGGATTTTAGGGGAAAACTAGCAAACTCTAAATAAATTATCAAGTTTAGTTAATCAATGTTGGTTTCTTAGAACTGAAAAATATACTCTGAGACTATAAGATGTCAGCTTGGTAAGAGCCATGGGGAATTCTCTGTACCATCTTTGGAGACTTTCTGTAAATTTTGTAGAAAAACAGCCATGTGGTTTTCCTCCTAGTTTCCCAACAGAGCTCAACTGTCAACCTCTCTGTACTACACAGGTTTGGCATCAGCTTCATTCTGATGGGAAATCTTCTAAACAATGTGTGTTTGTATTTCATGTCATATTTATTGGTAAGTGGTATTTTAGGGCAGCAACTTCTGTTATCTGTCTAGATTATTTCATTTTAAGGAATGTTATTGACATTTTTCTTTCCTACATCTCACTCTGTTGTGAATTCCCATAAATCCCCTTAGCTGCTCTGTTACTTTCAAGCCCAGATAACACTTGCTGAGTTTTAACTAGTTGACGTTCTTCTTCCTTGAGCCTTAGTTCCAACCCCCTTGCTCTCCTGATTTGCTCATACCCTTGATAGAATTCAATAATGGTTTAGAATGACAAATCCTTTCCTAGGGTCAGTGTCTTTGGAGGTTTATTTGGATAGTTTGACTTTGGATCCTTGCCTGGAATTTTTTTATCTTCTTTTCTCTGGTGTCCAAAAAAAATATGTATAATATCATATCTGAAATGAGTTGCCTGTCCAGGTATGATGCCTAATAATGGATGCCTGGGGCTGGTACACTGGGACAACCCAGAGGGATGGTATGGGGAGGGAGGAGGGAGGAGGGTTCAGGATGGGGAACACATGTATACTTGTGGCGGATTCATCTTGATGTATGGCAATAGCAATACAATATTGTAAAGTTAAGCAATAAAATTTAATTAAAAAAATAAAAATTAAAAAATTAAAAAAAACAAAACCAGATACTGATCAAACTTTGTGAATTTGTAGGGTAAACTAGAGCTCTAATAAATAAGGCAGCATCAGCATAGGATGACAGGATATTTGAGGGAAAACAGAATCAAGTACCAAATCAAGGATGAAGAAATCTGAAGGACTTCAAGTTTTTGAAATCTCAATGTCTCCCCTGACTGTTTACATCATAATTTTCTCTTTCTTAGAAGGAAGATTTCTTATTCTTGTTTTGAAGACATAATTGAATGCTACTGAAATGTGTGGGTAGTCAGAGATCTCAAAGTATAATTGATAGAACTACTCCTACAGGCTCCTGAACCCTACATTTCTTTTTTCAAAGGATTGTTTCCAGTCCTCCCCAAATGGAATATATATCACTTAAGGAACTCAAATAGAGGAAAAGCTTTTTTATTTTTTTAATCACTGTAATCAGATCCAATAAATCAGTTTCTTTTCCTGTTATGCACAAAAAACAGTAAATGTGTGTATAGAAGGCACATTTTCTAAGTTTCCCAAACTGTTAAAAATTGAATTTCTATTACTTTCTTCTTTTTCTGGATGAAATGGATGGATGCAACCGCAGGCTGTAGCCCACCAGGCTCTTCTGTCCATGAGCCTTTCCAGGCAAGAATACTGGAGTCGTGTGCCATGCCCTCCTCCAGGGCATCTTCCCGACCCAGGGATCGAACCCATGTCTCCTGCATTGCAGGTGGATTCTTTACCAGCTGAGCTATCAGGGAAACCCCACATCATTCACAGAGATCACATTCTCATTGTTCTCATTCCCTACTTTGTCGAAGTAACAAGATCCTCTTCAAGGGAAAGTCTTTCACACATGTTTCTGCATATTGGGAAGCCAGAATATTTCTTACTGTCTTCATTCTTTTTTCAGCTTATCTTGGGTTGTAATTCCCTGAAGTTACAGAAAAGAACCTTTGACAGGATGAATATCTCTTAGAAAAGCCTATGAGTGGTTGATGATAGGAGACACGACACAGTTCTTGGTAGCTGTCCTAGATCTGTCTGCTAACCTGAAAAGCATGCACAAGACACTTACATATGTTTTGACTCCATTTGTACTTCACATGCCATATAGCTGTATCTTAGAAATTTCTAACCTATTTGACTATGAATATCCTCTTTGTAATATATAATATTGTGGCATATTATAAAGAAAATTAGTGATCTTATAACCTACTAGAAGGAGAACATAATGATAGTATCTTTCAAGAAGACAAATTAGCATATAGAAATATTATATATATATATATTCAACATATACACTTAGTGAAGTGAAAGTTGCTCAGTCATGTCCTACTCTTTGTGATTCCATGGACTATACAGTCCATGGAATTCTCCAGGCCAGAATACTAGAGTGGGTAGCCTTTCCCTTTTCCAGGGGATCTTCCCAACCCAGGTATCAAACCCAGGTCTCCCGCATTGCAGGCCAATTCTTAATGAGCTGAGCCACTAGGAAAGCGCCATACATATATTGAATATCAGTTCAGTTCAGTTCAGTTGCTCAGTTGTGTCCGACTCTCTGCGACCCCATGAATCGCAGCATGCCAGGACTCCGTGTCCATCACCAACTCCTGGAGTTCACTCAGACACACGTCCATTGAGTCAGTGATGCCATCCAGCCATCTCATCCTCTGTCGTCCCCTTCTCCTCCTGCCCTCAATCCCTCCCAGCATCAGAGTCTTCTCCAAGGAGTCAACTTTTCGCATGAGGTGGCCAAAATACTGGAGTTTCAGCTTCAGCATCATTCCTTCCAAAGAAATTCCAGGATTGATCTCCTTCAGAATGGACTGGTTGGATCTCCTTGCAGTCCAAGGCACTCTCAATAGCCTTCTCCAGTACCACAGTTCAAAAGCATCAATTCTTCGGTGCTCAGCTTTCTTCACAGTCCAACTCTCACATCCATACATGACCACTGGAAAAACCATAGCTTTGACTAGATGGACCTTTGTTGGCAAAGTAATATCTCTGCTTTTGAATATGCTATCTAGGTTGGTCATAACTTTCCTTCCAAGGAGTAAGCGTCTTTTAATTTCATGGCTGCAGTCACCATCTGCAGTGATTTTGGAGCCCCAAAAATAAAGTCTACCACTGTTTCCCCATCTATTTCTCATGAAGTGATGGGACCAGATGCCATGATCTTCGTTTTCTGAATGTTGAGCTTCAAGCCCACTTTTTCACTCTCCTCTTTCACTTTCATCAAGAGGCTTTTTAGTTGCTCTTCACTTTCTGCCATAAGCCTGGTGTCATCTGCATATCTGAGGTTATTGATATTTCTCCCGGCAATCTTGATCCCAGCTTGTGCTTCTTCCAGCCCAGTGTTTCTCACGATGTACTCTGCATATACGTTAAATAAGCAGGGTGACAATATACAGCCTTGATGTACTCCTTTTCCTATTTGGAACCAGTCTGTTCCAGTTAGAACTGTTCCAGTTCTAACTGTTGCTTCCTGACCTGCATACAGGTTTCTCCAGAGGCAGGTCAGGTGGTCTGGTATTCCCATCTCTTTTAGAATTTTGCACAGTTTATTGTGAGCCACACAGTCAAAGTCTTTGGCATAGTCAATAAAGCAGAAATAGATGTTCTTTGGGACTCTCTTGCTTTTTCCATGATCCAGCGGATGTTGGCAATTTGATCTCTGGTTCCTCTGCCTTTTCTAAAACCAGCTTGAACATTTGGAAGTTCACGGTTCACGTATTGCTGAAGCCTGGCTTGGAGAATTTTGAACATTACTTTACTAGCATGTGAGATGAGTGTAATTGTGCAGTAGTTTGAGCATTGTCTTTCTTTGGGATTGGATTAAAAACTGACCTTTTCTAGTCCTGTGGCCACTGCTGAGTTTTCCAAATTTGCTGGCATATTGAGTGTAGCACTTTCACAGCATCATCTTTCAGGATTTGAAAGAGCTCAACTGGAATTCCATCACCTCCAGTAGCTTTGTTCGTAGTGATGCTTTCTAAGGCCCACTTGACTTCACATTCCAGGATGTCTGGCTCTAGGTCAGTGATCACACCATCGTGATTATCTGAGCTGTGAAGATCTTTTTTGTACAGTTCTTCTGTGTATTCTTGCCACCTCTTCTTAATATCTTCTGCTTCTGTTAGGTCCATATCATTTCTGTCCTTTACTGAGCCCATCTTTGCATGAAATGTTTCCTTGATATCTCTAATTTTCTTGAAGAGATCTCTAGTCTTTCCCATTCTGTTGTTTCCCTCTATTTCTTTGCATTGATTGCTGAAGAAGGCTTTCTTATCTCTTCTTGCTATTCTTTGGAACTCTGCATTCAGATGCTTATATCTTTCCTTTTCTCCTTTGCTTTTCGCTTCTCTTCTTTTCACAGCTATTTGTAAGGCCTCCCCAGACAGCCATTTTGCTTTTTTGCATTTCTTTTCCATGTGGATGGTCTTGATCCCTGTCCCCTGTGCAATGTCACAAACCTCCATAGTTCATCAGGCGCTCTATCTATCAGATCTAGGCCCCTAAATCTATTTCTCACTTCCACTGTATAATCATAAGGGATTTGATTTAGGTCATATCTGAATGGTCTAGTGGTTTTCCCTACTTTCTTCAATTTAAGTCTGAATTTGGCAATAAGGAATTCATAATCTGAGCCACAGTCAGCTCCTGGTCTTGTTTTTGTTGACTGTATAGAGCTTCTCCATCTTTGGCTGCAAAGAATATAATCAATCTGATTTCGGTGTTGACCATCTGGTGATGTCCATGTATAGAGTCTTCTCTTGTGCTGTTGGAAGAGGGTGTTTGCTACAACCAGTGCATTTTCTTGGCAAAACTCTATTAGTCTTTGCCCTGCTTCATTCTGTATTCCAAGGCCAAATTTGCCTGTTACTCCAGGTGTTTCTTGACTTCCTACTTTTGCATTCCAGTCCCCTATAATGCAAAGGACATCTTTTTTGGGTGTTAGTTCTAAAAGGTCTTATAGGTTTTCATAGAATCATTCAACTTCAGCTTCTTCAGCATTAGTGGTTGGGGCATAGACTTGGATTACTGTGATATTGAATGGTTTGCCTTGGAAATGAACAGAGATCATTCTGTCGTTTTTGAGATTACATCCAAGTATTGCATTTCAGACTCTTTTGTTGACCATGAGGGCTACTCCATTTCTTCTGAGGGATTCCTGCCCACAGTAGTAGATATAATGGTCATCTAAGTTAAATTCACCCATTCCAGTCCATTTCAGTTCACTGAGTCCTAGAATGTTGACATTCACTCTTGCCATCTCTTGTTTGACCACTTCCAATTTGCCTTGATTCATGGACCTGACATTCCAGGTTCCTATGCAATATTGCTCTTTACAGCATCAGACTTTGCTTCTATCACCAGTTACATCCACAACTGGGTATTATTTTTGCTTTGGATCCATCCCTTAATTCTTTCTGGAGTTATTTCTCCACTGGTCTCCAGGAGCATATTGGGCACCTACTGACCTGAGGAGTTCCTCTTTCAGTATCCTATCATTTTGCCTTTTCATACTGTCCATGGGGTTCTCAAGGCAAGAATACTGAAGTGGTTTGCCATTCCCTTCTCCAGTGGACCATAATCTGTCAGCCCTCTCCACCATGACCCGCCTGTCTTGGGTGACCCAACGGGCATGGCTTAATTTCATTGAGTTAGACAAGGCTGTGGTCCTAATGTGATTAGATTGAGTAGTTTTATATATATTCAGTATAAGGATATATTGAAATCCTTAAACGTATATACTTTCTGACTTAGTGACTTCATATGTAGAGATTTAGCCTAAAAAAATTAAGGATGTATATAATATTTAGCTATAGCAAAAATGTTGGTTAATAGCATCATTTTTAGATAGAACAACTTAAATATTACACAGTAGGGGAGTGCTTAAATTAATTATAGAACAGAATAAACTACCAATACCAATTTATAACTTGTATATTTGTTCACATAAAAATAATCATAATATATTAACTAAAAACATAGACAAAAATGGAAAAGTAGTGTAATGCATATGTATACATAGTTTCTTTAATCTGAGTAAAACAATGAAGTGACATGACATTTCAGTAGTTACCCTTCAGTTCACTAGTGCTCAGATCAGATCAGTTGCTCAGTCATGTCCGACTCTTTGCGACCCCATGAACCGCAGCACGCCAGGCCTCCCTATCCATCACCAGCTCTCGGAGGTCACTCAGACTCATATCCATTGAGTCAGTGATGCCATCCAGCCATCTCATCCTCTGTCGTCCCCTTCTCCTCCTGCCCCCAATCCCTCCCAGCATCAGAGTCTTCTCCAATGAGTCAACTCTTTGCATGAGGTGGCCAAAATACTGGAGTTTCAGCTTTAGCATCATTCCTTCCAAAGAAATCCCAGGCCTGATCTACTTCAGAATGGACGGGTTGGATCTCCTTGCAGTCCAAGGGACTCTCAAGAGTCTTCTCCAACACCATAGTTCAAAAGCATCAATTCTTCGGCGCTCAGCCTTCTTCACAGTCCAGCTCTCACATCCATACATGACCACAGGAAAGACCATAGCCTTGACTAGGCGAAACTTTGTTGGCAAAGTGATGTCTCTACTAAGTGGATATATTCTTTATCACTCACAACAGCTTTTGAAAGACAGTGGTTAATATTTGCCAGTGATATTTTTTATTAAATCTATTGCCTGGACTCAAATTCCATTCATAGATTGCTTGCAATTTTTCAGTGATTCCTCTGCTGCTGCTAAGTCGCTTCAGTCGTGTCCGACTCTGTGTGACCCCATAGACAGAAGCCCA
Organism: Tragelaphus eurycerus; assembly: GCA_935064755.1. Lineage (NCBI taxonomy): Eukaryota > Metazoa > Chordata > Mammalia > Artiodactyla > Bovidae > Tragelaphus > Tragelaphus eurycerus. Next base: position 11,122,220 of record CAKXYN010000038.1, read on the forward strand.
CCAGGCTCCCCCGTCCCTGGGACTCTCCAGGCAAGAACACTGGAGTGGGTTGCCATTTCCTTCTCCAATGCATGAAAGTGAAAAGTGAAAGTGAAGTCGCTCAGTTGTGTCCAACTCCCAGCGACCCCGTGGACTGCAGCCTAACAGGCTTCTCCATCCATGGGATTTTCCAGGCAAGAGTACTGGAGTGAGGTGTCATTGCCTTCTCCGAGTGATTCCTCTAGTGGTCAGAAATTCTCAGATTGTGAATTGCTAATTTGTTTTAGAAATTTCTGCATATTCTTAAGCCAAGTATCCTGGTTTAATTAATTCATACATATCTCTTAGCTATAAATTCATTTTTAGTACTAAATTTCCTCTTCTTATGTAGCTGGGCAGGAACCATTGTTTTGCTCAGCTGAAATAGCTGATTCGTATTACCTAGACACTTTTCTTACAGTCACGGCTCTTAAATTGTGAAGACTCCTCTAAAGCACAGCTCAAACTCTACATTTTCCATAGTCTTTTCTGATCATACCTTCCTGACTACATCTTACTTAGATGTTAAACTTCTTAAAAATAAGGGCTAAGCTATAAATTTTTTTTCTTTCCCCACTGCCACATCTATCATATTATTGAAAGGTTGTTGCTGAACCACACAAAGACGCCGGGATCCTTGGCCTCCAGAGGAGAAGAATTAAATCCGGGGCCAGAGACAAGGCTTAATCGCTCAGAGCTTTTGTGTAATAAAGTTTTATTAAAGTATAAAGGAGCTAGAGAAAGCTTCTGACATAGACATGAGAAAGGGGTAGAAAGAGTACCTGCTTACTTAGTGTTAGCAATGGAGTTATATACTCTCCAATGAATCCAAAGAATGTCTGGAAGTTGTAAAGACCTCACAAGACCTACTCCTATCAGAGAGATCAGTCGCTCAGTCGTGTCCGACTCTTTGCGACCCCATGAACCGCAGCACGCCAGGCCTCCCTGTCCATCACCAGCTCCCGGAGGTCACTCAGACTCGCATCCATCGAGTCAGTGATGCCATCCAGCCATCTCATCCTCTGTCGTCCCCTTCTCCTCCTGCCCCCAATCCCTCCCAGCATCAGAGTCTTCTCCAATGAGTCAACTCTTCGCATGAGGTGGCCAAAATACTGGAGTTTCAGCTTTAGCATCATTCCTTCTAAAGAAATTCCAGGACTGATCTCCTTCAGAATGGACTGGTTGGATCTTCTTGCAGTCCAAGGGACTCTCAAGAGTCTTCTCCAACACCACAGTTCAAAAGTATCAATTCTTCGGCGTTCAGCCTTCCTCACAGTCCAGCTCTCACATCCATACATGACCACAGGAAAGACCATAGCCTTGACTAGGCGAACCTTTGTTGGTAAAGTAATGTCTCTGCTTTTGAATATGCTATCTAGGTTGGTCATAACCTTCCTTCCAAGGAGTAAGCGTCTTTTAATTTCATGGCTGCAGTCACCATCTGCAGTGATTTTGGAGCCCATAAAAACAAAGTCTGACACTGTTTCCACTGTTTCCCCATCTATTTCCCATGCAGTGATGGGGCCAGATGCCATGATCTTCGTTTTCTGAATGTTGAGCTTTAAGCCAAACTTTTCACTCTCCACTTTCACTTTCATCAAGAGGCTTTTTAGCCCCTCTTCACTTTCTGCCATAAGAGTGGTGTCATCTGCATATCTGAGTTTATTGATATTTCTCCCGGCAATCTTGATTCCAACTTGTGTTTCTTCCAGTACAGCATTTCTCATGATGTACTCTGCATATAAGTTAAATAAACATGGTGACAATATGCAGCCTTGACGTACTCCTTTTCCTATTTGGAACCAGTCTGTTGTTCCATGACCAGTTCTAACTGTTGCTTCCTGACCTGCATACAGATTTCTTAAGAGGCAGATCAGGTGGTCTGGTATTCCCATCTCTTTCAGAATTTTCCATAGTTTATTGTGATCCACACAGTCAAAGGCTTTGGCATAGTCAATAAAGCAGAAATAGATGTTTTTCTGGAACTCTCTTGCTTTTTCCATGATCCAGTGGAAGTTGGCAATTTGATCTCTGGTTCCTCTGCCTTTTCTAAAACCAGCTTGAACATCAGGAAGTTCACGGTTCACATATTGCTGAAGCCTGGCTTGGAGAATTTTGAGCATTACTTTACTAGCGTGTGAGATGAGTGCAATTGTTCGGTAGTTTGAGCACTCCTTGGCATTGCCTTTTTTTGGGATTGGGATGAAAACTGACCTTTTCTAGTCCTGTGGCCACTGCTGAGTTTTCCAAATTAGCTGGCATATTGAGTGCAGCACTTTCACAGCATCATCATTCAGGACTTGGAATAGTTCCACTGGAATTCCATCACCTCCACTAGCTTTGTTCGTAGTGATGCTTTCTAAGGCCCATTTGACTTCACATTCCAAGATGTCTGGCTCTAGGTCAGTGATCACATCATCATGATTATCTGGGTCTTGAAGCTCTTTTTTGTACAGTTCTTCTGTGTATTCTTGCCACCTCTTCTTAATATCTTCTGCTTCTGTTAGGTCCACACCATCTCTGTCCTTTATCGTGCCCATCTTTGCATGAAATGTTCCTTTGGTATCTCTGATTTTCTTGAAGAGATCCCTAGTCTTTCCCATTCTGTTGTTTTCCTCTATTTCTTTGCATTGATCACTGAAGAAGGCTTTCTTATCTCTTCTTGCTATTCTTTGGAACTCTGCATTTAGATGTTTATATCTTTCCTTTTCTCCTTTGCTTTTCGATTCTCTTCTTTTCACAGCTATTTGTAAGGCCTCCCCAGACAGCCATTTTGCTTTTTTGCATTTCTTTTCCATGGGGATGGTCTTGATCCCTGTCTCCTGTACAATGTCACGAACCTCATTCCATAGTTCATCAGGCACTCTATCTATCAGATCTAGGCCTTTAAATCTATTTCTCACTTCCACTGTATAATCATAAGGGATTTGATTTAGGTCATACCTGAATGGTCTAGTAGTTTTCCCTACTTTCTTCAATTTCAGTCTGAATTTGGCAATAAGGAGTTCATGGTCTGAGCCACAGTCAGCTCCTGGTCTTGTTTTTGCTGATTGTATAGAGCTTCTCCATCTTTGGCTGCAAAGAATATAATCGATCTGATTTCGGTGTTGACCATCTGGTGATGTCCATGTATAGAGTCTTCTCTTGTGTTGTTGGAAGACGGTATTTGCTATGACCAGTGCATTTTCTTGGCAAAACTCTATTAGTCTTTGCCCTGCTTCATTCCGTATTCCAAGGCCAAATTTGCTTGTTACTCCAGGTGTTTCTTGACTTCCTACTTTTGCATTCCAGTCCCCTATAATGAAAAGGACATCTTTTTTGGGTGTTAGTTCTAAAAGGTCTTGTAGGTCTTCATAGAACCTTTCAACTTCAGCTTCTTCAGCGTTACTGGTTGGGGCATAGACTTGGATTACTGTGACATTGAATGGTTTGCCTTGGATACGAACAGAGATCATTCTGTCATTTTTGAGATTGCATCCAAGTACTGCATTTCGGACTCTTTTGTTGACCATGATGGCCACTCCATTTCTTCTGAGGGATTCCTGCCCACAGTAGTAGATATAATGGTCATCCGAGTTAAATTCACCCATTCCAGTCCATTTTAGTTCGCTAATTCCTAGAATGTCGACATTCACTCTTGCCATCTCTTGTTTGACCACTTCCAATTTGCCTTGATTCATGGACCTGACATTCCAGGTTCCTATGCAATATTGCTCTTTACAGCATCGGACTTTTCTTCTATCACCAGACACATCCACAGCTGGGTATTCTTTTTGTTTTGGCTCCATCCTTTCATTCTTTCTGGAGTTATTTCTCCACTGATCTCCAGTAGCATATTGGGCCCTTACTGACCTGGGGAGTTTCTCTTTCAGTATCCTATCATTTTGTCTTTTCATACTGAGACGTGACATGACATGAGAAAGGGGTAGAAAGAGTACCTGCTTACTTAGTGTTAGCAATGGAGTTATATACTCTCCAATGAATCCAAAGAATGTCTGGAAGTTGTAAAGACCTCACAAGACCTACTCCTATAATTCACATTTTAAGATAACAGAATTAGCCAGAAGGTTTAATCCAGAGACTGTCCTCAGGCAAGATACTTTATTGTTATATAATCCTTGTAAAGACCAGACCTACTCCCATAATTTACATTTTAAGATAACAGAATTAGCCAGAAGGTTTAATCCAGAGACTGTCCTCAGGCAGGATACATTATTATTATATAATCCTAAGGAATGTAGAGGGAAAAAAAGGTTTATCATTTCTTCTTCCTTGAGAATTCCAGACCCCTCTCTCCTTGGGGACCCCTAGACTTCTTATCAACCTGCCTAGGAAATGACTCTCTCATTATCTTGCATATATTAATTGTTCAATAGTCACTCTTTGAATTAATTATTCAGTAGTGACAGTGATATAGGAAACGCAAGTGATCAGTTTAAAGCCACCCCCTGAAGAAGAGTCTAATGAATAACACCATTAGTAGTATTCAAATATAGTTGCTACTCTAAAAATAATCATGTAATTTTTCAGTTGATTTAATTTTTAAAAAATGTGTAAGGGTCCTCTGCAGGTTTAAATCTTATTCTGTGTTTTTGGCATTAATTAAATAGCTTTTTAATTTAATTTAAAATCCTAGTCTGCAAAAGTCCGTGTCTTGGTGAGAGTTATGCATGGTGTTTAAAAAAAATGTGGGAGGGGAATCTACCAACATTTAGTAAAACAACATGCTCTTTTTACTTGGAAAAGGCTCAGTGACTGACTTTACAACCTTCATTCCAAAGTTCTCTTTATTTCTTATAGCTTGTGGGCTGAGATTACTCATATCTGACACCTACTTTAGAATTCACATACCAAAAATAAAAGTTTAAAAAAGATGAAGGGTGAGTGTGGAATCTGGCTGCTTAATCATAAAAGAAAAATATGTCCTGATACCACTCTGATTTTCCTTTTTAAAGAAATAACAGATGCTTAATCACATTTAATTAAGAGAATCGTCTTTGTCTCCCTAAAACCCTTTCATCCCCTGCATTCCTATCTCATACTTACTCTGCCATTTTTAATTTTGTATTCTTGCCACTAATGTGCGTTTTCCTTATCTGCCAGTGTCATCTACCCACTTCCTCCAGGAGGGCACAGCCCAATCCGTCTCTCACTAAGAACACCATCTGAACAACTTATTATGAGACTCTTAATTTGGCACATGGGCTGCATTATTTATTCAGAGCTGATAAGGGACAGAACACATGGCTGAGTTTCCTGAGCTTCACTATTTAACACCTCCACAGGCTAAATCTTTTCAAACATAGTTTATTCCACTTGTTTTTACACTTTCTTCATTTGTTTATATTTTGGGAAATGGCTCAATTAAATGGCAGACAGCGAATTTGTAGCTTTCTTTTTTTTTTTTTTTTTTTTTTAGCATTTCTGCACCTGGATCACCTTTAGCATCTCTGGATGGGTATTTTTTTTTTAATTTTATTTTTATTTTATTTAACTTTACAATATTGTATTGGTTTTGCCATGTATCAAAATGAATCTGTCACAGGTATACATGTGTTCCCCATCCTGAACCCTCCTCCCTCCTCCCTCCCCATACCATCCCTCTGGGTCTTCTCAGTGCACCAGCCCCAGGCATCCGGTATTAGGCATCGAATCTGGACTGGCGACTCGTTTCATATATGATATTATACTTATTTCAATGCCATTCTCCCAAATCATCCCACCCTCTCCCTCTCCCAGAGTCCAAATGACTGTTCTATACATCAGTGTCTCTTTGCTGTCTCGTGTACAGGGTTATTGTTACCATCTTTCTAAATTCCATATTTATGCATTAGTATACTGTATTGGTGTTTTTCTTTCTGGCTTACTTCACTCTGTATAATAGGCTCCAAGCATTAAGTGTATTGAGTAGGTTCAAGTAATATAATCAGGTGTGTATGGGCTCATATCAAATTTTCTGCCATCTTACTCAGAACCAAGAAGCACGATGATAATACACCTTATTTTTTCCCTTCTAGTTTTTTTTTTGTTTCCTGTAGATTATCTCAGAAAGTTTGAACTTAAACATCACAGAATCTTCCGCTATAACTGATGACTCTCATTTCTATTCTGTTTGCTTGGAAACAAAGGTTTTTCCCTTATAATTACCACGATAAGCAAAACACAATTAATATTGTTCCCAGAATAATTTCCTCTACAGGGTTTGCCAAATTTTGTGAAACAATGGCACGTAAAGTTAATGTTCCCATTTTAAAAGTGTGGATTTTAACACTGTACCCTTTAGCTTCACGTGGATGTGAACTTATCACAAAATATACTTTTTTCTTAGTGTACTAATGACCATTTTGCCACTTCTATACACTAATTTAAGGTTCAGTTTTTGTTGCAGTTGATCATTCTGTTGGATAAGCTACAACCTCAACAATATAAATATTTACATTGATATAAGGCTGATTCATTTAGAACTCATTCGCTTAAGACAGATTTAATTATGAATTTCCCTATATAAGTTGTTATAATTATGTGTATCATTTATCAGTTTTGTGATGTTTAAGTTTCTTCCTCTTTGAATGTAAAGCATATTTGAAAATTTATTTTAGACCATGTGGGTATAATTCATGACATTTATGCTATCAGTTACTAATTTAAATGCTGGTAAAAATGAACACACTGAGAAAATCTGATATTAACTAAGAATTTGCTCCTTACATTTTTTTAGATGGGTTGATAATGTCACAAATGCTTTGCAATGCTGTAACTCAGTGGTTAAGGTGCTAACAACAAGCACAGTTTCAGTTCAGTTCAGTTCAGTCGCTCAGTCGTGTCCGACTCTTTGCAACCCCATGAACCGCAGCACGCCAGGCCTCCCTGTCCATCACCAGCTCCCGGAGTTCACTCAGACTCACATCCATTGAGTCAGTGATGCCATCCAGCCATCTCATCCTCTGTCGTCCCCTTGTCCTCTTGCCCCCAATCCCTCCCAGCATCAGAGTCTTCTCCAATGAGTCAACTCTTCGCATGAGGTGGCCAAAGTACTGGAGTTTCAGCTTTAGCATCATTCCTTCCAAAGAAATCCCAGGGCTGATCTCCTTTAGGATGGACCAGTTGGATCTCCTTGCCGTCTAAGGGACTCTCAAGAGTCTTCTCCAACACGACAGTTCAAAAGCATCAGTTCTTCGGTGCTCAGCTTTCTTCACAGTCCAACTCTCACATCCATACATGACTACTGGAAAAACCATAGCCTTGACTTGATGAACTTTTGTTGGCAAAGTAATGTCTCTGCTTTTGAATATGCTATCTAGGTTGGTCATAACTTTCCTTCCAAGGAGCAAGCTTTTCTTTTAATTTCATGGCTGCAGTCACCATCTACAGTGATTTGGAAGCCCAGAAAAATAAAGTCTGACACTGTTTCTACTATTTCCTCATCTATTTCCCATGAAGTGATGGGACCAGATGCCATGATCTTCGTTTTCTGAATGTTGAGCTTCAAGCCCACTTTTTCACTCTCCTCTTTCACTTTCATCAAGAGGCTTTTCAGTTCTTCTTCACTTTCTGCCGTAAGGGTGGTGTCATCTGCATATCTGAGGTTATTGATATTTCTCCCAGCAATCTTGATTCCAGCTTGTGCTTCTTCCAGCCCAGCATTTCTCATGATGTACTCTGCATAGAAGTTAAATAAGCAGGGTGACAATATACAGCCTTGCCCGTACTCCTTTTCCTATTTGGAACCAGTCTCTTGTTCCATGTCCAGTTCTAACTGTGCTTCCTGACCTGCATATAGATTTCTCAAGAGGCAGGTCAGGTGGTCTGGTATTCCCATCTCTTTCAGAATTTTCCACAGTTTATTGTGATCCACACAGTCAAAGGATTTGGCATAGTCAATAAAGCAGAAATAGATGTTTTTCTGGAACTCTTTTGCTTTTTCCATGATCCAGCAGATGTTGGCAATTTGATCTCTGGTTCCTCTGCCTTTTCTAAAACCAGCTTGAACATCTGGAAGTTCACGGTTCACGTATTGTTGAAGCCTGGCTTGGAGAATTTGGAACATTACTTTACTAGCATGTGAGATGAGTGCAATTGTGCGGTAGTTTGAGCATTCTTTGACAACAAGCACATTACTCTAATAATAAGATTCTAATCATAAGAATATAATATACTCAGCTAATATGATAAAATATATGTGGAGGAATTTTATTTCTTATTCTATCTATTTTTAATATTTCCAACTAGGAAAATTAAAACAATACCCACCCATTTATCTATTTCTCAAATTTAACAGATTTTAATATTTTGTCCTATTTGTATCTGATCTCTCTCTCAAATAAAATTTTATGAATGTACCTAAATTCTAATTAATTTATCTCTTTTCTTCTTCCCCAGAGAATCACTGTCCAGAAGGTGGGAGACATTCCCATGCATGTTTTAGTCCTTTTTCTATTTCTGACCATATTCATAAATAATATATACTGTTGCTATGTTGGTCTTCCTTGGTGGCTCAAACAGTAAAGAATCGGCCTGCAGTGTGGGAGACCAGGGTTCAATCCCTGGGTTGGGAAGATTCCCTGGGGAAGGGCATGGCAGCTCACTCTAGTATTCTTACTTGGAGTATCCCCATGTAGCCTGGCAGGCTACAGTCCTTAGCGTTGCACAGAGTCAGACACAACTAAGCACACATTACTGTATAAATATATCTGTGTATATTTATATATGGTGTATATGCATATATATACTCACACACATATAATTCTATATGTATCTCTTTTGCAGTTTCCTTGATTTTTTTTTACTTGACATTATATTTTTGAAATTTAAAAATACTGGCACATTTATAGCTACCATAGTAATACTCCAAGGTGTAAATTAACTCTAATGTATCCCTCACAGGTAGGTTGTTTCCTTTTCATATTTTTTCAGTATTTCAGTGGACAACTCTGCTCAAGTCTGAGTTAAAGACATTCAGAGCATCAGGGTTAGATAGAGAACTTTACTTAAAAAAATAATCAGAACATAATTCTCTGCACACCTGTTTCTGTTTGAATCTCTACTTTTGACTCATCCCATGTATAATCATGGTTAGTTGTGTCTATGTTAAGTTTTGTTTCCTTAAGCTGAAGACTATACATTTTTTCAACTAATTGCTACTCTAAGCATCTACAATGATAACCATGAAAAATGACTTTTCTAAAAGGCAATGTTTTATAGCATGTAGAAAGACATCTAGGTTTAATTCACTGCTTCAGGTAACTTGTACTTTATTTATGTTCTACTTGGTTTACTTTATGACTTAGAGTATTGGAAAAAGAGAAGGAAACATTTTTTTCTCTCCTATTTTAGTTGTGATTTTCTAATATGTTGCACCAGTAAAATTTATTCCCATTTCTTGCAATCTGTCATAAAGTGAAAGCATTATATGATTTACTTGAAAGGAAGAAAGCTGCTTCTTCCTGAAGGTCATTTAGAGAGCTTAGAAAAATAAATTAACTTGAAGTGATTTTTATACCATTTAATTATCGTTGATCTGAACAAGAATAAAAATGAAACTGAGCAATTTTTCCTCGGATAAATTTAAAATATCTTCAATCCAATTATGTTCTCATATATCGGAGCAACTTAAACAGTGCATTCCATCTGACTGCCTGGTGCTGGTGTGAGAAGGCCTGGTGCTGGTGTGAGAAAGGCTGTTAGAAACCCCAGAACAGTGAACACTCCCTGCCCTTGGTGCCCAGAGAGCAACTAGCCCCAGCCCTCCAGCCCTCCTGAGAGTGTGGTTGGGGGAGCACGCTCTTGCTCTTTTACCACTGGCTTCTCAGTGGCCACGGTGAAAGTTGTAAATGATGAAGTGCCGCTGGAGAGATGCTATAAATGGGTCTTTCTCCCTATAAATCTGACCTCTGAGTGGATGATATTGGGAGATTTTTGAAGGAAGTAATTGACACACCATTCAACTTAGAGTTAATTCAAACCATTTTTTTTTTTTTTTCTAATCTTACGGATCTGCCAGAACACTCTATCCTTTCCTCTGCAGTTCAGAGTCAATATTTTTCTTAATATTTTCTTTTATATTGAAGTATAACCATTAACAATGTTGTAATAGATTCAGATGGACAGCAAAGAGACTCAGCCATACATATACACGTATCCACTCTCCCCCAAACTCCCCTTCCATCCAGGCTGCCACATAATATTGAGCAGAGTTCCGTGTGCTGTACAGGAGGACTTGGCTGGCTATCCATTTTAAACATAGCAGTGTGTACAGGTTCATCCCAAACTACCCCTCACTATCCCCCACCCTTCTCCCCTGGCATAAGGGGAGAATAGTCAAAACGTATTTTTAAGAAGTGCAGAGACAGGAGACATTTGGCAGAATATTCTTTGTTACGTAAATACAAAAAAAAAAAAAAAGAAAAGAAAAGAACTCTTTGATGACCTCAAACCAATCTGGAAGGATAATTCTTTTAAGACAAACTTTTCATTAAGACAATCACTTCTGCCATGTGGGAAGATATTCTTTAAGCTGTGGAGCGTGTCACCCATATGGAGCTAAGAAATTATACCAAGTAAAATAAATATCACAAGGAAGGAAGGAAGGAGAAGGTTCATCATTCCCTTGATCCTGCGGCACCAGCGGGCAGATTATATTGTATAGAACCCATGCATTGAGACCAATATTACAGCCTTTAGAATAAATATCACTCTTCCCAAGAAGACCAAGCTCAATGAGAGTCACTTGTCAGCCTCAAACATCTTAATTACTCAGTCATTGGTTCAAGGCTCAAGGCTAGATGTATTCTGACCTCCTGACTAGAGAGGTGAGTTTAGTTTATCACGGTTGCCTCATTTCTGATGATCAGAGCAGGAAGCTGTAACTATCAAAATTCAAAGTAGTTGTCAGAGTTAAAGAACTCACCTTAATAATGCCAGGCAGAAACACCCTACATGAGTGGATTACATGGGTACACTCATGTGCAATGCTTAAACCTGCCTGAACTAAGTAAATGTTAGCAGTTGTTAGAATTATTTGCTATTCTGAATGAGTCCCAAATGATGAGTCAAGTCAATAAGGTACATTTTTGCTTAGGAATGTAGGAAAAATGGGCTTCCCACGTGGCACTAGCAGTAAAGAACCTGCCTGCTAATTCAGGAGACGTTAGGAGATGTGGGTTCCATCCCTGGGTTGGGAAGATCCCCTGGAGGAGGGCATGGCAACGCACTCCAGTATTCTTGCCTGGAGAATCCTATGGACAGAGGAGACTGCTGCTGCTGCTGCTGCTGCTAAGTTGCTTCAGTCATGTCCGACTCTGCGAGACCCCATAGACAGCAGCTCATCAGGCTCCACCGTCCCTGGGATTCTCCAGGCAAGAACACTGGAGTGGGTCGCCATTTCCTTCTCCAATGCATGAAAGTGAAAAGTGAAAATGAAGTCGCTCAGTCGTGTCTGACTCTTAGCGACCCCATGGACTGCAGCCTACCAGGCTCCTTGTCCATGGGATTTTTCAGGCAAGAGTACTGGAGTGGGGTGCCATGCATTGCCTTCTCCCACAGAGGAGACTAGCGAGCTCCAATCCATGGGGTCACAAAGAGTTGGACACGACTGGGAGTGACTTAGCATACAGGCACATAGAAAAACTGTTCCCCAAACTGATCCTGCTGCCCAAGTGGATAGAGTAACTTCATAATCCTGGACGACAAATGGCTCAGAAATGGTTTTCTTTCTATGGCTATAAATATATGTCTGAGCTATTTTGAATATCAAGGCAAAACAAATGCATTTGTTCATCCCCACAATGACTGGCAATCTGTGAGAAGCAAGTGAAGATGTTCTTTGGTTTTGGAAGTTGTAGGATAATGGAGTTTCTAGCCAGCCAGTTTATTTCAGAGAGCATGTTCGATTTGCACATGTAAAAATAGTTCTTCCATTGAATCCCAGAGGGGCTTGATTTCAGCAGCTTCATAGAAATGCATAGAGACGAGATTGTTCTAAGAAATGAGCTCTCTGAAAATGCTATAGCATTCTGCTTCAGCATGGTCACTTGCTAACTATTTTTCATATTCTATCTAGCCTTCTTAATACCAAGGGTCTTTTTAAAATGCCAAAGATACTCCTCCAAAAATACACATGAATCAGTCATTTACATTTGCTCATAAAACTCTTTTGCCTTTTCAAAGAGCTCTAGGTTAGAGACAAGGACATCTTTCTATCTTTTTACTGAGAACCACTCACTAAGAACACCATATAGTTTCCCTAATTTATTTATGCGAGTGCATCCTGGGGCACTGCTCGCTTCACACTTCAAAAGACTGAAAATCTATTAAGCCTTTAAATATCAGCCATCCTGCTACCTGATATTTTATACACTATGTGGAAGAATATTGTGACTCTCTACTAATCTTTTCCAATGATCCGCCCTATCCAGTCATAAATGTGTGTCTATTTTCTCTTTAGATGATCATCGCCTATCTATGTTTCTACTCTGTGCTAAGTTGCTTCAGTCATGTCTGACTCTTTGTAATCCTACGGACTGTAGCCCACCAGGCTCCTCTGTCCATGGGATTCTTCAGGCAATAATACTAGGGTGGGTTGCCATGCCCTCCTCCAGGGGATCTTCCCGACCCAGGGATTGAACCCATATCTCTTATGGTCTCCTGCATTGGCAGGAAGGTTCTTTACCACTAGCGTCACCTGGGAAGCCCATGTTTCTACTAGTTGACTTTTATTAGAGGAAGATTTTTTTCCCATCTCAGTTTTAATCATCACCACCACTGCTCCTTTTATCACCTATCTGGCCTGCTGATCTGTACTTGTTATTTTTCTTTCTTCATCCACTAGTTGACTTCTTTCTTGCTTTTTCTCTCCCTTTTGCTTAAGTTCATGCCTCTCCATTGATCCATCACCAAAGGCTGCCATTTTGTGGACATGAAGAAGAGGGGCTTATCTTCTCTTTGTGATGTAGGCAGTGAGCATAGAACATCAGGTGTGCATATCTTCATGGCTATGTTCTTTCTTCCTGGCCATTCAAGGCCCTTTGTGAGTATTGCTTCTGGGATAGAGGAGTGCTGCAAGTTTGTGTGTTGCCTAGGATTGGTATCTGGATCTCTGCTGGAAGTGGAGATAGTGCTAAGGTTGGGACTTGCAGGGTTTGGTGAGGTAACATGTTAGAGTAACACTGAGATCAGGAGCTGAGGTTCCCATGGATCAGAAGAGAGCCACAGATGGATAGTGCGCTGAAATGAAGAGTAGGACCAGGAAAAGTGATGATACGGAGCTAGAGAAGTGTAGAAGTGGAGGTTACCCCAGATCCGTAGGCTTTCTAGAACCCCTGGCAGACAGCAGAATGCAGTCAAGCCAAGTGTCCCACAGTTCAGGAACCAGTGGTGGACACTATAAGAGAAGCACACTGATTCACTCTTCTTAAGACCTGAAAGAAGCTTGCTTTGATGTAGGCCTCAGGGGGACAAGATTGGCTTCATATCAGGACTGGTAGCCAGCTGGCAGGCTGCCTGTGGGACTGACACTCTTCCCTGAGACATATTCAGAAATAGTAGATCCTTGGCCATGAGTCACCCCCACCAAAATGTTTCATAGTCAACAGGGTAAAGCTCAACATTTGCTTGAGTTCTGGTCCTAAGAAAGAGCCAAAGTTCCTTCAAAAGAATTGGGAGGGATTGATGAATTTTCACTTAAATTTTCCCCATGCTATTCCATGTTAACTATTAAAAGTGTACTGTGTTGATGGAACAGGGGATTGAAGAAAGGTGATGCTCACAAAAGTTAATTGTAAGGACTCCACAAAAAATGATCTAATCATTGCCATTCACACAAGTAAATGCTAATTCTTAAGTTTTTTAAAGTAAGGATCACTTATTTCAGAGATACATCTGTGATAGCAGATAAGACAGACCAGGCATCTGAAAAGAATAGTTCTAATTTGTGTGATTGTGCTGTGTCTTTGTGTAATAAGTTATAATGTGCAGACACCAGACCCTACAGAATTCTGTCTCTATACTGAAGAAGGAAGAAACTGAGACCATTTTTACTTTAACATTCATTCTTCATCATTTCCACAGGGTATTTTTATTTCAGATGCTTCACTCTTTTCAGAGTCTGTAAGTCTCCTTAGGGGAAAAAAAAATTCACCTTGGGGAGGTAGAAATCCCACACTGAATCTTGCATGATTCTTTTTCTGGTCAAGAGATATTCAAATGAGCTCAGAGGAAAGATGAGTATTTTGCATTTTACTGCCTTATGTGCTGCATCTCAAAAATAATCCAAATATCTAAAATGTGTTTTCAGTAAAGCCCCCTTTGCCACATATTGAATGTATCATCAGTTTTCTAATATGTGTAACTGAGGGGGAAAAAAAAAGATCTAACAACCAAAAGGCTGTAAAACATAAATACTCCCCGCAGTAATAGTAAGATAAATGCAGAGTCATATTAGTGACACTGCCCTGGAGGCAGAACTCTCTGCTGGAGCATATCGTGTATTTAATGAAAGATACAATCAGACAAATTAAACTCCCTGTTTTGTTCATATCAATGCAATTATCCTTTAGTCCTGTCCTTCTACAAGAGGCTGAGTTCCACCACTGCTCCCCCTGACCCACCTGGCCCTTCTTGTTCTTAAGAGCATAAGTAGCTCATCCACAGAGGGCTCAAGACAGATGGAGAGCTGCTGCCGCCCAGGAGAGGAGAAATCGTCTGTGGCTGATCACCATTAGGCTTCTGTGTTTCTCAGCTAACCGCCAGCATGGTTTGTCTTTCGAATCTAGAAGCAGCTCAGAACCCTGGTGAGCAGGAAGGTACATAGATAGTGTCCCCTCGCTGGTCCTCACTACTGGCCCATTGTCAGGGAAAAGGAGGTCTGAATTTCCAAAAAGATGGTTAGGGGAGAAGGAGGAAAGCACAAACAGAATACAGCTTTGATGGATGTATTTGAATAGCACAGCTTATTAATTAAAAGTTCATCCAGCCCAGGTCATGGGTATGTCGTGCAGCCAGGCCCTTTTCCTCACTTCAGTCACACTTGGAGGGTATGGACTGAACTTTCACTCTGCATCTGATTCTTCAGAGTGGTTCTCTCAGGACACTGGCCTGTTGTTCTAAGTGTGTCTCTCTTGTAGAAAATGTGTGGTTATGTTTGGCTTTGAGTTTCCGTAGCAGTCTTTTTCTTCTCATTGGAAAAGGCAGACCTTGTTGACCTGACAGAAATGTTTGTTCTTAGTTCCGTCATTGTATTTTATGTTATGCTTCTGTTTTTATTATGTATAAATTATTTTACTTTCCTTTTTTCCTAATGATTGACTGTGCAGTATACTTAACCCTCTATATTTTTGGCTCATATATTGATTCCTTATTATGAGAAAGAATCAATTTGAGCTATGTACATGTTGCTATCTTCTCTCTTCCCTCTACTACCTGAATTTATATTGATTATGTATTTTTGTTAGTGGTTATTCTTATATTTTAAATACGTGTGTGTGTGTGTGTGTGTGTGTGTGTGAGTCTCTGTCATGTCTGACTCTTTATGACCCCATGGACTATAGCCTGCCAGGCTCCTCTGTCCGTGGAATTTTCCAGGCAAGAATACTGGAGTGGATTGCCATTTTCTTCATATATATACTTTTGCTTCTTGTTTTATCTATTTAGTATCTTTTAACTGCTTGGCTATGAAAGATCAGCTGACTTAACACTGACTGTCCTTAACTCTCCCTTCTTTTACCAACAGTTGTGATTTTTACTGTTTGTACTGTTAGGGACTAAGACATTTACACTTCAGTCTGCAATTTAAAAATTTACTGTTTGTTTCTCAAGTCCTGAAATTAACTGAATTTAATGATCACAGCCATGCCTTTTACCATAAAAAACTAAAACTTACTCTCTTCACATTTTCAGGAATCTCAGGGAATGTATATTCATTGCATGTTTTAAAAAGTTTATCTTCTGCCTTTATACCTGATCTACATTTTGTCTGGACACATAAATCTCATTTTACTCTCTGAGGACTTTTATAGGCACTGTTCTGATGCCTTTAGGGAACTGTTAGATTCTTACAAGTTTCAGGATATAGTAATCAGGCAATTAACCCAGAAATTCCACTTCTAGGTATTTAAACAGGTGAAATGAAAACATGTGCTGAGCTTGGTTGATCAGTTGTGTCTGACTCTTTGTGACCTCATGGACTGTAGCCCGCCAGGCCCCTCTGTTCAGGGAATTCTCCAGGCAAGAATACTCGAGTGGGTTGCCATGCCCTCCTCCAGGGGAAATGAAAGCATATGCCCCTGCCCAAAGATTGTAGCATGTGAGTGTTAGTAGAAACTATATTCACAGTAGCCCAGGACTAATGAAACTCCAGTGCTTGTCAGAGGTAGAATGGATGGGCAAGACATGGTGTATTCACACAATGGAATATTACTCAGCAATTAAGAGGAACAAACCTCTGGTACACATATCAACATGGATGAATTTCACAGTCATCATATGAAGCAAATTAAGGTGACTACAATCATGGTCAAATGCAGGTTTTGATATGTTTACACAGGAACAATCAGATCAGGTCAGATCAGTCGCTCAGTCGTGTCCGACTCTTTGTGACCCCATGAATCGCAGCACACCGCAGCACACCAGGCCTCCCTGTCCATCACCAACTCCCGGAGTTCACTCAGACTCAACGTCTATCGACTCAGTGATGCCATCCAGCCATCTCATCCTCTGTCGTCCCCTTCTCCTCCTGCCCCCAATCCCTCCCAGCATCAGAGTCTTCTCCAATGAGTCAACCCTTCGCATGAGGTGGCCAAAATACTGGAGTTTCAGCTTTAGCATCATTCCTTCCAAAGAAATCCCAGGGCTGATCTCCTTCAGAATGGACTGGTTGGATCTCCTTGCAGTCCAAGGGACTCTCAAGAGTCTTCTCCAACACCACAGTTCAAAAGCATTAATTCTTCGGCACTCAGCCTTCTTCACAGTCCAGCTCTCACATCCATACATGACCACAGGAAAGACCATAGCCTTGACTAGGCAAACCTTTGTTGGCAAAGTGATGTCTCTGCTTTTGAATATGCTATTTAGGTTGGTCATAACTTTCCTTCCAAGAAGTAAGCGTCTTCTAATTTCATGGCTGCAGTCACCATCTGTAGTGATTTTGGAGCCCAGAAAAATAAAGTCTGACACTGTTTCCACTGCTTCCCCATCTATTTCCCATGTAGTGATGGGACCAGATGCCATGATCTTCATTTTCTGAATGTTGAGCTTTAAGCCAACCTTTTCAATCTCCTCTTTCACTTTCATCAAGAGGCTTTTGAGTTCCTCTTCACTTTCTGCCATAAGGGTGGTGTCATCTGCATATCTGAGGTTATTGATATTTCTCCCAGCAATCTTGATTCCAACTTGTGTTTCCTCCAGTCCAGCATTTCTCATGATGTACTCTGCAGATAAGTTAAATAAACAGGGTGACAATATACAGCCTTGATGTACTCCTTTTCCTATTTGGAACCAGTCTGTTGGTCCATGTCCAGTTCTAACTGTTGCTTCCTGACCTGCATACAGATTTCTCAAGGGACAGATCAGGTGGTCTGGTATTCCCATCTCTTTCAGAATTTTCCACAGTTTATTGTGATCTACACAGTCAAAGGCTTTGGCATAGTCAATAGAGCAGAAATAGATGTTTTTCTGGAACTCTCTTGCTTTTTCCATCATCCAGCAGATGTTGGCAATTTGATCTCTGGTTTTCTAAAACCTTTTCTAAAACCAGCTTGAACATCAGGAAGTTCACGGTTCACATATTGCTGAAGCCTGGCTTGGAGAATTTTGAGCATTACTTTACTAGCGTGTGAGATGAGTGCAATTGTGCGGTAGTTTGAGCATTCTTTGGCACTGCCTTTCTTTGGGATTGGGATGAAAACTGACCTTTTCCAATCTTGTGGCCACTGCTGAGTTTTCCAAATTTGCTGGCGTATTGAGTGCAGCACTTTCACAGCATCATCGTTCAGGATTTGAAACAGCTCAACTGGAATTCCATCACCTCCACTAGCTTTGTTCGTAGTGATGTTTTGTAAGGCCCACTTGACTTCACATTCCAGGATGTCTGGCTCTAGGTCAGTGATCACACCAGCATGATTACCTGGGTCGTGAAGCTCTTTTTTGTACAGTTCTTCTGTGTATTCTTGCCACCTCTTCTTAATATCTTAATAACAGGAACAATACTGCCCCAAAATCCAGGGACCTCATTTCTAAGCTTTAATGTTCAAACCAGCTTGTGAAACCCCAAACTTTTGGGGAGGGTTACTTCACCATCTATAAAAAGGATAAGCTTAGATGACACTATTTTCACTTTTTTGAAGTTCTGATATCAGAGAATTTACTAATTTGTAGTCTACATGAAAAAACATTGATAAGTCTTCCATTCCCTATAAAGTGAGTTATACTCTCTAATGACATTCCAGTTTTAATACAGTGGTTTGTAAACCATTGTGTAGAATTGCTATATATCCTAAAAATTAAGAATCCAGGTCTATTAGTTAATAAGACCAAGTTGTATCAGATTCACCAATCTATTTAATTATTCATTTATTATTAATTATTTCCTTTTGCACTCAAACCAAGCTTTTCTTATATTTAGTTTTTAATTCAACAAGTACATATTGAATGTCTGCCTTGGAACTATATACAAGCCCATAAATCTGCTTTATTACTGGTTAGGGAATTGACTTTATTATATCTGTTTCCTTCTTAATGAGGCAAGACATGTAAAAGGTGTCTATTCTTTATAAATGAACCTAAAGTATCCTCCAATTATTATGATCTCTCTGCATGCTGAATTTTTCTATCCTCCAGTGAGGTGTTTCTTCATAAAGGAAAGTGAGACTCATGGAAGATGTAACTCTTGGAGAAAAGAAAACAGAAAAGAACATAATAGCAAATATCCCTAAGGATATTAATGATTTATGAGCCATACACAAGGTCCTATTTAAAGCCATAATTTATATATAGGTTATGGTTATTTAGAAGAATTCTCTTTACTTGGTAAAGGAAATATGCTTTATTCCAAAAGTATTCCATTCAATTAGCTGACATTTCTTGCTAAACATTGTGTTTCTTCTAAATACAAAAACGAACAAACAAGAAAAGTGTTAGTTGTTCAGTCATGTCTAACTCTTTGCAACCACAAAGACTGTAGCCTTGCCAGGCTCCTCTGTCCATGGAATTCTCCAGGCAAGAATACTGCAGTGGGTATTCTTGGGGATCTTCCTGACCCAGGGATCTAATCTGTGTCTCCTGCATTGCAGGAAGATTCTTTATTGTCTGAGCCCCCAGGGAAACTCAATGCTATGCTATGCTAAGTCACTTCAGTCGTGTCCGACTCTGTGCGACCCCATAGATGGCAGCCCACCAGGCTTCCCCGTCCCTGGGATTCTCCAGGCAAGAACACTGGAGTGGGTTGCCATTTCCTTCTCCAATGCATGAAAGTGAAAAGAGAAAGTGAAATCGCTCAGTCATGTCCGACTCTCAGCGACCCCATGGACTGCAGCCTACCAGGCTCCTCCGTCCATGGGATTTTCCAGGCAAGAGTACTGGCATGGGGTGCCATTGCCTTCTCCGATATATGGTTGAGCTCATGGCAAATTAATGAAACAACTGAAGGCAGACTGGGAAAAGGTGAAATTCCCTAAGACAGTTCGGCTACGGAACTAACTGTCCCAGGTTCCACCCCTGACGCCTAGAAGGACCCCAGTTTTCTTCTAGGGAAACTCAAAAATACCTATAAATACCTTTCTGGGAAATATTTAAGTAAGGACCCAGAGCTTCATGTCTGAAATAATTTGTGTCAAGCTTCTTGGATTGGAGAGAATGACAGATGTCATCTTTGTCCCTAACCCTTCATCTTTTCCTATAATCTCATCCTTTACCCTTTGACTTCGAGGTTTCACCTAGTAGGAGTAGAGTGTATTTCCCATCCCACCGAAGTTGTGAATTACTTTGAGCAGTATACTGTAGGTGGGAATGCCAGTGTGCCAGTTCTGAACTTGGTCTTAAGAAGCAGCACAATATTTCTGTTCACCCATTTGCCACTTCTGCCACTGCCATGAGAAAAGGTCTCAGGCAGTCTACTGGTCTCAGAGCAATAAGAAAATGCGATGTACAAGCACCCTGGGCGTCTGCAGACCAGCCCCTGTGATGATATTTGTTTCTTGTTGTCTGCCACTATACTGTGAGGGTGATTTATTACAGGATTATTGTGACAGTGGCTAACTTAGTCACGCAAGGAACACAGAAGACAGTATCATCTCCTTTTAACAGAGATCCCTCTCAGATATGATATATAGGTCAAGCAAATGAAGAGTTCTTCAGCATATAATAAAGGCATTTTTACCACGCCATGGATTTCAGTTTTCATTTTTTTAAGAGTAAGAGATTGCATGTGAGCTTCTGAAACCTCCTAATTATTTAGTTCATTCAAAAGCAGCAGACATGGATCTGTGTATGTAAGACACACACATTCTATTGTATTTTTCTGTGAGATACAAAACCATGTAATCCACCTTTGTAGACTATAAAACCATGTTGCAGAAGTCTTCCTGGGTGATCCGACCCTTCCAACTGCAGGACAGACACAGTCTTCAAAGGAGACACTTGCAAATGTAATGAACAAAACCTAAAAAGACTATTCTACATCTTGAGCACTATTGTAAAATACATGTGTATGAGAGAGAAAGAGATGGGACAGACTGCTTTTTTAACAGAATATAGTATGCACAGTTCAGCACAACTTAAGAAACAGTCCTGGGGAAACATAAGTTGCAGAGGCAAAGAAGAACAAATTGAAAAGAAACCATTGACAAATCAACAACACATAGACGAGGCAAGAAATAAAAGATGATAAACATTGCAAGCAGCTGACTTCCGGTACAGACAACCCATAAGCTTTCATTCTCTCAAGGCCAAAGGCAGGTAGCAAATCAACTTAACTGTGCAGAAGGAAAATGTCAGAAGGGTCAAAATGTCCTCCGATATCCACTTGAAAGGAGAGGTGAAGGAAAGGATAAGATGAAGTAGGATAGAGGCAGAGACTCAGAGTAACACCAGAGAGGCACAGGGACGGGGGAGGGAAGGATGGAGGGGAAATGGGAGTCTTGTTTACTATTTTAGCGAGAAGGACACGCACTCGGCAGTATTTATACTGCTGAGGCAAAGAAGATCACAGAGTCCTATAGGCAAGGACGAGAGTGCAGAAGTCTTAGTGGGTAGACTTGAGGAGTGGTCAAAGAGAGCAGGCAAGCTGCAAATTGCTGTTGAAAGCCTGATAAGAATGGAGGACAAATTAATAAAAGGAGAAAAGTGGAAGCAAACCAGAACACAAAACCTTATTATTAGTGGAAGCAATTAAAAATATTAGCAATTGTGGAGAGTTTAATCTTGTATTTTCCCAGAAAGAAAAGTTCTTGAATCTTTGTGAAACATGTATAATACCCTCCAAATGATAACCGTATTTATTATATTTTATAAAACTCATTTTTAAATATTATTTTCTTTTTGGAATATAATAGTTATTACATTCAAAAGAATTTTTTGTGTCTACACACACACACACACACACACACACACACACACTCATGAGTTATAAAGTACAGTAATAAAAATGTTTACTCCCAGACACACCGTCCAGACCAAAGGACCAGAACAATATAATGATTATGTGTTTACGAATGCATTATGTTCTTTTTCCTTCCCTCTGGCTTACTCACAGAGATAACCTTTATCTTGAATTTTCACATTACTTTTCTGAACCATGTGTACCCAATGAAATTTCTAGGAGTTCCCTACCAGATTGAGTTGAGTATACTCCAAAACTTGTTTTTGTTTTTTAAACATCAGGAAAGAATAAAAGATCCAAATCAATTCAATATTCTTACATTCCTTAACCAACCACTTTCCTGTGGTTTCTTGAACTCTCCTCCCCACCCTAGTCCCCTGAATGTTAGCATGATGTGTTCGCACAGCAGCTTTACGTACCTTCACATAAAGGACTCCAGATCCCAGGTGGTCTAATTGGCAATGCTGAACTCTTCAGATGGGATTTTATCCCTCAGTGGTACCCAGAGAAGTGGCCTTTGGGAGTCAGAAATATTCATTAATACTAGCCAAAGCAAAACCAAGGCTGTTAAACATAGTATGGATTTGAAAAAAGAATGTTTTGCTACTTCTTGTAATGTATTTACAATTATAAAAATATATTTTACACACACACACACACACACACACACAAATATATCCTCAAGCCCTTTCTGCGTGCTGTATCCACATTTATTTTGCAAGATTTACAGATACGTGCATTTAAAGCCACCATGATTTCTTCTTTCTGGGACTTACACCATTTTAAATATTAAATGACTAGATTTAATAATCATTTAGCACTTAAAAATAATGTAGAACTGGGAAAGAACTTCCTTAGCAGCTGAAAGAGAAAAGAAAGGAGAAGGGACAGAGATAGACAGACACAGAAGGACAGACTGTATTATATTTATAAATGTATTGTATTGATTATAAAGAGTGTACTACATATCATTCTTCTACTCCTTAATTCAGTTAATTCATATAATACTACCCGTTTTGTGCAGTGTCAAGGTTTCTAACTTGTATGACTCATTCTTCTTGAGAAAAATAAAATTTTTTACATTTATTTGCAAACTGTCTTCACCTGAGGTAAACCCAAATATGTTTGTATTTATCTCATTACTTAACATCTGATATAATGATCACATTTGTTATATTTAAAACAGAAGTCAAATTGTACATAATACAATTAATATAATGTATTGTTCTTAAAATAAAAGAGTGAAACTAAATCCCTAAAGAGCACAATGTGTCTTGTCCCCTGCAGTAGGCCAGTCTCATAGCTCAGAGAAGAGCATGTAACAAGTCAAGTAGCCATAAGCTGTTTTCCTTGGAAAGGATAAAATTATACAGTGTCTTTGAAAGTGCTTAGAAATATATACATATCAGTCATAAAATGCACTGCTCTATCTAAATGATCTTCTAGGAAATCTCAGAAATAGATACTTAATAAACTATATTTTTGGTTCAATATCATTAGAAATAGCCTTATTGAAGAAAGATACTCTCAGTGACAAGAATATTTTGAACCCTTTTTCTGATGGAATAAACAGTTGCTGAAACTTTGTATTGGTGAAATAAGTAATAAATTCAGCTGACTTTTTAAAGATCAAAACTACTTCTTCAAATGTGTCCATTTCAATCACCATAAGGGCAGAAATTTCTCGTGTTGACCTCTATGATGTTCTTAATAGCGAAATATGTTCCCTTCTAACCTCCCTGAAACTTCCCTTCAGATCAGATCAGATCAGATCAGTGGCTCAGTCGTGTCCTACTCTTTGGGACCCCATGAATCGCTGCACGCCAGGCCTCCCTGTCCATCACCAACTCCCGGAGGTCACTCAGACTCACATTCATCAAGTCAGTGATGCCATCCAGCCATCTCATCCTCTGTCGTCCCCTTCTCCTCCTGCCCCCGATCCCTCCCAGCATCAGAGTCTTCTCCAATGAGTCAACTCTTCGCATGAGGTGGCCAAAGTACTGGAGTTTCAGCTTCAGCATCATTCCTTCCAAAGAGATCCCAGGGCTGATCTCCTTCAGAATGGACTGGTTGGGTCTCCTTGCAGTCCAAGGGACTCTCCAGAGCCTTCTCCAACACCACAGTTCAAAAGCATGAATCCTTCGGCACTCAGCCTTCTTCACAGTCTAACTCTCACATCCATATATGACCACAGGAAAAACCATAGCCTTGACTAGACAGACCTTTTTTGGCAAAGTAATGTCTCTGCCTTTGAATATGCTATCTAGGTTGGACATAACTTTCCTTCTAAGGAGTAAGTGTCTTTTAATTTCATGGCTGCAGTCACCAACTGCAGTGATTTTGGAGCCCAGAAAAATAAAGTCTGACACTGTTTCCACTGTTTCCCCATCTATTTCCCATGTAGTGATGGGACCAGATGCCATGATCTTCGTTTTCTGAATGTTGAGCTTTAAGCCAACTTTTTCACTCTCCACTTTCACTTTCATCAAGAGGCTTTTGAGTTCCTCTTCACTTTCTGCCATAAGGGTGATGTCATCTGCATATCTGAGGTTATTGATATTTCTCCCAGAAATCTTGATTCCAACTTGTGTTTCTTCCAGTCCAGCATTTCGCATGATGTACTCTGCATATAAGTTAAATAAACATGGTGACAATATACAGCCTTGACGTACTCCGTTTCCTATTTGGAACCAGTTTGTTGTTCCATGTCCAGTTCTAACTGTTGCTTCCTGATCTGCATACAGATTTCTCAAGAGGCAGGTCAGGTGGTCTGATATTCCCATCTCTTTTAGAATTTTCCACAGTTTATTGTGATCCACACAGTCAAAGGCTTTGGCATAGTCAATAAAGCAGAAATAGATGTTTTTCTGGAACTCTCTTGCTTTTTCCATGATCCAGCAGATGTTGGCAATTTGATCTCTGGTTCCTCTGCCTTTTCTAAAACCAGCTTGAACATCAGGAAGTTCACAGTTCACATATTGCTGAAGCCTGGCTTGGAGAATTTTGAGCATTACTTTACTAGCGTGTGAAATGAGTGAATGTCGACATCCTAGGAATCAGCGAACTCAAATGGACTGGAATGGGTGAATTTAACTCAGATGATCATTATATCTACTACTGTGGACAGGAATCCCTCAGAAGAAATGGAGTGGCCATCATGGTCAACAAAAGAGTCCGAAATGCAGTACTTGAATGCAGTCTCAAAAATGACAGAATGATCTCTGTTCATTTCCAAGGCAAACCATTCAATATCACAGTAATCCAAGTCTATGCCCCAACCAGGAACGCTGAAGAAGCTGAAGTTGAACGGTTCTATGAAGACCTACAAGACCTTTTAGAACTAACACCCAAAAAAGATGTCCTTTTCATTATAGGGGACTGGAATGCAAAAGTAGGAAGTCAAGAAACACCTGGAGTAACAGGCAAATTTGGCCTTAGAATACGGAATGAAGCAGGGCAAAGACTAATAGAGTTTTGCCAAGAAACTTCCCTTAACCACCCCAAATCCCTTATTTCACAGGATTGCAGAATTTTTGTCACTATTATTTTTTAAGTGTGTTCAATTACTTTTTCTCTAAATCAGATCATCCAACTGTGAGTTTAAATATCTTAAGTTTTACAAAAGGCAATTATAGAATACATTTCATTGTACAACCAGAAAACTCAGCTCTTGATCTTATATCTTAGCTAAGGTAATTCAGGAGAAAGGTCTTTATTATTTGCTTTTGTGCTTTCAAAGCATTATGAAAAATCTATACATATAATAATTACCTTTTAAATAGCTGTTCCATCTTCAAAGCACAAAATCTGTGACTGAGTTTTGCCAGATAATCAGGGAAAACTGACATAGATTACTGCTACCTTTTTTGTTTCATTTGGCAGTATAGTTTATCACTTAAGCTTTTCATTCTATATTCAGCGCATAAATGAATGAAATGTAGTTTAAAATGAAATCTATTCCTGTTCATGAGAACATTCACTTATTAAAGATTAAATAAAAGTTGAAGAGCGTTTTACTTACCTTGAATATGAAGAACTTAGCGTTGACTATTTAAATATTCAATGATTGATTTTCACCAATAATCAAGGTTTGATACATTCCTAGATATATCAGCATATATGTTTTCAATAATTAAGTGATGTGGGACTTACATTGATGTTTTAGTATTTGGGGAATAATTTTATTTATTTATTTGGCCATGCCATGAGACTTGTGGGATCTTAGTTTCCTGACCAGGGTTGGAACTCATGTCCCTTGCAAGTGGAAGCACAGAGTTCTAACCCACTGGACCACTGGAGAATTGCCTGAAATAATTTTAGAGAGTGATGTAGATAATCTCTTACCAGTTCTGTAATCTTTGTGTTCAAATACACATATAAAAATTAGAAAATTTGTTACTCTCTTTTGTATTTACACTATCATATATTAGTTAAATTAATGTAATATATTCTTACTTGGCATTTTTTTCTTAGTTTAAAAATGTAACTGCAGGAAGATTAATGAATGATTTTTAAAATCCCTTAGAAAGGAATAATAGTAAACTTCTTTCCTTGGGAGTTACATTTCATGCTACCGGGAATCCAAATCTATCTTTCTTTCTACCTTATGAATTTTCTTCCTGATGCTATGCTATGCTAAGTCACTTCAGTCGTGTCCGACTCTGTGCGACCCCATAGACGGCAGCCCACCAGGCTCCCCCATCCCCGGGATTCTCCAGGCAAGAACACTGGAGTGGGTTGCCATTTCCTTCTCCAATGCATGAAAGTGAAAAGTAAACTGAAGTCACTCAGTTGTGTCCGACTCTTAGCGACCCCATGGACTGCAGCCCACCAGGCCCCTCTGTCCATGGGATTTTCCAGGCAAGAGTACTGGAGTGGGGTGCCATTGCCTTCTCCATGTAAAATGAATTTTAGAAAAGTTATATTTAGTCCAGAAAGAAATGAATGACATTCACATAGTTGAGCAAATTAAAATGGCAGAACTTGTTTTATTATTGTGCATCTCTTGGAATACTGTGCCCTGAAATAATTTTCACATTTAGTCAAGCTACGGCATAAGAGAGCAGTAATTAAAACATGTGAAGCATCGTCTTTAATTATGCCTAATTTGTATGTTGCCTATAAACACTGTTGAGAGGATCTCAACTGGGATAGCATAACACATATTTAAAGTAATATCCATAATTCCAGAAGTTTTAGGCTATAATGAGACTTGTTACCTAGACAGTGTTTTGAGATTAGCCTAATTTAGAGAGGAAATGTATAAGAATATCAATAAACAATATGAGGGTTAAGAAATTTTCCTTGGTTATTAGTAGCAAAGAATCACCTCTTAGATATATTGATAGTGAAGATTTTTTTCTGATAAATATTAAAAAATAGTAAAAATATTAAAATATTAAATTATTATATTAAATATTTAATATTAAAATATTAAAAAATATTAATATAAAGTCACTTTGAATTAACATGACACTTTCCTTTGCAAGAACGCTAAAGACTTGCCATTGCTGTTGTTTCAATAATATTCTTGTGGGGAGTAGGTAGAGAAATTTTAAATGTGTTGTCATTGTGCTAAGTCATTTCGGTCATTTCCGACTCTGCAACCCTATGGACTGTAGCCTGCCAGGCCCCTCTGTCCATGAGGATTCTTCAGGCAAGAATACTGGCTTGTTGCCATGCCCTCCTCAAGGGGAAGTTCTCAACTCAAGGATCGAACCTGCGTCTCTTATGTCTCCTGCATTGGCAGGTGGGTTCTTTACCACTAGCACCACCTGGGAAGGCCTTTAAATGTGTAGAATTCAGTATTTTATGGATAAATGACTTAGAATCAGAGCTAGTGCTAAAGGACACTTAGATGACATTGTGCCCAATGTTCTCCAAATGTCTCTCCAATAGGTAGGCATTCATTCTCTACTTAAATATGAAAAGTGACAGGAAACTCATTTCTTCACAAGGCTCTTCATTCACTTGTGATTTGGGTTGATTACAATTGCTCCAAAAATCTCCTCTCTCCACTGAGACACCATCTACCTCTTTATGACTTCTCACTCATTAATCTTAACTTTGGCTTTAAGGGTCATACATTAAGATTCACTCTCTAAGCCTCCGCAGAGCTCTAGTAGAAAGAAAAAGGGACCACAGACCTGCACACACCTGGGGTCGGCCCCGATTGCACCACATTCAGCAACTCTGCCTCAGTTTCTTCATCGGTAGATTACGAATAGCAATGCATGCCTACTCTCCCACCCTGAGTTAAGCAGCTATTGTGAAAATAAAAAATAGCCTGTGGAAAGTCTTTCTTTCTGAAATATAAATCGCCATGCACGTAGGTCATTATGTGCATTAATAATTCTTCAACTTGCATTCCCCTCCAAGTCTCCCCTTCTGTAGGGCAAACATGCCAGGTATCCACAGCTGTTTCTCTGTACAACATGGATTTATGTTTCTCCACCATTCTAAAGCCTCTTTGGTTTGTCCGTGTTTCTGTTCAGATGATTTCTGGAGGAATGACAGTGCTGTGTGCTTAGGTTTATTTTGTCATTTAATCCTCAAAACATCGATCATTATCTCAGACAAAAAAACCAAGGCTTTGAGAGGTTCGCTGTGCTGTGTGCTCAGTCGTGTCCAGCTCTGCAGCGCCTTGGACTGTAGCCCACCAGGATTTTCTGACCATGAAATTTTCCAAGCAAGAACTAGAACTGGAGTGGGTTGCCATTTCCTACTCCAGGGGATCTTCCGGATGCAGGGATTGAACCTGTGTCTCTTGTGTCTCCTGCACTGGCATATAGGTCCTTACCACTGCTCTGTAGTGGTTAGAGGATATGCCAGAGGTCACTCAGCTAGGAGGTGTTGGGGCTGATATTCTAATTCAAGCCTGACTTGCAAGCCTGCACTCTCTGACGTGATCCTCTGTGCTCGTCACAGATATATGCCATCAGCTTTTCTTTCAGTGTTTGATCATTGAGTACATTACTCTAGATACTGGGATATAAAAGTTGACAGGGCAGAGATTGTGTCCTCAAAGAATTGTCCACAGTGTAATAGAGACATTAAAAAAAGGAAATAAATGACTGTTAAAAATGCAAGGTGGTAAATGTTGTAACAGGGGTGAGAACAACTGCGCCTTTATCTCCTTGTCTGAGTGCTCTATTTTCACTGATGCAACTGAAGATTATTTTATTTAAAAGCCTTTCTTGTCAACTAGCACCTGGATGACAGAGTCATGGCAGCATTCACACAGAAGACAGAATGTACCTTACCAGGCACAGCATTGAAGGGACCAGTGACTCACAGGGAAGGTTAAACAAGGTAGGCTATCGTGTGCTTTCAGACTTTGGGATTCTACGAGCTTGAGCTAGAGTCAAATAAATCCTGAAGTCATATTTACCTAAACTAATATTCCTCAACCCTACACATCTGCAGTTGATTGTTTAGAAGCTAAGTGCAAAACTTGACATTTCTCCCTTATGAGATTCCTCCCTGTCAGATGTAGTTCGATGTGCTTCTGGAAACTGCTTTTATCATCCAGCATGACGGCTCTCAAGTCCAACCCTGTGTCTTCCGTAAATGTTATCTGCATGCCCTCTTTGTCCTCATTCATCCAACAGAATTTATTAAGCGTTTGCTCTGGGCCAGGTGCCATGCTGATGCAGGTAGAGGAGAGACTCTCAGATCAGTCAATGGAAAAATACAGTGTCATGGTCAATGCCGTACTTGAAAGGTGCACAGGGCCCTAGGGGAGCACAGAGAAGGTGGCACCCGTTCAAGGTTGTGGGTGGGGATGGGACAAAGTGGGAAGATGGACTGGCTTGGTTTTGAGACATGTGCAGAGGTAAGAGGAAGACAGAGGCGGAGGAGCATGCTGTGCATGGTGAGAAGCGTGGGGAGGGTGGAATTTAAGGGAATGTGGACTTGATCAGTAGAGCTATGGTATGGGGAGTGAGGGGGAAATAGAAGGATGCTGGAGGGTCTTTCAAGAACCACTGAATTCAGAGCATCAAACAAACCACAATTGAGAACTGACTCCAAATTCACGTTAGTGAGCCCCTTTGTAAGTTAGGTCTGGTCTTTTGGCCAAAGGATTGTATTATTTTCTCATCCTTGGTGCTATTGTGTAGGTCAGAAAGATGTGTAGGGGTGTGGGGGAGGAGGAGAGAGGAAGGAAAAGATAATGAAGAGGAGAGAAAGAGCAAGGAAAATAAAAGGGACTTCTGACTACAAAGTATAAAAATACAAAACTGCGAGGGAAGCACTTCAGGCAATAAAGTGCACCTTAAATGCCAAAAATGAGAGAACTATCTGGAAGGATGCCAAACTCTCCATCTTGAAGCATCAGGTTAATTCTGCTTCTGAGAAGCCTCATATATTGTGTATGTTTATTTGAAATTAGGTAAGAAACTAGAAGTAGTTTTACTATAGCAACTAATCTATCCCAATGTAAAAATAAATTCTAAAGACATGCTCTTAAAGGTACTCTTGCTCAATTGATAAAAAGCAAGTCTTGTGTTAAACCCACTTAATTTTTGATTAGGAATGATGGGAGAATCTTTAGAAATCTTGATGAAGAAAGCTAAAGACATTTTTTTAACCATCATTTATCCTAATTCCAGTTGCTATGTATCACTAATAGTAAATTGTCACCAAGATGTCTTGATTTATTTAAGTTTTCCATGCATTGTGGCAGTGAAGTAGAACCAAATTAATTAGATAATAGTTTAAAACCACTTGAATAGATTCATAATAATCTTGGTTTCTTCTACCACATAACCTATAGGACTGCCCAAAAGTTCTGTTCAAATGAAACTTGGAAACTTTAGAAGACTTCAGGAATTCCTTATCTTCTTTACTTTATGTTTTCAAAAGTGCTTTCATCCTTCAGGAATTTCTGGCAATTTCACCCTCCACTTAATGACTGCTGGGCTTTACTGATGACTCAGCTGGAAAAGAATCCACCTGCAATGCAGGAGACACAGAGACATGGGTTCAATCTCTGGGTTGGGAAGGTCCCCTGGAGAAAGAAATGGCAACCCATTCCAGTATTCTAGCCTGGAAAATTCCATGGGCAGAGGAGCCTGGTGGATTGCAGTCCATGGGCCTGCAAAGAGGTGAACATGACTGAGCACACACGACACATGCACGTCTGTGTGTGGAATGGAACATGAGATAACTGCTGGGCACTGACATCACAAAGTCTTATATATATATATATATATAAGACTCACACACACACACGTATGTATGTATACACATACATGTATATATGTATGTAGTTTTTAAATCTTCTGTCTGGGCATGAATATTTTCTCTCCCTCTCTACATTTCAGGTTAAGAGAAATTGGGGAAACACCCTGGACCAGTGTTAGGCCTCTTTTCTCTGATTGAACATCAGCCAAAGAAGAATATATACAAAATATACTATATATGTTGACACTGAAGTTCTCTTTCTGTAATCATCTCTCAAAATATTAGAGCTGGTTGTAAACAACCATATCCTTTACATGAAGCCTTTCCCTGAAACACCGGGAAGTATGTTTTATGCACTTTGTCTTCTCCTTCAAAGGCCCCACTGTTTCTCTGTCTTCTTTTCCTGTGATGTTCTCTGGTAGAGCTACCATCATTCCTGAACCACCAGTTTAGATTGATTTTAGCTGATCCTTTGTTATGTAAAGCATGCAGGCAGGAACTCTGCTGTGTGCTGATTCTTTTATTTCCAGTGGCCTCTTCAAAGGTTAAAAAAATATTTTTCCTAAATCCTGCTGTTAGGCATTTCTTTTTTTAAAAAACTTTTTACAATGCATTTCTGTTTGAGCCATTATACCCTGCATTACCATCCTCTTAAGCACATTCTGCTGATAAATTTTCCTTTGTTTTGACTTTTTGTGTGTGTGGAGAGGAGTACTTCACACTGATCTGTATACTTAAAATTGAGATATGTAAGAAAATATGGGGAGAAGGCAATGGCACCCACCCATGGATGGAGGAGCCTGGTAGCAATGACGACTGCATTTTGCACAATTTTAGAAACTTTAACTGCCCATAATCCTAATTTCATCTTCTTCCTCATTGAAGGATAACTGTTTACTTCGTCTTCTATTTATAAATTATCAGTACAATTGAACTTCCATTGTTTTCTCCTCCTGGGTTAACCTTTTATTTTCTTGCTCTTTGTCTAAATTCCCCAGCATGCATTTACTTCTCTATGGGTATCCACCCATGTTATATCTGAATTACCACATCATTTTCTGTGTCCCAGTTATATACGACAGAGACATCCAGCGCTTCTTATGCTTTCTTATGCAAAAGGCAGTAAGCATTGTTCTTACTCGCTGTGCTATCCTAATGTTCTACCTAGTGACGCATTGGCTAGCACCTACTGCAGGTATAATGCATGCTTACTAAATAAATGGATAAGTGCTCATATCCTCAGCTGGGCTGGGCTTGTGTATAGATTCAAATTTACCTTGTCGGTTGAGGCAAATACTACTTTCTTAGCTCATGCTCTATATATTAGGCCTTAGAGAACATCATCTGGCCTAACTTTATAATGCGCAATCCTCCATGGTACAGATGACAATCATGTTACCCTTCGCTCACATGGGTTGAAGTTCCACAAAGTATAAAATATGAATTTTCACATATATTCAGCCATTGCTTTTCATGAGAGACAGATTTTAGATGTTTCTTCTGTAACTGACTGTAAAATGAATGGCCAGATATTTCACTTAGAATTAGTGAAAGCAAGTACTTACTGTGTATGGCATATGGAGGGAGGAGACTGGAATAGGACAGGATCTGGAATTGAACTTCTGGATTCAAATCCTTTCTTCCTCTTTTATTAGCTTTGTTACTCTTATTGTCGGAATCATGTCCCTTCAAAATATATATGTTTAAGTCTTAAATCCCAATGTGACTGTACATGGAGAAAGGGCCTTTATGGAGGTAATCAAGGTTAAATGATGGGCCCTAATCCAATAGGTCCAGTATTCTTGTTAGAAGAGGAAGAGAAACCAGAGAGCTCACAAGCTCTCTATACACAGAGGAAAGATCATGCAAGGACACAGTAGAAGGCAGCTGTCCACAAGCCTAGAAGACAGGCCTCACCAGAAACTGACCCCACTTGCCCCTTGATCTTGACCTTCTAGACTCCAGACTATGAGAAAATACAATTTCTGTTGTTTAAACCATTAATCTATGATATCTTGTTATGGCAGCCCAAGCAGACTAATGCAGTGATCTGCAGATTATTTAAGCTTTTTATCCTTTTTTTTGTAAAATTATAAACTAGGTATGATAATACTGTCCTAGATCTTATAGAACTGCAGAGAAGAGAGAATTAGATGATGTGCTTGGCACATGGTAAGTGCTCAGAAACCATTAGCTACTATTATTACTTCACTGAAAATCATCCACTGTGACCTGTTTCTGGTGACTGATGGTCAGTGAGTCACACTGGGGATAATTAGGTTAAGAAAATTTAGCCAGTAAGAATTCTGCAAAGTCCTGATCCCTCCCAGTATGCGGTTGTCCTTGCTAGCTATGGAAACTCCAAATATGCTGTAGAAATAATTGATGAGGTGCTTTATAAGTACATTAATCAATTAAAAAGACAATTTACCCCTGGCTAGGAAGTAATTATTATTAATTAATAATAAATTAATAAGGTTACAACCATACAAAAAAAGAGTGGGAAAGAAGGTGAAAAGCCAAGGAATGTGAATCAGATTTTGCAAAGAATGTAAATCAGAAAGCTCAGCTTGCAAAGTGATAAGCACAGATGACTTTAGAGAAATTCACCTTGCCTCATTCACAGTTTTCACCAGGATCTCCTTCAGATAGAGAGCTCCCTCTGCTTCCATATCACAACTCCTGCTTTCATCTCCTTGTTGAACTTACTAAATTGGAGATGGACTTTCTCTGATGGATGGCCACATATATTAAAGAGCCCCATTCACTTTAATTTCTTTGTCTCTCTCCACTGATCACCTTGATACATGATGTCCTCAAAGCTCAACGGGCATATCTTTGTGTATTTTTGCCAAAAGAGTTATTGTCCATTTCAAACTTTTATTGTTGATCTAATTATAAAATACCTTCCCTCCACCTCCTGCATCCCTTAGCTGCTTCCTCTTGGTGGTCCGTTGCAGAGCCTTCTGTTTGGACCCCTATCACTCAGCTTGGACAGTAGGATTTCTGCAGTTTGGGTTGGTGTTGGCATTGACAGTGTTCTCTTTCCCTAATATCTTCCCTTTCTCCTTTTTAGCACGTCAAGGCAAGCAAGCCTTGTTTCAAGACACTGGTCACATCTTCCTTTCTTTCAAGGTGACTGAAAGCCATGTTATATTTGCCCAGGCAACCCTCAGAATCTTTGCTGAAAACAGTTCTGAAGTCCTTCATATCACTCACACATTCCTTCTTCAGATCAGAAAATTAACTGTTCACTTTATGAATTGTGACATCTGTAGTTAAGTCCCATGACTTCCTTTTCAGAATTACATCAATGGCTCTGTTCTCTAAGCATTTCTTTCTCTTTACAATAGCTCTGGAAAAACACTTCTACTTTTCACAATCACTTGTTAAAGTCCATTTAGGGGCCATAGCTACATCCACCTTCATTCTGTGCCCTTATGCAAGACTGTGACACGTCTGTCCCTTTGACCTATTTTTGTGTGTATGTGTGTGTTTTCATGGCTCTGATCACATCTATATTGGTGCCACCCACTTAATGAGTCATCTTTACTCTTTCTGCTTTAACTTCTTTATTTTTTCTCTAAATGTCTCCATTAATTATATCTGCAGGTGGGGACATCTGTTTTGCTCCTTGTTACCTTTTAAGCTGCCCCCCAGGCCTCTGGCATCTTGAGAGTGGAATAAGACTTACCTACCCTTACTTCGGAGAAGGCAACGGCACTCCACTCCAGTCCTCTTGCCTGGAAAATCCCATGGATGGAGGAGCCTGGTGGGCTACAGTCCATGGGGTCGCTGAGTCGGACACGACTGAGCAACTTCACTTTCACTTTTCACTTTCATGCATTGGAGAAGGAAATGGCAACCCACTCCAGTGTTCTTGCCTGGAGAATCCCAGGGACGGGGGAACCTGGTGGGCTGCCGTCTATGGGGTCGCACAGAGTCGGACACGACTGAAGCGACTTAGCAGCAGCAGCAGCAGCAGCAACCCTTACTTACCTCTCATATTATAAATGCTTTATTTTAAATAACTTCTTGGAGGATATTCCATATTTTTAGTGTTTGCATTAAGTATTGTATTATTATGGACAGTTCTAAATATTTGGGTTTAATGAGCTAATTTTTTATTACTTCCCAACCCATTCCACATTTCTAGAGATGAACTTAAACTCTCCATTCAGCACTACCCATCTTAATACAGGCTTGATGCTATATTATTGAACACATTTTCCTTTTTATATTTCTCTTGGGAAGTATAAACTTTCACAAATTTGATCTTCCTTCACTTACTTTGTATCCTCAGCTCTATGTTTTCTGAACAAGACCACATATCTTTTAACCATAATCATCATGGAGAGATGATGATTTTTTGTGTGTGTGGCTTATTCTTTGAGAGAAGCTTTCTTTTGGGGAGAAACTGTCATTTCCCTCATTCTTATGTTTTAATGAAAGGATTTTCAATCCAATCACCAAGAGAATGACTAACTGAAGGAAAGTTCCTACACCGAACTTCTCATTGAATTGGAGAATAACTGCAATGAATTCACCGCATCTCATAGGGGGAAAAAGAGTAACCCATCTGATTGGTGAGACTGGAAATGGCGGAGAGCTTGTATCCGCTGAGCCCTGGAAGCCAGGGGCTGTGGCTGCACTGAAACCAAGAGCCTTGGCATGACCCTCCCATGCCTTTGAACTTGACTTTTGAATCATGTACTGTTGCTGATGATTTACTTTCTTCTACGCGATGAACACAAAGGCAGACTCTCCCCAGTGTGACAGGAAGCCTGCTGTTCTCCAGCTCCTCTGATGGGCCTGAGTTTTAAGTGAGAGAGAAAGAGGACCTGCAGCCTAGGCTCAGTGAGCACCATGGGAAGACCCTGCTGTGTTCTCCAGCCACAGTAATCAGAGTGTGCTGACTACAGCTTATGAATTAGCCAGACACCCCAGCCTTACATGAGCATTCGCTGTTAGCCAGCATGCAGGACTCAGAGGAAAAGGGGTACATGATGGTATTTGGACATCAAACCTCAAGTGAATTTTCTTTAGATTTAGCCTGTATGTGTGTGTGTGTGTGTGTGTGTGAGTGAGTGTGTATGTATAATTTGCATATCAGGTCAGATCAGTCCCTCAGTCGTGCCTGACTCTTTGAGACCCCATGAATCACAGCACACCAGGCCTCCCTGTCCATCACCAAATCCCAGAGGTCACTCAGACTCACATTCATCGAGTCAGTGATGCCATCCAGCCATCTCATCCTCTGTCGTCCCCTTCTCCTCCTGTCCCCAATCCCTCCCAGCATCAGAGTCTTCTCCAATGAGTCAACTCTTCGCATGAGGTGGCCAAAGTACTGGGGTTTCAGCTTTAGCATTATTCCTTCCAAAGAAATCCCAGGGCTGATCTCCTTCAGAATGGACTGGTTGGATCTCCTTGCAGTCCAAGGGACTTTCAAGAGTCTTCTCCAACACCACAGTTCAGAAGCATCAATTCTTTGGCACTCAGCCTTCTTCACAGTCCAACTCTCACATCCATACATGACCACAGGAAAATCCATAGCCTTGACTAGACGAACCTTTGTTGGCAAAGTAATGTCTCTGCTTTTCAATATGCTATCTAGGTTGGTCATAACTTTCCTTCCAAGGAGTAAGTGTCTTTTAATTTCATGGCTGCAGTCACCATCTGCAGTGATTTTGGAGCCCAAAAAAATAAAGTCTGACACTGTTTCCACTGTTTCCCCATCTATTTCCCATGAAGTGATGGGACCAGATGCCATGATCTTCGTTTTCTGAATGTTGAGCTTTAAGCCAACTTTTTCACTCTCCACTTTCACTTTCATCAAGAGGCTTTTGAGTTCCTCTTCACTTTCTGCCATAAGGGTGGTGTCATCTGCATGTCTGAGGTTATTGATATTTCTCCCGGCAATCTTGATTCCAGCTTGTGCTTCTTCCAGCCCAGCATTTCTCATGATGTACTCTGCATATAAGTTAAATAAACATGGTGACAATATACAGCCTTGACGTACTCCTTTTCCTATTTGGAACCAGTCTGTTGTTCCATGTCCAGTTCTAACTGTTGTTTCCTGATCTGCATACAAATTTCTCAAGAGGCAGATCAGGTGGCATATACTTTTACATTTTAAAATGATTTTAGACTTATAGAAAAGGTTAGAGGTAGTACAAAGAGTTCTTGTGTGTCTTTCACCCAATATCCCTTAATATCAGCATCTTAGCAGAACTGTGGCATGTTTAAGCAAAGTAAGAAACTAACGTTGCTGCAACACTGTTAATGAAACTACAGACATAATCCTACTAATATCCTTATTCTGTTCAGTATCCAGTGCAGAATTCCACACTGCATTAGTTGTCCTGTCTTTTTAGTCTCTTCTGGCTGTAATGGTTTCTCTGTCTTTCATGACCTTGACATTTTAGAAGAGTATTTTTTCAGGTGTAGCATGTCCTCTATTTTGGGTTTGCCTGATGCTTGCTCATGTCTTATCACTGATAATGATGACCTTGACCACTTGGTGACCGAGATGGTGTCTGTCAGGTTTCCTCACTGTTAAGTTACCTTTTGTTCACTTACTAATAAGTATTTGCAAGAAATTTCAGGGCTATGCAAATATCCTGTTTTTCCATGAACTTTCTCACTAATGTTGCATTTGTTGGTTGATTATGCCCATAGCAGTTATTACTATGGTATTCTAATGGTGTTATCTATTTTCCTCATTTCTTTGGCATTTATAATCGGAATTCTTCTCTAACGAACAGTCTTCCCTTCTTCCCCATTGATTTAAGATTTAATCGGTTATTTACTTTTATCAGCATATGATCATGAATATTTATTTTATTCTTTAGATCTTGTTTTATTTTATCTAAAAAAATTTTTTTGACCACATTGCATGGCATGTGGGATCTTAATTCCCTGATCAGGGATTGAACCATGCTCCCTGCAGTGGAAGTAACCACTGGACCACCAAGGAAGTCAGTATTCTTTGGATTTTAATCCAATGTTATCATCATTTGGGCATCATTTGTGGATATTTCAGTTATTTGACATGATACCATCTTTTTATAAAATAAGGTATTTTAATTTAGAAGAATTTTAGATTTACAGAGAAGCTAGAGTTTGTATGAGTTTCCATACAAAACACATGAGATGCTAACATTATGCTGCTGCTGCGGCTAAGTCGCTTCAGTCGTGTCCGACTCTGTGAGACCCCATAGACGGCAGCCCGCCAGGCTCCCCTGTCCCTGGGATTCTCCAGGCAATAACACTGGAGTGGATTGCCATTTCCTTCTCCAATGCATGAAAGTGAAAAGTGAAAGTGAAGGCGCTCAGTCATGTCCAACTCTTAGAGACCCCATGGACTGCAGCCCACCAGGCTCCTCTGTCCATGGGATTCTCCAGGCAAGAGTAGTTTAGTGGGGTGCCACTGCCACATTATAACACAACATAAATCAACCGTGTGTGTATGTGTGCTCAGTCGCTTAGTTGTGTCCAACTCTTAGAGACCCCATGGACTGCAGCCCACCAGGCTCCTCTGTCCATAGAATTTTCCAGGCAAGAACACTGGAGTGGGTCACTGTTTCCTATTCCAGGGTATCTTCCTGATCCAGGGATCGAACCTGTGTCTCTTGCATTGGCAGGTGGATTCTTTACCACTGCACCAAATCAACTATACATCAATAAAATTAAAAAGAAAAGGAAAAAAAGACAAAATAGCTTTCAGCCTATTTCCCCCACTGTTAGCATCTTACCACAGTACATTTGCCAAAACTAAAAAAGCAATACTGGGTTACTGTTGACTAACTCTACTCTTTATTTGGATTTCAGCAGTTTTTTCATTGTCCTCCTCCTGTTTTGAGAGCCAGTCTAGTGCATCATACTGTGTTTACTTGTCATGTCTCTGAGTCTTCAGGGGGTCTTTTCTGGCCTGTGACAGTTTCACAACCTTGACAGTCTTGAGGAGTCAGGTATCCTTCAGAATACTCCATTCTGGATTTATCTGATCTTTTTATTATGATTAGAATGGAGATTTGGTTTTTTGGAAGGAATACCATAGGGGTGAAGTGCCCTTCTCCTTATATCACGTTAGAGGGGACATGATATCCACATGAAATCACTGTAATAACGTTAACCTCCATCACTTGACTAAGGTTGTGTTTGCGAGGTTTCTCTACTCTATTTTGTTGAAACAAGTCACTATGTGTAGCCCACCCTTCTGAGGAGGAGGTCTAGGATCTCACAATCCAAATCTAAATCTGAATCCATTCTCTTTACTTCAGTTCAGTTCAGTTCGATCGCTCAGTCGTGTCCGACTCTTTGCGACCCCATGAATCGCAGCACGCCAGGCCTCCCTGTCCATCACCAGCTCCCGGAGTTCACTCAGACTCACGTCCATTGAGTCAGTGATGCTCTTTACTTGGAGGTATCTATAAGTAATTGCAGGTATTATTTAAAACTCTTCTGTGAGGATTACTTGTCTTTTCTCCCCATCAGCCTTGTTTTTGCACTAGGAACACATGCAGTTTTTCCTCTCTGAGAGTCCCTTAGACAGCGTCTCCGTGTTTTTGTGTTCGAGTATTTTCTTCCTGTTGATTGTCCTTATTCCATGTGTGTTTTTAATTAGTGCTGCATGGATTCATTACAGCTCCGTTTCCTTCCCTTTTTGAGTCATCTCCTCCTAGGCTATGTTTCATTTTAGCAGACCGTCTCCACCTCTGTTACAGCTGCTCTGCTCTCTGCTTTATTTTCACCACCATGTTTTCTGTGGATACTTTTCTTGTATCTTTCTTCCTAACCTGAGGATTTTAGTCTCAGACAGAATAATCCCTTTTGACCAAGCTCTCCTAGCATCATCCTGCCATGATTTTTCTTATTCTTATTTTTTTTTGGCTCAGCTGTTGTTTATCTTCAGCTTCTCTATTTTCCTTTCCTTTTTCACCCACTCTACCATCTGGAAATCAGTATATTTATTTTCTCCTCTTTTCTTCTTTTCTTGGTCTGCCAAGGAAAGTCAATGCCAAGGAGACTTTAAGTCTCCTTAAAGTCAATGTGGCAGGCGTTACTTGCCTATTTGCTGGACACTCCATTTCACCATGACAACCTGGTCCTTGTGCAGCTCTGCCTGTCTCCCTCTTAATTTGCTATGTTTCAACATATTCCTTTTCCTCTTCACAATTAACTTTGTATGACAAATGTGTTCTTGTTCTTAATACTGAAAAACACATAAAGAGTAATTATAATAATCCTCCTAGTAAAAGTTACTATCACTTATTAAGTACTCAGAGTGTGCCAAGAATTATGCTGTCTACTTCATGTTCATAGACATACTTCATTCTCATAAGATATTTTAATCACGTCCATTTTATAGTTGGAAAAGTAAGACTCAGAGGGTTAACCAACTTGTCAGGTTCACATAGTTCATTTTAAAATTCCAAGACCATTTTTCCTTGCCATGCAATTCTGAGTCCTTCAGTCATTATTCATATTAGTCTTGAGCTATCTCTATAGAATATCTTTGGCTCTTTGGATAGCCTATGAATTCTTGATACTGTTTAAATAAAGGCGTTCTGATTTGTGGATAAGTTTATATTCTCCTCTTGCTATAAAATTTGAAGTTCCCATCAAAACAATGACCTTGAATAATGACCTTGAAGAATTTACTATACCCTTCACAAAGATGGTTTTATGTAATCCTCTTAACAACTGTTTGAGGTAGACACTAGTATTATCTCCATTATACATATAAGAATATGAATTTTTAAAGGATTTTGTTAATCTACTCAATCCACTTACACAAGCAAGTTAGTGGCCAAACTGGAATTTGAACCTGGATTGTCTGACTTGGAGCCCTCAGATCAGATCAGATCAGATCAGTCGCTCA
This sequence comes from Tragelaphus eurycerus, assembly GCA_935064755.1. Taxonomy (NCBI): domain Eukaryota; kingdom Metazoa; phylum Chordata; class Mammalia; order Artiodactyla; family Bovidae; genus Tragelaphus; species Tragelaphus eurycerus. The sequence continues at coordinate 11,162,893 of CAKXYN010000038.1, forward strand.
GTCATGTCCTACTCTTTGCGACCCCATGAACTGCAGCACGCCAGGCCTCCCTATCCATCACCAGCTCTCGGAGGTCACTCAGACTCACATTCATCGAGTCAGTGATGCCATCCAGCTATCTCATCCTCTGTCGTCCCCTTCTCCTCCTGCCCCCAGTCCCTCCCAGCATCAGAGTCTTCTCCAATGAGTCAACTCTTCGCATGAGGTGGCCAAAATACTGGAGTTTCAGCTTTAGCATCATTCCTTCCAAAGAAATCCCAGGGCTGATCTCCTTCAGAATGGACCAGTTGGATCTCCTTGCAGTCCAAGGGACTCTCAAGAGTCTTCTCCAACACCACAGTTCAAAAGCATCAATTCTTCGGTGCTCAGCCTTCTTCACAGTCCAGCTCTCACATCCATACATAACCACAGGAAAGACCATAGCCTTGACTAGGCGAACCTTTGTTGGCAAAGTGATGTCTCTGCTTTTGAATATGCTATCTAGGTTGGTCATAACTTTCCTTCCAAGGAATAAGCGTCTTTTAATTTCATGGCTGCAGTCACCATCTGCAGTGATTTTGGAGCCCAGAAAAATAAAGTCTGACACTGTTTCCACTGTTTCTCCATCTATTTCCCATGTAGTGAGCCCTACTCTTAACTAATTCGCTATACACTGTACTGTTTATCCATCTCCTTGCCCTTTCATCCTTAGTCTTAACTAAGAATTATCATGTGGGAAATAAAATTGTGAGAAGGTCTACAAGGTTAAATGAAGCATTCCATTTAGAAAGCATCATTTAACATATTCTCAGACTATGATATCATATTCATCTCCCAGACCACTGAGGGCAGTTAGTCATAATGGAAGATTAAGAGTTTAAAAAGGTATTAGTCACAAAAGAAAAGAGATCATAGCATCCTGCTTTGTTTCACAGATTCTGAGCAATAAAGAGATAGTCACATTAAGCACACAGATTCATTTCTAAATGACATGTTCTTACAAATTTCCAAGTATTAGTAATTTTTAGGATGCTGTCTCATCAAGCATCTTAAAATTTCATTACCATAGATATTAAGGAATGCTCAAACACTCCCACTTGCTTGCAATCTGTTCAACATCAGGTATGATAAGTGAGTCGGGGATTAGGATTTGAAAATCCTTGATATTACACAGATATTCATTATTAGGGAATTGATCATGATGGAATTGAACCTGTTAGAATGAATTAGTGCACGTTCCTAAATGGAACAGAAGCTTGTAAATTGCTTAGCAATTTCAGTTGTATGGAAAGCCATATATATGAAAAAAAAATCCACTTAACTTCCAAAGAACAGTGAATTTGAGAATTTGAAGAGATAAAAAACTATAGAAGGTGAGTTGAACATGCTGTCCAATAGTTTTGTGCCTGAATTGCTACACTTATAGTATCTAACAGAAAGCAAGGATAATGGCAAAACGACTGAAATATAGTGTGAGTGATACATTACCATCTGAAAACCTAAATGATCACTCCTGCATCAAAAAAATGAAGGCCTTGGCTGTTAGCTCTCCCACTGTAATGAAATGTACAGGGAACTTTAGCTCAGGCTCTCCATACACTTTAAGTCCCTTGATTCTAGGATTGTGCCACTCAAATATTACTCTACAATATAAAAATGATCGTTTCTGAAGATAGTCAAAGCAGCATTTACCTCTCAGACTATCCTTTCCAATAATCCCATTACTACTGGTGACATACTTACTATCAATGGCCGCTACATATCTTCAAGTCACCAAGAGATGTGGAAGATTTTAGGTTGTCACTGAACAGTTATTACTACACACATGTTGTATAGAATCCCAGGAGTACGAAGCTATACATTATAGAGGATCTCTTGTTCCCATCCTGGCCTCTTGTGCCCCTGTTTTCCTCAAGAGGCCACTGCTATTGCCAGTTTCTTGCATGTGTTTACAAAGGTACTCTGCCCTTTTCCACAAGAGGCAGCATTTCAGAGTGATGTGCAGCACCTTTAAAAAAATTAACATCTTTATTGAAGCATAATTTACACACTATACAATTAATCTATTTTTAAGTGAACATCTGATGATTGGTAGTAAGTTTACGGTTTACAATCCTGTGACCATTGCTGCAGTCCAGTTATTATAACATTTACACTATTCTAAAAAGATCCCTGGTGACCATTTGCAGTCATTCCTTCCCACCCAGCCCCAGGAAACCACTAATCTACTTTCTGTCTCTAGAGATTGGTCTTTTATGGGCATTTTATATAAATGCAACCTTTAATATGTGGTCTTGTGTTACTGGCTTCTTTCACTTAGCGTAATGCTTTTATGATTCATAGATATTGTAGCATATAACAGTACTCTTTTCTTTTTATTGTTAAACAGTTTTCCAGTATGAGTATACTGGGTATACCTGTGGTTTATTCATTATTCAGTTGATGCCCCTTTTGATTTTTTTCCCACTTTTTGGCCATTACACATAATGTTGTATGAATGTTAACACACAAGTCACACATGTGTTTTTCATTTCTCTTGAGTTGATGTGCAGGAAGGGAATTCTTGGATTGCATGGAAATTATATATTTAACATTTCTGCAACTGCCAAGCTATTTCCAAAATGACTATTTTATTTTTCATTCCCAATAACAAGTAAAGGGTAAACTCACTTGGCCTGGGTGCCTCAACACTTTCACATTCCCAAGAAAGCTCTGTCTTAGGACCAACCCTTGGCTGGTTCTTGGGTGGTAAATTCTGAGTTCTTGGAATATTCTGCCTCTAAGGGTGTTTTTGTATGCCTGATACTTTGGGTCACCAATTTGATCAGATATTTTATGCTAACTGCTATTTACAGAGAACATCTGATTTTGCTCTGAGGAGGGTGGGGGGAGGGTCTGAGTAGCTGAGGTCAGTGGCACAGATGTGACATGCCTACATAGCCAACTCCCAGTAAAAGCCCTGGACACCAAGGCTGGGTGAGCTTCCCTGCCTGGTTACGCTTTGCATTATTGCTGAAAGAATTATGTGTGTCCATGTGACTCCACTGGGAGGGCACCTGGAAGCTTGTACCTGGCTTCTCCTGGACTTCACCCATGTGCCTTTTCCTTTTGCTGATTTCACTCTGTATTCTTTCACTCTAGTAAACAGTAATCATGACTGAGTGTAACAACTTTTCTTAGTCTTGTGAGCTCTTCTAGCAAATCATCAAGACGACGTACAAACCCATTTTTTAATTTTGTTGTTCACCTTATTGTTACTTTATAACACATTTATAGTAGATTAAGGAATTATCTCCTATCTGCAATATAAACTGTAATTTTTTTTTATTAATTTACTTTTTTTCTTTTGACTTTGTCTACACTGCTTTTGGGGCTTCCCCAGCGGCTCAGCAGTAAAGACTCCGCCTGCAGTGCAGGAGCCACAGGAGACATGGGTTCAATCCCTGGGTCAGGAAGATCCCCTGGAGGAGGGCATGGCCACCCACTCCAGTATTCTTGCCTGGAGAATCCCATGGACACAGGAGCCTAGCAGGCTACAGTCCATGGGGTCCCAAAGAGTCATACACGACTGAAATGACTTAGCAGTCACACATGCACAATGCTTTTTTTAGTCAATGCAAATTAAAACTTACTACTTTTGTAGAATCTAATTTATCATTTTTATGGAATCTATGTTTTATATCATAATTAGAAAGATTTTTACCAGTATGATTCTACTGAGATGTTTTGTATAGTTCCTTTAGAATTTTTAAATGTTTGATCCATATCAAGAATCTGTTTGGGTAAGGTCAGAGGTAGGGACATAAATTAATTTCTTTCAAAATTGCTAACCATTATTACACCATCACTGACTAGTTAACCTTGAATCCATTAATTTGAAGTGTCTCCTTTGTCATATATTAATTTTTCAAATGTATGTTGGCTTATTTTGGAATTTTTTTTCTTCTATTGATCTGTTTGATTTTTCGTTAAGATGTGAGAGCTGGATGTGAAGAAGGCTGAGCGCCGAAGAATTGATGCTTTTGAACTATGGTGTTGGAGAAGACTCTTGAGAGTCCCTTGGACTGCAAGAAGATCCAACCAGTCCACGAGGAGATCAGTCCTGAATTCTCTAGAGGAATGATGCTAAAGCTGAAACTCAGTATTTTGGCCACCTCATGCGAAGAGTGACCATGGAGAAGACCTGATGCTGGGAGGGATGAGGGAGGAGGAGAAGGGGACGACAGAGGATGAGATGGCTGGATGGCATCACTGACCGATGGATGCAAGTCTGAGTGACCTCCGGGAGCTGGTGATGGACAGGGAGGCCTGGCGTGCTGCGGTCAGGGGTCGCAAAGAGTCGGACATGACTGAGCAACTGATCTGATCTGATCTGATCTGAAGTAGTGCCAAACTCTTTTAATGTTTCACTTTATAACAAGTTTCACTATTTTGTAGGGCTAGCTCCCCCTTTCCTTAGTCATTGCTTTTCTGTTTCAGAAATTTCTGGGTTATTCTTGCTTTTTAAATTTTTATTTTAGCTTTAACTTTTTCTCTCATAGCTTCACAGTACATCTTATTGGCATGATGAGTTAAATTGTATCAGATTTATAGATTAACCCACCAGGATGTTAACCCACCACATCCATTCATGTGAGTTGGACCATAAAGAAGGCTGAGCACCAAAGAAATGATGCTTTTGAACTGCGATGTTGGAGAAGACTCTTAATAGTCCCTCGGACTACAAGATCAAACCAGTCAATCCTAAAGGAAATTAACCCTGAATATTCATTGAAAGGACTGATGCTGAAGCTGAAACTCCAATACTTTGGGCACCTGATATGAAGAGCCGACTCATTAGAAAAGACCGTGATGCTGGGAAAGACTGAAGGCAGGAGAAGAAGGGGACAGCAGAGGATGAGATGGTTGAATGACATCACTGATTCAATGAGCATGAGTTTGATCAGTCCATGGGGTTGCAAAGAGTCAGATAGGTCTGAGTGACGGAACATCAACAGTGTTGAATCTTCCTACTTGAATCAACAATATGTTTTCTGTTTGTAAAAATCTTTTTGTTTCTCAGAGGTATTGTAGATTTTATTTCATATAACTCTCAAGAATCTTTAGCTAAGTGTATTTTCACTTCTTCTATTGTCTTGTCTTATCCTTCCATAGGGCAGTGTGTCCTTGATTTATAGAAGCAATTGCTTTATTTAGGTTTTCTGTTTCTTGACCATATGCTTGGTTGCCCATCTAACCTGTGGCAATATTATTCTAGTAAGTGTTCTTCTTTGGTAATTTTTAAATTTTCTTCATCATTTTCTTTCATCACAGGGTATTTATATAGATTCTATTCTATTTTGGATGAGATGTTTCTTCCCAGAGAAGTTATCTTCAGAAGTATTATCAGGAGTATGGAGAAGGTAACCGTGACACAGTGTTTGGTGTGTGGGTGGGTTCTTTTAGTCTTTACTTGAGGTATCTAAAGTATGACCCGTGGGACTGTTAACAATGCATAATGCTTCTTTTTCACCTGACCTCAGCGACAGTTTCTTATAAATATGGTGTCTGCCTTATTCCTCACTTCCTACATCTCACCTCACTTCTAGGTCTTTCCTGGTAAACTAAGTCCAGTAGCTCCTGCTGCCTGTGCACACACATGTCCTCGTTCCACTGTTGTCTTAGATTCCTGTGGGAAGCTGTGCTTGGCCATACTTTTTCTCAGACCTACAGTGTGGTCATCTTTCAGCATCTTCTCACAATCCTACTTGACCTCCCTCATACAGTGTGGTTTGGAATTAATGACCTCTCCAACTTTCAGTGAAGAAATTGTCACTTTTCTTCTTGTGGCTTTTGTTTGACTTCAAAGACGAAAGTAAAAATTGCCATTTTTGTTTCACAGTTTACAAACTAAAAGCCTATCCTACCTCTCAGTGCTTAGTTCTAAATAACGTTTTGTGTGTGCATGCTCAGTCATGACCGACTCTTTGCGACCCCATGGACTGTAGCCTGCCAGGCTCCTCTGTCCATGGGAGATACTACTTAAATGCGTTTTTTGTAGAGGGTGTTCTTATGTGGTTGAAAAGAGCAAGGACTGAGGTAGAAGCAGTGATGCTTTCTGAGTTCCTTCTGATGATCTGGAGACACTCAGGTAATTTGTTTTTCTGTCCAGGAACCCCATTTTCCTAAATTTTTCCATACTGAAGGTATAGAATTTTCTTCTTTTCTCCTTCTTCTGCTGGTTCTTCTTTAAAACTCTCTCTAGCCAGTGAGAAAAACTGGAATAAGTTAGCTTATTTTACATTTAATAATTTCCTCCCTGGACTCTAATGCTGCCCTCTCTAACCTTGGATCAGTAAGCATTTCATGTCCCTCTTTTAAAACCTATAGCACATTCACCTTGTCATCTGAAATATATGGAAACCCATGGGCTCCGGCTTGTTAGGGTGATTCTCCTCCAACTGGAAAATGTCATTTCATCTCACTCATTGCCCAAGGCAAGTCCAAGGACTAGTCTGAGTTTAATGAGGAAGATGGTATAGGCTTCCCCCAGGATGAAGAGAGGAAGTAGATATTGGTGAGTAGTGGTACCATCTAGCACATTAACAAACCCTTGTTGAATGCTTGCTATGCACCAAATACTTCAAGAATATTCCACCAAAGGGGGAATTAAGCTCCAAGAAACAGAATTATATTAGCTCTGAAGTTTCCTGCAATGCTAAAATTCTCAGAATTACTTTTATTCATTATATCAGAATGTTTGCCTAGTTCAAGTGTACTCATAATCAAGTTTGATGGGAAAGGGCAATAATATTTCTGAAGGCGGTTCACTCTGAGGGAGGGTAGAAATGGCGGTGGTGGGGAAGGTTGCCACAGTCAGAAGACTACATAATACAGGCATTGTGTCCCTCATCCTGCAGCCTCTCTGTGCACATGTGCTGTTTTATCCTGTGTTGACCCTAACTGAGAATTCAGCACTTCCAGTCTCCTCCAAATTCATCTACAAACCTATGGCAGTCTGTTTGAGCTGCTGTAATATTTGGGTAGCTTATAAACAGCCGCAGTGTATCTCTCACAGCCCTAGAAGCTGAGAAGTCCAAGGTGCCAGCACAGTCTTGTTCAGGTGCAGGCCCTCATCCCAGTTCATAACCAGCTTCTTCTTGCTGCCTTCACGTGGTTGGAGGTGGCTAGGGATCCTCATGGATCCCATTCATGAGGGCTTCACCCTCAGGACCTAAGTAAACACTTTCCAAAGCCCCCACCTCCTAAAACTATCACGTTAGGCATTAAAATTTCAAACTGGGAAGTGGAGGGCACAAAAATTCGGACCAGAGCATCTCCTCCAAATCTTAAGTTTTATAGTACACATTCCCGAAGGAAGAAGAATATTGTGTTTATATTATACTCCTCAGCCAATGAATTGGACAATCCCTTGGGTTTCCCTGGTGGCTCAGACAGTAAAGAATCTGCCTCCAATGCAGGGGACTCAGGTTCAGTCCCTGAGTTGGGAAGATCCCCTGGAGAAGGGAATGGCACCCCACTCCAGTGTTCTTACCTGGAGAATTCCATGGATAAAGGAGCCTGGGGGCCACAGTCCATGGGATCACAGAGAGTCGGACATGACTTAGCGACTAACACTTTCACTTTCAACATGTATTTGTTTTCTCTCAAGACTCATTTTGGCTTCCCTATATTAAGAGCTCCATTCTCTGGCTCTTTCGTGGCTCCAGATCCAAGCTTGCCAACTCTCTAACTTTCCTTCTTTATTTCAGTTTTTCATTCTCCTACTTAAGAACAACAAAATTTCCTTTGTCTTATGCATAGCATATTAGCAATCCTTGTTTGCTGCAGTTCCCCACCCTTGGTGCTTCCTTCTCTAACGACTCCTCGAGATTTTTTTTTTTTTTTAACACAAAAGATGACCTCTTTAAGAAGTGTTTTGGTGCAAAATCTCCTATATTCCCTTCTTGTTACGTTAGTATGAGGGAGCCCTTGGGAACATGAGAAGGGAAGCTGAGACAAGGTCAAATGTAATTGCAGCTTTTTACAGAGATGTTCATACTGGCTCTGACATGTCTAGAAGCATCATCCTTTCAGCCCTACCAAATCTCCTTGCATTCAGATATAAGAACACATGGTGAATGAATGTCAATATTGTTATGTGGCAACATCTTGATTAGGAAGAGCAAGAGGGTTTAGAGCTGAACAGATCTGGGCTCAAATCTCAGCACCATTACTCCCTAGTTGAGTCAATCTTTGGTAAATTGCAAGCTGCTTAATCTCTCTTAGCGTCTCCATCTCACATACATGCACGCATGCATGCACGCACGCACCACACACACACACACACAATAAAAGTACACGCTTCATCATGTAAGGATGAAAACATGGAATATACAAAGCATTGAGAACAGTGTTTGGCTCTAAGTAGGTGCTCAGTCAGTGGAAATTGGTTTTTACACCTCTAAAGGAAGAAATAACTACCTTTCTCATTGGCAATGTTTAGATCTTTATCCTTTACTAAGTGGCTAGATATATTCAGGATGGTCATTAACTAAATTAAATTTTCAATCTTCACAGGTATAATGACTGTAAGATCTCAATTCTCTCAACTCAATATAATAATTAAATCTTATTTTTAGAGATTTTGGCAGCTCCAGTTTCAGGACAATGGAGCCATTCTTGTCATCAATGACCAACAAAAGATGATACATGATTAATTTGCAAGTTATATTTTAATAGAATCTGTTATAAAAATAAAGCTGAACAATGGAATTGGAGTTGTTTTCATGTAATACAGTGTCCTTTGACATTCATAACTGTCCCTTCAGGGGAGTAGAATTCATGTGATTGTCTCCAACATGGATGAAGAAACCAAAGCTCAGACACACGAACAAAGACCTTTGGAAGATAAAGCTTGGGTTTTTTTCTCTTGTAAAAATTTCATTAAATGAAATAATGACAATAAAAAGCTTCATAAGTTTGTAAAAATATAAGTAATTACTGTGATTGCTCTTATCTTGGAGTAGACAGTCTAATAAGTCCTAGACCTTGAAACTTGCCATTTTCAGTTCAAACCAAAGCATTTAATTCCATTACCTAACTCTTCCCGGAATACCTTCATCTTGATTTTCGTTCTAAACTAAGGATCTGCTTTTCTTCTAGGCCCGTGTAATGAGGTAAGAGTTAGAAGAGACTTGGTCTTTAAGACCTTCTATGGGGTCCTTGAAAAGGTGGGTCACTGAGGACCAAATCCCCAGTAAGAATCAGCTGAAAGCTTTGTAAAGAGAAATGGGTTTAACCCAAGAGCCCCCAGCCTCCAGGATCAAATGCCTGGTGATCGAGGTGAAGCTAATGTAATCATAATAGAAATAAAGCACACATTACATGTAATGTGCTTGAATCACCCTGAAACAACCCCTACCCCCACCCCCACCTGTGGAAAAACTGTCTTTCATGAAACCAGTCCTTCCTTGGTGCCAAAAAAAGGTGGGGGACCACTGATTTAACCCACACAACCATAGGTTGTGAATACAGACTTGGATACTAGAGTTCTGTGGATTACAAGGTCTCTTCTTAAGGCCTTTTGTTCAGAGTGGAACTTGAGGACCTTACAATTTGTTGATGCTTCTGCCTTCTGGTCCTCCTTTCAAGTATGTGGCAAACATATCTCCCTCCATTAGTCAGCTCTTCCAGTGTATTGTATGGTTGACCCTGTGGGTTCATCTCCAGGGTTATAGCCACAGTAACTATTGAATATTAAAGCATTTCTAAAAACAGCTTGCAAGTCTGTTTTGCATTATTGCTTTAGTGAACTTTTGTAGATCTATTGTTTTTATAGAATTCCTAGAAAATAGACAAGGCCTGTTTTCCCTTTAGCTAAAAGTGCACTGATTTCACTTATGAAAAGAATCAAGATTATTTCTAAGTGAGTTTAGTCAGCTGTACTTCAGAAGAAAGAATGCAATTTTGAGGGAATACATTTGCATGTAGATTTTTAATAAAAATCACCAGTGTCTTTCCATCAATAGACATTCTGAATAATTCTCAGTATGTTTTCTTTTTTGACAAAATTGAAGTGGTCGTTTCAGCATTTAAAAATATCTTATGAAACTGACTTCAACACATGAAAGTTCAGCATTGATATGTGTCTGTCAACTTAGCTTCAAAATTCAGGTTTCAAAGGCATTTATTTTTCTCTTCCCTCTTGTAGCCGAGGGTGGGTGGTACAAGTTTTCCTGAATTACTGACAGAACCAACTGATCAATTATCCCCTGACTAAACTTTCCTCACCATGCACCCTATTGCAGTACCCGAGAGTGAGGCAGGTGCTGTCACTAGCTGCTGTCTCTCTTCCCATGTCTGAGACATGGAGTGCAGGTGCAGGAAAACAGGGCATTAAAGTACAAGAGAGCCAGGTGCCATCACACTGTTCCCCCTGTATCCCTCACTCCCTTGATAGGTGTTTAGAATCGACCTAAGGCTCAGTGGGAAAGAGATTTGCCAACATCAAGAGGATTTTAAATAGCAATGTGAGATAATGGTTCTGAGCTGAATTGTGTTCCCCCAACCTCCAGTGTTTCCGTCCTAACCCCCTGTATTTCAGAATGTGATTGTATCTGGAAAGAGGGTCTTTAAAGAAGAAATTAAGTTCAAGTGAGGTCATTGGGACCCAATGCCCAGTGTCCTTATAAGAGGAGGCGATTAGGACACAGACACACATAGATAGTTGACCACTGAAGACGTAGGGCCTTCTGGTGGCCATCCACAAGCGAACCAGAGAAGCCTCAGAGCAAACTAGCCGTGCTAACTGATCTGGGAGTTCTAGCCTCTAGAACTGTGAGAAAATAAATGTCTGTTGTTTAAGTTACCTGTTCTGTCATGCAGTCCTCTAAAACTAATACAGTAAAATGAAATGTGTACACACACACACTTAGATTACTTTAGAGTCTGTAAGCAGAGTCCCTAGAAAGAGTGGGCCACCGCCACTGATTCTGTTGTTACTCCTGGTCCCCGTCCTACGAAAAGTTGAAAGGTACATTCTCTATAACCCGTTAAAAGGACTAGGTGAGTAACAAAGATTAGTGTTATCTCTAGGAGGTGAAAAGCCCTTCAACCCTCTGTCTTCACTTCTACATCTCTCTCTGAGGATAAAACAACAGAACTGGGGGTTATCTATCCCTAGGATTACTGTGAAGATAGTGTGAGTGTGTGTGTGTATGTATGTGTGTGGGGCATAAACCTGCTAAGGACACATAGTAAGCATTATGTGTTTGCCTTATTGTTACTTTCACCATTATAGGCTTCTTGAAAGGATTTAGTAAAGCAAATTATATAAACCATAGCCTTCTCAACATTACAAATATCCAATAAGTGAAAGCTGGTATATTGACTTGTTGTAATTAAAAGTACAAGCTTTGGAATCGAAAAATGTTGATTAGAATCCTGGCTTTTTCTTTCCTTCCCTCCCTGCAAAGTCTGCTTCTCTCTGTCTTTCCATCTCAGTTAATGGCAGCTCCGTGCTTCCAGTTCCCAAGGCGGAATATCTCGGTATCATCCTTGGTTATTCTTTTTCTTGCAAGCTTCACAATGTGCCATCAAACCCTGCTGATTTTATCTTCAAGATATATCCGGAAACTAAACTTTTTACACCACCTCCCCTGCCAATACCACCGTGGTCCAAACCACTCTCATCGCTCCTGGCTTATTATCAACATCCTAAACAGTTGATAAACAGTTTATCCTTTTTATAAGAGTTTATCCTGTTTAACAGCATCCTAAACAGTTTTCTTATTTCTTCACTTTCTTCCTTTTGTTTTGTTCTGGATACAACAGACAGAATCCTTTTAAAACATTTCACTCTTCTGCTCAAAACTCTTTAGTGGCTCTCCAAGATAAGAACCAAACTTACAACACCCTACTGGGCTCTATGTAGTCTGCATGCTCCCTTACCCCTGCATTACTAGCTGACTTCATTTCTTCCTTCTTTCCCCTTGCTTGCTCCTCTTTAACCAGAGAAGGCAATGGCATCCCACTCCAGTACTCTTGCCTGGAAAATCCCATGGATGGAGGAGCCTGGTAGGCTGCAGTCCATGGGGTCGCTAAGATTCAGACACAACTGAGCGTCTTCACTTTCACTTTTCACTTTCATGCATTGGAGAAGGAAATGACAACCCACCCCAGTGTTCTTGCCTGGAGAATCCCAAGGACCAGGGAGCCTGGTGGGCTGCCGTCTCTGGGGTCACACAGAGTTGGACATGACTGAAGCGACTTAGCAGCAGCAGCAGCAGCTCCTCTTGGGCAGCGCCGACCTCATTAGCTGCTTTTTGAACAAAACTGTTTGACTTCTGCCTCAGAGCCACTGCGCTTGCTGTTTCTGCTGCCTTGAATGTTCTCTTTCTCACAACTCTCAGGTTGCAGTTTCCCTGGGAACTCTAAATTTGCACCCCTCACCCAACTGTCTTTATCCTCATCTTTCTAGATTATTTTTTCATAGATTTATCTCCTAAAACTCTATTCATTTCATTTTTCCCTTGTCAACTGTCCACACTATAATGTAAGTTCTTGAGAGGAGGGACTATCATTTATTGTGTTAATTGCTGAATTGCCAGTGTTTTGAAATACTAGGAAAGATTAAGTAGTGGATGAAAAGAGAGTTGTAAGAAATTTAAGGAACTTAAGCAACTCAGCCTGTGGGTTTTATTATTTTCACACATTGTGGCACATGTCAGAAGTTCCAATGGGCTTTTATGATTTATACTTGAATGTCAATGAAAGTGTTGTGGGTCAATAAAATATTTAGTTCTCTTTTTCCAGAGAACTTTTTGTTATTGTTGTCATTCATAAATAAATAGACTAGAAAACCCTCATATATTTTACCTCATATATATAAACAGTGACAATAATAAGAGAATCCATTTACTGTGCTTGCATGCTAAGTCAATTCAGTTGTGTCTCACACTTTGTTGCCCCATGGACAGTAGCCCGCCAGGCTCCTCTGTCCATGGGATTCTCCAGGCAAGAATACTGGAGTGAGTTGACATGCCCTCCTCCAGGGGATCTTCCCGACCCAGGGACCGAACCTGAGTCTTTTATGTCTTCTGCACTGGCAGGTGGATTCTTTACCACTAGTGCCACCTGGAAAGCCCTCCATTTACTGTATACTTAATATATTCAAGGAATACATTATCTTATTTTGTAATTAAAAAATGCTTAATGTATTTCCCATTTCAGAAATAAATGGCAGATCTGAGTTCAATATATGGATTTAGAATCCATATCTAGTAGTAATGACAAAACCTAGTTCTTATCATTCCTCTGAGGCACCACCCAATTATTAGTATAATTATTCCCTTTGGGAATATATAACATATTCATCATTATTTGAAATAAAATTCCTAGAAAGTAATAATTTTATAGTATGAATTTCATAGGAATTTTTGCATTTATTTTTGGAAACTGTTAGCTGTTTCTTGTCTCACTTGAATATAAGCCAATAGGCAAGGGCTGATTATGGGTTTGATTTAAGACTGCTTCCCCTAAATGTTTCTACTTCCCTCAAAATGTTCAAAACTGATTGTAAAAATGGTTAGTAAGATATAAGATTTCATAGGCTTTGTGTACTAAAGAATTTGACTGGTGTTCTTTCTTGGTTCCTAGGAGGTGACCTCTAAAACCTTGGTATTTCCTGAGTAATAGGAATTTCTTTGTTCATTACAATGGGTTCGAAGATATGTTATGTTAACCAGATGATTCAGGATGGGGCCAGTCATGCCAGAAAAACCACTCATCTGATTAGAGGGTTGGAACTTTGAGCTTTGAGATTGCCAGCCCAATCTCCAGGCAGGGAATGGCTGTTAGAGATTGAGTTCGACCTTGGAGCTAATGATACAATCAGTCATGTCTACATGATGGGAATCCTGATAAAAACTGTGGACACTAAAGCTCAGGTGAGTGTCCTTGGTTGGCAGCACATTGTACCATCACACACCCGTGAGGAGGGTAATGTGTCCTGATCATCCTGTGGGAGAGAGGAAAATGTAATTAGCTTCATGTTTGGAACCCTCCCAGACCTCACCCAATGCAAACTTCCTCTTTAACTGATCCTGACTTACATCCTTGTGATAATAAAACTATAATCTTTACTATAGCATTTTTCTGAGTTCTGTGAGTCATTTTAGTGAATTACTGAAACTGAGGGGGTAGTGGAAACCCATACATCTTTAGCCAGCTGGTAAGAATTGGGGGTATCCTGGGGACTCCTAAACTTGTGGTTGATATCTGAAGGCATGGCAGTCTTGTGCCCTTAACCTGACAAGTTTTGCCCAACTCTGGGTAATTGGTGTCAAAAGTCATTGCAGCTTTCTTTCTTTTCCTCTATCCAAATATTTAAACTTCTTTTAATAGAAATATTCCTGAATAAATACTGGTGATTTTTAACATAAGGCATCACTTCTCCTTTGTTGAAGGAGATAGTACTTTAACAGTGACAGATTCATTCACATGATTCATTTTGTAAGATAACTGGATTGTCATGGTCCCTTTGAGAAGATACAAAATCTTCAAAAGCTATATCTCAAATATCTAAGGACTTTACTTTGAAGCTTCAAATGACTTTAAAATTAGAAGTCTGATAAGAGGAAATTGAAGCTCATGATCATTTCCATAGGAAGGTGAAAAAATAGATTGCCATGGTTTCATCCAGAAAGTACAAAATGTGAAAGATCTTTGTGTGTCTCTAAGACAGATTTTAATTTAGTTTCAAGATAAATTTAAATAAAGATAATAACATGAAGCAACCCCTTATGGCCGTTCTTAAACAATGGTAAAAATAAACCTGAACACACATTTCTCTTAATCTGGAAGATATTCTTGTATATTTGATTAAATGTAGCTTTGAGAGGCTCAAAGAATTATATGCCTTATTACTAACACTTCCTGTAAGACTATTAGAACTACAACCAGAAAAAAATAATCCCCCGTTTATTCTTCACTCAATCATATCATTGAATGTTCCTTAAAAGAAAGAGTAATATTTGAAACTTCTTTCTTGCTATTGTTTGCATAGGGATGTCACAATTTTTAAATGCTACCATTTTTATATACATAGTTTCATTGGAGAAGTCAGAGTATATAGACTTTTTATTACTTTTGGAAATAGCTCTACATCATAGGTTCCAAATGACAGAGAGATGGCAAGGCAATGCTAATGGATCCTGAGGCATCTCAGTTCTGGATGGGATTGTGTTCAAAAAGATTTAGTTCAATAATCAAAGATAATTTTCAAAGCATTTCATTTCTTACTGGAAATCAAGAAAGATCCAATTGAAAACTTATACTAGAATGTTTAAAACCCTTTCCCTCCATTTCTCAATCTTATTGTACACAGAAGCCTCAGAATTTTTTGCTGGTAAAAACCTCAGAGGATCTACAGCGCCCAGCTTCTAATCACCATTCTCTCCCTCTCCTCCAGCCCCCTATATCTCTTCTTGGTCTCTACATGATGAAGACTAACCTGACCTCATATCCTACCCTCTTCATGAAAACCCTGTCACTTTAAGAAAGGAGATTAATTTGCATAAAGTTAAGCAAAATAAAATTAAAAAAAAAAAGTGAATAAAAAAGGCAAAAAAAAAAAAAAAAAAGAAAGGAGATTAAGTTAAAGGATTGGGAAATTAGATTTGAGTTTCCAAGGTGCTCTTTTTCAGATTATTATAGTCACTGCTATTAACTCAATAACAGTGATGATGGTCTTTCTTCACATCTTATCTTTGGTGGATCTGTTCTAATGTACCCATTCACTTTGCAAAGTCTACATGAAGACATCTAATATTCTAAATTATATAGTACACAAAAGTAATACTCAAGAGAGCAACAGATGGCTGATCTAAGGATAAATGCACTTCTTGAAAGAACTGTTTATTTAGGAAGGTTTTTTATGATACATTCAACTCATACTGTCACCATCACTGACAAGCATCTAGCTCAAGCAAGACCACTTTGTTAAACATATTACTGACATTATTTCTTAATAAATGTTGAAACAAGCACCCAGGTGGCCAGCGGAATAGCTTGCCTGCTGCTTGCTTAGTTATTTCATGGGACAAAGCTATTAAATGAGAACATTTTGAGAGAAGAATGTCCGTCAGTGTGAACGTAAATGCCTCAGGTTTGCCTCTTTTATGTAAAAGCGTGTTTCAAAACACTTTCCCATTGTCACTGCGCCTTTAATTAGACTAGATGCAGTTGGATTCAACAACTGGGATGCTGGCTGGTTGACTTGATTACTGTTGTTTATTACTTTTTTATTCCACCCAAGTAAACTATCTTCTCACCCACTGTTAGCACATTCTGTAATTTTCCTCCCAGGAGGTGGAGAATTTTGTTCTTTTGTACCACTGCTTGTTCTCCATTGCTTTATTGTTTTAACAAAACTTAACCAGATTTCAGCTCTATGAAGGTTTTAGTTAGAAGGTTTCTGTTTTATCTTCACTAACATTAGCCTTTTTGGTAATTACATGGTTCATTACAAAAAACGACAGGCTTTGTTTGATTGCTGCACACTTTTATTGTTTTTGTTTATTTGTTTTTATATTCAGCGCACTTAAAAGGAACTTTATTATCCTGGTGTTCTCAGTTACCTGGTGAATTAGCATGCCGTTTGTTTACTGAGGATTGCTGGTAGCTTCTGGAAATGCAGTCATTAGAATGTATTCTCTGCTACTTAATTGGGTGGAAATTGTATTCCTGGTTATTTTACAGTCTAAAGATTACATTTTAATGTAACTCTCAATGTTGTTTTTCTGTGTCGTCCTTTTTTAGGGGGTGAAATTACTCGATATGAGCTGTTCTATCATGAGGAAAAAGCTGTTCTAAAACTGAGACAGCTGGTAAATGAACTTGTGAAATTTCAGGAGAATCAAAAATTTCATTGTCATAAAATAGGACTGAGTAACAGAAACATTCTTAAGGTTAGGCTGTGGGACTGGGTGGCCCACAATACAGAAAAGACCCAATTATCTGAAAACTAGTGCAGAACTTTTTGATACTGTGTTGCTGCTACTCAGTCACTTCAGTCATGTCTGACTCTGTGCGACCCCATAGACGGCAGCCCACGAGGTTCCCCCGTCCCTGGGATTCTCCAGGCAAGAACACTGGAGTGGGTTGCCATTTCCTTATCCAATGCATGAAAGTGAAAAGTGAAAGTGAAGATGCTCAGTCGTGTCAGACTCTTAGCGACCCCGTGGACTGCAGCCCACCAGGCTCCTCCATCCATGGGATTTTCCAGGCAAGAGTACTGTGTTACATATAGATAATTGGTGTTTGAAAGAATAACCTTAAAGCAATTTCAGGAAATAGCAAATAAAGACTCAATTATATTGCATGAGATTTTTAAGGATTAGATTTTATTATGCTTAATTATTTTAATCATACATTGTGTTTACATATACAGTATAATATTTTATACTATATATAGTATATATACATAAACAATATAATATTTTATATATTAATTCTTGAATAATGAGAAGTTTGCATCTCTCAGTCACTTGGGACAAATTAGTTTGCTATGATGAATGCCTGTAATTTACAGGAGTCTGAAATCAATCTATGTTCTACTGAATTTTGCTCTGTAGCAGATGACATCTCCAGTGAGTTCCAGTTTATTGTACATTCACACTATGATAACTATAACAATTAATCACTTTATCACTGTGCATTTTAAGTTCTGATGGATATGAACTGAACTCATTAAAATAGTAGAGGACTCACTGACTTTGCATTAATTGGTTCTTAGAATAGAAATTTGCCATAGTTATGATATGCATCCATATACGTTGTTTTCCCGACTCTTTTTATGTGATCTATCTCTGGTCCTTTCTGATGGCTAACCAGTATTGTAAGCCTTGACTTAACTCATACTATGCAATCATAGTATCAGGGATCACAGGCAGAGTCTTATCCACTGTACCACCAGGGAAGTCCTCTGCCTCTGTCTTCATGTGGTCTTCTCTCCTTTTCTTATAAGAAGGATACATCAGTGATAAAGAATCTTCCTGCCAATGAGGGGATGCAAGAGATGTGAGTTTGATCCCTGGGTCAGGAAGATTCCGTGGATGAGGAAATGGCAACCCACTCCAGTATTCTTGCCTGTACAATCCCATGGACAGTGGAGTCTGATGGGCTACAGTCCATGAGGTCGAAAAGAGTCGGATAAGACTGAACGACTGAGCACATGCAATCGTAAGCAGCTGAAATCAGAAAACTATATAGAGAAGCCAGCATCTTCAGACTTCTCTGACTGCTGTTTTCAGCATGTTCACAGGTTTCTTCTTTTGATTGCCTACCATCCCAAAGTGACAATATAGGATTCCAAACATATATATATTTGTGTGTGTGTGTGTGTGTGTGTGTGTGTGTACCTTCAAATATTATCGTGGGAAGTCCTTAATATTTTAAAAATTATTATTTCTACTTAGTAACTAATCTTAAAACACAAGCACATTTTCAGAAATCTAATGAATAAATGATAAAAAGTGCACCACTGCAGTAAAAACTATCTTCCTTAGGGAGAACTGACATGTTAACCAGATCCAGGCAGCAAAATAAATTAACGATTCATTCAACAACTTTACCCTGGGTGGCAAATAAGCATTTTGTGCTCAAGCAATTAGATAAATAAAAAAAGAAAGGTTACCTATCCTGTTATACTTTTCTCAAAATTTTAGAGGTTGAGCTGTATTTATAAAACTGAACTTGATTGATATTTACAAACAAACAAACCCACTTTTACCAGGAAAGAGTGATATAATCCAGTTTTCCTTATGTTGAAAATTATGAAAACTAAAAGTAATTGGATTGTTGTGTGATGGGTCTAATGAGCAGGCGCTCCGTAAATGAGTGAGTGAGCATGCGTGCAGTCAGTAGACTGGTTCAGCCATTAACACTGTCGTCTGAAAGGGGCCAACCTCACATGCCCCAGACTTCATCATGTGCTTCTCTGAGGGAGCAGTCTTTCAGTTCAGTTCAGTTCAGTTCAGTCACTCAGTCGTGTCCAACTCTTTGCAACCCCATGAACTGCAGCACGCCAGGCCTCCCTGTCCATCACCAACTCCCGGAGGTCACTCAGACTCACATCCATCGAGTCAGTGATGCCATCCAGCCATCTCATCCTCTCTTGTCCCCTTCTCCTTCTGCCCCCAATCCCTCCCAGCATCAGAGTCTTTTCCAATGAGTCAACTCATCGCATGAAGTGGCCAAAGTACTAGAGTTTCAGCTTTAGCATCATTCCTTCCAAAGAAATTCCAGGGCTGATCTCCTTCAGAATGGATTGGTTGGATCTCCTTGCAGTCTTTACTGTGTCTAATTTAATTAGTATATCATATTCCTACTCCCTTATAATTCCAGGATCTATACTAATTTGGCCAGAGAGTGAGGTGAGTCCATTTGAGCTTGAGCCAGAAGAAAAAGAATTGTCCAAGTCAATTTGTATTGTACCTTTTGTCCTCTGAAGGGAGCTCAGGAACTCTGCCTTCCCTTGTCACCTCACATGAGTCCTTTTGCTGTTCCTAAGAGTAGTCCAAGACCATGACTGTGCTTCAAATGGGCAGAGTTTCCCAAGAGGTTAAGGATGGCTCCTAGCCACACAGCCCAACCTTAGATGCAGTCTCCACTGGAGCAGGGAGGTGTCACTGGATAAGCGAACAAGTCTGCTTCCCTTAGAAGCTAGCACAGGCTAACTGGGTGTGGTACAAAGACTGTCTTAATGGTCCAGTCTAAATTAGATTGGATTTGGGAACCCAAATTCTAGATGTAAACTAACTGTTATTTTAATTGGGAGACTTCACCAGAAGGCAGGATATAATGATTCAGGATTTCAATAATCTTAGACCCTTCTGTCAAAAGTATTCTAATTTCACCTTAAATTCACCATCACTCCCTATGATAACATACCCAGAGAGACATTTAACTACTTAAGAAATACTGTTTTAAACACAAAATGACACCTATTTCTATATACTATCTGATAATTATAGCTAATATTCATGTAGTACTTACTGTGTGTGCCAAGCGTCATGATAAGTGTTTTGCATGAAATACCTTATTTAACCCTTAGAACACTGTGTAAAGTAAACATTATTATCCCTTTGTACTAAAGCCAGAAATCTAGGGCTCCCCTTGAATACTCACTTTTCCTGAATGCAGTTCATCCCTATGTCCTTTTATGTCCAGAGATTTCTTGGCTTCAGGCTCCTTGCTTCACCTCTGTTCAGCCATTGTGATCTTATACTCACCTTAGTATAACAGACTTCTCACTGGGTGCCCAGATTTCAGTGCTTTCTCTTCTCTGGTCCATTCTGTACCACAGCAAAAATGATCTTACAGTGAAAATGAAGTCATGTCAATGCTTTGCTTAAAATCCTGCTGTTCAGTTCA
Organism: Tragelaphus eurycerus; assembly: GCA_935064755.1. Classification (NCBI taxonomy): domain Eukaryota; kingdom Metazoa; phylum Chordata; class Mammalia; order Artiodactyla; family Bovidae; genus Tragelaphus; species Tragelaphus eurycerus. Next base: position 11,183,287 of record CAKXYN010000038.1, read on the forward strand.
ATCGCTCAGTCATGTCTGACTCTTTGCAACCCCATGGACTGCAGCACGCCAGGCCTCCCTGTCTATCACCAACTCCTGAAGTTTACTCAAATTCATGTCCATTGAGTCAGGATGACAACAATCTCATCCTCTGTTGTCCCCTTCTCCTCCTGCCCTCAGTCTTTCCCAGCATCAGAGTCTTTTCAAATGAGTCAGCTCTTCCCATCAGGTGGCCAAAGTATTGGAGCTTCAGCTTCAACATCGGTCCTTCCAATGAATATCAGGACTGATTTCCTTTAGGATGGGCTGGTTGGATCTCCTTGCAGTCCAAGGGACTCTCAAGAGTCTTCTCCAACACCACAGTTCAAAAGCATCAGTTCTTCGGCACTCAGCTTTCTTTATAGTCCAACTCTCACATCCATACATGACTACTGGCAAAGCCATAGCCTGCTGTGGTTTCCCATAATAATGAAATAAAAGCACATTCTGTAGCAGAGGCTACAGTTCTTGCGCACTTTGTGCTCTTGCCCCCTTTCGGTCTCCACTGCTACTCTGTTCCCATCTCATCGTCTTCCAGTCACACTGGTCATCTTCTAGTTCTTTGAACGGGCCAGGCACTTTCTCCTCTCCTGGTCTCAACATAAAATCTCCCATCTGAATAGAATGGCCTCTCCTGTCAAGTGGCTGAGTCCTTCTTTCAGGAACATAACCTCCCCACAGAGACCTGCTCTGACCAAACTGCCTACAGTAAGTTTCCCCATTTTCATTTTTTATCTTAGTCCCTTCTTTATTCTTTTCATTAAGGCAATTATCATGTCCAGTCATTTCATTTATATGCTTACTTGTCTTTTCGGGGGGGAGTGGACTGTGTCTTCCCCTAAAGTATGTATTCCAAAAGAGCATGTCCTGTCACTGTCTTCCCCATCATTGTGCCCTTAGGACAAACATTTCATAAAGAATGAAAGATGTTTGATAAATGATGTTTGAATGAGAGTGAATTGTTCCAACTTTGAATTTTGTATGGATGTCATATTTAAAATAGGAGTATGTGAGGATGAACATCAAGTTATTAAATTTACTTTTTAACGAATAGTACTATAAGATTAAAAACTTTATGTGCATATATATATTATATTTATAAACTATATTCTTGTTATTCATGAGAGTTGTGTCTATGAACTTGTTGGTAACAGTGAATTAGCAAATACTGAACCATTACTCCCAGAGGAATTATAAGGTTAGTTTCCAAAAAGGCCTCTGGTCATACATAACATTTTCATTGGTCAGTCATACATAATCTTGTTTTATGTGTATTTCTGTTTAAGGACACCTTATTTAATATATACTGTTGCTTTATTAACACTGAACTCACAGCCAAACAGTGCTGTAACTTTTGCCTGACAAAGTTTATCTAACACATGTATTTTCTCCATAAGCACATCACAGCCTTCTGGTGCTTGGGGACGCTATACAGCACTTCCACACTATGGTTGGGAGCCATTTTCAATTGCAAAATCATTAAGAAAAAATACAAAGAATATGTCATTAAATGGACTGTGAAAAGGGCATGTTTATGGCATGAAAGCTGAAATAAGAAGTCAGAGCGCATCACCATGTTTGACCTTGACTAGAATGTGCCCATTGGGTGATTCAGTTTTTTCTTGGCTTGGTGTGTATCTGTATATTTTAGCAAGGAGGCAAATCCATAAATAGATGGAATCCAGAAATAATGGGGATAGACTCTATGGGGGTGGAGAGGAACTAGTATCATCATTATTCTTAAAAATAAAGTTTAAAAGTTAAATGAACTTTGCTTATGAAAAGCTCATCACGTTTTTGTTATTTTTCTCATTAATCATGAACCCATAAAAGCTTCATCCTGTGAGGACAGGGAAGCATTGCCCTGCATTAGGCTAGCTAGTAACTCATTTTCTCACCAGACTTACACAAATATAACAACAACTTGTTTTAGTAAGGTTCGTGGTAAATATTGACAAATACATAGTGATTTTAAAAGATTATCATATTTTGAAAGGATAAAACAATACAGAACTGGAGTTCTGAAATCTAGCATCTTCCTGAATCATATCTGGTCCATATATATGTATATATATATATATATATATATATCAGATCAGATCAGTCGCTCAGTTGTGTCCGACTCTTTGCGACCCCATGAACCGCAGCACGCCAGGCCTCCCTATCCATCACCAGCTCTCGGAGGTCACTCAGACTCACATTCATCGAGTCAGTGATGCCATCCAGCCATCTCATCCTCTGTCGTCCCCTTCTCCTCCTGCCCCCAATCCCTCCCAGCATCAGAGTCTTCTCCAATGAGTCAACTCTTCACATGAGGTGGCCAAAATACTGGAGTTTCAGCTTTAGCATCATTCCTTCCAATATGTGTGTGTGTGTATATATATATATATATATATATATATATATATATAATTTTATTTGTTTATTTATGGCTGTGCTGGGTCTTCATTGCTGCCTGGGCTTTTCTCTATTTGCAGCAAGTGGGAGCTCTCTAGTCGTGGTGCATGGGCTTCTCATCATGATGGCTTCACTTGTTTCGGAGCATGGGCTCTAGGGCATGCAGGCTTCAGCAGTTGTTCCTCAGCTCAGGCTCAATAGTTGTGAGGTACAGGATTAGTTGCACCACAGCATGTTGGATCTTCCCGGAGCAGGGACCGAACACATGTCTCCTACATTGCCAGGTGGATTCTTTACCACTGAGCTACCAGAGAAGCCTCATATCTGGTCCTTGTCTTTGACCTGAGAATGACCACATCCCTTGACTGAGTGAATACACCAAAACAGAGACCTTTTGTGTTTCATAACCATAGTGTAGCAGGCTTTTTCTTTTTATACTTTTTTTTTCTTATTGCAAAAGCAGTACATGTTCACCACAAAGAATTTTGAACCTATAAGTAAGAAAAAGAAACAAAAACAAGTTAAATACCCCATACGTATATCACCCCTTTCTTGCATGCAGAGTTCATCACTGTTCATTTTTCTGTGCATGTCTCCGTAATCATTTTCCTAAGCCTGTACACATGCTGGTTTCTCTTTTCCATGAGTTCAGGAGCAGGAACACTTTCTCTTCTTCATGTCTTCACTGTAGGAGAACTCAGTGTACTTCTCTGATGTGACAGCCCATTTGCTGGGGTGGGGTATATAGACACTGGCAAAGCAGAATCCATTTAGCCCACTATTTTCAAATAGACTCCTGGAAAAATCAAGAGTGTCAGATTTAAGAGCAAAGAGGTATAGAGTTGTCCCTTAGCATCAGAGATCTGACAGTTTGTTTCTTCAACTTGTATTGGTTTTTAGTTTACCTCTTCGTGATGACAGGTCTGGGATGCAGCTTATGTGCACACCTCTGAATAGACTTTCTTTAGACAGTTGAGACAAGTAATTTGTTCTCAGATGCCAGGGCCAGACACCAACAAGCTACCAATACAAGATTTTAAGAAAAGGAAGTCAAATTTTAATGCAATTCGATCTAGATGATTGAATACTTTCTGATCTCGGAATATGAAATTCCTTTAGAGAAGGCATATAATACTCATATGAGTTATGATATTTTTTCATATGTCTAGTTAGGTCTGCTGTAATACATTTTTAGAAAACTTGAGGAAGATAAGCCTACAATTTTATGTTCTATTAGGCTGTCTTTTCAACTTTCCCAGTGACAATTTTAGAGATGTCGATTACTAAGCCAGCAGTAAGCTCTTGAATGATTTGATGATCCTGGCTTCAGGTTAAGTCTGATTTTGATATAGCTAATAAGCATGTACACACTGAAATGCATTCTTGAAGTCTGCTAGAGATATTGATTACACATCAGAAATACATTTAAAGTAATTCATGAGAGTCTTGTCAAATCAGTGGTCTGGCACTTCACATGATAAAAGAATAAATGATGATTGATTAGTAAGCATCGCATTTAACTACAGTCTTCTCTAAAAGCTCTTCTGTTATGTTGCATGGACATGCTGCCTTGATGAAATAGCACATTAATTTACCCCTAATCATGATGTCTTACTCATACTTAACATAGAGAGGTCTGTTTACTCTTGTGCTGTGTACCAATTTAAATTCAGATGACCCACGTTATTTATGTTTTATCTACTTTTGCTTCTGACAGCTGCTGTTCATCATCTGGCAGTTTTGGAAAGGTGGGTAAATTTCCTGTTGATACCACTGTATGGTGCTGGACATATTTACGTTTTATATGTTATTTTCATAACCATTATTTTATTTGATAAATGTAGTAATCATATGGAGTATTGAATTGTGGTGTTGGAGAAGACCCTTGAGAGTCCCTTGGACTACAAGGAGATCAAACCAGTCAATCCTAAAGGAAATCAACCCTGAATATTCATTGGAAGGACTGATGCTGAAGCTCCAATACTTTGGCCACCTGATACGAACAGCCAACTGATATTGGAAAAGACCCTGATACTGGGAAAAATAGAAGGCAAAAAGAGAAGAAAGCCACAGAAGATGAGATGGTTAGACAGTATCACCGACTCAATGGACATAAAGTTGCACAAACTCTGGGAGATGGTGAAGGATAGGGAGTCTGGCTTACTGTAGTCCATGGGGTTGCAAAGAGTAGAACATGACTTAGTGACTGAACAGCAACATGGAGTGATAGATTCAGATACTGTTTTGGTCACCTTACATAATGAAAACCCAAGTTTAAAATTCAATGACCTATTCAACCTATCAAAACTTGCAAATTTTAAATCCAGATAATATTACTTCCTCACTTGGGTATTCTCCATGAATTATGTTTCATTTTTTCTGTACTTTAAGGAAGTAAAATTTTTATTTACTTTTTTTACTTACTTTACTCTTTACTTTTTCTTTTTGAAAAAATTAAATTTTTGAAAAACCAGAAAATCTTACCAAGTGACCAAAACCTATCTTCTCAAGGGTAAAATTAAGTATTAATGTGAGATATGAAAGATATGGAAACTATTATTTTGAGCCAAATTCTAAAATAAATAAAAACACTCTTGTTTATTTATACTATTATAGAAAATAATCATGGATGCCTATTACTAAAATGTCTTTTACAATATAGTAATTATAAATATGCTATTAAATGAGGAATTCCATCCAATTAAAATTTAGAAACTTCCAGTTAATTATCAAGATGCTTCACAAATAATGGAGTTTAGAACTAGTTAAGATAGTAATTAGAAAAATCTGAATAATACAGATAAGATCTGCACAAAAATAGAAATGGAAGTAACAGGTAGAGAAACAGATAAAAGAGGGGTTAGATTAGGAGAAGCTAGAGGAAGAGATAAAAGAGAGGTTAAATTAGCAGTTTTCATTCTGCTTCTGACACTTTAATTATCTGAAGGGATGCTGCTAGATTCTCAACAAAAGTTTCCCAATATAGTTATTTCCATTAACTATAATCATTCCAAGTATACCCATGCACACGTCTTACTGCTCATCCGTAATAGGTGTTACAGACTCAAAACAGTGACATAGTATTACCTCTCCAGGGAGGATTGGAAGCACAAGCTGGTATCTTGGTGTGATGCATGGTCATGTGCCCTTCCCTACTTGGGCAGAGTCCCATGGACAGCTCTTTGATTGTGAAGAAATGAATCCCCTCCTAGAGAGGAATGCTTGAAGACCTTCTTGCTGTTTCTCTGAAGATCCAAGTCATCCCTCCCCAGGCATGCTTCTTCCTAAAGAACCAGCCCCCAAGCCCTGCCCATGACCTTAAACCCAGGGCCATCACTAATGAAACCTGAGCCAATCAGATTTCATTAACAATTTGAATTCTATCTCAGTGTGGTGTATTAGCTTGAAAATGAGATTGTATAGAGCTGGGAAAGCCTTTTTTTTTTCTCTCTCTCTCTTCTTTTTTTCTACCTCGTAAGCACTGCAGTAGAGAAAGCTAGACAGCAGTGAGAAGCAGGCAAGGAAAGCAAAGATTGCATATCACTTTGACCAGAGAGAAGAGAAGAAATTCTCAACTTTCCATTCCCAATTTCCCTGGTGGGACTTCCTGCCAACTCAGTAAGATATCTCTATATTACTTGGATAAGGAATGCTTCAGCTTCAGCTTAAATGAACTTCTGTTTGTTCCAAATAAATGGTCCTTGATTATGGCAACCATGACCTGATTCAAAAGTAGTAGCAACTCTGTGCAAAGGGACATCTACTGGCCCTGCTACCTGAGACAGGATTTCAACTGAATTCAATTCAGGTACCCCCACCTCTACCAGGAGGAAATTACCCAGTTCACTCAGACCGATGCCCTTATATCAGGGCTTGGAAAGCAATTCTGGCATGTGTCTTATTCTTGCTAACTTGAAAAATTTACAGAATTTTCAACCTATAAAGGAGCCTTAATATGATATCAAATTTAGCATCCTTGTTTCAGAAATGAGACAGCTAAGAAGTAGAGAGATGAATTCCCTCATTCAGGGCTTGGGAAGTTCTCGGCCCGAATTTCATCACTTGGCCTCTCTCCTCAAGCTATTAATAGAGGGGCCTTTTAAGTTTTCTTGCCTTGTAAAAAAAGGGAAAAGAAATAGATTCTTCTGCCCATAAAACCCCCAGTTGACTTTATGTATTCATTTAGAATCATGTTATAATCATATATAAAAAAGTCAGAAGTTGCAGCAGCTTAAACACATGACCATGTATTGCTTTTTTGCTGTTGAATCCTGGAGTGGGTTGCCGCTTCCTTCTCCAGTGTATTGCATTTACCTCACATAAAATCAGTATGAGTATTTGCAGTTTTCCAAATGTAGTGACTGCATGGTCGCCAGGGACCCACCTTGCATTTTTATTTCTACCCTTCCATTCCTGGTATTTGAATTTCATCCTCAGAGTCACCCCAGTAATCCAATATGGTGTTGGGAAACCGTCCATCAAATCTGCATTCAGGGAAGCAAGGTGAAGGGAAGAGGAGGGGGAAAGTGACCCATCCTGGCTGGCTGTCTTCTCCACCTAACAGCTCATATGGTAGGTCATAGCTCAGTTTAATGGCCATTTCAGAACCAAGGGAAGCTGAGAAACACATCATTTCAGCCAGGCACATTACCATCTGATGTAATAAGGTCTTTTACAAAGAAAGAAAGAGTAAATGGATATTGAGACAGCAACTAGACATCTATGCCATACCACCTGAGAATTTTTGTCACCAGTTCTTCCTTAAAGGATATTTTTAGATGGCATCTCAGAATATTGCCAAAAATTAGATGACATCCTAAAACTGCAAGAGGCAAAGAAATCATCCCCAAGTCCCCTCCTTGTGCTATAAGAGACCCCTAATGCTGTCTGAACCTCTGTCTAGTTCTGTCTTCACTCACCACACACTGATTCCTTTCATCCTCTCCTGCCAGGGATTTTGCAGCAGCACATATTGACACTGGCAAGACTGAAATATGTTCTACTTACTGTTAAAAAGCTTTTGCATGTTGTTATAGGACCGTGGCTATCTGATTCTAAGTAGGAGAAAGAGACTCTTAAGTCAGTGGGAAAGCAATAGGCACATGTCATCAAAAAAGCATCTGTAAAATGGCAGATAATAATGGTACCAGCCTCATAGAAATTTTATGATGATCAAATGAGTTAATGCATGTTCAAAGCACTTCGGACACTGTTCTGAAACAAAATAAGTGCCCTCTGAGTGTCTGTTATTGTTATTACTGATTGTTATTTTATTGTTATTACCACATGGCTTTTTTTTTTTAATACTGAGAAATATTTAGTGGGAAGCTAGGAAGAAGATGGCTTTGTCCCCAGAACTGAAATTGCTCCCAGGAGAGTCACTAATTGGTATAGATGGCAAGGAAGAGACATTGTGTTCGAGAAGTCACTGCTCAAATGGCTTCTCTAGTACCTGGTTTATCAAGTTGCTCAGTTGGTAAAGCGATCCCTTGCAGTGTGAGTGCTGGAAGATACTCGTCCTGTGAGGGGAGGAGTGTCGCATCCCTGGGGTCCTTCCAGCCAGTGATGGAGATGAGGTGGCTCTGAGGGTACTTGGAAGAGAACCAATATTCCAAACCAAATGTGGACATGCTAAGCTGCTTCTTCACAAGTCTGCATCAGCCCATTCCTGGCAAGTTGGTTTCCGGATATCTCTGGGTGAAGTTTTTGCCGACTCACACTTGAGCTTCATAACTGCATTACAATAAACTATTTCCACTTTTGTGGGTTGCATGGGAATTTAATGCTGTTCTAAATTAAGTAGAGTAGAGAACAAGAATGTGTTAATTATACGCAACAATGAACCAAGTGTAAAAGCTGAAGTTTTGAAGTTTATTCTTTGAAGCATATTCCTAGTTTGTTTGTTTTTTTTTTAATGAAAGTAAGGAAATGATGAAACTGCTTAAGGCTTGAAAAACCTGGGTCGCTGTTAGAACAGTACTTTGAAGGCTGTTAACTTAGTCATTATGGAGAGGCTGGTGTGCCCTCAATAATGACAGTAATTAAAGTCTCTGATTTGGAAGTCTTTTTAACCATGATATGGCTCTAAAAGTATGTGAGAAAATTCCTAGAATTGACATTTAGAAAGAAGCTGAGTGACTTTCTGTAGCCTGAGTAAATCACTTTCAGTGCACAGTGAGAATTAGAGACAAGGGCAGGAATAAGAAGTATAGGGAAAAAGAGATCTGGGGTGAAAAAGAAACTATAATTCTATCAAAATGGTTTTTACTGAAATGCCACAAAGGCCCATTCACCTGGCAATCACTCTTTGCAACAGGGCTAGGAGAGAGAAATTGCAAAGCTTACAAGGACTGAAATTCACTTCAGATACCTCTTTGGTTTTTGTTTGTCCAGTTGGATAAAGATAAAATGAATTTTTGAATATGATTTTCCATACCCCACTGTTGTTTAAATCACAAACTACCTCACGTGAGGAATACATTGACCACTTTTTATTTGAAGAGAAAGGAGGCAAAGATTATCAAGGAACATCTCCAACGGTCATGGTATTGGCATTTGGGAAATTAGTCTGCTTTTTCCATAACTACCTTCCCTCTCACTCTAGGGCAACTCTCTCTCCTGCTTTCTCAAAGGTGAGTCGGATTCCTCAGTGAAAAATGAGAATCACTCTTAACACCTATCTCATCTATTCAAGTCTAATCAAGGTTCAATATATAGTAACTGTGCATTTCTTTTGCATGTCAAGTGAACAACAGCATCTGTTAAATTTGCACACTTGCAGTACAGTCTGGAATATAGGAATAGAGGTACAAGTTATGGTATGCTTCATAATCTTTTCATTAGTTGCTCAGTCGTGTTCAACCTTTTGCAACCCCATGGACTGTAGGTAGCCACCAGGCTCCTCTGTCCAATGAAATGCTACAGGCAAGAATACTGGAGTGGGTAGCCATTCCCATCTCCAAGTGATCTTCCCGACCCAGGGACCGAACCCAGGTCTACTGCATTGCAGGCAGATTCTTCACCGTCTGAGTCACCAAAGTCCTGTATTAATTGATGATCATTTCCTAGTTAGTAATCAAGATTTTACCTGATCAGAAAAAATTAACTTATGGAGTAGGGGCTGGAAATAAATAGCAGCTCTCAATCTTGCAAGTAGAGAAAAACCCGAGAGATGCAGATTGTATCTACACACTGCATTTGGATTCTAAAGCATGACTGAAGACACCAAGATTAAGACTCTTTCCAAAGGAAGGAGAGCTTCCCTGAGGGGAGGAATGTGGGAGCTTGCTGGCCTGCAAGCTGACAGGGTAGGAGGAAGAACAACAATACTCAGATGAATCTGTGAGCTTCTATAGAAGGAACAAGTATCACATGAGGGGAGGGAGGAAGTTGTGGGAGGTCCATGATGACTCACTTGGGTTAAGACAGGACAACTGGCCTGAAATGACACCAAGAATATCCACGGCCTGCTTACCAGTCACTCACGGAGACTGGGTAATATTAAAAACAAAGGGTACTTGAGATCAAAAAGCAGGACAAAGTGACTTTGTGGTCCTGGAAAGATACTTCCTATCTGACTTTGGCTGGCAGCTGAGATTCTGACTGGAGCCTTAAGCCCCTGGGTCCTTGCTTTGCAAGGCAGCTTTTCTTGATAGCTGGAGCCTGCCCAGTTTCCTCCTGGCATAGGCTGTGGGCCCATTTAAATTCTTTAAAAAAAATGCTTTAAAAAACTGTTGTATTATTTTTATGTGCTATTACAAATGCCTGTTGTAGAGGGTTCAAGGACTTTGAGGGCTGATCAACGTAAAAGAAATGCCATGGAAGGCAATGACATACAGGGCTGTGGGAGGGGAAGTCCTTCACAGCCTGAGACCTGCAGAGGCTTCAGGCGAGGGGGCAATCAGAATGGGAGGGAGGAGGAAAGAGACTCCTGGGGGAGAGGAAGATTACAGGAAGGCTTCCACTTCAAGACAGTGTTACTGTGAAATGTCAGGGGGTCTCTGGGTCCAAGGCCCGGAGCAGCGTGGGGTCTTATAACCAGGCTCTATCGCTGTCCAGTGAAGGCCCATAGGGTAAGCAGAGCAGACAGGCTTTAAATAGCTAAAAATCTGCTTGCATGGTCTATTTTAAAAATAATTGGATATGTTAAAATTTGAGTTTGGTGCTGGGGGTGGGGCTTTTGAGCTAATGTATCAGCAAAGGAATAAATAACGGAGTCTATGCATAGAAGCCATCTTATATTCTTTATATAACACCTGTGATAAATGTTTAATATAAAATATTTGAACAGTACAACAAATAAAAAGAAGAAACTAAATGCAACTCCATATCCTCCAACCAATAAATAAGTACAGTTAACATTTTGATCTCTATGTACATTTCTCTCTCACTCTCTTTCTCACATACGCACACACAAACCAATATAAACAATTTTATGTAAATAGAATCACATATAGTATCAAGCTACTAATCCCTAACTTTTCTTGATTCAACAATACTAATAAAGGCATGAGCATAGATCCATATTGTAATTTTTATTTTTGCATAGAATTCTATTTTATGTTCATTCTCTAATTTATCTTTAAAAATCCCTCCAGTGTGTATTTCAGTTTAGTATGATAACTAATGCAAAAAATTCTTCAATTACCATCTTGTGTGTTGCTTTCTAATTTCTATAAATTCATAGAAGTGGAATTACTAAATCAAGGTGTATGAATATTTAACATTATTGATACCAATTACCATATTGCCTACTAAATTTTTATTAATTAACTTATACTCCCATGTTTATTCATGAACTTTAGATTAAGTTAGACTGTCAGGAAGGTTAAAATATGAAATGAACTGAGATGTGTAAAAGTTGCTGTGAGTGAAACTGCATTCTTAAAAATGTATTTGGAACAAGAAGGTGATCACAAAAAGAATAAATCCACAGTCCCTTCACTCTTAGCAGATGGTCCACCTTGGACTTCTCAGACAAAGCAGAGGCCATGGGGAGTGAAGTTTTTCAGCCTTCAGTTTCTACCCTCAACTTCAGTTCCATTCTGGGTCACCTGCCATGTTCAAGGAAGAGTATTTCCACTTCTTCCTGAAGTTCTTGGTCTCACAGAATTTCATAAATTTGTCACTTTCTCACTCTCCTCATCAAATACTTTAAACTAGAAACCTGTTCAAAGCACCTTTGCTCTAAAAGCAGTATCCTTAACATACGGTCCCTTCAAGTCCTCGCTTGGGGCAAGAGAAACATTTGCCAAGCCCCAAGCACATGAAAGTATGTATGAAAATACCCAGTACACATTCCTATCCTAAGGAAGCATTTCTGGGATTCTTAAAAACATTTGTCATACTTTTGTTATATACACCAGACTTATGATCAATCCAAGTGATAATTTATAATCCTCCCTTAACTGATTAGAATTTAGTACATCTACCTCCTTTCTCCTGTGGAATAAACTCCCTCTTTGTCTTCCCTGATGACTCAAGCAGTAAAGAATATGCCTGGAATTCAGAAGACAAAGGCAACAAGGGTTCGATCCTTGGGTCAGGAAGATCCCCTGGAGGAGGAAATGGCAACCCACTCCAGTATTCTTGCCTGGGAAATCCCATGAACAGAGGAAGCTGATGGGCCATAGTCCATAGGGTTGCAAAGAGTCAGACACAACTGAGCACTCAGGCAAGCAAGCCTGTAACTATAACATAACTTGGCCTCATATCTGATCCTTCCTCTGTGAGCTTGTGGAGACCCACTGAATTCTACTTGAATGACCTGGTTTCCTTCTGCTTGGCAAATTCAAAAACAAATTCAATTCCGGTTTGCTCTGGTGGTCCTTGTCTTATTCTTTGACCCCACTTCCTTTTGTTTCCTTGCAACACTCAGGAGTGGTCTACAGGTCCTGCCTCTACTTTCTCCCTTTCCCCTTATTTTTCATCCCACTGAAAAATGCTTTCTGCTTATACCAAACAAACTGATACTGCTTTTGCAAAAGTCATCAAAAAGTACTTCTAATTTACTAAGTCAGTGGTTTATTTTTACTCTGCATTCTAGGTGATTTTTCTGTGGAATTTGAAAATTTCTGCCTTGAAATTCCCTCCATCCTGGTTTCCTGAACACTATTCCCTCACTGATATGCATGCTTAGTTGCTCAGTTACATCTGACTCTTTGTGACCCAATGGACTGTAGCCCATCAGGCTTCTCTGTCCATGGGATTTTTCAAGCAAGAATCTGGAGTTGGTTGCATTTCCTTCTCCAGGGGATCTTCCCTACCCAGGGATCTAATTCAAGTCTCCTGCATTCCAGGTGAATTCTTTACCCACTGAGCCATTGAGGAAGCTCTCCTCTTGATGAGAAAGAGGAGAGTGAAAAAGCTCACTTAAGACTCAACATTCAAAAAGCTAAGATCATGGCATCCGGTCCCATCACTTCATGGCAAATAGATTGGGAAAAAGTGGAAACAGTGACAGATTTTATCTTCTTGGACTCCAAAATCATTGGAGATGGTAACTGCAGCTATGAAATTATAAGACACTTGCTCTTTGGAAGAAAAGCTGTGCCAAACCTAGACAGTATGTTAAAAGGCAGAGACATCACTTTGCCGACAAACGTCCATGTAGTCAAAGCTATGATTTTTCCAGTAGTCATGTACAGGTGTTAGAATTGGACCATAATAAAGAAAGCTGAACACTGAAGAATTGATGCTATCGACTTGTGATGCTGGAGGAGACTCTTGAGAATCCCCTGGACTGCAAGGAGATCAAACCAGTCAATCCTAAAGGAAATCAATCCTGAATACTCATTGGAAGGATTGATGCTGAAGCAGAAACTCCAATACTTTGGCCACCTGATACAAAAAGCCAACTCTGGAAGACTCTGATGCTGGGAAAAATTGAAGGAAAAGGAGAAGGAGGCATCAGAGGATGACATAGTTAGATAGCATCACTGACTCAATTTAATAACTTTGAGCAAACTCTAGGGAATAGTGGTGGCTTCAACAATAAAGAATTTGCCTGCAATGCATGAAACCTCGATTTGTTCCCTGGGTTAGGAAGATCCCCTGGAGATGGGAATGGTGACCTACTCCAGTATTCTTGCCTGGAGAATTCCATGGACAGAGAAGGCTGGTGGGCTACAGTCCATGGAATCATCAAGAGGTGGACATGATTGAGCGACTAACACTTTCACTTTCACTGGGAGAGAGTGAAGAACAAGGAAGCCTGGCATGCTGTAGTTCATGGGGTCACCAAGAGTCAGATGTAACTTAGTGATTGAACAACAACAGATTCCTTCATTATTTCCTTTCTACCTCTGACTTATTCTTCTTAGCCTTTTCCTCCCTCTGATTTCTCTCCTTTAACAATTCCCTTAAACCTAAGGCCTCTGTATCAGTCAGTTTTTTCTATATAACAAACTACTCCAAAGCTCCAAGGTATTGAACAATGATTGATTCTACATCATGTCTGCAAGTTGACTGGCGATCAGATTATCTAGCCAGAATTCAGCTGGGCTCAGTTCCAAAGACAAGTTGACTCCAGATCTTCTCCATAATTCTCTCATTCTTTACTGACTAATAATAGCCTGGCTTGGGGCATATTCTTTTCATAGTGATGGTGAAAGTACAAGAGGCTAAGCCCAGCCATGCTTGCACATTTCAGGCTTCTGACTATACTGAATCTGCTGACATCTCACCTCCTAAGCAAGTTACATGATCAAACCCAAAATCAAGGGAAAAAGAAATATCTTGGGCTTATCGTAAAAGCCATGACAAGGAGTGGTTGCATACTACTACTAGTGGTAATCAAAGAATTGTTACTAGTAACTTAGCCTATTAAATACAACTTAACTGTCTAGAAGGCTCTGCATGATCTGACCTTAACTACATCTATAGACTTGTTACTTGACACTTCCTCTTCATCACAAAGTTCCAGACACAAAGCTGAATTTTGGTTCCTTCAACACCAAGCTCTTTTTCTTAATCTATGCAATCTTCAGGTTTTAGTATTAGTATCACTTTCCATGGAAGTCTTCCCAGTCTCTCCAGATTAAGTCATATTCCCTTGTTATATCGGCTTATAGACTGACACAATTTTTCTTTGTTGCATTTAACATGTTTTTGATGACATAATCTGTTTGTTTATATATTTGATATCTTTCTCTCTCCCTGGAATTTAAGCTCCATTATGCTAAGATTCCTAAAGGAGATCAGTCCTGGGTGTTCATTGGAAGGACTGATGCTAAAGCTGAAACTCCAATACTTTGGCCACCTCATGCAAAGAGTTGACTCATTGGAAAAGACCCTGATGCTGGGAGGCATTGGGGGCAGGAGGAGAAGGGGACGACAGAGGATGAGATGGCTGGATGGCACCACCGACTCGATGGACATGAGTCTGAGTGAACTCCAGGAGTTGGTGATGGACAGGGAGGCCTGGCGTGCTGTGATTCATGGGGTCGAAAAGAGTTGGACATGACTGAGTGACTTAACTGAACTGATGGTAAGATTTGTCTTTATTTTGTTAAATATTATATTCCTAGTGTTTCTTATTTACCTATCATATAATAGATATTCAATGAATGATGCAGTTGGGACTTCCCTGGTGGTCCAGTGGTTAAGACTTTGCCTTCCCATGCAGGGAGTGCAGGTTTGATCCCTGGTTGGGAAGAGCAAAGATCGCACAAGCCTCAGGGTCAAAAACCAAAACGTTTAAAAAAAAAAAAAGAAATGTTGTAACAAATTGAATGAAGACTTTAAAACAATTTTTAAAATAATAAATGATGCAGTTAATGAATCCATGTGTTCTTCTTAGTTTCATCCATTTCTATGACTTAAACTTTCACCAAATCTGAATCTAGAGTCTCAAAATCTTTCCTGAGCTCTGAACAAGATTTCCAACTGGATATTCCATGGAAGCTTCATACCATGCATGTTCGGAAGTCAACTCTCTTATCTCCTCCTATTAGGTGGAAACATCACAATTCACCTGACTACCCCCAGTGTCAGCTTGATTGGGCTTCCAGGTTCCCAGGTATTTGGCTGAACATTATTCTGGAGTGTCTGTGAGAGTGTTTTCGAATGAGATAATGTTTGAATTGGTAGACTGAGTAAAGCAGATTGCCCTCTCTGATGTGAGTGGGCCTCATCTAGTCCTTCGAATGCTTGCAGAGAACAAAAAAGGCAAGCAAGGGAGAATTTGCTCTCTCTGCCTGACTTTGAACTGAATCCCTGGTCTTTTCCTGCCTTTGAATTTGGGCTAGGACTGAAAATTATCCCAACTCATCTCCTGGTTCTCAGGCCCTCAGAACTGGAATAGAACCATCAGTTGATATGATCAGCTCTCCGGTTTATCACCTACAGATCTTGGGACTTCTCAGCCTCCATAAACATAAGAGCAAATTCTTTATACAATCTTAATCTCAATCTATGTCTCTGTATGTATATATATATACACACACATAGATATGCATAGACATATTTTCTAGTGAATTCTAAAACACCAAAGTCCTGAAAAATTGTCTCAAGGTCCATACTTCCCTCAACCTTTATGCATTATTTGTCTCTAAAACCTGATGCTTTTTTCTTCTGAATGTCTGTTTAGTTAGCATCCTGACTTCTCTATCATGAATAATATTGACACTAAAGAGGGTAGAAAAATATTGTTGGGAAGGAAAGGAAGTCCAAGATGGGGTAGAACAATCTAAGAAAACTCCTGGTGGGTCTAAATGTGTCCTAAGTTTCCTGGCCAGGATGAGTGACATCCTTGAGAGTGGAGAACATATACTAATGATACCTCCATAGGAATTGCTGAGAAATTGTTTAACAAAACATGAGATAAAACAGAAGAGTGGAAAATTAGAGCTGGAAGGCAGGACTTTCACAGGCGATTGAAGGTCTCAGTTGAGACCATGATATTAGAAAGACTTAAGCTGTAATATCCCACTGGCTTTGGGGCCAGGATTTCCAAATTACCCCTTTCCAATGACAGTACACATGAGTATTCAGTATTGCTATTTGTGAGCTCTCAGCAGTAAGTACACAATGTGATAAATAACACTGTCCAGAAGTAATGATCAAAAAGAAAAGTAAAAAAACTGAGTATTTTTTCCTTACACAATATACTAGTATAGAATAACATTTGCATTTGACATTTACTTGTTGACTCTTTTGGGCGTGGAAGGAGAGGGATTAGAGAATGACAGTACCCCTTCCTCTTGTTTGATACAGTGTAGTCCACCATAAACCATTATGACACACTCAAAATTTTGGCTATATTGGATATGGGTAAATTTTATAAACATCTATCTTTATTTATGAGCATTTCAGTCCAGTTCAGTCACTCAGTCGTGTCCAACTCTTTGTGACCCCATGAACCTCAGCACACCAGGCTTCCCTGTCCATCACCAACTTTCAGAGTCCACCCAAACCCATGTCCATTGAGTCGGTGATGCCATGAAACCATCTCATCCTCTGTTGTCCCCTTCTCCTCCTGACCTCAATCTTTCATAGCATCAGGATTTTTTCAAGGAGTAAGCTCTTCGCATCAGGTGACCAAAGTATTGGAGTTTCAGCTTCAACATCAGTCCTACCCAATGAACACCCAGGACTGGTCTCCTTTAGGATGGACTGGTTGGATCTCCTTGCAGTCCAAGGGACTCTCAAGAGTCTTCTCCAATACCACAGTTCAAAAGCATCAATTCTTCGGTGCTCAGCCTTCTTCACAGTCCAGCTCTCACATCCATACATGACCACAGGAAAAACCATAGCCTTGACTAGACGGACCTTTGTTGACAGAGTAATGTCTTTGCTTTTTAATATGCTGTCTAGAGTGGTCATAACTTTCCTTCCAAGGAGTAAGTGTCTTTTAATTTCATGGCTTTCACCATCTGCAGTGATTTTGGAGCCCCGAAAAGTAAAGTCAGCCACTGTTTCCCCATCTATTTGCCATGAAGTGATGGGACCAGATGCCATGATCTTCGCTTTCTGAATGTTGAGCTTTAAGCCAACTTTTTCACTCTCCTCTTTCACCTTCATCAAGAGGCTCTTTAGTTCTTTTTCACTTTCTGCCATAAGGGTGGTGTCATCTGCATATCTGAGGTTATTGATATTTCTCCCGGCAATCTTGATTCCAGCTTGTGCTTCATCCAGCCCAGTGTTTCTCATGATGTACTCTGCATATAAGTTAAATAAGCAGGGTGACAATATACAGCCTTGACATATTCCTTTTCCTATTTGGAATCAGTCTGTTGTTCCATGTCCAGTTCTGTTTCTTCCTGACCTGCCTACAGGTTTCTCAAGAGGCAGGTCAGGTGGTCTGGTATTTCCATCTCTTTCAGAATTTTCCACAGTTTATTGTGATCCACATAGTCAAAGGCTTTGGCATAGTCAATAAAGCAGAAATAGATGTTTTCCTGGAACTCTTGCTTTTTCGATGATCCAGTCTTTATATGAGCATTTATCTTTATTCAAACTAGAGTTTTGTATTAAAAACAACAGCCTTGGAAATGTAGAAATTAAAGATGTCAGAATGCTTTGGTCTACATCGTCAGTTTGTGTGTGTGTGTGTGTATTTAGGTATAACTATGTACTTAGTTGGAGAAGGCGATGGCACCCCACTCCAGTACTCTTGCCTGGAAAATCCCATGGAAGGAGGAGCCTGGTAGGCTGCAGTCCATGGGGTCGCGAAGAGTCGGGCACGACTGAGCAACTTCACTTTCACTTTTCACTTTCATGCATTGGAGAAGGAAATGGCAACCCACTCCAGTGTTCTTGCCTGGAGAATCCCAGGGACGGGGGAGCCTGGTGGGCTGCAGTCTATGGGGTCGCACAGAGTCAGACACGACTGAAGCGACTTAGCAGCAGCAGCAGCAGCATGTACTTAGTGCTTGTTTCCCTTTGTGGGAGCTCATTGTTCAGTCTGTATTGAAATGTTTGCCTGAACTGGAAATCCCAGTGAGCCTCGGCTTGGTGAGTCACATGCCACAAACAGAAACAAAGAGTAAAGGCAGGTATGGTTAGAAGGGGATGGAGAGGCGCCCTTGTAAATATGACAAGAACAAGTAGAAGTTTAGAAAAAAAAGTAGAGAATGTGTTTCTCTAAGATACTGGTGGAGATGAACTAGAGCATCTTTGCAAAATAGCTGTTTTATCAATTAATTAGTGTGAGGGCCCCAAAATAAAGGATTTTCACAACTATGTCCAAGATCTAGAAATCAAGCTCCAGCCTCTCCTTACATATTTATTAGCAATGACCATAAGTACTAAATTGTTACAGAAATAACATGTTGTGTACTGGAACAGTGAAAAGAGGAATCCTTCTTATTTAAAAATTATGATCCCATGACATAAAATAATTATATACTTTTAAAACCTAGTACTGTCCAGCCACTCTTTGCTCTATTCGTCTATCTTCATCTCTTTCTTTCTTCTTTCACTTGTGCCTTCATTTATTCAATGAAGTGTCCACTATATATTCAATATATATTGAATATATATTCAATCAGGTGTCCACTATATATCAAACACTGTTCTAGGCACAGGGACTAAAGTAATAAACAAAAAGCACACAAACTCCCTGCCCTCTTAGAGTTTACTTTCCATCAGGAAAAACAGACAAGGCTAGGGAGGGTCTCACCGAGGTCATTTTGAAAAGACAGGAAGGATGTGAGAGACTGAGCCTGGTGCATATCTGGAGGGAGAATGATTCAGGAAGAGAAATAACTGCAAAGTCCTGGGATGAGAACATGCCTGGTGTGTTGAGGAAATAGCTAGGGTATCAGTAGCTGGAGAGGACTGAGCATGGGAGAGAGTACTAGGAGTATGAAGTGCAAGAATATGTAGGGCCTCATGGGCCATTGAAAGATTGTGGCTCTTATTGGGTGTAACATAGAAAGCAAATGGAGGTCTTGTTTTGTTTAAATAAAATTCTTATTTTATATCAGTATATCTATATTTATATAATAACAGTATATCTATATAACAGTATATCTATATTTATATAATTCTAAAAATATAGAAAAATGGACAAGATAGTATAACAATCTTGAACAATCTCCTATAGTGTGAATATCTTATATGACCATAGTGCCTTTTCCAAAACTAAGAAGCTGACACTGGTTCAGTTCTACTAACTAAACTACAGATTTCACTGGGATTAATCTGTTTTTACACTAATGTCATTTTCCCTAGATTCTGATCTAATTGAGAATACCATGTTGCATATAGAAGTGGAGGGCTGACGTGACCTGACCATCATTTAACCATTTACTCTGGCTGCTGTATATGTTCTTAGAACCCATTTGCTATGTACAGAATTCCTACTTCCTTCATACCAAAGTGATGAATACCCTTAATACTACTATCTAGTAGGAGATGCTGTTCCAGTGCCTTATCTAGTGATAGGTGCCTTTCATTCAACCTGTCATTAAGTAGATGCAGCCCATGGATTCCCAGAAGCTGTTAAGGTAAACCAGTCATGCATCTGAGAATATACTTAAAGAAGCTCTTATATGTTTGACAGAAGAAACTTGGGCTTAGAAATAGAATCATTGTTCAAGAGCTCAGTTAGATCAATTACCCAGACATGGCCTATAGCAGAGGAAAGCTTATCTTTGGGTTTTGCTTTTATGTTCGTGTTAGAGGGTACAATTGAGTTCACTTATTTGGGGTCCAATTAGGTAGCACTTTGCAGTATTCAGTATTGGCAAACTGCTTTCACAAATATTCCTGTAATCAATAAAATACAAAATACATTATATCAGGCATTATCTAGAATAGACTTCCTTCCTCAGATTTATGTGTGTAGAGAAGGTCAAAGCGCCCTGGTTAACATAATGTCTGAATCATGCAGTTTAAAGCACCATGTGCTGCAACCGCATGTTTAAGTAATTACCTTTAAAGCCAAGTACTCATGAATTAAATCTCACCATTCCACAGACACCTCACTATCATTTCCATTACTGTTAATGGGCTGTTCCATTTTCCTGGTAAGTTTACTTAGAGGCCACATAGTTGTCCAAATAATAGGTCCCATTTTTCCTTCATATTTCATGCTGAGGTTTATTGGTCTCAATGAATTCCATCAACCATCAGGGAGACATTTACTGATGATGTGAATAAGCTGCTGCTGCTGCCAAGTCACTTCAGTCATGTCCGACTCTGCGCAACCCCATAGATTGCAGCCCACCAGGCTCCCCCGTCCCTGGGATTCTCCAGGCAAGAACACTGGAGTGGGTTGCCATTTCCTTCTCCAATGCATGAAAGTGAAAAGTGAAAGTGAAGTCGCTCAGTCATGTACGACTCTAGCGACCCCATGGACTGCAGCCCACCAGGCTCCTCTGTCCATGGGATTCTCCAGGCAAAAGTACTGGAGTGGGGTGCCATTGCCTTCTCCATGTGAATAAGCTGCCACCTACTAAAATGACCCACATAGTATCCTAGAAAATGTTTTAAGTTCATATTATTTACTTTTCCCACTTTTGGCATTTGTGCACTTTTGCTAACAATTTTAGAGGATGCAGTTTAAATAATGTTTTAAAAGAATTTTCCTGAAAATGAAGTATTTTCCTTTTTATTAGGGTATCCACTTACATTTTAGAAAAGGAAATGACAACCCATTCTAGTATTCTTGCCTGGGAAATCCCATGGACAGAGGAGCCTGGCAGGCTACAGTCCACGGGGTCACAAAAGAGTTGAACATGACTTTGCAACTAAACAATAACAATTTATATCTTAGCATAATGATATCTTACTGCCTTTTTACTATGGAAAAGGTAGTAAAAAGAGAAACTCTTTTTACTCTGCTCTTTTGAAAGCTTATTAAGCACATTTTATCCTGCTTAAATATTATTTAATAGTAGATTTATTCTGAGGTTCATCCAAGAAAATCTCCTAAAGAATTAAGAAATAGAACATGGACTTATATAAGGTTTGTCAAAAATTGCTTACCTTAATTTCAGGTAAATTGGCAAAGTAGATATTTGGAAACTAGTATATCTGGATAAATACTGAGAAATGATTTAAATAAGGCAGTTGAAACAAGCAGTGTTATGTTTTATGCTAATTTTACATTGAATTGCAATAAAAAAGTAATTTTATTCAAGGTCAGCTATGGAGGTCAGCTATGGAAGCCATGGTTCTTACTTTCACAACTGCCCCATATGAATTTGGATGGTGTCTCTTATGGGATGAATGTTACAAGTTAACATTTCATAGTGTTTACCCATAAGGCCTTTTTAACTTTTTATTTGCATGAATTATTAACCTGAAAGCTATCTCTCTTGTTCTACTTTCACTCCAGTTGAGAGGAAGATGTGAGCTATGTTATCTGCCTTTCTAGATGATCTTCACATGTTATATTGTCTTTACTTATTTTCTCAATAGACACATATTTTGGTTAGTGTCAAATTGAATTTAAACAAATTGAGGCTTATTCCCTCATAAGATTTTAACATTTGAAATTATAACTGCAATCATAATAACTTCTGCAGCTGAAATGCGTATTGAAAATTATGTGGTTTGCATTGAGAGTACTTTCATCTCTTGATGGATATTGGGCACATCTGCTTGGAAATCTGAAAATACCAAGAGGTCTATTCTTTCCCTTTTGTTGTTGTAAATACCTTCATATGGAAACTATTCATTGAATATGTCACTTCAAAATTCTTGTTGTTGTTCAGTTGCTAAGTCATGTCCAACTCTTTGTGACCCCATGGACTGCAGCATGCCAGGCTTCCCAGTCCTTCACTATCTCCCAGAGTTTGCTCAAACTCATGTCCATTGAGTCAGTGATGCCATCCAACCCTCTCATCCTCTGTTGCCCACTTCTCCTCCTGCCCTCAATCTTTCTGAGCATCAGGGTCTTTTCCAAAAGATTGGCTTTACACATCAGGTAGCCAAAGTATTGGAGTTTCAGCTTCAGCATCAGTCCTTCCAATAAATATTCAGTACTGATTTCCTTTAGGATGGACTGGCTTGATCTGCTTCTGTCCAAGAGACTATCTTCTGTTTGTTTGTTTTATGTTTTTTTAATTAGTGTTTTTTATTCTTTGGCTAAATATGCAGAAATAGGATAGCTGTCCAAGGGACTCTTAAGAGTCTTCTCCAGCACCACAGTTTGAAAACATCAATTCTTCAGTGCTCAGCTTTCTTTATGGTCCAGCTCTCACACCTGTACATGACTACTGGAAAAACCATAGCTTTGACTATACAGACCTTTGTCAGCAAATTTGTATCTCTGCTATTTAGTATGTTGTCTAGATTTGTCGTAAGTTTTCTTCCGAAGAGTAAGCGTCTTTTAATTTCGTGGCTGTAGTTGAGATCTTCAGTGATTTTGGAGCCCAGGAACATAAATCTGTCACTATTTCCATTTTTTTTCCCTTCTATTTGCCATGAAGTGATGGGACTGGATGCCATGATCTTAGTTTTTGAATGTTGAATTTAAAGTGAGCTTTTTAATTCTTCTCTTTCATCATCATCAAGAGGCTCTTTAGTTCCTCTTTTCTTTCTGCTATTGGACTGGTATCATGTGTATATCTGAGGTTGATATTTCTCCCGGAAACTTTGATTCCAGACTGTGATTCATCCAGCCCAGAATTTTTCATGATGTACTCTGCATAGAAGTTAAATGAGTAAGGTGACAATATACAGACTTGATGTACTCCTCTCCCAATTTTGAACCAGTTCATTGTTCCATGGCCAGTTCTAACTGCTGCTTCTTGACCAGCATACAGGTTTCTCAGGAAACAGGTAAGGTGGTCTGGTATCCCCATCTTTTAAGAATTTTCCACAATTTGTTGTGATCCACACAGTTAAAGGCTTTAGTGTAGTTAATGGAGAAGTACATGAGGTTTTTGGAATTCCCTTGCTTTTTTCTGTGACCCAGTGGATGTTGGCAATTTGATCTCTGGTTTCCCTGCCTTTTCTAAATCCAGCTTGCACATTAGGAAGTTTTCAGTTCACATACTGCTGAAGCCTAGCTTGAAGAATTTTGAGCATTACCTTGCTAGCATGTGAATGAGTACAATTGTATTCGGTAGTTTGAACATTCTTTGCCATTGCCTTTCTTGGGATTGGAATAAAAACTGACCTTTTCCAGTCCTCTATTCACTGCTGAGTTTTCCAAATTTGCTGGCATATTCTGTGCAGCACTTTAATAGCATCATTTTTTTAGGATTTGAAATAGGAGCTGGAATTCCATCACCTTGACTAGCTTTGTTCATAGTACTGCTTCTTAAGAACCTCTTGATTTCACCCTCTAGGATGCCTGGCTCTAGGTGAGTGACCACACCATTTTGGTTATCCCAGTCATTAAGACCTTTTTTGTATAGTTCTTCTGTGTGTTCTTGCCACCTCTTCTTAATATCTTCTGCTTCTGTTAGGTCCTTGTCACTTCTGTCCTTTATTGTGCCCATCTCTGCCTGAAATATTTCTTTGGTATCTCCAGTTTTCTTAAAGAGATCTCTAGGCTTTGCCATTCTATTGTTTTCCTCTGTTTCTTTGCATTGGTCATTTAAGAAGGCTTTCTTATCTCTCCTTGCTGTTCTCTAGAACTCTGTATTCAGTTGGGTGTTTCTTTCCCTTTCTCCTTTGTCTTTCGCTTCTCTTTCTTTTTTCAGTTACTTGTAAAGCCTCCTCAACCACTTGACCTTCTGGCATTTCTTTTTCTTGAGGATGGTTTTGGTCACTGCCTCCTGTACAATGTTAAGAATCTCTGTCCATAGTTCTTCAGGCATTCTGTCTACCAGATCTAGTCTCTTGAATCTATTCATCACCTTCACTGTATAATCATAAGGGATTTGATTTAGGTCATACCTAAATGGTCTACTGGTGTTCCCTATTTTCTTCAATTTAAGCCAGAATTTTACAATAAGGAGCTCATGATCTGAGGCACAGTCAGCTCCAGGTCTTATTTTTGCTGACTGTATAGAGTTTTTCCATCTTCAGCTGCAAAGAATATAATCAATCTGATTTCAGTATTGACCATCTGATGATGTCCATGTGTAGAGTTGTCTCTTGTGTTGTTGGAAGAGGGTGTTGCTATGACCAGTGCATTCTCTTGGCAAAACTCTGTTAGCCTTTGCCCTGCTTCATTTTGTACTTCAAATCCAAACTTGCCTGTTATTCTAGGTTTTTCTTGACTTCCTACTTTTGTATTCCAATCCCCTATAATGAAAAGGACATCTTTTTTTGGTGTTAGTTCTAGGTCTTATAGGTCTTCATAGAACTGTTCAACTTAAACTTCTTTGGTCTGTTCTCCAGAGCAAGACCCATTTTTCGTACTTCAAGATAACATTGTCCAACAGAATAATCTCCCATAGATGTCAAAAAAGAAGTTTTTTTAAATGGAAATGAACATATGTATTTACTTACCTTTAATCTAGCTGTATGATATCAAAGCCATTATTAGTATGAGTTGCGATCAGTAGGAATCTTTAAAGTAGTCATTGTATAGGAGTAATAATGGTAGCTAATATTTATGTAAGATTTGTGTACTTAATAACATGATGATTACTTGTATTTCTTTGGCTAAAACCTGGACACTTTCTTATGTCATTCCTTGTGCCCAGTGAGACCTCTTGGAAGTAGTCAGCCAAGCTAAAGCATGCAATTGTAAACCATGGGAAAAATTATACATAACTCAATGGAAATTCTATTTGTAAGATTCCTATCCATGACAGCAAATTCATTAGCTTTATAATTTAATTTTAACCAAAGATACTAACTAGTCCATAAATCATTAAGATTCTCAGACTTAAATATACAGATTCATACATTCAACATAAAATGTATATCAGCTCTAGGATCTCATGGAGAAGGAAATGGCATCCCACTTCAGTATTCTTGCCTGGAGAATTCCATGGATGAAGGATCTTGGTGGGCTATGGTCCATGGGGCTGCACAGAGTGGACACGACCGAAGCAACTTAGCACTAAGATCTCAATATTTCAGTGTGTCTTATACTCTATGAAAGTAACTTTTGAAATAGAGTTTTAATATCTGAAACAAACTAAGACTTATCTATTATTTATGCCTATCTAGCTGTGTAGCCAGTGATTTGAAAAATCAATAGCAAATGATCAAGTTCATATACAAATCAGAAACCCACTTAAGTCAGTATAATTCTGAGAGTTTTCCCCTTCACATATCTTGTACCCCAGCACTTTAGTTCAATTTTATGGGCTTATTTGCCCTAGAGGTCTAGGTTAGAGGTCTAAGTACTTGCAATTATCTTTCAAGATAATGCCCTTTTAGTAAGTCTCACATATCCCATACTCTAACCAAAATGTTGAACTGCAAAACAGTTGCTTCTGATTGCAACCATTGAATAATACTGAGAAAATGTTTACGCACAAATAGGTTTGAAACCAAATAGACAACAATTCTCTGGGTGTTACATAAAGTTCACGTTTACACATGTTTTCAATAAATATGAGTATGTTGTTTAAAACAAGTAATATAAACTCAAGCTAAACAAGAAAATTCAAATGTTGGGAAATTATAATTGCATAATTTATTTTTAAATATAAATTTTTATTGTGAGAAGCTTCAGTATCAACACTCCTTCCCCACTTCCTCTATCTTCAAACCTGGACCAAGTTACCTCTTTTGATAACTGCAGAGAGAGACTTGCTGCTAAGACCACTGCTGTGCAAGGGGCCAATGTCACAGCGTTCATATAATTTATCATCTTTCTCAAAAATTCAGATTCCTTTATGGGTTTTGTTCCAGGACCAATTTCAGTCTTCCCATCTAATCTTTCATCACTTTTGAGCAATTAGTAAATTGTTTCTTTTAATTTTAACTTATTTCCTTATTGTTTTCTTCCCCAGAAATAGGAACGCAGATAAATAATGAAGAGGCCAAAGATAAATAGTAGCATGAGGAGGATAAATAAATGCTTCCCTAATTTGAAAGCAGTCAATTATATCTGAATTATCCTTGTTATACTGTAATCCTGGCTTTGAGAGCAAAAAGAAATCATCCATTCAGTACTAAAATGTAAAAAATGTTCCTACCAGACAGAAAATATTGAATGGTTTAAATCACATTCATTTATATTAGTGATCAGAAAAATCCATTGAAATAAATTAGGTAGCAGAATGTCATATAAAATTTTAGCTTTAAAGGTTATTTGGCTTTGAGATCAATTGATTTTAGATACAATACTTGCCTCAGGCTTTTATCTTACTACTTAAGGAAACAATAAAAATAGGAGATGACTTACTGTCAGACATTAAACAATTTCCTTAGTGGGACAACTTCATTTTAAAATTTGTATTTTAGTTTTATCCATATTTAGGCTTTCTACTCATGTCTACTTGAAAAAAAATTTTCAAATGAAGCTTTTAATTTAAAAGAATACTATGTCATGTTTGAGATTAATTAGCGGCTTGCTTCTGTAAGATTATATTATTCCAACGTTTTAGAGAAAATAAAGGAATTATAATAGTTCAATAGATAATGTTTTTTTCTGGAACAGCCCACTCTTCTGTGGGGGGAGATGAAAGATAACAAGAATGCTACTTTTATGAGAATTTGAAGGAGAAAGGATACATATATAAATGACTGATACCCATTGATATCCACCTGAAATTATCACAACATTGTTAATTGGCTATACTCCAATACAAAATGCCACTTTTCACATATGTAGCTCTTATTCATCAATAAAATGCATTTAATTATGCAAATATTTACTGAGGCCTTATGATATGCTATGAAGCACTTTAGGCTCTGAAACTCCAATTCAGTATGAATATCTTGTCTATAAAGATTTGTTTTCATTAGAAAGCTCTATTTAATAGTAACTCTTCTTTGGCTGTTAGTCTCAAAACACTTTTTTCATCACCTTTAGATGTTCACTACTTATATCATCTTTTGGATGTAGAAATGTTTTTTCACTTTCAAAAGTCAGAAAAAACTCTATTTTTTTTAAAAAGAATACCTGTTTTGCTTCTCATATTTCATGTAACAAGCACAATATAATTCTGAAGGATGTTTGTAATGATTACATGGAACTTCCCCCGAAACTTCTACAACTTTATTTTTGTTCTAATTGCAGTCTGAGTAACCTTAGGAAATTCCTATAAGGAAAGTAAGGGATGATACCAAAATAACCCATTTTAAAATGAGGAAGTGGTGGTTACTTATCCTTCTGCTGCTGCTGCTGCTGCTGCTAAGTCGCTTTAGTCATGTCCGACTCTGTGCGACCCCATAGATGGCAGCCCACCAGGCTCCCCCGTCCCTGGGATTCTCCAGGCAAGGACACTGGAGTGGGTTGCCATTTCCTTCTCCAATGCATAAAAGTGAAAAGTGAAAGTGAAGTCCTTCACTCAGGTTTAAATGGGAAAGTCAGGACTGAGGCATATAAATCAGAACCAATAAAGCTCTAAAGAGGTAATGATTTATTTCCCAGCAAGTTTTCCGTATTATTGATTGATCCCAAGGTCATGTAATATTTTTTTACAATTTCCCTTTAGCTTTGTGCCAGTGGCAATTGCTCTTTGTCACTAGCCTTAGAAAGGGATTAAGAAGTTAGAGAGTTGGCATGTGGAAAGTGACCTGCAAGAAGACTAATGATATAATCGTGTGTGTGTGTGTGTGTGTATGTGTGTTGGGGGAAGGGTGTCACATGTATACATTTAACAAATCAGGAAGCTAAAGAAGCTAACAAGAAGCTAGAGAATTTATAGTAAATTATATTAAACTGCTCCAACAATAAAGTTAGAGAACTGCTTAATTTTTAATCTAAGACCTTTTTGAATTACTTTAAAAAAGTCATTATTAACATTTGAGGGTTGCTTCCTTTCTCTTTTAGTGACCCAAAGTAAAATGATACAAGATTTTAATATTCATATTAAATATTAATACTTCTTTTAGGAACAAGTTTTCAAACCAACAGGCTTTGTATTTATACTCCCTGGAAATTTCTTTCATTTTTTTCTTTCTGTGTGTTCAAATTCCTGGCTAGAGATCTAGTAAGAATAGATTAAGGAACATATTCAGAACTGGGGATTATCAACAGAAACTTTAAGTCAAAAGCTAACACTAGGATGTGGGATTGCATTTTCAGGGAAGCAGCTTTTAATATTAAAGCATTTCACTAACTCAGTTGTCTTCCTTAAGTTTGCTGATATTCATTCTGTCAGAATTTAGCAACTCAGTTTCTTGAATATGGTTCAGAAATATGTGGTGCCTGTGTTAAAGAAAAGACGTGGATGCTTTGTAGGGTGAGGGGCTTGGGAAAGGGCTGTAAAGAGAAGTTTGGGTAACTCTGATATGATCTTTGGGTCTTGACTTTCTTCAATCACCAATGTTTTCTCCTCTTTGTCTCCCTAAACCCATTAAACCCCTGCATTCTAAAAGAGGGGAACTTCCCATGTGGCATTAGTGGTAAAGAACCCTCCTGCTAATGCAGGAGACATAAGAGATGTGGTTTGATCCCTGGGTTGGAGAGAGCCCTTGGAGGAGGGCATGGCAACTCACTCCAGTGTTCTTGCCTGGAGAATCCCATGAACAGAAGAGCCTGGTGGGTTGCAATCCATGGGGTTGCAAAGAATCAAACAAGGCTGAAGCAACTTAGCATGCATGCATGCATTCTAAGAGTGTCTCCATTAATGTTCAATGGTCTGTAAACCCCAGGTTAGGCCTGTGCAGGGAGATCTCTGGTGTCTTGACCTCACCAATTCCGACTTCTAGCTTTACAGGCTTTCACAGTCCCTCTTCTGTTCACAATCTAGGATTGTGGACAGAACAAAACCTTGACTATAGTGAATGATATAAAGGTGGCTTAGTGATCTGTAAGTTAATATGGGTACCTACAGTCTACTCAAGAGTACCTCTCAACCATCTTTCTTGAGCATTTGGGGCCAACTCAATGGGCTGAAGCTCTGAGTTCAATAGGATGTTTAGAAAGAGAAGCTCCTCATGGTTCTGACTGCTATGTTACCACTGCCACCCAGAGTCAGGAACTCCATCAGATCTCTAGCCTCCAGCCCAAGTTCCCCAAAAATGAGAATCCCCCCAAAATATTAATTTTCTATGTTCAGAGCCTTCTGAAACTGTACTTTTAGTATTACAACAACCCCCAGCCATTGGTACTTTTTATCCTCTACTCTAGGAGAAGGCAATAGCACCCCACTCCAGTACTCTTGCCTGGAAAATCCCATGGACAGGTGGGGCTCGTCCGGGGGCTAAGAGTCGGACACGACTGAGCGACTTCACTTTCACTTTTCACTTTCATGCATTGGAGAAGGAAATGGCAACCCATTTCAGTGTTCTTGCCTGGAGAATCCCAGGGACGGGGGAGCCTGGTGGGCTGCTGTCTAGGGCGTCACACAGAGTCGGACACGACTGAAGCGACTTAGCAGCAGCAGCAGCATCCTCTACTCTGGGCTTCCCTGGTGGCTCAGATGGTAAAGAATCTGCCCGCAATGCAGGAGACCCAGGTTCGATCCCTGGGTTGGGAAGATCCCCTGGAGACCCACTCTAGCATTCTTGCCTGGAAAATTCCATGGACGGTGGAACCTGGCAGGCTACAGTCCATGGGGTCGCAAAGAATCAGACACGACTGAGCGACTAACATCAACTCTGTTATTTCATCTGCAGCTTGGAGGCTTGTGTGTTGTAAACCCACAGAGGAAAACTCAGAAGTTATATAGAATTAGTCTTTTTTTTTTCCCCTCCACCTAGGAGAAATTGTTTTGTTTTATTTTATTTTTCTGGAAAGTCAGTTATATGTTGCCATAGGGATGAAAGGTAAGAAAAAAAAATCTAACCAAACAGGAATATGACTTTTCATTTATGTATATAGGCACTTTTACCTGCCTTGTGTAAAATTCATTCAACTCAACAAATATTTATTGAATCCCTACTGTGTGGCAGCCATAATTCTAAGTTGTACGTACTATCAGTGACCAAAAGAGATGGACTGCTTACCCTCATCCAGCTCATAGTTACTTCACAGAGTATTGCAGTAATTGACACATGTAATATACTTGGCATAGTGCCTGGCATTTAAAAACTACGTAAGATACAGACTGTTTAATAGAAAATAGGACAAATGGCAGTGTTCCAGGTTGAACTTAATTTAATCATCATTTGTCACTGCTCTGATGAATATTGTAAAAATGAAGGCTTTAGATTGACACTTTTTAAGTCAAAACATGAGAAAATATATTCTTAGAGTCAGTTGTAAAATGACATTAATCTAACCGTTGATATTCTGATTTTCACAGCAGTAGCCTAGTAATAGTATTAACTTCATTCTCACATAATTTACAAAATTTAAATGTTAGTTCTGTTACAGCTGCCTTTTCCCATTTTTGAATAATGCTGAGATCTCATCCCAATGGTATGGTCTCTTTCCTGACACACATCTGATGAAAAGAATTCTGTGAAATATTTTAAAATGTTTTGAAAAAGAGAAATTTGACAATACAATTTTCATTATTAAAAAATGCTTCAACCTTTCAGGTAATGCTTTCATTTTTTCTGCCGCAGATGAGACTCTGTTGAAAATCAGGTATTCAATTACCTTTTGATCATCTAAATTTGAAGATACCTGACAACCTGAGATAAAAGATTGACACTTTTAATAATAATCACTTTGCTTTATATTAAAATCCTCAATAGCATAATAAGAATATTATTCTTTATTATGTAAGTAAGCCCTTAAGGGAACTACAAGGACCAGAAAGTGAATCATAATTGAATATTATAAAATTAGTAGCATTACCAAACAAGAAGAAAAAAAGAAGCATAATGAAAGTTAATTTTTGTAATGATTAGAATATTACAACTGTAATGCAATCAGATGACATGCCATACACACACAGCAAGAAACAATCCATATTCATTTCAACCTATTACAATAATAAACATGAAGGAAAAAGTTCTTCATCACATATATTATGACTTTATGAAAGTAGCACTAATACTATTTGACAGTAGTGACAAATTTTCTTAATATATTCTCCTTTTGATTGGACATATCTAACCATTAGGAAGCAACCTAATGCAGAAAACTGAGACCTTATATTCTTATGTGCTTTTCCTTTTGAGTTCTAAATAATACTTTTTTCAAAGATGATTTAATTTTTCTCTATATGAGTTTAGATTTGTTTTTAAAATATCTCAACTCATTACAAACAAGCCAGGATAACTCAGATTTATGGTAAGGGCAGTGTCTTGAAGTTTGATGATCAGGTTTCTAGACCTAGCCAGTGGTAGTCCATTTTGTTTATTTGTCAGAATCATTACAAACCTACAGAAATTTTCTTCACAATCCATAAGCCCTGCTGCTGCTGCTGCTAAGTCACTTCAGTCGTGTCCGACTCTGCGTGACCCCATAGACGTCAACCCACCAGGCTCTCCTGCCTCTGGGATTCTCCAGGCAAGAAAACTGGAGTGGGTTGCCATTTCCTTCTCCAATGCATGAAAGCGAAAAAGTGAAAGTGAAGTTGCTCAGTCGTGTCCGACTCTTAGCGACCCCATGGACTGCAGCCCACCAGGCTCCTCCATCCATGGGATTTTCCAGGCAAGAGTACTGGAGTGGGGTGCCATTGCCCTGTGATGACTCAAAATGCATAAATGGGACACGTATTTAAGACAAAACAGTTCCTTTCTTTCTGATTATATCCAAACTCTTTTTACAAAGACTGCTGTCATAAGATGTAACATCTCATTAACCTCATTCCACAGATGGAGAAAAGAAGGAAGGAATTGTCTGTTTGCCTTTTTACTATCATTGGGTTGATAGAATAGTTTGTGATTTGCCTAGCAGAATCACTTTAGCAATTCAAAACAGGGTGTAATCTCTTAGACTCTGTGGGCAAGTACAAGCTGTGGTTAATGGAACTTCTTTCCAGATAATTTGGGTGCTCTAGCTATCTTCAGAGAAGCTTTAAAAAGTGGCATTTTGGAAAGAGATGGTGTGATAACCAAGACTCTCAGATATTTTCTATGTGATACCACAGTAGGGGATATGGCAATCAAGAGGTCAGGAGGGATCATTTAGCAGGTCTTTGGAAAGGTTTTCCTAGTCACACTATGACATCATGATACTTCATTTCTCTACGTAGCACTTATTAACACTGATTTTTAAAATGTAATTAACTTAGTTATTGTCTGTTTCTCTTTCCTAAAATGTAAAGGTAGCTGAAGAGGTGACATTTAAACAGAAATTAATGTGATAAGAAAGAGTCCAGGAAATATTGGGGGAAAACATTGCAGCCAGAGTAAGAATAGCTCATCATAACCCTAACAGAGTAAGCTGGCCATGTTTGAGGAAAATAAAGGGCAAGGTATCTAGAGTAAAGGGGGATGGAATAGTGTGGAAAGATCTGGGGAAGGCAGGCAAAAGCCAGGTTACATAGAGCTTGGTAAATCAGAACTAAAAGGTCGTATCATACTATGAGTTAAATGATCAGCTCTTGGGGGCCACCAGTAGGGAGGGCGTTCAGCTGGAGTGATGCAATGTGATCACAAAGATTTGCATTTAGTCTCTGTACCAAGAAGACACTGCAGGAAGTGGGGGAAGAGTAGAAGAGAAAGGCAGTTAGAAATGCACTGGAATATTCTAGCTAAGAGACGTCATTGACTTGAATATCATTCCATATGAAGGAAGTGGTGGAGCTGGAGAGAAGTGTTAGGATTTAGGATATGTTTGAAACGTAGAATCACTTTGACTTAAAGATGGATGGGAAATGAGACATAAGGGAAAGAGATTACTCCAGCTCCATTCCCCCTGTTCTCTAGAAGCACTCTGTTGTTCTCGTATTTTTGTGTGTTGGAGTAAAACATTTCAAGGTCAGTTTTCATTCCAATCCCAAAGAAAGGCAATGCCAAAGAATGTTCAAACTACCACACAATTGCGCTCATCTCACACACTAGCAAAGTAATACTCAAAATTCTCCAAGCCAGGGTTCAACAGTATGTGAACCATGAACTTCCAGATGTTCAAGCTGGATTTAGAAAAAATAGAGGAACCAGCGATCAAGTTGCCAACATCTGTTGGATCATCGAAAAAGCAAAAGAGTTACAGAAAAACATCTACTTCTGCCTTATTATCTATGCCAAAGCCTTTGACTGTGTGGATCACAACAAACTGTGGAAAATTCTTCTAGAGATGGGAATACCAGACTACCTGACCTGCCTCCTGAGAAATCTGTAGGCAGGTCAGGAAGCAACAGTTAGAACTGGACATGAAACAACAGACTGGTTCCAAATCAGGAAAGGAGTACATCAAGGCTGTGTATTGTCATCCTGCTTATTTAACTTCCATGCAGAGTACATCATGCAAAATGCTGGGCTGAATGAAGCACATGCTGGAATCAAGATTGCCAGGAGAAATATCAATAACCTCAGATATGCAGATGACACCACCCTTATGGCAGAAAGTGAAGAAGAACTAAAGAGCCTCTTGATGAAAGTGAAAGAGGAGAGTGAAAAAGTTGGCTTAAACTCAACATCCAGAAAACTAAGATCATGGCATCCAGTCCCATCACTTCATGGCAAATAGATGGGGAAACAATGGAAACAGTGGCTGACTTTATTTTGGGGGGCTCCAAAATCACTGCAGATGGTGACTGCAGCCATGAAATTAAAAGGCACTTGCTCCTTGCAAGAAAAGTTATGACCAACCTAGACATCATATTAAAAAGCAGAGACATTACTTTGCCAGCAAAGGTCCATCTAGTTAAAGCTATGGTTTTTCCAATAGTCATATACTGATGTGACAATTGGACTATAAAGAAACCTGAGTGCCAAAGAATTGATACTTTTGAACTGTGGTGTTGGAGAAGACTCTTGAGAGTCCCTTGGACTTCAAGGAGATCCAACCAGTCCATCCTAAAGGAAATCAGTCCTGAATGTTCATTGGAAGGACGGATGTTGAAGCTGAAACTCCAATACTTTGGCCATCTGATGGGAAAAACTGATTCATTTGAAAAGACCCTGATGCTGGGAAAGATTGAAGTTGGGAGGAGAAGGGGATGACAGAGGATGAGATGGTTGGATGGCATTACCAACTCAATGGACATGAGTTTGAGCAAGCTCCAGGAGTTGGTGATGGACAGGGAAGCCTGGCTTGCTGCAGTCCATGGGGTTGCACAGAGTTAGACATGACGGAGCAACTGAACTGACCTGACTGAACTGAAAACATTTCAAAGTAAGCAGCAGGGAAGGAGTTGGAGACAAAGATGTAGAGAATGGACTTGTGGACACGGTAGGGGAGGGAGACAGTGGGATGAATGGAGCAAGTAGCATCAACACACATATACACTAGTGGGTGAAAGACGGATAGCTGGTGAGAAGTTGCCAAGTAGCACAGGGAGCCCAGTCTGGCACTCTCTGATGACCTGGAGGGATTTGCATGGTTGCATGGCAGAAACCAGCACAACTTGGTAAAAAAAAAAAAATTTAATATTTAAGTGAAAAATAAAATATTTTAAACAAGTAAACAGAAGTGTTCAGTTTGTTGACACTTTGTGTATGTATATTATGTATATATTTGCTTAACCAACCATAAAACAAGCCATATTTTTCCATACCCAAAAAGACTCCCTAGAGCTGCTTGATATTCTTCCTCAACCCCTTTACTACATCCATTTTTGTTATCTTTAATCTTAAACTGCTGCTTTATTCATTCTGTTCTGTTTGGCAACTTTATTGTGCCCCACTGTATTAAGATACCTAAATTTATTAACTTTTAATTAATTCAAATCCTTCCATGGACTCATCTCAACACCTTTCTCTGATGTCTTCCTTTATCATAGATGGAATAAATTACTCATTACTCTTTTCCAGATAAGTCTTGCTCATTTCCATCTATAACTTTACAGTATGTTTTTTATCTTAAATACTTTCTCCCTTGATTCTACTCATTCTTTGGGCCCTCAGCTGGCCTTCCATGAAAATACCAGAATAATCCTCCATTTGTCCAAAGTATGTGACATCTATATTGCTTTAATGTCTATAATGAATTCTCATGTTTTGTTCTTTGAGGACACATGGCATCCATGATGCTTTAATATCTATGCTGTTATCTCCTCTATTTTGTTCCTTTATGTATAGATCACCTCTAGCATAGTAACTGGTGCAAGTTTGCTTTTTGATAAATGTTTGTTGAAAATATGGTGAAAGAATTCATTAATGTGCATCATTAGCTAACTTGTATGTATTTGTAATGTCTCCTCATCTGGATGGTATATTCTCTAGAGCAAATTTCCCATGATATCATTCATAGGATCTACAAGGTGACCTGGAGAAAGTAATTGACTAAAAAGTTAACAACCCTGTCTTTCTTAAAATGCATCTCTTTGCTGGTCCTAATTGACTACTCACTAAATCAGGTAGCTTTGACAGGTATTATCAGTGCGTGATAATAGATATATCAGTTCAGTTCAGTTCAGTCACTGAGTTGTGTCCGACTCTTTGTGACCCCATGGACTGCAGCATGCCAGGCTTCCCTGTCCATCACCAATTCCTAGAGCTTGCTCAAACTCATGTCCATTGAGTCAGTGATGCCATCCAACCATCTCATCCTCTGTCATCCCCTTCTCCTCCCACCTTCAATCTTTCCCAACATCAGGGTCTTTTTAAATGAGTCAGCTCTTTCCATCAGGTGGCCAAGGTATTGGAGCTTCAGCTTCAGCATCAGTCCTTCCAATGAATATTCAGGACTGATTCTTTAGGATTGACCGGTTGGATCTCCTTGCAGTACAGGGGACTCTCAAGAATCTTCTGCAACACCACAGTTCAAAAGCATCAATTCTTTGGTGCTCAGCGTTCTTTATGGTCCAAGTCTCACATCAATACATGACTACTGGAAAAACCATAGCTTTAACTAGACAGAGCTTTATTGGTAAAGTAATATCTCTGCTTTGTAATATACTATCCAGGTTGGTCATAGCTTTTCTTTCAAGGAGCAAGCATATTTGAATTTCATGGCTGTAGTCACCATCTGCAGTGATTTTGGAGCCCAAGAAAAGAAAATCTGTCACTGTTTCTATTGTTTTACCATTATTTGCCATAAAGTGACAGGACTGGATGCTATGACTTCAGTTTTCTGAATGTGGAATTTTATGCCAGCGGCTTTTTCACTCTCCTCTTTCACCTTCATCAGGAGGCTTTTTACTTCCTCTTTGCTTTCTGCCATAATGGTGGTGTCATTTGCATATCTGAGTCTAAGGTTACTGACATTTTTCCCAGCCATCTTGGTTCCAGCTTGTGCGTCATCCAGCCTAGGATTTTGCATGATGTACTCTGCACAGAAATGGCATGGACCTAACAGAAGCAGAAAATATTAAGAAGAGGTGGCAAGAATACACAGAAAAACTGTACAAAAAAGATCTTCATGACCCAGATAATCATGATGATATGATCACTCACCTAGAGCCAGACATCCTGGAATGTGAAGTCAAGTGGGCCTTAGAAAGCATCACTACAAACAAAGCTAGTGAAGGTGATGGAATTCCCGTTGAGCTATTTCAAATCCTGCAAGATGCTGCTGTGAAAGTGCTACACTCAATAGGCCAGCAAATTTGGAAAACAGCAGTGGCCACAAGACTGGAAAAGATCAGTTTTCATTCCCATCCCAAAGAAAGTCAATGCCAAAGAATGCTCAAACTACCACACAATTGCACTTATCTCACACGCTAGTAAAGTAATGCTCAAAATTCTCTAAGCCAGACTTCAGCAATACATGAACCATGAACTTTCAGATGTTCAAGCTGGTTTTAGAAAAGCAGAGGAAACAGAGATCAAATTGCTAACATCTGCTAGATCATTGAAAAAGCAAGAGAGGTCAAGAAAAACTTCTATTTCTGCTTTATTGACTATGCCAAAGCCTTTGACTGTGTGTATCACAATAAACTATGGAAAATTCTTCAAGAGATGGGAATACTAAACTACATGACTTGTCTCTTGAGAAGTTTGTATGCAGGTCAGGAAGCAACAGTTAGAACTGGACATGGAACAACAGACTGGTTCCAAATAGGAAAAGGAGTATGTCAAGGCTGTATACTATATAATGCTTAATTAACTTATATACAGAGTACATCATGCAAAACACTGGTCTGGATGAAGCACAAGCTGGAGTCAAGATTGCTAGGAGAAATATCAGTAACCTCAGATATGCAGATGACACCACTCTTATGGCAGAAAGCGAAGAAGAACTAAAGAGCCTCTTGATGAAAGTGAAAGTGAAGTGAAGTGAAGTCACTCAGTCATGTCCAACTCTTCATGACCCCGTGGACTGTAGCCTACCAGGTTCCTCTGTCCTTGGGATTTTCCAGGCAAGAATGCTGGAGTGGGTTGCTATTTCCTTCTCCAGGAGATCTTCCTGACCTAGGTATTGAACACGGTTCTCCCTCATTATAGGCAGATGCTATACTGTCTGAGCCATCAGGGAAGTCCATGTGAAAGTGAAAGCAGAGAGTGAAAAAGTTGGCTTAAAAGTCAACATTCAGAAACCAAAGATCATGGCATCCGGTCCCATCACTTCATGGCAAATAGATGGGGAAACAGTGGAAACTGTTAGACTTTATTTTTGGGGCTTCCAAAATCACTGCAGATGGTGACTGCAGCCATGAAATTAAAGGATGTTTACTCCTTGGAAGGAAAGTTATGACCAACCTAAACAGCATATTAAAAAGCAGAGACATTACTTTGCCAACTAAGGTCTGTCTAGTCAAGGTTATGGTTTTTCCAGTAGTCATGTATGGATGTAAGAGTTGGACTATAAAGAAACCTGAGTGCCAAAGAATTGATGCTTTTGAACTGTGGTATTGAAGAAGACTCTTGAGAATCCCTTAGACTGCAAGGAGATCCAACCAGTCCATTCTAAAGGAGATCAGTCCTGGGTGTTCATTGGAAGGACTGATGCTGAAGCTGAAACTCCTATACTTTGGCCATCTGATGGGAAGAGTTGACTCATTTGAAAAGACCCTGATGCCCGGAAAGATTGAGGGTGAGAGGAGAAGGGGATGACAGAGGATGAGATGGTTGGATGGTATCATCAACTCAATGGACATGAATTTGAGTAAACTCTTGGAGTTGGTGATGGACAGAGACACCTGGCTTGCTGCAGTCCATGGGGTTGCAAAGAGTTGGACATGACTGAGTCACTGAACTGAACTGAACTCTGCATAGAAGTTAAATAAGCAGGGTGACAATATACAGCCTTGACATACTCCTTTCCCAATTTGGAACCAGTCTGTTGTTCCATGTCCGGTTCTAACTGTTGCTTCTTGACATCATGTACACTCAAATCTGGTGTCTCAATTGTGGGGAATGTGGTTCAGATATCTGATGGAACCTTCTGGCAAACTCCAACCTAAAGGTGCATGTAAGAAATACTTTTTATAACTGGAAATTTACCAAATCTGCTACAGTAAGTGGACTATGCCTAGAAACAAGAACGGACTATTTTTAAACACTTTTGACAAATGAGCACGTAAAGACATACAGATCATTTCCATGTAGTAACATGAGAGAAACAAAATTGATTCATTGCTCTCAGAAATTTTGATGAGGGAACTAAATTAACTGCAATGCAATTTGATTATATTTTTTAAAAATCAGTAGTAGACAGCCAAGTTTTAGTATAAAGGCAGAATGTGAAATGGAAGACCTGATTTCAGGGAAGTTCCAATTATTTTTTTAACTAGATGTGTCTTTGGAGAAGGTGCCTAAATTCTCTGAAGTCTAGTTTTCTTACCTTTAAAGTGGATAATGACCAGAAAGCCTTCAGAAAAGAATGAGATGGTACATGGGACAATCTTTTGATGGTCTACATGCCATCTACTAATAATGAGTTAGTAAAGGCATAATTTAATAGAAAAAGGAAATGTACGTATAGGTCCAGAAAAGTCATAGCCATGTTTCATTGTTGTTTTCTATTACTTATCACCTATTTCACTCCACTAAGAAATTATTCTTTTCTGGCTGACTCCTTTCATACTGGCAACTGTTGTCATGGTTCTTGTCTCAGACCCCTGAGAGATGTTCTGAATTGTCACTTAGATAAATTTGGGCACCCCTCCATTAGTGTTGCATTCCAATAGTCATGGAAATTACAAGTTGTCCTGTTCCATGTGGCAGCTGGTAAGCAAATAGCATCCTCAATTTTATGTCATAACTCAGTACTTGAGAATTGGCAGATTAAAAATTCAATAGCATCATTCACTACATTGTCTGATCAACAAGCCACCAGTGAAAGGATTAAGAAGTGTACATTGCACGCCTGTCATAAAAGAGCAATTTGAATTTCTTCCTTAGAAAACAAAAAATTTCAGTGAATAAATATTTGAGTATGCATTGAAAATAGGTGAGTAGAAAACTGTGCCAGAGGAGTAAAATGTGTTATTGTAAGTATTAATTATATATTTTAACTAGTACATAGGATAATTTTATTAAGTTTAGAAAGGAGATCAAGGTTAATTTTATTACCAAGTGCCCTTGATCCTATTCATTTAATAGTGAATACATAGTCTATCAAAGTACAAAAAAATTTTAAAGCAATTAAAAATCACTTTAACAAGGTCAGAAATTATGTTTTCAGGTTTAATTTTTGAGTAAGTACAATGTCATGATTTTAATAACAACTAAAAATAAATTTAGACTTTTTAGCAGTTTTTTTTTTTTTTTTTTTCTGAGAGAACACAGAACCTTGAAAATACCTTGGGGGAAATTACTAACCTCTCTGGAAATTAATGAATCCTTGTAATGTTCCTGGAGGATTAGGGATGTTTTCTAATTCTGCATTGCAGGTGGGAAACCAAAGAGCCTGGCCAGTGGTTTCTGTGTCCAGGGATGGACTGACCAGGACTCTCAGAACACACTTCCCTCTTCAGTTTGTCCTTTTCACCTTGTCCTTTTCACCTAATACAAAGTGGGCAGATAATAAATCTGTGTTGTTTGTTTAGGAATCTTATTTCAATCTCTGAAATCCCTGGGCATACTCTCTGGACTATTTGGAGCTAAATGAAAAGCTTAGTTTCTTGTATATA
The DNA here is from genome assembly GCA_935064755.1 of Tragelaphus eurycerus. Lineage (NCBI taxonomy): Eukaryota > Metazoa > Chordata > Mammalia > Artiodactyla > Bovidae > Tragelaphus > Tragelaphus eurycerus. Next base: position 11,223,699 of record CAKXYN010000038.1, read on the forward strand.
ACACTGCAGTTTTCTTTCCAGTTATCTAAAGTCCAACTTACAGGATTATATAACCCCACGTAGGGTCATATGACACACTGATATCAGTCTGGGCCATGGGACTGTTTGCCCAGTGGAGTGTAAACAGAAGTGGTCTACTCTGTGTCCAAGCAGAAGCTTCGAGAACCATAGTGTACTTCAGCTCTTTTCCCCTCCCTTTGCAATGACAGTGTCACATCCAGATAGGCACTGCTTCTGTTAGCCTGGGTTCCAGGGATGAGAAGATAAGTAGAGTAGAGCTGCAGGGGATGCACAGATGACTCATAACCTGAATAAGAAGTAAATCTGTATCATTATAAGTCACTGAGATTCTGCAGTTGTTTGTTAATGTAAATAATCAAGCAAAATTTGGTCATTCACAGTCCTTGCCACACTGCAACAGATTTAAAATAAATGACTGTAAGAACTAATGCACAGAAGCAGATATTCATTTGGAAATCTATATAGAAACTTTTTATTTATATCTAGTTCTTTGTCACTATATTTTCATCATGGTAATTACAATATTGTTTAGGTACTTGAATTTTAAAAATGTGTCCCTTATAAAAGAGACAAAGGTTAAGCTTCAGTGTAGCTCTCAACTATAAAAAGGAAGATAAAGTTTAGTAGACTCTTGGCATTTATGGATTTAAAATTGACCACATACAAGTGTTATTAAATCTGTGACTTGTGGTGGTCCGTAGGTTTGCTGAGGCATTGGTTTGAATGGTGTTCTTGATGAGCCTGTGGGGAGAGTCTGCCACTATGCATGTCACAGAGCTTGTGGGAAGGCCTCGTCCAGTGCTCCTCAAAGCACAGGGTCTGAATCAGCAACCTCAGAGTCACTTGGGACCTTGTTAGAAATGCAGATTCCCAGGTTTCACCCTAAACTGATTCAATAAGAAACTCCTGGAGTTGAGGCCTAGTGGTCTGTTTATCCAGCCTTCCCAGTGATCCTAAGATTTGAGAACCCCTATCCTGATCATTTTCCATGAAGGCCTTTGCTACTCTCTCCACCACATAATGGAACAGGACCTAGAAACTGGCATTTTAAAAGCTTCCTTTTTATTCCTGACACAGGTGGCTCATTTTCATTGCTTTACATTTTAAGAGAGAATGTAGTAGTATTATCAGAATGTGTTTTCATAGTGTAAGAATGGACATTCAAGATAAAATACAGTGTATATACAGATACAATGGAATATTACTCAGCCATAAAAAGTAATATTACTCAGCCATAAAAAGAATGAAATAATGCCATATGCAGCAATATGAATGGACCTCCCTGCCTGGAGATTCTCCAGGAAACTGGGTGGGCTGCCATTTCTTATCCAAGGGTAATGCACAGAGTCAGGACAAGACTGAAATAACGCCATAGCAGCAATAGCAGCAGCAGAGATTAGCATCCTAAGTGGAGTAAGACAGAGAAAGAGAAATATCATTTGATATCACTTATATGCAGAATTGGGGCTTCTCCAATGGCTCAGCAGGTAAAGAATCCACCTGCAATGCAGGAGACACAAAAGACACGGGTTCGATCCCTGGGTTGGGAAGATCCCCTGGAGGAGGGCATGGCAACCCTCTCCAGTATTCTTACTTGTAGAATCCCATGGACTGAAGATCCTGGAAGGCTACAATCCAAAGGGTCACAAAGAGTCAGACATGACTGAGGGACTAATCACACACACACACACACACATATATATAATTTATATCTATACATAAAATGGCCAGGAGGAGAAGGGGGCGACAGAGGATGAGATGGCTGGATGGCATCACCGACTCAATGGACATGAGTTTGAGTGAACTCTGGGAGTCGGTGATGGATAGGGAGGCCTGGCGTGTGTGATTCATGGGGTCGCAAAGAGTCGGACACGACTGAGTGACTGAACTGAATTGAACTGAACTGAACTGATATATAAAATAGATAAACGAGGACCTGCTGTATAGAATGGGAAACTATATTGACGACCTGGTAATAACCTATAGTGGAAAAGAATCTGAAAAAGAATTTATGTATAGATGTATGTGTATAACTGAATCACTTTACTATACACCTGAAACTAACACAGCATTGTTAATTGACTATACTTCAATTAAAAAAAAAAAAGTGGCCATTCAGAAAGAGCTTGGTATACAGCAAATCTCAAATGTCTCATGTATATGCAATTTAAGGTAATAAATTGATATTTAAATACTCATCATCATAACAAATATTGACTTTTATAAAACATCAAACCACAAATATGTTTACACAGTGTCTCCTGACATCCATCCACAATAGGGAACAATGCCACTGTGAAAAACACAAAGCGTGAAGTTCTAGTCCCTGCTTTTCTCAACTGCACACTTCACTGCCTGCTTATCGAGTGGTGCTGATGGCCCTGAAGAGAGGGGACTAGGAAGACAGCAGTCTGGGAATCAGAAGTTTGGAAAATAGATTCCCAGGGGCAGATTCTTAAATTAAAACATGAAGTCAAGTTGGGAAATGTAGCTCTGAGTGGGGTGTGAGTCACGATGAAGAGGAATATAAATGAAACTGAAAGTGCAAGTGGCTCAGTCTCTTTGAGACCCTATGGACTGTACAGTACATGGAATTCTCCAGGCCAGAATACTAGAGTGGGTAGCCTTTCACTTCTCCAAAGGATCATCCCACCCCAGAGGTCAAACCCAGGCCTCCCGCATTGTGGGCAGATTCTTTACCTGCTGACCCACAAGGGAAGCCCAAGATTACTGGAATGGGTAGCCTGTCCCTTCTCCACCGAATCTTCCCAACCCAGGAATCAAACCAGGATCTCCTGCATTGCAGGAAGATTCTTTACCAACTGAGCTAGGAATAGTAGTTTAAACAAACAAACAGAAAAACTAGAACTAAAACAGCAAGAAAGAACAGAAAGAAGGGAGAAAGGGAGGGGAGAAGGGAGAAAGGAAAGGAATCATCAATCAATTTGTTAAAGTCTAACTTCCCATCTTTTGTGCCCAACATTGTGCTCATATTAAAGCAGCACCTGAAGGCCATCATCTGCTGCTGACCTTCATGCAAGAGAAATATTTCCTGTGGTTAGAGTGCAAGTGCCTTGGGGTCAGGAACCACGTCAGTCTTGTGACTACGCTGCTCTAAAAATTGACAATCAGTGAACCCAGAAGCAATTTTACTGTGAAGCTAAGCCCTGCTTTCTTGCAAGGTCATCTTCAATATACAGAATTTTATTTTTGAATTTTTTATTATTTTTCTTAAAGAAGATCTTGAAAATAAGCTCCAGATCTCCTCAAACATGGATCCACCTCTGGTTATGAGGTGATAAACTGAGGTGAAATATTCTTGGACAAAGGTCAGTGAGATCATGGAGGGAAAGGATTAAATCAATATGCAGAAGAAAATCAGCCGTACCTGTTGACTGGACTGTGGAAGGAGGAGGAAAAAGAAACAAAGAGTGAGCAATTCCATTTCTTCCTTTGATGGTATTATTAAGTTCAAAGATAAATCATACATAACAAGTTCTCTGGATATCAACTTATATATATAGAAGGCATCTCAATGATTCAGTCCTTAGGGAAGTAGAGAAATAGCTAAATTCTACTATAATTAGGTAGATTACAAACTGGTTAAATGACGGTAGCGCATCAAACTGAAAGCTTAACATAAATCTAGAAGTTTCTAGGAGGGCATCAGTTGCCTAGGTAATCTTTGTAACTTTTCAATATGTTTGTCGTTTGGGCCAAATAATAAGCATATGACTCAGGGTATTGGCATATGTGATGTGATTTGTAGAAGACCAAAAAACTAAGCTAAAAACTCAAAAGGATGATGAATTCGACTCTGAATCATTTTAATTGGGATTCAGCACTTGACAGCAACATTGTTAAAACTGCCTGAGCTCACTTCATGTCAAATGGTGATGTCCACCTATGAAAGGTAAGGTCATTCTAGGCCACATGAATAGAAACGGTTTCTGGACTCTAGAATGAGGAGAGGATGGTAGCCTCATTTAGCTCCACAAGTGGGTGGTTGATATTTTCTATCTGAAGACAGATTCTATTTAACCCCTCTGAGGATAAAACTAGGATGAATACCAGCAGGTTTGATTTTTATTATAATTACTTTGTGATAGAAATATAAAAGATAGAAGTGTGATAGTGAGTTGCCACTGTGTGTGTGTTTAATCGTAGGCTGGAAGACAGTCACTTACTAGGAATTTTTAGGGGAGATTTTTAGGAGAGGTAGTTGAGTATTTCATGTAATTTAAGGTATCTTTTTAAACTCAGCATTTGCAAGATTCTTTTACTCTATGACTCCTTGATAATTTTTGCTTATATTCTGTGTTGTTGATCTAGCTCCTTCTGAGTTGCTGTTCTAACTACCAGAACTGGCAGCAGTCTGCACCATGTTCCTTTCTGTGTTTCCAGAATTTTGTCTCATGGATCAAAAGATAAATTCTTACCGAGAATGAATCTGCTATTTATTTTTCTGTTCAAGCCAAATTCAGTTTACTCATCTAAATAGTTAAAGCTTAATAAAGGAAGTTTCTGGCAAAATTAAAAGTGTTAAGTAAATTATCTTCACAATATACAGCATACAGATATCTATAGGGCTTCCTATGTGGCTCAGTAGGTAAAGAATCTGCCTGCAATGCAAGAGACACCCATTTAATCCCTGGGCCAGGAATATCCCCTGAAAGAGAGCATGGCAACCCAGTTCAGTATTCTTGCCTGCAAAATCCCATGGACAGAGAAACCTGGCAGGTGGCAGTCCATGGGGTCACAAAGAGTCGGACAAGACTGAAGCGACTGAAAACACACACACGTAGATATCTATGGTGAAAGGCCCTGTTGAGTTTATAAACAGCAACCTGATCATTCTAGACTTTTCAGTTCAAGTTTTTTGTTGAAAAAAAAAAGACCTTGTAGTCATAGTTTCCAAGAGTTCTCAACCAATTACATATTCAATTAGCATTAATAAAACATAAAATCAACTAACTTTTGCCCAAAGAGTTATGCTAGAAAACATTCTTTTAAAGATGATTTTTCTATTTGATGAATTAGCCAAATTTTCACAGTAAAAGTATTTGGGATCTTGTATTCCTTGGACTAGTAACAATTAATTATCTTAAAGGTCAATGAATAAAAAGGACATTCAATAACAAATGAGACAATAGAATTAACTTTAATGAGCAGTTATGATTACTGAAGCATTCTTTTATAAACTAACAAAGAATGATGACCAAGTTTAGACTTAATTTTATTTTTTTATGATAAGAAGCTAATTAATTCTTTAATATAATCACCATAATTAAAAGGGAAAAAAACTCCTATTGATTAGTTGAAATTATTTAAATATCATGAACAGTCATGAGAAAAGGTAAAACAAAAAGTCAAGATGAGAAATCAATCATGTTTATAAAATAACCAAATCAAATAGTGTATCTAACTGAATAGAACCAATGTTAATAGAGATGAGACAGAACAGTGTTATAATACACTTAGAGTATATTTTTTGTCCCCCAACATCTTTGTAAATTAGGATTTGTCCAATTGCTTCACTGAGGGCCTCACAGGAAACTTGGAAATATATGACTACAGTTGGCCTCTGGGTTATACCTGGCAGTTTATTCTTTGCAACTGAAAGTATTCCGGAACACTTGCAATCTGAATGCTTTCAAAGAAACCAGTGGAGAAAGATAGATTCAGTAAAAAGCAATAATGTTGTACTTGTTATCATTCAGTCACCAAGTCATGTCTGGCTCTTTGAGATTTCATGGACTGCAGCATGCCAGGCTTCCCTGTCCCTCACCATCTCCTGGAGTTTGCCCAAGTTCATGTCCACTGAGTCAGTAATGCCATCCAACTATATCATCCTCTGTCACCTTCTTCTCCTTCTGCCTCCAATCTTTCCCAGCATCAGGGTCTTTTCCAGTGAGTCAGCATCAGGTGGCCAAAGTGTTGGAGATTCAGCTTGTACTTAAATGACTCAATTTCAAAATTCTCCATCAAATGTGGAATAAGCTATTACTGAGTAGTGGTCTACCATATTCTATTACAATCAACCTGTTGTTTGTTCAGTTGCTTAGGCATGTCTGACTCTTTGCGACCCCATGGACTGCAGCACACCAGGCTTCCCTGTCTTTCATAACATCTCTTGGAGCTTGCTCAAACTCATGTCCATCAAGTTGGTGATTCCATCCAACCATCTCATCCTCTGTCATCCCCTTCTCCCGCCTTCAATCTTTCCCAGCATCAGGGTCTTTTCCAGTGAGTCAGCTGTTTGGATCAGGTGGCCAAAGTATTAGAGCTTCAGCTTCAGCATCAGTCCTTCCAATGAATATTCAGGATTGGTTTCCTTTGGGCTTGACTGGTTTGATCTCCTTGCAGTCCAAGGGACTTTCAAGAGTCTTCTCTAATACCACAGTTCAAAAGCATTAATTCTTCAGCACTCAGCCTTCTTTATGGTCTAACTCTCACATCCATACATGACTACTGGAAAAACCATAGCCTTGACTAGACGGACCTTTGTTGGCAAAGTAATGTCTCTGCTTTTTAATATGCTGTCTAGGTTGGCCATAACTTTCCTTCCAAGGAGCAAGCATCTTTTAATTTCATGGCTGCAGTCACCATCTGCAATGATTTGGGAGCCCAAGAAAATAAAGTCTCTCACTGTTTCCATTGTTTTCCCATCTATTTGACATGAAATGTTGATGGAACTGGATTCCATGATCTTAGTTTTTTGAATGTTGAGTTTTAAGCCAGCTTTTTCACTCTCTTCTTTTACTTATATCAGGAGGCTCTTTAGTTCCTCTTTGCTTTCTGCCAAAAGGGTGGTGTCATCTGTGTATCTGAGGTTACTGATGTCTCTCCCAGAAATCTTGATTCCAGCGATGAATCCAGCCCAGCAATTTGCATGATGTACTCTGCATATAAGTTAAATAAGCAAGGTGACATTATACAGCCTTAACGTTCTCCTTTCCCAATTTGGAACCAGTCCGTTGTTCCATGTCCGGTTCCAAGTGTTGCTTCTTGACCTGCATGCAGATTTCTCAGGAGGCAGGTAAAGGTATTCCCATCTCTTTAAGAGTTTTCCAGTTTGTTATGATCCACACAGTCAAAGGCTTTAGCGTAGTCAATATGTGATAATCAACATGTGATAAAGTCTTAAGAAACTTACTCATAGAAACAATAATAGGAAAATATGTGGAATTTTAAGTTCTTGTTTTAATGAAGTATCTAAAACAAGAGCAAATTGTATACTTACTATAGGTTTTTAAATTTATCCTTATTGCCTTTTATTATATTATCATTACCATCATCATCATATACTATATGTGCTATAGTAAAATTATGTTAATATTTAATTACTGTCATGGAATCTAATATTGATCTCACAACTCACCTGTAGTGTTGAAAATCTAGTAGGGTCTCAGTAATAGAAAGAAAGTCTCAGTAAGTAGTTGAAAGACCCCTATGCAGATACAGGGCTTATATTCACTATAATGCCATTTGCAGGGCTCTAGAGTATTGGCTAGACAAATAAGAACTATAAGGTTTAGTGAGTCATTCCAGAAGGAACCACAAATCAAGCACAAACTGGTTTCTCTGCTCAAATGCCACCTTCTTCAAGAAACCTTTTCGATCACCCATCTAATTCTTCACTGTCTGAGCTACCAGGGAAGCTCCCATTGTTTTCACAGCATTCATTTTTACTTGATGCTGTATATCAGGTTGATTTGTTTATTGTTGCTCTTCTCTGCTAGAATATAAGTTCCATGAGGACCGAGGTATTTATTTGTTCATAGTCCTTCAAGATGAAAAAAAAAATGCCTCAAAAAATTGGTGACTCAGTAAATGTTTATTAAATGAATACAACTCAGGGGAGGTAGACTATCTGCCAGTGGATGAAAGTGAAATCCTTCAGTTTTGTAGGCATTTGAGATACTGGACACCATTTACCCAGACATTGCTAAAAGCATAAAAATAATATAAATTTCCCTGAACCCAGTTTTCGCCATGTGATAGTAAGATACATAAAGAGTCCCAAAAAATCTATAAGCATCTTTACAAAAAAACAACTATACTCCAAATTTTGTTCCTAAGTAAGAGTCCAGGTTCTTTGGAGTTTCTCTTCTACTGAACTTATTATAAGAGCACAATCACCAATGTTGAAATAATTGAATACACACAATCAGAGATAGATAAGTAGAATATTCTAAGCCATTAGAATGCAGTTATAGTCCACTGATCTCAAGAGTGAATTAACAAACAAATTCAGAAATATTCTGGGAATAATTAGTACTAGAAAAGTTGAGCTGAATATAGAAAGAAAACATTTATAATACATGAGATACTTTTAATACGCTCATGAAATTTTCAGCATTTATGATTGTGTTGGGGTTAATTATTTTGGCAAAGGAAAGGATTTGAGAACTGTGACAATCAAATCAGTAAGCCACAGGATGCTGTTTACCCCATTAATTGGGATTTTCAGTACGTTTACACAGTGCTTGTGGGACTAGCAAGCTTCAGGGATTTATCTCATGGGATCCAGAACCGATGGGGGAACCCACTGAGGAGAACTATTAATTCTCACATCCTGTGTGGGAGGGGGAAAAAAAGCATTTGCTGAAAGTAGACATTGCACCCAACACTGAGAGATCATCTGATAGCAACTGAAGCAAAACTAGAGATATCATTGCTTTGAAGCAGCAGTGTTTTTGGTAGCAGCCAGTTTGATTTAAGAAGTGGAAGTATCTGTACTTCCTTTCTGTGAGGATAGTGGGTTCTGTTTTTTTTTCTTTCCTATTACTCAGGCAATCATAAAGCAGTAGTTTAAAAAAAGAACAACTTGGTGATAATCCTGTGCCCTTAATTTTTATGAGAAAGACATAGTATGTCATAAAAAAAAAAAAAACAAACTGATAGGTTCTTTTTGACATGTAGGTGATGGCACTTCCCTGAGAAAAGGAATGTTTTTCCATAAGCAAATACCCCTACTGATATAATTGCAGGACTCTGACATTATAACCTGTTTGAAATTTGATGAAAATGGCAAGTTAGTATAGAGAATGTGAATTTTAACCCAGTCATCATTACTCTGTTTGTTTGGTCCTGTTTACTTATGCCTTTTAGCTTTTAAAGCACCAGTATTTTCATCCTTTCTTAGTTTCATTTACTTTTCGCAGCATTGTGCCCTTCTGTTGTGCAATGCTCACTTCCCTCCCCTCTCCCTGCCAATGCCATACCTTACTTGCTTTGCTGTCTTATTCAGCATCAGAAAAATAACCTTGTTTATAAAGAAGAACCCAACTCAATGTTTGACATGCAATAGGCAGTTTCTGAGTTCAGATGTCCAACACATGCCTCTAACATTCTTTTCCTAACATTCTCTACTTTATATAAAACTTAGCTTCATATTTAATATCAAATGGGAAAAAGAAAACTATATTATGGTATAGCAATATTATGATAAAGCATTGTTATAAATAGACGTTATTCTTAGAGTTTGACTAGAAGGCATTAATGCCCGTCTGCTTTCATACTCAAAGCCTGAAAAATATTCTGCATATTTAAAGAACTTAATAATGAAAGTCTTGCTTTGCTTTTCCTCCTTGCTTAATTTTTTAGCACATTGTAACTGATTTTAGCATATTTTGTTTTTATTTTCTGGGAGTTATTTTAGTCCCATCTTTTAGTCTTCTATTTGACTTCATACTTCATTCTTTTCCTCCCTTTTCATTTTCCTGATTGAAACTTGATGTATTCAAAGCAGGAAATGGATAAGAATAGTCTTCCAGGTTATTTCCTGAAGATAAAACCCGGTTTCAAACCCAAGGAAAATAAAACTGAATTTCAATACCCAATTAAAGATTTTGAACAACAGAACAATTGGAGAACTTTTTTTATCAAGTTGTTTTACAATGCCTAATTATTCTTCAAGACTTGGTCGCTGGCAACTCATTAATGCTCTGTACTCTTCCGGTCACTGAGTGATTTTTGCATTTTATCAACTGAAGGTTGATAAAATTAAAAGCACTGTAATTTTCCTGTAGCACCAGCACTTTGGATTATGAGAGCAGCACTGTTTATTTTGCTATGAGTTCCAAAATTCATCTTTCTCCTATTGTATTGAGGCAACATACATCTTCAAAATGGCATACTACTAAGCTTAGTTCAGGCTGCTGGTGGCTTTCTTCCATCCCTCCCTCCCTCCCTATCCTCAAGTCCACCACATTCCCCACTCCCCTATTCAGGTCTCAGAAACCCCCTTCACATACCCACAGAGCAGGGATTCAATATACAGCACCCTCATCATGGTTAACTTAAAGACCTTAACTTCTTACTGTCCATGACTACAATATGTAGCTGGCTCACCCTATAACATCAGGCTCCCCATAATCTTGCAGATTTCATGAAATGTGAGAGAGGGGATGGCAGAAAACATGTTTAGAACCCTTCTCCACAATCACTCTATGAAAAGGGTACATTCTCAAGGAAAAAAAAAATACTGTTTAATCGCTAAGTCGTGTCTGACTCTGTGCAACCCCATGGACTATAGCCCACCAGGTTCTCTATCCATGGGATTTCCCAAGCAAGAATACTGGAGTGGGTTGCCATGCCCTCCTCAAGGGGATTGTTCCAACAAAGACATTGAGCCTGCATCTCCTGTGCTCACAGGCAGATTTTTTTTTTTTTTTTAAACCACTCAGCCACCAGGGAAGCCCTAAGGAAAAAATGCTTCCTCTTCAAGTCGGGTAGAAATATTGTAGTAAGTGAGGTTGTAGAAAGGACTGTGGGACAACAGATAAAACACAAAATCAAAGGATGATGTAGGGGAGGGATGGCAGAATGGACAGAGGCACTGATCCTGGGGACCTAATCCATTTAAGGTAGTCCAGGAACATCTCCATCTCCAGTCCTTTTCTGAGTCACATATCTTCTGGTCAAGGAGGCTTGTATGTCATCTAACATAGCTATTCTCAAACAAAATTTTCTTTCCTGGCCTTGGGAATTTTTGTCTACATGATTTCAAGGTCAAAATACTAAAATTATTGAGCAATGTAAACAGCTGATTTGTTTTGCTTTGTTCTAAAAAATATTAGGCTAAGACAAGTTAGAAGTGTCTAAACATTACTGAAACATGGGATTAAGTTTCAGTACATTAGCATCTTAGACATTTTGAAACTGGTACTTCTGAAATTATCTAGAGATTGAGTTCCCATTAGGAAAAATGAAAATTCCAGGGCTATCTACAAGTGCAGAATTGTACAGTTGAAAAAAATAAAATAAAAAGGAATGTGATGTGATTTCTGTACTTAACAGAGAAGGCACATGCCAAATTGCTTTATCAGATTCTGGAAAATAAGAACTGTGTTCTATTATTTTTTCTTTCTTGCGAGGATCTGGGAGAAATCGGTTCTGATTCATTCCCTTATTCGTTAGTTCATTCAACAAACTTTGCCCATAATTGCTGCTCACCCAGTAATTCTTGGTGAATAAAAGACAGGATAAAGAATTATTTTATCATCTGAAAACTTCTTGATAAATTTGGCAAAGGGCTTGGTGAAACACACTGCTGAACCCTCCACTTCACTAGATTTGAGTGGAGGCCAGGAATATGCCTTTCTAACAGGTCTCCGGGCACTGCTGTTGCTATTCTGAGATTCAGACCTTGAGAATACTACTCTAGGCCACCGATGGTTGTTATACAGATTTTGATTGAATGGGTGAAGGCATTTACTTTCTCCCTCTGTGTATAAATATGTTGGTTACTTTGACCAAACTGAGGTATGGTTGTTTCTCCCAAATGAAAAATGTCTAGCCTTCTCCAGATCAGTGGGAAGTAATCAGTCAAGCAGCACAATTCTTGTTAGCCTTTTAGGTTACCTGCTGCGGTAACACTTCCCTGCAAGGCTTTCCCCAAATTCAGCTGATGCAACAGGATCTAGCTCAGGTGATGGGTACAGGTGGAAAGGTCAGTGCCTTCAGGACAGAAGCTCTCAGGGAAATGAGAGTTGTGCTAATTTAAAGAAAGGCAAGTTCAAAATGACTGTGAGAGCTGAGGGTCCCTAGTTCACTGTATTTTTACAGTCTCTCTCACAGGCATTTTGTGCTTTGTTTCTTGTCGCTACCACCATTCTCACCTAAATCTTAAACACAAAACAATTGCCTGGATCGTTGACTCCTTGATGTATATGTGTGTTAGTTACTCAGTCGTGTCTGACTTTTTGTGGCCCCATGGACTGTAGCCTGCCATGCTCCTCTGTCCTTGGAATTCTCCAGGATATGGCAAAACCAATACAATGTTGTAAAGTTAAAAAATAAAATAAAATTTTAAAAAAAGAATACTGGAGTGGGTCGCCATGCTCTCTTACAGGGGATCTTCCTAACCCAGGGATCGAACCCAGGTCTGCTGCATTGCAAGTGGATTCTTTACTGTCTGAGCCACCAGGGAAATCCAAAAGGAATTTTGTCTCTCCTCACTCCTTTATGTTAGTCTTATGCAAGTTTGACTCCTAACCTGCTTTTCTTCTCACTTCTTGTGCTCTTCCTGGGGCACCTCACTTTCTAAAGCAGCATCTGACATCTATGAAGTCAAACATTCCAAGTCCACTTTCTTTAGCCCAAATTTATTCTAATTCCAAGTAGCTTTTAAACAATTTCATTTAGATGTTTCACATACATCTCATCTGGTCAGAAGAAACTCAGTAGGTTGGCTGCCTAGACATCTCCCAGGGTAGAATAGGTGAATTGATCCTGGGTCAGTCCTGAGCCTCAAGCCTTTTAGGTTCGTGAACCTGATCTTGTCTAATACTCTAAAGTCAGCTATAGATAGGGAAGCTGAATAATTCCAGTGAGTTTACAAGAAACATTACCTAAATTTTAAATTTTATAATATAAATGTAAAAATTTTCATCTGGATCAGTGTATCTGCATAAACACCTCTCTCTTCTTTCTGTCTTTCTCTCTCCTTCTCTCTCTCTTTCTTTCTCCAGGTATCAATAAGAGGTCACGTGACAAGCAGAACTAGAGCTCTGACCTCACTGGAGATTTTATATCCAGGCCAAGAGAGACCAAGTCTGTGCCCCATGTGAAGGGTTACTTGTCTAGTAGTGTGCTGGTTGCTGTCTCCATATTCTGCCTTTCTTATCAATGGAAAGTGCTGAACACACACCACCACCACCTCTACTGTGACAAATTGTCTCCTCAATTTATCCTGTTTCAGGCTAACACAGGGAGTTGTTAGACTATCCTATGGTAATTATACATATGCCAACACAGCTTGATTTTTTATTTCATAACTCGGGTTCAGAAACTGTCACCATGTATCAAACTAACCTTATTCATCAAGTGTTATTTTACACACCGACTCTCATGTTCTGAGGATTCCTTGTCTTCACTCTTGTATTTTCTATCTTGGTTAATGGAATCCACATGTGGCATCATTTGGACTCTCAGAGCTATCCTTTCAAGTTTTTCTATTTCCCTGGCTACCACACTAAGCACCTGCAGAAGATTCCTAACTCTCTTCCTTTATCCTGCCTTTCCAATTCATTCTCAATACTTCTGGCAATGTCAAACCCAACCTGCTGTTTCCACATTCAAAGTTTTCATTGACCTCTATTTTTAAACTTCTTAGTTTGAAATACATGTTATTCTTGATCTGAGTTCTATAGACTTCTTCAGCCTCATTTCTACCACTTATCCAGATGTGTATCCCATGCTGCAGGCATACTGAATTTCTGTTCATTCCCTGAACTGCCATAATCTTTCACCCACGCTTCAATATCTGTGTTCACCCCATCTGGACTACTCAAGCTTTCACTTTCTCTTTAGTAAGCTCCTGGCCATCCTCAGAAATTCTGTTCCTTTCATATCACTTTTTTTTTTTTAAGATGAACACTATTTAATATAATAATTATATGTGTTTAATCTATAAACATTTGGAAAACAGAAAAGAATAAAAAGCACCCATAATTCCAACAATTGATGATAATCTCTATTAACATATTTGTCATTCTTTCCAATTTAAAAAAAAAAAGAAAAGAGTTTTTTAATGAAAAACAAGTACTTTTCGTCATCTTTTTACTTTGGTTGCTGCTGCTAAGTCACTTCAGTCGTGTCCGACTCTGTGCGACCCCAGAGACGGCAGCCCACCAGGGTCCTCCATCCCTGGGATTCTCCAAGCAAGAGCACTGAGTGGTTTGCCATTATAAATATATATGTTGATACCAAACTTTACTTTGGTATCAACATATATATTTTAGATACAGTGGTTTTTTTCTTATTATCTTCTTATATTTCAGGTACACAGAGTTAATTGCACTCTAAATCATAACAGAGTGAATTACTTATGCAGAGCCCTTCTTTTACTTATTTCTGTTATTTTATTCATTGATGTGCTGCTGCTGCTGCTGCTGCTAAGTCGCTTCAGTCGTGTCCGACTCTGTGCGACCCCATAGATGGAAGCTCACCAGGCTCCCCTGTCCCTGGGATTCTCCAGGCAAGAACACTGGAGTGGGTTGCCATTTCCTTCTCCAATGCATGAAAGTGAAAAGTCAAAGTGAAGTCGCTCAGTCGTGTCCGACTCTTAGCGACCCCACGGACTGGAGCCTACCAGGCTCCTCCGTCCATAGGATTTTCCCGGCAAAAGTACTGGGGTGGGGTGCCATTGCCTTCCCCGATTCATTGATGTACTACCACATTATTTTTGTTTTTATACCTATGTAGCAAATTCTTCCTTCTTTGCTCTTCATTTAGAAATGGTTCCTTAGTTCCTCATCAATGTTTATAAATATGTTTTATAATTGTTTTGTGGCTTCCTCCAAAATCTTTATGAAATTTTAATTAAAATAACACCACAATTGTAGATTTATCCTTAAATTGTTCTCATTAATAAGCATAACGTACCTCTCCACTAATTCACAACTTTCTAAATATTCTTTTGTAAAGTTTTTTAAAGTTCTCCATAAAGATCTTTTACTCTTTATTTTATTTTCTAAAATTTTTATAGGTTTTGTTGCTATATATTATCTTCTATTTGAATTTAAAGTTGTCTATTGTTGCCAGAAAGGAATATGGTAAATTTTTATAAGTTGATATGTTTTTCAGTAAACTTGTTAAGCTCCTATACACTAATAAATTATCTGTCAATTTTGTTGATTTTCTATGTAGATGATCATATGTTTGCACATAACAATGGTTTTGTCATTTTCCTTCAATTATCCTTTCCTTTTATATACTAAATTGACCTGGATGTCCAGGCTATACTACATTGAAGCTTTGTGGAAACAGCAAGCACCTTTATCTTATTCTCAAACTGAAAGGAAATGTGTATAATATATTTTTTGTTGTAAAACGTACTGTAGGCTTTGGTTTAGAGGTGTTGTCAAATTAAGGAAGTTTTCTTCAATTTTTCATTTTTGAGATTTATTCTCTTAGTCTCAATGAAGTATTAAATTTTATCAAGTGCCTTTTCTGCATTATTTTCTCTGTTAATTGTGATACATTTGGTAAATGACATTAATAAATTTCCCTGATGTTGAACTTTTCCTTGCATTCCTGAGATAACCCCTCTTAATTATATTGTATTATATTTTTAATATCCTATCAAATTCAGTTAGCAGTAATTTATTTAAAATTCTCCATGTGTTAATAAGTAAAATAAACATGGATTTTTCAATTTTTATAAAACTGTCCTTATCTAGTTTTGAAGTCAAAGTTATATATATATATAACGTTATATATATAACGTATATATATAACGTTATATATATATAACTTAAGACTTTATATATATATAAAGTCATCTTTCTCTATTTTATTATTTGAAAAAAAATTTTTTAATGTATTTTCTGTTCTTTGAATGTTTGATGGAAATCACCTGCAAAACATTTTTTGGTTAAATATATCTCTTCCTTCCTTCCTTTCTTTCTCTTTCTTTCTTTTTAAGTATTGGCAAAGTCTTTGAATATAATTTCAATACCTTGAATAAGTACTAATCTATTCAACTTTTAAAATTTATTCTCATGCTCATTTTGGCATTTTTAACTTCTTCAGAGAAAGTATTCATTTTATTCATTCACGTTTATTGAGGAATAACACTACATCACATTCTATTTAATTCTGCATGATAAATTCTGTTATCTCTATATCATGTTACTCATAATTGCAGTGAGTGTCTTTATTATTAAATGATTTTCAAGCATTTTTTCCCAGTTATCTTCCAGCCTTTGGATATAATGTGATTTATTTAACCAGTCTGGTAGCAGATTATATTTTCCAGAGGTAGCCACAATCTATGTATTATCCCACATGCTCTTGACACTAATTCCGTTAAGAGTTAAGAGACTAAGGTAACCCAATGGGTGGGGCTGGAATCTTCCACATTTTTCCTCAAAGCATTTCTTTTAGTAAAAGATTTTTTCCCCAAATTTGGCGGCTGTCTGCTTCATATTTGGGGTTCCTACCTCCATATCCAACTTATGGCAGTTTTAAGATTTTTCTTCACTGCCATTAAAAAATAGACAATAAAACCCTGATTTATCAATATATCTCAGGGGCCATTTGCAGCAGAAGTCACATGCTGCTGCTGCTAAGTCACTTCAGTCGTGTCCGACTCTTAGTGACCCCATGGACTGCAGCCC
The DNA here is from genome assembly GCA_935064755.1 of Tragelaphus eurycerus. Classification (NCBI taxonomy): domain Eukaryota; kingdom Metazoa; phylum Chordata; class Mammalia; order Artiodactyla; family Bovidae; genus Tragelaphus; species Tragelaphus eurycerus. The sequence continues at coordinate 11,240,348 of CAKXYN010000038.1, forward strand.
ACCAGGCTCCTCCATCCATGGGATTTTCCAGGAAAGAGTACTGGAGTGGGGTGCCATTGCCTTCTCCAGAAGTCACATAATAGACCCCAAATCAGTGGACTCAAGATTCTCCAGTATCAGTGCCACCTTTCAGGACATAGTGGTTCCTGATCTCTTGCACCCAAACCATGTTTCTGGCTCATGGTTTCTAAGAAAAAACTCTTGACCTAATGCTTTTCATAAATGTTAGCCTTATAAAATATTTAAGCAGCTTTTCCTTCTTTTAATAACAGCTCTCTCCCTTTTAATTTTTCGCTTCTCACCTGTGAAAGAGTGTTAAAGAGCAGATACGCACTGCAGAAACTGTAAAGGGAGGCACAGTCTCATTTAGGAGCTTTATGGTCTCAGATTCCTGTAACAAAGAGAATAATCTCTCATGCAGGATACACTTTAAAAGGTTCTCAACTGAGACAAGGAAAAATTCCTTGAAATAAAAATTAGAGGATATGAACACTTTGGAAACTCTTATATAATTATCCTTATGAAAGGCTGCTCCTATTATAAGTCCTATCTGTAGATCTAATTTTCCCAGAGACAGGCATTTAGAACAGAGCATAATTATTTAAGATGGGCCATGCTGCCATTTCTTCAAGGAGAATAAAAGCAAAAAAATCCTGCACAGAAAAAATCTCCAATTCCAAAGGTGAAAGCTAATCTTGTTCATCTCATTGTTATACATTGTTTTGATGTAAATAATCTAAAGAAACAATCCAGATGTTGCTTAAAACTGAGGTAAATTTGAGCCTGTATCATAAATAAATACTCATATGATTTTGAATACTGTGTTGTCATTCAGTCGTGTCTGACTCTTTGCGACCCCATGGACTGCAGCCCACCAGGCTTCTCTGTCCATGGTGGTTCTCCAAGCAAGAATATTGGAGTGGGTTACCATGCCCTCCTCCAGGGGATCGTCCCAACCCAGGAATCAAACCCAGGTCTCCTGCATTAAAAGCGGATTTTTTACCACCTGAGCCACCAGGGAAGCCCAATTTTGAATACAGTGTAGTTTAAAACTATATGATAATTCGAAACAATATCCCAGAATGATTATTCAAGAAAAAATTGTCTAATGCAATTATGCAATTGATGAGTTAGTATACTCCTAACCATATAGTGAAAAAGTTTATGTCTCAAGGATATCCTTAATTCTTTCCAGAGTTACTTCGTTCCAAGATTTGTATTTTTCTTATCATATCAGAAACTTTGTCGTCATCATTAGTCACAGTGTTTATTCAGTCCTTGTGTGAATATCCTTGATATGAAAGTACCAAGATAAGCTTCCTGGAGGCTTAAACTTCTCTCCTTTAAAAAAAAAAAAAAAAAAAAAATTTCCAGTAAACACTGAGAGTTGTTTTGGAGCATGATGCGACTGCTTTCCTCTCTCATGAACTCTTGTTGCTTTAATGAGTCATAATGTTCGAATAAACTGAAGTTTAAACAGGAAAGGTTTATGAACTGAGAATACAGAGCCCTGTTACAGATCATAGGCAAATCTAAAAGTCATTAAATATTCTGCATTTATTCTAATTTCTGGCCTGCTTTCCCATGAAATGAGAGGAAATGGATTTGGATATGTAAATATATATTTTCCTTTATAAAGTATCTGCTCTAACTGGGTCAACGACAGGGTTATGCCTGTTAAAATGATGAGTTGACCATATGCATTAGCTTTCATGACAAATAGATGGGGAAACAGTGGCTGACTTTATTTTTGTGGGCTCCAAAATCACTGCAGATGGGGACTGCAGCCATGAAATTAAGATGCTTACTCCTTGGAACCAACCTAGACAGCATATTAAAAAGCAGAGACATTACTTTGCCAATAAAGGTCTGTCTAGTCAAGGCTATGGTTATTCCAGTGGTCATGTATGGATGTGAGAGTTGGACTATAAAGAAAGCTGAGTGCCGAAGAATTGATGCTTTTGAACTGTGGTGTTGGAGAAGACTCTTGCGTGTCCCTTGGACTGCAAGGAGATCCAACCAGTCTGTCAAGGAAATCAGTCCTGGATGTTCATTGGAAGGACTGATGTTGAAGCTGAAGCTCCAATACTTTGGCCACTTGATGGGAAGAGTTGACTTATTTGAAAAGACCCTGATGCTGGGAAAGATTGAGGGCAGGAGGAGAAGGGGACGACAGAGGATGAGATGGTTGGATGGCATCACTGACTCAATGGACGTGAGTCTCAGTGAACTCTGGGAGTTGCTGATAGACAGGGAGGCCTGGAGTGCTGCGGTTCATGGGGTCGCAAAATGAGCAACTGAACTGAACTGATTAGCTTTCATTCCTTGCTCAAATCCCAGTAGCACACAAGAAAAGGATTTTTAAAATAGCTTAATAAGGACAAAGATAATTGGGGAGGACACAGTGGTGGGCAAATTGTGGGAAACTGGAAAGCAGGTGGGCTAGAAAGTTATATCTGAAATTGACAGTGGGCATCAGAGGAGCAACTTAATTTTATAGAGAAGAATTTCTCAAAAGATTCAAATTAATGATACCTATGAAATAATTTATAACTGATAGTCTTTTAAAAAAGGAGTGAAAGCCTCATGTCCTCTCCCCTTCCCTGTGAAGCTGGATGGCAGCGCCTCCTCATCCCAGGAGTTTTAATCTCTGCAAAGTATAAAATATACTGTCTCCTGACTTTGGAGGATTGTATGTTAAAATAGAAGATGAGCAGCCAGACTTTTGCTCTCCAGATCGGAGGTTAGAAGCACCTCCTCTGAGGACTCTAACTAATCTAACTAGTCCAGAGGAAAGACCATTAAATATTAGCTGACACTGGAAGGTCCATGGTAGAAAGGCCTTCAGATTGTGGTCACATACTTGGACACACAGATTTCAATGCACTGTCTAGTTCATTACTCTTCAATCCAAAAGAGCAGACCAGATTCCTATAATATTCAGATATCAGGGCAGAGGTAGGTTTTAGAAGCCAATGTTGGTGACATAGCAGATTCTAAAGATATCCAAGAAGAAAAATATAGGTTTTATAAGAAGAGTTAAGAAGAATGGCTTGGATATTGTAAGCACAAGTGGAATGTAGAAAAGAGTTGAGTAATAGCACACAATACCGGGCTTCCCAGATAACACAGTAAAGAATCTTCCTGCCAATGGAGGAAATGCAGCAACCCACTCCAGTATTCTTGTCTGGAGAATCCCAGGGACAGAAGAACCTGGTGGGCTGCTGTCTATGGCGTTGCACAGGGTCGCACACGACTGAAGAGACTTAGCAGCAGCAGCAACAGCAGCTTTGATCCCTGGTCGGGAAGATGCCCTGGAGAAGGAAATGGCAACCCACGCCAGTATTTTTGCCTGGGAAATCCCATAGACAGAGGAACCTGGCGGGCTACAGTTCATGGGGTTGCAAAAGAGTCAGACATGACTAAGCAACTAAACAATAACTCACAGTACTAAGGGAACATCTTTTTCTTCCTAAAACTTGAGACCCAACAAATACCCATTAAATGCGTGAGTAAGCCAAACTCACTGTCAAACACACAAGGTCTCCCTGGAGGATGTGCTCCATGAAAATGAAGAAGTAAACAAAAAAGAGCGTGAGAAAGACACATATAGACAGAGAGACAGCCATAGGTGCCAGGAAGCAAGAAAACAGGACAAGAGAGAGACGAAGGTCGAAGCAGTTCCCAAGACTGCAGAAGTCTAGCAGACTCAGAGATGCATCCATCCATGGCCTCTAAGAGACCTCTTCAAGAAGGAAAGGCTAGGACACCCGGGTGCTTAACAAAGGGCAGATTTAGTAATATGGGAAACCGGTGCATGGAATACTCGAGCTTTCTGTACTATCCTTGTGACTTTTCTGTGAATCTAAAACTATTCTAAAAGAAAAGATGAAACCATAATAACAGATGGGAGTCAGGAAAGTATGCCCATAAGTAGTTGGTGATGGTCAAAGAAAAGTTAAGTCCTCATTCTCCTTCAGTCTAAAACTGGAATATCTTGAAGTTAAAATATAAACGTCTTATTTAACGACATGGAAAAGTGTTAAGTCACTGTCATGTCCGATTCTTTGCAACCCCATGGACTGTAGCCCACCAGACTCTTCTGTCCATGGAATTCTCTAGGCAAGAATACTGGAGTGGGTTGCCATTCCCTTCTCCAGGGGGTCTTTTAGACCCAGAGATTGAACCCGGGTCCCCTGCACTGCAAGCAGATTCTTCACCATCTGAGCCACTAGGGAAGCCCTTAGTGACATGGAGGTCAACATGAAAATACAAAGCTGTGGGAGGAGGGGAGTGGGAAATAGGGATCAGTAGTCAGGGGAGTATTGGCTTAGTAACAAGACTTGATGCTGTTGACATTGTCATGTGTATGTATTACTTGATGAAAATAGAAAATTGATTTAAACAGAAAAAATGCAGTTGCCATATATTATCCAGATTTTCCAGGGGAATTTTAATGTCTAGTGATCTTTTCTATTGCTCCTTCATATTCCCTTATTAAGTCATAGCTATGCTGCTTTAAGAAATAATTTGATTTGGAAAATTCAGGCACTCTAAGAAGAGAAATCCCAGCAGTTCTATGTAATTTGCCTATTTATTATTTGCATATAAATAACACTACTGAAATTATGTACAAAAATATTATTCCTCATCCTGAGGTTGAAGAAAAGTGTTTATGGTTTACACCAAGTACTTAATTCCATTTTCTAAAAGTGCATGTTATATTAGGTCCCATTTTGTAAAAGAAAGACACAGTACAAATTCAAGAAATTTTACTGTATCTTCTTTTTTTAATCAGATATTCCAGGGTACATGACACAACTTGTGTTTATTCTTTTCCAAGAACCTTCAAATATAAATATTCTAAAAATACTTGAAGATGGATCAAGGAAATGTTTACTGTAAGAATATTTATTCTGTGGTGATTGGAATCACCTTTTGGCTATAATTAAGTTATTTGCATATGGGTGAAAGTGGGGATCTATTTATGCCATTTCTCCTTCATAAACAGAAGTTTAGATAAGTCCTACTTATCTTTAAATTTTCTATGATGCTTCTGGAAAGAATCAAGTCCTCATCTGTATATATCGCACTTGGAATTTCTTCTCTGGTTGGTATAACTTGAGTCTATCACTTTTATCTCAGAAAACAAGATGTCTGTGTTGAAGTGCCATTCTTCTAGGTCAATAGCTCCTTCATCTATTTAGTGAGTCTGGGAAAAATATGCATGTGTCTCACATTGATTCAAATGTGTTTCAGTAGTTGTGCCCTTGAAGTGTCTTTGCATTATCTCCAACACGCCTGTCCTCCTTCAGTTCACACCACACCGCATCTGCTTGATATCTGTCTGCCTCACACAACTAAACCAGCAAGACTGAATTGTAATGGGTAGATAGAAACCTGGTGAGAGAAAATGGGAGTGAATTTGAACTCGAGATTAAATTTCCCTTCTAGGATGCCAAAGGAAGCAATAGGTCTATGACCTTAAGTTTTTTCTAAGTATCTACAAGTGAACTACTTTGAACTATCAGTAGTGTGTATGCTTGTGAATAATTTTTAGAAATAAATTTTTATTCTGATAATAACAAGAGGATTTTGCAAATTAACTCATTTCTCCAAATTTTTTTTTTCTTAATGGGAAATTGAGCAATACCTGAAAAGAAATACATCTGGACTATTTTCTAGATCTTTCAGAATAAAATAATGCCCAAGTGATTGTGACTCCCACCTAACTTTTTCTTTATTAATAAGGAAGGGATTTATTATGAATCTGGATCACATATAAAGTGGTCTCTGTTACTGTCCAAAAGATATAGCCACTGAGGAAGGAATAAAGGTATTTAGTTTAATCATGTTGTTCTAGGCTTATAGACTAATGAAATCATGTCAGAGACGGGAAAGGGTTAGGAGAAACCTGCCTGAAGATCTGGCTTTGGCAGTAGCCTGTCTACCCCTAACCACTCACTTTCCCCACATTTAGTCCAGATCCTTCCCTCCATACTTGTCTTACATGCTAACCCTGATGCTGTGTCCAGTAGAGGAGCTCTCATTCTGTTCTGAGCAAACTCTCCCATATTTGGAATGTTTTTTCCACTAATATTCATTGAAAACTGGTAGTCAAAAATAATAGCTACAATTAATTAAGTCCTTACTTATATGCATTATCTCATTTGATAACTCTATGAGTGCTATTTTTATCCTATTTTACAGTTGAGGAAATTGGGTCTTGAGAGGTTAAATGAATTGTCCAAAGCCAGAACACAAGCTGGGGCCTAATTCAATGGATGTCAACCCCTGTGCATTTAACTTCCATGGTACATGGTACAAGGCCATTGGTCATCCCAACGCCATACTCCTCACTTCCACTACTGCTTACTTATTGCCGTTGTTTTCTGAAAGCCAGTCAAGACCAAAGCTCTGAAGAGGTTTTATCTTCTGGGGAAGACTTCTCTCTTATCAGCATCTTCACTGGTGACTCTCTTCTGAAGCTTCTTCGTTTGACTTCGTGGCACATTTTATCATGGAATCTTGGTTTTCCTTCCCCTCTGATGTTTTTTGCCTTCTCCTTTTTGCTATCTGTTGGCATTCTCCTAGGCTTATCCTTAGGTCCCTTACCTCTGGTCAGTACATTTTGTTGCTTCTGGATTAAATTTACATAAGCACTGAGGACAGATCATTTCACATCCTATCTTCTAATATATTCGCTATCTTCTAATATATTCACTATCTTATTTGATAATATTCACTTCTGCTATAAAAAACCTCAAACAAACAAGATGGATGAAATGCACAGGAAATGTTAAGTATAGATAGTAAGTCAGTAGCTTATGATATACAGGCAAAAACTCATGGCATATGTGGATAATAAGTAAACGAGTAGCCTGTGAGACATAGGCAGAATAAATACAGAGTTAGTGTCCTGCAACACATACTAACCAAAGGAATAGATCATGGAACTAATGAGAATGTTGCTTATAGACATAAAGAGATGTGTAAGCCAAGTCACAATCATGCCCTACCCACAACTCCAGCAGAACTACTGATATCCCTTTCAAAGCTTTTAGTGTTTTATTTGAATTTCTGGTTTGCTACTTTTCCTGCTGTGTACACATCCTGTCTTCACATCTAGTCTGAAAGCTCCCAGAAGACAGGCACACTGACCTACGCAAACTGCATTATGGGGAGCATTGGGCATCCAGAGCTGCTGCCTAATACAGCTGAATAGTTCACAGCATAACCTGGGCGCCTCGGCTCAAAGTTAACTGCTTCTCTTTTATTATCATTTTCATAAAGCCGTCCAACTGTGAAATCAACAATTAGTGTTCTCCAGTTCTCTCAATAGTAAAACATGTGTATCACCCAGGTAGAAAGCGCTTCTTTTCCTTTTACTGAAAATAAACAAAAAATAAATAAAAATAATTTACACACATATGCTGATGCATTTGCACATACACCCTATTTTAATGTACTGAGAGTATGTTACATAGAGGCAGGACAATAAAGCTGGTAAAGGCACTGACTCTCGAGTTCAATGCCAGGTTTTGAGACTTGGATTTGTAACATCCTATCTCTGAAACCTTGAATAAGCTTATTTTTCACCTACCTTCCCCAGTGTCCCTATCTATGAATGTTGGGAAAATAGAAATCGTACCTAGTGTATAGGGCTATTGTATGGAATAAATGAGCTAAAGCAGGCGAAAAGTGCTTAGAACAGTGCCTGGCAAGTGGCAAGCTGTCACTACATCTTGGCTTTTATTATAAGAGCTACATATCCTACAAAGCCATTTTAAACAGACTTCTTTCTCTATACTGTGAATAATCTTCCAGCCAAAACTGTTTGCCTTTCAAAACCAGATTCCAGTCTCACATCCTCCCTAGATAAGTGACTACATGCACACTCATTATCAAGGCCAAGAAAAGCTGCAAATAATGCTGACGGTCATTAACTCTAATAATGCTCCTTTTATGTTTGCTTTGTCCTGTCGAGTTTATGAACCATTTTCACATTCACCGCATCATTGGATTTTCACAACACCTCTGTAACAAAAGCGGCCAGCTATTATTTCTCATTTTTGAAAGACAAGAAAACTAAAGCACAAACGGGTTAAAATGGCTTGCCTTTGGTTACCTGGAGAATGAACATGAGCTCAGAGCATTGTAACTTCTGACGGTGGACCTTCTTTCTGCCCAGCACTGGTTGAGTAGACTCTACTGACAGGTCTTAAGAGCAAAAATAGCTTCAAGCCTATAGTCCCTGACTCTCCCCAACACTCTTTTTTCTGTCCCTTTTAAAAGAATAAGAAGTACCTTATTGTTTATTTTCCTCGAGGATTTTGCTGGTAAGATCCTCCTTCGATGATCAAGTTCTGAGAAAACAGAAAATAGAGCACACGCAGGGCTTCCTGGGTTGAACTAGTGGTAAAGAACCTGTCTGCCAATGCAGGAGACATAAGAGATGTGGGTTTGATCCCTGGGTTGGGAAGATCTCCTGGAAGAGGGCAAAGCAACCGACTCCAGTATTCTTGCCTGGAGAATCCCATAGACAGAGGAGCCTGGTGGGCTACAGTCCATCAGATCAGTTGCTCAGTCGTGTCGGACTCTCTGCGACCCCATGAACCGCAGCACGCCAGGCCTCCCTGTCCATCACCAGCTCCCGGAGGTCACTCAGACTCACACCCATCAAGTCAGTGATGCCATCCAGCCATCTCATCCTCTGTCGTCCCCTTCTCCTCCTGCCCTCAGTCCCTCCCAGCATCAGAATCTTCTCCAATGAGTCAACTCTTCGCATGAGGTAGCCAAAATACTGGAGTTTCAGCTTTAGCATCATTCCTTCCAAAGAAATTCCAGGATTGATCTCCTTCAGAATGGACTGGTTGGATCTTCTTGCAGTCCAAGGGACTCTCAAGAGTCTTCTCCAACACCACAGTTCAAAAGCACCAATTCTTCGGTGCTCAGCCTTCTTCACAGTCCAGCTCTCACATCCATACATGACCACAGCAAAGACCATAGCCTTGACTAGGCGAACCTTTGTTGGTAATGTCTCTGCTTTTGAATATGCTATCTAGGTTGGTCATAACTTTCCTTCCAAGGAGTAAGCGTCTTTTAATTTCATGGCTGCAGTCACCATCTGCAGTGATCTTGGAGCCCAGAAAAATAAATTCTGACACTGTTTCCACTGTTTCTCCATCTATTTCCCATGTAGTGATGGGACCAGATGCCATGATCTTCGTTTTCTGAATGTTGAGCTTTAAGCCAACCTTTTCACTCTCCACTTTCACTTTCATCAAGAGGCTTTTTAGCCCCTCTTCACTTTCTGCCATAAGAGTGGTGTCATCCGCATATCTGAGGTTATTGATATTTCTCCCAGCAATCTTGATTCCAACTTGTGTTTCCTCCAGTCCAGCATTTCTCATGATGTACTCTGCATATAAGTTAAATAAACAGGGTGACAATATGCAGCCTTGACATACTCTTTTTCCTATTTGGAACCAGTCTGTTGTTCCATGACCAGTTCTAACTGTTGCTTCCTGACCTACATACAGATTTCTCAAGAGGCAGATCAGGTGGTCTGGTATTCCCAACTCTTTCAGAATTTTCCATAGTTTATTCCATAGGATTGCACAGAGTCAGACACAACTGAAGCGACTTATCACAGCACACACAGAGACCCCTCACAAAAACTGATGTTTTCCTCATTCATACGGTGCTGCATTTAAGCCTAGTAGCTGCATAACAGAGGAGTTCAAGCAGCACTGACTCAGAGATGCATTGTCTGGGTATAATTTGTCTTTACCAGTTACCAATTTCATGACCTTAAGAAAGTTACTTAGTTTCCCCCTGCCTCAGTTGCCCCATCTATAAAATGGGAAGTACATAGTACCTTCCTCATAGGGTTCTTGTGATGATTGTAAAATAATATGTGTGAATTACTCAAAAGAGCACCTAACAAAATATATGTGTGCTCCTATTATTATTATCGGGGAAGGCAATGGCACCCCACCCCAGTACTTTTGCCTGGAGAATCCCATGGACGGAGGATCCTGGTAGGCTCCAGTCCATGGGGTCGCTGAGAGTCGGACATGACTGAGCGACTTTACTTTCACTTTTCACTTTCATGCATTGGAGAAGGAAATGGCAACCCACTCCAGTGTTCTTGCCTGGAGAATCCCAGGGACAGTGGAGCCTGGTGGGCTGCCGTCTATGGGGTCGCACAGAGTCAGACACGACTGAAGTGACTTAGCAGCAGCAGCAGCATTATTATTATGTGTGAGAAAAGAGCCTTTAATTTGTTCTTCTTTTGACTGGTTTTGCTCCAGCTGCCTACTGCAAGAACTGTCTCTGTGTGAACCGAAATGACCGGATCGCGTAAATCCTCAAATGCTAAACTAATGCACTGCATTGCATCTCTCACATCAGATCTTTGATTCTCCCAGAGCTACTCTCCCTTGCACACCTTGAATTAAAATATCCACAGTCTCACATTGTCCCCAAACCTATCTCAACGAGTCTGTCATTTCCTGACTTTTACCCTCATCACCATGATCCCCCTCAAGTTTTGCCTAAGGAATATGTTGCTATGGCAACACTCACCACCCACAGTCAACAGTCAAATTTCATTTCTCAGACATAGCTATTAAAAAATAAATGGTCCATGTAACATTCTTTGTGTTTGTTTCCCTGTTCATTTGTGAAATCTCCTACCTATTCGAGGCATTCATAAATGTAATAAAATACCCTTTCTAAACATTTGGGCAATAATTTGTTAATTCAACAAAGATTCTATTCAGATTCTCAGTGTTTTATAAATAGCTTTCCATCAACATGAAGTTTAAAAAAAAAAAGTCACAGTCATAAGCTACTTCAGTCCTAGATTTTGTTTAGTCAAACTGCATCTTATTTTGTAATAGGAACATGAAATGAATTGTTACATATTATTTGCTAAAAAGAATTCTGCCTCTTTAATTTTTAGAACCCAAAGTAAAAATGACTTATTTAACTGAGTCAGAAACAAGAAGAGGGGTATAGGATTTCTCCCTCTGTTCAGTGGCCTCCCCACCAAATCCATTTTTATTTCCCCAGTGGAGGACAAACTAATAACCCATGGTATGTGTATGAGCCGTGGAGAACATCACCCATTTCTAGATACTTTTCCTGGTGCATGGCCGGGTAAAACTCAGTCCAGCCCCCAACTGTGGGATGTCATGTGTCAATAGCAACCATGTTTAACTCATTTCCATGCCTGACTCTCCAGCCTTCTCTTGGTGAGTCCTTAAAAAGTGATGCCTGCAGTTGAGTTTCTTGCTGTGTAGGCCTGGGAATGAAGGTAAGGAGGAAGCTTTACCCTATCAATGCCAATCTCTCCACTCTGTTGGCAGATAGAACAGCAGATGAATAAGCAGAAGCCCACCCCTACCCTTCCCTTTATTCTCCCACTTTTCCCATCTCACCACCTCCTCCAATTCTCTTCTATCTCTGATGATACTCCACACTGGTGATGATTAATCATAACCAGAACAGCATTTGACAAGAATACATATGGATATGCTATCACTTGAAGTTTAAGGAAAGAATATAGCTCAGAAAGTTTTAGGACAATGTTCTTATAAGAACTTTTTAGAATAAAACTCTTAGGAATTTTGATCACATGCCATTAAAAATCAGTGTCTATAACAAGAGGTTTTCATCTCTCTAAACTGTGAGGCCCCTTTTGTATTTTAACTTTACTGGAAAATCTCAGTTAACTCACTTAAAACATTAAAAACTCTTATAGATGTGGACAAGGGAAACAAGGATAACTGGTGGGAGCATATAAATTAGAAAGCACTTGAAAACTCTGCCTTATAAGATTATACATGTGTTCCCTATCTGAACCCTCCTCTCTCCTCCCTCCCCATACCATCCCTCTGGGTCATCCCAGTGCACCAGCCCCAAACATCCAATATTGTGCATCGAACCTGGACTGGCGACTCATTTCATATATGATATTATACATATCTCAATGCCATTCTCCCAAATCATCCCACCCTCTTCCTCTCCCAGAGTCCAAAAGACTGTTCTATACATCAGTGTCTCTTATACTGTCTCGTATACAGAGTTATTCTTACCATCTTTCTAAATTCCATATATATGTGTTAGTATACTGTATTGGTGTTTTTCTTTCTGAACACATGTATACCTGTGGCTGATTCATTTTGATATATGGCAAAACCAATACAATATTGTAAAGTTAAATAAAATTAAATTAAAGAAAAGAAAAAAAAGATTATAAATGTGGTATGTAATAATGCATGTGCCGATTTTGCCTAATTCTGTGTTAAGAGATGTACTCTGTATTTTAAAGGAAAATGCACCTCTTTATTTAATTCAGAGAAAATGACTTAGGGATTCGTCCAAAAATTCTAAATATCAGACAAATCCTTCCTACCGTAATGACATTTTCTATTAAAAGTGAGTAAATACTACCACCAAAAATCAATGAAGTAATTCTTTTTGAAGAAGCAGTGTGGGTAGGTGGTAGAGAGACGATGGGTATATATCATAAAAACAGACATCACAAGGGACAGCAGCTGGGCCAAGGTAGGCAACTCCACGGTATAAGGTGATTCCCCATTGTGGAAAGTCCAGCTTTCCAGTAACAGGTTAGTGGGTGGTTCCACTCTAACTGGGAAAGAATGAATAGATTTCTCTTGTTGAAAGTTGTTCCAAGTGGATTTTTTAAATTAATATAATTTTTGACCTGTCCTAACTATTGCTTTTCCTTATATCTAGGCATTTAACTTCTGGAAATTATCATTTTAAGCAAGTTAAAAAGCAGTTAGATAAGATTTAGGGATTTCCCTGGTGGCTTAGTGGTTAGGATTCCATACTTTCACGGCTGTGGCCCAGGTTCAACCCCTGGTTGGTTACTGAGATCTTGCAAGTCACGCAGTGTGGCCAAAAAGAAAGAAGAAAAGAGAGAGAGAAGATTTAAACACAATGTAAAGAAAAAAATATTTCCTTATCTTCGGGATGGGAAGAAAGTGAAGCAATTTCCTGAGAAGAGGTGCTGTATCTAAAATCAAAGGGAATTTCCTAATGGCAAAATTCAAACTAAACCCAATTTTAGCTAAAGAGCGTCTTGATTGTTATCTTAATGAGTCTCAGGTGGAGATAGTCATTGCCAAATTCAGCAGTTTCTAGTATTTGGCTTTTTTCACTGAAGACTTCAGAATATTTGAAATTAATAAAAGGTATTAGTATAGTATACCCCTGATGATGATTCAAGATTCAGAGTTAAATTCACCAGAAGGTTTTCAGGCATGGGGTTAGGCCCCCAGAGTGTGTCAGTAGAAAGAAGAAACAAAGCAATTCTCTCCCTCGCTATGTCAACGGAGGATTCATTTTCCAGGCTCTTGTGTCCAGTACTCATAAGAGGGAACTACACTTGAATTCCTTTGAGAACGTACACAGTTTAAATCTGGTATCATGTTTAACTTGTCTGCTTTATACTTTAGAGAACTAAAAGATTTATACCTTGAAGCTATTTTTTGCCCAAATGCTTTGAAAGGAGAGCACATTAGTGCATTGAACTCTGTGAGCAGTGTCTGATGTAATGAATGGATGATTTAACATGGGATTAACACTCTTCTCACAAAAATACCTCCGGTGTATACAGACCAAGGTCTCAAAACAAAGGCAGCTAGCCCCCGAAGGCAACCAGACATTCTGATTGGTCAGATAAAGCCAGCGTTTATTATTTTAATTATGAAAAGGCAAATCATGGTTCTTATCAGCCCCAGCGATAAAACAGGACCCATGGGCTTCCTTTATTAGTTGTTGATATTAATCAGACAACCTGCTTACTGCTATTCTAGCTGCTCTGGAGGGTCTAGATTGCAGTCCAAAGTGTCAAATTAATGACCATGAAATGCAGTTGAAAAACTACAACTATCACACAAGAAACAATAGCAAATAATACAAGGTGGTATATTCACACAACAAAGACTCCTGCTTCTTTTAGAGAGAAATGAGAAGCCACAAAGATTTTTTTAAGCTAGGAGAAGGAGTGGGAAAGGGAGGGTACCTAAGTGGATCTGTGCTTTGTGATAACCTTGGAGGAAGGGTGGAAGTCAGAGCGTGCTCAGGTGGGAGCGGGCAGGGGTGAGTAACAAGAATAAAGAGACCAGGTTCAGAAGCTAAGAATCTGGTTGATAGAGAACAGAGGTAGTGGGAACAGAAAGAGCACAAAGGGTACATTCAAGAGACGTGTCTAATGTGGAAGCCATAGGAAAGAGTAATCAATTGGTCTTGAAAGAAAGAAAGAGGAAGGTTCAAGGATATCAGTGGTTTCTCCTTTGGACAAGGATCTTAATCTGAAATAGACAGTTATGGGAATTTTGGCATGAACTGATGATAACTTCTGGAGAAGGCAATGGCACCCCACTCCACTACTCTTGCCTGGAAAATCCCATGGAAGGAGGAGCCTGGTAGGCTGCAGTCCATGGGGTCGTGAAGAGTTGGGTACAATTGAGCAACTTCACTTTCACTTTTCACTTTCATGCATTGGAGAAGGAAATGGCAACCCACTCCAGTGTTCTTGCCTGGAGAATCCCAGGGACAGAGGAGCCTGGTGGGCTGCTGTCTATGGGGTCGCACAGAGTCGGACACAACTGAAGCGACTTAGCAGCAGCAGCAGTAGATGATAAATTCAATCTAAAGGCAGGACAATTTTGATGTTAGAAAACTCAGAAGCAGACTCATAGACTTAGAGAATGAATGTACAGTTATCAAGAGATAAGGATTGTGGAGAGGTATAGATTGACAATTTGGGATTGACATGTATACACTGCCATATTTAAAATAAAATGTCTTTCCATGGGAGAAAAAAAAAAACCCTCAGGCAAATACTGTGGCTGTAGGTCAGATGTCTGACAGAACTCAAGGCTCCATTGACTACAGGGATATGCATATAAAACTGAAGCCTGTGCTGTCTACTGTGTTCTCAGCACCCAACACCCCTGAAAAGGAAGTTCTACTCTTCACTTTAAAAAGTTGGCTTGAAATTCGGCATTCAAAAAACTAGGATCATGACATCCAGTCCCATCGCTTCATGGCAAATAGATGGGGAAACAATGGAAACAGTGACAGACTTTATTTCTTGGGCTCCAAAATCACTGCAGATGGTGACCGCAGCCATGAAATTCAAAGACCTTGGAAGAAAAGCTATGACTAACCTAGACAGAATATTAAAAAGCAGAGACATACTTTGCTGACAATGGTCCATTTAATCAAAGCTATGGTTTTTCCAGTAGTCATGTTTGGATGTGAGAGTTGGACCATAAAGACAGCTGAGCACCAAAGGATTGATACTTTTGAACTGTGGTGCTGGAGAAGACTCTTGAGAGTCCCTTGAATTGTGAGGAAATCCAACCAGTCCATCCTAAAGGAAATCAGCCCTGAATATTTATTGGAAGGATTGATGCTGAGCTGAAGCTCCAATACTTTGGCCACCTGATGTGAAGAACTAACTCACTAGAAAAGACCCTGATTCTGGGAAAGATTGAAGGCAGGAGAAGGAGGAGAAGTAGACAACAGTGGGTGAGATGGTTGGATGGCATCACCAATGCAATGGAAATGAGTTTGAGCAAGTTCCAGGAGTTGGTGATGGACAGGGAAGCCTGGCATGCTATAGTCCTTGGGATCACAAAGAGTTGGACATGACTGAGCGACTGAACTGAATATTTACTTGGGAGTTCACAGACCTGATGCTCAGCTACCATTCTCCTTCACTCCTCCAATAGCATTTGGTCCTGTTTCTACTACAACTGCCTACCCTTTGTCCTCAGTGTACCCTTGCCCCTCCAGGATCAGTGGGTAAAGCATGTGTTCTCTGAAATCTTCTTTTACAGCCAGTCCATCTAAAGGAGATCAGTCCTGGAAGGACTGATGCTGAAGCTGAAACTCCAATAATTTGGCCACCTCATGCGAAGAGTTGACTCATTGGAAAAGACCCTGATGCTGGGAGGCATTGGGGGCAGGAGGAGAAGGGGACGACAGAGGATGAGATGGCTGGATGGCATCACTGACTTGATGGACATGAGTTTGAGTGAACTCTGGGTGTTGGTGATGGACAGGGATGCCTGGCGTGCTGCGATTCATTGGGTCGCAAAGAGTCGGACACGACTGAGTGACTGAACTGAACTGAATTGCTTTTTCATAGCACTTATCACACTTTGCTGATTGTACAGAGCTTCTCCATCTTTGGCTGCAAAGAATATAATTGATCTGATTTCGGTGTTGACCATCTGGTGATGTCCATGTATAGAGTCTTCTCTTGTGTTGTTGGAAGAGGGTATTTGCTATGACCAGTGCATTTTCTTGGCAAAACTCTATTAGTCTTTGCTCTGCCTCATTCCATATTCCAAAGCCAAATTTGCCTGTTACTCCAGGTGTTTCTTGACTTCCTACTTTTGCATTCCAGTCCCCTATAATGAAAAGGACATCTTTTTTGGGTGTTAGTTCTAAAAGGTCTTGAAGGTCTTCATAGAACTGTTCAACGTCAGCTTCTTCAGCATTACTGGTTGGGGCATAGACGTGGATTACTGTGATATTGAATGGTGTGCCTTGGAAATGAACAGAGATCATTCTGTCGTTTTTGAGACTGCATCCAAGTACTGCATTTCGGACTCTTTTGTTGACCATGATGGCCACTCCATTTCTTCTGAGGGATTCCTGCCCGCAGTAGTAGATATAATGGTCCTCTGAGTTAAATTCACCCATTCCAGTCCATTTGAGTTCGCTAGTTCCTAGAATGTCAACATTCACTCTTGCCATCTCTTGTTTGACCACTTCCAATTTGCCTTGATTCATGGACCTGACATTCCAGGTTCCTATGCAATATTGTTCTTTACAGCAGCGGACTTTGCTTCTATCACCAGACACATCCACAGCTGGGTATTCTTTTTGCTTTGGCTCCATCCCTTCATTCTTTCTGGAGTTATTTCTCCACTGATCTCCAGTAGCATATTGGGCCCCTACTGACCTGGGGACTTTCTTTTTCAGTATCCTATCATTTTGCCTCTTCATACTGTTCATGGGGTTCTCAAGGCAAGAATACTGAAGTGGTTTGCCATTCCCTTCTCCAGCGGACCACACTCTGTCATTATATTCTTTGCAGCCAAAGATGGAGAAGCTCTGTACAATCAGCAAAAACAAGACCAGGAGCTGACTGTGGCTCAGACCATGAACTCCTTATTGCCAAATTCAGACTGAAATTGAAGAAAGTAGGGAAAACCACTAGACCATTCAGGTACAACCTAAATCAAATCCCTTATGATTATACAGTGGAAGTGAGAAATAGATTTAAGGGCCTAGATCTGATAGATAGAGTGCCTGATGAACTATGGAATGAGGTTCGTGACATTGTACAGGAGACAGGGATCAAGACCATCCCCATGGAAAAGAAATGCAAAAAAGCAAAATGGCTGTCTGGGGAGGCCTTACAAATAGCTGTGAAAAGAAGAGAAGTGAAAAGCAAAGGAGAAAAGCAAAAATATAAACATCTGAATGAAGAGTTCCAAAGAATAGCAAGAAGAGATAAGAAAGCCTTCTTCAGCAATCAATGCAAAGAAATAGAGGAAAACAACAGAATGGGATGGACTAGGGATCTCTTCAAGAAAAATCAGAGATACCAAAGGAATATTTCATGCAAAGATGGGCTCGATAAAGGACAGAAATGGTATGGACCTAATAGAAGCAGAGATATTAAGAAGAGGTGGCAAGAATACACAGAAGAACTGTACAAAAAAGATCTTCACGACCCAGATAATCATGATGGTGTGATCACTGACCTTGAGCCAGACATCCTGGAATGTGAAGTCAAGTGGGCCTTAGAAAGCATCACTATGAACAAAGCTAGTGGAGGTGATGGCATTCCAGTGGAGCTATTCCAAGTCCTGAAAGATGATGCTGTGAAAGTGCTGCACTCAATATGCCACCAAATTGGGAAAACTCAGCAGTGGCCACAAGATTGGAAAAGGTCAGTTTTCATCCCAATCCCAAAGAAAGGCAATGACAAAGAAAGCTCAAACTACCGCACAATTGCACTCATCTCACACGCTAGGAAAGTAATGCTCAAAATTCTCCAAGCCAGGCTTCAGCAATATGTGAACCGTGAACTTCCTGATGTTCAAGCTGGTTTTAGAAAAGGCAGAGGAACCAGAGATCAAATTGCCAACATCCGCTGGATCATGGAAAAAGCAAGAGAGTTCCAGAAAAACATCTATTTCTGCTTTATTGACTATGCCAAAGCCTTTGACTGTGTAGATCACAATAAACTGTGGAAAATTCTGAAAGAGTTGGGAATACCAGACCACCTGATCTGCCTCTTGAGAAATCTGTATGCAGGTCAGGAAGCAACAGTTAGAACTGGACATGGAACAATAGACTGGTTCCAAATAGGAAAAGGAGTACGTCAAGGATGTATATTGTCACCCTGTTTATTTAACTTATATGCAGAGTACATCATGAGAAATGCTGGACTGGAAGAAACACAAGTTGGAATCAAGATTGCTGGGAGAAATATCAATAACCTCAGATATGCAGATGACACCACCCTTATGGCAGAAAGTGAAGAGGGGCTAAAAAGCCTCTTGATGAAAGTGAAAGTGGAGGGTGAAAAGGTTGGCTTAAAGCTCAACATTCAGAAAACAAAGATCATGGCATCCGGTCCCATCACTACATGGGAAATAGATGGGGAAACAGTGGAAACAGTGTCAGACTTTATTTTTCTGGGCTCCAAGATCACTGCAGATGGTGACTGCAGCCATGAAATTAAAAGACGTTTACTCCTTGGAAGGAAAGTTATGACCAACCTAGATAGCATATTCAAAAGCAGAGACATCACTTTGCCAACAAAGGTTCGCCTAGTCAAGGCTATGGTCTTTCCTGTGGTCATGTATGGATGTGAGAGCTGGACTGTGAAGAAGGCTAAGCGCCGAAGAATTGATGCTTTTGAACTGTGGTGTTGGAGAAGACTCTTGAGAGTCCCTTGGACTGCAAGGAGGTCCAACCAGTCCATTCTGAAGGAGATCAGCCCTGGGATTTCTTTAGAAGGAATGATGCTAAAGCTGAAACTCCAGTATTTTGGCCACCTCATGCGAAGAGTTGACTCATTGGAGAAGACTGATGCTGGGAGGGATTGGGGGCAAGAGGAGAAGGGGACGACAGAGTATGAGATGGCTGGATGTCATCACTGACTCAATGGATGTGAATCTGAGTGACCTCCGGGAGTTGGTGATGGACAGGGAGGCCTGGCATGCTGCGGTTCATGGGGTCGCAGAGAGTCGGACACGACTGAGCGACTGATCTGATCTGATCTGATCGGATCACACTTTGTAACTATCTTAATTTTCTTATTGTCTTTCATGAGATCATAAATTCCTTTAAAGTGAAGATTTGTTTCTATTTTATTTATCAGTAGATTTTCAATACAGGGTTCAGTGTCAAGGATGTGGGAGATGCTCAATAAATATACACTGAATGAATGAATGATGAGTTCTCCATTTCAGTTCCACTGCCTTTGATGCTCTGTGTGCCTCATGGATGCTGTTTCCATGAGCAGAATTCCGGTAGTCAATTGTATGTGATTGGAGAAAGTGAAAGATAAAAGCATGATGGGAAAATATAAGTGGATTTAATGTCTCACCAGAGAAAGGAGATGAATAAGGGAAATGTCAGTGACTCAGACCTGTGTGACTGAAAGCTTTTTCTCTGTCATCTCATGCTATTGGGGAGTGCTACATTACAGTCCACGGGAAAAAAAAAAAACAAAAGCTCTATTTTGGTAGTTGAGTTGGTGTTGTACTCAAATTCAAGTTACAACAGGCTGAATTATATGGTAATTCTATTTTTAATTTTTCAAGGAACCGCCATACTGTTTTCTATAGCAGCTGCACCATTCTGTATTACCACTAATAGTCGACAACTGTGTGAATATAATTAAGATTACTGAGCAGTATGCTTAAAAATACTTAAGATGGTAAATTTTATGTTCTGTCTTTTACCACTTTTTTTTTTTTTTTAATTTGAGGTATCATTGGGTGCCTACAGGGTGTTGCTACTGCAAGGAGATCAAACCATTCAATCCTAAAGGAGATCAGTCTTGAGTATTCGTTGGAAGGACTGATGCTAAAGCTGAATCTCAAATACTTTGGCCACCTAATCCAAAGAACTGACTCATTAGAAAAGACCCTGATGCTGGGAAAGACTGAAGGCAGGAGGAGAAGGGGATAACAGAGGATGTGATGGTTGGATGGCATCACCAACTCAATGGACATGAGTTTGAGCAAGCTTCAGGAGTTGGTGATGGACAGGGAAGCCTGGCATGCTTCACTCCATGAGGTCGCAGAGTCAGACATGATTGAGGGACTGAACTGAACAGGGTGCTGCTAAGCATCTCAGCTGACAGATTCCTTGAATGATACTGGAACCTGTAAACCCCAGTGTTTCAGTGGAGAGCCTCAGGGGGAGAAGATGGAGTGTTTAATAATAAAACCCATTCTAACCTTATCATTACCCTGAGTTTTCATCCAGATGAATTAAGTATTCTCATTTTTCATAAAAAGCCTGAATATCAGTTTTAAATTGACTATCAAGGAGTAAGAAAAAATATTAGGAAATTTAATATATTTTATTTGGCCTTCTTTCTCACACTTAATATTTTGTTTTCATTAAGCCGCCCCAAGCTGAATTTAAGATAATTTTATCTTCTTTCATCATTTGATTGTCCTATAAAGCCCCCTGTGATCCAATTCTTAATATTGATGGGATGTCAGTAACTCAAAAATATCCAAAGGATATTGGCCTCTAACACTGCCCTCATATTTCTGTGCTCTTTTAAAAGAATCCAGAGTATTCTCTTGAGCAGTTTCAAAAGGTGAAGAGAACAAATTTCCTGAACATAAACATAGACTCAACAATAAGAATTTTATATGTATTCCCTATTGACCTATATATATAACAAATAAAAAAAATATATTTTATAGATAAAATAATTTGTGTGTATATATATATATATATATATATATATATATATATATATATAATCTCTTAGATGGAGAAGATTTGGAGAAGGAAGAATCTATTCCAGGCTGAGAATTAACAAAGGTAAATGTTTATTCCAAGAGAGAGGCCGGCAAATTGAATTCTTATCCCTTATCTTTAAAGAGGGATAAGGCAGAGCTAATACTCCACAACAGGAAGAGAGAGTCAGAGGAAGACCAGGGGAGCTGCCCTCTCCCCTGTTGGACTTGGGCTCCCCGGTGTAGCAGAGTCATTATGTGTCTGTTTCTGAGCCTTTCTGAATTCTCTCAGTACAGAGAATGGAAGAGGGTTTCCTGCTCTGCTGGCGAAGCCTTCTCTGTGCTGAAACCCCACTCTCTCCACAGTCCAAATATTCACAAAGGAGGTTCAGGAATGAGTGAGGAGGAATTCCCACAACCTTTTCCCTGATGGCGAGTATTTCTGCTGGTTTTCCAAGCCACTGGGCAGAAGACCCAAAGCCCATAAGAGGTTTACTGCAGCTTTCCTCCAGGTCTCCCTGTCCTGGTCCTGAAGGCACATTCAGATACTAACCCAAGATGCTGCAGTCATTCAAGACTACCCAGCTTGTAATGGACAACACATTTCTAAATCCCTGCCTGACTCTCCACTTTCATCTCCTGCAATTCTGGGTGACCCTGCTAAATCAAAGACCAAGAAAACTGTAATCCTCAAGAGGATTCCCCAGTGAGATTTTCCAATTAACACCTATCCAGTCACACAGAGTGAATGAGGAAGGGTTATTATTAAGCAATGACATGTTCACAAATACACTTAAAATTATGAATTCCTATGCTAAATACGAGGTATTGAAAGTAGGTTGGTACAAAGCATTCTAATCTTCCAATAACTGTAAAGCCAAATCTACAGCAAGACACAAAATTCACACTAAATTCACAAAAGGTATAATTTAGCAAAAATATAGTAACCATGATCTTCAGTATTTCATAGATGTATGTGGCTGTAACTATAGTATAGCAAGCAGTACTTTTCCTAGTCTCCCCACTATAATAAATCATGTCACATTACGTGAATGGAGGACAAAACAAAGAGGTGGAGTACCAAAAAAATATATGGCATCCAATTTTATTGAATACATTTGCCGAAATCATTGCTATTTTAAAGCAAAAATTCTTGAGGCTAAATTGAAAGTCAAAAATCTTCTGAAGGTAATGGATCTGAAATGTCTTATAATATTAAGAATAAATCACACTTCTGGAATAGACAAGCCAATATAGAATCTGTTGTGCAGGGCTGTGTGAATTTCTCAGATACACAGCCCCTGAAATAGGCCAGATAGTAATAAGTCTGGCTAATAATAATTTCAGGGTCCCTGCCTCTACAAGGTAAATGCTAAGGTAACTGCTGATTATCCCTAGTACTTACAAAGTGATAACAGATAAGCCTAATGGGATTTGAATTTAAGTAGCTGTGATTTTTTCCCCCTCCCTCTTCCAGCTCTGTGAAGTGAAAATTCCATAGGCGCCAATAGAAAGGCACACTTTTGGACTTAAGACATGCCCTGATGACCAAGCACACTTACCATACAAATCCTACCAGACCAGATCAGAGAATGAGACTAACGCTGGAACAGGCACCACAATCAGCTGTCTAGAGACGTAAAGAGAAATGCCGCCCACTTTGTTACAACAAGAATTTCTTAAAACAGGAAGCGTAATACTTCCAATCACTTTGTTAAGAGACACACTAGCCAATGGGCCTAGAACTGCTGGCCTCATGGAATAATGATCTGATTCATGACAAAAAGCTAGAAAATTCCATATGTTCAATTATTTAATACAGAACATCTTTGCTACATCACCAGCACTTTATGTGTGTGTCTACACACATGCACACTATGTGTGAGTGTTATTTCTTGAATGCCTACCATAGACCAGCTACATTACTAGGGACCTGGGATAAATGCTGAAGAAGAGAGACTGTACAACTGCTGCCCCCAAGGAAATTCAATCTATGGAGCAGTGTTTCTCAAACTTTTAACATGCATACACATCATCTGGGGATCTTGTTAATGTACAAATTCTAGTTCCTTGTGTCTGGGGTGGGGCTGAGATTCTGTGTTTCCAAGGCAGGAAACACAAGTGTTACCAGTTCGATCCCTGGGTTGGAAAGATCCCCTGGAATTGGAAATGGCAATCCCCTCCAGTACACTTGCTGGGGAAATCCCATGGACAGAGGAGACTGGTGGGCTCCAGTCGATGGGGTCACAAAGAGTACGACTGAACACAAACTAATCCCTTTTAATGCCAGTGTTCTTGGCATTTGAGTAGTAAGGTACTGGAGGACATAGACATTGTATCACACAATTATAGAAGGGAAAAGTACAAGCATCCATGAGACCAAATAGAGTGGGGAACCTCATATAGACTTCAGGGTTTATTGAGGAGTTTAAGCCACAGGAGTTTAGAGTTTAAACTCATGTTTAAGCCACAGGAGTTTAGAATGTGGGAGACTGAGTTATTGATACCAACTGTAGTGAGTGCTACATACACCTTTGGTCTCTTTATGCCTGAAGGTATTTTACTCTACATCAGAGTGTGCAGGACCTGGTTCAGGGATTGTTGGGAGTGCCTAAGGCCAAATACCCTGGAGCTACTTGCTTGAAGCTAGTTGGTACAGCTTCACCACCCGTTGGTGGGACACACTTGGGTTTCATAGATCCTCAGATGGTTCCCTCCTGTATTGGTCCCTAGTTGCCCACAGTCAAAACTCATTAACTTTCCTGTCTCATTTGTTGCCAGTGACTTCTGCCTCACCTCCAAATAAATTACTATGAAGAGCTCCAAAATCCTTGTCTCAGTGTTTGTTTTTGAGGGAACTTGAATTAAGAAATCATCCCTTTCAAAGAAGACAACAGTGATGAAATATACACGCATTCATGTTTGTCTATATGTGTGTACACACACACACACACACACACACAGAACCAGGTTGAACTCTAAGGGGTTAGAAAGAACACGGAAACGTAAGTGAGGGCTGAGACTGCCTACTTTTGACCTTGGACATTTGTCACCAATCCTGGTGATCTTGAACTTTTATAGCTTTATAAGGAGAAAAGAACAAATGTCCAAACTCACTCCCACCCAAGGAAACCTCCTACCAATCAGCTGAGCTACATCCTCAATGTCAGGATAAACCAGAAATAAACCTCTCCTAAGGTCAGAGAACTGCAGGAGAAGTTACCCTGGGATTGAACAGAGGAGAGGGGAAATATCTTAACGAAGTTGAAACCAGAAGCTGGTCCCATTCCCTGACTGGGATGGTGGCTTCTTGTTTATTATAAAACCATCCATAAGTATTTCAGGTACTTCTTATGTACATTGTATCCCACAATTTTCAATGATGTAATTTTAAAAAATCTAACAGACAAAAGAGGAATGAGGTCAATAAAGAGAAATCATGTAAGAATTATGAAATGTTTTGGAGGAACAGAGAACAGGCTAGTGTGGCTGGAGTACAATGAGCAAGAGGGAGAATGGTGGTGGATTCAGTCATATATTCATTTACTCATCTGTGACAAGTACTGCCTTATGGAGCTTGTGTTGAATGAGAGACAGGCAAGAACAATGAACAAGATAATTTCTATGAAGAAAACAAAATAGCTTGGTATCATAGAAAGGCTGGGGCTAGAGAGTTAACTTGGTGGGAAAATGGAGATTGGGTTTCCTTGAAAGGTCTCACTTAGGTGGTGGCAGAGAGACCAGAGACCAGAGAGACAAGAGGCTAACCTAGAAAGAGAAAGGTCTCAATAAGGATTTGAGCTTTATTTTATATTAGGAGCAACAGAGGTATACACAGAAGAGAGACAATCAGACTAAGGCTCTTAAAGATCATACAGATGAGTCTGAAGAATTCATATGGGATTCAGAATGATGCAGGCAGAATGGCAAGAAGATATTTGATAGGGGTGGACTAGAATGATCGTGAGTGAAAGTGAAGTCGCTCAATCGTGTCAACACTTTGCGACCCCATGGGCTGTAACCTACCAGGCTTCTCCATCCATGGGATTTCCCAGGCAAGAGTACTGGAGTGGGTTACCATTTCCTTCTCCAGGAGATCTTCCCGACCCAGGGATTGAACCCAGGTCTCCCACATTGTAGGCAGACACTTTACCGTCTGAGCCACCAGGGAGACATAAAACTAGATCATTCAAAGTATACTGTAGATTTAAAATATTCCTTACACTTAACCTCTGGTACAGATGCTTTCCCCTGAAGGAAATCACTAATCATGGAGTCCTAGCATTTTGGCTCTAATGATTGAGCAGATGACTGGCATATTACTGAAGCTGAATCAATCAGAATCTTTTCCTGGGATTTTACTAATGGAGCTAGAGGAGAAGGCTCTCCTTTAGTAGAATGTTACAAGGGTATACCATGAGAACTGCCAGGTTTTTTTGTTCAGGTCTTTTGAATAAAGACAGAAGGAAGCAGGAGAAGATGAAGCCTTGAAGAGGGAAGAGAAAGGGAGAGAGATTAAGACAAACCCTAGTGTGATTGAATCCCCTGGCTGCTGTGGGTTTGGCAGTATTCCATTCGACTATTGGAACTACTCCAGGATTTTCCCAGTTACAAATCATATAATTCCTTTTAGCATTAAGCTAATTTGAGTTGGATTTCTGTCAATTACAATAAAATTAAAAAAAAAAAAACAAACACAACCCATATAAGATGTGAGGAAGGTGATGGTAAGCATCTTAAAGGATAGATGTACCATTTACTGAAATGATGAAGGCGAGTTGAGAGCCTGGCTCAGGATGTAAGAACCAAAGTTTTGTTTGCTGCTGCTGCTGCTAAGTCACTTCAGTCGTGTTCGACTCTGTGCGACCCCATAGATGGCAGCCCACCAGGTTCCCCCGTCCCTGGGATTCTCCAGGCAAGAACACAGGAGTAGGTTGCCATTTCCTTCTCCAATGCATGAAAGTGAAAAGTGAAAGGGAAGTCGCTCAGTCATGTCCGATTCTTAGCCACCCCATAGACTGCAGTCTACCAGGCTCCTCCGCCCATGGGATTTTCCAGGCAAGAGTACTGAAATGGGGTGCCATTGCCTTCTCCAAAAGTTATGTTTAGGAAATGGGAATATGAAATACAATATGAGATATCGAATACTAAGTACATGGTGGATATATGAATTTAGAGCTTAGCTGAGAAAGCAGTGTGGATTTGTTTGGGCATCATTGGCATACAGATGATATCCCAAACCATAGGATGATATGAGATGAAATTACATGAAAGAGAGTACCCAGAGGAAAGAAAAAAGGGCCCAGGACTAGGACCTGATTAGATAGATGCAAATCTTTAAGAGAAAGGTTTATAATTCACATACCATCCCCCTGCTTCCATTTGACTGTAGTTTGTTTGCTGGATGTTATTAGCTAACCCTACACGTTTCACCTTCATTGTGATCAGTCAAAAAAAAAAGGTCTGGGTAAGAGGGGTGTGTGTGTGTGTGTGTAACTTTAAAGTAGAGAGACTAATTTTAAAGTGTAGCATATAAACTGGCCCTGTAGGCAATTAAAAAAAAATCTTAGATAAATATTTATACTTTAGAACTTGGTAGGCATTTGGATTATAACAAGGCTTTCGTGTGCATGAGTCATACCTCCATTATTTCTTGATTATAAACTTGGCAATGGGGACATGTACTAGTTCTGTAATGGCCACTAGAGAATAATTTTCTATATTACCTCCAGGGCACATGGAACATGATCAGCACTGCCTCTGTTTAGAGAGCAGTTTGAACGAAGGAGCATAAAGTTGAATGTCTTTTAAAAATTTCTCGTTTCTCTAGTAAACCAAATGAGTACCTGTTATTGTGACCTACGTTTCTGAAATGGGTGACTTTATATACACGTATGCAGATGACTTAAAGACCATGCTACCTAAAAGAAGTCTTTACCTATGGAAGTGTATGTGAATTTGTTAGGTTAAGAGTCTGTATGATCTGTTGCATTAAGGGTGGTATCCTACATCTTGATTAGGCCATGTATGTAATATGATTAGAGGCTGTGTTTTCAGAAAATAAAATTACCAAATTTTATCCTTCTTTAAGTACTAGCATATATACTTGAGACTTAGAATTTAAAATGTACTCAGTTTGAAATGTAAAGAAAATGATCATTGATCATTTTGTTAAGGTTCAATACACATTTAGTTAAGGTCCAATACACATTTTATTAAGGTTCAATACAGTTCTAAAAGGCATTGAATCTTTACAATTCTTGGTCTCTAGCTTATTAGTTTCTGAATGCCATGTTCTCCTAATGGAATGTTGTTTCCTTTTCAATTTCCTCTGAAGTATTTTTATATATCTTTGGTGAACTCTGAAATATGCTAAGACCCAGATGTTGTTTTCTTTCAACAGGAGCAGAATTCATTCAGTGAGATTGACAACTTTATAAACTTATAACTTGAATGTGATTAGTGAAATGTTATCCTTCTCCATCATTGTTTCTGACATTTTAAAATTAATAATCAAATGAAAATATTGGGCTAAACTTATTCTCCTTATATATGGTCTCTAGTTCTTTGGATGGGGTGACCTTGTATAAATGAATGAACAGATAAATATCATACATGATTCTAAATAATAATACACAGATTGTCTAAAAAAGAAACAGAACTATTTTATTCATTATGCTTTTTCAGATTAATAATTAGCTTACATTTAGAAATGTGTTACCTTCAAAATAATGTGGGGATCAAAGGGAATATACTGACAATATTTCTTGAAAATATAACTAACATCTTATTTTGTTTATACCTTACATTTTGGAATTCAGCTGCTCAGAGTCAGATTAATTATAATGTTTGGTTCATGTCATTCATCATTTGTCCAGATAAAGCCACTTTTCTTTATTTTATTAATTATGTAATTACTGATTTTTAATAATGGAATGTTGCTGCTGCTGCTAAGTCGCTGCAGTCGTGTCCGACTCTCTGCGACCCCATTGACCGCAGCCTACTAGGCTCCTCCACCCTTGGGATTTTCCAGGCAAGAGTACTGGAGTGGGGTGCCATTGTCGTCTCCCAATAATGGAATAACCACCTACAAATCCACTATCCAAATCAAAAGCTAGGACTCTAACTACAGCCCACATCAAATACCATTTCTCCTACCAGAATACTGATCAGATTAACTCATCTTGCTACTTGCAACTATATTTCATTTATTTTGATTGCTATATAATATTCATTGAGTGAATGTATTGTAGGTTATTTATCTGTCATCTGTTTCTTGACATTTGGATTAATTGTTTATTTTTTTAATATGAACAATGCTGCTATCAGCATCCTTTTATATGTTTTCTTGTACATGTGCAAGCTTCTCTTGAGTATTATATATCTGAGCATGAAAATTATACTGGGGTAAACAGTATATGAATGTTCAATTTTGGGAAAATGTTGCAAGCTTTCCCAAAGTTGTTACTCTTATCTGTAATATATAAAAAAGGCTATAGATTTTCACTTTGTATTGTCAGCGTTTCAAATATTTGGAATCCAGTGGAGGTAAAATGGTATCCTATTATGATGATAATAGCATTATTTGAAAATAAAAACAGTCTGGGAATAAGGTTTACTCTTTTTTTTTTTTTTTTTTTGGCTGTGCTGAGTCTTCATTGCTACTCTAGGGCTGTCTCTAGTTGCCCTGACCAGAGAGTACTCTTCCTTGTGGCACTCGAGTTTATCGTTGCTGTGGCTTCTCTTGTGGAGCATAGGCTCTAGGGTATAGGAGCTCAGTAGTTGTGGCTCTCAGACTTATATGCCTAGCTGCATGTAGGACCTGCCCAGATCAAGGAAGATCATGTTCCCAGATCATGTTCCCTGCATTGAAAGGTGGATTCTTAACCACTGGACCACCAGGTAAGTCCTAAAGTTTACTTCTGAGGTGATCAAAATGTTTTGGAACTGACAGAGGTGATGGTTGCATAACGTTACGGTTAGTGCTAGTTGCTCAGTCGTGCCCAACTCTTTGCGACCCCATGGACTGCAGCCCACCAGGCTCCACTGTCCATGAGATTTTCCAGGCAAGGATACTGGAGTGGGCTGCTATTTCCTTCTCCATGCATAACATTGAGAATGTACTAATTAATCACCTTAAATGTACACCTTCAGTTCAGTTCAGTCACTTAGTCATGTCCGACTCTTTGCAACCCTATGAATCGCAGCATGCCAGGCCTCCCTGTCCATCACCAACTCCCGGAGTTCACCCAAACTCATGTGCATAGAGTCAGTGATGCCATCCAGCCATCTCATCCTCTGTCGTCCCCTTCTCCTTCTGCCCCCAATCCCTCCCAGCATCAGGGTCATTTCCAATGAGTCAACTCTTCGCATGAGGTGGCCAAAGTATTGGAGTTTCAGCCTCAGCATCAGTCCTTCCAATGAACACCCAGGACAAGTCTCCTTTAGGATGGACTGGTTGGATCTCCTTGCAGTCCAAGGGACTCTCAAGAGTCTTCTCCAATACCACAGTTCAAAAGCATCAATTCTTCGGCGCTCAGCTTTCTTCACAGTCCAACTCTCACATCCATACATGACCACTGGAAAAACCATAGCCTTGACTAGACGTAACTTTGTTATCAAAGTAATATCTCTGCTGTTTAATATGCTATCTAGGTTGGTCATAATTTTCCTTCCAAGGAGTAAGTGTCTTTAAAATGGTTCATTTTATGTTATGTGAATCTTACCTCCATTAAAAAAAAAACCCACAGGCTCTGAGTTCATCCTTGCTCACTTGACCCATACCAACTATCCATATGTGATCTCTGGCTTTCAGTTTTCTTATCTGAAAAATGGTTACATAAGTAACAGCAACCTCCAATGGCATTCATGAACACTAAAACTACAATTGCTAGAATAAATATTCAATCAAGTGAGCTGTTAATAAAAATCAATAACAAATTAAAAATATTAAAAATTAAAACAGCCATTCATTTTTAGTTTTCTCAGGTATATTATACATTTCAAAATATGTTAGTGGTTATAGGTCAATTGTTCTTGTTCAGTTGCTAAGTCGTGTTTGCCTGTTTGTGACCCCATGGACTACAGCGTGCCTTCCCTGTCCTTCGCTGTCTCCCAGAGTTTGCTCAAACTCATGTCCATTGAGTCGGTAATGCCATCCAACCATCTCATCCTCCATCGCCCCCTTCTCCTCCTGCCCTCAATCTTTCCCAGCATCAGGGTATTTCCAATGAGTCAGCTCTTTGCATCAGGTGGCCAAAGTATTGGAACTTCAGCTTCATCATCAGTCTTTCCAGTGAATATTCAGGGTTGATTTCCTTTACGATTGACTGGTTTGATCTCCTTGCTGCCCAAGGGACTCTCAAGAGTCTTCTCCAGCACACAATTCAAAAGCATCAATTCTTTGGCACTCAGTCTTTTTTACGGTCCAACTTTAACATCAGATCAGATCAGTCGCTCAGTCGTGTCTGACTCTTTACGACCCCATGAATCGCAGCACACCAGGCCTCCCTGTCCATCACCAACTCCCAGAGTTCACTCAGACCCACGTCCATCGAGTCAGTGATGCCATCCAGCCATCTCATCCTCTGTCGTCCCCTTCTCCTCTTGCTCCCAATCCCTCCCAGCATCAGAGTCTTCTCCAATGAGTCAACTCTTCACATGAGGTGGCCAAAGTACTGGACTTTCAGCTTTAGCATCATTCCTTCCAAAGAAGTCCCAGGGCTGAACTCCTTCAGAATGGACTGGTTGGATCTCCTTGCAGTCCAAGGGACTCTCAAGAGTCTTCTCCAACACCACAGTTCAAAAGCATCAGTTCTTTGGCGCTCAGCCTTCTTCACAGTCCAGCTCTCACATCCATACATGACCACAGGAAAGACCATAGCCTTGACTAGACAAACCTTTGTTGGCAAAGTAATGTCTCTGCTTTTGAATATGCTATCTAGATTGGTCATAACTTTCCTTCCAAGGAGTAAGCGTCTTTTAATTTCGCTGCAGTCACCATCTGCAGTGATTTTGGAGCCCAGAAAAATAAAGTCTGACACTGTTTCCACTGTTTCCCCATCTATTTCCCATGTAGTGATGGGACCAGATGCCATGATCTTCGTTTTCTGAATGTTGAGCTTTAAGCCAACTTTTTCACTTTCCACTTTCACTTTCATCAAGAGGCTTTTGAGTTCCTCTTCACTTTCTGCCATAAGGGTGGTGTCATCTGCATATCTGAGCTTTAACATAGGTCAATACAAAGTAATTAATTACAAAATGATATATGTCTTATTTTAACCTAATTTGTTTTTCTCACATCATCACAGGCATGGCCAGGACTGTGATAGGCAGTCATTATGGCCACTATGTTCTCTTCTAATATCCACCTCTCTAGGCAGAATGCCCATAGGGGAATCATGCATTTACTGTAAGTTTTTAAATCATTTAGTCTTTCTTACTTTGGAACCCTCACCACATCTCAAGTGATTTTTAAAATATCTAAGAAATTTCCACTGACTATTTAGATTTGTAGAAAGTTTTATTTTGTTAAAATATACAGTACTGCATAGACACGTTTATAAATATGCAGTCTTTAGACTGCAAAGGTATAGAGAACTGGCCCAAGTAATTAGGTATTTTTAAAATCCATTCAGTTAGATTTCTAGATTTCCATGTTCCTTAACATAATTTAAATGCAGAGTCATGTTTAAGGTGACTCTCAGGCATGTGAAATGAAGGACTATTGAATGTCCTTTAAATGGGGAAACAGCAAGGGTAGGAGAGAAATCCTGCCACAAGACTCCACAGTCAGCAAAAGCACCATAAGTGTGATGACGATTCTTGGTGTTTACTATCATTTGTTAAGATACAGTACGTAGAATTTCCAAAAAGAAGAGTGAGAGTAGTGATGAAAGTGAGGTGGTGGTTGTGGTTCAGGGGCTGGGTCATGTCTAAAGTGGGGTGCTGCTGCTGCTGCTGCTAAGTCACTTCAGTCATGTCCAACTCTGTGCGACCCCAGAGACGGCAGCTCACCAGGCTCCCCCATCCCTGGGATTCTCCAGGCAAGAACATTGGAGTGGCTTGCCATTTCCTTCTCCAATGCATGAAAGTGAAAAGTGAAAGTGAAATCGCTCAGGTTGTCTACTTGAAAGTTACACAGTCGTGTCTGACTCCTAGTGACCCCATGGACTGCAGTCTACCAGGCTCCTCCATCCATGGGATTTTCCAGGCAAGAGCACTGGAGTGGGTCACCATTGCCTTCTCCCTAAAGTGAAGTAGAAGCACACACATGGGGTCCCGAGAGCTTCCTTCCTACTCCTCCTTACTAACCTGACAGTCCAATCCAGGAACAATGAGTTTAAGAGCCTGGTGTGCATTACCTGTGGAATCAGAACTTTCATTCTGATGATAAATATTTACAAGCATCAGACATGGTTAAGAGCGCCTAGTTGAAACTATGTATTTCTAATCGAAACTTATTTGGTTGCCGTGAGCTAAGGCAGACAATTTTCTAAAATGATGCATTTTGTCTAAATTGCTAAGAAGAAAATCCTTTCATAGACAATGCCCTGTTTAACTTTCTTTGTTCACCTTTAATTCCTCTCTGCTTCCAACTGAGTCAAAGTGTTTGTATTAAAACAAAACAGCCCTTGGAACTCTGAAGAAATGGACCCATCTCTTTTTAAGCTTTTTTAAGCTGCAGGGTATTTTTTACAGTATACAATACACATGCTAATCTAATAAATATTTTAATTTCTTAAGGATATTGAACTCTAGTGTCCCTTAGAGGGGACTTCTACAACTTACTGCTATAAATATTGGCACTTAATCATAGAAAAAAATGATATTAAAATAGTTCAAGGATAAAATCCTATGTGGGGTAGTTGTTCTCAAACAGGCCATGATATCATTTATATATAACCTATAAGCTTAAAGAAGTTATGAATCAATATAGTGGCAAGGAAACCTAACATAACAGTTAAGATCAATGATTGTTATTTTTCATTTAGGCCTAGAAACACACTTCCTTTCCTGAATGAACTAATAAGCCCATTTCAAAGAGAAAGAAATGGAAGCCAAAAACAAAGTTGTAAGGCGAGCCTTGCCTGAAGAAACAGGCTTTCCCTTTTCAGATACCAGAAAGGAACTTCTTTAACCAGCAATTCAGTTCAGTTCAGTCGCTCAGTCGTATCTGACCCTTTGCGACCCTATGGACTGCAGCATGGCAGGCTTCCTTGTCCTTCATTATCTCCCGGAGTTTGCTCAAACTCATGTCCCTGGAGTCGGTGGTGCCATCCAACCATCTCATCCTCTGCTGCTCATCCTCTGACTAGCAATTTGCACTGCAATATCGGCTTGGGCAGCACAGAGCAGCAGAGCCAAGGAGAGACGGGGGTTTCATAGTGCTGCCTCTGGTGGCGAGAGGAGGTGCTTGTACTTCGCACAAGAGTCCCCCATCTCCACCCCACCCCCAACCCCGAGTCTCGGGACTGAGGAAGACGGGAGCCGTCTAGAAATTGTCGTGAGGCCAACTCCGCGGCTCCGGACGCAGCACAATGGGCGGGCGTGGGCGCTCAGCGAGTTCCTCTTCTCCAGCCCTTCCTGCCAGTGTTCGCCAAAATGTTTGGGGGTTTGAGACTGCGAAACTCCCTGAGCTGGGGGAAAAATGATAAAGGCTTCTTCCCAAGGGCAATTTTCTTTTTTATTTCTCCGGCCCTGACCAGAGTGTTTGACCTTCGGGCGGACAGCGTTCCCCGTGCCCTGAAGCCAGCTGTGTTCCTGACCCCAGAATAAATCAGGGCTGCCCGCGGGGCCTCGCAGAGCTCCGGACACGTTTCCTGTAGAGGCCTAAGGGAAGCGGTTTGCCGGGACCCTGGAGGGGAGGCTTGGCGGTCGAGGGGACGGGCGGGGGTGGGGTGGGTTGGGGGAGCGGGAAGCGGGGGGAGCCAGCGGTGGGAGGCGGTGCCCGCGCTCCCGGGACATCCCCACGCCCTCGGACGGTACAGACCCAAGCTGGGAGCAGCTGTGGGCGCTGGGCCTGCAAGATGAGGCCGGCGCTCGCCCTGTGCTTCCTCTGGCAGGCGTTCTGGCCCCGGCCCGGCCGTGGCGAGCACCCCACCGCCGACCGCGCGGGCTGCTCGGCCTCGGGGGCCTGCTATAGCCTGCACCACGCTACCTTCAAGCGGCAGGAGGCCCAGGAGGCCTGCAACCTACGCCACGGGGTGCTCAGCACGGTGCGCGGGGGCGCGGAGCTCCGCGCGGTGCTCGCGCTCCTGCGGGCGGGCCCGGGCCCGGGAGGGGGCTCCAAAGACCTTCTCTTCTGGGTGGCGCTGGAGCGCCGGCGATCCGACTGCACCCTGGAGAATGAGCCTTTGCGGGGTTTCTCCTGGCTGTCCCCCGACGTCGGCGGGTCGGAAAACGACACGCTGCAGTGGGTGGAGGAGCCCCAACTCTCCTGCACCGTTCGGAGGTGCGCGGGACTCCAGGCCACCCGGGGAATCGAGCCCGCGGGCTGGAAGGAGAAGCGATGCCACCAGCGCGCCGACGGCTATCTGTGCAAGTACCAGTTCCAGAGTTTGTGTGCCGCACCGCGCCCGGGGGCCGCTTCGAACTTGAGCTACCGCGCGCCCTTCCAGCTTCACAGCGCGGCGCTGGACTTCAGTCCCCCCGGGACGAAGGTGAGTGCGCTCTGCCCTGGGCAGCTCTCCATCACGGCCACCTGCACCGCGGACGAGGTCGGCGCGCGCTGGGAAGGGATACCCTCCGGGGCCGAGCTATGTCCATGTCCTGGGAGGTATCTACGGGCTGGCAAGTGCGCTGAGCTCCCTGACTGCCTAGACGACGCAGGAGGCTTTGCTTGCGAGTGCGCTGCGGGTTTCGTGCTGGGGAAAGACGGACGCTCCTGTGTAACCAATGGGGAAGGACAGCCGACCCCTGGAGGGACCCAGGTGCTCACCTGGCACCGGCCAGCCACTGCAGCAAGCCTCGCGCCGAAGGGAACGTGGTCACCCAGTGTCCAGGAGAGGCCGGGAGAGATACCCAATGCCCCTGGACAAGGCAATGCAACAGCATCTTTTCCCGAGATCCCTCGGTGGGGAGCACAGAGCACACTGTCTACCCTTCAGATGTCCCCTCAAACAGAGGTAAAGGCGGACGTGAACTCTTCAGGAACAGCCTTTCCCAAGGTTAATGCTACGTCTCCCTCGGACAACCTCCAGGCTTTCGATTCTTCCACCGTGGTCTTCGTACTTGTGGGCATGGCTGTAGTAGTGTTGGTGATACTGACCGTGACAATGCTGGGGCTTTTCAAACTCTGCTTCCACAAGAGCCCATCCCCTCAACAAAGAAAGGGGCCTTTGGCCTCGCCAGGCACCGAGGGTGATGCTGAAGCGGCTCCTCTGAGCTCCAGCTCTGCACGTTCCACGGACAATGGGGTGAAGGCCGGAGACTGTGGTCTTCGGGACAAAGTAGAGGGAGCCTCGTTGACAGGGTCCTCTCTTGGCTCTGGTGACACATAGGGAAACGGGGGACAGTGAGCGCTCCTTATGTTTTTCACGTTTAGTGAAAAGGGAAAAGAGAAACTTATTTGTGCGGCTGACAATTCCTACAGAAATTCCGTCCCCTAAATTCCCTCTATTCCACTGAGGAGCTGGATGGGAACTGAACACTCCTTCCATGAAGATGGAGGAAGTGGAAGGGCCTCAAGGTAGTAGAGGGGGGCCAGGATCCTACTAGGGAGAGCTATTTTCTTGTGTTTATTCTGGGGAATTTGGAGAGGTGGTTGAACTTTTTATGACATGGGAAGCGAATAAAGTGGGGTTTTTTTGTTTGTTTTTTACCAAAATGGAAAGGAAACCTTCTGTTTACATTGTACGGGCTGGGAGTATATTGGTTTGAAATTCCCAGGCAAAAAAATAAAGTATTGTTGATAACCCAGACTCAAATATCATTGGTTTCCCAGAGGAGTAATTATTCAGGAAGACCAGCAGAGGGGCATGCTGGGAATATCAGCAAGAGTGCCTCCTGCTTTTACAGGAAGCAAAAAGTCCTTGTAATGAGATCTTTAAGAACTTTTTCCTTGGTTCTTTTATACTTTATTTTCAAAGTCATTGTTACTTGCGTACTCTGCTATAAATCCAAACTGTAGCATTGCCAGAGTGCTGGCTCTAGAAGCAAATTATAGTTGACCACCGATTTAAGTGTTTACTGAGTGTCCTTGCTCAAGGAAACACATGATTTGTGTTTCCCTCTTCCATTTTTTGTGCTCCTCTGTGTAATACCCAACATCAGGATGCTGACCCTCACTTCCAATTATGGCAGTGTTAATTTTCAATTAAAGTGTTACTGCTGAGTATTGATTTGAAGTCTTCTGGGTACGTTAAAGCAAAAGCAAACTGGGTTTACTCCACAGTTGCTAAGTTCTTGAGCACTGTTTAATCCATAGGAAAATTTGAATTCCATACCACTTCCTTCCCCCACTTCATGAAAGTGTGTGCAGTGACCATACATGCCCATACTGGAATGATTACAGGTTAACAAGATTCTACGTGGGCAAAGGCACGTAGAATAGGCAAACACCTTACCATAAGAATTAATAGTGTAAGAAATCAGTGGGAAATACAAATATCTTTCATCTTGTTAGGACTTGGGATATTAGAAAATTGTCTAAACGGAGCATTCTTCTAAAAAACAATCAAGATGTAATGATAATCACTATTTAGTGAGACTGAGGCCACCCCCCAGAAAATATCCCACTTTTATTAATATGCTAGCACTTTAAAACTAAATATTTGGGGGTTGGTGCATGGATGGAGATAGAGAAACAAACTAAGTAACCAGGAAGATTGGAAACAAGGAAGAAGTGTACACTATGATTGACAAAATCATTGGGATGCTCTTGAGTATATAATGTATTAGATATGTACATATATACATTATATAAAGTATTGTAACATTAAAGGAATAAAGGAATAGGTAATTTGCTTCATATACTAAATATATGTTTAAACAGTTAAATTTAAGCAAAATCACAAATGAATCAGAATTAACAACTTTCAAAGAAATTTTATGTAAAATCATTTCACAAGGATAACTAAAATCAGGTAAGTAGATGGCTTAGCCAGTGTACACAGCTTGTTTGAATGAATACGTCTCAATTCACCTCAGCTGTAGTATTTTATTTTTGCTCTTTCCTATAAAACCTCTCCACAGAGAAGGTAACTATTTGAATAGAATATATGGTACTTTCTTTTGTAAGGTGAAAAATAGCCTATCTATAAGGGAAAGGCTACCCACTCCAGTATTTTGGCCTAGAGAATTTCATGGACTATTTATAACTGAACTGAATGTAAATTATCTATAGCTAGTACTATCTGTATCTAGAAGTATTTATATCCACCTCTGTGTATGTGTATACACATACTTTGTCTTAAAGTAGGTACTTGTACCATTGTTACGGTACAATAGAGAATGCATCACTAATTTATTATGCAACTTGCCATTGGTGACATTACAAATTTGGGGGTCCAAATGTCCTGCTGCTGCTGCTAAGTCGCTTCAGTCGTGTCCAGCTCTGTGGGACCCCATAGACAGCAGCCCACCAGGCTCCCCTGTCCCTAGGATTCTCCAGGCAAGAACACTGGAGTGGGTTGCCATTTCCTTCTCCAATGCATGAAAGTGAAAAGTGAAAGTTAAGATGCTCAGTTGTGTCTGACTCTTAGTGACCCCATGGACTGCAGCCTACCAGGGTCCTCCATCCATGGGATTTTCCAGGCAAGAGTACTCGAGTGGGGTGCCATTGCCTTCTCTGCCAAATGTCCTAGTGAAGAATAAATAGATGTCAGCTCAATAACTTAACTGCTATTCCCTATTACTTCCCCATATAAGTAAATCAGGAAAGAATTACAGAACACTGTATGTTTTTACATTTGACTTCCTGACAAATAGCAATTGCAGACCAAGCTCCATATAATTTTGTTTGCTTTCTGGCTATGACATTTTTTATAAAATTTCGAACCCATGGCAGAATCGTGCCAACCAAGCATGATCTCTTAAAAGCTCTGTTAGGTTGAGGTCAGTGTCCTTCCTCAGAATATTTCTCTACTATTGCTTCTTCATTATTTCTCCAACTTCTTTGAGGTTGATTTCTTTCTTACTTAAAACCCTCTGCCCCTGCACTTATTTCGCAGCTGCCTGTTCAGTCATTTTCTTAGAAGGAAAACTTGGAACCTGATTTACAGTCTTTCTCTGGCTAAGTCCTGCTAAGGAGAAGGCAATGGCACCCCACTCTAGTACTCTTGCCTGGAAAATCCCATGGATGGAGGAGCCTGGTGGGCTGCAGTCCATGGGGTCGTGAAGAGTTGGACATGACTGATTGACTTCACTTTCACTTTTCACTTTCATGCATTGGAGAAGGAAATGGCAGCACACTCCAGTGTTCTTGCCTGGAGAATCCAATGGATGGAGGAGCCTGGTGGGCTGCCATCTATGGGGTCGCACAGAGTTGGACACGACTGAAGTGACTTAGCAGCAGCAGCAAGTCCTATCATCTTCCATAGTCTCTGAGTTCTCGTGTATGACTCTTCCAGTGCCTGTGTGTTTCAGTTCCTTGCTTTCCTCACTTCTAACAAGCTCCACTTTATTTCAGCATCCACTCAACAGCCACACCTGAGCCTTTCAGATGATTTTGAAACTGCTCTACATCTGAAAGCATAAATGCAGGCATTTGTGTGGGCATGCATGTGTTCAGAGATCAACTAGATTAGTCTTTAGAGATTGGGCTTTGGAATCTCTATAGATTTTAACCCTAGCCAGGTAACTCTGATTTTAAATAAAGTTTGCAAACCACTCGATGCAATTGTGTGTACTTCAACACAAAAGTTTCATATTCTCTTTTTCCCATTCCCATTATGTCTGGAGAATAGAGGGTGCTTAATCAACAAGCAGAGTTAGTTTCATCAAGTCTCACAGGGATGTTGAAGTGTCCTACTGTGGCCGTGTCCTCTTGATAATTTTGCTGTAGTCTTGTTTTTCTACTTCTGAGACACTTTTGCTTAAGCTCGTCCAGAACAGGACGGAAAAGAAGGGCTATCAAGCTCTGTAAAATGGTGGTGGGGGGGTGGGGCGGTGATAAGCTCATGTCTCTCATTTAAAAGCATATTGTAGTGGTTATGGTATTTACATCACTAAAAGAGGTTGTTTAGCCTAAAAGCAAAGAGTCAAATAGTTGCTTTTGAATTCCAAAACAGGTTTTTGATGTTCATAAATGAGAGAAAATCTTGAAAGTCAGAGCAAAAACATATTTTTCTTTTCTGGTTCTTCATTTGTTTCTCTTCATAAAATAGAATGAAGATACAGAAAGTTACACAGAAAAAATGTATGGCTTGGTGAATTATGATAAGGGGAATACCCTTGTAACCATCAGACCACAGGGGCCGGGAATAGAACTTTGCCAGCCACCCCAGAAGCCTTTTCCTGTGTCCCGCTCCAGTCACAGCCCCTTCCTCAATTCAGAAGTAGCCTCTATTTTGACATTTGTAGAAATCACCTTCTTACATTTGGATGGTTGTATTACTCAAGTGTGTATCCTTAGACATTGTGTTTTCATCTTACACATTTTATACTTTCTTTTTAACATTTTTATTTACAATTTTTTGTCCATTTTGAAATGATTTCAGACTTACAAAATTGTTACAGAAATAGAACAATTCAGTTCAGTTCAGTTCAGTCGCTCAGTTGTGTCCGACTCTTTGTGACCCCATGAATCGCAGCACACCAGGCCTCCCTGTCCATCACCAACTCCCAGAGTTCACTCAGACTCACAACCATCGAGTCAGTGATGCCATCCAGCCATCCCATCCTCTGTCGTCCCCTTCTCCTCCTGCCCCCAACCCCTCCCAGCATCAGACAGAGTCTTTTCCAATGACTCAACTCTTCACGTGAGGTGGCCACGTGAAGTTTCAGCTTTAGCATCATTCCTTCCAAAGAAATCCCAGGGCTGATCTCCTTCAGAATGGACTGGTTGGATCTCCTTGCAGTCCAAGGGACTCTCAAGAGTCTTCTCCAACACCACAGTTCAAAAGCATCAATTCTTTGGCGCTCAGCCTTCTTCACAGTCCAGCTCTCACATCCATACATCACCACTGGAAAAACCATAGCCTTGACTAGACGGACCTTTGTTGGCAAAGTAATGCCTCTGCTTTTTAATATGCTATCTAGGTTGATCATAACTTTCCTTCCAAGGAGTAAGTGTCTTTTAATTTCATGACTGCAGTCACCATCTGCAGTGATTTTGGAGCCCAGAAAAATAAAGTCTGACACCGTTTCCACTGTTTCCCCATCTATTTCCCATGAAGTGATGGGACCAGATGCCATGATCTTCGTTTTCTGAATGTTGAGCTTTAAGCCAACCTTTTCACTCTCTACTTTCACTTTCATCAAGAGGCTTTTTAGTTCCTCTTCACTTTCTGCCATAAGGGTGGTATCATCTGCATATCTGAGGTTATTGATATTTCTCCCAGCAATCTTGATTTCAGCTTGTGTTTCCTCCAGTCCAGCATTTCTCATGATGTACTCTGCATATAAGTTAAACAAGCAGGGTGACAATATACATCCTTGATGTACTCCTTTTCCTATTTGAAACCAGTCTGTTGTTCCATGTCCAGTTCTAACTGTTGCTTCCTGACCTGCATACACATTTCTCAAGGGGCAGGTCAGGTGGTCTGGTATTCCCATCTCTTTCAGAATTTTCCACAGTTTATTGTGATCCACACAGTCAATTACTAAATACCAATTACCAAGATTCCACAAATGATAGCATCTTATATAACTACCATACTATTATCAAAATCAGGAAATTATCACTTATATCATACTACTATGATATATGTCACATATACACACATATACCTGACATATCAGTCCATATCATTAGTTCACATAGGTATTCCTTATTCCTTGTTACTCCTGTGTAGTCTTCCATTAGGGGGAGGTACCATGTTGTATGCACATCCTATGTATTTAAAAAAAAATTTTATTGGCGTATAGTTGATTTACAACATTGTACTAGTTTCGGGTGTACAGCAAAGTGAATCAGTCACACATATATCCATTCTTTTTTAGATTCTTTTCCCATATAGATTATTACAGAGTTTTAAATAGGGTTTTCTGCTATACAGTAGATCCTTATTAGTTATCTCCATAGTAGTAGGTATGTGTCAACCCAATCTCCTAATTTATCTCCTAATTTATCCCTCCTTCCCTTTCCCCCCTGGTAACCATAAATGTGCTTTCTACATTTGTGGCTCTGTTTCTGCTAGATTGCTTTACTAAGTGAAGTAAGTCAGACAGAGAAAGACAAATATCATATGATATAACTTACATGAGTTATAAGTCCTCCTATGGACGGAGGAGCCTGGCAGGCTACAGTTCATGGGGTCTCAAGAGTCAGACATGACTGAGTGACTAAACCACCACCATGTATTCTGAACAGCTGGACTGGAAGAAACACAAGCTGGAATCAAGATTGCCGGGAGAAATATCAATAACCTCAGATATGCAGATGATACCACCCTTATGGCAGAAAGTGAAGAGGAACTAAAAAGCCTCTTGATGAAAGTGAAAGTGGAGAGTGAAAGTTTGGCTTAAAGCTCAACATTCAGAAAACAAAGATCATGGCATCTGGTCCCATCACTACATGGGAAATAGATGGGGAAACAGTGGAAACGGTGTCAGACTTTGTTTTTCTGGGCTCCAAAATCACTGCAGATGGTGACTGCAGCCATGAAAGTAAAAGACGCTTACTCCTTGGAAGGAAAGTTATGACCAACCTAGATAGCATATTCAAAAGCAGAGACATCACTTTGCCAACAAAGGTTCGCCTAGTCAAGGCTATGGTCTTTCCTGTGGTCATGTATGGATGTGAGAGCTGGACTGTGAAGAAGGCTGAGCACCGAAGAATTGATGCTTTTGGAC
This sequence comes from Tragelaphus eurycerus, assembly GCA_935064755.1. Lineage (NCBI taxonomy): Eukaryota > Metazoa > Chordata > Mammalia > Artiodactyla > Bovidae > Tragelaphus > Tragelaphus eurycerus. The sequence goes on from CAKXYN010000038.1 coordinate 11,282,362, forward strand.
TGTGGTGTTGGAGAAGACTCTTGAGAGTCCCTTGGACTGCAAGGAGATCCAACCGGTCCATTCTGAAGGAGATCAGCCCTGGGATTTCTTTGGAAGGAATGATGCTAAAGCTGAAACTCCAGTATTTTGGCCACCTCATGCGGAGAGTTGACTTATTGGAGAAGACTCTGATGCTGGGAGGGATTGAGGGCAGGAGGAGAAGGGGACGACATAGGATGAGATGGCTGGATGGCATCACTGACTCGATGAATGTGAGTCTGAGTGACCTCCAAGAGCTGGTGATGGACAGGGAGGCCTGGCGTGCTGCAGTTCATGGGGTCGCAAAGAGTCGGACATGACTGAGCGACTGATCTGATCTGATTCTGAACAGTCTATTTTCAAGTATCTTTTGATTTCTAGATATGCTCCCCTTCCATCCCATTCCTCCTTCTTATAATTTTCATGTTGGAGAATATGGGGTGTTTGACCTGTCAAGATTACCACAGTCTGAATTTTGCTGATTTCATACTCATGATGCATTTTGACATTTTCTTCTGTCTCCTACATTTCCTGAAAATTGATACTTAGATTCAGAAGCTTGAACAGACTTTTTATCATATCTTTGACAAGACTAAATGCAGTGCTGTTTCCTTAACAAGAGCATATAATGTTTATTTTTTACTCTTAGCAGCGACTGATGCTTAAAGCTTCGGTACATTAATACATCAGGGTTACAAAGTGGTGCTTATTTTTTTTCATGAATTACCTAGGAACCTTTATAAGGAGACACTTTCTTTTTGATAATTGGTTATCAAATTATACATGCCATATGTAAGAAAGTCAGAATAAATACTTATTTCTTTATGTTCATCAATTTTTAGGTAATTAATTTCCCTATAATCTTCAAAAGATCAATTATATTTTAACTATTAAGATGAGTTTACAGTACTGAACATATTTGATGGGTTCCAGTCAATTGCCATTCATATTTTTATTGAAACTCAAATTATCCTATCTTTGGCCAGTGAGAGCTTCCTAAGTTGACCCCTGAGTCCTTTTGACATGATTCTAGTGTCCTTTGATGAGTTCCTTGCCATCTGGTGTAACAAGACTTTCCAGGCTCATTATGTATATTTCCTGCCCCAGATCTGGAATTAGCCCTTTCTCCAGGAAGTCTTGGTGTCTCTTAATGAAAGATGATATTTCAAGACTGCAATCTGGACTCTATAAGAATTTTACTGCTATAGAATTGGTCATTGTTTCTAGGCCTTTTCAGAAGAAAGATCTGGAAATTGTTATAATTCCTGAAATAAGATAAAATTCTACCAGCAAGAGAAAGAAAAAAAAAATATGTAGAAATGAAACAGAAGTATTCAGATAAGTTTCCCTAAGTGGGCATTTGCTCACTTTCTCATTGGGCATATGCTTTGGGTGGAGTGGGACATGTGGTGATAGAAACTGGACAGACTGGAGGGTAATGAGCATAAAGGGAAATGATAACTTACTTCCCAGGGGAACTGAAAACCTCTTAGAGAAACCACAGCCGAACTTGTTGCTGATGTTGTAGAATAGCAGTGTCTAAGGTGGGTATCTAGATGGACCGACCAGAGGGAAGCATCACAGAATGGTGTGAGAGAGAAGCTAAAGTTCTTTTGTCTGAGAGTTGTCCTATGGATCTTGTGGAACATTAGGGTTGGAGCGATCATGACACCAAATAACCTGAATAGACCCAACACACAAAAATTAACTGAAAGGGGAACTGATACCTTACTGCCACAGATGTAGACAGCTGAAAACCACTGAAGACTATGTCCCACTATAAACCAGGCTGGACAGATCTAGTGACCATAGGACTAATCATCTATCCTCCAATGCCAGGGTAATATACATATTTCCTAGAACTCATCTTGCCCCCATGGATACTTGCAGAAATGAAAGAAAGAGAATCAAAGAGTGACCAGTTAACCAAGAAGCACTAAGTAAAATCAGAAATACATGAATTTGCCTCTGTGTGGCAAGATTAAGTTTTCTGTCATCAACAGAAATGACACTTGAGTTCTGTTACTGAGAAATAAATAAATTTCTATTTATACATATGTTTCATTAGCTTTTCTCTTACAAAGAAGTATACATGATTTTAACTTTGTAACTTAGAGGTACTGTTAACTGCCTCATAAAATTGTTATGAGAAAATAAATATAGAGACTTATTACAGTAATCTGGAGTAGAGTAAAGTCAAAAGTGTTAGTCACTCAGTCATGTCCAACTCTTTGTGAACCCATGGACTGTAGCCCACCAGGCTCCCGTGTATATGGAATTCTCCAAGCAAGAATACCGGAGTGGGTTGCCATTCCTTCTCCAGGGGATCTTCCTGACCCAGGGATCCAACCCACATCTCCTCCATTGTGGCAGATTCTGAGCCGCAAAGGAAGTAGACTAAGCACTCAAATGCCCTAGTGGCAGATTGAGGAGGGAAGCTGTGAAATGCCCTCATCATGATATTTATAAAGGCTTCCCTGGTGGCTCAGTTGGTAAAGAATCCATCTGTAATACAGAAGATTCTGCCTGCAATGTGGGAGACCTGAGTTTGAGCCCTGGGTTGTGAAGATCCCCTGGAAAAGGAAATCACAACCCACTCATGTATTCTTACCTGGAGAATCCCATGGACAGAAAAGTCTGGTGGGCTACAATCTATGGGGTCACAGGGTCAGACATGACTTAGTGTCTAAGCCACCACTATTCAGACAAGAGCTTTAGGAAGTCTTATTAATGTCATTAGAAACTAGTGAATGTAACTCAAGAGTGCTGAGAATCAGAAAACAAGTCAAACATTCTCTTGAGTTTGTTTTCCTATTGTTTTCGTAACAGTCATCAAGCTAGGCCTTGAAAACATACATGATGACAGGGTCTAGTGAGGCAAATTGTGATCGAATTGAATCTGTATTTTCCTCTACCAGTCAAGGTTTTTGAATTGTGAGTAAATTAAATTTATGTTGGAGTTGTTCTTTGTTAAGAGGTAGTAACTGTAAGAGTATACTGATTCCTTCAGTAGTGAGTATATCTCATAGTGCATCTTTATTTATATCCAGGATATTTTTGTGACTGTATTTGACTGATATGTGCTTCTTCTGATTCTTGCTAATTTCAAAGAATAATGAATAAATGTTACCAAGTCAAGGGAAAAAGAAAAAAGAAAAAAAGTCTACCGGTCTGTAACCCTGAACAACAACAAGAGCAAAAGCATTTAAATATGTCCAAGAAGAGCAAATGCTGCCCCTAAGATAAACATACTTTTGTTCTTTTTCCCAAGTATGCTAACTTGTTATATGATATGAGGATGTGATGGAGCTAGTAGTAATTATTTTTAAAATGATCTATTTCCAATTTTCATATTTTTCTTTCAAATGGCAGAACTGAGAGCATGCAGTATCCGTCAGTGGCTATTAGATGAGTGGATACTTAAAGTAAGCAGAAGCCTCTTTCTCAAAGCCTTGGGTAGAAACATGTCCTTAATATGAATCACTTCAGTAGGCAAATTTTCCAGGCATAGTAGTGTCTCAGGAGGCAGGGACTGTAATTTAGCACCTGGACAAGCCCCATGTCGCCTGTCTAGTGCTGTGATCGTGGGTCCCTCAACAGTGTCCAGAGTGTCTGTTTGGCCAACACTACTATTACCAGAACGCTGAGCTTGGTTTAAAGTATTTTCTTTCCTATTACTCCCCTCAACAACATGTATAGAAAGCTCTTAAAAATGATAAACCATAAACAAACTCCTTTACATTCTTTTTGCAAGAAAGTTGAATATAAATTGAGAAGCACAAAATAATTCCAGATTTCTGATATATTGTAATATCCATGTAGTACTTTTTATAGATCTATAATATCCTATGTAGCAATTTTTTTACAGAAAAGTAATTTTTTTACATGTAGCATATTGTTTTCTATATCCTTTAAACATCCCTGTGGAAATGGGGAGGGATAGATGGGTAGAAATCTGGAGTGTCTGTGACAGTTTTTCTTAAACTGAGACTTGCTAAATTACTGAGACCATTATATTGCAAATCTGCCAGGTTTTTCCTTTTAACAGGAGGTCCTCTTCCTTGAGAGGGTAAGAAGCTAAGGAGTTTTTTTTATGGATTGCAATCTCTTTGTTCCTAAGGCTGAGTCACATCTGACTGAACTCCTCGGGTTTATGTGGAAGCTAGGTCAGGATTACACCTTCTTATTCATGCCTCTCCTGTATTTGGTAGGTGACTCAAGAGTCATGGACCAATGCTAGGAAATCCTTGCTCTCAGCTGTTAGGTCCTTTATCTGTACCTCCTCACATCACTTTTTCCCTATTTGAGGTCGCAGGGTAGGCAGGAGTAGGATGACTAACCCTTTTATTTATGGTCTTGACATTCCTCTCAATGATTTGAGACTTCGTCTCATTGTTATCTTTAAATTTCCTCTCTGCACTGCCCTTCCCTTCGGATTACTTATTCATTAAGTCTCGTAAAAGTGTTACTTGCTCAGCTGTGTCAGACTCTTTGCAAACCCATGGACTGTAGCCCTGCAGACTCCTCCATCTATGAAATTCTCCAGGCAAGAATCCTGGAGTAAGTAGCCTTTCCTTCTCCAGGGGATCTTCCCCACCCAGGGATCAAACCCGGGTTTCCTGCATTGCAGGCAGGTTATTAACTGTCTGAGCCACCAGGGAAACCCTTCCATTAAGTCTGTTGTCCTAGTTTAGTTGCTCAGTCCTGTCCAACTCTTTGTGACCCCGTGGACTATAGCCCAACAGGCTCCTCTGTCCATGAAATTCTCCAGGTAAGAATACTGGAGTGGGTTGCCATTTTCTTCTCCAGGCAATCTTTCCAACCCAAGGATAAAACCCATGTCTCCTGCATTGCAGGCAGATTCTTTACCACTCAGCCACCAGGCAAGCCATTAAGTCTGCCCTATCCTAAATCACTACCACAAACAGAAAACTTATCTCCTTGCTTTCCCCTTTTCCTCTTCATTCTTCCTCCTGGAGAGTTACCCCAGCCTGTTATCAGTGTGACCTTCATAACACACCACTGCATCATTCAGCTCTGTGGCTCGAAAGGATGCCAGGCTTTCTCCCTGAAGTCCACACTCCTGAGCCTCACCCAGGGCTCCCAGACCTTATCGGGTTGCTTCCTGTTTTATTCTGGTTTTTTTGCCAAACTGAGTTGCTTAGTGTTAGTTTATTGCAGCTCTGTAATTTTGATACAGATTCCTTCTACCTGGAACACTAGCTGGCCTGTAATGAAATGTGTCCTTACTACAAATCCCAGTTAGGCCTCCAGCAAGATATTTTCTCCAGTCACCTGAGGCTCAAACCACTTCTCTGAAATCTCTCATCACTTCATTTAAATCATTCTTATTTTAGCTACCAGTATACATATTTTTCAAAGATGGGCTCGATAAAGGACAGAAATGGTATGGACCTAACAGAAGCAGAAGATATTAAGAAGAGGTGGCAAGAATACACAGAAGAACTGTACAAAAAAGATCTTCACGACCCAGATAATCATGATGATGTGATCACTGACCTAGAGCCAGACATCCTGGAATGTGAAGTCAAATGGGCCTTAGAAAGCATCACTACGAACAAAGCTAGTGGAGGTGACGGAATTCCAGTTGAACTATTCCAAATCCTGAAAGATGATGCTGTGAAAGTGCTGCACTCAATATGCCACCAAACTGGGAAAACTCAGCAGTGGCCACAAGATTGGAAAAGGTCAGTTTTCATCCCAATCCCAAAGAAAGGCAATGCCAAAGAATGCTCAAACTACCGAACAATTGCACTCATCTCACACGCTAGTAAAGTAATGCTCAAAATTCTCCAAGCCAGGCTTCAGCAATATGTGAACTGTGAACTTCCTGATGTTCAAGCTGGTTTTAGAAAAGGCAGAGGAACCAGAGATCAAATTGCCAACATCCACTGGATCATGGAAAAAGCAAGAGAGTTCCAGAAAAACATCTATTTCTGCTTTATTGACTATGCCAAAGCCTTTGACTGTGTGGATCACAATCAACTGTGGAAAATTCTGAAAGAGATGGGAATACCAGACCACCTGATCTGCCTCTTGAGAAATCTGTATGCAGGTCAGGAAGCAAGAGTTAGAACTGGTCATGGAACAACAGACTGGTTCCAAATAGGAAAAGGAGTACGTCAAGGTTGTATATTGTCACCATGTTTATTTAATTTCTATGCAGAGTACATCATGAGAAATGCTGGACTGGAAGAAACACAAGTTGGAATCAAGATTGCTGGGAGAAACATCAATAACCTCAGATACGCAGATGACACCACTCTTATGGCAGAAAGTGAAGAGGGGCTAAAAAGCCTCTTGATGAAAGTGAAAGTGGAGAGTGAAAAGGTTGGCCTAAAGCTCAACATTCAGAAAACGAAGATCATGGCATCTGGTCCCATCACTACATGGGAAATAGATGGAGAAACAGTGGAAACAGTGTCAGAATTTATTTTTCTGGGCTCCAAAATCACTGCAGATGGTGACTGCAGCCATGCAATTAAAAGACACTTACTCCTTGGAAGAAAAGTTATGACCAACCTAGATAGCATATTCAAAAGCAGAGACATCACTTTGCCAACAAAGGTTCGCCTAGTCAAGGCTATGGTCTTTCCTGTGGTCATGTATGGATGTGAGAGCTGGACTGTGAAGAAGGCTGAGCGCCGAAGAATTGATGCTTTTGAACTGTGGTGTTGGAGAAGACTCTTGAGAGTCCCTTGGACTACAAGGAGATCCAACCAGACCATTCTGAAGGAGATCAATCCTGGAATTTCTTTGGAAGGAATGATGCTAAAGCTGAAACTCCAGTATTTTGGCCACCTCATGTGAAGAGTTGACTCATTGGAGAAGACTCTGATGCTGGGAGGGATTGAGGGCAGGAGGAGAAGGGGAAGACAGAGGATGAGATGGCTGGATGGCATCACTGACTCGATGGATGTGAGTCTGAGTGATCTCCGGGAGTTGGTGATGGACAGGGAGGCCTGGTGTGCTGCGGTTCATGGGGTCACAAAGAGTCGGACACGACTGAGCGACTGATCTGATCTGATCTGATATATACACATGTACATGCACACATCTTTTATCTCTATAGTTCTTTAGAAGTTCCCTATGTGCCTCATCTCTAGACCTCTGCAGTTGAAACCATTCCATTCTTTCAGGGATGTATTCCTTCTGCCACTCTCTGTCTGTGCTCCATAGCTCAGTCGTGTCTGACTCTTTGTGACCTCAGGGACTGTAGCCCTCCAGGCTCTTCTATCCATGGAATTTTTCCAGGAAAGAATACTGAAGTGGGTTGCCATTTCATAATCCGAAGGATCTTCTCAACCCAGGGATCGAACTCTTGTCTCTAGGGTCTTCTGCACTGGCAGGAAGATTCTTTACCACTGAGCCACCAGGGAAGCCTTCTCTAGCCCTCCAGTTATCCTCTACCCTGCTCTTCCTTTGGATAATCTGGCATCTTCCTGTCCCTTATCATACATTAGCCCTTACAGATAGTCCAGGAGATCCATTATCAGAAGAGTGCATGGGAGGACAAGGCCCACTTGACAGCTGTATTGAAGACTTGTCCTGTTTACCATAACATATGCTGGAAAAGATCAAAGCTGAGCAGAGGTCTGTTTGGGTCTTGCACAGAATGTGGCTCCCCAGGCTATATCTTCATTACCGACAACACCTGCTCTCCAGACCTCAGCTGCCTGCTCCACGATCTCCTGTAGAGTTTCTCCCCCAGGGCAGATACAACAGGGCCTCAAATTAAACTCATCACAGGTGTCTTTTGTAACATTTACCTCTAAAGATACAGTGCTTATTTCAGAATTCTAGGCTGGAACCCTCAAATGCTCTTTTCAATCAATTTTTTTCTTTTTTTTAAGATTTCTTTTATATGGACCATTTTCAAAGTCTTTAATTTGTTACAATAATATTTCTGTCTTATGTTTTGTTTTTTTGCCACAAGACGTGTGGGATTCTAGCTCCCCAGAGATCGAACCTGCACCCCCTGCATTGATTAGAAGATAAAGTGTTAGACTGGCCAGCCAGGGACATCCCTTCATTTCTTTCTTTAATCTCTAAATTCTCCATCACCAATTCCTGTTGCTCCTCCCTTTGAAATGTGCATCAGATCTGCCCTTTTGTGTTGAGGTCTACCATTGCCATCCCAGCCTAGATTTTTATCACTGTAATCCCAATTTACTCATTTTTTTACTTTAATATTTATATCTAAACTCACTTAGCAAACCAGTTTAATCTTTCTGTGGCTCCCTTTAAAAAAAAAGCAAAACAGCTTATGCTTCTTATTTTCTAGCACCCAAAAATCTCACCCAACTACTCAAAATGTGATCCCACCCTATGTACTGGTCCAATCTTGTGTCCCAAGATTCTTGTAGACACCCATCAGGCTTGCCTCATATTCCCAAGGGAAACAACAAAGACATATTAAGCACATGATTTGTGCCAAGCCCAGTGATTGGCACTGGAGGGAGATAAGGCAGGATCCAAGACAGATTTGATCCCTGTCTTCGCGAACCCTGAAGTCTACCTCGGGATTTTCCTTCCTTCTCCAGGTCTGCCAGTAGGGAACTGCTACTGAACATATACTCCTTTGCCATCATACTGCTGACTCTTCATATACTCAGCCAAAGAAGAGCTTCCCTGGTGGCTCAGTGGTAGAGCATCACCTGCCAATCCAGGAGACGCGGATTCTATCCCAGAGGATCCCACATTCCTCGGAGCAACCAAGCCCACCCACCACAATTATTGAGCCTGTGCTCTAGAGCCCAGGAACCACAACTACTGAAGGCTGGGCACCCTGGAGCCCAGGCTCCATAGCAAGAGAGTAGCCTCCACTTGCCACAACTAGAGAAAAGCCTGCATGGCAATGAAGACCTGGCACAGCCAAAAATTTTTTTTAATTATTAAAAAAAAAAAAACACCCAAAGGGTATTTATTAGCCTTGTCATTTGGGGAGGGCACCATGCTGCTGCTGCTGCTAAGTCGTTTCAGTCGTGTCCGACTCTGTGCGGCCCCATAGACGGCAGCCCACCAGGCTCCCCTGTCCCTGGGACTCTCCAGGCAAGAACACTGGAGTGGGTTGCCATTGTCATTTGGGGAGGGCACCATGCTAGGCAGGGGAAACTTCAAGTCTGGAAGTTAGAGATTACGTCTTCAGGACACACCCAGCACAATGCCTGGATGTGCCTGGGTTTGACTATTATATATATGTGTGTGTGTGTGTGTGTGTGTGTGTGTGTGTGTGTGTGTGTGTGTGTGTGTCTTTTTGTCCATGCCCCAAGGCTACTGCCCTGACTAGGGGTCAATCTGTGCCCCCTGCATTGGAAATGCAGAGTCCTAACCACTGGACTACCAGGGGAGTCCCTCTATACCTTTTAAAATGAATGACACATAAAAAAAGGTTGTAAACAGAGCAATCTGAATTCAGAGGAGAGAGAAAGCAGAATGTTGAGGAGTCTGCAGAAGGCTGTGCTTTGGAGGATGTGGGCTATGCACAGAGCAAGGCGTGGGAGGAGAACATTCCAAGCAAGCCAGGTACCAACTGCCCCCAACTACTTGCCCTCTCTGTTTCCATAGTGATGGAGTATACACAGCCCTGCTGGCCCTTGAACCAGGACTATCCATGCAACAATGTTCTCATCTATAACATGTGAGCAGAAATCATGGGTACAGCGTCCACAGCATCTGCTTTAAAATCAGAGGGGGATACTTTATGCTGTGGAATAAACAGCACAAGGTTATTTCTTGTTCACAAAAGTCTGTTGCAAGCCCAGGGGCTTCTTCACATTTCACTCAGGATTCCTGCAGGTTTCCATCTCAAACTGTTAACAGTGAGGCCAAACTGAATGTCGGAATTTGGGGCAGAGAAAGGTTTATCACAGGCCGTGTAAGGAGACATGGTGGGTCATGCCTTGAAAAGTCTAGAGCTCCCCCAAAGAGTTTCAGCAAAGCATTTTTAAAGGGCAGTTGGAGGGCATGGGTTTCAGGTTACATGGTCAGCTGTGCACAGTTCTCTGACTGACGGATGGTGAGGCAGCAGGGTGGTGTCCCAGGGGTTTATATCATCAGTCCTTAGGCTCCAGGAGGCCTGGGGTATGTGCTTATGATCTTCAAGAACTTTCTTCCATTTGGTAGGGGGGTTTTCACATCTGCAAAACAATTCAGGAAATTTGTATCAAATACTAGTATCTAGGTACTTTGAGAGGAGCTAAAGCAGAGGAGATAGGGGTAGGCCTGTCCCAGGAAGGCCCCATAAGGTCCTACTCTGTACTTAGTGGCTCAGTCGTGTCTGATTCTTTGTGACCCCATGGACTGTAGCCTGCCAGGCTCCTCTGTCCACGGGATTCTCCAAGCAAGAATACTGGAGTGGGTTGTCATGCCCTCCTCCAAGGGACCTTCCCAACCCAGGGATCAAACCCAAGTCTCCCACATTGCAGGCGGATGCTTTACCCTCTGAGCCACCAGGGAAGCCCTTCTCTGCTCAATCTTTGATTCTTTGATTCTCCTCAATCTTGAGGAGAACAGATTTTGAACAAGAAAAGGAATACAGGTTCAAATAAAAAAGTGAATCGTAAACTTGACAAAGGTACCCCACAGGGTCCTGTCACATCTGCCCATCAACATGTGTTTTGGTCATCCTAGCAAGGGGAGCAGGGGCTGGAGAATCAAGCCCATCAATGGGAACCTTGGCGTGTGGGTAACTCATGCTGCACTAGCTCCTGTCCCTCTGGTCAACACTAGTCACATGGCTGTGCCTAATCACACGAATGAAGAATTGTAATCTTCCATGTGCCTATCAATAGAAAAGAATTGGATACTAGTAAATATTGTAATGCATATTACACTTACACAAAATGAAGGTGCATGTTATCAACTTCATGTCTACTTTCTGAAGGCTGAGACATGTATGCATCTACCAGTCTTTGACCATGAAAATGAGGAAAGTGCACTTGAGGATGGTGGAAACACAGGATGAAAGAATCTCGAGTTGATGAATGGTTTCGTGGGGCAGAACCACGATACCAACCTGGATCATCCACTTCCTGACAACTGTGGGAGAGAGAAATAAACTTCTATCAGGTTCAAGCCCCTGTGTCTTGAAGTCTCTCTCAGCAGCTTAGCCGAAACTCCCAACAAATACAGGCAATGGCGTTAACTGGAGTTAGTGTAAGGGAGTAGCATTGTCGCTTTACAATGAATAAAAGGAACGACCAGGGAAAGTCCAATGCGTGTAGCAAGGCACCCAAAGCCAGTGCTCTGGAACAAAACCAGGGGGATAGAGTGGGGAGGGAGGAGGGAGGGGGCTTTAGGATCATGGCTGAGTCATATAAATGTATGTCAAAAGCCATCATAATATTGTAAAGTAATTAATTATCCTCCAATTAAAATAAAGAATTAAAAAAAAAAAAAGGAACAGCAAGACACATCTGTCTGTTCCAACCCAATGATAAGCTTTGAGCTAGTATAAACTAAAAAAAAAAAAAAAACTTTTTTCTGGTTTCTTTAAGATCTAGCATATTTCCACATTCAGAGGGTATTCTTTTGTGGATAATTGTTAGCTGATTGATAGATAGTAGGAAGAAACAAAAATAGGAGAAATCAAAGCTCTGGATCTAACTATACTGAAGTCAGTTGAGTCTCCAAAATATAGCACACAGCCTCCAAACTGAGAAGAACATATACCACCTTGACACAGAAAAAGGTTTAGACAGTCTTCTAACTGAAAAGGAAGGAATACTTCAGTGAAAACCATCCATTGCCCTATTGCTTCTCCAAAGGTACAATGTGAAATGGCTTTAACCCTTTGAGCCACTAGAGAAAAAGAGCATGACTACATAGGAGAAAGTATTGTTTGTTTGCTAAGTTTTATTTTATTTATATTATTTTTATTTCTTTTGCTTTTTAAGTTGCAACAATAGAGAGTGGTTAAGGATTCTCAATGAAGACGTGTTCTTTCAATTTTTCTTCATAAGTGATTTTTTCTTCCTCTTTTTAACGGGATGATTAGGGAAGGTATTTGTTTTGACAAGTAAGGTCATAATTATACCCAACAATTTTTTTATACTCCATTTAAACATGCAAAAGTTTCACCTGTTGGTTCATTAAAAATATTATATTAAAAGTATTAATGTTATAGTAATAATAAAATAGACTATAGTCTCTTCTTAGTCAAGATTAACTGAAATATGCATCAACCACAAGAGGGCTAATATCCTGACCTCATATCCAGATAAATGTCAGTGAAATGATAGCTTTCAAGAGGCTGCACGAAACAATCTAAAATAAAAGGCAGAATTAGAGAATTGACAAAATAATTGGAGGAAAAGTAAAAATGAACATGATAATAAACAATGTATTTATAACAGAGTTAACTCATAATGAGATATTTGTATTTATTTTAATCTGATCATTACCCAATTTTTCTATAAAGTTGGTTCTATAAACATTTATTTCACTAGCCTCATGATGAAATTATTATAAAGATGACTTGAACCAAAATTGGTGGAGGGAAAGCACGGATCCGAGGACAGTCTTGCCCCTTGCAGCCCTGGGTTGGGGTGCTGACGGCAGGAGAGGCAGTTCCAGGGGATCTGGAAAGGTAGTTGGGGTGATGCTGACAGGAGTGCACTTGACCCTGGAAATCAGAGCTGGATCTTGGGGAGGTTGGAATTCTAGTCCCTAACCCCAACCAACTGTGGAGCTCTGGTGTTGAGATACAAGGGGCCGAAGCTCACCCACTTACAAACCAAGTCAAACAGGAAGAGTCAAACAAAAACTATTTCCTTTTAAACTAATGAAAGATAGGGCTGCCCTGTTGGCTCAGTGGTAAAGAATCCGCCTAACAATGCAGGAATCACGGGTTCCATCCTGGTCCAGGAAGATCCCACATGCTGAGGGACAACTGCGCTCATCCACAACCACTGAGCCTGTGCTCTAGAGCCCGTAAGCCACAACTACTCAACCCATGTGTCCTAGAGCCCCTGATCTGCCAGGAGAGATGCCACCAAAATGAGAAGCCTGTGAACCGCATCCAGAGGGTAGCCCCCACTCTCCACAAGTAGAGACAAGCCCGCACAGCAACGAAGACCCCGCACAGCCAAAAAACTAAGAAAAGATAGACATGTGTAGGCACCATGGCCCTGAAAATATGGAACCTGAATTAGACAACCCTGCCTCACGATACCCAGTCAGAAGCCCAACTAGACAGCTGCAGGCCTCCCACAGCAAAGCCTAATCCTGCAAGCTTGAGGGGAGGATGAGCAGAAGGCACATGCCCTGCGACAGAGCCCCACGCTAAAGAGGGGCTGACGGCCGAATCCACACACCTAGCTCCTCTCCAACTCACTCCAATCAACTTGCTCGACCTCCAAAGGGAAGTAAGAAGGCAGGAGTGCTTAGGAAAAATTCCCTTTTCAAAGAACCCGGAGGCGTGAAGAAGAGACCCCTCCCAAGGTGAGTCCCTCAGCTGTATAAACCTGAGTTTTCCATTTTTGAACTAGTATCTCCAGTATATCTTTTCGCTCTAATATTTATGATTTTAAAAAGTCTTTGAGGGGCATGTATGTACCTAGGACTAGAGTAGAAAGGACAGCACTCTTGTGGGTCACTTAGACTGGGGAAGGTGTTCCTGACCTAAGTATATGAAATGTATGCCATCATGTGGTTTTATTATATTTCAACAAGTATCTATTGAGTATCTTCTATGTACCAGTGAACAGAGTGATTAAAAAAAACAGATCAGATCTCCACTTGTCTTCCCAGAGCTTACACTCTAGTGTGTGTGATGTATGAGTGCATGAATAGTTGTGTCCAGCTCTTTGTGACCCCATGGACTGTAGCCCACCAGGCTTTTCTGCCCATGGAATTTCCCAGGGAAGAACACTGAAGTGAGTTGCCATTCCTTACTCCAGGGGATCTTCTCAACCCAGGGATCGAACCTGAGTCTCTGGCATCTCCTGCATTGGCAGACAGATTCTTTACCACTAGCGCCATCTGGGAATCCCACACTCTAGCGAGGAGAGATATTAAATAAGCAAGCCCATAAAAGTGCAATTACCAAATCAATAAGAGCTTTAAAGCAAGAAAAAGTGGAGGGTGGTAGTTGGAGGAAGGACAAAAAATAAACTTCCAGGCAGAAGGAATAGCATGTGCGAAAGGCCCTGAGGCTGAGATGGATACAGCACTTTTGAGATGTTAGACAAGACTTTGGCCAAGAGTCCATTGAGGAAGAATCTGACTGATAACATTTGCATATGGTAGTACCAGGCAGGCAGGACATTATAGAATATGCCAAGGAGCTTGGATTTTATTCTTAGAGAATGAAAATCCAGTGAAGAGATTTAAGCTAGGGGGAAATAGGATCTAAATTATGACACTAAAAATGACTAAACTCTGTGAAGAACAGATTTGGAAGCATTTAAGATCAATACTCCCATGAAGTCAGAGATGGCAATGGCACCCCACTCCAGTAACTCTTGCCTGGAAAATCCCATGGACGGAGGAGCCTGGTAGGCTGCAGTCCATGGGGTCGCTAAGAGTCAGACACAACTGAGCGACTTCATTTTCACTTTTCACTTTCATGCGTTGGAGAAAGAAATGGCAACCCACTCCAGTGTTCTTGCCTAGAGAATCCCAGGGACGGCGGAGCCTGGTGGGCTGCCGTCTATGGGGTCGCACAGATGGACACGACTGAAGTGACTTAGCAGCAGCAGCAGCAGCAGCGGCGGCAGCATCCCCATGAAGTAATGTAAGCCACCTGGCAAAGTCACAGAGGAGAAGGGAGAGGGTGTCCTTGGGGCCTCTGGAGTGTAGCTCCAGAGCTTTTGTATCACAGTCATCACTGGTAAGAGCCCTTGCCACCTACATGGGTCATTAGAGCCAAGGTGGTTAATAACTGATGGTTGGTGAGATATTAACCTATCATTTTATATACCAATGTTAACACTATTTAGTGCTTCATTCAAAGGAGTAAAGGGGAATTTTTATCCGAGGGTCCCCCAAATCAGATCAGATCAGATCAGATCAGTTGCTCAGTCATGTCCAACTCTTTGCGACCCCATGAATCGCAGCACGCCAGGCCTCCCTGTCTATCACCAACTTCCAGAGTTCACTCAGACTCACGTCCATAGAGTCACTGACGCCATCCAGCCATCTCATCCTCCGTCGTCCCCTTCTCCTCTTGCCCCCAGTCACTCCCAGCATCAGAGTCTTTTCCAATGAGTCAACTCTTCGCATGAGGTGGCCAAAGTACTGGACTTTCAGCTTTAGCATCATTCCTTCCAAAGAAATCCCAGGGCTGATCTCCTTCAGAATGCACTGGTTGGATCTCCTTGTAGTCGAAGGGACTCTCAAGAGTCTTCTCCAACACCGCACTTCAAAAGCATCAGTTCTTTGGCACTCAGCCTTTTTCACAGTCCAGCTCTCACATCTATACATGACCACAGGAAAACCATAGCCTTGACTAGACGGACCTTTGTTGACAAAGTAATGTCTCTGCTTTTCAATATGCTATCTAGGTTGGTCATAACTTTCCTTCCAAGGAGTAAGCGTCTTTTAATTTCATAGCTGCAGTCACCATCTGCAGTGATTTTGGAGCCCAGAAAAATAAAGTCTGACACTGTTTCCACTGTTTCTCCATCTATTTCCCATGTAGTGATGGGACCAGATGCCATGATCTTCGTTTTCTGAATGTTGAGCTTTAAGCCAACTTTTTCACCCTCCACTTTCACTTTCATCAAGAGGCTTTTTAGTTCCTCTTCACTTTCTGCCATAAGGGTGGTGTCATCTGCATATCTGAGGTTATTGATATTCTCCCAGCAATCTTGATTCCAGATTGTGTTTCTTCCAGTCCAGCGTTTCTCATCATGTACTCTGCATATAAGTTAAATAAGCAGGGTGACAATATACATCCTTGATGTACTCCTTTTCCTATTTGGAACCAGTCTGTTGTTCCATGTCCAGTTCTAACTCTTGCTTCCTGACCTGCATACAAATTTCTCAAGAGGCAGATCAGGTGGTCTGGTATTCCCATCTCTTTCAGAATTTTCCACAGTTGATTGTGATCCACACAGTCAAAGGCTTTGGCATAGTCAATAAAGCAGAAATAGATGTTTTTCTGGAACTCTCTTGCTTTTTCCATGATCCAGCGGATGTTGGCAATCTGATCTCTGGTTCCTCTGCCTTTTCTAAAACCAGCTTGAACATCAGGAAGTTCACAGTTCACGTATTGCTGAAGCCTGGCTTGGAGAATTTTGAGCATTATTTTACTAGCGTGTGAGATGAGTGCAATTGTGCGATAGTCTGAGCATTCTTTGGCATTGCCTTTCTTTGGGATTGGAATGAAAACTGACCTTTTCCAGTCCTGTGGCCACTGCTGAGTTTTCCCAATTTGGTGGCATATTGAGTGCAGCACTTTCACAGCATCATCTTTCAGGATTTGGAATAGCTCCACTGGAATTCCACCACCTCCACTAGCTTTGTTCGTAGTGACGCTTTCTAAGGCCCATTTGACTTCACATTCCAGGATGTCTGGCTCTAGGTCAGTGATCACACCATCATGATTATCTGGGTCGTGAAGATTTTTTTGTACAGTTCTTCTGTGTATTCTTGCCACCTCTTCTTAATATCTTCTGCTTCTGTTAGGTCCATACCATTTCTGTCCTTTATCGAGCCCATCTTTGCATGAAATGTTCCTTTGGTATCTCTGATTTTCTTGAAGACATCCCTAGTCTGTCCCATTCTGTTGTTTTCCTCTATTTCTTTGCATTGATCGCTGAAGAAGGCTTTCTTACCTCTTCTTGCTATTCTTTGGAACTCTGCATTCAGATGTTTATATCTCCCCCAAATAGTTTATTCCTAATAGATATTTTCCTCAGTGACTCAGTGGTAAAGAATCCACCTGCAATGCAGGAACCACAGGGGATGTAGGTTCGATCCTGGATTGGGAAGATCCCCTGGAGAAGGGCATGGCAACCTACTTCAGTATTCTTTCCTGGAGAATCCCATGGACAGAGGAGCCTGGCAGGCTACGGTCCATAGATTCATAAAGAGTCGACACGACTGAAGCAAATTAGTACACATACGTCAGGTCTTTTAGATTAGAGGAGATGTGAAAATTGTGTTGGGAGAGTGAGACTAAACTGGCTGTCTAAAGTGTAGGTGCCTGGATAAAGTTCCTTTGTCTTGGTAAAAGAAGGAATAGAAGAATTATTGGGGAGAAGATTTTTTTAATTGAAGTGTTAATTTACAATCTTGTGTTAGTTTCGAGTGTACAGCAAACTGATTCAGTTACACACATATATATACATACTTTTTTAGATTCTTTTCCTTTATAAGTTATTACAAGAAATTGAT
Organism: Tragelaphus eurycerus; assembly: GCA_935064755.1. NCBI lineage: Eukaryota > Metazoa > Chordata > Mammalia > Artiodactyla > Bovidae > Tragelaphus > Tragelaphus eurycerus. Next base: position 11,299,744 of record CAKXYN010000038.1, read on the forward strand.
CACAGTTCCCTGCGCTCTACAGTAGGTCCTTGTTGACCTATTTTGTATAGAGTGGTGTACATATTTTAATCCCCAACTCCTAATTTATCTGAGAGAAGATGGTTTTTATCTTGATGTTGTATTTCAGACCTTGAGTTAGTTACCTTTATAAGCAATAGCTAGAGGTAACACCTCATTTTACCTCACTGTGCGTGAATGTTAAGTCACTTTAGTCATGTCCAGCTCTTTGCAACCCCATGTAGCTCACCAGGCTCCTCTGTCCATGGGGATTCTCCAGCAAGAATCCTGGAGTGGGTTGCCGTGCTCTCCACCAAAGGATCTGCCCATCCCAGAGATCGAACGCACGTCTCTCATGTCTCCTGCATTGGCAGGCAAGTTCTTAACCACTGGCTGTCCCCAAAGTACTATTGAGTCACCAATGGCAAAAAAAAAAAAAAAAAAAAGTGCCTATAAAGTAGAAAAATAAAGAAACAAACAAAAGTGAGAGCCTTTGTTTAGTACCTTGAGCTCCTCCTTAAAGGAAGCACTGCTAGGACAGCACTCCTGCAAGACAGGTCACCTGACTCCAGGCTCCTGGGAGCTACAGGTGGGAGGTTACCGCTGGTCATTTCCAGTCCTGAGACCGCCGACAAGGAACCCCGACTCCATTCATTCAACTCATTCACCCAGTACTTAGAGTGCCTGCGATGACCCAGGCCTCAGTCAAGAAAAAAAGTTTTGTTTTTTTTTTTCCCTGCAAAGAAACACAGCTTAACTGACTTTAGAGAAAAGGGAATTTATGGGTTCATGTAACTCAAAAGTGCAAAGTAAACAAAGCTAGTTTCAGGCAATACTGGAGACAGATGCTCCAATGGTTGATCCATTCTTGGTTCTGTTTTCTTCCATGTTCCCTGCATTCTCATGAGTAGTTCTCCTTAGAGCTGATGGTCCCCAGGCTGGCTCACAGTATAGCAACTAAAGTGAAAGTTGACTTTCCCCTTCACAGTAGGAAAAAACCCCCTAAGACTGGCTCTAATTAGACCACCCTGTGCAGATCCGAACCAATCACTGACAGAAGGGGGCTGGCCAGTGACCTGTGTCACTTTGATCCATCGAACTTAAGTCATGTCCTTATCCACATGGGGCAAAGCAGGGAGGTTCATCACCACCCAAATGGCATGGCCAAAATTAGAAGACTACAAAGAATGTGGCTTGGTGATTCCCTAAAGACACCTTTGTTAGAAGAAAGGTGATAGTAAGGCAGTAGATATCCACAAAGTATTTAAACTTCAGTGACACCAGGTACAAAACAACCTTGCCCTCACAAACAATGCAGGAAAAGGATGATTCCACCACGCAGTGCCATACATAATGTAATTAGGCTGATCACGCATCTTGGCTAGCCAACGCAGTCATAGTTTACGCCTGGTGTCCCAGCAGAATTATTAACAATGGACTGCCTTTGTCTCAAAAATGCCCTGGTTTGGACAATGTGTTTTATGGCCACTCTAACAGTAACTGATGTATCTTCAAACGTGCATGAAAGAAGGACAAAGGGATGACTGACTGGGAGAGAGGGGGCAGCAGTGGACTGGAAAGACTTCATAAGGAAGGCAGTGCTTTCGCTGCACATTTAAGAAGGTGTTGAAATTCTCCAGAGGCTCTAGATGCTAAGCAAGCCCAAGCACCAGGAAAGGTGAGGAGGTATGAACAATCATTTGGGGTGGAGGAATTGCTCCCATACCTCTGTGATCCAACAGGATCTAAGATGTGCAGAGGAAAGGGTTGGGGCAAAGGACAGGAAAGGTGAGCCAGGTAACTGGCCTCTGACCAAAAGAAGAAGCACCACATAAAATAAAATGAGGGACTTCCCTGCTGGATCAGTGGTTGAGAATTCGCCGGCTAATGCAGGGGACACAGCTTCCATGCCTGGTCCTGGAAGATCCCACATGCTGCGGAGCAGCTAAGCCTGTACACTTAGAGCCTGTGATCCACGATGAGAAAAGCCTCAGCAGTGAGCAGCCAGCACACCACAACAGAGAGCAGCCCACGCTCGCCCCAACTAGAGAAAGCCTGCACACAGCAACGAAGGCCCATAAATATAATAACATAAATAATTTTTACAAAAATAAAATGAATTATCCAAGCTTATCAAGTCTGGCAGTAAGCTAGACTTCCATGGTTTAGAATAGAAAGACAAAAATCTTCCTTCTATTTCTGGTCCCTTGAAACACTCTAGAAGTATGTTGAACCTGAGAAGTGAATTTAGAAGCTTGTTTCACTTCACTTAGATTCATAACACCTGCTGCTGAAGATGTAACCTGGACTCAGAAGATGAAAAATGTCCTCTGTCAGGCCCAGACATATGTCACTGGTTTGGATCATATGTCATCTGTGCCCCAGGTAATCATGAACGCGAAAGGAAGAAACAAATAGCTGTGTTATATAATATGTTTTCTGCTTATCCTCCTTGTGAGATACATTATTTCAAAAGGACAGATAGAAATGGATATATCATAGGGTATCAACAGAGGCAATACATTTGGCTTAAGAGAAGTGTGTATTTTAAGTTGTTCCTATAAATTTTACCCCAGATATACTGATAATTTTGCATTATTAGCTTCACACAGCCAAAGAGAATGTTCATTCTTTAGTGTTAAATTGTTATGTTCACAATATGAGAGGGAAAAGGAAATTATAAATATGCAATGTAATCTATGGGAATGTAACTTCTTCCTAGTCTAGTATTTTCTAGTAATTGTTTCACAAATCTTCATACCTCCCTACAATGTCAAAGTTTCATACAAGCAAATCTTAATATGAATAATGGAGTTGAATATACTATAATTTCAAACACTTGTGTATTGAACAGCTAGTTATTCTCTAGAGTACCTCTGTGAATGGGTGAGGTTAAATGTAATATAATGAAAGTGAAACATGAGTGTTAAACCCTAATCAATCCTATCCCTTTCTAGCTATAGCTGTTGGTGGAACAGATATTATAGTGTCCACATGATATCACTTATTTAGATACAAAGGGAATAACTTAGTCATTAATACTGATAACCCTGGGGCTTCCCAGGCGGAGCTAGTGGTAAAGAACCCACCTGCCAAAGCAGGAGACAAGAGAGACGTGGGTTCAGTCCCTGGGTCAGGAAGATCCTCTGGAGGAGGGCATGGCAACCCACTGTGGTAAATTCTTGCCTGGAGAGCCCCCGTGGACAGAGGAGCCTGGTAGACTACTGTCCATAGGGTCACAAAGAGTCAGACACGACTGAAGCAGCTTAGCACATCCACACACACAGATAACCCTTGCGATTCAGTAGTGAGGTGGGTGTCTCTGTTCTCTCTGTACTTAACCTTCTAGAAGCCTTCAGTTGTCTTACAGACTATCTCACCTCTCTTGTGGCTGCCATCTGCTGACCTCTTGGTACCTTCCTTTGTTCACAGAAGATGTCAGTATGTGAATCTGTCATCTTTTCTACTCCTTAAGCTATTATCTGTATTGATGTCTTGAAGATGCTTGAGAAAAACTCATTGCTCACATGGCCTTGCCCCTCCTCACCTTCAGTGTCCTTTCCCCCTATCTTCTAACACCACCCACCCCCACAGGTAGACCCTGGACCTTGGTATCACTGAGGTACTGTCCCTGAGTTTTATATCCGATTGTTAAACCTGACTCATCTTCACGTTCTCTCATCCCTACTCCAGCTGTGCTTTGATCACACCAAGTTCTCTAAATCATCAGTCTTTACTCTTGTTCATTCTTCATGATCTCCCCCACTTTTCTTTATTCCTTATTCAACTATATCATCCTATGTCTATGTGCTTTTTTATTGGGGTATTGTCACTTCACAGTGTTGTGTTAGTTGCTGTTGTACAACAAAGTGAATTAGCTATATGTATAATACCTATATCTCTTCCCTCTTGGACCTCCCTTCCACCTACTACCCCATCCCACCCATCACAGAGCACCAGGCTGTGCTACACAGCAGCTTCCCATTAGCTGTATATATGCCAATTCCAATGTCCCAATTCATCCCACCACGCTGCCACTTCCCAGATCCACACATCTGTTTTCTATATCTGCATCTCTATTCCTGCCCTGCAAATATGTCCATCTGTACCATTTTTCTAGATTTCACATATATGACTTAATATATGGTACTTGGTTTTTTTTTCTTGCTGACTTACTTCACTCTGTATGACAGTCTCTAGGTCCATTCACTTTTCAAAAGTTAACTCTCTTGCCCTCTTTTTCTTCCAGTTCACTTTCCCCCAGAGAACTCTAACCCTGATTGTCCCACTAGCTCTTACTCCACACTGGCCGCAGAACAAGTCTGCAGAAAAGCTTGTGCTTTCTGTCGACCGATTCCAGTTTAAATTCATGATCATGGATCCTTACTGGGTCTTCAGTACTGCTTGGTTACCTTAATACTTTAATAGATGCTCACTTCCCACTCTTCGAGATGAGCCCATGTCATGATTTTCCTGTCTCCTCAAATCGCCAGTCTCCACCCCAGGGTGCGGCGCACCCTCGACACACCTGTATTCTCGTGCCTTCCTTTGTAAGAGACGAACGTGCCAGCTTCCACCAAAGTCACCACTTGGGCACAAGCTCTCCAGCCCGTGCTTTGCTATTCTAGTACCCTCTTCCTGGAATATTCCTGCTTTTCATCACTTTATCCTTCTGGACTTAATTACTTCCACTAGCATAAGCACGTTCTCTTGATTCCTTCCTCCAGCTCTCTTGCTATATTTTTCAGCTCCTTTTCACAAGAAAACTTTCCAAAACTGTTGACTGAAGTTGTCTGCATTTCCTCTCCATTCCTGTCTTTCCTCAGCCCACTCCAATTGGCCTTTATCCCCATTCCTTTGAAACTGTACTATGTCGGGTACAACAACCTACGTTCTATCCAATTTAATGGTCCCTTGATCATGCTTGTCTTACTAGATTTCTCATAAGCGTTTGGCACAGGTGACAAATCTTTACAGAGACATTTTCCTCTCTTGACTTTCCTTTCTCACTGGCCACTTCTCCTCTCCTGCTCATCCTCTTCTGCCCAGTCCCAGTGTGTTCCCAGAATACGGCATTCCTATATTAGGTCCTCAGCTGGGAATTCCCTTTCCTTCAATATCCCACATGTCATTTAAGTCTTATTTAAATAGAAGCCCTGCAGAAGGACATTTTCTGACAACTCGATTTTAGTTTTCCAGAAACTCTATCTCGTCTATTGTAATAGCTCTTAATGTATTTGTTTATTGTCGCATCCCACTAAAAATTCCACGAAAGTAGGGAATTTGTCTATCCTGTTCACAGTTCTAAGAAACTAAAAAGATTTCTTGTGTGAATGAGAAAATTAATATTGGCTTGCACAGTAAAAACTAATACTTTTTCATTAACAACTACATCTTCTTTGCATCGCTATTCTATTGCATTGCTATGATTGTCAAAACATTTGATGCCATGTGAATGGAAATTTTTTCACTCATCCTCAAAATAAGATTGGTTTTCTTTTCCATTTACACTCGAAGAGGGTCTAGAATTCAATAAAGTTTTAGAAATCACTGCATTTACTTCAATCTTTGTTTTTAAATACTAACTTAGCGGGTCTTGACCTATAAAGGATAAGATTACAGTTCCTAGGAGAAGGCAATGGCACCCCACTCCAGTACTTTTGCCTGGAAAATCTCACGGACGGAGGAGCCTGGTAGGCTGCAGTCCATGGGGTTGCTAAGAGTCGGACACGACTGAGCTACTTCACTTTCACTTTTCACTTTCATGCATTGGAGAAGGAAATGGCAACCCACTCCAGTGTTCTTGCCTAGAGAATCCCAGGGACGGGGGAACCTGGTGGACTGGTGTCTATGGGATTGCACAGAGTCGAACATGACTGAAGAGAGTTAGCAGCAGCAGCAGCAGCATTACGGTTCCTAAATAGGTCAAGACCCACTCTTAAAAAAAGAAAAGCTCTTCGCTGGCAGTGACAGTGTTATTGTTGTTCATTTGCAAGGTCATGTCCGACTCTTTGCAACCCCATGGACTGAGCACACCAGGCTTCCCTGTCCTTTACCATCTCCTGGTGCTTGCTCAAACTCATGTCCATTGAGTCAGTGATTCCATCCAACTATCTCATCCTCTGTTGTCCCCTTCTCCTTTTGCCTTCAATCTTTCCCAGTATCAGGATCTTTTCCAGTGAGTCAACTTTTCACATCAGGTGGTCAAAGTAGTGGAGTTTTAAGTTCAACATCAATCCTTCCAATGAATATTCTGTGTTGACTTCCCTTAGGACTGACTTATTTGATCTCCTTGCTGTCCAAGGGACTCTCAAGAGTCTTCTCCAGCACCATAATTAAAAAGAATCAATTCTTCAGTGCTCAAACTCTCACATCCATACCTGACTACTGGAAAAAACATAGCTTTGACTATATGGACTTTTGTCAGCAAATGATGTCTCTTCTTTTTAATATGCTATGTTGGTCATAGCTTTTCTTCTAAAAGGAGCAAGCATCTTTTAATTTCATGGCTACAGTCACCATCTGCAGTTATTTGGGAGCCTAAGGTTTCTCACTAAATCGTAGACAAATACACCACAAGAATGATATTGTCTACTCCAAATTAAAGCTTAAATGTTAAGATTTAAACTTAAATATACTCATTTAAGTGCAGTTCTAGAGTATTTTTGTGGCATTGTTTAATGCAAAGCATATTAATAATATATATTCCATAAATTATGTGAATTCTTTCTTTAATTTATAAATTTGATTAATCATTTCTCTAACTCTGGACACTGAGGTGGAAAATAAATTCTAGAAATGAGAATCTAGAAAACCTGAGTAAATTTTTAATTTAGTTTTTCTTCAGCCAAAATTAAATCAACTAAAATAATCTGTCAATCATTAATTACACAATTCATGAAATTCAGAGCAATTTTTCATGATAATCTAAAGACTCATGTGCCCTTATAGAAACCAGAATTTGCTTAATAAAGATAACAACACAGGGTCTTGCCAAATATCTCTCTTAATATGTGAAATAAATGTGTATTTCTCAAAGTTGTCTCATTTTCACACCAAAGAACTGCTGCATCTGAGCACTATACACAGGACAAGTAATATTCCACCCTAAAGAACAAAGCCCTTTTTGGGCCAATATAGATGATGACTCGCACTAGTTTCATTAAAAAGTCAAATATCAAGGTAAAAAAAAATACTTTTAAGGATTTTTTTTCTCATAACTCCTCAGTGATGAAAAGTATTATTAACCAATATTACTTGTCTAGGGTCATTAATCCACAGGTAGGGCATTAGTCCAGTGAGGAAATAAATTGAATACAATCTTTTCGAACAAGATACAAATTTAAGGATACACATTTACAAATTTGCTGTCAAAATCTGTCATTTTTCTAAAAGAAATGAAGCATGGTTGAGAACAAGCAATTAAAACAAAGATGCAAACTCAGGCTATTTACAAAGTCATGTTATCACTAATCTTTGACTTCTAAGAATAATATTTTAGCTTTTAACTTACTAGACATAATATTAAAATATGTGTTTTCTAACTCAGAAGTAGCCTTTAAATGGTGACAAAATATGATCATCAGTTCAGTTCAGTTCAGTCGCTCAGTCATGTCCAACTCTTTGTGACCCGATGAATCACAGCACTCCAGGCCTCCCTGTCCATCACCATCTCCTGGAGTTCACTCAGACTCACATCCATTGAGTCAGTGATGCCATCCAGCCATCTCATCCTCTGTCACCCCCTTCTCCTCCTGCCCTCAATCCCTCCCAGCATCAGAGCCTTTTCCAGTGAGTCAACTCTTCTCATGAGGTGGCCAAAGTACTGGAGTTTCAGCTTTAGCATCATTCTCTCCAAAGAAATTCCAGGGCTGATCTCCTTCAGAATGGACTAGTTGGATCTCCTTGCAGTCCAAGGGACTCTCAAGAGTCTTGTCCAACACCACAGTTCAAAAGCATCAATTCTTCGGCACTCATATGATCATGCTGCTGCTGCTACTGCTGCTGCTAAGTCGCTTCAGTCGTGTCCGACTCTGTGCGACCCCATAGACGGAAACTCACCAGGTTCCCCTGTCCCTGGGATTCTCCAGGCAAGAACACTGGAGTGGGTTGCCATTTCCTTCTCCAATGCATGAAAGTGAAAAGTGAAAGTGAAGTTGCTCAGTCGTATCCGACTCTTAGCAACCCCATGGACTGGAGCCTACCAGGATCCTCCGTCCATGGGATTTTCCAGGCAAAAGTACTGGGGTGGGGTGCCATTGCCTTCCCCGGATATGATCATAAATAGGGGTAAATAGGGGTGAATAGGTGTGACTTTTGAAAAAATATATTCCAGTACTAAAAAGTCATTATATATATTACCAAAGAATTGAGAAATAAATTAAATCAGATTCTTAAGTGTTTGTTTTCCTTCTGTAATATTTTTGACCAAAAAAAAAAAAGGATTTCCTATTTCTAGAGAGTTATTTGCAAAATGTCTTCTATTTCACACTATTTGGTCAATGTTTATTTTTCTAGTGTTATACAGCTTATGGGAAACAAATGAAATACTACATTTATTTGAATTTTTAATCAGTGTTGAGTTATACTTTTATACCTCAGCTAAATATTGTTTTGATATATTAAATGTAGACCTCTACACTCTCCCTTTATAGTTGTATCTGTCATTTGAATTTTTTCCAAGTCATTAGTCCTTCATTTCATTTTTTCTATCATGGCTTTAAATATCCAGCGAGACCCTATGATTTTTATCTGAACACTAATAAACCTACTTCTTTGAAGCAGCTTCTACTATAGCCAGGAGGTCATAATAAGGATAATGGAGTAATAGTCACTATCTTCACCACCACACGATTCCTACCAGTCACAAGCACAGCTTCCTCAAGCCCCAGCACTGTCTCCATGTTAATAATGGTTAATAAGCTAAAGTATTGAAGAAACACAGTCTCCTTTTGCTCAGGGATTTTGTATTGCATATGCTAATCATGTGAGAGAACTAGAGGAAGATGCAGTAGAAAAGGTTATGATTAAGAATGTTATGTATTCTTTTTTTTTTTTTTTTCTGATTTAAATAACTGCTGGGGCACAAACCAAGACCCAAGGGAGCTACAGAAATTTACACATTTACAAAACTGGGTTCCCATGAAGAGAAGTGTCTTGCAGGAAGAATGTCAAGATGAATATTTCCCATCACATTTGAAAAGGATACCAGTAAAAGAGGGGTTGGCAACAATGCTCTTGTACTTAGGAGAGTTACAGAAGGCTTCTAAAGAGCCACTGGAGTGCCAGGCAATTCTGATGATGGTGTGGTACAATTTGAAGGACTAGAGAAGGTCCCATATTACAAAATATACCTCCACCACTTAGAGGCTGATCTGCTGCTGCTGCTGCTAAGTCGCTTCAGTCGTGTCCGACTCTGTGCGACCCCCTAGACGGCGGCCCACTAGGCTCTCCCTTCCCTGGGATTCTCCAGGCAAGAACACTGGAGTGGGTTGCCATTTCATTCTCCAAAGCATGAAAGTGAAAAGTGAAAGTGAAGTCTCTCAGTCGTGTCTGACTCCTAGCGATCCCCTGGACTGCAGCCCACCAGGCTCCTCCATCCATGGGACCTTCCTGGCAAGAGTACTGGAGTGGGGTGCCATTGCCTTCTCCAAGAGGCTGATCACTGCATCTTAAATTTCTTCACTGGAAATACAACACTTTCCTTTATGAAGTCTTTTAAATCTGTAGTTGAGATTCAATACCAGTTAGTGAAACCGCCTGTATCAGAAACTTTGTTTCCAAATGATGCTTAGGCTTTATTTTCAAGTTTCCTAAACTGGGCATTAGAAATGTATGGTTTTCAAAGTCTTAAGTGTGCTCGCTGTGCAGCCAGATTCAGGAACCACTGTTATTATCTCCCATTAGGAAGCCAGCATGCTTGTATGCTATGCTAAGTCACTTCAGTCATGTCTGACTCTGTGTGATCCCATAGACGGCAGCCCACCAGGCTTCCCCGTCCCTGGGATTCTCCAGGCAAGAACACTGGAGTGGGTTGCCATTTCCTTCTCCAATGCATGAAAGTGAAGAGAGAAAGTGAAGTCACTCAGTCATGTCCGACTCTTAGCGACCCCATGGACTGCAGCCTACCAGGCTCCTCCATCTGTGGGATTTTCCAGGCAAGAGTACTGGAGTGGGGTGCCATTGCCTTCTCTGGCCAGCATGCTTAGGATTAGGGAATTCATAATAAGCCAGTCATAACTTGTACTTTAGAAAAGATGGTTGAGGGACTTCGTTGGTGGTCTAGTGGTTAAGAATCTGCCTTGCAATGCAGGGGATGTGGATTCAATCCCTGGTCAGGGAACGAAGTTCCCATATGCTGTGGGGCAACTAACCCCAAGTGCCACATTGAAAGTTCCCGCGTGACACAACAAAGATTCTATGTGCTGCAACTACTAAGACCTGATGCAGCTTAAAAAAAAAAAAAAAAAAAGCTTGTATTAAAAAAAATGATTTAAAAAGGGGAAAAAAAAAAAAAAGGATGATTGGTCAATGAGAGTCCAGAAGATTAAAAGAAACCCTCAAGATGTAAGTAATGGCCCCAATTACCAAAATCAGTGACTTTAAGACTACATTGTCTTTATATACCCATCAATTTAATGTAATGGTATTTTGCTGAACGCTTAGAAAACTCACTATGTGCCAAGTCTTATTCTGAGTACCCTACAAATATTTATTTAATCTTCATAAAAACCCTATGATGTATGTTCTTGTATTAATATTTCCCCTGTTGTACAGATGAGGAAACTACAGCTAAGGTGAAGATATGAAGTCATTTACCCGAGCTATTAAGTGGATGAGCTTCACAACTCCAGCTCCTAATGCTGGGTCCTGTGACCGTTCAGATGGCAGGCTAGGCTCTGAGGAATCCAATATGAATGGCCCAGAGGGAACCTGTAGACCGACTAATGGAATACAACTGAGAAATCAGGTTCCTGCCATCAGCGCTTTAGGAAGAGAGGTCAAGATTTAGGTCTTGCCCAAGCAAATCCTGGCTGACTTTATCTCTCCTCATGCTGTTCACCATCTTTGTAAGAATTTGTCACTTGGCTTACCAAATGCATCTCCTTGGCTTCCCCAGTGCTTTTTGCTAGAAAATAAATGATAGGAAAGCTTGAATATACATTCAAGTGGAGTTGGTTTTATTTCCTTTTGAAATGGGATGTAACTGGATATTGGTTGTGATGATTCTAGAGAGTCTCATTTTGGAGAAGGTATTGCCATAGGAGTAGGATTGGAATGGGTGCAGTCATCAATTTAATTCTTTATAGATCCAGCCTTGGTTTGCAAATGAGATGATAGATGCAGCTGCAGGTGAGAAAGCACTCATTTAAAAAAAAAAAAAAAAACTTGGCAGACCACAGCTTAAAAGTGCCCACAGCTGTTTGAAATTGTGCTTTGCATATTTACCTCTTTTGTTTTGCATGCTACTCCTTCTGCTCATGGATTCAATAAGATAATTTACAAGAAGAATTTATAAGAAAATAAGTTGTTTTCTTTTTTTTTATAAATCACTTTTTAATATTTGGGGAGAATTTTTTCCTGAGTCTCTCATGTTTCCTTAACTAGACTCTTCATTTGACTAATTCAGGGTATTTTATTTAATTGGTATCCTGATAAATGACATGACCTCTAAATTGGCAGAGTACCAGATTAAAAGATTTAGTTTAATGCTTTTCAATTACTTTACACTATTGTTACAGTGGATCAGCTTACCAGTTTAAATAGAGAGGGAAAAAAATTACAACTGTTAACTAATGTCCTAAAAGCTACTTGGGCTTACCAAGTGGTGCTAATGGTAAAGGGCCTCACCTGCCAACACAGAAGACATAAAAGATCTGGGTTCAGTCCCTGGGTGGGGAAGATCCCCTGGAGGAGAAAATGGCAAACCACTCCAGTATTCTTGACTGGAGAATCCCATGGACAGAGAAACCTGGCAGGCTACAGTCTGAGGGGTTGCAAAGAGTCATACACCACTGAAGCAACTTACCATGCATCTTACAATTGCTTTAATGTTAGTTAATTATATAATTCCTAATAATAGGAATATGTTTAGTGTATCTTCATAAGTGAAAAGAAAACTGTTTCTTTTTTTCATTGTTCTTGAACTATCATTATCTCTGGTATTTATATAAATGAGGATTATTAAAGTGTATTGAAAATGCTGAAAAGACTGTCACTTTGCTAACATTAGGGGACAGAAATTGTTTTTATTCCTATTTTTAAAATTAAGATATAGGAGGCATGAGTGGATAACCTGCCCATAATTCCATAACCACTAATATTCAAAGCAAGGATTCTAACGGAAGCATTCTGATTTTTAATTCCACCTACTTCATCACAGCTCTCTCTTGGAGCAGTTCTTGACATAGCCACATTTAACTTAGAGGTGAAACTGGTGTTTCTTGTAGGCAATCTGATGGTCTCTGTGAGGAGAATTTGGTTCTTTAATATTTACCAATAATTTATTTCATTTATTTTTCTCCTTAGGTACAGAGTGTGAGTAGAGTGGTACATTTTTACATTTGATTTTGGACACTATGATTTGTAAAACTGGAGGCAATAGTCAGACTTTTTCCATTTTCATGTAGTTTGTGGACTTGAATCTGTGTGCCATTTAAAAGGATATTTTTTGTGTGTTTCTCTCTATATATATATTTGTTTTGTAAGAGAAATAGAGACTTCCAGTTAATAGGAATCTTGATGAAGACCAAATGAGATAGCATGCAAAGCATCTGGCAAAATGTATCACTTACAAAGTAGGTACTGAAAAAAATGCTACTTCTCTTTTCTTTCCTGCCTGCTCTGCTGCTATATTTTAAATTCTGGACACTGACAGTTTTATGTAACTGCTATAAAATCTGAGGGGAACTGAAACTGTCAGTTTAATTCATGGGTGTTGGTTATCATCATGATGGTATTTCAGGCCCCAAATACGTAGCACACATATATTTGTAAGCTGCAGTAGAACAGAAGGAAATCCAAATATCTGGATATTATATACTAATCATGGTACCCGTTTCTGGCTGTGGTGGGCAATCTTATTTCTATTACCTAAAACTGTATTTAAAGCAAACATTTTCCCAATTGCTGATGACAGAATATAGCTTGAGCCAGCCTCCAGATCTTTGTATATCACTCTATGTTATTCATATGTGTTCCTGATCTCAATACGATCTTCAGTATGCTTAACTGTATGCTCTGCATTACAGTAAAATGCCTTTATAAGTTGATTTTAAAATATATTTAAATAATGTTATTAATCTTATGGGAAGGCAATAAATTGTTACTACTCTGGATTGCTATCTAGTTATTCTTGTTTTAAAGATGTAGGATCTGATGCACAGCGTGATAAATTTTCTTGAGGTCATATGGAATCCATGAGTATAACTTGTGACATATATTGAATTTCCCAAATAAGTAATATGATGAGTATTCCTTATCATTTCATTACATAAATAAAAATGAATTTTGCTCAGCTTTGATATGTGCTTGTATTTAAAGAAATGAAGTAAAGTTTTGTATCTTTAAAGTATTTAATACTTAAATATATGACTAGATCAAACAGAAGAATTTTAAAACCTGAATCACTTATTTTCTACTTTTTCTTTCTGATATAATAATAATAGAATTTGATATCCATATATATATGTTGTTGTTCAATTGCTCATTGTGTCCAACTCTTTGCAACCCTGTAGACTGCAGCACACCAGGCTTACCTGTCCTTCACTGTCTCCCAGAGTTTGCTCAAACTCGTGTCCATTGAGTTAGTGATGCCATCCAACCATCTCATCCTCTGTCATCCACTTCTCCTCCTGCCTTCAATCTTTCCCAGCATCAGGGTCTTTACCTATGAGTCAACTCTTTGCATCAGGTGGCCAAAGTATTGGAGCTCTAGTTTCAACACCAGTCCTTCCAATAAATATTCAGGACTGATTTCCTTTAGGATGGACTGGTTGGATCTCTTTGCAGTCCAAGGGACTCTCAAGAGTCATCTCCAGCACCATAATTCAAAAGCATCAATTCTTTGGCATCCTGCTGTCTTTATGGTCCAACTCTCACCAAGTCTGTACATGACTACTGGAAAAACCATGCATGTGTGCCAAGTCAGCTTCAGTCGGGTCCGACTCTTACGCACCCCATGGACTGCAGCCCACCAGGCTCCTCTCTCCATAGATTTTCCAGGTAATAATACTGGACTGGATTGCCATACTCTCCTCCAGGGGATCTTCCTCACCCAGGGATCAAACCTGAGTCTCTTCAGTCTCCTGTGTTGGCAGGTGGGTTCTTTACCACTATTGCCACCTGGGGAGCTGAGGTGGAAGAACCATAGCTTTGACTATACAGATGCTTGTGAGCAAAGTGCTATCTCTGCTTTTTAATATGCTGTGTGATACATGCACACACACATATCTGGCTCCTAAATCTGTGCTAGACAGTTGTCGATTTTTATTTGATTTTATTTTTGCCACACAATGTATCTTTAATCATCTACTTGGGGTAATCGTATACAACTTTTCTTCTTGAGATCTGTCCCATTGCCCCTCCCTCTTCTGGGTAGAGCTGACACTCCCAGCTCCAAAAGTAGAATGTATCACCCAGGCCCAGCCAACCATGATCCTCAGGCCCAGCTAATGGGTGCAGTAGTAGATTCTATCAGGATCTGGAATTTTATTTTCTTCTACTTACAAGCTAGTAAGTTGTTCTGTTGCTATTTCATAGAGGCCAGCAGAAGACACAAGATTTCAGAGACAGAGAACGTTATAACTCAGGGTGCAGCCAGTAAGCAACATGATTAGCAATAGTTCCATCTGTCCTTGGTTCTCATGGGGGTGAGGCAGTGTGAACCCAAATGGATGCTGTGCAGTGATCGGCCTGGGTCACAGCTGAGGGACACTGATCTTGGGGAAACCATCGAATTGTAGTAAGCAGTAATCAAGCCTTCTCTTCGCCATTACTCAAGATTGCTTGCTAAAAACAAAACTCTGAGAAATAATCTAGGTAAAAATTGGTCAACACCTCATATTCTTGCATACCCAGCAAGGAACACGGAGGGTGAGGGACAAGTGGAAGCACGCCTCCCAACAGATAAATGATCTGAGTCTAATCGGGGAGAATCATTTTTACTCTTTCCCCTGAAATTTGAACCTGGAAAACTATCATTTCAGTTTTATGCAGCTGTCTGTAATTACACAGGAATAGCCAATCTGAGAATAGAGCCAAGATTGTGAAAGTCAGAGATGAGAAAAGGAAACTGAAAAAAAAAACATATTGTACCAAGTTACGGATGGAGAACACCATGAGTTCTTCGTTAAGAATTTTCAGTTTTGTGAGCTAGTTAGGTTTTCATTCTGGTTTAGCATTCAACATGGGTTGTCTCATGATATCAGGTAAAGGAGGTATTATCTTCCTGATCTTACAGATGAGCACAATCTGAGTATGGAGATTACTTTGCCCATCGTCACCCAATGAAGAAAGCAGGGCTACAGTTGCTGATGGCAAACTCCATGCTCTTAGCAGTTAAACTGGTAGTACTTTTAAGTACTTTAGAAATACCGAGGTTCATCCCAGACCTAATGAATCAAGGTCTCTAACATAGAGCTTAGAGAATATGCATTTTCATAAGTTCTTGGGTGATTCTGATACAGGGCTGCGGGCTACTTGTTAAGAAATGTTTACTTTGGAAACAGATGTAATTTCAAGGATACAGCTGGCTGCCTGACCTTCTGATACTACGTCCTTATTAAAAACCCTTGCTTCTGGAAAATAACACCCGAAGCCTTGTCAGTGAGGTAAACTACAAATCAAAAGAAATCCTTTTCTGAGAAAAGCTCTATTGGGAGAGGTGAGGCAAGTCAGAAAAAAGAGTACTAGGCTGAAGGGAGAAGCATTAAGAAATGGGAACTTAAAAAGGAAAAGGAGGTGGTGGGCAGAGGTTTGAAGCTCTGTTTCACCAATTATTACCTAAGAAATTTCTTTTGGCTTCATTAATTAGGTTGTGTGTGTTTAAGTTCAGATTCCGCACAGAGTTTATATAGAGAGAGACCTGAGAGTCTATTGCCAAAGACGTGCAGACATCTGCTTGATTTGCTAGTTACAGTGGCTCACTGGACATGAAGGAGGATGTTTAACTTAATTATTGACTTTGAATAGACATTTTGCCACTGCTAATAATATTAGCTAGATTAATGAATTGTTCAAGGGTTATAGAGACAGAACACTATTGAGAGTTACTGTTCATCAATATTTGGACAACCTTTCCCAGAAGAGTCTTGCCAGTCACATGTGTTATTGTAAAATATTTTCCTGCTTGCCTATGATGTCTTAGAATTTTTTTTCTCTCCCTCTCTTTAAATGAAGTATTAGTTGTCTTTTGATACAAATATTATTGTGAAAGTCAGAACTTTTTCTGTACATGCTATTCTACAGCATCTCCATAGTGTCTTCCTCCAAGTGGACTCTGATACATGGTAAGTCTCTTAAATTTTTAAGGCTGGGAGCACTGGAGGTCATCATCTGTGTCTGGACTGGGCATGTCAGTGCTTAGGAGGGGCATAGAGTCAAATTGTATTGCAGAGATAATGTGTTAGCTGATGGCATTCCCTATTTCTCATTTTCTTTTATATTTTTTGTCCAATCAAAACAGAAGACTTGAATCAGTCTGGCTTAAAGAGGTATTTATCTTTAGAGTTTTAAGCTCATTATTATTCCAAAGAATTTTAGAAGCATGCTTGTAATCTCAGCCCTAAATAAGTATAATATTTCCAGCTTTAGGCCAAGAAGATGGCATTTGATATATGTTTTGACAATAGTTAAGTTCGTCATCAAAGTGAATGTTTTACCAAAGGGCTTTTAAAAGCTATAACTCCTTTTGCAATGATGTTTTTCTCCACCCAACAGTTTGACAAGCAGGTGTTTTGATATTTTTGTTTGAACTGGTTGCTTCTGTTCACATGCTTTCTCAACTATATCGTCATTGCAGAACCATCATCCTTTTTCTTTTGGGTAAAATCAGTAGTTGGATTTTGCTTCCAGAATCTCTAGATAGTCAGCAAAGCAGTAAATAATCACTTACAACATTATCTCAGCACTTGCCTCGCTCTTGGAAGCCATGTAACAATCCTGAACCTCTCTGCCTTCTTTTAACACCAACAAATGAAATGTGTTCAGTGAAAAGCAAGATACTCATCTGAATATGTGGAAGAGGTTCTTATGAGCTCAGAGGTGTATGGTGCAACAAGAGAGCAGCTTTGTGATACCTTGTTTTTAAAGCACACACCACTGTAACAATTATGTGATTGCCTATCAGTCATAACAATTAAGGACCTAACCTATCTGATGTGGCACGCTGGAATAAAGAAGGGATGAGCAAGATAAGATTTGCAACACATAACCCTCCTAATGAAGCATTTTTTCAAACACTGATATGAATATGTCATCTTTATTAGTTGTTTAAAATAAACTGGGAATATATCACAATTTTTAAAATGTATTTTCTATATTGTTCTCCAGGAGAACTCCTTGCTTTTTTTATTTCTCAAGCCCAAACTACACATTCAGCATTTTTCAATCGTCACCATTAAATTGGATGAGGCATCAAAGATTTTCAAATGTGATCCTATCTTGGGGTATTGTGGGAGAAGATGACCTCAGACATTCCACCCTGAGAACACGGAGGTCCCCAGTAAGAGAGAGCATGGACATTAAACTGATACATTTTATGTTCCTCCATAAATCATGTTTCATTGCCCTGTCTCACCCTGAGGTGAGGCTCATCACCAACTTCTAGGCCATGAGAAAAGGCTTGGAAATAAGAGGAGGCTGTGGGGGTGGGGGTTGCACAGAGATTTGCCAAATTCTTTTTCTCCTGCCTCAATATATCAATGTGCGCATGCTCAGTCGCTCAGTCACGTCCGACTCTTTGCGACCCCATGAACTGCAGCTGCCAGGCTCCCCTGTCCATGGAATTTTCCAGGCAAGAATACTAAAGTGGGTTGCCATTTCCTACTCCAGGGGATTTGCCCAAGGGTGAAACCCACATCTCCTGCATTGGCAGGCAGATTCTTTACCACTGCAACCACCTGGGAAGCCATCACAGGCTAAAACTAACTGCATCCCTATTACACTAGAGGAAAAGCATAGGACTTGAGTCCTTTAGTCTTAGCAACACATCAAAGGCTAATCAATCTAAAGGACTCAAGTCCTATGCTCTTTGTCTAATGTAACAGGGAGGCAGGGTGTATGGAATGTTTTTAATGAGTGAGGTTGACCTTTGTCAGGAGAAATGCAAAAGACCTGAGACAGAGCCACAGAAAAATTTACCAGCCCGAGGAGATCCTGAGGGTCACCAGTTTAGAGCCACTGAATTCCCTCTGGTCACTGAGCCAAGAGGCTCACCAAGAGGCTGCCTGCTGTGGCAAGGCCAGGCCACTGCTTGGCAGAGGCAGAGTCTTGGCAGAGACCCCAGACTGGGAGGTTATATGAGGAACCCTAAGACCCTGAGAGGGCTGTAGCCCAAAGGAGTTGAGGCATGACCCTCTCCAAGGTGAGAAGTCAGGTCACAGGCTCCGGAAGCTGCAGATTGAAACAAACTGCAACCAGGATCATCCCAGTGGACAAATGCCCTCTCCCTAGAAATCAAAGGGCAGACAGGACCCCTTTCCCAAGGATCCCACCTCATTCCCTCCTCCATTAGGACACGAAGTCTCTCCCAGTTCACTCTAAAGCCACTTTTAAGATGACAAAAGAGGAAAGGGAACCCAGCGAAGAGACTATTGAAACATATTTAAATAAAATTTTGAAATTATCTGAAAATGGCTAAATTATCAGCTCAGCTGGATGTTTGAACAGTTATTTAATTTTTCCTCCCAGCTAACCGGCTGGAAGGGGCTTGGATGGTCAGATGAATTAAAACAAAAAGAACAGAATGTTTTCTCTGCACATCGGAGTTATGAGTTCAATTTGCCACCTTGCTATAGCTTTTAAAAATAATGAAAAAGCAACAGTTCAGCTATTTTTAATCATACTGAGATTATGTGTAGAACTATAAAGCCTAGAGTTACAAGGCAGTTGAAGGTATTTGAAGCCCACAATCCCCCCACCCTGGTTCTGGAATCACTGCTTGGAAAATATTCCTTTTCCCTTATTTTGCTGTGAAAATGAAATTAAAAAAAAAAAAAAACAACCTCCTTTAGTACCTTCTTAAATTCTTCCAGGGATGGAAATGGCCATCACTGAAAAAAGCACAAAATATGTCTTTCTGTACCATTTTTCTAGACTCCACATAGATGCATTACTATATGCTAGCTTTCTCTCTTTTACTTACTTCACTCTGTATGACAATCTCTAGGTCCATCCACGTCTCTGTATATGGCACAATTTCATTCCTTTTTATGGCTGAGTAATATTCCATTGTGTATATGTACCACATCTTCTTTATCCATTCCTCTGCTAATGGACATTTAGGTTGCTTCCATGTCCTGGGCACTGTAAATAGTCCTGCAATGGGCATTGGGGTGCATGTATCTTTTGGAATTATGGTTTTCTCCAGGTATATGCCCAGGAGTGGGATTGTTATGAAGTAGATGGCTGGTGAGGGCCTACTGTATAGCATGGGTGGGGGGTGGGGAAGGAGGGGTACAATCCTTTTGTAAGATGTGTATTAAGGTCACCTTAAAAATGCACTCCAGTATACATTAGGTGAGACAAATACTGTTTGATTCCACTTACACAAGGTACCTAGAATAGTCAAACTCATAGAGTCAGGAAGTCCATCAGTAGATGCAATGGGCCAGAGGATGGGGGTGGGTGGGAAGCGGGGATGAGGAGTTAGTGTTTAATGGGGACAGAATTGCCATTTAGGAAGGTGAGATGGATGGTGGTGAGAGTTGCATAACAACATGATGCCATCAAAATGGTCCAGTTAAATATGGTTAAGATAGTATGTTTTCTATTGTGTGACTTTTCCACAATTAAAAATATTTAAAAACATCTTTCTTCTTTTAAGTTGAGATCTGATTTTTTGTATTTCCTTTATCCATTGCCCTTTGCAACATCTTTAGGACACCACTTTTTTCCCTTTCCACTACCCTTCCCTGGGATGTAAATTAGCAATTACTTACTCCCACAACAAAGTCTGAGGTCATAAATGAGGGCAGCCAGTAGTTTAATCTGTGAGAGATTGTGATATCATCTAGTTCGTCTGGTAACCACAGCAAATCACAGAGAGTGCAACCATAGGGGAAGAAGTACACTTTTTCCTATTTATACTGACTCAGTTTTTTCTTTCTCAGAACTAACAGACTTCGAAAAATAGGTAAAGTTATAACCTCAATCTTGGTAAAAATTCCAAAGGTAATCAGAAATCTTACTTTGTAATATCTAAATGAAACATAGAGCAACTAAGCCAATATGTGTGTGTGTTGAAGTAATCTGTTGAAACAGGAAGATTCAAATTGCAAAGTCAGACAACTTGCAACAACATAATACATTTGTTTATTTAGTTAATATTACAATGGAAACAGGTTAAGAGCACTAGATTTGTGTCCTCAGAAGAGGATAATGATCAAGACTTTTATTGGTAAATTTCACTGTCCTTAACTATTAAAAATCTATTTTCCAAAGGAGTAATAATATGCATGATTTTTAAATGACAGATCTAAACTTTCAAATTTATGACCAAAAGCATATTTGTTCATTAAATAAAACTTTAAAGGACATTGTAACTCCTGGTTACTGCTTTCAGAAAAGCACAATGTTCTTGAAGCAAATATACACAAAACATCTTTCCATAGTGATTTTCAACCATTGTGTATCATGTTTATGAAGGAACCTGAGAACCCCAGATGTTGAGAACTCCTGAGTGTTGTAATACACTCTGGTTTACTGAAACAGTCAACCAACAAACATGTATTTAATGCCTACTATGTAGAAGCCAGCAATCTAAAGCAACCCAGGTAATACAAAGAAGTAAAATTATTGGTCTTTGCCCTGCTCAGGCTTCCAATGAAGTTGGTCAGATATAACACAGACACAAATTAATTTACTTTCGATGTCTTCAAAAGAAGTGCCAGTGTTACCCAGACTATATGTTAGAATCACCTATGCTGCGAACCTAGAAGAAGCAGGTACATAACAAGGACATCCTCAGTGCCTGCTAAAGTCTGTCTGAATCAGGCTGTGGAGTTCCAAGTTTGAGGGGAGGCTATTTGAACCCTCATATCTAAAAGTATTCTAGCCAGTCTCACACCTGTCACTGTTCATGACTGTGTTTGGCAATTGCTTCATGGACTTATGACAAGGGAGCAAGATAAATGTATCTAGTATGTGAGTCTATTTTGACTTGAATATATGTATATATATATACATATATATATATTCAAATCATATGTAGGGCGATGTTGAAAGCTGGGACTCTCCACTCTGCATGCTGCTGCTGCGTCGCTTCAGTCGTGTCCGACTCTGTGCAACCCCATAAATGGCAGCCAACCAGGCTTCCTGTCCCTGGGATTCTCCAGGCAAGAACACTGGAGTGGGTTGCCATTTCCTTCTCCAATGCATGAAAGTGAAAAGTGAAAGTGAAGTCGCTCAGTCCTGTCCGACTCTAGCGACCCCATGGACTGCAGCCTATCAGGCTCCTCCATCCATGGGATTTTCTAGGCAAAAGCACTGGAGTGGGGTGCCATTGCCTTCTCCGCCACTCTGCATGGGAGGAGGCTAAACCACATTATTTAAAACAAGAGACTACATAAGAAAAGTAGGAACAACTCTGCGAACTTCACTGACGACAAGCCAAAACAGAAAGGCTAGAGGAAAGAATCAGAGAAGAGGGCCTAGCAAAAAAGAGAGGTTTTGAGGGGACCTTGGGGGTCCCCTGCCACCTCCGGGCCGGCCCCACCGCCTATATAAAGGCCCTGGGCTAGGGCAAGTAGAGAAAAGGAAAGCAGAGACCACATTTTTCAAACACCACAAATAAATAAATAAATATGTTAAGCAAGAGAATAACTTATTAGGCACCGCTTGAAAGGCCGCACCCTCTAGCCTGTAGGTGGCGGTGACACGGTCGGGACTGGCCGAGACTGGGAAGGCATAACCCGAGGTCTCCGCCCGGTGCCTGTTGTGACTCTTGGATGGGCACCTCCAGGAGCTAGGGTGAGGGAGAAAGCCAAGTGGAGCTGCACCCACGCTCCCGGGCGTCCCCCGGGGCAAGCGCACCCTGTCCCTCCTGGCTTAAGGCAGACCAGCGCCCCGGCAGTCCCCCTGCGCTTGGTCTTTGAAACCAAAAGCGCCCTTTGTGAACCAGGCGGGAGGGTGACTTCCATTAAAGCCTTCCTCCCCCATCAAACCCCGGAATCTTTTTTAAAACCCCTAGTCACTTGTTCTCAGCTCCTTTTTGCTCCAAAGAAGGGGTTTGGATAGGATCGCAGAATGCCTGGGGCTCGAAGCGCGGGACCGATTTTACTAAGCACCTGGCTCCGCTCTGGGTGGAGGGGGAGTCGGCGGGAGGTTTGGGGATGGGATGCGCGCACCTTCCCTCACTCGAGTGAGAGGAAAGACCCGTTGCCTAGATCCTTCTCCAGTCCGAGTTCCCTGAAAAGAGGGCTGCGGAGAGGAAGAGCGAGGGTTCGCCAGGCTCCGCTAGGGGCATCAAGCAGAATCCTGGCGAGCGAGGGCGCCGCAGGGCGCGGCTGAGGGCGAGCTGGATTTTCCCGAGGGAAACCTGTGGCAGTAACCGTGGCTCAGCTTAAACAGAAACAACGGCTGGCGGGGCTGAGGGTCGGGCGGAGTTGGAGACGTTTATAAGTTCACCACCTGCACCTGCAGAACCTGGCGGAAAGAAAGACCGAAATTGCCTTGGGCAGGGGGAGCATAGAGGGATGCAAAAATACAAGCGCAGGGGAGGAAGAAGCGGAAGAGGGGCCCGCTAGTCTTCCCAGCTTATAAACAAAGCTCCGGGTCCACGTTTGTCTCGCGCCTTTCCCGGGTCTCCACCCGAAGCGCACAGTGGGCCCAAAGGCCCCACTTTTATTCTCGCAC
Organism: Tragelaphus eurycerus; assembly: GCA_935064755.1. Taxonomy (NCBI): domain Eukaryota; kingdom Metazoa; phylum Chordata; class Mammalia; order Artiodactyla; family Bovidae; genus Tragelaphus; species Tragelaphus eurycerus. Next base: position 11,322,814 of record CAKXYN010000038.1, read on the forward strand.
CCCGACGCCGGGGGTCCTTTAGCCTCTCGCATCTGGCCTCCCTTTCTCCTCATCCTCCCCTTCTCTGGTCTCAAGGCCCCCCGGCTCGGACCCGGGGCTCAGAGGGTCGTGATCCTGGACGTGCAGGTGCCATTACGGAAGACGCCGCCGGACTCCAGGTTCTCGGGCTGGAAGTCCTCCACGCTGTAAGCGCGGCTCTTGAGGGCCGTGGCGTAGTAGTCGACCGGCTCCTCGGCGGCGTTGTCCATCCAGCTGAGGCAAAGGATGCGCTGGAAAGAGCGCTTGAAGTTGTCTGAAAGGAAGCCGTAGAGGATGGGGTTGGCGCAGCTGTTGGCGTAACCGAGGATGACCGACAGCTGGCTCACCGTGGCGTCGTCCTGCTCCGCGAACACGTTGACTAGCTGCACCACATAGAAAGGCATCCAGCAGATGACAAACACCATCACCACCATCATCACCATCAGGGTGATCTTGCGCTCCGAGCGTTTGCGCTGCTGCCAGCCGGCCTTGAGGGCCACCATGCGCATTTTGGCGATGATGAGCACGTAGCACAAGCAGATGGCCCCGACGGGCAACAGGAAGCCCATGAGGAAAGTGTACAACACGAAGCCCACCAGCCAGCGCTGGGCGGGCTCGGGCATGAGCATGTTGCAGGCCACCGTGCCGTCGCTGTTGGCCGCCGTGCGCGAGAAGACCACGATGGGCAGAATGACGAGCAGCGACAGCACCCACACGCCCAGATTCACCACCTTGGCCACGGTGGGCCGGCGGTAGCGTGCGGCCTTGATGGGGTGCACCACGGCCACGTAGCGGTCCACGCTAAGCACAGTCAGACAGTAGATGCTGGTGAACATGTTGACTGCGTCCACGCTGAGCACGAGGCGGCAGAGTAGCGCGCCGAAGGGCCAGTGGCGAAGCAATGTGGAGGTGACCAGGAAGGGCACGCTGAGCATGAGCAGCTCATCGGCGATGGCCAGGTTGAGGATGTAGATGTTGGTGGCCGTCTTCATCTTGGCGTAGCGCAGGATCACGTAGATGACCATGGAGTTCCCACAGAGCCCCACTAGGCACACCACGGAGTAGATGAAAGAGATGAGGATAGCGCTGCCCTGGCCCTCGCTCAAGGTCCCGTTCTGGGACGCGTTTCGCCCCGGTTCTTCCATCCCGTCTGCAGTGCCGGCCCCGGGGCCCCTGCTGCCGCCGCCTTCGCCGCAGCTGCCTGGGCTGGGGCTAGGAGAGGAGGGAGAGGAGGCGGTGCCATTGGGGAACATCTCAGCTGATGGGGGCCGGTGGGGCTGCCGGGGCTAGGACGTTCTCCGGGCGACCCCCGCCGCTGGCGCCCTCACTCGGCACCCCGGCGGTCCGCCCGCAGCTCGTAGTCACCCGGCGCCTGCGGGAAGCGCTCAGCGACTGCAGGAAGCGCAGCTCCACCGCTGCCGGCGGAGCGCATCGCCCGGCGGCTGCCGGTGCGCAGCCGCTCGCCGCTCCTGGGCGCCTGGGCACACGCGAGCGTGGAGAGGGGAGGCCGGGAGACTGGAGCCCGGAGCGGCACAGCCATTAACTGCCGCGGCTGTGGGCTGGCGAATGATTAATAGACACCACCAGCGCGTCAGCAGCTACGAAAAGGGAGGGGGGCGGGGGGCGGAGAAAGCGAGGAAGGTAGGCGATAGAGGTGTCTTATCACCCTTCGCCCAATTTTTCCTTCCCAGTTTTGAGCTCCAGTAGACTAGAGCAGCTCCTTCCGGGGTCCTTTACCCATCCTTCAGGGAGACCTGGGGGGTGCCTCCGCTTTCCTGGAGGGTGGGTGGGGAACAAAGCTGTAGATGCTGTCCCATCCCACAGGGCTCCTAGCCAAAGCAAAGCGTGAAGCCGACCTTAGGCACAGATGATGTCTGTAGTTCATCTCAGTTTCCCTCAGTTGCCGCCCCGCCCTGAGAGACCCCCAACTCCACGCGGATCCAATCGTCCGGAGTCCTAACCACCGCCCCCCACCCCGCACCGCCCCCGCCTGCCCTTCCCCTCAGACTCGCTGCGGAATTCCTTACCCAGGGCGCGCTGTCTCCAGACCGACGCGCAGCTGGCCCGTGCAAAGTGCCTGTGCGGTCTGGTAAGCGCGGTGACGTTCTCCGTGCGGTCCCTGTCCTTTCCTGGGGCGGGACCCCAGCACAGGCGCCCACTCAGATAGACTCTGAAGAGTCGCGGAAACTGACCCTAAGCCGCGAGAGCGAGGAGGAGGAAGGACCGCAACCTTGCGTTAGGGGCTTCTGCCTTACAACCCCGCAGGCAGCTCTTGGCGGGCGGGAGTGCACAAGGGCCCGGAGAAAACCCACTGCGAATCTCTTAATACAGCTGGTAGTGCCCAGAGCCCCCTGCGTCTGCCGAGCAACAGCGACTGCCGAAAGGAGGACGCGCTGCTGGGAGCGGAGGAGCCGGAACCTAACCGCTCTCCTGCCCTCCCCCATCCAAACGTGCCAGGCGCGGTATTGAAAATCCATCTAGGTGTTCGCTGGGGATAGATACGGCTGCGCCGCCTGGAAAGGCTCCGCCCGCGTCCCTGCTGTACTTTGTACCCTGCAGAGTCGGCGGGCCCCCGGGGAGGAGAGTGTGAAGGCCTGGGCGTGCAGGGGTGCCAGTCGGGGTCCGACCGTGCAGGTGATTGGACCTGTCACCAACTCCAGGAATAGCAGGAGGACGGACCTTGTTCAAGACTTTTCGTGAAATACCTAAGATTTCAGCCTTTTTTCAGCCCCCTGGATGTGTGCCCCGGCTGCTGTTTACGCTCCTAAACCTTTAAGAGACAGAAATCGATGTAGGCACACCTAAAGCTCGCTGACTTTATTTAGAAACTGAACAGTTACTAAACGAACAAAAAACAGTTCAGTTATCATGACTTTTAACGATCTGTTAGGACGTCCCACTCTCCCTAATCTGGGTTCCCTTGGGCTTTCCAATTCTTTCAGTCCAAAAGAATTCAGTTCTTTTCAAGATCCCCTTAAGTCCTTGTCTGAATCGTGTGAGTTCCTAGGAAAATTGATCCGCAGCATCCTAGTGCTGCGGGGGCTCTTTCAAGATTTAGCTTTGTGTTCAGTTTTTATTAGTTCTTCCTGTCAGTGGGAAGCACCCACTGTCTTGTGAGTCTCATCATCCCTTCCATCAGTACCGTTTACAATAAGCAGAGGCAAACGTAAACAGAAACTCCTCATCAAGGATATTTGTGCCAGACAGTGTGGAATGCAGAAATTGGAAGGGAAAAAAAAGTATAATTTCTATTTTCCCCTCCCTTTATACAGGTATCATTTGCATATATGTTTTAGTTCTCAAAACTAAGTGCTCCTCAAAGGAAAAGAAAACCTTCTGTAGTGTGTTGATTATAGCAATCAGAGATAAAAGAAAAGATGACAGACTCTCCCAGGAGTGTGTGCAATGGACACTGAATTATTAATGAGAAATGTACTAGGAAGAAATTCAAAATTTCCTAAGAAAAATTTCCCAAGTAGTTTAACTCATTGCTTTACCTCAACAAATTACTTTATCTTAAGTAGCATGTGGAATTCGTGGTTACTTTTATTTCATTTTCCTTAAAAAATACAGCACATATGGAGAAAAAAATAAAAATGTTCATTGGGTTGTTCGTTGTTTTTTATAATGGCTTTTATTTTTTTCTCCAGAAGAGCTTTTAACAAGCCAAACCTCATAATGATTTAAATGCCTCTTTGCTGATCACTGACTAAAGACACCTGGCTATTCCTCAGGAGGCTGACATTTCCACTGTCATCACTTGGACCCCTTGGTGTTGCTCAAGGCTGCTCCAGTGGCCGTGGGTGACGAGAGCCTGTGAAGCACAGCTCTACTGTTCAGGATCTCATATGCTTGTTTTGCAGTTCATCTTAGGGAAATCTCCTCTCAATTTACTGGGAGCCTCATACACAAAAGAAGACCTGATGTGAACTTGCTTTTTTGTTTCTTTGTGAAGTAGTTTCTATGATGAATTTTTAATCCATGAAAAGAGGTTGACAGTGAGGTGTTACTTTACGCCCCCTAGGGCGGCTATAATAATTTTTTTAAGGAAAAGAAAAATAACAAATGTTGACAAGCATATGGAGAAGTTAGACCCCTTATATGTTGCTGGTGGGCATAAAGAAGGATGCAGCAACTCTAGAATATTTGATGATCCTCAAGTATTCTTTAGAATTCTCAAGTATTCTTTAGAATACTTGATTCTTTTCCTCAAAAAGTTAAACTTAGAATCATCATATGACCCAGCAATTCCATTCCTAGATATTTACTCCCCCAAATTGAAAATAGACATTTGAACAAAAACTTGTACATGAATCTTCATACCAGGACTATTCATAATAGCCAAAAAGATGAACAATACCAATATCCATCAACTGATGAATGGATAAAAAAAAGTATGGTATATCCTTTTATGATCCATCCATAAAAAAGAATGTGAAGTAGGAAATGGTAAACCACTCCAGTATTCTTGCCTAGGGAATCCCATGGACAGAGGAGCCTGGCAAAAACACAGTCCAGGGGGTCACAGAGAGTCAAACATGACTGAACAGGCACTTGGCATATAAAAGGTTTGGAATTTCAAAACATGCTACAACATAGACAAACCTTGAAAATATTATGCAGAGTAAAAGAAGCCAGGCACAAGTCACGTACTGCATGATTCCATTTGTATGAAACATCCAGAACTAGCAAATTCAGAGAGACAGAGCAGCTTACAGGTTGGTTGTGGTTAAGGGGCAGAGAGAGGGGAAACAAAATGCTTCATGGATATGGGGTTTCTTTTGGGGGTTATGAAAATTTCTGAAACTAGATAGTGGTGGCATTTGTACAATGTTGTGGATGTACTAAAACCATTGAATTGTACACTTCAAAATGGTTAAGATTATGAATTTTATGTCATGTGAATTTTACTTAAATAAAAAGAGAGTTTGAGATAGAAGCCATGCCATGTTATCAAATCTTTTTAGCCATCTATTTCTTAACATTGTATCTGTGAGCTAATCCGGAACAAACAAAAACAACCAAGCAAAAGGCAGCATGTTTCCGGGCTAAACAACATGTGTTTGGAGTTGCAACTATTTTAAAATTACATTAAGAGAAGGAGCCTGGTTAGGAATCTGCCTTCCTCTCAGACCTCAATTTAATGTAAACATTTCTTAAAGACACAAGAATGCTAATGTAGTCATTGGATCATTATAATGTGTAAAGAACACAGCCTACGTGTCATGTTCTGATTAAAAACTTCCCCCCTTAATTTATTACATCTCTGCTGCTGCTGCTGCTGCTAAGTTGCTTCAGTCGTGTCCGACTCCGTGCGACCCCATAGACGGAAGCTCACCAGGCTCCCCTGTCCCTGGGATTCTCCAGGCAAGAACACTGGAGTGGGTTGCCATTTCCTTCTCCAATGCATGAAAGTGAAAAGTGAAAGTGAAGTCACTCAGTCGTATCCGACTCTTAGCGACCCCATGGACTGGAGCCTACCAGGCTCCTCCGTCCATGGGATTTTCCAGGCAAAAGTACTGGGGTGGGGTGCCATTGCCTTCCCCAAGGCTTGAAAAAGCTTAGAATAAGCTTGTTTTCTTTGATAGTCACCTGTCTTTCATTTCTCCCTTATTTGCTTACTATCTTTCCTATGCTTATGTGATCTGAACATTTCTCCATATGAGAGGATAAAGAAGATGGCTTTCAAGAAGAGGAGAATGAAAGTCCTTATTTAGGAAGTTGCAGATTCTTAAGCAGACTGATTTTCTTCCCCCACCTCAATTCTCTCCTACAAGGCACACTCTACCGTGCTGTCAAGTACCAGGTGTACACTCTGATTACTGTGTTTATCTCATTGTACTGTGATTTTTGTGTGTATGTACTTGTCTGTCCCCACTTCCCAATCTGTAAGCTTGTTCAGAACAGTGGCTACGTTTTATTTATCTTTATATCTGCAACACCCAGCATAGTACCTGGAAAATTGCCCAGTACCTCCTTGTTCTTTGTTTCCCCATAGCATTCCATGGATATAGTACCTTCTTTTTTCTAACCCATAAACGGTAGACACAAAGAAATGAACTTTGAGTCTCTTGCAAGAAGAGCTTTAATATCAGTGTAATATCACCATGTGTAGTAATTCCTTATACTTTTCAATCTTCTAATTTCAATTTGCATGTCCTATATCAACAGTGATCATGCCGATGACTCATTCATTGATCATTCTTGGTCTTAAATTTCCTGGCAGAGAAAGGGCTCTGGAAAATGGGTAGTATGTACTTTAGTAACTAATGATGGTTATTTAATAGTATCATGCAGCGTGAAAGCCATTATATGTGGAAGATTGTTTCTTTCTAATTGCAGCTCTGTGTCCCAGTTGGTTTGGTGAAATAGTAATTATCAGGAACTCAAACTCTGCTTCTGTCAAAATCGTTACTAATATTTTTTTTTTTTTTCCAATTGGAGCCCACGGTGATCCTCAAATGAGCTCCAGTAATCCATGCCAGTGGTAAAGGGGCTGGCTGGGGCCAAGGATTAAGGGAACAAACGCTTCCTGGAGCATACTCTGTACTGGCATCATCAGAATTGTGTTTACACACACCTGTCTGGGCAGATGGGCCCAAGCTGGCTATGAGGGGTGAGCACCACTCAGCAACATGACCCACAGAAGAGGTGTATGTCACTTAAGGACCATCTGTCATTAAGCAGTTAGCATGATGACAGTCTAATAAGAAAGTCACCAGAGTGCAACAGTTGCTAGAGGGCTAAGCAGCGATCCCAGGCATCATTTCCCAGCGAAGCCCCAATGCTTCTCAACAGCCCCAGTGGCCTGTGGTTCAGATCATCACCAATCTCCGCCTTAGCTGGATGATGATTTTCCTGTTGCCTCTTGTGAAACAGTAGGGCCTTGTCTTTTCTTGTGTGCTCTCAAAAACACACACGTGGTGCATGCATCTTTGCCTTCTGCTGGAGGCAGGAAGAGCAGGCATGAGTGGCGAGCTCAGAGCCAGTGGGAGTGGTCCAGGAAGGGAAGCCTGCTCACTCCCTCCTCCTAAGAACCTGCAGCCTCACCTACACCAGCCCCTGCCTCTGTACTCCCCTTTCTAGGCAATTGTGAGGATGGGGCTAGGAGCCAAAGCACTTTACCTCAACCTTGAGGAAGCAGTTTGTGTGACTGCCTGACTCTTCCTTTCCTGCTAGGAGAGACAGGTAAGAAGAATACACAGTCCAGGTAGGACCCCTGGCCTGAATAGAAGTCACCATTCTTTGACAGCTGTCTGGGTGAACTGAAATTTCACTACTTAAGCAGTTAGCTATGGGCTTCCCTCATAGTTGGTAAAGAATCTGCCTGCAATGCAGGAAACACATATAATTGTATTGTATAGGGCTGGGCTTCCCAGATGACCCTAGAGGTAAAGAACCTGCCTGCCAAGGCAGGAGACGAAAAAGACAATTCAGTCTCAGGGTTAGGAAGATCCCCTGGAGGAGGGCATGGCAACTCGCTCCAGTATTCTTGCCTGGAGAATCCCATGGACAGAGGAGCCTGGCGGGCTACAGTCCACGGGGCTGCAAAGAGTCGGACACGACTGAAGCGACTTAGCATGCAGGCATTGTGTGTGGCCACTCTTGGTCCCCATTTCTTAGTGAGGAAGAACTGGAAATTAATATTAGAATTCCATTATTTATGAATAATCAGATCAGATCAGATCAGTCGCTCAGTCATGTCCGACTCTTTGCGACCCCATGAACCGCAGCACGCCAGGTCTCCCTATCCATCACCAGCTCCTGGAGGTCACCCAGACTCACACCCATCAAGTCAGTGATGCCATCCAGCCATCTCATCCTCTGTCGTCCCCTTCTCCTCCTGCCCTCAATCCCTCCCAGCATCAGAGTCTTCTCCAATGAGTCAACTCTTCGCATGAGGTGGCCAAAATACTGGAGTTTCAGCTTTAGCATCATTCCTTCCAAAGAAATCCCAGGATTGATCTCCTTCAGAATGGACTGGTTGGATCTCCTTGCAGTCCAAGGGACTCTCAAGAGTCTTCTCCAACACCACAGTTCAAAAGCATCAATTCTTTGGCGCTCAGCCTTCTTCACAGTCCAGCTTTCACATCCATACATGACCACAGGAAAGACCATAGCCTTGACTAGGCGAACCTTTGTTGGCAAAGTAGTGTCTCTGCTTTTGAATATGCTATCTAGGTTGGTCATAACTTTCCTTCCAAGGAGTAAGCGTCTTTTAATTTCATGGCTGCAGTCACCATCTGCAGTGATTTTGGAGCCCAGAAAAATAAAGTCTGACACTGTTTCCACTGTTTCCCCATCTATTTCCCATGCAGTGATGGGACCAGATGCCATGATCTTCGTTTTCTGAATGTTGAGCTTTAAGCCAACCTTTTCACTCTCCACTTTCACTTTCAAGAGGCTTTTTAGCCCCTCTTCACTTTCTGCCATAAGAGTGGTGTCATCTGCATATCTGAGTTTATTGATATTTCTCCTGGCAATCTTGATTCCAACTTGTGTTTTTAATCAAAACTAAGTAATTTATTCATTAAAATAACAAATGTTTATTGAGTGCCCACTGAGTAGCAGGCACTGTCCTAGGCATTAGAGATACAGTGGCAGAGACAGAACTAGTTTCCAGTGGATTTCTAGCAAGGCAGGAGAGTCAACATGTGGACAAATGGATGATGTAATTGCATTTAGTGATAAATTCTAAGAAGATAAGTAGGGATGAGGGGCCAGAGAGTGCTGGAGTGGTGGGTGTACTTGACCTAGGTTAGATCAAACGGGCAGGGAAGGTGATGCTCCAAGAACAGCCCCAGAGGATGAGAAGGTGAAGGAACAACACTTCGGTTACAGCAGCATGTGTGAAACGGCGGTGGTTCGGCTGACATCCGTGTCAGGCCCGCTTCAGTTATGGCAGGGGGCAGTTACACCCCTGCCCCCCTTCTTTGTTTTGTTTTGACTTCCTAAAGTCACAATAACTTAGAGAACACCTTTAGATCTCATCTAGACTTCTCTTTGAACCTGGTGAACCCCAGTGACTATTTCCACTGAGTTTTCCAAGAACGTAGGCTAGGGAAACAACAGCCTCCATAGAGCACTGCCCTTGCAAGCTTTCTCCTCTGGAGCTGTGCTCCTCGTTACACCGGCATCTGTGAGCGGATAAGGAAGGAAAAGGCCAGGAGTTCAACATGTGTGAGAGCCAATGCTAGAACTGAGAAAACTTGAAGGATGCATCTCTTCTTCTCAGTGAATTTGAAAAACTCCTTCCTGAGCGGTGAGGCACAACCACGCATGCTCCGGACCATCTGCCAGGGAAGAGCATGGAGAGCACTGCACTCATCCATGAGAGGGGGCCAGAGTGCTCACCTCCGCAACTTCAAAGCAGATGAGAATGAGGATCTGCTTCAGACCAGAAGTGTATGTAGATAAGCATATTAGATGGTAGGTTGAAGGCAGGCAGGCTAGGGGGCTGGGGTGGGGAGGGGTGGCTTCTAGAAAACGGGGGATCAGGTGGGCTTGGTGTTGTCCTCTGTAATCACACTTGATATGCAACTGTCTACCATAACAATTCAGAGTAAAAACAAAATCCTGGTTTTCAGTCGTCACATCTCTCTCATCAGTGATAGTGCAAAATTCACACACAAAGTAACAAAGACTCAGGTGTCTATAATTAATGATTCGATGATGAATGATTAATCAACTCTGCACTTCTGAAAGAACACAGTCCCTATGACTCCCTGCCCAGAGGTCCCAAGCCCACTTTTGGGGCCTGTGTGGCTAACTGCATGGCTGGTACACACACCTCTAAGCTGGAGGGGAGGCCAAGGGATGACTGTCTGAGGGAAGATAAGGCAGATGAAGAACAAACTTGGATGTGGGGACAAGGATGTGTCTACTCACTGGACAAGACAAAGCCAGGGGTGAAAACTCAAGTGGGCTGGGCTGCTGGTGGGCCAGGTTCCAGGGCAGAGCTCCTGAGGTGTGCAGGAGTCTACATCTGATTTACCAGATCATCAGGAAGGTAGGATGATAGCACATATTTTATTAATAGATTCTAAGCTGGACTTAAAACTCTCAAAATAAGCCAACCAAACAAAACAGTAAACAGTTGGGTCTCTGGGAAAACTGTGAGCACAGATGTTCCACCCAGGCCACTGAACATGGAGAGCGGATGCCCCAGCAGCCATTGCCTCCTTTTCTGCCCAGTCCCGTGGCCCTTCCTCATTCCAAAATAGAATTTTGCTCCTACTCTAGTTGAAAAACAACAGATTACATAAATAACCATTGACGCAAAGAAGTAACAGCCCCAAAGGAGGTTCAGGCCCTTGGAAGAATGATCAGGAGTGAGGTGTTCTGGAAGTATGGTTGACATCTGGGCCCCAAGTTTGCCAGTAATCAACAGCATGGCACAGCTTTAACAGTGAACATCTTTCATGGGGCAATGCATGCATGCTAAGTTGTTTCAGTCACGTCCAATTCTTTTGCAACCCCACGGACTGTAGCCCGCCAGGCTTCTCTGTCCACGGGATTCTCCAGGCAAGAATACTTCAGTGGGTTGCCATGCCCTCCTCCAAGAGATCTTCCCAACCCAGGGATCGAACCAGCATCTCCTAAGGCTCCTGCACTGGCAGGTAGGTTCTTCACCTCTAGTGTCACCTGTGAAGCCCTGAGGGAGCAAAGGAGGCATTAAATATATTTCCTGTATGTAATACAATTGAACAGTAATTAAACACTAAAGCTATTGTTGCTGATGAATTTTTGTAGACAAAGAAAAATATTCAAAACATTGCTGTGTAAAAAATCGATTTCTAAAGTATATGAGCCCATTAAATACACACACACTCCCCAGCTGAGCATATGTCTGCAAAGGCCTGAAAGGACAATTACTAAGGTGTTGAAAGTGATTATCATGAAGCAGTTTGGTTATGGATGTCTCATCTCCCTTTTGTACGTAGAGATTTTCTAATTTTTCAGCCATGAGTGTGTATTGCTTTTGAATAAGATAAAAGTAATAAAAGCTTTTTTTTAATTAAAAAAAAAAAAAAGACTCTAGGCCATAAAGTGGCTGCTCAATTTTATGGGGCATTCACCTATTTATTTCCTCCGTAATTATTTTTGCTTTCAGAAAAACACTGATAAATTTATTCTAGAAATTAACATATTGTGATGCAAATTCAATAGCAAACAAAATGCATCCGGTAGAAGGTGATAGAAGGAATGCAAACAGGACCTGGAGTAGTATACTGTCTTCCAGAAACCCCTATACCCCTTGGTGCGTGTGCCTGAGTCTGCTGCGGGAATTGCTATTGTCATGTAAATCACCAGAAAATGTTTCTGAAAGCAGGGTACAATTGTCTACTGCCAAACTTCTGAGTGTGAATCATGTATTTTCCATGAATTTAACCTTGTGCAGATTATTTGACCTGTTTGTGCCTCAGTTTCTTTTTTTGTAAAGTGAAGATAATGCATCTACCTGAGATGATTGTTAAAGAACTAAATATGTTCAAAATGTTTAGAGCCATGTCTGGCCTGTGGTAAGCATTATCCAAGTATTTAGTAGCACAGGATTTCCCTGCTATCTGAAAGAAGAGCATTCCTTTGAAACCTTTCATAAGCTGAAATGGTGTAAAGCAAAGAAGCAATTACCTTAAGACACATCTTGCTAACCGATGCACAAAATAAATCAAGATAAAACACAGATGCTCACAGACACAATTCAAAGCTAGGGTGCTTGATGCTGGGATGTTGAGTGTAGTTCCCAGGGAAGGACTTTGGCAGTCGCTCCCTCTGTGCTTAGTCCTCTGGGTACATGGTGCCTCTACAACCATTCATTGCAAAACAAATACTGAAAGCAATTATAATTTTGCATTTTGCCTTTTTTCATAGAAGCAAAAAATCCTTTGCAGATTCCTTTCCCTTACAAAAATAGGTATAAATACAGGTCTTCCATAAAAATAATGTGGCATAAATTGAACTTTCAAAATGCAGGGGGTACCCGTATATTAGTAAAATTATGTCTTAAGTATGAATTACAAAGCAACACTATTTTTTAATCAGTCAAAAGAACGTAAAAATTTTGTTTTTGCCTCTTGCTAAAAACTCAATACAGTAGGTCTAGCATGCACCTATTCTGAGATATTTACTGAGCAATGACTCTGTGCATGTTACATATTCTTTCTTTTTTCCCTCCTGCCTACACAGTCTCATAATTCAGCACTGTGAACTGTGTCCCACTTGCAGGCTTTTAGGGCATGTCACACATTCAGCTAAAATAACTCCAAAATGTTAGTCACTTCTATCAACATTATACCCACAGTGAAGCCAGTTCATCCACATCATAAGGCTTTAAACTAACCCCTGCATTCATTGCTTCAAACAACCCAATTGTTATGCAGGGACAGTCTGACATGACTTTTCTTTTTGTCTCAATTGGCAGAGAGACCTCCAAGCCCCCAAGCTGATAACTATAGTTGGAAAATGCTTTCAAATTCTTTTCTTTCTTTTCTTTTTTTTTTAATGCAGAGTTGAAAGGCATGTAAGATTCTAGTTCCCCAACCAGGGATCAAACCTGTACCCACTGCAGTGGAAGGTTGGTGTCTTAACCACTAGACCATCAGGGAATTCCCAGAAAATGCTTTCAAATTCTGAAGAGAAGTGCTGGTCCACCCCCTTTCAACCATCACTCCCTCCAGGCTATATCCAGGAGTAGAAAGGAAGATCGAGGGAGATTATTCTCTTAGAGAGCTTTGTCAGAATGCTGTGCATTTCCCTCCCACACAAGATGGAAAGTGTCTTCTCCCACAGTCAGTAAAGCATAGGGGCCTCTATAAAACCCCTTGGGAGCTTGTTGGGTGTCCCCTGAGGTTGGTAAGACACAGAGACCGGTTGTTGTTGTTTTTCAGTCACTCAGTTGTGTGTGACTCTTTGCCACCCCTCGGATTACAGCTACCAAGCTTCCTAGTCCTTCACTGTCTTCTGGAGTTTGCTCAAACTCTTGTCAGTTGAGGTGATGATGCCATCCAACCATCTCGTGCTCTGTCGCCCCCTTCTCCTGATTATAATTTGGAAAATTTGAAGGTGAGCAGGAGATCTGCTGGAACTTCTACAGATGACAGAGTGACGAGGAAAGACTACAACTGGAAAAAGCTGAAAGTGAGGTAGAGGTGGTGTTTCCTGTGACCTGGAATGGACAGACAGGTGGGAGCACGAGGAGGGACTCTGGCCACCTGGTGGAGGAATATGACCTCAGCAGGAAGGTATGTGCCAGGAGGAGGGGTTGGGGGTGGGCATATGACCAGCTGGTGAAGATTGCTGGGCAGGCCAGAGAAGGGCATGGGGAAAATCTCCTGAAAGATGTGAGAGTGATGCTGAAGAATCCACCGAGAAATCCCCCAAGAGAAAGAGCCACTCCCAGTGTTCACCGTGTGGTGATTAGAACTGCCAATCAAGGAAGAGCTTTCGTGTCCATCATGTCTGTTACGGCTCTTCCCTCTCCTTCACAGGCACCAAAGGCAAAAAAGGAGTCAGAGAAAATAATGTAAAGGAATAATAAACACTCTGATAAGCTGTGAGGATATTTTGTACAACACGGAAAACATAGCCAATATTTTATAATAATTGTACATGGAGTATAACCTTTAAAAACTGTGAATCACTATGTTGCATCTCTGTAAAATATACAATAATATTATACATCAACTATCAGATCAGATCAGTCGCTCAGTCGTGTCCGACTCTTTGCGACCCCATGAACTGCACCACGCCAGGCCTCCCTGTCCATCACCAACTCCCGGAGGTCACTCAGGGAGGTCACATCCATCGACTCAGTGATGCCATCCAGCCATCTCATCCTCTGTCGTCCCCTTCTCCTCCTGCCCCCAATCCCTCCCAGCATCAGAGTCTTCTCCAATGAGTCAACTCTTCGCATGAGGTGACCAAAATACTGGAGTTTCGGCTTTAGCATCATTCCTTCCAAAGAAATCCCAGGGCTGATCTCCTTCAGAATGGACCGGTTGATTCTCCTTGCAGTCCAAGGGACTCTCAAGAGTCTTCTCCAACACCACAGTTCAAAAGCATCAATTCTTTGGCGCTCAGCCTTCTTCACAGTCCAGCTCTCACATCCATACATGACCACAGGAAAAACCATAGCCTTGACTAGGCGAACCTTTGTTGGCAAAGTGATGTCTCTGCTTTTGAATATGCTATCTAGGTTGGTCATAACTTTCCTTCCAAGGAGTAAGCATCTTTTAATTTCATGGCTGCAGTCACCATCTGCACTGATTTTGGAGCCCCAAAAAATAAAGTCTGACACTGTTTCCACTGTTTCTCCATCTATTTCCCATGCAGTGATGGGACCAGATGCCATGATCTTCGTTTTCTGAATGTTGAGCTTTAAGCCAACATTTTCACTCTCCTCTTTCACTTTCATCAAGAGGCTTTTTAGTTCCTCTTCACTTTCTGCCATAAGGGTGGTGTCATCTGCATATCTGAGGTTATTGATATTTCTCCCAGAAATCTTGATTCCAACTTGTGTTTCTTCCAGTCCAGCATTTCTCATGATGTACTCTGCATATAAGTTAAATAAGCAGGGTGATAATATACAGCCTTGACGAACTCCTTTTCCTATTTGGAACCAGTCTGTTGTTCCATGACAAGTTCTAACTGTTGCTTCCTGACCTGCATACAAATTTCTCAAGAGGCAGATCAGGTGGTCTGGTATTCCCATCTCTTTCAGAATTTTCCACAGTTTATTGTGATGCACACAGTCAAAGGCTTTGGCATAGTCAATAAAGCAGAAATAGATGTTTTTCTGGAACTCTCTTGCTTTTTCCATGATCCAGCGGATGTTGGCAATTTGATCTCTGGTTCCTCTGCCTTTTCTAAAACCAGCTTGAACATCAGGAAGTTCATGGTTCACATATTGCTGAAGCCGGGCTTGGAGAATTTTGAGCATTACTTTACTAGCGTGTGAGATGAGTGCAATTGTGCGGTAGTTTGAGCATTCTTTGGCATTGCCTTTCTTTGGGATTGGGATGAAAACTGACCTTTTCCAATCTTGTGGCCACTGCTGAGTTTTCCCAATTTGGTGGCATATTGAGTGCAGCACTTTCACAGCATCATCTTTCAGGATTTGGAATAGCTCCACTGGAATTCCATCACCTCCACTAGCTTTGTTCGTACTGATGCTTTCTAAGGCCCACTTGACTTCACATTCCAGGATGTCTGGCTCTAGGTCAGTGATCACACCATCATGATTATCTGGGTCGTGAAGATCTTTTTGTGCAGTTCTTCTGTGTATTCTTGCCACCTCTTCTTAATATCTTCTGCTTCTGTTAGGTCCATACCATTTCTGTCCTTTATCGAGCCCATCTTTGCATGAAATGTTCCTTTGGTATCTCTGATTTTCTTGAAGAGATCCCTAGTCTTTCCCATTCTGTTGTTTTCCTCTATTTCTTTGCATTGATCACTGAAGAAGGCTTTCTTGTCTCTTCTTGCTATTCTTTGGAAGTCTGCATTCAAATGTTTATATCTTTCCTTTTCTCCTTTGCTTTTCGCTTCTCTTCTTTTCACATCTATTTGTAAGGCCTCCCCAGACAGCCATTTTGCCTTTTTGCATTTCTTTTCCATGGGGATGGTCTTGATCCCTGTCTCCTGTACAATGTCACGAACCTCATTCCATAGTTCATCAGGCACTCTATCTATCAGATCTAGGCCCTTAAATCTATTTCTCACTTCCACTGTATAATCATAAGGGATTTGATTTAGGTCATCCCTGAATGGTCTAGTGGTTTTCCCTACTTTCTTCAATTTCAGTCTGAATTTGGCAATAAGGAGTTCATGGTCTGAGCCACAGTCAGCTCCTGGTCTTGTTTTTGCTGATTGTATAGAGCTTCTCCATCTTTGGCTGCAAAGAATATAATTGATCTGATTTCGGTGTTGACCATCTGGTGATGTCCATGTATAGAGCCTTCTCTTGTGTTGTTGGAAGAGGGTATTTGCTATGACCAGTGCATTTTCTTGGCAAAACTCAGTTAGTCTTTGCCCTGCTTCATTCCGTATTCCAAGGCCAAATTTGCCTGTTACTCCAGGTGTTTCTTGACTTCCTACTTTTGCATTCCAGTCCCCTAGAATGAAAAGGACATCTTTTTTGGGTGTTAGTTCTAAAAGGTCTTGTAGGTCTTCATAGAACCGTTCAACTTCAGCTTCTTCAGCGTTACTGGTTGGGGCATAGACTTGGATTACTGTGACATTGAATGGTTTGCCTTGGAAACGAACAGAGATCATTCTGTCGTTTTTGAGATCGCATCCAAGTACTGCATTTTGGACTCTTTTGTTGACCATGATGGCCACTCCATTTCTTCTGAGGGATTCCTGCCCACAGTAGTAGATATAATGGTCCTCTGAGTTAAATTCACCCATTCCAGTCCATTTTAGTTTGCTAATTCCTAGAATGTTGACACTCACTCTTGCCATCTCTTGTTTGACCACTTCCAATTTGCCTTGATTCATGGACCTGACATTCCAGCTTCCTATTCAATATTGCTCTTTACAGCATCGGACTTTGCTTCTATCACCAGACACATCCACAGCTGGGTATTCTTTTTGCTTTGGCTCCATCCCTTCATTCTTTCTGGAGTTATTTCTCCACTGATCTCCAGTAGCATATTGGGCACCTACTGACCTGGGGAGTTTCTCTTTCAGTATCCTATCATTTTGCCTTTTCATACTGTTCATGGGGTTCTCAAGGCAAGAATACTGAAGTGGTTTGCCATTCCCTTCTCCAGCGGACCACACCCTGTCAGATCTCTCCACCATGACCCGCCCATCCTGGGTTGCCCCATGGGCATGGCTTAATTTCATTGAGTTAGACAAGGCTGTGGTCCTGGTGTGATTAGATTGACTAGTTTTCTGTGAGTATGGTTTCAGTGTATTTGTCCTCTGATGCCCTCTTGCAAGACCTACCGTCTTACTTGGGTTTCTCTTACCTTGGGCGTGGGGTATCTTCTCCCTGCTGCTCCAGCAAAGCACAGCCATCGCACCTTACCTTGGACGAGGGATCTCTCCTCACCGCCGCCCTTCCTGACCTCGGTCGTGGGGTAGCTCCTCTCGGCCGTGCTTAGTGCGCAGGTCCTCACCACCGTCCTTCCTCGGTAGTTGGGTAGCTCCTCTCGGCCGCGCTCTTAGTGCGCCACGCAGCCGGCGAGGCGCTCTTAGTGCGCCGGTCGCGGAAGGCGAGGTGCTCTTAGTGCGCCGGTACATCAACTATACTGCAATTTAAATATTTCTTTAAGAAAGAAATAATCAAGAATCCAACCACTCGCCTCTTCCTTATTATAGAATCCAAACACGGAACAGGCTGAAGCTGGTACAGGGACAGGAGCTTTGAGTTGAACCAGAAATTAAAGTTTCAATTTAGAAAGAATTGTTTTATACAATGTCTGAAAATGAGACTGCTGATATCTGAAAGTAAATAAAAAATTGATGGGATCCATGCACATTAAGACTTTCCACCCAGTTTTATGGTATTTAACCCTTCCAACCACACTATGAGGAATTTTCTACTCACTGCCCTCATTTTGCAGATGAAGAAATCAAAGCCCAGAGAGGTTGAGTAACAGGCTCAAGTCACACAGCTATAGTCAGAGCTAAGATTTGCTCAGAAATCTAGAAGAGGGCTTATCCTCTTATCCACCATGCCACATTTCTCTTGTCTTAGGGCTTACAGAGGGGTTTTCCAGGTAGCTCAGGGGTAAAGAATCCACCTGCGCAAGCAGGAGATGCAGGTTGGATTCCTGGGTCAGGAAGATCCCCTGGAGAAGGAAATGGCAAGCGACTCCAGTATTCTTGCCTGGAGAATTCCATGGACAGAGGAGCCTGGCAGGTTACAGTCCATAGTGTCGCAGAGTCAGATAACTACTTAGTGCCTAAACAGCAAAACAGGGCTTACAGAGCTCACTCAGTGAAAATACGCTTTTGACATCAAGAAGTTACATAATCAACACACCTGTAATTTTGTGACTTCTGTTTTCCTCAATGAATCCAACAATTACTTCAGTTTTCCCCTTTATTTATATTGCCTAATCATTTGAAATTAACAAATGTGTCCTTGATTAGAAATTTAGAATAATGTCTTGAAAAAAATTAGCCTTAATAAAACATTATTACAAGCCATTTAATATTGAGCCATTTATATGTCTGCACCGAAGAAAATGCATTTTTTGTTAAATGCTGGCCACCACTTCTCAGTTCTAAATGTGTCATAGCCAGTACTGTAGGTAGCTTAGCACTTGTTTTGCTTGAGAATTTCTGTGCAGATTTTTCCTGCTTTATTCTTGTTTTCTTGCCCTGCCTTACTTTTGCCCAGCCTCAGGCAAATGTATACCAAGCAGTGGGTCAGCAGAGTCACTAGATTGAGGGGAAGGACGTGGAGCCGCTTTGAAATTTGTACTGACTCCACAAAATTACAGCCAAAATGTATTCCCGGGAGAAGGAGAGGGATTGCTGCTGAAAGAAAATCAATTAAAAAATAAATAAAATTTTCTTCCCTAGAGCAAGTGCATGCACATTTCAAGTGGTCTAGGGGCTTTGCACTTGGACTTTGGTTGACTTGACTGACAGCTGTAATAGAATTGAGAATATACAGATGCCAGATTCATTCTGATGGGCACTTTCTTTCCTAACTGAAACGTTAAGCTTCTCTTCACTAAACAAGTGGGAAATCAGAATTTTCAGTCCATAAAAATGCCTTAACTGACTAGAGGGTAGCCACAGAAGGGGAAATAAAAAGTAAAATTCAATACTCACACTTGTGCCTGAGACAACAGTAAAGGAAAACAACTCTATTTTAGCACTGGAATTTTTTTTTTCTGTTTAAGAGTTTAATTGTGATGTTTTCATCTCTCAACTTGAGATTCATAGATCCGCTTTTCACACCTGCAACATTTTAGCATCTATTTATTTTCCTGGAAAATTCTATCCCATTCTCTTCATGAGAACACATGCTCTTAAAATCCACCAGGGGGAGATTTTAACACTGAGAACTTCAACAGAGAACTTCTGGGTTTGATACAGTTGTATTTCAGTTGACAGCTGGAACCACTTAAATTTTGAACTAAGCCTCTATGATAAGATTTACTTACATCTTGATAAAGCTACTCAAGATATTCCAGCTATATTAAAACCAGAGCTGAGTGGCTAGGGAGAACTGATGAAATATTGCTCCATCTTGTCAGAGAATACACAGGTGTCTGAGTGTGTGTGGGGAGGGGAGCTGGGTATGGATGGGATGAGCCCTTCTGTCTCTAGAGGGGAAATCAGAAGACAGAATAATCTCAGGCCACTGCCACTATGTGCACGGTCGGTAATGCCTAGTTTCTGCTGATACATAATACCTTGATTCGGTTTCTCAGGGCAGGCTTTGACACTGCAATTCTCTACAAGAATGATAAAAGAAGAAATGAAAAATGTATATAAGGGATATTTTTGAGACATACTTTTGAGACACATTTTTTGAGACAAATGTATATAAGAGATACTTTTGTTTTACTTGGAGAGATATGATATTATTGCAGAAATCTGGATAACCAACATCACTGCGCCTCATCCAATCATTGTTTGTATCGAGCAGCAATAACCTGCTGCCATCAGACTTCCAGTTAATTTTTTAAAATAGGTGATCTCTAGAAAGAAGTCTGTAACAGAAGTTGAGATGCAGTGTCATCTCCAAAGTTTGATTAACTCCTACTAACATGTAAGGGTGTCCCTAATGCTCCATTTAACCACTGCAGTTTTATGGATTTTTTTTTTTTTTCAAATTGAAAAACAGGATATAAAGACCACTAGTGCTAGTTCTAGGAGAAGGCAATGGCACCCCACTCCAGTACTCTTGCCTGGAGAATCCCATGGACGGAGGAGCCTGGTGGGCTGCAGTCCCTGGGGTCGCTAAGAGTCAGACACGACTGAGCGACTTCACTTTCACTTTTCGCTTTCTTGCATTGGAGAAGGAAATGGCAACCCACTCTAGTACTCTTGCCTGGAGAATCCCAGGGACAGGGGAGCCTGGTGGGCTGCCGTCTATGGGGTCGCACAGAGTCGGACACGACTGAAGTGACTTAGCAGCAGTGCTAGTTCTAATACAGATATTTCCCTTTCTGCCATTTTCAGAGGTGAATTTCTGCTGCATACAAATGTCTCAAACATTTCTGACAATGAATGAAATTTTTCATACTCTTGAGTGAAAAAAAAACAAATATACATATATATATATAATATATATATATTATTTTCCCCAAGCAGTATAATAAACAAACTAAGCACATCTTTTAAAATATTATGTGAGTGGGTTTTCTGTTTTCTTTTGTTTTTTTGAGATTTGAATTAATGTTTTATCCGTTTATTTCCTTAGCTCAGTAGACAACACACTCTCAGGCTCTTGCCTTGGTGTGGTATGTGGCTGGCTTCCTGGCTTTTATTCTGCAGGGCTTAGGCCAATTGAGAGAATATGGTTTGAGAAGAAAAATTTCTCCAGAATGAAAGGAGCTCTCCAGCACCATGATGGGGTGAGGGCAAGGGAGAGGTCTGTGAGTTCCAAGGATAGAGAGGCTTTGTTCCTGGCAGAGCTCGATGAATACAACAAGACCTTGGAGACATTGGCCAGATCCTGCAGAGTGGAGGCTTGAGTTTAGATCTGGGGCCGCCAGTCTCCCCCATGAGTGTGTGCTTGGAACAAGCATGGGAGCAGCAAGGTAATGGACTGTGAAAGCTGCTCCCTGGATGACTGAGCTGTAACTGAAGGTCACCAACAAGTGAGGTCCAGAAGGGTCTCTAGATACTTTAGATCTGGGTGAGAAATCACAGCCTTCAAGGGAAAGAAGCACGGGGAAGAGCATAAAGGATTTCTCACCAACTTTAGAAAAATCTGGGCCCTAAACATGAGCGCCAGCCTTCCAGGGAGTTCATGTCTTTGTCCCACCCTGCATGTTCTTCAGGTGGGAACTCCCAAACGTCAGCCCCTCTTAACGTAACTGCTTTCCCTATTCTGACCAGACCCAGGATGCCTTACTCCAGACACTTTCTCACTGGTCCTCTCAATGTCCCAGTGAATGTGGACAGGATTGCACATGGTGAGAATTTTGCTGGGCATCTTCTACAACTTCCCAGCCAAATCCCCACCCTCTGCAATCCTATCCACATTCTCCATCTCTAAAACCAAGCTCTGAGTGGCAACTAGAGAAATTCCTCAATAGCACTGGACCAGTGCTGACAATCACTATTAACAATCATGTTTCACCTCAAATTGGGCCTGTTACCTTCCCTGACAAGCTTCTGATCAGTCTCTGCACAGTCCCCTTGCCTGTTCCCCACAACTGCTACTTCAGATCATGATACTCCTTTCTAATATCCCACTTCACACTGTCCTTCCTTAACTCTCACTTTCTGGACCTCTGATTTCATTTCACAGAAAAAACAGAGTTCTTCCATGAGATAGAAACTCCCTCATGTTCATCTGACTTCCCTGGTGGCTCAGATGGTAAAGCATTTGCCTACAATGTGGAGATGCGGGTTTGATCCCTGGATCGGGAAGATTTCTTGGAGAAGAAAATGGCAACCCACTCCAGAGTTCTTTCCTGGAAAATCCCATGGACAGAGGAACCTGGTAGGCTACAGTTCATGGGGTTGCAAAGAGTCGGACACGACTGAGCAACTTCACTTCACATGTTCATTCACTCTACTCCCCAAACTTATTAACATCCAAACTCATCTTTATCTTCCCTCTCCTCTTGGGGGAAAACATTTGTCGTTGTTCAGTTGCTAAGTTATGTCTAACTCTTTGTGACCCCACGGACTGCAGCACACCAGGCTCCCCTGTCCTTCATTATCTGTTAGAGCTTGCTCAAACTCATGTCCATTGAGTCGGTGATACCATCCAACCATCTCATCCTCTGTCGCCTGTCTCCTCCTGCCCTCAATCTTTCCCATCATCAGGGTCTTTCCCAGTCAGTGGGCTCTTCAAATCAGGAGGCCAAAGTATTGGAGCTTCAGCTTCAGCATTAGTCCTTCTAATGATCCCTTTCTTAAGCAAATCCTCTGCTTTGCTTTGGCTCTCTTTCCCTTCAGCTTCTTCGGGGAATTCCTTCACAGGCTGTCCTCTGTCATTCTTATGTGGTAGACTTTCTCTTTACTTTTCCTCCTTAGCATCAGCAAGGACCACAGTCGATAACATTTATTGGTTTTAGGCATTTTGCATACTGCCAAGGACTTTCCCTAATTTCATTTTATTACTTTTTTGTTTAAGTTTAATCTTACTTAATTCTTACAACCATAGAGGTGGGTACATGAATCTCTCCATTTAACACAGGATAAAACTGAGAATAAAGATTTTTTCACCCAGCGTCTCATAGCTAGTAAATAATGTGTTTCAATTCAGTTGTCTTTATTCCAAAAGATGCAATGTTCAGTTATACACACACAGAAATATTCTTAACAACTGTTCAGTTCAGTTCAGTTCAGTCATTCAGTCATGTCTGACTCTTTGCGACCCCATGAATCGCAGCATGCCAGGCCTCTCTGTCCATCACCAACTCCCAGAGTTCACTCAGGCTCATGTCCATCGAGTCAGTGATGCCATCCAGCCATCTCATCCTCTGTCGTCCCCTTTTCCTCCTGCCCCCAATCCTTCCCAGCATCAGAGTCTTTTCCAATGAGTCAACTCTTCACATGAGGTGGCCAAAGTACTGGAGTTTCAGCTTCAGCATCATTCCCTCCAAAGAAATCCCAGGGCTGATCTTCAGAATGGACTGGTTGGATCGCCTTGCAGTCCAAGGGACTCTCAAGAGTCTTCTCAAAGAACACAGTTCAAAAGCTTTTCACTTAAAAAAACCCTCCATTGACCCTCCTCTGTGCCCCTATAGTTGGCACCATATTTCCTTCCTTCCATTCAGGACCAACTCTTTAGAAAGAACAATCAACACTTGCTATCTCATTTTCTATCATCAGTCTGCTCTTGTTAAGGTCATCACTGTTTCTTGGGTTTTTTTTTTTTTGCTAAATATAATGAAACATTTCAGGCTTTGTACTAGAGACTTTCCAGTTGATTATGACAAGGTTGGTATTCTCTCCTTCTGTATGATTTTTCCTACCAATGTCTCCTTGATATTCTCTTGCCAGATTTTTCTCTTACCTCTCTTCATGTCACTTAAGTTGATGTTCCCTGAGGTTATTCCCTCAAGCATATTCTCCCTCTGTCCACTCTCCAAGGAAGATCTCAGGCATTATCACAACTGCAACTTTACCTTTAGGCTGATGACTCACATGTCTGTATCCTTACCTGGGTCTTTCCTGAGTACCAACTACCTACTAGACACCTTCATGTAGATGGTCTAAGTGCATATCCAACTCAACATTTTCAAACCTATACCAGTTACCACCTTCTTTTCAAATTTACTTATCAAAAATTTATTCTACTAAAATGCATTGATAAGTTAGTTTATGCCAGGTACTTTTCTAGGGTCACAGCAATGAACAACAAAAACAACAACAAAAAAACCCAAATGGTTGCTTTATGTAATCTACATGCTAATGGGAAACGTTGTGTTTCCATCTGTGTCTGCTAGGATTTGATCAAGGAAGTAGAATCTATAAATATTACAGATTAAGAGGTTTATTATAAGTTCCCCTGGTGGCTCAGCAGATAAAGAATCCACCTGCAATGCAGGAGATGTGAGTTTGATCCCTGGGTCAGGAAGATCCCCTGGAGGAGGAGGGCATGGCTACCATCTTCAGTATCCTTACCTGAAGAATCCCATGGACAGAGGAGCCTGGTGGGCTACTCCATGGGGTCACAAAGAGTCAAATCTGAAGCATGTGAGCACAACACACAGGGGGTTATTATAGCTATAATACTTTACTCAGTGATGGAGGAAGCTGGGAATACTGCATTCTGAAGGAGAGAGTTGGAGGAAGTTGAGAAAGTTACTAAGCAGGACTCCTGAAACCAGACCCATCCACTAGTCAGAGTAGGACCTTAAGAACTCATGCATCAGTGGAGGGACAGCTGTTGCCTCTTCCCTTCCTGCGTCTAACCTTCAGGACCTTCAGAGAGTAATTAATGGCTCCTGCTCCATTTCTTCCCACTTAACCTTGACAACCTATAGCAAAAGGTTTCAAAGTGAAAGTGTTAGTCACCCAGTTGTGTCCAACTCTTTGTGACCCCATGCACTGTACCCCACCAGGCTCTTCTGTCCATGGAAATCTCCAGGCAAGAATACTGGACTAGGTAGTCATTCCCTTCTTCACATGATCTTCCCAACCCAGGGATCTAACCCAGGTCTCCCACTTTGCAGGCAGATTCTTTACCATCTGAGCCACCAGGAAAGATTCGAACATAGATCTATCTGTCTTCCTATCCCCAGCTCTTGTGACCTTGGACCCTAGCATTCAGGTGAGAATCTCACAAAGAGAAGAGCGCAGTCTCTTCCCTTACTCTTCCTCCCCAGCCCAGCCTCCACCTTTGAAGCTCTCCTCGTCCACCTTGAGTGTGTAATCCTCAGGGGTCTCCATCAGGCTGAAGAACTTGCACCTGGTTGGTGGGGGGTGGCATCTCCAGCCTGGGTGGGGCAGAGAGGAGTGCATAGACCCTGGCTGGATGCCTCCCTGTCCCCTCAAGCCTCAGTTTTCTACCCAGGACAGTGGGGTGTGTACAGTCTCAGCTCAGCTAAATAGACACAGTCCAAAACAACCACACTCTCATAAATAATACATAGCTAAGTTTGCCATTGCTGTTTTAAATCTGCTCTGGAAATTTCTATCTTTTATAGCTAAGGAAAGAGAGAAGAAGAAATATCCAGGATACACATCTCAAAGGAGGATGTGTTTTTCACACAAACACAGAGGAATTGTGGAATAATAGTGAGGAGGGGGCAGTAGGAGACTTGGAAGAATGAGAAGCACATCAGAGAGAAATTCAGGGTCCTCCGTGTGGAGCCCAGTTTCAGTTATGGCAAGAATAGTAGCTTGAACAGTGTTTAACCAAAACTGAGGTCCACCCAAGACCTCAGCATGTGATCTTATTTGGAAATAGGGTCTCGTCTCTGTGGATGTAATCAGTTGAGGATCTTGAGATGAAATCATCCTGACCTAGTTGGTGGTAATGTTCAGTCACTAAGTTGTGTCAAACTGTTTTTGACCCCATGGACTGTAGCACACCAGGCTCCCCTGTCCTTCACTATCTCTCAGAGTTTGCTCACATTCATGTCCATTGAGTTGGTGATGCCATCCAACCATCTCATCCTCTGTCTCCCCCTTCTCCTCCTGCCCTCAATCTTCCCAGCATCAGGGTCTTTTCCAATGAGTCAGCTCTTCGCATCAGGTGGCCAAAGTATTGGAGCTTCAGTTTAGCATCAGTCTTTCCAATGAATGGGTCCTAAATCCAATGATTAGTGCTTTTTAAGACGAGCAAGGACGCAGAGAGATATACAGGCAAGATGGCCATGTGAAGACAGAGGCAGAGACAGGAGTCATGCTGCCACAAGCCAAGGAACACCAGGAACTGCAAGAAGCTAGAAGAGGTGAGGGGGGATTCTCCCCTAAAGACTTCAGAGGGAGCACAGCTCTGGGATATCTTGATTTTGGACTTCTAACCTCCAGCCTTCTGACCTCTAGAACTGTAAGAGGAGAAATTTCTGTGTTGTAAACCACCAAATTGTAGTAACTTGTTACAACAGCCCCAAGAAACTAATAAAGTAAGAATAATTCTGTAAGCGTATTGCATCTGTGTGAAGAGGGTAAGTTTTTATAATCTTTCTTTAATTTTTAAAATATTTTATGTAAAATATTTGCCTTCTCTATTTTTAATAAATCCATTTTCTCCTTAGACTGGTAAGAGAGGATTCAGCACTCAGAACCCCAGCGATACAGATAGAGGAGCCAAGTGTGTAAGAAAAAGTGCAATGGAATTGTCTGCAAGAGGCTGTTTAATTCTTTAAATCCCTGCCGTGCTAATTAAATAATGCTAGACTATGAACTTAAAACCTACCTACTCTATCTTACTTATGCTGACATTTTCTTCCACTGTATTAAAATAACTCTACATTTTAAATTTGCTGATTGCATATGCTCTGTGTAGATTAGGGAAGAAAAGCCACAGAGGAAAGGAAAGGCTGTGTAAACTGTGTACCTCTGGAAGAGTAATATTCCCCACCCTCATTTACTTCCCATGTTGTGCCAGATGACCGAGAGCCAGGAAAGGCATAGAAGTGTAGAACCTCAGAAAGAGAAGCTGCTGGAAAAACCATCTAATGAATGAAAGTGTTAATCGCTCCATTGACTCTTTGCGACCCCATGGACTGTAGGCTGCCAGGTTCCCTGTCCATGGGATTCTCCAGATAAGAATGCTGGAGTGGGTTGCTGTTTCCTTCTCCAGGGGATCTTTCCAACCGAAGTCTCGCACATTCCAGGCAGATTCTTTACCATCTGAGTCACCGGGGAAGCCCACTAGCTGATACTTGTGATAATTTCCAAATTTTACAGTCTGGCACTGCTAAAAACTACATCTGTCTTCCTGAAAAACAGCACTTGCACATTTAAACTCAACCATCACTTCCACACCAATTCTTCTCTTTTTCGGGCTTAAGGCTCCATTTTCTTTGACTAACGTGATTTAACTCCCTGCCCCCTTTTAGGTTCATCTCCTCTAGCTGTGCTCCTGTTGTAAGACTAACGGTTCTCTCAAAGCTGAAGGACTTATCCTCCCTTGATTTCCCACAGTGACTCTAAGCAGGGTGTGTATTTCCTCACCACCCACAGATTCTATCAGAACTCCCTTCTCCACTCTCTAATAGCTTTAGTCCAATAGCTTTTGTATTGCTACAATGTATATTTCAGTTCCTACCCTGCCTCAATTGGACAGTAATCATATGAAGGAGAAGTATAATTGCTTTTCTATTTGAATCCTCAGTAAAAAAAGAAATCACATTCCTGGCCACATAACAGGGTTTAATTACTATTTGAAGTGCAAAAAAAAAAAAAAAAAAAAATGAATGGATTGTAAAGATATTCTTAGGAATGGTCTTTGGATACTGATATTTCTCGCAAAGGGCTTCCCTGGTGGTTCAGTGGTAAAGAATCCGCCTGCATTGCAAGAGAAGAGAGTTGGATCCCTAGGTCAGGAAAATCCCCTGGAGAAGGAAATGGCAACCCGCTCAACTGTCCTTGCCTGGAGAATCCCATGGAGAAAGGAGCCTGGCGGGCTGTGGTCCGTGGGGTAGCAAAGAGTCAGACATGACAGAAGCAACTAAGCACAGCACAGATACCTCTATCTGTGAAGTGACTAAGGAGTCAAAAAGAATCCAGAGTCATATAAAACCAAAACTTTGGTGTGTTGTGTGATCAAACTACCTCAAAGAACTCAATAAGAATCACATTAGAGAAAATAAGCCTTAGCTCTATGGAAGGATCAACTCCGGGTGGGGAGGACCTGGATTGGACAGGGTTTTGCCTGGTGTAGACTGGAGTCTAGATATTGCTCAGGATGGCACTTCTCTAACAACGGTCATACATCCATCAAACAGGTAAATTAATTCGAGTTGACTGTTGAACAACACAGGTTTGAACTGCACATGTCCACCTATACTGGGATTTTTTTTTTTTTTTTTCAATACTAGAGAATCCATAGATGGTTGAGTCCTTGGATATGGAACTGGGGACCTGGGGGATCTGTAGATATGGAGGAACCATGCCATGTAAACAGCAGGCAGGCTATTAGTTATACTGGATTTTTGACTACACAGAGGGTTGGTGCACTTAACCCCGGCTTTGTTCAAGGTTCCACTGTGATACAGAGGGGAGGGTGATCTAGAGCACCAAAGTAAATGATTGCAACACTGAAGGGCAGTGGGTAGGTGGCAGAAAGTTACAGTGTGAGATTTAAAGTGGAGGTTTTCTTGAAGCAGCTAGGAGAATGGTCCAGAATGGCAGCAAGGAGAATGGAGAGCACCTATCCTACTTCTAGGTCCAGAGGCTAAAGTGGGAGAGAAATAGCCACTATTTGCAAAGGTTCCAAAGTAGAAGTGTTCTTGGAAGAAAGCCAGGTTTATGTCAAAGCAGGGTGAAGACCTTGAAAGACATGGAGGAAATAGGGAATGTGGTGTTACAGGGAGCACAGACCACAAGACCACCCTCACTTCTGAGACTAACTATAAGTTCAGAGAGTTCCCCAACCACGATCAGTTCTGGATATTCACCCCAAAAGACTCACAGAACTTATTAAATGCTGTTGTCCCAGGAATGGTTTACTATAGGGAAAGGATAAGATTAAAATCAACCTAGGGAAATAAGATCGAACTAGTCAATCCTAAAGTAAATAAACACTGAATATTTATTGGAAGGATTGATGCTGAAGCTGAAGCTCCAATGCGTTGGTCACCTGATTTGAAGAACTGACTCATTGGGAAAGACCCCGATGCTGGGAAAGATTGAGAGCAGAAGGAGAAGGTGGTAACAGAGGATGAGGTGGTCAAATGGCATCACTGACTCAAAGGTCTTCCCTCATAGCTGAGACTGTAAAGAATATGCCTGTAATGCAGGAGACCCGGGTTCAATTCCTAGGCCAGGAAGATCCTCTGGAAAAGGAAATGTCTACCCACTCCCATATTCTTGCCTGGAGAATCCCATGGACAGAGGAGCGTGGCAGGTTACAATCCATAGAATCAAAAGAGTTGGACAAGATTTAGCAACTAAACCACTACCACCACCAAATCAATGGACATGAGTTTGAGCAAACTCCAGGAGATAGGGAAGGACAGGGACACCTGGCCTGCTGCAGTCAATGGGTAGCAAAAATCAGACACAACTTAGTGACTGAACAACAAGCGAAGAAGTATCTAGGGCAAAATCCAAGAAAGTACCAAACTCTGAGCTCCTAGTTTCCTCCCTACAGTCATGGCCAGCTTCACTTTCCCAGAACAGATGTCTGATGATAACATGGAGCATTGCCAGGCAAGGACACTTACCCAAGCCTTGGTGTCCAGAGTTTTTATGGGGACTCCAAAACATAAGGTTGGTTTACTGACCCAGTGGCTGATCTCCAGCTCCAGCCTCTCAGAAAATCAAGCTAATATGGTGTGACTCAAAACCTGCAACCTAAACCCCACACCTATTTATCTGACTTGCCCGAGGCCAATGAAAGAAAAGAAGTGAAAGTGAAGTTGCTCAGTCGTGTCCGACTCTTTGCAACCCCATGGGCAGTAGCCTGCACCAGACTCCTCGTCCATGGGATTTTCTAGGCAAGAGTACTGGAGTGGGTTGTCATTTCCTTTTCCAGAGAATCTTCCCAACCCAGGGATTGAACCCAGGTCTCTCGCATTGTACACAGATGCTTTACCATCTGAGCCACCAGGGAAGTCCTACTTTTATTTGCCCAAGGCCAGCAGGCAAATAAAAACACTGCCATCTGGTATGTCTTTCTAAGGGTTGAGAGAATACCTCCAGAAGACCTCCAGAAGCCCAACCACAGGCAAAGCCCAGATCTCCCTTTTGGCAAGGGTAAATTCTTTACTACACAGAGGACTGTACTAATGATGGCCTTTTAACATTGTATTATAAGTATTTGTACTTATGTGTGTCTCCTACCATGGAAGTAAGATCCTTGAGCTCAGAATCCAGGCAATATGCAATGTCTTCATGTTGGACGAACAAGAGTAAACATGCTCCTCTATGTTTGGTGTGGGTCTATACAATATATTGACTAACCTCAAATGCCATAGTCTGGGAAAAGTGACTTTACTTATTCTTTTTGAGGAACATGAATCTTTCAACTTCACTTGTTCCTTTAAATGAGAAAAAGCTTCCATTTTATCAGTGGGAAAGTCTCTGAAAGAATACTGCTCTGAAGCAGCCATGCTCTGTGCCTTGAATGACAATGCATTGAAGGATTTCTTGAACTTCAGAAGGATAGTTCTCTACAGTGAGGTCTTGATGCCTAAACTAGTGCATATTTTATGAGGGGAGAAAATGAATGAATTTGTAAAATGTTTCGTGGCCTGACAGGCATCTGATTTACCTCAGCACAAAGAAAGATTAAAACTGCTCTCAAAGGGAGATGTCAGCTTATTTGTTTGACCAACAGACTTATTCTAACCACTCATCTCTCTCATTATGGCTGGGAAAATGAAAGAATGGCTAGAAATGAAAGCATAAAAGAATGTGCATAAAAGGCTAGAGTTAAATGGAATATATCAGAACTTCTTTTGATGTTTAAGTCCCCAGGTTTGAATTTTGTCACTAAGCAAAGCACTTCAGAAGGTGAACTTTGCTATTATTAAAAATAGCTAAAGAATATAAAATTCCCTTATGCAACCAGAGTATAAAATATTTCGAGGTATTAGAAACATCACTGTGGAAAGAGAAAGGATTGCCATTCCTATAATTGTTCTTACCCTAACAATGGTGTTAAATCCATGTAGTCACCTAGAACATACCACAAGGTCTATTATTCAATCTGCATCCCGGGTCATGTTTGGTCTTCTCATGGAACATAATGTAAGGATTAAGGACATGGTTGATTCTTTTTTTCTTCAAAAAAGAGACACTTTCTCATTCTAAGTATTTTGGACATGATTTTCATTCTCAGGAAGCAAAACAAATGACAATTAGCAGAAACAAATAAGAAAGTGACAACCCATCTTGTATGGGAGGTCATACACAATCTGAGGCCAGGGAGCCATATTGGCTGTGTTCAGTAGCTTCAGTCATGTCCAACTCTTTGTGACCCCAGGGACTGTAGCCCACCAGGCTCCTCTCTCCATGGGATTTTCCTGACAAGAATACTAGAGTGGGTTGCCATTTCCTCCTCCAAATCACCTGTTTCATGACAAAGCACTGCCATGACAGCACCTAGTTCAACCTGATTGCTTCATTAAGGCCCTCTGATTTGATCTGCTAGAGTGCATCTTCAAGACAATCTCAAGGCAGATGTGACTATTAACAAAGCTTTTATTATTGTCTTTTAGTTATTTCACTAGAGATTATACATTCACAACTTAATATAGCTTTCTTACAGTTAATATTGTCCCACTTCATGTAATACATGCGAATCCTGTGCTGAGCTTAGTTGCTCAGTCATGTCTGGCTCTTTGTGACACTCTGGACTGCGGCCCACCTGGCTCCTCTGTCCATGGGATTCTCCAGGCAAGAAAACGGGAGTGGGTTGCCATGCCCTCCTCCAGGGGATCTTTCCAACCCAGGGATAGAACCCTGCTGCTGCTGCTAAGTCGCTTCAGTCGTGTCCGACTCTGTGCGACCCCACAGACAGAAGCCCACCAGGCTCCCCCGTCCCCGGGATTCTCCAGGCAAGAATACTGGAGTGGGCTGCCATTTCCTTCTCCAACGTATGAAAGTGAAAAGCGAAAGTGAAGTCGCTCAGTCGTGTCCAACTCAGCAACCCCATGGACTGGAGCCCACCAGGCTCCTCCGTCCATGGGATTTTCCAGGCAAAAGTACTGGAGTGGGGTGCCATTGCCTTCCCCAAGGGATAGAACCCAGGTCTCCTTTTATTGCAGACAGATTCTTCACCATCTGAGCCACCCCTTCTGGCTGGAGGGGGTAGCTATCCTTTTGCCACGGGAACTTCTTGACCCAGGACACGACTGAGCAACTGAACTGAACTGAACTGATTTTCCTTCTTCATACTTTATAAACTTGATCACATCAATTTTATTTTTATTTTGAGCAGTTAGTAATCTTTTAAAGGAATTGAGAGGAGAGACATTCATCCAGATATTTACCATTTTAGTGCATTTCATTCCTTCTTACTGATTCATAGTTCCGTATGGTATCTTTTCCCACTGGCCTTAGCATTTCTTGTAGTGCAGGTGCGCTGAGATGAAATTTGTTGTTTTCAGTCCTCTAAAAATGTCTTTATTATACTCTTACTGTGAAGGGCATTTTCACTTTGTATAGAACTTTAATGTCTTTTTTCTTTTTTTCCTTTTAGCCTTTTAAAAATATTATTACACTTTCCTTTGGCCTGCATTTTTCTGATTTCTCAACCATCATTTTAACCTTTGTTAGCCTGTATGTAATGTGTATTTTTTTCTAACTACATTTAATATTTTCTCTTTATCAACAATTTGATTATGATGTGCCAGGGTATGGTTAGCTTTATGTTTACTCTACTTGAGGTTTCCTAATTTTTTTCATCTTTAAGTCAATGTTTTCACCAAGTTTTGGAAATTGATGGTCTTTTTCATATATTTTTTCTACTCTATTACCTTTTTCCTTTCCTTCTGGGACTTCAGTTACACATTTGTTAGATTGTGTGTTCTTGTCCCGCAAGTTCCTAAGACTCTTAATTTAATTGCAAGTCTTTTTTCCTCCTCATTTTCAAATTGGATAATTTTTATTGATCTATCTTCAAGTTCAATGACCTATTCTTTACAGTCTCCAATTTCTTATTAAGCAAATCCAGCAAATTTTTCATTTGAGATTTTGCTTGTAAATTCCAGAAACTGAATTTTTTAGAGTTTCAATTTCTCTGCTGACATTTCTCATATACTTATTCCTTCAGTTCAGTCTCTCAGTCGTGTCCCACTCTTTGCAGCCCCACGAGTTGCAGCACGCCAGGCCTCCCTGTCCATCACCAGCTCCCGGAGGTCACTCAGACTCACATCCATCGAGTCAGTGATGCCATCCAGCCATCTCATCCCCTTCTCCTCCTGCCCCCAATCCCTCCCAGCATCAGAGTCTTTTCCAATGAGTCAACTCTTCGCATGAGGTGGCCAAAATACTGGAGTTTCAGCTTTAGCATCATTCCTTCCAAAGAAATCCCAGGGCTGATCTCCTTCAGAATGGACTGGTTGGATCTCCTTGCAGTCCAAGGGACTCTCAAGAGTTTTCTCCAACACCACAGTTCAAAAGCATCAATTCTTCGGTGCTCAGCCTTCTTCACAGTCCAACTATAACATCCATACATGACCACAGGAAAAATCATAGCTTTGACTAGACGGACCTTGGTTGGCAAAGTGATGTCTCTGCTTTTGAATATGCTATCTAGGTTGGTCATAACTTTCCTTCCAAGGAGTAAGCGTCTTTTAATTTCATGGCTGCAGTCACCATCTGCAGTGATTTTGGAGCCCAGAAAAATAAAGTCTGACACTGTTTCCACTGTTTCCCCATCTATTTCCCATGTAGTGATGGGACCAGATGCCATGATCTTCGTTTTCTGAATGTTGAGCTTTAAGCCAACTTTTTCACTCTCCACTTTCACTTTCATCAAGAGGCTTTTTAGTACCTCTTCACTTTCTGCCATAAGGGTGGTGTCATCTGAGGTTATTGATATTTCTCCCAGCAATATTGATTCCAGCTTGTGCTTCTTCCAGTCCAGCATTTCTCATGATGTACTCTGCATATAAGTTAAACAAGCAGGGTGACAATATACAGCCCTGACGTACTCCTTTTCCTATTTGGAACCAGTCTGTTGTTCCATGACCAGTTCTAACTGTTACTTCCTGACCTGCATACAGATTTCTCAAGAGGCAGATCAGGTGGTCTGGTATTCCCATCTCTGTCAGAATTGTCCACAGTTTATTGTGATCCACACAGTCAAAGGCTTTGGCATAGTCAAGAAAGCAGAAATAGATGTTTTTCTGGAACTCTCTTGCTTTTTCCATGATCCAGCAGATGTTGGCAATTTGAGCTCTGGTTCCTCTGCCTTTTCTAAAACCCGGCTTGAACATCAGAAAGTTCACAGTTCACATATTGCTGAAGCCTGGCTTGGAGAATTTTGAGCATTACTTTATTAGTGTGTGAGATGAGTGCAATTGTGCGGTAGTTTGAGCATTCTTTGGCATTGCCTTTCTTTGGGATTGGAATGAAAACTGACCTTTTCCAGTCCTGTGGCCACTGTTGAGTTTTCCAAATTTGCTGGCATATAGAGTGCACAGAATCATCTTACAGGATTTGAAATACATAGACCTGCCCTTTCCCATATTCTATCCTTGAGCTTCCAGTAGCTATTGCATTTTAAACTCTTACATATGCTCTCTGCATTTAATGAGACTACTAGCCACTTAGCAGCAGCAGCAGCAGCCTCTGTGTATGCTCCACCTCCCTGAGCTGTGCTCTGGAAAACACCCTGGGCAGGAGCCAGACAAATGTCATGCTCATCTTGTGTTACTTGCTTTTGTCAGTGATAAGAGTTCTGAGTGGTCTGTGTTCAGTGCCTGAAAATACTTGTTTCATGTATTTGTCCAGTTTTACAGTTTCTTGTGGCAGGAGGGAAAGTCTGGTACCATTTACTTCACCAAGGTCTGAAGCAGAATCCTGATTTTCCTTTATGCCTGCCAACATGGGTCAGGCAAGATTATAAATGTTCAAATTTTGACACTATGCCATAGATTGCTGGCAACATATTCAGTATGTAATCATTTCTTAATGAAGATAAATAAAATGTTTGGCATTAAATTGAGCTGGAGTTCTTTGATAGGAATAAATTTTGTATTGCTAAGACATCTAAAAACTTCTATTATTCTTGCTAGATATACAGAGTATGGTGCTGGAATTAAAAGGTTTGACCTCATGAGGATAAATGTTACATAGAATTCAATTAAAAGTGAAAACCTCATGGCCATCATGATTGTCCTTAGGCTAACTTTTTATATCATCATTTATAAATGAAATTTATCATTCAGGTAAAGTTAAGTCTGCCCAATCCCCCAAATATTCAATACATTGAATACATCACTTTTTATTCACATATACCAAAACTTGTACAATGGCTTCATGAAAATTGTTAAAACTAGAGTACTTCCATGAATACATCATGCTTAACAGCATATTTTTATTCATTAATGAGGAGACCCAGGGGAAAATCTTCCACTAATACAAACATATTAGTTGTTGAACTAAGATAAGCAGTGAAGTCATTATGCTTTTACATAATCAGAAGATATTGAGGCCTTGATAATATTTCCATTCATCTAATTAGAATAATTCCAATGAATATTTGAGTTTTGTTGAAATTTTACTTTTATAAGCCTTATGTGCTGCATGCTAAGTTGCTTCAATCGTGTCAGACTCTGTGTGGCCCCATGGACTGCAGCCTGTCAGGCTCCTCTGTCCACAGGATTCTCCAGGCAAGAATACTGGAGTGTTGCCATTTCCTTCTCCAAGGATCTTCCCAACCCAGGAATCGAAACTGTGTCCCTGCATCGGCAGGCGGGTTCTTTACCACTAGCCAGCCTGGGAAGCCCTATAAGCCTCATAATGGATATTAAAAGAAAAATGTTTTTGCTTTTCTCATAGTTTGATGCCTCTCTAAAAGTTGAAGTCTGAGTACAAAGAAAGGAAGACTTTTTTTATCAAGTTCTATGGTAACAACACGGAGGAAAAAAGTCATCCCAAATCTGCTGTTTGTAATTGTGTCTTGATTGTTTTTAAAAGAAATTTTAAAAATGAAAATGCAAGTAGACTTGTATCTAGAGGTTTACCAACATATTAAAGATTATGTATACTAGTTACACATTATATTTTTCTGAGACCAGGATATGATACCAAGTAAACTCTTTCACTGATCATTCATTAATTTTTGCTCAGTCTACAAACACTTATTTCACATCTACTATATGAGTTAGATATGGTTCACTTTGTTTTCTTTATGTCAGTTGTAAGAATCTGCTATTTAGGGATAGCTCTGGCCTTATAATTAACCCCATTTGCTGAAACTTTTCCACTTAGGTACAAAATTACAAATCAAGTAATTTTTACTTATCTAAACTTCCTGCTGGTTCAAATCAATTCTCTCCCATAAGTTTTCCCCTAGTCATCCTTTTCTTTTACTTTTAAGTGTTCACAGAATTCATCTGTTTTCTACTCATTATTGTTACTGTTGCCTGCCATCTTTTCCTTTAATTTTTTAGTCAATAAATATTCACTGAGCACGTGCTGCAAGCCAATAACTGTTCAAAGTACCTAGGAACAAAACAGACTTCAACCACTTATCCTCATGGAGCTTATATGGAAAGAGACAAAAACAAAATAAATAAGAAAAGTATATGGTATATTAGTATCAGTAGTAATTGTTGCTCAGTTGTGTCCAATTCTTTGAGATCCCATAGACTGTAGCCCACCAGGCTCCTCTGTGCATAGGATTCTCAGAGAAGAATAGTCGAGTGGGTTGCTATTTACTTCTCCAGGGGATCTTCCTCACCCAGGGATCAAACCCAAGTCTTCCACAGTACAGGCAGATTCTTTACCGTCTGAGCCACCAGGGAAGCTGGAATACACTATGGTACATTATAAGGTGATAAATAAGGTAGAGGGAAGAGAGATGGGGAATAAGACCTCATTGACAAGGTGACCCAGAAGGAATAAGGGAGTGAGTCACACAGAGGTTCACGGAGAAGAGAGCTCTTAGAAGGAGGAACTCTCCTGAGATAGAATTCTATAGTGTTTCGGGAAGAGCAAGCAGGTCACTGTGGCTACAGTATCTGAGGTCTATCATATAAGAAATGGGACAGACGGTGTAAGGCTTTGTGAGCCATTGTAAGGGCCATGAGAGATAGGGAGTCATTGGAAGGATTTTAACATTTTAGAAAGATGACTTTGAGTGCTGTGTTGAAAACTGAAGAAGGGCAAGAATGAGAGCAGAGAGAGATGCATTAGGTGGCCACTTTAGTAACCCAGGCAATATACTGTGATGACCAGAGTGGTATTAGGGCAGGTGGCTAAAAATGTCACATCCTGGGTAAGTTTTGAAGGTATAATTGACAGGATCTGCTGACAAATTGGAAGCCAAGACAAAGAGAAGCGAAGAGTTGGGTTGGAAAAGAGAAAGGGTTGGAATGATTCCAGTGTCATGTGCTTAAGAATTAGAAAAAGAGTTTCTATTAACTGACAAGCAAACAACTACAGGTTGAACAGGTTTGGTAAGAAGGAAGATAAATTCTATTCAGATAAGTTATTTTTATGGTGATTTGTTAGACCTTCACATTGAGAGGTCAGTAGGAATTGAAAACGGGGTTAGGTGGTCAGAGAACTGAGGCAGGGGCTGGAGATATAAATTCAGATGTCATCAACACATAAATAATATTTAAAGCCATGAGGTTAGATGCGATCAGTAAGGGAATGAATAATGTTACGAGCCAAGAAATGAAGCAGAGCCAGGAAAGGAAAAGCCAGTGTTATAGCAGAAAAACCAGGAAGGTATAAAGTCCTGGAAACCAAATGAGCAACATGTTTCAAGGTAAATGCTATTAAAAGCTCAAAGGAAATGAGGACTAAGAACTTACTTTGGAGTTAACACCGTGTATGACACCTGTGACCTTGACATAATTATTCTCAGAGGCATACAGAGGCAAAAACCTGTAGGGAATGTATTAAATTTGGAGACATCAAATTTGCACTAATATTTCAAAGACTCTTTGGTTTCTGTATGTTTATTTTGTTCTGATTATTCTTGGTGTTTTTTGTTTTTTTTTTTTAAATGGAGCAGAAAAATGGGGAAGCAATTGGTGGGGAAATTAGAATAAAGAAAGAATTATTTTTAAGATGGGAAAAATAAAAGCTTGTTTGCACACCGATGAGAATGATCCTAGAGAGTAAAAAACAGAACAGAGAATTGAGGAAGTAACTATCTTGAGTAAATGAAAAGAATGCACAAAGCCTGGGCTTTAGCACAGAGCGTGAACAATGCTTCCGTAGTAATAGGAGGAAAATGCTGGCTTAGAATAGGTGTATAGCTGCTTGTGGAAGTTCCCTCTGAATGCTTTGATTTTCTCAGGAAGTTGATAATTTCAGCTGTGAGTGAGGATCAAGCAGAGCTGCTTGGAGTTTTAAAAGGGAGGAAAAGGTGAAATAGTTGTCCAAGAAAGTGGGAAAGAGAACATCATGAGGAAGTAGATGAGGGCCTAAGAGTGTAAAGGACCTCCTAGAGGAGTTTAGTGATTATGAACTTAAAAATAAATCAACTTGTCTGATGGTGTGTTTTACTCCAACTACACTTAACTATGGCATGGCACGGAGATAGATTTTTATCAGGATTGTGTTTTAGTCAAATAAGTAAAGCAAAGAGAAGGCCATGGAATTGAGGGAGTTTGAAAGGGCGTGATTCTAACGATTGACTACGGAAAGCAATGACAGAGGGGCAAAGGTCATGAGGGAGGTGGAGAGTGAAAGGTAGTAGCATCAGTGGGCTATAGGTGCTGACTGAGTAAAGGGACAGTCTACATTTTTGACCTTTCAGTAGATGTGTCCCAATTGTTGAGCACGGTGCACATGCTCAGATCAGCATAACTACGGCAATATGACCTGGTTTCAATAAAGAAATGAGTCCATGTAATTGTCCAGGCATTCTGAGAATTTTCTTAGCCTCAAATAACACATGTGAAAAAAAGCAGTGGGTGCTAGACTTTGGGAGTAAGTATAGAAAATGTGCAGATAAAAAGATATGGTTGTTACCTACAGGTAGTTTATAGACTAGAAGAAATATAGGCATCAACCAGGCAAGTTTAAGCAGCCTTCATTTATTGTGGGACCTTGTAGAGATGTTCGACTGCTGAAATTCTGAACCATAAAGTACATCCTTCCTGTAGCTCTTCTTATACCCAGGAGTTTCACGCTGTGCTAAAGAGAAACATTCACAGCAGTATTCACTTCTTTGGCCTGCACCATTTCTTCATGGCTATGATATGCTTTCCTCCATTTTCCCTTGCTTAGTCCTTTCTGCCTAGCTGCAAGTGATAGCCCAATTCCTGCTTATAACGTAAAGACACTAATCCTTAGTCAATTAACCATCATAAAGTAAGATTACAATGAGTGAGCCAAACATCCAACGTAAGCTGAGTATATGGACTGCAGCCCATCAGGCTCCTCTGTCCACGGGATTCTTCAGGCAAGAATACCGGAGTGGGTTGCCATGCTCTTCTCCAGGGGATCGTCCCAATCCAGGGATCAAACCCAGATCTCCCACATTGCAGGCAGATTCTTTACCATTTGAGCTACCCGAGAAGCCCCACAGAATTGAAAGTAAGCACTATATAAATATAGCAATGCTTATCTTCAAGGAATTTATAATCTCAAAGAGATGATGCTAGGCACTGACTGCTACTACTAATGT
This sequence comes from Tragelaphus eurycerus, assembly GCA_935064755.1. Classification (NCBI taxonomy): domain Eukaryota; kingdom Metazoa; phylum Chordata; class Mammalia; order Artiodactyla; family Bovidae; genus Tragelaphus; species Tragelaphus eurycerus. The sequence goes on from CAKXYN010000038.1 coordinate 11,361,926, forward strand.
ATAATCATTTATAGTTTATCAATAAGAGTTTACATTACCAATAAAATAATAAAGCAGTTTATAAGGAAAATTGGTGGTGGTCCTGTAATATATCGTAATCTGTAGTTGTTATAATTATTTTAGACCTTAATTTATTTCAAATGCATAATGGTAGAAAGGAATGTAGTCAGGGAGCAAATATTATAGACTTGAAAATCTCTGAAAATGCCAGCATTATTCAGGTAAAACAGCATGTGCTATTCACTGTAGGGGTCAGGAATATGACTAGCACACACTGGAGAAACACAGGTCACTCCTAAATTCTTTTCCTCAAACTTGACTTCCAAGAGCTACTCTTTATTCTGAGATCTTGAAAATGCTACTATTGTGCTCTTGGGAATGATTCAATGCAGCTAAAAATACTGAAAAATAATTGTTAAGAAATGAAAACAACACACACAGTACAGCAAACACAAATTGTTTCTCATAGACAAGAGAATACTTTGCAACAATAATCTAAAATGAAATCTAAAAATCTACAAATCTAAATCTAAGATGTTACCACAATTCAAAGTGAGCATAATAAGAGAAATCAGGAAAGTCCTTAAAATATCAGATTGATAGTAGTTTCTGACCAACCCAACGAATAGCTGGGTTAAATATTCTTAATACCATCCTAGTTTGGTAAACTGACGCTACATGTATGCTACTTAAATATCTCACAGTGGTTACACCCTTTCACTACCAAGTTTTCAAACATTTTTGGTCATCAGAGATCCGATCAGATCAGATCAGTCGCTCAGTCGTGTCCGACTCTTCGAGACCCCATGAACCGCAGCACGCCAGGCCTCCCTGTCCATCACCAACTCCCGGAGGTCACTCAGACCCACGTCCATCGAGTCAGTGATGCCATCCAGCCATCTCATCCTCTGTCGTCCCCTTCTCCTCCTGCCCTCAATCCCTCCCAGCATCAGAGTCTTCTCCAATGAGTCAACTCTTCGCATGAGGTGGCCAAAATACTGGAGTTTCAGCTTTAGCATCATTCCTTCCAAAGAAATCCCAGGGCTGATCTCCTTCAGAATGAACTGGTTGGATCTCCTTGCAGTCCAAGGGACTCTCAAGAGTCTTCTCCAACACCACAATTCAAAAGCATCAATTCTTCGGCGCTCAGCCTTCTTCACAGTCCAGCTCTCACATCCATACATGACCACAGGAAAGACCGTAGCCTTGACTAGGCGAACCTTGAATATGCTATCTAGGTTGGTCATAACTTTCCTTCCAAGGAGTAAGCGTCTTTTAATTTCATGGCTGCAGTCACCATCTGCAGTGATTTTGGAGCCCAGAAAAATAAAGTCTGACACTGTTTCCACTGTTTCTCCATCTATTTCCCATGTAGTGATGGGACCAGATGCCATGATCTTCATTTTCTGAATGTTGAGCTTTAAGCCAACCTTTTCACTCTCCACTTTCACTTTCATCAAGAGGCTTTTTAGCCCCTCTTCACTTTCTGCCATAAGGGTGGTGTCCTCTGCATATCTGAGGTTATTGATATTTCTCCCAGCAATCTTGATTCCAACTTGTGTTTCTTCCAGTCCAGCATTTCTCATGATGTACTCTGCATATAAGTTAAATAAACATGGTGACAATATACAGCCTTGACGTACTCCTTTTCCTATTTGGAACCAGTCTGTTGTTCCGTGACCAGTTCTAACTGTTGCTTCCTGACCTGCATACAGATTTCTCAAGAGGCAGATCAGGTGGTCTGATATTCCCATCTCTTTCAGAATTTTCCACAGTTTATTGTGATATTAGCAAGAAAATGAACGTAAGAACAACCCTTCTCTTTTGAGTACCATGGGAAAAGTGACTGGTACACATACATTTTCTTCAAAATGCTATATGTAAGTGAATAAGAGACTGATTGAGGTTCTCTTTCTCTTGCCAACTCCTAAGCATTGCAAGGGATGCTGCCATGTAGATGGTGCTAGAGACCACTGTCTTCCTGTCTTGGTCTTAAAGTGTTATGGAAAGAATATGGGACTTGAGAGAAGAGGTCTGGGTTGTCATGACCACTCATTACTGAGTCAAAATCTTTCAAGTCCTCAGTTTTCACATCTCTAAAAAACTTACTTGCTAAACCTTGATTTTTTTTTTTTAATAAAGAATTTATGAGTGAATAAATAAGTTTTGGTTCACATAAAAAAAACAGAATCTCAGTGACAGACCTTCAGTTATTTAAGAACAGATACACTTGATTTGGGGGCTTCTCTTGTGGCTAAGCTGGTAAAGAATCTACCTGCAGTGTGGGAGAACTGGGTTTGATCCCTGGGTTGGGAAGATTCCCTGGAGAAGGGAAAGGCTACCCACTCCAGTATTCTGGCCTAGAGAACTCCATGGACTGTATAGTCCATGGGGTCACAAGGAGTCATACATGACTAAGCAACTTTCACACTTGATTTGTCCAAGCTCATTGCCTGTTTTCTTTGAGCCATTAACACATATTTTCATTTCTTACATGAGAATATGTCTTAGGCTCTTGTAAATACCTAATTCGACAGAAAATAAAGATATAATTTTAGACATTTTTCCTAAATTTGAGAAGTTTGGTGCTTTAGTGGAGAGTCAAGATTTCAACATATAAAGTGTTTATAGAATTCTAAGTCTATATTTGACCTCTTCACATAGTTTTTGGTATTAAACTTTGACTTCAAATATGAAATTAGAATGTCAAAATATTTTCAAATATGGACAATTTGTCAGTTAGAATCAGTGAAGCATGGTGATATTACATTCTCATTTTAATTCAGTCACACAGTATATTTTCTTTTCTACAAATTATATACATTTCCTACCTTCACATAGAAATGTTTAACCTAGCATTTGTGTAAGAATAGTGGCTCAGACGGTAAAGCGTCTGCCTGCAATGCAGGAGACCTGGGTTTGATCCCTGGGTTGGGAAGATCCCCTGAAAGGAAATGGAAGCCCACTCCAGTATTCTTGCCTGGAAAATCCCATGGACCATGGAGCCTGGTAGGCTACTGTCCATGGGGTAGCAAAGAGTCAGACACAACTGAGCGACTTCACTTCTTCACTTCAAGAGAACATGTGCTTTTCGTTTCTATTTAATGAAATTAGAAACCAGTTTCTTTCAGGTTCGGCTAGTAGAGAGTAGACATGATGCATCTTATTCTTGGTCCTTCCTCTCATGCTAGGAGTCACTTTGATCTGCATGTTTCTCTCTCTCTCTCTCTTTTTTGCTTCAAGGAAGCATTGCTAAATGAGCAATTTTTTTTTTTTTGGTTATTATTTGCTCACTTAATTACAATCAATTTAGCAATTTGGAAATGCTCTTAGCAAATTTTAAAAGCCATTTTTCAAAGTGACAGATATGTGTGAAACATTGTACATGCTAAAAAAATGCTGATCTATTTTTTATGTTCTCTACCTTAATTTGCTTCTGATTCACTGAACAAACATTCCTTTTGTTCTTGTACATAATTATTTTCTCTCCTTTTTAGTTCATATAATAAAAATTTCAGATCACTGTAAATATGTTCTTAAATCCAGAGATATACATTTTTCTGAGATTTAAAAATATAGTGAAAGAAAAGGAAATGCCATATGAAGGCCAGAGTTAGAGTGAACATAAAGCAAATTTAAACCTGCCATGACTCTTCATGAATGTGTGATTTCTATAACAAGCTAAAAATACCTGGCATTTTTGTCACCTTCAATCAACAAGCAAAAAATGCTCGAGATAATAAAAATTTTCGAGATAAATGAAATTTATTTCAATGTGAAGATCAAGATAATCACATGCCAGAGAGATCAGATCAGATCAGTCACTCAGTGGTGTCCAACTCTGTGACCCCATGAATCGCAGCACGCCAGGCCTCCCTGTCCATCACCAACTCCCAGAGTTCACTGAGACTCACATCCATCTAGTTAGTGATGCCATCCAGCCATCTCATCCTCTGTCATCCCCTTCTCCTCTTGCCCCCAATCCCTCCCAGCATCAGAATCTTCTCCAATGAGTCAAGTCTTCGCATGAGGTGGCCAAAGTACTGGAGTTTGCCAGAGAGAACATGTACTCAAACAAAGCACTGGGGCCCAGTCATTGTGAGCATTGTCTGTGGATTGTTTTTAAACATGTGTTCAGTGTCCATAATGCATGAGAATTGAAAAGAACAAAGGCAGCACACTTCTACCATCTAAAGTATGACAGTCAGCATGACAGGTGTTACCTAAGAGTAACACTAAAAATGCAGTTTTGCCAATTGACTCATTTTAAATCAACTTGGAAATTTACTTTATATGTTTTAAAAATACTATAAAAAATAAAACAAAATCCTATTGTTACTACAAGACCACTTACTGATGGAAAGAATATGTACTCTGGAGCCTAACAGACTTAGGTTCCTAATCTTTTGGCCAGAATCAATAAGGATGTGACCTTGGTCATTTTATTTAGTGTCTGTGGGCCCCAGTTGTAAAACTGGAATAATAACAGGCCCTCCATAGGGTGTTGTTAGGGTTAAATGTGAAGATATCCATGTTCCTCATATGTAGGAGGTCGACAATCTAGGAAATTCATGTTTCTTCCCTCCCAATAGTGCCCACCCTCTGTCCTATGCTAATAAAACCGAGTCCCCCTAAAATCAAGTCCCCCTAAAACAAATTCCACTGTCATGTTTATGATTAACCTCTCTATCCAAAATTTTATTACCATTCTGTTCTCCTCAAGACTGAGGGGTATCAAAGAAAAGGGAGGATTGAAATGGAGCCAGACCCTGTGGGGCTTTCCCATGTTCAAAAACCTTTCTGTGTCTACTTCCTCACATCTTTCCTGTTTGTAGTAGGGAAAAGGCTTCAACCTCCTATACCTTCCATGAGTTCCCAAGGATTCAAACAGTTACTAATTAGAGAAGGGAGGGAACGCATAAATAAAAGAGGAGCAGTTAAGAAACAATGGGAAGTGAAGGTCGCTCAGTCGAGTCCAACTCTTTAGACCCCATGGCATTCTCCAGGCCAGAATACTGGAGTGGGTAGCCTTTCCCTTCTCCATGGGATCTTCCCAACCTAAGGATCGAACCCAGCTCTCCTGCATTGCAGGCAGATTCTTTACCAGCTGAGCCACTAGGGAAGCCCGAGAATACTGGAGTGCGTAACCTATCCCTCCTCCATTGGATCTTCCCAAACCAGGAATCAGACCAGGGTCTCCTGCATTATAGATGGATTCTTTACCAACTGGGCTATCAGGGAAGCCCCCAGATAAGCCCCTGATATTGTTAAGAAGCAATAATGCAATGATAAAGCTGGTCCTTTTCATACTGTTCAAGGGGTTCTCAAGGCAAGAATACTGAAGTGGTTTGCCATTCCCTTCTCCAGTGGACCATGTTTCATCAGAACTCTCCTCCATGATCCGTCCATCTTGGGTGGCCCTTAGACAAGGCTGTGGTCCATGTGATCAGATTCATTAGTTTTCTGTGACTGTGTTTTCAGCCTGTCTGCCCTCTGATGGAGAAGGATAAGAGGCTTATGGAAGCTTCCTGCTGGGAGAGACTGACTGAGGGGGAAACTAGGTTTTGTTCTGATGGGCAGGCCATGCTCAGTAAATCTGTAACTCAATTTTCTGTTGATGAGTGGAGCTGTGTTCCTTCCCTGTTATTTACCTGGGGCCAAACTATGGTGGAGGTAATGAAGATAATGGTGACCTCCTTCAACAGGTCCCATGCGTGCACTGCTGCACTCAGTGCCCCCAACCCTCCAGCAGGCCACCACTGACCCATGCCTCCACTCAAGACTCCTGGACACTCCCAGGCAAGTCTGGGTACTTCTCTTATGGGGTCACTGCTCCTTTCTCCTGGGTTCTAGTGCATACAACTTTCTGTTTGTGCCCTCCAAGAGTCTATTTCCCAGTCCACTGTAAGTTCTGGCAGCTCTATGGTGGGGTTAATGGCAACCTCCTCCAAGAGGGCTTATGCCATACCCACATCTTCTGCACGCAGAGCCCCTGCCCCCACGGCAGTCCACTGCTGACCGGTACCTCCACAAGAGATGCTCAATAGTTCCTCCTTAAGGGATATATATACAGAGTACATCATGAGAAACGCTGGGCTGGAAGAAGCACAAGCTGGAATTAAGATTGCTAAGAGAAATATCAATAACCTCAGATATGCAGATGACACCACCCTTATGGCAGAAAGTGAAGAGGAAGTAAAAAGCCTCTTGATGAAAGTGAAAATGGAGAGTGGAAAAAAGTTGGCTTAAAGCTCAACATTCAGAAAACTAAGATCATGGCATCTGGTCCCATCACTTCATGGGAAATAGATGGGGAAACAGTGGAAACAGTGTCAGACTTTTATTTTTCTGGACTCCCAAATCACTGCAGATGGTGACTGCAGCCATGAAATTAAAAGATGCTTACTCCTTGGAAGGAAAGTTATGACCAACCTAGATAGCATATTGAAAAGCAGAGACATTCCTTTGCCAACAAAGGTCCGTCTAGTCGAGGCTATGGTTTTTCCTGTGGTCATGTATGAATGTGAGAGTTGGACTGTGAAGAAAGCTGAGTGCTGAAGAATTGATTCTTTTAAACTGTGGTGTTGGAGAAGACTCTTGTGAGTCCCTTGGACTTCAAGGAGATCCAACGAGTCCATTCTAAAGAAGATCAGTCCTGGGTATTCATGGGAAGGACTGATGCTGAAGCTGAAACTCCACTACATTGGCCACCTCATTCGAAGAGTTGACTCATTGGAAAAGATTCTGATGCTGGGAGGGATTGGGGGCAGGAGGGGAAGGGGACGACAGAGGATGAGATGGCTGGATGGCATCACTGACTCGATGGACATGAGTTTGAGTGAACTCTGGGAGTTGGTGATGGACAGGGAGGCCTGGTGTGCTGGGATTCATGGGGTCGCAAAGAGTCGGACACGAATGAGCGACTGAACTGAACTGAAGGGATATATGTAACAAGGTATCTCTGAGTTCTTCTACAGCATCTAAGGCCCCTGCCCAGGTGGAGAATGGTAACTTCAGGCTGAGCATAAGCACTTGGACCCCAGACTGGTTGGAACCAGAAGACTGATAATTGAGATTCCTGGGACACCACCTTGTTACCACACCACCACCAAGAGGAAACCCACACATCTGATGATCTCCTCCCAAATTTTGCCTATAAAAGACTCTTCCCTGAAAATCTTTGGGGAGTTCAGGTCTTTTTTAAAGACCTTAAATTTTAAGTTTAATTTAAAACATAAACTTTAAATTTTTAGTTCAGGAGTTCAGCATGAGCCCCTCCATTCTCCTTCCTTGACTCTGCAATATATCTTTCTCTACTTCAACAGATTTCATTTTCTTGGGCTCCAAAATCACTGCAGATGGTGACTGCAGCCATGAAATTAAAAGATAATTGCTTCTTGAAAGAAAAGCTATGACCAAGCTAGACAGCATATTAAAAGGCAGAGACATTATTTTGCTGACAAAGGTCCATCTAGTCAAAGTTATGGTTTTTCCAGTAGTCATGTATGGATATGAAAGTTGAACCATAAAGAAAGCTGAGCATTGAAGAACTGATGTTTTTGAACTGTGATGTTGGAGAAGACTCTTGAGAGTCCCTTGGACTGTAAGGAGATCAAACCAGTCAATCCTAAAGGAAATCAGTTCTGAATATTCATTGGAAGGACTGATGCTGAAGCTGAAACTCCAATACTTTGGCTGCCTGATTCGAAGAACTTACTCATTGGAAAAGACCCTGATGCTGGGAAATATTGAAGGCAGGAGGAGAAGGGGACATGACAGAGGATAAGATGGTTGGATGGCATCACTGACTTGATGGACTTGAGTTTGAGCAAGCTCTGGGAGTTGGTGATGGACAGGGAAGCCTGGTGTGCTCGGTTCATGAGTTTGCAAAGAGTTGGACACGACTGAGTGACTGAACTGACTTCAAACTCTGATATTTCAGTGTGTTAGGCCTAACTGTGCATCAGGCACATGAAGCTGGGTTTGACAACACTGGTAGTTATAGGGCATACATCTTCAAGTTTGGAACCAATTCAAACCTCTAGCGGGGATTTTGAGCAAAAGCTAGAAATTTAATACATCAGATCAAGTAATTCCAAATTCCATCGTAATTCCAAACAACATGATTTTTTCTTATAAATGTCTTGGCTTCAAATTGATTTTGTACAGCTGGATAATCCAAGACAATGATGATTAAGTCAAACTGTGATCTATTCTTTCAAAAGCAGATGGCAACTCACTCCAGTAGTCTTGCCTGGAGAATTCCATGGACAGAGGAGCCTGGCTGGCTAGTCCATGAGTCTCAAAGAGTCAGACACAACTGAGTGAGTATCATTATCATCATTTTTTCAAAACCTCTCTTAGAAATCACTCTCTTATTTATTCTTGAGTCTTTGCTGCTGCGTGTGGGCTTTCTCTAGTTGTGAGCAGGGTCTACTCCTTGTTGCAATGCACAGGTGTCTCATTGCGGTGGCTTCTCTTTGCTGCAGAGCACAGGCTTTAGGACCACAGGCTTCAGTATTTGTGGCACGTGGGCTCAGTAGTTGTGGCACATAACCTTAGTTGCCCTTCAGCATGTGGAATCTTCTTGAACCAAGGATCAAACCCCCTGTGCCCTGCATTGGCAGGTGGATTCTTTCCCCCTGTACCACCAGGGAAGTCCAGAAGTCACTCTCCTTAGCTAGGACTGGCACATTACATGGATATTATTTGAGAATAAATATCTGTTGATTGCTTTCGTCTCATAGATGAGACTGTCTTATTACCAAATCATTTTAACGTTTCTTCGTCTAAAGTGGGCTACAATCATATGCCCTGAGCAGCAAATAGCATTTAGTGAGTTTTCAGTATTACACCCAATATTATTCTGTTTGAAGCAAATTTAACATAAAGAAATCTTTACTTTTCAAACAGACAACTGGGGAGAGGACCTAACTGATATTTACTACACCTCTATGATATGACAGTCATTATTTAAGGTGTTAAAATGCTATTTCAAGCTCATGCTCTTCCCATGGCATCCTATTTCCTCAGGGAACATGTTAGAGACTGCCTGATCCTAATAACAAAGGAATGTAGCCAGGAAGCACCTGATTGTGTCTGGTGATCTCCCTTGATAGTATCAGGAAAATATGAGACCCACATTTCTAAGTGGAAGATTTGGAAATCTGATAGAGAGAAATCACAGAGAGAAAAACATACCATTTTCCCCTGGGTTCCATCTGAGACCTATTGAAGAGAGATCAGGAGTTTCTCAAAGTGGGTTCTCTGAAATGCAGAATTCCAAAAGATACTTTGTAAAAGAAAAAAAAAAGAATTCTGTAGTCAGTTCAGAAACACATCATACCATATCCCCATCTGTCTTGGATGTAATTAGCATACTGAATGCAAATTAGCATATTGAAGGCTGTGAGTAACGCTGGAGGGGAAAAAACCTGTCAGCCTTAAAAACTCTCAATATTCCCTTCTCTGCTCTTGGAAATCCTTTTGCATATAACTCACATTGTTCTGCAAACAAAATAGACTATCTTACTTCTCAAATAAGAAAGACTAGTGCATTCTACTTCAAATTCACACATACAAATTGTTTATACAAGTTGAGTTAGTTGAAACTATTAATAACATTCCAGATGTTTTAGGGTATTTTTGGCTAAGAGTCCTTTTTTAAAAATGAGCAAGCATCTGAATAGTTCAGACTCCCCAAACCCACAAAGTCTTCGGTTACTAACTTACTCCAAACAAAACTTGAAAAGGTCTTTTTTCAAAGTGTCAGAATAAGAGCTATGTTCTGGTCTCTAATGCAGTGGTAGAAATTCTGCTTTTGCAGGCGAGATTGGTGTGGGCAGAGGCAAACTATTTCAGCACAAATCATGGTAAATGTATATCTTTCAGCTTAAATGCTGGAGCAACACTAAATTACTTACCAAAAACTTAATGAAAACATAACTAATGTCAGTCTGCAAGTTTTCACTAATGGAGCTGTACTCTCTGTCTTTAAACTCTCATCACCCATCGCCTGGATTGTTAAACTTTCTTCATCTTCGCATCTAGTCTCCGTCATTTAGTAAAATCAACAGAAAAAGAAGGCAATGGTCAACACGACACGTTTTCATTTTAACTCTGCTTCGAAAAGAGAATGGCAAGCATAATTTTCTGTTTACTGCTAGAGATATCATGGTTTAGACATTATGTCAGCATTTAGAGATTCTGGGACAGTGTCTGGTATGGCTGTGACTTCCATCTGATACCTTGTTGAAAGTGTTAGTCATTCCGTCGTTTTTGACTCTTTCCAACTTCATGGACTGTAGCTCACCAGGCTCCTCTGTCCATGGGATTCTCCAGGCAAGAATACTGGAGTGGGTTGCCATTTCCTTCTCCAGAGGATCTTCCTGACCCAGCGATCGAACTCAGGTCTCCTGCATTGCAGGTGGTCCATCTAGTCAAGGCTATGGTTTTTCCAGTGGTCATGTATGGATGTGAGAATTGGACTATAAAGAAAGCTGAACACCAAAGAATTGATGCTTTTGAACTGTGGTGTTGGAGAAGACTCTTGAGAGTCCCTTGGACTGCAAGGAGATCCAACCAGTCCATCCTAAAGGAGATCAGTCTGGGTGTTCATGGGAAGGACTCATGCTTAAGCTGAAACTCCAATACTTTGGCCACCTGATTCGAAGAGCTGACTCATTTGGAAAGACCCTGATGCTGGGAAAGATTGAGGGCAGGAGGAGAAGGGGACGACAGAAATGGGTGGATGGCATCACCAACTCGATGGACATGGGTTTGGGTGAACTCCGGGAGTTGGTGATGGACAGGGAGGCCTGGCATGCTGCGGTTCATGGGGTCACAGAGAGTCGGACACGACTGAGTGACTGAACTGAACTGAACTTTACCATCTGAGTCACCAGGGAAGCCCGATACCTTCCTAAACAGAAGGAATTGATTGATAAAGAATAAGATGATCTAAAATCTTGGGGCATTCACCATATATTTATTGGAAGCAAGTCAAATGCTTTTAATAGATCTCATCCTTCTGGAAAATCTTTGTAAGCTTGGTAACTTTGCAGACGTTAGCATCCTGGGCAGCATGAAAAGCAGTTTGGTAACATAATTCATAACATGCTTCTTTAAAAAGTAAATGTAAACTATTTAAAAAAAAAAACTGTAAGTTTTTTCTCCTCTTGGCCTATCAAGAGCAGGTATGGGTCCCTACCGGTTACAGGCACCAAAGGGGTGAATTGATTGTAGTGTATTTAAAAGTAGTAAAAGCAACAAAAGGCTCATCTGCTTTTATTATCACCACACACCATTGACAGTGCCAAGCATTGTCAGTGCTAAAATACTCGGCATTGAAAAAAGCATTGTATTGGCTTATGCTCCAACAGTTGTTATAGTTACAGCTGAGTTTACTGATATTTCCATAAAGTTCACATTGGTACATTTTTTTTGTGTGTGTGTGTGTGTGTGTGAGTGGGCACAAATGCACGCTCAGTCATATCCAACTCTTTGCAACCCCATAGACTGTAGCCCACTGCCTCCTCTGTCCATAGAATTTTCCAGGTTAGAATATTAGAGTGGGTTACCATTTCCTATTCCAAGGGATCTTTCCATCCCAGGGATAGAACCCACATCTCTTGTGTCTCCTGTATTGGTGGGAGGATTCTTTACCACTTCATCACCTAGGAAGCCCTTATCATTTAATAAAAACTAATTTCTACATGGACGTTAATTCGGAGAATTTCCAATTATACTTTCCCTCTAGGACTCGGAAGCACATTTCCAATACAAGAATAAGTTTGCCAGAGATCATAATTATTTAAATTTGCTTCAGGCTTGGTTCGTGTCTGTAACCCCTGTGATACTACATATTTCTGTATTTAAATAGCAGATTGGAAAAAAGCAGTGACATCGCAGTGATTGTAAAGCTGAAGTAATAGAATGTGAGTTTCTTCAATCCTGTCATTCTAAGTGCAGACCATTCTCTTAATCTTCAGAATTTTGCCCTTTGGAAGAGTTTTGTGTGTGTGTGTGTGTGTGCCTTCCTCTTTTTCTTTAAGAAAAGGCTGTTAATATAATTAAATAGTATTAATCCATTGCTTTTTTTCCTTTCTCTTTTTTTGGGCTTAGTATTTAATTAATTTATTTTTGCTGTAATTAATATTTATTTTCTGGTCATTATTATTATCATATGTTTCATTGCATAATTATCACTGAGAACCATTTTGTCATATAAAGTAGTGTTTGTTAAAAAGTGATCTGCCTTGGTTGTCGAATATGCTAGGGATGCTGCTCTTCCATTTGAGAAGTTTCATTCATCAATATGTCTTTTTAGAAAATAGGAGCAGGTACAGTGCTTCATAAATGATTCACATAACTGAGTTCTTCAGACCATGCTCCATACTTCATCCTATATTATGAAGCAAAGACTAGGTTGTTTGAGTTGGATATACTCTTCCTTGTGGGAGTCTTGATATTTAATGTGTTCCTATTTATATCTATGGCCTGAAGTCTTTGTCCGAGGTCAGGGGCTGTGGCCGGGAGGAGCAACCCCGTGTCCGAGGCCAGGGGCGGCGGCCGGGAGGAGCAACCCCACGTCCAAGGAGCAGTGGCTGCGTGGGCACAGGAGGGCCTAGAGGAGCTATCCCATGTTGAAGGTCAGGAAGGGCGGCAGTGAGGAGAGACCCCTCGTCAAAGGTAGGGAGCAGTGGCTGCATTTTGTTTGGAGCAGCCATGAAGAGATACCCCACTCCCAAGATAAGAGAAACCCAAGAAAGACAGTACGTGTTGTAAGAGGGCATCAGAGGGCAAATACACTGAAACCATACTCACAGGAAACCAGTCAATCTAATCACACTAGGAACACAGCCTTGTCTAACTCAATAAAACTAAGCCATGCCCATGGGGCCACCCAAGATGGGTGGGTCATGGTGGAGAGATCTGATAGAATATGGTCCACTGGAGAAGGGAATGGCAAACCACTTCAGTATTCTTGCCTTGAGAACCCCATGAACAGTATGAAAAGGCAAAATGATAGGATACTGAAAGAGAAACTCCCCAGTCAGTAGGTACCCAATATGCTACTGGAGATCAGTGGAGAAATAACTCCAGAAAGAATGAAGGGATGGAGCCAAAGCAAAAAGAATTCCCAGCTGTGGATGTGACTGGTGATAGAAGCAAGGTCCGATGCTATAAAGGGCAATATTGCATAGGAACATGGAATGTCAGGTCCATGAATCAAGGCAAATTGGAAGTGGTCAAACAAGAAATGGCAACAGTGAATGTTGACAGTCTAGGAATCAGCAAACTCAAATGGACTGGAATGGGTGAATTTAACTCAGATGACCATTATATCTACTACTGCGGACAGAAATCCCTCAGAAGATTCCTGTTCGTTTCCAAGGCAAACCATTCAATATCACGGTAATCCAAGTCTATTCCCCATCCAGTAATGCTGAAGAAGCTGAAGTTGAATGGTTCTATGAAGACCTACAAGACCTTTTAGAACTAACACCCAAAAAAGATGTCATTTTCATTATAGGGGACTGGAATGCAAAAGTAGGAAGTCAAGAAACACCTGGAGTAAACAGGCAAATTTGGCCTTGGAATACGGAATGAAGCAAGGCAAAGACTAATAGCATTTTGCCAAGAAAATGCACTGGTCATAGCAAACACCCTCTTCCAACAACACAAGAGAAGACTCTATACATGGACATCACCAGATGGTCAACACCGAAGTCAGATTGATTAGGTTCTTTGCAGCCATAGATGGAGAAGTTCTATACAGTCAACAAAAACAAGACCAGGAGCTGACTGTGGCTCAGATCATGAACTCCATATTACCAAATTCAGACTGAAATTGAAGAAAGTAGGGAAAACCACTAGACCATTCAGGTATGACCTAAATCAAATCCCTTATGATTATACAGCGGAAGTGAGAAATAGATTTAAGGGCCTAGATCTGATAGAGTGCCTGATGAACTATAGAATGAGGTTCATGACATTGTACAGGAGACAGGGATCAAGACCATCCCCTGGAAAAGAAATGCAAAAAAGCAAAATGGCTGTCTGAGGAGGCCTTACAAAGAGCTGTGAAATGAAAAGAAGCGAAAAGCAAAGGAGAAAAAAGAAAGATACAAGCATCTGATTGCAGAGTTCCAAAGAATAGAAAGAAGAGATAAGAAAGCTTTTCTCAGCGATCAATGCAAAGATATAGAGGAAAACAACTGAATGGGAAATACTAGAGATCGCTTCAAGAAAATTAGAGATACCAAGGGAACATTTCATGCAAAGAACAGAAATGGTGTGGACCTAACAGAAGCAGAAGATATTAAGAAGAGGTGGCAAGAATACACAGAAGAACTGTACAAAAAAGATCTCCACGACCCAGATAATTACGATGATGTGATCACTGACCTCTAGCCAGACATCCTGGAATGTGAAGTCAAGTGGGCCTTAGAAAGCATCACTACGAACAAAGCTAGTGGAGGTGATGGAATTCCAGTTGAGCTCTTGCAAATCCTGAAAGATGATGCTGTGAAAGTGCTGCACTGTATATGCCACCAAATTGGGAAAACTCAGCAGTGGCCACAGGACTGGAAAAGGTCAGTTTTCATTCCAATCCCAAAGAAAGGCAATGCCAAAGAATGCTCAAACTATCGCACCATTGCACTCATCTCACATGCTAGTAAAGTAATGCTCAAAATTCTCCAAGCCAGACTTCAGCAATACATGAACCGTGAACTTCCTGATGTTCAAACTGGTTTTAGAAAAGGCAGAGGAACCAGAGATCAAGTTGCCAACATCCGCTGGATCATGGAAAAAGCAAGAGAGTTCCAGAAAAACATCTATTTCTGCTTTCTTGACTATGCCAAAGCCCTTGCCTGTGTGGATCCCAATAAACTGTGGAAAATTCTGAAAGAGATGGGAATACCAGACCACCTGACCTGCTTCTTGAGAAACCTGGATGCAGGTCAGGCAGAAACAGTTAGAACTGGACATGGAACAACAGACTGGTTCCAATAGGAAAAAGAGTACATCAAGCTGTATATTGTTACCCTCATTATTTAACTGATATGCAGAGTACATCATGAGAAATGCTGGACTGGAAGAAGCACAAGCTGGTATCAAGATTTCTGGGAGAAATATCAATAACCTGAGATATGCAGATGACACCACCCTTATGGCAGAAAGTGAAGAGGAACTAAAAAGCCTCTTGATGAAAGTGAAAGAGGAGAGTGAAAAAGTGGGCTTAAAGCTCAACATTCAGAAAACTAAGATCATGGCATCTGGTCCCATCACTTCATGGGAAATAGATGGGGAAACAGTGGAAACAGTGTCAGACTTTATTTTTTGGGTCTCCAAAATCACTGCAGATGGTGACTGCAGCCATGAATTTAAAAGACGGCTTACTCCTTTGAAAGAAAGTTATGACCAACCTAGATAGCATATTGAAAAGCAGAGACATTACTTTGCCAACAAAGGTCCGTCTAGTCAAGGCTATGGTTTTTCCTGAGGTCATGTATGGATGTGAGAGTTGGACTGTGAAGAAAGCTGAGTGCCGAAGTATTGATGCTTTTGAACTGTGGTATTGGAGAAGACTCTTGAGAGTCCCTTGGACTGCAAGGAGATCCAACCAGTCCATCCTGAAGGAGATCAGCCCTGGGATTTCTTTGGAAGGAATGATGCTAAAGCTGAAACTCCAGTACTTTGGCCACCTCATGTGAAGAGTTGACTCATTGGAAAAGACTCTGATACTAGGAGGGATTGGGGGCAGGAGTAGAAGAGGACGACAGAGGATGAGATGGCTGGATGGCATCACTGACTCGATGGACGTGAGTCTGAGTGAACTCTGGGAGTTGGTGATGGACAGGGAGGCCTGGTGTGTTGGGATTCATGGGGTCGCCAAGTGTTGGACACGACTGAGCAAATGAACTGAACTGAACTGAAGTCTTTGTGATAGAGCTCAGATGAAGTTTTAAAGAGTGTTGATGGATCTGATCTGATCTGATGGAAGGACTCAGAAGAATGTTTCTGAAATACCAAAGTGCCCCTCACGTGGACCACTGCAGACAGAGAATTGAAAACAAACAAGCAAACAAACAAACAAACATTACCCCCCCATGATTCTCAGGAATAAAGCTCACAAACAGAAAAGCATGGAGAGCCAAGACAATCTGCAGATCTAAACACCAAGTCAGAGAATAAAATTTCCTTCAAAATCAAATGGAATAGTGATATTCAATCTTTATTGGTTAAACACCATTGTCTCAGACATTAGTAAATGTTTGGGGTCCTTCTCCTCAGAATATCATACATATTAACACAAACACAAGACATATTAATAAAAACTTTTATGACATCTCATATAATATCTGGAGCTGCATGACTCCATCCTTTTAGTCTGTATTCAGAAACTCTAGTCTGGTTCAGGGATGATAAGAACGGCTCACAGAGGTGGAGGGATCCACCAGCATTCCTAGGAAGATCTCCTTGCCCCAGTCTAGTGTTTTGCATCCTACTTTTAATGCTTGCTGAATAATAGGCTCATAAATAAACATTTACTAATATAAGATCAGACAACAAATTTCCAATATACAAATAATTCATGCATTGCTAAGTATTAGTTCCTAGGTCAGGAAGATCCCCTGGAGTATGGAATGGCAACCCACTCCAGTATGCTTGGCTGGAAAATTCCATGAACAGAGAAGCCTGGTGGGCTATAGTCCATGGGGTGGCAAAGAGTCAGATACGACTGAGCAACTAACACTTATGCAATTCTTTCAACCTTTTGTATCTTGTTAAAATATTTTGTATATATAATACATGACTGTTGATAAGCACTGGACATCTGAACCACAATCTCTTCATCTTTCAATAAAGAAATTGATCATTGCTTAGGAAAATTATATCAAATACAGTAGGTTCTCAGTAAATAATGAGCTATTATTATTCTCATTATTAGTAAGGCTAGCAGATTCTTTACCATCTAAACCACCAGGAGAGCCCAAGAGAAACCTTAAAGATCACACAATCTTTTTACAAACAAGAAAACTGAGACATTCTTTAGGAATATGCAGGTAATTCACAGCAGGCTACTGGTAAAGAACTCACCAATAAAATGTGTATGCTTCTCAGATCCTCTTTTCCCAAAATTGTTATCCCCATACCACATAGGCTCTAGGAACAGAGATCAGATCAATTCAGTCACTCAGTCGTGTCTGACTCCCTGTGACCCCATGAACCACAGCACGCCAGGCCTCCGTGTCCATCACCAACTCCCGGAGTTCACCCAAACCCATGTCCATCGAGTCAGTGATGCCATCCAGCCATCTCATCCTCTGTCGTCCCCTTCTCCTCCTGCCCTCAATCTTTCCCAGCATTGGGGTCTTTTCCAATGAGTCAACTCTTCATATCAGGTGGCCAAAGTATTGGAGTTTCAGCTTCAACATTAGTCCTTCCAGGACTAATGAACACCCAGGAGAGATCTCCTTTAGGATGGACTGGTTAGATCTCCTTGCAGTCTAAGGGACTCGCAAGAGTCTTCTCCAACACCACAGTTCAAAAGCATCAATTCTTCGGCACTCAGCTTTCTTTACAGTCCAACTCTCACATCCATACATGACCACTGGAAAAACCATAGCCTTTACTAGACAGACCTATGTTGACAAAGTAATGTCTTTGCTTTTTAATATGCTGTCTAGGTTGGTCACAACTTTCCTTCCAAGGTGTAAGCATCTTTTAAATTCATGGCTGCAGTCACCATCTGCAATGATTTTGGAGCCAAAAAAATAAAGTTAGCCACTGTTTCCACTGTTTCCCCACCTATTTGCCATGAAGTGATGGGACCAGATGCCATGATCTTAGTTTTCTGGATGTTGAGCTTTAAGCCAACTTTTTCACTCTCCACTTTCACTTTCATCAAGAGGCTTTTACTTCCTCTTCACTTTCTGCCATAAGGGTGGTGTCATCTGCATATCTGAGGTTATTGATATTTCTCCCAACAATCTGATTACAGCTTGTGCTTCTTCCAGCCCAGCGTTTCTCATGATGTACTCTGCGTATAAGTTAAATAAGCAGGGTGACAATATACAGCCTTGACGTACTCCTTTTCCTATTTGGAACCAGTCTGTTGTTGCATGTCCAGTTCTAACTGTTGCTTCCTGACCTGCATCCAGGTTTCTCAAGAGGCAGGTCAGGTGGTCTGGTATTCCCATCTCTTTCAGAATTTTCCACAGTTTTCTGTGATCCACACAGTCAAAGGCTTTGGCATAGTCAAAGCAGAAATACATGTTTTTCTGGAACTCTCTTGCTTTTTTGATGATCCAGCAGATGTTGGCAATTTGATCTCTGGTTCCTCTGCATTTTATAAAACCAGCTTGAACATCTGGAAGTTCACAGTTCACATATTGCTGAAGCCTGGCTTGGAGAATTTTGAGCATTATTTTACTAGTGTGTGAGATGAATGCAATGGTGCGGTAGTTTGAGCATTCTTTGGCATTGCCTTTCTTTGGGATTGGAATGAAATTATATCTACAACTGTGGGCAGGAATCCCTTAGAAGAAATGGAGTAGCCATCATAGTCAACTAGAGTCCAAAATGCAGTACTTGGATGCAACCTCAAAAATGACAGAATGATCTCTGTTCGTTTCTAAGGCAAACCATTCAATATCACGGTAATCCAAGTCTATGTCCCGACCAGTAACGCTGAAGAAGCTGAACTTGAACGGTTCTATGAAGACCTACAGGACCTTCTAGAACTAACACCCAAAAAAGATGTCCTTTTCATTATAGGGGACTAGAATGCAAAAGTAGGAAGTCAAGAAACATCTGGAGTAACAGGCAAATTAGGCCTTGGAATACGGAATGAAGCAGGATAGAGTTCTGCCAAGAGAACGCACTGGTATTAGCAAACACCCTCTTCCAACAACACAAGAGAAGACTCTACACATGGACATCACCAGATGGTCAACATCGAAGTCAGACTGATTATATTCTTGGCAGTCAAAGATGGATAAACTCTATACAGTCAGCAAAAACAAGACTGGGAGATGACTGTGGCTTAGGTCATGAACTCGTTATTGCCAAAATCAGACTCAAATTGAATAAAGAGGGGAAAACCACTAGACCATTCAGGTATGACCTAAATCAAATCCCTTCTGATTATACAGTGGAAGTGAGAAATAGAATTAAGGGACTAGATCTGACAGACAGAGTGCCTGGTGAACTATGGACAGAGGTTCATGACATTGTACACCAGACAGGGATCAAGACCATCCCATGAAAAAGAAATGCAAAAAAGTAAAATGGCTGTCTGAGGAGGCCTTACAAATGGCTGTGAAAAGAAGAGAAGTGAAAAGCAAAGGAGAAAAGGAGATATACCCAGTTGAATGCAGAGTTGCAAAGAATAGCAAGGAGAGATAAGAAAGCCTTCCTCCGTGATCAATGCAAAGAAATAAAGGAAAACAACAGAAAGGGAAAGATTAGAGATCTCTTTAAGAAAATTACAGATACCAAGGAAACATTTCATGCAAAGATGGGCTTGATAAAGGACAGAAATGGTATGGACCTAACAGAAGCAGAAGATATTAAGAAGAGGTGGCAAGAATACACAGAACTATACAAAAAAGATCTTCACAACCCTGATATTCACGATGGTGTGATCACTCACACTCATCTAGAGCCAGACATCCTGGAATGTGAAGTCAAGTGGGCCTTAGAAAGCATCACTACGAACAAAGCTAGTGGAGGTGATGAAATTCCAGTTGAGCTCTTTCAAATCCTGAAAGATGATGCTGTGAAAGTGCTGCCCTCAATAGCTCAGCAAATTTGGAAAACTCAACAGTGGCCACAGGACTGGAAAAGGAACAGAGATAGTCAACCCCTTTATGCATAAGGAATGCTTATTCTTTTTCGTAGGATTTCGTGCCTTCTTTTAATTTTAAATTTTGTCAATTTTTTTATACCTAGCCCCACTGCTTGTGTGTGGTATATGTCTTCTGCTCATTTCTCTGGCTTTTTTATTTTAAGATTCCCTAATCAAACATTATTAAAAGATCCACAGGTACTAACTAAGGAAGTCCAGGTCTCATGCCCAAGATGAAGAGCTCCAAATAAACATGGAGGCCAAAATTTCTCCTGGCTTAGAAACATGAAACTAACATTCTGCCTAGGCCATAAAAGGTGAACCTGAAATCCAATTACTATGATGTGTGCACAACCCCCCACTCTTTTGACCCCCTCCCCCCACACACACACCCTCCCTCAAGGATGGGGAAGTGGACTTAGCACTTTTAGGGGAAAATGTGTTAGAAAGAAAACATCTTCTCTACTTACCACATTACTATTTTCATTCAAGATCCCTGGGTCAGGAAGATCTCCTGGAAGAGGAACTGGCCCCCCCGACTCCAGTATTCTTGCCTGATGGGCTACAGTCCATGGAGCTGTAAAGAGTCAGACATGACTGAGCATAGCATTCACACAGCCTCTACCTATCCCATCACCATGTTATTCCCTATTTAACAACAGTTTCCAGAATGGCTTGTTATCGGGGGAAATGGCTCTAAAATTGAGTCTCAGAAGCCATGTATAGACATAGATTGGGCTAAGGCTGAACTCTGGGAGTTGGTGATGGAGAGGGAGGCCTGGCGTGCTGTGATTCATGGGGTCTCAAGGAGTCAGACACGACTGAGCGACTGAACTGAACTGAACTGAACTGAAGGCAAGATCTGGATTGAGGAATGGTCAAGGTGGAGGAAATTGAGAGAAGACCTAGAAAAATGCCATTTGGTGAGAGTTTCAGGTCTACTTCAGCAGCAATTATAGAAACAGACCCTTGAGTGTATTCAAAATAAAAATGACCCAGCAGAGGGAGCAGCCTTATGAATAGACTTGGAGAAAACAAAGGTCAAGCACTGTTTCTTATCTGTTGGAGAATGCTTTTTTACCAAATGCTTTCACTTTATCCTTCTCCATAAATATTGTAGGTGCTTTTCTTTGATATGTACTTTCTCCAACATATTTCAAAACCTAGGGGAAAAAAATTCTCCCGAACTTTCTAATGCTCTCCTCCAAGTAAACTATAAATGCCAATTGTGCTCTCAAGATTTCTGCTGTCACAGATGGGCCAAGATTTTTCTATGCTCTGTTAATATCTGAACACAAGTTCATAGCTAGCTGGCTCACTATTATTTAAATCAAATGAAGTAAATACATATATACCTACTGTGTGTGCCTGATATTTAATAAGTGCTCAACATGTATCTAGTACATGAATAAATGTATGACATCCTGAGCTAGATACCAAAATTTAAAATAACTGATAGAAATCTGATTTAACATTATGTTTCTCAAATTATCTTTTTCTTTAAAGTGGTTCAAATAGAATGGGTAACACATATGCTTGCACATATGGCAAAATGTTTAAAAATTGGAATTGCATCTTTCAGATTTGTGGGTTTTAAGTCCCACCTTCTATGCACAGAAAAAACATAACAAGAAAATAAGAGGAAAACAAAAGTATTACCCTTTGTATTTGAGTATAGTGTAAACACTGATTCTACTACAAATGTGATATTGCAGCTCAATGAATCATGTCCCAGTGGACATGACCTATTTTTTCATCACATTCTGGAAATCCCAAAGAAACAGACATCCACTTTTTCCTTTTACCTAATTCATTCTAACAGATTTCTCTTCTATCTGTGTGTATTGATGTTGTTTCGGTGTTCACACACAGCTTCCTGGTGGGCTGGGGCAGTGTACTTCTAATTCTTCCTTGTACAATATTTTCCCCATCATATTTTAAGTCCCACAACCACACAAAGGCTGTTTGATTTATTTTTGGTGCATAAAGCCAAAAATCAGTCACCTACCCCAACTACCTGCATATAACTCTTTTCAATTTTCATTTTCAGATAGCTGAACAAAATGCTCTGAGTAAGAAGTAGTATTTTAATAATTCCTCCTTGATAATGAGTAGTATTTCAATGAATTCCTCCTTGATACGGCCATTTAATTATTTTTTCTTTTTATAAAAAATTCATCAATGATCCAGCCTTCTATTTATCATCAACTACTCAACATCTAATAGTAATATAAATTGCTCTTTATTCATTTTATGCATAATTAAAATTTCATCTGAATGCACCAGATTATAAAGATGAGGAAAGTTAAAGCCAGACAAATTTGAAAGTGGTAATTACACTACCATTTTCATCTGAAATGAATGAGAAAGCTAAATACCTTTTTAAAGATTTCATTAAATCAAGTTGTCAATGAAAAGCGAACAAAGCTAAAGAAGAATCTACTGTTGTTAGTGAGGAGAGAGGCAACCCCAGAAGAGGCTGCCAAACAATTTAGCTGTTTATGTGCAAACACCCAATGAGAAATCAATAAGATTCATACATTTAAAACAAGTCTTGCCCCATATGTATCAGTGTCTTTGTAAATATGGCAATAGCAATCAGAATTCATTTTTTACTTTTTTAAAATTGGTACTAAAATATGTAGACTCAATTTATAAGTTTCAATATAAATACATTATGCAAAAAAGAGATCAATAAAATTGAATTTTATAATGAAAATATTTACTAACTGAAGTCTTTATTGACATTTAGCTTTGATATGAGGTGTTAGCATAGTACACTTTTTACTGATCAATAATTATTTAGGATAATTTCACTGTTTTGGTTCATGTGTTTAAGTAGCTCATAAAAAGATAAACTTCATCTGCTCATTGAGAAATGTTAGACTTGTTGAATTAGGTTATCGATCACTGGGAGAAAGTCTGGTACCTTTAGGTACATTAACATTTTAAGTTCACTAAGGAGTCAATAGAAAATTACAATAGAGCTTTAAGTAAAACGTTGGATGACAGGTGGCTAGGTCAGCATTTCCATCTTTAGGCAAATTCACGCCCTCGGTCACCTTCACTTAAGCTGTTTTGGAAGAAATCACCCATTTGTTTCCCATGCATACACACTAGTGAGAAATTGAAGAATAAGGACTAGGACACAAATTCATAATGGCATTCATTCATCCTCATGTGAACTCATATTTGCCCTTATTTTAAGTTATAGTAGCCTTGTTCCCTTATGTGTTGAATAAATTGTTGTTCTTCCAGAGTTACAAGAACTCTTTCACATCCACACGGTGACATTTCCCAAACTAGAGCAACAAATTATTTAATGGATCCTGGTCTGCCTAAAAGAGTTAATATAGATGATTTTTTTTTTTTTTTTTGCTTCTCTCTTTAACAGAATATGGCCTGAGATTATTGTGGTTTGTTTCATTCTAAAATGAGAAATAGCTGACCATTTTTAAACTGTTAAATATTACAATTAAGATGGAAATATTTTATTAAAAATACATTTGAAAACTTTGGGGAGAAACAACACTCTGTGTTTCTAAAATCCTAAACTGCAATGCTCAGGTCTGTGTATATGGCTCAAAATATCTCTTGGCAACATGAAATAAAAATAGCAATTGTACGTTTACAGGCTATGCCTATAACTTTCAAATAAACATTTTAAAAATCACACTGGTTGACAAGTGTAGAAAAACAGGCAAGAAAAAAAAAAAAGCAGAAAAAGTCTATTAAGTCATGTAAGAGAGTTCTGGCCTCATAACTTAAAGATTAATAAAAAAATGTTTGTAAGGCAAAGAATATGGGAAGAAAATACAAGAGATGAAGAAAATTGAATAAGAAATATTCCTTTCTATATCTCTTGTAATTTTACAACTGTATCTAGAATCATAGAACTTATACTTCCCAGGTCATTGACATTTTTCAGATAATAAACTAAAAATAGAATAGGTGTGAGGCCAACAAACATCTTCAAGTCAGTAACCAGATTTATGGCTGGTGCTGTTATGTTTCCACTCTCCATTCCGCCCTCTTGTTCTGATCAGTGTGGCCAAGCTTTGTTGTTGTAAAAGCTCTTAAGAAACAAGCACTATCTACTATAAGGAACCCCAAACTAAGTTAAGGAGATGCATAAAAGATTAGTGAATGGCTATACCTACAGATCCAGGCATCATTTTTTGGCAACCAAGTCAATATAAGTTTTCATAAATAAGATTTTTCTGTTGATTCTCTCACTATGAAAACATTGGCTTTCATTGTTAGAAGCAATTTCGTCCTATTTCTCTCTACATAGGAAATGCTATAAAGTTCATTCATGAATAAGCTCATTAAGACAATGCACTTTTCTCATAAAGAAATGCACTGTACAAGTTAGAAGGAGAAGGAAAGAGCAGACACATGCTGAGGAAAAAGGAGCTGGCCCAGCAACATAGCTCTGTGCTATCCAAACTCTGGTTCCATCCTACTTGAGTAAGAAATAGCAGCCTCAGTGGATGCTGGCACCTGCATCTTGCATGACCTGGAATTTTATGCAAACATATAGTTCTGCCTGATGCTCTTGAAGAAAAAGTAGAGGACTTGTTATCCCAGATATCAAGTCTTAGTATGAAACTATAATAGAGAACTTCTCTGGTGATCCTGCAGTTAAGAATCCACTTTCCAATGCAGGGGACATGGGTTTGATCCTTGGTCAGGGAACTAAGACCCCCCATGCCATGGGGCAACTAAGCCCGTGTGGCACAGCTACTGAGCCCACATGTTCTGGAACCCTCAGGCCACAATTAGAGGGACGCCTGAGCACCAAAGATCCTGAGTGCCACAACTAAGACCTAACACAGACAAAAATAAATGAAGAAATAAAACTATAGTAGGTACGGCCGTGTGGTTTGGCACAGTGAGTTCAGTCACTCAGTTGTGTCCAACTCTTTGTGACCCCATGGACTACAGCAAGTCAGTCTTCCCTGTCCATCACCAAGTCCCGGACTTTACTCAAACTCATATCCATCGAGTTGGTAATGCCATCCAACCATCTCATGCTCTGTTGTCCCCTTCTCCTCCCGCCTTCCATCTTTCCCAGCATCAGGGTCTTTTCCAATGAGTCAGCTCTTCATATCAGGTGGCCAAAGTATTGGAGTTTCACCTTTAGCATCATTCCTTCCAATGAATATACAGGACTGATTTCTTTTAGGATGGACTGATTGAATCTTCTTGCTGTCCAAGGAACTCTCAAGAGTCTTCTCCAACACCACAGTTCAAAAGCATCAATTCTTCAGTGCTCAGCTTTCTTTATAGTCCAACTCACACCCACATGTGATTACTGGAAAACCATAGCTTTGACTAGACGGGCCTTTGTTGGTAAAGTAATATCTCTGCTTTTTAATATGCTGCTTCAGATCAGAGCAGTCGCTCAGTCGTGTCTGACTCTTCGAGACCCCATGAACCGCAGCACGCCAGGCCTCCCTGTCCATCACCAACTCTCGGAGGTCACCCAGACTCACACCCATCAAGTCCGTGATGCCATCCAGCCATCTCATCCTCTGTCGTCCCCTTCTCCTCCTGCCCCCAATCCCTTCCAGCATCAGAGTCTTCTCCAATGAGTCAACTCTTCGCATGAGGTGGCCAAACTACTAGAGTTTCAGCTTTAGCATCATTCCTTCTAAAGAAATTCCAGGATTGATCTCCTTCAGAATGGACTGGTTGGATCTTCTTGCAGTCCAAGGGACTCTCAAGAGTCTTCTCCAACACCACAGTTCAAAAGCATCAATTCTTCGGCGCTCAGCCTTCTTCACAGTCCAGCTCTCACATCCATACATGACCACAGGAAAGACCGTAGCCTTGACTAGGCAAACCTTTGTTGGTAAAGTAATGTCTCTGCTTTTGAATATGCTATCTAGGTTGGTCATAACTTTCCTTCCAAGGAGTAAGCGTCTTTTAATTTCATGGCTGCAGTCACCATCTGCAGTGATTTTGGAGCCCAGAAAAACAAAGTCTGACACTGTTTCCACTGTTTCTCCATCTATTTCCCATGTAGTGATGGGACCAGATGCCATGATCTTCATTTTCTGAATGTTGAGCTTTAAGCCAACCTTTTCACTCTCCACTTTCACTTTCATCAAGAGGCTTTTTAGCCCCTCTTCACTTTCTACCATAAGAGTCATGTCATCTGCATATCTGAGCTTATTGATATTTCTCCCAGCAATCTTGATTCCAACTTGTGTTTCTTCCAGTCCAGCATTTCTCATGATGTACTCTGCATATAAGTTAAATAAACATGGTGACAATATGCAGCCTTGACGTACTCCTTTTCCTATTTGGAACCAGTCTGTTGTTCCATGTCCAGTTCTAACTGTTGCTTCCTGACCTGCATACAGATTTCTTAAGAGGCAGATCAGGTGGTCTGGTATTCCCATCTCTTTCAGAAGTTTCCATAGTTTATTGTGATCTACACAGTCAAAGGCTTTGGCATAGTCAATAAAGCAGAAATAGATGTTTTTCTGGAACTCTCTTGCTTTTTCCATGATCCAGCAGATGTTGGCAATTTGATCTCTGGTTCCTCTGCCTTTTCTAAAACCAGCTTGAACATCAGGAAGTTCACGGTTCACATATTGCTGAAGCCTGGCTTGGAGAATTTTGAGCATTACTTTACTAACGTGTGAGATGAGTGCAATTGTTCGGTAGTTTGAGCATTCTTTGGCATTGCCTTTCTTTGGGATTGGGATGAAAACTGACCTTTTCCAATCTTGTAGCCACTGCTGAGTTTTCCAAATTTGCTGGCATATTGAGTGCAGCACTTTCACAGCATCATCTTTCAGGACTTGGAATAGCTCAACTGGAATTCCATCACCTCCACTAGCTTTGTTCGTAGTGATGCTTTCTAAGGCCCATTTGACTTCACATTCCAAGATGTCTGGCTCTAGGTCAGTGATCACGTCATCATGATTATCTGGGTCGTGAAGCTCTTTTTTGTACAGTTCTTCTGTGTATTCTTGCCACCTCTTCTTAATATCTTCTGCTTCTGTTAGGTCCACACCATCTCTGTCCTTTATCGAGCCCATCTTTGCATGAAATGTTCCTTTGGTATCTCTGATTTTCTTGAAGAGATCCCTAGTCTTTCCTATTCTGTTGTTTTCCTCTATTTCTTTGCATTGATCACTGAAGAAGGCTTTCTTATCTCTTCTTGCTATTCTTTGGAACTCTGCATTTAGATGTTTATATATTTCCTTTTCTCCTTTGCTTTTCGCTTCTCTTCTTTTCACAGCTATTTGTAAGGCCTCCCCAGACAGCCATTTTGCTTTTTTGCATTTCTTTTCCATGGGGATGGTCTTGATCCCTGTTTCCTGCACAATGTCACGAACCTCATTCCATAGTTCATCAGGCACTCTATCTATCAGATCTAGGCCCTTAAATCTATTTCTCACTTCCACTGTATAATCATAAGGGATTTGATTTAGGTCATACCTGAATGGTCTAGTAGTTTTCCCTACTTTCTTCAATTTCAGTCTGAATTTGGCAATAAAGAGTTCATGGTCTGAGCCACAGTCAGCTCCTGGTCTTGTTTTTGCTGATTGTATAGAGCTTCTCCATCTTTGGCTGCAAAGAATATAATCGATCTGATTTCGGTGTTGACCATCTGGTGATGTCCATGTATAGAGTCTTCTCTTGTGTTGTTGGAAGAGGGTATTTGCTATGACCAGTGCATTTTCTTGGCAAAACTCAGTTAGTCTTTGCCCTGCTTCATTCCGTGTTCCAAGGCCAAATTTGCCTGTTACTCCAGGTGTTTCTTGACTTCCTACTTTTGCATTCCAGTCCCCTATAATGAAAAGGACATCTTTTTTGGGTGTTAGTTCTAAAAGGTCTTGTAGGTCTTCATAGAACCGTTCAACTTCAGCTTCTTCGGCGTTACTGGTTGGGGCATAGATTTGGATTACTGTGACAGTGAATGGTTTGCCTTATAAACGAACAGAGATCATTCTGTCATTTTTGAGATTGCATCCAAGTACTGCATTTCGGACTCTTTTGTTGACCATGATGGCCACTCCATTTCTTCTGAGGGATTCCTGCCCACAGTAGTAGATATAATGGTCCTCTGAGTTAAATTCACCCATTCCAGTCCATTTGAGTTCGCTGATTCCTAGAATGTCGACATTCACTCTTGCCATCTCTTGTTTGACCACTTCTGATTTGCCTTGATTCATGGACCTGACATTCCAGGTTCCTATGCAGTATTGCTCTTTACAGCATTGGACTTTGCTTCTATCACCAGACACATCCACAGCTGAGTATTCTTTTTGCTTTGGCTCCATCCCTTCATTCTTTCTGGAGCTATTTCTCCACTGATCTCCAGTAGCATATTGGGCCTCTACTGACCTGGGGAGTTTCTCTTTCAGTATCCTATCATTTTGTCTTTTCTTACTGTTCATGGGGTTCTCAAGGCAAGAATACTGAAGTGGTTTGCCATTCCCTTCTCCAGCGGACCACACCCTGTCAGATCTCTCCACCATGACCCGCCCATCCCAGGTTGCCCCTCGGGCATGGCTTAATTTCATTGAGTTAGACAAGGGTGTGGTCCTTGTGTGATTAGATTGACTAGTTTTCTGTGAGAATGGTTTCAGTGTATTTGCCCTCTGATGCCCTCTTTCAAGACCTACTGTCTTACTTGGGTTTCTCTTACCTTGGGCGTGGGGTATCTCGTCCCGGCTACTCCCGGCTGCTCCCGGCCAGCGAAGCAGAGCCATTGCACCTTACCTTGGACGAGGGGTCTCTCCTCACCGCCGCCCTTCCTGACCTCGGTCGTGGGGTAGCTCTTCTCGGCTGTGCTTAGTGAGCTGGCCCTCGCCGCCGTCCTTCCTCGGTCGTGGGGTAGGTCCTTAGGTTGGTCATAGCTTTTCTTTCAAGGAGCAAATGTCTTTTAATTTCATGGCTGCAGTCACCATCTGCAGTGATTTTGGAGTCCCAAAAAATAAAGTCTGTCACTGTTTCCCCATCTATTTGCCATGAAGTGATGGGACTGGATGCCATGATCTTAGTTTTCTGAATGTTGAGTTTTAAGACATCTTTTTTACTTTCCTCTTTCACTTTCATCAAGAAGCTCTTTAGAAGTAGATGTTTTCCTGGAACTCTCTCACTTTTTTGATCATCCAAGGATGTTGGCAATCTCTGGTTCTTCTGCCTTTTCTAAAACTAGCTTGAACAACTGGAAGCCCATGGTTTTGGCACAGGGGCAGATAAATAGACAAAAATATATTAAACCATATAAACAGACTCAAACATGTATCAACAACTGATGAAGGAATATTCTGACATTACAGACAAGTGGGTAAATGATAGATTTTGCTATAAATTTTTCTAGGACAACCGGCTACCCATTTGAGGTCAAGATGGGGAAGAATATGGATACTTATTTCCTTCCCACTGCCCTATGCACATATAGAGGAAAATCAGCTTTAGGCAGACTTAAAACCTAAAGTAAAAGGCAAAAGTACAAAATTTTTAGGAGAAAATATAAGATAATTTTTTAAGACTTTGGGGTAAGAAATTTTAACAATCCATAAAATGCTCAAGCTATAGCTGAAAAATTTTCAATCAATCACATTAAAGTAAGAACTTTTGTCCATCAAATACTGTAAAGAGAGTGAAAATACAAGACACAGAATAGGAAAAAGATAGTTTCAAGTAATACAACTGACAAAAGACAGCAGTTCTATAGATAAATACATTAAGGTATATTCAATAAAGCAGCAATGAATATCAATGAACTGTCACTATATGCACAACACAAACAAATCTCCAAAATAAAGGAACAAGTCATGAAATTATCTATTAAGTAAGTTTCAGTTTACCCAATGCTTACAAACAAGCAAAGGTAACATGTGATAAAACTATAAAGAACCCAGGAGGATGTTTATTATAAAAGGCAGGATAGTGAGGGATAAGGAGGGAATAGAATTGGGGAGGGACATAGAAGGGAACATCTAAAATACTGACAAATACTCTACTTATTCTGGATAAATAATATATGGATAATCACTTTATTAATCTGTATATGCATATATAGTTAATACACTTCTGTAAATGGAAAAGGTAAGTTACTTTCATTTTAATTTAGAATTTCTTATTTTCTGCAGGTTTGGGAAATAAGTAAGCAATGTACTTAATTAAGAAAAGGTAATCTTCAAAATTGGAGAAGATAGGCCAAGACTATATTTTTATATATATAAATATATATATATATAAAATATGATCTGCATCTTGAGAAATCTGTATGCAGGTCAGGAAGCAACAGTTAGAACTGGTCATGGAACAACAGACTGGTTCCAAATAGGAAAAGGAGTACGTCAAGGCTGTATATTGTCACCATGTTTATTTAACTTATATGCAGAGTACTTCATGAGAAATGCTGGACTGGAGGAAACACAAGCTGGAATCAAGATTGCTGGGAGAAATATCAATAAGCTCAGATATGCAGATGACACCACTCTTATGGCAGAAAGTGAAGAGGGGCTAAAAAGCCTCTTGATGAAAGTGAAAGTGGAGAGTGAAAAGGTTGGCTTAAAGCTCAACATTCAGAAAATGAAGATCATGGCATCTGGTCCCATCACTACATGGGAAATAGATGGAGAAACAGTGGAAACAGTGTCAGACTTTATTTTTCTGGGCTCCAAAATCACTGCAGATGGTGACTGCAGCCATGAAATTAAAAGACACTTACTCCTTGGAAGGAAAGTTATGACCAACCTAGATAGCATATTCAAAAGCAGAGACATTACTTTGCCAACAAAGGTTCGCCTAGTCAAGGCTATGGTTTTTCCCGTGGTCATGTATGGATGTGAGAGCTGGACTGTGAAGAAGGCTGAGCACCGAAGAATTGATGCTTTTGAATTGTGGTGTTGGAGAAGACTCTTGAGAGTCCCTTGGACTGCAAGGAGATCCAACCAGTCCATTCTGAAGGAGATCAGGCCTGGGATTTCTTTGGAAGGAATGATGCTCAAGCTGAAACTCCAGTATTTTGGCCACCTCATGTGAAGAGTTGACTCATTGGAGAAGACTCTGATGCTGGGAGGGATTGGGGGCAGGAGGAGAAGGGGACGACAGAGGATGAGATGGCTGGATGGCATCACTGACTCAATGAATGTGAGTCTGAGTGACCTCCTGGAGTTGGTGATGGACAGGGAGGCCTGGCGTGCTGCAATTCATGGGGTTGCAAAGAGTCGGACACGACTGAGCGACTGATCTGATCTGATCTCATATATATGTTTCACTTTGAACTGTCTTTCTAATCAGTCCTGGTTATAAATTCAGTTTAATTCAACTCACTCAATATTTGTTATACACATTTATTATTTTGTAGCTCTAGGAAAATAAAAATAAAAAGAGAGAAGTCTTTTTCCTAAGACAGGCCACCATACTTTTGGGGGGAACATGCCACCCTATTCTTATCCCTGTTTTGTTTCATTTTAGTTTACAAATAAGCCATTTGTATTAATGCCTGAGCTTGTTCCATATGGGTATATTTTCTTAGATACTTAACTCTAAGTTCAGTTAGTATAACTGAATTGTTAGAAAAGTTATAAAATGTAAACTTGAAGGAGTATTGAAAAACTAGGACTAGAACACAGTTCACTTGACATTTCTATCATGGATTTTTAACATACGACAAACATTTCCTTGGAAAGATTTCCAGCTTGGTTAGAGTGTGTGTGTGTGTGTGTGTGTGTGTGTGTGTGTGAGTGAGAGACAGAGACATTCTTAATGCCTATATTCATGAGTTCCTTAAGGGCAAGGGATATATCTTCTTCATCTTTGAATCCACAAAATCTAGCAAAGGGTCTGATACTTTACTAGGATATAAATATAACTAAAAATAACATATGCATGTTTTTCATCCACTCAAATATACATGTTTTGATAAGCATTGTATATGTGTTTATACATGCACATAATATATACATGTATATGCATACACTCACTTAAGAAAATCTGGGTAAACAGATTTTACACACACAGACATATACACACACAATGAAATTATACAAATATAATGTGTACTTTCTTTTAATTTCTATATACCCCAGATTATGCTAAGTGCTTTAATTGTACTGCCTCCTCTGAACAAAGGACCCTAAAGGATAGGTACCCTTATTATCACCTTTTGCAAATAAGGAAACTGAGACAGAGCCAATATCTAAACCCCATCAACCCACTCCAGAGTAATGTTCTTGACCACTATACTATAACAACTCATAAGAATGAAAGCTAAAATGTAATGCAATTCAGTTTAATTCAATTCACCCAACATTACCACTATTGGTCAAGTATTATGGTTAGCTCTACAAACACAAAAAGAGAGATAAGTTTTTTCCTAAGACTGGCCACCAACACCCCATCCACATGTTTATTTTCAGGAACTCTTTGCTCCATTCTAGCCATCTGATAGAGGCCTATCCTATCCAACTACAGTATCTCATTCTCCTAGAACTAGTCATTGCTTTGGGAGTGAGCCCATAGATCATAGATCAGTGAGACCAATCAGAGTTATCTGGAGATGATACATGGATGCTGGTAAAATGAAGATGAAAGGACTTCCCTTCCCCTTGGCCTGCTAAATACAGAGGGTAAACAGGGGAGGGGAAAGTGTGTGCATTTTCCCCAGAAAATGCTCATCTGTAGGAAAAAAGGTTACAGTCAGCATACAGTAGGAACAGACGTAGGAGAAGAGAGAGTGAGCAAGAAGCGCACAACGTGGTTTAATCCCTGGGATTCAGCCAAATTGAAAGCCCTTGTACTCCCCAGTCATTGTTCAGTCTCAAAGTTGTGTTCAGCACTTTGCTACCCCATGAACTGCAGCCAGGCTCTGCTGCCCTTCACTATCTCCCAGAGTTTGCTCAAATTCATGTCTATCGAGTCAGTGATGCTATCTAACCATCTTATCCCCTGCCACCCTCTTCTCCTTTTGCCTTTAATCTTTCTCAGCATAGGGTCTTTTCCATTGAGTCAGCTCTTCTCATCAGGTGGCCTAAATATTGGAGCTTCAGTTTCAGCATCATGCATCAGTCCTTTCAGTGAATATTCAGGGTTTATTTCCTTTAAGATTGACTGCTGTCCTTTGATTTCCTTGCTGTCAAAGGGACTCTCTAGAGTCTTCTCCAGCATCACAGTTCAAAAGGATCAATTCTTTGGGGCTCAACTTTCTTTATGGTCCAACTCTCACATTCTTACATAACTACTAGAAAAACCATAGCTTTTACTAGACAGATCTTTGACAGCAAAGTAATATCTCTGCTTTTCAATATGCTGTCTAGGTTTGTCATAGCTTTCCTTCCAAGGAGCAAGCATCTTTTGATTCCATGGCAGCAGTCAACATCCACAGTGATTTTGGAGCCCAAGAAGATAAAATCTGTTTCCACTTTTTCCTCATCTCTTTGTCATAAAGTAATAGGACCAGATGCCATGATCTAAGATTTTTGAATGTTGAGTTTTAAGCCAGCTTTTTCACTATCCTCTTTCACCCTCATCAAGAGGCTTTTTAGTTCCTCTTCACTTTCTGGTGTTAGAATGGTATTATCTGTATATCTGAAGTTGTTGATATGTCATCCAGTCTGGCATTCCGTATGATTTACTCTACATAGAAGTTAAATAAGCAGAGTGACAATATACAGAGCCTTTTTGTACCCCTTTCCCAATTTGAAACCAGTCCTTTGTTCCATGTTCAGTTCTAACAATTGCTTCTTGACCTGCATACAAGTTTCTCAGGAGACAGGTAAAGTGGTCTGGTATTTCCATCTCTTTAAGAACTTTCCAGTTTGTTGTGATCTGCACAAAAGCGTTAGCATAGCCAATAAAGCAGAATTAGATTTTGGTGGGTTTTTTTTTTTTTTTTTTTGGATTACATTGCTCTCTCTATGATCCAACAAATGTCGGCAATTTGATCTCTGCTTTCTCTGCCTTTTCTAAACCCAGCTTGTACATCTGGAAGTCCTCAGTTCATGTACTGCTGAAGCCTAGCTTGAAGGATTTTGAGCATAATCTTACTAGCATGTGAAATGAACACAGTTGCATGGTAGTTTGAACATTCTTTGGCATTGCCCTTCTTTGGGATTGGAATGAAAATTGACTCCCCAGTGAGTTAATAAACTGCTTTCTACTGGAGCTTGAAATCATTTTGTTCCTATAACAAAAATAAACCTCAGGAGAGCATCTGCCTCTCTACGCAAGCAGGCAAGTCAGAAGACTAAATTACAATGTATTTTGGTTATAGATAAATAACTTAGTAAAGTAACTTATCATTTTACTATCAGGATAAACACCAATCATGGATTTAACAGAATTACAGATAACTCATATTCCTTCTCTTGACCTATATAGAATACTATGATTTACAGAGCAGTAAAGGAGAGATTGTTTCCACAATTTCCATAAAAGAAAAGGGAACTGGGGAAAGTGAGCACTGTGGAGTGAAATCGTTCACATTTTGGAAACCTATAGCTAGGCATAGTTCAAGCTATCTTGTACAATACTTTGTACTGATAAAACATTAGATAAAAATACACATCTCAAAATAAAAATGCCATAGTTATAAACACAAGAAATTCAGAATCAGGCAGCTGGCCTGGAAAATTTTTTCAGGAAGAAAAAGTATTAGCTCAGATACCCTGGCCCCCTAAAAGGAGGAAGTCCTCAAGACCTCAAGCCAAAGCTGAGTTCTAAAGTGTTGGGTTAACAGGTGGGCCTTCATGTTACTCCACACCCATGTTTATGTACCCACAACTTTCACCAAAATAATAACAATTCAATACATCTTTGGCAACAAAGCTCATTTTTCCGAAGACTGTCCTCAACGTAATA
Source organism: Tragelaphus eurycerus (assembly GCA_935064755.1). Taxonomy (NCBI): domain Eukaryota; kingdom Metazoa; phylum Chordata; class Mammalia; order Artiodactyla; family Bovidae; genus Tragelaphus; species Tragelaphus eurycerus. Next base: position 11,396,625 of record CAKXYN010000038.1, read on the forward strand.
TATAGAACAAAGATTTATTTTAGTTCTACCACTTGTTCAGTGGGAAATGTGTAATGATAACTGTGAGTACCTTCCTTTTTCCAGCTGCACTTATTTTTTTAAGTCGCTTGGGCAAAAAAAAAAAATCTCTGGAAAGGCTAAGATCTGGGATGTTCAGCAATGCAGACTGAGACACTGGGACCAAAACAAAGACCTGTTCATCAGAGCTGGAGCTCTGAGTCAGAGCTAAGATTTGCATGGAGGGGCTAAGGCAAGGCCCCAGTGTACTTGTTCCCTAATGCGGCTATAACAAATCACCAAAATTCATTATCTTACAGTTCTGGAGGTCAGAAGTTCTAAAATTAAGGTGCAGGCACAATTTTGTTACCTCTGTTGGTAGTCAGGGAAAAATTCATTTCCTTGTCTTTTTGGCTTCTATAAGGACCCTCATCACTGCATTGGGTCCACCTGGATAACACAGTAGTCACCGATTCTGCAGATTAGGATATGTATATATTTGGGGACAAAATTTCGTTTACTGCATATAGATTTGTGGCCCCCTTACTGAAATTTATCCCAACTAAGACCAGGATATGAGTTGTGGATCTAAGCTGGACTGGGAGTCAGTCAACCTGTGGTGGGGAGGAACAGGAGGAAGGGGGTGGAAACCAAATGAAATTTAATGAGTATAGCTGTAAATTCAGTGTTAAATTGCTTTTAGCCTCCAGCTTGCTAAAATGGGTGGTTTTTTAGGGTTATGTTGTATTAATTTTTTAAATAAAATTATGCAAAGTCATTTTTACTGTCTGGCCAATATATACTGACATTCAATTTATGGCATAATAAAAAAAGTGAATTTTGAAATTATTTAGACTGGATTTTTCAGTCTCAGTTCTTATATTTGCAACTGTCATCTTGGGCATTACATGCACTCTCTCAATTTCCATGTCTCATTTGCAAAGTGGTGATCATTTCTACCTCATAGGATAATTCTGAGGATTAAATACAATAATTATGTAAAGTGTTTACTTAGCATACTGCCTGGCATTTAGCAAGCATATAGTTTTAGCCTTTCTTTGAAGCACGTGAGCCTTCTGGTTTTTTGGCAGGAAATCACGTTTTAGAAACTGCCTGAATATTGATTGTTAATCAAGAAGCTCTGTTTTTCTTTTCTGCTTGTAAAGTCCCCTTTTCTTGAAAGTGAGAATATCTGTAAATTCTACTTACTTAAATTTTTCTTTTCCCTCTACATTAGAGAAGTTTTAACTCCAAAATTATTGGTGCATGATAAATAAAAGTTATCATGAAAATGATAAATGAAAGTTCAATTACAATTAGTTTGAATGTGATATTTATGCTTCCTTTTTAAAACCTGAAACCAATGTCTAGCATTAAAATTTTTATAACGACTGGATTTTGATGACTACAATGATATTGGTTCACCTTCAGAATCACTTTCCAGTTCTTTAAAGAATCCCTGGGGAAATATACTGACAACTTCCTGCAGTCCAGTTGTTTGACTGGCTTAAATGCATTCCACATCCCCAGTGGTCTGGAAAATCTGTTATTTCCAGAAGCCTTTTGTGTTATGTCCTTGCTTTAACAAACTGAAGCTTCCTTGTAACAAAAGAGCATATTGTATGCTTACAGTGAAGCTCTCAGCAATTTTAAGATTTTAATCTTAAAGAAAAATGTTCTTAAAGATTTTAATCTTAAGTATTGCCTTCAGCAACTTGAAAACATGTGTTGAAAATAATAAAACTTCAGCTGGTCATGGTAGATAGTTGCCTTGAGTTCAGTTTAGAGTCCACAGCCATGGATGAATGTTTTTTTCAGAATACTGAAGCCTCTTATAGGGATCTATGGATACTTATTGTATTATAAATTAATAACTCCAGGAGATAGTGAAGGACAGGGAAGCCTGGTGTGCTGTAGTTCATTGGGTTGCAAAGAGTCAGACACGACTGAGCGACTGAACAACAACTTAGGCACTGCTGTTCGTTCTACTGGATTTTGAATGGCATATATTGCAAGTGTCTGTATTGTGCTTCCTTGGCTCTCCAAGAAGGACACCAGCACAGTTCTCTAAACAATGATCTTCTCTGCACAGTGATCTAGGGTTTGGCAGATCTGAATGAGCTTTTGCTTTTTTGATGAATATATATCTCCGCTTTGCTTACTCAAATGGTTAAAGCATTGCTATATATTGAAAACTCCTCCTTTGACTTGAGAACGTTAGCAAAGCAATTTGTGTTGCTGGATCCTTTTCCTGGATCATTAAAATTATCAAGTGTAGTTCAGTTGAGAGGCAAATAAGAGTCCTTTGTGGGGAATCCCCCATAATAGAAGATTACACAGCATTTGAAAAACAAAATTCCCAAATGTTCTTTGTTGAGACAGATGGCAAAACTATTCAATGTCAGCTACAATGCCTCCATTTGTAATATTTAAACATCTGAACAGTGACTGGTGGGGTTTCTTTAGTAATGCAATCATCTCATAAAAAGTCTTGTTCTTAAGTATCATAGGAGTAGAGAGAGACCTTAATTTGCTTTGTGTTTGGCCCCCTACATAGTCAATAACACCACACTCCAATACACCTTCTGTACATTGTTTCACTGCAAAATAAAATGAATGTCTCACAGCATGCGAACTCTAAGCAGAGTAATTTAAAACATCAAAATTTTCAGTGGGCCCCAAAGCAGACATTTGAGGTCTGCTCAAGTTTTGTTGTGGAGGTTGGATTCAATTGTTTGCCAAGACTATTTGAAAATGAATTTATACTGCCAGCTGCTGCCCAGCTTTTATTGCCAAATAAAACACTCTACCTTATTATAACTAAAAATTGACATAAATAACCTCCCCTTCTCCTGTAGCCTATCCAATAGGGAGGTAGCAAAAAAGGAACAAGTTAAAACAAAAAGTCAAGGGAAAAGAGAAGCTAAAGACCATGACACTGCAAAATTGGGTGCTGAAAACAGAAGCGTGCAATTCAGCGAATCAGGCTAAATGCAACTTTTGCTTTTATTGTGGGAAAAAATGATTTAAAATGGAGATTTTACTAATACAATATTGTTGCTTTTATTTATTTCTACATAATTTACAGAAATAAGTTTCTATAACTTATTTGAGTTATAGAAACTCAAATAAGTTAAAATCATATCTCACATGATGGCTACTCAGTAAAATGCATAACTTTTGAGGAAGTTAAATTGGTCCATCAAGGAAAGGTGAGTTCCTTGTCTTGTAAAAGAAAATTTTAGTGATATATATTTGTGTGCATGTGTGTATTTGCGCTTAGTTGCTCAGTCGTGTCCAACTCTTTGTGACCCCTTGGGCTGTAACCCACCAGGCTCCTTTGTCTAACAGATTCCTCAGGCAAGAATACTGGAGTGTGTTGCCATGCCCTCCTCAGGGGATCATCCCAACCCAAGGATCAAACTCAGGTCTTCTGCATTGCAGGAAGATTCTTTACCATCTGAGCCACCAGGGAAGCCCAGAAATACTGGAATGGGTAACCTATCCCTTCTCAGGAGAACTTCCCAACCCAGGAATTGAACAGGGGCCTCCTGCATTGCAGATGGATTTTTTAATCAGCTGAGCTATCTGGGAAGCCATATATATATATATATATATTCTTTTTTGTTTTTACTATAGTCTCAATCTTGCAGAATAAGAGACTAAATTTTGTCTACCTGTGTACTCAGAGGTGAACTGACAGTTAACCAAGCTTGCAAGATAATGACATCAACCCAGAACATTTACATATGCAAGACCAGCCTATCTTTCTCCAGAGTCAGAATTACGTGGGAAATAAAATTATAATCATATGGTTAATGTATTAGTTATTAATTATTAATCGCTGTTACAGGAACAAAAATCCTTAAAAATGTTAATTCTCTATCTGTTGGAACAATGATGTTGGAAGTCAATTAATTATTAGAAAGTTGACTATTAATTATTTGTATTACTTAGGGTATAGGCTAATAAATTATATCATAGAAAACCTGTCAAAAATCTAGAAACCATAAAAACCTAAACCAGATCAGTAAAATTGTATTTAATGAGAGTTTAATATGCTCTAAAGAATAGTTCATGAATTGGGAGTCTTCCAAAGCTGAGATGTAGCTCAGAAGGATGATGTTACAGGATGGCTTATAAAGTGAAAATGAGGAGTGGTTTAACCCTGGCAATTGTTGGTTGTTTTAGTGTGGGTTCTAGATGGTGGGAAATTGGTTAAAAGTGATTATCTTCCTTCATTTTAGGAAGATGACAAGTATATTTTATGATTATCAGAGGCATCTGTAAGAAATAAGTTTAGTTTCACTTATGTTGATGAAATAAACTAGATTTAATTTTGTTTACACAGCTCAAATGGTTTTGTCTGCTTGGGGATTTTTCAAGTCTGGTCTCCATTTTATGTTACTTTAACAAATGCCAGAATACCATGGCTTTCACATAACAGCCCAGAACCAGACAGGCTACTCTGCTCCAGGAGGCAGAGAGGCCCAGATTCTGCCGTGGTTGCATTCCACTATCCCTCAAGGCTGCCCTTGTCCACATGGACAGAATTGTTTTACAATAACTCACATCCTCTGACTGGAGGCAAGTGGACAAGGGGAGGGGACAGAGACATACTAATGTTTGAAAGCTATGATCAGGAGTTACACATACTCTGATACGTGAATACTCTGCCCACATGTTATTGCCCTGAACACTGTAACATGACGAACCTCCAGAGAAGCTGGAAAATGTAGTCTCTAAGGAGGTGGTCGTGTGTCCTACTAAAATTCAGCCGTAGAGCAGAGGTGAGCAGCTCTATTATTCAAAGGATGCTTTCTGCCAGAGTCTGGTATCTAAACAAGGAAAGTTAAATGAACTAAATGCTTAACAGAATCAGGCTATTGTAAGCTAGTCCAGCTATAATTGGTATACACAAATATTATAAATATTTAATATATATAAGTATATAATATATATAAATACATAAATATTGAGTCTGCTTCTTCCTAATTGATTTGTGATGCCTCCTTTGACATGAAACCAGCATAATATATAAACTTCAACGGTTCATATGGTTGGTATGAAGAATACTTCTCAGGTCTTAGCTTTTTCCTCTAGAAATTCTTCCAGGCAACTCCTAGGTTCCTTATAGCCTGACATACACTTCTCTAGGGGCTTCCCAGGTGGTGCTAGTCTCCTGTCAATGCAGGAGACAGAAGAGATGTGGGTTCAATCCCTGGGTGGGGAAGATCCTCTGGAGGAGGGCATAGCAACCCACTCCAGTATTCTTTGCCTGGAGAATCTCATGGACAGAGGAGCCTGGCAGGATCGCACAGAGTTGGACACGGCTGACGTAACTTAGCACACACACATGCATCCTTTATTCATAAAGGCATCATGCACCCTTAAAATTTCTTGCTTACTTATCTGCCTCTGCCATTAGACTATGAAACCCAGTGAGAACAAACTTTTAAGTTTTCTTGTTTACTCTTTTACCTTAACTCAGTATGTGACACATTATGTAGACCAAAATATTAGTTAACTGACTGACTGATTCAGGTGCCAGCCTGGTCCATGGAGGCAGTTTATGGGTTGGGAGAGGTACATTCTTGAGCATCCAGAGGCAACGGAAGAAAGGAGAGGATCCTGAGAGGTTTTCAGAGAGTGGAGCACATCCATTTCCCAAGCTTGGTCAGAAGCTCCATGACTGTGGATAAGTAAAATTCAGGAAGAGTATCTTTAAGATGAATATAATGAGGGAAAATTAGGAAACCGTTGAGCTTAGTAAGTGATCACAAACAATTTATATAGCTGACCCCCATTCTTTTATTAAGAGTAGAACTTGAGGCTAGTGCTAACCCCTCCCCTGTCACGTGTGGAGATCGTGGGTGGAGGTGAGCTCCACTTCTATTCTAGGAAGAGCTTTGCAATTTTTTACTTGTGCTTATGACTTATACAAGATGAATTTGAGGATGGGCTTCAGACTGGGAGTGTGTCACTTGGCACACTGGTTGTACATCCACAAGAAGGGAAAACATCACTGCAAGTTGTATTTATAACCACACAGAAGATGCATCACTGTGGAACCTGGCTGGCACAGCTGCGGCTTGGCATATGGGCCATCAGGTATAAAACAAGTGATCAGATACCTCTGGGGTTATCACTATGGCTGTTCAGTTCTTTTAAAAAATTCCTTGTACTTCAGAGGTCTTCGAGAACTGAAAGCTTCTACAGACACATTTTTCTATCCTCTTCTCCAATATCAAAAAGAATCCAAGTTTTGAAGAGAAGATAGTAGTTTTATCCAATCCTCTCAGGAACTCCATGTGGGAAGAAATTAACAGAGAGATAGAATTTAGTGAAACATATGGGGATTTTTTTTTACCACCCTCAGAGCTGTCTAAAACGACAGTAAGCTAACTGCCTCTCAAATATTGAAATTCACTTCACTTTCAGCTGAAGAGGAAAAGCTAGATCTTAGATTTCAGCAGTGATTTGGGATAGAGAGGACATGATGACCTCTAAGTTCTATTCTGATTATAAAATCCTATGATGTAACATTTTCTTGATGACTCAGAGGAACATGATGAATGTCAACGATTGTACCGTACAGTGCTGCTGTGAGGTCCTCAGGGTCTGAGGTGAGCTCAGCAGCATTTTCTATAATGCCTTGCTCCAGGCTTGGGTGCTTTTGCTGTTCATTTGTATCCTTCTGCCCCCCATATTTGTCCATCTCCCTGTCCAGATGGGTCAGTTAACAAGCTACATTTTGACTTCTTATCTAAACTGAAATCTTCGCTGGACAAGAAGCAAATTTACTTTGGGTACATAGGGCAGGGCTTTGGCCTGAAAATTCCACCCAATGAATATTTGGTGATATGCTATGAATGGTGAGTGATTACTTAAGAGGCTGCTAGTGATAAAGAAGCCACCTGCCAATGCAGGAGACGTAAGAGATGTGGGTTTGATACCTGGGTTGGGAAGATCTCCTGGAGGAGGGCACGGCAACCCACCCCAGTATTCTTGGCTGGAGAATCCCATGGACAGAGGAGCCTGGCAGGCTACAGTCCATAGGGTCACAAAGAGTTGGACGTGACTGTAGTGACTTACCACAGCACAGCACACTCTTTATATACCACTGCTTAGAAAGAATTCCCACTCCATACATTCACCCCAAATCCAAGCCACAAAGATCCCTTGCCCTTGTCTGAGCAAAATACCTTGTGTTAGATTCTACCTGTGGCTCTAAATTTCAACTGGTTCTTCCCTGTCTTTCCAATGCCTACGCAACAGTTAAGCTCCCATTTAACTATCATCTCCCATGTGAAGCCTTCCTTAGGCATGATTCATTGCTTCTCGTATGCCCTCTTAGAATTTTATGCATACTTTTATCATGTAACTTTAATATTTTATCATAGCCATTTTGTTCCCACTTATTTCTGTAGTTCACTCTGAGCTTCTTGAGGACAGTATCCTATCCCCAGTGCAGTTACTGGCATATCACAGACGCTCAGTAGACATTGAGTGGCTGGGTGGCTAACTGAGGCAAATTAATGTAATGGAAAAAGCTCACGGATTTAAGGCATTTATCTCAGGAGGCATATTTGCCTGTTTTTTTTATTCCCAACTTTGTTATAGCTCTAAAAATCTGATATCTGAATTAACAGGTTATGCCATACTACAGTGAGGTTTACGGGAGGTTCACACAGTCACATACACATACACACACACACACTCAAAAACCCTTATTACATTTTAAATCTTCTCTAGTTTGACACATTTCGAAAAATATCATTTTTTATCACTTTGTCCTATTTCTATGAGATAAATGTATTATAAAAAAGTCAATTCTATTATCACTTTAAAATGAAGTTAAAATTGTATTTTGAATTGTATTGTATAGAATTGCATAAGTTATGGTCTACAGAGAGCTTTGTGCTCTAAATTTGAAAGAATATTCAGCTAGAAGAGATTTATCCACAATGTAATAAGTTATTGGAATCATTACTGTATAAATACATTAGCTATAGGCCACAAAGTACACGTGCAATTAGGAATGCAGATACTGCCTCTTCCCATCACCCCATCATCAAATCATTTCAGGTATTTTATTCAAAGAACAATGTAATAGTTATTGAGAAACAGTTCGTGTGTACCCCTTTGCTACAATAAAATTGTAGAAAGTGAGCATGAAGCCCAAACCTTAAAAATCACTCCTGTTAATTAATGACAGCTGTTTTCACATAAATTTGACAGATTCTGCCATTTTCCTGCATTTCTGGGAATTTATGAGATCATTTTTGGCACTTGAAATGTTACTGGCAATTCTCTCCTGGTGGGTAGGACCAGCCGGAGAAGGCAATGGCACCCCACTCCAGTACTCTTGCCTGGAAAATCCCATGGATGGAGGAGCCTGGTAGGCTGCAGTCCATGGGGTCGCGAAGAGTCGGACATGACTGAGCAACTTCACTTTCACTTTCCACTTTCATGCATTGGAGAAGGAAATGGCAACTCACTCCAATGTTCTTGCTTGGAGAATCCCAGGGGCTGGGTGGGGGTGCCTCGTGGGCTGCCGTCTCTGGGGTCACACAGAGTCAGACACGACTGAAGCGACTTAGCAGCAGCAGGTAGGATGAGCAGGTGTAGCTAGTTTTTCAGCATCATCACACCCACCCTGGTTCACCCCTGCATCAACTCTGCAGTTTTCCCGAGCCAAGAGGACCTGGTGGACCCTGTCTTAGTGTTTGAGGACACCTGTAACGAAAGGGTGATTCTGTGTCACTGGCCAATGGAAGAATTTGACAAGAAAACAGGAGTTTCTACTTCTCCTTTACGTGAGCTACTTATTCCTAACCATGGATTTCCAATTATGTCAGAGAACAGTTTTTAAAACAAAACAAGAAACCATTTAAATTCAGTCTTATTTTTCAAATTGAACTTTTAGGGCACTCTTTAGAAAAGAGAATTGTGGCTTTGGATGAGAACAATACAATTCTAAAGACATACATTTGTACAGTAACAATCAATCTTACACAAGAAATATAATTTCTTGCCAATTGGATTTGAATAGATTTTTCTCATATAACTAACTTCATTCACTTTGGAATGAAAAAAATCAAGTTGTTTCTTGCTTCTTTGAGTAATTTCAAGTCATTTGAATTGAAAAGATAAAGTATCCTATAGGTTAGAGGGAGTCATTAACTTTTTAATAGTTTAGCAAAGTTGTAAATTGATTGATTGGGGCTTGGGATGAATTTTCCCAGTTAGATAATGTTCTACATGGGATTGGTCCACAGACTTACCGAGAAAAAAGTTTTTAAAGTATGCTGCTGCTAAGTCACTTCAGTCGTGTCTGACTCTGCGCGACCCCATAGAAGGCAGCCCACCAGGCTCCCCCGTCCCTGGGATTCTCCAGGCAAGAACACTGGAGTGGGTTGCCATTTCCTTCTCCAATGCATGAAAGTGAAAAGTGAAAGTGAAGTCGCTCAATCGTATCTGACTCTTCGCAACCCCATGGACTGCAGCCTACCAGGCTCCTCTGTCCATGGGATTTTCCAGGCAGGAGTACTGCACTGGGGTGCCATTGCCTTGAAATACCACTAGGTTTTATTAGGACCTAATTACTGTAAAGATTATGATTCCCTTACACATGATTCAAGATTATACATTGCCTTTTTCGAATGACACACATTTTCTCTACATCCAACAATTAAACCCTTTAGATTTTCTCACTACAAACAGTTTAGATAAGTATATACAAAACAAAGATGAATTCTTTCCATTTCTTGGACCATAACTGTGCTGATGTCTTCAGTAGGGACTTAATCAGCCTCCTGCATGATCAAGTGTTGAGCACTCATACGTAACAATGCTTAGATAAAAAAGAATCTTCAGTTCCACATTAGGATGCCTGGTGCCTAGCTCACCATGTGAGACGAGGTCTGTTGCAGACTCAAATTCTCAGCACTTAAATTCAGTGATGACCATGCAAGCTTACACAGTGGGTGAAGATGGCCATATTCAGAGTCTTTACTCTGGACCCATTAAACAAGAAGTAACAGGATGTCTGTGGCAGATATCCCTGGACTAAATGTTCAAGAAACCTGCCTACTAATTCTCTGTGTGATTTAGAATAAGTCTCCGGACTTCATTATCAGTGTATTGGGACAAAATTTCACCACCTCTAAGAGCTTTTACCACACTTGCACAAGTGTTTTTCCTATTTCTTGGCTGAGCAATTTCCCTGGATCATTAAGCAGTCCCTAGGCAATGATTCTAAAATAAAACAGAAATGACGAAAGCATCAAACAATGGGTCCCATTACTGAGTCTTGGAAAACAGGGAAAAATTCTAACCTGTAACCAGAGAGCCACCTGCAGATGTCAGATTGTTATTTACCTATTACATAATTCCCACATGTAAATTCTTATCCCTATTCTAAGTATTTAGTATTATTAATAATATGAGTCAATATTATTTAAAACAGATTTAAGCAAATAGTTAATACTCCTAACTTTACTAATCAATTCAGTTTAGTTCAGTTGCTCAGTTGTGTCCCACTCTTTGCGACCCCGTGAATCACAGCACGCCAGGCCTCCCTGTCCATCACCAACTCCTGGAGTTCACCCAAACTCACGTGCATCGAGTCGGTGATGCCATCCAGCCATCTCATCCTCTGTTGTTCCCTTCTCCTCCTGCCCCCAATCCCTCCCAGCATCAGGGTCTTTTCCAATGAGTCAACTCTTCACATGATGTGGCCAAAGTACTGGAGTAAAGACAGTTCCCTTGATAATCAAACTTTACTGATAGAGTTATTCAATAGATAGCAGAAGTCAGTCTGGTGGCTACCTAGATCCATTCTTAAAAAAAAAAAATCCCATTATGAGAGTCATTTCACAACTCTACTTTATCAAGGTAACTTTTACTCATTAGACAGTATATTGCAAAATGTTTATTATAATTTCATCATCTTTCATGAATCTCAAAATTTTCCTGAAATTTAAACCAAACTTCGGGCATGAGAACGCCTTGCTTTTCTGTTGATATATTATCCCTGTGTTAAAACGGAAGCTAACATTAATTGTGCATTTCTTTTGTATAGGTTTTATGCCAGCCAGAACCTAGGACAAATATCCTATGGGAGAACTGGAATTTTACCCAGGTCCATACGATGAAATAGTATCATTCAATTGAGGAAAGAAATGCTGGTCAGTTTCTATGCTTCAAGATTCTTCAGTTTAGGTTTTGGTTTGCTCATCGATGCTCCATAGCAACCAAATGTCTACAGGCCTTGGAACCTTGAAGCCTAACTGGGAGGACCCCAGCAGATCCTCTGCCTGTAGTTGAGATGCCACTCAATGACTGGGCATCATTAACCAGTGCAGTTCCCCTGATAATCTGTCTCCATTTTCTCTCGTTTTTTAGGTATGAAGTGAAGGGAAGTGAAAGTCAGTCAGTCGTGTCCGACTCTTTGTGACCGCAAGGACTATACAGTCCATGGAATTCTCTAGGCCAGAATACTGGAGTGGGTAGCCTTTCCCTTCTCCAGGAGATCTTCCCAGCCCAGGGATCGAACCCAGGTCTCCCACATTGCAGGCGCATTATTTACCAGCTGGGCCACAAGGGAAGCCCATATAGAAGTCAGTATAATTTATTCTAACTCTTCAGAGAGGCTCTGAGAAATTGATACTTTTTCATTCTCACAGATTCATGAGAAACCCCTGCCATTTGAGGCAGTTTCCACCAGAGTGGAAATCAGTGTCTCTTTTCTTTTGGTGATGGGGGCGTGATGGTGGTGGGGTACTTCTGAGTTCCCCTGGTGGCTCAGACAGTATAGAATCTGCCTGCAATGCAGGAGACCTGGGTTCGATCCCTGGGTCAGGAAGATCCCCTGGAGAAGGGAATGGCTACCCATTCCATGGACAGAGGAACCTGATGGGCTATATAGTTCATGGGGTCCTAGAGAGTCGGACATGACTGAGCAACTTAACACCCTGGTACACCCTTGATTCTTAGGGCAGGGCAAATCAGTCCAAAGGGCTCACTTTTTGTTAGAGTTACAAAATGTATGATCCAGTTTCAAGGCCAGTGTGTATGACTGAGTCATTACATTGGCAATTTATCCACCAAGATGAGACTCTAAGTTGGAGAAAGTAAACCTGAGAGCTAATATTGCACAGAGACCTCTGGCATTGTCAACTGTCACTTTATCTTTTTAAATAATGCTCAAACAGTTCATATGTTACATTTATAATATTTAACTCAACATATCTAACAAAGAGAAATAAAACTAAAATTTAACTATGTGAATCTTTAGCTTTAGCTATCTTGAAAGATACTGAAACTCCAGTATTTTGGCCACCTCATGCGAAGAGTTGACTCATTGGAGAAGACTCTGATGCTGGGAGGGATTGAGGGCAGGAGAAGAAGGGGACGACAGAGGATGAGATGGCTGGATGGCATCACTGACTCGATGGATGCGAGTCTGAGTGACCTCCGGGAGCTTGTGATGGACAGGGAGGCCTGGCGTGCTGCGGTTCATGGGGTCGCAAAGAGTCGGACACGACTGAGCGACTGATCTGATCTGATCTTGAAAGAATCTGAAAGTACACATTTCCTTATTTAATGGTGAGACATATGAGTCACCATAGTACCAAATTAGTCATGACTGAAAGACTAGCTTTGAATAATTATATTCATGACAAAAATAATGATATTACCATAATATAAATCTGCTCAATAAAGGGCATGTACTCACGTAATTTTATAGAGCAAAGAAATCATTGGTGCAATAAATGTTTCTCAGCTACTCCTTCAGAACAGGGATATTATTTTTCTTAAATAACTTGAACATTGAAAAATTCATATCTGATGATAGCCTTTCACTTTTGATCCCAGAGAAAATCTCTCCACATATTTTATTTACTTTACAGTAGACATTCAGACATATTTTTACTTAACACTCACTGTCATTAACAGAATTAACTGCCAAGCTGAGACTAATATTGGTGTTTGATACAATTTTCATTGTTTACATTAAAGAACCATACTATTTTCAGTAAAATTTTATGTTAGGTAGTCACATCATTCTTTTTTTGCAGTGGGTTCATGTAGTAAGGTGTGTGTGCTAAGTCACTTCAGTTGTGTCTGACTCTTTGCAATCCCATGGAGGTCCACCAGGGTCCTCTGTCCATGGGATTTCTCCAGGCAAAAATACTGGAATGCGTTGCCATGCCCTCCTCCAGGGGATCGTCCTGACACAGGGATTGAACCCGTGTCTCTTATGTCTCCTGCATTGGTAGGTAAGTTCTTTATCACTAGAGTCACCTGAGAAGCTCCTATAGTAAGGTATAAGTGACTAACACTAATGGGTTCATCAATTCCCAGGGTTTAATTAGAATGCCATATAATGTATCAGTTCAGTTCAGTTGCTCAGTCATGTCTGACTCTTTGAGACCCCATGAATCGCAGCACTCCAGGACTCCCTGTCCATCACCAACTCCCAGAGTTCACCCACATTCATGTGCATCAAGTCAGTGATACCATCCAGCCATCTCATCCTCTGTTGTCCCCTTCTCCTCCTGCCCCCAGTTCCTCCCAGCATCAGGGTCTTTTCCAATGAGTCAACTCTTCGCATGAGGTGGCCAAAGTACTGGAGTTTCAGCTTTAGCATCATTCCTTCCAAAGAAATCCCAGGGCTGAACTCCTTCAGAATGGACTGGTTGGATCTCCTTGCAGTCCAAGGGACTCTCAAGAGTCTTCTCCAACACCACAGTTCAAAAGCATCAATTCTTCAGCGCTCAGCTTTCTTCACAGTACAACTCTCACATCCATACATCATCACAGGAAAAACCATAGCCTTGGCTAGATGGACCTTTGTTGGCAAAGTAATGTCTCTGCTTTTCAATATGCTATCTAGGTTGGACATAACTTTCCTTCCAAGGAGTAAGCGTCTTTTAATTTCATGACTGCAGTCACCATCTGCAGTGATTTTTGAGCCCCCAAAATAAAGTCTGACACTTTCCACTGTTTCCCCATCTATTTCCCATGAAGTGATGGGACCAGATGCCATGATCTTCATTTTCTGAATGTTGAGCTTTAAGCCAACCTTTTCACTCTCCACTTTCACTTTCATCAAGAGGCTTTTTAGTTCCTCTGCAGTTTCTGCCATAAGGGTGGTGTCATCTGCATATCTGAAGTTATCGATATTTCTCCCAGCAATCTTGATTCCAACTTGTGTTTCTTCCAGTCCAGCGTTTCTCATGATGTACTCCTCATAGAAGTTAAATAAGCAGGATGACAATATACAGCCTTGACGTACTCCTTTTCCTATTTGGAACCAGTCTGTTGTTCCATGACCAGTTCTAACTGTTGCTTCCTGACCTGCATACAGATTTCTCAAGAGGCAGATCAGGTGGTCTGGTATTCCCATCTCTTTCAGAATTTCCCACAGTAAAATCCTTTACATACCACTAATTCACTACCAGAACCTAATAGTTGCTGTAAAATATAAACACTGGTCCTTACATCTCTAGAGTACAGACTCAGGTTACCTACCAGTGAGGGCACTAGTGGGTCCTCTTGCTCAGAATTCTTCCTGTACCATCAGTTTTAAGGAGACACTGTTCATTCTTTACCAAGTGATTCCTTTATTGATCTTTTTAACTTCTTTTTGAGTCCATTTTTTGTACCATCAGTAAAGTGATATTTATGAAATATGAAAGATATTGTGTTTTTCTTCTGCTTAAAATCCATCCATCCATGTATTCATCCACTTATCTATTTATTCTTTATTATATTGTGTCAGGTCATTTCAATGGTTTTGATTTACAATTCAGCTCTGTAGTTTATTATTTAATATTTTGTGTGATTCAAAGGAAAGTCAATACAAGTTATAAAGTAGGGAGAGAATTAAAAATAGAAGAGACATTTTCCCATTCTTTATCATGAAAAGAAAAGTTATCTTAGATGATAAAGCCTACAACTGTGTTCATCATTTTGTGATCTGTTGAAATTTTTGAATTTGGATACAATTATCTGAAATTAAATTAATTCATGCTTGCAACATAATTTTTTTTTTTTTTATCAAGAATCTCTTTTATTGATTATCAGAAACATTACAAACATCTAGTATGAACAAATTGTAACATGATAGTGTTTAGTTTGAACAATTAATACATTTCAGATATAATATTATACATATTTCAATGCTATTCTCCCCAATCATCTCACCCTCTCCCGGTCCCAGAGTCCAAAAGTCTGGTCTATACATCAGTGTCTCTTTTGTTGTCTCGTAAATAGGGTTATTTTTTACCATCTTTCTAAATTCCATATATATGCGTTAGTATACTGTATTTGTGTTTTTGTTTCTGGCTTACTTCACTCTGTATAATAGGCTCCAGTATTTTTTTTTAAAAATACAGCACAATATGACATTCCAAAATGAAACTCTCACATATCATGTACAAGTAATTCTGGTTTTATAATATTATAAGAAGTCCAAATATAATGAGATACTCTTACAGTGGACACAGATGCTTATGTAGGTTTGATTACCCACCCATACATTTGTTACTGGAGAAGCCTGTGCTGGATTATCTAGTATGATCTCTGTTCTCTCGTTTCAGTATTGAGAGGTTCACTAATTAAAGGTTCAGTATTAGAGGTTCACACCCTAAACCTAGTCTAAAGGGAGCCAAGATCCTAGGCTGCCATAATCACTAACAGGAAATGTATGCTTTAGATTTTAATATATCAAGATTGCAATTTAGAAAATTATATACTAGGTAGGATGCCCTAGAAACTATTCTGTATTATGCTTTTTAATAAGAAATAACTTTTAGAATGTAATATACTTAAGCAGTCAGGTTCTCACATCTTCAGTGCACTTAAAACATACATAATGATTTTTTAATTCTGCTTGTCCTTTTCCAAAAAGAAACATCTATTTTTCTATACTGACAAAGATATACATTTTAAGCAATCCAGTCACTTTTACTCCAGAAAATTATCACAAAGCTCAAAAAAAGAGAGCGTATTTACAGAGTTTAGTTTCCTCTTGCACCCCTGCCATCAAGACTGGATACAGTGAGATATTTTTCTTTATTTATTTTATGATTTATTATTTTGGCCTTTTCTTTTTTATTAAAAAAAAGCCTTTAACAGTTCTTATAAGACCACTTTAGTAATGATGAACTCTTAGTTTTTGCTTGTGTGGAAAACTCTTTATGTCTCTTTCAATCCTGAATGATAACTCCACTAGGTAGAATGTCCTTGGTTTTAGGTTTTCTTTCTTTGAGCACTTTATTTTTTTAAATTAACCTATTTATTTTAATTGGAGGCTAATTACTTTACAATATTGTAGTGGTTTTTGCCATACATTGACATGAATCAGCTATGGGTGTACATGTATCCCCCATCCTGAACCCCCACCCCCACCCCTCTCCCATCCCATCCCTCAGGGTCATCCCAGTGCACCAGCCCTGAGCACTCTGCCTCATGCATAGAACCTGGAGTGGTGATTTGTTTCACAAATGATAATACACATGTTTAAATGCTATTCTCTCAAATCATCCCACCCTTGCCTTCTCCCACAGGGTCCAAAAGACTGTTCTTTACATCTGTGTCTCTTTTGCTGTCTCGCATATAGGGTCATTGTTACCATCTTTCTAAATTCCGTATATATGTGTTAGTATACTGTATTGGTGTTTTTCTTTCTGACTTACTTCACCATATCATTCTACTCCCTTCTGGCATTCAAAGTTCCTTCTAGTGTACTTTACATTTCAGTTATTGTATTCTTCAGTTCTGATTGGTTCTTTTAAATTGTATATATACAGTGGACTATTACTCAGCCATGCTATTTGTGACAACATGGATGGATGGGAATGTTATTATTCCTAGTGAAATAAGTCATACAAGGATAAATACTGTATGCTTTCAATTATATGTGGAATCTAAAAAAACAGAACAAATGAAAAAAGATAGCAAAACAGAAACAGATCCACAGATACAAGAACAAACTAGTGGGTTGCCAAGAGGGAAGTGGGTTGGGGGAGTGGTGAATGAAATAGATGAAGGGGATTAAGAGATACAAATGACCAATTGTAAAACAGATAAGTTACAGGGACATGATATATAGCACAGGGAATACAGTCCATATTTTACAATAGTTTGTATGATATGTAATCCATAAAACTAGTGACTACATTGTACACCTTAAACTAATATCACTTTGTAAATTGTTGCTGCAGCTGCTGCTAAGTCACTTCAATCATGTCCAATTCTGTGCGATCCCATAGATGGCAGCCCACCAGGCTCCCCCATCCCTGGGATTCTCCAGGCAATAACACTGGAGTGGGTTGCCATTTCCTTCTCCAATGCATGAAAGTGAAAACTGAAAGTGATGTCGCTCAGTTGTGTCCGACTCCTAGCAACCCCATGGATGGCAGCCTACCAGGCTCCTCCGTCCATGGGATTTTCCAGGCAAGAGTACTGGAGTGGGGTGCCATTGCCTTCTCCTTTGTAAGTTGACTATGTCCCTTGGACTGCAAGAAGATCCAACCAGTCCATTCTGAAGGAGATCAATCCTGGAATCTCTTTGGAAGGAATGATGCTAAAGCTGAAACTCCAGTATTTTGGCCACCTCATGCGAAGAGTTGACTCATTGGAGAAGACTCTGATGCTGGGAGGGATTGAGGGCAGGAGAAGAAGGGGACGACAGAGGATGAGATGGCTGGATGGCATCACTGACTCGATGGATGCGAGTCTGAGTGACCTCCGGGAGCTGGTGATGGACAGGGAGGCCTGGCGTGCTGAGGTTCATGGGGTCGCAAAGAGTCGGACACGACTGAGCGACTGATCTGATCTGATCTGATACTTCAATAATTTTTTTTTAAAAAAAACAAGTGGGTACAAAGCCAATTTTTTTTGCACTATTATGAAAGTTTGCCTTCCCTGTTAGTACTTTCTTCTTTCTTCCTCAGTGACATTACATCTCTTGCTTCAGAATTCTAATGTAAAAATCACATAGGTTCAGATGTAAACAGCTAACTACAAGGCTTCAACATCTTGAATTTGCCAGAGGATAAGATGTGCTCCTTCATAAGAGAATATAATTCTTAAATCAGAGCAGAGCTTCTCAAGTGTAGAAAAACTCTCAGAAATATCTGGAATCCTTGTGAGAAATGCCCTAAATCCTGATGCCTAAATGCCCTAAATTCCTAAAGTCCTGATCCTGCAGATACTGACTCAGCGGGTCTCAGGTGGAGTCAAGGAACCCAGGTGATGGTGAAAATTAATCACCAACCTAGAGAATGACTCTTTAATTATAGATTTCAGGCATCAGTGACTAAGTCAAAGGTTCTTTCTGACAAGGCTGGCATTGGGTTGTGGTGATAGTTTTAAAATTGTTTACTCTAGGGAATCAGGAGATTAGGCTAATGTGTTTTGTGATTCCAATCTGAAATAATGCAATTGATAATCTTTAAGATCTGGTTTTCAATTTTCTACTTTAGCCAGCTTTATAATTAACAAATAATAAATGATGGACCGCTCCCAGAGAGCTAGTATTGCCTGTCCCTTTGTGTTTTTTTAATTAATTTATTTATTTTAAGTGGAGGCTAATTGTTTTACAATATTGTAGTGGTTTTTGCCATACGCTGACATGAAGCAGCCATGGGTGTACATATGTCCCACATCCTGAACCCCGCTTCCACCTTCCTCCCCATCTTATCCCTTAGGGTTGTCCCAGTGCACCGGCTTTGAGTGTTTCATGCATCAAACTTGGACTGGTGATCTATTTCATATATGATAATACACATGTTTCAATGCTCTTCTCTCAAATCATCCCACCCTTGCCTTCTCTCACAGAGTCCAAAAGTCTGTTCATTATATCTGTGACTCTTTTGCTTTCTTACACATAGGGTCATCATTACCATCTTTCTAAATGCCGTATTATGCACTAATATACTGTATCGGTGTTTTTCTTTCTGACATATTTCACTCAGTATAACAGGCTCCAGTTTCATGCACTTCATTAGAACTGATTCAAGTGGGTTCTTTTTAATAGCTGAGTAACATTCCATTGTGTATATGCACAGCTTTCTTATC
Organism: Tragelaphus eurycerus; assembly: GCA_935064755.1. Lineage (NCBI taxonomy): Eukaryota > Metazoa > Chordata > Mammalia > Artiodactyla > Bovidae > Tragelaphus > Tragelaphus eurycerus. The sequence continues at coordinate 11,415,717 of CAKXYN010000038.1, forward strand.
CATTCCTCTGCCAATGGACATCTGGGTTGCTTCCATGTCCTAGCTATTGTAAACAGTGCTGTGATGAACACTGGGGTACACATGTCTCTTTTAATTCTGATTTCCTCAGTGTATATGCCCAGCAGTGGGATTGCTGAGTCATATGGCAGTTCTATTTCCAGTTTTGTAAGGAATCTCCACACTGTTCTCCATAGTGACTGTACTAGTTTGCATTCCCACCAATAGCGTAAGAGAGTTCCCTTTTCTCCGCACCCTTTCCAGCATTTATTGTTTGTAGACTTTGATAGCAGCCATTCTGACTGGTGTGAGATGGTACCTCATTGTGTTTTTGATTTGCCTTTCTCTGATAATGAGTGATGTTGAGCATCTTTTCCTGTGTTTGTTAGCCATCTGTATGTCTTCTTTGGGGAAATGTCTGTTTAGTTCTTTGGCCCATTTTTTGATTGTGTCGTATATTTTTCTAATATTGAGCTGCATGAGCTGTTTGTATATTTTTAAGATTAATTCTTTGTCAGTTTTTTCATTTGCTATTATTTTCTCCCATTCTGAAGGCTGTCTTTTTACCTTGCTTATAGTTCCCTTTGTTGTGCAAAAGATTTTAAGTTTAATTAGGTCCCATTTGTTTATTTGTGCTTTTAATTCCATTACTCTGGGAGGTGGGTCATAGAGGATCCTGCTGTGATTTATGCCAGAGAGTGTTCTGCCTACATTTTCCTCTAGAAGTTTTATAGTTTCTGGTCTCATGTTTAGCTCTTTAATCCATTTTGAGTTTATTTTTGTGTACAGTGTTAGAAAATGTTCTAGTTCCATTCTTTTACAAGTGGTTGGCCAGTTTTCCCAGTAGCACTTTAAAAGAGATTGTCTTTTCTCTGTTGTATGTTCTTGCCTCCTTTGTCAATGATAAGGTGTCCATAGGTGCATGGATTTATCTCTGGGCTTTCTATTTTGTTCCACTGATCTATATTTCTGTCTTTGTGCCAGTACTGTACTGTCTTAATGACTGTAGATTTTTAGTATAGTCTGCAGTCAGGTAGGTTGATTCCTACAGTTCCATTCTTCTTTCTCAAGATTGCTTTGGCTATTCCAGGTTTTTTGTATTTCCATACAAATCATAAAATTATTTGTTCTAGTTCTCTGAAAAATACCATTGATAGCTTGATAGGGATTGCATTGAATCTATAGATTGCTTTGGGTAGTATACTCATTTTCACTATATTGATTCTTCTGATCCATGAACATAGTATATTTCTCCATCTATTTGTGTCATCTTTGATTTCTTTCATCAGCATTTTATAGTTTTCTATATATAGGTCTTTTGTTTCTTTAGGTAGATTTATTCCTAAGTTTTCATTCCAATCCCAAAGAAAGGCAATGCCAAAGAAAGCTCAAACTATCGCACAATTGCACTCATCTCACACGCTAGTAAAGTAATGCTCAAAATTCTCCAAGCCAGGCTTCAGCAATATGTGAATCGTGAACTTCCTGATGTTCAAGCTGGTTTTAGAAAAGGCAGAGGAACCAGAGATCAAATTGCCAACATCCGCTGGATCATCGAAAAAGCAAGAGAGTTCCAGAAAAACATCTATTTCTGCTTTATTGACTATGCCAAAGCCTTTGACTGTGTAGATCACAATAAACTGTGGAAAATTCTGAGAGAGATGGGAATACCAGACCACCTGATCTGCCTCTTAAGAAATCTGTATGCAGGTCAGGAAGCAACAGTTAGAACTGGACATGGAACAACAGACTGGTTCCAAATAGGAAAAGGAATACATCAAGACTGTATATTGTCACCCTGTTTATTTAACTTCTATGAGGAGTACATCATGAGAAACGCTGGACTGGAAGAAACACAATCTGGAATCAAGATTGCTGGGAGAAATATCAATAACCTCAGATATGCAGATGACACCACCCTTATGGCAGAAAGTGAGAGGAACTAAAAAGCCTCTTGATGAAAGTGAAAGTGGAGAGTGAAAAAGTTGGCTTAAAGTTCAAGGTTCAGAAAACGAAGATCATGGCATCTGGTCCCATCACTTCATGGGAAATAGATGGGGAAACAGTGTCAGACTTTATTTTGGGGGGCTCAAAAATCACTGCAGATGGTGACTGCAGTCATGAAATTAAAAGATGCTTACTCCTTGGAAGGAAAGTTATGACCAACCTAGATAGCATATTCAAAAGCAGAGACATCACTTTGCCAACAAAGGTTCGTCTAATCAAGGCTATGGTCTTTCCTGTGGTCATGTATGGATGTGAGAGCTGGACTGTGAAGAAGGCTGAGCGCCGAAGAATTGATGCTTTTGAACTGTGGTGTTGGAGAAGACTCTTGAGAGTCCCTTGGACTGCAAGGAGATCCAACCAGTCCATTCTGAAGGAGATCAGCCCTGGGATTTCTTTGGAAGGAATGATGCTAAAGCTGAAACTCCAGTACTTTGGCCACCTCACGCGAAGAGTTGACTCACTGGAGAAGACTCTGATGCTGGGAGGGATTGGGGGCAAGAGGAGAAGGGGACGACAGAGGATGAGATGGCTGGATGGCATCACTGACTCAATGGATGTGAGTCTGAGTGAACTCTGGGAGTTGGTGATGGACAGGGAGGCCTGGCGTGCTGCAATTCATGGGGTTGCAAAGAGTCAGACATGACTGAGCAACTGATCTGATCTGATTTTATTCTTTTCATTGCAATGGTGAATGGAATTGTTTCCTTAATTTCTCTGTTTTCTCATTGTTAGTATATAGGAATGCAAGGGATTTCTGTGTATTAATTTTATATTCTGCAACTTTACTATATTCATTGATTAGCTCTAGTAATTTTCTGGTGGTGTCTTTAGGGTATTCTATGTAGAGGATCATGTCATCTGCAAACAGTGAGAGTTATACTTCTTCTTTTCCAATCTGGATTCCTTTTATTTCTTTTTCTTCTCTGATTGCTGTGGCTAAAATTTCCAAAACTATGTTGAATAGTAGTGGTGAGAGTGGGCACCCTTGTCTTGTACCTGACATTAGGGGAAATGCATTCAATTTTTCACCATTGAGGATAATGTTTTCTGTGGGTTTATCATACATGGCTTTTATTATGTTGAGGAATTTTCCTTCTATGCCTGCTTTATGTTTCCTTCTATGCCTGTTTTTATCATAATAGGATGTTGAATTTTGTCAAAGGCTTTCTCTGCATCTATTGAGATAATCATATGGTTTTTATCTTTGAATTTGTTGATGTGGTGTATCACATTGATTGATTTGCAAATATAACCTTTCAAAACTGAACCAGGAAGAAATAGAAAATCTTAACAGACCCATCACAAGCATGGAAATCGAAACTGTAACCAAAAATCTTCCAGCAAACAAAAGCTTGGGACCGGATGGCTTCACAGGTGAATTCTACCAAAAATTTAGATAAGAGCTAACACCTATCCTACTCAAACTCTTACAGAAAATTGCAGAGGAAGGTAAACTGCCAAACTCATTCTATGAGGTCACCATCACCCTAATACTAAAACCAGACAAAGACACCACAAAAAAGAAAACTGCAGGCCAATATCACTGATGAACATAGATGCAAAAATCCTCAACAAAATTCTAGCAAACAGAATCCAACAACACGGTGGGTGGAGGGTGCATCACCCTCCCCCACCACAGAGGAAGCCACAACTGGAAGCCCAGTGTCTCTCACTGGCCCGACCAGCAGCTGGGAAGATGGCAGAGGAGGACAAGCCCACTCCTGGGCTTATCCCAAGGTCCTATGACCTTCCAGAACTCGGACCTAGAGGCAGTAAAGTCAGGCCTGGTGGAGGCCCTGATGGAGACCCACGGAGTTTGGCCCCAGTGTTTCTCCGGGAGGCTCTTCCCTTCTCCCCCAGCAGTGCCTGAGCCTTCTGACAGCCCCCTGCCCCTTAGGCCTGCCTTCTCAGGGACCTCTCGGGGGGGGCCTGAGGCAGGCCACGGGGTGAGACCCACAAGTGGGACCTGTCTCGAGCAATGGTTTTTCCCAGCACCCATCTCCCCACCCGGCGGCTCTGTCATGTCTCATGACCGTGTGTAGTGCCAGCACAGCTTATGGCATCTCGTTGAGGATAAAGAATACTGTACAATAAAACCAAGCCTCTGGAATCTGCAAAAAAAAAAAAAAAAAAAGAATCCAACAACATATTTAAAAGATCATACATCTTGACCAAGTGGGCTTTATCCCAGGGATGTAAGCAGCCTTCAATATTTGTCTGTCCCTTTAAATTGACTATCACTATGGACATTAAATGGTTTTCCAGGCGGTGCTAGTGGTAAAGAACCCACATGCCAATGCAGGCAACATAAGACCCCCTAAAGAAGGAAACAGCAACTCACTCTGGTATCCTTGCCTGGAGAATCCCATGGACAGAGGAACCTGGAGTGCTACTGTTCATGGAGTCACAAAGGGTCAGACATGACTGAAGCAACTTAGCATGCATGCATGGACATTTAAACAACTTCTATTTAAGATCAATTCATGTATCAGTTAGAAGCTGCTGCTGCTGCTAAGTCACCCCAGTCATGTCGGACTCTGTGTGACCCCATAGATGGCAGCCCACCAGGCTCCCTCGTCTCTGGGATTCTCCAGGCAAGAACACTGGAGTGGGTTGCCATTTCCTCCTCCAATGCATGAAAGTGAAAAGTGAAAGTGAAGTCACTCAGTCGTGTCCGACTCACAGCAACCCCATGGACTACAGCCCACCAGGCTCCTCCGTCCATGGGATTTTCCAGGCAAGAGTACTGGAGTGGGATGCCATTGCCCTCTCTGCAGTTAGAAGCTAGCCCTTTTAAATAAAGCATTTAAAGAGAAACTTGTGCTGGAAGTTAGCATTTTAATTTCAGAAATGGAGAATAAGGGTGAAAATAAAACTGATAATTATGGGAGCAAATTGAGTATGATGTGGGAATGATAGAATGTCTCTTGGGAATTAATGGCTGGGAAGGATTATTACTGGGAATCTGGGCTTATTTTTCTGTTCCAAGATTTAGATCACTGAATTTAAACTTTATGTCATGAACTGTAAGTGATAGAGTTACTTTCCCTTCAACATTCATCAAATATTAGAGTTTGACCTTGTTTGAGACTCAGGGAGATGTGGGTAAGAGAACTATTCCACTTTGCATTTGTAGTTTCAAGAACTTCAAGAAACAAGTGGTAAAGAAAATGCAAAATGCCATGTCATCATTTTGTTTGCTTAAATAGTCCAAGTAATTTAGAATTAGAAAATATGTCATATTCAACTCTCCCCGAAGGGAAATACCCTAGTAAGATTGAGTGGTTTTATTGTTCATTATTATTGTTGTTTTATGAACGTAAACTTCATTAAAAGAGTGGAAATAAAATAACATTGGGATTGTTCTTTATATAACCAAAGACACATGAGCTCTGAACTGGCTACAATTAACTTTGTGAGCTTGGGCAAGCTTACTTCACCTCTAACTTGCAGCTTCCTCATCTGTAAAATGAGGGAGTTAGACTGCACAACTGTTAGCATGCTCTGTGGCTGGAACACGGTGAGAAGTGGCTCAACTTGACTCCTGGTGCAGGCAGGATGGTTGGCAGTGAGGGTCGTTTGTTTATAGAATTTGTATGAGGATGTGTTTATACATTTTACACAAATGCACTGCATTACCAGGACAGATCACATTTTACAAAAGCTTTAGCAGGCATGTTAACACTTCCTAGCACTTGGCTTACATTAATTCATTTAATACAACAAAACTATAAACTATGTACTATTAATAGCATCATTTCCATTTTACAGACAAGGACTTTGAAGTACAAAGAGGTTAAACAATAAGCCCTGAGTTACCCAGATAGTAACTGGCAAAGCCAAGGTTTGGATCTAGACTGTGAGGCTCCAGGGAATTTGGATGCTTAACCACTGTGCTGTGTCACCTCTCTGCTGGGCTGTGCGAGGAACTTGTTTAAATCTCATTGCTAAAACTGTATGTGGGTGTGCTGAAGGGAGGACTGGCTAAGACACTGATGTGGCATCAATAACTCAATTGAGAAGTTAAACCAGGGTTGCTGAAGCAGAAGTGCAACGTCTGTTACAGGAAACCAAAATGGTAGTCACACCAGGCACAGCCACACGGATGCCTAACAGCTGTCAGGAACCCTTTCAAGGCCAGGAGTAGTGAGGGGCTGATCCCAACATCCAATTGAATGATGCCCCCAATTTCATGACCCTCCACAGGTCCTTCATGAACTGCTGCATTTGTAAATATAACGAGATCACCAAAACTGCTGTTTCTCTAGCTTATAAACCAAACACACAGTATGCCTATGATTATGTGTGCTTTCCCCCCACCCAAAAGTTTAGGCTAACTTAAGAAGCAGCATTGACAGTGATCAGTCTAGTGTTAATCTTACTATAATGGAATTCTTTTCATGTTTTACTGTTAATTGTGCATGAGTGCTAAGTCACCTCAGTTGTGTGCAACTCTTTGAGATGCTATAGACTGTAGCCCATCAGTCTCCTCTGTCCAAGGGATTCTCCAGGCAAGAATACTGGAGTGGGTTGCCATGTCCTCCTCCAGGGGATCTTCCCAACCCAGGGATCGAACCCATGTCTCCTGGGCCTCCTACATTGCAGGCAGACTCTTTACCTCTGAGCCCCTGGAAACGTCCAACTATTAACTGTATTTGACATTAATTTCTGAATCCTGAGCTTGTATGCTAAGGGTCTTTCTCCTCATCCTTTCAATATTATTTCTTAGGAATGACTGTTGAGTTTTACTAAATACTTTTTTCGTACTTATCAATATTGTCATATCTTTTTTTTACTCTATTAGTTTAACATTAATATTTAATTTCTATTATTGAACTGTACATACCTTTCATAACAGAGCATGTTGGGCTACTTTAAAATAGGGGTATTATTACAGTTTTGTAAATACAAAAACAACGTAACTTAATCTTACCAAACAAAACTGTACTAAACTATAATACAGCAGAAACCGCTGAAGCAATCTCAGAATCATTTTTGAAATGATTTTCATTACATGACCATTTCTTCTTTTGTCTGTCAAAGTTTCATTTCTTAGTAAATTATTTCTCTAGTCACTAAATATTTAGATCTGCAAGACAAAGTGAAGTATACTAATTCTGTGAGAATTTGGCGCTTAGGAGATTCTTAACTAATGGAACCTCAGCTTAGAAGTTTACCTCTCTGCAGAGGAAAATTCAAGATGTGAGAAGAGACAGCTCAAGCATACGACTCATCCATCATTTTTTAAGAGAGATTAGACTAAAGGGAAAAATCAAATTTCCCCTCAGTTCAGAGGTAGGTTTTCTGTGAGATTAATGCTTTGGTTAAAGATCTCCTTTGCTCCTAGAAAACAGATGAAAAAAAAAAAAAAAAAAAAAAGCAATTGGTTCTGACAAGAACAGAATCCTTATCTTTTCTGGACACAGTAGGCAGAAGAATGTGGGTACCTGCTTTCTTTGTGGAAGCTTAAGTGATTTTTAAAGGTTGAGAAATTGGAAAGCTCCTTCTGAGAACTCCAGACCTGAATATGAGACAGATATGCCTCCTTCAAAAAAGAAAGCAGAGCCTTCAGCTTGAAAATGTGGGTTTGGGACTCAGGAGACCAAGTCTTCCACTTATTATCCATCCAACTTTAAATAAGTCACCTAATTTCTCAAAGGCCTCAGTTTCTTTATCCTTAAAATGGTGAAAATAACACATTTTCCTAAGAGTGAACCAAACAATGTGCTTAGTGCAGTGTCTGGCACAGTATAAGGTACTCGGTGAGTGCATGAATGGTAAATTGTTTCAGTTGTGTCTGACTCTTTGCAACCCTATAGACAGGAGCTCTTCAGGCTCCTCTGTCCATGGGATTCGCCAGGCAAGAATACTGGAGTGGGTTGCCATGCCCTCCTCCAGGGGATCTTCCCAACCCGGGGATCGATATCACCTCTCCTGTGTTGGCAGGCAGGTTCTTTTTCACTAGCGCCACCTGGGAAGCCCCTAAATTACTCAATAAATGTTAAATAAAAACACATACATATGCTCACAGGCATACATTATGAAATATTTTTAAAGCTTCAAGAAACAACCAGAATTGCCTTGCTGAGTCCTCTGGTTTCAAGGATATAGCTGTAGAAGTACTCTGAGACACAATATGGATTGTTAGTCTAATCCAGTTAATCCAGCCTCTATGGGACAAGCAGAGCTGTACCTAAAAGCTTGAAAGCTGGGGGAATGACTCTTGTGAAAATTTACCAAAGAGCATGTTTTCCCCAGTGAACAGACAGTTTTTATAGCACAGAGGTCTTCCTCATAGGAGGATCTGACTTCTTTCTGGCTTAAAATCTAATGACAAATCTTTGCTCTAAGCAAGAACACACAGAAAGGGAGAGGGTAACATTAAAATATTCTGCCCCCACCAAAATTCAAAAATTAGTATATTTAAAATTAGGACTTAACTATTGATCAAATTAAGTATCTATGGATGGAATTAAATGTTATTACTAAATTATGACATATTGGTAAAATGAAATATTGATCAAAATTATTTCAAAATTAATTTCACCAAATGTAACACAGTAAGAAGGCAGCCTGGTCTGTAATGAACACCATACCTGGGACAAGTGGACTCTATTCTTGGCTTCCCCTTTCTGAGTCTGTGGAACACTTCAGAGAAAGTCATCACTTTATTAGCCTTACTTCATTCCCTCAAATGGGCGAGCTGGGCAGGTGAAGCTAAAAGTTCCCAGACTGCTCTAGAATTCTCCCATTCCAAATTGTGGCAGAATGGGTCACCCTGTATGGCTCAAGTGGAAATTTCCTCTTAATGCTTTGCAAGCCGGCTGCCCAGATTCTAAGACAGCCAGAACAAGCCCTGAGGAATTCAACCAGCTCTGAAGCCCCACCAGCCATGGTCCCTGCACATTGGTTTGCTCATTCATGAAAGCAAGAGATGACCAAATTCTTTCCCAGGCCACCTGTGAGTCCTTACATTTCCACCCTGAGAATCCAAAGCTCTTGCCTTTGGGAGGAAAAAAAATGTGCAATTAGGTTCCATTTGGAACTGCCAAATTAGAATCAAAATGAATATGAAGAACCAGCATCTGTGAATCTTTTCCTAATGGATGTATAACTGGGTTTAAAGTTTCTGACACATTTAGACTGAATGCTAAGTCACCCGACCATCTGGCTCTAGGACAGTTATGCAAAGGGCTGCTTTCCACCTGTGCATGGAAAGCATTTTTATTAACATCCTGCTGGGCAGGCGCATGCATAAACAGACACTGTGATTGGTCCAAGGTCAAAAGCCAAATAGATTTGAAAAACAGTTGGACTGGGAGAACAACCAAATAAAACCTGTTTCTGGTGAAAATTATGTCTGTGAAGCAGCAAGGTGGAAGAAAAGCCAAAAGACTGAAGCGGGACAATACAAAGATTAGCCTTTCGCTTAGATTTAAAAGCATAACTATACTGAAAGCTTAACTGTCCTTTCATAAATCCATTTATTTTTCACAATTGCTGGTAAGAGATGACTTTGAAAATGTTCCTAATCCTGGATATGGTCATATTAGCACTCCTGGTCACCATCACCTGACTCTTGTTTTTGCGAGTTGTCCTTTGCAAAATGTCTGTTTGTCTGCAAAAATGTAGCCCTTGATATCAGTTCAGTTCAGTCGCTCAGTCATGTCCGACTCTGCGACCCCATGAACCGCAGCATGCCAGGCCTTCCTGTCCATCACCAACTCCCGGAGTCCACACAAACCCATCCATGTCCATTGAGTCGGTGATGCCATCCAACAACCATCTCGTCCTCTATCGTCCCCTTCTCCTTGTGCCTTCAATCTTTCCCAGCATCAGGGTCTTTTCAAATAAGTCAGCTCTTCACTTGACCACTGCTGCTGCTGCTAAGTCGCTCCAGTCGTGTCTGACTCTGTGCGACCCCATGGACTGCAGCCCACCAGGCTCCAGCGTCCCTGGGATTCTACAGGCAAGAACACTGGAGTGGGTTGCCATTTCCTTCTTCAATGCAGGAAAGTGAAAAGTGAAGTCGTTCAGTCGTGTCTCACTCTCTGCGACCCCATGGACTGCAGCCTACCAGGCTCCTCCGTCCATGGCATTTTCCAGGCAAGAGTACTTGCGTGGGGTGCCATTGCCTTCTCCATATATATATAATTTTCCTTAAATAAATATAGATTTCTATGACTCCCAGGTGTCTGGAACAAATCTGATTAAAAACAAGGTCCCCACCCCCTGTGCTAGGCTGGGACTGTTCTGCTTTGCTTATCAGTAGGATGAGCACTTGGATGGTGGTCTACAGTAGCTCACACTCAGTCCATGAAGTACCTCCTTCTCTACTTTCCTCCTCTGGCATACTGATTCCTTTAACAGGGAACACAAGTAATTTAGGTATCGCTGGGAGAGGTGATGTGATGTGTTCCCTCGGAATTCAAAGAGCCAGAGGACTAATCCCCTCTTCCATACTTCACAGAAAGAATTTTAACCTTCCTTGAATATTTCTATATCATCCCAGGAAAAAAACCATCATTCTCCAGAATACTAGAAATAAGTCAGATGTATGTTTGATTTCTCAATATGTCAGAGCCCATGAGGTAGGAACAGAGGCTCCTATCAACTTCTGGGCTGTGTCTCAATAGAACAGCTACTATTTACATGATCACCTGCTAATGCCAGGCAATGTTTTCAGTGTTTCTCATCTACTGTCTCATTTAATCTTTACAACACCTCTTCAAAGAGGGCACAAAGGAATAACTCCCACCTTAAAAATGAGGAAAATGAGGCTGTGTTGGGCTGGAGTGGCCAAGAAACAGATGCCTATTTAGGATTCAAACCACAAGAATCTTATCAGGGAAAATGTCTGAATCAGAGGAAAGAGGGAAGAGCTGGGAAGCTGAGAGAGCCAAGGAACCATGAGCCGATTCTGTCCTGGGTGAAGGAGAGAGGGAGAAAGCACCCCAGAGCGCTGTGAAGTCAAAGAAAGCTTCCCTGGGGTCTTCAGGATGGTCAACCAGGGAGCTCCATGAGCCAAGGTCACCAAGGTGTCCCTTTTCTCCTGGGGTTATGTCCACCTTGTGATGGCTTTTAGGTGCTGTGACCCTGTGTTAGTTATTCTCCCCAAGATAGGGGGTCTGCAAGATTCCTTCTCATGGCTGCCCAAGAGCTCAGTCAGCTTAATCCACTCCAGATCTCATAGCTAGCTAGTGGCAAAGGAATAAGACCTGTCCATCCAAACCCATCCCCACACATCCAGATATATATGATGAGAAGCCTCGAGGTGCCCCGCACTAGGCGTAGGCTCCTTCTGTGGTCTGCATCTCACTGCAGACTCCCCACTCCGCAAAGGCAGGCAGGCATCCTGAAGGTGCTGTGTCCAGGGAGGGTGCGGTGTGTGAGAGAGAGCCCCTGTCAGGGGCAGGGCCTTGCTACTGCATGCACTGCTCTCCTACTGCTTTAATAATTTGTTATAAAACAAACAAAGTCACCAGGGGAATTGCTGCCAGTGGATAATGGCCTCCTGCTTGGCAATTAAGTGCTGACATTCAGTTTTGCCTCACCAGCCAGAGTACTGCTGCTTCCTGTCCCTGTGTTCTCACCCACGAGCGTTTTCTGCTGATCAAATTTATTACCCTTTGCAGCAGACCTTGACATTCTCTTCCTTTTCAGCCTGGTGGCAGAGATGTGGAGAATATCATTTTTAAGCTACCTGTTCTTTCCAGGCTGGCATTCACAGGGCCCACAGAGAAACACAAGCAGATTTAAATAAAGCACAAAAGCTCCAAACGTTTAGGTTGGTACAAAATACCAGTTGTCAGAGGATTCACTAGTGAGACAACCTTTTCAAGCAGATAAGGAAGCAGAGACTTGTGAAGGTCCTTTTCATGTTATGCTTCCCTAGTGATCACTTAACTCAGGTTCAAGTCCACAAGCCTGGACTCAGAGTTGATGTCCTGTGGCATCTCACAGGATCACTCAGCTCAGCCTAGCAGGATTAACCCTCTAGACCTGCCATCACATTTCAGTTCTTTCATCAGTAAAGGGTGTTTTCCGTACCACCTACATTTCCTTGGTAGGTTCAGAATCATGAAGATACTAACTACTCCCTATAAGTGGCTACTTTCTTAGAAGCCCAGGGACTTAGAACTGTGTGTACATTAGCCCATGCTCTTAAAACTGCACACCTGTTCTCCTGGTAAGAAGGAATAGTGAGTGGCAAGTACCCACTTGCCACTGTTTGAAATGTCTGTGCAAGAGCTAGGATGATGAGCTCCCGAGGTCTCAGTTCCCTCATCTGTATGTAACTTGAGGGCAGTAAAATACACATCCTCACATGGATCCTGTGATAACCAGGAGTCTCATAAATGGGCACAAGAAATCCATTATTCCTCTCATTTCTCCACACCTAATTTCTTGCCCCTAATAACAAGACAACCTCAGTGGTTGTTAAAGATCCAGCCCTCAGCATCTGTGGTCTCCAGCCCACAGCCACCTTTTCCTCCTCCTCAACCTCTTCATTGTCTCCCTGGTTTTCTCTCTCATTGCTTTGCTACCCTGTAAGCTAAATTTAACCCCAGCCTGCCCCAGAGATTCATTGTATCATTGGAAGAAAACAAATCTGTTCTACAGTTAAATGCAAACCATCTTCAAGTAGTTAGACAGGTTGTTTTGTGTGTGTGCTAAGTCACATCAGTCGTGTCTGACTCTTTGTGACCCCATGGACCATCGCCCACCAGGCCTCTCTGTCCATGGGACTCTCCAGGCAAGTATACTGGAGTGGATTGCCATGCCCTGCTCCAGGGGATCTTCCCAACCCAGGGATCAAACCCACATCTCTTATGTCTCCTGCACTGGCAATGATTCTTTACCACTAGCACCACCTGGGAAGATCAAACAGGTTATTATGAATTTACACTAAATTTTAAAAGACATAGGCAATCCTTTCCTGGGCACAGAGGCAAAAAGCCTAAGTGTTGCAGAACCAGGGATGAGGAAGAGTTTGTGTGAGAGGAAAGGAAGTCATTCACTGAGCATCGAGTAATGCCAGGAAGTATACTACGTGTTCTGCTGTTTAATGAATTATTATGTCATTCTTTCAGAGTTCAGAAGCACTTTGTATGTTTTCACACAATGCAAACACAGCCAGCTCTATAAAATAAAGTCAACTGTATTCGTATCACCCCACCACCACCCTCTTCTTCTAAAATCAGCATCCAAAATGGTTTTGTTGTATTGATTCAACAAATATGTGTTGACTATCCACTTTTTGTCAGATCCTATTATGACAAAGGTATGCTTTTGGTGTGCCAACTAAAGAGACAAAAATACCTGCCTTCCTGGTCAGCATCCACAATGGTTTTGTTGTATTGATTCAACAAATATGTGTCAACTATCCACTTTTTGTCAGATCCTATTGTGACAAAGGTGTGCTTTTGGTGTGCCAACTAAAGAGACAAAAATTCCTGCCTTCCTGGAGCTTCCATTCTAGTGGAGGAAGACAAACAATTTAAAACTAAATAAGTAAACTAATATTATATGAGACGATAAGAGTAATGGAAAAAAAAACAGAACAGGAAAGGGGACAGAAGGAACTAAGACGGATGTGGGTATAAGGCAGTTGAACAGTTTTGAACAGTGCCAGTAGGAAATAAATAGCTTGCTGACAAGTTGGCACTCAAGTGAGTATATGATGTTGATGAAGTGAGTGAATACATCTTTCTCTAATTTTCCCAGTTCTCATAAATATTCCAAACATAAATGCATGCATATGGCTGGTCTTAATGCTTTTTACACAATGGGATTGTATTATACTATATACATTGCTTTGCAATCTGTGTTTTCACCTGAAAAGTAAGTCAATGGGTAAAAAGACCTCTAATTCATTCTTTTTAATAACTACATAATTTTTAATAGTTGTGTGTACCATACTTTACAAATATGTTCCTCTGAAGATGTATTCAAGTTATTTGCATTGTCCACACTCTGGGTGATCCTCTTCGAAAATGTAAGCAATGTTGTGAAGTTTTCTAGGTTTTATTTGTTCATGCCAAAGTTCTAGATACTTTCAATATTCTATCTATTTTATTCAGGACAACTTAACTGAGAGCTAGGTTTAGTCTCTCCTTTTCTGGAAGCAAAGAAGCAGACATTTGGAAGAGTTAAGCTGGTTTCACACGGCCATTTAGCTACTGAATAGGAAAACAAAGATTTAACCTCAGGACAGTATGGTGTCAAAAATTCTATGTTCTTTCCAAAATCATACCAGATCTCACAGCTGAGGACAGAGCAGCAAGAAATCCCCAAGAAAGAAAGTGAGGAGAGTAAGAGCAAAGAAGTCCATTTTTCAGAGCTCTGAATTTATTTCACTTAAAGACTGCCATTTATTTGAAAACTATTCCCTTCTTATGTTTCTGGTGATAAATAGACTTGCTTTCATGAAATAAGGTGACAGTAGATGGTGGACAGTATTGTCTAATGAACATATCAAAAAAGGAAAAAAAAAAAAAAAAAAAAACATTTTCAGTTCTAGCTTGGTTCTGCAACTATACCTACTTTAATGTCCCAAGAACCCATGGAAGTGCCAGAGTAGAGAGTACGGCAGGCAGTTTCCTGGTCTAGGTAGCCAGACCTGAGCTGCTCCCAAGTTGTGCCTCTGTCTATCTAGTCAGTAAAATGGGAATCATAATACTTCTCAACTCCATACTTGTAGCCTGTTTTTATTTTGCTTAAGGATAGATCAATGCTTATTTACCAATAGATAATATCTGAAGAAAAAGATTTAACAAAATCCTATGGATAACAATATAGTTTTCAAGTTTCAGAAAAAATTGAAGCTGAGTAATATTTGGAGTCAAGGACTAGGTTGATATTAAATAGGAATATTTATTATTATAAATAATAGTAATAGAAAACATTTATTAGAAATTTATTATATTGTCAAATATATATCCTGTTTAATATGTTTAGAAAACTTTCTGCTTACTTGTTTGATTGAGCTAAGGTTTTTATGAATTGGTATATTTGAACCTGATTTGACTTCCCTGGTGGCTCAGACAGTAAAGCATCTGCCTACAATGCAGGAGACCTGGGTTCAATCCCTGGGTCAGGAAGATCCCCTGGAGAAGGAAATGGCAATCCACTCCAGTACTATTGCCTGGAAAATCCCACGGACAGAGGAGCCTGGTAGGCTACAGTCCATGGGGTCGCAAAGAGTCAGACACAACTGAGCAACTTCACTTCTTCACTTTTAACACTAGATAATGTTGACCTGATTGCATTCTTAATATGCAGGAAACATCCCTCCACTAATTCTGGAAATCAATATACTCCCAAAGCTAGAGTGTTTGAAATTGAGATGAAAGAGAAAGAAAGAAAGAGGAAAGAAGGGAGGAAGCAAGGGAAGTATAAGAAAAAATAATTTAAAGAGCCTAGCATGATATAACACAGCCCAATAAAAAGATGACTTTTCATGTACATGGATAAAATAATGCACTGCTAAGAGAGAAATTTATAATAATCTATATGGAACTGCTTGGGTTTCCCAGGTGGTGGTAGTGGTAAGAACCTGCCCACCAATATAGGAGATGCAAGAGACACTGATTCAATCCCTGGGTTGGGAAGATCCCCTGGAGGAGGAAAATGGCAACACGCTCCAGTATCCTTGCCTGAAAAGTTCCATGGACAAGAAGAGCCTGGTGGGCTACAGTCCATAGCTTTGCAAACAGTCCAACATGACTGAGTGACTAAGCACATATAACTGCTTGATCTCTTAGTTAGCTGAACAGTTAGATCCCATATTAATACAGCATCAACTTTAACCAAGAAGCAAGTCATATTAGGAAACTACTCTGGATTTCATGTTTGCTTTGTTTTTGCTGTTGTTCAGTCGTTCAGTCATGTCCAACTCTTTGCGACCCCCATGGACTGCAGCACACCAGGCTTCCCTGTCCTTCACCATCTCCTGCAGCTTGCTCAAACTCAGGTCCATCGAGTCAGTGATGCCACCCAACCATCTCATCCTCTGTTGTCCCCTTCCCCTCCTGCCTTCAATCTTTTCCTGTTTGCTTGCTCTTTAGTAAATGGAACGTGTGGAGCCCAGGGATCACACTTTCCATTTGACTTTCTCAAACTAATGATGTCTCTAGTAAAGAGCTGAATTGACTGAAATCTGGGGAAAAATAAAGCCCTGATAGGAGTGAATGTAAACCCAGAGTGACAATGCCTCTCAAACACACATATTTCCCCTGAGCATAAAGGAACCTAGAGTGCAAGCTCACCTGTAATTACAACAGAGAAACATCTAAACAAAAGATGTCTAGATGTTCAAACAAAACGTCTGAAAGCAGCATGTGCCCTGAGATTTAGTCTGAACCTGCTCTGTTGGGTGGAGTCAGCAATGTGCCCTGACTCTGCCACTATCAGACCTGGAGTCATTAAAGACAGAATCAAAATGCGAACTGAAGCAAGAAAGAAGGAACTGATATTGAAGGCATTTCCAGAAGCTCCAGCTGTTGTTATCACTACTGTAAAATTAACACTCAAGCACAGAAGCCCCATGACGGCTAAATTTAGCCCATGCACTATGCAAAAAAACTAGATCCTATATTTGGCATTTTGAAAACATTTTAAAACTAGACAAGCAAAAGCGAACAAATGCGATAGGTCTGATTTTGTGCTTTTTAACATTTGAAAAGGTAAAATAATCCTGTTTCTGAAAAAAAGCTGTAGGTTTTCTGTGTTTACACTAAGGCTCTGCCATAGGCCTTACTCAGAAAAGGGGAAGTAAACATGCCTTACTGTTTTTTAAGAGGTTGGGTTTTGTGTGTTAACATGTTACTTCTATATAAACATTAATCTGTATGTTTTATAGATTTACTATAAATCTGTAACTGTGGAGATACCATGCAACTTGGTAACTACTTAAATAGAAAGATTTAAGGGAATAGAGAGACTCCAATTAGAAGCAAAGTTAATTTCATATGTGCTTATGTGGAAATGCTAAAGAAAAATCTATGTCAATCTAAAGAAAAATCTATGTCTTCGTGATAGATAATGTAAGATAAAGTTTAGATCTTATGCTTCCCAGTTACCTCAATAGTACTAATTAGTCTCAGGAAAATCAATGGTTTAGATGTTGCCAGAAATTTCCAACCTGCTTCAAGAAAATTTCCTTAACCAAGTTTCCCTCTTTTCTTTGTTGTTGATCAGTTGCTAAGTCATGTTAGACTCTTTGCAACCCCATGGACCGCAGCACGCAAGGTGTCCCTGTTCTTCACTATCTCCTGGAGTTTGCTCGAACTAATGTCCATGAAGTCCGTGATGCCATACTTAGGCTCCCTTAGAATCTTCAGATAGAAGTCAAATACGGTAGGTTCTCCATTTACCATATAAGGTAGTGGGTTTCTCTACTACTATTGCAAATAAATTGTATTGGCTTCTTTATTCTCATTTTTTAGTTATAGACTGGTCCACAATCTTCCAATTAAAAGTATAAGATGCTTATATCATGTCTTTAAACAGTTCAAGAGCTCACTATTTGTATTGTTACAAATTCATGAACTTTGGTCAATGCAGAGAACAACTAACTGATGTCAATATAAAAAGTGGGGACCAGAAAAACTCCACTCAGCTTTAGAGTGGGAAACTTGCACAACAATGTTAACTATCTTTGTCTTTCAGACAAAGAGACCCTGGAGAAGGGAATGGCTATCCACTCCAGTATTCTTGCCTGGGAAATCCCATGGACTGAGGAGCTTGGTGGGCTACAGTCCATGGAGTTGCCAAGAACTGGACACGACTGAGCTACTAACACTCTTCCCACACACTTTCACTTTTATTCTAAATGCTAGGTATTGGTTTGGAGAAGGCAATGGCACCCCACTCCAGTATTCTTGCCTCGAAAATCCCATGGACAGAGGAGCCTGGTAGGCTGCAGTCCATGAGCCTACCAGGCTCATGTCCAAGAGTCGGACACGACTGAGCGACTTCACTTTCACTTTCATGTATTGGAGAAGGAAATGGCAACCCACTCCAGTGTTCTTGCCTGGAGAATCCCAGGGACAGGGGAGCCTGGTGGGCTGCCGTCTATGGGGTCGCACAGAGTCAGACACGACTAAAGCGACTTAGCAGCAGCAGCAGGTATTGGTTTATGTTATGAATTTATTCCCAGAAAATAAAGAGTACTCTTAAAATGGCAGTATTTTCCCCTCAGGATTTGAGGGTTTTCAGTTCTCAGTATTACTTTTGAAAACAAAACTCTTCTTTGGGAAAAATTTAATAAAGAATCTATGTGACTTCAGGGTTTCCCCTTCGACCCCACAGGGTGCAGGGTACTATATATATTGCAAAAGATTTTTTTATGTCTTTCCTACCCAACACAAAATTTAGTTTAAAAATAGCTAGGAATACAAGGGGGGAATAAAAAGCAAAACAAACACACCCACATAAAATATACCTGTAATTAAATTTTTAAAGGAAAAAAAATGAATTTTCCTCTATTATGGTTCATTTTCCCCAAAGTAGCTACAGCAGTATTGGAATTGGGAAGAAAACAGACTTGGGCTGAACTGTAGAGCACTGGCGTTTTGGTCCAGTGGAGTGGAGTTCCCAGGCTTCTCCTCACGAAGAGCCTGTGTCTGCCCTCATTTCAAGCAGAACTTATTTTTGCCTTCCAAATTCAACACTGGGTTACTGAGAAAAGCTATTTGTGCTAATAGACTGACCTTTCTACAATTTGCTTTACATTTCTGCAGAAGTAGGAACCATTGCAAATGTTTGTTAAGACCTAATTTTACAACATACATTATACAAAGCATTCTATTCTATTTAATTAATTCACCTCTGTGTTCTCGGGTTAGCTAACTAGGACAGCAGGAACCTATCAAGGAATCAGTAGTTCAGATTATTGGCACCCAAAGATTTCCAACTGTGTTCTGGGTCACACACACAACTTAACCTTCAATTAAAACCAGGTTCCTTTCCTTGAAAAAAAAAAGAAAAAAAAATATCTCCTAGTGGGATCTGCCATTTTTTACCTCTCAGCAACATCTTGATTGTTTTCTTAAAAGAACATGCAAGAGTATAGATGTAAATCTATAAATTCAAAAACTATTTCTCATGGGAATCTGTAAGAGCTCTGAAAATTGCATGCAACTAAAATAGGAGGAAAAAACTAAGCTCTTGATTTATTTTTTCTTCAGCAGCATGACGGTATGCACATTGGAATGGAGTCTCTTGTATTTAAATGGACGATCCTGATGTTTCAAGCCAAACCCATGAAATACTGTCTTTCAGTAACGATCAGATCAGATCAGATCAGTCGCTCAGTCGTGTCCGACTCTTTGCGACCCCATGAACCGCAGCACGCCAGGCCTCCCTGTCCATCACCAGCTCCTGGAGGTCACTCAGACTCGCATCCATCGAGTCAGTGATGCCACCTCTTCCTTACTCAGACTCGCATCCATCGAGTCAGTAACGATACCTCTTCCTTATTGATACATGTTCGAATCTGAACGGTCTTGCTTTTCCCCCTTACTATTGTTAAGTCCTTTGCTTCTGAGAAACTCTATGAGATTTTAAATATTTATTTCATCCATTAGGCCACTGTTGGTTTGCTCATTTGTTTGCTTGTTTTGGTAAAATATGCATCATAGAAAATTTACCATTTTAAGTGTATGGTTCAGTGTTGTGTAATCGCTGTCATCCATTCTCAGAACATTCTCCCCAAACTGAAACTGCACCCATTAAACAACTACCATTCTACTTTCTGTCTCTGTGAATTTGCCAGTTCTAGGCACGTTATATCCGGAGAAGGCAACGGCACCCCACTCCAGTACTTTTGCCTAGAAAATCCCATGGACAGAGGAGCCTGGTAGGCTGCAGTCCATGGGGTCACTGGGAGTCGGACACTACTGAGCAACTTCACTTTCACTTTTCACTTTCATGCATTGGAGAAGGAAATGGCAACCCACTCAAGTGTTCTTGCCTGGAGAATCCCAGGGACGGGGGGAGCCTGGTGGGCTGCCGTCTATGGGGTCGCACAGAGGCGGACACGACTGAAGCGACTTAGCAGCAGCAGCAGCAGCAGGAGGCACGTTATATAGGTGGAATCATGCTGGTTTTGTATTTTAGTGTCTGGTCTCTTTCATTTGGCCTAATGTTTTCAATGTTTCTCCATGCAGTAGTATGTGAAAGCTCCATCCCTTTTTAAGTTTGAATACCATTTCATCTTATATACCACATTTTTTTTTTATCTATCCATCCATCAGTAGTCATTTGAATTGTTTCTATATTTTGGCTGCTGTGAATAATGTTGTGGTGAACACTGGAGTACAAATATCTGTTTGAGTCTCTGCTTTAAATTATGTGTATGTACCCAATTGTGTCCAATTCTTTGCAAACAAGGACTGTAGCCCACCAGTCTCCTCTGTCCATGGGATTTCCCAGGCAAGAATACTGGAGTGGGTTGCCATTTCCTTCTCCAAACAACTGGAAATAACACAGTGATAGCTACAAGTCAGTTCCTTTTTTTTTTTTTTTTTCACCTTTATCCCACCCACTCATACTTTATCAGACTCTACCTCTAATAAATCTTATTTTGGAAAGTAAGGAAGTGGTAGTTTTAAATTTTTACTTTGAAATCTAATTAAAAAAGACTGTATTTGGTTTTGTAATTCCTTTTTTCCCTGAGAGCTGATATTCTGGTAGCCTTGGGCTTTCTGTCTGCTATTTTGTTATTATTGTCATCAATTTCCAGGCTAGAAATGAAAATATATTGTGCAAAGGTACATAATATAATGATCCTGAACTTTACAATAATTGCTTTTATGTGTCCTTCATAGATCTTTCCCTCTAATATATATATAACCTAAGTTACTAAGATTTGAAAATGCAAAACTCCTAGAAGCTCCTCATCACACTTCAAATAGCTTTCTGTTGATTAGCATGGAGACTGTTAGTTGAGCTGTCTTTGGTAGAAATGTTGCCAACTATGCATATTTGCTGCAGAATGGCCACAATTCATGAATAGCTTACCACCGCCCATAATTTGACACTTGGAATTGAGTAAAATCAATTACTTTTTTATAGTTCATGATATTTTAAAATTATTTTTGATGCCTAAGATTTTAAAAGCCATGTTAAACTAAAGCATATGTCCTTTTAAAATCCCAGCAATCTGTCATTTAATTGACTTGCTTGCGATTTTTTTATGCAAACAGCAAAAGTGAATAAGAGGATGTGAGAGTTCTCTGCAGTATATCACATCATTTTCTAACATTTAATGGATGTGACTTTACAAATATTTTAGGACACAGTATAGCTTTTAACTTCACTTTATTTTGCTTGTACAATTAAAGTATAGAGCTGGGTGCACAATTTAATAATGTTGCTTCTTCCCCTCCCGTAATCTCAAATTGGATGCCTAAACTCTTTCACACAGTGGACATTTGGTCTATAAAACTGTGCTTGGAGGCCAAACTCTCATGAGACTGTATACAAGTGATGTGGGTTTTAGATGCAATCTGGATATCATCGCTGCCTTTATGACTAGGTGAGCTTTCCTAAGCTCAAAATCATGGGTGAGCCTTCAGTTACACACCTAAACGGATACAGTTCTCAAACACCAAGAGCACCAGGAAAGGGAATCTCAGAGTCAAGTGTCAGTAAATGCTCAAACTCTCTAAATCAGCTACTATAAGAAGCATGAGGATAGAGTCTGTGTCTAAACTGTGTTAGCTAATCATGAGATTTAGTACTGTGACTTGAGTGCAGTAAACACTAGAATCATAATATGATAGAGTTCTTTGGCCACCTCATGTGAAGAGTTGACTCATTGGAGAAGACTCTGATGCTGGGAGGGATTGGGGGCAGGAGGAGAAGGGGATGACAGAGGATGAGATGGCTGGATGGCATCACTGACTCGATGGATGTGAGTCTGAGTGACCTCCGGGAGTTGGTGATGGACAGGGAGGCCTGGCGTGCTGCGGTTCATGGGGTCGCAAAGAGTCGGACACGACTGAGGGACTGATCTGATCTGATCTGATCTGATCACTTAACAAAATACAATCCATCAAATGTACAGTGACTGTCTACTGTGTGTTAGGCACGTGCCCAGCACCAAGATGAGATGGATGATATAGAGTCTGCCATCAAAGGGCTCACACTTTAGAGAAAGAGACAGGCACATAAATACATTAACTACAAATACGTGCTATGTGCTCCAAGAGAAGCAGGTAGAAAGTGCTATAGGTACCCAAGTAAGATAGCAACAGATTTTATCATCAGCAGCATCATCACTACCGCTATCACTATCCATGTTCTAAATTTAGGAGTAAAAATTATCTCAAATATTTTAAGATTAGAATGTAAATTTACAGCTTTTCCAATACTTATAATAAGAAGGTCTGCATACACACTCAAATACACCAGTGTGTGCTATTTATATGGCACTAAATGTTCTCCTCATGCCCCTCTTGACTAGTGATACTTGTGGAAGATACAGTTGTGACAATTGTTAGTAAGATAGGTGACTAGGCACCATGAAATACCCTAATCTCATGATGGGAGTGGTCATATACTCTAAATAATGCACCCTTTCACAAAATATTCTCCCTGACAAACAGAAAAATTGTGACTATCCTTCATCTCAGCTTTTACCCACGAGAGTAGTACATGAAATATTCACAGATCATTTCCAGATATTACATTTTTAGCAGCTCAAGTTTAAACCATACAAGTAATTGCCCTGGAGGAAGCTCGATTCCACTTTGACTCAATAATTTTTCAGAGTTCAATTTTGGTTCCCTCATTACCTCACTTTTCTTTCAATCCAACCCCCTATTCCGACAGCAACCTGCTGCTCTGACTCTAAGTGGTAGAATTTGATTGGGGATCTTTTCAGAGCCTGCCATTATCACTCAAGATTAGCTTGGAAGCTTTTACAATCGGGTGAAATAATATTTTAACTCTCTCCCTGTCATCCTCTATTACCGTGATCCCAACTAGTGTAGAAAATGGCATTTCTCAGTTTGATCAGGGAAGAGAGAAAATGAGGCTAGAGACAGATTACGAGTTATATAAACAGATTTAGAATATCGTAAGTGGGTGGTAAGGTAGTTAGCATTTAACAAGCACCAAATAAGTGCCAGACACTGTGAGGAGGTATGTATATAGCACACATCACATTAAAAAATCTTGTGAGGTTAGAATTTGTGTCTATAGTCTAACAGAAGATGAAAATTGAATCTCAGAAAGTCATTAAGCTATTAAATGCTCAGTACAGGATTCAAAACCAATGAGAATATTGAATGAATGGCAAGTTCAAATGGAGTGATGTGGCATGTGACAGCTTGAAAAGTCTGAACCTGAACCTTGGGAAGCACAATATTAAAGTAAGAAACTGGTTTCAAGTAGATAGAAGTTGAGGAGAGAAATCACCAGTTGCTAGAGTCCTCTAGTTCTCTGACTCTTCTTTAAAATAGGATTTACGATGATCATAAATTAAAGAACCAGAGTAGAGGTAAGAAGCAAAGATGACAGTTCAGTTTTCTACTAGATTGGGAATGGGGGAATTACACTTACATAATCTAGGTATGAGTTTCAGCCAAAAAAAAAAAAAAAACTCATTCAGAAAACTAAGATCATGGCATCTGGTCCCATCACTTCATGGCAAATAGATGGGGAAACAGTGGAAACAGTGACAGACTTTATTTTGGGGGCTCCAAAATCACTCCAGATGGTGACTACAGCCATGAAATTAAAAGAGGCTTGCTCCTTGGAAGAAAAGATATGACCAACCTAGACAGCATATTAAAAAGCAGAGACATTACTCTGGCAACAAAGGTCCATCTAGTCAAAGCTGTTTTTTCCAGTAGTCATGTATGGATGTGAGAGTTGGACTATAAAGAAAGCTGAGCACCGAAAAATTGATGCTTTTGAACTGTGGTGTTGGAGAAGACTCTTGAGAGTCCCTTGGACTGAAAGGAGATCCAACCAATCCCGCCTAAAGGAAACCAATCCTGAATATTCATTGGAAGGATTGATGCTGAAGTAGAAACTCCAATACTTTGGCCACCTGATGCGAAGAGTTGACTCATTGGAAAAGACTCTGATGCTGGGAGGGATTGGGGGCAGGAGGAGAAGGGGACGACAGAGGATGAGATGGCTGGATGGCATCTCCAACTCAATGGACATGAGTTAGAGTAAACTCCGGGAGTTGGTGATGGACAGGGAGGCCTGGCGTGCTAAAGTCCATGGGGTCACAGAGTCAGACACAACTGAATGACTGAACTGAATTGAATCTGGCTATGAAGATATTTGTTAGCTTGGAGAAAAACGGCCACTATTTGTGACTATGGGGCTTCCCTGGTAGCTCAAACAGTAAAAAAATCTGCCTGCAATGCAGGAGGTCTGGGTTTAATTCCTGGGTTGGGGATATCCCCTGGAGAAGGGAATGGCAAACCACTCCAGTATTCTTTTCGTGGACAATTCCATGGACAGACCATGGGGTTGCAAATAGTTGGACATGACTGAGCGACTTTCACTCACTCATAATGAAAGCACCTGTGGATGACTGGTGTTAATGACTCAGTGGGTAGCCAAAATGGACTTTCTAAATGTGTAAGGAACAGTCATGCACACAAAAATCTTACAGAAATGAAATGACCTTGATATGCTGGATTGGAAACAAAATTGGATTCTTCATTAATAAGCAACATCACAGACTTGCTAATGACCTTAGGCAAATCATTCAAACTCTACAATACTGTGTCCTTATCTGTACAACAGAATGGTTATATCTGCCACTAATATATCACAGAGAAGTTGACTTTTTTAAAAAAAAATCAATTATTTTACAAGGGGGAAACTTTCAATATAAGATTTTTGCATCAGGTCACTGACTAATCAAAAATATTTTGTGATGATTAATCTTATGTTTCAATTTGGCTAGATTATAGGGAACAGTTGCTTAGTCAAACACTAATCTAGACATTCTATAAAAGTATTTTTAATGCATGATTAACATTTACAATAAATTGCTTTAAGTAAAGCATAATGTGGGTGGGCCTCATGTAACTGTTTCCTGAAGAAGAAAGTCAAGGCTACAACACCAGCTTTTACTTCCATTTCCAGCCTGCCAGCTTGCCCTATGGATTCGAGACTTGGCAGCAGTCATAATCATATGATCTTCAAATCTCTCTAGATATAAATACATATATAGATATAACCTATTATCCTGTTGATGTTACTTCTGTATTTTGAGTTCTTTGCAAAGATTTTTTTAACTTACAGTACTCTAAAGTTGTTAATATCTTTCCCCCTGATTTTATTAAGTGCTCTGCTTCTGATGTTTATTTCAGTGATCAGCAATTATTAGGAATATACCTTGTTCAAAAGAAAGTAAATAAAAATGAAACATCAATTTTTATACATCTATGAATCAAATTTGAAATTCACAGAAACTCATGGAAATAGTGAGTACTTTATCATTTAGACAGAGAAGATTTAATCATGTATTAGAAGATAATATCCAAATGAATAAATTTTATTTTTGGCAAGTAAAATATTCCATAACATTTTGAAATAAAAAGTAATTTACATTTTCTATTGAACAATGCCACATATCTAGCTGAAGATTTATATTACTGATGTCCCAAATGCACTAGCAAGTCATTTGTTCACTCAAATATTTGCATCAGCTTGATCAACTTTACTTTCTGCTCAATTCTTCTTTGATTTAGCATATGAAAGGAAAACATCTTTTTATTTGATTTAAATAAATTTAAATTTGAAAGAATTGATTTCCTTTTATTCTTTAGAAGTGAAAAACTCTGAAATGAGTTTTATTTGAGTCAAAATTATTCATTCACTCATTCATTTAAAAGCTTAATATTAGGGATTTCTCTGGCTGTCCAGAGGCTAAGACTCTGCACTCCCAATGCAAGGGTCCTGGATTCGATCCCTGGTCAGGGAACTAGATCCCACACGTCACAATTAAGAATTCACATACAACAACTAAAGAGCCTGCAGCCTACAATTAAGTATAGCTAGGTCTTAAATAAAAATAACTATTAAATAAATAAAATTAAACAAATTAAAAAACTTAATAATAAGTATCTATTGCAAGTATTGGATCTACAGGATTTTAAATACCAAGAGTGGGACCAAAAGTCCTAGGCTGTGGTTACTACCCTATAATGTTTATCCTCCCCTTGAGGAGACACTGCACACTTGTAGTTTAATGACTAAGGAAGCTGCATCTAATTAAATCTCATGATAAGATGTAGTACCAGTAAGTGCGACAGTAATTTGGAGAAGAAATTAATGCATGTTTAGTGCGAGAAACAGAAAAGTATCCCCTGGCACCCAGGAGCTTGCCTGGTATTATCATGCTTTGGTTCTGAGTTATCTTTGCACTCACAGTAATGCGTTGATGACCTCTTGCCAAATATAAACAGTTTCACAGAACATAAACAACAGACAAGGCCACTCTACATCTCTGTGATAGATCAGGACAAAACCAAGACCACTCTGCAAGCATGCCTAAACGCAAGCAAAACATGAACATTGTCCAAACCACAAAAGTGGCAAAACACTCCCTATCTGGCCAATATGAGTAACTATTATTTCCCCTCTCCTTCTTTTCTTTCATAATTTATTAAAGAAAGCAGGTGGTTTGTCCCGTAGAGCTTCCCATGATAGTTACCCTAAAAAGAGTGACTGTTGCTGCTTAACTGATTTCAGTGCTAGGCTTGAGCTAGCCTAATTTTCTCCTAGAGAAGATTTATTAAGATAGTCAACCATACCCCAAATCTTGTAAGTCTTTTCTAATGTCTTCGTTTCCCTTGCTGCTATGGTAATTAATCCAAATTGTTCGTTAATAATAATTAATTCAATAATGTATATAACACAGTACATATGTGTTTATGGTGGTCTTTGGTTAGAGAGCATTGGAAGTTAAACTCAAGAAAATGAGGAAATGTGAGACTGAACTTAACAGATCTTCAACATGTGCCATGAAAGTGTAAACAGCAATGACAGGATATATTAGCAACAAAATTTGGAAAAAATAAATCATAACCATGGACTTCAACAGGGCATGTGGGCCTATTCTGAGTGGATGGTCAATTTCTGAAACTCACAGCACACGTGAGTTTTTGAAAAGGTAAAATGTCTACTACATAGTCCAGAGGCTTCAAACAGCAAGTCTCCCAGGTAGCGAAAGTGCCACAAATAGAAGCCCAGTGTGGACAAGAGCCTCTGGGCCTGTTGAGGTTACTAAAAGTAAGACGTTGTGAGAAGCAAGTAATGCTAGTTATTAATAATTTACCGATGGTGAGGAAAACTGATGAGTGGGTTGCTTGGGAACTAGTCTATGAGCTGGTACTAAAGAAATCAATGAAAAGAGATGGGGAAGCGAGGGGAGAACAGAAGGATGTAAGAAGCAGTTGCTCAAATAAATAGCAGCTATGATGGTTAATTTTATGTGTTAATTTAACTGGAACACGGGGTGCCCAGATTAAGCATTATTTCTGGGTATGTTTTTGAGGGTGTTTCAGATGAGATTATACTTTGTGTTTGTTGTAGTTGTTTTGCTTTTCAAAAAAATATTTATTTTCCCCAGCAGCACTAGTGGTAGAGTCCACTTGCCAATGCAGGAGATGCAAGAGGTGTGGGTTCGATCCCTGGGGTGGGAAGATTCCCTGGATGAGGGCATGGCAACCCACTCCAGTATTCTTGCCGGAAATAATTCCACAGACCAAAGAGCCTGGTGGGCTATGGTCCCTTGAGTCATAAAGAATCAGACACAACTGAGCGATTGACCACACACACACACACACATGTACCCACATCTATTTGGCTGTGTCAGATTGTAGTTGTGGCACACAGGATCTCTTGTTGCACATGCGGGCTTCTCTCCATTGTGGAGCACCAGCTCAGTAGTTGGGTGCAGCATGTGGGATCCTAGCTCCCCAACTAGCAATCGAACATGCATCTCTTGCGTTAGAAGGTGGATTCTTATCCACTGGACCACCAGGGAAGTCCTGAGATCAGAATCTGAATTGGTGTTTCAGTAAACTAGTATGTCCTCCCCAGTGTGGATGGGCATCACCGACTCCACTGAGAACTTGCAGAGAACAAAAGCAGAGGAAGGGAGGACATGACCCTTCCTGCCAGCCTGTTTGAGCTTCTCCTGCCCTTGGGCTGGGATTTACACCGTTGGATTTCCTGGGTCTCCAGCTTGCAAACTGCAACTCATGGGATTTCTCAGCCTTTATAATCATGTAAGCCAATTTCTTATAATAAATCTCTTCCTGTACATAGCCCCTTGGTTCTGTTTCTCTGGAGAGCCCTGACTAAAATAAAAGCCTTGCTTATTCCTCTTTAAATCCTCAGGCTTCTCATCTTTAAATACAGATAATCTCTATCTTGCTGTGATATGAAGATTAAATATATACAGTAGACTTTGAAAAATATGTTCATTTAATTATTCATCCACTCATGTTTGTGTTTAACAAATATTTATTAAACCCTGATTGTGGATCAAATATTGTGCCTTGGTAGGTAAAGGAACAACTGTGAAATAACTTTGGGTTTGAACCACCTCTTTTCCCACTTCCACTGTACTCCTTTACCTAAACTCCTAAATGATTACCATCCATCTTAACTGGTTTTCTTGCCTTTCATATCTTCACCTGCCCCTAGCCATTTCCAATGTTCTGATGCCAAAACAAAGTGCCAGCCATTGTTTCCCAGTTTGAACCCTTTAGAAGGTTCCCCCTGCCACACACACACACAATACAAATTCCTTGGCACAACATTTAGAACTTTCCACAATTTCTCTCCAATCTATTTTTCTAATCTTATTTCACTCCTGTCCTTACATGGGACTCTCGTAAAATTAAACATGGCTTCCGAATATGTCACAAACATTCTGGCCTCATATCTTATGTGATTTTCTCTGCTTGGACTGTCCTCCCCTAGATTTGAATGTTCAGATTCTACCCATCTGTTACATGAAATTGTTCTTCATCTCTAATTAAGTCCTTCGTCCCTACACTGCTGCCACTAAGTCACTTCGGTCGTGTCCAACTCTGTGCGACCCCATAGACGACAGCCCACCAGGCTCCTCTGTTCCTGGAATTCTCCAGGCAAGAATACTGGAGTGGGTTGTCATTTCCTTCTCCAATGCATGCATGCATGCATACTAAGTCACTTCAGTCGCCTCCCTATACTATAATATATATATATATATATCAGAATATATATAAATAGCTATATGTATTTATATATTATTTATATATATTCTGATATATATATATATATATAAAATCAGAAAGATCATTCTTGTTTCAGTGTTTCAGTGAGGAGACCACATTGCAGAGGTCAGACTTCTTCTTTGAGTTTCATTGGTATATCACGCTGTAGACAACACAGAATTTGCGTGTGCTTTTTTGTCTGCCTAGAGTCCTCTTGCACTTGTTTTCACAATAATTAACTCTGATTTTGGGCTTCCTTGGTAGCTCAGTTGGTAAAGAATCCACCTGCAATGCAGGAGACCCCAGCTCGATTCCTGGGCCAGGAAGATCCACTGGAGAAGGGAAAGGCTACCCACTCCGTATTCTGGCATGGAGAATGCCATGGACTGTATAGTCCATGGGGTCCCAAAGAGTTGGACAGGACTGAGTGACTTTCACTTTTCACTTTCACTTTCAAATCTGCTCTGCTCCGAATCTCAATTTATTCTTCAATCTCTTGAGGAAAACCTTTGTTCACCCTGCTAAATCAAATCCTTCTATTATCACTCCTACTGTGGTTATAACATTTGTCATAGTTTTTCAGGTGGTTATTTGTTTAAAATCCACTTTCCAAAAAAAAAGTCTACCTTTCATCAAAAGTGGAGAAGGAAATGGCAACCCACTCCAGTATTCTTGCCTGGAGAATCCCATGGACAGAGGAGCCTGGTAGGCTACAGTCCACTGGGTCGCAAAGAGTTGGACACGACTGAGCGACTTCACTTCACTTTTCATCAAAAGAAACTATGCCTGGCTTTGTTAACAACTGTATGCTGAGTACCTAGCAATGCATCCTTATATGGTTCTTCATAAATAGTTGTTGAAAGAATTTAAAAAATAATAATAAATGAATTCTATGGCAAAAAAAAGAACACCAAAAGCTTCTAGGGCATGCTCTGGGTCAATAAAATTTCTACATTTAACATATAATGTTATTTGATGCTTACAGTTATTAACCAGATCTACAGATAGATTCTGACTCAAAGAACTATTTGATATATTTTCATTTATTTAAAAGCCCCTAGATTGGTCATATGTTCTAAGTATTTCTAAGTTAAATATAATACATGAAATATTACCATATTTTAAAAATATTTTCAATATTGAAATTGAAATAAAGATACTGTCTGCAATTTTAAACAAATATTGCCAACTGATCTTCACAATATATGTCAAGTTCAACCACTTCTTACTTTCTCTTGTGCATCTATTTTAATCCAAACCTCTATTTACTCTTGCCTGGATTTCAGTGGAATTAACTAATCATCCTGTTTTCATTCCGTTCTCCTGAAAGTCTAGATCCCACTCAGTAGCATCTTTCAGAATATAGATCAGGTTTATCTTTTCCTGCTCTCAACTATTCTGTGCAAGTCATCTATTGCTGCAAAATAGATAATCTAACCACTAGAGGTATTAAAATAGCTACCATTTTATTTTGCTCAGAAATTGTACTGGGCACAATGAAGATTGTTTCCCTTTGCGTCCCAGTGAGCCTCAGCTGTGGTCATCTGAATGGCTGGAAGTGGCTGGAACAGTTCTGCTAGGGCCATATGTCTGGGGCCTTGATTCTTCTCCATCTAATGTCTACTGAGGCTGAATTGACCCAGATGACTTCTTCACTCACATCTGGCAGCTAGGCTGGAATGGATGGAACAGCTAGGGCTGGCTGGACACCTTCCTATGTTCCTCTTCCCATAGAGTTCTCTGCATGATTAGTTTGAACTTCCTAACAACCTGATGATGATTCCAGAGTTGTCAGACTCCTTATATAGCAGCTGGTAGGTTCCAAGGTATTTCTCATGACCTGTTTTTGTTTCCACATATCACTTCTGCTGCATTCTATTTAAAAAGTCACTGTGGCCAGCCCAGATTCAAGGGGAGGGAATTAAAGATCTCTCAATGGAGGGATTAGCAAATAATTTGGGACCATTTTTAGTTAACTACACTTCTCATTTTACTCAGAGTCCTTACTTTTCAAGGTTGTTTGATGCCCTATTCCACCTGTTTGCTGTTACTTTTCCAGTCCCATATTTTATTAATCTTCCCCTTGTTATTCTCCTATCTGTTTCTCAAATGTACCAGTTATGTTCCTATCGAGAGCCTTGTCATTTCCATTTTTTATTCATGGCTATTTCCTCTGCCTGGAGTTCTTGTCCCCAGATAACTGTGGCGCTGACTGCATGCTTCATTTAAGTGTCTACATACATGCTGTCCTCCCTACAGAGGTCATCCTTGACCACTGTGGTCACTCCATTCTCCAACTCTTGATTTTTCTGCATTGCACTTATCTATTGTAGTATATTTGTTCTTCTGTATTTTGTATATCTCACTCCTAGTGTGTAATTTTCAGGAGCACAAAACACCCTTTTTACCGCTATAGCCATACAGCCTAGAGTAGTGTCTGATATTTACTAAGTGCTCAGTGAATACTTTTTTCCACAAAATAAATGAGTAACTCTTAAAACCAGCTGTCGATCTGATTAATAAAATCCTACCTCTATAGAGTATATACAAAGGGGCTTCCCTGGTAGCTCAGTCAGTGAAGAAACTGCCTGCAATGCAGAACACCAGATTCAATCCTGGGTCAGGACGATGCCCTGGAGGGAGAACCCCATGGAAAGAGGAGCCTGGTGGGCTATAGTCCATGGGGTCCAAGAGTCAGACACAACGTAGTGACTAAACCACCACTATAGAGTATATACTGATATATCTTTCAGTTATTATATATCTGTTGTAACTGAGACTATTAAGATTTGGGAGTAAAAGTGCCATTCTCAAGAGGCCAGTTGGAGCTGACGCCAAATCAGACCTGGTCCCAAACAGACATGTGTCTTGGTTCTTTTTTTTTAATTTAATTTTATATGGGGGCATCATTGATTTATAATGTCGTATTAGGTTCAGGTGTACAGCAAATGATGCAGTTATACATATATCCATTTAAAAAAAAATTCCTTTCCCATCTAAGTTATTACAGAATATTGAGTAGAGTTTCCTATACTCTACAGTAGGTCCTTGTTGATTACATATTTTATAAACAATAGTGTGTAATTGTTAATCCCAAATTCCTAATTTATCTCTCCCCCACTACTTTTGTCCTTTGGTAACCATAAGATCATTTTCAAAATTCATGAATCTGTTTCTCTTTTGTAAATAAGTTCATGTGTATCATCCTTTTAGATTCCTCATATAAGTGATATCATATGATATTTGTCTTTCTCTGACTTACTTCACTTAGTATTGGAATCTCTACAATTCATGTTGCTGAAAATGGCATTATTTCATTCTACTTTATAGCTGAGTAATATTCCATAGTATATATGCACCACATCTTCTGCATCCATTTCTTTAGGTCACTTCCATGTCTTGACTATTGTAAATAACGGTGCTATGAATATTGGGGTACGTGTATCTTTCTGAATAATGTTTTTCTCTGGATATATGCCCAGGAGTGGGATTGCTGGATCATATAGAGTTCTATTTTTAGTTGTTTTTTTAAATAAATTTCCATACTGTTCTCTATAATGGCTATACCAATTTACATTCCCACCAAGAGTATAGGAGGGTTCCCTTTTCTTCACATCCCTTCCACTATTTATTGTTTGTAGAGTTTTTTGATGATGGCCATTCTGATCAGTATGAGGTAATTACTCAGTTGTAACTTTGATTTGCATTTCTCTACTGATGTTGAGTATCATCAGAACAGACGTGTCCTGATTCTTTATCTGGTTCATTTAGAGAATATAAAATGCACTCTAATCAAGGTTGCAGTCCATGGGGTCGATAAGAGTCGGACATGACTGAGCGACTTCCCTTTCACTTTTCACTTTGATGCATTGGAGAAGGAAATGGCAACCCACTTCAGTGTTCTTGCCTGGAGAATCCCAGGGACGGGGGAGCCTGGTGGGCTGCTGTCTATGGGGTCGCACAGAGTCGGACACGACTGAAGCGACTTAGCAGCAGCAACAGCAGCTAATCAAGACAAATACAAAAGATAAAAAGTCAATATATTTTAGAAGAATAGATGTCCTAAGGCATAATTATTCATGATATTAACAAATAAAAAGATTTAATATACAGGAAAATCACTAATGATATGAGCCATTCTTATAAAACGTACAACTATAAGGAGTAAGCTTGGTGATTGCTACATTAAAGAGTGTTCCTTAGAATATGATTCTAAAATACATTTAGAGTGCTGACTTTTAGAATGACTTTCAATTGTGACTCATCTTATTAGCTATTATTATTGCCTTTTAAATAACCACTTATATAGGCCAGAGTAATTATTTTGTGCAAGATCTGTAGTGAAGAAGTTTGATTCATTTTCATTTACTATTTACTTTTCTATGTTTTCTATATTACAAAACTACCTCTGAAAGAGTTATTGGGCAATAATCATTTGAGTCTTGTAAGTAACCCTGTATTAACATTGGGAAGGCAATATTCTGTTTCTACTCAGCTGGAAAAACCCTTTTACCATTACTCTGCATGATATATTTAGCCCACATTGGACTGACCAGTCAGGAAATTGTTTATATAAATTCTATGGTCTCTTGCCTGAAGAAAGGGATCAAATTGATTATCTGTGCATTGTATTATATTGCATTGGGGAGCGATGTCTACCAAAAATATATAGGCTATTAAATTCTGGGGTTACTTGCAATTGATGACCTCTAATGTTGATAATATTAATACAATAGATATGCCCATGTCATTGTACTATGCTTGGGATAAAATCTAAAACCTTTCTACCATAAACCAGTGCCTTGAAAAATATAATCTTTGGATCATCTGTCTCAGAATTAGCTGGAGTGCTTATTTCAAATGCCCTAATTCAGTTATACTGAATTAGAATTTCTGGGGGTAGGAGCCACAAGTTTGTATTTTGACCACCTCCACCTCCATCAGGCAATTAATCATGCAGCATTAAAACTACTTTAATATATATTCTAAAAATCACTACTGTATGCCAATTGGGATAATTTACCAATGAGATGGGAAATTATGTTCAAACAAGAAGAGAATAAATATGAGTTTAAAAGTCATTAACATCTATCATTTCTTCTTTTCTCAAGAAAACTTGTAAGTATGTCCTTGCCCCAAGACTTAAAAAAGACAGAGTTGGGGGTCAAAGAGACAAGGAGAGGACAAGAAAGGGTATCATTTGTGGATTTCTGATATTTGGTAGGACAATGCCCTCTGCCAGGTTGCAAATCTATTACAACATAGAGAACAGCATAATGTGGTGGGTCGAAGTCTTGGCTTTGTCGTGACATCCTGAATTCAAATCCTGATTTTGTCATTTGCCTTTTAACTTTCCTTTTTGCACTTTCTAATTCATTTTTCATACAGGAGGCAGACTGATAATTTTAAAATATAAATAGGATAATAATCACTATACCTTCTTACACCATCTTGGTGTTTTCTCATCTCTCTTAAACTGTTAGAAAAGCCAAACTCTCTTCTGTATATGACAAGACCTATTGAATGATCTGTTTATTTCTTCAGTGCTATCCGAATCCTTTCTCCCATGGTTCACTATCTTCAACTCAAATTAAACTATTTTTATTCCTAGAAAATACCCAGCTCTTTCCTGCCTTAGAAACTTTACACATCCTATTCCTTCTGCCTGATATGCTCTACGGTAAATCTTTGTTTAGATTTTGCCCTTTTATCCACCTTGTCTCAGCCTAAACATTATTTTCTTAGACAAGCCTTTGCTTATCATACTACATAAGTAAATTCTTCCACCTGAGAAAACATATTTTCTGCAATTGTAGCCTAATGTAATATAAAGTGGTCAGTTCTGGAACCAGAGCACCTGCACTTAGAACTAAGATCTAAAAAATATACTATGATTGTGCGTGTGTGCTCAGACATGTCTGACTCTGCAATCCCATCAACTGCAGCATGCCACACTCCTCTGTCCATGGAATTTTCCAGGTAAGAGTACTGGACTGGATTGCCATTTCTTTCTCCAGGCAACCTTCCCAATCCAGGAATCAAACCAAAATCTCCTGCACTGGCAGGCAGATTCTTTACCACTGATTCTCCTGGGAAGCCCATTACTATGATTACTTGTTATTATCAATGTGTCACAATACGTCCTCAGCTTGTATTTACATATTAGCTATATTTATTTGCTTATTACCTTTTAGTGTAAGCTTTCTTCACCACAATAAGCTCCACAGAAGCACATTTTGGCTTAGGTTTGTTCACTGCTCTAAATTCTGTTCCTGGCTAAAGACTGGGTAGATGCTCTCAAAATAGTTCTTAAAGGAAGGAAGGAATGAAAGGAAAGGGGATATAAGTGGTAGCTTTTGTTGGGGTTATTAGTCTAATTAGTACTGGTGCTATAAAATTCCATGTCATATTATATTTGACTGAGTTTGAAGTTCTGCTTACACTTAAATGGGATCCTGGAACATAGTGCTTTAATTATCTGGTACTGATGATTAAGTGCCAGGATCTCGGCACTTATCCAGGATACTGGGATATCCCATGATATTGGGCAGATAGTTACTTAATCAGTGTTTATTATTTGCAACAACATGCATGGACCTAAAGGGCATCATGCCTAGTGAAACAAGTCAGACAAAGATAAATCCTCTATTTTTCACTTATATGTGGAATCAAAAAAATAAAACAAATGAATATAACAAAACAGAAATGGACTCATAGACATACAGAACAAACGAGCAGTTACCAGTGGGGAGAGGGAAGAGGGGGAGGCCAAGGTAGGGGCAGGGGATTAAGATATACAAACTACTATGGATAAAATAGATAAGCAACAAGAATATATTATATAGCACAGGTAAATATAGCCATTATTTTGTAATAACTTTAAAGAGAGTATAATGTATAAAAACACTGAATCACTATGTTTTACATCTGAAAGTAATATAAATATTATAAATAATATATAAACAACATATAATATATCAATATATAATATTATAAATAATATATAAATATATAATATTATAAATAATAAGCAAAATATTTTTAAAAAATCAGTGTCCATTGGTTCAAATTGCTCAAAGAATAATGGAAGTGAGAGGGTTGCAGCCAGTAGAAAGAAGGTTTATCCTTTTATCCACATATAAAGCATAATCATGTTTTTCTAGAAATAAAATCAGACTACTAGAAAAATGAGGCAGTGAAAAGGAAGCATGCAAAGGAATAGATACCAATACATTTTGTGGGATTTTAAATTAGAAAAGATTCAACAGCTGATAAGTATGAACACAGTTACAGACAAATATATTATTAGATGGTGTAAAAATGTGAATTTTATAATTATTCACCATCAAATGATGTGGATAATAGTAAGAATATTACTATTACAGAAGGATTTAAAACAGCAAGAACAGGTTACTATAACTAAATTGTTCTCACTAGCAGTTTTGCATTTAGTTAATCAGTTAAGCCATGAGATCAAAATTTTTCAGCTTTCTGTTCTTCAATTCTCATATTAAATATTTGCCGAATCTTGTTCTTTTAACATTCTGAAAGCTTCCCTCAACTATCCTTCCTTTTTTCTTGGCTCAGTCAGGTCCTCCTTACCTTCATCTAGGCCCTTTCAAAGTTCTCCTTTCCTTTGGTCTCCCACCCTCTTTAATCTGTAGAGCTCTCTTCTACACCATCACATTACCACTAGACTCCACACATGTGATTGCAGCACTTTCCTGTTCATCATCCTAGGTTACTGTTTATTACCTATCAAATAAGTGCCAACCATGAACCTCACTTTCCCCATCTATTCCCTATCACAACGTACTTGCAATCCACTCAAACCCTCTGCTCTGTCCCATTTTGCCTTTTTACTACAGTGCTTTATGCTTTTTGTGCTTTGTAGTTATTATTTTCCCTCTGCCTGGAATTTTCATCTTTCCAAAGTACAGCTGTCAAAAGCACATCTATCCTTCGAGACTCAAATATTACTTTTCATTACTGCCTTGTCAAGATTCCTTCAGTCAGAATAACTCTTCTCCCTTCCATGTTTCTATACTGCTTAACAACCTCACTGTCTATCATATAACACAGGTAACTTTGTATAGCTCCTCTACTTGATTATAAGCTAGATAGAAACCATATATTATTTAGCTTGCAATAATCCACATTACTCAGTAAAGTGCTTGGCACATAGATATTGATCTGTTAATCAACAAGTTCTATTTAAGCTGTAGTAATTCATCCCAATGTAATCATCTGAATAACACTTTTAGAAGCCACATTCCAAAACTTATAAAATACTGGGACATATGTACTATTATTTCAAAGTCAAGACAGGACACTCTTCACATGATTCAGAAGATCATATCATTAGAATAGAATAGTGGCTTGGGAATGGAGAAAATGAATATACTTTAATTTTATGTTTTCTTGTTTATTCAACAAAATCTTATTAAGTGCCTATGATATGCTAGGGATAGGGAATACAATGGGAAATACATATGAAAATAGTCTCTGCTCTCAGAGGTTTGTAGTCTAATGAAGGAAAAAGAAAAGTAAAAGTGAAAGTTGCTGAGTTGTGTCCGATTCCTTGCGACCCATGGACTATACAGTCCATGGAATTCTCCATACCAGAATACTGGAGTGGGTAGCCTATCCCTTTCCCAGGGGATCTTCCCAAGCTAGGGATCAAACCCAGGTCTCCATATTGCAGGCAGATTCCTTACCAGCTGAATCACAAGGGAAGCCCAAGAACGTTGGAGTGGGTAGCCTATCCCTTCTCCAGCGGATCTTCCTGACCCAGGAATCAAACCAGAGTCTCCTGCATTGCAGGCAGATTCTTTACCAATTGAGCTATTAGGGAAGCCCTGATAAGGGAAAAAGGCATCAATCAAATAATCACATAATTGAATCAAATAACCCATATTGTAAATATACAAATGTAGAAAGTTTTAAAACCTTAGGTACTTGGTATTACGAATAGATACAGTCAGAGTAGAGAGTAGGCTTCTGCATTGGAGGTGATAACTGAGGTGTTGAACTGATGTCCAACAGATAAAAAGGAGTATACTATTCAAGAGATAAGGCTAAGTCTGAGGGAAAAGTATATGCAAACTATAACAGAAGAGAGCTCTGAAGGAAGCAGAAAACAAGCTTCCTCTGAAGGAAGCTTGAGTGGAGAAAGGTATAGAAAAATCCAGGCATATGGGAAGGGGTCCAAGCTTGGAGAGCCATGTCCTGGATTTTGGTCTTTATTTTTAAAGTATAAGAAAGCCTCTAGAACGCTTTAGGAAGAAAAAATGTGGGGTAGGGTGAAGGAAATGAGAACAATTCAATTTGAATTTTAGAAAAGAATTTTGAATTTTAGAAAAAGAGTTCTCAAAAGATCCATTTTAGATATTTGATTTTCAAAATGGAGCTGGTTCTGGCTTGAGATCCACTATTCATGTCTAGGGAATCTTCCCAACCCAAGGATCAAACCCAGGTCTCTTGCATTGCAGGCAGATTCTTTACTGTCTGAGCCACCGGAGAAGCTCTGCTGCTGCTGCTAAGTTGCTTCAGTTGTGTCCGACTCTGTGCAACCCC
Organism: Tragelaphus eurycerus; assembly: GCA_935064755.1. NCBI lineage: Eukaryota > Metazoa > Chordata > Mammalia > Artiodactyla > Bovidae > Tragelaphus > Tragelaphus eurycerus. Next base: position 11,454,548 of record CAKXYN010000038.1, read on the forward strand.
ATAGACAGCAGCTCACCAGGCTCCCCCGTCCCTGGGATTCTCCAGGCAAGAACACTGGAGTGGGTTGCCATTTCCTTCTCCAATGCATGAAGTGAAAAGTGAAAGTGAAGACGCTCAGTCGTATCCAACTCTTAGCAACCCCATGCACTGCAGCCTACCAGGCTCCTCTGTCCATGGGATTTTCCAGGCAAGAGAAGCCCTAACCTCCCCTTTCTATTTGAACCAAAAGCTCTTCAATGTAGCTTTCACAATCCTCTGTGATCTGGTTCAGCTCTATCTTGGCCCATTCTTTTTCTCATCACCTCGAATTTTCTACCCCATTCAACTGGGTCTCCTGACTGCTTCCCACAAAGACTGTGCAGACTCCGTGTATCCAGTCACCATTCAAAACCAACATAATTTTTAGGTCCAGCTTGCTCTTATTTGTGCATGTGTCACTTTCCCCTGTCTCTATCAACTCCTGTAACTAACATCAAGAAACCAAAGCATGACCTCACATTATTTCACATGTTACTATTTTATTCTTTCATATGCAAACTATTAACTTTCCACCATGCTTATTACCTCCTCAAGGGAGGGATTGGATCATGAGACTGATTTTTTAGCCCCTTGCAGTTATTAAGAAAAACTCCATGAAAATAGTAGATATTCAATACATACTTGAACAAGTCTTATTTGAATGTTCACAGTCCACTGCTGGTTCAGTTGAGTTCAGTTCAGTTGCTCAGTTGTGTCCAACTCTTTGAGACCCCATGGACTGCAGCATGCCAGGCTTCCCTTTCCATCACCAACTCCCAGAGCATGTTCAAACTCATGTTCATTAAGTCAGTGCTGCCATCTAACCATCTCATCCTCTGTCATCTCTTTCTCCTCCTGCCTTCAGTCTTTCCCAGCATCAGGGTCTTTTCCAATGAGTCAGTTCTTCACATAAGGTGACCAAAGTATTGAAGTTTCAGCTTCAGCATCAGTCATTCCAATGAATAATCAGGACTGATTTCCTTTAGGATGGACTGGTATGATCTCTTCTCAGTCCAAGGGACTCTCAAGAGTCTTCTCCAACACCACAGTTCAAAAGCACTGATTCTTCGTCACTCAACTTTCTTTATAGTCCAACTCTCACATCCATACATGACCACTGGAAAAACCATAGCTTTGACTAGATGGACCTTTGTTGGCAAAGTAATGATTTTGCTTTTGAATATGCTATCTAGGTTGGTCATAACTTTCCTTCCAAGGAGTAAGGGTCTTTTAATTTCATGGCTGCAGTCACCATCTGCAGTGATTTTGGAGCCCCAAAAAATAAAGTTTGACATTGTTTCTATTGTTTCCCCATCTACTTGCCATGAAATGATGGGACTGGATGCCATGATCTTAGTTTTCTTTTTTTTTTTTTTTTGGATTTTTTTTTTAACTTTAAAATACTGTACTGGTTTTGCCATATATCAACATGAATCTGCCACAGGTATACATGTGTTCCACATCCTGAACCCTCCTCCCTCCCTGTACCATCCCTCTGGGTTGTCCCAGTGCAGTTTTCTGAATGTTGAGCTTTAAGCCAACTTTTTCACTCTCCTCTTTCACTTTCATCAAGAGGCTTTTTAGTTCTTCTTCACTTTCTGCCATAAGGGTGGTGTCATCTACATAGCTGTGGTTATTGATATTTCTCCCAGCAATCTTGATTCCAGATTGTGCTTCATCCAGCCCAGCATTTTGCCTGATGTACTCTGCATATAAGTTAAATAGGCAGAGTGATAATGTACAGCCTTGACATATTCTGTTTCCTATTTAGAACCAGTCTGTTATTCCATGTCCAGTTCTAACTGTTGCTTCCTGACCTGCATACAGATTTCTCAGGAGGCAGGTCAGGTGGTCTGGTATTCCCATCTCTTTCAGAATTTTCCACAGTTTATTGTGATCCACACAATCAAAGGCTTTGGCATAGTCAATAAAGCAGAAATAGATGTTTTTCTGGAACTCTCTTGCTTTTTCCATGATCCAGCGGATGTTGGCAATTTGATCCCTGTTTCCTCTGCCTTTTCTAAATCCAGCTTGAACATCTGGAAGTTCACGCTTCACATATTGTTGAAGCCTGGTGTGGAGAATTTTGAGCATTACTTTGCTTCCATGTGAGATGAGTGCAATTGTGTGGTAGTTTAAACATTCTTTGGCACTGCTTTTCTTTAGAATTGGAATGAAAATTGACCTTTTCCAGTCCTGTGGCCACTGCTGAGCTTTCCTAGAAGGTAACTGGGGAGGACTTGAGAACAAGTATGGAAGTACTCTGGAAGATTTGTGTAAGGAAGGTGAATGCTGTTGGTCAACATGGGATGGAGCATGAGTTTTAAAGTAGAATTAAGAGACCAAAAAAAAATTTTTTTTTGAGTTATTGCTGTTGTTGTTGTTTAGGTACTAAGTCGTGTCTGACTCTTTGTGACCCCACGAACTGCAGCACGCCAGGCTTCCCTTTCCTTCTCTGTCTCTTTTGGGTAGGGAAATTTATAATACAAATTTCTTCTATATTAAAAAAACAAAACAAAACTTTTTTTACTTTGAAATGATTTCAGACTTACGTAAAAGTTGAGGGAGAAAAAAACAGTTCAGAAAGTCCCCATTTACCTTCACCCAGTTTGCCTTCAGAGATCATGCAAATATACATTGTCTCCTCAAACTTCCATTTGGAATCCATCTATGGACCTTCCCTACAACAGTTATGTTTGCCTAATGATAACTTTCCTTTTTTTTCATTCCTTCTGTATTTATTAACTGGGATGCTTCTGTAAGCAGTTTTTCCATTTCCTCTGCTTTCTTTATCACTGTCAAAGAAAAAAGCTACCATGGAAGAGAACCATTACTCCTAAAATTTGCTGTCTGCTTTTGGTGAGGCCTCATGGTATATTTAAGTTTAGACTCCTGGAGATCCTCTATTATTGAAATTGGCACTCAGTCACGGTCAGACTGAATGCTCTCAGGTGACAGGACAAGGTCTCCTAACTTGCTTTGTGTGTGATAAGCATGCTATGGTACTCACAGAGGCTTAATCAGCATTTACAGATGATATCTGACAAGGAGACACTGAGTTTGAAATACAGATTAAATAGAAAGAAGTACTTAGAATTAATACATAACATTTGAGTGACCTTTCTCAGGTGTAATCATTTGGAGAGGCAAATAATTTCCCTCTTGCTACAATACTAATAATGGGCTTGTGAAAATATGCTTTTGCTCTTCTACTCAAATTTCATGTCTATGCCCTATTTATGTTTGTTGAATTATGAAATTAGTGAATGGGTCAAATATTTGATCTATATATAAAATGATAGCTAGTGTTCTGCATTTAAAATTTTAATACGTTTCTACTTACACCATTGCCAAAGAACTTGAAAGCTACTGCTGTTTTCATTTTATAGATGAGAAATCAGGTAGAGTAATTAATTGACTTGTCTGAATTTAGGCTCCTTGTTCCTTCCACGGAGCCACTATGTGAACTTATCATCAGATTTATTCTCTAGCTCACTGCGTCAACAATTTTAACAGACAGCCTATGTAACGGTTTGCTTCTGCTGCTGCTGCTAAGTCGCTTCAGTCGTGTCCAACTCTGTGTGATCCCATAGACGGCTGTCCCTGGGATTCTCCAGGCAAGAATACTGGAGTGGGTTGCCATTTCCTTCTCCAATGCATGAAAGTGAAAAGTGAAAGTGAAGTCGCTCAGTCGTGTCCGACTCTTAGCGACCCCATGGACTGCAGCCTACCACGCTCCTCCATCCATGGGATTTTCCAGGCAAGAGTACTGGGGTGGGGTGCCATTGCCTTCCCCTATGCAACGGTTTAATTTGTCCTAAAGGACTGAACAATTGCACTCATCTCACATGCTAGTAAAGTAATGCTCAAAATTCTCCAAGCCAGGCTTCAGCAATACGTGAACCGTGAACTTCCAGATGTTCAAGCTGGTTTTAGAAAAGGCAGAGGAACCAGAGATCAAATTGCCAACATCCGCTGGATCATCGAAAAAGCAGGAGAGTTCCAGAAAAACATCTATTTCTGCTTTATTGACTATGCCAAAGCCTTTGACTGTGTGGATCACAATAAACTGTGGAAAATTCTGAGAGAAATGGGAATACCAGACCACCTCACCTGCCTCTTGAGAAACCTGGATGCAGGTCAGGAAGCAACAGTTAGAACTGGACATGAAACAACAGACTGGTTCCAAGTAGGAAAGAGTACGTCAAGGCTATATATTGTCACCCTGCTTATTTAACTTCTATGCAGAGTACATCATGAGAAACGCTGGACTGGAAGAAGCACAAGCTGGAATCAAGATTGCTGGGAGAAATATCTATAACCTCAGATATGCAGATGACACCACCCTTATGGCAGAAAGTGAAGAACTAAAGAGCCTCTTGATGAAAGTGAAAGAGGAGAGTGGAAAAAGTTGGCTTAAAGCTCAACATTCAGAAAATGAAGATCATGGCAGCTGGTCCCATCACTTCATGGGAAATAGATGGGGGAACAGTGGAAACAGTGTCAAATTTTATTTTGGGGGCTCCAAAATCACTGCAGATGGTGATTGCAGCCATGAAATTAAAAGACCCTTACTCCTTGGAAGGAAAGTTATGACCAACCTAGATAGCATATTCAAAAGCAGAGACATTACTTTGCCAACAAAGGTCCATCTTGACTAGGCTATGGTTTTTCCAGTGGTCATGTATGGATGTGAGAGTTGGACTGTGAAGAAAGCTGAGCACCAAAGAACTAATGCTTTTGAACTGTGGTGTTGTGAAGACTCTTGAGAGTCCCTTGGACTGCAAGGAGATCCAACCAGTCCATCCTAAAGGAGATCAGCCCTGGGTGTTCATTGGAAGGACTGATGCTGAAGTTGAAACTCCAATACTTTGGCCACCTCATGCGAAGAGTTGACTCATTGGAAAAGACTCTGATGCTGGGAGGGATTGGGGGCAGGAGGAAAAGGGGATGACAGAGGATGAGATGGCTGGATGGCATCACCAACTCAATGGACATGAGTCTGAGTGAACTCTGGGAGTTGGTGATGGACAGGGAGGCCTGGCATGCTGCTATTCATGGGGTCACAAAGAGTCGGACACAACTGAGCTACTGAACTGAACTGAAAGCATTTACATTTATAGTAGGACCATGCTTTTGCACTGACCCAATCATGAAGAAGATCAAGCTGGTTTTGTTCAACACTACCAAGTGCTATGAATCCAGATCCCCAAGTTCTTCTGGGGTCCACAAATGTCCTGTGTCATCGGGGGGTGGAGGAGATGTTTACAAAGTCACAGGTGTCTTACACTTGGGGTGCTCTGTGGATCATGTGCTGGCTTCTGTTGAGGAACGCTCTCACCAGGAACTAATAAAAGAATTGTTAGATTAAGCCGAAGGTGTTGGGACTGAAGTGCCCATGGGAGTGGACAATAGGCCATTGATCAACACTGATGCCACTATGTCCTCACTCCCAGTCACCCCAGACTCCTCTGTTTCCTTATTTCCTCTCAGATTTTCAGTCTGGCAGAAGTGGAGTAGGGGACATTTGTTTCTTACTCTTGGAATTTTATGATTCACCTACCACAGTTCAGTTCAGTTCAGTTCAGTCCCTCAGTCGTGTCTGACTCTTTGCCACCCCATGAGTCACAGCACGCCAGGCCTCCCTGCCCATCACCAACTCCCGGAGTTCACTCAGCCCTTTGCATTTCCTCAGGGTATAAGCTTTGAGATTCAAAGTCAGGAAAAGACTCCTCTCCCTCTTCTACCTTTTTACTGTCGTGTTTTTTTAGCTTCAAAATGAAAACAGAATGATCTGGCTGCCCAAACAGAGGAAAGGTCTGAAAGTTAAAGGAAAACACAAGAGGAGATCTGTTAATATTTCATGAGAATTCACTCTCCAAATACTACTCTTACTGACTTTCTGCAAGACAAGCCAGGAGAGATGACACCACCAAAAGTGAAATGAATAGATCATCTGTGGTGTGACCATATTTAAAGGAATTTGACAACTCTGAAGGAAAGATTTGGGAATGAAATAATGGTGCCTACACAGGAAACTAAACAGACAAAATATAAGGTAATTAGTACTATAGGAATACAAAGTATGTAGCTCAACTCTAAACAGTATTTACATAATAAAACTATTATAAACACTGAATACTAATTAAGCCACAGTTGTGATATACATAAAGTCACAGGCGGGGAGTAATTTGGTAGGTGAGTCAAGTAGGAAAAAAAAAAGGTGCTCAGTCATGTCCAACTCTGGGACCCCACGGACTGTAGCCTACCAGGCTCCTCCGTACATGGGATTCTCTAGGTAAGAATACAGGAGTGGGTTGCCATTTCCTTCTCCAGGGGATCTTCCCGACCCAGGGATCAAACTGAGGTCTCTCACACTGCAGGCAGACGCTTTACCCTCTGAGCCACCAGGGAAGCCCAAGGCAAGTAGAAAAGACAGACCCTAAACCTTCTGTGGATAAAAGTCAGCAGATAATGTCCAAAATAAAATCATTGACAAGTATCAATATATGCATGTTATTTCATAATACATAGGTGTAATAAACATCCTGTGTTATTGCTGACACAGCAGAATAATCTTTCGCCGGGAATAAGAGGCAAAGCCAGGGACTTCGGTTTTTCATAATAAGCTTTGTAATTTTTTTATACTATAGGCATTTGTTCTTCACTAAAACTTAATTTTAAAAGTATTTCAAATATGAACTGAAGAACTGATAGAATCTGAGCTAGCCATAGTTTTGCAGTCTCTTAATCTTTTGTTTTCTTAAAACAAAAGTAATATATGTACTCAAAATGAAATTAAAAATTAGAGAAAAGTATAACTTAGAAAGTGAAAGCCTCCTGGAATTCCACACCACTCAGAGAATGCCAGTGCAGCCAGTTTAATGGGTAATTCCTGCAAAGAAATTGTTTACCCGAAAAACAATCGTACTGTGGAAACTCTGCCACTACCTTCTTTATTCTCTAAAAGATCCTCGACATCCTTTTATATCAGTGTTTATCATTGTAATGGATATATAATATTTCATATTTGGGTATATATCACACACAACATATGCCATTGTCTGATCTACTATAGTGTATTAAATTATTTGTCTGTTGACTTTACCCATTCTTCAACAGTATTTAAATGACTATTCCATACATATTTGTTGTTGTTTAGTCGCTAAATCATGTCTGGCTCATTTGCAAACCCATGGACCGTAGCCCAAAAGGCTCCTCTGTCCATGGGATTTCCCAGGCAAGAATACTGGAATGGGTTGCCATTTCCTTCTCCAGGGGATCTTCCCCTATTCAGGGACTGAACCCATGTCTCCTGCAATGACAGGCAGATTCTTTATCACTAAGCCACCCAGGAAAGCTCATACATATATTTTTGTGTAATTCTAAAAGTGCTTTGGGAGTAGAAATTTTTAAAGTGAAAACAATGGCTCAAAATATATGAGCACTTTACATTTTAATAGACATTGCTAAATAGTCCTTCAAAAAACAGTTTTGGGTAGTTGCACCAACACTGGATATGAATGCCCATTATATTTATGCTGCTGCTGCTGCTAAGTCACTTCAGTCGTGTCCGACTCTGTGCGACCCCACAGACGGCAGCCCATCAGGCTCCCCCGTCCCTGGGATTCTCCAGGCAAGAACACTGGAGTGGGTTGCCATTTCCTTCTCCAATGCATAAAAGTGGAAAGTGAAAGTGAAGTTGCTCAGTCGTGTCCGACTCCTAGCGACCCCATGGACTACAGCCCACCAGGGTCCTCCGTCCATGGGATTTTCCAAGCAAGAGTACTGGGGTGGGGTGCCATTGCCTTCCCCGTATATTTATGCTATGGGTCTTTATAGCATAAAGAGCGCCCCGCCGGCTGCGTCGCGCGCTAAGAGCGCCCCGCCGGCTGCGTCGCGCGCTAAGAGCGCCCCGCCGGCTGCGTCGCGCGCTAACAGCGCCCCGCCGGCTGCGTCGCGCGCTAAGAGCGCCCCGCCGGCTGCCTCGCGCGCTAAGAGCGCCCCGCCGGCTGCGTCGCGCGCTAAGAGCGCGCGGCCGAGAGGAGCTACCCACGACCGAGGAAGGACAGCGGTGAGGGCCAGCGCACTAAGCGCGGCCGAGAAGAGCTACCCCACGACCGAGGTCAGGAAGGGCGGCGGTGAGGAGAGACCCCTCGTCCAAGGTAAGGTGCGATGGCTGTGCTTCGCTGGCCGGGAGCAGCCAGGAGCAGCCGGGATGAGATACCCCACGCCCAAGGTAAGACAAACCCAAGTAAGACAGTAGGTCTTGAAAGAGAGCATCAGAGGGCAAATACACTAAAACCATTCTCACAGAAAACTAGTCAATCTAATCACACAAGGACCACACCCTTGTCTAACTCAATGAGATTAAGCCATGCCCGAGGGGCAACCTGGGATGGGCGGGTCATGGTGGAGAGATATGACAGGGTGTGGTCCGCTGGAGAAGGGAATGGCAAACCACTTCAGTATTCTTGCCTTGAGAACCCCATGAACAGTATGAAAAGACAAAATGATAGGATACTGAAAGAGAAACTCCCCAGGTCAGTAGGGGCCCAATATGCTACTGGAGATCAGTGGAGAAATAATTCCAGAAAGAATGAAGGGATGAAGCCAAAACAAAAAGAATACCCAGCTGTGGATGTGTCTGGTGATAGAAGCAAAGTCCAATGCTGTAAAGAGCAATATTGCATAGGAACCTGGAATGTCAGGTCCATGAATCAAGGCAAATTGGAAGTGGTCAAACAAGAGATGGCAAGAGTGAATGTCGACATTCTAGGAATTAGCAAACTAAAATGGACTGGAATGGGTGAATTTAACTCGGATGACCGTTATATCTACTACTGTGGGCAGGAATCCCTCAGAAGAAATGGAGTGGCCATCATGGTCAACAGAAGAGTCCGAAATGCAGTACTTGGATGCAATCTCAAAAATGACAGAATGATCTCTGTTCCTTTCCAAGGCAAACCATTCAATGTCACAGTAATCCAAATCTATGCCCCAACCAGTAACGCCGAAGAAGCTGAAGTTGAAAGGATCTATGAAGACCTACAAGACCTTTTAGAACTAACACCCAAAAAAGATGTCCTTTTCATTATAGGGGACTGGAATGCAAAAGTAGGAAGTCAAGAAACACCTGGAGTAACAGGCAAATTTGGCCTTGGAATACGGAATGAAGCAGGGCAAAGACTAACAGAGTTTTGCCAAGAAAATGCACTGGTCATAGCAAATACCCTCTTCCAACAACACAAGAGAAGACTCTATACATGGACATCACCAGATGGTCAACACCGAAATCAGATCGATTATATTCTTTGCAGCCAAAGATGGAGAAGCTCTATACAATCAGCAAAAACAAGACCAGGAGCTGACTGTGGCTCAGACCATGAACTCCTTATTGCCAAATTCAGACTGAAATTGAAGAAAGTAGGGAAAACTACTAGACCATTCAGGTATGACCTAAATCAAATCCCTTATGATTATACAGTGGAAGTGAGAAATAGATTTAAGGGCCTAGATCTGATAGATAGAGTGCCTGATGAACTATGGAATGAGGTTCGTGACATTGTACAGGAGACAGGGATCAAGACCATCCCCATGGAAAAGAAATGCAAAAAAGCAAAATGGCTGTCTGGGGAGGCCTTACAAATAGCTGTGAAAAGAAGAGAAGCGAAAAGCAAAGGAGAAAACGAAATATATAAACATCTGAATGCAGAGTTCCAAAGAATAGCAAGAAGAGATAAGAAAGCCTTCTTCAGTGATCAATGCAAAGAAATAGAGGAAAACAACAGAATGGGAAAGACTAGGGATCTCTTCAAGAAAATCAGAGATACCAAAGGAACATTTCATGCAAAGATGGGCACGATAAAGGACAGAGATGGTGTGGACCTAACAGAAGCAGAAGATATTAAGATGAGGTGGCAAGAATACACAGAAGAACTGTACAAAAAAGAGCTTCAAGACCCAGATAATCATGATGATGTGATCACTGACCTAGAGCCAGACATCTTGGAATGTGAAGTCAAATGGGCCTTAGAAAGCATCACTACGAACAAAGCTAGTGGAGGTGATGGAATTCCAGTGGAGCTATTCCAAGTCCTGAAAGATGATGCTGTGAAAGTGCTGCACTCAATATGCCAGCAAATTTGGAAAACTCAGCAGTGGCCACAAGATTGGAAAAGGTCAGTTTTCATCCCAATCCCAAAGAAAGGCAATGCCAAGGAGTGCTCAAACTACCGAACAATTGCACTCATCTCACACGCGAGTAAAGTAATGCTCAAAATTCTCCAAGCCAGGCTTCAGCAATATGTGAACCGTGAACTTCCTGATGTTCAAGCTGGTTTTAGAAAAGGCAGAGGAACCAGAGATCAAATTGTCAACATCCGCTGGATCATGGAAAAAGCAAGAGAGTTCCAGAAAAACATCTATTTCTGCTTTATTGACTATGCCAAAGCCTTTGACTGTGTGGATCACAATAAACTATGGAAAATTCTGAAAGAGATGGCAATACCAGACCACCTGATCTGCCTCTTAAGAAATCTGTATGCAGGTCAGGAAGCAACAGTTAGAACTGGTCATGGAACAACAGACTGGTTCCAAATAGGAAAAGGAGTACGTCAAGGCTGCATATTGTCACCATGTTTATTTAACTTATATGCAGAGTACATCATGAGAAATGCTGGACTGGAAGAAACACAAGTTGGAATCAAGATTGCTGGGAGAAATATCAATAACCTCAGATATGCAGATGACACCACTCTTATGGCAGAAAGTGAAGAGGGGCTAAAAAGCCTCTTGATGAAAGTGAAAGTGGAGAGTGAAAAGGTTGGCTTAAAGCTCAACATTCAGAAAACGAAGATCATGGCATCTGGTCCCATCACTGCATGGGAAATAGATGGGGAAACAGTGGAAACAGTGTCAGACTTTGTTTTTCTGGGCTCCAAAATCACTGCAGATGGTGACTGCAGCCATGAAATTAAAAGACGCTTACTCCTTGGAAGGAAAGTTATGACCAACCTAGGTAGCATATTCAAAAGCAGAGACATTACTTTACCAACAAAGGTTCGCCTAGTCAAGGCTATGGTCTTTCCTGTGGTCATGTATGGATGTGAGAGCTGGACTGTGAAGAAGGCTGAGCGCCGAAAAATTGATGATTTTGAACTGTGGTGTTGGAGAAGACTCTTGAGAGTCCCTTGGACTGCAAGAAGATCCAACCAGTCCATTCTGAAGGAGATCAATCCTGGAATTTCTTTAGAAGGAATGATGCTAAAGCTGAAACTCCAGTGTTTTGGCCACCTCATGTGAAGAGTTGACTCATTGGAGAAGACTCTGATGCTGGGAGGGATTGGGGGCAAGAGAAGAAGGGGACGACAGAGGATGAGATGGCTGGGTGGCATCACTGACTTGATGGGTGTGAGTCTGAGTGACCTCCGGGAGCTGGTGATGGACAGGGAGGCCTGGCGTGCTGCGGTTCATGGGGTCGCAAAGAGTCGGACACGACTGAGCGACTGATCTGATCTGATGGGTCTTTATATTCTTTATATAGAACACTAGTAAAAAATTAAGAATTTTTATTTATGATGCTAAGGACTCAGCTGTGTCTGGAATTTGTATATTTAAAACCTAATCTTCAATGTGATTATATTTGAAGAAAGGGCATATGAAGAAGTGGTTAAGAGTTAAATCAGGTCATAAGAATGGGGCCTGATCCGAAAGGGCTGGCATCACCAGTGCTGCTTCTCTGCCATGGATACATTGAGAATGTATATATCTGGCAAGCCTTGTAGAGAGTTCTCACCAGAAACCAACTCTGCTGGACCTTGGTCTTGGATTGTCTAGCCTCTAGAACCATAAGAAAATAAATTGCTGGTATTTAAAACATATAGTATGTGTTATGTTTTTTTGTTGTTGTTGTTATGCCAATCAAAGCAGACCAATAGATACAGCATTTTACTTAAAACTTGTATCAGTGTGGTACCACTATCTCCAATTTACAGATGAGAAAACTAAGAACTTGCCCAGGTCAGAGAGTTTTTAAGTGGTGCTACAAGATATCAGCCCTGGGTGTTCTTTGGAAGGAATGATGCCAAAGCTGAAACTCCAGTACTTTGGCCACCTCATGAGAAGAGTTGACTCTTTGGAAAAGCCTCTGATGCTGGGAGGGATTGGGGGCAAGAGGAGAAGGGGACGACAGAGGAAGAGACGGCTGGATGGCATCACCGACTCGATGGACGTGAATTTGAGTGAACTCTGGGAGTTAGTGATGGACAGGGAGGCCTGGTGTGCTGCAATTCATGAGGTCGCAAAGAGTCAGACACAACTAAGCGACTGAACTGAACTGAACTGAACAGGAAGCAGACTGTAGTTCCTTTGACTTATAGTCAAGTAATCCTTTTCACTAGAAAAGACTAGTCTTGTTTATTACAATTCCAGCTCACCCAGTAACTTCTACTATTGAAAATTTAATGAAATCATAAAATGATTGAGCTGGAAAGTTCTTTGGAGATTATCTAGTGCAGCAATGGCACCCCACTCCAGTACTCTTGTCTGGAAAATTCCATGGACAGAGGAGCCCGGTGGGCTGCAGTCCATGGGGTCACTAAGAGTCGGAGACGACTGAGCTACTTCACTTTTTCTTTTCACTTTCCTGCATTGGAGAAGGGAATGGCAACCCACTCCAGTGTTCTTGCCTGGAGAATCCCAGGGACAGGGGAGCCTGGAGGGCTGCCGTCTCTGGGGTCGCACAGAGTTGGACACAACTGAAGCGACTTAGCAGCAGCAGCAGTGCAGCAAAGGAAGTGAGGCCCTGAAAGATAGAGTAATTGACCCAAGATCACACAGCTAGCTAATGGAAAAACTGGGATTGAAATTCAATTTGACTTAAGTTTAGTGTTCTTTAATTCTGACACGGTCATATTTCAGTTACATTTTTTAATGTACAAATTATTCCTTACTATGGAAAAATCTGTAAATATAGTTATTTTGCAGGTCACAGACTTTATCTTATAAAACAGAGGTTGCTCTTTAAAATCCCAACTGGATTTATTTTGATGCCCTTTGATAAAATTATGTAGTATGTAATGACTAATACTTGTTTCAATTAAACACACACACACACAGTCAGGACTACATTCTTTTTTATATGGTTGTATTACAGGACTTAGGGGGCTTCCCTGGTGGTGCAGTGGTAAAGAATCTGCCTACAATGCAGGAGACCCTGGTTTGATCCCTTGGTCAGAAAGATCCCCTGGAAAAGGAATAGCAACCCACTCCAGTATTCTTGCCTGGAGAATTCCATGGACAGAGGAGCCTGGTGGGCTACAGTCCATGGGGTCACAAAGAGTCAGACATGACTGCGCTACTAACACTTTCACTATTACAGGACTTAGTTCATTCAGGGACTAAGGGCTTCCACATCTCATTTCCATGCTAATTAAGACATTGATTTCCTCAGTCTTTGGATATGTGCAACAGGAGATGAGAGTTGCATCTGCTTCCTGTGTATCAGGGACGGAGCCCAATATTCAGAAAGCAATAGACTAATTTTCTGGTGACGAAAATCCCCACCAGGACAAAAAAAGAAAGAGTCTCCATTGGGAGCCAGAAATGCTCAAAATTAGCCAAATAATAGTTACTTTTTGAAAATAATCGTCTTCTTTTACAAAGTGGTATTGTTGTTGCTGTTGTTGTTGTTTAGTCTCTAAGGCATCTCTTTTTGACCCCATGGACTGAAGCCCACCAGGCTCCTCTGTCCATCAGAATTTTCAGACAAGAATACTCAAGTGGGCTGCCATTTTCTTCTCCAAGGGATCTTCCTGACCCAGGGATAGAACCCAAGTCTCCTACATTGCCAGGCAGATTCTTTACACTGAGCCACCACAGAAGCCCCATCAGTTCACTTCAGTTCAATCATTGAGTCATGTCCGATTCTTTGTGACCCCATGAATTCCAGCACACCAGCCCTCCCTGTCCATCACCAACTCCTGGAGTTCACTCAAACTCATGTCCATCGAGTCAGTGATGCCATCCAGCCATCTCATCCTCTGTCATCCCCTTCTCGTCCTGCCCCCAGTCCCTCCCAGCATCAGAGTCTCTTCCAGTGAGTCAACTCTTCGCATGAGGTGGCCAAAGTATTGGAGTTTCAGCTTTAGCATCATTCCTTCCAAAGAACACCCAGGACCGATCTCCTTTAGAATGGACTGGTTGGATCTCCTTGCAGTCCAAGGGACTCTCAAGAGTCTTCTCCAATACCACAGTTCAAAAACATCAATTCTTTGGCACTCAGCCTTCTTCACAGTCCATCTCTCACATCCATAGATGACCACTGGAAAAACCATAGCCTTGACTAGACAGACCTTTGTTGGCAAAGTAATGTCTCTGCTTTTGAATATGCCATCTAGGTTGGTCATAACTTTCCTTCCAAGGAGTAAGGGTCTTTTAATTTCATGGATGCAATCACCATCTGCAGTGATTTTGGAGCGAAGCCCCATAGGTTTCTTTAAATTATTATTTTATTTTTCCAAACTTAATTTTCACATTTAGTTTCATAGACTATCACAGTTGAATTGAAATGGCAGAGAAGCCAATCACTTCAAGTCTTTTCTACCTCCCTGCAGTATAGTGCATTCAGTAGCTTGGTGATTCAGTGGAATATATGGTGTATAACGGTGGTTTTAGGAGCAGAACTAAAAAGTAACATTGATTCACTGAATGTTTCCAAGATTCAGTAGAACTTTGGACTAGAAACAGCCTGAAGACATCTGACTCATGTTTTTTGTAGTGTCCAGGAAAAAAACTGAGCTTTTAAAATATCTTTTAACAATAACATAAGTATTTACTCAATCCACAATGAGTTACACTTATATTTAGTGAAGTAAACAGAATCATAATATTACTTCTAGTAACATTATCCACAGGAAGCTGATTATCAAACTATTTCATTGTTCAAAATGCAATGCTTTTCTCCACTCAGAAGAGCATACAACAGGAGAAAGGCAACAGGAAGTAACAGAGTGAAGGAAACAGAGAGGTGGAAAAACCCTCCCTGCACATCACAGTCACTTGTCTGGGAGTGAGCTTTTACAAAATACAGGTACACATAGTCCCCGGAGATTCTGATTAAACTGGTGTGGATTGAGACTAGGCATGAATTTCATGCTCAGCTTAGGCTGAAAACTTCTATCATACAAGAATGAACAAACAAACATGAAGGCATATAAAATATCTCAATGACCTTGGGAGAATTGCAGAGAATAGGCACCTCTGTTATCTTAGGAGTGGCATTGTTCTAAGGACAGGGTATCCTATCCCCAAAGACAGATGATGATGATCTCCGAGTCTTGGAAAGGAAACAATTGGCCATACTGCCTGCTTGTTTTCTGAGCTTGACCAAGGTACTTAACAATTGAGTTGGTGCCTCAATTTTCTCATCTGAAGAATAGGAATTATAATACTACCTGCCTTATCAGGTTATCATTAAGATAAAATGAGATCACATAAATGGTTTTGCTCAGTGTCTAATAATACATAGTAAGTTCTCAATGCATGTTATCTATCCCATTGGGGAAAATAAGAAGATCATTTCTTTGCCTTTTAAGTACTTATAAGCCAAAATATTTACCAAAATGAAAGGCTCAATCAAACCATGGTACATATATTATAGAAAAAGAAAAGCAAGTAGAAGTGGTCATCTAATGATGAAGCCCTAATCACAAGTGCACTCAGACTGCAGCAGAATCCCTCATGCAAGCCACGGCAAAGAGTGTGGATGGTGCAATAATGATTTCTGTAAGAGAAAGAGTCAGATCAGATCAGATCAGATCAGTCGCTCAGTCGTGTCCGACTCTTTGCGACCCCATGAACCGCAGCACGCCAGGCCTCCCTGTCCATCACCAGCTCCCGGAGGTCACCCAGACTCGCATCCATCGAGTCAGTGATGCCATCCAGCCATCTCATCCTCTGTCGTCCCCTTCTCCTCCTGCCCTCAATCCCTCCCAGCATCAGAGTCTTCTCCAATGAGTCAACTCTTCACATGAGGTGGCCAAAATACTGGAGTTTCAGCTTTAGCATCATTCCTTCTAAAGAAATTCCAGGATTGATCTCCTTCAGAATGGACTGGTTGGATCTTCTTGCAGTCCAAGGGACTCTCAAGAGTCTTCTCCAACACCACAGTTCAAAAGCATCAATTCTTCGGCGCTCAGCCTTCTTCACAGTCCAGCTCTCACATCCATACATGACCACAGGAAAGACCATAGCCTTGACTAGGCGAACCTTTGTTGGTAAAGTAATGTCTCTGCTTTTGAATATGCTATCTAGGTTGGTCATAACTTTCCTTCCAAGGAGTAAGCGTCTTTTAATTTCATGGCTGCAGTCACCATCTGCAGTGATTTTGGAGCCCAGAAAAACAAAGTCTGACACTGTTTCCACTGTTTCCCCATCTATTTCCCATGCAGTGATGGGACCAGATGCCATGATCTTCGTTTTCTGAATGTTGAGCTTTAAGCCAACCTTTTCACTCTCCACTTTCACTTTCATCAAGAGGCTTTTTAGCCCCTCTTCACTTTCTGCCATAAGAGTGGTGTCATCTGCATATCTGAGGTTATTGATATTTCTCCCAGCAATCTTGATTCCAACTTGTGTTTCTTCCAGTCCAGCATTTCTCATGATGTACTCTGCATATAAGTTAAATAAACATGGTGACAATATGCAGCCTTGACGTACTCCTTTTCCTATTTGGAACCAGTCTGTTGTAAAGAGTAGCTAAAGCAAATATGTGCATGTGTGTGATATTACTGCTATTGTCTAAGTTGAGAAAACTTGAGTAGATCTATAGACTGAAAGGAAAGAGCCAAAATGATAGTAGGGAAACCAAAGATGAGAGGTATTTGATGGACCAAGAACCTTGAAGTTGCAGGAACTCATGTGGCAGGATAAGCCTCTGATGGAGCAGAGCACAGTCCTCCACTGAAGTGGAAGGAAAGAGCATTAGAGCCATAAAGGCAGATAAATGCATAGGCAGGGCAGGTGAGCGAGCTGAGTGAGTTCTCCCTTGGTGGTCCTTATTTTCTCTGTGAAATATGAGCTGAGGTAGTCTGCAGAGGTTGGAATGGGAGGAAAGGAAGGGAGCAGAGGAGCTTTAAATAGCTGCTGGGGCGGTCCCCAGAGTCCCAAAGTATCCCTTACTGCAATAAGTCATTTAGATGGTATTCCTGATTTGTCTTCTTGGAAGATTCTTGAAAGTTTGCAGCCATTGAGAGATAATTAGTTTTCCAAATAGATCCCACTCTGGGAGAACCAATATTGCATTCTTTTAATGCAGGCTTTTATAAATAGCAATAAAACATTCTGCCATCTAACCATAAAGAAGAGATGACATAAAGTCCTCTGTTCATTGAAACGGGAGATGTTATCTTCTAAAAACAATGCTGCAAAATACTGTTGCCTTCATACATTGTGAGTTCCTTCTAAATAACTGTCTTTTGGTAGGGGAAGCAGAGGTTAAGAGCTGCAATTTTTAAAACCAAGATTTTATTTCTGTTTCTAAATAATTAAACTTGTTTCTCTTTTGAAGTGGAATAAGATTTTTTAAAAGGAAAACAAACTACACAAGAAATACAAAAATAAAAAAGTCAAAAATGAAAAAAAAAAAAAAAAGCCACTCACTTTTGCCATTTTTCTGACTTAACTCTTAGCCAAAAAAAAAAAAAAGACATGTACTTCATGTAGTTTGAGCTAATGAATAAAAGGTCAAAGAGCCGAGGAAAAATAATAAAAAGAAGCATAAAAACAATTGAGAGAGATGAAGAAAGCATTGGAGCAAACCACTTTGCAGATAGAATTTATGCTGAAGGCCGTAGGCAAGCCAGAAATGGAAAATATAGTTGAAAGCCTAAAAGATACAGTGATAAGAAAACATAGCAAAGGCCATGAAACAGCCCTTCAGGGGTCTAATCTCAAGTGCCTGAGAAGATTAGAGCTTTAACAAATAGAGCACTAGTTCCAAAGACAGCCAAAACAAAATGAAAGTGGTTGCCTCCAAAAGGAATCAGAGACTCACCTGATCTGGGGGGGGGGGGAAAAAAAGAAAATTATAATAAATTATAATAAGAATGAATAATAATTGTTTTTTTATGTATCAGTACTGAGTATCTCTCTAATATCTGTTGCTACATTTTCCATTCATGTCATTATGGAATTCAATTCATTTCAATAAAAATATCTACTTTACTTGAACCCAGGCTGTGAAAATATATACAGGTATACATAGATACTGGAGAAGGCAATGGCACCCCACTCCAGTACTCCTGCCTGGAAAATCCTATGGACAGAGGAGCCTGGTAGGCTGCAGTCCATGGGGTCACTGAGGGTCGGACACGACTGAGCAACTTCACTTTCACTTTTCACTTTCCTGCATTGGAGAAGGAAATGGCAACCCACTCCAGTGTTCCTGCCTGGAAAATTCCAGGGATGGGGGAGCCTGGTGGGCTGCCGTCTATGGGATCGCACAGAGTAGGACATGACTGAAGTGACTTAGCAGCAGCAGCATACATAGATACATGTATGTATGCTCAGTCCCCCAGTTTTTTCAATTCTTTATGACCCCATGGACTGTAGTTGCCAGGCTCCTCTGTCCATGGGATTCTCCAGGCAAGAATACTGGAGCGGGTTGCCATTTCCTCCTCCAGGGGATCTTCCTGACCCAGAGACTGAACCTGTGTCTGTTGCATCTTCTGCATTGACAGGTGGATTGTTTAGCACCAGCTCCACCTGGGAAGCCCATATGCACAT
This sequence comes from Tragelaphus eurycerus, assembly GCA_935064755.1. Taxonomy (NCBI): domain Eukaryota; kingdom Metazoa; phylum Chordata; class Mammalia; order Artiodactyla; family Bovidae; genus Tragelaphus; species Tragelaphus eurycerus. The sequence goes on from CAKXYN010000038.1 coordinate 11,473,352, forward strand.
GTATGCATACATGCCTTGGTCACGTCTGATTCTTTATCAGTTCAGTTCAGTCGCTCAGTCGTGTCCAACTCTTTGCAACTCCATGAATTGCAGCACGCCAGGCCTCCCTGTCCATCACCAACTCCTGGAGTTCACTCAAACTCACGTCCATCGAGTCAGTGATGCCATCCAGCCATCTCATCCTCTGTTGTCCCCTTCTCCTCCTGCCCCCAGTCCCTCCCAGCATCAGAGTCTTTTCCAATGAGTCAACTCTTCTCATGAGGTGGCCAAAGTACTGGAGTTTCAGCTTTAGCATCACTCCTTCCAAAGAATACCCAGGACTGATCTCCTTACCAATTCCTTATTTTTGTTGTTGTTGTTTCACTTGAAGGATCTCTACATAATAATCCATTAGTAGGTTGTATTATTGTTCAAACTGATAGGCTGCCACTCCCTGAAGGTGGATCATACTTTCTCACGACACTGATTTCAGGTTTTACCATATGGCCTGCTCTGTCCAGTGAGACAAGAGCAGAGTGATATGTATCTGTGCAGAGTTAACACAGCAGGCCTGAGGCCATTAGGCTTAGGATGGCCCACTTTCAAGGCTGGCACTTGGTTGGTGTAGGGGAGACTGGTTTCAGAAAGGTTCCCATCATTCTCTGGTAAAAAAGAGCTCACTGTACCTAAACTATTGGCTCAAACAGTGTGGCTTATGGAGTCCAAAACTGAGGTATGTGCTAGGCACAGCGTGCCTATGTGACTATCCTCTAATCAAATCCTTGGGTGGTGAGTCTCCAATGAGCTTCCCTGATAAACAACACTTCAGATATGTTTGTACAATTCGATGCTGGAAGAATTAAACTCACTTCTGTGACTCCACTAGGAGAGAATTCTTGGATACATGTGCCTAATATTCCCCACAGTTTGCATCATGCACTTTTTCCTTTGCTGATTTTGCTTCATATTCTTTCATGGTAGTAAATCACCACATGAGTACATGCTGTGGGTTTAGTGAGTCCTTCTAGTGAACCACTATATCTAGGTGTGATATTGGGGACCCCAGACACAGTGTCACTTCCAGGAAGTCCTTCATGGCTTTTTCTCCCCTCTCATGACAAGTGTCACTGTTCCAGCTAGAGGTGGTTCTGCCTTCTGGGTCTCAGACTGCAGATGACATGACAGAGCCGGAGCCAACCAAAACCAACTGACATGAGGCTTTAAGATTTTGGAATTTCCATTTACACAACAAAACCTAACCTTTTCTAAGAAAGAAAGAAAAGAAAGTGAAGTCACTCAGTTGTATCCACTCTTTGTGACCGCATGGACAGTAACCTACACCAAGCTCCTCTGTCCATGGGATTGTCAAGGCAAGAGTACTGGAGTAGGTTGCCATTTCCTTCTCCAGGGAATCTTCCCAACCCAGCTGATCTATAATTCCAGCAATACATTTGCATAGTCCTTTCTTGCTCCCGAACCTTGTCTTACATAAGTTACTTTGACCATCCCCAAACCATAATAATGATATTTCTGTGCTAGAGACCAACTGGGTCCTTATCTTTTTCCCCAATAACGTATGATATTAGGCAAACAAATCTCTACTCAATTTGAAGCAGAGTTGCATGGAGTTGACTATGTAAACAAGATGAATAGCAAATTAATCACTGCAGTCTGGAACACTCATAGTTACAACTTTCTATCTGAGGTTCCTATTAGTGTTTATTATTATTATTATTATTTGGTTTTTGGCCTTTTATTTTCTTCTGCCTACCTTAATAGGCAGAGGTGTGTTTCCAGGCCTATGGTTGTCCATCAGTTTAATCTGTTCTGGTTGTTAAGTTTCTTTGAGGTGATCTTGTAAAACTACTAAATTAGAAATGATTTATGTCACATAGTTTGTATTTTAAATCATACTGAATCAAATATAAATCTCATATTTGCCAGAACTCAATTTATTAATTATCTATCGAAAGTGAAAGTCACTCAGTCATGTCTGACTCTTTGCAACCACATGGACTATAGCCTGCCAGGCTCCTCTGTCCATGAAATTCTCCAGGCAAGAAAACTGGAGTAGGCTTCCATTTCCTTCTCCAGGGGATCTTCCCGACCCAGGGATCCAACCTAGTTCTCCTGCATTGCAGGCAGACTCTTCACCATCTGAGCCACTATCTATTGCTGTAATAACAAATTACTCCAAAATATACTGGCTTAGAATAAGAATGAGCATTCATTATCTCATACAACTTCAATTCATCAGGAATTCAGGAAAATCTTAACTGAGTAGTTCTGGCTCAGAAAACTAATCAGTGTGCAGTCAAGATTTTGGCCAAGGCTTCCGTCCTCTTCAGGCTTGACCAGGACTGGAGGATCTGCTCTTATGGTGGCTTGTTTGCATGGTGGATAAGTTAATGCTGTCTGTTGCTAAGTTCCTCACCACACGTGTTCTCCATAGGGCTGCTGGAGCATCCCCAGGATGTGCCAGCTGGCTTCCTCTAGGGAGTAATCCAAAAGAAAATAGAGAGAAATCCACAACACTTTTTATTATTTTACCCTGGAAGCCATAAATTATCACTTCTACCACATTTTATTCCTTAGAAGTCCATCACTAAGTCTAGCTCACATTCAAAAGGAGAGAAATTAGACTCCACCTTCAGAAAAAAAGAGTGACAAAGAATCTGTGAACATATGTTTAAAACCATCACATCCACGTAGGTCATTATAGCTGCTCATCAGTATGTTCAGTTCTTCCTGACTCTGGGCACACTGAAATCAGTGAATTAATTTCCTGCTCCCTCATGTTGGGTGGGGCCATGTGATAGATCTGGCCAATGGGTTGTGAGTAGACTATTCAGTAAATACTTTTGGAAAATTGGCTATTTATGTGGAAAAAGATAAGTCATTCTTCATGTCACTGCCAAAAATAAAATGCAGAAGAGTTAAAGAAGTAAAGAAGAAAATCAGTAATGTGAAAATTTTCAAAGGAAGTTTATAATATTTCATGATATTGGAGAAGAATTTCTTCTTCCATATGTTTGGGTTTCAAGATACAAATATATAAAGATAAAATTTATCTTCAACAAGACTTAACCAACAAAATGAAAAGTAAGACACAAGTTGGAAGAGGACATATGTAACCCATGTAATCAGCAAAGAATCCAGAATATATACAAAAGTCATAGAAAAACCATACAGAAAAAATAATGGATCAGTAAACAAATAAATAAATAAACAATGATACAATAAGACAAATCACAGCAGAGGAGATGAATGATGTTCAATGTCACTAGTTAACCAGGAAAATGCAAAATGAACTACAAGGAGATACCATTTGGCACATGTTATGTTGCAAAAATTAAATCTGAGAGCAGAAACTCTTAACCAGGTAGTGCAATTGCTGGTGCAAATGTTAATTAGTACAAGCATGATGAAGGACAATAGAACAAAAGCCAATAAAATTTAAAATATAGTATACAACCCAGAAGTTCCACATCTATTTCCACCTTCTTGACCTTGGAGAAGGACAGGGAATATGTGCACAAGGAGACATTGTGAAGATGCTTCCTGAAGCACTAGTTAGAATAATAAGAACCTGGAAATAGCTTGACAATTTCTCAAATGTAAAATGGAATATTATGCAGCAGTTAAAATAAATTAGCCAGATCTCCATTTACCAGCATGCCAAATGTACCATGTTGGTAAAATCTCAAAAATCAATAATGAGTGAAAAAGCAATTTGCAAAATGGCATGCATAATATGATATAATTTATATAAATTTCAAAACATGTAAAACAATGCCACATAGTATTATTGAATAAAGAAATCAGAAGAAAAGATTAAAAACCCTGTATGCATTTCAAGGTTGAGTTTATTACTAGGGAAAAAAATAGGCAAAGGGACTGGGGAGTAGAAGAGGGGTAGTTTGCTGTATCAGGCTTTTTTTTTCTATTTTCTAGAAAGAGATGTGAAGCAGATATAGAAAAATATTCCCATTAGCTTAATACTTGTCACTGAATGCCTATTATTGCTATTTTCCATAATTTCCAGTGTGTTTGAAGAAACTTCAAATTTGAACACTAAAATTTTGCTTTAAGAAAACCACTGGACTAGATTATCTCAGTTTCTTATTATATTAACATTTTTGATTCTAATGGGTACAGGGACAATCCATAATCCATAAATCATGATGAGTGACATGATTCTGGGCTTTAAAAATCAACTTGCATTAGAAACTCCTGTAAGATGAATTCTGTATATGACATACCAAAGCCACAGTCCCTGGAGCAAGACTCACTGATGCCTCTGGCCCAGGAAAGTCCACATGCTACCCAAAGTTCTGTCACTTTACAACAAGTTGCTGCAATTATTTAATTTCTGGAAAATATCTTTCAAATCATTTATCTGTATATCCTCAAAAGAAGTAAAATGGTTTGCACTCTACTGAGTGTTTCCAACTGATAGAAAAAAAAAAGTTTCTGTTTCAAAGAAATAGGTTCAAGGTATTCAATTTCCTCTTTCCCAAAAAACCAATCCAATCACATTTGAATTTATTAGGAATGAAAAACACACATACATAATCTCCATCATGTCCTAATTTCCAAAGAAGGTTTTGAGAAGAGTGGAAAACATATGAATTATACTTTGATTATAACTGTCACTTCCTGGACACAGCTGGATTACAAAAAATTGTGAAATTACTTAAATTAAAAAAAAAAAAAAATCCAAACATTCTAGTTTTGCTGACAAGAGAAAAGTCTAACTTTTTCCCACAGGGAAGAATCTTATTATGTTTCTAACCACATTTGGGGCTGGATGGGACTGAATAGTGTAGATAAGACTCCAATGTTCCAGATGCTTATCCTGAATAAATCTCCAAACTTTGAAGGGACTGCCTGAAAGTTAATCTTTTTCAGCTTTGAGCTTGAGATGGCCAATAATGGAACAATAAAATAGAAAGCTGATCCATTTTCCAGTCTTTTCCATCATTATAGTACAATATCAAGAGCTAATTTAATCCACAGTATTTCTGCACTGGTTGTGACTGCATATGTATGAATGAGTATGTGTGCGTGAAGCATTGTTTAAAAATATCTTCTCCATCCAAGGACTAATAATTACTCTCTCTCAATAGCAGAGGTTTGCAAGTCTCCACACTATGGACCGTGTTTTGGATTTGGGCTAAAAAAAAAAATCAGGAAAAAAAATTACTGAATTATCCTAATCATAAATTGTCTGTTCTAACTTGTCAAGATTATTTCTTTAAACCACTTTCTTCTGTTTGTCTATCTTTCATTCATTCAATAACACATCAGTGTTTTCTGAGTACCTACTCTGAGCATATTCTATACAAGGCATTCCACAGTCAAGCCTATGAAATTATAAAGCAATATGTCATTTTCTGTTTTCCATATCAGTTAAGCTGTAGGAAAATTAAGTCACAAAATTCTTACTGAAAGGTATGATTTCAGTCCTATTTTCTGATCCCTGGTAATACTGGTGGTGATGATTCTCTATCACTGCAGTCAATGTACAGCCAGTAACTCAGCAAAATTAGACAGAATCTGACTACAAGAGGAAATCAAAATGATTTGTGAAGCAAGAATTTATCACATTTTCCAGGAAAAACCACACAGTACCCTGAAATGAAAACCATTAGAAGAAAAATGCATTTCATTAGCCTGGTTTTCTAAGGATGATTGGGTTATAAAACTAGTTTGCCTTGTTTTAATCCTGTCCTCCACCCTGTCATACATCCTCACATTGTTATGAGTGTTTCATGATTGTCTTGGAATCTTTATGAGAAGGGAGAAAAAGAAAACACAAAACATTTTTTTAGAATATTGTTAGAAAGAATGGATTATTATATCAGACCCTTCACTTAGTTTCTTTCCCTAGGAGATTTCAACAGAAATCCCAGCCTCTACTACCTCACAAACACTATATGAGTCCACGTTCAGGACCATGCTACTGCTGCTGCTAAGTCGCTTCAGTGGTGTCCAACTCTGTGCGACCCCGTAGACGGCAGCTCACCAGGCTCCCCCATCCCTGGGATTCTCCAGGCAAGAACACTGGAGTGGGTTTACATTTCCTTCTCCAATGCATGAAAGTGAAAAGTGAAAGTGAAGTTGCTCAGTCGTGTCTCTTAGCGACCCCATGAACCGCAGCCTACCAGGCTCCTCCGTCCATGGGATTTTCCAGGCAAGAGTACTGGAGTGGGGTGCCATTGCCTTCTCTGGTTAAGGACCATATGATGGTGTTAATTCTCAGACTGTCACTATACTCATGACACAAAGAGTGGAAGACTGAAAATTTATGTGTCTGTGTGGGTGTGCATTTGTGTGTCCGCATGTGTGTTTCCATGCCATGCATGTAGAGAGAAAGAGACAGAAAAAAAGAAAGAGAGTGGAACATAGGAAAACAGAAAGTAATAGGGGAAACTATTTGAAAGAAAATAAAACAGCAGAAATCCTTCTTGAATTACTACAGGCCAATTAAAGTTTATGATAGAAATTTTAACAAGACAGCAAAAGAGACACTGATGTATAGAACAGTCTTTTGGACTCTGGGAGAGGAAGAGGGTGGGATGATTTGGGAGAATAGCATTGAAATATGTATAATATCATATTTGAAATGAGTCGCCAGTCCAGGTTCGATGCCTGATACCGGATGCCTGGGGCTGGTGCACTGGGATTAACCAGAGGGATGGTATGGTGGGGAGGGGGGAGGAGGAGGGTTCGGGATGGGGAGCACATGTGTACTTGTGGTGGATTCATTTTGATGTATGGCAGGGGCAATACAATATTGTAAAGTTAAGCAAAATAAAATTTAAAAAAAAATTTCACCATGAGGTAAAAAGAGAAAGAGCTGGAAATGACTCTCTTTTTTTTAAACAAATGAACTGAACAGAAAAAGAACTGGTGGTTCTTGTTAACATGGCAATAGTTTCACAACTATCAATAAAGTTAAAATTCTATAAATAAAGTGGTCTGAGAGATGAACTGTACGGTTTGGAACGACAACACTGCCAACACTGGGGAGGGGTTCAGTGTGTTCTCCTCCCGCTGCCTGAGGTAGTTAGTCCTCTGTATCCTCAGGTCTTCATCCAAGGGTTCAACTATGGATCGAAAATACTAAAAATTTTTTTCAAAAAGTTCCCCAAAGCAAAACTTGAACATGTTACAAGCCCAGCAACTATTTATATAGCATTTACAGTGTAGCAGGTGTTACAAATAATCTAGAAATGATTTAAAGTATATGAGAAGATGTGTGTAGGTTATGTGCAAATACCAAGCCACTTTACATAATGGACTTGAGTCTCCGAGGATTTTGGTATCCATAGGGATGTCCTGGAACCAGTCCCTGGCAGATACCAAGGGGTGACTATATTTTAAGGTTAATTTCACAGATATCTGAAGTCTATACACACTCTGATTTCTGATTCTAAAATACCAGAACAATGAAATTAAAACATCCAGAATCTGCAAGTTAAAAGGGAATACACACCCTGGTGGGAAAACTATAGAATAACCAGTACTGTAACACAATTTGGTAAAACTATTAGCTTCCATTGGAAAAGACCCTGATGATGGGAAAGATTGAGGTCAAGGAGGAGAAGGGGGCGACAGAGGATGAGATAATTGGATGGCATCACCAACTGAATGGACATGAGTTTGAGCAAACTCCGAGAAATAGTAAAGGACAAGGAAGCCTGGTGTGCTGCAGTCCATGGGGTTGCAAAGAGTCAGACACAACTGAGGGACTGAATAACAATTAGCCTTCAAGACTGAGAATGCACTACCACTCAGGTCCAAAAACGAGCTACTAAAGGTTGAATATAAACAGCCTGCCCTTGGATTATCAGTAAAGAATTTTTATATTTTGGACGATAGGGAAACTATTATATATGTGTATATTTATGTATGTGTGGAAAATATCTAAAGGATATGTAATGTATTCTTTTAGTGATATTGTACTAGTGATCTTTGGGAGTTGAAATGTGATCCTGTGGGTTTTTTTTTTTTTTTTAGTTTACTGCAATGTGTATGTATTGTTTTGTAGTATTAAAATGTTATTAAAAATAAAAATAAAACAAAGTCATAAAAAAGAGATAAGATCATGGAGCACACTCAAAGGAAATAAGACACAAGAAAATTATATGAGTAAAATAGCTTGATTTTAAGTCAACAGACATTTATGTATTTTGAGGAGAAAACAGAATTACAAAACCCAAAAAGAAAACTCAAGAAATAATTGAACAAGCTATGTAAAACTGAGGGGCGGTAAGCTTTGTAATATTAAATAAATTACAGATACAGAATGTAATGATACCAGTGTTATAAAGTCAAATTAAAAGTTATAATGTAACTAACAAAGCTTAGGAAATAAGCTCCAGAAAACAGGAGAAAAAAGCCCTGAGATTTCTTCATCTTTCATGGGGTAGAGTGAGTAGCTTCTAACTGTGGATGATGAAGTAACAGTAACTTAAAGATGTTTAGATGTATAAATATACTTCAAGGAAAAACAAAATAATAAAAATATAGATAAGCAAAGAAAGGTTGATAATACCCCCAAATTACTTTAGAAAATTATAATATAATCAGAATTTTTATAATATACTTAAAGCAATACTCAGTGGAAATTTGTACCATGTTATTCAAGACTAAATACTAAAAATAAGTTAATAAAGGTAAATCAATACAGAAAAAAAATCAAAAGTAAAAGTAATTTTTTTCTATAATATAAATAAAACAAGAGAAATCATGAGCAAAACAAGAAGGGTTCTTGGAGCAGTGGAGAAAACAACATGAAAACAGGTAACTGCCAGCAAATCTAAAAAAAAAAGGAAGAAGTTACAAAATTGCAAAGTTAAAAATAATAAATGGAAAATGATTAGCAAAAATATTTTGTAAAATTCTTCCTATAAATTTGACATATCTGGATAAACTAAATATTATTTCTAAACAATTTTAGAAAAATATTACTAAAATTAACTCAAGAAAGCTAAAATTGACTAATTACTTTTCAAATCTGATTATATTCTGATGAGTCTGATAAGAATTTGCTTTCTAGGGAGAAGAGTCCAAAATGTTTTAAAAAATAAAAAAAAAGTTGAATATATCTGTGAATGGGAGAGATCATTTCAATGTTATTTACAGTGTTCCACAAATAAGTAGTACAAGATCAGATCAGATCAGATCAGTTGCTCAGTCGTGTCCGACTCTTTGCGACCCCATGAACCACAGCACGCCAGGCCTCCCTATCCATCACCAGCTCTCGGAGGTCACTCAGACTCACATCCATCGAGTCAGTGATGCCATCCAGCCACCTCATCCTCTGTCGTCCCCTTCTCCTCCTGCCCTCAATCCCTCCCAGCATCAGAGTCTTCTCCAATGAGTCAACTCTTCGCATGAGGTGGCCAAAATACTGGAGTTTCAGCTTTAGCATCATTCCTTCCAAAGAAATCCCAGGGCTGATCTCCTTCAGAGTGGACCGGTTGGATCTCCTTGCAGTCCAAGGGACTCTCAAGAGTCTTCTCCAACACCACAGTTCAAAAGCAAAGAACATCTCAAAATACTCTTTCCCAAGGCAGCATAATGTCAACACTCAATCTCAACAAAAGAGCCCACAAAAAGGACAATAGATCAATCTCATTTATAATGAAAACAATGAAAAATATTCCAAGTAAAACTTAGCAAATACATTTCAGAAGCACATTTAAAGATCAATACACCATAAACAAATAAGCAGGTTTTATTCAGAAACATAAGCATAATCTATGGAAATCCATCATAGGAAACCATTTAATAATAATTCATCATTATAGGTAAATTTAAAACAAGTTATCATTTCTGTAGATAATAAAAACACTATTTAGTAAAATTCAAAAATCCTGGCTACATTTGGAAGGGAGCCTTTAATAATTGGTATACAATTGATAACAGATTTACTAAGCAAAACATCTTTTAATGGTTAAACATCAACAGCTTACCCATCAGGTTAAGAGCAAGGTAAAAAAATTTTTATTTTTTTTTAATTTAATTTTATTTTGTTTAACTTTACAATATTGTATCTTTAGTATTATTCAACATTGTTTTGAAAATACCAATCAATTCAATTACCTAAAAGGGAAAAGATAAGAGTTTTAGAGGAAAGGAGTAGCAAAACTATCTATAGATGACATAACTGTTATCTGAACAACCCTAGAGAATCAAAAGAAAGAAAACATGAGTGAATGAAAGAGAGAGGGGGTGGGAAAAAAAAGAAAGAGAATGAGAGAAAAAGAGTGAAAGATAGAGGAAGAGGGGGGAAAGGAAGGCAGCAGGAAAAGGGAAAGGGAGAATGGGAGGCAGGGAGCAAAGAAATTACAAAATATTTCAGTTAGTTGTTACAAAATTGGTATCCTAAAAATCCAGTTGCTTTCCTGTATAAAAACTATAACTATTTTAAAAATAGCAGTGTAAGACAAGATCCTACTTGCCAACACCAATACTCAAGTAGACCCAAATATTCATGTACAACTTGGTAATAAAATAAGAAATGGATAGGGAACCTCACAATTTTCTTAAGAGTCATAAAAATATGAACTACTGGAAATATATATGGATTCTTGGTTTTAAATATTCAATAATGAGCTGACTCATTGGAAAAGACACTGATGCTGGGAAAGGTTGAGGGCAGGAGGAGAAGGGGGTGACAGAGGATGAGAAGGTTGGATGGTATCACTGACTCAATGGACATGAGTTTGAGCAAGCTCCAGGAGATGGTGAAGGACAGGGAAGCCCGCAGGTGTGCTTCAGTCCACGGGGTTGCAAAAAGTCAGACATGACTTAGCAACTGAGCAACAAATAAATATTACAGTTTTCTATAAATTAATCTAAATACATGGTATGGTAACATATTTTTTAGTAAAGAGACAAACTATTTTTGAACTTTAATTGCTGAAAGACATTATGCTAAGTGAAGTAAACTGGACATAAAAGAACAATATCATATGATCTCACTTATATGTGAAATCTAAAAAAGTTGATTCATAGAAGCACAGTAGAACAGTGATTGCCAGAAGCAGGGAGGTGGGGGGAAAGGAAGATATTGATCAAAGGGTACAGAGTTATAAGTTGTGTAGGATGAATAAATTCTAAAGCTTTAATGTGCAGCATGGTAACTAGTTAATGCTGCTGCTGCTGCTAAGTCACTTCAGTCGTGTCCGACTCTGTGCGATCCCATAGACGGCAGCCCACCAGGCTCCCCCCGTCCCTGGGATTCTCCAGGCAAGAACACTGGAGTGGGTTGCCATTTCCTTCTCCCACTCCAGTACTCTTGCCTGGAAAATCCCACGGACGGAGGAGCCTGGTAGGCTGCAGTCCTTGGGGTCACTAAGAGTCAGACATGACTGAGCAACTTCACTTTCTCTTTTCACTTTCATGCATTGGAGAAGGAAATGGCAACCCATTCCAGTGTTCTTGCCTGGAGAATCCCAGGGACGGGGGAGCCTGGTGGGCTGCCATCTATGGGGTCACACAGAGTCGGACATGACTGAAGTGACTTAGCATAGCATAGCAATGCATGAAAGTGAAAAGTGAAAGTGAAGTCGCTCAGTCGTGTCCAACTCTTAGCGACCCCATGGACTGCAGCTTACCAAGCTCCTCCATCCATGGGATTTTCTAAGCAAGAGTACTGGAGTGGGGTGCCATTGCCTTCTCTGAGCTAGTTAATAATACCATATTATTTACTGAAAATGTGCTAAAAGAGTAGATATCAGGTACTTTCACCACAAGTTGAAAAGAAAGTGTTAATCTCTTAGCATGTCCAACTCTTTGCCACCCCATGGACTATAGCCCACCAGGCACCTCTGTCTGGAATTCTCCACATACACATACACACAGAAAATTATAACTACGTAAGGAGATTGATATGTTAATTAGTTTCACTGTACTAATTATTATTGGGGCTTCCCTCATAGCTCAGTTGGTGAAGAATCTGCCTGCAATGCAGGAGACCTGGGTTTGATCCCTGGGTCAGGAAGATCCCCTGGAGAAGGAAATGGCAACCCACTCCAGTATTCTTGCCTGGAGAATCCCATGGACAGAGGAGCCTGGCAGGCTAAAGTCCATGGGGTCGCAAGAGTCGGACACGACTTAGCAACTAAACCAAACAACCAACCATCATTATGCAATAGACATGAATTGGGCAAACTCTGGGAGATGGTGAAGGAGAGGAAGGCCTGGCGTGCTGCAGTCCATGGGGGTCACAAAGAGTTGGACATGACTGGGCGACTGAACGACAACAACAATAGTAATCATCTTACTATATACAGTATCAATTTACAATGTACAATGTATATAAAGACTTCATGTTGTATACTCCAAATATACACAATTTTTAGTTTAAAAATAAAATTTTAAATAAAGTTTAATTGGGAAAAAATATATATATATAAGAATAGCCAGAAAATTCTAAAAAAGAACAGCTATGAGAGGCAGGGGTGGAGAGCAGAGGAAACCGTAGGTGGTAGCCAGATTATGGAGCAGTTACAAAGAGCCCCGAAATATAAACTAGTTAGCTACAGTTAGCTTTTTAAAGAAAGTCTTCCTTCAATTTTCATATGAAAATAAATTTCAACTGGTTTAAAATTTGAAGGAAAAATAATGAAATTACAACCATAATAAAGAATACATCCCAATTTTTCATAATTCTGAAGTTGAAAAACTTTCTTAATCAAGACTAGAAAATTCAGAGCCATTACAGAAAATGCTGGTAAATTCCCCTCATGGAAACTTAAAACTTTTGTGTGGCTAAAATCAAATAATATAAACAAAGACGAAGTCAAAATAAAAAAAAAAATTGAGGGAGAATATTTGCAATATATTCAAAAGTAAAAGGCTTGTCTCCTTAAAATATAAAACTGTCCTAAAAATCTATAAGGAAAATACCCAAAATCCTTTAGAAAAATGTAGATTAATAAGCATTTCACTGAAAAATAAACACATATGGCTTATAAGCAGATGGAAGGATGCCCAATCCTTTTCATAAATAAATGTAAATTAAAGCAAAATAAAGATAGCAGTTTTTAGCTTCCAGATTGGCAATAGTTTGGTAGTATACAATTTTGGCAGGGTTGTGAGTAAAAAGGCATTATCACACACTGACAGTGGATGTACACAGTGTCATAACTTCCTTAGAAGGCAGTTTGACAGTGTCTATGAAAGCTAAAAGTTTGCATATCCTCCAACTCAGAAATTTGATCTTGAGGAATTTATCCTATATGTAGACTTTCACATGTGTACAACTGCAAATGTATCCCCCAGAACACTTTGGAGCATAGTTTGCCATAATAAAAAAATAAAAACAATTAGGAACAACTGAAGTATCAATCCAGTTAGAGGGTTTCAGTTCAGTTCAGTTCAGTCGCTCAGTCGTGTCCGACTCTGCGACCCCATGAATCACAGCACGCCAGGCCTCCCTGTCCATCAGCAACTCTGGAGTTAGAGGGTTTAGTGGGTACTAATTCTGGGGCTCCACTGCCTGGGCTATTATCTGAGTGGCTCCAAAATTTCCTAGCTCTGTGACCCTGAAGAAGCTTCTGAACCTCTCTGCCTTTATGTCCTCATCAGTAAGGTGGTGTTAAAAGAAGTACTGTTTCACAGAATTGTTGTTGAGAATAAATGGGTTAATACATATTAAGTGCTTTGACACAATATATATCACATGGATATAAAAGTATATATGATATTTGCAATATTTTAACATTGTCATATTTTAATTATATTTGCAATAATATTTTAAAGTTATAAAAATTGTAATTATTTTAAATTGTCATATTTTAAAATTATTTTAAAACAATGTAAGTTCATTGTTTGTATGAAAAAATCTGTAGGATATATTGTTACACTCAAAAAATATGAGAAAGAACAGAGTGCATGTTATGCTTGGAGGTATGTCCAAAGAGATACGTGTTCACATAAATCTCCAAAACAATATGTGAACACCTAAATGCATCCCACACTTCTCACAGGATGCATAAGAACTGCTGACGGTTGTTGCCCAAGGGGGAAGTGTTCACCATCTGAGGTTAGAAGCAGATATTTTAGTGTATACTTTTGCATGGCTTGACATTTTTACCTTGGAACTACATTAATTTTACAACTTAAAAATCTAGGTTGTTATTTTATAAAGAAATTGAAACAGAGAGCTAATGAAAGAGGACCTCATATTAAATTATAGTTCTCAGCCTTATTCAAGAATAATGTTACAGTACACAACCTCCTTCTTCTATCGGATGCCCTTCTGACTTATGATTACATGGTCCATCAAACTCCAGAAAACAGAGCAACTGGCATAATGAAAACACCAAACTGTTTTGTGACTATAGTGTTTTGTGATTAAAATGCTTATCAGCAGAGATAACTCCCAAAAAATTCCAAGCTTGAAAATAGAAAGCAAGAATTCTCAGCACAAATCCTCAGCCCACTCAAACATCCCACAGTTGGTTCCTATATGCAATGCACAAACATGCACAGATGACTTGTCTTTCCACAGGCTTCCATTTTTACATATGATTAAAAGGCTATTTACTAGCAACCTTACACGAGCTATTAAAGTTTATTGAAACTTGAAATCATTTTAAGTTACATAAGTACAATTCTGTTAGCACTCAGTTCAACAGGGAAATGAAAATGAACAGGACCGGCAGGACACAACATCTATATTCATTTCTATTGCTGTGTAACAAAGACTCCTCCCCAGAAAACAATAGACATGTATTATTTCACAGTTTCCCTAGGTCAGGATTTTGGACACAGTCGAGCTGGATCCTCTGTTCAGGATGTCATAAGGCTGCAGTTAAGGTGTCAGCTGGATCAAGTTCTCATCTGGAGCTTGGGCTCCTTTTCCAAGCTGATTCAGATTGTTGAAAAATGTGTTTCCTGGTGGTTGCATGATTAAGGTCTTGCTGGCCGTTGGCTTTATACTGCTCCCAGCTCCTATAGGACTCCCTAGGTCCTTTCCTCAGGTCCTTCTCCATACAGTGTCCCACTGTATTTAGCTCACCTCTTTCAGGCCAGCAGGAGAAGCTCTCTAGTCTGCTAAGAAGGACACTTATTTTAACCTCACATAATCACAGGAGTGACATTCCAGCACAGCTGTCATATATGTAACCTAATCTAATCAAGGAATTGACAACTCTCTGCCATATTCTGTTGGCCAGAAGGATCTACAGGTCCACCTGCTTTCAAGGAGAAGGATTAAAAAAAGCTGTGATTTCCCAAGGTCATCTTAGGATGTGCCTGCCTTAGCATTCGACACTACTGAGTGACTTCACTTTCACTTTTCACTTTCATGCATTGGGGAAGGAAATGGCAACCCACTCCAGTGTTCTTGCCTGGAGAATCCCAGGGACGAGGGAGCCTGGTGGGCTGCTGTCTATGGGGTCGTACAGAGTCAGACACGACTGAAGCGACTTAGCAGCAGCAGCCTTAGCATTCCATCTGAGAGGCCAGTCAGGAAAGTTTGAGAATTCTTATTATTAAAGATATTATAAGGGGTAAAATAATTTAATGTGATATACTTAGAGATGAGTACATCCAGGATGTATATTGTCACTCTGCTTATTTAACTTATATGGAGATTACATCATGTGAAATGCCAGGCTAGATGAATCACAAGCTGGAATTAAGATGGTCAAAAGAAATATCAATAACCTCATATATGCAGATGATATCACTGTAATGGAAAAAAGTGAAGAGGAACTAAAGAGCCTCTTGATAAGGGTGAAAGAGGAGAGAGAAAAGGCTGGCTTAAAACTTAACATTCAAAAAACTAAGATTGTGGCATCTAGTCCTATCACTTCATGGCAAATAAATGGAGGAAAAGTGGAAACAGTGACAGATTTTATTTTCTTGGACTCCAAAATCATTGTGGGTGGTGACTGCAGCCATGAAATTAAAAGATACTTACCCCTTGGAAGGAAAGCTATGACCAACCTAGACAGCACATTAAAAAGCAGAGACATTACTTTGCTGACAAAGGTCCATATAGTCCAAGCTATGGACGACAGAGGATGAGATGGCTGGATGGCATCACTGACTCGATGGATGTGAGTCTGAGTGACCTCCGAGAGCTGGTGATGGACAGGGAGGCCTGGTGTGCTGCAGTTCATGGGGTCGCAAAGAGTCGGACATGACTGACTGATCTGATCTGATGGCTTTTCCAGTAGTCATGTACAGATGTGAGAGTTGGGTATAAAGAAGGCTGAACACCAAAAAAAACTGATGCATTAGAACTGTGGTGTTGGAGAAAACTTTAGCGAGTCCCTTGGACAGCAAAGTAGATCAAACCAGTCAATCCTAAAGGAAACCAAGCCTGAACATTCATTGGAAGGACTGATGCTGAAGCTGAAGCTCCCATACTTTGGCCACCTGATGCAAAGAGCCAACTCACTGGAAAAGAGCCTGATGCTAGCAAAGATTGAAGGCAGGAGGAAAAGGGGTCGACCAAGGATGAGATAGTTGGATAGCATCACCAACTCAATGGATATGAGTTTGAGCAAATTCCAGGAGACAGTGAAGGACAGGGAAGCCTGGTGTCCATGGGGTCGCAAAGAGTCAGACACGACTTAGGACTGAACAACAGCAACAACTTACAGGTGAAAATGATGTCAACATTTGGCAGAGCCTCTAGTGTGACAACATTGGTTAATACGCTATATGGTAGTTAGAAAATGGTAAGTAAATATTTTAGGGGATGCAAAATACTTGAACGGCCATGTTCCATAAACTGCTTTATTTTTGCCTTTTAACCTATGCCAGCAGATAGATTTTAAAATAAACACACACATACAAAAAAGCCATGCTTCCAGAAAGTATCAATTTTCTACTGCAAGTCACGCCTGACATTTGGATATAATCCCTCTGGGAAATTCTTGGTGTTTTTTTAAATGTTATTTCTTCAAACGCTGACATTCAGAAGATAGCAGCCACCTGTTCAGAAATAGGTCGGGAGATAATACCCAAAGGTATAGGTGCTTGTAGGCTAGTGAGTCTCCCTCTCCCTTCCTCATTTCCTTTGTAGTCACCTCTAGAGACATGCCCTTTTCTCTAGTCACTGAATTTATTTGAGAAAGATTAGAACTATCAAGTTCAATCGAGCCCCAGAGAACATGATTAGTCATCTTGCCAGAGTATCACTTTTTTGCTTAGAATATGGTTTAAAAATAATGATTAAATTCATTTTCTGTAGGAAATTATTATAGGCTGGTTAATGTGTATTTATTTATAAGTATGATTTAAATATGTACATAGCTTACCCTTGAGAACCATAGAAATCACAGGCTGAAATAGGCCAAGCGTTTCAAACAAGGATATGAAGAAAATACAAACAAATTTCGGTGAATGAGAATACTTCCTCATGTGGCTTTTCTTCCTGCCCTGCTTTTGCAAAATTGAACAAAGTCTGGGAGGTAAGGGCTATTTGAAGTCCCCTTAATACCTGAGATCAGAGGATCCAATCTATATGAATGCCAACTTATCACTTATACAAAACAATGATTGAGCTTTTAGAAATGACATTGACATTTGGGTGAAATCCCAAAATAAAACTAAGACACTAGCTGTACCTAAATTATGTTTAAATAATTCTTAAGTAAAATTCAAATGCTAGGATTGCCTGTTCCTAGATCTTAGACAAATGGTAGCCTGTGGCCTGAAAATGCCATTTACAATGACTTTTCCTCACAGTTTCCCTTCTCATACAACTTGAGTTAAAACTGAACTCTTCCCCATTAGCCTTTTGACCTCGGGCAGGTTACTTACAACCTGTCAAATAGGGGTAATTGTACAATCTATAAAGTTCTCTAACGTTAAAGAGATATGGTATGCAACTATTTTTAACAAAGTGCCTCGTAGGTTCATAGTAAGTGTTCCTTAAATGCTATTATTAATAACACTATATTAGAAAAAAGATTGCCAGGATCTTGCATGGACAAGTCTGTTGTCTCATTAACAAGACATATACAAACTTTGTGGGTTTTGAGGAGGGACAGTTTGAGTCTTGAAATACAAGATAACATAATGCTGATAGATGTAAACATTTCCCTATGTGCTAAAATTATGCTGTTCCTCTTTAAAGGCTACCTGCATTTTACACAATTGGAAAAAAAAAAAAATTTCAAAGGTTCCTGTTTCATGGGTGCTGCAAACGTCCAAAGAGAATTTTCAAGGGATAACATATCTGAGTCAGAGAAGCACACGCAGGTACCTCTTACTCTTGGTGAGAAAACTGCTAGCTCAGCATTACTAATTATTGTCAAATAAGAGAAGTTTGATCTGCTGGCTTCTTAACCCCATTTTGCATAGTTTGCGCTCCTCTAAGGGCCTGTCTCCTCTCTGTTTCTTCCTCTCTGTGCTCCTGTACACTCTGAATATCTCCCTCTTCCTCACTTTCTCCCTGTGTCTCCCTCTCCCTCCCCTGTCTCCCTGCCTTCCCTCTCCCCCTTCTTGCTGTCTGGAGCTGAGTGGCAGCTGCTCCACAAACTCCATACTCTGTCTTTCTCAACCCCTATGGATTTGATCATCTCATTATTGAAATTCAGTGTCTTTTGTTCACATCTAAGACAGATATTAACATTTTTATTGAAAACCAAAGTAATTCACTTACTCTGTGAATTCTCTGCTGCTGTAAATGACAGAAGAGACCCTCTCGCAAAGTGCAGTCATTTCAGAGGTTTTATTACATTCAAGAAGGAAAAGGTCCAGGTTAAAATGAAGTTAACAGATTTGCTGAAGGGCATGTTTCTACACACAAGAAAGTGTTTTTCTTTCTAACATATTTTTTTCCTGCACTCTGTGATCTCACTCTACAGAGCTGCCTGTCATAAGATGAAACTCCAGATCTGAATTCTTGGTGTTGCCTTGGAGCAACAGTTTTGGGGCTCCAAACTGGAAAGTCATCCTTTATGTACAATGCTCAGGGCAATGATCAATATTCTACTTCCTTCAGCTGGATATTTTTCTGAGCCCAGGGATAATCAGGGAAACCACACTCCAGGTTCATTGTCAAAATCAAAGGGCCCAATCACAGGGTATTTGTGAGTCTCTGGGAGCACCCAAATCCTCTCTGCATGGCTCCCACCTTTGAAGAGGCTCCACAGACTTCCCTGCTCTGAATTAAATAGTGACAAAGGTATCCTCAGTACCATCGCTAACTTAAGGGGTGTCAGGCTTAATGAAATAAATCTGGACACATGGGGGGGGGCCCTTGGATATTAGGCCTATCTCAGGGAACTCCACTGCAGACCAGCTAAGGTAACTTAAAACACCTTAAGACCTTCCTCCTCTTCTCAATAGCTTTCCTAGTCTAGTAAGCAGACTGAACTGGAATTCAGGAAACTGAGGTTCTAATATGCTAGATCACTGCCTGGCTTTGCACTGTCCATCCTCTGAAGCTCAAGGTTCTCAGTGGAAATATAATGACTAATAAAAAAGGAACATATACAGGAATCACCAGAGAGTGCTTGTCTAGTAACCCCTCAGGAACCATTCCTAAGTATGAGCCATTCTTTCTCGTATCTTTGTATAACTTATATGTCTTGATTACCAAACCAATCTATTTGAGTGCTTCAGTTCAGTTCAGTCACTCAGTCGTGTCCAACTCTTTGCGACCCCATGAATCGCAGCACGCCAGGCCTCCCTGTCCATCACTATCTCCCGGAGTTCACTCAAACTCACGTCCATCGAGTCAGTGATGCCATCCAGCCATCTCATCCTCTGTCGTCCCCTTTTCCTCCTGCCCCCAATCCCTCCCAGCATCAGAGTCTTCTTCAATGAGTCAACTCTTTGCATGAGGTAGCCAAAGTACTGGAGTTTAAGCTTTAGCATCATTCCTTCCAAAGAACACCCAGGGCTGATCTCATTTAGAATGGACTGGTTGAATCTCCTTGCAGTCCAAGGGACTCTCAAGAGTTTTCTCCAACACCACAGTTCAAAAGCATCAATTCTTTGGCACTCAGCTTTCTTCACAGTCCAACACTCGCATCCATACATGACCACTGGAAAAACCATAGCCTTAAGAGCAAATAACACAATGCATGTGAAAACTTCTGATAAAATGCAAACACCATATGAGATTTTTCAGTCCACACTCCAAAGCCCTATTCAGGATCCAAAAAGCACTTGAGAGCCAGGAGATCAGCCCAGAGTTTCCTCATCATACCCACCAGGCATATCCATCCACCCAGAAATACCGGCAGAGGTTCTAAGCCCCACCACTGGGAAACCAGGCAAAGTTCTTGTCTGATGCCTAATCTAGAGGTGGATGATGCTGGTGGTTTAGGAAGAATTTATGAAAAGAGAGAAGGTAAGGATATGATCAGAATACATAGTCTATTCTTTGCCTTGTCTTTTGCAATTCCTACAGACCATTATACATCTCAATCCTGGTCTCTGGAGTTATGAAAATAAGACTTAACAGCCATGTCAATCCCAATGATCCAATTCCTCCCACCCTCTCCCCATGTCCACGTCACTGTTCTCTACATCTGTGTCTCTGTTCTTGCCCTGCAGATAGGCTTCTCTGTACCATTTTTTAAGACTCCACATATATGCATTAATAGATGGTATTTGTTTTTCTCTGACTTACTTCACTCTGTGTGACAGTCTCTAGATCCATCCATGTCTCTACAAATGACCTAGATGAGTGGGACTGGGAAGAATGGTGGGAGGGGGGTCCAAGAGGGAAGGGATATATGTATCCTTATAGCTGATTCACTTCATTGTACAGCAGAAACTAACACAATATTATAAAGCAACTATACCCCAATTTAAAAAAAAAAAAAAAGACTTAACAGCTAATTTCCCTCAAACTTAGGTTCCTGGACTCAGATAGAATACATATACATTTGATTTTTCTATAAGATGTGACTCTAATCTGAAAATATATGCAAGTTAGAAGATGTGGGAGATCCAGGAAACAGAAGATCAGACTTTTCTTAAGGGAAATCTACCAAACATGCAGAAGATGGAGGCTTCAATATCAGAGTTCATGCTTTAAAGATGCTTAGTCCTGTAATGAGACTTAATGAAAGATTAGTCCTTGAATGGAAACTATTTCCCTCGCAACTCAGGGCATCTGTGTTTATTTAATGACTTTGCTGATTAAAAAACATCTCAGAAGAGACCACATCTCTTGCTCGGTTTCCTTTCATTACCAGAGGTGTAGATACCAACCCTAATGAAACAATCTATAACTTTGATGGTCCCCAGGACCCTCAACGCTCTATGTACAGAACTGCACTCTTTATGTCTCTTATCCCTCTCATACCTTCCACTTCTGATCACCACAAACCTTATTGAGTCCTTTATCATACCTCCAACAGCCCAAATGAAAAAATTAAAATAGGAAAAATAATCAACTTCTTTCTCAGTTTCATGTTTTCAAATGCAGTCCTCAGATCCTCATGCTCTAAACTCCAAAATACACTTTGATTTCACATCCACTTTTCTTCATCACACTACTACTATTTTAGTTAAGATGGCAGTCATTCCTGACTGCTTATTGGAATCTAAGCTGCCATGCTACATAAACTGCACTATGGTTTTTTGTATCATTGAGAAAGAAGGTAAAGCTTCAGGTTAATCTAAAACATGCAACCAATGGTAAGATAAATGCAGACTTCAGAAATAATAAAATGTGGGAAAAGAATGTATTATAGAACTAGCAAACTGCAGTATATTTTCACCTCCTAATGTCTCTCCTTTCAGTCATTCCTGCCCTCCATTCCATTCACATTCCATCTAGAATCACAGGATCATGGTGCTTTCTTGCTTAACACCTTCAAATTATTCTCTACATATACAGGATAAAGTCTGACAACTTTCATGCAATATAAAAAGCTTTACTGATTTCTCCATCTCTCAGCGCTCTCCTCTAAACACCAGCAATGAGGAAATTCTGAAAACAAGGAAAGTTCTGTCCAAACTTCACATTTTGCACATACTCTTCCTTCTACTGAAATGACCTTCTCAACCCTTCTAACCCCTACTCAACCTTCAGGTCTCAGAAAGCTCAAATGTCATTTCCTGCTGATGCTACTCCTGACTTCTAGAACAAGTCTGAGTGTCTCTTCTGTGTTCCCATAACATCCCGTGCTTAACATACATCACACCCATGAAATCTGCCTCTTTATCTCTCTGTTTCTCCAGAGAATCCATGTGATCAGGGATTGTGTCCTCTACACTGACATATCCCTAGCACCTCACATGTGCCTGACACCTAGATATTTGTTTAAAATTGACAACACATGAGGAACCAGTGAGAGGTTACCAGCCAAATAATTATATCAGTCATAGGATTTTTCTTCAAAAAATTCACGGTTGGTTAGATGTCTACTACCTGAATCAAATATCAAATCTCTACCAAAAATTTATCATCAATGAGGACTTCTCTGATGGTCAAGGGAAGATGGTCAGGGGTTAAGATTTCACACACCCAAGGCAGGGAGCATAGATTTGATCACTGGTTGGGGAACTAAGATTCAACTTGCCACATGGCATAGGAAAAAAAAAGTTTCTCATCAATGGATTAAATACACTGTGAATTCCAGCTAGAGTTAGATCCTGTTGTGTTTTTAGGGAGACCATCCTGGGGTTGGAGAGAGAAAGCTAAAAAATTAGGGTGCTATCTTGAAAAGAAAACAGAAAAAAAGCAATACAGGATAGTGTAGAAGAGCCTAGTTTATGTGGCAAATATGCTCACTGTTGGAACTGAAAACTGTAACAGTCATAGAAGGATTCATTGAGGAAGACAATCACTCTTGAGCAGTCTCTAGAATGAAGTGTACAACTCAGACTGATCACATTTAGGAGGAACTCTTGTGGGCTACCAAAAGGAGGCCCAGCTGTCATTTTATTCAGTTTAGACTATCTTGGTGGATTAAATGAATCTTTCTCGAAGAGATTAAAATCATAGATTTTGGGAAATGTCTGTGTTAGTCACTCAGCTAGTCGCCCTTTGCTACTCCATGGACTATAGCTCACCAGGCTTCTCTGTCCATGGGATTTTCCAGGCAAAAATACTGGAGTGGTTTGCTACTTATTCAACTCTTTGTGATTCCATGGACTGCAGTCTACCAGGATCCTCTGTCCACGGGATTTTGCAGAGAAGAATACTAGAGTGGGTTGCCATTTCCTACTCCAGGGGATCTTCCCAACCCAGGAATCAAACCCACATCTCCTGTTCTCCTGCATTGGCAGGCGAATTCTTTACCATTGAGCTACCTGGGAAGTCCAACTTGAATTGAATTTATTAAATTCTCAAGCAGATTCATTCTTGTCCCTTCTCACTCTAACATAGACTTTCTATTCCTTCTGCATTATTCTGCTATTTAGTTTAGGGGAAAACCTACATAAATCCTGAGGAAGTCTAAGGATGATTATTCTGAAAGTAGAGAATTTAAGCAACACTCCACAGAAATATCTGTGCAGCCAGCACTTGCCTGTTTCAGCCAGTGTTAGCAACCCATCAACTTCTCCTACGAAAGTCACAGTGACCTGCAATTGAAGAGTCACTTTGCACCACTTAATCAAAATGACAAGCATGTCCTTGATGACATGACGTTAGAATGCTTGACCGTGGGTTTGCTGAGGTGACAGCTCATGGGTCTAATTGAAATGGCAATTTCCCCCCAAAGAGGTTTTAAAGGCTGCTTTCATCTCTGTTTTCAGGTTTCTCTATTTTTTTTTTAATGACACTTGAGTTACTCATATAAAATTCTACCTTATCTTACTTTGTCAAGTTCATTGCTTACTAGAAAACAGTTACCGTGAACACAGAACTGGGCCCACCATCACCCTGGAGCTGAGATAGTGAGCAAAAGCAGGTAGGAGACCATGGCTGGAGTGAAGTACCTGCTGGGATAATCAGCAGGTGTGTAGGTGATAAAAGGTTGCAGTTCAGTTCAGTTGCTCAGTCATGTCCGACTCTTTGCAACCCCATGGACTGAAGCATGCCAGTCCTTCTTGTCCATCACCAACTCCCGGAGCTCACTCAAACTCATATCCATTGAGTCGGTGATGTCATTCAACCATCTCATGCTCTTTCATCCCTTTTGCCTCCCGCCTTCAATCTTTCCCAGAATCCAGGCCTTTTCTAGTGAGTCCGTTCTTTGCATCAGGTGGCCAAAGTATTGGAGCTTCAGCTTCAGCATCAATCCTTCTAAAGAATATTCAGGACTGATTTCCTTTAGGATGGACTGGTTGAATCTCTTTGCTGTCCAAGGGACTCTCAAGAGTCTTCTCCAACACCACAGTTCAGAAGCATCAATCCTTCAGCACTCAGCTTTCTTTATAGTCCAACTCTCACATCCATACATGACCACTGGAAAAACCATAGCCTTGACCAGACAGACCTTTGTTCGCAAAGTAATGTCTCTGCTTTTTAATATGCTGTCTAGGTTGGTCATAACTTTTCTTCCAAGGAGCAAGCATCTTTGAATTTCATGGCTTCAATCACCATCTGCAGTGATTTTAGAGCCCCCCCCCCCAAAAATAAATTCTGTCACTGTTTCCACTGTTTCCCCATCTATGTGCCATGAAGTGATAGGACCAGATGCCATGATCTTAGTTTTCTGAATGTTGAGTTTTAAGCCAACTTTTCACTCTCATTCTTCACTTTCATCAAGAGGCTCTTTAGTTCTTTTTTGCTTTCTGCCATAAGGTTGGTTTCATCTGCATATCTGAGGTTACTGATATTTCTCCCAGCAGTCTTTCCTGTCATGGTGGCTAACATGTCACCTTTGTGGATATACCTCTAGTTTTCATTCCAATCCCAAAGAAAGGCAATGCCAAAGAATGCTCAAACTACTGCACAATTGCACTCATCTCACACGCTAGTAAAATACTGCTTAAAATTCTCCAAGCCAGGCTTCAGCAGTATGTGAACTGTGAACTTCTAGATGTTCAAGCTGGTTTTAGAAAAGGCAGAGGAACCAGAGATCAAATTGCCAACCTCTCTTGGATCATCAAAAAAGCAAGAGAGTTTCAAAAAAACATCTATTTCTACTTTATTGACTATGCCGAAGCCTTTGACTATGTGGATCACAATAAACTGTGGAAAATTCTGAAAGAGATGGGAATACCAGACCACCTGACCTGCCTCTTGAGAAACCTGGATGCAGGTCAGGAAGCAACAGTTAGAATTGGACATGGAACAACAGACTGGTTCCAAATAGGAGAAGGAGTATGTCAAGGCTGTATATTGTCACCCTGCTTATTTAACTTATATGCAGAGTACATCATGAGAAATGCTGGGCTGGAAGAAGCACAAGTTGGAATCAAGATTGCCAGGAGAAATATCAATAACTTCAGATATGCCGATGACACCACCCTGATGGCAGAAAGTGAAGAGGAACTCAAAAGCCTCTTGATGAAAGTGAAAGTGGAGAGTGAAAAAGTTGGCTTAAAGGTCAACATTCAGAAAACGAAGATCATGGCATCCAGTCCCATCACTTCATGGGAAATAGATGGGGAAACAGTGGAAACAGTAGCTGACTTTATTTTGGGGGGCTCCAAAATCACTGCAGATGGTGACTGCAGCCATGAAATTAAAAGACGCTTATTCCTTGGAAGGAAAGTTATGACCAACCTAGACAGCATATTAAATAACAGAGACATTACTTTGTCAACAAAGGTCCATCTAGTCAAAGCTATGGTTTTCCCAGTGGTCATGTATGGATATGAGAGTTGGACTATAAAGAAAGCTGAGTGCTGAAGAATTGATACTTTTGAACTGTGGTGTTGGAGAAGACTCTTGAGAGCCCCTTAGACTGCAAGGAGATCCAACCAGTCCATTCTAAAGGAGATCAGTCCTGAGTGTTCATTGGTAGGACTAATGCTGAAGCTGAAACTCCAATATTTTGGCCACCTCATGTGAAGAGTTGACTCATTGGAAAAGACCCTGATGTTGGGAGGGACTGGGGGCAGGAGGAGAAGGGGACGACAGAGGATGAGATCGTTGGATGGCATCACCGACACAATGGACATGGGTTTAGGTGGACTCCGGGAGCTGGTGATGGACAGAGAGGTCTGGAATGCTGTGGTTCATGGAGTCACAAAGAGTCGGACATGACTGAGTGACTGAACTGAACTGATGCATCATTTCTGCAACCATCTATTTTAAACAGAATTTCCACTTCTGTGGTCCTTAGCATCAACCTCTCATCATTATCAATAACTACATATTCTTCATTAGACTTAATTTTATATATTGTTTTTTAATAACCCTATCTTCTGACCTCATTGCCTCTAGAAGCTATTTCAATGTTCTCACAATACCATCTTGATAGCTAATATATCAACGATCGACCCTTACCCTGTCCTTTTGACATCTTCTCTCCTTGTACTCAAATTTTGTGATCAATTATTATAATCACCTCTTTGCATACACTGAGAAACCTTTATCTTCAAATAGGTTTGTTGGTGATATATTCCAATTCCTTTCAACTTTTGTCTGTCTGAAAATGTGTTTATTTCATCTTTATTTCCAAGAAACTATCTACTGGATATAAAATCACAGTTTGAATAATTTTTACTTTGAAGGTGTTTTTAGTGTGCTATGGTTTGTAATAGTCAACAGTAATTCCTTGTTTTTCTATATGTAATATAGAAAAGGTAAGGGTTTTTTCCCCCTTACCTTTTTCCTTTAAGGATTATCTTCATCACTAATTTTCTTCTTCTTTTTTTATTTTGGTATACCTTTTGTGGTTCTCTATGTGTTATCCTTGTAGTTCCTTGATATTAAATCAGTCAGTTTATAATTTTCATCAAGTTTGGAAATGTTTAAGCCTTTTTTTATTCAAACATTTTTTGCTCCCCACCCCCCTACTCTCCTCCCATTCTGAGATTCTACTGACTCATATTCTAATCTGCTTTATTTGCCACATAGGTCACGGAGGTTCACTTTTTTCCCCAGACATTTTGCTCTCCATAATTCACTCTGGATAATATATAGTATATATCACAATGTCGTCAAGTTCACTGATATTTTTTCCTACAGTGTTTACCTCTTTTAATCCAAGCCAGTGAATTTTTCATATATGATACTGTATTTTTTAGCTCTATGATTTCCATTTGGGTCATTTTTCTATTTCTTTCATAATTTATTAGTTTCCCTCAAAGCCCATCTATTTTTAAAAGTCTTAGTCTATCTACATTATATTTACATTTCCAGTATTTCTGTGTCTGTTTGTAGATTTGACTTTTTTCTCCTGGTAATGCATCACATTTTCTTGTGGGGTTTTTTGGGTTTGTTTTTTTTTTTTTTTTTTTTTTGGTGTGTTTATTATATTCTGGACACTTTGAAGGTTATGCTCAAGTGCCAAATTTTTTCTTCATCCCTAAAAAGCTCTGAACATTTTTTTGTCAGGTAGTTAAGTTACTTGTGAATCAGCTTGATTACTTTGAGGTTCTTTTTAAGTTCTGCTAGGGTGGTTTTAGTTTAGACCTACCACTAAGACATGAGCTTTCTTGGGTCTTTATTGAATGTCCCAGGTGTTCATTGAGGTCTCTCTTCTTTGGCTAACTGGAACCGAATGTCTTCCATCATGACATAATCTATGAGAACTGCAGCTTAGAGCTTTCTATCTGTTCCTTTTCTAGCATTGTTTATGGCAGAATATTCAGCAATAGAATAAAAACAATCCCTAATCCTTTCTTGAGTTATTTTTCTATTAGTTTCCCTAAAAATGCCAGCCACCTCTGCCTCCCTCAGCTCTTCAATCTTTCTCTTCTCAGCTCACAGAGAAACCGCAGTGTTATGGTCGGGTCCTTCCTTTCCCACGTGACATTAGTCATAAAGAACCCACCTGCCAGTGTAGGAGACATAAAAGACGTGGGTCTGATCCCTGGTTCAGGGAGGTCCCCTGGAGGAGAATAACCCACTCCAGCGTTCTTGCCTGGAGAATCCCATGGACAGAGGAGCCTGGCAGTCTACAGTCTGTAGGATCATGAAGAGTCGGACAAGACTGAACTGACTTAGCACTCACATGTAAGCACTTTCCTGTCCTCTGGTCTAGAAAAGCCTCCAGGCCAAAATTCAAGGAAAATGTAGGGTTCATCTCACTTGTTTCCTCTCTCATGGTGATAATTTCTCCACATTTCCTGATACCCAGTGTTTATAAAAGTTTCATTTATTTCTTCTAGTTTTCCTGTTGTTCATGGTAAAGTCTCATTCTAGTTACTCTAACATGTACAGAAGCAAATGTTCTGGGTATGCTCCTTTTGAAAGTAGGGGCTTAGAACAGTGCTATAATTCAAAAGCTGGGTGGCCTCATCCCCAGTAAACTGATCAAGAGGAAGCATGAGGTTAGAGTTGAACAAGTCTGGGCTTGAACTCTGGTTCCACTATTTATAAGTTGCATGATCTTGAATAAGATCCTTAATCTCTCTGTGCTTATTATGTCTCTTTTATTTTGTCTCCTCTTTTCTATAATAGCAGTAATAATGACTACAATGGTGGATAGCTATAAGATTTAGACAAAATATTACACATAGAGAGCTTACAGAGACTGTTCAAGTTTAACTTCCTCAATGAATGACTATGACTGTTTCAGTTTTCAGTGTCTTTCTTTCTTCTGAGTGCCAATAATGGGCATAATCTGCCACACATAATTAGATTCTTTGTATCTATCCGGTTTGCTTTTTCTCTAATTGTTTTGTTTTCAAGCTTGCTCCCTAACTGTATCATTTTCCAAGGTGGTCTCCCTAAAAAAACACAACATCCAACTCCAGTTAGACATATGATTGGAATTCAAGATATATTTAATCCACTGATGAGAAATTTTTGATAGAGATTTGATATTTGATTCAGATAGTAGACAGTAGAATTCACCAACTGAATTCTTTGAAGAAAAATCCTATGGCTGATGTAATTGTTTGGCTGGTAATCTCTTACTGGTTCCTCACGTGTTGTCAACTTTAAACAAATATCTAGGTGCCAGACACATGTGAAGCCCTAGGGATGTGCCAGTGTAGAGGACACGATTCCTGATCTCAAGGATTCTCCAGAGAGACAGAGAAATAAAGAGGCAGATTTCATGGGTGTGATGTGTGTTGAGCACAGGATGTTATGGGAACACAGAAGAGACACCCAAACCTATTCTGGAAGTCAGAAGTAGGTAGCATCAGGAGGAAATGACATTTCCTGAGACCTGAAGGTTGAGTAGGGGTTAGAAGCATTGAGAAGGTCATTTCAGTAGAAGGAAGAGTATGTGCAAAATGTGAAATTTGGACAGAATTTCTTTTCTTTGTTTTCAGAATTTGTAAGTGGCTCTGCATGGCTGGAGTACAGAGTACGAGAAAAAGAATGTCAAGACATGGAGAAATCAGTAGAACTTTGTATGTTACACTAATGTTGTCAGATTTTATCCTGTATGTATAGAGAATAACTTGAAGTGCCTTAAGCAAGAAAAACAAAAATGTAGCTTCACAAGATCAGGCCTGTTTGTCTTGATGTAGCTCAGATGTCTAGAATAGTATCTGACACAAAGTTATGCTCAAAAGAGATGTGCTGATGAGTGAGTCTATCTGTACATCAGTTACAAACTTGGAGCCTTTCAATATCATTACCAAGACAAAACTGATTTCAAGCCCATAACATGCCAGCCCTATTCTATGATTTTTATGTTGCCCATTCTCCCTTAAACTTCATTTTAGCCTATATTCTACCCATTTGGCTCACACTGATCTGTTCTAAGAATTTTCTTTTCCATATTTTCTAAAAACATATGTTTCTTATCTTGGAAAAACCAGAAATTAAATTACCAATCTGTACTATTTGAGATAGCTTCATTATAATCCATAGGAACAAATGTATTTTGTCTTAATTACCATTATATTTGTCTTCATAGACCACTGTATACCCTGCTGCAAACTGCTCAAAATAAAAACCTAGTGAGCAGTTTTAGCAGAGGTTCTTAATCTGAATTCTTAAGGGTATAATGATAGATTTTTAAGAATGGTAGTGCCCTACTTTTATTTCGGTATCATTTCTTACCACCTGTCCCTTTAAATTTCAGGTTTCCGAGTAGAGAGTTCCCTGAGGGTAGAGGCTGTTATTTCTCATCCTTCTGTCACTAAACCCCATCATACTGCCAGACATATTGTAGATGCTCAGTACATGTTTGTTGAATGAAAGTTAAACCATCTAAACTTATTTGCCAAAGGCCCTCCAAGAAGGTAATCTCATTCAGTAGCCAGGACACACACATAAAAGAAAAGCAATATGAAGCAGTAAAGCCTGGAGATGTGGAGACTGTCCCCAGAGTATTAAAACTGTCCCAGTTAGCTGTACCCTGCAGGACCCCAGGCTACAGTCACACTTTTAGAAAGGTGAAATATTAGATATGGGGATTTTTTTGCTTATTTACATCTTGAACATTCTAGGGAATAAAACTATTTTTGACATATAGAATTAAGGAAAAGCAGGAAAAGAAAAATATTTAAAAATGGATTTTACCTGCTTATATTTCTTATCTAAAGGCACAGTTTCCTAAAACTTGTTAATCAAACAACATAAATGATAAATGAAGCAAATGCCAGGTGAGTTATTATTTAGCCATAGTCTAAAGAGCATTATTATGAATATGTTTCTAGTGTTCTCAAAGCAAAGTGACCTTTTAACTCCATCTTTCTTTGTTTTATCATGAAATTTTCAGAGAACGGCACCTAGAGAAAGAACTTTGGACCTGGACTGAGAAGAGTTGAATTGTAAGCCCCGTTCTGCTTAATCTAGAGAAATGGTATATTGATGGACCCATTTGTAGGGAAGAAATGTATCCACAGATGTAGAGAACGCACTTGTGGATGCAATGGGGGAGGGAGAGAGTGGGACAAATGGAGAAAATAGTACCAGCATAAATACTTTATCGGGTGGCAGATGGATAGCTGGTGAGAAGTTGCTGAGAAGCACAGGGAGCCCCGTCTGGTGCTCTGTGATGACCTGGCGGGATGGGATGGGGGAAGGGAGGGAGGGAGAGTATAGATATATAATCATGGCTAATTTGTGTTGTTGTATGGCAGAAACCAACACAACATTGTAGGAATTTAAAAATATACTTAAATTTCAAAAATTCACGACAGAGGATGAGATGGCTGGATGGCATCACTGACTCGATGAATGTGAGTCTGAGTGACCTCTGAGAGCTGGTGATGGATAGGGAGGCCTGGCGTGCTGCAGTTCATGGGGTCGCAAAGAGTCGGACACGACTGACTGATCTGATCTGATCTGATGGCAGAAACCAACACAACATTGTAGGAATTTAAAAATATACTTAAATTTCAAAAAATGAAAAAAAATAGCTTTAGGTTTTGGGGTCTTTTTACTGAGGGCTTTGGTTTCTTAGCTATAAAATGACAGTATATTCCTAGATAATTACTAAGTTCTTTCAGGGACTAAATTGAATGCCAGTCATTCTATAGGTCCACCGTTGACTACTATAAAGCAAGTTACAAATAGAATGTTTTAAAAGAGTCAAACTCCAAGTGAAAGACATTTCCATTCATTATGTCTTTAGGAATTCTGTTCCTTCTCTATATAATCAAAAGTGAATACAGCCTGAGGGATGAAACAGAAAAATGCATCATCATTACTGTGATTAAATAGAAAAAGCCCCAGAGCTGGCTTGCTGCTGTATAAATCACAAATTAAAACTTTGTTATGGACATTCATATTCCAAGAATAGGCTTCTCCCATAGGATATTTCTACTGATTACTGATCATTGCATATAGAAAAAGAGACGTGTCTATTTTAGTCGTTGTATCAGTCAGTTGTTGGTTGCATACAAGAAGAGCACACTCAGCTATCTAATCATAAAGTGGGAAGGACATTGGGGGTTCCCAATGCAAGGCTTAGAGAGCAGGCAGAACCCTAAAGAGGTCTGGAGGTTTCATAGTTTGGACCACAAAGGATCCATGCCATTTGGCAGGAAAAATCTGGTTCCCAAAACATTATTTTCATCTTGAATCACTCAGGAAAAAGCTCCAGGACCAAGTGCCTCCTGCTCTTGGCTGAACCAAGGACTGGCACCTCAGATTAGGGGCCAGAGTGGAAGTCTGAAGCCAGAGAACATCCATCCTTCCTGAACTAGATAGAAAAGTTTTACAAAATGGACATGTGGCCTATTATATAGAGTGAAGTAAACCAGAAAGAAAAACACCAATACAGTATACTAATGCATATATATGGAATTTAGAAAGATGGTAACAATAACCCTGTATGCGAGACAGCAAAAGAGACACAGATGTATAGAACAGTCTTTTGGACTCTGTGGGAGAGGGCGAGGGTGGGATGATTTGGGAGAATGGCATTGAAACATGTAAATTATCACATGTGAAACGAATCATCAGTCCAGGTTTGATGCATGAGACAGGGTGCTTGGGGCTGTTACACTGGGATGACCCAGAGGGATGGGATGGGGATGGATGTGGGAGGAGGGTTCAGGATGGGGAACACTGTACATCCATGGCGGATTCAAGTCAATGTATGGCAAAACCAATACAATATTGCAAAGTAAAAATAAATAAATAAATACATAAAACTGAGATTTTAAAAAAAATGGACATGTGGGTCCTATAGGCATGTGTTGGGAGAAGGGAGGAGGGGAAAAGTATGTGCACAACAGTTAAAAAAAGAAACAAAACTCTATGTATTGTTCAGCATATCAATATAAGAAAGCAAACTACACATGCATACTTTTGTTTAACGGATTAGGTGACAAGTCATAAACATAGAGTTAAAAGCAACTGTAAGTACTTTAACAGGATTTGTGGATTTTTTGTGTTTTAATTACATAAGTAATACATGAATAATTCAGTAAAAAGTCAAATATTACTTAAATATATAGAGTAAAAGTTAAAAACTTAAAAAGTAAAAAAAAAAAAATTCCTTTTAATTCCCCCAATATAACTTCTTTTCCCAAAGGTAACCACTACCATCCATTCACTGTTTTCTGGAATGTATTTCTATTTATAACTATATAGCAGTGAAAATATAATTTATATGCATACATGCATTTATATATACACAAATGTGAAATAATATATTACATGCATAAGCATGCAACTTTTTTTTATTTAAAATATATATTGAAGTGAAAAATCACTCAGTCGTGTCCAACTCTTTGTGACCTCATGGACTATAGCCTGCCAGTTTCCTCTGTCCATGGAATTCTCCAGGCCAGAATATTGGAGTGGGTAGCCATTCCCTTCTCCAGGGGGTCTTCCCAACCCAGGGATGGAACCTGGGTCTCCCACATTGCAGACAGATTCTTTACCATCTGAGCCACCAGGGAAGATCTATCCAAATAAATCCATATAGATCTATCTTATTCTGTTTAACTCTTGCCTAGTGTTTCATTGTCTGTATATACTGTCTTCAACTATTCCCATATTGGTTGATTTTTAAATTCATTCCAAACTCTAATTCAAATGTGAGTAAAGCACTAAATGGTTATTTTAAAGTACTTGGCAGGATGTGTGCATGTGTCTGTGTGTGTATTCCTTCTCCTTAAAATGAAGCAACATGTGGGGCAGGAGTGATTATCAACGCTCTGTTTACCCAAGTAGCACTGTCATGTTTCTGAGTTATATGTCTCCTATAGTAAGGAGACAAGATTCATTTTGAAATCTGATTATAAGTTGAATCAGTTAGCATGATCTGAGCTGTAGGTCACAGAGCTCCAAGAACAAGAAAAAAAAAATGGATAAAACAATTAAGGAGTTTATTGCCTCAAGACAAGAAATTCAAAAGTAGCTATTTTAAGGACAAAATAATATCAACCCGGACCCAAGCTACCTGTCTTTCTCAGTACTTTCAGATGACTTCATTCTGCTACCACAGCACCATGGCTGCACCAGTTCTAATGCACCAACATTCAAACATCCCCCCTTTCGAGAAAAACAAAGGAGAAAAACCCATGCCACTGTTCTATATCCCTTCTTACAGATTAAGTAAGCATTTTCCCCAAAGCCCCCCAGTGAACTTTTGTTTGTATCTAGTCAACTACAACTGTATCACAAGTCCATGCTGACACCCATCACAGGCAAGAGGAACAGAATCATTACAACTGACTTAGACCAGAAAACACGCACTATCCCTAGTCCTTGAAACTGGAGAAAAGCACAGGAAACATAGCCTCTCAATACACTGAGTTTCTTTAGCAAGGAAACAGCTGAGGCAGAGCAGATGACTGCTCTGTAAGCAAAGATGGTCCACAACACCAACAAACTGCACATTTTCCCTAAGGCATGTTCGTAACACACACAAGTGAAGGTCTTTGTGAAGTGTAAGTCATTAGTATGTCACGTGACTCATTTCTTCTGTCCTGAACAGTACAGTTGCCAAGCTAAAGAGACAGTCCTACAGCCAAGTCAGGTGTGATTCGGAGGAAAACAGCAGCTCAAAGACTTACCCCAGACAAGGAAAGAGCTAAAATTTCCTGCTTGTCTCTAGCCCACCCTTTCCCATCACTTTTTATTTTGCCTACCCCATAAATCACACTTTTTCTGACATACAATACTGGAGGATAAAAACAGATGTTTCTTTGAAATAACAGATCTTCCTAAGGAAAATATGCACCTAACTAAAATGTATGTACATTTATATATATAAATGTATATATATATATATATATTTAATGTGTGTGTGCAAGTGTGTGCTTTTATACTACAAACAAAACATTTAGAAAATAAAAAAAAAAATTTAGGAAATAAAGGCAAAGAAAAAAGGAAAAATTTTAAATCGTTCAAAATCCTCCAGGCAAAAATAACCACTGTTGATACAAGATTACACCATTCTGTAGTTAAAAATTCCTTTTCATTTCAATGTCTAGTCCATCAAAGAAAATTATTCCACAATATAGTGTTTTTTTACATTGCCACAGACTCAATTCTTAATGTATTTTCTAAACTTAACTATTAAAAATGTTTAAATGTCTTCTTTATCAAAATTTCTGCACAAGTTTCATCACAATGCAATGGAGGCAACCAAGCAAAATAAAACACAAATGGTTCCTCTGTATTGCAGTCCTGGCACTCCTCTGACACTGTGTGAGAAAGTCATTATGAAATTCAAGTTTTGACTCACTGAATTTTATCACCTCATCTATGAGGATCGGAGCCTTCCCCAAAGCAGCCATATCTCTAACCCAGATGTTCTACTGGTGCTCTTTCATCCTGGTCTGCTCTAGGATTGACTGGCACCTTCTCCAACCCACTCGTGGGCCAACCCAGCAACAATGGGACATTAAAGAGGATGATACCCAGCAGTACTCTTTTGAAAATGGAAATGAGAGTCTTCATTAATTTGTAAAATCCAGGACTGCATATGAACATTTTCTGCTGTAATTCCCCTCCCTGATTAAATCAATGACTAAAGCAGTGCTCACAGCCGTATTATCCAGGCCATTTGCTTGGATCACTTCCTCTGGTTAAAAGCAAGCATTTGTGCTTTCACGCTCAGGGTCGGAAAGGTAAAGAAGTAAGTTTAGATTCAGATGAGTAATCCTCAGTTCACACTGAGTTGGAGGAGAATTCAGTTCCTTATGGTCCAACTGTGTGGCCCTGAGCAGCACATAAATGCTGGAAATAGAACAGGCAATGCTGCTGAAGGAGACCTTGGCCCAGTTTCATAGATGTGGTGCCTTGTATATGTCCTGTTAACTGCTGACATCTGTTCATTGGCCATGTCCTTGCCAGAGCTCCAGTATGAGGGCATTTACAATAAGGATATGTAAACATGGCACCCTGAAGCCAAAATTTTTATCTCCACTGAAACACAACCTCATAGATCATTTTGGAAATGTAAAAAAAAAAAAAGAGAGAGAGAGAGATGGGGATGGGGTTAAAAGAATCTGCTTTAGTGAAATGGGAAACAGATAAATAGTTTTAAAACTCCTCTATGCCACAGTATTAAGACTAATAAGTGGTGATAAAGCCCAGTGTGGGTGGCCACAAAAGTAAGTTTTAAAACACAGAGTTTAAATAATAACTACACACATTTGTTTATATCTATATGAAGGCTGCCCTCAGTGTCAGGTTCAAGGTGTGAGGTGGCAGGGTTGTCTGTAATTCATGCCTCACAGCAAGACAGGTCTTGAAACCAAATGCGAGATTACCTGTTCTTTTAAACATCAACGTGGCACCTGGCACCTGAATTTAAATTGTGCATTATTCATCCGTGGTTCAACAATCTGCTTATTTTTAGATAGGAATTTAAGGTAAAATGACACATGGGTATATTGAGAGTGGCCTGCAGCTGGAATCCAACTATCACAGGCAGCATTCTGGCATTTGCTTGAGGGAAATATAATTTTCAAAAGGCAGGGGTCAGCAGCAGCAGGTCACTGTGAACTGCTGCAGGAAGTCACTGATTCCTGGAAGCTGTGACTGGTGTCTTGACACCCTGGAAGTTTTCCCAGATGATTTGGCTAAGGCAGATAAAGCTCCCTTGCTCATATGTTTTTCCTTATTGATGGTGGAGGATGGAAACAAGGGAAGGCAGTATCATGGATCTGACTTTGCAGGGAACAGAATAATACTTGATTCATTCAGTAGGTTATCCAACAAATATTCACTGAGTATTTACTATGTACCCAGCATTTACTATGTACCCAGCATTGTATTCGGGGAAGGCAATGGCACCCCACCCCAGTACTTTTGCCTGGAAAATCCCATGGACGGAGGATCCTGGTAGGCTCCAGTCCATGGGGTCGCTAAGAGTCGGACACGACTGAGCGACTTCACTTTCAATGCATTGGAGAAGGAAATGGCAACCCACTCCAGTGTTCTTGCCTGGAGAATCCCAGGGACGGGGGAGCCTGGTGGGCTGCTGTCTATGGGGTCGCACAGAATCGGACACGACTGAGCGACTTCACTTTCACTTTCACTTTCATGCATTGGAGAAGGAAATGGCAACCCACTCCAGTGTTCTTGCCTGGAGAATCCCAGGGACGGGGGAGACTAGTGGGCTTCCGTCTATGGGGTCGCACAGAGTCGGACACGACTGAAGCGACACAGCAGCAGCAGCATTGTATTTGATGCTATACAATGGTGAGAGAAAACAAATGTTACCATGTCTTCATGAAGCATAAGGCTCAATGGGCAGGATTAACAATAATCCAGTAATCATGTAACTATAGAATTTCCACATGATAAATGCTGCCAGTGAAAAGTCTATGATACTCTCAGGGCAGACAAGGGGAATTTGGTATAACCAAGGAGATAAGACAGGATATCCCTAGATGGGAGGCAATTTTCAAGTCTGCAAAATGAGCAAAATTAAGTGAAGGGAGAGGGAGAACATGCATACACTTGAGATAATATGTGCAAAGGCCCTGAGGCAGAAGGAGCACACACATTTGGGGCCTGGCCGATCAGTGTAGATGACACAGAGAGCGAGGATGGGCTGTTTTAAGACAAACCCAAAGAGGTAGGAAGTGGCTCCTCATAAGGCTTCTAAGCTCTACCAAGGGTTCATATTTTCAGTCATGCAGACAAAATTGGTGTAACCATACTTTAAAAAGAGGCAACAGGTACGTATAAAAAATTAAAGCCAACATATATTGATTTGCTGGCATTAAGAAGACAGGAACAACACTAGGCTCTGAAAAAGATGCCAAAGGAACACAACCGTCTGTGTCTGTAACACACAAGCAACTAACAGATGGTGGATTGTGTCCCATGTTGTAAGAGAACATCTTTAAATAATATAAAGATTTACTAGAGGAAGAGATCATACAAGATGCTAAGAGAAAATGGAATCTGGGGAAAACTTCGCAGAAAAAGCTCAGTGAACAGTCAACCAAATTTCTACCAGAAGAAACAGAGTGTCTGGGGTTGGTACTATTGATAAAGGTATCAAAGTGAGCAAAAAAAAATCCAACACTAAAAGCAGACCATGTTCTTCACCTTTAGGAAAAATGGTAGAAACTCCAGGTAGGTTGTGTTACAGGTTATGCTTGGAGATGTTGCAACACCTTTATTAAACTCTTTAACTTAAATCTCAATGAATCTTCAAAATTATACTACGAGAGAATACTAAGCTTTAGCAACGGTTTCCATTTTACTGAAATCTAAGAGAGAATAAATCATTTGTCCAAGAACATACAATCAGCTATGATTAACCCAGGTTTAAAACATAGGTCACAAGTTTCCTTCCCTGATTCACAAATTTCATTCATTCAGAATCTGTCTTTATAATTTTGACACATCTGCCCATCACTTTACTGTTACACACTTAACTGTTTCTCTTTCAATCAATTTATTCTTTTTCCTTAAACAAATTTTTGAAGGAAATTTTATATCATTCCCTTAAATGAAAAACCAGTATCATTTGTCACAAATCAAAGGAAACCATAAACATAAAAACTTCTAAAAGAAAATAATTCTTTAGATATTATTGTCTTTAAAAGAGCATAAAATATGAACATTCTCTCTGTTAAAAGAGAACTTAGCAAATATTATTACTTTGCCAACAAAGGTTCGCCTAGTCAAGGCTATGGTCTTTCCTGTGGTCATGTATGGATGTGAGAGCTGGACTGTGAAGAAGGCTGAGCGCTGAAGAATTGGTGCTTTTGAACTGTGGTGTTGGAGAAGACTCTTGAGAGTCCCTTGGACTGCAAGGAGATGCAACCAGTCCATTCTGAAGGAGATCAGCCCTGGGATTTTTTTGGAAGGAATGATGCTAAAGCTGAAACTCCAGTACTTTGGCCATCTCATGCGAAGAGTTGACTCATTGGAGAAGACTCTGATGCTGGGAGGGATTGGGGGCAGGAGGCGAAGGGGACGACAGAGGATGAGATGGCTGGATGGCATCACTGACTCGATGGATGTGAGTCTGAGTGACCTCCGGGAGCTGGTGATGGACAGGGAGGCCTGGCGTGCTGCGATTCATGGGGTCGCAAAGAGTCGGACACGACTGGGCGACTGATCTGATCTGATCTGATAAAAGTTTTAAAAAAAAACAAAACGCTGAATGAGGATATGGAGAAAAAAAAATACTCAAATGCCCTGGCAAGTGGGAGTATAAACGGAAATAACTACTATGGAGAGAAACTTGGCAATATTTATAGAATGCGTGTGTATATACATGATACATGCACACACATATATAGTGTATATAAATATATATATATTTATAAATACATATATAAATACATGTATTATGTATATATATACATATATATGCATTATTTTGAACACAGAAATTCTATCTCTAGATGTATTCCCTAGAGCAGGGGTTAGTGAACTTTTTTCTGTAAAGAGCCAGATAATAAATATTTTAATCTTTGCATCCCATACAGTGTAAGCCATACCTCTCTGCTGTAGTAGTATGAAAATAGTCATAGATAATAAGCAAATAAATGGTCCTGATTGAGCTCCAACAAAACCTTACTTATGGACACTAAAATTTGAATTTCATACAATTATATGTCATGAAACAGTACTCTTTTGGTATTTCTCAACCTTTTTAAAAATGTAAAAATCCCTTCCTAATTCACTGACTTTACAAAACAAGTGACCAGCTGGATGTAGAAGCCTGGTCTGTGTTTTGCTGACTCTGCCCTAGAGTAATTCACCTGTGTGTGGACAAGAGAAATGTACAATTAACTACAGTGTGTCTGTTACAGGCATGCTTTGAATAGTAGCCTTAGTTTAGGTTCTCAAGAACAGATCCCAAAACAAGGAGTAGCATTCACATAGTTTATCTGGGAGGTGATCCCAAGAAAAATGTGGCAGAAAAATGAAGGGTGCATGATCAACAAAATGCCACCACAACCAACTGAGGCAAATACTGGTGGGAAACACCCCCCCAGAGTTCCTCACAGAGGTATGAAAAGATCTGGAGCATTAATCCACTAAACTCCTGCTCTCATTGAATGAAGACTGCTTCAGGCTCTCTGGCATTTCATCTTGCTCTGAGAGCGGGCTGGGTGTGCTCTTAGTGTATCAGAATAAAACCCGTCCAGCGGGGTGTCACTGGAAGCAGATCAGATCAGATCAGATCAGATCAGTCGCTCAGTCATGTCTGACTCTTTGCGACCCCATGAATCGCAGCACACCAGGCCTCCCTGTCCATCACCAACTCCCAGAGTTCACCCAGACTCACGTCCATCGAGTCAGTGATGCCATCCAGCCATCTCATCCTCTGTTGTCCCCTTCTCCTCCTGCCCCCAATCCCTCCCAGCATCAGAGTCTTCTCCAATGAGTCAACTCTTCGCATGAGGTGGCCAAAGTACTGGAGTTTCAGCTTTAGTATCATTCCTTCCAAGAAATCCCAGGGCTGATCTCCTTTAGAATGGACTGGATGGATCTCCTTGCAGCCCAAGGGACTCTCAAGAGTCTTCTCCAACACCACAGTTAAAAAGC
Source organism: Tragelaphus eurycerus (assembly GCA_935064755.1). NCBI lineage: Eukaryota > Metazoa > Chordata > Mammalia > Artiodactyla > Bovidae > Tragelaphus > Tragelaphus eurycerus. The sequence continues at coordinate 11,513,736 of CAKXYN010000038.1, forward strand.
ATCAATTCTTCGGCGCTCAGCCTTCTTCACAGTCCAACTCTCACATCCATACATGACCACTGGAAAAACCATAGCCTTGACTACACGGACCTTTGTTGGCAAAGTAATGTCTCAGCTTTTGAATATGCTATCTAGGTTGGTCATAACATTCCTACTAAGGAGTAAGCGTCTTTTAATTTCATGGCAGCAATTACCATCTGCAGTAGTTTTGGAACCCCCCCAAAAATAGTCTCTCATTGTTTCCACAGTTTCCCCATTTATTTGCCATGAAGTGATGGGACCAGATGCCATGATCTTAGTTCTCTGAATGTTGAGCTTTAAACCAACTTTTCACTCTCCTCTTTCACTTTCATCAAGAGGCTTTTTAGTTCCTCTTCACTTTCTGCCATAAGGGTGCTGTCATCTGCATATCTGAAGTTATTGATATTTCTCCCAGGAACCTTGATTCCAGTTTGTGCTTCATCCATCCCACCGTTTCTCATGATGTACTCTGCATATAAGTTAAATAAGCAGGGTGACAATATGCAGCCTTGACGTACTCCTTTTCCTATTTGGAACCAGCCTGTTGTTCCATGGCCAGTTCTAACTGGTGCTTCCTGACCTGTATATAGGTTTCTCAAGAGGCAGGTCAGGTGGTCTGGTATTCCCATCTCTTTCAGAATTTTCCACAGTTTACTGTGATCCACATAGTCAAAGGCTTCGGCATAGTCAATAAAGCAGAAATAGATGTGTTTTTTTGTAACTCTCTTGCTTTTTCAATGATCCAGCAGATGTTGGCAATTTAATCTCTGGTTCCTCTGACTTTTCTAAAACCAGCTTGAAAATCTGGAAGTTCACAGCTCACTTATTGCTGAAGCCTGGCTTGGATTACTTTGCTAGCATGTGAGATGAATGCAATCGTGCAGTAGTTTGAGCATTCTTTGGCATTGCCTTTCTTTGAGATTGGAATGAAAACTAACCTTTTCCAGTCCTGTGACCACTGCTGACTTTTCCGAATTTGCTGACATACTGAATGCAGCACTTTCACAGAATCATCTTTTAGGATTTGAAATAGCTCAACTGGAATTCGATCACCTCCACTAGCTTTGTTTGTAGTGATGCTTCCTAAGGCCCACTTGACTTCACATTCCAGGATGTCTGGCTCTAGGTCAGTGATCACACCATCGTGATTATCTGGGTCCTGAAGATCATTTTTGTATAGTTCTTCTGTGTACTCTTGCCTCATCTTAATATCTTCTGCTTCTGTCAGGTCCATACCATTTCTGTCCTTTATCAAGCCCATCTTTGCATGAAACGTTCCCTTGGTATCTCTAATTTTCTTGAAGAGGTCTCCAGTCTTTCCCATTCTGTTGTTTTCCTCTATTTCTTTGCATTGATTGCTATGGAAGGCTTTCTTATCTCTCCTTGCTATTCTTTGGAACTCTGCATTCAAACGCTTATATCTTTCCTTTTCTCCCTTGCTTTTCACTTCTCTTCCTTTCTCAGCTATCTGTAAGGCCTCCTCAGACAGCCATTTTGCTTTTTTGCATTTCTTTTTCCTGGGGATGGTCCTGATCCCTGTCTCCTGTACAGTGTCGCAAACCTCTGTCCATAGTTCATCAGGCACTCTCTATCAGATCTAGTCCCTTAAATCTATTTGTCACTTCCACTGTATAATCATAAGAGATTTGATTTAGGTTATAACTGAATGGTCTAGTGGTTTTCCCTACTTTCTTTAAGTCTGAATTTGGCAATAAGTTTATGATCTGAGCCACAGTCAGCTCCCAGTCTTGTTTTTGCTGACTGTATAGAGCTTCTCCATCTTTGGCTGCAAAGAATATAATCAGTCTGATTTTGGTATTGGCCATCTGGTGATGTCCAGGTGTAGAGTCTTCTCTTGTGTTGTTGAAAGAGGGTATTTGCTATGACCACTGTGTTCTCTTGGCAAAACTCTTTTAGCTTTTGCCCTGCTTCATTCTGTACTCCAAGGCCAAATTTGCCTATTACTCCAAGTGTTTCCTGATTCCTACCTTTGCATTCCAGTCCCCTATAATGAAAAGGACATCTTTTTTGGGTGTTAGTTCTAAAAGGTCTAGTATGTCTTCATAGAACTGTTCTTCTTCAGCATTAGTGGTTGGGTCATAGACTTGGATTACCATGATATTGAATGGTTTGCCTTGGAAATGAACAGAGATCGTTCTGTAGTTTTTGAGATTGCATCCAAGTACTGCATTTCGGACTCTTTTGTTGACTATTATGTTACCAGCAGATGAATGAGTGTTGGGCTGACTCAGCACAATTCCACAAGTTTCAGACAAGCTAATCCCAAACTTTGACTGCTGTCCTTGCTTCTTACCTGAGATATGACCCTGTAAGCTGTCTTGCCAGGCATCTGCTAAGAACAAATGGCGTACTGTTTAATTAACAGTTTGTGGTCTAACAACCCTAAAATCTTTGTGGCTTACAAAAATATTTATTTCTCAGGGGTTCAGGTCAGTTGCCAGTGTATTGATTATATAAGTAATCAGGTATGGGCCTACCAGTCTAAAATGGGTTCACTGGGTCAGCTTTGTACGTCTACTCATCTTGAGATCTAGCCTAAAGGAAGAGCCACTGCCTAGGGCCTTGTGTCCCCGTGATGGAGAGAAGATGGTTAAGAGTGGACAGAGAAATCATACAAGCTCGTTTAAAACTTTTGTTCTAACATGGTTTGCACCCAATCCAGATATATTCCAGTGACCAAAGCATGTCACATGACCATCGCCAAAGTTAGTGGAACAGGGGTGCATGCTCCTCCTATAGGAAAGATACTGAGAAAACTGTGGCAAAGGATAAGCATGTAAAATCCTTCCTAATAGGAGGAAGATAGTAATTAGGAACAGTAGTTCAACAAACTTCAGTAGGAGAAAATATCAAAGAAAAAGGAACAGAAAAAAATATTCACATATAAATGGGCTTCCCAGGTGGCTCAGTGGTAAAGAATTTGCCTGCCAATGCAGGAGATGCAGTTTTGATTCTTCGGTCAGGAAGATCCCCTGGAGAAGAAAATCCATTCAAGTATACTTGCCTAAGAAATCCCATGGACAGAGGAGCCTGGCGGGCTATAGTCCATGGGGTCACAAAAGGTCAGACAAGACTTAGCGAATAAACAACAACATTTACATATAAATTTATAAGTTATTATAGTAGTCAACTTTTCAGCTAAAAATTAAAGCTGTCAAAAGTATAATACTTGGGGGAGAAACCTCATGGAAGGGCTTCCAGCCTCTTTCAGCCCCATCATTCACTTCTCCTAGGAAAGGGAACGATAGGTGCATTTAGAAGGGTCAGTGGGGGACTTTTTGGTGGCCTAGTGATTAAGACTGCCTTTCAATGCGGGGGGTGTGGGTTCAATACTGGTCAGGGAGCTAAAATTCCATATTCCTCGTAGCCAAAAGGCAAAACATAAAACAGAAGGAGTATTGTAAGAAATTCAATAAAGACTTTAAAAAATCAGATCAGATCAGATCAGATCAGTCGCTCAGTCGTGTCCGACTCTTTGCGACCCCATGAACCGCAGCACGCCAGGCCTCCCTGTCCATCACCAGCTCCCGGAGGTCACTCAGACTCGCATCCATCGAGTCAGTGATGCCATCCAGCCATCTCATCCTCTGTCGTCCCCTTCTCCTCCTGCCCTCAATCCCTCCCAGCATCAGAGTCTTCTCCAATGAGTCAACTCTTCGCATGAGGTGGCCAAAATACTGGAGTTTCAGCTTGAGCATCATTCCTTCTAAAGAAATTCCAGGATTGATCTCCTTCAGAATGGACTGGTTGGATCTTCTTGCAGTCCAAGGGACTCTCAAGAGTCTTCTCCAACACCACAGTTCAAAAGCATCAATTCTTCGGCGCTCAGCCTTCTTCACAGTCCAGCTCTCACATCCATACATGACCACAGGAAAGACCATAGCCTTGACTAGGCGAACCTTTGTTGGTAAAGTAATGTCTCTACTTTTGAATATGCTATCTAGGATGGTCATAACTTTCCTTCCAAGGAGTAAGCGTCTTTTAATTTCATGGCTGCAGTCACCATCTGCAGTGATCTTGGAGCCCAGAAAAACAAAGTCTGACACTGTTTCCACTGTTTCCCCATCTATTTCCCATGCAGTGATGGGACCAGATGCCATGATCTTCGTTTTCTTAATGTTGAGCTTTAAGCCAACCTTTTCACTCTCCACTTTCACTTTCATCAAGAGGCTTTTTAGTCCCTCTTCACTTTCTGCCATAAGAGTGGTGTCATCTGCATATCTGAGGTTATTGATATTTCTCCCGGCAATCTTGATTCCAACTTGTGTTTCCTCCAGTCCAGCATTTCTCATGATGTACTCTGCATATAAGTTAAATAAACATGGTGACAATATGCAGCCTTGACGTACTCCTTTTCCTATTTGGAACCAGTCTGTTGTTCCATGACCAGTTCTAACTGTTGCTTCCTGACCTGCATACAGATTTCTTAAGAGGCAGATCAGGTGGTCTGGTATTCCCATCTCTTTCAGAATTTTCCATAGTTTATTGTGATCCACACAGTCAAAGGCTTTGGCATAGTCAATAAAGCAGAAATAGATGTTTTTCTGGAACTCTCTTGCTTTTTCCATGATCCAGCGGATGTTGGCAATTTGATCTCTGGTTCCTCTGCCTTTTCTAAAACCAGCTTGAACATCAGGAAGTTCACGGTTCACATATTGCTGAAGCCTGGCTTGGAGAATTTTGAGCATTACTTTACTAGCGTGTGAGATGAGTGCAATTGTTCGGTAGTTTGAGCACTCCTTGGCATTGCCTTTCTTTGGGATTGGGATGAAAACTGACCTTTTCCAACCTTGTGGCCACTGCTGAGTTTTCCAAATTTGCTGGCATATTGAGTGTAGCACTTTCACAGCATCATCATTCAGGATTTGGAATAGCTCCACTGGAATTCCATCACCTCCACTAGCTTTGTTTGTAGTGATGCTTTCTAAGGCCCATTTGACTTCACATTCCAAGATGTCTGGCTCTAGGTCAGTGATCACATCATCATGATTATCTGGGTCTTGAAGCTCTTTTTTGTACAGTTCTTCTGTGTATTCTTGCCACCTCTTCTTGATATCTTCTGCTTCTGTTAGATCCACACCATCTCTGTCCTTTATTGTGCCCATCTTTGCATGAAATGTTCCTTTGGTATCTCTGATTTTCTTGAAGAGATCCCTAGTCTTTCCCATTCTGTTGTTTTCCTCTATTTCTTTGCATTGATCACTGAAGAAGGCTTTCTTATCTCTTCTTGCTATTCTTTGGAACTCTGCATTCAGATGTTTATATCTTTCCTTTTCTCCTTTGCTTTTCGCTTCTCTTCTTTTCACGGCTATTTGTAAGGCCTCCCCAGACAGCCATTTTGCTTTTTTGCATTTCTTTTCCATGGGGATGGTCTTGATCCCTGTCTCCTGTACAATGTCACGAACCTCATTCCATAGTTCATCAGGCACTCTATCTATCAGATCTAGGCCCTTAAATCTATTTCTCACTTCCACTGTATAATCATAAGGGATTTGATTTAGGTCATACCTGAATAGTCTAGTAGTTTTCTCTACTTTCTTCAATTTCAGTCTGAATTTGGCAATAAGGAGTTCATGGTCTGAGCCACAGTCAGCTCCTGGTCTTGTTTTTGCTGATTGTATAGAGCTTCTCCATCTTTGGCTGCAAAGAATATAATCGATCTGATTTCGGTGTTGACCATCTGGTGATGTCCATGTATAGAGTCTTCTCTTGTGTTGTTGGAAGAGGGTATTTGCTATGACCAGTGCATTTTCTTGGCAAAACTCTATTAGTCTTTGCCCTGCTTCATTCCGTATTCCAAGGCCAAATTTGCCTGTTACTCCAGGTGTTTCTTGACTTCCTACTTTTGCATTCCAGTCCCCTATAATGAAAAGGACATCTTTTTTGGGTGTTAGTTCTAAAAGGTCTTGTAGGTCTTCATAGAACCTTTCAACTTCAGCTTCTTCGGCGTTACTGGTTGGGGCATAGACTTGGATTACTGTGACATTGAATGGTTTGCCTTGGAAACGAACAGAGATCATTCTATCGTTTTTGAGATTGCATCCAAGTACTGCATTTCGGACTCTTTTGTTGACCATGATGGCCACTCCATTTCTTCTGAGGGATTCCTGCCCACAGTAGTAGATATAATGGTCATCCGAGTTAAATTCACCCATTCCAGTCCATTTTAGTTCGCTAATTCCTAGAATGTCGACATTCACTCTTGCCATCTCTTGTTTGACCACTTCCAATTTGCCTTGATTCATGGACCTGACATTCCAGGTTCCTATGCAATATTGCTCTTTACAGCATCGGACTTTGCTTCTATCACCAGACACATCCACAGCTGGGTATTCTTTTTGTTTTGGCTCCATCCTTTCATTCTTTCTGGAGTTATTTCTCCACTGATCTCCAGTAGCATATTGGGCCCCTACTGACCTGGGGAGTTTCTCATTCAGTATCCTATCATTTTGTCTTTTCATACTGTTCATGGGGTTCTCAAGGCAAGAATACTGAAGTGGTTTGCCATTCCCTTCTCCAGCGGACCACACCCTGTCATATCTCTCCATCATGACCCGCCCATCCCAAGTTGCCCCTCGGGCATGGCTTAATCTCATTGAGTTAGACAAGGGCGCCCCGCCGGCTGCGTCGCGCACCAAGAGCGCCCCGCCGGCTGCGTCGCGCACCAAGAGCGCCCCGCCGGCTGCGTCGCGCACCAAGAGCGCCCCGCCAGCTGCGTCGCGCACTAAGAGCGCGGCCGAGAGGAGCTACCCCCACGACCGAGGAAGGACGGCGGTGAGGGCCAGTGCACTAAGCACGGCCGAGAAAAGCTACCCCACGACCGAGGTCAGGAAGGGCGGCGGTGAGGAGAGACCCCCTCGTCCAAGGTAAGGTGCGATGGCTGTGCTTTGCTGGCCGGGAGCAGCCAGGAGCAGACGGGATGAGATACCCCACGCCCAAGGTAAGAGAAACCCGAGTAAGACAGTAGGTCTTGAAAGAGGGCATCAGAGGGCAAATACACTAAAACCATTCTCACAGATAACTAGTCAGTCTAATCACACAAGGACCACACCCTTTAAAAAATGGTTCACATCAAACAAACAAACAAGCAAAAACATGTGGATCCTAAAAAAAAAAAAAGAAGAAGTATCTGGGAATTACACCCAAGTACGTGGGCTCCCTTGGCAGCCCTCCTAGCGAGAGAGTATCCAGTCCATCCTCTTCCATGGTGCAAGATGCCTGGCCCCGGCCAGCTGTGCCAGTGACTGGGCGGGTAGGTTACTTAGAAGGGAATTAGTAGCAAGCCCACTGTAGCCCTTCACCTAGTCATGACTTCAGTCCAGCTGTGATGAGTAATTTGAGGTCCACTTTTCAGACTTCTGTGTCCATTTCTCACAGGCTCCTCTCTTAGGCAGGGAAGAATAGTGTTCTTTTATTGACTTTGCCTCAAAACTCTAGTAATAATAATAATAGTAGGCAATATTTGCTACATACCTACAGCTTAAATATATGATTTCATTTAATTATCACAATAAGCCTGAAAATTGTTCAGTCCGTTTTAGAGTTGAAGAAATGAAGCCTCAGAAGAGCCACATGATCCTCTCAAAGTTACATAGCCAATAAATTAGTACACCTGAGTTTCCATGCCGGGTTTATTGGAAGCCAAAACTTAGAAGCTCTGTCCTAGCCCAGAGTGCCTCTGAGGGTGGTGGAGAAGAGCAGGGAAGGCACGATATGGCAGAGTGTCTGAGGGATTAGGTGTTTTTTATTTTCTTGGTTTTCTTATCTCTTTGCTAATTATATTGTTAATAATTTAGACATGTTTTACTCTAGAGCTTTTTCATCTTAATATGAGTTTGGGAACTTGTAGATATAACTCTGATTTTGTTAGAAGACAGTGATAAGTTAGGGTTTGCATATGTGCTAAGTCGCTTCAGTCATGTCCAACTCTTTGCAACGCTATGGGCTGTAGCCTGCCAGGCTCCTCTGTCCATGGGATTCTCCAGGCAAGAATACTGGAGTGGGCTGCCATGCCCTCCTCCAGAGGATCTTCCTGAGCCAGAGATCAAACCAGCGTCTCTTATGTCTCCTGCATTGGCAGGCAGGTTCTTTACCACTAGCACCTCCTGGTTTAATTCAAAGAGATTTTCATTTAGTGTGATTTTACGAATATATGCCTATTCTGATATAAGAATATACAATACTATTACACAGAGGAACAATGACCTTTTGTAGACTTTCATTCAAGGAGAGCCACCCGGATCTTGTAAAGTCTCCTACAGTGCTTAAGTCCTTCAGCTACTGACTACATATTTTCAATTGTAATAATTAGATCTGTGACTTCTGTCTATATCATTATAGAGGTCTGGATCTAGCCAGATCTAAGGTTAAGAAATTTTTCATCAGTTACAGATGGTGGGATTTTTGTTCTTTACTTGATATTTTGATATTTACTTTATCCTTTACAAAGGATATTTACATTTATTTTTAGGCTTATTGGTTTAATTGATGATAATATGATATCATGTTTTTTTTTCTTTCAGCCCTGAGATTAATAAAATTTATTCCTGAAAGCTTCCCATTCATATAATTGCTATTATCTCAAAATCTTCATATAGGAAAAAACCCCACAAACCTCAATTCCTTCTGCCCTTTTCTCCATGTTACTTGTCAAACCGTTATTGGAAATGAGCTTCTGACCTTTTTTTCTCCCACACTATTTCTAATAAAGATGCTGCCACATGGCCGTATCCTAGTAACTAGGTTTTACAGTGAGAAAGATGATTAAGAAACAGTCCAAGATAGGGCTGATTTTGACCATCAGCAAAGGTAATTTGCTAGTCTTGTTCTCTTTTTCAATTTCCTTCATTTAGATGGATAACTGATCTAAGCTCAATGTCCTTTCTGATAAAAAAAAAAACTACTGTCCTATGGGCCCAAATTAGTATATTTTCTTTTGATTACCTTGCAGAATTCTTATTTGCTCTCTTTTCTGAAAAGCTTAATAATTCATAGAAGGCTCCAGAGGGACAAAATCTCTATGTGTGGCTGAGGAAAAATCCCTGCTGAGGATAAACGGCAGGCTTCAAAGAATTTTTTGAATAAATAATCAAGCTAGAAACTCCCATCTTGCCTTTGAACTGCTGCATAAGCATTTCCTCACTCATTTGAGTTTTCAGAGACAAAAAAAAATTAGTAGTCATGAAGGCAGGTACTAGAGACCAAGACATTTCTGCTTTTTACATGAGAGTCCTACACTTTCAGAGTCATAGCGTGCTTCTCTGCTCCTATATCAAGAGCATAAAATTGGATAAGGGGACCAAATGTACTCTTCTCAGACAGATCTGAGGAGCAGAGGGGTAGGAATGTACAGGTACCTGGGAGAAGGACCTCTGCCCTCAGAGCTGTCTGTTGGACAGAATAGGAGGGGCTTGGGAGGAAAGGCCTGAGAGAGCTTGTGGCTGTGTCATGATCAGACATTTTTGCTGTTTAGTCACAGAGGCCAATGGGCACCCTGACCCAACTCTTACTTCCTCCCAGCCTGAGCTTGGCTCGTCTCAGTCAACTTGCGTTTTGAAAGCCATATCCAGGCAGAGACCAGTAGCCTTAGGTTGCGAACACAAAGGTGAGTCTTCGAACACCACTCCTCTCGCGTTTGTTGCCCTTTCCAAATTCTAGCAGCCTTCATGATGGGACGCACTGGGCTAACAGTTCCGTGAGAGTCAGATCAGACATCCAGTTAGAGTATGTCATCACAAGAATCACACTTCTCCAGAATATTCTTTGCCATAATGTACCTAAAATTAATTTCTCAGAACTGCTGCAAGTCTTTCCTGGAGATATACTTCTCAGTTCTTTGGTGGTGGTGGTTTCTCTTCTTTCAGCAGAGTCAGCCTGACTCCCTGGGATAGTGATAGGGAACTCCCTGTTGGCCAGTATTTCAGCTACAGTGACATTCCCTTCCTAAATGTTTCAGGCATCTGCTTCTTTTCTTTCTTCCTTTACTGCAAAAGGGCTCCATATGTCTTGGTTTATCACAGTACATTTGCAGCCACAACAGATTAAACAATGCCAATTGAGATCCATATGGCAAAATAGGAAAATTCAAATCAAATTTATATCTCTATAATGCCATTTTTCCTGAACTTTGGACTTTCACACAGCACCATCCTGCTTTTTGTCATATCTTCCACCTGCACTGTGAGTTATTTGAGAACTTTTACTAAACTCACATTTCTACTTCTGAAAATTAATTTCAAAGGAAGTTGCCATAAGTGTAACAATCATTCACCATAAATAAAAAGTAAATATGAAATAAATACGTAATCACTAGAATTCAAATTTTTTCATTTCCCTGAAAATCATCTTGCAAACTAAACCAGTTTTGAAAACTTCTGGTACGCAGGCTTACAATTTACATATTTCTCTAGTATATGTTGTTTTATCTAATGTTCACAAAAATCTTATGAAATTAGCTAAGTAGTTACAACCATTCTCATTTTGAAGATAAGAAATTGGTATTGGCTTCAAAAAATAGAGTTCTCATGCTGAAAGAGACCTTGTTATTGTTTTTATCTGAAGCCCAACTTTTCTGATTTCTTGCCATTGACATGTGACTCCCGGATCATTTGTGATCTGAGCCTAAAAGTCTAGGCTTTAGATTTTTTTTTTTTAATGTCTGTATGAAATGGTTCCACGTGGACCATTAAGAAATCCTTGTGACTGTCCACATTTTGAATGTACCAAAGCTGTGCCAAAATGATACAGCTGAAACAACTGATAATTGATTGAACACTGAAAAATTCCTCATAACACCAAAATTGTATTTGGTAAGACAGATGGCATTTTTCTTTTCATTTTGTGGATTTAAAAAAAAATCAAGAAGCATTTAAATAATTTGCTCCGAATCAAATATTTTTTCTCAAATTAGGAACAAAAACAGTTAAAATGGAACTTAAGATTGTTCTTTATAAATTACATTAGAAAACAGGACCACTGTGTGAAACTCCTCATACTAAAAAATATAAACTATTTAACTGGTATAAAATTCCTTAATGATTTCTTCATTAAATTAATGAAGAGGCAAATTGGTAATCATCTAAAGCAAATAGTGAACCTAAAATTTCAGAGAGATATTTAAAAAATATGAGACAGCAGCTACCCTACTTACTAGTCAAATGAAATACAAGATATCCCATAGATGTTCAAACAAAAATTTCCATAAGAAAAAGACTTGTCATTATTATCATGCCATTTAACAGTACATCAATTCTTTATACAAATAAATAAATGAATACAAATAAATATGTGCTTAACAAATGCCCATTACTTCTATAAATCTAATTTTTATAAATATAAATGTCATTTCTCCTTCCCACCTCCCTCTCCCTGGTTTCACTTTCTACTTCTGCATCACAGAGATAATCACTGTTAAATTTCTTTTTATACTTTCAAGTGAAAGTGGAGAGTGAAAAGGTTGGCTTAAAGCTCAACATTCAGAAAACGAAGATCATGGCATCTGGTCCCATCACTGCATGGGAAATAGATGGGGAAACAGTGGAAACAGTGTCAGACTTTGTTTTTCTGGGCTCCAAGATCACTGCAGATGGTGACTGCAGCCATGAAATTAAAAGACGCTTACTCCTTGGAAGGAAAGTTATGACCAACCTAGATAGCATATTCAAAAGCAGAGACATTACTTTACCAACAAAGGTTCGCCTAGTCAAGGCTATGGTCTTTCCTGTGGTCATGTATGGATGTGAGAGCTGGACGGTGAAGAAGGCTGAGTGCCGAAGAATTGATGCTTTTGAACTGTGGTGTTGGAGAAGACTCTTGAGAGTCCCTTGGACTGCAAGAAGATCCAACCAGTCCATTCTGAAGGAGATCAATCCTGGAATTTCTTTGGAAGGAATGATGCTCAAGCTGAAACTCCAGTATTTTGGCCACCTCATGCGAAGAGTTGACTCATTGGAGAAGACTCTGATGCTGGGAGGGATTGAGGGCAGGAGGAGAAGGGGACGACAGAGGATGAGATGGCTGGATGGCATCACTGACTCGATGGATGCGAGTCTGAGTGACCTCCGGGAGCTGGTGATGGACAGGGAGGCCTGGCGTGCTGCGGTTCATGGGGTCGCAAAGAGTCGGACACGACTGAGCGACTGATCTGATCTGATACTTTCCAGAAAAATTTGAGGTATATTTACATTCTTTGTGGTTTCCCATCTGGCTCAGTGGGTAAAGAATCAACCTGCAATGCTTTTAGGCAAATAAAATCTTAAAATATTTTTATTCACACTATACTGATTCACTTTTTCTTGAAAATCACATATCTTTTCATATTATCTATACAAATCTTCTCTGTTCTTTTAATTGCAGCAGAGCGCCCTGTGCAACCATTTAATCAGTGGTTGGCAAATTTTTTCTGCAAAGGGTCATATCATAAATACTTCAGGCCTTGTGAGCTATATGTCTTTCACAGCTACTCAATTCTGCCACAAGCAATACCTAATTGATGGGTGTGGCTGTTCTCCAAAAACACTTTATATGCAAGCTAAATTTGGCCCATAGGTCAAGGTTTGCTGATCCCTGATTCTTACAACCAGCCATGAAGTGGTAGATATGGTTATTTCCTGTTTGCTATTATTAAGAACACTGCTGATACGAAACTCTATAATACAAACATGCTTGCTTGATCAAGGTAGAATGAATCTACTACAGAACATTTAAAATATTGCTTTAAAAGTGAGAAGACAATCTTGTATATTCTGGGCTTCTTTCCATCAAGTCTGTATGGTTTCTCTATAGACAAATGGATATTTTTCTGTCTGGGTCCTTTCTTTGTCAATATAGCCTCTTTCCTTCCCTAATGATGGGGAAGTGAAAATGCAGAGACTCATATCTATCATTGTAACTGTTTCCTCTTTGTCCTGATTTGTGTTTTCTAGAGGTTAGTGACAGAGTGATATCCCTTTGGGAGAGAATTGTCTAACTTAAAGGTAACACATAAAGGGAAATACGTGGAGCAGAGCTAAGTAGAGATTGAATACAATGCCTGTCTTTCTCTTTTCTTTTTTCTTTTTGCTTCTTTTACTATTTTTTCCTTTTTTAAAATTATTTATTTATTTAGACCCTTTGTGACTAGTTGAGCTTTAACCAGAATAGTTCCATACAATAGGAAGTTTCTGGAAACAGCTTTTAACATTTAAAGACCTCAAAGACATTTCTATAAGTGGCTTCAAAAGATGAATAAGTTAATACTCTTAACTAAAGGATATTTGGGAAAACGTCAGATCATGTTATCAGTGGGCACAACTGCTTCTGCTTCCATGACTTAAACATTTATATGTAGTAAAAAAAAAAAAGTTTATACAATGTCTGGCAAGACTAGAGTTAGGAACTTCTGTTCCTGCTCCTCAACAAATGGTCTCATGATTAGCCCTGGCAGACGTATGAATTTTAACCCGTTTTTGCTCCCTTTATCCCTGAAGTGCTCAATGGGGCTGTCATTACTAATTAGAGCACTTTTATTTCCACTTTTCACCACTGCTTGAAAAAATTAAATCCCTGAGTCTTTGATTCACCATCATCCCATCAGACTTTCAGGCTGAGGTTTTCCAACAAATATCTTTGTGCTTAGAATTTATTGAATTCATAACTAAAGGTCTCATCTATAGAGGGGAACACTCAAGGTCCCAAATGACTAAAGAGGATGTAAGCACCATGAAGATTCAGTACTGAGACAGCAGTTAATATTAATCTGGGTCTGAAATTTAGCTTGACTGAAGTCCAGTCTGGTTTATTTGATGCAGGCAATGTCATGATGTACATGGTTGTGTCTTTTGTAATGAACTAGCTTATCTCAAACCAGTGTTATCTTGATGGAGGTTCATGACACTGTAGAGGAGGCAGTGATCACGACCATCCCCAAGAAAAAGAAAGGCAAAATGGTTGTCTGAGGAAGTCTTACAAATAGCTGAGAAAGGAAGAGAAGCTAAAGGCAAAGGAGCAAAGGAAAGATATAAACATCTGAATACAGAGTTTCAAAGAATAGCAAGGAGAGATAAGAAGGCCTTCCTCAGTGATCAGTACAAAGAAATAGAGGAAAACAATAGAATGGGAAAGACTAGAGATCTCGTCAAGAAAATTGGAGATACCAAGGGAACATTTCATGCAAAGATGGGCACAATAAAGAACAGAAATGGTATGGACCTAACAGAAGCAGAAGATATTAAGAAGAGGTGGCAAGAATACACAGAAGAACTGTACAAAAAAGATCTTCACGATCCAGATAAACATGATGGTGTGATCACTCACCTAGAACCAGACATCCTGGAATGCAAAGTCAAGTGGGCCTTAAGAAGCATCACTACAAACAAAGCTAGAGGAAGGGATGGAATTCCAGTTAAGCTATTTCAAATCGTGAAAGATGATATTGTGAAAGTACTGCACCCAATATGCCAGCAAACTTGAAAAACTTAGCAGTGGACACATAATTGGAAAAGGTGTTTTCATTCCAATCCCAAAGAAAGGCAATGACAAAGAATGTTCAAACTACCACTCAACTGCACTCATCTCACATGCTAGCAAAGCAATGCTCAAAATTCTCCAAGCCAGGCTTCAAAAGTACGTGAACTATGAACCTCCAGTTGTTCAAGCTGGATTTAGAAAAAGCAGAGAAACCAGAGGCCAAATTGCCAACATCCATTGATCATCAAAAAAGCAAGAGAGTTCTAGAAAAACATCTACTTCTTCTTTATTGACTATGCCAAAGCCTGTGACTGTGTGGATCACAACAAACTGTGGAAAATTCTTAAAGAGATGGGAATATCAGACCACTTTACCTGCCTCCTGAGAAATCTGTATGCAGGTCAAAAAGCAACAGCTAGAACTGGACATGGAACAGACTGGCTCCAAATTGGGAAAGGAGTATGTCAAGGCTGTATATTGTCACCCTGCTTATTTAACTTATATGCAGAGTACATCATGAGAAATGCCAGGCTGGATGAAGCACAAGCTGGAATCAAGATTGCCGGGAAAAATATCAATAACCTCAGATATGCAGATGACACCATCCTTGGGGCAGAAAGCGAAGAAGAACTAAAGAGCCTCTTGATAAAAGTAAAAGAGGAGAGTGAAAATGTTGGCTTAAAGCTCAAAGTTCAGAAAACTAAGATCATGGCATCTGGTCCCACCACTTCATGGCAAATAGATAGGGAAACAATGGAAACAGTGACAGACAGACTTTATCTTTGGGGGCTCCAAAATCACTGTGGATCATGACTGCAGCCATGAAATTAAAAGATGCTTTCTCCTTGAAAGAAAGCTATGACCAACCTGGACAGCATATTAAAAAGCAGAGACATTACTTTGGCAACAAATGTCTGTCTAGTCTAAGCTATGGTTTTTTCCAGTAGTCATGTATGGATGTGAGACTTGGACCATAAAGAAAGCTGAGCGCCGAAGAATTGATGCTTTTGAACTGTGGTGTTGGAGAAGACTCTTGAGAGTCCCTTGGACTGCAAGGAGATCCAACCAGTCCATTCTGAAGGAGATCAGCCCTGGATTTCTTTGGAAGGAATGATGCTAAAGCTGAAACTCCAGTACTTTGGGCACCTCAGGCGAAGAGTTGACTCATTGGAGAAGACCCTGATGCTGGGAAAAACTGAAGGCAGGAGGAGAAGGGGACAACAGAGGATGAGACGGTTGGATGACATCACCAACTCGATGGACATGAGTCTGAGCAAGCTCTGGGAGTTGGTGATGGAGAGGGAAGCCTGGCATGCTACAGTGCATGGGGCCACAACTGAGCAACGGAACTGAGCTGAACTGATCTGGTACATCTCACCTATGAAGAAGGTTAAAGCTCCTTTTAGTTCATCCACCCTGAGCCCCTCCCCCTATCTGTATATCTGAGAATATCTGTATTTTCTCACTAGCGTCTCACTCCCTTCTCATAAGTCTATGAAGCCCAGGGGTTTTATGCAAACAAAGAAGGTCAGTCCTAGTTACTAATCAGAGAAAAGGCATCAGAAAGTCTCACTAGTCCCCTTAATTGTATTATTTGCTACTGTTGCTACTAAAAGTCAGAGTCCAGTCACACTTTAGTGATTCAGGCATGAGCTACACAGAAACTAGGTTTTCTGAAGGCAGTTTCTCAGAAGAGAGCAGAGAAAGGCAAAAATTCCCTTCCCAATATTATAACTACCTCTGGTCTCTTCACACAAAGCCTTATGTTAAACTGGAGACCATCTCCCTAGGGGATGGGCTCTTTGGGCTAAAACTGTGCAATTATCACCAAAGGAAATCAAGCAGATATGGGGAGGGGGAGAGTGAAATGTATCTGTTAGGTTAAGTTCAGTTCAGTTGCTCAGTCGTGTCTGACTCTTTGCAACCCCATGAATTGCAACACGCCAGGCCTCCCTGTCCATCACCAACTCCCGGAGTCATAACCAAAAAAAAGAGGGTGGGCCAGTCTGTATCACCTGGATAGACACCCCAGTGAGCCTGTAGTCAGACATTGCTAGCAGTCCCTGTTCCTGAAAACACATATTAGCTCCTTCAGAAAACCCCAGAAGGGATTTTTGGATAGGCTCCTAGGTTGACCCAAGTAATCAGTTTTGGATATGGATTGGAAACATCTAGTTTGACAAAGGATATACACACAGAGAGAAATCACTTTTATTATATATAACTGCTCCACACAAATTGTCACAAAGCAGTTGCCCCTATTGTCTTCTGGAACAGCCTGCAGGTGATGAAACCACTCTTTCCAGCTACAGTCCACCCAGCCTGTGCAGCGTGCTGTGCTTAGTCACTCAGTCATGGCCAACTCTTTGCAACTCCATGGACTGTAGCCAGCCAGGCTCCTCTGTCCATGGGGATTCTCCAGGCAAGAATACTGGAGTGGATTGCCAGGTCCTTCTCTAAGGGGTCTTCCCAACCCAGGAATTGAACCAGGGTCTCCTGCATTGCAGGCGGATGTCCACCCAGCCTGCCCACTACATAGGGGAGAAGCCATAATCAACAACGCATCATCCTTAAGGATACTGAGGGACACAGACATTGCCAGGGCTTCAGGAAAGATGAAAATATGTGACTAAGGTAACCTGGGGTAAAAGGATGCTACTTTTGCCTCATTCTGTGACATGTGCCTGCACGCACACACACACACACCAGAACTCTATATGATGTCAGAAATGCTGTGATTTGGGCTGGCACTCTAGAACTTCTCGAAAGTCTGCAATACCAGTTCAGAATTCAGAACATGGCTTTCCTTCCAGTTGGTTTCATCTCAGGACTAGTGTAGGCAAGGCCACCCCAGTACCTCAGACAGAACTTAACAACTTTCCAACCTACAGGAAACCTATCAAAACCTAGAGCACCATGTCCTTGGAAGGTTCTTTAATTCCTTGACAAAGTTACCCATCTCTTCCCCAGAAACTTTTGAAATGGAGACAGGAAATAGAATCCAGAACAGTCAGAGGAAGGATCCTTACCTTAAACCTGCATTAGCAAAAGGAGCCACTCAAGTGGTCCTCCCCCCAAAATGTTCTTCTCCAGAGTGTCCTGAATATCCTGCTCTCTAGCAACTTTTATAGCAATAACTCTTATTAAATACATACATATTTTTAAAGTTCTAGATCTCTAGGCATTCCATTACACAGTGAAGTAGTAAAGATATTTAGTTATCTATTTGAGCACATGATTCTATAATAAATGAGTTAAGCTAGCCGAGAAGAAACTAAAATTTCTACCACTGAGTTGGTTCATCATCCATATTGAGTCAATAGTACACAGCTAACAACTCTATGATATTTGTTTTGGAAATACTGAGAGCATAAATATATGATTTCTACTTTATATGGAAAGTTTAAATAATAGATTTCTCAATTTTCTTCTGACCAGTAATCTCAGCAGTCATCAGGTATATTCCCTTCCTGCTCATCCTCATCAAGACCTTGCATCTGGGTAGCATCTCTGCCAAGGGTCCCTCCAGTGAGAGCCTGAGTCATTGAAAGCAGTCACGTTCAAAAGCTTCTCTTACCTTGAGCCCCAGTACCCCTTATTGGTATCTACATTTGTCTTTGTTTTCACTTTGGGGTTCACCCAAAGTATAATCTCACCCTCAGACCACATCCATTTTGACTGTTGACTGGGCAGCTTTCCCTGTGGCTCAGTGGTAAAGAATACGCCTGCCAAGTAGGAGATGCAAGAGACACTGGTTCAATCCCTGGGTCAGGAAGATCCCCTGGAGAAGGAAATTGCAACACACTCCATTCTTCTTACCTGGAGAATCCCATGGACCGAGGAACCTGGCGGGCTACAGTCCATGGGGTCACAAAAGAGTCGGACGTGACTGAGCAACTCAACAACAGGCATCTCCTAGGTGCTTCATAAACTCTACTTCTCCAGGTTGAAGATCTCTTGACTATTTTAACGAATCATCAAATCATACAGTTTTGAGTGACTCCACCCCCATTTTTTTGCTCTCTACCAGTGTTAAAGAAACTGAAGCATACTAAAATTTTTAAGAGCATATTTAAGCGAAGATTAATTCAAATAAAGCAGCACCAAACTGCAAGTGATTAGAAGCACAGGAGCCAGGGAAAAGGACTTACACAGAGAAACTGCAGAAACAAAGAAAATAAATTACCTGATTGGCTGTAGCTTAAAGCCTAGTTGGCTATTTGTGATTGGTTGTCCTTAGTGTTTTGATTTTTGTAACTTGGAGACATTTATAGGCCGAGAGTGTTATTTGCTTACATAGGTCACCATGCCATTAGAGCCTTAGAAGCAAAAACTATTCTTCTAGGGTATTCCATATGTTGATCATAATAACAATGTTCATGAGAACAACAATAATATGTAACAACTACACACAAGGACTGCTCTGAGTGATTTACACGCCCTTATCACCTCAGTAATCCTGATGCAGTTGGAGTTTTCCAGAAGCAGATGCTGGGAAAGAGTTTGAGAAAAGAAGGCAGATGGGCAGTAAGGTGTTTATTAGGGATCAAAAACCATAAAAGGAAGGAAAATCTGTAAAAGGAAGCACAACTGCACAGAGAGAAAAATTGAGTTGCTACACAGGTCTGGCAAAACCTGGGGCTCTGAAGCAATGACTCAATGAAACCATGAAACTCAATGAAGCAATGAAAGTTATCTCTAATGGGACCAAATGGCTATCCTTTATACAACCTGCACACACACTGCTCAGTCACTGGATGCAGACCACTGGGGAAAGGGTGGGGTCTCAGGTGAGGGAACTCTGTAGCTAGTCGTGTCTGACTCTTTGCGACCCCGTGGACTGTAGCCTGCCAGGCTCCTCCATCCATGGGATTTTCCAGGCAAGAATACTGGAGTGGGTTGTCATTTTTGCAGCTGAGTCAGAACCTAAAGGCAGTCCCTGCAACTGGGCCACACGTGCCTCCCAGAAGGAGATCTGGACAGCACATCCCTATATCCGCCACAAACCTGTACTTTCATTCTTTCCATTTTACACATAAGAACACTGACATGAAGCAGCTTAAATAGTTTACCAGGATAATGTCGCTGGTAACTGAAAAATACTGATGACAGCATTTCCTCTACAACTAAAATTATAATTAAATGCACTCACACTGAACAGCTAGTTCACTCCTCTACACTGTGCCAGGCAAAGCTCTAGATGGTGAAGAAACTCAAGAACAGTGAAAGGTCTGCAATTTTGCCCTACTTTCAAGCTAACAAATTAGCCTACCCCATTTCACGGATGTTGGCAGAACCCTGGGCTCGAAGAAAAAGGCCTGATTACTCACAGCATGGCAGGCAGGATGAGCTTCACATTCACATCCTTCTTCCTTCCTTCCTCAACCCAAGCTGGTGGCAGGTGATGTGGAAGGAAGCCCTGGTAGATGCTCTGCATACGGTGGGTTTGTGTCACAGCTGAGGAACCTGGAGTGTAGGCAATTCCATCTTTTAAAGGAGGTTGCTAGAAATCCACTCAACCTTTGCCGCATGGGAGATATCTTTATTATCCTGCTCAGAAAAACATCCTCCCTCTGCCCCTCAGGACATGTGAGACACAGCATGTTCCCAGGCTGTTTGCTATACAAACATCCTTGAAAAGACAGTCCCTGACAAAAGTTGACACAGAGAAATGCTTGGAAAACTGTCTCCCAAAAGATAGAGGAAAATGGCATGACCCTGGCCCTCCGTCTATCTAGAAACAAAACCAAAATATTGTTATATAATACTGTGAGAATTGCTATAATAGGGATAAGAGTAGGAAGTGACTGGAACTTGAAAGAGAAGACCTCAACAACTGGTTAATTCTGGGAAAGCCTTTATATACGAGGTGATTCTTCAATTGGGTGCTATCAACCAGACTCTGAGTTCATTGAGTATGGCAGTCATCATGATTGGTGTTCAATAGTGAAAATGCTCAGTCATGTCCAACACTTTGCAACCCCCTGGACTGTAACCTACCAGGTTCCACCATCCATGGGATTTTACAGGCAAGAATACTGGAGTGGGCTGCCATTTCCTTCTCTAGGAGCTCTTCCCGACCCAAGGATTGAACCCAGGTCTCCCGCATTGTAGGCAGACGCTTTACCTGTCTGAGCCAAGTGTTTAATAAGTTTCTAGAACTGAATAACATTTGCAGAAAATGGGAAGGAAGGATAGGATTCTTCATGACCATAAAAATTTACCAGCATGTGAAGGGTATGAACTTTCGTGTAATGAAAATTTGAGTCCTAAAGATTTTAAACTTTGGCAGAATGATGGAGATAGAAACATTTGTAAAATAGCTTTAAAAATTCTAATAACTTTCTTCCTCTCATTTCTTTTATATCAAGTGGTAATGCCCATTAACTGTAACAACTATACACCATCTTTGATATTCAGATTAATATATCTGAATGCCTATTGCTTTTCAGAATACATTTTAGATGAATAATTATAAATATATAACATGAAACATGCATTTCACCCAGTCTGCTCCATTATCTAACAGATCACTACAACTTGTTTGCAACTTTAGCACTAAATGTGTTAATTAGCTCCACATAATCACATTTTATAAATTCCAAGTTAAATCTGTTGTTTTATCTTAGTTTATCCTGTTTGTCTTCTCTGGAACAAGGTGGCACATGGAGGAAGATCTCCGAGTTTCAGTCTTGGCATTTCAGAAAACCGAGTCAAGATACTTTTGTTAGGTTAGAGAAGAACAAGCTGCATTCATGATATACAATGATAACTAAGAAATAAAGGAAATGAGAGTTTTACTTCTTCTTTTCCAATTTGGATTCCTTTTATTTCTTTTTCTGCTCTGATTGCTGTGGCCAAAACTTCCAGAACAATGTTGAATAGTAATGGTGAGAGTGGGCATCCTTGTCTTGTTCCTGACTTTAGAGGAAATGCTTTCAGTTTTTCACCATTGAGGATAATGTTTGCTGTGGGTTTGTCGTATATACCTTTTATTATGTTGAGGTATGTTCCTTCTATTCCTGCTTTCTGGAGAGTTTTTATCATAAATGGATGTTGAACTTTGTCAAAGGCTTTCTCTGCATCTATTGAGATAATCAGAGATCAGATCAGATCAGATCAGTCGCTCAGTCGTGTCCGACTCTTTGCGACCCCATGAACTGCAGCACGCCAGGCCTCCCTATCCATCACCAGCTCTCGGAGGTCACTCAGACTCACATTCATTGAGTCAGTGATGCCATCCAGCCATCTCATCCTCTGTCGTCCCCTTCTCCTCCTGCCCTCAATCCCTCCCAGCATCAGAGTCTTCTCCAATGAGTCAACTCTTCGCATGAGGTGGCCAAAATACTGGAGTTTCAGCTTGAGCATCATTCCCTCCAAAGAAATCCCAGGTCTGATCTCCTTCAGAATGGACCGGTTGGATCTCCTTGCAGTCCAAGGGACTCTCAAGAGTCTTCTCCAACACCACACTTCAAAAGCATCAATTCTTCGGCGCTCAGCCTTCTTCACAGTCCAGCTCTCACATCCATACATGACCACAGGAAAGACCATAGCCTTGACTAGGCGAACCTTTGTTGGCAAAGTGATGTCTCTGCTTTTGAATATGCTATCTAGGTTGGTCATAACCTTCCTTCCAAGGAGTAAGCGTCTTTTAATTTCATGGCTGCAGTCACCATCTGCAGTGATTTTGGAGCCCAGAAGAATAAAGTCTGACACTGTTTCCACTGTTTCCCCATCTATTTCCCATGCAGTGATGGGACCAGATGCCATGATCTTCGTTTTCTGAATGTTGAGCTTTAAGCCAACCTTTTCACTCTCTACTTTCACTTTCATCAAGAGGCTTTTGAGTTCCTCTTCACTTTCTGCCATAAGGGTGGTATCATCTGCATATCTGAGGTTATTGATATTTCTCCCGGCAATCTTGATTCCAGCTTGTGTTTCCTCCAGTCCAGCATTTCTCATGATGTACTCTGTATATAAGTTAAATAAACATGGTGACAATATACAGCCTTGACGTACTCCTTTTCCTATTTGGAACCAGTCTGTTGTTCCATGACCAGTTCTAACTGTTGCTTCCTGACCTGCATACAGATTTCTCAAGAGGCAGATCAGGTGGTCTGGTATTCCCATCTCTCTCAGAATTTTCCACAGTTTATTGTGATCTACACAGTCAAAGGCTTTGGCATAGTCAATAAAGCAGAAATAGATGTTTTTCTGGAACTCTCTTGCTTTTTCGATAATCCAGCGGATGTTGGCAATTTGATCTCTCGTTCCTCTGCCTTTTCTAAAACCAGCTTGAACATCAGGAAGTTCACGGTTCACATATTGCTGAAGCCTGGCTTGGAGAATTTTGAGCATTACTTTACTAGCGTGTGAGATGAGTGCAATTATGCGGTAGTTTGAGCACTCTTTGGCATTGCCTTTCTTTGGGATTGGGATGAAAACTGACCTTTTCCAGTCCTGTGGCCACTGCTGAGTTTTCCAAATTTGCTGGCATATTGAGTGCAGCACTTTCACAGCATCATCTTTCAGGATTTGGAATAGCTCCACTGGAATTCCATCACCTCCACTAGCTTTGTTCCTAGTGATGCTTTCTAAGGCCCACTTGACTTCACATTCCAGGATGTCTGGCTCTAGGTCAG
Organism: Tragelaphus eurycerus; assembly: GCA_935064755.1. NCBI lineage: Eukaryota > Metazoa > Chordata > Mammalia > Artiodactyla > Bovidae > Tragelaphus > Tragelaphus eurycerus. The sequence continues at coordinate 11,536,865 of CAKXYN010000038.1, forward strand.
TGATCACACCATCATGATTATCTGGGTCGTGAAGCTCTTAACAAACTGAAGAATAAAAACCATATGATTGAGATAATCATATGGTTTTTATTCTTCAGTTTGTTAATGTGGTGTATTACGTTGATTGATTTGCGGATATTGAAGAATCCTTGCATCCCTGGGATAAAGCCCACTTGGTCATGGTGTATGATCTTTTTAATGTATTGTTGGATTCTGATTGCTAGAATTTTGTTAAGGATTTTTGCGTCTATGTTCATCAGTGATATTGGTCTGTAGTTTTCTTTTTTTGTGGGATCTTTGTCAGGTTTTGGTACCATTACACGCCAGTCAGAATGGCTGCGATCCAAAAGTCCACAAGCAATAAATGCTGGAGAGGGTGCGGAGAGAAGGGAACCCTCTTACACTGTTGGTGGGAATGCAAACTAGTACAGCCACTATGGAGAACAGTATGGAGATTCCTCAAAAAACTGGGAATAGAACTGCCTTATGACCCAGCAATCCCACTGCTGGGCATACACACTGAGAAATCCAGAATTGAAAGAGGCACGTGTACCCCAAGGTTCATAGCAGCACTGTTTACAATAGCCAGGACGTGGAAGCAACCTAGATGTCCATCCACAGATGAATGGATAAGCAAGCTGTGGTACATATACACGATGGAGTATTACTCAGCCATTAAAAAGAATACATTTGAATCAGTTCTAATGAGGTGGATGGAACTGGAGCCTATTATACAGAGTGAAGTAAGCCAGAAAGAAAAACACAAATACAGTATACTAATGCATATATATGGAATTTAGAAAGATGGTAACAATCACCCTGCTTATGAGACAGCAAAAGAGACACTGATGTATAGAACAGACTTTTGGACTCGGGGACCGGGAGAGGGTGGGATGATTGGGGAGAATAGCATTGAAATATGTATAATATCATATCTGAAACGAGTCAGTCCAGGTACGATGCCCTATAACAGATGCCTGGGACTGGAGCACTGGGATGACCTGGAGGGATGGTATGGGAAGAGGGGAGGGAGGAGGGTTCAGGATGGGGAACACGTGTACTCTGGTGGCGGATCCATCTCGATGTATAGTAAAAATAATACAATATTGTAAAGTTAAGCAAAATTAAAAAAAATAATAAAAAAATAAATAAAGGAAATGAAAGCGAAACCAGAGAGGAAAATTGAAGTTCAAAATCTTTTCTGCAATCTTTTTTAACCCCAAGAGTCCTCTAAGCAGGTAGCTATAAAAGGGAATGCAAAGACTGAAAATGCTTGCTCTCACTACCCTTTTCTTTTAAACACTGAAGAAGAAAACCACCCTTCTTGATGATGCACATACTTTGTAGAACACATTAAAAGGAGCATCTTCATGTGTGGACCAGTGGCATGTACTCCATGTACCACTGAAGCTAGTTTATAGCTTTATGACCCTGTGTTCTCTTCTCTATGTCTGTCTCATTTCCATCAATGACCAAGCCTAGACTTCATGAAGAAGACAGGGACCCTGGACATGAGCTCAATTCAATTGAACAAATGCTTATCACATGCAGTACTGTGCTGACTGCAAGCAATTCAAAGACAGATAGGACATAGACCCTGCATTTAAAAAGCTTGCTTTCCCGCCAGCATCATTTCTTCCACCTAGACATTTATTCCTATCCATTCCTTTCTTTCCTCTTTCCTCCATTCTGAGCTTGCCTGAGACCAATCCTTCACCCAGAAACTCTGAATTTATATTCTTCCCTCACTCCCTTGCCTATGACTCCATCTGATTGAACCTTATAAACCTCTTACTTTTTACTGGCTAGGATCAAAAGTAGATAGAGGTACAGATGAAACAAGAATGACAGAACATTGACAAATTTTGAAGCTGGGTAGTGAGTTCATGGAGGTTAATTAAATCATATGCTTATTTTGCCTGTGTTTGAAATTTTGCACTTAAAAAAGTTTTATAAAGAGCTATGCCAACCAGAGAACCACCTGAGTATTATAGACTTTTTTTATCTCCCACTGACCCTGGTCATACTTAATGTAAATATACACTTTTTTTCTACACCTGTGCTGGTCCCCTGTTGTGGTTGATGCTAATTCTGGGTGTAGAAGGAAATCTGAAAGGAAACAAGGAGAGTAAATCAACACATATCTAATTACGTCTCATCTTGTTAAAACTCCTTTGTTGGCTCTTTGACGAAAAAATTCAAGTTCTTTAAAATGACATTCATGACTTTGTATAATTTCCCACCTTATCTCACTTATGTTCAGCTCCACCTCACTTAATTTTTGTTTGTATTATCTACATGGGCATTATCAACTTCTTGAACCTAATGAATTTGCCATGAACTCTTATACCTTCTTGACCTTACAAATGCTAATCTCCTCTGCCTGGAAAGACATCTTTATCATCTGGGTCTCCTGGCTAATTCTTACTCATCTTTATCACTATACTGAAATACTACAGATATGTATTATCTTGCCAACCCTAACACTCTATTGTATATGTCTGTTACTCACATGTTTCTCTACTAGACATGAGCAGCTTGAAGGCTGAGATTGTGCCTTATGTATTTTTTCATATTCTCATCACCAGCCTAATGATTGCAGCTTAGTAGATGTTAACAATTTTTGTTAATTCAACCAATGAATAAAGGTACACACTACACTAAAGACATAGTCATATTATATACAAATATAAAGATAATATTAAGAAGTATCAGAAAAAAATGTGTTCCAATGACTCACTTGAATTTCTTAAAAAATCCTATAGTGCCTAATAAGACACTATTTTAGGGCACAGGGTAATGATGAAACAATGTCTCTGAGCTCACATAGCTTGAATTCTGTTTAGGGTACACAGATCATTAAAATAGAGAATATAGTATCAAGTAGTGGTAAGTATTATGAAAAGATTAAGGCAACATCAATGTTGGTGGGGGATAATAGACTACATGAAGAACCCAGCATAAGCTTTTCTGGGGAGATGATATTTTTGCAGGGACCTGAATGAAGACAGGTGACAAGCTAGCTGTTAATTAGGAAGAAGAGCAGTCTGAGCACAAGGAGCCAAAAGTGAAAAGGACTAGGATTGGGAATTGCAACAACTAGGAAATCTTGTGCCAAAACCTGAAATTCTACCTCCAGAAAGATGTATTCTTTGGGTTCCTACAGGCTTCTCTTTCTTCACTATTTTTCTATTAAAAATCAAACACCACTAGGAGCAGTGACATTTCAAGTCAAGATTAATTAACAACCTGCAGAAAATAAAACAAGAGCAGGAAGGGGAAGTGAATTGCAGAGCAGATCCTTGAAAGGAAAGACCAGAGGGCACTAAGCCTGTGTCACTGCCACATCTACACGGGTCCTCGATAGAGATAATGGAAATCACCTAGGTACAGGTGAGATGGGAAACAAGGAGGTACTACTGTCTCCTTGCCTCCCAGTTGTGCACACCTGTCTCCTCTCAGCCACACTGTCCAATTAGAAGGCAACCTCTAGACAGCACCAGGGTCAGTGACAGCAGGGTCTGGTAAACTCTAAGATCTGATCAGTCACTATAAAGAAAATAGAAGAATCAATTTTGTGTGACTTTGAGCAAATGACCCTGCTATGGCAAGACAGAAAAATGTGGTCCTTAGGACTCCAAGAGGCTGTTAGGTTCATAGCAGTGACTTTGCCACTGATACCACTTAGCTGTGGCAGTAACTAACAGAATGGTCAATAACACAGGCTCAGGAGGCCAAGATCACTGATCCTGAGAAAAGAGGAAAATGTGATGCTCTTGCAGACTCTTCAAATAATCAACAGAGCGCTAAGAGGCAAATAAAGAAGTTGACAGGTCTACCCAACAGCAGAGAGGCAGGGACATCAGCCAAGAACATGTGTCACAGAAGGAAAGTAACTTACCGTGCACACCAGTGAGATAATCAGACTAAGCTTTCTACTAATGTGTTAACAGAAACAGCCTCAACACCTAGTGTCCCACCACATACAAAGCACCATGCCCAAAGTGTGTTCTAACTGTTTTTCATTTCATTCTGATCAGCGCTTACTCTATCATGCATAGTTTGTACACAAGGAAACTGAGGCTCAAAGCCACATGCACAAGTGGTACAGCAAAAGCAGACACCTAGATTCATTTTTAATTGACATATAGTTGCTAGTAAAGTAATGCTCAAAATTCTCCAAGCCAGGCTTCAGCAATATGTGAATCGTGAACTTCCTGATGTTCAAGCTGGTTTTAGAAAAGGCAGAGGAACCAGAGATCAAATTGCCAACATCCGCTGGATCATCGAAAAAGCAAGAGAGTTCCAGAAAAACATCTATTTCTGCTTTATTGACTATGCCAAAGCCTTTGACTGTGTAGATCACAATAAACTATGGAAACTTCTGAAAGAGATGGGAATACCAGACCACCTGATCTGCCTCTTGAGAAATCTGTATGCAGGTCAGGAAGCAACAGTTAGAACTGGTCATGAAACAACAGACTGGTTCCAAATAGGAAAAGGAGTACGTCAAGGCTGTATATTGTCACCATGTTTATTTAACTTATATGCAGAGTACATCATGAGAAATGCTGGACTAGAAGAAACACAAGTTGGAATCAAGATTGCTGGGAGAAATATCAATAACCTCAGATATGCAGATGACAGCACCCTTATGGCAGAAAGTGAAGAGGAACTAAAAAGCCTCTTGATGAAAGTGAAAGTGAAGAGTGAAAAGGTTGGCTTAAAGCTCAACATTCAGAAAACGAAGATCATGGCATTTGGTCCCATCACTTCATGGGAAACAGACGGGGAAACAGTGTCAGACTTTATTTATTTGGGCTCCAAGATCACTGCAGATGGTGACTGCAGCCATGAAATTAAAAGACGCTTACTCCTTGGAAGGAAAGTTATGACCAACCTAGATAGCATATTGAAAAGCAGAGACATTACTTTGCCAACAAAGGTTCGCCTAGTCAAGGCTATGGTCTTTCCTGTGGTCATGTATGGATGTGAGAGCTGGACTGTGAAGAAGGCTGAGCACCGAAGAATTGATGCTTTTGAACTGTGGTGTTGGAGAAGACTCTTGAGAGTCCCTTGGACTGCAAGGAGATCCAACCAGTCCATTCTGAAGGAGATCAGCCCTGAGATTTCTTTGGAAGGAATGATGCTAAGGCTGAAACTCCAGTATTTTGGCCACCTCATGCGAAGAGTTGACTCATTGGAGAAGACTCTGATGCTGGGAGAGATTGAGGGCAGGAGGAGAAGGGGGCAACAGAGGATGAGATGGCTGGATGGCATCACTGACTCTATGAATGTGAGTCTGAGTGACCTCCGGGAGCTGGTGATGGACAGGGAGGCCTGGCGTGCTGCAGTTCATGGTGTCGCAAAGAGTCGGACACAACTGAGTGACTGATCTGATCTGATAGTTGATATACAAGGTTATTAGTGTCAAGCATACAATATAGTGATTTGACATTAATATACATTACCAATTGATTGCCACAATAAGTCTTTTATTTATTTGGGCCCTCTTTTTTTCTTGTTAAGTTTGGCTAAAGGTTTATCAATTATGCTTATCTTTTCAAACAATGAGCTCTTAGTTTCATTGATCTTATCTACTGACTTTTTTTAGTCTCTATATTATTTATCTGATGTTTAACGTTTATTATCTCCTCCCTTCTACAAATCTTGGGCTTTGTTTGTTCTTTCTTTAGGTGTAAGGTTAAGTTATTTGAGACTTTTCTTATTTCCTAAAGTAGGCCTGTATCGCTCTAAAGTTTCCTCTACTGATGTAGAGAACAGTCTTTTGGACTCTGGGAGAAGGAGAGGGTGGGATGATTTGGGAGACTGGCATTGAAATATGTATAATATCATATACGAAACGAGTCGTCAGTCCAGGTTCGATGCACGATACTGGATGCTTGGGGCTGGTGCACTGGGATAACCCAGAGGGATGGTATGGGGAGGGAGGTGGGAGGAGGGTTCAGGATGGGGAATACATGTATACCCGTGGCAGATTCATTTTGATATATGGCAAAACCAATACAATATTATAAAGTTAAATAAAATAAAATTTTAAAAAAAGGAAAAATTAAAAAATAAAGTTTCCTCTTAGAATTGCTTCTGCCATGTCTCATAGATTTTAGAATGCTGTGTTTTCATTTTTATTTGGTTCAATGTATTTTTCTTTAATCTCCCCCTTGATTTCGTCAGTGATTCACTGGTTGTTTAGTAGCATATTGTTTAGCCTCCACATATTTCTGTTTTTTCCAGTTTTCTTTTTGTAACTGATTTTGTTTCATATAATTGTTGTCAAAAAAGATGCTTGATATTACTTTATTCTTCCTAAATTTGTTGAGACATTTCATAATCTGACATGTGTTATATTCTGGAGAATTGTTCCATATATACTTGATAAGAAAGTATATTCTACTATTTTGAGGTAGAGTGCGCTACATATATCATTTGGTGTAAAGTGTTATTTAAAGCCCATTTTTACTTATTGAGTTTTGTCTGCGTATCTATCCACTGATGTAAATGGGTACTAAGTTCCCCTACTATTATTGTACCACTGTCAATATCTCCCTTTATGTTTGTTAATATTTGCCTTATATATTGAGGTGTTCCTATGTTGAGTGCATAGATATTTATAAGTGTTATTTCCTCTTGTATTGATCCATTTATCACTATGTAAGCCCTTCTTTGTTTCTTTCTAGTCTTTGCTTTTGTGTGTGTGTGTGTGTGTGTCCAACTCTTTTTTTTTTTTTTTAACTTTACAATATTGTATTGGTTTTGCCATATATCAAAATGAATCTGCCACAGGTATACATGTGTTCCCCATCCTGAACCTTCCTCCCTCCTCCCTCCCCATACTATCCCTCTGGGTCGTCCCAGTGCACCAGCCCCAAGCATCCAGTATCATGCATCGAACCTGGACTGCCAACTCGTTTCATATATGATATTATACATGTTTCAATGCCATTCTCCCAAATCATCCCACCCTCTCCCTCTCCCACAGAGTCCAAAAGACTGTTCTATACATCAGTGTCTCTTTTGCTGTCTCGTATACAGGGTTATTGTTACCATCTTTCTAAATTCCATATATATGCGTTAGTATACTGTATTGGTGTTTTTCTTTCTGGTTTACTTCACTCTGTATAATAGGCTCCAGTTTCATCCACCTCATTAGAACTGATTCAAATGTATTCTTTTTAATGGCTGAGTAATACTCCATTGTGTATATGTACCACAGCTTTCTTATCCATTCATCTGCTGATGGACATCTAGGTTGCTTCCAAGTCCTGGCTATTGTAAACAGTGCTGCGATGACCATTGGGGTACACGTGTCTCTTTCAATCCTGGTTTCCTCAATGTGTATGCCCGGCAGTGGGATTGCTGGGTCATAAGGCAGTTCTATTTCCAGTTTTTTAAGGAATCTCCACACTGTTCTCCATGGTGGCTGTACTAGTTTGCATTCCCACCAACAGTGTAAGAGGGTTCCCTTTTCTCCACACCCTTTCCAGCATTTATTGCTTGTAGACTTTTGGATCGCAGCTATTTTGACTGGCGTGAAATGGTGGTTTTGATTTGCATTTCTCTGATAATGAGTGATGTTGAGCATCTTTTCATGTGTTTGTTAGCCATCTGTATGTCTTCTTTGGAGAAATGTCTATTTAGTTCTTTGGCCCATTTATTGATTGGGTCATTCTTTAAAGTCTGTATTTTTTGATATAAGTATTGCCACCTGGCTTTGTCTTTCCATTTGCATGGAATATCCTTTTTATTTCCTTCACTTTCAATTTAGGTGTGTGTTTGCATCTGAAGTGAGGCTCTGATCTCATATGTGTAGGCCTTATATTTTTTATCCATTCAGCCATCCTATGTCTTTTAATTGAAGCATTCAGTCCACCTACATTTAAAGTACTTATTTATAGATACCTACTTAATTCCACTTTATTCATTGTTCTGGTTGTTTTTGTAATCCTCTGATCCTTTCTTCTCTTGTTCTCTTTTCCTTTTGATTTGATGACTTTCTTTAGGGTTATTATGTATTCTTTTTTTTTTTATTTTTTGTGTATCTGTTATAGGTTTTTGGTTTATTGTTATCATAGGTTTATATATAACAACTGATGTAGATGGCAGTCTATTTTAAGTTGATGGTTACTTAAGTTTGAGCCCATTCTAAAAGCACTACATTTTCATTTTACCCCTATGTTTTGTTCTTGGTGTCATATTTTATATATTTTTTATTTTATATATCACCTAACATATTATGTCAGATATAGATAATTTCTGTACTTTTGTTTTTTAACCTTCCTACTAACTTAATGGCAACCCACTCCAGTATTCTTGTCTGGAGAATCCCATGGACAGAGGAGCCCAGCAGGCTACAGTCCATGGGGTCGCAACTAAACCATCACCACCACTAATTTTATAAGTGGTTGACCACTACTTTTACTGTATTATTTTTAATGTGTGAGATTTTTTTTTCTTTCATAATTTTCTTGTTTCTAGTTATGCCCTTTTCTCTTTAAGGAAGTCTCCAACATTTTTTCAAGGCTAGGTCAGTGGTGATAAACTCCTTTAGCTTTTGGTTCTCTTGCATCAAGTCTCTGATGATCCTCATCCAGAATGAGACCAAACAGGGTGAAGAATTCTCCACCTTCCTTCTCACTCTGCCCCTCCTTCTCACTCTGCCCCTCTTCTACCCAGTTCTTCCCCAGCCTTGTTCCTTTTCTTCTCCTCTGTTTCAGAACCATCCTAGCAGAGTGTTTTGTCAGCTTGAGCAGTAGAACCAGGATGCCTAGATCCTAGCTCTACCACCTACTCCCTATGTGACAATGGACAAATTACTTAACCTCACTGTGTTTCTGCTTCCTCCTCTGTAAAATGAGAATGTTAGTATCTCATAGTACTTAAAGCAGGGCCAGTTCTCCATAATGAGAGCTCAGTAAAGATTGCTATTATAGTCACATTTCTTTCCCCTATCATGCCGGGCAACCACTGGTCGACTGGATCATCCACTATCCCAAATCCTCCTTGTCTTGTTTCTCTCTTCTGCACCAATCTCCCTAAAATCTCCCCATAACCTTGCCCTCAGCAAATAACCATTTGTCTCCATTCCTTTACTTCTGTGTTCTATCTGCCACTGCCTCAGCTAACAATGTCCAGGACAGTCTAGAGTTAATGCACCTGCTGCCCTTGAAGCTGGAAGAACTGATAGAGCCCCCAGTCCTTCCTGGAGATAAATAGTTCAAAGACACATCCTGTGAAACTCTTGCAGAGTAGAAAGCAGGTGGGCTTTGTAGAGAGATTACAGAAGTCAGAGAACACAGAAAGTCATAGCAGGTGCCATTTCTTTAGAGGCCAAGGACTCTCCACTCAGGAATAATAATGAGCCCTGGCCTAAGCACCCATATTTACATGACTGCTTGGAAGCAAAAGAAATCTATGCCAGCTAGTGTTTCAGGCTGATTAAAAGCATGTTCACTTGCCTTATCCATATGCACTATACCCCTTCCCACTCACTCAGACCGAAAATGTAGTTTCCCTTTGAACCAGGCCCCTTCAGTCAGAAGAGCTCTCTCAGCAGGCATACAGTCACACATAAACGCACATGCGCGCACACACCCTCTGATTGTCCCAGGTCTTGGAAATTCTCTCTGGAAGAGCCACATCTTTGATGACCCAGACTGTGAAAGGTGGTGAGTCAGTCATGCCCAAATTGAAAATGCCTTTCTTCAAGTGACTCTTTAATAAGATAATCCAATTTTTTTCTAAAGGATAAAACATTGAAAAAGTAAAACTCCCTATATCTCACTCACTCTTCCTCTCTCAACATAAATATTATGAGGCCTTTTATAGTACAAATCTTTGAAATGAGTCCCCTCTCTAGGGAGTTACACTTGGCACCTTCTGCATCTTATGCTGTGAATTATTGCAAAAAGTAAAATGGTAAATCTGGAAGGAAAGAAAAGAGAGGCAAGATGGAGCACAACTGAATTAGTTTCCTGGTAGCCCAGCATATAGTCCTGCCATTAACACACCCTAGGGTTACTGACCATATTCCTTGACACTACATGACGGGAAATACTATACTTCTAAACTCTGACAATATTTCTGTATGATCAGAGCAGAAAAAGTCTTCAGGGCTGGGCCATAGGTCTTTAGTACCCAAGCCCTGTGGAACCCAGTAGAGTGACTTCCACCCCATGAAAGCTCAATAAAATCCTAACTAGGGTGGTGATTCCTAGTTTCATGAAGATCTTCAACAATGAGTATGCACAGAGACTTCAAACTCAAATGGTTATTGGAGCCAGGAACTAACAAATATGAGTAAAATGGGAGCGGTGAAAACTGTGACCAGCTGGAGCACTCACAGCCCTCCTAAAGGTGGTTTTGCTACTCTGTACCAGCTGATGCTTGCTGTATAGGAATGCAAGTCTAAAGCTGCCAGATACTCCAGGTATTTTTTAAGAAACAGGAAATAGTATCTATTGAAAATTAATTCAATTTTTTAAAAAATCTTCATGCAAATAAAAAAATCAGAAGTTGAGTTGTAGGCCCTCAGCTTGCAACCTCTTACTATAAAAGGTCCATGTGCGTCTTAACAAGGATAAAGTTATTTATTGTCTTGGTACCTCTAATTCTCTAACCATAAAATGAAGATAATACCTTCCTAATGTGATTTTTTTGGAGGATCAAATGTATTACTTACTACATGGTAAGCATGGTATTTGGCACATAATAAGCATCATGATTGAAAAGTATACTTTTACACATTTCCCTAGACCCATCTAAATGAAATATGTAGTATGTAAGTCATAAATCCCGTGTTTGATTGTATAATCTCAATAAAGAACCTGTCAAGCTGTGTTGGAAGAGTATCCACTCATTTTCACAATATGTGACTGTAAAAAGTGAGTCAGAAAGGAGACAATTTGCTGTTCACTAAGAGTCACTGGAAGGAACAGGAAGAGTCTCACTGTCTCAGGATACACTTAACAGGAATGAACTCTGTTATGACTCAGCAATTTTCCTCATGGTTCTCCATATCAAAAAGACAAGGTTTGTAAAGGTGATGAACAACCTCAGCCTGTAAGCAGTCTTTAACTGTGGTGTTCAGTTTGTTATCTTTCAAGATAATTTGCAGAGTTTCACGATAGACATTCATTCCACTTAGCATCACTTAAGGATACGTTTTTAAATCGGATCTAGCTAAAGTCTCACAGAGTCAGACATGACTGAAGCGACTTAGCAGCAGCAGCAGCTAAAGTAAAAATCCTTGAAAAATAGGAATTCACAGGCCAGAGTCCACTGTAAAGCATGGGTATTCAAACTCAATAGCCCCTTGTATTTCCAAGTGTGGTCCTGGGGTGGCAGCATCAGTATTACCTGGGAGCTTATTAGAAACACAGTATCTTGGGCCTCGCCTACTCACTGAGACAGAATGTTCCCTCCCAGGGGATCTACACACAAAATAAACCTGAAAAACATGATTGATTAAGTTATTCCTATAATGTGTGTGTGATCAAGGAAAGGGATAGGAAGGAAGATGAGGAATTTCACCTTCAAAATTACAGGGATGGTTTTTACTGTTTGATAACCCTCTCAAGGGAAAAAAAAATTTTTGAAAGCCATCCCTCACCATCTGTTCAATTATAGACTTATAAAGATTCCAAATATTCCAAAGAAACCTAAAGGTTTATCCTAGAATGAGGCCCAGTTTGGTGGGAGTTGCTTTAGGCTGAGACTCTGATTGGGGTATTACCATCCTTCAGCCTTGCTGCTGGGACCTGCTGTTCACCCCTCCAAGGAGAGAAAGTGAGTCCAGTGCTTTGTTGGTGTGGCAACAAAATCAGGGCAAGGGGCCAGGTCCAGTTTGCCAGGAAATACCACTGACAGCCTTGCTCATTCCCAAGGGATAACTGAAGTAGGTAGGTAAGTCATACTTTTTCAAAAATGAAGAAAGGAAGGAATGAGGGGAGAGAAGATGAGAATGAGGGAGAAGGAAGGAAGGAAACAAAACTCATTGTCAGGATATTTACTTGCCTGGAAAATCCCATGGACGGGGGAGCCTGGTAGGCTGCAGTCCATGGGGTCGCTACGAGTCAGACACGACTGAGCGACTTCATTTTCACTTTTCACTTTCATGCACTGGAGAAGGAAATGGCACCCCATTCCAGTGTTCTTGCCTGGAGAATCCCAGGGACAGGGGAGCCTGGTGGGCTGCCGTCTATGGGGCTGCACAGAGTCGGATATGACTGAAGCGACTTAGCAGCAGATTAGCAGCAGCCATTGCCATCTTTCCTTTTTTTCTAGCTGTTGAAAAGCCAGTGCTTCTATAAACCATCCTGGGCTAATCATAAATGAGAGAGAGGTGCTGTCAATGAACCTCCTGAAAGTAGCTCAGGAGAGGCATAGGGCTTTATTTTGAGCTGGAGACCCACCTCACATGTAGGAGAAGTCAGCCACATTTACTCCTCCTCCTTGTGTAGCCCCTAGGCAGGCTGACACTATTCATTTATGAGGCTGTTCCCTGCCAGCCTAATGTTCAGGCATGGAAGGGGTAGATATTGGTCCACAGTTTGGCTTCCATTCCCTGACAATTCCTTCACTGCCCTGTCAGCATGGCTGCATATTAGTGAATACTCTCCAAAGTCTCCACAGCACGTGACCAGCCATCAACACAGTCCAGTGGCTCTTACTATAAGCAAAATGCTAAAATCCACTCTTTAGAAGAAACAGGTTGTAAAATCAGCTCATAATATTTTATAAATTATCTTACATTTTCCTCTAAACCCTCTGTTTTTGTGGATAATACAGATATTCCTGAAAAACAGCATGTGTGCACACACATCCCTTGTTCGAAGAAATCTCTCAGAGAAGAATTCATAAAAATATAAGTTTACTAGTAACTCGACCAACAATGGTATATACAGGCTGCAGCACATTGGTTTAATTCTTCAAGTTCTTCAGGTTTCACAATACACAACAAATATTTTAAAATATCATCTATGAGTCTAACATCCTGCTAACTAACCCAAATCTTCATAATTCTTGGAGGAAAGAATCAATTAGCTATGTTAATAGTATGTTATTATTTGATCAGTATAGGAGTGCCTCGGGATAAAACTAGTTCAGTATCGAACACATACGTGTATGAAAAACTAAAAACATAACACATCCTAGCTGAGTCATTTTTCTTTTAATAATTGAGCCTTCAGGAACATTTGCACAGAAGACATTGTCTCTGTACCATAAGTCATGGAATTGAAGGAAAGCTTTTTGTCAGCTCAGCAGAGCCCTGGCATGTAGGAAAGCCAAGAAACTCTGTCTGGGAGTCAGAGAGCAAACCATCAGGGTCTCCAGAGAACCTTGCTGTACACGAACCATCATTTCATTTTCTAAAGCAACAATCTTTTGGATGATTATTGATCTGAGTATGAGGAGGGGGCCCCTGTTCACATACCCGCTGTAAAGGAAGCAGGAGGAACAAGTGTGGCTCCCTCAAGTCTACCCTGCCGGTTATTCCCTGTCTCAGCCCCCTTGCTTCTCCTTAGCCGAGATCCCAATTTGAAACTATATTGCTTATGTGTCAGCTTGTTTGTAATTTATTAGTGATTATCATCCTCCATCTCCCAAACTCTAGGAAGGTAGGGCTCACACTGCTTTAGTTCTTTATGTCCAGTGCCTAGCACAGTTCCCAGTCCATAAGAGGAGTTAATCTTTCTTAATTTAAAAACAAAAGTTTTGCCAAAGCAAATCAATGCTGAAACAGCGAGGCTGCACCCCCAACCTCGCATCACCTGTGTCTCACTCCTTCTGCTGGCCAAGACTCACACTTGTTGTCAGGGTTTCTGAAAAATGAGACAGACGCCATCTCCACTCCCTAATGAGATGCTTGTTTGTAACCCTGCAATATCACTGCAGTGAAAGCTGAGAAGCCAGAAAGTTTCCAACAGGAATGACACCTCAGAAAGATAGCATTATCAAATGAACTTCTTACACATTTACAGTGAGTAGCACTTCTTTTGTGGTTTGGGAAGAGCAAGGAAAGAGCAGCCCTTAGGTATCATTCTAAAACTCACAGCATTCCTTTCCCTAAAGAGCCTGTGTCATCCACCCTGCAAATGATGATCTAGGTTAGATTTCCAAGGTAAACCCTGAAGTTGTGCATTGAAGCAAGGTACCCTCAGCCCCATTTTCTCATGGCTCGAGCAGCTGGACCAGCACCCAGCACATAGCGCATCCAGGGACACTTGACTGTTGATGAACAAAAAGGAAGCATTTCCCTAATACTCGACTATGTAATTAATTTGTAAATGCCTAGAAGTGAAAATAATATCAGGAAAAGCTACAATTTAATACATCCAGTAAGAAGATGCTCAACACCACTCATTATCAGAGAAATGCAAATCAAAACCACTATGAGGTACCATTTCACACCAGTCAGAATGGCTGTGATCCAAAAGTCTACAAGCAATAAATGCTGGAGAGGGTGTGGAGAAAAAGGAACCCTCTTACACTGTTGGTGGGAATGCAAACTAGTACAGCCATCATGGAGAACAGTGTGGAGATAACTTAAAAAACTGGAAATAGAACTGCCTTATGACCCAGCAATCCCACTGCTGGGCATACACACTGAGGAAACCAGGATTGAAAGAGACACGTGTACCCCAATGTTCAATGCAGCACTGTTTACAATAGCTAGGACATGGAAGCAACCTAAATGTCCATTGGCAGAAGAATGGATAAGAAAGCTGTGGGACATATACACAATGGAATATTACCCAGCTATTAAAAAGAATGCATTTGAATCAGTTCTAATGAGGTGGATGAAACTGGAGCCTATTATACAGAGTGAAGTAAGCCAGAAAGAAAAACACCAATACAGTATACTAATGCATATATATGGAATTTAGAAAGATGGTAACAATAACCCTGTATACGAGACAGCAAAAGAGACACTGATGTATAGAACAGTCTTTTGGACTCTGTGGGAGAGGGAGAGGGTGGGATGATTTGGGAGAATGGCATTGAAACATGTATAATATCATATATGAAACGAGTTGGCAGTCCAGGTTCGATGCATGATACTAGATGCTTGGGGCTGGTGCACTGGGATGACCCAGAGGGATGGTATGGGGAGGGAGGAGGGAGGAGGGTTCAGGATAGGGAACACATGTATACCTGTGGTGGATTCATTTTGATATATGGCAAAACCATTACAATATTGTAAAGTTAAAAAATAAAATTAAAAAATAAGCCCAACATTCAAAAAACTAAAAAAAAAAAAGTTTTTAATACAAAGTATTTGTGGCAAGAAAAACATTGAGTCAAAAAATTGGGGGAGCAGATCCAAAAAAATTAAACTCAGGGATTTTTAAAAATCTTGTAAGAATTAATGGTATATAAGGACTTACCAAAGATTGTATGACTGTATACATTATCATGGGCTTCCCTGGTGGCTCAGTGATAAAGAAATTGCCTGCAATGCAGGTGACAAAGGAGACCCAGGTTTGATCCCCAGGTTTGGAAGATCCCCTGGAGGAGGGCATGACAACCCACTCCAATATTCTTGCTGGGAGAATCCCATGGACAGGAGAGTCTGCCAGGCTACAGTCCATAGGGTTGCAGAGTTGGACACGACTGAAGCACCTTAGCACACACGCATATGTTATCTATCACACATTCCTTTGACATCTTGATTTTTCTTTATATAAAATGCTGAGAGTAATTTCTCACACTGGACCAGACTAGCTTGTGTTTTCTTTTCTAGTTTCTAAATGGAATTGAATGCTTCAGGAAATCTTTTTTTTTTTTTTTTTGCCCTACCTTGGCCTTGAGTCTC
The DNA here is from genome assembly GCA_935064755.1 of Tragelaphus eurycerus. Classification (NCBI taxonomy): domain Eukaryota; kingdom Metazoa; phylum Chordata; class Mammalia; order Artiodactyla; family Bovidae; genus Tragelaphus; species Tragelaphus eurycerus. Next base: position 11,552,700 of record CAKXYN010000038.1, read on the forward strand.
CGGTTCTCTTTGGGTCAAGTTACTTCTGTAGCCAAAGGGAAGCTTGTCGTGTTCTATAAAGCAAAGGGATAAGTATTGCAGATAGAATGGCTGGATGCAATAATTTATTGGATGTAAAAGTATATGAGTCTTTTGATAATGCATTTAAATGACATCCTCCCAGTGTGCTGAAAGGAAAAATATACTAGATGAGCAAAAGAATCACTAAGAAAGAAAAGAAAAATGGTGAATGGTAGACCTGACTCTCTTGTTCCCAGGTAGAAAAATGGACAAAACAGTCCAGAAAATACCTGACTGACTAGGCCACTGAACTGGGGAGTAACCAACAGAATCCCACTAGTATTCTGTGGTCATCCCATCCCCTGTGGAGATGATCCTCCTTTCTGTGACTTAGGGAGCAGATAAGTGCCCTGACAAGAAGTTAAAACCTCTTAAACATAGTCACATCCTCCAATACATGATTCTGTGCTAGAATAGTGCAGTTTGAAATACCAGTATTCTCAATCTCTTGCAAACAATGAACATCTTTACTAATTTCTCTGTGCCTTGTCTCTCTAGTCATAATGGGGGCATACTATTAGTGATGACTTCATTGAGTTATTGAAAAAATCAAACGTAAAGCTTTTAGATGAGGCATTGGCATGTAGAAAGCATGATATGTGCCTGAGATCAAATGTGATGATGATGATGATGATAACAACTATGATGATGCTTTCCTTTTCATATAGGAAGGTACTTCCCTAGCAAACTTCAGTGACATAAAGAGATAATGCATTGCTTTTTCAGTGCTAGTCACCGTGTAGGTTTGTACTATTGAGCCCAATTCTTCACCTCCTCTCTATAGTCATGCTTTACTTACTTATTTTGGCAAAAGGGATGGGGTGTTAGAAATGACATTGTGTTGGTGTGACACCCAGGCCTTAAGGAGCCTTGAATGTTTTGCTTGCCCTCTTGCACCTCTAATACTGCCATGCAGTATTAGACACAGACATGCAGTGGGAGTCTGCTGGGCCAAGGGTACTAAGAGATACATGAAGCAGACCAGAAGATCTGGAGTGCGTCTTGTGTCTACTATTACATGCCATTGAGATTCTCTAGTTGTTCATCATGCAGCAAGTTAATTCAGGCATACTCCATACATTAGAATTAATAGAAATAACAATGACAAGAATATGCAATAACGGGATTAGAAGCAAGCTTCGCTTTATTGAAGTGTGCATATGTATGTGTGTGTGTATGTCAAAACTTAAGGAATTTTATAATATCAGTCAAATATGGCAATTACATATGGTTCAACTTAAATATTCTACAGTTTGTACATTGTGGCCACTATTTAAAATACATTCATATGTAACATATACACACTATTACATGTTAAATAATCAACAAAGACTTACTGTGTAACACAGGGAATTCTATTCAATATTCTGTAATAATCTAAATGGGCAAAGAATCTGAAAAAGAATAGATGTATGTATAACTGAATCACTTTGCTATACATTCAAGATTAGCACAACATTGTAAATCAACTACACTTCAATAAAAAATAAAAACTTAAAAATAAATAAATAAAACTATGTAAACAAGGAAAGAAAAAATTTTAAACACATTCATTTATCAGTTGGAAGGAGAGGTTCTTAAAATTAAATGAGGGGGATTTCAAACAGCTTATCACATAACTGACATTCATTAAATATTTACTGGAAAGGTTTCTGAATAAAGACAAGAAACCAGACTATACTTTGTATTTGCATCCTATTTAAAGGAATTCTCTAAGAGCTTTATAACATGGGCATATATTTTTGGGATCCTGAGCAAGCTTTGCTCAAGAGCAGGGAAGCCTCTAAAACCCAAGAGTTCTGTGTCCATTGGCTACTCTATATTTTCCTTTTGGTTACATCAAATTCAAGTATAAATGTATTGAATACTGAGAAGTAAGTGCTTTCTCCTCTTCAAAAGTAGGTCAAATAATACATATCAGTGTTCTATATTGTCAAAATGGGGAATGGATCAAAATATTAATTTTCTTTCATAAAATATATTTGTGCCTTATGGATAGTCTCAAAATAAAAACTCTTGTGGTGATATTGGAGAACAATTTAGTAAATGGAGTTATAGTTTTCTGTTACTGTCTATTTTGGGGATTAGTGCTATCATCCCATTATCTAGATCCAATCCATGCCTAATAAATATACTAAAGAAAAGCATCTTGTTCCACTTCTCCACACCATTTGTGCCATGCTTACATCACAATGTTCCTCATTCAAGTACTCACGTCTGAGTGTTTACCAGATTTTAGCATCCCATCATAAGGTTTAGCTTAAGAATCTCATCATGTTGTTTAGCTTAAATGGATAGTTCAGGCTGAAATAAGTTGCTTACAAACATAAGATGACTCTTCCATTTTTAACTGCCATGAAGAGTTTTACTATTGTAAAATGAGCAACTGTTGTCAAGCTGCTTCCTCTCATGTAGTATAAAATGACCCATTTTAGTAACCATGGTTATCACCAAAATTCTCAGTCTGAAGCAGATGCACGTCCACTGTTGAGGGAAAGGGCTGAAGAGCATTCACTTCCAGGCTTGCATTCCATTTTTAATCCAACAATGCCTATTCTACAAATAGGCATTGATGTACTTTCACCTCATAGTCTGCCACTAGCTTTCTCTCTCGCTCTGATCAGACAGGACTAAACTGGGAACATACACATAACACACACACACACACACACACACACACACATTTTCATGTCCCTAGTGATGACAGAGAATAAATCTCAGACCAGTTTTCTCCAAGCTCCTAGATAGCTGGGTGATCTTCAGCTATTTCCTGGCACGTACTTGGAAAGCAATGGCAGATTAGAAGGTAGCTCTGAGATAAAGAAGGTGCCACTCTCCCCAAATCAAGACATTTAGCTTTCCTTTCCTCTGCTCTCTTTCCCTGACCACAGAAATCAGGGGTCCTTTACCAGACTGGCTACCATACAGCAGGGACTGGGTGAGCTAATGGTCACGTGTGGTCATGGAAACCATATAGCAAGCGTGTCATTCCATGCTGCAGGCAACGATCGCCAGGAAGCAAAATATACCAGGTCAGCAGAGAAGTAGAAAAGCTGTATGTTTATTCCAAATAAGCAATTAAGATACATGTTTTAATTTCTTACTATACCAGTTTCTCAATCTAGGCACTAAAGCTGATATCTTTATCCACCTGGGGAAAGTTGTACGTTCCTGATGATGGTTTAAGTACAATGCTTTAAGGATCTATAGTCCTTTATTAATTGTAAACACTTTTAGAAACCGATCTTATTTTGTCCTTGCAACAGTCCTCAATAGCAGTTTCTGCAGAAGGTTGGTACTTTTTATAAATATAGAAGCTGAGGAGCAAACATCAAATATTTTCCAAGATCAACTTCCTAACTCTCAAAGCAGTGTTTTTCTATTCTTCCAGCACTGCACTGAGTCTGTAGAAAAACAATCATGTGAAATCCTCCATGAAAAGGGTACACAACATGTATTCTTAGCCTAAAGTCTTGAGAAGCCTAAAATAAAAATTCCTTAAATAGTTTAACTCAAAAGTTCCTTAATTTATTGTTCATAAAACCCATTTGTTGTTCAAATTTTATAAGCATCCAAGAATTACCTCTTAGGTCATTTTGGAATTTTATGAGTTTCTCAAAGCAAGGACTATATTTTATTCAAGAGTGTATTTGAGTGATGTTATGAATCGAAGGACTATGCCCCCACCCATCATCCCCCATTCATATATTGAAGTCCTAACCTCTAATACCTCAGAATGTGACCTCCTTTTTCAGGAGGTTCATTGCAAATGTAATCAGTTAAAATAAGGTCATACTGGAGTATATTATTGGGCTCCTATTCTGTCTTTGGAAGGAATGATGCTAAAGCTGAAACTCCAGTACTTTGGCCACCTCATGCGAAGAGTTGATTCATTGGAAAAGACTCTGATGCTGAGAGGGATTGGGGGAAGGAGGAGAAGGGGACAACAGAGGAAGAGATGGCTGGATGGCATCACTGACTCGATGGACGTGAGTTTGAGTGAACTCCGGGTGTTGGTGATGGACAGGGAGGCCTGGCATGATGTGATTCATGGGGTTGCAAAGAGTTGGACACGACTGAGTGACTGAACTGAACTGAAATGAGATAGCATACTGAAAAGCAGAGACATTACTTTGCCAACAAAGGTCAGTCTAGTCAAGGCTATGGTTTTTCCAGTGGTCATGTATGGATGCGAGAGTTGGACTGTGAAGAAAGCTGAGCCCCAAAGAATTTATGCCTTTGAACTGTGGTGTTGGAGAAGACTCTTGAGAGTCCCTTGGACTGCAAGGAGATCTAACCAGTCCATTCTAAAGGAGATAAGCCCTGGGTGTTCTTTGGAAGGAATGATGCTAAAGCTGAAACTCCAGTACTTTGGCCACCTCATGCGAAGAGTTGACTCATTGGAAAAGACTCTGATGCTGGGAGGGATTAGGGGCAGGAGGAGAAGGGGACAACAGAGGATGAGATGGCTGGATGGCATCACTGACTCGACGGACGTGAGTTTGAGTGAACTCCAGGAGTTGGTGATGGACAGGGAGGGCTGGCATGATGTGATTCATGGGGTTGCAAAGAGTTGGACACAACTGAGCGACTGAACTGAACTGAACTGAATTGAGTATGACTTGTGTCCTAATAAAAGGGAAATTTTAGACACAGATACACACACAAAGAAACACCACATGAAGATGAAGGAAGAGATCAGGGTCATGTAGCAAAAGTCAAGGAACACCAAAGACCACCAGAAAATCACCAGAATTGAGGAAAGAGACATGGAACAGATTCTCTGTCACAGCCCTCAGCAGGAACACATCCTGCCGAAGTCCTGATCTTAGACTTCCAGCCCCCAGAACTGTAAGACCATGAATATCTGCTTTTCTAAGCCTTCTTGATCTGTGTTCCTTTGTTACAGCAGCCCTAGGAAACTAACAGAGGTAATAAGAACAGAGTATAGTCATTCACTTCCCACATTCAACAAATACTAAGAAATACTCAGGAGGATAAGAAGTCCCTGTCCTCACAGAGGTGACATTCTAGTGGGGGAGACAAAGTAAATAAATGAAAAATGCAATTTATCTCTATTTACAAGAGGAAATTGAGGCTCAGAGATTGATATTTTGTCCAAAATATAGAGTCTTATCCATGAGCACGATAGGGAATCCCAGAAGATGCATTCCCAGTAGCATGTCACTCTGTGTACATCCAGCACTCAAAGCCTCATCTTTAAATTTTATTGCTAAATAACATGAAATTCTCTTTCCTGGCTCTCATTTACCAAAAAGTATGGAGTCAAAGTACTGGATTTGAAGTTGGGGAACCTGGACTGAGTTTCTAAGTTGCTTTCTGTGCAATCCATTACATTATTTTAAACATGAGTCTCAGCTTTCTGAATAGTACCTATTCCATAATTTCCCAGGCGGTGCAGTGGTAAAGAATTTGACCCTTGGGTCAAGAAGATCCCCTGGAGTACGAAATGGCAGTCCACTCCAGTATTCTTGCCTGGAGAATCCCCAAGGACAGAGAAGTCTGGCAGTCTCTTTGGGGTGGCAGAGTCGGACACAACTAAGCACCACACAGATATCTTTTAGTATACCATTTTAACTTCCTTGTTGTACCGTATGTTTATTGTGAAGAGTAACTGGTGATTAACACCCAGAATTTAATTCTTCTGAATCTTATATTGTCTCAATCTCATAGATTCTAAACATCTCTCCCATAAATTTGTAGTATTTATGCTTTGCTTTTGTGTTTCAGTTCTTTGTTTGGTTTTGGGTTTTGGCTCCTGGTTCCTAATTTATCTACTCAGAGGTTCTGAGTTTGTAACCACATCTGGATTTCAAGGCCAGAAGTTGTTATTGGTTAGGTTCCATGAAATGTATATTAAAGTGCCAAATATCTCTGTATTCCCACTCCTCTCCCCACCATACACACATTAGACAGATAATTGAGTTAACATCCCTTTTCCGCTGAGAGTGACGCATTATCACTACATGGGGAAAATGTGGAAACAGTGTCAGATTTCACTTTCTTGGGCTCCAAAATCAAAGCGGACGGTGGCTGCAGCCATGAAATTAAAAGATGCTTGGTCCTTGGAAGAATATCTATGTCAAACCTAGACAGTGTTTTAAAAAGCCGAGTCATCACTTTGTCAACAAAGGCCCATATAGTCAAAGCTATAGTTTTTCCAGTAGTCATGTATGGATGTGAGAGATGGACCATAAAGAAGGCTGAGCACCAAAGAATTGATGCTTTCAAACTGCTGGAGAAGACTCTAGAGAGTCCCTTGGACAGTAAGGAGATAAAACCAGTCAATCCTAAAGGAAATCAGTCCTAAATATTCATTGGAAGGACTGATGCTGAAGGTGAAACTCCAATACTTTGGCCACCTGATGGAAAGAGAGCTGACTCATTGGAAAAGACCCTGATGCTGAGAAAGATTGAGGGCAAGAGAAGAAGGGGATGACAGAGGATGAGATGGTTGGAGGGCATCACTGACTCAATGGACATGAGTTTGAGCAGACTCAGGGAGACAGACAGTGATGGACAGAGAAGCATGGTGTGCTGCACTTCACGGGGTCACAGAGAGTCAGACGTGACTCAGTGACTGAACAACAGCAACATGGTAGGGCTGATGGAAGGTGAGGGTTGTCTGAGTAACAAGGACCCCACACACATATTTAAACACGCGATACCATCTGCTTTTCCCAACTTCTGATGGGAAGGACATCCATCAGATATGCTATCCATCCACTGGCTGATGATAGGACATCCATCAGCCAGTCCTAAACAAATAGAAATGAAAACCTAAAGCTAGCAAAAGAAAGGAAATAATAAAGACTAATGCAGAGATAAATAAAGAATTTTTAAAAAGAGAAAAATCAATAAAATCAAAAGTTGGTTCTTCAAAAAGTTCAACAAAATTGATAAGCTTTAACAAGATGGACCTAGAAAAAAAGAGAGAAGACTCAAATTTTAAAATTAAAAGAGAAAGTGTAGATGTTATCTAGATTCTACAGAAATAAAAAGGATTATAAGAGACTGCTATGAATAACTGCAAACCAACAAATTGGATAACCTAGATGAAGTGGACAAATTCCTAGAAACACAAAATCTACCAAGACTAAATCACAAGAAATAAAAAATCTAAATAGACCTATAACGAGTAAGGAGATTGAATCAATAATCAAAAATCTCTGAAGAAAGTAAAGCCCTGCACATGATTGCTGCACTGGTGAATTCTACCAAATATCTAAAGAATAACTAATATCAATTTCTTACACTTTTCCCAAAAATTAAAGAGGAGGGAAGACTTTTCTCATTCTTTGAGGCGAGTATCACCCTGATTCCAAAGCAAGATGCTACATTACAAGAAAATGAAACTATACCCCACAACATATATGAACACTGATGCAAAAATCCACAACAGAACACTAGCAAACAGAATTCATCAGCATATTTAAAGGATTTTATAACATAACTAATTGGGATTTATTCCTGGAAGGCAAGAATTGTTCAGTACATGAAAAAAAAAATCACTGTAAAAAAAATCACATCAACACAATGAAGGGAGGAAAAATATGATCATTTCAATTTGACAAAATTCACCACCCTTTCAAGATAAAACATTCAGTTAAACTAGAACTAGAAGAAAGCTACCTCGACATAATAAAATATATGTATGAAAAACCCATAGCAAATATCCTATTCAATAGTAAAAGACTGAAAACTTTTCCTTTAAGATGAAGAACATGCAAGAATGCCAGTTTTCAAACTTCTGTTCAACCTTGTACTAGAATATCATAATAGCCAGAGCCATGAGGAGAAAAAGGAAAGAAAGAAATCCAAACTAGAAGAAGAGATTATTCACAATTATGTACAATTATCTCTATTTGCAGGTATCTCTATTGCAAGACGGGGAAGGCAATGGCACCCCACCCCAGTACTCTTGCCTGGAAAGTCCTATGGATGGAGGAGCCTGGTGGGCTCCAGTCCATGGGGTCGCTGGGAGTTGGACACGACTGAGCGACTTCACTTTCACTTTTCACTTGCATGCATTGGAGAAGGAAATGGCAACCCACTCCAGTGTTTTTGCCTGGAGAATCCCGGGGACGGGGGAGCCTGGTGGGCTGCCGTCTATGGGGTCGCATAGAGTCGGACATGACTGAAGCGACTTAGCAGCAGCAGCAGCTATTGCAAAACATTTATATATCTTATATGCATAAAATCCTAAAGATTTCACATAAAAAGTTTTTAGCGCTTATAAATGAATTCAGCAAAGTATCAATATACTGAGTTAATACACAAAAATCAGCTGCATTTCTATAGACAAACTGTGAAAAATTGAAAAAGAAAATTGCAAAAACAATACTTACAATAGCATCAGAAAGTAAACTTAAGAATTAACAAAGCAGATGAAAGACTTGTACAATGAAAACTCAAAATATTGCTTAAAGAAATTAAAAGAGGCATAAGTAAATGGAAAGACATCCCATGTTCATGAATCGGAAGATTTAATATTGTTAAAATACTACCCAAAGCAATCTACAGATTAAGTGTAACTGCTATCAAAATCCCAATGATGTTTTTGCAGAAATAGAAAAACACATCCTAAAGTTCATATGGAATCTCCAGGGGACCTGAATAGCCAACATAATCTTAAAAAGAAGAATAAAACTCGAGGGTTCACACTTTATGATTTCAAAACTTACTACAAGTCCATAGTAATGAAACAATGTTATATTGGCATCAGATCAGATCAGTCGCTCAGTCGTGTCCAACTCTTTGCGACCCCATGAACCGCAGCACGCCAGGCTTCCCTGTCCATCACCAACTCCCGGAGTTCACTCAGACTCACATCCATCAAGTCAGTGATATTGGCATAAAGATATATATATATATAGACCAATGAAATAGAGTAGAGAGGCCAGATAGAAATCTTTTTTATATGTCAAATTATTTTAGACAAGGGTACCATGATCATTAAATGGGAAAAGTGTTTTCAAAGGAATGGTGCTGGGAAAATTGGATAGTCACATGCAAAAGAATGAAATTTAACTCACCTGATGCCATATATAAAAATTTACTAAAAATAAATCAAGGTGTTAAGGAAAGCCCTAAAACAATAAAACAGTCAGAATAAAGTGTAGGGAAAAAGCTTCAGGACACTGTATTTGGCAATAATTTCTTGGATATGACACCAAAGGCACAGGTAACAAAAGAAAAAATAGACTAACTGGGTTTCATGAAAATCAAAAAATTTTATGCATCAAAAGACACCGTCTACAGAGTAAGAACGCAACTTGCAGAATGGGACAAAATATTTGCAAATCATATACTTGATAAGGGATTAATAAGCAGAATACATAAAGACTCATTAACCACACACACACACACACAAAGTGATTCAACAATGAGCAGAGGACTGAAATAGACCTTTCTCCAAAGATATACAAATGGTCGATAAGCACATGAAAAGATGCTTATTTCCCAAATAATCACTAATTATTAGGGAAATACAAATTAAAATTACTATGAGATACCACATCACACCCATTAGAATTGGTACTATCAAAAAAAAAAAAAAAACAGAAAACAGCAGGTGTTAGCAAAGTTACAGAGAAATTGGTACTCTTGTACATTGTTGGTAGAAATGTAAAATGGTATAGCCTCCGTGGCAAAGAGTATGACAGTACCTCAAAAGATTGAAAACAGAATACCCATATAATTCAGCTGGTTTCCTTCTGGGGATATATCTAAAGGAATTGAAAGCAGAGTTTCAGAGTGATATTTTTAAACCCCTACTCGTAGCAGTTGTTCACAATAACTACAACATGGAAGCAAGCCAAGAGTCCCTCAACAGATAAATAGATAAACAAAATGTGGGATATACATTCAATGCAATAGCATTCAGCCCTTACAAAAATGGGAAGTTCTGACATGTGCTACAACAACATGGATGAACTGCAAGGGCATTATGCTAAGTGAAATAAGCCTGTCACAAAAAGACAAGAACCATAGGATTCCATTTAGAGAAGGTACTTTGAATAGTCAAAATCATAAAGACAGAAAATACAATAGTGGTTTCCAGGAGCTGGGGTTAGAGGAGGAATGGGAAGTTATTGTTTATAATGTTTCAGATTTACAAGATAAAAAGAGTTATGAGGATGGATAGTGGTGATGGCCACACAAAACTGTGAATATATTTCCTACCACTGAACCGGACGCTTTAAAACGGCTGATGGTAAATTTTGTTGTTTGTATTATACCACAATAAAAAATGTATAATTAATGATTTGTCTGATTTTCAGCATAATATATAAAAAATTGTTAAGTTTGGTAATACTATTGGAGTGTTAAAAGAACTCAGAATTACCATATTTGTAATTTATTTTAGTAGAGTATGAGTTTTTTGAGTACTTGAAATTTTCTGAAAATTTTTTAAAAAGAATTAGTGACATTTTTATTATACTACTATTAACACATTTATATTTTAAAATGCTTAGGATAACTTTAGTCTCTAAGTCACAAAAGATTTTTAAAACCTCCCTTAAAAGTAATTGCTGAAATGTTCTAAATTTATATGTAGAATCATATTTTAAGTAAAACTGAAACATTTAAGAAAAAATTAGATTCATCATATTATTACTTTAATACATCAAAGGTTAATTTAAAAATTCAAGTAACCCCTAAATAATCTTTATTGTTGTATGTGTTAGTCGCTCAATCATGTCCAACTCTGCGACCCCATGGACTGTAGCTCACCAGGCTTCCTCTGTCCATGGAATTCTCCAGGCAAGAATACTGGAGTGGGTTCCCATTTACTTCGCCAGGGGATCTTCCCGATCCAGGAATTGAAACCAGGTCTCCCGCATTGCAGGAGGGATTTAAAAAGCTATTTTCAAGGCCACCAAAATAATCTGATTAAATGTATTTATCATTTTTCATGATTTCTCCATATACATTTTTAGAATAACCTATCCACTACCAATCTGAATACCTATGATAAACTTTAATTTTCAAATTAGGCACAGAAAGAAATTAACAATAACTATTAATAGAAGTATAACAATATACTGTAATAAAAATTATTTTATAACTTATCTTTCTCAAGATACCTCATTATACAAATTTAACGCCTTTTCCCTCTTAACCAAGCACTTATGCACTGTGGCTGTAATTTTTGCTGTTTGAGGTGTGACAGCAAAACTAACACGAATTTCTTTTTCCTTTTTCACAATTTCATAGACAGAAGAGTCATTCTTCATATAGATCTTAGCAATCTCAGCCTGTGATTTTTTTTTTCTTTCCTGATTAAGTGGAGAACTATCACTTTTTCACTGGAAGGACTTCACAACTCTTTGGGATGTCCAAATTGAGATTTGGACATTACTGCTCTCATGCTTTGGGGCCATTATTAGGTAAAATAAGAGTCACTAGAACACAAGCACTGTGATACCACCACAGTCAACCTGATAACCAAGAGAGGTTCTAAGTGACTAACTGGCAAGATATGCTGGACAAAGGGATGATTCATGTCCTGGGAGGATTGGAACTGGACCTGAGTAATTCCGTCGCATTACTCAGAATGGTGTGTAATTGAAAACTTACAAACTGTTTATTTCTGGTATTTTTTTCCATATAATGTTTTCAGATTGTGGTTGATCCAGGGTAACTGGAACTGTGGAAAGCAAAGCCAGGGATGAACAGGGACTATTGTAATTTTTTAGCACTTGCGATCTGCCAGCACTGTTTTCATACGTTAACTATAAGCTATTGATTTAAAGGCACTAACTTTATCCACTCATTTAGAATTTCTCCCCACAGCAAGTGTTTCAGGCAGAGTATTTCAAAGAATTAGAGGATAAATAAAATTCCACAAAGCAAATCTGTGTATTAGGCTGACCAGAGAAAGAGTACATGACACAGTCAGCCTGGTGATTATTGAGGATCATGTGTAGCTAGGTAAAAGGACTGAAACTGAAAAACACACCCTGCTATTACCACTCCATTGCATGATGCCCAAGTGGTCACCGTGACGCAGATCCAATCTACTGTAATGAAGCTGAACTCAAACTTGCTCTTTCTGTTCAGAGGAGCCATTTTTCATTTATTCTTCCCTCTGCCCTCTGGAAAAAGAGAGCTCAGGAGAATTTCTGTGTCAGGAAATGAAAAATGCGCTGAAATTTCCTGTGGATTGAAAGATATTTCTTCATCTAACCCATGGTTAACATCTAGATGGTCAATCTGGACTTGTGGAGAAGTGAAAGTGTTAGTCACTCAGTTGTATCTGACTCTTTGCAACCCCATGGAGTATATATAGCTCATCAAGTTCCTTGGTCCATGAAATTCTCCAGGCAAGAATACTGGACTGGGTTGCCATTCCTTTCTCCAGAGAATCTTCCCAACCCAGGGATCAAAGGCATTTGAAGGCAGATTCTGGCATTGAAGGCAGATTCTTTTATTTTTTTAAGAGCACAAAATACACTATTCACATAACACATTTCATCAACTGTTAAAATATGTCAATGACAAGTTGAAGTCCAGCAATATTACTTACCAGTGGTAGAATATTCTGCAGATTCTTAACCATCTGAGACACCTGGGGAGAATGTTTAGTTCAGTTTCATTCAGTCGCTCAATCGTGTCTGACTCTTTGACACCCCATGGACTACAGCAAGCCAGGCTTCCCTGTCCATCACCAACTCCTGGAGCTTGCTCAAACTCATGTCCAAGTCGATAATGCCATCCAACCATCTCATCCTCTGTTCCCTTCTTCTCCTGCCTTCAATCTTTTCCAGAATATGAGTCTTTTCAAATGAGTCATTTCTTTGCATCAGGTGGCCAAAGTATTCGAGGTTCAACTTCAGCATCAGTGCTTCCAATGAATATTCAGGACTGATTTCCCATAAGATAGGCTGGTTGGATCTCCTTGCAGTCCAAGAGACTCTCAAGAGTCTTCTCTAACTCCATAGTATAAAAGCATCAATTCTTCAGTGCCTAGCTATCTTTATGGTCCAACTCTCACATCCATACATGACTACTAGACAAACCATAGCTTTGACTACATGGAACTTTGTTGGCATAATGTCTCTGATTTTTAATACACTGTACAAGTTGGTCATAGCTTTTCTTCCATGGAGCAAGTGTCTTTTAATTTCATGGCTGCAGTCACCATCTGCAGTGATTTTGGAGCACAAAAAATAAAGTCTGTCACTGTTTCCCCATCTATTTTCCATGAAGTGATGAGACCAGATGCCATGATCTTAGTTTTCTGAATGTTGAGTTTTAAGCCAACTTTTTCACTCTCCTCTTTCACTTTCATCAAGAGGCTCTTTAGTTCTTTGCTTTCTGACATGAGGATAATGTCATCTGCATATCTGAGGTTATTGATATTTCTCCCAGCAATCTTGATTCCAGCTTTTGCTTCATCCAGCCTGGCATTTCGCATGATGTACTCTGCACATAAGTTAAATAAGCAGGGTGACAATATACAACCTTGGCATACTCCTTTCCAAATTTGGAACCAGTCTGTTGTTCTATTTCCAGTTCTAACTGTTGCTTCTTGACCTGCATACAGATTTCTCAGGAGGCAGGTAAGGTGGTCTGGTAGTCCCATCTCCTTAAGAATTTTCCACAGTTTGTTGTGATCCACACAGTCAAAAGCTTTGGCTTAGTCGACGAAGCAGAAGTTTTTCTGGAACTCTCTTGCTTTTTCCATGATCCAGCAGATGTTGGCAATTTGATCTCTGGTTCCTCTGCCTTTTCTAAATCCAGCTTGAACATCTAGAAGTTCACGGTTCACGTATTGTTGAAGCCTGGCTTGGCGAATTTTGAGCATTACTTTGCTAGCAAGTGAGATGAGTGCCACTGTGCAGTAGTTTTAACATTGTTTGGCATTTTATTTCTTTGGGATTGGAATGAAAACTGACCTTTTCCCATCCTGTGGCCACTGCTGAATTTTCCACATTTGCTGGCATATTGAGTGCTGCACTTTCACAGCATCATCTTTCAGGATTTGGAATAGCTCAGCTGGAATTCCATCACCTCCACTAGCTTTATTCATAATGTTGCTTCCTAAGGCCCACTTGACTTCACATTCCAGGATATCTGGCTGTAGGTGAGTGATCACACCATTGTGGTTATCTGAGTCATGAAGATCTTTTTTGTGTAGTTCTGTGTATTCTTGCCACTTCTTCTTAATATCTTCAGTTTCTGTTAGATCCATACCATTTCTGGCCTTTATTGTGCCCATCTTTGCATGAAATATTTCCTTGGTATCTCTGACGCTCTTGAAGAAATCTCTAGTCTTTCCTATTCTACTGTTTTCCTCCATTTCTTTGCATTGATCACTGAGCAAGGCTTTCTTATCTCTCCTTGCTATTCTTTGGAATTATGCATTCAAATGGGTATATCTTTCCTCTTCTCTGCCTTTCACTCCTCTTCTTCTCTTGGCTATTTATAAGACCTCCTCAGACAACCATTTTGCCTTTATACATTTCTTTTTCTTGGGGATGGTCTTGATCACTGCCTCTGTACAATGTCATGAACCTCCATCCATAGTTCTTCAAGTACTCTGTCTATCAGATCTAATCCCTTGAATCTATTTGTCATTTCCACTCTATAATCATAAGAGATTTGATTTAGGTCATACCTGAATGATATAGTGGTTTTCCCTACTTTCTTCAATTTAAATCTGAATTTTGCAATAAGATTCATGATCTGAGCCACAGTCAGCTCCTGGTCTTGTTTTTGCTGACTGTATAGAGCTTCTCCATCTTTGGCTGCAAAGAATATAATCAGTCTGATTTCAGTATTGACCATCTGGTGATGTCCATGTGTAGAGTCTTCTCTTGTGTTGTTGGAAGAGGGTGTTTGCTATAACCAGGATGTTCTCTTGGCAAAACTCTGTTAGCCTTTGACCTGCTTCATTTTGTACTCCAAGGCCAAATTTGCCTGTTACTCCAGGTATCTCTTGACTTCCTACTTTTGCATTCCAATCTTCTGTAATGAAAAGGACATCTTTTGGGGGTGTTAATTCTAGGAGGTCTTGTAGGTCTTCATAGAACCATTCAACTTCAGCTTCTTCAGCATTACTGGTCGGGGCATAGACTTGGATTATTGTATTATTGGTGGGGGCATAGACTTGGATTACTGTGACATTGAATGGTTAGCCTTGGAAAAGAACAGATATCATTCCGTTGTTTTTGAGATTGCATCCAAGTACTGCATTTTTTACTCTTTTGTTGACTATGATGGCTACTCCATTTTTTCTAAGGGTTCCTGCCCACAGTAGTAGATATAATGGTCATCTGAGTTAAATTCACCCATTCCAGTCCATTTTAGTTCACTGATTCTTAAAATGTCAAACCTCACTCTTGCCATCTTCTGTTTGACCATTTCCAGTTTGCTTTGATTCATGGACCTAACATTCCAGACTCCCATAGGTGAGCAATACGCTACTGGAGATCAGTGGAGAGAGAACTCCAGAAAGAATGAAGCCATGAAGCCAAAGCAAAAACAACACCCAGTTGTGGATGTGACTGGTGATGGAAGTAAAGATGCTGTAAAGAGCAATATTGCTTAGGAACCTGTAGGGATTCTCCAGACAAGAATACCAGAGTGGGTTCCCATGTCCTCCTCCAGGGGAATCTCCCCCATCCAGGGATCAAAGCTGTACCTCTTAAGTCTCCTACCCTGGCAGCTGGGTTCTTTACCACTAGCAGCACCTGGGAAGCCCCTGATATGACTGCACCCTGTGTTTGTTTATCCTCAGGTCCAGTCCCATACAGGTTCTGTAGTCATGATTTGCCCATGTGTCTTAAAGAGATCTCACTGATTATATCCACCAGGGAAGTCCGATTATATCCATAGGGTTAAAATACCATCCCAGTCAGGGTTGCTTTACAGAAAACAGAAACTACTTTCCAAAGAAAGCAGCTGAAGAAGAGATTCAGGTACTTACAAAATCAATGGCAGAGCTCTAGGTTGCACTTTGAGGAATGACTCCCATCAAACCACTTCAGAACTGACCTGCCAAGCGCACGACCAGAAAATGGAGCAATCAGAACACTGCCCCTGGGGATTCTGACTTCAGGAATGTCTTAGTGATGCTCCAAGCCCTACCTCTCAATGCCTACAAAGCTAATGATTGGACAGGAAAATTCCACTATAGGTTAATCCAGTGTCTCCACAACTCTGTTTTCCAGAAGAAAACAAGAGGAAGGAAAGTTGAAACGTAGCCTCTAATTTCATGTAAGTGCATTTGATTGGCAAAATCTTATCTCATATATATATCCTTATCAAAGGAGTACAGGAAATGAAAATTTTAGCATTCTAGTTGTTTTACCAGGCAGAAAGGCATATTAGAAGAGCATTTTCAAATTCTACATTGCAAATTACTTGTAAGTCATAAAATCAATTTATTTAATGGGCCATGAAATAAATTGATTTTTAATGAAATGGAATAGAATATATTCCTATGTAGTAATGGAAGATTGTTTTATAAAGTCTTTTATTTCAGAGGTGTGTATGTCCTGGGTTGTGACGTAAGATCACATGGATCATGTGGACTAAAGCCAAAAATGTTTGATACCCACTGGAGAGCAAAGAAGGTAGGATAGATTTTGAGCACTAACATACCAACATCTAACATAAATTCTATGAAGAAGAATTTATATCTAAACTAACTGTGTTATTTTTCTATGGCTGCTATAACAGGCTACCATAAATGTAGAACTTAAAATGACACAAATTTATTATCTTAGCCAAAATGGGTCTCACTAAGCTAAAGTCAAAACATTGGCAGGGCCATATTCCTGTCTGGAGCCTCTAGAAGAGAATCCAGTTCCTCCTGTTACCAGCTGCTAGAGGCTGCCCATATTCCTTGGCTCGTGGCCCTCTTTTTCCATATTCAAAGCCAGCAACACATCAGGCCAGGTCTTTCTCAGGTTGCCACCTCTCTGGTTCTCTTTAGCCTCTGTCATCCCCTTGTAAGGACCCCTGTAATCACATTGGCTCCACCTCGATACTCCATGACAATCTTCCTATCTTAAGGTCAGCTTATTAGCAACCTACCTTAAGGTCAGCTTATTAGCAACCTAAATTCCATCTTCAACCTTAATTTCCCTTTGCCACGTAGCCTAACATGTTTGCAGGTGCCAGGGATTATCACATAGACATCTTGAGAGTGAGGTGTCATTATTCCATGTCACCCACTAACCAAAACAAATTAAAGATCAGGGGAATGTCTACGCATCCTCTAAGGTAAGAAAGAAAGGTGCAACTGATCTTGTAATGCAGAACTCTCACTTTTCTGTGCTTTCAGAGCTAAGTTGGATGAGAAAAATGCATGATTTTCCTATAAGAAAACATACAAATATACATATATGTATGTATATATGTGTGTGTGTGTGTATTTGTATTCCCTTCTCAAGAGGATCTTCTCAATTTGGGGATCGAACCCAGATCTCCTGCATTGCAGGCAGATTCTTTACCATCTGAATTACCAGGAAAGCCCATATATATATATATATATATATATATACATACACACACACACACACACATATGTAATTTCATTAGTCCTCTCTTTTTAAGATGCTTTCTGTTGGTTCCCTAGTAGGAAAAACAGTAAAAATAGCTGGTTAACTTTAATATTCCCTCCCCCCCTTCTCCTCCCCAGAATCAAGTTTGAAATGCAATTTTACTTTAATACCAATCAGTCCATCAGCAAATTTATACTGCATCTTATATATGTAGTCCATTCTTCTTGAAACATTTCTCTGCGCCAAAGCCCCCAAATTTAGCTGTCATTATCAGAGAAGCCTATGGAGCTTCACACCCTAAAAGGGAACATGTTAATTTCTGACTGCTCCCTGCATCCTCTCTGCTCTTCTATCACACAGTGGCTTATATAGCATAGTTCTTATTGTTATTATTGGTTTGCTGTTTGGTTTTAGGACTTTATGGAGTTGTTTCACTCTTAATTTTTACAGAGATGTCTGTCTTTTTTGTTATTTGTAGTAGTGGTGGTGTTTATTTACCTTTTTCCTAATTTTTGAGGGGAATTTAGGGAGATTCAAAGGCTATGTCATCACCATCTTGCTTTTTCTCTTGTTATTTAAACTGCACATAAAGATTCCTTTTCATTCACCAGTATCGCCCGCAAGACCCATATCAAAACACATCCCAGAACCACAATGAGATACTATCTTACACCATTAAGATGGCTATTATTTTTTTAAAAAATAACAAGTGTTGGCAAAGATATGAAGAAGTTGGAACACTTGTAGACTGTTAGTGGGAATGTAAAGTGAGCAGCACTTTTATCTACCCAGCCACTGAAGCCAAGCAGGGGTCTAAGAGTCATTCTTGATGCTCCTTCTTTACACCTAATCCATCATCCCTGTCATTCTAGATAACTCATAAATCTACCCACTTCTCTCCACCCCATTGCTTTTATCTTAGGTCTCTCACCTGCACTATTTGTCTTCCACCAAAGTTTGTAACAATCCAATCACCATATTTCAGCCAGACAGAGATGTCTAAAATGGAGAGCACATGGCTTTACTTCCTCAAGAAAGTCCAAATTCCTTAAACAGACCTGCAGGCAAGGACTGTATAACCAGATCACTGGCGATCTCCCCAGCTACATCTCTCATCACCCAATCCGTGCTACATAATACTATATAACACTTTTCATTACATCGTATTAGTCATACTACAGACCCTGAGGCTGATCTGGGTTCCAGGTGAGTCAAACCACTCACGGATTTGAGAGACATTCATACAGCTCACGGCTGTCGCTCTTCTGCCCTCTTGCACTACTCAGCTATAATCTTCATTAAATGCTTTTTGATTTGTGCTGCAAAGTCTTTGGCCATGATTCACCAGGCCAACCAAGTACATTAATATCACGAAAGAAGATATAATGGACTTTTAACAATATTATTCCCCCGGGGGGGGGGGGGGGTGGTGACAGACAGAATATATTTCAGTCTCTGAAATGTTCGTCTTTTTATGATGCAGTAATGAAAAGATAATTTGAGCTTTCAGACATTCCAATCACTTTTTTCCATATCTGTCCTCTCATGGACTCTATTGGCCTTATTCTCTCTTCACATATTAGGAACAAAAAATAATCATAAAAATTTCATTCCTCATGCACAATTCCACATTATTCTGACTGAGAAGGCTTCTTTTGAAACTTTGTCTTGCTTTCTTAGGTTTTACATTTTTTCCTCTTTCATCTTTGCTCCATTAATCTCCAAGTCTTCTCCTTAGCATTGATGCCTCAACATTAATGAGCCTCAGGATAGCAAGGGAACTAACCCACCTGACCCTCCCTGTTCTCCTTTGACCTAGTTGAGATGCCATCCTCTGCTTTTTGAGAGTAGAAATAAAGAGAAAAAATATATCAAATAAACTAGGGAATTATTTAACATTGCTGGGCAAACAGAAACTCCTAAACTCAATAATGAACAGTGGATTTACATATGATTTCTTTTTTCAGACAGCACTCTTATGGGAACTGACAGTTTATAGTTAAACTTCCTGCTTTTTCCTCCCTAATTCCCCATTCTCAGAGATTCCATCCAATCTCAAAACTCAACTTGAAACTCCACCCTGCCAATTCACAACTCTTTATCATTGGGCCTGACATTTCATCCAAGACCCAGTATTTTGAACTATAGTTAAAGTCTTTCTGTATAAGGTTCCTGCCATTTCCATAAACACAGAATTTCTAAATGGCATTCCTTCCACATCTAAAGCCCGCATTTTTTGTTTATAATATTACTGTCCTCCCAGACACCGGGGTACAAGTTATTCTACTGAACCCCTAATATTTGTCTCTGTGATATGTTCTGGGTCCATAGAAATGGGGTATAATCCTCGCCCCAACATGCCCCCAGTCCATTCAAGGAGGGTGACAAATAAGCCAAAGGGTAGGTGCCAAAGTCTGAAAAGGTCACCCTGTGATCACAATTTACTTTTCTCTTTCTTTCATCCTTAATATTCAACTTTTCACCAAGTGCTGCTGTATTTTAAGCCAATGTTTATAAGATTCATCACTGATACCAGCCTTCTTTCCAACTTGAAATCTTTAAGTTGTGTTTCCCATGTTTTCCAGCACTCAATCAGTACAATCCAAGTTTATTTGGTTTTGTCTCACAACATCCTACCTTTGCCCCTCAAAGCTGACCTTTTTGCCCCTAGCACCTTTAAGATTTTACCTTTTCTAACAAAAACATGCTCTTGTGGAAGAATTTCACTATAAAGAAAGAGAGCTGGACTAAGACCTGTGTTCTGGTGCCAGTTCTAACAGAAAGAGTCAGTGTCAAGAGAAATCACCTCACCTCTGTGCCTTATTCTTTTTGTCTATGAAATAAGGAAATCGAATAAGATTGAACTCTGTGTTCAGTCCTCCTATTTCTAACATTTTTATATTCATAGTATTATATACAGGGTGATTAATTAACCAGTGGTTAATAAATAAGTCTTAAATTGTTACTTCTTCTTGAAGCAATTTTATTTTAGCAGACCTAACACTTTAAGCAAAATAAATTAGTCCAACAATTATATTTTCTCCTGATATCCTAGAGAAAGAATTTGAGAGAGGGAAGAAAAGGTGAATGTTGAACAAAACAGGTTCCTTCTTCCTCATGTGGTCAACCTGGCTGCCCATAATTATCACTTCATGGCAATAACAAAACTATAAGATTTTTAAAAGTCAAGCATTAGTAGTTAAATCACATAAGAACAAGAATTCACGCAAAACCTTCATTTCAAAGCATCCATTGGTCTGACTACAGTTCAAAGTTATTTCTGCATCCAATAAGTAACATTACTGGTTGAGCAAAGATATTTCTGTGATTCTTTTTCAAAAACTGTTTGAAGGCTTCTTGCCATGTCATAGGGGTTATAGGAGCTTGCTAATTACTGGTCCAACTAACCAAGAGGTCAGGAAGTTGAAAAAATAATCCTGAACAGAAATGTAACAATCATTTTGTTTTTTCAAAATACCAGAAAAGGCCAGTGGAAGCAGATGTTTAGCCTTTGAAGAACAGCTTCCAGAGAAATCATAACCCAAGGGCTGAGTAATACCTCTTGGAAAATGAAAAACTCAGTAACCCACAGGGGAGAACCCAGATTCAACACTCCAGCCTGAAGGTAAAGGGCAAAATGTTGTGCATTTCATTGGAGTGACGGGTATAGCTACTACCTAGAAAAGCCATCTTGTTATTTTTTTTTTCATTTTAATCATTTTAATATTTTGTTGCAAAGCAGTTATACAGGTATATCCTTGAATTAAAAATTAATTAGGCTATTAAAATGAACTTGATTCTTTTTTTTTACCCTTGCACTGTGATTTTATTTATTTTTTTTAATTTTATTTTTATTTTATTTAACTTTACAATATTGTATTGGTTTTGCCATGTATCAAAATGAATCTGCCACAGGTATACATGTGTTCCCCATCCTGAACCCTCCTCTCTCCTCCCTCCTCAAAAGCCATCTTGTTGAATCAGATCTTTCTTTATCTTCTCTTATGTTACAGGGGTGAGATCATGAGCATAAAACAAAGGAAAATCACAGGAGAATATTTTCAATCATGAAGCACCCAGTGAAGCATATAATCAAGTGGGAAACTGTCAGGGATTGCTTATTGTATCTGTACAGGACAGGACACTGGTTTAACGGCTTTATATAAATGGGGAAAGACAACTTGGTAATTGACTTAGTACAGCAGTAGACAATGTAGAAAAGATACTTCAGGAGGCAACAGGGCATTGAAGACAATCTTAGGGATGCTGAACGCTTAAGGGTACTGAACACTGAAGAGTATAAAGAGTTGATCAGAAGTTATTCTTTAAATGATATATGTATTTTAAAAGGACATTGCTTTTCTAGAGTTTATAAAATTGGCTGACCTGATAGCAAACAACTGAGTCCATCTCTTCTATTTCCAAGAAGAAGCCACTTTTTCTTCCTTGTAGAAGAATCTGAAGCAAGTTTATCTGGACAATCTTGCAAAACAAGAAGCAAAGTGAGAGCAGGCACTCAGGAAAGGCTTGAAACCTAAGACAAGTGTTTGCATGCCCCCCTCTTCAGAAATAATATAAATACCACTTTGTCCTGCAAATTAAATCCCCATAACTCAAAAAACAATGGAAATTTTATAATGTAATTAGGAATTTTATTGTGTCTAAGTCTACCTGCAATAAACAGGTCATTGAAAAGATTTCAATGGAAATATTTTATCATTTAGAAGAATTTGTTGCAACACGAAGCACTGAAAACTCTAACTTCTCTATACTGTCTCAAACCACAGAGAAATAATAAAACCGAGGGACATCAGGACTCAGTACCAGAATGTGAAGACAACATGCTTCAACCTTCTGTTCCAACCTAAGAGGCAATAATAAAGTACAGAAGGAGAATTTTGGAGCAACAGTAGTGGCAGAAGGGGGTGAGCAAGAATTGGATTTTTGTATCCTGGGGTTCCCTGTCCTTTCTTCCTCCTCTTCCTTCAAGATTTCTCCCCATCGAACTTTTACCCCAAATGCCAAAATTATCTTATCTTAGTTGTATTGGGAATAAACTCACACAGAAAACAAACTGCTAGTTAAGGGAACGTGGTAGGACCCATTTCTTCACAATAAGAATCCATTTTGTAGCAAACAAGGGCAGAGAACTAACCAACCAAGGAACAGAAAAGATTGTGTAAGGTGGGAATTTTTGTTAAGTTACTCTTGGTCCCTTAATTTCACCACCTCTGTTTTTCCTTTATCTTCACAGTGGGATGGATAAAAACAATGTTTATTCAATAAAATTTTTACTTTATTATTATGTGTGAAACATTGTGGTCATTACCAAGATGAAACATGGACTTCCCTAAAGGATTTATACTTTAATAATAAGAAAAAATCCAGACTCCCTTCCTGAACAATTTTGTCTTCTGAGCTCCATCACATCGCCCTCTTGTTCTGTTCTCATCTTTCTAAGAACATTATTTCTGTGTCCATTTTGTGTTTTCCGTCAGCTTTTTCAGATTTCACAAATTACAAACTGTCCATTTCTAAAACTTCAACAATACTTTTCTGCAGTTTACTCGCCAATCTAGAATATCAGAACCCAGCTATTTATTAAAATTCCATTTCCTTATTTCAGTTGCATTCTGGACCATCTCTAGGCGACTATTCCAAAAGCATGTACCCCTCAAAATGTTTAAATCAGAATTTGTTTTCCTATTCCCCTTTTCCCTTTACCCTTTTTTATCTCTTAGTTTTATTTCTTCCAGAGGCAAATCCCAAGACAAGAATTCCAATGCAAATAGTTTATATGAATGGTGATCCAAGAAAGACTACTCCAGGATTAGAGCAGTAAGACCAGGAAGAAAAGGCAGCCAAAAAGGCTGAGTTGTCAAACAAGTTACCAATACGGGAATCTAGAGTTATATCCCACTGGGGAACTCTGGGAGTGGAATATAAAACTCCGAGCACCCCACCTGTGGTGCAAAGGTGCCAAGGCATTTACCCACAATGGACTTCCCAGGTTGGCCTAGTGGTAAAGAATCCACCTGCCAATGCAGGAGACACAGGGGACATGGGTTCAATCCCTGGGTCACAAAAATCCTCTGAAGTAGGAAATGGCAACCCACTCAAGTATTTTTGTCTAGAAAATCCCATGGGCAGAGGAGCCTGGTGGGCTACAGTTCATGGGGCAACAAAGATTAGAACACAACTGAGCAACTGGGGAAGGCAATGGCACCCCCACCCCAGTACTTTTGCCTGGAAAATCCCATGGACGGAGGGATTTTCCTGGTGGGCTCCAGTCCATGGGGTCGCTAGGAGTCGGACACGACTGAGCGACTTCACTTTCACTTTTCACTTTCATGCATTGGAGAAGGAAATGGCAACCCACTCCAGTGTTCTTGCCTGGAGAATCCCAGGGACGGGGGAGCCTGGTGAGCTTCCGTCTATGGGGTCGCACAGAGTCGGACACGACTGGAGCGACTTAGCAGCAGCAGCAGCAGCAGCAGAGCAACTGTCAAACAATGGTTGAGGGGTGTTACCAGAACATTAATTTTCCAATCCCATGGTCCCATGTCCTTTGCCTCTGCCACCAGAGAAGGCCTTCAGGTACTGGAAACACACACTTCAGCTATCAGGCTGTACTCTGCTTTTTGGTCAAGGCACCACACCACAAGAGATTCCAGTTAGAAACCTTACAATCATGCATGATTTCTCCATTTTCTTTATCCCCCACTTTTACTTAGACCCCCAGGTCCCATTGATTTTACTCCTATTATGATGTTAACTTTGTTGGGCCATCTCAATCCTTAGGCTATTGCCTTAATTCAGTGTGTCCATGCCTTTCTTATAATATTGCCATGAATGGATTTCTATCTAGTCTTTGCCCTCCAGTCCCTTCCTTAGAGCTGCCAGCAGAGTCATATATCTTTTATATTATTCCTGGAGAGATAAGAAGAGTAATAACAGCCAATAATACTAAATGCTCTTTCTTTCTATGCCAGTTACTGGACTAAGTATGTTACATGAATTATCTCACTTAATCTTCACAATGAATTTATAAGACTTTGCCGACAAAGGTCTGTCTAATCAAAGCTATAATTTTTCCAGTAGTCATGTACGGATGTGAGAGTTGGACCATAAAGAAGGCTGAGCACTGAAGAACTGATGCTTTTGAACTGTGGTGTTGGAAAAGACTCTTGAGAGTCCCTTGGACAGCAAGAAGATCAAACCAATCAACCCTAAAGGAAATCAATCTTGAATAGTCATTGGAAGGACTGATGCTGAAACTGAAGCTCCGATACTTTGGTCACCTGATGCTAAGAGCTGACTCATTGGAAAAGACCCCAATGCTGGGAAAGATTGAGGGAAGAGGAGAAGAGAAGGATGTGACAGAGGATGAGATGGTTGGATGGCATCTTCAACTCAATGGACATGAATTTGAGCAAACTCCAGGAGATAATAAAGGACAGGGAAGCCTGGCATGCTGCAGCGCATTGGATCCCAAAGAGTCAGACACAACTAAGCAACTGAACAACAACAAAAAAATGGTTTTTATCCTCATTCTAATAATGAGATCACTGAGACTTAGAGAAGTTAATAAAGTCAGAGATAATAAGATCAGAGAAGGAATCCAAACCCTGGCAGAGTGTTTCCAGAACTACATGATATGGATATCACCACTGTACTCAGTCATCCATTTAAAATGCAAATCTAATTATGACATCCCCCACCCCAAATTAAAGCCCAGCCCCATGAATGACTCTCTAACACTTTAATGATCAAAGTCTTAACTTTTAGACGTGACACCGTATCGTGTATTGGCCTCAGGTTCTTGCTTGTCTATCTCCACCTGCACTTAACATCACATAATGCTAGTTAATTAATCTGAGCCACAAGGAACAGGAAGCAGTGTGTTTGATTAAAATATGGAGTGCTTTGAGAAGAGGCATAGTTAATAAGCCTGTATTCATATCACAGAGGCCTTCTATAAATCACTAGATCAAAGGAGCTTTATATCCCGCCAGAAGGCATCCACTTGCCTCAGCCATCAATGGTTCTAAAAAGTGGCCAGGACTTTCAATGTCACACCATGGCCTGAGCCAGCCCGGGTGCTGGTGGCCTACAAACATGTCCCCTAAGTCCTTACAGTCACCAGCAGGTATTGTCTGGCTTCCTGCTGTTCCCTTCCCCTGCCTACCCACACCCTGCCCTTCTCTCCATGGCCATTCCAATTGTTTCTTCCTCTGCTAGGTCTTGGCCTGCTGCTCACATCTCTCTTACTCTGCTCTGAACTCAAGAGACTCAGTGTCTGTCAACCAGCACTGCCTTGTATTCTTATGAGGTCACTTCATTTTCCCCTGAAAGTGGAGCCTGAGTACATAAGGGGTTAGAAAGTGTCTTGTATTTCACTGAATGCCCTCCAGCACCTAGCATGCAAATGATTTTCAATAGACAGTTGAGTGAATAAATTAGATGGTCTATCAAGATTCTTTCCAAGCCTGTGATGTTTTAAATCCTAACATTCTCACAATTTGAATGTATCTACCATAGTATTAATAAATTATACATATCACTGTTGAAAGAATATTAAATTCTGAAGGTCAAGTCAGGTCTAATTAATAATAAGCAATAGGCAATATTTCATATATGAAAGTGACCCACTATCAGTAAAGCAAACATTGTGAAAGTTAAATATTCACAGGGCTGTCTGTTATCAGACTAAATGGTGTCATGGGTGGTTAATATTGCACAGGACAGTTCTGTTATCCTTTTAACAGGACACTGATCAGCCACCACACCCCTGCCAGTTCCCCTGCTTCATCTCTTCTTTATGATTCTGTAGGTTAGCACTGAGGAGACATACACAGTGAAATCTATTTCCCTGACAAGGAGTAAAAATTTCCAGTAGGTAAATAAGAAAATTACACATTACAGAAGAATTCATTTCCCAGTGTCAAAAGCCTATGCAGATCACTGCAGTTTGGGGTCTGTTCACACTGCTCATACCTTCATATGAGATGATTACAACTTTCTCTTCTCAGGAGAGAGATGGATGTGGAATTACATTTTCAGCATGAAGTCAGCATTTTGTCATCAATGCGGCCAGAAGAATTATGTTACACTAGAGGACAAATATTTCTGCTGTGAAACATTATGCAGCAAAGAGGTGGGAGAAATGGAAATTGACCCTCATTAGAATGATGATGCCAGCATGTGGCTGGAGACAGAGGGCAGCTTTCCTACCCAGCAGAGAACTTCATTGATGAGTGGGAGGAAGAAGCTCTTGGTGGCCAACTCACAGTAGCCCAGAACAACATGTTAAACCAGCGCTAAGTTTCCTTGGTTCAAAATCAGTTTTAAAGAAAATTCTGTTTCAGGGAAGATAGCTCTAGTCCCCTGTGATGTTGCTGCTAACATAAAATCCAGCATCAAAAGACACACTTAGTTAACCAGAATGTGTGATTCTCTTTTAAAGTACGATAGGGCTTCCCCTGTGGCTCAGCTGGTAAAAGTCTGCCTGCAATGCAGGAGGGACCTGGGTTTGATCCCTGGGTTGGGAAGATGCCCTGGAGAAGGGAAAGGCTACCCACTCCAATATTCTGGCCTTGAGAATTCCATGGACTATATAGTCCATGGGGTTGCATAGAGTCAGACATGGCTAAGCAACTTTCCCTTTCACTTAGTCTCAAAATTCTTAACCATTGGGCCACCAGGGAAGCCCTTTTTTCTCTTCTTTTATAGTGTGTGTGTTGGAGAAGGAAATGGCAACCCAGTCCAGTATTCTTGCCTGGAGAATCCCAGGGGCCGAGGAGCCTGGTGGGCTGCTTAGCAGTAGCAGCAGCAAACTGTATAATATTCATGAAAATGGTAAAAGTTAGTCTAAGAAAAATTAAAGGGAGAGAGAAAAAGGCGAGCATGACAATGTCTTAAATAGCTTTTATAGGCTGGTGACAAATACAGACTAAAAAATTATTTCGAAACCTAAAAATAGCCACTAATTGAAAAATGTATACTTTCCAAATAATTGCTGAGATTCAAGTAAATAAATCATAGTTTATTTAGAAATTCATTTGGAAAAAACCATAGAAAGAATAAACACTGATAAAATATTTAGAAATAAATTTCATACCATGATCTAGCAACTTCATTTTCAGGAAACTAACTAAGAAAATAATCACTGATGCAGAATTGTTGGGAAAGATTGGAGGAAAAAAATCTATTCATATGATGGACTATCATGTGACCCTTGTGGGGACCATGAAAATGTTTGTCATAGACATCCAATTCCAGGAAATATAATTGTGCAAGGGTCAACCTGGCTGCTGCATTCTGACACCCACTGTTCCACCTTCACTGAAGCTATCCCTCCCAAGGCCTGCGCCCCCTCTACTGACTAAGAGACCAAGGACTAGGACAGACTCATTCCTGGTCAGCCTGGCATGGAGGTATGATGGCTATCCCAGTCTCATCTGACTCCTTTCCAATTTTCTCTACCACAGGCATTTCAAATAAAATCCTTGCAGGTTTAATCACACCTTGGCATTTGCTCCTCAGAGGACCCAGACTAAGACACATGAAAAGGCAATTTGAAAAGATAATTTAATTTCATACTCCAATTTTAAATTGGTGCTAGAGAAAACTCTTGAGAGTCCCTTGGACAGCAAGGAGATCAAACCAGTCAATCCTAAAGAAAATCAACCCTGAATATTCATTGGAAGGACTGACGCTGAAGCTGAAGCTCCAATACTGTGGCCACCTGATTTGAAGAACGGACTCATTGGAAAAGACCTCGATGTTGGGCAAGATTGAAGGCAGAAGGAGAAGGAGACAACAGAGGATGAGATGGTTGGATGGCATCAACAACTCAACGAACATGAGTTTAAGTAAGCTCTGGGAGTTGGTGATGGATGGGGAAGCCTAGCATGCTGCAGTCCATGGGGTCACAAAGAATCGGACATGACTGAGCAAATGAACAACAAATTTTAAATCAAATGCTTCATGAAATAGTACATTTTTAAAAGTAAGAAGTAAACTCCATGCCCCAAATTAACCAGTTATTGTGGGAGAATAAAAGAAAAAGACACACTCATATGAAGATACATAGAAAATAGAATAAGTAGAAATATACCAAAGTGTCAAAAGTGGTTATTTTGGGGTAGTCTTTTTATAGGTGATTTTAATTTGATTTTATGGATTTTTCTGAATGTTGTAAGTTATCTAAATGATTGTTTCATTTTTAACTTTAAAACATGATATAGCATCATAATTTAACAAAATATAGATTCTATAGAAAATACAAAATAAATAATTGGGCTGCTGTAAACTGAATGTTGCTGCTGCTGCTAAGTCACTTCAGTCGTGTCCGACTCTGTGCGACCCCATAGACGGCAGCCCACCAGGCTCCCCCGTCCCTGGGATTCTCCAGGCAAGAACACTGGAGTGGGTTGACATTTCCTTCTCCAATGCATGAAAGTGAAAAGTGAAAGTGAAGCCGCTTAGTCGTGCCAACTCTTCGTGACCCCATGGGCTACAGCCCACCAGGTTCCTCCATCCATGGGATTTTCCAGGCAAGAGTACTGGAGTGGGGTGCCATTGCCTTGTTATATCCCTCCAAAAATTCATATCTTGAAACCTAATCCCCAATGTCTTGGCATTTGGAGGTGAGGCTTTTGGGAAGTTGATTAGGTTATGAAGGCAGAGTCCTCATGAACGAGATGAGTGTCTTTGTACAAGAGACACAAGAGAGTTCGTTTGCCCCTTCTACCATGTGGGGAAGGGATCATCTGTAAAACAGAAAGCAGGCCCCCACAGACAATGAATCTGTCCATGCTTTGGTCCCTAGAACTGTAAGAAATAAGTTTCTGTTGCTTAAGCCACCCAGTCTGTGGTATTTATAGCAACTTGAATGGACTAAGATACTGGCTAAGTATTTAAAATGGCTAAATTGAGACATATGATGCTTCCCTAAAATAATCTAGGGTTTTTCTTGTTGGTGGGTTTATTTTAAATTGAAACTTCAAAGACAAAGTTAGGTTTCTTGATTCCTCAGTACTTTGGTGAATTTCAATATGTGGGTTGAAATCACTGTCTTCTTAATAATAGATAGATATGAACTATCTCTTTAAAGCTTATGAACAAATGTGCCACTAATTGGAGAATCTCTAGAATAGCAAAAGGAGACATGGAGTCCCATACTTCCTTTTACAAGCAAGTAAATCTTGTTCTTTATTTAATTTATGGTAAAATAGAGCCTTCTACCCAGTGGCTCAGTAAAGAATCTGCCTGAAATGCAGGCGACCTGGGTTCAATCCCTGGATCGGGAAGATCCCCTAGAGGAAGGAATGGCTACCCACTCCAGTATTCTTGCCTGGAGGATCTCCATGGACAGATGAGCCTGGTGGGCTGCAGTCCATAAGGTCGCAAAGAGTGAGACATGACTGAGCAACTAACACTTTTACTTCACCAGACTTTATGATGAGTCATATGGATGACTTGCTTCTAATTGCTTCAGAGGTGGAGGCAGTGGAGAGACAGTGTGTGTGTGTGTGTGATGGAGAGAACTAGTTTATGTTTGGTGTGGGGCTGGTATGGAAAACAGAATTTTATCCTCAAGTCAACTCTGAGAGATGGGCAGTGACTACCTTTGTTGGAGAGGATCTGAGGCAGCATCTAATTTAGCTGGGAACATGGTATGATCAGTGCATGATGTCTGCCTAGGTGTGGAAAGAAAGGTACTTATCATCTCTGGGATAACATGACAAGCAATGTACCATGAATTTAGCAGTTTTTCTGTCAATACATTATGTGACTTCTTTGTAAAAACTGTATTTAAGTTCTGTCAGCCTGTTATTGATCAAAAGCATTATGCTTTTGTGTTTTACTGAAAGATGGAGAATTTTAGGTTTGTTTGTAATATAGACTCATGTAGTTGAGGACGGGATGATATTCAGTAGGAGATTATTGGTTGTAACCCATAAACAAGCTGAGAATAATGAACACAGGATACTAATGAGCTACATTTTGGAAACTGGTCATTTTTTTGAGGGAGGAAGGAATTAGTTATATACTATCAAATTTTAGTAAAAATAGTTTGCGTATTTATACAGCACACTACAATGTTTAATGTAATGTTAATTGCTATACTGCAGTTGTATCATCTGAATTTTTAATATAAATCATAGTTCATTGTACTTATTTTAAAACCAAACACATTGATGTACCATGAGTATATTTTGTAAGTTATTATGATTCAGAATGGAATCTAGAAGTGTTAGCCTATAAGTCAAAATCAAGATGGGATCTCTAGCATTTCACAGTGTGGAGCATGGGCTAGCTGATCAGAATCAGATGAGGGACTGCTTGACAATGCAGCTGCATGGCCCCCACTCTCTACTTTCTCATTCAAAATCATTGGATTTCGCTACAACAGTCTATAATTATACAAGACTGTTTTAAGTTGCTGGTCTCTTAATTTCAAATGCATTTCCAATATCCTGCATTCGACTCCTCTTCTAAGGATTTCTGGTTTTTATATCATATTTGTGTGTGGATGGTTTCCTACCTTTGCTGTATGTTTGCCTTTGCTGCTACTGCTGCTGCTAAGTCGCTTCAGTCGTGTCCGACTCTGTGCGACCCCACAGACAGAAGCCCACCAGGCTCCCCTGTCCCTGGGATTCTCCAGGCAAGAATACTGGAGTGGATTGCCATTTCCTTCTCCAACGTATGAAAGTGAAAAGCGAAAGTGAAGTCGCTCAGTCATGTCCGACTCTTAGCGACCCCATGGCTCCTCCATGGGATTTTCCAGGCAAAAGTACTGGGGTGGGGTGCCATTGCCTTCCCCAATGTTTGCCTTTACCAGTGAGCTTTTGCATCTGTAATTTTGTTTCTATTTGTGGCCTTTTCTTTTCTGCCTAAAGAAGCTCCTTTAGCATTTATTATAAAGCTGGTTTGGTGGTGCTGAATTCTTTTAGCTTTTGCTTGTCTGTAAAGCTTCTGATTTCTCTGTCAAATCTGAAGAGCCTTGCTGGGTAGAGTACTACTGGTTGTAGTTTTTCCCTTTCATCATTTGAAATACATTGTGCCACTCCCTTCTTGCCTGCAGAGTTTCTTTTGAAAAATCAGCTGATAATCTTAAGAGGATTTCTTAGCATGTTATTTGTTGCTTTTCATGTTTTCTCTGTCTTTAATTTTTTTCAGTTTGATTAATATGTCTCGGCATGTTCCTCCTTGAGTTTGTCCTGATTGAGATTCTCTGTGCTCCATTTCCTTTCCCATGTTAGGGAAGCTTTTGGATATTCTCTCTTCAAATATTTCTCAGGCCTTTTCTATCTCTCTTCTCTTTCTTGGATATCTGTAAAGTGAATTTTGGTGTATTTAATGTTGTCCAGAGGATCCTTAGACTGTCCTCTTTTCTTTTCATTCTTTTTTATTTATTCTGTTCTGCTGCAGTCATTTCACCAATCTATCTTCCAGCTCACTTATTCATTCCTCTGCCTTATTTATTGGTTGATTCATTCTAATGTATTTTTGTTTTGAATTATTGTATTATTCACCTCTGCTTGTTTGTTCTTTAAGTCTTTTAGATCTTTAGCAAATATTTCTTATATCTCCTCTGTCTGTGCCTCTCTTCTTTTTCTGAGATCTTGGATCATCTTTACTCTCATTACTCTGAATTCTTTTTCAGGTATGTTGCCTATCTCCACTTCATACTTCTGGAGTTTATATTGTTCCTCCCTCTGGAACATATTTTTCTGCCATCACATTTTCTCTAACTTGTGGTCTCCATTCTGCAGGCTGCAGTTGCTCTTGCTTCTGATGTCTGCCCGCTGGTGGGTGAGGTTGGTCCGGGGGCTTGTGCAGGCTTCCTGGTGGGCTGGAAAGGTGCCTGCCCACTGGTGGGTAGAGCTGGGTCTTGCTCCTGTGATTGGCAGTGCTAAGCCACTCTTCAGTCATGTCTGACTCTTTGCAACCCTAATGGACTGTAACCCACCAGGCTCCTCTTTCCATGAGGTTTTCCAGGCAAGAACACTAGAATGGGTTGCCATTTTCTTCTCCAGGGGATCTTCCTGACCCAGAGGATAAAACCCATGTCTTTTATGTTTCCTGAATCGGCAGAGAGCTTCTTGACCACTAGTGCCACCTGGGAAGCCCAAGCTGTTTCAAAGGGTGTGTTTAAAGGTGGCTGTGGGCTCAGGATGACTTTACACAGCCTGCTTGCTGATGGGTAGGCTGCATTCCCACCCTGATAGTTGTCTGGCCTGGCACTGGAGCTTGCAGGCTGTTGGGTAGAGCAGGTCTTAGTTCCAAATGGTGACCTCTAGGAGAGCTAACACGAATGAATATGCCCTGAAGCCTCTGCCACAAGTGTCCCTGTCCCCACAGTGAGCTATAGCTGATACCTGTGCCCCGGGAGACCTCCCAAGATCCACAGGTAGGTCTAACCCAGGCTCCTAGGGAGTCACTGTTTTGCCCCGGATCCTGGTGTACACAAAATCTTATGTGTATCCTCCAAGAGTGGAGTCTCTGTTTCCCCCAGTCCTGTGGAAGTGCTGCACTCAAGCCCTGCATGCATGCATGCATACATGTGTGCTAAGTCACTTCAGTCATGTCCAGCTCTTTGTGACCCCATGGACTGTAGCCCGCCAGGCTCCTCTGTCCTTGGGATTCTCCAGGCAAGAGTACTGGAGTGGGTTGCCATGCCCTCCTCCAGGACTACTGGCCTTCAAAGCCAAATGCTCTAGGGGCTTCTTCTCCCAATGCCAGGCCCCCAGGCTGGGGAACCTAATGTGGAACTCAGAACCCTCACTTCTATGGGAGAACTTCTGTGATATAACTATTTTCCAGTTTGTGGGTCACCCACCTGGTCAGTTAGAGAAGGAAATTGCAACCCACTCCAGTATTCTTGCCTGGAGAATCCTGTGGACCGAGGAGCCTGGTGGGCTGCTGTCCATGGGGTCATGCAGAGTCAGACACGACTGAAGTGACTTAGCGTGCATGCATGCATTGGAGAAGGAAATGGCAACCCAGTCCAGTGTTCTTACCTGGAGAATCCCAGGGACAGAAGAGCCTGGTGGGCTGCCATCTATGGTGTCGCATAGAGTCGGACACGACTAAGGCAACTTAGCAGCAGCATCAGGTCAGTATGTGAGTTGATTATATCATGAAAGCACCCGCCATACCCCTCCTACTGACTTATTTGTCTTTGGATGTAGGATATCTTTTTCCCTAGGTTCCAGTCTTTTTTGTCAATGGTTGTTAGCAGTTAGTAATTTTGGTGTTTTTATGAGAGTAGGCGAGCTCAAGTTCTTCTACTCTGCCTTCTTGTCCTCTACTTCTCCTTCAGCAGCAACAACTCTGTCAAAGTGTCCTCATCAACCAAATGAGCAATGCCAATGTGGGGCCCACAACTACTCACCCAATGGAAGAATCTCAGGTTTAGGCAGGGGATAGGCAGAATGCATGTAATACACGGATACTGCTTGACCCTTTAGAGGCTGTTCTCAATGGATTTCCCTTTTTGCTGAGTTTCAGTGCTTCCAAGATCTTGGCAACTGGTAAGTGAAGAATAGAGGGAGGGCTGCTAAGTCACTTCAGTCGTGTCCGACTCTGTGAGACCCGACAGATGGCAGCCCACCAGGCTCCTCCGTCCCTGGGATTCTCCAGGCAAGAACACTGGAGTGGGTTGCCATTTCCTTCTCCAATGCAGGAAAGTGAAAAGTGAAAGTGAAGTCACTCAGTCGTGTCCGACTTTTAGTGAGCCCATGGACTGCAGCCTACCAGGCTCCTCCATCCATGGGATTTTCCAGGCAAGAGTACTGGAGTGGGGTGCCATTGAGGGAGCAGGGGGCAAAAGTGCCTGGGCATGTTCCCATAGGGTAGCTGCCTATGGGACCCCTCAATCAAAATCACTGGGGATTAGCTTCTATAAATCT
This sequence comes from Tragelaphus eurycerus, assembly GCA_935064755.1. NCBI lineage: Eukaryota > Metazoa > Chordata > Mammalia > Artiodactyla > Bovidae > Tragelaphus > Tragelaphus eurycerus. Next base: position 11,587,222 of record CAKXYN010000038.1, read on the forward strand.
ACATTTTTAACAGACACCCCAAGTGATTCTCATGCATACAAATTTGAGAACTACTGATCATTCCCAGGCACTCTCCCTACTTCCCCATCACCATCATTACTCTCATCTAAAAACACCAACGGCACCTAGATTGCTCTCTGACCCAAACATAATTCTCTAGATCAAGTTCTAAGAAATAAGTATACTTATTCCTAATCCTGAATACTAACAATCTTCCAAAAAGATGTTGTCAGTGTGCCCAAAAAAACCTGAAAAAGTGTTGCTTGCAGGTTTACTTAAAATGGAGGATTCTTCTATTCTTGTGTTCTTACTTGGGTAACCTATATTCTTTTGGAAATTAAGGCATGTTTCACAGTGTGAAAGTCAATTCAGGAGCATTTCCATTACACCGCATAATACTTTTTATAAATCTGACTTGAAAAGCAGTAACAGCAGTAGGAGTAAGAACACTAGTAAGTAAGAGTCAACTATATCAAATGCTTTTCCTTTATCAAGTCCTATGTACCTTATATTCACATATCCTTAGACTTATAAGTGTCTGAGTTAGTGGTTATATTTAGACTTTCTTAAGACTTAAAGCGCTTCTTTCACATAGTTGCCATAGTGCTCTACCCCAAGCAAAATGCTGTTCCTTCATATCTTGCCCCTCACTCTTCCTCTCAAGCTGCAAAATATGAATTCAGAGGAAGCCTCCCTCTTTACCAAGTCTCAACTGAAGTATAATGAACTTTAAATGACATCAAAGGAAAATTCCTAAAAGGATATATCATCTAAGATGATTTACGGCACTGATTATTCTTGGCTGAGGTAGGAAGACACATGTAACGAGAAATGCCTACCGTGTGCTGTTTCCATGGCAGCAGATGCACCAAACTTCTAGGGTTGTGCCAAGACTCTTTCTTCCACTGTGAACCATGTGAATTTCCTACTAGAGACTACAATTTGTAAAGATTTTGGTCCTTTGACACAGGGGAAAAATATTATTTAAAGTTTTGAACATATACTATCTCTGGTAAAAAGACAGATGGCTCCATAAAATGTGCAATAAAAGCACTCTCTAGGGTCTTTTGAAAGTTAAAATATGTGAGAAATCATTGTAGTGCCATTTGGCCCCTGAGGTTGTGAGTCTGTCAGCATTTACTTCTTAACTTCTGCATTTTTCTGTCCTATTTGGGCAATACTAGTGGCCTACATCACAAAAAGCAAAGCTCTGTTCAGAAAAATCATCTTTTCCAAAAAAGAAAAAAAAATTGCTTTCATCTAGGACCACAATTTTTTTTAAAATTCTATCTCTTAAATAAGACAAAATGCTTCTTTTGAGATACTTTGGGGGTGCCTTGAAATTGTATATGATGGGGAGATGTTGAACACTGTATTAACATATTCATTTTAATCAGGAAAATACCTCACTAACTCCATATTTGTTTCTAACAATTTTGGCAAATAAATTCTTATCTCTTCTTCAGAAAACGTGCCTATTAGACCTTACATGGAGTTTTCAGGCCAAAAGATAGAACCAAAGATGGGACAGGGTTTAAAATAAGAAATAAGCCAATGATAAAGGCACAGACCTGAGAATCAGGAATTCTGTGTTCAGGCTCTGCCATTAACAAGTCATGGAATCCTAGGCAACACTGTGGATGGATCCAACCAAAATCTCGTCAGCTTTCCAGGGGTGGAATGCTGCTGTAGAAACACAGACTGCCAACTGGCAATATTACAAAACAATCAGTGTTCCTCCTCAACTAAACCCTCACCAGTGTTCAGTAATATTATACTGCTACAGAGATGGAAACTTTTAAGACTTCAAATGAAAAGAGAAACAGGGACAGATGGGTTAGAAAAGTGGATGAGCTGTCAAAGAGAGGCTTGGTCAGAGACCATGACCTTCACTACACTGATGTGTGAAGTTCACCTCTTCTGCCATCGATCCTGATGTCTGTTGTAGACCTAGTGGAGTTCTCAACCCAAGGGGCTCCATGGACATGCATCCGATGCCTGTGCATCCCCTGAAACTGTGTGGAAAATTAGGGGCTTATGTGTCTTCTCCTGGGAAGAGGAATCATCGCTACCTTAAGTTGTCCATAGAGATTCATGACCAAAAATGATTTTTACATACTAAATAAAGAACAATAAAGCACATTACCCTGAAGTTGATCTCCACTCCAGCCTGAAGATGGTCTACTCATCTTTGAATCTATAGTTCTGTTCATGATATAGCTCAAAAGATTTTTTCATGAAAGAATGAATGGATTAATGAATGAACAAACAAATGCACAGACCCCATTTGGGAATAAGTTGCTGGGCACTGAGAAGCAACCTGCCTCTCAAGTAGCACACCTAATCAGAAGCCTCAATTCCTCAAATGAGCTGTGATGTCTGCTTCCCTGTGGCAATTTGTGAACAACATCCCTCTGCTTTCCTTTCTACTAGATACGGTGCTTAGTATTATTGCCCACAGTCAATTAGCTTCAATGGAAAAATGAAATCCATCATAATATTCATTTTTCTAATGGAAAAGTTAGAAGCAATTTTCTCTGAAATAGGGACACATGATAAAGGACTTACTGGAATAGAGTTGAAAAAGAGAGCACGATATTCTTGAGCCACCACATTAGGGTTGTAGGAGCCAATACTGAGCCAGAGACATTTGTCCATCAGTCTATAAGCCAAAGGCTTTGGGTTTCAAGTCTGCCCATAATTTGAGCGGTCACTACACTACTTTGGCTCCTGAGCATAACCCAAGAATACAGACAGGTATCTTTGGCTTGTTTACTGCACTTGTTTTTCTCACTCTGATCCCTTCCAACCAGAAGCTATCTTTTTCACGTTTCCACTGCTGACATTCCGTTTCCCTGACCATTTTCCAGGCAGGCCCCACTGATAGAGCTCTCAAAGCTGCCTTGTAGATAAGTCTGCCTCTCCGGTTTCTTCAAAAATCTTGATGCTTATTATGCATAGAAACGTCAAGTTTCTGCCTCCATTTTCCAAACCACAACACAAGACCAGGAAACTGGAAGATTCCAGCTGCTTCTGTGAGGCTGTCATGAGACTTCTGCTGCGGGACGGCAGGCAGAATCTACAAAGCTCTTTGGCTTCTCATCTGCTGCTTCTCTGTATACACCATCTTTAAAATTTTAAAGTTCTGTCTTTCAGGGCAGTTGTGCTTAAAAGACTGACCTTGGGCAGGAGTATTCCCTCACTCCACCTGAACTGAGGCAGGCCCAAAGGACACAGCTCCTTGAAGGTTCATGCACGCATGCTCAGTCATGTCCGACTCTTTGTGACCCCATGGGTTGTAGCCCTCCAGGCTCCTCTGTCCATGTTGAAGGTTCAATTGTGGTCAAAAATTATAGGTTCTACACATGTGAACTAACATACAATGTTAGTTTTTCTCTTCCTGACTTACTTCACTCTATGACAGCCTCTAGGTCCATCAGATCAGATTAGATCAGTCGCTCAGTTGTGTCCGACTCTGCGACCCCATGAATCGCAGCACGCCAGGCCTCCCTGTCCATCACCAACTCGCGGAGGTCACTCAGACTCACATCCACAGAGTCAGTGATGCCATCCAGCCATCTCATCCTCTGTCGTCCCCTTCTCCTCTTGCCCTCAATCCCTCCCAGCATCAGAGTCTTCTCCAATGAGTCAACTCTTCACATGAGGTGGCCAAAGTACTGGAGTTTCAGCTTTAGCATCATTCCTTCCAAAGAAATCCCAGGGCTGAGCTCCTTCAGAATGGACTGGTTGGATCTCCTTGCAGTCCAAGGGACTCTCAAGAGTCTTCTCCAACACCACAGTTCAAAAGCATCAATTCTTCGGCACTCAGCCTTCTTCACAGTCCAACTCCCACATCCATACATGACCACAGGAAAAACCATAGCCTTGACTAGACGGACCTTTGTTGGCAAAGTAATGTCTCTGCTTTTGAATATGCTATCTAGGTTGGTCATAACTTTCCTTCCAAGGAGTAAGCGTCTTTTAATTTCATGGCTGTAGTCACCATCTGCAGTGATTTTGGAGCCCAGAAAAATAAAGTCTGACACTGTTTCCACTGTTTCCCCATCTATTTCCCATGAAGTGATGGGACCAGATGCCATGATCTTCGTTTTCTGAATGTTTACCTTTAAGCCAACCTTTTCACTCTCCACTTTCACCTTCATCAAGAGGCTTTTTAGTTCCTCTTCACTTTCTGCCATAAGGGTTGTGTCATCTGCATATCTGAGCTTATTGATATTTCTCCCAGCAATCTTGATTCCAACTTGTGTTTCTTCCAGTCCAGCGTTTCTCATGATGTACTCTGCATATAAGTTAAATAAGCAGGGTGACAATATACAGCCTTGACGTACTCCTTTTCCTATTTGGAACCAGTCTGTTGTTCCATGTCCAGTTCTAACTGTTGCTTCCTGACCTGCATACAAATTTCTCAAGAGGCAGATCAGGTGGTCTGGTATTCCCATCTCTTTCAGAATTTTTCACAGTTTATTGTGATCCACACAGTCAAAGGCTTTGGCATAGTCAATAAAGCAGAAATAGATGTTTTTCTGGAACTCTCTTGCTTTTTCCATGATCCAGCGGATGTTGGCAATCTGATCTCTGGTTCCTCTGCCTTTTCTAAAACCAGCTTGAACATCAGGAAGTTCACGGTTCACATATTGCTGAAGCCTGGCTTGGAGAATTTTGAGCATTACTTTACTAGCGTGTGAGATGAGTGCAATTGTGCGGTAGTTTGAGCACTCTTTGCCATTGCCTTTCTTTGGGACTGGAGTGAAAACTGACCTTTTCCAGTCCTGTGGCCACTGCTGAGTTTTCCAAATTAGCTGGCATATTGAGTGCGGCACTTTCACAGCATCATCTTTCAGGATTTGGAATAGCTCCACTGGAATTCCATCACCTCCACTAGCTTTGTTCATAGTGATGCTTTCTAAGGCCCACTTGACTTCACATTCCAGGATGTCTGGCTCTAGGTCAGTGATCACACCATCATGATTATCTGGGTCATTAAGCTCTTTTTTGTACAGTTCTTCTGTGTATTCTTGCCACCTCTTCTTAATATCTTCTGCTTGTCTTAGGTCCATACTAGGTCCATCACGTCTCTACAAAGGACCCAATGTCATTGCTTTTGATGGCAGAGTAGTATTTCATTGTATATATGCGGAATCTAGAAAAATGGTACAGATGAACCTATTTGCAGGGCAGGACTAGAGACAAGGACACAGAGGATGAACGGTGGACACTGTGGGGGTTCGGGTGGGATGAACTGGGAGACTGGGATTGATGTTTATGCAAAACAATAGCCAATGGAAACCTGCTGTATAACACAGGAGCTCAGTTCAGTGCTCTGTGGTGGGATCGGTGGGACGCCAGGGTGAGGGGCGTGGAATCTAACAGGGGGGTGTATGTATACATATAGCTGATTCACGCTGTTATACAGCAGAAATTAATACAACATTGTAAAGCAACTGTACCCCCAAATAAAAAAAAAAGCATAGGTACTAGGTATAGGACTCAAACCAGACTTTCATGGGTGTGATGAATGAAGAGGCAATCTAGCTGTCTCCAGCATACACTTGGCATTTGGGAATACTCACTTTATATAGGCTAAGGTATTTGAGTGGGGTACCTCAGCTCAGCCTAGTTTATCTTATCCTGCCTAGATCATTCAATAGCTGCTTATTGAGCACCTATTTTTTATGCCTGTGTTATTTTAAACATTAGGAATAAAAGTCCTTACACCAAGGATTTTACAGTCTAACAAGACAATGAGATAAGTGTGATTAAGAAAAAAGTTTATTACAATGAAGTGCGTTCTATTAGTTAATATTTTTCCAAAAAAAAGATTGGCCATTGTCATTAAGCAAGAGAAATAAATGAGGCAAAAAATAGAAAGGAAAATACAAAATTATCATTACTTGAAAATGATATGCTTTTATAACCATAAACCCAAGAGACATAACTAAAAAGCTATTAGACACAAAGAGATAATGCAGTAAAATCTTTGGTTACAAAATTAATGTCCCCAAATTGATTGCTTTCTTATATACAAATAATTGCTGCCAAGAAAATACAAAGAAAAGATAAAACAGTTAAAAAAATATAAGAAGTATATTGGGTCTATGTGAAAAAATTTTTAATTCTACTAAGAGATACAGTACAATATAAATTGTATGAAATAAAAAGATACCTGTTCATCAGATCAGATCAGATCAGTCGCTCAGTCTGATGGTGTCTCCAACACCACAGTTCAAAAGCATCAATTCTTCGGCGCTCAGCAAGCAAAATAAATATTATAAATATATCAGTTCATCAGTTATCCTTAACATAATGTATACTATTAATGAATTACTATTTTAAAAATACTGTATTTTTCTCACCACACTATGAAACTCACATTAAGATGTTGGTATTGACAAAAGAGTAAACCGACAGATCAATAGAACAAACTTGAGAGTTCAGAAATAGATCAAATATATTTTTAATTTAGTATATAAAAAGTAAAAGTATTTTATATCATCAGGGAAAAGATAGATTTATCAAAAAAAAAAAAAAAATGGCCTGGCACTGGGCAAAACAAAAAAAGTAGATGGCTAACTCACTCCTTCAACCAAAATAAATTCAAGATGAATCAAAAATATAATTAACATAAAACTAAAAAACTAAGAGATAACAAAAGTCAAGACAGAAAAGAAATTCTCAGAGAGGTCCTCAGAGGACAAGTACAGTATCTGTACATGGGGCAGGGGGAGCTGGAAGTGAGGGATGAAACGATGGTTAAGACACAGTAGGGAAATGTCATACCCTATTAAGGAACAACAAATTAGAGGTTAATAGAATAAATTAACAGGTCATTGAGAATGGACTAGCAGTTTCAGCTATAACATGTAAAAAACTTAGAATCTTTGCCCCATCCTTACAAAAAGAAAAGGCTGAACAAGCCGAAAAAGCTAATAACTTTTCTTAAACCCATGAAAGAACTGAGCTTTGCAGGGCAGACCACCACAACCAAATCAGAAGAAACTGGCAAATCCAAGGGGTCACAGTCAAAATCTGCCTAGCTATAGTAGAGGCCATTGGAGCTATAAACTTGTAACACTTGTGTTTCTAGTAGGAGGAAAAGAACAATCCTTGTGAATTACATCCAGAATCTTCTATATAACAAAGGCCTACTCCCTCAAATAAAAGATTACTAGAACTTGTTTCAGAGCCCTGGGACTCCAGCCCTGACAGGCTTCCTGTCTCATCTAAGGGAGGTAGGGGAAAGAGGAGAAGCTATTAAAAAAAATTTGTGAGTATCCCACGCCATAAACACAGACTCATAAAATATCATATCAGGGGTTCTCAGTGTGATATCAGTGGATTATAGCTGAAAAGCTGCAAGATACAAATCCTCTAGGAGGAGAAGGACCTAGGGAAATGTAAAGTCAAGAGGGGAAACAAAAGCAGGGTACCAGAGGAACTTAAAGTGTCTGGCACCTTTATCAAGAGCAAATACAGCCCAACTCTATGTTAACATATATTATCACAGTGAAGGCCTATTTCCCCCAGCTTCTATTATCCAATGAACCATGTACAGCTTCCAACAAAAAATTCCAAGGTGCACCAAAAGGCAGGAAGAAATACTCTGAGGAGAGAAAGTTAGGATCAGAAACAAACTTAGATATGATACTCATCTCCTAAAAGAAACAGAAGAGGAGGGAGTATTTGTTAATTCATTCTATGAGGCCAGCACTACTGTAATACCAGAAACACAGAAAGACGGTACAAGAAACAAAAACTACAGACAAATATTTCTCATGAATATAGAGATAAAAATCCCCAACAAAATATTACCGAATTGAATCTGACAATGTTTAAAAAGAATTATACACCATAACCAAGTGGTATTTATTTCTAGTAGGCAAAGCTGCTTCAACACTTGAAAATCAGTCAATATAATCTACCAAATACATAGGCTACAGAATAAAAATCATGTTATCATGCCAACAGATGCAGGTGGGCATTTGACAAAAATCCAATCCATTCATGATTTTAAAATATTCAGCAAACTAGGAATGAAGGAGAACATCCTCAGTTTGATAACATCTACAAAAAAAACATATTTTAATGTAATATTTAATGGTGAAATAAATACTGGCCACTTGCTCCCCAAAACTGAAAATAAGATGAGGATTTCTCTCTTATCATTTCAGTTCAATGTTATCCAATAAGTACTAGCTGGTGGAATAAAACAAGAAAAAGAAATCAAAGTTATACAGATTGAAACTATCTCTATTCACAGATTATCTGGGCAGAAAATCTCAAAGAATTATCAAAAAACTTCTGAAACTAATAAGCAAATTTGGCAAAGTCACAAGATATGAAGCTAATGCACAAAAGTCAATTACTTTCCTTTATACATACCAGAAACAACCAATTGGAATTTGAAATTAGTAAGACAGCACCATTTAGAGTAGAATCCCTCCAAGATTAAATACTTCAATTTAAATCTAACAAAGTCTGTGCAGGACCTGTAAACAGAAACGTGCGATAAAAAATGAAAGATCTAAGTAAATGGAGCAATAGTCCATGTTCATGGACTTGTAGACTCAATACTGTTAATTACGATGTCAATTCTTCCCAATTTGATCTACAGATATAATGCAATCTTAATCAAAATACCAGCAAACTATTTTGTAGCTATCAACAAACTGATTCTAGTTTATATGGAAAGACAGAAGACCTTGAACAATGAACATAATACCAAGAAGGAGAAGGGGAGCAGAGGAGAAAGAGAGGAAAAAGAAGATGGAGAGGAAGAGAAGAGGAGGAACAATGTTGGAGGACTAACATTACTCTATTTAAAGACCTACTTTAAGGGCACAGTAATAAAAACAGCATCATCTCAGCAAAAAGATACATAGTACAATGGAGTAGAATAAAGCCCAGACTAGACCCAAACAAATATAGTCAACTGAACTTGGTCAAAGGAACAAAGAGAATTCAATGAAAAAGAGCAATCTTTCCAATAGATGGTGCCAGAACAATTGGAGGTGAATATACAAAAAAATAAATAAACCTAGAAACAGATTTTACACAAAAAGTAACTCAAAATATGTAATAAATCTAAATGTAAGATGCAAAATTATAAAACTTACTGAAGAAAACATGGGAGTAACTGCACAATGTTAGGTTTGGTGATAAGTTTTTTAACACAGCATCAATAGCATAATCCACAAAACAAAAAGCTGATAAAATGGGCTTTATTAAAATTAAAAGCTGCATCCTTTGGTGAAGACACTCTTGAGAGAATGAAAAGAAAAACCACAGATAAGGAAAAAAATATTTGCAAAACATGTATTTGATTAAGGATTTGTATCCAAAACATACAAAGATGTCTTAAAAGCCAACAAAAGTGCAAAACCCTCAGTCAAAAAAATGGGAAAAAGATCTGAACAATGCCCCAAAGAAAATCACAGATGGCAAATAAGTGCATGAAAAGATTCTCAACATCATTCGTCATCAGGCAAATATAAATTAAAATGACAATATGATACCACTAAACATGTATTAGAGTAACTAAAACCAAAAGCTGGCAATACCAAGGACTGGTGAGGTATGGAGCAACAGGAACTCTCATTCATTGTTTACGGGAATGAAAAATGGTACAGCCACTTTGGAAGACAGACTGGCAGAGAGTTCAGTTTCTCACAAAACTAAATGTAGCTCTACCATGCAATTCAGCAACCTCACTTACAAGCATTTTCCTAACTGATTTGAAAGTGTTGTTGTGACCTTTCAGTTGCTAGGCTATGTCTGACTGTGTGACCCCATGGACTGCAGCATGTCAGACTTCCCTGTCCTTCACTATCTCCCAGGGTTTACTTAAACTCATGTCCGTTGAGTCAATGATGCCACCCAACCATCTCATACTCTGTCACCCTGTTCTCCTCCTGTCCTCAATCTTTCCCACCATCAGGGTCTTTTCCAATGAGTCAGTTTATGTCCATGCAACAAGTGCATATAAAGTTTATAGTAGCTTCATTCATAATCAATAAGAACTGTAAGCAACCAAGATGCCTTCTATTAGCACAGATAAACAAACTGCTGCTGCTGCTGCTAAGTCGCTTCAGTCGTGTCCGACTCTGTGAGACCCCATGTACTGCAGCCTACCAGGCTTCTCCGTCCATCGGATTCTCCAGGCAAGAACACTGGAGTGGGTTGCCATTTCCTTCTCCAATGCATGAAAGCGGAAAATGAAAGTGAAATCGCTCAGTCGTGCCTGACTCTTAGCAACCCCATGGACTGCAGCCTACCAGGCTCCTCCATCCATGGGATTTTCCAGGCAACAGTACTGGAGTGGGGTGCCACTGCCTTCTCCCTGATAAATAAACTAGTACACATCAAATGGAACGTTATTCAATAATGAAAAGAAAAGAGCTATCAAGCCACTCATCTCACACGCTAGTAAAGTGATGCTTAAAATTCTCCAAGCCACGCTTCAACAATATGTGAACCGTGAACTTCCAGATGTTCAAGCTGGTTTTAGAAAAGGCAGAGGAACCAGATATCAAATTGCCAACATCTGCTGGATCATTGAAAAAGCAAGAGAGTTCCAGAAAAACATCTATTTCTGCTTTATTGACTATGCCAAAGACTTTGACTGTGTGGATCACAGAAAACTGTGGAAAATTCTGAAAGAGATGGGAATACCAGACCACCTGACCTGCCTCTTGAGAAATCTGTAAGCAGGTCAGGAAGTGATAGTTAGAACTGGACATGGAACAACAGACTGGTTCCAAATAGGAAAAGGAGTACGTCAAGGCTGTATATTGTCACCCTGCTAATTTAACTTCTATGCAGAGTACATCATGAGAAACGCTGGACTGGAAGAAGCACAAGCTGGAATCAAGATTACCGGGAGAAATATCAATAACCTCAGACATGCAGATGGCGCCACCCTTATGGCAGAAAGTGAAGAACTAAAGAGCCTCTTGATGAAAGTGAAAGAGGAGAGTGAAAAAGTTGGCTTAAAGCTCAACATTCAGAAAACTAAGATCATGGCATCTGGTCCTACCACTTAATGCGAAATAGATGGGGAAACAGTGAAAACAGTGTCAGACTTTATTTTGGGGGGCTCCAAAATCACTGCAGATGGTGACTGTAGCCATGAAATTAAGACGCTTACTCCTTGGAAGGAAACTTGTGGCCAACCTAGACAGCATATTAAAAAGCAGAGACATTACTTTGGCAACATAGGTCTGTCTAGTCAAGGCTATGGTTTTTCCGGTGGTCATGGATGGATGTGAGAGTTGGACTATAAAGAAAGCTGAGCACTGAGGAATTGATGCTTTTGAACTGTGGTGTTGGAGAAGATTCTTGAGAGTCCCTTGGGCTGCAAGGAGATCCAACCAGTCCATCCTAAAGGAGATCAGTCCTAGGTGTTCATTGCAAGGACTGATGTTGAAGCTGAAACTCCAATACTTTGGCCACATGATGCGAAGAGCTGACTCATTTGAAAAGACCCTGATGCTGGGAAAGATTGAGGGCAGAAGGAGAAGGGGACGACAGAGGATGAGATGGTTGGATGGCATCACCGACTCAATGGACATGGGTTTGGGTTAACTCTAGGAGTTGGTGAGGGACAGGGAGGCCTGGCGTGCTGCGGTTCATGGGGTCACAAAGAGTTGGACACAACTGAGAGACTGAACTGAACTGAACTGGATCAAGCCACAAAGAAACACAGATGAATCTTCAATGCATACTGATGCATATAAAAATCAATCAGAAAAAGCTATATACTGTGTGATTCCAATTATATGACAGCCTGAAGAAGGTTCAGTTCAGTTTAGTTCTGTCTCTTAGTCATATCTGACTCTTTGTGATCCCACAGATTGCAGCACACCAGGCCTCCCTGTCCATCACCAACTCCTGGAGCTTGCTCAAACTTATGCCCATCGAGTCGGTGATGCCATCCAACTATCTCATCCTCTGTCATCCCCTGCTCCTCCTGCCTTCAATCTTTCCCAGCATCAGAGTCTTTTCCAATGAGTCAGTTCTTCACATCAGGTGGCCAAAGTATTGGAGTTTCAGCTTCAGCATCAGTCTTTCCAATGAATATTCAGGACTGATTTTCTTTAGGATTGACTGATTGGATCTCCTTGCAGTCCAAAGGACTCTCAAGAGTCTTTTCCAACACCACAGTTCAAAAGCATCAATTCTTTAGCACTCAGATTTCTTTACAGTCCAACTCTCATATCCATATATGACTACTGTAAAAACCATAGCTTTGACTAGATGGACCTTTGTCATCAAAGAAATGTCTCTGCTTTTTAATATGCTGTCTAGGTTGGTCATAGCTTTTCTTCCAAGGTGCAAGCATCTTTTAATTTCATGGCTGCAGTCAACCATCTGCAGTGACTTTGGAGCCTCAGAAAATAAAGTCCGTCACTATTCCCACTTACTCCATCTATTTGCCATGGAGCGATGGGACTGGTATCATGATCTTAGTTTTTTGAATTTTGAGTTTTAAGCCAACTTTTTCACTCTCCTCTTTCACTTTCATCAAGACGCTTTTTAGTTCCTCTACACTTTCAGCCATAAGGGTGTTGTTATCTGCATATCTGAGATTATTGATATTTCTCCCAGAAATCCTGATTTCAGCTTGTACTTCATCCAGCCTGACATTTTGCATGATGCTAAATAAGCAGGGTGACAATATACAGCCTTGATGCACTCCTTTCCCAATTTGGAGCCAGTCTGTTGTTTCATGTTCAGTTCTAACGGTTGCTTCTTGACCTGCATATAGATTTCTCAGGAGGCAGTTAAGGTGGTCCAGTATTTCCATCTCTTGAAGAATTTTCCACAGTTTGTGATTTACACAGTCAAAGGCTTTGGCATAATCTGAAGAAGGTAAAATTATAAAAATGGTAAGTGTATGAGTGGCCAAGGACTCAGAGGGAGGAGGTGATTGAATAGTTACTTTTTAGGGTAATAGAACTATTTTGTGTCATACTGTAATGGTGAATGTAAAACATAAAGCATTTGACAAAAACCATCAAACTTTATAAGGGCTTCCCTGGTGGCTCAGAGGTAAAGAATCCATCTGCCAATCCAGCAGATGCAGGTTCTAACACTGGGTTGAGATGATCCTCTGGAGAAGGAAATGGCCACCCACTCCAGTGTTCTTGCCTGGAAAATCCCAAGGACAGAGGAGTCTGGAAGGCTACCGTCCATCGGGTCCCGAAAGAGTTGGACATGACTTAGCAACTAAACAACAACATGGAACTTGATAGCATAATGAGCAAACTTCAATTTACGTAAAATTGTTTAAAAATCAATTTAGGAAGTCATAGGATCCAACAGAGAACGAAAGATGTGGCAAAAGAATCTATATGTCTACAAATACATGAAGTAACTTCATTATATGAAGCAACGTGAGTAGGGGAATAAAGTGGCAACCTAAATAATTCTGGAAATGAATGGAGTCTGTAAGGTTTAAAGGTCGTAGAAACCGTACATCCCATTAGAGTATGGGTTAACAATTCTGAAAGCACAGTATGCGAATGCCAGAAGTGAAAAATTAAGTAAACAGATGACAGAAGGGGGAAGTGGAACCTAGAAATAAGCCAGGGGAGAAAACTAGAATGATCTATGAAATAATAGAGTTTAAAACATAAGTATGAACTCATTAGATCAATTTTATCATATAGATACAGTTGGTTACATACACAGTTTTCTGATAGGTGTATATATGTAGATTAGAATACACACATTAATCCCCTGTTCTTTCAGCTGTGAGAGCCAACTGCTCCTTGGGGAACACATTCAGTGCCCAGATATTGCTTTTAACATTGTCTTTCAGAAAAAAAGAAAAAAGAAAAGAAATAGGGGCCCTGGAAGAAATGGCTAATTCTAGGATGGGGCAGGAAATATACAAGATGAGCCTGGAATACCTTGTACTATCAGCAAGTAAGGAAATGCTTTACAGAAGAAAAGAGTAATAATAAATAACAATGATGTAGGTATGTCAAAGGGATCTAGGAGCCAAATAAAAGGGTTCCCAATAGAACTTTAAGCAACAAACCTGGAAAAATTTGAGCAACCAAATTAATAAAGTACTATTAGTTTATAACTCAAAATATAAATATGCCTGAGCACACATGAATCCCTGATGATGTAAGTGACTGAATAAAAAAGTAATGTGGGGAGAACAGACAACTTTTCCCAGCAGCATTCCAAATAATATGTGCAGATATGTGCCAGTCAAGGAAGTGGAGCCTAACAATCCAGCCCTTAAGTTCGAGCCACCAATAGTGATCTCTTTCCTTTCTTTTACACAGTATACAGAAAGGGGGGTGGAGGAGAAAGGGTAACTTTACAGCATAAGAAACCTGAATGCACAAGGCAATTTCTAAAATTCATTTCAAAAAGCCATAGCTGGTTATGTATTTTTCCCAAATGTACTTTTTCTGGATATGAAGATTACTTTTTATGTCTTTGAAAAGTACAAAATATCTGTGCACTTCTAAAAATGTTTTTCTAATGAAAGAGACAAAATATGAAAAACACGGCAACCTCTCCCACTGCCCCCACATTCTCTTAATACCCAAGCACACCCACAGAACAGTTGTAAACCCTAAAAGAGATGATAAATACCATATGTCTCTAGATTCACCACTGAGTAGTGAACTGGAAGGATAAAATCTTGTCCTTAATCTGGTCAAGGAAGAAATACAATAAATATAAATCCCTTCCCTGCTTAAAAGAAAAGAATATTTTTATTTTAATATTTATCCAACAACTATTTACAGAAAGGAAATCAAATTAGAAGTACTGGGTTTCCATGAGCTTCTCTGCCTAGAAAATACTAATTTATTCAGTATTTTATAAAATGAAAAGCTTGATGAATTAAAATATTCAGAATCATATATTTATCTTGGGGAATGGAACCCCTTCCAAAAGTTAGCAAATGGATATAAAGCACAGCATGTCACCACTATGCTTTTCCTTTGTGGGATCAGTTCTACTCTTAAAATGAAATTTTCCTTGACTTTGTATGACTTCCTATGGACAGACATACTGTTTAGCGTTGAAACTATTATCCAGGTAGAATTTTAGTACATTCTGTCTCTTTTTAGGGGATGACTCAAACTGAGCCAGAAATCCAAACATAATGGCAAGAAAAATACTAAGAGATACTAAAGGAAGTCAAGCAGTAATGTTATATTTCATACCCTGCAGATTCTGTTTTCAAAGTTCTAGCTCCCTATTGAGTCCAGTGCCCTCAAACTAAAATGTAAAATCCATTTAGAGAATGGTAATACAGTAGTAGTAGTAATTATTTCAGCTGATATTTCTTGAATGTGCTAGGCAATACTATAAACTTCAGCTGATAACACTGCTATGAAGTTAGTATATTTATCATCCCCATTTTACATCTTGGGAATGGAGAAGCAGAGAGATTACGTGGTCGGCCTAAATTCACACAGCTAGTGAGTGACCAAGTCAGGATCTGAGCCAGGCAGCCCAGCTCAAGGACCCTGCCACCTGCCCATCAAGGTCCTGTGGTCAGCAGACCTGAACCTGGATTCCCATTCTGCCACTTCTGTTTAACCACCCAGAGCTCCTCTAATCTGGCTCTTTAATTGAGTCTATCACTGCCTACTCCTCAGGCTCTGATGGGAATTTGAAAAGGCCAAGTAAGTGCCTTGCCACAAATTCAGGTCAGTGGAAAGCATCTGATTACAATTAGACAGGCACAAAGCTATGAAGATGCTTACGTCAGGTCCCCTGTCCTTGAGGAGCTCCCCTTTGGGAGGAGCAGAGGACCTATAATCCCTCACTGAGGACACATGGAATTGTCTGTCTGTTTTTCTCATAACTGTATGCACTCTGCATCCCTTGCTTTGTTTTATGACTTCCTCATAAGTGAAAAGCAACTCTGGATGGTTGACTTCCAGGCTTGTTCTTTTGCCTCCTGCCAGCTGCACAGTTGGTAACAGCCTCCTAATCTGGTGAAAATATATTATTATTATGCAGCGCTTTCGGAAAGCAAAAGATAGTGAACATAAAGACAGTAGGGCTCATCAGCTGCAGATCTCAGGTTTAATGGTGTTATACAGTGTTAAAAATAAAACAACGGGCCCAAAATGGAACCACTTATGCTAAGCTCCCACATCCGTAAACTGAGACTTATGTTAATTACACTTTTGCTCTACCAGAAATGGAATCATAAACGAACCACTCAGGAATCACCTGATCAGCAGTAGTAACCTGCCTGATAGACCCTTGCCATCCCCTGCTGCTGCTGCTGCTGCTGCTAAGTCGCTTCAGTTGTGTCCGACTCTCTGCGACCCCCTAAAGGAAAGTAAACTTGCAATAACCAACCTGCTTTATGGCCTAGTATAACTTCCTTGTGCCTGTTCCCTTTGCCCTATAAAAGCCTTTCGTTTTGTACAGGTCCTCTGAGGTCCTGTCTATCCACCAGAATGGGTGTTGCTCGATTCTAATCAGCTTTTGCTTAAATAAACTCTTAAAATTTTTAAATATGGCCCAATTTATCTTTTAACAATAGGAAATTATATGATACCACACAATGGGAAATCCATTCCCAATGACTCTCAGAAAGGATTTTAAAATGTCCCTCTTAACACTAACAAAACTGAACACCAACTGTAACTCAAAGAGATCTGGCCTCCATCAGTTCAGTCGCTCAGTCGTGTCCAACTCTTTGCGACCCCATGAATCGCAGTACGCCAGGCCTCCCTGTCCATCACCAACTCGCGGAGGTCACTCAGACTCACGTCCATCGAGTCAGTGATGCCACACAGCCACCTCATCCTCTGTTGTCCCCTTCTCCTCCTGCCCTCAATCCCTCCCAGCATCAGAGTCTTCTCCAATGAGTCAACTCTTCGCATGAGGTGGCCAAAGTACTGGAGTTTCAGCTTTAGCATCATTCCTTCCAAAGAAATCCCAGGGCTGATCTTCTTCAGAATGGACTGGTTGGATCTCCTTGCAGTCCAAGGGACTCTCAAGAGTCTTCTCCAACACCACAGTTCAAAAGCATCAATTCTTCAGTGCTCAGCCTTCTTCACAGTCCAACTCTCACATCCATACATGACCACAGGAAAGACCATAGCCTTGACTAGACGGACCTTTGTTGGCAAAGTAATGTCTCTGCTTTTCAATATGCTATCTAGGTTGGTCATAACTTTCCTTCCGAGGAATAAGTGTCTTTTAATTTCATGGCTGCAACTCCTACAGCTCAATTCCAGAAAAATAAATGACCCAATCAAAAAATGGGCCAAAGAACTAAATAGACATTTCTCCAAAGAAGACATACAGATGGCTAACAAACACATGAAAAGATGCTCAACATCACTCATTATCAGAGAAATGCAAATCAAAACCACTATGAGGTACCATTTCACGCCAGTCAGAATGGCTGCAATCCAAAAGTCTACAAGCATAAATGCTGGAAAGGGTGTGGAGAAAAGGGAACCCTCTTACACTGTTGGTGGGAATGCAAACTAGTACAGCCACTATGGAGAACAGTGTGGAGATTCCTTAAAAAACTGGAAATAGAACTGCCATATGACCCAGCAATCCCACTGCGGGGCATACACACTGAGGAAACCAGAATTGAAAGAGACACATGTACCCCAATGTTCATCACAGCACTGTTTATAATAACTAGGACATGGAAGCAACCTAGATGTCCATCAGCAGATGAATGGATAAGAAAACAGTGGTACATATACACAATGGAGTATCACTCAGCCATTAAAAAGAATACATTTGAATCAGTTCTAATGAGGTAGATGAAACTGGAGCCTATTATACAGAGTGAAGTAAGCCAGAAAGGAAAACACCAATACAGTATATTAACGCATATATATGGAATTTAGAAGGATGGTAACAATAACCCTGTATACGAGACAGCAAAAGAGACACTGATGTATAGAACAGTCTTTTGGACTCTGTGGGAGAGGGAGAGGGTGGGATGATTTGGGAGAATGGCATTGAAACATGTACAATATCATATATGAAATGAGTCACCAGTCCAGGTCTGATGCACAATACTGGATGCTTGGGGCTGGTGCACTGGGACAACCCAGAGGGATGGTACGGGGAGGGAGGAAGGAGGAGGGAGGAGGGTTCAGGATGGGGAACACGTGTATACCTGTGGCAGATTCATGTTGATATATGGCAAAACCAATACAATATTGTAAAGTTAAAAAATAAAATAAATAATAATAATTTCATGGCTGCAGTCACCATCTGCAGTGATTTTGGATCCAAAAAAAATAAAGGCTGACACTGTTTTCACTGTTTTCCCATCTATTTCGCATGAAGTGATGGGACCAGTCGCCATGATATTCGTTTTCTGAATGTTGAGCTTTAAGCCAACTTTTTCACTCTCCTCTTTCACTTTCATCAAGAGGCGTTTTAGTTCCTCTTCACTTTCTGCCATAAGGGTGGTGTCATCTGCATATCTCAGGTTATTGATATTTCTCCCTGCAATCTTGAGTCCAGCTTATGTTTCTTCCAGTCCAGCGTTTCTCATGATGTAGTCTGCATAGAAGTTAAATAAGCAGGGTGACAATATACAGCCTTGATGTACTCCTTTTCCTATTTGGAACCAGTCTGTTGTTCCATGTCCAGTTCTAACTGTTGCTTCCTGACTTGCATACAGATTTCTCAAGAAGCAGATCAGGTGGTCTGGTATTCCCATCTCTTTCAGAATTTTCCACAGTTTATTGTGATCCACACAAGTCAAAGGCTTTGGCATAGTCAATAAAGTAGAAATAGATGTTTTTCTGGAACTCTCTTGCTTTTTCCATGATCCAGCGGATGTTTGCAATTTGATCTCTGGTTCCTCTGCCTTTTCTAAAACCAGCTTGAACACCAGGAAGTTCGGGCACACAAATACACAACAGTGAGGATACAGGAAAGCTCAACATCATGAAAACAATAACCAGCATTGTGCCGAATATACTGAAGCTGGTAAAATTTTCCATCTAAATTCATTGTTATTACAAAAGACAGTCATTTACTTTTGATACCCTATAGATTCTACTTGAAGGGTTCTAGCCTCCTCCCATTTGTAAGCCCAGTGTATTCATACTGAAATATAAAGCCACTCTCAAAAAAAAGGCAGTATAGCAATAGTAATGGTAATGGTTATTTAAACGATATTATTAAGCACTTATAGTATGTGCCAGGTAATACTGTAAGCCCATTTAAGCTGATAACAGCCCTATGAGATGTTTCATTTTTGTAATTCTTACTTTATATCTTAGAAGTGCCAACAAAGATTCGCCTAGTCAAGGCTATGGTTTTTCCTGTGGTCATGTATGGATGTGAGAGCTGGACTGTGAAGAAGGCTGAGCGCCGAAGAATTGATGCTTTTGAACTGTGGTGTTGGAGA
The DNA here is from genome assembly GCA_935064755.1 of Tragelaphus eurycerus. Lineage (NCBI taxonomy): Eukaryota > Metazoa > Chordata > Mammalia > Artiodactyla > Bovidae > Tragelaphus > Tragelaphus eurycerus. Next base: position 11,606,630 of record CAKXYN010000038.1, read on the forward strand.
AGACTCTTGAGAGTCCCTTGGACTGCAAGGAGATCCAACCAGTCCATTCTGAAGGAGATCAGCCCTGGGATTTCTTTGGAAGGAATGATGCTAAAGCTGAAACTCCAGTACTTTGGCCACCTCATGCGAAGAGTTGACTCATTGGAGAAGACTCTCATGCTGGGAGGGATTGAGGGCAAGAGGAGAAGGGGACGACAGAGGATGAGATGTCTGGATGGCATCACTGACTCGATGGATGTGAGTCTGAGTGAACTCCGGGAGTTGGTGATGGACAGGGAGGCCTGGTGTGCTGCGATTCATGGGGTTGCAAAGAGTCGGACACGACTGAGCGACTGATCTGATCTGATCTGATCTTAGAAGTGAAGATGCAGAAGAATCTATTACATAAACTATTCAATATTACAGTAAAGCAGGACCTTTGAATGAGATTTCAGTGATTTGATACAATTTTATAAGAAGGAGCAAAGAGATTTTTCAAAACATATCATTAAGTGAACATTCTTTTTTTCTTTTGTCTGAGAAACACGAATCAGAAGAGAAATTTATAATGTTAAAGGATGGATACCAAGTTAGTTAGTAAAAATATAATAGTTTTCCACAGTTGGCAAGATTTTAGGGGAAAACAATGGAATAAAAAGGAGGAGACCACAAAGCATTTGAGGTCTTGGGCTCTTAGACCGAAAGGAGGCTAGTAAAATGAATAGAGAATTCAGTGAGGCTGAAACCAGACAATGGAACCCTTTCTTATGCTGCCACTAAAATTAAAAGATACAATTGTAGATGAAGTAAACAGAAATCAAGGGAGAGTCTCAAATGCCATCTTGGCAAAAAACCAGGGCATGATTTGGGAAGACTACTAAACAGGAAGTATAGGACCACAGAGGGATAGTTGAGGTGTACAAACAAATAGGATTGGGCAGGACAGGTATACTCAGAACTTCATAGGTAGTGCAGGCCTGTTCTTTTCTGAATAGGTAAAACCAGTGTGAATAAATATGGAATGACAGTAAATACATATGTCAGTTTCTACCCTTGTTCCTGAGACAGAGCTCCTAAGGCTCTTATAATTTTTTGAGTGATGGAAGTGCCTGACTTGGTAATATAAATAATTTTGTTCTAAAGTGACTCTCTGTGGACTCTTGGATGAGAGCTGATCACCAGAAAGACCAGGCCATAACATCAAGGCAACTGAAGAGCTGTCATCCAAGTGGTTTTGCAGGTGATGGAGTGTGAATGACATGCTTGTAATGAGGCCGTAAGAGTGTCTCCTGGCCAGCCCAAAATAACATGATGCAGTATTGAAGAGGGCTCAGACTCTTACATATGCTGGAGGGAGCTCAAGCCTGTGAAGTTTACGATAATTACTGCTGCAGGAACCATATTCATGCCTTTAGAATTATGATGTCTAAAAATTTTTAAACTATATATTTGGAAGGATATGCACCAAAATGTTAATAGTGGCTGGTTTTGGATGATAGAGATTATGAATGACTCATTTTTTTCCTCTACATTTTTTACTTCCCCCAAATGTCCTGTAACTAAATTTTATATTATTGTTATAATGTGATCAGCAAACACACACACAATGTTATATTTAAAAAAAAATACTCTAGGGACTTCAGTGCCATTCAAATGCACACAAAGAATGTTAAGCCTTCTCAACAATCTCACAACTTCAAGTTCAGAGTAGAACAAAAGAAATCTAAAAACTTGGAGACCCAAGAGTGGGAGGACAATTCTTCCCAGGAAGATCTAATTCTCTTTATTTATCACCAAAATAAACAGTAATATCAGCAAACATCATCTCAGATAGACATCCAAAGAACAAAGAAATTGGAATTAATTGTACTGAATTCATGACTTTTAAAACTTTTAGATATGTAAAATATAATTTATAGTCCATTAGATGTGCTATCTCTTGTTTGAATTACTGTAAATAGATAGCTATACATAGGGATATAAAAACAAAACATAAACATAGCCATGGAGTATACACAGGATTAGATGCACATATGAATTTATCAGGGATCTCAAGACCATACTTGAGACCCACTCCTATATTTTCCAGTATATCTTCTTTAGTTCCTTACCTCAAACTTATTACATTCCCCAAATTTTCAGAACCTGTGGCTCAGTGGTGAAGAATCTGCTTGCCAGCGCACGAGATGCAGATTTGACCCCTGCATCAGGAAAATCCCATGGAGAAGGAAATGGCAACCCACTCCAATATTCTTGCCTGGGAAATCCCAAGAACAGAAGACTACAGTCCATGCGGTTGTAAAGAGTCAGACATGACTTAGTAACTAAACAGCAGCAGCAGCAGCAACAACCTTAAGTTTCAGCAATTATTAAACAGTCCAGTCCCTAGACAACTTTCATTTTATTGCTTTTTATGTCTGTTATATATTCATAATAGAAGAGAGGTATGCAGAGTTCAGGAAAATTTAAGAGAAAAAATATGTTTTATTTAAGACACCAAAGATTTATAGCCAAATAAATAGCTGAAGGAAAATTACTAAATATACTGCATATTATATTTAGCAATTTAGATAATAGATTCAGGATACTTGAATAATCTACACTGAAAATATCTATACTTTGAAAAATCAACAACTTTAAAAGACATCAGCAAATGATATTTGATAATAAAATTTTATTTGCAAATGAATTTTGTGAAACACTTTATATTAAAAATCACCTATTATCTTATGGTTTAATATAAAATGTATTACTGTTGATCTCTGTATATATTATTTATATAGCTATAGATTAGTCCATAATTCATAAGGAAAAGTAGTCTTAGTCAATATCAATAACTAAAACTTTTGTACAATTCCTAAAAAGTAATATATATTTATGAATTATATTACAGATATGTATTTATTTAAATAAAATATCCCCCAAATATGCTATTCATCTCAAGTTCAATTGCATATCACATATAAATAAAGAATGGATTTTAGGTACAAGTTCTCTACACAATAATCTTACTACAGTCATAGAATAGGAAAAACCCAGCACAACTACATTTTACAACTCTGGGCACACTTACACAGCAACCCTGGACAAATATCACATGAAAAATTGTATAGAGATGGTCAGTAATTGTTTTCTAAAGGATAAAGCAGAATAACATCCTCTAGTTTAACCTCTGGAGCGACTAGTTTCCCTTCTTTCCATCACTGACTGCTTATTTTGTGTCTCCTTATCTAATTGTCCATTTTCTCTGGTCTTTAGTAAGATTCCACTGTTTCTGGCAAAGCATTTGTGCTAATAATTTCCAGCTCAAGGTCTCTCTATAGCTGCATATGAATGATGACTTGTTTCTTTGCTAAGAGCTCATTTGCTGGATTGTAATTTTGGTTCAAGAGGAATTAACATTTTGTAAAACAGATGGTGGATAATAATTCATCACACCTTGAAAGTTTTGCTGCTATTGTTGCTGCTGCTGGAAGGAAAGCCAGGTTCATCTGACAGGTGTTCCATTGCCACTTACTATTGGTGAAGGTGATAGAAAACTTCCCTCTTCCGCATGCCTTCAAGTTTTTGCAAAATTTGTAATACCCAAAAGGCCCTCTGGGTTGGGGACAGCATGTTCCTGCAGGGCAAGTTTTTCTGTGTAAATATCAAAAAAAAAAAAAAAAAGGCAATCTCTGGTCTTGTTCATCACTTCTGTAGTGAGGGAGAAAATTACATAATTTTTACTCACTTTAAAAATACTCTCCTTGCCAAATCAAACCCAGAGCTTAAAACATTTCTAAAGCACCTACTCTGACTCAACAACTAAGAGTAAGGCTGAAATTTTTATTTTTAAAAAGATCAACTAGCTTCCACAGCTAGACAGTTGTTTACAAATTCAAATCTTCAAAGGAATTACACTACACTATGGTCTAAGCAGATTCAGGGCATGTTGACCTTCGACCTCAAAGCTAACTTTTGAGGATCTCCTCTCTTCTGGGCATTCTGAAATGCACATAATGAAGAGGCAAATCTAGGAGGAAAGTTCCCTCCAAAATTATGCAGAAAAGGTAATAGGCTAGAAGGTTCCAGCATTATCATGGCAGAAGCTGAAGACTACATTCAATTTTATTTGTTTTTAATCCCTAAAAAGTCCTTCCCATTCTGATTTTGGAACTCAGTTGTGAAGATTAAAAAGTGAATCTCACAGAGGTAAAAAGCAAACTCAAGTGCAAACTGTATCCTCTAAGGACATAGACAAGAACAAAATTCTTGAAGCAAATAAAGGAGCATCTGTGGCAAAAATACAGGTGTTTGTCTTCCAATTCCCCTTCTCCAGTGGGTAATTCTGAGGGGTATTCTACATTGTACTCCAGAGCTTGCCAATATGATCGCATCCCAGTGCTAAACTGACTGACTTGCTCTGTATTTGTCTCCTTCTCTTGCTTATCTCATGTCTCCATTCCTTCTCAACCCTTCCTTGGATTATCTCCAAAGAAAGTACTTTCACACAAATCCTTGTCTCAGTGCCTGTTTCTAAGAAAACCCAACCTAAAAGGATGTGTATGCCCATGAGTCCCTCTGAGCTATTTGTAGCTATTGTTGGAATAATAATAGGTAATACATGCAAATAAGATTTGAGTTAAAATAAATAGCTATTAATAATAATTATTTTACAATTATTACTGTAAAATTATTATTATAATTATTATAATTACTATATTATTCCCTCTGAGAACACTCTATTTCTCTCTTTTCTACAGTGGTAGTCAGTAAAGAATAAGAAGCAGTAAAAAACAGTCCAAGAATGTAAAACACCTCTAGTCCTCCTGAAAGGGGGCTGCTTAGTTATAGATCTGGTCCCATCATTTCATGGGAAATAGATGGGGAAACAGTGGAAACAATGTCAGACTTTATTTTTTTGGGCTCCAAATCACTGCAGATGCTGACTGCAGCCATGAAATTAAAAGACGCTTACTTCTTGGAAGGAAAGTTATGACCAACCCAGATAGCATATTCAAAAGCAAAGACATTACTTTGCCAACAAAGGTTCGTCTAGTCAAGGCTATGGTTTTTCTAGTAGTCATGTACGGATGTGAGAGTTGGACTGTGAAGAAAGCTGAGCGCCAAAGAACTGATGCTTTTGAACTGTGGTGTTGGAGAAGACTCTTGAGAGTCCCTTGGACTGCAAGGAGATCCAACCAGTCCATTCTGAAGGAGATCAGCCCTGGGATTTCTTTGGAAGGAATGATGCTAAAGCTGAAACTCCAGTACTTTGGCCACCTCATGTGAAGAGTTCACTCATTGGAAAGGACTCTGATGCTGGGAGGGATTGGGGGCAAGAGGAGAAGGGGACGACAGAGGATGAGATGTCTGGATGGCATCACTGACTCGATGGACGTGAGTCTGAGTGAACTCTGGGAGTTGGTGATGGACAGGGAGGCCTGGTGTGCTGCGATTCATGGGGTCATAAAGAGTCAGACACAACTGAGTGACTGAACTAGACTGAACTGCACTGAACTAGTTATAGATGGAGCTCAACTTCATCTATACTATGTAGTAGTTTTCTAGGGCTACAATGACCATAACCACAAACTTGGTGTCCTAAAACATAGAAATTTCTTTGCTCACAATTCTGATTCATGGATGCCTAAGAATCTGCTCCCTCTGAAGACCCTAGGAAAGGAGCCTTCCTTGCCCCTCCTAGTTTCTCCCAGCAATGCTGCAAGCCTGCAAGCCTTCCTTGGGTTGCAACTGTATCGCTCCATTCTCTGCCTTGGTCTTCACATGGAGTTCTTCCTTGTGCGCCTCTCTGCCTCTTCACATGTCCTCTTAGAAGGACACCACTCATTGGATTTAGCACCCTCTCCCTGCCCCAGTCCAGTATGATCTCAGCTTAACTTGATTACATCTACAGTGACCCTATATCCAAATAAGATCACTTTTAGATACAGGAGGTGTGGATTTGAAACTGTTTCTTGGGGGATACAGTTCAACCCACACCATGCCGTATCTACCAGTTTAACAGAACAATCAAGTCAGAAAAGTCCCTACTCAGAAAAATCAGTTGTCAGAAATCCAGAAGTCCAATATGCAGATCAAGTCTAACACAGGCACTTTAAAAGATGCATATGAGGTTAAAGAATAATGTCTTCAGCATCCCTGAGATTTCCAAAATATGTAGGTTCTGTACTCATTGAAAGTGGAAGTGAAAGTTGCTCAATCCTGTACGACTCTTTGTAACCACATAGACTATACAGTCCATGGAATTCTCCAGAACAGAATACTGGAATGTGTAGCCTTTCCCTTCTCCAGGGGATCTTCCCAATTCAGGGATTGAACCCAGGTCTTCTGTATTGTAGGTGGATTTTTTACTAGCTGAGCCACAAGGGAAGCCCAAGAATACTGGAGTGAGTAGCCTATCCCTTCTCCAGCAGATCTTCCTGACCCAGGAATTGAACCAGGATCTCCTGCATTGCAGGCAGATTCTTTACCAACGGAACTATCAGGGAAGCCCTTCTGTACTCATTCATGTATACCAAATATGGTGATGGTGGTGATGGTGATAAAAATATTGATGGTAGTGATGATAATTCTAAAAATCTACTCCAGTCAGGAATGTAGGCTTTGGCATAACTAGAATATACAGAAAGTTCATGGCCAATTCTTTATACTTAGACCTGTGGTCTTATTTTACTTTCTAGGCTGGTTAGAGTTCATAGTATATATATTTGCTTTGAGAACTGATTGGCTGCCTTGAATCTAATCTTCTCTCTCCTAAAAATAGTGAAAGTAGTTTTGACATGACAGTGTCGTCTGTAATGGAGTGAGAGCCAAAAGAAGCAGTTCAGCAACCCCTCACGGTCCCTAAAAGCTGAACCATGTTTCCGTCACTCTGAGAGATGCAAGTAGCCAAGAAGAAAGCAGCCCGTGACCTTTTTACCATCAGTCCCCTGAACTGCATGCATCCCTTTTCTCATCGTTACAACCACATCTTTACAAGTACATCTGGTTTCCAAGTGAAACACTCCCAGGTTCTTGAGTAATTCACAAACCAGTCATGGCATTTGAGTCAGATAACTGTATGTTCAGCTTTTTTGATGCAATTTCTCTTTTGATTACTAATGAGAAGGCATTGAAAAGGAAAGGGAAGGTTATTGAACAACCAGAGCAAAATGTTCATCACTAATTGTCTGAAAGCCTGATGAGCTAGCATCCTGATTAGCATAGGCCTGGAAAAAGCACAGTGTAAAAAGTGGACATTTATTCTTCAGTTAGAGAGATGAATAATTACTGCCTCCCAGATACCCTGGGGAGCAGCACTTCAACTCTATCACTCCTTGAGCAGAAAAGGAATTTAAAAGACGAAGAAGTGCCCTTTTAGGGTCTAGGAACAGACCCTCAAATGCTCCAGTGTGGAAGGCACTTCTGACTTTTTTTTTGCTTTTATCTCTTAATCAAATTAGTCTCCTGCTGAGGTAAAAACAAAAAGAGCAGTTCACAAAATTATATATGCAATGTTATCTCAATTATTGTTAAATGTACACAGTATTTTTAGAAGAGAAGAAAACACAACAAAACCCTCCCTGTGGCAAATCTTTGGGGATGCCATTATGAGTATTTTATTACTTTCTTTTCAATCCTTTTGTGTTTTCCATGTTTTCTACAGTAAGCATATATTTTAGTATTTTATCAGTAATGGTTTTAATATATATTAAGTACCTATAATGTACATGACACTATGCCAAGAAAATTGCATATATTATTTCATTTTATTCTACTGAAAGGGGCAAAAAAGAACCTATGTAGGAAGTATTAACACCATTAGATAACTTGCCAAGGATCACTTTCCTGACATATGGTAAGAGTTCGGATTGAAAACTAAGTCTACACAATTTAATTCTGCCCGCCATGGACAAGTTTCAGAGAATCAGAGAAAAGGGGCTATTCTAAAAACAGTATCTGCTAAAAAAAAATTCAGCTGCATAAATTTTAAAGATCTTGGCTTTATTCAACGATTCATGAAATGGGTGGTATCCAGTCTAGCAGACAAAAAGGAGCTCTGAAGAGCTGTACAAAATAAAAGACTTTAATAGGCAGAAAAGAGCAGAACTAAGGAAGTTATACAAGGCAAAAAAGAGGATTGGTTACTATAAGCTAACTTTCCTTTAGGGGACAGGGGACTATCAGGCAGATGACCTAACCAGTGCCGATCAGGCAATTCCTGATTGACAGGTTTAAGATTCCATTTCTAGGAGAGCTGAAACTATAATTAAGTCTAGGTTTGGTGATGTAGGGCTTAGCATAAGTGACTCCATTTAGGGGCCTGTTGTGTTCTTTTTTCATAGTATTTGAGGCAGTAAAAAGAGTGCAATCAACCTGTGTAAAGCAAGCTTCCTAAGATGCAAACTAAACAATACACCAAGAGAGGATAAAAATATGTAAAAATAATTTATCTCATTTTGTAAAAAATATTTATTTAGCTCCTTGGGTCTTAGTTGCAGCTGCAAAGTCACTTCAGTCGTGTCCAACTCTGTGCGACCCCATAGACAGCCTCCTACCAGGCTCCTCTGTCTCTGGGATTCTTCAGGCAAGAACGCTGGAGTGGGTTGCCATTTCCTTCTCCAATGCATAAAAGTGAAAGTGAAGTTGAAGTTGCTCAGTCGTGTCTGACTCTTAGTGACCTCATGGACTGCAGCCTACCAGGCTCCTCGGTCCATGGCATTTTCCAGGCAAGAGTACTGGAGTGGGGTGCCATTGCCTTCTCCATAGTTGCAGCACTCAGGATCTTAGATTTTTAGTTGTGGCATACAAACTCTTAGTTGTAGCATCCAGGATCTAGTTCATTGACCAGGATTTGAACCCAGGGCCTCCACATTGGGAGTGTGGAGTCTTAACCACTGAACCACCAGGGAAGTCCCTATCTCAGTTTTCAGTTCAGTTCAGTTCAGTTGTTCAGTCGTGTCTAACTCTGCGGCCCCGTGAATCGCAGCATGCCAAGCCTCCCTGTCCATCACCAACTCCCAGAGTTCACTCAGACTCATGTCCATCGAGTCAGTGATGCCATCCAGACATCTCATCCTCTGTCGTCCCCTTCTCCTCCTGCCCTCAATCCCTCCCAGCATCAGAGTCTTCTCCAATGAGTCACTTCTTCGCATCAGGTGGCCAAAGTGCTAGAGTTTCAGCTTTAGCATCATTCCTTCCAAAGAAATCCCAGGGCTGATCTCCTTCAGAATGGACTGGTTGGATCTCCTTGCAGTCCAAGGCACTCTCAAGAGTCTTCTCCAACACCACAGTTCAAAAGCATCAATTCTTCGGTGCTCAGCTTTCTTCACAGTCCAGCTCTCACCACATGAGAGACCACATAGGAAAGACCATAGCCTTGACTAGACGAACCTTTGTTGGCAAAGTGATGTCTCTGCTTTTGAATATGCTATCTAGGTTGGTCATAACTTTCCTTCCAAGGAGTAAGCGTCTTTTAATTTCATGGCTGCAGTCACCATCTGCAGTGATTTTGGAGCTCAGAAAAATAAATTCTGACACTGTTTCCACTGTTTCCCCATCTATTTCCCATGAAGTGATGGGACCGGATGCCATGATCTTCGTTTTCTGAATGTTGAGCTTTAAACCAACTTTTTCACTCTCCACTTTCACTTTCATCAAGAGGCTTTTTAGTTCCTCTTCACTTTCTGCCATAAAATAGATAAAGTTTTCTACCACCAATCAGTTTTGTGAAAGATAAATAGAGAAGTCTTTGATGCCTGGGAAGCCTGTTATAAGAGAATAACATTTGTTAGTGAAACACAGAACATGTTGGTGAGAACTGAAATGAAAACTACTGCTCAGTAGATTAGAAATAGACATGTGGATGTATTAAGCAGAGTCCAATATGTCCTAGGGTATCAAGAGTGACCTCATGGTCTCTTGGTTCCTATAACAAGAAAGATATAAAATAACCTGTATTTCTTCTAAGGTTCCCATGAGGAATATCTTGACTGCCCCATTCCTGTTGGCCAGGCATTCTAAACCCCTACTGACCTGGAGCAGATTAAAAATTATAGCACATGGATGAAATTTATGTGACAGCCTCATGAATCATTTTTCTCACCTCAGTGACCTTTGTCCCCCAAATGCCATTTTTTGTAAAGTGTATCAACACTAGAGAATTTAACAGGTTGTCTTCGTTTTGCTTATTTCTCCAAAATCCTGCTATACAAACTTTTTGGCCTTTCAGCTACAGAAATTATTTCTCAGGGATACATAAAAGTGTCAATGTTACCAGGCAGTCTGATGATGCATGGCATACTTCTTGCTAGAGCAAAGGCAATGGAGAAGGTATTGCTTTGAATCAAATACTGACACGGGGCCAAAAACTGTGGCATGTAATACATTCTCGGATGGAATAGGTTACAAATGTGTGGGGAGTTGTGACGATGCACGCATGAGATGTATACCACATGTCAGGAAGGCCAATTCGAACTTTAAGATGAGAATTTGAAGAACCTCTCAGAAGTGTACTCATGTTAGCTAAATCGGGATTTTTAATTAAAATGCATTGCATATAAGTTTCAGGCGCTTAGGTGCAGCAATAAGGGAACATGTTTGTCCTCCATTTGGCTAATTTCTATTTATCCTTCAGATCTCAACTCAGCAATGACCGTCTTCAAGAAGCTCTTGGTGATCCCCATTGCATCCTCAACATCAGCACCCACAACTGCTACCACAACCATACTCTTTCCTTTGCCACTTACAACCACCGCCACCACCGCTCCAGCCCGATCTAAGCCTGCGCACATCTCTTAATGAGGCTATATCACACTGCATTTGTTTGGTACTGGCTGCTCTCTCACTGAACTTTCCTGGTGGGTCAGGGGTAAAGAACCCACTTGCCACTGCGGGAATCCCTGGGTCAGGAAGATCCTCTTGAGAAGACAATGGCAACCCACTCCAGTATTCTTGCCTAGGAAATCCCATGGAGAGAGGAGCCTGGCAGACTACAGTCCACGGGGTCACAAAAAAGTCAGACACAACTTAGCAACTAAACAACAACATTCTCTCACTAGCCTTGTTTTTTGGTGTCAGGGACTGCTTTTCTTATCTTGCCCCTCCTCCTAGTACCTAATAAAGAGCCTACTTAGAGTAGGTATTCAACAAATGTCTGCTGGATAAACAAAGATAAAAACAGAAATACTGTAAAGAAATGCTTGCAATATGGAGTGTCTTCTTTTTAACAAATTATAGCATGATTCTCACAGTGCAAAAATTACCTAGTAACTTCACTACTTCTTTCCAGCCACTAAGGAACACTAAAGAAGCAATTTACTGAATGATACTCTAGTGACCAGAAAGAGGTAATGTGGCTAATTCCAAAAGAAGTTTCTCATGCAGAGTTGGCCCAAAGGAAAAATATGGCTAAATGCTTTTAAGACCACAGATTGGTGAGCACTAAATTAACTCTGCCTGAGAAGTTCATATATGGTGGGTGTCACCTGTTGGAAGACAGTTTTGAAAATCCGTTGAAAAAAAAAAAAAATCCCACTCTTCCATTACCTTTATGTCTTAGTTGGATTTCTATACATGGAAATTCAGGCTGGACTCTAACAAGGGTTTTTTAATTGCTCACAAATGACCCTTGAACAATAAAGGAAAAAAATCTGAAGTTATTTTGTTCATTTCTAAAGATTGTTCCTTTTCTTTGTGAGACTTGCATATATTTTAAAGACATAGGAGGAAACAGGAAAAAGAAAGGAAGTGAGGCAGAGAAACCCAAGAAGAGGGTGGGTCTTGCAGGAGGGCATCAGAGGGCAAATACACTGAAGCCATACTCACAGAAAACTAGTCAGTCTAATCACACCAGGACCACAGCCTTGTCTAACTCAATGAAATTAAGCCATGCCCGTGGGGCAACCCAGGATGGGCGGGTCATGGTGGAGAGATCTGACAGGGTGTGGTCCGCTGGACAAGGGAATGGCAAACCACTTCAGTATTCTTGCCTTGAGAACCCCATGAACAGTATGAAAAGGCAAAATGATAGGATACTGAAAGAGAAACTCCCCAGGTCAGTAGGGGCCCAATATGCTACTGGAGATCAGTGGAGAAATAACTCCAGAAAGAATGAAGGGATCGAGCCAAAGCAAAAAGAATACCCAGCTGTGGATGTGTCTGGTGATAGAAGCAAAGTCCGATGCTGTAAAGAACAATATTGCATAGGAACCTGGAATGTCAGGTCCATGAATCAAGGCAAATTGGAAGTAGTCAAACAAGAGATGGCAAGAGTGAATGTCGACATTCTAGGAATTAGCGAACTAAAATGGACTGGAATGGGTGAATTTAACTCAGATGACCATTATATCTACTACTGCGGGCAGGAATCCCTCAGAAGAAATAGAGTGGCCATCATGGTCAACAAAAGAGTCCGAAATGCAGTACTTGGAGGCAATCTCAAAAACAACAGAATGATCTCTGTTTGTTTCCAAGGCAAACCATTCAATGTCACAGTAATCCAAGTCTATGCCCCAACAAGTAACGCTGAAGAAGCTGAAGTTGAACGGTTCTATGAACACCTACAAAAGCTTTTAGAACTAACACCCAAAAAGATGTCCTTTTCATCATAGGGGACTGGAATGCAAAAGTAGGAAGTCAAGAAACACCTGGAGTAACAGGCAAATTTGGCCTTGGAATACAGAATGAAGCAGGGCAAAGACTAACAGAGTTTTGCCAAGAAAATGCACTGGTCATAGCAAATACCCTCTTCCAACAACACAAGAGAAGACTCTATACATGGACATCACCAGATGGTCAACACCGAAATCAGATCGATTATATTCTTTGCAGCCAAAGATGGAGAAGCTCTATACAATCAGCAAAAACAAGACCAGGAGCTGACTGTGGCTCAGACCATGAACTCCTTATTGCCAAATTCAGACTGAAATTGAAGAAAGTAGGGAAAACCACTAGACCATTCAGGTATGACCTAAATCAAATCCCTTATGATTATACAGTGGAAGTGAGAAATAGATTTAAGGGCCTAGATCTGATAGATAGAGTGCCTGATGAGCTATGGAATGAGGTTCGTGACATTGTACAGGAGACAGGGATCAAGACAATCCCCATGGAAAAGAAATGCAAAAAAGCAAAATGGCTGTCTGGGGAAGCCTTACAAATAGCTGTGAAAAGAAGAGAAGCGAAAAGCAAAGGAGAAAAGGAAAGATATAAACATCTGAATGCAGAGTTCCAAAGAATAGCAAGAAGAGATAAGAAAGCCTTCTTCAGCGATCAATGCAAAGAAATAGAGGAAAACAACAGAATGGGAAAGACTAGGGATCTCTTCAAGAAAATCAGAGATACCAAAGGAACATTTCATGCAAAGATGGGCTCGATAAAGGACAGAAATGGTATGGACCTAACAGAAGCAGAAGATATTAAAAAGAGGTGGCAAGAATACACAGAAGAACTGTACAAAAAAGAGCTTCACGACCCAGATAATCATGATGGTGTGATCACTGACCTAGAGCCAGATATCTTGGAATGTGAAGTCAAGTGGGCCTTAGAAAGCATTACTACGAACAAAGCTAGTGGAGGTGATGGAATTCCAGTGGAGCTATTCCAAATCCTGAAAGATGATGCTGTGAAAGTGCTGCACTCAATATGCCAGCAAATCTGGAAAACTCAGCAGTGGCCACAAGATTGGAAAAGGTCAGTTTTCATCCCAATCCCAAAGAAAGGCAATGCCAAAGAATGCTCAAACTACTGCACAATTGCAATCATCTCACACGTTAGTAAAATAATGCTCAAAATTCTCCAAGCCAGGCTTCAGCAATATGTGAACCGTGAACTTCCTGATGTTCAAGCTGGTTTTAGAAAAGGCAGAGGAACCAGAGATCAAATTGCCAACATCTGCTGGATCATGGAAAAAGCAAGAGAGTTCCAGAAAAACATCTATTTCTGCTTTATTGACTATGCCAAAGCCTTTGACTCTGTAGATCACAATAAACTGTGGAAAATTCTGAAAGAGATGGGAATACCAGACCACCTGATCTGCCTCTTGAGAAATCTGTATGCAAGTCAGGAAGCAACAGTTAGAACTGGTCATGGACCAACAGACTGGTTCCAAATAGGAAAAGGAGTACGTCAAGGCTGTATATTGTCACCATGTTTATTTAACTTATATACAGAGTACATCATGAGAAATGCTGGACTAGAAGAAACACAAGTTGGAATCAAGATTGCTGGTAGAAATATCAATAACCTCAGATATGCAGATGACACCACCTTTATGGCAGAAAGTGAAGAGGAACTAAAAAGCCTCTTGATGAAGGTGAAAGTGGAGAGTGAAAAGGTTGGCTTAAAGCTCAACATTCAGAAAACGAAGATCATGGCATCTGGTCCCATCACTGCATGGGAAATAGATGGAGAAACAGTGGAAACAGTGTCAGACTTTATTTTTCTGGGCTCCAAAATCACTGCCGATGATGACTGCAGCCATGAAATTAAAAGACGCTTACTCCTTGGAAGGAAAGTTATGACCAACCTAGATAGCATATTCAAAAGCAGAGACATCACTTTGCCAACCAAGGTTCGCCTAGTCAAGGCAATGGTCTTTCCTGTGGTCATGTATGGATGTGAGAGCTGGACTGTGAAGAAGGCTGAGCGCTGAAGAATTGATGCTTTTGAACTGTGGTGTTGGAGAAGACTCTTGAGATTCCCCTGGACTGAAAGGAGATCCAACCAGTCCATTCTGAAGGAGATCAGCCCTGGGATTTCTTTGGAAGGAATGATGCTAAAGCTGAAACTCCAGTATTTTGGCCACCTCATGCGAAGAGTTGACTCATTGGAGAAGACTCTGATGCTGGGAGGGATTAGGGGCAGGAGGAGAATGGGACGACAGAGGATAAGATGTCTGGATGGCATCACTGACTCTATGGATGTGAGTCTGAGTGACCTCCAGGAGTTGGTGATGGACAGGGAGGCCTGGCGTGCTGCAGTTCATGGGGTCGCAGAGAGTCAGACACGACTGAGCGACTGATCTGATCTGATCTGAGGCAGAGAAATAGGAAGAGAGGTAAATGTAAAACGTTTAAAATGTGTGTGTGTGCGCACGCACGCACGTACAAGCCCAATATCACATCAGCTATTATTCCCCAAAAGCACAAGTTTGGAATCCACTCATTTGCTCTGCTTCTAACTCTACCACTAACAATGTGGTAGTTGCATGTTAATTTTACTCCTGTTCCTTTTCTGTAAGTATGGGGCACAGTGTTGTTTATCCAAAAGTTCCTTCATGTTCTACGATTTTCTGCTACTGCTGCTAAGTCACTTCAGTCATGTCCGACGCTGTGCAACCCCATAGACGGCAGCCCACCAGGCTCCCCCGTCCCTGGGATTCTCCAGGCAAGAACACTGGAGTGGGTTGCCATTTCCTTCTCTAATGCAAGAAAGTGAAAAATGAAAGTGAAGTCGCTGAGTCTTGTCCGACTCTTACTGACCCCATGGACTGTGGCCCACCAGGCTCCTCCATCCATGGGATTTTCCAGGCAAGAGTACTGGAGTGGGGTGCCATTGCCTTCTCCCTATGATTTTCTAGGCTTCTACAAATAAGCACTGAGCATTCTGTTTTCTCTGCCTCCCTTTATTAGAAAGCCAAAGGTCCAGGTGAAGAAAAGTACTGCCAATGAGCACCTACCTGGGGATCTCAGAGGTTGCTGTTTAATATTTTTTAACTCACACAGTGAAAGAGAAGTTGCTTTATTCTGCTGCCAACTTGAGGAGAGTTATAGGCACGATAACTAGGTTTGAATTTTAAGTCCTTTATCAATCAAATTCCCCCAGGGTTCAGTGCTGATCTCATTCCAATAATTCAATACCTTCCCACAAAGAGAAAATACGAAAGACCAAAGACAAGAGTTACATGGTTCTCCTGGCTATCACTGTCACCTATTCCTTTAGTCAGCGTGCTCCCAGGGGAAAGATACATGTAGGCCAGGAAATACATAAAATACATGGAATAGTAAAATATAAATAAGTTCACACATCTGTTCATTTACTGTCCAGCATTCACCAGGGAGGGAGAGTTGAACCAGTTTTCACTCCAGCCCTTTTCTCAAATCAGAGAACAAATGTGAAGAAAGAGGGGAGGGGAAATGTGGCAGAGAAGAAAAGCAAAGGTTCATTTTAATTATGTGCACCACATGTGACCATGCTTTCGTATTTCATTTATTTACTTTGTTGTTGCTTTTCTACTGGGTTGGCTGAAAAGTCCATTCAAGTTTTTCCATAACATCTTATGGAAAAACCCAAACAAATTTTTGACCAACAATAATTAATATTATTAGTATAATTGTCTGTTTTGTTTTTTAAAATTCCAACCTGCTTCAACTGACAGATCTTCCTGGCCTTGCTGAGGAATCCAGAGCAGCTGTATATTCCAGGAATCGGGAGCAGAGGTACTGACTTAGGAAGCTGGGCTGAAAACGTGTAGATCTGGGATAGTGAAGAAAGTCAGCCCCTTGGAACAGGACTGAGCATTACTCTTCCACCTGGATATACCCTTGTACCCTTAGATGGGTTTCCCTGGTGGCTCAGATGGTAAAGAATCTGGCTGCAATGCAGGAGACCCAGGTTCAATCCCTGGGTTAGGAAGATGCCCTAGAGAAGGAAATGGCTATCCACTCCAGTATTCTTGCCTGGAGAACTCCACAGACAGAGGAGCCTGGCAGGCTATAGCCCATGGGGTTGCAAAGAGTTGGACATGATTGAGCAACCAACACATGTCACATACCCTTATGTATTTGATCCTTCAAAGCTTATTTTCTACAAGATATTAAATAACTTGAAACTCCTAACTGTTGAGCTTTTTATCACTCAGTGCACCCACTTATAATATTATCAATAGTAGGATAGAAGTAATAAACTTAGGAAAATATGTACCAGGGATGTGAGGCAATAAATTCTCCTATTGGTATGTGTATTATTCTCTATAACAATGCTTTTATAATGGAAAAACATAAATACATCTCTCATAATAATAGAGCTTTAAAGCTTTCAGTCTCTCAAAAGAGGGGATGTTTTTCATCCCTATTTCCCAATATGAGCAAAGGATTCCCTGAGGCACATGAAATTAACCCAGCAATAAACTAGTGATGTGCAAGTATAACAGCTCTCTGAATAAAAAAGCCCTGATTTGTAGTATTTGTGACAGGATGTAATTTCTATGATAAAAATATTCCTACCATGGCAAGTTAAAGCTACCAAAGTTTTAACAACTTGCAAATACTTGATTACTGGAAATTCAGTTCTGAGAGCCAGTGCGAGTCAATATAAGTCAGTTCCAGCACACCAGCATCACATAAAAAAAAAAAAAAAATTTAAGATTTCCTTTCAAAAAGTAAATTCATCTATTTAAATAACTTGAATAAGTCAATCAGACTCCACAGTTTCCTCCATCTAGATTTTCAAACTCCGATTTCCTAAAAAAATGTCACCAAAATACCCTGTCAAAGAGCAATGCTGAGTTTATTGCTTATTAAGGTATAGGAGGGGCTTCCCAGATGGCTCAGTGGTAAAGCAGGAGATGCAGGAGATGTGGGTTTGATCCTTGGGTCAGAAAGATGCCCTGGATTAGGAAATGGCAACTCGCTACAGTATTCTTGCCTGGGAAATCCCGTGGACAGAGGAGACTGGTGGGTTACAGTTCATGGGATGGCAAAGAGTTGGACACGGAGTGCACACACAGGTATAGGAGATCACCTCCTTGGAAGATTCTTGGTAGCATTTCAGAGGGAAGAGAGCAAAGGTAAGCTGTTTAAAAGGTTTTTAGTGTCTAGTTTAGGCAGGTATTTTTTCTTTTATAAAGGCAGGAGAGGGGGAGTTTGATTAGGATAGGTCAAGTTTTTGACACAACAGTTTAGGACTGGTGAACACAGCAAGGCAAGGGTTTCAAAGTGAATCTTGAAGAAAAAACCATGGCTCAGACAGTAAATAATCTGCCTGAAATGCGGGAAACCTGGGTTCAATCCCTGGGTAGGGGAAGATCCACTGGAGAAGGAATGGCTAGCCACTCCAGTACTCTTGCCTGGGAAATCCCACGGACAGAGGAGCCTGACAGGCTACAGCCCATGGGGTCACAAAGAGCCGGACACGACTGAGCAACTAACACCTTCACACACACATCATCCTGAAAAGGAATATTTATTCTGATGAGGGTACATTGAGTAGTCTAGTGTTCAGATTTGTGGGTTTGGGGAATGTTTCTGGAAAAAATAAAGCAACTTGCAACTTTCTGGGCAAGAATTTCCTAGAATCTTAAAAAATTATCCTAACAAAGTCTGTCAAATAGGAAAGTTACTTTGATGAACACAGCCAAATAATAAAGTTCTCCATGGTTATACCAGATTTTGACTGCCAGATCCAAAGGTCCATAAACCTGGAGCCTTCTCTACATGCGAACTAATGATTTTCTTGTCAAGATTAGGAAGGGGCCATTGATTTTTTTATTCCCACATCATGGGGATATACAGAGTTGATGAATACTTTGAAGACACCCACAGAAGCCTGACAAGGAGCTCCAAAATGTAGGAAGAATATCAGGGTGCAAGAAGGTTAAGCATTTGCCAGGCTGGTGTAATCAGAAAATTCACAGGTAGTCTTTCCACCGGGGAAGGCAATGGCACCCCACCCCAGTACTTTTGCCTGGAAAATCCCATGGATGGAGGATCCTGGTAGGCTCCAGTCCATGGGGTCGCTAAGAGTCCAACACGACTGAGCGACTTCACTTTCACTTTTCACTTTCATGCATTGGAGAAGGAAATGGCAACCCACTCCAGTATTCTTGCCTGGAGAATCCCAGGGACGGGAGGGCCTGGTGAGCTTCTGTCTATGGGGTCGCACAGAGTCGGACACGACTGAAGCGACTTAGCAACAGCAGCAGCAGCAGTCTTTCCACAGAAATGTTGCGAAATATCTACCACAGCCCTTTCTCTTCTTTGTGATACATACTAATCTCTTTTAAAATACAGATTTCTCAACATAGAGTCCCACGAACACATTGTCTCTAACATTTTAGTGTGACTAAATTATTTTATTCATTGGTTCAGTCCATCAATCATTCAATCCAAAAATAAAGTGCCTATTACCTTTCAAGTGTGCTATCATCAAGATGGACATAATTTTTAAAAATATATTCAATTAAAGGGGAACAATAAGGGATGCAGAATATTATTGACATTGGTTACAAAATCTCCACTGCTCGTAAACTTTCAATTTTAAATTTTCTTGATAGGCATGAAAGAGGCAACAATATATCAACCTTGTAAGTGCATGTGTTAAGTCTCTTTAGTTATGTCCAACTCTTTGTGACCCTATGGACTACAGCCTGCCAGGCTCCTCCATCCATAGGATTCTCCAGGCAAGAATACTGGAGTGGGTTGCAATTTCCTCTTCCAGAGGATCTTCCCAACCCAGAGATCAAACCCACATCTCTTATGTCTCCCGAATTGGCAGGTGGGTTCTTTACCAACTAGGCCACCCGGGAAGCCCAGCCTGCCCTTGAATAGGGATCTTGTGAACTTACTTTGCGGAGAAGGCAACGGCACCCCACTCCAGCACTCTTGCCTGGAAAATCCCGTGGACAGAGGAGCCTGGTAGGCTGCTGTCCGTGAGGTCGCTAAGAGTCGGACACGACTGAGCGACTTCACTTTCACTTTTCACTTTCATGCATTGGAGAAGGAAATGGCAACTCACTCCAGTGTTCTTGCCTGGAGAATCCCAGGGACGGGGAAGCCTGGTGGGCTGCTGTCTATGGGGTCGCACAGAGTCAGACACGACTGAAGTGACTTAGCAGCAGCAGCAAACTTACTTTGGGCTTCCCAGGTGACACTAGTGTAAAGAATCTGCCTGCCAGTGCAGGAGATGCAAGAGATGCAGATTCAATACCTGAGTTGGGAAGATCCCATGGAGTAGGAAATGGCAACCCATTCCAGAATTCTTGCCTGAAGAATCCCACAGACAGAGGAGGCTGGCAGTCTACAGTCCATGGGGTCATAGAGAGACACGACTGAGCAACTGAACTACCCCCACCATACTTACTTCAGTACAGAATACTGCATTATTCATTAGCCTAAAATGCATAAAGTCTAGGTATATTGTTAACATGGAAAGATTTAGGAATATTATCATCCCTATCATATTTTATGGGCACCCTCTAATACTTTGGCCAACTAATGCGAAGAGCTGACTCATTTGAAAAGACCCTGATGCTGGGAAAGATTGAGAGCAGCAGGAGAAGGGGACGACAGACGATGAGATTGTTGGATGGCATCACCGACTCAATGGACATGAGTTTGGGTGGACTCCGGGAGTTGGTGATGGACAGGGAGGCTTGGTGTGCTGTGGTTTATGGGGTTGCAAAGAGTCAGACATGACTGAGCGACTGAACTGAACTGACAGAAACAGTGAAAGTAATTTAAAAAACTTCTGTAAGAGAGGCATAAAATTATGATATAAATGAAAAGATTACTATTAATTTTTCACTAAAGGCGCTTCCTTTTCCCATTTTTCTGATAAAATCAAGTCACTATTTATTCCACTTTTCCTTTATTAATTTGATGCACCTTCCAGTTACCTGCCTGCTCTCATAATTAGATGCATGTCTCTCTCTGCTGATAATTGAAATAAAATACTGAGTGTTTTCCCTCATAAATATACTCCTTCTGAATAAAATTATACTTTTATTAGATTACTTCATGTTCCCTCTTCGTGCCCCACGAGACACTGGGAATACTTTTACTCTGCCCCCTCCAGCCCAATTCTTGCTTTTGCTGAGATAGTTTGCTACATTTTTATGCTTTTTTTTATTCTAGACTATTATTAGACTTTTCTTGTAGTAGATTCCTTCCATTTTAAGAGTCTAGATTCAGCTCCTAACATTATACACTTCCAGGCAACTTATAATTTTCTATTCAATGGATAATTTAAATTGATTCTCCCTGCTTTCTCTCTTCATCCCCCCTTATCTTACTTTCTGATATGGTTCATTTCTTGTTTAATTGGAGTCTTTTACCAAGTGGTCTTCTGAGAAGGAATACACAAGGGATAACTGAAGCTCCTTATACAAAACTCAAACCTTTTTATTAATAGTGGACATATCATACCTGATTAAATGAGATTTATTTTCAGATATGACACTACAGATATAGATTCAGTTGCATAATTTGTCCAGTTATATACTGGTGAAAAGGAGAATAGATTTTTCCTGAAGCTCTGTAAATAATATTATTGCTATTAAAGAGAGAACTAAATAGAAGCATTTCTTAATTCTAAAGGGTCAATTATATATATATATATATAATAATGAAACATTAAAAATTCTAACTATATTTCAAACAAATAACCACAATTTAATTTCCTTATCAGTTTGTCTAGTTCCACACTTTTATTCCACTGGATCCAAGGCCAAATAGTCTTCTTTCATCATATATATTTGCTTCAAGACTAGAAAAAGTCCTGGAATTCCTAACAGCCCACTGGTAAAATCTGAAAGTTCCCTAAGCATTGAGAGCTTAGAAGTATATATTCAAGTAACTGTTCTTTAAAGTGTCAATATAGTATGTGATAGAGTCCATCACCCATGAGACTCTACAACTGTCTTTTTTTTTGTTGAAGATGCCTTATACTGCTGCTGCTGCTGCTGCTAAGTCGCTTCAGTCATGCCCAACTCTGTGCGACCCCGTAGACGGAAGCCCACCAGGCTCCACTGTCCCTGGGATTCTCCAGGCAAGAATACTAGTCTATAGTAAATAGGAAAGCCTTTAGACAAACATCCAAGGGGAGCTGAAACTTGTTCAGTAATGAAACTGAGTGACTGGTCAACAATGCAGTGACTAATAGTATCAGAATGGAGGAAAATAATATTCCCTAATGAAGTATGCTGCTGCTAAGTCGCTTCAGTCGTGTCCAACTCTGTGCGACCCCATAGATGGCAGCCCACCAGGCTTCCCTGTCCCTGGGATGCTCCAGGCAAGAACACTGGAGTGGGTTGCCATTTCCTTCTCCAATGTGTGAAAGTGAAAGTGAAGTCGCTCAGTCATATCCGACTCTTAGCGACCCCATGGACTGCAGCCTACCAGGCTTCTCCATCCTTGGGATTTTCTAGGCAAGAGTACTGGAGTGGTTTACCATTGCCTTCTCCGCTAATGAAGTATAGTACATAACTGTTTCATAAGGGTTTGATCATTGTTTTCCTGCAAATAGAAATAATGAGAGCACAAATAAATAAGGGCTTTCTCACAAAATGTACAATTTCTGAAATATTTATCTTAATAACATTTTACCTATACAGACAGCAAGGGAAGAGTCAGCATGTCTTCTGATTTAACAATTACTCCATGTTGTTCTTACAGTCATGTCAAATTAATTATGAAACATGGAACATACTAAACACTCATAATTATTTCTAGCATTCTTAGAGGTATAAAGGTAAGGTACAAATATAAGGTAAAATAATAAATCATTTTTATCTTCCAGGGTCCTCTGTTAATTCTCAAATACAGTTTTAGATGTAAAACACATACTGGTTTTATTTTTCTAATTTTAGGGTCTAAGTCAAAAGAGTTATTAGAAGAGCTTTGAAGACTTAATTAAAATAACATTATGGATACTGAGAACTGCTGCCGCTGCTGCTAAGTCACTTCAGTCGTGTCTGACTCTGTGTGACCCCATAGACGGCAGCCCACCAGGCTCCCCCGTCCCTGGGATTCTCCAGGCAAGAACACTGGAGTGGGTTGCCATTTCCTTCTCCAGTGCAGGAAAGTGAAAAGTGAAAGTGAAGTCGCTCAGTCATGCCTGACTCTTAGCGACCCCATGGACTGCAGCCTACCAGGCTCCTCCATCCGTGGGATTTTCCAGGCAAGAGTACTGAAGTGGGGCTGCCTTCTCCATACTGAGAACTAGTACCTGCCTATCTATTTAATCAAAGTGTCAATAAGGTATTTTAAAATAACATCAAGCAGGGTATATTGGGCTTCCTTGGTGGCTCAGCAGTAAAGAATCCTGCAGGAGACATGGGTTCAATCCCTGGGTCAGGAGGATCCCCTGGAGAAGGAAATGGCAACCCACTCCAGTATTCTTGCCTGGAGAATCCCATGGATGAAGGATTCTGGCAGGCTACAGTCCATGGAATCACAAAAGATCAGACTGAGAGACTAAACAATAAACAGAATGACATGATTATAAGGAGTTTTGATTCTTTCACAAGTGAAGCATCTTTGTTCATTATTTTTGCTTTTTAAAAAGTAATCAAGACATTACTAAAAAAAATAAAGTCAATACAGAACAGAAAAAAATATTCTGATGAGATACAGAGCCTCTATTATTTGAATAGATTTTACAGAGGATACACAAAGACATTTTTCAATCCCTTGTTAAGATTAATTTATTATTTTAATAGAGAGAAAGCTAAATTCTAATTTTTCATTAATATATTTGAAAGTAAAAGATTCACAAGCTCCTTTTCATTCCTTCAATTATCCCATGACCAAGTTCTTCAAAATCGAACAAATTTGCCAAAATTTTAATACGTCATAGCTTCTTTTCAGACTAAGCTATTATAATTCAAGGCAAATAAAATCACTTTCCTCAAATTCTCAACAACTTGCTCTACATACTCAGATTTTTGTCCTTCACTGCGCTCTCTTGAGAATGTTCTGGGACAAACTCGCACTCTTTAATGTGGGATTAAACCACTCTCCTTTTTTTCTTGAAAAAACAAAAGTACATATACAGTTTCATTTTTCTCACACTGTGGCTCCTACTATACTTTTAAGCATCCATATTAATTATCGCTTTTAACTAAAATAACTTCTACTTCACAGAGCAAACTGGAAGACAGAAAACTGAGAAATGTATCATACTTAAGAATTTTATCAGTCTAACAAAACTCATGAATACTAATAACAAAATTTCTTCCACATACACACTTCTTTTACACTGTCATAAATAACAAAAATAGAACATTCATTAACATGAATATTCCAAAGATATAGCAATACTACAGTGTATCAAAGTCAGATGTAAAAGTATATGAACTTGAAATTATACTTAGTAATCCATTTTTTAGTCTCAATAGTTCTTATAAGTTAGTGTGTCTATTGATTATCTTCTAAATAATAGTTTTTTTAAATTCCAAGATTTTAAGTTACCTACCAATCTTGGAAATGATGTTCAAACTGACACACTGCAAATATAATTATAGCTGTAAAAGTGTTTGTCAGAATTTTGAAAAATTTATAATTTTATAATCTTAAGCACTATGTATCTATAATATTAATTTATTTGGTTAATAATCCAGAGTAATGGGTTTAGAAAGTTTATATTAAACTAGTATCTTAATGAGAAGACATATCCAAATCATGTTTTAAAAAATACACTGTAAAAAAAAAAAAAACACTGTATTATAATGAACACTGATAAATAAACATTTATTAAATTAGTATAATTCATCCAAAGATTCACTTTCATTATGTAAACTTCTATTCTTAATATGCTTCTAAGCTTGCAGTTTCTGTAAGAGAGATTTTTTCCCTCATATGCCTAGTGCATTTAAAATAGTAAAAGATTTAGTTATTCATTTTTCTATGAATTCTAGGAATATTTAATTTATATAAGCATTTTTTCATTTCTAAAAACCAATCAGAACACAGTTCCTTAAACTTACTATACAATGTAATCTAATTTATTAATATCTTCCAGAAGTAAGAAAATATTTCACATTCACACACAAGAGGTAAAGGTTTTTCTGAATTACAATCACTCACAGCTTTTAGCCCAGTTGCACAACTTCAACTGCAGGTCAAAAGTAAACCCAGAAAGTCCAAAGTTCATCAGTCTAGATTTCAAGGGCCATTCATGATTCTTCCCAATGGTCACCAAATATTTTTCAACTGATTTGAGCTCACAAGTAGGAAAACAGGAAAAGATCCCAATCGATCAAACCCCCACTCTTCAGAGATTAGATCTCCATCATCCATTTGACAGAGATCACCAATGGTCAGGCCATAAAACCAAATTCCCAACCACTGCTGCCACCAATGGGGAATGACTTTACTGACCATGAAGAATTGATGCTTTTGAACTGTGGTGTTGGAGAAGACTCTTGAGAGTCCCTTGGATGGCAAGGAGATCCAACCAGTCCATCCTAAAGGAGATCAGTCCTGAATATTCATTGGAAGGACAGATGCTGAAGCTGAAACTCCAATACTTTGGCCACCTGATGCAAAGAGTTGACTCATTTGAAAAGACCCTGATGCTAGGAAAGATTGAAGGCGGGAGGAGAAGAGGAC
Source organism: Tragelaphus eurycerus (assembly GCA_935064755.1). Taxonomy (NCBI): domain Eukaryota; kingdom Metazoa; phylum Chordata; class Mammalia; order Artiodactyla; family Bovidae; genus Tragelaphus; species Tragelaphus eurycerus. Next base: position 11,631,919 of record CAKXYN010000038.1, read on the forward strand.
AACAGAGGGTGAGATGGTTGGATGGCATCACCGATTCAATGGACATGAGTTTGAGTAAACTCCAGGAGTTGATGATGGACAGGGAGGCCTGATGTGCTGCAATTCATGGGGTCACAAAGAGTCAGACACGACTGAGCAACTGAACTGACTGACTGACCATGCAGGAACCAGAAAAAGCAAAAATACAATATCAAGAATGAGAGAAATCTGAAGAAGCAGAGCATCTGCAAAAGCTAAACTTCTATTGCTGCTTAACATTTACTCCAGGGGGCAAGAAAAGAATGCTTGAGCATAAGCATCTCCAGAGGTGACTTCAAAGAAGCAACCCTTTCAGCTGAGTACACTTGGGCATTTCAATGGAGGATCTCCAAAACTGTTACAAGAATCATTTGCAAAAAGGTAAAACCACAATTCTAATGCAATAGGAGCACTTGCCAATGATTTTTTTCACTCACTAAAAATACGAGAAACAGTAAACTCTTTGAAAGAGGAGAGAGAGCAATTTGGTAAGGATTCAGGAAGGTAGGCAGGAAGAAAGAGACAAAAAGGAATGCAAAGATAAAATTGCTGAGTTAGATACAAAACTGCTTTATATCTTACAAAGTCATAAACTATATCCCTTGGGGGGGTGCCTGTTTCATGAAACAGAAATTATTTTCATCTCTATGAGACAAAAATCTGCATATTAATTTCAGCCACTACAGACTTATAGAATATTTTAGTCAATAAAAAGTCAAGCCCAGCCCTGCACAGAGAAAGCACCCAATAATCCCTTTGTCATAGTCCAACTTTGGGACTATGACATTTTGGGGGGGGACTATTTTTTAGGACATTTTTGCGGGACTATTTCATTTTTTCTAAGAGTTCAAGAATTTCTGCTGCTGCTAAGTCACTTCAGTCGTGTCCGACTCTGTGTGACCCCATTGACAGCAGCCCACCAGGCTCCCCCGTCCCTGGGATTCTCCAGGCAAGAACACTAGAGTGGGTTGCCATTGCCTTCTCCAATGCATGAAAGTGAAAAGTGAAAGAGAAGCCGCTCAGTCATGTCCGACCCTCAGCGACGCCATGGACTACAGCCTACCAGGCTCCTCCGTCCGTGGGATTTTCCAGGCAGAAGTACTGGAGTGGGGTGCCATTGCCTTCTCCTCAAGAATTTCTACCATACCTCAATATATCCTTTTTTATGCACTCTACTGAAATCTGGGGAGCCCTTTCAGAGTACAGATTTAGATCTTTTTTCAAATCAGGGACAGTTAGCCCACAATGCTGTGTGCAGCCATTGGGAGGAGGGCGTGAGGATGGAGATTGTTCTTAAAGTAAGCAGAAACATGTGAAAATTGAACTGTTTGACTAGAAAGGATAAACCATGTCATGTTTAGCTTGAAATAAGCAAAGTGCTCACATCTAGACTCCCTTGCTGCTGCTGCTGCTGCTGCTGCTGCCACTGCTGCTGCTGCTAAGTCGCTTCAGTAGTGTCCGACTCTGTGCGATCCCATAGACGGCAGCCCACCAGGCTCCCCCGTCCCTGGGATTCTCCCAGCAAGAATACTGGAATGGGTTGCCATTTCCTTCTCCAATGCATGAAAGTGAAAAGTGAAACTGAAGTGAAACGCTCAGTCGTGTCTGACCCTCAGCGACCCCATGGACTGCAGCCTACCAGGCTCCTCTGTCCATGGGATTTTCCAGGCAAGAGTACTGGACTGGGGTGCCATTGCCTTCTCCGTAGACTCCCTTCTCCACTGCCAAATCTCAGGCTGGCATTAGAACCAAGTTGTCCTCTCTAAGCGATTTGTTCATTCACTCAGTGAACTTAATGTTTACCTGGGTTCTTTAGTTATTATGTTCTCTTTCAGAGGTTAGGATATTTATAGAATGGGTCAAGTCCAAAGCCATATTGAGTCAGAAGAGAACTTTTGGTAAAATGAGAAGAAAGTTAGAACTTAGGTTTCTACAGAATGAAGAGGCTGTTTGGATTTTTTTTTTTTTTTTTTTTGCTTTTGATTTTTCTCACACCTGCTGCAAGAAAATGAACCCAGGGGCTGCCTTGCAAGGGGACCATCTCCTAAGGATGCCTTAAACCAGCACTTCTGTAGGCCTTAGATCAAATCGTTCTCCTCTCTGACTTTAGTAGTCTAACTTGGGTGTCTTTTCTTTCCTTTTTACCCACTATGTACATGAGTTTAAGAGACAGACATCAGTTAGGACTCTGGGCTATGTTTTAGGGGTTGGGGTTCTTAGCACGCTTGTTGAAGTTTACCTCAACCACTTAAGTCTGACTGCTGGATAAGAAAAACATTTTTGTGGCATATTGTGATACAGCTCAGCTCCCAAGGAAAGTAAATTTAAGTTTGGAATTAAACCTCCAGCTATTTACAATTTATCTGTACCTGAATTTATCTTTTACCTATCACCTTTGCAATCTAGTGCAGAGTTGGGAGACTGATTACTAATGATACTCTACTTAAGAATGGCCTAATAGAGGCCTGGCTTTATAGAGGCAGAGAATAACACATCCTTTAAGATTACATAAGGCAGCTCTAATGGCCCTAAAAGATTTTACTGCTTCGAAAGAAGAGACAAACTTAAAGCATTGTCAATATCATTAGAACCTTGCAATGGGTTTGAAGATTTTCCTGTCTTGTTCCTATTTGATATCCATAATTATTCAAAGATGCAATAAGAAAACAAACCTTACTAAATATTTAAACGGTAGCTTGAGTCTACTTCTTTTCCTTTACAAACACTGCTTGCTTTTACTTTGACTGACTTATAAGTTTAATATCATTTCACTGTTTTATAAAAATACAAAAACATAAGGAAAGATATGAAAGTTATCCATAGTCTCTGTAACTAGAAGTAACCTCTGTTAACATTTTGCTGAATTCATACATATATGCATAAAGCTAATGAGTTCAGGCATATCTATATATTCATTTTACTAAATGATTTACACCATGTAGAGCTAGTTTTTAAGTAACACGAACGTTTTTCAAAACTCTGTTTGAATTTATATTTTTTTCTAATTACAAAATCCAAGAGTAGCATTAAGTCTTAGTTTAACATTCTTTACTTCCAAATTCTTGCCAGTACTGCCCAAGATTAAGTGCCTAAAATATTATCAAATTGTTTCTCATTCTGTATTCACTTTAAATTTTTATTCTTATATTTCATTTGGGTAACAATTAGTGCTCTCATCATGGTCCTTTCAGATCAGATCAGATCAGTCGCTCAGTCGTGTCCACCTCTTTGCGATTCCATGAACCGCAGCACGCCAGGTCTCCCTGTCCATCACCAACTCCCGGAGGTCACTCAGACTCACATCCATCGAGTCAGTGATGCCATCCAGCCATCTCATCCTCTGTTGTCCCCTTCTCCTCCTGCCCCCAATCCCTCCCAGCATCAGAGTCTTCTCCAATGAGTCAACTCTTCGCATGAGGTGGCCAAAATACTGGAGTTTTAGCTTTAGCATCATTCCTTCCAAAGAAATCCCAGGGCTGATCTCCTTCAGAATGGACTGGTTGGATCTCCTTGCAGTCCAAGGGACTCTCAAGAGTCTTCTCCAACACCACAGTTCATAGGACAATCTAATTTTTTTAATTGATGTACAGTTGATTTACAGTATTGTGCTAGTTTCTAGTATAGAGCAAAGTGATTCAGTTATACATATACATATTTTTCTATTCTTTTCCATTATGGTTTATTATAGGATACTACATAGAGTTCTCTGTGCTATACAGTAGGATTTTGTGGTTTATCTAATATTTTATATATAGTAGTTTATATCTACTAATCCCAAACTCCTCATTTATCCCTCTCCACCCTTTTGGGCTTCCCTGGTGGCTCAGATGGTAAAGAATCTGCCTGCAATGTGAGAGACCCAGGTTAGGTTCCTGGGTCAGGAAGATCCCCTGGAGAAGCGAATGGCAACCCACTCCAGTATTCTTGACTGGAGAATTCCATGGACAGAGGATCCTGGTGGGCTACAGTCCATGGGGTGGCAAAGAGTTGGACATGACTGAGCAACTAACACTAACATCACCCCTTTTCCCCTTTGGTGACCATAGGTTTGTTTCCCAAGAGTCTGTTTCTCTTCTGTGACTAAGTTCATTTGGGGGATTCCCTGGGGGTCCAGCGGTTAGGACTCCTTGCTTTCACTGCCGAGGGCATGGGTTTGATCCCTGGTCAGGGAACTAAGATCCCACACACAGCCAAAAAATAAAAATTTTTTAAAAGTTTTGAGTCATATATAGGATAATCTATTTTATTTTCTGAAGCTGAAACTCCAGTATTTTGGCCACCTCATGCGAAGAGTTGACTCATTGGAGAAGACTCTGATGCTGGGAGGGATTGGGGGCAGGAGGAGAAGGGGACGACAGAGGATGAGATGGCTGGATGGCATCACTGACTCGATGGATGTGAGTCTGAGTGACCTCCGGGAGCTGGTGATGGACAGGGAGGCCTGGCATGCTGCGGTTCATGGGGTCGCAAAGAGTCGGACATGACTGAGTGACTGATCTGATCTGATCTGATTTTATTTTCTTATCCTTAGAAGTATCTTTTCATTTTTCTAGATTGATAACTTTAATTGTTTTTCTACTGGAAATTCACATTTTCACCAGCATATACCTGATTTTTTAAATTTTCCTTGAAACATTTTCCTCAATCCATACTGTCAGGCATTTTTTTCAGACCCAGAAACTTTTCTTTACATATCTTTGATTATACACTTATTTATACTTTCTATTCATTTAGTCTCATCTTTAAGGACGCCAATTAGTCATACCTTCATGTTCCATTCCCCAAATCTATAATTTCTCATTTTCTTCTGCATTATAAAATAGATTCTACACTAACTATCCCCAAAGTCGATTTTTAATTCTGCAGGGGAGTTTTAATTTTTATGGATCCTTTTCTTAACATTGGCAGCTCATTTTTAATCTTTATCCACTCCCCCTTCAAATACTCTTTCACAGATACCCTTCTTTTTGCCTTTTAATAACTCAAAGCAGGTATATTTTAAATTTCCTTCTTTTACTATGATGACCTTTCACACATACTGTTCTTTACACTCCCAGTTTGCTCCAAAAGCAATTGAGAAGGTATCCCTCCCCTCTCCCCCAAGAGTTTTGTCTATTTATTTATTTTTGGCTGTGCTGGTTCTTTTTTGATGCACAGACTACTCTCTAGCTGTGGTGTACCGGCTTCTCATTGCCCTGGCTTCTCTTGTTGTGGAGCACGAACCTAGGGTGCACAGGCTTCAGGAGTTGCAGCACCTGGGCTCGGTAACTGCAGCTCACAGGCACTAGCGCACCAGCTCAGTAGCCGTGGCTCAGGGGTTTAATTGCTCTATGGCATGTGGGATCTTCCCCTTCTGGGGATCAAACCCATGTCTCCATGTCTAGTTGGTCATCATGAAACATTAGAAGCCTCTGTATATGTTTGGGGGTTTTAGGTCCCTTTTTAGGAACCTGTTTAAGATGAAGGAGTATAAAAGAAGATAAAAATAATATCAAAAGTATGCATAATTCATTATATTTTAGTCTGATCTGGGTAATTTTATCAAACGAAATGTATAGCTCTTTCTATTTCTATAGGCTGTTTCTTGTAATTTTTGAAATTAAAATAATGGCCAGTTCTCTCAATACTGCACCAGAAGCTAGGGGCCAAGTCCCAGTGAGCATGGGTGTCCTGAACATTTGAGACTGTTGGGACTCATAGAATCTCTGCTCAGTGGGACATTATACAAGGAGATTCAACCAGTCCATTCTGATGGAGATCAGCCCTGGGATTTCTTTGGAAGGAATGATGCTAAAGCTGAAACTCCAGTACTTTGGCCACCTCATGCGAAGAGTTGACTCATTGGAGAAGACTCTGATGCTGGGAGAGATTGGGGGGGGGGGGGGCAAGAGGAGAAGGGGACGACAGGGGATGAGATGACTAGATGGCGTCACTGACTGGATGGACATGAGTCTCAGTAAACTCTGGGAGTTGGTGATGGACAGGGAGGCCTGGCGTGCTGCGATTCATGGGGTTGCAAAGAGTCGGACACGACTGAGTGACTGATCTGATGTGATCTGATCTGATACCAATCTTTGGGCTGTGACTGAGTAATCCTTTGTGTGGTGAACAAGGACACCAATAATGATCACAAAGGCCAACAGTGATAGAAAAAAACTGTTGTGGATGAGTTCAGTTGTTCACCTCTCCCTGACAGGGTGAGTTGCTAAGCGGTAGCTCAAACTTCTGTTTGAGACTTCCCTTAAGTCTTAACCTTGATAAAATTTCCATCCTCTCCTCCAAGCATCCCCTGTCTCTAAGTTTCATCATGAATATGGTAGATGAAGGAAACAAATTTTCTGAAATTAATATAGACAGAATATTTTGTATTTCTTACTATACTTCTTACTTATGCACAAGTGCATGACTAAAAGCAGAAGTTCTAAGTAGAGATTCTAAGGGATTGATGCGCTGTTTACTTTCTCATGTCATCAATTATCATGGCCAATAAATCAATTGCACTGATTGGCTCCCTATAGCACTGTGTAGGATGCATTTCTTCATCCATTTACTGTTACTCTTTAATGATCATTATCTGGCCCGGTTCCAGTACCCAGTGAATCGGCAATGCTTCAAAAGTCAACTAGACTAAAATCTTTCTGCTTCTGTATTTTTAAAGTATCAGTTCATTCACTTAACTAACATCACTACCTTGTCTAACTTTTATTTTAAGCACTGTTCTAGACTTGTGGGAATTATATCATAGTCCTTGCTTTCATGACAGAATGTGAATAATTATCATTTGAGCTAGTGTTTACAAAACACTGCACAAGAATCACAGTAAAATGTCACAGAGATACAGAAGTAGGAATAAGTAGGAATAAGTGCTTTCATCTGAGATTAGAGAACATTTCATAGAGGACTTAGTATGTGAGCTTATCTATAAGAGTAAGTACAGATGACATTAAGAGATGATGGAAGGATGCTCCTAGGAAATAGAGTAGCATGGAAACGTATATGGGTATTTTTTTAAAAAGACAAGTAGCACAATTTGAGAGGTAGGGTAACTAAAGGCAGATAGAATAAGATGTAATTTTGGAAATGTAGGTTTGAAATAAGTAAGGAGAAACTGAGTGAGTGCCAGCTTAAAATGTTCAAATCTCCTTTTGATCCCTCCAGAAAATAAAATAAATTTTGAAATTTTATTTAAATTCTATTTCCCAATTATTCTATCTGAAAGAATTTCTTATTTGCAAGGGAAATATTTTAAAAATCTACAGATTAAATGTCCTAAAATATCAATTGAGTGTTTTTTTAAATAAATTGAAATTTCTCCGGTTTCACCAAGTGTCATATTATATGTTAGAGAGCGACACCTAATGGTAATATGTTATTTTACAGCCAATTCTGTGATTGAGGAGAAAAAGATAAAAAGGATAGAAAGGGGTTAGGCAAGCTCTCCCAGAAGAGAGACTTCCCTGGACTACAGTAAGGGCTGTGATGACCCTAAGGGCAGTTAGAGGAGATGGCAGGTGGTTGCGAAGGGCCCCAAATTTCCTGAATTACTAAGTTCTAATGGAACATAAACTATTAGTCAGCATTTGGGATCCTCCATACCTGTGTTCTCTGCATCTGCCAGAAGATAACAAGCCTAAAGTATTTTTATCTAAGAATACTATAAGAGTGAAAATGTACATCTATCTAATACTAGGTTCTTCAGATCCCCAGGAATTATAATGCATGATGCTTTCAAATTGTGGTGCTGGAGAAGACTCTTGAGAATCCCTTGGACAGAAAGCAGATAAAACCAGTCAATCCTAAAGGAAATCAACCCTGAATATTCATTAGAAAGACTGATGTTGAAGCTGAAGCTATACTACTTTGGTCATCTGATGCAAAGGGCCAACTCATTGGAAAAGACCCTGATGCTGGGAAGGATTGAGGGCAGGAGGAAAAGGGGGATGACAGAGGATGAGATGGTTGGATGGCATCACTGACTCAATGGACATCAGTTTGAGAAAACTCTGGGAGATAAAGGACAGGAAAGCCTGGCGTGCTGCAGTCCATGGGTTTGCAAAGAGCTGGACACAACTTAGCAATTCAACACAGCATATCAACAAGACAAACCCCAAATGTCCAAATGTTTGTCTAAAATCACACATAATAAAAATTTATAAGAATGGTCACACATTCTATCACTTGTGTCTTTCTGAAAAAAAGGAGGTAACATCACAAAGTATCATAAAATGCCTTAAACCCCCAGAAGTTTCTCTTCCACTACTTCCAGTTCAAATGCCAGGGCAGCATCTGCCTATCCATGGTAGTGACTTTATGCTGGAAGACCTTCTCATTTGCTTACATCTTGTAAATGGAGAGGGGGATGATCCAGGCTAGGGTACACTCCCCCAAGCACATGGGGCGGGAAGACAAATACAACCCATTAAAAAGTCACACAATGACTTTTTTACAATAACCTTCAGTGAACACATTCTCTTTTTTGTTTGGTTGGTTTTTTAAAAATTTATTTACTTTAGTTGGAGGCTAATTACTTTACAATATTGTATTGGTTTTGCCATACACTGACATGAATCCACCACAGGTGTACATGTGTTCCTCACCCTGAACTCCCCCTCCCACTTCCCTCCCCATACCATCCCTCTGAGTCATCCTAGTACACCAGCCCTGAGCATCCTGTAACATGCATCAAACCTGGACTGGCGATTCATTTCACATATGATATTATACATGTTTCAATGCCATTCTCCCAAATCATCCCACCCTCTCCCTCTCCCACAGAGTCCAAAAGACTTTTCTATACATCTGTGTCTCCTTTGCTGACTCACATACAGGGTTATCATTACCATCTTTCTAAATTCCATTTATATGCGTTAGTATACTGTATTGGTGTTTTCCTTTCTGGCTTACTTCACTCTGTATAATAGGCTCCAGTTTCATCCACCTCATTAGAACTGATTCAAATGTGTTCTTTTTAATGGCTGAGTAATACTCCATTGTGTATATGTACCACAGCTTTCTTATCCATTCATCTGCTGATGGACATCTAGGTTGCTTCCATGTCCTGGCTATTATAAACAGTGCTGCGATGAACATTGGGGTAAACATGTCTCTTTCAATTCTGGTTTCCTTGGTGTGTATGTATGCCCAGAAGTGGGCTTTCTGGGTCATATGGCAGTCCTATTTCCAGTTTTTTAAGCAATCTCCACACTGTTATCCATAGTGGCTGTACTAGTTTGCATTCCCACCAACAGTGTAAGAGGTGAACACATTCTCTTGATGCCCCTTCTAAGACTGGCAAGCTTAGAAAAAAATGTCCAGTTGTTAGGTGAACAGAAAATGAGTTCTCACTTACTCTCTGCCTATGTTTAGTATGAATATCCGTCATCTCTCTGATCGACTGGGACTCTGGGCTGCAATCCATAAATCCTGGACTGGAAAAGAAAAAGCAAAAGTTAGCACAGAGCACCTAGGTCATTTTAGGTTCTAAGTTTGCATTCTACTCACATCTTCAAGCAATACCAAAAAAAAGAAAGAAAACTAAAATAATCCTCTTTGCTTATATTATTCTAACTGGGTACACTTCATTTCAGCTTTTAGCTCCAGTTTTACCATTTTAGCTTGCACCATGACTTTGAATTATATTTCTATTAGAATATAAGTTTGTGGATACCATTTTCCAAAATGACATTAATTTAATGTCATGGATTGTGCTGGTATGTGCTATCACAGAATTATGTACAAGGAAATGGCTGACAAAAAATAAGCAACCTTCATTTCCAATATCAAGTGTTTGTTTTTCCTCTACATATGCATTCTAAGATAATATTCTTATGCACATTAGGTTTACTCTCGTCTCTTAGCTTGACTCAGCAAGATGTATATTATATAATGCCCAAAATAGACACCAAACATTTTCAACTCCTATTCTTATTTACACTGTAATCTCCCAAGAACTTATGAAACATTGGAGGAAGGGAATGAAAGGTTGTTGTTGAATCACGCGAAGACACCGGGATTCTTGGCCCCCGGAGGAGAAGAATTCAATCCGGGGCCAGAGACGAGGCTTGATCGCTCAGAGCTTTTGTGTAATAAAGTTTTATTAAAGTATAAAGGAGATAGAGAAAGCTTCTGACATAGGCATCAGAAGGGGATAGAAAGAGTACCCCCTTGCTAGTTTTAGCAATGAAGTTATATACTCTAAAGAATGTCTCAGGTTGTAAAGACCTAATTTACATTTTAAGATAACACTGTCTTCAGGCAGGATCAGATCAGATCAGTCGCTCAGTCGTGTCCGACTCTTTGCGACCCCATGAACTGCAGCACGCCAGGCTTCCCTGTCCATCACCAGCTCCCGGAGGTCACCCAGACTCACACCCATCAAGTCATTGATGCCATCCAGCCATCTCATCCTCCGTCGTCCCCTTCTCCTCCTGCCCTCAATTCCTCCCAGTATCAGAGTCTTCTCCAATGAGTCAACTCTTCGCATGAGGTGGCCAAAATACTGGAGTTTCAGCTTTAGCATCATTCCTTCTAAAGAAATTCCAGGATTGATCTCCCTAAGAATGGACTGGTTGGATCTCCTTGCAGTCCAAGGGACTCTCAAGAGTCTTCTCCAACACCACACTTCAAAAGCATCAATTCTTCGGCGCTCAGCCTTCTTCACAGTCCAGCTCTCACATCCATACATGACCACAGGAAAGACCATAGCCTTGACTAGGTGAACCTTTGTTGGTAAAGTAATGTCTCTGCTTTAGAATATGCTATCTAGGTTGGTCATAACTTTCCTTCCAAGGAGTAAGCGTCTTTTAATTTCATGGCTGCAGTCACCATCTGCAGTGATTTTTGAGCCCAGAAAAATAAAGTCTGACACTGTTTCCACTGTTTCCCCATCTATTTCCCATGTAGTGATGGGACCAGATGCCATGATCTTCGTTTTCTGAATGTTGAGCTTTAAGCCAACCTTTTCACTCTCCACTTTCACTTTCATCAAGAGGCTTTTTAGCCCCTCTTCACTTTCTGCCATAAGGGTGGTGTCATCCACATATCTGAGGTTATTGATATTTCTCCCAGCAATCTTGATTCCAACTTGTGTTTCTTCCAGTCCAGCATTTCTCATGATGTACTCTGCATATAAGTTAAACAAACATGGTGACAATATGCAGCCTTGACGTACTCCTTTTCCTATTTGGAACCAGTCTGTTGTTCCATGACCAGTTCTAACTGTTGCTTCCTGACCTGCATACAGATTTCTCAAGAGGCAGATCAGGTGGTTTGGTATTCCCATCTCTTTCAGAATTTTCCATAGTTTATTGTGATCTACACAGTCAAAGGCTTTGGCATAGTCAATAAAGCAGAAATAGATGTTTTTCTGGAACTCTCTTGCTTTTTCCATGATCCAGCGGATGTTGGCAATTTGATATCTGGTTCCTCTGCCTTTTCTAAAACCAGCTTGAACATCAGGAAGTTCACAGTTCACATATTGCTGAAGCCTGGCTTGGAGAATTTTGAGCATTACTTTACTAGCGTGTGAGATGAGTGCAATTGTTCGGTAGTTTGAGCATTCTTTGGCATTGCCTTTCTTTGGGATTGGGATGAAAACTGACCTTTTGCAATCTTGTGGCCACTGCTGAGTTTTCCAAATTTGCTGGCATATTGAGTGCAGCACTTTCACAGCATCATCTTTCAGGACTTGGAATAGCTCCACTGGAATTCCATCACCTCCACTAGCTTTGTTCGTAGTGATGCTTTCTAAGGCCCATTTGACTTCACACTCCAGGATGTCTGGCTCTAGGTCAGTGATCACATCATCATGATTATCTGGGTCATGAAGCTCTTTTTTGTACAGTTCTTCTGTGTATTCTTGCCACCTCTTCTTAATATCTTCTGCTTCTGTTAGGTCCACACCATCTCTGTCCTTTATCGTGCCCATCTTTGCATGAAATGTTCCTTTGGTATCTCTGATTTTCTTGAAGAGATCCCTAGTCTTTCCCATTCTGTTGTTTTCCTCTATTTCTTTGCATTGATCACTGAAGAAGGCTTTCTTATCTCTTCTTGCTATTCTTTGGAACTCTGCATTCAGATGTTTATATCTTTCCTTTTCTCCTTTGTTTTTTGCTTCTCTTCTTTTCACAGCTATTTGTAAGGCCTCCCCAGACAGCCATTTTGCTTTTTTGCATTTCTTTTCCATGGGGATGGTCTTGATACCTGTCTCCTGTACAATGTCACGAACCTCATTCCATAGTTCATCAGGCACTCTATCTATCAGATCTAGGCCCTTAAATCTATTTCTCACTTCCACTGTATAATCATAAGGGATTTGATTTAGGTCATACCTGAATGGTCTAGTAGTTTTCCCTACTTTCTTCAATTTCAGTCTGAATTTGGCAGTAAGGAGTTCATGGTCTGAGCCACAGTCAGCTCCTGGTCTTGTTTTTGCTGATTGTATAGAGCTTCTCCATCTTTGGCTGCAAAGAATATAATCGATCTGATTTCAGTGTTGACCATCTGGTGATGTCCATGTATAGAGTCTTCTCTTGTGTTGTTGGAAGAGGGTATTTGCTATGACCAGTGCATTTTCTTGGCAAAACTCTGTTAGTCTTTGCCGTGCTTCATCCTTCAGGCAGGATACATCCTGGAAAAGACCAGGTCTTCCCCCCTAATTTACATTTTAAGATAACTCTGTCTTCAGGCAGGATACATCCTGGAAAAGACCAGGTCTACCCCCCTAATTTACATTTTAAGATAACTCTGTCTTCAGGCAGGATACATCCTGGAAAAGACCAGGTCTACCCCCCTAATTTACATTTTAACAGAATTAGCCAGAAGGTTTAATCCAAAGACTGTCCTCAGGCAGGATACATTATTGTTATATAATCCTAAGGAATGTAGAGAAAGAAGAAAAAAGTCTGTCCTTTCTTCCTCCTTGAGAATTCCAGACCCCTCTCTCCTTGGGGACCCCTAGACTCCTTATCAACCTGCTTAGGGCATGACTCTCTCAGGAAGGATGTTCAAATACGCAAGGACTATCCTAAGTCAAGAACATTGGCTGGCAATGCCAATGGAAGCATTGTTATTATTGAATCTGGAGGGGTTTGATGAGAGTAATCAGGGTATATAGGTGCCAACTGCCTTTTCCAGTCCCCAGAGGCAGAGGTAACTAGTACGGTGAAGGGACCTGATGTTTCCTAAGGTGGTCCTGCATGTTAATGGCTCTCCCAGGACAGGCTCCTTGGTGGGTTGTAAAGAAAAGAGCAGGCGGAATAAGTGTTCCCAGGAGGATGGCACAGGGTTCTTTCCAGCTGGTTGGAAGCCTGCCTCTGTGACAAGAATAATCCTGAAGGGAGTGATTCTCCCTTGATCTCTCCTGCTTCCCCCACCTCTAGCAGAATAACGTTCCCAGAGAGAATCACAAAAACATAGTGATGCCTCCTGTCCACAAGCTTATTAATTTACTTTTGCTTGAACACCCCAAACCTAATGTTCATCCTCCTCTAAAACCATAGCTAGGGGGCTTCCCTGGTGGCTCAGCGGTAAAGAATCTGCCTGCTACTGCAGGCGACACCGGTTTGATCTCTGGTCCGGGAAATCCCACATGCTGCAGGACAGCTAAGCACATGTGCCACAACTACTGAATCCAAGCACTGCAGAGCCTGTGCTCTGCAATAAAAGGAGCCATCGCAATGAAAAACGCATGCATCACAACTAGAGAAGAGCCCACACACACAGCAGTGAAGACCCAGCGCAGCCAAAAATAAATAAATAAAATTATTAAAAAAAAAAAAAAAAAAACTCACAGCTTAGGCAATATCCCTTGTAAAATTAGATAACAAACAGCTACATTAAGTCTGTACCACACGAGCACCACTCACATACAAGAACTTCTCAACTCTTCTTGGCCATGTTGTGGTGCATGAATTTCTTTAAGCAATATATATTAGTAGCTGCTTTTTAAATGAAATCTGAACTTTTCTGTCTTTTGATGAATGAATTTAATCTATTCACATCTTGTATGAAGGTAAATATGCATCCTTAACCCCTTTTGTTGATCTTAGATTTACTCTTTATTATTCTTTATTGTTGCGGATCCATCTGTTCATAGTGGTCTCCAGACCACACTCTAGAGCAGCACCATCCGATAGAATGTTCTGTGGGGAGGGAAATGTTCTAAATCTCTGCTGCCCAATTTAGTAACCTGTAGCCACAAATGGCCATCGTGCACTTGATATGTGGTTACTGCAACTGAGGAACTGAAATTGTTATTTAAAGTAATCTTGGTTAATTTAAATGGTCACATGTGGCCCATGGCTATTGCATTGAACAGTGTAACCTAGAATCTTTTGTCAGCCTGGTAAACTAGGAGAGGAGGATCCCCACTTGACAGGCAGAAGCCAGCAGCCTGAGTCCAGCCTGCTTTGCCAGTGATTCCAGAGCAAAGGAGGGTCCAGGTAGCAGAGAGGAGAAGAAAACTTCCATCTTCAAGGGGCTCTGGGTCAGCTCTCCAGCTCTCTCTTTTTCTCTCTCTGCAGATTCCTGCCATCAAGAGCACTGAAATGTATCATCTCCAGGACTCTGTCCCCATGACACCGGTAAGTCGTCTTTTTAAGGGATCTCTGCCTGATGTTTTACATCAGATGGTAGGCAGACAGTCCCCTTCCTCAAGCATACTTGACTTCCTGCTCTGCTTCTGGCCCTGAACTCAGAACTGTGGCTCTCCAACTTAAAGAGAATGTAGGACTGGGGAGTTCATTGGGAACCACACACGGCCAACAGGCTGGCTCCTTTTCAAGAGGACCCAGAGGCTTCACTTGCTGGACCCTAAAGAAGACACAAAAAATCTCTCATTCACTATAGGCTTTGAGGAGGGACCAGCCCTCACCGTTTCTGTCTCTCAACTCCACCGGCAGCCTAGGTGTTCTCCTAAAATTCCTTCTGTAGTTGTTATCTGTCCCAGTAGGAAATGGGAATGGGGGCTCTCAAGCCTGTCATATTCCTAGAATCTCCTCCAGCAAATTCTCTGCGAAAGTGTTACATCTTTATCCTAACTACTTTCCAATTGAATAACTGAGGAGTTGGAAATACTAGGCCATTTCAGCCTGGGGCCCAGAAACCTGTTCACCCATGGTTGGATCGAGCTTTTCTGAAACTCAGCTTTCCCTACATTCCACTGAAGGCAATCTTTCCCTGCTGAACATACTCTGTCCTCGGCAGCAGCTCCCCTCCTGACCTCTCCTTCGTTTTTTTTTTCTTTTTGGAATGTATCTCATTCATCATTAACATTTTAGAACTACAGGAGACTAAAGACTAAGTCCCCAAATTTACACAGGTGACGTAAAAGAGTCACAAGGAAGGACAAATAGAAAGCCTGTAGGGTGTCACACTCCCTTCCTCTCCTACACCATCAACTGCAGAAACCTTCCCTGCTGGCCTCCAAATCTTTCCCAACAGAATACTCCAGGCAGCCTCTTCATATTTAATCGTAAACGTGGTTGGCGTCATACAGTAAGTCCATTTGCTGATCCAGTGTCAAGTGATGTTAGAATTAAGACTGAGACCTGAACTCATGCCCCCGGTTTCTCAGGCCACTCACCTCTCTACCGCCTCACCATGCTGTGCTTATGTCCAAATGCCATGCTTTCCTGCTTTACAACCTCCCAGCCACATTTCATTAAGGGCTAAGTTTTCCAGAAAACATCTAATCATGGTTTTGTCTTTTAACTTATTCTTCTTAAAGAAGGAAAACATCGATGGGTTAAAAAAAATCAAAATTTGGGACCAGCAGGTGCAAACTACAGTATATAGAATGGATAAATAACAAGGTCCTACTGTGTAGCACAGGGAAATATATTCAATGTCTTGTAATGAACCACAATGGAAAATAATTTTTAAAATACCAAAAAAAAATCAAAGCAATATAAAAGTATAGTCTGAGAAGTCATGCTCCCACCCTGTCACCACCTACACCATACCCTCACTTTTATTAGTTGCTCGTTTATCCTTCCAGGGTTTCTTTGTGCAAATACAAGCAAATCAAATATATATTCTTATTTTCTGCCCTGGTTATACACAAAAGGTAGCATATTATATACAATTTTAGCACCTTGCCTTTTTTAATTTAATATATTCTGGAAATGGATCATCCTCATTTTTCAGCAGATACAAAATCATGTAACCTTTGACATTTAGCTCCTTCAAACAGGATCCAATGTGCAGTACACATCTTGTTAAGCCCTGCTTTTGTCCTCTCCGAAATGCAACACCACTGGACATTTAATGTCTAAGTGGCCCTTTTTGCATAACCTTGAAGATCATTCCTGATCATCCTCAGTAGGTGAAGTTTTTTGTATTATCCAGCAGTGTGGCCAACACTTGTATTTTAAAATAAAATTAATTAAAGCCACCACTCTTTTGAGAGACATTTTTTTTTTAAGGCATGGAGATACACATAAATCATCATAATGGCATTGACAAGAGTTTAGAATTTTGGAGTTGCCAAGTAGGAACCTAGAGGCTTCAGAATTGATTTTGTTAATAAAAGTGGAGGCTTATTTATTACACATCTGCTCTTAAAACTGTTCTCAGTTCCATTCACAGAAGGCCTGCAGCTTCCTTGGCTTGTAGGCCTCTGGTAGAGCCCTTTAGATCTGTGGGACTTCCCCAAAATTAACCCACCTGACTGAGTACTGATTAAATGGGCCCCAAAGTATCCACCCCTACTCTTTTGTTAATTTCCCTGAGTGTACCTGGTCATCAGAAGACAGAGTCGAAAGTCTGTGGTCCAGGTAGCCTCTTGTACTCGGATCTTTATCACCTTCTGCTGCTGCTGCTAAGTCACTTCAGTCGTGTCCGACTCTGTGTGACCCCATAGACAGCAGCCCAACAGGCTCCCCCGTCCCTGGGATTCTCCAGGCAAGAACACTGGAGTGGGTTGCCATTCCCTTCTCCAACGCATGAAAGTGAAAAGTGAAAGTGAAGACGCTCAGTCGTATCTGACCCTCAGCGACCCTCAGCGACCCCATGGACTGCAGCCTTCCTACATCCATGGGATTTTCCAGGCAAGAGTACTGGAGTGGGGTGCCATTGCCTTCTCCATTATTACCTTCTACATATGAACAAATCACTTATGCATTTTTAAGTTCCTTTGAATTGTCTTGATAATACAGAATGAGCCCTCCTTAGAAAGCCAGCATTTCTCTGAGAGAAGAATAAATGTTGGGGACATTATACAAAGCAAAGAAACAGATTTAAGGATACATATCCTGCTGCTGCTGCTGCTAAGTCACTTCAGTCGTGTCCGACTCTGTGCAACCCCATAGACGGCAGCCCACCAGGCTCCCCTGTCCCTGGGATTCTCCAGGCAAGAACATATCCTACATACCCTCATTTCCTTCCCAACACTTCTTAGACGGCCAATTTCTTTGAACAAAGGCTCTGATGCTGGGAGGGATTGGGGGCAGGAGGAGAAGGGGACGACAGAGGATGAGATGGCTGGATGGCATCACTGACTCGATGAATATGAGTCTGAGTGACCTCCGGGAGTTGGTAATGGACAGGGAGGCCTGGCGTGCTGCAGTTCATGGGGTCGCAAAGAGTCGGACACGACTGAGCGACTGATCTGATCTGATTTGATCTGAAGAAAACAACAGAGGAGCCTGGTGGGCTACAGTCCGTGAGGTCGCAAAGAGTCAGACATGACTGAAGTGACTTTTTGGACACGCCTCCATATGGATGGAGACAGAGAATAACAAGACCTTGTAGCTTGGGTTATTGATGCCAGATAAGTGGAGACATCATACGGAGACTGTTTTGCCTCTTTCCTACCACTGCTCCCAGTAGGCCCAGTGGTAAAGAATCCGCCACCAATGCAGGAGACACAGGAGATGCAGGTTCAATCTCTGGGTGGGGAAGATCCCCTGGAGTAGGAAATGGCAACGCAATCCTATATTCTTGCCTGGAAAATTCTACAGACAGAGGAGCCTGGCAGCTATAGTCTGTGGGGTCACAAAGAGTCAGACACGACTGAGCATGCATGCACGCAATACCACTGCTCCCCAGAAAGAGACAATGTGGGGACTCTGTGCAGAGACCACACCAGGCCTCTGCAGACACCAGCAAGTCAGTCTCAACACTAGACAGGAACATTAGCCTTAACAGCACTAATTAGTAATTTATTTCTTCTTTGTGTAGCTGAGCACTTAATGATCTGAATCTTGGGAGGTAACTGAGTAATAGGTCACTGCTGGACAAGCCATCTTGACTTTAGAAGTTGCTATTGTTTTTTACATTACCCTCAAGTACCATCATTAAGTTGTGAGCAAAACCAATTTTCTTAATCATCCCCAATCTCCCCATCCCTTCTTCACTAGGATAATATCATCAACAGGCTTCACAAATTGGGCATCTGAGATTTAGTTGAATTAGTAACACCTCAAAGATCATTTATGGCTGCAGCAATCAGCCTCCAATTTCATCTAATTAGAGAGCAAGATTATTTCCCTGAATCCTGACTAATATTTTAAGTTGACAAACAATGGAGCAATCCTGATAAAGAGAATAAATGAGTTTCATAAAGCCACTGCTTTCCTGTTCCCTCTTCAATAACCTGACCACTATGCCCCATGTGCAAATTTAAGTGTCGAGAACAGAACACATAAGCATTTGTCACAGCACTCATCAGCCAAGAAAGCTCTGAAGAAACCAGAAGCGTTTAACTCTGGGGCTGCCATCCACCAGGAACAATGCTACTGCTTTTATGCTGAAATTCTTAAACAGTCAGGGACAGAGACAAATTTTGCTTGGTCCCCCATCATGACATTACTTAAGTATTTGCTAAAGCTGCTGCTGCTGCTAAGTCATGTCAGTCGTGTCCAACTTTGTGTGACCCTATAGATGGCAGCCCACTAGGCTTCTCTCAGTTAGAAAGCTAATTTCTCCCAATAAATTATAACTCATTCCCAAAGTTATTTCTCAAATATATTTGCGTGTGTGCTAAGTTGCTTCTGTCCCATCTGACTCTGTGCAACCCTATGAATCGTAGCAGGCCAGACTCCTCTGTCCATGGAATTCTCCAGGAAGAAATACTGGAGTGAGTTGCTATGTCCTCCTCCTTAGCTATGCTAAGTCACTTTAGTCGTGTCCGACTCTATGTGACCCCATAGATGGCAGCCCACCAGGCTTCCCTGTCCCTGGGATTCTCCAGGCAAGAACACTGGAGTGGGTTGCCATTTCCTTCTCCAATGCATGAAAGTGAAAAGAGAAAGTGAAGTCGCTCAGTCATGTCCAACTCTTAGCGACCCCATGGACTGCAGCCCACCAGGCTCCGTCCATGGGATTTTCCAGGCAAGAGTACTGGGGTGCCATTGCCTTCTCTCAAAGACACGATGGAACACCTAAAACTATGAGGATGTGGAAATCTGATCAAGCCTGCTCTAGTTTGGTAAATGACAACTTTTTCCATCTGAGACAACATCTATAGGCTATGTCTATTTTGAGCACATGTGCTTCATGCTAAGTCGCTTCAGTCATGTCAAGCTCTTTGGGACCCTATGGACTGTAGCCCACCAGGTTCTGCTGTCCATGGGATTCTCCAGGCAAGAATACTGAAGTGGGCTGCCATCTCCATCTCCAGGGGATCTTCCCAACCCAGGGATCGAACCCATGTCCCTTATGTCTTCTGCACTGGCAGGCAGCTTCCACTTTTTACTAGTGCCAACTGGGAAGCTTGAGCACATGTGAGGATATTAAAATTAATTTAAAATTGGATGCAGTGTTGGCAACTATGCCCCATGGGTAACAAGATGAGAAATTATATAGCAGATGCACAGAACAGGGGGTAGAGAAGAACTGAATGAATAGAAGGAAATAAGTAGAAGTCAGCAAAGTGGAGAAGAGTTAAAGGGGAAGAGAGACCCTGCTGAGGCTGTCTTGACAAAGAGCGTTATGGACTCCACAAGAGGGTCTGGTAGGTCAGGACCTGGGCTGGCTGACAGAGTCCTATAAATGTGTCTGGCTTTGTCCCAAAGCTCTTAATGCACAGGGACCCTGGCAGGGTCATTCTATACCTCGACTGGCAACATTATTCTGGAAGATACAGGGAGAGACTGTATTGAGGAAGCAATAAGAAGAGTGGTGTCCAGTGGGATACTGGGGAATCTGGGTTCCGTCTTCCTCAGGCTGAGTCCCTTAACATTTGTCCTCAGCTGTATTAAATGTGTCACCCGTTTCTGCCATTCAAAATCAAAGGAATGCAATGGGCAGAATTTGCAACTTGCTTTCTAGAAACTTAAATGTTTAGTCATTTATTTTAAAGCTAATGACTCACTTTCAGGTGTGCAAACTTTCATTTCCTAGAAATCTGGAAAGCCACCTAAACCTCTTGATTTTCTGAGGACCAATACTATAGCTTATTAAGGCAAATGTCAACAAAGCAGAGAGAGCCTGCCCATTGTTTTCCCACTCTCCATAAGTGCAAACAGCACTCCCGTGGGAGTCTGGAGACCTGTTTATTTTTCAACTGACAAAGGTGAAAGCTATTAAGTGGTGGAGCCAGCCCTGAGCTCCATTGTATCAGACTCCATCGTGTCCCACGCTTGCTCCCTGACCTCTAAACCACACATCAGTCCGTCCTTTGTACCCTGATTAATAAGTGAATATTTTTCAGACTTCACAGATATCTGAGAAATGCCAAGATGCTAAAGAGCAAGTCAAAGGGTCCCACTTTCTGCTGGTGGCTGCCTGCCTTGTGTGGAGTCATCCTCAATTTTGTGGAACTGAGGACCCTTTTAATAGCTAATATTTACTAAGCACTAAGTAAGCTATAAGCTATGTTCTGAACACTGCCTGTGTATCAACTCATTTATCATTCACAATTACTCTGAGAAGCACTTGTCCCATTTTGTAGATAAGGAGACTGATTCCTAGAAAGGCTAATGGATGCAAGGCCTCACCACAAGTGGGTGGAGGTGCCCAGGTATAAACTGTGGTTCCAAATTGTATCTCCTCCTGTAAGACCTAGCCACCATCTGCCTGTCTTCTCTCTCTTCTTTTTTACACACACACACCTTTTTAACATAAAGGGATTATACCCACGATAGAGCTCTACAATAAACAATAGATCTTGAAGCTCTTTCAATGTCTATGTATATTGATACGTCATTCTTCTAAGAGATGCAAATAGTCAAATGTCACCTTGTCTGAGAGTGTCCCTGGCCATCTTTATAAAATAGCACTCTCCCCATCTCTGCCATTCTCATCCCTTACTTTATTTTCTTCTCAGCTTATATCAACCCAGGCATATTTATTTGTTTACTATCTCCCTCCGCTGAAAGGTAAGTTTTATGAGACAGAACTTCCTTTTTTTACTGGTATATTCCCAGTCTATAGAGCAGTGCTGGCACCTCAGAGACACTCAAAACATTTTTTGAATGAATACTGTTGAGATCACCCTTCAAAAAGACGTTATCAATTTACATAATCACAATAGTGTATGCGTGCCCACTAACCCACACCCTTGCTAACACTGCCCATTGTAGGACTTTCAAATTTTTGTTAATCCAAGAGCTCATTTTAATCTACATTCCCTGAGACCTTGTGGAGTCAATTACCTGTTCAAATACATTTTTCCCTTTGGCAGTTGGATCTGATTTCTTCTTATCTATTTGTAGGAGCTCTTTACACATACCGGGCATCAATCCTCTGTATTTTATGAGCTGAAAATATTTTATCCTCTTCTTTCCCTCATGGGCCACTGGTCAGGCATGGAAGCAAAGCTTTGACTGACTCCTCAGGGAGCCCTGTCACTGGGTGGAAACCAGAAGTGCTATGGACTACATATCCTCATGAACTGGGTTGTTTCAGATGACCTGGGCCTTTCTAGAAGCATTCAGTCAGCAGCTACCATTCCCTGAGCCCTACTTTGAATTAAAAAAAAAAAAAAAAAAAGATTCCCAGGATTGTGCCTCCTGCCAGGCCTTGCGAGAGAGCACTGTATTGAATCAGCTGCCGTCCAACATCATGGGGTCAAGATTAAACACGGAAGGAATATTGTTGGAGGACATGCTGCCCATCCAAGCCTTTATATATTCTCTCCAGTCTAATTATCTGAGAACTGAATTCTTGGCCTCTGCTTTCCTGAAGTCACTTTAGCTGACCTCCACTTATCCGGCTAGCTGGTTAACAGCTGTTCCTGATTCTCTCTGAAAATGAACCGAGGAAAACCCAGGGCCAGCCGAATGCTAGCAGCTAACAAATCCAAGCATTTCTGTCTTCCCTAGTTATTTGCTTGCCCAAACTCCGTTGTGCTTTTTTCTCAAATCTATTTATACTATTTAATTTTGTTGTTATAATGCATAATTTGTTATTATATAAAGTAATCAAAATGTAGGTGAACAGAGATTAGTTGCTCCTATGAAAACTTGGTTGATTATTTCAGATACATCAGAAAATTAGGTGCTAAAAATTGATATGAGATAACTGTTAAAAAAAGGGGGGTGGGGTGGGGGGAAATGTCCAAAAATGTAGAAATGTAGAAGCATTCCTCCTTCAGATCGGATTATAAAGAAAAGGCCCAGGCTCTACATCAAACTACATCTCAGAAACTGCACCTTTCCTTATAATAAAATGAATGTCATATGCATGATTTTTTTATAATTCTCTGCTTTCGTACACTTTAGAGTAGCTGGTCCTGTTCACATTGTACTCTGCAATGGAAGCAGCAGCAGTAGAAGCTTATTACAAATGCAGGATATCAGGCCAGCCCCAGAGTTACTGATTCAGGACCTACATTTTAAGAAGTTCCTCAGGTGACGGAGCACACTGCACTTTGAAAAGCACCAATCTACAGGGTGGTTTCCCTCTGATTTTATAAAGGACACTAAAAATAAATCTATGCTGTTGAGGACTTTTCTAGATACTAAATTCAGCCCATGTCAAAAATGTCTTTTTAAATTTGGGGAAAGGAAAAGCTTTTTCCTTGCAGACAGTAATAATTACAATATCAACCTTAACTTCCTTTTCCGTTTGACCACAAGGAAGCTCATAAACAGTTTTTACTCTGCTATGTCATCTGTTCGTGTTTTCTTATTTTAATTAGTATTTCCCCTAGCGGGGTAGCTTTTATTTACATTTTGTTATTTCATTGTTATATGTTTCTTAACATTTATTTACTTTATTGTTTTCCCTAACTTCATTTATGGAGAAACATAAGGAGATTAAGAGATGGAGCCTTCAAAAGTACTTTGAGGGGAAGGAACACATATCATCTGGGTACCTACCACACAGTAAGTCCTATATTAATGAATGAATAAATAAATGTCCAATGGAATGGATTAAGTACATATGATGAGAGTTTCATTTGGTTTACATTCTTAAAAAAAAAAGATTTGACACAGGTAGCCACCAACTTGATCAGTAAAATAACACATTACTTTTACATTTTCTTCTTTACTCGTCATTCAAAGAAAGTCATAACCCATAATTTGTTTGAGGGTCTGAAAATTGTATTCAAAATATGTAAGACAACATGTACGATGTCAAATTTCAGTCAAGCCAGTGGGTAATTAGGATGCACGGTAGGGTGAGTCAGATGTCTGTGTGCACTTTGGATGGGTGATAGAAAATATTTCCATCTTTACCCAAACCACAGAGCTCACCTGGGGCTTCTGGAACCATTTCTAAAGACTCACAGACCTTTAGCCTTTTAAAGCCAAAAGCTCCCCATGGACTGTCTCCCAACGATCTGCAGGGGAACGAGGTAATGTTGACTTTGGTGGCTCAGAGACAGTGTAAAATGAGAACAGACAGTAGCACACAGCCAGGCAAGAAAATGGGACGTCTGCGTGTGAGCCAACACATCCCGCTGACCTTGAGCTGAAGCAATGAACCTTGGCAGGGACCATTACAGGGCTCAGACTTCCTGAGCAGAGAATGCACTCCACTCCCCTGCAAGTGCAGAGGAGCAGCCCCTGCCACAGTCGCCAGCCTGGCACACAAGCGTCATCAACAAAGCCAGCTTTGTGATGAGGAAACATGGAGGACTGTAAAGTGTATCAATTCTCTCACCTTCTAATGAGATCAACTCTGTCCGACAGAAATATAATACAAGCTATGAATGTAATTTTAAATTCTTATAAAGTTTAAAAGAAAAAAGTGAACTTAATTTTAATAATATGCATAAAACAGTCATAATAAGCTATATTTAGCCCAATATACCTAAACTGCTAGCATTTCAATATATAATCTATAATTTTAAATTATTAATGAGACAGTACGTCCATTTTACATACTAGGTTTGTGAAATACACCATCTCATTTTGGACTAGCCACATTTAAAGCATGCAATAGACACCACAGCTGGCTAGTGGGTACAGTCCTGGACAGTGCAGATTTTAGATACTGAAAATGCAAAAGTGGCAAAGTAAGCATTCATAAATGATGGGAAAGGTCCTGGCTTTGAAGACCAAGGTGCCAAGCTACGTTCTACTCCTTGGCTTAAACCTAGCTCTTGGCACAAAAGAGGCCATTTAACCTCTCTGAGCTTCTCCTCATTAGAAAAATGTTGATAAGTAATTTCTATGTTTCAAGTTGTTGGGAAGACTATATAGCATCCCTAGCAGGAGATGGGCCCCCTTGGACATTCAATAAGTGATGGTGAATATGACAATAAATCCAGAGAGAAGGACTCCAGCACTGCCTGTGAGAAAAGAGTGAGAAATCCCTCCGAAGGATGTTAAATCCTCTCATTTATCCTGGTTTAAAATCACAATAGTAGAAGAGAAAGATGACAGCTTCATTCTGTTATTCTCTAGCTTCACAGTATGTTATTCTTATAGGTTGTACTCCCTTTATGAAAATATACAGATTGGAGAAAACCACATGTTGTTTTCTTATCATCTTCAAATCAGGGAATCAAAACATTTTGAATGTGCAACAAATCAATATTTAGAGAAGTTAGAAGATAAATATCTTTCACCAAGGAATGTTTCACCTCATACTACCACTCACACAAAATGATTTCACAATCAAGAAATGCAAAAGAAAGTGGCTAGTGTCAAATAGCTAAGTATTGGGTCAGCCAATGAGTTCTTCTGAGTTTTTCAGAAAAATCCAAATGAACTTGTTGGCCAACCCAACAGATGACCTGAAAATGTTCAGACTTCCTGGAGCCCAGGTTACTATAGAATTTAGCATCTCATGTCCTTAACTGTCCTTTTCTCTTCTGATATCAGTGGGTGTAGCTGGAGTCTTGGGAATACAGTCTACATTTTTGCTGTATTAACAAGAAGTATTGGAAAATATCTCAGAAGGGGGAAAGAGGTTAGACATTCAGGAAGTAGGAAGTTGTTCTAGAAGCAGAGTTGTTTTACATAATTTTATTGTGGAAAAAAAGATTGTCAAGAGACAAATTGTAAAGAGACAATTTCCTGGCATTAAGCAAAAGAAGAATAGGATCAGTTAGGTAGGTGGAAGTGGAGCTTGAGAGATACAGGTATTCACTCTCCTCCAGAAAACTCTAAGGTCAAAATAATTACTAGCGAGCCCTAGGGAAGAGTATATATTATAAAGTAGAGACACAGGGTGTGGAGGGCAATGTCTCAAGTCACTGTGCTGGAGGAAAAGGGAATGGTCTTTGATGGACAAGCAGAGCAAGGTAGGAAAATAAAACTAGAGGGGAGATGCCGGAGTGACTTCCTGGGATGCAAGAATAATTGGAAGGCAAGAATAATTTCTTCTTTCAGCACAGAAACATAACTTCAGGAAGGCACCAGTAAGAAGCTGGGTCAAAGTCCCTGCAGCCCTTAGAGAGGTCAGGATGGGGCACACTGGGGCTGCGGGGACAGAAAGACATCCTGTGTGGTAGGAAGCAGAGGGGAATCTCAGTTGTGAAGCTATTTAGGACAGCATTCTTTTAGGCTGACATGGTTAACTAGTAATCATTAACCATCTTTTACGTTCCCCACTGCCTCCAGCTTTCCACTCTTTACCTGGTTTTTTGTTGTTATTGTTTTTATCTTTAAGACTGCCATTGACAGAAATTTAAGAACTTGCCCTTGCCTCCCTGTTGTTCAGTTGCTCAGCCATGTCCAACTCTTTACAACTCCATGGACTGCAGCCCGCCAGGCTTTCCCATCCTTCACTATCTCCCAGAGTTTGTTCATGTCCACTGGGTTGGGTCTGTAGGCTTTCCTCACTCAGGAGGAAAGCCTACAGACCCAACCTTATCAAGTGGTTAGATGAGAAGGTACTGCTGGTGGGGAACAAAGACATTTTGGGGAAAAAAATTGTTAACAAAATTGAAAACAGTACTTAAGAATGATCATTTCCCACAGTTTTTTTGTTTGTTTGTTTGTTTTTTCTTTAGGAGGTTTGTGACTGACACAAATTTTCTAAAAGACTCATAAAAGTTGTTGGCCAGGTTCAGAACAAGTTTCACCACATCGCTTCTTGAGGTCAAAAGCAGTAAAGTATGACTCTTACCAAAGAACTCCTCTCTCCTCACATTGTTTGGCCAGTTTGGTGCCTCTGCAGCCACACGGGATAAAGCCAAGATAAACTCTCCACGTAGTCTCATTCTGCCGAGGACTAAAATCTGCACTTAACTACAGTGTCAAGCATTTCGAAACTGCTCTGGGTCTTGTTGGCAAGTTATTATCTATCAGGACATCTGGAATTAACAGAGGAAGGCATCACCTAAAGCAGTGGCTTTTAAACCTTTTTTTTTTAAACCTCGACCCACAGTACAAAATAATTTTGATATTGTGACCCTGCGCATGCATACATAAATACACAAAAACATATATAAACTGAATCAAGAGCATCATGAAACAATTCCTAAATACCCTTGGTGCTCTCTGAAATATCAATCCATGGTCTATTTCACCTGAAAATAAAACAAACTCGTTGCTGCCCACTGTAATTAGTCACTTCCCATTGCTGCTGCTGCTGCTGCAAGTCGCTCAGTCGTGTCCGACCGTGCGACCCCAAGATGGCAGCCCACCAGGCCCCCGTCCCGGGACCCAGGAAGAACACTGAGTGGGTTGCCATTTCCTTGCCCACTGTAATTAGGCTCCTCCATCCATGGGATTTTCCAGGCAAAAGCACTGGGGTGGGGCCTTGCTTCCCCTGCCCATTAGTGGGTCCCTAACCTGTTTGAAAAACACAAAAACTTGTGATCTCACTTCCCAAGCTGCTACTGTGACATGTCTATTTGCAAAGCCTTCCACCATCCAATCCCAACTCTCTATCTTGTTCCCATTTCTGCTAACACAGTTTTTAAAATAATACAATAGCTTACTTTTATTGTGTATGTATAAGGTGACAATTTCTGTACTAGAGACTATGTGTACAATATCTCTACTACTAACAGAGATATTGTAGTAATAGAGATATTATAGTAGAGATGAGTTGTTAGTAATAGAGATATTATAGTAGAGATGTTAGTTACTAGTAATAGAGAGTGATGAGAGGACTGATTTCCTTCCATTAGACAGATGAAACTGCGCCTTAGAGAAGTTGATCAAACAAGTAAGTGACCGAGCTAGAAGTGAACTAAGTGGGTATCACCCTGAGCCCCTTCTTTTTCCAATGAAATACATTGGCTCCAAGTGAGCACGGCTTCTCACTGTCCCTCCACTCAGTCTGCCTGGCACAGCCCATGTTCACGCTGTTCCCCTAGCGGGAAGATCCTTCCAGCCTGTTTCTGGCAATTCACCTGCTAGTATTTCTGGACCCAGTTCAAACCATGCTTTTACCAAAAATCTACCCAGATGGTGCTGGCCCTTGTTGTCCTTCCTTCTCACTCTGGGAGGCAGAAAATCTCAGAGGTTAGAGGGGGAGCATAGGAACCATACTGTGAGTTTCATTAGTTCAGTCACTTAGAGTCTGGTGATGGTGGAAATCTTGTGTTCCCATTGCCTTTTCTGAAAATGGAGATAATAACTGCTCCTACCCACGCAGAGAATTGCTCCCAGGATAAATGAGTTAACAGATATAGAGTAACCAGCACAGAATCTGGTACATTTGCTGTCCAGTCACTCAGTCATGACCGACTCTTTGCAACCCCATGGATCTGCAGCACACCAGGCTTCCAAGTCCTTCACTATCACCCGGAGTTTGTTCAAATTCATGTCCATTGAATCGATGATGCCATCCAACCATCTCATCCTCTGTCATACACAGTAGGTGCTTAATAAATGTTACTCTAATTCACTTGTACCACAATGAGACTTTATCATATCCTGTCCTACCTCTTAATTATTTACCAAATATGTATGTATTTTATTTCTTTGACTAGAATGTAAACTCTTCCTGGCCAAGATATACCACATTTAAATTTATAGCTATGCAATACCAGGCATCTGACATTTAATAAATGTCAGATTTAGGCATTACAAAACTGGCCGGTGCCAGACGATGATTTTTTTTTTTTTTTTTTTTTTAGCAAAGGAGCAACTGATGAGGATCTATTAGCCTTCACTTTTCTGAAGGTAAAGCCCCAATGTGTAGCATGTGGGATTTTAGTTCTCCAACCAGAGATCAAAAACTCAGCTTTTTCACTGAAAACCAACATCTTAACCACTGGCCTGACAGGTAAGTGCCCTGAAGGTAAATATTTGTTACCTTGAGAGACAATTTTGTTTTGGGAAACTCTCTAGGATGGTTTTTCAGTTCCACACACAGAAGTGTTCCCGAGGACTTCTGTGATACAGACGTGGCTCAGTGCTCTGTTCAATGACTGAAAGTGAGAGTCACTAACGTGTACAACTGTTTGTGACCCCATGGACGTTACAACTATACAGCCCATGGAATTCTCCAGGCCAGAATACTGAAATGGGTAGCCTTTCCCTTCTTCAGGGGAATCTTCCCAACCCAGGGATCGAACCCAGGTCCCTGCATTGCAGGAGGATTCTTTACCAGCTGAGCCACAAGGAAAGTTTAATGACTGCTGCTGCTGCCAACCAGATATAAATTTCATAGATTACATACTAAGATATACAAAATTTTACATTTCTTTATTTTTCTAAAACTGCTGTCATTTTAATTCTTGAGCTTTTTTTTGCACTTAAGTTCATTTAGTCTCTTCAAATTTAATGCTGTCATTCTAAATATGATTCTCTCTCTTACTTCTCTTTCTTTCCTCCTTCACTGGGACAGTCTAAGTTCCTAAGCCCAACCAGAACAAGGATAGAGTGAGAAATAGGCCAAGTATTTCTGCACATTTTTTCCAGCTCTGGGCATTTAATGAACCTGTGAGTGTGACTCTCAGAGGTTAGTTTATTATATGCACCTCTTCAGAAAATAGGACATTTTAAACACACTCAGTGTAGCCACGTTCTTTGTCCCTGGTTTTCTTTTTAAGCTCACCTAGTTTTGTTCATTCTGCAACACTCCTGCCCCCACCATAAATACTTTGCAGTACAGAAGAGACAACTGAAGGAAAGGCAGAGACCGCCAGCCTGCCTGACTTTTACCTCCAGTCATAATAAAAACAGATTTTTCTCTTGTACACAGAAACAACACACACCAAAAAAAAAAAAAAAAGGCACAGAGAGAAACCACACAGAAAGGAATCATCCAGATCATCTAAAGAAAATCACATATTTTAGTGTATTTATTATCTTCTCTGAGAAGTTAAAGTGTGAGAGCCCTTAGATATCTGCTGCAAGGACAACATTTCTGCTCCACTAGACGTGCCCTTATTGATTTTCATGGCACCTAAACCCTGGTCTACCTTCTTGAACTTCATCTGGTAAATGCTGATCCTCAGGACGTGGTCTGGATCCGCACTCTCGCTCCTGTATTTGTTGGTCTTGTTCAAGGAAGACTGATGGGGAAAGAGGAAACGGGGAGAGAAATGACAGCTCCCTGGGAAGTGGCATTTTTATTTCCTAGACTGTGACTTGAATAGGCTTTGATTGCGGGGTAAATCACCCTCAAACTCTACCTGCGAAGAGGGCTCATACAAAGTTCTAGAAGAGCCTGGACAACTCAGTGGATGCTCCAAATTCTTGGTGTTGCAACCCATTATTGTATGATTTTGCTACAGAGTCCCTCAGTGTGTTACATGGCATGTGCTTATGTTGGCACAAATAGAAATATATAAATCAGTGTACAATTGGCCAGGACTGAGGATTTTACAGCTTCCCTTGAAATACTGGTAGCACACTAAAACTGCAAAATCAGATTCTTGGCTTCAGCCCAATGTAATCAGTGCCGGTGTGGCCAGGGTAGTGTTTAGTATGAGTTTAGAGAAACCTCTTTTCAAAACCACATACCCATTTTGGGTTTTGTACTAAGACTAGTTTTCCTGGGCTTCCTGGGACATTTCTGAAGACTACATCTGCTACCCTCAGCCATGAACTCAAGTGGTCAGTTAATATGGCCCGTGGGCCTGACTGTCCGTGGAGCTGATGACAAAGACAGACATTAAGTACTATGTGTTCCCTGGTGACTCAGTGGTAAAGAATCCACCCGCCAATGCAGGAGACACAGGTTTGATCTCTGGTCCGGGAAGATTCCGCGTGCCATGGAACAACTAAGCCCGTGTGCCACAACTACTGAGCCCGTGCTCGAGAGCCCAGGAGCCACAACTACTGAGCCCGCATGCCCTAGAACCCATGTTCCACAACAAGAGAAGCCACTGCAATGAGCAGTCTGCTCGCCACAACTAGAAAAAAGCCTATGCAGCAAGGGAGACCCAGCACAGCCAAAAATAAATAAATATTTTTTAAAGTACCGTATAAAATATTATTTATGTAAAATAGTTCTGTCAAGAAACCTTAAACCGTGTATTTCATTCAGTAATTTTTCAATAATAGACTAACATTATCACTAATACAACTTTGTAAAGCAATTATATTCTAATACAAAAGTATCTTTCTTCTATTTGGCCGAAAGCGATAAAATTATAAATGCCTCCTACTAAATTTTCAGAGATTCTAAACAATCCACCTCCTCCTTCTAGAAGAGTGTAAGTACTTCCTCCGGAAGGAAATCTTTTTGAGCAAAATCATTCTTCTGAGATACTTCTTGCCAAAGTAGAACTCTCCCTTTGAACCTCCCTTTCCAGTGATTCTATCCAGGGATGAACTGACATCAGTGTCTGCTTTAAGCCTAAAGAAAGATATCCTTAACCTTGAAACACTAGAGGCTTATTTTCAAAGAAAAAGTGTCACTTCATATGGAGTCAGAATATTTTACAGGGGAAAAAACTTCAAAGAGGCTATGACACTTTGGAGCAGGGAGCTGGTGAGGAGAGAAAAAGCAAGGACCTATTTCAGAGAGTTGACAGAAACAGAGACACAGTCTATAGGGAGAGTGGGGAAGGAGGAGGCTGGGTCTCCTGCTCGTCTCACTGGATACAGTGGGATATGTCTATCCTAGAGCCTGGGTGTGAGCAGTTTACTCCCTGAGACAGTCATCACACACTCATGTGGAGAAGGAAAGAGCGAGAGACTGATGAGCCGTCCCAAGGACACAGCGCCTACACTCAATCCAAAGACCTGTCCTCCCCAAAATGGTGCCATGGCCCAGAGATCCAGGGTCAGCTTCAGTCTATATGAACAACAGCACGCTGGTGAGAACAAAAAGATCATATCATGTGACTCCCCTGAGTTTAACTCCCCAGTGTCTCCCATTGTTCTAATGATAAATCCCCAACTAAGTCCCAGGTCCTATGGAGCCCTGCAGATTTGACTTGCATATACTTCACAGGTCCCCTCTAGGGAGACTTTCCCTCCATCCTTGTACTGGAGCCACAGTCACCTTCCTAGTGCTCCCACCCTGCTCCTGCTCCTCGCAGGGACTTTTCTGCCTAAAATGCTCTTACCCCTACTCTTCACCAACTCCAATATCCATTAAGTGTCATTCATTTCATGGACGCCAACCAACCTATCTTCCATCGACCTAACTTTCTCTTTTAGCACTTGATACAATTTTATTAAATCCTAATGTCTTTAATGGCTTGACTTAGACTGGAAGATCCATGAAAGCGGGAACCGTACCTGCCATAAAGTCTCAGCACCAACACAGTGTGGGATCCATAGTGAGTGCTTGCTAAATGTTTGCTGACTGAATGCCTGAGAATGAACGAAGTTGTGCAGGAGAACCTGGGAGAGACTTCAGTTAATAACATGTCCTGTTTCTGGCATTCTGAAACCCGCCCCCTCCCCAGATCAATGTTTCCTAAGTACCCATTCAGCTATACACAGAGATTTTATAAATTATAAACAAGATAGAGCTTTTAAAAACTTGTTGAATAATTTTAGTCTATCTTCAAAGCCAAAATACGACATTTTTATTAATAACAGTGGGAGGAAAGGAGAAAATACGCAGAAGGATTAAAATACTGTAGCACAATCCATGTACTATGTCTTTCTACCATTTGATTTAATGGACTAATTTTAATTTAGTTACTATTAAAACTTAGAACTCCAATTATGCTACTTTCTCCTCTGTTATTGTAGGCAGTTGACCTGGCATAAACAGAGCAGAAAAAAGTATCTGGGCAAGAATTGATTACTACCAGGTAACAGGACTGAAACAGGTTTTAGAGTGATCAGAGATAATTACCAAGTAGTAAGATTTATCTCGGTGGCGCTAATGGTAAAGAACCCACTTGCCAATACAGGAGATATAGGAGACGTGGGTTCGATCCCTAGGTCGGGAAGATCCCCTGGAGAAGGAAATGGCAACCCACTCCAGTATTCTTGCCTGGAGAATTCCATGGACAGAGGAGCCTGGTGGGCTAGAGTCCATGGGGTCACAGAGTTGGACACGACTGAAGCAACTTAGTAGGCACTGCACCAACACAAGAGTGATCTCAATTCTTTCCTGAAGTCTAGTTGAGTTTGAGCTAGAGCAGAGCTTCTCCAGATTTCATGTGCTCATGGATCACTTCAGATTAAACTGCAGATTCTTCTTCAGTAAATGTTCAGTGAGGCCCAAGATTCTGCATTTCTAACAATCTCCTAGGTAATGTGTACACTATTAGTTCAAAGATCACAGTTAAAGAAGTAAGGAAGCTTAGAACAACTGGACTGGGCAACACAGACTGGCACAGGTCAGAGGGCACATTATTTCCCTGAAAGAAAAGATCTTCACTGAGCTAGAGCCCAAAGTGCTAAAAATAACTATTTCGTTATGAGGCTATTGTTGCTATTGCTCAGTCACTTCAGTCATGTCCAACTCTATGCAACCCCATAGACAGCAGCCCACCAGGCTCTCCCGTCCCTGGAATTCTCCAGGCAAGAACACTGGAGTGAGTTGCCATTTCCTTCTCCAATGCATGAAAGTGAAAAGTGAAAGTGAAGTCACTCAATCATGTCTGACTCCTAGCAACCCCATGGACTGCAGCCTACCAGGTTCCTCTGTCCATGGGATTTTCCAGGCAAAAGTACTGGAGTGGGGTGCCATTGCCCTCTCCTCATTATGAGGCTGGTGTAACTTAGATCTAAAGTATGACTATGCCAAGGCCTTTGACTGTGTGGATCACAATAAACTGCGGAAAATTCTGAAAGAGATGGGAATACCAGACCACCTGATCTGCCTCTTGAGAAATCTGTATGCAGGTCAGGAAGCAACGGTTAGAACTGGACATGGAACAACAGACTGGTCCCAAATAGGACAAGGAGTACGTCAAGGCTGTATATTGTCACCATGTTTATTTAACTTATATGCAGAGTACATCATGAGAAACGCTGGACTGGAAGAAGCACAAGCTGGAATCAAGATTGCCGGGAGAAATATCAATAACCTCAGATATGCAGATGACACCACCCTTATGGCAGAAAGTAAAGAGGAACTAAAAAGCCTCTTGATGAAAGTGAAAGTGGAGAGTGAAAAAATTGGCTTAAAGCTCAACATTCAGAAAACGAAGATCATGGCATCCGGTCCCATCACTTCATGGGAAATAGATGGGGAAACAGTGGAAACAGTGTCAGAATTTATTTTTTGGGCTCCAAAATCACTACAGATGGTGACTACAGCTATGAAATTAAAAGACGCTTACTCCTTGGAAGGAAAGTTATGACCAACCTAGATAGCATATTCAAAAGCAGAGACATTACTTTGCCAACAAAGGTTCATCTAGTCAAGGCTATGGTTTTTCCTGTGGTCATGTATGGATGTGAGAGTTGGACTGTGAAGAAGGCTGAGTGCTGAAGAATTGATGCTTTTGAACTGTGGTGTTGGAGAAGACTCTTGAGAGTCCCTTGGACTGCAAGGAGATCCAACCAGTCCATTCTGAAGATCAGCCCTGGGATTTCTTTGGAAGGAATGATGCTAAAGCTGAAACTCCAGTACTTTGGCCACCTCATGCAAAGAGTTGACTCATTGGAGAAGACTCTGATGCTGGGAGGGATTGGGGGCAGGAGGAGAAGGGGACGACAGAGGATGAGATGGCTGGATGGCATCACTGACTCGATGGATGTGGGTCTGGGTGAACTCCGGGAGTTGGTGATGCACAGGGAGCCCTGGCATGCTGCGATTTATGGGGTCGCAAAGAGTCGGACATGACTGAGCGACTGATCTGATGTGATCTGATCTGAAAGGATAAACAGTGAACACCATCTGTCGCCAGCAGAGGGCAGCAGAGGGCAGGGTAAATTACGCAGGACTCCTCCCACCCCAACAACAGCCCAAACACCCTGAAAGTAAACTTAATTAAGCTCAAAACAGAACACAGGTAAGAGAGCAATTGGAAAAGCAAGACGCTGATAAAATCAACAGCAAGGAGAAAGATATTCACGCAGGCCAGAATAAACTCGAAGGAGGGAACACTTTGTAGCAGTGGCAGCTGGTCGAGAGACCCAAGCTCCAGTTCAGACAGGAAAAGGGAGCAGTGCCTCTGGGCCAGCCACTCTCACCAACAGCCTTGATTCCCTTGTGGTAAATCAGGGGGAAATGCAAAGAGTGATCACTAATGGGCATTTTCAACCATCACATCCTATGATCAGTGCTCCTGGTTCTGGGTTTGAGAAAACTGGAAGGATCCCTCTTCTACAGGCAAGGGGTGGGGAGTCAGAGGGCGGACATGGTGAGCTTGCTGGTCCCTCTGCTTGGTGAAGCCCAACAAGCCTTCAGTTTACTCTGAAAGTTGGGGTTCCTTGGTGGCTGTGGGGTTTTTTTGTTTTGTTCTTTACTGTTAAAAATTGCATGCAAATAGTTAAAAAGTAAATAGGACTAAAAGGCTTATAACTGAAACAAATCTTTCTTCCTCTTATCCTCTTCATCCTTCTCCTCAGGAGCAATGTCTTTGAATTCTTTTCATTTCTTCTCCAATTTGCCTCCGTATTTCCAAATAATATATGCTATAATCCTATTACTTGATCCAGCTGGGCTTCCCAGGTGGCGCTAGTAGTAAAGAATCCACCTGCCAACGCAGGTGACTCTGGTTCGATCCCTGGGTCAGGACCATCCCCTGGAGAAGGAACTGGCAATTCCAGTACTCTTGCCTGGAAAATCCCATGGACAGAGAAGCCTGGCGGGCTAGAGTCCGTGGGGTCACAAAGAGTCAGACACAACTGGGCACTACTACTATTGGCTTTTTCTCTGGCAGATTAGATACGAATTCAATCACACCATCTCTTCCCTTCGTTATTCTCCCAAAAATAATCTGTCTTATTTTTTGAATCATATCTACATTTGTCGCCAGCAAAGACCATTAGCAATTCCTGGGAAATTAAAGTAGAATCCGGGTAATAAAACACAGGCTAACCTTTTTCTTTTCATTTGCGATTCGTTTCATTTGTTCATAGACGGCCACACACAGAGGCCTCGCATCCAGCCCTTCAAACCAGAGTTCCCAGGTCCACAGGCTGCAATAGCCAAACCACTGCCCACGACCAGGCACGGCACTCAGTTCAAGATGGTGGCGGCAGGTCGCTTGCAGAGAAGCCGTGCTTATGCTGTGATCTAAAGCCTGAGCAGGACGCCTGCCCCAGACCCAGGAGAGTTCCACCCCATTCCTGGTGCCTGCAGAGAACCCAGCTGAGCAGCCCCACCCAGGGCCTATGGGAAGAGCATGCTCTCTAGAGCCCAAACACGGGCCTCTCCATTCTCTTCCTGTTCCATGCGTGCTGGCTCAGTGTCTCCGACTCTTTGCAACCCCAAGGACGGTACCCCACCAGGCTCCCCTGTCCGTGGAATTTTCCAGGCAAAAATACTGGAGCCAGTTGCCATTTCCTTCTCCAGGGGATCTTTTCCAACCCAGGGATGGAACCCTTATCTCTTCTGCACTGGCTGGCCGATTCTTTACCTGCTGACCCACCTCCATTCTCTTAGGAAAAAACAAAGCTTTCCTTTGCTTCTGAATCAAACCTGGTCTCATTCCATTGGTTCTAATGACACCGGGCAGGAGGACCCTTGTTGGGGCCAGACTCAAAAGTGTTGCTAACATAGTCACTGTTTTTATTATGACTATATAAACATTATTCAGGTAACATACTATGTCAAATAATAGACTGTGATTACACTTAGTTTCTTGTAAAACCTTCTTCATTCATTCTGGAGTTATTTCTCCACTGATCTCCAGTAGCCTATTGGTCACGTACCGACCTGGGGAGTTCATCTTTCAGTGTCCTATCTTTTTGCCTTTTCATACTGTTCATCACATTCTCAAGGCAAAAATACTGAAGTGGTTTGCCATTCCCCTCTCCAGTGGACCACATTTTGTCAGAACTCTCCATCATGACCCATCCGTCTTGGGTGGCCCTACACAGCATGGCTCATAGTTTCATTGAGTTAGACAAGGCTGTGGCCCATGTGATCAGATTGGTTAGTTTCCTGTGACTGTGGTTTTCAGCCTGTCTGCCCTCTGATGGAGAAGGATAAGAGGCTTATGGAAGCTTCCTGATGGGAGAGACTGACTGACAGGGAAATTGGGTCTTGTTCCGATGGGCGGGGCCATGTTCAGTAAATCTTTCATCCAATTTTCTGTTGATAGATGGAGCTATATTCCCTCCCTGTTATTTACCTGGGGCCAAAAAGGCAGTGGCACCCCCACTCCAGCACTCTTGCCTGGAAAATCCCATGGACAGAGGAGCCTGGTAGGCTGCAGTCCATGGGGTCGCTAAGTCGGACACAACTGAGCGACTTCACTTTCACTTTTCACTTTCATGCATTGGAGAAGGAAATGGCAACCCACTCCAGTGTTCTTGCCTGGAGAATCCGAGGGATGGGGGAGCCTGGTGGGCTGCTGTCTATGGGGTCACACAGAGTTGGACATGACTGAAGCGACTTAGCAGCAGCAGCAGCAACAAACTATGGTGGAGGTAATGAAGATAATGGCTGCTGCTGCTGCTAAGTCACTTCAGTCGTGTCCGACTCTGTGCGACCCCATAGACAGAGGCTCACCAGGCTCCCCCGTCCCTGGGATTCTCCAGGCAAGAACACTGGAGTGGGTTGCCATTTCCTTCTCCAGTGAATGAAAGTGAAAAGTGAAAGTGAAGTCGCTCAGTCGTGTCCGACTCTCAGCGACCCCATGGACTGGAGCCCACCAGGATCCTCTATCCATGGGATTTTCCAGGCAAAAGTACTGGGGTGGGGTGCCATTGCCTTCCCCGGAAGATAATGGCAACCTCCTTCAAAAAGTCCCTGCTACACTCAGTGCCCCTAACCCTGCAGCAGGCCACCAATGACCCACGCCTCCACTGGAGACTCCTGGACTCTTATTGGCAAGTCTGGATCAGTCTTTTGTGGGGTCACTGCTCCTTTCTCCTGGGTCCTGGTGCACACAAGGTTCTGTTTGTGCCCTCCAAGAGTCTGTTTCCCAGTTCTATGTAAGTTCTGGCAGCTCTATGTCGGGTTAATCGTGACCTCCTCCAAGAGGGCTTATGCCATACCCACTTCTGCGCCACCCAGAGCCCCTGCCCCTGCAGCAGTCCACTGCTGACCCGTACTTCCACAGGAGACACTCAAACACAATTCTGTCTTAGTCTCTGTGGCGTCTCTGGGTCCTGGTGCACACAAGGTTTGTTTGAGCCCTCTGAGCATGAGAGTTTGAGTAAACTCCAGGATTTGACAATGGACAGGGAGGCCTGGTGTGCAGCAAGCAGTCCATGGGGTCGCAAAGAATCGGACACGACTGAGTGACTGAACTGAACAACCTTCTATTTTATTCCAGAATTAATAATTGTCCTTTTTTAATTTTGCTTACTTTACTTTGACCATCTGACTAAGCATACCCCAGGTCCTCTATAAAATGTCCCTTCTGAATTCTGAAGACAGTTTTCCACAAAGGAGAATTTGTCAGATTGTTCTGTTCCACATTTTGGTATTAGGTCCTGCTTCCTGGATCCCATCCATTCTTCTTTTTGTTTTTCCTCATTTTAGTGGACCATATCAGGAGATCAGCCCTGGGATTTCTTTGGAAGGAATGATGCTAAAGCTGGAACTCCAGTATTTTGGCCACCTCATGCCAAGAGTTGACTCATTGGAGAAGACTCTGATGCTGGGAGGGATTGGGGGCAGGAGGAGAAGGGGACGACAGAGGATGAGATGGCTGGATGGCATCACTGATTCAATGGATGTGAGTCTGAGTGACCTCCGGGAGTTGATGGACAGGGAGGCCTGGCGTGCTGCGATTCATGGGGTCGCAAAGAGTCGGACACGACTGAGCGACTGATCTGATCTGATCTGATCATCCATCCAGTAACATCCAATACCCTGTGTCAATGCGTCTGTGGTCACTGTGGTTGCCTAAGACACATTCTCTAGTAGATTCCTCAAGAAGAACTCACAGAACCATTGCTTCCTCATTTTTTGGCCTGGTCATGACAGCAGGTCTGAACACTGTATTTTGTTTGGCTGGATATAAACTGCTTAGCTTACATTTTCCTTCCTTCAGTATCCTAATTGTTAGTTCATTGTTTTTCTGGCATAACACATTGCTCTCAAACCACCTGATGAAAATTTATTTCCTTTCCCTAATCCATGAATTGTCTTTTAGCCTGGATACCTTGAAGATTTTTTTCCTTTCCTTCAAGTCTCATATGCCTACTAGACTATGTATCAAGGTTGACCTTTTAGAGGTCAGTTTCCAATTTTTGCTTTTAATCTGAGGCTTGAAATCATCATTGATTTCAGGAAAGTTTTCTTGAATTAAAAACTTTAGCCCACTCCAGTATTCTTGCCTGGAGAATCCCAGGGACAGGGGAGCCTGGTGGGCTGTCATCTCTGGGGTCACACAGAGTCGGACACGACTGAAGCGACCTAGCAGCAGCAGCATTTGTTATGTACTCTACTTATTTGGTTTTCTTCTTTGAGGATACCTACCACCTGTACCGGAGAAGTCAATGGCACCCCACTCCAGTACTCTTGCCTGGAAAATCCCATGGACGGAGGAGCCTGGTGGGCTGCAGTCCATGGGGTCACTAAGAGTCAGACACAACTGAGTGACTTCACTTTCACTTTTTACTTTCATGCATTGGAGAAGGAAATGGCAACCCACTCCAGTGTTCTTGCCTGGAGAATCCCAGGGACGGGGGAGCCTGGTAGGTTACCATCTATGGGGTCACACAGAGTCGGACACTACTGAAGTGACTTAGCATAGCACCACCTGTATATTGGATCTTCTTTGCTAATCTTATCAGTCTCAAATTCCAGTTCTTCATTCTGATTGATATTTAAATTTTTTCCCTTTCAGATCAGATCAGTCAGTCGTGTCCGACTCTTTGCGACCCCATGAACTGCAGCACGCCAGGCGTCCCTATCCATCACCAGCTCTCTGAGGTCACTCAGACTCACATTCATCGAGTCAGTGATGCCATCCAGCCATCTCATCCTCTGTCGTCCCCTTCTCCTCCTGCCCTCAATCCCTCCCAGCATCAGAGTCTTCTCCAATGAGTCAACTCTTTGCATGAGGTGGCCAAAGTACTGGAGTTTCAGCTTTAGCATCATTCCTTCCAAAGAAATCCCAGGGCTGATCTCCTTCAGAATGGACCGGTTGGATCTCCTTGCAGTCCAAGGGACTCTCAAGAGTCTTCTCCAACACCACAGTTCAAAAGCATCAATTCTTCAGCACTCAGCCTTCTTCACAGTCCAACTCTCACATCCATACATGACCACAGGAAAGATCATAGCCTTGACTAGGCGAACCTTCGTTGGCAAAGTGATGTCTCTGCTTTTGAATATGCTATCTAGGTTGGTCATAACTTTCCTTCCAAGGAGTAAGCGTCTTTTAATTTCGTGGCTGCAGTCACCATCTGCAGTGATTTTGGAGCCCAGAAAAATAAAGTCTGACACTGTTTCCACTGTTTCTCCATCTATTTCCCATGTAGCGACGGGACCAGATGCCATGATCTTCGTTTTCTGAATGTTGAGCTTTAAGCCAACCTTTTCACTCTCCACTTTCACTTTCATCAAGAGGCTTTTTAGTTCCTCTTCACTTTCTGCCATAAGGGTGGTATCTTCTGCATATCTGAGGTTACCGATATTTCTCCCGGCAATCTTGATTCCAGCTTGTGCTTCTTCCAGTCCAGCATTTCTCATGATGTACTCTGCATATAAGTTAAATAAACATGGTGACAATATACAGCCTTGACGTACTCCTTTTCCTATTTGGAACCAGTCTGTTGTTCCATGACCAGTTCTAACTGTTGCTTCCTGACCTGCATACAGATTTCTCAAGAGGCAGATCAAGTGGTCTGGTATTCCCATCTCTCTCAGAATTTTCCACAGTTTATTGTGATCTACACAGTCAAAGGTTTTGGCATAGTCAATAAAGCAGAAATAGATGTTTTTCTGGAACTCTCTTGCTTTTTGATGATCCAGCAGATGTTGGCAATTTGATCTCTGGTTCCTCTGCCTTTTCTAAATCCAGCTTGAACATCAGGAAGTTCACGGTTCACATATTGCTGAAGCCTGGCTTGGAGAATTTTGAGGTTTTCCCTTTCCCCTCTTCTATTTCTCTAAGCAATATCCATGACGGTTATTTTCTTTTGCTTTCCTCCTAGTTTCTCTAGCTCTGAAATTTTTTCTTTTATCTTTACTTCTTTTGTGACTCCTGTTGTTTCACATTTAAATGTCTCTTTCTCCAGTGTCTCCTGAGTTTTCCTAATTCTGGTTCCTGTTGTTCTCTCATAATTTCTACCCATTTCTTTTAGCTTGTTTTGAAATATTAGTTTACAATTGTCATCTGCTTTGAGGGAATATTTTTCTAGAATCTTTCATAGAGTAGGGATGTTATTCTACTTATTTCCCTGCTTTTAATAACTCCGTATTGATTCACTCCCAATCTTTTTCTGCTGCTCATTTTTTCAGAGGCTTTACTCTACTTTTAGGAAGGAGGGTTGAGTGGATAGCTTTTCTAATTTCATAGCATGAAGATTCCCTCTCGTGTTACTTTTTGAAGAGATAAATATCAATATACAGCCTTGCGCTTTCTGAGACATACTTTCTCTGTTTCCTCTCTCCCATTTTCATCAGAACTTCTCATTCCTTTTTCATCATTTCTATTCTTAGTTTGGATTCTACTCCCAGCAGTTTCTCCACAGTGCAGAACTTTGCCTGGAATAAGAAGGGAGCTTTTGGTTTTTCATTTCTAGAGTTGGCAGCACCCAGATTCCTCCAAGTTCTCTCTCATTAACCGTATTCTCCAGCTCTAGTCACAGATTTAACTCAGAGTCTGGTGTGGGACGGGGAAGGCAATGGCACCCCACCCCAGTACTTTTGCCTGGAAAATCCCATGGACAGAGGATCTTGGTAGGCTCCAGTCCATGGGGTCGCTGAGAGTCGGACACGACTGAGCGACTTCACTTTCACTTTTCACTTTCATGCATTGGAGAAGGAAATGGCAACCCACTCCAGTGTTCTTGCCTGGAGAATCCCAGGGACGGGGGAGCCTGGTGAGCTTCTGTCTATGGGGTCGCACAGAGTCGGACACGACTGAAGCGACTTAGCAGCAGCAGCAGCAGCAGCTGGTGTGGGAATTTTAAACATTGTGGTCTTTTGACCACATCTCACTGTAAGCCAGGACGTGTATGCTGGCTCCACACTGCTTGCACACATTCCAGTCCCAGGGTTTCTCTGAGCATGTGTTACTTTAAGAGGCAAAGTTTGAAAGGACTGGGAGAAAGTGACAATAGGGACATTTATGAAACCCCTTGAATCCCTCTCCACGTGAGAGCTGCCAGAACAGCTATTAACCTTGAGTTTTTGTTTTTCCAGTGTTATTTTAAATAATGGCAACACACTGGATCCATGCTTTTGGTTTTGCTCTCCTTGCTGTTCTGCTCGAGACCCGAGTTTGAGGTGAGTCTGTGATCTCTGGCTTACATAAGCCACGTTTTCATCATTTGTAAATAGGATAAAGAATAATACCATAGAGTTATCAAAATCAGAAGAGATGATGTGGAAGTTTAAACTTATGAAATTGCCTATGATTTAACCTGACATGTAAAAAAAATATAAACTGTAAAATCAAATGCTATTGTTAGTTATTTCAAACTCTATGAAATATGTGGTAACCTGTAATTTTATGTTTAACCACATTGTGCCAAATATGCTTTTTTTTTTCTGCCTCTTCCAACAGAATATTGCTTCCAAAACAGCCACGATCTTTTGATTTCTCTGGTGGTCCAGTGGTTAAGAATCTGCCTGCCCATGTAGGGGACACAGGTTTGATCCCTGGTTGGGAAAGATTCCACATGCTTCAGAACAACTAAGCTGGTGAGCCACAGCTACTGAAGCCTGCCTGACCTAGAGCCTGTTTGCCATCAACAAAAGCATCTGTAGTGAGAAACCCCTGCACCATAACAGAGAGCCTGGCTCCCTGCAACCAGAGAAAGCCCTCAGGTAGCAAGGAAGACCAAGCACAGCCAAAAATAAAAATAAAATTTTAAAAAATATATATTTTTATAAAGAGTGAAGATTTTTATCTGGCTTCTTCCATGCCATTTCCTTACTGTCGAGTCTGGTGCCTGGCACACCGGGTAGGCACTCCAGAATTACTTGATGAATGAGTGAATGACTTGTGCTAACGTTGCCTTAAAGCATATTGTGAAAGATAAAACGAATGAGCAAAACATAAATTCTGATTAGGCGGTTGTTGAACTGGGCCTGTGTAACATGCTCTGCCAAACTTTTCCTTCCGCATCTCCGTTTGCTTTGCATCCCTGCCAAAAAAATAACATTGGCCCCTGCTGTGGAGCCGGGATGAGGCAACCCCTCCACAGGGCAGCAGCCAGGAAGGACTCCTGCGAAAGGCGGCCGCACTGGGCACCCAGCCTCCAGCCTCCAGCCTCCAGCCTCCGGTCCAAAATGCAGAAAGCTTGAAACAATGTGCAGAGCAGCCGGGCTGAGAACAAGGGACAGCTCTGTCCCTCTCTCGCTGGCATTCATGGAAGGAAGCCTGGCTGTCTGTTTTTAAGTAAACAGACTTGCTTTAATGGAGCAATCTGTCAAAATAAGCCGAGCTGCTTGGGCGTGGGGGGGTTAGCGGGGAGAGGGTGCCACACCGCTTCCGTCTCCCGTGGGAGCTGTTTATTTGAGAAGGATGACAAATGGGAGAGAGGCAGAAGCCTGCAGTAATGACACTCAAAGCAAGAAAAATAATAGCGTGTGGCTTAGGATGGGCTCATCTTCACTAGACGTATAGACGGCTTTTGTGTGTTTAAAGAGCCAGCCCCTTCTATTTGCATCTCAAACACCCCTGCCCAGGAGCAGAAGAGCGCAGCTTTACCGGCAGCTTCTGGTCTGTGGGTTTTGCAGAACAGGGGAGGTAAGGAAGAACAGATGAATGAGCCAAAGTTTAGTCTCTACAGGTTTTCTCCCTCTTCTACTAATGGAGGTGTGACAAAAGCAGTAATTTGCTTCATCACCACGCAGTGCTTAATAAATGAGTAACATGTTTGCATCGTGAGATGCATGGGATGGGACATGTTGCAGAGAAGCGTGCAGGGCAGAAATTACCAAATACGCGCATGAAGACTCACGTTTTGGACTTTACTCAGAATATTTGCTGCTTGTGAAACGACACAATGAAAGGGCCAGGTGTAGTTTAACCCTTTTAGTTTGTGCCAGGACCTTGAATTCTTTGCAAAGAAGAAAAGGATTTAATGTAAACTACAAATGCTTTAATCAAGTGGCTTTCCTCGCATACCGTGAAAGCATTTTGAAACATTCAAGTAGGAAAAAAAAAAAGTCCTTATTTTCTGAAAATATAACCTCTTAAACACCCAGGACGCTGCCAGACCAAGTCCCATCAAGTAACAAGGCACAATAAGAAGCTTAAAAAAGGTAAGGATTAAGTTACATTTGTATGAATAAGCTCATTTTTGTTGTTCTGGTCTCAATCTTTAAATGATCCTATCTCGTGCACGTAAGGTGTCTCCTGTTAAATTATACATTACTATTCTCAGTGTGGGTCCCAGTGAGACCCAACATGTCCCCAGGGCTCACGAACCTTTGGAAAGAACCACATCAATAGCAATCACTCAGGGTTCGCTTGCCCGTTGTCCCCACCTGCAGGGATGGCCCCTCACCACAACCAGGTGCTCCTGAGATGCCCTGGGCTCCTCTCTCCTGGAGATGGGAATCTGCGCCTGCTCCCTCCACATGAGCACAGATCCTGCCCCACAACTGGCAGCTTCTGAGAGGATGCCCTTCTTGTCGCAGGACTACCCCCAGCCTCCCAAATCTGCAAAACACACCAGCTGCACATTCTGCCACCAGTCCCCTACCCACGCACCCAGCCCTCTCAGGTCTGAGCCATGCTGATTCTACAACAAAAATGCCAGAGGTCCATTCATGCCAGCTCCCTGTCCCGCTTTGTTTCTTGGGCCTTGAAGCAGCCTGACCTTACACCTCAAGTAACTAGAGAAAGAAGAGCAAACAAAAGCTAAAGTAAGGAGAAGGAAATAAATCATAAAGATAAGGGCAGTAA
Source organism: Tragelaphus eurycerus (assembly GCA_935064755.1). Classification (NCBI taxonomy): domain Eukaryota; kingdom Metazoa; phylum Chordata; class Mammalia; order Artiodactyla; family Bovidae; genus Tragelaphus; species Tragelaphus eurycerus. The sequence goes on from CAKXYN010000038.1 coordinate 11,676,806, forward strand.
TAAATGAAATAGAGACCAAAAATACACATGTATAGCAAAAATCAACAGAACTAAAAACTGGTTATTTGAAAAGGTAAACAATATTGATAACCCTTTAGCCAGACTCATCAAGAAAAAAAAAAGAAGAGGACTCAAATCAAGAACTCAAGAATTTTAGCAAAGCAGTACCAGTGTTAATCCTTGTTAATTCTTAGCCTGTCTTGAATAAAATGCCTTATTGGGAGAAAAAAAAAAAAAAAACTGCCTGACTTGTGCCCCCCATTTCACAAAATCTCTCATGAAAACATCATCACTGCTTCTACTTTCTGCCTCTCCCTCCAGCTGGGATATAGACCACAGCCTGGGAATAGAATAAATGCCCCTCCTCCATCACCCAAAGGAGCACAGGTGTCCTCCTCCCAAGGAACATTAACGTCCCTATGCAAATTCACTCCTCCAGGGCCTTCCCTCCATTTGACACACATGCCAAGACACACTTGAATATCAAGAGTGTCGAATTGTGCCTCACTGTCTCTCACACCCAGGCACCAGGTCCTGCGAATGAATTTTTCCCTCTAAAGCTTCACCCTGACCTTCCTTTCCTTCTCATTTGCCATCATCTTGATTTCAGCTTTTTATTTCTTTGCCCCTGGCTGAACTCAGAAGTTCACTAATTGGAATCACTCCTCTGTAAATTCATCCTAAAAGCTGCTTTGGAAACAAAACTCCTTAGATGCTGTCTTGAGCACATCAACTGCTTGCAGCAGTTTCTGAAGTTTGATTGGCCGTATGAATCAGGCCTGTTACAGAAAGAGTGCAGCCTTGGACTCAATCACCACGGTTCCAATTTTAGTTCTATGCTTGAATAACTTTTGTAACTTTAATTGCTTTAAGCCTAAATTTCATCATCCATAAAATGTGATATTAATACAGGCTTCATAGGGCTACTGTGGGCTTCCTTGGTGGCTCAGATGGTAAAGAATCTGCCTACAATTCAGGAGATCCAGACTTGATCCCTGGATTGGGAAGATCCCCTGGAGAAGGGAGTGGCTATCCACTCCTGTTATTCTTGCCTGGAGAAGTCCATGGACAGAGGAGCCTGGTGGGCTACACAAGGACACAACTGAGCGATTAAGACGTTCGTTTTTAGGGCTATTGTAAGAAAAAATTAAATAATGTAAAGTGTTTTTTTTTTTTTAATGTGAAAAGACAAACTTGAAGAATAATGTTATGAAAATGCAAGCACTTCCTCTTGGAAATAAAGTCCTCCATAAACTGGCCACCACTCACTTTTCTACCCTTTGCTCTAATTACTCCCATTTCCAGCCCTTCTTGCTGGACTTTTGCATCTGTTTCTTGACCTACAAATGTGTCTTTCACTTCTAGATAACACTATTTGCTGTAATAGATAAAACAAAATGTCAGTGGCTTAATACAAGAGAACTTTATTCCTTGCTCAGTTAAAATCCAAAACATGTATTCCTACCTGGCAAGTGGTTCTCCTCCAGGTGATAATTCCGGGATTTGGGATCCTTCCATCTTGTGGCCCTACAACCCTTTACACGTGGTTTCCAGGGTGACTCCAGAGGAAGAGAGAACAGGGAGACTCATGAGTGGAGGTTATTACAGGTCAGGCATGGAGGAGTACACAGCAGAACTGAGTCACATAACAGCATCTGATATAACCCAGTAGCGTGTCCGGAAAGAAGAGGACACGGGGTTGGTGAACAGCTGGCTACTCTGTGCCACCCTCACAGACATATATATATTTCCCAGACGGTAGTCCCCAGATACATCCTTCGAAAACCAGTTCAAGTCTCATTTTTAATTCATGACGTCCTTTTGGAGCAATCTGATGATTTTATTCTCTGAACTCAAACTCCTAGGATACATTGATTATACCAGCCTATGACCCATTTGACTCTTTTGTTAAATCACACAAACTTACTTCAAATCTTTTTTCCTTAAACTCAGAGATATAAATCTGGTTCCATCCTCCTTGATGAAACATTTCTTGCATCAACATCCATAATTTCACGCTTCCCCCTGTCTCCTATGAGCTCCAGAGCAGGTTCAGTGCTTTTTCTACTGAGTAACTGCGAGAGTCCCCCAGGTAATGATTCTTCTCGGAAAGTGGCTGGGAGGCTGCAGTCAGGGCTCAAACTTCAAATCTAGGAAGCACTGGCTGGGGAAGAAGCTGACCTCAACCCAAGAGCTTCCAAAGTTTCTAAAGCCTCTTCAGCTGCCAAGTTATATGATGTTAACATTAAGACATAAAATTTGAAAGGTTAGAATTTATACTTGCTTGTCATCAAGAATGCATGGTAAGAAGTACCTAGGGTCGGGTACTTCTTCCCGACGGGCTTCCCAAGTAGCACTAGTGGTAAAGAACCAGCCTGCCAATGCAGGAGACACAGTGAGGCCCGGGTTCGATCCCTGGGTGGGGAAGATCCTCTGGAGGAGGAAACGGGAACCCACTCCAGTATTCTTGCCTGGAGAATCCCATGGACAGAGGAGCCTGGTGGGCTAAAGTCCATGGGGTCTCAAAGAGCTGGACACAACTGGAGGGACTTAGCAAGCACACACCTAGTATTGGCTATAGAGATTAGTGGTAATGACAGGAGTTAAATTGTTATGTGATGTTGGGAAGAACAGAAGAGGTAAAAATGTCTCTGATCACTTTTAAGTGTTCACTAGTCAGACACGGTCATGTATTCCATTTTCTCCCTAGAGATGGCAATATGTGTTCTTGTCACTCCTGTCTGTTGGTGATGTTGCTTTGGGGAACAAATAAGACTCTATAAGATGAAAATGAGGGTAAAATTTGAAGATGGAAGAAAATCAAGGAGCTCGATTCCACAGTAGTTGCTTACAGAAATTTAAAATATGAAAAAAATATGTAGCAGAACTCCCAAAACCCACTTGTAATTGTAGGATAGCTTCCCATTCCCTCTCCTCTCCTCTCGTCCTCAGACACCCATACCTCACGGGAATATTTGGACATCCCGAGGTTCTGAAATCTCTTGAGAAGCCCAAAAGGTAGAGTGACTTCCCTGCTCTCCAGTCACTTCAGCCACACCGAGTGAAGCCTGCCGCGCTCTGGGCAGGGGAGCAGGCTCAGCCCGTCCTTCTGAACAGACTGCAAACCTCACTTCTCATTCCGCTGTTGACGGCATGGAACAGTGTAAACTAAAGGCTCCTTCACATTTATTCATGCAGCTCCACTCCTGCCCTGTTGAGGTACAAGTACCCAGAGACAATTAACTGATGATTCATCCTCCAGGACGCCTGCTAAGGCAGGCTGCCTGGCTGTGAGTGAAAACATACTTGAGCAGTAGCTGATCTTTCCCTTTGGTTGAGGACCAAGTCAGACCAGGCATGGCTTTGAAGTTATTTCTGTCTCGGTGGATTAGAGGTATCAAAAGCAGCAGCTCCACAAACCCTTACCAAATATTTACAATTCTGCACTAAACAACCTCCACCGTACCTTAACCTTTACTGTCTTGTGAAATGCTTGCCAACCTCCCTGCCAAACACATACACTTGCCAGCGTAGGAGAGAAGGCAGCAGCTCAAAGGAAATGAAGTGCAAACGGTAAAGGATCCACTGTCTTTGTCGTAGAGGAGAACGAGGCCTTTTGGTGGTGACCTACCTGCAGAGGGGGGCCTCAGTCTCCCCAGTACCATCACCCCCCAACCACCATGATACTTCATTACTTCACTGGGATGTTGAAGAGAAAAGTTCTACACTCAGTTCAGTGAAGTTGTGGGACTGCCTTGAAGGCATAGTTTCCAAATGTGCCAAGGGTGGCCGTGGTCAGTGCAGGAGAGACACGAAACAATAGGTTAAGCCACAGTGGAGGCCGGTGATGGGGCTGTCCGTGTTTTCTTCATGCAGAGGACTGCCACACTTTACATGGTTTATAGTAAACCTCCTTCCTCAGATGTTTCTCAATGAAACTGCTCATTGAGAATTCTCCAGTTGCTTCTAAAATGATGTAGGGATTAGTGAAATAGATGACTGATGTATTTTCTATTTTTCAGACTCCTTACTGTGAGCACAAAAATCTCATAATAAAAGGAGAAGGATAAATAATAATAATAATAAAGGATAAATGAAAGGAGCTGGCAGGTGGGATACCATGTTGCTGGGGCAGAGGAGAGGAGCAGGCCAGCCCTGGCTGCAGTCAAGCCCACGATGAGATACATTATGGAGACTCATTGCAGGACGTGTATTGGTAAGGTTCCCGCAAAGGGCTTCAGTCAGCAACAGAGGCTTCTGGCAGAGAAGTTACGAAAGGCAGAGCTTTAGAGAAATAGATGGCAGCCACTGAAATAACAGTCACCAAGGTTTGTTCATGAATCCCCCTGACACAGTACCCAAGGACCCCCAGAACTGACTGTGGGACTCTGTGTGTGCGCTAAGTCGCTTCCGTCATCTGACTCTTTGCGACCCTATGGACTATAGTCTGCCAGTCTCCTCTGTCCATAGGATTCTCCAGGTAATAATACTGAAGTGGATTGCCATGCTTTCCTCCAGGGGATCTTCCCAACGCAGGATCGAACCCCTGTCTCTTAATATCTCCTGCATTGGCAGGCAGGTTCTTTACCACTAGCGCCACTTGGTGAGCCCTGCTGTGAGACTCTAAAGGAACCTAAGTAGAAGCCCACAACAGCGATGGAGACCAGGACCAAAAGTATGTGCTATCCTGTTAACCACCAGCTGTTACCTCCACTACACACAGAGGAACTCAGAGATATAGTGCCTTGGGCCACATTTAGGCATTTCATTCATTCACTCATTCATTCACTCAACAAATGTTTATATTTAAAGGCACTGGGTTAAAGTGCTTCATAAAACAAAGATAATTAAACTTCAGTTTGGCCATCTAAAAGCTTTCACTAATCACTGCTGCTGCTGCTGCTGCTGCTGCTAAGTCACTTCAGTCATGTCTGACTCTGTGTGACCCCATAGACGTCAGCCCACAAGGCTTTCCTGCCCCTGGCATTCTCCAGGCAAGAAAACTGGAGCGGGTTGCCATTTCCTTCTCCAATGCATGAAAGTGAAAAAGTGAAAGTGAAGTCGCTCAGTCGTGTCCAACTCTTAGCGACCCCATAAGCACACAAATCTCCATAATACAGATTAGAAATGGATCATTATATAGTCACAGATAAAGTCTGCACTGGCCAAGTGGTAGAGAGAGATGATTTCTGTGCTGGAAGAATTTGGAAAGATTTTTGTATAGGAGCTAAGGGTTGAGGTGAAATTAGGGTGTGCAAAGGCAATGCAGAATGTATTCTCAAAGACAAATAATCTGAGTGATGGTATTGAGAAGGGAAAGGGTGCACATGCTTAAAAATAAAAGCAGGTGGTTCCATTGTCTGGGCAGTAGTGTACAGGAAAGGAAATAGAGGAAACTGTGGTCAGAAAAGTGGGATTGTCAGGAAATGGAGGGCTGAGTCTGACTCCTTGACCTTGATCTCCCAGGTCAAGAAGTCAGATTTTCCGTATAAAGTGATGAGAACTCACCAGATTCCTTAGCAGGAGAGATTTGATGATTACTTCAGGAAAATTAATATTTATTTTAGTAGCCAAGAAAAGTATTGAATACAGAGCCAGATTTATGATGAAACTTTACATTAACTCCTGTTGCAATAATATTCAGTAGTATATACAAGCAAGAAGATGGTTCATCAGCTTTCAGTCCTAAACTTTTTTTTTTTTTTACTGCCCAGAACACCGTTTCAGGCTACCAGCTTTCTGTAGGCTCGGAGTAAAAGCTCTTGAATAATAGCTTATGTCAATCATAATTAGGAATGTCCATCAGCTGGAAGGAGGGGTATGGCCGGCACAGTTAATAATTATTATGTAGAAAATGGTAGAAAATGGTTCTCAGCCAGCCTTACCAACAAGAGGCATGTCCTCCAGGAAAGCCTTCTGGCTGCCCCATAGTCTCTCCTCGCCTCTGGGAGAGGGAGCTTCTTTCAGAGCCCACGGTTCCCATGCAAGTATTCTTAATTTCCTCAAGTAATTTATAAAGTCATTAATGCACACCCTCATTCCTGAAAATTCGTGAAAACATCTTTTTCTACAGGAATATTTTCCTTATTATGTAAAAATAATAATAATAGCCCATAGATGTTGAGTCTATTATGAGGCATTAAATATGTGATAAGCTCAACATACTTTATTTTGCACATTTTAGAATATGAAATGGGAATAATGGTCATAACTCCATGAAATCTACCCAGGACCTGTTTAGTTCAGTTCAGTTCAGTCACTTAGTCATGTCCAACTCTTTGCAACCCGATGAATCACAGCACACCAGACCTCCCTGTCCATCACCAACTCCAGAGTTTACCCAAACTCATGTGCATAGTTGGTGATGCCATCCAGCCATCTCATCCTCTGTCGTCCCCTTCTCCTCCTGCCCTCAATCCCTCCCAGCATCAGGGTCTTTTCCAGTGAGTCAACTCTTTGCATGTGGCAGCCAAAATATTGGAGTTTCAGCTTTATCATCAGTCCTTCCAAAGAACACCCAGGACTGATCTCCTTTAGGATGGACTGGTTGGATCTCCTTGCAGTCTAAGGGACTCTCAAGAGTCTTCTCCAACACCACAGTTCAAAAGCATCAATTATTCGGTGCTCAGCCTTCTTCACAGTCCAACTCTCACATACATACATGACCACTGGAAAAACCATAGCCTTGACTAGATGGACCTTTGTTGGCAAAGTAATGTCTCTGCTTTTGAATACGCCATCTAGGTTGGTCATAACTTTCTTTCTAAGGAGTAAGCATCTTTTAATTTCATGGCTGCAGTCACCATCTGCAGTGATTTTGCTGCTGCTGCTGCTAAGTCACTTCAGTCGTGTCCAACTCTGTCGACCCCATAGACGGTGCCCACCAGGCTCCCCTGTCCCTGGGATTCTCCAGGCAAGAACACTGGAGTGGGTTGCCATTTCCTTCTCCAATGCATGAAAGTGAAAAGTGAAAGTGAAGTTGCTCAGTCGTGTCTGACTCTTAGCAACCCCATGGACTGCAGCCCACCAGGCCCCTCTGTCCATGGGATTTTCCAGGCAAGGGTACTGGAGTGGGTTGCCATTGCCTTCTCTGCAGTGATTTTGGAGCCCCAAAAAATAAAGTCTGACACTGTTTCCACAGTTTCCCCATCTAGTTGCCATGAAGTGATGGGACTAGATGCCATGATCTTAGTTTTCTGAATGTTGAGCTTTAAGCCAGCTTTTTCATTCTCCTCTTTCACCTTATTCAAGAAGCTGTTTAGTTCTTCACTGCCTTATATTAGAGTAGTATCATCTACATATCTGAGGTTGTTGATATTTCTCCTGGCAATCTTGATTCCAGCTTGTGGTTCATCCAGACCGGGCATTTCACATGATGTACTTTACATATAAGTTAAATAAGCAGGGTGACAATATACAGCATTGATGTACTCCTTTCCCAATTTGGAACCAGTCTATTGTTACATGTCTAGTCCTAACTGCTACTTCTTGACCTGCATACAGGTTTCTCAAGAGACAGGTAAGGTGGTCTGTTATTCCCATCTCTTTAAGAATTTTCCACAGCTTGTTGTGATCCATACAGTCAAAGGCTTTAGTGTAGTAAATGAAGCAGAAGTAGATGACTTTCTGGAATTTCCTTGGTTTCTCTATGATCCAAGAGATGTTGGCAATTTGATCTCTGGTTCCTCTGCCTTTTCTAAATCCAGCTTGTACATCTGGAAGTTCTCAGTTCACATACCGTTGAAGTCTAGCTTGAAGGATTTTGAGAATTACCTTGCTAGCACATGAAAAGAGGGCAATTGTACAGTAGTGTGAACATTCTTTGGTGTTGCCTTTCTTTGGAATTGGAATGAAAACTGACATTTTCCAGTTCTGTGGCCACTGTTGTTTTCTCTATTGCTGACATAAAACTTGCTGGCATATTGAGTGCAGCATTTTAATAGAATTATTTTTTAGGATTTGAAATAGCTCTGTTGGAATTCCATCACCTCCACTAGTTTGTTCGTAGTAATGCTTCCTAAGGCCCAGTTGACTTCACACTCCAGAATGTCTGGCTCTGGGTTAATGACCATGCCATTGGTTATCTAAGTTATTAAGACCTTTTTTGTATAGTTCTTCTGGGTATTCTTGCCCTCTTCTTAATCTCTTCTGCTTCTGTTAGGTCTTTGCCATTTATATCCTTTATTGTGCCCACTTTTATCCTTTATTGTGCATGAAATGTTCCCTAGATGTCTCCAATTTTCTTGAAAAGATCTTTAGTCTTTACCATTCTGTTGTCTTCCTCTGTGTCTGATTCTTTGCGAACCCATGGATTGTAGCCCACCAGTCTCCTCTGTCCATGGAATTCTCCAGGCCAGAATATTGGACAGGGTTGCCATTCCCTTCTCTAGGGGATCTTCCTGACCCAGGGATCAAACCCTGGTTTCCTGCATTGCAGGCAGATTCTTTGTCATCTAAGCCACCAGGGAAGCCCCAGATGAACTTTAGAAGTGTGTTGTTAAGTCCTAACAGAATTTGTAACTTCATACATTTGGGGAAATTAGCACGTGTGTGCATATACACAGAACTCTTCTCATCTAGGAACATGATTTTCCTTTCCCATATTTTCTTTTACCTCTTTGTAGTTTTATGCCTTTTCATAGTCTTAAATATTGCTTAAGATAATTCATATGCATTGCATATTTTGTTGCTATTGTGAATGAACTCTTTTTTCCAAAATGTATTTTTAAGCCCAAAGTTTACTTTATTCTTTTACTGACTTTGAATATAAGTAGATTAGTGCCCTCAAAAGATGGAAAATATGTTAAGAACAAATAACTGAGCATATCCATAGCATCATCTAAAATGTCAAATAAAAGGTCAGCATTGAAATTAAATTTCAATACCATTATAAACACTGCTGGTCCCCTTCCTTTGATCTGCACCACTCTCCAGAAGCCTGATTTTTTAAAAGTCAGTTTTGATGATTCCTCTTTCTAATAGGCTAGTATCTTGAAGTGATCTAGAATTCACCACGTGGAAGTGTGGGCAGAAGGTAGGCCATTTCTTTGGGATTCACCTTCCTGGAGCACTTTACGCACCTTTCCAGGTCATTAGTACTTGTAAGGACAGTGCCTAACCTTACCAAGGTTAAGCTTTAACTTTAACCATATGCTCAAAACTTAAGGACACAAAAGAAGGTAGGAGTAAGAATGGGGCCTCCTATCTCAAGACTCCTTCCTCTCTGTCTGAGCATCCCTCTCTTCATCTATAGAAGTTATCAAGTACCTGCTATAGATCAAGGGTTGGGTCTGACGCTGTTAAAGTAGGGGAGATAATATGAAAAGAGCCTAAGATATAATTCTGTCCTCAAAGAGCATACAGGCTAACTGGAAAGAGAACCACTGTGCATGAAGAATTCAGTTCAGTACCCTTAAAGAGGACTCTCATTTTTTCTATAGTACTCTAAGCTGCATCCGATTATAGGGACAGATAGATAGATAAGCTAGAGATATATAAAATACTTGGGGGTATTTTAGCTCCTACACCACCCTGTGAGTTGGAACAATGGGAAATATTCTTTTACTATCACAACTGGAGAGATGAGCTAGTTTACCGCTGCTGTGTCTCAACAGTGAGAGCCAGGTACAAACCATACCATTATTTTTCTGGGGTCTCTGAGTGTGTACTTCCTGCCATTGCCACCCACTGGCCCCCAGTTATGGGTTGTCCTGAACTACAGCACTTTTTTCTCAACTCTACTATGTTGAGTCCCCAGCTCTATTTAAGCAATCTCTGGAGTGAAACAGTAAACTCACCTGCTTCTCAGAACTTTGAAAGGAGTAGGAAAAAAGTCCAGAACCCTGTGTACCTGGGATTAATTTGACCTCTGTTTTTGAAAAAAAAAGTTCTTCCCTCCAACCTCTTGCTTTAGAATGACTTGGAGTAACATCTAGGGGGAAAGAGATCAGTCTGTTCATTTGCCTTGCATTATGGTGCACATCATTAAAGACCAAATACAAAAGATATATACACAGTCTTGAAGATTAGAAATAAATTACAAGCTATTTTGATTCTTCAGAAGGAATTAATAGTATCACATTCCTTAATCTTTTGTAGAGGATTTACAAAGTGGTTTCATAAATATGATCTCCTTTAATTCCCACAACAACCCATTTGGGTAGGCTGAGCAGGTAATTCTATTCTCATCAAATCCATAGACCTTCAAAGGCTAGACGAGACTTGAAGACCCAATCCTAAAAACAGGCTCAGAGCAGGTGAGCTGACACAACTGGTAGAGACGAGACTAGAAAACCCAGCTGACAACCAGATCCATTGCCTTTCTCCTAACCGTGATGCCTCATCTATCTCAAGTAGGGAAAGATGAAAGTGGTCACTTGGTCTGTAAAGGACCACAATGGAAGGAAGGAGAGCAAGGTGCTCAAGGGATTTGATAGTAGAATATTTTATAACCAAACTACCTGAGACACCCACATTCAAGATTACAAGAGTAGGTATTTGTGTTGTTCGATCACTAAGTTGTGTCCAACTCTGCAACCCCATGGACTGCGGCCCACCAGGCTCCTCTGCCCTCCACTATCTTCCAGAGTTTGCTCTAATTCAGGTCCATGATGTTATCTACAGAACCCGGTAAACCTCCTGTGGCTCATGCTCCAAAGCTACAGTTGACTCAAAAGTGAAAAGCCCCACATTCAGCCTCTCCAACTCCAAGGAAGCATTGCTTCCCAGGCAGTGGATCCCACCTGGCTTTCTCAAGGGATGCCTAGGTCTGAAATTTCAGAATCTCTGAGAAGGAGGGTCATCTCTAAGACTCACTAGGATGAACAGGGCCCAAAGTAAGCCCCAAATCTTGAAACCTCATTAGAACAAATTCCACCTCTAATGGAACCAAATTTTACATTTCCCCCAGAACCAGTGCTATGGGAGAATAACAAAGCCAGAGCAAGAATAACTTTCCAGCCCTGCCTCCCTGAACTAACCTTTTGTGAGCCCATAGATGCATGGACAAAACCAGACAAGGTGACAATCATGCTAGGAAGGAGAACCTTTTTTTTTTCTGGGGACCTCTGTGTCTACTTTCATAGTAATCAGCTGACATAGGAGACGCAAAAGTGAGACAGGCTGCCCAAGGACTGTATGGCAACCTCCTTCCCCTCGTGAGGCAGGGCAGCCTGTGGCCTCCTAGCTAAGCTCTTTACTTGGCACATCACCAGGCATTTGGAGCAGACAACTGGATCGCCATGCCCCCGTGACATCAACACTGTTCAGACACCAGAGCGAGTAAGACGGGAATTTGATCCAAAGATTGGTTTTGGAGAATCACACTCAGACTGGAAGGCTGAGCCCCTGAAAAAGATCTGTCTCGCCAGCTGGCCAAAATAAATACGTGCAAAAATAAAAGAAAAGGAGAGAAAAGCAGATTATGAATAGTTTTTTTCCAGACATGCAATTCTAAACCTTAGTCCACATATGCACTTCAGAAAAAAAAAAAATTGCCCTAGTCTTTTAAAATATTTCATCTCTGGGAACAAACGTATCTTACTTCAAATTTGCTTCGATTTAGAAAACTGACACGGGGTGAGATCAAGGAACTTATATCTATTTATGCAGAAGTTTATTATTGTGAACATTAAACCACATTAATATTAATGTGAAATGCACATCACTTGACTATTATTGCTATGAAACATACATGACTACCTTCTATATCCTGGCAGTAAGTTCTTTTTGCTGTGAATTTACTGATATCTATGTTCATGTTTTAAGTTCCATTTTTTGTTTTGAGAGGTCAAATTGCCCCTCAATATTAAGTTACTTATTTCTATAACTGTGTATCAAATGCCTTCTCTGTGCTATGCTGTCTACTACTGAATTCAGGACTTACTTTTTTTATGTTGAGGAGCGGAAGCAGAGTGAGAAAGTGGGGTTCCCCATGGGGAAATATAGCTTACAAGAGACTTGACTGTTTACAATGCTAATTTTCATGTAACTTAGAAAAGTGCATATGGGATTTGGAGATGTTTTAATTTTCCCATTAAGAAGAGATGGGTATTATCACGTTCTGCTCATAATGACCATGCTCATACTGTATTTTGAAATAGTAGCACCCACTGGGTGTTTTCAATCCCACAGTTTCCAATAAAAACAATATCAGTGAAACAAAATTATTTTGAATAATATATTAATTACTATGTGCTAGAAGTTTAACAGTGAGGATATGACTAGTAAGTATACTTTAAAAGTGGAGAAGGCAATGGCACCCCACTCCAGTACTCTTGCCTGGAAAATCCCATGGGCGGAGGGGCCTGGTAGGCTGCAGTCCATGGGGTCATGAAGAGTCAGACACAACTAAGCGACTTCACTTTCACTTTTCACTTTCATGCATTGGAGAAGGAAATGGCAACCCACTCCACTGTTCTTGCCTGGAGAATCCCAGTGACGGGGGGAGCCTGGTGGGCTGCCATCTATGGGGTCGCACAGAGTCGGACACGACTGAAGCGACTTAGCAGCAGCAGCAGCAGCAGACTTTAAAAGTAAAGTCTTCAATGGTAAAGAAATAATTCATCCAAATATTATAATACGTAAAATGGAAAAAGATTTTTATAATTAACTGCTATATTCCCTTGTTCTAATATTCTCAGGCCTGGGAGGGCAGAATGTTTACAACCAGCATTGTAATCCATATCCTAAATAGCTTTTTGATGACACTGTTCTTTGGTTAAATTATGTCACACAAGAGCTCCCAGAGAAATGAAAAAGAGCACAGTAATGGACAAAACATATAAAGCTCAGAAACTCCTTCAATAGCCTTGCTGATCTGCTCATCTATTACTGAGCATATTTTCAGAGCAGCCACTCTGACCTTACTAATGAGCATCTTTTGAGAATCATAACTGTCATAAAAGGAAAGAGACTTTGTTAACCAAGAAAGTTCACATCCCACGGAAACCTCGCACGTTAAATATTGCATAATCTATTCACAAGGGAGCAGGAAAATCAAAGTGTAAGTCCAGTAATCTCAAATAAGCTAAATGAATGTTTTTGTATTTGGATAATTATAACAAACTTTGAACCCTAAATTATGAGCAAACATTTTAATACAAGCACCTAAACACTTTCCCTTACTTTTGACTATTTAAGACTGTTTTTGCCTTTGATGCCTGACTCATTTACATGAGTTATACTATAAATGAAAGCCAAAGAGAAGATGCCTTTATTATTATGGAAGCTTACTGTTTAATACCAAATCTGTATATCCAAATAGCTTAAAAAAAAAAAAAAAAAAAAGCTTGTTCTGAAAACTCTCAAATCAAAGACATTGGCTAATAGAGGGTGAATAATAAAAACTTCAAAACCAAACTCACTCATGTTGTACTGATGCTGCATCTGTATGGTTCATGTGTTTAATTGTGTCTCAATAGGTGCTTAACCACATCAATGATGTGTCGTTTTGTGGTAAATCTCAGATTCATTACTTTTGTTTAATAGTATCTAGCACAACATGAAGTCCATTGAATAAGAACCTTTGATGATGGTTACAAACCCACAGCAGAGCTCCCAGTTACCACAAGGGCATCTAGTTTAAAAAAAAAAAAAAAAAAACTTTTTAAACAAACTTACAATCACCAATAACAAAAATTCCAGCACTGACTTGTCACTATTTTTAAGTACTCTTTTTTTCAGTCAGAAGGAAATTCTTCTGAGTAATGCAGTGCTTCTCAAATTTGAATGCAGAGACAAAACACCTATAGATTCTGATTCTGGGGTCAACCCCAAGATCCTGGGTTTCTAATACATTCCTAGGTGAGACCAATGTTGTTGGCCCAGGAACCGCAGTTTCTATAGCCAGAGTAGAGGATTATTTCTAGGAAACCAGTAAAAAAGCCTCAGCACCTTACCAAAGTGTTCCTTGAATTTTAATATCTTACTATAAAGATGCTTAACCCAAACACGACCTACTTTCTGAGCTAAATTAAAGAATAACTGTCACTGTTGTGAAGACAGATCCTTCAAATGGAAAATATAAAACATAGATCATTCTGGCTCTAACTTAAAGGAATTAAATGTATCCTTCTCCCATGAAACATTCATTCATCAATCAAACATCTGCTGCATGTCAAGAAAGCACCCCCATGAAGCAAAACAAACTAAGAAAGGGCACAGACTTTGTATTTAAGGAGTTACCTGTACAGTAGGAAAGATGAAACATCTTCCCTCAAACACAAACTGTATACCCACGGAGAAGGGAGCCGGTGTCCTTGAACAAGTGAAAAGCAGGGGCTGGAGAGATGACTCGCAGTTGTGTGACTCAGGCCTTCCTAAGCGGGTGGGAGTCACCCTCTGAAGGATGAGCTGGGTGAACAGGCAGATGTGGAAAGTGAGGAATGGCCCCACAGAGGTACAGAGAGACATTTCAGGGGTTTGGTTAACATTTTAATTTCTACGACCAAAATGCCTGAAAGCAAGTTTTATTAAAAGATTCCAAAATTAGACTGCAGCTTCTCAACCTCTGGAATTCACAAAGTGGGGTTTCCAAACCAGCAGCATTAGCACCCCCAGAAACTCCACAGAAATGCAAGTTCTCAGTCCCCACCCAGGACCTCCTGAATCAGAAACTCCTGACCAGGCCCTAGAAATCTGTTGTAATAAGCCCTCCATAATTAAGCTGGAAACTCCCTGGACTAGATCTTCTTTGTTTCAATGAAGATAGGAATCTCTCAGGAGCTTATTGAAATGCAGAGTTCCTGGGTGCTTCCTAGAGAATCTGCTTTAGTACAATTGAGAAATGGTCTGAAATACGAATTTTTAATAAGCATTCAAGCCTATTCTGACCCAGGTGGACTATACACCCCATTTTGAGAAGCTGTGAGTTAGAGTATGATCTCAAAACAGGAGATGAACGAAAGAAAAAAGTATGTGGAGAGAGTCAACAAAAACAGGATAGGAAGAAAAAGGACACAGCTGTGTGTCCATCAGTATGAAAGCAGCCAGTAAGGAAAGGGTTTGATTCTGAATGCTCTGGAAAGAAAATGAGATCCAGAAAGCTGATACCTAGGTAACTCGCACATTTCATAAAGTGTGATGGACAGTTCCACCGGGATTTTTCAATAGCCATAAACAATTCCTCTTTTATAACAGAGGTCTCCGAGTATGACTCCTCTTGACATTACAAGTGTAGAGAAATCGCTCAAGTTCTTTGCCTGACGCCCAAGAATTCGATAAGCCATTGCCATTTTAAAAAGACTGTCATTTATCGCTTGTGGGTCACAGGAGAGCTGAATGGCAAAAATTACTCTGAAAGCCTTGTCCTGTTTAGAGACAAGGGTCATTTCTTCTCAGAGGGTCCTTCCGTTTTCCTCTAAACTTCCAGGGATAAATCTCAGAGAGACTTAATCTCCAGAAAATAAAAGTTATGGCTCCAAAGAAGCTACAGCCGTAGAGCATAGTGAGGAAAATGACTAGGTTTTAAGGTTGAATTTTATCCTTTAGTCTTCCTTATTTTAAAACAAAATTGACATGCTTACTTTGGGTCTAGGGTACTCCAAACAGAAGATAAAACATGGAGTTCCTCAAGAAACCATATTATTTCTGGGTGCCAAGAGACTGAGTTTCTGGGGCACAGATCTCTCAAAAACCTGCATGCTGCTGACAGGCAACTCCTCTGAAGAGGGCAGGGCCTCAGTATCTGTCTTCCCTCACATGGCTTAAAGTCGGAGGGAAGAACAGACACCCTGGAGTCAGTGTTCAACCGCTTAATTGATGTGACTTTAAGCAAATTACCTCATCTCCCTCTGCTTCCGCTTTCCCATCTATAAAATGGGTGTGTTAATCATAATAATTTTATGGGGTGGTTGTCATAATTAAAGAGCTAATACATGTAGAGCGTTTAGAAGCGGTCTTGACACTTGAGTAATCACTTATGTGTTTTTATTATTCCACATAGTTTATATAGCATAGAATGGATCCAAGTAGATATGAAAATGGCACTTAAAACATCAAATAAAAATACACATATCGTTGAAAGGACTTTGAGAAATGAATTACTCATCAGGTTAGTCAAACGTGCATTACATCAAAATTAAAAAAAATTAAAACTCAAACAAGAGGAACTTCAGCCTTTTATATCTGACTTTATAGGTATTTTCATTTTAAGGTATTCCAGAAACAGTGTTTCTCAAACTCTTCTGGTTGCCAGGGTTTGTCTTATGGCTCCTCCCTTAAGTGTGGAGCCTCTGTGGGCCATCTAACCTTTCTGGACCCAAGTTTCCCCATCTGTAAAATGGGCTCAAGGACACCCACTATGAAGGGAGCCTCGGTTGCTGCATCCCTGTGCTACTGGAGGCTGCTGCTGTCTCCCAGTGCCCAGCAACAGAGGAGACTAGATGCTAACCCTTGTGGGTCTATGGCACATCCCAGAGCAGCCACCCCAAAGGGAGAGATGTCTCCAAGTCTTATGTTTTACTGTAAAGACTCATGTGAATTTTTCAAGTTCTATTCCATGACTTTGCTGTATTTTTATGTCTAAATTGCTTTCCAGGGGACTTCCTTGATCTGCCTTCCCGTCCAGGGGATGCAGGTTTGATCCCAGGTCAGGAAACTAAGATCCCACGTGCCACAACTACTGAGTCTGCTGCCACAACTAGAGAAGTCCAAGCACCACAACATGCCCCAACTAAGACCCAGTGCAGCCAAGTAATAAATAAGTCAATAAACTTTTTTTTTTAATAATAATAATAAAAATCAATTACTTTCCAGTTAAATCGCATAACTTTCTCCCTCCTGTCTCCCTCTGACACTCCTCCAGTAAAATTAATATGCATTGGCTACCCACTTATTTCCTAATGGTAAAAACATCCCAGGTTCAGAAACCCTAGAGGAAAGCTCTATACAAAAATCACATTTCCGAAACCAAACTACACTAAAAAAGTTTAGTGTATAGAAACTATTTTCTGGATTGCCAAGGACTTTCAGTTCTCCAACATTTCCAGCCCACCTCACCGTGTCTACTCACCATCAGAGATCCAATATAGTAAACAGACAGGATGGGAATAGAAAGCAGGAGATGCAATACTAGAGAAGCCAGCATTTAGTGGAGAAGAGAATCCACTGCAGAGCGATTACCCACCTCATACATTATTCAGGGTATATTATACCCTGAAAAAGCGTGGTGAGATGTCTCCCACATTTCAAAGGCACAGAGTTGTACTACGGAATTTGGAAATTTCCTGAATAGGGCTCCAAGACTTTAATAAAATCATCGCTCTATCATTTTTAAGGAAGAAGACCTCATCTCTAGTTTTTTGTGTAATATAATAAATCACCTTAACTTAACTTAGACACTAAAATTCTTATCGTCGTCTTCAGATTAAAAAGATTTGTTCCTAACTTATAAAGCAAACATACTCAAATGGCAGTCTCCCAGTCTACTAACTTCAGAATGTTGTTATTTATAACTGTCTTAAAAAAAGAAAACACTTACTACTGTGTAACAGTCATATAAAATATTAAGTTAAACTCCCAGTTACCTTTTCTTTTTTTAAGGATAAGTCAAGTTGATCTATAGACTTATATGGGTCATCTATGGAAGGTTATAAAAAAAAAAAAAGATATGTTTTCTAAAACATAAGTATGGATCTACCCCTTAGGTCTCTGAACCACACAAGAAAAAAATCATACTTTAAAGCAACAAATAATAAAATATATATATAGTAACAATAAATGGAATTGTCTAACCTATTAACCAATTGAAGTAAGATTAAAGAACATTTTTATATTTGGAATGTAAATGATCCTTTTTCCACTTAGAGATTTCTTTCTTTAAGTGATGGCTATAAAATTATAAGTATCGTCAGCATAAACCACTGGCCTCTTAAGATTCATTTCTCTATTATAATTTGTGTCATGAAGTTTGATAGCTATATTAAAGCAAAGTTCGGTGGGTTTTTTCTTCTTCTTCTCATCAGAGGCTTTGGAGATCTTTCTACTTTCAGAGGAGAGCTCTAAAGTAAAGCAAAATCACTACATGAATACCTGAAAACTAATATCTTCCACTTTTGCAAGTAAATTAAAATTATAGTTGCTGGGAAGGTAAGAGACCTCAATTGACTTACATGTTTGAATAGCAAATTTTATAGTTTCCTTGGAAATATAAGTGACTATGATCATACGGGGAAATCCCTGGAGGCTTAGAGGGTAAAGCATCTGTCTGCAATGCAGGAGACCCAGGTTCAATCCGAGACCCAGGTTTGATCCCTGGGTCGGGAAGATCCCCGGAGAAGGAAATGGCAACCCACTCCAGTACTCTTGCCTGAAAAATCCCATGAACGGAGGAGCCTGGTAGGCTCCTCGTAGGAGCCTGGCATGACCAAGCGACTTCACTTCACTTCTTCATGATCATACCACCTGTACAGCAGAAAAAGATTTTTTCAAGACTAAGTTCTTCCAAAGAGATGGTGATGATGAAACAGGGACCTGAGCTGCTTCCTGAGCAGGACCTGTCTCAACCAGCTGAACTCTATAAAGGGAGCCTGCAGGCCAGCTCTAGCTTGAAGTTCACTATAGACACCCAGGAGAAAAGGCAATGTGCATCCTTTACAGTCATAAATGTTGTTGCAAATAAGCTACTTAATTTAGTGGGTGGGGGACATTATTTTATATTGTTCCTATTCTAAAGCCAAGACACACTCAATGATTTAAACAAATCAGAAAATGCAGAAACCTCCATTAAAAATTCAAACTGAGCTTCTTTTAAACCTCCCACACACCTCTGACCAAAAACCCTACACCAGCAATCCCATTCTCCACAGGTACTCAGTGTTAAAGCCTGGTGTATTCAAATAATTTAAGGTTTTTAAAATATATTTAAGAGGTATATTCTTTATATGTTAAAATAAAGTGGAATTATACTATAAAGATTGTTCTATATAATGAAAGTCAAATTATCACTGAAGTTTCTAGACTAGCATAGAATCAGAAAGAAAAGAAGTAGCTGAATTACCTTAATGGTTTAGTGGATTAAAACTATGACAATGGTACTATCCATTTACTTTATGGGGATTAACTATAAAGAAGTCAAAAGATTGTTCCTATCCACTCTTTGGAGCACTAGTTCAGCAGACAGAGCCAGGAACAAGCATATAAATGTTTGCACTCTGACCATTCCCTGCCCCAATTTTAGGTTCAATATCCACCATGCCCTCCTTGATTACTGCAAGATTTCTTTTTATATAAAGGAAATTTAAAATTTGTTACAGCTTTTATTCACTATACTTGATTGGGTTACATACAGCTTGATTATGTCATAGCATCATCCAATTATAAAAATTACAGTGATTAGCTTAAGATGTTAATACATCATAATTTCAGACATTTCACCCTCATCACCTTGCCAGTATCATTTTTAAGCTACCTACTTGTTACTTTTACAGCAGACTGAGCTCATTCACTACATCTTGGTTTTTCCTAATTTCATTTTCTAGGGTATTCATCTTACAGTTCTTCTACTCACAGATGTTAAATCTGTTGCACTGAAGATGAATGCAGTCACCACTTTGACCTTTAAGAGGCTATGCCTAGAATCTCACACGTGTCCACTTCATCAGAGAAATGAATAGTATGGTGTTGAGTCATAATGGCTTACAATGTGAGCATCCAGACTCGCATTTTATTTAAGGAAATCCATTAAATACTTATGAAGCACCAGCTATGTGCCAGAAACTGTGACAACCACTGGCAACACCATGGTGAATGAGACAGGCCTAATCCTTGCCCTTGCAGAGTTTCCAGTCTAGGGGGAAGATAATCATTAAACACAGATCTACAGATATGAAGGGTGTTCTAAAAGAGTAGGTAGCAGTGCCGTGGAAGTGCAGAGAAAAGAAGATCTAAACCACCCTCCTGGGGAGAGGAAATCTCTTCTTGAGAATAAATTCCCCAGGCAAAGATGGATGAGGAGAAGAAGAGATGTTGAACAATGGAATCTCACAGTAGATGGTCAAAGCGCCTGCTATTTTTGGAAATCAGTGAGTCTCAAACATTAACTATCAAAACATTTTTAAGCCACTGGGGAACCTCGGAGAGTGAGACTTCCCACTAAGAAGGTAGACAGGCTCTCAAAGCTGAAGGTTATTGCTTCTAGCTCTGATCAGTCTGTCCAGGCACAAATCAACATCTGCTCTTGTTCATGCAGAGGCACTGACGTTTTTCCCTCCCCCGCTGTGATGTCTCTTCCAGCTACACCCATCTAGAAATAGAGGACAATGTTTCTCATAATGTGATACAAGGAACACAGTGCAAAAAGATTTCTGTGGGTAGAACAAGGGACAAACATTAATAATTATGCTTTTTTTCCTTATAAATTCCTTCTTGCTAAATAAATTCAATTGATTCTAGCAAGTCAACTTAAACGAATATATTACATAAATAAAAACAAAACTGTTTGGATAACAACATTACACCAAGGGTATTCTAAACCCAGTAATGTCTCTACTTCATATTTTTTTCTCCTGTAAAATGGGAATAATAAGACTTGCCTCATTTATAATGGTGAAATGAAAATGTCCTTAAGCCATAGACGAGTTTCTGGTACTTAGTAGGTTTTTAGCAGATGGAGGTTTCCTTTATTTTTCCCCTTTCTTGCTGTCCACATGCTGACCTTTCTACTGTCATACTTATCTGGCCTGTATCATCAAAGGCAAAATGTAAAACGTTGCCCACTGACTGTGTTTCAAATTTAAAGTTCAAGATAATCTTACTACTTTCATTACTATCATAGACATAAATAAATACACATATATGCCAGTACAAAAGAAGTGTTCTTAAAAACAAAAAAGTGTTCTTTAAGACTGGAAATCCTTTTTGTGTACTAATAATCATTAGGCATATGGAGAGCTTTATTGTCACTATGATAAAGATTATTTTCTGGGCAAGTTTATCTTATTTGATTTCTTAGCAGGAATAAAGACTTTTAAACTAGAACAGAGGCTGACTTTCAGCTCCACCATTTACTAGCTGGTCACATAATTTTATCCTTCCGAGCCTCAGTTTCCTCATGCAATGAAACCTGATACTTTACAAGGCATAGGTAAAAAAGTAAAACAATGACTGTGAGGCATAGAACACTCTACCTAGCCTGGCCCAGCGGCTTAACCAAGGTGTGGACTGAGAGAAAGGCCTCAGGTGGAAAACTGTAGGTTTGTGCAAGAGGTTGGAGGTCTGTACAGACAGAAACTCTGGGTCCCTAGGGGATATGGACCCAGGACCTGCAGCATTTGGCACATTAGATATGATTCGCTCCATTATGCCATCGTGGTCCTTCCTGCCTCATGTTATAAGGATTTGTGTATAATCAGAAAAAAAAATTACTAATTGCCTCAGCCTGGGTTGTCTCAGAAATCAGAGCCAGAGGCCAATATTTCTGGGCAATGACTTTATCAAGAAGTGCAAACCCAGAAAAGCAGGGAGAGAAACAAAAGAAAGCAAGCCAGGGAAGTCAAAAGCACCAGTGCAGGATACGTCTGGAAGCTGGGTACCAGCTTAGTCTCCCAGGTGAGTTATACAGGAGGCTGTATAGATTGAGTATCTCAGAACACTTCACCAAGAGATGGAAAGGAGCTGATTTACTCATTTTTTTCTCTCATCATTGAAAGTTCATTTGACAGGGACTTGGGTCCCGGGCACATCAGCTGGGCATGTGGCCCAGCACTGCCACTGCTAGCAGGCCACCCCTCAGCTTTTAACAGAGATGCCCCAGGGCTGTAGGTGAGAGATGTGTGGCTGGGGCATGAGATAAGGGTCTGTCAGTGGGTGCATGAGGTTGTTCTGATCTCATCAGCTGCCGGCCTGGGACTAAAGGTTCTGGAGACAAGTGAGCACAAGAGGATGTGAAGAGGCTTATTAAAGGTGGCTGAGTCACCCAATGAAATACCAGGTGTGGCCCAGTCCTCACGTGAACCCACGTACCACGCCAAGGAAACGATCCTAAAAGAGTGTAAAGCAGCCTCACAGTGGCTTCTGACTTAAAATCAACTTTCTACTCTAAACCCTGGTACCTCAAATGGAATACAAAGGCAACTGAGTAGATGGGGGGTATTTTTTTGCCATAAAGTCTCATCACGGTGAAAACAAGTCTCTGAGGAGCTGGAGACGTACTGGAAGAATGAGCCACAGAAGGAAAATAAACTGAGTGGAGCAAATACAAAGGAGTGTATAAGTCAGGGAACTTTGTTACTACCAGTGAGGTAAAGGAAAAGGGTTCTCTGCTTCACTAAAGAAACATTCTATTAAGAATTTTTAGCTGTTTTAAGGAGAAGGCAATGGCAACCCATTCCGGTACTCTTGCCTGGAAAACCCCATGGATGGAGGAGCCTAGTAGGCTGCAGTCCATGGGGTTGTGAAGAGTCGGACATGACTGAGCGACTTCACTTTCACTTTTCCTTTCATGCATTGGAGAATGAAATTGCAACCCACTCCAGTGTTCTTCCTGGAGAATCCCAGGGACGGAGGAGCCTGGTGGGCTGCTGTCTATGGGGTCGCACAGAGTTGGACACGACTGAAGTTACTTAGCAGCAGCAGCAGCTGTTTTAATGTATTCTTTTCAAATTATATGATGCACTAATTATAAGTATATACAGATTTTTATATATGTTTATAAAATTTGCATTAAAGAGGCAGATGCTCAAAATCTTCATAGGCACTGTCCTGGGAGGGAGGCTACATGAAAAAGAGAAACATGCTTATGTGTTGGAACAACATACGTACTAGGAAGAATTCAGACCTGTGCAGATATTGTTCAAAGGAGGAGAAAGGAAATGTGCTTGACTTTCATTTCTTTATAGTCATCAGCTCTCTATTTTTTTAAATCGATATTGTTGAATACATCTAGGTACTGATGAAAAGGTCAATGATCCTTTTTCTAAAATCATGAAGTATTATTTTTAAAGGAATTATTTTACTTTAAAGAAAATATTTTGTTTCTAGGGACCTTTAGAGGAGAAGGCAATGGCACCCCACTCCAGTGTTCTTGCCTGGAGAATCCCAGGGACGGGGGAGCCTGGTGGGCTGCAGTCCATGGGGTCGCTAGGGGTCAGACACGACTGAGCAACTTCACTTTCACTTATCACTTTCATGCATTGGATAGGGAAATGGCAACCCACTCCAGTATTCTTGCCTGGAGAATCCCAGGGACAGGGGAGCCTGGTGGGCTGCCGTCTATGGGGTCGCACAGAGTCGGACACGACTGAAGCGACTTAGCAGCAGGGACCTTGAGAAACATTCTCATTTAAATTCTAATCTTGTAAAACAAATTCATTTTTGAGTTGTTACAAATCTGCAGAAAATGATCTAAAAGTTTTATAATTAATGTATAAATAAGATGTTAAAATGTATCAAAGGATTATATAAAAGACTAACACAAGGAATACAACAATGAAGATAGTGAAAACTTTTTTTAAAAGCAACAAACAGGTTTCAGTTTCTGGAAGAACAACTGTGTAAATTGCTACAGAATCCATGGTCTATGTACTCATACTACCGAGGCATGTTCTTGAAGATCAAGTGCTTTGTTATAGTCAGCCATAGCTTCTTCAATCAGACCTATCTTACCACGAACTTCTGCTCTAAGATTATATATTAGAGCATCATTAGGTTTCAAAGACAAAGCTGTAAAAGAAAAAAATTTCTCAAGGTATCTTTTATGTGAGCACTCAAAAAGACTCTCATTTTTTAAATACAAATTTTATAATAAATTATAATAACACTTTATTATTACTATAAGTTATTATTAGTAAATAATAGTATATAATATAAAAATAAAATAACACTTTAGTATTGCCTATTTGAAAACATTTTTCCTCATATGTATATTATTTAGTTACATTTGAATCTTTCTAAGAAAATTAACTCGGGAATACAGTACAATGTCTTTTTTCAAAGTCAAGCAATATTTGTGTATGGTTTCCCTAATAATTTTCTATATTTTAGCATACCAATGCTGTAAGTTATTACATAAACAAATCTATATTGATTATATTAAAGATAAGATATATAAAACCATTAATTCTAATGTAAATTTATCTAAGCAAATAGACCTGATGTCTTTCTTCTTTTGTCATCTAAAAACAATTCAAACATTGTAATCTTACTCAAAAAATTACCAAAAAAAATATACCTTTACTTAGGTCTTCTTCAGCCAGTTCATATTGCTTTAAACAACAGTAGAAGTATGCTCTGTTAAAATATACTGCAGCCCACAATGGACAGCTTTCAACTACATATGCAAAATCTTCTTTTGCTTCTTCGTATCTCTTTAATACTGTATTTGCAATAGCTCGATTCATGGTAGCACATTCATTATCTGGATCAAACTTTAAAGCCTTTGAGAAGTAGTCACTAGCCTATAGGGATGTGAAGATAATAACAATCTGAATCTATTTTAATGGGCAGCTATACAGCAATTTCAAACACTTTTACTATAAAACTCAGGCCATCTGTATCAGATACAGATGATAAGAAGGTACAGTATTTGCAGAGAATGTAAAAGATGATAATAAAACCAACCAATAGTTGGTCTGCTTTGTGCTATCATCCTGTGTCAGCAGTTTTAGATAGTGTCAGAGATAAAATACTCCTCTCTGCTGAAGTGAAATATTCTCCTACCGTCTCCCCCTGCTGTCTGTGCCCCCACACCCAGCCCCCGCAACACACACACACAAATCCCATATCCCTGTACAATACTATAAGTTAGGGAAAAGGTCACAACAGGAACATAAAACATAAGTTAGAAAACTAACACTTTTCATATAAAAGCAGAGTAAGGGCTAAAGAGAGAAGTGAACTTTGAAAATAAAGTTCTAAACCATACCAAAAAGGATTAAAAACAGTTATACTATGAAAAGCTATAAGGAAAGAAGAGAGAAGATAAAAATCAGCTTTTCAAGAAGATCCAAGACTCCAGATGCTTCACAACAAATTCTCAAGCTGGAAAGGACCCTTGAAAGTGTGGTCCATAGACTGGAGTTGGGATCTTAAGTAAGTTAGAAAAATCTTAAAAACTGCTCTTTCACCACAAAGAGCTTGAGATGCTGATTAGACATGGTGCTACTCAAGGTAGGAATCTCTTCTCTAGTTAGAGAATGGATAAAAATTTGACTCCTTTGAATTTGAATTCAAAGGAGTTTGAAACCTCCCTAAATTAGGAAAAGTCATTTTTAACAATACAGCTTGCTGAATCCAATTCCTTGAGCACTCAATTTTCCCCCAGCACACCACAGTCTGGCTTCTATCTCCCTCCCTCTTTCCATGAGGTCAGTTTTTGGTAAGGCTAAGGGTGAAGAACTGTAGAAAAAAGAGCTTCACGACCCAGATAATCATGATGGTGTGATCACTGACCTAGAGCCAGACATCCTGGAATGTAAAGTCAAGTGGGCCTTAGAAAGCATCACTACGAACAAAACTAGTGGAGGTGATGGAATTTCAGTGGAGCTATTCCAAATCCTGAAAGATGATGCTGTGAAAGTGCGGCACGCAATATGCCAGCAAATTTGGAAAACTCAGCAGTGGCCACAAGATTGGAAAAGGTCAGTTTTCATCCCAATCCCAAAGAAAGGCAATGCCAAAGAGTGCTCAAACTACTGCACAATTGCACTCATCTCACACGCTAGTAAAGTAATGCTCAAAATTCCCCAAGCCAGGCTTCAGCAATATGTGAACCGTGAACTTCCTGATGTTCAAGCTGATTTTAGAAAAGGCAGAGGAACCAGAGATCAAATTGCCAACATCTGCTGGATCATGGAAAAAGCAAGAGAGTTCCAGAAAAACATCTATTTCTGCTTTATTGACTATGCCAAAGCCTTTGACTGTGTAGATCACAAGAAACTGTGGAAAATTCTGAAAGAGATGGGAATACCAGACCACCTGATCTGCCTCTTGAGAAATTTGTATGCAGGTCAGGAAGCAACAGTTAGAACTGGTCATGGAACAACAGACTGGTTCCAAATAGGAAAAGGAGTACGTCAAGGCTGTATATTGTCACCATGTTTGTTTAACTTATATGCAGAGTACATCATGAGAAATGCTGGACTGGAAGAAGCACAAGTTGGAATCAAGATTGCTGGGAGAAATATCAATAACCTCAGATATGTGGATGACACCACCCTTACGGCAGAAAGTGAAGAGGAACTAAAAAGCCTCTTGATGAAAGTGAAAGTGGAGAGTGAAAAGGTTGGCTTAAAGCTCAACATTCAGAAAACGAAGATCATGGCATCTGGTCCCACCACTACATGGGAAATAGATGGGGAAACAGTGGAAACAGTGTCAGACTTTATTTTTCTGGGCTCCAAAATCACTGCAGATGGTGACTGCAGCCATGAAATTAAAAGACGCTTACTCCTTGGAAGGAAAGTTATGACCAAACCAGATAGCATATTCAAAAGCAGAGACACCACTTTGCCAACAAAGGTTCGTCTAGTCAAGGCTATGGTCTTTCCTGTGGTCATGTATGGATGTGAGAGCTGCACTGTGAAGAAGGCTGAGCGCCGAAGAATTGATGCTTTTGAACTGTGGTGTTGGAGAAGACTCTTGAGAGTGCCTTGGACTGCAAGGAGATCCAACCAGTCCATTCTGAAGGAGATCAGCCCTGGGACTTCTTTGAAAGGAATGATGCTAAAGCTGAAACTCCAGTACTTTGGCCACCTCATGCGAAGAGTTGACTGATTGGAAAAGACTCTGATGCTGGGAGGGATTGGGGGCAGGAGGAGAAGGGGACAACAGAGGATGAGATGTCTGGATGACATCACTGACTCGATGGATGTGAGTCTGAGTGAACTCCGGGAGTTGGTGATGGACAGGGAGGCCTGGCGTGCTGCGATTCATGGGGTCGCAAAGAGTCAGATACTACTGAGTGACTGATCTGATCTGATCTGATCTGAAGGGTGTTGTCAAGTCCAGCAGACATTTTCTAGACCTTTCCTTCCACAGCATTTCTGTGGCACAGATGCCCTTGGTCTCTCCTTCCCCCTTAAAACTCTCTTTGTCCTTGAAACAGGGAGTGTCCCTAGTTTTTCTCCTACCTCTCTGATCATTTTCTATCAGTCGTCTTCATTGGACTATTTTTCTTTATATTTCCCAGGGATTTGTTCTCAGTTCACTTCCACTGTGGGTGAAGTGGAACACTGGGAGCGTGGTGGCCAGGAGCCCAGACCTCAGGGCCAGATGTCCAGGCCCTACGACATATTAGCTCTATGCCCTCAGGTGAGTAACGAAAACACTCTGACTTGATGGGAGCAAAAAATCGAACTCTACCTTCAGTGCTGCTATGACAGCTAAGTGAGCTAACAGGTAAAGTACTGAGAACAATATGTAGAATATAATAAAGACTCAATTATACTGATACATCTTTTTTTTTTTTTTCCCAGTATCTGCAAATGGAGAGATCATGGCCCTCAGGCAATACACCATGAATTTTACTGTTTGTGACTTTTGAGAAGCAATTAGATCAAGATTGTGTAATCCATCTCATCCCAGAATGGGAGCTGTTCTGTGCTGTGGCTAAGTGCAATTTAAGGATCCCTTAAAAAGGCAGCAGAATTGACATTCCTCTGTGAAAAGCTCAAAGAATTCACTCCTGAACAGGAGGCTGGACTCACAGTCATTACAAATGAGGCAAGGGAATGACTCAAAGCAGGGCCAAGACTTCCTTCAAAAAGTAATTTAAGTTTCATTTTAACTAACCAATAATTCCTCAATAAAAACGACACAATTCAAAATCACAAAAGGATGACTTCATTCAGGTAGGAGCTAACACCTACCTCAGCTAAAATAAATGAACTTAGTAAAACACTATAGTATGGCTAACTGTGAACAATATAACTTTATATTACAGCTTTAAATATATACTACTTAGGAAATGAAAGCCTATATATTTAATGAGGTTACTAGAAGAACAGGAGTATTATCACCCATGGAGTAGTTAAAGAACAAAGATGCTTACCACAATGGATGGCCTTGATTTAACAACTGGTCTAATTTCCTCATGCACGTGTGTGTGCATGATAAGTCAATCAGTCATGTCCGCCTCTTTGTGACCTCATGGACTGCAGCACACCAGGCTTCCCTGTCCATCACCAACTCCCAGAGCTTGCTCAAACTCATGTCTATCGAGTTGGTGATGTCATCCAACCATCTCATCTTCTATTGTCCCCAACTGCTCCTGCCTTCAATCTTTCCCAGCATCAGGGTCTTTTCCAATGAGTCAGTTCTTCACATCAGGTGGCCAAAGTACTGGAGCTTCAGCATCAGTCGTTCCAATGAATATTCAGGACTGATTTTCTTTAGGATTGACTGAAGTCACTTGAGTCATGTCCAACTCTTTGCGACCCCATGGGCTGTAACTTGCCAGGCTCCTGTTCATGGGATTCTCCAGGCAAGAATACTGGAGAGGGCTGACATTTCCTTCTCCAGAGATCTTCCTGATGCAGGGACTGAACCTACATCTCTTCTGTCTCCTGTACAGGCAGGAGGGTTCTTTACCACTAGTGCCACCTGGGAGGCTAGAACTTATTTACTAGCTCCTAGATGCTTTCTGATTCAAATTTTGTTTCTAGAATTTCAACAGACTCTATGCCCCAAACTAAAATTCGTTCAGAACCATACCCATAAGTTCCCTCATATCTGTAATTAATTAGAAGGCTGGCTCAGTTATTATTGAAAAGTCACCTGTAGTTCATGATGCATCCAAATGTGGTTTAAAACCATTAAGCTACTAACTAATCACAAAAGAAGCCAGAACACATACATGTCTTAACCCTCTAGAGATTATTTGGTTTATTGAAAGACCCTTCCTCCAGGCCCTAAATCTTCCATCCATAGTCAGAAATAAAGTGGGCAGGAGGGTGTACAGCAAATAGAAGAATTTTCTCCACAAAAAAAAACCACAGAGCATACAAAAATAGCTGAATAAACCACTCTCAAAGTCTGCTTGTCTCTGAAGGGAGCACGTACTTTATAAAGCCCAGGTATCCAGTATATCAAGACAGAGGACAGACTATATTTTAGATCAAATATTTGCCCAGCTGATGTGCCCCTAGTTTGAGGAAAAAGAGCCATACTTTTTAAATATGATCAAAATTCAAACTACACTTTAGATCTAACCAAACAGTCTTATACATGATATCCATAGAGTTATTAGGGACAAGCTTAAAATGTGAGCGTTTCCTTCTCACGTGGACCATAAGCAGTTATGGAAACAGAAAATTGCCCTGGGCATTGTGTGTGTCTTAATCTCATTAACTAACTCTCTAGCACACAGAAACATTGCCAAAACCCAGCTGGAGAGTAGTCTGAGCTTAACAAAGTTTAAGGTAACTTACCCTGACCATCAGTCTCGGAAGACATTAAGATTCCCTGCTATCTGAGGTCTGAGCTATGACGATCTCATTCACGCCTTACATGATAATATCTTTGATAATTCTCTGTCCCAGCATCCAACTTCACCTCTGAGGTCAACCAGCCTCATCATAGGGGTCAGCAAGCCAACTCCTCTAACTTGGGAAAGAATGAAACTAACACAATTGCAGTAGAAATAGAATGGAAATGGCATGTGTGAGGAAAAACTAAGAAACAAAACTGACAGAATTAGATGACTGATTAGAGGAAGCTGAGGAAGAAAAATCATGATCGATGCAATATTTTTACTCAGGTGACTCTAAGGAATGACATCTTGAATTGAGACAGGGTTTCTAGGAAGAAGAGCTGGACGGGGTGTAGAAGATACAGAGATTGATTCCATTTTGAGTCTAATGCACTTATAAAGCATCCAGTTTTAGCAACTGAGAAGTTTGGATTAGGAGCTCAGAAGAAAGGTAGAGCCTGACATGTAGCATAAGCCATGGGTATGGATGTGCTTTCTGAGTAAGGAAATATAGGGGAAGAGACAGGAGTGTGAGTCCAGGCATTAAAGAGCTTACCTGGAATGAGGAGATAAGAGACTAACTCAGAGAAATGGCTGTGGAGTAACACAAAGCCATTCTGAATTTGTATAGAAAGAATTATATACAAAGCCGTATAGAGTCAAGATCACTTTAAATTTAACCACAAACTTCAAATGAGAACTTAAAGTTGTCTGGTAATCCTACTATACTTCCCTGGAATGTTCACACTACCACTCTCTAGAATAATTATTTCACATGTTCTCTTCCCTCTCAAAACTCCTAGCCACACGTCCCCCTTTTTACCTACCTATCCTCAGTCTTAACTGGTTAATGGTACTCATATCTCATGGAAAAACTATAATCAATAAATAGAAATGCCTACTATCAAAATCCACCTATCAGACTTCCCTGGTGGAGCAGGGGATAAGAATCCACCTGCCAAGACAGTGGACACGGGTTCCATCACTGGTCTGGGAAGATTCCACATGCTGAGGAGAACCTAAACTTGTGTGCCACAACCACTGAGCCTGCGCTCTAGGGCCAGTGAGCCACAAATGTGGAGCCCACGTGCCACAACTACTGAAGCCCCCACGTCTAGAGCTCATGCTCCACAACAAGAGAAGCCACGGCAGCGAGAAGCCAGCGAACCACAATGAGGATCTGCCCCCACTCACGGCAACTAGCTGAGCGCCGAAGAATTGGTACCTTTGAACTGTGGTGTTGGAGAAGACTCTTGAGAGTCCCTTGGACTGCAAGGAGATCCAACCAGTCCATCCTAAAGGAGATCAGTCCTGAATATTCATTGGAAGGACTGATGCTGAAGCTGAAACTCCAATACTTTGGCCACCTGATGTGAAGAGCTGACTCATTTGAAGACCCTGATACTGGGAAAGATTGAGGGCAGGAGGAGAAGGGGACAACAGAGGATAAGATGGTTGGATGGCATCACCCACTCAATGGACATGGATTTGGGTATACTCCAAGAGTTGGTGATGGACAGGGAGGCCTGGCGTGCTGCAGTTCATGGGGTCGCAAAGAGTCGGACATGACTGAGTGACAACTGAACACCACAACCAGAGAAAGCCTGCACAAAGCAACAAAAATCTAGTGCAATCAAATTAAAAAGCAACTTTAAAAAAAATCTATCCATCTACAGCAGCAGTACTTTCTTTTGTACTCTGTGCGTTCCTTCACGACATAATGGATAGTGTGACCTGCTCTCTTCAAAGGCCACCCCTGGAACTTCCAAACTTTAGACCCATCAAATCCTCAAAGATTTTGATCCTAATTATCCCTATCACTCTCTCCTGTACCAACGATTACTCCTTTTCCGCCAGATCCTTTCATTAACATGGGAGCATGAATCAATATCCCTCATATTTTAAAAAATTAAAAATAGCAACACCTTACTCCACTCCAGCCATCACCCCCATTTCACTACTTCTCTTCACAGGAGAATTTCTTGAACTAGTTGAACTGTCTAACTCTTCACCTCACATTTTCTCCAAAACCCTTTCCAGTTAAGGCTCTGGTGCCATTACTACTCCAATGATGTTCTTACCAAAGTCATCAAGGATTCGCTCCATCCTCTTTCCTGGACTTCTCAGCAGCATTTGACACAGGACACATTTATTAAAGCACTTTATTCTTGAGGTGATACGTGTTCTCCTGCTTTTCTTCCCATCATCCTGGCTGGATACTCCCTTCTGAGTCTACTCTCTGGCATCTCCTCCCTGCCTCACTTCTGAACACTGATGTTGCCCCAGAGCTTGATCCTTAAACCCCTTCTCTCCACCTACATTATCCACCCAGGTAAACTCCTATAGTCCCACACACATGTTAATACTGATATAGTACTGCTTACCAGAGAAAGCAATGGCAACCCACTCCAGTACTCTTGCCTGGAAAATCCCATGGATGGAGGAGCCTGGTGGGCTACAGTCGATGGGATTGCTGAGGGTCGGACACAACTGAGCAACTACACTTTCACTTTCCACTTTCATGCATTGGAGAAGGAAATGGCAACCCACTCCAGTGTTCTTGCCTGGAGAATCCCAGGGATGGGGGAGCCTGGTGGGCTGCCGTCTATGGAGTTGCACAGAGTCGGACACAACTGAAGTGACTTAGCAGTACTGCTTACATGAGGTCATATTAGATGTTTATCACACTACTACTATTATATTATTTTCTATTTCTTCCTCCAAAAAAATGTAAACTACATCATAAAATAAGTCTTCCTTGTCTCGTTTAGCTCTGTATCCTCAGGGTCTTCATTAATTCCTAGCAGATGGCAGGTACATTATAAACATAAGGAGATTAAAAGAATGAAGAGCTAAGTGGAATCAGGAAGTACTTGCTCAACTTTTCAGCAAAATGCAAAGGACTGTAGCCTCTCAGTAGATAAAGGTGTCCCAAAGATCACTTTTAAGGGGTATGGTGACAATATCGGGTGGTAGAGGAGAATACAGAGGTTACAGATCTCAGAAAATGCCAGCAATAAAAACAACTTTTTAAGATGAGTATGTTATCTTAGAAGCAAGGACTCTGAGAAGTTCTGAGAAACACAGAGCTTGTGATAAAAGTCTTCCCAAACCAGGCTACACTAAATAGAACAGACTGTAAAGTCCTTTGCAATAGCATCAGAGGTAGCTCAACTGAGAACGTTACCATGGACCATCACCCTGTTTCCCACAGGAATCTCTGCTTTTAGTCCAGGGGAAAAAAATTATCTCACTCAAATATAACTAACAGAAAAGTAATTTGCCTGCCTTCATTGTAAAAACCAAAGATTAAAAAATTAACAGATTTTCAGAAATAAAAGTGACCAGAAAAAAGTATTGCTACACTGTAGATAAAAATTATAGCATTATAAAATGAACTAGAAAAAAACTGGTAAGAAATTGCATTTAATTTTTTAAAATTAAATAAATAAATAATCTATCTTTAAAAAAAGGTGGCCAGGAAGATATGTCATGAAAATGGCATAGAAAAGAATTTTAAAGAAACCTGAATTATAAGGTCCACAAGGGAATAACAAATAGAAAACACAGTAAAGATTTAGAAAGTGTTAGTTGATCAGTTGTGTCCGACTCTTTGCGACTCCATGGACTGTAACCCACCAGGCTCCTCTGTCCACGGGAATTCTCCAGGCAAGACTACTGGAGTGGGTTGCCATGCCCTCCTCCAGGGGATCTTCCCAACCCAGGGATAGAACCTAAGTCTCCCAGGTTGCAGGCAGATTCTTTACTGTCTGAGCCATCAGGAAAGCCCAAAGATTTAGGAGAGAGATGCAAAAGAAAATGAAACAGAAAATAAGAGATTAAAAATTGCTTGAAAAAAAAAAAAATAACTGGCATATGGAAGTCAAAAAACATCCCATTTATAATAACTGGTATTCATTGCCAGCGAAGAAAATCAAAATAGTGAAACAGAGAAATTCTTACACTGAATTCAACAAATTTTCTGGAATCTAAATATTGAAAATGTATGCTGCTGCTGCTGCTAAGTCGCTTCAGTTGTGTCCAACTCTGTGCGACCCCATAGACGGCAGCCCACCAGGCTCCCCCATCCCTGAGATTCTCCAGGCAAGAACACTGGAGTGAGTTGCCATTTCCTTCTCCAGTGCATGAAAGGGAAAAAGGAAAGTGAAGTTGCTCAGTCGTGTCCAACTCTTAGCGACCCCATGGACTGCAGCCCACCAGGCTCCTCTGTCCATGGGATTTTCCAGGCAAAAGTACGGGAGTGGGGTGCCATTGCCTTCTCCGATTGAAAATGCATACTCTGTACTTACAATTTTTACTCCAAAATGTCAATGCTAACAAATACTTGAGTAAATCTTTTCATTTATAAAAACAAAAGCAAAAAACTTTGGTGATTCTGACAAAAAGAAGTCATCAACAACAAAAACCAGGTTTGCATCAGACTTTGGGTACCAACATATATAACACCAAAAAATAGTGAAAGACACAAGACATTCAAGGAAAGAAAAAGTCAAGGATACTAAATCCAGACATGCTGTCTTAAGACATAAAGGCTGCAGGCTAACAGCTGTGAACATGAAACAATTCAAGGAATATGAACCCTTTCTCAAGACTCTATTTGTTGTGGTTGTTGTTCAATCACAAAGTCATGTCCAGCTGTTTGTGACCCCATGGACTGCAGCCCACCAGGCTCCTCTGTCCATGCGATTTTCCAGGCAAGAATACAGGGGTGGGTTGCCATTTCCTTCTCCAGAGGATCTTTCTGACACAAGGATTGAACCCAGGTCTCCTGCATTGGCAGGTGGATTGTTTACCATTACTGACTCAGGGAAGTCCCCAGGACTCTACTAGAAGACTAATTTTAGAGTACCAAAAAATGATTGGTTAGAAGGGAAACTTTGGCAAAAAGCCTGGTGAGGAGAATTAAATATTTTCGACTGAAGAACTAAGACTAAAACAAAAAATAAGGATAACAAAATAGTATGCAAATATTAAGTCTTCTGGCAGCATAGGAATAATGAAGGACAACAAAATGAGAAAATACAGAGAGAATGGAAAACAAGTTAATGTGACAAGTTGACAGAACAAGCTCAAGCATATTTAAGGATAGAAATATAAACATTTTAAAAAAGAGAACAATATGAACTAAAAGTGACTAATGTGTGAGAGGGAGAAGTAAGAAGGAAAGATATTAAAGGGTCATTTTATTGTTCTTCATAGCAAAGAACTTCCCTGGTGGCCCAGACTGTACAAAATCTGCCTGCAATGTGGGAAACCTGGGCTTGATCCCTGGGATGGGAAGATCCACAGGAGGAGAGCATGGCAACTCACTCCAGTATTCTTGCCTGGAGAACTCTCATGGACAGAGGAGCCTGGTGGGCTATAGTCCATGGGGTCACAAAGAGTCAGACACAACTGAGCGACTCAGTAGAGCACACAGCACAGCACAGTAAAGAAACTAAAGAAATAAGGAAGTAAGGGTACAAAGGTATTTTTATAAAGGTAATCACTAAAGCAAAACTGCAAGGAGATCAAACCAGTCAATCCTCAGGGCAATCAACACTGAATATGCATTGGAAGGACTGATGCTGAAGCTGAAGCTCCAAAACTTTGGTCACCTGATGTGAAGAGACCATTCATTGGAAAAGACTCTGAGGCTGGGAAAGGATGGAGACAAAAGGAGAAGGGGTGGCCGAAGATGAGATAAATAGCATCACCACTCAATGGACATGAATTTGAGCAAATTCCAGGAGATAGTGAAGGACGGAGGAGCCTGGTGTGCTGCAGTTCCTGAGGTTGCAAAGAGTTGCACATGACTCAGTGACTGAACAACAAAGCAAAACTGTAAACCTTCCTAAATGTTAGGAAAAATCCTAAATTTTTAAATAAAACAAACCACAGAATAAAAATTTAAATACATGTAAACAGAAAGTAGGACATAAAATAACAGAACTAAGACCAAATATACTGACTTTGCAAAAATATAAATGGGATATTTATTAAAAGATAAATATCTTCAAATTTTGTCATCTAAAACAAAATCCAACTCTACACTGTAGGAAAGGGACAAAACTAAAACAAAGAATTTTAAACACTGAAAATAAAAGGAAGGACAAAGGAATACCAAGCAGAAGCAAATCAAATGAAATCAGAGGTCAGGATCTTCATATCAGATAAAAGAGAATTTATTCCAAAGAGAAACAAAGAAGAGCATTTGTAATGCTGAAGATTACAATTCACAATGCACATATTATGTATTAATATCTATACATGAAATACTATATTTCATAAGGTGGGAATTAGACAGATATAACTGGAGAAGGAAACGGCAACCCACTCCAGTATTCTTGCCTGAGAAATTCCATGGACAAAGGAGCCTGGAGGGCCATTGTGCATGCGGCCACAAAGAGTTGGACACAACTCAACCACTAAACAAGAATGAAAGAGATAAAAAGAAACCTCCATAGGATCACACTAATTATAGGATACTTGAATAAACCTTTCTCTGTACAAGATAAACCAAATGAAAAAAATAGTATGAATAAAGATTAATTTAAAATATAATTAATAAGGTAGATCTTATACATTTCAACACTATACGCCAATGATAGAAACTCCTTTGGGGAAGGCCCCTGGAATATTAAAGAAAAAAAATGTTATCATGTACTGCTGCAGTTAAGTCGCTTCAGTCATGTCTGACTCTGTGCGACCCCATAGACGGCAGCCCACCAGGCTCCCCCGTCCCTGGGATTCTCCAGGCAAGAACACTGGAGTGGGTTTCCATTTCCTTCTCCAATGCATGAAAGTGAAAACTGAAAGTGAAGTCTCTCAGTCGTGTCCAACCCTCAGCGACCCCTTGGACTGCAGCCTTCCAGGCTCCTCCATCCATGGGATTTTCCAGGCAAGAGTACTGGAGTGGGTTGCCATACTAGACCACATTAAAACCCAATAAATTTCAATATTCAAAAAGTTAAAAATCCTCCCTCCTGAAAATTTAAGTGCTCCATCAATTTATCCTTTAATCAAAGGGGAAATTTGGCTAAAGTTTCAAGCGCAACATTTTGGGAAAACAAAAATAAAAACATTAAAGACCAAAATTCAGGGAATACTGCTGAAAACATTACTTGGGGGAAAGGCATAACCCTTAACAACTTACCACAATATAAGTGAAAGAGTGAATAAATAGATTAAGCTCTGACTCAAAAAATTAGACAAAGAATATATAATACAATTGAAGATAAAGAACAAAAGATTAAATAAAGATTTAAAAAACACAACAAATAGTTTGATTCATGTAATGCATTACAATTCAAATATAATAAATTCAAAATATAAAAATATCTATCATCTACTAACCCAACACTTTCATTTCAGACATTATGAACTGATGCTGAAAAAATGATCGTTGCCATAAAAACCAGAAGTAACATACATATCTCCTCACCCCCAGTCAAGTGCTCATGTGACTGAAACTTAAGGTAGAAATTATGATGAGCTAGACAATTACATCATGAAAGATAGTCTGGAAGAAAGTCTGAGATTTCAGTAAATGGGGGCAAAAAGCAGAGAATCCCAGGTGGGAAGGTGGCAACAATGGATGGCAAGGAGACTGCAGGCACCTAGAGAAGTCCAAAACAATGTTTACTGGACAAGTGTTGAGTGGCTGATGATAATGAGAAGAATAAATCCACAGAGGAGTAAACATTTAATACATAATTATAAGCATTCTTATGAAAAGAGAAAATCTCCTAAAGAGCTAATGAATGCCTGAGACATAAAGATTGCATTTTGAACTATATGTAATGAAGAAAGCACTTAGTGTCAAAAAGAAAATGAGAAGGAAAACTCACATTACCTGGGAAAATTGCCTGTGATGAAAGTAGATATTTCCTGCATTAAAGTAAGCCAGCGAGTAGGTGGGGTTTAAAGAAATTGCTTCTTGATAGTCTCTCATTGCGTTCTGTTGTTGACCCATAAACTCATGGATCACACCACGATTTGTTAAGAATTCTGCTGTAGCACTGATCTGCAATATAATAGTAAGAGTAGTTAGCGTCTGGGAATAGTATTTATCTCCAATTTCATGTCTGCAAAAATGGACATTATGAAATCTCTTTGTGGGAAGCTAGTGATTTTATAGGGCAGGTGAAACCCCACTAGAGCAAACATTTTGAGAAAGGACTCGGCATGAAGTTGGTTCAATGCCAACATTTTGTTGATTTGGTTGCAATAAAACAAATAATCTTAGTGCTTTACTCAGTTCCTTTGCAAAGAATGGGGCTTAAGAATAGATGCATGAGGAAAAGCTTGTCTGTTTAGCTCTGTTAAGCTGGAGGAAAAATTTAAAAGTTAACATGTTTATTTGTCCTATGCAGTATAGCAATTACCTTTCAGGTCTTTCCTTTTTCTGATTTCAAAGATTACAATATCTACCCAAATTTACAAAAAAAAAAAAAAAAAAGAATCCAAAATTGAGAAGACAAAAGGCAGATTTT
The DNA here is from genome assembly GCA_935064755.1 of Tragelaphus eurycerus. Lineage (NCBI taxonomy): Eukaryota > Metazoa > Chordata > Mammalia > Artiodactyla > Bovidae > Tragelaphus > Tragelaphus eurycerus. The sequence continues at coordinate 11,714,705 of CAKXYN010000038.1, forward strand.
CTGTCTCTGAATTTATTTGCCATTTCACTACAGAAAAAGCTGGGGATTTGCATTATTCTTTCTTTAGTTCCTTCAAAGCCAGAACATTATTTTATTTTTTTTAATTATAAAATAATATTGATGTATCATGAAGCTATAAATTTGCATGTACTAAGAGGAATCAACATTTATTAGAAATGTATTTTCAAAATTTTAAATACATTTAGGTTATAAAACTGGCAAACTATAATAACTCTTTATTCTGGGAAACTCCTGGGGAAAAAAATACAAATATTATTTTTTCTACAAGTCACTTTTGAAAGGCAACAGAGGACTTCATCTTATTCACTGATGACATTAATTTACACCAATGATAATATAATCTAAGTGGATTTTTACCTTTATAGCAGCATTTATATCCTGAAATGCAGCAAAATTATCACCCATCTGAAGACAGACCACAGCTCTTCCTTCATAGGCTAGGTAGCTCTTTGGATCAACTTCCATAGCAATGGTAAAGTGGTTCCAAGCTTTCTGGAATTTTCCTTGGGCCTAAAATAATTTTCCATTTATACCAAGTAGGAAATTGTCCATATCATGACAAATGTTTATGATTCTAACTTAAATAAAGTCTTTTAGTAAGGATATATTTATACTGTGCTAAATCTAAGATATTTTAAACAAGGAAGTAGGCTGTACTGTCAGTTCAGGTCAGTTCAGTTCAGTCGCTCAGTCATGTCTGACTCTTTGTGACCCCATGAATCACAGCATGCCATGCCTTCCTGTTCATCACCATCTCCAGGAGTTCACTCAAACTCACGTCCATCAAGTTAGTGATGCCATCCAGCCATCTCATCCTCTGTCGTCCCCTTCTCCTCCTGCCCCCAATCCCTCCCAGCATCAGAGTCTTTTCCAGTGAGTCAACTCTTCGCATGAGGTGGCCAAAGTACTGGAGTTTACTGTAAGTACATTCAAATGACTGATTCCCCTGAGTATTTATGCGGAAATTTTAATTAGTTGAAATAAATCTGATTGTCAGAGTCATCTCTTATATGGGTCTTCAACAACATAAAATCTTGACCACCATGGGAAACACCAATGCTTCTGATAATTACTACAAAATTTACATTGAGTTCTGCAAGCTCAGTTGGTAAAGAATACACCTGCAATGCAGGGGACCCCAGTTCAATTCCTGGGTTGGGAAGATCTGCTGGAGAAGGGATAGGCTACCCACTCCAGTATTCTTGGGCTTCCCTTGTGGCTCAGCTGGTAAAGAATCTGCCTGCAAAGCACGAGAGTTGGGTTTGATCCCTGGGTTGGGAAGATACCCTGGAGAAGGGAATGGCTACCCACTCCAGTATTCTGGCCTAGAGAATTCCATGGACTGTATAGTCCATGGGGTCGCAAAGAGATGGACACGACTGAGCAACTTTCACTTTCACTGCACACACAGGCAGGAATCGTTTATTTGCTTGGCATTGGAACTCTAGTTATACATATTATACATAACAAAATAATGTGCTCAATAATTAAACAAATAAACTAATGGTATAAAGTGAAAGTGTATAAACTGCACAGCCCATGGAATTCTCCAGGCCAGAATACTGGAGTGGGTAGCCTTTCCCTACTCCAGGGGATCTTCCCAACCCAGTATCGAACCCAAGTCTCCAGCATTGCAAGTGGATTCTTCACCAGCTGAGCCACAAGGGAAGCCCATAATGGTATAAAACCTAACTGTTAAATTGCACCAGCGTCTGGCATTTTAGGATCACTATACACATTTCATGAAAAATGCGTACAAATCAACCAAGCAGGTATTTATACCAACCTTAGTACCAACTGGAAAAAAAGAGAGAAGGTTAGGAGAGGGACACTGTTAGCAGAAAGATGTCAGAGTATTTCCTAGAGAAGACCAGTTGGCAACTAAATAAATCATCACAGAAAGGCAGTGAGTTGATAAATTCAGCACAGTCCAGGGCCTGTCTTTTATTCCTGTGGGCTCAAAAACCCAACTTGCCAGTCTCAGAAGCTGCCTCTCACATAAACCAATTGACTCTTGAATAAAACTAATACAAAATAGAGTTAACTAGACACTGTCTTTAACCAGTAAACTTCTCCCTCACAGTAAATTATGTGAAAAACCAACATCCCCATCACATGTTCATTTGGTTAACAAGGAATTGAACTTGTCTGGTCCTGACAACATCTGTTTTGCTCACTTCCAGGTCTCTAGTGCTAGGCACGTAGAAGGGGAATCTGTTTCGTATTTATCTAAACAATGGTCACTCTTGGCCCTAAACAGGATTTGATGGGTTTTTCTAGCTCTCATTTTTCAGTCCTTCCTTTCCTGATTCAATTCCTCCTCATACTGACAAGTTTTTCAATTCTCCTCCAGGTTGATATAAACCCAGTGAGATCTTCATAAAATACAGATCTGATATCAGTGCTCTGGTGAGTGATATTCACATTTTTAACTGACCTAGACCAGTTACACTGACCTTCACCCCCAGTCATTACTCGCTTCTGCAGTCTTATCCCACATCACTCTCCTCTTGTCCATAACATTCTGTCTCCTTTAAGCCCTCTGTCTCTTTCTCACCAAATGAGCTGGTCCCTCTCTGTGGAACACCGTGTTCTAAGCCCCAACTCCTCCTCCTAATTACTAGTTTTTCATACCTCGATTTAAATGTTAATTTCTCAAAAAGTCTTTCTTCATCCCCTCAAACAAAGCTAGGTTTCCTTCATATAAACTGTCCTAAAACCTATCCTTTTTTTTTTTTTTTTTTGTACTTATCCTGAGTATAATTAAGTAATTATTCATGTGCCAGCTTGATGCTTATCCCTTTAATAGGTAGTAAACTGTACAAGAACCCAGTGTCTTTTCACCACTGTAGCCCTAGGCCTATACTAGGGCTATATAGATCAGTCCCTGTCCTATACTAGGTGCCCAGCAAATGCAATGAATGATGACATTAACACATTTCTTTTGATTGCAGTCAGTTCTAGCTGTTTGGGGAGTTACCTTGTCTCTAAATTGACTTTCCAAGTTTCTACTGTGATCAAATAATGGCTAATTTCATGCTTAACTCCCAGAAGGCAACCTTATTTCCCTTATTAATCAGTTCTTGGGCATACTCACTATAACCAAGCCACAACCACCTCCTAGTCTTAGATCAGCCAAATTCATTTATTTTTTAAATGAAAAAAAAAAAAACAAATCCTCAACTTTAAAAGACATTGTAGATGTCCATCAGCAAACGAATGGATAAGAAAGCTGTGGTACATATACACAATGGAGTATTATTCAGCCATTACAAAGAATACATTTGAATCAGTTCTAATGAGGTGGATGAAACTGGAGCCTATTATACAGAGTGAAGTAAGCCAGAAAGAAAAACACCAATACAGTATACTAACGCATATATATGGAATTTAGAAAGATGGTAACAATAACCCTGTATGCGAGACAGCAAAAGAGACAGTAATGTATAGAACAGTCTTTTGGACTCTGTGGGAGAGGGCGAGGGTGGGATGATTTGGGACAATGGCATTGAAACATGTATAATATCATATGTGAAATGAATCGCCAGTCCAGGTTCGATGCATGATACAGGATGCTCAGGGCTGGTGCACTGGGATGACCCAGAGGGATGGTACAGGGAGGGAGGTGGGAGGGGGGTTCAGGATGGGGAACATGTGTACACCCATGGTGGATTCATGTTGATGTATGGCAAAACCAATACAATATTATAAAGTAATTAGCCTCCAATTAAAATAAATACATTTATATTTAAAAAAATAAAAGACATTGTTAATAGGAATTTCTGCAAATTACCATAATTTAAACATACTTTTGCCCATTGTTTATAATTTTTTAAATAATAAAAGGCACAAAAAGATTACTCCTTTCCTTTTCATGAAAAGTATAACACAGCTAGCACTTTCTTCCAAGAATATCACTCCATATTTTGTAGTGTGCATAGCTCACTGAGTGTATGGGTCAGGTCAGTGTCCCAGAAATCACTCAGAGACACGCTTGATAACACAAAGAACAACACTCTTCCAACTAGGTGGAAGGACGCATGCCTATCCTCTTGGCTTCCAGTGTGTTCTAATTCACTGCCATTTGGAAGATGACCTGAATTCAGAAGTCGCTATATGGTGGTTGTCTGGTCCATCACATAGGTCATGTCATTACATTGCCTATTCCCTTTAGCTTCTTACTAATTTAATAGGATAAAACCTATGGAGCCCAGGTATAACTAGTGAAATAAATTTTAACCAGATTTTTATATGTGAAACTCACTGGGAAAGTCTTAAAAGTTGTCAATAAGAGTGGTATGTATAACGGGGTGAGGTAGAAAGGGGCACAGCCAACAAGGCAACTCAAGTTCACAAGATCCTCATCTCACTATCACATCAGGTTCCTGGGTACGCTTCCTAGGCAGGCTCCCTGTAACGCATCAAACCCCCGCTTCCCACTGACACTGTGAATACTAATAAGATAAAGGTAAAATGTTCACAGTAAAAGCAGCATTGTGTATACCCATCACCACTGAAAGGTCAAATATAACCTCTTTCTTGTCCAAAAGGTGCTTTCATGGTCCAAAATGTTGTCATATGATATTACCTGCAAATTATAGCCTAAACAAATTCTGGCTTTTGTATAGACTGGATTAAAATGCAGTGCTTTCAGAAAGTCCTTCTGTGCTTGCTTGGTGGCCTCCTCATGTCCATATTCCATGTAAGAATTTCCCCGTCCAATGTAAGCATCCAGAAAACGTGGATCAATTTTAATAGCCCAGGTGAAGAAGTTGACAGCTTCTTCAAACTCTTTATTCCTGAAAAGAAATGAAAATATTAATGCTTTCTGGTGAATTATCTAAGTGCTTTCCTGTATATAACCTTTACATGAAGGAATGCATTAACCCTTAAAAAAACTTTAATTTTTATTAACATATGAACTATCATAAGAACTATTGCCATGGAGAAGGAAATGGCAACCCACTCCAGTATTCTTGCCTGGAGAATCCCATGGACAGAGGAGCCTGGCAGGAGGTCTCAAGAGTCCATGGGATCTCAAGAGTCAGACACGACTTAGCGACTAACCTAAGAACTATTGCCATACGACCTAAGGCAGTCTGATGGGATTCTTTGAAGATATTGGTAGAAGGAAACAGGGGAAGTGAGAGCCTTCTTTATATCATTGAGATGATATTCTACAGTTCTTTTTTCAGAATTATAAAAATCTGAATGGCATTCTTGAACATAGTTATCAGTGAACAGCATACAAAAACATACTATTATTAATAAAATACACCATTTAAATCATTAAAATAAGTTCATTGTTATATATTTAATATGTCCTTTATAATGAAAGGAGCTCAATTTTTCGTCACACGGGAATTCTTACTTCAGAACTTCTGTAAAAGCAGCGCATTTCATTTTGGACACCGAAAGAGGAGGGGAGAAAAAGAAGTGAAATGCATTTTATTATTAACTTGTGAATATATGTGACTAAATGCTAACTCTGTCTCTCTATCTTCCTTGATTAGTCTCCTGTGGTTAGGTGAGGGTTGTTGAAGTAATCAAACATTTATCCATGGGTATATAAAGTCACTTTGCCATTTCACATGCAAATCTAATAAGTATTTTTAATTTCAATTAATATAGAGAGTTTAGAATTTTTTAATAGAATGAAGGAGCTAACACTACTTACTTACCAGGTACTGCTCTGAGTGTTTTACATATACTATTTCACTTAATTCTTCCAACACTTCTGTAAGCTTGTTATAATTTTTTTATATTTTATAGATTAAAAGAATATCATGCCTCAGAAAAGTTTGCACATATTAAATAACATAGTAGATAGTATGCTAAGATTGCACAGAGCAAATATGTGGGGTTCAAACTCAGGTGAGTCAGACTCCAAAACCCATGCTTTCCCACAAGTCATCCCTACCCACATTCTTCACCTTTAACATACTCGTAGCCGGCGCACAAAAGCCGGTGTGGTGACCTTTCAACAGTACAGTCAGAAGAAAGGCTTAGAGTTCAAAACTAAGCCTGAACATACAAATTAATACTAATTTTTCAAAACTGCTAGAAGGATCAAATGACAGCATGTGAAAAATCCTTGGCACAGAGACCCTCACCCAATAAAGATTATTTTCCTCCTTCCATTCTTTTCATTACTTCTCAAAAAGGTTTCAAACTTTAACAAGATGCATCACTTGCTTTTCTAACTTTTCCTTTATAAAAATACATGGAACCCAGGGCAACTGTTCTAGAAACTATCATCTCTTAGATATCACTCAGTCAGATCAGATCAGATTAGTCACTCAGTTTTGTCCGACTCTTTGCAACCCCACGAATCACAGCACGCCAGGCCTCCCTGTCCATCACCAACTCCCAGAGTTCACTCAGACTCATGTCCATCGAGTCAGTGATGCCATCCAGCCATCTCATCCTCTGTCGTCCCCGTCTCCTCTTGCCCCCAATCCCTCCCAGCATCAGAGTCTTCTCCAATGAGTCAACTCTTCGCATGAGGTGGCCAAAGTACTGGAGTTTCAGCTTTAGCATCATTCCTTCCAAAGAAATCCCAAGGCTGATTTCCTTCAGAATGGACTGGTTGGATCTCCTTGCAGTCCAAGGGACTCACTCAATATTATCTCTTAAAATACAGTTTCCCAAACCTCAGCCCTTCCTTCATGACAGTTGCCCTGTGTCCCAACTACACCTATCATTTATTGAGTATTTCTCTTTAAGTCACTTTTTTACTTAAGTAAATCTATTTTTAAAAATCATTTCAATACCACAAGTACAAAACCAATATCTCATGTCATAAACAGAAGGTAACCATAAAGATAAATAAACACTCGAGTTGGATAGTACAGTTTGCAGAAAACAGTTTGCAGATGGTACGAGCTGTACCATCTATCATGCAGTGTGGGGAAGATGCTAAAGACTAACTCTTAGCTGAGACTTTCTCCTTGATGTGTTCAGAAGGTTTGAGAAAGAATTCACTTTGAAACTGAAAAGCAATCCAGTTTGCTATAATGTGATTCAATTTTTTTGAATGCTTTTGCATGCCCTGAAAATTAATAGAAGTGCTGATGATATTTCCCCCATGTTTTGGCAAACACCGTCCAAAAGTGTGCACCAAGTGTTGTGCCAGAAGATGACAAAAGAGTCAGCAGGCAAGTACCAGGAGAGCTTGACATTACAAACAGGAGCCGGTTAACACTCATGTATATGAGACAGCTGGTACCTTCTGAGTTCACTCTGTGGATTCTCATAAAGAAAACATGGGCTCCCCTCCCTCAAGCAGTTTAGAGTGAAACTGTCCTCCTCTTTCCTCATAACTGGCACTATTTGAGAAGTAAAAGTTCACACTGTATTACAGAAATAACTCTAGCCTAGATAATGAACTCTTTTTCAAGAATAATTACACAGTAGTAATTTGCATTTCTATATAAAATGCATTTAGCTGATAGGTTTTTAACGGCCACTGCTTCCCTGGTTGGCTCAGATGGTAAAGAATCTGCCTTCAAGGCAGAAGACCCACATTCAATTCCTGGGTCGGGAAGATCCCCTGAAGGAGGGCAAGGCAGCCAACTCCAGTATTTTTGCCTGGAGAATCCCCATGGACAGAGGAGCCTGGTGGGCCACAGTACATGGGGTCACAAAGAGTCAGACACGTTTGAGCAACAACACTTGAACTGTTCACTTTCTTTTCTATCTCTAGGTAGTGAGCTATTTATTTATGATGCATACCTACGGTGACCATGTACATGGAAATTTCCAGGGCAACCCAGGTCTCTCATATTCCCACAAATCACCGAAATGTTTCTAGTATGCTTACATCCAAATTGTATCATACACATTGCTTCCCTCTTATCCAGAGGGAAATTTAAAATCCTTTGTGAGTACATATGCCAATATATAGTTTACAAAACATAATTTCACCCTTTGAATCATCAAACCAATTTTAAAAGAAAAAATGAGGCAATGAATTGAAGTTATTTTTCGACATACATCTAGTTATCAGCACTAATGTTTAACAAACATCTAGTCTATTCAGACTAAGTAAACAATCATTAAACCTTAAACCTGGGGAGGGACATTGAAAGGCACCTAGCAACCTCTTCAAAGCTGATAATATCTAAAAATCAAGTCCAGAGGAGGTGATGGAGCCAAAGCCAGAGACACCACCCCCAACCCCCTACACCAGTAGGAAATAACATAGACACGGCCACTTCATTTTCCTGAAGATGGGTATGTCACACTATGTCCTGTAGATGAGGGCTCCTGTTAAATAATCACATGACAGTTTAAAAACGGAAAACGTGGCAGAGTGTCTGTTATATCAGAGTACACGATCACTGGCACATTAAACTGTTAAAACATCAATTACACAAACACAAAAGTATGTTAGTTTTTCTAAAATAAAAAGTGTCTCTATAAATCTAAAATAACGTGATCACCCAAGGAAGGTGTGTGACTCTCATTATGGTGTCTATTAACTAACGACCAGGTGCTGAGCTGGCAAGTTAGGCCACAGACACCAAGGCCCACCGCGTTTTCCAAATGAATCATATACGTGACCAGATGTGCCCTACTGGGTTGTACAAATAAATCATAAATACCTCCCCAAACTAAAGAATGTGGCCTGCAGAGTCAAAGATTCAGAAATACTTTATGCAAATATAAGAAGAGTGAAATAAATGTGCTGAAGTAAAAAGTGGATGGAATATGTAACTCTGAGCCATCAGGCTCTCCTTCTGTGACTTTTTTTTTTTTTTTTTTAATCTTAAGGTGGCTTTCTCAAAGAGATCTAAAAATTAACTCTACCATAATACTCTCAGTGACCCAGTTGGGCAACAAGTAGGATATTCAGCCTAAGGAATGTTGTCTCCTAGCAACCACAAGAGTGAGAACCAGAGATATACAAAGGCACACTTCAAAAGTCTGCAACCCCACGAGTTCAAAGATCAAAGCCCTAAAGTTTACAGATTTATTCCTTTTTAAAATTTTTCCAAATGGGAGAATTTTTACTTTCTCTACTATGAAACATCAATAGTGAATCTCATTATTTACAAACCATGCTGCTGAAGTAATAAGTATGTTATAGCTCAACTTGAAAAGCAAAAATATTTTTCTTGAAATAAATGTAACCAATCACTAAACATTCCTTATTGTTAAATTTAGTAAAACTGTTAAAATACATGGAATTGGGACGCTGAGTTATCAGAATTTTAGTGGTGATTTAATTCTACTTTTATTAAAAGACAATAGAGATTCTGGTGGGATGATGAAAGTTGGTTATTTGGAATTGCAAAGCAGTTTCAGCTTAAGGAGGCCCCGCCATATATACCCAGTGATTACATTTCATAAAGGAGATCAGGACCTGACACATAGAAAAATTTACTGACTCTAACACTTGCAAAACACAGGAATGAGGCTGAGAAAATTTTGGTGTCTGGTTTTGGTTTTAAGAGAATTCAGTGACCTCAGACATTTCTGGTCTCCACTCGCCCACCAAAACAAACACATCAGCCATTATTATTTCATTTCTTTTTAAGAATGGCAATTACTTAAAGAGATGAATTGTACAAAGATGCTGTATTAAAATAGACAATGATGTGACTATGCTTTTTGCCTGTATAAATTTAAAGGTCTGAGACCAGTCTGGGCCTTTTAACCAAATACACCTTTACAAGCTCCAGTAATTATACTACCATATTCATAAAATTGAAAAAGTATAACTCTCATAGAGAAACCATACCTGTACTAGTTATGTCCTAAAAGAGGGGAAAAAAGAATGTTAGTTTTCTAAGTAATTCAAATTATGTTCTATTGCCTAAATTGTATATTTACAGAGTCTACTTGCTGTCCTAATTTTCTCATCCAAGTAACTGCTATTATTTCACTCGTGAAAAATGCTGTAAACTATTACTTAACTAAATACATTCTACATTAAAATGTGAAATTCACGTGCTGAATTTCTATGCTTTTAAAAGTAAAATGTCCAGAAATTAATTTTTTGATATCAAATGTATGGGTAGAAATGTAAGCTACAAATTATAGTTAGCTACAAATTTATAGTCAGCAAAATCTATCTAATATCATTTCAGAGTAAATTTTAAACTGATCTTCTATATTTTACCCTTATGTTACTATTCTTTTCTCCTCTTCTATAATTTACTTATTTTTTACAATAATACCAGAAACAAGTAATGTATTTTAAGTAATTTTAAGTAATGTATTTTTTGTAGATTTCATTGTATTTTATAGATATTTACTGGTATAATTAGTTTTAGTTTAGAAACACTTTTTAAAGGTAAAATTTTCTTGAAAATATTTTACTAAATCAACCTCTCTTCTAGGAAACAGACTTTTTAAAAGTTAGCTCCATTTAATGAACAAAGTTAATTATTCTATTCTTAGATATTTCAAGCTATTCATGATTTCTGTGTATTACCAAGGTCCTTTCCAATAAGTGGACCTGAATCATATGGATACCCCCAATGCAATCAGCAGGCATTTACTTGCTGATTTGGATGAAATAGTTTGAGAAACTTAGGTGTGGTTCCTACTTGCATACAGTGATTCTCTGTGTCTCCCCCATTTTTGTACTCCGTCACTTCTACAGCATTCTCCCGTTTCTCCTATTGTAAATCTGCCGGTCCCGCTTGCTCTCACTTCAACATGAATTGCACTCCATACCTGTGACAGCACACAGCAGTAGCCTGACATAGGCTCACATTAGTCTTGCTTATCAGTGCAGCTTGTTTAAAATCCTGAAAGAGTTTTACAAATTTGTGTTAATTTTACCACATTATCTTTCAGGTTTTCATAAACTTCCTCCTAATTTTGATTCTACCACAAATAAATTTTATACAAGCCTTAAAATATACATCTTCTTTAAAACTTTATGTTCTCCTTTTAGTATTACACAAGAATACTATAACCCAATACAGAATACCATAACCAAAAACTCACTCAGAACCTTGCACTACTGTCTCCACTCTTCTTGTGGTTTTGCCTGATATTGTAATGAGGTATCACACTTAATTTCTTTTTCATTGTTCCCCGCCCCCCAACCAGTGAACACAACCAGAGACTTTTGTATCCAGACAAAATTAGAAATTTGCCTGCAGAGACTCTTAGGACTATAGGACAGATAAGCACTTGGGCCAGGCCCTATAACTGCAACTCTTATGTGGATTAGCTAAGGTAGCTCCTACCTGGGCAACGCACACTTAGGGGAAAATGTGTCATTTTGTCCAGAGATCCTAGAAGCCTCCAGAGAAGGAGCAGTGGAAATGCTAATTGCAACAGGTAAAGTCAGGGCAGTCAGTTGGAATGGACTTGAATGGTACTGGTTGGGCTTAGTCGCTCAGTCATGTCCAACTCTTTGTGACCCGCCGAACTCTTTTGATCACGGGGATTCTCCAGGCAAGAATACTGGTGTGGATTGCCATGCCCTCCTCCAGGGTATCTTCCCAACCCAAGGGTCAAACCTACATCTCCTGCATTGCAAGCAGATTGTTTACCATCTGAGCCACCAGGGAAGCCCAAATGGTACTGGAGAAGAGGTTAAAAGAATCAAAAGCACTAACTCTGCCTAAGATCCTGATGCTGTGACATGAACTCTGTTCTCTATTGGACACCAGAGATATGCTGCCTGAAGCTCTTTAGCGTTTCAAAACCTACAAAAACAACTGAAACCTGAAGCAAAATAAGAATACCACTGAGTCAATTCAGTTCACTTCAGTTGCTCAATTGTGTCCAACTCTATGTGACCCGATGAATCACAGCATGCCAGGTCTCCCTGTCATCACCAACTCCAGGAATTCACCCAAACTCATGTGCTTCGAGTCGTGATGCCATCCAGCCATCTCATGCTCTGTCGACCCCTTCTCCTCCTGCCCCCAATCTCTCCCAGCATCAAGGTCATTTCCAATGAGTCAACTCTTGGCATGAGGTGGCCAAAGTATTGGAGTTTCAGACTCAGCATCAGTCCTTCCAATGAACACCCAGGACTGGTCTCCTTTAGGATGGACTGGTTGGATCTCTTTGCAGTCCAAGGGACTTGCAAGAGACTTCTCAAGCACCACAGTACAAAAGCATGAATTCTTCAGCACTCAGCTTTCGTCACAGTCCAACTCTCACATCCATACAGGAAAAACCATAGCCTTGACTAGACGGACCTTTGTTGGCAAAGTAATGTCTCTGCTTTTCAATATGCTATCTAGGTTGGTCATAACTTTCCTTCCAAGGAGTAAGCGTCTTTTAATTTCATGGCTGCAATTACCATCTGCAGTGATTTTGGAGCCCAGAAAAATAAAGTCTGACACTGTTTCCACTGTTTCTCCATCTGACGCCATGATCTTTGTTTTCTGAATGTTGAGATTTAAGCCAACTTTTTCACTCTCCTCTTTCACTTTCATCAAGAGGCTTTTCAGTTCCTCTCACTTTCTGCCGTAAGGATGGTGTCATCTGCATCTTTGAGGTTATTGATATTTCTCCCAGCAATCTTGATTCCAGCTTGTGCTTCTTCCAGCCCAGCCTTTTTCTTGATGTACTCTGCATATAAGTTAAATAAGCAGGGTGACAATATACAGCCTTACTCCTTTTCCTATTTGGAACCAGTCTATTGTTCCATGTGCATTTCTAACTGTTACTTCATGACCTGCATCCAGGTTTCCCAAGAGGCAGGTCAGGTGGTCTGGGATTCCCATCTCTTTCAGAATTTTCCACAGTTTATTGTGATCCACACAGTCAAAGGCTTTGGCATAGTCAACAAAGTAGAAATAGATGTTTTTCAGGAACTCTCTTGCTTTTCTGATGATCCAGAGGATGTTGGCAATCTGATCTCTGGTTCCTCTGCCTTTTCTAAAATCAGCTTGAACATCAGGAAGTTCACAGTTCACATATTGCTGAAGCCTGGCTTGGAGAATTTTGAGCATTACTTTACTAGCATGTGAGATGACTGCAATTGTGCAGTAGTTTGAGCATTCTTTGGCATTGCCTTTCTTTGGGATTGGAATGAAAACTGACCTTTTCCAGTCCTGTGGCCACTGCTGAGTTTTCCAAATTTGCTGGCAAATTGAGTGCAGCACTTTCATAGCATCATCTTTTAGGATTTGAAATAGCTCAACTGGAATTCCATCACCTCTACTAGCTTTGTTAGTAGTGATGCTTTTTAAGACCCACTTGACTTCACATTCCAGGATGTCTGGCTCTAGGTGAGTGATCACACCATTGTGATTATCTGGGTCGTGAAGATCTTTTTTGTACAGCTCTTCCATGTATTCTTGCCACCTCTTCTTAATATCTTCTGCTTCTGTTGGTCCATACCATTTCTGTCCTTTATCGAGCCCATCTTTGCATGAAATTTTCCCTTGGTATCTCTAATTTTCTTGAAGAGATCTCTAGTCTTTCCCATTCTGTTGTTTTCCTGTATTTCTTTGCATTGATCACTAAGGAAGGCTTTCTAATCTCTCCTTGCTATTCTTTGGAACTCTGCATTCAGATGCTTATATCTTTCCTTTTCTTCTTTGCTTTTCGCTTCTCTTCTTTTCACAGCTATTTGTAAGGCCTCCTCAGACAGCCATTTTGCTTTTTTGCATTTCTTTTCCATGGGGATGGTCTTGATCCCTGTCTCCTGTACAATGTCATGAACCTCTGTCCATAGTTCATCAGGCACTCCATCAGATCTAGTCCCTTAAATCTATTTCTCACTTCCACCGTATAATCAAAAGGGATTTGACTTAGGTCATACCTGAATGGTCTAGTGGTTTTACATGCTTTCTTCAATTTAAGTCCGAATTTGGCAATAAGAAGTTCATGGTCTGAGCCACAGTCAGCTCCTGGTCTTGTTTTTGCTGACTGTATAGAGCTTCTCCATCTTTGGCTGCAAAGAATATAATCGATCTGATTTCAGTGTTGACCATCTGGTGATGTCCATGTGTAGAGTCTTCTCTTGTGTTGTTGGAAGAGGGTGTTTGCTATGACCAATCCATTCTCTATTAACCTTTGTCCTGCTTCATTTTGTACTCCAAGGCCAAATTTGCCTGTTACTCCAGGTCTCTCTTGACTTCCTACTTTTGCATTCCAGTCACCTATAATGAAAAGGACATCCTTTTGGGGTGTTAGTTCTAAAAGGTCTTATAGGTCTTCATAGAACTGTTCAACTTCAGCTTCTTCAGCATTCCTGGTTGGGGCATAGACATGGATTACTGTGATATTGAATGGTGTGCCTTGGAAACAAACAGAGATCATTCTGTAGTTTTTGAGATTGCATCCAAGTACTGCATTTCAGACTCTTGTTGACCATGATGGCTACTCCATTTCTTCTAAGGGATTCTTGCCCACAGTAGTAGATATAATTGTCATCTGAGGTAAATTCACCCATTCCAGTCCATTTTAGTTCACTTATTCCTAGAACATCAATGTTCACTCTTGCCATCTCCTGTTTCACCACTTCCAGTTTGCCTTGATTCATGGACCTGACATTCCAGGTTCCTATGCAATAGAGTGCATCAACTCCAAGCTAGTGAGATGCAAAATATTCCCCGGATGTTTACTCCTTCCCAGAATTTCTGCCACTCAGCATCAAATTGGTTGACAGAAATGCGTGGCCATCTCGTTTTCTTCTGAATCTGCCCATGTTGACGGGCTTAGAAAGTTTCCAAGAAAATGTTACCTTCCCGAGGAGAATACCACTAAACCGAAACAAATAAAATGTTTAAATAAATGTCTACATATCGAAAAACCATGTCAACTGCAATGAGACTTATATGTATAGGCATATGTGAAAGTGAAAGTGAAGTCGCTCAGTTGTGTCTGACTCTGCAACCCCATGGACTGTAGCCTACCAGGCTCCTCCGTCCATGGGATTTCCCAGGCAAGAGTACTAGAGTAGGTCGCCATTTCCTTCTCCAGGGGATCTTCCCAACCCAGGGACTGAACCCAAGTCTCCTGCATTGTAGGCAGATGCTTTACCGTCTGAGCCACCAGGGAAGTCCTAGGTATGTCCATAGGTATGTGTATATATATACATAAATAATATGAGATACAGATTGATTTCAATGTTTGCCATAATGTGGGATTATGGAATTATATCCCATATTTTGGGAACTCAAAAAATAAGAGTTCAACACCTGTGAAGGAATAAAAATGGAATAAACAAAGGAATAAAAAATAAAAATGACACCGCTTTTTTCCAGAGGACTGCTTCAGCAAGAATCTTTTGGGCAGTTTTGGTTATGAACTCACTTGACCAAACTAGACTGTAGGGAGGACCCTAACCTCCTGTGGAGTGACTAAAGGAAACTTTAGTTTCCAGACTCCCTTCCCACTTCCAGAAGGCTGGGTAAGAGCACTCTACAGTCTTAAAAGCTAAGCATCAGACTTCTGGTTTCCACTTCACTAGAGAGAGCTCAACCATGAGGCTAGTCTCCCTCCTCCCTCCGTTACTGCATCATCTTCCCCTCTCCCTTCTCCTTCTACAAAGCTGGCTATTTAATGGGGGTATAATAAGTTCTCTGCTAATACCAGGGGTGGAAGAGGGAGCAGTATTGTCAAACTGAGCCCTCTGGGATGCTTCTATAGGAGGGTATCAGTCCAGACCCATCTGAGAATAGGAACTCCCCATTTAGACTTCTGAAGCATATTTTGATGCTACATGGAATTATTTGGAAGAAAATAAGAAATTTATTGTCTAGACAAATATAATCTAATGAAATATTCTACCAGGTATTTCCCCCTAAGAGGATTTTCTTTTTCTTTTTTGCTGAAATGAAGTCAAACTGAGATTTCATTACAAACTTTCCCATTAATTTGGCCTAACAATTCCAGTTCAAATGCCACACTCTATTTCCTGTGTTCTAATGAAGGGCACCGGAGAAGGCAATGGCACCCCACTCCAGTACTCTTGCCTGGAAAATCCCATGGACGGAGGAGCCTGGTGGGCTGTAGTCCATGGGGTCACTAAGAGTTGGACACGACTGAGTGACTTCACTTTCCCTTTTCACTTTCATGCACTGGAGAAGGAAATGGCAACCCACTCCAGTGTTCTTGGCTGGAGAATCCCAGGGACGGGGGAGCCTGGTGGGCTGCTGTTTCTGGGGTCGCACAGAGTCGGACACGACTGAAGTGACTTAGCAGCAGCAGCAATGAAGGGCACACAACTATCAAGCAACTAATACATTTTCAGCTCTCATCCTCCTTGACCTCTCTGTTAATCAGTCATTCCCACTAAGAATGTTCCGCTGCGTAGGTTTTCTGACTCTGCTCTCTGGAGGTTCTGCATTTAGCCCTCTTATTATTCGGTCATGTGTTTCTTCATTGGTCTGCCTCAGCAATCGTCTTTTTTTAATATTTCAAATTATTTTTTTTAATTTACACAGGGGAAAAACTTTTTTGCCTTTAATTGCAGGCATATCTCATTTTATTGAGCTTCTCAGATACTGCACTTGGTACAAATTGTGCAATCTTGCCTCAAGCAAGTCTACTGGCACCATTTTTTCAATAGCATTTGTTCAGTTCATGTCTCTGTATCATATTCTGGTAATTCTCATAATATTTCAAACATTTTCATTATTATTGTAGTTGTTATGGTAGTTTGTGATCCTTAATGATCCTTGATGTTACTACTGCAAAAAGATTGCAACTAACTGAAGACTCAGATGATGGTTAACATTTTTTTATCAGTAAAGTACTTTTTAACTAAGATAGGTCCATTTTTAAGACATAATGCTATTGCACTCTTAATAGACTACAGCATTGTACAAACATAACTTTTATACGCACTTTTATATGAAGCAAAACAATGGGAGTCTCTTTATCGCTATGTTCGCTTTATTGCTGGAACCAAACCTACAATATCTCCAAGGCAAGCCTGTAGTGTTTGCAGGGCATGTTTTTTTTCCCAGTCTTTTTAATTTTACCCTTCTATATCTTGTATCTAAAGTCTGTTTATTCCAGCCAGAATATTGTTGGAACTTTTTAAAAATTCTAATCTAACATCCTCACTATTCCAGTTGGGGTATTTGGCAAATTTCCATTTAATGTAACTGCTGATAAGGTTGGATTTAGGTCTACCATTTATTGTCTGTTTTCTGCTGGTCTCCTCTGTTTCTGTTCCTTTGTGTTGTCTTTCCAGACTTATCTGGGATTAATTTTTTAATATTCCATTTAAATTAATCTACTCTTTTTGACTGTGGAGGTCACATTTGAGAAGAAACCTGGAATAAAAGGAGGTCATGAACCATATACTGATCAATAGGAGGAGTGTTTTCCACATAGGGAATAGCTTATGTGAGGTCCCTGAGACAGGAAGGGAGCCTGGGATTTCCAAGGCATAGCAAAAGGCCACAGAGGAGTAACCTGAGTGGAGAAAAGAACACTGACAATGAAGTCAGATCAGTGAGCAGCAGTCAGGTCAGTGGGGTCTTGGTTGGCTACAGTCAAAAGTACAGATTTTGGCTTAAGTGTGATGGGAAGTCCCTGGAGGGCTCTGAGCCGAGGAGTAGCTTGCTCTGCTTTATGTTTTTCAGAGGCATCTCTGGCTGCTGTGTGAACAGCACGTAGAGGGACAAGAGCAGAAGCAGCAAGTCCAGATGGAAAGCTACTGCAGGAATCCAGGCAGGAAAAGGTAGAGGCTAGAAGGAGGAGGAGAGCAGGGGTAAAAAAATGAGAAATGACTGAATTCAAGATATGTTTTGATGGTAGAGCTGACCACCCAGGTTCATGATTTAGACACAGGGTGTGAGAAAAGAGAGAGGTCAAGAATGATTCCTACCAGACCATGAGCTCCTCAAGGACTGGAAATCTGTCTTATTTGTCTCCATATCTTCAATGTCAATGTTAGTACCGTGCCTTGTCTGAAGGAATACAGGATTTGGGATCAGGAGAGACCTAAGTTCAAATCTTGTCCCAGTACTTCCTGGTTGACTCAGTTTAGTTCAGTCACTCAGTTGCATCCAACTCTTTGCAACCCCATGAACTGCAGCATGCCAGGCCTCCCTGTCCATCACCAACTCCAAGAATTCACCCCAACTCATGTTCATTGAGTCAGTGATGCCATCCAGCCATCTCATTCTCTATCATCCCCTTCTCCTCCTGCCTTCAATCTTTCCCAGCATCAAGGTCTTTTCAAATGAGTCAGTCTTCACATCAAGTGGCCAAAGTATTAGAGTTTCAGCTTTAACATCAGTCCTTCCAATGAACAGCCAGGACTGATCTCCTTTAGGATGGACTGGTTGGAGCTCCTTGCAGTCCAAGGGACTCTCAAGAGTCTTCTCCAACGTCACAGTTCAAAAGCATCAATTCTTCAGCACTCAGCTTTCTTTACAGTCCAACTCTCACATCCATACGTGACTATTGGAAAAACCAGAGCCTTGACTAGATGGACCTTTGTTGACAAAAAAATGTCTCTGCTTTTTAATATGCTGCCTAGGGTGGTCATAACTTTCCTTCCAAGGAGTAAGTGCCTTTTAATTTCATGGCTGCAATCACCATCTGCAGTGATTTTGGAGCCCCCAAAAATAAAGTCAGCCACTATTTCCACTGTTTCCCCATCTATTTCCCATGAAGTGATGGGACCGGATGCCATGATCTTAATTTTCTGAATGTTGAGATTTAAGCCAACTTTTTCACTCTCCTCTTTCACTTTCATCAAGAGGCTCTTTAGTTCTTCACTTTCTGCCATAAGGGTGGTGTCATCTGCATATCTGAGGTTATTGATATTTCTCCCGGCAATCTTGATTCCAGCTTGTGCTTCCTCCAGCCCAGTGTTTCTCATGATGTACTCTGCATATAAGTTAAATAAACCGGATGACGATATACAGCCTTGACGTACTCCTTTTCCTATTTGGAACCAGTCTGTTGTTCCATGTCCAGTTCTAACTGTTGCTTCCTGACCTGCATCCAGGTTTCTCAAAAGGCAGGTCAGGTGGTCTGGTACTCCCATCTCTTTCAGAATTTTCCACAGTTGATTGTGATCCACACAGTCAAAGGCTTTGGCATAGTCAATAAAGCAGAAATAGATGTTTTTCCGGAACTCTCTCACTTTTTCAATAACCTCTTTAAAATATCAGCTTCCTCATCCATAAGTTACAATTGTAAATCATGCAGTATTGTTGAGAACATGGCAGGTATAGCTGTACAATAACTTAAGTTAATGTTGCTGTTAAGTACTAAAGGAATACTTAGGTGGGTAGCAACATGGGCCCTGTATTTAATTCTCCAACAGCTGATGTCTTTTGCTTCCAAACCTCATTTTCCTCACTTTCTCCACCCAACACTATTGCCCAGAGTCTCATAGCTTTTTTGCCTATTCCAAAGACATTCTTTAGCTTTCCCTACCTGAGGGAATTCCAAAGGGCACATCTCAAAACCAAAACCTAAGAGAGTTCAACTCTTGAACTTACATTTCACCAGAGTATAAATTGGCTTCCCTGGTGGCTCAATGGTAAAGAATCCGCCTGCCAAGCAGGAATCCACCTACCACATGCCAAGTTCAGTTTCTGGGTCTGGAAGATTCCCTGGGAAGGAAATGGCAACCTCCTCCAGTATTCTTGCTTGAGAAATCTCACGGACAGAAAAGCCTGGTAGGCTGCGCTGCATGTGGTCAGAAAGAGTCAGACACAACTTGTAACTGAGCACAAACACAATTATGTAAACTGCCTAGAATACAGTATCTCAGTCACTTCTTTAATAATAAGTAATTCTGTGGGACAGAATCTCAAAAGATGGCTCCAGAAGTTGAAAAATAATACACGTTATATTTGAAGGTTTAAAAACAGGAAATACTCCCTTACATAATTGTCTGTTGTGGTTCCTGAGAAACACAGAAGAAAAACTACCATTATGTAATGGCAAACTTCAAATTACTATTTGATTTTTGCCTGTATCTTTTAATTCCTAATTTACCTTTATATAGACAATACAGATAAAAATGAGAACAGGGAACTTTGTTTCATTATTCTATAAAGAAATCCACCTGTTTCTTATCCGTGTATTGCAGATGCTGTCTTCTATTGCAATTCTGAGTGCCCGTTCCCACTAACTTAAAAGCCTATTCCCAGTAACTTATTCTGGGGTGCTATTCTCTACCCACGTGAAGCAAACAGATTTATTTTGACATATTTTCAATGTGGAATGAGGAAAATTATGAACGAGGAAGAGCACTGAGCGGCAAAGTAAATGGCACTTAAATCATTTTAATTTTTGTCTACAGCTAAGACACTCCCTTAGGAGAGATGATAGTCTTGATATTCCATCAGTTTAGAATTTTTTTACGTATTATCTATTCATTTGTATTTAAAAAGTAAAAAACACATTTTTGCAAAGATCCTATTATTCAAAGGACTTCATCACAATTCTCACTAAAGTTGAATTATTGTTCATTAATAATGCCATTTATTATCAAGAAAAACTTTTTCACAGGTTTTCAGAAGTGAATATACAAAATCAAGTGGGTTCATTTTTACAAGTAAACAGAAAGGTTTACCTCTAATGCGAAATTGAACTGTTCTAATTCTGCATAGATGAGTCCACGATTAATGAAGGTGTTCAATGTCACAGTTTCTCCAGCATTAAGAAGAAGCACAATTCCATAATCTGTTAATGCCTAAAAATGAAATAATCACATACAAGCTAGAGTGAACTCTTTAGAGCATTACTATATTGACCACGGACAAACTAGAACCTCATAATTAGTTCTTTAATGTGACTTAAAATTTAAGGCTGAAAATAATCATTTGTTAGGTTTAATGGGTCCACTTAATTAAATACTATGGATGCTGCTACTTTCTAACAAATGGAGTTCACTGTGCTTGTACTTCACATGCTATCCTAAGCATTTTTATTGTGCATGGATTGAAGGGGGCACACAACACCCTTTCCCAACTCAACAGTTTCACAAAATGACTACTGACATTAAAGCAGAGCACTTGTCAACCTTTTGAAGTTTAACTGCTTTATAGTGTTTTATTGTTTTCGTCACTGAAACCTAAGTTTTACTGAGGCAGAGATTATTCATTTTGTTCACCATTGTAAAGCCAGTAACTAGCACCATGCCTGCATTTACTAGGCATTTGATAAATTTTTGTTGAGTGAATAAATCATAAAGCAATGAAAACAGATCTTAATAAAACTAACAAATGAGCACTTGTTGGAAAATTACTTTAATGTTCTCTCTTTTAAAGATAGTCTAAGCTGAGAATCATCTCAGAGGACCTTTTTCCATTTCTTATCTTTTTTTTTTTCATTTAATAAATAGGTTTTTCCCCTGTACCAGGTACTAGGAGTATCCCAAATATCAGTTGGAGCTGAATCTCTTAACTCTGAACATTTTTCTTCTGAACATTTTGCCCAAAAGAGCCATATGGTTTCATCAGAAAAGGGTCAAAGCATATATGCCCATAGCATGTGCTAAATGAAAATGCAAATAAATAGTATTTTACTATTTACTTAGTTAGTGGTTCTCCTCTAGTGTTTTGTGATGAGGAACTTGACATCTAAAAGAATTGTACAATTAAACATCCTATATGTATATTGTGGAATATCTATAAATAAACACTGACAGGCTATAAAGATAATTTGTAACACTTGTAAAACAAAACTAGAATGTTTGCAATTTTCCTATCATGGAATCACATAATTAAAACCTGTGTATATATCATGATGCCTTAGAAATCTACTAAGTAGCTGAATATATAACAAAAGAGGAAACAAAAGCGTGGAAATGAGATTTCATGAAGGTCACAATGAGCAGGCTTTATGCTTTGTCTCTACTATTGTTACTAAACTTTTTCAGTCTTGGGAAAGTTACTTAACATTAAGCCTCAGTTTTCCAATCCACAAAAATGGAATATTAATAACATCATATTGTTATAGAAGTCCACTTTAAAATATTGGTTTTTTAGATTTTTGATATGGACCATTTATTGAATTTATTACAATACTGCTTCTGTTTTATGTTTCAGTTTTTTGGCCCCAAGATATGTGGGATCTTAGCTCCCCAACCAAGGATCAAACCTCCACCTCCTACATTGGAAGGTGAAGTCTTAACCATTGGACTGCCAGGGAAGTCCTTAAAATATTTTGGTTGAATGTTGGTAAAGCATTTA
This sequence comes from Tragelaphus eurycerus, assembly GCA_935064755.1. Lineage (NCBI taxonomy): Eukaryota > Metazoa > Chordata > Mammalia > Artiodactyla > Bovidae > Tragelaphus > Tragelaphus eurycerus. The sequence goes on from CAKXYN010000038.1 coordinate 11,736,829, forward strand.
GCCCACTGCCTATCACACGATAAGCCCAAAACGGGTGGTAACGGTTACTGCTTTTATTAACATAAGGGGGTAGGAACCAGACTTCACCTTTTCTTAGTTTTTATGAAACTGTATCTTGGGAGTGCATTTTTTGCACAAAATTACTTGGGTTTGCTTGGTCCTGTTATGGCAGGAATGCTGAGAAACAGGTGGAGGGAGACAAAAGGGAGGAGGTGACACTATAAAATGACATCCGGTCCACGTGCTGGAGGTCAGATGGTTTCACAAAGCCACCTAAAGACTGTTAACCAGAAGCAAACAAACCTGTGGACGCCGATACAGCTCCCTATTCCCTGTGTGACTTAGATGTGTTTCTAACCTCTCCCCGTTTCCATTTCTTCATCTATAAAATGAGCCCATTGGATGAAAAGCACTGGGTACCAGGCTGCTCTAAAATAGCCAATATGTTCTTATTCTAGTTAGGTTCCTATTTACATAGATTTTCATTTTCCTTATTCTTAGAGCACCAGCTCTGATACCAATCGGACATAACAAAAGTAGTACTTCCCTGCCCAGACCCCGACCACTGTTTGCAAGGTCAGGGTTACCCAGAAAAGGCAGGGGTGGGGTGGGGAGGAAGCTGTCAAAGATACCTGCTGTGCAGGTTACTCTAATAAACGATCCTTTAATTGGCTCCTAGAATGGTAACAACAGCCTGTGTTAAAATTAGTTATTCATTTGTCAACATTTCTGGAGGAAACCTGAAAATCCAATTATCCTCAATTTTATATCTGTTTAGACAGAAACAATATTTCTCAACTTCTTTCTTCCATAGGAAATAAATCACTAAATTTCTAAATGTTTTAAACAAATTTAACTTTTCAGGTTTTAAGGAAATTGACAGAGTATATCCGCACACAACAGCAGGAACACAATGCAGTCTTTTAAAAGAAGGCATCATCAACAATGAAGTGATAGAAGCAAAGAAGAGGAGATAGAAGGATAGCAGAAATGGAAGCAAGAAATTGGGCAGAACACTAAGAAACTACTGATCGGCTGCCCAGTGAGGAATCTTGATCGGAAAAGGACAAAATTGACAAGGAGAGACTGGAGAATGGAGTAAGATTCAAAGGGTTTGCACAGGTAGAATCTGGAACAGGATAAATAGAGAAAAAAGGTTTGCTTCAACCATCAGTTAGGCTTCAAAATGATCTCTGAGCTGGAAACCATCACTCAAAACTGCCTGCTGCATCTGTGGTCTGAGCACTAACAAAATACCATTTTTCTCAAATGAGAAACATGTAACATGTGTTAATTTACACAGCCCTTAAATGCTTTTACAAGCATTATAAAATTAACTTTCATTTGACGTTGCAGAGATTGTATACGAAAATTTGCTAAGCTCTAACAAAAAATTAAATATTCTTTAAAATGGTTCTTTGGCGTCTCAAGTTTTGCGTGTATTTCCACAGAATTATTTTTCCAAAATTGTAACAGAAATAATAAGAAAATATGCTTTAAATATATTTACAAATCTTACCATTTGAAGTTCATTTATCTTGGTGTAACATAATGCTCTGTTATAAAATGCTATATAACTGTTTTTATCCATGTTGATAGCTGTAGTTAAATCTGTAATCGCTAGTTTATAATTCTACAAAGAAAGCATAATTAAGTGAGAAGAGTTCATGATAATAGACTTAAATTTAGTTGTAAAATAAATTCTTGATTCTATCGGAGTTTTGGGACTACTCGTTTAATCATTCTGTGTATCATCCGTGAAATTAAGACAATCAAGCTAATCTTTTACAGAATTAATTAAGAAGGTCCCTTGGTAGGAACTGTTATTATAGGTTTTCTCAGTTGCAAATAAAATTCAATATACAAACAACTATTAACGATTATCTTTTTTCCATTGTTGCTATATGTATCTGTGTGCTTGGTTGCTCTGCTGTGTCCGACTCTGCAACTCTATGGATTATAGCCTGCCAGCCTCCTCTCTCCATGAAATTTTTTAGGCAAGAATACTGGAGTGGGTTGCCATTTCCTATTCCAAGGGATCTTCCCTGCCAAGGGATCAAACCTGCGTCTCCTGCATTGACAGGCAGATTCTTCACCACTAGTGCCACCTGGGATGACCCCTATAGCTCTACAGCAAGCAAAAAAATGAATTTTGTGTGGATAAAAGAGAAGCAAGCTAATTCAGCCAACAAACATTCACCTGAGCTGGCTTGCTTCCGTCACCAGAACTGTCTTTTGCTTCTCTTTGATGCTTCCCTGATAACTTGGACATCCATTTTTATAGACAGTAATTTTCACAGAATTAACAGGTAATGCAAGGTCTTACCTTTGTTTTAAGGTATTATTTGCAAAATAATATTTCATAAGAAATATCTACAAAGAAATGTCAGAAAAGAAAAACAGGGAGAAAAAAATATGCCAAGAACCATTAGACATCAATAGTGTTGCTCACACCTTTTAATTCAGTAATATCCATTTAGGAATCATAACCTTTGATTTTGTTCTATGTGTATTATTTAAAATAGTAAAATTAAAAAAAAAAATCCAAACAATCCAAATGCCCAACAATAAAGTGGTTAAAATATACTATGATGGAATAGTATACAGTCATTAAAACTGGTATCATCTTCAACGATTAACTATAAGAAGCAGGGCACAACACAGATTATTTAAGTAGCACAGTCCCAGTTTTTGGAAGTATATATTTTATTAGGAAAAAAAGACTAAATAAAATATACCAAAATGCTCTCAGGAATTACCATCTGATGGTAGGGAATCAGGTGATTTTAACCTTCTTTATTCCTCATTGTATTTTCTAAATTCTCTATAATGAATACTATTTCCTTAATAAAAATATATAATTAATGCCATTTAAAATATAAATGTCAAAAATAAATATCACTGTTTTATGCAAAATCATTAACTGAAATCCCTTTTGATGTACTGTCAAAGTGCAACACCTTCTATGTAGTTCTGTCCTCATTCCATGGCAATTCTCCTTTCACAGAGAGAAAGAGGAAGTGAGTCCCTCCTTGGCATCTGAGCAGCCACACACTCTAAGATACCAGAGCTTAAGGTAGGACATTCCTTACCCTGCTGTAGTATTTCAGAACTCCTCTGTAGACATAGGCACGCACACTCTGAGGGTAAATTTTGATGGCCTCATTACAACTCAAGATTGCTTTGGAGTATCTGCCTTTCAAACCATAGTAGGCTACTCGACTTAAATATGCCTTTTCAGAGAAAGAGAGGAAGAAAGCGGAAACAGATTATTTCAGTAAAAGCATCAGTTCTGCCAAAATATATATGGTAGTTGGAACAAATTTATGCTATCCAAAGTTGATATAAATCAGACTTTTTGTCACTCTCTTTTATTAAGAAAATTTCAAACTCACAGAATATTGAAAGAATAGTACAGTGAACACCCATACACCTACCACCTGGATTCAATAATTATTAACATTTTGTAATTTTGTTGTTATCTAATTTTTCTGAACAATTTGAAAATAAGTTGTTGACTTTTTAAAAATTCACCCCAAGTCTTTCAGTATACATCTCCTTTGAAGAAGACATTCTCCTACACAACCACATTACCACTGTATATCTTAAAAAATTAGTAGTATTTCCCTAAAATCATTTGATATTTCACCCATATTCAAATCTCATACGCTTTTAAAATCAAGATCCAATGGAGTTTCATCTATTGGATTTTATATTGTCTCTATAGTTTCTTAAAAGGCAGGATACAATGTAACAGCAAAGCAAGAAGTAAATAAATTTCTTTATATAATATAGTATATAAAATCATAATGACTAATAGGTACATTAAATATTAACAAATTTATATATGTTAAAAATCACAAAGCACTTTTACCTATATAATATCCCTGCTGGAAATCATATTTTCAGTTCAATGGAAAATACAGATAATATATATATTATTAAAATAGCTGTAAAGTAGATAAAAGTAACTGTTGCTAACTAGTAACACTTAAAGATTTAATAGTATTAGCAAATTTAACACACTCTCCAAACCAGAGCAATCACCCGTTTAAATACCTGATAATGTTTTGGATCAAGAGTAATCGCACGATTGAAATCCAGGATCGAGCCATTCTTGTGGAGTTTGACTTTACAAAGCCCACGATGATAAAAGCTTTCTGCAAAATCAGGATTTGCTTTCACAGCTTTTGTAAAAGAATCAAAAGCCTAGACGAACATATTGGTAAAAAACAAATCATACAGTGAGTAGAATATATTAGCTAAAAAGTTGATACATTACAGTATATAACTATTATTGAAAAGTTTTTATTTTTTGGTCATTTTAAATATGTTTTTCCCAGTCAACCTTGTGGAGCCAAAAGATATGAATGACCCAGGTTTATTATAATTTACAGGTTCCCTTATTCACAGACTAACATCTATATAATTCATGTTGTTACAATACTTCTGGAGGTGTAATTTTTAAAAAAAAAATTTTTATGTATTTATTTGGCTGCACCAGGTCTTAGCTGTGGTATGCGGGCTCTTTAGTTGTAGCGTGTGGGATCTAGATCCCTGACCAGGGATCACACCTGGCCCCTGTGTTGGGAGCACTGAGTCTTAGCCACTAGGCCACCAGGGAAGACCCTAAGAGGACTTGAATCATTATGTGTCTTATTGTGTTTCCTCAGAGAAATCACAATTAGTATTTATTATTTCCCATGAGGACCAGCAGATACATAGTTACAAAATTTCAAAACAAAAGAACTCCAAAATTTTTTCTAACATTGTAAAGCGAAACTAAGTTTCCCCTGCTTGTCCAAAGGACTAAGAACATGAAAAATATTTGTAATTAATCTCATATGTATTGTAATTTCTTAATGGAAAACTAGCCAAGTTCAATTCTCTTTTAAAGTTATGAAGATACAGGTCTCAGACACCATCCACCCCTATGAATATAAGGACTGGAATGGTATGTGGGTGTATCTGTCTCTGTGTGTGTCTGTGTAGTTGTGAAATATTCAAAAAGAGCTAATGATATGTTTTTTACATATTTATCATACCAGTGAAAATTTTGAAATGGAGACTTGTATAAAATAGTCAAATATTATTAGGCTGGTGCAAACATAATTTTGTTTTTTTCACTGTTGAAATTTGCCATTCGATATTGGGATACATTCTTAAATAAATGTGGTTACATTATGTTATTTTAATACACATTTCTCACTTTATGTTTTTTGCTAATGACTTATTGCTGTTTATTTTATGTTTATTTTAGATTATAAAAATGATGTTAGACAAAAAGCAAATTTGAGCGATTTTCTTAGTGGAGTTCAAAATAGGTCATTAAGCAGTGGAGACAACTCACAACATCAACAACACTTTTGGCCCAAGAACTGCTGTGAATGTACAGCACTGCCGCTGCTACTGCTGTCGCTTCAGTTGTGTCCGACTCTATGCAACCCCATAGACGGCAGCCCACCAGGCTGCCCCGTCCCTGGGATTCTCCAGGCAAGAACACTGGAGTGGGTTGCCATTTCCTTCTCCAATGCATGAAAGTGAAAAGTGAAAGTGAAGTCGCTCAGTCGTGTCCGACCGTCAGCGACCCCATGGACTACAGCCTACCAGGCTCCTCGGTCCATGGGATTTTCCAGTCATGCTCACTGTTTGGTGTTCTGCTGCTGGTCTGATCCACTTCAGCTGTTTGAATCCCAGTGAAACCATTACATGTGAGAAGTATGCTCAGCCCAGTTTTTCTCCGTAACAATGCCCGACTGCATGTTGCACAACCCATGCTTCAAAAGTTGAATGAGTTGCACTATGAAGTTTTGCCTCATCCACCATATTCACTTGACCTCTTGCCAACCGACTACCACTTCTTCAAGCATCTTGACAACTTTTTGCAGGGAAAATGCTTCCACAACCAGCAGAATGCAGAAAATGCTTTCCAAGAATTCATCGAATCCTGAAGCACAGATTTTTACACTACAGGAATAAATAAACTTATTTCTTGTTGGCAAAAATATATTGATTATAATGGTTCCTATTTTGATTAATAAAGATGTGTTTGATAAGGAAGAAGAAGCACCAGTCACAGAAGCTGGTGCTCTGTGACAACCTAGATGGGTAGGATGGGGAAGGAGGTGAGAGGGAGGTTTAAGAGTGAGGGGACATATATATATACCTATGGCCGATTCATGTTGATGGATGGCAGAAACTGTCACAATGTTGTAGAGTAATTATCCTCCAATTAAAAATAAAATAAAATTTTAAAAAATAAGGATTTGTTTGAGCCTAGCTAATAATGATTTAAAGTTCAAGGTCCAAAACTGCAATCACTTTTGCACCAACCTAATAGTTAAATACTTAATAATTGAATAAACTGGTTTGCAATGAACCTGGCCATCTTAACAGCCAGTTTACTCTGATTTTAAGTGTTCAGTTGTCAATAAGAGAAATCAGTGTCCTAATTGTTTTCCATTTATCCTGCATGACATTGATGCACTCAACGTACTGACAATGTGATAAGTAAATTTATACTAAGTGATGAAATTATTTTGCTATAATAATTTCTTACAATTAGATTTATTGTTTTGGTGGGAAACATGCATTAGTCTTTGGAATATTATCAACAAACAAGCATTAATAAAATGTGTTGAATAAATAAAACAACGTAGTAGGTTTTACAATGTGCAGACTGACTATAGTAAGCCAAGCTTCACCAGAAGCTCTGGTCTAGTCCCTCACTGCATAGGTGGCCTTTGGAAATGGAACTGAATGTAAGGAAACAATTTCTAAAACCGTGAAAAACTTATGTGCTTAAATACACAAAATACCAGTTGTAAGTTGCCTTCCTCCATGTAACAAAGACCCAAGTGATACAGACAGTCTGCTGAAGCTGCTAGGGGATTTGGTCCTTTATCAGAATAAGAAATGAGATCCAAGGCCTTTTTAAACATTCTCATGGCTTCCTATAATAATTTTAAAAAGAGAGAGGGAAGGTAATGTTTCTCTATCACATTTATTTAACATGACAGCCTACCTAGTAAAGGGAATTCTGAGTAAACAGCCTTACTCTCATTTCACATGAGGACACAGAGATCTGGTAAAGACATGGATCTTGTCAGTGCACGGTGAGCGAGGACCCAGGTGGAGAGTCTGACCTACCCACGTGCCTGGCCTATAAGTAGGTATGGAAGTAGGCTTACACAAACGGACTTCTGGAACTGTAATTTCTAAACTCTTTTCTTTTTTGTGAAAATTTATGTGAGTTTAATATATGAAATAGAGCCATACAAGACTAATTTCTAAATTCTAAAGGGTATTTTCTCATAGTCTTCAATCAGACTTCAATTTATATACCAGTTTATGACCAGTTGCCTAGTAAGTCTCCTGAAGGCAATGCTGGCCAGCTGTTCTGTAATAGAAGTTCTCTACTGACAATCTCTGAGGCGGTTTTAATCACCCTTTATTTTGTTCTGCTGTGCTCTCAAGGGGGTTCCACTGACATGAGAGAATAAACTAACATCAAAAATTACCCATTTAAACTATTCCGCCAAAAGAGTTGAAATTCATTAATGAAAAAAATTCAATTTCCTAGATAAAGACAGCTTTTCATTATTAGTGACTCTGTGTATTAATCCATATAGAAATGCAGATGCTTATGACTCTTTAGCCCACTTAATGACATGAAATTGCTAAAGAAACGATGAGGTTTAACTTGGATATGCGGTGTCCTTTGTGCCCACCCTTGGTTTCTGCCACACATTTACAGTCCATCTCAACATTCAGTGGCTCAGCTGGTAAAGAATCTGCCTGCAAAGAGGGAAGACCTGGGTTTGATCCCTGGGTTGGGAAGATCCCCTGGAGAAGGTAACAGCTATCCACTCCAGTATTCTGGCCTGGAGAATTCCATAGACTGTATAGTTCATAGGGTCATAAAGAGTCGGACATGACTGAGAGACTTTTCACTTTCAACATTAAACGCAAGACCTTGCTACAGAAAAAACACCAATCAACTTCTCAGTTTCCCTCCTTTTTAATTTTCAAAGTCCCTCTATCTTCTTCATTTCCATCTCTTTCTCTCCTGCCTTTGGATGGTTTCTTCTTCTCAGAGCTAACTCCTTAAGCTGTGCCTTTGACCCCAACTCCATCCCCACAGAAGCCTGCTAGTTCCTTCCACTTATGAATCTCTGCCCCTGCATTGTCTCTTTGACTCCCTACAGTCTTCCATCACATTTACTTTAAAATGAACGCATCTTCACTTCCTCCTGCTTTCTCTTTCAGCTGATGTCCCATCTCTCTTTCCTTCACTACTACAGAAAGTAGTGGTCATCCTTGCGAGGTTTGCAGGGAAGGCATATTTACATTCCAAACACAATACTCTGGGGATAAAAACTTTGAAGAGTTATAAGACTATTATATTAAGTCAAGCAAACTAAAAATATGTTCTAAATTAGGACTAATGACCAGAGAAATAGCGAAAGGAAGTGGATTTGAGAGACATATTTAGAAAGTAGAACCAAGAGAACATGACTATTGATTTGGTATAAAGTGCAAACAAAGTGACCTCATATTTCTAGCAGAGCAATGTCAGGGAGGCAGGGAGGTTAAAGGAAATCTAGGGTTATTCCCAAGAAGGAATTCAATATCATAAAGGTGTCGATTATCCCTAAAATAACCTAGAGAGTCAATGCAATTCAGTCAAAATTCCAGCAGGATTTCTTGTTGCTGTTGTTTTTATTGAGGCATAGTGGCAACCCACTATAGTATTCTTGCCTGGAAAATCCCAAAGACAGGAGCCTGGAGGGTTACAGTTCAGGTGATCACAAAGTCAGACACAACTGAACAGCTGAGCATAGATATTTACAATAGTGTTAGTTTCTGCTGCACAAAGAAGTGAATCAGCTATATGCATACATATATCCTTCCCTCTTGGACCTCCCTCCCACCCACCCTTATCCTACCCATTTGGGTCATCTTAGAGCACTGAGCTGAGTTCCCTGGGCTATACAGCAGGTTCCCACTAGGGTTTTTAATGACTCTTGACAAGCTGAACTTTAAATGTGTATGGAAGAGTAAAGGCTAAAAAATAACTAGGGATTTCCTGAAAAAACATGGTGTGATGACTTGATCTACCAGATGTCAAAAATTACAATAAAGCAACAATAATTAAGACATTGTATTATTAAGCCAGGGGTAGAAATATTGACCAAAGGAACAGAATAGAGAGCCAAAAATTAGTCCCACACATACATAAAAAGCTACAACAGGACAGATGTACTACTTAAATCTTTGATTGAGGAGAACACTTCAGTAAATGATACTGGAACATCTGATTATCCATATGGGGAAAACAAATTTTATCAATATCTCACATTCAAAAATATCTATTTAAGGTAGAGAGAGATCTTAAACTGGAGAAGAGAATAGCAAACCACTTCAGTATCCTTGCCTTGACAACCCCATGAACAGTATGAAAAGGCAAAAAGATATGACACTGAAAGATGAACTCCCCAGGTCAGTAGGTGCCCAATATGCTACTGGAGAAGAGTGGAGAAATAACTCCAGAAAGCATGAAGAGATGGAGCCAAAGCAAAAACAACGCCCTCTGGTCATAGAAGTAAAGTCCAATGCTGTAAAGAACAATATTGCATAGAGAATATTGCAACAATATTGCATAAAGAATAAGGAATGTTAGGTCCGTGAATCACGGTAAATGGGAAGTGGTCAAACAGGAGATGGCAAGAGTGAATATCAACATTTTAGGAATCAGTGAACTAAAATGGACTGGAATGGTCGAATTTAACTCAGAGGACCATTACATCTACTATTGTGGCCAGGAATCCCTTAGAAGAAATGGAGTAGCCATCGTGGTCAACAAGAGTCCAAAATGCAGTACTTGGATGCAATCTCAAAACCAAGAGAATGATCTCTGTTCATTTCCAAGGCAAATCATTCAATATCACAGTAATCTAAGTCTATGCCTCAACCAGTACTGCTGAAGAAACTGAAGTTGAATGGTCCTATAAAGACCTACAAGACCTTTTAGAAAAAAACACCCAAAAAAGATATCCTTTCATCATAGCAGAATGGAATGCAAAAGTAGGAAGTCAAGAGATACCCGGAGTAATAGGAAATTTGGCCTTGGAATACAAAATGAACCACAGCAAAGGCTAGCAGAGTTTTGCCAAGAGAATGCACTGGTCACAGCAAACACCCTCTTCCAACAACACAAGAGATGACTCTATACATGGACATCACCAGATGGTCAACGCTGAAATCAGATTGATTATATTCTTTGCAGCCAAAGATGGGGAAGCTCTATACAGTCAGCAAAAACAAGACCAGGAGCTGACGGTAGCTCAGATCATGAACTCCTTATTGCCAAATTCAGACTTAAATTGAAGATAGCAGGGAAAACCATCAGACCATTCAGGTATGACCTAAATCAAACCCCTTATGATTATACAGTGGAAGTGACAAATAGATTCAAGGGATTAGATCTAATAGACAGAGTGCCTGAAGAACTATGGACAGAGGTTCATGACTTTGTACGGGAGGTAGTGATCAAGATCAACCCCAAGACAAAGAAATGCAAAAAGGCAAAATGGTTGTCTGAGGACACTTTACAAATAGCTGAGAAAAGTAGAGACGTGAAAGGCAAAGGTGAAAGGGAAAGATATAAGCATCAGAATGCAGAGTTCCAAAGAATAGCAAGGAGAGATAAGAAAGCCTTCCTCATCAATCAATGCAAAGAAACAGAGGAAAACAATAGAATGCAAAACTAGACATCTCTTCAAGAAAATTAGATACCAAGGGAACTTTCATGAAAATACGGGCTCAATAAAGGACAGAAATGGTATGGACCTAACAGAAGTACAAGATATTAAGAAGAGGTGGCAAGAATACACAGAAGAATTGTACAAAAAAGATCTTCACAACCCAGATAATCACCATTGTGTGATCATTCACCTAGAGCCAGACATCCTAGAATGTGAACTCAAGTGGGCCTTAGGAAGCATCACTATGAACAAAACTAGTGGAGGTGATGGAATTCCAGTTGAGCTATTTCAAATCCTGAAAGATGATGCTGTGAAAGTGCTGCACTCAATATGCCAGCAAATTTGGAAAACTCAGCAGTGGCCACAGGACTGGAAAAGGTCAGTTTTCATTCCAATCCCAAAGAAAGGCAATGCCAAAGAATGCTCAAACTACTGCACAATTGCACTCATCTCACACGCTAGTAAAATAATGCTCAAAATTCTCAAAGCCAGGCTTCAACAGTACATGAACTTCAAAGTACTTCAAGCTGGATTTAGAAAAGGTAGAGGAACCAGAGAGCAAATGCCAACATCCGTTAGATCATCCAGAAAGCAATGGAGTTCCAGAAAAACATCTAATTCTGCTTTATTGACTATGCCAAAGACTTTGACTATGTATATCACAACAAACTCTGGAAAATTCTTCCAGAAATGGAAATAACAGACCACCTTACCTGCCTCCTGAGAAATCTGTATACAGGTCAAGAAGCAACAGTTAGAACCAGAGATTGAACAACAGATTGGTTTCAAATTGGGAAAGGAGTACATCAAAGCTGTATATTGTCACCCTGCTTATTTAATTTATATGCAGAATACCTCATGTGAAATGCCCAGTCTGGATGAAGCACAAGCTGGAATCAAGATTTCTAGGAGAAATATCAATAACCTCAGATATGCAGATGATGGCTACATGGCACAGGAGCTACCCCATGTCCAAGGTCAGGAGCTGTGGCCGTGAGGAGATACGCCACGTCCAAGGTAAGGAGTAGTGGCTGTGCTTTCCTGGAGCAGCCGTGAAGAGATACCCCATGTCCAAGGTAGTAAGAGAAATACAAGTAAGATAGCAGGTGCTGAGAGGGCACCTGAGGGCTGATAGACTGAAACCACAATCACAGACAACTAGCCAATCTGATCACATGGACCACAGCTTGTCTAACTCAATAAAACTAAGCCATGTCAGGTGGGGCCACCCAAGATGGACAGGTCATGGTGGAGAGGTCTGACAGAATGTGGTCCACTGGAGAAAGGAATGGCAAACCACTTCAGTATTCTAGCTTTGAGAACCCCATGAACAGTGTGAGAAGGCAGAAAGATAGGACACTTAAAGATGAACTCCCCAGGTCGGTAGGTGCCCAACATGCTACTGGAGATGAGTGGAGACATAACTCCAGAAAGAATGAAGGGATGGAGCCAAAGCAAAAACAACACCCAGTTGTGGATGGGACTAGTGGTAGAAGCAAGGTCTGATGCTGTAAAGAGCAACAATGCATAGGAACCTGGAATGTCAGGTCCATGAATCAAGGTAAATGGGAAGTGATCAAAGAGGAGATGGCAAGAGTGAACATCGACATTCTAGGAATCAGCAAACTAAGATGGACTGGAATGGGTGAATTTACCTCAGATCAGGAAGCCCTTAGAAGAAATGGAGTAGCCATTATAGTCAACAAAAGAGTCCAAAATGCAGTACTTGGATGCAATCTCAAAAACGACAGAATGATCTCTGTTCATCTCCAAGGCAAACCAGTCAACATTATGGTAATCCAAGTCTATGCCCCAACCAATAACGCTGAAGAAGCTGAAGTTAAACACTTCTATGAAGACCTACAAGACCTTTTAGAACTAAACCCAAAAAGTACATCAAGGCTGTATATCATTTTCATTATAGGGGACTGGAATGCAAAAGTAGGAAGTCAAGAAACACTTGGAGTACCAGGCAAATTTGGCCTTGGAGTATAGAATGAAGAAGGCAAAGGCTAATAGAGTTTTGCCAAGAGAACGCACTGGACATAGCAAACACCCTCTTCCAACAACACAAGAGACAACTCTACACATGGACATCACCCGATGGCCAACACCAAAATCAGACTGATCATATTCTCTGCAGCCAAAGATGGACAAGCTTTATACAGTCAGCAAAAACAAAACTGGGAGCTGACTGTGGCTCTGATCATGAACTCCTTATTGCCAAATTCAGACTTAAACTGAAGAAAGTAGGAAAAACCACCAGACTATTCAGGTATGACCTAAATCAAATCCCTTATATTATACAATGATTATACAATGGAAGTGAGAAATAGATATAAAGGACTAGATCTGATAGAGTGCTTGATGAACTATGAACGGAAGTTCGTGACATTGTACAGGAGACAAGAAGCAATACCGTTCCCAAGAAAAAGAAATGCAAAAAAGCAAAATGGCAGTCTGAAGAGGCCTTACAAATAGCTGTGAAAAGAAGAGAAGTGAAAAGCAAAGGAGAAAAGGAAAGATATTCCCATTTGAATGCAGAGTTCCAAAGAATAACAAGGAGAGATAAGAAAGCCTTCCTCACCAATCAATGCAAAGAAACAGGAAAACAATAGAACAGGAAAGACTAGAGATCTCTTCAAGAAAATTAGAGATACCAAGGGGACATTTCATGCAAAGATGGGCTCAATAAAGGACAGAAATGGTATGGACCTAACAGAAGCAGAAGATATTAAGAAGAGGCGGCAAGAATACACAGAAGAACTGTACAAAAAAGATCTTCACGACCCAGATAATCATGATGGTGTGATCATTCACCTAGAGCCAGACATCCTGGAATGTGAACTCAAGTGGGCCTTAGAAAACACCACTACAAACACAGATAGTGGAGACGATGGAATTCCAGTTGAGCTATTTCAAATCCTGAAAGATGATGCTGTGACAGTGCTGCACTCAATATGCCAGCAAGTTTGGAAAACTCAGCAGTGGCCACAGGACTGGAAAAGGTCAGTTTTCATTCCAATCCCAAAGAAAGGCAATGCCAAAGAATGCTCAAACTACCACACAATTGCACTCATCTCACATGCTAGTAAAGTAACGCTCAAAATTCTCCAAGCCAGGCTTCAGCAATATGTGAACCATGAACTTCCAGATGTTAAAGCTGGTTTTAGAAAAGACAGAGGAACCAGAGATCAAATTGCCAACATCCGCTGGATCATCAAAAAAGCAAGAGAGTTCCAGAAAAGCATCTATTTCTGCTTTATTGACTATGCCAAAGCCTTTGACTGTGTGCATCACAATAAACTGTGGAAAATTCTGAAAGAGATGGGAATACCAGACCACCTGACCTGCCTCTTGAGAAATCTGTATGCAGGTCAGGAAGCAACAGTTAGAACTGGACATGGAACAACAGACTGGTTCCAAATAAGAACAGGAGTACGTCAAGGCTGTATATTGTCACCCTATTTATTTAACTTATATGCAGAGTACATCATGAGAAACACTGGACTGGAAGAAACACAAGCTGGAATCAAGATTGCCAGGAGAAACATCAATAACCTCAGATATGCAGATGACACCACCCTTATGGCAGAAAGTGAAAGTGAAGTGAAGTCGCTCAGTCAGGTCTGACTCTTTGTGACCCCATGGACTGTAGCCTACCAGGCTCCTCAGTCCCTGGAATTCTCCAGGCAAGAATACTGGAGTGGGTTGCCATTTCCTTCTCCAATGCATGAAAGTGATAAGTGAAGAGGAACTAAAAGCCTCTTGATGAAAGTGAAAGTGGAGAGTGGAAAAGTTGGCTTAAAGCTCAACATTCAGAAAACAAAGATCACGGCATCCGGTCCCATCACTTCATGGGAAACAGACGGGGAAACAGTGGAAACAGTGTCAGACTTTATTTTTGGGGCTCCAAAATCACTGCAGATGGTGACTTAAGCCATGAAATTAAAAGATGCTTACTCCTTGGAAGGAAAGTTATGACCAACTTAGATAGCATATTAAAAAGCAAAGACATTACTTTGCCAACAAAGATCCGTCTAGTCAAGGCTATGGTTTTTCCAGGGGTCATGAATGGATGTGAGAGTTGGACTGTGAAGAAGGCTGAGTGCCGAAGAATTGATGCTTTTGAACTGTGGTGTTGGAGAAGACTCTTGAGAGTCCCCTGGACTGCAAGGAGATCGAACCAGTCCATTCTGAAGGAGATCAGCCCTGGGTGTTCTTTGGAAGGAAAGATGCTGAAGCTGAAAGTCCAGTACTTTGGCCACCTTATGGGAAGAGTTGACTCATTGGAAAAGACTCTGATACTGGGAGTGATTGGGGGCAGGAGGAGAAGGGGATGATAGAGGATGGCTGGATGGCATCACTGACTCGATGGATGTGAGTCTGAGTATACTCTGGGAGTTGGTGATGGACAGAGAGGCCTGGTGTGCTGCAATTCATGGGGTCGCAAAGAGTCAGACATGGCTGAGCAACTGAACTGAACTGAACTGATGGCTTTTCCAGTAGTCATGTATGAATGTGAGAGTTGGATTATAAGGAAAGCTGAATGTTGAAGAACTGATGCTTTTGAACTGTGGTGTTTGAGAAGATTCTTGAGAATCCCTTGGACTGCAAGGAGATCGAACCAGTCATCTTTAAAGGAAATCAGTCCTGAACATCCATTGGCAGGACTGATGCTGAAGCTGAAACTCCAATATTTTGGCCACCTGATGCGAAGAACTGACTCATTAGTAAAGACCCTGATGCTGGCAAAGATTGAAGGCAGGAGGAGAAGGGGACAACAGAGGATGAGATGACTGGATGGCATCACCTATTTGTTGGACATGAGTTTGAGCAACCTCCAGGAGTTGGCCAGGGAGGCCTGGTATGCTGCAGTCCATGGGGTTGCAGAGTCAGACACAACTGAGTGACTGAACTGAACTGAACTGAGATCTCAAATTTGAAAAGCAAAACTTTTAAACTCTTAGAAGAAAATATTGGGAAGTATCTTACGACCCTGGTGTAGAAAGGGAATTTTTAAACAAGAAATTTTTTTAAAATATTTTTTATTTATTTATTTGACTGTGTCAGGTTGTGGCATGTGGGATATAGTTAGCTGACCAGGAATCGAACCCAGGCCCCCTCCCCTGCGTTGGGAACTCAGAATGTTAGCCACTGGACCACCAGGAAAGTCCAAACAAGAATTTTTTTAAGGCTGTGACAATGAAACAAAAAGTAGATATAGTCAACTACATTAAAATTAAGACCCTCTGCTCATTAAAAGACATCATAAATAAAATTTAAAAAGCAGGCACAAAGTTTAAGAGAATATATGACACACATGCCACCAGCCAAGGATTCATACACAGAACTTAATTTTTTCAATGCGAACAAGACAAACAAAAATGTGTACAGGAAATGGATAGAACAGGAACTGTGAGCGGCTATTAACCTATAAAATGATGCCTCAACTTTCACTCAAACTGAAAAATGTAAATTAAGACCACAGACAGTTTTATGCATCAAATTGACAAAAATAAAGTTGACAATACCAGTTATCATAAGATGGAGATAAGCAATAATACTCATACACCACAGGTACAAGAATAAATTGGTAGAAGCCTATGGAACGATGTGCCATTTTCTTGAAAGTCAAACATTTATATCCTCTGCTGCTGCGGCTGCTGCTAAATCACGTCAGTTGTGTCCGACTCTGTGCGACCCCATAGACGGCCTCCCACCAGGCTCCCCCGTCCCTGGGATTCTCCAGGCAAGAACACTGGAGTGGGTTGCCATTTCCTTCTCCAATGCATGAAAGTGAAAAGTGAAAGTGAAGTCGCTCAGTCGTGTCCAACTCCTAGTGACCCCATGGACTGCAGCCTCTATGTTCCAGCTATGTTAACAGAAGACATGAAAAAGAATGCTTATAGCAACCTTACTCTTAAGAGGAAAAAAAAAATAAAAGGGAATAACCTAAAGGTTAATTAACAGAAGAATCAATAAGTGAATGGCATGATTTAGTTTTGTTAAAAAATGTATATATAAGCTGTAATTCTAAGCACAATATAAAAAATCCACTAATGGGTTTAGTAAACATTACTGAAACGTTTTTCACCTTGTTTCTCTTGGCCTTCATTTGAGCTTTTGCTAATAGAATACACATGGGGACATCAGGCTTATTCAACGTGATCCCATCCAAGACCTGAATGGCCTTGTCGTGGTTCTCACAAAAGGAATAAATGAGTGCCTGCTGTATAGGACTCAACTCAATGAGACCTGAAAGGAAAAGAAAGTTTATCAATAACTTTGCCAAGTATTTAGGCTTCGATATAATTGTTTTTAGGCAGTCAAGCAATTCAATATTCTGTTTTTACAATATGAATTTAATAAATCAATATGATACTAAAATCTATTTATTATCACTAAACAATAAGACATTCCAATTACAACCAAAAAAACAATAGTATAAGCTTGATATAGCCTGTATTAATCTCGGGGCTTTCCAGGTGGTAAAGAAGCCACCTGCCAATGCAGGAGACACAAGAGATGTGGATTCTATCCCTGAGACAGAAAGATCCCCTGGAGTAGGAAATGGCACCCATTCCAGTGTTCTTCCCTGGAAAATTCCATGAACAGAGGAGCCTGATGGGCTACGGTTCATGGGGTTGCAAAGAATCAAACATGACTGAGCACACACACACATACATAATAATCTCTCACAAAACTCACCAGGTTATGAGGCATTTTACAAATTGATTGCTGCTGCTGCTGCTAAGTCGCTTCAGTCGTGTCCGACTCTGTGCGACCCCATAGACGGCAGCCCACCAGGCTCCCCCGTCCCTGGGATTCTCCAGGCAAGAACACTGGAGTGGGTTGCCATTTCCCTCTCCAATGCATAAAAGTGAAAAGTGAAAGTGAAGTCGCTCAGTCCTGTCCGACTCTTAGCGACCCCATGGACTGCGGCCCACCAGGGTCCTCCATCCACGGGATTTTCCAGGCAAGAGTACTGGAGTGGGGTGCCATTGATTACATACATGCAAAATTGATGTTTTAAAGTTTCAAAATCCAACTCTTTCAAGTGCACTCTTCGTGCTAGCTATACATAGCTATAGCAAATAGTATAAAAAGATTAAAAAAGTATTTTAAAATTAAGACAATGTTATAATTTTGCATTGATTATATTTACCTGTGTTCATTTCTGCTACTTGATAAATAGTGAACTTTGCAAGATCATAGCATCTCATCCTAAGAAGATACTGTCCTCTGGAAGAAATAACATTCTTTAAATCTAAGCAATTAAAAATAATCTGTATTTTTCTAAAATAAAGATTTTTATATTACTTAAGACCTTAAGTTATGTTTATTCACACTTACATATACATGACAAAAACTGTGAAATTTACGAATATTTGTGTAAGTCTAAGTAAGCCAATTAGCCTGGGGATGTGAGAACAAAACAATTTAGCAAATGTGAACCTGAAAGGAAAATATTCAAGTCTTTTTTTAATCAAAATTTAAAATGTTACACTCTGCTGCTGAGAAATTTTAAAGCTAAACACAGGTCAAGGGGACATAAAAAGGGAGAAGTATTTACATAAATTGTTAAAATATGGTTCAAGAGTTAAAACACAAAGCAAGCTCTTATCAGAAAGCACTGTTAGAGTCCATTTTCCCACATCTGTAAATCCACTTCCTATGTTAGTAATTATATTTTTGGTAGTGATAACTCATAATCTGCAATGGGTCCTTTCATAGGAAACTCTACTGGGTCTAAAATACAGTTCAAAGTATCGTGTTGTTTTTTTTTTTTTTTCACTGAATTATCCAAGGTTTATACTTGGTACCTCTGCAGACACAATTAAAATATATTGCCTCATTTTCATGAGATCTGGGGTAACTATCTAACCAGTAATCTAGATAAGCCTCAAAGAACTTTTTGAAACAAGGATAGAACAAAGGGAAAGATCTGCTTATTACATAAATTATCTTAAAATTCAACAAAAACAGTTAACTATATTTGACTTGCTGATTGGGAGATGGCCATTTCTGGGAGATTAAATGTAAGACAAAGAGGTCAGGAGGATCAAGAAAGAACTAAGGATTCCAACAGCTAGCTCAGATTCTCTTATCCCAAGAAGAATTCTATTTCTATGCTCATACCTTATTATATATAATTGGATTCCATCTGGCTGAAGGTGGATAGCATAAGATAACTCTCTTACTGCCTTTTTCAGTTTGTGCAACTGTTGAGTGATAAACAGAAATTTAGCTCATAATAATACTAATTGCTTCCTTTCTGATATTTATTTCCTCCCATTCTTCAATACAGAAATTGTGCAGGAATTCCTCAATGAACATGGGATATAGTGAAGTAAAAAAAAAAAAAAAAAAAAAGATGCTAAGTCTTCTGGTTTTTTAAATTATCTTTAAGTTTGAAGAATGATTACACAGACCCACAAATACATAGTTTTAGATAAATATGATTATATCATGCATTCTAGTTACTTTCACTTAGCTTTTACTCTAGCTTTTCAGTTTTTCTCCCTCAACCATAGCATCTTTTATACCAAACATTACTCATGTTAATAAACTAGATCGCAAAGGAAGGTAAAATAAAAAGTCAATTCCACTTAAAAATAAGAGAGGAAAAACAAGCTTGCACTTAAAGGGTAAAATGAATGAGTGAAACAAAATACAATGATGAAAAAGATATGTTTTAAAATCAATATACAATGAAAAGTAAACATTGATTCTTATCTTAATACAGGTTACACAGCATAATCTGGATTTGTACAAATTTTTACAACATTCAGTTCAGTTCAGTTGCTCAGCTGTGTCCAACTCTTTGCGACCCCATGAACCACAGCACACCAGGCCTCCCTGTCCATCATCAATTCCCAGAGTATACCCAAACTCATGTCCATTGAGTTGGTGATGCCATCCAACCATCTTGTCCTCTGTCGTCCCCTTCTCCTCCCACCTTCAATCCTTCCCAGCATTAGGTATGTTACAAAAGGAGGAACTAAACAGATTCCAGCAAAATGAACCTGGAACAACAAATGACTCCCCTTACTATGCTGACATGGTGATCCAAATTTATTTGCACATGGAAGTAGACATACAGAGTGGGTCACGTCAAAAGAGGGAATTCAAAAGGAAGGAGTTTGAGATGTGTTTAATTCCGGCTTGCTGCTTCTCAAACTGACTGACCAGGTTGGTGTAATTAATAAACCACCTCGTCATATATTTGCATTGCTCCACCTGGTTCCAACAACGGACATAGCTATGCACGAGAAAACCCTGACTGGGAATGATGGAGGCTCATTCTCTGGTCTTTACAAACTTTCCTGGGATTGAACTTCTCCAGGCAGCATGAAATCAGATTTACCCTCGAGGCTGAATCCACACTGTAGGCAAAGGTATTCTTCTACATACATACACAGGGTTTGGTTTGTCACTGTTTCATCTACAAGGGATCATAGCATACACACTTTATACTCTTCTAAATCTTGCTCTAGAGTATCTTGAAAATCCCTCTAAATCAGCTGGTATAGTCCTAATTATTCTTTTCATTGGCTACATAATGCTCTACAGTGTGAATACAATGTAATTTACTCAAACATTAGAAATATTTGCCCCCTCACAACAATAAGTCTTTGAATATATGTCCTTACACCTTGGTGTAATGCTAGTGCTTTGGTTTCTAAGTATGCTCAGAGGAAACTTCTGCATAAGGCCTCAGCTCCATCTACAGGGAGTGACACAAAAGGGTCATACTCCATCCCCATCCCTTCCCAAAGGGAAACTCTCCCTGGGGACAAGGCCAAAATGGCCACAGGGTCATCCACCTCCACCATAGGGAAGGTAAGGACTCTTGAGTGGGACTCTAGTCACACTGGGCTCTGAGATGTTGACAATGAGAACAGAGCCTCTAGCAAACTCCCATTGGACATGTAGTGTGGGCAAGAAATAAACTTTATTTTAAGATGATGACTTTGAAGTTTTGTCTGTTGTTGCTGTTTTTCCATAGCATAACACCCTATCTTGACTAAAACCTACATGAGGAGAGGACTTGGAGGAGATGAGGGCCAAAAGGTAACGAGAAGCCAGTTCACATGAACTCTTGCAGACCTTTGGCTTTTGCAGGATATTTGGCTTTTATGCTGAGCACACAAGGGAAGCTACTGAAGGGTTCCAGGCAAAAAAGTAAAATAATCTGATTTATGTTTTAACAGGATCATTATGCTGTTGTTTTGAAAATCCATCAAAAAGGAAAAAAGAACAGAAGCAGCAAGGCCAGGAGGCTACTGCAATAACCAGTGAGAAATGACAGTATCTTGGACAGGGTGGTTAGTAATGGAGCAGTAGAAAGGAATATCTGCTTTGAAAAGTAGACACAACTAGCTAACACCGTATATCTTTGGAAAGTCAAATTCGGTTGGAGTCAGGAAGAACTTTTATTATTTACTGCATTGTTTGAATTTTACACTAAGCATACATTAGTTTCTTAATTTAAATAACTTGTAAAATTTAAACCAAATTTAAAGGAAAATGTGAATGGTTTGGATCCCATCCAGTGCACAGGTCCCATTCTAGAGAATAAGACTGCGAATGGTTTTTAATTTATTCTTATTTACATACATATATTACATATATATATATTGCTTTCATAATAAGAAAAAAAGGCATTATTTAAAGAAAATAAAAGACAGAAATTCACACCTCATCAGGAGAGGCTTTATAAGAGGGCTTTTCTAATTAACTGAATCTATTTAATACCTAATATGCATTACTTATAAATGCACTAGGCTCGGTAATTAGCTGAAAAAGAATACATAGATATATTTTAAATTATACTATTTAACAACTATTCAGAAAATTAAAACTTTTTTTAAAAAATCAAGCATCTCAAACTTTAGATACCTTATTATAGGCTTCTGCTCGACAAATATAGCTTTGAATATACATAGGGTCATGTCTTATAGCCTCAGAAAAATATGAAATGGCTTCAATGTAGTTATCCAGATGTAGCAGATATATGAGGCCAATATTTATATAGGCCAAAGTCATGGTTCTTTAAAAAAAAATAACAAACCAAAATATCCTTAGACATTTTAACTATTCCAAATGTTCTCCAATTATAAATGAACCTAATAAGATATATACAGCAATTTATTCAAGGGTTCATTCTCAGGGTTTTACTAAAGCAAAGTAAACCAATTAGCTACTTTCTATTAAAAATTACAAACACCTTCATAAAATCCTTTATAAGGAATAAACATCTGTAGGATTTATCCTAGGAATAGATTTCCTAAAGTCTTCTTGACTCTTAACAATACTTCACTCTTTTTTACTTAATCTTGACTTATCTTGAATAACAAGCTTAGTTTTCCTCAAAAGCTTTTGCCTCAGTCTATGTTATATTTGCCCTGAGAAAGGGTGTGGAACAATAAGAAACAGCAAGGCTTAGGGTTAAAAATCCTCTCCACAGAGTTATTAACCCAGCTGCTTTTCTATATCAAATAAATACTGTTTTTCTCTCTTCAGTTCAGTCACTCAGTCGTGTCCGACTCTTTGCAACCCCATGAATCACAGCACGCCAGACCTCCCTGTCCATCACCAACTCCCGGAGTTCACTCAGACTCACGTCCATTGAATCAGTGATGCCATCCAGCCATCTCATCCTCTGTCATCCCCTTCTCCTCCTGCCCCCAATCCCTCCCAGCATCAGAGTCGTTTCCAATGAGTCAACTCTTCACATGAGGTGGCCAAAGTACTGGACTTTCAGCTTCAGCATCATTTCTTCCAAAGAACACCCAGAGCTGATCTCCTTCAGAATGGATTGGTTGGATCTCCTTGCAGTCCAAAGGACGCTCAAGAGTCTTCTCCAACACCACAGTTCAAAAGCATCAATTCTTTGGCGCTCAGCCTTCTTCACAGTCCAACTCTCACATCTATACATGACCACAGGAAAAACCATAGCCTTGACTAGACGGACCTTTGTTGGCAAAGTAATGTCTCTGCTTTTTATTATGCTATCTAGGTTGGTCATAACTTTTCTTCCAAGAAGTAAGTGTCTTTTCATTTCATGGCTTAAGTCACTATCTGCAGTGATTTAGAACCCCAAAAAATAAAGTCTGACACAATTTCCACTGTTTCCCCATCTATTTCCCATGAAGTGATGGGACTGGATGCCATGATCTTCATTTTCTGAATGTTGAGCTTTAAGCCAACTTTTCAATCTCCTCTTTCACTTTCATCAAGAGGCTTTTGAGTTCCTCTTCACTTTCTGCCTTAAGGGTGGTGTCATCTGCATATCTGAGGTTATTGATATTTCTCCCGGCAATCTTGATTCCAGCTTGTGTTTCTTCCAGTCCAGAGTTTCTCATGATGTACTCTGCATAGAATTTAAATAAGCAGGGTGACAATATACAGCCTTGACATACTCCTTTTCCTATGTGGAACCAATCTTTTGTTCCATGTCCAGTTCTAACTGTTGCTTCCTGACTTGCATACAGGTTTCTCAAGAGGCAGGTCAGGTGGTTTGGGATTCCCATCTCTTTCAGAATTTTCCACAGTTTATTGTGATCCACACAGTCAAAGGCTATGACACAGTCAATAAAGCAGAAATAGATGCTTTTCTGGAACTCTCTTGCTTTTTCAATGATCCAGCGGATGTTGGCAATTTGATCTCTGGTTCCTCTGCCTTTTCTAAAACCAGCTTAACCATCTGGAAGTTCATGGTTCATGTATTGCTGAAGCCTGGCTTGGAGAATTTTGAGCATTAATTTCCTAGCGTGTGAGATGACTGCAATTGTGCGGGAGTTTGAGCATTCTTTGGCATTGCCTTTCTTTGGGATTGGAATGAAAACTGACCTTTTCCAGTCCTGTGGCCACTGCTGAGTTTTCCAAATTTGCTGGCATACTGAGTGTAGCACTTTCACAGCATCATCTTTCAGGATTTGAAATAGCTCAACTGGAATTCCATTGCCTCCACTAGCTTTGTTCATAGTGATGCTTCCTAAGGCCCACTTGACTTCACATTCCAGGATGTCTGGCTCTAGGTGAATGATCACACCATCGTGATTATCTGGGTCGTGAAGATCTTTTTTGTACGGTTCTTCTGTGTATTCTTGCCACCTCTTCTTAATATCTTCTGCTTCTGTTAGGTCCATACCATTTCTGTCCTTTATCTAGCCCATCTTTGCATGAAATGTTCCCTTGGTATCTCTAATTTTCTTGAAGAGATCTCTAGTCTTTCCCATTCTGTTGTTTTCCTCTATTTCTTTGCCTTGGTCGCTGAGGAAGGCTTTCTTATCTCTTCTTGCTATTCTTTGGAACTCTGCATTCAGATGCTTATATCTTTCCTTTTCTCCTTTGCTTTTCACTTCTCTTCACAGCTATTTGTAAGGCCTCCCCAGACAGCCATTTTGCTTTCTTAGAATCAAACAATTTGCAATGTAGAACTTAGAAATTGTGTTCCATGCCTCTATTTCAAAATGAAGAAACTACACATCTTTAGCCCAGCTTTATAGAAGTCCTGACCCTTTGCCTACTGCCCACTTTCTGGCTTTCTGCAACTGAAACTCACTTCTTTCTCTTCCTGACTCAAAAATATCCCAAAGAAAACCACTGCAGCCACTATGGAGCCATGCTCCAAGACCTTCCTAAGTCAAGTTCCATGTTTACCCCAAAGAAGCTAAGTAAGCAGTCTGTCGGATGGCACGAAAATGGCATAATTTGTTACTTTTCTGACAACTTCCATTTTAACGAATGCTTCTTTGGAAAGAAGGGGAATTATTTAATTAAATTCTGTTTTTAGAGTCTGGTTTTCTGACTAGTGTATATAACCTTCAGTCTGTTTCTTCCTGAACCTATATTCTAATGGTATTCGCTTTTTTCTTTTGCATTACTAAACAAAATGCAGTCAGAAGTTCTAAACAGAGGATTTCCTTCCATTGAGTCATATATTGTGCATTGTAATGATATATCAAGCAGAATATTTTGCCATTATTTTAGAAATAGATGACAATTTTCCATGAACTTAACTTCAAAAAGTTCTAACCTGGTCATCCCCAAACTTCTCTTAATTACTGGTTGATTTTGTTATCTGTGAATATAAACTCCCCCTCAAACCCATTCATCCCCTAAAATTTGCAGAAGCAGCTGAGGCAAACAGCTGTTGAGAAAAGTCCTTATTTTAGAAGTAATCTTATTTTTGGATCAGATCAGATCAGATCAGATCAGTCGCTCAGTCGTGTCCGACTCTTTGCGACCCCATGAACCGCAGCACGCCAGGCCTCCCTGTCCATCACCAGCTCCCGGAGGTCACTCAGACTCGCATCCATCGAGTCAGTGATGCCATCCAGCCATCTCATCCTCTGTCGTCCCCTTCTCCTCCTGTCCTCAATCCCTCCCAGCATCAGAGTCTTCTCCAATGAGTCAACTCTTCGCATGATGTGGCCAAAATACTGGAGTTTCAGCTTTAGCATCATTCCTTCTAAAGAAATTCCAGGATTGATCTTCTTCAGAATGGACTGGTTGGATCTTCTTGCAGTCCAAGGGACTCTCAAGAGTCTTCTCCAACACCACAGTTCAAAAGCATCAATTCTTCGGTGCTCAGCCTTCTTCACAGTCCAACTCCAAGTAGTTTATAATTCTAGGGTGACTTTATATTTGTCCCATTTTTACAAAGTTACTAATGATGAGGGGAGAAAGCTTTTTCTTGCATTTTTGGTATTTTCTTAATTTTATACAAAAGTGAAATCAGTAAGAATGAAAAAGTAAACATACCTTTCTAGAGAAATAACGGCTTCAAAGTCACAAATTGCTAGCAACCAAAGTTTCAGATCTGCATAGAGTATGCCCCGATGTAGGAAACAACTAAGATTCTCATAGCCATCATTTATGAGAGCTTAAAAATAAAGGTATATATCTTATTCAGGTTGTGAGCAAACATATTTGACTTATATTTTACCCTATACTCCTTCCTACAGATTATTTTTATTTTTCAACATTATATAAAATAAAACATATCTATGGGTGTAATTCCTTAGTGAGTAAAAATAGTACTCACATATAAAAGCATATTTGTTTATAAATAACAATGTGATTATCCTGGTTCACAAATTCATTAGAGCTGGAAGACACCCTGGTGGGAATCCAGGTAATCTACAAATGAAAAGATTAAGGTCCACATTGCTAATGCAAACCAGTGTCAAAGATGGGCCTAGGATCTAACCTCTGATTCACTTCAGTGAACTGCAGTCAGAAAGGTGTCATCACCCTTGATGGTCTGTTATTATCAGGTATACAGGAAAGCATCATTACCGGCCAAACAACAGGTACAAGCCCAGACTGGGACAGACGGCAGAGGCCAGGCTTACACACATAAACCAGGAAGGGCAGCTCAAAGAGACCACTCCAGTGCATATAGACCGCGGAGTTAAGGTGGGCAAGTTGACCATGCACGTCCCAAATAACAGAAGCATAGGGCACAAGTAACCTCCTCTCAGGACTCCGGGTGTGTGGGCCTCACCAGTGACCAGTCTAGTCAGTCAATCCTAAAGGAAATCAACCCTGAATATTCACTGGAAGCTCCAATACTTTGGCCACCTGATGCGAAGAGACAACTCACTGGAGAAGACCCTGATGCTGGGAAAGACTGAAGGCAGAAGAGAAGAGGGTCACAGAGAATGAGATGGTTGGATGGCATCACCAACTCAATGGGCAGCAGTCTGAGCAAACTCCAGAAGACACCGAAGGACAGGGAAGCCTGGTGTGCTGCAATCCATGGGATCACAAAGAATCAGACACGACTTAGCAACTGAACAACAACCAGTCAGTCTAGAGGTCATCTCACATTTCTCCCTCAGCTTTCAAAAACATGCAGTGAATTAGATGAGATTTACACAATATATGATCTACATCTTCCAAGTTTCTCGAGAGCACATTCTAGCTAAAAAGGAAAAGTTTTCAAAAAAAAAAAAAGATACATAATGGTCACAGTCCGGGGCACAAATATTCACAGTACTATATTCTGGGAAGTATATTGAGTATAAGCAATGAACACACAGATTAAGTAATCACTTGAAGGTCATTTGACTTCTCAGTTTACAGTATGACTGTCTAACAAGGAGAAAGTTAGCTGCAGTTTGTGTGGTTGCTCTGAAAAACAGAAACATTCTCTTTGGGGGGAAAAAAATGTATTAGAATTACTTAACCCCTCTGTGCATCGATTTTCTCATCAGTAAAATGGAGATGATAATAGTACCTGCCTCATAGCATCATTCTGAAGAGTAACTGAGACACTCCCTATATAGCATTTAGAATAGTACCTGGAAAGTTGTGAAATGTCTAATGAATGTTAGATATTGTTATTAGCTTAGAGAAATATCTTGAGGGTCCATTTAATGAAAGATAAAACTCCTTAGGCTAACCTATAGGAAAGGACTGAGGCCAAAATAAAGTTGGTCAGCTCTGAATAATCAACTGACAAGGATTTATATTATTGTGATAGCCTAGAAAAAAGGGGATGAGGAGTCCAAGACATGGAGAAGAGGGAAATATGAGAAAGTGGCTTTTAGGAAAAATGGGAAGACAGGGGTTTGGCCAGGTGGCAGATGTACAGGGCTGACAGAGACTAATAAAAGATGAACCTTCAGAAATAAAGGTGTTTAACCTTCAATTTTAAATTATCTGTTCTAACTTTATCCAACAACCCCTACAACATTCAGTAACAGATGGTAACCATGAGAAGTGAACTGGTGAACCAAAACAGAGAATCAATCAGAGAGAAGTAATTAGAGACAAAGATTACAAAAGAAGTGAACAAGAATCCTCAGTTCCAGGAATCGCTGGCGATAGAAGGGAGGACACTAGACTCCTCTCGGCGCATAGGGTGGGCTCTGAGTTATTTTATTTGCATATTCATGGGAAAGGTGACTTCAGAAGTCAGATGGACTTAGAGATATCAATACATGATCATCTGTTATTGACTCCCCTGAACAGCTGTCTATTCTCTTCCTAAGTAAGGGTCTAGGGGTTTCCTTAAGCTCTAGATTCTGCCTCATCAAGAATGTCGGGATTCTAACACTTTGCACCCAGGTGAACACAGCCATGTCTGGAGTGTTGAACCCTGGCTGGAACAGCTGGACACTGTTTACTGAGCACTTATTCTTTGTACAGAACTGTGCTGGACATACTTGTGGACCAAGAATGTACTGGTACAGAGTAAGGTGGAAATGGCCACTTTTAGCTGTTGGCATCCTCTTACCGAGGATTCCCATTTTCAGTTTAAGGGTTACAAAACTCCGAATTTGACTAATTCATCGGCTGGGCCTATGGAGTGAGACTCATCCCACCAGGAAAATTTACTATCATTTTAGCAAGATGACTAGGAAATAGGCCTAGATTTCCAGAAATAGCCTCAGAAGTTCATTTCTTTGATATGATATTTTCTCTTTGTCACTGTTATACACACGTAAACATATACACAATCACACACACTAAAAGGGAATATTAGAAACACTTTTAGCTAAACTATTATAGCTTCAGAGAAGGCAATGGTACCCCACTCCAGTACTTTTGCCTAGAAAATCCCATGGATGGAGGAGCCTGGTAGGCTGCAGTCCATGGGGTTGCTAGGAGTCGGACATGACTGAGCGACTTCACTTTCACTTATCACTTTCATGCAATGGAGAAGGAAATGGCAGCCCACTCCAGTGTTCTTGCCTGGAGAATCCCAAGGATGGCGGAGCCTGGTGGGCTGCCGTCTATGGGGTCACACAGAGTCGGACACGACTGAAGTGACACAGTAGCAGCAGCATTATAGCTTACAAGTATAAACAAATACATGTGCTATATAAATATACATTGCTACTGCTAAGTCACTTCAGTCATGTCCAACTCTGTGTGACCCCATAGATGGCAGCCCACCAGGCTCCCCCGTCCCTGGGATTCTCAAGGCAGGAACACTGGAGTGGGTTGTCATTTCCTTTTCCAATGCATGAAAGTGAAAAGTGAAAGTTAAGTTGCTCAGTCATGTCCAACTCTTAGCAACCCCATGGACTGTAGCCCACCAGGCTCCTCCATCCACATACACATATTACATCAGTCATCCCACATTAGTATCCCACTCCATGAAAGTAAGCTGCTGAACCTCAGATTAAATCCCCATATATGTGCCATTGAAGGTGAAGTACCTGAAACACTGTAATCCTGGAGCGCTCTAAGAGGGTTACTTTTCCTAAATAAGCAGGCTCTATAATACAATGCTAACCAGTTATTAGGATCTAAGTGAACTGCAATAGAAAGATCTTGAACTGCTTGCTTATAAAAGTGTCGTTTAAAATATGCTCTCCCTCGGTACATCCTAGAAAAAGAGAAAAATTCATTTTAACACGTACAGAAAAATATAAATTTTCTCTTTTGGCAAACCTATACAACTAATTTTATATTTGAATAACAATTGGTGGTTATTTCCCTTTGCTTCTCAGGAAAGTTTAGTCACAATGTTAACAGCAAAAGAGATATAAACTTTTTATAAATATATATAAATGCTAATATTAATAATGTTATATATTAATTGTACACTTATGAATTTATTATATTTCTTGTATGTATCAGAGAGGTGTGTCAATAAAATAAATGAAATACCAAAGATACATCCAAATAAATGGGAGATTTCTCTATCTACATGCATTAAAGATATTACATCAGTTTCATGAGTTGAACTCTATCTCCATTAATTTCTGACTTCAGTTCCTAAATTTTCATTGACCTAGATCAACACTGAAAAATCTCGTCTTCAATCAGTTAATAATGTAAAGCAAATCAGCTTTTATTACTAAAATAAAAAAAGGCAATTAAGGAAAAACAGGAAGAATAAGCTACTAGGCTGCCTGCTCTGAAGAAGCTAAACCCAGAGGGAGGAAAAGAGATGCTCAAGAAGGTTATAATGGGGAAAAAAAATGATAATTTGAAATAAAGAGTGCAGCCAGTACCAGAGGTCTTTCAAAAGCACCAAGACTCAGGATATTTTATACTGGAGTAAAATATTTTTTACCCCACACGTAAAAAATGTCTTATGTACCTTTTAATAAACATAAAATCTGACATTTATTTTTAATAATTTCTACTTGCTAAAGAATATTAATTAACTTTTAAGTCTACATATGATTCTGAACTTAAAATCTTACAGAATAAATCTTTAGTGATGTTTTTTGTAGGACTTCATCTAGAACGTGTTTGATGAATTAAGTCACGTCAATTCTTCAAAAACACTGATGTTCGCATCTGTTTCTGCTTTCATTTCCACTGCCTCAATATTGAAGATGCTCATCAGATCACACCTAGGCTACTATTTTATCCCTTTCCTGTCTCTAGAGGGCTATGATTTGATCACCAGATAATAAACATCAAGAGGATCTTCCCCACCCAGGGATTGAACCTAAGTCTCCTGCATCTGCTGCACCGCAGGCAGATCCTTTACCAGAGAGCCACCAGGGAAGTCCTTTCTGTAAGTAATCCCCTTCAAGTCAAGAAGCAGACAACCAGAATAGAACAATAACTAGGGAAGAATTTTTAAAGAGCTTCAAAAAACTTTGCCCTCCCTTCAAAAGGCTGCAAGCTGGAATAGTTTTAGAAGTAAATGATTTCAAACTTTCAAAGAACAAAAATTATCCAATCCTAAAGGACATACCTAGAGATCTCTTCAAGAAAATTAGAGATACCAAGGGAACATTTCATGCAAAGATGGGCTCCATAAAGGACAGAAATGGTATGGACCTAACAGAAGCAGAAGATATTAAGAAGAGGTGGCAAGAATACACAAAAAAACTGTACAAAAGAGATCTTCACGACCGAGATAATCACGATGGTGTGATCACTCATCTAGAGCCAGACATCCTGGAATGTGAAGTCAAGTGGGCCTTAGAAAGCATCACTACGAACAAAACTAGTGGAGGTGATGGAATTCCAGTTGAGCTATTCAAATCCTGAAAGATGATGCTGTGAAAGTGCTGCACTCAATACGCCAGCAAATTTGGAAAACTCAGCAGTGGCCACAGGACTGGAAAAGGTCAGTTTTCATTCCAATCCCAAAGAAAGGCAATGCCAAAGAATGCTCAAACTATGGCACAATTGCAGTCATCTCACACGCTAGGAAAGTAATGCTCAAAATTCTCCAAGCCAGGCTTCAGCAATATGTGAACCGTGAACTTCCTGATGTTCAAGCTGGTTTTAGAAAAGGCAGAGGAACCAGAGATCAAATTGCCAACATCCGCTGGATCATGGAAAAAGCAACAGAGTTCCAGAAAAACATCTATTTCTGCTTTATTGACTATGCCAAAGCCTTTGACTGTGTGCATCACAATAAACTGTGGAAAATTCTGAAAGAGATGGGAATCCCAGACCACCTGACCTGCCTCTTAAGAAACCTGTATGCAGGTCAGGAAGCAACAGTTAGAACTGGACATGGAACAACAGACTGGTCCCAAATAGGAAGAGGAGTTCGCCAAGGCTGTATATTGTCACCCTGTTTATTTAACTTATATGCAGAGTACATCATGAGAAACGCTGGACTGGAAGAAATACAAGTTGGAATCAAGATTGCTGAGAGAAATATCAATAACCTCAGATATGCAGATGACACCACCCTTATGGCAGAAAGTGAAGAGGAAATAAAAGGCCTCTTGATGAAAGTGAAAGAGGAGAGTGAAAAGTTGGCTTAAAGCTCAACATTCAGAAAACGAAGATCATGGCATCCGGTCCCATCACTTCATGGGGAATAGATGGTGAAACACTGGAAACAGTGTCAGACTTTATTTTTCTGGGCTCCAAAATCACTGCAGATGGTGACTGCAGCCGTGAAATTAAAAGATGCTTACTCCTTGGAAGGAAAGTTATAACCAACCTAGACAGCATAATAAAAAGCAGAGACATTACTTTGCCAACAAAGGTCCGTCTAGTCAAGGCTATGGTTTTTCCTGTGGTCATGTATGGATGTGAGAGTTGGACTGTGAAGAAGGTTGAGCGTCGAAGAATTGATGCTTTTGAACTGTGGTGTTGGAGAAGACTCTTGAGAGTCCCTTGGACTGGAAGGAGATCCAACCAGTCCATTCTGAAGGAGATCAGCCCTGAGATGTCTTTGGAGGGAATGATACTGAAGCTGAAACTCCAGTACTTTGGCCACCTCATGTGAAGAGTTGACTCATTGTAAAAGACTCTGATGCTGGGAGGGATTGGGGGCAGGAGGAGAAGGGGACAACAGAGAATGAGATGGCTGGATGGCATCACTGAGTGAACTCCGGGAGTTGGTGATGGACAGGGAAGCCTGGCGTGCTGCAATGCATGGAGTCAGACATGACTGAGAGACTGAACTGAACTGAAAGGACATATTTCTAAGAAAAGAAAAAGACAAAAGACTTAATTCATTTTGAGAAAGTAGCCAATTCCTGAAATCAAAATCTGACTATATGAAATCAGTGAACAATTTTACTATGAATATAGATGAAAATTTTAAAAATTTAACAGACAAAATCAGTATAGTTTAATAACATTCAATATAAAAATATATGACGGCCAAGAGGTTTCAAAATTAGAAGGCCTATTACCATGAAACTCTTATAAATAGATCATAGGGGAAAACTTAGGGAAAAAAAAGATATTCCCTTGAAATAAAGAATAAATGGCTTAAAAATCAAAACTGCAATGTTTGTTGGCAAAAGCCAAAGGCACTTCGTTAATTTCAAGGAATAAAGACTATTTTATCACTAATGTTATAATAAGGTGAAAGTTGGTGCAATGATAAGAAGAGTTGGGAGATTGGAGTAGACCAAAACAGGTAGAACAGGAACTCCAAAACTCCACTTTTCCACAAAAGCAATGAATAAGATGGCAAAAACTGTCAGAATCCATTTTTTGGAACTCTTAAATCTAATTAAAAACAGAACAACCAGGGAAATGCTTAATAAAGGAGGACAAACTGCTGAATTTTGGTAAGGGAGCGCTATGGTGTTCTAACTCACCCTGTATTTCCCTCCCCAATGTCCCAGACCCAAGGTGGCCTTCAAGACAACCACCTGCCTTCCTGGTGCAGGTTACTAGTACCAGAGGGAACAACACAAATCTTATTCTCAAAGAACTGTAGCTGTGTGTTTTGACCTGTCTGCTGGATGGATCACTGAAAGACTGGCTCAAATGTTTCCCTCTGTTTTGACTGCCTTAGAGCTTTCTAGGGGCTGATGTGACTTCCTGGAAGGTATTTATCAAAAGCACTTAAAGGCAAATGTATTATTAGCAGCTGCCACTTGAGGCAAGGGATAACAGTCTGGACAAGCAACAAACCAACCAAAAACTCTGTGATGAAAGAAGCTGGAAAAGGAGATACCAGAGGGATGAGGCCTTTAGACAGTTTCTACATATTGCAGAAAATCTAAAAGCTACATAAAAACCCAAGGCTGGAAGCATGCACAGAAAAGACCTGTGAAGACCCTAAGCTCTCACCTCTGATTAATTCAAGCTCTGTGCAAGTAGGACACAAAACCTCAGTCATTGAAGTCATCTGGACAAGCACTGAAAGAGTGCCTCATCAGAGCCAGTCTGCAAAGATTGAGAGACTTCTTTTGTTTGATTGGTTGGTTTGTTCCAGGAGATTAAGAAAATCTCAAGTCAAATCGTAGCTAACAATCAAGCTAACAGAAAAGAGACATAAGTACCCACACATAACGAAGAATACACACTTTAAAAAATCTGTTCAGAAAAGTCACTAAACAAACCACATGAATGACAAGAAGCAGCAACAACAAACCCTGAAAGTTGAGTGGATGAAAATGATATCCTAAAGTGCTAGATTATAATATTCAAAGTGACTACTGTTCAACAAAAAATTATAAGCAATGCAAAGAAAAATATGACCCATTTACAGTATAAAAATAAATTAATAGAAATCATCCCTGAGGGCGTCCAGACATCAGACAGACTTATATTCAACTATCTTAGTCAGTCAGTCAGCTCAGTTGCTCAGTCGTGTCCAACTCTTTGCGACCCCATGAACCATAGCACGCCAGCCCTCCCTGCCTATCATCAACTCCCGGAGTTTATCCAAACTCATGTCCACTGAGTTGGTGATGCCATCTAACCATTTCATCCTCTGTTGTCCCCGTCTCCTCCTGCCTTCAATCCTTCCCAACATCAGGGTCTTTTCATATGAGTCAGCTCTTTGCATCAGGTGACCAAAGTATTGGAGTTTCAACTTCAACATCAGTCCTTCCAATGAACACCCAGGACTTATTTCCTTTAGGATGGACTGGTTGGATCTCCTTACAGCCCAAGGGACTCTCAAGAGTCTTCTCCAACACCACAGTTCAAAAGCATCAATTCTTCTGCACTCAGCCGTCTTTTTATAGTCCAACTCTCACATCTATATGTGACTACTGGAAAAACCATAGCCTTGACTAGATGGACCTTTGTTGGCAAAGAAATGTCTCTGCTTTTGAATATGCTGTCTAGGTTGGTCATAACTTTCCTTCCAAGGAGTAAGCGTCTTTTAATTTCATGGTTGCAGTCACCATCTGCAGTGATTTTGGAGCCCAAAGAAATAAAGTCAGCCACTGTTTTCCCATCTGTTTGCCATGAAGTGATGGGACTGGATGCCATGATCTTAGCTTTCTAAATGTTGAGTTTTAAGCCAACTTTTCTTACTCTCCTCTTTCACTTTCATCAAGAGGCTTTTTAGTTCCTCTTCACTTTCTGCCATAAGGGTGGTATCATCTGCGTATCTGAGGTTATTGATATTTCTCCCGGCAATCTTGATTCCAACTTGTGTTTCTTCCAGTCCAGCATTTCTCATGATGTACTCTGCATATAACTTAAATAAGCAGGATGACAATATACAGGCTTGATGTACTCCTTTTTCTATTTGGAACCAGTCTGTTGTTCCATGCCCAGTTCGAACTGTTGCTTCCTGACTTGCATTCAAGTTTCTCAAGAGGCAGGTCAGGTGGTCTGGGATTCCCATCTCTTTCAGAATTTTCCACAGTTTATTGTGATCCACACAGTCAAAGGCTTTGGCATAGTCAATAAAGCAGAAATAGATGTTTTTCTGGAACTCTCTTGCTTTTTTGGTGATCCAACGGACGTTGGCAATTTGATCTTTGCCTTTTCTAAAACCAGCTTGAATATCTGGAAGTTCACGGTTCACATATTGCTGAAGCTCGACTTGGAAAATTTTGAGCATTACTTTATTAGCATGCAGTGGCTACACTTTGCTGGAGAGCCATGAAGAGATACCCCACATTCAAGTTAAGAGAAACCCAAGTAAGACAGTAGGCACTGAGAGGGGGCATCAGAGGGCAGACAGACTGAAACCACAATCACAGGCCAGTCTGATCAAATGGACCACAGCCTCATCTATCTCAGCAAAACTAAGCCATGCCATGTGGGGCCACCTGAGATGGATGGGTCATGGTAGAGATGTCTGACCGAACGTGGTCCACTGGAGAAAGGAATGGCAAACCACTTCAGTATTCTTGCTTTGAGAACCCCATGAACAGTATGAGAAGGCAGAAAGATAGGACACTGAAAGATAAACTCCCCAGGTAGGTAGGTGTCCAATATGCTACTGGAGATCAGTGGAGAAGTAACATCCAGAGGATGTTGGCAATTTGATCTCTGGTTTCTCTGCCTTTTCTAAAACCAGCTTAAACATCTGGAAGTTCATGGTTCACGTATTGCTGAAGCCTGGCTTAGAGAATTTTGAGCATTACTTTCCTAGCGTGTGAGATGAGTGCAATTGTGCGGGAGTTTGAGCATTCTTTGGCATTGCCTTTCTTTGGGATTGGAGTGAAAACTGACTTTTTCCAGTCCTCTGGACACTGCTGAGTTTTCCAAATTCGTTGGCATATTGAGTGCACCACTTTCAAAGCATCATCTTTCAGGATTTGAAATAGCTCAACTGGAATTTCATCACCTCCACTAGCTTTGTTAGTAGTGATGCTTTCTAAGGCCCACTTGAGTTCACATTCCAGGATATCTGGCTCTAGGTGAATGATCACACCATCTTGGTTACCTTGGTCGTGAAGATCTTTTTTGTACAGTTCTTCTGTGTATTCTTGCCACCTCTTCTTAGTATCTTCTGCTTCTGTTAGGTCCATACCATTTCTGTCCTTTATTGAGCCCATCTTTGCATGAAATTTTCCCTTGGTATCTCTAATTTTCTTGAAGAGATCTCTAGTCTTTCCCATTCTGTTGTTTTCCTCTATTTCTTTGCATTGGTCGCTGAGGAGAGCTTTCTTATCTCCTCTTGCTATTCTTTGGAACTCTGCATTCAGATGCTTATATCTTTCCTTTTCTCCTTTGCTTTTCACTTCTCTTCTTTTCAAAGCTATTTATAAGGCCTCCTCAGACAGCCATTTTGCTTTTTTGCATTTCTTTTCCATGGGGATGGTCTTGATCCCTGTTTCCTGTACAATGTCACGAACCTCCGTCCATAGTTCGTCAGGCACTCTATCAGATCTAGGCCCTTAAATCTATTTCTCATTTCCACTGCATAATCATAAGGGATTTGATTTAGGTCATACCTGAATGGTCTAGTGGTTTTCCCCACTTTCTTCAATTTAAGTCCGAATTTGGTTATAAGGAGTTCATGGTCTGAGCCACAGTCAGCTCCTGGTCTTGTTTTTGTTGACTGTATAGAGCTTCTCCATCTTTGGCTGCAAAGAATATAATTGGTCTGATTTCAGTGTTGACCATCTGGTGATGTCCATGTGTAGAGTCTTCTCTTGTGTTGTTGGAAGAGGGTGTTTGCTATGACCAGTGCATTCTCTTGGCAAAACTCTATTAGTCTTTGCCCTCCTTCATTCTGTATTCCAAGGCCAAATTTGCCTGTTACTCCAGGTGTTTCTTGACTTCCTACTTTTGCATTCCAGGCCCCTATAATGAAA
This sequence comes from Tragelaphus eurycerus, assembly GCA_935064755.1. Classification (NCBI taxonomy): domain Eukaryota; kingdom Metazoa; phylum Chordata; class Mammalia; order Artiodactyla; family Bovidae; genus Tragelaphus; species Tragelaphus eurycerus. The sequence continues at coordinate 11,773,520 of CAKXYN010000038.1, forward strand.
AGGGCATCTTTTTTGGGTGTTAGTTCTAAAAGGTCTTGTAGGTCTTCATAGAACCATTCAACTTCAGCTTCTTCAGCATTACTGGTTGGGGCATAGACTTGGATTACTGTGATACTGAATGGTTTGCCTTGGAAACGAACGGAGATCATTCTGTTGTTTTTGAGATTGCATCCAAGTACTGCATTTTGGACTCTTTTGTTGACCATGATGACTACTCCATTTCTTCTAAGGTCTTTATACTGTACGTTATTTTACTGTAACAGTGCTGCTGCTGCTGCTGCTAAGTTGCTTCAATCGTGTCCAACTCTGTGCGACCCCATAGACAGAAGCCCACCAGGTTCCTGTCCCTGGCATTCTCCAGGCAAGAACACTGGAGTGGGTTGCCATTTCCTTCTCCAATGCATGAAAGTGAAAAGTGAAAGTGAAATCGCTCAGTTGTGTCCGACTCTTCACGACCCCATGGACTGCAGCCTACCAGGCTCCTCCATCCATGGGATTTTCCAGGCAAGAGTACTGGAGTGGGGTGCCACTGCCATCTCTGATAACAATGCTAATAGACGACAAATAGGTATGACTATATAAACATTTTAAGCCTCCTCAAAACTAAATTTTGATTAAAAGAAAAGCAACAAAATGGAAACGAATTATGCACAATAAGGTTGGATGAACAAAGTTTAATATCCAAGTTACAATAAGAAAGAATGGAAATCTATGTCAACAGTTCTCTGTACTCAATAAATACAGATATGAAAAGAAATCCAAAGAAACAAACACAGGTCAATATCTTTAAAAAATCAATAATGTAACTAATCTTTGGAAAATACAAATGACACAACTCTAAATTATCACTTTTATGCCTTTTAGGTTGAAATACTCACTACTCTTAGGGTATAGATAAAGATTTTCATACACTACTGCTGCTGCTAAGTCGGTTCAGTCATGTCCAACTCTGTGCGACCCCATAGACGGCAGCCCACCAGGCTCCCCCGTCCCTGGGATTCTCCAGGCAAGAACACTGGAGTGGGTTGCCATTTCCTTCTCCAATGCATGAAAGTGAAAAGTGAAAGCGAAGTCGCTCAGTCGTGTCCGACCCTCAGTGACCCCATGGACTGCAGCCTTCCAGCCTCCTCTGTCCATGGGATTTTCCAGGCAAGAGTACTGGAGTGGGGTGCCATTAGCTCTAAAAATTGATTCACTACTTTAAAGGGCTGTCTGATGTATTTCAAGCAATTTTCTTTCCTGAGAGCATATTTCAATTTTTTTTTTCAAAAACTATATCTAAAATAATTCTTACCTTGCTTGAGAATTTTGGGGATCTATATTTAACAAGGCTGTAAAATCTTGTTCAGCTGCAATCCAGTTTGCATTTTCATAGTAGAACATCCCACGTTTAAATAATGCATCTGTTCTTTTGGGATCATAAAAGATACACTACATGGGGCAGGGGAAGGAGGGAAGTCACAAAAACATATCACATTTTGAAAAAAAAATAAGCAAGAAAAGTATATAATCCCACAGAAAATTAAATAACTACAACCCTGTTTTTAACTTCAGATTACATAAAAATAAACTAAGATGCCAAAAGTTTCAGATTTGCATGTAAAGACCACGCCTTTAAGGAAATCCAAATTCTAGAAAGGGGAGGTTTTATTAAAAACAAAAACAAATCCAGCACATATAATAAGCCAAGGTTCCTCCTGCCAAAGTTTTTATTAATAAAACCTGGTAAGTAATTATTCAACTAGAGTAGGATTGGATTATATTGTATCTATCATAGCATTTTATTCCAATTAAAGGTGACACAGATTAGACCACATTAAGGCTGACTCAATGAAATCAAACATGGATTAATTTAGCCCCTAAAATGGAGAAAAGAAATGAACTGGTATTGGCATGGCTTATTCATTTCACATTGACAAAGAAGGCAATAAACAGACTAAATCATTGTAAACTCAGTTGTAAAGTTCCTTGCCTATTGATAGTAGAGGAGAAATTGAAGCACAGCAATTATGAAGTATTTTTAAAAGAGGAAAAAACACACTAAAGATTTTGACGGTTGACCTCAAGTTGCTGCACTAGTCAATTTTTAAACTATTAATATCAGTGCTGCTAAGCTAAGTCACTTCAGTCGTGTCTCACTCTGTGTGACTCCATAGACGGCAGCCCACCAGACTCCACCACCCCTGGGATTCTCCAGGCAAAAACACTGGAGTGGGTTGCCATTTCCTTCTCCAATGCATGAAAGTGAAAAGTGAAAGAGAAGTCACTCAGTCGTGTCCAACTCTTCGCAACCCCATGGACGGCAGCCTACCAGGCTCCTCCGTCCATGGGATCTTCCAGGCAAAAGTACTGGAGTGGGTTGCCATTACCTTCTCCAATTAGGAAATTATCGGAAAAGATATTTTAACAATTTTAATATCTTAAAAAGAGATTTGTGTTCACTTCTATTCAAGAAGTTACCAAGTTATAAGAATATTCTCTTGAAGTAAAAGAATGCCAAGTATATGGCTTACCATTATAAATTAAGAAACAGAGTAGTTGGAAACATGAAAAGTTAAACTGTTTAAATAACTTCTCAGTTGTACTAAGAACAAGAATTTAGAATTAAAACGCAGAAGTTCAAGGTTACAATTCTGCTGCAATCAGGGGAATATCTGCCTGACTATAGACTCAAAACATAGGCTAGCAAAAATTCACTCCCTCAAGGGGTTCTCTGATATCTCCCAATCAAATATAAATTGCCCCCTATCATAAATAAATATTTCATTTATTAAGCTAAAGGAAAAGGGAAAGAGGGAAGATATACCCACTTGAATGCAGAGTTCCAAAGAATAACAAGGAAAGATAAGAAAGCCTTCCTCAGTGATCAATGAAAAGAAAGAAGAAAACAATAGAATGGGAAGGACTAAAGGTTTCTTCAAGAAAATCAGAGATACCTTGGGGACATTTCATGCAAAGATAGGCACAATAAAGGACAGAAATGGTTTGAACCTAACAGAAGCAGAAGATACTAAGAAGAGGTGGCAAGAATACACAGAAGAACTGTCCAAAAATATCTTCAAGACCCAGATAATCACAATGGTGTGATCACTGACCTAGAGCCAGACATCCTGGAATGTGAAGTCAAGTGGGCCTTTAGGAAGCATCACTACGAACAAAGCTAGTGGAGGTGATGGAATTCCAGTTGAGCTATTTCTTTTTTTTTTTTAATTAATTTATTTTATTTTTTAACTTTACAATATTGTATTGGTTTTGCCATATATCAACATGAATCCACCACAGGTATACATGTGTTCCCCATCCTGAACCCTCCTCCCTCCTCCCTCCCTGTGCCATCCCTCTGGGTCGTCCCAGTGCACCAGCCCCAAGCAACCAATATCATGCATCGAACCTGGACTGGCGACTCGTTTCATATATGATATTATGCATGTTTCAATGCCATTCTCCCAAATCATCCCACCCTCTCCTTCTCCCACAGAGTCCAAAAGACTATTCTATACATCACTGTCTCTTTTGCTGTCTCGTATACAGGGTTATTGTTACCATCTTTCTAAATTCTATATATATGCGTTAGTATACTGTATTGGTGTTTTTCTTTCTGGCTTACTTCACTCTGTATAATAGGCTCCAGTTTCATCCACCTCATTAGAACTGATTCAAATGTATTCTTTTTAATGGCTGAGGAATACTCCATTGTGTATATGTACCACAGCTGTCTTATCCATTCATCTGATGATGGACATCTAGGTTGCTTCCATGACCTGGCTATTATAAACAGTGCTGCAATGAACATTGGGTACACGTGTTTCTTTCAATTCTGGTTTCCTCAGTGTGTATGCCCAGCAGTGGGATTGCTGGGTCATAAAGCAGTTCTATTTCCAGTTTTTTAAGAAATCTCCACACTGTTCTCTATAGTGGCTGTACTAGTTTGCATTCCCACCATCAGTGTTAAGAGGGTTCCCTTTTCTCCACATCCTCTCCAACATTTATTGCTTGTAGACTTTTGGATCGCAGCATTCTGACTGGCATGAAATGGTACCTCATAGTGGTTTTGATTTGCATTTCTCTGATAATGAGTGATGTTGAGCATCTTTTCATGTGTTTGTTAGCCATCTGTATGTCTTCTTTGGAAAAATGTCTATTTAGTTCTTTGGTCCATTTTTTGAATGGGTCATTTAAAATTACTTTGCCAACAAAGGTTCGCCTAGTCAAGGCTATGGTCTTTCCTGTGGTCATGTATGGATGTGAGAGCTGGACTGTGAAGAAGGCTGATCGCCGAAGAATTGATGCTTTTGAACTGTGGTGTTGGAGAAGACTCTTGAGAGTCCCTTGGACTGCAAGGAGATCCAACCAGTCCATTCTGAAGGAGATCAGCCCTGGGATTTCTTTGGAAGGAATGATGCTCAAGCTGAAACTCCAGTATTTTGGCCACCTCATGCGAAGAGTTGACTCATTGGAGAAGACTCTGATGCTGGGAGGGATTGGGGGCAGGAGGAGAAGGGGACGACAGAGGATGAGATGGCTGGATGGCATCACTGACTCGATGGATGTGAGTCTGAGTGACCTCCGGGAGTTGGTGATGGACAGGGAGGCCTGGCGTGCTGCAGTTCATGGGGTCACAAAGAGTCAGACACGACTGAGCGACTGATCTGATCTGAGCTGAGCTGTAGGAGTTGCTTGTATATTTTTGAGATTAGTTGTTTGTCTGTTGCTTCATTTGGTATTATTTTCTCCCATTCTGAAGGCTGTCTTTTCACCTTGCTTATAGTTTCCCTTGTTGTGCAGAAGCGTTTAAGTTTAATTAGGTCACATTTGTTTATTTTTGCTTTTATTTCCAATATTATGGGAGGTATGTCATAGAGGATCCTGCTGTGAAAAAATATGGAACGCTTCATGAATTTGCATGTCATCCTTGCGCAGGGGCCATGCTAATCTTCTCTGTATCATCCCAATTTTAGGATATGTGCTGCTGAAGCGAGCACCCAGTTGAGCTATTTCAAATCCTAAATGATGATGCTGTGAAAGTGCTGCACTCAATATGCCAACAATTTTGGAAAACTCAGCAGTGGCCACAGGACTGGAAAAGGTCAGTTTTCATTCCAATCCCAAAGAAAGGCAATGCCAAAGAATGCTCAAACTACTGCACAATTGCACTATTTCACATGCTAGTAAAGTAATGCTCAAAATTCCCCAAGCCAGGCTTCAACTGTGAACTTCCAGATGTTCAACCTGGATTTAGAAAATCCAAGAGGAACCAGAGATCAAATTGCCAACAACCACTGTATCATGGAAAAAGCAAGAGAGTTCCAGAAAAACATCTATTTCTGCTTTATTGTCTATGCCAAAGCCTTTGACTGTGTGGATCACAACAAACTGGAAAATTCTTCAACAGATGTGAATATAAGACCACCTTACCTGCCTCCTGAGAAATCTGTATGGTCAAGAAGCAACAGTTAGAACTGAACATGGAACAACAGACTGGTTCCAAATCAGGAAACAAGTACGCCAAGGCTGTATATTGTCACCCTACTTATTGAACTTCTATGCAGAGTACATCATGAGAAACACTGGGCTGGATGAAGCACAAGCTGGAATCAAGATTGCTGGTAGAAATATCAATAACTTCAGATATGCAGATGACACCACCCTTATGGCAGAAAGTGAAGAGGAACTAAAAAGCCTCTTGATGAAAGTGAAAGTGAAGAGTGAAAAAGTTGGCTTAAAGGTCCACATTCAGAAAACGAAGATCATGGCATCTGGTCCCATCACTTCATGGCAAATAGATGGGGAAGCAATGGAAACAGTGACAGACTTTATTTTGGGGGGCTCCAAAATCACTGCAGATGGTGACTGTAGCCATGAAATTAAAAGACGCTTGCTCCTTGGAAGAAAGCTATGATCAACCTAGACAGCATACTAAAAAGCAGAGACACTACTTTGGCAACAAAGGTCCATCTAGTCAAAGCTATGGTTTTCCCAGTAGTCATGTATGGATGTGAGAGTTGGACTATAAAGAAAACCGAGCACCGAAGAATTGATGCTTTTGAACTGTGGTATTGGAAAAGACTCGAGAGTCCCTTGGACTGCAAGGAGATTAAACCAGCCTATCCTAAAGGAAATCAGTCCTGACATTCATTGGAAGGACTGATGCTGAAGCTGAAACTCCAATTCTTTGGCCACTTGATGCAAAGAATTGACTCATTAGAAAAGGTTCTGATGCTGGGAAAGATTGAGGGCGGAAGGAGAGGTATGACAGAGGATGAGATGCTTGGGTGGCATCACTGACTCAATGGACATGAGTTTGAGTACGCTCTGGGAGTTGGTGATGGACAGGGAAGCCTGGAGTGTTGCAGTCCATGGGGTCACAAAGAATCGGACATGACTGAGTGACTCAACAGAATTGATCATCTTTATTTCCATCACAGCATTCATCACAATTAGTAATTATATATTAGTATATATATTTATTTATTTAATATTTGTTCTTTACACTATAGGCTCCATGTAAGCATGAAACATGTATGTTTTATTCACCAAGATTTATCCATTTTATTACCCAGTGCCTTAGGCAATAAATATTTGTGAGTGAATGAATGAATGAATGAGCCAGTAAGCAGTCTTTGAAACCAGATAGGTTTACTGCAGAAGAAAATCGCCAGATCTCAGTGTCAAGAAGTGGAAAATTATTTTCTCCACTGAAAGGAAGAAGCACTCTTCAAAGGTTTCTTTATTCACTGCTTCATAATCCAAAAGAAGACAGCTGGAAAGTCAAGGCTCCATCAAAGTAGCCTGAATGCTCCCATACCCAACTCTGATGGAAATCCATTCATTCAAAAATATCATTGAGGTATTGTTAATATCAGTTCCATTAATGAATATTCTAGGATCTAATCTAAAATAAATTAATTTTGACTATATAACATATGAAAGAATTTCAACAATTTGTTATAAATTAGGATATGATGCTCTAAAATATATAAATATATAATTAGATCATTTGTATTTATATAATTAGCATTTTATATCATGTTCTAAAATATACAAATATATAAATGGCAGCATTATATGCAATACAGCTTACTTTAGAAAAGTCATCAATGGCCAGCATTTTGTTTTCTTTTTCATACATCTCACCCCTCCGGAAGTACATTTCAGCATCCATGGGTCTGCACTTGATTGCCTGAGTATAATTTAGAATTGCCAAAGTAATTTCATTTTTTTCTCTGAAAATTTCTGCTCTTGAAAAATATGCATCTAAAGAAAATTAATAGTGTAAAATTTAGTGTTACAGTCTTAAATTTTAAGAGATTAATCCTTCACCCTCCAAAAATGTAGTCTTAGAAAAATGTATCTCTATTTTACTCTCTTTGTCATTTAATACTTGTTCTTTTGTTCAACAATGCGAAATTCATTTTCACAGACTGGATAAATATTTATGTTAAAAGTGTTTTCAATTTGATTAACAAAAATTACCTTTTACCTTTTTATATATCTAAAACATCTCATAATCTTTTAATGTTCATAGTAAAAAGTTATGGACTTTTAGCAGAGATCAAGACAGAGTTAAAAAAAATACATTTATTAAGCTTGTTATATTTTAGGGGTATGTTGTGAGTGTTGGGAGATACAAAGATGAATATGACATTTTCTCATTTCTCAAAAGCTCCACGCCTAGTCATTCAGCTTGATTAGAGAATAGTACATAAACACAAAGCTATCTTTTTCATCCAACTGAGAAGTCTTAAGAATGGTAAAGAATCTGCCTGCCAATGCAGGAGATTCAGGAAACACCAGTTCGATCCTTGGTTCAGGAAGATCCCCTAGAGGAAGAAATGCCAACCCACTCCAGTATTCTTGCCTAGAGAGCACTAGAGACAGAGGAGCTTGGTGGGCTGTAGTCTATGGGGTCACAAAGAATTGGACACAACTGAGCAATTGAGCACTCACACATGCAAGATTACTACAACTCTAATTCAGACTAAATTTGTGAATTACTTCCATAAAAACTGTAAGCTTATCTTACAAAATAAGCAGTAAGAAACCAATTTATTGTAATGTATACCAAGAACATTAACATTTCAAACTATGATAAACATTTTTTAAAACAACAGGATCACAAAAGAGTCCTATATTTACAATATCAAGAGTAAATTTAACTTAGGAAAGTTACAAACATTTGTGGAGACTTAAATGGCAACCCACTCCAGTGTTCTTGCCTGGAGAATCCCAGGGACAGGGGAGCCTGGTGGGCTTCCGTCTATGGGGTCGCACAGAGTCGGACACGACTGAAGTGACTTGGCAGCAGTAGCAGCAACATGTCTTGAATTATCTATCTTTATGCCACTAAATGACCAAAGCTTAAGTTAAGATATAACTGCACAGACAACCCACCTGCATTATTTTTATTGTATTTATTTATAAAATTCAAGTCATCCAAAGCTTCATTAATTTTGTCTTGGAAAAGATAAATGAAATGTCGGTGCCAATAGGCATTGAGGAACAATGGCTCCAAGAATATAGCCTAGAAAATAGATGTATAAATTCAATTTAAATTGATTTAAGGGAAGAAAGCCTATCAAATAAACTTTCAAACATTGCTGACTTCAACAGCTTTATATGTGTATAGTATAATATAATGCCTCTGAATCTGACAAAATCTAGTGTTTTTAAGGCTAATTATTTGAAAATGTCAGAATTTTCTAATCCTATATACATAATACAAATATTCATTATTCAAAATTCTAGTAAAATTTAATATATAATTATAAGTAAGGATAAATTATAAGTATTATTATTTTGATTACATAAAACTTACTTCCTGTAGATCATTCATGGCACTCTGTAACTTTCCCAGTTTCCTATAAAGAGCTCCACGCCTACAATATAAAAATGCAGGATATTTCTTCTTACTATTTATTTCTTCAGTCAAGATCTCCACTTCAGACTCATAATGTTTAATGACTGCTGGAGGAAGACCACAGGTCAAAGAATCACTCAATTCTAGCTTTGTTGATTGTTTCACTGTTTCAAATGAATCTTCATCAACAGATATTTTAACTCTTGGGGTTGTCTTCTTTTGCTTAGGCTGAGAGATCATCTCAGATGTCCATGTTTGAGGATCATTATGTTCTAGAATTCTCTTAATTTGGGCACATTTGTCAGAATTTAAACCCAAAGGTGCACTGGGACACCGAAGTACACGTTCATATAGTGGAATTCTGAGCAAATATTTCTTCTGTCCAGGAAGGACTCCGTGGGACAATGATCTAGTATGCAAAAGGGTGATTCTTAAATTACAGAAATATAATTTTTATAACCAATAAATCAACTCAGTGACAATTACTATTTCTCTGTTATCAAAATAAAATTACATGGTATTTTTATGCAAACCAAGTCCTTCTGTTCATTCATTTAGATTGTGTGAAGAATCTTATGTTGAGGTTATGAAAGCAGAAGACTGTTATTAAAGACACAGCCTCTGTAAAGAGCTGAATAAGGGGTCAGTGCTCCTTCCAGGCTTAATTTATATCCCCACCCCCAACCAGAGGAAATACAATCTCCGGAGAACTGAGGAGTTAAACTTGATGTGCAAAAGGAAATGTATCCAAATAGTTGGCAAGGACATGAACTTGAGGAAGCAGAAAGAAGCAAAGATTTTACTCCACAGCAGACCAACAAAAAGACATCCCAGACTTCATCCCAAGCTTCTTAGGCTATCAAATTAGATGACATCTAATACATTTTCAAATGCTGTTTCTAGGATCATCTCTGCAAACTCTCGATTTCCCACACAGTTTTCATTCAGCGGCATTCATTGTATGCTGGTGCTGTTATAGCCATGTGAGAGAACAAACACGCTCTATTGGAAGGAAAAATAATTAAACCCCATCATTTCATAAACATTTACCAAGTGTGTACCATGAGAAAGGCCTGCGCTAAAAGAAGGAGAATAAAAGTGAGAAAAGTCAGTATCCTTCTGCTTCATTACTTGGTGACACCCCTCAACCCTCTCCACACTCCAGTGCAAGCCTCCATCACCTCTTCTGTCTAGAGTACAATAACATCTTAAATCCCTAATTGTACTCTTGGTCTCATCCATTCTCCACACAGCAGCCAGCATGTTTTGTTTTTTTAAAAAAACAAATGTAAATCAGATCATGTCACTCCCTCCAAGAGCCTTCCCGAGTACCTAAAATACAAATCAAGCTTTTCATCATAGCCTACAAGACAGCACGATGAGACCCCAGCAAATATCTCTAATAACACTACTCTCTCACTTCCCACTGTTCCAGGCTTAGGGCAAGCCTCAAAGCCATTGCATTTTCCAGTCCTTCAGAGTGGCTGACTCCTTCTCAATTCCTATTTCTGGTCAAAGGTCACCCTGCAAAGACCATCTGTGCCAAACAGATCTCATTTCCACCTCCACATTTATCTCTATTCTCTACCTTGTCCTTTGCCCTGGAGTACTAGTCTGTACAGACTATATACATAGGAATACTTGCTTTCTTCTAATCAAGTATGTTCAATTAGGAGCCCTGAAAAGAGACTTCAAGCAAAGTCAGAGTATTTATTCCTCCAGGCCCCTCCTGAAAGGTTGCCTCAAACTGGCCATGATCTTTGACCAAAGTTCACTACTTCTTACAAGGAAATCCTTTCCATAAAATTCCTTTCTTCCAGGTTCTAGTAATCATTCTCTTTTTGTCCTCTCATACTGAGGGGTAGAGACTGGCTCTATTATTTCTAGCCCCAGGATAGCACTCCAGCATTTGTGATTTCCCTATGCCCACATCTTTGTAAAATGCCCTTTGTTATACCTCTCTGCTGCTGCTGCTAAGTCACTTTAGTCGTGTCCAACTCTGTGCGACGCCATAGACGGCAGCCCACCAGGCTCCCCCGTCCCTGGGATTCTCCAGGCAAGAACACTGGAGTGGGTTGCCATTTCCCTTCTCCAATGTAGGAAAGTGAAAAGTGAAAGGGAAATCGCTCAGTCACATGGGTTCTTCGCAACCCCATGGACTGCAGCCCACCAGGCTTCTCCGTCCATGGGATTTTCCAGGCAAGAGTGCTGGAGTGGGGTGCCATTGCCTTCTCCAGAATTATTCTAAATTGAGAGTGCTATCTGTTTGCTTCTGGGACCCTGACTGATAAATTAATTGGCACCAGAGATGGGCCCAAGAAAAGCTATGGTTTATAGTCAAAGCTATGGTTTTTCCAGTAGTCATGTATGAATGTGAGAGTTGAACCATAAAGAAGGCTAAACACTGAAGAATTGATGTTTTTGAACTGTGGCGTTGGAGAAGCCTCTTGGGAGTCCCTTGAACTGCAAGGAGATTCAATCAGTCCATCTGAAAGGAAATCAGTCCTGAATATTCATTGGAAGGACAGATGCTAAAGCTAAAGCTCCAATGCTTTGGCCACCTGACGTGAAGTGCCGCCTCATTAGAAAAGACCCTGAGGCTGGGAAAGAATGAAGGCAGGAGGAGAAGGGGACGACAGAGGACAAGATGGTTGGATGGCATCACTAACTCAAGGGACATGAGTTTGAGCAAGCTCCAGGGAATGGTGAAGGACAGGGAAGCCGGGTGTGCTGCAGTCCTCGGGGTCGCAAAGAGTCAGACACGACTGAGCAACTGAACAACAACCAGAGACGGACCCAGGAAATACACATACAAAAGATCCTTCAATGAGTGAATTATCAAACTAAAGCCCAAACCATAATATATTTCTTAAGCTATAACAAATGTTAATTAAACAAGACCTTTTAAGAGTTTTTGGAGGCTTGGATAACTCATCATACACCAGTGTAAGTTTACTGAGTTTCAGTCCTTTCCTCCGTCTCATCTTCTTTTTCTTGGGATAAACAATGTAAGTAATGCCAGCTTGTCGCGATGCTTCAATGAGAGTGAAAGACAGGTCTCTTGAACCATATCTGCAGTGCATGTAGTCTAAGATAGAATCTATATTTTCTTTCTCAGAGACAGATTGCTTAGTTTCTTTTTGCTCAGTCATCCAACGCTCCAACTCCTTTGCCTTTTGAAGCATCACCTCTTTTATACTGCTTTTCATGTCATCCTGAAACTCTGATACAACTATGGTCTCCTCCTCCTTATTCAACTCAACTGCAGATTTTACTCTCTTATTCATAAGGAAACAAAAAATTGAAAAATATAAAATCAATTTAGTTGCTATACATTTAAAATTAATTCAGTTATAATTACTGTTAATTTGATCACTATTAAAAAATATCAAATCATCTATTCTTGATGTATTTCAAGTGAGCTTATAAATTAACAGTGGGTTAGTTAAAGCAAAGTACAATAATTTGGTCAAATGACATTTCATTAGCTATATAAAAATAACACCATAAAGTAGATATGAATTGTGATTTTTATATATTCTTAAAGAGAATGCTCTTTACATATCCAAATAAAGTATGTGCTCTACTTTTAATTTAATGCAAAAAAATGGTGAGTGAAATGAAACTTGCTAAGTCATATCCAACTCTTTGCCACCCCATGGACTATACAGTCCATGGAATTCTCCAGGCCAGAATACTGGAGTGGGTAGCAGCCGTTCCTTTCCCCAGGGGGTCTTTCCAATCCAGGGATTGAACCCAGGTCTCCAACATGGCAGGTGGATTCTTTACCAGCTGAGCCACCAGAGAAGCCCAGGAATACTGAAATGGATAGCCTAGCCCTTCTCTTGCAGATCTTCCCGACCCAGGAATCAAACCAGGGTCTCCTGCATTGCAGGAAGAGCAAAAATTATTAAAATGCCTCACCTTATTACATCAGTTTGTAAGTCTATTTTCAAAAGCACCTTAATAACACAGAATTCCTATACTTAATATTCAATTATTTTCAATTCAATATTACAGGCTTACATAACAGAATTTCAACCTAACATTCATTTTATCTAATCATTAAAGAATCAATTTTCAATAATAATATTAAATTACAATACATTAATGAATAATTTATAATAATTATGCATTAGTACTTGAAACTCTAACAACATTCATTACAAATAAAAGAAAGATTAGCTCCAATCCTTTGATACAGCATTTCTTGCCCATTGAGCTACTGTCAATAATTATATTTAATTTTGCTAGTAAATAATTCATTACAGAAATATTTTTCTTAATAGTGAATATAGACCCAAATTCCAAACCCAAATAACAATTCCATACAAGCCAGTTGTATATTTTGCTGCTACTGCTAAGTCACTTCAGTCGTGTCCAACTCTGTGTGACCCCATAGACGGCAGCCCACCAGGCTCCCCCTTCCCTGGGATTCTCCAGGTAAGAACACTGGAGTGGGTTGCCATTTCCTTCTCCAATGCATGAAAGTGAAAAGTGAAAGTGAAGTCGCTCAGTCATGTCTGACTCTTAGCAATCCTATGGACTGCAGCCTACCAGGCTCCTCCGCCCATGGGATTTTCCAGGCAAGAATACTGGAGTGAGGTGCCATTGCCTTCTCCGAGTTGTATATTTTAAGATGTACTAAAATGTAATAGAGATATTGACCTTCTCTGTGACTTACTATATATACTAACCCCATGTCAAGAAACTGTATTTAACTCAATATGGACTTAGAATGGAGAAATACCGACTACAGAACATATGTGTGTGTATATATATATACACATATATATATATCAAAAAATAAACACATATGTATGTACCAAGAAAAAGTGGAACATGCCTGAAAAAAGTAAAACATCAATTTATTCTTCAAATAATTTTTCTGGCCGCTTCTCTTTTCTCTTTCTGGGACCTCTATAATGTGAATGCTATTCTGCCTGATGTTGTACCAAAGGTCCTTTAAGGTAGCCTCACTTTTTAAAATTATTTTTTCATTTTGCTGCCTAACAATGATCTCTGTTGCTTTTCCTTCTTGCTTGTCGATTCATGCTTCTCCTTCATCCAGAGATTTAAAAATGGTGCCCACCGGCACATCTGAAGTCCCAACAGGTTTCTGCCTCTCCAGCAGCTGCTTTAATTTCAGTAAGTAGAAGTCCCTCACTTATAATCTATGCTTTAAAACGGTGAGCCCACATTGCAGTCCTGGCACACCAGGGAACCAGGTCACGAGGAAGGGAGGGCTTCATGTACTCCCACCATTTCTTCTGCCTTCAGTCTCTACGCCTTCTGCAGAGCTTCCAACAGTGCTACGTTGGGACAGAGCATCTGGAGTTTCACAACCTGGAGCCACTATGAGGAGGGCCCACGGAAGAATATACCATTTTCAGTGGGAAACAAGTGGAGGTTACTAACTATGATGACTTTGGGTCTGGATTTGCTGCACCTTTCTTTACAGTAAGACTCCAACTTCTTAAGAAGTAATCCATAAGACAGACATGAAGAGGAGCATATTAAGAAGTGCAATCTCTGGAAAAAGGATTAAAGTCTCAAACTCAGCATCCTAGATATGTTTGTAAATAAACTTACAGCATAAAACAAACTGTGAGATCAATGAAATTGGTAGATCGACATATAAGTGACTTGACTTATAATATAACAAGTAAAGTCAGGGTTTCCCTTATAGCTCAGCTGGTAAAGAATCACCTGCAATGTGGGAGACCTGGGTTCGATCCCTGGGTTGGGAAGATCCCCTGGAGAAGAGAAAGGCTACCCGCTCCAGTATTCTGGCCTGGAGAACCCCAGTGGGGTCACAAAGAGTCAGACGTGACTGAGCGACTTTCACTTTCACTTTTCACTTTCAATTAAAGTCAAAGTATGACTATGAGACACTTCCAAGAGATGCTGAAAACCTTAAATTGGCACTACACACAACAATCTTACAGAGGCCACCAAATCCTCAGTTAAATCCAAAATTTCAATCGACTCTGTATGAATCAAGTGATCATGCTATTTTAGGAAAGCAAACAAAAAGCATAGGTGGTGATTATTACTAAAAATGTGAACATTTCCTTTCAATAACAAAAACTGAAAAATTACCGTACCTTTAATTGAGTAGACTGTGTGCTGAAATGTTTTTGGATATTTTCAAATGATGCAGCTTTTCTCAGGAAAAAAAGCTGTAAAATAGTCAAATGACAAATATACATTGACTCTACATAGTATTTGGTAAACTAAAATATCAGATGACAATTGGCTAGTGATAACTGAGTAAATTAGAGTAAATGCAGAAATACTAATTAAAATACAGGTTCTTACTGATCTTGAAATCACTGTGTTCACACATAGGGTCAGAACTTAAAATCCATCAATTTAGAAGTAGTTGAGTAGTTTAGTTCTCAGTCCTGTATGACTCTTTGCAACCCCATGGACTGCAGCACGTCAGGCCTCCCTGTCCATCACCAACTCCCAGAGTTTACCCAAATTCATGTCCATTGATTCCAACCATCTCATCCTCTGGGGTGCCATTCTCCTCCCACCTTCAATCTTTCCCAGAAACAGGGTCTTTTCAAATGAGTCAGTTCTTCACATCAGGTGGCCAAAGTATTGGAGTTTCAGCTTCAGCATCAGTCCTTCCAATGAATATTCAGGACTGATTTCCTTTCAGATGGACTGGTTGGATCTCCTTTCTGTCTAAGGGACTCTCAAGAATTTTCTCCAACACCACAGTTCAAAAGCATCAATTCTTTAGCACTCAACTTTCTCTATAGTCCAATTCTCACATCCATACATGACTATTGGAAAAACCATAGCTCTGACTAGATGGATCTTTGTTGGCAAAGTAATCTCTCTGCTGTTTAATATGCTGTCTAGATTGGTCATAACTTTTCTTCCAAGGAGCAAGCATCTTTTAATTTCATGGCTGCTGCTGCTAAGTCGCTTCAGTCGTGTCTTACTCTGTGTGACCCCATAGACGGCAGCCCACCAGGCTCCGCCGTCCCTGGGATTCTTCAGGCAAGAACACTGGAATGGGTTGCCATCTCATTCTCCAATTTCATGGCTGCATTCACACAAATATTACTTACCAAGAGCACTAGTACACTAAAAGAGTTGGGAAGTACTACCACACCAGATAGGGTAGAAAGTATGAAAAACTAACATGTTTCAGGTATGATGGTGGAAAAAGACATAAAGTAGTAACTATAATTCACAGCAGCTGTAACAATGACTGTAAGGATAGCATGAATCAGGTGTAAAGAGAGCACAGGAGTGGCGGAGGTCAATTCAGAATGAGAAGGAACCTGGATTGACCAGCTAGAAGAGGTACCATTAGGGCCAGGCTGTGAAAGGTAGTGACATTTTCACTATGTGACTGAGAATGGATTGAGAACATGCCAGGCCAACGGAATAGGCTAAACAAGCACAGAGAAGTGTCAGAGTGCTAGGATGTTAGTCCCCAAGGACTCTGGTGCAAGCAGAGAACAGAGTACATGGAGGTTACATGGAAGCAGAGGCACAATGGGAGGTAAGACAGAAAACATAGCCGAGGCCATGTTATGAGGCTTAGATAAGCACTCTGACTTTGATAGGTGATGTTACTCAGTTTGCTGAGATTGAGTGATATAATTACACCTGTCTTTTAAGAATATTGCAAGGGGGCAACAGGGAGGTTAGATTAGAAACAGCTATTAAAAACAGGAATACCTGACAGGTTAGGTACAAGTAATGCTACTATGATAGTCCATGCATTCCAAACTAGAAAGCGTCATTTGTTGGTTCAATTAATTTTTATGTGATGGTCACTGTTCTAGGTGCTGTCTATAAAAAACAAGAATAATATGACCTCCATATCATTCAGACTGATGAGAAATAAAAAGCTCAAACCTACACAAGGACAAATATTTAATAAGAAATAGTTATCTATATTAAAATAGCAAAAGTGATCTATGTTAAATAGAAACATTACCTCAAAAAAATATATCACCTGACTGTATGGGGAATACAGAAAGAGGCACAGAACCATATTAAACCTAGTGAAATTAACTAGAATAGGGATCTGATTTGTCCCAGGTTAATAAGACTCTCTACTCTGTGGTGCTCAGCATCCTAAGACATCATCAAGGGGAGTAGAGAGCTGGAGGCCTTAAGGAAAGAAAAATAAAACCATTTCCTCTTTGTCCCTTATAAAGTTCAGGATATTTATTAAGCCAGTGATATAAATTTCATACCTGTCTTCTTCCCTCAATCGCTATCTCTTTTCTCTCCAACTACGTTTATTTTTTAATTATTTTACTTAGATACACTTTAGTGACTATAAAATCATGGGCACAAATCCAGTCACCACTTAGAAAATTCAGTGTTACTCTGTTTCATAGCCATAAACAATCCCCTCCCCTCATTTGGTAAAAAGATTCATCAACATGTTCTTTTGATCATTTAAGACCTGGGAAAGCAGTGACGAATGATGGAAAAAATAAACATTTTAGGAATTTCAGTAAAACTCACAGCAGATATCCTACTACTGATTAGTAAATTACATATTCTGAGTGTCATAAAGCCAGCATATTTGAAAAAGAGGAAATATGTCCTCCACAAATGTTCTGGTGAATGCACTGAGGCATTTCCCAGAATGAGGAAGCATCAAGAAATTACTTCTGAAATCACTAGAAATAATATCTAAACTGTAGGAAGACAAAGACACCAACCCATAATTTAGACTAAAAATTATACTTACCCTGGAACTTCTCCTATGCTGATTTAAAGTAATGACACTTTCCTTGCTTTCAGATGTAAATTTCTCAATTAAAATTCTGCTTGTTTGTGCACTCTGTGATAAAAAAAAAAAAGATAACAGTTTTAAACTATATAGTAGAATACTTTTAATTCAGAGCCTATGATTACTGTTGTTACATACTAAAATGTTATTACCAAAAGAGCAATACACAGAAAAGTATAATTCTAGAAAAAAAAAAATGCCATAGATCAAAGTCCAGCTGCAGCCCTAGTATTCGGCTAAAACCCACAATATGGCTTTGGCATTGGACCTTAGCCAAACCAATACTTCTACATTATTTCTGACATTCTTGGACTCAGGACAGTCAATGATCCTGTGACCTCATAGAGTGGTGTTGAATCTGTTCAGCATATTAACATCAGGATTATGAACAAAACATGCCATTTAGAGTTATTATCAATATTGGACTATTCACTGACAAATACAAGCATACATTCTAAATAGTAACTGGAATGAAAATTTCCTTAAATGCTTTATGGTTTGAATTGTATCAGTCAGTTAGATTATATATATATTTATTGCTGCAACATAAACTGCTGCAATAGTTATGGTTATTATTAAATGTGCTACTTCTCTATCTTGTAACCAGTGATTTGGATATATAGAAACAACTCGAAAACCTAAGTTCCATAGGATTCATGGTGAAGTAAACCATGCTGCTGCTTTGTTTGATGAAATTTTTACATCTTGACTAGCATTTTAAAAATTTAAAATATTTATTCAGTAGAAAATGAACTTTTAAAAGTATCATGTAATTATTGCTGAGAATGAAACAGATACGGAGAAGGCAATGGCTAATTTTAGTTATCATCAGTATTGAATTTTTGTTCATCCTCTCTGTGGTATTTTTGGAAAGCAGTTATAGCACAATGCAATGTAAGAGAATTACTGGACATTGAAGAAAGATACCTGGTCACTTTCATCATTATTCTTCAAAGACAACACGAATTATGTGACACGCAAGGATTTTGGAATTATTTTGCCATATGCTTACATAAAATATTCAAATATGGAGGAATAGCAGCTATTACATTTTAAAAGAATGCTCTTAACAATAACAAAGACAAAAAACCTTAACACTGTGTTTTATATCAAAACAGCAGAACTAACAATCACTGGCTGCTTTGTAAAAAGACATATGGTTCATATGTCAGAACCTATCAGTATATTACTCCTACCAGCATGCCTTGAGAGGACAATTACAGTAGTGCTTACATATATATGATGTAAAAATTCTGCTTTATTACAGGAATATTGCTAAAATTAGTATGTGTGCAATAAAAGCTGGGATGCAGATGGAAATGGAAACAGTTTTGCTACCTTAAAAGTCAATTATGACTTCTACTTCTAGTTATGGCAGGCTAGGTAATTCTAGGAGCTCAAACCAGTCAATTCTATAGGAAATCATCCCTGAATATTCATTGGAAGGACTAATGCTGAAGCTCCAATACTTTGGATAACTGATGTGAAAAGCCGACTCACTGGAAAAGATCCTGATGCTGGGAAAGATTGAGGGCAGGAGGAGAAGGGTGCCACAGAGGATGGTTGGATAGCATCACTGACTCAATGGACATGAGTTTTAGCAAACTCTGGGAGACAGTGAAGGACAGGGAAGCCTGACACACTACAGTCCATGGAGTCACAAAGAGTTGAACACAATTTAGTGACTGAACAATGAACAGCAACAAGCAATTCTTCTGAGAACAACTAGAAAGCATGTATTATGACAAAGATAATCTTCAAAGCATCAGAGCTAATAATATGATGAAGAGATACTGGGCAAAAAATATAGGAAAAATCCAAAAACCTGCAAAGGTAAACCCAGTATTCAAAGATGCTTTTGTTTACAAAATATTTGCCAAAACAGTTACAAATCTGAGCTGCAAATATGCAACTTTAAGGGGCAAGGGTGACAGACAGGCAAGCCCAGAGTCTCCCTGAAGTATGGAAACTGATTTTATATATATATAATATACAGGTATCCAAGGCTACAAGGATATTACAGGGTTATACCCTAAGATTAGGAATGAACGGATGTAAATCAACATTTGTGTAGACTTGCAGCCTAGCTCTGTACACAGGTGTTCAAAGAAACTCAAGCCTCAACCTCAATTTTAGGTTGAACGGTACAGATCTCAGGTTCTGACAAAAAATTTTCTCTAGAGGAAGAACTGCCATTCTAGGTCTCAAATATTTACTAAAAATAGTGTTTTAAATGCAATTATAAACATTTAAAGACAAGTACACAAAAATTCAAAACACCAGAATGTAATAGAGAAAACAGATAAATTCTAAAAGGAATATAAAAGCAAATTTAAACATGCAGAGAACAAGTTAAACAGTATTATTAGACACAACTGAAGAATTTATGAACCGGAACTATAAGACAGATCAGAAGAAATGTACAGGATCCAGTATCAAAGGGGAAAAAAGTAGTTAATACATGTTATTAAAAGCCCAGAAAATGAAAGACAGAATAGACAGAGGCAAAATGTGAAGAAACAGTAACTAAAAAATTTCCATAGCTGATGAAAGATATCAAACCACAGATCCAAAGATTCCAATCATTCCAAAATATAATAAATAAGAAGAAATCTGCAACTAGACACACCATACTGAAACTGCATGGAAGGAAAAAGAACAGCTTAAAAGTAAAAGGGGGAAGGCAGAGAATTTATTATCAAAGAACCTTCAAAGGGTTCATATTTAAGAATCAATTCTCAATAGCAATAGTGGATACCAGAAAACTGTGAGACATCATTAGTGTGCTAAAAATAAGTATCTGCAATAATATTATCACAAAGTAAAATATCCCTCAAGCATGAAGTAAAATAAAGGCATTTAAAACAAAGAAAAATCAGAAATTTTACCAACTGTAGACCTCCTACTTCCCTTAAAGCAAATTCTAAAAGATATATTCTAGCAGAACGTAAAATGATTCCAGACAGAAAGGTCTGAGATGCTTGAAAAGTAGAAAGGAAAAAAGAGAGAGATAAATTCATGGGTAAAATCTAAGAATTATTGCATAAAATGATAAGAACAACGTCTTCTGAATTTTAAAAGATAAGGATATAAAAATGTATCAAAGTAAGAGCACATTAAATCAAGAAAGGGTAAATGGAATAACAAGTTTTCAAATAATTGCAGTTTCCTGGAAGAGTATAAAGGTATTGATTAATATTAGATATTGATAAGTTAAACATGTATGTCCTAGGGAGACCACCATAGGAATAAGAAACAATATATATAACTTCCAAAACAGGGATGATAAAATACAATTTATCCAAATAGTTAAAATAAAAATAAAATCAGAATATATTATACTCAGACCACTGAATTTTTTTTTAAAGGGATAACAGAAAAAGACAAATTTAAGAAAGGAAATAAAAAGAGAATATAAAACAAACAAAAGGCAATATCTAGCTTATGAATTTGTAGGCAAAGAAGGCGATTGCAACATTTTGGCAAATTTGCTATGTAACCAGTACTAAATTTGTCATTGTACAATTAAGTTTCATTTTGATCTCTGGGATACTGCTAACTGTTAAAACTTTGTAAATTCTTCATTTTGTAATGGAAGTACCTGTTTTTTAGAACAATTGAGTAAATTGCTTAGTTTGTCCAAATTTAAAAAAAAGGCAGCATCTACAAAAAGAACAAAAATCTAATGGCAGGATAAAACAAAAAATACCAATAATCATAATATATGTAAATAGGTAAAATTTGTTTTTAAAAAATGAGGCACACAGATCTTTGTATCTAAATGAATTTCCCATTCAAAGGAACCAACAGTCTTTGAACAAAGGTCTGATTCCAGTTCCAGTGAATGGAAAGTGTCCTGGGCCCTCTTTCTGTACCAGAAAGTCCTGTTGGATCTTTGTCCTTCTGGTCACTGGATCTGAACAATCACCAAGAGCAATTTATTTTTGAACGAGCTTTGTAACGTGTAACTCCATTTTCAACAGTTCTAACCAAACTTCTTAAAATTCCTGCAATTTTTACTTCTGTTCAGGCAATTCTGCCAACTCTCAATTCCCTATATTCACACTTTTATACACACAAGGACAGGAAAATATGTGTCCGTGCTTTATAAACACACAGTTTAGATAACACTACACTAAGATCACAGATTCCCCTATCATGTCAGTTCAGTTAGAAGCAGATGCTACCAATAGAGGAGAAAGAGAGAAGGAGCAGTAGGCAGGGGTTGCCTTCAGACCATGATCCAACAACTGTGGAAGGGGAGGAGAGATTTTTATTCTTAAATTGAAGCGTAGATTTACAATGTTGTGTTGGTTTCAAACGTATAGCACAGTGATTCAGATACTGTTGCTTAGTCGCTGTCATGTCTGACCCCATGGACTGTAGCCCACCAGGTTCCTCAGTTTGTGGGATTTTCCAGGCAAGCATACTGGAGTGGGTTGCCATTTCTTTCTCCAGGGAATCTTCCCTAGTCAGGGATCAAACACACGTCTCCTGCACTGTCAGGCAGATTCTTTCTTTACCTTTGAGCCACCAGAGAAGCCCATAATCATACACCAAAAACCGTGCTAAAAAAAAAATTAAATGGATGGTTTTACACTACTGTGAGTAGAGCAATTTGATGAGTAGAAAATAAAGCATCTGCACTTGAAAATAAATTTTAAAAGATCGCTGAAAAAAATACTAAATTAACTTCTCGAAAATTTACTCTAGAGGAAAAAGAAAATTCCCCAAATATCATTAGAAATGATAAAGAAAATAATCCAACTTTAGAAATGGAGATTAAAACTAAAGAGAGACTGTATACAAACTCTGCATATAAACTTATACATTTCAACTGAATAGACAGCTTTTTGTAAGAATATATGTTACCAATTGACTTGAGAAAAAATATTAAGCATGAATAACCCAAGAATTAGAAAATACAAGGTTCTAATTGTCAAAAGTTACCTTCCCAAATAGCTCAAACGTTCCTAGACAGTGGATTCTTCCACAATTTCAAGATTATTCCTATGTTCTTTCAATTCCAGAATATTAAAAAAATGAAATGCTAACCAATTAACTTTATAAAGCAAGAATAAACCTTGATAAGAGTCCAACAAAATATACACTACATATATATTTCACTCATTAGTATATATTTAAAAAAAACAATAAAATATTGCCTAACAGAATTCAATATAATATTTAAGAATAATACATCATAATAAAGTAATGCAAGGAATGTAAAGATGTTTCAATATCAACATTGATGTTGATGACCCCATTTCAAGCAAAGGCATATATGGACAGAATTTCTTTATGTTTGACTTATGCTATTACCCTGGTTGTTCTTTCCCTATGATTAACTTTTTTGTCTTATTCTTTTCTCATATATGTGTTATTAGTAATCTATCTAGGATCCTACACAAATAAAATAATTCTAAATACCATTAAAACTTTATGCACAATGATGTTCATCACAGAATTATTTTAAGGGGAAAATATAAGTAGGAAGAAGAAAAGGGGGAAAGGAGACAAAAAGGAAGAGTAGGAAGAAGAAAATGAACTTTTAACAATGAAAGAAAGTGGACCAAAAAGTAGACAGTAATTGTCTTGAGGGAGAAAAATAATAGACTATTTGGGTTTTCCTCTTTTGATTTTTCTACTTTGAGACTCCATGGACTGTAGCCCACCAGGCTCCTCTGTCCACGGAATTCTCCAGGCAGGAATACTGGAGTGGGTTGCTATTTGCTTCTCCAGGGGATCTTCCCAACCCAGGGACTGAACCCGGGTATCCTGCATTGCAGGCAGATTCTTTACCATCTGAGCCACCAGGGAAGCCCTTTAAAATAAATAGTGTAACATAAAATGTTAAACACCGTAAGGGAAGAAGAAAATAGATTAATAATTGTACTAGCTAGTTTTAAACTTTTTTAAACAATAACTAAAAATTCACTTTTAAAAGCAAATAAGCATATCATAAAGATCTTCTAAAAAGTCCAAGATGTTTTATACCTGGTCAGTCAAATAATTCTTTCAGAAAGAAAAGAGAATATTCTTCTTGACTAGCTAAAGTAACATGGATAAGTCCAACCATTTTCTTAGAAATATACCTATAAGTGTACATGTATAAGTGTACACACAGTTATAAGCTTATAAGTATATGTGTACATATGTACACACATATAATATATATATAATAATTATTTATTATGTGCATACTTTCTATAGTGCCATCCAATCATTCAGTTATTGCAGTCTTTACTGACAATTTACATAATACCTTCCAGTAAAATTTAATATCATAATTAATTATACACTTTAATTAGTAAACAACAATAGAGAAAAGTCATTCTGCATTTTACCTCATATTTTGGATATACAGTTTCCTTCATGACAGATACTGGAACAGAGAATTTGGGTGAAGTTAGATTCCAAAACAACTTTGTAACTCCTGGATAAGCAGACACCTTTGAAAATAACATAAAAAGACTATTAGAGACTAATAAATAGCCCCTAGGATAAACACTCAAGCTTCTATCAAAATTAGTTCTAGTTCCTGAGAAAATGAGATGATTGGTTCCACAGTCTCTGAAAATCTGGGAAAGACAATGGATCATACCTATAAGATTGGCAAAAATAAAAAGTCAGCAGTTTCAAGTGATGCCGAGGATGTGGGAAACTGGTAAAATCACACTAGAGGCAAACTGGTCATATCTAGTAAAATAGAAAAATGTACATGCCACATGGTCCAACAATTTCACTTCTAGCTATATGGTCTAAGGAAATTCTTTCACATATGCATGAGGAGATATGTACAAGGATGTCGATACAGCATATGAAATAGCAAAAAACACAGCCCAATATAAATGTCAATTAATAAATAGATGAATAAAATGTAGTATATTCATTTAACTAAACACTGTAAAGACATTCCAGCACAAACATTATCAACCATAGATGGATCTTAGTAGCATACTATTTAACAGTAAAATAAGCATGATTTAGAAAGATACCTACAAAGTCACGTCATTTATATAAATGTTCCTAGAACACACAGAACTACAGGATTTATTGTTTAGGGTCACAAGTACACCTAATAAAGTAAAAAATCATGGAGTGGGGAAAAAAACAATTGTAACAGTAACTGTCTTTGGGTAAAAAGGAAGAGAAATGGAATTAAGAAGTACAAGAGGACTTAATCTGTTCTTTAAATGTCTTTTAAAAAAACTGAAACAAGTATGACAAAATGTTAATTACAAACACACATGTAGTCATGTGTTCATTAGTTTGGTTTCTGTATTTGTTTCTTTTAACTTTTTCCAAATAAAAGTTGAAATTTTTTAAAAATTATTTGGGAGGTCAAGAGGAATCCCACAATGAAATGTGGAATATAATAAAACAATCTAATTCTATTACAAATATATGAAACAATCTCAATAAAAGGGGGAAGAAAAAAATTGCTGACCTTAGTAACTTTGGAAATGAATAAATAACACTAAAGGCAAGAGAAACTGTACATAGTGCTACAATGTAGTTGGTAAGGTTATTTTCCACAAGAATATGGGCAAATAATTCTGAAATTTCTATACTGGAATTGAATAATTAGATAAATGGATGGAGTGTGGGGGCAACCAGGTTTGTCACTAACTATTAGGAATTTAAAGATTAAGCAGGGGAGGAGGTTAGAATGATCCATGTGGTCGTGAATTAGAGGTGGAGACATCAGAATGAACTCATGAATAGCTTAAGTCAGACAAAGATGGTTACATACAGAAATATTGCATTATGTGCATTTATTATATTTATTAGGTATATTAAAATATGTGTATTTATAGGAAGGAGTTAGAATGCTGCTGCTGCTAAGTCACTTCAGTCGTGTCCGACTCTGTGTGACCCCATAGATGGCAGCCCACCAGGCTCCGCCATCCCTGGGATTCTCCAGGCAAGAACACTGGAGTGGGTTGCCATTTCCTTCTCCAATGCATGAAAGTGAAAAGTGAAAGTGAAGTCGCTCAGTCGTGTCCGACTCTTAGCAACCCCATGGACTGCAGCCCACCAGGCTCCTCCATCCATGGGATTCTCCAGGCAAGAGTACTGGAGTGGGATGCCATTGCCTTCTCCGGGAGTTAGAATACAGACATGTATTTGTGTGAGCTGAGACGGCCTAGAAGCAACAGAGACCTGGTGGCAATCAGCACATCCCAAGGCCAGATCTTAGTTTCTAATTACATTCTCCAATTAAGGGAACTGGGACTTCCTGTAGAAATGGCTGGTTCTGTGGCCTGGCACAGGAAATAAGCAAGATAAAAGCCTGGAACATCTGCACTGCCAGTAATTAAATGTTTAAAAAATTCCACAGTGATAGGGTCTGTCAAAGGGACATAGGAGACAAGTGAAGGAGCTCTCAATGACCAAAGCTCAAACAGTCTTAACAAAATAATAATAAATAGTATTAGAGTATAACTCAGGCTTCCCAGGTGGCTCAGCGGTAAAGAATTTGCCTGCAATGGAGGAGACTTAGGAGACACCAGTTCAGCCCTTGAGTGGAGAAGATCCCCTGCAGAATGGCATGGTAACCCAACTCCAGCATTCTTTCCTGGTGAAGCCCATGAAGAGAGGAGCCTGGTGGGCTACAATCCATAGGGTCGCAAAGGGTCAGACACGACCGAAGCGACTGACCACAACTCAAAGTATAAACATCTATGAGTCTTATTGATATAAGCAAGTGATTGAATAAATAAATGGGAAGAAGAGATATCCTGTCTGGGTGAATTCAAATTAGTTTTTATAATCTGCCCTCAAGGAGATGGACCGTGGCTCTTCATTTCTTAAGTGTGGGCTATATATAGCAACTTCTTTCCAGACTACAGTATGGAAAGGGAGCAAAAAAAGAAAACTTCAGAGTGAAGCATTCTGGCAGACACTGCCTCAGCCGGACAGTTAAGGTCAACATCAACAATGGTAAGTCACATTGGTAATATGTACTCTGGATATGATATGATGAAAATGGCACCTCAGTGGTCTTCCTCCCAAAATCACGTAACACACAATCAAATCAAAAAGAACATCATGTGAGACTTTGCTAGTGGTCCAGTGGTTAAGAATCACCTTGCAGAGTCCAAAAGACTGTTCTATACATCAGTGTCTCTTTTGCTGTCTCATATATAGGGTTATTGTTACCATATTTCTAAATTCCATATATATGCATTAGTATACGGTATTGGTGTTTTTCTTTCTGGCTTACTTCACTCTGTATAATAGGCTCCAATTGCATCCACCTCATTAGAACTGATTCAAATGTATTCTTTTTAATGGCTGAGTAATACTCCATTGTGTATATGTACCACTGTTTTCTTATCCATTCATCTTCTGATGGACATCTAGGTTGCTTCCATGTCCTGGCTATTATACACAGTGCTGCGATGAACATTGGGGTACACGTGTCTCTTTCAATTCTGGTTTCCTCAGTGTGCATGCCCAGCAGTGGGATTGCTGGATCATAAGGCAGTTCTATTCCCAGTTTTTTGAGGAATCTCCACACTGTTCTCCATAGTGGCTGTACTAGTTTGCATTCCCACCAACAGTGTAAGAGGGTTCGCTTTTATCCACACCCTCTCCAGCATTTATTGCTTGGAGACTTTTGGATACAGCCATTCTGACTGTCGTGAAATGGTACCTCATAGTGGTTTTGATTCGCATTTCTCTGATAATGAGTGATGTTGAGCATCTTTTCATGTGTTTGTTAGCCATCTGTATGTCTTCTTTGAAGAAATGTCTATTTAGTTCTTTGGCCCATTTTTTGATTGGGTCATTTATTTTTCTGGAATTGAGCTGTAGAAGTTGCTTGTATATTTTTAAGATTAGCTGTTTGTCTGTTGCTTCATTTGCTATTATTTTCTCCCATTCTGAAGTCTGTCTTTTCACCTGCTTATAGTTTTCTTTGTTGTGCAGAAGCTTTTTAAGTTTAATCAGGTCCCATTTGTCTATTTTTGCTTTTATTTCCAATATTCTGGGAGGTGGGTCATAGAGGATCCTGCTGTGATGTATGTCGGAGAGTGTTTTGCCTATGTTCTCCTCTAGGAGTTTTATAGTTTCTGGTCTTACGTTTAGATCTTTAATCCATTTTGAGTTTATTTTTGTGTATGGTGTTAGAAAGTGCTCTAGTTTCATTCTTATACAAGTGGTTGACCAGTTTTCCCAGCACCACTTGTTAAAGAGATTGTCTTTAATCCATTGTATATTCTTGCCTCCTTTGTCAAAGATAAGGTGTCCAATGTGCGTGGATTTATCTCTGGGCTTTCTATTTTGTTCCATTGATCTATATTTCTGTCTTTGTGCCAGTACCATACTGTCTTGATGACTGTGACTTTGCAGTAGAGCCTGAAGTCAGGCAGATTAATTCCTCCAGTTCCATTCTTCTTTCTCAAGATAGCTTTGGCTATTCAAGATTTTTTGTATTTCCATACAAATTGTGAGATTATTTGTTCTAGCCCTGTGAAGAATACCTTTGGTAGATTGATAGGAATTGCATTGAATCTCTTTTGGACTCTGTGGGAGAGGGATAGGGTGGGATGATTTGGGAGAATGGCATTGACTTATGTATAATATCATATGAAACGAGTCGCCAGTCCAGGTTTGATGCACGATACTGGATGCTTGGGGCTGGTGCACTGGGACGACCCAGAGGGATGGTATGGGGAGGGAGGGGGGAGGAGGGTTCAGGATGGGGAACACATGTATACTTGTGATGGATTCATTTTGATATATGGCAAAACCAATACAATATTGTAAAATTAGAAAAAATAACAATTAAACCCTCTTAAAAAAATAAAGATTTTGAGGCCTTTGATTCTGGTAACATTCCTACCTTAACACACTACAAATTATTTTTATCCCTTAAAATGTAGCATCCTAGCTAATAAATATGCTTTCATGAGAAAAGAATAAATCACTTCTGTAATTAAAAAAAAAAAAAAAAGAATCACCTTGCAATGCCGGGGATGCTGGCTGAGGAACTAAGATCCCACATGCCACAGAGCAACTAAGTCCGTACGATATCACTAAGACCAGAGGCAGCCAAATAAAATAATAGATATTTGGGGAATAATCTACAAAATATCTGACAGTACTCCCCCAAACTGTCAAGGTCATCAAAACAAGGAAGTCCCAGAAACTATCACAGCTGAGAGAAGCCTAAGGAGACATGGCAACTACATGTAATGTGGTATCTACTTCTATCCTGGAACAGAAAATGGACATTACCTTAAACTAAAGAAATCCAAATGAAACATGGATCTTAATTAATCATAAAGTATAAACATTGGTTCATTGGTTTGAACAAACGTATCATACAGCTGTCAGATGTACTGGTAGTTTTCTACGGCTACTGTAGCCAATTACCTTTGGATGGCTTAAAACAACAGAAATTAATTCTCTGAGTTCTGGAAACAAGAAGCCCAAAATCAAAATGTTGGGAGGGCCATGCTCTCTCTGAATGCTATAGAGAATTCTGCCTTGCCCCTTCCTAGCTTCTACTGGTTGCCAGCCACCCCTGGCATTCCGTGGCTTGCAGCAGCATTGCTCCAATTTGCTTCTATCAGCTCATGGCGTTCTTCCCTGTGTGCCTCTGTGTTCACAGGGTTTTCTCCTCTTCTAAGGACAGTCATATTGAATTTAGATATGTAGAGCTTACCCTAAATCCAAGATGATCTCATTCCAAGATTCTTAATTACATCTGCAAAGACTCTATTTCCAAATAAGGTCACATTCACAGGTATCGTGGGTTAGGATCTGGATATATCTTTTGGGTATGGAGAGGGAAATGGCAACCCACTCCAGTATTCTTGCCCGGAGAATTCCATGGACAGAGAAGCCTGGCGGGCTATGGTCTATGGTGTCACAGAGAGTCAGACACAACTGAGCAACTGAGCACATATCTTTTGGGGACCACTATTTACCCATCATTATTGTATTAATATAATAATAGGGGGAACAGAGTGGGAAATCTCCATACGGTCTTTGTAATTTTTCTGGAAGTCTAAAACTATTCTAAAAAATAGAGTCTACTATCAATAAAATAATAATAATAAACAATAAAAGAAAAAAATTTTAAATAGTTGAAAGTGAAAAAAATAATCAGGCATTCATGACAAGATTTGAAGAATTGTGAGTTTTTTAAATTATAGCTGTTTGAGTTCATGGTATTCCTGGTAATTATGCTTTCCTTAACTTTCACTAACTCCGGGTAATACTTAATTGGATCAAACATTTTCCCCAACAAGATGTGTGGCTTTCCTGGTAGCTCAGGTGGTAAAAAATTTGCCTGCAATACAGGAGACCACAGTTCAATCCCCAGGTCAGGAAAATCCCCTGGAGAAGTGAATGGTTACCCACTCCAGTATTGTTGCCTGGAGAATTCCATGGACAGAGGAGACTGGCAAGCTACAGTCCGTGGCATCACAAAGAACTGGACACAACTGAGCGACTAAGCATGCACACACCCATGAAATCATAACAGAATCCCCTGGTAGCTCAGCAGTGAAGACTCTGCCTGCAATGCAGGAGACCCGGATTCGATCCCTGGGTCAGGAAGATCCCCTGGAGGAGGATATGGCAACCCACTCTAGTACTCTTGCCGAGAGAAGCCCATGGGTAGAGAAGCTTGCTAGGCTGTAGTCCATAGGGTTGCACAGAGTCAGAGACGTCTGAAGCAACTAAGCAGCAGCAGCAGCAGGAAACCTTAACAGCCACCATCTCCTGGAGCATGGCTGTTATACAGACTTCTGGAGTAGTATCCAAAGACCCAAACACAGTAAATAAAGATTCACAATTATAAGCTGATACTGAGTCTTCACCACTTTTATTTCTCAACTAGATCACAAGTCTTCTCTACCAACAGAGTATTTATTTAGAGAAAGGTAGATTTTTTTTCAGATGTTATGTTCATTTGTCTACCAAAGAAATTCAAAATTGTTTCCATCTCACTCATCCTCTGTTTTGGTGGACACACTGCATTCCTTTATGCTGCATAGACCTAGAGCCAGGAATTTCTTGATAAAAGATGAAAAAAACTCTTCCAAAATCAGTTGAAAATTCTTCTTCCAAAGACCACCTAGAAATTAAGATTTCAGGTATTCAAATGATATATCACATACAATGTGGTAAACCTTTCCTTGTAGTAGATAGACTTTCAGCAGCTTGAACATCTAGAATAAAATTATTCCCCTAGAAGAAAGTAATATACAAGCCTCTAAAGGGGAAGAAAGAAAAATCTATCACTAAACAGCACTATTTTGTTCTCAAGGAAAAGCACCCGTGCCCTTTCAGGAGAGATCTCTCAAATTAAACTAGCAAAGAAATACTCATTGTGGTATACCGGTTTCCCCAACAATCCTCAGAACTTTCTAAGAGAAGATCAGAAAAACAGAAGCAGCCAGATTGGTGACTGTTAGAACTTGATTGCATAGCAAACTGAATTACTAACTATAATTTAGTAATTATGGAGCAGGAATTCCCTGGTATCTCAGACCGTAAATAATCTGCCTATAGTTTAGGAGACCCAGGTTCAGTCTCTGGGTTGGGAAGATCTCCTGGAGACAGGAATGGCAACCCACTTCAATATACTAGCCTGGAGAATTCCATGGACAGAGGAGCCTGCTGGGCTACAGTCCATGGGGTCTCAAAGAGTCAGACACGACTAAGTGACTAACATACATACACACACACAACTATAAAGCACGCTAGGTTAATTAGTTTAACAGCACCTGCACAGCCCCTAAGGTTACTATGTATATTACAACCCAATGTAATAATCACGTTCATACTAAAGACTCAATGGTTTCAGATTTTACATTTGTACATTTTTGTACATTTTTAGCTGTACAAATGATCATTTAATACACATTCTTTTTAACTAAGTTTAATTTTTTAACACTGGTCCAACAACCATAATTTTTATTAAATTTTTAAACTAATTATAAATTCACATGCAGTTTTAAGAAATAATACAGAGACTATCTTTTACCCAGTTTACCTTAAAGGTAACATCTTGCAAAACTGTGGTACAGAATCACAAATAAAATATTGACATTGATATAGTTAAGATATAGAACATTTTCATCACCATAAGTGATCTCATGTTGTCTTCTATAAACACACTCCACTCATTCCCACCCCCTCATCCTGAAACCCTGGAAAACCCGAATCTGTTCTGCATTTCTGTAATTTTGTCATTTCCTGAACAACAGACTGGTTCCAAATAGGAAAAGGAGTACGTCAAGGCTGTATATTGTCACCCTGTTTATTTAACTTATATGCAGAGTACATCATGAGAAATGCTGGACTGGAAGAAACACAAGTTGGAATCAAGATTGCTGGGAGAAATATCAATAAACTCAGATATGCAGATGACACTACTCTTATGGCAGAAAGTGAAGAGGGGCTAAAAAGCCTCTTGATGAAAGTGAAAGTGGAGAGTGAAAAGGTTGGCTTAAAGCTCAACATTCAGAAAACGAAGATCATGGCATCTGGTCCCATCACTGCATGGGAAATAGATGGGGAAACAGTGGAAACAGTGTCAGACTTTGTTTTTCTGGGCTCCAAAATCACTGCAGATGGTGACTGCAGCCATGAAATTAAAAGACATTTGCTCCTTGGAAGGAAAGTTATGACCAACCTAGATAGCATATTCAAAAGCAGAGACATTACTTTACCAACAAAGGTTCGCCTAGTCAAGGCTATGGTCTTTCCTGTGGTCATGTATGGATGTGAGAGTTGGACTGTGAAGAAGGCTGAGCGCCGAAGAATTGATGCTTTTGAACTGTGGTGTTGGAGAAGACTCTTGAGAGTCCCTTGGACTGCAAGGAGATCCAACCAGTCCATTCTGAAGGAGATCAGCCCTGGGATTTCTTTGGAAGGAATGATGCTAAAGCTGAAACTCCAGTACTTTGGCCACCTCATGCGAAGAGTTGACTCATTGGAGAAGACTCTGATGCTGGGAGGGATTGAGGGCAGGAGGAGAAGGGGACGACAAAGGATGAGATGGCTGGATGGCATCACTGACTCGATGGATGCGAGTCTGAGTGACCTCCGGGAGCTGGTGATGGACAGGGAGGCCTGGCGTGCTGCGGTTCATGGGGTCGCAAAGAGTCGGACACGACTGAGCGACTGATCTGATCTGATCTGATCTGAACGTTATATAAGAATATCATCCAGTGTGTAATGTTTTGGAATTGGTTTTTTCCAGCATAATTCTCTGAAGAGTTATCCTTATAGTTTATGTATTCATTCTGCAACATGCTTAATAGTATTGATAGTTGCATGTTTATTTTGATTTTTTAACTGTCAAACTATTTCAGGGGTCTGAGAAGGGAGTTTTGTAGGCCTTTACCTTCCTTAACATTATAGAGCTATTCAAATTATCTATTAATATTTCATATTGAGTGAGTTGTGGTAGTTTGCGTTTTTTGAAGAACTGCTGTATTTTGTCTAAGTTGTCAAATTTATGTGTGTAGAGTTGTTTATACTGTTTATGGGGTTCTTGAGGCAAGAATAGTGGAATTGCTTATATAAACTGCTTATATTAACAACTGGAGTTGCTTACAGTATTGCCTTACTAGTCTTTTGATGTCTGTAGGGTCTGTAGTGATATCTATTTCATTTCTAATATTAGTAATTTGTGTCTTTTCTGTTTCATGTCAGTTTTGTAGAGATCAATTTTTTGTAACAACTATTTTGTCTCAGTGATTTTTCTCTATTGTTTTCATGTTTTCAACTTCAGTGATTTCTGCTCTTCCTTATTCTCTTCCATTGCTTGCTTTTGGTTTATTTGGCTCCTCTTTTTCTAGGTTCTTGCTTAAATTATTGATTTGAGACTTCTCTTTTTTAATTGTAAGCATTTAGTGTTATAATTTTCCCTCTCGGCATTATCTCTGTTCCATAAATTATGATATGTTATATTTTCATTTTAATTGGTTTTCAAAGTACTTTTTAAATCTCTTGAGATGCCCTCTTTAACCCATGAATTAATTATACCTGTATTGTTTAGACTCCAACAGTTTGGAGATTTTTCTGTTATCTATGCTATTGATATCTAGTTTGATTTCATTATGGATTTATCTTGGTATATCTTCTGCAAGAACTCAAAAAGAATAAGTATTCTGCTCTGATTTGGTGTAGTGTTCTGTACATTTCAATTAGATCCTGTTAGTTGAGAATAATTGATTTTTCTGTATCCCTGCTGATTTTCTAGTGTTCCACCAACTATTTAGAGAGGAGCATTGAAGTCTCCAATTATAATTGTGGAATTGTCTATTTCTCCTTTCAGTTCACCAGCTTTTGCTTTACATGTTTTACAATTCTGCTATTTTGCGCACAGGCTTTTTAAGACTACTATGTCTTCCTGGCGGGTTGACATTTTTGTCATAATGTAATCCCCTTCTCTGTCTCTAGCAACTGTCTTTGCTGAGAGGTCTACTTTATCTGATACTAACATAGTCACTCCTACTTCTCTTTGATTAATGTTTGTATGACTTATCTGTTTCATTCTTTTACTTGCAGCCTCTCTAAATCATTATATATGAAGTCAGTTACTTGCAGATAGTAAATAGTTGGGTCATTTCTTTTAATCCACCCTGCATTCCCTGTCACTTAATTGGTGTATTTAGACCAATAATATATTTAAGTTAGGATTTCATCTGTCATTTCATTTTTTGTTTTCTGCTTGTTCTCTCTGGTTTCTCTTGTTTCTCTGTTTTCTTTTCCCTACTGTCCTTTTACATGGACATATTTTAGAATTCCACTTTTATTTATCTGTGGTGTTTATGAATATGCCTCATAGATTTTTAGTCTTGCTCTAGGTGTTACGTTATATAAACATAACTTATCAAAGTCTACTGATGTCTGCACTTTACCAGTTCAAGGGTGTGTAAACCTACCTTCTTTTACGTCTCCTTTCCTCATTTATAATACAGTTGTCTTAAACATTTCCTCTGTACACATTTAATGGTATGGTAATTCTTGCTTCAACCAACAGACATAATTTGGAAAACTCAAAATGAGGAGGAACATTCTTTATTGCATTTACTCACATTTTTGCTTTACTTGTTTTTGTTCCTCCTAGATATTCCAAGATTTCACCTTTCATCATTTAAGAACATCCGCCAGACTT
The DNA here is from genome assembly GCA_935064755.1 of Tragelaphus eurycerus. Lineage (NCBI taxonomy): Eukaryota > Metazoa > Chordata > Mammalia > Artiodactyla > Bovidae > Tragelaphus > Tragelaphus eurycerus. Next base: position 11,808,308 of record CAKXYN010000038.1, read on the forward strand.
TCTTTCAGGGTAAGTCTGTTGGGTGACAAATTCTCTAACTCTCCTGTCATCTGGAAATGTCTGGATTCCCCTTCATTCTTGAAGGATATCTTCTCTGGATATATAAGACTCAGGGCATACCGTTCTTTCCTTTCAGCATTTGAAAAATGTTCTGCCACTTACTTCTGGCCTCCATGGTTTCTGATGAGAAATCCATTATCACTCAAACTGTTTTTCTCCTGTGAGTAACATATGGTTTCTCTCTTGCTGCTTTCAAGATTCTTTTCTTGTCATTAATTTTCAGAAGTTTGACTATTAAGTGCCTTGGTTCATATTTCTTTGGACTTTTCCTGCTTGGAGTTTGCTCAGCTTCCTGAATATGCAGGTTTAAGTCTCACTAAAATGGGGACGTTTCCAGTCATTATTTCTTCCTAAACATTTTCAGTCACCCCTCTTCTTTTTCTTCTCCTTCCTGGACTGTGATAACACAAATATTAGATCTTTTACTTTAGTCCCACAATTAACAGACTCCTGAGGATCTGTTAATTTTTTTTTTTCTTTAGTCTATTTGTCTTGGTTGCTCAGACTGGATAAATTCTACTATTTTCTCTTCAATTTCACTTCCTATCTCCTCCATTCTACTTTTGAGCCCATCTGCCAAGCATTTTACTTTGGTTATTATATTTTTTGAATTCTAAAATGTCTTCAGTTTCTTTACTAAGTATCTTCAATGTTTTTTTACTAAGACCTTCTATTTCCTTTCTAAATCTTCCTATTTTTAAAAATTTTTTTCAAGTGTGTTCATAATTTTTAGGATGATGGCTTTAAGATCATTGTCAGACAATTCTAACATTTTTGTCATCTAAATGATAGCATCTATTGGTTACCTTCTTATATTCAGTTTGAGACTTTCCTAGTTCTTGGGATGGATTAGCAATTTTCTATTGAAATTTGGATACTTTGCTATGAGATTCTGGATCTTATTTAAACCTTCTGTTCCAGCTGACACTCTGCTGGGCCTCCTCTTATACCAGTGCAGTGGGGAGGGAGAGAAGTGGCTCATTACTACTAGGTGGGGATGCCAGTCCAGGATCCCCATGTGGTCTCAACTGACACCATAGAAGGGAAACCTCATGACCACTCTATCAAAATGAAAGTCCCAGCCCCATAGGGCCTTCTTCAACACCACCCTGTCAGAGGTGTGACAGTGCCTTCTCGTATTCTGTGGCACAGTGGTAAAGAATCTGTCTGCTAATGCAGGAGATCCAAGAGATGCTGGTTCAATCTCTGGGTTGCGAAGACTCCCTGGAGAAGGGAATGGCAACCCACTCCAGTATTCTTGCCTGGAGAATCCCAAGGACAGAGGAGACTGGCAGGCTACAGTCTCTGGGGTCCCAAAGAGTCAGACACAACTGAGCACACACATTACATACTTTGTAAAAGTCTAGTTTTCCTCCAAGGCTTTTGCTGGTAGAAGTGAGGGAAGGACCAGGGCCACCATTTTTTCTGTGATGTTTGGCTAGGGTAGCTATTGTTTAAAAATTGTGCTGTGCTAGGCTGCCCCTTTCCTGGTTCTTTGGCTAAAAAGAGTAGGCTTTGTTTGGACTTCTTTGTGTCTTTACCTAATTTTCTTTCCAGGTTACCAGGGGTTTTTTTGACTTGAAATTATAAAAAGGATCTATCAAAGGATATATGAGGCAAAAAAGGAAACTCAAGGAACTAACTTCCCATCGTGTCATTTCTTGGATCCCAAAATTCCTAGAGTCTCAGTCTCTCCACCTTTCAGATCTGTCCTGTTTGTAACACCCAGGTTTTTACTTGTACTTCGCAGGAAGAATAGGAAAAAGAACTTCCACTGCATCATTCACAGAAGTGGAAGTCTCACAACTAAGTTTCAAGAAACTATCTCTTGTATGTGTGTTAAGTTGCTTCAGTCATGTACGACTCTTTGCAACACCATGGACTCTAGTCTACCAGGCTCCTCTGTCCTTCGAATTCTCCAGACAAGAATACTGGAGTGGGCTGCCATTTCCTCCTCCAGAAAGTGAAAGTGAAGTCACTCAGTCATGTCCAACTCTTTGCGACCCCATGGACTGTAGCCTACCAGGCTTCTCCATAAGGATCTTCCCAACCTAGAGCTCAAACCCACGTCTCTATGTCTCCTGCACTGGCAGGCAGGTTCTTTACCAACTGTGCCACCTAGGAAGCATATTATCAAACAAGAATATTCATAATTATGTTTAAAGGCTATTAAAATAATCTCTCCTTTTTCAACCACATATCTGCATGAAGCCAGAAATTTCCTCATATAGTTCAGCAAAACAACTTACCACAAAATTGAATGCAGAAGCAAGCATAAGAATCCAGCTGTCATCCATTAAGCCAAGCATTAGAGATTTGCAAAAAGTACAACTGCAGTTTTACACTACTTCTTTGTTTTAAAAAATATAACTATTTTTCATAAAAAATATAGCATGTTAATATATATTATTTTAGTAGTGTTATTTTTCATTCAGAAAATAAACACTTTAGCATTTTCATAGTTTTAACTTCCAACATTGCAAATGTCAGTAGATACAAGCCACATAAATAATTATTGAAGTCCTCAATAATTTTTAAGAATGTAAAAAAGGGTCCTGAAACCAAAAGTTTGAAAGTCTATGAGATAGAGAAAACTAATATTAAAGGAAGCTCTTACTTCCTCTCCTAAGAGTTGTAACTGTGGTTTGTGAGCACTCTGGCCAGTTCCTGGTACCAGATCAGGCAGTATCCCTGGTCTTGTTGGAACAACAGCAACATATTCTTGACTGACATCCATAACAGGAGTTCCATGCAGTATTCTACAGTGTGAAAAAAAATTTTTTTAAGTCATTGATAAAGCAACAGGTATTTACTCTCATTTTATATCTCTATGAAATAAACACGTGGACATTTGATATCTACACTAAATGAGACTTCACTGGTGGCTCAGCTGGTAAAGAATCCACCTGCCAATGCAGAAGACACAAGAGATGCAGGTTCAATTCCTGGGTCAGGAAGAGCCCCTGGAGAAGGGAATGGCTACTCACACCAGTATTTTTGCTGGAGAATTCCATGGACAGAGAAGCCTGGGAGGCTACAGTCCATGAGGTCACAATCAGTCAGACACAACTGGGTGCACATGCATGCATGCATCTATGCTAAAGAGATACTGTGCAGAAGGCAGATAATTCAAAGCGGGGAATAACTCAGAAATAATTTATGTTTGCTTCTGAATGTATTTTAGTAGTAACCTTTGGGTGGTAGCCTTGACTAGGCGAACCTTTGTTGGCAAAGTAATGTCTCTGCTTTTGAATATACTATCTAGGTTGGTCATAACTTTCCTTCCAAGGAGTAAGCAAGCGTCTTTTAATTTCATGGCTGCAGTCACCATCTGCAGTGATTTTGAAGCCCAGAAAAATAAAGTCTGACACTGTTTCCACTGTTTCCCCATCTATTTCCCATGAAGTGATGGGACCAGATGCCATGATCTTCGTTTTCTGAATGTTGAGCTTTAAGCCAACCTTTTCACTCTCCACTTTCACTTTCATCAAGAGGCTTTTTAGTTCCTCTTCACTTTCTGCCATAAGGGTGGTATTTTATAATATAGTAATAATAAATTCACCCTATGCAAGTCTCATTACAACAGAGGTAAAAAGTTCTCTGCCTTCTGATTCCTAACCTGCTCCCCACTCCAAGCTCATGGGAAATGGTTTCATTTCTTAGCCCAGGCAAAGCATCACCCTAAGCAGAACTGCCTGCTCACACTAAGGTTTTTCTTTCTTGATTCATATCTTGCCAGGATGAACAGAAAACTGTTATGGCATTAGGTCTTTACTTCTGGGCTACCAACTCTATATAGGGCTTCCTGAGTGGCTCAGAATGTCTTCCCTGTAGCTCAAAAGGTAAAGAATCTGCCTGCCAATGCAGGAAATGTGGGCTTGATCCTTGGGTTGGGAAGATCCCCTGGAGAAATAAATGGCAATCCACTCCAGCAATCTTACCTGGAGAATCCTATGGACAGAGGAGGCTGGTAGACTACAGTCCATGGGGTCGCAAAAGTGTCAGGCACAACTTAGCGACTTAACAACTAACTATATATTCATAAGAAGAATATACATACGAGGTTTAAAACTTATCAACAAAAGCCTGAATTAAACCAAGAGATGAGGTAAATCAAAATCTGAAGACAAAATGTGTCATTAATGACTGACTTACAGATGGCTTGAAATAACATTTTTGTATTATAACACTGTACAAAATATATAAAATGCATATAAAGTGGAATTACACTGACTATAGCCATATTTCAATTTCACTTGAAAGTGGAGCCAATGTTCCCTAGAACATTTTGGTATACCATTACCTGAACAGACAATCACATTAGAGCCACCAAATGTGAAAACAAAGCACATACATCTCAAACTGACTGCACGTAACAATATGCTGAAATCCTCAGAGTCTATCATATCAAACCAGCTCTTAAAAATCAGGCCCACCCAAAGCTAGGCTGGAGAAGACAGGGCTTTGCCAAAATAGGTTCATGGGGAAAAAAGCTTCCTAGCTCACCCAGTTAAATATCTGAATTCAAAGAGAAGGTAAAGCTCAACTCCCAGCACAGTGGCTTATAGCACACTGTCATTTGACATCCAATCCAATATGCTTTCCCGAACTGCTGAGGATGGAGAGGCGACAACTCTCCTGCAGCCAGTGTCCGAGATGTGTCTTAGGATCTACTAACCAGATGCACTCACATGCAATCTAGAAGGCTATGATGCTCCCGCTGCAAGCAGTCATGGCAACACTGAGTTCTTCTGTAGCAGCCTTCTCGTTACATCTTTTGTGGGTAGGCTTTTTTTGCCAGTGAATGTTTCAACAGATATGGCATATCTCCAGAGTCAAAAGCTGTTGCAAGAGAGGCCACACGATCTCTGAGTCTCAGCTAAAGTGGTATGTTGCCAAGGTTGGCCTCCAGCTTTCCCACCTTCCTGACTCTGCCAGAAGGAGCAGCAGGCATGGAAGCCAGTTAAATGTGCTATATGAGTTATTTCTGGAAAGTCCAACCTGCCTAGAACCCATTCTTTCAATCTTTCCATTGATTTTATAAGCATCATATTCCCATTACCAGATTCCTTTATGCTTAAACTAGTTAAAAATGTTTCTGTTTTCTGCAACTGGATCCTCACTGATATATTCAGCAAAAAACAAAAGAGCGGGATATTGCATTGTCTAGAATAATGAGCCAAGATAGTAATACATGAAGATCAGGGAGGAGAGGGGTGACTTAAGAAGCTACCTTGAGGCACTGCTGTATTTTTATCTGGCCCTAAGCCAAAGCTTTTGACTGTGTGGACCACAACAACTCTGGAAAATTCTTAAAGAGATGGGAATACCAGACTACCTAACCTGCCTCTTAAGAAATCTGTATGCAATTAGAACTGGACATGCAACAACAGACTGGTTCCAAACCAGGAAACCGGTACATCAGGCTGTATATTGTCACCCTGCTTATTTAACTTATATGCAGAGTACATCATGAGAAAGGCTGGGCTGGAAGAAGCACAAGCTGGAATCAAGATCGCCAGGAGAAATATCAATAACCTCAGATATGCAGATGACACCACCCTTATGGCAGAAAGAAAAGAAGAACTAAAGAGCCTCTTGATGAAAGTGAAAGAGGAGAGTGAAAAGGTTGGCTTAAAGCTCAACATTCAGAAAACGAAGATCATGGCATCCGGTCCCATCACTTCATGGGAAATAGATGGGAAAACAGCGGAAACAGTGACAGACTTTATTTTGGGGAGCTCCAAAATCACTCAAGATGGTGACTGCAGCCATGAAATTAAAGATGCTTGCTCTTTTGAAGAAAAGTTATGACCAACCAAGACAGCATATTCAAAAGCAGAGATATTAGTTTGCCAACAAAGTTCAAACTATCAAAGCTACGGTTTTTCCTGTAGTCATGTATGGATTTGAGAGCTGGACTATAAATAAAGCTGAGTGCTGAAGAATTGATGCTTTTGAACTGTGGTGTTGGAGAAGACTCTTGAGAGTCCCTCGGACAGTAAGAAGGTCCAACCAGTTCATCCTAAAGGAAATCAGTCCTGAGTATTCATTGGAAGGACAGATGCTAAAGTTGAAATTCAAATACTTTGGCCTCCTGATGCAAAGAACTGACTCATTTGAAAAGACTCTGATGCTGGGAAAGATTGAAGGCAGGAGAAGAAGGGGATGACAGAGGATGAGATGGTTGGATGGCATCACTGACTGAATGGACATGAGTTTGAGTAAACTCTGGGAATTGGTGATGGACAGGGAGGCCTGGCATGCTGCAGTCCATGAGGTAACAAAGAGTCGGACACGACTGAGCGACTGAACTGAACTGAAGCCAATAACAAAGTGGTCAGGATCATTTACATATTACTGTCTTTTCATATCCCAAATGTGCATCAAAAAAACAAATTCTGGTTGGTTGGAAGGAAAGTCAAAGAGGTCACTGGACATTTTAGAGTGCATAGCTAGTTCTGGTAGATATGAACTAGGGATCTTAGTGGAAAGGGTACCCAAGGTTAGCAACTATTCCTGCCTGACAAAAATGAATCATTTTCTTTGAAATTTTGTCTGAATTTTCCCTGCTTCCTTCTGAATTTCCAGAGAAAAGAACCAGTCCTTTTGAGAGATCCCCCCTTTGGAGATCACCACCATCTCAGTGGTTCAGACTGAAAATCTCTTCATCTCCAACCTCTCCCTCATCCCAGCAGTAATCACTAGTCCTGACTCTTCTCCCTCCAGTGTCTCTCCACCCTATTGCATTCTTCTCTCAACTGAGTCTTGTGATAACATCTTTGCTGTCCCTCACTTCCAAACTTTCCCTCCTCTAATCCATGCTACAGACTGGTACCAAAGTTATTGTCAGTTACCCTCTTCCAAATACTTTAATGACTACACACACACACAAGCTCCTGGCCTGGCCATTAGGGTCCTCCACACCTGGGCATCACCTACTTCACCAATTCTACTTCCGTCCCCAATACCCAGCCCAATCTTTCACTGCACGAAAGATGCTCTAGATCACTCCAGGTGTTGCAGGAGAGACAGGGAAACTGAACTACAATAACTACAATACAATGCGGCTACTCAAACACTGAAAATAAGACTTAGGTCTCAACTATTCCATGGGGCCTTTACAAATGTCCCTCTGCCCAGCAAAAATTCATCTTTGCCTCCCTAGTTTCCCAGTGCATTTGATCTGCAATTTCATTATAGAGTATGCTGCATTTTGTTCTGTGTGTTTTTCACAGCAGATTATACGCTAGTTGGGATGGGGGAGGACTGATTCTTATTCATTTCCTGTCTCCCATGAATACAGTAGATACTGAATACATATTGTTTAACACTGTGCTTGAGAAATCCCACAGTCAAAGCTGGTCCAGACCGTGTCCTGAGAAACTGAGAATAATGGGTTGGCATGATGTACTACACAGATTCTCAAGGTGTATTCCCTAACCAGCATCATTAGCACCACATAGGAACTTGTTAGAAATTAAAATTCTTGAGTCCCATCAAAAGGTCTGGGGAGAAGCCCAGCCTTCTGTGTTTTAACAAGCCCTACAGTTAATTCTGGAGAAGGCAATGGCACCCCACTCCAGTGCTCTTGCCTGGAAAATCCCATGGACGGAGGAGCCTGGTAGGCTGCAGTCCATGGGGTCGCTAAGAGTTGGACACGACTGAGCGACTTCACTTTTCACTTTCATGCATTGGAGAAGGCAATGGCAACCCACTCCAGTGTTCTTGCCTGGAGAATCCCAGGGATGGCAGAGCCTGGTGGGCTGCCATCTATGGGGTAACACAGAGTCGGAAACGACTGAAGTGACTTAGCAGCAGCAGCACAGTTAATTCTAATGCACGATGAAGTCTGAGAAGCACTGATGCACTGCAGTCTTTCCCAACAGTCTGATGATAAGCATATTCTGGGATGCTTGTCAGACCTATAGCTCCCCAGATACTTCCTCTGGAGATTCTAGTTCAGTTGGTTTGGGATAGAGACCAAGATCACTTAAACACTCCAGGGTGTCCTTATCCTCAGGAGAAGCCTAAAAAGCACTGTTACAGTGAGAAGAGCTAGGCTTTGGAATGAAGTTAAAAACCAGGATTTTAGCTTTAGTTTGGCCACTTGATGTGCTGTGTTGGGTAAGTCATTTTTCCTTCTTAAGGCTCCGTTTCCTCATCTGTGAAGAACAACAGTGATGGGATCTTTCAGCATCTAATGCTTAAACATAATATACGTAACAAGTTTGCACAAAGTTCAGAAAAATACATTAAGTAGTTGACATTACAATCATTTTTATTATTATTACTGAGAGGACTGAATGAAGCAAACAAGCCCATCTCTCTCAGGGCGAGTTAAACCTCGTCCTCAGTCAACATTGAACTCCCATGGGGCCAGAGATATAAAATGGTGTTCTTATTACAAGTTAGAAGAAGTTTAGAGAACATCTGCTCTAGGCTGTGAGCACTCTTAAAAATCTTCACCCACATCTTTTATGACCACATAAAAGTGACTGCAGGCTCCATCCTGTGATGCAAGGAGGGTTCTCCCTCCAGCAACCCTCTCCCCTCCCTGGAGTAACACTAACAACGGAGAAGTTGCACATCGCATCCTCCCTATCCCTTCCTAGGAAAATTCACTGTGCTCCTTGGGGTACTAAGCCTGGGGAGCATTCACAGGATAAAGCTCATAGCCATTTTTATGCAACTCAGAGAAGATGTGTTCAGGGATAGTTGGAGCGTTCATGCAAAAAGTTTTGTCAAAGTAATACTTACAAGCAATATTCTATCCCAAACACCATTTCTTTAAGGGGCTCATAGCAAGCCATTAAGTTGATTGCACAATCCACTTACTGGGTCGCAATCAACAACTTAGGAAACAGTAACTTAAAAGAATGTTGTTTGAAAAGCAAACTTCTAGGTCTAAAAAAGACTTTAAGAGCTCACCTTCTTGAAGATACTAATCTACAGATAATTTTGCAAAGTCTTTAAAATCTATAGCAGAGATAATGAATATTTTCAATACTTGAAAAAATTCAGGAAATATAGTCTTCAATAAAATAATAAATCTGAAGAAGAATAAGCCAAAGAAGAATAAGGGTATAACTATGCAGAATCTTTTATACAAACATAATTAAGGAGGGGGGAATTTTAATCATTGTAACTTCATTGCTACATGCAAACAGTGACATCTGGTGGAATGACATTGCTTTGCTTTCAGTTTTTTTGTGTGTGAAAGTCGCTCAGTTGTGTCGACTCTGCGACCCCATGGAGTGTGACCCCATGGACTATACAGTCCATGGAATTCTCCAGGCCAGAATACTGGAGTGAGTAGCCATTTCTTTCTCCAGGGGATCTTCCCAGCCCATGGATCGGACCCAGGTCGCCCACATTGCAGGCGGATTCTTTACCAGCTGAGCCACCAAGGAAGCCCAAGAACACTGGAGTGGGTAGCCTATCCCTTCTCCAGTGGATCTTCCCAACTCAGGAATTGAACCGAGGTCTCCAGCATTGCAGGCAGATTCTTTACCAGCTGAGCTGCTAGATGTTGGCAGACATGAAATCAGGCAAATTTCCAAATAAATTTTTTGGCATTTTCATATAAAAACAAAAATATATTAATCTTATCAAATATTGATAATGTGTACTAAAATAAATTTGTCATCCCAATTTATTTTTTAAAGTATGCTTAAGGCTTACTTAGGTATGGGGGCTACTTGTTGAAAATTAATTAACAAAAATCTAAATGAGTTACTGTTGATGCTAGTCCTGACTGCCACCTACTGTGATTTGGGGTGCAAAATTCTGCCTCTGTTCCCTCATCTATAACATGAGATGGTTAGGCAAGGGGAAGGCCAAGTTCTCTTACAGCTCTTATATATGTGCTTCTGTCACATACATCACCCGCGAGACCTCAAATGGGCCTTAGGTCTTATATCAGATCAGATCAGATCAGTCGCTCAGTCGTGTCCGACTCTTTGCGACCCCATGAACTACAGCATGCCAGGCCTCCCTGTCCATCACCAACTCCCGGAGGTCACTCAGACTCACATCCATCGAGTCAGTGATGCCATCCAGCCATCTCATCCTCTGTCATCCCCTTCTCCTCTTGCCCCCAATCCCTCCCAGCATCAGAGTCTTCTCCAATGAGTCAACTCTTCGCATGAGGTGGCCAAAGTACTGGAGTTTCAGCTTTAGCATCATTCCTTCCAAAGAAATCCCAGGGCTGATCTCCTTCAGAATGGACTGGTTGGATCTCCTTGCAGTCCAAGGGACTCTCAAGAGTCTTCTCCAACACCACAGTTCAAAAGCATCAATTCTTCAGCGCTCAGCCTTCTTCACAGTCCAGCTCTCACATCCATACATGACCACGGAAAGACCATAGCCTTGACTAGGCGAACCTTTGTTGGCAAAGTAATGTCTCTGCTTTTGAATATGCTATCTAGGTTGGTCATAACTTTCCCACTTCAGTATAATACCTTGGGTCATTGTCTGGATTATGTAGCAAGGAATAAGGCCAAGTAAGGGGTCGGGGTAGGCCAGGTCAGGATTGACCTGACCACTGAGGAATGAATGGCAGACAATGCAGGACATGGGGATGGTGGGGAAAGTCAGCCCCAGATACCCACACTGGACGGACATGTGGAGCAGATGACAAAACATACTATCCCAAATGCAGAGCTACAGACCACAGCACTGCAAGCGACACTGGAAAGGTCTAACATGGGATGATGGCACATTCTAGCGTGGAGGCGGGAGCAACCAGTGACATGGAATACAAATACAGGTAGTATTCGGTGAGAGCTTTCAACAACTGAGCAATTAATATCAGAAAAGTCCCTTCGGTGAGCAAGGTCCCTGCTTTGGCCCAGGACTCGGAAATAGAACTTCAGTTCCTAAGAAGGAACAAATGATACAAGGTAAAATCCCCATCCTAATAAGCATAACAGAGAAGGCAATGGCACCCCACTCCAGTACTCTTGCCTGGAAAATCCCATGGATGGTGGGGCCTGGTAGGCTGCAGTCCATTGGGTCGCTAAGAGTCAGATACGACTGAGCGACTTCACTTTCACTTTTCACTTTGATGCATTGGAGAAGGAAATGGCAACCCACTCCAGTGTTCTTGCCTGGAGAATCCCAGGGACGGGGGAGCCTGGTGGGCTGCCATCTATGGGGTCGCACAGAGTCAGACACGACTGAAGTGACTTAGCACCAATAAGCATAAACCCTACTTTCGAAATTGGGTCATAACAAATCCTGAAAGATGATGCTATGAAAGTGCTGCACTCAATATGCCAGCAAATTTGGAAAACTCAGCAGAGGCCACGGGACTGGAAAAGGTCAGTTTTCATTCCAATCCCAAAGAAAGGCAATGCAAAAAATGCTCAGACTACTACACAATTGCACTCATCTCACACGCTAGGAAAGAAATGTTCAAAATTCTCCAAGCCAGGCTTCAGCAATAGGTGAACCATGAACTTCCTGATGTTCAAGCTGGTTTTAGAAAAGGCAGAGGAACCAGAGATCAAATTGCCAACATCTGCTGGATCATGGAAAAAGCAAGAGAGTTCCAGAAAAACATCTATTTCTGCTTTATTGACTATGCCAAAGCCTTTGACTGTGTGGATCACAATAAACTGTGGAAAATTCTGAAAGAGATGGGAATACCAGACCACCTGATCTGCCTCTTGAGAAATCTGTATGCAGGTCAGGAAGCAACAGTTAGAACTGGTCATGGAACAACAGACTGGTTCCAAATAGGAAAAGGAGTACGTCAAGGCTGTATATTGTCACCCTGTTTATTTAACTTCTATGCAGAGTACATCATGAGAAGCGCTGGACTGGAAGAAACACAAGCTGGAATCAAGATTGCCCGGGAAAATATCAATAACCTCAGATATGTAGATGACATCACCCTTATGGCAGAAAGTGAAGAGGAACTAAAAAGCCTCTTGATGAAAGTAAAAGTGGAGAGTGAAAAAGTTGGCTTAAAGCTCAACATTCAGAAAACGAAGATCATGGCATCTGGTCCCATCACTTCATGGGAAATAGATGGGGAAACACTGGAAACAGTGTCAGACTATGTTTCTGGGCTCCAAAATCACTGCAGATGGTGACTGCAGCCATGAAATTAAGACGCTTGCTTACTCCTTGGAAGGAAAGTTATGACCAACCTAGATAACATATTCAAAAGCAGAGACATTACTTTGCCAACAAAGGTCCATCTAGTCAAGGCTATGGTCTTTCCTGTGGTCATGTATGGATGTCAGAGTTGGACTGTGAAGAAGGCTGAGCGCCGAAGAATTGATGCTTTTGAACTGTGGTGTTGGAGAAGACTCTTGAGAGTCCCTTGGACTGCAAGGAGATCCAACCAGTCCATTCTGAAGGAGATCAGCCCTGGGATTTCTTTGGAAGGAATGATGCTAAAGCTGAATCTCCAGTATTTTGGCCACCTCATGCGAAGAGTTGACTCATTGGAAAAGACTCTGATGCTGGGAGGGATTGGGGGCAGGAGGAAAAGGGGATGACAGAGGATGAGATGGCTGGATGGCATCACTGACTCGATGGACGTGAGTCTGAGTGAACTTCGGGAGTTGGTGATGGACAGGGAGGCCTGGTGTGCTGCGACTCATGGGGTTGCAAAGAGTCGGACATGACTCAGCGACTGATCTGATCTGATATGTGTGTGTGTGTATGAGTATATATATAAATAATTCCCTGGTGGGCCAGTGGTTAAGACTGCACTCCCAATGCAGGGGGCAAGGGTTCAATCCTGGGCCAGGGGAACTAAGCAGAAACTAACACAACACTGTAAGTCAACAATACTCCAAAGAAAATTAATTTAAAAAAAACTGTATTATAATGGAAACCACATTTAGGACTAGAGAGACTTGGGTCTGAGTCCTAGCTTTCACCAGCTCTATAAATATGAACTGGTCAATCTCTGAACCTCCTTTTCTCCATTTGGGAAACAGAATGATTTCATCTACTGCATAGAGTGGTTGTTAATAATAAATTATGCAATAAATGCACCTCAATAGACTTTCTACTAGATAATATTCTGTTTTCCATTTCAGATATTGCTACCCTACTCAAGATGGGGGGCCAGATAAAATCTTCCTGATGGAAGTACATTTTATATAGTTGATTTGTAAGCTGTAAGTAGTAAAGATAATAAGTCAAAATAATTACTCATATTTCTGCCCTTCAGTTTTAAAATTAAAATCCTCTAAGGATTATAAATGTCAAGATAACATCTTTAATGTCTTTTCTGTAAAATGTATGTATAAGTAATATATGTGCATGTATAGAATAAAAGCCAAGAATAATCTTTCCACACAGAAAAATGAGTAGGAAAAGGTCAGCTTCTAGTACAATAGTTTTAACAGTCACAGATGAAAACCACAGATGCAAAATCTTTCAATCCTGTCCTTTCCTACCTCCAACACCTTTCAAGAATACTACCAAGTGTATCTGATCTGACAATAAATGAATATGATATGATCCAGCCTACTATAAGAAAATTGATTTCTGATTGGCTTAACTAACATTCAATACTATGCAATCTACAAGGGAAATAACTTAGAAAAAATTAAAGGACAAATATATTCCCTTGTAGCTCAGCTGGTAAAGGATCCGCCTACAATGCAGGACCTGGGTTAGATCCCTGGGTTGGGAAGATGCCCTGGAGAAGGGAAAGACTACCCACTCCAGTATTCTGGCCCAGAGAATTCCATGGACTATACAGTCCATGGGTTCCCAAAGAGTTGGACACAACTGAGCGACTTTCACTTTCATATACCATATAAATAAAGCAAAAATAAGACAAAGTATAATTTCACTTTTTATCAATTTGGTGTAAAATATAAAAGGAAAATATAAGGATCACAGTTAACAGTTTCCTGAATTTTCCTCCATGCTAAAAATCTGTTTGTGTAAAATCACATATCTGTTTATATCAGATCAGATCAGATCTGTCGCTCAGTCGTGTCCGACTCTTTGCGACCCCATGAACTGCATTCTAACTCCTCTTAGTACGCAGAGCTCTAACTTATTCTTTGCCACAATTCTAATACATGCCATCATTGGATGCATTATAAAAAGTCTTCCATTGATGGACACTTAAGTTGTTTCCAGCTTTTTGTTATTATAAGGACAATTATAGTCTTTAATCATTTACCTTAGTTAATAATATTTATCAGCATATAGATCATTATGTAAAGCTATGGTCCTGAATAAGATCACCTTGAGAGTACAGGCAGAAGAGAAAATAGATCCAAGGATAAGCTTTGGGCACTCCAATGCTTTGAAGTCAAGAGATGAGGAGATACCAGCAAGGGAGACTAAGAAGACATAGCAAAGGAGGCGGGAATCAAGAGACTGCAGTCCTGAAGGCCGAGGGATAAAGGTGTTGTAAGGAAGAGCACGTGATCAACTGTGCCAGGTGCTACTGAGGAGTCATGATGAGGACTGCGCTGTGTTAAAGCACATCTGATCATGTCATTTTTCCTCAAATAATCCAATCAGTGGCTTCTCAATACACTGTCAGTAAGAATCTCTCCCCCAAGTCCCCACACACATGCTCTCACATACACACAGAGAACATCTATACGTCCTACCTAATCTTGACCCTTGTGTCCTCTCCTGAATCAATGGTATCACTGCTCTACTGATGGACATCTTTCTGATTCTCAAATGGGTTCCAACTGTCCATCCCACAGACTCTCAAACTTCAGCTTGCACACGCAGCAGCTCTATTTTTAACAAGCTTCCAGGTGGTGGTGATGCTGCTAGTCTGTGAACTATCGTTTGGGGTAGCAAGAAACTAAAAAAATTCTTTCCCCTCTTCTGAGCTCTCTTCTGTTCATTCCTAGATTTAAACTTAAGTATCATTTGCTCAATCTTCCCCAGATAATTGAAAACATGCTTCTATATAATGCCCATCTGTATATTAACTGTCAAACTCACAATAATTAATTCACCACCTTTCTTCTCTGCTAATCTACAAATTCCCTGTGGGCAGGGGATTGTTTCTTGTGTTCACAGATTCTGTGTCAGTCACTCAGTTGTGTCCAGCTGTTTGCAACCCCATAGGTTGCAACCTTCCAGGCTCCTCCGTCCATGGAATTCTCCAGGCAAGAATACTGGAGTAGGTAGCCATTCCCTTTTCCAGGGGATCTTCCCAACCCAGGGACAGAACCTGGGTCTCCTGCACTGCAGACAGCTTCTTTACTGTCTGAGCCACCAGGGAAGCTCCTCACAGATGCTTACTTAGTGCCTAACTCAAAGCCTGCCACACAGTAAGTACACAAAAAATTTTTTAAACTGATCAATTTAAATGACTATTCAGACCTGTATTTCATGACATAGAAAGATAATTATGGCATAATAAGCTTTAAAAATCAGGTTACAAAACATTATTTACATAGCATTACCCAAGTTTTGTTCCATATGATTTATTTGCAAACAACAAGGTCCAGAATCATATACTTAAGAAAAGTATTATCTCTGGATGGCAAGATCTTGAGTAATTGTTGTCCTTTTTTGTATTTTATTGCATATTTGTGTTTTTATTATTATTTTATAGCAAAATAACAAATGAAATTAAACTTTGACTTCTGACATTTAACCTCTGCTTATCCAATTGTTGTTGTGATAGTCATGACTGCTATTTTAATGCATAGAACTAATCATCTACACATGTTTTTCTAAAATATGACTAGAAATTTCCCTTGTAATTTGAAGTTCAGTTGAGGGCTAAATTTGGGATCTCTAATCTAAGCACGTCTTACCACCAGAAGCTGGCTACGAGGAGTACCTGACTTGAGAGGGTCAGTCAATGTTTATTGACAGCATTTTTGCCACCCATTCTCTCTTTCTTGATGGTGGGTCAACAAAATATACATGCAATTTTACACAGAAAACTCACTAAAATAGAATGTAAGTCTATAAACAAACTTGATGACACATTGCAATTTAAGGTATGAAAAGCTGGCATTTCAAATTACTGAGAAAAAGAGGATTTATTGAATAAATAAACTTATTGTGCAATTAATTAGTCATTTGAGAAGGAAACAATAATGCTTAATCTTATCAAATTAATTAAAGATGGATCAAAGAGTAAGCTTTTTTAAAAGAAAGCAATAAGATTACTTGATGAAAATATGAAAAATATATTTAAATTTAAGTGTTAGCAAAGCCCTAACTAAGAATGACACCAAGACTAGAAACACATAAAGGAAACTTTTGCCAGTTTTCACTACTTCGGTATTAGTGTAAAACTTAAGAAAACTGAAAGCAAACAACAAAATTTTTTAAGGTCTTCATTAATATGACAAATAGTTAAAATCTTTACTATAGAAAGACCACTTATAAATCAATAAGAAAAAGATGAATGATCAGATCAGATCAGATCAGTCGCTCAGTCGTGTCTGACTATTTGCGACCCCATGAACCGCAGCACGCCAGGCCTCCCTGTCCATCACCAGCTCCCGGAGGTCACCCAGACTCACACCCATCAAGTCAGTGATGCCATCCAGCCATCTCATCCTCTGTCGTCCCCTTCTCCTCCTGCCCTCAATCCCTCCCAGCATCAGAGTCTTCTCCAATGAGTCAACTCTTCGCATGAGGTGGCCAAAATACTGGAGTTTCAGCTTTAGCATCATTCCTTCCAAAGAAATCCCAGGGCTGATCCGCTTCAGAATGGACCGGTTGGATCTCCTTGCAGTCCAAGGGACTCTCAAGAGTCTTCTCCAACACCACAGTTCAAAAGCATCAATTCTTCGGCGCTCAGCCTTCTTCACAGTCCAGCTCTCACATCCATACATGACCACAGGAAAGACCATAGCCTTGACTAGGCGAACCTTTGTTGGCAAAGTGATGTCTCTGCTTTTCAATATGTTATCTAGGTTGGTCATAACTTTCCTTCCAAGGAGTAAGCGTCTTTTAATTTCATGGCTGCAGTCACCATCTGCAGTGATTTGGGAGCCCAGAAAAACAAAGTCTGACACTGTTTCCAGTGTTTCCCCATCTATTTCCCATGCAGTGATGGGACCAGATGCCATGATCTTCGTTTTCTGAATGTTGAGCTTTAAGCCAACCTTTTCACTCTCCACTTTCACTTTCATCAAGAGGCTTTTTAGTCCCTGTTCACTTTCTGCCATAAGAGTGGTGTCATCTGCATATCTGAGGTTATTGATATTCCTCCCAGCAATCTTGATTCCAACTTGTGTTTCCTCCAGTCCAGCATGTCTCATGATGTACTCTGCATATAAGTTAAATAAACATGGTGACAATATGCAGCCTTGACGTACTCCTTTTCCTATTTGGAACCAGTCTGTCGTTCCATGACCAGTTCTAACTGTTGCTTCCTGACCTGCATACAGATTTCTCAAGAGGCAGATCAGGTGGTCTGGTATTCCCATCTCTCTCAGAATTTTCCACAGTTTATTGTGATCCACACAGTCAAAGGCTTTGGCATAGACAATAAAGCAGAAATAGATGTTTTTCTGGAACTCTCTTGCTTTTTCCATGATCCAGCAGATGTTGGCAATTTGATCTCTGGTTCCTCTGCCTTTTCTAAAACCAGCTTGAACATCAGGAAGTTCATGGTTCACATATTGCTGAAGCCTGGCTTGGGGAATTTTGAGCATTACTTTACTAGCGTGTGAGATGAGTGCAATTGTTCGGTAGTTTGAGCATTCTTTGGCATTGCCTTTCTTTGGGATTGGGATGAAAACTGACCTTTTCCAGTCCTGTGGCCACTGCTGAGTTTTCCAAATTTGCTGGCATATTGAGTGCAGCACTTTCACAGCATCATCTTTCAGGGTTTGGAATAGCTCCACTGGAATTCCATCACCTCCACTAGCTTTGTTCGTAGTGATGCTTTCTAAGGCCCATTTGACTTCACATCAAGATGTCTAGCTCTAGGTCAGTGATCACATCATCATGATTATCTGGGTCTTGAAGCTCTTTTTTGTACAGTTCTTCTGTGTATTCTTGCCACCTCTTCTTAATATCTTCTGCTTCTGTTAGGTCCACACCATCTCTGTCCTTTATCGTGCCCATTTTTGCATGAAATGTTCCTTTGGTATCTAATTTTCTTGAAGAGATCCCTAGTCTTTCCCATTCTGTTGTTTTCCTCTATTTCTTTGCATTGATCACTGAAGAAGGCTTTCTTATCTCTTCTTGCTATTCTTTGGAACTCTGCATTTAGATGTTTATATCTTTCCTTTTCTCCTTTGCTTTTCACTTCTCTTCTTTTCACAGCTATTTGTAAGGCCTCCCCAGACAGCCATTTTTGCTTTTTTGCATTTCTTTTCCATGGGGATGTTCTTGATCCCTGTCTCCTGTACAATGTCACGAACCTCATTCCATAGTTCATCAGGCACTCTATCTATCAGATCTAGGCCCTTAAATCTATTTCTCACTTCCACTGTATAATCATAAGGGATTTGATTTAGGTCATACCTGAATGGTCTAGTCGTTTTCCCTACTTTCTTCAATTTCAGTCTGAATTTGGCAATAAGGAGTTCAGGGTCTGAGCCACAGTCAGCTCCTGGTCTTGTTTTTGCTGTTTGTATAGAGCTTCTCCATCTTTGGCTGCAAAGAATATAATCGATCTGATTTCGGTGTTGACCATCTGGTGATGTCCATGTATAGAGTCTTCTCTTGTGTTGTTGGAAGAGGGTATTTGCTATGACCAGTGCATTTTCTTGGCAAAACTCTGTTAGTCTTTGCCCTGCTTCATTCCGTGTTCCAAGGCCAAATTTGCCTGTTACTCCAGGTGTTTCTTGACTTCCTACTTTTGCATTCCAGTCCCCTATAGACGCGCCCCGCCGGCGGCGTCGCGCACTAAGAGCGCCCCGCCGGCTGCGTCGTGCACTAAGAGCGCGGCCGAGAAGAGCTACCCCACGACCGAGGTCAGGAAGGGCGGCGGTGAGGGAGAGAGACCCTCGTCTGAGGTAAGGTGTGATGGCTGTGCTTCGCTGGCTGGGAGCAGCCGGGACGAGATACCCCACGCCCAAGGTAAGAGAAACCCAAGTAAGACAGTAGGTCTTGAAAGAGGGCATCAGAGGGCAAATACACTAAAACCATTCTCACAGAAAACTAGTCAATCTAATCACACAAGGACCACACCCTTGTCTAACTCAATGAAATTAAGCCATGCCCGTGGGGCAACCTGGGATGGGCGGGTCATGGTGGAGAGATATGACAGGGTGTGGTCCGCTGGAGAAGGGAATGGCAAACCACTTCAGTATTCTTGCCTTGAGAACCCCATGAACAGTATGAAAAGACAAAATGATAGGATACTGAAAGAGAAACTCCCCAGGTCAGTAGGGGCCCAATATGCTACTGGAGATCAGTGGAGAAATAACTCCAGAAAGAATGAAGGGATGGAGCCAAAACAAAAAGAATACCCAGCTGTGGATGTGTCTGGTGATAGAAGCAAAGTCCGATGCTGTAAAGAGCAATATTGCATAGGAACCTGGAATGTCAGGTCCATGAATCAAGGCAAATTGGAAGTGGTCAAACAAGAGATGGCAAGAGTGAATGTCGACATTCTAGGAATTAGCGAACTAAAATGGACTGGAATGGGTGAATTTAACTCAGATGACCATTATATCTACTACTGTGGGCAGGAATCTCTCAGAAGAAATGGAGTGGCCATCATGGTCAACAAAAGAGTCCGAAATGCAGTACTTGGATGCAATCTCAAAAATGACAGAATGATCTCTATTCGTTTCCAAGGCAAACCATTCAATGTCACAGTAATCCAAATCTATGCCCCAATCAGTAACGCCGAAGAAGCTGAAGTTGAACGGTTCTATGAAGACCTACAAGACCTTTTAGATGAATGATAACAGAAGATAAATTGGTAATTCTCAAAAGGATAAAAACAAATAACCAAGAGACATCTAAAAATATGCTCGATCTTACTAGAAATGAATAAAAGAAATAAAGAGATATTTTTCTGCATCAGATTAGGGGAAAAAAATCATGAAAATTGACAATTAATAGTTTGGTCATGTTGAAAGGAAATAAACAATGTCATAAATTGTTGGTAGGGATATAAGATGGTATAACTTATACCATCTCTCTGCAGAGAGAATTTCAGCAATATTCATCAAAATTTTTAAGCCAAAAAATTTAATAAGTAATTCCATACCAAGGAATTTTCTTAAGCTACAGACTGGTTAAGTTAGCAAATATTGTGGAATAAATGTTCACACATAACCTTGAGTGAAAAATATCAGTCTATAGAATGCCATCTATGGTTTAAATACATGTATAAACAGAAATATTCACAAGGCTTTCACCAAAATTCCATGCTATTCACTAAAATTCCATGCTAAGAATCCTAATTCTTAGATGTCTATAAACTTCTCTTTATAATACAGAAACTTTAAACGCAAAAAATATGATCAATATGGAATAATTTTATAGCTCTCATCAAAATTGTTATTTAACAAAATAAACATAAGTTTGAACAACAGATTGCTATTTGAACTAAACTTATGTACCCACACTATCCCATTAAAGTATCCTTGGTGTTTGCCACAAATGACAATTACCATGTGCAAAATTAATAAAGCATTAAACTGTATAACCACAAGTGTTATACTTTGTGGTTAACTGTTCCTGCACAGAAAAACCAAAAAGCCACCAAGTGAAAAGGTATTCATTTTGTGTTCACAATTACCTTTCTTGAGACAACTTATTAGTGCAGAAAAAAATATACATTTCTCTGAACTTGTAGGCTCAGCAGACAGATATATTTTGAAAAGGTTAAGCTATGTTTAGCAAGATAATCCTCAAGAAATGGATGCCAGAGAATTAAATATTCAGTACTTAAATTAACTTCTTATTTGGTACTTAGGAACAAATTGCCAAGAATTATCATCATCAAATAGAACATTTATTGACTCTCTGAGAAAAAGAAAGTGAGATCTGCTTGAGGAAAAAAAAAATAGAATTGGAAAGAAGTCAGTATTTTTAACACTTTGCATGAATAATATAGGCTGTGAGTCCTCAAAAAAAGATGCTTGGCTTGCAGAGTGCCAATGGAAATGATTCAATATAGTTGTCTCATACCTACTAGACTATGTTTATATGTCTAAAGCTCTTTGCTTTAGGCTTTTAAAAGACATTTCAAAGAAGTTATATGGAGCTGCTATTATCTATCAGAGAAACTGGAGCAATTTTGAAATTTCCAAAATCTTCACATAAAATTTTATTCATAAAATTATGAATAATACATAAATCCTTTTTTAAAAAATCTTTTTGCCTAAACAGAAAACAAACATGCAAATAATCTTCCTTGGGGAATTCATGTTGAATGGCACTGTGATTACTAAACGCAAGGAAATCTTAAAAGACTTTAAATCTTAAAAGAAGGCAGTAAAGTGTTACAATCTTGACTAAAAGTAAAGTTTGAGGAAACTGGATCAGAATAAAGCATGTGAGAGGAAGTTACCAATAATTTTTTTAATAGTAAAATTAAAAGTGATCTTTTAAAATATGATCCTCATATCTAGATTAGTTAAAATATAACACTAAGAACATATCTATTGAAATTTAACTTAATATTTAATATTTTAGTATATTAAAAACATACAGGGTGCCCAGCCTGCTGCTCTGTGACAACCTAGAGGGGTGGAGTAGGTGGCAGAGGGAGGCTCAACAGAGAGGAGATATACTTGTAATTATGACTGATTCATGTTGATGTACAGCAGAGATCATCACAAAACAGTAAAGCAATTATCCTCCAATAAAAAAAATTAATGCAAAAAAAATGCATGACACATGATTTTCAGGATTCCTACCAGCTCTTTTCAAAGACAAGAGACTTTAGAGTATGCATTCTCTGTATACAGGTGATATCACCCTCAAGGGAGTGAAAATTAGTGGCTGAGGAGGGCAGGGGATGATAAAAGTTTACTCTTTGTATGCATAAGGTACAGATACACACACAATACCATAGACAGAACTCAATATATCTAGAGCACTATAATTTAATGCAGAGGGGAAATTAGGGTGGGGAGAAGTTTAAAAAGCCTTCCAAAGGGGGTGACAATGAAAAAACATTTTTGAGAAAAATTAGATTAAACAAATCTGGATTCTAATCACTATTTAGAGGTAAGTTACCTGATATTATAAAGCCTAAGTTTCTTCATGAGTAAAATGGAAATTATGACTTCTTATGATTGAAGATTTAAACAGGAAAAATGCAAAGTACAAGGAATATAGGTCATGTTAAGTAAATGTTAGCCCCATTCCCTTTTCTTTTCCCATTTGAGGACGCTGTAAGTTATATACTCACCATAAAAGAATACTCATATTCCAAAGGAAACTGAGACACAAGGAGAAATGGAAAAGGTTCCAGTAGATACGACTTTTGTACATGATCCCTGGACCCAAGAATGCCCAATGATGAGGAAATCTAAGAACTGCCTTCAACTCTCAAATCTGTGATGTTTAATTGTATAAGCCAGGCAAAGTTGATTGGTTCTCATGAGCTTCAATCTCTACATCTGTACTCCACCGAGTTGTTATAAAGAACAAATGAGGCCACGCATGTGACACTCTTTGGGAACTATAAACCATTAAACAAAATTTGCCTTCTGGTTCATGTCAATAACAGGAGATGAAGACACTGACTGTATATACGGCGAAGGAACAGAAAGGGCCAAAACTCAACTGCTCCTTTCTAGCGCCCAAGAACAGAAGCAGGTCTTCAGAATCTAAGCCTCAAAGGCAGAAATTCTTTGGCTAAATTCTTTTAAATCTAGTTTAAGATAAAATTAAAGTGGAATTCTCACCTATCTCTTTGCTCTTCGTCTGTATAGCGATCATCTAACAAAGAGGTGCCGAATACTCCAAGCACAGTATTGTGGCCTTTCTTGTCGGCTGTATGATATACTCGAGAGGCCACACGCAAGTCAACGGGCAGCTCTTTGGCTGGGGTGGTGGCACACAGGTTGTGAAGGGTCCAAGTGGAATAGTCTTCTGGAATTCTGCCACAGAGATAAGAAAGTAGGCTTCTTTTTTGTTTTATCATTTTCTGCTTTTTTAGATACAAAATATATTTACACTGTCAGTTTAGTTCAGGCTCTACAAAAGACGTCTACACGTGGGAGGTCACATTTAAAACTATTACAGTGGTTTATAAAAAATTTACTATTACAGCCTCAGGCCATTGACCAGATCTTTAGTCATATATATCCAACTGTCTGCTGAAGATCTCAACCAGCATTTTCTACAGGTATCTCAGAATCAACAGGTCTAAAAGCTAACTCATTATTATTATCCCACTCTCACCCAAATCTCTTCTCTCCTGAACTCTGCAACTCACTCAGTGACACCATAGCCTTTAGCCATCATACATTACTTCATTGCTACTCTGCTCAAAGTTAATCACTGAAGAAGAAGTTCAATAACACAGTACATTATCCATTAACTAGCATCGGTGGAAATCTGAGTCTAAGTTAAGAAAGCATCTTCTTTCCCACTATGCAGTTAATAGAACTTGCTTCTGTCCTTGCTTCTCCTTTCCAAAACAGAAAAGGGGCCATGAAGATCTAATTTCTTAACACCCACTCTCACTTGCCATGCCATTCAATCAACAAATCCTTTTTGACCACCTATTACGTACCAGACTTTGTACTAGGCAATCTATACACATCATCTCTAACTTCTATAATAAAACTATGTGGGAGATATTATTATTATTATTAGCCTTATTTTGGAGCAGGCTTGTTTTGGATAGGTCGCAAAATTAGTTAGTGGTCACTGGATCTAAAAAAAAGTGTTGCTAATTATGAGTCAAATTTCTTTCCTATTAACGCCTATTAATGACCTCTGAGGAGGAAATGGCCATTAGCCAGTACTACTCCATCCCCACCTCCTACTAACGTTATACTCTTACATTACCCAAATGATGGCCTTTTCATCAAATCAAATGAACTTTAGATCTTTCGATTATGGATCTCCAAGCCACAGCTGGCAATACTGATGACCCTTCTTCCTCTCTGAGCTTTGTTAAGCCTGCACCATCCCAGTTCTCCATCTACCTTTCAAATTCATTATAACTTGACTTAGTCACTGGCTTTTCTTTCACCATCTTCTGAACTGGGTATGGCTTCCAAAGCAGAACTACTCTTTCTGCACTGGAAAAATCATCTTCAGTATTTCAGCTCTTCCCTCTGTGCTGAGTTCCCAAGTCCCATCTTTGCTATCACTATCTCACCGAGATTCCTCATCTTCAACATACAAAGCACTGGAGTCATCTTTGTGTCTGCCCTTCACCTGCTCAGCCAATGAAAAACTGAGCATCTCCCTTGGACAGAGTTCTTCCCGTGTGCTCTTTCTCCCCCTTACTTCCACCACACTCCAGTCCAAGCCCTTATCACCTCCCCTGCAGAGCAAAGTCTGCCACTGGATTCAGCCCTGCACCCTCTGTCTCCTCCCCCTTCCACGCACGCTTGCCTACATGCTCAGTTGCCCAGTCATATCTGATTCTTTGGGACCCCACAGACTGTGGCCCATGGAATTTTCCAGGCAAGAATATTGGAGTGGGTTGCCATTTGCCATTCCACCTCCTTCCAAACATCCTGCAAAATTCTAGCACACCGATCTTTAAGTATTCCTCTCCCCAATACTATGGCTTTTTTGTTGCTTGCTGCATACAGCAATTTCCTCTAAGTTTCAAGGCTCCTAGCATCTGGCCCTACTTTCAACATAGTGGTTAAGAATGCCTCTGTTCAAATCCTGTTTAAAGTTATCACTTGGCAATAAGCAAATCAATTAATTTCATTATACCTCAGTAAGTTGAGAATAACAACATTCAGTAAGATGAGAATTACAACATTAGTGCATCCTGAGTAAAGTTGCTTTAAGAAAGAAAGGAATGAATGCATTTAAAGTATATGTGCCATCTCATATGGCAGATGCTGTATCCAGGACAATTCATAAGGCCAGAAAGACCTCTTAGTTCTTTAAGTTATAGATATATTGCCTAACTTTCTTCCTGCTTTCCTGGTGTCTCAAACAGTAAAGAATCTGCCTGCAATGTGGGAGACCCAGGTTCAATCCCTGGGTCAGGAAGATCCCTTGGAGAAGGCAATGGCACCCTACTCCAGTACTCCTGCCTGGAAAATCCCATGGATGAGGAGCCTGGTAGGCTGCAGTCCATGGGGTCGCTAAGAGTGAGACACGACTGCGCTACTTCACTTTCACTTTTCACTTTCATGCATTGGAGAAGGAAATGGCAACCCACTCCAGTGTTCTTGCCTGGAGAATCACAGGGACGGGTGGGCTGCCATCTCTGGGGTCGCACAGAGTTGGACATGACTGAAGCGACTTAGCAGCAGCAGCAACCAGTATTCTTGCCTGGAGAGTCCCATGGACAGAGGAGGCTGATGGGCTACAGTCCTAGAGGTTGCAAAGAGTTGGACATGACTGAGTGACCAACACTTTCACTTTTTCAAATATTCTTCAAATAATACAAGGACAAATTTCTCTGCAAACTTTACTTTCTTTTTCTTTCTTACAAATACCTCTTTTCATACATTGCCCTATTCCTGTCCCACCCAATCTGATCCTTTATGTAATGGGTTAATGCAGATCTATCCACTGACCATTCCATGAGTCTGGATAGTAGCATAGTATAAACAGTTAGCTGGGCCTGTATCAGAAGCCTAGTTCTAACACTTGGAAATGCTACTACTGGCCTCTCTGAAGGTCTTCTGCAAAATTAAAGCAAAAATTCCTAACCCCTACCTTATACAAAAATTGATAACAGTAACACTTCTTGGTCTCTGGAACTCTCAAGAAACGCTGGCTTATGTTTACTGCTGTTACTAATGTGCACTGCACGACACCTAACCCATTGCTAGGCATCACATGTACATTATTGAATCACTAATAGAGAGTAGTTTATGTCATTTCCAAAACAGTATATGGCCCAACAAAAACAGGACATGAAATGTGCACATGTTTAAGTGGCAGAGGAAAAGAGAGGTAAATCTAAAATGTTTGGAAATGCCTGGGACAAAGAAATATAACTCAGGGAGTGTAAATGGGTCTCCAGGAAGCCAAAGATCCCTAAGAAACTCAGGGTTCCAAAGAAAGGACTGGGAAAAAGAGAGAGAGAAAGGTGGGTTCTGATGTCACGCTCACCTACATCTTCGTTCTATCTGGGACAGGTCTTGGCTAGCGGAATGTTCTTGAGATTACATTACAGATTTTTTTTTTTTACTTATAAAAGCATCAGAACCAATCTGAATTCCTATGTTCCCTTCATGCTTTTAATACTATAGATCTGCAAGTGAATCTCCCTTGGTTATTGAGCTAAAAAATACTATGTTTTCAAGAGATGGCGGAATTCCTAAGAAAACAATTCAATTGGGAAACTAGTCATTGGTGAGACAAGTTAGGTAAAAAATTGATTAAGGAAAAAAGAGCAATGAATAAAAGATTTTCCAAAATTCTCTTCTATTCATATAAACTTTTTAAATACCAGATTTTTATTCCTCTGCCTCACATTCTTAGTTCTTTATAATGGAGATTTCTAATTTCAGTTTTAATGAATTAACACAGTACTTATATATATATCAAAAAGATCTACAAATATTTTTGGCATGCTCAAGAAAGGCTGTATGTTTTTATAGCACACTCTCCTTTAACAGGACTATTTGTCATTCTTTGAAACACTAAGACATAAAAAAGAAAAGACTCTGCCTCTGTGTGTGGCCACACTACTTTGCCTAATGCACTAAATGCAAGGTTTTTTAGGGGGAAAAAAATCAAGAAGTTTCTGCTTCATTGATAATCTGACAGTAACTATTTATTGAAGGTAAAATACTTGTTGTCTGCTGTCACTATTTGTTTTAATACATAATCTTGCTAACTAAATGAGCTTAAAGCAATGCAGATAAGCAATGGCATGTACAGGGTCACTTAAATGCCAATTTGACTCTTTCATAAACTTTGGAATTCTTTTCCTGTGAGTCTACTCCCAGCTACTAAATTGTGAGCATTATCCATTTACAAAGTTTAGGCTGGCCATAAAAAGGTTGTCTTCCATGTCCTGCACACCTTTCAGTGCCCTAAGCAACAACAAAAGCTAATAATTAAAGCTTCTTTAAGCCCCCCATAAAGAGTTAAATGAAGAAAAACCCAGAACAAACCAACCCATAAAAACCTGGTGGAAAAATAAGGAGAAAATAAGTTTCATCAAGATGACTGGCAAAAGATAAACCATAAACCTAAATTGCATTTCACACTATTATTCAAAATTGTGGTTGCACCCCTGTGTAATAAGAAACCCTACTGAAAGTGTGTGAGGGGTGGGAATGAAATATAAAATTATAGTAGAGAAATGTAAGGCCATCTAAATTTCCAAACCAAGAAGGAAATGGCAACCCACTCCAGTATTCTTGCCTGGAAAAGTCCATGGACAGAGGAGCCTCGCGGGCTGCAGTCCATGGGGTTACATGACTGATCATGTGTGCATGAGGGTGGAGGGTGACAGGTGGGTAGCAATAAACTGGTAGACCTAAAATAAATAAATTTCAAATCGACTGTCCTATGGATATTTTGTGGGGGGTTGTCTTTTATTTTATCATAACAAAATTAACCAATATAATGAGCAGTTAATCCAAAT
Organism: Tragelaphus eurycerus; assembly: GCA_935064755.1. Taxonomy (NCBI): domain Eukaryota; kingdom Metazoa; phylum Chordata; class Mammalia; order Artiodactyla; family Bovidae; genus Tragelaphus; species Tragelaphus eurycerus. The sequence continues at coordinate 11,836,017 of CAKXYN010000038.1, forward strand.
CAGGCACTTCAGTGACCAAAAATATCAAATCTCACATGTTAACATTAAATTCTTTTTTGTCTCTCAAAGAGTCGTTTTTATTCTAGCTGTTGCTTTGTTATTACTAAGTACACTGATCAAAAAAAAAAAAAAAGCAGAAAAGAAGTGTGGACTACAATATATACATATATCCTACTGAACTAGCTGCCACCAACACCTCCTGTGAGAAGGTTTAAGTTGGATCTCATACGTGAATTTCTAAAACGTTTAATCTTCCTTTACAAACACAGTTTCAGGTATCAGTACTACTGAATAATTTCTCTTCAGACAATAAAATTTGTATAGTTAAGGAAGTTACTTTTTTTTAGGTAGTTTTTGATCACACGTGGGTTTTGAAATCTTTTTTGGTCTCTGTGGTGTAATTCCAAATTTACTTTTTCGCCTTCGCTTAACTTCTTTTCCTTTGATTTGCAACAATTCTGATGATTTCACCTTGGAAAAAACATAAAGTGTGCTGTTAAGGAAAGTTAGATCTTTCTCTCAGATTTGATGTCCCATGTTATTTTTCAACTCCTAATTTCTATGTATATTTTAGAATATAAATCCTAAAGGAGGTGGTGTTATTTTCTTCTAAATTTTTCCTAAATTTTATAACACCTAATATCTTCACAGCAATAAAAATATTAGTACCATAATTATTTATAAAAGTCTATTTGTTGCCTTAAATAAAGAAAAAACATAAGATTTTTCCCTTCATAAATCTACTCTTCTTGATTAGTATTTTTCATAAAACTTACCTTCAGCCCCAAAGTTGGTCATGACTGGTGCTTGCAAGCACAAGCCAAAATGAACTTTAATGCTTTATAGAACTATTTTGAGCCATGTTTACCAATTTATACTTCTTACAGGTATACTATTTTCTGTTTCTACTACTTGGGAAAAGCCAAATGCATTTCTGTCTCTTAAATAATTGCCTTTTAATCATTATAGATATTAGGAATGTTGTTCCCTAGAATCCTTAGGAAATTTGCAGAATTCATGGCAGTATTCATTTAAAGATACTTTTCTCTGGGTTGCTCTGTACTTTTTGGAAACTAGATTTCAGGAAGAAAGCAGGGAGGTTTTCCTTGAGGAAAGCAGAGGATGACTGAATAAGAAGGAGGAGGCCAGGTAAAGGGAAGTCCTTATAAATTAGGTAGAGGGTTTGGGCTTGCTGCAGTCATAAGGAGAGACCTACTGCAATGCCTTGGGTAAGAAAATGATAATGAATAAGGGAAATTCAGAGTAAGGGCTATTCCATCTCACCACCAAGTTCATGTTTGAATTTCCTCTATGGTGTCTCCACCAAAGGCCATCCGTCCTGATTTAAAAGTGGGGAGGAAATGATGATGAATAGGGAAAACTCAGAAGATGGGTTATTCTATCTCACATCAAGTTCATGTCTGAATTTCCTCTACAGCACCTCCACCAAAGGCCATCCATCCTGATTTGAACATGATCAGCAACAGAGGACTCAGAGTCATCTTTGAAATTCTTCCAGGTGTTAGAATTTTTGTTTATTATTATTATTGAGCCTGCAACTTTCATCTACCAGTCTCAGTTCAATCCTCGGGATCATTCAGGCATAATCTGGCTTTCTTCCACGTGACAAATATTTGAACAGAGTTGACTCCCCTGGGTCTGCTTTTCCATCTCCCACCCCCTCACCACCACCACCCAGCTGCAATAAGCATCCCCAGTCCCTCCGACTCTACCTCACGTGACATTTTTTTGAAATACTCTTCTTTGTCATCCTGAGTACTTTCTTCCAAATGGTCTCCAATTTATCAGTATCTCTCCTGTGGTTGGACTCCCAGGTCCAAACACAGTATTTGAGGTGTGACGTGATCAAATCTGAGGGCTTTCCAGGTGGTGCTAGTGGTAAAGAACCACCTACCAATGCAGGAGACATAAGAGACGTGGGTTCAATTTCTGGGTTGGAAAGGTACCCTGGAGGAGGGCATGGCAAGCCACTCCAGAGAATCCCTGGAGAATCCTATGGACAGAGGAGCCTGGAGGGCTACAGTCCGTAGTATCACAGAAAATGAGACACGACTGAAGTGACTTAGCGCAGCACATGCACATGATCAGATCCACCAGGAGAAAGACGACCTTCTTTTAGGATAATTGTCAGTTGATGCAAATTATGATTGCACATATCTTCCTATCACAAAACTGAATCATAACTTAAAACCCTGAAACCTTTTCCACATTCGCTCTAAGTCATGCCATCCCATAGCTTCAAACTTAGTTTGTGGAGTCAAGGAAAGAATCATACATACATTTATCCCAACTAAATTGCATCTGAGCAAGCAAATATTACCAGTCACATTTTGGACATTATCTGCAAATCTAATCAGTAAGTCTTCCATATTCTCACCCAAATTATTAAAAAATATGCTGAATTAGACACAACCCTATGACAGTCCACTAGGGACTTCCATGACGAATTGTGCATCCTTCACATAACTACTCATAAGTCCACCTGGCAGTTCACCAAGTTGTAATCTTGTCTTCAAAACTGTCATCAGGAGGCTAAATGGATTGTTGAAATCCAAAGGATAGTAACAATAACTAATGTTTATTGAGCTTTCTGATATGCTGGGCTCTTCCCCATGATACTCCTGTGTTGACCCCCAGATCACATTTTTCTTGTGTTCAGTCTAGTAATTCTCAAAAAATACTAGTAATAATAAGAAGGTAGGGAACCCATACTGGCTCCTTTTTATAAGGGTTCAAACACAATTCTTTTAATGATTCATTTAATCATTTCAGATCTTTATCCAAGATCAGTGCATACACTGCAGACACCATAACTCTTATCATTAAAAAAAAAAACAAAAACTCAAGATTTGCAGTTGCCTGTTTCCAGGTTCCTAGCACCTCTCCCACGACAACAGCTCCTCAAAGCTGCTGCTGACAGAGGAACAGCAGGCTTAAACCCATCGCTCTGAGCCAACAGGATCAGATATCCAAGTTAACTCTTAAAATCTTTCTACCAATCTTGGGCTTCAAGTTGCTTTTATTAATTCTTTCTTCTTTCTAAACTAAGGATCATTCTCCTTGTCAGATTTAAGAGAAGCAAAGTACAATTTTATCAGCTTCCCTTTCTCTTTGACATAGCTCTGTTTATTTAAAACCTCAATCTTTTCCCAAAAATAAATTAAGACTGCTCTGTCATCTGTTGTCATCACTCTATTCATCCGTAATGACAAGGTTATCCTTCCTTTTTTCTCTCTTTGCTCCAAAACCAACACCAAAAAAAAATACTTTCTTGTTCTTTGCATTATTCACAGGCCTCAACCCATTTTGGATCTTAGCCCTCCTGATATAATTGTTATAGCCACATGCCACTTTTATGTTTATCTATGGATATTTCTTCATTCATTTTCTGTGTATTTTTAAAACTCTGAATGCACCAGATCACTCAAAATTGTTTTGTAAAAATTGGGGAGAATTTGGGGTATGCCACATCTCTGAAACTTCCTTCTATTTAGAATTTTGAGATACATGCTAGCTATATATATGTATATATATATATATATATATATATATATATATATATATATTTTTTTTTTTTAACAAACTTTTGATCTTTTCCTTCCTAAAATGTTCAACGATCCACTCACAGGTTCCTCTGTCTGTCATTTCTTCAGAGTCACTATTATCTAATTTCTTTTTGTTGATCATGGCTCAGATCAGATTCCTCAATCCTTACTATACTAATAAGCTTCTAAGGGTAGAAATGGTCAGTAAAGTAAGAACTGATTAAATTCTCTACTTTTTTTTTTTTTTTTGGCTGAATGAGACCATTTGGCATGTAGTTGGGCAGTGCAAATCCTGCATTGTTCCTTTATCACAGCTCCAGCCTACTTCTCTGAGCAATGTAGAAGAGGTGTCCTTGTGTCCCCAGCCCGGCCTGGCTGGCTGGAATACACTGTTCCTCATTCCTGTGCCAGAGATGCTGGAGACTAACTTTATGGCCTCAGATGTCCCAACAGGGTAAAGTTCATGGAGACTAACTGACCTTGAGATGTTATCACAAATAAAAGGAATACAAGGTGAAGATTTGGTGGGATGAGTCAGGAGACTTCCAGCTCTCTTTTCTCTGGCCTTTCTGATGTGTCCCACAACAATAAACCATCAAAGTCTAATCAGACATTCTCTTCTCCTTTTGAAAGACTTCTGGTTTCAGGTTAGAACCCTCTGAATCTGTGCTCTGAGTCTCTCTCATCAAACCGTTCCTCCCAGTTCAGTGAGGGACACTCTGGCCATAGTCATTTTCATCACTATGAGTCTGTGTTCTTGTATTTCACCAGGTACCTGTTAACTGTTGTTATGAATGGGCAGCACTGCAAAGAAGCAAAGAGTGAAGGCTCCAGAATTAGACCACCTCAGCTCAAGTCTTACCTCTACAACTTAGCCATATGGTTGTAAAGGGAAAGCTATTTCTCTTCTCCATGACTCAGTTTTTTCAACTCTAAAATGAGAGTCATCTAATAGGGTTGTTGTTAGGAGAAAAAAGATAACGTGTAAAACACTTAGCAAAGTGGCCATAACACGATAAACACTCAGTAAACTCTAGTTACCTTGGGAAATGAGTGTTTTTACCAAAAATAAATAATTTTGCACATTTTTTCATGACATTTAGTAGCAGCCACAGCAAATCAAAAGAATGAACATTATGAGACTTTTTTCAGTGCAAGATTTAAATTCCTCACAGGTCATGGTGATGAAATCATTGTCCAAAAAATCTATTTCATTCTTTGACACACTTACTAATTAATCACTTATCCCTCATGCCACTTTTTATTTCCAAAGTCCAAATTTTCAGGTGGGAGAATGGGTAAAAAACATCACCTGTGACCACCAGCCAAATGGTTTTCGGCAAGACATCATCATTTTTAAAGATGCCTTTTAAGTTCTCCACACCTAGAAGTTATCAGCCTAACACAGGGTAGTTATCATTGAGAGGGCTCGCTCAGCCTTGGCAGGCGTCACTTCATATACCCAGTGTGAGCTTAGGAAGACAGCATGATGTATGATAAAATCAGTCACCAATCATAGCAGTTAAGTCCCTTCCCCTCTGACAGCAGTGGCAGATTTTCTCTGGTCACCTATTACTTGTGGATTTTCCTTATTATTTATTATTGCAGGAAGATCCATAGCTAATATCATGCCAGATGACCCTAAGAAAATAGGACTTGACAAATGAATAAAAGGCAATGGTACTAATCCAGAGAGAAAGTCAACTAGAAAAGAGAATAAAAAGGTTATTAGGAATTATGTTTAGGAGGAATCTAGGCCTTGGAGACTGATTATTTTTGTGAAAGGCAAGAAGACAGTAAGGTCACAGAAAAATCTAAGGTTTCAGTGTTGGGTGTTTGGGGCAAAAGTTAAAGAACTGGTAATGGCCAGTAGACTTGGGTGATGCACAGTAGCAGGATCACGGTCGTTGGTGGGGACAGAGGAGCCCAGAAGGAGAGGGACTGACTAAAGGGAGTGTTTATCCAAGAAGAGGCCTCCATCTGAATCAGAGAAGACTGCAGGAGAGAATATCAAGATAACATGCTGCGGTTCATGAAAAAGTGGCTTTTTAAAAAAATCCTAGGCACGGCACCCCACGCCGGTACTCTTGCCTGGAAAATCCCATGGGCAGAAGAGCCTGGTGGGCTGCAGTCCATGGGGTCACTAGGAGTCGGACACGACTGAGCGACTTCCCTTTCACTTTTCACTTTCATGCATTGGAGAAGGAAATGCTAACCCACTCCAGTATTCTTGCCTGGAGAATCCCAGGGACAGGGGAGCCTGGTGGACTGCCGCCTACAGGATCGCACAGAGTCGGACACGACTGAAATGACTTAGCAGTAGCAGTAGCAATAATAATATATCCTTAAATGTGCTAAGTTACTTCAGTCATGTCTGACTCTTTGAAATCCCATGGGCTGTGGCCTGCCAGGCTCCTCTGTCCATGGGATTCTCCAGGCAAGAATACTGGAGGGGTTGCCATATCCTTCTCCAGGGAGTCTTCCTGACCCAGAGATGGAACCGTCTTTTATGTCTCCTGCACTGGCCGGCAGGTTCTGCATCACGAGCACCACTTGGGAAGTCCAAGGCTTATTATTAATTATCTATTCTTAAATAAACTCAAATTCCTAAAAAACTCATTTATTTAAATGAAAAATGACTCAAGGAAACACACCAAGCAATAATAATAAGGCAATATACAAATGTGGTACCATAATGAAAATTATGCATAAACCCACTCCAGTGTTCTTGCCTGGAGAATCCCAGGGACGGGGGAGCCTGGTGGGCTGCCGTCTATGGGGTCGCACAGAGTCGGACATGACTGAAGTGACTTAGCAGCAGCATGCATAAATAAAATAGAATAAAATTATAAATAAAATAAAATTCTCACAGGAGAAACACACACAGAGAGTAGAAGAAACCTAAGTGGAGCACAGGTTACAAAATTCACCCAGTCCTGATCCCCAGGCTACAGTTCTTGACTCTCTCAAGATGGTAACAAGACGACATTTGGTCAGTTTCTGAAAGCCCCAAGATTCTTTTATTCCTTAAAAATCTTTCTTCTCTCCCCAGAGTTGCAATTAGGTTTGAGACTAAAAGTTTGTAAAAACAGAAGTCCTTTTTTCCCAGACAAGCAACTTCACATGAAAGGCCGTTTTTCAGGATGAACCCTCTCACAAACCTTGGCCCATGCTGAGCCATATCTTCACACTTAAAGGTTCTCAAGTCTCACAACTTTGTTTCCAACGTAAGTAGTGAATTTACCTTTAAAGATTTCCGCTTGGTTATTTTTGAATCACCTATGGGCTGTGCGCCTTCCAAAGGCTTACTTGATTCACTTGCTGACTGAACTTCTGAAGCTTCCTGAGGTTTAAATAATATGCTTTCTGCATCTGAGGTTCCCCATTCCAATACATCCTCTTGTTCAATCTGGAAAATACTTGACACAGTTTCAGGAAGCTTCTCAAGCACATTCTGCTGGGAAATATAAACGCACAAACGTGCTTTTTTATTGGTCCTTCCAAAGTTTTAAGTTATGCAATGCTTTCTCTGACAACAAACTGATTACAAAAAATGCATGATTGAAATTAAGCAGAAATAATAAACTTCCTCTGAAAGACTGAGAAAGAGAAACTCACACTGGACTTAAAAATAATGTGAAGCTTGGCAAATTATTTTCCTTGGCCCTTGTCTCAAAACATATTGCTACCCCACATGTATGATGCAACAACTCTAAGGAAATCCACACGACTGAGCGACTGAACTGAACTGAACTGAATCTTACCCTGATTTTTCCCTACACTCACACAGAATCAAGCCCATTGAAATATCCAACCTCTCCCCAATCTGAGGTTCCTTTATCCTAAACAATGAGATTCCTGCTAGCCAAACGCTCTTGTAGAAGCACGACTTCAGTCTCTCAGAGAAGGGCTCACCCAGAGCCCCAAGAAGACCACCCAGACACGCCAGCTCCATGCCAAGCCCTAATGAAAAATTCTCACAAAATATCATTCCTACACCTGTTTTGTGTTTCTTAAAAACGTCTCACTTACTTAATACCTATCTCACTGAGCCTCAAAGAAAGTACCTCTATAGACATATTTTGGGTATTATCCAATTTTAAACCAAGATTATTGGGGATTATGAGCACTGCCTCAAATTAACAGATGATAAAACCAGTCTGATTTACACAGAATCTGAATTTTATACAATGACTTGAAAATGCAATTGTATCCCTTTTCTCTCTGGCATACTCATTTGATAATAAGTAAGTTCAATTCAGTTCAGTCGCTCCGTCTTGTCTGACTCTGCGGCCCCATGGACTGCAACATGCCAGGCCTCGCTGTTCACCACCAACTCCTGGAGTCTGCTCAAACTCATGCCCGTCGAGTAAGTGATGCCATCCAACCATCTCATCCTCTGTAGTCCAAATAAAGGGTAAAGATGGCGAATAGTACCAAATACTCTTTAAGTTTCTTTATTATGCAATAAAGGATAGCAAAGCAAAGAAATGTACTTTTGTGAAATATAACTTTAATCTGGAGCTCCTGTTTTTACAAAGCTACTCAGTGGTACTGGAGAAAGAGTAAGAGCTTTGTATCTATGCAGGACTTAATTCAAATCCTGGATCTATTAACAGATGTGTAATCTTGGTCAAATTATTTAACCCTTTTTAACCTCATCTTCCTCACTGGTGAAAAGGGTTAAAAAGTCCTTCCATAAGATGGCAGGATAGATACACAAAGGTAATATGTCTTATGGGATTATACTGTCTACCTCTGACAAACTCATTTTATGTTCCCTAACTTTTGGAACTGTTCATCCCTCCCTTGCTTTTCACTCTTTCTTCTCCTGGCTTTCTCAGCATACATTCCCAGGATCTGGCTGGGGAGACTGAACACATGAAGGTGCCACCCTCCAAAATAGAAAACAGAGAAGAAAAGCCTGAGAGGGCAATGGTCATCTCCCAGCTGCAAGTGACCGTCTCAGGACTCTGCCTCACCTACCCACAAAGCTATTACTGATCTTATCACCACCCTGTGACCTGCTCTATTGTAGCATGTATCATCCTATAGTATATCCATCTAAGTAACCATCATAACTGTCAACACATAGCAGCATCATCTCATAAAATTTTAATCTTCACCTCAACTCCGTGAAGTAGGAACTGTCCGCAACCCCATTTTATGGATGAACAAATGGACATAATGAAGTTAAGTAACCTGCCCAAGGCCATATTGAGAGTAAGTCTAAGGGATAGGTAGAATGAATAGATAGAGTTCTGTTCTCTGACCCAGAGAAGGAACCCCAAAAATGTGTTAGGAATTAAAGGTACCATAGAGGAGCTTTTTTTTTTCTAACCATGGCTAGGTATCAACTTAAAAGATGAAGAAGTGATAAACTTAATCAAAGCTAAAGAAAAGATAAATTTAAAAGATCTAAACAAGTGGTAAGCTTCCTCTTAAAAAACCAATGGCCAGGAGAGGTCCAGAGATTGCTTATAAATGTCAAAGCTAAGGGTATGGTTCCTACAGAACCATACAAAACAATTGATATTTTTGTTTAAACCTGTATTTTATCAATCAAGATGATGTATAAGCTAGGTATCTGAAACTAGCCTTTTTCATAGCTTCCTTCAAAATGAAATAATATTTTCTCTTCCTTTATATGAACATTCAGTGAATGGTATTATGTCAAGTTTATTCTATGAGTGAATATTTCTAATTTTCTGCACCTAAGTGATCTTGCAGTTTCAGTTTACTATACCTGTTACAAGCTTACAGGTCTGATATCTACCTGTAAATGGTGTCACCTAGAGGCAGCTACCCTAAATGTCAGTTCTAAGCCCACAGCACATGTGGTAAGGCTTCAGAATTGATTTATCTACATACTAGTGCCACACATGCTGGGTACTGAGACACATGATGAGACTGCTGCTGCTGCTGCTGCTAAGTCGCTTCAGTCGTGTCCGACTCTGTGCAACCCCATAGACGGCAGCCCACCAGGCCCCCGTCCCTGGGATTCTCCAGGCAAGAACACTGGAGTGAGTTGCCATTTCCTTCTCCAATGCATGAAAGTGAAAAGTGAAAGTGAAGTCGCTCAGTCGTGTCCGACTCTTAGTGACCCCATGGACTGCGGCCCACCAGGGTCCTCCATCCACGGGATTTTCCAGGCAAGAGTACTGGGGTAGGGTGCCATTGCCTTCCCCGAGGGGAAAAGTGCACGATGATCTCAACCCAGAAACATCTCAAACTCTAGTAGCCAACCTCTTGCAGTACCTCTAAAGTTGTAATATCCATGATTTTTGTGAAAAGATTCAGTACACTTTCTAAACATAATATATTATCCAGAAAATAACTGTGATCTGAATTTTTATGTATGTAGAATCATATTTTCAGGAACTAAAGGAGCTTGTTATCTAATGATATCATTTTATGAATCCTTTGTAAAAGACTGATCATCATGCCATTGTTTATTTCATGTAAATATGGGTTTCTATACACAGGGAGACATTTCCCATTCACGGGGAATATGTTCCAGATTCCTTTGAGTCCCATAAGTATTTTGCCAGTGGTGGATGAAAAGAACGTTCTACTTCTGAAACAAACTTCCATCACCAAGTGTTCGTATTTCTCTACAAAATGCTCCCCTTGTCAGTGCTCTTCACAATTCTTTCACCTAAATAAAGAATAAGGGGATGCTTTCTTAAAAACTAAAAACTTATAATTTCTCCAGCTACTTTCTAGATATAAATGTGTTCAGAGCAGAAGAACTGTTAAAAAGCTTTTCTTTCTGAAGAGTTTTGAGCCTTAGCAGAAAACATCTGTGATAGGCAAAAAATGGTGAGTCAAAATAGCCAAGACTCTCCATATGGTATTAGGTTAGATGTGTTTATAGTTAAACACGCCTCTAAAATAAATCAGAGGAGATTTTTTTGACTCTCTAGATAAAACAGTAAAGCAACAGAAGCAGACTATTACTTTAAAATAGGTGAGGAGGACTTTTATTAAACACATTACCATTGGAGTTTCCTTAATACTTATCTGTGGTCCTTGCTCTGCTTGCATTTGAGGTGACTTCTGCCAGTACATTTTTCCCATTAAAGAAATATCCTTGAAGGAGGAAAAGAAAATAATTAAAATAATGTCAATTTTTAAATTTTATTTATTTTTTAATTGAAGGATAATTGCATTACAGAATTTTGTTGTTTTCTGTCAAACCTCAACATGAATCAACCATAGGTATACCTATATCCCCTCCGTTTTGAACCTCCGTCCCATCTCCCTCCCCATCTCACCCACCTCTCTAGGTTGATACAGAGCCCTTGTTTGAGTTTCCTGAGACATACAGCAAACTCCCGTTGGCTATCCATTACATTTGGTAATGTAAGTTAAAATGCGTAGATCACAGTATAATCATTAAATGCTAGTCGGTATAACGCAGTAAATGAGAAGACAAAACCAAAGACACAGTAAAAATATTTTGTCTATCATTTCAATCTAAGACTTTTTAAATTACTGACCTCTATAGATAGATCATCAGGCTTAATAAAACAATTAGGTAATATTAAATCAGATACTATAAATCACTGCTCTTAAATGGCTGCACAAGAAATTTAAAATCAAAAGTAAAATTTAACCTAACCAAGAACAAGAAGGAATATACATATCCTTTAAATGTTAATGGGCAGAACTGCTACTGTCATTTTCATCATTACTAATGCTAACCGCTATGATATACCCTCAGCTCAGCTGAAGTGGTAAGAAACAGCACACCACAATGTCTAACAATGAACAGGAATGAAGAGACCCAGCTTCTGCCCAAACTGCAAAGTCACACACCAGACAGCAGCAGGCAAGTTATCTTGTTTCCCTTTACCTCAGTTTTATCATCCTTAAAATGAACAATCATAACTTTTTAAGGCCCCTTTCTCCTCTGGACTTTTAGAAATGTCAGTAGCAAAATATAAACATTCTTTGTACTTTAAAATGCTGCTTTTCTACCTTTCCTTTGCTTGCTTAGAAAGATGCAGCTGAGGTTACTGGCTTATATGTCTGCCCTCTTGTCATAAACAACTATAAAACTGGACAAAATATAAGGACCACTCTTTTAGGGTTGGACAACAGGAAAGATGGGTTGGACAACAGGAAATGCAAGACCATAATGGCTAAGAGAATGGAAACAAAAAACGTTATGAGCTAAATCACCCCACATTTCTGCCTCACACAATTTTTAGACCACAACACAAGGAGAGAGAAATCACACAGAACCCAGGAACCTCACTGAGTTGCAGAGACAGAAATTAGAGAAGGAAGACAAAGAGAATAATTCAGGGGGAGGAGCTAAGATGGCGGACAAGTAGTACGGGGATAATACTGTCTCCTCCACAAATTCATTAAAAGAACATTTGAATGCTGAGTAAATTCTATAAAACAATTTCTGAATGCCGGCAGAGGACATCAGGCACTTAGAAAGACAATTCATTGTCTTCGAAAGGAGATTACGAGCCCTGTGGTAACTCCTTTTGCTGAGAAGCGGCGCAGACACCAGCATTTGCTATTAGCAAGCGGGGGCTGGGCTAGGAGGAGCGGAAAGGGCTGCATCGCTTTGAGAAAGGATTTGGCCTGGCTATCCCGAGCACTATCTGAGTGAAATAACCAGACTGTTGGATATCTACTACGTCAAAAGCCAGCCCTAACCTAAGACATCACCAAGACTACATATGGAACAAAGGACTGCACAGAGATAGCCGGCTGCAGACTGTCTCACTCTGGTGACAGGCAGCCAGAGCCAGAAGCGGGCAATCACAGCCCTAGAGAGACATTATCCACAAAACTGTAAGCAGGTTTCTGCACTAACTAACGCTTCTTGGGGCTCTGGACGGTCAACATCTGCCTGAGAAGGTGCGCTGGTTGTATACCCAGAAAACGGAGCAGCAGGGAGGTGATAAGTCACAGCAGCTGCACTCGCTAAACACTTCATCACCTGTGCTACTCAGACCTGGGAAGGGCACAAAACGCAGACTCAACTGAGTCTGTGCTTCTGAGGACTATCCGAGTGCCTGAACCTGGCCGGCTTAGATTTGGGTGTTCATCTCTGCCCCCTCTGTAACAGGGCAGAGATCAGATATTGAAAAGACCAGTAAACTGCCTCAATAAAGAGAATTCAACAAACTACCAGAATAGAGTGTATGTTTATGCATACACTCTAAACTTGGCAATTTTAACAAGAAGAAGAGACAGAGGAATACCCAGCAGCTAAAGGAACAGGATAAATGCCCACCAAACCAAACCAAAGAGGAAGAGATAGGGAATCTACCTGATAAAGAATTCCGAATAATGATAGTCAAATTAATCCAAAATCTTGAAATCAAAATGGAATCACAGTTAAATAGTCTGGAGACAAGGATTGAGAAGATGCAAGAAAGGTTTAACAAGGACCTAGAAGAAATAAAAAAGAGTCAACACATAATGAATAATGCAATAAATGAGATTCAAAACACTCTGGAGGCAACAAATAGTAGAATAACAGAGGCAGAAGATAGCATTAGTGAATTAGAAAATAGAATCCTAGAAATAAATGAATCAGAGGAGAAAAAAGAAAAACGAATCAAAAGAAATGAGGACAATCTCAGAGACCTCCAGGATAACATTAAACGCTACAACATTCAAATCATAGGAGTTCCAGAAGAAGAAGATAAAAAGAAAGACCATGAGAAAATACTTGAGGAGATAATAGTTGAAAACTTCCCTAAAATGGAGAAGAAAATAACCACTCAAGTTCAAGAAATTCAGAGAGTCCCTAACAGGATAAACCCAAGGCAAAACACCCCAAGACACATATTAATCAAATTAACAAAGATTAAATATAAAGAACAAATATTAAAAGCAGCAAGGGAAAAACATCAAATAACTCACAAGGGAATTCCCTTAAGGATAACAGCTGATCTTTTGATAGAAACTCTCCAAGCCAGGAGGGAATGGCAAGACATAATTAAAGTGATGAAAGAAAATAACTTACAGCCCAGATTATTATATCCAGCAAGGATCTCATTCAAATATGAAGGAGAAATCAAAAGCTTCACAGATAAGCAAAAGTTGAGAGAATTTAGCACCACTAAACCATTTCTCCAACAAAAACTAAAGGACATTATCTAGATAGGAATCACTAAAAGGGTGTATAAATTCGAACCCAAAACAATAAAGTAAATCTTACTTATCAATAATTACTTTAAACGTTAATGGGCTGAATGCCCTAATCAACAGACAAAGACTGGCCGAATCGATACAAAAACAAGACCCCTACACACCTTGTCTACAAGAGACAACCAAAAGACTAAAATGGGTCGAATGGATACAAAAACTAGACCCCTATATATATTGTCTACAAGAGAACCACCTTAAAATAGGGGATATATACCGACTGAAAATGAAGGGCTGGAGAAAGATTTTCTATGCAAATACGGACCAAAAGAAAACAGGAGTAGCAATACTCATATCAGATAAAATTGACTTTAAAATAAAGGTCCTGAAAAGCAGACAATGAAGGTTACACATAACGACTTAAAGGAACAATCCAAAAAGAAGTTATAACAATTATAAATATATATGCACCCAACATTGGAGCATTGATATATCTAAGACAAACACTAATTAGTATGACAGAAGAAACATACAACAACACAATAATAGTGGGAGACTTTAATACCCCACTCATACAATCTGGCTGTAATAGTCAAAGTAAAGAGAAAAACATATTCACTTACGAGCCTCAAAAAATTCAGTTCACTCAGGAGAGTTTAAAAAAAAGACTTATTTGTTCATTCTGTAAATGTTTATTGACTACTTTATGGGTCTGGTACCACTTTGGGTATTAGGGAGGAAGAAGTGACAAATGTGATCCTGTCCTAAATAATATATTGTTGTAAAGATAGACCTACCAATACAAAATACCAAGATGTGCCTAAGATGAGGACACCCAAACTGGACTTTTAGTTTCCTGAACTTTTCATTTCCAGATCAAACCTCCTAATATAAGATGAATTCAATATGATTTTTTTTAATGTTCTTTGTGATTAAAAACAGAAAGCCATTAGTTAAGAAATTACATATACTCCTCCCCACCATCACTCCCCTTCTTCCTTCCCATTTCTCTCCCACTTTCATTAATCCTTTCCTTTGTCCATTTTCCCCTGCAAAAAAAAAAAAAAAAAAATTAAAAAAAAAATGTAAAAAAAAAAGACAAAGAGAGTAGAATTTGTAGGACACAGTATGGGGAGGAGGGAGCTGCACAGATAAACAGCTCCAGAAATCTGCAATAGAATCCTTGAGTCTTTGGCTGAAAATCAATCTGCTCAGGAAAATGGTGAAACCCACGAGGCCAAACAAAGAAAAACTGCCAGAGGGAAAAAAACCAATGGCCAAAAAGATGACGTCATAATTCCCAGACTTCACACAGTGCTCGCTCAGTCGTGTCCAACTCTTTGCAACCCCATGGACTAGCCTGCCAGGCTCCTCTGTCCATGGGATTTTACAGGCAAGAATCCTGGAGTAGGTTGCCATTTCCTTCTCCAGGGGATCTCCCCAACTCAGGGATCTAATCCAGATCTCCCACATGGCAGGCAGACTCTTTACTGTCTGAGTCACCAGGGAAAGATAGCGCTAAGCTGTGTCCAACTCTTGCGATCCCATGAACTGTAGCCTACCAGGCTCCTCTGTCCATGGGATTCTCCAGGCAAGAATACTGGAGTGGGTTGCCTCCACACAATGCTAGGAATCATCAGATCTCCCATTAGACATCCTGAATATATGGTACATTCATTACAAACCTCAGACGGATCATATATTAGCCCTAGAGTAAAACTTCTTTGGACATTAAAAAAATCTTATTTAAAAAATCAAGCTGATCTTCAAGTAGCTTAACTGCCTAACAGAACAAACTCCAGATCTTTTTAAAGGAAAACAACAAAATCCAGTTCGCTACAATGGAAAACTCAACATGTTCAACACCTAATCAAAAGTTACTACTTACATGAAGAAGCATGAGTAGTAACACATAACCAAGAAAAATCAACAGAAAAAGACCCAGAAATGACAGACACATTGAAATTAAGAGGTAAGAATCTTGAAACTTCTAATATAAATATTATAAATTTTCAAAGATGTAAATATAATGAGGAGCAAATGTAGGCTAAAGACAGAATTAAATGGAATGACTAGATAAAATGTCCACTACCTGAGACAAAATTTTCACTGAGTGGCATGAAAATCAGAGAAAATATTGCAGAAGAAAGATCAGTTAACCTGAAGACACAGCAAAAGAAGTCACACAAAATAAATCACTGAGAGAAATAAAAACCAAAACAAAATTAACAAAACACTCACACTAACATATATTTAATTAGAGTCACAGAAAGCAAGTATGAAGAGAGCAGAAAATATTTGTACAAAAAAAGCCAGATTTTTAAGCCCCCAGTACAAAAAGCTCCATCAACTGTAAGCAAAAATATACAACAAACATATTATCATCAAAATGAAAAAAAAAAGTAATAAACGAAAAAAATCTTAGAAGCATCCAAAGACACATTAATTACAAAGACACAAAGAATTATGGCAACTAATTCCCAGGAGGTTCAGTGGTAAAGAATCCACCTGCCAATGCAGGAGATGCAAGACATTGATTCAATTCCTGAATCAGGTAGATTCCCTGGAAGAGGGTATGGCAACCCACTCCAGTGCTCTTGCCTAGAAAATTCCATGAACAAAGGAGCCTGGTGGGCTACAGTCCAGGGGGTTGCAAAGAATCAAACACAACTGAGTAAACAGGCAGACAGACAGACAGAATTACCACAAAGTAACACTGCAGGCTTCTTGTCAGAACAGTATAAGACAGAAGACAAGGAAGCAACATACTTCAAGCACTCATACTGAAAGAAAACAACAGTCCACACAGAATTTCATATCCAGCAAAAATATCTTTTAAAACTAAAGGTGAAATACTTTTGTAGCAATCAAAAGGTGAAAAGTTTGATTGCCATCAAAGCTGCATTGCAAGAAATGTTAAAGGAAATTCTTCAAGCAGAAGGAACAAAACATGAATGCATACAGTGAAAATAAATGATAAAATGATTTTAAAAGTGGGTAAATAAAAAATATACTTTCCCATTTTGAAGTTTTTAAAATATAATAGACTATTTTAAAATGATATATTTTGAGATTTATAACACACATAGAAGAGAAGTATGCACTAATGAGATAAATAATAGGAGAAGGGAAAAGGAAGTATACATCTCGATGTTTCTTTTACTATACACTATTTAGTGGGATAAGCTAGATATACTTATTGTAAATCCCATGCTGCTGCTGCTGCCAAGTCACTTCAGTCATGTCTGACTCTGTGCGACCCCACAGATGGCTGCCAACCAGGCTCCTCCATCCCTGGGATTCTCCAAGCAAGAATACTGGAGTGGGTTGCCATTTCCTTCTCCAATGCATGCATGCATGCATGCTAAGTCGCTTCAGTCATGTCTGACCCTGTGCGACTCCATGGACAGCAGCCCACCAGGCTCCTCCATCCACAGGACTCTCCAGGCAAGATCACTGGAGTGGGTTGCCATTTCCTGCTCTGGTAAATCCCATAGCATCCACTAAAACAATAAAACAAAAAGGTAAGTAAGCTAACAGTATGAAACAGCATGAAAGGCTTTAAAAAAAAAAAAAAGGTAGGTAAAGTAGAAAAGGAGGGCAAACAACAAATGCAAAAAATAGAAACCAAATAGCAAGATATAAATATCTTTATAATTTATATATACACAGTTTTTAAAAGCATATAATTTATATATATAATGTATGTAAGATATAATTACGAATAATGACTGTTTGGTGGCTCAATACCAAAGAATCCGCCCGCAATGCAGGAGACATGGGTTCGATTCCTGGATCAGAAAGGTCCACTGGAGAAGAAAATGGCAACCTATTTCATTTTTCTTGCCTGGAGAATCCATGGACACAGTAGCCTGGTGGGCTACAGTCCATGGAGTCGCAAAGAGTTGGACACGACTCAGCGACTAACACTTTCATTCCAATGCTAAGCTAAGCTAAATCGCTTCAGTCGTGTCCAACTCTGTGCGACCCCATACACAGTAGCCCATCAGGCTCCCCTGTCCCTGGGATTCTCCAGGCGAGAACACTGGAGTGGGTTGCCATTTCCTTCTCCAATTCTTCTTCCTTCATTTCAATAATTGCATGTAAATGGTGCTAAATATTCCAATTAAAAGACAAAGACTGTCACGTTGCAGAAAAAACAAGATCCTACCTTATGATTGCTATGGGAAACCTACTTTAAGTATAAAGACACAGGTTAAAGGCAAAAGGATGAAGGAAAATAAAACATGAAAATACCAAGATAGAACTGATTCAAATGTATTCTTTTTAATGGCTGAGTAATACTCCATCCTGTATATGTACCACAGCTTGCTTATCCATTCATCTGTGGATGGGCATCTAGGTTGCTTCCACGTCCTGGCTATTGTAAACAGTGCTGCTATGAACATTGGGGTACACGTGCCTCTTTCAATTCTGGTTTTCTCAGTGTGTATGCCCAGCAGTGGGATTGCTGGGTCATAAGGCAGTTCTATTCCCAGTTTTTTGAGGAATCTCCATACTGTTCTCCATAATGGCTGTACTAGTTTGCATTCCCACCAACAGTGTAAGAGGGTACCCTTCTCTCCGCACCCTCTCCAGCATTTATTGCTTGTGGATTTTTGGATCGCAGCCATTCTGACTGGCGTGTAATGGTATCTCATAGTGGTTTTGATTTGCATTTCTCTGATAATGAGCGATGTTGAGCATCTTTTGGATGCCTGGGACTGGAGCACTGGGATGACCTGGAGGGATGGTGTGGGAGGGGGGGAGGGAGGGGGTTCAGGATGGGGAGCACGGGTATTCTGGTGGCGGATCCATCTCGATGTATAGTAAAAGTAATACAATATTGTAAAAAAAAATAAAATAAAATAAAAGTCTATCCATTTAAAAAAAAAAAAGAAAATACCAAGATAAAACAGAACTGATTATATTAACATCAGACAAAGCAGACTTAAAACAAGAAGTATTAGAAAGAAAAATAGGATCACTGCATCATAAAAAGAGAATCAAGTCCCTCAGAAAACATAATAGTATGCACTGATGACAAAGCTTCAAAGGGCATAAAGCAAAAACTAAAAGAATTAAAAACAGAAATTAAAAAAAACACACTATTACTGTTAGAAATTTCAAACAAAGACTATGTGGTTCCAGAGATTACATTTTTTTTTAATTTGATAACTAAACAGTCAATTTGAAATATGAACAAGTACAAAAATTCTTCACAACCTTTTAAGTTTATAAAGACATCATTAAAATATAAAAACATGACAACAAGAGACAAAAAATTCAGGATTCCATTCCCATCTGAGGTGGAAGAGAATCACCAGAAAGAGGTACAAAAGGGGTGCTGCTGTACTTGCAATGTTCTATTTATTTAAACAATCTGAAGAAAATGTGGTAAAAATAAATAAGTTTTGAAAAATCTGAGTGTTTAGTTTTTATTCTACCATATTTCTTGATAAAAAAAGAAATCTCTCAACATATTTAATGTAGGTAGCATAAATATGTCAAAGATGGATAAAAACATCTTACTAAAGAAACCTACAGCTTGCATCACTTGTAAACATAAATGCAAAAATCCCAATTAAAATACTTGCAAATCAAACTAATCAGCATATTTAGAAACAAGCCATCTTGGCAAAGGATATTTGTACATCAATATTCATAGTAACACTATTCACAATCACCAAAAAGTAGAAATAAGCTGAATGTCTATAAATAGAATGGAATACTTTTCAGCCAAAAAAAGAAGTGACATACTAACATATGTCACAACATAAATGAACCTCAAAACTATTATGCTAATTGAAAGACACCAGACACAAAAGGTCATATACTTCATGATTCCATTTATATGAAACATCCAGAAGAGGCAAATTCACTGAGACAGAAAACCAACTTGTGGCTGTCAGGGGCTGGAGGGAGGGCAATTGATGGGGAGTGACTGCTTAATGTATGTGGTATATATCCTTTGGGATAATGAAATCATTTTGGAACCAGATGTGGGTGATAGTTACTCAACATTGTAAATGTACTAGATGCCACTGAATTGTATACTTCAAGATGGTTTATTTTACATCAATTTCACCTCAATGTAAAAAAAAAAAGGGATTGGTTTGAGGAGCACCTAAAAATATTCCCTGCTTCTTTGACACTTCCTAATATAGCAATAAAATTTATACCTGATAGTTCTAAGACATTGTCCAAGGGACAAAAGAACTTCTTTTGTCTGTATTGTAGTAAATTCATAGAAATAAAAATCACATTTGACATTTTTTTAAAGACATGTAATATAAAAATGATTTATTAATATCAATTTTGTTAGTGTTAGATCTAAATTTCAGTAACATAAACTGATGTGGAGGTAACAGATAAGAGTTACTATCATAATAGCCTCAAGTGACAATCCCATGGGATAAGCTGGTTGAGCACACATGCTTTGAAGTCAAAAGTTCCTTCAAGTCTTAACTCAAACACCTTAGGCAGACTTGAATGAGTTACTTAATCTCTCCAGGCCTTGGTTTTGCAAAATGGAGATAATAATAGTGCATACCTCTTATGTTTATCCTTAGGAATAAATGAAATAATACATGAAAACAAAAAATATCATATATGTAATCATACCTATTACTGTTAGCATTGAAATTTAAAAAAATAATAATAAATTCCAGATATGAAATAAACATAAAATTATAAGAAATAATTTAACTGAATTACTGAGCATTGAAGAGAACATGACTATATGACTAGAAACCCTGAAAGAATCTATTGCAAAAGTATTAGAAATCATATTATTTAGACATAAACTCAATTCATAAAAACAAACTTAGAAAATGAGAAAAGGAAAAAAAAAACACAAAAAGCAACAAAAATATAAACTACCAAAAGAGTGCCTTAAAAAATGTGAGGAAAACTAATATAAAAATTGCCTTGAATCAGAAATTTTGAACGTAGGACTAAAAAGAAAAGCAAAGATAATTTTTTAAAGAAATACGATTAGTGTTTTGCCTAAGTGTTTATTTGTTGCTCAGTTGCATCCGACTCTTCGTGACCCCATGGACTGTACCCCGCCAGGCTCCTCTGTCCCTGGGATTTTTCAAGCAAGAATACTGGAATGGATTGCCATTTCCTTCTCCAGGGGATCTCCCCCACCCAGGGATCAAACTTGGGTTTCCAGCACTGCAGATGGACTCTTTACCAACTGAGCCATCAGGGAAGCCCCTTTTACCTAAGAGCAGTTTTAATTCCATTTTGTCTCTCCAACTGAGTCAGAAACTATAACAACTAGCATTGTTCTTCATTTTACACAAGGTCTGGCACAGTGTTGAACAAATGCTTTAAAACTTGAGAACTTATAAAGCTGTGAGCAGTCCAGTTTCACAATCCTAGATACATTTTCATGTGTTTCTCAGATCAGTTTCTACCTGTGGTGTCAAACTTAGAACCCAAAACATTAGAGCTGGAAGGAACCTGAAAGATTAATAAAGTCTGAAGGAAGCTCACATGTCACAGACACCGAAACCAGAGCTTTGCGCCGCAAAGTGTGCTGGGTAGTATTCCAAACAGAGACTGTGGTCTTTTTCCCTAACCTGCTTCCAGCAGAGGAGCCAGCAACAGAAGCAGAGTGTTCCACTGGCCTGTTAGGCAGGCCCAGTAGTTTTTCATTCATCTTTAAAAAGTGATAGGAAGAGCAACTTCCCCCTATCCTTCCTCACGCAATCCAGCTGTCCCCAAATGACGCTGGCCGCCAAGATGGAGGCTGAAAGTGTGTTTCTCCCACATATCCATTCATGGTTTCAGCAGCACTTATTCAAGGTGCACTGCCTTTAAATAACTTACTATGAAGTTCAAGTTTCAGAAAGAAGGAAAGAAAAGACATTTTTATGGCCCTAAGCAAATACCTGTCCGCACAGGTTATTTTCTTGAGAAACTGCCTTGATTTGCATTGACTTTCTCTTGCTTCCCGCAGGCAAAACCCTGCTGGCATTGGCCTGCAGAATCCTGCTCACAGGCACAAGAATGTGCCAGAGCTGCTTTGCACTCATTCTTAACCACATTTTTTTTTTTAATTAAACAGTTTATGGGATTGTTCTGGATGGCTGACCCCTGTATTCAGTAAACTGTCACTTCTAAAAAATATGATTTAAAAAAAAAACCCTGAACGGAAGCCATATTAGTATAAATATAAAAAACATTCATAGTACCATATGCAAATCTTATTACAAACAGACTCTGATATCCCATGTCCAAGATGGTCCCCAGTGATTTCCATCTGCTGGTGATCATGCCCTTGAGTAGTCTTCCTCCTCAGTAAATGCGGTAGATTTGTATCATTAATAGGGTACAGTGGAAATGACAGTATGTGGCTATGTCATAAAAGATACTGCAGGTCCAACCTTGTTCTCTCTTAGAATACTTGCTCTGGGGGAAGCCAGAGGCCATGTTACAAGGACACTCAAGCTGTCCTACAGTGAGGTCCACACGGTAAGGAACTGAGATCTCCTGGCAGCAGCCTGCACCAAACTGCCAGTCTTGGGTCTGAGGCATCCTGGAACCAGATCCTTTAGTCCCCAACAATCAAGTCTTCAAATGGCAGCCCCCAACAAGGTCTTGGGGCTTCCCAGGTGGCACGAGGGGTAAAGAACATGCCTGCCACCGCAGGAGACATAAGAGACACAGGGTCAATCCCTGGGCCGGGAAGATCCCCTGGAAGAGGGTGTGGCAACCCACTCCAGTATTCTTGCCTGGAGAACCCCATGGACAGAGAAGCCTGGCGGGTTACAGTCCACAGGGTCGCAAAGAATCGGACACGACTGAAGTGACTTAGCACGTGCACGCACGCGTGCGCGCGCACACACACACACACACACACAAAGATCCTGACCACAATCCCATGACCTCGAGTCAGAGTCATCTAGCTAAGCTGCTCCTGACCCACAGAAACTATGTAAAACAATGCATATTCATTGTTTTAAACTGCTAAATTGTGAGGTGATTTGTTACAAAGAAATAACTTTAAAAGGCACTAACGGTTAAATTCTAATTCTTCAGATATCTCATGGCAGTTCCTGGAGAACTCAAGACTTCAAGAGCTCAAAGCAATTACCATTCCTATTTAGGTAATAATATGTTTTCTTTCCTATTATCTATAATTACATAATTTTTCTTAGCTCCTTTAAAAGATATATATTGCTTAAGAAAGTCTAATAAAAAGGTAAGTATTTTGTGCTAGGTCTTTACAAAAAGTATGTGCATTAGCAATATATACTGGGTGATACTTAATATGCCTTTCTTTGTCCCACATAATTATCTGGTATATCATGAAATATTATCATCTGACATTTCATTACCTATGTCAGCAACTTTAAAAGACACATGCTAAGCACCATTGCTATAGTATTTGAAAACTACACAGTTACAGAGAGTTAGAGAGCTTACTTGAAGCAGGATACACCAAGAACATGGTTCTTTGTCCTATTACTAGGCAAAGCCAAGGAAGGAAATTCTGTAAGTCCCCTAAGAAACATAAATCTCTAAGTAATACCCAAACTGTTTTTATTTTAGGCAATGTATACGTCTTCCTTAGTTCAGATGAAGAATGACTAATATATAAAGGAGAATCAATAATCCAACTTGTGTTATATATTCCCCAAACCAAATTCAAACTCCTCCAAACTTTTCTCACATGGATCTAGGAGTGGAAATGATTCGGCAGAGTCCATAAGTATATTCTTAAAGCCTTCTAATATCACATATGATTTAATAACACAAATTCTTCAATAATAAAATCCAGGTCTCCAAGTGTAAGCATATTTTTATTTACAACATTTGACAAACATGTATTTATAGTTAACTCTTAAGTCTGAGGAATTATGCTATGTGATGTAAGGGATAAAAAGACAAAATATAAATAATCTTGCCTCCAGGTCATTTAGCATTCATTTGATCCATCCTACTAAAAACAGAAAGACAAGTAAGACTTGATTCCAATCACTTAGGTAATCACAGCCTAGACAGACAAATGTATTGGTATGTATGTAAATAACATTAATACATGCCATAAGAGAGGTAAAAAGTAAATTCGTACCATGGAGTTAGGGCAAGGAGGGGACAGATTAAATATTTTTAGAATAGAAGGCAGTGTTTCCTTAAAATAGGCAAGAGAGAAAGGTAGGATCTAAATGTGTCTGAGGAATACAAAGGGCATTTAGTGTGGAAAAAATACTCTTTGGGCAGATTTTTAGGTCCTTTCTCTTCCCCAAGGGGCAGGCACACACATGCCACTTACTAAAGATAAGCAGGGTGAGGACAGAGGCTATATTCACACTGGCTCCTTCACTTCCTACCCCCCGCCATGTCTATTTTCAAGGGATGGGAATAAGTCTTTTGGCTGTGTGCTCACCTGATTCTCTAAAATGGCTTTCCTGATAGCCAGATTTCAATTCAAAAGTGAAATCATTCTATTCATCTGGTTTACATGAAGTTGTTAGAACGTGTACCACATTATCTACATTCTTACTTTCCCTCCTCCCACTTTGTGAATTTTAGGAGCAAGTTCATCTGTTGGGGAAAGCAAGGAGCTTACTCAAGTCATCAAATGATTCAATCAACATTCTCAGTCAGAAGCATCAAAAACAGGTTCTTGTCATATAAGAGGCACTGGGAGACAGGCAAGACTCACAGAATCAGTGGGAGAAGGACCAAAGGAGTCACAGGATCAAGAAGCAAGAAATATCATAATAGTGTTTTAGCAAGAATAGACTTGCCAGGCTTCCTCATGACACAATGGCTCAGAATCAACCTTTACCACTGTGCCACTACTTGGCACAAGTAATGATGGGCCAATTCCAAGCCCAGAGCTCAAGAGGTCCTGCATCTTACTGTCTTGAGCTTCTGCTGTCACTGTGAGAAAGGCATGCCTGGTCAAACCAATGGGTTCGGGGTAAAAACATGCATGGATGTGCCTGCTCTACATGTTAGTCCCAAAAGGGAAACCCAGAGGCAGAGCTGCTCCAGTTAAAGCCTCCCGTTGACCCACTGATACATGAACAATTGGACTCACAGACCCATATGCAAGTTCAGCTCAGATCAAATAACTCCAGCCAAGAGATGTGAGAGCTATAATAATACTGTTATAAACCACTAGATTCGGAGAGCTGCTGTTACACAGCATTAGCTGACTGATATATCTGGTGATTGACATTAGATTGCAAGAGAAAAGTATGAGGCTAATAAGGTTAAATGAGGAAGCACCCTCTATGTTATCTACACTTTGGAGTTGGACTCTATCCTGTGATCAGTAGGAATCCAGCCAAATTTTTGTGAGAAATAACACAATAACACATATCTGGTAAATAAACTTCAGGGAGGGTAAGAACTGGCAGTTGGTCCTGAAGATGTTGAAAGGATTCACGTGAAAGCTGATGAGGGCCTAACTTAAGATACAGTCAGTGGAAATAAGAAGATTTAAAAGAATATTCTCTTTAAATTCTCATTCTTGGGACTCTCCTGGTGGTCCAGTGGTTAAGAATCTGTCTTCCAATGCAGGGGATGCAAATTCAATCCCTGGTTGGGAAACTAAGATCCCACATGCTGCAGGGGAACTAAACCCAACTACAGAGGCCACATGCTGCAGCTACTGAGCCCACACACTCTATAGAGTCCATGCTCTGCAACAAGAAAAACCCAAGTGCTGCAACTAGAGAAGCCCCCAAGTGCCCCAGCTAGAGAGGGCCGGTATGCCACAATGAAGACCCAACAACAAAATTTGAAAAAAAAAAAAAAATTCTCATTCTCCATTCCTTAAGGATATCCTCACAGATCAAAGGAAAATATTAATAAAAAAATAACCCTCACATTTTTGAAATATAGGGAGGCTACCTTGAGTCTAAATGGAATTCAGATATGTTTGGACATGCCTGGCAAAGTCTTATGAACAGACTTCCCAAAATCTCATCTGCATGAATATGGAGTCACTTGTGGGAAAAAATAAAAAACCCAGAGAATGAAAAAGCTAAGGCATGATCAACAGAATCCCACAAGAAAGGCTTTGTCTTCTGAGAGGAGTGACACTTCTGTCTCTCAAATCTGTCTCCTGGTTCAATCCAACAGAACTCATGGCTGATTCATAGTAGGTATATAATTGGGGAGAATGGGTGTTATAAATAAAGAGTAAAAGAATTAATTACTTTAACACGTCTTTCTAAGGGATGAAAAAGAGTCCTTCTCCCCAACCTAATCCCCCTGCTCTAACCAGGGTTAACATGTCTGGTGGACTCAGCAGATACAGTGCCAGAGGCCTGTGATATTTTGAAGACCTACAAAAATGTTTTCATTTTAATTTCTTTTACAATCAGATGAAAATGATACATATAAGAATGAATATGTAATAATGAATCCAGCCTGAATTCTATTTTTTTTATACCAACAGAGTCAAATAATGTAATCTTCAAATATTTTTTTTTACAATACAAGGGACTCCAAAGGCAAAAGTGCCTTGGGCCCACAGAAGTCATAAATGCAGTCCTGGGGTCAGTATAACCTGAGAGCTCTGAGAGCCTTGAGCTGCGGTGGATGCCACCAGGATGGGAGCTGGTAAGTACCCGCCTCCACCTACTCCCTCAGAGGACATGAGCAGAAAATGACAAGGCTGGAGAGAAAGAGGGGTTTTAGCAGATTGAGATCAAATGAGTCTGGGGGTATCTTTCTTTATTTCCTCTCCCTTCTCTCCTAAGGGAACCTCTGCCCAGATAAGGCATCCCACAGGCCACATGATAAGAGAGCAACAGCCTGAGAGGAGCAGGAAAACTGCTAGGCGTGGTGACAGGCCCTGGAGAATTTAGACATGTGGAAATAAACTTTAAATCAACTTTCAACTTTTTACAAAGCAGGATCTTGGGCTTCCCTGGTAGCTCAGCGGTAAAGAATCCTTCTGCCACTGCAGGAGACACGGGTTCAATCCCTGATCCGGGAAGATCCCACATGCAGTGGAGCAACTAAGCCCCTGCACCACAACCACCGAGCCTGTGCTCCAGAGCCTGGGAGCCTCACGTGCTGCAACCACTGAAGCCCACACGCCCTGGAGCCAGGGCTCCACAGCAAGAGAAACCACTGCAATGAGAAGCCTGCACCCATTAACAAAGACCCAGCAAGCCAAAAATTTTAAAAAGAAAACAAAAAAAGCAGGATATCTTTTTGTCAAACAAATTCACACTTGAAGGTCCAGCAAACAAGTAGATCAAAAGGGAATGCCGGGGGCTTCCCTGGTGGCTCAGTGGTAGAGAATCCACCTAGCAATACAGGAGACACGAGTTTGATCCCTGGTCTGGGAAGATTCTACAGGCCATGGGGCAACTAAGCCCGTGTGCCCCAACTATTGAGCCTGTGCTCTGGAGCTGGTGAGCCACAACTACTGAAGCCCTAGAGTCCATGCTCAAGCAAGAGGAGAGCAGCCCCTGTTCGCTGCAACTAGAGAAAGCCTATGCAAAGCAACAAAGACCCAGTGCAGCCAAAAATAAAGTTAAACAAAAAGGGGGGAATGTTGCACTTGGGTAAGGACTGATGGAGAGTGCTGGGGGCCAATGCCTTCCCCACTCATTGCTCCCGCCCACCTCCATATGATCCCAGGACTCTCTGGTATGCTAGAAATCACTGCTCTTGGATAAGCAGAAATATAATATAGATGGGCTAATCAAAAAACATATTTAAATTTATAATTCGTTTCATTTGTAAACTGCTTTGTAATTACATATTCATTTGGCTCCAACAGATTTAACTATATATGTTGGGAGTAGAAGGAGAAAAAGAATCATCTATTTAAATCAAGGCTCTTGTATGTGCTTAAGATGACAAGCTTGACTCAGCTGCTGCTTCAGTTCCCGATGCAGCCTCAGAGTATGAACATCTCACCTAAGGAGTGTGATTTCAGTTTTAAGCAGATGTACAGCCCCAAAGCATTAACCAGCCATGTCATCTTGGGCTCAGCCCAGCTCCCCTAGGCTCACTTGGAGACTGTGTAGCTGTCTTGCGGTGCGTGCTGTGTGCTCAGTCGTTCAGACGTGTCTGACTCTTTTTGACTCCGTGGACTCCAGCTCGCCAGGATCCTCTATGGAATTCTCCAGGCAAGAACACTGGGGTGGGTTGCCATTTCCTTCTCCAGGGGATCTTCCCAACCCAAGGATCAAACCTGCATCTCTTTCATCTCTTGCATTTGCAGGCAGATCTTTTTACCACTGCACCACCTGGGAAGCCTGTGTAGCTGTTTTATCTGGCCTCTTGTCCTTTAAGATGCTAGAGGTAGTTAGGACTGTTCATCATTTTCAATTTAAATGCTGATTTGGGAACCTGACTCCTCACAGAATAAATCTCTGCATTAAATTTCATAATGGAAATTCTGTGACTTTTCAAACAGTCAATGGTAGAACAAATGACACTGTTTTCTCAAAATTTTATCTATGTTAATATCATGAACATCATGTCTGAAGCAACTAGCATAACTAACAAAGCAAAAAGGTTTCAACTTGATAACATGAATAAGAGAACAGAATAAGAGTAATGAATAAGAGTAACCCTTGATTAACCAACTTCTAAGTCTTGGTAATTAATCATCATGTAATTGATATTTCAAAGAAAAATAAACTCTATGTCACCCAATGATTATAGCTTTGTAAGACCAAGATCCGAATTTTAGAGTGGAAGCATAGATGTATTCTAAAAAATGTCATGAGTTTCCAAAATCATTCACCTTCATATACATTTCTAAAGTGAAGGCAAAAGAAAGACTTTTTCAGACATCTTATTTATCCAGGGCTTTTCTAAAAACAGAAAGCCAAGACTAGTCAAACCAAGAATACCCCCAACTGCAAGCCTCACCAACTCACACTTTTAAGTAACAATGGCCAAGGTCCCCTCCATCTCTCTTTTGTTCAAAAGAGGAAAACTTGATCACATAAAATGACAGTCTTTCATAATACAATATAAATCAAGATTTGGCAAAAGATGGCCTACCACATCTGGGCAGTCACCTGTTTTTGTTTGGTCCATGAGCTAAGAATGGTTTTTACATTTTTTAATGATTTTTAAAAGCAAAAGAAAAATAACATTTTGTGACATGTAAAAAATCATGTGAAATTCAAATTTCAATGTCCATTAAAAATGTTTTTAATTTAATTGATATTTTTGGAAAACCTTATTCTCTTATTATATAAGTATCTACAACATTATTCTTGATTTCACCTCTTGGCCCACAAAGCTTAAACTATTTACTATCTACTATTTACTTTACAGAGCAGTTTGGTGACCCCTGATGTAAATGACTGATAAGTAACAAGAAATCACCACTTTGTGGGGAAAAATGTATTTCTAAAGAGGACCAAAGGAATGAGTTTTCCACTCTGGAATTTCTGAGAAAACAAATACTTTTAAGAGTTGGTATATATCAACAAAAGAAATCAAACTTATCTCCTTATGTAGAGTTACGTGGCTTGAACTGATGTTATCACCTCACTACATACCATATTGTCTGTAAAACAAGATAAAGTGGTATCTCCTCTCAAAATTACTTTCACTGGGAGTTTAAGTTAAAGAATTTAAACAACCACTCTACTTTGACATTCTGCCTTAAACTTTATTAATCAAAATATTACTTTATAAAATTGATACCTGTGAAAAAAATCTACATAACGATAAGCAATGTATGAAATAAACTTCAATTCATGAAGCACACCAACACAGGTATGCCTTGTTTTACTGCACTTTGCTTTATTTCACTTTGCAGATAATGTGTTTTTTACAAACTGAAGGTTTGTGGTGACTCCGCATCCAGCAAGTCTATTGGTGTCGTTTTTCCACCAGCATTGGCTTACTTGCTGTCTCTGTGTCATATTTTGGTAATTCTTGCGATATTTCCATCTTTTTTCATTATTATATTTGTTATAGTGATCTGTGAAATGGGATTTCTGATGTTACTATTACAAAAAGATTACAGCTCCCCGAAGCCTCAGATGATTTTTAGCATTAAAGTATTTTTTAATTAAGGTATGTACATTTTTCAGACATAATACCACTGCACACTTAACGGACTACATTATAGTGCAAACATAACTTTTATACACAATGGGAAACTCAAAAATTTGTGTGACTCACTTTATTGCAATGGTCTGGAATGAACCCACAATATCACTGAGGTATGACTGTAAACGTGTTATTTTTCTTTATAGATTGTTTCAAATCATTCATACTGGTATAGTTTCCCAAACACATTGGGTCCTTTCTTGGCTTAGTATCCTTACTTACATTTGTCCCTCTGTCAGGAATTTTCTCTTTCTGAATACAGTTTGAGGGATTCTCTCCAGGTGGCATAGGTAGATAAATAAGGCATTCAGGAGGTTTGGGGGAGGAGGAGGGTTTTTGTTTTGTTTTGTTTTTTTTTTTTCTTTTTTTTTAAATTGGAAAGTTTCCAAGCCTTCTAAACCTTTTGAAAATGATCTTTTATTGAAGTGTCTCTCCTTGAATGCTCACTTAGAATTCACTGCTCGCACAAAACATTACTTGAACTTCTGTTTTGTATTTATGCCAGAAGAACTAAAAAGCCTCTTGATGAAAGTGAAAGTGGAGAGTGAAAAAGTTGGCTTAAAGCTCAACATTCAAAAAACGAAGATCATGGCATCCAGTCCCATCACTCCATGGGAAATAGATGGGGAAACAGTGGAAACAGTGTCAGACTTTATTTTTCTGGGCTCCAAAATCACTACAGATGGTGACGGCAGCCATGAAATTAAAAGACGCTTGCTCCTTGGAAGGAAAGTTATGACCAACCTAGATAGCATATTCAAAAGCAGAGACATTACTTTGCCAACAAAGGTTCATCTAGTCAAGGCTATGGTCTTTCCTGTGGTCATGTATGGATGTGAGAGCTGGACTGTGAAGAAGGCTGAGCGCCGAAGAATTGATGCTTTTGAACTGTGGTGTTGGAGAAGACTCTTGAGAGTCCCTTGGACTGCAAGGAGATCCAACCAGTCCATTGTGAAGGAGATCAGCCCTGGGATTTCTTTGGAAGGAATGATGCTAAAGCTGAAACTCCAGTATTTTGGCCACCTCATGCGAAGAGTTGACTCATTGGAGAAGACTCTGATGCTGGGAGGGATTGAGGGCAAGAGAAGAAGGGGACGACAGAGGATGAGATGGCTGGATGGCATCACTGACTCGATGGATGTGAGTCTGAGTGACCTCTGGGAGTTGGTGATGGACAGGGAGGCCTGGCGTGCTGCGATTCACAGGGTCGCAAAGAGTCGGACACGACTGAGCGACTGATCTGATCTGCTCTGATCTGATTAGAATGTGACTTTAGAATCATCCATCTCTAGTTCTTTACAGATTTCAAGAACTTGGTTGTGTGGGACTTCCCTGGTGGTCCAGTGGCTAAGACTCCGTGCTCCCAAAGCATGGGGCCTGGATTTAATCCCTGGTCAGGAGACTAGACCCCACATGCCACAACTAAGAGTTCTCATGCCACAACTAAAGACCATGCATGCAGCAACAAAGATTCAAGATTCTTCCTGCTGCAACGAAGACCCAACAAAGCCAAATAAACAAATATTTTTTTAAAAGGGGGAAGCAGCTAGTTGTTTTCCAGAGTGGCAATGTACAAATGCCAGAAAGGAGGAAACATCTTTGACATTTCTCCTCTTCCTCATCTCCAAAATCCAGCTCAATACCAAATCCTTAAGTGGCTGCCTAAATATTTCTGGAATTTCCACATTGGCCTCTTAGCTGTTATAACCTACAACCAACTTAACCACCACTTACCAAAGCTATTTCATTCTCCCACTAGACAGGGTAATCCTCTTAAATCAAACTCATCCATGTTCACACATTAGCATCCTTGACTTCATCTACCCACACCACAAGGGATCATAGCACCATGTGGCTTGCAAAATTGTGTGGGAATTTGAAGCCTGTCCCTTCCACAGGATCATAAGGGAATGATGTGTATACAGTACTCATTCAAAGACATTTCATGATTGAATTAATGCTGGGCAACACCTCAGTCTTTGCATTCTAGATGCTGCCAACTACTTTAAAGGAGTCCATTTTGGAAGTTCCACACTTAATTCTGTAATTTTTGGAATATCTTTTGGAACTGCATTCAGAGACATTTTGCCTTCTACAAAAGAAAAATTGTCTTTCTTTTTCATTGCTATACCTGGATTTTTGACCCAAAAAGGCTTTACTCCAAAAGTGTTCACCCATTGTATTTGAAAGACACTACTTTAAATGACATTTGCTTGTTTCCAAAATATCTAACCCACATCCAAAAGCTAGATATTTAACAAGAAATAGGCAAAAGAATATACCACGAAAGCTAAGAATTACTTGGCACTTATGGTGGTCCAAGCATCAGTAAACACTTGACAAACATTATTCAACAAATCCATGTGATAATGACTATTATCATTTCAACTTTACATATTAAAAGAAAATAACAACAAACCGAAATTAAGAGCCATGGTTAAGACTTTGTGGAAGGACTTCCCTGGTGATCCAGTTCAGAATCCACCTGCCAATGCAGGGAACAAGGGTTCAGTCTCTATACTGGAATAACATGCCGCCGAGCCTGAGCTCTAAAGCCCTTGAGTCCCCACTACTGAGCCCATGTAAGCCTGTGCACTCAGAGCCTGTGCTCCACAACAAAAGGAGCCACCACAATGGAAGCCTTTGCACCATAACGAAGAGTAGCCCCTGCTCACCACAATTAGAGAAAGTCTTCATGCGGCAATAAAGACCCAGAGCAACCAAAAATAAATACATTAATTTTTTAATTAAAAAAAAAAAAAGACTTTGCAGGAAAGTCCCTTATGAATACCCACAAATAAAATATTGAGTGATGACAGGTACTGGGTAGTCATAGTATCAGATTAATATTTATCTTTACATTTTCTGGGAATCTACAGTCATTTTATTATCTTTTGTTGATACCTATTCAAAGTATTTTGGGCCCCTGCATATTGCTGAGTCATGCTGAATAAGACTGGGAGGAGCTGTTAGAAATCTAGAAAAGGGATATGATATGCCTATACTATAGATAGAGCCCAAAGTTCAAAGAAAAAGACGGTTACTTCAAATTGACACAAGGGTTGTTCTGGAAAAAAACAGTAATCCTGGTTGGGGGTTCATACTCTAAAAATTCAAGATATCATAATTCATATCAATCACATGGTAGCAAAGTAGTAGTATATTAATAGAAATTAAAACACAAGGTTTTATTTTTAAACTGCTGGAACTAGCTTAAAATACAGAAAGTTAAATGGAAACTAGAGGAATTATTTGAGAAACTATGAGAAACTATCCATTTTATACATAAGAGTATTTTTTTCTTCTTTAGTCTTTGCTTTTCTGGGTACCACTCTGTTTCTCTATTTAGATAAAAATTTCGTCAACTTGTTTCATTATAAATATTCATCTTTAAGGACTTCCCAGGTGGCTCAGATGGTAAAGAATCTGCCTGAAATGCAGGAGACCTGGGTTCAATCCCTGGGTCGAGATCCTCTGGAGAAGGAAATAGCAGCCAACTCCAGTATTCTTGCCTGGAAAATCCCACGAAGAGAAGCCTGGCAGGCTACAGTCCATGGAGTCACAAAGAGTCAGACATGACTGAGCAACTAATGTTCATCTTTACAGTATCAAAATTCAAGGGTGGCATTGGCCATGATTCTTATTTTTCCAGTCTTTATGTCAAAATCTCCAAGCCCACTACACTAGACATGCAAGCGATTTAAACAACTGGGGGGTGAGGGCAGGGGTGAGGGTGGGGAGTGTTGAAGGGTGTAAGTGACACATCCAAGAGCAGCCAAAATTACTCACTCACAGTTTCCAAACCCATCCACAGCATAATGAAAGCACACACTTAATATACATTTAGAAATTATTTAAGGAACAAGCTGATAAATGGAAAAGCATAATCACCAGATTCACATTAGTAGATTATAATCAACTATAAAATCTAGTCTCATTCTCTATAATAATAACTCAAATACCTGACTTACTCATATTTTTGAGAGTGCTATTATTTAAACTAATTTAAATTTTGTCCAAGTACCCACTATATATTTTTGCTTAAATTTACAAGACTAGACAAACCAAGAGAAAAATTACTTAACCCCAAACTGCTTTATTCTCTAATGATTCTGTCAGTTCCAACTTCCAAAATTTTTTTAAAGTTATGCTTTTATTATCTTTTCAATTTAAAGCATTTCTAAAATACAATCATATAAAAATCTATAGGAAGCAGCAAAAGCAGTCCTCAGAGGGAAGTTCATAGCAATAAAGACTTCTTCCTCAAACAAGAAAAATTTCAAATTTTAAATAACAACCTAACTTCTACCATCTAAAAGAGCTAGAAAAAGAACAACAACAACAACAAAAATCTCAAGTCAGCAGAAAGAAGGAAATAATAAGGATCAGAGAAGAAATGAATAAAACAGAGATCAAAAAATCAATAAAACCAAAATCTCATTTTTTTTGATACGGTAAACAAACCCAACAAACCTCTGGCCAGCTCACCAAGAAGAAAAGAGAGAGGACCCAAATAAGCAAAATAAAAAATTTGAGAGAAATAACATTCAATACCACAGAAATACAAAAAAAAAGAGAGAAAACTGTAAGAGAATATTATGAACAACTAAGTGTCAACAAACTGGATACCCTAGAAGAAGTGGATAATTTTCTGAAAATAAACAGCCCACCAAAACTGAATCAAGAAAAAATATATAATTTGAACACAGCTATTATTAGAACTGAAATCAAAAATCTAATTTAAAAAACAATTCTCTAAAAACAACAACCCAGAACTGGATGACTTCACTGGAGAATTCTACCAAACATAAAGGAAGAACATATACCAATTCTCAAACTCTTCCAAAAGACTGAAGAGGAGGGGATGCTCCCAAAGTTATTCTAGGAAGCCACCACCACCCTGATACCAAAACCAAAGACACCATCACTAAAGAAAATTGCAGGCTGATATTTTTGATGAATATACATGCAAAAGTTCTCAACAAAATATTAGCAAATAGAATCCAACAACACATTAAAAAAAATCACACACCACAATCAAGTTGGATTCATTCCAAGCTCACAAACATGGCTCAACATAGGCAAATTAATCAATGTGATACACCACATCAACTAAAGAAAAGACAAAAACTACATGAGTATCTCAATAGATGCAGAAAAAGAATCTGATGAAATTCAACATCTATTCATGAAATAAAGAAGTCTTATCAAAGTGGGTATAGAGGGAAGATATCTCAACCTAATACAAGTCATTTATGACCAACCCATGGCCAACATAATACTCAACAGTGAAAATCTGCAAGTCTTTATGCTAAAATCTGGAAAAAGACAAGGATATTAGTTCTCACTTCTACTATTCAACATAGTACCAGAAGTCCTAGCCACAGCTATCAGACAAGAAAGAAATAAAAGGTCCAAATTGGAAGGGCCAAGTGGAACTGTCATTATATGCCAATGACATACTGTAGAGAGAAAGAATCCTAAAGACTCCACACAAAAAGTAGCAAAACTGATAAATGAATTCAGGGAGGTAGCAGGATACTAACAGATATCTGTTGCATTTCTTTACACTGACAAAATGAAATAGTAGAAAGAAAGTTAAAAAAAATACTTTTAAAATAGCATCCAAAAAAAGTACTTCGGGATAAACTTGACCAAGGAGGTACACACTGATAAAGGAAACACTGAAGATGATTCAAAGAAATAGAAGGATATCCTGTGGTCTTGGACTAGAAGAATTAATAGTTAAAATGGCCATACTATCCAAAGCAATCTACAGATTTAATGCAATCTCTATCAAATTACCCATGATATTTTTTCACAGAACTAGAATAAGTAATCCTAATTATTAGGAGTACTATATGGAATCATAGAAGATCCAGAATTGATCCTGAGGGAAAAGAACAAAGCTGGAAAAGAACCCTCCCAGACCTCAGACATCACTACAACACTAGAGCAATCAAAACAGCACAGCACTGGAACAAAAACAGACGTGGGGGCCAATGGAACAGAACAGAAAGCGCAGAAATAAATCCACAGACCTAATTAAACTTTGATAAAGGAGGCAAGAATATACAATGGAGAAAAGATAAGCTCTTCAGCAACTGGTGGTGGGAAACCTGTACAGCCACATATAAATCAATGGAATTAGAATATACCCTCACAGCATATACAAAAATAAACTGAAAACGGCTTAAAGACTTAAATATAAGACCACACACCATAAAACTCCTAGAATAAAACATACTCAAAACACTTTCTGACATAAATTGTAGCAATGTTCTCCTAGGTTAGCCAGTCTCTGAAGGCACTAGAAATAAAAGCAAAAATAAACAAATGGGACTAAATCAAACTTATAAGCTTTTGCACAGCAAAGGAAACCACAAACAAAATGAAAGGCCAACCTACAGACTGGGAGAAGATATTTGCAAACAATGCTACCAACAACAGATTACTTTCTAAAACATACAAACAGCTCATAAGACTCAATTAAAAAAAAAAAAAAAATACAAGCCAACCAAAACATAGACAGAATACCTACATAGACATTTCTCCAAAGAAAATATACAGATGGCCAACAGGCATAAGAAAGGATGCTCATGTGCTTGTTATTAGAGAAATACAAATCAAAACCACAATAAGGTATCACCTCATCCCAGTCAGAATGGCCATTATCGAAAAGTCTACAAATAATAAAAGCTAGTGGAGAAGGCAATGACACCCACTCCAGTACTCGTGCCTGGAAAATCCCACGGGCGGAGGAGCCTGGTAGGCTTCAGTCCATGGGGTCGCTGGGAGTCAGACACAACTGAGTGACTTCACTTTCACTTTTCACTTTCATGCATTGGAGAAGGAAATGGCAACCCACTCCAGTGTTCTTGCCTGGAGAATCCCAGGGACGGGGGAGCCTGGTGGGCTGCCGTCTCTGGAGTCGCACAGAGTCGGACACGACTGAAGCGACATAGCAGCAGCAGCAGCAGTGAAGGCGTGGAGAAGAGGAAACCATCCTACACTGTTGCTAAGAATGCAATTGGTACAACCACTATGGAGAATGGTATGGAAGTCCCTTTAGAAACTAAAATTAGAGTTACCATATGATCCAGTAATCCCACTCCTGGGTATATATCCAGAAAAAGGTCTAATTCAAAAGATACATGACCCCAGTGTTCATAGCAGCACTATTTACAGTAGCCAAGATACAGAAGCAAGCTAAATGTCCATTGACAGATAAATGAATAATGAAGATTTGATGTGTGTGTGTGTGTGTCAGTCAAATGGAATATTCAGTTCAGTTCAGTTCAGTCGCTCAGTCGTGTCCGACATGAATTGCAACACGCCAGGCCTCCCTGTCCATCACCAACTCCCGGAGTTAACTCAGACTCACATCCATCGAGTCAGTGATGCCATCCAACCATCTCATCCTCTGTCGTCCCCTTCTCCTCCTGCCCCCAATCCTTCCCAGCATCAGAGTCTTTTCCAATGAGTCAACTCTTCACATGAGGTGGCCAAGGTACTGAAGTTTAAGCTTTAGCATCATTCCTTCCAAAGAAATCCCAGGGCTGATCTCCTTTAGAATGGACTGGTTGGATCTCCTTGCAGATATTACTCAGTCATAAAAAAAGAATGAAATAATGTCATTTGCAGCAACATGCATGGATCTATAGATTATCATGCTGAGTAAGCCAAACAAAGAAAGACTGTATCGCTTATATGTGGAATCTGAAAAAAAGGATAGAAATGAACTTAAATACAAGATAGACATTGACCCACAGATGTAGAAAACAAATTTAGGATTACCAAAGGGGAAAGGGTGAGAGAGATAGATTAGGAGTTTGGAATTAGCAGATACAAACTACGATGTATAGAGCAGATAAACAACAAGGTCCTATTGTATAGCACAGGGAATTATGTCCAATATCTTGAAATAAAGTGTGATAAGTCACTTCAGTCATGTCTGATTCTTTGTGACTCTATGTACTATATAGCCCTCCAGGCTTGTAATAAACTATAATGGAAAAGAATATATGTATACCACTCACTTTGCTGTATACAAAACTAACATAACATTGTAAATTAATGATACTTCAATTTTTTAAAAAAGAGTAAAAAAACAATTAACTTAGACAAGTTTCAAATATAAGAAGATACTGCTTTAAATAAACACTCCTCTAATTGGGAGCAAATATATTAAAGGAAGTTTACTTTGGACATGACTTAATAGCCAATGAGAACCTCAAAATGTGTTTTGTAAGACTGTTATTTATTCTGGTGTCTTACTACTGTAACACATATAGCAAGTTGCAAATAAATAAATAAAGGCACACATTAAAAACAATACTAAACATTGATAAGCTGACATGAGAATATTTTGTAAATTTTTTTTATTTTATCAAAAATGCTCTGTGAAATGTAAACTCACTTTACAAAAATGAAAGCCTAGAAGCAAAACAAGTCAAACTATAACCTCAGAAAGATTTAGGAATTGGTGGCAAGTGTGTGTGCTAACTCGCTTCAGTCCTGTCAGGCTCTTTGTGATCCTATGAACTACAGTCCGCCAGGCTCCTCTGTCCATGGGATTGTCCAGGCAAGAATACTGGAGTGGGTTGCCATGCCCTCCTCCAGGGATCTTCCTAACCCAGGGATCAAACCCACCACTCCTGCAGCTCCTGCAGTGCAGGCTGATTCTTCAACCACTGAGCCACCGGGGAAGCCCCAGGGATTAGAGGCAATAATCTCCAAAAATGAGGGTACAAGGGAAGACAGCCTCCCTAGAACTCCCCTTCATACAGCCAAATCTCTCTCTCCCACACCAGGGCAGAGGACAGAAAGGGTTAAGAATATATAAGCCAGCAGAATGAACATGTCAATACAAAAAAAAGAAACAAAAATTAAGAAAATTCTGCCAAAACAAAGAGGCAACAACAAGGAAGCAAATAGTAGAGAAATAAAATAAGAGAATCACTCCAGAGAACCAACATCCAAATAAGAGGAGTTCCAGAGAGGACTGAGAAAACAACTTATAAGTAACAAAAGGAAATTTCCCAGAATTGAAGGACATCATGCCATTGTGAAATTGCAGGAAACCTGGAGTAAAAGGCTTTCGGAGACAGGAGAAAAGATCACTAGAAGGGAACAGAAAGGAGAACATCATTGAAGCTCTGACTGGCAACCACAGATGTTAGAAGATGGAATAGCACTTCCAAAATTCTGAGTAAAGTAACTTTTGACCTAGCATTCTGTGACCAAACTGTTAACTGAAGGTAAGATACAGAAACTTTCACAAGTGAGATTTTTTTTTTTTTAAGTACCTCCCACGTATCCTTTCTTGGTAGTTAGTAAGTCAAGAAACCAGAAGATATGGGTTCAATCACAGATGATGAAAGCAAATGCCATGGCCACAGGTAAGTATAACAATAGCCCAGAGAGCAATTAATCCAGATCTTACCAGGAAATCAACTCCAAAAAGTCTCAAAGAAAGAACATGAAAGATTATATGATGTATCAAAGAGCACAGCAAGAAATTAGTGATGTTTACACAAAACACTAAATAACTAGGGGAAGAAAGAAAAACTCGATTGCAATCATCAATTCTAGGAAAAGGTAGTTACTCAATAAAGAAAATGTTAACTATGATATCTTCCTAAATAATACATTGCAAATACCAGAAATTATGATTATGTTGTGAAGATAGGAAAATGTATGTGCCATGGAGTGACAGCAAATGGTAGAAAAAGCACTAAATTGTTATATTTCATAAAGAAAATCAACAGATGCTGTCTAATATAAAAAAATCAGAGCAGCATTAAAATATTATTTAGAAGTATAAAGATACATGTAAGATGAGTAGCTAAAAGGTTGAAGAGTAGAAATGGGAGGTATGGAACTGTTGTAATTTAAAAAAAATCAAGTAGTACTATATAACTTTTTAAACTATATCTCCCTATTA
Source organism: Tragelaphus eurycerus (assembly GCA_935064755.1). NCBI lineage: Eukaryota > Metazoa > Chordata > Mammalia > Artiodactyla > Bovidae > Tragelaphus > Tragelaphus eurycerus. Next base: position 11,875,722 of record CAKXYN010000038.1, read on the forward strand.
TTTTGACAAAAATTTAAATAAAACAATGATAATACTAGACCTTCCCTGGTGGTCGAGTGGTAAACTCTGTGCTTCTACTCCAGGGGGCAAGACTCAGTCCCTGGTTGGGGAACTAAGATCCCATATGTTGCAAAGTGTGGTCAAAAAATAAAACATTTGGGGACTTTTCCTCATGGTCCAGGGGCTAAGACTCTGAGTTCCCAAAGCAATGGGCCCAAGTTCAATTCCTGGTCAGGAAACTAGATCCTACATGCCACAACTAAAGATTCTGCATACTGCAACTAAGACTCGACGCAGCCAAATAAGTAAATATGTTTTTAAAATAAATAAAGCAACTCTCGATTTGTAATTAAACATATACATTACCATATGTAAAACAGACAGCCAGTGGGAATTTGCTGTATGATGCAGAGAGCTCAGTCCTGTGCTCTGTGACAACCCAGAAGGGTGTGAAGGGGTGGGAGGTGAGAGGGAGGTCCAAGAGAGAAGGGACATATATGTATACCTGTGGTTGATTCATGTCGATACAGGGGAAAAAATCAACACAACACTGTAAAGCAGCTATCTTCCAATTAAAAATAAATTTAATAAATAAATTAAGCAATACAAGAAACAACAACATTAAACCTATTTCTTCTTACAGCTTCACTCTCCCCCCAGGTCATCTTTCCCCTCAGCATATACACATCTTTTCCAAGAAAACCCTTATATAACCTCTTCCAGCCATAGTCCAGATTCTTTTCTTTCCATCACAGTCAATCTTACTGCATAGTATTCTCTAACCTGCAGCAAAGATTAAATTGAATCATATGAAAAAGTACTGATCCCATCCTTTTTTACCTATAAAAAGAACATTTTATATGATTCATCTAAATGGCTTACTCTCTCTCATCACCACCAAATTCTGAATTCACTACCTGTATATGCCCTGCTGTTCTGTGCCCTGCGCTGCAGCAACACTGCCCTGCCTTCATTCAGACATTCTTCATTTCTTTCTGGATTAAAGCCTTAACCTCCTAACTTGTGCTTACCACGAGGCCATGCTGGCACTGCTGCCAGGACAGGCTTTCTAAACACTCACAGTGTTGTGACACTCCGCTTCTTACAATGCATCCCCAAACCATCAGAATCAAACCTAAACTCTCCCACGGTCACTGCGACGTCTCATCTATCTTCCTCCATTCTCTGTACCCGTCCTAGACAGGCTACCCCCCTGCACTCTATACTTGACTCAAGCTAACTATTCGGTGTTTTCTTAAACAATCCTAAAAGTGATCATGGATGAAAAAAATTTCAATTTCTTCTATGCGTCAAGTCAATGACGAAAAGGCTGATTATGTTTTACTTAAATGCATGGTGATAGGGAACTAAGAACTAGTCATACTGAAAGAGGGAGAGACAGAGAAAGAAAGAATGTGAGAAAGAAAAAGGAAAGAGGAATGGGATAGGGAGGCATGGAGAAGGGTCTGGAAAAAAAACAACACAGTTTCACAGGCATAGTGTCTGCTCTTACTAAAGAGAATCCACTAATATATATTATTGGAGTATTTCAATCATAATACTAGTAAATGAACAGCCTTTCCTTTTGAGGAAAAAAAAAGTTTCACTTCAAGTCTACAATATAACAACTATGTGACAAAAACTTGCAAGGGAAGGGGAAAGGGAAGTCGCTCAGTCGTGTCCGACTCTTAGCTACCCCATGGACTGCAGCCTACCAGGCTCCTCCATCCATGGGATTTTCCAGGCAAGAGTACTGGAGTGGGGTGCCATCGCCTTCTCCGGAAAACTTTGCAAACATTACAACTAATCTGTTTGCAGGAAATTGTTCTCCATTTTCCAACAAAATGATAAAACTAAGACCAGCTTATGGTTAGCTTTTAAAAAAATATGTGTACCAAGTATTTGTACTTCTGTTTATCTTCTGGTAAAGAGCTTCATCATTAAGTTTTAAAAGCCGCCCAACCAGTTCTCAAACTAGCACCCTATCCAACAAAAGTTTAATTGGGTTTGGAGTTTTGTTTAAACTGACAGCTGTGGTTCAGAAAGCCCCCAAGGTCAGCAGTATCGTTTGCATCAAATGGCCCGAAGGTATTCTGTGGTTCTGGGATGGTGATTTTTTTATTTTTATTTGCAACTACCTAGCTAATGGGTCTCTTCTCAGACTGTGGCATAATCATATGCAAAACAGTCCTACGGAATCTCTGAATTAACAAAATAAGAAAAGGAAGGGGGAAGGGGGGAAAAAGCAGTTGATCCTCACCTGTTCACTGTGCAGACATCCTGCACCTTCACGGATCTAGTTGAGACAGGAAGCAGGATGTAAGAAAAAAAAAAGGCTTTCGAGCAGGCAAAGAGTGGTCAGCAAAGGCTTGTGCAAAAGAAGCTCGCAAACTTTCCCATAGGAAAGCCTGGGAGGCTCTCCCTCAGAGGCTATTTACTCTCACTTTACAAACAATATCACCAGGCTTATTTACCTAGTTTCAAAGCCTAGGGCAGAACAGACAAAAGATATTAGGAAGAGAGCTGTGGAAGATACTTACAACAAACTGAAATGTTGACTGCAAACAGAGACACTTGCTAGCATCATGGGAAAGAGGAAACAAAAATTACAAAAAGAAAACAAGAGAACTCAAAGCACAGTTGGATCCAGGGTGTGTGGAATTAGAGCACAGTTGGATCTAGGGTATGGGGGACAAACACCTCATTCACTCAATAAGACCATGGGCATTACTTCATTATAGCATAGTATTAGGAACCAACTTCCAAAATGGTGTCCTTGGTCTTCAGGAAAAGAATCAACTTAGCACCTCTGCAAGGGGGTACCTGAGCAGGTAATCAGAATGCAAGGGGGAACAAGTCCCGCCCACTTTTACAAAGGGGAAGAAGTATAATAGATTTTAGAATGTGTTTCTACTGAAAGAGAAAACATTTTAAAAGGGCATATTTGGGACTTGCCTGGAGGCTCGATGGTTGGGACTCCAAGCTTCCAATGCAGGGGACATGGGTTCAGTCCCTGGTCAGGGAACTAAGATCCCACAAGCCCTGCAGCACTCCCCTCCCCCCAAAAAAGGCATATTTGTCCTGAACCCATAATTATTAAGAAAATTGAGCATCTACAATAGTTCATTTGTTACAAAGTTTTTGAAACTGAGGTGAAATAAGTTTTGGGATGTAGAATCTAGACTCATTAAGTGTTTCAAATAACTATTAAGACAATATATAATATCAAAGAACACAAAATTAGTAGAGATCTGGAGTTTGGTCTCTGTTGTATGTGACCTTGGCAAGTCCATCATTTCTCTGAGACTCTGTCCCCTCATCTGCCTACTAAGGGTCTGAAGGGACAGTTTTGAAGAATCCACTGACATTTCCCTCCAACCCACATTCATAGTATTCTCCCTTTATTCAACTTGGCCATTCTGGACCCACGGCCTCAGGCAAAAGATGCTACTGCAGGATAAAGTGATAAAACAAAGGTCCGCTCTGGTTTTCAGGTTTTAAAAACCGGGGAGTCTTATGGAAAAGAACACAGGACAGTAACAATTGATTTGGGAGCAAACAAGATGAGTTTATCTGAGTAACGTGTCCTACCTCTACAGCTAGAAAAGAACTAAATTCCTGGACCAGAAAACATTTGTGGGGAGGTGATGAAAACACAGAATGCTGCTGGATCCCCCAGACAGAGACTCATACCCAGCTGCCCTGGGCTAAGCCCAAAGAAAACAAGAGGGGGATGTGTTTGTAGGAACAGCGAGAGGGGGCAGAAAAGATCCAAGATCATTTCCCAAACGGAAAATCCAAAAAGCAACAAGATCTCTGAAAACAGCCATGTGGGAGCATCAAGGCAGATGGAACATTGTATAATCTTGCAGAGTTTACCAGGTTCCAGCGTGGCCTAAGATTAGCAAAATGATTTCTGTATGCCCCTGTATGGCAAACACAGATGGGAAATCTGGGGAACCGGAAGGAGTCTTGGAGACGGGAACAACGGGCAACTCGGCAGGGACCTGTGTAGACTTATGATGGAGAGGAAATCTGTCAAGCAAGTGGCAAGTGGCATCTGTGGCCAATCACCAGGAGAAGTCCAAACACTCCTGCTCACTGCATCTTGGTATTGGTGTCACCAAGGAAAGCACAACACAGTCAAGCTCTGGAGGGAACAATGTTACATAAAGAGAAAGAGTAAGATCAGCTTCGCTAGTGGCCGTAGGTCCACCACAGCCAGCAAGGCCCTCCTGACAGCTGATGCAGCACCAGAGGCCTTCATAAAGTCCAGAACTCTAGTGTTGTAGAACTCCCTGCGATGGACGGATAAAGTAACGGGGTTCACCAGGTACCATATGACACGCATACTCAGGGAGAACAAAGACATACATTTTGAATAGAAAACAGGAAAAGATAGTCCCATACAAGGATACAAATCCAACACAAGCTATGAGGACTCTGGTAGAGAAGTATACAAGCCAAGGCCCATTCCTACATGGCCGAGTTAGAGTACCCTCCAATAGGCAAAAGACTTCATGCCTTCTTTCCTAACATGACCTAAGTGGACCCCTAAGTGGACCACCAGATGGAAAGATGTCCCAGGCAAAGAACGGGATACAATCTTAAGAGACACTGTAAACATCCCAGGCAAGGTGATAGGGAAACCCAAATTGCCTAAGACCAAATTTCTGTGGTCCTGATGGAGTGGGAACTCCAAATAAAGACTAAATTGAGTTCTAAAGAAATAAACATATTTCTTGCACATTCATGTTTAGAGACTGAGATTCATACCCACTGTATACTGAGACAGACTCCATGGCTATAAAATCAAAAAACTACAAACCTCAGAATAAGAAAAATAATGTATAAATAATTTTACACTAATAAATACAGCAAAACTTGATTTTTAAAATTATTATCTAGAAATATATGTCACAAAATTGACCCACTAGGGAGGGAGGGAATTAAAAGTCTAAATAAATAACCATTAAATAAATTGAGATAACTTTTTTAAAATCTCTGTTTAACCATGACACAAGCCACAACATTACAAGTAAAAATTACCAAATTTTCAAGGAACAAACAACCCATCTCTTACAGAAAATGTATAGAACAGAAAAAGATAGAAAGCATCCAGCTTATGCATCTAGAACAACATTAATACCAAAAACAGACAAGGATAGTATAAGAAAAAAATATATATACCAATCTCAGGTGAAACTATAAATGCAAAACCCCCATAGAGATTCTCATTGTATAAAAACATACTATAACATAAACAAGACTTTTTCCCAGGATGTAAGGATAGTTCAGATAGACCAACATATCACACCATTAAAGAAGCAAAAAAAGAACTCAACAAAAGTCAGCACTCATTAATGACAAAAAGATTTGACAAGCTGATAAAGGAAGAGAACACAAAAAGTACCTACCAAAAAGCTAAGAAAACCTTATACTTAGTGGTGAGACTAAGAACCAAGTCTTTGTTTTAAAGTTAGAAATAAAATCAGATCAGATCAGTCGCTCAGTCGTGTCCAACTCTTTGCGACCCCATGAACTGCAGCACGCCAGGCCTCCCTATCCATCACCAGCTCTCGGAGGTCACTCAGACTCACATCCATCGAGTCAGTGATGCCATCCAGCCATCTCATCCTCTGTCGTCCCCTTCTTCTCTTGCCCTCAATCCCTCCCAGCATCAGAGTCTTCTCCAATGAGTCAACTCTTCGCATGAGGTGGCCAAAATACTGGAGTTTCAGCTTTAGCATCATTCCTTCTAAAGAAATCCCAGGGCTGATCTTCAGAATGCACTGGTTGGATCTCCTTGCAGTCCAAGGGACTCTCAAGAGTCTTCTCCAACACCACACTTCAAAAGCATCAATTCTTCGGCGCTCAGCCTTCTTCACAGTCCAGCTCTCACATCCATACATGACCACAGGAAAGACCATAGCCTTGACTAGGCGAACCTTTGTTGGCAAAGTAATGTCTCTGCTTTTCAATATGCTATCTAGGTTGGTCATAACTTTCCTTCCAAGGAGTAAGCGTCTTTTAATTTCATGGCTGCAGTCACCATCTGGAGTGATTTTGGAGCCCAGAAAAATAAAGTCTGACACTGTTTCCACTGTTTCCCCATCTATTTCCCATGCAGTGATGGGACCAGATGCCATGATCTTCGTTTTCTGAATGTTGAGCTTTAAGCCAACCTTTTCACTCTCCACTTTCACTTTCATCAAGAGGCTTTTTAGTTCCTCTTCACTTTCTGCCATAAGGGTGGTATCATCTGCATATCTGAGGTTATTGATATTTCTCCCAGCAATCTTGGTTCCAGCTTGTGTTTCTTCCAGTCCAGCATTTCTCATGATGTACTTTGCATATAAGTTAAATAAACATGGTGACAATATACAGCCTTGACGTACTCCTTTTCCTATTTGGAACCAGTCTGTTGTTCCATGACCAGTTCTAACTGTTGCTTCCTGACCTGCATACAGATTTCTCAAGAGGCAGATCCAGTATTCCCATCTCTCTCAAAATTTTCCACAGTTTATTGTGGAAATAAAATAGGGATGCTTATTATAACCACTTTTATTCAACACGAATTTTATTAAAGAAGAAATTCTATAGGCAAACTGTTGGAACAAATAAGAGAGTTCAGAGATATTTGGGATATATGATCAACATGTCAAACCAACATGGTAATAAACAATTTGAAAATGTGAATTGAAAAAAATCTCACTCACAAGAACAGTAAGATCTATAAGGTAGGTATAGTTATGTGTTTGTGTGTAGCTATATCACATAGTTAAAATATTATTAATCCTTACAGTGCACATCTAATTTGACCCAGTAGGATTTGACATTGAAGAAGGAAATGGCAACCCATTCCAGTATTCTTGCCTAGAGAATCCTGTGGACAGAGGAGCCTGGTAGGCTGCTGTCCATAGAGTCGCACAGAGTCGGACACGACTAAAGAGAAGGAAATGGCCACCCACTCCAGTATTCTTGCCTGGAGAATCCCAGAGACAGAGGAGCCTGATGGGCTACCGTCTATGGGGTTGCACAGAGTCAGACATGAGTGAAGCAACTTAGCAGCAGCAGCAGCAAGATTTGACACAGTTATTGCATTCTTCTGGACATATCTCCTTCACTTGGTTTTCAAGACCCCATACACCAAGGGTCCCTGACAGGAACTGGACCACACAGCAGGAGGTGAACAGAGGGCAGTGGAGCAGAGCTTTGCAGTCACTCCCCATTGCTCGAATAGCCTGAGCTCCGCCCCCTGTCAGATCAGCAGTGCCGTCAGATTCTCACAGAGGCATGAACCCTGACCCTAAAGTCAAGGCAGAGTATCTTCATATTGCCACAAAATAAAGTGCACAATAAATATAACACGCTTGAATCATCCCCAAACCATCTTCCAGCCCCTCAGTCTATGGAAAAACTGTCTTCCACAAAACAGGTTTCTGGTGCTAAAAAGGTAGGGGACCGATGCCATATACCTTCTCCCGGTTCCGTCTCCCACACCCGGCTCTTCTGTTTCTTGCGTTCATTCTACCTCTTCTCTCAGCCTGTAAACAATAGTGGCCCCGAGGCTCTTAGTCCTTAGATTTCTTCTTTCCAACTACACTTTTCCCTTTGGTCATCTCTTCCAGTTTAATAAATTCAAATTATTGAATTTGGACCCTGATGAGTCCCAATCTTTCTAGCCTTAACCTGCCTCCTGACCTCTAAAACTGTAAGTAATCACCTACTCAACATCTCCATTTGGAATTATATTAGGCGCCTCTAACTTAAATCATCCCCACAAGCTAACTCACGTTTGGTCTTCACCATCTCAGAAAATGAAAACTTTATTTTTCCAGTTAACTTCACCCATCAAAAGACCATGAGTCATCTTCTACTCTTCGCTCTCCACACTTTCAATCCATAAGGGACCTTCAGAATTCATGGTAAGTCAGACACTTCTCACCTCCTTTCCACAACTACCATCACAGTTGGATGAAGTCACCATCATCTCTCACGTGGATTACTGCAAGAGGCACCTAACAAAATGACCTAAAAAAGAGGTCATTTTTTTCTCCACCACTGCTTCCCCTGTAAACTACTGTCCACACAGTAGTCAGTTGATCATTTTAGAGTAAGGTCAGATCATGTCATACCATGACATGACGTGCTAAGTCACTTCAGTTGTGTCCAACTCTTTGCTACCCTATGCTTCTGCTCAAAACCCCCCAACGTCTTCTTATGTTACACCAAGTGAAATTCAAAGTTCTTAAAAGCCTACAGTTATCTGCACATCGGTGATTCTCATTAGGGATGATACTGCTCCCTAGGGAACATTTATAAACTGCCTGAGGGTGGGGGCAGCATCTTTGGTTTTTACAATGGGAAAGTGATACTGGCATTTACTGGGCAAGGAAGGACTAGGGGATGGACCAGACAGCCTACAGTTCATAGGACAGTCCTACAAAACAAAAATGTCCTGCATCCTGTATTGTTCAGTAGCTCAGTTATGTCCGATTCTTTGTGAGCCCAGCGACTACAGCATGCCAGGCTTCCCTGTCCTTCACTATCTCCCAGGGTTTGCTCAATATCACGTCCATAGAGTCGGTGATGCCATTCAACCATCTCATCCTCTGTCATCCCCCCTTTCCTCCTGCCCTCAATCTTTCCCAGCATCAGGGTCTTCTCCAATGAGTCGGCTCTTCACATCAGGTGGCCAAAGTATTGGAGTTTCAGCTTCAGTCCTTCCAATGAATATTCAGGGTTGGTTTCCTTTATGATTGACTGGTTTGATCATTTGATCGCCTTGCTGTCCAAGGGACTCTCAAGAGTCCTCTCAACACCACAGTTTGAAAGCATTAAGTCTTCAGCACTTAGCCTTATTTATGGTCCAACTCTTACATCCATATCTACTGGAAAAACCACAGCTTTGACTAGACGGACCTTTGTCAGCAAAGCCATGTCTCTGCTTTTTAATATGCTATCTAGGTTTGTCATAGTTTTTATTCCAAGGAGCAAGCGTCTTTTAATTTTGTGGCTACAGTTACCATCTGCAATGATTTTGGAGCTCAAGAAAATAAAGTCTCTCACCATCTCCATTGTTTCCCCATGTATTTGCCACGAAGTGACGGGACCACATGCCATGATCTTTGTTTTTTGAATGTTGAATTTTAAGCCAAATTTTTCACTCTCCTCTTTCACCTTCATCAAGAGGCTCTTTAGTTCCTCTTCACTTTCTGCCATAAGGGTGGTGTCATTTGCATATCTGAGGTTACTGATATTTCCCCTGGCAGTCTTGATTCTAGCTTGAGCTTTATCCGTGTGGCACTTCACATGATGTACTCTGCATAGAAGTTAAGTAAGCAGGATGACAATATATACTTTGATGTACTCCTTTCCCAATTTCGAACCAGTCCGTTTTTCCATGTCTGGTTCTAACTGTTGCTTCTTGACCTGCATACAGGTTTCTGCATAAAGGTTTCTCCATTTTATATATAAAAATACAAAATATCCCCCTTATTTAACCCATACTATATTTTCCAGGAATGCAACTACTTTGTAAATCAAAGAAAGATTGTACCTTATTTTCCTGGGAACTTCAAAAAGAATTCCTTACCACTTCAGAATATCAGGTCAATCAAAGACAACTCTGACAGTTTATTCTGTCTGTGTTAACAAAACAACATACCTGTTTCATTCTGCATTGTTAGCAGTTCATACGAAAATGTACAAAAGGATTATGAAGTTCATTTTATAAACTTAGAATCAAACATAATTAATTTAGCAAAGACATGTAAAACACAGGAATAATAAAATATTTAATAAAGGGATTAACTGTATATCATTAAGAATTTATATAATTTTAAATACTTTAAGCAAAAGGTAATAAATTTGTCATAAAAATTACATGTCAAAGTTTTTCTTTTTTAATTTTGAATGGCCTGGTTTGGTTTTTCTTTCACTGTCGAACAGTTCATGATGGTCTATTTCTCCATGTCTTCCTGTATTACTTTTTTTTTTTTTTTTTTTTTGGCAGTTCATCCTGTAGTCTCATCATCTATCAAAAGACATGGCTTGGAAGTTATTTTTAGGTTACAGACTCTGAATGTGTCCTGATATCTGCTAAAAGTTCATGTTGGGAAATATGGCAGGGTCAGGGGGGGCATGGGGACAGTGTGATACCTGTCACTTTGTCCTATATCTCAAAGAGAGATTTATTTTGACAGTATACTTATAAAGAGGCCGAGCTCATTTTCTCCATTTCAAGAGTCTTTAATTGATCATAGCATACATCCTAACTTCACTTAAAGTTGTTTCCCATCTTCTCTTATCATAACACACATAAGTCTAGTCTGCTATTAGTTATCTCAACACGTATTCCAGTGCCACCTGTGTTCATTTTCTGGACATTGTTATATTTTATGGTCCATATATTCCTACCCAGAGCACATTCATTATCAGTAGATAACGGGCAACAAACAACTTTATTATGTCTTCCAGTGCCATTCTTTATAATTTAATTATTCATCACTCATTTTTTTCTTTACATTACAAATAGTGCATTATGTTGATTTTCAAGATCACTTAGGTAGGTAGATGATAATTATCTATTAATTTTATTTCAGGCCAGTAAAACAGGTAAATTATATGCAAAGTACATGCAATAAGAAGGGAGTGCTGGAGCTTCCCTGAAGGCTCAGGGGTTAAGGCTCTGCACTTTCACTGCAGGAGACATGGGTTCAATTCCTGGTCCAGGAACTAAGGTCCCACATGCCTTGTGGCACAGCCAAGAAAAACAAACAAACAAAAAAGAAGGGAATGCTAAGTGTGATCGTATTCTCCTATCATAACCCCCACACACAAAGCCCTCCACCTTGTTGTTCCTCAAACACCACAGGAACATTCCTGCCTTGGACGCTCACAATGTTTCCTCCCTTTGCCTGGAATGATCTTCCCACACATGAAGTGTTTGGCCTGCTCATTACTTCCTTCAGACCTCTGCTCAAATTCCATCTTCTCTAACAGTCCTTCTCTGACCATCCGGTTTAAACATCTCTCCACCCCATCATGCTCTCTGTTATCCTGAAGTATTCACATCACTTATTGCCACATGAGATATTACTGATTTATTTACTCTCTGTCTCGTGTCTCTAGAACGCAGAGGGGCCCACGAAAGCAGAGACTTCAGCTATTCACTGCTGCTTTCCAGTTTCTGGTGGGGTGCCTGATATAATATCATAGGTACCCAATAAAACTGAATGGAGAGGTGAATATCTAAAAGGCCAAAGAATGTGCTGGCAGGAGCCTGAATCCTGTGCAGGTAGGTTCCGGTTCCTTCATTCCCAACTGACACACTGCTGCCATGCTATTAAATGTTTGAGATCCTGAACATTCATTGAATATTTCATCTGAAGAAAGGTTTCCAGAACCGAGAAATATTGGAAAGCCACTGACATTTCAAATTAGCAAAGATTCAAAGCACAGTAACACACAATGCTGGTGAGGATGGAGAGAAACAGACTGATACTCCCTATTTGTGGGAATGTATATGGCTCAATTTTACCAGGAGGTAAAATGGAAATACATACTAAAAGCCTTTAAAGACTGCAGTATATTTAACATGTGCTGTTTTATTTAAGATCATTTTACTCTCACAGTATTGTAAAGTAAGCATTATTAACTCTACTGCAGAGATGAGAAAAGTGAGGCACCACGAATTTTAAGTAACAAATAAATTACAAGTCAAGGATCCAGGTCGTCAAACCCAGGCCTTTCTCCATTGGTTTCCACTGACTGCTAGTTCTGTTACTTTACCTAATTCCCTAAAGCTAACATTTGTGTCACATATAAAATCTTTCAACACTTAGTGCCTGATATGCTGTGCTCAGTCATATCCTAATCTTTGTGATCCCATGGACTGTAGCCCGCCAGGCTTCTCTGTCCATGGGATTCTCCAGGCAAGAATACTAGAGTGGGTTGCCATTCCCTGCTCTAGCAGATCTTTCCGATCTATGGATCGAATCTGCATCTCCTGCATTGGCAGATGGATTCTTTACTTACTGAGCCACCAAATGTTGCAGGTACTCAATAAACCTTTGCTGGAAGAGGGAAAAACTCTTTCCGCCACAAAAGTCTTCATAGACACTGCATGACCGATAGAACAATAACAGAAACCGATCCAACATCTCTATCCCCCTTCAGAGTAACAGAATGTGAACCTTGCCACACAGCCTGCTCAGAAAATCGACTTTATTTTCGTTGTCATTTGTAGGTAAATGTAGTCATGGAGTTAAGTTCTGTCTAGTGAAACATAAGCAAAAGTGGTGGGCAATTTTAGGCACATGCTTTTCTTGCTTAAAGCCTTCCTGTTGGCTGGAACATAGATATGGTGGCCACAGCAGCCACTGTTGACCTTGAGATGACCATAGCAATGAGGGTTAGTCAGTGAAACAGTAAGATGGCAGGATTCCTGACTCTGCAAAACACCATATCAGCCTAACATTACCTTTGATTTGACTTTTACAAGACAGAAATAAACTTCCATCTCGTCTAAGTCACTATTATTTTGGCTTTTCTGATTATCTGCACCCATAAGCTGCCCTAACTAGTTCTATTAGGACTGCCACTTACTCCTATTTCCTGTTACTTGATATTTGGCTAAACTAATTTGGCATTGTACTAGTGACAACCTATATGAATTATGCATTCCATTTAGCATTTTCAAAGATTCCACTGTAAATGGATATTTAATAAGCTTTTTCACTTAACCCTAAAGAGCAAGAGAACAGAGTCATGCATAAAAAGCTATAATTCAGTGAACTGTTTAATAATCACTTTCCAGAGTAATAATTGATTGTCAAAGACTACATCTAGGCAGGTCTCAACAGCATAATGAAATCAGAACAATGAAAAGTGTCTCAGCTGTCTCAGTCTTTCATTTCTTCAAAACCCTATTTCCAATGATTAAGAGATGAAGAGCTTGATACTAGAGATGTTCTTGAGGGGAAATCTGACTGAAATGATGAGGTCTGGCTTTATTATAATCTCCTCCTGTGTGCCTTATAAATTTGTAGTAAGTCATGCAAAGGACAGGAATTTTATTTACTGTATTATCTGTGAAATCTAAAAAGAAGATAGACTACCAATTTAAAAGGTAGGAAAGGGTAGAGGGCGACAGGGACTTTATTCATTATCAAGACTGGCCCAATCTGATGAACAGAATGCCAATTAACAGTGAACCATGTGATCATGGCAATCCTGCAGTCTCATTTAGATAACATCCAAAGTGCTGACTCTTCTTCCTGGCTTTTGGGAATTCTTGGTAAGGCCACTGACACCCTCCATTCTCTCAAGTCAAGGAGTCTCAACAAGACCCCGGTCCATCACAGATAAGATTTCAAGTATGTCAAAAGTTGCTCTCCTTGGGCTTTCCTGGTGGTCCAGTGGTTTAGAGTCTGCCTGCCAACGAAAGGCACATGGGTTGGATCCCTGATCCAGGAAGATCCCACATGTTCCAATGCTACTAAGCCCAGTCCCTGTGCCACCGCTACTGAAGCCAGAGCTCTAGAGCCCACGCTCCACAACAAGAGAAGCCACTGCAATGAGGAGCCCAAGTCTCACAAGGAAGAGTAGCCCCTGCTCTCCGCAACTAGAGGAAGCCTGTGCACAGCAACCAAGACCCAAGTACAGCCAAACATAAATTAATTGCTTTTTAAGTAGCTCTTCTTCCCCAAAAGGATGGGGACTCATAACCTATACCACTGGGCTAGGAAGAGAAAAATACGTGCAGGCATTTCCTCACTTTGAGAACAGCTAACAGATTTTTATATAAAATAAAGCTAAGAAGATGAAGTAGAAGTGGGTCAGACTGTATTCTGCCATGAGAGATGGCAGATAATGGCCATTTCATCTTTTATTCATATTAACAGCAACCTAAGTTGGCAGGATCAGGGTTTCCTGATTGCATGTAACTGGCTAGTGATCATGGAACCCATTGCAAATGTCATCACTACTTGTAATTCATCCCACTTGTATTCTTTCACTTTATGACACAATCTTAGCCCAAGTCCCAGCCCACACACACATCGCTACCACCACCACACCACTCTATGAGCAGCCACTCCTTGCTTCTTGCTGACCTTCCCAGGTCTAAGTGTGCTGGGCTTAGAAGTCACCAGCAAGAGGCTACAGGTGGCCATGCCAGGACAGGAGAGTGTGATGGGCCTCTCACTAATGTAGAGATCTGAGAGGGGGAAAAATCGAGTTGAGAAGTAATTTTGGACACTTGTCTTGGGGTCTAGGTCTCAAGACAGTTGGTGGAGGTGGGGAGAAGATGGGGCCAAAGAGGAAAAGGAAGTGCTATCAACATCAAGTAATAAGAATAAAAACAATTCTGGTTCAGCTGTCAAAAGACCTAAACTAGTTCTGATCCCAACAATGCTAATTGGCTGTATGGCCTTATAAAAGTCACTATCTCTCACTGGGTCTCAGTTTTGTTATCTATAATACAAAGTTAATTAGGTTATCCTTCAGCTCCAGACACTACTGTAATGAAAAATGAGAGTAAGGAAACATTATGAAAAAATTTATCACAGAACTCTACAAGTTCTTTTCCATACAGCAACACAGGGACTTTGCTGGTGGTCCAGTGACTAAGACTCTGTGTTCCCAATGGAGGGGACCCAGGTTCAATGCCTAGTCAGGGAACTAGATCCCACATGCCACAGCTAAGACCCGGCATAGCAAAATAAATAAACATTTAAAAAAATTTTAAGACAAATATATAAAATTTATTAAATGAGAATGTGTTATTTTTAGTTTCAATGCAACAGACTATTTTTAGTTTCAATGCAACAGATTTTAACCTTCATTCTTGCTGTGCTCATAAAAATTCATAAAGATAATAAGTATGACAGATTCTGTCAAGCCATCCTTCTCTATTACAGTAAGATTAAAATGCAGTGTACTTTGCTGCTACTGCTAAGTCACTTCAGTCGTGTCCAACTCTGTGCAACCCCATAGACGGCAGCCCACCAGGCTCCCCTGTCCCTGGGACTCTCCAGGCAACAACACTGGAGTGGGTTGCCATTTCCTTCTCCAATGCATGAAAGTGAAAAGTGAAAGGGAAGTCGCTCAGTCATGTCTGACTCTTAGCGACCCCATAGACTGCAGCCCACCAGGCTCCTCCATCCATGGGATTTTCCAGGCAAGAGTACTGGAGTGGGGTGCCATCGCCTTCTCCGGCAGTGTAATTTACAGTGGACTAAAGAAACCAGGTACTTGTAAAATAATATTCTCCCCAAAATGACATACATAGCACAACTGGATTGTGTGCTTCCTCATCTACTAAATTACTTCCATTTGGGATGAAAGATGCATGATTGTGGTTCACTGGTTCTCAAGATTTTGATTTTATTATCAAAACTGTTTATCTACCCATCCTTAAAAGCCATATGTTTATCTATTATGTGTTAAAACAGGCACTCTAAATAATACAACTGCCTAGCTTCAGGCTGTTTACAGCTACAGAATGACTGACTTAACTCACAACCCAATACTGTAGTTTTCAGTAATAAAAAATAAACCACTTCCTGTATACAATAAGTCAATATGTAACCTAGCTGGGACATTCAGTTGGTTCGGTTGCTCTCAAGGTAGCCATATTATTCTAAGCCTTGGTAGCAACTTTCGTTTTTTTAAGCTTCTTTAAACTGCATTGGGGAAGGCAATGGCACCCCACCCCAGTACTTTTGCCTGGAAAATCCCATGGACGGAGGATCCTGGTAGGCTCCAGTCCATGGGGTCACTAAGAGTCGGACACGACTGAGCGACTTCTTTTTCACCTTTCACTTTCATGCATTGGGGAAGGAAATGGCAACCCACTCCAGTATTCTTGCCTGGAGAATCCCAGGGACGGGGGAGCCTGGTGGGCTTCGGTCTATAGGGTCGCACAGAGTCGGACACGACTGAAGCGACTTAGCAGCAGCAGCAGCAAACTGCATTAACTCTTTCCTCTCATTTTACACGGAACATAAAAATCATGAATTGATATCACAAAAATCACCCCTAAAATGTACTTGAATTTCACAACGTTAAGGTAGTGATTAGTGCTGGATTTTAAATATGCTATTTATCAGCTGCGCCTCACCACCCACTTAAGGACATTCTAAGGGCTTAGACTAGCCGTTAAAATGTAAAAGCATTAAAAAGGTCTACTTTAGGAAATCAGAGTTAAAACTGAGTTATGTATTGAAATAACAACCCACAGAGGGGGAAAGTCTTTGTCGTAAATATCCAAATAATTGTACCTGAAGTAGCCAGAAAAAAGCAATTATTTCACTAACATTTAGAAATTCTTCATTTTATCGCATATATACTCAAAACTGTGGCATATGTGAAAATGAATTACTCTCAATACATTCAAATGTATTTGTCCTTTATAGTCTAAATTACGAGACTATTACACAAACAGGCAAAGGAAAAAAAATCACTGCTGGGCAGTATCTGTACTAAGCATCAGAAGAAAAGTACACCTGAATTCTATAATAAATTAACATTTCATTTTTCAAGTAACTCTGTATTTCAGTCTTTAAAAAAAAAATGCTCATGGAAAATAAAACAAATTTGTATCCAAGAAAGAAGAAGTTTATTTTAAAGGAACAACTTCTAGCTTGGTTCAAAATCATTATTACAACCAAACCAGCTAAAGCAATAAGAATTTTTTCTCAAGAACAAATAAAAATATTATTTTCCATCTTTTAAAATGAACTGAAATTAAACACGTGAACATTTTGCATTTATTGAAGGCATCCAAATGATATCTGAGAGATTTTAAAACTTCACAGGAAAAAACTGTAAATCAAGAAACTTCTTAATCATTACAGCATTTGTACTAGTTTAAGCTGTTACGTCTGTGAGAATAAAGTAATGCACAATGAGAATATGAAGAGAAAAGTATAATAAACGCATCTGTCACTCTGAAGAGAAAAGATTTGCCCAAACTAGTCCCTTCCAATTGTACCTGTGACAGTCAAACAACAGCTGGCTTTTCTTTGCCCAGATCCTGGTAGGTTCTTTGATTTATAACTCCAGTGGAGCAAAACTTTGTTCCTAGGATAGGGAAAGATAAAATTTGAAGAGCAAAGAGCCAAGAAATGTTTAAATACTATGGAATAATATGCAGCAATTTAAAAAAAATTAAAAAGTATACATGTCCATTGATATGTGTCAAAAAGTAAGCTGCAGAATAATGTGTACCATAGGTTCTTATTTTTACTTAAAAAAACCCTACATATGTATGTATGTGTACACATTTATATCAAAGAATTTATTTAGCATAAATATTTATATTAAAGAATTGAGATAAATGTAGAAGGACAAACCTACTTCTGTTTCATTGACAATGCTAAAGCCTTTGACTGTGTGGATCACAACACACTGTGGAAAATTCGTAGAGATGAGAGTATCAGACCACCTTATCTGCCTCCTGTGAAATCTATAGGCAGGTCAAGAAGCAACAGTTAGAACTGGACATGGAACAATGGACTGATTCAAAATTGGGGAAGGAGTACATCAAGGCTGTATATTGTTACCCTGCTTATTTAATTTTTATGCAGAGTACATCATGTGAAATGCCAAGGCTGGATGAAGCACAAGCTGGAATCAAGACTGGCGGGAGAAATATCAATAACCTCAGACATGCAGACACCACCACCCTTATGGCAGAAAGCAAAGAAGAATTAAGAGCCTCTTGATGAAGGTGACTGCAGCCATGAAATTAAAAGACACTTACTCCTTGGAAGGAAAGTTATGACCAACCTAGATAGCATATTGAAAAGCAGAGATATTACTTTGCCAACAAAAGTCCATCTAGTCAAGGCTATGGTTTTTCCTGTGGTCATGTATGGATGTGAGACCATAAATAAGGCTGAGAGCCAAAGAACTGATGCTTTTGAACTGTGGTGTTGGAGAAGACTCTTGAGAGTCCCTTGGACTGCAAGATCCAACCAGTCCATTGGGAAGGAGATCAGCCCTGGGATATCTTTGGAAGGAATGATGCTAAAGCTGAAACTCCAGTACTTTGGCCAGCTGATTTGAAGAGCCGACTCATCAGAAAAGACCATGATGCTGGGAAAGATCGAAGGCAGGAGAAGGGGACGACAGAGGATGAGATGGCTGGATGGCATCACTGACTCAATGGACATGAGTTTGAGCTAACTCCTGAAGACGGTGGAGGACAGGGAAGCCTGGCGTGCTACAGTCCATGTTTGAAAAAAGAGTCAAACACAACTGACTGACTGAACAACAACAGAAGGATAAACAAGTATTGGTTACTGTTGGTGAGTTAAGGGAGGCTTAAAAGAGAAATTATCACTTCCTTATATTCCTCCTTACAACTTGTAAAAAGAAGCATAAACTTTTGTAAACAATCAGATAAAGTTTTAGTTAAAGTTTCTGTTTTGAAATAACTATAGGTTCATGTTCACTTTGGGGGCTTCCCTGGTGGCTCAGATGGTAGAGAATCTGCCTACAATGCAGGAGACCTGGGTTTGATCCCTGGGTCAGGAAGATGCCCCCTGGGATAGGAAATGGCAACCCACTCCAGTATTCTTGCCTAGAGAACTTCAAGGACAGAGGAGCCTGGAAGGCTATAGTGCATGGGGTCACAAAGAGTCAGACATGACTGAGCGATTAACAAGCACACACACACACCATACACACACATATTCTCTTATAATAAACAGTACAGAGATATCCCCTGTACCCTTTATCAGGTTTTCCCAATCAGAATATCATGCAAAACTATTACAAAATCACAGGCAGGATACTGACACTGATATAGTCAAGATATAAAACATCTCCATCACCAGAAAGATTTCTGAAGTTGCCTTTCTAAAGCTGCACATACTTCCCTCTCACCCTCCCCTACTTCAAGCCTGTCCTCAACCCCGACAGCCACAAATCTGTCCTTAACCCCGACAGCCACAAATCTCGTCTCCATTCCTATAATTTAGTCATTTTAAGAATGTTGTATAAAATGTAATTATACAGTATATAACATTTAGAGAATGGATTTGCTTGGCATAATTTTCTGGAGATTCATCCAAGTTGTTGTAGATACCAGTACTTTATTTCTTTTTATTGCTGAGTAATATGTCCTTAAAGGATGAAGATCATGGCATCTGGTCCCATCACTACATGGGAAATAGATGGAGAAACAGTGGAAACAGTGTCAGAATTTATTTTTCTGGGCTCCAAAATCACTCCAGATGGTGACTGCAGCCATGAAATTAAAAGACGCTTACTCCTTGGAAGGAAAGTTATGACCAACCTAGATAGCATATTCAAAAGCAGAGACATCACTTTGCCAACAAAGGTTCGCCTAGTCAAGGCTATGGTCTTTCCTGTGGTCATGTATGGATGTGTGAGCTGGACTGTCAAGAAGGCTGAGCGCTGAAAAATTGATGCTTTTGAACTGTGGTGTTGGAGAAGACTCTTGAGAGTCCCTTGGACTGCAAGGAGATCCAACCGGTCCATTCTGAAGCGGATCAGCCCTGGGATTTCTTTGGAAGAAATGATGCTAAAGCTGAAACTCCAGTATTTTGGCCACCTCATGCGAAGAGTTGACTCATTGGAGAAGACTCTGATGCTGGGAGGGATTGAGGGCAGGAGGAGAAGGGGACGACAGAGGATGAGATGGCTGGATGGCATCACTGACTCAATGGATGTGAGTCTGACCTCCGAGAGCTGGTGATGGATAGGGAGGCCTGGCGTGCTGCAGTTCATGGGGTCGCAAAGAGTCGGACACGACTGAGCGACTGATCTGATGTCCTTAAAGGACATCTGGGTTATTTCTAGATTGAGGTTATTAAGTAACAAAAGCTCCTAAGAACATTCATCTCAGTTTCCTATTTGAATGTAAGTAATTTTTCATTCTCTAGGATAAAGACACTACTGCTTTACCTATGTCCCCTAAATTTTGTACTTTTAATTCAGTTCAGTTAAAATTTCTCTGAGATTTCCCCACTGAGCCATAGATTACTTAGATATTGTTTAAGTTTCCAAGTGTTTGGAGATTTATGTTATTAATTTCTAGTTTGATTCCATTATAATCAGAGAACACACTCTATATGATGTCAATTCTTTTAAATTCATTAAAGTTCACTTTTATGGACCAGAGATGGTCTTAGTATATGTCCCATGGGCAGTGACAAGAATGTGTATTCTGCTACCACTGAGCGCAGTGTTTATAAATGTAGATTAGTTTCTAACGTTTGATGGTAGTGTTGAGTTCATCTGCATTCTTGGGGAATTTCTGTCTAGAGTTTTCTGTCAATTGTTAAAAGAAGGGTCCTGACATCTTCAACTAGGATTGTAATTTCATCAATTTCTCCTTTTGGTTTTTACTTCACATATTTTTTCAGCTCTGTTGTTTGTTTAATACACATTTAGGATTCCTTTGACTTGATGGATTAACCCTTTTATCATGGTAAAATGCCAACTGTGTCTCTCATAATTTTCTTCGTACTGAAGTCTACTTTATCTGAATTAATATAGCCACTCTTCTTTCTTTTGAATAATTTGTGCCTGATATTTTTTTCATGCTTTACTTTAAACCTGCCTATATCATCATACCAGAAGTACATTTCTTGTAAAAAAAAATACATATATATATATAATGGTTTTTATACAGAATCCACTTGCCAATCTCTGCTTTTAGTCACTACATTTAGACCACTTCCATTTAGTGTAGTTATTGAAACATAAAGCAGAGACATTACTTTGCCAACAAAGGTCCGTCTAGTCAAGGCTATGGTTTTTCCTGTGGTCATGTACGGATGTGAGAGCTGGACTGTGAAGAAGGCTGAGCACCAAAGAATTGATGCTTTTGAACTGTGGTGTTGGAGAAGACTCTTGAGAGTCCCTTGGACTGCAAGGAGACCCAACCAGTCCATTCTAAAGGAGATCAGTCCTGGGTGTTCTTTGGAAGGAGTAATACTAAAGCTGAAACTCCAGTACTTTGGCCACCTGATGTGAAGAGTTGACTCATTGGAGAAGACTCTGATGCTGGGAGGGATTGGGGGCAAGAGGAGAAGGGGATGACAGAGGATGAGATGGCTGGATGGCATCACTGACTCGATGGATGTGAGTCTGGGTGAACTCCGGGAGTTGGTGATGGACAGGAAGGCCTGGCGTGCTGTGATTCATGGGGTCGCAAAGGGTCGGACACAAGAGCGACTGATCTGATCTGATCTGATTGAAACATTTGAGTTTGAAGTTGCTACTTTTCTTTTCTTTTTGTTCTATGTTTTTTTGCTTCTGTTTACTTTTTACCTGCCTTCCTATGGGTTACTTAAAATTTCTTAATTCTGTGTTGATTTATATATAGCGGTTTTTGAGTGAATCTCTTTGTATAGATTTTTTGGTCATTGCTCCAGATATTACATTATATATCATAACTTATTTCCATCTACTGGTATTGTTGTTTTCCAATTAGAGTGATGTAAAGGACCACTTTAAAATCTTTATCAGAGAATTCTAACATCTTGGTCATCTCAATGTTGGTATCGTTTTTTTTTTTTCTTTCAAGTCTAAACACAAAATAAAACTCCAATAAGCAATAATAGTGAGTATACTTGGAACAATGAGAAAAAGAAAGTCTTAGTAAAGAAACAGAACATATAAAGAGGAGCCAAAGAAAAATGTTAGAACTGAAAATTACAGTGATTGAAATAGAACTGTACAAATGCCTCAAATACTGAATGTATGGGAGACAGTGGAAAGGATCAGTGATCATGAAGATGAAACAATAGTATTTTATCAATCTGAGTAACAGAGACAGTAAACTAGGGGAATAATAGAGCCTCAGGCACTTGTGGGACTACAACAGAAGATCTAACCTTCCTGTCATCAAAGTCCTGCTGCTGCTGCTGCTAAGTCTCTTCAGTCGTGTCCAACTCTGTGCAACCCCTGAGACGGCAGCCCACCAGGCTTCCCCGTCCCTGGGATTCTCCAGGCAAGAACACTGGAGTGGGTTGCCATTTCCTTCTCCAATGCATGAAAGTGAAAAGTGAAAGTGAAGTCGCTCAGTCGTGTCCGACCCTTAGTGACCCCATGGACTGCAGCCTACCAGGCTCCTCCACCCATGGGAGTTTCCAGGCAAGAGTACTGGAGTGGGGTGCCATTGCCTTCACATCAAAGTCCTGAAAACTGGGAAAAGCCCGTATGGTGTCCAGTGATTCTACAGGGGGAAGGTAGGGTAGCCTCTTTACTGTTAGATAGGGTTGAAAGTCTTGGCTCTCCACTGACACTATGTCATTAGGAAAGAAATTGGGGTAACCTGTCACAGTAATTCAAGAGTGGAAGTTTAGCTCCCTCCTCAGTCCTGGCTGGCAGAGGAGAGGACAGGGTCATAGGTTTTTCTGTGGTGCTTAACTAGAGTAGCACAGTTACTGTCTAAAAGTTTTGTCTTGCTAAGCTGCTCCTTTCTTGATCCTTAGCTAAAGAGAGCAGGCTTCTGCTGGGGCTTTTTCTGTCTGTACTCATTGGCACATTCTTAGGTTGCCAGTCTCTTTAGCTCTGGTGCAGTAGATCTGAGACAAAAAGAAAACCTAAGAACTTACCACTACGTGATCCCTTGGATCCCAAAGTCCCCAGCTGGACTGTTTCTTTCTACCTTTTGAAGTCTTCTCCTGTTTGTTTGTACCCAGTTTTACTTAGCAGGAAGAAGAGGGAGAAGTATGTCTATTTCATCTTCCCTAAAGTTAAAGCAGGCATAAGTTTCATGATAAAACATTTGCTTGTGAGTTATTTGTTTATAAAGACCTGGGGACACGAATTCCCTCTTACCTGGGTCAATTTAAGCCATTTCTTCTTTTGAGCTATATGGCCAAAAACATCACACACGACAAAAGCAAGGATGGGTTGATTCCTTCATCCTCAGTTAACATCTGGAAGGAAGTTTCTAACCTTTATTCAGTCTCATATAATTAGAATGTATTTTGTGAGTGATAATATTGAATTCCTCAGTAAAACAAACATAGGAACTTATAAAATTTCTATCCCTCCTGCCATGGTGTATGCTTACTGTTTAAGCCATCAGTTTTCAGCTGTTTGGAGGATAAGGAGGAGCGGGAGGGGTGATTATGCCCTTCTCCCCCTGGTCTCATTTGGCAACATCTAGAGATATTTCAATTGTTATGACTTGGTGGTAGGGAGGATGATGAGAGGATCACACTACTGGCATCTACTGGGTAGAGGCCAAGGATAATTCTAAACATCCTACAATTACAGGACAGCCACCCACAATGAAGAATTATTCAAACCAAAAAGTTAAGTGCCAAGGTTGAGAAACCTTGGTTTAGATGTTTGACCTACATCTGACAGCTGAGTTTAATCTTCAGGTACTCTGAGCACCTTCTGGCCTATGTAATTGTTTGTGGAACTCTGAATGCTAGGTCTGGAAGGGCTCTAAACAGAGACAGCACATCTTGCCAAGACTGTCTTATCCTTTGACTTTCCCTCAAGGGATTGGCTCCAAATTAAGATGTCTAAAGTGAAGAACCATATCCTTTGCTTATTATGGACAGAACATTGTTTATATAAACTCCAAATGTTTAAAACAAGTGGCCTTATTATAATTTAAGGATTTTTAGAATCATAATTTAGACACCACTTTTACTTGCATTTTTATTGCTATCCCTCACCTACACAGTCACAATCCTTTCAACAAATCCCCCACTGTTCTCTTCTCACCCTAATAAAAGACCAAAGCTCCATCTTCCGGATTTGTTGGGGGGAAGGGGAGATGAGGCACAGAGACAAAAGTTTAAAAGCAAGAACAAAAACTAGCTATACAAAAAACCAATACAATGGAAGGCAGGGATGGGACTAAGGCATTTGAAACTGGCCAAGTCTTGAGAGTCCCTTGAACTGCAAGGAGATCAAACCAGTCCATCCTAAAGGAAATCAACCCTGAATATTCATTAGAAGGATCGATGCTGAACCTGAAGCTCCAATATTTTGGCCACTTGATGTGAAGAGCCAACTCACTGGAAAATACCCTGATGATGGGAAAGAGTGAGGGCAGGAGGAGAAGGGGACACAGAGAATTAGATGAGTAGATGGCATCACCAAATCAATGAATATGAGCTTGAGCAAGCTCTGGGTGATGGTGAAGACAGGGAAGCCTGGCGTGCTGCAATCCATGAGGTCACAAAGAGTTGGACATGACTTAGCAACTGAACAACAAAGTCTTACAATGTGGGGCTAGCTAGTGACGTTAGCTTCTGACCCTAATCCTCCAAACCACTCTCCTACATAAAGCAATTCTGGTAACTGAAGCACCAGAAAAGGATACACAAGAGAAATGGAAAACCAGAAAGAACAGAATTCACTGTCCTGGGGCAAATCATCATTGATACTCTCCCTTCTTATATTCTATTTGAACCCTTCAAAATGCATTTTCTTTATGGCAAATGGGTTTAAGGGTTTAAGGAGGGAATCTTCTTCCCTCCTTAAACCCTTGCTCTAAACGTGTAACTTTCTCCAACTGTATAGGACCTCTGAGCCAGCTTCCAATATAGGCCCCTCTTCATGTCACACACCTTGATTATGTTACAGAGTTCCTTCTGACAGGGGCGGGCAATGAGGCCTTTGTTCTCTCTGTTTGGGCTCTCCAATGTGTGTATCCCTGATTCCTTTTTCTGTTAGATCCACAGAAAACTTAATAAGAAGTACTCATTTTGAAACAGCCTGAACAGTCAGGCTGGTCTTGTTCAGTAACCGTAGGGAGGTGTGGATCTTACTTGAAAATATTTGTCCCATTCTGCCTACAAACATTAGGTCAAAGACGACACAGGGGACTCTTGTCCTTACACGTTTTTGTTTCCCTAATGGGCTTTAGGATCACATTCCTTAAATCACAGCCAAGAGTATATTCTGGGCTGAAACTATTTTGAAGACATAATGTGGCAGCAGTATTCTGTGTACTAACAAGAGGTTTGGCGCTGCAGTCAAGAAGAGTAATAGAATCTTCTTCCCTCCTAAGTGTCATTCTAATTACCATTCTCAAAAAACTCCTTTCCTCCTTCCCTCTCTCCCTCTCTCTCTGTGTATATGGGACTCAGACTCCCCTATTATTATTTCTACTTTGAATGTCCCTGTTTAGAACTAAGTCTGTATAATGAACTAGGACCCTATCTAGCTTTGCTCCCTACTGGGGACACATCACAGTGTGTCCCCGGTAATGTTCTTTGTACCAGTTTCTGAAATATCCTCTCCATTATTTTCACTTTTTTAAAAGGATGGAATTTTCCCTCGATGGAAAATTCCAAGACCCTGATTAACACCCAGCACTTTGTCTAGCTTTTCGAGCTTGTCTAGCTTAGAATACACAATATGCACGATTTTATGTCTGAATCCTGAAATGAAATTTATGCAGAAGAAATATGACCCCCTTTCTGGATCACCTACTTCCATTTTAATGTCGTAGTTCTGCCCAAGGACGCTCTGGATGAGCTCTTTGATGGTCTGGTCGGAGGCCCGCTGGGCCTCGGACTGCAACGAGGCGATGATCTCCTCGATGGACTTGGGGATCGCACGCACTGGCGGCGGGGCCTGCGGGGTGGCCTCCCGGGAGTCGCTCGGCAGGGTGCTCTCGCGGTCGGTTTTGGAAGCAGACCCGGGGGCTTCCCGCGACTCCCCACCTGAGTCCTCGTGCAGGAAGCGGGTGTTAATCCTCACTCTCTTCCGCCGACCGGCCACCTCCGCGTCTCCCTCGTCGCTGGAAAAGGAGTCGGGCAGCCTCTCTCTGGCCTGGCCAACCTCGGCGAGCTGAGCCGGCTCCAGGCTGGCCACGCGCCCCCGGGCCGGGTCGAGCACGAGCTTGGAGTCCGCCGGCGGGGGGCTCCTGGAGCCCCGGTGCACCCGGACCTTCCCCATGGGCACGCGCGGCGGCATCAGGACCACTGGTCTGGACGTGCCGGCCTTGGGTGCGATGACAGGCGGCTTCTGGGGCCGGTGCCGGAGGAACGCGGAGCTCCGCAAGTAGACGTCCTGGGGGCGGAAGGGCCGGCCCTTCCCGGGAGCGGCTACCTCCCTCGGGCCCGGGGGCCGCGGGGCGCCTCGGGGCGCCGGATGCGGGAGAGTCCCAGTTGGGCGCGCACGACCTCTAACCCGAGGGGAGCCTGCTGGTTTTGGGGATCCGACGCGAGAAGCGCTCCCCTTCGCCGCATGCCGGGCCTGGCTGGAGACCCCGAGGCCAAACACGGGGATTTCATCCACAGCTGGCTTGGCGGCCAACTTCTCCTTGATTCGGAGAAATTCCTTTTTGGTCTCCTTGCGAACCTTCTCCAGCTCTTTAAAGATGTACGATTCTTCTTTGTATTTCAGTCCAAAGTGCTTTGAAATCGTGGACATCTTGACTGATTTGTCCTGTGAAATAACAATAAATTTATATTTATATATATACACATACACACATACATGAAAACTAATATTGATAAATAAAATTCCAGTTCAAGAAAGCTTCTCATGGTAGAACGCTCACTGTGCTTAACTGAGGCACCAGTGAGCAGCATTCATTTATATCATTTTAAATCTACTATTTAAATGATTTACTACTAAATCATAATGATACTACTAAAATAATCTGCTGCTGCTGCTGCTGCTAAGTCGCTTCAGTCGTGTCCGACTCTGTGCGACCCCATAGACGGAAGCTCACCAGGCTCCCCTGCCCCTGGGATTCTCCAGGCAAGAACACTGGAGTGGGTTGCCATTTCCTTCTCCAATGCAGGAAAGTGAAAAGTGAAAGTGAAGTCGCTCAGTCGTGTCAGACTCTTAGCGACCCCATGGACTGGAGCCTACCAGGCTCCTCCGTCCATGGGATTTTCCAGGCAAAAGTACTGGGGTGGGGTGCCATTGCCTTCCCCTAAAATAATCTTCTATCATTTTTAATATATCATTTTAAACTACTGGCCTTTTCACAGTAACAGTGAAAAACTTTTAGTAAATTTTTACAGTGAAGATTTTCTGAAACTTCTATTGAGTGTATTTTAGTATTTCTCTCGATGGTACTGTAGTGTCCCATTTCCAGACAAGAGGGACCACACTCCACATAGGCATAGTAAACCTAAAGTAATCCTGCCAAGAAGAGAGATCAGAGGTCAGCAGTAGCCTGGCTCCTGCTTGTAAGCATGCTTTTCAATTTCTCTGAGCTTTTCAGAAATATTAATACAATTTTAAATTGAGAGATTTTGATATAAAAATGTGGAGAAGGCAATGGCACCCTACTCCAGTACTCTTGCCTGGAAAGTCCCACGGACAAAAGAGCCTGGTAGGCTGCAGTCCATGGGGTCGCTAAGAGTCCGATAGGACTGAGGGACTTCACTTTCACTTTTCACTTTCATGCATTGGAGAAGGAAATGGCAACCCACTCCAGTGTTCTTGCCTGGAGAATCCCAGGGACAGGGGAGCCTGGTGGGCTTCCGTCTATGGGGTCGCACAGAGTCGGACACGACTGAAGCGACTTAGCAGCAGCAGCAGCATATAAAAATGCAGATTTTGCAGTTTCTCTGGGGGGAAATAAAACGAAGGCTCTGGCAACGCAAGGGCCAACCCCTACTCTTGTGGCAGGACAACAATTTCCCTTTCCCTTCTCCAGCTGGTCCGTGGTATCTCCATTTCTCACCCAGCTCACTTGCCTCTACCTTTGACAGGAAACAAAGCAGGTGTAGGAAGGGAAAGAGGTGATCAGCCACATGCTAGGCTGCAGAGAGAGGGGAAGGCCTTGAATGCCAAGTGTTGGTACTTTTTCTGTGGTCTACTGGAAACTATTCAAAAACATTTAACAGAAAAGTGGCTTGATCGGATCTAGGGCTTGGGGTGGGAGAAAGACCAAAGGGAGAGAGGGCAAGTAAGAGTAGGCAAGGCCTAAGGCCTAGGTTTGGTAACAGAGCAGAGTGAAAAGACTCTATAAGGTAAAACTGGTAGGATCTGGCCAATGACTGGGAATAAATAAAATAGCAACTTTGAATCACTTTGATAAAGTCTGGGTCATAACCAAGTGTGTAATAAAGCTGTTGCTATTCACTGAACTTTACACTGAAAATGGTTTAAGATGGTAAATTTTATGTCAGGTATATTATCACAATAAAAAAAAGTATGCTATTCAGCAGAGCCAGCCATCTATGATTACAGGTGAATTTTCAGATCTTGAGAGCTCTGAGATCATTACCGAAAGCCAGGATAACAAGAAATACAAATACAGAAGGGCTGATGACATTCTTTGATACTCTCACAGTTGGTAGGTGGGAAGAGTGGGAGCAATCACAGAGCTGGGAAAATGAGAAGTTTCCACAGAAGCCAAGGAGAGGAGAGTGTCAAGAAATAAGAGGAAAACAATGAAATAAAAGCAGAAAATAATAAATTAAAGAAACTAATTGATTTCTTAGAAAACCCAAGGCCAAGGTTCTTTGAAAATAAAATAATAAAGCAAAAATACCTCAGGAATACCATCATTACTTGCAAATGTGATTATTTACATAGAGAATATAAGCACTAAAGAACTATTTAGAATTATAATTGAGGTCTGCAAGGTATTTAAATTTTTAAAATTTATACAAAAAAAAATTCCTCCTTTATACCAAAAGCATGATGGCAAAATTCCATGTATAATTTATTTGAAGGAGTAAATGTCTAGGAATAAACATAAGGAATGTGCTGAAACTGCATGAATGAAATGTTTTAATTTTAACTGAAGGACATAAAGGAAAGACTCCACTAAGTAGGCAGTTAATATTCCTTGCTTCAGTTCAGCTCAGTCGTGTCCGACTCTTTGCGACCCCATGAATCGCAGCACACCAGGCCTCCCTGTCCATCACCAACTCCTGGAGTTCACTCAAACTCACATCCATCGAGTCAATGATGCCATCCAGCAATCTCATCCTTTGTCATCCTCTTCTCCTCCTGCCCCCAATCCCTCCTAGCATCAGAGTCTTTTCCAATGAGTCAACTCTTCACATGAGGTGGCCAAAGTACTGGAGTTTCAGCTTCAGCATCATTCCTTCCAAAGAAATCCCAGGACCAATCTCCTTTAGAATGGACTGGTTGGATCTCCTTGCAGTCCAAGGGACTCTGAAGAGTCTTCTCCAACACCACAGTTCAAAAGCATCAATTCTTCTCGCTAAACTTTCTTCACAGACCAACTCTCACATCCATATGTGACCACTGGAAAAACCACAGACTTAACTAAATGGACCTTTGTTGGCAAAGTAATGTCTCTGCTTTTGAATACGGTATCTAGGTTGGTCATAACTTTCCTTCCAAGGAGTAAGCGTCTTTTAATTTCATGGCTGCAATCACCATCTGCAGTGATTTTGGTATTCCTTGGTAAGAAGACCAAATATTTTCATTTTATCAGATCTTCCCAAAATACTGTACTGGTTTAATCCCATCATAAACAAAATCGAAACATGATATTTTGAAATTTGAAAACTAACTCTGGATTTATTTGAAGTAATAAATAGGATAGATTGGCCACAATTTTGGAAAGAGAAATGAGGGAGTGTTGTCCAACAAGATAATTAAAAACTCATGTGGATGTAAGAATTAAAATGGTTGATTTTAATTCTGATTAAAATTAATCACTGCTGATAGAATCAATATGTAGACTGAGTGAGCAAAATAAGAATAATATGGGTAATGTTATAATGGCAGCATTAAATTGATGATAAAAGAAGAATCATTCAATAGATTGTGCTGAGACAATTGGTTGACTATGGCGGGGGGAGGGGACAGTAAGGGGGTTTATCTCATTTTATGCCAAAATATAATGGGCTTCCCGGATGGCTTAGACTGTGAGGAATCCGCCTACAATGTAGGAGACCTGGGTTCAATCCTCAGACTAGGAAGGCCCCCTGGAGAAGGAAATGGTTACCCATTTCAGTAGTCTTGCCTGGAGAATTCCATGGATAAGGAGCCTGGCTGGGTATAGTCCACATGGTCCCAAAAAGTCTGACATGACTAACACTTTCACTTTTTCATTTTTCACAATGGATTTAAAACAAATATGGAAAGAAACATTTTCTTATGTTACTTTGCATTTCTTTGCTTACCAAGTATCCACATTTCTTGGTTGTTTCTTTTATATCAGCTCATAAAAGGGTTATTTTTACAATTAGATTTCTTCATTTATCATGCAGTCTAGGCTATATGAGAGTATGCCAAGGCTGTATATTGTCACCCTGCTTATTTAACTGGTATGCAGAGTACACATGTGAAATGCTGGGCTGGATGAAGCACAAGCTGGAATCAAGATCGGCGGGAGAATGAATATCAATAACCTCAGATATGCAGATGACACCACCCTTATGGCTGAAAGCGAAGAAGAACTAAAAGAGCCTCTTGATGAAAGTGAAAGAGGAGAGTGAAAAAGTTGGCTTAAAACTCAACATTCAGAAAACTAAGATCATGGCATCTGGTACCGTCATTTTATGGCAAATAGATGGGGAAACAATGGAAATGGTGAAAGACTTTATTTTGGGGGGCTCAAATATCACTGCAGAAGGTGACTGTAGCCATGAAATTAAAAGACACTTGGCTCCTTGGAAGAAAAGCTATGACCAACCTAGATAGCATATTAGAAAGCAGAGACATTACTTTACCAACAAAGTTCTGTCTAGTCAAAGCTATGGTTTTTCCAATAGTCATGTATGAATGTGAGAGTTGGACTATAAAGAAAGCTTAGCACCAAAGAACTGATGCTTTTGAACTGTGGTGTTGGAGAAGACTCTTGGATTGTAAGGAGATCCAGCCAGTCGATCCTAAAGGAAATCAATCCTGAATATTCATTGGAAGGACTGATGCTGAAGCCGAAGCTCCAATTCCTTGGCCATCTGATGCGAAGAACTGATTCATTTGAAAAGACCCTGATGCTAGGAAAGACTGAGGTGGGAGAAGTGGACGACAGAAGATGAGATGGTTGGATGGGTTGGATGGCATCACCGTGATGGACATGAGTTTGAGCAAGCTCCGGGAGTTGGTGATAGACAGGGTTCCCTGGAGTGCTGCAGTCCATGGGGTCGCAAAGAGTCGGACACAACTGAGCAACTGAACTGAACTGAATGGGTTATATGAAGAAAACATCCTATTTAGCCTCTAGATATAGCCATATTGCCTTTAATCACTAAAATTATCGCTGCTGGTTCTCAAATCCAAGACCCTGCTATATGACAGAGCTCTCATTTCAGAATCAGTAGGCTTTTTTTCTCTACCCAGTTCCACCATTGACTACACCTTGGACAATTTAATCCTATCAGTAACAAGATTTCTTATTAAAAAATGAAAATAATAATCTGTTGCCTCTTTTCCAAGCCATAGAATATGAACATTAGAAATGACTTCTAAAGCCCTTAGGGAAGTTTCCTTATTTAAAAAATTCTGTATAACCTCCCTCATAGTATTGTGGCTGTGTATTGTTTGCACAGGTGGTAATGTGCTCATCCTGACACCATCTGCATTTCTTCCCACAAAAGACTGAAAGGTAGTAACTGGAACAGAGCACAGACCAGAAAGACATCAGTACCTGATGGGAATCTGATTTGACTCTCTCAACTGCACTTCCCTTTTATTTCTTAGTTCCTGCTTTGTATTCCTTTCCAACTTCTCTCAGGCCCTAGGTTTGCTATTGAAGTTTAACAAGCAGTCATTGTTTAACATTTCTCAGTACCTTCCCTAGAGTTCCGCATGGGAAAGTTGTTCTTTATATGTAAAAATGAAACAGTGGGAAATGGAACTTCTATTGCGTTTTCAAGGTGGTATCCCAATGCAAATGGGCCAGGCCATCAAACTCAGTGCCTTCATAGCCCCCATCCAACCCTTAACACTACAAAATATGTAAAATGATTTTTAAACATCCAATCTCAGGGGAGAACAACAGGTTCTCTTTTTTTGCTAGCAATTTATTTTTTAAAAAAAGAGCCTAGTTCTGATTTGGAGATACTCAAGGAAAAATAATGTCACTGTCCCAAAAGAAGGAAGTATTAAAATTAACATACAGTGTCACACCTGCTGCTCACAATCCAGGTTGACTGTTTATGCTACACTTTGAATGGGACAGAATGAGCAGTAATTTCACCCTCCTCTTCCTTCCCAAGTGTTGAAAACTCTGCCTTTTCCTTACTCCTCTACCAAGATGTTCAATGCCTGAGCAGTAAAGTAGTCAGAGGGGCCAAGGGCCAGTTTTCTCTCCTTTCCCACAAAGTCGGTCAGACATAAAAAGTAAGCTCCCAGCCCAAAAGAGCTAAAGGCCCAGGGAGGGCTGCCTGCATGAATCCTCTAGATTCTGAGACAGGTTGCTTTCTGGTTCTTGGAGGTTTGGTTGTTCCTCCTATTAGAACAGAAGATTCAGAACTCTGCTCTAGACTCTAAAGCAGAAATAAATAAAGCAGACTACCAGATGACTTGGTTCCAAGCCACATGAACATTTCACACAGGGCAAGGAGTCTTAGTCCAGCAGAGTATTACCTGGGGAACTGAGCCAAAGCTCCAGCTGGTTATTGGAATTATTTGTCCTTGACCACCTCCTACAAATAGTCACCTATATATCAGCTCCTAGGTGGGAACAGTGACCCATTAAGGATAAGATTTAAGTTGAGTTCATAGCCAAATATCTCAATTCAGTTCCTAAATTTCACACCAACATCAATTCACAATACACAGCACCAAAGTTCCAAAAAAAATGTCCAAAGACAGCCTATCTCATCTAGTAAAATCTTCAGTATTGCAAGGAACATAAAAGTATTCTGAAAATCACATTGGCTTTTGAAATATCACTGGAAGAAATGAGATCTATCTGCCTACTGATAATAATTTATTAAAAAGTCCAAAAGGAAATATACAAATATTTTAATGATTTTGCTAAGAAATGGGATAATAGCATTTTTTTCTATTATCCCACACTTTCTATAATACATGCTTTCCTGCCTTTAATCCTAGTAATATCAATAATAAAAACTGACATATATCATGCTGGTTAAAAATGATAGAGAAAATAGAGAAACGCTGTCTTCAAGCTCCAAAAAGATGTTTTTCTAAACTATTCAGAGGCTTCTCTGGTAGCTTAGCTGGTAAAGAATCTGCCTGCAATGCAGGAGACCCAGGTTTGATTCTTGAGTGGGGAAGATCCCCTGGAGAAGGGAAAGGCTACCCACTCTAGTATTCGTAGGCTCACAGAAATTTCAGTGACTATAAAAGCTTAGCTTATTTAACTCTTTATAACCAGTACCTAGAGTGTTATGTCCATACCCCTTGTGAATACTCACACATACATAGAAAATATATATATATATATACATAAATACATAATAGATAATAGAACAGCTAAAAGCTCTTTCTGCCTGTTTTTCCTCTCCATGTTTTATCTTTTCTTGCTAGACTTCTGGCCAGAAAAATTAGAGGAAAGAGTCCAGAAAACAACCACCACTGTGGAGTGAGAGAAATTCCAGAGGAAAGAGAGTCAGAGAAGTTAATCCCCCAATTCTGTGTCTAAACCCCATACAAGTCTAGACTGACCTCAGAACCATGCACATGTGGGACAAACTCAAAGCTCAGTAACAGTTACTAGAACATATTGTGCTGATTAAAAATCATATAGGAAATAGAAGCAAAGGCTTAAAGAGCTGAACTGAGATTTAGCTGAACGTAACCTCCAATCAGAGAGAATGAGATAGAGCTTACAGTGAGGCTAATCTGGTGAATTTCCTTTTTTTGGTTTAAGCATTTAAGCTGTACTTTTCCCTCTAATCAGTGCTTTAGCTGTATCCCACACATTTTGATATATTGTGTTTTCACTATTATTTAATCTAAAATGTTTTCTAAATGAAAATTAAACGAAGTGAAAAAAGTAAATGAAAAGGAAAAATGAAATGAAAAAATAAACTTTCTTCAGAGAGCTACAACAGAACCCAGAGTTTACACAAACATTCACAGTGTCCAGGATAGAACAAGAAAATACTTCTCATAAAAAGATCCAGGAAAATGTGACCCAATGTCAAGGGCAAAGATAATTAACTGATGCTGGTCCAAAGATGACCCAGAGATTGAAATTATTAAACAAGGACTTTATAGCAACTATTATAACTATACTCAGTGAAGTAAAGGAAAATATGTTAAAGAGGAATAAAAAGACAAAATCATAGAAGAGAAATAAAGAAATAGAAATTTTATATCTGAAAAAATATAACATTGTCAATAAAAATTTGACTAGTAGAGTGGGGATGTTAGAGAAAGAGTCAGTAAACTAGAAGATAAATTAACAGAAATTATCCAATATTTAAAAGAGAGAGAAAAAAGTTTTGAGAAAAAGAAGTCCTCAGAGCCTTGTGAGAAAATATCAAAAGCTCTAACACATGGATTATTGGTAGCCCAAAAGGAGGGAGGAGAATGGGGTGCAAAAATATTTGAAGAAATAATGTCTACAAACATCCCAAATTTGGAGAAATACATAAATTTATAGATTCAAAAAGTTTATAACAAAGAGGCTTTCATTATTCTAAGCTGCTGCTGCTGCTAAGTCGCTTCAGTCGTGTCTGACTCTGTGCAACCCCATAGACGGCAGCCCACCAGGCTCCCTCATCCCTGGGATTCTCCAGGCAAGAACACTGGAGTGGGTTGCCATTTCCTTCTCCAATGCATGAAAGTGAAAAGTGAAAGTGAAGTTGCTCAGTCATGTCTGACTCTAGGCGACCCCATGGACTAGATAAAGAAAATTACATGTAAGCTGCTGAAAAACAAACACAAACATAAAATACTGATGGAAAGAGAAAAACAACACGTTAATTAAAGGGAAATAATTTAAATGACCAGGAACTTCCAACCAAACACCCCTGAGACTGCAGGAAAATGAAACAAGATTCGTAACATGCTAAAAGACAAAAAAAGTGCCAACCCAGAATTAGATATCTAGCAAGTATATTCTTTCAGATCAGATCAGATCAGTGGCTCAGTTGTGTCCGACTCCCCGCGACCCCATGAACCGCAGCACGCCAGGCCTCCCTATCCATCACCAGCTCTCGGAGGTCACTCAGACCCACATCCATCGAGTCAGTGATGCCATCCAGCCATCTCATCCTCTGTCGTCCCCTTCTCCTCCTGCCCTCAATCCCTCCCAGCATCAGAGTCTTCTCCAATGAGTCAACTCTTCGCATGAGGTGGCCAAAATACTGGAGTTTCAGCTTGAGCATCATTCCCTCCAAAGAAATCCCAGGTCTGATCTCCTTCAGAATGGACTGGTTGGATCTCCTTGCAGTCCAAGGGACTCTCAAGAGTCTTCTCCAACACCACACTTCAAAAGCATCTATTCTTCGGCACTCAGCTTTCTTCACAGTCCAGCTCTCACATCCATACATGACCACAGGAAAGACCATAGCCTTGACTAGGCGAACCTTTGTTGGCAAAGTGATGTCTCTGCTTTTGAATATGCTATCTAGGTTGGTCATAACCTTCCTTCCAAGGAGTAAGCGTCTTTTAATTTCATGGCTGCAGTCACCATCTGCAGTGATTTTGGAGCCCAGAAAAATAAACTCTCACACTGTTTCCACTGTTTCTCCATCTATTTCCCATGTAGTGATGGGACCAGATGCCATGATCTTCGTTTTCTGAATGTTGAGCTTTAAGCCAACCTTTTCACTCTCCACTTTCACTTTCATCAAGAGGCTTTTGAGTTCCTCTTCACTTTCTGCCATAAGGGTGGTGTCATCTGCATATCTGAGGTTATTGATATTTCTCCCAGCAATCTTGATTCCAGCTTGTGTTTCCTCCAGTCCAGCATTTCTCATGATGTACTCTGCATATAAGTTAAATAAACATGGTGACAATATACAGCCTTGACGTACTCCTTTTCCTATTTGGAACCAGTCTGTTGTTCCATGACCAGTTCTAACTGTTGCTTCCTGACCTGCATACAGATTTCTCAAGAGGCAGATCAGGTGGTCTGGTATTCCCATCTCTTTCAGAATTTTCCATAGTTTATTGTGATCTACACAGTCAAAGGCTTTGGCATAGTCAATAAAGCAGAAATAGATGTTTTTCTGGAACTCTCTTGCTTTTTCGATAATCCAGCGGATGTTGGCAATTTGATCTCTGGTTCCTCTGCCTTTTCTAAATCCAGCTTGAACATCAGGAAGTTCACGGTTCACATATTGCTGAAGCCTGGCTTGGAGAATTTTGAGCATTACTTTACTAGCGTGTGAAATGAGTGCAATTGTGCGGTAGTTTGAGCACTCTTTGGCATTGCCTTTCTTTGGGATCAGGATGAAAACTGACCTTTTCCAATCTTGTGGTCACTGCTGAGTTTTCCAAATTTGCTGGCATATTGAGTGCAGCACTTTCACAGCATCATCTTTCAGGATTTGGAATAGCTCCACTGGAATTCCATCACCTCCACTAGCTTTGTTCCTAGTGATGCTTTCTAAGGCCCACTTGACTTCACATTCCAGGATGTCTGGCTCTAGGTCAGTGATCACATCATCATGATTATCTGGGTCGTGAAGCTCTTTTTTGTACAGTTCTTCTGTGTATTCTTGCCACCTCTTCTTAATATCTTCTGCTTCCGTTAGGTCCATACCATTTCTGTTCATTATCGAGCCCATCTTTGCATGAAATGTTCCTTTGGTATCTCTGATTTTCTTGAATAGATCCTTAGTCTTTCCCATTCTGTTGTTTTCCTCTATTTCTTTGCATTGATCGCTGAAGAAGGCTTTCTTATCTCTTCTTGCTATTCTTTGGAACTCTGCATTCAGATGTTTATATCTTTCCTTTTCTCCTTTAAAAAAATGAAAACACAACTAAGATACAGGAAAACTAAGAGAATAACTCACCAGCAGACTAAAACTGTAATAAATGCTAAAGAAAGTTTTAGACTGAAGGAAAATTGTATCAGTGGAAAATCAAATTCTTCAGGAATGAATGAAGATCAGAAATGGCAAATATCTGTGTATATTTAACAAGCCATCTTTGTATACATATTACAACATTGTCCTGTGGAGTATCTGTATACAGAGATGTAATGCATATGACATCACTAAAGAGACTGGAATGGGGATGGGTAAGGGAACTGTGGGGCTTCCCTCATGGCTCAGACCATAAAGAATCTGCCTGCAATGCAAGAGACCCAGGTTCAATCCCTGGGTTGGGAAGATCCCTTGAAGAAGGGAATGGCTACCCACCCAGCATTCTTGCCTGGAGAATTCCATGGACAGAGGAGCCTGGTGGGCTTCAGTCCATGGGGTCGCCAAGAATCAGACACCACTGAGCAGCTAATCAGGGAACTATGGCTGTACTTTATGTGAACTAGTTCAATATTAACTCTAGACCATGAAATATTAAGGGTATATATTGTAATTCCTTGTTGTTGTTGAATCACTAAGCATGTCTGATTCTTTGCGACCTCATGAACTGCTGCACGCTAGGCTTCCCTATTCTTCACTATCTTCCAGAGTTTGCTCAAACTCATGTCCATTGAGTCAGTGATACCATCCAACCATCTCATCCTCTGTTGCCCCCTTCTCCTCTTGCCTTCAATCTTTCCTAGCATCAGCTGGCCAAAGTATTGTAACTCCTAGAGAAACACTTTTTTTTTTTTTTTTTTTGGCCATTCTGTATGACATGCAGGATCTTAGCTCCCTGACCAGGGACTGAACCCAGGCCACCCCAGTGAAAAGATGGAGTCCTAACCACTGGACCACCAGAGAATTCCCACAAGACACACTGTTTTAAAGTAATACAAAAGGGAGGAGGGAGGAGGGTTCAGGATGAGGAACACATGTATACTTGTGGCAGATCCATCTTGATGTATGGCAAAAGCAATACAATATTGTAAAGTTAAGCAAAATAAAATTTAATTAAAAAAATAAATAAAGTAATACAAAAAGGTGTAATAAAAAGTTAACAAATAATAAAACAATACAAAAAAATTATTGAAATCTTAGGAAACATTTTAGACTAAGTAATATGAAAATATAGTATATCAATGTGTGGGACACAGCTAAAGCACTGATTAGAAGGAAAAGTACAGTTTAAATGCTTAAATCAAAAAGAAAAATAGGTCTAAAATCAATAACCTAAGTTTTTACTTTAAGAATGTAGAAAAAGAGGAGTAAAGTATACACAAAGTAAACAGAAGAATATAAGTACAAAGACATATATCAATCAAATAATAGAAGCCAGAAAAATAATTAAGAAAACCAAGAGCTGGTTCTTAAAAAAAAAAAAAAATCAATAAAATTTTTATAATCCCCTAGCTAGACTGTCCAAAAACAAAAGAGAACAAAATCACCTATAAAAGGAATGAAAAAAGGATGTTCACAACAGATCTTAAAGTTAGTAAAGGATAAGTGAATATGATAACTTTATGCCAATAATTAAGATGAAGTGGGTTAATCTCTGAAAACTACAACTTACCAAAATTAAAGAAACAGAAAATCTGAATAGTTAAGAAAATCTGAATTAATGTATTTTTTATCAAAAATCTTAACACAAAGAAATTTCCAGGCCCAGATGGCTCTCTCAAACTCCACTCATGAAAGAAATAACATCAGTCTTAGACAAATATTTTCAGAAAAGAGAGGAGGGAACTCATTTTTTGAGATTTACATAATCCTACTACCTGACAAAGACAAATTCTACTACCAAATTAAATCTGACAAAGACATTCTTTTAAAAAAGGAAAATTGCATACTAATATACCTCATAAACACAGATGCAAAAATTTTAAATAAAATAGCAGATAAATCCAAAAATATATTTTTGAAAAGAATAATATATCCTAATCACATAGTTTACCCCAGAGTTGAAAAGTTGATTTAACATTAAAAATCAATATAATTCACAACATTAACAAAGGAGAAAAAAATGATCATTTAAATAGATAACAGAAAATCACATGACAAAATTCAACACTTTTTGTGATAAAAATAAATAACTCTAGGAAAGGTATGAAGCATAGTGAACATTCTCAATCTGATTAAGATAAATTTTTAAAAAACTTGCAGCTAATATTTTATTTTTGCTTTCCCCCTAAAACTGCTGCTGCTGCTGCTGCTAAGTCACTTCAGTTGGGTCCAACTCTGTGCAACCCCAGAGACGGCAGCCCACCAGGCTCCCCCATCCCTGGGATTCTCCAGGCAAGAACACTGGAGTGGGTCGCCATTGCCTTCTCCACCCTAAAACTGAAAGCTAGGCAAAAATGCCTCAACTCTTACTATATCTATTCAATGTTGTATTGGAGGTACTTGCCATTGCAACTGGGGAAGGCAATGGCACCCCACCCCAGTACTTTTGCCTGGAAAATCCCATGGACGGAGGAGCCTGGTAGGCTCCAGTCCATGGGGTCGCTAAGAGTGGGACACGACTGAGCGGCTTCACTTTCACTTTTCGCTTTCATGCATTGGAGAAGGAAATGGCAACCCACTCCAGTGTTCTTGCCTGGAGAATCCCAGGGACAGGGGAGCCTGGTGGGCTTCCGTCTATGGGTTCGCACAGAGTCGGACACGACTGAAGCGACTTAGCAGCAGCAGCAGCAGCCATTGCAACATGGCAGGGAAAAGGAATAAAAACTGAAAAGGAGGGACCTCCTTTTCAGGTGGTCCAGTGGCTAAGAATCTGCCTGGCAATGCAGGGGATGCAGGTTTGATCCCTGGTTGGGGAACTAAGATCCCTCAGTGCCAGCGGAGCGACTAAGCTGGTGTGCTATAACTACTGAGCCCACATCTCCGGAGCATGCATGCCACAACTACAGAATCCATGCAAAAGATCACAAATGAAGCAGGAAAGATTCTGTATGTCACAAGTAAGACAACACAGCCAAAATCAGTCAATAAATATTTTTTAAAAAAACTGAAACGGAAAAAGTAAAACTGTCCCTATTTGCAGATGATGTGATTTCAATGTTAAAAATCTCAAGTAATCCAAAAAACAATTACTAGTACTAATGAATGAATTATCTAGGTATACAAGGTTAATATACAAACTCAGTAGCATTTTTATATCCTAACATCAAACAATTGGGAAAAAACACATAAAGTACTTAGGAGTTAATCTAAAAAAATATGTCCAAAGTCTCTACACTGAAAATTACAAAACACTGCTAAGAGAAATTGATTAACATAAATTTAGGGACCATGTTCAAAAACTGCAAGACAATATTGTTAAAATGGTAATTCTCCCCAATTAGATCTATAGATTTCATGCCTTCCCAATCAAAATTACAGCAGACTTTTTTTTCCCCAGAAATTACAAGCTTATTCTAAATTGTATTCACAAATTCAAATGTTTTAAAATAGCTAAATTGATTTTTTAAAAGAAAAAGGTAGACTTACACTACTCAGTTTCAAAACTTACTATTTACTACAGTAATGCAGACAATGCCTGCATGCTAAGTCCCTTCAGTTCTGTCTGACTCTGTGCGACCCTGTGGGCGGTAGCCTGCCAGACTCCTCTGTCCATGGAATTCTCCAGGCAAGAATACTGGAGTGGGTTGCCGTTCCAGCCTCCAGGGGATCTTTCCCACCCAGGGATCAAACCCTGCACTCTTGACATCTCCTGCATTGGCAGGTGGGTTCTTTACCACCAGCACCACCTGGGAAGCTCAATCAGGACAAAGGCCATGGCAAATCATTATGCTGAGTAAAGGAACTCAGACACAATGGATGCTTCCATTTACATAAACTAGTAGAAAAGGCCACTGCTTCTACGATATTACACAGCAGATCAGTAGTTGAAGGCGGTAGGAGAGGTGAGTGCAGGGCTAGATAGCAAAGGCAGCAGAGATATGAAAAAGGTTCTGTTATCTTGATTGCAGTAATTGCTTGAAAAGTGTTCGCAGCTATCAAAACTCATCAAACTGTACACCTGAACATTATAAAAAACCATACATTCCATACACCTTAGTGAATACAAATTATACCTCTATGAAGCTGTAAATAGGAAAAAACATGTTAAATCTACATTTGAATGCTTAAAATAAAAAGAATTATTAAATTTCTTCAGATCCTTGCAGTGGTAGTCCGCAGTAGATTGATTGTGCATCTGTGGCCTTGGGTACCGAATAATTCTCAAAGTAATCCTAGAGTGTCCCACTGCCTATCGAAGAATTTTAGGGTCAAACTCAGTAAGAGCTCCCTATTCCGAAATTAGACACACTGACCTAAGGGGGGAAGGTCACCAAAGGAGGTGTGTGAGGTTCGCCCCTGTCAAGGGATAGCAGAAAAGGTTAAGGAATTGGAAATTAAATTCCTCTATTGTGACCTTTCAGCCTCCCCGTAACCCCTCCGATACTTCCCCACCCCACCTCCCACCCCCTCTTTTTGCCTTCCTAGCTCTTCCTATTTCCCTCACAGTTGGTCATCATAATCTACCTATTATTCCCTCCCACTAGATTTTCCCTCCTCCCAGGTCCTCCTTGACTCGTGCTCCCCCAATCCCTTCTCCAATCTCAGCTCTTTTCCGCCCTGATTTTCCTGGAGGTTAGAGGGGAGGAACAGAGCTGACAACTGCTCCGCCGAAATAACGCAGCCATTCCTTCTCACAGCCTCCCAGACCAAGTTCCCAGCGCCCCAGTCCGCGTCCTCCTCTCACCCGCCTCCCGGGAGGCCTCTGCTCCTACTCAAGTGACGGAGAAACTGGCCGGCCGGCCCCGCGGCCCAGTCTCCAACCGGCTTTTCAGGGGCTCAGCGGTCGGTGGACTCGCACCGCTGGCCGCCAGAACGCGCGTCGTCGCCTAGCAACAAGCCACGCGCTACTCCCTCAGGTACCCGTCTCCGCCCCCGCCCCCCGCCCCCTGGTCCTGGACCTGAAGGATTGGATTCATCTGCACTGCGGGTGCCCACTCGCGGATTCTGCCTCGGAGAAGCAGCTTTAGGACCGCTTTGGAGTGTGAGCACAAACGCTTGAGACCGCATCTCCCCGGAGGTTCCAAAGAGCTTCCTGGACGAGAGTCTCCTAAATCGCCAATTTTGCCCAATTTAACCCACCTGCTTTCTTGGCACTCTGCTTATTTCTACATTTTAATGAATAATACTGGACTACAAAACTTGAAGCTTTCTTTTCTTTTTTTCAAGGGTTTTTAAGCTGTAAGTCTACACTGCACAGGGGCTTCCCTGGTGGCTCAGTGGTCAAGAATCCACCTGTCAGCGCAGGAGACCAGAAGACAAAGATTCGATCCCTGGGTTGGGAAGATCCCCTGGAGAAGGGCATGACTACCCACTCCAGTATTCTTGCCTAGTGAATCCCATGGACAGAGAAGCCTGGTGAGCTACAGTGCATGGGGTCGTAGAGTCGGACACAACTGAGCGACTTCACTTTTATTCATAAATGCAATGCTA
The DNA here is from genome assembly GCA_935064755.1 of Tragelaphus eurycerus. Lineage (NCBI taxonomy): Eukaryota > Metazoa > Chordata > Mammalia > Artiodactyla > Bovidae > Tragelaphus > Tragelaphus eurycerus. The sequence goes on from CAKXYN010000038.1 coordinate 11,918,081, forward strand.
TACTTGAAAGAAATAAAGAAAGATCTGTGGGGAATACATACATAAATCTCTAAGTAATGTAATGTTGAACTATGAAGCTATACCCAAAAGAATACATACCATACCATTCCATTCATATAAAGTTTAAAACCCAGGTCAGCACAAACTATAGTGCTATGGATGCAGGCTCAGCAGATCAGATCAGATCAGTCGCTCAGGCATGTCCGACTCTTTGCAACCCCATGAATCGCAGCACGCCAGGACTCCCTGTCCATCACCAACTCCCGGAGGTCACTCAGACTCACATCCATTGAGTCAGTGATGACATCCAGCCATCTCATCCTCTGTCGTTCCCTTCTCCTCCTGCCCCCAATCCCTCCCAGCATCAGAGTCTTCTCCAATGAGTCAACTCTTCGCATCAGGTGGCCAAAGTACTGGAGTTTCAGCTTGAGCATCATTCCTTCCAAAGAAATCCCAGGGCTGATCTCCTTCACAATGGACTGGTTGGATCTCCTTGCAGTCCAAGGGACTCTCAAGAGTCTTCTCCAACACCACAGTTCAAAACCATCAATTCTTCGGCGCTCAGCCTTCTTCACAGTCCAGCTCTCACATCCATACATGACCGCAGGAAAAACCATAGTCTTGACTAGACGAACCTTTGTTGGCAAAGTAATGTCTCTGCTTTTGAATATGCTATCTAGGTTGGTCATAACTTTCCTTCCAAGGAGTAAGTGTCTTTTAATTTCATGGCTGCAGTCACCATCTGTAGTGATTTTGGAGCCCAGAAAAATAAAGTCTGACACTGTTTCCACTGTTTCCCCATCTATTTCCCATGAAGTGATGGGACCGGATGCCATGATCTTCATTTTTTGAATATTGAGCTTTAAGCCAACTTTTTCACTCTCCACTTTCACTTTCATCAAGAGGCTTTTTAGTTCCTCTTCACTTTCTGCCATAAGGGTGGTGTCATCTGCATATCTGAGGTTATTGATATTTCTCCCAGCAATCTTGATTCCAACTTGTGTTTCTTCTAGTCCAGCGTTTCTCATGATATACTCTGCATATAAGTTAAATAAACAGGGTGACAATATACAGCCTTGGCGAACTCCTCTTCCTATTTGGAACCAGTCTCTTGTTCCACGTCCAGTTCTAATTGTTGCTTCCTGACATGCATACAAATTTCTCAAGAGGCAGATCAGGTGGTCTGGTATTCCCATCTCTTTCAGAATTTTCCACAGTTTATTGGGATCCACACAGTCAAAGGCTTTGCAGATATACTACAAATAAACACAAGAAAGTAACAACCATAAGAGTTAAGATAGTAATCATCCCAGGAGAGAAGAAGGTGATGGTGAGTGGATGGACAGTGAAGAATCACAAGGTGCTAACAGTGTTCTAGTTTTTAACGTTGGTGATGGCTGTTTGAGTTTTTTTTTCTTTAGAAAAGCCATTCTGTGTTTTGCTCGTTCTCCTGTGTTTATGTCATCATTGTTTAAAAAGGCAAAAAGAAAAACCACTAAATGAAACCATGGAGATGATAGTGCTTTGCTCAGTCTGGCACTTAGCAGGCCCTTAAAAATGTTTATTTTATATTCCTCTACTCTCTACCACGACAAACCTAAATAGCATTTTAAAAAGTAGAGACATCACTTTGCCAACAAAGCTCCATATAGTTCAAGCTATGGTTTCTCCAGTAGTCATATACGGATGTGAGAGTTGGGCCATAAAGAAAGCTGAGCACCGAAGAATTGATGCTTTCGAACTGTGGTGCTGGAGAAGACTCTTGAGAGTCTCTTGGATTACAGTGAGATCAAACCAGTCAATCCTCAAGGAAATCAACCCTAAATATTCATTGAAAGGACTGATGCTGAAGCTGAAACTCTAATACTTTGGCCACTTGATGCGAAGAGCCGACTCACTGGAAAAGACCCTGATGCTGGGAAAGACTGAGGGCAGGAGGAGAAGGGGTCGACAGAGGATGAGATGGTTGGATGGCATCACCGACTTAATGGACATAAGTTTGAGCAAACTCCAGGAGATAGTGAAGGACAGGGAAACCTGGTGTGCTGCAGTCCATGAGGTCAAAAGTAGTCGGACACGACTTCGGACGCGACTTAGCAACTGAACAGCAGCAATAACTCTCTACCAACCTGTCTTTCTCCAAATACCCAAGCAACTAATAAGTGAGATGGAGAAAGTGGCAGATAAAACCTTCTGGAAGTCCTCCACGAGACTCCAGATGCTGGAAGCAGGAAGCATGCTTTCCAGCTGTTTCATGCTTTCCAAGAATGCTGGTGCTGTACAATTCCCTGGTGCTGGGTCTTAGAGCAGCCTTGTTGTGGAGGTGGATACACTCAGGCATCTCAGTGAGGCCTCCCTGAGGGATGCTCCTGCTCTGGAGGTGTACAAAGAAAGGTGGGGGTGCCTAGCTTTGCCACTTGGGCAAGTTGCTTCCCTCTCAGAGTTTCTGCAACCTCATCTGTAAAATGGAGATGATACTCTTACCTTGAAGGTTTGTTGCTTTACCCCCTAACATAATGAGTTCAAAAATGGTTGCTGAATGCTCACAAAATGAGAAGCATTCTACAGAGAAGGCCCTGCCACCCTCCTCACATCTCACGGTCCTGTGGGTGCTTCATGAGGTCAGCTTCATTCTAAGCATAGGAGTAACCCCTTCAGACAGTAATAAAATTACTTTTCTGTGCCAATTAAAACAATAAGCAAATAACCAAGAGCTTAGAAGATGACTAATTGTTCTTGGACTTCCCTGGTGGCTCAGACGGTAAAGCATCTGTCTACAATGCGGGAGACCTGGGTTCGAGCCCTGGGTTGGGAAGATCCCCTGGAGAAGGAAATGGCAACCCACTCCAGTACTCTTGCCTGGAAAATCCCATAGACAGAGGAGCCTGATAGGCTACAGTCTATGGGGTCAAAAGAGTCGGACACGACTGAGCGACTTCACTTTGACTTTTCACTTTCACCATCCTGGAGGCTGCACACAAAAAACACACAGGCCATGTTTCTGAGCTGGAAAAATTCAAAAATTAATGTACCCTTGAAACATGCCTATCATATGATCAGGAAACAATTTAAGTGGTAAATAAACACTGTTCATTAATACTTTTGATAATCAAAAATAGTATGTAAGTATTCAGATAATGAGATCCATGAGCCAGATACTATTAGCTTCATTTTATAGATAAGGTACTAATGTCCAAAGAGATTAAGGATTTACCTTGAGCTAGTAGTGGAAATGGCAACCCACTCCAGTGTTCTTGCCTGGAGAATCCCAGGGACGGGGGAGCCTGGTGGGCTGCCATCTATGGGGTCACACAGAGTCGGACACGACTGAAGCGACTTAGCAGCAGCGGTAGTCAATCCTATACAATTCTATTCTAGGTCTGCTTTCACCAAAAGAGAAAAAAGGAGGGAAGGAACAAAGTGACAAAAGTGGAAAGGAGGGGCAAGAGAGAAAGGAAGGAGGAGGAGGGATGGCAGTTACAGCTCAGACAGTAAAGAATTTGCTTGCAATTCAGGAGACCTGGGTCCAGTTCCTGGATCAGGAAGATTTCTGGGACAAAGAAATGGCTATCCATTCCAGTATTCTTGCTTTTAGCCTGGAGAATCCCATAGACAAAGGAGCCTGGAAGGCTACAGTCCATGGGGTCGTTGGACACAACTGAGTGACTAAGCTGCTGCTGCTGTCCGACTCTGTGCGACCCCACAGACGGCAGCCCACCAGGCTCCACCATCCCTAGAATTCTGCAGGCAAGAACACTGGAGCGGGTTGCCATTTCCTTCTCCAATGCATGAAAGTGAAAAGTGAAAGTGAAGTCGCTCAGTCATGCCTGACTCTTCGAGACCCCATGGACTGCAGCCTACCAGGCTCCTCCATCCACTCATGCATTAATCTAAAAATATTTCAAATTCTTCTTTGATACTGAAATGCCATCATATGAAAATGTTAATAGTTTTAGTGTCGTCTTAAAGAGAGAACTTAAAAGAGTGACATAAAATTACTCACCCATCATTGAAACACTGATTTCATCTGGTTTTTATCACTCTCAAACTGCCCTCTATCCATCCTTTCGTCATCTCGTTTCGGAGCCCCCTATTGGTTCACTGCATAGCAAGTCAAGGAATATTCAATGGAACATTCAGCTTCTGTACCTCTCATGTTCTCTCACAGAACAAATTTCAAAGTTTTCCGAAGAGAATTCAAGGTCCCACACCATTAGAGCCTGCCCAAAGGTCTATTTGGAAAATAAATGATGACTAAATTATACCTTCACTTCATATAATAAATTCCAACTGGATGAAAGATTTTGTTATACACAAGAGTAGCAGGTATAGAAAAGACCTATAAGCATTGAACTATAAGAGGCAGAAACTACAAATGAAAATACTGATGGATGTGTTTTTCAAAACCCATGCATCTAAAAATAAACAAAATTATAGTGTAAATGAAAAGAGTGGAAAATCCACAATATTTACAGCAGACATGGGATTAATAGTCTTTAAATGAAAAATAGATAAGACATCAAAACTTGAAATTGGCTAAAGAAAGTGTGAAGAGAGCTCCCAAAAGAAGAAATACTTCTGGCTAATAGAAATATTAAAATATTCAACTTCAGTAGTAATCTTTGACATGTAAAATTAAAACAATTTTATGTAATTTTTGCCAGACTACAAAGTGACGGGGTACATGCATACAAGTGTGGCTATCTCTTGCTGTTTTGCTAGATGTTTTGTAGCAAAATGTCTCGTAAGTCTTAAACACTTATGTATCTTTTGATCTAGAAAGTTCATTTTTGTTGACTTTTCCTACTAATAGAGATATGCAAATTTTAACAATAATGATACTGAAGAATTGTTTTAATCATTAGAAGGCAAAACTCTTGTCTTAAGCCGAATCTCCTTAGTGTCTCGCACAAAGCCTGGGACACGGAGAGTGCTCATTGAGAGACACACCTTAATAATGTCCCTGATTTAACATTAGTCAAGACCAAGTTATTGCCAGGGCACAGGTGTAGGGAGAACTGAACTCTAGACTTAACATCCCAAAGATTAGAAAGCGAGAGATGCTCTGGCCATGGAGAGTATATTTCCCAGGAGCTCCACGGTCACTGGACTTACTTTGCGCTCAGTTGCTCATCTGTGTCTGACTCTTTGTGGTCCCATGGACTGTGGCCCATCAGGCTCCTCTGCCCATGAAATTTTCCAGACATGAATAATGGAATGGGTTGCCATTTCCTACTCCAGGGGATCTTGCCAACCCAGGGATTGAGCCCATATCTCTTGCACCTCCTACATTGGCAGGTGGATTCCCTACTACTAGACCCACCTGGGAAGCCCAGCCCTAGTTTAGTGTCTGGTTATATTCACACAATCCACTAAAAGCAAAAGTCTCAGTCTTAGGTTTATAGCAAAGATCAGTTCACCGGAAAAAAAAAAAAAAAAACTTGAATAATATCAGTACTTGGTTTTAACATTAATTACTTTCACAATGATATCAAGTGCAAATTAGCAAATTAACATGGAATATAAAACAAATATACTCAGAGTTCACTACCCTGCAGCCTTGCTTGCAGGAAGCAACCACCACGGAAACCCTGAAAGCATCACAGCTGCACTCCACCCATGATGACGAGGAAAGGGTGCAGCCTTTTGATGAGTACAGTATGAGGACCACACTGGAAAAAGTTAAAGACACTGTATTTGACTTCCATTCCCCTCCTTATCAGTTAGATTCCCACCTGAGACAGATGGCATGCTCAAAAGATGGTGTGTTGGAGGGGTAACAGAGAGAATGGAGAGAGCTGTTTACAGGATGCAGGCAGGATTAAAAGGAACTAACATTCAAGGTGTAGCAACAGCACAGAGCTATTATCACCCTTGATCTGAAGGCGGAAAGGGATTAAAAAAAAAAAAAAAAAAAAAAGGTGTGAGCAGAGCCTGGTGAGAGCTAGACTGGAGAGAGGGGTTGCCTGATAGGAACTAGAGCCACAGAGCTAGTGAGGGACAAAGTCACACTGATGCAGGGAGAAACCAGGAGTTAAGTATGCCTATTGCTCTATTCTTCTGCTCTCCTTGTCCGCATTATCCCCACCTTGGCCAAATCCAGCTGGAAGCCCCAAGGCAAGGAAAATGGGTCAATGCGACTCATAGAGATTGGTCTCTGGGGCAGAGGACCAGAGGAGGAAGCTCAGAAGAATAACAGAGAAGAACAAGCAAAGTCTACTACCCAAAGTCTACTACTACTGTACTGCTTTAATCCACACAAACAAAGAACTGAGACACTTCCCCCACCTTAGGGTCCTCCTTGGCATTGCTCACCCCTAGCCTGCTCACCCATTTCCCCCCTCCCACCTTGCTGACCTAATTAACATATGCCAGGCTTCTCTCCAGACCCCAAACTCTGATTTGACTCTAACACCTGAGCTTATTGAGTTCAGGAATGGACCCCTGGGAAGCCAGCAACCATCCTTCCGTGGGATGTCTCAGAAGTCTGGCGCCAGGCCTGATCTCAGAGTTTTTAAGGTAAGATAAAAATAGCAAGCATTGAGTAGAAAGAAAAGTCTGTGAGTAAAACTATCCACTTGAAAAGACACAAATAACATTAATAAGCCTTGTCCAAAGCAGGTGTACCTGGCTGAGAATGAAGGATTTATTTTCCTTGGAGGTTGTGGCTGGTATTTGACATTCCAGTTACACTTTACACTTCCAAAGGGCTTTGCTTAGGTATTCTCCAAGCATTGTAATGCACTAGAGATTTTGCTACGTTTGGGGTCAGAGCCTTTTTTTTTTTTTCTAAAGGCATATAAGACTGTTGGATGTGCTTTGTAGCCTAAACACTGAGCTTAGAGAACCAATGCTCGGTTTATGCTTAGAAAAACTAACAATTCTCCCTAAGTAAGCTGTAAAAACAGAAGCTGCATTTAGCTAAAGATTCATTGCTGCCTGAGACTTCTGTGTACCAGCCCACCTCCCCTGAAGGCAACTCCCCAATTCCAACCCAAGGAAAATTAATAAGCTTGAAGGTGTGTTGTTTGTCTGTCCTCCAGCAAAGGAAATATTTTATTTTATTCCCCTGGTTCTGGTTACTAAGTGAAGCAGAATTCAAAATCTTACTAGAGTTGTCTTAGCCCATCCAAGCCCTGTCTGAAATGTGTGGGTCATTATGCAAGAGATTCAGGAATTCACCCCCAGACTTCAGCTCTTCCAAGCCTCCTTAGTGGGAGGTGATAATCAACTTGTGAATTTTTACCCCATCAGTTGGATCTATGTGTATGGGGCAAAATCCTCTTGTAACTTGGTCTTTACTATTTGTCTTGATTAGGCCCTGTCCCTGACTAAGCTTTCCTACACATGCAAAGTATATGCAAAGTATCATTTAGGGTCTTCAGTATTTGAAGGGTAAAACTTAAGTCCAGCATGCTTGCTTGATTTCCAATGGACTTGGCCTCTCAGATAGAAACTATTTTTTAAAGGGAATCTTATCGAGTAATTCTAAAAGACAGGACCTAAAGTTTCCTTACACCCGTACTGAGTTCTCAAATTTTGAGGATTTTAGAAAATGTCTTCAGTGACACTTCTCTAAATGAGTCTTAAGTGGCTTCTTCTGACTCTGTCCATGACAGGACGTGGAAGATAGAGAGGGGGGATCCCAGGGAGAAAGAAAAAAGTGTTTGGGTGAATCAAGGGTCCTGCTTTCTCTCCTCCCTGCTCTGCAAGTTCCAGTGCTGAGGGTGGGGAATAGCCTCCCAGAAGCCCCAACTTATTTCCTTCACCTCTCCCAGTGAATGCTTCCTGGACCCAGGCCCCACACTCTTGCCTGAGGTCACCATAGCCAGTGCTGCGATGGTGCAGGTCCCCCTAATGTGCCTGTGCCCTTTCGGAGGCGGTGGGGAGTGAAGCGGGGGAATAGAAGGGGGTAAGTAAAGAGGAGCTCCTGGAGCTGGACCGACTTCCCTGGTGGCTCAGATGGTAAAGAACCTGCCTGCGATGTGGGAGACTATGGTTTGATCCCTGGGTCAGGAAAATCCCCTGGAGAAGGGAATGGCTACCCACTTCAGTACTCTTGCCTGGGAGAATCTCATGGTTAGAGGAGCCTGGCGGGTCCAAAAGGTCGGACACAGCTGAGTGACTTTCTCTGGGGTTTGCCAAGTCCTGGGGGAGGGAGGCATGGGGATCTCTCACCTCTTCGCCCCTTGAGCCTCCTCTTCCTTAAAGGTCCTAAAGGTGTAGCTGATGCAGACACTGGACATTTTCAGGAACCACGTTTCTTTGCTCTACAGAGAGCAGCCCTGTGGGTGGGGAAGATTGGGAGGGGATTACAGGCAGTGTCTCAATGGATGCTTAGGCGCAGCTGGGGGCTCAGCATCATCAAGTGGGGAGTCCCTTCTCCCTGCCATTTGTATCCAGGAGACACTGTGATTTCAGGGAGCCTGGCTGGTGACCACCTCCAAAAGACTGGTAAAAAGGGAGGGCCGAGGGTGCCCAGATGGCCGGTCCCCAGCAGCCAGCATCGCCCAGGTTCCCAGATTTCTGTAAAGGCTCTTGACTGTTGCTCCCTTTTATTGTGCTTACACTTTGCACTCACCTAGTGTGAGGTAGGTACTAATGTGCCCATTTTATAGTTGAAAAAATGGAGGCTCAGAGAAAACAAGTCTCCTACAGAGTACAAATTGGAATCTGATTCCAAATCCGTGATCTTAAACATAAACCCTATACTATATTATATATATACTATACTAAGTCACTTCAGTCGTGTCCGACTCTGTGTGACCCCATAGACAGCAGCCCACCAGGCTCCCCCGTCCCTGGGATTCTCCAAGCAAGAACACTGGAGTGGGTTGCCATTTCCTTCTCCGCATAAACCCTATAGTCCTTGTCAACTGCAAGAACAAGCCAGTTTGGAGCTTGTGTAATGAGAGATTCACTAAGATTCAGAGACCCCCCAGCCTCAGAGGTGCCAGCCGTGCACAGGGGCATGTGCAGAGCCCTGCTTCTGCTGCTGAGAAGGCTTTGCCTGGTCTTGGAAACTGAAACACAAGCTCTACTTTTCCTCCTACTGCTTGTTGTCTTTGGAGATGCTGGAAAATGGAAAAAAGAAAGAAAGAAAGGCTTTTGCCCAAATTTTACTAAGAAACATAGATCACAAAATTAGAGCAAACCAGAGGAAACTCTTTGTGCTACCTGTTATCCCAGAGTCTTCTCAACTTGTAGAGAGAGGCTTCCCTACTCTAGGAGCTGAGTTACACCTCCTCACCTTCCATCACCTAAGCGGTTTCCTTCCTAAGTTCACACAGATCCTGGTTCCCCTGAGTGGGGTCATCAGGCCTGCACCAGCCACTCCAGACTCAGGGGAAACTGAGGTCCAAAGTATCCATCCAGGCTCCCCAGCAAGAGGGTGCCAAAATCCTGACCACGCCCCTCCACCCTGTTGGAATTCTTGTCTACCTCCCCTGGTGTTTTCTCCTAGTCCATGCTACCTCCGTCTCCCATCTCTTGGGACGGGTTTATTCCCATTCCAGCACCTGCAGGAGTTTTAGAAGTCTCTGCCCCAGTGTAAACTGACCTTCAAGGCAAGCACTATGCTTTATTTATTGAAACCACTTCTCTTGCCGGGTGGGTTGTGAGGGGAGGGTCACAAGGAGGTCAGAGAAGACTAGCAGATTCACAGTGGAAGGTATTTTCATAGAAGGAGGCCAGTGGGGTGAGGAGAGTGGGATGCACCCCGCGGACTGTATCATGGAAAGCATTTGAAAGAAAACAAACCGACACCAGATCTGTTAGAAGCCTAAGCCTCCAAGGTGGTTCGGGTTCCATCCAGTGCCAAGTCCCTCTCCGGAGCCGCAGGACCGGGGTCCAGGTAGGGAGCTGTCCCAGGAAGAAAGAGCGGTCTGAAAGCAGCGAATTTGCCCCTCAGCTCCCGGGGCGGGGCGTGGGGCGGGCCGGGGAGGGGGGCGCTCCGGAGCCTTAGAGCAGCTCTCAGCGCCAGTGCCGGTGGGATGTAGGGGACTGGGACATCACGGACACCAGATGCTGCCTGGTGGCTTCCCGAGTGACAACAGCCCAGAGGAGAGGAAGGAGGATGTGCTTCCTCTCTCAAGGACTCCCACGCAGGCTTTCATGTTAAATAAAACTTCAGGAGGAGAGAAGTTGACCCACCGGGTCTCAGTTAATACCTTATAACAACAACATGGCTGGTTCGGAGAGGTTTAGTGGTCCTTTAAGAAAATGATTACATCACACTGGGAAGGTGCGTGGAATAAAATGCTTTAGATCCTAAAGACTGGAAGACAATGAAGGTAAAAGCCTGAAAACTTTGAGCGCGCTGCCACCTCCGTGGTGCGCTGAGCGTCTGGCATCCGGGAGGGTCACTTCGGGGACTCTTGCTGCGCCACCCGTCCTGGTCGGCCCCGCCCCTGCAGGTGTCCCCCGGAGTCCCTGGGCGGAAATGCCGCGCGTTTAGCGCTGGAAACAATCCCGGACTAACAGTGCTTTTCCTTCTCACTCCGTGGGATCGGCTTCATCCCTTGGCCAATTTAAACATATTATTTAAACACGGAAGTTTCCTTTACAGATTGGAGTGAAACATTTTGCTTAATGGAAAGTAGATGGGGTTCTTCAACTTTTAATCGATATCTTTGTTGAAAGGTGCGGTTGGCCGCCTTTTCACAGCGGGGGAAAGTGAAAACATTTGCCTCGGGTCACACGTTGAGGGTCCTAGATGAACAACGGCGGCCGCTGATTCTACCAAAGGCCGAGTACAGGTGAGGTGGGCGCATTTCCCATTTGATCATGTCACCACGATGATTTAGGTTAAAATGAAGCATCACATACATGGGAAGAACCAAGCCCAGCGGGCCTGAAAATCCAAGGATCCCAAGGTTCTGAAGCCCTAGCCATTATGCTAGAAATATCTGTTCATCTATTTGTTTATTGTACTGTCCATTCATTTCTCAAGCCCATTGAACTGAGACAAGTCCCTGAGATCCTCTCACTTGGACCAGCATCTTTTCCCATCTGACACCAACCTGGCCAGTCTCTGGATTGGAGCAGTTAGTTCAGTGATCGAGTCAACAAATCTTTATTGAAGTCTACTAACCCCCAGGCTCTGCTGCGGCAGTGGAGACCACTGTAGTCTGCACCCTCAGAGAGCTTCTAGTCCAGTGGGGGAGAGAAAAAAAAATGAAAAGACACAAATGGAATTTGCTGTTGAGGAGGGATAAAAACCTGGCAGGAACTTAGAGCAAGATGTGGACCTAAGATCCCCTGGAGAAGGAAATGGAAACCCACTCCAGTATTCTTGCCTTCAAAATCCCATGGACAGAGGAGCCTGGTGGACTACAGTCCATGGGATGGCAAAAGAGTTGGATATGACTTAACGACTAAACAACAGCAACAGCAACGGACCTAAAGAAGGCAGACCTCAGTTAGTTGGGGAAGTCTGCAAATTTCTCAAGACGCAGAGAGGCTGCACTGGGCTTGCCACCACAGTGTTGGCAGGTGCATTTCCTTACTTTGATCCATTTGCGATAGACAACCAGGATGGCAGCATTCAGAAAGTGGTGAACGAGCTTGCAAATTTTGCTGTATCCTAGCAAAAGGGAATGCTGCCAAGGAGCCCTCTTCCTAGAGTTTCTCTTTACAAGAAAACTCACTGCATGTGAGCTAAGTACTGGTTTTACTCTGTGACACTTAGGACAAGAAAAATCAAACAGCTTCAAACAGATGTACTATTTTAAAACAAAGCTTTCCCTAGCTCTGGAATAGCTTGCTGGAAATCCCCAAAGCAACCACTCAACAGTGTCCTTCAATCGAATTTTAAATAATGAACATAACCTCCCGCTAGCCATGCCACGCCAATCCAAAAGCACAATTTTAAAATTAGGAGAGAGATCAGGAAGCCAGTACAATGGGAAAAGCCTGGCTATAACACATTTTTACCCTTTCACCCCCATGTGTAGGATATGATTTATATAATTGTTACAAAAGCATCTGTTAAATAGAACTATGTAAATTTGAGGGTAATCACATTTGAATAGCCCAAGTTAAGCCACCAGGTCAGGCTGAAGGGCCGTGAGAAAGTCCTGGGTGTACCTGTGGTGGCATTTGGGGGAGACCGGAGGATGGGGAAGTGGGAGTTCAGGGTCTGAGAAGTTAAACGTTCCTTAACAATTAGGGAAGGATTGAGATCTAAGGGAGCAAACCCAATCCTTTGTTTCCATCACTGCTTCCCACTAGCCTGAGCTTCTGCCACTTGGAGCAATGGAGGTTCTGACATATGAACGCCTACACCTCCAATCTCCCAGTTGCACACCTGGAGCAGCATAGGAGGAAAAGATTGGGATCTCAAAGCTTTCTCCCCCCTCAAACGCACCCCACTCCGCTCCTTCGGGGGCACACAGTAGGGCCTCAGCCACTCTAGTCCTTTCCTGCTCTCAGACTTAAACGTTTGTCACATCCCCTTATAATTTTTCAACTCTGAAGCAGTGCATTTCCAGTTACTCCCCCCAAGACCCCCTCCCTAGTGGTTTTCAAGTAACCACAGGGGGGAAATACGAGCACCACTACTCAGAGATAGCCACCCCAGGAGTGTGCAGGGGTGAGGAAAGACTTTAGGGATTGGGCCACTTTCTCCAACTGGCGTGAATAAAGCTGTCGGGTGACTCGGAGAAACAGCTGCCTGGAGACACGCGACGGCTTTGGGGACCTGGACCGGCGGGGCGTTGGGGGGAGGGGGCCGGGGGGCTGTCGCGTTTTATGCGCGACCTTCCAAGGAGAGAGGCCCTGCGAGGACCGACTGGCTTCTGACTCCTACCTCCCAAGGCTAGTGATGGCCCAAGAGGGCAGGTCGCCCTTCCCAACCTTTCTCATTTCAATACATGAAAATGAGAGTTGATTTTGGCAAGGCGCTGCTCGCTCACGGCCAGAGAGACGGTTTTGTCGCCCGCGGGCGGAGGCCGGGTGGAGAGCAGCTCCGGCTCCGACATCCGGCTGTGGGCGAGCCCGGCCCGCGACCCGAGTCGCTCAGAAACCCGGCAGCGGCTCAAGGAGCTGTAGGGGAAGGGACACACCCAAGGATGAAGAACAGGGATTAAAACGTTACATGAAATTTTTTTTTTCCAGTAAAGTGAAAGCCCTGGATGTGCATGTCTGTGGATCCACATACACAGATACCTGCCGGCAAACGTAGACTTTCCCGCAGGGAACCGACAAGGCGGGTTAAGGCTGTCCCGTGGCCCCTACCTACTGAGGGTCAAATGCCTAGTGATTTAATTTCTTAAATTGATGTAATGATAGAAGCCACCACTTCCCTGGTGGCTCAGTCGGTAAAGAATCCGCCTGCAATGCGGGGGACCTGGGTTGGATCCCTGGGTTGGGAAGATCCCCTGGAGGAGGGCATGGCAACCCGCTCCAGTATTCTTGCCTGGAGAATCCCATGGACAGAGGAGCCTGGCGGGCTACAGTCCACGGGGTCACAAAGAGTCGGACACGACTGAGCAAGGGCAGAGAAAGAAAGGAAAGGAAAGGAGAAGAGAGAGGCAGCGGAGGAACAAGGAGCTCGGTGCTGCTCTTCTGACCCTCTGTGCCCCTAACCCTGGCCTGGGCTGCGGCGGGACTCGAAGGCCGCGTCTGGTCGGCGGCGGCAGCGCCGGCGGCGGTGGCGGGAGGGAGGCCGAGGCCAGCGCTGGGGTCCGCCCTCTCGCGGCGCCGGCCCTTCCCCAGCTCCCGCACACACCTCTGTCCTCGAGGGCCAGGCACACGCAGGAGTAGACAGTTGCTTCAATGTCCCAAGCCTTCCTCGGTCCTAAACCGACCCGGGGCCCGGTCCCAGGCGACTGTGAACCAACCGCGTGCAAGCCGACAGGTCTTAGTTTCTCAGCATCTGATTCTCCCGGGAGGTGGAGGATCGAAGCTTCTTATCTGGGGGGCGGGTGGGAGCCTGAGGAGGAGCTCGGATCACCCTGCAGCGAGCGTGTACCCTGGCCCCGCGGCCGCGGGCGAGATCTGGCCGAGGCTCGTCGGGGAGGGGAGGGCTGGCGGGGAAAGGGGACACATTTTTAGACCCCGCCGCCCCGGGCCCTGCTGTCTGCCATGCGTCTAAACGGTCCCGCTGAACAGGTAGGACCTGGTGCCGCCAAAGGCAGCCAGCTGGGCCCGAGGCGCGAGCCCCCGGCCTTTGCTTCCAGTCGTCACCCTCGACTTCTCCCTGACCGACTGGAAAACTGCGGAAGGGCTCCTAGCCAGGTACTGTTGGGAGAGCGGAGAGAAGGTGGCTAAGTTCGGTGGGTGGGCCAGGCGCCACAGGCCCCCAGGGCCCTACTGCAAGGAGAGCGGACCCCTAGGGGGTACAGGGCGCAGCTTCCGGGAAGGGCGGGGCCCCTTCCTCCGTCCTTGTTCACCTGGAGGTACCCGCGCACCTGCCATCGCGACTGCCCTGACCCCCTCCATCCAAGGAGCCTGCCCACCCCGCTACCCAGGCCACTTCAGGCGCGCTCTGTTCGCCCTGGCACAGGCCACTTGAGCCTGGGACATCCCAGGAGCCGCCACGTGGCTGCCCTTGGGGCTCCCTTACCTCAAGTTCCCCCCCGCCCCCGCGACCCCACCTCCCCGACACAGAAGACAGGTCCGGTTGCCCGGAAAGCGCAGTAATCTTTCTGCACCGCGTAAAGGCAGGGCCTATTAGGGACAAAAGGTTGGAAATGAGCAGGCTGCGGCAGCCGGACTCGTTACCTGGTTGCTGGTCAGCAACCTAGAAACAGCAGTTTTGTTGGCCGTTAATTTTCCAAACCAAAGACCCAATAGGGCACTGATGATTCGCTTTTAAATCTCAGGGAAATGACCAACTGGTAGCAGGGTACACTAGAACTTCACCTTCTAAATTTGTTAGGTGTCTTGGAACACCGCGACTGAGATGGAGAGAGGCTAGAAGCTCACCGAGCTGCCGCCTTTCCTTCTTCTTGGCCTCGGGCAGTCGGCTCTAGGAACCAAAAATCTCTGGCTGAGGGAGGCGTGCGAGGTTCCAGTCTCGCCTTCTAGTGCTGGCTGGGGGCGCCTGTGGTAGGATTCCGCCGGCGTTCCCTTCCCACGACAGGAGGCGCTGTGATCGCGGGAATTCCTCGGACTGCAGACCGGGTCCCCAAGCTGGATCAAGGGTCTAAAACTGGCAGAGCCCACTCTTCACCACCGATCTTGAGCTTTGGAGAAGCCCTAAAGAAACTTCACTTTGGCCATCCGGTTTGAAAAATGGGCGTTTCCCCCCCCCCCCCCCCCTCCGCCGTCCCCCGCCACCAAGCTGAATTTTTTGTAAGATGAGGTCTAGTGGGTTTGAGATGTGCGCTGAAAGGAAGAATTTTTTTTTTTTTTAATTGACTCCCTTTACGGTTACAGCCTTTGGTTTGGTTTATTTTCCCCTTAAAGCTCCGGCTTTTTGTGCAACATAAAAGTTATTGCTAAGTTGTTACTACCCATAGAAAATACCCTAGTCATGCTGGATGTGGTGGAAGAGCCAAGAGGGCGTTGGCGAATCACCGCAGGAAGGAACAAGGAAGCTCATTAGCACTGAAAGTACCCCCACCTCCCCAGTCAGGCTGAGGAGCCTATGCATCCGCGTACTTTACAAATGGGACTAAGGTCCTGATGTTGATGGGAACTTTGCACAAAAGAATTAGTTTCTGACTGTCGCCCTGAGAAATATGTGCAGACCCACACGTTTGCAGATACATTTACACAAATTGATGGGACAGGCTTGCAGTCCCAGGGACAGGCTGCAGTTGGGGAGGGCGACTGGCTGCTGAGTTCCAGGTGATTTAATTTCACTCTCAAGCCTTTCCTTACAATGTGACATTACTCACCACCACCACCACCCCTTTTTTTTTTCTTAAAGGAATTGGAATCCAATGCTTTTATCTTTTTTATTTCCTTAACTACACATCTTCACCCTCTCATGCTCTCTTGCTGATTTAAGAGATTTGTTTGGTTCAAGGATTTAATGTGATTCTCTTGCCAGATTTCAAGGAAGAAAGGTTTGTAAGAACAAAGCACAGAGGGGGAAAGAATCTGTTTGGAAGACAAGTTAAAACACATTTCTTAAAATGAGATTAATAACAGTTTAAAACTTTGCCAAACAAGAATATTTCGCAGATTCTTAGTCCTTTCAGAAAGATTTTTTATTGCTACTTAAACCTAGTGGTTCTCCAAAAGTACAGCACATACATGGTCACACACACACACACACACTCAGAAACACACGACCACCATAGCACAACCTCTCACCAACTCACTGCCTACCACCCAGTCACTTTAGTTGGTCCTCCCCAAGGCTTGTGGACAAGCCACTACCCAGAGGCTCATAGAAGCCAAGAGGCTTTGCTTGTAGAAGCACTTCCCACGCATGTCCAGTCCCAGCCCTGCCACTCCAGATCAGAGATGGGACCAAGCACCGCCGTCACCACCGCTGGCTTCGGCCTGGCACCTCTCTAGCCGAGTAGATGCATTCCCGCGCCCGAGCCCAGCCTCTCCCGGCGCATATTTAGGGAGATGTCCCCTCCCCCTGACCTTTCCCTATCAGAAACCAGACGGTCGCCTCCAGCTCAGTCCCCGAGGCTGCGGAAGGGGGGCGGGAGGAGGAGCTGGGCAGAGGGAGGACGGCCCGACTCGGGTCCGCCTGCCCTATCACATAGACATCTGTTCTCAGTTTCTTCCTCTTCATGATCGCTACAGATGACAGGGGGAGTAGAGCGGATCGAGGTGGAAAAAAAAAAGTTATGTCATAAAGATATAAACGGTGTTGTGACTCACCTGCTCTTAGCCGCAGGTACGGGTTTCGTGGCAGCGTCTCCACTCTGCTAGCCAGGAGCCGGGATCGGCCTAACGTCACCCGGCTCGCTGACTCAGACGGCCGAGTTTCTAGTGACGGGGCAAAAGTGGGGCTTTTTCCGTTTTCAATCCTGAAGTCCGGGGCGGGGGGCGGGAGGAGGAAGTCTGAATTTTCCAGTCTCCCGGGGTTGAACTTTTAAGTCAGGAATCAGAAGGGCGGGAGCTGGAAGCGGGCAGAAGAGTAGGAGGCAGGAGGGGCGCGGGACGGGGTCGCAGCACCGAGGGCCGAAGGTCCCCCAGGGGAACCCTGGGGTCATGTAGCCGGCTCTACCCCCAGGAGCCCGGGCTCCAACGCCACCGCCCCCAGCGCTTCATCGGCTGCGCGGTTCCCATCCAAAACCCTCGCTAGCCCTCCCGGCCCCGCCTATTTTTCTTTTTTCCTCTTCCAAAGAGGGGTTACACACACCACACCACCCCCCCGCCTCCACCACCACCACCACCCCGGTTTCCCTCGTCCCCCAGCCTCCCGGCTTAAACCAATTACGCCGCTTGGCAAACAAAGTGAGGGTCGGGTTTGGGGGAGGGGGCTCGGCGGGAGGGGTCCAGGGGCGCGCGCGGCGGCGGCGGCGCGGCGGGGCGGGGAGGCGCGGCGCGGCGGGAGGCGCGGCGGCCGGACTGGCGGGCGGCAGCCTCGCAGGTGCACCTCGGGCTTTGTAGGTGCGAGCGTCTTTGTGCGGCGGACAAATGGGGAGAGGACGAGGAGGTGGGCACTCGAGCGACGTAAGATCCACATCAGCTCAACTGCACTCATCTCGCAGAGGCCGCCAGCTCACTTCCCGCGGAGGCGCTCCCAGGCGCCGCGCTGCGCGGCCGCCGCCTGCCCCCGCCCGCCCCACCGCCGCCGCCGCCGCCGCCGCTGAGCACGCCGCGCCCCGCAGCTCCTGGCTTCCTCCTCGCTAGGGTGGCGTTGGGCCGGCGCGGGCGCTCGGGTGACTGCAGCGGCTCGGGTCCCCGCCCCCCGCCCCGGGCCGCGCGGCTGCCAGTCGCTTCGCACAGGGCTGGATGGTTGCAGCGAGCAGGGTGGCTCCAGGATGTTAGGGACTGTGAAGATGGAAGGGCACGAGAGCAGCGACTGGAACAGCTACTATGCGGACACACAGGAGGTGAGAGGCGGGCGGCAGGCGGGACGTTCCTGGAGCCCGTGCTGGGACGGGGGAAACCTGGCGAGGCGGGCAGCGGGCGGACTGGGGGCGCCTCCTCCGTGCCACCGGTGCCTACCCACCCGGGTTAGCCCCGGCCGGGCCTTGGCTAAACGGGCCTGGGGGCCGGATCCTCAGCCCGGCCCGGGGACGGGATTCCGGCGATCGGCGCTCAGAGCGGGCGAGACGGTTGTAGGAAACTTGCTGTGAAAGCACCGGCTCTCTGGGACGCACTTGCCTCTTGCTTGCGGAGAACGGGAACCAGAGCCCAGACCCGGGTGCCGCGCGCGGGTTGGCTGGCTGGCGGAGGCATGAGTTTGAGGCAAGTCTGAAAAGGCTAGAATTCGCCTGCGGGGCAGTTTCTTCCTTCCGTAGTTGAATTCTCAGATGTCTTCTGATTAAAGCGCGCAGCCGCTAATAATGCGCCTCTTGATAATGAAGTGATTCCGAAATTTTGTAAAAGTTCTTCAAAAGCCCTGTTTGGGGAGAAGTGTGCTTCTTCCTCTTTAGAACCGCTGGGTGGCGCTAGTGCGAGCTGACTTTTCCTCCAGCACTCCGGGCGGGCGGAGAACCTGTTTCTCTTCATTGTCCCCTTGGTGGCACGTTCGTGTGGTTTATTTTATCAATACAGTGTGCACAAAGGGATTGCGAGTAAAACCAGGTACAGGCAGGACCACCTCCTACTCCTAAAAGTATTTCTCTGGAAATAACTGGCCATTACCCTCCAAAAATTTACCATTATTGAAAACGTTTATTGAAACTGCCTTGGATAATCTTGGGAAGAGGAAAAGAAAAGTAAAATATACTTTAAGACAGGGATAGAAAAACATAAAATCAAGAAATATTTTCATGGTAATTAATTTATTTAGATTTATATATGTATATATTCACAAACATATCCCGAGTTTATTTAATACTATATATAGCAGAATGTGTGCCTAATTAAATGTTTGTTCACCTCTTATGTTTTCAAATAAACTCATGTTTTCAGATGACAATAAATGTAAGGATATTATTATTTTTATTAAGTTAACAGATAAGTAGTTTTTACATTTCTATACTCTATATTTTTAACATATCTAGTGCATTCTCAGATTGCCATTGATAAGTTTTCGCCTACTGATGATTTAAGAAGGAGCTCAGAACACTTCTTCAGATTTAATTCACGTACAGTCATCTCCACTCACTAGTGAGTTAAATTCTCTATGAAAAGAGCTTCTTTACAGGTTAGAATTGGGAAGTAGAATAGCATTAAGAGAAAGCAAGAGGACTTTGATTTTTGAATTTTAAAGTATTTGATACTATTCATATAGTTTCAAAAGCCAGGTTTTGAGATGATCAGTGGCAAAATATCAGACTATGTAAAAAATGTGATTATTTCTATAAATTTTGTCACCAAAATTTTCAAACATTAGGGCCCTGGAAATAGGTAATGAAATTAGTGCAAGTTTATGAATGGTTGTAAAGTCCTGTTAAATGTAGGTTGTGCACTGATATTATTACGTACCCTCCCCTACTCTTTCTCCTATTATATATCTATTTTTTCCCAAAGTTACTCAACTTCTGAGTTTTTTCCCTTTTAATATTACAATTGCTACAAGTAGATGGAAAACACTACTTCTAAATATAATGAACAACAAAAAGTCAACATTTGGTGAAAGCTGCTAAGACAGTAAAGCCAGTTGTTTGGAAATGTTTGGTCATACGGCCATGGATGATTTGCTCTATCAGGGAGAGGTTAACTAACAGTCACCCGGAACAGCGCGGGCCGCTACGTGGTCAGCTCAGGCCTGGCAGGCTTAGGCGAGATGGGTGCAAATCTGGGGATGTTGCCCGCCTAGGGGTGGGGGCGGGGGCAAGGGGGGAAGCACTGTCGTACCCACCGCACGCTTAAGGTGGAGCGAATAAGCAGAAGATCCGAGATATTAATTCTGTTTTTGGAGTTTTAACTCCTTTCAAGCAAAAGGATGGCTTTGCCGAGGCCCGATCTGGGGTGGAAAGTGGGATACCGCCTGGCGTGGAGAGAGGCAATGGAGGGGCCCCAGAAGCCGGCCCCTAAGCCTGGCGTGTAAGGCGATTACACATCTTCCTGGGGACATATTTTCTGTGAGTTCTTGTCTTTCATGCCTGCCGAGCTAGGATTTCCCCCCTGCCGTGCACGACATCTCTTTGCTGGCTCTGGGGAGGGCGCCCGCCGGTTCGCCCCCTGGCTTAGGGGATCTTAGACTTTGCAGAAATGGCCTCTTCTCGTTTTCGGATTTGCCGGGGGGCCAGTAGCCGCCAGCGCGCCCACTGCTAACTCAGCCCTTCGGGGCCTCTTCACGCTGTCTCCGCTCCAGGCCTACTCCTCTGTCCCGGTCAGCAACATGAACTCGGGTCTGGGCACCATGAATTCCATGAACACCTACATGACCATGAACACCATGAGCACGAGCGGCAACATGACCCCGGCTTCATTCAACATGTCCTACGCAAACCCGGGCCTGGGAGCCGGACTGAGCCCCGGGGCGGTGGCTGGCATGCCCGGCGGCTCTGCGGGCGCCATGAATAGCATGACGGCGGGCGTGACGGCCATGGGGACGACGCTGAGCCCAGGCGGCATGGGGGCTATGGGCGCGCAGCCGGCGGCCTCCATGAATGGCCTGGGGCCCTACGCGGCCGCCATGAACCCGTGCATGAGCCCCATGGCGTACGCGCCGTCCAACCTGGGCCGCAGCCGCGCTGGCGGCGGAGGTGGCGACGCCAAGACTTTCAAGCGCAGCTATCCTCACGCCAAGCCACCCTACTCGTACATCTCTCTCATCACCATGGCCATCCAGCAGGCGCCCAGCAAGATGCTCACACTGAGCGAGATCTATCAATGGATCATGGACCTCTTCCCCTATTACCGGCAGAACCAGCAGCGCTGGCAGAACTCCATCCGCCACTCGCTCTCCTTCAACGACTGCTTTGTCAAAGTGGCCCGCTCCCCGGACAAGCCAGGCAAGGGTTCCTATTGGACGCTGCACCCGGACTCCGGC
The DNA here is from genome assembly GCA_935064755.1 of Tragelaphus eurycerus. Taxonomy (NCBI): domain Eukaryota; kingdom Metazoa; phylum Chordata; class Mammalia; order Artiodactyla; family Bovidae; genus Tragelaphus; species Tragelaphus eurycerus. Next base: position 11,939,109 of record CAKXYN010000038.1, read on the forward strand.
AACATGTTCGAGAACGGCTGTTACTTGCGCCGCCAGAAGCGCTTCAAGTGCGAGAAGCAGCCAGGCCCCGGGGGCGGGAGCGGCGGCGGCGGCCCCAAGGGTGGCCCAGAGAGCCGCAAGGACCCCTCGAGCGCTGCCAACTCCAGCGCCGACTCGCCCCTTCATCGCGGTGTGCACGGGAAGGCCGGCCAGCTAGAGGGCGCCCCGGCCCCCGGGCCCGCCGCCAGCCCCCAGACTCTGGACCACGGCGGGGCGGCGGCGACAGGGGGGCGCCTCGGAGTTGAAGACTCCAGCCACCTCGGCTGCTCCTCCGATCAGCTCTGGGCCTGGGGCCCTGGTATCTGTGCCCCCCTCCCACCCGGCGCATGGCTTGGCACCCCACGAGTCCCAGCTGCACATGAAAGGGGACCCTCACTACTCTTTCAATCATCCTTTCTCCATCAACAACCTCATGTCCTCCTCGGAGCAGCAGCACAAGTTGGACTTCAAGGCATACGAGCAGGCACTACAGTACTCGCCCTACGGCAGCGCATTGCCCGCCAGCTTGCCCCTCGGCGGCGCCTCGGTGGCCACGAGGAGCCCCATTGAGCCCTCAGCCCTGGAGCCAGCCTACTACCAAGGTGTGTATTCCAGACCCGTTCTAAACACTTCTTAGCTCCCTGGGACCGGGGGTCTGTCTGGCATGGCCATGCTGGTAGCAGGAGAGAGAGAGAGAAATCAACAGCAAACAAAACCACACATACCAAGCCGACAGCAGCATAATGAAATCCCAACTATTTTTATTTCCTTTTTTTGTGTGTGCACAATCTTTCCCCTAGTGCAAAAGACTGTTACTTTGTTACTGTTGTTCAAAACGCCTTGTGTATATTATTACAAAGAAAACCAACCTCAAACCAACAAAAGTTGTCCTGCAAAGTTTAATGATCCACAAGTGTATATATATATAAATCCTCCTGCTTCCTTGTCCTTCTCCCTTTCTTCCCTCTTCTCCCCCTGCAGACATGTTCTAGTCTGTGCAGGATTTATTTAAAAAAAGGAAAGATGGTCAAGCTTGTAAAATATTTGTTTGTGCTTTTTTTCCCCCTCCTCACCTGATTCCCCTCCCCCTCCCACAGACACACACACAGTTTACAGGTCCATGGCAATACTCTTAACCATAAGAACTGAAAGGGTGAAGAAGCAAGTAGACACCAGGACTGTTAAAAGTATTGAAGGACAGTGCTGCTGTTACACAGCAAAACATAAACAGATTAGAGCCACTTTTTTTCAGCTTGCATTTCAGATACACTCAGATAGCAGATGTCTCTAAATGAAATACATATCTACCATATATATGAACTTATTTATGCACATGCTCAGATATGTAGACATCATCCATATATTTATATAACATATAAAGGTAATAGGTAGGTGATATACCTGCTCTTGAGTTGCCAGACCAAGAAGTTACAAAGACACCCTCTTCCCCTCCTCTCCACCCACACATAGCCCTGGGAATCAATTCCTTGAGAATTGCCCTTGTCAATAACTCTACTCCTTGTTTTGCAGAGGGCCATGGTCATGTCATTTGAGGTCATATAACATGTGTAAAATTAGCTTCTTTGTATTTATACCATTTAAAGGATATTTTTTTTTTTTTCAGAAAAAAAGGGGGGAATACTATTACCATGTTGGAGGAGAGATAAATTATAGGGAGCTGTATTTCAAAATTTGGTCCAAGATTCCAAAATCCAATTGATTGTGGCCATTTTAATTATTGCCATCGTGTGCTTGTTTCATCCAGTGTTAATGCACTTTTCACAGTTGGACATGGTGTTAGTATAGCCAGACAGGTTCCATTATTATTCCTCTTCGCTTTCTCAATGTTAATTTATTGCATGGTTTATTCTTTTTTCTTTACAGCTGAAATTGCTTTAAATGATGGTTAAAATTACAAAATAAAATGTTAATTTTTATCAGTGTGATTGTAATCAAAATATTTTGATTTAAATAATGAAAATGAGAAATTTTAAGCTGTGGAATATGTTCTTGATCATTTGCAGCTAAGGACTTTAAATAAATCAAATGTTAACAAAAAGAAATTTTCTGCTATTTTCCTTAATTAAATCCAAAATGGATATTCTGAATATGATATTTTTAAAAGCCCGGCACTGAATAGAAATGACAAAAACGAAAAGAATCTTAAAAATTTTCATTTTTATTATATGAACGTGTAGCTAGGGAAAAGTAATTAAAGAGATTCAATAAAAGTAGATAAATTAAAAGGTAGATAAATTGATTTAATATCCTAAGAATTGAGTTTTTGAAAGATTCTTTATTCCTTGTAATGTTTACTTCAATTTTTGACAAGGGCTTAAGTCTTCTGTGCTTCCTTTGAGCCTTTCTACAATGAACTCAAATATTATTAATTTAACTACCTTCCCCCCTTCTCCAGTGTATCATTTTCCTTTATCTGAAAAGTAGTTGAGTGAGAATAAAATATCAGATGTAGCCGATAAAATTAAGTTGTCTACAAGAGAGGATCCAGAACCGTCTTTTTACTAAAGGAGAGGCGAAATTTAACCATCATGGCAGCTTTAGAGGAGGCCCAGGGAGGCCCGGGTTAATTCACTCCTGCAGGGGAAGCTTTGTGCCACCAGGACGTTTCAGGGTTGTGAGTATTTTGTATTTTGTGAAGGTATTTTTAAAAAATATTGTTACAATTTTTTTCCCCCAAGAACTTAAAAACTGATGATTTGTTTGCCTTCTGAGAAGCTTTCAAATGCAACTTCACACCTCTACAGTTGGTTGAGATCACAAAATCAGTAATCTCCTTTGATAGTAGGCTCACTTTCCAGTCCACCTATTTCTTTATCAGCCTCGTCGGATTGACATCAACAATAACAACACTAGCCCAAGCAGAGGCTGGCCTGCCAGAGCCCTTGTGTATGAACTCCATCCTAGCCAGGGCTTGAACTTGGACAGCCTTTACTTTGATCGCCTACTCCTTACCGCGGACAAGATAAAAAGAGCTGTGTGAGTCCCCTAATTATCGAGTAATTGCCTCCCCAGATGAGAGAAGGGGTGCCATGTAGCACTTGAGAAAAATCCAGAAATCCAACCCCTCGCTCTCACTTCAGCTAATGAAAGGAGGAGATGGAAACTATTGATTGGAGTTACTTCAAAATTTAATTTAGAGGCCTCTCGGAAGGACGTTAAAGTCTCAAAGAGAGGGAAAAGCTTTGAAATCCCAATATTTATATTTATACAATGGGCAACGTTGGCAAATTCGAGTTCCAAAAGTAATATAAAAGCATGAGCTTGATCCTCGGAATCTTACTCGGACCCACTGAACCTGAATCGTCTTATTTTGTTCCCTTTCCTTTTTCTAACAAATTAGCAATAAAGTGTCTTGCATTCACCCACCAGGCTTAAGTCGGCCTCAGTTCTTGGTCTCTTACTTGGCGGAGACTTTTTCAAGGTTCGCGGGGGACGGTGCGCGGTGGGTTTACTGCCGAGGCCACTCTGGAGACCTGCCTGGGGAGCTAGTCCGGTGGATCGCGGGGAGCGGGGCTCGCCTCGTGGGCTTCTCGAATTATTTTCTAACCGCACCCTCGGCCACCTCTGGGCGATGCCATCTGCGCCCGGTGTGTTAGGACGCGCGCGGGCTGGGCGCCGGCGCGTCCGGTTGCCGGGAAAGGAGGACAGAGAGAAGGTCCGCAAGCATCTCGAGGTGACAAGTGCAGTTAGTTCTTCATTGTTTGGGCATTTTCCCCTCCTAGCGAATAAATCTTCTGTTGAGCCCGAGACCTAAAAGTCAACAAAGAAGGCCAGGCGCTTCGTTACCGCTCCTGCGGCCCCAACGCCCGCGTTGCCGCGGCTGCTCCCGCTGTGTAATCCCTTCCTCGGAAACCGGGACACACAAATGCCGGAACGCCCGGGGCTGGGACGCGGAGCCCCAGGGCCAGGAGGAAAACATCTGTGGTTCCGAGGCAGTGCTGGGACTCTCCCGGAGCGCGCCGGCTTCCCGCGACCCCCTCCCACCTTCCTTTTCGTCCCGGAGCTTCCAGATTTGTACACCTTGAACGCTCGTGCAGCCGACGGCCGGAAAGGGGATGCTGACCGCTCACCCGCGGTCCAGCGGACTCTCTTTATTTAGGAATTTCGCCCGAGGTGGGGGAGGGGTCTCCCGAGGGGGAGGGAGGGAATGAGAAGGGAAAAACCTTCCTTTAGACCCTTGTGCAAAGCTCCGGAGGCCCTCCGATCCACTGACTAACCGCAGAACAAACATTTTTAGAAAACAAGAAAAAGGTTTTGAGAGTGAGTATAGTGTTGGGGAGGAGAGCTCCAGAAGTTACCTTCACCTTGTCCCAGGCCTGAAACATTTTTTTAAATTGATAAATTTAGGGATGAAGAAAAGCTCACCGGTTGTGTTCAGAAACTCCACAACTTAAATGTATTTCCAAGTAGAAAGCAGCTCAGAGTTTTCCACAGGATAGTTACCAGTGTTTAAACCAAAGATAAAATTTAATTTCTGTTGTCCCTTCGCGATCCCCTTATAGTAGAAAAAACTGGTGAGAATCATTATGGCAGGAGGGATTAAACAAAGAAAATCCTATTAAAGTTCTCAACTTCCGTTTTCAGTCTCTGAAAGCTAGATACCCAATTGATATCACTGAAAGTATAAAAAACATTATTTTACTCAGGAGTCTAACAGATTTGAATAAGCCATGGCAGTAAAGAATTCCTGGAGTGAGAGAAATTGAAAACTTCGTTGTTTTGGCACTTTAAATAATTGATCTCAATTCCACGAAAATGCTTATTACATTTCTTTGCAGAAAACTTCTGTGATCGATACAAATTCCTCTCAATGCAGGCCAGTGTAGGAGACCTGTAGCCCAAATTAATTAACCTTTCCTCAAGATCAATTGGTCTTCTGTTGATTTAGCAGTAATATTGCAGAACATTTAGCTATAATGTATTTTAATGTGATACTTCAATATGTCAAGAGGAAAAATGCTTTAAAAAGATATAATTGTTTAAATTATGTAATAGGTTAATAATTTGTTTAAATGTTTTACTTAAAAAAATCAAATTTAAATTGCTTATTTGAATTGTAGTAAAATGTGTTTTGCAACTAAATGGAGTTAAGATAATGTCTAATTACTTCAAGATAATTATGTGCAAAAAGGTGATTATTTGTAAGCTACCTTGGACTGAATAGGAAATTAAATTATGCTGAAATCTAGAAATAAGATTTTCCTGAACTGAAAGAATCTTTGGCATATGTAGAAACTCATGAGAGTAAGAATGTAATAAAATGAAATAACTTGGAAGGTTTTACAACCTTACTACTTAAAAATAGAATCCATTTGGAGAGAGAAAAGTTTTTAAGAAGTCATTTATTCAAGTTTTATTTTCTACAAATGATCCTAGTGTATCCAATTAACATTTAAAAACAGATTACTTTAAATATTCTCATTCCCCCCTCCCTTCCAAATAGTAAAGTTTGAGGCCATAATGTTTCCACTGGTGTTTCTCTTTTTAGCTCCTGGTCTAGCTCAATTCATTGAACTTTGGACAACTGGGACTGCAGCCTTCATCTTTTTTTTTTTTTTTCCTTCTCCAGCCATCATACTAGTAAGCAATTTGGGGCTGGAACATATCCATTCTGTTCAACTTTAACTTGTAAAGTGCATGCATTTTCCTTCTTATGAATATGTCTTTTAATCTTACAAAGGGGAAATTCTCCCTTGCTACCTTTCTTTTTCTAACTTCCTCATTTCTCCAATTCTATTAGCTCTTGAGTGCACAGTGTAAGAGCAAAGCTCATGATGAGCATGAGCTCCCCTCTGCAGCCCTGGGAAGTGAGGAGCATCCCTCCTTTTAGATATCACTTCCTGATGTTTTGGGGTTCTCTATGTCCTAGTCAACTTAGAGTATAAAAGCAGAATATTCTTTCTCAAAATCCAGGAAGGAAAGGGCTTGGATGGAATAAATGCTTGAAGACCTCAGAATTCAAGTGGGATGCCAGTCAAGGCACATCCAGAGCAAGTTGAGACCAGGACTGGTCAGTGCCACTCAGAGTGAGTGAGGTTGCCTTGGGTTGACTTTCTCTTTTCTCCTCTTCAACATTACACACCAAGGACTTTTTCTTTTCTTTTTCTTTCTTTTTTAATTCCGGAAACTAAGAAAAACAACCTGGAAATACCCCTTCCCCCAAGCATTGCCTGGAATTAGGGAAAAAATGTTTCCAACGGGAAACCTCCTTAGTTTCTTTCCCTTCTCCCATGAAATTTCAGTTAGTCCTTTGCTTGTCTGATCATGTCCCAGGTCCGCTTTCTCTCTCTCTCCCTGTCTCTCTCTCTCTCTCTCACACACACACACCAGGGAGTTGTTATTTTAAAACACAAACAATTTAATGAGAAGAATGTAAGGGGCTTCTTGGGGGTGGGGGAGTGTTTCGTTTATAGATTTAATTTTAAGGACACTTTATGCACTAGGGAGCAAGGACACTCCAGCGTAGTGCTGCACTCCTGGAAAGCTGATTTTCTTGGCGCGATTCAGGTGACTGGGGTGTTTCTGGGACGTTCCAGCAGCCCTGGGTCCCACCTGGGAGCCTACTGCTTCAGTTCCATAGCCCAGCTACAAACGCCTAACCACAAAGCTCCTCAACTCGGAGGGCCACCTCCTGCCGCTTTCTCCACCGCTTCCTAGGTGGAGGCCGATTCACAAGCTCCAACTGCAATGAGCCGTGTTGTAGCGTAGGGCACTGGCCAGGTTTCTTCGCCTCTGCCTGGAATCACTGCCTTCTGCTGACACGCGCTTCCTTTGTGTTATGCCTGGCTAATATATTAATGGGGCGGATAACCCAGATCCTTTGGGGTGGGGGGGGGGGGGGGGGTGCGGCGGTTGGAGACAGGGAAGGGAGAGAAGGAAAGAGAAGGGATCTAGCTGCTGACCCTTGGGCCAAAGTGTTCAGAGGCGAGCTGGCAGCAGTAGAGGGAGTGGGGCGCGGGTTGCGAATCCAGGTGGGGAAAGTTCACGTTGAGGGCGCTATAAGCAAACGTAAATGCCTGCACCAAGTGATTTAGAAAGAGCGATCTGATGCTAATGTGCAGCCCCCAGTTCAGAACTGCGAGGCCCAGACGCCACGCATGCTGGAGAACCTGCCCCGCTAGCCGAGCCGGCCATGCGCCTCCGGGTCCCCAGCTCCGCGTTCTGCCCTTACCCGCCGCACCCCGCCCGGAGCTGGGTCCCCCTGCGCGGTGTCCTCGACTCACAGGTGAAAAATCCTAACTGCGTGTGGCACGGATGCCCCTGCCTGCGGTGTTGTTACACCTCCGCAGACTGATCCAGCTCTAGCTGAAAAGGCCACCTTAGATGCTGGATCCCAGTGACTAAACCTAAAGACTTTCAACCACCTTCACCCACTGCCTTCCCCAGCCTCACCTCCAAAGGGCTGTCTGGCCTCCCAGTCGGGGGTCTTAACTGATTAACCACGAAGGCATCCCCTGCGCTACGCCACGAAGTGGGCGCGAGGAACTGCGACCCCAGGCCCCAGAGGACGCTCCTGGTGGGTGCGGGTCTGTTCTCCGGTTCCAGCCTCTCAGCTGGTACGGCCGAGCCCCCCTCTCGCCAGGCCTGCGGCCCCGCCCGCCAGACGGTGCCGACGCACCCCCGAGACATATGCTGTCCACAGGCCGCGCGGCCCGACGTGGTGCTCATTGCAGAGGCGGTTCTCAGCCCATCAAAAGCCCAGGCTTTCTTCAGCCGTATGGGCCGCGAGGTGAACAACAATGCCCGGGCCCCTTCACTTCAAAAGCGGCGATCAGGGGAAAGGCTCCCCTAGAGAATTTTTTTTTTCCTCCTCTGCCTTTCATTCCAGGTTTAAAAAAAAAAAAAAAAAAAAAGGCATCAGCAACTCCAGGGCCTGGGCGAGCCTAATGCCCTTTGATGGGGATTGAATTCATTATCTCCAATAACACAATTGTGCTTGGCCAACGAAAAGAGCAAAGCGGGGCTCTATCCCGCCCGAGGGGCCCGGCCGGGCGGGGCGGGCCAGCTAGGCGCGCTCCTGGGACCCGCTCCGAGGCGCAGTTGCAGCGGGCCCGGCCGGGATGCGACACCCCCGGCGCGCGGGGGCGCGGGCCCTCCCGGAGGCTGCAGGACCCAGTGGCGCCGCCCGCGGAGGCAGCGGGGAGGGGGTGGGGCGGCTCTCGGGCTTGATTTATTTTTCGTGTCTTCCTTTGCAGCCATGCCTCGAGGGCTGGGTGTTTACTCTCTTCCCTCCCGGCCTCCAGCTGTGAAGTAGCGGGGGCCCCCGCGCACCCGCCAGAAAGGACGCCCTGCGCCCACGGCTGAGCGCGAAGGGCTCTCAGCATCCTGGCGGCGCAGCCTGACCCCCCGGCGTCCTGGGCTCCAAGCCAGCTATACTAGCAACGCAGCACTGATAAACCCGGCTTTAAATAGCCCCTGTCCTGGAGCCCGCTCCGCTCGGGCTTTCACAGCAGCCACCTGCATTAATCGCAGACCCGCGCCAGGAGCCTGAGCCCCGACGGCCGGACACCACGTCCGGTACCCAGGCGCCAGGCCCCAGCCGCGGACTTGAGGTGCTGTACCTTCGCTTCCGGCCGGGTGGACACTGCCCGGGACCCCGACCTCCACGCGAGCGCCTCCTCCCGGCTTCCACTGCCATCTTTGCCCTTTCAGTTTCCTCCGGGCCCTGCGGTCCTGAGTGGACGCAGGTGAAAACAGGGGCTAAAACGGGTACTGTTAGGTACCTTGATTTCAGGGTGTGTGTGTGTGTGCGTGTGTGTGTGCGTGTATGCAATTCCCTAAGAATCAAGATCAAAGAAGACTTCTATAAGTGTCTAAAATTTGAGTCATTTCATTGCTTGGCGTACTTTCTACGCAATCCTATTTTCCCCGTCACTCATTATTGTGGACAATATGTGTTGCAGTTTTATTTCAATCAGATAACGAATAATAATAAAGAAAATAGAAACGTGTGTGTGTGTGAGAGAGAGAATACATAAAATGCTCTAAGGTAGTAACCATGGGTTAGGATTAGTCATCCCTCGCCAGTTAGTCATGGCTATCCCAATCTTGAAGCTTTGACTCCACTTTTCTCTTCAGGGCATTAGAGCCAGCACACATATACTATAGGCTTCTCTGGTGGCTCAGACTCGTAAAGAATCCATCTACAATGCAGGAGAACCAGGTTCAATCCCTGGGTCTGGAAGATCCCCTGGAAAGGGGAATGGCTACCCACTCCAGTATTCTTGCCTGGAGAACTTCATGGACAGAGGAGCCTGGTGGGTACAGTCCCTGGGGTTGCAAAGAGTTGGACTAAACAACTAGAATAATAGATATCGATAGGTAGATAGTTAGATATGCCAGATATAGGATGTGTGTGTGGAGACACACCCAATTAGATATGCAGATTTAGAAGAGCATACAGAAGATCCTTCTGTTCCTATGACTGTCCCCTAAGCAAGAAAGCAATAAATTAAGTGATCTGTTGATTTGGGGGCAAACCCAGAAAAGCATTTCAGATGTAAGACTTTCAGCTAGGTATTATTCTCATCAAGAGATACAGGATATTTTTTAGCTTTTTTTAAAAAAAATATTTTTAATTGAAAGATGATTGCTTTACAATATTTATTGGTTTCTGCCATACATCAACAGAAATACAGGAATTTTGTTATTTATTCCCTTCAGCATTAAGTGGTGAAAACTTTACACATTTATCCCAAGAAACTTGGACCACTTCCCCCAGTTTTTAGGCCTAGGAATCTGGGGGAGGTGGAGGAGAAAAATCTCTTGTGATAGATTTCAGTCAGTTCTTTCTTCCTTCATTTTCTTTTCTTTTGTTTTTTTCTCTCCTCTTTTTGTCTTACACAGTAACATCCTGAATACAGCTTACATGAAAACATGTACTTACTTTTATGAAGACTTTATGGTTTTCATTTACATCAAAAAGGATGTAAAACATTGACTTGCAGATATTCTGAATCTCTAATAAAGAGGTCTATGGGTAACACTAATCTTTAGATGAGTTATCAAACTCCAAATCTGTATTACAAATTGTCAAGGAATGAATGACTTCTCCCCTGCACCCTACCCCACATTTTATTAACTTATTAAAGAATGGATCTGAATCTTGGTGACCTAGACATTTACACTGTGGTGTTATTTAAGTCACCTTTTATAAAATCTCTTTTGTAATATTAAGTAGAGGTTTCATCTTCGTCCTCAATATGACATGCTATTCCACACCTGGTGGACTGCTGTGCTTCCATTGCTCATTACCACGTGTTTAGAAATACTGGGGAGAGAAAGGCATTTATACTGGCTAACGGTGGCAGTGACTTAGATTTTACAGATTAACAATTTGAGTAAGAGTTTAACATAGCATGCATGACCAGAATAAGTAATATGTAGGTATAGCTATCTGGGAATTAATTTTTACGACATTTTGAGGACTTCAGAGTAACCACATTCTGGACTCAATGTAAGAACTAGTCTGTGAGTAACAATGTGTTCAAAATAACCACCAAAAAAGCTTTGATTCTGACATATAAACAATTATGTGACTTCAGGTGAGCACGGTGTCATAGGATGGATGAATTACTAAATAAAAAATATCATGATTTTCATGTAGATATCTTCAATCATGAAGCAAAATTAGGAGGGAAGGAAATGTAAAGCATTTCAGTAGAAGTGAGAATTCAATGTTACCTAAAGTGCAACCCCAGAGCATAGTTTAGCCCAGAGATTCACTGCCTGGGACTCCAGTACATGGTAAGAGGTAAGATGGATTTACTATGCTTTCTGTTCTATGCACCTGTGAGTTTACTCCCCTCAGTTTTCCCAAATCAAGTCCAGAATAGATTTAAATGTAAGAACTGAAGAACTCCCACTTCTTGAGTTTATCAGTGTATTGGAGAAGCACTATATTTCAATGCAAGACATCTTGCCAACAGAATAATTTCTCCGATATTTTCGACTTACATTTTAAATGAGCTTCTTGGAAGATCCATTTTCATTCAGCCTTAAACCTGTTTCAGATACTTGGATGTTTATGCCTCTATTTATGTAACCAATCTATACACATTTACTTTCTCTAATTCTCGTCTAAGATTGGTCCAAATAAAGTGTCCCAGGTGGGAAAGCACCTTTAACAAGTATAAGCATTTGACTTTTTATTCTTAATACTGAAAGGGGAAAAATAAAGTTAAACCTCAGCAATTCCTTTCAGTTATACCAGCATTATAAACAGGAAACTTGGTCCATTTGGGAATGCCACTCAAATCATGCAGCTACATCATGCAGCTTCTTCATCTTTATGTATGACTATTGTAAGAAGTAGGCTTCTTACTTCCTGGTGGCTCAGTGGTAAAGAATCTGCTAATGCAGGAGACATGGATTCAGTCCCTGGGTCAGGAATATCCCTGGAGAAGGAAACAGCAACCCACTCCAGTATTCTTGCCTGGGAAATCCCATGGACAGAGGAGCCTGGAGGGCTACAGTCCATGGGGTTGCAAAAGATTTGGACACGACTTAGCAACTAAACAACAACAAATTGTAAGAGGTAAAAGAACTTCAGTTTCTCAAAACATGTTAAGTTCTTAGTTTATAAGAACAAAATCAAGAAACCAATTTGGAGGTTGGTTCATTTAAAAGAAATACTGTTCCTCGGACTAGAGAAAGTTTAGAGTATTTGTTAATCTGTGGTACACAGATTTACATGTGACCTACCAGGAATATATTATGTCAGAGTTTTCTTTAATAAAGACACTGAGGAAGTTCATTATTAAACTTCTAAAGAGAAGTTAAACTTTTAAATTTCACTTTCAGAGAATCCAGATTCTAGGCTCCCAAGGATTCACCACTTTCTCTACAGTGCCCACTGTGCCATGCTTTGCCAAGAATTAACACTCCAGACTATATCTGTCTCTCAAGTTACAACATCTCTACTGAGTCAGGCAATTAGAAAGGAGATGCTTATTGAATTTGACTGATAATTCACTTTGGAAGTATAATCATAGTAAGAACAGATTGAGGGTTAAGTAGGGAGGTAAAAAATGAGAAATGAAAAATGATTTCTACTACATTCCACTCACCTCCATCATCTTATAAAATAGAACAAGTGAAAGGGAAAATTGGAATTGTAATAAAAGTGAATGGTTGTTGGAATTGTAATATAAGTGAAAGGCTTTAAGGCCTGTGATGACTCAAAGAGTAAGAAGTTGTATAATAATATTATTATCTATATAATTGTATTGAATGCAAAATTCCAATGATACCAGCTTCTCCCAAGTTGTCTATTGGTTTCTGAGATGGACAAAGTGAAGTCGCTCAGTCATGTCCGATTCTTTGCGACCCCACAGACTGTAGCCTACCAGGCTCCTCTGTCCATGGGATTTTCCAGGCAATAGTACTGGAGTGGATTGCCATTTCCTTCGCCAGGGGATCTTCCCAACCCAGGGCTCGAACCCGGGTCTCCCGCATAGTAGACAGACACTTTACCATCTGAGCTGGACAAGTTCTACCCAATTCTTGTTTCGTAAGTTATAACAAATTACAGTGTTGGGTTTTATTTAAGTCTCTGGATTTGGTATAATCTTAAAAATATTTAAATAGCCTTCTTAAATGAAGTGGGGTCTGCCTTTTTTTCAGGATACATTTAAAATCTCACATTCACTTAGAGTTGTTATCAGATGATGTGGTTTGTGAAACAACCTTATATTTTAATAATAAGTAGAAATTAACAGAGTAACATAGACATTTTTCTTTTAGACTTATCTTCAGCAACAGAAAGCATGATATAGTAGCCAGGGTCCAACCTGAAAAAAAAAAAAAAAAAAAAAAATGTAGCACATAGTGAAATCCTTCTTGACTATACTCAGAAACCCCCAGAATGGATTCCTCATGAGGGGTAATAAACATGATTACCATGCTGGGATCAAAGAAACACATTTTTTTTTTTTTTCTTAATGTTTGCAGTTCAGGAGGTAAACATGTTCTCAAGAGAAACAAGAAAATAGAGTGTCAGGAATGTGTGAGGGAAGAAAAGATAAGGGAAAGGGAGGAAGGGAGAGGTTCCATAGCTGAAAAAGCAAAGTATTGGGGCTTCTATTGACTCACAGACCAAGAGACCGAAGGAATAAGAGATGATATGGAGGCAAATTAATGGCTGGAGAGAGCCAGAGAGTGTGTGCTGAGGAAGGGCCAGGCCTGAAAAGATTTTGTGTCGTCATAGCAACGGGCTCAGCCCTGCTCCCCCTGAAACCCATTCAGCTCTGAGCTGCCGGAACACGTTTTTAATTAAAGCGTATAAAAGTTGTTTTGTAAGGACTTCTCCTCATCCGATAGATTTCAAAATGGTTAATCAGGCTTCATCTCCTTTTGATGCTCACAAGAGCATGGGCTCCTTCAAGCATAGAAACTGATGCTGCTGCCACTGCCCCTGAGTAAGTCATCTCTCAGTCGCACCTAACACTGTGAGTGAGCAAAACATCTAACTATTTAGACACACATAATCAGAGAATTCAGGAGGGAGTAGGGGGACCATTTTATGATTATAAGTGCAAATGTTGATTTTCTTTGCTCTAGATACTATAGAATTCATCCTTCTGGATGATGGTCATCTCTGGTTGATGTTCTATTTAGCTTTTGAAAACAGCAAGATTATCCCCCCCTTGGGAGCTACAGTCCAAAAACCAAAATTAAAAGTTACAATTTGTGTCAAATAATATTTAATCTAATATGGGTCTCCTATAAAAGAGGTTTGTTGTACTTTGTACATCTTGTATAAAGATGTTAACCCATTCTTTTTTTTTTTTTCTTTTTAGGGAATAAAAGGGCTTTTACTTCTAAATCCTCTACCACTTCACAATACACAGCAACAGTTGCATTTTCTGTAGTAAAATGGATGACAATAGAAAACAGCATCTTTTGTTGAGTCACTAAACAACTTCTTAGCAGATGACTCAAACCTTCTCCAAACTTTACATCTCCTTTTCTCCAAACCCCTGGCAGGTGATCTTATTTCTAATTTCACTGAAAAGGAAAAAAAAAAAAACAACAAAGGTAATTTTGCCTGTCATCCATTCCTTCATCTACCCTATATTCCAGCTCAGCCTTTCTGTTTCTGTACCAACACATTCTCTGCTGGTCCCGGAGGAGAGGAGTCCTGCCTCCCCTCCAGAGCAAACATCCATTGAAGTTCTTAGTCCTAGACGGTCTTTTCTATTTTTTACTGTCATTTTTTTCTGTTTCTATGTCCAGGGAGTCTTCTCCTCAGCCTTGAACATGTATTTCTATTTCTGGGGAGGGGGATTCCAACTGGTTTTTCAAAATCCTCTAGTTAACATTCCTTTGCTTTCTTTGCCACTGCCAAACTTTTCAAGTGAGTGGCCATCACCCACAGTCTCTACTTATCCATAGCCTTGCAGTGTGATCCCTGAAACTTCCTTCCTGAAGATCATCAGCAGTGGCTTGCTCAATTCTGCTTTTACTCTATTTCTTTTGCTAAGTCTCAAAAGCCTCAAGAGTTCTGAATATGCTTAGCAGCATTGAACGCTCTCCTTCCAGAGATCGCCTGGCACCAACCGATCCTTAATGTCTATTTCTTCTCAGCTGCCCTTCTGTTTCTATAACTGTCTTCCCTGTCTACTCAAACCTTCACTATAGTTCCCTGAGGCTAAGTATGTTAGCCTGAGACAGCAAAACAGCCCCTCATGTTTGGAAACTGGCTTGACACTTCCGAGTAGCCTAGGATGTTCTTAAGAGTTGGTCTGGCACTCACAGATAGACCTAGGTGCTCTTCTATCAAACATCAACCACTTTACTGAACATCAACAGGAGACCAGGCCACCTTATAACTATAGAAAAAGTGAGACAAAAAGAAGACTACTTTATAACTTTTTCTAAGCACAGATATAAACAAACTAACTGCAAATCACAAAAATGGCAAACATTCCTTCCTCATGAGTTAGGATTGATAACTGCTGCCTCTGTAAAGTACAGCTTGACTTTTTAGTCTTTCCTCCTTCTAGGTAAGATTTTTTTCTTTAAGTCTTTATTGAATTTGTTACAATACTGCTTCTGTTTTATGTTTTGATTGATGGCCCCGAGGCATGTGGGACCTTAAGTCCCTGAGTAGGGATCAAACCTGTATACCCTGCATTGGAAAGTGAAGTGTTAACCATCAGACCACCAGGCAAGCCCCAAGATTTCTTAAGATACTCAACCGTAGAATTATCTTCAGAGCCTGACAGCATCCCACTTCACAGCCTGATGTCCCACTTTCTTGAACTCTCCCTTAAATCACCTAGCAGAAGCCCCAATACTCTAAGTCCTTTTTAACAAAACTCATACTGAAATATCACATAGCCCTTAGGATGTGTGGTCTCTCTTGCTGGCAACAAGCAAGAAACTCAGCTTGTTCAACTATAGGTATATCCCTGTACCAAGCTAAAACTCCATATCTGTCCCCAACAAAATCTCCCATCTCATATCAACACCAATTATGAGGTATTTCCATGAGTATTTAATACATTCAAATGAAAGCAGCACAACTGTCTCAGTACCAAGGCATGCCTCTTGATATCCACATTTCTCTCATTCTCTTTGTCACAGGCTTGAAAATTCATAGTCTTTGACTCATCCCTCTTATGGCCTATACATTACTTAATTAATATGCTCTTTCAATAACTGCCATCCTCCAATCATTTATTTCTTAACATTCTAAAGGTCACAACTTTCCTACTACTGTCTACTACCTGTTGAAATAGCCTCCGAATCTCTTTGCCTGTCTACTGTTTCTAGCCTAATATTTCTGAGCAATACCTTTCAGTGAACACAAGGACGTCCTGCCTCTTGAGGCCAGAGTTTTCAGAGGTTAAATTAGGAATTACATATGAATAAGTAGCATGATTCCCCTCCCCCTGCCCCTTATGAAAGATGAATGCCATCTGTGTACACAGGGAGGGACGGTGAGAATGCTCTGGTCACCACAGAATCATTCCAGATCTATTCCAGATCTGTTTTTGAGAAATATTTTAAAAGTGAGGTGCAGTTAAAAGATTCTGGATTAGATGAGAACTGGACCATGCCTTGTGAAGGAATGTTGGATCAGGGCTGTTTGACCACAGAATAAAACTTTTCCATTACATTGGAGGATAATTTAGTTATTTCAAGCATTTGTGAAAGAAATTAGAATACGTATTGCATGCATATGATTCTAGAAGGCAAAATTAGAGCCAGAAGGTGGAAATTTGAGAGCATTACAGATTATAGCTCAATATAAAAACATGTGTAGCATGGTGACAGATAGAACAGGCTACCTCAGGAAATAGTGAGCTTCTCAACGTTGAACACTTTGAGGTGGACTAGGGTAAACATGTCCCTCAAATTTGTGCTTTATTTATTTAGCTGTGATCATTAGACTGTCATTACAGTAGATTTGTTTCTTTTAAACAAAATAGACTTTATATTACATGCATGCTCTTATTTCTTAAATAGCTAGCATTCATTTATCTTATCGCACACATTTACCCTCCCAGGTGCTTGCGTTCTTCCCAGTGTTACTGTGATTCCATCTGTGATCACTTCTCATTTGCCTAATCAACTCCCTTGAAGTTGATTTTTCAAATTAGTGTTCTGCTTGTAACATTCTCTGATTTTTTGAGGAGCAATTAATTGTAGGTGTTTTTTGTTTGTTTGACTTTCAGCTCTTTAAAGATACTACATTTTATTTTGGATTCTGCTTCTTGGAGAAGTTCTCTTTTATTGTTACCATTTTGAAATTAATATGTGCTTTTATTCTTTTTTTTCCCTCTTTTTAAAGTTTCTGATAATTTCAACATCTGGGTCGCTAGGTCTGGTTCCATCACCTATTTTATATTTTCACATGGCTCTTCTTCCTTTTTAGTGTGTCTTGTATTTTTTAAAAATTAAGTGCCAGATATTGTGTGTAAAGTCTTCCCAGGTAAAGAATCCACCTGCCAATGCAGGAAACACAGGAGAAGCAGGTTCCACCCTTGAGTTGGGAAGATTCCCTGGAGGAGGAAATGGCAACCTGTTCCAGTATTCTTGCCTGAGAAATCCCAAGGAGAGAGGAGCCTGGCGGGCTATAATCCATGGGGTCGCAAGGAGTCGGACATGACTGAGCACGCACACGCTACCCACTGTGTATAAAATGACATGGAACCGAGGTAAGTGCCCAAGATGAGAATACTTCATTCACTAAAGGAGATCTGTTAACATTCGAAATGAGTTTGATTTTGTGGTTGCTAAAGTTTCCTTTAACATACCACAGATTTTAAATTCTCCCAATGGTGAGCTGGATTTCCACTATTCTGGGTTTAGGTAAGGCCTGGAGAACTGGACAGTTGTTTTCTGTTTCCCTGCTCCACCCTCAGATTACAGCAGGTTCTCTAGGCCTGCAACATTGAGACTGTCTCACGTTTTTGTTCCCCCCACCAGTACATGGCTATTAAATGAACCAGTACAGGGCTTCCCTTGTGGCTCAGCTGGTAAAGAATCCACCTGTAATGCAGGAGACCTGGGTTCGATCCTTGGGTTGGGAAGATCCCCTGGAGAAGAGAAAGGCTACCCACTCCAATATTCTGGCCTGGAGAATTCCATGGACTGTATAGTCCATGGGATTGCAAAGAGTTGGACATGACTGAGAGACTTTCAGATGGCTATTACCTGTTACATTCAGAAAACGAAGATCATGGCATCTGGTCCCATCATTTCATGGGAAATAGATGGGGAAACAGTGGAAACAGTGTCAGACTTTCTTTTTCTGGGCTCCAAAATCACTCCAGATGGTGACTGCAGCCATGAAATTAAAAGACGCTTACTCCTTGGAAGGAAAGTTATGACCAACCTAGATAGCATATTCAAAAGCAGAGACATTACTTTACCAACAAAGGTTCGCCTAGTCAAGGCTATGGTCTTTCCTGTGGTCATGTATGGATGTGAGAGCTGGACTGTGAAGAAGGCTGAGCGCCGAAGAATTGATGCTTTTGAACTGTGGTGTTGGAGAAGACTCTTGAGAGTCCCTTGGACTGCAAGAAGATCCAACCAGTCCATTCTGAAGGAGATCAATCCTGGAATTTCTTTAGAAGGAATGATGCTAAAGCTGAAACTCCAGTATTTTGGCCACCTCATGCGAAGAGTTGACTCACTGGAGGAGACTCTGATGCTGGGAGGGATTGAGGGCAGGAGGAGAAGGGGACGACAGAGGATGAGATGGCTGGATGGCATCACTGACTTGATGGGTGTGAGTCTGGGTGACCTCCGGGAGCTGGTGATGGACAGGGAGGCCTGGCGTGCTGCGGTTCATGGGGTCGCAAAGAGTCGGACACGACTGAGCGACTGATCTGATCTGATTACCTGTTACTAGATGAAAGTTTCACTGGGGTAGAGAAAGTTGCTCAGCTCTCCAGCTCCTGTCTCAGTCTTCTGCAGGCTGTATGCACCTCCTCCAGTGGTGGACAGTCTCTGCCTCCTATTCAGCGCAGGGTCTAGAGCACAGGAAGTTCCCAAATTCTACTTCAGTGTTGGTGGGACCATCTTGGGTGTGAGTGAGTTTGGGTAGATCAACCTGATACAGTTGAACCTGGTCTATTTACCCTTTACCTCTATTTACCCTTTACGGAGGAGCCTGGTAGGCTGCAGTCCATGGGGTCGCTAAGAGTTGGACACGACTTCACTTTTCACTTTCACTTACTTCTATGGTAGAACTTTCCCAGAGTCTAAGTTAAAAGCTGAATCTTGCCTTTTCTTTGGTGAGACTTTACCCCAATTTTTGTCTCCTTAGCATCAGAGGACTAATTCTCTTCTTAGTTAATTTTTTTTAATCTTCTTAGCAATTTTTTTTTTTTTAACTCGGTTTCTCTGTGTTTTGTTCTGAATTTAAGCGTCTTAGAAATCAGAAAATGCCTTTAGGGAAAAATTGTACACAGCACATTGGTCTCCAGTCTGTAGCTCTCTTCTCCTAATCTTGGCTCCTCATAGCATAGCTGTTTAATTAGTTCTAAACTCCATTTTTGTTTCTCCAGCTCAAACTGCCACAAACTGGAGAAGCTGCTTTTGTTATACTTCTATGTCCCAAACCTTGACTAGGCAAACACCCTGAGGGAAAAACACAGCTGCGAAGGCAGGACTCACCTCGGCGTATTTTCCTTCTCTCCAGGACCCTGGCCCCTCGGGTCCCGGCTGCACTGGTTGCGCTTCAGTGCCTTCAGATTTTGTTTTGTTTGACTTTGCATTTTGTCCAAGTTTTGTAGTTATTCTCTGGGAGTGAATTGATCTCATTCTATCAACTCTGTTACAGCCAGAAGTGAGACACGTTTCCTAATTATATTCTAAACCCTGGTCCCGAACGATCACGTCTTGGTGAGTCTTATGAGACCCTCTTATCTTGTGTTCAAGGCTCATATGTACCCTCTTACCCATAATTTGTGGCTTGACGTATATTTGAGGTCGCATTATGGTAGCATTATTGTTCTGTAAATTTTGGTTGTTTAGACAAAAAAGATCATGTTATTATATATGGTAATTCTATAAGAATTGAATATCTTGATATTATTTAATCTAGTATGTTTGTTTTACCTAAAGGGCAGAGAGCCACAGATTAACATCGTCATGAAGAGCTAGGCTTCATACTTAAAATTCAGATCAGTGTACAGGATTCCTATTGGAGTTTAATTTACACTTTGAATAAGATAATGACCTTAAGAGAGGACACTCATGGAGAGGAAAGTTAGATAAATACATAACTGATTTAAAGCAATACAGTAGTTGAACAATATATAGAAAATAAGTACAGTAATACACGAATCTAGGTTAATCCAAAAATTCCCTTGAAAATGAATTTTAAGCTTGAGTGCAGATAGCTGGAGTGATAGTAAATTGTGTTGGTGAAAGTGAAGAGGTAGAATATTCCAGGGGTGAAGGACATTTTAAGCTAAAGACGGTTGGCAAATAGCAGGAAGATGAAACATTATGGAAGAAATGGAAGTGTATTAGTATTAAGCAGTTTCATAATGTCTACAGAAACAGGAAAGATATGAAAGGGCATATAATCTGAGTTTATATAAGCTAAGTCATGTAGGATGGACTGAAAGGAGGAAATAACTGATGTTGAATGATCCTTTTAAGGAAGTTGTAGTATGGTCACCACCTAAATGAGGTAGTGATGTAGATGAAGTGGAAGGATTTAATTAATACTATTACTTGTGGACTCTCTCAGTGGAATGGATGGAGCTGAAGATAGGGAAGAGTTTAAGAGAATAAATACAAGGAAATCAAATACCATTTTTAAAAATGCTATTTAAGGTGGTTAAACTGAGGAAGTGATAAAGTGTTCTTGCAGATAATGGTAGGGTGAATTTCATGACAGGGAGGATAAAATATTTGGGTGCTGTCTTTGTCTAATTGAATTTCAGGGGGTGAGTCTCAGAGTAATAATTAATTTGTGTTGAATAATTGCTACATGTAAAACATTGCAATAGTTATAGAGCTATTTCAGATGGTTTTTGGTCTCAAAGAATGTATAGTCTGATAGGAGTAATGAGATAAAACAGTTTCTCCAACCTTGGGAAAAAAAAGTAGAAAATGACAACTTCAGTTCCTAGCACATAGTAGGTGGATGCTGAATAAAAGTTTGTTGAATGAATGAGTGAAAGGCATAGAGGCACATATAAATACAAGAATTGAGAGGAAAATCTATATTTGGTAAAATTTTAAGAAAGGTTTATACACAGAATACGACAACCCAGACTATAAGTGTCAGACAGTATTTAGATAGATTTCAGGGAGAGGGTAGATCCAGGTGGAAGTAACAGTGTCAGGAAATGGAAGACAGAAAGTTTAGAGTGCATAGAGAGCAAGGTGAAGTTGAAGCCTGAGAGAGGAAGCTACGGGAATAAAAAGTTGAGAAAGTAGGCTGGCAAAAAAAGTCTGGGGGGCCTTGAATGCTCTAAAGAATTTGGAGTTTATTCAGTAGGTAATATTTGGTGTTAGAAAGATACTGTATAGACAGTAAAATATTTGAACTGCTTGAGGATATAGGGTTAGAGGTATAAAGAGAAATTATATGAAAGATGGAAGAGAGGAAAGAAAGAAAGTTTCATCCAGGTACACTTTGCAAATAGGACTGTGAAGTTCTTGAAAAGAAAACAGGAATAGAATTAGGGATCAAAGACATTCATAATACAACGATATAGATATGATCCTCCTTCAGTGCTAAGACTCTCGCCAGAAGGATTGATGCTTGAGCTTGTACATGTGGAATGGAATTTACTTACTAACACAGAAAAAATCCATTATATCATTAGCACTTGATTGTGCTATGCAATGTGAAACTCCTTATTGAATCTTTTCACAGGTAGTAAGTAAGAAGAGTTAGGAGGTAATCCTGGCAAAAGTAGTTTATATTCATTATCCATTTCTGCATTTTCATTCACATTTTAATTCACTGCAATTTGGATTTTTCTCTCATTATAGTAGAAACTGCTCTCATTAAAGTCATCGTGAACTCTTTAATACTAATTCCAAAGGCACTTAGCTCCAAACCATCTCCTCTGGGAAGCCTTCCCTAATCTCACAGAGAGGGCAAGGTACCCTTTCACCTGTTCTGCCAAAGCATCCTACCCCTGTTATGGTACCTATGATACTGTGTTGTAATTATTTAGTCTTGTCATTCTCTCTGGATGTGATTTCCATGATAGAAACTGTATCTTATTCTGTATGCTCAGTACCTAGGTTGGTGTTGTTTGAATTAATGATAAAAATAAATAATATTGCCCCCTCTATAACCCATTTCAATTCTTTCATGAAGATATACTTTTAGAGAAATACTGAAACCTTCCAAATATAATCAGCAAAAATATCCTCTGAGAATACTACTTTTACCTTCACTTGTACTATATGCGCATGATATTAAATAATTAATTTATTAACAGGGCTTAGATGTTTTACATTTTACAGTTGAGTCTCTTGTCATCTATCCCTTACACATTGCCATAGTACATTATCCATAATTCTTGTGACTCTATCATGATTTCATTGGGTAAGGACATTTTAATTTTAGCTAAATAAAGTGTCTCCTATGGTCAGCATGTTCTAATTGGTGCTGGATATAAGAAGATAAAATAAGAATTAATAAAAATTATACATTGCATGAACAAACTCATTATTATTTCTAATTTCATCAGACATGGCTTTTTTTCTAGAAATGGGAGTTCATGGTCAGTAAAGATGCTCAGTATTTTATTTTGTTTAACCACACCCTTATACCATTAAAACATAATATGTGAAGACCATTCTTGTCCACATTTTTATAAATACAGACATGCACACAACCTTTTTAAATCCAATTTTGCAAATACTTTGGGATTCATCAAAATTGACACATGTGGCAGTTTGGAATTATCTTTGGTTCTTTCTCTTCCTTTTGCTCCTTTATTTCTGCCAAAGTGTTTCTCCTCATCATTTACAAAGTCCACACTTTTCATTGTTTTTTGTTTGTTTCTGGTTAATATCTGCCTTTTCAGTCTTATACTTAACTATTATCACTTCTCCCATTAAAAGATCTTCTTTTGGCTGTTGGGTAGTAGTTTTTTGTTGTTTCATCATTAAGTCATGTCTGACTATATGAGACCCCACGGACTATTGGGTTGGCACTTCCTTCTCCAGGGGATCTTCCCAACTCAGGTACTGAACCCATGTCTCCTGCTTAGCAGGTGGATTCTTTACCACCAGGGAAGCCTGCATCTTATGGTACGACCATGAATAAATCATATACTATACAGGCATCTATACATGCCATGAAGAGGTGTAGCGTTATTATAAGAAAATTTGTATCAAACTAGTATCTAATATCAGAGAAGGTAATGGCAACCCACTCCAGTACTCTTGCCTGGAGAGTCCCATGGGTAGAGGAGCCTGGTGGGCTGCAGTCCATTGGGTCGCTAAGAGTCGGACATGACTGAGTGACTTCACTTTTACTTTTCACTTTCATACATTGGAGAAGGAAATGGCAACCCACTCTAGTGTTCTTGCCTGGAGAATCCCAGGGACGGCGGAGCCTGGTGGGCTGCCGTCTATTGGGTCACACAGAGTCGGACACGACTGAAGTGACTTAGCAGCAGCAGCAGCAGCAGCAGCAGCAGTATCTAATATAGTGTAAAGTCCAAGAGAAACAAAGATTTGAGTCTAAGAGGTAAATTAAAGTATTCCAGTTGTCCACTCATTATTATTCTGAGCTTATAATTTCCATGAAAAAGCTATAAAAATTACGAATTCAAATAGCAGTCATAGTATATAATCAAGTGCTAACAAGTGGTAGAAACTAAGCTTCAATAAATGTCATATGAGGGTTGGTTGGAACCAGTAAATGTGGGCAGGACTGAGGAGGAGAACAATGATGCCTTGATTTGATGTGACTTGTGATAAATGTCCTAATGCCCTAAATGTATTATTCATATATCCCATTAAAAAAAAAACATATTTATCAAATTAATTTCAATGTTATTATTTAAATGAAACATACTATATGATAAGGAATATGTGACTGCAGGAATCTGTAAATGTTATTAATTTTTTATTTTGATAAGAAATTTTCAATTTAATAATGCTGAAGATAGTTATTTTGAGTAGAATTGAGCCCGTTAATTTAAAAATCTTATGTGTATATTTTAAATGAATATCTGTTTATATTCAAATTTAGTTTGTTATTTTTTCCTTAATAAAAGATAATGAAAGGGGACTTCCCTGGTGGTCCAGTGGTTAAGACTCCGTGCTGCCAATGCAGGGGGCACAGGTTTGATTTCTGGTCGGGGAATTATGCTCCCATATGCAGTGCGGCATGGCCAAATGATAAAAAAAGAGAAGAAAAGTTATTTGAATAATTACAAGTTTGTTGGTAGATACTATCAAAGAAAATTTATGTATTCATATAAGCAGAATTTTTTAAAATGAAAACTTAGTATTTAAAAGATACTCCCTTTGCTGCTTATAAACTCATCTGTCTGAGGGTGGATAGCAGCTATGGAAGCTTTGCTTTTACTTTTAAAAAGCATTCGTGCATCTATGGATTTAAATACATTGAAAGCAATACAAGCTTTCAGTACGCAAACAGACTGAAGGAAAAGAGATTGAAATTAAGTCTTCCAAATACATCTTCTCATCATTCCTAATGTACACTTTTCTTCTAATTATTCTTTACTTTGAATAAAGTATGAACAATGCATACATGACAATGTTTCCTCACAAGTGAACCTTAGAGAAGATTTTCAGGAATCCTTTACAATGTACCATTTGTTAAAACAACATAATGAACAATAAGACATGTAAGCGTAACTGACTATATATTTAACGTACTTAATTTTAAAGATATCAGAATTAATATATTACATAAAACCACTCATACTTAAAAAGGCATAATTGTTTGCCACAATTATTTGGATATACTTCTAAGATTAAGTTCAGGAAAGCAAGGTTTGGAATGTGAAGAGTTAAAAAACGCAGAGCAACAGTAACCCCATTTAGATAAGGGAATAGAGGGGTGGAGCAAGGGGAACAATGCACTAAAGTGCTTTTCTTTCACAGATCTTGGTTCAAATTAAGGTTAAATTCCACAGGAGGATGTGTTTTCCCCATACGGAGTCTTAAAGGACGTGCCTTTGTTTCCAACTTCCCAGAGAAGATATATGTTAACACAAACAAAGCATTTCATAATAAATTTAACTTTTATAGAGTGACTAATGCCCTGTGGAGATAAGGTAGACTCTCAGTCACCTGTGTTTAATCCAGGCTGAAGAAATTACGCCAAGGGCACACTGAGAAAACTCTATTCCTTTGGAGAGAATGGCAGTAACTGGTAGGGAGCAGAAAGGGTCTAGATTTTAAAAGTCTCATTGGAATGACTCTTCCTTCCTCACTGTGAACACAGTTTAGCATTTATGTACTTTGGAAGGACAAAGAGGTTAGGTAAGCCTGCCAAAATTTGAACCTGGATTTCTGGGAACCTGTTAGTAGGTCAGCTGTTATAAATGTAAGAGAAGCTGCAAAGGAGCGGTCGATCCTAGATATTTGGAAGCTGGACTACAACTTGATTAAAGCCTGCATACTTTTTCTTCTTCTAGATCTCCAGTTAGGTGACATAATGTTTAAAATGCCACAGAGGACCACTAGCATTCAGTCAAACTAGCCTTTGGTGAAGAGCTGGGGAAGAGGTGGAACAACAAAGAAAGAAACAACTCTTTCTGCTAGAAATATTTATACTTAGCAGATAGGAAGAGAGTTTTCAAACATTAATTGGGGTCTTATTGACAATAATTTAGTAATCTGTTTCTTCCTTCTAAGAAAGTCAAACTATTTTTGTAAATAGTGCCTTTCTTTCATCTCCCACTTTCTTTCATCTGCACATTATTCTTTATTGACTAGATGCCTAATTCTTACATCCTTATTCTTGAAAATATCTCTGACTTTGTGTCTAGATAGTTCCCTCATTGATATATCAATGTGATTTCAATGTGATTCAATGTGATTTCCCATGTGATTTCAATATTGACTTCAATTGAGGATGTAAAAATTAGTTCTATGGCATATAAAAAATTCCGTTTTTCAGAGAGAGACGTGTGAAATATCACATTGTATACAACATTTACTTTTTATATTTATGAATTCATCCTTGATGAGAGGTTTAGGAAATCTATATAAAATTTAAACAAAATGGAGTAACATTTTCCACTAATACAAATCAAAAAAGGAGACATTCACATAGAAAAAATTTCATTTTAAGTTGCTTTATGAGAATCTTGGAAACATCTCTTTAGTTTATCAATCTGCAGGTCACTAATATAGATTCCAGACAAAGTTCTTATCATCATCTCTTATCATTGTTTCTTTATAGTGCTCAATTTCCTTCTTGTGCTCTAAATTAAAAAAATAAACTCCTTTAATCTTTGTATGTTAGCCAGTGACTAACAGAAGAAAAGTTTTCTGGTCTTAGATTGTTGTACAAGAGTAAAGAGATTTATCCTCTCAGGCTAAGTAATACCAAATCCAAATTTCAGAAATCAATTAACTATTCAGAGAGGAATACCACAAGGGGGCAGGTGAATCCAGGCTAGGTTCTAGGTGAGAGGGTCTCATTTTAGGAATTCTGGTCAAAGGAAGGGAAGGATGAAATGAAAACCCGCAACAAGTCTAAAGAGAATATTTCTCCAGGAACTTCAGCATTGTGTCTGTGTCGTCCAAGTAAAATTTTATTTAAAATATATCCAGATACATTTTCTTATCGTATACTAAGAAAATGAATTAAAGAAACCAAACCAATATAGTCACACATTGCAAGTGCCTGCTGTATATACAAAGGCCAATAGCATGCTTTTATCAAGAAAAGTTATACACAAACTGAGAAGAAATCCAAAATTTACTACAGAGCAATTACGGTATTCTTTGAAAATAAATTACAACCAGAGAAAATCTATCAAATTATTAAAAAGATATGAAAAGAAATTTTTGCATCAAAGTGATCTGAATGATCAACAATTTCATAACAGAGGCATAAACTTTGAATAATAGAGGAATACCAGTTTTTTTCCCCCATAGAAAAATTGATATCAATTTCAGACATTTTAGGAAAAATAAAAGCTACTGCTTGAAAGAATCTGCTTTGATTTTCATGAGAAACTAAACTTAGTCTACCAATGGGAAGCAAAATTAACAGAAAACTAGTTCTCCTAAACAAATATTTTTAAATTGACACTTGACATCTCCCATGAGAATGTCAATGACAATATCATCAGTCACTAGAATATATATATATATATGCTATATATATAGTGACTTAGCATAACATAAGTTATGTTATTGCATAACATATGTTATGCTAAGTCACTTCAGTCGTGTCCGACTCTGTGTGACCCCATAGACGGCAGCCCACCAGGCTTCCCTGTCCCTGGGATTCTCCAGGCAAGAACACTGGAGTGGGTTGCCATTTCCTTCTCCAATGCATGAAAGTGAAAAGAAAAAATGAAGTCGCTCAGTCATGTCCGACTCTTAGTGACCCCATGGACTGCAGCCTACCAGGCTCCTCCATCTGTGGGATTTTCCAGGCAAGAGTACTGGAGTGGGGTGCCATTGCCTTCTCCATATATATATATATATATACACCTTATATGCAAAGTAGCCAGGATTAATTCTGATAAATTACTTGATAAAACTGGAACCTTTTACTAATAGTCTCCCTTTTATACTTCACATTTAGTTATTTGGTGGGTGTAGATAGTGGATTATTTTATCTTTTACAGATTAGTAAAATGAAATGCATAGATCATTGTAGCATAAAATATAATGCTGCTGCTGCTGCTAAGTTGCTTCAGTTGTGTCCGACTCTGTGCGACCCCATAGACGTCAGCCCACCAGGCTCCCACGGCCCTGGGATTCTCCAGGCAAGAACACTGGAGTGGGTTGTCATTTCCTTCTCCAATGTATGAAAGTGAAAAGTGAAAGTGAAGTCGCTCAGTCGTGTCCAACTCTCAGCGACCCCATGGACTGAGATTCTCCGTCCATGGGATTCTCCAGGCAAAAGTACTGGGGTGGGGTGCCATTGCCTTCCCCGATAAAATATAATATATAGCATAAAAGACTGTAATATATAACATAGTATAAAGTATACAAGATTTGTCTCGTAACTGATATTTACTTAGTTTCTGATAGCAATTAGAATCTTTGAAGTGAGCTTTTAAGTAGCTTCTCTTATTTATGATAAAAATAACTTTATATTTAGGCCTCTACAGTAATTTTTTACAGTAACATTGTAGAAGTCACTTCTTCTATTACAAATCTATTGACTGATGAAGTCATCTCCTAATAGACTTAAGGGAAATCTAGGTGTTAGAACTTGGGGGGCCAAGTTGAGTAATCTTTCTGTTATGATTTATTTGGTTTTGTCCTACCACAGAACTTAACACTGGCCAAACTATTATTAAGCTTATTTTTAAAGCAAAGCTCTGGACTCAAATATAAATTTTTATGTCACCATAACAAAGTCTATTTTTCTCAAATTCAGTCATTCTTCTCTTTGTGTGTATATACACATATACATAATACATGCTCATACACATAAACTCATAAACACACATACATACATGATACAATCTGTTGGTGATACTTTAGGTTATCCTTTCTTCTCTTTTCAGTCTGTCAATTAGCTTCCTCTTCCTTGTCTGTCTTCATCCTAAGTAACTGCAGGGTCCTCAGAGGTTTTGTCACCTAAAGGACACGGAAGCAGCTTCTGCGATACTTAAAAATAATAATGCTTTGATTTGTCAATGTGAGAAGTTGGATGGCTTTTAAAAGCTGACCAGTCAGGGCTATTTGCACATACTAGACATTCAATAAATATTTGTTGATTTGATTTATTCTAGGGTAAAGACTGGATTACAACTCTTTTTTTTTCCTTCACTGATATGCTATGATTTAGCCTGTGTACAAATGAGTTTATGAATAAACATTAATGGTCATGGTCATTGAAGATGTTTTAGAGGGAAAAAATTCTAGATTGCAGGAGTTAGGAATAGCAATGATGGGAGTATGTTTAATAAAATACTCCAAGTAGTTATAGAATAGATGATAGACACCATAAGGTAGGTTCTAACTGAACTGCATTCTGACAAGTTATTTGAAAACAAAGTAGCTACTTCATCATTTTTGAATCAATCACATGTTGAGGGTTTAAATTTTTGATTCCATACAATAAAGCAAAGGACCTTTTCATTAATAAAAATTAGGGATAGTATTTTGGTGATGAAATTTAGTGAGCATATTAAAGCTGTGTAATATTTTCTTTGGTATATTCTCCTTTGTGAGAATCACAAAAGTGTTTATGCATGTTTTATTGACAACTGAGAGGTCATAGAATAAAAAATGAGAATATTTCTCAAATTTCAAGTAACTTTTAAAGAGTTAAACTCTCTACTCCTATCCTTCAAAAGAGCATAATTGATTTCCTTTTCTGGTCACTAACAGCAAAAACTGTTTCTGAGCTTACAACATGTTAATTTTGGCTCAAGGCAAACGTACAACAGCAAGGTTTATGATAAAATCTGTCAAAACATTAACCATGATGGCACAAGCTTCAGCTCTTACCAGAAATAGGGAAGCAGAAGTTTAGGAATGGACACATAGTTGTACATCTAGCTCTGAAAATGCCTGCTTGTGTCACATTATGAAAGTTATTCAATTCCTTTTTTCTCATTTCTAATGTGAAAGTTCTATAAGGTGATTATCTGTTTTAATTAACTGGTTTCAAAGAGATGGGAGATCCTAGGATTAAAGATATAAATCTAAGTAAAAAATTACTAGCTAAGAGGACTTCAGATGTTCAAGACAAAAGCCAAGATTCTATAGCATTTTCACTTCTTGTCTGATGAGTTTCATGAAAATTAAGTCTTAACGTAAGTGGTGTCTTACCCTTTTTGCTACTTTAAGACAAAGATGATTCATTTGGGTATGTACCAGCATTTGAGCACTATAAATTTTTACTTTTTCAACATGGTAGACAATGTTGGTAGTTTGGGTTTACTATTCCTTGGTGAGGAAAGACGCTGTATTTCCTAGAAGATTATGAACGAAATAATGTTATCAAAAGTGAGCCTCTCTGCTGACAGCCAATAATAACCAAGACAGTTAACTTTGCATGTGAGGTATATACAAGAAACAATTTCAGAGAAGGGCATACTGTCTTGAAAAATGTAATTTGATTAGACACAGCTAGCAAAGATTTATGAAAGTCTTCTTTAGGGAACTCAAAGGTTTTCAGTGTGTTAATGTCGTGGTCATACAAGTAGTATGCAGTGAATATTCTATGCTTAAGCATTTCAAAAAGTCTTTGATATAATTAACTTATTTATTGAAGAAAGGTAGGTATTTTTTAAGCTTTCGGATCTTCACTCAACAAGGTTCATGATGAAAATTGGTGGAGACTAGAGATAAAATAAAATTAGTAACTAAATATAAATTTTTGAAGCTGTAGCTTGGTGGGTAGTGTTCACACACAATTTAGTTTTGCTCTCAAAACTGTATCTTAGAATAGGGCTTAGGTATTGAAAGAATAATAAGCCAGAAAATAAAATCTCAGGAAAACTTAACAAAATAATTGGAATTCAGACGACTTCAGTTACTTTTAGGAAATAAGGAATTATTGAATTTGAAATCATGATTTAAAGTAGCTTGAAGCAATATCAGAAAGCATCTAAGAATGCCCTGATTTATACACTGCTTGCCTTCTCCTTCTTTTTGCATTCTAACATACTTGGTTCCAGAAAACAACTTAGTTATTACTGTTGTTCAAAAAAGATTTAAATGACCTCTCTTGTGGTCTGGAAATTTTGTGTAAATATCGCAAGACAACAAAACCCTATCTTCACTTTATCATGGAGTGAAATTTCAAATTTTGGATTGTATGGGACCAAAATTGAACAATAATGCAAGAAATACTGATTAAAAAACAAATCTAACCAAATAAAACAAACAAATACCTCCTCCACCCCCAAAACTCTTCACTTTAAATCAATTATGATTAAAAGTTAAAATCTTCAGGTAAACCCAATGTCTCACCTGGTAATGGGCTAGGTGTTAGATAATTTGACATAACATAGTATATTTTATCAGCACTATTTTTTAAAAAGGTGCTCAAATCTTAATCTTCCATTGCATGTATTTTTTAGAAAGACAAATTACATAGATGTTTATAAAAACAAAAATCTAGTTTGAAAATTTAGGCTTCATTGTTAACAAAAATGATTAAGTACTTACCTGTGCAAAGAAATATAAGACTGAATTTTTGACCTCCAGAAGCTATATGCTAATGGGAGATAGTACAGGGATAATAAAACAAGAGGAAACTTATTAACTGCCCTAATAGAGATGAAGGAAGACCTATAAATCATACAGAAAAGAGATTGACTTCTACTTTGTGGTGGGGTAGAAGCGGGGAATTAGGGAAAGCTTCACGTTAGGAGGTGGTATAAAAGTGTTCTTGAAAGATAAATTAGGTTAAACTTGTGAAGGTGATTTTGACTGAGTAGAGGACTAAAAATGGCAAATGAATTAAATAACAACAGTACAGAGTGGGAACGAGGATGGAGAGGAGCACAGGGTCTAAGGTATTAGTATGAATGAGTCACTTTCATTAATTTTCTTGCTATCCAAAGAAAAACAAAATAACATATCAAAACTTCAAAGTATGATTTGGGCAATTAGTTCTTTTAGAAAATCCAAAAATGGGTCCAGAAAGCTTTCCTAAAACCTAAAAAATTAAAAAATAAAAAGCATACACATGCACACTTCATTCTTTGATTCTAGAAATGATAAAACCACTGTTGGTCTTATTGCAACTTAAAGACAATAATATCTGTAATATTTAGACTTACAGTACACAGGGTAGCTATAATTCTTGAAAAAGTTGTTACAATTTTTATAAAAGGAGAAATAAGTAATTATATGATATGCTTGAGGTCTTCATTGAAAGGAAACTTCTGATTTCAAAAGATTGTCTTCACTTCTATTTCACAAACAAGATTACAGATTCACGTTCGTCTGTCATCTAAATAAAAGCATGTAATTACTCTTTGTAGTGTGACCACAACTTAAGAAAATAAGATGCAAAAAGCAAATCTAATTTTGTAAAGTGGGAAGACTATGATGTAAGACATTACTCATTAGTGTGCATACACATTCAAGCAGAGGAATTCTTCAAAGCAATAACACTGAGACATTTTATGTAAAATTATTATATCGCTGTTCAAACTATATTTGAATTTTCTCCTCCAGAATTATCTTCAGAACTTGTTTTTAAGTTGGAATAAAAATTCAGTCACCTGGCTTTTGTTTCAAAAAAGTATGTTTAGAAGCAAAATGAAGCTTAGAGATTTAAAATCAAACCTGTCTTTAAGAAGCCAATGTGTACATAATCTATATAGTTTGAGAAACATTCTTTGTGACATTACAGGAGGATCTCCCTAAGCAACAAAAACTGTTGGCATGGAAGAAAAGTCCACATGAGACAAAGTCTATTTGACTGCTGCATTTGGCAGCTCTTACCTTTGCAAATATTATGTAATTTTGGTTTCTCAATTTTATGCAAAGTTCCTAAGTTTTAAAATAGGCATATATTTTGAAACTTCCATTTTTCTTTTAAATAAAAGCCACTTCTTAATTTAAGCTTTCTTAGGTGCTACCTTGGTTTATTTTTATTTTTTCATATATATCATAAAGGCTACTTTTGAGCGGGGTTCAGTTGGGATAGATAGGCAGCAGCATCTTACTTTCCTAAAGACATAGCCTATGGTTTTGTTTATAATGCCAGAAATGTTGACTGCTGCTGTTTTCTAAGTCTTACCTTACATGGAACCAGTGTTAAAAGTTCGTTAGCTAGAGCTTAACAACACAATGGCTGAAGGAATGGGGTTACCACACAAGTGTTTAAATTCCATGCCGGATCCCTAGCTACAACAGAGAAGAAAGTTCAAACAACAAAAACAGAGTTGCAAGGTCTGAACTTGTGTGTCACGGATACCTCTTACTCATCACCAGGCAGCTCTTACTCAGGGCAACCAAGCCCTCCCAAGCAACATGGTTAATTGAATAAGGATTCTGAACCTTTTGGCTGCAGATAAACCAAAGTGGCACATGGCTCATAACTCAAACATTTCATTTTAGGCAGCTGTTAGTTTTCTTGCCCAGGCTAATTTGGATTATTCAATCATTTTCTTTTCTTTAATGAAAAACTGCTTGTAGTTACTGGTGGGGACAAAGAGCTGCAATTATGGATCTTGGAAGGTAAATTTATTACCTACTCATTTTAATCATGTATACAAGTGATACTAAATTCAGAACATTTTATTAGCAGTATATTATACCTCTGTGTGTGTGTGTGTGTGTGTGTGTGTAAATTTAATAACATTCAGCACTGGCTACTGTTTCCTACTATGAAGGACCTGGAACCTCCCATAGTGAACAACTAAAAATGTTGTACAGAAAATGAGAAACATCTTCTTAAATGCATCATTACATTGGCAAGTAGGTAAGGAATACAGAGAGTAAATCTAAGTACAACTGGGAACCCTTAATGGTATGTGAAGCATGAAGGGCAAGGTTTTTACCTTGAGAGCATATGACTTATGATCGAGGTGAGGTTGAGCTCTGGTTTTCCATGGCCTCCTAACGGAGCAGGGGACAAAGTCCAGGGCCCACACACAAAGAGAAATCTTAAACTCAGACTATGAATGGAAGACAGAAAAAAAAAATCCCTTATGAATTTTATAAACACAAGCTAGCCTTCATATGAATTTTCATCCCAAATTATTATTTAAGCAGCCCAATAAAATTCAAATTAAGGTCTTAAAGTATGCTAAGGCCTGTGTTTATTCCCAGGCAGAAGCAAATGCAAAGCCTCTATGAAGGAATCTACCTTCAATTAAGGCCTGAAAACTCCCATAGGAACTAATTCTAAGACATATAAGCTCATATTCACGAATCAGTAAACATCAAAAGAGGCAAGTTAAATGTAGCTAGCATAAATAATATTAAAATTGGAGCAATAAATATTTGAGATTGTAAAACAGAAGTATAGACTTGTTGTTCTTGTTTAGTTGCTACGTTGTGTCTCATGATCACATGGACTGCAGCTGACCAGGCTGCTTTGTCCATGCAGTTCTCCAGGCAAGAATCCTGGAGTGGGTTGCCAATTCCTTCTTCAGGGGATCCTCCCAACCCAGGGATTGAACCCATGTCTCCTCTATTGGCAGGTGGTTTCTTTACCACTGACCCACCAGGGAAGCCTTAAGTATAGAATAAGCATGTTTAAAATGTACAAGAAAATTAAAAAGGGGTTGAAAATATGAGACAGAAACAAGAGACCCCAAGAATGGTCAAACAGATTTGGGGATGAACAAAATATAACTTCCTGAAATGAAAAATATAATAACAAAAATTAAAAACACACAGGAATTCTGCTTCCAGACAGAACAGAGTCATTTGTGGCAGATCAATGCTTTGCAAGAACAACTAGTAAAGCTGGATGAAATACAAAACATATTTGTTTAAAAGTATCAGAGAAGGGCTGCAAACAAAGACAGCTAGAGGAACCAAGACTCCAGAGGCGAGAGCTGAGAGGCAAACTAACGGTCTGCAGCCGCTCTTCCCCTGGAAGCATTTGCTGGCACTGGGTTTGTCCTGGCAGAAGGCTGCTGTTAGAGACAAGAAACCAGCAGAACTTTGGGCAACCTCTCAGGGTTGGAGTGAGAGACCTAGAAAACCAAAGGGGCCTGAGACACATGCCTTGTTGTTTAGTTGCCAAGTTGTGCCTGACTCTCTGCAACCCTGTGGACAACAGCACTCCAGGCTTCCCTGTCCTTCCTTATCTGCTGGAGCTGGCTCAAACTCATGTCCCTTGAGTTGGTGATGCCATCCAAGCATCTCATTTTCTGTTGCCCTTCTCCTCCCGCCCTCAGTCTTTCCCAGCATCAGCGTCTTTTCTAATAAGTTTGCTCTCTGCATCAGGTGGCTAAAGTATTGGAGCTTTATGCCTAGATTCCCCGTCAAAGTATTTGGAAAATTCTGGGCTCTCCTAGGTGGAAGATTAAAAAAGCTCATATAAGAATATCTAAAGGACTCAAGTGAAGATATTACTTTCACCACTGAAAGCCTAGTGAGCTACCCCATAGGAAAAGAGGCAAACCAGAGAAAACAGCCTTATTCAAACTGCAGCTCAGCTTCAACTCAGCATACCTGACTGGATTAAGGTAGACATCCACTCAATCTTTCCAATAGAGGAAAGATGAAGCTCTCTCTAGTGGAAAGCAAAAGTACCTGGCAGGCTCAGGATGTCTTATATTAAATCAACAATTAATAGGCATGCCTAGAGAGGACCATGCATCTAGACACCTAGAAACAAAACAGATATTAAGGATGCAGGGGTGATTCAGATATTGGAGTTAATAGGTACGGACTTTTAATTACTAATTTATAGAAACTAAGTTACTATAGTTTCTTATAGTTATAAGCAAAGGGGAGACAATGTATTTAGAAAGATGAGTATTTCACCTGAGAATTGAAAAGCACCAAAAACACCAAGAGGAAGACTGTAAATTAAAAAACACAAAATCTGAAATTAAGAATTGAATAGATGGCTTTAACAGCAGGAAACAGGATTAGTGAAATAAAAGACAGGTAATTTTGAAAATTTAAAACTAATGCACATGAAAAAAAAAAAAAGGAAAACACAGAAGAGATATGTGTGAACAGTGAAAAAATATATATAGTTGGAGTCACAAAAGGAAGGAGAAAAAGATGCTAAGATTTCCTAAAATTGACAACAGATATGAAGTCAGAGATTTAATAGGTCTACAAACTCAAGCAAAGAACATCAATTAAAAAAAAAAAAAAAAAAAACTGCCAAACAAAACACCCTGTCTGCAAAACCCAACAATGAAAAAGATCTACAAAACAATCAGAGAAAATAGATATTTTACTTTCAGAAGAACATTAAGACTGGATGGTTGATTTCTCAAAAGGGGTGAGGGAAGCTAGACAGTGAGAGGATGACATTTTAGAAAGAGTTATAGGAGAACTTATACTTCTGGTCGTGATGGAATAACAGGGACCACATTTATCCTCTCCACCTTAAAAAAAAAAAAAAAGCAAAGGACCAAACGACCAACTAACCAACCAACCAAACAAAAAACAAAAGAAAAATCCCCCAAACAAACCAAAACCTCAAAACAAAACAAAAAGACCCACCAAAAGCAAAACAACAACAAAAACAGGTGGAAATACGTGTCTTTGTACTTGGGACAACAGGCAAACAGGACAGTGATCCCAGAGAGCAGGGGAAGACATGGAGTGCAAAGATGATTCCAGCGTATCACATGGCGAGCTTACAGAGCAGAGTGCAGGAGGAGGACCAAAACAGAGTCTGGGAGCTTCCCTGAATTGAGAACATAGAGTTGAGAATTGGGGGAGGTCAAGGTGGTTAGAATTTGCAGTCAGAGTACTAGAGAGGGTAGATTCTGGAACAAAAGTTGTTGTACAGAAAGAGAGTGAGAGCAAGTGGGCTCGGAAAAGCTACAGAGCATTCCATGAGTCTTCCTCTGAGTATGGACCAGCAGACCTGTGTAAGTAAACTGCCAAGGCTAAGGCTAGAACTTTAGAGAGGTGCAGGCAGAACGACGAGCCAAACTCACACAGGTGTGACTAGTCAGAGCAGAGCCAACTCACACTGCACAGGGCATCAGGTATTCAGAAGGGGATGGCCTAAGCTGAGGGGGAGAATGAGCCCTAGACTTAGGTTCTCTGGTCCTACCTACTGGAGCTTAAAACCTACTAGCCAGGATCAAAACTGTTTCCAAATAATGTTAACTGCATCCCTGAACACACTTCAAAATTTTTAATGAAAAACAAAAATATCTAACACCCAACAAGATAAAATTTACAATGACTTGTGTCCAAAACAAGTTATCAAGCATACAAAGCAGAAAAATACAACTCATGATTGACTGTACAGCACAGGGAAATAGCTATTATTTTGTGTTAACTTTAAATGGAATATAATCTATAAAATATTGAACCACTATGATGTACACCTGAAACTAATATAATATTGTAAATCAACTATCAGTTCAGTTCAGTTTAGTTGGTCAGTCGTGTCCAACTCTTTGCAACCCCATGGACTGCAGCACACCAGGCTTCCCTGTCCATCACCAACTTCCAGAGTTTGCTCAAACTCCATGTCCATTGCGTCGGTGATGCCATCCAACCATCTCAACCTCTGTCATCTCCTTTTCCTCCTGTCTTCAATCTTTCCCAGCATCAGGGTCTTTTTCAGTGAGTCAGTTCTTTGCATCAGGTGGCCAAAGTACTGGAGTTTTTAACTCCAGCATCAGTCCTTCCAATGAATATTCAGGACTGATTTTCTTTAGGATTGACTGGTTGGATCTCCTTGCAGTTTAAGGGACTCTCAAGAGTCTTCTCCAACCCCACAGTTCAAAAACATCAATTCTTTGGCTTGCAGTCTTATTTATGGTTCAACTCTCACATCCATACATGACTACTAGAAAAACCATAGCTTTGACTAGACTGATCTTTTTCGGCAAAGTAATGTCCCTGCTTTTTAATATGCTGTTTAGGTTTGTCATATATTTTCTTCCAAGGAGCAAGCGTCTTTAATTTCATGGCTACAGTTACCATCTGCAGTGATTTTGGAACTCAAGAAAATAAAGTCTCTCACTGTTTCCATTGTTTTCCTGTCTATTTGCCATGAAGTGATGGGACCAGATGCCATGATCTTAGTTTTCTGAATGTTAAGTTTTAAGTCAACTTTTTTACTTTGCTCTTTCACTTTCATCAAGAGGCTCTTTTGTTCTTCTTCACTTTCTGCCATGAGGGTGGTGTCATCTGCATATTTGAAGTTATTGATATTTCTTCTGCCAATCTTGATTCCAGCTTGTGCTTCATCCAGCCTGGCATTTCGCATAATGTACTCTGCATGTAAGTTAAGTAAGCAGGGTGACAATATACAGCCTTGACGTACTCCTTTCCTGATTTGGAACCAATCCGTTGTTCCATGTCCAGTTCTAACTGTTGCTTCTTGACCTGCATACAGACTTCTCAGGAGGTAGGTAAGCTGGTCTGGTATTTCCATCTCTTTCAGAATTTTCCAGTTTGCTGTGATCCACACAGTCTTTGGCATAGTCAATAAGACAGAAATATATGTTTTTCTGGAACTCTCTTGCTTTTTTGATAATCCAATGGATGTTGGCAATTTGATCTCTGGTTCCTTGCCTTTTCTAAATCCAGCTTGAACATCTGGAAGTTCATGGTTCACATACTGTTGAAGCCTGGCTTGTATCAGGCTTCAACTATAAAGTATCAAATATACTTCAACTATACTTCAATTAAAAAAAAACAACTTATGATAAAGAAATCAATAGAAACAGATTTGTAAATAGATAATAGAATTAACAGACAAGCACAGTATTCCAGAAAATAGTGTGAAGCGTAAAAAAATTAAGGAGATCTGAAAGACATTAAAAAGTCCCCAATTTAAAATTTTAGAGATGAGAAGTATATTTGTGAAGTAAAAGGCTCTAGATGGAATTAAGAAGAGTACATTAGATACTCCAAAAGAAAAGGTTAAAGACAAAATAATAGAAAGTATTCAGAATAAAACACCCAGAGGAAAAAGAAACACTGCTCTGCCACTGGCAAAATGAACAAAGAATGAATGAGCCGTAGGACAACCTCAAGTGGCCTAATATATGTTAAGTAGCAGTTCTAGAGGGGGAGGAAAGAGTTTGAGGACAAATGGTATTGGGGAAAAAAGCCAAAATTTAAAAAAATTGATGAAGATTATAAACTTATGGTCCAAGAAGTTCAACAAATAAGCACAGGAACATGCAGAAATCTGTAACACATCACAATCAAATGGGCTAAAACGAGTAATGAAGGTAATATCCTTAAAGCAGTCAGAGGACATACGTGCAAAGAACAAAAATTAAAATGACAGTAGCCAGAGACAGGAGAATAACATCTTGAAAATATTTTTCCAAAAGGTTAACCTAGAATTCTATAGCCAGAAAAAACCTTTCTTCCCCCAACAAAATGAAGGCAAAAAAAGGAGAGACATTTTCAAATATACAAAAGCTGAAAGAATTCATTATTTACAGCCCAGCATGGTATAAAAGATACATACTTCAGGAAGGAAGAAAATGGTAGCAGGTGGAAACTTGGATGTACATAAAGAAGAGTACTAGAAATGTAAATACGTGGGTAAATAGAAAATAATGTTGTTCTTACTTTTTGAATCACTTTAAAAGTAGTTAATTATTCAAAGCAAAAACAATAATTAAATTATTATTGTATACCTTTGTAAAAGTAAAATGCATGACAACAGTGTCACAAAGGTCATACGTGGTGAGACAATTTTTTTAAACAGCAATCTGACTGTTTAGATATTATCAGTTTATAGAAACTTTACCCTAACAATTCCTACTGCCTACCCACCCTAGTCCTCTTGTAGCCATGTACCTTAAGCTTTAAATTCTAAGTTCACTACAGGTGATAGTGTGTTACATAGTCTGTTTATATTTACCTTACCTTGATTGAATAACCAAACACAACAGAAGCAGTGTTCTTAGATTTCAGCTCTTGGTTACAGCAAAATTCCACATACAAATTCCAAAATTAGTAGAGGTGCTTTGTAATAGATTCGAATCATTTTTTTATTAAGAGAATTTGATTGCCTGTCTTAGGTTCTTTCTAACCAAAATGCAATTTCTCTTTAATATTTTACTAGTGCCAGTAGTTAAAGTACCTAATAAATCTGTCCTTAATGACTTTTATCTTTATTAAACTTGTAAGACAGTCAGACACAGTTTGACAGTGGATGTAATCTGTTTCCTTACTGTAGTGTATTTTATAGGCACATTCCATACAGTGCCTTCAGGACTGAACACTTATAAAAGCTTGATTAAATGTATACATAACTGTATTGAAATGTATAAAATTTGCAGTAAAGAGCTTATATGACTGAAAAGTAAATATATATTTCAGATTTTGGAGTTTGTGCATTAAAATACACCTTTCTTAATAATCTGACCATCAAGAAACTGGTCACATCGAAAGTACCAGCATTCTCCAAAACTATGTTGAGAAAACAGTAACATTAAAAATAAGTACATTAAGATTTCTGCAAAGAAGTGTCAATAGTACACAATAATTTAATGAGTCTTAAAAATACACGTTCACCACTGTCCAATTCTATTTATGAAATCCTACATTAAAAATAACTTCAACCTTTATCAATTTAACTTAAAGTACATAATAAAAAAGAAAAGAAAACCTTTTCAAAGAAGGTTATTCTAGTGAAAGGATTACAAAAAATCTGGTAACCTGAGATGCTATTCTGGAACGTATGCTACTAGTTCAAATGTGCAAGCTCCAACTTAACAAATGTTTAAAATATTTGAGTTTTTAAAACAGTGCCAAAATAAACCACATCTTTTCTAGAGATGACATATTTAGCTGAGCTCAAGCAATATAAATCTTTCAACCATTTCATGTATTTGTTTAAAAGCCTCAGAAACCACGTGCATTTGTAATAAAACGAACAAAATGCTGAAGTCACTGGAGCCTAACAATTGACTTATAAATCAATTTTTTAGAAAGGCAAATGTATTTACATGTGTATGTGCCTGTGTATTTATATATCTATATATCTCTCTCGATATTACTAGATAGATAGCATAGCTGTAGATAGTAGTTATCAACACAATAATTGTCATGCGAAAAATCTGGGTTCCATATAAACCATATGTGAGAAGACAAATGTATAGGACATGGCTATTTTATCATTATAATGCCTCCTTGTCAAGAGTATTTAACGATAGAAGCTTCACTAATTATCTATAAAAATGGCTTTTTATGCAATGTTAATCAATATTAAAACTATAAAATTTTAATATTCTAACATTTTTGTCCAATAAACTAATTCTATTGGTAAGTGATCTCATGAGAAGATTTATCTGTTTATTTGAATAAGGACATCTACAAAGGATCAAGTTTCTCACTGAAAAAGAAAGATATTTTAAATAATTTTAACACAATGGTTAAACATAATATAGAAATAGAATGAAAGTTTCTCCCATATTATTAACTAATAACTTTGCTTTATACTTTGTTTATAACTTGCCTATAACTGGTTGTATCTTTAACAGATGCTCCAGGAGGTACAGTGAGCCTT
This sequence comes from Tragelaphus eurycerus, assembly GCA_935064755.1. Lineage (NCBI taxonomy): Eukaryota > Metazoa > Chordata > Mammalia > Artiodactyla > Bovidae > Tragelaphus > Tragelaphus eurycerus. Next base: position 11,979,925 of record CAKXYN010000038.1, read on the forward strand.
TAAGTTTAGACTGTCATTTGCTAGAAATATATTGTCAGGTTCTAACATCAAGCCACATTGAAGAGTACAGAAGAACTCTGGTTATTTTTAATCAACAATGAATTGTCACAATATTCCTAATTAATGAAAGTAAGGCTAAGGTTGCTACTGTAACACTATAGAGAGGTAGTAATAATGTGATGCTGTTCACATATGCAGCTCACATTACTGTACTTAATTGAAAGATATGTGCAGAAAATTCATATATATATGCATAAAAGAAATGGCACAATAATAAAAGAAATTGCAACAGTTAGAATCTTTGATTTTTAATTTTTGTAAATGAAAGTTTTGGAGATCTGTGTTTGCATGGAGTTGAGTCATAAGACCTCAGCTGTAAGTCCCAGCCAGTTCTTGCCAAATTCCTTGCTCCATTGAGTGTGTTTCCTCATTTACAAAATGTATTACTAATACTACTACTAATGGTAATACTAAAAATACTAGCATCATTATCATTATTACGTGGTAGACAAAAATATTGGTATTATATTACTGTCTATAGAATCACATAAAAATGTAGATGAGAAAGGGCTTTGTAAATCAAGTGTTACACGTTTGTATGATCTTTTCTGCTTTTCCTCTGAACTACTTATTTTTAACAAGGAAAAGTAAATTATTATTTCATTGTAGGAATTAGACTTGATGTTTAAAGTAAACTCAAAGCAACCTCTTTTCTCAAGTGTGGAACACTTCAGAAGTTGCATTATAATTGAATATATAAAGAACTGATCTTCAGCAGGCAAGATTATTCCTTCATATCCCCTTGCCCTGTCCAAAAAAAAAGTACTACTTGACGCATCTGTAATTGTGTAGACAATTCATTTTCAAGGGGATGCGGTAATCTGGGGAGAGTACCTACACTGAGCAATAATAGATGCTAGAACTAATTTGTAAATTTAATGTCAAGGTGTCAAATTCTTTAAAGGTTCTGTATATTGATTATAGGAATTAGTTGTGCTAATCTGATTGGTTAGTTATAGAAAGAGATGTTTGAAAATTGTAAAATGCCTTTATTCTACACTTTGTATTTTACAAAACCTCAAGCAAAATGACTCAAAAAAGTTTTGTCTGTTATTCAGGAATAAATTGAAAATTCAAGTTACTTGCGATTTATTTGAAGAGGATTCAGGAATGGACTATTTTGTGATGAGAACTGTTTTTCTTCACTTACCTGCATGACTTGAAAGGGGCTGTTCCATCACATAGGGAGCTGTTACATGTTTCAATTAGAGCTAGTAGAGAAAACTACATGCATGACGAAACTATTTTAAATTTCTATAGTTAGACAGTCGTGGTTTAGAGAGGCTATAGTTCTCTTTAGGACTGTAGAATAAATCCAGTTAATTTTGAACCCCTATTCTTCCTTATTTTTCACATAGTTTAAGCAAAATTAAAAGCAGGCAACATGAGTAAATTCTAAATTTGAATCAATGGGATGATTCTGTCAGTTAATTCAACGGGTTTAATAAGAAACAAATAGAGCTTGTTTGCATCACAGTTCTTTTGTCACCCTGTGATAAAGCGCTTTACATTTTTCTGCAGAGTAAAAAAACTCAAAAGCATAAATTCAAACGGTGTATGCAATAAGTGATTCTGTACTTGTCCTGAAAATAGGCAATGGTAGACAATTTAGCTCAGTCTTAAAGATAAATTAAAAGACTATATGGACTTAGAAAATTTTTCACTTGCCTACTTAATTTTCACTAATTCCATCTCTACTTATCTATTTCATCCTATTCTGGTCATATTTATTTTCTATTTGCTTCTCATCTATTCAATCTTAAAAAAAAAAGATTTTTTCCTATAGCTAAATTCATGAATTTTAGTTTTATCCATAAAATTTAAAAAAGTAGGTTTCCTGAACCAAATCACAGGTTTACTTTTCCCCCCAAGTCTTTATATTTTTACATTATAATTTTATTGTATATTATAATTAGATTCCCATCTTCCATAACAAAAATTCAAATGACAGTCTAAATAAAGGCATTAAAAAAAAGAATACTTCGTATGTTTCATGGGCGCTTGCCTTTTCGTGTCATGGTGACACATGCTCATTTTCAAGCCAAAAGTATCCCACCTGAGTAGACAGACTTGGCAATTACTATGGCTTAAATAGAGTTGAGATCATTATTCAGACCCAACATTAAAAAATACCAACACTGTGAATTTATAAGTACACATTAACAATACTTTCTTTTTATTGAAAACAGTGTGCATTATTTGTAGTGAAAAAAATCATGCTTTGATTAACATCATTTTAATATGCCAAGCTCTTATTAAAGCAAATTATACATTTGATTCTTGGTATCTATACTTAATATTCTTTAATACTAAAAAAGATTACATGTATGCATCAAAGGAAGACTATACAGGCTTCTTATGTATGTGCTTCTCTCATTGGTTAAGAAATAAACTCTATATTGAAAAATGCATGTATTTGAAGTTTTGACCTAACACAGTGGATTAAGGTTTAGACAATATTTACTTTGCTGCATTTGACTCAGAAAGGGCCATATGTGAAGATATGATCCTGACCAACTTTACTATGTTTCTATAATGGTCTTCCAGCAAAAATATTTATATTAAATACAGTGAGATATAAAATAATTACAAATAAGCTGCAACTTTACAGCTATTCATTGGTAAAAGTCTGTAGTTAATACATTTGGATAAATAACTCAAGTCAGCAGCAAAGTGGTTAAACATTTGTGATTTGATTTTATCTCAGCTTGGAATGTGGTTGGAGTGTCCCACTTCTAACAACTGTTTGCTAAGTTAAGGCTTTAGTGTTTACACAGTGTTGAATGAAGCAGCCTGGTCACCAGATGTGATTGCTTCCCCAGACTGTCGGGTTTTTTTTCAGTTCAGATCACTGTCCTCATGGTCCCTGTTCCAACCTTCTTCCTCAGGACGTCCACCAGCCTTTCCAACCTAAGTTGAGGGCAGTGGGGTGGGAGGGGAAAAAAATAAAGAACATAGAAAGTGCAGTTATCGTCAGGAATGTTTTGACTGAAAAAGGACTGTATTTACCTGTGACCAAGCACTTCTGGTCGTCATGTGAGGAAACAAAGCATGACTGTAAGTGAGAGACACGGGTGCAGAGTGCCAAGTATTTGAGGTTAAAAAAACAGCAAAAACACACACTTAAACCCAATCTTCAGATTACGTCAGTTTTAGAGGCTACATGAAAAACACAAGCTACTAGTTTTAATACATCTACCTACTTGCATCAAAGTTATGAATGAATCACTATTATGCCATGACAAGATGGCATATTAAATGTTGAGCAGTTTCAGACCGATTTTTCACCCAAGAAGTATATTTTTCAATATAGAAATACTATAATTCTTAGACCTGTTACTGAGCTTAATAAGTGATATGTTGGTATACTGTATAATTGTTATACATCACATTTCTTCTCTCTAGGATTAGGTGGCTAGGTTGGAAAAACGATGTCTCAGAGGCATAAAAAAATTTAAATATATAAAAATGGTTTGATGCTAATAAAACCAGATTTTCTGTACTAAATTTTAAAAGTATCTATTCCTGAGTAATATAAATAGGCTAGCACTGACTCTATATACTTCTGAGTCAAATATAAGTGATTTTTCAGTTGATTAAAAATTCACCAACTAAACTGAAAATGGGAATCAAAAGTTCACAAGTCATTCTGTAGGGTTCTTAGACTACTCTAAGGGAGAGAGATCAAATTCATTGAATCAGCAAGGGTTTTGCTTCTCAAAAGATGATGGAATCAGATCATAAACTGCCTTTTTCTTACTATTTTCTTCACGGTAAGCATAACACCTCAACCAAAAATCTCGCTTGATGTCACATACACAGAAATCTTCTCTATAAGGGAAGCTCATACCCAGCAGCTTTCATATACACAATTCTCCCTCCTCAAAGACTGGTGAGCGACACAGTCTAGTCTGCTCCAGCTTGCCTCATTTATATGGATCCATGCATGAGGGTCCTTTGCAAATAAACACAGCACCGAGCCAGACACTAAAGGCATGAGGGTATTCTTAGAGTCATACACAGTGGTTTAGATGGACTCATCAGCTGCATGCAACAATGAAAACAGCTCAAGTTAAATGGATGACTCTGCATATATCAAGAGTTTTGTTAATAGAAAGTAGGGACATGAAACAACTCGGGGCATAAAAAAATCTTCGCTTTGAGAAATGTAGTTATGATCTCATAGTGAAAAAGGAAAATCTTGCTTAAATTTATTATCACAAATTTCTCTAGTGTAAATTTTATACAAATATTATACATCCATTAAAACAGCTTTAAGCTAGTGATGCAAATACTTGAACTAGAAGATTTATTAGACGATTCACTGTATTTACAGATGACTCTGTATTAGTTGGACTTTCCCTAGTGATAAGAACCAGTGCTCTATTATACTCTCTGAAGAGTATGATTCCTAGGCATAGATTCTTTAAGACAAAGTTTTACTAAGGTTAACTATGGAGGAAGGGGAAGAAAAATGTCACTGTGAAATTTTAACTGCATTGTAAAATATGCTAATAACCTGAATTAACAGCTAACAACTAGAAACCTTGTAGAAGCAAGCAGAAACCTTGATATGCCATTAATAGAATTTCTCAGCATAGACTGTAAAAAGCTAAGACAATACACATATTTATGGCTGCACTGGGTCTTTACTGCTGTGTGCAGGTTTCTCCAGTCGCCATGCTGGGGCTTCTCCTTCTGTGAAGCATGGGCTCTAGAGAGTATGGTCTCAGTAGCTGCAGCGTGCAAGCTCTGCAGTTGTGGCATGCAGGGTTAGTTTCTCTGTGGCACGTGGGATCTTAGTTCCCTGACTTGGGATTGAACCCTCATCCCCTGCATTGGAAGGCAGTTTCTCAACCAGTGGACCACCAAGGAAGTGCCGAAAGTTAGAAAATAGTACTTTCAGGTTAGTTAACTATATCTCTCTCCCACAATATCATTTGCTCTACTATTAAAAAAAAACTTCCTGATTCATTTTGATGAATGGCAAAAGCAATACAATATTGTAAAGTTAAGCAAAATAAAAATTAAAAAAAAAAAAAAACAACCTTCCTCATAATGTAAAAGTAAGCTCTACTTTGCACAGTGATTATCGGTATAAATTCTGAATCAATGGAATGCTAAATTACTGAAATGAGTCTGTGTTGTGCTTCTTTGGGTTTTTTCTTTACAGATGGACTCATCTTACTTTAGTTTCTTCATACATTAGGATATCTTTCCATTTAGAACTCTTACATCTTGTGAAGGCAAGAGGTTAGGAGGAAATACTTAAATATCATGTTTTGCAATGTCTTTACTAGTATTTCAACAACTACTAGATCAACCACATTCTCAGTTTATCCAGGTTGAATGATTTATGAAAATTTGATCTCAGAAATGAGAAATATGTCAATTACATCGTTTTGTAAAAGCTTACTGACTTTTGAAACACAATGAAGCATCTATTCCTTCCTGTAAGGAATGGACTATACCTGCCAAACACGGACTGTGCTGACAGGAAGGTAGGTGTGTCTGTTGAACCACCTTGCAGGATCTGCCTGCAGGTTATTCTTTACTGTCCTAATCAATAATATCCTTAAAAAATTACGTAGTTTAATAAAATAGGCTCCAACTCCTTTACATGTTGTTCAATGATAGCTTCTCACAAAATTCATGAAATAGGAAAAGAGTTAGATTAGAATTCTAGGATTAGAATTTCTCTCTTCTAAATGAAGAAACAGAAGCCCAGACAAGGAAACCCTTGTACAAGGTCCTAAGATAAGACAGTAACAAATGTGGGCCTGGTTTCCTTGTTCTTATTTCAAAGTTACTTCCACTAGAGTTTGGGCTAATAGAAAGCTACAGATTTTAGATTATAGGTTAATGTATTATTTGTCTTAATAAGTACATTAAACTGTTTGCTCAAGTTATTACCTAAGTCATATTGGTAAGCATTTACTGGTATATTTTATCTGCTAGTTTAGTAACAATTATAGGAAAGTAAACTGATGACGCTGTATATAATTAGGAAATAAGACAGTTTATTTGCTATAACACAAATGTTTTGTGAACTTGAAAAATACATTTACAGCTATATTTTAGACAGAAATTCTAGCTTTTTCAAATAATACCACTTTTATATTTTCTTTATGTCTATATAATATGTACACACTACAACAAAATACATAGCTTTCCATCAAGTAGATGATCATAAGTTATTTACCAATTTTCTGAGTTGGTTTACTCTCATTTTTCACTCTTAATGAATATTTTGATACATTTTAAAAGGCAAGTAATACTTAATGAATACTGACTATGTATCAGCATTCTGAGAAGTACTTTATGCACATATTTAATTTTCATTACAACTCCATGGAGTAGATATTATCATTGGATGACAAACCAAAGCATATAGAAGGTGATCTGACCAGAGTTGCACTGCTATTGAGTTCTGAAGCTGGCGTACGCTGCAAGGCGTAATTACCACATCCCTGGTCTCTCTGATGATGTGCTCCACTGCTTCCAAAAATACTGTAACTTTTAAGGTTTAGTTTTGATTTTTTATGGCCTTGGACTACTCTTACTGACTAGATAATTTTTTTGCAAAGTGAGAGAAAGGACTGAAAACAGAACAAATTCCTCATCTTCAGTTGAATTGTAGTGAAGCAAAAATCTCACTATAGATAAACAAGCTGTAGATTCCATTAAAATTTTTTTTTTTTAGATTTCATTTTTGAGAGAAAGTTTTGTTTTATCTGTCAAGGTGAGAGTAGAATTCTTATTAGCAGGAGAATTTTCTTTTTAGAAAAAAATTCCATTTCTACTATTTAGGCAACAAAATTATCTCATCCAACATATCTGGCTTCTTAATTATTATTTTTTTTCCCAAGGAGAAAGAATCAGGGAAATTCAAGAGAGATGGATAAAAATCATCCTTCCAGTAGAGAAGACAGCAAAGCCACTAAAAATGCTTTGGGTCGTCCATTAGTATCAAAGGTCTTGCTCTCTTTAAACCATGGCAGCGGGACAAGAAAGAGATGTAGTTTTTTCTTTTACTATTATGGGCTCTTCTTTTTATGCTAGTTCTTAAATGTTGTTTTATCACCTTTAAACACCTTTTATGTTTTCCTAAAAGATGTTATTTGTTCCCCTGATTTCATTTAAATGCTTATGGTACAGATTATCATCCCAAAACTCTCCTCTGAGTTTCACCCTCATATATCCAACTGCCTTCAAGATAGCTCCTCTTGCTTATTTCACAGGCATATGACAGTGAGCATATCTAAAATAAAGCTTATTTTACCTCCCATGCATATTTCAGTATTTATTATTCTGATTACTGTTGCTATTCATTAACTCAACCAACTTTTAAGATGAAAAAATTTAGAAAACCTTGGTTCATTGATTTTGTTTTCTCACTGCAGCTTGGCTCTAAGAAAAGATTGTGATAAAACCACTATTGTGGGAAGTAATAAAAGGGTTTACCTCATCTAGTATGTCATTTACATTTTAGAAAGATTCCCTCTGGCAAGAATATAGAGATGAGATGGAGGTAAGTTGGCCTACAGGTAAGGAGTCCATATAACTTCTTAGCAGCACAACAATGTGGATGTACTTATGGTCACAAAACTGAATACCCAAAAAGCTTGTGATACGGATTTAAGTTCAATCGGCAAACATTTATTTAGTAAGCATATTCAAAAGCAGAGACATTACTTTGCCAACAAAGGTTCGCCTGGTCAAGGCTATGGTCTTTCCTGTGGTCACGTATGGATGTGAGAGCTGGACTGTGAAGAAGGCTGAGCACTGAAGAATTGATGCTTTTGAACTGTGGTGTTGGAGAAGACTCTTGAGAGTTCCTTGGACTGCAAGGAGATCCAACCAGTCCATTCTGAAGGAGATCAGCCCTGGGATTTCTTTGGAAGGAATGATGCTAAAGCTGAGACTCCAGTATTTTGGCCACCTCATGCGAACAGTTGACTCATTGGAGAAGACTCTGATGCTGGGAGGGATTGAGGGCAGGAGGAGAAGGGGACGACAGAGGATGAGATGGCTGTATGGCATCACTGACTCGATGGATGTGAGTCTGAGTGACGTCCGGGAGTTGGTGAAGGACAGGGAGCCCTGGCATGCTGTGATTCATGGAATCGCAAAGAGTTGGACACGACTGAGTGACTGATCTGATCTGATCTGATGAACTAGTTACTATTTGAGGCATTGATTATTCAAAGACTAGGACATTGCTTGATCATAGGAGCAGTAAGGTGGAGAAACATCTTTATATGGTTAACTTCAATCAGTTATTGGTAAATGCTGTAATAAAAGCGTAAGCGTGGGTATTACACAGAACCTAGCTTGGGCAGGGAAAAAGAAGGGCCTGTAAAGGCTTTCTGATGATGCCTGAGATAAGTTTTGAAGGATAAGAAGGAGACAGTCACCTCAAGAAGGGTGGGAATGGAGAGAGGGTAGGATGGGAATTTCAGACAAAGGAAATAATGTATGTACAGACACTGAGGTATGAAAAGCATGATGTGTGTCAAGTCCTACCAGTAGGATGGTTTTGCAGGTTTCTCAGGATCATGGAGGATGTTGGGAAATAAGACTGGAGTGGTTGGTCATGATTAGGTCTTGCCCTAGGTGGTAACTAAAGCCACAGGAGTGGATGGAAATGCTAAGAGAGACATAAGAAAGGAGGAGCAGGGGGGTGGGGGGTGAGAAGAAGATAGAACCAAAATGAAAACAAACACTTAAAGGAAAAGGACCGACAAAATAATTTGAGAAAACAGTCAGGGAAGCAAAAGACAAACCAAGCGTAGGTGCTGTCACAGAAAGTAGAGAAGAGAATTTCCGGAAAAGAGTCATCAACAGGGTTAAATACTTAAGATGAAAGTGACAAATAAACCTTAGGAAATGACAACCTTCTCTGTGCAGCTTTAATAGCATGGTAGAAGTAGGATAATGTGTGTGAAGATGAAGTATAGGTCTGGTTAGAAAATATAAGATCTTGGGTAGAAACAAAAGAGGATTATAGCTGCAGGAAAATGTATGGCTGAGGAAGTCCTTAAAGAAATGGATGGCATGTGAATATGTTTATGGACTATAGAAAAGAAGACTATGGGAAGAAGCTAAAGTAAAAGGGAGGAAGACAATGTATTTTAAGGAGTGTCTCAGAGAATGGAATTATAAGCACAACTTACAGCATTATCACTAAAAATATGACTGGAAAACTTTTCCTTGGAGATTAGAGGGTATAGAGGTGGGGGGAATAGAGCTGTGGATAACTCTGTAGAGGTGGAGGCATCTAACTGACAGAACTCATCATTGCTACATTCAATTTTCCCCACTGAGTAAGAGGCAGAGTTCTCTACTGAGAGCACAGGGTAAAGAAAAAGGCTGGGAAGGGGGCAGGAAATAGTAAAGGTTTAATGGGACAAGAAAGGGAGGTGATATTGGACATGTAAAAGCAATGCTAGTGGGACTGATGGGTCACTGATATTGAAGTTTCTTAGCAGGGACAGGGGAGCCTGGTGGGCTGCTGTTTATGGGGTCACACAGAGTCAGACATGACTGAAGTGACTTAGCAGCAGCAGCATGAATGCAGAGGTTGGGGTGGAGAGGAAAACACTGAACCAGGTTCTTGAAATGCACATTAAAGGAACCTCAAGGATCTCACATTTATGGAGATCAGTAGATATCATTGGAGAGGGAGAGAGACATAGTGATAATAAAGTTGGATGATATAAATCTCAAAGAAGGGAGGGTTTTCTGCAGAAGGTATGAAAATAGCAACAGGGAACCAGAGAACTCTTCTTTCTAGTCTACAGGGTATGGGGAAAAGACTGGTGTCTGATGGGCTACAAGCAAAGAAGTGTCCTTGGTAAATTCAAGTTTCAGGTAGAATGTATGTGGGAAACATTCAGTGCAGAAGTTGTGGAAAGATGCAATGTAGTAGGGCTTCTGAGGTGGTGCAGTGATAAAGAATCCTCCTGTCAATGACAGGAGGAACAAGGCATGTGGGTTTGATCCCTGGGTCAGGAAGATCCCTGGAGTAGGAAATGGTAACCCACTCCCGTATTCTAGCCTGGGAAATCCTGTGGACAGAGGAGCCTGGTGGGCTACAGTCCGTGGGGTTGCAAAGAGTTGGACACGACTCGATGGCTGAACAACAAAACCCACTCTCCCAGGCATAAATTGTAAACAATGAAAAAAAAGTTCTTTCTCAGTCTCAGGCACACTATGTAACTGAAAGATACAGATTAAAATACACACAGATGTGTTAAATATATATATATATATACACACATTTATAAATCTGTAAGACACAACATATAAATGTGAACACACATATGTGCATAAAAGTATGTGTAAGAAATAAAGGAAGATCAATAAAAGAGAGAATAAAATGGAGAAAAGAAAGACTATTCACATATGAAATAGAATGGAAAAAGAAATTCTAAGTGAAAAGGTGAATGCAGAAGAAGATGGGAGAGTGGGCTGAAAAGTCATGGTGAACACATTAATAAATTGAAAGATATAAACCATATGATTATCTCAATAGATGCAGAGAAAGCCTTTGACAAAATTCAACATCCATTTATGATAAAAACCCTCCAGAAAGCAGGCATAGAAGGAACATACCTCCACATAATAAAAGCCATATATGATAAACCCACAGCAAACATTAACCTCAATGGTGAAAAATTGAAAGCACTTCCCCTAAAGTCAGGAACAAGACAAGGATGCCCACTCTCACCACTACTATTCAACATAGTTTTGGAAGTTTTAGCCACAGCAATCAAAGAAGAAAAAGAAATAAAAGGAATCCAGATCGGAAAAGAAGAAGTAAACCTCTCACTGTTTACAGATGACATGATCCTCTACATAGAAAACTCTAAAGACTCCACCAGAAAATTACTAGAGCTAATCAATGTAGTAAAGTTTCAGGATATAAAATTCACACACAGAAATCCCTTGCATTCCTATACACTAACAATGAGAAAACAGAAAGGGAAATTAAGGAAACAATTCCATTCACCATTGCAACAAAAAGAATAAAATACTTAGGAATAAATCTACCTAAAGAAACAAAAGACCTATATATAGAAAACTATACAAAGGAGAAAAGGAAAGATATAAACATCTGAATGCAGAGTTCCAAAGAATAGCAAGAAGAGATAAGAAAGCCTTCAGCGATCAATGCAAAGAAATTGAGGAAAACAATAGAATGGGAAAGACTAGGGATCTGAAGAAAATCAGAGATACCAAAGGAACATTTCATGCAAAGATGGGCTCGATAATGAACAGAAATGGTATGGACCTAACAGAAGAAGATGATATTAAGAAGAGGTGGCAAGAATACACAGAAGAACTGTACAAAAAAGAACTTCACGACCCAGATAATCACGATGGTGTGATCACTGAACTAGAGCCAGACATCCTGAAATGTAAAGTCAAGTGGGCCTTAGAAAGCATCACTACAAACAAAGCTAGTGGAGGTAATGGAATTCCAGTTGAGCTATTCCAAATCCTGCAAGATGATGCTGTGAAAGTGCTGCACTCAATATGCCAGCAAATTTGGAAAACTCAGCAGTGGCCACAGGACTGGAAAAGGTCAGTTTTCATTCCAATCCCAAAGAAAGGCAATGCCAAAGAATGCTCAAACTACCGCACAATTGCACTCATCTCACATGCTAGTAAAGTAATGTTCAAAATTCTCCAAGCCAGGCTTCAGCAATATGTGAACCGTGGAATTCCTGATGTTCAAGCTGGTTTTAGAAAAGGCAGAGGAACTAGAGATCAAATTGCCAACATCCGCTGGATCATGGAAAAAAGCAAGAGAGTTCCAGAAAAACATCTATTTCTGCTTTATTGACTATGCCAAAGCCTTTGACTGTGTGCATCACAATAAACTGTGGAAAATTCTGAAAGAGATGGGAATCCCAGACCACCTGATCTGCCTCTTGAGAAATCTGTAAGCAGGTCAGGAAGCAACAGTTAGAACTGGACATGGAACAACAGACTGGTTCCAAATAGGAAAAGGAGTACATCAAGGCTGTATGTTGTCACCCTGTTTATTTAACTTATATGCAGAGTACATCATGAGAAACGCTGGGCTGGAAGAAGCACAAGCTGGAATCAAGACTGCTGGGAGAAATATCAATAACCTCAGATATGCAGATGACACCACCCTTATGGCAGAAAGTGAAGAGGAACTACAAAGCCTCTTGACGAAGGTGAAAGTGGAGAGTGAAAAAGTTGGCTTAAAGCTCAACATTCAGAGAATGAAGATCATGGCATCTGGTCCCATCACTACATGGGAAATAGATGGGGAAACAGTGGAAACAGTGTCAGACTGTCTTTTTCTGGGCTCCAAAATCACTACAAATGGTGACTGCAGCCATGAAATTAAAAGACACTTACTCCTTGGAAGCAAAGTTATGACCAACCTAGATAGCATATTCAAAAGCAGAGACATTACTTTGCCAGCAAAGGTTCGTCTAGTCAAGGCTATGGTTTTTCCTGTGGTCATGTATGGATGTGAGAACTGGAGTGTGAAGAAAGTTGAGCATGCAAGAATTGATTGTTTTGAACTGTGGTGTTGGAGAAGACTCTTGAGAGTTCCTTGGACTGCAAGGAGATCCAACTAGTCCATTCTGAAGGAGATCAGCCCTGGGATTTCTTTGGAAGGAATGATGCTAAAGCTGAGACTCCAGTACTTTGGCCACCTGATGCGAAGAGTTGACTCATTGGAGAAGACTCTGATGCTGGGAGGGATTGGGGGTAGGAGGAGAAGGGGACGACAGAGGATGAGATGGCTGGATGGCATCACTGACTCGATGGATATGAGTCTAAGTGACCTCCGGGAGTTGGTGATGGACAGGGAGGCCTGGCGTGCTGCGATTCATGGGCTCACAAAGAGTCAGACACGACTGAGCGACTGATCTGATCTGATAAAACACTGATGAAAGAAATAAGAAATGACACAAATAGATGGAGAAATATACCATGTTCATGGATTGGAAGAATCAATATAGTGAAAATGAGTATACTACCCAAAGCAATCTATAGATTCAATGCAATCCCTATCAAGCTACCAATGGTATTTTTCAGAGAACTAGAACCAATAATTTCCCAATTTGTACGGAAATACAAAAAACCTCGAATAGCCAAAGCAATCTTGACAAAGAAGAATGGAACTGGAGGAATCAACCTGCCTGACATCAGACTATACTACAAAGCTACAGTCATCAAGACAGTACGGTACTGGCACAGACAGAAAAATAGATTAATTTAGCTCTTCAGATGTCGTTATATCAAGTACTATCATTCATTCTGAGTCTAAGTGACCTCCGGGAGTTGGTGATAGACAGGGAGGCCTGGCGTGCTGCGATTCATGGGGTCGCAGAGAGTCGGACACGACTGAGCGACTGATCTGATCTGATCACTCATTCATTCATAAATACTTCTTTAGTATTTATTTTGTGAATCCACCTTCTAAACAGTTGTGTTCCAAAGAGTTTTTAATGTGTCTACCGTAGATGTGTATTATATAAAGTTTTTTTTTTTAATACAAAATCCTCTGTAAAGATGTTCCATAAAAGGAATTTTCAGCTATGTCATGATATAATGAGTTCAGGCTATATCTTTTGCAAATAGTTCTAAGACTATAAGTATTGTGAACAAGAGGTGTATTAATAAGAAGATAATGAGAAAGTAAGATAAGATGTTCTTATACACCACAATTTTGGGTCATTTAATTTTCAGTAGTTCATTTAGCTCCACTTTTAGATGTACATTAATAGTAAGAAACTGTTTTTCACCTTGAAATTAAATAATAAACTTGGATTTATCTTTGAGATAAAACAGAGAATAGAAAAAACTTAGTACATGTAAATTCAACAGTGCTTAGATTAGATATATGACATTCCTTATTCAACATCACTAATATATAAGATGAAGTGAAAAGTGAAGTGAAAGTGAAAGTCGCTCAGTTGTGTCTGATTCTACGACCCCATAGACTATACAGTCCATGGAATTTTCCAGGCCAGAATACTGGAGTGGATAGCCTTTCCCTTCTCAAGGGGATTTTCCCAACCCAGGGATTGAACCCAGGTCTCTCGCATTGCAGGCGGATTCTTTACCAGCTGAGCCACAAGGGAAGCCCAAGAATACTGGAGTGGGTAGCCTATCCCTTCTCCAGCGGATCTTCCCGACCCAGAAATCGAACCAGGGTCTCCTGCATTGCAGGCAGATTTTTTACCAACTGAGCTATCAGGGTAGACAAGGCAATGAAAAGTTACCTATATTTTAAACACAGACTAACATTTGCTATTTTCTATGTAACCTTGAAAAATTAGTTTCACTAAACAATCATTATATCAATTAGCATCAATTTAGATGACTAATAAACATAAAAGCTGGAAATACAACAACCAAAATACATAAAGGTTGGCCGTATTTTTATTTCATCCCACTTAAAAATTAAAACAGGGAGAAGAATTAAAGCTGTATTTACTTCTTTACAGGCTCTCTAAGGTAATTCTACTTCAAGTTTTTGATTTTAAATGGATAATTTTGGTATACTTTTATCCAGGGCTTAATTAAGTCTTTGTTAGTAAGTTAGATGTCTAGATAGTCTGCTAGATTCCAAGTGTCCAAGGCAGTGCTAGTGCAGCAGATGATACTATTAGGAAAGTACTTACTGAAGATAATGGAGTTATTTTGCTTAAGCCTCTAACTTAACATAATAAAGTGATTGAGATAATAGAATGAATTAAGATCAAGTGACAATTTTATTGAGCTCTTTAACTATCTATCAGAGGATATTTAAACCATATGTAAGATTCCCAAGAAAACTCAACTCCAGTAACAACCTCATGAAGCTCCATGAGGGCTGGGATATTATGTGTTTTGTTCATAAATGTATTCTTGTAACTAGCAGAATAGGCTCTCAAAAATCAACAGGACATTATTTATTTGTTTGTGAATAAATATTATACCGACATGCATATGTTAAGGGTCTCTGCAGAAGCATACTGAATGATAAAATAGTTATTTGAAAAGAATGTAGGGAGTTTGGGGGCTTGGTGGGAAAGATGTTAAATGATATTTCACTCTTAGAACCAAGGTTATGCTTTTTGTATCAGAAGGAATTTTGTCAATGTGATAAGAATAAATTATTAATTCCAAAACCCAGCAACTCCAGCTCTTCTTTTTGACTTCATAGCTTATAAGGAGAAAAAAATGAAGCATACAAAGGAATAAAATTGCTATAGATGCACCTTCTATGGGAGAAGCATCACAGTCAAAAACAAGCAGGTGCATGAAAATGTAGGGAAAACAAATTGAAAATAAGGTAAACCATTTTTAACTATTCCATTAAAAACTCTTGATTTAGAAGAATTGAAAAAGGGATATGTTAGTGGTATTTTTAAAAAGAAAACAAATTTCGGCCAGTTCCTTTTCTGATTCTTGTGTTTTGTCCCTGCTCTGCAGCTTCTAGGATAGTCCTAGTGATGGAAACAGATGCCATGATCTTAGTTTTTTGCATGTTGAATTTTAAGCCAGCTTTTTCACTCTCTTTCATCTTCATCAAGAGGTACTTTAGTTCCTCTTCACTTTCTGCCATTAGGGTGGTGTCATCTGCATATATGAGGTTACTGATATTTCTCCCAGCAGTCTTGATTCCAGCTTGAGCTTCAACCAGCCCAGCATTTCACATGAAGCAGATGTTTTTTCTAGAACTCCTTTACTTTCTCCAACATCCAGCAAATGTTGGCAATTTGCATCTCTGGTCCCTTTGCCTTACTCAGCTTGTATACCTAGAAGTTTTTGGTTTACATACTTCTGAAGACCAGCTTGAAGAATTTTGAGCATAATCTTGCTAGCATGTGAAATGAGTGCAACTGTACGGTAGTATGGACATTATTTGGCAGTGCCTTTTTTGGGACTGGAATGAAAACTGACCTTTTCCAGTCCTGTGGCTATTGCTGCATTTTCCAAATTTTCTGACATATTGAGTGCAGCACTTTAACAGCATCATATTTTAGGATTTGAAATAGTTCAGTTGGATTCTGATCACCTCTATTAGCTTTGTTCATAGTAATGCTTTCTAAGCCCCACTTGACTTCACACCCCAGGATGTCCAGCTATAGGTGAGTGATCACACTATTGTGATTATCTGGGTCATTAAGACCTTTTTTGTATAGCTCTTCTGTGAATTCTTGCCACCTCTTCCTAGTCTCTTCTTCTTCTGTTACGTCCTTATCATTTCTGTCCTTTATCATGCCCATCTTCTCATGAAATGCTCCTTTGATATCTCCAAATCTCCTGAAGAGATCTCTCGTCTTCTCCATTCTATTGTTTTCCTATATTTCTTTGCATTGTTCATTTATGATAGCCTTCTTATCTCTCTGTGCTATTCTATGGAGCTCTGCATTCGGTTGGGTATGTCTTTCCCTTTCTCCCTTGCTTTTTGCTTTTCTTCTTTCCTCGGCTATGTGTAAAGCCTCCTCACACAACCACTTTGCCTTTGTGTATTTCTTTTTCTTTGAGATGATTTTGGTCACTGCCTCCTGTACAATATTACAAACCTTCATTTATAGTTCTTCAAGCACTCTGTCTACCAGATCTAATCCCCTGAAACCACTTGTCACTTCCACTGTATAGCAATAAGGGGTGTGATTTAGGTCATACCTGAATAGCAGTTTTCCCTACTTTCTTCAATTTAAGCTTGAATTTTGCATTAAGGAGCTCATGATCTTAGCCACAGTCAACTCCTGGTATTGTTTTTGCTGACTATATAGAGTTTATCCATTTCAGCTGCAAAGTACATATCAATCTGGTTTTGGTACTCATCATCTGGTGATGTACATATGTACAGTCATCTCTTGTGTTGTTGGAAGAGGGTGTTTGCTATGACCAGCATATTCTGTTAACAAATGTTTTCTGTTGGCCTTTGCCCTGCTTTATTTTGTAGTCCAAGGCCAAATTGTATGTTATTCCGGATATCTCTTGACTTCCTACTTTTGCATTCCAATCCCCTATGATGCAAAGAACATCTTTTTTTGGTGTTAGGTCCAGAAGGTGTTGTAGGTCTTCCTAGAATTGGTGAACTTAAGCTTCTTTGGCATCAGTGGTTGGGGCACAGACTTAGATTACTATGATGTTGAATGGTTTGTCTTGGAAACAAAACCAAGATCATGCTGTTGTTTTTGAGACTGCATGCAGGTACTGTATTTTGGACATTTTTGGTTGACTATGAGGGTGTCTCCATTTCTTCTAAGGGATTCTTGCCCGAAATACTAGATATTGTGGTCATCTGAATTAAATTCACCCATTCCTATCCACTTTAGTTCAGTTCAGTCGCTCAGTCGTGTCCGACTCTTTGCGACCCCATGAATTGCAGCATGCCAGGCCTCCCTGTCCATCACCAACTCCCGGAGTTCACTCAAACTCATGTCCATCGAGTTGGTGATGCCATCCAGCCATCTCATCCTCTGTTGTCCCCTTCTCCTCCTGCCCCCAATCCCTCCCAGCATCAGAGTCTTTTCCAATGAGTCAACTCTTCGCATGAGGTGGCCAAAGTACTGGAGTTTCAGCTTTAGCATCAGTCTTTCCAAAGAACACCCAGGACTGATCTCCTTTAGAATGGACTGGTTGGATCTCCTTGCAGTCCAAGGGACTCTCAAGAATCTTCTCCAACACCACAGTTCAAAAGCATCAATTCTTCAGCACTCAGCTTTCTTCACAGTCCAACTCTCACAGCCATACATGACCACTAGAAAAACCATAGCCTTGACTAGATGGACCTTTGTTGGCAAAGTAATGTCTCTACTTTTCAATATGCTATCTAGGTTGGTCATAACTTTCCTTCCAAGGAGTAAGCGTCTTTTAATTTCATGGCTGCAATCACCATCTGCAGTGATTTTGGAGCCCCAAAATATAAAGTCTGATACTGTTTCCACTGTTTCCCCATCTATTTCCCATGAAGTTTTGGGACCAGATGCCATGATCTTCGTTTTCTGAATGTTGAGTTTTAAGCCAACTTTTTCACTCTCCACTTTCACTTTCATCAAGAGGCTTTGTAGTTCCTCTTCACTTTCTGCCATAAGGGTGGTGTCATCTGTATATCTCCCGGCCCTCCCGGTAATCTTGATTCCAGCTTGTGCTTCTTCCAGCCCAGCGTTTCTCATGATGTACTCTGCACAGAAGTTAAATAAGCAGGGTGACAACATACAGCCTTGACGAACTCCTTTTCCTATTTGGAACCAGTCTGTTGTTTCATGTCCAGTTCTACCTGTTGCTTCCTGACCTGCATACATGTTTCTCAAGAGGCAGGTCAGGTGGTCTGGGATTCCCATCTCTTTCAGAATTTTCCACAGTTTATTGTGATCCACACAATCAAAGGCTTTGGCATAGTCAATAAAGCAGAAATAGATGTTTTTCTGGAACTCTCTTTTTCCATGATCCAGCGGATGTTGGCAATTTGATCTCTGGTTCCTCTGCCTTTTCTAAAACCAGCTTGAACATTTGGACTTTAGTTCACTGATCCCTAAAATGAAAATATTGTCACTTCCTGCTTGACTATGTCCAATTTACCTTGATTCATGGACCAAACATTCGAGGTTCCTATGCAATATTGTTTTTTACAGCATTGGACTTTACTTTCACCACCAGACACATTCACAACTGAGGGTCGTTTCTGCTTTGGTCCAAACGCTACGTTCTTTCTGGAGTTATTAGTAACTGCCCTCCACTCTTCCCCTGAGCATATTGGACACGTTCCATCCTGGGGGGCTCATCTTCTGGTGTAATATCTTTTTGCCTTTATATACTGCTCATGGGGTTTTCCAGGCAAGAATATTGGAGTTGGTTGCCATTTTCTTCTCCAGCGGACCACATTTAGTGAGAGCTCTTTACAATGATCCATCTGTCTTGGGTGCCCCTGCACAGCATGGCTCTCAGCTTCATTGTTACGTAAGTGCCTTCACCATGATAAGGCTGTGATCCATGAAGGAGAAGGCACACAGAAGAACTTTATTTCTTTTAGATGAAAGACTACTGATTACATCACTCTTCTATTTAAAATATCATAGTTTCACTATTTTTAGAGTATCTTTTGTTAAAAATTAAGGATAATAAGTCATTTTCTTCTTCAATACTGTTTAAGAACTTCAATTATATTCTCCTAAAAGTTTTTTTTTTCCCCTATGAAGAAATTGATCCTTGGTTTCAAGATAAGGATACAGTAAATAAAAGTTTGAAGTTAATCTCATTCATGATAGCATTAGATAGCTAGACAGTCACTGCTTCTGTCAGTTTAAAATTGTATGTTACAATACTTAGGTATTTTATATACAGTCTAATTTTAATATGAATGAGAAAAATTAATCTTTCTAAAATATCAAAATTTAGCTAAGTAATATAATCATGAAAAAGAAGATTTCTTTGAAAAGTTTATGATGCATACTGGTCATAAAACATACACTATTTACTTAGAGTTGCCATGAGAACATATTAAAGGAAAATGTTTATAAAGATTTATACTAATACATATATAAAAGAATAAAAGAGGTTTATATTTTCATCTATCTCAAAGGAGTGTCTATCCCAACCATATGCACATTTTTTGGGTAATTTATGGATAAGGAATTCTGAATGCCTTCAAAGAGAGCATTTATAAGTTTCATTTCTTCCTGATTTTTGATTTTTAAATGCCATTTGTAAATGTAATTACTATTCTTTAATATCCATTCACTTCATAGCTAATACTTTCAAGGACCAGAGAAGACAAAATTAAATTGCATGTATCTTTCTTTTATGTGTTAAAGTGTTAGTATTAAGGATGAATGAACTTTATTCTCAGTATCTAGATTAGGCACTGGTGGCAAGTTAGTGACTTATATGCAGGGTACATCATGTGAAATGCCAGACTGGATGAATCACAGGTTAGAATCAAGATTGCTGGAAGAAATATCAACAACCTCAGATATGCAGATGATACCACTCTAATGGTAAAAAGTGAAGAGGAACTAAAGAGCCTTTTGATGAGGGTGAAAGAGGAGAGTGAAAAAGCTGGCTTGAAATTCAACATTCAAAAAATGAAGACCATGTCATCTGGTCCCATCACATCAAGGCAAACAGAAGGGGAAAAAGTAGAAGTATTTCCTCGGCTGCACACTGTGGCCATGAAATTAAAAGACACTTGGTCCTTGGAACGAAAGCTATGGCAAACCTAAACAGCATACTAAAAAGCAGACACATCACTTTGCTGACAAAGGTCTGTATAGTCAAAACCATGGTTTTTCCAGGAGTCATGTATGGATGTGAGAGTTGAACCATAAAGAAAGCTGAAGGCTAAAGAATTGATGCATTTGAACTGTGGTGCTGGAGAAGACTCTTGAGAGTCTCTTGGACAGTAAGGAGATGAAACCAGTCAATCCTAAAGGAAATCAACCCTGAATATTCATTGGAAGGCCTGTTGCTGAAGCTGATGTTTCAATACTTCAGTCACCTGATAGGGAGAGCTGACTCACTGGAAGACTCTGATGCTGGAAAAGACTGAAGGAAGAAGAGGGTGACAGAGAATGAGATGGTTAGATAGCATCATTGACTCAATGGACATTAATTTGAGCAAACTCTGGAAGGTAGTGGAGAAAAGAGGAGCCTGGTGTGCTACATAGTCTAAGGGGTCTCAAAGAGTTGGACACCACTTATTGACTGAACAACATCAATAAGTTAGTTACATAGACACACATCCACTCTTCTGAGCTGTGTGTCTGTGTCTGTGTGTGCTTATTTCGCTCAGTCATGTCTGACTCTTCCATGGACTGTAGCCTGCAAGGCTCCTCTGCCCATATAATTCTCCAGGCAAGAATACTGGAGTGGGTTGCCATTTCCCACTCCAGGGGATCTTCCCTATCCACAGATCTAACCTACGTCTCTTGTATCTCCTGCATTGGCAGGTGGATTCCAGGTGGTGCTAGTGGTTAAAGAATCTGTCTGCCAGTGCAGGAGACCATAAGAGAAGTGGGTTTGATCCCTGGATCAGGAAGATCCCCCGGAGGAAGGCATGGCAACCCACTTCAGTATTCTTGCCTGGAGAATCCCAGGGAGAGAGGAGCCTGGCAGGCTACATTCCATAGGATCGAAAAGAGTCAGAAGGACTGACTCAACTTAGAATACATGCATGCACAGGGAAATTTGTATGGTCAGTAAAAACTATTCCCTTATCTTAATTGGTAGAGCAATTCCCATCTGGTTGTGAAGAGCTGATCCTTAAACCTGCCTTCTGATAAAATCCCAAAGGTTTTTCTAATAGTCTATAAGGTATCATACATGAAAAGTATCATTTGTTATTTTTCCTTAAACTAGGTTTGGCGAATACAGTAAAGTTTATATCTTCTCGTGTGTGTTTTATTACTTAAATTTAGTGGAACCATTTCTTTGAGTAAATAATCCAGCTGGTATTAATGAATAATTGCTGTAAATTTTTGGTAGTAGGTTGCCATCATCATGTGCCTTTTAAAACAAAATAATTATAAAAATTTCTTCTACATCTGCTTTCTGCCCCATATATCTGGATTTTTTAAATATTCACCCACCAGCTTGGTTCAGACAGTTCTTCCCAATACTGTCAGCTCAGGAACTGATCTGCTGTTTGCCCAGTAGAGGAGTTACATATTGCCTTTTGAAGAATGACACCTCAGACCACAGCCTTGACATTCGGCCTATCCTTGAATGGCTTCAGATTCAGCTCTTAAGAATAATCTTTATCATCTGGAATGACTTTGGGCATTCTGATTTTTAGCACTAAACTCCACAGAAAGAGTTTAGTTAGGTGGGAAAGTTATATAATTTAAACTGCTATCATTCTAAAGACATTCTCATCGGTATTTCTGCTCTTCCCAGAGACGATTCCTTAGAAGCCTTTTCCTTCTTTTGCTCTTCAGTTACTGGAAGCCAGTTTTGATGAGTTTTATATCTGCCATCTGACAGCACTGTTCTCAAACACTAGTTTTTCTCCTAAGTTTATAAGTTAGGGTTACACAAAAAGAAAATGAAATTCGTTTTCAGTGCTGAACTAAAGACATTCTATTAATGGCACTGTGTTGCTCCTATCTCTTGGGAAGAAAATCTTAAAATATCGACTACTTCTTTACCCTTCACATTTCTTCAGTCACCAAATTGCATTGTTTTCCTCTATGGTGTTCCTGCTATGAATTCCTTCCTTCTGTTCTCACTGCTACCAGCCCACATCAGCATATCAGTTCTCTATACTATTAAATTGTAGTGCTTCTTGGCTGGTCCTCCTATCTCTAAAACCAACCTGCTGCAATTAATCTTCCACAATACTAAGCGGGACTGATATTCTAAAATGCTAGTTCCATCACGTAACCTTTGCTACTTTCAAAACTCTACAGTGGTTTCTTATTCCCTATCACCTGAAATCTAAATGCCTTTGCATACTTTTGAAGGCTCTCAGTAGTTCAGCCTTGCCTCGCCCATGTTACGTCATCGTACAGGAACCTCCGCTCCTGCGGGGCTGACCTTTAGACTGGCTGCTCTCCAGTACTCCACTCACACTTGTACCATTGCTTCATTTATGCTCTTTCTCCCCTCTTTTACCCTTTCTTCTTTCCTCTCTGTTTATGTGTCTCCCACTGATTCTACAGGTCTTCCTTTTCTCTGTATTATCTGTACTGAACAATTAACAAGCTCTTCCAAGTTCTTCGATACCATTCAATGAAATAATAAAAAAGGGAAATAAATATATAAATATGTTATTAGCTTTATATATACAGATGCAAGATGGCAGATACCCTCACAATTTCACTTCTAGGAATCTGTGCCCTCTCTAAGGCATTTAGCTATAAGGGCTTCCGTCATGGCTCAGTGGCAAAGAATCCAGCTGCCAAGCAGGAGATGTTGGTTCAATCCCTGGGTCTGGAAGATCCACTGGAGAAAGAAATTGCAACCCACTCTAGTACTCTTGCCTGGGAAATCCTAAGCAGAGGAGACTGGTGGGCTAAACTCCGTGGGGTCACAAAAGAGTCAGACACAACTTAGCAACTGAACAACAACAACATATTCACTGCAGCAGCATTTGGAAACAACTTAATACCAATGCTCTAAATGTCTTGTGGCCAAGAGTTACGGCCAAGAGCTGTACAGCATACTTTTCATTTATTCCACCAAATCTGAGTGGTAAATACAGAAAACAATTTTTTTTGTGAGGTGTCTTTCTCTGTATCTTATAATAACGTGTGTTCAGTTGCTCAGCTGTGTTCATGGAATTTTCCAGGCAAGAATACAGGAGCGGGTTGCCATTTCCTACTCCAGGGGCTCTTCCCCACCCAGGCACTGAACCATGTCTTTTGTATCTTCTCCCCTGGCAAGCTGATTCTTTACTACTGTGCCATCTGGGAAGCCCATATCCTGACAGTAACAGAGATGAAAATGAAATTCAAACTCATTGATTCCTCCCTATTACTGGTCTGTATTTCTCACTCAAATCCCATATCTTTACTTTCCAAGAAAAGATAAAATAATTTAAATTTGGTAGTCTGACTAACAAGAAACACAAGAAACTATTTGCATTAATGCCTACAAGGAAATGGCTAGAAGAAAAAGTATTACCAGATATAAAGAAACAAGTTGAAAGAATTAATCTTATTCATATTGTTATCTTCTCCAAAAAGTCCCCATAGGCAGTGTGCTTCTAAGCTATGTGCATGAGTGCATGCTTAGGCGCTAAGTCGTGTCTGCCTCTTTGTGACCCCATGGATGCTAGGGTGCCAGGCTCCTCTGTCCATGGGATTTCCCAGGCAAGAACACTAGAGTGGGCTGCCATTTCCTTCTCCAGGGAAATGTTCCCAACCTAGGGATTAAACCCATTGAATCTGCATTAGCAGGCAAATTCTTTACCACTGAGTCACCAGGGAAGCCTCTACTGATATGTACATACACTCAAAGACTTAAATCCCTCATATGTACCTGTCAAAAAACTATTTTGACATGCTTACTTAGAACAGAGGATAACTTACTATTCTCAAAGCAAGCTAACTCCTGTCTAAACTTTCTCTCTCAATCTGAACTACTATAGGATGGCTCTTTGATGGGAAGCATACTCTGCCCTTTCCAACTTCACATCATCCTGCTCTATTACATGCCAGTGTCTCTGAAGGCTATAAAAAGAGCCATATTAACAAAGTATAGATATTCTGAATAAAAAGATTCTCAGTCCTTATCACTACATACGCGGGGCTTCCCTCATAGCTCAGTCAGTAAAGAATCTACCTGCAATGCAGGAGACCCGGGTTCGAGTCTTAGGTTGGGAAGATCCCTGGAGAAGGAAATGGCAACCCACTCCAGTATTCTTGCCTGGAGAATCGCATGGACAGAGGAGCCTGGCAGGCTGCAGTCTATGGGGTCACAAGAGTTGGACACAACTTAGTGACTAAACCACCACCACCACATATACTTATGATTATGCTTGGTTACTCAGTTGTGTCTAACTGTGCAACATGCCAGGTCTGGAGGCGCCTGATCTGCAGCCTGCCAGAGTCCTCTGTCCATGGAATTTTCCAGGCAATAATACAAGAGTGGGGTGCCATTTTCTACTCCAGGGAATCTTCCCAACCCAGGGATCGAACCTGCATCTCTTGTGTCTCTTGCATTTGCAGGTGGATTCTTTACCACAGTGTCACCTGGAAAGCCCTGTATACGCTTATATATAGCTTTTAAACAATTTAGGTTATTATTATAATAGAAGGTATTAAAACATGTTTTATAATTAGAGGGCAAGATGAAGTATTACCTGTATACTATTTAAAAAACCCTAGTACCGTATTTCTCTTTTTGATACAACTGAAGAAATTTAAAATCTGCTGCTATTCCTCAATGGCATCTCTACAAGTGACCTAACTATATTCTTAACTAACAGAAACCTTTTCTAACAATCCTAAACACTTTTAAATTCAACAATTCCACTTCTAGGAATTTGTGTCTCCTACAATAACTACAGATATGTGCAAACATTTAGATGCAAGTAGGTTCACTGCAGCAGTACTTTAAAATAGTAACAATAGATTTAAAGTCATTTGAATTACTTAGTAAAACATTATGTATAATGACACAGAAAGTTAATCATGACATATCAAGTGAATCAGGTTACAAATCTGTATGTACTATATAAAAACATTTTTAAAAAGTGTCAAGTTGTTTAGTTATGTTTTAAAAATTGTCTAAAAATTAGTGTATATTAGTTTAGTAATTTATATATATATATATATATATCTCATGGCTATAAAGCATTTAAAAATATTTGGCCTAAAACAATATCATATAATATTTCTCTTGATAAAAATGACACATGTACTTAACTACTAAAATGAACAAGGGGTCATTAAAAAGCAAAAAAATGCAACCTGTCTCTATTTCCTGTCTTATTTTTTGTTGAGCTGTCGTCCACAGGTTTGAGGATCCAATAAGGTTGACAGACAGCTTATGAAGCTTAAAGGTTACCTGTGGCTATAAAGTAGTTTTATTCAGTATGTATGTATATTTTGCAGGTTTAAAAGTTTTACTTCTTACTAGCTAGACACTTCCCAGAAAAATAAATGAAGGGGACATAAGGTACACAAAGATGGAATAACTATTATTTCACTGTTTTTTAATGTCATACATCAAGGTCATACAATTTTGCCAATAAAGTTTTTACAATATTCAAAAATATTATTTGAACTGAAGGAGACTTTTTTTTACATAGTCAAGGCTTCCTCAGGTACTTCCCTTTAATCTCCCACACCCAGATGAGGCCAATCCAGCAACTAAGCTCAAACCTCTCATTGTGTTTTGATCCTGTTTGTTCTATCCTTGCAGGATATTTGCTTTGGAAGAGGAGATTTATAGCTGAAGAACTATGACTTAAACAGCTTATTTGCTAAGATAAACCAACATGCATTAGTATTAAGGTTAAAAAAAAAAACTATTACCTACTGGACTGCTAATTAATAAAAACAACCCTTTCTTTAAAAGAAAAAAAAGTACACAGAGATCAAGTTTATAAATAATTCTAATGCTTTTTCTAGACAGATAATCACAAGTAATAATTTTAAAAAATCCTCCAACAAACAACATAATAAACCTGAACCATAAAATAAAAGTCTTTGTTAAAAAAAAATACAAGCAAAGTTTTAAACAGATAAATGTTCACTTGTATATATAATAAAAAGCTTATTTACTACCCAAAGAGTTCTTACAAATCAATAAAAAGTGATTAACAGTTCAATATAAAAATAGGAAAAGGTCATGAACAAGTTAACATAAAAAGAAAAATAAACTGCAATAAATATTAAAAATTGTTTAACTTTATTCATAATTAATAGAAGACATTTTAAATGAGATATTTTTCATCTTTTAGAGTGGAAGGCTAAAAACTTTGATAATACTAAATAATGTATTAAATACATCTAATACTAAATAGCTTAGGGAATAGCATTCTCACAGATTATTAGTTGCTGACTTAACTTTTTAACAGAACAATTTGGCAATATTTAGAATTAAAAGGGGACGAGGGGGTGACAGAGGATGAGATGGTTGGATGGCGTCACCAACTCGATGAACGTGAGTCTGAGCAAGCTCCGGGAGCTGGTGATGAACAGGGAAGCCTGGCGTGCTGCAGTCCATGGGGTCGCAAAGAGTTGGACACGACTGAGCAACTGAACTGACTGAGTTAAAAAGACACATTTTTTTAACCTTAAATTTTGATTTCTAGAAATTTATCCTATAAATCTAGCTAAAAGAAATATGCTTAAGGAAGGCTGAACACTTGTAGCATAGTTTGTAACAGCAAATTTTAAAAACTCAAGTAAACAAATTCAAATTCTTTTCTCACAGAAATTGCACCCTAGTCTACAAAAGACATATGTATACAGTAATTTTTTTTTTTAAGCCTCAAAGTATTATTTCACAATGTTCTGTACTGGCTGGGAATTAGCAATTAATGTTTCTATTTTTGGAAAATCTGTAAGGAAGCTGATAATACTTTGGAGACTGAAAATTCAAAGTTAATTTATTTTTAGTACTATTAAGACACACACACCTTTTTCTTGGACACATCAGTATACATCCTTCTTCATGGGTAGGCAAAATGCTTTGCTTAAAACAGGGATCATGTTCATAGAATTGCAGTGAAGAAGATCAAAACAACTTAAATATGGGCTCCAGTGAGAACTTGATGCTCTAAAATAATTTGAATTGTTTCTAGCTTCTCTTTTAATAGCTCAACCCTCAAAAGCTAGCTGGAGCTTGTAATAAAAGGACGTCTTTTCCAGGGGAAACCACAGAACCCTCTTTCAAAAAAATCCCTTAGGTGTGGCATTTGACTTTTTCTTTTTACTTAACCCAAGTAATAGGTGGTTATGCATCTCAGTAAACAAAAAACTTCACTGACTTGTAAGATTGCAGAAAAATAATGAACAACAATGGAATAAAGTCTTAGGAAAAGGTTGAAATAAAGAAAGCTCCCATTTGTGACAAACCCTTCTTAATAAACTCAGCCTAGTCCACTAGGTTACCACGTCATCTGATATTATAAAGCAGCATATATACAACTATCCTGACCAGAGGCCTGACATAAATATTAGCTTGGAGAAGCTAACATTTAATAAAGTTATTAAAACTTCTATTTAAAAATATTTATCACAGTTTTGTGATTCTTACATCCCTAAAATTTAAACAACTTTGTCTATGATGCCATAATCTCTTAGAAATACTACTATTAAAGAAGTCAGTAGGAACAGTCCTTTTTCCCACTGATCCTTCCAATCACTGAGGGGTGGTCAATATACGATCATAGAGGAAGGAGTGTAATCGTTCCTTTAAATTTCAATAACTGATATTATGAGCACAAACAGAATGCAAAGTCTTCACTGCGTAACCTTTTGTTAATTTATCAATTCCAATTTTTTTTCTTATACAAAAGGAGGCTTTATTTATAATTCTTTAATGTGCAATTTGAAAACTGAGAAAGCTGAAAAACCAAAAGTATTTTTATGTTTGTTGTAACTCTTATAACAGCAAAACCTGAACAAGGGTAATAATTCATATATTTCACTGCAGAAATATTCATGCTTGATTATAGTATGTTTCTCTACAACAACTGAAGATATTAACTAATAAAGAGAATATACATCATACTACCTTTATGAAATTTGAAAAATTCTAAATTCTGAAACACTAATAGCCCCCAAGCGGGGTTAAATGAAGGGTGTGGATTTGATTAGATTCTGTTTTGTTATTTCTTTAGTAGGTGACTATAGTACATATGCTAAAGCATATTTAATATTTAAAAATAAAAATTTGAGAAGGCCTAAATCTTAGACCTTTTTTTGTGACACGCTGTAACAGGTAACCAAGACCACTAGCAACATAACCCACAAAATTAATGAAACAAATATGCTTTCACAACTATGAAACCTCCCCTAATTGATCCAAGTCTGATGGAGTATCTTCCTGTAGTGTTCCCTGAGTACCTCAAACTTCTTCTTCAGAGCTGTCATGGCACCCCACTCCAGTACTCTTGCCTGGAGAATCCCATGGACGGAGGAGCCTGGTGGGCTGCAGTCCATGGGGTCACTAAGAGTCGGACATGACTGAGCGACTTCACTTTCACTTTTCACTTTCATGCATTGGAGAAGGAAATGGCAACCCACTCCAGTGTTCTTGCCTGGAGAATCCCAGGGACGGGGGAGCCTGGTGGGCTTCTGTCTGTGGGCTTCCGTCTATGGGATAGCACAGAGTCGGACACGACTGAAGCAACGTAGCAGCAGCAGCAGCAAGCTCAGTGATGGCTAGTACTGCTGTCTTTAATTTTATCTACCAGTGATGCTCAGTATCTACCTCAATGCTTGGTGAATCATACATACATACTTGATTAAAATAATAATTGAATTGAAGAGCAGGAGATAAGTTTCAGAGAATTTTCTAAGGACCTCCACATAGTTCACTGGAAGTCTCTTAGTCATGTCTGACTCTTTGTGATCCCATGGACTATAGAGTCCATGGAATTTTCTAGGCCAGAATACCAGAGTGGGTAGCCTTTCCCTTCTCCAGGGGATCTTTCGAACCCAGGGATTGAACCCAGGTTTCCTGGGTTCATTGCATTGCAGGAGGATTCTTTACCAACTGAGCTATCAGGAAAGCCCTCACATAGTTCAAGGTACTCAGAAATGGGCAGGCACTCCTCTCATTCAACCTCTGTCTTGTGTGAGTGTTCAGTCGCTCAGTCTTGTCCAACTCTTTGTGACCCCATGAACTGTAGCTACCAGGCTTCTCTGTCCAAGGAATTCTCCAGGCAAGAATACTGGAGTGGGTTGCCATTTCCTACTCTAGGAGATCTTCCTGACCCAGAGAACGAACCTGAGTCTCCTGCATTGGCAGGCAGATCCTTTGCCATTGCGCCACCTGGGAAGCCCAACTTTTATCTTATCATTATTTAATAGCTCTTTTTCATCTTATTTTACCAAAATATTTTAACAGCTATCCATTCAGTGACATTTCTGTTGTAAGACAATCATGTTTATTATTATTTAATTTATTTTTTGGTAATCTTTCATGTTAATGATTACTATTACTTGTCTTTTTAAATTAACTATTTTAAATACTTATATTTGGTAACTTAAATTTTTCCTGCATCTTCATTGCTATTGACATTTTTTTAAAAACTGTGTACAATTATTAATAGCATCAGTATCAACAATGAACAGATCTGAAGTCCTAATAATACTGCTGCTGCTGCTAAGTCATTTCAGTCGTGTCCGACTCTGTGCGACCCCATAGATGGCAGCCCACCAGGTTCCCCCGTCCCTGGGATTCTCCAGGCAAGAACACTGGAGTGGGTTGCCATTTCCTTCTCCAATGCATGAAAGTGAAAAGTGAAAGTGAAGTCGCTCAGTCGTGTCCGACTCTGGCGACCCCATGGACTGCAGCCCACCAGGCTCCTCTGTCCGTGGGATTTTCCAGGCAAGAGTACTGGAGTCGGGTGCCAGTGCCTACACTTCAGTATATAGTCAAATAACACTAACTGGTTTTCTATATTCACCACAGCTGAGCATTGCCCTTTCCCATTATTTTATTTTTCTCATTTTTATCGGTAGGACTGGCTTAAATCTTGACTCAGATTCTCTGTATTCATTTATATTTGAAAGAGATAAAAATCTAACTCCTCCTTCCTTGTTTCTTACACTAGCTAGTGGCACTTTGAAGTTTAAAATTCCTATTTCTAAAATAAGTAGGAACTGGGAGCACCACAGACAGATCGAGCTAACTGCCCCGTTTGTGATCTTTTATGTTTCTGAATATGCATGATTCCTGGTACTTAATTTTGGCTCAGGCTTTGGTTTCTTTAGAAGTTTTGACCTTGCCATGATCTTTGGTTTCTTTAAATAGGATTCTGTACTTTTTCAGAGGATTGAGATGATTTCAAAAGGTCAGAGTGTGGTTGGGCATTTTACCACTGCTCATGAAGCAATATGAGCAACTGAAAGTCATAGACACCAGCAACTCTTGGCTCCCTCAGTTCAGTTCAGTTCAGTCGCTCAGTCATGTCCGACTCTTTGCGACCCCATGAATCGCAGCACACCAGGCCTCCCTGTCCATCTCCAACTCCCAGAGTTCACTCACACTCACGTCTATCGAGTCGGTGATGCCATCCAGCCATCTCATCCTCTGTTGTCCCTTTGTCCTCTTGCCCCCAATCCCTCCCATCACCAGGGTCTTTTCCAATGAGTCAACTCTTCACATGAGGTGGCCAAAGTATTGGAGCTTCAGCATCAGTCCTTCCAATAAACACCCAGGACTGATCTCCTCTAGGATGGATTTGCTGGATCTCCTTGCAGTCCAAGGGACTCTCAAGAGTCTTCTTCAACACAATTCTTTGGTGCTCAGCTTTCTTCACAGTCCACCTCTCACATCCATACATGACCACAGGAAAAACCATAGCCTTGACTAGATGAACCACTGTAGGCAAAGTAATGTCTCTGCTTTTGAATATGTGATCTAGGTTGGTCATAACTTTCCTTCCAAGGAGTAAGCGTCTTTTAATTTCATGGCTGCAATCACCATCTACTGTGATTTTGGAGCCCCCCAAAATAAAGTCTGACACTGTTTCCACTGTTTCCCCATCTATTTCCCATGAAGTGATGGGACCAGATGCCATGATCTTTGTTTTCTGAATGTTGAGTTTTAAGCCAACTTTTTCACTCTCTTTCACTTTCATCAAGAGGCTTCTGAGTTCCTCTTCACTTTCTGCCATAAGGGTGGTGTCATCTGCATATCTGAGGTTATTGATATTTCTCCTGGCAATCTTGATTCCAGCTTGTGTTTCTTCCAGTCCAGCATTTCATCATGATGTACTCTGCATAGAAGTTAAATAAGCAGGGTGACAACATACAGCTTTGACGTACTCCTTTTCCTATTTGGAACCAGTTTGTTCCACATCCGTTCTAACTGTTGCTTCTTGACCTGCATACAGATTTCTCAAGAGGCAGGTCAGGTGATCTGGGATTCCCATCTCTTTCAGAATTTTCCAGTTTATTGTGATCCACACAGTCAAAGTCTTTGGCATAGTCAATAAAACAGAAATAGATGTTTTTCTGGAACTGTCTTGCTTTTTTGGCGATCCAGCGGATGTTGGCAATTTGATCTCTGATTCCTCTGCCTTTTCTAAAACCAGCTTGAACATCTGGAAGTTCACGGTTCATGTACTCCTGAAGCCTGGCTTGGAGAATTTTGAGCACTACTTTACTAGTGTGTGCTGCTGCTGCTGCTAAGTCGCTTCGGTCGTGTCCGACTCTGTGAGACCCCAAAGATGGCAGCCCCCCAGGCCCCGCCGTCCCTGGGAGTCTCCAGGAAAGAACACTGGAGTGGGTTGCCATTTCCTCCTCCAATGCGTGAAAGTGAAGGCGCACAGTTGTGTCCGACTCTTAGTGACCTCATGGACTGTAGCCTACCAGGCTCCTCCATCCATGGGATTTTCCAGGCAAGAGTACTGCAGTGGGGTGCCATTGCCTTCTCCCTACTTGTGTGTGAGATGAGTGCAACTGTGTGGTAGTTTGAACATTCTTTGGCGTTGCCTTTCTTTGGGATTGGAATGAAAACTGACCTTTTCCAGTTCTGTGGCCACTGCTGAGTTTTCCAAATTTGCTGGCATACTGAGTGCAGCACTTTTACATCCTCTTTCAGGAAAGATGATTCTTAAAGCATCATCTTTCAGAATTTGAAATAGTTCAATTGGAATTCCATCACCTCCACTGCTGCTGCTGCTGCTAAGTCGCTTCAGTCGTGTCTGACTCTGTGCGACCCCATAGACTGCAGCCCACCAGGCTCCACCGTCCCTGGGATTCTCCAGGCAAGAACACTGGAGTGGGTTGCCATTTCCTTCTCCAATGCATAAAAGTGAGCTTTGTTCATAGTGATGCTTTCTAAGGCCCACTTGACTTCATATTCCAGGATGTCTGGCTCTAGGTCAGTGATCACACCATTGTGATTATCTTAGCTTCCTAAGGCCCAATAAAAATAACTTACCCTTCTGAAAACTTTGAGGAAGGTGGCTTCTGACATGGCTTCCAATGAGGCCTGCCTTTTGGTATTTACACCATTGCATAATCCCCTCCCCACTGGTGAGGACTGGACCCAAGGATTTGGTTGTAATGAACAGAACATGGCAAAAGTGATGGAATGTCACTTCTAAGACTGCGATAAAAGTCTGTGGCTTCCACTCTGCTAGTGTACTCTCTCTCTCTGTCTTCCTTGGCCATTCCAGTGAAGCCACCTGCCAAGTTCTGAGATGCTACATGGACAGACCTACATCAGATCAGATCAGATCAGATCAGTCACTCAGTCGTGTCTGACTCTTTGTGAGCCCATGAATCACAGCACGCCAGGCCTCCCTGTCCATCACCAACTCCCAGAGGTCACTCAGACTCACATCCATCGAGTCAGTGATGCCATCCAGCCATCTCATCCTCTGTCGTCCCCTTCTTCTCCTGCCCCCAATCCCTTCCAGCATCAGAGTCTTTTCCAATGAGTCAACTCTTCGTATGAGGTCGCCAAAGTACTGGAGTTTCAGCTTTAGCATCATTCCTTCCAAAGAAATCCCAGGGCTGATCTCCTTCAGAATGGACTGGTTGGATCTCCTTGCAGTCCAAGGGACTCTCAAGAGTCTTCTCCAACACCACAGTTCAAAAGCATCAATTCTTCGGCACTCAGCCTTCTTCACAGTTCAGCTCTCACATCCATACATAACCATAGGAAAAACCATAGCCTTGACTAGGCGAACCTTTGTTGGCAAAGTAATGTCTCTGTTTTTGAAAATGTGATCTAGGTTGGTCATAACTTTCCTTCTAAGGAGTAAGCGTCTTTTAATTTCATGGCTGCAGTCACCATCTGTAGTGATTTTGGAGCCCAGAAAAATAAAGTCTGACACTGTTTCCACTGTTTCCCCATCTATTTCCCATGAAGTGATGGGACCGGATTCCATGATCTTCGTTTTCTGAATGTTGAGCTTTAAGCCAACCCTTTCACTCTCCACTTTCACTTTCATCAAGAGGCTTTTGAGTTCCTCTTCACTTTCTGCCATAAGGGTGGTGTCATCTGCATATCTGAGGTTATTGATATTTCTCCTGGCAATCTTGATTCCAGCTTGTGTTTCTTCCAGTCAAGCGTTTCTCATGATGTACTCTGCATATAAGTTAAATAAACAGGGTGACGATATACAGCCTTGACGTACTCCTTGTCCTATTTGGAACCAGTCTGTTGTTCCATGACCAGTTCTAACTGTTGCTTCCTGACTTGCTTACAAATTTCTCAAGAGGCAGATCAGGTGGTCTGGGATTCCCATCTCTTTCAGAATTTTCCACAGTTTATTGTGATCCACACAGTCAAAGGCTTTGGCATAGTCAATAAAGCAGAAATAGATGTTTTTCTGGAACTCTCTTGCTTTTTTCCATGATCCAGCGGATGTTGGCAATTTGATCTCTGGTTCCTCTGCCTTTTCTAAAACCAGCTTGAACATCAGGAAGTTCACGGTTCACATATTGCTGAAGCCTGGCTTGGAGAATTTTGAGCATTATTTTCCTAGCTTGTGAGATGAGTGCAATTGTGCAGTAGTTTGAGCATTCTTTTAGCAGGGAACTAAAGAAAGCCTGAGGCCTTGAGTGTGAGAAGAACTGAGTAGCTTTAGTTTAACAGCTTGTGAGATCTGAATCCTGACAACAGCCACGTGGGTCACCTAGAAAGCAGATCCTCCCCAGTCAGGCCGAGAGATTACTGCAGCTTGCGACACACCTGGAACCACAGGGCTCAGCTAAGCTTTACTGAGATCCTTCATCCAAAGAAATGAAATTAATAATGAAAGTGAAAAGAAAGTGTTAGTTGCTCAGTCATGTCTGACTCTGTGCGACCCCGTGGACTGTATGTAGCCTGCCAGGCTCCTCTGTCCATGGAATTTTCCAGGCAAGAATACTGGAATGGATTGCCATTCCCTTCTCCAGGAGATCTTCCCAATGCAAGGATCAAACTGGGCCTCCCACATTTCAGTTCGATTCTTTACCATCTGAGCCACAGGGAAGCCCAGGGAAATAATAATAGTTTAAAGCTATTAAGTTTTGGAGTAATTTGTTAGAGAGAAGAAGATAACTAGGCTAATATAAAACCTCAAAAGCAAAATATTTTTGTCTTACAAAATATAACAAAATTATGTTTTCAAATTATGTACCTAGCTGGTTAATGTGTATCTTTTTTAAAAGGCATAGAGTGTGTAAGATCTTTTATTTACTTATTTTTATTTTTTGGCCCCACCACATGGCTTGCAGGATCCTAGTTCCTCATCCATGGATGGAACCTGTGCAGCCGAAGTATGAAGTCCTAACCATTGGACAACCAAGAAATTCCTTGGTTAATGTGTATTCATTCTATCTTTTAATATGATACAAGTACATTATTAGCAGGAAATAAATGTATATAGGAAGGATGAGTTCTGGAACAAAATAGTGACACGTATGTATAGATGATGTAATTTTAAGACGTAAAGTGATTCTTGGCAAGATGCTTCAATGAAAATTTTGGATAAAAATGATATATTCTATGGGAAGGAAAAATATACTAACTAAATAATGTTCTTAGGTTATATCTGTTATTGTAGACATCAATCATATCACAGAATGTTATCTGGTCTCCTCATATAGCCTAATGGTAAGATTATCATGCAAGAAAACTGAAGGTTATCGTCTTTTCATTAGAATTTTAAACTCTAAATATAAGTGATCACTTAATATTTAAGGGACATAAATGTCAAATATTTTCTTAAATGGAGTGTGCACACATGCTCAGTTGTGTCCAATTCTTTGCAACCCATGGACTGTAGCCCACCAGGCTCCTCTGTCCATGGAATTTTCTAGGCAAGAATACTGGGGCAGGTTGCCATTTCCTACTCCAGGGGATCTTCCCAACCCAGGGCTTGAACCTGCATCTCTTGTGTCTCCTGCACTGACAGGCAGATTCTTTACCAACTGGACCACCTGGGAAGCCCTTCTTAAGTGGACTAACAATTCTGAAGGATTATCTGTTAATAAACGAAAGCCCGTTCCTTGAGAAATTAAGATCCCAAGAAGGACAGCTATTAGGATGTCCTGCATACTACTCAAACTCTTAGAAACGTCCTTCTCTTTCATCTCTGTTCTTCCTCTGGTTTTCTCAATCTCAACAAAGGTATTTCTGTCTATAAGGTTGCTCAAGACAAAAGTTTGGGCATTCTCCAAAACATTCCACATCGTTATACAGGAAGTTTATTGCTCAGATTTCATGTACATCTCAAGTTCCCACCATCTCCATCTCCAATGAGACTCCCTTGGTCCAAGTCATCACAGTGTCTCATGACTGCTATTTCTTCCTAGTGAGTCTCTCTACTTCTTTTCTTATTCAAATTCATCCTCCACAGAGCATTCAGGGTTAGTCTTTTAAATATGCAAATAAGAACATGTACTCTTATTAAAACCGATCAATGAATTCCACTGTTTAAATTAAAAAATGGAAACAGACAAAAACCTTGACAAGGGTTACAAGGTTCCTCCAGATCTGACTCTACAAGACTACTCCATCCTTCTTTTTTGTTGCAAGCTGCCCTCTGGCCACAAAGATCTTTCTTCAGTTTCTCCCACACACCATCTTTGGTTTGGCTTACACACAGAAGGGCCTCCCCCTGGCTAATTGCTATTTACACTCTCGACCCCAGCTTAGTAATACCATCCTCCCTTTAACACAAATCTGAATTACATCTGTTTTATTCTCTTACAGTTTGTAGAGAATTTTCCCTCATCATATTAAGTACAAATTATAGTAATACATTTATTTGTATGCATATTTACTACTTATCTCTTCTGAAAGGTTTGCTTCATGAACTCAATGTACAGTTTGTCTTCATTCACCCATGCCTGACACTATGTGTTTTTAAAATATTTGTAGAATAAAAACATGAATAAAATGGTTTAAGAGCTTGCTTATTATTATTGGTGAAATATTTAAATTATGGCCTTTCATCCATTAAGGAACTTTCTCTTTTATCTTTTTATTTATAATAAAATACATTAATTTCTGAGAAGTGAAAATATTATCATATTTATATCGACAGGACTATTCACTTCTTCAATCAATTCAGCTGTAATGATTTATATTTACTTTTTCACTTTACAGTAACTCATTAGGACATCTATATCAACTAATTATGAATACAAATAATCACTGTCTAGTACTCAAAAGGGCTATTTCTGAAAGTGACAAAATCTGTCAGGAAAAGAGTGTCAAAGCTATGTTTTATCATGAAAGTACAGTTTCTTTAAAGAATTGGACAACTGAATGGGTTAGCTATTTGAGACAACAAAATTTTAACAAGTAATGAAGTATTATATTAAGCAGGAACTATTATTACTATTATTTTTTTAATTTGGCTGCACTGGCTCTTAGTTGCAGCATGCAGGATCTAGTTCCCTGACCAGGGATTGAACTTACACTCCTGCTTTTGGAGTGTGAAGTCTTAGCCACTGGGTCACAAGGTAAGTCCCAGGAATTATTTAAAATGAGCAAGACAACATGATTATAAAGGAACTTTTTTGACGCATTCATTTTATTCCCAGCTTTATAACACAGTTATTTAATCAGTGTAGAGTTTACTGTGTTAAATTGTATTTAAATGTATTTAAAGTTTTTAATGCATTAAAAACATCCATTTTGGGGGCTTCCCTGTGGCTCAGATGGCCAAGAATTCACCTGCAATCCACGAGACCTGGGTTTGATCCCTGGGTTGGGAAGATCCTCTGGAGAAGCAAATGAATTCTAGTATTCTTGCCTGGGAAATCCCATGGACAGAGGAGCCTAGTGGGCAATACAGACTGTGGGGTCGTGAAGAGTCAGACATGACTGAGTGACTAACACACTTTCAATTCATTTTTGCAATCTATTATAATTGTATGAAACCAATATAAAATTCAATGACTAAAGATAAAAATTTTATTAACAGGTGCCAGTTTCATTCCCTAAATAAGAAATATGATTCATTAATTTGCTTAAAGATCACTAACATGTAGCTTTTCAGAATAATTACTTAAAATGTATTCCCATGATATAAACATTTTGTTTTACTGTTAACTGGATTTATTATTCAAAAACTTATAATCAGTGCTACAACCAATTTATACCATACAATAAATGATGTATATTGTTAAAATCAAATGTTCTCAGAGTCAGTCTCATCAAAACATACCTTTTTGATTCATGCATTCACTTACAGTTTGCTTACAATTGCTTCATAGAGATAGGAATATGTACATTACAAGATTTTATTGATTTATTATAGAATATACTAAGCATACTCAGTAGACTGAAAAAGCTAGCTGTGGGGCTAGTATGTAACAGCAAATTGCAGAATATTTTAGAGCAAAATTAATGTTGGCATAAAAGCTAAATGCATAAACTGGACTAGTAAAGATTGTTAGTAAGTTCATAAAAAGTTCATAAAAGCTAAATGCATAAACTGGACTAGTAAAGATTGTTAGTAAGTTCACTAACAAATCAGGTCTTAGAGTTGTAGACTTTGCTCATGATGAAAGGAATATTATGTAAAATAATGAAAAAAAGAAAATGAAAGTGAAGTTGCTCAGTTGAGTCCCACTCTCTGCAACCCCATGGATTACAGTCCATGGAATTCTCCAGGCCAGAATACTGGAGTAGGTAGCCATTCCATTCTTCAGGGGATCTAGGGGATCTTCCCAACTCAGGGATTGAACCCAGGTCTCCTGCATTGCAGGCAGATTCTTTACCACTGAGCCACCGGGGAAGCCCATAATATATAATAATATTTAATTTAGCTTTACATACATTGGAGTACAGACCCAAAACAAGTATAATGTGCTACCTGTGGAAATATTTTAGCAAACAAAGGTTGAAAAACCACTGTTATTTCATTTTAAAAGTAAAATGCCAAGAATTTCAAATATCTCACAAGCAGTTATTTAATACCATAAGACATTATGAAATTTTAATCTATTAATACTTCCTTATATGTATATCAAATACCATGTGATGTTACATATGAATACTAAAGAGTGTACTTAACATAAAACTTAAAAAACAATCAATGCAAGTTAACTTCTTTATCTTATACCAATACAAGAAGGATACTTAAAACTCTGCCTAGTGAATATGCATTACTACTAAAGGGAATTAAGAGTCAAGAAAGGTGAGGAAACATTGCTATAACATTGCTGAGGTTTTTGATCATTTTAAACCCAGAAAAGTTTCAATTAATGATGGAGGAAGTAAAGTCATTGATTTTTATACTGCCAAGTGAAATGCAGCAAGCTAGAATAACTGGTTAGTTTTATTAAGGTATCTTATTAAGATGGCTTATTAACTACTCACTATTGTTTTCACAGGGCTTTATGCTGATACTAAACTTTAAAATGTAGGATTCTTTCCTTCCTAACTTTCATAAAAGTCATATATAATTAGCACTGAATGAAATTTTCTAATGTCAACATTTCAAATTTTGATTAAGAGGGAATACAAATCAACCTTATTCAAGTTTAATTCAAAAGACTGGCAACATCCGTTGGGAGACTAGAAGAGATAATATATCAATGTACCTTCAAACTTCAGACTAAGCCAGGGGCCTACAAAGTAAAAGTAATATTCCACTTATTAAGCAGAATCAGCACAGTCATTTTCTCTTTCCGACTTATCTTTGATTCATAAAAACCAAATATTCTCAAATTGAAATAAACACTTAGGGTCTAGAATACAATCACAGCCTTACTGTTGATAGATATAATAACCCATCTACCAAGATGATTGAAATAAAGGCAAAGCAGCAGTTGAAAAAAGTGGTGCAGGTAATGACCATAAAGTAAGAAATGGAAATTCAGAGAGTGGTAGGCTTTCTGGACAGTATATAATTAAAAACCTGGTCAATTTCCATAGAGTGGGAAGAACCATAGTTTTTCAGCTCCACTGTATGACTATTATTTCTGAACACGAAACACCATTCAATAGAAATCATACAAACTAGGAAAACTAAGTAAGCTGTTTTTATTTCTGAATGAGGGTAAACGAGAAGTGTACACTGAGAGTGTCTTTTTCATCTATAGAATATTCAGGGCTAAACTGTATGACTATTATTTCTGAACACAAAACACCATTCAATAGAAATCATACAAACTAGGAAAACTAAGTAAGCTGTTTTTATTTTTGAATGAGGGTAAATGAGAAGTGTACTCCGAGAGTGTCTTTTTCATCTACAGAGTACTACTACTACTACTAAGTCGCTTCAGTCGTGTCCGACTCTGTGCGACCCCAAAGACGGCAGCCCACCAGGCCCCGCCGTCCCTGGGATTCTCCAGGCAAGAACACTGGAGTGGGTTGCCATTTCCTTCTCCAATGCATGAAAGTGAAAAGTGAAAATGAAGTCACTCAGTCGTGTCCGACCTCAGCGACCCCATGGACTGCAGCCCACCAGGCTCCTCCGTCCATGGGATTTTCCAGGCAAGAGTACTGGAGTGGGGTGCTATTGCCTTCTCCACATCTATAGAGTATTCAGGGCTAAATCTAGGGAGAGGTGAATGGGACACTCAATTCAGATGAACAATTTAAAGAGGTATAAAAATGCTCATTATCAAGATAAATAATATTTTAATGCAACATTTCAAAAAATAAAAATTAACACAAAAACCCCATGATAAAAAAAACCCCCAAATTTAAATAAAGGATCAGTACCTAGTCTAAGATTGATAAAATCTCTAAGGCAAAACTTTATAGTGAGTTTCTTTAAAAGATCAATTTTGATAAAAGGTTGAATGATTTAGGTCTATCTTCTATGATTTACATAAGCACAGAATATTTGAGTAAGAAAAATTTCTAAAGTAAATTTTAATAATAAATCCCTAAATATTGTTTGAAGGCACTTGACATCTTAAATCCCCATGTCTAAGCCCTCTCTGATTTTTAAGCTCTAAACTCTTTGGTATATGCTAAGTAAGTTTCCCCAAACTAGACTGACTGACTCTAGTGCCAAAGTAGCTTCTTTTAACTCATTACATGGCTGATGGAATGGTCTTCACTTGAATTAATTACAGTAGGGGTTACAAGATGGTAGTTTTCTGATTCTATTACTCTATGTTAACTGCCACTCTCCTTCCATGGGGCTTCTCAGGTGGTACAGTGGTAAAAGAATCCACCAGCCAAAACAGGAGACACAAGAGATGCAGGTTCAAGCCTTGGGTTGGGAAGATCCCCTGGGGTAGGATATGGCAACCCACTCCAGTATTCTTGCCTGGAAAATTCCATGGACAGAAGAGCCTGGCGGGCCACAGTCCACGCAGTCACAGAGTTGGACGCGACTAAGCACAACAGCACAGCACATTCTTCTTTACAAAAGGCTTTCTTCTTTTCTAACTTCCATCTTTTTTTAAAAAAGTATCTTTATAGATCCTAAGTGTAGGAATTAAGTATTCTATAATCAAATACACTTCTTTGGATGCATCAGATCAGATCAGATCAGTCGCTCAGTCGTGTCCGACTCTTTGCGACCCCATGAACCGCAGCACGCCAGGCCTCCCTGTCCATCACCAGCTCCCGGAGGTCACTCAGACTCGCATCCATCGAGTCAGTGATGCCATCCAGCCATCTCATCCTCTGTCGTCCCCTTCTCCTCCTGCCCTCAATCCCTCCCAGCATCAGAGTCTTCTCCAATGAGTCAACTCTTCGCATGAGGTGGCCAAAATACTGGAGTTTCAGCTTTAGCATCATTCCTCCTAAAGAAATTCCAGGACTGATCTCCTTCAGAATGGACTGGTTGGATCTTCTTGCAGTCCAAGGGACTCTCAAGAGTCTTCTCCAACACCACAGTTCAAAAGCATCAATTCTTCGGCGCTCAGCCTTCTTCACAGTCCAGCTCTCACATCCATACATGACCACAGGAAAGACCATAGCCTTGACTAGGCGAACCTTTGTTGGCAAAGTAATGTCTCTGCTTTTGAATATGCTATCTAGGTTGGTCATAACTTTCCTTCCAAGGAGTAAGCGTCTTTTAATTTCATGGCTGCAGTCACCATCTGCAGTGATTTTGGAGCCCAGAAAAACAAAGTCTGACACTGTTTCCACTGTTTCCCCATCTATTTCCCATGCAGTGATGGGACCAGATGCCATGATCTTCGTTTGGATGCATACATTATTTCAATTTTGGTCTATGGGAAGTTTGTCAAGCTGTTCCCATGCCTTTTCTACATGACTCTATTAGTCTCTGAGCAAAAACCAGAAAGTTCTTGCTTTCTGGTACAAAATGATAATCTAGACTCACTGTACTTTTCATGATCCAGACCCAGAAGCTTTGATACCCTTTAATAAGAAATGTAGTCAGAAACTACATTTGGTGTAGTTTAGGTGTTTAAGTGTGTCCCTTGCTTCTAAGGCCTTTTCAATAAATGCTACGCTATGCTAAGTCACTTCAGTCGTGTCCGACTCTGTGTGACCCTATAGATGGCAGCCCACCAGGCTTCCCTGTCCCTGGGATTCTCCAGACAAGAACACTGGAGTGGGTTGCCATTTCCTTCTCCAGTGCATGAAAGTGAAAAGTTAAAGTGAAGTTGCTCAGTCATGTCCGACTCCTAGGGACCCCATGGACTGCAGCCTACCAGGCTCCTCCGTCCGTGGGATTTTCCAGGCAAGAGTACTGGAGTGGGGTGCCATTGCCTTCTCTGTTCAATAAATAAAGCTAAGGAAAAATATACATTTTTTAAAATCAAAATTCATACTGATAGTTTCAACTCAAATTGAGTATTACAGTTTCTTTTTCTTAATGCCATTTATTTTAGAGTGTAAATTTTGGCTCCTAATAATATTTACATAGCTCCTTAGTCCAACAATATGGAGAAAAGTTTTAAGATTTTAATAACCAGTAGTACAATTAAGTATGAATATACTGAGCAAAGTTTAAGATTACTTTGCATTTCTTCTTGTCCTTAAAACATATGCCTTTAATGATGCATAGTCAGAACTACTTCTAATAGTCAGAAGACACTTGAGTTAATTATTTTCTCTCTATAAGAATCTACCAATCTGATATAGTCAGGTACATTTATTTCTATTTGTATTCATCTTCATGGGTGCTTTTTAATTTTTTCATTTGATTTTAATTTCTAAATATTTAAAACATATACATGGTTCAAAAGTCAAACTACACAAAAAGACATAGTCCAAAAAGTTGCATTACCATCCTATGCCTGTGTCTCTTTCCTATCTACCTCTAAAGGATAAACATCCTTCCTATTCTTTTTATCCTTATTTCTCACTTATATTATAAATACTTGATTTTTTTCCAATTAGCAATATGTCAATCAATATTCATGTATAGACATCTTCCTTACTATTTTCCGTGGTGGCTCAGACAGTAAAGCGTCTGCCTATGATGTGGGAGATCCCGGCTCGATCCCTGGATCAGGAAGATCCTCTGGAGAAGGCAATGGCAACCCACTCCAGTATTCTGGCCTGGAAAATCCCGTGGATGGAGGAGCCTGGTAGGCTACAGTCCATGGGGTCGCAAAGAGTTGGACATGACTGAGTGACTAAACTTTCACTTTCATTTACTATTTTATTTTTTAAAGTTGCACTGTATCACACTACGCACTACCCCAGGTGGTGTAGTGGTAAAGAATCTGCCTGCAATGCAGGAGACTCAGGAGATGCAGGACTGATTCTTGGATCAGGAAGATTCCCTGGGGTAGGAAATGGCAACCCACTCTAGTGTGCTCGCCTGTAAAATCCCATGGACAGAGCCGCCTGACAGGCCACAGTCATGGGGTTGCAAAGAGTCAGATATGACTGAGTAAGCACATGTATTACACTATGCAAATATATGCATGGTTTATTCATCT
Source organism: Tragelaphus eurycerus (assembly GCA_935064755.1). Classification (NCBI taxonomy): domain Eukaryota; kingdom Metazoa; phylum Chordata; class Mammalia; order Artiodactyla; family Bovidae; genus Tragelaphus; species Tragelaphus eurycerus. The sequence goes on from CAKXYN010000038.1 coordinate 12,023,445, forward strand.
GCTCTCCGATTTGGGTTGTTTCTGTTTGCTATTAAAAATAATACTGTAGGGGGTTCTCTGATGGTCCAGTGGTTAAGACTGCTTCCACTGCAGGGGCACAGGTTTGATCCCTGATCAGCGAACTAGGATCCCACATGCCATGCAGTGCATTCACTAAATAATAGTAATGATGATAATAATACTACAATTCTTAGTCAAAAGGTAAATGTAATTTTGTTGTGTGTGCGTGCTAAGCTGCTTCAGTAGCGTCCAACTCTTTGTGACCCTATTGACTGCAGCCTGCCAGGTTTCCCTGTTCATGGGATTCTCCAAGCAGGAATACTGGAGTGGGTTGCCACGTCCTCATCCAGGGGATCTTCCTGACCTTGGAATAAAACTGGCATCTCATATTTCTCCTGCATTGGTAGGCTATTTCTTTGCTATTTCTTTACCACTAGCGCCACCTGGGAATCCCGTGATTTTGTTAGATACCATCAAATTCTCCACCATAGGGCCTTTTTTTCTTTTTGTTCCTCCCACTATTTTTCAATCTGACCAGTAATGTATGGGAAAGCACAGAATCCTCTTTACTTTTGATTTCCAAGGTCTATGTGGAGAATCACTTTTTCCAGTTACATGACATCTGTATCATCTCTGAGGCTAAAGTATTATTTTTCTAACTCACTCATTTCTGGTTCCAAAAGAGGTAATAATAATTTTTAATCTAAAATATATAAGTAGAAGATATTCTTCAGTCTATGGCTTGCATTTATAAAATGTATATTTTTCAAGTACTTCTATGTACATACATATTATTTGATTCTCACAATCATGTTTGGAAGTAGTTACAGCAAGTCTATCAGCTCCATCTTCCAGATGAGGAAACTGAGAAGAAACACAATCTAATTAACTTGTACACACCCAGTTAATGACACTCAAGCACCTTTAGTTTACTGGTATTTCTACTAAATACTTGGTTGTCTTCCTTTTAACTTTCAATTCTAGTATTTTATTATATGTTAGTGTCACTTATTAGATAAAAGTATTAGGAACACAGACTTATTCATTATATTTACTTCACATATAATAGAAATATGAAGGCTATTAATTAGTCATGTTCATCTTTTAAGTGTATTTTAGAAAATAAAGCTTACTTGTTTGGGTTTAGCTCAAGACTTTTATAAACTGTAAAGTGCTAGACAAGTCTAATAATAAAATTTGTTCTGGAAAAATACACCATATTTTAATTTACAGTAAGATTCAGTTATGTAAGCATTAGTAACAGGTGAGTATAGTGAACTACCTCTTGACTATATATACAATTATGAACTTCTAAAATCTTACAAAATCAAATGCAAAGTACCTTTCAAGAATGCATTAAAGTTCAAAGGCTCCTTTGTACCAAACAATGTCTCTTTGCATTTTCTAAAAAGGCAATAAAAAAGTTCTATTCCAATTGTAAAATATTTTGGCCTAAATTAATTAGACTGATTAATCTTTGAGAATGGCAACACAGATTTGCCCTATCAAGTGAGTTTTCAAGAAAATATTAAAGGATGACATTAACAAGTGTTATAAATTGAGAGTCCTCAAACGAAAGTAGTAAAATCAATGTGTAAATACAAACTCTGATTTTGGTCTGTTTCATAATGTAAACTGTTTTCCATAAAACACAATCTGTACATTTGTCATGTAGTTTTGAAGATAAATGTCATTTATTTTTGAAGTTGAAAAATAACAAAAAGACTTTAGACCCACATATAAAAGGTATTCTTTTTATCCTTTTCTGAGACGCTGACCTGTATATTCATTTAAAAATGAACACCACATCTTTACGTTATTAAATCTTTGTTTTGATCTATTAGTATTCACCAAAGTGCCATTTTATAAAACCTCACACTGAATAGACAAGGCTGGAGGTGACCATCTGCAGCTTTAGAGTCTGTGTTTGAATTGATGAAAAGAGCTTTGTGTTTTCATTGCCAAGTTTGATTCTTCCAGTCATTAGGCATTCCCCTCAGATCACATCAATGAAGCCGTACTCTCTTACACCCATGTGTTAAATTCTCTTCTCCTCATGGTTTCCTTTGCCAGCTCTACTCAAGAATGACTACAGCCTTAGCCACATTCTTCTCACAGCTGTGTCAAAAAGAGCATCAGAAAGTCTTCTTAAAACCCATATGTGTATCTGGTCAGTTCTCAGTCTTAGGGTCACCTCACATTGTGGTGTGATTATACAGAGATTCATTCTTGTTCTTGAACTGTGCCACTTCCATCATTCTGGGAAAGATTAGGCCCTCCAGTCAGTAGTAGAGAACTTCTTGGGACACTGATGTGAAATACACATAGCTCAGAAAGCAGATTAGTAAACTAAAGAAGGTGACATTTCAAGATTTTGAGCATGTTTATGTTATTTTTACCATTATGTAGCTTGTCAAATGGTACAACACAAAAAGAAAGAAGACACACTTTCATTATGCTTTTGGATACTATTGTATGTGAAGGAAAAAGTCGAATGATGATGCTGTTCCAAGAACTATTAGTTTGAATGCTATACATGTCAAAGTAATTAAAAAAATTAAAATAGTAAAGTTCAGTAATAGGTTCCAAAATACTATTTACTATATAAAATTTTCACTTCCAGTTAGCCTTTCCATAGGAACACCTAATGAAGTAATCTATAGTAGCAAAATTATTCTTTTCTTTATACTTAGGTTAAGAGCTGAAGAAAAAAATGATATTTGTTGAGTTGCTCAGGAATATATTAATAAAACAATATAAGAAAGAAAGGAGGAGGATTTCAGCTGCAATTATATACCATATTGCTACAGAATGCATTCTTTTCTCTGTAAATGTAAATGATGAAGAATGAAGTTTATGTGAGGACTGTGTTTGTGATTTCACTATCAGACAGAGTTACCCTGAAAGAAACAATATTCTTTCATTTATAGAGGGCCAAATGTGCACTTGGGAAAAATCCTTTAGTGGGGGATATAGACAAACATGGAATAATGGGAAGAAAGAATCAAACATGGAATCTTACAATCCAAGTAAAATTTGTATTTCTAGTTGTTCTTGGGTTCAATTTAGAATTTTTCAATTATATTCTGGGAATAAATCCTATATCTAGTAAAGCAGTATACAGCAGACTTTAGATGAATACACTGACAATTTATTAAAAAAAAAATCAGACCCTGATTTACGCAAGCATGTAAACATTCTCTGTATCATAGATAGATACATTATATCCATTCATCTGTGCTTTTAAGAATAGAGAAAGCAAAAGAGGAATTTCTGAATGAGTTATCAAGTATAATGAGGTTGAGCAACATCCAGGCAGGAACAATGAAAACTTTAAAAAATTGAATTTCTACAATAGCTTCCTTTTTTTCCTTGAGTACAAAAGAAGTATGCTAAAATATTCAGTGGTTGGTGATATTAAGTACCTTTCCTAGGAAGTTCAAATCACTTTATATATCTTATTTTTATCAATTCTAAAACTATTCTCAGGTAAGATAGATGAATTCTCCTATCTTTATGAAGTACCCTGGGGTCAAGGGTTAAACAATTAAGAAGGCTTTTAACTGGAGCTAAGAATAGAAACCTAGGAAAATGGTACTGATTAGAGCATAAGACCACCCTAAGGAATTTACATTTCATGTATATGCATGAAAATCACAATAGGACATCTCTGCAGTGTAAGAACTCTCGTACTTTTTTCAGCTTGTCAAGTTTCAGTTCAAGTGTACTTGATCATCATTAAGTGCGTCCTATAATTTTCCTAATAAAGGTCCATATAGTCAAAGCTATGGTTTTTCCAGTAGTCATGTACAGATATGAGAGTTGGACCATAAAGAAGGCTGAGCACCAAAGAATTGATGCTTTCAAATTATGGAGCTTGAGGAGATTTTTGGGAGGCCCTTGGACAGTAAGAAGATTTAACCCGTCAATCCTAAAGGAAATCAACCCTGAATATTCATTGGAAGGACTGATGCTGGAGCTAAAGCTCCAATACTTTGGCCATCTGATGCAGAGCCAACTGATTGGAAAAGACCCTGATGCTGAAGAAAAGACCTGAAGAAAAGACCCTGAAGGCAAAAGAAGCGGGCAGAAGAGGATGAGATGGTTAGATGCATCACTGACTCAATGGACATGAATTTGAGCAAACTCTGGGAGACAGTGGAAGACAGAGGAGCCTGGCGTACTGCAGTGCATAGGGTCGTAAAGAGTCAGACACGACTTAGTGACTGAACACTAATAAATAATTTCCCTAAAATAATAGGAACTCCTATTTTTTATTTCAATTACTGTAACACTGGGATTAATAAAAAACAATAAAAATTCCTGCATTTTATTTAGTCTTAAACAGAAACTATGAGTCTCTTATTCAACACTTCTATTCTTTTTCTCTCATTCCTCTCATGATCATCTGAAATGTGTTTTATCTATCTTAGTAGGCTGAGATGAATACTAGTCCAGTTCTAGATCACCTAGTGAAGACAGACTCCAAAATGAAGAAGCCAATTAAATGTAAGAAGTCATGTTGTGATTTAACTTTTTAGGCCCTACTTTCAGGCTGTTGATGATTCATTCCATAAAATTAACCATAAAACGGAACTTAAGAGGGACAGGGCAGATACTTAGGTTTAGAGAACCCCTCTTCTTCTTTACCCTGGATCTTCTACTTTGCACTTCATTGAAATTTCTCAATTTTAATAATCACAGATTAATCCTTCCCTGGTAGACAGCAATGAGCTAGACAATTAAAACTATGTTTCTTTTTCATGTCAAAGTGAGACGTTCCTTGAAGATCAAGGTATAAGCCTCAATTCTCTAGTTTTATAAAGAAATGAATATAATTATATCACCTATCAAACATGGTAGGTATTTCTGTATATAATAAAAGTAGCTCTAAGGAAAGCTACTTTATGTACTCAGTGTGTAAGAGAGGGGATCACTATACAAATATATAATGGAATTAAAGTTTTTATAAAATACATACTTGTTTGATAGAGTACAAGATGTATTTCATAAGTTAAATAGGTATTTAATTTAAAAACATGTGTTATGATTAAAAAACCCAGAACATTAAGTTCTTAAAAACCATATCATGTGTTCAAGAATAAAAATTAAGCGTGTTAGATTGTGTATATTTTGCAATGATTGTTTAGGAGGCATCTGAGTCCATTTTCCATATATAAATGACATAAAAAAGCTATATCTAATTACTTCTAGATAAGTTGGACAGAAGGTGCTGTCCAAAGCTGACGGGGGTGTTCAGTTGTACATAAACTATCACAAATAAATTAACTATTTGACTTATTATTTGCTGAGGTATATATCATACTTCACAGAGCTTTTAAAATCTCAAATATAAAAACGATTGTGAAGAAATTTCCAGAAAAGTTTTAAAACCTCATTTACTAATAACACTAATAAATCCAAGTAAACTTTCAACATTTTATTAAATATTGATTTAAACCTTATGCTGAGTTGAGAATTTATGAAATATACTCTTTGATTCACAAGACATCTAGTATTGCTTTGCAACTTGTAGTCCAACCAAGAATTTACAGGGAAAATACCAAGATAAAGTTGGCAAGAAGTAGAATAATTTTAATGAAAACACAATATTAATGCAACTATGTAAAAAAATTCATTGATGCTTTTCACATTAAACTACGTAAAACTATTTGAGCAGAATCATTTATCATTATAGTTAATATCAGATTCTGGAACTAGCAACAAAACTACAAAGTTTAGTGAAGTCTTTTGATGAAAACTGTAGGTTTGTTTTTTTTTTTTTAATAATAGTAGGCTTTTTTTTTTTTTAAAGTCAAGAAACTGGAAATGCTCTGTTCCCCTTCCCAGAGCCCAGAGTCATCTACCCTGTTTTATAATTCAACCTGCAAACAGATTAAGCAGCTAAGTTTGTGGAAAGTATGTTTGCTCTCCGCTAAGAACCGTTGTGTGACACTATGGCGACTCCCCTGATACCTCAAAGTGAACTACAGACTGCTCTCACTCATCAGCAGGGAAACCAGGCTGAGAATTCACAACTTCTTTGTAACTTCAACTTCTTCATAGAAATCAGTATTTGGCCAACGGCAGGAAAGACTTTTATTAGCTTTACATGCTCTTTTCTTTTTTTTTTTTAATAGCGTTCAAAAGCCACAGGATGCCCTATATTTCAGAAGGAAATGTTTTATGCTGATCTTTGAAATTTTAATTATGCAATTAAAAATTAGAATGCCTGCAAATGTTAAGTAACTGATTTTTTTAAAGTACAGAAAGAAAATTCTAAATAGTTGATACATTTTTCTTTTTGAAGATATATTAAAAGTTTACAATTTTAGTCCAACTTATTCATTATATAGTTATAGTTTATGAGGAAATAAATAATCCGTGTAAATCTGGCCCACAGTAAAGATGGTATGTGATGAAAGTTATTTCATTTTAAAACCTAGATCTTTGAGAGGTCTTCTAACCACATCAGTCTGGCTGTAAATACTTTTAGGTAACTGTGTAGCTTAAATACGTTAATTACAGTAAAATATATTAAAAAATCCCTTTGGGAACTTTTGCTCTAGGCCAGAAGAAGCGTATCTGTAGATGCAAAGACAGGTGGAAAAATACAGCACAAAGAATCAGATTTTATAATCTCTTGTGATAAAAACATCATTTAGTGGACTAGTGTATCAGTTTTCTTTTTAATAAATGAGGACTATGAATAGTCTAGGCAAAACTATTAAGAGAAGTTTTTTATAACAAAGATCTCATGTTCTTAACCTGATTTTTAGCCTCCATGTAAATCTCTGCATCCAGGATTGGCAAAACAACAACTATAACAACAACAAAAACCCTAAAAGGCAAATCACTATGTGCTCTTCTTCCACAAACACATACATTTTAAAAAGAGACCTACCTAAGGAGAGTAATGTTGAAGGCAAAGGAATGGATTTCCATTGGTGAAATTTAGGTATCACCCAGATACCTGGGCCAAGAAGTTATTTTTGGTTTGTGAAGTCTGGCATTCATCACATTTTACCCTATAAGTGACTATCTGCCTATAAATATTGGCTACTTTATGGGTAGTAATTCTGTACAACTTTCCTTTCCAAATATACTTCTATATGTTAAAAAATTTAAGAAAAATATTTACTCAAAGACATAAAATATAAATTTAAAATACAATTATTAGAAATAGTTTATGGTCTCTCTGTCCTATTTACTGAAGATTTCAGGTCTTTTAAATGTAATTAAACTTGATGGAAGTTTGTGGTTAGAACAAGCTGATCACTAGCAAGTGTGTGTGCTCAATCACTTAGTTGTGTCTGACTCTTTTGTGACCCACAGACTGTAGCCTGCCAGGTGCCTCTGTCCATGGGATTCTCCAGATAAGAATACTGGAGTGGTTTCCATTTCCTCCTCCAGGAGATCTTCCTGATCCAGGGATCAAATAAATCCCTGTGTCTGTTTCTCCTGCACTGGCAGGTGGATTCTTTACCACTGTACCACCAGGGAAACCCTTTTCTGTCATTATATCAAACTATTAAATTGTTCTAGTCTATGTCCATAAGCATTTATAGAGTATCCACTTAACAGCTGGCATCTGTGCCAAGTATTTGGAGGCAATGGGGATACAAAGATGAACAGAACACCATCTATGGTTTGGAAAAGCTCCATGATGACTAATTTTGCAGGGATCAGAGTAGATAGGATACAGATATACAAAGCAATTTTAAAACCTAGCTGATTAAGACTTCTAATAAGGCTATGGACTGAGTATTACAAAGCATTAAAGAATGGAAATATAAAGAAGCACATATTTATTACATATATCTAAGTAAAATTTAGATCAGAATTTAAGGAATAACAAAAATCTGGCAAGGCACTAAAAGGGAGGAATATTTTCTAAGAAGGCAAAATGGCATGAGCAGAGATACTGTGGTAGGGCATCATGGGGGAAGATGATACTAAAACAATGGGAGAAGCCCATTGATAGGCCTCCGGCACCCTACTCCAGTACTCTGGCCTGGAAAATCCCATGGATGGAGGAGCCTGGTAGGCTGCAGTCCATGGGGTCGCTAGAAGTCGGACACAACTGAGCGACTTCACTTTCACTTTTCACTTTCATGCACTGGAGAAGGAAATGGCAACCCACTCCAGTGTTCTTGTCTGGAGAATCCCAGCGACGGCAGAGCCTGGTGGGCTGCCATCTATGGGGCTGCACAGAGTCGGATACGACTGGAGCGACTTAGCAGCAGCAGCAGCAGTATAACATGCTAAGTTGTTTAAACTTTAACTTGCAGGGGTTGAAGAGTCCCTGAAAGATTTAAACTAGAGAAATAATATAACCTGATTTGTCTTTTAGAAAAATTAACTCTGGTGGTGGTAAGGAAGACAAATTTTGAGAGAGCTACAGGCAGGTAGTAGTTCTAAGATTATTTCAATAGTCTAGAGGAATAATTATTTCAACAGCCATGAGGGATGATGAGGGCCTGAATTAATGAAATTAACAAGGGAAGAGTGGTGGGAATCAGGAGATACTTAAGCAGTAGACAACAGAGACTGATGGCAAAGTGAACGTGAATGACAAGAAAGAGTGAGGGTAGAAGGAAAGGGCTGAAACTTCTGAGGACTATGATGGAGATAGGAAATACAGAATGGGAGGGCTTTATTTTCAGAGGAGTAATTTTTCACCAAAAAAATCTATGACACGGAAGATTGTGATTTAACTTTCTAGGATGTTGGAGAAGACTTGGTAGAGAAAAGGCAGTTGAACTACTCCTATGGGTTTGATAAATGTGGTGATACTAATGATATAATTTGCAGAATGCTACAGTAACTGATTACAAACTAGGAATCTTTACATACTCTCCAGTTTATTCTTCACATAAATTCTCCCTTTGAAGTCAGTGTAACTGTCCAAACTTTTTCATTGAAAAAATTTTGCTTCAGGGGTTAAGTAATCTGCCCCAAATCTGACAGGAAATAGGTAGGAAAGCAGGGACTCAAACACAGGTCTGTCTGATTTGACTACAAATCTTGATTATCTTCTACACTGCACTTGAGTCTCATAGGATGAACACAATTCTCATGAAGGAAAAGGGCCAAAGGCTCCAAGGAGAGAGGCCAAAATAATATAAAGGCATTTAGCCTTGAAAAGGCAGTGCCCTTCTGAAGAATGAGACAGCGCAGTGAGTGAAATGACAAGAGGAGGGACTGTGCAATACACATTGTTTTAAAAGCATCACACGTATTATCTCATCTAATTCTTACAACATTATGAGGTAGGAATATTACTGTCCACATCAGCATAATGTTTTAAAATAAAATGTCCTAGTTCACATACCTATACATTCTGAATCCAGAGCCTGAGATTTTAAATTAACATGTTGAAGACATACGAGCATTTTTACTTATTTTACCATGATCATATACTAGTTTTATAATAAAGTATAGTTAGGAATGGGCCGCTGAATTTAATATTTAGGAAATTGCTGGTGATCTTAAGAAGAACAATTTTAGTATAAGAGCTAACCATAGTGTATTGAGTAGTAGATGAGCTAATGGGAATTGAAAAATTAGAGTGAATACAGATCAGCTATTTAAGAAATTTAGTTATTAAGGGAAAGGGAAAATGTGAACATTTTTAGTTTAAATTTTAATTATTGCCTGGAGTACAGATATATTTACAAAGGACCTTCAAAAATAATTGCTAGTAATAGTAATTCAGATTATATAGAGGATACTAATACCATCTAATAAAATCTTACAAGTTGGCTTCCTGGAAAGTTATGGTTTTATATCCAATAAAATAGGCTGATGCCCACCATAACTGGAATGAAGATACGCTGCACACTTGAGGGCAACTAGAGATGAAAGATAGCATATAAAATATGGAAAGGAGAGCCTGATAAGACTTCCTCTAGGTCTGATTGCTAGAAATAAGGATAAAAGATTTAACATTTAAATTAAAATTAACATTTAACTCTGGTAACTGACATAATTATTGCACTTAAACCCTGTCCATGGTTGGTGCCATTTCCAAGTCTTGATTTGTCTGTTGTTAAATGTGAAAAATAAGGGCAATATCACTAGTTTTTCAAAAGGTTAAGCATTATAAGAGAAAATGTTATTTCTACTTCTTGGGGTACAAAGTTATTTCTTTTACAAAATAATAAGACAGCTGATGAGATTTAAAAATCAAAGCTGACAACATTTCCAAGTATTTTAGAAATCTAATGCTCTTTGGGAAACACAATTTTAGCAAATTTTAGTTATGTAAAGAAATTAAAGGATTACATATAAAGAAAACTTTGAAATTTAAAGTACTTGTAGCTTTTAAGCAAGTTGATCCAAAATAGATCTTGACTGTCAAAAGTTACTGATTTGTAATTGACAATGAAATGAGATAGACCTAAATATCTATCTTGGTGTTCTTAGAACATTAATATTTCATTGTGAATAATTATAGATAGTTGCTGGTCAAATATAAACTTAATTTTTAAACTTACAAAAATATAATATCATAAATCATAAGTTTCAAGGTAGAAGACATTGCTTTAAAGATTAATATGCAAAATTCCTAATCTGTTTTAAAAAAGTCTTGACTGCGTATGTACCTAACCTTGGGCTATGAATCAAGATATAAGATATAATTTTAGGAGTGTGAGGGAGATGTTTGACACCTATTTTCAAATAAGAAGTAGTGAGAAGTAAGAAATCTTGAAGTTAGCACTTACACTTCATACTGTAAAAATGAAAAAAATTGCTAAGGAAAAGGGTATGTTTTAGAACTCTTTATCTTAGAATTTAGTGTCTTAGAATTGAATGCGATTAGGTGTGTAAATGATGCAATGCTGTTAGCAATACATAAAAAAAAGGTTCTGTTAAAATGACAAAGTTCTATTACATTAAAGCTGCCTAAGAAAATTCTGCTACAGTGTTCAAGTCTCATCAATTAACAAGCGACTTCATTATCTGTTATTTGTTACCATTTTGCTAGCTATCATTAAAGACTGATTATGCAGCTTTATTTAAATCTGAATAAAAATGCAAAGATTATTTAAAATAAATATCGTGCACTGTGAAAGCTGTATTGAATTCTTCAGAGGAACAACACAAGAAAATGAATTTCACTGTACTGGATTCTATGTACCTAGAGTTCTCAAACTGCAAGATCATAGATTTCAGCTAAGATAGGATTACTTTGATGCTAAATGAATAAAGTTGGTAACTTGCCCGTCTCTTCCCTTTGCTAATAATAACTTCACAAATTACCTATGAAATGATTTTTATCATATGTCCTCTATGAAGTCATGAAGATCAATTACTAAGTTAAAAAAAGTTAAAAACAAACAAAAATAAAAGTTGTTTGCCCTAAACAGTAACCACGATTCCCAAGCAAATGACTTTTTGACTTCAAATTTAAATATGACAGGTAGTCTAAAAAAGTTCTTTTGGCTCAATCCACTTTTGTCTGAAATTATTAATAGCATGAATAACATATTACTTAGTTGCCAAAACAAAGTGCCTTTGCCTTGTTTCGTTTCATACTTTTGAAATAATACAAGATCATTTTACTTACTTCTGAACTTTATCATTGGCCATTTGGGAGGCCTCTACAGCATGCTGAAGCTCTAATTCCATGTTTGCTCGGTCTGTCAGAGCTTGCTGCAGTTGGGTAGCCAGTTCCTCATTTTGTTGTTGAGTGATGGAAACAATGTTCTCTCTATTTTTTAAAGCTTCTTCATAGGTACTAAGTGTAAGATTAAACTGATCCTTCAGATTTTCTTCTTGAGATAAAGATTTGTGTAAACTGAGAAAATATAAAAATAAAAAAATTTAAACATAAATACGTAGGCTTACAGACCAATAATCTATTAAACAAAAAGCTCCAGTTAGAAAGATCCATTTCTAAAAATCAATAAAGGCATACTTAAATGGATAAATGAAAGTAATTTTTATATCATAATATTATACTTGATAATTATTCATTTCTCTGCTTCTAAGCTGAAAGCTACCCAGACAAATGATTATCTTTGCTACCAAAGCATACAAAAAGATGCTGTAAGATGTTAATTTAATTATATCAGTGCAAATATTACATTCAATTTTCTTTAAAAGGAATAGCAAAGAATTGGAAAATAAAGTATCTCTAGGTAAATAAAAGAATGTAATAAGCTGACTGCAAAGAAGTGAGAAGTAAGAGAATGGGCATCAGTTTAGTATATCCAGGGTCTAATTCAGCTGAACACTTAATGAGAATGAATGAGGTTTGTACAAATACTGATCAGCCTTATACACAGCATTTTCTACTTGTCACAGTTGAGATATGAATGAGGTTAAGATTACCAGTCAGACTGCACAGAAATAATATGTATTCAGATATATTTTCTTTTTTGTTAATGAATCTTACTCCAAATACACCCACTCATTAAGTCATACAGAGAAACAGCATATAAATTAAGACCAAATGAATGCAGAAGAAAATGCAGACAAATAGAATCCTAAAATGCTAAAGGTCAAATCTTTGATATGTCATTACATCTACCACCTGAGGTTATTTTGAAATGGCACCAAGCACCTCACTCAATTAAATAAAGACATTTTGAAAATATAAATATTTAATAAGGGGAAATTTAAAATCCACACAGGAGATGTTCTTTTTTTATTAAATAAAATCATTTCAGTATATGCATACAAAAGAAATGTCGATGGGAGACTTGAAGTAAAACAACCCAACTATATAATACAGATTGATAATGTTGAAAGAAAGTAATCTAATCCTTAAAGCTGCAGAAAGCTTGTCAGGGAACTTTAACTCTGGCCGAATATCTAGCCTACTACTTTATCTAAAACTTTTCAAACTAAAGTAATTATAAATTTCTTCTTCTTGATTTAGCATATACCATATACCCCATATACCTCTCCAAGGTGCTCACTTTGGAGAAGGTGTCACAAGGAAATAAGATGGACCTGAGGCAGGGACAGTTAGCACACCAAAAGAAATCATTCCAGAATTCAACTTAATCTGGAAGAGAGAATGCTGGCACACTGTGGTCAAAGGTATGAAATAAAAATGGTGCATGGTGCCAGATTGGCGGAGTGCAAGCAAAGTGTCTTCCTTTGTGCTTTTTCACTTCCTTATTTATGTATCTAACTCTCATTTCATTCTTCTTTCTACCAATCCATATACTTAAAGACTTCTGTCTCTTGCTCATTTTCCAATTCTTTCTCTGTCCTCTCATAACTTTCTATATTCTTCCAACTTCCAATTTCTTTCAATCCACTCTTTTTTGTTTACTTGAAAGATCCAAGAAAGAAACTAAAAACAAAACAAAACCGCTAAAAAGTCTATGTTCTTTACTTTTAAATGTCAATTACATTTTAAATTATATAATGTGCACAAATTTAAAACAGTCAGCTTTGACAAAATGTAAAGAACAAAACATAGAACAAGTACAGAAGACTCCAGTCCTTACAGTTGATCCCCTTCCCAAAGGTAATCACTAATTCAACCTCTATCAAGATTAATATTGCCTGTTTTTGAACTTTTTGTCTGACTTATTTTAGCTAACATAAAGTTTATGAGATTCATCCTGTTGTTGCATGTAGTTCCCTTTTTTTTTTCCTATTAAGTATTCTGTTACATAAATACACAGCAACTTATTTCACCATTCCACTGCTGCTGCCATGAATAAATTCTTGTACGTGTCTTTTGATGGACCTACGTACTTGCTTCTTCTTTGTTTTGGTGTTTGTTTCCAGGTTTACTGGGATATAAGTGACATAAGCACTCATACCTGGAACAGAATTTCTCCTTAGGGTATATGTATGTCCAGATTTAGCAGATACTGCAAAGTTTCCCAAAGTGGTCACACCAATGTATGCTCCCATCTCAAGGGAGTTCCAGTTGCTCCATGTGCAACCTTAGAGTGGGATTGCCAGTCTTTTAAACCGTGGCCATTTTAATAGGGGTACAGTGATATTTTTTCTCTTAATGTTGTCTTTTGATGAATATAAGTTCTTAATGCTAATGAAATCCAGTTTATTATTATTCCATTTATGGCAGTGCTTTCTTGTGTCCTATTAAAAAAAAAATCTTAGCCTATCCAGTTCCTTTGTATTTTAATCTTACATATATGCTCCTCATTTAAAACTTAAAGTCAGTCAGCTTATTTTGGGAATTCTGCATTTGTTTATGATACCTAAAACACTCTCTAGTATATTATAAACACTTAACTATTAAGAATCAATGACTCAGTTTTAAAAATTATACCATTATTAAAATCAATTTTATCCCAATTTAATTCCCTAATTATTCATCATTTATTAGTCTTCTATCATTTAATATTTTCCTTTTGGGGAGTAAGTTTATACTACCTGATTTCAATTTTTCTCTCAGATGGACCTGTGACTGGGATCCTTTATTTTCAAGCTTAAAAAGCTACTCATCATTCAGCGTGTTTTGGAAACCTTTAAATCCCCATCAAGGGTTTCTCAGACTGAAGTAGTAGCTGGAGTGATCTCATAAAAAGATGAATTAGATAATGTCACTCAAAACCCTATAATAGTTCCTCACTGAATTCAGAATAAATCTCCAACGATAATAATGAATTACATATTTTAACTAAACTTCACAACAACTTCAAAAGTCCTATTAATATTACTTTTTTACTAATAAAAAAACTGAAGCAAAGACATAAGTAATTTAATTAATCTCACCCCTAGCAGAGCCAGGATCTGAACACCCATCACAGCCTTTTACTTGGGCTGGAATCCTCCCCTACTTGCCATGGGCTACAAAGCCTCTGTCATCTGGTCTCTCTACGTACCAGCTTTTAGCAGACATTCCATTTCTCAGGTGCAGCAAGCTTTTCCTGCTTGAAGCATTTGTTTGGAATGCCTTTCTCTCCACGCTTCTGTATGACTAAAGTACTCCTTTCTCAGATAAAAGTTTTATGTCTCTTCATTTAAATTTATATGTTCCCTCATAGAACCTCTTTTCCTTCTTAGAACTTACAATACTTTGCAGTTTTTTTCAGTATCATGTGATTTACTTTCTAATTCCAACATATTAACTTACGTAGGGAAATGTTATGGGAAGACTATACTCATAAACTTCAATAAATCAGAATGTTTATAATTTAGGGAAATTTTCTTAGAGAAATAAAGGTGAAGTAGAATGGATATATTCCTAGTGTGTATAAATCTATAACCACTGAAGTAAGTTTTTGTTTCAGTGCTGTTTTTCTGCAGCCCCATGGACTGTAGCCCACCAGGCTCCTCTGTCCGTGGGATTCTCCAGGCAAGAACACTGGACTGGATAGCCATTCCCTTCTCCAGGGGATCTTCCAGACCCAGGGATGGAACCTGGGTCTCCTGCATTGCAGGCAGATTCTTTACCATGTGAGTCACCAGGAAAGCCTGCACTAACACTTTTCTTCAGAAAGTTCTTCCCTAAATTGACAAGAGGGTCACATTGGTTAGTTTTCTTCAGAGTCTTATCACATTTAACCTCTGTTCCAAGTTGATTGAGATGCATTGCTTTTCAGATGCATCTTTTCCCATGCAGCAGCATTAAAATTTAATAGCATTTAAATGACATTGTATAGGAAAATATTTTAAGTTGTAGTAAGAATAAATGATAAAACAACAGCAGAAAAGCTGTTAATCACCCCCAGAAAGAGTGTGGCTTACAGGGCATTAACAGGATGGTAATGAACCCTATTTATTATGAAAATAATGAAGTAACATAAAAAATTAAATTAACTCTTTCAGTTTTGAAATTATGTAATTCTTAGTGAATGTTTCTATAGAAAGTGAGCCTTTAAAAATATTTTTACCAGCATTTGGTGAGTAGAGGCCACAGATGTTGCTAAACATCCTACATTGCAGAGGATAGATCCCCATGACAAAGAATTATCCAATCTAATATGTCAAGAATGTCAAATCTGGTAAACAAAAAGAGATTTGATTTGGATTTTGAAGAAGGAGATTCAAATTTCAGTCTTGCTGTTCACTCTGTCTGAAAAATACAGTACCCCTTTGACTGTTATCCTCAACTTTAAAATAATGAGAAAAACTTCATTAAGTTTATATGAGAAAAAATGAGGTGATCTATATCTAGCATAACACTTGGTGGAAATCATCTATTTATACACTATATAATTTTTTACATTATATAATTTTAAAGAAATAATTTATATCTAATTATTTTATATAAGATATCATATAATAATTAGATATTTGGGAAATAGATGGGGAAACAGTGGAAACAGTGTGGAAACAGTGTCAGACTTTGTTTTTCTGGGCTCCAAAATCACTGCAGATGGTGACTGCAGCCATGAAATTAAAAGACGCTTGCTCCTTGGAAGGAAGGTTATGACCAACCTAGATAGCATATTCAAAAGCAGAGACATTACTTTACCAACAAAGGTTCGCCTAGTCAAGGCTATGGTCTTTCCTGTGGTCATGTATGGATGTGAGAGCTGGACTGTGAAGAAGGCTGAGCGCCGAAGAATTGATGCTTTTGAACTGTGGTGTTGGAGAAGACTCTTGAGAGTCCCTTGGACTGCAAGGAGATCCAACCAGTCCATTCTGAAGGAGATCAATCCTGGAATTTCTTTAGAAGGAATGATGCTAAAGCTGAAACTCCAGTATTTTGGCCACCTCATGCAAAGAGTTGACTCATTGGAGAAGACTCTGATGCTGGGAGGAATTGAGGGCAGGAGGAGAAGGGGACGACAGAGGATGAGATGGCTGGATGGCATCACTGACTCGATGGATGCGAGTCTGAGTGACCTCCGGGAGCTGGTGATGGACAGGGAGGCCTGGCGTGCTGCGGTTCATGGGGTCGCAAAGAGTCGGACACGACTGAGCGACTGATCTGATCTGATCTGATCTGATAAATACTATGATTAAAAAACCTGCCTGTTGCTACAGATTTTTTATGAATTGGGAGAAGTAACCTAGTTTTCCTAACTTTATCACTCACTGATAACATTATTAAATCATTAAAAAATAAAAAAACCAGGCAGGTTTGGCTTGTTTTACTGAATAAAAATAAATAAAGACAAAGCCAGTATGGAAAGCAGAAGTATGAGCTATGCTGTCCTAATCAGGAAGCAACAGTTAGAACTGGTCATGGAACAACAGACTGGTTCCAAATAGGAAAAGGAGTACGTCAAGGCTGTATATTGTCACCATGTTTATTTAATTTATATGCAGAGTACATCATGAGAAATGCTGGACTGGAAGAAACACAAGCTGGAATCAAGATTGCCGGGAGAAATATCAATAACCTCAGATATGCAGATGATACCACCCTTAAGGCAGAAAGTGAAGAGGAACTAAAAAGCCTCTTGATGAAAGTGAAAGTGGAGAGTGAAAAGGTTGGCTTAAAGCTCAACATTCAGAAAACGAAGATCATGGCATCTGGTCCCATCACTACATGGGAAATAGATGGAGAAACAGTGGAAACAGTGTCAGACTTTATTTTTCTGGGCTCCAAAATCACTGCAGATGATGACTGCAGCCATGAAATTAAAAGACGCTTACTCCTTGGAAGGAAGGTTATGACCAACCTAGATAGCATATTCAAAAGCAGAGACATCACTTTGCCAACAAAGGTTCGCCTAGTCAAGGCTATGGTCTTTCCTGTGGTCATGTATGGATGTGAGAGCTGGACTGTGAAGAAGGCTGAGCGCCGAAGAATTGATGGTTTTCAACTGTGGTGTTGGAGAAGACTCTTGAGAGTCCCCTGGACTGCAAGGAGATCCAACCGGTCCATTCTGAAGGAGATCAGCCCTGGGATTTCTTTGGAAGGAATGATGCTAAAGCTGAAACTCCAGTATTTTGGCCACCTCATGCGAAGAGTTGACTCATTGGAGAAGACTCTGATGCTGGGAGGGATTGAGGGCAGGAGGAGAAGGGGACGACAGAGGATGAGATGGCTGGATGGCATCACTGACTCGATGAATGTGAGTCTGAGTGACCTCCGAGAGCTGGTGATGGATAGGGAGGCCTGGCGTGCTGCGGTTCATGGGGTCGCAAAGAGTCGGACACGACTGAGCGACTGATCTGATCTGATGCTGTCCTAATTACATTTTTTGAGAAGACAGAGTTTATTTTTTACTTTCCTGTTTATTTCATCAATTAATTTAATCTGAGTTGCTAACTTACTGTCAGTATCTTTTCTCTGAATAACTTCTTTAAACATTTCCTGCAAGGCAGGTGTTTTGGTAACAAGCTCCCTCAGGTTTTGTCTAAGAAAGTCTTTATTTCTCCTTCACTTTTGGAGGGTAAGTTCCCTGGATGTAGAATTCTAGGCTGATGTTCCAAGGTTTAGTCTGACAATTCAAGGTGCTCCAGAACTCTGTTCTGCTTTTCTTTTCAGGCTTCATCCTACCTATGCTATCAAAAAATTTTAATTCTAGTCACACGGTAACATAAATTATTCTTTAAAAACACCCTCACACTTTTCACTATGGATTACTGCTCACACTGTTGCCTCCACTATGAATGCCTGATCACTACACTTTAAGACCCAGATGAATTGTCACAACCATCATGAAGTCACTCTCCCATATCCTGCCAAGGAGATACAACTTCATCATTTTCCACTATCTACTTCATATCTACTTTATGCTTGTCTTATCTTTTCTACTTTAATACTTTTACTGTTCTTTATTTCCTTCTATGGCCAAGCACAGTGGCTTTTCTGTCAGAGGCTGGCAAAAATTATCTATTGAACATTGTTGCTTAAATGCTCCACTTGAACAAGTGGGCTCTAGCATTCTAGAAGACTCATATCAGTTTTACTTCCCTTCCTTTTGTCCTTATGTTTGTGCGAAGCCTCATTCTCCACTGCGTTCCCTCATCCCGACTCCATTCCATTCCATTTTTGAGGAATATTTAAAAATGTACCTTTTTGTTTTGAGATAATTGCACATTCATATAGAGACATCACTTTGCCAACAAAGGTTCGCCTAGTCAAGGCTATGGTCTTTCCCGTGGTCATGTATGGATGTGAGAGCTGGACTGTGAAGAAGGCTGAGCGCCGAAGAATTGATGCTTTTGAACTGTGGTGTTGGAGAAGACTCTTGAGAGTCCCTTGGACTGCAAGGAGATCCAACCAGTCTATTCTGAAGGAGATCAGCCCTGGGATTTCTTTGGAAGGAATGATGCTAAAGCTGAAACTCCAGTACTTTGGCCACCTCATGCGAAGAGTTGACTCATTGGAGAAGACTCTGATGCTGGGAGGGATTGGGGGCAGGAGGAGAAGGGGACGACAGAGGATGAGATGGCTGGATGGCATCACTGACTCAATGGATGTGAGTCTGAGTGACCTCCGAGAGCTGGTGATGGACAGGGAGGCCTGGCATGCTGCGGTTCATGGGGTCGCAGGGAGTTGGACACGACTGAGCGACTGATCTGATCTGATGGAGTTGTAAGAAATAATACAGATGTCTGGTATCCTTAACCACCTTCCCCCCAACAGTAACATTTTGTAAAATTATAGCATGAGAGCACCACCAAGATGTTGACATGGATACAGACAAGATACAAAACAGTTATTTCACCATAAAGATTCCTTCTTTTTCCCTACTTCCTTACCACTCTACCCTCTCCTTAAATCTAATAACTACTAATCCGTTTCCCATTTGTATAATGTCATTTCAAGAGGGTTATACAAATAGAAAGGTTTGGGGATTTTCTCTTTTCACATAGCATAGTTCCCCAGGAATTCATCCAGGTTGTTGCACGTATCAATAATGGAATAATAGTTTTTTCTGAGGAAATGGTCTGTCACTTCTAAGTTTCCATTTTTATGTATGTAGAGCTGTTCATAGTAATCTCTTATTGTTTTTATCTCTGGAAAGTCCATAGTGATATCCTGTCATTCCTGATATCGTCATGTGTCTTCTCTCTGCTCTTACGTGCTTCTTTCTGTTCTTATTTTTAATATTTTCCTCCTTCTGCTTGGTTTGTATTTATTTTAATGTTCTTTTTCCATATTCTTGAGGTAGGACCTTAGACTGTTAATTTGATCAGATCAGATCAGATCAGATCAGTCGCTCAGTCGTGTCCGACTCTTTGCGACCCCATGAACTGCAGCACGCCAGGCCTCCCTATCCATCACCAGCTCTCGGAGGTCACTCAGACTCACATTCATCGAGTCAGTGATGCCATCCAGCCATCTCATTCTCTGTCGTCCCCTTCTCCTCCTGCCCTCAATCCCTCCCAGCATCAGAGTCTTCTCCAATGAGTCAAATCTTCGCATGAGGTGGCCAAAATTACATTTCAAATTTCCCTAAGGTATGAATTTAGTGCTAAAAATTTCCCTCTCAGCATTGCCTTAGCTGTGTCTCAGAAATTTTGCTATGTTGCAGTTTTATTTTCATTCACTTCCACATGTGTGTGTATACATATATATACACACATATATACATACATATATATATTCTAATTTCCCTTGACAATTCTCCTTCTATTTATTGATTATTTAAAAATGTGTTGTTTAGTTCCCAAGTGTTTGGAACCTTCTTGTATCTCCTTGCCACATTAGGTAACACTTAAAGTGTTACCAGTGATTTAATGTGGATATCTTTGAGAAGAGGCATTTTTGGCCTATCACAATTAATAAAATCAATAAACCTCTAGCCAGGCTAGCCAAGAAAAAGAAGATAAAAATTACTAATAGCAAAATCAAAGAGAGGTCCTCACTGATCCCAGGCACAGTAAAAGTAATATTATGAACAACTCTATGTCCACAAATTTAATAACTTAGATAAAATGGACCAAGTTCCTTGTAAGATACAAACTAACAAAACTCATACAAGGAGAAATAGACAGTTTGAATAAGTCTTTAGCTATTAAATGAATCAAGAGTCAATGATATCCCAAAAAAGAAAGCACAAGGTCCAGATGAATTAATTAAACATTTAAGGAAGAAAAGATACCAATTCCTTTTCTTTTGATATCAATTAGCTCTTCATAATCTCTTCCAGAAAGCAAAAACAGAAGAAATATTTCCAAACTCAATCTATGAGTCCTGGGATTATCCCCAAACCAAAATCAGATAAAGATATTATGAGAAAAAAACCCCTACAGAATATTATCTCCCATGTATATAGATGCAACAATCCTCAGCAAATTAGTAAATCAACCCCAACACAGTATACAAAGAATTATGCACTCTAACACATAAGATTTATTCTAGGTATAAAACATTAAAAAGTTGATTATTGTCATCCATCATAAAACAATCTAAGAAAAAAATTATTTGATTATATCAATAAATGCAGAAGAAGCAAGGGCAAAATCTAAGATCCATTCATAATAAAAAGTCTCAGCTAACTAGGAGGAGAAGAAATTTCTTAACTTGATACAGAACATCTGCCAAAAAAACTCTAAAGCTAACATCATACTTAATGGTAAGAAATTAGATTCTTTCTGCCAAAGATCACAGCACAAGCAAACATATTTCCTCTTACCTCTTCTGTTCGACACAGTACTGGAAGTTGTAGCTAATGCAGTAAGACAAGAAAATAAAATGTATACAGGTTAAGAAGGAAGACATAAAACTCTCTTTGTTCACAGATGACATGATTGTCTATGTAGAAAATCTCAAAGACTCAACAGGAACAAAACAACAAAACTCCTGGAACTAATAAGTGACTATAACAAGGCTGCAGGATCGAAGGTTAATATAAAGTTGATTGCTTGCCTATCTTGAAGCAGTGAACAGTTCCAATTTAAAATGAAAACATACTACCACTTATATTACCACTCCCTCAAATGAAATATTTAGATATAAATCCAACAGGAAGAAAACTGGAATAAAAGAAATCAAAGACCTAAATAAAGGGAGAGATATTCCATGTACATGATTAAAAAGACTCAATACCATTAAATGTCAATTCTTCCTAACTTGTCCTATAGATTCAATGAAATTTCAATCAAAGGACCTGAACATTATTTTATACATTGACAAACTGATTCTAAAGTTTACATGGTGAGGCAAAAGATTTAGGACCACCAACTCAACATTGAAGGAGAATAGTCAGAATAATGACATCACCCAACTTTAGGACTTAAAGCTACAGCAATCAAGATAGCATTATGCTGGCAAAAGAAGAGACAAACAGATCAGTGGAAGAGAACAGAAAGTCTTGAAATAGATTCATACAAATGTGGCTAACTGATCTTAACAAAAGAGGAAAGGCACTTCCATGGACAAGGAATAGCCTTTTGTCAAAGTGCTGGAACAAATGAACATTCACACAAGAAAAGAATCTAGACAGAGAATTGACACCTTTCACAAAAAATAACTAAAAATGTTTTATAGGCCTGAAGAGTAAAATGCAAAACAATATATATCTAGAAGATAACATAAGAAAAAACATATAAGATCTTGGGTTTAACAATGAGCTTTTAGATACAATACCAAAGACATAATCCTTGAAAAAAAATTAAATATAAAACCTTATTAAAATTAAAAATTTGTATGCTGCAAGACACACTGTTAAGAGAATGAAAAGACAATCCATAGACTGAGAGAAAATCTTCGCAGCAACATGGATGGACTAGAGATTATCCTATTAACCATATTTTAGTAGGAATCCAAAGTGACATGAGAAAGGAATTTAAAAAAGGCAAGCACGGCCAGCCATGGCATAATATCCAAATCAGACCTAATCACACCTGAATTCAGCCATGTCTAAGTTATAAATCGAAGCATCTTATCAGGTAAGATAAGCCCTACCTGTGATCAGATATCGTATTTATGTAGACACTAGATAACTAAGCTATTAGAAATGGTGTAGAAGAAATCCCTGCATAATGTAGAAGATTGGTGTCAGTCAACTCTAGACGTAAGTGATCTCACAGTGCCGAGGCCTAGTTAAATGTCAATGATCATAATTTGTCATACTTCTCCTGAGATGGGGCACTCCATCTACGAACTTTCACAAAGGAAGAGTCACCCACATAAGGGTCAGTTCTAGACAAAAGGTTTTGAGGAGCCTGGCCACGCTCTTACTAGCCTATTTCTAAGCAAATGGCTGAGAAGTATGTTCAACTATTGAAAAGCTATGCTCCATACCATCTGCATGAATAAATCATTCTACTAAAAATGTAAAAACAGCAGACCAACTGTTCTTACATAGGGTAAATATTTTTCAATTTTATTAATGATCCTAAATGACTCCCTTAGGAAAAGTAAATTAAGTCTTATTAGATATATAGTTTTATTTCACATTATAGAAAGCCTAGGATAAGCACTGATGCTGATCTCAGCTATGAAGTTTAAATAAATTCATTTTATGAGACCATTACAAAAGCACAGTGCTTGATACACAGCTGTTGCTGTACCGTTGTTTGTTTAATTGAGTTGTTGAGTAGGGTTCAGTCAGTACACACAGACTGGAAGCATGTGCTTTGCTTTACTTGGAATTGGGCGGCTGCATGGTGACATGTCAGGCCCTGCTTCCCCTCCTCACGTAAATGAATGACTAGTGTGTGCTGGGGCACTTTGCTAGAGCTAGAGCAGTGACTAAACACACATTTCAAATGATTGCAAGTGCTATCAAGGAAGGGATGTGACATTTGAGTTGAAATTTTAAAGGTAGCACTAACTAGAAGAGAGGTGATGGAAACATTTCAGGCACAGGTAAGAGCATATACCAAGGCTTCATAATAACATGATGATCTTATTACATAGTATGTAAGTAAGTGTTAGCCGCTCAGTCATGTCCCACTCTTTGCAATCTCATGGACTGTAGCTCACCAGGTTCCTCTAACCATGAAATTCTCTAGGCAAGAATACTGGAGTGGGTTGCCATTTCCTTCTCTTATTACATAAGGATATATTATCTATTTGTCTGTACTTTATATATATATAATAATGATGGCTGATGAGCTCAATGAAGCCCGGCTACAAATAGTGTTTGTATCGCTGAACAAGTGGTGGGGACTAGATCACAGAAGGCCTTTTCAGAACATGAGGAGGATTCTGCTTCTTCCTAAGGCAAATGAGAAACTCCTGAAGGATTTTAAAGAGAGGGGAACTAGATTTACTTTTTAAAACAAGTGCTCTAGTCTGGGTAAGGTGTGTTTTGTGTCTCTTCATTACCTTATATGACAAACAGCCTCTAACTGCTAAGATGCACCTTGCTTCTTCTCTGAGTAGAATTTCAAGGGCATGGAATTATATTGAGGCTTCCCTGGTGGCTCAGACGGTCAAGCGTCTACCTGCAACATGGGAAACCCGGGTTCAATCTCTGGGTTGGGAAGATACTCTGGAGAAGGAATAGCAATCCACTCCTGTATTCTTGCCTGGAAAATCCCATGGATGGAGGAGCCTTGTAGGCTACAGTCCGTGTGGTAGCAAAGAGTCGGACACGACTGAGTGACTTCATTTTCTTTTCAAATCTGGGAAATAAAGTTCTAGAACTCACATTTTATTTATTTCCTTGGGCCAGATATTCCATTTATGAAGTTTTCTGTTTTATTCTGTTTTCTACCAGAGATTCTAAGTTCAAAGGTATGCTGCTGCTGCTAAGTCGCTTCAGTCATGTCCGACTCTGTGCGACCCCATAGACAGCAGCCCACCAGGCTCCCCCATCCCTGGGATTCTCCAGGCAAGAACACTGGAGTGGGTTGCCATTCCCTTCTCCAATGCACTAGTCTGGTCTAAAAGATGAGATTTTTCTTGGACTTACTTTGGGGTCATCTCATTTAGAATCAAACTGTCTGTGCTTGCTATCTTCACCTCAAATTCTATTCAAGGCTCTGCTATCTGCTCTATTCACAACTGCTCCAACAATGTTGTTGCTCATTTTTCAATCTCTATGTTTTATTATCTATTAGAAGCCAATTCTTTCTGAAAATGCTTTCTATAAAAATACACTTCAGCTCTTCTGCTTCATCAAAAGTATTTCTTGACACTTCTTAATCTCCTCTGGAAGCTTCTTTTTCTTTACCCAACTTTTAACTGTTGGTGTCTTCTCACTTCTAGTCACTCTCCCTTGATTTTAACTCAGTCCCATGGTTTCACTCAATCATTTATTTCACTAAAGACTCCTAACTCAGAAGTCTTTCTCTCCAACTCAGATTTCTATCCTGAGCAGCAGATCTACACAACCACCTAGCAGACATCTTCACTTGGCCACTCTACAAATATCTACAACTCAGTATATCTAAAAACTAAACTCATGATCTCATTTTATATTCCTCTACAAATCAGCCCTTTCTTTCCCTCTCTTCTCACTGGGTACTGCTTCTACTCAGTGTTCATGCTCAAAACCTATGCGTCATCCTTGACATCTATTTCTCACCCACAATCTAATCAATCCTTTTGATTTAAACTTAAATCTCCCTTGTATCTTTCCAGTATTTCTTTCTAGCCCCATTATCATTATCATAATTTAGAGTGTCTGCCATTGTTTTCTTAAGTGGATTACTGCAGTAGTCTTCACTTGCTCTTTGCCTTGAGTGAGTTTTCAAAAGCACAAATGTGAATGTATAACTACATGGATTAAAACTCTTCAATGACTCCTCACTGCTCTGAGGGTAAAGTCCAAATTCCTTAAGCATCATTTACAAAGCTCCTCATGCCTCTCTTTCTAGCTCATTTCTCATTATTCACCTATTTAATCTCTATACTCCAGGCCAGAATGAACAACTTTCATATCTCCCAGAACACTGACATTCTCTGTTACTTATCTAGCCCCTACTCATCCTTTAGATCTCAGCATGGATATGAGTTTCTCTAAGAAATCTGACCTGTTGTCCAGATTAGCTGATCCTGTCACGTGTTCCTATAGTACTCTGACCTTTCAACTGGATAGTTGTGAAGCAATTTTTTTCCCCACCATTTGATCTCTAGTGCCCAGAAAAGGATTTAATAAATATTTGTGGAACTGACAGCCTGCTTCACGTGGTTCTTAATTTTTTTTTTTTTTGATGTTTTAGTGGCGGACTCGAATCTCTGTGACTGGTGTGTGCCCTGCAGAATCTAAGTTATGGATATGTACTTGTCTATAGTTAACCAATGTGGCTTCCAGGTTGATTGCTTTGTGAACACTAAGAAAAAGCCTAAGATTTAAAAAGAAAATGAAAGAAAGAAAAGCAAGCAAAAATATCTCCAATGAATTATTCTCCTCTGGAGGGGGATTTCACCTTGACTCTCATCTACTATGGTACCCTGTGGATTTCAGCAGTTTTCCTGGAATACTAGATACAGTGCTACTGGACTCCCCTCTGGTGGATGAGTGAATATTTGCTCATAATGAAATAAGTCTGAAAGGAGCTGTTCATTTAATAAATATTTATTGAGCAACTAAACATATAGAGTACCGAATATACATTAAAAGCTTGGGGATATAATAGTAACCAAAGCAGATAAAAATGTCTGATCATGCAGAGATTTTGCTTACTACCTTTATCTTTAGTGCCTGGAAGAACTGCTTAATATTTGCAAATTGACTAATGAATGTTGCTTAAGGCCTGCTTCTAATCTGAATCATTCTGCATTTTCTTGCATCTTAATGGCCTTGCATCCTAGATGAGGGATTATAAGGCAGATGCATAGAAAAGGAAGGAGGGCTATAACACAATTCTTCCAGTGGGTAATCATTTTGTCTCCCTTACTTTCTTTTATATCTTTAATTTTGAAATCAATTTTACCATAATACAGCATAATCAACAAATGCTAGCTTGTGAAATTTAAATCAGTTCCCTTTATAATGAATAGAGTTATAAGAAAATATCTTTTTTCATAATTTTGCTGATGATTTTGGCTATGGTAATTGTAGAGAAATGTTATTCACATAGAGAGCTTCCCAGGTGGTGCAGTGGTAAAGAATATGCCTGGTAATGTAGGAGACACAAAAGATGTGGGTTCTATCCCTGGGTTGGGAAGATTCCCTGGAGTAGGAAATGGCAACCCACTCCAGTATTTTTGCCTGGGAAATTCCATGGACAGAGGAACCTGGTGGGCATGGCCACAAAGAGTCGGACACGACTAGGTGCGTACATACTACACAGACTCACATACCCCAGAATGATTCCCTTAATTTTAGCAAATTACCCATGTGCTCTATATAACTTATTTAAAAGGAAATCAATTTGGTAATTATTATTATATTTTTAGCAGTTTCTCTGTATAATATGTGAAAATTGAAGACATGAATAAAATCAGTCCAAGCTTCTATCAGACTGCTTTATCTACATGTTTTAGGGATTATAAAGATAAATGTAAGGTTATTGCTCTTTGAGAGTTAAAAAACTCAGTAAAGCACTCATTCAGGTTTCTTCAGAAGGGAATATGTGATTTATCAACAGTCTGATAAACACTAAACGTGCCTTATATCACATTTACAGGCATCAGAATTCTTTTAAAAAAAATGTAGCTAATAATCAGGTTGAATGTCATTTACTTTTGTTTTGGTCTCCAGGAAATATTGTTTACTTTGCTTTAAAATTTATGTGAGTCATTTTGGTTATATGCCTTTTTTAATTAGCTTGAAGGAAGCAATCACTGGGGAGAAAGCGGAAATCAATTCTGATCCGATATTGATAGCTACTGTGCTGTAAACTGTGTGTCCTTTCTAATTAAATGTAAACATGTTCAGTCTAAAGTCCAGCAGCAATGACAACAGTCACCAGGAAAGACTGCCTAAGTACTTACTGCTCAACTGATTTGCCTGGCCTTTCTTTCTTTCATAGTTGTGCTTGTGCAATCATCGCTGGGGTGAATGTTGGTTGTAACTGACTTTTTTTAGGTCATCTTCAGAGAAAATATTTGACAAGAATGTAGAGTGCTCTGTAATACCTAAAGTTATTTATTAACTTTGCCCTTCTGATAGCTAATCAATGGCATTGCAGAAAGTCAAATCTGTTGCACCAAACTGCCTCCCTGCCCAAAGCTGAGTCTTGGTAAATATTTAATGGCAGCAGAGGTGTTTTGCTAGTTATCAAACTGATATGCTAAAGGACTCTTAAAAGCAACTTTATCTTGCCTTCTCTTCCATAAATGATTTGCTCAGCAATACAGTATGTAGGTGTAAAAGCATCTGGATTTCATTTTACTGGGTATCCTGCTCAGAAAAAGACCAAATTAGAATACGAAAAAATGCTCATTTTAATCAGTACTCTGTCACTTAAACATAAGAGGGGAAAACAAACCACCAACAAACTTCTCTCCTTGGGAAAATGCCAACTCAAAGCATAAAACAACTTAGCCTGTTCATGTTACTAAACACTGCACCAGACTTTTTCAAAACTCATTGTAGGCTGCTGACATCAGGAAATGTTATAAAGCTTCTGTTGCTACAGAGTTGCTATATGCCCTGTAAAAATCAGAAGGCATTTGGATTTCTGCTTTCTATTCAACACAATAAAGGTTGAGTTTTACACCTTTACCTTTTTAACTTCTGAATTCTTAGGCCCTCCTGTTTCACTTACTCTAACTTGTGGCTGGGCAAAAACAAACAAACAAACCTGACAACTTTTTTAAATTTAGAAGAAAATTTTTCAGGTTTAAATTTTATTGGAATATTGATAACTATTTAGAATCTTCCTAGAAATGAGGCTCATTTTATCAGTCTAAAAATTTAACACTAAATTTACTACTAAATAGTTTTACAAAGTATGAATTTTAATAGTCTAACTACAGAAAGCCACAAATTATTCTCCTAAGTATCAAATAAGAACCTGTGATTCAAAGCATTGTATTAAATTAATGGCCTTTTAAGAGGCATCTTACATCAAAAGGGTTAAAATTGAAAATAAATAAAAAAGTGTAAAAGCAAAAAAGTTTAAAGTTAAGCTTTCAGAATGAAAAAATTTTACAAATGTGCCAGATTTGAGGTGGAAACACTGGGTTTAACAATACCTGGATGATCTGTTTATTTTACTTTGTGGTGATCTGAAAGGAATGTTTATACATTTTTTTTGGCCTGACATGGCTAGTGCATAGAACAGAAATAGCCACCTACTATCAGTGACATATGAAGTTAATTTTTAAAGATATTATTAGATGAACCAATTACTATGAAAGAAAGGTTTCTGAATCTTTCCTAAAACCCTTTCTAAGAGTTCTTTAATAATATGGTGCTTTAAGAGAGTAAGGTACTACTCCGTTCAGTTCAGTCGCTCAGTCGTGTCCGACTCTTTGCGACCCCATGAACTGCAGCACGCCAGGCCTCCCTGTCCATCACCAACTCCTGGAGTATACCCAAATCCATGTCCATTGAGTGGGTGATGCCATCCAACCATCTTATCCTCTGTTGTCCCCTTCTCCTCCTGCCCTCAATCTTTCCCAGTATCAGGGTCTTCAAATGAGTCAGCTCTTCACATCAGGTGGCCAAAGTATTGGAGTTTCAGCTTCAACATTGGTCCTTCCAATGAACACCCAGGACTGATCTCCTTTAGGATGGACTGGTTGGATCTCCTTGCAGTCCAAGGGACTTTCAAGAGTCTTCTCCAACACCACAGTTCAAAAGCATCAATTCTTCGGTCCTCAGCTTTCTTTACCTCCCACAACCATACATGACCACTGGAAAAACCATAGCCTTGACTAGACGGACCTATACTCCAACTATAAGGCACTATATTCCAACTTTAAAAGGAGTTCATTTTTTACATTGCTAACCTCTATATATTAAAATTTGGAAAGATGGCATAGAATATGTATGCTTTAAAATTAGTATTTCTGTTTATGTCTCTTGAAAATATGTCTATATTCATAGGGGCTTCCCTGGTGGCTCAGAGGTTAAAGCGTCTGCCTGGCATGTGGGAGACCCGGGTTCGATCCCTGGGTCGGGAAGATCCCTTGGAGAAGGAAATGGCAATCCACTCCAGTACTCTTGCCTGGAGAATCCCGTGGAGAGAGGAGCCTGGTAGGCTACAGTCCATGTCTATATACATTATGTGATATAATGGTTCTGCCCTATTTCTCAGAATTTGGCCAGGGACGCAAATCAGACAAGAATTAGGGGCAGGCCGGCAGGTACATGTCATCAGATCAGATCAGATCAGATCAGTCGCTCAGTCGTGTCCGACTGTTTGCAACCCCATGAACCGCAGCATGCCAGGCCTCCCTGTCCATCACCAGCTCCCGGAGGTCACTCAGACTCACATCCATCAAGTCAGTGATGCCATCCAGCCATCTCATCCTCTGTCGTCCCCTTCTCCTCCTGCCCTCAATCCCTCCCAGCATCAGAGTACATGTCATAGGCCTCAATTTTAAATGGTCACAAAAAACTCACTGGAATAAACTTAAAATATGGAGGTCATTAACTCAAGTTGCACAGGTGGCCAATGACTCACATAAATGCAAAAAAATAAACTGGGTTACTTCCCTAAATAGATGAGTACCTTACCTAGAAATTTAGAATATTTTTTTTTTGCCAGCTCTGATACATAATTGCATATTATAACGTATGATAAATAGCATCAATTACACTTTACAAGACAACTAACTTCTGAAACCAAAACATATGATATGATGCCATTAAGGGATTCAATTCTAATATGTTCAAAAACTGTCTGGTTGGGAAATTTAAAAAGACAAGTAAAAGAAGCTGTGGCAGTACCTAGTTGGGGCACCCAGCTCAGACAGACTGAAGGGTAGGGAGTACAGGAGCTTCTTAGAAGACACTGTGTCTAATTTGAGTCTTAAAAAAGGAATAGGATTTGTTTACACAAAGATCTATAGAGGATGTTGTAGCTAATGAAGGTTGTGTGTATTAGCACACACTATGTGTGTATCATGGTGGTATGAGGAAAAACTTTGCGGAAAATATTTAACTCGTTACAGGCTTGCATAGTTGGCTAGTGCTAAAAAGAAACCGTCAGATCTTTGTAAAGTAGGTGAGGGAGAGACTATTTAGCGTTCTCTTACTGACAAGTGTTTTCTGAATCTAAGAGACAGAATAACCGATGATCTGACTGCTTAAAGGCCAATGTGTGGAAAACTCTGGTCTGGTTGAGGACAGGCTCATTTTCACTGTCATCACTCATTCATTCAACAAATATTTATACAATATCTACTTTGTGCTAGACACAGTGCTAGGCACTATGGAGAAAGCAATGAATAAAACAGACCAAGATTCCTACTCTTCTGGAAAGTCTGAGAATGAAGTTTACTCAGCTTTATTTAGCAAAGACACACCTGACAGCTGAGGTCCCTTTCTGGAGAACTAACCTAGAGCCCTAGTCTGAGAGGCTCTTCTCTGTCACCTATTTTCCACTCTATCCTCTGTTTTAAGACTCCCCAGATACCAGTTATTCAGTTTTTAAAACTAATGCTTTATTTCAAATTTCATATTTTCCTAACAAGTCCACTTTTTGTATTATATGTATCTCCAGAATAAATTTTCAGTCAACAAACTATACCTTATTGTAGTATATATACACAAAAGAACATTAGTTACCATTTTATTTTTTTTTAATATTTTTATTTATTTATTTGGCTGTCAGGTTGCAGATGTGGGATCTAGTTAGCTGACCAGGGATCGAACCCAGGCCCCCTGCATTGGGGAGTGCAAAATCTTAGTCACTGGACCACCAGGGAAGTCCCATTAGTCACAATTTTGAAGAATGATTTGACTGTAAAGACAATTCCTTGAAGGTAGCCTATAAAGTGAGTTTTCATATACTCACGCTTATTTTCAAAAAGATTTTATATTCTTATAAGACATTAGGATAAACTGAAATATTTTCAGATAATAAGAAAAGGTTTGAAATCATAAGTACTAGATTTTGTAGTACTTCAACAGCCATCTATATTCTGATAATCACTGCCTATAAGAGGTTTACTTTGGAGAGTGACAAATATAACTTCTAGATCTCTTTGAAGCAAGTAAATCATCAAAACAAACAAACCAACCAATCCAACAACTGACAGTTAAATGATATAGCAGGGAAATTTTTATTGTCCTTACAATCCAATATTTAGCTAACTTTGGATTGAAATAGTGGATTAGGATAAGATGTACTGCTGCTGAGTATACTATAACAAAGAATGTTAGGCTCCTTTCAATAAGCAAGATTGTATTTCCTTTATCTGAAAAATTCATAGCTGCAACATGCTTGTTTTTCATTTAATAAGTTTTCATTGTAGGTATGTATAGAACTTATCTGTAATACAAATATAAACACGGGCCTAACTATAATTTGTTCTTCACTTGGGGAATAAGTATCTGATCTTGTTCACTACTCAAGAAAATATCTGCTAACTGGAAAGCAGATTCAACTAGAAAAAAAATATAAAAAAGACTGATTTGGATGGGTAAAGGACTGAAAGCTGGTCTTCAGCTTATTTATTTTATTTAGTTTGTTTCCTGCTATGGGTATGATAAATTCATAAATGAAAAGCTACCAATATTAACATAATAGAGAAGAAACCTATATTTTCATCTACATGAGACAGGGCTTCGGTAATATTATCAGCATATGTTACTTTTTTATAATTTATTGAAACATGTAACAAAAGAGAATATAATAACAATTATTTTAATGAAAAAATGACATGTATATGGATTAAATCTAACTTGGTAAACATGAATTTACCAAAATTGACCTACTAAAGAGATCATTCACAACAAAATGAAATAAATTTAAAAACTTAAAAACATGTAGTTTTCAAGAACATGACATTTCTAAAAGCAAACCCATTTCAAAACTAT
This sequence comes from Tragelaphus eurycerus, assembly GCA_935064755.1. NCBI lineage: Eukaryota > Metazoa > Chordata > Mammalia > Artiodactyla > Bovidae > Tragelaphus > Tragelaphus eurycerus. The sequence goes on from CAKXYN010000038.1 coordinate 12,056,129, forward strand.
CTGAGTGTCTGAAATTAAAAAGTGAAAGTCACTCAGTCGTGTCCAGCTCTTTGCTACCCCATGGACTATAAAGTCCATGGAATTCTCCAGGCCAGAACACTGGAGTGGGTAGCCTTTCCCTTCTCCAGGGGATCTTCCCAACCCAAGGATCGAACCCAGGTCTCCTGCATTGCAGGCAGATTTTTTACCAACTAGGCTATCAGGGAAGCCCAAATCTGAGTGTCTATAATATACCAAATACACTATTAGCCCAAGTGTTATAAACTGCAGAGTGCAGTTGATAAGACAGATAATCTACAATATAAACAGAGTGGAAGCACACCTAATTTGGCTGGTGAATGGGAGGTGAGAATGGTAATCGATTTTAAGAAGAGAACAATTCCTTAAAATAAATTTTAAAAAAAAGCATAAGCAAAAGCTTTTTGGAGAGAAAAAAAGAATAGCATACGGGCAACTATAAGCAGTTGGTGTGTATGTGGCCTCAGCTAAACAGCAGGGAAAGGGCAAAGATGAAGTGGAAGAGGCAGTCATGGGGGAGATCATGACAGAAGCCTTAAGAACTATGATGCTATCCTGTGGGAATGGAGGACTATTATTGAAAGGCTTTAAAAAGGGAAATGGCAGTCAGGAGTGGGGAATGAATCTGAAGATAACAAAACTGGCTACAGAGAAATTATTTAGGAGGCTATCACAGTAGTTCAGGGCTTCCCTGGTGGCTTACACGGTAAAGAATTTGTCTGCAACGTGGGAGACATGGATTCAACTCCTGGGCCCGGAATATCCTCTGGAAGAGGGAATGGCAACCTACTCCAGTATTCTTGCCTGCAGAATCCCATAGACAGAGGAACCTGATGGGCTATAGTCTGTGGGGTTGCAAAGAGTTGGACACGACTGAGTGACCAAAACTTTCCCAGTAGTTCAAGTGAGATATAATGAGAGACTGAATAGGGTACTGGTAATCAAGATAAAGGGAGAAGGCAATGGCACCCCACTCTAGCACTCTTGCCTGGAAAATCCCATGGATGGAGGAGCCTGGTAGGGCTGCAGTCCATGGGGTTGCTGAGGGTTGGACACGACTGAGCGACTTCACTTTCACTTTTCACTTTCCTGCATTGGAGAAGGAAATGGCAACCCACTCCAGTGTTCTTGCCTGGAGAATCCCAGGGACGGGGAGCCTGGTGGGCTGCCGTCTTTGGGGTCACATAGAGTCAGACATGATTGAAGTGACTTAGCAGCAATCAAGATAAAAGAGAGGAAACAGATTTCAAAAGTATTTGAAGGGAAAGAGATGAATATGTTGACTCAGGCACTTAGAAGGAAGAGAATTTTTTATTTTAAAGAAAGTTGTTGTCTTCAGTTTCAGAAGTTGGGATACCCATTCTGAATTGGAGTGCCCATGAAATATCATCTGGAAACGTCCAGCAGATAGTTTTCATACAATGACCGAGGCTGAGAAGTCTGGGCTGTGTATCTGCATTTAGGAGTCATCAGCATATACAGGGAAGGCAATGGCACCCCACCCCAGTACTCTTGCCTGGAAAATCCCATGGATGGAGGAGCCTGGTGGGTTCCAGTCCATGGGGTCACTAAGAGTCGGACACCACTGGGCGACTTCACTTTCACTTTTCACTTTCATGCATTGGAGAAGGAAATGGCAACCCACTCCAGTGTTCTTGCCTGGAGAATCCCAGGGACGGGGGAGCCTGGTGAGCTTCTGTCTATGGGGTCGCACAGAGTCGGACACGACTGAAGCGACTTAGCAGCAGCAGCAGCATATACGTAGCAGCATATGTAGGTGTTAAAATCAGAGGAATAAGTGGAGGCAGTCCAGGAAAATGATTTATAGAATAATTGCTATCACAAACAATGAAAAAATTGCTGAGAGATAGTTGTAATAAAAATCATAGAAAGACTTTTTCCCTTAGAAGAGACAGTGTCTTTTTTAATGATATTCTAAGTGAAATAATAATCAAAAAAATTTAGTGGCTACCTCCCACGTGCTCAGTTTTGAGAGAAATAAAAGAAATGTTAAGACTTACTCCTAACACTGCCAATACTTTATTTCTCATATAGATTCGTATATACGATGCTTCTTCCAGTAGCTTTCATATCCCAACATAATACTTTAACTGTACATTTTCATTCTGTTATTATATTGGGGCACTTTTGGTTTTCTCGGGGCATCTGGGGTACCATTTGCCAGAAAAGAATCATAAGCAGTGATTGACAGGTGAAAAGAGCATGGGGTTTGTGGTGAAAGGCCCTGGGCCCTTCTGTTCATGATTTACCTGACTTTGGGCAAATTACTTAACTGAATTTCAGATTCCTCAATTGTAAGACTCAATTTACGTACTTCACACAGTTGTTATCACACCGTTGTTATGAGGATCAACTTAGATTATGGCTGTGAAAGAAACTCTGCCAAAAGTAAAGCTCTATGTAAGTATTAGCCAACATCATCACTACACCTCTGTGGCAGACCAGTTAGACAGCATGGGAAGTGAGGAGTGGAAGGTCCACATCACAGATGACAAAGAAGACTGGCCCAGGAGAAGGTCAAACCTGGGGAGCACCCTGAAACCTATAATCCAGGAGGAGTAAGAGATCTAGAGCTATGAACATTGTTTTGGTCTGAGAGCATGAAGTCCATGAAAAGCCAGCAGAGAGAATACAAGGTGCCACGTATCAGCAGGTATATTGACAATTGTATGACCAAGAGCAGAAACTGTATGACTTAGAGTAGAAATGTCTTATGTTATTTATTCTAGGTGATGCATGGCTAACTAGACTCACTTTCCAGATTCTAAAAACTGGCCATTGAAAAAACTCTCTTGTGTTTTACAGAATTTGAAAGTATTTGTTTAAAAATAATCGGATTCTTTAAATCACACATACATGAAAAAAAATCTGGGTTTCTGGTCTTAATGACAGATATTCAAATCTTGAATTGTAGGGAAAGGATAGAAAGTGATGACACTATTGAGTAACATGCTGCGTTGTTATTATTGTGTCACTCAGTCCTGACCAATTCTTTGCAGCTCCATGGACTGTAGCCCCATCCAGGCTCCTCTGCCCATGGGATTTCCCAGGCAAGAATACTGGAGTGGGTTGCCATTTCCTTCTCTAGGGGATCTTCCCAACCCAGGAATTGAACCTGTGTCTCCCACATGTCTCCTGCATTGCAGGTGGCTTCTTTATCATTGAGCCACCGGGGAAGACTCATTGAGTAACAGGAATATCCACCAGTGAATAATCCTGACTAAAAAGACTGCTGCTGCTGCTGCTAAGTCGCTTCAGTCGTGTCCGACTCTGTGCGACCCCACAGACAGCAGCCCAACAGGCTCCTCTGTCCCTGGGATTCTCCAGGCAAGAATACTGGAGTGAGTTGCCATAACAATTTCAATAATTAAGAGATAACATTGCATATGCAAAGAACACTGGATTTGGTTAGAACATCTTAGTTCTAAACTCTATCCTTGCCACTAACAGGCCATGATACCTTGATAAATTCTATTTTAACTTTTCTAGGACTGAGTTCAAATCTTCAGATAAAAATGAACATGATGCCTATTGTCTTGAGTGCTTTCAACACTTATTTGGGCATTTTACATAAACTATATCTAATTTGTACAAAAAAGCTGAAAGGTAGTTATTTTTCCATTTAAAATGAGAAAATGGAGGGTAAAGAGGCTGAGTAATCTACCCAGGGTAGTAAATGGCTGAGTAAGGGTTCCAATCACAATATATGTTCCACCAAAAATTATGTCATTTTTGTTTTCTAAAACCTGATTTTCTCAGGACTCTTTCCAGAGAAGGCAATGGCACCCCACTCCAGTACTCTTGGAAAATCCCATGAACGGAGGAGCCTGGTAGGCTGCAGTCCATGGGATTGCGAAGAGTCGGATACGACTGAGCGACTTCACTTTCACTCTTCACTTTCTTGCATTGGAGAAAGAAATGGCAACCCACTCCAGTGTTCTTGCCTGGAGTATCCCAGGGATGGGGGAGCCTGGTGGGCTGCCATCTATGGGGGTGCACAGAGTCGGACACGACTGAAGCGACTCAGCAGCAGCAGCAGCAGCAGGACTCTTCCGGGCTTACTATTTTATGAGACCAACGTTTAATCAAGTAAAATGAGTACAAGTATACATTCTAAGTCCTACTAGGTAGTATATCAAAGATTAGTTCTGGGATCCAAAGAAAACTACCAAGCACCTCCTTGTTTCACTTTTGAAACCATTTTTATAGAGATAATAATTGATGATATCAATTATCTCACAAGAGATGGGAAATAAAAAGTGCTTATGAACTTGGAAGATACAAAGACTATGGATAATAACATTATAATTGCCTATCATGTATCTAAGAAGCCTCTTGAAAATTTTTTTAAATAAAGTCAGTTTTAATACTCTGTGTATGACTTAAAAGTTATCAGTTGAGGACTGAAGGAAATTTCTTCTATTGGCAAGCAAAAATGTACATGCTAACAATATTCATTTTCCAACCCATTACTGCAACTTCTTAATACCACTGCCTGGTTTCTGAAATGGAATTCATTATAAGGCCATTTCACCAAAAATACCCAAGGAATAAAGCTTAAGGAATAAAGAATGAACATCCTGCTACTTGACATTAATTACATTAACTCAGAGAACCTAACAGACAGCTATAGCATTACTCCTAACTGGAAGACACTGAAATTAAAGCACAGGGCTTTAAAGTTAATGGGAGTTGCACAACAGAAAACACTGTATGTCAACTTCATAATATGCCCCTAAGTTATTGTTCATGGATAGTGCCATTCCTCTGTTTAATCAAGAGTTAAAGCATGTGCAGTAATTCCCTATTTTCACAATATTCTTTCTGACAATAAAGATAACAACTACGAGAACAGTTTTCAGCTGGCTAAACCTGATGTACTGGTTCTGTTAATAAAAAATTCATGACAATTAATGAAATGGATCTATTAAGACAGTCCCCCAAAGTAGCACAACTGCCCCACCTACAAATGAACTTCTCATGACCTATATTATTCAGCAAGAACTGTAGTAACTTGCTCTAAATATTGTTACATACAAAAGGTTCAAATCAAATCAAAGCATGACTCACAAGCTGGCAAGATAATTCAAGAGAAGAATGTTTGATATGGCCCCCTTTAATCAAGTTTTCATTTGCTGTTCATATTCATGAGACTATTTCTCTAATTAATGCTTTTCTACTATATTTAATTACAATAAATGCAAATCTACATTTAAAAATCATCCAAAGATATTAATAACGAACACTTGGCTGAATTCCAGTTTTCATGCTTCGCTATTCTAACTGCACTGACAGACTACTGAGTAGCCATATCTCTTTCTTTTCATCTCAAGCCCTTAGTGGTCAAGTGCTGGGCAAAGAGAACAGACAAAAGAACTTTAAGATTCATAATGATTTGCTTGATATGCTTTGACAAATACAACTCAGCAGAACATTTCTTAGTTTCCCCCTAAAAATAATCCTTTGCTTTAACTAAGTCATGCTTTGTGCTTAAAATCTATTGAATGTTAATGCTTTTTCTAACACATACACATGTATATGTGTATCTGTATACATCTTTCATTAGAAAAATTTATGACCATCAGGGAGATAATTCAGGAAGATCCCTTGGAGGAGGGCATGGCAACCCATTCCAGTGTTCTTGCCTGGAGAATCCCATGGACAGAGGAGCCTGGTGGGCTATGGTTCCTAGGGTTACACAGAGTTGGAAATGACCAAAGGGACTTAGCTTGCAGCACGCAGGGAGATAATTAACTCCATTTCCATATACAAAAGTAAGAGTCTACACAATGAAGTTCAGTGTACAAGAATGACAGATTTGTACAAAAAGGCAGGTGATGTCCATGATGAAGATACGGAATGCTTATGACACACAATCTTTTCTAAACCAAAGAAACCTCATCATATTTAATCTATCTTTAATTTAGGAATTGAAATTATTTAAAATTTTCTACTTATACAATAGTTAATGAAGTCCACATCTGATACTAAGCCTTTTGTTTTTTAACGATGAAAAGATATATGACGAGAACCACAGTGTGAAAAAAGAATAAAACAAGGTAAATAAACAGAAAATCTGATCCCTAAAAAAAAAAAAATAAAAGTTTAATGCTAAAACAAAAAGAAATAAAAAAAGATATACAGAGAGACATGAGAAGACAAGACAATATGTTATCTTACAATATAAGATCGGGATGCCATGGAAAAGGAATAAAATGTAAGAAGGCAATTTTAGAGAATAAAGATTTCACTGACTAAATTAAAAGTAAGTAGAAAGATGTAATAGTACAATGTGACTATATAATGCCACTGAATTGCCCAGTTAAAAAATGATTAAAATGGTAATTTTTGTTATATATGTTTTATGACAAAAAAAAAAAAAAAGAATGTGTGAACTTTTATGTAGTTTGGTAAATGGAAGACTATTTCCAGAAAAACTCCTTGTAGCCAATAGCTGTGGTGGAAATTTTGTACTACAAACAATTTATTTTTATTCTTGGAAATGGAAAGTTACTTAAATCAATAATGAGGAAGTAGACTGCATTATTTATACAAATAAATGTTTTAAATCCACTGACAAAAAAGATAACCTGAAGTAAAGTTGGGGAAATTTCTACAACTATGTATCAGAAAAAATATACAAAGAAAAACATGAATCAGTCCAGAAAGTACAACATCTGGGAATTAGGAAAATAGAAAGAGACATCATAAAGAAACAAAAAAGAGGGGAAACTCTCAGATAATCTTAAGGAGCATTTCTCAGAGATGAAAGATAAGAATCTTCAAATTAAAAGCATCTACAAGTACAGAACACAATAAAAGAAAGAAGATCCACTCTCAGAACATCCTTATGAGATTTCAGAACACTAAGGTGAAAAAAAAATTAATATTTTTCATGAGAAAAAAGTCTGCAAAGGAAGACTGATTTGAATCATCCTGGAATCAGTTACTAGAGACAGAAAAAGAGAAGAGCAATATCTTAAAAGTTTCAAAGGCAAATAAACTTCAAATTTAAGTTCTACATTCAAAGAATCTCTCTATCATCTACCCTTTGGAAGTTACTTGAACAGGCAATAAAGCAAGAAAGAAGACACGGAATCCTAGAAACAGTGAAACCAACCCAGAGATGAAGAGAAATCTTAGGAAGACAGCTGCAAGGAGGCCTAGAGAGCAACCAACAGGTCTAATTATAGCAGGAGGACAGGGGGGCTCTGGTGAAAAGGGAAACTACAGAAAATGAGAGCGTCAAGATGGACAAAGCTGAAATAATAAAGTACAAGATCCAAGAAAAAGAAAGGTAATTAGAAATTTCAGACAAGATGAAACAACTGTACAAGAAAGTCATGGCTTAAGTAAGAAAAAGACACAAAATATGGTATGATTTTAAGTACTTGATGGAGTATTTTTTTTTTTTTTAATCCTTTTGTCTTGATCCAAAGAACATTCTCCTTTGGCACAGGGACTGAAAAATTCCACCCAACGAAAGGGACTATAATTCTTGAACATCACGTGTCCAATACAGTCAATTGCGTTGCTTTCTGTATTTCAAACAGGAAAAATTTAAATCTTAACATCAATCTGTGTATAAAGCAATAAACATTACTAATTCCACTGAAGGACAGGTGGAGAAAAGAAGAGAAAGTCAAATTCAGATTCTTCACCTTCATTCAATTTGTTGAACAATTTTTAGGACAACTGTGACAATAAGAGTTCTTTACAGATCTGTATATTTGCTATTTCAATGCCTTCTCAAGTCTACATTTTGTCAATTTTTATACTGATAAATGGGCTTCCCAGGTGGTGCTAGCGGTAAAGAACCTGCCTGCCAATGCAGGAGACATAACAGACACAGGATCGATCCCTGCGTCAGGAAGATCCCCTGGAGGGCATGGTAACCCACTCCAGTATTACTGCCTGGAGAATCCCATGGACAGAGGAGCCTGGCAAGGCTAAGGTCCATATGGTAGCAAAGAGTCAGATACAACTGAAGTGGCTGAGCATGCATACTGATAAACATAATTATTCAAAACATAATCTGAGTGTATGTTTGTTTTAATATTTTAGCAATTGTAGATTACCTCTGCCAAAGATTCCTTTCATTTTTAAAACTGATAACATTAATAGTAGAGCCCATTAACAGGGAGATTAAAAGAAAATGAAGTAGACCTCTTAATTATTAGAGATGATTTTGACATGGCAAAAATTTCAGCAACCTGTCTGATCAAGTATCGATGTATGAAATAAGACAAATACTCCTCAGGTGATAAAAAGAAGAATGTGATCTTGCTGCTATTCCCTTCTTTGCTGGCATAAACCAGATTTCTTTTAAGGTGGTCTTTGAGAATGTCTGTTAGAAAATAAATACGTAAGAATAAATACTTTGAGGAATAACTAAAGGAACACGTCTGTCATGAAATTTGAAAATAGCATATATTAATAAATATGAATAAATGTAAAAACTACAAGTGATCTTCACATAACATGAAAGAGTCAGCAGGATATCTATTTTGACATCTGAGATCCTTTGGCTCTTTTAGTATAATAAACAGTGTAAAGGAAGACTATCAGTTCTCTAAGATCCCTTTAGGAAACTTTCTGCCCCTTGCACTCCTGATTAACGTCATCCCACAGGCCACGGCATAGCAAACAATATGAATTTCCTTGGAAAGATTTTAAGACTATTCAATATGCAAGGAATAAAATGAACTAATAAGACTCTGGAAACTGCTAATGATTTTGCTGGCTGTTATTAACAAGTATTTACTGGCAAATCAAACAATCTTTTAGAAAAAATGATCAATATAGTTTAGTAAAAAAGAATTTTGTGATTTATCAGAACTTATTCATAATGTCATCAACATCAATAACATAAAAATAACTTCCTGCCAGTGATACTATGGGCAGTTTAGTTTAAACAAACTACTATAATACTACATCTTAGACCAGTTTTAGAAAAGCAGCATGTATAGGACACCTTGATTCAACTTTCTGTTTCAGAATATAAGCTGCCTTCTGCAATGACACCTCTGTCATGCATCAGCCCACACTGCTTATTGCTGCTATTACTGTAGAACAGAGTCTGTCCCCTTTAAAAGGAAGACTTGGCAGTCTTGAAGTTATGAGGGACTATTAGGGCTTCCCTTGCGGCTCAGTTGGTAAAGAATCTGCTTGCAGTGTGGCAGACCTGGGTTTGAATCCTGGGTTGGGAAGATCCCCTGGAGGAGGGAAAGGCTACGCATTTCAGTATTCTGGCCTAGAGAATTCCATGGACTGTATAGTCCGTAAGGTCACAAAGAGCTGGACATGACTGAACAATTTTCATTTTCATTAGAACCGAATGGGTTTTCTCTCTGGTGAGTAATCGTAGTAGTATCCTGAAACATAGCTTTGAAGAGAAGTATTTATTTTTCTGTGGCTCAGACTATTTTTGGTTTTGCTTTTAATTTAAGAGCATTCTCAGTTTGCAACCAAGTGATGAGGTATTCTGTAACACAGCCTACTCCTTTAAGAATCATTTTATAAAATCAGCCATCAGGAGTCCTGAACTTTACCTGAGATTTTTCTCTTTCATGTCAATGGTCAAGTTACCTTATTTCTCTAGTTCATCTACCAACATTAGTCACTGATTATCTACCCATATATTGAAAGCATGGGTACCGATATCCTTTAATCTCTTTAAGCAAAAAATTAAGTCACACTGGATCTATATTATTTTAAAGACAGCTCACTGGAATTAAATGTTAGCATAAATGAATATATCATGTTGACTCTAGCTGCCAGTGGGAGTAAAATTCAAATCAGTAGCATCAACAAACAGTACTGAATTATCCATATGCACAGATCAGTGTTCTGTTTCTTGTTACTCTAAGTTTAACAAGTTCTTATGCTTGCCACTTCTATGCTATGTTATGCTATGCTATGCTAAGTCACTTCAGTTGTGTCCGACTCTGTGTGACCCCACAGACAGCAGCCCACCAGGCTTCCCCGTCCCTGGGATTCTCCAGGCAAGAACACTGGAGTGGGTTGCCATTTCCTTCTCCAATGCATGAAAGTGAAAAGAGAAAGTGAAGTCGCTCAGTCATGTCTGACTCTTAGCGACCCCATGGACTGCAGCCTACCAGGCTCCTCTGTCCGTGGGATTTTCCAGGCAAGAGTACTGGAGTGGGGTGCCATTGCCTTCTCCGTGACACTTCTACTAAATACAAATGCAATGACACAAAGAAATATCTATAAAAGTATTAAATATTTCAGAGTCAGGTGAGTGTACCTGGAAGTTATGAAGGAAAGTTACCCAGACTGATTCAGTGAAATAAGGGAACTAGATTCTGGGTTGTATCTTATTGAAACTGAGCTATAGCTTATTGAAGCTAAAACAAAGTTTGTATAGCCTTCCAAAAGTGTGGTAATCATCTCTCACTTAGAGTCAGAAACCAAGGCAACTATTCTAATCATTTATTCATTACACAGGTAATTATTTAGCACCTACTACCAGACAGATGGGCTTCCCTGGTAGCTTAGCTGGTAAAACAATCTGCCTGCAATGCAGGAGACCCTGGTTCGATTCCTGGGTCGGGAAGATCCCCTGGAAAAGGGATAGGCTATCTACTTCAGTGTTCTTGGGCTTCCCTGGTGGCTCAGATGGTAAAGAATCCACCTGCAATGCGGGAGACCTGGTTTTGATCCCTGGGCTGGGAAGATCCCCTGGAGGAGGGCATGGCAAACCACTCCAGTATTCATGGCTGGAGAACCCCCATGGACAAAGGAGCCTGGTAGGCTACAGTCCATGGGATTGCAGAATCGGACACAACTGAGCAACTGAGTACATCAGACAGACAGTACATAAGATGCTGGAATGTAACTTCTTTACATTGTTAATATGGTGAATTACATTGATTTTTAAATGTTAAATCAAACTTGCATTGCCACCTGGTCACAATGTGGTATCATTTTTACATACTGTTGGGTTTGAGTTCCTGATTTTTGTTAATGATTTGGCCTGTGGCTTGTTTTTTTGTAATGCCTTCACCTGGTTTTTTGGAGAAGGCAATGGCACCCCACACCAGTACTCTTGCCTGGAAAACCCCATGGATGGAGGAGCCTGGTGGGCTGCAGTCCATGGGGTCGCGAAGAGTCAGACACGACTGAGCGACTTCACTTTCACTTTCCACTTTCCTGCATTGGAGAAGGAAATGGCAACCCACTCCAGTGTTCTTGCCTGGAGAATCCCAGGGATGGGGGAGCCTAATGGGCTGCCGTCTATGGGGTCACACAGAGTTGGACATGATTGAAGCGACTTAGCAGCAGCAGCAGCAGCATCTGGTTTTTACAATAATGTAAAACTGGCATCATCAACTAAATTAGAATGTATTCCCATCTCTTCCACTTTCTGAGAGTTTATGTTAAGATTGCTTACTGTTTTCCTTAAATGGCTGACAAAATTAATCATTAAAACACTTGGGCCTAGCAATGTTTAAGCTATGAATGTTTTAAACTGGGAATTCAATGTCTTTAAAAGACATAAAATTTGGCCTTGGAATACGGAATGATGCAGGGCAAAGGCTAATAGAGTTCTGCCAACAGAATGCACTGGTCATAGCAAACACCCTCTTCCAACAACACAAGAGAAGACTCTACACAAGGACATCACCACGGTCAACACTGAAATCAGATTGATTATATTTGTTGCAGCCAAAGATGGAGAAGCTCTATACAGTCAGCAAAAACAAGACCGGGAGCTGACTGTGGCTCAGATCATGAGCTCTTTATTGCCAAATTGAGACTTAAATTGAAGAAAGTAGGGAAAACCACTAGACTATTCAGGTATGACCTAAATCAAATCCCTTATGATTATACAGTGGAAGTGAGAAATAGATTTAAGGGACTACATCTGATAGATAGAGTGCCTGATGAACTATGGACTGAGGTTAGTGACATTGTACAGGAGACAGGGATCAAGACAATCACCACAGAAAAGAAATGCAAAAAAGCAAAATGGCTGTCTAGGGAAGCCTTACAAATAGCTGTGAAAAGAAGAGATGCGAAAAGCAAAGGAGAAAACGAAAGATAAAAGCACCTGAATGCAGAGTTCCAAAGAATAGCAAGGAGAGATAAGAAAGCCTTGCTCAGCGATCAATGCAAAGAAATAGAGGAAAACAACAGAATGGGAAAGACTAGAGATCTCTTCAGGAAAATTAGAGATACCAAGGGAACATTTCATGCAAAGATGGGCTCAGTAAAGGACAGAAATGGTATGGACCTAACAGAAGCAGAAGATATTAAGAAGAGGTAGCAAGATTACACAGAAGAACTGTACGAAAGAGATCTTAACAACCCAGATAATCACGATGGTGTGATCATTCACCTAGAGCCAGACATCCTGGAATGTGAAGTCAAGTGGGCCTTAGAAAGCATCACTACGAACAAAGTTAGTGGAGGTGATGGAATTCTAGTTGAGCTATTCCAAATCCTGAAAGATGATGCTGTGAAAGTGCTGCCCTCAGTATGCCAGCAAATTTGGAAAACTGAGCAGTGGCCACAGGACTGGAAAAGGTCACTTTTCATTCCAATCCCAAAGAAAGGCAATGCCAAAGAATGCTCGAACTACTGCACAATTGCACTCATCTCACATGCTAGTAATACTATTCTAACGCTAGTACCATAATTTTTTAATTAATGTAGCTTTGTAGTAAGTTTTAAAATCAGGAAGTGTGAGTTTGCCTATTTTGTTTTTTTTTTAAGACCGTTTTTACTATTCTTGTCCCCCTTGCCATTTGACATGCAATTTCCATACAGAAGTCAAAATTCTGACAGGAATTATGTTGAGTCTGTATCCAGTCTGGAGAGTGTTACCAACTGCATGGTAACATGGTAACAATTTACCAACTTCTTATCCCAGCAAATGGATGTTTTCCATTTATCTTCTTTAATTTCTTTTAAGAATGTTTTATAGTTTTCAAAGTATATGAAATACATTCCTAAGTATATTACTTTCTTTGATGTTATTATAAATGTTATTTACTTGATTTCATTTTTGGATTGCTCATTGCAAATGAGAAATACAATTAATTTTTATGTATTGAGTTTGTGTTCTGGAACCTTACTAAACTTAGTTATAACATCTTTTTAATGACTTTCATATAATTTCCAAAATTATGATCATGTAATATATAAACAGAGATACTTTTACCACTTCTTTTCCAATCTGGAAGCCTTTTTATTATATTTTCTTGTCTAAATGCCCTTGCTACAACACACAGTACAATTTTAAGCAGAAGTGGTGAGAGTGGACATCTTTGTCTCGTTTGTGATCTGAGGGAGAAGGCAGCTAGTCTTTCATTATTAAGTATGATGTTATCTGTGGGTTTTTCATAGATGCCCCTTTTCAGATTGAGAATATTCCTTTCTATACCTATTTTGTTGGAGTCTTTTTTTTTTTTTTAATGATGAAAGGTTGTTGGATATTGTCAAATGCTTTTTCTGTATCTACTGAGGTAATCATGTGGGTTTGTTTTTTATTCATTTTACATTATTTTGTTTATATTTGCTTTTATATTAATGCATATGTTTGTGGATATGATGGTTAACTTTACATGTCAACAGTGCTCAAATAGTTGATCAGACCTCCTAGACTTTATGTAACAGTGGTTTCTGAATGAGACTAACATTTAAATTGGTTAGCTTTGAGTAAAAGCAGACCACCTTCAATAATGTGGATGGGACTCACCCAATCAGGTGAAGGTCTTACTAGAACAAAGCAAGAAGGAATTCTAGCAGTAGATCGCCTTTGGAACTAAACTGCAGCCTTGAGCTTTCCCTCGTTCTTTAGCCTAATGGCCTTTGTACTTGAATCGCAATATCAGCTCTTCCCCAGATCTCCAAACTACTGGATCACCTGAAGAGTCTGTATTTGTCTGTCTCCATAATCACATAATCACGGCGCGCCATTTAAGAGCGACCTCGCCTGCCCGCGACCGGCGCGCCATTTAAGAGCGACCTCGCCTGCCCGCGACCGGCGCGCCATTTAAGAGCGACCTCGCCTGCCCGCGACCGGCGCGCCATTTAAGAGCGACCTCGCCTGCCCGCGACCGGCGCGCCATTTAAGAGCGACCTCGCCTGCCCGCGACCCGCGCCATTTAAGAGCGACCTCGCCTGCCCGCGACCGGCGCGCCATTTAAGAGCGACCTCGCCTGCCCGCGACCGGCGCGCCATTTAAGAGCGCCCCGCCGGCTGCGTCGCGCACTAAGAGCGCCCCGCCGGCTGCGTCGCGCACTAAGAGCGCCCCGCCGGCTGCGTCGCGCACTAAGAGCGCCCCGCCGGCTGCGTCGTGCACTAAGAGCGCGGCCGAGGAGCTACCCCACGACCGAGGAAGGACGGCGGTGAGGGCCAGTGCACTAAGCACCGCCGAGAAGAGCTACCCCACGACCGAGGTCAGGAAGGGCGGCGGTGAGGAGAGACCCCTCGTCCAAGGTAAGGTGCGATGGCTGTGCTTCGCTGGCCGCGAGCAGCCAGGAGCAGCCGGGATGAGATACCCCACGCCCAAGGTAAGAGAAACCCAAGTAAGACAGTAGGTCTTGAAAGAGGGCATCAGAGGGCAAATACACTAAAACCATTCTCACAGATAACTAGTCAATCTAATCACACAAGGACCACACCCCTGTCTAACTCAATGAAATTAAGCCATGCCCGAGGGGCAACCTGGGATGGGCGGGTCATGGTGGAGAGATATGACAGGGTGTGGTCCGCTGGAGAAGGGAATGGCAAACCACTTCAGTATTCTTGCCTTGAGAACCCCATGAACAGTATGAAAAGACAAAATGATAGGATACTGAAAGAGAAACTCCCTAGGTCAGTAGGGGCCCAATATGCTACTGGAGATCAGTGGAGAAATAACTCCAGAAAGAATGAAAGGATGGAGCCAAAACAAAAAGAATACCCAGCTGTGGATGTGTCTGGAGATAGAAGCAAAGTCCGATGCTGTAAAGAGCAATATTGCATAGGAACCTGGAATGTCAGGTCCATGAATCAAGGCAAATTGGAAGTGGTCAAACAAGAGATGGCAAGAGTGAATGTTGACATTCTAGGAATTAGCGAACTAAGATGGACTGGAATGGGTGAATTTAACTCGGATGACCATTATATCTACTACTGTGGGCAGGAATCCCTCAGAAGAAATGGAGTGGCCATCATGGTCAACAAAAGAGTCCGAAATGCAGTACTTGGATGCAATCTCAAAAATGACAGAATGATTTCTGTTCGTTTCCAAGGCAAACCATTCAATGTCACAGTAATCCAAGTCTATGCCCCAACCAGTAACGCCGAAGAAGCTGAAGTTGAAAGGTTCTATGAAGACCTACAAGACCTTTTAGAACTAACACCCAAAAAAGATGTCCTTTTCATTGTAGGGGACTGGAATGCAAAAGTAGGAAGTCAAGAAACACCTGGAGTAACAGGCAAATTTGGCCTTGGAATACGGAATGAAGCAGGGCAAAGACTAATAGAGTTTTGCCAAGAAAATGCACTGGTCATAGCAAATACCCTCTTCCAACAACACAAGAGAAGACTCTATACATGGACATCACCAGATGGTCAACACCAAAATCAGATCGATTATATTCTTTGCAGCCAAAGATGGAGAAGCTCTATACAATAAGCAAAAACAAGACCAGGAGCTGACTGTGGCTCGGACCATGAACTCCTTATTGCCAAATTCAGACTGAAATTGAAGAAAGTAGGGAAAACTACCAGACCATTCAGGTATGACCTAAATCAAATCCCTTATGATTATACAGTGGAAGTGAGAAATAGATTTAAGGGCCTGATCTGATAGATAGAGTGCCTGATGAACTATGGAATGAGGTTCGTGACATTGTACAGGAGACAGGGATCAAGACAATCCCCATGGAAAAGAAATGCAAAAAAGCAAAATGGCTGTCTGGGGAGGCCTTACAAATAGCTGTGAAAAGAAGAGAAGCGAAAAGCAAAGGAGAAAAGGAAAGATATAAACATCTAAATGCAGAGTTCCAAAGAATAGCAAGAAGAGATAAGAAAGCCTTCTTCAGTGATCAATGCAAAGAAATAGAGGAAAACAACAGAATGGGAAAGACTAGGGATCTCTTCAAGAAAATCAGAGATACCAAAGGAACATTTCATGCAAAGATGGGCACGATAAAGGACAGAGATGGTGTGGACCTAACAGAAGCAGAAGATATTAAGAAGAGGTGGCAAGAATACACAGAAGAACTGTACAAAAAAGAGCTTCAAGACCTAGACAATCATGATGATGTGATCACTGACCTAGAGCCAGACATCTTGGAATGTGAAGTCAAATGGGCCTTAGAAAGCATCACTATGAACAAAGCTAGTGGAGGTGATCGAATTCCAGTGGAGCTATTCCAAGTCCTGAATGATGATGCTGTGAAAGTGCTGCACTCAATATGCCAGCAAATTTGGAAAACTCAGCAGTGGCCACAAGATTGGAAAAGGTCACTTTTCATCCCAATCCCAAAGAAAGGCAATGCCAAGGAGTGCTCAAACTACTGAACAATTGCACTCATCTCACACGCTAGTAAAGTAATGCTCAAAATTCTCCAAGCCAGGCTTCAGCAATATGTGAACCGTGAACTTCCTGATGTTCAAGCTGGTTTTAGAAAAGGCAGAGGAACCAGAGATCAAATTGCCAACATCCGCTGGATCATGGAAAAAGCAAGAGAGTTCCAGAAAAACATCTATTTCTGCTTTATTGACTATGCCAAAGCCTTTGACTGTGTAGATCACAATAAACTATGGAAAATTCTGAAAGAGATGGGAATACCAGACCACCTGATCTGCCTCTTGAGAAATCTGTATGCAGGTCAGGAAGCAACAGTTAGAACTTGTCATGGAACAACAGACTGGTTCCAAATAGGAAAAGGAGTACGTCAAGGCTGCATATTGTCACCATGTTTATTTAACTTATATGCAGAGTACATCATGAGAAATGCTGGACTGGAAGAAGCACAAGTTGGAATCAAGATTGCCGGGAGAAATATCAATAACCTCAGATATGCAGATGACATCACTCTTATGGCAGAAAGTGAAGAGGGGCTAAAAAGCCTCGATGAAAGTGAAAGTGGAGAGTGAAAAGGTTGGCTTAAAGCTCAACATTCAGAAAATGAAGATCATGGCATCTGGTCCCATCACTACATGGGAAATAGATGGGGAAACAGTGGAAACAGTGTCAGACTTTGTTTTTCTGGGCTCCAAAATCACTGCAGATGGTGACTGCAGCCATGAAATTAAAAGACGCTTGCTCCTTGGAAGGAAAGTTATGACCAACCTAGATAGCATATTCAAAAGCAGAGACATTACTTTGCCAACAAAGGTTCGCCTAGTCAAGGCTATGGTCTTTCCTGTGGTCATGTATGGATGTGAAAGCTGGACTGTGAAGAAGGCTGAGTGCCGAAGAATTGATGCTTTTGAACTGTGGTGTTGGAGAAGACTCTTGAGAGTCCCTTGGACTGCAAGAAGATCCAACCAGTCCATTCTGAAGGAGATCAATCCTGGAATTTCTTTAGAAGGAATGATGCTAAAGCTGAAACTCCAGTATTTTGGCCACCTCATGCGAAGAGTTGACTCATTGGAGAAGACTCTGATGCTGGGAGGGATTGAGGGCAGGAGGAGAAGGGGACGACAGAGGATGAGATGGCTGGATGGCATCACTGACTCGATGGATGTGAGTCTGGGTGACCTCCGGGAGCTGGTGATGGACAGGGAGGCCTGGCGTGCTGCGGTTCATGGGGTCGCAAAGAGTCGGACTGAGCGACTGATCTGATCTGATCTGATCTGATAATCACATAATCCAATGAGCTGTTTCCTTAAATTAAATCTGTCTATGTACGTACATATCGTATTGGTTTGTTTCTTTATAACTAATATAGATTTTGGTACCAGAATCTATAACTAATACAGATATTGGTACCTAAAAATGTAGATGTGGCTTTGGAACTGGAAAAAAGGTGGAGGCTAAAAGAGTTCTGAGATGCATATTAGAAAAACCTACATTGTTCTGAAGAGACAGCTGGAAAAAAACATGGGTGTTAAAAGATGATTTCGGGGACATCTCAGATAGATTTGAAGAATGTGTCATTAGAAACTGGAAGAGAGTTGATCCTTGTTTTACAAACTTGGCTGAATTGTGTTCTAATGACATGGAAAGTAAAAATGTTAAGTGGTGAACCTGGATATTTAATTCAAGAGATTTCTAATACTGAAGGTGTGGCCTGGTTTCTCCTCGCTACTTGGAGTAAAATATAAGAGGAATCAGTTGAAGAAATTGTTTAAGTAAAAGGCACCAGAACTTGAAGATTTAGAAAATTCACAGCCTATCCATACTGCTATAACTGAGGAAGTGTCTTCTGGAGAGAACAATGAGATGGGACAGAAATGCCATAAAGTGAATACAGGTGTGACTCATGGTCTAATCAGCCACCTCTGCAGAAGCTAGGAATAAACACGGGTTACAACAGGAGAAACACTGTCAGTCTGGATTAAAGGGAACAGAGACAGGACAAAATGAAGTGAGGTGGCTGGACTTCTGGAACTCTGTAGGATGGGGTAATAGATGGCACATGAGCAGCACATCTTGCTGCACATGTGCCATCTTCAAGAAAGAGAAGAGTGACCCTGGATGTGGTTCAGGTATCAGGATGGCTGCCACTTGCACCACAGGCCCAGGGCGCACCACTGTCTCCTCTTTAGCTTAGGGGGACCAGGTTCCCACCGAGGGTGAAGTGGTGACCTTGCCATCCTAGAGGGCCTGGAGGTTGGGCTGTTACCGCACTAAGCCTGAAGGATAGAGCACTGAGTCAAAGAAGATTATTCTGGAGCTTTAAAGCCTGTTTTGAACTTAAATGGGACCTGTGATCCCCTTTCTTCTTTCTGGAATGGAAATGTCTACCCTAATGTTTGTCCCACCACTATATTTTGGAAGCAGATAACCTGTGTGGTTTCACAGTTTCATAGCTGGAGAGGAATTCTGCCTTGGGCTGAATCACCTCAAGTTTTGTTCATCATTGATTTATAAGAGATTTGGAACTTAGAATGATGATGTAATGAGTTAAGACTTTGGGGCTGTTGGAATGGGGATGAATGAGTTTTGAATGGGAGAAGAACAAATTTTGGAGTGTGATGACTGAAATCTATACCCTCCAAATTCACATGATGAAGCCCTAACTCCCACCAAAATTCCAATGCCTCAGAATATGACTGTATGGGAGACCGAATTTTTAATGAGATAATAAAGATGAGGATGTTATGGTAGCCTCTAATATGACCTGACTGGTGACCTTATAAAAAGAGACCAGGACATACAGAGATAGACGTCAGGGATGTGAGGACAAAGAGAAAGCCTATGTGAGAACTCAGCAAGGTAGATATCTGAAAGTCAAGGAGATAGAGCTCAGAAGAAATAACAACTCTGACACCTTTGTCCGAAACTTCTGGTCTCCAAAAGTTCTGGTCTCTGACATAAAATAAATTTTCATTGTTTAAGCTACCTAATGTAAGGTATGGGAGAAGGAAATGGCAACCCACTCTAGTATTCTTGCCTAGAGAATCCTGTGGATGGAGGAGCCTGGTGGGCTGCTGTCCACAGGGTCGCACAGAGTCAGACACAACTGAAGCGACTTAACATGCATGTATGCATTGGAGAAGGAAAGGGCAACCCACTCCAGTGTTCTTGCCTGGAAAATCCCAGGGACAGAGAAGCCTGTTGGGCTACCATCTATGGGGTCGCACAGAGTCGGACATGACTGAAGCGACTTAGCAGCAGCAGCAGCAGCAACCTAAGGTATTTTGTTATGGCAGTTCTAGGAAAATAATAAAGCATATTCCATTTATCGATTTTCAGGTGTTAAACCAACTTTGCTTGTGTGAGCGAGTGTGTGTGTGTGTTTAGTTGCTTTAGTTGTGTCCGACTCTTTAATACCCTATGGCCCACCAGGCTCCTCTGTCCATGGGATTCTCCCAATAAGTACTAGAATGCCTTGCACCAGGGATCTTCCCGACCCAGGGAGAGAACCTTTGTTTCTTATGTCTCCTGCATTGGCAGACGAGTTCTTTACCACTAGCACCATCTGGGAAGCCCACCTTTGCTTGGTCATGATAAAGAATTCTTTTTATAGGTTGCTGGTTTCAGTCTGTGAGAGTTTGGGTTTTTCTTACAACAAACATAACATGAAATACACTATTAGTGATATTTAGTATAGTCACAACGTTGTATAACCACCTCACTATTGAGTTCCAGAACACCTTTATCATCTCCAAGGAAATCCTGTATTCATTAAACAATTACTTTCCATTCCTCACTATTTCCAGTCCCACTAATCTGTTTTCTGGTTCCATAAATTTGGATAATTCTTGTCCAAAAAAGTATGCAATGTGTACCTTTGTATGTGCCATTCTTCACGTAGCATGTTCATTCATATTGTAGCAGGTACCTGCATCCCATGCCTTTTTATGGCTGAAGAATATTGTATGGATATGCCACATACTGTCTGTCTATTAAGTGATGGACATTTCAGATGTTTCTACTCTTTGGCTATTGTGAACAATTCTGTTATAAATATTCATGTACTAGCTTTTGTTTGACTGTTTTCAATTATTTTGGGTATGTAGTCAGGAATATTGGGCAATATGCTAATTCTATAATCAACTTATTAAGCAACCACCCAACTATTTTCCAGGTTTTGCACCATTTTACATTCCTACTAACAAAGCATAAAAGGTTTTTTTTTTCTGTATCCTTGCTCATATTTGTTATTTTCCATTAAAAAAAGTATAGCCATCCTGGTGGCTATAAATGTTAACTTTAATGATAGTTAAAACTTTGCTGTATTTTGAGTTAGTTTATTATGAGCAATAGCTCTGTGACTCTATAAACTTGGCGGGTCTACTTTCTATCTGTATATTCCCATGCCTGAAATGAATTCATTGTATTTATCTTTATGGCACATCTCAGAGATGATTATATAAAACCATTGTATGATTCCATATTATAAGGAAACTTGTATGATAGTCTTGTGAATGGGAACTAAGATATCTCTCTTATGTGATTCTAAACTCTAGTTTCAGTTCCTAGTGGATCAAATTTTAATTAGGTTTACTTTTTACCAACTGTGAGGAACATGAAAGAAGCTAAGAATTAGTGTTATTATAAAGATCAAGATGTATGACAGAAGTAACAGATAATGTAAGAATTATAGTATAATATATACTATAAGAAATTGGCATAGAGATATTAACTAAAACATTTTGAAAAAAAGCACTGTGTAGCTAGTGACAGGAGAAATGTTTAGAATTATACATTCCAAAATATGAAAAGAGTAGTGGAACTGAAGCTCACTTCTATTTTTATAGTTTTGGATTTTCTACTATAAATATTAATAACCAATAAAAGGAGCATGTGAAAACTGAAGTGAATGATTCATGTTCTAAAAAATCAGACATTATACATACACACATATTTGAAGTATAACAAATGGTAATTTCAAGAAAATTGGAGATACCAAGAGAACATTTCATGCATATTCTGCTAAGTCACTTCAGTCGTGTCCGACTCTGCGTGACCCCATAGACGTCAGCCCACCAGGCTCTCCTGCCCCTGGGATTCTCCAGGCAAGAAAACTGGAGTGGGTTGCCATTTCCTTCTCCAATGCATGAAAGCGAAAAAGTGAAAGTGAAGTCGCTCAGTCGTGTCCGACTCTTAGCGACCCCATGGACTGCAGCCCACCAGGCTCCTCCATCCATGGGATTTTCCAGGCAAGAGTACTGGAGTGGGGTGCCATTGCCTTCATGCATATAGGAGCACAATAAAGGACAGAAATGGCAAGGACCTAACAGAGCAGATGAGATTAAGAAGAGGTGGCAAGAATACACAGAAGAACCATACAAAAAATGTCTTAATGACTTGGATAACCAGGATGGTGTGGTCACTCACCTAAAGCCAGACAGCCTGGAGTGCAAAGTCAAGTGGGCCTTAGGAAGCATCACTACAAACAAAGCTAGCAGAGGTGATAGAATTCCAGCTGAGCTATTTCAAATCCTAAAAGATGATGCTGTTAATGTACTGCACTCAATATGTCAGCAAGTTTGGAAAACTCAGCAGTGGCCACAAACTGGAAAAGGTTAGTTTTCATTCCAATTCCAAAGAAAAGCAATGCCAAACAATGTTAAAACTACTGTACAATTGCACTCATTTCATGTGCTAGCAAGGTTAATGCCCCAAATCCTTCAACCTAGGCTTCAACAGCCTAAGAACTCAGAACTTCCAGATGTAGAAGCAGGATTTAGAAAAGGCAGAGGAACAAGAGATCAAATTGCCAACATCCATTGGATCATATATAAAGCAAGGGCATTCCAAAAAACCATCTGCTTGCTGCTGCTTTGTTGACCATGTTAAAGCCTTTGACTGTGTGCATCACAACAAACTGTGGAAAATTCTGAAAGAGATGGAAAACACCTTACCTGCCTCCTGAGAAATCTGTACGCAGGACAAGAAGCAACAGTTAGAACCAGACATGGAATAATAGATTGGTTCAAAATTGGGAAAGGAGTATGTCAAGGCTGTATATTGTCACCCTGCTAATTTTTCTTATAAGCAGAGTACATTACGCAAAATGCCAGGGTGGATGAAGCACAAGCTGAAATCAAGATTGAGGGAGAAGTATCAATAACCTCAGATACGCAGATGACACCACCCTTATGGTAAAAGCAAAGAGGAACTAAAGAGCCTCTTAATAAAAGTCAAAGAGGAGAGTGAAAAAGCTGGCTGAAAACTCAACATTCAAAACACTAAGATCATGGTATCTGGTCCCATCACTTCATGGCAAATAGATGGGAAAACAATGGAAATAGTGAGAGACTTTATTTTCTTGGGCTCCAAAATCACTGCAGATGGTGACTGCAGCCATGAAATTAAAAGACACTTGCTCCTTGGAAGAAAAGCTATGACAAACATATACAGCATATTAAAAAGCAGAGACATTATTTCACTGAAAAAGGTCCGTCTAGTCAAAGCTATGGTTTTTCCAATAGTCATGTATGGATGTGAGAGTTGGACTATAAAGAAAGCTGAGTGCCAAGGAACTGATAATTTTTGAACTGTGGTGTTGGAGAAGATTCTTGAGAGTCCTATGGACTGCAAGGAGATCAAATCAGTCAATCTTAAAGGAAATTAGTCCTTAATATTCATTGGAAGGATTGATGCTGAAACTCCAATACTTTGGCCACCTGATGTGAAGAACTGACTCATTGGAAAAGACTCTGATGCTGGGAAAGATTGAAGGCAGGAGGAGGAGGGGACGACAGAGGATGAGATGGTTGGATGGCATCACCGACTTTATGGACATGAGTTTGAGTAAGCTCCGGGAACTGGTGATGGACAGGGAGGCCTATGTGCTGCAGTCCAGGGGGTTGCAAACAGTCAGACATGACTGAGTGATGGAATTGAACTGAATGCTCATTATACCTTGTTCAGTTTTGCTTATACTGTTCTTCTAGGCTAGAATGCCCCTTTTCTTTCTCCTCTCTTTCTTTTAGAATCTTATTTGTTCATATCTCAATTTCCAGGCATTTCATAAAACTTCATTTTAGTCTGCAAAAATTTCTCACTTCACTTTCTATGGCAATGTCCAATCACTTTATTTAAAAATTTATAATCTTATATGCTCATTTTCTTTTTTCTATCTAATTATATTTATTTGTGGGTGATAATTGTATCTTACCCTTTGTTACTCTATTATAGGAGACTACACAATCCTCTGCATATAGTAGGTTCCTGAAACTGAAAATGACTATTTGGTTAATGTAAGTGATTGTGCTAGGGCACTGATAAAAGAACAATACCACAACATATAAATAAAAATAAATGTTTAGATAAAATTACTTTCCGGCACAGTATTACCTTTGTTGTCTGATATATGATATAATGCTAGAGCTTAAAGGTTCTCAAGAAAAAATTCAGAGGTAGTCTATTTATAAATCCAGACACTGACTGCGGTTGTAATTTGCAGTTTGGGTGAACACAGACAAAGACTGTTGAACTCCACAGCAGGTCAGGTTCTTTTACCGTTTTAACATCTCTTTAACGTGGGCTAGGAGGCATGTTTTATGTGATAAACATACCAAGCGTATCCAAATCAGAAAAATAATGCTGAAGTACCAGTTCAACCTTAGCATTATTTCTGAGAGGCAAGGGTGGGGAAAGCTGTCTGGCAGATAGTGCAGAAGGCCCAAGTGTAAGATGGGTTATGTAATATTTATACTTCTGTTACTGGCCCTGATGTGACCTAGGGCATCTGTAAAAAGCAGTAATACCTCACAAGGATGTTGAAGGGGTTCAAGGGATTCAAGAATATAATGTTTGTACTGAACTCTAAGATATAAGATAGAATTAGGAACATAGCTTTAAAAGTATATCCTGATTATTTTCTGGAGTAGATTCTACAACAGAAAACATGGTATATTTTGAATGTGTACTACATGAAACGTATATTTTTAATAGAGCAGAAAAAATGAAAAAATTATTAAATTCTCAACAGATTTCTGAACTTTAAAATTCTCCTGTGCGAAGAACAACACCTGAAAATAAACTGTTAATTAAAAAGGGCCAAATCTAAATTGAAACATAACACTTTGACTAAATATTTTTTAAATGTCCTGTAATGAGAAAAAAAATTAACCTTTTAATTCCAGTGAAAACTTGTTCCCAAAGAAAAAACAAATAATTCCATACTGCAGTCACAGTATTGCATTTTGAGCCAAAACACTAAAAATATTTAATATCCATTAATAGATTCTCATAGCAAAGTGAAATGCTGGATCACTATAAACTCTGCATAGGCATCATAACAACAATGAGTTCAGTTCAGTCGCTCAGTCATGTCTGACTCTTTGCGATCCCATGAACTACAGCATGCCAGGCCTCCCTGTCCATTACCAACTCCCGGAGTCCACCTAAACCCATTGAGTCGGTGATGCCATCCAACCATCTCATCCTCTGTTGTCCCCTTCTCCTCCTGCCCTTAACCTTTCCCAGCATCAGGGTCTTTTCAAATGAGTCAGCTCTTCACATCAGGTGGCCAAAGTATTGGAATTTCAGCTTCAACATCAGTCCTTCCAATGAACACCCAGGACTGATCTCCTTTAGGATGGATTGGTTGGATCTCCTTGCAGTCCAAGGGACTCTCTAGAGTCTTCTCCAACACCACAATTCAAAAGCATCAATTCTTTGGCATTCAGTTTTCATTATAGTCCAACTCTCACATCCATACATGACCACTGGAAAAACCATAGCTTTGACTAGATGGACCTTTGTTGACAAAGTGGTTCACACTTATTACTTAAAATCTGTACTCAGGTATGATACAAAGCATTTGACAACTATTATTTTATTTTGGTTTTTCTCAAAAATAATATAAGCAGCTATTAGTATAATTTCAATTTTACAGGTCAGGAAATTGAGGCTTACAGAGGTTATTACCTATCAAAGGTCATCTTGGCTAGAAAGCCAAAATCTACACCATCTGTCTTATTACAGTGTTAGCTAGGAATTAAAACACTATTGTTGTACTAAAAGAATAACTGCAAAACACAAACTTTACAAATAAAAGATAAACACAGGTTCAATTAACTCAGATTTAGAAATGAATGGTTTTCTTTATATAAATTATAATTGAAGTCTATTTATATCACCTTTTAATCATGTTACTAATTATTAATAAAAACCAAAAACCAAATATCTATTAAAGTCAGAAGAAGTTAATACTTGACTCCCTGGTTTCACTTAGTTTTCAAGTAACAGAGTAGAATAAGTGACTGAGTGATTATTTCAATTTCAAATCATATACAACAAAACAAAAGAAAGAACAAATGAAACCAATCAGAAATGTATACTAATTATGAGCCAACTGTGTGACTTTCCAGATTAAAATCTCAATTCTCACATTTTTCCATATAATTGATGTTTTAGAAAAATTTTATGTTTTACAGTTCAGATTAGTTAACCAAGCCTGTTTGTAGCTGTTTAGTTGCTCAGTTGTGTCCGACTCTTTTGTGACCCCATGGACTGTAGCACGCCAGGCTCCTCTCTCCATGGGATTTCCCAGGCAAGAATCCTGGAGTGGGTTTTACCATTTCCTTCTCCAGGGAATCTTCCCAGCCCAGGGAGGAACTCTGTCTCCTGCATCAGCAGGCAGCTTCTTTACCACTGAGCCACCAGGGAAGCCCTAACCAAGCCTGAAAGGACAGCCAAACTTGCTATGGATTAAAACAAATTTAAATACGTATCAGATCAATGATGTCTGATAAAACTAAATTTAAAAATATTAATACCTAGGATTTTGATTTCTTCCTTGTTTCATGAAATAACAGAATATTGTTTATTTCTGATCTAATTTGAACCAGTTATTTGGGGAAAAAATTGGAACTATGATAGAATATTGACAATCACAAAACTATTAAAAGCCCAAAGGGAACACGATACAGAGTATAACAACATTTAAAACTTAGCAACTAAAGCAAATAGTAAATTAGATCCTAATATATTCGGAAGTTTCATAAATATCTGAAGTCTAAAATAGTAAGGGGAACAAAATATTTTAATATTGACCTGAGTTCATAAAACACATTTTGGCTTGGAATTACAGAGAAAACATTCAATTAGGCTTTTTTTGACCTTTGCAAACTTTTGGAACATCACCTTAAACTTGAGAGAACAACTACTTCATGCTATAAAGAGTGAAGACTCAAACTACTTCATATATATTTAAGACTGGACTATTTACACATTTAAATGCTTAACTGCAAGTAAACATTTGTCCTTTTGGGAGAGGCCCAGGTGGAAGGGCCTCATGGCAAAATGACAATTTAAGTCCCGGATATCTGACTGTACTGCCAATGCCACCCAGTCTTAAAAGTATTGCCATATCATCATTATCATCCTCAGTCAATATTTACTAAGCTCTTTATGACAGCAGTGGCATTAGAAAGTTTATAAAAATCAAGAGTAGCTCAAAGATCTCAGTTTATTGTAACTGGTTATCATGTAAGTTAACCTTGATATTTGGGGGTTTTTTTTTGCAATTAATGAATCAAACTGTTTCTGAACAAAGGCCTTTGTTATTAGCTATTATTTCCATTTATTTTCAATATTTCAAACTAGATTCAGTAAAACTTTAATACATTCAATAATATATATGTCACATGTAGTGAGAAAACATGTTTATAATAACAACTATGCTAAATTATGGAGAAGGAAATGGCAACCCACTCCAGTGTTCTTGCCTGGAGAAT
Organism: Tragelaphus eurycerus; assembly: GCA_935064755.1. NCBI lineage: Eukaryota > Metazoa > Chordata > Mammalia > Artiodactyla > Bovidae > Tragelaphus > Tragelaphus eurycerus. Next base: position 12,083,495 of record CAKXYN010000038.1, read on the forward strand.
CCCAGGGATGCGGGAGCCTGGTGGAGGGGGCGTTGCACAGAGTTGGACACGACTGAAGCTACTTGGCAGCAGCAGCAGCAGCATGCTAAATTAATCTAATTGCACTGAGCAAAGTCTTTGGAAATATGAAGGAATTCTCTCCTTTCATTGTCATTTCTGGCCAGAACCCAATGTTCACAGGACTGAATTCTTTGAAAAGTTATCCTTTCCCTCACTAACTGTCCTGGGCCCCCACCTCTACCAAACGGCAGAAGAATGTTGTAACAGGCTAATACTTCTTTTTAAATTGCTAATAATTTTCTTTTTTAAAATAAAAGTGATTGAATTTCTGCAGTGTAAAGTACTTTAAAAATAGTTTAAATATTTGGCAAACTTAAAACATAAATGAGGTTATCATGTATATATGTATCTATTTCATAAGGTAAGTGAATCTACTTTGGGGTGTCATTCCCTTATACATCTCATTGTTTTCTAAAGCACAACACTAATAAACTAAATTAAAGAGATGAACTTCATTGATATAATAAATAAATTATATATACACATATGTATATATTATAGACCTATTTTTCATAGAAGCTTATGTACTTCTTGGCATCAAATTTAATTTGTGCAGGTTACTATGAATAAAGTTGTAAAACTTCATCAAAACTTGCAAACTCATTTTTATATAGAAGTAACACATATATACATAAAAAATTCAAACACTTAATTAGGTTATGAATCCAAGTTAAAATTTCCTTTCCTCTCATTCATCACAAATCTCACTTTCCAGAAAACATGCTGTTGAGTTTCTGGGGTATCAGAAAAATTTTTATTGACCCTTACAGATGCTCTAAGCACTGATTCAAGTACAAGATGCAGTGGTAAAGAAACAAAATCCTTGTCCTTGGAGAACTTAATTTCTAGAGGACAATGCACAAATACATTATAGCATCACGCAGGCGTGTCCATTATTAAGAAAAGTATAGGAGGGTAACAAATAGTGTGATGCAGTGAGGAGGTAGACTATTTTAGATAATGTGGCCAGGAACATTTAAGCAGAAAGGTGAGCAAAGTGAAAAGTTGACTCATGACACTATAGTGGTGGTGGTGGGCTTGTAGATGAGGCAGAGAAAAAAGAAAGTTGAGGTTTTGTGATGGGAGCATTCTTAGAATGTTGGAGATAATACGAAACCTGGTGTGGTTGGACCAAAGCAAGAGTAGACACCTGTTAAGAAACGAAGTTAGAAAGGTAGCAGGGGCCAGTGCATATGTGTACAAACACTCCTTTTATAATTAAATAAGAAAGGACAAATATCTGGAGTCACTATATGATTTAGGCAGCTGTTGTTAAATGCATGAAGTAAGCAGGATACTGTTGACTCTTCAGTGTCCCTTGGGCAGCAAGGAGATCAAACCAGTCAATCCTAAAGGAAATCAACCCTGAATATTCATTGGAAAGACAAGGCCAAAGCTGAAGCTCAAGACTTTGGTCACCTGATGGGAAGGGACAACTCATTAAAAAAAACACAAAAACCTGATGTTGTGAAAGATTGAGGGCAGGAAGAGAAGGGGGCAACAGAGGATGAGATGGTTGGCTGGCATCACCAACTCAATGGACATGAGTTTGAGCAAACTCCGGGCGATACTGAAGGACAAGGAAGCCTGGCGTGCTGCAGTCCATTGGGTCACAAAGAGTTGGACATGACTGAGCAACAGAAAACAACAAAAGCAGGATAGAAAATGTGGTAAAATGGTAAATGCCGGCCCCTTTTAGGGAAGGTAGCCTCTACTTAGCCTCAGCTAATTGTTGAAAAGCACAGGTATAATGATTAATTTTATGTGTTAATGCAGCTAGACTATGGTGCTCAGCTGTTTGTTCATTGAGCGGTCTAGATACTGCTGTAAAGGTATATTTTATATATGATTAATATTTAGATCAGTAGGCCTTGAGGAAAGCAGATTAGTCTCCATAATATAGATGGGCCTCAGCCAATCAGTTGAAGGCTTTAAGAGAAAGACTGAGATCTCCCAAGGAAGAAGGAATTCTGCATCTTGGGACTTAAAACCACAACAACTTATTCCTGGTTCTCTAGCCAGCTGACTTGCCCTGCAGATTTTAGACTTACCAGTACCCACAATTGCATGAGCTACCAGTTGGCATTAGTGGTAAAGAATTCACCTGCCAATGCAGGAGACATAAGAGATGGGGGTTTAGTCCTTGGGTTGGGAAAATCCCACAGAGGAGGGCATGGCAACCCACTCCAGTAGTTTTGCCTGGAGAATCCCATGGACAGAGGAACCTGGTAGGCTACAGTCCATAGGGTTGTAAAGAGTTGGACATAACTTAAGTGACTGAGTACAGCACACAATTCTTTAAAATAAATCTCCCTCCCTGTATATAAAAAGTCTATTGGTTCTGTTTGTCTGGAGAACCCTAACACACCTGCCATGCTAAGGATCCCACATGGGCAGATCTTCCAGCTTTTATTTTTCACCTTGGGAAACAATCTTGCAAATGAATATGGAATAATGCTACTGTTTCCTACACATTTTTTAAATTGGACCTGTGAAAATTTATTCAAGGAATATACACACAGGTGCCAAATTTCTAGATAACGGATAATGCTCTCCAGAATGGCTTTAGAAGTTTACACTCTTATTTCAATGCATGCAGGGTCTTCTCTATTTACAGTCTGCTTAAGCCTCCCCCCGCTTTTTTTTAATTCTAAATTTTAAGAAAGGTAAAATCCAAACAAATGTTACTGATAATGGTTTTCAAATTTGAACATTATTGGCCTAAAATAAAAGAAACTTTGTTGGCAGATAAGATACTTTATCATATAAAGACCTTGCTTTGCCCCACAGCCCTTCAAATGACTAACTGAAAAGCTGAACTAGGTCCATGTTATTTCCAATCAATTTACTCATCACTGAGTTCTTATTATGTGCATTGCACACACTATCACTCTATAGAACAAAGTTTTAATCTGAAGAGACTTTCAATCTAGTGTTAAATTTGACGGTCTATTCACTTGCTTGGCAAATATTTACTGAAGGCTTGTAATATATAAAAAATACAAGCCTTAGAAGGGAAATTAAGAGAAATATTCATAAAGGTGTTATACAGGTGAGCATGAGGTATGTATGATGAGAGAGCACTATATATAATTATGGTAGTTAATGTTAGGTAGAATGAGATCACTTCCGGTTGAGAAGATCAAAAAGATTACCAGAATAGTTCTTAAATTGTGTTTTGAAGGCTCAGTAAGAATCTGATAGGAAGAGATTGGGAGAATTCCAGGAATAAGATGAAATAAAAAGAAAGCAGTGAAGTGGGAAATTTGGGGTATGGCCAGGAAACAGTGAATAATTCATTTTGAGAGTACAAATAATAGTCAATTTAGTATAGCAAATATCTGTTGGGTGCTTATTATGTGTGAAGTAGTGTACTAGCACCACTGACACAAATATGAATGAAACCAGAAGATAAAAAGATGATTGGTGGAACACTAAACCAGAGACAGAGGTGGCAGCAATATCAAAGGTTCATAAGTATTAGGTTAAAGGGTCTAGAATTTATTGTACAGGTAATGTGGTAATTTCCTAGGTGGTGCAGTGGTAAAGAATCTGCCTGCTAATGCAGGAGGCATAAGAGACAGGGGTTCAATCCCTGGGTTGGGAAGATCTCCTGGAGGAGGGCATGGGAACCCACTCCAGTATTCTTGTCTGGAAAATTCCATGTACAGAAGAGGCTGGTTGGCTACAGTCCATGGGGTTGCAAAGAGTGGGACATGATTGAGTGCGCGCATGTGCACGCACGACACACACACACACACACACACACAATGTGGTATTATTAAATACTGCTGATATCTGATTGAGAGGTTGAAAATAATGTTTCAGGAGTCTTAAGAGGAGTAAGAAACGGAGACAAGTGGATGATGTAGCTAGAAAAGCCTGGGCATGAAATTATACAAGACTGGTCTAAGGTAGGAATTTTGCAAAGGAAGGAGACATTGCAAGGAAAAATCTAGAAAAATCTGGTTACTAATTAAATTTTAAAAAGGGACAAATAAAAAATTACCTATGCAGAAGGCAACAAGCATCTGTAGAACTCTAATAATAGTGCCAAGACCAAGGGAAACACTTTACTTTTTTATTTACCAAAATACAAAATTAAGTTCTTTTCAAGCTGATGAAAATGATGTTAATAGATGGCAGACTCCAGGATCCACAATTAGCAGGCTCATTCCAAGTCTGAACCTTTTGCTAACCATGATAATTAAATGGCAAAATATTTTGTTAAATGCTCTTCAAAGAGGAAGCTGAACCATTTTACAGAATAAAAAGGAGCAGTTGAGAGCTATACATGTTGAACTTTCATGTTAAAATAAGGTACAGAAAACAGTGAAAGTCAGTAATGCAAAAAAAAAAAAAAGTCTTTCTAAATTCAAAGTCATAGAAGACAAAATATTTTCATAGCCTCTGTAGTTATTTAATTGTTGTCTTATATGTCAATAAAGCAAAAACATTTAAAGTATTTTGATCAATGATACTATTAGTACATTTCCTTGGCACAGTACATTTCCTTGGCACAGTACTTTATAGTTTTCAAAAACATTAAAAAAAATCATCTCCCTAATTGTCATAGTAAGTGGCTTAGATCATTCACAAACAGGTGCAACTCACTGGTATAAGAAGCCAGTTCTTAATTCCAAATATCACTAAACAAAAAAATCTAATCTACTTCATACAAAATGGTTAGAAATATCACAGAATATTAGAACTAGAGAAATCCCCAAGTCCAAGTTAAAGAACTTGAAGCCTAGAAAGCCTGGAGCTTGTCTACATCAGAAAAAAATTTGGTTAATGGCAAAGATGCACTTTTGATTTTTTATTACTGTTTTGGCAGTATGGTTCCATAATACAGTTCCACGAAAATTAATTCCAATAAAAATACAGATATAATAAAATGTTTGTGTCACTGGGTAATCCAATTAGAACACAGAACTTAGAGTTCAGGATTGAGTGTTCAACCCTTCTTGATGAGGGATTTGCATTGAGAAAAATGTTGCTTCATGGCTAGAGTTTGCATGCTGTTGACTCTTATTGATGCATAGTTCTGACTACTGAATGAGAAACCAACACCATCACCATCACACACACACACACACACACACACACACACACACACACACACACCCCAAACCCAGCCAGAGCGCAGTGACAGTAATATTTCTGATTACGAAGGACAGGATATATAAAGACCAAAAATATATATATATAAGAAGTAAAAGGGACCCATACTAAATAAAATTTATAAAAAGAATGTAGAAAAAAAAAAAAAGCATCCCACCCTCTTCTTGAGTATATTTGACATGATTTCTGTCTTTGTGGCTTTTCTGACTTAGAAACGTAGTATATCATGAACCCAGTAAGTAGGATTTATTTTTAATCCAGTATTCAGTATGCCAAACATTCAAGCATTCTATTTAATTTTTTAAAAAAATACTATTACAATCAGAGGAAACATACCACCATAAAATATGAAGCAGACTATTCAATATTTGTGATGTTCTAGAATGTCAAATCTGCCATGTTCTGAAAGGCATCACAACTTCTCACTTGGAACTGAACAAAACAACAAAAATTTAAAATATAATCTGCTGCTATTATGAGTATATTAAATCCTAGTCTACTGGCACTGAACAACAGGATCTAATTCCTATCTACACACTTGAATTTACTTTTTTAAAGCAGAAGTAAATACTGAAGTACTATAAAATCAGCAAACATTGAAACTTAGGGTTTCTCTCCATTAGAAAAGAGTTTGTTATTATTATGCCTCCTGAGCTTAGGAATGCAGCACTACAGGTTTAAAGAACAGGAAAAAAATCATTACTAAATACAAATCTAACTCCTACAAGTTTAAGATTCTTCCCTGATGAAATAGTTTAGATTTACACTAATGAAGCTGTTGTAGATGAATTCAGTATTTGGCAGAAAGGACTAACACTTTACTAATAGCCTTTTTGTAATAATAAAATTTATTTGAAACCTTCACACTGATTCCTCTCCTTCTCTCCTCTATGCTTTAATGTGAAGGAGCCATCACTTATACTGGTAAGTTTACTATCGCTACCCATTCACCTCACCTGCCCCGTTCCTAACTGTGCCAAAGGACACAAAGGCCAACATTTCCTTTTATCAGTACTCAAAGTCTTCTATGACTCAAAGGAAACAAACAGAATAGATAAATCTCCTGATACATACTTCCATATTTCTATTCCCACTCGGGAAATGAAACACTTATAATAAACAGTAGCTCTTGGTGTAACCCAGCTAAAAAAATAACTTTTTAGAAAAATAATTAGAAAGAATAAGGTCAATATCAGGAAGAATAAAAGTCATTAGCATATTTTAATATGCCCCTAACACTAACGACTGATCACATATCCTCTTTTGCTTTGGCTGTTGGAAAGTTTAAGACAGAATTATTCTTGAGGCTTATTTTTTTGCTATTTCATGGTAAATATGCAAGCTGACTTATTCCTGACTCTAGCTCCTTGTCCTATTCCTATATTTTTCTTAGTGTGTTTTTTCTTAGTTATTGATAAGAAATTTTCTTTGACATGACCAATATACATGTTTATGTATTTATGTGTAAAACTGATTTGAATAACTAAAAGTGCATTTTTTCTTAAGCTTTTTTTAAAAATACATTACCCATTATGACATACATATACACATGCAAACACCCGTGAAAATTACAGAGTTAGTCTTGGCTTTCTTCACAATAAATATGAAACTCTTTCCCCTGTCTTCTATAGCAGAGGAAACTTTGAAGAAAAAAAAAAAGAGTTCTATTTCTATGAGTTAGTTGTGTTTCATGTATGGATCTGTAATCATCATCTATTCGGGTGTGTAAGAAATATTGTTTACTTTCACTTAAATTAGAATCTGGGATTCCAGGAAATTTCAACTTTATTGTTTTTTGAAATTGCCTCTCTCTTCCTAGAGTTCTACATTCCAGGGATCTTACTCCTATTCTATTTAAAATAAATTCCTGAATATTCTCACAGAATGTTTTCTATACCTTAAAAAGGAAACTTAACTGTGAGCTTAAATTTATTTATATTCATAGCTATTCTTATCTCCTTTACTCCTGTCTATAAGCACAAGGTGACCATCTTCCTGTTCAAGGCAAACCCTACAGATTCTTAATTCCATCTCTTTAAATTTGGGGGGATGCTGTTCTAAAATAATTCTCTTTTGGCTCTTTTCAACGAGTCATAAACATTCTCAATTGTCTGCCGTTTTTCAAAAACAAAAGACATAATCCTTAACCCACTTTTCTTTCTTCTTAGCTATAACATCTTTCTTATTCAGGTTTCTTCAAGGATCACTCAAACTGATAGTTCAAACTGCTATTCTTCTCTCCCTCAAGTCACTCTTGAACTTACAAAAAAATGGCTTCTATACCCAATACTCTATTAAAACTACTCTTATAGATGTCAATAATGGCCACCTGGTTTCAAACAAAGGGGATACTTTTTGCTCATATCTTAACCATTTAGAAACATTTGACTTTTAAAAAATTTTTAAATTAAAATCTCCTTCCTTGGCTTCAGTGATATTGTTTTTAATTCTACTCTTATCTCACTGACTTCTTATTGTAAAAAGAAATTTAACATTCAGTTCAGTTCAGTCACTCAGTCATGTCCGACTCTCTGCAAGCCCATGAATTGCAGCACGCCAGGCCTCCCTGTCCATCACCAACTCCCAGAGCTCACCCAAACTCACGTCCATCGAGTCGGTGATGCCATCCAGCCATCTTATCCTCTGTTGTCGCCTTCTCCTCCTGCCCTCAATCCCTCCCAGCATCAGAGTCTTTTCCAATGAGTCAACTCTTCGCATGAGGTGGCCAAAATACTGGAGTTTCAGCTTTAACATCATTCCTTCCAAAGAACACCCAGGACTGATCTCCTTTAGAATGGATTGGTTGGATCTCCTTGCAGTCCAAGGGACTCTCAAGAGTCTTCTCCAACACCATAGTTTAAAAGCATCAATTCTTCGGTGCTCAGCTTTCTTCACAGTCCAACTCTCACATCTATACATGACCACTGGAAAAACCATAGCCTTGACTAGACGGACCTTTGTTGGCAAAGTTATGTCTCTGCTTTTGAATATGCTATCTAGGTTGGTCATAACTTTCCTTCCAAGGAGTAAGCGTCTTTTAATTTCATGGCTGTAATCACCATCTGCAGTGATTTTGGAGCCCCCCAAAATAAAGTCTGACACTGTTTCCCCATCTATTTCCCATGAAATGATGAGGCCAGATGCCATGATCTTAGTTTTCTGAATTTAACATTGGTTGAACACTAATAATCAGCCAAACACTGTGTGAAGGGTTGCAAGTACTTAAAACAAATCTAGAAAATTCCCTGGTGGTCCAGTGGTTAGAACTCTGTGTTTTTACTGATAAGGGCATCGGTTTGATCCCTGGTCAGGGAACTAAGATCCTGCAAGCTGTGTGGCCTGGCCATAAAAAACAGAACAATACAAAACGTCTATGTGGTAGGTACTATAATTCTCATTTTATAAAATGAAAATGGTCTTGGAGAGGTTCATTTATATAAGGTTACACAAGGCAGGCCTGTCTAACTGCAAATCTCTGTAGCTTTACTACATTATCAGCAATTAAAAAAAAAAGTAGCAGTGAGAGGGGTCTTTGTGAAGCTTATCTTTGAGCCAATAATTGTTAACTATTTAAAAGAGGTTATGTAGCTCTGTTAGATTCATGTAGATTTTTAAAAGTCTTTGAAAGATAAATGTTTAATCCACATAATTTTCAAAAATCTTTCAATAATCCTCTGCAATTCAGCAAAGAGAAGGAGTATCAAGGTTTGTTTTTCAGTAAGTAAGGTCAGCTTATGCAAGATTAGCACATCACCCTCAGCATTCTTGGACACTGTCACTTTAACGACAGAACACCTGCTGACCTATCTCCTGGCAGGAGTAGGTGCCATAAAAACTCTCCCTATCAATGGAGTGAAAAGACTATATATCATACCGCAACAGCCAAGGTCTAAGCACAAACCACACAGTATTCATACGTCTTAATAAAGGCTTCTGTTATTCTCCCAAGAAGCAACCCTAACAATGCAGCTAACTGAAGTGTGCATCTGAACTGGCAGCCTTCAAACCTGGCTGCACATGGGAATTTCTAAGGAGCTTTAAACACACCAAAGCAGAGTCTTACTCCAACAGACTCTGAAGTAATCGGTCTGGGATGGGATGGGGATCAGGATTTTTAGAGGCTCCTCAAGTGATTCTATTGCATAATTACAGCTGAGAATCCACTAGTGTAAAATATACAATTGTGTACTAAGTTGCTTCAGTTGTGCCCAACTCTTTGAGACCCTATGGAGTGTAGCCCGCCAAGCTCCTCTGTCCATGAGGACCCTACAGGCAAGAATACTGGAGTGGTTTGCCATTTCCTCCTCCAGGGGATCTTCCCAACCAGGGATCGAACCGGCATCTCTTACGTCTCTTGCATTGCCAGGCAGGTTCTTTACCACTAGTGCCACCTGGGAGGAAAGACTGTTATATTCATGCTCTTAAAAAAAAAAAAATAGGATTCGACATCTTCAACTACTACCAGGGTTCTGCTTGCCTACATACCTACTGATTCTAATTGCAAGCAAATGATTGCTCATGGTCAGTCATCAACCAAACATACTTGGAATTCGGTAACTGTATTAGTTTCCTGAGCTGATGTAACAAAGTACCCAAACTAGGGGGCTTAAAATAACAGAAATTTATTGTCTCACAGTTCTGGAGGCTACAAGTCCAAAATCACGGTTTCAGCTGGATTGTGTCTTCCATGAAGGCTGTAAGGGAGAATCCTCCTGGTGCCTCTTCTGGCTTTGGGCATTTGCTCCAATCCTTGGTATTCATCTGCTTGTAGATATTTCACATCTCCCCAGGCACAAGGCCGTGTTTGCCCTGGGTATTCATATAGTCTTCCCTCTATGCCTGTGTCTCTGTGGCTAACTTTCTACTTTTTATAAAAACTTCAGTCATATTGGGTTAGAGCCCATGCTAATGATCTCATTTTAACTTGATTAGCTCTGTTAAACACCTTGCTGCTGCTGCTGGCAAGTTGCGTCAGTCGTGTCCGACTCTGTGCGACCCCATAGACGGAAGCCCAACAGGCTCCCCCGTCCCTGGGATTCTCCAGGCAAGAATACTGGAGTGGGTTGCCATTTCCTTCTCCAATGCATGAAAGTGAAAAGTGAAAGTGAAATCGCTCACTCATGTCTGACTCTTAGTGACCCCATGGACTGTAGCCTATACCAGGCTCCTCCATCCATGGAATTCTCCAGGCAAGAGTACTGGAGTGGGGTGCCATTGCCTTCTCCAGTTAAACACCTTATTTAGACCCAAATAAGAGCACATTCTGAGGCACTAGGGGTTAAGACTTCAATATATTTTTGTGAGGGACACAATTCAACCCATAACAATAACCAATTAGTTTTTACATCAGATAACACTGTTTTAAAGCATGGATTCTTAACATGAGGATGGGAAAAAATTTTTATCTTTATTTTTCACTCTTCATGTAAATACAGTATTTCTTATGATTATGAACACAGGCAACAATCTTCAGTAGTATTATTAGTGGTTCTTGAGAGTTTGTGTCCATAGAAACCATTGGTATTTTCAGGTCACATTTCGGTGTTTGCAGTCATCTTCAAAATATTATTTATAGTTATCACTACTTAGAAATTACGGTTTTTAATAGGCTTGCTGTCAGATAGTTATTTAATGTATTAGTGCATTAATATATCATGATGTAATACCTTCATAATTTTATTTTAATAAAACTGACTTTGATTTAATTGAATTTTATGCACTGAACATTATTTTGAGAAGGGGATCAAAATTTTTAAAAAATCTTTCAATAACTTACAGCTCTAGTTAGTGAATTCTTCCATTTCATACTTGAGGTTTTTTTAATCTTCATAAGTATTTAAAAATATGCAGTGCCTTGTATATCATTTTCAAACCTTTTATTAAAAAAAACTATGATCCACCATGAAAATATATATTTTACATGTAGCTCAAGACATAATCTTCTCTCTCACACACAACACAAAACTGAAACAAAAATGTCACAAAACAATATTTCCCCTTACTGCACTCTTGACATTTTCTATTCTATCTCTATTCATTAAAAAATGCCAGTGTGACCTACTGAATTAATTTCACAACTAATCTTGGAGCATAAATTAAATTAGCCTTAAGAATCCTTTAGTGGAATTCCTTTAGAAACGTCTCATACTGTGATAGTTGAAAGGCTGTTATTACTGGTATTCATGTACTATTTTAAAAATATATGCCTTCATTTTAGAGGTGCCAGTTAGATGAGCAAATAATTTAAGAGCTAAGCAGGCTCCACTTAGACAACTGGTTAAGAGTTACGTAAACTTTATAATTCCCATTTTATAATGGGAGTCTCAACTTAAACTTTACCAAATACCAGAAGGAAACAAGGTAGAATAATAAATATTTTATGCCTGAATCATTTTAAAATTACAAAAATGTCTTAAGTGTATAATGTTTAATTTCATTGAGGTATTTCCTCATTCACCACTATAAAACTGGGTAGAAACATTTTCCAAACTAACATTTATTTATGCCCAGGATAAAAAGAATTTTACCTGTAGTAAACTCGAAGTGTCTGGATTTCTTCTTCCAGTTGTTTGTATTGCTGAACTGCGGTTTCTCTGGCTTGTTGCATAGCTAACAACTTTGCCTGCAAGCAATTAACATTTTAAGAAATTTAATAGCAGTTTGGTACCTTTAAATACACTACTATAGTATGAATAGAAGTCTTTAATTTCTGGGAGTTAAAAAACCCATCAGTGCTTTTAGTAGTGGTTCATAATTTCCCACAAAATAATTTGATTATATTAATAACAGAAGTATGAAAGACATGAACATATTTAATTTACCAACTTCGCTCATTACTAAACTTCAATCTTATTCATCTGTATCATCAGATATATGCCTTTCTGCAATGTTGAACTTTACACACAGAATTCAGAATGTGGAACATGGGTTCAGAGCATTATCTAGAGTAGAGATAAGCACAATGGGTGTTTCACATATAAATTTTATGTGGCTCCACTGCCTGATCGCTAGATTTTCTTTTAACTTTATTAATAGAAACTCCGAAAATTCTAAATATGTTAAGCCATCTTTGATATTTAACATGAAAAAAATTGCACAAGACTACAACCTGATTTTTACAGATATGATTTAACCTCTTCAATTACTTTTCTGCAGGGAAAAAAAAAATCTCTAAAGGGAGAATGGCAGTAATTTTGAATGTTGGAGATATTTTACTCAAGGGTTGCTATTGTTTATCTTGGCTTATAATAGTCAAATTTTAAAGAGTCTTAATCAGTTTTTCAATAGAGTTCAATAGTAATTTTAAAAGAATTGTACCTTCCAAACATCATTCCCCAAATTTCCAGCATAGTCAAAAAAAAGTTACCAACCTGTCTTTTAAAGTATGGTACTGGTAAGTCAGACTTTAATTTTGCTTATTTAAAGCTTAATTTGCATGAAAAAGGCTGTCTTTTACTTTAAATGTGTTTGAAAGATAACATGAAGCAAACTGTTATCATACATGTCACAAACTGCACTAAAGGTAATAATTAAAAAGTAATCAAAAGTTGGAGGTTGAATGAAATTCATTAATTTTGCTGAACTCATATGATTTCACTGAAATTATTTTCTTGCCTAAGAATGAAGTCATAAGATAAACTGTGAAATCTGATCATAGGAAAATTAAGGAGTATAATATAAATAAACACTAAACAGTGCCACTTTTCTATTTTAATAATGCAGAATTATAAAAAATAGCAGTTTAAATTTTTATATAAAAAATTAAGCACCAAATTAATTAGCTATCTGCACTAGCAAATCCTAAAAGAGTTACTTTTAATTAAATTTAAGATGTTCAAGTACTTGCTTTAACATGTCACATTCTAAAATCATGGATGAAATAGTCTCAAAAATTATTTTTAAAAAAGCATTTAAAGCTGGTTCTTGATGCCAATAATTAACAGCTTTGCTAATTTTCAGTATACTATACAATGTAATTGAAAGGGTAACTTGCATGACTGAATACCCACTGTGATTAATAAGAAACCAAAAAGAATCGCCTCCAAAGTATTTCACATTCAACTTACAAAACATCAGACATCCTGTTGCATGTAATTTAAGAAATATCAACTATTTGACAAGTAATTGAGAATTTGATAAATAACAATGGGACAGTGTTAAGAATCTGAGATGATTATTTTTAAGCTTTTGTACCCAGTACTTCTGCAGAAAACCAAAAAACAAACCCAAACACAAAGCAAAAAACAAAACCAGCAATGCTGTAGCAGGAAAAAAGCATAACAAAGATTATGCCTAAGAAATTTTTGCAATGAAAATGGGATGTGAGAACTGTACTTAAATTCCCTTGCTTTGGGTAAAAATGAACATTTTATTCCTCTTCCTACACTCAGTTCACCATGAAGATTTGGTGTTGCTTCATAGCAACCCATTTGATTTATTACTTCCAAATGTCTGATCTTATATCTAGGCACTGGAGACTATGTTCAAAGCTATTATAAACCTTCTGGCCTTACAAGCTACTTCTGCTACTTTATCAGATACACATTTATCTGGTCAACTTTTTTTTAGGGGTGAGTAAATACCATTACCTTATGGCACAGTGATCCTGTTTGGTGGCTAGGATGAACTTCCTTCCCCACTACCTCAGGTACTCAATTATATATGATCTAGAATTTTTTAAAAAAATATTTATTTATTTATTTAGTTGTGCTGGTCTTAGTTGCAGCATGCGGGATCTTTGACCTTCATTGCGACATGTGGATCTTTTTTTTTTTAAGCTTTGTTTTTTAAAACACAGGCTGTTTTAGCTGTGGCATGCAAAAGCTAGTTAGCTAGCTGTAGCATGTGGGATCCAGTTCCTGACCAAGGATTGAACCCAGGTCCCCTGCATTGGGCATGTGGAGTCCCAGCCACTGGACCACTGGAGGCGTCCCTATATGGTCTAGATTGTTCAAACAGAGTAGTCCATCCTGACAGCCCCAGAAGAAAATTGAACCTTGAAGACATCATTTGTATCTGGGTTCCCTGTAACCAGACAGATCCAGATTCATTTCTTGGACACATGAGTTTCTTCTTTTTTTGCACAGGCTAGTTTTGAGTTGGATTTATGGTATATGCAATGTAATATCCCTGGTGGATCAGAAGGTAAAGAATTTGCCTGCAAGCAGGAGACCTGGGTTCAATCCCTGGGTTGGGAAGATCCCCTGGAGAAGGGAATGGCTATCCACTCCAGTATTCTTGTCTGGAGAATTCCATGGACAGAGGAGCCTGGTGGGCTACAGTCCATGGGGTCACAAAGAGTATAAGCAATGTAAGAAAATTTAATTAATTTACATGTGCTGTTTATACCTATTGCATTTCCTAGTTCATTACTGAAAGAAAAGTGAAACTGTTAGTCACTCAGTCGTGTTGATTCTTTCCATCACACTGCAAGTCAAAAATATATTTAATCTCAAAAACAATAAAAATTAGCAAACAAGATATTTTTCCTGTTTCTCTGCCATCATATTTCCCATATTTCTGGTAATTACTTGTCAATCTCCAACCCCCAATCTTCAAACTACAAATATTCTGAGATTTCAAGTTACCTGTTTGTTGTATATCCTTCTAGAAATATATATACAAGCATACATATATATATACATATATATATATATATTTACAACCAAATAAATCTATTTATAATATTGATGGTATCTTTACACACTATTAAAAACTTTGTTTTAGATTTAAAAGAAGTTTTGTATTTTGTTTTCTATATCTTTTATCCCAACCCATGTGTTGCACTCACTAATCACAGTTCCTTCCTTCCCTCCAACCCCAAAGTGAAACATTTCCATGAAATTGGGTTCCTCATTTTCAAGAGTATTTTATACTTTTACAATATAGTTATGTACTTATAGATAATACATCAGATTGTTTATACATTTCTATACTTTATATAACTCTGGGAGATAGTGCAAGACAGTGAAGCCTGGCATGATACAGTCCATGGGGTCACAAAGAGTCAGACACAACGTAGCGACTGAACAACACAATGACAACCTTTATATAAATGATACTCTATACACTCACAGACAATTGCCAATAATTACCTTCACACATCATGAACATACACTTTAAAATATATTTTTGAGCAAAGCCTGCTGCTGCTGCTGCTGCTGCTGCTAAGTCGCTTCAGTCGTGTCCGACTCTGCGCGACCCCACAGACGGAAGCTCACCAGGCTCCCCGTCCCTGGGATTCTCCAGGCCAAAACACTGGAGTGGGTTGCCATTTCCTTCTCCAATGCATGAAAGTGAAGCCTACAGTGAGTCAAAATTTCTAAGTATTGCTGGCTCTCCCTGTCCACAGGTTCCATATATGCAGATTCTGGAGGGCCAATTAAGGAACTTGAACATTGCAGATTTTGGCATCTGTGGGGCTCCTAGAACCAATCCCCTCTGGATAACAAGGGACAATTATATGGTCATAGATTTAGACAAACACTGTACAAAAGTATAACATTTTTTTAAACTTACATTTTCAGATAAAAATTTTACTGAAGTAAAACATTCATAACATATATAAATTATACTACATGAATTTTTTAGGTAGGCTTGTTGAGTTATAATTGAGGCAAAGTAAAAATTCACCCATTTTTTTGGTGTACAGTTGTATACATTGTCACAAGTTTATATAGTTATGTAATAACAATGACAATCAAGACATAGAATATTTTCATTATCCCAAAATGTTCCCTTGTGCAATACTGCAATCAATGTCCTTTCTTAACATGTAGTTCCTGGCAACCAGTGATGTGATTTTTATTTTTACTGCTATAGTCTTCCTATTTCTAGAACATCATATAAATATTATATAGTCGACAGCCTTTTGAATTTGGCTTCTTTTACTTAATGCTTTTAAAGATTCATTCATATTATTACACGGATTAGTAGTTCATTCCTTTGTATCACTGAGCAGTACTCCACTGCATGGATGTACTATAATCTGTATATTCATTCACCAGTTGATGGACAGTTGGATTGTTTCCAGTTTTTGGTAGTTTTAATAAAGCTGCTATAAACATTTGTTTATAGATAATTTTGTAGAAATATGCTTTCATTTCTCTTACTTAGGTAAACACCATGGAGTGGAATTGCTGGGTCCCATGATAAGTGTGTGTGTTTATATACTTTAAAAGTTATGTACTCTATTAAGTTATATACATTATAAAGAAACTGCCAAACATGCTGACTAAATTGATAAAACTTAAAAACAGCTGTGCTTCAGCAAAGGAAACCATACGCAAAATCAAAATACAACTGATAGAATGGGAGAAAATATTTGCAAACAATGTAACTGACAAAGGATTCATTTTCAAAATACACAAACAACTCATACAACTCAACAATAAAAAAATCCCAAACAATTCAATCAAAAAATGGGCAGAAATAGGCTTTCTCCAAAGAAGACTATCAAATGACCAAGAGGCATATGAAAAGATGCTCAACATCGCTAATTATCAGAGAAATGCAAATCAAAACCACAATTATCACCTCACATTGGTCAGATGGACCACCATTAAAAAGTCTACAAATAACAAATACTGGAGAGGGTGTGGAGAAAAGGGAATCCTCCTACACTGTTGTTGGTGGGAATGTAAACTGGTCCAACCATTATGGGCAACAATATGGAGATTCCTCGAAAAACTAAAAATAGAATTGACATATGATCCAGCAATCCTCCTCCTGGGCATATACCCAGATAAAACTATAATTCAAAAAGACACATATTCAAAGCAGCACTATTCACCATAGTCAAAACATGGAAACCTAAACGTCCATCAACAGATGAATAAAAAACGATGATGTGACACATATGTATAATACAATGCAATACTACTCAGTCATAAAACAGAACAAAATAATGCCATTTGTAGCAGCATGGATGGAACTAGAGATTATCACACTAAGTAAAGTAAATCAGAAAGAGAAAGACAAATACCGTAAAACCATATCACTTATATGTGGAACCTGTAATGTGATATACACACTTATCCATGAAACACAAGCAGACTCACAGACATAGAGAACAGACGTGTGGCTGCCAAGAGCGGGCGTGTAGGGGAGGGACTGAGTGGGAGTCTGGGGTTCGCAGATGCAAACTATTAAATATACAGCATCAATAAATAAGGTCCTATCGTATAGCACAGACAATTATATTCAATGTACTGAATATAAAAAAGATTGTATTTGCAAATGTGTAAACATATTCATATATATATGAATCATTTTGCTACACAGCAGAATTTACCAGAACACTGTAAATCAAGTAGATTTCAATAAAAAACAAAACAAAAACCATCTGTGGTTAACCACAATAGCAATGCCATTTGTTGAATGCCTTCTATGGGTTGGACATTGTACTGAGTATTTGAAATGCCAGGCTGGATGAAGCACAAACTGGAATCAAGATTACCAGGAGAAATATCAACAAACTCAGATACGCAGATGATACCACTCTGATGGAAGAAAGCAAAGAGGAACTAAAGAGCCTCTTGATGAAAGTGAAAGAGGAGAGTGAAAAAGCTGGCTTAAAATTCAACATTCAAAAAACTAAGATCATGATATCTGGTCCCATTACTTCATGGCAAATAGATGGGGGAAAAGTGGAAACAGTGTCAGATTTCATTTTCTTGGGCTCCAAAATCACTGTGGACAGTGACTGTGGCCATGAAATTAAAAGATGCTTGCTCCTTGGAAGAAAAACTATTACAAACCTAGACAGCATATTAAAAAGCAGAGACATCACTTTGCTGACAAAGGTCAGTATATTCAAAGCTATGGTTTTTCCAGTAGTCAGGTATAGATGCAAGAGGTGGACCATAAAGAAGACTGAGTGCCAAACTGAGGCTTCTGAATTGTGGCTCTTGAGAAGATTCTCTTGAGAGTCCCTGAACAACAAGGAGATCAAACCAGTCAATTCTAAAGGACATTGACCCTGAATATTCATTGTAAGGACTGATGCTGAAGCTGAAGCTGCAATACGTTGGTCACCTGATGTGAAGAGCCGGCTCATTGGAAAAGACCCTGATGGTAGGAAAGATTGAGGGCAAAAGGAGAAGGGGGTAAAAGCAGATGAGATGTTTGGATGGCATCACTGATTCAATGGACATGAGTTTGAGCAAGCTCCAGGAGTGAGAGAAGGACAGGGAAACCTGGTGTGCGGCAGTTCATGGGGTCGCAAAAAGTCACACGTGATTTAGCAACTGAACACCAACTATATTCACACATCAGTGAGATAATTCCCAGTATCCCTATTTTACAGATGATTAAACTGAGGTCCATGAACATTAATCAACTTGTAAATATAACAGAGGTAGTGACTGACAGAACTCAAGCACATATTCAAGCCTATTTGGAACAAAATACATATTTCTCCCTTAAACCTCAACATACTAGCTCTGGGCTGTGTGTGGGGTATCTTTTCTCTTTGTTTCCAGATTTTAAAGTTATAACTGACATATAACATTATATTAATTTTAGGTGTACAACATCATGATTTTATATATATATATATATATTCATACATATGTGTGTATGTGTGTGTGTGTATTTGCCTGGAGAATCCCAGGGACGGGGAGCCTGGTGGGCTGCTGTCTGTGGGGTTGCACAGAGTCGGACACAACTGAAGCGACTTAGCAGCAGCAGCATACACATATATACACACACATGGTGGTGGTTTAGTCACTAAGTTGTGTCCAACTCTTACGACCCCATGGACTGCAGCCCACCAGGCTCCTCTGCAGGTGGGATTCTCCAGGCAAGAATACTGGAGTGGGTTGCCATTTCCTTCTCCAGGGGACCTTTCCAACCCAAGACTCAAACCCAGGACTCTTGCACTGCAGGCAGTTTTTTTTTACCAACTGAGCTATGAGGGAAGTCCTATATATACATACTGCAAAATGAATACCACAGTAAGTTAACATCCATCACCTCACATGATCACATTTTTTTTTCCTGTGATGAGAAGTTTTAAGATTTACTCTCCTAGCAACTTTCAAATATATAATATGGTATTGTTACTATTCTGTACATTAGCATTTCTCCAAAACTTATTTATCTTGTTCTTAACTTATTTAAGTGACTGAAAATATGTTGGTTAATTAATGTTAGGTTAACCTTATGAGTATCTCATTATTCTTAAACTGTATCTATCTTGAGCAATACCATCTGAACAGGACAACCATTTGTACTATTAATGCTACTCTTCAGAAATTAACTACATTATTTCCTTAGAGTTTTATCTAGTAATGTAGAATCACAAGGAAAAGACTACAGTATTCACATCAGTGAACAATATTTGTATGGATATTTTGGAGAAACCACTTTTATCTTACTTTAAAATCTTGTATGTTTGGTTTTGAATGTGTTTTTAATAGTAATAGTCTGATACAGTTAAACCTTTCTTTGGTAGCTCCAAGATCATAAAATGGAAATCTCCATAAATGGAGAACAGAGGCATCTGATCTTATGTATGATATCTACCAAAGAAAGAAACATACAGTACAAATCAAATCATAGAACCAAATCCTGAAAAGGATTTCAGAGGTAATATAGTCCTCTACTTTTATAGGTGAGGAAATTGTTGTTAACATTATACAATATGTTTAGACAAACATTTGGGAACTGTTTAAAGTTTCATGGCTGGTTAGAAGTTTGAACTAGCATAAAACTATCCAGAAAATATTGCTTATTTTTAACAAGCAATTAATATATATGTTAACTATTTTAATATAAGTATTTTAGAGAGTAAGCACAAATATATGAACTGTGCTATGTTATTAAACACACCTGTAAGGTACCTAATTAGAGATTTTCAATATGTCTGATTGCACAATTGCTCAAACAATATGAGTATAGCCATTCCAGTATTTGACTCTTTAATCTCAGAAGCTTATTAAGAAGCTCGTAAAAAGACACTGCAAAAGGATATCTAAAAAATTAGATGCTACTATATTAGAAAAGATACAAATGACTGATTTTAATTACATCTCCCCTTGATAAGAAGACTGGGATTACAGCAGTATGGAGTGCATTGCTCTTTCAAAGGTTATTCCTCAGAGGTTATCTTTTGTCCTCTTATCAAATTTCTTAGACCAAGCATCATCTAGACTCAAAAGCAGTTGTAATGCACTGTCTAATGATCTATGGTTTGAAATGGAAGCAGAAATAAAAACATACACAGGCAGAGAGTGATCTATGAGTAGTGTGAAGAAACCATGAAGCCGAGAAAGGAAGGGTGGAGAGAAGTACACCAGAAAGGCAGCACAGCACACTGAGTAAGAATGAACTTGGGATTCACTTCCAGCAATTAGTTCTATGAATGAGTAAGTTACAGCCTGTGAATCTCTATTTCCTTTTTGGTAAAATAAGCATAATATCACATCTCACAGGATTACGATACAATGATAAAATAAATTCCCATGCAATATAGCCATATCAAAGTGAATAAATATATAAACTGCACAATAACAACTGTTGAACTTTTGATGTGATGTTACTGTGGAAAGAACTATGTCAGTAAGGAATAGCATTGTATAAAGTAACAGGTCAATAAGGTGAGAAGGAATTGGGCTTAAAGTACAAGTTCAAGCCATGTGGCCATCAAGAGAATGGCTGTTAAGAACTACAGTTCTTAAACATTTTAAAACTGTGAACTGTAAAGATTGTGTTGCAACTATTCAATTATTGTTGGAGAGTGAAAGCCGCCATAGAAAATATATAAATGAACAAGCATGGCTGTATTTTTTGTATTGTTTTTATTATTATTATTTACTTTACAATATTTTATTGGTTTTGCCATACATGAACATGAATCTGCCATGGGTGTACACATGTTCCCCATCCTGAACCCCCCTCCCACTTCCCTCCCCATCCCATCCCTCTGGGTCATCCCAGTGCACCAGCCCCGAGCACCCTGTATCATGCATCGAACCTGGACTGGCAATTTGTTTCACATATGATAGTTTACATGTTTTAATGAGCATGGCTGTATTAAAAAAAAATCTTTATTTACAAAAGTAAGGACCCTGTCCAAAGGCCATTGTTTGCCAACTATGTATCTGGAAAGACAGATACATAGAACCTAAAATATTTCTTGGTCTTTATAAGCTTTTGGCTAATGCTGTCAGATACCTGGGGAAATGAAGAAAGAAAATGTTGCCCTGTCTAGATCAACATGTTTCTGAGTGCAATGAAACAAAACATCTGAAATTCACAGTGTTCTAGAACAGATTTGCCAGGACACATAAAGACAGAAAGG
Organism: Tragelaphus eurycerus; assembly: GCA_935064755.1. Lineage (NCBI taxonomy): Eukaryota > Metazoa > Chordata > Mammalia > Artiodactyla > Bovidae > Tragelaphus > Tragelaphus eurycerus. Next base: position 12,104,982 of record CAKXYN010000038.1, read on the forward strand.
AAGAAAGGACTTAATGGTTGTATGGTAACCACATGCTGGCATAGGAACACTGTGTTGTGACAGGAACCACCTTGTCAGTGAGCTATGATGTCACCTATTATATACAAAGCAAAACAAATGAAAAACCTTGCAGCTTCAAATTCTATTTTCCCTGATGTCAATAGAGTTTTAATAGAATTCTTTTTTTAGTGTTTGCATGGCACATCTTTTTTATATCCTGTTAATGTCAATCTTTTTTACATGCCTCGGTTTACATGTCACTACTGTAAACAGCATAAAGGCAGAACTCAGATATTCCAAGTTCAGTTCCAGAGCACCGGAATAAAACAAAGATTGCAATGAACTGAGTGACATGAATTTTCTAGCTTCCCAGAATGTATGTGCCATGTTTATACTATAGTGTAGTCTATTAAGTGTGTAATAGCATTATGTCTACAAAATCAATGTGCTTATCTTAATTAAAAATACTTTATTGCTAAAAAATGTTAATCATCATATGAACCTTTAGTGAGTCATAATCCTTTTGTAATAGTAAAATCAGAGATCCCTGATCACAGATAACCATAATAAAGAAAATGAAAAAGTTTGAAATAGTGTGAATTATTAAAATGTGACAGAGACACACAGGGAACAAATGTTGTTGGAAGAACTGTACTGAAGGCTTGCTTGACAAAGGGTTGCCACAAACCTCTTGTGAGAAAACTCACTGAGAAGCACAATAAAGCAACATATGATAAAATGAGTTTGCCTGTATTTTTTTAAGTCTAAAAATCTTTGTCTTTTAACTAGGACATTTGATCTCCTTACAGTTAATGTAATTACCACTAGATTTGGGCTTAAGTATATATTCTTATTTCATGGTGGCTGAGATTGTAAAGAATCTGTCTGCAAACAGGGAGACTGAGGTTTGATCCCTGGGTCGGGAAGAGCTCCTGGAAAAGGGAATGGCATCCCATTTCAGTATTCTTGTCTGGAGAATCCCATGGAAGGAGCTTGGTGGGCTACAGTTCATGGGATTGCAAAGAGTCAGACATACTGAGCAATTAACACTTACATATATTCTGAAAGAGAAGGTAATATCAGACCACCTGATCTGCCTTTTGAGAAATTTGTATGCAGGTCAGGAAGCAACAGTTAGAACTGGACATGGAACAACAGACTGGTTCCAAATAGGAAAAGGAGTATGTCAAGGCTGTATATTGCCACTCTGTTTATTTAACTTCTATGCAGAGTACATCATGAGAAACGCTGGACTGGAAGAAGCACAAGCTGGAATCAAGATTTCCGGGAGAAATATCAATAACCTCAGATATGCAGATGACACCACCCTTATGGCAGAAAGTGAAGAGGAACTAAAAAACCTCTTGATGAAAGTGAAAGAGGAGACTGAAAAAGTTGGCTTAAAGCTCAACATTCAGCAAATGAACATCATGGCATCTGGTCCCATCACTTCAAGGGAAATAGATGGGGAAACAGTGGAAACAGTGTCAGACTTTATTTTTCTAGGCTCCAAATCACTGCAGATGGTGACTGCAGCCATGAAATTAAAAGACACTTACTCCTTGGAAGGAAAGTTATGACCAGCCTAGATAGCATATTCAAAAGCAGAGACATTACTTTGTCAACAAAGGTCCGTCTAGTCAAGGCTATGGTTTTTCCTGTGGTCATGTATGGATGTGAGAGTTGGACTGTGAAGAAAGCTGAGCGCTGAAGAATTGATGCTTTTGAACTGTGGTGTTGGAGAAGACTCTTGAGAGTCCTTTGGACTGCAAGGAGATCCAACCAGTCCATTCTAAAGGAGATCAGTTCTGGGTGTTCTTTGGAAGAAGTGATGCTAAAGCTGAAACTCCAGAACTTTGGCCACCTCATGTGAAGAGTTGACTCACTGGAAAAGACTCTGATGCTGGGAGGGATTGGGGTCAAGAGGAGAAGGGGATGACAGAGGATGAGATGGCTGGATGGCATCATTGACTTGATGGAGGTGAGTCTGAGTGAACTCCGGGAGTTGGTGATGGACAGGGAAGCCTGGCATGCTGTTATTCATGGGGTCGCAAAGAGTTGGACACGACTGAGCGACTGATCTGATCTAATCTGATCTGATATTCTTATCTTGTGATTTCTATTTGGCCTGTTAGCTCTGCTACATTTTTCTTTTAAAATCATCTTTTCTTGTTATATTTTGGGTTCTTTTATTACCCCATTTCCCCTTCTTCATCTAATGTAATAATTCTTTCATGTTCTTTTAATGATTATCCCAGAAATTACAAGATTCAATTTGATTTAGCATAAATATAACATTAATCCTCCTGGACAATGAGAGGACCCATAACCCTTTAACTCTTTTTACTTTCATTCCAATTTATTTATTACTGTTTTTAAAATGTATTATAATTCACCTTAGTTAGGTTTAATTCCCCCAAAACATTATTAATATTATTTTCTTGAGTAAATGTATATTTATATTTGTCACTTTTTTGTATTTCATTCCTTCCTCCTTGGGAAGTTCCTTACAGAATCACATTCCTTCTATTTAAACACAGCTCTTGGAAGTTTCTTTAACACAAGGCTGAAAATGGCTAAATCAAGTTAGTTGTGAATTCATATTTTCCACATAGTTCAGTCGCTCAGTCGTATCCGACTCTTTGCGACCCCATGAATCACAGCACGTCAGGCTTCCCTGTCCATCACCAACTCCTAGAGTTCACCCAGACTCATGTCCATCGAGTCAGTGATGCCATCCAGCCATTTCATCCTCTGTCGTCCCCTGCTCCTCTTGCCCTCAATCCCTCCCAGCATCAGAGTCTTTTCCAATGAGTCAACTCTTTGCATGAGGTGGCCAAAGTTCTGGAGTTTCAGCTTTAGCATCATTTCTTCCAAAGAACACCCAGAACTGATCTCCTTTAGAATGGACTGGTTGGATCTCCTTGCAGTCCAAGGGACTCTCAAGAGTCTTCTCCAACACCACAATTCGAAAGCATCAATTCTTCAGCACTCAGCTTTCTTCACAGTCCAACTCTCACATCCATACATGACCACTGGAAAAACCATAGCCTTGACTAGACGGACCTTTGTTGACAAAGTAATGTCTCTGCTTTTGAATATGCTATCTAGGTTGGTCATAACTTTCTTTCCAAGGAGTAAGTGTCTTTAATTTCATGGCTGCAGTTACCATCTGCAGTGATTTTGGAGCCCAAAAACATAAAGTCTGACACTGTTTCCACTGTTTCCTCATCTATTTCCCATGAAGTGATGGGACCAGATGCCATGATGTTCGTTTTCTGAATGTTGAACTTTAAGCCAACTTTTTCAGTCTCCTCTTTCACTTTCATCAAGAGGCTTTTTAGTTCCTCTTCACTTTCTTCAATAAAAGTGGTGTCATCTGCATATCTGAGGTTATTGATATTTCTCCCGGCAATCTTGATTCCAGCTTGTGTTTCTTCCAGCCCAGAGTTTCTCATGATGTACTCTGCATAGTTGAACAAGCAGGGTGACAGTATACAGCCTTGACGTACTCCTTTTCCTATTTGGAACCAGTCTGTTGTTCCATGTCCAGTTCTAACTATTGCTTCCTGACCTGCATATAGGTTTCTCAAGATGCAGATCAGGTGGTCTGGTATTCCCATCTCTTTCAGAATTTTCCATAGTTTATTGTGATCCACACAGTCAAAGGCTTTGGCATAGTCAATAAAGCAGAAATAGATGTTTTTCTGGAACTCTCTTGCTTTTTCGATGATCCAGCGGATGTGGGCAATTTGACCTCTGGTTCCTCTGCCTTTTCTAAAACCAGCTTGAACATCTGGTAGTTCATGGTTCACGTATAGCTGAAGCCTGGCTTGGAGAATTTTGAGCATTACTCTACTAGCGTGTGAGATGAGTGTAATTTATGGGAATTATGTTGGACTAAATTGGTGATATCTTTCTCTGAGGAGAACATGTGTCTGTTTCATTAGGGAGTCAGAGTAGACAATTCCTAGATAAAGTTCAAGAAGTCTAGATTAATATCGTTTCTGGCTCAGATGGGGATCCCAGGTGAAGATCAAAGTACTTCTATAGATGTCTGCCCCTGGTACTTCTGGGGACCATTGATTTGCCTATTTTTGGAGAGGGGAATGTTTCTGGTTCAATTCTCAGTATTTTGGTAAAGTAAAATCTTTGGAAAATTTCCTCTATTTTTTTACAACCACTCCAGTACTCTTGCCTGGAAAATCCCAGAGACGGAGGAGCCTTGTAGGCTGCGGTCCATGGGGTTGCTAAGAGTCAGGCACAACTGAGCGACTTCACTTTCACTTTTCACTTTCATGCATTGGAGAAGGAAATGGCAACCCACTTCAGTATTCTTGCCTGGAGAATCCCAGGGACAGAGGAGCCTAGTGGGCTGCCGTCTATGGGGTTACACAGAGTCGGACACGACTAAAGCGACTTAGCAGCAGCAGAGCAGCAGCAATGCACAAGTTAGATTTTGTCTAGGACATAGCAGGTTGGAAGCAGAAGGGTCCCCGCAGTATGTTTTTGTTACACTTCAAGAAGAAAAAGCCTATACTGAAATTTAACATGTATTATGCCATCAAAAATAGACCAAACTATTTTTATAATTCAATATTTGGAATTCTCAGATTTGGTACATTAACTAGACAATTATTTTAATAATTTAATAATTTTTGAATTGTTTTTGATTAGAAAAGATACAAGAGAAGGTTTTAGATCACCCTGTGCAAGCCCTTCTCTGTGAATAGCCCGCTGTGTGGAGGTCTAGTCCAAAATCCAAGTAACTGAAAGTAAAATTTTGAACACAGTCATCCTAACAGTATTTCTAATATCATCACTTTTAAGCTGTATATTAACCACTGTATCATCATTAGTATCTTTTTTTGCTTTCTGTTTAAAAACAATAGCTTCTCTGTTCTACAATAAACACACTATAAGAATGAAAGCTATTTAAAACAGATTAATGGTCAGAATCGCTATAGCAGCTAGCTGCTAGCTGAGTGATAAATTGTGTCATAATTTTGTCATGTCTGATGTCCAGTAATTGCCACATATTCTAATTAAACAAATAGAAGTTATCATAGTCTCACTTATTTTAAAGGGAAAAGTATATATAAATTATTATTTAATTGATAAAATGTTGAAAAGCAGAAATTGAAACATTCCCCCTAACTACACTTAACAATGTGAATCCTTCTGGAAAAAAAAATTCTTTGGGGTGGAAGAACTGCTTGTTAAGAAATTATTTACTTAAACTCTCTCAGTTTTTAAGGTTATAAATAAAGGTTAGTGTCAGAACCAGAATCTGAGTACAGAATTCTTAACTACCTATTCAATAAACAATGCTAAGTTTATGCATTAACTATTCTGCCAAACTCTTCTCCAACTTTAAAGAAGCCATTATATCCTATTGGGATGACAATAAAGAACATAGTTTACTCCAATTTCTCTCTTTTTCTGTTCACTGTCATTTAAAGTTGTTTTTTTTTGTTGTATTTTTAATTTTAGTGTATGATATGATTCAATTTTAAAGCCATAAGTAATTCAACATATTTATTTTGAAGCATTTGTCCATGAATTCAGACTGTGGAGGCTCTATCTTTTTCACTGAATGAACTCTTATCTCAGAAGATACTACTTTGACCTTAAATTTGTTGCTAGTTAGATCCCATTAGATATCTGGCTCCCAGGACTTCTTGACCATACCTCTGAAAGTCATTTATACTGATACATACACAACCACTGACCACCTCACTGGCTTCACTAAGAAATCTATTCATCATTAAATGAGATTTGCTTTTTAGAAAACAGGTTAATCAAGCAGTAGTCAAAGTCTTCAGAGAATATCCATTAAATTATTGATTTCCTGTCTATCACACCACTTGTTCCTGAAGTTATTTCCTCTGGAAAAAAATCTATATGCAAGAAAACACCTAAGGCATCAGCTGGAATGTGAGTTCCCTCCAAAACGTCCATTCTCCTTTTTCATGGCATGTTACATTCCTTTCACTAAGCTTGCTCTCTCTGGTACTACCTAAGAACATGAGCACACAGAGAAAATTAAATTCTTATTTAAACTCAAGAAGCAAACATTTCCCAAAATGACAGTGTTCTCTTCCTTTACAGATGAGTCATAAACACTTTTCTACATGCCGCTGTTCTTCTACTTAGAATTTTAGTCAGCAGTGTTTTGTTTATTTGTTCAGGATCATGTATGTTTTTTCACTATGTCTATAATACACTTCACCATCTGAACACCTGTTGAACCAAAGTTAAACCTGTCTTGCCAGCAAAAAATTTTGAAATTATGCAATCTGCAATTCAGTCCATGGCAAGCACTTAGATAGAATTTCTTCTATACCTTCCAACATACCTAATGACAATTAAAGAACTGCCTGCATAGAAATACTGCCAACTGAAAAGTCAGTGAAGTGAGTTTAACTAAGGGAACTTGAGCAACATTTTAGCTAAGGAATTTTCTGATACTCAAATAACTACCATGATCACTGTCTATCAGATTAACCTTAAGTTAAAAGGAAAATCAGCATGATTAGATAATCTCTGATTATTAAAAATAAAAACTTTACTCATTACAAAGTTTACACATATATAGACTATAAAGAAAACATAAGACTATGGAAAAGCTTATTGAAACAATCCGTCATGATAACTGAAAAATACATTCTTACAAAGGAAAACAAGTTAATAAGCTACATTTTACTTGGAAAATTTTAAGATATGAGAAAAGCAAATTTAAAAATATGTAAACATTTATCTATAACTAGCAAAAATTACAATGATAATACAAATATAAAGCTTTATTAACTGAGGTTATGTGAAATATATTTTTACTGAGATAGTTCATAATTAAGTTAGAGTACTAAAAATTTTCAAATTAAAAAAATGCTAAATTTATAAGTCTTTCATTTGTGAAACCATTTTACTCAGATCTCTATCACTAAGCCAGTAAATTTCCAGTTCATCTTAAAATTCAACAAGAAATAACTGAAGTTATCTGAATTAAAGGCAAAGTTTTTAAAAGACCAAACACATTTTAAAGACAAACAGATGAAGTAAGATTTCATATATAAATTAAGTTTTCTTAAATACTTTAACATACAGGCATTAAACACAGCAACTAAAGTTGTTAAGAAATGACAAAACAAAGGAAGAGAAGTCACTAAACTGGACTTCACTTGTGTTAATCAATAAAAACATGAATTTAAACAAAAATTCTGTAAATGAATGTGGAATTATTTGGCAGTTGTGTTTAAGCATGTGAAAAGCATAAGAAAAGAGAATTCCCTGTTTCCTTTTGGATGCTGCAGACAACAGCAACACAGCCCAGGGCACGCTGCTGCGGATTTTAACTGTTGTATGGAACTACTCAAAATGCTTTTGATCCATTTTATCTTGCAAGTTAGCAAAGAAATGTTGCAATAAGAAACACCAACAAAGATCTGAAAAAGTTAAGCTCTGGATTACCATATTGTGTTCTCCTGCCATTCAATGCTTCATACAAAGGCAGTGGTGTTCAAAGTAAGGGAAAAAAGTGGAGGGAGAGAGAAAAGAGAAACTGGTCTCAGAGAGCGCAAAGCACAAAGTAAATAATATTCCTCTACATCCCTTCTTTTTCACAGATTGGATGTTAAAAGAGTTGCAGCAATTAGGCTTTTGTTAATTACCAGCTGTTGAAACAGATGTGTTGACTATCCTTATTAGCCAACAGCTGGGTGAGAGGAACAACTGATGCTCCCTAAAACCAACAGCCAGCTGCTCTGCAGTAATTATCTCCAATTAATAATACAGGTGATAAAGGCAAAAAGCTCCTATCCCTCTGTTTCAATAACTTTGGTAGTTTCAATAAGTATGGCTTTATCATTACACAGTGATAGAGAATACATTTATTCCAACAAATAAGGCTGTATGTTTGACTCCCATCAATTCTTTGGTAGTTTCCATGATGCAATTTCTGGAGAAGGAATCAGACAAAGTGCTAAAAGAAGAAGCAGACATTGACAGGCTTTTATTTATCATATTTCAAATGACACTGCCAACTTACTTCTCCAGTACTAACAATAATAGCTAAGTACTTAAGTTCTTTGAAAAGGAGAAGCATAACTAAAATCTGTTCTTTTTGATTTCCAGGTGTTTTCACTGATCGTGTTTTATATTCAGTTCCCTGAAGAAATATATTTCCTCTTGGTATGCCTAAATATCAGTGTCTTGTTCCCTCGCTTACATTTCCTAGGTGACAAGTAGAAGCAATTTTACCAAACCCAAAAAGAATTCACTTCATAGCACTTAATAGTAAACATTATTTTATGTACACAAAGAGATCAGCAAAGCAAACAACCAAGCAGGAAGAAAAAACAGAAAACCCTACTTTTATTTTGCCGTGATCATCTCATATGATATTCAAGTTTCTAATCATGATGATGTTAAAAAAGAAAGATCACAATGGAGCATACTAATAAAAGAGGAATAATTATATGTATAAAGTTACTTTTCCTATTCTCCATTGTCAAATGTTCAGTATCAAAATTTCACTTAAAAGAAATGTAAAACAAAGATTTAAACAAGCCAGGCATCCATCTCTGTCCTACAAAAGAGGTGTCTACAAGAATTTACAACCATATCTATTCACTAATTAGAGAACACTTAAAGACACTGTCTTTCTGAAAACAAGGATTAGAGCGGGATGAATACACCCCTTTCACAAACCTTCCTCATGTCTCTGTTGGGTCATCATAAGCAGCTTGTTCCTCCAGCGTTAAATAGAAAAGCCTACTGATTATCAGTTCTGAATGCCCTTAGGCATCAAGACAGTTAATAGGACAGAAATTTTAAAAAAAAATGTAAATAAATCACTTCACCAAAAAAGGCTGTAATAAAAAAATAATGAATAAAGGCAAACTTCCTACAGAAATATTTAGGTTTTCACTTGGGCACCCTGGCTTTCCAATATGAAAGATTGGAAGCTTACCACATTCCATAATCACAGTAACTTCAGTATTTATATAATTATAAACATGAGAGATAAATACATTACAAAAAAAAAAAAAGAAAGATGGTCCATTTCTAGGAAACCAAATCCCCATGAGTGTCAGGACCCTTTCCCTCTGCACTAAGCTGGAAAACTGGAAAAGTACACAAGTGACATCATGATGCTCTTTCCTTTGCAAATCATCACTTCTACACTAGAAAGGTGTTAACATTTTCTCTTCCCCAAGTGAGTACAGATATTTTAGCCAGATCTATCTTTACATTCAACATATGTATATAAATTTATATAAGTAATAAAACATTTATTCTACCCCATCCTTGTGATGAACTTTCATTTTGATAACTTGAGTTTTTCTTTGGTTCAAGTGTTCAGTTCAGTCGCTCAGTCGTGTCTGATTCTGCGACCCCATGGACTGCAGCACACCAGGCCTCCCTGCCCATCACCAACTCCCAGAGTTTACTCAAACTCATGTCCATTGAGACGGTTATGCCATCCAACCATCTCATCCTGTTGACCCTTGGTTCAGGTGAGTTTTTGCCTGTTACTCTTTTGAATATGGTCTCCCTTACATCTACTCCTTTCATTTCTAAAAGTTACTCCTGTTTTCACACACTGTTTTGTCTAGCAATTCACTCCAATTCTTCGTTTTCTCCTTTTGTTCTTCCAGATAACTAGAATTTTGTCCTTGATCATTCTGTTCAAATCCCCTATGCTATCTTTTTTAAAATGCCAGTCTATTTTGATCACTCCCTCAAAATATGTCTGACTAGCCATAAAAAGTCTTTAATTTTAAAATTTTCTTCTTGTACTAAAACAGCTTCAGTTGGAGCCAGTAGGGTAAATGGAATATGGCCTTTCTCCATGAAGCAATCAAATTCTCTAATGGACACTCTCAAGCCTATTCATATTAGCTCATATGGGTTCCCTTTAGTACATTTGAAAACTAATGTATTTGGAAGAGTAGTGATGAGCAAGATTGAGTAGTAAGTAGTTTCATCATTAGGTAGATTGGCAAGTTTCTCATAGTGCATGATCATGAATTGGACAGAGATAGCTTCTTTCCAAGATAAGAGGACATACTGGAGCTCTGTTATTCAGGGCAGAAACAACTTTTATTCCACCACTTCTTTTCCTATCATCCATTCAAACTTTTAAAAGTTATATGTTCTCCTTTTGTACAAATGGCAAATACTGTTTTTAAATAATATTTACTCCACAGGGAGTCAGTATTGATCCTGCAGTGTTCACTAAACTTTGTCCTATCCTTATCAATGACCTCCAGTTCCAGTAATTTGAACTTACGGACTTCATTCATCGATGTGATCATCCAACTCACTGGAAAAGACCCTGATACTGGGAGACTGAAGGCAAGAGAGGATGAGATGGTTGGATGGTATCACCAGTTCAATGGACATGAACTTGGGCAAACTTCAGGAGATGGTGAGGGACAGAGAGGCCTGGCATGCCGCAGTCCATGGGGTCACAAAGTCGGACATGATATGGCAACTGAACAACAACATCATTCATGAAATACTCCAATAGCCTCCAAGTCAGTCTTTCTTACCTTCCTATACCTGCCCTGCTGCTGCTGCTGCTACGTTGCTTCAGTCATGTCTGACTTTGTGCGACCCCACAGACGGCAGCCCACCAGGCTCCACCTTCCCTGGGATTCTCCAGGCAAGAACACTGAAGTGGGTTGCCATTTCCTTCTCCAATGCATGAAAGTGAAAAGTGAAAGTGAAGTTGCTCAGTCGTGTCCGACTCTTAGCGACCCCACGGACTGCAGCCTACCAGGCTCCTCTGTCCATGGGATTCTGAAGGCAGGAATACTGGAGTGGGTTGCCATTGCCTTCTCCAATACCTGCCCTAGTTAATTCAACTTAAACCAGTGAGATTACTTTCCTCTGATATTATCAAGTCATACATTTTATCATTCCTCCAGAAAATGGACCTCAGAGTTTGCCAAATTTTTAACAGACCAGGTACAATCGCCTTTGTGTCACTTTCAAGAGCTCACTCTCTGACATCAGAGTTGTCCACAGAGTGACCAACCATTTTGGGAAACCCCTCCATGTAATGTAAAATGTTCTGGTCTTTGGCAATGGGTATAGAAAAGTTTGGCAGGGGGAGTACAAACTCATATGGTAGTCCAAAAAATAGGGTTAAAAGCAATACTGGTTTTAGTATCTGATGGATACAGCAAAATTATCTGCCTGCTGCAATTACTCTTTTTTCCTCTGGCCACTAACTTACAAGTGGTTCACAATCATGGATCATTCATCACTGCATCCCTCCGAGTGATGCAACTTAAGTTCAATAAATATATACTGTCAATGTTAAGAGTTAACAATTCACCTCTGACTTTCTCTGTACACTAAGTGTTGTGCTTTGTATCAAGACAGAGCTAGTTCAATGTTTAAAACTGTGGATATTATGAACACCGTTTCTAAGAGTTTTAGATAATGAAAAGGGGAATGCTGACAAGACCAATGTGGGCATGACCCAGGTATCACAAAAAATGAAGGCTAAATGACAGGACACATATACAGGTGGATTACGCAGATAAATAATCAAAACAATATACAGCAAAATACACAGAGAATGTGTGGTTGGGCATGCCGAAGAGAGATGTGAAAGTACATATGGAAAGTGAATCTCCCAAGTCTGGGGTGAAATAGGCATGTGTTTCTAAACCAATCAAAAGGAGTGTTTTTGTTTCTTCACATCACACCAATGATAATAAATTACACCAGGCTGCATTAGCCTGGGCATACTACACAGAACAGACAAAAATTAGTTTTGTTTCCTTGACTGTTGTATGAAACTGAGTAAAATTACCTATTTTGGCTCAGAGGTTACAACTATGGATAAACAAAAAGGGATTTGGTAAGAGCTGTGCTGGCCCCTTACAGTATAGAGCTGACTCTGTCAGCACTTAAGAGTAATAACATTTTTTAAAATATATCAAGCAATGTGCCAAATCAGAGTAACAAAAATCATTACCCTCTACCTATTAGGTATTTTCATTTGAAAAATGAGGTTTCAAATTGTTTTCTTGATTTCTATAAGGGTTTTAAACTATAAAAAACATAAAACAAAAGAATGTTGATATTGTGTCCAAATATACATTAGACTTTTCTCATTTATCTGGATATTAGGCCGACAGTGCAAATAAAACTTAGGCGGTTTCTTTTCTATAAATTTCTTACCAAAGAAAATGAAATGTCTTGCACAGCTTGTATGCAATACTTCTAAGAAAGGGGTATGATCTATTTACCTGTGATACTGAGGCTTATTCTACTTTTGACCCAATCAAAACATGCAAAATTATTTAATTAGATATTTTTACTTGAAAAAATGGAGGTAGACAGCCTCCTCAGATATGACCTATGATGGCTATCATTGTTGCTGGTCATAGAAAAGATATTAAAAGGCTGGCCTACAATAAAATCATATTTTCAAAGTGCAGAACAAAAAGAATATCCTTCTGTGATTCGGAAACATAATGAGCATATATGCTTTTCTCTACAACTGTTTGAAGATCACTGAGAAAACTATTAAGAAACCTAAGAAGGACGAATAGCCTACCTGAGTTGTTTGATGTTACGTGTAGGTTGTGAAAAATATGTATACAACCCCAAAACAAACAAAGACTTATTTTTTGGAATAAAACTGTTTTGGAACTCAAAAAAAGTCACCAGAAAGTGGCAGTATACTACTGAGCTGGCCAAAAAATTCATTTGGGTTTTTCTGTAAGATGCTATGGAAAAACCTGAATGAATTTTTTGATAGTAGTTTCCTAGGACTACTAGAATGAATTACCAGAGACTGAGTGAGTTAAAACCACAGGAATTTATTCTCTCATAGTTCTGAGGCCAGAAGTTCAAAATCAAGGTGTGGATAGGGTTGCTTCCTTCCAGAAACTGTTTCATGCCTTTCTCTAGGCTTCTGGTGGTTGCTAGCAATCCTTAACATACCTTAGCTTGTGTACACACCACTCCAATCTCTGCCTCTGTCATCACATGGTCTTCTTTGAAGTGTCTCCTGGGTTTGTGTCCAAATTTTCCTTTTATAAGGACACCAGTCATTAGATGAGGGTCCACCTTTATGCAGTATAATCTCATTTTAACTTGATCACATTTGTGAAGATTTCCAAATAAGGTCACGTTTATAGGTACCAGGGATTAGAACTTAAAGAGCTTATTAGAAAGACGAAATTCTACCGAAATTAGACAGATAAGTTAAATAGGACTTCCTCAACTTCTGTAATAACTGAAAATTATTTGGATCCAATTTTGAATCCATAAGTTCCAACTACCTCTGTGTCCAACTGATGCTGAAAAAGCCTTTGAGAAAATTCAACATCCATTCATAATAAAAACTCCATGGAAGGTCTTTGTTGTGATAAAGAGTATCTACAAAAAATCATAGCTAACAACATACTTAAAGATGAAAGACCGAATGTTTACCCTCAAGATCGGGAATAAGGCAATGATGCCCTTCCTCACTACTCTTATGCAGCACAGTGCTCCGAGTTCCAGTCAGCGCAATAAAGAAGGATGAGGAAAGAAAAAGCATACATGGGTGAAATGAAGACCTAGTAATGTCCCTATTTAGAGACAAATGATTGTCTACATTGAAAATCCTAAGGAACTTTAAAACAACAATAACAACACTTGAACCAATAAGTGAATTCAGGAAGGCTGCAGGAAACAAGACGAACAAATAGAAATAAACTGTATTTCTGTACACTGGTAGCATACAACTGGAAAAACAAAATTAAAACCAATATTACTTACAATATTGATCATTAATACTTAAGTATAAATCTAATAAAGCTTGTACAGGATCTGTATGCTCAAAACTCGAACTGCTATTAAAGAAATCAAAGAAACATAAATAAATGGAGACACATATCCTATTCATGGATTGTAAGACTCACCACTGTAAAGAAGTCAATTATCCTTGAATTGATCTATAAGTCAATTCCTATCAAAATCTCAGCAGGATCTCTTGTAGAAGTAGATAACCTGATGTAAACATTTATACAAGAGAATGAAAGTAGAATAAAATAATAATGAAAATACATAAAGTTGGAGTAATCAAACTATTTAACTATAAGACTTCCTATAAAGCCACAGAAATCAAGATAGCCTGGTACTGGTGAAGGAATAGATAGATCAACAGAACAGATTGGTTTAGTCCATAGGTGGAGTCACACTAATGTGGTTAATTTTTTTCTTGATAAAGGTGCAAAGCAGTTCAACAGAGATAGTAGAGTCCTTTAACAAGTGCTTTTGGAACAACTGAACATCCATATGCAAAAAAAAAAAAAAGACTTCCACCTGAGTATCCTTGTTACACAAATAAATCAAAATGAATGTCTAAATGTAAAACTACATAACTTTTAGAAGAATGAAGAATATCTTCATGATCTAGGGATACAGAGTTCTTGGGATGATGCCAGAAATACAATCCATTGATGAAACAATTAACTCAATAGTTAATTCACTAATAATTGAATTCAAAAAAATTAAAAATATTTGCCCCACAAAAACACTAAAAAATACCTAATAGATCAAAATTCCATCCATCAAATGGTTCCCCAAACTGATTACATATGAGAATCACCTGGAGAAGTTTTTAAAAACATAAATTTTCAGGTCCTATCATAGACCCACTGAATCAGATCCTCTGACGAAGGGCTTTAGAATCTGTACTTTAAAAAAACGCTATAGGTAATTTTCGTACACAGCTGATCCAAAGACTATCATTTACAAACAGCTGTTATAACAAGACAATATAGGAAATAAAGGCTTGCTAGCACAGCAAATGGAATAGTTCTGAATACAGAAGGAAGGAGGTCACTTCCTCTGAGAAATCAAATAAGGATGAAGTAGACAGATCATACTTAGTAGATCCATTTTCTCTGTGAAGCTTATCTCTGCAAACTTATCTTCTCAGAGAGACAGGGGAAAAGATCATCAGAGAAAGATCTCCAAAAGAACAGTAGAAGTTAAAAATGGTTGCTATAAGAGATCATGCTGAAAGAATTGCTAGGAGGCACTGAAAAGTAAGGCTGAAGATAAAGCCACAGTCACAGCAATTGACTCAACTGGGTAATTATTTTTTCTTCCTAAGGTAAAATCTTAAGAATATTTGCTTCTGGCCTTTTAGCTATTCTAATAAACATTTTAAGTGTATCACTTTCCCTTCTATGGACTGAGTTGCAGTGGTTTCTATCATCCCCTTTTGACCTCCCACTGTGTGTATATTATATTGTTAACTATATGGTTCAAATCTTCTATATCATTTCTGATTCGTTTGTTCTATTAATTACTGAGAAAGATGTGCTAAAATCTACCGCGTGATTTAAGTTTATCTAGTTTTTTCAGTTTAATCAATTTTCGCCATATATATTCTTAAACTAGTACTACAGCATATAGATTTAGAATTGCTATATCTTCTTTATATTTATCAGTGTTCAGTTCAGTTCAGTTCAGTTCAGTCACTCAGTCGTGTCGGACTCTTTGCTACCCCATGGACTGCAGCACGCCAGGCATCTCTGTCCATCGCCAACTCCCAGAGTTTACTCAAACTCATGTCCACTGAGTCGGTGATGCCATCCAACTGTCTTATCCTCTGTTGTTCCCTTCTCTTCGTGCCTTCAATCCTTCCCAGCATCAGGCTCTTTTCAAATGAGTCAGTTCTTCACATCAGGTGGCCAAAGTATTGGAGTTTCAGCTTCAGCATCAGTCCTTCCAATGACTATTCAGGACTGATGTCCTTTAGGATGGAAAGTTGGACCTCCTTGCCATCCAAGGGACTCTCAAGAGTCTTCTCCAACACCATAGTTCAAAAGCATCAATTCTTTGGCGCTCAGCTTTCTTCATAGTCCAACTCTCACATCCATACATGACTACTGGAAAAATGATAGCTTTGACTAGATGGACCTTTGTTGGCAAAGTCATGTCTCTACTTTTTAATATTCTGTCTAGGTTGGTAATAACTTTTCTTTCAAGGAGTAACATCTTTAAATTTCATGGCTGCAGTCACCATCTGCAGTGATTATGGAGTACAGAAAAATAAAGTCTCTCACTGTTTCCACTGTTTGCCCATCTATCTGCCATGAAGTGATGGGACCGGATGGCATGATCTTAGTTTTCTGAATGTTGAGTTTTAAGCCAACTTTTTCATTCTCCTCTTTCATTTTCATCAAGAGGATCTTTAGTTCTTCGCTTTTTGCATTAAGGGTGGAGTCATCTGCATATCTGAGGTTATTGATATTTCTCCTGGCAATCTTGATTCCAGCTTGTGCTTCTTCCAGCCCAGCGTTTCTCATGATGTACTCTGCATAGAAGTTAAATAAGCAGGGTGACAATATACAGCCTTGACGTACTCCTTTTCCTATTTGGAAATGGTCTGTTGTTCCATGTCCAGTTCTAACTGTTGCTTCCTGAACTGCATACAGATTTCTCAAGAGGCAGGTCAGGTGGTTTGGTATTCCCATCTCTTTCAGAATTTTCCACAGTTTATTGTGATCCACATAGTCAAAGGCTTTGGCATAGTCAATACAGCAGAAATAGATGTTTTTCTGGAACTCTCTTGCTTTTTCGATGATCCAGTGGATGCTGGCAATTTGATCTCTGGTTCCTCTGCAGTGTGAGGTAACATTTATTTCTAATACAATGCAGAATAATCTGTTTATCTGCATTCTCCTTCATTTTCTTTTTTTGAATACTTTAATCATGGCTATTATCATTTTTCCAACTTATCTCTCTCCTTCCCCCTTAACCCATGGTAATCTTGTTTTCTACATCTGGATCTCTATTGGAGAATCTTCTGCTCATTTTTTGATTGGGTTGTTTATTTTTTTGATATTGAGCTTCATGGGCTGTGTATATATGTCTTGGAGATTAATCCCTTGTCAGTTGCTTTGTTTGCAAATATTTTCTCCCATTCTGAGGTTTGTCTTTTTGTTTGTTTTCTTTTGCTGTGCAAAAGCTTTTAAGTTAAATTAGTTCCCATTTGTTTATTTTTGTTTTTATTTTCATTACTCTAGGAGATGGGTTGAAAAAGATCTTGCTTTGATTTATATCAAAGAGTGTTCTGCCTGTTTTCCTTTAAGAGTATCCAGTATTACACTTAGGTCTTTAACCTATTCGGAGTTTATTTCTTCTGATTTCATTCTTTTACATGGAGCTGTTCAGTTTTTCTAGAATCACTCATTGAAGAGATTGTCTTTTCTCCATTGTATATACTTGACTCCTTTTCATAGATTAGGTGACCACAGGTGTGTAGGTTTATCTCGGGAGTTTTCTATCCTGTTGCACTGACCCATATTTTTTTTTTTTTTTTGGTACTGGCACCATACTGTTTTGATTACTGTAGATTTGTAGTATAGTCTGAAATCAGCAAGCCTGAGTCTTCCAGCTCCATTTTTTTTTTTCAAAATTGCTTTAGCTGTTTGAGGTCTTGTCAGATCAGATCAGATCAGTCACTCAGTTGTGTCCGACTCCTTGCGTTTCCATACAAATTGTAAAATGTTTTGCAATTTGCTTTAGTTGTTTGAGGTCTTGTGTTTCCATACAAATTATAAAATGTTTTGCAATTTGTTTGATCTGATCAAACTGATCAGATCAATTTTGAGCTGGTTTATATAATATACATTTCTTTGGATCTTGGTCATGTAGTCTCATCTTTTTGTGTGCCTAGTAATTATCATAGAAGTGCCTGCCATCATCTATAAAATAATGGTAGAGATTCCAGACATTTTTCTGGAGATTCAGCCTTACTTATGCCAGGCAGATGGAGTAGGAGGTGATCACATTAATTCAAACACGAACTGTTCTATGTAAATGCCAGTTTGCAGCCTCTGGTTCTTATAAAACAACTGTGAAGCCCATTTTGATTCAGAGACCTTTTATTTATGTTTTTAATCTCTTAATCTGTACAGTCTCAGATGTCTTCAGTTCAGTTCAGTTGCTCAGTTGTGTCCAATTCTTTGCAACCCCATGAATTGCAGCACGCCAGGCCTCCCTGTGCATCACCAACTCCTGGAATTCACCCAAACTCATGTGCCTCGAGTCAGTGATGCCATCCAGCCATCTCATCCTCTGTCATCCCCTTCTCCTCCTGCCCCCAATCCCTCCCAGCATCAGGGTCTTTTCCAATGAGTCAGCTCTTCATATCACGTGGCCAAAATATTGGAGTTTCAGCCTCAGCATCAGTCCTTGAAATGAACACCCAAGGACTGGTCTCCTTTAGGATGGACTGGTTGGATCTCCTTGTAGTCCAAGGGACTCTCAAGAGTCTTCTCCAACACCACAGTTCAAAAGCATCAATTCTTCAGCGCTCAACTTTCTTCACTGTCCAACTCTCACATCCATACATGACTATTGGAAAAACCATATCCTTGACTAGACGGACCTTTGTTGAGAAAGTAATGTCTCTGCTTTTGAATATGCTATCTAGGTTGGTCATAACTTTCCTTCCAAGGAGTAAGCATCTTTTAATTTCATGGCTGCAGTCACCATCCATAGTGATTTTGGAGCCCAAAAATATAAAGTCTGACACTGTTTCCCCATCTATTTGTCATGAAGTGATGGGACCAGGTGCCATGATCTTCGTTTTCTGAATGTGGAACTTTAAGCCAACTTTTTCACTCTCCACTTTCACTTTCATCAAGAGGCTTTTTAGTTCCTCTTCACTTTCTGCCATAAGGGTGGTGTCATCTGCATATCTGAGGTTATTGATATTTCTCCTGGCAATCTTGATTCCAGCTTGTGCTTCTTCCAGCCCAGCGTTTCTCATGATGTACTCTGCATAGAAGTTAAATAAATAGGGTGACAGTATACAGCCTTGATGTACTCCTTTTCCTATTTGGAACCAGCCTGTTGTTCCATGTCCAGTTCTAACTCTTGCTTCCTGACCAGCATATAGGTTTCTCAAGAGGCAGGTCAGGTGGTCTGGTATTTCCATCTCTTGAAGAATTTTCCACAGTTTATTGTGATCCACACAGTCAAAGGCTTTGGCATAATCAAAAGATGTCCTGAAGGCACTACTAAATGTATGCTTGAGTCCCTCCTTCCCTCAACATCACCATCAAAAATCTGTTTGTTTTTTTGTGTCCTAGCAATCACACTCCATGAGTACAAAGCTGGAATTTTCATATTTCTACTTGCAAATAATGAACAAATGCGTACAGAGTACAAGTGACTGAAGAAATCAGTTTGCTTTTAGATTTTTTGCTACCAGTATCTTGACCACTTTAGTTCTCATCTTCCTGGCAGTTCTCTTTTCCCTTGAAAAAAATTTTTTTTTCAGTTATTCTTGAAAGGATTGCTGGGATGCTGCAAACCACTTGATCACACTCAGAAGCAGAAGTTAAAGCCTTTTATTTTATAACACACAGAATTTTTGTGAATAAATAATTCTCAAGAATAAAAAATCAAGGGTCAAAAGACAGAATATAGAAAATATACTATAAAAATAAATGAAAAAAAGAATAAAGAATGACCTAGATTTCCAAGCTGTCAAGTCTCCAATTAAAAAACCACAGATATAGCCCACGTAAGTCATGTGATCAGCCTCAATAGGTATGTGTGTATATACATAAATATATAAATGTAAACACACATGTGCTGTGCTGTTCTTAGTCGCTCAGTCATGTCCAACTCTTTGCGACCTCATGGACTATAGCCCACCAGGCTCCTCTGTCCATGGGGATTCTCCAGGCAAGAATCCTGGAGTAGGTTGCCATACCCTCCTCCAGGGGATCTTTCCAACACAGGGATCCAACCCAGGTCTCCTGCATTGCAGATTCTTTACCACCTAAGCTACTAGGGAAGCCCCTTACTCCAGTAAGCAAATATACTAATACATTTTTGAAAGATAGTCAACACTGGTGGAACAAAAGGGCTTAAGATGCTTAGTGACTCAGCTTTTAAATAAAAACACAACTCTCCAATACTGCTGATTAAATCAAGTTTTATTTTTACTGATTTACTTAGTTTTTGGCCATACCATACAGCTTGCAGAACTTCCCTAACCAGGAATCAAACTTGTGTCTCCTGCTTTGGGAGTGAGAGTCGTAACCACTGGATCACCAGGGAAGTCTTCAAGTTTTATTTTTAATCCTAGAAGTGAGTCCAACAAAGCTTCTTCAGGTGTTACATAGTTTCATAGTTGTTACTTAATGATTTTCCTGATCACTGATTCAGTATTTTTTCTCTTCACCTTTACTTCAAAATTGAACATGAGATAATGTGTAATTCTCCAAATTATATTATATATTTGCATAGTTCTAAGCCATATCTCTGGCTTCTCTCATTTCAATTGTCTTAATTTCTATATTAAGTCTCATTTAATTTTTAGAAATCTTTTGGATCTTAAAGTTTTCCCATTTCCCCTTTAAAATTACATTGGAAAATATTAGTTGTAGAGAAATATGAATTTTAAAACACCCAATGCTTTATAATAAAAACATTCCAAACACAGGACTGATAGCTTAAGATTCAGGAAAAATGCTGTGTATATATATGCTATGCTATGCTAAGTCACTTCAGTCGTGTCCGACTCTGTGTGACCCCACAGACGGCAGCCCACCAGGCTCCCCTGTCCCTGGGATTCTCCAGGCAAGAACACTGGAGTGGGTTGCCATTTCCTTCTCCAATGCATGAAAGTTAAAAGAGAAAGTGAAGTCGCTCAGTCATGTCTGACTCTTAGCGACCCCATGGACTGCACCCTACCGGGCTCCTCCGTCCGTGGGATTTTCCAGGCAAGAGTACTATATATATATATACGTATATATAAATATATATATATATATATATATATATAGTGAGAGAGAGAGAGAGAATTGTGGTCTTAACAACTAGGGACGTTCGAAGTGTGCTTGAGACAGATACACACATAAAGTTTTTATTAAAGAATTGTAAATCTTATATAACACAAAGAGTGGCTACACATGAATTACGCTGAAACTTACGTCAGAGACAAGGAACTACTATCTAACAAGAACTGCCACCAGGACAAACTGACACACCCAATGGAAATCCTGTATCAAGTTGCAGGAGTAAAGTTAAGCAATTTGAGAGTTTCTGGAAACAAATGTACTTACAACACTAAGAGAATCTTTTTTTTTCCCTTTTACTTCCTTATCAGTAGTCACAGAAAAGAATAAAAATAAAAGATTTTAAATAAAATTATCCTTTCTCTCAGCAGTTTTATCTGACCAAAACAGTTTTCCTGATCTAGGTAAAACCATACACAATACAGTATTATTATAAATCATTATTAAAATATTTTAGTTATTTGTCATATAACTCACCAACTCAATGAACATGAATTAGAGCAAACTCTGGGAGACAGTGGAGGACAGAGGAGCCTGGCATGATGCAGTCAACCCTGCCTGTGTTGGGTCACAGTCAGACACAAGATAGCAGCTGAACACATAACTTAACGCCACTTAAAATAACGTTGCTGCTTTTCCCGTTTCAAACATTTTAAACTACTTTTTTCTGAATTCTTTCATATTTAACAACTCAATTATTATTATTTTCCTCAAGTTTTCATTATCTTTCAGGTGACACACACTATTACATATATTTCTTTAGTATACTGTCTATAGCTAAGCATTAGCCACCTAGAGGGACGCCTACCCTTTAGAAGTACAATATTATTTTTTTTTGCAGCTTTTATGTGATGATATTAGTTGACTTATCTTTCAATAAAGTAATAGGTATATTGTCAACTGCTAATATCTAGAAAAATGAGGCTTATCATTTTTATCATTTTCCTGAGGTACTAGGGTTAGGACATTAACATAATGCGTAGCCATCATAGGATTTGAGTATATCATTAAAATACTATTTATATTTAAAGCTGGTAAAATCAATGTCTGCTTTATGTTTTTCAATTTCTAACACAGTGATTTGTACTAAGTACTTAATACTTTATTTGACTCTGATTCTCTGATATTCCAGGTTAACAACTGTTTATACCACTATCTAGAGAAAATAAGACCTAGAATAAGGTTCTTATCCAGGGGCACATGGATGGGGTTGGGTGAGAAATAAACTTGAACCTATATGCAAATTTCTGTGCATGTGTATTTTTCAAGGGAAAAGATTCAAAACTGGCATTGGCTTCTCAAAAGGGTTTACGTACATAAAATGTTAAAAACCAGTTATATGGAGAAACAAAGAACACCCATCTCTTACCAAAAGACAAAATTATTTCCTTTATACACTACTGAGACTTGATATTAACTGTAATATCATGGAAATGTCTTGATACTACAATTAAGAAGTTGAATATTATAGGAATGCATCACAGAGTATATATCTGATAATTAAGTTTGAAAACAAAAAAAATACTGAAACAAACAATTCAGTGAAAACTAAACTCTGTTAAATTAAATTCTCATAGTTAAGAATATCTCAATTGGAGAATAATACAGATTATATAATATGTAGATGTCATTTGAAATACTACAAAATTATAAGAAATGTACAAAATCATTTAAAAAGCACATATTCCTAAACTGGAAACAGTGACCAGCTAGGAAATGATGGGCAAATTGAAACATCAACCTATATTCAAACCACTAAAGATAATAACAAAATAATATAACACACATTAGGCCACATTCATTTCTCTCGAAAAAAGTATTTTCATGAACTTCTTTAAATTGTGAATAAAAATATAACTGTATAATATACTGAAGACTTTTTCGCCAATCTTTATCAATCAGTGAACAAAAAGCAAAACATATTTATAAAAACAAATGGCTTTGATATAGTATAATCTATACATTATACAGATTATAAATCATGCATTATCCGATGGACATCTGTAAGTATACGAAGAGATAAAATATATAAAATAAAGAGAAGTAAATGCTGGCAACAGAACATCGAAGTATAAAGTTTAGTTCTGTCTCTGCATTATAAAAAACCCTAGCCATCATGAAGGCCTGTCCCATTCTTAGGCCACTTTCAGGCAGACTCTGAAAAGCTCTAAAGTAAACACAGGTGTTTTAAAACTAGAGCTGCTGTCACGGACAACCACAAACACCCTTAACTCTGATGTGGCAACGCCTCTTTCCCGCCCTCTGTTTTTTAAAGCAATGCCCGAAAAGAAAATGTCAAATGTTTCACCTTTCAACACCTCAAAATAAGTTAGAGCTTAAAGTATTGTTTTGCAAATCTCTAGCAAATAGATCATTTTTTTCACTACTTTAAAATGTAGCCAATTAAACATTACTTGCATAAAATAAAAATAAAATTTCATAAAGAATGATCACCCTTCCTCACTTTAAACCGCTTTGCTACCATCATATTTCACAGTACTTTAGTTTCTGAGAGCAAGATCTTTTGTTTGACCACATTAGGGAGTTTGTTCTGTTGTATAATTTTACAGAAAGTATGTGACCTTCTGAAAGATTTAACAGACAAATCAGAAATAAATAAGAATCTTCAAAAAAAATAGTCAAGTATCTTTGGTACAAGGAAAGATTGTTCTTAAGAAATATTCAAAGCTTGAAAATCTGTAATTCTCTTTTAGAAAACTGTCTTAATGGATATCTAAAAAGGGTAGATATTGTTTACAGAGAAAAACAGAAAGGAAAATAATTTCCAAACCGCTGTAGATATGGAACTCATATTCATAAAAGAAAGAAATTTTCTAACACTGAAATATTTAGTATTAAATGTCCCCCCATAATTGTATAAAAGAGACCCCAAAGCAAAGATAACACATTAAGAATTGATTAGCGACTACCTAACTACTGAACATAAAAATTAAGTGAATGCATTTTTATGTTTTACAATAATCATCATGAAATAGGTGCTCTTAAAAGAGTGGCCAAGTTTCTATCAGTTTCCAAATAAATCCTGGAGGTAACTCTGAGAGGTTTAGTTCTACTCTAGAAGTAGATATTCCACATATAATTCTTTTCTGCAACTCATATTAGAACGTTCTGTGAAATCATACTTGTATACTTGAGTCTTTATAATAAAACACTAGTAGTTTCTCATCGCCCCAAAAGAGAGATAGCTGCCTTTCAAGATGACAAGAAAATGATAAAACAAAAAGTAATCAATGGGAAAAAAATTGAGAATAAATAACATTTTTAAATTTAGTAACCACACTTCTCAAAAATTTCCTGATATTTTATAATTTTTTTATTACCTTTTTCCACAATTTAAAGAACTATATTAGAGCAGCATGATAATGGTTAATCAGAGGCAATCAACTGTTAATGAAAGAAAAGCAAACAAACTTTTCCATTTTGTTCAGATGCACCCATGCATTGCTTCATCTCACATGTGAAGGACATTATATAGTATTAAGGGACAAAATAATATTAAGTTGTGACATAAACCAACAAAGTAAAGAAATTTAGAATTATGTTTGACAGTTCTGAACTGAGTCCACGGTACTTTGGTATTATAACACATTCATGATACCTACAGGCACAAAGGAGCAAGGAAAGGGCACTGTGTCAGCCTTAGAAGTTAATTTCCTTGCTTTTGTTGGTTTATATTACCATCTAATATTACGTAAACAATCTGTTTCTAGGCAATTTATTTTTCCCATGATGAGCTGAGCTCATTTGGACGCTACCTTCCAGCATATAAAAACCCAGTTTAATAGCAACAGCACAAAAGCCCACAATGGACTACTATTTAACAATCAATTTACAAAAATATAAGATAAACAATATCCACTAACTGGAAAGAATACAACTGTTTATATTTTACAACCTTTCAAAAGGTAAAGGTAATTGACACAACAGACTTTATTAAAAAATGATATACCTTAGAATACTTTGGGTTTATTAATAATTATCTCTTGGTCTTTATAATAAATTGACTACTTGAAAACTTATAGATCTAGATAAATTCAACATAAGTGACAACTATCACAAGATAGGTTCCAGAATCTTTTAAGAATAATAAGTAAATTTTTTAAGAGGGAACACAGGGTTAAAAGCTGATCACCACGTAATGAAACAAAAAATACAGGGGACAAATGTATTTTTTGATCACTGTAATCATGACTCCATTTCATTATCCTCTTATTCTAATAAAAATGAATTGCTGTTCTATCTTTAAATGAATAATTATGTATCAAAATTCAAATTTAAAAACTAGCACTTTTATAAAGAAGGACAGAAAAGCTCATATATCGTCAGGGTAAAATGCACAAAAATGATCCTGGACTTAGTATAGCGAGTATCAAAAAAGTAAAGATTTAACAAAATAGTTATAAACTACAAATAATACTGGAAATAGGACACTAGATTACATTGGAAAGGCTTCTATGGAATATATAAAATCACACTGCATGATTTTGTGAAATTATTAAGGAAACAGAAATAAAAGAAAATATACATCATTCAGATATAGTTATGGTTGTGCAATATTCAAAGTTAATATTTTCTAAAGAAAAGGTTACAAGTTATCAAAACTTCTGAAGCTGCTATTTATCTAAAAATACTCAAGAGTTTTTTCAAGACTATGAAATACATATTAAAACACATATTTAATATGAATATAAGAGAAAAAATGCTGGTATATTTTGTATTGTATTCAACTTTAAACACTAAGCAATAAATTACGGATCTTTTAAATGTGTCTATGAGGCACTAGGCAAGAGTGATTCTTCAAGATGCTTTTTTTTGTTTCAGTTAAAATTAAAATCCATGCTGTCTAATCCTTGGAGTCAATTTGTAATTAAGGGGATTTGATGAGAGACCAGGCACTGAATTAATGATAAAATTTAATATCTGTTTTAATGCATCAACATAACAGAAAAACTAGCCAACACTGAACAACACAATAAAGTTATTTTGATATAGAAGACATACTGTAGCTATGTCAATTTACATAAAATGTTAGTTTTTAAAATATTAGTAATAAGTTAAATATGCCAACATTCTATAGATGCATTACACTAAAAACTATGTGTCTAAAAACCACTCAAGCCAAAAATGCTAATATAATAATGATTTGCTTGGTACAGAAAACTACACTGTTAAAAATACTTTTATTGAGAATTGTATATAATCTCTCATGAAGGACTTAACTGCTTTCCAGCATCACGTCTGGAATTAGAAACAACTTCCTCAGAAGCCAGAGTAAATTAATTGTATTTGATAAACTAATGTTTTAATATATATATATTCTAGTTTAGAAAGAACATGTAATACTAAAAATCCATCAAATTAAATTTCACAGTATTTAAAAAACCATCTGGATTTTTCACTACACTTTTCACAGTATTACTACACTGCAATTTACAAGAGAATCTAATATGTCATTCATTTCAAATCACTATTAGGTACAATCTTATGTAGAACTTGATTGCTGGAAATGCAAAAACTGAAACAGAAAAATTTTATTTGGCCAGCAGTCTCTCTGTAGTCTCATCTAGCTTATCCCTAAAATACCAAAAAACATATTTATAAAAGATATAAAACTGGTAACACGACAAAAACACTGATACCAGCCCAATCCTGAAATCAATTAGAAAATTAAACAGAACTAACATTAAACAAGAGCAGAAGGGGGCAACAGAGTATGAGATGGTTGGATGGCATCACTGACTCAATGGACATGGCTTTGAGCAAATTCAGGGAGAAGATGAAGGAATGGAAGCCTGGCATGCTGCAGTTTATGGGGTTGCAAAGAGTGAGACACGACTTAACGACTGACCAACAATGAACAACAACATTAAAAAACACAATTGGTAGAAAACAAATATTATCTTCAGAAAAAAAGAAATCCATAGGCATAAGAGAAGGTTGGGGAAATATTTTGTCCCTAGTTTACGTCCAAACACCAAGTCTATGACAGTAAGTTTTCAAACACCATATAAGATATTCCAACTCAGCATGCTTTATGTCAGGCTCAGATTTAAATAACAACCATTCTTCTTATGATTCTGATACACGCCTCTGTTATGAACCTATACTCAGTACCAATTAACCTATACTCAGTACCTAACAGCCAATGAATTGGACCTTCATTGCCTTTAAAGGTACCAAGGGTACTGTTTCCAAGAAGGTACTGTGGACATCTGCTCTTTTACACCTTCTTGGTCACCGTAATACCAAAGGCCAATAGGTCAGGAAGAAAAGAGAGGAGATGATGAGGGAGAGCTGGGGACAAGGGGAAAGGACGACTGCTGATGTGGACAGTCTTAGGAAAGACCAGGAAGGAAGTCCTGGGAGCACTGAAGAGTTTCTCACATACTACGTTTCTTTTCAGGTCAGTACTTATTTTGTTATTAAAATAATTTCATTCTACTACACATCCAATCCCACCACTTGATGGCAAATAGACAGGAAAACAATGGAAACAGTGAGAGACTTTATTTCTTGGGTGCCAAAATCACTGCAGATGGTGACTGGCAGCCATGAAATTAAAGACGCTTGCTCCTTGGAAAAAAAGCTATGACTAACACAGCATACTAAAAAGCAGAGACATGACTTTGCTGACAAAGGTCCATCTAGTCAAAGCTATGGTTTTTTCCAGTAGTCATGTATGGATGTGAGAGTTGGACTATAAAGAAAGTTGAGTGCCGAAGAATTGATGCTTTTGAACTGTGGTGTTGGAGAAGACTCTTGAGAGTCCCGTAGACAGAAAGGAGATCCAACCAGTCCTGAAATATTCAGGATATATATTCAGATCCAACCAGATGGGAAAGGAAATCAGTCCTGAATATTCATTGGAAGGACTGATGCTGAAGCTGAAACTCCAATACTTTGGCCACCTGATATGAAGAACTGACTCAATGGAAAAGACCCTGATGCTTGGAAAGATTGAGGGCAGGAGGAGAAGGGGACAACAGAGGATGAGATGGTTGGATGGCATCACCAACTCGATGGACATCACCAACTCCAGGAGTTGGTGAAGGACAGGGAAGCCTGGTGTGCTGCAGTCCATGGGGGTTGCAAAGAGTAGGACCTGACTAAGCGACTGAACTGAACTGATTCTATTACCCAAATCTTTCTCCAGTTTGGCTAGAGACAAGAGGACTGTGGCCAAACTGAAGTTGGTATGAGTAGGTATTATCTGGGCAAAGGAAATAGGGCAATAGGTGATGCAGAGCATTTTTCAGTCAGGGAAATACTAGGTCCAAAGGCTGGACAAAGACTCCAGGATCTATCTAAACCCAGCTCCCATAATGATGAGTCTGCCTGTGTGCCTAAAGTTCAGTCTTCTACTGAAAGCGTATGTCTTCACTCAAATGCTCATTTTGATTAATTTTTTTTTATCATATTACAAAATGTATAAAACAGTAGGAAAGCATGCAAGGTAATTTTATATTTCTATCATTTTTTTGTCAAAATAACATCTTCAAATTGTTAAAATAGTACTATGAACATAAAAATTACAAAAACATTAGTAACCAATATTAGGAGCAATTAAATGTAAATATTTACAAGTATTATTTGGAAAAGACACTGAGCTGGGATGGATTGGGGGCAGGAGGAGAAGGGGACGACACAGGATGAGATGGCTGGATGGCATCACTGACTCGATGGATGTGAGTCTGAGTGAACTCCGGGACTTAGTGATGGACAGGGAAGCCTGGCGTGCTATGATTCATGGGGTCACAAAGAGTCAGATACGACTGAGCGACTGAACTGAACTGAACTGAATAAGTATTATATTTGGGGTTTGCCTCTGACAAACTCCACAGAAGTTTCCCACAGTAATTCAGTATTCCTTTTATGGAAGAGGGAACAGTTCACAGTTGTTTCATTTGAATCTCATCAGTTTTATTGTGTCTTGGTGTACTTGATGAACTTACACAGGCTTTGATGATTTGGCTATACCTGGTGCAGTAATCCACAGAGTCACCCTTTAATGCAATCATTCCTTTCAGAGAGCCTATAATGAATGTGCCATAGCAATTCTCCATTTGGCGTGCAGACTTTAAACCCGGTCTAGCTGAGAGTCTTGCCCATTATAAAGAAAGAAAACATTTATTGTGTGGAAAAGAAAGCCTACATGGAAACAGAATACTATTAGGAACCAGAATAAAATCTCTTTTCACCTCTCTTCTTCAGAATTTCATACTTTTTATTGATATATTGGCTCCAACTTTTCCAACTGGCTATTTCATAACTTCAGAGTACCCATGGCCTACAGCAGTCTGCTGCTGTTGCTGCTTAGTCACTTCAGTAGTGTCTGGCTCTGTGCAACCCTATGGACCTCAGCCTGCCAGCCTCCTCTGTCCGTGGGATTCTCTAGGCAAGAATACTAGAGTGGGTAGCCATGCCCACCTCCAGGGGATCTTCCCTACCCAGGGATTGAACCCGGGTCTCCTGCATTGCAGGCAGATTCTTTACTGCTGAGCTACCAGGGAAGCACACAGCAGTCTGCCTGGCCCTAAACCTACCTTGGGATCTTTTGCCTCAGATTTCAAAGCTCACTGTTGTAGTCTCTCTCAGTTTCCTGATTCCAAATGATTAAATTATCATCTAACCACTAGCAAAGTAACACTCAAAATTCTCCAAGCCAGGCTTCAACAGTACATGAACTGTGAACTTCCAGATGTTCAAGCTGGATTTAGAAAAGGCAGAGGAACCAGAGATCAAATTGCCAACATCCGCTGGATCATCAAAATAGCTAGACAGTTTCCAGAAAAACATCTACTTCTGCTTTATTGACTAAGCCAAAACCTTCACTGTGTGCATCACAACAAACTGTGGAAAATTTTGAAAGAGATGGGAATACCAGACCACCTGACCTGTATCCCAAGAAATCTGTATGCAGGTCAAGAAGCAACAGTTAGAACTGGGCATGGAACAACAGACTGGTTCCAAATTGGGAAAGGAGTACATTAAAGCTGTATTTTGTCACCCTGCTTATTTAACTTATATGCAGAGTACATCATGAGAAATACTGGGCTGGATGAAGCATAAGCTGGAATCAAGACTGTCAGGAGAAATATCAATAACCTCAGATATGCAGATGACACCAAATTTATGGCAGAAAGTGAAGAATTAAAGAGTCTCTTGATGAAAGTGAAAGGGGAGAGTGAAAAAGTTGGCTTAACACTCAACATTCAGAAAACTAAGATCATGGCATCCAATTGTATCACTTCATGCCAAATAGATGGGGAAACAGTAGCAACAGTGACAGACTTTATTTTTGGGGGGCTCCAAAATCATTGCAGATGGTGACTGCAGTCATGAAATTAAAGACATTTGTTCCTTGGAAGAAAAGTTATGACCAACCTAGAAAGCATATTAAAAAGTAGAGACCTTGCCCAACAAAGGTCCATCTAGTTGAAGCTATGGTTTTCCCAGTGGTCATGTATGGATGTGAGAGTTGGACTAGAAAGAAAGGTAAGCACTGAAGATGATGCTTTTAAACTGTGGTGTTGGAGGAGAGCCCCTTAGACAGCAAGGAGATCCAACCAGTCCATCCCAAAGGAAATCAGTCCTGAATATTCATTGGAAGGACTGATGCTGAAGCTGAAACTATAATACTTTGGCCACCTGATGGGAAGAGTTCACTCACTGGAAAAGACTCTGATGCTGGGAAAGATTGAAGGCAAGAGAAGGGGACAACAGAGGATGAGATGGTTGGATGGCATCACCAACTCGATGGACATGAGTTTGAGTAAGCTCCACGAGTTGGTGAAAGACAGGGAAGCCTGGTGGACTGCAGTCCATGGGGTTGCAAAGAGTCAGACACAACTGAGTGACTGAACTAAAGTTAACCTACCAATTTTTTTGAACTGGATGAGATGGTCAGATAGCATCAGTGACTCAATCAACAGCAAACTCTGGGAGATAGCTGAGGTCAGAGGAGCCTGGGGTCACAGAGAAGGACACAACTTAGCAACTGAACAACAACAAATACAGATCATTACTAGCTAGCTTTGGGCTAGACAGGCACACATCAGATTTCTTATAAAAGGAGAATGCTTAAGAATATGTTAACTGTTCTTCTCTCCATTCTTTAAATCTTCTTCCAGGTTATATTCATATAACCCTTACACTTACACTTCACAGAAAAGCTCCTCAAAAAATAATCTACTTTTCCCCCACTTTTAAATGTACTAACTCTGAAATTTACTACATTGAAGGCTACCATCAGAACCATTGAACCGCAACTGCAACACAAAAAAAGGTACCATTGCCTTCCTAGTTGTCAGATCAAATGGACACTTGTGATTATATTTGATTTTGTAGAATTTGACCCTGTGAACTACTCCATACACAGAACTTAATTCTATTCTGAATCTATAACACAACCTCTTGGTAATCTTTCTGACTCGCTTCTCAGTCTCTTTTGTGAACCATTTATTTCTGTGCATCAGTAGTGAGATTCTGGAATACACTCTTGTTTCATGTATCTTTTCTTCTAAATCTGACCTCTGAATACTCTCATATACTTCAGAGATTTGAACTGCAACCTGTACAAAATCTGGTATTATTCTCCTCCTTCTCCAGTAATTTCCTGCCACTATACTTCACACTGTATGGTCACATGTTCTAAGAGAAAGATGTACATGTAAGAGTATTTTTCAAAGTTTTGCTTATGATATTGAATAGCTTGAATGAAAATGTTCTAAACAGAAGACAGAAAATTACAAGGTATATATCAAGCACAGGGATTTAGAGTCAACAAGTTGATGACGCAGATCTGTACTTACAGAGGCTGAAAGATCCTTTTATTTGGTGAGTTACTTCATTTTTGTTTATATTAAATCCATAACAACACAGAGAAAAAAGGTCTGGAATCATTGGCTTCATGTGGTACATGTGCCTGATTCTGAAGCAACTGCTGTGGCCAAAAGAATCTGACATTCTGATCTGTCAGACCTGAGGCCACAGAGGTATTATCACCAGCCAAACCACATGCGAGGAATAAGCAAAGTCTGTTTCTGACAAGAGAACAAAGGTTATAAAAATCAGGTGAAGGATGAAAAAATTCTGAGTAGCAAAATTACTGTTGAACAGTACCATTATACTGCTGCTGCTAAGTCGCTTCAGTCGTGTCCGACTCTGTGCGACCCCATAGACGGCAGCCCACCAGGCTCCCCCATCCCTGGGATTCTCCAAGCAAGAACACTGGAGTGGGTTGCCATTTCCTTCTCCAGTGCATGAAAGTGAAAAGTAAAAGTGAAGTCGCTCAGTCATGTCTGACTCTTAGCGACCCCATGGACTGCAGCCTACCAGGCTCCTCCATCCATGGGATTTTCCAAGCAAAAGTACTGGGGTGGGGTGCCATTGCCTTCCCCAACCATTATACTAGGCAAATGTAAAAACAAAAGAAAGAAAAACTAGTTGTTATGGTCTGAATTTTTGTCACTCCAAAATTTCAATGTTAAAATATTAACCTTTAAAGATGATGATATTAGAAAGGAGACCTTTGAAATGGGAGGTGATCAAGTCACGAGTATAGAGAGTTCATGGTATTGATGTAGACCCCACAGTGATCCCTTGCCCCTTCCACCACAAGAAGACACAGTGAGAGGTGCCAGCTATGAAAAAAAGAGAAGGCCCTTACCAGATCCTTATCATACCGGTATCTTTATCTTGGACTTTCCAGCCTCCAGAACTGTGAGAAATAACTACCTGCTATTTATAAGGTACTCGGTCTGTGATATTTTGGTTATAGCAGTCAGAATGAACCAAGATAATGGCACTAATACATATATCAGAAAAGTATACTTAAAGGTATGAAGCTGTAAGCAGTCTGAAAAGGAATAGTATATAATGATGTAATGTATATGCATAGCCTAAGACAGTTATAAATACCTATATAACAAAGAATAGAGCAGACAAATGTATAAAGCAAGAAATTCCTAGCAATATGAGAAAATTATAAGAATGCAATTATAGTGGAAGCATAAATTGAGTTCAACTGAATATATATTGACCTCATGCACTGAATAGAGACTGTAATTTATTTATTTAGTCAATGATATCTTTCAAAGTGGATTATTTACATGGCAAGAAATAAAACATTAATACATTTTAAAATATGTGTTTAAATTATATTCTCTAAATTATCCTGGATCAAACAAAAAAAATCAAAACAGAACCAACTCGTAGAAAAAAATGAACATTTGATCCCTCCCAAAACTATAGACATAGCTGGACTTATAGTCAAAAGTAAAGTGTATAGCCTTACAATTTTATTTTTTTTAAAAAGACTGAGATAACCTAATTAACTTATAAAAATTAGGATAAAACGGAATAAAGAGTGAAAAGGGAAAGAAATGGAAACTTTAGCAAGTTGAAAGGATAAGTAAAACCAAGAACTTATTAAAAGAAAATAAAATGCACAAAGCCCAGGAAAGACTTTATAAGAAAAAAGAAAAAGGGAGAGAGAAAGCAGATATATGCCACAACACAGATGAAAGAGTAAATACATAGAAACAAGAGAAATTCAAAAACTGAGAAAATTATCTACAATTTTATAATATCAAATCTGAGATGTGAAAAGGGTATTTCCTAGAAAAAAATAAAGATCAACAAAACTGACTTAAGAAAAATAAGAACTATATAAATATAGTGAAACTATTGAAAAAGTAATTTACAAATTCACTGTAATAAAAAGTTACCAAGAGTACATGGTTTTAAAAATTGATTCTATTTAATACTTAAGGCAAGATCATTCTCATGCAATTTTAAACTTGCCAAGATGACAGCTGAAGGCAGAAATTTTGGTCATTCACTAAGCTAGTAACATTAATATCAAAACAGGTGCAGCCAAATAAGCCAAGACAAACTAGAGAATTCAGGTCTAGATGACATGCCTACTACAAAGCTAGTGATCAACAGAGTGGCACCATCATAGAGACAGATATGTTAGATCAATAGAACAGAACTAACAGTCCTGAGCTAAACTCTCATATTTATGATCATTGACTTTTGAGAAGGTGTCAAGATAATTCTGTAGGGAGGAAAACAGTCTTTCAAATAGTGCAGAGAAAACGGGATACACACATGTAAAAAAAGTATTTGGACTCCTACCTTATACAATACCTAAAAATTCATTAAAAATTGGTCAAAGGTCTAAATGTTTAACCTAAATGTCCATCAAATAATAATCTGATAATCAAGATTATAGTATATCTGTACAATGATTATGCATCAAAGAAAAAGGAAGGATGATACATGCTACAATATGAATAAACTTTGAAAATATTATGCAAAGTGAAAGAAGCCAGTCACAAAGAATCACGTATCCTATAATTTCATTTATAAAAAATCTACAGAATGGAAGTCTATAGAAAGTAGCTTAGTGGTTGCCTCAGACTGAGGAGAGGATGTTAGCAGGAATGAGGAAATGATATCTAAAAATGTACAGGATGTTTTAGGTGAATGTTGAAAATGTTCTAAAATTACGATTGTGGTTATGTTATGGCTGCACAAATATACAAATACACCAAAAAACACGGAACTGTAAACTGGAAACAAGTGAATTTTATTGTATATGAAATACTTATCAATAAAGCTGTAAGATGCAAAACAAAACAGTGCAAAACAAAACCACAAGACTGATGGACAAAGGACCAAAAGAGAGCAAAGAAAAACCAACAGAAAAAAATGACAAAAAACATGAACAAATACACCTAATTATTTATATTCTCACATATAATCCCTTGGATATGTGAAAAAAAATTCACACTCACTAACAAACAAAACAGGTAACTTTCATTCATATTTGAGAACGTGAACTTTGGAGATCAATAGCCTTGGTTCAGACCTCAGGTACACCAGTAACTACTACTCCTAAAACGGGTCACGTATATTAACACATGTTGCTTAGTTTATTACCCTATAAAATTAGAAACAGCTGTACCTGCTATCTCAAAGGTCTAACTACTTTACCACTGTAAGTAAATTCCTTACTACTATATGGAGTAAGAGAACCTGACACTCAGTTACGTACTATATGAGGGCAGACGATTATAACTTTTAAAATTCCCAGGAAAACAATGACAAAACAAATCCAACAGTTTATTCAAGGAGTTGTTCAACATCCAAGAATTCAATAAAATACACCTACTAATCAGATCAGATCAGTCCGACTCTTTGCGACCCCATGAACCGCAGCACGCCAGGCCTCCCTATCCATCACCAGCTCTCGGAGGTCACCCAGACTCACATCCATCAAGTCAGTGATGCCATCCAGCCATCTCATCCTCTGTCGTCCCCTTCTCCTCCTGCCCGCAATCCCTCCCAGCATCAGAGTCTTCTCCAATGAGTCAACTCTTCGCATGAGGTGGCCAAAATACTGGAGTTTCAGCTTTAGCATCATTCCTTCCAAAGATATCCCAGGGCTGATCTCCTTCACAATGGACTGGTTGGATCTCCTTGCAGTCCAAGGGACTCTCAAGAGTCTTCTCCAACACCACAGTTCAAAAGCATCAATTCTTCGGCGCTCAGCCTTCTTCACAGTCCAGCTCTCACATCCATACATGACCACAGGAAAGACCATAGCCATCTACTAATAAGAACTTTTAAAAAATTCTAGAAAGAAGCTACTTAAATATGACAAAACAATATCAAAAGTCCAACAGTAGATGTAATGCTTACGCCTAGGTTGCAGAAAGCTGGAACAAGCTGTCACTCCACTTTGACAGTAAGAAAAGCTAAATAAGGCACAAAGCTTAACCTTTTCTTGAGCTCATCAGACAACTAAGCTCAGCAGAAAACCAGTTTTAACTTCAAGGAGAGGAAGCATGCAAAGCAAATGGGATACACAGTCTAGCTGACTGAGAGTAGAGCATGGGAAGACAGGTTAGCTATCACACAGAATCTTCGGAAATTCCTGACAAAAGGGGACTTGCAACTACGTGTAGATATTTCCCTATATAGATCTCTCATGAGAAATATAAAGGACAGGGTAAAAAACCAGAGAGAGCTTCCCTCAGTGATGCAGGCATACAGGGGATGTGAGGGAGGGAACTGCTGCTATGGAAAGGAACAAACCACCCCACCCCTCTATCCCAACACCAGCCCTTTCTGTAAACAGATCAAAAGCCATATACAGCTAAAAGAAGGACAGTAAACCTCAGGACACAGGAAAAAAAAAAAACAAAACACACACTCTGCTTGGGAGTGGTAGAAGAAAGAACTCTTTCTATTCCTGGGTGAGCAGCAAGAAATAGATCCAGGCCCAGGATCCTACACCAATATCATTAGATAGGTAGATTCTACATTGAGAGAGGGGCATGAATGTCTCTCTTTTACAATACCTGTCACAGATACAAGTCAGAGTTTGGCTCCCATGGAGAGGAATTCTGAGAAAGCCTGACCCCAAAGTCCAATCACAAAGGGACTGTGTAAGATAGAAGCAGAAAAACTCTTCAGTTCTTCAACACCAGATGGTAAAAATCAGCATACAAATGCTAGATAAGCGCCGGAGTGTACAGTGAGACACCCTCGAGGTATAAGTACACAGGATGAACTGAAAATGAAGGGTGGAAGATGAACACTGAGAAAGTCCTCCAGCACTGCACTTCTATCCTTAGAAAAAGGCCAACAGCAATTCATTCTGAGAACAACTTGAAACTTAGGACACACTAATAGTGACCATAACAACAAAACCCAAATCCAGATCAACTCCTGAGTAGATCAACTCAACCCCACACTACTGGCCTGATAGAAGAAGCACCATTCTACCCACAATGTCTAGCATTTAAAAAAAAAAAATTATGAGATACACGAAAAGCAAAAGCAAAACAATAAACATGTCAAAAGACAAAACAACCACAAAACCAGACTCAGGGATGATCTATATATTGGAACTATTCAAGTGAGACTCTAAATTATGAAAGGAAATATAAAATCCCATGGTAAGTATCACAACTAGTTGGTGTAATGTAGAATCCATTCTCATTAAAATTAGGTAAAAGTCAAGCAGGGTATCTATTACAATTCCTCGTCAAGATTAATTTGGCAGGTCTAGAAACTGTGAGAGAGGAGAGGAAATATTATTAACATTTCGTTTACATATCTTAGCACTTTTTCACTGGCTACAATGAACATATAAATTTTTTTAACAATGTATTATTTTGAAATAATTCAAGACCACAAATCTTGCAGAGTAGGGAGGAAGGAGACAGTGGGATAAATGGAGAGAGTACATGGAAACATATACATGACCATATGTAAAACAGATAGCCAATGGGAATTTGCTATATGACTCAGGGAATTCAAGCCAGGGCTCTGTAACAACCTAGAGGGGTGGGAGGTGGGAGGGAAGTTATAGAGAGAGGGGATATAGGTATATCAATGGCTGATTCATGTTGTTGTACCGCAGAAACCAAAACAGACAATGAAAAGCAACTGAAGTTCTTTTATTTATCCAATTGTTATTTCACCCTTGTTTTCAATAGCTGCTTTCTCTCTGTATATTTAAGGAATTAGTCCCCCTTTTGCTTTCAGTATATTTAAGATATTATACCATTATTACTGTCAGGAAGTCAGATAGCAAGAATTCAGGCAACAGGTGTGATCCTAAACCAGCCGTGAAGCTAGCTGTAGAAGATGAATTCTTGAGACTTTTGTGAGCTTCTCCACAGTAAGAAAATCAAGTTTCTTACTTTCATATTTTGCATGAAGGGCTTGACTCTTGTTCACCTAAACAGTGATGGTGTGATCATCTAAGATACCAGCTTCAGGAAAAGATCTTCATTACAATCTGGCTTAAATAGGCCCTGGGCTCTGTTTTCTGTTTGTCTTGTCCTTGTAGTCCTTAAAATTCAAAGTTCAAATTCACCACCATTTGACTAATGCACTGAGGGTGCAAGATGACTTCAGGCAATCACTTATTTCCCATGTTTGTTCATTTGCTTTTCTATTTCCATGTTGCTTTAAGCCTTTTCAGATTCCTTGTCTTCTCAGGAATTTTGTAAAGTATTCTTAAAGTAATAGGCATCCTTTTTATTGGTTGTATCAAGAAAGATATTTCAGAATATCTGTCTTCTTTCATTGCTGAAAATGTTAGACTTAGGTTTTGGGGTAGAAAAGTGTCACTTGTGTTTTAGAATGACAGCTAATGGAAGTGTGACAATGATTACAAAGGTGAGAAACTGAGGGGGAAAAGTTAGATTGGAGGTACTATTACCTTCTAGATCATAAGCCTGACATAGAGTCAAGGCATGATAATGCAAAGGAGAAGAAGAAAAGAAGTCACTGTTGCCGAATTGACAAGACTAGATGCTCTGTCACTGTGTAGTAGGTGAGAGCTTGAAAGGATATGAAGAGTATGTCAATTACATATTAGGCTACAAGTCTAGGAGAATGGGAATGCCATTAATTAATAGATGTTAACTGATCAATAAAGTTAAGAGGAACTAAAGAACCTCTAGATGAAGGTGAAAGAGAAGAGTGAAAAAGCTAGCTTAAAACTCAACATTCAAAAAACTAAGATACTGGCATCAGGTCCCATCAGATCAGATCAGATCAGATCAGTCGCTCAGTCGTGTCCGACTCTTTGCGACCCCATGAACCGCAGCACGCCAGGCCTCCCTGTCCATCACCAGCTCCAAGAGGTCACCCAGACTCATACCCATCGAGTCAGTGATGCCATCCAGCCATCTCATCCTCTGTCATCCCCTTCTCCTCCTGCCCTCAATCCCTCCCAGCATCCAGAGTCTTCTCCAATGAGTCAACTCTTCGCATGAGGTGGCCAAGATACTGGAGTTTCAGCTTTAGCATCATTCCTTCCAAAGAAATTCCAGGATTGATCTCCTTCAGAATGGACTGGTTGGATCTTCTTGCAGTCCAAGGGACTCTCAAGAGTCTTCTCCAACACCACAGTTCAAAAGCATCAATTCTTCGGCGCTCAGCCTTCTTCACAGTCCAGCTCTCACATCCATACATGACCACAGGAAAGACCATAGCCTTGACTAGGCGAACCTTTGTTGGTAAAGTAATGTCTCTGCTTTTGAATATGCTATCTAGGTTGGTCATAACTTTCCTTCCAAGGAGTAAGCGTCTTTTAATTTCATGACTGCAGTCACCATCTGCAGTGATTTTGGAGCCCAGAAAAACAAAGTTTGACACTGTTTCCCCATCTATTTCCCATGTAGTGATGGGACCAGATGCCATGATCTTCGTTTTCTGAATGTTGAGCTTTAAGCCAACCTTTTCACTCTCCACTTTCACTTTCATCAAGAGGCTTTTTAGACCCTCTTCACTTTCTGCCATAAGAGTGGTGTCATCTGCATATCTGAGGTTATTGATATTTCTCCCGGCAATCTTGATTCCAGCTTGTGTTTCTTCCAGTCCAGCATTTCTCATGATGTACTCTGCATATAAGTTAAATAAACATGGTGACAATATGCAGCCTTGACGTACTCCTTTTCCTATTTGGAACCAGTTTGTTGTTCCATGATCAGTTCTAACGGTTGCTTCCTGACCTGCATACAGATTTCTTAAGAGGCAGATCAGGTGGTCTGGTATTCCCATCTCTTTCAGAATTTTCCATAGTTTATTGTGATCTACACAGTCAAAGGCTTTGGCATAGTCAATAAAGCAGAAATAGATGTTTTTCTGGAACTCTCTTGCTTTCTCCATGATCCAGCGGATGTTGGCAATTTGATCTCTGGTTCCTCTGCCTTTTCTAAAACCAGCTTGAACATCAGGAAGTTCACGGTTCACATATTGCTGAAGCCTGGCTTGGAGAATTTTGAGCATTACTTTACCAGCGTGTGAGATGAGTGCAATTGTGCGGTAGTTTGAGCATTCTTTGGCATTGCCTTTCTTTGGGATTGGGATGAAAACTGACCTTTTCCAATCTTGTGGCCACTGCTGAGTTTTCCAAATTTGCTGGCATATTGAGTGCAGCACTTTCACAGCATCATCATTCAGGACT
Source organism: Tragelaphus eurycerus (assembly GCA_935064755.1). NCBI lineage: Eukaryota > Metazoa > Chordata > Mammalia > Artiodactyla > Bovidae > Tragelaphus > Tragelaphus eurycerus. The sequence goes on from CAKXYN010000038.1 coordinate 12,144,846, forward strand.
TGGAATAGCTCCACTGGAATTCCATCACCTCCACTAGCTTTGTTCATAGTGATGCTTTCTAAGGCCCATTTGACTTCACATTCCAAGATGTCTGGCTCTAGGTCAGTGATCACATCATCATGATTATCTGGGTCTTGAAGCTCTTTTTTGTACAGTTCTTCTGTGTATTCTTGCCACCTCTTCTTAATATCTTCTGCTTCTGTTAGGTCCACACCATCTCTGTCCTTTATTGTGCCCATCTTTGCATGAAATGTTCCTTTGGTATCTCTGATTTTCTTGAAGAGATCCCTAGTCTTTCCCATTCTGTTGTTTTCCTCTATTTCTTTGCATTGATCACTGAGGAAGGCTTTCTTATCTCTTCTTGCTATTCTTTGGAACTCTGCATTCAGATGTTTATATCTTTCCTTTTCTCCTTTGCTTTTCGCTTCTCTTCTTTTCACAGCTATTTGTAAGGCCTCCCCAGACAGCCATTTTGCTTTTTTGCATTTCTTTTCCATGGGGATGGTCTTGATCCCTGTCTCCTGTACAATGTCTCGAACCTCATTCCATAGTTCATCAGGCACTCTATCTATCAGATCTAGGCCCTTAAATCTATTTCTCACTTCCACTGTATAATCATAAGGGATTTGATTTAGGTCATACCTGAATGGTCTAGTAGTTTTCCCTACTTTCTTCAATTTCAGCCTGAATTTGGCAATAAGGAGTTCATGGTCTGAGCCACAGTCAGCTCCTGGTCTTGTTTTTGCTGATTGTATAGAGCTTCTCCATCTTTGGCTGCAAAGAATATAATCGATCTGATTTCGGTGTTGACCATCTGGTGATGTCCATGTATAGAGTCTTCTCTTGTGTTGTTGGAAGAGGGTATTTGCTATGACCAGTGCATTTTCTTGGCAAAACTCTGTTAGTCTTTGCCCTGCTTCATTCCGTGTTCCAAGGCCAAATTTGCCTGTTACTCCAGGTGTTTCTTGACTTCCTACTTTTGCATTCCAGTCCCCTATAATGAAAAGGACATCTTTTTTGGGTGTTAGTTCTAAAAGGTCTTGTCACTTTATGGCAAATAGGAAAAATTGGAAACAGTGACAGACTTTATTTTCTTGGGCTCCAAAAATCACTGCAGATGGTGACTGTACCCCGAAGTTAAAAGACGCTTGCTCCTTGGAAGAAATACTATGATAAACCTAGACAGCATATGGAAAAAGCAGACATCACTTTGCTGAAAAAGGTCCATATAGTCAAAGCTGTGGTTTTTCCAGTAGTCATATATGGATGTGAGAGTTGGACCATAAAGAAGGCTGAGCACCACAGAATTAATGTTTTTGAACTGTCATACTGGAGAAGACACTTGAGAGCCCCTTGAACAGCAAGGAGATCAAACCAGTCAATCCTAAAAGAAATCAACCCAGGTATTCACTGAAAGGACTGATGCTGACACTGAAGCTCCAATACTTTGGCCACCTGAAGTAAAGTGCCAACTCACTGGAAAAGACCTTGATGCTAAGAAAGATTGAGGGCAAAAGGAGGAGAAGAGGGTGATAGAGGATGAGATGGTTGCATAGCATCATCAACTCAATGGACATGAGTTTGAGCAAACTCACAGAGATGGTGAAAGACAGGGAAGCCTGGTGTGCTGCAGTCCATGGGATTGCAAAGAGTTACACATGACCGAACAACTAAACAAAAACAAACTGATCAATTTGGAAGTAAATATAAAATTGTTAAGAATGACTTAAAATATATAGCATTATGTCACTAGAAAAATAAGTCAGGGCATAGATGACCACATAGAGACTTAAAAGTTCTCCAAGTGGCTCACTTGCTAAAAGGCTCAATGATGTTAAAGGCCAGCTTCCCTGGTCATGAAGATAGTAAAGAATCTGCCTGCAAGGCAGGAGACCCAATTTCCCTCCCCGGGTTGGAAAGTTTCCCTGGAGAAGTATTTCCAAGAATAATCCAGTATACTTTTTTTTTTTTTTTAAATCTAGTATTCTTGTCTGGACAATTCCATGGACAGAGGAGCCTGGTGGGCTATCACCCATGGCGGTACAAAAGGTCAGACATGACTAACTGATTAACATACTTTGTGTTTGTGTGTGAGGGTGCTCAGTTGCACATGTCTGACTCCTTGCGACTCCATGGACAGTAGCCCTCCAGGCTCCTTGTCCATGGCATTTTTCAGGCAAGAATATTGGAGTGCATTGCCATTCTGTACTCCAGGGCTCTTCCTGACCCAAGGATTGAACCCACATCTCTGTCTCCTGCATCAGCAGATGGATTCTTTACCACTGCACCACCTAGGAAGCCCCAAATTCACATCTATAAAATTGAGATTCTTCCTTCTTCTGTCATCCCCGCTATAGAATTCCTCTTATGTCTCACTGGCAAAAAGAAAAGCTTACAAAGTGTTTAACTTTTCCAGCTTCTATAAAGCTGTAAAGGCAAACAAAGGAGAATATAACTGAGAATAAATGTTAAGTTATAGAGTCAACAGTGTTTGGCTCAGGTCCTGACTTCCTCCCAGGTTGAAGAGAGGACTTAGGAAGTCAAATTCAAGACTTCATTTCAAGTTTACTGAAGTAAAGGAGACACTGAGATATCCAAGTGGAAGGGCAGACAAAGCAGTCCTTAGGACACAAATGACAGATGATGTTGCAGGAACGGATGAAATTAGAAAAGACAAGCCTACAATAAGACAAAAACACCAAATGCTGGCAAGAATATGGAGTAACAAAAACTGTCATTCATAACCAGTGAATCCAAAATGGTACAGCCATTTGGGAAAACAGTCTGGTATCTCCTCAAAAACTAAATATACTTTTTCCATACGATTCAGCAGTCATGGTTCTTTGCATTTACTGAAATGAGTTGAAAACTTACATCCACAGAAAAACGTGCAATGTGGATGCTTACAGCAGATTTATTCATAAATAAATGCCCAAATTTGGAAGCAAACAAAAGGTACCTCAATAGGTGGGTGAATAAATAAATTGTGGTATACTCAAATAATGGAAATTTATTCAATACTAAAAAGGAATGAAGTATAAAGCCATCAAAATATATGGATAAACTTTAAATGATTATTATTAAGTGAAAGCAACCAATGTGCACAGAAGTACTACATGACATTCTAGAAATGACAAAATTATGGATACAGTAAAATGATTAATGGCTGGATAGATGCTGAGGTGAAGGAGGGATAAATAGGTGGAACGCAGAGGATTTTTAGAGTGAAACTCTATACTTTTTCACAGTGAAACTCTTCTGTAACACTATAATGATATTAGTAAATATTTGTTATTTACATTTCTCAAAATCAACAGAATGTACAACACTAAGTGAACCCTAATGTAAACTACAGACTGTGGGTTACACTGATGTAGGTTCATGGATTGCAACAAATGTACCTTTCCTGTACTGGATGCTGAGGGCATCTGAATGTATGGAACACTGAATGTGAAGGAGTTCTAGTCTGTTTGATTTTGCTGTGCAGCTAAAACTTCTCTAAAACAAAAAAATCTGTTTTTTTTTTTTTTTAAGAAATAAAAAGTAGGGAACTAATCATATAACTTAGGGGAATATTTATACTTTAGGAACTGGTAGAAAAAAGGCACAAGCTAAAGAATAACAATCAAAAAAAAGAAAAATGATGAGGATATGAAGGCAAAGAACCATAGGAAGGTAGTTCATGAGGACAGGGGCCAGTAGATGAAAATGTGTTCCAGTTAGGCTTACTGGGATACTAAGCACGATATGAAATGTTAAGTTTCATGGGTTTAACCATTAGAGGTTACATATAATTTAAGAAAGAGTGTGTTTCAATGGGATTACAGTGGTGAAGTCCAATTGTAGGAGGTTAAAGATATGTGATAAGGGAAGTAAATGAAATCAAACAGGAAAGAAAGCAGTTTATATGACATTTCTTATTAAATCTAATGCCTGAATATTTATGGCTAATCTAAATTTACTTTAAAATCATTAGATGTTCAAAATTGTGTTTATCGAGAAATAAATTTCTTAATAGTGGATAAAATTTATTTTAAATGAAGGAATAAGCTATCTTTTTAATTTATGTAACTTTCAGGGTATAGATTAGTATCAATATAAATTTAGCCTTTCATCCTATATGTATCACTGTGTTCTACTTATTATTAGGGAAAATTTTAAGTATTGTAAAAGTAGGGAAACAGAGTCATGCTACCAAATTTAGCTAGTATGTATTCCATGCTTGGACTTCCCTTGTAGCTTAGTCATTAAGCAATCTGCCTGCAATGCAGGAGACCAGGGTTCGATCTCTGAGTTGGGAAGATTCCCTGGAGAAGGAAATGGCAACCCACGCCAGTATTCTTGCCTGGAGAATCCCATGGACAGAGGAGTCTGGCAGGCTATAGTCCTTGGGGTCACTAGAGTCGGACAAGACTTAGTGACTAAACCACCACCATTCTATACTACAAAAACAATATATTTTAAGGATGAACAAAATTCTTATTTTATGCTTTATCACAAAAAATAATTTACAAAGTATTTCTTGGTTATTAGGATAAACAAAGATATCATTCAAATGGCACTAGATTGCTAAAAAGTATCCACATATGCTGCTAAGTCACTTCAGTCGTGTCCGACTCTGTGCGACCCCACAGACGGAAGCTCACCAGGCTCCCCTGTCCCTGGGATTCTCCAGGCAAGAACACTGGAGTGGGTTGCCATTTCCTTCTCCAATGCATGAAAGTAAAATGTGAAAGTGAAGTCGCTCAGTCGTGTCCGACTCTCAGCGACCCCATGGACTGGAGCCTACCAGGCTCCTCCGTCCATGGGATTTTCCAGGCAAAAGTACTGGGGTGGGGTGCCATTGCCTTCCCCATCCACATATAATATATCCATATATAATAATCATGTTATTTCCCAGTCATCACTTTGGAAAGTTCTATGTAATGTAGAACCATTAACTTTGATTTTTTTCTCAACATATCTGTAGGACTATTTCCTTTAAGAATTACAGCATAATGCAATGTAATAAAGCACAAAAACTTCAGCTATCATCCTATTCAAATTTATATTACCTTTATCAGTGATATTAATAATAGTACCACTTATGTTAAAATAGTAGAAATATTATTGGCCGACTGAAATCTACTAGAGACAGAGATTCTGTTTAAAAATTCTTCTTCAACTCCATTAGATACTAGCCAAATATTGCCAGTTAACATTTTTAAAAAATGACACCTGTAAATGTATTTTAAGAGATAAGCATATTGCTTAGAACGGAGAAAGTTTGTTCACCAAACAGCTTGGTAATAAACTTATTATTATTCATATCTTATATGGCAATTTAAAGATATGAAGTGTAATAATAAAAGAACTAAATAAAGAATAAAGACCCGGAAAGGTAAGAAAAATTTTTTAAAAAATGATTCAGAATAAAGCAGATATATTACAAATGACCTAATTTTTATAATAAACTTAAAGGTTTTATATGAGGAATTATGGCACAAGATAACTAAAGAATGATTTTATGGGGGTTTATTTTTATTTTGTGTTGAATTTACAGGTTTCTTTTGGTCTACAATTTGCCTTCTAATTTTAATAATCTCTTGGAACTATGCATCTTTTTCTCTCCACACATAGTAGCTATCATTTAATTCAATTTAACATAAATACACAAACAAAAATGCCAGAATAAAGATCATGCAATTATTATTAACTTAACAAACTAGAATTCTTATTTTAGGTCCTATTTTAAATACTGATAGCCATATCAAACAGAGCACATAATACCTGTCCCTTAAGGCTGATAAACTAACACTCATGATGGAGGCTCTCTCGAAAAGAATGTTACCTTTGATGTGCAAATATACATCTAAGTAATTATATGCTTAATTTTACTCATACAATAGAAAATTCCTTGGGGTAATTGAAAAACATCATAGCAATCTACAATTCTTTTCTTTCCTATTTATTGTTCTGGACTATCTATAAATTCGAGAGAAGAAAGAAAAGTGCATTAAATAGTAATAGCAAAGTTATTTATTACACACACACACTGCTGAGATGAAGCTAAATATACTTTGTAGAAAAATCCATCTTCAACCAAACCTCATACTTGATAAACAGATTAAAAATATTTCCACATCAAATGTCACCATTTTCTTCAACGTTGGTTGATGATTCTGGTTTACGGACTTACCCTTCTAATGACATGATGTTCTTTTGTAATCTGCAGCAAGAAACGAATTTAAGACAACAAAGTACAATACAAACTTCTTGACAGCACATCTTTCTTTAACTGTGCCATTAACAACAACGATAAACGTTTTGTTTGCTGTGGCTATGCTGTGTTTTTATTTTTAACCCATTAATTAGAACGTAAGCACCTTGAGGGCAGGTGCCTCTATTATGTCACAGGCATTACGCTAGGAACCAGGGCAAAGAGAAAAAAGAGAATGAAAAGGAAAAAAAGATCTTAGGAAAAAAAGATAATTAGTTAAATTGAAATAATGTCCTTTTTCGTAACTATAGGATCTATATTAAAATCAAACAGAATTTTTGTCATGATATATACTCTCCTTGTTTCAAGTTCTAATAGAATATATTTTCTTTCTTTCATTTTTTGCTGTAGGTAACATTTTAAGTATTCTTTCAATTCCCAAACATATTCATGTACCTTTCAAGGAGTGTCAATTCTGTGGGTCACTAATATTATAAGTCATTTAGAAAATTACTGTAATAATTACTGATGCAAAGAAAAAGCCCATTATATATTTTTCTTCTTTCAGAGTGGCCACTTTTTCTTAACTACTAAAGGTAACAACGTACTTTGAAATCACAAAAACAATGAGCATGAACCTAAAGTTATTAATATACCACTACTTGAAATTCAGAAAATATGTTGTTTTCATGTACACATACACGAAATAAAATAATACCGTGACAGAAGGGTGCTGTATCTGTGTTTAAAGAAGGGCCTGTTGGCAAACACCACAGCTCACTTCTGCTGAAATGTACACAACTGATATATGCAGCACAGAAAGCTGGCACCAAGGGCTTACAACCTTAATTTGCCTGCAAGAAGGAATGGAGATTTACCTTCAGTGCACGTTCTTGATTGTTTTCAGCAGTCAGATGTCTCACGTTGTTTGCTGAAGTCTGCTTCTGCTCTTTCAGATGATGAAGCTCCTGCTCTAGCCGTTTGCACTGCCACAGGGAAAGAATCCCATTAAGTAAAGGAGTCACGGCATTTTTTTCACAAACCCACATCAATTGATGTAAATAATACCATCTTACTCTCTAAAAGACAAAGTATCCTTATTTGCAATAAGAATAGTAAGTTAAAAGCACTGTTGAAAATGAACAAAAAATATTGTGTAAAGTACTCTGGCACATTCAATTGCAATTTTCAGTTTTGACTTTTATTAATCTAAATGCTACCATATAAATTAGAAAAATACCTATTTCTTGTAAAATTAAGATTGAAATACAATTAATATTATTTTCTTCATTGACCAAATGATTTTCACTGTGTATCTGCTGGCTGAATTAAAAGTATACTTCTAAAAATGATAGTAGGTTCTAAATAAACTATGATATAATATTCTGTGAGGAACTCTTATTAATTTTTAAAATAAAAATTATCATAAAAATATATATGAGATTTTCATATTTTTAGAAATATCTAAAGAAACAGTTGAGAAAAAACAACAGTCACAGAGTGCTACATGACTTGGAAACAACTAAGGAAACAATTATTTTTAATCCTATTTTGACTAAACCTTACTTGTAAGTAAAACAAGTGATAAAATAGATGTGAAATGACATTGACCTATTGGGAATACATAAAAGTGTAAGTAAAAAGGAAATGATAAACAAAAGCATAAATGAACTAACAGAAGCATCTACATTCAAAAAAATCATTAAAATGCTGTCATTTGAAAATGAGATCATAATATGAATATGTCAAACATTTTCACAATGACTGTATAGGATATAAAACTGACATGCTGCATATTAAAACCATATGATGATACAAGGGTGATTTGTAAAGAAATAAATTACTAAATCTGTTGTTCAATAAAATATTTTAAAAAATCACTCCTTAGTTTATCTAGTTTTAAAGGAGGATATTTAATAACCAATAAGTAAGTACACCTATTAGTTCAAGAGTTAGACAGTTACTTCTGCATTACCCAGCAAGTGTTAGCTGTTATAATGAATTAAAAATCATTATTATGATATAAAATCAAGATGCAGTCATAATCCAAATGAGTATTTCTTCTAATATTTTCTGCCTCTGATCTCAATATTATTTAGCAATCTGTATCAGTATTTCCCAACTTTGAGTAACATACAAATTCTTTTAAAAGAAAAAGTCTTACCAAATTCTTGATATTCACTTATTTACTGATATTTATTAAGCACTTATCCTGTGCTAGGTTTAATTATAAATGGTGGGGGATACGGCATTTAACAAAATAGATAAAATGATAAAATAGATAAAAGAGTTCCTGCCCACATGGAACTCTTATTCCAGATGGGAAAAGAGACAATAAAATAAATGAAATATATAGTATGATAGAAGGTGAAAATGTTATGGACAAAAATAGATAAGAAATATAGGGAATACCAAAAGAGTAGGAAGGAAATCTTTTATGACTTTAAATAGGAGAAATTTTAAATTGAGAAAAAGACAGTTGAATAAAGACACTAAGAAGACAAAGAAGTAAGTCTTCAGATCTTTGGAAGCAGTGGTTCAAGCAAAAGGAACAATTGAGTGCAAAGGCTCTGAAGTAGAAGCTTGTCTAGCATATTCGAGTTTTAACAAGGGCAAGAATATAGCAGGAGTGAAATAAGTAAGGGACAGAATACTGGGAGATGGATCAGAAGAGCCTTGAGATATTATAGACCAGGGTATTTACTCTGTGTGGGAAAATTGTTGGAGGGCTACCACGATTTGCCTCAATGTAGGCTCACTCCTCCTGCAATGTAAAGAATAGATTCTAAGGAAGGCAAAGACAGAAGCAGGAAGTCTAGCTAAGAGGTTACTGAGCAGTGCAGGAGAGAGATGATGTGTCTCAGACTAGGGTGGTAGGGAGCAGTGAGGTAGTGTTCAGCAGTTGGACTTTGGATGTATTTCAGATGTAGCCAGAAAAAAAAAAAAAAGTGGTGGTTATTCTTCCACTCTTGCTTGTGACCTTAAAAGGAATGCTTCTATCATATAACCACTTAGATGAATTTTGTTACATATTATTTACATTCATGTGAATGTGTATATGCGTATGAAAATATATATGTTAACTGGGTTTCCAAGTATTTTATATTAATATATCAGATTGTGGGGTACATATTCTGAAGTGAAACTGACCTGTATCTTTCCTTCTCTGGGCTATCCTTTCCAGTTTTGTTATCAAGGTTGGATTACCCTCACAAAGTTTACTTATTTTATTTTTGGAAATAGCTTATATAAAATTATCTATTCATACAACAATAGGTATAAGTCCCCTATCAAACACTCTGAGCTTTCCTTCTGGGTTCAAGTCCCTCTTTGCAGAGGCATAGCTTTTAAAAATCTCTTAGTGAGACATTCTGCCTGAAAAGGTGATTATTTTGTTTTCATGACACTCTTTACTGGATAGAACTGTTATGACAAAAGTTCTATCTTCAGTACTCTGAGGATGCTGTTCTGCCTCAGTCTGGCATCTATTGTTGCTAATGTGAGGTCAATATTAGTCTAATAATCATTCTTGTATAGGTTTGTCTTTACTCAATGGTTGCTTTAAAATCTGTAGTTTAACTTTAGAGTTCTTCAATTTTATAGTCGAAGAGATGGATTTATTTAAATCTTTTAGATATTCTCTATGCTTCTCAAACCTAAAAACTCATAGCTGTTATATCTTGAATTGTTATCCAGTTCGCATCTCTTACAGTTCATATATTATTGGGTTTATTCATTTTCCTTTCATATCTTTTAATGCCCATTTCTCTCTGTATGTGTGTGAATTCTGAGCATCATTCATTAGTGAATTGAGACTCCTGATTCTATCTTCAATTCTGTCTATACCTTTGTCTGTTCACTTATCTTTTAATGTCGATGACTAGTTTTCAGTTCTAAATATTTCCCTGTACTCTTCAATTCTGTCCATCTACTTTCCATAGAGCTCTTCTTTTATATGTATTACTTAATGATGTCTCTGCTTAAACATGCAAGTTTCATACTCTTTCATTTTTTCCTACTATCTCAAATTCTAAATGGTCTAACTCTTTTAATTGTGTTTCATAGTAGACTGTTTCCTTACATGGAAAATTCTTTTTTGTAGAAGTTTTGTCCACCTGTATATGGAAGAATTGTCCAGACTGGTTTTGCATTTGTTTCTTGCAAGGTGACTCAAAGTTTTTACTCATCTAGTGCAGACATTTATGTAAATATCTTAGTTTGTGAATTCTCATCATGATGAGTGTCCAACCCTTCGATTTCTCAGGATGCTTGAGCGCTATGCTCAGTCAAGACCAAAGACAAACCTTGTCCTTTCCTAAACCAGTGAGTCGTTTTTTTCCCCTAGATTCTCTTATACTAAAAGGGGGTCTTTCTCTGATTCTGGAAATACATGCAAGGGTCTGGTCCCATCACAAGTAGTCCAATCATCAACCCTTTAAGGGCAATAAAATTCAAGTTTTTAGCCTTGGAGTTCTACACCTGGTCTTAGATCCCTAGTTAACGGTATGTTTGTAACTATTTAGGTTTCCTTTCTTTCTTTTTTGGTTTCCTCTAAATTTTTATTCTTGATTGATTTTCTCACCTTCTGAAAAGGCTGGGGAGGTGAGGAGAAGGATATTTGTAGGCCAAAGTTTATATGAAAAACTATAACCAAAGAGATAAATATAACTTAATAAAGCTATTTTTGTGTTGAGGACATTTATTCACATTTTGTACTTGGGCTCAGTATTCACTGCCACGCAGTATAAGAGGGACAGAAGATAAGGCCCAGGGACCACTCAATGTGGCAAGTGTCCCAGAGTGCTACACTTTCAGGTGTTTCACAATTTTCCCTAATTTGGTGAATGAAAAGAAACAAAACAAGTGCTAGGGAAGAAGAATGTCCCTAAATTAAGTAATATGTAATTTCTTCTATGGTTTTAGACAGTTTCATTTTGAACTGACACAGTTAATAATAAATAACACAATATCTTCTCTGTTCATATTCTGCCAAATAATGTTCTTAAAAGTTCTAATGCATAAATTAAGACCTAGGAGGATTTTTAAACATTTTTTTATACTTAAAATTTTTTAATACTTAAATGGAACTTAATGAAATGCTATCTGTATACTGTCACAGTTTCACTGCAGCACTATTTATAATAGCCAGGACATGGATACAACCTAAATGTCCATTAACAGAGGAACGGATAAGGAAGTGGTGTGTATACACAAAGGAATATTACTCAGCTATAAAGATGAATGAAATCATGCCATTTGCAAAGACATGGATGGACCTAAAGATTATCATAAAGAGCGAAGTCAGTCAGAAAAACAACAATTGTATATTAATAGATACATGTGGAATCTAGAAAAATGGTACAGATGAATTGATCTGTCAAACAGAAACAGACACAGAAGTAGAGAACAAACATATGGACACCTGGAGGGAAGCGGGGGCTGTTGAATTGGGAGATTGGGACTGACATATATACACTGCTATATATAAAACAGATAACTGAGAACATATTGTATAGCACAGGGAACTCTACTTAATGCTCTGTGGTGACCTAACTGGGAAGGAAATCCAAAAAAAGAGGGGATATAAGTATACATATAGCAGATTTACTTCGCTGTGTAGCAGAAACTAATACAACATTGTAAAGCAATTGTACTCCAAAAAAATTTTTTTTAAGTCTTAAGAGTCAATTCAATCATTTGCAAGATGTGATTCTTATTTTAGATACAGATTCAAAACAAAGAGGAAAAGGATATTTATGAGATTATTGGAATTTGAAAACTAATTGAATGTTTTACAATATTAAAGAACTGTTAATATTTTTGGTATGATAATTGTGCTGTAATTATGTTTTACACAAAAGTGCACATCTTTAGGGCTTTCCAGGTGGGGCACTGATAAAGAAACCACCTGCCAAAGCATGAGATGCAGGTTCAATCGCTAGGTCAGGAAGAGCCCCTGGAGTAGGAAATGGCAACCCACTCCAGTATTCTTGCCACAGAAAATTCCATGGACAGTGCAGTCTGGTGGACTACAGTCTGGTGGACAGACAGTTGGACACACCCGAGTGACTGAGCATGCACTCATGTGCTTGGGTATATATGTGTCACATCTTTAAGAGATACACAATAAAAGTTATAGATGAAAAGGACATTATGTCTGGGATTCCCTGCAAGATAAAATAAGGAGGAGTAAATGAGTGGGAGATATAGATAAAAAAAGATGGACAGCTGTTGTAATAGGGTGAAACAATCTCAGAGGCTCATGATTCTATAGTATCACTAATAAAAAGAAAAGAATTAAATTTGCCCCACAAACAAAACTAATTCTATAACATAAGTGAACTAAACACATAAAATATATAAAAAATTAATGAAAAATTTTTATTAAAGGATTTGATCCATATTTACTATAAGATATTATATTCACCAGTAATTTCCTTTTACTCATTACCCCAAATTGTGAAGAACTGTATCAAACAGAAAATATATTGCTATGATTCTGTCTCACCTCATGTTTATTTCCTGAAAGAGTGGTTTTTTTTTAAGAATTCTCTAATACTGTCTAGGTTTTTAACAGCTGCTGTTTCTCTTCCTGTACAATCTGCTTTCACTCACAAATCATGTTGATTGCATTACAATCAAACATCTTCCCACTTGGATGTTATACAACTCTTTCCCTTGCAGACAAAAAAATAATACCAGACTCTTCCAGTCAAAACAGAAACTACACTTTGGTGTCAATGTGAATTATGAACTTTGAGCTGTAGATGTTTGGAAGCACTTAGGGTTATATAAATAACTTTTTATTCCTTTTCATTTAGGAGAATTTTAAAACAACACTTCATTTTAGATTTAAAAATAATAACTAGAATGCTTTTCTCATAGCAAAATAACTTGGAATAGAGTTTTCCAATTCAAAAAGGTAACTTGTTTCTTCTTCAAAGCCCTGGCAAAATATCAGGAGTTTGGTTAAATGAATAATTTATACAATATTCAGAGTTTAAAAAAAAGGATTAAAAAAAGAAAAACAATAATTATGTGAGTCTCTGAAAACACTTATGTTACAGTCGATACACACCTGTGTGCATGCACACGCACATACACATACAGACGAATCATAAATTACTCAGTAAACACTCATCAAGCAATATACCAGCAATTACCAGGCAACATGCCAGACAATGACATGTTTGTACATATTTATACATATATATCTTAATTATATTTACATATAACGTTTCAAAAACATCATGTGAAAGTAAATAAGGATTTAATAGCAAATACAGTAATTTATACTCATTTTAAACAACTAAATTGCTCAAAAGATTAAATTCACAACGTAAAAAGATTATGAGTAAACAAAATAATTACTTAAAAAGATGTCAACATGTATATATATGTATTTAGTAAGCTATGCTATCAAAATATCATTTTTGTAATACTGTTTAAGATTATTTTGTTAGCTGTATTTATAAAACGTATTCATTTAAAAAATCATGATTTGCATCTCTATTTCAAGATAAAGGTTAACACATGTTATTAATGATAGTCAACCAACCCTCGATGAGAAATCAGTATGTGCCAGTCTCTAAAAACCTTACATGTATTAAATCAGTCAATATTCATGTGGACCCTATAGATTATATATTTTACCATTTGACAGAGAAGGAAACAGAAACAGAGAGTCAAAAATACCTCCTTTAAACTCATGTAACTAATAAGGAGGATTCAATTGCAGGCAGAATAACTGTTTTAATAATTTTATCAACAAAATTATAATATACACACATAGGAAAATAGTAAAAGCAATGTAATAGCTAGAATTATAGAAAAAGTTAATGATGATGTTTTAGAATTTGAACTTTAAGGAAATATATAACATAGATCAGAATGAAAGGTGAACTAGGTACCATTAAGGATTACTACATTTAACTCAGTTCACTGAAGCTAAGAAAAATTGATAAAACCTAGGCAATTATTTCTCAACTTTTAATAGCATATTCTAAGAGTAACATTATATCTAAAGTCATAATGTTCTCTTTAGGAATACAAAACAGAAAAATTGCTATTCTTTTATTAACACTGGAATTGTTTTAAATGAAGGCCTTATAAAAGCTACATACACATATATATGGATATATATACATATATACACACACATACATACACATATTTTTATACTTATATAACAAATATATTTATGTATGAATATACAAAAAGATCTGAAATCATCAGGCCTTCACATGAAAATATCTATTTCTACTTTGTATAAACTGCAAACTCCAAGAAAGTAGAGCCCAAAGTCTCTGTTCATTGCTACATAGCAGGGTACCTAGAAAATAGGTGATATTAAATATGTATTTCCTATTTTACTGGATTCCCTACTTATACATGGCATTTAACCAATTATCTTTACTAAACCTGAAACTCATCTTAAGCTTCCTCCTATCTTTATCCTAAAGTTGGAGGAAGTCTTAGTCCTTCAACATGCTTTATTTTTTATCCCCAATGTCATGCCTTTCATTCAGCCTCTGACTTTTTCATTAACTGTGAGAGCAAGTGTCATGTCTTCAGTCTCAAGTCCTTTCAAATTATCCTCTAATCTGGTAGTTCTCAAAGCAGACTACAAATCAATATCATCAAGAGAGTTTAAAAAAGAATGTGCTAGTACCACACTGCTTTGATGACTATATCTTTGCAGTATAGTTTGAAGTCTCAAGAACAGAAACAGATCAGTGGAACAGGATACAAAGCCCAGAAATAAACCCATACACTTACAGTCAATTAATCTATGACAAAGGAGGCAAGACCACACAAAAGAAGAGTCTCTCCAATAAATGGTGCTGGGAAAATTGGATAGCCACATGAAAAAAATGAAGTTAGAACATTCTTTAACATCATACACAAAAATAAACTCAAAATGGATTAATGACCTGTATGTGACTGCATACTATAAAACTCTTAGAGGAAAACAAGGAGAATGTTCTCTGATATAAATTGTAGCAGTATCTTTTCAATCCATCTCCTAGAATAATAAAAATAAAAATAAACAAATGGGACCTAATTAAATTCAAAAATTTTTGGAAAGCAAAGGAAAATATAGATAAAACAAAAGGACAATCCAAAGAATGGGAGAAAATATTTGCAAACAATGAGGTCAACAATGAATTAGTCTCTAAAATTTACAAATAGCACATGTGGCTCAATACCAGAAAAACAAACAATCCAATTAAAAAATGGGCAAAAGACATAAATAGACATTTCTCCAAAGAAGTCATATAGATGGCAGAGACATATCAAAAGATGCTCAACACTGCTAATTATTCAAGAAATGCAAATCAAAACTACAATGAGATCCCACCTCACACCAGTCAGAACAGCCACTATAGAAATATCTGCAAATAATAAATAGCAATGAGGGTGTGGAAAAAAGGGAACTCTTCTACACTATTGATGGGAATGTAAATTGGTAGAGCCACTATGAATAACAGTATGGATGGCCCTTAAGAAACTAAAAACAGACCTGCCATATGATCCAACAATCCCACTCCTGTGAATATAGCTGGAGAAAACCATGGTTTGAAAGCATACATGCAACCTAAATGGAGGCAACCTATATGCCCATCAACAGATGAATGGATAAAGAAGATGCAGTACATAAATAAAATGGAATATTACTCAGCCAACAAAAAGAATGAAATAATGCCATTTGCAGTAACATGGATAAATCTGGAGATTATCATCCTAAGTGAAGTGAGTCAGACAAAGACAAATATCATATGATACTACTTATATGTGGTATGTAAAAAAGTAAATACATATGAATTTATTTACAAAACAGAAAAAGACTCACAGACTTACAGAACAAACTTATAGTTACCACTAGGAAAGGCTGCAGGGAAGGATAGATTAGGAGTTTGGGACTAACATGTACACACTGGTGTATTTAAAATAGATAACCCGTAAGAACCTACTCTATGGCACAGAGGGCTCTACTTCAATATTCTGTAATATCCAGTACTCTTGCCTGGAAAATCCCATGGACGGAGGAGCCTGGTAGATTGTAGTCCATGGGGTCACGAAGAGTTGGACACTTACTGAGTGACTTCACTTTCACTTTCATGCATTGGAGAAGGAAATGGCAACCCACTCCAGTGTTCTTGCCTGGAGAAGCCCAGGGACAGCAGAGCCTGGTGGGCTGCCGTCTATGGGGTCGCACAGAGTCCATCTATGGACATGACTGAAGTGACTTAGCAGCAGCAGCAGCAACTGAATCATTTTGCTGTACACTTGAAACACAACATGGTTAATCAACTATACTCCAATAATAATAAAAAAAAGAATGGATATGTGTGCATGTATGTGTTTTCAGGCTGCACCTCAGAGCTAACAAATACTCCAGAAAGGTGTTTCTAAAATACAACGCTAATCACACTAATTCCTACTGGCCCTATCTTGATATTGTATATTGGTTTTCTCATTGCTTAAAGAATTAAAATTAAGTGTCATATCTCATTCCTCCTCAATTGTACACCTGGTCTAGTTCAGACATGATAAATTATCCACAGTCCCCAAGATATGAATATTCCTTTCAACTTTCATGCCTTTCCACACATTTGTGGACATATATGATTTATCCACACAACACCAGACCCACTGGGAAGCCCTTCTGAGGAATACCATCCCCTCCTTTCCTCTCTGAATTCACTGGCCTTTATGTTCTCATCTACAACCATCTGCTTGTTATTCTCCCTTACAACCACCTACACTCCTAGGGACAAATCCAGCACCTGCTTCATTGAAGCTATATAATACATGCTTAAGAATAAATGACATGATTTTTTTTAAGAAATCTTATTTTTCTATATTAATTTCAATCTAAAATTAAAAGTATATACCAATAATCAATATTTAGGCTATTGTATACATATAAGCATGAATGCAGCATAATATGAAAACTGAAAAAAATTATAATTAAAGAAAATAATTTTAAAATACAGGAATATGCAAAATATTTGGATGGTGATATATAATATTTACATCACCAGAGAGGTCTTGGTGCTCCCAATCTGTCATTCCCTTCTCCAGGGGATCTTCCCAACACAGGAACTGAACCCAGGTCTCCAGCACTGCAGGTGGATTCTTTACTATTTGAGCCACAGGGGAAGCCCATTCATAGCCATAGGCTAACATTGTTCTGATATGTAGTATCTGAGGAGGTTGACAAGATGATGGAGGAGTAGGTGGATGTGGAGTACAACTCTCTCTACGGTGCATCAAGAATACATCTACAAATGCAGCAGTTCTCACAGAACACCAGTTAAATACTGGCAGAAGTCCTTGACCAGTGGAAAAGAATATTTGGAATTTTCTTTAATATCATGAGTAATTTCACTTGTTTTTTACCTTTGTAAAAATACAATAAAATCTTTAGTTGCAATCTGTTGACTTCTTTCCATCAACATGTGTATTTGAGAGTCATCTAAGCTTTTGTGTGCCTGAGTATGTCATTCTTTTCGTGTAAAAATGGAATTGTATGTATTTGTCCATATTCTTCCTAAGGAAATGACAGTTGAGTTGTCTTTAGTATTTGAATATTACAAATGAGCTCCTATAAATGTTTCTCTAAAATTCTTATAGGATTATATATATATATTTTTTTTCATTTTCCTTGGATAAATACATAGAAACAGACTTGCTAGGTCACAAAGTATATCTTGTTCAAGTGTCTAAGAAACTGTCAAGTAGTTTTCAAAACTGTTTGTCCCATTTTACATTCCCATTAGCAATGGGTCCTTGTTGCAGTTGCTGTACATTCTCACCAACATTTACTGTTGTTGGTCTTTTTAATTTCAGATGCCATTGTGTATGTGAGGTGGTATCACATTTAACTTTGTGTTTCCCTGTTCACAAATTATAATAATCTTTTCGTGTGTTCACTGAATATCTGTGAAGCTTCTCTTCCAGTCTTTGACCAATTTTTTTCTTGGGTTCTTTTTATTCACAAATTGTGGGAATTATTTAAATATACTTAATGCAAGTCCTGTGTCAGACACATGAATTGCAAATATTTTCTCCTAGGCTACGGCTTACCTTTTGTTGTTTGTTTACTTGGCTTTGGCAGGTGAACCCTTGGTTGCAGCATGTGGGATCTAGTCCCCTGACCAGGGACCGAACTAGGTCCCTGCATTGGAAGCACCCAAGTCTCAGCCACTGGACCAGCAGGGAAGTCCCACCTTTCATATTCTTAAAGTTGGCTTTTGACAAGCATTAGCTTTTAATTCTGTCAAAGTTAAACTTATCAATTTTTTTTTTGTTTTTGCTATGGTTGGAGCTCTTTCTGTCCTTTCTGACAACTTTACCTCCCTTGAGATAATAAAGATATTTACCCCTGGTCTTACAGCATCTTTAAGGTTTCAGTTTTCTTGTGTAAGTTTATAATCCACCTTGACTTTATTTTTGAGTATGGTATAAGGAGAGAGTTAAGGTTCCCTTTAATTCTATACTGGTACTGAGCTGTTGTTTTACCATTATTTGCTGTAAATATATCCTTTCACAGTGGACTGGCCTGATGTCTTGGTCAAATGTCAAGTGTGTCACAAGCCAAAGAATAAAGTTAGACAATTTTCTTAGTACATACAGAAAAATTAACTTAAATTTGATCACAGATCTAAATGTAAGAAATAAAAGTATAAAAATCTTAGGGAAGAGCAGGAGTAAATTTAGTGATATTGGGTTCAGCATAACCTTCTCAGCCTTCAAACAACAAAAGAAAAAATAATAAATGGGACTTGACTACACTGAACAACTTGTGTGCTGCACATGGTTGCTCATGTAACTAAGATGTGAAAAGATGACCCAAAGAAAGGGAAAAATATTTTGTAAATGATGTATCTGATTAAAAAGAAAAATCTTGTATCTACAATACAAAAAGAATTCCTACTACTCAATAACGAAAGGAGGAATAAAAATGTAACTAAACAATGGGCAAAGGACCAAAATAAGCACAAGAAAAGATAGTCAATATCAGTAGCCATTAGGGAAATATAAATCAAAATGACAATGAGCAGAATGATACCTGCAAGATGGTGGACAAATAAGCTCCTCAATGGAAACAAAAAGTAAACAACATAAGGACCAAAGCTTTGTGGAAATTCTAGAAAACAATTACGGATCTACAGCAACCAAATGAACTCCCAACCAATTTGACACTTTCAATTGGTAGGAAAATTCGTGGCATATTTAGTTGACCTTCCTGGACCGTCTCCATGACTCACCACAATGACATCAGTTGGGAAGAGATGGCTCAATTTTCAGTATGGCAAAGAAATTCCATTTCCAGGTATATTCTCAAGAAAGTGAAAAAAAATACATTCACACAAAAAGTTGTAAATGAACAGTCAGTCAGAGAAGAATTATTTGCAATAACCACAAAGTAGAAATAAATTATCTATCAACTGACAAACAAAATGTGGTATATCCATATTATTATTTGGCAATTTAAAAAGGATTAATTTAGCTATAAAAGTACTGATACATGCTACCACATGGGTGAACTGTAAATGCATTATATAAAGTCAAAGAAATTAGTCACTGAAGATCACATTTTGTGTGCTTCCGCTACATAAAACGTCCAGAATAGGTAAATAAATCTATGGAGATAGACAGTACATTAGAGATTGCCTAGGAGAAGGCAATGGCACCCCACTCCAGTACTCTTGCTTGGAAAATCCCGTGGACGGAGGAGCCTGTTAGGCTGCAGTCCATGGGGTCGCTAAAAGTCAGACACGACTGAGTGACTTCACTTTCACCCATTGGAGAAGGAAATGGCAACCCACTCCAGTGTTCTTGCCTGGAGAATCCCAGGGACAGGGGAGCCCGGTGGGCTGCCGTCTATGGGGTCACACAGAGTTGGACACGACTGAAGTGACTTAGCATAGCATAGGGCTGGTGGAGGGGTGCTTTGTGAGACTGAATGGGAATGACTAATAATGGGTATAAAGTTTCTTCTGGGCTGATAAAAATGTTCCAAAATTTTGAGAACGTACAACTCTATGAAAACAATAAAAATGCTGAATTATAACTTTAAATATATTTATGGCTTCCTTGGTGGCTCAGATGGTAAAGAATCTGCCTGCAGTGCAAGAGAAAGTGAAAGTGAAGTCGCTCAGTCGTGTCCTACTCTTTGTGACCCCATGGACTGTAGCCTATCAGGCTCCTCTGTCCATGGGATTTTCCAGGCAAGAGTGCTGGAGTGGATTGTCATTTCCTTCTCCAAGGGATCTTCCCAACCCAGGAATTGAACCCGGGTCTCCTGCATTGCAGGCAGATGCTTTACCGTCTGAGCCACCAGGCAGTACAGGAGACCCCGGTTCAATTCTTGGGTTGGGAAGATCCTCTGGAGAAAGAAAGGGCAACCCATTCCAGTATTCTTGCCTGGGAAACTTCATGGACACAGGAGCCTGGCAGGCTACAGTCCATGACTGAGCGTGTCTACTGAGATTACTACTACTATGGCATGTAAATCTCAATAAATCTATTAAAAATGTAAAAAAAAATTAAGGAACTATACACAAGATCTGGGGCTCTCCTGATAAAGAATCTGCCTGCAATGCAGGGAGACCCAGGTTCTATCCCCGAGCTGGGAAGATCCCCTGGAGAAGGAAATGGCTACCAACTCCAGTATTCTTGCCTGGAGAATTCCATGGACAGAGGAGCCTGGCGGGTTATACAGTCCATGGGGTTGCAAAGAGTTGGACGTGACTGAGCAACTAACACTACACACAATAGATACCTGTTTCTGGGCTTGCTACACTCTTCTACTGATTTGTGCATGTGCAAAGCATGGTCTTGATTATTGTAGTTTTAGAGCAAGTCTTGAAATCAGATAGCATAAGTGCTCAAACTTCATTCTTTTACACTATTCAGCAATCATAATTGGTTCTAACTGCGAGGCAGTGGCACCCCACTCCAGTACTCCTGCCTGGAAAATCCCATGGACGGAAGAGCCTGGTAGGCTGCAGTTCATGGGGTCGCTAAGAGTCGGACGCGACTGAGTGACTTCACTTTCAGTTTTCACTTTCATTAGTTGGAGAAGGAAACAGCAACCCACTCCAGTGTTCTTGCCTGGAGAGTCCCCAAGGATGGGGGAGCCTGGTGGGCTGCCGTCTATGGGGTCGTGCAGTCGGACATGACTGAAGTGACTTAGCAGGAGCAGCGAGACAATCTAGACAAAATCATTAACATTGTAGAAGGCTTGACTTTTACTTTTCATTGTTTGACTAATACACATTCTTCTCAATGGAAAGAAAAAACTATATGCTCGACCTCAAAATAGATCACAATAAATGTGAAAAGACTGAAATCACGAGCATATTTCTGCTCACAAGGGAACTAAATGAGAAATTAACAAGAATAAGATATCTAGAATATCCCTAAATATCTGGAAATTAAACATTGTTAGAATAGAATGCTTGATACTGTTCCACAGATCACTGAGATTATATTCTTTTATAATCATTTTTTTTCTTTTCTTCAGGTTAAATTCTACTGATCTGTCTTCAAGCTCACCAATCTTTTACTGTACAGTCTCTAAACTACTATTAAGTATGTTCACCAAAGTTTTCATATCAGATGTTACAATTTTAGTTTTACAATTAAGTTCTTTCTAGAGTTTCGTTTCCTTGCTGATATTGCCCAGCAGTTCACATGCTGGGAACACTTTTCCTTTAAGTCTTGGAAGAAACTTAGAATAACTTCTTCAAAGCGCTGTTTTGAATTTGTAATATATTGAGTATGTCAAGATTTTCCTCTGCTAACTATCTGTTCTTTGGACTTGGCTCACATTTATCTACTTCTAGCATTTTTAGTTATATGCTGGTCAATGTGGGTGGTTCACTGTAAGGTATCTATATTATTCTTTCTTTGAAGAGTGTGGATTTTTCCTAGAGGAAAGAGTGAAGCTATTGCTTAATTCCTTTGCACCTATCAAACTTATTTTTATAATTTATTTGAACAGGTCTATTCCAGTTCTGAACTTTATCTGAGGTCCTGAATCTTTACCTAGAGCTGTTCTGACTGATATAGAGAGAGAAGGCGTATGTGGCTATTCAGATTTAACTGTACATTAATTAAAATTGAATAAAATTTAAAATAAATTATTCTTTTGCACTAGCCACATTTAAAGTGCTCAGGAACCAAATGTAGTTCATGGCTACCAAACTGAACAATGTAGAAATATTTCCATTATTATAGAATATTCTATTAAATAGCACTGCATTCAGGCTTGGTCCTTAATCTAAGGAAGAATCAAATGAAGGTTCTCACCAAGCTTTCTCTACTTCAGATAGACCAGATCTCCAACTTCTCCACTGAACTCATAGTACTCTGGCAGCGCTTTTAAGCCACTTGCATACAAGCCCTGTGCATGAATTGCAAAACTCTTGGATGAGGACTGAAGAGTCTAACTAAGTGGAGAGTTTTGAAATCACCTTTTCTGGATTCTAATAGAACACATCTAGTAATGCTTGCCTGGAGAATCCCAGGGACGGGGGAGCCTGGTGGGCTGCCGTCTGTGGGGTCGCACAGAGTCGGACACGACTGAAGCGACTTAGCAGCAGCAGCAGAAATGATTACTAGCATTGAGTTGTTAATAAAATAAGAAACTAAAAAAGATAAAAAATGCAAGTAATACTTCCTTGAATAGAAAAGTAAGCCGAAACTAACTTATCATTTGTCCATTCAATCCATCCCTCTTTGATCTCTCTTCCCTACCATCCTAATTCTCAGTGTATCCTAACTGGCTGTGTATGGATATGACACACACTGTTCTAGGAGTAAAAGATGAGAAGGGCAGGATGATAAATCAAAGGCAGTAATCTGAACAGGCTGCCCAAAAAAGAAGAGAGAAAAACAAAAGCCACAGAACCCCTTGATTTCAGTAGTATCTGTTGTATCCTGGGAAGAGGCACCACTTCCACTATGCCACAGCTTCTAAGGATCTCAATCTGTCAGTCCAGCCTTCAGGTCTACCAAGAAGAAAATGACAGTTTAACACTGAGGCTATTATATTTCACATCTAGTATATGAATCATTTATTATGTCAATGCTTATAATTATACTTACTACACTGATGCTGAATTATAAATATGTTTATATAAAGTTTAAGGAAACTTAGTTTGCAATTTCCAGATTTTAGGATGATCACCTAAAACATTAAATAGATTTGAAATTATAATTCTAGCAGTTAAATTAAAAGGTACAGTTCAAATCTAATAACGCTTCCTCTTCAATTTCATTAATAAAAACTATAGAACTGCTTTGAGTTTTTGTTATGAATTATATCAGAAGAGTATTGCATTTCAATAGTTTACTATGAACAATCAGAACTAATTAACAGTATAACAATATTTTACAACTGAAATAATTAAAATAAACTATAAAATTACTACATAAAACAGGTCTAATCTAGCTTATTCACTTTCTATAATCTCTTCAGTGCTGCAAAACCATTTATTTCTAAGATGATGACTTTACTTGTCTGGTTAATTCGACTACTAGGCTGTGGTACTCTGATCCTTTCTGTACAGTCATAACCTTGTAATGCTGAACCTTGTACTTAGCTAATGGTCAGGAAAACAAAATTCAGTAAATAATACCATTGTAATGAATTGGTGCTTGAGTAAACTTCAGTGGATTTTCTCAAAATCCATGAACAAACAACAGTATAACCTAAATGTTAAGTTGACAGTTATTGCACAAAAGGATAGAGATGCATCTTATACTATTGTAAGACACAAAGCAGAGTTCAGGAAATAGTATTAGTACTGACTGGATGACAGCCATGGTTTAATAGTTTATTAAGCTCTTTTTCAGTTGTTGTATTCCTGGAATCACAGATGCCTCCTCCTCTTGGTTTGCAAACTTTGTTTGTATTATACATGTTGTAATCTCAATACAGCTGTCAATTACTTAAGTTCTCATTCTTAATTTTCTTATTGTATAATGTGTGTTGCCCAAACACTGTGATATCCTAACAGAAGCCACTTCAACTTCTAAGATTACAAGAGAAAAAATAGAAAATTGTGTGATAAATCAAAGTATCAACAAGTTGAAAATTTAAAGAGTCATTCTCTTGGAGAGATAAGACAATTTTAGAATATGTAACTATAACTTGTGGTCTGATTTGGTGACTGCTATTTAGCAAACACTTTGTAAATCTAAGCACTTCCTAGTTTGTCAACGGAGTCAATCGTTCCACCTATTTTTATTTATTTATTTGGCTGTACCACATGGCTTGCCAGATCTTAGTTCCCTGGCCAGGGATCAAACCCATGCCCCATGCGTAGAAGCACAACGTCTCAGACACTGGGCCAGGAAATTCTCTATTTCACCTATTTTTTAAAAAATATATGTACATTTTGGAAACTGTTTTCATTTTATACATATTCAGAACTTTCCTGGTGGCACAGTGCATAAGAATCCACCTGCCAACGCAGTAGACATGGATTTGACCCCTGGCCCGGAAAGATTTCACATGCCATGGGCCAACTAAGTCCATAGACCACAACCTCTGAGTCTGCATGCTAGAGCCCATGAGCTGACAACTGAAGCCTGTATGCCCTAGAGCACATTCTTCACAAGAGAAGACACTGCAACGGGAAGCCCATACACACACACCACACTGAAGAGTAGTCCCTGCTCACCACAACTAGAGAAAGCCCATGCAAAGCAAGGAAAACCCAGTGCAGCCAAAATTAATTAATTAATTAAAAATAATATATATATATATATGCAAACCCATGAACATCATCCAAACCATTTGACAGGAATCAAGAGCAATTTCAGTAGAAAAGTAAGTCAACACTGTATTTAGCTCCTTCAAGTCAACTAAAACTTGCATTCTCTCCTGCCTTAATTCTTTCTCTTACCTACCCTGCACTTTAGATGCTGGGGACTTTGGAAGTACTTTTCATTGCCAAAATACTTCCATACATTCTTAAGCTTAATCCCTTTATTTCCTCAGCTTGATAAAAACAAACAAACAAAAAACTAGTCACTTCCAGTGACATCTTCATCTGCACCCTCTCTAGTAGAGAGGGTTCTACTACTCTACGTTCAAATACTGTAATGTCAGACAGGAAGAAAGACCATGTAATTTTCCTGGTTCCCAACTGTCATTTCCAGTCCACTAATCCTTCATTAAACAACCCTTTCACTTTTGAAGTTTCTGTTATCCGCTCAAGGTGTGTGGTCCATGGGCTAGTAGTGGTCCGAAACTGACACTGCCATGAAGTTGGTACTAAAATTCAGAAGCAGCAATCAAACATTTTATAGGAATTTCACAGAGCAAATTTTATGGCTTTGAACTCATTAAAAGAATGTTTGCTTGAATTCTGCATGTCAATATATTTTTTATTTCATCTTTTGATAAGTCATTTTTATTGTATGTTAAAAAAAAGTAGTGGTCCATAACACATTGGAAAAATATTTTTTTAAAAACTAGTTTTCACCACAGACAGTCTGACAAACAATGATTTGGATGACTTGCTTCATATCTATAACACTGTGATCTGACAACCAAGGTTATTTTTCCACATTAAAAAAAAAAAAAACTTTTGCTTGCCAATATTCTAGACAGAAGCAAGAATCACCCATACAACATTCTAGCTTTACAATTTCTTGACTCATTTATTCCAATAAAATTTACCTTCAAATAATATCCTCAGCCAGCATCTTGTTTTTAGTCCTCCTTTATCCTTAACTCTGAAATTCTACTTTTGGATCACAACCTTTCATTTTCCTACCTTCTTACTAAAACTGCTCTTTACTCTTCTTACCAGAATACACATTTTGTCTGGATGTGGATTCACCTTCTCTGAATGGAAGGCTTCTGCAAAAACAGCAACCCATGAACTTACAGAAGGCCTCACATGAGATTCCACACACCCATGTTCTTATGAAGGAATTCACTTCATAGCACATGAAGCATGGTAGTGGGCTCATGCTCCTGAAAACTGATCTTACCAAGTTCCACAGCATCATGAAGCAGCTGACTTGATCAGTTCAGTTCAGTTACTCAGTCGTGTCCAACCCTTTGCAACCCCATGAATCACAGCACGCCAGGCCTCCCTGTCCATCACCAGCTCCCGGAGGTCACCCAGACTCACATGCATCGAGTCAGTGATGCCATCCAGCCATCTCATCCTCTGTCGTCCCCTTCTCCTCTTGCCCCCAATCCCTCCCAGCATCAGAGTATTTTCCAATGAGTCAACTCTTCGCATGAAGTGGCCAAAGTACTGGAGATTCAGCTTTAGCATCATTCCTTCCAAAGAAATCCCAGGGCTGATCTCCTTCAGAATGGACTGGTTGGATCTCCTTGCAGTCCAAGGGACTCTCAAGAGTCTTCTCCAACACCACAGTTCAAAAGCATCAATTCTTCGGCGCTCAGCCTTCTTCACAGTCCAACTCTCACATCCATACATGACCACTGGAAAAACCATAGACTTGACTAGATGAACCTTTGTTGGCAAAGTAATGTCTCTGCTTTTCAATATGCTATCTAGGTTGGCCATAAGCTTCTTCCAAGGAGTAAGCATCTTTTAATTTCATGGCTGCAGTCACCATCTGCAGTGATTTTGGAGCCCCCCAAAATAAAGTCTGACACTGTTTTCACTGTCCCCATCCACTTGCCATGAAGTGATGGGACCAGATGCCATGATCTTCGTTTTCTGAATGTTGAGCTTTAAGCCAACTTTTTCACTCTCCTCTTTCACTTTGATCAAGAGGCTTTTTAGTTCCTCTTCACTTTCTGCCGTAAGGGTGGTGTCATCTGCATATTTGAGGTTATTGATATTTCTCCTGGCAATCTTGATTCCAGCTTGTGCTTCTTCCAACCCAGCGTTTCTCATGATGTACTCTGCATAGAAGTTAAATAAGCAGGGCGACAATATACAGCCTTGATGTACTCCTTTTCCTATTTGGAACCAGTCTGTTACAACAGTGAAAACAGAATTCTGAAGACTTAAATATAGTGCCAGGTACATGGCAATATCTTTTGCGTTAGGGTAAGGTTCTCTGTGACCATGTTTACATTCCACATCATAGTCCAACATATGGTACTTTTTAATTCATGAGTCTAGGAATCAAGGGGTTGATATGGGAATGGCTTTATTATTACCCAGAGTGATCCAATAGCAAGATTTTTGCTTCCCTTCTCAGCAAACTGAGATTCTGCTAATCCACAGGTGGTAGTTCCAAAGGGAGAGAAAAATTCTACTTAGTGACCTAACAAAAATCCCATTATGCTGGAAGTTGAAACTGTTACCTGGCCACATAGAGCTCCTCATGCTTCTCAGTCAATATGTAAGGAAACTAATTCTGACAACCTTGGGGAAGCAGAGTTGCTATTATACATTGAGGGTAAGGAGGAATATATTTAGAATACAGGAGACCACTCACAACATCTCTCATGGACATCTTATTCATCACATCCACCAATACCCTTAAAAATGAGGGTGAAATAAAAATATATGGAGATAAATAAGAATGGAACTAAAGAAGAGCAGATGTATGTTAGATAAGAGAAAGAGAGAAAGGAAAAATGAAAGAACAAATGAAAGAAGCGAGAAAAGAAGAAAGGGAAGGGAGGGAAGGAAGAAAAGAGAAAGGTGTGGAAGGAAGAATGGAAGGAAAGAAAGAAGAGCTAAAAGATGTTATTCGGGTAAAGAAAAATAACAAATAAGGCAAGTTCATTCCAACATGAACAAATAGGGAATACTGAAAATCAATAATGGATAAACATAGTTTACTTTTAATTCTCATAATTTCTTTAAAAAACAATTTATTTATATCAAAATAAATAAAAATATGTCAATACATTAAGGCTGATAGCAAATGAAATTTTACTGTTTTAAGATTCTTCCATTTAAACCATGTAATATACTATTAATATCAAGATTGTGAGAAATATCAT
This sequence comes from Tragelaphus eurycerus, assembly GCA_935064755.1. NCBI lineage: Eukaryota > Metazoa > Chordata > Mammalia > Artiodactyla > Bovidae > Tragelaphus > Tragelaphus eurycerus. The sequence continues at coordinate 12,173,018 of CAKXYN010000038.1, forward strand.
GGATTAAAAAAAACTAAACTAAAAATTGTTAAGATGTCAATTTCCCTCCATTTCAATGATCTACTAATTCAACACAATCTAATTATAATCCCCCCAGGCTTTTTATAGAAGCTGAAAATCTGGTTTTAATATTTATTATAGGAAAATACAAAGAATCTATAATAATAAAAACAATATTAAAAAAGAAAAAAGTTGGAGGAGAGGCAATGCCTGACATCACTGATTCACAGCAATCAGTGTAGTGTGCCACTGGCATAAGCATAGGAAAACATCATTAAAATAGAAAAGTATGTTCATAAACAGGTACAAGGCAAAGAATTCGTCTGCCAATGCAGGAGATGCAAGAGACACGGGATCGATTCCTGGTCGGGAAGATCTGACAGAGGTGGAAATGACAACCCTCTCCAGTATTCTTGCCTGGGAAATGCCATGAAGAAAGGAGTCTGGCGGGCTACAGACCATGGGGTCACAAAGAGCTGGATACGTCTTAGTGATGGAGCACGCATGCATGCCCAATTAATTTTCAAAACATGTCACAAAAGCCATTCAGATCAGATCAGATCAGTCGCTCAGTCGTGTCCGACTCTTTGCGACCCCATGAACTGCAGCACGCCAGGCCTCCCTGTCCATCACCAGCTCCCGGAGGTCACCCAGACTCATACCCATCAAGTCAGTGATGCCATCCAGCCATCTCATCCTCTGTCGTCCCCTTCTCCTCCTGCCCTCAATCCCTCCCAGCATCAGAGTCTTCTCCAATGAGTCAACTCTTCGCATGAGGTGGCCAAAATACTGGAGTTTCAGCTTTAGCATCATTCCTTCTAAAGAAATTCCAGGATTGATCTCCTTCAGAATGGACTGGTTGGATCTTCTTGCAGTCCAAGGGACTCTCAAGAGTCTTCTCCAACACCACAGTTCAAAAGCATCAATTCTTTGGCGCTCAGCCTTCTTCACAGTCCAACTCTCACATCCATACATGACCACAGGAAAGACCATAGCCTTGACTAGGCAAACCTTTGTTGGTAAAGTAATGTCTCTGCTTTTCAATATGCTATCTAGGTTGGTCATAACTTTCCTTTCAAGGAGTAAGCATCTTTTAATTTCATGACTGCAGTCACCATCTGCAGTGATTTTGGAGCCCAGAAAAACAAAGTCTGACACTGTTTCCACTGTTTCCCCATCTATTTCCCATGCAGTGATGGGACCAGATGCCGTGATCTTCGTTTTCTGAATGTTGAGCTTTAAGCCAACCTTTTCACTCTCCACTTTCACTTTCATCAAGAGGCTTTTTAGCCCCTCTTCACTTTCTGCCATAAGGGTGGTGTCATCTGCATATCTGAGGTTATTTATTGATATTTCTCCCGGCAATCTTGATTCCAACTTGTGTTTCTTCCAGTCCAGCATTTCTCATGATGTACTCTGCATATAAGTTAAATAAACATGGTGACAATATGCAGCCTTGATGTACTCCTTTTCCTATTTGGAACCAGTCTGTTGTTCCATGACCAGTTCTAACTGTTGCTAAAACACCTTTTCAACAAACAGTGCTGGGACAACTGAATATTAGCCCGTTTAGAAAACGATCCTGAATCTAATATCATACACAATAGTTAACTCAAAGTAAATCACAGATAAGAAGTAAAAACTAAAATAATAAAGCTTGTAGAGGAAAACAGGACAGTATCTTTGTAATCTTCGGGTGAGGACACATTTCTTAGACAAGGTACATTAAAATATTGCTATACCATCATATATGAAGGCATATATGTGGAATGTAGCCCATGGGGTTGCAAAGAGACATGACTAAGGACGAGAACAACAACATACATGGAATCTAGAAAAATTGTACAGATGAACCTATTTGCAGGGTAGGAAGGAGAGCGTGGGACGGACGGAGGAAGTAGCACTGACATATATACACCACCCTGTGTAGAACAGCTAGTGGCAGCTACTGTATAACACAGGGAACTCAGCTAGGTGCTCTGCGATGACCTAAAGAGGGTGGAAAGGGGGGTGGGTTGAGAGGGAGCATCGAGAGGGAGGTGACATATGTATACATATGGCTGATTCACAATGTACAGCAGAGACTAACACAACAACGTAAAGCAATTCTATTCCAATAAAAAAACATGATATCTCAGATTTCATCAAAATTTAAAACTTGGTCCATCAAAATAACAATTAAGAAAATGAGCAATCAAGAGAAGACTAGGAATAAATATTTTTACTACATATATCAAATAACTGACTTTATATAGAATACACAAATCAATACAGTCAAATCACTCTATGAAAAGATAGGTAAAAGACTTGAACAGATGTTCAAAAAGCTAAGTATATAAATGAGCAATAAGCATATGAAAAACTGCTATTAGTCACTAAGAAATATGAAGTAGAACCACAATGATATACATATTATTGCACAACTAATAAAACAGTTATAATTAAAAATACTGACAATTGTTGGTGAGTATATGGAGCAATCAGAACGTACATAAATTGCTGCTGAGACTGTAAAATGATAGAGCAACTTCAGTGACCAATTTGTGATCCCACAATTTCATTTTTAGATTTGTAACCAAGAGAATGAAAACTTACGTCCACAAAAAGGCTTGTACAAGAATTCTCATAGTAGCCTTACTGATAATGAACAAGACCGGGACAAATCCAACTTTCCTGTTCCATCAACAGGAAAATGAATAAGAAATGCAAGATTGTACACAATGGAATACTTATTAATAAAAAGGAAAGAAGTACTTGGTAGAAAGAGCAATATGGATGAATATAAATATTGTGCTGCCAATTGTGTAATTGTTTAATCTACTTGCACGAAGTTCTAGAATATTCAAAATAAATCCATGCTTAAAAACAGAAAAGTCTGTAGGGTGATACTTCGGGATCTTATATTCCCCAAAGTGGTTTCCCTCAATGGCTTTGGGGTCCATGGATGGTCTGCACCTGAGTAAATTATTACAGTTTCCAATTCTATCTTTGCTTAGACACATAAGCTGGCATTATTCAGAAAGAATGGTCCCTAGCCCTCAGTCATCTTTTTTAAAAATAATTAATTAATTTTGAAAAAACAAATACAAAACACAGAAGTCATTTGGGTGGAGCAGATGTGATTGGTAGGGAAGGGAAATAAATGAGGGGACTTTCCTGGGATATGGAAATGTTCTCTATCTTCAGAGGGGTGTGGTCATGTGGGTGAAAATATTTGTCACAACTTGTCAAATTGCTGATTTAATACTTATTTGTGTGTAAATTGCATTTGAAATAAAAATAAATAAAAAGTAAATATATTAATAGCAAAAAACATTCCATTTTCAAGGATATCTAAACCAAAATAACACTCATGAAGATCTAGTAATATACTTATGACTTACAGACATATTTATTGAAAAAGTTTCCAGATAAATTATAACTTAGAAATATATTTCATTATATATTCTAACCTACTAATAAAGACTATGATAATTTTTTACTGCAACAGGTTAAATAATGTTCACAAGGAGTTAATATATAACTTCAGAATTTTTTCTAGTTACAGGCTACTAGTAACAGTAAAAACTATTATCCCCTGAATCATTGCAAGTATCAACATTAGATATTTAAATTAATTCTAGGAGGTGATTTGAGAATCTGATCTTTTGTGATCCCAGAGCTTAGTATTATGATAGATGAGTCAAGTAGCAATTAATCAAACAAACCTGTAGGTAACTGTACAGGCACAGCCACAGAGTCATTTTCAACAGTGAAGGCCTTGATGTTGAGAAAGAAAGTTTTATTTTAAAAAGTGTCCTAATACTTTGGACTAAAGACATACATTTTACAGTGAATGATGCATTCAGATATCTTTATGTTACTCCTACACTACGTGTGTAAACAAGTCAAATAATTTTACTACATATGTGGCTGCATGTTCCTGTGTTTTTGAAAAGAAAATTTAGCAGAAATATAATTAACCAAAATGCTAACTGAAAGTTTTCCTTATGAAATCAGAGATGTAGTAAAGAAACAAAGTCACAGCAATTTGAATTTCTGTGCCCAAATGGCAGTTTATGAAACTATCAAGTAGTTTTCCAAGATTACTACAAAATATGGGATTTTTTTAAATCATAAATTTATAACTTATACAAAAAATGTCACAAAGTCTTTAGAATAAAGATGCTTTCATACCAGAACTTTATAATACAGGCACCTCAAAACTTCTGCTAATTATCAAATGTGTTCATGGCTTAAATTCACACTCCCTTCAATCTTGCCCAACACTGCTTTTTCTGGAAAATAAGGATAGGTTTACTATTACACTAAAGAACAAAGTATCAGAGAAAATGGCACTGCATACTTAACATGGTCTATTGTATTTAAAAAGTTTTAGTTGAAAAGCTGGTGAAGACTAATTTTTAAGGAAATAATTTCAGTTTTTGATATTTTAAGATGGCAAAATTACATGGGGACCTTTAGGAATGATATGCTGAAATGCAGTTTTAACAGAATGACCCACAGGAATTAGCACAGAAAAAGAATAAAAGAAATTCTAGATCTATTTCAAAAAAGATGAAGAAAATCTTAAAGAAAAAAAAATAATCAGTCCTCAACAGCAAGAGGCAAGCTTAGAAAAATATGTATTTTCTACCCAACAAGCACATGAGACCTAAATAAATGTGATCATCTAAGATATATTGTAGGAGAAGGCAATGGCACCCCACTCCAGTACTCTTGCCTGGGAAATCCAGTGAATGGAGGAGCCTGGTAGGCTACAGTCTATGGGGTCGCAAAGAGTCAGACTTGACTGAGCGATTTCACATTCACTTTTCACTTTCATGCACTACAGAAGAAAATGGCAACCCACTCCAGTATTGTTGCTTGGAGAATCCCAGGGACAGGAGCCTGATAGGCTGCCATCTATGGGGTCGCACAGAGTCGGACATGACTGATGTGACTTAGCAACAAGATATATTGTGATCTTGAGCATATAACTTTCTAGAGAAAGTAAAACTAATTAATGATGTAAAAAATCAGATTGGTGATTGCTACTGGGGAACAGCAAGCGCATGGGTTAACTGAAAAGAGAACAGGGGAAATTTCTGGAGTGATAACTAATGATATCCTGTGCTGAAGAATTCAGAGGACAAAGTACTAATGCCTGCCTTCACCTGAAATTCATAAAGTGAGTGAGGTAAACTGATGGATAGAGGAAAGGATGGATAATGCAGAGATAATATTAACAAATCAAGCTTAGCAAATACTAATGATTTTTGGATTAAGGGCTTCAGGTGATGAGTGCCATACATTGAAAATATGTCATAAGAAAATGTTAGGGAAAAAAGTTTGCTATAGTAATCCTAAAGACTTGAGAACATAACTACATGGTTTCAAGATAAGTAAGACAAAAGTTAACAGAATTAAAAGAAGAAAAATTCACCATGATCATTTGATACTTTAAACACCTCCCTCAGAAATATATACAACAAGCAAGAATAAATCTATGAATACAGAACTGAAAAACATGATTAATCTACTTGACCTAAATGACATATAGAGAAAAACACGACATTCGACAACTGCAGAATACACCATATTTTAGAGTACACAGCTCATGTAATAAATACAACCTGTTTTGGGGTCAGAGCAAAGTATCAACAAATTTCTAAGGACTGAAATCACCTAGTTTGTTTTCTTGTCACCATGGAATTAAATTATAATTTAATGACAAAGATAATATCAAATCTAATGTTTAAGAGTTAAGCAACATACTTCTAAATGACTCATGGATTCAAGAAAAAAAATCACATAAGAAAATAAATATTTTAAGGTATATAATAATGAAATACAAACATATCAAAAACTTGTGGGATGCGACCAAAGTGGTATACAAAGAAAAATTAATAGTTTTTATGAAAAGATCAATGGTTTGGAAGATTCAACATTGCTAAGAGGCCAATCTTTAATTGATCTTTATAAAAGTGCATGCAATTCTCATAAGAATACTAGTCAATTATTTTTTCATGAAAAATGACATGAACAAAGGACCAAGAATTCAGAAACAAACCCACATACATACAGCCACCTGATACATTAGAATTCACTGCAGGCAAGAGGAAAGGAGTTGATCTTTTAAATACATGATACTGGGTCCAGACAAGTAGATATTCATATGAAGAAAATGAGGTACCTTGAATATAAAAAATTTTATTGAAAACCAATGAACCAAATATGGAAGCTAAAATAATCAAGCTTCTAGAAGAAAGCAGAGCAGAATGTCTTCATCACTCTGAGAAAGCAAGGGGTTCTTAAACAGGTGACAAAATACATTAACTACTAGGAAAAAAATGAGAAAATCTACTTAATTAAAATTAAGAATTTTTGACGACAAAAGACAGCATTAAGAGAGTAAAAATGCAAGTACCAAACTGTGCAAGCATTTGTATCCAAATTACATAAATCAATAAGAAAAAACAAACAAGTTTAATATTCGGCAAAAGCCTAACAGACACTTCACAAAAGAGGATATCAAAATGGCCAATAAATACATGAATAGAAGATCAACATCATTAGTGATTAAGGAAACACAAATTAAAGCCTAATGAAATGCAACTACATCTACATCAAAGTGATGGAAATTAAAATAAAGGTGCCCAATATGCTACTGGAGATCAGTGGAGAAATAACTCCAGAAAGAATGAAGGGATGCAGCCAAAGTAAAAACAATACCCAGCTGTGGATGTGACTGGTGATAGAAGCAAGGTCTGATGCTGTCAAGAGCAATATTGCATAGGAACATGGAATGTTAGGTCCATGAATCAAGGCAAATTGGAAGCAGTCAAACAGGAGAAGGCAAGAGTGAACGTTAACATTCTAGGAATCAGCGAACTAAAATGAACTGGAATGGGTGAATTTAACTCAGAGGACCATTATATCTACTACTGCGGGCAGGAATCCCTCAGAAGAAATGGAGTAGCCATCATGGTCAACAAAAGAGTCCGAAATGCAGTACATGGATGCAATCTCAAGAATGAAAGAATGATCTCTGTTCGTTCCCAAGGAAAACCATTCAATATCAGGGTAATTCAAGTCTATGCCCCGACCAGTAATGCTGAAGAAGCTGAAGTTGAACGGTTCTATGAAGACCTACAAGACCTTTTAGAACTAACACCCAAAAAAGATGTCCTTTTCATTATAGGGGACTGGATGCAAAAGTAGGAAGTCAAGAAACACCAGGGATAACAGGCAAATTTGGCCTTGGAATACGGAATGAAGCAGGGCAAAGGCTAATAGAGTTTTGCCAACAGAACGCACTGGTCATAGCAAGCACCCTCTTCCAACAACACAAGAGAAGACTCTACACATGGACATTGACAGATGGTCAACACCGAAATCTGACTGATTATATTCTTTGCAGCCCAAGATGGAGAAGCTCTATACAGTCAGCAAAAACAAGACCAGGAGCTGACTGTGGCTCAGATCATGAACTCCTTATTGCCAAATTCAGACTGAAATCGAAGAAAGTAGGAAAAACCACTAGACCATTCAGGTATGACCTAAATCAAATTCCTTATGATTATACAGTGGAAGTGAGAAATAGATTTAAGGGACTAGATCTGATAGAGTGCTTGATGAACTATGGAATGAGGTTCGTGACATTGTACAGGAGAGAGGGATCAAGACCATCCTCATAGAAAAGAAATGCAAAAAAGCAAAATGGTTGTCTGGGGAGGCCTTACAAACAGCTGTGAAAAGAAGAGAAGTGTAAAGCAAAGGAGAAAAGGAAAGATATAAGCATCTAAATGCAGAGTTCCAAAGAATAGCAAGGAGAGGTAAGAAAGACTTCCTCAGCGATCAATGCAAAGAAATAGAGGAAGACAACAGAATGGGAAAGACTAGAGAGCTCTTCAAGAAAATGAGAGATACCAAGGGAACATTTCATGCAAAGATGGGCTCAATAAAGGACAGAAATGGTATGGACCTAACAGAAGCAGAAGATATTAAGAAGAGGTGGCAAGAATATAAATAACTGTACAAAAAAGATCTTCATGACCAAGATAATCACGATGGTGTGATCACTCACCTAGAGTCAGACATCCTGGAATGTGAAGTCAAGTGGGCCTTAGAAAGCATCACTACAAAAAAGCTAGTGGAGGTGATGGAATTCCAGTTGAGCTATTTCAAATCCTGGAAGATGATGCTGTGAAAGTGCTGTACTCAATATGCCAGCAAATTTGGAAAACTCAGCAGTGGCCAGAGTACTGGAAAAGGTCAGTTTTTATTCCAATCCCAAAGAAAGGCAATGCCAAAGAATGTTCAAACTACCGCACAATTGCACTCATCTCACACACTAGTAGAGTAATGCTCAAAATTCTCCAAGCCAGGCTTTAGCAATACAGGAACTGTGAACTTCCAGATGTTCAAGCTGGTTTTAGAAAAGGCAGAGGAACCGGAGATCAGATTGCCAACATCTGCTGGATCACCAAAAAAACAAGAGAGTTCCAGAAAAACATCTATTTCTGCTTTATTGGCTATGCCAAAGCCTTTGACTGTGTGGATCACAATAAAATGTGGAAAATTCTGAAAGAGATGGGAATACCAGACCATCTGACCTGTCTCTTGTGAAATCTATATGAAAGTCAGGAAGCAACAGTTAGAACTGGACATGGAACAACAGACTGGTTCCAAATAGGAAAAGGAGTATGTCAAGGCTGTATATTGTCACCCTGCTTATTTAACTTCTAAGCAGAGTATATCATGAGAAACACTGGACTGGAAGAAACACAAGCTGGAATCAAGATTGCCGGGAGAAATATCAATAACCTCAGATATGCAGATGACACCACCCTTATGGCAGAAAGTGAAGAGGAACTAAAAGCCTCTTGATGAAAGTGAAAGTGGAGAGTGAAAAGGTTGGCTTAAAGCTCAACATTCAGAAAATGAAGATCATGGCATCTGGTCCCATCACTTCATGGGAAATACATGCGGAAACAGTGTCAGACTGTATTTTGGGGGGCTCCAAAATCACTACAGATGGTGATTACAGCCATGAAATTAAAAGACGCTTACTCCTTGGAAGGAAAGTTATGACCAACCTAGATAGCATATTCAAAAGCAGAGACATTACTTTGCCAACAAAGGTTCACCTAGTCAAGGCTATGGTTTTTCCAGTGGTCATGTATGGATGTGAGAACTGGACTGTGAAGAAGGCTGAGCGCCGAAGAATTGATGCTTTTGAACTGTGGTGTTGGAGAAGACTCTTGAGAGTCCCTTGGACTGCAAGGAGATCCAACCAGTCCATTCTAAAGAAGATCAGTCCTGAGTGTTCTTTGGAAGGAATGATGCTAAAGATGAAACTTCAATACTTTGGCCACCTCATACGAAGAGTTGACTCATTGGAAAAAACTGATGCTGGGAGGGATTGGGGGCAGGAGGAGAAGGGGATAACAGAGGATGAGATGGCTGGATGGCATCATTGACTCGATGGACGTGAGTCTGGGTGAACTCCGGGATTTGGTGATGGACAGGGAGGCCTGGCGTGCTGCAATTCATGGGGTCACAAAGAGTTGGACATGACTGAGCGACTGAACTGAGTGATAGCAAGTATTAACCCTGGAAGATAGAGAAGCTCTTACATTGCTTTGTAAACTGGTCAAACAACTTCAGGAAAATGTTTAGCATTACCTACGGAAGCTAAATCTGTGACAGCTATTCTCCTGTGTATATACCTGAATATGTTCCAAAAGTAGTGAATGTAAAGAAAAACCACAGGACGTCATTCATAACAAATCAAAAAGAGAAATATCATTTCTAACACCTGTTATTTTCATACAATAGAACGTAACATTATAATGAAAATGATAAACCACTGGTAACTGTAACAACACAGATCAACATACTGGCGTAAGTAACACTGGATGAAGGAAGTCAGACATAGAAGAGTGCTCAGCATGATTACTTTTATATCAAGCTTAAAACATGCAAAATGACCTAGGTTTTAGAAGTTAGAAGGTGCTAGAACTGAGAGTGGTAACTACTCTTGGAAAAGAATTCTGATGAGAAAGAGGCATGGAGGAACCCTCTGGAGTGCCTTCTGTACTATAAAATGAGGTCAATATCCACCAAATTTTTACTTAAGATTTGTGTTCCTTCCTACAAGTCATACATGATTTAAACTGTTTTTTTTTTTTAATGCAAGTTTAGGTTTCATATCTATTCCTCTATCATTTTTCTTGTTTAGATCCTCATTATCTCTTGCCTGAATTATTACAATAGGACCCAAACTATTTCCTCAGCCTTGGACTTATACTATATAATTCACTTTATGCAGTGCTGTCCAGAAATCTTGTTCAAGAATGGACTTTCTTTATTACCAGAAAACTAAAAAAAATTTCAGGAGACCCAACTTAGAAAATAAAGTTTAATTTCCTGAGCATTTTATTCATCCAAATTCCCCTTGGATGAAATCTCAACATTTCTGTGTACAATTTTTCTATGAAGGCAGTACAAAAATTTATATTTATTTAAAATGTTTATACTCTTTGATTTAGTATTCCTACTTCTTAGCATTTTCCCTAAGGAAATAAACATGGATGTACATAAAAATTTACCTACAAAAATGCTCCTGATATGAAAAGAAGAGAAAAAACATAACTACCTCCCCGAACAGCATGAGTTTAATAAATCTTAACACAAACATTTAGAAAAATGTATGAATATCTGACAAAATATAAAATCAAAGTGAAAAATCAGGTTATCAAGTACTACATATGATATGCATTGAAAAAAAGACAAAGGATATGTGTATGACTGTTTCACTTCTTGCTTATCTATACTTGTCCAAAGTTATCTATAGTTTCAAAAAGTTATAAAAATGTTGTAATAAGAAGAAAGAAAGTTATTAGAATAGATCAAATACAACAATAAATTTCAGCAAGATGGACTGGAAAAAATACACAGGCAAATAATTGTATGACAGACGGGAAAGCAAATTAACAAACTGACAGGGGAATAAATTAATAAAAATTTTTAGTCACAATAATAATGTTAAACATGTCTCCTACTTTTCTTGAAAAATGAAACTCTAAATGTTATGATTTATTTTCTTTTCGAGTATGAGTTTTTTGGCAAACTTCTAATAATTTAACAGATCATTATTTTGCATTTATTAGGTGCTAGTTATTACGTGAATTACAAGGGCTACAAAGTGAAAGCAACACTTAACAATGGGAAGATTTGGAAGCTTGGTTATGCTTTCCTCTGCTAATGCGGAACATTACCTTTGATGGTTACATCACTGGCCAGGAATCTGGGTTTGTTCTTCAAGGAGATTTGCTAAAGTTTATTTACACACAAACCGGGACAACTCCAGTCATCCTGAGGGTATTTATGGGGGACTGGTTCCAGGAGTTCCTGTGTATATCAAGACCCACTGAAGCTCAAGTCCCTCATATAATATGCTATAGCACAATAAAAACAGTTGACCCCTGAAAAACACCAGTATGAACTACACAGGCCCATGTGGATTTTTTTCAGTAAATATACAGTTGGCCCTCCTTATTTAGGGTTTCCACATCTGTGGCTTCAACAAACCACAGATAGAAATTTCCATCAGTGGTTGGTTGAATCCACTGTATCTGCCAAACCTATAGACAGGGAAGGCTGACTATATTTAAAATTATCACCTCTTTATAAATCTCCACCACCATCCACTGACCTATAACAGTGAGAAAACTCAAAAACCTAACATTTTCATAAAGAAAAGGATGGTCACCTAATCTCCTAAATTCATCAACTTGCCAGCTCATGTATCTATCCAAGTTCTTGACAGTCATCTGCTACAATGAAAGTAGTTTTACTGTTCCTAGCAAAAGACAACTCTTCTACTTAAGTTCTAGATCCGCTCTCAATCTACTTATCTACTTCAAGACTTTGCTAAAGTAATACTCTAGTCTCTCCCTTAAATTCATCTTTCCTTCTTTTCTGGCTGATTTCCATCAACAGACCAACAACATGCCTTAGAATCTCCCATTAAAAAAGAAAGAAAAGCCCACCAACCATTCACCTTTACCCTAAAAATAAGCCCATTCTCCATCTATTGGCAATTTCTCTATTGCCATTATAGGGAGATAAAAGTTGTATACATTCACTCTGTTTAGTTCCTCACCTTTCATTCTCTCCTCAAACCACTTCAGTGTGGCCTCTCTCCTGGACAAAACTCTTGTCAAGGCTTTCAACACCTCCCATCTGCTCAAATTTAAAAGTAATGATCCCACCTTCAATATGCATGACCCCTCAACACCATTCAAGGGAACTGATCATTCTCACCTTTTGCAAACACTTCTTCAGTTTCCTTCTTCATTTTCTATCATTTCTAGTCTCCTCATGGGCCCCTTCCACTTTGGCCAACTGCTAAATTGTTGACAGACCACAGGGTTTGATCCTCTTTCTCAATTATCTTTCTCTGGTTTCATCTAGAGTCACATCTTTAATTATCTGTATGCTGATGACTGCAATAGCTAAGTGAATAGTCAATACTTCCATCTGGATTTCTAAGAATCATCTGAAATATACCATATCGATCAAAAATATAAATTCCCTCTGGAAATACACTGATCATCTCCACCCCCCACCTAAACCTGCTCATCACAAAAACTGAAGCAAATAATCTACACAGCATTCAAGTCCAAAACAGACTCAGCCTAATTCTTCCAGCTCCCTTATGCCCCAAACCAATCTATCTTAAAGATCTACTTGCTATACTCTTGAAATATTTTTCAAATCTGTCTACTTCTCCAAATCTACACTTGCCCCTATGAGCTAGCATCAGTTTCATCTTTGGCTTGGACTATTGCAACAGCCTTCTCCTTCAATATAAGACACAAATTTTAGTGCTTACCATGGCACATAAAAGCTTACAAATTTGTCTGCTGCCTATCTCTTCTGTTACCATCAGTTGCTGGTATCTTCCTTGCTCACTGCTCTTCAACCATATTTAAGCCTGGCGCATTTACATCAGTGCCTTAAACACACAAAGCGTGTTCCCTCACATAGCACATTGTTGACGTATTCTTTCCTGATGGAATGCTCTCTTTATAGATTAGCATGGCTGGACTCTTCTCTTTCAAGTCTCAATTTAACTATTCACCATACTTTAACAATTCAACAAAAGGACTGCCTTGATTATCCAATTTAAAGTGACAATCCTATGACCAATTGTGGTCACTCTCCATTACCTTTTTATTTTAATAACAGCACTAATTGAAAATACTTCATTCATTTGTTTGTACACTATCTCTATTACCAAACTAAAACATAGGTTCCATAAGAGTAAGAACCTTCTATCCCTGGACTGGGATGATCCCCTGGAGGAGGGAAAGGCTACCCACTAGAGTATTCTGGCCTGGAGAATTCCATGGACCATATAGTCCATGGGGACACAAAGAGTCGGACATGACTGAGTGACTTTCACTTTCACTGAGTCCCCCAACACAGAGATATAACAGGTCCTCAGTAAAATGTGGTTGAATAAATAATATTTCAATAACTCCTTTTAGTTCAGTTTATCTTCAAATACATGGGGAAACAGTGGAGACAGTGTCAGACTTTATTTTGGGGGCTCCAAAATCACTGCAGATGGTGACTGCAACCATGAAATTAAGACGCTTACTCCCTGGAAGCAAAGTTATGACCAACCTAGATGGCATATTAAAAAGCAGAGACATTACTTTGCTAACAAAGGTCCGTCTAGTCAAGGCTATGATTTTCCCAGTAGTCATGTATGGATGTGAGAGTTGGACTATAAAGAAAGCTGAGAGCAGAAGAATTGATGCTTTTAAATTGTGGTGTTAGAGAGAAGACTCTTGAGAGTCCCTTAGACTGCAAGGAGATCCAACCAGTCCATCCTAAAGGAAATCAGTCCTGAATATTCATTATAAGGACTAATGCTGAAGCTGAAACTCCAGTACTTTGGCCACCTCATGCAAAGAGTTGACTCACTGGAAAAGACTCTGATGCCAAGAAAGATTGAAGGCAGGAGGAGAAGGGGACGACAAAGGATCAAATGGTTGGATGGCATCACCAACTCAATGGACATGAGTTTGAGTAAACTCCGAGAGTTGGTGATGAACAGGGGAGCCTGGCATGCTGCAGTCCATGGGGTCACAAACAGTCAGACATGACTAAGCAACTGAACTGAACATGTAATAAAATGAAATTGGATCCCTATCTTATACCATTTACAAAAAGTAACTTGAAACAAATTAAAGACTTAATTGTAAGACCTGAAGCCATAACTCCTTTAAGAACTGAACTGATCTTGAAATAGATCTAAAATATAAAGTAGCTAAGCTCATTCAGTTCATTAATTCATCTGTTTCATGCCTACACTGTCCTAAGAACTAATAGACACAGATAAAGAACAGTTCCTATGCTCAAGTTAGGTGGGAAGACAGGCATAAAGTCAATTAACTGTACTGCAGTGTGACAAGTAGTATAATAGGATGTAAAGTAAAATGTGGGCACAAAGCAGATATTTCTCAATACTGTGCCATGAAAGACACCTTTATGGAGGAGATAATATTTAAATTAGCTATAAAGCAGTAGGTAGATGAGAGAGTAATAAGTGAATAGAAGCATGTGCCAGTGAGAAGGGAAATACACTTAAAGGTACAAAGAGTTACAAAGCAACAGATCACCTGTACTTGTGGTAAACTGCTCAGCTGTCTTCTTAGAATTTTCTTCATTGTAATCCTGTACTGGATTCATATCTTCCTCTTGCTGCTGCTGCTGCTAAGTCGCTTCAGTCGTGCCCGACTCTGTGGGACCCCACAGACGGAAACTCACCAGGCTCCCCTGTCCCTGGGATTCTCCAGGCAAGAACACTGGAGTGGGTTGCCATTTCCTTCTCCAATGCATGAAAGTGAAAAGTGAAAGTGAAGTTGCTCAGTCGTGTCCGACTCTTAGCGACCCCATGGACTGGAGCCTACCAGGCTCCTCCGTCCATAGGATTTTCCAGGCAAAAGTACTGGGGTGGGGTGCCATTGCCTTCCCCTATCTTCCTCTTAACTAGTTTATTTTCATTTTGCTAGAGCTTAGTGCATGGTATATCAACAGCTTGCAAGCTATAGAGAAGGGGGAAACCTGACTAGTGAAATGTTTAGTTGAATTTCTTTAATTACCCTGATATTTACTCCGTGGTCCTCCCTGCTTTTTATATTTGTCAACTGTGGACCTGAAAGATCTCAGGATCTATAGTTTTCATTATAGCATTTGACAGAAGTAAGTAACTATCAAAAAAAGATGTGTTAAATTATATTTTGGTTAAAAGAGGCACAAATATTTTCAACAACAAACACAATAAAGAAAAGTACACAGATGAAAAAGGTTTACTACTGAATTTAGAGATTGGGAATGACTCTTTTCCAGAAAATAGTGATGAGTTAAGATTCTCTGCATGGTGTTCAGGTAATAGAAATTTATGATCACTCACTCAGCCTTGATAGGCCAAGACGGAAAATTAACAACTAGAAGACAACAAAGGAAAAGGAAACTCAGGGAAAGGACACTGAGAAGCTTGACCTGGGGAAAGAGAAAACAGTGCTAATTAAGATGACATTTCTGTGGAATTCTTTCCAAAGACTCAAAATCTCATTCTAACCATAAGAAAAAGGTATAGTTTCAGCTTTAGTCCGAAGGCATGAAAACCAGGAAAGTCAACGATGTAAGATTTAGATGTTAATGTCATCCAGAAACACCCTCACAGACACAATCAGAAATAATGTCTAACCAAAAAGCAGGACACCCCATGGTCCACTCAAGTTTTCACATAATTAGCATACTATTCCTTAGGGTTCTGGCTAAATTAGATTGGTTCTAGGCTAGTTTTGATTTCCCAGGATATGCACAGATGGTTAGACCCTGGCAGAAGAAGGCTTCAGGCCTCACTGATAGTTGTAGTCCATAGAATAATCTTGTATTTTCATTGATTGGAACTCAGCGGGTACCCGGTGCAGTAGGTGAAGGGCCTAGCTTCTGAGCACTGAGTAAGTAAGGCATGGGAATGAAGATTGGGGTATGGACTTTTGCCAAAAGGGTTTTGGGGTTGGTATATAAAACATATCCAAAACACAAAATTAAAGACCTTATAATAAAGACTTGGAATATAGCAGGGATAAAGGAAGAAAGTGGTCAGTTCTCTACATGCATGGATGTTTTAGTTAACAAAATAAATGATTTCTAAAACATCCTAAGCTGGAGTTTATATCTGTAATTGTTATAAGCTCATAAAAATAGTTTTGACTCTCTTTTTAACAATATAGGGCTTCCCTGGTGGTTCAGACAGTAAAGAATTTGCCTGCAACGTAGAAGACCTGGGTTTAATCCCTGTGCTAGGAAGATCCCCTGGAGAAGCGAATGGCTACCCAGTACTCTTGCCTGCAGAATTCCATGGACAGAGGAGCCTGGCAGGCTACAATCCATGGGGTCACAAAGAGTCAGACACAACTGAGCAACTAACATTTCACTTTGTTTTAAACAATATACTGAATGATCCAAGACTGAATACAAAATGCTAAAAAAAAAAAAAAAAAAAAAGTTGGCTCATTTAAAAAGTTTAAATTGAACTTTTCCCAATTCTAATCTGAAGATAAATGATAAATGTCAGATTTCCACATTGAGATAGGATAGAATTATTTGTGGCAGAACAGTGCTCCAGCCAAGAAAAAAGAAAGCTAGATTAAAATTTAAAAATCATGTTTAGGACAGCAGAAGACTGCTGCTGCAACAATGACTTGAGCAGCTAGAATCCTGAAGAGGGTTTAGCTGGAGACAGGTGATTGGAAGATCGGAAGTTGTTTTTTTCCTCCTAAGTTTTAAAGGCTCAAGGAATGGGCAAGAGGCTGAGAAATCAGGCTGTGACTACATAGAGGACTCTGGTTGGAGGACAGAGAAGTCATCTAAGCCTCTGGCATTTATGCAGGGCTGAAGTGACAAAATTAGAGATTTGAGACGTGTTTCCTTCTCAGATCATTTGCTAAATCCCAAACCTGTACAGGGCCTGAAGTTAAAGAGCTAAGTCCTAAGTCCTATGAACAGAATACTGGCATTTCCAACAGTCTTAAAATGCTGAGGAGACAAACAACAGACTAGAGGATTCTCCAGGAGTAGGTCCCTAGTGAATACTCAGCTCTCAGTTTAGGAAGCCTCACCAAGAGCACAGGGGTAAACCACAGGTAGACCAAGATGTGCCAAAACTCACCCAGCCTTCAAGGATATACTAAAGAATGTCAGATACTGATAGAAATGAATGAAAAGGAAATATTTTATGAAGTATAAAAGGGACAGCTGGTTAAGTGATAACCTTAAGCAAGCAAGAAAAAAGGACCACTAGTGTGAAATACAGAAGTTGTCTGCTAACAGAAATATGTAAGAAAGATATAAAGTAGAAAAGGCAGAGTATATGGGTGCCACATGCACGTAGGCCAGTCAATGATATGATGGAGACAAGCAAAAATTTCTCTTTCTATTGGCGAGAAGAGGTTGGATAGTTGAGGAGAAAGGAAGAAGATAAAAGAGTCCTCCAGAAGCGGAGAGTGAGTGGACTAGCAAAAGGCAAGAAGGTTATCAGGTAACACCAGGGGTCTACTTGAAGACAACTGTCATGAACAGTTGAGTCATCAAATGTGTGTGATAGACTCTTGCCATATAAAGCTTTGAAAGTATAGAACAGGCAGAAAGTTAAATTTATAAAACTTAGGTGTTAGGTGAGCAGGACAAAGGAAGAGAGTCAGGACAATTGAGGTTATTTTACATGCAAGTAGGAGATAATTATGGTGACCCAAGGAATCTAAGCTAGATAAAGAGAGAAGAGAGGACATGAAGGGCTTAAAGGAAAGGAAAAGAGGTGATAAGATCAATATAATCAGTCGCCAGTAAAGTTGAAAATTTGCTAGAGTTTTAGAGTAGGCTGGAAAGATAGTAAGTGGATGCTTGAAATTGAGACTGATAATGACCAAGAATAAGGTATGATCATAGGGTGGATAGTAGAACAGGTAAAAAGCATCTGGAAGACTGGAGGAGAGAGATTCAGAGAGATGAGATGGCTATTGAAAGAATCATCCACATAGATATTTAAATCACCAAGAATTGTGACAGGAGTAAGCTAAAGAAAGAGACAGTAAAATAGATCCTAAAATCTTTAAGAGATGAAGGAAGCTATATGGGAGTGTATACATGACTGCAACAGGAGTGTGTAATGGGTGGTACAATCTGATGCATGGGTCTCAAAGCTGGAGGTGTTTAGAGAGAAAAAAGGAACAATGATTGAAACGCACTAATCGAACAAGCCTCCAAGGCCAGTGGCCCAACTGCCGGGGGAGGGAATACATTCACACTTGAGAGGACTGCAGTGGAAGCTGCATCCTCAGGGTGGTGATCAGGTTTCAGCTGGAGCAGGAAGGTGTAAGTAATGTTCAGAAAGGAATACCCTAATAATTTGATTCATTTATCCATGTTTACTAAAAGGCACTGAATTAGGCACTGGGAATAAAACAGTAATAAAGACATAATCTCAGCCCTCCCAAAACTGTGACTCAAGTAAGAAGTCTCATATAAAAGCGATTACTTTAAAGAATTGAACTAAATTTTTATAAAAAGCTAACAGTTTTATTAAGAAATGAGGATGCATATATTTGAAGAATGATATAACAAAATATGTGATTATCTTAATATAGCTAATCATTGTGGTATTAATTATAAGCTAAAAACTAATGTGAATTAAGAGTAAGTGGGGGAAAGTCATTTTTTAATGTAAAGAAAGAGGGAAAAATGGTAGACAGCTTTTTACAGATACATGCAGGTACCTGAGACAAAGCAGCATCTCGTTCTTCAATCACTGCGTTCATTTCTTCTGCAGTTAGTCTCTTTTTACATTCCTTGGTCTTGTAGATTCTATCCACAATTATAGCTCCATTCTTCTGAATAGCTACCCCTGTGTCTGCATTGTTTATTCTGTTCAGTAATTCCTGTAATGTCTACCAACACCATTATATGTTAGTCAGACATGAAGTTTTAATATATTTTATTTAATATAGGGTTTTAATTAATAGGCACATGTGAATTGTAAATTGACTGAGTGAAGTTATTGAATTTTCATATTGCAGCAAAGATGTACATTATTAGTGTGTCAATTCTTCTTTTTCCCACATCTTAGTTCTTGAAACCCACTCAATTGAACTTAAGCCTCTAAGATATAAGACTGACATCAAGAAATCTCCTCGGAGAATGGCTTACCATGTCATTTTCTTCAGGGTTAATATTTTCTAGCCTAGAAAAAAGGGACACAGAAAGCCTGATCAGTAGCATTTCCTTAGTGCAGCAAAATGAGTTCGCTTTTTAAATCTTTAGAACCTCAAGTAATTTCATTCGACTAGTCTTTAGAGTCAACCATGACACTGAACATATTAAAGTGCCACCTGCTCGACTCCATCTTTCAATAATGCTCCATATCTTCTGCACTGACTTCAGACTGTTAAGTTATTAATGTTTACTGCTATATATGACTACAAGGATCAATTGTTCATATGTGCTTAGATGAAGAAAGTTCCCCAGTGATAGAAGCACTCATTCTCATCATTATATTTATTTCTGGACTTTCAATTCTTACCAGAAACTGTATTTCCTCTCCTTTTTGGACATCATCACAAATAAAACAAGGCAAGTATTTTTACTACAGAGTTTAACAATGTTCCCTCAAAAAGCAACAACAAATAATTACCAGTAAATTTGGCCTGACAATCTCCTGCTGCTAACTATTTGGTAAAACAAATATGCTATATAGAAATGCTGACCAAAACTGGGCCACATTTTTAGATGTCTAATATTATTTTCTCTTCTGCATAACATAGAATTATTCAAATTAAGGGCAAAAAAGGTAAACTGGTTCCCCTCATAAATGCATTTTTGTCTTACAAGAGTCATAGTGCTGGGGGAGGATGGGATGGGGGAAGGATGGGATGGGAAGTAGGAGGGAAGCTCAAGAGGGAGGGGACATATGTATACCTCTGTATACATATATATACCAATGTATATGTATACCATGTTGATGTATGGCAGAAAGCAACACAGTATTGTAAAAGCAATTATCCTCCAATTAAAAATATATTTTAAAAAATGAAAAAAAAGAAAAGAGTCTTAGTGCTCTCACTGAAAAGTTTGCTGATGTTGGTAAACTGAAGAAATGCAGTGAAAGTAAAGAAAGAAGTTCTAAACCACATATTTAGAAAACATGTGTTATATAACTTAGGCAATAATTAAATTTGGTAGATTAAATGAAACTTTATCATGGATACCAGTGAAATTACTTAGATTTTAGAAATCATTTCAATTATTTAAAAACTGTACTAGGGAATTCCCTGGTGGTCTAGTGGTTAGGGCTTTGCGCTTCCACTGAAGAGGGCAAGGGCTCAATCCTTGGTCGGGGAACTAAGATCAGACATGATGTGCAGGGCAACCAAAAACAAAAAGGAAAATAAAAATTGGACTATAAATTTTAGATATCCAAATTTCTGTTTTGATTTTTCTCCCTTGATTTCTTTGCTCCTATGATTTAACATTTACTGCCAAAAAAAAAAAAAAAAAAGGATACTAGGAAAAAATAAAAGATACTTAATAAATTTATTACAAAATCGTTCCAAACTCCACAGTTCAAACTACTACATTCATAGAGAGGAAGTAAAGATGAACATACATAAAAAAAACTATTTCTACCCATATTTAAATAGTATTTAAGTTAACAAGTAGGTGAAGCAATTTTGAATTATATATATTTAATGTATTATATCTCAAACTGCTAATGTCCCCTTGGAGTCACATTCCAATAAAGGTAAATATGTACTCTTTTATCTTTTTCTCCCAAAATCAATCCAAAGTTTTCAAATATTTTGCTTCATGGAAGCTTAGTTTATAAGAACTATGAAGATAATCACTTCTTTTACTCAATTAAAAAATACAGTGGAAAAGTATAAGATAAAATTCTTACACTTGTTTAAGATCATGTAAAAACATTTGAAAAACATGAGCAGCTTTAACCATCAGTTACTGGTTGGCTAAATATGATTTTTAGAAAGCCATAGGTGGGGAGAAATATTTACCTTAATGTTGTTCTTTATAGATGAAATCAAACTAAGAGCTGATTAACGACAGTTTCCAAAGAAGCTTAAATTTTTATAAATTTAACAATTAAACTCGATTATTTAAATGGGAAAAGACACGTGGAAATTAAGCGTTTAGATTTACAGATTACTGGGAAAAAAAGCTTTATTTCTCAGTATTACGCATCTCCCTTTTTTTTGTTTCAAAGAATTACATATGGACAAAAAGAAAACGGCAGTAGAGACAGGTTAATGAATTCCTTTGTTCCAAATAATCAACACAATAAAAAGTGCATGGAATTCCTGTATAATATCTGTACTTTTCAGGCACTGCAAAGTGAAAAATTATTACTTTAAGGAAAATCAAATTAAGAGTTTAAATGATTTAAATTAACAGTTTTCAACAGAAAAAGGTTAAGAGAACTGTAATCTAATATTAAATTCCCTGCTAACAACTAAAATGTAAGAAAAAAATATTAAAATCAAATTTTCTTAGCAGATGTTATATACTAGATCCTCAGTATATCCTCAGTATATGAATTCAGCATTCTGATTATAAATAACTTGTGTGGCTGTCTTTAAAACTACATGACATACAGTGACTTATCACTTTCTGATAAATGAATCTGAATTATGTTTTAGTGAGTAAGTGTGTCAGGTCTGAAATGCAGGACATAAGTGAGTGAGCCAAGTCAGCCGCTTAGCATGTGAATCTCAATTTTGCTTTATTATGACCCTTTAAAATTGATATAGGTATAAAGATAAATGGTCACTAAGAGAAAAATAAAACGTGAAAAGAAAAACTTAAAAACTCTCGTACATAACAACAATGAGGTATCACCTAATACCTCTTAGAATGGCTGTTATCAAAAGGACAAAACTATATATGACACATTTTTCTGAGGTGGATCATTCAATATCTATTTAAAGATTAAAAATCAACAAAAGTGGCTTCCAGAAGATTAAATATAGTTCTACGGTAAGTACATAATATACTGTATCACTAATGAAAACAAAAATTAGACAAACAACTTACCTTTAAAAAACTGAAGCAATTTGAAACAGTTATATAAGACATTAAACTTTCTATGTAAAATGACTTTTTAGGCTTAATGTTTACTAGCAGCGTGTACAACATAAAAATTTTATTTGCTTAATAAAGATAAAATAATAGTTGTCATATGAAATATAGCTGACAAATTATATATTATATTTTAATAGAAAGTTTACAGTTAAACAAAAGAACCTCAACCTTTCATAAACTCTAAATTATTCCTATAACAGTCTAATTAGACAGTCATGATAATCAGTAAGAATATTGCTGAAGTAAATGTCCATGGGCTCAAGTTTCAATTGATTTCCTATACCATGCAAATTCTGACTGACAATCTTGCACTCTAAGTGAAAAGACTCATGCACGAAATGTCACATTTCTTGATTTATTCCTAAATCAGTCAATATAACATCTTTTCCTTCTGAACCTAGAGTCATTTACCTTGTTCAATGGGAAGAAGCAAAACTTTGACCCCAAATGATAAAACTAATTAATGATCAGCTTATCAGAAAATCCTAAAGTATTTGCTTTTTTCTCTAAGTCTCATTTTTTAAACAGTGCCACCTTTAATATGGTATAAAAAAATATACCAATAATAACAGATTGAAAAAAGATATCATGATCTCAAAAGCTGGAATGTTCATATGCACACATGTCTATATTGGCATGCTACAAAAGTCATTTTACCTTGAATCCTTTCTATTTTTTCCTAGTTTTGGATAGAAGCAAAAGAGACAAAAAAAGCATTAAAAATTCAGGGAGTAAAGGAAAGCAGAGAAGTGACAGAATAATAAGACAAGACAAACATTATACAGAAAGATGCAAAGTAGATTAGAGTGAAAAAACGTTAAGAGCAAAGAGAAGGAAGGAATTTCCAGATTACAGGAAGCAAGAAATGAGGAATTAAAAAGAAATGTTGGAGAAGGAAATGGAAATGGCAACCCACTCCAGTATTCTTGCCTAGGAAATTCCATGGACAGAGGAGCCTGGCATGCTACAGTTCATGGGGTCACAAAGAGTCAGACACAACTGAGCAACCGAGCATATACGCTATTATGAGACCAAAGGAAAGAGAAAGTTCAAATTGAGAATAACTATCATATCCCATTGACATGGGATAAATGATATGGGATACTTTGCTACACAAAGTAGAGCACGATCTCTCAAGCCAAGGAAAAAGGTCGTTGTTTAGAGAAATAAAGATGCAAAACCCTTTTTTAAAAAGAGAGAGTCTTCTTATACACAATGCTTCTAAATATGCCTTTCAGTCAAGCAAAGCTCAGTTATAAATTGGTTCTATCTTAACAAAGATTTAGTCTAAAATGCACTATTGAAGTTCAGAGTTCATAGACCTCAGCTAATCAGAAAGGACCTCCACAGCACCATATTAAACTGTACTGACATGCTACTTGCTGCTGTATGAATATGTTATACATATTCATATTCAAGAATGAATATACATATATTCATTCTTATATGAATACATATAAGAATATGTATTCATCCTGATCCCTTACCTGAAACCCTAGAGTTTAATAAAGTAGGAGCTGTCTATAAACTTTTCCTAGGAACAAAAAATTCTTCATGATCACTTGAAATTATTTTAAATATTTATGTAATTATTTACCTGATGCTGTTCTTAACTGAGACCATAATGCTGTGTTCCCAGCAACTAGCAGTGTACCTGACACTTAGCACATATTCAGTAAATATTTATTGAATGGACTAAGTAACTAAAAGAGAAGGCTTAGGATAGGACTGTTTTCCTTTACTCCCTTCCTCATTCTTCCCTCAATATGAACTCTACCTAGAACAAAATGAAAAAGGTTGTACCTCAAAGAAGCCTGATTTTCATGTATTGTCATAAAAACTATAAGAAAACATATATACAAATGAAAATAGACAATGGAGGCTAAAAAATTTAAAGAAGGTTCAATTTAGATCCATCTTTTAAAGAGACAAAATGAACTGATCATCTCCTAGTCCATAAAGCAAGTCATATTTCCAAGGGAAAAAAAGAGATAGAATGAACAAAACTAAGAGACCAATCTAAGAGGAATTCTGAGGAAGAAGTTTTGGTTTGGATATGTGTGAGAGTGGTTATGCCACTGATTGGTAGAGGGAATTAAGGAGAACTAGGTTTTAAAAATAAATTAATAATTCCATTTTTGGATATGATAAGTTTGAGTTGCCTGAATAGACCTGAGGTAGCTACAACATGTGACTTACTATGACTCCTTAGGCAGGTAGGTGATCACTCTTAAGTTTGCTCACCTATAAAGCCTGAATATCACCTACCTCAACGAGTTGTGACACTACATAACAAATTGATTTGTAATCTTTGTCAAGCAAATTTCATTTCAAAAAACACTCAAATCTATTTATAAGCAAAATTCATGATTAAAATTGGTGATCTCCAGGAGGAGGAAACAGCAACCCACTCCAGTATTCTTGCCTGGAAAATTCCACGAACAGAGGAGTCTGGTGGGCTATAGTCCCTGGGGTCGCAGAGCTGGACATGATCGAGCACGCACAGCAGAGCACATATGTGTATGTATCACAGATTCATTCTGCTGTACACCTGAAACTAACACAACACTGTAAATCAACAACGCACAAATAAAATGATATAAAAAAACTGATGATCAATCTGCATAAAAGATTTATGGTCATAAATTATATGTGAAGTGTAATACTGTGAATGGTTGATAAGTTGAAGCTAATAATACTTACAAATCCCTAAAGAAGAGTTCTAAAGGTATTAATAGCTGCATTATTGAAATAAGAAAAAAGGCATCTATTTGAAGAGTATGTTTAAACACATTCAGCCCCGTTTTTTTGCAGATAAAATCAAACTGATTTTGCAAGGTATATGGAAAGGCAAATGTACCAGAATAGTCAAAATAATTCTATAATAAAAGAGAAGGATGCCATCTGATTTCAAGATTTAGCAACCAAGAGTGTGTGGTACTGGCAATGACAGTGACAGACTCACAGATCAATGGAACAGAAAAGAAAGTTCTGAAATAAACCCACATGAATATAGTCAATTGATTTTTGGCAAAGGTGCAAAGGAAATTAGTGGAGAAATGATACCCTTTTCACAAATGGTGCTGGAATAAATAAATGTCCAGATGTAAAAGTAAAACTATATGTACCATGTACCACCTTTCACAAAAATCAGTTAAAAATGAATTACAGACCTACATGTAAAACATGAAATTTATAAATTCTAGAAGAAAACACAGGAGAAAATATGGTGTGACCTAACATGTGGCACTGAGTTTTAGATTAAACACCGAAAGTACAAAACATAAAAGAAAAACCAATAAGTTGGATTTTATCAAAATTTAAACTTATATTCTGCTAAATACATTGTTGAGAGACCAAAAATATGGACTGCAAGAAAATATTTGAAAACCATCTATCTGAAAAAGGACTCACATACAGAATGCATATCAAAACAATACAACTTCAAAAACTGGTCAAATATCTGAACAGACACTTTGCCAAAGAAGATACACAGCTGGTAAATAAACATTTAGCCATTCTCTAATAACAGATGATACTGAGCTGGTAAATGTTATCAGCTCAGTATCATCTGTTATTAGAGAATGGGTAAATGTCCAAAATAGGAAACCTAACCAAACAAAAAGGACAATTACAAATGCTGGCAAGGATGGTAAGCAATGAGAATTCCGATTCATTGCTGGGTGGGCACATCCCTTTCATAAAACATTTTATATATATTTTATAGTGCCAGAAAGTAAGAAAATGTTCAAAAACCATAAGGATGAGAACAAGCCAAAGGCATAAAGGAATCACCTGAAAGAGTTTCCAATGTCAAAACTGGAACACCCCAAGAAACAAAAGAACACAGAATCTGATTACAACTCAAAGTATTAAATGAATATCAATGAGTCCATATTGACATAACTAAATACATAAATGAGGGATAAAAATCTCCTATATTGAAGAATCACAAATAATTTTTATGTATATTCTCCACTAAGAAAGGTAGAACTCAATTAACCAGGACTTCCCTGGTGGTTCAGTGGTTAAGAATCCGCCTTCCAATGCAGGGCTGGATCCCTGGTCATGGAATGAAGACCCCAAATGCTGCGAGGCAACTAAGCCCATGCACCACAACCAGAGACGCCTGCATGCTGCAACGAAGACCCAGCACAACCAAAAAACTTAACCTCCTAGCCCACACTCTCCAGCCCCACCATTGAGTATAGGCTACACTTTAGTGATCTACTTCAAAGAGTTTAAAAGAGGAAAAAAAGTATAAAAGAGGATAGAAGAGTATAAAAGAGGAATGTGGGTAACTTTACAGTGAAGAAACACGGCAAGCACTACCTTGACTGGGAGAACAAAATTAATATCCCCGGCTGAGAGTCACGTTGACAGACTATAATCTTGAAATGATGTGATAAAAACGGCATTTCACTTCTGTACTGCTGCTGCTGCTAAGTCATTCTGTACTATTTGCCCCATAAAACCAATACATCAGTCTAATCATGAGAAAAACTTCAGAAAAACTGAAATTGAGGAACATTCTATAAAATACCTGACCAGTACTCCAAAAAACTGTCACATCATCAAAAACAAGGAAAGTCTGAGAAAATGTCACAGACCAGAGTAGGCGATGGAGACACAGTAACTACATGCCTATGGAATCCTGGATAGGATCATGGAAAATACAAAGGACATTAGAGAAAAGTAGTGAAATCTGAATCAAATATGAAGTGAAGTGAAGTTGCTCAGTGGTGTCCGACTCTTTGTGACCCCATGGACTGTAGCCTACCAGGCTTCTCCGTCCATGGGATTTTTCAGGCAAGGGTACTGGAGTGGGTTGCCATTTCCTTCTCCAAGGGCTCTTCCTGACCCAGGAATTAAACTCGGGTCTCCTGCATTGCAGGCAGACGCTTTACCCTTTGAGCCACCAAGGAAGACCATATGGCCTACAGTAAATAGTTGTATAACAATGTTGATTTCTCTCCTGTGACATATATATCATAGTAATACAAAATGATAGCAATAAAAAAAAACTGGGTGAGTGTTATATAAACTTTGTATTATCCTTACAACTATTCTGTAAATCTGAAAGTATTCTAAAATGAAAAGTTTATTCTTAAAAAAGTCCAGGTAAAGACAGTGGAGTGAAATCTGAACACAAATCCATCTACCCCATCACATACCACTTGAACAGAAGATAAAAATTAATCAAACTGTAGAGGAAGCAGGACAACATGTAGTAATTTTTTAAAGTAAGGACAAGGTGGAGGGTGGAAAAACGATTTTGAACTGGTTCAACTAACTTATCTTTTTACACATGAAAATAGGTATTGAGAAAAGACAGTGACCTCACCAAATCCTAGGAATTTTTCACTAATACCACACAGCTTAGAAATAACCTTAGAGACCAATGAGTTGAGTAGACAGCCCAAGGAAAAGTTAAGAAAATCTTTCTGTATTATGAGGAATCTTTACAGATGAAGCAAAAATCATCATTTTGTTTGCCTGTTTCTTTTTACTACACTGGTGTAACAAATAAAAGCCCCAAAGTACTACTCCATGGAGTCAGGATATTCACAACAAGAGACAGAGTGGCCCCTCAGTGCAGTGCAAGACACCAAACAAAACTTCACAAGCAGAGGACAGGATCTTAAACAAAATGGGTATTCAACCCCAAAGAGGTCTTCCCAACCTCTGCTCCTACCCCACTGCCCTAGGGCAATGTGGAAAGGTGGCCCAGAAGCAACACCTAGCCAAGAGTCAGAGGAGAAGGCAAACAGGTGTCAAATAATATGAAATATTTATCAAGGAAAATTCATTTGCACCATATCAGAACAGATAAAAGTTCTTGATGATTCTAAGTATGAGCAAGATAAAAGAGAAATGACAAGTCAATTATGAATTCACCACAAACACATGACAAAGTATCATGCAGATGAGATAAAGATCACAATATAAAAGATAACAGTGACCAAGAGAAAGAAGGAAGCTGACCTATTAATGGTTGGCATTTTAGAAAAGCATAAGAACATGAATTCAATAAAACAAATTTCAAAGAGAAGATGCCAAAACAAAAGAGTAGATGAAGAGGAAAACTGAAAACTAAAGGATAGACCTGAAACTGATGTAATTTTAAAAAGAAAGAAAAGAAAGCCTGAAGAAACATTGAGAATAAATAAACAGACAAATATTTAATAAATGAAGTAGAAAGAACAGGCGATGGGATTGTAAAATTGGAAGTACTAACATACAGGAAAGGCTTGAGACTGTCACAATGAATGCACAGAAAAAAACAGGAATTAAAATAATTATTGAATTGATAATAGATGAGGATCAAAGTGCCTATAATAATAAAGTCTCTAAAATAAAAAACCACAAAACCAATACAATATTGTAAAGTAATTAGCCTCCAGTTAAAATAAATAAACTTATATTA
This sequence comes from Tragelaphus eurycerus, assembly GCA_935064755.1. Classification (NCBI taxonomy): domain Eukaryota; kingdom Metazoa; phylum Chordata; class Mammalia; order Artiodactyla; family Bovidae; genus Tragelaphus; species Tragelaphus eurycerus. The sequence continues at coordinate 12,201,663 of CAKXYN010000038.1, forward strand.
AAAAAATAAAAAAAAATAGAAAACCAAAAATAAAATAAAATTAAAAAATCTAAAATTTCCCTGAAATAAAGGAAGAATCAAATAGTCTTTAGAAAAGGCATGCTGTGATTCTAAAAATATTATTACATAATAATCAATACAAACATCCTGATTAAGTTGTTCTACTTCATGAATAAAGGAAAATCCTTCTGGTACCCAGGCAGGAAAAAATAAACTACCTCTAAGTGAGGGAAAAAGGAATATAATTGATGCTAGACTTCTTTTCAGACAAACTTGATGTCAGAAAAGTCAGTAACATTTTTTACAATGTTTAGAATGAAAAATACTTGAGCCAAGAATTTTATTCATAACCACTTTGAATATAAGGATAATAAAAAGCAAGTCTGGAGCATATTAAAGTTTAGAATAAAGTATTTATAAACCCTTCCTTAAAAGACTATTTGAAAATGAAATTTGGTCACCCAGGAATTTCCCACAATAAAGAACTCAGGTGTAAAAATGCCATGTATGATAAAAGGTCCAGCAATGACTCTTAATTCTTTAAACTATAAAATTAAGGTTAAACCCAGAGAAGCACTTTGGCTATTGTATCCAATTTAACTTTATAAAATTTTGGAAAGTAGAATTCATAAAGAAAAAGAAAAAAAGGAGTTTAAAATTATTATTTATTTCATAGCTGAGTCAAATAATATTGTTTAACTAAAGCACTACATAAAAAATATTGATGAGAATGTTTTTCAGTCTCTTTTCTTAAATTTAAAAGGATCCTTAGGGAATTAATATATCTTACTGAGAGAAAATGGGGCTTCCGTGGTGTCTCAGATGGTAAAGAAACTCCCTGCAATGCAGAAGACCTGGGTTCAATCTCTGGGAGAAAAGAGTACCTCAGGTTCAAAATTTTCTTCAGTTTCACAACTGATTATTACTCTTAAATTCAAGTAATATTTATATAGAACTGCTACAAGTACTTTTCAATACTTATTAAATCATTTAATCCTCATAACAACCAATATAAAAACAGCCACTACTTCCACATTTTGTAGTTCCAGAAAGTGAATACTTTGTCCATGGTTATACAGCTAGGAAGCAGAGTCAAAATTCAAAGACAGGTAACTGGGTGTGGAATCTATGCTCTTCACCTCGATAATATAATGCCTCTCATAAAACAGAATGTAGAAAATGAACTAATTTTTATCAAATTAATTCTATTGGGTTTCCCTGGTCGCTCAGTGGTAAAGAATCTGCCTGTGATGCAGGAGACACAGGGGATGCAGGTTCAATCCCCGGGTTAGGAAGATCCTCTGAAGAAAGAAACGGTAACCCACTCCAGTATTCTTGCCTGGAGAATTACATGGACAGCAAGCCAGACAGGCTACCGTATATAGGGCTGCAAAGGGCTGGATACAACTTTAGCAACTTAGCATGTTGCAAGCATCTATTCAATCATCAACCATCTATCCTTCCAGACAGTAGTTTATATAAGCAAAGAAAAATGTTTGGAATAATGTTTCCGTATTGATAAAGATAGTTTTTTGGGAGTAGGCAGTGTAGAATTCAGCTAATATTTTTTCCTTTATTTTTATTTGTCAATGAATTTAATGTTTATAACAAGTCTATCTACTTTTTGAATGAGCCTTCAAAAAAAGCCTTTAACAAAAACCAAATCATGCTATCTAGTCACAACCTGAGCACTGCAACATTAATTACTTAATGCTTGCTGTCAAATAAACCACCGCTTTTTTTGGTACCTTTTTGGCTTTTTTGTCCACACCATGTGGCTTGTGGGATCTTAGATCCCCAACCAGGGATCAAACATGTGCCTCCTGCATTGAAAGCATAGAGCCCTAACCACCAGACTGCTAGGCAACTTCCCACCATGTTCTAATTAGTATTTGACTGTGATCCCTCAGACAGTCTAGAACAACGCTGGGCAAAAGAAACATTCAATAAATATATGGAGGGATCAACATAAAATACTAGATTATTATAGTCTATAGATGCTCTAGGGCCTTTCTACCCAAAGTGGACTTCTTAGATTAGCATCATTTGCATGATCTGGGAGCTTGGCAAAAGGCAGAATCTCAGGCCCTGCTCCAGACCTATCTATCAAGAATCTGCATTCTTGATAGATAACAATATTACCCCATGATTGGAGGGTACATTAAAACTGAATTACTTCATTCCAGTGCACTGTTTCTCTAAAAAAGTGAAAGTGTTAGTTGCTAGGTCGTGTCTGACTATGATCCTATGGACTATGGCCTGACAGGCTTCTCTGTCCGTGGGATTCTCCAGGCAAGAATACTCAAGTGGGTAGCCATTCCCTTCTCCAGGGGATCTTCCTGACCCTAGTTTCTCTAAGTGTGGTCCAGTATTTATCTATATCAGAATCATCTGGATAGCCTGCTAAAAATGTAGATTCTCAGGCTCTACCCTATTTCAGGAATCATTAAGACTCACAACTAAAAGAAGTAAAAAGTACTGGAGACTATAAATGAGCACAGCAAGCAGAAAGCAGTCAAAGAACCCAGAGAGCTGAAATAAATCAAGAAGGAGATAATAAGAAGGAGAGGAAGAAAAGAGGAGTCACAAAAGAAAGCAGAGTAAGGGCATCAACAACAGCACTGTGAAGAAATAAAGTCACTTTACTGAATGTTCCCCTTCCTTCCTCCCTCTCTGCCTTTCGTTTAGTGACTGAAAACTACTAGCATGACAAAAGTCCTAGAGAAAGACTGGGGATATGGAATTTACCACTGTCATTATAATATTTTTGAACATGTAACCATCACATAATTCATGCACTTTATAAATGCTCCTGATGTCATATGTGGTTTTACAAGCATACGTACAATTTTAGAGACATTTCCATATGCTTGGCTCGTGCAATTGCTTCATCTCTCTCCTCATTGGCTAACTGCAGTCGAGACATAATAGCTTCATCACGTTCTTTCTGTGCAAGATACACCTCTTCAACCAGAGCTACCAAAATACATAGTTCAAAATTAATTAGAGAATACAGAAGAAAATGCATACTTTTAGCAAAAATAAAAAAATTCTTTTATTCAACTGAATTAGCATCAATTAACCACTTGAGAAAACATTCTTTTAAAGCTACTGCAAAAGTGAGATACCATTTCATACCCATAAAATAAAAAATTAAAACATTAAATAATAAAAAATATTGAGCTTGTGAAATAACAGAAACACTCAAATATATTGCAGATAGGCATATGTATTTCTACAACCATCTGAAGAGCAATTTGGCAATGCTGAAGCTGTGCCTCGTTTATAACCTGGCTAATCCCCTCTTTGGTGTGAAGCACATGAGAAATTCTTGCACATGAGCACAAGGAAAGAAGTATAAAAACGTTTAGGAAGCATGTATAAAAATGTTTATCTCAACATTATATAATAACAAAAACTTACAAATAACCTAATGCAGAATAATTGGAGCAGGAATAAATTTCTATACATTAAAAGTGGAATACAATGCAGCATTTAAATGAGGGTTGGCATTTCCTTCTCCATAAAATGAATTAACTATAGAGAAATGGACAAATCTCAAAAATGAACATCTGAAAAATACAGGAAGTTGCAAAATAAAGCAAATCTAACTATTGTGGATAGACAAAATTAGTAAAAATATTCAAATGAACATGAAAATGATAAACACCAAGTTCAGGACAGTAGTTACCTGAGTAAGATGATGAAAGAAGAGGAAAGAGGCGAGGACATGAGTGCACACTAGTTTAGCATGGCACATCTCCAGAGGCACCATTTATATTGATTACAATACAAATGACTTCATTTACATTTCTGCAGCACTATCGAAGGAGCTCATATGTTATCTGAAATTGTCATTTCTCAAGCTGAATTTCTACTTGAAATTTTACATAACTTAAGATATCACTGCAATTTTAGAAAGGGGCTTAAATACTTATATCACTGAAGCACATTTATTTATACTGTCAAACCACAAAATAAACTTGGAAAGACATTTGACACATTCCTTTAGGTCACAGAATACTGAGTTTTGTACCAAGATTTGTCATAGATTAATATACTTTTAACCAAGATAGTTACTTTTATATTACTTAAAATATAAGCAGTAAAAAAGAAACCCTGAGAAAAAAATCAACTATATCTTTTCCATAATAGAGTGTAAAATGGAACATGCAATGGTAAAACAAAAGGCACAACCATTTCTAAGAAGCTGAGCCTGGGGCAAGATAAATATTCAATAAATTAATTAATTCATCAAATATTTATATAGTTCCTGTGGCAGTCATCAATCCAGTTTTAAGGAATACGAATATAATGGTCCTAGAAGTCCTTATCACCCTGCAGTATACATTCCATTACAGGAAAACAGACAATAGTGAGAAAAACAGACCAAAAATTAGATAGGTACGTATGGAGACATATTGCTTTAAAGGAAAATACATAGAAAAGAGAATGATTTGGTACATGTGGATTAGAGCAGACTATTTTAGAAAGAGTGGTCAGAAAAGATCTTTTTAAATAAGTGACATTTCAGTACATTTAAATAAAGGAAGAAAACCATATTTATATTTGAAAGTAGATGAAGTTGAAGAAAAACTGCGACTAAGGCCCTAGAATATTGGTGAAACAACATCAATATGACTGGAGCACAGTGAGAGAGGGTGAGAGTTCTTGGGGATCACACTACAAGTCATAGCAGGGAATTCAGATCTGTTACAAAGCATCCGACATGACTTAGAGACTAAACGACAAAATATGACGGTAGCAATGGAGGTTTATGAGCAAGGAAATGACAGACTCACATATATGTTTAAAAACGAATTCTGGCTTCTGGGTGAGAAATTGTTCATAGGTGGGGCAAACATGGAAGCAGATTCCAGTAGAGAGACATAGGAGTGATCTATGCAAGAATTCACATCAATAACCCGCAAGAATAACCCTTTCCCTGAAACTTAAAGCTCAGTTCAGTTCAGTTCAGTTCAATAACTCAAGTCATGTCTGACTCTTTGTGACCCTATGAATCACAGCACCCCAGACCTCCCTGTCCATCACCACCTCCTGGAACTTAAAGCTACCCAGAAGTAAATATGCCACCCTAGAGAAATGACTTCCAGAAAAATAGGCACAAATTGATCAGATCTGTGTTTTAGAGGAAACACCCAGAGATTAGCATTCAGAGTGTCTGAAACAGCGATCAGAGAAAAGCTGTTGGATTGTATATGCCCCTTAATCCAACATTAGATTTTATGAGTCCAGGTGAGAAATAATGAAATCCTGGATTAAGGCAAGGGTAACAGAAAAGAGAAAGAAAACTGATTCAATTCATAACAAAAACTTAAGCACGTATCAAATTTTCAAGGAGAGAAAAATAGGACTGGTGACTTCACTAAGGTACCCCTCCATCTATCAAAAGATAATCTTCATAAAACTCTGAGGAAAACAGGTTAATCTTCTCCTTCCTGCTGCCACATAGATTCCAAGGGGGAAGGGGAGTCTTAGTCCAACATTTAAGGAAAACTGGAGTCTAGTTCTAGCCTACCTTCCTGCATCCTCTACCATTATATTCCTTCTAGGTCAGTAGTTCACAAAATACAGGATGTGAAATACATTTTTAATAGTTATGTGTCATTTTAATGTATGTTATAAAAATATAACTAGCACATTAAACCTATACTTTATCCTTTATATGTGAAATCTAAAAAGAAATGATGCAATTTAATTCAATTAAGAATTTCCAATCTTCAAAGATGCTGATAAGGAAAAAAAAAAAAAAGAGAGAAGCCACAGACTGGAAGAAAATAACTGCAAAGTATGTATCTGATAAAAGACTTGCATCTAGAATGTAATTTTAAAAACTGTCAAAGTCAAATAACAAGGAAAGCAAACAATTAAAATTTGGAAAAAAACTTGAAGACTTTTTATCAGATATACTGATGGTAATAAGCACAAGAAAAGGTGTTCAACATGTTCAGTCATTAGAGAAAATTCAGCTACTCCATTCAAAAGCATTTACCCCCCAAAAAAGTAAAGATCATGTCCATGCAAAGACTTAAACATAAATATTCATGGCATCTTTATTTATAATAGTAACAACTCAGAAACACTCCAGACTTCTAGTAACAGATGAATGGATAAGCAAACTATATAACAAATTGTGCTAGAACAACTGGATATCCACATGCATAAAATCAAATGCTTTTAACAACAGTTTAGATAAAGTTAAGAAATTCTTGCTGTAAACATAGCTTTTGGAAGATCTACTACTTTCGAGTATAATTTTCATATAGTTTTTAAGTCTATATCATTACTGTTAACTGCTTGTTTGTGGCCATACTATTCTGCTTGTATGCATCAATTCATCATGCTATTCTGCAAAAAACTTTTGCCTATAATGTAGTACACAATAGTGAGTTTTATTTTCCCCTGTTAGTTGTATACAATTTCTGGTTAGCTGTATACAATCTCTGGTCAGTTGTATACAACCCTAGAAAGGGATTAGAGAAAACAATATGAGAAATTATGAAGAATATGGGCTTTGATTCAGATCCAAGGTGTTATCACCATAAAGTTAGGCAACTTGGCTTTTTTTATATTTCTTAAATTATTTTAGTCACAGTTCAGATGTATAAAATGAATAGAATATCATCATTTTATGGTTATTAGGGAAAATTAAATGAGATGATATATAAAAGCTCTTGGTCATATAAAGTGGATTCTCAACAAACATTATTTCTATACCACTACTACCATCATCACATTCAACCCACAGTCTCACAATTTAGCTTCATTTCTAGACACATTAAAAATGTGATTTTGATTAATTTGGATCATTGCTATCTATAATCATTTCAAAGTTTCTTACTTTTTAGGCTTTTTCATTGATATGGAAAAAGTACAAATGGGAATTGAGTAAGATTTTATTCAGAATACATTCTATATTATACAGTATACTATAAAGACACATTTGTACAAAATATGATACTCTAAGATATTTAATTTTTACATTATAAAATACTTCTAATTTGTGGGTCAGATAAGATGAATAAAATGATGCTAAATAGTGACCTAGGTACCGATTAACATGTATGTTTTATTGCCCTGTAATATTCTGGCATATCAAAAGGTCAAAACACAATTTGTGTGCGTGTGAAGTCACTTCAGTCATCTCTAACTCTTTGCCACCCTATAGCCCGCCAGGCTCCTCAGTCCCTGTGATTCTCCAGCCAAGAATATTGGAGCAGGCTGCCATGCCCTCCTGCAGATCTTCCTGATGCAAGGATTGAACCTCTTATGTCTCCTACAGTGGCAGGCAGGTTCTTTACTACTTAGCTCCACCTGTAAAGTCCCAAAGCACTATTTACTAAATTTTTAATGCAATAGGCTTCTATCACTTCTGTATAATGTGATGAGATCTTTATAAAGTGACATTTAATGTAAGCTGTGTTCTACTTTATATACAATAACACTTGATTGAAAAGGTAAGGGGTTTTAATGTCTAGTTTGGAGAAGGAAATGGCAACCCACTCCAGTAGGCTTGCCTGGGAAATCCCATGGACAGAGGAGCCTGACGGACTACAGTCCAAGGGGTCACAAGAGTCAGACATTACTTAGTGACTAAATGACAACATGAAAACCCCTGAGTTCCCAAATATTAACTCTTATATGCAGCATCTGCATAGACTTAACATATTTGGTTGCCTTATGACCATCAGAATTCTTTCATGCCCACCTGTCTTTAGTTTGCTTCCTAATATTTGTGGCTTGCCTCAGCAATTCCCAACTTACTGTGACATTAGAACATTATTTCAGTGGCTTAATTCTACTTTATTAAAATTTAATGGGGTAAATAGCACACTTAGTTAATACATTATTGGGCTTCCCTCGTGGCTCAGCTGGTAGAGAATCTGCCTGCAATGCAGGAGACCTGGGTTCAATCCCTGGGTTGGGAAGATTCCCTGGAGAAGAGAAAGGCTACCCACTCCAATATTCTGGCCTGGAGAATTCCATGTACTGCATAGTCCATGAGGTCACAAAGAGTTGGACACGACTGAGTGACTTTCACTATCTGTATGCTTAAGGATAAATGCTTTACGTTAAGAGTTTATTTGGTCCTATGTGATAAAGAGAAACCGTTATTTTCTCCTCTATAATGCTGTATCAATTCTAAATATATGAATAATGTGTGCATTTAAAGGAATATTCTAAGGTTAAAATTTAAAATACCATAAAACACACATGCACACAAAATCTGATTACGCATTTTATAAATGTTATGAAAAGTTTTCCAAAAGTATTACAAAATGATAATTTCAACAACTATACTAGGTTATATGTGAAATTTGTTGATTATGAAAAACCTGATTCTTTTTCTAGAATTCAGTACTTTCAAAGAATCAATATGCAACCCTCAAACATTTTTAGTAAAGAAAACTTAATTGTAAACACAGAGCTTTTCCAAGGTAGATGACTATTACAAAGTTCACTAGAAAATCAATATAGCATTTTAGTTGGAATTTGCTCATTAAACACCCACAGCTCTAATGCAAATTATGATGGAATGAATAAAGCAAATACGTATGCTTCTTTCTTTTTATTAAATGTAAAATCTACTGTTAATTGCATCTCGTATGTCATACAAACTTTTCTCCTTAACTATTAAATAGAAGCTTTAACAAAAGTCATTAGAGATTCTCTTTCTTTGACTTGAATAAATTTCAATATTTGTTCAGTAAAGGTTCACAGCAGTTAAATTACATTAACAAATATTATTAGCTACTATGTAAGCCAACCAAGTAAAATACTTGTATTGTAGGTAAAACAAATCATTGGGTGTTTACAATAATATTTGGATATCTCCATTTTTAAACATGGTTATCAAATATCCTATAATTCTTAGTCAAATGAGAAAGATTCAAAGAGGATCACCCCAGTCCCCACCCCTAAATACTCAAATTTGTTTAGTAAGCTAATTGTTTTCTAATATGGGCAAAAGTAAATATGAAGAAGCTGAACCATACTAAGTATGAGTTTATTGAGTCAAGACAGAGTACATATTTTCTTAGTAGAATCCAAGTCTATTGACAAACCCACACGCTACACTTCTCAAACTACTTTTAAAATACAGTAGAAGTAAGACGCTTTTTGGAAAACATTCTAGTTTAAACATCAAATCATAATTCTCTAAATAACATAATTTGGAAGACAGACATTTCACAAGAAAAAGAATCCATTTAACATCCTCAAGGTAGTTATTTAAATAGAAAAGGCTGAACTGCAGAGAGGGAAGAAGAAATCATTAGGATTTGAATTTGAAACATATGAAATAATCACTGATTATAATTCAAATTCCAAAATTCTAAGCAATAAATAGAGGTAATAGTTTGGTTAAAGATGACCAAATTTCCTATTTTATGAATATTTTTTATTATTGCTTTGCTGCTTTACATGAGGTTAAATGAATTCCTTGCAAATAATATTTAATGTTTTATGAAATTACAATATGTATACATTCCAGAACCACAAATATTACACTATGTCTTAATTTCCTTAAAATTTATAATTTCTCTTTCTTGGCATAAGTTGTTTATTGTAAATTAAACACAGGTGGTAAATACCACACACCAGTAGGGAACTAACGAACATACTTCAAGTAGTTTGATTGTTCTCTTCTTGGCATTACATTGCTGAATTCTACTTATTTCTTTAGAACTTCTTTAATAAACCAGAATATTATTTTTCTACAATTGGAATAAATGTTCAACATTTTACACGATTATTCTGTAAATAACCTTTTTTGATTGAAAAATAATACACTCACTGTAAAAATGTGGAGACGGAAATATTTTGCATATTTTTGTAACTTTCTGTGTATATTTAAGATAAACAGAACATGTTTTCATATTCTTTAGTATTCGTCAAAGGTATAAAATAGAAGAGAATAGACTTTTATCATAGAGACATGACATATTTGACTGAACCAGGATGCTCCTAAAATAAGATTTTACAATTATTCACTATATGAACAGTTATTTCCAATTATTCACTATATGAACAACACTGTAATGAATATCTTTCTACACAAATCTTTATGTACGTACATAGACAATGACTCATTGGAGAAGGAAATGGCAACCCACTCCGGTGTTCTTGCCTGGAGAATCCCAGGGACAGGGGAGCCTGGCGGGCTGCCATCTATGGGGTCACACAGAGTCGGACACGACTGAAGTGACTTAGCAGCAGCAGCAGACAATGACTTAGGAAAATTCCTACAAGTATGATTACTACATTAAAAATCAGCTTTTTACTATGTTTTAAAATTTTCCTCTGTAGACTTGCTATAAATTTATACTTTCCAAGAGTATAGAAACTGCCAAAGATTAATTAGAAAATTATACAAAATACTAAGTTTAAGGAGCAAAACTATAAAACAGCAACTTTCTGGCAAAACCTGCCATCATTACATACAGGTATTTAGTACAAATAATGCAAAGACTACATAAAACACTTCCTAAAAATGTGATCTTTACATTCAAACCTTCAATATATCTGATATTAGCTACAATTTTTAATGTGAAAGAGATAAGCTTATCTCTGAAGTATTAAAATCAATTATTTTAGGCAATTTTGAAATATAATTTTAAGGGGTATTTAACGTATTTTCTGCACAGAATATACACTTTAAATTTTAATAAATACCAATGGGAAAATTCTGTGAAATATAATTGTTACCTAAACATTTTCCTCTTTAGAATTAAACATATGCAAAAAGTCAGGAATCGTTTTTTGAGAAGTCTTTTGTTATTTTTGTTTTAAATATCCAAATTGCATGATAAGCTCTCAAATGCTTGATATCATGCTAAAGTCCATAGCATGCCATACCTAGTAAAATATTTCCAATTGTTGGTTATTTTATGTATAATGGTTTTTGTTTTTTCATGTTCATTTTGTTGTTTCCACAAAAGTACAAACTTCTAGGGAGGGAGGATATAAAATTGGCCATACTCTATCTGTAAGCATTATGTGACCTACCACTCATTATAGTTTTAATACTCAAAGAATTCTACAGCCAAAGATAACAATATAATTTGCATTCTATCAATATTTCTACTTGCTGCATTTCAGATATGGACCTTTTTGTTTTAATCTGAAATAACTAGCCATATTCTTGAAATCCTTTTTTTCTTCCAAATTAATAAATATGCAACAGAGATATATGTGGTGTTCAGTTCAGTTCAGTAGTGTCCGACTCTGCGACCCCCTGAATCACAGCATGCCAGGCCTCCCTGTCCATCACCATCTCCCAGAGTTCACTCAAACTCACATCCATCGAGTCGGTGATGCCATCCAGCCATCTCATCCTCTGTATCATTATATTAATACTGTTACAGCATTTAAGTTGTAGATTAAAGGCTAGCATATTTTCTTAATGCCCTATGCACACAAACATGCTAAGTCACTTTAGTTGTATTCAACTCTTTGTGAACCTATAGCGTGGAGACTGCCAGGCTCCTCTGTTTATGAGATTCTCCAGGCAAAAATACTGGAGTGGCTTGTCATGCCTTCCTCCAGGGATCTTCCTGACCCAGGGACTGAACCTGCACCTCTTTCGTCTCCTGCATTGGCAGGTGGGTTCTTTACCTCTAGTGCCACCTGGGAAGTCCAATGCCCATTATACATACAGAGAAATGGAAATCCAATGTGTATTATTTCTTAAAAGTAATAGTATGTTATTTTCTGTTCTTCTGATATACCAAACTAAATGACTCTTGTTCTTCTTAATCATTATATGATCAGCATCATCAGAGATATGGTATATAGTAACAAATAATTTTTTACAAGAGAACAATGTACATATTTTCTTACAACAATTTTTATTTTTACATGTTAATTAGTTGGGTATCTTAATATATTTGCTACAACTAGATATAGTAGATGATATATCTATACTTTTAACATTTAAATATTAATCTGAATAGAAAAACGTTACATATTTCAGGGATTCTGTGTTCTGATGCTTTGGACAATAAACTTATATTGTCTCTACCAAAAATAAATGAAAATTCTCTGTAATAAGAAAGACTTAATTGTTTTTACTAGCAGTCTAAATTTGGATGCACAGAAAATAATTTGTTTACCGAGAAAAGGTGGATTAACTGCTTGCAGAATCAGTATGGTATGCTAACTAATAAGCAAACTACATAACCACCGAATTATATGTAAAATGTAACTAAGAAATAGATAGATTTATATAAGGAACTAAGGAGTTCTTTGGCTAAAACCCAATATTGGCCTTATTTCAGTTTAATTGGAAGAGGATCTCAAATTCATCTTCTCCATGAGATATCAGGAACCTGGATTTCTCTTTGTACCAAAGGTTAATAAGAAATGTGTCTGCAAAAGTCAAACAGCATTAAATACCAAAAACTGATTATTATTCTACAGCAGTTGTTCTGTCATTCATAATCTCTCCATGCTCCAACCTTCCACAGCTAATCTTTAATGGATGACATGCAAGAAAGAAAAAAAACATATAGAGGAGAGATTCTAAAGATAAGGTTTAAGAAATAGAAAAATAAGGCTTTTAAAGAAATATAAATATTCTAAATACCACAAAAATAACTTAAAGAAACTAAATAAATATTCTTTGTGCAGAAATTCACACATCATCTGTATACTATAAATGCAATAGGTTAATAAAAATTAAGACATTAAACACTAAAAAATGTCCGCTGAGATTGTTTCAGAAAAATGAAACGTTTATTAACAAATTATTTTTAAAAGTAATAACATCACTCACCTATGAGAAATTAAATTAAGTGGATGCAAATAAGGTAATACAATACTATCTCTGTCAAACTCAATTTAAATAAATGAAATTTTTAAGTGTTTGTGATTTAATCACTTGTATTTAGATGAGAAAAGATACTTACTTAAAGGACAATGTTTCAGTTGTGCTTCTCTGAAATATCTCCCAGTATCTGAAGGTCATACATGCCAATAATTTACATCATATTATCCACATGTATAATTTAATGAATTAAAACACAGTAAGATCTACGTAGCATATATTTTCCTTTATTTTCTTTTTGGTAGAGATTTTTAAAATTTTCATATTTCCAAAATTTCCAAACAAAGTTAATTCTGAAAAGTCAGGGAAAACTAAAATCTATGTGGATAAAATTAAGTAAATAAAATATATATTTTTAACATGGAATATAAAAAACAGAACTATATATAAGTAACTATGAAATAGTTATTTATATTAGCTACACTTGATATGCCCCCTATTAGATCAAGAAGTCTTAAGGAAACAAGATGCTAATATCATCTTCTTATCATCATAATTACCACTTATTGAGTGCTTTCTAATGGGTTAACTACTTCATAAACATTATTTCACTTAAATGTCACAGCAACCTATTAAGTAGGTTTTAACCAAATCTTAGTGAGGCTGTCACTTACACATGATAAGTAGTAAAAAGATTAGAACAAAGGTCTGAATCCAAAGTCTAAGTAAGCATTTACCACCATCTACTACAATGACGTATTATGAATAAGAAGTGACTGCAAACAAAAAGACATGTCTGAAATACCAAATCTGTCTTATTTGCTGATGCATATTTAGTGCCTAGCACAGTGTCTAGTATATACAAACCCTTCAATATATATTTCTGGTTTAACTTTTAAAGAAGTCAGCATAGTTCCAATTAAATGCCTACTAAAAGTAGGGGTGGTGATGCTGCTGCTGCTGATGTCAAAAAAGAAGGGAAAGGTAAAAAGTCAACCATTTGAGATTTTATCAAGATATAGGATACAACTGCACTTCAAACTCATGAAATCACTTTACAATGATAGTACATTATTCACATTAAAAACTAACAGAGAAGCAAAGGAAACAGTAACAGTCTACATGAAGGTTTACCATTAAGTATATATCAGATTAAAACCCAAACCTCGTGCATCCTATTTCATTTCAGATCCATATTTAAGTAAAATGTATTAGTGATAATACATTTTTCAGGAATTTTTCTCATCATCCAATCCTGGTTTCCAAACCTTCTTCTTTCACTTTTCTCTTTATTTCCCTCTTAAAATCTATTAACAGTAAACTATAAATTCTAACTGAAATCTAAACAGAATAAAAATATTATCATGACTTCTGATATTATCAAAGGTTTAAGAATTTCATAAAGATAAAAGTAACCAAATATTAATATTAGCTACAATTTACTGAGTACCAGTTATATCCTAGGTGTTCTATATATTATCTCTAATCCTTAAAATAATCTGGTAAATTAGTTAATATTTACATCTGACATGGGAGAAAGCAAACCAGGAGAGGCTAATAAGTAACTTGCCCAAAGGCACATGGTCGGTATTAAGGGTCAAAGCTGTGATTTGAACCTTAGTCCATCTGATTTCAAAGCTTATAGTCTTCCCATTGCTTCACTCTGTCTCACAGAGTACTGTGAACATTCTGTTTTTATATGGTTTTGATTATATAAGATTCTTATTCTTATGCAGATGACACCACCCTTATGGCAGAAAGTGAAGAGGAACTAAAAAGCCTCTTGATGAAAGTGAAAGTAGAGAGTGAAAAGGTTGGCTTAAAGCTCAACATTCAGAAAACGAAGATCATGGCATCTGGTCCCATCACTGCATGGGAAATAGATGGAGAAACAGTGGAAACAGTGTCAGACTTTATTTTTCTAGGCTCCAAAATCACTGCAGATGGTGACTGCAGCCATGAAATTAAAAGACGCTTACTCCTTGGAAGAAAAGTTATGACCAACCTAGATAGCATATTCAAAAGCAGAGACATTACTTTGCCAACAAAGATTCGTCTAGTCAAGGCTATGGTCTTTCCTGTGGTCATGTATGGATGTGAGAGCTGGACTGTGAAGAAGGCTGAGCACCGAAGAATTGATGCTTTTGAACTGTGGTGTTGGAGAAGACTCTTGAGAGTCCCTTGGACTGCAAGGAGATCCAACCAGTCCATTCTGAAGGAGATCAGCCCTGGGATTTCTTTGGAAGGAATGATGCTCAAGCTGAAACTCCAGTATTTTGGCCACCTCATGCGAAGAGTTGACTCATTGGAGAAGAATCTGATGCTGGGAGGGATTGGGGGCAGGAGGAGAAGGGGACGACAGAGGATGAGATGGCTGGATGGCATCGCTGACTCTATGGATGTGAGTCTGAGTGACCTCCGGGAGTTGGTGATGGACAGGGAGGCCTGGCGTAGTGCAGTTCATGGGGTCACAAAGAGTCGGACACGACTGAGTGACTGATCTGATCTGATCTGATCTGATTCTTATGAATTATACAATCAACTGAGGGGGAGAGAAGATGAACTAATACATATATGTTACATAATAGAAACATAAAAATAAATAAGGGGAAAATCAGAAAGACAAGAAAAACAGCACAGGTAAAATGGCAAAATTTGATCAAAGCCATTACATGGATTTCATAGAATTTTGGTTTATATAATCTTTATGTGTCAAACCTATCGCAGGAATGATTTTAAGATTAGAGAGCAAGTAACAACAACAACAAAAAATCACATCTTTTAAAAGTAACATTTACTTTTTCTAATACTAAATCTAATCTACACTCACTGCAAAAAACCTGAAAAGGCAGAAAACTGGTAACTGAAGCATTTACACATCCATTTACAAAACTAAAATTTGACTCTAATTTTATATTACATATATGTATATATAGTTTTTTAACAAGAACTATATCAAGAATACAGCTTCCCCCTAAGTTTCACTTAATTTTGAGTCATAAAGTTTTTCTCATATCATTATTCTTCATAAATGGTTTTAAATTATTGCATGATGTCTCATACCATAAATGTACCTGAATTTATTGCTATCATAACTAATACTGATACAAATATTCTTATTTATATAAATATTTACAAATCATATACTTAGAGAAAATGGCTATTTCCTTAGAATATCACATATTTTAATTATCATTTTATTTGAAAAAAAACCATAGATGTACATCTTTGTATCCTATTTGCAATTTTCAATGACCAGATGTTTTAGCATGTATTTAATATGGAATATTTTGATTTAAAACAGTATTACTTAGCTCCAGAGAAACTATACAGCACTTTCATTTTCATCAACTTAGGACGTTACAGAAATATACTAAACATCTTTCAAACATTCAACATTAAAGTATTTTGTCATTAATGAGAAAATTTGATTAACAAGAATCATAAAGCAATCAAATTCTTTCCATCTTATGCAGGCATGATTCATACTGTTTAGTCATAGGGAACCCTTAAATATATACCAATAAATAAATATTTAAAGTATATGATTAGCTATACTATACAAAAGTTTAAAGAGTAAATATTAATGCATAATCAGTTTTCCCCTCTAAGAGATAAATGAGCTATGTAGACATATTAATTCATGATTTTCAATAAATCACAATGGCCTAAACCTTAACAAATTATATCTGAAAGACATATACAAAGTTAAATTATAACGCAAACACTAAAAACAGATGTACTTCTTATAATACCATTCCAGCAATTAGTACACATATATGATTATAAAAAGCCAAGAAACTTAAGTGTTCTAAATTTATATTTCAACTATCCATTTTAACATACTGTTAATTTTCCTTAAAATACATTACTTTCATATTTTCCCACTAAAAAAGAAAAAAAATTCACAGTAGTTTAACATTAATAGAAAAACAAATATCTGGTATTTGGCTGGAATATTTATTTCTCATCATCTTTGTTATATTTTCTTAGTGATGTTCTACTTTGCACAGTAAAGTTTTGAAGACATATTATACCTGTTAATGTATCTCTGACCTAAAATATCAGAATTCTTTCATGTAAGTCAACCAGGTTAAGTGATTTATAAAGTGATTTAGGGAAGGAGAGAAAACAAGAGAAAGAGTCCATCAGAGAAAATTGACCATATCTGTAACACATCATGGATACATTTAAAAAATTTTCTCCTTACAAAGACCTGTGAATGAACATAGACTCCACAACATACTTTAGGCAGTCATTTATAATCTTAAACTCAGGCAATCTTTTACTTTAATCTTTTCAGGGAATACATTATCTTCATCATCATCTATCTCATCAGACGAAAATTAATTCACAAAACAGATTTTTGAATCAAATGTAGGTTTCCACTGGCAATGAATATATGACTATCTTCATATAAAGAAGTATTTCCTCTCAACAAGCTAAAACAATAAGTGGTATCTGAACTGCTGGGATGAAAGGTAGAGGCACTGGTAATCATTATTTCCCCTTGTTTGTTCAGGCCCTTCCAACAAAACAAACAACCTTTTTGTGATTGGATTGACATGGTGTTAACAATGCATTTAATGCCCAAATCAGTATGAATACAGGTAAAGCTCTCACTAATACCAGTACCAGGATGTTAAAGCCACCTATTTTCTAAGCAGCCCAAAAAAAAAAAAAAAGAGCCAGAGCTTTCCCTCCTTTGGCAAATAAGTTAGCATGCTAGTATTCACCAAGCCACATCAGATAACAGCTTTGCGTATGATTTTTAATGCCATATATTAATACTCATATGCGATACCTGCTGTCTTTTCAGCAATTTGAGCTTCTGTTGCTTTTTCTTGGAGTTCCAGTTTAAGCTTCAGTTTTCTGTGCTCTTTATCTTCTTTACTCAGTTTTTCTTGAAGCTAAAAAACATTGAAAAAAACATGGATTCTTACGAATATATCCCTTGCACAAATATAATTAATCCCAGTGTTAATTTTTACTTTCTCTAAACCCTTATAGAATAACATATTAACTTTATGAATATATAACTCTTGGGAAAAATCAATCTTTAAGGCTTTAAGATAATTTACAAAATAATAATTACCTGAAATGACATAAAAATTATAAAAACATTTTAATATTCACTTAATAGGCAAATGAAATTAAAGAAGGAACATTATTATTATTAAATATACTGCAACAAAAAGCAATCTGATAAATTCTTTTGTCTTAAAGCAAAAGACTTGGAAGGGACCATTGTAATAAAATAAAGGATAGCACAAATTACAGCTTCTCTTAGTAATTCTAATATTTTGAAACAAAATTAATTAAGATAATAATCTTAATATTTGATACAAATCTCCCTTTGAGAATGCTATGCCATCAACTTCCATTTAAATTGGCACTGGCACCTGATTCATAATCGGTATGCAATAAATAACTGCCAGATGAAAGTAGAGAAAATGTCTCATGCTTTCATATGGAGTCCTTCCAAATGTTTTATTTTTAATTTCTCCCTCGGCTTTTGTCGTTTGTGTTGTTTTCCATCAGACATGATCGACACTCCTAACATCATGTTTCAGTTTGATTAGGTCAAACAAATAGAATATTAGAATCAGAAAAGTATATAAAGGTTAAAAAAAAAAAAACAGCAAGCATAGAAAATGAACATTATTTAATAACATTACTTAAAGCTCAAAGGAATGTAACTAGAAAAAGAGTCAGAAGTGACATGACAAATTAGATTGGACAAAATACAGCAACATAAGATAACACAAGGTAAATGACAACATTCCCAAGCCTTGCTACTTTAAAGTTTACATATAATACTGAGGTGAAATATAGGGCACAGATACCACAAGTAAAAAAAGTTAAGAAAGTAACATGAAACCAATGAAGTAAAACTTGAATTTTATAGGCACCTACGAAAAGTACTACAGATTATGAAAAAGCAAGTGATATTGCAACCCACCAAGGCAGGAAACAAAAGAAATGGCTTTTCATAGCCCATGTCTCAATTCAATCATACCCTGAATGGCATGGTATGGCAAAGGCATAAAGCTACTGTTCTAGGATTATGATGAGTGACAAAGCAAACTTAGAAGGCCAATAACTAAAAGTATGCTCTACAATTATCAGACTTTCTATACTGTACCTTTTTATTGCTTGCTTTGAGAATGTTCAATTCTTTTAGAAGCAATACTATTGTCTCATCTTTACTTAAATCTGAAGTAACCTGACAAGGATTCATACATTCGCAATGAAAATCATTACTTCTGTGGTCCATGATGCTGTAATGAAGAAAACTATTAAAACGATATACACATAATTTCCACTCTACAGGATCTATACATTTTATACTTCAAACAGGGGAAACAAGTTTAACAATAAATATGCAAAATTACTTAATTTAAAATTTCTCTTAAGAAAATACTATGGATGAAAAAGCATAAACATCACAAATTCACAGAGGTACTAACATACCAATTTCACAAGGAAGAGTTGAATCTGGGAAAAACATTTGGTAATAACTATAAAGATTCATGGCTCAGACGGTAAAGCATCTGCCTGCTATGTGAGAGTCCCGGGTTTGATCCTGGGTTGGGAAGATCCCCTGGAGAAGGAAATGGCAATCCACTCCTGGACTCTTGCCTGGAAAATCCCATGGATGGAGGAGCCTGATAGGCTATAGTCCATGGGGTCACAAAGAGTCGGACACGACTGAGCAACTTCACTCAAACTCAAAAATAAAGATTCATGCAGGAGACCCAGGTTTGATCCCTGAGTCAGGAAGATCCTGGGGAGAAGGAAATGCCAACCCACTGCAGTACTCTTGCCTGGGAAATCCCACAGACAGAGGAGCCTGGAGGACTAGTCTGTGGGGTCGCAAGAGTTGGACAAAACAGCGACTAAACCACCACCACCACCATAGAGATGCATGGTTCAGTACAATTAAAGAATTCAGTTTTTAAAGGGTTATGAATATTAATTAAATTCGTACTTTTGGTCAGGACTCTAGATACATTCTTACTTTTCTGAAACTGGGAACAACAAATAATTTTTCATTATAAATGACAGAATATGATATTTTCATTATTAAAATTACAGCATATTAAAAATGAAAACCTATTCCTTTAACACTTAGGGGTAAGCAAAATAAATTTTTGACAATGTGTATATTATTTGAGAACAATGATTAACTTGTTAGCAAGTACTATAAAGGACAGGAAGGAAAAAGTAGATGACTTTAGCCCAATCTCTACTATTTACCTTTCCTATGTGGTTATAAAGTTTATCACCTCTTCATTCATCCCTCCTCCCCAAAAATATACTCCAGTCTGCACAATATTCATAAACATACCTATTTCATAATTTTTAAGTAAATAGAAACAGGTATTCCTATATAAAACTCTGTTAAAAAGTATTCCATAAATATGATTTTGTATAGACTGAAAATACAATATTTATATTTCAATATAATTATAAATTAGTCATTGAGAATCTTTAAATGTAGCAATATTTGCATAGTACATGACTAATTATCAAAGTATTTTACTCTTATAGGCAAAAGTCACAGGTGTCACAAATTCAAATCTCTTCATAAAATAGGTAGGTAAAGTGCATGGACAGAAACTACAAATGTAAAATATCAAGGAATGAAAACGGGTGAGTAGATGACCCTTCTAAAAGAAGTCAAACTCATTTAAATGAAGAACAGTGCTGATCAAAGGCAAAACATATCTTTGGGCTTGTCTATTCGTGGAGCTGCCAGGTTATGGTTCTGATGAAAAATATACCATTTTCATCAATGTAATAGTTATTTTCAGATCCTTAATGAAAGGTCACTTAAAACAATACTCAACAAAATATAAAACCTCAGGACCAAACAAACAAAAACAAAACAAGTAAAAAAAATCCTTATGACCTTCATTCAGGCTCATCCTGTGCTTTTTCACTCAGTGATTTAGACACATTACATTAACGTAATGAAAATAGCACAAAACTCCCCAAATTCTAATAAGTTAACCATACATCAAATTTAGGCCACCTCAAAAAGAAAGGGAGCAAACAGAGGGAAGAAGAGAGGAAGGAAAAGTTCTCCCAATTCTTACTTTCTAAATCTAAGGGTGCTAGCACTCACTTGGATTTTCCTGCAATGCAGTAAGCTGTCTCGTCACCTGGATGAGGGCTGACGACTTGAAAATTCCTTGGTCTCTGCTCTGGCAGTTCTGTGCTCTCATATGTAGCTTCATTAACTAATTCATTAGATTTCTGATGCATGCTTCCCTTAGAATTCACAGGCAGTTGCTCATCCGGCTGGGTATTTTTATTTCTGCCTGTAGTCTCTTGGTCAAGGTAACCATGGGTTATGTCTGCATTTAAAACAAAATAAAAACATGATATTTAAAACATCGTTACATATTAAACACATCAAAAGAGTATTTTTCTGTAAATAAGTGTTATCGTAGCTTTAAACATGCACTTACTAACTTTACTCCTATTGTAATCAGACAAACATGTACAGGGTGATCTTGCTATTAATGCTTCCATTTCCAGTCAGACAACAGATTACGACGATGGTTTACAATCTTAAGTGCACATCAGCTGTGTGTGTGTTTAGCCACTCAGTCGTGTCCAGCTCTTTGCAACCGTATGAACTGTAGCTGCTGTCCATGAAATTTCCCAGGCAAGAAATACTGTAATGGGTGGCCATTCCCTTCTCCAGTGGATCTTCCTGACTCAGGGATTGAACCTGTATCTCTTGCATTGCAGGCAAATTCTTTACCCGCTTAGCCAGCAGGGAAGTCTACATCAGCTGCTGCTGCTGCTGCTAAGTCGCTTTAGTCGTGTCCGACTCTGTGAGACCCAGAGACGGCAGCCCACCAGGCTCCCCCGTCCCTGGGATTCTCCAGGCAAGAACACTGGAGTGGGTTGCCATTTCCTTCACCAATGCATGAAAAGTGAAAGTGAAGTCGCTCAGTCGTGTCCAACTCTTAGCGACCCCATGGACTGCAGCCCACCAGGCTTCTCAGTCCATGGGATTTTCCAGGCAAGAGTGCTGGAGTAGGGTGCATCAGGTGAGGAGTTTCTAAAAATTCTAAAGCTCAGGTTTACCATATAATAATTAAATCAAGATCCCTGGGTGTGATCACAGGATTCTAGTATAAAATCAAGGCTGGGAACCACTGATTTAGGTTATTATTTTATACATTACTTTTTTTTCCTAGAATTTGAAAAACAGGATATGGCAAGTTAACTGATTACAGTGAAGTGATAATGTGCATGGGATTCTGGTATCAGACCGAGTTAGAATCCCGTCTTTACCAAACACGTAACTTTGGGCAAGTTACTTTACCTTTACGTGCCTCAGATTATGTTAAGTGGAAACATAATACTGCTTACTTGAGTTGTGGCAAGGATTAACTGAATTAATGAAGACAAAGTACTTGGCCTACTGTCTGGCACATCAATAAATGTTAGCTATTATTTTTATAATCAGCATCATCATATTAAAAGGGAAATAATACAAAAAGAATTAAACTTACTTTTTATCAGATATGTATAATACATTAAAGAATATTTTGAAAAGCTAGGCTATCTCATAAAAATTAGTTACCTCAAGCTGTAACTATTAAATAGCTATTCAAAGGAAAAGTGTATATCTGATTTATAGTGAAATTCTGGGGAGAAAATGACACACACACAAGTGAACAAAACAAACTCTCTTAACCAATAAATCAGATCAATGACCACAAATACTGATTGAAACTAGTACTTTATTATTTCCAATAGAAACAATTCTTCAATTTTAAAAAGCAGGTGAATCGCACATGCTTGTTTATGATGCCTTCTTTAACTTGTCACACTTATAATCCTTTTGAGGCAGAAGAGTAGTTTTACAATAAAAATAAAATAGGGAAACATAAATAAGGTACCCCTCACAAAGCACTCATTCTTTCAGAAGAAATTCTTTGCTTATATATATATGCTGAAATGAGGTATAGCCAGTCATACAGTCCAAGTCCTGGACATTATCTTATTGGTGGCTGAATGCTAGACCAGAAAATATTCGTTTTTGGTCATTTACTCTTAAACTCACTGAGGGCAGAAACTGGGAAAATATGCTATCATAATTACATACCTATGGAATTTCATTATATTCTGCTTTAAACTTTAACAATTATATGTATCTGAAGGTTATTTGTTGGTTCTTGAAATTTCAAAACACCTGATTTGCTGTAGATGTTCATCATACTACATTTCTAGAATAGGCTGGTATTAGTACCCCCAAATCTGAATGAGGTATTATAAAATTTTATAAATGGACACTAAGGAATATCATTAGATAATATCATTAACAGACCATGCTTTTTAGCACTAGCCTATGATTTTTAAAGTAATTTAAAGAAAATTACAGCTATAGAAAACAATATCAAAACAACAAAAATTGTCTCCAGAGGCATATCAGAAGATAACTATTAATATTAGGCCCTATGCTATTCTTCAGTTTATGAAGTACAAAGATTCTTCAACAGGTTAAAGGCTAACCCAAGGAGCATAGCCAGTAAGGAAAAGCCCCCAGTTCCCCATTGTTACTGTTGCTGTTCAGTCGCTCAGTTGTGTCCAACTCTGCGACCCCATGGATTGCAGCATGCAAGGTTTCTGCGTGCCCCATGGCAAGACCTTATCAATTGCTTAAGAATCTTAAGTATTGACTCTCTGACCTGTTTTTGAGAACAAACATAACATTACCTGCAACTTGTCCCAGGTTTTCACCTCTGTATTTCTGGATGTAATGCAACATCTCTCTTCATTTAGTTTTTTATTTCTAACTCTGAGTGTTGACTTTACCTCATCCCTGATATCTATACTGCTTTTCATTACCACATTTATAGCTCTCTTTCTTACTTCAGCTTCTCTCTCGTACAGTCAGTCATGCACTGAGTACATAGGCATTCACATGCACTCACTCTTTGCAACCCCACTGACTACAGCCCACCAGCATCCTCTGTCCATAGAACTTTCCAGACAAGAATACTGGAGCAGGTTGCCATTTCCTACTCCAGGGACTGAACTCATGACTTCTGCACTGGCAGGTGGATTCTTTACCACTGTGCCACCTGGGAAGCCCCCACTTCAGCTTCAGTTCAGTTCAGTTCAGTCGCTCAGTTGTGTCCAATTCTTTGCAACCCCATGAACTGCAGCACGCCAGGCCTCCCTGTCCATCACCAACTCCTGGAGTTCACTCAAACTCACGTCCATTGAGTCAGTGATGTCATCCAGCTATCTCATCCTCTGTCGTCCCCTTCTCCTCCTGCCCTCAATCCCTCCCAGCATCAGAGTCTTTTCCAATGAGTCCACTCTTCGCATAAGGTGGCCAAAGTACTGGAGTTTCAGCTTTAGCATCATTCCTTCCAAAGAAATCCCAGGGCTGATCTCCTTCAGAATGGACTGGTTGCATCTCCTTGCAGTCCAAGGGACTCTCAAGAGTCTTCTCCAACACCACAGTTCAAAAGCATCAATTCTTTGGTGCTCAGCCTTCTTCACAGTCCAGTTCTCACATACATACATGACCAAAGGAAAAACTTGACTAGACGGACCTTTGTTGGCAAAGTAATGTCTCTGCCTTTCAATATGCTATCTAGGTTGGTCATAACTTTGCTTCCAAGGAGTAAGCATCTTTTAATTTCATGGTTGCAGTCACCATCTGCAGTGATTTTGGAGCCCCAAAATATAAAGTCGACATTGTTTCCCCATCTATTTCCCATGAAGTAATGGGACCAGATGCCATGATCTTCGTTTTCTGAATGTTGAGCTTTAAGCAGACTTTTTCACTCTCCTCTTTCACTTTCATCAAGAGGCTTTTTAGTTCCTCTTCACTTTCTGCCATAAGGGTGGTATCATCTGCATATCTGAGGTTATTGATTTTTCTCCTGGCAATCTTGATTCCAGCTTGTGCTTCTTCCAGCCCAGTGTTTCTCATGATGTACTCTGCATATAAGTTAAATAAGCAAGGTGACAATATACAGCCTTAACGTACTCCTTTTCCTATTTGGAACCAGTCTGTTGTTCCATGTCCAGTTCTAACTGTTGCTTCCTGACCTGCTTATAGGTTTCTCAAGAGGCAGGTCAGGTGGTCTGGGATTCCCATCTCTTTCAGAATTTTCCACAGTTTATTGTGATCCACACAGTCAAAGGCTTTGACATAGTCAATAAAGCAGAAATAGATGTTTTTCTGGAACTTTTTTGCTTTTTCCATGATCCAGTGGATGTTGGCAATTTGATCTCTGGTTCCTCTGCCTTTTCTAAAACCAGCTTGAACATCAGGAAGTTCACAGTTCACATATTGCTGAAGCCTGGCTTGGAGAATTTTGAGCATTACTTACTAGAGTGTGAGATGAGTGCAATTGTGCGGTAGTTTGAGCATTCTTTGGCACTGCCTTTCTTTGGGATTAGAATGAAAACTGACCTTTTCCAGTCCTGTGGCCACTGCTGAGTTTTCCAAATTTGCTGGCATATTGAGTGCAGCACTTTCACAGCATCATCTTTCAGGATTTGGAATTCTATCACCTTCACTAGCTTTGTTCATAGTGATGCTTTCTAAGGCCCACTTGACTTCACATTCCAGGATGTCTGGCTCTAGGTGAGTGATCACACCATCGTGATTATCTGGGTTGTGAAGATCTTTTTTGTACAGTTCTTCTGTGTATCCCTGCCACCTCTTCTTAATATCTACTGCTTCTGTTAGGTCCATACCATTTCTGTCCTTTATCAAGCCCGTTTTTGCATGATATGTTCCCTTGGTATCTCTAATTTTCTTGAAGAGATTTCTAGTCTTTCCCATTCTGTTGTTTTCCTCTATTTCTTTGCATTGATCACTGAGGAAGGCTTTCTTATCTCTCCTTGCTATTCTTTGGAACTCTGCATTCAGATCCTTATATCTTTCCTTTTCTCCTTTGCTTTTCACTTTTCTTCCTTTCACAGCTATTTGTAAGGCCTCCTCAGACAGCCATTTTGCTTTTTTGCATTTCTTTTCCACTTCAGCTTACCTAACATCAAATTTTATGATCCCTAAACTCTTGGAAAATCATGGTCTTTTCATCTGTGAATGTGTTATCTTCTTCAGACTAAGAGTAGACATGGAACCTTGCCAATAAGAGGGTTCTTTACTGATCCATCCTGGATCCGAGTAATCATTAACTCTTGAAGTATTATCAAAATAAACTCATAAAGTTCTAACGCACTTCTGGGTTTTAATTCTAAATGTTTAATACTTTTGAAGAATTCATACTATGTGATTTGGCTCTATTTCTGGATGTTTCTAATCTTGTTCTGTAGTAAAAGGTTTTAGATTCCTAACTGAAACAGTTCATCAGATATTTGGAGACTAATCTGAAACTATCCATATTCTTCTACTGAGAATTTAATTTTACTTTGAAGTAAACAAGCTGACTTATAAAGTTTTCCTTCCTGTCTGCTTTTTACCTTTTTTTTTTTTTGGACCAACTATTTTAGCAAATTGTCCTTAAATCCTCTGAATGCTCTCAACAGTCCTCTACTCTGCCATATTGCATTACCTTATATCAGAATTTGATCGTTTGTATAGAAAGTTTGACCCCATAATTTATTTATTAATTTAATGACTTCCCTGGTGGCTCAGACGGTAAAGCATCTGCCTACAATGTGGGAGACCTGGGTTCAATCCCTGGGTTGGGAAGATCCCCTGGAGAAGGAAATGGCAACCCACTCCAGTATTCTTGCCTGGAGAATCCCATGGATGGAGGAGCCTGGTAGACTACAGTCCATGGGTTCGCAAAGAGTCGGACATGACTGGGTGACTTCACTTTCACTTAATAATAATCCATGGAAATGCCATAGTGTGATATGTCCTGTGATAAGTACTGGGAAAACAAAGATGGGTAAGAAATAGATTCTCCCCTCAAAGACTCTACACTACAGTGAAGAAGACAAACTGATCTAATAATGTGAAAACAATGTACTAAGGAGCATGCTAGGGCTACTAAGACCATAAACAAAACATACTAGACATCCTGATGCTCAACTGGAAGACTGTGGGATGATTTCACAATGGCATTTATTCCAAAACATGACAAACAGAAATATGCCGAGTAATGGACTGTCAAAGGGTTTGAGTTCAGTAAAGAAAAAGCTGACAGACTGTAAGAATAAGAGAACAGGAAGAACGAGTACAAAAGAGAAGGAATAGCTTTAGGAAAAACAAAGACATTTGGTATTCTGAAAGGACAAGATGCTATAGTTGAGGAGTGAAAACTTGTAAAATGCATAACATTGTAAAGACAAGATGTGGTAGATTGGGAATGTGTTGATTAAATAGACTGATGATGAAGTACTTGGAGAGGAATAAATGAAGGTATCAAGGTACAGAGAATGCTACCTTTCAAGACACTGAAGTCATTCAGAAAAAAGGCAAGCAATGGAGACCAGAGATGAAAGACAAATGCAAAAGACTTCACTGGCTGCATAAACATGCTAAAGAAGACAGAACCTGATGAGAAAGCTGACTGATGGTAGATAACAGTCATCTCTTTCTATCTTTTTACTTTGAAATAATTCCAGTCTTATTAAAACGTTGCAAATATAGTACAAAGGGTTCCTATATAACCTTCATGCAGATTCCTCAAATGTTAACATTTTACCACACTTGCTTTATTATTTATTCTATGTCAGTCTACCTACACATAAATATTTTTTTTCTGAAACACATCCAAGTAAGTTGCAGGCATGATTCACTTTGGCTTTTCAGGTCAAATATCAAGATGGTGCTGCACCATACTTCATTTTACCAAATTTTCTTTACCTTATTCAAAGGTCAACTTAAATACAATTTCTGAGTTAATACCTTCGCCAACCAAGAGAAAACTGCATTTAGTTACTCTAATTCAGTCTTCAGTTATTTTTCCTAAACTCTGCAGGCCCAACAGAAAAATTTTTACCAAGTAGTAACAGGTTGATGCTACCAAAAACTTTAGTTGAGATGTTGTCTTACCCCTATCACTTGCAAAAAATATTGAATTAGCAATATATCAATAAAGTGCAGCAACAGTGAAGTTATGGGTCTGTTTCATACACTATTCAAGTAGAAAGATGAGATAAATGTTTAAAAGAACTCACTTCCGATTCAAATTTACCTATAGGCAGATGAAAACACTCTATTCTGTTGATGCCTCTCTCTCTCTCATGGTCTGAAATGGAAACTCTATAACTTTCTTTAATAATTTGCTTCAGTGTTGAATCAACATCATTGTCAATTGTTTCATCATTAGGACTAACAGAATTAAAACTATTTAAATTCATTTCTTCATATGAACTTAAGAATGTTACCAATCTTTTCTTCATAATTCATGTCTATGAAATCTAATTTTCCTCAAATAACATGAAATTTTTTGTGATGACTAATAAATCCCTTTATTTATTTGCTCTTCTGTGGGCATGCTGTATTAATTGGACATGTGAATTTTAACTACTTAAAATAAATATATTCTCCAATTTTTACAATACAATATTTTTACATGCTATCTAATGTAATCACTGCCATGTAAACCTATCCTGTCATCATTGAAAATAATGTTATAGAAGATTATTACTGATTATGCTTCAAATGCCACCTACTGCTATTGTTAGAGCCAGTTTATTCATCTGGGCAAACTGGGTGAATTTAGTAACTTTTTAAAACTCTTAATGCATGCGCCTTGGCTGGCTGTATTATATGGTGTATAATACACCATATAAGACCCTGTATCTTCCTAGTGACTTTCATATTGTTTCAGTGGATCATTTTCATGATCTAACAAATTCGCCCCTTACCACTGGAGGTATCGGTATTGTCAACCATTTCAATGTTAGTATTGCTATCACATTCTCAACTCCTTAGTCTAGAAAATTAACAGCATCATACTATTTCCTAACCTAGAAAAGAACGCTTTGGGATCGATCCCCTTTGACATCAGTTCTCCAGACAACTATGCCATGCTATGCTATGCTAAGTCACTTCAGTTGTGTCTGACTCTCTGTGACCCCAGAGATGGCAGCCCACCAGGCTCCCCCGTCCCTGGGATTCTCCAGGCCAAGAACACTGGAGTGGGTTGCCATTCCCTTCTCCAATGCATGAAAGTGAAAAGAGAAAGTGAAGTCACTCAGTCATGTCCGAAGTGACCCCATGGACTGCAGCCCACCAGGCTCCCCCAGACAACTATACATTAATGTATAACACACTCAGCTACATTAATGCCATCCAAGAAATCATAACATAGGGCCAAAAATAACTGTTACTTCACAACTACTATACAGAAGTGAGGAGGCAGTTAGAATCAAATAGGAATTCTTAAAGGCTGGGAAATTCTGTCCTGTCTGGCTTTGTAAATAGTTTGTGACAACTGGTATCTGTGTAAATGGATTTGATGGTCCCCTGGGGGTCAATACTGTTTACAGAGCTGTTTCTTCAGAGTGGTTGAGCTAGAATTGTCTCTAGGGATCTAACAGGGGTTACTCAGAATAGCAACATCACAGGTACCTGAGAGCTCAGTGGCAGAAAAGAGAAAGAAGGATGGAAGTGTAACAGGCAAGTGCATTCAAATAAATGTATTTCTTGCTCCTTCACATGCAGGCGCTCCTCAAGAGCACTGATAATCTAAAATGAACCATAAAAGAAGCAATTTGTAATTATGTTGTCTGACACTTGCTAACATAATTGGTCATCACTTCTTTATACTCCATCTTTCTTTTTCTGAAAAGGTTGTTACTTTGATTGTAGCATTAGATTTTATAAATATAAAAAGAATGAAAATCTCATGTTTATTGTTTCTTTCTTTTGTATACTGTCACTACATTATATAAAAACATCAAAATGATTTTATTTTTTTTACTGTTGAATAAGTATAAATGTAATTTCATGATGGGTTTACTATAGTCCCACATTTTGAACAGAATATGTCTTTTTTCCAATGGTTAAGAATTTTTCTAAACAAACATTCGTTTCAACATAGCCCCTAATAACTTCTACCAATTCCTTAACTAAGTTACATGTAGATCATCTATCTCTTTATGTATACAAATACTCTTTACTCCCTTTACTAAATACTTTGGACTTATCTGTTTCCTTTTATGTGTATGGGGTGATTAGTTTTCCACATAGATGCATATATGAGCTTTTCTCTCCCCAAACATAAAAGACATCAGAAATTTCTGCCATATTATAGTAGTTCCACTTAACATGAGTGAGTAGAAGAGCAAAGTTCAGACCTTCCAAGTAGAATATTGGTGTATCTAGAGTTTCCAAGCAAGACCAAAGTGCATGGGCTCTGAAGACAGACCGCAGAGTTTGAATTTCAGCTCTACAACATAGCTGTATGACCTTTACCAAATTAATAAACCTCTCATCAATTTCCCTATCAGTAAAAAGTACACAAAAAAAGCACCTACCTCAAAAGGTTATTATGAGAATTAAATTGCTTAAATTATATAATCTCTTGGAAAAGTATCAGCAGAGAAAACACACTCAATAAATTTTAGCTATTATTATTTGCAAGTATCTACTTGGCTAAAAGTAAACTATTTTCTTATTAAACTGTAGTAAGAATACATAAAAATACAATTGAGAAAAAAATTTCTATTAAAATCAAAAGGCATGAACGTGGAAAATAAATAAAATGCTACTTTGTTCAATGAGATACAAACAAGAGAAAATACTTAACAAGCTTAATTACAACTTGCAGTTAATACAAAATGGTTTAATAAAGTTTATATAAGATTAT
Organism: Tragelaphus eurycerus; assembly: GCA_935064755.1. Taxonomy (NCBI): domain Eukaryota; kingdom Metazoa; phylum Chordata; class Mammalia; order Artiodactyla; family Bovidae; genus Tragelaphus; species Tragelaphus eurycerus. Next base: position 12,232,233 of record CAKXYN010000038.1, read on the forward strand.
AAAGCTGAAAAATTACAAAAATAACAGAACTTCAAAACTCAGAAATCCTGACATTAGGAAAAAGATCCTGAAAGAAAAATCCATCTCATAGCAAGAAAATTAAGAGGATATTTCTGTAAATTCACTCCCACAGCAGGAAAATAAGGAATTTAAATAGCATGTTTCTGTAACATAATTTGAACACTACTATACTGGCACATGAAATTGGATATGCTCAGGACCATAGGTAATAGATCACAGGTACTTATTCTTCAGAGATTCTAATTTAGGAGTCACAAGAAATTAGGTAACTTCTGGATCTTTGGCTTAAAAACTGCAAACTTGTTACCTGCATATTGTATACTCTCTCGGGATGTTTTCAATTTATTTTTTGGCTTAACCAGCCTCATGAAGGAAAAGAAGAAGATACTATAACTTTAATTTTCATTGTTCTGTATTCTAATTGCTCATATTTCAAGCATTCAAAGCACATGGAGCCATTGGCTATTATGTTGAAAAGCATAAATACACAGATTTGTGTAATTCTAATAAGGTGTATCATATATACTGAGGGGAGGTCAAAAACATGTGATGGGGGAGAGGCTGGACATCTCTAAGATTTTAATATAAGGCTTCATAAAAGTTTATTAACCTGAAAAATCATGAGACCTAGGAATGTCACATAATTTATTCATTTGTACATGAATTCAAAATAAACTATGTCCTTTCATTCCATTACATGGTTGTATCTCTAAATAAACATGTCAAAAAGAACCAGTGAGGTTATTTCTTCTTTGATTAAGACAATTCAATGGCTTAGTATATACCACATTTCAAATTATCCAATGATTAGACATATAAATCACCTTACTGGAATTTTGCTTTTTATTATTTAAAAAAGCTATTGAAGTGGTGGTACTAAACAAATTTTTTAAAGTTTTTGTTTCAAGCCTGAAATAGTCATGAACACATCGATATTCATTCAACACATTTCTGCAAAAACTGTTCTATTACAGTATTTCAGCTTTTAAATTTTAACATTTTTCACCATATGAAGACCATGAACACAGTACAATATAATTACCTAAAGCTTACACTACCTAACTTATGAAACTATCACATAAATTAAAGCTTTGTAAAAATTATATCATCCTACTTAAACCATTGCAAATATTATTTAAGCTAAAATGATTGTGAAAACTATCATAAAATTAGATTAACTAGCAGAATAGTACTCTGTATTCTCTTTCTTCCCCAGTGACATGAACTATTTGGCTACTTACTATATGTCTAATCTTTTCAACCTTTTCAATTTTTTCCTAAGAATAATTTATATAAAGTAATTAAATATATGAATCAACTAGGTAAGTCTTACATTTCTACCACTGCAAGTAAAATTGGTTTTTTAATTATACATTTTTTGTTTGCTAAGTATGAACACATACTAATTGTCTATGAATTCCACAATTCCATAAAGCATTTACGGAAGGTAACCTTTTTAATAGTAATTGTAAAGAGGAGAAAAAATGATTTTATTACATGTGCCTTTCATTTTATTTAAGATCATCTTTAGATTTGGAAAATAAAACAGGAGAATCACCAGTCCGATACTAAGTGGAAATCACTGAAACACAATGTTAGTTCTAATGGATGGATGATTGTATTTGGTCTTTTGAAACTTTGAAGTATAGGTAAGTCTTGATCACACAAATTAATAAATCCTAAAGCTGGAGTTAACAATAACCATTACACCCAAATTCTGCAGCTTAGCCCAGCCAATTTTTCAAAAGGTCAGGTTGTGAACTGGAGAAGATCAGGGAGGTCCACCGCATAGCTTTGTTGCCAGGCATCTCTCGTCTGGATTGTTGCAGGCATTTATTAGTATTCGTCAGCAGACTCAACAGAGCAAACAAGAAATTCAAGCACGAATAATAAAATGAAATGCTGCTATATAACCCTTTGTCATTCAGCAAATATGGGACTTTTTAGCTACATTGTTCCTAAACCTGGGTTACTACTTTAATTTTTCTCCCCAGTGCTGACTGAATGAGTATGCATGTGTGTTAAATGCAGAGCTCCCCTAACAACTGCAGGACTGCCATTTAATCTGTTGGTAGATGGACCATTTCCTGTGGGAACCCTAGCTATGATTTCCAGATCCACCAAATAAATCTCAGATTAAGATTCCAAATGAAACCTGCCTTTGGCAGATAAAAAATGTCAAGATGGATATAAACAGTAAAATTATAAATTATCTAGGTGTTGCATGACAAACCAATGTTCATTTTTTTTTGTTGACATGTGCCTAGATATCAAAACTATATGAGACATTCATCAAATGTCACACTTTCATAATATTGGAGGCATCATTAAAACTGTTTGACTAAGGACCTCAAAGTGTTTAAGCAGTAGCTCAAAAGTATATTTGTGCAAAGTAGAAGAATAAATTTACATATCAGCAGCAGCTCATAAGGGATGGGTAAATATTCTGTTTATCTCTCATTGTAATTCAGGTTACTTTAAATACAAGGTTTTAGGAAATCATTACACTCTATATGGCATCATTACATAACTTTCTATGCAAATGATGTATGTTTTATTCAAATTCACCATTTATTTGGTGGGGGAGGGAACAAAAGGAAAAGGTAGGGACTCTCATTTTATTAATCAACTGTGACTACTCTACTAATGTACATCATCATCACCATCTTGTTAGTATTTTTTAACTTTTAAAAAAAGCATTAAATACCTGAGACAAAAAAAGCCTGAGAAAAGAAGCCTGAGAAAAGTAAAAATTATCTATGTATATAATCTATTCATTTCAAATGACTGTGGTGAGAGGCAGAGACGTTTAAAAAAGAAAAAGGTAAAGAAGGACCCATATAGAACCTATTAGAGACCAATAGTCTATTAAAAATGCAGAGGAAGTCTCCGATGCTAGTCTTCACTGCATTCTCAGGAGATCAAGGACTTCTTTTTTAATGAAAATTTTTGTTTTGTCTTCGCTCTTCTTACCTGGACTAATGTAGCATTGTCCTGATCCTGAAATATATCAACTGATTATAAAATATAGACAATGAAGGTTTCTGAAAGGAAAAAAATCAGATTTGCTGAACCGAAATATTACTATTTTTAACTTTAAACTCTTAAAAGCAATTGAATAAAAGGCTTCAGTGACTCCAAATTCTGCAACATTTGGTTTCCTGATGAAGATTCAAAAATCATTTAATCTACTTAAAATAAGAATTCCTTGAAATTTGTAAATTCTTTACACTTAATTTAATCCATGGAAAGGACACAAAATATTCTGTATTCCATACTCAAAATGCTAGAATTTATACACAATCCTGATTCTTTCAGAATTATGTATTTCTCCAGTTCTTCCTATCAGATTTCCTCCAATACATGTTGTGGATTCAAGGAAACTAAGGCTAAATAAACCTTACCTATCTTAATCTGTTAGGGATCAACATTAATCTGAAAATTAATCTGAAACAGAGAGGATAAAACTTAAATAGGATATTAAGGAAGGAAATAAGAGTATTTTTTGCTTAATTTTGAATATATTTCTAAACTCAAAATCAAAGAATGTTACCATGTTTTAGAGTACACCACATTATTTTAAGTATAGCCAGTGAAACTATTAAAAAAGAGTATTTGATTTTTAACTTCAAACATATTTAATTCACAAAAACTAACATATTCAGTATCTATATAAGTATAATTTTACCAATGTGAACAGATTACTTTTAGCTTTTCATTAACTAGCATCCTGATTTTAAAGCACAGAAAAGTTTCAATATGTGAAGACAAAATAAATTAAAAATGAAGTCAAAATATAATTTTCTGAAATAATTACTTTTACCTTATATCTTGTCAGCACAATTATACCATTTGGTAAAAATTATCAATTTTACCACAAAGCTACAGATTAGAATTTTTAATTCAATCATTCAGACTAGGAAATAATCTATGCAACCAATTTCAAAATTTTATAGCTTGATTTTCTAAATTTGTTTTTTATTCCCCAAGAAAAAACAAAATCACAAAAGGCAAAACATGAAGAAAATTTGTATCTGAAACTTCCACAAGATAATGATGTCTTACATGACAGGTAGGTTTGATTAAAACACAAATATATACGGTGCCATTGCCTTCCCCTAATATATACACATACTAAACCCCAAATTTTATATTCAACTTTCAGATGTATTTACAACCAAAAACAGAGTAAATGTAGTCACATCAGTCCTACTCTACAAACAGTCAGTCAACCTGAACCAACTGTGTAAATGGTCATAAATTCAGTCTATACACCACTGTGTATTGATTCAGATCAACAAAATCAACAAAATGCCAATGCACACTCAGGACAATCATGCTAAAGTGACAAATGCAGCCACTATGGAGACCATAATAATCTTCTTAAGTATGATCCACTGAAATTCCAATTTCTAAAAAATTTAAGATTCAATAATATTATATTGAGATGATTTGTGTCATAAATATGTGTTCCAGGAAGTACTCTGGCATGAAAGGGCCCTAACCAGAAATGAATGAGGACTTTTATCAAAGAGCTCAGATTCTTAAGAATGGAGAACTTAAAGCCAAAAACTTTTGAAAAATTCAAGTAGTTTTTTCTATTTCAAAAAAATGTACTTTCATGGTCACAAATATATTTAAAACAGCTCTTTAAAAGCAGAATTGCATTTCCTTAAATCAAAGAAATAGTCCCAAGTTGTAAAAAGAGAGGATCATACTAATAGCATAGAAATGGAGAAGTAGTCCTATTAAAAAAAAAATTTACCATTTTTCATGCTTAGTCTTCTTAGTAATTATCATTTTTACAAAATGAAGGACTGAAAGGGTAGTAAGAATTCCATGTGAAGAGTATAGGCTGAACTGACGTAAAAGACTCTAAATTTAGTTTTTAAAAAAAGAAAGAAAAGAATTAAAGAGTCCTATTATCTCCCCAAATTTTCCCTCATTAGGAATTTATGGGCAGGTTTATCAACTGTAGCAAATGCACCACTATACTCAGCTGTTCTTGTGTGGGGTTAGGTAGGAGGGGTGCAATGGGAATGCTGTACTTTTTGCTCAGTTTTGCTGAGAACTTAAAGCTATTCTACAAAATAAAGTCTTTTTAAAAAACTGCCCACAAAAGTAAAAAATATATGACATGAATTCATAAATGTGAATTACGAACAGCAGAAATGATAAGTCCCAAAACACAGTTTATAATAAACTTTATAACCAGCTAGAAGACTAAGTTGTCCTTATAAAAATTTTTTGTTTTTCCATTACATTTTTCTAATGAGGCCAGGAATTGTAACAGAATCATTCATATCAACCCTAAAAAATAAAGACACTCAGAATCTCATTTATTTTTATAAACTTATTTTTTTTAAAAAAAGAAATTATTTTTTTTCTAAAAGAGTATAATCTCAATCATGCTTTTAAGGGTATCTTAGCATTTCCTCTGGAAATGAATCAATCCTTGTTGGCTTGCTGCCAGCAGTCCTAAAACCACTCTCAAATATTCTCAATGGTCATGTGTAAGAAACAACCAGAACTCTATTAAGTTAGAATCTATGGAGATAAATAGTAAATTTAGGCAGACCTTGACATGCTCTTTTTTTAACCCTCTATGGCAAAACAAAAATTAGAAATGCGTTCTTCTTATATTCACCCTTGCCAAAAGGAAAAGACAAATTGTATGATGTCACTAGTGTGAAGATTATTACTGCAATTGGGATTTCAATACGGACACAATTAGATTTTACCCTAAATGATTATTATTGATTTTATATTCTATTCTGAAAAATATAAATATACTAAATACAAACTATACTACTTGGAAAAATATCAAGTTTTTGATATTGTGAACATTGTATCTAAAGAGAATAACTTCCTATAAAACTAATAATAACCATTTCAAATACTATTATTTGTGTTCTTAATACTTCTGAAACTTTTTTATAGACTATCCTTCACAGCTGGGTGGAAGAACAATGACGCAACCACCACCACTTATCTAGGCGCTATAAAATATGTCAACAATCTATTTTTTAAGCATCTTTAAAGACCATTACTCGGGGAAGGCCATGGCACCCCACCCCAGTACTTTTGCCTGGAAAATCCCATGGACAGAGGAGCCTGGTAGGTTCCAGTCCGTGGGGTCGCCAAGAGTCGGACACGACTGAGCGACTTCACTTTCACTTTTCGCTTTCATGCATTGGAGAAGGAAATGGCAACCCACTCCAGTGTTCTTGCCTGGAGAGTCCCAGGGACGGGGGAGCCTGGTGGGCTGCCGTCTATGGGGTCGCACAGAGTCGGACACGATTGAAGCGACTTAGCAGCAGCAGCAGCAAAGACCATTACTACCACTACATTATTGAAAATAATTATTCTGGTATATTAAATTCATATATAACTTGTTTCCTATTTCAGGTATTGTAGTAGGGCTTTTATTACATACACAATCTCTCATCTTTCAAACTCTCCAAAAGGAAGTATCTCCCTGTTCCACAAATAAGAAAACTCTGGTTTGAAAATAATTATGAAACTTGCACCTAAGTCTAGGTAGGTAGTCAGTAGAAGATTGAAAAATTAAAACACAGGTCTGCTGCTGCTGCTGCTAAGTCGCTTCAGTCGTGTCCGACTCTGTGCGACCCCACAGACGGCAGCCCACCAGGCTCCGCCGTCCCTGGGATTCTCCAGGCAAGAACACTGGAGTGGGTTGCCATTGCCTTCTCCAAAACACAGGTCTATTTAGTTCCAAAACCTACATTCTTTCTACTATAACATCTTATTGAAATTATTAAATGCATTGGTTCTCCAGTGTAATTTTCCTTTCACTTTAAACAAAAAGAAAATTAATAAAAACAAATTGTGTTACTCATTCAGGGAAAATAAACCATTACTAACTAGAATGATAATTATTAAGTACAATTCAAATCCTGTAATTCAACACAGAATAGATAATTATGTGGACAGTTCCAACACCTTGAATTTCAAGGAGTGTCTAATCATAATGTCTAGGGGATTCATTTTTTTCCTACCAGCTATCTTGCTGGTAGAAATGGAGGTCCATTTTACATAAGTTGCTATTTCCTTCCTCTCTACTTTAAAACAGTTTATGAAGATGACATGAAATTCTACTATTTTTATCATAATGATCAAAGACATTTAAAAGCATCTGGGTTGTTTTTCTATAGATGTTTACTCTTATAAAATGCTTGCAAATCATACAATACTTTTAAACACAATTCAGTTATAGAACACTATATGGGCAAAAAGTAAAAAGAACACATAATTTGTGAAAAGAGAGAAAGATAAAAGAACCAATAATAAAGAGGTTGAAGGTGGCACACAGGTTCCAAATGCCAAGCAAAATTAAACAGTATTCTGACTCAAGAAGAAACTAACAAACTACTTATAAGTTACCTTTTGCTAGGTTTTAGTCCTTGTTATTTGATAGAAAAACCACAAAAATCATGGAAACAAAATCATGTCCTCTTTCCATATAAAGAAGACAGTTGCTTTTTACTTAGAGCAGCAAGATAAGATTTTTAAAAATATTTGCTAACCTCCAATAAACTGCAACATGTAAGAAATCTATTGACATAAGCAGTTCTAGAAGGCTTTCAACTCAAGTTTCAATTGAGACAATGATTTAGAATTATGCTCACTTTTAAAAATTATGCTTAAAATAGTTTTTAAAATGTGCTTCACATTTAAATTGAGATAATACATAAGTGAAAATAACTACTCTGTGTATAAAACAAATATTAAATATAACTCCTAAAATACGAAACCTAAAAATATTAAAGAAACTCATAAAATTGAAAGATTTTTGCCTAAAGATTCTTCAAGCTGTATGATTCCTACCATTTCTTACCCTCAATTGGTAAGGAATAATTAAAACACAGCAGACAGTGTTTAATTTGGGTAGGTACAATAACCTTCTTTAACCTTTCTTAGGGAACACTGACCCCTAAAGGTTCTAAATTTAAACAAGTTTAACAATATTCTAAATTTAACTGGTATCCAGACCTCATTTTTACCATTATTGTAGGTATATATTCTTATGGCACACATGTTTATTCATAAACCACACTTAAAATTATTTCCAACAGACTGTTGTGCACTACAAAACAACCGTGTTTCTGCTAATTTAATAAAAATCACCAAAATTTAAGAACTATCCAATAATTTAATATACTATTCCCAATAATTACTCATAAGAGATTTCTGATCCCCAAGACTTTTTTCTTACATTGTTAAGTAAATAATAAGTAAATGCTTAAGACAGGCTAAACAATGAATCATATGGTAACTGGTTCTTTCTGAGGGTTAACTTTACATATGCCCTTTGACTGCGCCATTTCATTTTTTTCTTCAAAAGCAAGGAGGAAAAAGGAATATTGAAAAAGAGAAGGCTTTCATGAAAGGACAAAACATCATTTACTTCTTAAGTAAGCCAGAAGATGTTATCAATGTTCGCTAGACAACACACAAATGTCACCTATTGCTGCCACAACCTAAAATTTCATTCATTCAGGGCAGGGTACAAAGAAACTTGTACGGTCTATAGATGTCTTCACTTCTCCTACCTATCAATCTCAGCTTTACAATTTCTAAACTTAGAATAATTATAAAAACCAAGAAAAATGTAAATCATTTTACCAGTTAACATTGTTTACCTCATCAAATCTTTGATGTCAAATATTTCAGCAATGTTTCTAAAATAAAGCTAGGAAAAGAATAACCACTTCAGCATTCCTTATAATGAAACTTGTAAGATGATGCAAAGTATAATAAAAGTTATTAATTAGCTCCATTTCCTTAAAAATTAAGGTAACTTTAAATAAAATAACTATAAGAATAGCCTATGAACATCTGTGTTAGACAGAGCTTTGAAGCAATCTGTGCTTTATGAAAAACCCCATGAACCTTGATAACAAAAAAGTAACCATACGTTTAAATGGACTGGTTATCACAAAACTCAAGAGATACTCCATTTACCTGTTCAACTTAATTTGTTAATAATGTTTCATTAATAGGTCCTTAAGGAATGTCTTAGTGCTATTTCCACTGTCCAAAAAACGTCTGTAAAAATGCAAATTTTCTTAATGATGTTTCAGTCACGTCTCCTGCAGTCTGTGCCTCCTGCAAACTATTTATGCATCTGTCTTCAGCACTAAAACCTTCCTCTCCACAAGTGTCCTACAGCTTCAGCAGTTCCCTTCCTTAACATTTCTCATGGTTGTTTCACATTTATGAGAAGTATTTCCTCTACAGTCCCTACTCCTTAGAGATATTAAAAATAACTCCTTTGGCTCCTTAAAGATCCTTTGGTCTATAATGTGAACCACATGGCTTTCATAGCAATGTGACCTCTGAAAAGGGAACAAAGGCAAGAAGGGCATTGTTATTTACTTCCTCTTTTCTTATTTTGCACATACATTAAGTAAGAACTGCTTTGAGTTTTTCAAGAGTGTTTGCCTGCTTATCTGCATAAATGAATAAAAACAGCTACAACAAATAGTTTCCTGCTTCACACCAATACATCATTATCACAAGTTGAATATAAAGAGAGTAGACTAAAATCAAGTGCCACAAAATCCTTCCACTAAAGCTATTAACTTTTCATTAAAACCTTTAACTATATACATTACTCAGGTACTACTTGCTGTTCCTTTATACACAATGCAATCGGTTACGTGGATACTAAACTCAAAACAGTAGCCTAGAATCACAAATAAGAGAAAGGTTGCTAATGGTACGCATAAATGACAAGAAAATCAATAACAGTATAGAAATCAAAAACAAATGGAGAAATCAAAAAAGATACACTCAGTGCAGCATCTTTCTGTATCTCAAAAGAATGTGTAGCTATTAACTGATTTAGTTCAAGGATGACAGAAGAGTTCCCTCAAATGGCCTTTAACCTTCCGAAAAAGGTAACAGTGTGGTTGATAAATGGTGAAGAAAGCCCTGTTGAAGGAGAGGGGAAAGAGAGATGTGTGCAATGTTTCGATAATAATTCTATTTGGAAAAATTTAGAGGACATAAAAATGACGAAGATAAAATTTCAAGTTTTCAACTATACGGCATACTATATTCAGAATGATTTGTTATCCAAAGATTTCAGATTTGCAACTGTATCCAGATTTAGTGTAAAAGACCTCAAATAAAAACTAAACATTTTTAAAACCTGTCTGTGTGGCGCTTATTCTACCTTGCTCTACACACAGATGGGTGTCCGCTACTTATCTACGTACGGTTGTACCCATCCATCCCATCCATCCCAGCCATCCATCCATTCTTCCACTATTTCTCCCCTTGGCAGGACCTCTCTTTGTCTGTCTGTCTTTCAAACTGTATTTCCCTCTGACTGCTCTCTCCCTCTGCCTGTGCACATCTGTGCTTTTCTTTTTCTGTTTCTCTCCTTGTCTCTGACTCTTTTCATGTCTCTGTCTCTTTTTCGAAGTATTTCTTCCGCTTTCCTCTGCACATTTCTGCGAGTGTCTGTGGCTCTGACTCTTTAGGGAGAGTCCCCCTGTGACTGTCTTTCTGTGGTTGTCTCTGAGTGTGTCTTTAGTGTACAAGTGTCTCTGTATGTCTCTGTGCCTGTATGTCTTTGTTTTTCTGTGTGTGTGTCTCCTCTCCATACATGTCTCTGTCTCTGCATGTGTGTGTCTCTTCTATGTCTCTTTAACTCTGTGTCTCATCTCTGTCTCTGTCTGAGAGTGTCTGCGTGCACACAGGTGCCCCTCTCTCTCCGTGTGTCTCTTTCCCGTCTCCGCCCAACCCTTCTGTCTCTGTCACAGTCTGTCTGTCTCCTCGCTGTGTTTCTCTTACTCTGGTACTTCTCCTCCATGAGTCTCAGGATGTGTGTCTTTTTGTGTGTATCTATGCATGCGTCTCTCTGTGTGTACCTCTCTATATGTATCTGTGTCTTTTGCATTGAGTTTACCACCTCCCCCTTATGTCTTGTCTCCTTTCTCTATTCGGGTTTCTTTCTCTGAGCTTACCTCTCTGTATGCATTTCTCTACTAGTCGTTCTCTCGATCTCCTCTATCACTTTGTGAGTGTGTGTCTTTCTCTGTGTGTCTGCTTTCCTTTTTCTCTTTCAGTATCTCTTGCTCTGTGCCTTTTTCTCTTTCTCCTTGTGTCTCTTGTGCAGAACGTGGGTCTTTTTGTGTATACTTCCTTCCTTGCGTGTGTGCGTGCGTGCATGTGTGCTTGTGCTTATCTGCTTCTGTCTAATACACTGGTTAGAACAAATACACTTCATTCAGTGCCTTAAAGGAGCACATCACCTGGGGTTTGGTATTAATACCTTAAAAGTCCTTACCTTTTGACCAGTCCTCCATTTGCACTTCTGTTCTTGTTTGCTCTGGCAATGTCTCTGGTTTTTGCGCCAAGATTTGAGGCTAAAATAAAGCCAACTCTAGATAAATAAACTTAAAACAATATATCAGAACACACCTAAATCTTACCTTTGTTTAACAGAGAATTTACAGGATAACTGGTTTTCTAAAACACTTATAATAGGACAATTATCTGTATATTTTAACACGTAAAATTAAATCTTTTTTCTCAGAAAAAAAGTTCTTTCATTCACACTTACATTTTAGTAAATACGGTTCAAGGGTAAGCGTCTAGACATTCTTGCTCCTTTGGTTAGGGAACTATTCAATATATTTAACTTAAGTCTTCTCCAACTATTAACACAACTTCAACAATTTAAGAAAAATAAAAATTCTACTCTATTTGTCATAAGTTTATAGCAAAAATTTCAAACTTATTTGAATGTATATTTTCACATAAATATTTCATAGTGTGTAATTTTAAAATGTTACTCTAATTTTTTAAAAGGCTATTTTCAGCTTGTGGAATTATTGGTATTCCTCTCTTGCATTTGTTTTCATAATAAATATGATCAAAACTATGCAAGTTCACTTTTTTGCATGCTTTTAAAGAGAATAATAAAATTAGATTCACCTCACAGCTAGAACTCTGCGTTTTTTAAAAAGTCCTCAAATAAAGCTGTAGCAAGCTTCTCCTATTCCAATTTTCTCTAAATATGTTGATCTGGAGTTGGCAATCTTTTTCTAAGTTCCTCATTTACTTTTGGATTAACTGAAAATATAGGAAGTTATTAATATCAAAGAAATATGTTCCAGTCAATGAAGCCATTTCCCTCCATATTGCCCAAAAAGGTTAATAATAATTGCACTCTTTTAATAAGAGATTCATATAGCAAGACATGTAGAAAATACAGTCTTTAATAACCTCTGGAGTATTTTAAAACATGCCTTACAGGCCTTAATGTGCTTAGTAATATACTATTTAAAATCATAATTTTATCCCTTTGCGATATACAGTCACTCTTCCTCATCATTTACCCAGCTAATGAATGCCAGCAATTAGTAAAATGTAATCCCATTGCACAATCATTTTAATGCTTTTAGCACTCAGAAAAGTAAACACCAAATTAATACTGCTCAAGCCATATCAGATCCTAGTTGGAAGCAAGCAATTATAGTTCAGCTCCTCAGGTGTAATTAAATGATTGGAATGATTTAGTTCCATAAATGCAAGTTAATTCATAAGCAAGCAACAAATATACTGGGAGTAATTACAGGAAACATTGACAGTCTAAGTAGGGCTAATTCTTTTATGAGACTGATATAGTAAAATGCTGCCCTCTCCTGGGCATATAAGTGAATTCTTCAGAGCCAAAAACAAAACATTGCCCCCTACCCAAAATGTAAGTTTTAAAAGGACACTAAAAAGGAAAAAAAAAAAAAAATTATATATATATAAATTTATATATAAATTTGATTTCATTCCTTAAGCAAAAAATTTTCATTTATGGCTTATTGTGATAATTTCTTCACGCCCTAGTAATTAGTGGTTTTTCCATTCAAGTTCTGAATACCAGTCCCAAAACACACCAGGCAATTCCTATAATCTAATGAAAGTAAATCATTTGGATAGGACCCTGGCTGCAAGTGAAACTTCTAGTTCCCTCTTAGACTGTCAGACCAACACCTGTATTCTCTCACTGGTAAACCCTAACTAGACTGCTACAGATTTAAGCTATGTTTTAATAAGTACTAAAATGGATAAGAAAAATAATCTCTGATGGATATAAAACAAAACACTTAGTATTACTGTGACTATACAAAATGGTCTAAAACTAATTGTTTTTAATGAACTCCAACAACAACAACAAAAAAGACCTACAACACTGGTACATCATTACAAGCACATTTTAAAACATAAAGAATAGCAGGCAGTACACAAAATAAAACACCCCAGTTTTACTTAAGCCATTCCCAACTTTTTACTTTTTTAGGCTAACATTCAGAACAAATTTACTTGAATACTACCTGATGCGTATCAACTAAATTTCTTATACTAAAATTTTAGAAATGTATTTATTATGTATTTATTATATATTTAAGTTATGATATAATCTGTTACACATATGTATTTGTATCACTAAGCCTATTCAGAATCATCCCTTTAACTTTCTGCAAAATTGAACATATTCTCAAATATAAACAATGGTATAACAAGTGTTTAATTTTCCAATAAATCCAATAGATACTTGCAGGGGATAATGCTTAACAGTACCAATTTTTTTAGTCAGGGAGGGAACATTATTCCTTTCTACTATGCTTTCAAATGCAGTAAAATAACTATATTCTAAGTCACAGCCTATGCAAGCTATAAAAATAAACCAAAATATTAAAAAGTCCTGCCACTAAGTTTAAAATGTACAGCACATTTGCTTTGCCCTTGATGTCACAGTCTTATTTTTCAATTCATATCTTGTACACTGTAAGTTAATTGCTTTTGGAAAGTACTTATTATTCATGTAAAAATTAATGTGCCAATGTGTTTAAATCCTCTTAAATGACCATTCATGCATCTTTCTTCTTTAAGTACCAATGAAATCTGTCAAAAGACATCAATGCAAAATGGTCTTAAAGAAAGTTCTAATAGAGATTTTTTTTTCTGCTAACACAAGGTTTTCATATTCACCAACTTTACTTCAATTTCATTAATTTTTTAAGCTACTTTTAATAAATTCACCAAGTAAAATTTTTAGGCCCCATAGTCTGTCATTTGTGTTCCAGCTGACATTATGAATATTAATAACAGTGTTATCCTGATTAAATAGGCTTCATATGAAATCCCTGTGAATCCTATAGCTCAGACATCTCATTTTTCCAACTCTTTATGAATTTGGATTCAGACATTACACTGGAAAAATCTTAAAAAACAGATTTAATGGCACATTTGCATATTGTCAAGCAAAAATTAGACGTTCTAATGATTCAAATAATTACAACTTATAGATCTACATATTGTAATAGAATAGAAGATTTTTGTAAACATGCAACATATTTTACACATCTATTCATTTTAGGACAAAGGATAAGACTAATAAGATTCTGATTCCTTTCCTCACACTCACCTTAAAGATTGATATCAAGAACTTCTTTAAATCAGAAATTATATCTTCATGTTAAAATTAGTGGGATGATTTCAGAGTAGATACATAAACTAGGCTACTTAATCAATTCATTATATCATAGACAAAATACGTTAAATGCTTTAACATTACTAATGTTACCAGGTTCGAGCAGCAAAGTAAAATCTAACTGAAGTTCATCTTTAAGTAATGTGGGAAAAAATTACCTACATAAAAAATAAAAATAAAATATTCACTATAACAGAACATATCATATCTGTTCATTTTATCACAGAGGCCTAACCTGTGTTAAAATGAAATCTCCATCACAGAGGCCTAACCTCATTCCTCCAAGTTGTTTTTAAGTCTTGGAATAAATGAAAAAAGAAAAAACAAATTATAGTTAAGGAAACCACATACCGCTTCTAACTACACTGGAATTTGAATGTATCTGCCTATAATTCCTACTTTCATGCTATCAAAAAATGGAGACTGAAAAAAATTAAACAAACATCTCCATGCTCTGAAATGGGACTTGACTCTCCTTGTTTACTCAGCAGTAAAACACTTGATGAAACAAAATTTGTTCTTTGACCAGTCTAAAATTTCTAATCTGCCTAAAAAAGAATGAGTAATTCTGACATTTATCCTTCAAAATGAAACAATGCTTTTTGGATAGAAAGGCATTTAAAGATGGGACTTCACACCCCAAAGAAACAACACTCAGGATTTTTTTAAACGTATTTTAAATAAGAGATACCAGTCTACTTTCCTCCACAAAAACCACACATGGCAAAGGTATTCAGCTGACTTTGTTTAACGGCTTTCCTTTTTCATAATGTCTCCTTAGTTTAATCACAAATTAGTGTAATTTGAATCAAGAGTATAAAGCTAAGAATCATTTCTAACTATAACTTAAATTATATGCAACTATACTGCTACTGCTACTACTGCTAAGTCGCTTCAGTCGTGTCCGACTCTGTGCGACCCCATAGACGGCAGCCCACCAGGCTCCCCGGTCCCTGGGATTCTCCAGGCAAGAACACTGGAGTGGGTTGCCATTTCCTTCTCCAATGCATGAAAGTGAAAAGTGAAAGTGAAGTCGCTCAGTCGTGTCCGACTCTTAGCGACCCCATGGACTGGAGCCTACCAGGATCCTCCGTCCATGGGATTTTCCAGGCAAAAGTACTGGGGTGGGGTGCCAATGCCAAATTTTGGATTTTCTGGATTGAGAAATGTTGATAATTTCTGAACTGGGATGGTTTCATTAAGTGGCTAAAGAAGAGCAGTGTATTTCTGAGAGCCAAATATTATATCAAGTAACTCAACACATACAATATATGCGTATGTTCTACTGATGGATTTCCATCTTACTAGACAAAAGTCTCAAATATTCACGTTCTCTCACAAAAGAGAATTCCTTTCACTGACTATCTCACATCACAGCCCACTCCCTACCAGCTCCAGATAATCCAAATTTCTCACAGCCTGGGTAATTAAGAAAAGGTTTAGGGAAAGGGAGAAAGGATAAAAGTAGCCAGATGCCATAGCGATCAAGATTTTAAATGCATATACTATTTGATTCCTCAGGTCTACTACAAGTCTTTTAAAAATATGTCCTACATATTTTTATGTACAAAGATACACATTAAAGCAATATTTATTTGGTATGAGACGATACTTATGCTCTAGTCATTCTGAACTTCTTCCTGTTCCTTGAACTCACTAAGCTTATTCTTGCCTCAGAACTTTTATACTTCTCTTCTCTAGATTGCTAAACCATTTTTTCCCATCATTTAGGCCTTGCTCAAAATTCATCTCTTCAAAAGGTTCTGCCTGGCCATACTGTCTAAAGTAGAAACTCCTCTCTCATCACATTACCTGTGCTACTACTTTCATGAAGCCATCTGTTTGGGTTTTACTTTATTGTTTATGATATATACCCGCCAAGGATGTATATGGAAGTTACATTCAGGCACAGCCCTTGTTTTTGTCTTTCATCTGTATCCTTAGAAGGGTGTTTGGCATAGAGTAAGTAAGTATTTCACTATGTACTTGATGATCAGACAGGTGGACAGAAGATGTGAAGATTTTCTCAACAAGCATCTGTTATGCACCTATATATTATTTGTCAGTCAACCGTTCTAGGGATTAAATATAAAATACATAGATAAGGCAAATAAATTTCCTACCCCAAATAAATCTTTAGCTAAAACAATATAGGTGCAGAACATGGATAAATTAAAGACAGAAAAAACTGTAAAATTACACTCATATATGCATACATGTTTGAATAGGATACACACAGCAATCTATTATCAGCGGTTACTCTGAAGAAAGGGCCTAAGAGTTGAGGTAGAGAGACTGAGAAAATGAGGGAGAGAAGTATATCTGTTTCATATCTATCTACCTGTATAATCTGATGTGCATGTATTATTTTTTAACTTAATAACGAAATATTTATTAATAATCTTGGCATTTTACAAGAAACTCTGAAAGACGCCACATTACATCAGAGAGATTCAAAATGAACTGAAAGAAAGCTTTATGACTCCCTTGAAACTCTGAACAAATAATTAGACTAATTAACTTTTATAATTATACTCTGTCATGGCTGTTTGCTTGCTTGGTTTATGTAGAGTGAAAAGTTCTAATTTAACTAATATATGGTAGAAATATTTTAGTATAGAAAAATTTAAATGGATGAATTTCCTAAGAATTAAGCTTTTTTTTAAAAAAACAATCATATTTCTTTGTTCAATTAAGGACTATTTATAATAGTCATAGTGTTCAGGATTCTAATATGTAAGAGTTTATAACATAAATTACTATCAAAAAAAGACTAATTACTTACATCATGTAGTATCATGGAGGGTGTCAAATTAAAAGGAAATAAATATTTAATGTTTCAAATATATGGTTTTCATGCAACTAAGACCTGACATAGCCAAACAAATAAATATACCTGAACACTGCATATATCAGACGAACACTGCAACAGTTTTCACTGTCAGTTACAAAGAATGAATCCTGTATTGCACAGCCTACTGATAAAATTTTAAAAAGAAAAACTTTAAAACTGGTTATTATTTTCAGAAGGTTAATCAGATACAGGATTTTCTAAAATAACCTGAAATGTTTTGCCCTAGACCAAACCAAACTAAATCATTTAATCTAGCACAGAATATAAAAACAAAGTCATCTTACAGAATAGCTTCTCTAGGGAACAAACAGCATGTTTTCTTAAGATTCATGGATTGCCAAGTTCTGATGCAATGACACACTCCTCCACACAAAGGCTTACATTTCCATACAACCAACTGAAGTTCTTGGCAAATCAAAGGTAAAAAAGTATTAGAGCAAGTTAAATCGATCTGTAATGACAACTGTTATGACAAATAAAAGAACAGCTGTCAGAAAATGTCCTTCTAAAATAAAGTAAAAACTATAAGTTCTTAATTCATCACATATCATAATGCTTTACTAATAGATTTTATCCCCCCCAAAATTGCTTAATAATTCTCTATAGTTTATACAGTTAAATAGGGATACTAATTAGTAATAGGGATACTAACAAATAACATCAATATATTCTAATGATAGCAGTTATGCTTTTCAACACTTTTAGTATTAATTTTTTTTCCTTTTTTTGTTGACATATAGTTGATTTACAATGTTGTGTTAGTTTATATTTTAAATCAGATCAGATCAGATCAGATCAGTCACTCAGTCTTGTCCGACTCTCTGCGACCCCATGAACCGCAGCACGCCAGGCCTCCCTGTCCATCACCAGCTCCCGGAGGTCACCCAGACTCATACCCATCGAGTCAGTGATGCCATTCAGCCATCTCATCCTCTGTCGTCCCCTTCTCCTCCTGCCCTCAATCCCTCCCAGCATCAGAGTCTTCTCCAATGAGTCAACTCTTCGCATGAGGTGGCCAAAATACTGGAGTTTCAGCTTTAGCATCATTCCTTCTAAAGAAATTCCAGGATTGATCTCCTTCAGAATGGACTGGTTGGATCTTCTTGCAGTCCAAGGGACTCTCAAGAGTCTTCTCCAATACCACAGTTCAAAAGCATCAATTCTTCGGCGCTCAGCCTTCTTCACAGTCCAGCTCTCACATCCATACATGACCACAGGAAAGACCATAGCCTTGACTAGGCGAACCTTTGTTGGTAAAGTAATGTCTCTGCTTTTGAATATGCTATCTAGGTTGGTCATAACTTTCCTTCCAAGGAGTAAGTGTCTTTTAATTTCATGGCTGCAGTCACCATCTGCAGTGATTTTGGAGCCCAGAAAAACAAAGTCTGACACTGTTTCCACTGTTTCCCCATCTATTTCCCATGAAGTGATGGGACCAGATGCCATGATCTTCGTTTTCTGAATGTTGAGCTTTAAGCCAACCTTTTCACTCTCCACTTTCACTTTCATCAAGAGGCTTTTTAAATACTTACTAACAATTCTTGCAATTTGCTATGCAAGTTTATCTATGCAATTTGCTAAAATTAGAGCACTCAGTCATTCCCAGTGGACAGTATGCAACACGCAAGCTATGTATTTCACTTTTTAAACAGTAATGTTAAAGGTAACTAGGTTGTAAAACACAATTACTAGAAACAAAAACTTTGAAGAAAGTAAAGCAAATGTTAGGCTTACAGTTCTAACTCCTCATCCAATATCAAGAAAGTCACAGCCATCAGTTTCATTAATCTGAGGACCTACCAAAGCTCATTTAATTTCTTAAGAGTCATTCTTAATAAATGTATCTGTTAATAAAAAATATGTAATAAGACTATGATCCTTAAGTAGATAATCCATAACTGATGTAGAATAAAATACAATATGAAACGGAAAAATATAAGAAACCAACTATATAGAGAAATTTCCTTCAATGATTTTATTCTTCCTGCATCTAAAATAAGATGTCAACTACAAATTATATGTAAGGATGGTACTAGCTCTTTTGCTCACCATACCATAGAGAGTTTCTTAAGATTTAGAAGTATTTGTTCACTAAAAATCTGTTTCAGGAAAGTTATTTTTTAAAACATACCAAGATGGCAAAATGACTGAGTTTAAAATATTATTAATACTTATAAAATTAATATTTAGTAAAACAACTGCACAGTGTTTCACAGTACTAATTAAACAATATGTGCTATAACTTTTAAGACATTTTCCACAAGAAAATGCTCTTTCATTTTAAAATAACTTTCTTTCTTTTAAGAAGCTGCATTTCTAGGATGTGTTGATTTATAGTATAATCATGTTGAAGCTCAGAGAAGGCAATGGCACCCCACTCCAGTACTCTTGCCTGGAAAATCCCATGGATGGAGGAGCCCGGTAGGTTGCAGTCCATGGGGTCGCTAGGAGTCGGACACGACTGAGCGACTTCACTTTCACTTTTCCCTTGCATGCACTGGAGAAGGAAATGGCAAGCCACTCCAGTGTTCTTGCCTGGAGAATCCCAGGGGCAGGGAGCCTGGTGGGCTGCCGTCTATGGGGTCACACTGAGTCGGACACGACTGAAGCGACTTAGCAGCAACAGCAGCAGCAGCAGCATGTTGAAGCTGGGTTATGAGTACATAGGGGCTCATTATTCCATTTCTCTACTCTTGTAGGTTTGTAATTTTCCATAATAGCTTAAAATACATATTATAATATAAAATCATTTACTTTCACAGAACTAGCAATGAGTACTTCATTTTATAATAGAACATTATCAAACTTTTATCAGTTTCATTCCTGATATATGTATCCACAAACATATTAGATAACAAATATTGCACATGGTTCACGAATATATCATACATACACACCTTATATGGATTCTATATTGCACGTCATTTAGCGAAAAGCCTAAAAGTTTTATCTTATCATATAGGAACTGAACAGAAAATATAATCTGCTGAGAAATATGTACTTTATTAAAATGCTTTGGAATTTTTCCTTGACCTTATACTTAATAACTTCCTGAAGCTAAGACTTTACGTGACCAATGACCTAGTGCATATGCTGAATAGGTACACCCTGTCACCTTTAGCAAACATTCTCCTCACCAGAGGCCAGCTGCTGCACCCTGAAGCAATATCCTAGTTAGTTACTGCTACAGACATGTGATGTAAGTAACCAAGTTTATCATTTGTTGGAGTCAAAGCTACATGAATCTGAAACATTTCCTAATTTTATCTTAAAAGATATGTATTTTCACTGATGGAGATATTTCTCATTTGTAGAACAGTGATAGTTCTTTTTATGTGCACAGTAATTATCTCTTAATTAACAAAGATGGTGATATAGAAGAATCATAAGCAGAAATAGTGACAATGACTGTTGTTTAGTTGCTAAGTTGTGTCTGACTCTTTTGCAACCCCATGCACTATAGCCCACCAGGCTCCTCTGTCCATGGGATTTCCCAGACAAGAATACCGGAGTGGGTTTCCACTTCCTTCTCCAGGGAATCTTCCCAACCCAGGTCTCCCACATTGCCAGGCGGCTTCTTTACCAGCTAAGCCACAAGGGAAGCCAAAGCAGATTTTTTTTTGGAATTCCCTTGCTTTTTCTATGATGCAGCAGATGCTGGCAATTTGATCTCTGGCTCCTTCACATTTTCTAAATTAAGCTTGCACATCTGGAATTTCTTGGCTCACATACTGCTGAAGCCTAGCTTGAACGATTTTGAGCCTAACCTTGCTACCATGTGAAATGAGTGCAATTGTACAGTACTATGAACATTCTTTGGCATTGCCTTTCTTTGGGATTGGAATGAAAACTGACCTTTTCCAAACCTGTGGACACTGCTGAGTTTCCCAAATTTGCTAGTATATTAAGTGCAGCACTTTAACAGCATCATCTTTTTAGGATTTTAAATAGCTCAACTGGAATTCCATCACCTCCACTATCTTTGTTCATAGCAAAGCTTCCTAAGGCCCACTTGACTGCACTCCAAGATGTCTGCTCTCAGTGAGTGACACACCCTTTTCTCTTTTTCCAACCACCCGCTCAATATCTGAGCCAGACACAAGGCACCCACCAAATTAGGTAGAAAAGTGAACTACCTAAGATCAAAACCCAAAGTCTTTGCCATGGTGGGGCAAGGAATACAAACTTGTACTTAAGCCAATCAATTAATATAAACTGGTTAGCAATCTGAGACTATACAGTCCAGCCAGAAATTTTAAAGAAAAAAAAAAAAAAAAAGGTCACGAACTACATTTCTTTACAAGATAATTTCTTTTGAAAATACGCTCACAGCCACAAGAAAAACTATAACATATATGAAAGAATTTAACATAAAGAAAAGCAGTACAGGCATACGAAAGAGAGAGGTGGAGATTCAGACTTGAACTAAAGAACACTGCTGCTGCTGCTGCTAAGTCGCTTCAGTCGTGTCCGACTCTGTGCGACCCCACAGACGGAAGCTCACCAGGCTCCCCTGTCCCTGGGATTCTCCAGGCAAGAACACTGGAGTGGGTTGCCATTTCCTTCTCCAAAAAGAACACTAGGCAACCTGAAATCAATCTTCACAACAGGTATAATTTTCAAATTGCCACATAGAGAAATCAATACAACCCATTAAGTAAAAGCAATCAGTTTCTAAAGAAGCATAAATAGATATAAAAATGAATCAAGTAGAAATCATTCAGAAATAAGAAATGTTAAGTTGAAACTCTATAGATGAAGTAAAAACTATAAAAACTCTATAGATGAAGTAAAAACTATAAAACAGTAGAGCACAGAATTAAAGATTTGCAGGCAGAAAGGAAGATATTCCTCAGAATGCTGCATAGAATAATACTTTAAAAATATGAAAAAGAAGTCAAGCAACATGGAAGATAAAATATTAATAAGATGTTCTAACATATGCCCAGTAAGGGACTGAGTAGGGGAAAAGCATAAAAAGAAATGAAAAGTAAATTAATTACACATACTCCAAATAGGACAGAAAATGTGTTCCTGGAAAAGAGTAACTGAATCAGAGTTCTATAGTATCAACATCCCATAATTCCCCTGGAGATGCAGTCCCAGCATCACATTCTGCCAGTGATCCTTCATTTTCTTCAAATTTCCTGAAATTTCAGCACAACTACATTATTTTGTTACCTGCAAATCACAGTGATGCATATACTACCCTTCACAATACCAAGAGATGTTTAAAAATACTAAGTCTGTTGATCTTTATCCTGGTTCCTCACCTTTTCCATCAAGGCACAAGGAGTCACCAATATAACTGCTTGTTAATATCCAATGTGATATTATTTCTTCATTTTTTTATAATCCAGCATTCTCACCTACACATCTCCTGTCACCAACTTGGTCAAAACTGCTTGCCAAAAATCAAAATAAATAGCAGAATGCCAAGCCACACTTAAAGGCTGAGAGCATATAGTACCATCTGTAATCTTGGTTCTCATGGACTAAAATGATGCTATTGCTCTTGAAACATAGGAAAAATATGTATTAGCAATGTTATACAAAGTTTTTCTTTATATACACAGAAATAAATACAATTCAAAAAATAAAACCACCTCGCCCTATATCTACATTCTTTCTCAGAAAGCTAGCTGAGAATGTGCTCCATCAACACATGGGAGTAAAGTATGAAAGAGGTGAAAAGAATAACCATGGTCATGGTGAGAAAAATCACAGGATAATAGCTATACACCAGACATAGATAATAGCCATGCAAAGTTGACAGCATTAAGAAAAAACTTCAGGAGTAATTTGTTCAAGAAAGAGTAATTTGAGAAGAGATTGAAATAAATGAAAAGAGAGTTTGGAGTTGAATCAATAATAAATATAAAGAAAATCAAGCAAATAAAGCAAAATAGCAGTAAAGTATGGAGGTGAGACGGAAGAGAAAATAGTGAAAATATACTGCATGTATTACTTGTGAATAGCATCCGCATCACCATAACAATATAAAGACTATGTATTTTTTTCCTAAACAAAGTTACAATATAGTTATACTGTAACAGAAAGGGAGCATGTGTGTTGGGACAGAGGTATCAAAGAGACCTATATCCTTGTCTTAGTTACCAGGACCTCCCTCATTTCACTCTGCCTTTCTGTTTGAAATAGGTTAACATCTAGAACTTATACTTCCCAGTCTCTTTGCAGCTCATGTTTGAAAGTAAAAAAGAAAAAAAAAGAAGTTCTACCAATGAGAAGTTCTCTAGTAAGATATGGAGGAAGAAAGGAAAGCAAAGGTTACCCGTCTGCTTTCAGCATGTAAGCTCAGACAGACTTAAGTGCTGCAGTCCATGGGGTCGCTAAGAGTTGGACACGATTGAGCAACTTGACTTTCACTTTTCACTTTAATGCCCTGGAGAAGGAAATGGCAACCCACTCCAGTGTTCTTGCCTGGAGAATCCCAGGGACAGGGAAGCCTGGTGGGCTGCTGTCTATAGGGTCGCACAGAGTCTGACATGACTGCAGTGACAGCAGCAGCAGCAGTGATAGAGACCCTGAAGTTTAATGAGGTGCATATGCCTCCTAGATATGACAGCAAGTAGGGGTGCCAGCCATAAAAACAGCTTTCTTACCTCTATGCTATGCTATGCTAAGTCACTTCAGTCGTGTCCGACTCTGTGTGACCCCACCAGGCTCCCCTGTCCCTGGGATTCTCCAGGCAAGAACACTGGAGTGGGTTGCCATTTCCTTCTCCAATGCATGAAAGGGAAAAGTGAAAGTGAAGTCGCACAGTCGTGTCCGACTCTTAGCAACCCCATGGATTGCAGCCTAATAGGCTCCTCCGTCCATGGGATTTTCCAGGCAAGAGTACTGGAGTGGGGTGCCATTGCCTTTTGATCTCTAGAATGCAACAATATCACAACCCTGAACCATGGTCTAGAGGTAGTCCCTGACTACTGTTCCAGCACTTGGAATAAGTTTGTAAGCTGTTAATTCCCTATATAAAGGACCTTTCTGCTTGAAATACCTAGAGTTGTTTTTCCCCCCAACCCATATCTTCATAAGATATCTTCATAAGTCCATGAATTATAACAAAACTGGGATGAGAATCAAGAAGTTGAAATATAAGCATGCTATACAGAAATATTTCAGGAGATCTGTTCATTTCCTTTCATGGCCTCAACAAAGCTACAAATACATGCAGAGTAACTCTTCCTCAGTTCAATTCAGTTCAGTTCAGTTCCTCAGTCATGTCCAACTCTTTGTGACCTCATGAATCACAGCACGCCAGGCCTCCCTGTCCATCACGAACTCCCGGAGTTCACTCACACTCATGTCCATCGAGTCCATGATGCCATCCAGCCATCTAATCCTCTGTCGTCCCCTTCTCCTCCTGCCCCCAATCCCTCCCAGCATCAGTCTTTTCCAATGAGTCAACTCTTCGCATGAAGTGGCCAAAGTAATGGAGTTTCAGCTTCAGCATTAGTCCTTCCAAAAACACCCAGGACTGATCTCCTTTAGGATGGACTGGTTGGATCTCCTTGCAGTCCAAGGGACTCTCAAGAGTCTTCTCCAACACCACAGTTCAAAAGCATCAATTCTTCGATGCTCAGCTTTCTTTTTTTTTTTTTTTAAATTATTTATTTTTCCCTGTGCTGGGTCTTCGTTGCCGCTCAGGCTTTTCTCTAGTTGTGGAGAGCGGGGGCTACTCTTTGGTTGTGGCATGCGGACTTCTCACTGTGGTGGCTTCTCTTGTTGAGAAGCATGGGCTCTGGGGCCCACAGGCCTCGGCACTTGTGGCTCCCGGGCTCCAGAGCACAGGCTCGATAGTTGTGGCACATGAGCCCAGTTGCTCCGGCATATGGGATCTTCCTGGACCAGGGATTGAACCCATGTCTCCTGCACTGGCAGGTGGATTCTTTGCCACCAAGCCACCAGGGAAGCCCCGATGTTCAGCTTTCTACACAGTCCAACTCAGATCCATACATGACCACTGGAAAAATCATAGCCTTGACTAGACGGACCTTTGTTGGCAAAGTAATATCTCTGCCTTTCAATATGCTATCTAGGTTGGTCATAACTTTCCATCCAAGGAGTAAGCGTCTTTTAATTTCATGGCTGTAATCACCATCTGCTGTATTTGGGAGCCCAAAAAAAATAAAGTCTGACACTGTTTCCACTGTTTCCCCATCTATTTCCCATGAAGTGATGGGACCAGATGCCATGATCTTTGTTTTCTGAATGTTGAGCTTTAAGCCAACCTTTTCACTCTCCTCTTTCACTTTCATCAAGAGGCGTTTTAGTTCCTCTTCACTTTCTGCCATAAGGGTGATGTCATCTGCATATCTGAGGTTATTGATATATCTCCCAGAAATCTTGATTCCAGCTTGTGCTTCTTCCAGCCCAGCCTTTCTCATGATGTACTCTGCATAGAAGTTAAATAAGCAGGGTGACAATATACAGCCTTGACGTACTCCTTTTCCTATTTGGAACCAGTCTGTTGTTCCATGTCCAGTTCTAACTGTTGCTTCCTGACCTGCATATAGGTTTCTCAAGAGGCAGGCCAGGTGGTCTGATATTCCCATCTCTTTCAGAATTTTCCACAGTTTATTGTGCTCCACACAGTCAAAGGCTTTGGCATAGTCAACAAAGGAGAAATAGATATTTTTCTGGAACTCTCTTACTTTTTCGGTGATCCAGCGGATGTTGGCAATTTGATCTCTGGTTCCTCTGCCTTTTCCAAAACCAACTTGAACATCTGGAAGTTCACAGTTTACCTATTGCTGAAACCTGGCTTGAGCAATTCCACCAGGGAATTGACTTTCCTGGTGGCTCAGACGGTAAAACTCTCCCTAACAGGGACCTAAAAGCTAGATGGACAGAGTCTCCACAACAAAAAGTAAAAAAGGACAACAACAAGGCAGGTAGGAGATGTAGAGATGGTCTCTGCAAGGGAAAGAAAACACATCACAACTTCAGCAATCCACAGACAGGAGAGACTGCAAAGGTATACGTATTTCCCCTGGGAGCAGAGGATTCAAGCTCCACATCAGGCACCCAAACTCCTATATCCTGCACAAGAGAGATAAGCCCTCAACAGCTGGCTTTGAAAACCAATGAGGAATATGCCCATGAAACCTACAGAACTGCAGAAAATGGAAAACCTGCTCTTAAAGGGCTTGAGCACAGTCTCATTCCACACAAAAACACCAGATTGAAAAGCGCATGGAATGAAGTGTGAAGGGGATCCACCCACTAATCTTGAAGAGTGTGCTGGGGAGACAGGAACAGTTGGGACGCTCCCTGGGGCCTGAGAAACTGGCGAGAACAACTTTTGCAATCTCAGGCTACCTGCAGATGCCATTGTGAAATTCTCCCTCTAGTCTGTTAGTTCTAGAGGGTACACCTTGTTGGGAGCCTTGCCCACCTTGGTCTCCTCTGGGTTTCACAGCCAGAAGTTTGACTACTGCACCTGCCAGCTCACTGCAGCAGCCACCATCAGGCCCTGAAGCCAGTCAGAGGGCCAGCTCCACCCACCAACACTCCATAGCAACAGCCATAGCCCCACCCAACATGAAAGAACGCAAAAATACAAAGAACTGTAAGAGACTATGAACAATTATATACAAACAAATTGGACAACTTAGAAGAAATGAAGCATATTATTTTCCAGGACTGAATCATGAAGCAATAGAAAATCTGAATAGATTAATTACTAGCAAGTAGATGGAAACCATAATCAATAATTTCCCAAAAAAGCAAAAGCCCAGAACCAGACATTTCCAAGAAAATTCTATAAAACATTCAAAGAGGATTTAATACCTATCCTTTTCAAGCTCTTCCATTTGAAGAGGGAAATCTTCCAAAGACATTTTATAAAACCAGCATACCAAACCAGACACCACAAAAAGAAAATATAATAGACTAACATCCTTGATGATCATAGGTGCAAAAATCCTCAACAAAATACTGAATCCAACGATATATTAAAATGATCAAACACTAAAATCAAGTGGCATTTATTTCAAGGAATCAATGATGATTCAATATCTGCATATCAATCTACATGATACATCACATTTTAAAAAATGAAAAATAAAAATCATGATTATCTCAATGGATGTAGAAAATGCATATGACAAAACCCAACATCCATTTATGATAAAAACTCTCAACAAAGTAGGTACAGATGGAACAAACCTTAACGAAATGAAGGTCATATATGACAAATCCATAGCTGACATCATTTTCAGTAGTTAAAAAATAAAAACTTTTCCTCCAAGACCAGAAAAAGACAAGTATGATCACTCTCACCACTTTCATTCAGTAGAGTACTGGATGTACTATCCACAGCAATTACACAAGAAAAAGAAATAAAAGGCATCCAAATCAGAAAGAAAGAAGTGTAAAACTGTCACTACTTGCTGATGACATGATACTATATAGAGAAATTTATAAAGATTTCACCAAAAAATTGGTTAGAATAAATGAATAAAGTGTAGGATACAAATCAATATACAGAATCCATGGCATTTCTATACACTAATAACAAACTATTAGAAAAGGCAAATTTAAAAAATCTCATTTACAGCTGCATCAAAAAGTTTAAAACACCTAGAAATAAATTTAACCAATGAGGTGAAAACCTGTACACTAAAAACTATAAGACACCAATAAAAGAAATTGAAGACATCAAAAAAAATTGAAAGATATTCTGGACTGGTGGACTGGAAGAATTAAAACTGTTCAAATGTCCATACCTCCCAAAGGAATCTACAGATTCAGTGCAATCCCTATCAAAATCCCCATGGCATATTTAACAGAACGGACATATAATTCTAAAATTTGTATGGAAGCACAAAAGATCCTGAGTCACAAAAGCAATATTGAGAAAGAAAAACAAAGCTGGAGGTATCATACCCTCTGACTTCAAACTACAGTTAACCTTTTCAACAACTCAGGGTTTAGGAGTATTGACCTCTCACGTAGTTGAAAACACACATTTAAGTTTACAGTCAGTCCTCCATATCCAAGGGTTTGAATCTTTGGATTCAACCAACTGTGGATACTGTAGTACTGTAGTATATTTTTACTGAAAAAAACTCTGCTATAATGGACATACTTAGATCAACTCCATGTTGTTCAAGGATCATTTGTATACTACAAAGTAATCAAAACAGTATGGTCTGGGCACAGAGCCAGATATACAGATGAATGGAACACAACTGAGAGCCCCAAATTAAGCCATACATATATGGAAAATTAATCTACAACAAAGGAATAAAGAACACACAATGGAGAAAAGACAGTCTTCTAAATCAGGAGCATGGGAAAACTGGACAGCCACGTGCAAAAAGAATGACACTAGAGCACTACAGCACACCATATACAAACATTAACTCAAAAGGAATTAGAATTGAATGTAAGACCAGAAATCATAAAATTCCTAGTAGAAAACAAAGGAAGTAAACTTATTGACATTGGCCTTAGGCAATGTTTTGTGGATGAAACCAAAAGGCAAGGGAAACAAAAGCAAAAATAAATAAACAGGACTATATCAAACTAAAAAGCATTTATACAGCAAAAAACCATAATCAAAATGAAAAGGCAATCTACTGAATGGAAGAATCCATTTGCAAACTATATATCCAATCAAGGGTTAATATCCAAATATATAAAGACAACAACAACAAAATACAAACAACCTGATTTAAAAAGTAGACAGAGGATCTGAGTAGATATTTTTCCAAAGAAGACACACAGATGGTAAAATAAACAGAAGTGTTAGAGATCACTATTAATTGGGGAAATGCAAATCAAAACCAAAATGAGATATTATCTCACACCTGATGGAATGGTTATTATCGAAAAGACAAGAAATAACAACATGTTGAAGAAGATATGAAGAAAAAGGGAAAAAGTGGAAGCAGTGCAGATTTTATTTTCTTGGGTTCCAAAATCACTGCAGACAGTGACCACAGCCACGAAATTAAAAGACGCTTGCTCCTTGGAAGGAAAGCTATGACAAACCTAGACAGTGTATTAAAAAACAAAGACATCACTTTGCCCACAAAGGTCTGTGTAGTCAAAGCTAAGGTCTTTATCTAGTAGTCATGTACCGATGTGAAAGTTGGATCATAAAAAAGGCTGAGCGCCAAAGAACTGAGGCTTTTGAATTGTGGTGCTGGAGAAGACTCTTGAAAGTCTCTTGGACAGCAAAGAGATCCAACCAGTCAATCCTAAAGGAAATCAATCCTGAATTGGAAGGACTGATGCTGAAGCTGAGGTTCCAAAACTTAGGCCACCTGATACGAAGAGTCAATTCATTGTAAAGACCCTGATGCTGGGCAAGATTCAAGGCAAAAGGAGAAAGAGGCAGAGGATGAGATGGTTGGATAGAATCACCGACTCAATGGACATAAATTTGAGCAAACTCTCAAATTTGAAGGACAGGGGAGCCTGGTGTGCTGCAGTCCATTGGGTTGCCAAAGAACTGGACATGATTTAGTGACTGAACAACAACAATATAGACTGTTGGCAGGAATATAAATTGGTACAGCCACTATGGAAAACACTATGGAGAGTCCTCAAAAAATTACAAACAGAACTACCTTATAACCCAGCTATTCTATTTAATAGTAATTTAAATAGTAATCATGATTCTACATTCACTTTCTTTTCAGTTGCTTGGATAAAGCCATATACAAAATTCACCTGACTTTACCAACCCATATAGGTTCACATTTTATATTTACACTATAGTCCTATTCATAATATATAGTTAAAAATTTTGAGTTGCAGTAAGCACACTAATATTTTTACCACTACACTCAGAATTCAACTAAAACTTTATTTTCTTCACTTTAAAAATCAATTTTGAGGCATCCATTTCAACTCTACACTTGGTAAGTTAAGTTTCAACAATTGTCTACAATGGTATAATTTTTAAAAATGCTTTAAGGGACTTCCGTAGTGGTCCAGTGGTTAAGACTTCACCTTCCAAAGCAAGGGGTGAGGTTCAATCCCTGGTTGGGGAGCTAAGATTCCACATGCCTTGCAGCCAAGAAAACAACACCTAAAACAAGCAACATTGTAACAAATTCAATAAAGACTTAAAAAAAAATGCTCTACATCCCCCCCAGAAAAAAACTTAAAAAAAAAAAAAAAAATTATAAAAAGCTGTTCCTTTGCAATAAATCTAACCCAATCTTGCTCAATCCTAGGCAAATACTAATATATGTTCCTTTACTATAAAAATTCAATGCTACTTCTAGAATCTGTATGAATGGGATCAAACAATGTATACTTGAGGAACCCAGCTCCTGTGTGTGATTTTTCACATAAGCAATTCCAATCATATTATGCTGTCAAGCATAAGCAATTACAGCCAAGCTTTATCTGGCTGATGTCACAGGACAACAGTGCTTTCCCCACACCAGATGCACAACCGATGGACCGCAGCTTCTAAAGTGAGTTGCAATCAAGGACTCAAGTCCCCCCTCTCTGGCCAAGCTCTTATGTGTATCTTCATTCCAAGCCATTAAGAGGTCCCTTTACCAAGAGCCTCTCTCAGAAGCAGACCTCCTTGGAGGTGGTGGGAGGAGAACACTTTTCTAAACTCTGAGTCACTAAACAGTACTCCTCCATTCCTAGCCCTTTACTCTCTCTGTCCTCCCTGCAGTACCCTCTAACCCCCAAATTAGGCCCAAAATAATGCAATGACTTTTTGTTAGGGTTTCCCCAGGTAGTGAGATGACCCCCACATTTGTGCTGATTCACCTCACCCTCAGACTTCCCTGACAGTCCAGTGGTTAAGACTCTATGCTCCCAACATGAGTGGTGCAGGTTTGATCCCAGGTCAGAGAACTAGGATCCGCATGACTCACCACACAGCCAAAAACAAACAAAAAGAAACACTCAATACGAGGAATGTCAGCAAAATGGCAGGCTAGAAAGTGCCAAGCTCTCATTACTGCAGAACAATTTTAAAAAGAAACAGGAACAGCCTAAGCCAACTTTGTTGAAGCTCTGGAAAACAGTCACAAGTTAACACCAGCCAAGCAAACACCAAATCAAGAAAAAGTCATCTTTAAAATGGCAGAAGAGTTCTGCGGTATTTCCCCTCACTGTTCCCACCCCTTCTGCAATGTCAGCTCCTGAAGCAGCAACAGCAGCCTGGTTCCCAGTTTCCAGGGAACAGGGAAGACTTGATATGGAAATTATTATACAACTCTATTCTAACCTGTCTGGAGGGTACCTGAAGGATTGACATAAGGCACTTGCCTTTTTATCACCTAGTTTGGAACTTCAGTACTTGGAAAAGCTACAAGAAAACTACAGACCCACACCCACGGCAAACTACACCCAGGGCAAGAAGGATGGAGACATACATGAGCCCATCTAAGGCCTGGAAGAGAAGCCAGGGAGACTCTGGGAAATTAACACAAGTAAAAACAGTCAAAAATATGGGGGAATTTAGACAGTGAGCTCGGCCTTCCTGGTGGCTGAGGTGAAGAATCTGCCTGCGCGGCAGGAAGCATGGGTTTGATCCCTGGGTCAGGAAGATCCCCTGGAGGAAATGGCAACCCACTCCAGTACTCCTGCCTGGAAAAATCCCATGGACAGAGGAAGCTGGCAGGCTATATAGCCCATGAGGTCACCAAAAGTCCACACAACTTAGCAACTAAACCACCACCTCCACAGAAAGTTACCTGTATACTCAGAAAGGAAGACCTTAAGCTTTTACCTCAGGCTGAACGCTATACTCAAAGAAGCCTAGCTAAGGGTTGAAGGAGTACCAAAGCACAGAGGTAATCTGCAAAGACTGGAAGAGCTACCATTCAAGGAAGTCTCTGTAAACATATTAGCTGAGCAAGAGAATTAAACGAACAGAGACTTCAGGAACCACACACAAAGAGGAACATTCTGCAAAAACAATTTGGAAAAGTCTCAAACTACTACAGGCTTCAAAAGTATATGTATAAAAAAAAGGACAAAGAATTTGAATAGACATTTTATCAAAGAAGATACACAAATAGCCAAAAAAATACATGAAAAGATGTATTAGGAAAATCCAAATCAAAACTACTTTGCATATAACAGAATGGCTGGTTATCAAAAAACTGAAAATACCAAGAGCAAGGAACATAGAGGAATTGGAACCCCTGCACATTGTAGGTAGAAATGTAAAATGATGCAACTGCTGTAGAAAACAGTTTGGCAGCTTCTCAGAGTTAAACAGAATTACCCAAGGCTCAGGAACCCCACTACTAGGTATATATCCCAAAGAATTGACATCAGAGACTCAAACAAGTACTTGTAAGCCAACATTCACAGCAGCATAATTTACACAGCTAAAAGGTGGAGACAACCCAAGTGCCCACTGACAGATGAATGAATAAACAAAATGTGGCATACATATACAATGGCATAACTTTCGATCTTGAAAAGAAGAAAGTGCTAACACATGCTACAATGTGGATGAACCTGGAAGGCATGCTAATAGGCCAAACACAAAAGGACAAAAACTGTATGATTCCACTTACATAAGGTACTGAAAGTAGGCA
Organism: Tragelaphus eurycerus; assembly: GCA_935064755.1. NCBI lineage: Eukaryota > Metazoa > Chordata > Mammalia > Artiodactyla > Bovidae > Tragelaphus > Tragelaphus eurycerus. The sequence continues at coordinate 12,265,189 of CAKXYN010000038.1, forward strand.
AGTTCAGAAAGAAAGCAGAATAGAGATTACCAGGAGTTGAAGGAGGAGAGATTCAGGAGTTAGTATTTAATGCGTACAGAGTTTGTTTCTATTTGGGATGATGAGAGTTCTGGAAATGGGTAACGGTGATGATTACACAATACTGTGAATGTACTTCACAGTACATTCACAATACTGTGAATGACACTGAAAGGTCTACTTAAAAATGGTTAATGAGCCACGAGGCAGGGATGTCTTCCTGGGTGTCTTCTTTACCCTCTCCTCCCTGCCTGCGTGCCCTTCCCAACAGTCTCTTGCTTTGTCAGCACGTGTGGCTCCTTGGACAACACATTTCTGAGTGTTAGACAAGAGCCTACTCGGGGGCCCTAGAAGGGGTCCCCTGCCCTGTAACAAAAATGTCACTATAACGGCATAAAAAAAAAGGTTGGGGAACTTCCACTTTAAGAATACAGTTGTAAGTGGACCACACTAGAGCTCTACCAGTACTGCAGAGACCTGCAAACGAGTCATGACTGGAATTGACACTTATTTTTTTCTAGAATTTACTTTGTTATTGCTGTTCAGTCACCAAGTTGTGTCCGACTCTTTGCGACCCCATGGACTGCAGCACACTTTAATAAAAGTATTTAACAGGCAAAGATTTAATTAAAAGTTTGGAACAGAGCATCACTTATTAATTTGAACTGCCTGAATATGTTTCCACTGATTGTTACCTACGTACAGAAATCGGCAAAGAAATAAAATATTACATGGACAAGACACATTTCTTACCACTCTCAAAGTAATGATCTCATTAAAAATCAGAATGAGCAATTAAAACATGTTATTTAAAATGATGGGAGATAAGGAATAGCGATTGCTGGGAGAAATACCAATAACCTTAGATATGCAGATGACATCACTCTTATGGCAGAAAGTGAAGAAGAACTAAAAAGCCTCTTGATGAAAGTGAAAGAGGAGAGTGAAAAAGTTGGCTGAAAACTCAACATTCAGAAAATGAAGATCATGGCATCTGGTCCCATCACTTCATGGGAAATAGATGGGCAAACAGTGGAAACAGTGTCAGACTTTATTTTGGGGGGCTCCATCGGGGAAGGCAATGGCACCCCACCCCAGCACTCTTGCCTGGAAAATCCCATGGACAGAGGTCCCTGGTGGGCCGCTGTCCATGGGGTCGCTAAGAGTCGGACAGCACTGAGCAACTTCACTTTCACTTTTCACTTTCATGCATTGGAGGAGGAAATGGCAACCCACTCCAGTGTTCTTGCCCGGAGAATCCCAGGGATGGGGGAGCCTGGTGGGCTGCCGTCTATGGGGTCGCACAGAGTCGGACACGACTGAAGCGACTTAGCAGCAGCATAATCACTGCAGATGGTGATTGCAGCCATGAAATTAAAAGATGTTTACTCCTTGGAAGAAAAGTTATGACCAACCTAGATAGCATATTCAAAAGCAGAGACATTACTTTGCCAACAAAGGTCCGGCTAGTCAAGGCTATGGTTTTTCCAGTAGTCATGTACAGATTCAAGAGTTGGACTGTGAAGAAGGCTGAGCACCGAAGAACTGATGCTTTTGAACTGTGGTGTTGGAGAAGACTCTTGAGAGTCCCTTGGACTGCAAGGAGATCCAATCAGTCCATTCTAAAGGAGATCAGCCCTGGGTGTTCTTTGGAATGAATGATGCTAAAGCTGAAACTCCAGTACTTTGGCAACTTCATGCGAAGAGTTGACTCATTGGAAAAGACTCATGCTGGGAGAGACTGGGGGCAGGAGGAAAAGGGGACAACAGAGGATGAGATGGCTGGATGGCATCATGGACTAGATGGACATGAGTTTGAGTGAACTCCGGGAGTTGGTGATGGACAGGGAGCCCTGTTGTGCTGCAATTCATGGGGTCGCAGAGAGTCGGACACGGCTGAGCAACTGAACTGAACTGAACTGAAGGCACTGAGGGCTTGCTAACTCAAGTTGGCCATTGGGTTAAAAGGTTAAATATGAGAGGAAGAAAGAGGGGACCCCACCATAAACATTTCTAGTGTCTACTTAAAAAATATTTACAACCTAAAAACTGAGTTGTTGTTCCGTTGTTCAGTCGTGTCCAACTCTTTGTGACCCCATGGAGTGCAGCACATCAGGCTTCCCTGTCCTTCACTGTCTCCTGGAGTTTGCTCAAACTCATGTCCATTCAGTCTGTGATACCATCCAACCATCTCTTCCTCTGTTGTGCCCTTCTCCTCCTGCCCTCAACCATTCCCAGCATCAGGGTCTTTTCCAAAGTGTTGGCTCTTTGCATTAGGTGGCCAAAATTTTGGAGCTTCAGCATCAGTCGTTCCAATGTATATTCAGAGTTGATTTCCTTTAAGATTGGAAATGCAAGAGTCTGGGCTCACTGAAATCATTCCTCTCAAATGCACCTCACCTATCTGGAGCCAGTGACCTATTTTCACATCCTGAGCTTTCTTTCCTCAGGGCTCACTATAGGGAGTGGCTGTAGTCTGATGGCTGCTGGATTAGCAGGCATGCTTCTCCTTCCTGAGTTCCCCTAGGGCTCATTGGCTCACACTGAAGGCTGCAATCCATGATGACTGTGACATCTTTGTTTACCAACACAGCAAGGAAATATTCCACTTCTCACTAGCAACTGGAGTGGCAGTTAAGGGGATGGTGGTGATGCAATTCACAATTTTCTTTCTCACCTCACAAATTTTTCATTCATCCTGAGAGACCCAGCTGTGCCAAGACCAGAAGACCAGTGTCAACAGAGATACTGCTGCACAGGACACATTGTCCATAATATGCAATCTGATCGGACATAATTCCTAAGGAATGGAGGAGGAAATGGCAACCCACTCCAGTATTTTAGCCTGGAGAATCCCCATGGAAAGAGGAGTCTGGTGGGCTACAGTGCATGAGGTTGCAGAGTCAGACAGGGCTGAGGGACTAAGAACATTCCTAAGGAAATATATATGAATTTATTAATTTTTGGTTGTGCTGAGTCTTTGTTGTTGCACAGACTTTCTCTAGTTGTGGTGAGCTGGGGCTACTCCTTGTGATGCACAGGCTTCTCATTGCACTAGCTTCTCTTGTTGTGGAGCAGATTCTAGGCACATGTTCTTCAGTAGTTGCAGCACTCGGCCTGGGAGTTGTGGCACAGGGGTGTTAGTTGCCCATGGCATGTGGACTCTTCCTAGACCAGGGATCAGACCCACGTTCCCTGCCTTGGCAGGCAGATTCTTGTACACTGTACCACAAGCAAAGTCCCCGAAGGGAACTTTCGACTTCACCCCATGTAGTTAAATTAAGATTAACTTTAAGTGCTGCTTCATTTGGAGAAGGCAATGGCACCCCACTCCAGTACTCTTGCCTTGTAAAATCCCATGAATGGAGGAGCCTAGTAGGCTGCAGTCCATGAGGTCGCTAAGAGTCGGACACGACTGAGTGACTTCACTTTCACTTTCATGCATTGGAGAAGGATATGGCAACCCACTCCACTGTTCTTGCCTGGAGAATCCCAGGGACAGGGGAGCCTGATGAGCTGCCGTCTATGGGGTCGCACAGAGTCGGACACAACTAATGCGACTTAGCAGCAGCAGCAGCATTAACAAACCTGACCCAACACATCTGAATAAATTAATACATTAATGTTCTACAACATTCAGAATATACATTCTTGCTAAGTACATACAATATCAACCATATTCTGGGAGCAAGTAGAATCAAATTTCAAAGAATTAAAACTCAATAGAGCACCTTATCTAATCACAAAATAAGGTCAGAAACAGGTAACAAAAAGAAAATTTTCATATATTTAAAATTTTAAATTCTTATATATTCATAAATTAATATCGTTCCTATGTTTAGAAAGTAAGAAATAAGTCAGTGAAAATATCATGATTACATTTAGAAAATATTTTGAACTCTACAGTAAAAATTTCACAAAGCGAAAATGTGAAATACAACTTAAGTACCACTTGGAGGCAACTTCATATCATAAAAACCACATATTAGGAAAGGAGACTGAAAGTTAATGTGTTTGAGCTAAGAATCTAGAAAAAACAATTAGAACTAAAGCAAAATAAGCTCAAAGATATTAGAAGGAAAAAAATTAAGAGAAGAAATTAAACAGGAAATACAATATCGACTGAGAGAATTAACAAAGCCAAAAGTTGGCTCTTTGAAGAGAATTAAAAACTGACAAATCTGGTAAAACTGATCAAGAAGAAAAAACAAAATATACAAATAAACAATTCAGGAATAATAAAATTGTATATGTGTATAATGCTATGCTATGCTATGCTAAGTCACTTCAGTCGTGTCCGACTCTGTGCGACCCCACAGACGGCAGCCCACCAGGCTCCCCGGTCCCTGGGATTCTCCAGGCAAGAACACTGGAGTGGGTTGCCATTTCCTTCTCCAATGCATGAAAGTGAAAAGTGAAAGTGAAGTCACTCAGTCGTGTCTGACTCTTAGCGACCCCATGGACTGCAGCCCTCCAGGCTCCTCCATCCATGGGATTTTCCAGGCAAGAGTACTGGAGTAGGGTGCCAATAGTGTTGTATGCGTATAATACAACACTATAAATCAACTATACTTCAAAAAAAGAAGAATAGAATATTATTGACATTTCTATGGCAATACATTTGAAAATTGAGATGCAGCAAATTCCCAGAAAAACATAAATTCCAAAACTGATTTAGTAGAATAAAAACCTTGACTAATCCTATAATTTCAAAAAAATTAATCAGGAGTGGAAAATATGCCTGGGAAGTAACATATTTCAGAAATTATTATTCCAATTTTATTTGGAATTATTCCAATCTTACTTTAAAATTTTCAGTGAGGAAAAAGATAGCAAAATCTTAGAAGGGCAGCAGAATCTTGATAAACAACCCACATAGGAAAGTACAGGAAGACTCTTGGGACCCCATGGACTGTAGCCAGCCAGGCTTCTCTGTCCATAGGATTCTGAAGGCAGAATATCAGAGTGGATTGCCATTTCCTTCTCCAGGGCATCCTCCCAACTCAGGGATACAACCAGGGTCTCCTGCACTGCAGGCAGATGCTTTACCAACTGAGCTACCAGGGAAGCCCTAAAAAATGGCAAATCTCATTAATGAACACAGATGTAAAAATTATAAACAAAATACTAACAAGTAGAAACCAACAATATAGGAAAAACAATAATGTACTGTGACTAAGTTGTGTTTATCTCAATATAGATTTATTCAATATTTGAAAAGAAATTAATGCATTCATTACTAACATCAAAGGACAGATAAACATCTATAGATAGAGATGAAGCATCTGGTAATATTCAACAGCATTTCTTAAAATAACTCTTTGCATTCTTAAAATATAATAACCTGATAACAGGTGCCTTAAAACAAACAACAAACAAGAAAAAATCTTCTAAAAATGGTGAAACATTAAAAATTGTTCCCTTGCTTCTGCAACAAATCAAGGATCTTGGCTATTCACGCTTCTTTCAACATCTATACTTAAGGTTCTTGCCATTACAACAATGCAAAACCCCAACAGAAAAAATAATACAAGTTTATTGAGAGATATAGATCTGTGGTCATGGATTGGAAAACTTAAAATTCTAAAGTGTCAGTCTGTTCAAACTAAACGCAAGAAAGCCAGTTAGGATACAAGGGCAGAGTGAATGGCTACGAGGGCCACTAAAACCTCACTGGAATGAATTAGAAGTATGATGTCAGTAAACTGGGGTTTCTGGATGTCACTCTTAACTGGAAGTTTTATAACATGGCTCAACAATACCTCCTATACATGTAGTTAAACTGAGTTAAAAATTCAAACAGCACTTTTCTGGTGACTTACATTACCCAATTTTGAAACTCAAATATGCTTCCCAAGAAGCAAACTGTTGGTTCAGAAGTGAAAAGAGCTACCGAAAACTGAAAAATGTTTTACAAAATCTTTTTCAGAAATGTTTTCAATGAGTAAAAGTTAATGCTTTCATTGTTTCCATATAATAGCTTTAAAAAAAAAAAATCAGTTTTTCCTACACCCACAAAGTAAATGTTCAAACAGTACCTACGGGTTTAAAAGGGCTATCTCCTGTTTCTTCCCAGTTCTATCCATACATAATTTCATCAGAGCACTTGTCAACTTGTCAAAGTACATATTATTTACTTATGTGATCCTCCCAATTAAGCAATTTGATCAAAAGGAGGCTTATATTTTTCATTTTTGCCTGACTCATAACACTGAAGAAATGTGTGTTGAATTAATAAAATTACATTTTATAGATAAGGTTTTAAGAAAGGTTAACTGACCAGGTTATAATCTCACAACTCATATGGAACACAGGAGAAGGCGATGGCACCCCACTCCAGTACTCTTGCCTGGAAAATCCCATGGATGGAGGAGCCTGGTAGGCTGCACTCCACGGGATCGCGAAGAGTTGGACATGACTGAGCAACTTCATTTTCACTTTTCACTTTCATGCATTGGAGAAGGAAATGGCAGCCCACTCCAGTGTTCTTGCCTGGAAAATCCCAGGGATGGGGGAGCCTGGTGGGCTGCCGTCTATGGGGTCGCACAGAGTCAGACACAACTAAAGTGACTTAGCAGCAGCAGCAGCATGTGGAACATGCTACTCATTTATTTTCTGTATTGAGCAAATATTTATTGTTGTAGGTCCTAAATTCTAGGACTAAAACCTAGATCTTCTGACTCCTAGAACAGTGTTCTTTTCAAAAAAAGTAGAAAAAAAAAAAATCTACCATTTCTCAGTAATGAAATTGCTCTCAGAGCATTATAGTGGGGAAGAAAAACCATATTATAGGCAAACTGACTCACCACTGAACTAAAACTGCCTCTCTTATATACCTGGAGGAAAACAATCCATTCTTAGTTAAACATGAAGAGGCCAGAGAAGTGAGGGACCAAAATTCAAACTTTTGGCTGAAAAACAATTCAGCAACAAATCATAAAAACTAGAATTATAAAAAGACAAGGATCTATACATACACTCAACAGCAAGACTGCAAAGACTATGTTATTTGCTAAACTATCTTTCTGAAGCCTTTGATATGTATTAATTTTCTCCTATCTAAACACATTTTGTTTTCTAATACCTTCTATGTAGATGTACCTAAATAATAATCTATCAACCATATAAACTATAGCAAGAGAGTAATATTAAGAAATAAACAAACTTTAAAATTACTAAGCACTTAAGTAAAGGCTTTAAATAATTTTCATCCAGGACATTCAACATCTTCAAGTAAAAACTTTGTGGAGAGTTATCTCTCAGTTGTAGGATCAAAATGTGAAACTTCTACATTTGAAATCACTCTGTTAAATAAAAGCACCTTTAGTAAAGAATTTACAGAATTCTAAGCATTCTTCTCTCTCATAAATAAGTGCATAATCTAAGTTTCTCCCATAGCTTCCTCACACCTATTCTGATAGTAATTTTTTTTAGCAACTCACCTAACTTGAGTGGTGCTAAATATTAACTTGGTTTGCTCAGGAAGAACACTTTTTATAAAGATATTCCCATTAGCTTACCTAGATTTCATTTAAATAATATGACAGAGATACAACTGGTATAAACAGGTTTGGGGACAAATGCAAGTCATTCTTGGTATGTAAATAAATCAACTAAACTAGTAGGAGCAAAAACATCAATACGAGGCCGTGCAATAAGCATAGCACAGGCACCAGTTGGTATGTTTATACCAAAGGAAATGAAGAACTTCATTTATTCTGGAAAATCATCAAGTGAAAATCATTTAAGATCATTTCAACTGTATACTTAATTTTTAAAATATTTTGGCCATTAAGATGCTGACAAAACATAAGTATAGACTAACAAAAAATTAGCAATCCTATCAAAAAAATCAAAATTACACATTCCCCTCAGATGACTGGTAAATAACATTTTATATATAACAAACAAAGTTATATTTTTCCTTAGTTATACAACAAATAGATCAATTATTTATTTCTATTAATATACAGGCTGCTGCTGCTGCTGCTAAGTCGCTTCAGTCATGTCCGACTCTGTGCGACCCCATAGACGGCAGCCCACCAGGCCTCTCTGTCTCTGGGATTCTCCAGACAAGAGTACTGGAATGGGGTGCCTTCTCCGATATACAGGCTACTAAAGTTTAACCTTAATACTTACGTGATCTGATGACTGGCCTTGTTTGCTATAGAGAAATAACAAGTAAACAGCACCATCTAGTGGCAAAATAGACAAGTGTTTCCAGAGTCTATGTTTCAGTCCTAATTTCACAATAAGGTAAGGTAAGTCATTTCAGTCGTGTCCGACTCTGTGCGACCCCATAGACGGCAGCTCATCAGGCTCCCCTGTCCCTGGGATTCTCCAGGCAAGAACACTGAAGTGGGTTGCCATTTCCTTCTCCAATGTGTGAAAGTGAAAAGTGAAAGTGAAGTCGCACAGTCGTGTCCGACTCTTCGCGACCCCATGGACTACATAGCCTTCCAGGCTCCTCCCTCCATGGGATTTTCCAGGCAAGAGTACTGGAGTGGGATGCCATTGCCTTCTCCAGTCTACCAAAATTGGCTTTTAAAAAGGCCAACTTTTCACTCATAGGCTTCCCTGGTGGCTCAGACCGTAAAGCATCTGCCTGCAATGCGGGAGACTTGGGTTCAATCCCTGGGTCGGGAAGATCCCCTGGAGAAGGAAATGGCAACCCATCCAGTACTTTTGCCTGGAAAATCCCATGGATGGAGGAGCCTGGTAGGCTACAGTCCATGGGGTCCCAAAGAGTTGGACACGATTGAGTGACTTCACTTCTTCACTCATAACAAGTAATTACACACTTTTTCCTAATCAATATTCTAACCAACATTTTTGCATTTGATTAGTGATATTTATGAATATATGAGATTTCCTCAACATCTTCTAATGAAGTTTTCTATAGGAAAAAAAGAATAGTGACAACTGATTTTGCAAAGGAAAAACTGAGAAATCCCTATTCCTTTAAAGAATCTGCCTGCAATGCAGGAGACCTGGGTTCGATCCCTGGGTTGGGAAGATCCCCTGGAGAAGGGAAAGGCTACCCACCTCAGTATTCTGGTCTGGAGAATTCCATGGACTATAGACCATGGAGTTGCAAAGAGTCGGACACAACTGAACAATTTCCACTTCACACTATTAAATGACATAATAAAAAAAAAATCTCAAATGTTTTAAAAGTTTGATGCAAAATTTTAATGTTATAGCAATTTTAAAGAACTATGAAAATTTCTCCTTATTAAAGTTCTTAAACTACTTTAAATACATATATTTTCAAACTATAAAAACATTCTAATCATTAATATAACTAAACTCAAATCAAACTCAGTTATTTCTGAATCATGATGCATGTATTTAACTTAATATAAAAGCCAACTATCAGGTACCAGGCATGAAGAGGTATAAAAATGCAGTACTCATTTCCACACCTCTGCATAAACTCAATACAGAATTCAACTGTATTTCCCTTTATGTTGTTGATTTTAATTAGAACTGTTTAGTCTACTACTCTGTGATATTAATTCATAAGAATAATATGGCTAGCAAACGTTAATCTCAGATGACACCACCCTTATGGCAGAAAGTGAAGAGGAACTAAAAAGCCTCTTGATGAAAGTGAAAGTGGAGAGTGAAAAAGTTGGCTTAAAGCTCAACATTCAGAAAACGAAGATCATGGCATCTGGTCCCATCACTTCATGGGAAATAGATGGGGAAACAGTGGAAACAGTGTCAGACTTTATTTTTGGGGGCTCCCAAATCACTGCAGATGGTGACTGCAGTCATGAAATCAAAAGATGCCTACTCCTTGGAAGGAAAGTTATGACCAATTTCGATAGCATATTCAAAAGTAGAGACATTACTTTGCCAACAAAGGTCCGTCTAGTAAAGGCTATGTTTTTTCCTGTGGTCATGTATGGATGTGAGAGTTGGACTGTGAAGAAAGCTGAGCGTTGAAGAATTGATGCTTCTTAACTGTGGTGTTGGAGAAGACTTAAGAGTCCCTTGGACTGCAAGGAGATCCAACCAGTCCATTCTAAAGGAGATCAGCCCTGGGATTTCTTTGGAAGGAATGATGCTAAAGCTGAAACTCCAGTACTTTGGCCATCTCATGCGAAGAGTTGACTCATTGGAAAAGACTCTAATGCTGGGAGGGATTGGGGGCAGGAGGAGAAGGGGACGACAGAGGATGAGATGGCTGGATGGCATCACTGACTCGATGGACGTGAGTCTGAGTGAACTCCGGAAGTTGGTGATGGTCAGGGAGGCCTGGCGTGCTGCGATTCATGGGGTCGCAGAGTTGGACACGACTGAGCCACTGAACTGAAGGATTTAACACTGCCGTAATTCATACCTCCAGTGCCTGTTGAGCACAGAATATAGCAGAAGAGTAAAATTATTCATATTTTAAATGTACAATCTAATATAAAGACTTTTTATGAGAATGTTGACTTATTTGGGGGAACCTTAACAACACTATCCACCTTATAACTTTTCTTTATTGGTCAGGGTGATATTTTATCAAATCAAATTGCTTTCATTTTTTTTTTTTTTCCTTTTGGATGCCATGAGAGGCTAAAAATTTGAAGCAATATAATTGCTTTGATAAACTGGCTTTAAAATTACTATTTCGGACCTCCAACCTGACCTGAGCAGGTGCGTAAGGATAGTACAAACAGTCAAAAGAAAGAATCCACTTGCTAAAACGGGAATCATATCCACAATAACCTAATACAGAGTTTCCTGCTATCCTTGGCCAGGTCATTATCACCAACTTTTCCTATGGAAAAGTTCAGTTCAGTTCAGTCCAGTCATTCAGTCGTGTCTGATTCTCTGCAACCCCATGAATCAAGCACACCAGGCCTCCCTGTCTATCACCAACTCCTGGAGCTCACTCAGACTCAGGTCCATTTAGTCGGTGATGCCATCCAGCCATCTCATCCTGTCGTCCCCTTCTCCTCCTGCCCCAAATCCCTCCCAGCATCAGGGTCTTTTCCAATGAGTCAACTCTTCACACGAGGTGGCCAAAGTACTGGAGTTTGAGCTTCAGCATCAGTCCTTCCAGTGAACACCCAGGACTGATCTCCTTTAGGATGGACTGGTGGAGATGGATCTCCTTGCAGTCCAAGGGAGTCTCAAGAGTCTTCTCCAACACCACAGTTCAAAAGCATCAATTCTTCAGTGCTCAGCTTTCTTCATAGTCCAACTCTCACATCCATACATGACCACTGGAAAAACCATAGCCTTGACTAGACGAACTTTTGTTGGCAAAGTTACTAGCTTATTAAAATTATCCTTTTACTTAGGTCCAAGGAATAAATTGTTTATTCTATTTAATATGAACAAAAAAATCAAACTGTTTCCTTATCAGTTAAGACGAGGTTGGAGTTTTTCCCCAAGGATGTTTTATTCAGAAATTAGGAAGGCTTCCAGTTATTCAGAAACTAGGAAGGGTCAAGACAGCAAACTATCAAGATTGCTGGCTCTTTTCCCCAAATCAACCTAGACAAACTAGAAAATTAAGAGGGAATCAGGCGCCTGAGGAACCAACCAAAACCTTCAAGAAATCCATGTCAGCTGCTTTCAAAGAGGACTAGGAAAGAGGACTATAGCCTTGGGTGAACAAAAAGACATTGATGATGCAGAAAGAATAGATGAGAGAAAAATTTACATGGCTCTAACCTCCCTCATGGCTTTTCCTGGTGGCTGAGCAGTAAACAGGAGAAGGCAATGGCACCCCACTCCAGTACTCTTGCCTGGAAAATCCCATGGATGGAGGGCCCTGGTGAGCTGCAGTCCATGGTGTTGCTAGGAGTCGGATAGGACTGAGTGACTTTACTTTCACTTTTCACTTTCATGCATTGGAGAAGGAAATGGCAATCCACTCCAGTGTTCTTGCCTGGAGAATCCCAGGGACAGAGGAGCCTGGTGGGCTGCCGTCTATGGGGTCACACAGAGTCGGATACAACTGAAGCGACTTAGCAGCAGCAGCAGCAGAGTGGTAAACAATCTTCCTGCAATGCAGGAGAAGCAGATTCGATCCCTGGGTCAGGAAGACCCCCTGGAGAAGGAAATGGTAACCCACTCCAGAATTCTTGCCTGGGAAATCCATGGACAGAGGAGTCTGGTGGGTTACAGTCCATGGGGCTGCAAAAGAGTCGGACATGACTTGGCAACTAAAGAAGGACAACCACCCCAGGCTGCATTAGAACAATTCTTGTCTGTTTCACCAACACAGCAGCAATAACCCAAGTTGCAAGTGCCATGGGGTAATAAGGCAGCACAGAAATTCCACTGGGTCAGGAAAAGAGATTTATCTTAGTCCATTTGGGCTGCTCCAACAAAAATACTACAGACTGGATGGCTCGCAAACAACAGAAATTTATTTCCCACAGTTCTAAAGCTAGAAGTCTGAGATAAGGGTCTCAGTCAGCGTGGTTGAGTTCTGGTGACAGTCCTCTTTTGGGCTGCAGATTACCAACTTCTCATTGCACTCACAAGGTAGAGAGCAGAGTGGGGATGCAATTGTCAAGTGGTTCTTATAAGGGAACTAATCCCATTCACAAGGACACTGCCCCTGTGACCTTACTAATCCTAATTACCTCCCAAAGAACTCATCTGGCACACCATCATGTTTCAGAATAAAGTTTCAACATATGAATCTGGGGGACACATATACATTCAGTTCATAATAAGATCTAAACATTATTTACTTTTCTATCTTCTTCCCTTCTAAATGCCAGACTGGGTGGATTATAAACCACAGCACTTCCTATTCCTGAATATACAAGATAACTGCATTTCCTAAACTTCTTTACATTTGGGTCATATAACTGAGTTGTAGCCAAAGCAGTGTAGGCAGAAGAGATACTCTAGCCTCCTCTTCCCCTCCTGCAAAACCCTTAAAAACCACATTTGAGATGGTGGCATCACATTACAGAAAGAACCTCGATCTCTAATCCAAACTCTGTATGGGCAAGAAATAAACTTGTGTTGTATTCAGATCAGATCAGTCGCTCAGTCGTGTCCGACTCTTTGCGATCCCATGAATCGCAGCACGCCAGGCCTCCCTGACCATCACCAACTCCCGGAGTTCACTCAGACTCACGTCCATCGAGTCAGTGATGCCATCCAGCCATCTCATCCTCTGTCGTCCCCTTCTCCTCCTGCCCCTAATCCCTCCCAGCATCAGAGTCTTTTCCAATGAGTCAACTCTTCGCATGAGATGGCCAAAGTACTGGAGTTTCAGCTTTAGCATCATTCCTTCCAAAGAAATCCCAGGGCTGATCTCCTTCAGAATGGACTGGTTGGATCTCCTTGCAGTCCAAGGAAGTCACAATTTGACAGTTGTTAGTCCCTTCGACTGCAAGGAGATCAAACCAGTCAATCCTAAAGGAAATCAACCCTGATTATTCACTGGAAGGACTGATGCTAAAGCTGATGCTCCAATACTTTGGCCACTTGATGTGAAGAGCCAACTCACTGGAAAAGACCCTGATGCTAGGAAAGATTGAAAGCAAATGGAGAAGCGGGAGGCAGAGGATGAGCTGACTAGATAGCATCATGGACTCAAGAGATACAAATTCTAGCAAACTCTGGGAAACAGTGCAGGACAAGTGAGCCTGGCATGCTGAAGTTCATGGAGTCTCTAAGAGTCAGACATAACTAAACAACAACAAAATGCAACAGAGCTCTTTTAATCTAATAAACAACTTAAGAGATTGCCACCCTCCCTCCTTCAATTCTCACCAAGGAGTTTCTTGGTGCAGTACCAACAAATGTCAACAGTGAATATACCCAAAACTCTTTCACTGCAAGCTCATCCAGTACCCTCTTCCGAAAATACACGCACACATACACTCACACTATCTCTCTCCCTCTCACACACATTTCATATTTTTAGATCATGGATATACCTGTTGAGCTCATCACCATTTTCAACCCCCAGATATGAAGAGAGATAATAGACAGTGACTGTTTATTGGTTAGATGAAATAAATTGCACTAAATAAGTTCAAAGAACCAAATACATGAATAGACTATAAAATGTTAACCCTGATCACCTCCTTGGGGAAATCCATTTCAGTTGTTAAAAAGCGGGACTCCCTGTAAAGTAGGAAAAGCGGAAAAGAGAACTTCCCTTGGAGAGTCTACAAAGGAATGCAGTCCTAGTAACATCTTTTTAGGGCAGTGGGGATCATGTCAGATTTCTAACCTCCAGAACTATGAGATAATAAATGTGTGTTGTTTTAAGCCACTAGATTTGTGCTGATTTGTTACAGCTGTTGCAGTAGCAATAGAAACTAAATACACATGTCTTGTTAGTCTCTTAGTGCTCATACCACCTATGTTTAGAGGCATTTTCAGCTTCTCTTACAGAACAAACTTAAAATAAAAGAGGAATCACAGTCATGAGTCAACTGGAAACTGAGTTCTTAATTATTAGGAGCTGCCAAAAAGCATATCTCCACTCTCCCTAGATAGGTTGTTTCTCGTACCATCCAGAAGAGAGCCCTAACTCAGTACAACCACATATTAGCTAAAGGATAAAACACTTTCTAAACAGTGTTCACTTTCATGCAGTCACTTCTTGCAACTAATTTAGGGCTGATTATTATGGAATCATAAAATGAATGTTTAGACTCTGATGCTGTCACTCATTAATGCTGTAGCCTTTGACAAGTCACTTATTTTTTTCTGTTCCAGGGAATAGAGAAATTAAGTGGTCACTAAAACATTCGATTTCACAGGCCAGTCAAGTTTCCAAAACAAAAATTGTTTCTAGACTTGTATTTTATAAAATAAAGAACATCTTAACGGAATATGTCTTCAAAACAGACAACCTTTTAAACTAAATACATTTAACTTTGTGAGAAAACCAAGAACATTCTGGGAAGTCCATGGTAGAAGCTGCATAATTTTTGAATCTCTTCAAATATTTACATAAAAACAGACAGAGAGATCAGGAGAGCAAAAACAAACCCAGAAAAAAAGAGACAAAATATCAAACTCAAAACTAGGTAAACACAAAAATACAACACAAATGACTATAAGACCTGCATCATACTCAACATCTGTGCAGGAAGAGAGGAGAACGACATGGAGCAAAGTGGTATCTGAGAGCCACGAGCATCTCTCTGCACAGCAGTTACATTCTCAGCAAGCAAAGGGCCTCAACAAGGTCTCAAGTGGGGGCCTAGAGTGGTCAAAACCTTGTCAACTCTCAAAACATCTCGTAGTTTCTTGCACATGGAGAAACTGAAAACAGTCTAAATCAGTAGGGAAGATACAACATGGACAAAATAAAAACAAACGTCCAGGAAATTCCCTGGTGGCACAGTGGTTAGGACTCTGCACTCTCACTGTCCAGGGCCTGGGTTCAATTCCCAGTAGGGGAACTAAAATCCCACAAGTCATGTGGCAGGGCCAAAAACACTAAAAATTAAAGCAACATGGACAACACACAAAAATTAGTTTAAAAAAAAAAAAAAGTATAGACAAAAGCTAGAGAAGGGACGGTGATATACACAGATGATCTTAGAAAATTATTTCTCAAAAACAGGAAACAGTTTTCCAAATAATCACTTACTTTAAAAATATTTGACAGCTCATTTGGAAGATTTCAAAGGGCTTAAAAATCATTATATTCTTAAAACAAATACACTGGTTACAATCAACAATAATCTTTAGAAGTCAGGATGAATCCAACACTAATGTTAAAAGATGCTGGATTCTTGATTTGGTAGAAATCACTGATAGAGGAAAAAAAAAATAGAGATAGAAATTCTAGCACTGCCCAAATGACCACATTCTATAAAAAAAAAAAAAAATCCAGAATACACAAAAATAGGAAGAAGGAAAAAAGAGATAATCCCTTACATTCAACAACAAAATATAAAATTAAAATTGTGTTTTGTCACTTTTGTTTTACATACTTATATATGTGCAACCAAAGTCTACAAATACTTGTTTTTCACAAATTGTATCATAAGTATTTTTCTTCAAACTACTTCAATGGTTGCTTAATTCCATTGGATGGCAGTATCATAATCTCCTGTTAGGGACATTACTAGAAGGAACAACGTTTTGGCAACTTAAAAGTCTCATTAAAATGAAATGTGGTGATGTTAAAGAGCAGTCTAAATTTCTATCCACTAACAGGCAAACAATAGTCTTTTGTTTCTCATAAAGTAATCTCTAATATTTTAAAGCATGTTTTAGAAGAAAAATGATTCCAAAAACTTCAGTGGAGAAAATAATTAATTTCTCTAACTTAAAGATATATTTAAAAACAGGTCAAAAGCTTCCAAAGCTACCAAAACCAACCAGTTAATAATCATGTAACAAAATATTTTAAAAGCGATTTTAATTCTAAGATGGCTAACAAACAAAAATATAGGCATTTTAAAGATGTGGATGAAGATTTTAAACTAAAATGAAAATTAATCATCTGCCAGAAATAAAGGCAACAGAAATTAAGCCACTGAAATCCTAAGCAGAGTTTCTGAACCAGTAAAGAATCACAAAGAAACTCAGACAATGAGTTTTTGTATATGAACTTCCTAAGTTCAGTTCACCTACCCAAATGAATTACAATAATCTTGCCCACTGCGCCAGCTCATGCCACTGAATAAAATGTTCTACTTTGGGTTATCTTAAGCTACATCACACAGTATCTGCAGCTCCCATGCTGGTAACAAGCTGTTTGACATAAATTAAGGAAATAGCTTCAATTTACATTAAATTTCAAAGATAATAAAGTATTAAACTACTAATTAGTTTCAAGACATGCTGCTTAAAGAAGTCTGCCATACTTCAGAAAATATATCATTTAAAAAATGAATTATTTTTAAAAAATTTTCGGTTGTATGTTTACGATTGAGACAATGCAAAAAAGCATTTCAACACCCAAACACAAATAGTATCTGTAAGAAATTACCATTCAAATTCCATCTGAGAATTAGAATAACAATGCAAAAATTTTTCTAATTGTGTTATGAACACTTATATCCTTATACCTTAACATAAACTATCAATACATGATCTTAGGTCATACTTAGACATTACTTGCTAAAACGAAAACATTATTTAAAATAAATACATAATAATAAAATGCACTGTTGGGGTGAAAAACTTCCTTGATCCTCTTAGGATACTTGGCAGGGGTCTGAATATTAAACTGACAAAGACAGATTAACAAAAGAAAAGCAGACAAATTTAATTAATCTAAGTTTTACATGACAGGAGAGACTTTACAAAGAAATGAAGATGTGAAGAAATAGGTCTAAGCATTTTTATACAAGGTATGATGAACAGCTGAGAGTCACGGAAAAAATGCCATAGGACAAAAGAGTATGAGCCAATGGGTAGTAAACTGGGAAAAACTTAGCAAGGCCTGCTCGTTCAGATTCCTCTTAGTATCCTCCAGTTCTGAAGATAAGGATGTTCCTTTCCTCCAGATTTAGGGAGGGACCCTCTCACATGAGGGTCTTATGATCTGCTTTAGTGAAGAAAGGGGAGGTCTGAGAGTCCTTCCTGCACCTGCTGTTTCTCAAAATCCTTCAGCTTTAAAACATTCAATATGCCAAGGTATCATATTTGGGGGGTTGCTGCTGCTGCTGCTAAGTCGCTTCAGTCGTGTCCAACTCTGTGCGACCCCATAGATGGAAGCTCACCAGGCTCCACTGTCCCTGGGATTCTCCAGGCAAGAACACTGGAGTGGGTTGCCATTTCCTTCTCCAATGCATGAAAGTGAAGTCACTCAGTCGTGTCCGACTCTCAGCGACCCCATGGACTGGAGCCTACCAGGATCCTCCGTCCATGGGATTCTCCAGGCAAAAGTTCTGGGGTGGGGTGCCATTGCCATCCCCATTTGGGGGTAGTGCATTCTAAATCCTGCTAATGCAAAATGAAATATCCTGCAAATCACCCTTTCATAAGCTATATATTTAGGCTTCCCTGGTAGCTCAGCTGGTAAAGAATCTGCCTGCAATGCAGGAGACCCCGGTTCAATTCCTGGGTAGGGAAGATCCCCTGGAGAAGGGATAGGTTATGCACTCCAGTATTCTTGGGTTTCCCTGGTGGCTCAGATGGTAAAGAATCTGCCTACAATGTGGGAGACCTGGGTTTAATTCTTGGGTTAGGAAGATCCCCTGGAGGAGGGCATGGCAACCCACTGCAGTATTCTTGCCTGGAGAATCCTCATGACAGAGGAGCCCAGCAGGCTACAGTCCATGGGGTCGCAAAAAGTAGGACACTACTGAGCAACTAAGCACAGCACAGAGCAAACCATGTTATTTAGGATAAAGGCCACAGTGGGAAAAAACAGGCAAATACTAATCAAAGGAAAGAGGAATAGCTCTATTAATATGAGACAAAGTGAAACAAAAAACATTACCAAGACTAAGGACATTGCACGGTTTAGATCACTAATAAGACACAAATAATTTTAAATATGTAAGCACTTCACAACAAAATGCCAAAATAGAGGAGGTGAGAACTGATAAAAGGAAAAACAGACAAATCCATGATTATACCTGAAAACGGAGTAATCAGGACAATAAATACTCAGAAAATCAGCAAAGATAGAGGACTCAGTGTTATCAACCAACTTGACCTATTTGACATTCATAGACAACTCTACCCAGCAGAGGAAAATACACAATCTTTTCAAGTGCACATGGCACATTTACCATAAAAGACCCTATTCTGATCCATTAAAAAAAAAAAAGACCTCAACACATTGATGAGAACTGAAATCATACAATGCTATCTTATCACAACAAAATAAACCAGAAATCATTAACAGAAAGGTATCTCGAAAATGCCTCAACACTTTTAAATAGTACATGATACAAAAAAGAAGAGTAAAGGGAAAATTTTAAATATTTCAAACTATATGCTTTTGTACAGGAGACAGGGATCAAGACCATCCCCATGGAAAAGAAATGCAAAAAAGCAAAATGGCTGTCTGGGGAGGCCTTACAAATAGCTGTGAAAAGAAGAGAAGCGAAAAGCAAAGGAGAAAAGGAAAGATATAAACATCTAAATGCAGAGTTCCAAAGAATAGCAAGAAGAGATAAGAAAGCCTTCTTCAGTGATCAATGCAAAGAAATAGAGGAAAACAACAGAATGGGAAAGACTAGGGATCTCTTCAAGAAAATCAGAGATACCAAAGGAACATTTCATGCAAAGATGGGCACGATAAAGGACAGAGATGGTGTGGACCTAACAGAAGCAGAAGATATTAAGAAGAGGTGGCAGGAATACACAGAAGAACTGTACAAAAAAGAGTTTCAAGACCTAGATAATCATGATGATGTGATCACTGACCTAGAGCCAGACATCTTGGAATGTGAAGTCAAATGGGCCTTAGAAAGCATCACTAGGAACAAAGCTAGTGGAGGTGATGGAATTCCAGTGGAACTATTCCAAGTCCTGAAAGATGATGCTATGAAAGTGCTGCACTCAATATGCCAGCAAATTTGGAAAACTCAGCAGTGGCCACAAGATTGGAAAAGGTCAGTTTTCATCCCAATCCCAAAGAAAGGCAATGCCAAAGAGTGCTCAAACTACCGAACAATTGCACTCATCTCACACGCTAGTAAAGTAATGCTCAAAATTCTCCAAGCCAGGCTTCAGCAATATGTGAACTGTGAACTTCCTGATGTTCAAGCTGGTTTTAGAAAAGGCAGAGGAACCAGAGATCAAATTGCCAACATCCGCTGGATCATGGAGAAAGCAAGAGAGTTCCAGAAAAACATCTATTTCTGCTTTATTGACTATGCCAAAGCCTTTGACTGTGTAGATCACAATAAACTATGGAAAATTCTGAAAGAGATGGGAATACCAGACCACCTGATCTGCCTCTTAAGAAATCTGTATGCAGGTCAGGAAGCAACAGTTAGAACTGGTCATGGAACAACAGACTGGTTCCAAATAGGAAAAGGAGTACGTCAAGGCTGTATATTGTCACCATGTTTATTTAACTTATATGCAGAGTACATCATGAGAAATGCTGGGCAGGATGAAACACAAGTTGGAATCAAGATTGCTGGGAGAAATATCAATAACCTCAGATATGTGGATGACACCACTCTTATGGCAGAAAGTGAAGAGGGGCTAAAAAGCCTCTTGATGAAAGTGAAAGTGGAGAGTGAAAAGGTTGGCTTAAAGCTCAACATTCAGAAAACGAAGATCATGGCATCTGGTCCCATCACTACATGGGAAATAGATGGGGAAACAGTGGAAACAGTGTCAGACTTTGTTTTTCTGGGCTCCAAAATCACTGCAGATGGTGACTGCAGCCATGAAATTAAAAGACGCTTACTCCTTGGAAGGAAAGTTATGACCAACCTAGATAGCATATTCAAAAGCAGAGACATTACTTTACCAACAAAGGTTCGCCGAGTCAAGGCTATGGTCTTTCCTGTGGTCATGTATGGATGTGAGAGCTGGACTGTGAAGAAGGCTGAGCGCCAAAGAATTGATGCTTTTGAACTGTGGTGTTGGAGAAGACTCTTGAGAGTCCCTTGGACTGCAAGGAGATCCAACCAGTCCATTCTGAAGGAGATCAATCCTGGAATTTCTTTAGAAGGAATGATGCCAAAGCTGAAACTCCAGTATTTTGGCCACCTCATGCGAAGAGTTGACTCATTGGAGAAGACTCTGATGCTGGGAGGGATTGAGGGCAGGAGGAGAAGGGGACGACAGAGGATGAGATGGCTGGATGGCATCACTGACTTGATGGGTATGAGTCTGGGTGACCTCCAGGAGCTGGTGATGGACAGGGAGGCCTGGCGTGCTGCGGTTCATGGGGTCGCAAAGAGTCGGACACGACTGAGCGACTGATCTGATCTGATCTGATATGCTTTTGAACTGTGGTACTGGAGAAAAGGAGAAGGCAATGGCACCCCACTCCAGTACTCTTGCCTGGAAAATCCCACGGACGGAGGAGCCTGGTAGGCTGCAGTCCATGGGGTCGCTAAGAGTCGGACATGACTAAGCGACTTCACTTTGACTTATCACTTTCATGCATTGGAGAAGGAAATGGCAACCCACTCCAGTGTTCTTGCCTGGAGAATCCCAGGGACGGGGGAGCCTGGTGGGCTGCCGTCTATGGGGTCGCACAGAGTCGGACACGACTGAAGTGACTTAGCATAGCATAGCATTGGAGAAGACTCTTGAGAGCCCCTTGGACTGCAAGGAGATCCAACCAGTCCATCCTAAAGGAAATCAGCCCTGGGTGTTCATCGGAAGGACTGATGTTAAAGCTGAAACTCCAATATTTTGGCCACCTGATGCGAACAGCTGACTCATTTGAAAAGACCCTGATGTTGAGAAAGATTTAAGGCAGGAGGACAAGAGGACAAGAGAAGATGATATGGTTGGATGGCATCACCGACTCAATGGACATGAGTTTGGGTAAACTCCGGTAGTTGGTGATAGATAGGAAGCCTGGCATGCTAAGGTTCATGGGGTGGCAAAGAGTCGGACACTACTGAACGATTGAACTGACCTGATATAAAAATGGAAACACAACGCACCATGATTGGTGGGATGTGGCTAGATCAGCATGGCTGTTGTTTAGTTGCTCAGTCATGTCCAACTCTTTTGTGACCCCATGAACTATAGCCCACCAGGGTCCTCTGTCCATGGGATTTCCCAGGCAAGGATACCTGAGTGGGTTGCCATTTTCTTCTCCAAGGGATCTTCCTGATTCAGGGATCGAACCTGCGTCTCCTGCATTGGCAGGCAGATTCTTTACCATTGAGCCACAAGGGAAGACCACGATCAGTGTTAAGAGGGAATTTATAGTATTAAACACATACATTAAAAAAGGGAGGTGGATTCCCTTCTCACCACACCCTCTCTAGCATTTATAGATTTTTTGATGTTGGCCATTCTGACTAGTGTGATGTAATACTTCATTGTAGTCTTGATGTGCATTCTCAAATACTTAGTGATGTTGACCATCTTTTCATGTGCCTTTTGGCCATCTGTATGTCTTCTTTGGAGAAAAGTCTATTTTGATCTTTTGCCCAATTTTTGATTGGGTTATTTTTTTTGGATACTGAGCTGCACAAACTGCTCGTATATTTTGGAGATTAAATCCTTGTTGGTTGCTTCACTTGCAAATATTGGTGGAAATGTAAATTGGTGCAGCCACTATGGAGAACAATATACATGTTCTTTCGGGATAAAAGAACTTTATTCCTATAATTCTTAAAAAAAAAAAAAACTTAGGAGCTTTTTTAGGGATTAAAAGAAACTAAAAACAGAACTACCATGTGACCCAGCAATCCTATTCCTAGGCATACAGCTGAAGAAAACCATAACTTGAAAAGATACATGTAATTCAATGTCCACTGCAGCACTACTTAAAATAGCCAGGACATGGAAGCAACCTAAATGTCCATCAAAAGAGGACTGGTTAAAGAATATGCAGTACATATCTACAATAGAATAATGTTTCTTTGTTGTTGTTGTTAAGTTGCTAAATTGTGTCTGACTCTTTTGTGACCCCATGGACTGCAACCTGCAAGCTCCTCTGTCCACAGGATTTCCCAGGAAGGATATTGGAGTGGGTTGCCATTTGCTTCTCCAGGGAAATTTTCCCGACCCAGAGATCAAACCCACATCTGCATTGGCAGGCAAATTCTTTACCACTGAGCAACCAGGGAAGCCCCAATGGAATATTACTCAGCTATCAAAAAAGAAAAAATGCCATTTACAGCAAAATGGATGGACCTAGAGATCATCATTGGAGAAGGAAATGGCACCCCACTCCAGTACTCTTGCCTGGAAAATCCCATGGATGGAGGAGCCTAGTAGGCTGCATGCAGTCCATGGGGTCGCTAAGAGTCGGACATGTCTGAGCGACTTCACTTTCACTTTCATGCATTGGAGAAGGAAATGGCAACCCACTCCAGTGTTCTTGCCTTGAGAATCCCAGGGACGGGGGAGCCTGGTGGGCTGCTGCCTATGGGGTTGCACAGAGTCGGACACGACTGAAGCGACTTAGCAGCAGCAGCAGTGGAAGAGATCATCATACTAGTGAGGTAAGTCAGATGCAGAAAGACAAATATCATATAATATTGCTTATATGTGGACTCTAAGAAAACAAGGGTACAAATGAATTTATTTACAAAACAGAAAAAGAATTACAGGTGTAGAAAATAAACTTATAGTAAGCAGGAGATAAGGAGAGGAGGGATAAACTGGAATAAATTGACAAATACAAACTAGTAGCACAAGAAACTCGAGTCAGTACTCTATAATGGCCTATATGGGAAAAGAATCTAAAAAAAAAAAAAAAAAAGGAGTGGATATATGTATATGCATGACAGCCTCTCATTAATACTTGAGCTTGCAGCCTTAAAAAAGATGCAAAATTAAGAGAAAATTAAACGAAACGATGAAAATGGTAAAGAGCAAAAATTAACAAAACTGAAAATGTAAAATCAACATAGAAAAATCAATGAAACCAAAGGCTGGTTCTGAGAGCAATGAAATTGATAACCCTTTTGGCCAGACTGATCAAGATAAAAATAAAGACCTCATACATTGCCAATATCAGAAAGAAGAGAAAGCTATTAAAACAATTCCATATACATTAAAAAGACTAAAAGGGAATATTACAATTTAACACCTATAAATTCAACAAATTCCTTGAAAGATAAAATCTACTAAATCTAACTTAGTAAGAATAGCTAATCAAAATAGGCCCATATCTATTAAAGAAATTGAATTCATAGATTAAAAAACCTTCCAACAGAGAAAACTCCAGCCCAGAGGATATAGATCTCTTAAATCCCCATTTCTTTCCTGGAAACTTCCTATCTGAGGATTCTCTCAAATTGAACCATCTGCTCTCTAGGCCTGCTATATAGCCCTCCCACCTAAGACATCATTTCACTGTTCTCCTGGGTTGAAGCTACTATTTCCTACACCCCAGGTCTTTTTTTCACTTCTTTATTTTTCAACAGCAGGATTTCTGAGGCCTTTTCAGATCTGAAAACATCTTTATACTAACTTCTATACTCTACATATTGTTAGTTAACTAGCCATTCTGCTGATCAAGAAGACTGATGCTGATGTATTCAATTTTTTTTTCTTATTAGGTTTTCTCTCTGAACATCTTCAGAAATTTTTTTTAATTCCTTGTGCTGTGAAATTTCACAAACACAATGAGTTGACTCATTGGAAAAGACCCTGATGCTGGGAGGGATTGGGGGCAGGAGGAGAAGGGGACGACAGAGGATGAGATGGCTGGATGGTATCACCGACTAGATGGACATGAGTTTGAGTGAACTTCAGGAGTTGGTGATAGACAGGGAGGCCTGGTATGCTGCAATTCATGGGGTTGCAAAGAGTCGGACACGACTGAGCGACTGAACTGAACTGAACTGAAGGAACATACACACAAAATGCTGTATAGAATTTGCTGGGATAGAATCTGGGGTAATGTTTTGCTGTCAACTTTTTATAGATTTATGTTGCTTGAATGAGTTTATAACAATTACGCATTTATTTTTTTAATAAATGCAAAGAAGTAGTCATAAAGTAATACAGTAGGACCATTGTTACATTAAGGGGAAAAAAAAAGGCAAACAAAGCAAAACTACGTGGTTGGATACATATATAGACATAAGGAAACGCATTAAAGTCTGAAAGGACGCATTCCAGGATTCTACAGTTTTTACAAGAGTCACTAAAAGAATTATAAGGCATGTATAATTTCCAAAATAACAGGGTAAAAAATTCCCCACAAAATATGAATGGATTAAATGATCCAACCACCAAATGCTTCAATTTTAAGACAAAGATGTCCCACTGGATTTTTAAAAACCAATTCTAAGAACACATTAACCAAAAAAAAAGGCTGATATAGTTAAACCAAAATCATAAAGAGGTCACAGATTGGATAAGACACAGGAAACATGACAACTAAATACAGTGTGGGATCTGGATTGAGTCCTGGAACAAAAAAAGAATAGTACTGTTACGAGAAAACTAGTGATAAACTATATAATTTAGTGACTAGCATTGTAACAATATTAATTTCTTGGCTTTGAGAATTATACTGATTATGCATTGTGTTAACATTAGAAGTAGGTTGAAGAGTTTACAGAAACTCTGTGCTATTTTTGCAACTTTTCAGGAAGTCTAAAATTATTTCAAAAAGTTTTTAAAAAGTCAGATTAGACACTAAAACAAAGCACATTGCTAGGGATAAATAGGGACACTTATTCATGGAACAAAAGTTCAATTCATATGAAGACAGACGAATTAGAAAACTGAATATGCTTCTAATAACATGACTTCAAAATAAATAAACCAAAAATTGGCAGAAAACTACAGGAGAAAATAAAATCCAACATTACACAGGGAGATTTAACACACAGTAAATTATCAGTACATGTGAGTGCACACAAATCAATAAGGAAAGAGAAGAGTTTAACAAAAGCATTAACAAATTTCATGTAATAGACACAAAGTACTGTACCTGTTAACTGCAGAAATTATTAAGACATCACTAACACAGTCATATAACACTTTAAAAAGGACATTTCAATGATTCTTCAATTCAGATATCTGATGGTAGTTACATAGATATTAACTTTTTATTTGTTCACTGAACTGTCCATATATATTTACATACTTTTTTAACATGTATTAAATTTTGTAATAAATATTTTTTAAAGTTAACTGAACTATATCATTTAATTACATACTCTTTTATTTTTCCAGTTTTTCAAAACTTGTTTTATCTTGAACAGCAGAAACCTCAAGATACAACTATGAAGATGGAAAGCTCATAAGCTCCAACAGAAAAATTAAAAAAAAAAAAAAAAGATTCAGGATTAGGGCTTCAGTAAAATCATCCCTGCTGTATTCTTAGTTTTCAAAACTTATAAACCAAGGGATACTAAAGGCAATTCTCAAAAAAATATCTATAATACTCAAATCACTCTAATGCAAAACTGCAGATAAATAAGAGCAGACTATCTGGCTATCTACATCCCAAGCAGTATAAAATCTAAATTAAAAACACCTTCAGTACTGACAATATCTGAATCAGACGTGCTCATACCAATTGCCAAAAGCAGTTCTATGATAAGCCTCTCCCATGATTATCTAATTTAATGAAACCCCAAACCAACCTTCAAAATAATCATCTCTTTATGTTGCCATTTTTGAGATAAAACAAATACTCAGCAATTAAGATAAAACAATTACAGAATAGTTAAATGGTTAATATTTTATTTTGCAAAAAAGTAAAAACAATATCCTCAAATTTGCTTAAGATGATAAAAACATTTTGAAGCCATGTTTATAAAAAACTTCAAGAAGAACTATTCATTAATTTTTTTTTTGAAATTAGCAAGAGCACTTTATTAGTTGGCTACTGGAAGTGACAGAATTTCGGCTGAGCTATTTAAAATCCTAAAAGATAATGCTGTTTAAATGCTTCACTCAACTGTCAGCAAATTTGGAAAACTCATCAGTGGCCACAGGACAGGAAAAGGTCAGTTTTCATTTCAATCTCAAAAAAGGGCAATGCCAAAGAATTCTCAAACTACTGTACAATTATGCTTATTTCACATGCTAGCAAGGTTATGCTTAAAATCCATCAAGTTAGGCTTCAGTAATACATGAACAGAGAATTACCAGATGTACAAGCTGGATTTAGAAAAGATAGAAGAACCAGAGATCAAATTCCCAACATTCATTGGATCATGGAGAAAGCAAGGGAGTTCCAGAAAAACATCTACACCTATGCCATTGACTGTGCTAAAGTCTTTGACTATGTGGATCACAATACACTGTGAAAAATTTTTTAAGAGATGGGAGTACCAGACCACCTTACCTGTCTCCTGAGAAACCTGTATGTGGGTCAAGAAGCAAGAGAACCAGACATGGAACAACTGACTGGCTCAAAACTGGGAAAAAGAGTATGACAAGGCTGTATACTGTCACCCTGCTTATGTAACTTACTGCAGAGTACATTATGGAAAAGGCTGGGCTGGATTAAACACAAGGTGGAATCAGTATTGCTGGGGGAAAAACCTGATGCCAAGACAGATTGAAGGCAAAAGAAGAGGATGTCAGAGGAAGAGATGGTTAGATAGCATCACCGACTCAATGGACATGAATCTGAGCAAACACTGGAGACAGTAGAGGACAGAGGAGCCTGGAGTGCTAGTCTGTGGAGTAACAAAGAGTCAGACATGACTTAGCAACTGAACAACAACTGACACCTAACAAGTCACCCCAAAACTTAGCAGCTTAAAATAACGCACATTTATTATCTCAAAGTTTCTGAGGAATTGGGTACTGATCAATTAGGTCCTCAGTTCAGAGTCTCTCAAAAGGTTGAGGCCACAGGGTTAACGGAGGGCGACAGTCATCCCAAAGTTTAACTGGAACACGATCTCCAACTTCCGTCAGTGGCTGTTGGGAGGATTCAGTTCTTAAGGGGTTCAGTTCAGTTCAGTCCCTCAGTCAAGTCCAACTCTTTGCGAATACATGGACAGCAGCACTCCAGGCTTCCCTGTCCTTCACCAACCCCTGGAGTTTACTCAAATTCATGTCCATTGAGTCGAGGATGCCATCCAACCATCTCATCCTCTGTCGTCCCCTTCTCCTCCCGCCTTCAATCTTTCCCAGCATCAGGGTCTTTTCCAATGAGTCAGTTCTTCGCATCAGGTGACCGTAGTATAGGAGTTTCCGTTTCAGCATCAGTCCTTCCAATGAATAGTCAGACTGATTTCCTTTAGGATGGACTGATTGGATTTCCTTGCAGTCCAAGGGATTCTCAAGAGTCTTCTCCAATATCACAGTTCAAAAGCATCAATTCTTGGGAGCTCAGCTTTCTTCACAGTCCAACTCTCACATCCATACATGACTACCTGAAAAACCACAGCCTTGACTAGATGGATCTTTGTTAGCAAAGTATTGTCTCTGCTTTTTAATATTTGCTATCTAGGCTGGTCACAACTTGCCTTCCAAGGAGTTAAGCGTCTTTTAATTTCATGGCTGCAGTCACCATCTGCAGTGATTTTGGAGCCCAGAAAAATAAAGTCTGTCACTGATGCCACTGTTGCCCCAATTATTTGCCATGAAGTGATGGGACCAGATGCCATGATCTTAGTTTTCTGAATGTTGAGTTTTAAGCCAACTTTTTCACTCTCCTCTTTCACTTTCATCAAGAGGCTCTTTAGTTCTTCTTTGCTTTCTGCCATAAGGGTGGTGTTATCTGCATATCTGAGGTTATTGATATTTCTCCCATCAGTCTTGATTCCAGCTTGTGCTTCATCCTGCCCAGCATTTCTCATGATGTATTCTGCATATAAGTTAAATAAGCAGGGTGACAATATGAAGCCTTGATGTACTCCTTTCCCGATTGGGAACCAGTCTGTTGTTCCATGTCCAGTTCTAACTGTTGCTTCCTGACCTGCATACAGATTTCTCAGGAGGCAGGTCAGGTGGTCTGGTATTCCCATCTCTTTCAGAATTTTGCACAGTTTGTTGTGATCCACACAGTCAAAGGCTTTGGCATAGTCAATAAAGCAGAAATAGATGTTTTTCTGGAACTCTTTTGCTTTTTCCATGATCCAGCGGATGTTGGCAATTTGATCTCTGGTTCCTCTGCCTTTTCGAAATCCAGCTTGAACATCTGGAAGTTCACGGCTCACATGCTGTTGGAGCCTGGCTTGGAGAATTTTGAGCATTACATTACTAGCGTGTGAAATGAGTGCAATTGTGTGGTAGTTTGAGCACTCTTTGGCATTGCCTTTCTTTGGGATTGAAATGAAAACTGACCTTTTCCGGTCCTGTGGCCACTGCTGAGTTTTCCAAATTTGCTGACATATGGAGTGCAGCACTTTCATGGCCTCATCTTTTAGGATTTGAAACAGCTCAACCGGAACTGCATCATCTCCACTAGCTTTCTTTGTAGTGATGCTTCCTAAGGCCCACTTGACTTCACATTCTAGGATGTCTGGCTATAGGGAGTGATCACACCATCATGATTATCTGGGATTGATGATCTTTTGTGTATGGTTCTTCCATGTATTCTTGCCACCTCATCTTAATATCTTCTCCTTCTGTTACATTCATACCATTTCTGTCTTTATTGTGCCCATCTTTGCATGAAATGTTCCCTTGTCTCTAATGTTCTCGAAGAGATCTCTAGTGTTTCCCATTCTATTGTTTTCCTCTATTTCTTTGCATTGATTACTGAGGAAGGCTTTCTTATCTCTTCTTGCTATTCTTTGGAACTCTGTATTCACATATTTATATCGTTCCTTTTCTCCTTTGTCTTTAGCTTCTCTTCTTTTCACAGCTATTTGTAAGGCCTTCTAATATAGCCATTTTGCTTTTTTGCATTTCTTTTTCTTGGGGATGGTCTTGTTCCCTGTATCCTGTACAATGTCCTGATCCTCCATCCATAGTTTTTCAGGCTCTCTGTGTATCAGATCTAATCCCTTGAATCTATTTGTCACTTCCACCGTATAATCTAAGGGATTTGATGTAGGTTGTACCTGAATGGTCTAGTGGTTTTCCCTACACCCTTCAACTTAAGTCTGAATTTGGGAATAAGAAGTTCATGACCTGAGCCACAGTCAGTTCCTGGTCTTGTTTTTGCTGACTGTATAGAGCTTCTCGATCTTTGGATACAAAATAGAGCTTCTCCGTCTTTGGATGCAAAGAATATAATCAATCTGATTTCGGTGTTGACCATCTGGTGATGTCCATGTGTAGTCTTCTCATGTGTTGTTGGAAGAGGGTGTTTACTATGACCAGTGTGTTCTCTTGGCAAAACTCTAATAGCCTTTGCCATGCTTCATTCTGTATTTCAAGGCCAAATTTTCCTGTTACTCCAGGTGTTTCTTGACTTCCTACTTTTGCATTTCAGTCCCTTGTAATGAAAAGGACATCTTTTTGGCGGGTTAGTTTTAGAAGGTCTTGTAGGTCTTCATAGAACCATTCAACTTCAGCTTCTTCAGCATTACTGGTTGGAGCATAGACTTGGATTACTGTGATATTGAACTGCTTGCCTTGGAAGAGAATAGAGATCATTCTGCTGTTTTTGAGACTGCATCCAAGTACTGCATTTTGGACTCTTTTGTTGCCTTTGATGGCTACTCCATTTCTTCCAAGGGGTTCTTGCCCACAGTGGTAGATATAATAGTCATCTGAGTTAAATTCACCCATTCTAATCCATTTTAGTTCCTTGATTCCTAAAATGTCAATGTTCATTTTTGTTATCTCCTGTTTGACCACCTCCAATTTGCCTTGATTGATGGTCCTAACATTCCAGGTTCCTATGAAATATTACTCTTTACAGCATTGAACTTTGCTTATATCACCAGTCACATCCACAACTGTGTATTGTTTTTGCTTTGGCTCATCTTTTCATTCTATCTGGAGTTATTTCTCCAGTGATCTCCAGTAGCATATTGGGCACCTACCTACCTGGGGAGTTCATCTTTCAGTGTCCTATCTTTTTGCCATTTCATACTGTTCATGACATTCTCAAGGCAAGAATACTGAAGTGGTTTGCCATTCCCTTCTCCAGTGGACCACATTTTGTTAGAACTCTCCACCATGACCTGTCTGTCTTGGGTGGCCCTACGTGGCATGGCTCATAGGTTCAATGAGTTAGACATCATTTGATGGGGCTATTTGTAAAAGCATACTTCCTGATGCTGAAGAAAAGCTCTGATACTTTGGCAACCTGATGCAAAGAGTCAACTCACTGAAAAAGACCTTGATGATGGGAAAGATTGAGGGCAGGAGGAAAAGGGGGCAGCAGAGGATGAGATGGTTAGATGGCATCATTGATTCAATGGACATGAGTTTGAGGAAATTCTGGGACATAATGAAGGACAGGGAAGCCTGGCACGCTGCAGTCCATGTGGTCACAAAGAGTTGGACACGACTGAGCAACTGAACAATAGCAATGTGTGACTGTAATGTTTTGGTGTTAAATATCTCTTATTCCCTTTAAATCTGAGGAATAAAAGAGAGGTAAGAAGTGAGAAAAGAAAGGAAATACAACCTTTGTTGATTTACATAAAAGGCTATGAAAGAGATGGATATCCAGGCAGTTGTTGACACTGAGTAAAAAAAGTATCCAAGAGCATAAACTTTTTGCCATATTTTGAGATGGATATTGTCTTTTGAGCTGTTCCATCTTGGGATGGCTTGGTTGAAATTTATATCTACATGATTGAGTACACTCATAATATAGGAAGTAATTAACAATTACTTCCACAGGGGCTTCCCTTTTGGCTCTGCTGGTAAAGAATCTGCCTGCAATGCAGGAGACGTAGGTTCGATTCCTGGGTTGGGAAGATCCCCTGGAGAAGAGAAAGGCTACCTACTCCAATATTCTGGCCTGGAGAATTCCATGGACTGTATAGTCCATAGGGTTGCAAAGAGTCGGACACGACTGAGCGACTTTCACTTTCAATTACCAATGACTTGGCCCATGAAACTCAACTGTGGCACCCCTCCCTGACTTCAAGGTCCTGTCTTCCTTAAATGCTTCATTGGGCTGTGTAGTTCATCTCTTATTTTTAGCCCCTTGCCTTTCACTTAGCACTAAAAGTATAAAAAAAAAAAAAAACTGTTTTAAAGTATGTTAACATATTTAGCTAACAACTCTTTTTTTAGGTGGTTTATGGAAGTGATTTAGGTATTTACTTCAATATGTACTAACTCAGCAGTGGCCACAGGACCGGAAAAGGTCAGTTTTTATTCCAATCCCAAAGAAAGGCAATGCCAAAGAATGCTCAAACTACCACATAATTGCACTCATCTCACACACTAGCAAAGTAATGCTCAAAATTCTCCAAGCCAGGCTCCAACAGCATGTGAGCCGTGAACTTCCAGATGTTCAAGCTGGATTTCGAAAAGGCAGAGGAACCAGAGATCAAATTGCCAACATCCGCTAGATCATGGAAAAAGCAAAAGAGTTCCAGAAAAACATCTATTTCTGCTTTATTGACTATGCCAAAGCCTTTGACTGTGTGGATCACAATAAATTGTGCAAAATTCTGAAAGAGATGGAAATACCAGACCACCTGACCTGCCTCCTGAGAAATCTGTATGCAGGTCAGGAAGCAACAGTTAGAACTGGACATGGAACAACAGACTGGTTCCCAATCGGGAAAGGAGTACATCAAGGCTGCATATTGTCACCCTGCTTATTTAACTTATATGCAGAATACATCATGAGAAATGCTGGGCAGGATGAAGCACAAGCTGGAATCAAGACTGATGGGAGAAACATCAATAACCTCAGATATGCAAATGACACCACCCTTATGGCAGAAAGCAAAGAAGAACTAAAGAGCCTCTTGATGAAAGTGAAAGAGGAGAGTGAAAAAGTTGGCTTAAAACTCAACATTCAGAAAACTAAGATCATGGCATCTGGTCCTATCATTTCATGGCAAATAATTGGGGCAACAGTGACAGACTTTATTTTTTTGGGCTCCAAAATCACTGCAGATGGTGACTGCAAAAGACACTTACTCCTTGGAAGGAAAGTTATGACCAACTTAGATGACAAATATTAAAAAGCAGAGACATTACTTTGCCAACAAAGGTCCATCTAGTCAAGGCTGTGGTTTTTCCAGTAGTCATGTATGGATGTGAGAGTTGACTATGAAGAAAGCTGAGCTCCCAAGAGTTGATGCTTTTAACTGTGGTGTTGGAGAAGACTCTTGAGAATCCCCTGGACTGCAAGGAGATCCAACTAGTCAGTCCTAAAGGAAATCAGTCTTGAATTGCAAGGACTGATGCTAAAGCTGAAATTCCAATACTACTATGGTCACCTAATGTGAAGAACTGACTCATTGGAAAAGACTCTGATGCTGGGAAAGATTGAAGGCGGGAGAAGGGAACGACATAGGATAAGATGGTTGGATGTCATCACCAACTCAACGGACATGAGCTTGAGCAAGCTCCAGGAGTTGGTGATGAACAGGGAGGCCTGGCGTGCTGCAGTCCATGGAGTCGCAAAGAGTCGGACACGACTGAGTGACTGAACTGAACTGAATGATGTCACCACCAACAATGGGCAGAAGATCAAATGGTGATTTATGAATAGTCATTTTCAACACAGTAATGGTTCAGTTCAGTTCCAAAATAAAGGAAGGAAGGAAGGAGAAAAGAAAATTAAAGAGAAAAATGAGAGGGAGAGATGAAGGAAGAAAAGGAGGGGAGAAAGGAGGTAAGGTAGACAGGGAAGCAAGCAAACAGGCAGGCAAAAAAATAAAAGGAAAGAAGAAAATACAAACTATAAGAAATAGACACTATGTGGCCTACAAAGCCTAAAATACAAGTAGTCCTAGCTTCACACAGTATTGCTTTAACTGAAACTCTACAAAGCAAGATGCCTATATTAACTATCCAGCCCTTTACAGAAAATTTGATGACCCCTGCCACTGGAGATACCCAAATGGCCAACAGACATACAAAGAGGTGTAAATATTCATCAGCAGAGAAATTAGGGGAAAACCACAATGTGATATCACTACCCAACAGAATGGTTAAAATGAAAAGAATGATGCTAAATGTTTCAAGCATATGGAAATTGATTTGAACAATTTTTTAGTAATGTATACCAGAAATGGCAGAAAGCAAAGAAGAACTAAAGAGCCTCCTGATGAAGGTGAAAGAGGAGAGTGAAAAAGCTGGCTTAAAACTCAACATTCAAAACTCTAAGACCATGGTATCCCTGTACCATCATTTCACAACAAACAGATTGGGAAAAGTGGAAACAGTAACAGATTTTATTTTCTTGGGCTCCAAAGCCACTGCAGACAGTGACTGGAGCCATGAAATTAAAAGATGCTTGCTCCTTGAAAGAAAAGTTATGACCAACATAGACAGCATATTAAAAAGTAGAGACATCACTTTGCCAACAAAGGTCTGTCTAGTCAAAGCTATGGCTTTTCCAGTTGTCATGGATGGATGTAGGAGTTGAACAATAATTGATCCAACTGAGCACAGAAAAACTGATGCTTTTGAACTGTGGTGTTGGAGAAGAGTCTTGAGAGTCCTTTGGATTGCAAGGAGATCTAACCAGTCAAAAGGAAATCAGTCCTGAACATTCATTGGAAGGACTGATGCTGAAGCTCCAACACTTTGGCTACCTGATGCGAAGAACTGACTCATTAGAAAAGACCCTGATGATAGGAAAGATTGAAGGCAGGAGGAGAAGGGGTGACAGAGGACAAAATGGTTGGATGGCATCACTGACTCAATGGACATGAGTTTGAGTAAGCTCCGGGAGTTGGTGATGGACGACAGGGAAGCATGGCATGCTGCAGGTCATAGGGTCACAAAGAGTCAGACAGGACTGAGCAACTGAACAACATACCAGAAATGGGCTTCCAGGTAGCTTAGTGGTAAAGAACCGGCTTGCCAAAGCAAGAGATGTAGATTCAATCCTTGCGTTGGGAAGATTCCATGGAGAATGGAATGGCAACCCACTCTAGTATTCTTGCCTGGGAAATCCCATGGACAGAGGAACCTGGCAGGCTACAGTCTGTGAGGTAGCAAAAGAGTCGGACACTACTTAGCTATTAAACAACAATATTAGAAATACATATATGCATGCTGCTACTGCAAAGTCACTTCAGTCGTGTCCGACTCTGCGTGACCCCATAGACGTCAGCCCACCAGGCTCTCCTGCCCCTGGGATTCTCCAGGCAAGAAAACTGGAGTGGGTTGCCATTTCCTTCTCCAATGCATGAAAGCGAAAAAGTGAAAGTGAAGTCGCTCAGTCGTGTCCGACTCTTAGCGACCCCATGGACTGCAGCCCACCAGGCTCCTCCATCCATGGGATTTTCCAGGCAAGAGTACTGGAGTGGGGTGCCATTGCCTTCTCCGACATATATGCATAGCCTATAATATAGTCATTTCACCAGTGGGTATATAGCCAACAGAAATGTATACATACGTTCACCAAAATACTTAAAAAAAAACCCAGACCTATTAGTAATAGCCAAAAGCTGGATAAAATACTGCACAGCATTAAGAACAAACAACTGCTACATAACTTGTATAAATCCCGCAAATATTAAGCAAAAATGAGACACAAAAGACTATACACTGTATGTTTCCATTTATATAAAGTCAATAATCAGTAAATTTATTGATGTCAGAAACTGAAAAGTGGGGCTTCTAGGATGTGAGTAACGCTCTCTCTTGGATATACACACTTGGTGAAAATTCAGTGAACTGTACATTTATGATTCATGCACCTTTTCTGTGTGTCTATTAACCCTTAATAATTATCACAGTAAAAACGTTTCATATTTACAAACTCTAGGCCTTTGAAGGAAAATTGTGTACATCTTCTGTTCACTTTTCTGCTTTGCCATCCTTATTACCAGTGAGCTATCTTAATCCCTGTTACCTTACATAGAAGGTAGTTTTGTTTTAATTAATTCTCTTGGTATACTACTGCACAGGATACCCACATGTTTATGTAACTGTCATTTGAGGTTAGTTCCACAATAGATCCCAAGGAGAAACTATGGAAAGCCAGTAACTTGTCATTGTGAAAGTTATCTGGAAAAGAAGGGGGGAGGGGAAGCTCCTTAAAACGTACTTTTGTTTGGCCCTTTGTTTTGGCTCACCTTTATCTACTACCTCTGTGATTTAATCTGCATAAAATGTTCAAAGGAGCCAAGTTTTTTTTCCCACGACATCCTAATAATGCTGTTATCTTGTGTTCATCCAGTTCCTTCCACCCACGGTGCTTAAAGTAAATACTTCACAAATACTATCGGGTGGTGTCACCTTCCAGCCAGGACGAAAAATGTGGGCCCAGAGACACTATGAACTCAAAAAATTCTAACAGTATCTTTCTACAGCATGGCTCCGCCTACCTAAGGAATCACCGTATTCTGTGCCGAAACTTAAAGTGTGAGAACTGAAATACAAATCAGTGAGTAACTCTCAAGGGCACGGAATCAATCCTAGGTTGAGCCAGGACCTCCAACTCACTGCCTCTTAAGGGAAAAGCAAACCACCAACAACAAAAACCCTCGAATAAAAACTCAGCTGCAGCACTCTTGTAATAAGAAAACAGGGGAAGATGCCGAAATCCTGCGGAGAAAGTAGACCGGGGGACCACACAACGCTGACCTTCGAGGGAGCCCCATCATTCCCGGCCGCACGGGGCCAGCATTCACCCAGTGCAGCTCCTGCGCGGCCCCTTGCCCTTCTCCACGGAGGCTGCGGCCGGAAATTCCAGGGCTGGTCTCAACCCACCCCTCCTTTTCTCGGATCGCCCTAACCTCCCACCCTACCCGTTTACCTGAGATGCGCCCTGCACAGCCCCAGGACAAGACTGCGCTCTCGCCCAGAGTTTCTGAGGCCAGACGCGCAGCCTCCACGTCAACCAATCGCAGCTCGCTCGGAGCCTTCCAGCCCCGGGTTCCTCTGCGCGAGGAGGTGCGCGCGCTCGTGACTGCTCCGGCGGGGCGCGACGTAGGACCGGGCCAGACGCGCCCGGCGCGCGAGGATCCACGGTGATCAGGGGCGGAGCAGACGCCGGGCGGGGGCAGGCGGCGCGCACCGGGCATGCGCATTTCGCGCCACTGGGACCGTGGGGCGGGGCCCCAGGGCAACAGTGCAAGCTTAGAAAGTCTTCGCTGGAGTTTGGAGAAGACAGTTTTAGTAGTTAAGGTTGTCAGGTCTGAGGTGATCGGCGCATTCTGTGATACCAAATATTCCCCGAACGAAAGTTAATCTGGTTAGGGGAGAGAGACCACGTCCATAACAGCGTGTCTTGTGGCGTCAACTTGAGCGTTGTGGAGTTTCCACAGAAACTGGCGGAAATGGGGTTTCCGGTTCTGTTTTTGTCTTGAGGTGAGAGGGAGAGTGGGGATGGGACCCAAGGGAGAGAAGTGGGACGTGTTGGGAAGGAATGGTTGAATGAAAAAGGCCGCAGTGGACTCCAGTTGGGCTAGCAAAAAGCAGTACCCACCTCTTAGACAAAAAACGCTTCAGACTAAAACTAGGAGGTACTTAAAAAGATATGGATGCTTAACGTTCAATATATGGATTCTTTAAGACCAAAGGTTGAACTTTCCAGAATTGAAAAATTAAGTCCTCAATTCGTGTACCTCTGTGTTGAAACAAGAAAAGATTACAGCTGAGACTAATTCAAATGTGGTTTTCTTGTACCACAGATAAGTGTTGCTTTTATAAATGTCACGTTAATTCCTTCAGACGCCACATAGCTCTTGAGGACATACTATGTGCCAGATACTATTCTGGGTTTGGATAATAAGCAATAGTGATGATTTCTTAAATATCCCCGAAGAATATGTATAACATAAAGTCTTGACGGTCTCCTAAGTTAGTCGTTAAAATTAATGAAAGAAACTTACAGTTTAGTAAAAAAGAGGAGTGGGGCGGGGGGAATGAAAAAACCAATGTAAATTAGTTGGAACACAGTTGTAATACAAGCTCTTGGTTATTATATTGTAATGAATGCACAGGGCTCTGAAGAAATTTTCTTTTTTTATAGATTTAGCTTTGAAATCCATTTTTCTTTACTTCAGTCAAGGTCTGAATCAGATATTTATGGACAAAAAGTACCATAAAAATATAGGAGGCAAAAAGGAGAACGGGTCAGACTAGCTGGGAAGAGCACCCTAATCAGGAAAAAAGGTTTGACTTGTGAAAAGCTTTAAGGGCAACTCAAATTTATGTTATAAAAAAAAAAAAAAAGAGGGAGAGTTGCTTTTCCTAGCTAGAGTAGCAAGAAATAAGAGAGAATAGTTATCATAACACTGAGAAAAGTCAAACCAAATAATGAATTTATAAGTTAAATTGAAACACTGTGATTACACTATTTTTATTTGGCTAAGGGTACATTCAGTTCAGTCGCTCAGTCATGTCCAACTCTTTGCGACCCCATTAATTGCAGCACAACTCTTTGCGACCCATGAATCGCAGCATGCCAGACCTCCCTGTCCATCACCAACTCCTGGAGTTCACTCAAACTCACGTCCATCCAGTCGGTGATGCCATCCAGCCATCTCATCCTCTGTCATCCCCTTCTTCTCCTGCCCCCAATCCCTTCCAGCATCAGAGTTTTTCCAATGAGTCAACTCTTCACATGAGGTGGCCAAAGTACTGGAGTTTCAGCTTTAGCATCATTCCTTCCAAAGAACACCCAGGACTGATCTCTTTTAGAATGGACTGGTTGGATCTCCTTGCAGTCCAAGGGACTCTCAAGAGTCTTCTCCAACACCACAGTTCAAAAGCATCAATTCTTCGGCGCTCAGCCTTCTTCACAGTCCAACTCTCACATCCATACATGACCACTGGAAAAACAATAGCCTTGACTAGATGGACCTTTGTTGGCAAAGTAATGTCTCTGCTTTTGAATATGCTATCTAGGTTGGTCATAACTTTCCTTCCAAGGAGTAAGCATCTTTTAATTTCATGGCTGCAGTCACCATCTGCAGTGATTTTGGAGCCCCCCAAAAATAAAGTCTGACACTGTTTCCACTGTTTCCCCATCTATTTCCTATGAAGTGATGGAACCAGATGCCATGATCTTAGTTTTCCGAATGTTGAGCTTTAAGCCAACTTTTTCACTCTCCTCTTTCACTTTCTTCAAGAGGCTTTGTAGTTCCTCTTCACTTTCTGCCATAAGGGTGGTGTCATCTGCATATCTGAGGTTATTGATATTTCTCCCAGCAATCTAAGGCTTGAACAGCACAATCAACCACAACAGTATTAACCAACTTATCTAATTGACATTTATAGAATAGCTATTAACAACAGGATACACTTTATTTTCAGATATGCATAAGATATTCCAAGACAGGCCATAATTTATATCATAAATACAAATTCATTGAAAAAGATTCAAATCAGGAGTGACATTAAGAAGATGGTGGAATAGGCAACACCAGACTCTCCTTCTCCCATGGAGACACAAATTTAACAATAATACATGGGTCAATTGCCTTTGTGAGGAACCCAGAAACTAGTTAAGTGGGTCCCGCATCCCAGGTTAATGTGAAACCAACTGTATCAGTACCCAGTAAGAAATCTTGTAGCACCCACTTGCAAGTGACTCACCCCCAATAAAACATGATTGGGAGGAAACTCTCAACAACCATCTTCTCACTGAGAAGAAAAAGGAGAACATACATTCAGTGATCTGAATTTTCAAGAAGGTGCCTGGGGGACTGGTTTCTATCTTCCTTGAATCTAAAAACTGACAGGAATGGGCAGTCAGTTTGGGGCTGCTAAGAACAAAAGCAATCAGTGTGCCCCAGAGTCCACTATACTACAGGCAGAAGTTAGATGGGAGATAAGTACCACAGCTTACTACTGCATCGCAGAGGCCACAGTAAGGCAGAAAGATCCAAAAGGAGAGTCTCAGTAGAAATTGGCAAATCTCTTCAATTGTTAGATTACACATACAAGCCCAAAGTGCATGTAAGGTTTAAGATGTCTCTAGGATCTCTAGCCGGATTGATTATAGAAAGTTCTTCCTGTATGAAGCCAGATCACAAAAACAGAGAGGTGGCTGACTTTTCAAATGTTAAAGTCGCAACGGAAGATGACAGGACATACAAAGAATAGGGAAACATTACCCATTGAAAGGAGCAAATTAAATTTGATACCTACCCTAAAGAAATGGAGATATACGAATTACAAAAAAATTCAAAATAACCATCATATGGATGCTCAGTGAATTAAAACAGCACAGATAGATAACTAGTGTAGTCAGGAAAACATTATGTTAACAAACAACACTAACAAAGATAAACTATAAAGAAGATCTAAACAGAAATTCTGAAATTGAATTCTTGACCAGAAAGAAGAAATCAATTGAATGCAGAACTTTCAAAATCACTCATGCAAGAAGAAAAAAGAACTAAGAAAACTTAAGAGAGGCTAAGGGACTTATGGAACACCATCATGTGAAACAACATAAGCATAATGAGAGTTCCAGAAGGAAAAGAAAAAGAAGGCAGAGAGCCTATTTGAAGAAATAATGACTGTAAACTCACCAAATCTGAGGAGAGAAACTGACATAAAATTCAGGAGGCTCAAAATTCTGGAAAAAGATGTTTCCAGATAAAGTAAATCTATAGGCTTTTATCACCATTACTCATGCCCTACAAAAAGTACTGAAGGGAACTCTGTAAGTTGAAATGAAAGAATGGTAAACAGCAATACAAAGCCATAAGAAAAAATAAAGCTCCCTGATAAAGGTAAACTTATAGACAAATATAGAATTCTGCAGTATTTGTAATCTATATGCATGAATTGCTTTTAAATGTATAAAACTTAAAACACAAGGCTGTCTGTGCTAGTTGCTGTTTGGGGGCACGAAAAATGCCAGGTCTGGTGGCCGCAACCCCTGCCCCATCTGAGTAGCAGGAGAAGGAGCCGCTGAAGCCCTGCTGCGCCTGCCCGGAGACCAAGAAGGCGCGCGATGCGTGCATAATTGAGAAAGGAGAAGAGCAATGTG
This sequence comes from Tragelaphus eurycerus, assembly GCA_935064755.1. NCBI lineage: Eukaryota > Metazoa > Chordata > Mammalia > Artiodactyla > Bovidae > Tragelaphus > Tragelaphus eurycerus. Next base: position 12,305,738 of record CAKXYN010000038.1, read on the forward strand.
GACACCTAATTGAAGCCCACAAGGAGTGCATGAGAGCCCTGGGATTTAAGATATGAAATGGTGGTCTGCTCTGGGAGTGGATAGTTCCTGAAAAATGAAGAAGATTCAATAACTTTGGGAGTTCCTTGCTGAAAATTGATAAACAAAAAATTATTTATAATTTATTAAAAAAAAAATCCCTGGTTAAAAAAAAATAAAATAAAACTTAAAACACAAAAGCATGAAAACTGCAAATCTGTTAATGGATTTGCAACATAAAAAGTCGTTTTTTATGTGTGTGTCATCAACATAAAGGGTAGGATAGATGTAACCAAAGGAAAATATACTTTCCTGTGGTCATGTATGGATGTGAGAGCTGGACTGTGAAGAAGGCTGAGCGCCGAAGAATTGATGCTTTTGAACTGTGGTGTTGGAGAAGACTCTTGAGAGTCCCTTGGACTGCAAGGAGATCCAACCAGTCCATTCTGAAGGAGATCAGCCCTGGGATTTCTTTGGAAGGAATGATGCTAAAGCTGAAACTCCAGTATTTTGGCCACCTCATGCGAAGAGTTGACTCATTGGAGAAGACTCTGATGCTGGGAGGGATTGGGGGCAGGAGGAGAAGGGGACGACAGAGGATGAGATGGCTGGATGGCATCACTGACTCGATGGATGTGAGTCTGAGTGACCTCCGGGAGTTGGTGATGGACAGGGAGGCCTGGCGTACTGCAGTTCATGGGGTCGCAAAGAGTCAGACACGACTTAGCGACTTCACTTTCACTTTTCACTTTCATGCATTGGAGAAGGAAATGGCAACCCACTCCAGTGTTCTAGCCTGGAGAATCCCAGGGACAGCCGTATATGGGATTGCACAGAGTCGGACACGACTGAAGCGACTTAGCAGTAGCAGCAAAGTCACTGCACATGGTGACTGCAGCCATGAAATTAAAAGATGCTTACTCCTTGGAAGGAAAGTTATGACCAACCTAGATAGCATATTCAAAAGCAGAGACATTACTTTGCCAACAAAGCTCCATCTAGTCAAGGCTATTGTTTTTCCAGTGGTCATGTATGGATGTGAGAGTTGGACTGTGAAGAAAGCTGAGCGCCGAAGAATTGATGCTTTTGAACTGTGGTGTTGGAGATGAGAGTCCCTTGGACTGCAAGGAGATCCAACCAGTCCATTCTAAAGATCAGTCCTGAGTGTTTATTGGAACGACTGATGCTAAAGCTGAACTCCAATACTTTGGCCACCTCATGTGGAGAGTTGACTCATTGGAAAAACTCTGATGCTGGGAGGGATTGGGTGCAGGAGAAGGGGATGACAGAGGATGAGATGGCTAGATGGCATCACCGACTCAATGGACATGAGTTTGGGTGAACTCCGAGAGTTGGTGATGGACAGGGAGGTCTGGCATGCTGCAATTCATGGGGTCGCAAAGAGTCAGGCACAACTGAGCGACTAAACTGAACTGAACATTAGAATGCCTTAATATATGCAGCAAACATTGACAGAACTGAAGGGAGAAATAGATTGCAATATAGTAATAGGAGACTTTAATGCCCAACTTTGAACTACAGGTAGGACAGCAAAACAGCAGATTAAATAAGAAAGCAGAAAACAGAAAACTTGAATAATGCTATAGACCAACCTAGCAGACATATGACGGAGAAGGCAACGGCACCCCACTCCAGTACTCTTGCCTGGAAAATCCCATGGACGGAGGAGCCTGGTAGGCTGCAGTCCATGGTGTCCCTAGGAGTCGGACATGACTGAGGAACTTCACTTTCACTTTTCACTTTCATGCATTGGAGAAGGAAATGGCAACCCATTCCAGTGTTCTTGCCTGGAAAATCCCATGGACGGAGGAGCCTGGTAGGCTGCAGTCCATAGGGTTGCAAAGAGTCGGACATGACTGAGTGACTTCACTTTCACTTTTCACTTTCATGGATTGGAGAAGGAAATGGCAACCCATTCCTGTGTTCTTGCCTGGAGAATCCCAGGGACGGGGGAGCCTTGTGGGCTGCCATCTATGGGGTTGCAGAGTTGGACACGACTGAAGCAACTTAGCAGAGAAGGCAATGGCAACCCACTCCAATGTTCTTGCCTGGAGAATCCCGGGGACAGAGGAGCCTGGTGGGCTGCTGTCTATGGGGTTGCACAGGGTCGGACACAACTGAAGCAACTTAGCAGCAGCAGCAACAGCAGCAGCAGACATATGAACAACATTATATCCAACAATTGGGCTTCCCTGGTGGCTCAGTGGTAAAGAATTTGCCTATCAATGCAGATGATTTGATCCCTGGTCCAGTAAGATCCCCTAGAGAAGGAAATTGCAACCTCCATCTTCTTGCCTGAAAAATCTCATGGACAGTGGAACCTGGCAGGATACAGTACATGGAGTCACAAAGAGTTGGAAATGTTCCATTCCCAAGATATATTAGACCAGAAAACAAGTCTTAATAAATTTAAGAAGTTTGAATTAATAAATTATAACCACTATTAAGTAAAAAAATCCCATGGACACAGGAGCCTGGCAGGCTATACTCCTGGAGTCAGACTTGACTGAAAGGACTGAGCATGAACACAATACCAAAACTATGGGATGCTGCAAATGGAGTACTAATTGGGAAGTTTATAGTAGTAAATGCTTCCATCAAAAAAAAAAACAAACCTCAAGTTGACAACCTAACTTTAGACCTCAAGGAACTAGGAGAATAAAGCCAAACTAAGTCCAAAGTTCAAAAAACAGAAGAAATAATACAGATTAGAACAAAGATAAATGAAATAGACTAGAAAGACAGCTTTTAAAAAATCAATGAATGCAAAGTTGATTTTTTTAAAAAAAGATCAACAAAATTGATAAGCTTTTACCTAAACTCAGAAAGAAAAAAAGAGGACTCATAATTAAAATTAGAAATGAAATAGAAGACATTGCCACTAATGTGACAGAATTAAAAATGACCACAAGAGCTCATGGTTCTAGTGGGGAGAAAAGGAGGAAGCAGGGAGAGGGGTGGTTGAGGGAGGACCTGCCGCAGCTTCTGCTACCACTGCCACTATCATCTCTATGCTTGTGGTGTGGGATCAGATCAGATCAGATCAGTTGCTCAGTCATGTCTGACTCTTTGCGAACCCATGAATCACAGCACGCTAGGCCTCCCTGTCCATCATCAACTCCCTGAGTTCACTCAGACTCAACGTCCATCGAGTCAGTGATGCCATCCAGCCATTTCATCCTCTGTCGTCCCCTTCTCCTCTTGCCCCCAATTCCTCCCAGCATCAGAGGCTTCTCCAATGAGTCAACTCTTCGCATGAGGTGGCCAAAGTACTGGAGTTTCAGCTTTAGCATCATTCCTGCCAAAGAAATCCCAGGGCTGATCTTCAGAATAGACTGGTTGGATCTCCTTGCAGTCCAAGGGACTCTCAAGAGTCTTCTCCAACACCACAGTTCAAAAGCATCAATTCTTCGGCGCTCAGCCTTCTTCACAGTCCAACTTTCACATCCATACATGACCACTGGAAAAACCATAGCCTTGACTAGACAAACCTTTGTTGGCAAAGTAATGTCTCTGCTTTTGAATATGCTATCTAGGTTGGTCATAACTTTCCTTCCAAGGAGTAAGCGTCTTTTAATTTCATGGCTGCAGTCACCATCTGCAGTGATTTTGGAGCCCAGAAAAATAAAGTCTGACACTGTTTCCACTGTTTCCCCATCTATTTCCCATGAAGTGATGGAACCAGATGCCATGATCTTCGTTTTCTGAATGTTGAGCTTTAAGCCAACTTTTTCACTCTCAACTTTTACTTTCTTCAAGAGGCGTTTTAGTTCCTCTTCACTTTCTGCCATAAGGGTGGTGTCATCTGCATATCTGAGGTTATTGATATTTCTCCCGGCAATCTTGATTCCAGCTTGTGTTTCTTCCAGTCCAGCATTTCTCATGATGTAGTCTGCATAGAAGTTAAATAAGCAGGGTGACAATATACAGCCTTGACATACTCCTTTTCCTATTTGGAACCAGTCTGTTGTTCCATGTCCAGTTCTAACTGTTGCTTCCTGACCTGCATACAGATTTCTCAAGAGGCAGATCAGGTGGTCTAGTATTCCCATCTCTTGAAGAATTTTCCACAGTTTATTGTGATCCACACATTCAAAGGCTTTGGCATAGTCAACAAAGCAGAAATAGATGTTTTTCTGGAACTCTCTTGCATTTTCCATGATCCAGCAGATGTTGGCAATCTGATCTCTGGTTCCTCTGCCTTTTCTAAAACCAGCTTGAACATTAGGAAGTTCACAGTTCACATATTGCTGAAGCCTGGCTTGGAGAATTTTGAGCATTACTTTACTAGCGTGTGAGATGAGTGCAATTGTGCGGTAGTTTGAGCATTCTTTGGCATTGCCTTTCTTTCCCAGTCCTGTGGCCACTGCTGAGTTTTCCAAATTTGCTGGCATACTGAGTGCAGCACTTTCACAGCATCATCATCATGGTGTGGGAAAGGAGGTATAGATCCTGACCTGCAGCTGTGGTGGAGCCTCTGCAAGAAGTTTAGCAATGAGAAGGTGAAGGCGGATTTAAAGAAACTCAATATTGGCAGTAGCATCTAACTGCTGCTGTAAGTGAGAGACTCCAAGCCTAGTAACAATGTCTAGCTACAGAAGAATGAAATCAGAGGACTGTGCTTAAAGTCCCAAGAGTGCTTCTTAATCAGTCTTATCCTGCTAGAACTTGAAGCACCACTCAAGATACGTGGTAATATCCATGGGCAATACTACGATTTGCTTCGACTTTTTGAGTAGAGTGGTGTGATCCTGCCAGAAAGCAATTACCTGTTTGTTTTGGACTATGCGCATAGGGGAAAGCCGTCATTGGAAACTATCAGCCTCTTGTTGGCTTACAAAATCAAATATCCTGAGAAATTTTTTCTTCTCAGAGGAAACCACGAATGTGCCAGTATCAATAGAATTTATGGATTTTATGATGAGTGTAAACAAAGATATAACATTAAACTATGGAAAACTTTCACAGCCTGCTTTAACTGTTTATTGATAGCAGCCATCGCAGATGATAAAATATTCTGCTGTCATGGAGGTTTATCACCAAATCTTCAATCCATGGAACAGATTTGGCAAATTATGTGACCAACTGATGTACAAGATCAAGGTCTTCTTTGTGATCTTTTGTTGTCTGACCCCAAAGAAGATGTCTTAAGCTGGGGTGAAAATGACAGAGGAGTGTCCACATTTGATGCAGAAGTGGTTGTAAAGTTTCTCCATAGGCATAATTTGGATCTTATATGTAAAGCCCATTAAGTGGTTGAAGATGGATATAAATTTTTTGCAAACAGGCAGTTGGTCACTCTGTTTTCCGTGCCTAATTATTGTAGAGAGTTTGACAATGCAGGTACCATGATGAGTGTGGACAAAACACATCTGATGTGTTCTTTTCAGATTTTAAAGCCTGCAGAGATGACAGCCCACTCCAGTACTCTTGCCTGGACAATCCCACGGACAGAGGAGCCTGGTAGGCTGCGGTCCATGGGGTCCCTAAGAGTTGGACACGACTAAGCATCTTCATTTTCACTTTTCACTTTCATGCATTGGAGAAGGAAATGGCAACCCACTCCAGTGTTCTTGCCTGGAGAATCCCAGGGACGGGGAGCCTGGTGGGCTGCCGTCTATGGGGTCGCACAGAGTTGGACACGACTGAAGCGACTTAGCAGCAGCAGCAACAGAGAAAAAGAAGCCAAATGCCACGAGACCCATAACACCTCCAAGGGATATGATCACAAAGCAAACAAAGAAATTGATGTCATTTTGACACTGCTTAGTTGGGACTTGTAACATATAGTATATAATTTTCATTTTTTAAAACTATAATGTGTATTGGTCAGCTTGCTCAAACAGTGTTTTGGCCCCCCCCCCCCCGCCCCCCGTTTCCATTTTTTACTTAACGAATGGTATTTGCTGGTTATAACAGCAAATGAAAGACTCTCCATTCCCAAGGAAAAATGTTTTGTTTTGTTTCTGTTCCTTTTGAAAACAACTTTAATGTGGGTGTAAAAGCTGTACACTTAGAACAGTGTACCCTGTCTAAGGGGTGAGTGTACAACTGATTTTTTTTTAAATTCCATACATCAGATCAGATCAGTCGCTCAGTCGTGTCCGACTCTTTGCGACCCCATGAACCGCAGCACGCCAGGCCTCCCTGTCCATCACCAGCTCCTGGACGTCACCCAGACTCACACCCATCAAGTCAGTGATGCCATCCAGCCATCTCATCCTCTGTCGTCCCCTTCTCCTCCTGCCCTCAATCCCTCCCAGCATCAGAGTCTTCTCCAATGAGTCAACTCTTCACATGAGGTGGCCAAAATACTGGAGTTTCCGCTTTAGCATCATTCCTTCCAAAGAAATTCCAGGATTGATCTCCTTTAGAATGGACTGGTTGGATCTTCTTGCAGTCCAAGGGACTCTCAAGAGTCTTCTCCAACACCACAGTTCAAAAGCATCAATTCTTCGGCGCTCAGCCTTCTTCACAGTCCAGCTCTCACATCCATACATGACCACAGGAAAGACCATAGCCTTGACTAGGCGAACCTTTGTTGGTAAAGTAATGTCTCTGCTTTTGAATATGCTATCTAGGTTGGTCATAACTTTCCTTCCAAGGAGTAAGCGTCTTTTAATTTCATGGCTGCAGTCACCATCTGCAGTGATTTTGGAGCCCAGAAAAACAAAGTCTGACACTGTTTCCACTGTTTCCCCATCTATTTCCCATGCAGTGATTGGACCAGATGCCATGATCTTCGTTTTCTGAATGTTGAGCTTTAAGCCAACCTTTTCACTCTCCACTTTCACTTTCATCAAGAGGCTTTTTAGCCCCTCTTCACTTTCTGCCATAAGAGTGGTGTCATCTGCATATCTGAGGTTATTGATATTTCTCCCAGCAATCTTGATTCCAACTTGTGTTTCTTCCAGTCCAGCATTTCTCATGATGTACTCTGCATATAAGTTAAATAAACATGGTGACAATATACAGCCTTGACGTACTCCTTTTCCTATTTGGAACTAGTCTGTTGTTCCATGACCAGTTCTAACTGTTGCTTCCTGACCTGCATACAGATTTCTTAAGAGGCAGATCAGGTGGTCTGGTATTCCCATCTCTTTCAGAATTTTCCACAGTTTATTGTGATCCACACAGTCAAAGGCTTTGGCATAGTCAATAAAGCAGAAATAGATGTTTTTCTGGAACTCTCTTGCTTTTTCCATGATCCAGCGGATGTTGGCAATTTGATCTCTGGTTCCTCTGCCTTTTCTAAAACCAGCTTGAACATCAGGAAGTTCACGGTTCACATATTGCTGAAGCCTGGCTTGGAGAATTTTGAGCATTACTTTACTAGCGTGTGAGATGAGTGCAATTGTTCGGTAGTTTGAGCACTCTTTGGCATTGCCTTTCTTTGGGATTGGGATGAAAACTGACCTTTTCCAATCTTGTGGCCCCTGCTGAGTTTTCCAAATTTGCTGGCATATTGAGTGCAGCACTTTCACAGCATCATCTTTCAGGACTTGGAATAGGTCCACTGGAATTCCATCACCTCCACTAGCTTTGTTCGTAGTGATGCTTTCTAAGGCCCATTTGACTTCACATTCCAAGATGTCTGGCTCTAGGTCAGTGATCACATCATCATAGCCCTGAATAATGTAAATGCTCATTTTCTTTAGGATATAAAGAGCTCTAGGCTGCTCAGTCTGTACATTTTATTGTCAAAAAATGTATACTGTTGGATACAAACCACTGTGAACTTTTTTGTTTCAAAGGGACTTTTTTTTTTTTTTTCCTTCTCATTGTCTTACCATGTAAAACTACTTTTTATAGCTATCAACATTAGGAGTAACTTTCAACTTGCCAGCATCACTGGTATGTATATTTAATTGAAGCACACTTTCCCCTATGGTATACTTAAAATGACGGTTAAAGCCATTATTTTTTAAAAAATGACCGTAAGAGACAAATATGAACAGTTATATGCCAACAAAATGGATACCTAAAAGTAGTTGATAAATTCCTAGAAAAACACAACCTATCAAGATTGAAGAAATAAAAAAATCTGAACAGATCTATAACTAGTAAGGAGACTGAAGCAGTAATCAAACCTTGACAAAGAAAAGTTCTGGACCAGAAGTCTTCACTGGAGAATTCTACTAAATATTTAAAAATTAGCACCAATCTACCTCAAAATTCCAAAGAATAAAAGAGGAAGGAACACTTGCAAACTTATCCTATGAGGCCAGAAGTACTTTGATACTAAAACTAGATAAAAAGAGGAAACAGCAGACTAACATCCCTGATGAACAATGATGAAAAAATCCTGATCAGAATCAGATCAGATCAGATCAGTCGCTCAGTCGTGTCCGACTCTTTGCGACTCCATGAACTGCAGCACGCCAGGCCTCCCTGTCCATCACCAGCTCTCGGAGGTCACTGAGACTCACATCCATCGAGTCAGTGATGCCATCCAGCCATCTCATCCTCTGTTGTCCCCTTCTCCTCCTGCCCCCAATCCCTCCCAGCATCAGAGTCTTCTCCAATGAGTCAACTCTTCGCATGAGGTGGCCAAAATACTGGAGTTTCCGCTTTAGCATCATTCCTTCCAAAGAAATCCCAGGACTGATCTCCTTCAGAATGGACTGGTTGGATCTCCTTGCAGTCCAAGGGACTCTCAAGAGTCTTCTCCAACACCACAGTTCAAAAGCATCAATTCTTCGGCGCTCAGCCTTCTTCACAGTCCAGCTCTCACATCCATACTTGACCACAGGAAAGACCATAGCCTTGACTAGGCGAACCTTTGTTGGCAAAGTGATGTCTCTGCTTTTGAATATGCTATCTAGGTTGGTCATAACTTTCCTTCCAAGGAGTAAGCGTCTTAATTGCGTGGCTGCAGTCACCATCTGCGGTGATTTTGGAGCCCAGAAAAATAAAGTCTGACACTGTTTCCACTGTTTCCCCATCTATTTCCCATGTAGTGATGGGACCAGATGCCATGATCTTCGTTTTCTGAATGTTGAGCTTTAAGCCAACCTTTTCACTCTCCACTTTCACTTTCGTCAAGAGGCTTTTGAGTTCCTCTTCACTTTCTGCCATAAGGGTGGTATCATCTGCATATCTGAGGTTATTGATATTTCTCCCAGCAATCTTGATTCCAGCTTGTGTTTCCTCCAGTCCAGCATTTCTCATGATGTACTCTGCATGTAAGTTAAATAAACATGGTGACAATATACAGCCTTGACGTACTCCTTTTCCTATTTGGAACCAGTCTGTTGTTCCATGACCAGTTCTAACTGTTGCTTCCTGACCTGCATACAGATTTCTCAAGAGGCAGATCAGGTGGTCCGGTATTCCCATCTCTCTCAGAATTTTCCACAGTTTACTGTGAGAATACTCCCAAATTGAATCCAACAGCACATTAAAATGATTATTTACCATGACCACGTTGAATTTTTATCTGGAACAAAGGCTCTATTCAACATATCGAAATCAATCAACATTAACAAAAGACAAAAACTGCATGAGTATCTCAACTGAAATCAGAGAAAGCATTTGACAAAACTTGACACTCTTTTATTATTTAAAAAAGACAACAAACTAAGAATAGAAGAAAGTTATTTCAACATAATGGGCTTCCCAGATGACTCAGGGGTAAAGAATCAGCCTGCCAATGCAGGAGGCTCAGGAGACAGAGGTTCGATCCTGGTTGGGAGATGCCCTGGAGAAGGAAATGGCAACCACTCCACTATTCTTGCCTTGAAAATGTCATGAACAGAAAAGCCTGTAGAACTATAGTCCATGGGTTGCAAGGAGTCATATGTGACTGAACTTGAATGCACACATCTGAACATAATAAAAACCATGTATTAAAATCTACAGCAAACATATTCAATGGTGAATACCTAAAAGCTTTTCCCTTAAGATCAGGAACACAGCAAGGATGCCCACTGTCAGCATTACTATTCAACATAACATGGAATTCCTAGTCCGTTCTATTAGGCAGAAAAAATTAATACAGGCATTCAAATTGGAAATAAAGAGGTAAAATTAACTCTTTCTGCGGATGATATTTTAGATGAAAATCCTAAAGGTTCCACAATGAAATTACTACAGGTAATAAACAGTTTCAGATAAGTTTCAGGATATAAAATTCAGTGCACAGAAATCAGTTATATTTCTGTACACTACAATTCTAAAGGAGATCAGTCCTGGGTGCTCTTTGGAACAAATGATGCTAAAGCTGAAACTCCAGTACTTTGGCCACCTCATGCAAAGAGTTGACTCATTGGAAAAGACTCTGATGCTGAACAATGACCAATGTGAAAAGGAAATTAAGAAAATGATTGCACTTAGTATAGCATGAAAAAGGATAAAATAATTAGTAATAAACTTAGCTGAAGAGGTGAAAAACTTGTATACTGAAAACTGTAAGACATTTCTAAAGAAGTTCAGTTCAGTCGCTCAGTAGTGTCTGACTCTTTGCGACCCCTTGAATCACAGCACGCCAGGCTTCCCTGTCCATCACCAACTCTCAGAGTTCACTCAGACTCACGTCCATCAAGTCAGTGATGCCATCCAGCCATCTCATCCTCTGTTGTCCCCTTCTCCTCCTGCCCCCAATCCCTCCCAGCATCAGAGTCTTTTCCAATGAGTCAACTCTTCACATGAGGTGGCCAAAGTACTGGAGTTTCAGCTTTAGCATCATTCCTTCCAAAGAAATCCCAGGGCTGATCTTCAGAATGGACTGGTTGCATCTCCTTGTAGTCCAAGGGACTCTCAAGAGTCTTCTCCAACACTAAGAAATTAAGAAGATGCAAATAAATGGAAAGACATTCATGCTTGTGAACTGGAAGACAGATTGTTTAAATGTCCATACTACCCAAAGTGATATACAGATTCAGTTCAATCCTATTAAAGTCCTATGGCATTTTTTACAGAAGCAGGAAAAATCTAAAATTTATATGAAACCACAAAAACCTCTGAAGCAACTTGAGAAAGAAGGACAAGGTAGAAGCCTCACACTTCCTGAACTCAAAGCATACTATGCTGCTGCTGCTGCTGCTGCTAAGTCGCTTCAGTTGTGTCCGACTCTGTGCGACCCCATAGACGGCAGCCCACCAGGCTTCCCCGTCCCTGGGATTCTCCAGACAAGAACACTGGAGTGGGTTGCCATTTCCTTCTCCAATGCATGAATGTGAAGAGTGAAAGTGAAGTCACTCAGTCATGTCCGACTCTTAGCGACCCCATGGACTGCCGGCTACCAGGCTCCTCCATCCATGGGATTTTCCAGGCAAGAGTACTGGAGTGGGATGGCATTGCCTTCTCCGCAAAGCATACTATAGACGACTGTAATTAAGTGGCATTGTCTGTATCTATTCACACAGTCTTCCTTCTATGCATGTCTTCCTGTGTCTAAATTTTCCCTTTTTATAAGAATACACATTGTACTAGTGTCATCCTAATGAGCTTATTTTAATTTGATTATTCTATAAATACCCCATTTCCAAATGAGGTCATATTCTGAGGTACTTGGAGTTAGGGCTTCAATTCATCTTTTCTGGAGGAGACAATTCAGCCCATAACAATAACTTGAGAAATATCAAAATGAAAACACAACACACCATTGTTATGGGATGCAACAAAAGCAGTGCTCAGGACATTCACAGCTGTAGATGACCATATTAAAAAAGAAAACATCTAAAATCAATAGCTTAACTTTACACCTTAGGAAATTAGAAAAAGGAGAGAAAACAAAACCAGCAGAAGGAAAGAAATATTATAGCAGAGGTGAATGAAATAGGGAATAGGGAAAATAATAGAATTGGCTAAACCAAAAGTTTGGTTCTTTGAAAGTATTTTAAAAATTTCAGAACTCTAGCTACATTCACTAAGAAAAAGATAAAAGATGTTATTAAAATCAGAAATGAAAGTGAAAACATCAAAACTTAGTTACATTGACTAAGAAAAAACTGATGTAATAAAATCAGAAATGAAAGTGGGGACATTACTACTGGCTTACAGAAACTGAAAGAATTTCAAGAGAATATAATTGGCATACAATTGTATTCCAACAAATTTAAAAATCTAGATGAAGTGAACACATTCATCAAAATAAACACATTACCAAAACTTACTCTAGAATAGAAAATATCAACAGACCTATAATAAGTAAATAAATTGAATCAGTAATTAAAATCAATCCAAAAAAACAAGTTCAAGACCAGATGGCTTCACGGGTAAATTCTACCAAATATTTAAAGAATGGACAATGATTCTACTCAAACTTTTTCCAAAAATAGGAGAAAATACTTCCTAATAGATTCTATGAGACCAACATTTCCTTGATACTAAAGCCAGAAAAAGATATCACAAGAAAAGTACAGACCAATATCCTTTATGATCCAAATATACTAGCAAACTAAATTCAAAAGCATATTAAAAGGATAAGTACTATGAACAAACAGAATTTATCCCAGTAATAAAAAGATGTTAAGACATGATAGAATCATTTCATATTAATATGACAAAGGAAAAATACCTACATGATTATCTTAATAGATGTAGAAAAAGCACCTGACAAAATTCCACCTCATTTCATGTTAAAACACTCAGCAAAATAGGAATAGAAGGGACACTTCCTTAACATGATAAAAAGCACTTATGAATATTTCACAGGTAACATATTCATGTCAGGAACAAGACAAGGACACCTAGTTTCATCACTGCTATTCAGCATTGTACTGGAATTCCTAGAGAGGACAATTATGTAAGAAAGAAATAAAAGTTCTCCAAATTGGAAGAGAAATAAAACTATTTCTGTTTGCAAATGACATGATTCTATGTGCTAAAAAAATCACAAAAAATCCACCAAAAAATTAATATATGAATTCAGCAGAGTTGCAGGATCAAAATGCAAAAATCAGTAGTGTTTCCATATACCAGCAGTGAATTATCCAAATAGGAAATTTTGAAAAATCCTCTTACTACAACATCCAAAATAATAAAATACCTAGTAATAAATTTAACCGAGGAAGTGAAAGGTATGCATACTAAAGACTACAATGCAACATTGAAAGAAACTAAAGACATAGTTAAATGGAAAGGCATCCCATATTCATAGATCGTAAGATTTAATATTGTTAAAATGGCACTTCTGTCCAAAGTCATCTGCAGATTCAAAGCAATCCCTATCAAAATTCCAGTGGCCTTTCTTGCATAAATCAGTAAGCTGATCCTCAAGTTCATATGGAATTGCAAGGGGCCTCAAATAGTCAAGGCAATTTTGGAAAAGAGAAAGTTGGAGAACTTATGTGTTCTGATTTCAAAGCTTTCAAAGCTATATTAAATAGTGAGGTTGGGGCATAAGGAGAGACATACTGACCAATAGAAAGAATAGAGAATCCAGAAAGAAACCCAAGTAGCTATGGCCAATTGATTTTCAACAAGCATTCCAGACCATTTAATGATTATCTTCAACTCTTGGACTTCATCAAGATTAAAAACTTGTGCATCAAAGGATACTATCAAGAAAGTAAAAAATGGAAGAAACATTTGCAAATTATATATCAAATAGAGCTTAATATTCAGAATGTACAAAGAACTCTTACAATTTAATAACAAAATACAAACAGTCCAACCAAAAAAATGAACAATGGGCTTTAATAGACTTTTTTTTTTTTAATGACATACAAATGGCCAATAATCATATGAAAAGATGGCCAACTTCATCGGTCATTGAAGAAAAGCAAATCAAAGCCACTATGTGATACCACTTCACATCCTCTGGGACTAGGATGACTATATTTTTTTTCAAATGGAAAATAACAAGTTTGGGGAGGAATATAGAGGCATATATATGTATACTTAGGTTCCAATAATATCTAAAGTATTCAGAATGAATTCAGGCAAAAGTCACTTAACTTCTGTGCCAGAATTTGTGAAAGTGAAAGTGTTAGTCGCTCAGTCGTGTGTCTGACTCCTTGCAACCCTGCCAGGCTCCTCTGTCCATGGGATTTCCCAGGCAAGAACACTGAAATGGGTTGCCATTTCCTTCTCTAGAGTGTCTTCCAGACCCAGGGATCAAACCCAGTTCTCTTGCATTGCAGGCAGATTCTTTACCATCTGAGTTACCAGGGAAGCCCAAAATGTATCTGAGAGTAAGCAACAGCTTTTCTAGATATTATTTTTAAATTTATATTCATTATAAACAGCCCTGTGTGTGTGCTGTGCTCCGTGATATCTGACACTTGGTGATCCTCCTCATTTGTAAGATGAGAATATTTCAGGACTTACCTCATGGTCAAATGCTTAAGAATCTGCCTGCCAATGCGGGAATTTCAGATTTCATCCTCAGTCCCATAAGACCCCACATGCTACAGAACAACTAAGTCCACGTGCCTAGAGCTTGTGTTCTACCACAAGATAAGTCACTGCAATGGGAAGCCCAAGCACAGGGATAGTGTGAGTGAGATAGTGGTTTGTAAAAATCTTAGCCTAGTGCCTTGCATAAGTAAGTATTACATGAATATTGTAGTTATTACAGTTTGCTAGGCAGTCTGACTATGGCCTGAAGGTTGCAGATTGCTCTTCACTTTTCTAGAATCTCCCTGATTTCCCTCTGGTCTATTCTCTTATTTATTTTTTATAATTTGCTGTGAACCAAAATATTAGATGTCCATCCTATCAACCTTTCTAGAATTGGGTCTAAAATTAGTTCTAAGTGAAGGCCTGGGAAGCTTCCAGGAGCAAGTAAAAGGATTTCTGCATGTTGATGGCTCATAGGTCTTAACTATACATTCACAGTTACCTCTTAAGTAACAGAACTCTGTAAATAAATGGCCTCTAAGTGTTGTTCTTATCATATTACAATAATATGTTGAAAAAAGCTTCCCAAGTAATTATTTTGTTCATACAGCCCAGTTAAAGTCCCTTGGAACTTAGAACTGCTCTGTTAGGTGATAGAATAATCTAATGCATCAGAACCTAGGATCTGTCCTAAATAAAATGTTGCTTTGGTATCCGTAAACTATAAATCACTGAGGACTTAGAGCAGTGATACTCAGACCCACAGATTTTAAAGCACCTTTCATTTGCACACAGCATTTCTTTAATATTTCTGCAAAAGAATACTTGAGAATAATATAGGTCTTTTGAATCATTCGAGAGTTGAAATCTCTTCTACTGGTCAAGATTTCTTAATGTGGTATCCTCAGAACATTCTTCCCAACTTCCCACCCTATTCCATGAATGGGTTCTATGCATGCCAAATTCTGTATTTGTATGTCTGTGTGTATATACAGTGTGTTTTGACATCTAAAGAAGCGTCTCTAGCCTACAATGTCTATGTATCTTTAAGGAATGGTATTTGTAAATGTGGTTCTATTCACAGTACATTGAATACCATGGGATTATATTGCATTTTCTAGTCAGAAACTGATGAAGATAAACTTTAGACTTGAGGAAAACAGAATCTTTCAAACTGAGAAATACTATAATTTTAAAGTATAGCTCTTGGTTCCTAAACTTTTTCCCAAACTGTGGTTGACACTGCCAGTTGTTTAATGTTTTTCCCTTTTTCCCATAATGGTATATGGTATATATATATATATATTTTTTTTTTTTTTTTTTCCTAGACATATTGTCACCCAGCAAAATAAATACTACCTTTCCCAACCTCCCTCATACTTAGGCATAGCCCTTGTGGCCAAGTTCTAACCAATGAGATTTATGTAATTTGGAGGGTTTTCTTTACCCTTTTTACTTTTCTTCCTCTCTGCAGGCCTAAGCTTTATTTTGGCTTATAATTGTGTCATTAACTGAGGGCGAAATAAATTTCTATCTCATTTAAGTCACTATTATTTTGGCCTAGAACAGTAGCTGATCCTATAGCACAATACAAAAACTTTATTCCAAAAAGACATTGAAGAAATTGTCAGATACTTAAGTTCAGTATCTATTTTTTAATCTTTATTGAATTTGTCACAATACTGTTTATGTTTTGGCCCCAAGGTGTATGGGATCCTGGCTCCCCAATCAGTTTCACTGAAAGTCTTAATCACTGGACCATCAGGGAAGTCACTTCAGTAAGTATTTTAAGGTTCCTAAAAGTTTAGTTTCTAGTCACTTGGCAAACTGATAAATCCATAATTTAGCTATGTAGTTCTCAACCAAGATCAAGTAAATAAATCAATAATTAAAAAATATAAGCTTGATACTTTAGCAGTTTTACTCTAATATCAGGACATTACACCATTATTTAAAATAATAATAGAAAGAGTAATGTGATGGATTGTGTCTAGGGAATCTGAAATAGTAGGTCAAGTAAACTTTGCTTTTCCCACTGCTGACCTCCCAGGGTTCCAATACTGGCCATGGGCAAATTTGGCTGCAGGTAAGAGCTATGCCCCATAATCAGAGCTCTGAGCATAGTGGGTACTTGTTGACTGTGGATTTCCACTGGCTGACTCCTAAACTCCAGAATGTTCTTGTACCCAGGTCCTATCTTCTCAGCTCATCTAGAGGTATAGGATTAGACCACCTATGATATCAGGTCTTTTTTTACACAAAGAAATCTATTCTAATGCAGAGAGGTTAAAAAGAGATAACAATTTTCTAAAAGGATATTTGGAAAGAGAGAATCTGGGAGTCTTATGACTGAATCCTTGGGATCCTGAAAGATTGAGGTCTGAGTGAGACCTCAAACTTGCATCTACCTCCTTAAGGTAAAATATTCATAGATTAAGATATTTATGAAAAAAAAAAGATATTCATGGAAATGATGATGTCAAAAAGCTGTCTTTAAATCTTGACCTGGGAGTACCGCTGTATTTCCTGAAATAATCTAGGGAAGGGAAAAATTTACTTACAATGCAACATGATGTGATCTCTTTCATTAGATTATATACTCTAGGGGGATTTTAACTGTAATATTGCCAGAGCATAACGCTGACATGTAGAAAACTCTCAATGAATGAATGTAGGATTTGCTTCCCTGTGTGCCTTGGGGTTTAATCAGATCAGATCAGTCGCTCAGTCGTGTCCAACTCTTTGCGACCCCATGAACTGCAGCACGCCAGGCCTCCCTATCCATCACCAGTTCTCGGAGGTCACTAGTATGTATTAAAAAATTTCTTTAATTGAAAAAAATTATCTACTTATATACAAAATTAATTTTGGTAGCATTTAATTATTTTAGGTTTCAGTATGACCAAAGGTAATTTGGCCTGTGATTAACATTTAAATCTGTAATCCCATGGCTCTTAGAAGAAGGAATCCTGGAATTGAATCCAGCTATACCAATAACTTCTGGTATGATCTTGGGAAACTTAGTTTCCTCAATGGAAAAGGAGGCAAATATTTTCTCTGAGCTCTGAAATTCTGATTTTAGTGCTTAGTATATAATAGGTTCTAAGTATTTACTGAATAAGTAAGTGATTCTATGTTATACTTAAGGCCTCATATTTAATTAGTAAGAAATTGAGACATTGCTTAAAAGCTTTTACTATATCTAAATAGCAACTATTTCTGAAAACTATTTCTTGGTAAGCATATTCAAACTAGGTAATTTTAATCAAATGAGAAAATTTGTTTTTGTACATCTGACCACAGAAGTAATAAGTCTCTCCAATTGCTCACTGTCATTATTATCAGCTTTTAATAGCTCAATCTAAGAATTAAAGACAAAATTTAAAACCAATTACTGTATTTTGTACATTTAATCGGAAATCATATATATTAAGTTAAACCTTGTTACATATACTGATATTCAATGGCCTTCAAAAATAGCAATTTTATATGGTTCAAACTGAATATATTTAGTACTGAATACCATGTTTAAGAAATAATATGACAATAAGGGTTCCAAAGTTTCTCCTCCCTTTTAGGCCTATCATTTCCTGCCTGTTAGGGGTGTGGCAGGTATTTTCCTAAAATTTGAGAATCTTGTCTCTCCTACATAGCATCAACTTGTGGTTTAAAAATAGTATATATATCCTAGTATTTTTGTTTTGCTAACTCTCCTAAAAGGCTAGTATGAATAATTAATCGCTTTATAGAGAGAATATACTGGGAGTTCCTTAATGTTCCTTGATTATTTAGGTCAGTGGTTCACCAACTTTAGCATACATAATAATCATTGGAGAACTTATTCGAAGTTTTCTGAGCCCTGTACCACAGATTGTGATCCAGTAGGTCAGGACTGGAACATGAATCTGCATTTCTTACACACACATTACACGGATGCTCATGGATATTAGGTATAGAAGCAACTTATTTGTAATAAGGCCTTTTTCCCCCCTTTTGGTCTTTCAGTAAATAAAACTCAAGTTGATGAGGTGTGAGATAAATTCCCTTAAGCCAAAACCGCTTCTTAGAAAAGTACTACATTAACTCAATTGTAAGATAACTGTAAATTGGATTTATTTTATTTATTTATTTTTAGTTGCTGTCAATTTCAGTTCTACAGTTTCAGGACAACTAACTCCAAGGAATTCAGTCACCTGTTCCTTCTTTAGAACTGCACTGTGTTCTGGCTTTCCAGAGGGCAAGGGTCACCGGGGCCCTGCCGATGAAGTTCTAGGCCAGAGTCACTTTTTTTACTTGCCTTATCAGAGGCAGAGCGTCCAGCTTGACAAACTCTGCAGAAGGCTCCCGATAGGGAAACCTGTGAGCGCCAATCTAGGAGACCAAACCGACCCGCTGCGGTCGACCAACCCAACCCCGGGGTCCCTGGGTCCTCCTCGGAGCCCAGAGACACAGGAGTGGGGAGAGGGAGCCCCTGAAGGAGAGCCACAGGCAGGTCTCAACACGCCGGAGATCACGCTGCTAATCTGTGGTCCAAACCGCCCGCCGCCTCCGAGCAGTCGTCGGATTGCCGCCCCGCAGGGAGCCACTCGGCCCAAGAAGCAACACAGCCCCGGCTCTCTTGCTCCAGAGAGGCTCTGCAGGCCGGCATCGAGGCAGGCGAGCTCGCCCCGGCATCTCAGCCCACGCCGTGGTCCACTGTCTTGCGAAGATGTCGGCCAAGCCCCCTGTCGGCTTCGTGAACGAGGCTTCTCGGCAGATCCTGGCTGGTGGCTCTGCTGGTAAGGCCGCCCCGCCCGGCCGGGGGCTAGTCGCCTTTCCTTTCGCGTGTTCCGAAAAACCATTCTCCGACAAGTCTCCCCACCATAGGTTTTGCCTTCTTCCTATGCCTTCCGCGCTCCGGGTTCAGAGCCTGAGTAGCCCGAGTCCGCGGAGCGCGGGAGTAAAGAAAACCGGGATCAGGCGGCGGGCCCCGGGTGTCCCAGGTCAAGTCGCCACGGCGCCCGCGCCGGCCGCTCTCGAGTTCCCCGCGTTCTGTGTTCCTATCCTGGAAAGCAGGGGAGCAGCAGCAGTCCCGAGGCCTGCCGCTTTGAGGTCTTTTAGCCTGGCTGGCTATTGTATTTGAAATGATCCAGTTTGCGTTAGATTGAGTTGTGCTATCCATTATAGCCTCTTTTTTCTCCCCAGCTAACTCAGATCTTACATATTTCTACCTCCCTCGTTAAAGTATGTGCCTCGGGACTCCACAGGTTTTCTTATTGCATCCTGTTTCTTGCCTGCAGCTATTCCTGCCTTAATAAGCATATTAAAATTAAATGAAAATGTTGGTGCATATAAACACCTTTGATATAATAGGCTCACAGTAATTTATGGAGAGTTATGCTGTAGGGAAGAATCTTTAGGAAGAAATCTATTATAACTAATCATGGAAGTAATTACTAAGTGTGGCTAAGAGAAAGTTACTAACACACAAGTTACATTATGTGAATGTATTTTAAACATATTTTAAAATATAAATTATGAATTGATTGAAAATTTAATCTTACAAATTGTGATACATATTATTATGAATATATAAAATAATTACTGTAATTCACTCATCACCATAAAACGTTTTATTAAATGTACTTATTTATTTATTTAGCTGCTCTGGATCTTAGCTGCTGGATGCAAATCTTAAATTGTAGTAAGAGAGTTCTTTATTTGTAGAAAGTGAAACCTAATTCCCTGACCAGGCATGGGACTTGTGCCCCCTGCATTGGGAGCACCGAGTCTTAGCCACTGGACCACCAGGACAGTCCCAAAACATTTTTATAAATGTAAATATCTCTTAATAAATTATGGTAATGCTAGTAAATCGTATTAAGATGACTGAATGTCTAATGTCTACCTTTGACCAGCAAATTTTATTTTCAAACAGATTTGAACTTTGTATAAAGGATTGTTACAAATTATGACTATTTATCATCCTGTCACAAGTTCCTTGCATCTAGGAGGACCACAAGCAGATGTATCACTTACAACCTACACTTTTCTAATGATTACATTTCATTAATATGGCAATCAAGGCATTCATTTTTAATATGTGATTATGCTATGTCTATTCATTATGTTGTCAGTGCCCCCACTTTCTACTTTATAGTTGTTCCCGGTAGTGATAATGAATTTGCGCCAATTTACTCACCATTTTGGTCAAATTCCACAATGTCCAAGACTGTCAGCTGTCCTTGATTTGCTTGATTCAGAGTCCACAACCCTTATTAAATAAAACTCAGCTGGCCCAGGAGGGAAATATAGTTAATTGGTGAACATCCTAACCTGTGACTGGTGATTCATACATGCATTTGTGCATGCTCAGTCGCTTCAGTTGTGTCCAACTCTTTGCAACCCCACAGACTGTAGCCTGCCAGGCTCCTCTGTCCATGGGATTCACCAGGCAAGGATACAGGAGTGGGTTGCCATGCCCTCCTCCAGGGGATCTTCCCTACACAGGGATCGAATCTGGGTCTCCTGGGTCTTCTGCATTGCAGGCGGTTTCTTTACTACTCAGCCACCAGGGAAGCAGGAGACTGACTTGCTTTTTTTCAATTCCAGTGTACAATGCTGGGGTGAGACTCAAAATAATGCAGTTTTGGATATGCGCCCACCTCTGTACCAATCAGTTGTAGCCAATCCCCACTAGGAGGGGTGAGAATCTCAGGGCAAATTATTTTCCAAAGAAGTTGAAACACACCATGAGATGGGCAGTTGGTGTCTTTTGTAATGATATGCGTGTCTTTTGTTAAAAGATGTTTATAATATATGCATTTAAAAGACCAAATGATGCACTGGCAGTTTCTTGGATAATACATATCTAAAGACTTGTCTTGAGTTTGTAGCTATAGCTATTATATTGTTACCAATGACAACTTTGTTTTACATGATGAAACCTGTGCTCAAGACAGTATACACAGAGTAGGCTCCTCGTTTGCCTTCAGCTTCAAGTAATAGCCTAAAATTGAGATGAGTGAATATAAGCCAGTGATGATAGCTTCAGGAAGATCAGCAAGGCTAACACTTCAGAGAGGTTAAGGATGAGATGGAGAAGAGGCCATTGGATTAGTATTCAAAGTGTGATCCATGGATGAGCAGGAAGGAGGAGCCTGGTAGTACTTGGAAGCATGTTAAAAATGTAGGACCTCAGGCTAAGCTTATTGCAGACATACCATATCAGAAGCTGAGCTTTAGGAAAGTCTTCAAGTCACTAGTTTATTCTTTCAGGTTTTAAAGCACTGCTTTAGAAGACTTGAGAAAAGTGATTCCATAAAGTTGGAGCCAGATTGAAGTAGGTTGCAAGTTAAATCTTTCTTGGCTTTCATTGCTGACCGTAGAGAGAAGAACAAGTTCTGTCCTCCTTACTTGTGTGCTGTCAGTTTAGCTTTAGTCTTATTTTCCTGTCCTCTGCCATACATTCCATTTGGTTCCTGCTCAGTAGATCTGCTCACCATACTTGAATGCTGCCTATACCTTTGCACCTTTATTCCCAATACCTGGAATGTCTTTCTCTAATTTTATCTACCTATTGAAACTGTGAAACTCTCTGACAGAATGTGGTCCACTGGAGAAGGGAATGGCAAACCACTTCAGTATTCTTGCCTTGAGAACCCCATGAACAGTATGAAAAGACAAAATGATGGGATACTGAAAGAGGAACTCCCCAGGTAGGTGCCCAATATGCTACTGGAGATCAGTGAATAACTCCAGAAAGAATGAAGGGATGGAGCCAAAGCAAAATCAATACCCAGTTGTGGATGTGACTGGTGATAGAAGCAAGGTCCGATGCTGTAAAGAGCAATATTGCGTAGGAACCTGGAATGTCAGGCCCATGAATCAAGGCAAATTGGAAGCGGTCAAACAGGAGATGGCAAGAGTGAATGTCGATGTTCTAGGAATCAGCAAACTAAAATGGACTGGAATGGGTGGATTTAACTCAGAGGACCATTGTATCTACTACTGCGAGCAGGAATCCTAAAAATCCTAGGAATCCTAAAGCTGAAACTCCAATACTTAGGCCACCTCACGTGAAGAGTTGACTCATTGGAAAAGACTCTGATGCTGGGAGGGGTTGGAGGTAGGAGGAGAAGGGGATGACAGAGGATGAGATGGCTGGATGGCATCGCCAACTCAATGGACATGAGTTTGAGTGAACTCCGAGGAGATGTTGAAGGACAGGGAGGCCTGGCGTGCTGCAGTTCATGGGGTCGCAAAGAGTCAGACACGACTGAGCGATTGAACTGAACTGAACTGATTGAAACTCTGCGCATTTTCAAGGCCTGACTTGAAAATAATTTTCTGCATAAATGCTCCCAAATGGCCTTGAAGCCACGTCCATTTTTAACATTCTCATTAGCATTGAATGATACAAGTAATAAAAATAGCTAACATTTCTGGAATAAATACAAGGGCCATGCCCAATGCGAAGCTTTACATGTATCAACATTTTAAATCCTCACCACACCTTCAGAATGAAGAAACTGATACCCAGAGGGCATAATTCACTTGCCTGTGGTTGCACAAGCATGCAATCATTTCTAAAGGAATAGGATAAGAGAGGAACTAGGAAAATACTATTCTCACTGGCAGATATTTTTAGAAGTTGGAGAGATCAAGTCTCTCCAACTTGATAGATCCTTTATTATCTATCTTTTATTATAGTTTACATCCCTTGAAACAACTTTTATCTACAAATACAATCCTTATAGTCATTCTGCTGCATCATAATATCTTGCTCTCTCCAAATAATTCCATGTGTACAGGCACGAGATTATCATTTCTCATTACATTTAGGGCCTCTATGTGCAGTAGGGCAGATTGTGGCCTGAAAAAGGGCTCTGTCCACTTGAGCAAGTGGGAGCTGAAATCCAGCCTGTGGTCTGAGTCAGAATCTGTGTATCCAAGAGCAGAGATGAGCCCAGTCCCCTGGGGCCCCCATCATTCCATGGTTTGCTCCCAGTGTGGCTCTGGGAAGTTTCCCTTTTATCTCTTCTTTGAAGCCAGGAGCATGGTTCCATCTCATACCTTCCCCTTTTCCCTAGTGGTTCCATCTCAGACCTTCCCCTTTTCCCATGTGGGCACTTCCATGTGTTTCCAACGCTTATGGAGTTTTTCTTTCCCGTGTCATGTGAGTGCCTTTTAGGCCCCCTCAAATGGGTATTCTACCCAAGTTCTCAGAGGGCTCTGGCATTCAACTTTACAATTCTCCCAGGTCTCCAACGAAGTCCCCTGGCCCCTGAGAAACCCTGCTCTTGCCCAGATGTGTCAGGCTCCCCCAGAGGGCACACCTAGATCCTGTCCACACTGAATTTTCTTCATGGTGGCATCACTAGGACCCTTCTCCTCCTGCCTACCCAAATCTGACACTCATATTCCTTGACCTATGCAGGTCTCACTCAGAATTCTTAAGAATTCTTAAGTCTCCTCCATCTGTCTTTTACATGATCTCCATGCCAGCAGAACCCTGATTTATTTCCCCAAATTTCCAGGCTGTTGTTTCTTCCTCTCCAGCATCATCCTAGTCCTCTGTATCTTGTAAGCAAACATCCTACCACAGCTTCAATCACTGTTTTTATTTTGTTCATCGTGCTGGAGATGTTTGAGTCAGATTATCTCAGAAATAAGTTTTCCAGTTTTGCACTAAACACAGTTCAACTACTTTGGGTAGTTTATCTCATTAATCATCTTCAAGGGATCAAATGAGAAAATGAAATGAGAGACTTTTTCTGGAGGAGAGAAACCTGGGATTCATAGATAGACTCCTGGGAGATAAACTATTGAGCGTATATGTAAAATGTACTTTACATTGATGGGAGAGAGTTCAAGGCTTTCAACCCAAAAAGGTCACTAAAAAGGTAGAATAATTTCAAATCTTATTTTCAAAACTCCTAATCTTATATACTTTACGTATCTCCATTTTCACAAGATTTCTACCTTTTCTTACCCTAACCCCAAACAGTTAAAATACAGTTAAAAGAAATGCCTTAATAGGCAGTGTGTATACTAGTAGTTCTCCGGATTTTAATTTGGACTTGGTAATAAAAGGGCTGATGCACTGGGGGGGTAATCAAGGTTAAAATTTTGATCAAGGAGAATTCTCTTTCAGCATGGGTGCAAAGGGGATACACATGTGATTTGGATAAATGGCACCTTTGGAAATTCAGGATTTGGCAAACTGCATTTGCTTGATAATAAATAGCAGGTTGTAGAGAAACAGGTGAACCTTTATGACACATCAAAGGGAGGCTGGAACCCATTATCTGGGTAATTAGGGAGGAAAAATTCCCCTTATTTCAACCACATAGGAGGAAGCAACTCTATTGCTTAAATTAATTATGAAATACCTTTAAGGATATGTTTTAATTGAAATATAGTCTGTCTCAAAGAAAATCTAGTTCTCAAAAATATGGATTTAAGAGCCAATAAAATATGAATTACATGGGACATTTCAGAGGGTTTATTTTACTGTCCTTCACTGAAACATGTTTTAAAACTATAAATGTTGTATGTGGGCACAAGTGCTATAAGAACATAAAACAACTTTACACATTTTAGATATGCCTTGTTAAACCGGACCTTCCTCACCTCCCTAGCCCTGGCCCTGTGTCCCACCACTGTCTTGACGACAGCATCTCAGACCATTGAGAAGCTGTGTTTTAGTTATAGTAGAGTAGGTGCTCAGAAATGTTTGTTGACTGTATTAATGAATAGATATCAGAAGCCCAAGCCATAGAATATTATTCTTAGGGTTCTACTCTGTAGAAAGATAAGTATTCTGGGATTCTAATAATCAGACAACTGATACTGCAACAATATTTTCTTTCAACAATATTTTATTTTATAGTAGTTGTTTGATAAATGACGTGAAAACATTCAGGTCTGCACTCTCTGCCACCTTTTTTTTGGCTGAGAGGCCCCTGATCACTTTTAATTTTTATTTATTTTATTTTTGTCTGTGTTGAGTCTTCGTTGCTTTGGATGGGCTTTATCTAGTTATGGCAAATGGGGGCTACTCTCTAGTTTGCAACTCTCTATAGTTGGCTGCTCTCTAGGGGCACTCTGCTGCTGCTGCTGCTAAGTCGCTTCAGTCGTGTCCGACTCTGTGCGACCCCATAGACGGCAGCCCACCAGGCTCCTCCGTCCCCAAGATTCTCCAGGCAAGAACACTGGAGTGGGTTGCCATTTCCTTCTCCAATGCATGAAAGTGAAAAGTGAAAGCGAAGTCGCTCAGTCGTGTCCGACCCTCAGCGACCCCATGGACTGCAGCCTACCATGCTCCTCCGTCCATGGGGTTTCCCAGGCAAGAGTACTGGGGTGGGGTGCCGTTGCCTTCGGGCTTCTTATTGTGATGGCTTCTCTTGTTGAGCACAGGGTCTAGGTGGGAGGGCTTCTAGTTGTGGCTTGAGGGCTCAATGGTTACAGCTCGAGGGCTCTGGAGCACAGGCTCAGCAGTTGAAGCATAGGGGCTTAGTTGCTCCACAGCTTGTGGAATCTTCCCAGACCAGTCATGGAACTCGTGTGCCCAGATTCTTATCCTCTGCACCACCAGGGAAGTCCCCGTGATCACTTTTAAAATTTATGTATCATCTTTCATTTCAGGACCCCAAACTGAAAAGAGATGCACCAATCATTTTCAAACACCTTTATGATTTAAGTGTGCAGTATCTTAAAATGGCAATGAGTGAAACCAGGTTAAGGGACTTCTACAGGATTCTTTATAATTGTTCCAAATTTTAACTCTTTTTTTCCTGACCAGTTTTCTTTTGCTTTTAAACTATCATGTTTGTGTCAGTTATTTCCCTATTTTGATGTGATCATGATTTATACACCTTATAAATATTCTTGCCTGGGAAATTCCTTGGACAGAGGAGCCTGGTGGGCTACAGTCCATGGGGTTGCAAAGAGATGGACAGAACTTAGAGACTAAACAACAACAGCAACAGCAGATACTCTAGTAGGTCTGTATCTTTGGGTTGTTATCAGTCAGATCAGATCAGTCTCTCAGTCGTGTCCGACTCTTTGCGACCCCATGAATTGCAGCACGCCAGGCCTCCCTGTCCATCACCAGCTCCCGGAGGTCACTCAGACTCGCATCCATCGAGCCAGTGATGCCATCCAGCCATCTCATCCTCTGTCGTCCCCTTCTCCTCCTGCCCCCAATCCCTCCCAGCATCAGAGTCTTCTCCAATGAGTCAACTCTTCGCATGAGGTGGCCAAAATACTGGAGTTTCAGCTTTAGCATCATTCCTTCGGCGGTTTGAACAATGTACTACAAACTGGGTGGCACAAAACACCGGCAATTCGTGATCGCGTGGTTCTGGAGGTTAGAAGTCTGAAATCAAACTGTGGGCAGGGCACCTGAGAATCTGTCCTCTGCCTCTCACCTAGCTTCTGGCAGTTGCCCACAGTCCTTGTGCTCTTTGACTGTTGTCACATCACTTTCTCCCTATTTGCCTCAGTGTCTGTATCCAAATTACTCTCTTGTTATAAGAACATCACTCATTGGATTGTGGCCCACTGCATTCCAGTATGACCTCATTTTAACTTGACTATGTTTGCAAAGATGCTATTTCCAAATAAGGTCACATTCTCAGGTACTAAGGGTTAGGATTTGAACATATCTTTTCAGGGGTGGGGGACACAGTTCAAGTCACAACAAACAATCTATTGTATTTTTCTCTTCATATTGTGTTTCTCAAATTCAAGCTATGGTCCTGTATTTTTCTTCCTTTCATTGTCAACTTTTGTGAAAAGTTCCTCACTCAGTTTGACTACCCACTATAATTGGCATATCTGCATTTACCTTTTTGCTGGAACTGTTAACTACTGGCTTTCATTCCTAATTTTACCTAATCTTGGTGGAATTTCACATCTGTAACCAATTTTTCTCTTTAAAGTTGTCTCTGCTATTGATTTTCTCCCCCTTCTCCATACATGATCACTTGTGTACCAGCAACAAAAAATTGCTGGTTCCTCTGTCTTTTTTCTATTTCCTCAAAAATTGATGTTCTGCAGGATTCTGAGTTCTCTACCCATTCCCAC
Source organism: Tragelaphus eurycerus (assembly GCA_935064755.1). Taxonomy (NCBI): domain Eukaryota; kingdom Metazoa; phylum Chordata; class Mammalia; order Artiodactyla; family Bovidae; genus Tragelaphus; species Tragelaphus eurycerus. Next base: position 12,333,134 of record CAKXYN010000038.1, read on the forward strand.
TCTGCTGTGTCCTTGCTCTCTGGCTTCTGTACTCTCCAGGTGCAGGTAACTCTCTGATCTGTATTTCTAACTTCTCTGTGCCCTGAAGACTTAAATTTCTAAATTATACAGTAAAAATAATGTGGAAATCAAGAGTCATGTGGATTCTAATGATTTAAAAAATATTTTGGAGCTAAAATTTGAAACTGATATTAGATCCTCAAATACTATTTTTCGTTATATAGTTGTGTCCATCCTTATTTTGAGTCTAGTTTTTCTCATTAATTCTGTTTGTTAAGAAGTTGCAAATGAACTTCTCTGGGTACTTGTTTGGGTTGGGTGGATCCTACATAATTATCTAGTCAATAATTATAATAAGACAAACAGGAAATGCTAAGATACATCTTCAATGCTCTTGAATGCCTACTATGTGTATAAGTGAAAGTGAAAGTGAAGTTGCTCCGTCGCCGACTCTTAGCGACCCCATGGAGCCCACCAGGCTCCTCCATCCATGGGATTTTCCAGACAAGAGTACTGGAGTGGGTTGCCACTGTGTATAGTATTCAATATATCAATGCTTAAAATCCTTACTTTGTTTAAATCATCAGTATTAATCTGTAACTTCTTGAGGATGAGGGAAATAAAGCTTAGAGAAATTAAGTAACTTGCTCAAGACCAGTGACAGAGTATAGGCTCAAGCTCTGCTCTCTTTGCTTTCAGAGCTTATATTCCTATCCACTCTCCTACCCTGTCTTGTAATATACAGAATGAGATATCAGGTTATCAGCCCCATACAGAGCACTACCTTCATCAGGCCTCTTTTATTCTGGTTGGATTAAATGCTATAGGTTGAGTATTGATGAACAAACAGAGTCTACCTTTGGTGCAACCGGCCATTTCTTGTTTTTGCTAGATCTTTAAGTGCCAGCCCCAGCACTTGTATGAAATTCTCCATATTGCCCACAGGGGGCTCAGCATCTTTGGAGCTACATCATTTCTGCCAGTCCCTACCAGCAATGATTAGGAATGATCTGACCCTTGGTGCTCAGGTTATCATTTATTCAACCCTTATACAATCACCTTAGGCTCTAGAGTGACTCACTGGAGTGAGAGCGACCCCAGAGCCGACTGGACAAGCTTATCTGTGAAGGAGGATATTTAAGTTGCATAAAACATTGATTTGTCTTGAGCCTTTTCCTTTGTATGAGTCTGGTAGCCTTAGGTTAGACACAATGGTAAATTTAGTTGAATTTCTGTAGTAACTAGAGTGGACTCTTATAAGGAGAAGATGTAACTTTGGAGAAAGTATAATGAAATATGTGTTTCAGTAGAATTCAGTGACACCTAAAATAGAATTGTTACCACAAAGTTTTATATTTTGTGTGTGTGTGAGTGTGTGTGTATGTATTTGTGTGTGAGAGAGAGAGAGAAAGAGAGGGAGGGAGAGGAAAATGCCAATGCCCTAATATTTCTTGAAAATTTACCTATTTATGAATCATCAAATCTATCAAAATCAAAATAATGCAATTATGGGAAACTTTGGTTTTAGTTCTTATTGCTGTGACTGTTGTTGCGATTATTACAATTATTATCCTGGAGGGTAGTTGTAGAGATAGAGTAAAATGCTTTGGAGAGTGTCAAGAATAAACAGGGTTATTTTGGAACTTCCTTCTGGGGCAGTACATTTGGTTGGCTACTGTATCACAGTGGGCAGTAACATCTAATACCTTCATTCTGTACCTGGGCAGACCTATAGATGGTGCTGTCTTCCTATAATTTTGGTGATTTGCTCAAAAAGAAAAAAAAAAAAAAAAGTAAAACTTTCTAATGACAAGAGTTAGATGTAGAAGTGTCCTGACTTTTAATTAGATTCCACCATTGTAAAACACTTGTAACAGGTGTCTTGCATAGATTACAGAAGACCACATACTTGAAAAATATAGAGGACTGTACTTTTAGAATTAATTTTTCCATTTAAGTATAATTCTTAGCTATATATGGAAAAACAGGTTGCTATACATAAGTAAATTCCTGTATTCTTGCCTGGGGATCCCCATAGACAGAGGAGCCTGCTGGGCTACAGTCCATGAGATCGCAAGAGTTGGATACAATTTAGTGACTAAATCACCACTACCATATATAAGAGGGATGGAAGAAAGTATTTCTGTTGCTATATTGTTTATTTTATCTGTGCCACTGCTGCTAAGTCGCTTCAGTCGTGTCCGACTCTGTGCGACCCCATAGACGGCAGCCCACCAGGTTCCCCTGTCCCTAGGATTCTCCAGGCAAAAACACTGGAGTGGATTGCCATTTCCATCTCCGAATTTATCTATAGTGCTTTTGAATTTAGGGTCCTAGGTCAAAAAAAAAATTATATATAAGCTTAGCATAAATGTCATATTAGTTGCTTGTAGGTCTTGGAGATTACTTTGTGAAACAGTGCTCCTAGATTCCATATTTTTGTTTCTCTAAATTCTCAGGGTTAGAGTGTGTGTTACACTGAAAGTAAAGGATCAGCTACTGTGAGTAGGATCTAGAGGGCCAAATGCACAGTTCTTTTTATTTATCTGAGCCTGCCACTCAAAATGCCATTTCTGCTTTAACTTAGTGGGATTTAACATAATAAAGTGAGAGATATACGAAAAGTATATTTTTATTAAAGATAACTTCCAAACAGTAAATTATTTTTCTTTAGATTAATACATAATGTATTGTGGAGTTAATGGGAAATACCAGTTAAGTCCTTGTTGTTGTAAATAAATCTTTAACCACAAGATGGCAGTATCACTTTCCCATGTCCTATAAGCTATTTCTAAAATGATGACTCAAATTATTTTTTAATGGGAAATGTATACAGCTATGAAATTTTAGGAAAATAATGAAGAAGGTGAATATTTAAAGTAAATTAATATAAGGAATACTAAAGACTAGTGTTTTTTTGTTTTGATTGAGCAAGTTTTCATTACATTTATTTTATATTCTTTTAACAAGGCAATGGCACCCCACCCCAGTATTTTGCCTGGAAAATCCCATGGACGGAGGAGCCTGGTAGGCTCCAGTCCATGGGGTCGCTAAGAGTCGGACACGACTGAGCGACTTCACCCCTTTCACTTTTCACTTTCATGCATTGGAGAAGGAAATGGCAACCCACTCCAGAGTTCTTTCCTGGAGAATCCCAGGGACAGGGGAGCCTGGTGAGCTTCCGTCTGGGGTCGCACAGAGTCGGACACGACTGAAGTGACTTAGCAGCAGCAGCAGCAGGAATATGATGATATAAAAATTGTAGGGTCATATCAGCAACTTTCTTTCACAGTGAAACATAGTCTCATGTTTGCCTGATGCTGCATCAAGAAATAAGACTTTTGTTTCCTTCATGTTTTCGTGAAGATTCTGCATTGGCCTATACCTTCTAGTCTTTCAACCACACATATACTGGAGATTAGGCCAATAGAGAAGCAAAGGGAAAGAAAGGAAGGAAAAGTAGAGATACTGGCACTTAAGTATAAAAAGAGCGGGACCCTTGCTGGATTTATATATTCTGTAGTCTAAAAATGTATCATCTTTCCATTCAACATTGGGTTTTTAAATAGTCATTATCCAGTAGTATCTGTATTTTTAATGTTTTCATTGGTATGTTTATATATTATATAGCATTATGTTTCACCCTACATAGATGCTTTTCACAATTACTTTAGTTTTCGTGTGTGATTAATTTAAAAGATTACACTGGATCTATGTCTTGTTTTTTAAGTCTTACAAAGCACCTTTTAGGTAGAGACCCACATAAAGAATCTGTCTGCAATGCAGGAGACACTGGAGATTCACGTTTGATCCCTGGGTGGGGAAGATCCCCTGGAGGTGGAAATGGCAACACACTCTATGATTCTTGCCTGAAAAATCTCATGGACAGAGGAGCCTGATGGGCTACAGTCCAAACGGTTGCACAGAGACACTGGGGTCTATTAAGCCAGTATTCCTGATTTTATATCTCTAGGCCCACTACAGAGAAGGCAATGGCACCCCACTCCAGTACTCTTGCCTGGAAAATCCCATGGACGGAGGAGCCTGGTAGGCTGCAGTCCATGGGGTCGCTAACAGTCGGACACGGCTGAGCAACTTGACTTTCACTTTTCACTTTTATGCATTGGAGAAGGGAATGGCAACCCACTCCAGTGTTCTTACCTGGAGAATCCCAGGGACAACGGAGCCTGGTGGGCTGCCGTCTATGGGGTCACACAGAGTCGGACACGACTGAAGTGACTTAGCAGCAGCAGCAGCAGGCCCACTACAGTGGTTAGAATGTCGTAGCCACTCAGTAAATCTGTTTTTCTTTAAATTGCACTTGCCACAAAGCAGTACAATTCTGCTGAGATCTATTTTGCTTTTGTGCCTCTTGTGGCCTAAGTAGCCCTCAGTGTGGCAGAGGTAAAGAAAAGACCTTTTAGGGACTTCCTTGGTGGTCCAGTGGTTAAGACACTGCCCTTCCACCGCAGGGGGTATGGGTTTGACCACTGGTCAGGGAATTAAGATCCCCACAAGCCATGTTCAACACAGCCAAAAAAACAAAAAAAAAGACCTTTTAGAAGTCAAGTGATTTGAATTTTTTCATGTTATCCTTCGTTTTCCCAGTGGTGGAGGGAATGTTCCTTGTAGGAGTGACAGTTTGTCAGGACAGCACTGAAAATAAACTTATGTTTTTTCTCAAAAGTGTCTAAATGATAATAGACCTATGTGAATAGTGTGATTTGCTTTTTGTAATGGCATATTTGACATTTAATCAGTATAAGTTGCATACTTGCTGCTTGAGTGTAGCTATATACAGAAATATTTTATATTGTAAACTCAAAAAGGAGGTCTGTTATTTACATAAGTTATAAATGGATGACAAGTTTTTTTTCTTTTTTTTGAAAGGCAAATTTTTTTGTGGGCAAGTTAAAATTTAAAAAGACAATTATCATGTATGGGAAGAACATATAAATAGGCAAGAAAAGAAGAAATGCAGTTACCATGTTTGAGAAAATATAGAATTTCATGTAATACCCTAAATGTGTAGGTCATATTCCAAAATTTTATAATTTTAAGTTAATTTTTTGCAATAAGGTACATTTCCTTCTAGAACAATGGTATGAAATTTATAGGTGAGCCACAAAAATCCTTCTTTTAAACCTGTAATAGGTGCAAGATATCACTATCAGGAGGATAGTTAGGACTTTTAAGCCCAAATACAGGATCCTGTGCCCTTCTGAGGTCCAAGGGCTATGTGCAGTAGGGAGTGAGAATGAGACAGTCATAAGTGGAGACAGCCTGGTGGCCTCTTCTTAACAATGAGACAGAAATGTGCCAGCAGGATAAGGGGGGGCCCTTGGAAGGCAGTTTCAAGTTCACGGAGGACCTTGTAAATGTAAACCTTTGGCATTCCTTTCAAATAAAGCTAGACATGAAGTCATTGCTTCTGTCATTGCGATTATGTTTTTTAAAAGCTTTACTCTGTGAAATTTAAGCATTTAAGATCAGCTATATTTTAATAACTCTGTTAGTTGCCATTTCTTTACTTTTTAATAAAGTAAACTGAGAGTCTCAAAAAAAAAAAAAAAAAAAAATAGAAGACCTTAGGTCTTTTTCACCTTCTGAGAAACTCTGGTCCTAAAGGACAAGGGCAAGTGGATTCTAGAGGTTCTCACTTCAATTGTTTCTGGACATATTTGTGCAATAAATAAATAAATGGGTGGATAAATGGCTTTTGAGTAGTTGGATAGCAGGGGAGGACCAAAGGGAAAGTGCAAATCAAAGAACTGTAATACGGGAAGCTTCAAAATTGAAGTAAAATAAGTGTTGTTGTGGTCATTAGTATGCATAGGTTGTTAGGACATTAGCTTTTTCTGCATTGGAAAATGTCTGCATTTTTTGTTATGATTTGTGCAGTCTGTATGAATTTATGTATGCTTGCATTTGAGTGAACATGAAGAAATCACACTTTTAATATATATTTTATTAACATTACATAGCTGGGAAGATAGCCATAAATTAAAAGAAAATATCCTTTATATTTTATTGTTCTATAAGTAACATTGACATATTTATTCTTTATTTAAATGTAAGAATTTTTAATATTAAGCATTAGATAAACTTGATGTAGAACAATGACATATTAAAACATGCTCTTATTTCTCTCAGGAAACAATAAGCTCCCTGAAGATAAGAATCTTGACTGTTTGGTATCCTGGTGTATCCCCAGGGACTAAAATAAAATCTGGTACAAGACAGATACTCAGTGAACATTTGTTGAATGAATAGATGACTAAATGAATGAATGTCACATTTATTTTGGTTTTCAATTTTGAATGTTAATTTGAAAAATTCTAAACGTGTCATCAAGATGCTAGAGTTTATATTGCTACTTAACGACCTGAAGGAGTTGGTTGAGTTCCTGCCAGGCCCAATACACATCACTGATGGTGAGAAAAATCATTGCTGTTCTCCTGCCACCAAAGTGAGACATTATCCCAGGAACCATGCACTACCTAAGATGCACTGTTCCATTTTATTCCTAACAGCTGCAGAGGAAGAAAAGGGAAATCCAAGGAGGCTTAGTTTTCCTGCCCTGATTGCTATAAGTAGGAGTCAATCTTGGAGGGACTTTAATCCTAGATACTGTAAATCCCATTGATTCTGGGATATGTGTCTTCCTGGATCTTGACGGTGCATAGATGTAGACTGGTTTCGTCCCCATACCTGGTTTCCCAGGAAAGACTATAACAAGTGTAGACTGTCTGATTGTTATTTACTTTTCGGAAGTTAGTTTATTTTCTAAGCTCAAGGGCCGCTGTGTTGTGTTTTTTCCAGTCTTCTCCCTACTTGTCCCACACTCCCCCAGGAACTGGTAAGTTACTCCCACATGATTTGTAGACACAGAGAGATGCATGGAGTCACGTGACAGGGGATTTCTTCAGTGGGGTCAGAGCAAAGTAATCTTAATTTTCTCTTCTGGTCTATTAAGTATATACTCTGGTGTCCCAAAGAGTTATTTGACACATTTGTGTGTGTGTGTATTTATGAAATATATATTCAGAAAAAAATATATATGGAAACATTAATCTGCCTCACTTTTTATGTTGGGTCTTTGTTTTGAAATTATGTCATTTTCCAAAGTTGATTACATAGATGGCAAAATTTTTGGTACACTATGGAAGGTACAAACGGAGGTCAACAAAAAGAAGAAAATAGGACACGCCATCAAGAGGCATCTGTTGTAAGATATAGTGAACTGTACCTTATGAAGAGAGTAGAAGCAGTACTGGAAGGTAGTGTCCTGTGGGGATTCTGATGCTTTATACCTGGTGTTAGATCCCAATTCGAATACTCACTAGATGTGTTACTGTGGGCAGGAAGTTTAACATGTCTGTGCTTCATCCATAAAATACAGAGCCATTGCAATACTTCATAAGGCTGTTGGAAGGGTCGGATGGGCTGATCCCTGTCAAGTGCTTATAAATGTACTTAGCACTAAGTAAGTGCTCTGTAAGTATAGTTATTATTAATGGAGAGGGAATTCATGGAAGTATTTAGGTGTAATCTAAACATTTTAGAAAATCTTCGTAGGTGAGTGACACATTATATGAATAAATGCTAACTATAATTCTGTTCTAAAATTTATAATGTAAACTCTATTTTTCTGTTTACCTTTTAGAAACCTAGTCTTATTTTGCTTAACTCTACTGATTTGGGGGGATAGAGTTTTGTTCTCAAACCTGGATATCATTAACATAATCCTATTTTTCATCAGATGAAGTGGTCTTTTTATTCCCCAGATGGAGTCATTAGGTTGCTTCTGGAAGTCTTTTTTCTAGTATTCTATAGTGGGCCTTCAGTTCAGTTCAGTTCAGTTGCTCAGTCATATCCGACTCTGCAACCCCATGGGCGTAGAGAAGTGATTATTCTCAATTCATAATCCAGTAGTCTCCTTATCAAATAGCTTGGGTTATTCCCTTATCCCAAGACTTACTTTTTTATAAGAGAAGGGCATTTATATTTTTGTAGTTATTCTATTTATCATTCATAAAAACTTTGGCATCTTAAAATTGTATAGTAATGTTTGGAATAAATTTTGTCAAGCATTACTAATCAAGACAAGTAATAAAGACCTTGTCTTTAATGTAGTTATTTCCATATCCCACCAGTGATAAAGAGACCACCAGATCGACAACTTCCAACTTCTGATTTATAGGTTAATTAGGCTCTGTTAGTCATTTTCCCAGGAAACATTATTGTCCAAGTTTTTAATTAATGGTTCTTTTCTCATTAGTTTCTGTGTTTTTTTCCAGTCCCTCAACTCCAAGGTTCAGTGAACTCACACAGGGCCTGTCCAGGGCTTCCCATCAAGTCCCCCTGTATTGTCTAACTCTCATCGATACTGGCCTTATCAGACTTTTTAAAACCCTGGTTTTATTCTAGGAAAATTTTATTCTAGTAGCTAAGTTTAATTAACTGTGTTTTGTACCATGGGATAGTCTCCATACTGTGCCTTTGCCCCAGAAAACATTTAACTTATGATAAGCCAAGCAGGGCGGGGAAGGCAATGGCACCCCACCCCAGTACTTTTGCCTGGAAAATCCCATGGACGGAGGAGCCTGGTAGGCTCCAGTCCGTGGGGTCGCTACGAGTCGGACAGGACTGAGCGACTTCACTTTCACTTTTCACTTTCATGCATTGGAGAAGGAAATGGCAACCCACTCCAGTGTTCTTGCCTGGAGAATCCCAGGGACGGGGGAGCCTGGTGAGCTTCCGTCTATGGGGTCGCACAGAGTCGGACACGACTGAAGCGACTTAGCAGCAGCAGCAGCAGCAAGCCAAGCAGGGAAAGTGTTTTGAGCCACCTGTAAAATAAACCCACTCCATCTGCTTCTACACAGGATGGAGAAAGCATAGATGGTGCCTTTCATAGAGCCCCCAGTTTCTGATCCTTAATACTAGTGGTTATGGAATTATTTAGTCAAATGCCTTCTCTTTTCAACTTTGTCTCTCCCAAAAAACAACACATAAACACACACATACACACACACAGAGGCAAATAAACATACATATCAGAATACTTTCTAGCTGGACTTTAAGCAGCTGTTCATTTATTTACACACTGATGTTATTATTATTCACTGTGTATATAATCTGCTGTTTAAGAATATTTTTTGAATTAGTTCTCCCCAGTGTCCATGAATTCATTCAGAAAACATCTCTTAAGTGTCTTATATATGACACTGTGATATATATGACACATGTAATAACATGTACATGTGTCTGATCTGACTTTAACCATGAGGAGTGTGTGGCATAGCAAGGGTGGCAACAGTGAATTAACTGAGGACTTCCCTGGTGGCTCAGATGGTAAAGAATCTGCCTGCAATACAGGAGACCCAGGTTCAATTCCTGGGTTAGGAAGATCCCCTGGAGAAGGGAATGGCAACCCACTCCTGTATTTGGCCTGATGAATTCCATGGACGGCAGAGCCTGGTGGGCCACAGTCCATGGAGTTTCAGAGTCAGATATGTCTGAGCGACTAACACCATAACACTAAGCGTTAACTGAATCCATTTACCAGAAGGCCGGAGCTTAGTTCACGAAGCTTCACTAAAATTTGATATTCTGCTTTTGCAAGCTGGTTAGAAGCTTTGCATTAAAATACTGCCAAATTTTGTCCCTTTATATCCAAACTTTTTTAACTTGAAAAAGGAATTTCAGTGTGTAAAACTTTCCATTATAAGGCCACCTGTAAACTTAAAACAGTCAAACTGTTTTTTCAGCTGCCTGCAGCTCTGTTTCTCAACTGACTAATACTGACAGATAAAGATGGCTTTCCCCTCAGAAGGATTGTTTTGTTTGTGGTTATTCTGTCACTACCAGGAGGGACAGCTCCCCTGATCCGCAGGGAGTACAGAGATGCAGTTTACAGACGGAATCATATGCTGACTAGCAACTGAAAAATAATCATCAAATAATGATTTCATTGTTCCTTCTTGTGTCCATGACAACTGAAAGGTATGCAGCTAGATCAAGACACTGCCTGGGAGTGTTGTTTTTTTTTTTCTCATTTTTCCCTTCAATAAACAATTTTGAGAACATTTTCAGTTTATTCTGACAATCAGGCTAAGGAGAAAAATGGGCATTTTCAATATCTTGGTAATTTTACTGTTTTTATATCCTCAAAAGTAATTCTTCTGTCACTTCTTTTCACTAGTACTCTGACTTGCTTCTTCAAAAGATCGAGTTTATGACTTAGTTTCTACCATGATAGTACTTCCCTCTCTGGATTTGGAGTTAAGGATAGCTGTCTTTGAGTTCTCTCTCAGTCAATTAACAGTGGTGGAACCTTGGGAGAGCTTCTTCATCTTTTTAATCTACATGTCCTTATTCATAAAGTAGGAATTAGTAACAGAATCTTTTCTTATTAGTTTGTTGTGAGTTAAATGAGATATTGCATATAAGAGCTTAGCCTGTTCCTTGTCACAAGGAAGCACCCCATACGTGTGTTTGTTGCTGTTATTAGTAATCTCCCCTACAAGACTGTAAACTTTCAAAGCAATGATTCTCAGCCCTTGATTACACATTAGAATCACCTGGGTAACCTTAAAAGCTCCTGATGCCAGGGCCACACACCCAGATAGACTAAATCAGCATCTTTGGGAGTTGGGACTAGGACTTATTAGCATTTTAAAAATTGCTTTCAGCTGATTTCAGTGTGCAGTTAAAATTGAGAAATATGGTCCCTGAAATTCGGGACTGTGTCATATTAAAGAACTTAGATGAATGTTTGAAAATATTGCTAATATGGATATTTTGAAAGATAAAAGTCAGTATGATTTAGAAAAAACATGACACGTAGTACTTTGCATGAATTGAGTAACTAAATGTGGAAAAACCAAATAAAGTGATTTTTCAAGGAGCCACTTACTAGCAACATCATTCTAGAGCAAATCTACTAAGAAAGAAATGGAAACTTATATGTAGGAACCTAAAGTTCAAAAGTTAGAAAATTATACAAATAGAAACTATAGTGAGGCAAAATTATTTTTATACTTTAGTGTTTTTTAATAGAATTAACAGCAATGATTGTAAAGATAAGTCTGTGCTATTTTAACACAAAGATGAATATAAATTCAAATACTTCCCAGTTAGGTCACATCTGTGTTTGTTTAAATTTTGAAGAAAAGCACTGGCAACAGAAGAATTATAACTTTATATTGCTTATGCTGAATCAACATCTTTAGGCATCTATTATAGTATTAAACCTTTTGAATGAGAAGGCTAATATATAGGATAAACTCATTTGTATTAACTATATAAGAAAACCTGAATTTCTGGGTAATCCAGAAGACACTAATTATAAAGTTTTCAACATCCTATAAAGTTAAACAAAATGATACAAGACAAATTTTCCCAAAGGATTTCTTAACTTCCAGTTTTTAGACTGCATTTCTAAAGTGAATTTGTTTATATTTTGACATATCACATTATTTTGGTAAACAAATTATTTTAATTTTAGCCTTCAAAAAATCTTTGTTTTTTATAAATACTCTATCTCACATTCAGTATCTGTTTCTCTGTGTATACAGTTTTAACCTACATAGATTGTTGAGAATCATCATAATAATTATACTTGTTTACTACTGTTAGTTCTGGGAATAATTTTGTATATATGTTCTCATTCAGTTCTCATAATACCTCATTGAGAGTCAAAAATTAGCGTTTTTTATAGGTGGGCTTACTCCTTGGAAGGAAAGTTATGACCAACCTAGATAGCATATTCAAAAGCAGAGACATTACTTTGCCAACAAAGGTTCGCCTAGTCAAGGCTATGGTCTTTCCTGTGGTCATGTATGGATGTGAGAGCTGGACTGTGAAGAAGGCTGAGCGCCGAAGAATTGATGCTTTTGAACTGTGGTGTTGGAGAAGACTCTTGAGAGTCCCTTGGACTGCAAGAAGATCCAACCGGTCCATTCTGAAGGAGATCAATCCTGGAATTTCTTTAGAAGGAATGATGCTAAAGCTGAAACTCCAGTATTTTGGCCACCTCATGTGAAGAGTTGACTCATTGGAGAAGACTCTGATGCTGGGAGGGATTGAGGGCAGGAGGAGAAGGGGACGACAGAGGATGAGATGGCTGGATGGCATCACTGACTCGATGGATGCGAGTCTGGGTGACCTCCGGGAGCTGGTGATGGACAGGGAGGCCTGGCGTGCTGCAGTTCATGGGGTCGCAAAGAGTCGGACATGACTGAGCGACTGATCTGATCTGATCTGATCTGATAGGTGGGAAAGCTAAGCAGTTTATTATTAATAGTAGGCTGTTCCAGCTGACCCAGGGCAAAATTCTTAGTTTTTAGTCAGGTGTTCCTTTCATTAGCTAATTCATACATTTACAAAGCATTGTCAAGCTGTATGTATGTGTCTGATGAAGCTGTAGGCAGTGGGCATCCAAGATGAGTAAGACACACTTCTTGCCTTTAAGGAGTTCCACACACACTGTCACAAATGCATTTTAAAGTTTTTAGCCCATGGCAACCCACTCCAGTGTTCTTGCCTGGAAAATCCCAGGGACGGGTGAGCCTGGTGGGCTGCCGTCTATGGGGTCACACAGAGTCGGACACGACTGAAGTGACTTAGCAGCAGCAGCAGCAGCAGCCCATGCACTAAGTAGAATACACAATCTGAAATTACCATGACGAAAGCTGTCAGCTTTTCTGAGACATAGGCAGGAAGAGGAAAAGAATTGTGGGAGTTCCAAAATCCATACCTACCGCCTTGTACATTTATATTTTGCCACAGCCTATTAGATGCGTGATCAGCCCGGACATTAATATCCTTTACATCCCTCGTGGCTGAATTTTTTCTAGTGATTTCTGCTACATTAAGGAAATGCTATAGTGCTTTTCTAAGAATGTATTATTCAGTGATGCTTCCATTTGCCTTTCTCCAGCTTTTCAAGTGCTAACATTCATTTTAGTTTTGACGGAAACTGTTTTGAAGATTAAACATTTGGTTGATTTTTAATACTAATTCATCTGAAGTATTTATTGAATAGCTGGTTTTAAAGTAATCCTGTTGCTGAATTAAAATACATATGCTTACTAGACACAAATTCTACAATAAGGTATAGACTTTGTTTTAATTAAACTCTTTAACATAATCCTTTTTTTTTCTGCTAGTTGTAAAGTTTTGAAGGGAACTTTTTGCTTTGTCTTTTGTAATTAGACATATTCATTTTATTTTAATGTATAAAGTATGAGTCAGTTAAATGGATAGACCTATTTTAGTCCTTTTTGAGGATTCATAGTTGCCCTAAAGGAAGAAAAGTTCAGAAAGAATATTATTAGTTTTTCAGTTACTGAGTGGAAACATTTTATGTCTTGAAAATTTTCCTTGAATATTTTGCAGTTAAAAATACATAAAGAGATAAAGGAACAGTGTATAATGTTGAAAAGTTAAAATATAAGTACTGTTAAACAGAAAATAAATGAAATATACCTCTTTTGTATGAAACTATTTTAACTTAATGTCAATAAAGTTTAAATTAGTTCAGACTTTTCTTATTAGAATAAATGTTTCCTTTTAAAATGCATGATAATCATAATCAAGACAAAATTTGTCCTGTTATTTATTTTCAAAATGATTGTACATGTTTAGCAGACTTTTGATTTAAATCCCCAGTGATATATTGGAGACAGATGTTTAGATGACCTCATGTTTAAAGTAATGTTATATTTGGACACAAGATTAAATTTTCCTTAAAATCTTTCCTTATAAGTTAAACTGTGTGGTAGTATACAAAAACTAATCAATGATTTGCAGTGGATTAATGCAATTCCTGTATTTTAAATAAAATTTTCTATCTTTTATGGAATTCCACATAGTACAAAAGAGCTGATTATGAAACAGCTGTTTACAAATGAAAATATTGTTTTTGGCTGGTCAGCTAAATGGGAAACAGATTTGAAAAGTTCCGTGAATTTGAATGCAAATTTACCATATCATTTATACTGAACCAAACAACGTACCATAGTTTACCAAAATAAATTCGTTGAAGACTGTTTTGTAGAGTATTATATAAAAATTTAAAATAGTTTTTCCTTTTTCAAAATCAAAATTATATTGAATGCTTATGAACATCAATGTAACTATAATATATATCTAGTTTTGGGGGAAGATTTTTAAGGACTCATAATATTTAACATTTCAATGAAGAGAAATTAGCAGAGGGAGCTACTAGAAATGTAAAGGCAATTGAGTAGAATAAAATAGATAAAAGATAAGATATATTGTCTGAAGATAATAAATTAATGTATGTGACAAATATGTTTAAGGCAGAGCTACGTAGGAATAAGCATATTTTCATTTTTATCATCAGCTAGAATGTTATCCTGGAAATCATATTGCTATGGACATTGTAATTTAAAAAACATGGTCTGCAATGAAAACCTTTACATTTCCCCTCAAATTTTAAACAGTTATTAAGGATTATTTCTTTTAGAAATTATTTTACAAATAAGTTAGATTTAAAGGCCTTATCATGTGAATTTTGAATATGACTCTTTTAAATGCCAAAGTATATAGTTTACTTGAGATAGTTCATGAGTTAAAAATTCTAGAAGAACTATTATTTGTTTCTTTTCTTTATCTTTTCTATTGTCTTTCTGCTTGTCTCAGTTTTCTGAAATTCAGACTATGTTTCTTCTATTGCTTTTTAAAAATCACATGGGCAATAAATGCCATTTTGGGGGTGGGATCTTATATCTGCTTTTTTGTCAGTGTAACAGAGTGGATCTTATTTCCCTAAGTGGTTTATATTCACTTGAGAAAAAAGCAAGTAGAATATGTGGAAACTATTTTAAGAAAAAAGTTTTGGGACAAAATGAAGACAAGAAGAATCTAGGAATGCAAGCATCATAAGTAAAAACACTTAAAAATAAAGACTATTTTATTGACATTGATGAATAATACAATGAAAAATTTTAATGGAGGATCCATCTTTATCATCCTTAAATTGTTTTATACATATTTTGTTGAGTGTCAGTAGTTATGAATATCTGTAAAATGAGTTCATTGATATATAGACATGTTAAACTATAGTAGACTATAAGTTTAAAGAAGGGTCAATGCCTGTGGACCCTTTAATGATGTAGCCTTTGTTTTCGCTTTTGAGAATCAGAGCAGATCAGATCAGTTGCTCAGTCGTGTCCAACTCTTTGCGACCCCATGAATCGCAGCATGCCAGGCCTCCCTGTCCATCACCAACTCCTGGAGGTCACTCATACTCACATCCATCGAGTCAGTGATGCCATCCAGCCATCTCATCCTCTGTCGTCCCCTTCTCCTGCCCCAATCGTTCCCAGCATCAGAGTTTTTCCAGTGAGTCAACTCTTCGTATGAGGTGGCCAAAGTACTTGGAGTTTCAGCTTTAACATCATTCCTTCCAAAGAAATCCCAGGGCTGATCTCCTTCAGAATGGACTGGTTGGATCTCCTTGCAGTCCAAGGGACTCTCAAGAGTCTTCTCCAACACCACAGTTCAAAAGCATCGGTTCTTTGGCGCTCAGCCTTCTTCACAGTCCAACTTTCACATCCCTGGAAAAACCATAGCCTTGACTAGATGAACTTTTGTTGGCAAAGTAATGTCTCTGCTTTTCAATATGCTATCTAAGCTGGTCATAACTTTCCTTCCAAGGAGTAAGCGTCTTTTAATTTGATGGCTGCAGTCACCATCTGCAGTGATTTTGGAGCCCAGAAAAATAAAGTCTGACACTGTTTCCACTGTTTCCCCATCTATTTCCCATGAAGTGATGGGACCGGATGCCATTATCTTCGTTTTCTGAATGTTGAGCTTTAAGCCAACTTTTTCACTCTCCACTTTCACTTTCATCAAGAGGCTTTTTAGTTCCTCTTCACTTTCTGCCATAAGGGTGGTGTTATCTGCATATCTGAGGTTATTGATATTTCTCCCAGCAATCTTGATTCCAGCTTGTATTTCTTCCAGTCCAGCGTTTCTCATAATGTACTCTGCATATAAGTTAAATAAACAGGGTGACAATATACAGCCTTGACGTACTCCTTTTCCTATTTGGAACCAATCTGTTGTTCCATGTCCAATTCTAACTGTTGCTTCCTGACCTGCATACCAGTTTCTCAAGAGGCAGATCAGGTGGTCTGGGATTCCCATCTCTTTCAGAATTTTCCACAGTTTATTGTGATCCACACAGTCAAAGGCTTTGGCATAGTCAATAAAGCAGAAATAGATGTTTTTCTGGAACTCTCTTGCTTTTTCCATGATCCAGCGGATGTTGGCAATTTGATCTCTGGTTCTTCTGCCTTTTCTAAAACCAGCTTGAACATCAGGAAGTTCACGGTTCACATATTGCTAAAGCCTGGCTTGGAGAACTTTGAGCATTACTTTACTAGTGTGTGAGATGAGTGCAGTTGTGCGGTAGTCTGAGCATTCTTTGGCATTGCCATTCTTTGGGATTGGAATGAAAACTGACCTTTTCCAATCTTGTGGCCACTGCTGAGTTTTCCAAATTTGCTGGCATATTGAGTGCAGCACTTTCACAGCATCATCTTTCAGGGTTTGAAATAGCTCAACTGGAATTCCATCACCTCCACTAGCTTTGTTCGTAGGGATGCTTTCTAAGGCCCACTTGACTTCACATTCCAGGATGTCTGGCTCTAGGTCAGTGATCACACCATCGTGATTATCTGGGCATGAAGATCTTTTTTGTACAGTTCTTCTGTGTACTCTTGCCACCTCTTCTTAATATCTTCTGCTTCTGTTAGGTCCATACCATTTCTGTCCTTTATCGAGCCCATCTTTGCATGAAATGTTCCTTTGGTATCTCTGATTTTCTTGAAGAGACCCCTAGTCTTTCCCATTCTGTTGTTTTCCTCTATTTCTTTGCATTGATCGCTGAAGAAGGCTTTCTTATCTCTTCTTGCTATTCTTTGAAACTCTGCATTCAGATGTTTATATCTTCCCTTTTCTTCTTTGCTTTTCGCTTCTCTCCTTTTCACAGCTATTTGTAAGGCCTCCCCAGACAGCCATTTTGCTTTTTTGCATTTCTTTTCCATGGGGATGGTCTTGGTCCGTGTCTCCTGTACAATGTCACGAACCTCATTCCATAGTTCATCAGGCACTCTATCTATCAGATCTAGGCCCTTAAATCTATTTGTCACTTCCACTGTATAATCATAAGGGATTTGATTTAGGTCATACTTGAATGGTCTAGTGCTTTTTCCCTACTTTCTTCAATTTCAGTCTGAATTTGGCAATAAGGAGTTCATGGTGAATAGTGCTTGTAATTGCCACTTCCTAGATAAGGCAGACTACACGGTAGTGATAGCTTATACTACTTCATACCATTCCTTTTGGCTCTACTTGTGATTCTGTAATGTAGTGATGTATAAAAACCAGGCAGCTGACATCTTGAATGAAGATGCATTTGAGAGCCACACATGGAGAAGGCAATGGCACTCCCACTCCAGTACTCTTGCCTGGAAAATCCCATGGACGGGGGAGCCTGGTAGGCTGCAGTCCATGGAGTAGCGAAGAGTCAGACACAACTGAGTGACTTCACTTTCACTTTTCACTTTCATACATTGGAGAAGGAAATGGCAACCCACTGCAGTGTTCTTGCCTGGAGAATCCCAGGAACAGGGGAGCCTAGTGGGCTGCTGTCTATGGGGTCGCACAGAGTCGGACACAACTGAAGTGACTTAGCAGCAGCAGCAGCAGCAGCAGCAGCAGCAGCAGCATATTCCAAAGCAGAGACATTACTTTGCCAACAATGATCCGTCTAGTCAAGGCTATGGTTTTTCCAGTGGTCATGTATGGATGTAAGAGTTGGACTATGAAGAAAGCTGAGCACCGAAGAATTGATGCTTTTGAACTGTGGTGTTGGAGAAGACTCTTGAGAGTCCCTGGGACTGCAAGGAGATCCAACCAGTCCATTCTAAAGGAGATCAGTCCTGGGCGTTCTTTGGAAGGACTGATTCTAAAGCTGAAACTCCAGTACTTTGGCCACCTCATGGGAAGAGTTGACTCACTGGAAAAGACCCTGATGCTGGGAGGGATTGGGGGCAGGAGGAGCAAGGGACGACAGAGGATGAGATGGCTGGATGGCATCACCAACTCGATGGACGTGAGTTTGAGTGAACTCCAGGAGTTGGTGATGGATAAGGAGGCCTGGCGTGCTGCAATTCATGGGGTTGCAGAGTCAGGCATGACTGAGCGACTGGACTGAACTGAACTGAAAGGAAATTTTCTTATTTACTTGTATTTCAGCTTATATATGTCCACACAGTTGACATTTTAAAGAAAATCAGCTGGTGTCTATTCTTGTAACAGGGAACTAAAATTGGGATTTTTGCCTATGGGCAAAATTACATTTTGGAAAGAAATGTAAATAATACAGGTAAGTAAACAGTAATACTTAAACATAAATATAACCGTTTAAAACTGGTGTTTAAAAATTCATGCCATATTATGGATTTTGCCAATAATATCATATATATCTACCATCACTGAACTGTACAGATAATTTCACTGCCCTAAAAGTCCTGGAGAAGGAAATGGCAACCCACTCCAGTAGTCTTGCCTGGAGAATCCCATGGATGGAGGAGCCTGCTGGGCTACAGTCCACGGGGTCGCGAAGTCAGACACGACTGAGCGAGTGACTTGACTTAACTTAAAAATCCCTTATGTTCCACCTATTTATCCCTCCTTCTACAACCCCAGACAATCATTACCTTTTTATTATCTCTATAGTTTTTCCTTTTCAAGAATGTCATGTAGTTGGAATCATACAGTATATAGCCTTTGCAGACTGGCTTCTTTCAATAAGCTATATCCAATTGAGTTTCCCCATGTCTTTTCATGGCTGAATACCCTTCATTGTATGGAGTGCACCACAGTTTCCTATTGAAGGACATCTTCGTTGCTTTCAAGTTTGACAGTTATGAATAAAGCTACTGTAAATTTTTATGTGCAGATTTTTGTGTGAATAGACATTTTCAACTCATTTGTGTAGGAGTGTGATTTCTGAATAATTGAAATATTTTTAAATGAATTTACCTGTAGCAATATCTTGATATATAAGAATATCCATATCTTTTTATTTTAAAATTTAATTAATTAAAAATTATTTTTAATCAAAATAGAATTGATTTACAATATTTCAGGTGTACAGCAAAATAGTCTAGTTATATATATATATTTTTTCTTAAAAAAATTTTTTTCCCTTTTAGGTTATTGCAAGATACTGAATATAGTCTCTTGTGCTATACAGTGGGCCCTTGTTGTTTCTGTTTTTTATATATAGGAGTATATGTCTGTTAATCCCAAATTCCCAATTTATCCCTATCTTGGTAATCATAAGTTTGTTTTCTATGTCTATGAGTATATTTCTGTTTTGTAAATAAGTTCATTTGTATCATTTTTTTAGATTCTACATATAAGTGATATCATATGATATTTGTCTTTCTCTGACTTACTTCACTTAGTATGATAATCTGTAGGTCCATCCATGTTGCTGCTAATGAAACACTTTTCTTCCTTTTTATGGCTGAGTAATATTCCACTGTATATATAAACTGCGTCTTTATCCTTTTGTTTGATGATGGGCACTTGAGTTGCTTCCATGTCTTGATTATTGTAAATAGTGCTGGTATGAACATTGAGGAAGAATATATATACATATATATATATTTTAAGCTAATGTATTAGGAAAGATAAAAATGTATTTCCTGGATTCTTACAGTTGAATTCAGGATAAATAAATCTTCACTTTCTTCTTCCTGCATAGTATGCAATAGGTATGAAAAGCTATTCAAATCCATGTTTGTTGATTTTTGATAAGATTTCAAGGTGAGATAAACTCATAATTTAGTAAGATCGTTAGTTAACTCTCGAGGGTGGGTCATCTCAACGACAGTGGAAAACATAGCCCATAAAAGATGACAACTAGAATATAGTCAGGAGATTGGAGTGTCCCTCTTGGTTACTGACGGTCTGCTTCTAAATTAGTTATAGAATTTGATTCCGTGCTAGGTATCATTCAAAACCTTTGGTTGTATGTACATCCTTCTACTTCGACCAACCAAGGACTTTTTAAGCTGCTGCTGCTACTAAGTCGCATCAGTCGTGTCCGACTCTGTGCGACCCCATAGATGGCAGCCCACCAAGCTCTGCCATCCCTGGAATTCTCCAGGCAAGAACGCTGGAGTGGGTTGCCATGTCCTTCTCCAATCATGAAAGTGAAAAGTGAAAGTGAAGTTGCTCAGTCGTGTCCGACTCCTAGCGACCCCATAGACTGCAGCCTACCAGGCTCCTCCGTCCATGGGATTTTCCAGGCGAGAGTACTGGAGTGGGGTGCCATTCCCCTCTCCATTTTAAGCTACCGTAGATAATATAAATACAAATATTCAAGGAGTATCACAACCATATAAATGATATAACAATAGTTATTATCATAGTGCCTAGCACCAGGTGGCGCTAGTGGTAAAGAGTCAGCCTACCAGTGAAGGAGAGCAAAAGAGACGTGGGTTCCATCCCTAGGTCAGGAAGATTCCCCTGGAGTAGGAAATGGCAACCCACCCCAGTATTCTTGCCTGGGAAATCCTATGGATAGAGGAGCGTGGAGGGCCACAGTCCATGGGGCTGCAAAGAGTCAGACATGACTGAGCACACACTGTAGTACTATGCACCAGGTACTATTCTGAGATGAGACCTGAATCAGATTTTGCTGGCACCTGTCAACAAACTTCAACAACTTCATTTTACAAATAAGGAAACTGAGGAAGAGAGAACGTTCAGTAACTCTTGCTCATGTTGTTAGTGGCAGCACTGGAAAGCAAACTCAGATGGTTTGGTTCCAGAGCTCTCACTCAGAAGCGCAAAACATTACTATTTTGCCTGTTAAACTAAATTATTAAATTATGTGCAGAAAGAGTTAAGTGTATATATTTTTTGAATCAGTGAGGAGGGTGCTATAAGATTCAAGCTTGGAGAAGGCTTTCAATTGGGAGGGAGGAGATCCAAAAAAATGATGTTGAGTAAATTTGCCAAGGGACAAAAGGGTAGGAATTATTAAATTTGATTATGAATCTCCCTTTCAAGAGAACTGTCTGATAACTCCTTGTGCTTAGATAGATTTTTTTTTCTGGACTATTCAGTTTTCAAGCTCAGAACATTAAGCTGATCTAAGGAGTCAGTGTACTACAAGTGGAAGAAATTTTGAATGTCAGGATGCTTGGGTTTTAGTAACATTCTGCCATTGAGGACCTCAGGAAAATTATTTTACCTAAGGATTCTCTTAACTCTAGGATTGAAATTTGAAAAATTTAAAACTTTAACATTAAAAAAAATTATTTAGTTACTTATTTTGGTTGGCCTGGATCTCCGTTGCTACGTGGGCTTTTCTCTAGTTGCAACAAGCAAGGGCTACTCTCTAGTTGTGGTGCACAGGCTTCTCATTGCCGTGGGGTCTCTAGTTTCAGAGCACAGGCGCTCGGGTGCATGGGCTTCAGTATGACTGAAGTTCTAGAGCATCAGGGTTCTAGAGCACAGGCTCAGTAGTTGCCAGTGCATGGACTTAGTTGCTCTGCTGTCATGTGGGACCTACCCAGATTAGGGAACGAACCTGTGTCTCCTGCATTGGCAGGTGGATTCTTTACTACTGAGCCACCAAGGAAGTTCAAAAACTTGAACATTTTTTCATATATTTTTCACATAAATTAAAATTGGATTTGGTGTGAAACCCATCACAGTGAACAAACTGTATTTCATCCTTTAATTTTTCTACTATTGCTGCTTTGTAACCCCCTCATCAGAACTATCGGAGAAGGCACTGGCACCCCCACGCCAGTACTCTTGCCTGGAAACTCCTATGGATGGAGGAGCCTGGTAAGCTGCAGTCCATGGGGTCGCGAAGAGTTGGACACGACTGAGTGACTTCCCTTTCACTTTCCACTTTCATGCATTGGAGAAGGAAATGGCAACCCACTCCAGTGTTCTTGTCTGGAGAATCCCAGGGACGGGGGAACCTGGTGAGCTGCCGTCTATGGGGTCGCACAGAGTCGGACACGACTGAAGCGACTTAGCAGCAGCAACATCAAAACTATTGCTAATCTCTCTGGCTTACCTCCTCTCTATTTTGACCACTATCGTTTTGGTTTCTTATAGTTTCTTGGCTAGATGACCTCAATAATTACTTAGCTTCCTGGGTCAAATTTCTCAGGTCATAGTTTAATAAACATTGAGTGTACTGAGTGTCTGCCTGATGCCAGATGCATTGCTTGGACATGAGAAAACAAATGGGTCCTCGGCCTGGAGGAGTACACCAGTTCTGTGAAACCTCAAAGAAGGAGCCAGGAACAATTTTACTGGGAAATTAAATGATTATATTGGGTATTGAAAGGTGAGTAGGAGTTTTCTGCGAGAGCAAGGACGTTCTAGTTGCAGTGGCATGGAAGCTTGAAGAATCAATTGGATTTAGTAGGGGATTGAAATGGGAAGACGAATGAGAAAAGGCCTCATAGTTATAGACTGGGTAAAGCTGATGTCTGATGCCATTAAGGATGATAGGGAATATCAGAAGAAGAACTCTGCAATAGTGAGCTGTGTTTTATGTATTTGAGGTTTGAATTATTCATGCGGTTGTTGGATAATAGATGGGCTGTCTATGAAGTTTTGAGACTTATCAGCATATTTGTTAGTTATTCTTACATTGTGTGTATGTTGGGGTGAAGAAAAGTGAAAGTGAAAGTCACTCAGTCATGTCCAACTCTTTGCGACCCCACAGACTGTACAGTTCATGGAATTCTCCAGGCCAGAATACTGGAGTGGGTAGCCTTTCCCTTCTCCAGGGGATCTTCCCAACCCAGGGATTAAACACAGGTCTCCTGTATTGCAGGACGGATTCTTTACCAGCTGAGCCACAAGAGAATCCCAAGAATACTGGCATGGGTAGCCTATTCCTCCTCCTGGAATCTTCCTGACCCAGAAATCAAACTAGGGTCTCCTGCATTGCAGGTGGATTCTTTACCAACTGAGCTCTCAGGGAAGCTGTGTTGTATGTTGGGGTAGGGTATGTGTATCAGGATCACTTGAGGGGATTAAAAAGTACATCTCTATTTGAGATACTTAAAAATTCCATACCTCTGTGGCCACAACTATTAGAGAAGCCAGAAGATCAGAAGAGCAGTACATTCAGAAATCAGAGTAAGTGAACAAAGAGAGAAAGAGGAAAGGGCAGCAGCTGTATTAAACGAGTCTAAAGAAATGAATCATCAGAGAGATGGAAAGAGAACCAGAAGCATGCCCTGAAAGCTAAAGAACTTTTCAAGTAAGTCAATAGTGTCAAATGCTCTTCCAATCAATCCAGAAATAGTTGCCTGAACATTTTTTTTACATTTCATTCCATGTGCATATGTCACCAGTAAGTTAAAATTCTGTGTCCTGTGTTTAAAATTTTCACCTTTAAATTTGTACTTCCTACAGCCAATACTCTACCAGCTCACCTTTGGGTATAGTGGAATGAAAGACAATCAGTGTCTGGCTTTGAATCCCAGCTTCTCCAATTATTGACGGGTGACCTTGCCAAGTTCTACTTCACCAGGGTTCAGTTTTTGCATTTTGGGATTCAGTTCAGTTCAGTCACTCAGTCATGTCCGACTCTTTGCAACCCCATGAATTGCAGCATGCCAGACCTCCCTGTCCATCACCAATTCCCGGAGTTCACTCAGACTCACGTCCATCGAGTCAGTGATGCCATCCAGCCATCTCATCCTCTGTCATCCCCTTCTCCTCCTGCCCCTAATCCCTCCCAGCATCAGAGTCTTTTCCAATGAGTCAACTCTTTGCATGAGGTGGCCAAAGTACTGGAGTTTCAGCTTTAGCATCATTCCTTCCAAAGAAATCCCAGAGCTGATCTCCTTCGGAATGGACTGGTTGGATCTCCTTGCAGTCCAAGGCACTCTCAAGAGTCTTCTCCAACACCACAGTTCAAAAGCATCAATTCTTCGGCGCTCAGCCTTCTTCACAGTCCAACTCTCACATCTATACATGACCACAGGAAAAACCATACACTTGACTAGACGGACCTTTGTTGGCAAAGTAATGTCTCTGCTTTTTAATATTTGTTGTCTAAGTTGGTCATAACTTTCCTTCCAAGGAGTAAGCGTCTTTTAATTTCATGGCTGCAGTCACCATCTACAGTGATTTTGGAGCCCCTTAAAAATAAAGTCTGACACTGATTCCACTGTTTCCCCATCTATTTTGGGATTAGGATAGCTATCAGTCTCATAGGGCTGCTGTGAAGGTTACATGAGTTAATGCAATTAATGTGCCTGAGTCAATTATTTTTATGTATCAAAACTAAAAACATTGGTAGAATGATACTGTCCTCAATATCATTAGCATGTACCAAAACACTTCACTAGCAACATAGTATCCTTAATATCTCCATCATTTAAGGCGGGGGGGGGGGGGGAGGGGGGCGTGAAGAAAATAAAAGCATTGTTATGGACTAACATTGTGATTTTCCCTCTCAGAAATCACAGATCATAGATGCAGATAGCTACAACCAAGATGAATGATGCTGGTCTTCCTAAGCCTAAATGGCAACTCCAAAAGAAACAAAAAGGAGTTCTTGTTTTTTTGTTACGCTAGGGCAGAAACTGCCTGAGACTTTGTGAACCACTGATTTAACCTGATCTTTCAATATGAACCTTTGTTTCTGGTCAAGTATGCTAGCTCTTCTGAATCATAGGACCTTTCTACTCATTCTCATGTTTCTCTACATGATGTTACTCTTACATGAAATGGCTTTGCAGTAGGCTATCAACCTACGTCCCAGCCTGAGCTGTAGTTTTCATCCTTGGCTTCACATTAGAATTGTCTGGAGAGTTCAAACCAAACCTGTGGCTGAATCACACCCAAGACTAATTAAATCAGAATCTCTGGAGGTGGAACCGAAGCGTCAATGTTTTTAAAAATTCCCCAGGTGATTCCACTGAGCAGCCAAGTTTAAGATCATTGCCCTAAACTAGTTAACTATTCTTAGAGATTTTCTTTGATTCAAGTAGTCTAAATGATTAATTATTCTCCAATTAGCACTTAAAATCTGTGTGAATCAG
The DNA here is from genome assembly GCA_935064755.1 of Tragelaphus eurycerus. NCBI lineage: Eukaryota > Metazoa > Chordata > Mammalia > Artiodactyla > Bovidae > Tragelaphus > Tragelaphus eurycerus. The sequence continues at coordinate 12,358,282 of CAKXYN010000038.1, forward strand.
CAACTTGCTGATGTATTACTTATGGGGAAAAAATATCAGTCATTTTTATTTCACTGTGGGCATAATATCTCTCTTACCAGTATAGGCAGTGCTATGCACCTCTGAAGTCTTCTACATATGTCTGCTGGCCGACAACCGCATCAGTTAGTACCAAACAGTCAAACATAAAATTCTTGTTGAGTATGCACCAATGAACTTGGACTGATGCCACACCAAAAGGTTCACAAAGGGACCTCGTAAGATGAAATGTCACCACAACGTGTGTCTAACTCACTGACATGCCCTAGTGTTACATTAAACAAATTCCTTTTGTTGCTTCTTTCATAGAAACCCACGAACATTCTGAGGTTAGTTGGTTTGACTTTCTGTTGAGGAGTGGGAGATGTTTTAACTTCTTTACATTAAAATTTTTTTGTGTGTAACAGACACTCGTAAAAATATACAAATTTTAAGTATCAGATCAGTCGCTCAGTCGTGTCCTACTCTTTGCGACCCCATGAACTGCAGCACGCCAGGCCTCCTTGTCCATCACCAACTCCCGGAGGTCACTCAGACTCATATCCATCAAGTCAGTGATGCCATCCAGCCATCTCATCCTCTGTCGTCCCCTTCTCCTCCTGCCCCCAATCCCTCCCAGCATCAGAGTCTTCTCCAATGAGTCAACTCTTCGCATGAGGTGGCCAAAATACTGGAGTTTCAGCTTTAGCATCATTCCTTCCAAAGAAATCCCAGGGCTCATCTTCAGAATGGACTGGTTGGATCTCCTTGCAGTCCAAGGGACTCTCAAGAGTCTTCTCCAACACCACAGTTCAAAAGCATCAATTCTTCGGCGCTCAGCCTTCTTCACAGTCCAACTCTCATTCAAAGTAAACAAACTTGTGTAGCCAACACCCTACTCGATAAATAGGATATCACCAGCAACCTAGAAGCCCCCTTACTCTTCCCTCCAATTATTACCTTCTTCCTCCCCTGCAACAGTAGGCATTTAACTTTGGCTTTTCCTTTATAGTGGCCAGATCCCCTCAAACTTCTTTTTCAATGAGGTGTGTTTTGCTTGCCCATTAGGAGAACCCTTTTACAATCTGACCAAAGCCAGCAGCTTTTTTTCTATGATTATTTTCCCCATCTGTTTAGAATTCACATCCATATTGTATTGTTGCCTCATCTAATCAAGCGAGAGAATGTCTCAAGAGTATGTGCTCCATAAACTACTTAATTTTCTGAAATACTCACTGCCAGGGGCTTAATGAGAAACCACCAAATCTTCTATGGCTGTAAGTTTCTCTCAGGACCCTTGTTTTTCAAAAGAGCCGTGCCGTGCACATGAACTGCTGTGAGTTAACATTTTTTTTTCCTTTAATTTTTGCTTAGGTCAGAGTTCCCATCATATTTCTAGTTTTAGTGATATACTTTATTATTTTTCTTCAATTTATGCATTAAGCAACATAACATATTGTAGTGCATATGCTTGTTATAAGTAGAAAAGTTAAAAGTAATTCGAGGATAGATCCAGTTTACATGTTAATGCAGAGCAAACATGTCTTACTGCTGTTTCAGGATTTATATCATGAATCTCTGTGGACTCTTACTGGGGACAACCTGTTATAAAAATGGATCTTCTTGTTGTTGAGTTGCTAAGTTATGTCCAACTCTTTTATGACCCCTTGGACTGTAGCCTGCCAGGCTTCTCTGTCCATGGGATTTCCCGAGCAAGAATACTAGAGTGGGTTGCTCTATCCTTCTTCAGCGGATCTTCCCTAACCTGAGACTGAACCTGCATCTCCAGCATGGGAGGTGGATTCTATACCACTGCACCACATTGGAAGCCCATAAAATGGGAATAGACTCCCTTAATAGTAGGACTCAGCTTTGTTTTTATTCTTTGTCATTCTAATAGGATACTATGGATGCTTTGTCCTGGTTTTTTTTTTTTTTTTAAAGACTTTTAAAAGTTGTTGAAACTGTCAAAGCAACTGGTCTTGAGAAAAATTACTGGAATAATTTTCAAGTGTATTTGGAGACTTTAATTTAGGCAAGAATAAATATAGATTCCTTATATTTATGAGAACTTTGAAACTGTATGGTGAATGGTGAATGAAGTCGCTCAGTCGTGTCCGACTCTTTGCAACCCCATGGACTGTAGCCTATAAGGCTCCTCCGTCCATGGGATTTTCCAGGCAGGAGTGCTGGGGTGGATTGCCATTTCCTTCTCCAGGGGATCTTCCTGACCTAGGAATCGAACTCTGGTGTCCTGCATTGCAGGCAGACGCTTTACCGTCTGAGCCACCAGGGAAGCCCCTTGAAACTGTATAATGTAACTTAAAAAGACTCTATACTTATTTCAAGAGCTACATGTAAGCACATTATGGAATATTGATTGTCTACTTTCTGGGTGGACTGTTCTGAGCACTCTTATTATGTATAATGTATTTAACACAGTGTTTCTATCTCAATGATAGAATATGGGACCTGGGGAAATGCACAGTTTTCCTGTATCCAGGATCAATCTTTTGTTATCTTGAGAGCTTGCTGTGATTTTTGAAAAGTGCAGGATTTTTGCTTGTGCAAATGTACTTCATAATCACTTAGGAACAGTCCTGAAAAGAACACTGGGTGCGTCTGGGTTATTGCTGAAGGGGGAGCGTCATGTTTTCCATTTTCTCACCCAGCTGCATTCTAATCCAGACAAGTGGAACTGCACAGATAACTCTTGCCAACAGAAAGGTCAGGACAATAGCATCTCCAAACTAGATGTTGAGCTGCCACCATGTATAATAAAGTGCCAGTTGTTGGATTTCTCTAGGATGTAAATCCAGGAAAGTGATGTTTATGGGATTGTGGAGTATAGCTGTTGTTTGTGTGAGTGTTATGAAGTCAGCATTGGATGCGAAGCCAGAAATTTGAAACAGAAGCAGTGGCAGTCACAATGGTTCTCTATTCTCTGTCTCACTCTTCTCTACCAGCACCTTCTGGTGGATCTTTCTGTGCTGATGGAAATGTTCTATAGTGCCATCCATTACAGTAGCGACCAGCCACAGGTGACTGTTGAATATTTGAAATGTGGCCAGTGGGATTGAAGAAATTAATTTTTAATTTTATTTAACTATAATTAGTCTATATTTAAATGGTTATATGTGGTTTGCAGCTACTGTGGACAGCACCATTTATGTTATGGGTTTGTATTAACCAAAAAATAACATTTAAAATGTAAAAGAATGGACCATATTGATCTGTGTATTTACTTTGGAGTAGGAAGATTCTTCTGTGTTAGCACATCAAAATATTAATAGTTCGGTCTAACTTATGGTTCACTTGAAGAGCTAAAATTCTTCCTAAACAATATTATGTTCTTGGGCTTAAACTAACAGATATGTATTGTCTCTTAGTTCTGGAGGCTAGAAGTTTAAAATCAAGGTGTCAGCAGGGTTAGTTCTTTGTGGGGGTTCTGAGGGAGAATCTAGCCTCTCTCTCCTAGCTTCTGGTAGTTGCTGATAGTGCTAAGCTTTCCTTGGTTTAAACAACACAATATTTTAAAATCATTGTAGTGTGGCCATTTCTTAAAGATGAATGTCTGTTGACATGAGAATAAGGAGATGATGAATGGGCATTTCTGTTTTTATAGGAATGGCTGTGTTTAGCACACAACAGACAAGAAATCTAGCACCTAACTGTTAAATATAGATGGTAACATAACTTTTTTCTTGGAAAGTTTGTGTTTTGAGTTTGTGTTGTGTCTTGGAAAGTTTGTGACTCATAGGTCCCTTTGAGTCACATTCTCATAGCATTTTGATTTGGCTTTTTTTAGTTCTTAAAATTTTTAATAACCTCTTCTTCTTTGACAGTTGGACATGGCCTTTACCGAGTGTCAATCTATCTCATCTTTACCAAAATAATTCCCCCATCATTTGAAGTAAGAAATTATGTTGGTTTTAGGCTACTTCCAGCTTCCTCACTAGGTTTTTAGTTTTCCATATGTGTATATTATTTGAGAAGAACACTTGAATGTAGCAGCTAGAGAACTGGTCTTTTTGCTTTTGAAGCTTTACTTTGCATTTGCTCAATGAAGATACTGGATTTTAGGTTTATACAAGTTAAAAAGAACAATTTGAGACCCGCTCTGATTCTGTGCCAACAGTTAGTAATTGCCACACCCTCTTTCAGGCTTTATTCATTGAGAGAAAAAAGGTAGAAAAGCACTAGAAGTCAAAGACAAGATCTGGCTACAGAGGAGGGAAAAACTGAGAGGGTGCTAGAAATGCACCGTGCAGCACTTAGGTCAAGTTCAAGTCAAAGAAATTTGTTTTGACCAAATGGTAGATATCCAGTAGGTACTTATAGAGGTATCTCTCTGTGGAGGCAGCTGATAAAATTCCTGGTGTTGGAAGTGAGACATTCCTGGCTTAGAGTCCTGGTTATGCCACTCTTCATTGTGTGACCTCACACACAATCCCTAAGACCTTTGAGCCTTAGTTTCTCCACCTGCAAAACAAGGGTAAAAATGCCCACTTTGCAAGGTTGGTAGGATAATGTTTGCAATGTGCTTGGGACTTGATTGGCACTTATTAAATGATATTTATTATTAGTCCTGCCTAACCTAGGGCTGTCTTTTTATAAAAGTGCTACCCTTATTATTCTCTTGTTTTTCTTTTTAGTTTTACCTTAATGGAATTTGGTGTTTTCAGAACAAGGGTGGGCAAACAATATCCCTTTAATATTTAGTGTTTTGGAAACATGTATTTCAGGAATTTCCAGTAGATCTTGCTATTTTCTTTCAAGTCATCAGTTGCATCTTCTGAAGAACAGGCCTGCAGCAAAACTATAATTCATTAACTTCCAGAAAAACCTCTTCCTGGGAACTCTGTTAAAGAATAAAAAGAAACATTAATTTTCTCGAACTTTCTTTATAAGGGAGACTAAAATGTCCTTATAAACTCCTTGAAAGTAGGGAGGTGATGAACACATCTTGGATGTCGCTTTGTGCCCTGAATCTAGCAGCTATGAAAATGGTTGTTAAAGCCATGTAACAACCTTTGTAAATGCTTGTTAATTTGGATAAGACTGACCTGTTCATGTAAACTTTTTGCTGTAATTGAACTATCATGTTGAGATTATGGAAATCAACATGGTGACAAATAGCCTCTTATTTTTTACATTTCATTGCATGTGTCACATAATTTTGCCAAAAACATAAAATTATACACATGCATGATCTTCCTTGGTGAACATTCTTTTTATAGTCTCAATAGCTTGTATGTGAAATGTAATCTGGTATTACAAATATGAAATGAAGGATGAATACGCATACATATTTGGGTTGGCCAGAAAGTTTTTTCTAGTTTTTCCATATATAGTTTTTCTATATATAGAAAAACCCAATGAACTTCCTGGCCAACTCAATAGTATTAAATAAATTCTACAAATGAGTTCCTTTTCCTCCTCTAATTTAGGTGTATGATAAGGGCATTGATATTGGTAATTCTGTTTCAGTGGTTCTAGTAAGGTACTCATGCTGCCAAACTGTGGCTGATGATTTTGTAATGATGTCTTGTTGAGCCAGTGTTAGTAAACTGCCACTACTGTGGCAGTCAGAACAAGTAATGCTCACTTCAGTACTTATTACTACAAAGTTGTTCAGCTCCTGATTGTAGTATACACATAGCACATGTGTAGGGAAGAAAGCCATTGGCCAGGCCATGGTGGAAAATTGCCCTGACTTATGATTAAAATAAAAATATAGACAGTATATTTAACCTAAGTGGTGTGTAGGTTAATAAGAGATGTGATGAAAGACTGTAGGACCACATCTTTATATATTATCCATTTTTAAAAAAAAATTCATTTGTCAGACTCTAGGTTGAAAAGTATAATTGCTCCTAATTTATGAGCAAAAAATATTTCTTTTGAATTGTTAGGTACCCTGAGTTCCTTTTAACTCTCATTCAATACAATGAGATCTTGCCATAGGATTTGGATAGCCTTCAAAGTAACAGAAATACTGTATGTCCCAGTTGACTCCTTCTCACTGTGATAGACCATAAACACATAATGGATGTTTAATGGGTCCAAAGACTTGGAGTCTTTTGAAACAGAAAGGAAAGGGATTTCTGAACACTAGAATCCTCTCCTTAAGGCTGCCTGTTTCTAGTCTGTCTTCACTCAAGTAGAACAATAGTAATTGTGAGGTATATAGTAAATATGAAGTACTTTCTAGTTGCCAAAAGGTGTAAGATGGTTCTGCTTCCTGAAGCAAGTTATTAGTATATATCAATATATTCACATATTGTTATATGTAAATATAGAACTTATTTTCTGCCTCTTAACCTAATCATAATTGTTATGTTTTATTTTTTAAAATAATTGCTATCTTACCATCAACTAGAATGTATGTTACTCCCACTGATCCCTCCACCAAATAACAGAATTAAAGACGATCTAACCAGAAGGCAGTGGCACCCCACTCCAGTACTCTTGCCTGGAAAATCCCATGGATGGAGGAGCCTGGTGGGCTGCAGTCCATGGGGCTGCAAAGAGTTGGACATGACTCAGCGACTTCACTTTCACTTTTCACTTTCATGCATTAGAGAAGGAAGTGGCAACCCACTCCAGTGTTCTTGCCTGGAGACTCCCAGGGATGGGGGAGCCTGGTGGGCTGCCATCTATGGGGTCACACAAAGTTGGACACGACTGAAGTGACTTAGCAACAGCAACCAGGTTTAGAAACAAGAAAGTTAGAGAATTTCAGTCCTTTTTTTTTTTTTTTAAACCTGTTTGTCTTCTCTAGACTCATATTTGAATTCCAAATGATAGATTTTAGAGGTTGAATGGAACTTAAAGATCATCTAGTCCCCTCACCTGTGTTTTGTAATGGCATAAAGAGATTCCCTGGTGGTTCAGATGATGAAGAATCTGCTTGCAATGGAGGAGGCTCAAGTTTGACCTTGGGCAGCAAGATCCCCTGAGAAGGGAATGGCTACCCATTCCAGTATTCTTGCCTGGAGAATTCTATAGACTGAGGTGCCTGGTGGTGTGTAGTCCATGGGGTCACAAGGAATCAGATGTGACTAACACTTTCATTTTCAAAGAGATCATATGAATTTCAGAAAATCACACAGCTAGCTAGTAGCAGACCAGGAATTATAGATTCTGGACCACTAGAGAATCTTTTCATACCTGTTTGTATTGACCTAAGTGTCACCCTGTTCTGTATGTGACTGTCTAGTGTTTATGCATTTGCAGCCCCCTTTTCAGCAGAGTCCTTCCTTGAACAAGTAAATTGTGTAAATCCCCAATTTTACACATGTGGAAACTGACACTTTAAGAAGTTCTGATTTGTCCAAGGGTCACATAGCTTTTTAGCAGCATAACCAGGACAGGAATCTTGATGTCCTGACTTAGCGCACAGCTCTTTCTGTTGGGCGGCCATCCATCCAGATCCCATTCAGAGTCTACCCTATATTTGCATATGAAAGTGAAAGTGAAACCTCAGTTGCGTCTTATTCTTTGAGACCCCATGGACTATGCAATCCGTGGAATTCTCCAGGCCAGAATACTAGAGTGGGTAGCCATTCCCTTTTCCAGGGGATCTTTCCAACCCAGGGATCAAACCCAGGTCTCCCACATTGCAGGTGGATTCTTTACCAGCTGAACCACCAGGGAAGCCCATATATGCATATAAGTAACATCTATCTATAACAAAGAGGGGTCTTACTAATAATTTCAGCCTTGGAAATCAAACCCTTCAGCTTAAGAAAAGAATCAGTATAACATGGTCATATGTTCAGGAATTGATTTTTATCTTTGCTGCAGGTAACAATAATATACTGGGAAAGCCTGCATATAGTGTCATATATGCCCTGTTATATAACCCTAGGTGTTCTTCTCAGATCTGCAGTCTTTAAGCTGAATACTCTATTTACAGGATTGTTGACAGATGTCCTTGGGCAAAGGTTATAAATGGAAAATTCTGTTATTATTCAAAGTCCTAAGTTAGTGCCCCAGTAGAGAAATAAAATTAGAAGGAAGTATCTTTAAGAGACTATCATTATTTTTCTCTCTTTTAAAACCATTCGAACTTAATTTGGAGAATTTAAAAAATATTGAAAAATATAATGAAGAAAATGAAAATCACTAGTAACTTTCCAACCCACTGATAATAATAGTTATCTTGATTTATTTCTTAATGGTCTTTTCTTTAGTTTGTGTGTTTATTATAATATGTATAATATTCTCATGATACATTTTACAAAATTTTGTATTTTAATTATAAGGACATTTCTGTCATTTTCTGAATGTAAATACTACTTTTTAATGTGGGCATTTCACAATTTATTTAATCAATCTCCCATTGTTGGCTATGTGTTCTTTCTAGCTTTTTTACTGTTTACAAAGCACATCATTGTATTAAACAGGAAAATTTCAGAGCCTAGTCAGAGGGAGTGTCTCATGGGGCAACAGAATTAAGTGGCATGTTGATATGCAGAATTTGTTTTTTTTTAGTTTTTAAAAATTGCTTCATAACAAGGAAAATCACATTCTTTACTTTGTATACACCTGAACATTCTTATTTGTTATATGTGCTTGTTTTAATTTAGTTGTTGATGATTGAAAGTGAGAAATTGGAAGGATGGTCCAAAGCTGGCTCACCAAGCCTGGGTCTGTTTATCTACTTTAAAGGATTCTTGTGAGGATTAAATGACCTAAAACATAAAAAGTGCATGGACGATACCTGGTACATGCTATATGCTCAATTAACGTAAGTTGTTATTTGTTTACTATTTGCTGTACACCCTGGAAAACAGAGATTCACAGATAGGTGTTTGAGGGTGTGCTATAGGATTCTCTAACCTTGGTCTAGTCTTACTAAATTGTTTTACTGATTATTTTTATTGGGGACTTCTCAGATGATTGTTTCTTCCACTGTACTTCTATAGTATTGTGTTATTTCATATACTGTCCTTTTATTTTCTCTTATATGTCTTCTTATTTCTTCTGGAAAGATTTTTAAGGGTATCAATGAAATGAAAGACAAATTCAAATGAATGACAAAGATGATGAAGGATCTAGAAGCCATTTCTTTTGGGACAGTGCGTTTAGTCTAGAAATACTACATGCTATGCTATGCTATGCTAAATCGTTTCAGTCGTGTCCGACTCTGTGCGACCCCATAGATGGCAGCCCACCAGGCTCCCCCGTCCCTGGGATTCTCCAGGCAAGAACACTGGAGTGGGTTGCCATTTCCTTCTCCAATGCATGAAAGTGAAAAGTGAAAGTGAAGTCTCTAGTTGTGTTTGACTCTTCGCAACCCCATGGACTGCAGCCTACCAGGCTCCTCCATCCATGGGATTTTCCAGGCAAGAGCACTGGAGTGGGGTGCCATCGCCTTCTCCGAGAAATAATACATACTGAAGGATTATACCATGAGAGTTAGATTAGGCTTTTGTATAACTTTAGAATGTATAATTTGCATTTATAGGTAAGAGTTACAAAGTGATTTAACATAAGGAAGGACTTGTAAACAATTAAAGGAATTCAACAAGAAATAAAAAATTATTTCTTATCACAAGAGACATTCTCAGAAATGTTAGGAAGGAGTTTGAAGACCTATTAGGATAAGACATCATCCTAGTTGTCCTGGGGATAGCCAAGATGGTTAAGTTCCTCAAGAAAGAAAACAGTTCTTATTGTAATAAAAAAAATGCTTATTATGAGATGATAGGTATTAACTAAATTTACGTGGTAATCTGATCTGATCTCTGATCTGAATCATTCCATGATATATACATATATCAAATCACTATACTGTATACATTAAACTAATGCAATGTTACCTGTCAACTGTATCTCAATAAAATGGGAGAGAAAAGGAAAGAAAAATGTAAGATATAGAACATGATAAGGGAAATAGAAAGACTATTTTCAGTAGAGATCAGAAGAATTTACCTTTGTTTCTGGGCTTTCAGGGACATGATGAGGGCATGACTTTTGAGCTAATTTTTGAAAGAGATAAAAATTGGAGCATGAGAGGAGATGGGGCATATGGAAGGGTATCAGCTTCTCCAGCATGAATTCTCTTCTCATGGTGTTCAATGAAGTCAGAACTTTTTTAATTAAAACAGATTGCATGCTGGTATCCATGTATTGCTTAATCACATTGCCTCTCTTACTTTTTTGTTTTTTAAAATTTTATTTGTTCATTTATATTTATATCTGGCTCTTTGTTGCTGTGTGGGCTTTTCTCCAATTGTGGCAAGTGGGGGCTACTCTCTCGTTGCGGTGCCTTGTGGAGCATGGGCTCAATAGTTGGGGCTCTGAGGCTTAGTTGCTCCATGGCATGTGGGATCCTCCTGGATTAGGGGGGAAATGTCAGTAAGATTAAGAACACTGAATTAATTGAGCTCACATTCACACAACTTATCCCAAGGTAAAAATCATACCCCATTATGTAATCGGCCAAAAGAAAGGACCAAATAACTGAAGACATGATCAATCTCTCCAATAAGGATATCATGAACATCAAAGCTAATCTTCAATAATTTTGTTGAGCTGTATCTGAGAGCAAGTGAGGTTATTAAACTTTTTGCCCAGCACAAGGAGTCTGGGGTTCTGAAAAAGTTTGAAAATCACTTTTAAAGGGTATGTGGCCACCTGCTATGCCCTTTGGGTGTTCACTGAAGTCACTAAGGTTAAAAGACCTTGGCCAGGATACTTTTTGCAGAAAAATGTTTATTTGGCCCTTTTATAAGCTTCAGACTGTCCTGTCCTCATTTAACAGGGGACTTCAGTTTTGTAACACCACAACAGCTCTCTCAATTTTCCCTCTATGAGAGGAACTAATAAAAGGATGAGGCTGTTAGTGCTTATACTAATTAGGATATTTTCTCTCTTTGAGGTGTGAAACATTTTTTCTACAAATTTATATATGGAAAGCTTCTGTGTAGTGTTGCTGGGCCTGCTGGAAACACTGCCATGTAGTAACACCAAGAAGAAGACCTTAGAAAAAACATCACAGCTCTGAATGTTTTTCCATGACAATTTTTTTTAATCCCCCAAATTGAGCCAATATACCTGGTAACGAAACTTAAGGGGTGGCAGAGCTACTTTAGTGTGCAGCATCTTTTTATTCAAGAGGTCAAGGGAAAGTGGTCAGTGATGGTGCTCCTTGCACTGCATCAGTGGCCTCACCTATCATACAGAGATGGCGGTTATGCTTGGTGTGTTTTGTTTCTAACTCTGGATGAAAAGAGAGAGGACTTAAAATTGGCATTGCTTTCTCAGAGAACTAAAGGCAGTATTGGTGAAGTCCTTTTTGGTCATTTGTCATCAGGCTTCCCTGGTGGCTCAGTGGTAAAGAATCCACCTGCCAATGCAGGAGACACGGGTTTGACCCCTGGTCCGGGAAGATCCCACATGATGAGAAGCAGCTAAGCCTGTGTGCTGCAACTAATAAGCCTGTTTTCTAGAGCTCGAGAACTGCAAATAACAAGCCCACATGACACAACTACTGAAGCTTGCGCGCCCTAGAGCCTCTGTTCTGCAACGAGCAGCCACTGCAATGAGAAGCTGTGTACTGGAACGAAGAGTAGCCCCAGCTCACTGAAACTAGAGAAAATGTCACACACCAATGAAGACCCAACACATCCAAAAATAAATAAATAAATAATAATAAATAAATATACAATTTTATTTATTTATATAAATAAATTTATATTTATTACACACACACACATACACATACTTTCTGTAACCAAAGGCTTCCTAGATGGCTTATGGGTAAAGAATCCTCCTGCAATGCAGGAGTGGAGAAGGCAATGGCACCCCACTCCAGTACTCTTGCCTGGAAAATCCCACGGGTGGCGGAGCCTGGTGGGCTGCAGTCCATGGGGTTGCTAAGAGTCGGACACGACTAAGCGACTTCACTTTCACTTTTCACTTTCATGCGTTGGAGAAGGAAATGGCAACCCACTCCAGTACTCTTGCCTGGAGAATCCCAGGGATGGAGGAACCTGGTTGGCTTCCATCTATGGGATCTCACGGAGTCGGCCACGACTGAAGCGATTTAGCAGCAACAGCAGCAGCAATGCAGCAGTTGCAGGAGACACTGGTTCAATCTCTGGGTAGGGAAGATCCCCTGGAGGAGGGCCTGGCAACCCACTCCAGTATTCTTGCCTGGAGAACTCCATGGACAGAGAAGCTTGGCGGGCTACAGTCCATAGGATTGCAAAGAGTCCAACATGACTGAAGTGACTGAGCATGCATGTAACACATTTTATAATAACTTTACAAGACATTTTCTGTCCAAAGACATTATGCTAAGTCACATCAGTCATGTCCAACTCTGTGTGATCCCATAGACGGCACCCAACAGGCTCCTCTGTCCCTGGGATTCTCCAGGCAAGAGTACTGAGTGGGTTGCCCAAAGACGTTAAATGCATGTAAAATATATGTTGTTGTTGTTTAGACGCTAAGTCATGTCTGATTCTTTTGTGACTCTATGGACTATAGCCCCACCAGGCTCCTTTCTCCTTGGGATTTCCCAGGCAAGAATACTGAAGGGTTGCCATTTCCTTCTCCAGGGGATCTTCCTGACCCAGGGATTCAACCCATATCTCCTGCATTGGTAGGCAGCTTCTTTACCACTTAGCTACTTGGGAAGTCCATGCTTCTTATCCAAAGGTCTAAAGCCCAGATGTTTAAAACACAGATTGATTGAACTTGGAGGTGGTAGATGAGGTAATAATTTGCTCCACCGACTTTTATGTAAAAATTCTAAGTTATTAGAAGAAGGGAAAACGTTTCTTTATTCTGATTCATTTCATGCCTAGTTTGTTTATAGAAAAACTTTCTTGAAATTTTGAGTAATTAAACTTACAAGGTATAAAACATCTATTACTATATTTTTGTGGTTAAATTTTAATGTAATTCTTATAGCTTACAGAAGTGTGTTCTTCTTTGGATAGAGTCATGGAGATGTTTCTGTCTTGTTTTCTACTTTCTTAATTTTGTATTTTTACTTTTGGCTGCACCAAGGGTCTTGGTGGATCTTAGTTCCTCAACCAGGGATTGAACCTGCACCCTCAGCAGTGAAAGTGCAAGGTCCTCTTAATGACTGGACCACCAAGGAATTCCCCTTATTTTGTACTTTCTACTTCTGAAGTCTCAACACTGAATCTCCTATTAGTTATGTATTAGAAGTAATACATTCTTCAGTAATAGTAATACTCCTTCTATGACTTAGAGTATTAGTGTGTTATGACTACTTCAGTAAGAGTAAGCTCATCCTCTTTTTCCCCCTTGGGTCAATGGCCCTTCTTGAGCTTGAACCCCACCTTTGAGGATGTGGGCCTTTGGTGTGTCAGCCATGGCAACAGAGCTGTTCTGTCAGTGAGTAGCCTGTCTAACAGGTAACAAGATGGTAACTTACCTTGTCCTTTCTAGACATCTCTTGCAGATCTCAGTATTCCAGAGGGAGAAAAGATGTTTTCTAGACAGGATAAGAGTACATATGGTGGAGCAGTGCCTTCTCCAAGCCTCTGAATCTTTCAGGCTGGTTCTGAATATATTCAGTAATCTATTCAGTTTGGAAGGGAGAAATTCTAAATTATCATTTTTGTTCTTTTGAAAAAGATAAATTGCTCAAGAAGTTAGTGATAAAACCAGTATGGTGCTTTAACATTTATTTTAGCTAAATACATTCTTTACCATTGTTAATTAAGGTTGTGTTGCATTTCATACTACATGGATTTTCCCTCTTATGTCCCGTAAATGTGATACCTAAATAACTCCCTGAGAAGCACTCTTACCCTCAACCTTCCCATTCTACTTACTCTTTACCCACTTGCTTTGATAGTGGCCCCCCACTTGCCAGAGAGGCCTCCTCTCTTCTGCTAAACCCTACCCTCAAGAAGGACCTAAGACTAGGATAACCATATACTTTATCAAGTTTGATAAGGCAGAGTTTTAAATCATTACTGTAGGACAAGAGGTATCAACTGGCACTGTCTAGGAACTTAACTCTTACCCTGTGTGAGAACAATGCACAATAAGTTCTACGCACTTGATAATACTTTACAAATGTACCTGTCAGTGAGCTCTTTGCATTTTAGTAGAGCTCAAATCTTTAAGTTAAAAGAGCATCCTAATGGTGGATTTTCAGGTATCAATTTCTCGGTAAGGAGACTATTAGAGTCAAAGAATATGTAGTCAAAGAATAAGTAGGAAGTCGTGTATGTGTTAGTTGTTCAGTCATGTCCGACTCTTTGCGACCCCATGGATTGTAGCCCACCAGACTCCTCTGTCCGTGGGATTCTCCAGGTAAGAATACTAGAGTGGGTTGCCATTTCCTTCTCCAGGAGATCTTCCTGACCAGGGATTGAACCCAGGTCTTCTGCTTTGCAGGCGGGTGCTTTACTCTCTGAACTACAAGGAAGCTACTAGGGCAGTAGGAAATTACTCTGCCTACATTCAAGGCTGGCTTTATTGACTTCTTGGTAGTTGTCTCAATCCTTATCCTCAAAATAAGAAAAATAAGTTGGACTGTCATCAATAATAGGATGGATAAATTAATTGTATATATGGCCTTTTGGGGAGGGGGAAATCCACAGAACATTAGTCATTTTGTAGTTAAAAATGTTTGTTAATTTAGTAAAACATATATACTATCTTTAGTGACTGAATCTTCCCTCCAAGATGCCAAGCATAAAAATTATATATTTGGTGTGTTTTATGTGTTTATCGCTATTTCCTTTTGCTTTGTTATCCTGTATTTTTATCTTGAGATTGCTCCTTGTATTTCAACATTTAAGAAGGAGATGGCAGTATTGAGCCTTAGCTCTCTCTTAACATTATTTGAAAGAGTTTAAAATTCTTCCTAAGAAGTATCACTTTAGCTAAATTCAGTTTCATCTCTTGGGATTTCATTTTCTACCCACATTCCCCTTTGTAATTCCATATGGAGAATGAAAGAGTGCTCTAATATATGTTATATTAGGTCTGCATACAAAGATACTATTAAATTACTTATTCTCATTTCTGCACATCTAAGAACACTGATTTATGCGACACATAGAAACAACCCTCTTCCAAAATAAAATGAGGGCCAGCTCTTAAGTGCAAATATGTTTACAAAGTGCCTGTTTTCCTAAGACTTTGACAGGAAGAATTAACTTTACATTTCCAGAACACAAAACCTTTGCTGAGCCACATCTTATGGTAAATAAACTGCTCTCTGTGAACAAATTTTTAACCATTTCTTTCTTTAGGGCAATAGGCTAGTGCTAAGAAAATGACTTTTTTTTTTTCAGGGCTGATGCCCTAAAAAAAAGTTTAGATAATGAGAGGAATTATTTGCTTAGTCTCCATTCACATCCACTGTTTTGCCTGCATTCCAGGTTTCAAAAGGATGATTTATATACCTTTTAGCTCTATGTTGAAAAATAAAATGAGTAACAGTGCCCTTTGTCAATATCAAAAGCAATTTAACAGTGCATTTTCAGGTTATAAACTATGAGAAAGATAGAATGCTACCACAGAAAACTGGAATAAGTTGTTTTTAAAAGTATAAGCCAAGATTAGCAAACTAAGCTGCCATGTCAACGGATCTGAAACAGCAGTTGGAATGGCACCCAGTACTACCAGTTATATTTTGAAAAGCTGTCCTGCCATGCTTAAAATATGTAAAAGCAATATTTTAACACATGAGATTATGTGGTTTTCTTTGAAATCTGGACAATTAAGCCACATGCAAAAAGATATGTAATTGTTGTTTGATTATCATTGATAGTGGGATTTTCTTTTGTGCCTTAATTTTTATATGCTTAAAATTATTGTTGAAATGTTTCGTGACGAATAATTTATGGATATAACTAAGCCAACAAGCCTATTTGGTTTCCATTATAAGTGAAGGACCCAACAACAACATCTTCATTTCATATTGTTCCGATAAATTTAATGACATTATTATTTTTTTGAACCAAAAGGAAATTTCTTCTCAGCTGGATTCTTTCACTGTAGGTTTTAATCGCAAACTTTGAAAATGAGAACATAGCTATTATTTTTTATTAAAAGGATATGTTCTGGTTAGTTTGGAAAGGTCTGCTGAGTAAAGGCTTCCAATAACATGTCTAAGGACTTAAAATGTAATGCTAAAGTTAGAGGATGGAACATATATCTTTAGTACCAATGTGTCTTGTGTTTTGTAAGATGTACAACACAGTGAATGCATAAGCCTAGTAAGGGAGTTTATATTAATACTACCCTCAGAACTCCAATTAAGAGTAGCCTACTTAAAGATTTGCTACTTTGGATGCGCTAAGGTCTATACATTCAATACCAAGCCCATCCTGTGAGGTGGGTAGAGGTGAGAGATTGTATCTTGTGTGCCATGATACTCGAAACACAGTGTCTTAAGCATAACATGTGGTCACTTAATGTTTTCTGGCTGCTTTAAATTTTATGACTATTCTGGCTCAAAAATTTCAACTTTTTTTTTTTTTTAAAGCAGCTCATCCTTTTAAAAAAAAGTCTTTTTGAACTTTCTTATCTATTGTGTTACAGTAGGATCATTTTTCTAGACAAGTTCTATTTTAGATAAATTTATGAGTTTCATTAAAATGTATTTCTACTACATATATTTTTATGTTTTAATTTTTTTTTTGCCTGTACTGCATGGTTTTCAGGATCTTAGTTTTCCCACCAGGGATTGAACCCATACCCTCTGTAATGAGAGTGAGGAGTCCTCACCTACTGGACCATGACGGAATTCCTTTATATTTTAATTCTTCATGTACTTATTAAGTAGAAGAAACACTTGAAATCTTTAAATATTTTAGTTAAAGTGCTGAATAGCTACAGTTACAATATCTGAAGCGTTCATTGGTTTTTAGGTCAATTAGAATGTGCTTTATACTTGCTAAATATGATATACTGATATGCTGCTAAGTTGCTTCAGTTGTGTCCAACTCTGTGCGACCCCAGAGACGGCAGCCCACCAGGCTTCCCCGTCCCTGGGATTCTCCAGGCAAGAACACTGGAGTGGGTTTCCATTTCCTTCTCCAACGCTTGAAAGTGAAAAGTGAAAGTGAAGTCGCTCAGTCATGTCCGACTCCTAGCGACCCCATGGACTGCAGCCTACCAGGCTCCTCCATCCATGGGGTTTTCCAGGCAAGAGTACTGAAGTGGGGTGCCATCGCCTTCTCTGGATATACTGATATACCATGAAGCAATTCACTGGAATTGATGTTTCAGTCATGCTTTAGTTGTCTCACCTGTATTATAATCTTTAAAATCTTTTATTTTATTTTTTAAATTTTAATTGGAGGTTAATTACTTAACAATATTGTATTGGTTTTGCCATACATCAACATGAATCTGCCACAGGTATACATGTGTTCCCCATCCCGAACCCCCCTCCCTCCTCCCTCCCTGTACCATCCCTCTGGGTCATTCCAGTGCACTAGCCCCAAGCAACCAGTATCATTTGAGACTAAATGCTGAAGAATCAGCATTACCAGGAGAATCTCCTTAACTTTTTCTAGCGAACTGAATAGATACAATGTTGTTATTGTTGTTGTTGTTTAGTCCCTAAATTGTGTCCAACTCTTTTGAAACCCAATGGACTGTAGCCCACCAGGCTCCTCTGTCCATGGGATTTCCCAGGCAAGAATACTGGTGTGGGTTGCCATTTCCTTCTTCAGGGAATCTTCCCAGCCCAGGAATCAAACCTGCATCTCCTGCCTTGCAGGTGGATTCTTTACTGAGCTATCAGGGAAGCCCTAAATGTCCTTTACATCCATGAAATTCTCCAGGCCAGAATACTAGAGTGAGTAGCCTTTCCTTTCTCCAGGGGATCTTCCCAACCCAGGGGTTGAACCCAGGTCTCCCGCATTGCAGGAGAATTCTTTACCAACTGAGCCACCAGGGACCCAGGAATACTGGAGTGGGTAGCCTATCCCTTCTTCAGCAGATCTTCCCGACCCAGGAATCAAACTGGGGTCTCTGGCATGGCAGGCAGATTCTTGACCAGTTGAGCTACCAGGGAAGCCCAAATAGGTACAATATCAAAGTCAAATACACTCTCCTAACCCTAGATGGCAGAGAAAGCAATGGCACCCAACTCCAGTACTCTTGCCTGGAAAATCCCATGTATGGAGGAACCTGGTGGGCTGCAGTCCATCGGGTCTCTAAGTGTCAGACAATACTGAGCGACTTCACTTTCACTTTTCACTTTCATGCATTGGAGAAGGAAATGGCAACCCACTCCAGTGTTCTTGCCGGGAGAATCCCAGGGACAGGGGAGCCTGGTGGGCTCATGTCCACACAGAGTCGGACATGACTGAAGCGACTTAGCAGCAGCAGCAGCAGCAACCCTAGATGGATCTCTAAGAGGAACGTGAAGTGTTAGGAAAATGCTATGCACTGAATTGTTAGTGTTTCTACATAAGATGAAGAAGCCCTGAGGAGAGCCTTTCAGTACTTTGAAATTATGTAGTAATGCAGTTCGGAGAAGGCAATGGCACCCCACTCCAGTACTCTTGCCTGGAAAATCCCATGGACGGAGGAGCCTGGTGGGCTGCAGTCCACTGGGTTGCTAGGAGTCGGACAGGACTGAGCGGCTTCACTTTCACTTTTCACTTTCACACATTGGAGAAGGAAATGGCAACCCACTCCAGTGTTCTTGCCTGGAGAATCCCAGGGACGGGGAAGCCTGGTGGGCTGCCGTCTATGGGGTCGCACAGAGTCGGACATGACTGAAGCGACTTAGCAGCAGCAGCAGCAGCAGTAATGCAGTTAAGTAATTGATGCATGTTCTACTTTTCCCACCAGTCCTTCCGGTATCTTCCACACTAGGGCAGGCTTATATCCTTTGCTTGTAATGTGTGATCCTTATTTAAAATAATCCTCTTGATCTTTATTTACTCAAATGTTCATCAGACTCTTCTATAAACTAGTGATGCAGAGAGGAGAACTAAAAATGGTCCTGTCCTGTTTTCAACACGCTGTACAATTCCTGGCAGACTTCAGCGGGGCCTTGGCAGTGCTGCCCTCATGGACATGTACTTCATTATGGTGTGTAAAGAGCCACCTCTCTTAGCCAGGCTTGTCAGGATATAGCCCAAGGGAGAAGACGCCAGAGAGTCTAGGACACTTGGTCTTAAAGAAACTCTCCTTGATTGAGTGGTCAGGGTCCATATATTAGCCAAAGACTTGATGATATGCTGGTATCTGGCCATCCCGCATTTGGAGCAGAATATTGTTCTGGATAGAAACATCATTATTTCAATCTCTTTAGAGCCAGAACAATTGTTATCTTCAGATGAAGTGAATATTGTGTTTAGATATGTACCCAAAAGAACTCACTTGACATCATTTTACCAGAATACTGTAAAAACTTGATTTGGATACAAAGGAGAAAGCATCAAAATTCAGTTTTTCTGAAAACAAAAGTGAAAATCAACAATACCCCCACAATAAAAAGACATTCTTTTTAAGTTGTCCCACACTTCCTTACAGCTACTTCCTTTCATATGCGGCTAATTAGAATGAAATTCTGTGATATATTGATAATGTAAAATTAAACAGATTGTTTACTCACTCTTAAAAATAGCGTGTTTTATTAGAACAACCTCAGAGGGCCATTAAAGAAACTGATTTAAGTATTATGCAGCAACAAATAATAGTGTCTAGTAAAATTGGGGTTTTTTTTTAACCTTCTAATATACTTGGTCTATTTAGAAAACAAATGTATTTAATTGTTTCCATCTCTTAAATATGTCTGGTGAGTTCACTTTTTAGTTGCTGTACAAATAAATTGGTCCCTAGTTGCGTTGCTTTCTTTCAAACATCATTTCAAATTAGGGCTTAATGTGGTTTGAACATTTTGCCAGAATAGTCATCCTGCTTTTGTCTGAGGGTGGTTGATTACATCTATCTTTTCCCACTTATAAATGCCAATATATTTGGAAGAATGCAAACTCAGCCCGGAGACCATTTGTCATCATACACGAATTGTAGCTATGCTTTTATTATCATACGTAGGAGGAAATAGTAAAGAGTCTGAGGAAAAATGTCATGTCAAGACATGCTAAATATTTTTATTACATCACCATGTTAAACCTTTTTTTTTCCTACCACTTTTAATGCTTAAGTCCCTGGATTATTAAAATATATATAAATACCTTTTCATGTTGGATTCAAAAATAGTTTTCATGTATCTTAGTAGCAGATATTCAAGCAGGTATAAAATATGCTGAATGGAAGGGCAAAGTTTAGCATTATTATTTCAAAAGAAAATTTTCAATAATTATATATGGTATTCTCCAAGTAACTAGAGAAAAGGCTCTGAGGAAAGAAGGCAATGACAGTGATAAAATAACATATAATTGGTTTGTGCCTACATATATTCTGGGTGCTGTGTCTGTATTTGCCCAGTTTGTATACACTCTCTATCACTATTTTATGTCACAAGGAATGGAATTAAAGACTAAAAAGAGACTAGAGATATTTAGTCAGTTCCACCCCAAATCCATCCCTCAAAAAGATAGAGATGTTTGTGTGATAGGGAAAAAAAGGTGTGTTTTTAAGCACCATGTAATAGGAAACTAGCAGACAGCCACAGTGAACATAGGAGCATGGTGAATGATTTCAGCCTCCTGCTGAAATATCTTTTGGTCTGTTGAAATTTGACCTAGGTGAAGTGTTCATGGAAACCCTCAGAGTCACTTTACGAAGCTTTCTTAGGGTGACTTGACACTCTAGAAACTAAGACTCCTTGGTGATTTTAGCCCTCATAACATCAAGGCAGAGCCACTTGTTGGGTGTTATCTCTTTGCATCTATCCCTGTATATTTGTTTCTGTTTTTTAATCATAACAAAGGAGAGAAACTTACATTAATTAGAGTATAATCTAAGATGCTGTAACAAAGAGATTTTAAAATACAGAGACTCAAAAAGGAAGGCATACAGGAGTTTCTCTTCTGTAAGGTCAAGGAATATAGGTAACTTCATTTTTCCCTGGTTTCCCTAGAATATGATCCCTATCTGCCTAGTAAAAGCATGATTACCAGCACTGTCTTCATCCCAGGCTGAACTGGTGATAGGGTGGTCATAAGTAAGGAGAAGAAGCAACTGTCTTAATAAAGATATGACCTGAATTACTTACATTACTTTCTTTCACATCCCATTGACTGGAACTTAGTCATATGGCCACTCCTAGCTGCAAAGGACTCTGGGAAGTATAGTTGGAAATAGACAATTATGTGTCCAGCTAAAAGTAAGTGGTAATGGTGGGGTTCAGAGAAGGCAATGGTACCCCACTCCAGTACTCTTGCCTGGAAAATCCCATGGACGGAGGAGCCTGGTAGGCTGCAGTCCATGGCATCGTTAGAGTCGGACATGACTGAATGACTTCACTTTCACTTTTCACTTTCATGCTTTGGAGAAGGAAATGGCAATCCACTCATGTGTTCTTGCCTGGAGAATCCCAGGGACGGAGGAGCCTGGTGGGCTGCCGTCTATGGGGTTGCACAGAGTCGGACACGACTGAAGCGACTTAGCAGCAGCAGCAGCAGCAGCAGCAACCCTAGATGGATCTCTAAGAGGAACTCGAAGTGTTTGGAAAATGCTATGCACTGAATTGTTAGTGTTTCTACATAAGATGAAGAAGCTCTGAGGAGAGCCTTTCAGTACTTTGAAGTTACGTAGTAATGCAGTTCGGAGAAGACAATGGCACCCTACTCCAGCACTCTTGCCTGGAAAATCCCATGGACGGAGGAGCCTGGTGGGCTGCAGTCCACGGGGTTGCTTGGAGTCGGACACGACTGAGCGACTTCACTTTCACTTTTCACTCTCATGCATTGGAGAAGGAAATAGCAAACCACTCCAGCACTCTTGCCTGGAAAATCCCATGGATGGAGGAGTATGGTAGGCTGCAGTCCATGGGGTCGATAGGAGTTGGACACGACTGAGTGACTTCACTTTCACTTTTCACTCTCATGCATTGGAGAAGGAAATAGCAAACCACTCCAGTGTTCTTGCCTGGAGAATTCCAGGGACGGGGAGCCTGGTAGGCTGCCGTCTATGGGGTCGCACAGTGTCGGACACGACTGAAGCAACTCAGCAGCAGCAGCAGCAGCAGTAATGCAGTTAAGTAATTGATGCATATTCTACTTTTCCCACCAGTCCTTCCAGTATCTTCCACACTAGGGCAGGCTTATATCCTGCACAGAGTCGGACACGACTGAAGTGACTTAGCGGCAATGGTGGGGTTTTCTATTACCAAAGGAAAGAAGAGTATATAGAATGAGTATTGGAGTGGTCTCTGTTAGAACGGTCTCTGACAGTTTTGATCTTCTCTAATTCAGATTCCTGATTTTCTTTATTTCTTCTCCTCTTTACTTTTCTCTCTCCTCTTTATTCTTTTTTCTTCTTTGCTTATTGCTTCCTTTCCTTATTTTAATCTACAGTAATGACAATGCTAATGTTCAATGTAAATAGCTAGTGTTCATGAGTAGCCTGTGCTCTGTAGGAAGTTGGTAGAAAAGAAAAGAATTGAAAGAGAAAGAGAGAAAAAGGGCAGGAGAGAGAGGAAGAAAGATGGAAATAAGAAAGAGGAAGGAAGGAAAGATAGAGAAAAAGAGAAAAAGAAATGAAAAGAAAATGAAGGAAATGAAATGAGAATGTAAGCCTTAGGAAAGCTGGAATTTTTGTCTGTTTTGTTCACAGCTATATCTCTACAATATGGAATATTGCCCAGCTCATTATTAGTGCTCAAAAAAGTTTGTTAAATGAACAAATGAATGGGTTTATTTTTCCATCTCAGGATTTGTCTTCAGATTTCCAGCTTATCCAACATATGCACTAGTTTTCCATTTGAAAAATCTTTCCTGAGTGCAATGTAGTAGGAATTTGCTGCCGGCAAATTCAACTTGCTGCTGCTGCTTTTGCTAAGTCACTTCAGTCGTGTCTGACTCTGTGCGACCCCAGAGACGACAGCCCACCAGGCTCCCCTGTCCCTGGGATTCTCCAGGCAAGAACACTGGAGTGGGTTGCCATTTCCTTCTCCAATACTTAGTATTATCTTAAACTTCCACATAATAGTCAGACTTAACTTTGTTTTAGTTTGGATTTCATCTTTGAATAAGATTATAATTAGTTGTTTCTCTAAGGGATAGTTGACATAGAATTATTTTGTAAAAGAAAAAGTGTACAGGAGGCAACCTGTACCTTAAACATAATTTGGCTTTTCTTTGACGGGAAGGTGGTTGGTAAAACTTGGGTTTCCTGCCCTCTTTTCAAGCAGAACAGATTCACTCTTATCATTTTAGCAGATTGGGTTCATTAATAAATTTTCTTGAAAAAAAAAGTGGTCTTATTCTAACAAAAGTTTAGAGTCCTTCCATTGAACCCAACTTCCTTAATTCGTAGCTGAAAACATAGAGGCCTAGAGAGAATTAATTTTTCAGAGATTTCTAAAGCAGAGCCTGGTCCAGAATTCGTCTCCTTACCCCTGGACTGGATATCTTCCCACTGTGCATGTACTGGCTCCAAAGTATCCTTATATCAGTGATTTAGCGACTTTGTTCAAAAGGTGAGTAGTTATCTTTTTTGGAATAATATGATGAAGTTTGGTATAAAATAGGAAACCAAATTCTTCCAATAGTTATTGTCTCATAAAAACCAGATAACATGTATGATAAATATTGGTTCAAACATGTTATTCCTCCATTGTTTTGTATTATCAATTATTATTATTATTGGTGAATGGTTGTTTGAGAATGAAGTATTTTCATTGTCATGGCTTTAACTGACAATTTAAAAAAATATTTCTTTCTTTATTTCATTTGGCTGCACCAGGTCTTAGCTGTGGCAAGCAGAATCTCCCATCTTCATGGCATCATGAGGGGTCGTTTGGTTGTGGCATTGCCTGGCAGTTGTTGAGTGCAGTATGGTGTGGTCCCTTATATCACTGAATCGTGGTTCTGTAGAGGTTGTGTGGGTGGAGATGACCCAGGCCCAGCACAGGGACTGACTTCCAGAGAAATGAGTGACCCCATCACTTTCTGTTCTGAACTCTTCAACCCAAGCAGCAGGTACCTTCCTTGTGTCTTTATCATAGAAAATGATCTCCACATCCTGTGATTTAGGTTCTGAGAAATAAAAGATGAAGACTCCTTCATGCTTTGAAGGTCCTGTTGTGTAGTTGCTAAGTCATGTCTGACTCTTCTGTGACCCAATGGATTGTGACCTAGTAGCGTCCTTTGTCCATGGGATTTTCCAGACAAAAATACTGGAGTGGGTTGCCATTTCCTTCTCCAGGGAATCTTCCTGACCCAGGGATCAAACTCATGTCTCCTGCATTACAGGTGGATTCTTTACCACTGATCCACCTGGGAAGCCCCTTGAAGGCCCTGCAAGTGCCATATTTTGAATGGATGAACTTAATATTTCATTAATTGAATGATACTCACCTGTTCTCTATGAGCTTATTAGGTAATTCTGGCATTAAATAAATGTGAAAGTTACCTTCATCCTACTATTTACTATTTGATTTTGCATTTAATAATAAAGCAAGTTCTCTAGGGACTAGTTTTCTGGCTAACTAATGCCTTTGCAAACCAATATAACCTCTTAACATAAAACATAAGTAATAGAACTTCAGAGGAAATGAACTCTTGGATTCCCTGGAGCATGATTATAAAGTCTGAAGTAGTGTTCACAAACTATTGTTTTACAGCAATTTTATTTTTTTTTCACAAGTGTGAAAATGTTCTTCATGGAAAGCACAGGTCAACTTAAAGTCAGAAGTGCTGGTTCTTGTAATATGATGTTATAAAGAAACCTCATAAGATATTTAATAAAATTGTGATAGTTTACTTTCATTATATACATTTAAGCTGTTTTGGTTTTAGACATGCAGTGTTAATTTTCACATATCTGTGAGAAATCGAAATAGAAAAATATTATTTATCAAATTTCTGTATTTATTTTCTTTTATAAAGACCTCAGATTATAAAAAGAGTCAATTCTATGGCAGTTTTGCAATGTGAAAAAAAATTGTGATGCACCGAAGGTACAATCCTTATCATTATTTCCCACTCTGAGAGATGTCTCAGGAACCATGAAAAAGTCCAGGCTGAAAAAAAACCAAGTGACTTGTAAAGTTGGTTAGAAATAGAGCTGAGGCTAACAGATGAGTTTGCTAACTACATGACATTGTTTACTTTCACAACCACTCTTTATGACAGGTAAAGATAAAACGATTTTTCAAAAAGCCAAAGTTGCATTTATGTATCTTGGCTTCATATTCCACATGCTAATGACTAACAGATCATATTTCACTGGAGCAAAAAATTAAGGGAATTCCACAAAACTGATCCATGTTTTTATGTACCTAGAGGTTTTTTCTCCCTTCTTCTTTCCTGTTTTCTCTTCCTTTCTCCTTTCCTTCTTTCCCTTAGTCCTTTCTTTTTTTCAGTTTAACCAGAGATTTATTGCTTAATTGAAGCAGAGTTAGTTGTTACAGCAATTTTTCTTCTCAAATAAAGATAGAATAATTCACACCATTGTAATTTCTATCCTTGTCTCAGTTTGAAGCATTTATTAAACTCCCCCCACTCATGCAATATATTGTGAACTGCAAAGCTGTAAATTTCATGGGGATCAACTAAATGAAACATTTCAATTTATAGTTAAGGAAACTATAACCCAAACTCTGCTTTTACAAAGTGGGACAAAATGTAAGAAAAAGATACAATGAATATACTTATTTTCTTCCCTTATTTACAAAGAACTGAGTACATTTAGTGAGATAATAAATTAAAGAGGAGCAAAGGACAGTGATAGACTGATAAAATGACCAATAAGTCAGAAAGTAGCATGTGGCAAAGTGAATGGATAGAAATCAGGGAACAAAAACTTGAAAACCGGGGAGAAATACAAAAAAGATAAAAAGGATTTAATACCTTTATCCATTTTAGATGATCTTTCTCTTGTTTTTGTGAATTTCCATACCAAAAAGCCAGAACACAAAGGAATATGCTGTCTCTCTCCCCTTTCACACACACGATACAACTCATACCTTTAATCCCTACTATGTGCATTATTTTCCTGAATTTCAACTTATTTCTGTAGCAGCAAGGTCACAGTGTGCTTTTTCTTATTTTTTAAAAAACCATAGCTTTTCTTTCTGATGAATTACTTAGCAGAGGAAGGCAATGGCACCCCACCCCAGTACTCTTGCCTGGAAAATCCCATGGACGGAGGAGCCTGGTAGGCTCGTCCATGGGGTCGCTAAGAGTCGGACACAACTGGGCGACTTCACTTTCACTTTTCACTTTCATGCATTGGAGAAGGAAATGGCGACCCACTCCAGTATTCTTGCCTGGAGAATCCCAGGGACAGAGGAGCCTGGTGGGCTGCCGTCTATGGGGTCGCACAGAGTCGGACACGACTGAAGTGACTTAGCAGCAGCAGCAACTAGCTTTTTAAACTGAATTTTAAATAACAAAACAGTTTATTATTTTCTTCTGCTCATTTTTCTTGCTTATATGGGAATAATGAGTCAGCCATAAAGTGGATATTATATAATGAAATTAGCAAAGCTTCCTTTTCAAGTTACTTGTCACAGTTTCTAGTTCAGTAATGACGTTTAAGAGTGACAATGGTTTGTTTGTACTCTATCCTGACACCAAGGTTTCTATCACAAATGTTTGTTTTATAAGAATAAAAAAGGCATTATATCCTCAAGGAAATGAGTCCTCTAACAAATCTAAAGCATGTACCTTCATACTCTGTTCATGACGGGAGTTCCACAGTTATAGAAGCTCCCTAGGCAGCTCTCTGATGTCTGTAACACTGCAAAATATCTTACATTTATACTCTTCTTTATAATGCCTTAATAATATCATCTTGGGAGGCAAAAATAGAGTATTCCCATTTTACAGATGGAATTATGGATAACAAAGCTTAGGAGCCTTGCTTATGGAAGTAGAATAGGGCTTTTCTAAAAGTTTGACCCTATAGTTTATTGCCCAAACTTGAATACTATTGATAATGAAAGGATTACTACTAAAAATAGGAAAAGGAGTACGTCAAGGCTGTATATTATCACCCTGCTTATTTAACTTCTATGCAGAGTACATCATGAGAAACGCTGGACTGGAAGAAACACAAGCTGGAATCAAGAGTGCCGGGAGAAATATCAATAACCTCAGATATGCAGATGACACCACCCTTATGGCAGAAAGTGAAGAGGAACTAAAAAGCCTCTTGATGAAAATGAAAGTGGGGAGTGAAAAAGGTGGCTTAAAGCTCAACATTCAGAAGACAAAGATCATGGCATCTGGTCCCATCACTTCATGGGAAATAGATGGGGAAACAGTGGAAACAGTGTCAGACTTTATTTTTTCTGGACTCCAAAATCACTGCAGATGGTGACTGCAGCCATCAAATTAAAAGACGCTTACTCCTTGGAAGGAAAGTTATGACCAACCTAGATAGCATATTGAAAAGCAGAGACATTACTTTGCCAACAAAGGTTCGTCTAGTCAAGGCTATGGTCTTTCCTGTGGTCATGTATGGATGTGAGAGTTGGACTGTGAAGAAAGCTGAGCACTGAAGAATTGATGCTTCTGAACTGTGGTGTTGGAGAAGACTCTTGAAAGTCCCTTGGACTGCAAGGAGATCCAAGGAGATCCATTCTGAAGGAGATCAGCCCTGGGATTTCTTTGGAAGGAATGATGCTGAAGCTGAAACTGCAGTACTTTGGCCACCTCATGCAAAGAGTTGACTCATTGGAAAAGACTCTGATGGTGGGAGGGATTGGAGGCAGGAGGAGAAGGGGACGACAGAGGATGAGATGGCTGGATGGCATCACTGACTCGATGGATGTGAGTTTGAGTGAACTCTGGGAGTTGGTGATGGACAGGGAGGCCTCGCGTACTGTGATTCATGGGGTCGTGAAGAGTCGGACACTACTGAGCAACTGAACTGAATTGAACTTAGACAATACTTAGGAGCTTGGACTGTCCTGAGGGAAACTGAGACCTATGGTCACTTTTACTATGATCCAACACTGATTCTCATGTTTGTTCATTTCTCAGTGTTTCTCAGACTTCCCCTCTGTTCTCACTATGTGCAAATAAATATAATAGTTACATTATGAGAAGGAATGGCAGAGTTTGAACTTCATTTAATAACTTGGGCTCTGGGTATACCTCGAGCATCTTAGCCTTTCTCTGCCTCAGTTTCTTCCTTAGTGAAATGGGAATGATAATAATAATACTCACATTTTAGGGACGTTATATGGATTGAGTGAGTAAAATTCTTGGACTAGTGTCTAGTATTTAGTAAGTACCATGTTGTTGTTCAGTTGCTAAATCGTTTCTGACTCTGTAACCCGATGGACTGTAGCACACCAGGCTCCCCTGTCCCCTACTATCTCCTAGAGTTTGCTCAAATTCATGTCCACCAAGTTGGTGATGTTATCTAACCAACTTATCCTCTGCCATTCTCTTCTTTCACCTTCAATCTTTCCCAGCATCAGGGTCTATTCAAATGAGTCAGCTGTTTGCATCAGGTGGCCAAAGTATTGGAACTTCAGCTTCACTTCCAGTCCTTCCAATGAATATTCAGAGTTGATTTCCTTTCGTATTGACTGGTTTGATCTCCTTGCAGTCCAGTGGACTCTCAAACGTCTTCTCCAACACCACAGTTCAAAAGCATCAGTTCTTTGGCACTCAGCCTTTTTATGGTCCAGTTCTCACATCTGTACATAACTACTAGAAAAACCATAGATTGGACTATACAGACCTTTGTTGGCAAGTGATGTCTCTGCTTTTTAATACATTGTCTAGATTGGTCATAGCTTTCCTTCCAAATATATGGAAAGCATCTCTTATAATAATGTCGTGGCTGTAGTCACTGTCTGCAGTGATTTTGGAGCCTAAGAAAATAAAATCTGCCACTACTTTCACTTTTTCATCAAAATTACAATATATACATTACTTGCACTATTTTGATCAAGAATATAAATAAATAATTGTAAAGATAAAAAAAGAAGATATACAATGCAATATTTGGAGTTGCTCACACTTAGGTTCTTATCAACTATATGGTTTTTGCAAATTACTTAATCTCTTAGAGCTTTGAATTCTGAATCTGGAAAAATAGGAAAAAAATATGCTTACTTCCATGTGAAGGTTAAAGAAGATACAGAGAGGTTCCTAGTATACAGCCTGTCGTTATTGATGCCCAGCAAATAGTAATTATTAACACCCTGATTATAGAACTAAAAGAATGTAAAAAGCATCTTAGAACAAAACTTTCTTACCTAAGGGGAGAAAAAGAAGCCTGCAAGGTCTACCAAAATAAGTGAGGAATAATAAGGATAAAGCACTATCCTTCTGGAGTTCAAATTCCATTTATGACTGCTGAACTGAGACTGCTAAGAATAAAAAGCCTTAAAAAGACTCGAGAGAATTCTTGGGACAACAAATGACTGTTACAACGGAATATTGTGATGTGTTAAGTGTAAATTACTGAGAAGCATATGGATTAAATTTCCTTTCAGCAATGCCCTGGTTTCAACATTAACGGGAAAGAGAAATGAGAACAGGGCTCTCCCGAGTTAAGCAGTCTCTGATGTTTGCCCCAGCAGGGTTTTAGGTGGACTCACAAAGCAAAGACTGAGAAGTGCATCCTGGGGAAGGTCAGGAATAGAAGAATCAGGGATGGACATTGTACCCTCAGCTCCAGCTTTGGTGAAGTCCAAAGATTACATGTCAGTGTGGCCTCAACTCCAGCATATGAAAAACATTTTAAGTCCCATTAGGAGGAGTTTGGGAGAAGGAAATGGCAATCCACTCCGGTATTCTTGCCTGGAGAATCCCAGGGACAGAGGAGCCTTGTGGGCTGCCGTCTATGGGGTCGCAGAGTCAGACACGAATGAAGTGACTTAGCAGAAGCAGCAGCAGCAGCAGGAGTTTAGGTAATAGCTATCAGCCCAGAAGATAGTTGATCATCTTTTCTTCATGTGAATGGTAAAATTAAAAACTCTTCCTGTTAAAGAAGCTAGAGGATTCCCCAGATATCCAAAAGCAAAGAGTTCCTATGAAACCTTTCCTAAGTGTTGTAAAGTGAAAGAAGCAATAACCTTAGGACACACCTTGCTAAAGGTTGCACACAAATAATTGAGATAGGGCTCAGATACTCACAGACACAACAATTCAAGGCTGAGTCTAATTCCCTGGGAAGGAGCTTGGTGGTGACATTCTCCTCACTCGGGGGTGCTGTTACACTTCCTGCAAAACCAACAATGAACGCTATTTTTGCTTTTCATCTTTTTGAATAAAAGCAAAAGTCTTTGGAGTTCTTTCAGTTAGCGAAAACAGGTACTGATGTAGGTCTTTGATAATAGCGAAGACAAGTATTGAGGAAGTTTGAAAAGCAGGGGTTAATGGTAATGTCCTGAAAACCCAAACCTCTTTGCAGCAAAAATGAACTTGAAAAGAAATATGGTTGTGTTCTGTCCTTTTATAGACAACAGATTTGAGACTCAAGTAGCTGAGATGGCATGCTTAATATTCCCCAGGTGGTTAGTGACAGAGCTGTGACAAGAAACCAGATCATCTAAGGAATTTTACACTCAAGAAAATGACTTCATCAAAGCCACACCCAAGGTAAAGTGGGCGCTGAGGGCATTTCAACCAACATCTGTCTGGCTCCAGAGACTATACGCTTTCTACAACTCCAGACTACTGCTTTAGATTAATTAGATGCTAAAGCTGAAACTCCAGTACTTTGGCCACCTCATGCAAAGAGTTGACTCATTGGAGAAGACTCTGATGCTGGGAGGGATTGGGGGCAGGAGGAAAAGGGGACGACAGAGGATGAGATGGCTGGATGGCATCACTGACTCGATGGACATGAGTCTCAGTGACCTCCGGGAGTTGGTGATGGACAGGGAGGCCTGGCGTGCTGTGATTCATGGGGTTGCAAAGAGTTGGACACGACTGAGCGACTGATCTGATCTGATCTGATCTGAAAGCTGAAACTCCAGTACTTTGGCCACCTCATGCGAAGAGTTGACTCATTGGAAAAGACTCTGATGCTGGGAGGGATTGGGGGCAGGAGGAGAAGGGGACGACAGAGGATGAGATGGCTGGATGGCATCACCGACTCGATGGACATGAGTTTGGGTAAACTCCAGGAGTTGGTGATGGACAGGGAGGCCTGGCGTGCTATTATTCATACGGTCACAAAGAGTTGGACACGACTGAGTGACTGAACTGAACTGATGACCAAGGTATCATATGTTCATGTTAAATTATGACAGTAGAGAAACATACTAAATGAAAGCAGAGTCTTCCTCCTTTTCAGTGACCTTATGCTGTCTGTCCCCCCAAAGCCCTCTATTTATATTTCCTAGAGGTAAATGCTATAAACATTTTTTAGTATTTTCAGAAACTGTAAGTATATCTTTAAAAAATGTTTTTATTTGAAAAAAAGCTCAAACTTGCAAAAAAGTTGCAAGAATGATAGAAATTTTATCCAGATTCAATGCAATTGACATTTTGGCTAAGTTTCTTTATCATCTATTCTCTATGTCCACCTCTCTATCTGTCTACCTATTTATCTGTCCATCCATCCATCAACTGATACTATTTTTGTCTGAACCAATTGAGAGTAAGTAGTTAACACCCTGGCCCTTTACTTTCTGTCTTAGTCTGTTGGGTTGTTGTAACAGAATACCATAGACTAGGCGGCTTATAGATAACAGAAATTTATTTCTCACAATTCTGGAGCTGAAAAGTCCAAAATCAAGATGTCTGCTGATTCAGTGTCTGGTGAGGGCCTGCTTCCTGATTCATAGATGATTTTCTGTCTTCTTACTCTGTCCTCACAAAGCAGAAAGGGATGAGGGAGTCCTCTGGATCCCTTTTGTAAGAGAACTGATCCCACTCATGAGAGCTCTGTCCTCATGACCTCCATCCTCACGACGTCTTCCCAAAGGTCACCAATGCAGAGATGCAGGTTCGATCTCTGGGTTGGGAAGATCCCTTGGAGGAGGGCATGGCAACCCACTTCTGTATTCTTGCCTAGAGAATGCCATGGACAGAGAAGTCTAGTGGGCTACAGTTCATGGGGTTGCAAAGTTGAACATGACTTAGCACACAGGCATGCACCATGCTGCTATAGCACTCTTCAATGTAGTATATTTATCTAGTTGCATGTGTGTGTGTGTATGTACATCTGTGCATATATATGAATGTTTGTGTGTACTTATGGATATGTGTGAATGTTTCAGCAAGCATGTATATCTGTGTATAAACTTGTTTATCTGTGGAATAATTCCTTAAAAGAGAATTTATGAGTCAAACAAATTTGTTTTTTATGTTCTTACAGATGTTACGATTTCCCTCTAGTTTTTGTTTTCAGTGCAGTGTATTTTGTCTTCGGTATAGTGCTTATATCTCCCAGTCCTCACCAACTGGACACAGTCAAAGGTTTTCATCTTTTCCATACTAGTAGGGATCATCTTCGGAGAAGGCAGTGGCACCCCACTCCAGTACTTTTGCCTAGAAAATCCCATGGACAGAGTAGCCTGGTGGGCTGCAGTCCATGGGGTCGCTAGAGTCGGGCACAACTGAGCGACTTCACTTTCCCTTTTCACTTTTATGCATTGGAGAAGGAAATGGCAACCCACTCCAGTGTTCTTGCCTGGAGAATCCTAGGGACGGGAAGCCTGGTGGGCTGCCGTCTATGGGGTCGCACAGAGTCGGACACGACTGAAGTGACGCAGCAGCAGCAGCAGGGATCATCTTAGGGCTTCCCTGATGGTCAGTGGTAAAGAATCTGCCTGCTAATGCAGGAGATGCAAGAGACGCAGGCTCAATGTCTGCATTGGGAAGATCTCCTGAAATAGGAAATGGCAACCTACTCCAGTACTTTTGCCTAGAAAATTTCATGGACAGAGGAACCTGGTGGGCTGTAGTCCATGGGGTCGCAGAGTCCAATGCAACTGAGCATGTAGCATGTAGGGATCATCTCAGCTGGATGGCAATGAGGCATATCCACCTTTTTCCAAGTCTGGCATGTAAAGTATCTGTTTTGTTTGATTGTTGCAGTGCTACTAGTATTGTCCTTCATGAGACCCGCGTCTGGTGAATGGAGAGACTGATCACAAGGTGGTTACTTATATCTGTAGGGAAAAAATACCTTATCATTTTCTCTTACCTTTATTGAGATATAATTGACAAACAGAAATTGTACATACTTAATGTGTATGATGTAACGTTCTGATATATGTGAATGGTTACCACAATCATGCTAATGAACACATCTGCCACCTCACACAGTTATTTTTTGTGTGTGAGAGTAACTGAGATCTACTCTCTTAGCAAATATCAAGTATTCAATACAATATTGTTAACTGTGTTTATCATGTTGTACATTAGAACTCCAAAACTTGTTTATGTTGCATATCTGAAGCTTTGTACCCTTTGAACATTTCCCCATTTCCCTCACCCTGTAGTCTCTGGAAACCACTTCTCTACTCTGCTTCTAAGTGCTATACTTTTCTAGATTCCACTTATAAGTGAGAACATGCAGTATTTGTCTTTCTGTATCTGGCTTATTGCACTTAGTATAATGTCCTTCATGTTCATCCATGTTGTCACAAGTGACAGGATTTTCTCTTCTTAAAGGCTGGATATTATTCCATTGAATAATTCTGTTCTTTTTAAAGGCTGGATATTATTCCATTCCATTTCACAATGGAATAATACATAATATGTCACATTTTCTTTAGCCATTCATCTATTGATGAATGCTTAGGTTGTTTCCTTTTCTTAGCTATTTGAATAATACTGCAGTGAACATGGGTGTTCAGATATCTCTTCAAGATACTGATTACATTTCCTTTGGATATATACCCAGTGGTGGGATTGCTGGGTCATATGGTAGTTCTATTTTCAAGTTTTTAAGGAACTATCCTACTGTTTTCATAGCAGCATCATTTTGCATTCCCACCAACAGTGTACAGGGGTTCTAGTTTCTCTGCAACCTCACCAACACTTGTTATATTTTAATTTTTTTAGTAATAGCCATTCTGATAGATGTAAGGTGATATCTCGTTGTGGTTTTGATTTGCACTTCTCTAATGAGTACCAACAAAGATTCGTCTAGTCAAGGCTATGGTTTTTCCTGTGGTCATGTATGGATGTGAGAGCTGGACTGTGAAGAAGGCTGAGTGCCGAAGAATTGATGCTTTTGAACTGTGGTGTTGGAGAAGACTCTTGAGAGTCCCTTGGACTGCAAGGAGATCCAACCAGTACCTTCTGAAGGAGATCACCCCTGGGATTTCTCTGGAAGGAATGATGCTGAAGCTGAAACTTCAGTACTTTAGCCACCTCATGCGAAGAGTTGACTCATTGGAGAAGTCTCTGATACTGGGAGGGATTGAGGGCAGGAGGAGAAGGGGATGACAGAGGATGAGATGGCTGAATGGCATCACTGACTCGATAGATGTGAGTCTGAGTGACCTCCGGGAGTTGGTGATGGACAGGGAGGCCTGGCGTGCTGCAGTTCATGAGGTCACAAAGAGTCGGACATGATTGAGTGACTGATCTGATCTGATCTGAATGAGTACTAATGTTGAGCATTTTTTCGTATACTTGTATATCTTCCTTTAAGAAATATCTATTCAGATCATTTGCCCATATTTTAATTGGATTATTTGTTTTCTTGTTATTGAGTTCTTTGAGTTCCTTATGTATTGGGTTGGTCAAAAAGTTCATTTAGGTTTTTCCATAAGATGTTATAGGAAAAACTGCAAATGAACTTTTTGGTCAACTCAATATTTTAGATATTGGTCTCCTGTCAGATGGTTTGCAAATATTTTCTCTCATTCTGTAGATTGTCTTTTCACTTTGTTGTTTCCTTTGCTGTGCAAAGCTTTTTAGTTAGATTCAGTTCCACTTTTTATTTTTGCTTTTGTTGCCTGTGCTCAGGGGTTCATATTCAAAAAATAATTTCCTAGACCAATGTCAAGAAACTTTTTCTTTATATTTTCTAGTGGTTTTACAGTTTCACTGCTTACATTTAAGTCTTTAATCCATTTTGAATTGATTTTTGTGTATGGTATGAAATGAGTCCAGTTTCATTCTTCTGCATATGAATATCCAGTTTTCTCAACATCATTTATTGAAAAGACGATCCTTAACTTTTTGCGTGTTCTTGGCACCTTTGTCAAAGATCAGGTGACTGTAGATGTGTAGATTTGTTTTTAGGCTCTCTATTCTGTTCCATTGATGTACATAATCTATGTTTAGGCTCGTACCTTACTGTTTTGATTACTATGACTTTGTAGTATACATTGAAATCAGGCAGAAGAATAATGTCTGTAGCTTTGTTCTTGGTCAAGATTACTTTGTCTAGTCAGGGTCCTGTCTGATACCAGATGAATTTTAGGATCGATTTTTCTGGTTTTATCAAAGAATGCTTTTAGAATTTTGTTAGGAATTGCATTGAATATGTATATTGCTTTGGGTAGTATGAATATTTTAAACATGTAATTCTTGATTGAAGTCTGTTAGGAGAGAAATCTTTAAAATCTAAATTCCAAGGCTTCTCGGATGGCTCAGTGGTAAAGAATCTGCCTGCCGATGCAGGAGACATGAGATCAATCTCCAATCCTGGAGGATTCCACATGCCACGAAGCAATTAAGCCTACGCACCACAACTGTTGACCCTGCGCTGTAGAGCCTGTGATCCACAACTACTGAGTCCATGTGCTGCAACTACCGAAGCTAATGTATTCAAGAGCCTGTGCTCTGCAACAGGAGAAACTACTGCAGTGAGAAGTCTCCACACTGCAACTGGAGAAAAGCCTGTGTACCAACGAAGACCCAGCACAGCCAAAAGTAAAAATAAATAAATTAACTTTTAAAAAGATAAATTCCCCTCTTGACTATGTTGTTGCGGAATGGGAATGTTATCTAGGATCTTGAGACATTTTAGTAGAAAGCTAATGATATATAGTATAAACATAGATTAATAAAAATGTACATTTTAGTAGAAAGCTAATGATATGTAGTATCAGATCAGATCAGTCGCTCAATCGTGTCCGACTCTTTGCGACCCCATGAATTGCAGCACGCCAGGCCTCCCTGTCCATCACCAACTCCCGGAGTTCACTGAGACTCATATCCATCGAGTCAGTGATGCCATCCAGCCATCTCATCCTCTGTCGTTCCCTTCTCCTCCTGCCCTCAATCCCTCCCAACATCAGAGTCTTCTCCAATGAGTCAACTCTTCGCGTGAGGTGGCCAAAGTACTGGAGTTTCAGCTTCAGCATCATTCCTTCCAGAGAAATCCCAGGGGTGATCTCCTTCAGAAGGTACTGGTTGGATCTCCTTGCAGTCCAAGGGACTCTCAAGAGTCTTCTCCAACACCACAGTTCAAAAGCATCAATTCTTCGGCACTCAGCCTTCTTCACAGTCCAGCTCTCACATCCATACATGACGACAGGAAAAACCATAGCCTTGACTAGGTGAACCTTTGTTGGCAAAGTAATGTCTCTGCTTTTGAATATGTGATCTAGGTTGGTCATAACTTTCCTTCCAAGGAGTAAGCGTCTTTTAATTTCATGGCTGCAGTCATCATCTGCAGTGATTTTGGAGCCCAGAAAAATAAAGTCTGACACTATTTCCACTGTTTCCCCATCTATTTCCCATGAAGTGATGGGACCAGATGCCATGATGTTCATTTGCTGAATGTTGAGCTTTAAGCCAACTTTTTCACTCTCCTCTTTCATTTTCATCAAGAGGCTTTTTAGTTTCTTTTCACTTTCTGCCATAAGATTGGTGTCATCTGCATATCTGAGGTTATTGATATTTCTCCCGGCAATCTTGATTCCAGCTTGTGTTTCTTCCAGTCCAGCGTTTCTTATGATGTACTCTGCATATAAGTTAAATAAACAGGGTGACAATATACAGCCTTGATGTACTCCTTTTCCTATTTGGAACCAGTCTGTTGTTCCATGTTCAGTTCTGTTGCTTCCTGACCTGCATACAAATTTCTCAAGAGGCAGATCAGGTGGTCTGGGATTCCCATCTCTTTCAGAATTTTCCACAGTTTATTGTGATCCACACAGTCAAAGGTTTTGGCATAGTCAATAAAGCAGAAATAGATGTTTTTCTGGAACTCTCTTGCTTTTTCCATGATCCAGCAGATGTTGGCAATTTGATCTCTAGTTCCTCTGCCTTTTCTAAAACCAGCTTGAACATCATGATGTTCACAGTTCACATATTGCTGAAGCCTGGCTTGGAGAATTTTGAGCATTACTTTACTAGCATGTGAGATGAGTGCAATTGTGCAGTAGTCTGAGCATTCTTTGGCATTGCCTTTTTTTGGGATTGGAATGAAAACTGATCTTTTCCAGTCCTGTGGCCACTGCTGAGTTTTCCAAATTTGCTGGCATATTGAGTGCAGCACTTTCACAGCATCATCTTTCAGGATTTGGAATAGCTCAACTGGAATTCTATCACCTCCACTAGCTTTGTTCGTAGGGATGCTTTCTAAGGCCCACTTGACTTCACATTCCAGGATGTCTGGCTCTAGGTCAGTGATCACACCATCGTGATTATCTGGGTCGTGAAGATCTTTTTTGTACAGTTCTTCTGTGTATTCTTGCCACCTCTTCTTAATATCTTCTGCTTCTGTTAGGTCCATACCATTTCTGTCCTTTATCGAGCCCATCTTTGCATGAAATGTTCCTTTGGTATCTGATTTTCTTGAAGAGATCTCTAGTCTTTCCCATTCTGTTGTTTTCCTCTATTTCTTTGCATTGATCGCTGAAGAAGGCTTTCTTATCTCTTCTTGCTATTCTTTGAAACTCTGCATTCAGATGTTTATATCTTCCCTTTTCTTCTTTGCTTTTCGCTTCTCTCCTTTTCACAGCTATTTGTAAGGCCTCCCCAGACAGCCATTTTGCTTTTTTGCATTTCTTTTCCATGGGGATGGTCTTGATCCCTGTCTCCTGTACAATGTCACGAACCTCATTCCATAGTTCATCAGGCACTCTATCTATCAGATCTAGGCCCTTAAATCTATTTCTCACTTCCACTGTATAATCATAAGGGATTTGATTTAGGTCATACCTGAATGGTCTAGCGGTTTTCCCTACTTTCTTCAATTTAAGTCTGAATTTGGCAATAAGGAGTTCATGGTCTGAACCACAGTCAGCTCCTGGTCTTGTTTTTGCTGACTGTACAGAGCTTCTCCATCTTTGGCTGCAAAGAATGTAATCGATCTGATTTCGGTGTTGACCATCTGGTGATGTCCATGTATAGAGTCTTCTCTTGTGTTGTTGGAAGAGGGTGTTTGTTATGACTAGTGCATTTTCTTGGCAAAACTCTATTAGTCTTTGCCCTGCTTCGTTCCGTATTCCAAGGCCAAATTTACCTGTTACTCCAGGTGTTTCTTGACTTCCTACTTTTGCATTCCAGTCCCCTATAATGAACAGGACATCTTTTTTGGGTGTTAGTTCTAAAAGGTCTTGTAGGTCTTCATAGAACCGTTCAACTTCAGCTTCTTCGGCGTTACTGGTTGGGGCATAGACTTGGATTACTGTGACATTGAATGGTTTGCCTTGGAAACGAACAGAGATCATTCTTTCATTTTTGAGATTGCATCCAAGTACTGCACTTCAGACTCTTTTGTTGACCATGATGGCAACTCCATTTCTTCTGAGTGATTCCTGCCTGCAGTAGTAGATATAATGGTCATCTGAGTTAAATTCACCCATTCCAGTCCATTTGAGTTCGCTGATTCCTAGAATGTCGACATTCACTCTCATAGATTAATAAAATTGTACATTTAGACAATGTACAAATCTTTTATGCTCTTGCTATATATTTGCTATATTCTGTGAAGAATGGGCTATAACAGAGTCTCCAAAACTGCTACAGTATCACTCCAACATTTCTGAGACAATTAATAAACTCAAGAGGAAATATTTGTTCATGGCAGATGGCCTTATAATTATTTTAAATATTTAGCTAGATGGCTTGATTTCTCTTTAAAATTATTACTGAAGTTATTTTGGAAGAAGGTCGTTAGGTAGAATTCCATTAATTTTTTTTTGTCATTGTTGAAGAAACCATTAATTTTTCCATTTATCCCTTATCCCTGCTTCCCCATACCCCCCACCCACCACGTGTAAGTCCTCTTCCCTCCTTTCCTCCTCTAGAAAAGAGATATGGATATTTTGAAAAGGAAGCCTCTTTTTCCATGCCATGAATTTTGCCCACAATGGGCTAATTGCCAAAGCAGTTGGCCACCTGTGGGAGTAATTAGTCACTTGTCAGTCCTTCTGAGGTTAGTCAATTGCAGTTGCAATTTATTATATAAAGTTTTGCATCCACAAATAACCATGGCTGTTAAAACCACCCATAGAGAAAAAAAAAAGGTGGACAGAAATTTTTTTTTAAGTTGGCATTTTGCTTAGCACTTATGAATGAAGCTTGGGTAACATTCAGTCCTATTCATTTTGTCCCAGTCATCAGACACTGGAGTTAGGGATACTGAAGAAAATGTATTCCAAAGTTGTCCTATTGGGAGGGGTGGACAGGAAATATGATTGTGTTTTCTTTGTAATTTTCCTTGATAAAATTAAAAGATGATCCTTGTTGGTTGTTTTAAGATTTTAGCCTTCTATGGTACAGATATGTATAATGTAAAATGAATATGTTTAAGGTGATTATAGCAAGAGCTTTGTTCTCGTGGGTGAGCAGCAATGTGATGGAAGTCATCTTGGTTAACCATTGTGCAGTTAATGTGGTTTGCTGGTGGGAGGATAAGGAGATGACAGAGGATGAGATGGTTGGATGACATCACCGACTCAATGGACATGAGTTTGAGTAAACTTGGGAGTTGGTGATGGACAGGGAGGCCTGGTGTGCTGCAGTCCATGGGGTTGCAGAGAGTCAGACATGACTGAGCGACTGAACTGAACTGTTGTGATTATATCCATGGGAGGAATTCTCCATTCTAATAATTGAATTCTATATACTGAATTGTCATTAAAAGTACCTTATGTGTTCCATAACACCTTATAGAAAAATCCAAATGAATGTTTTGGCCAATCCAATATTATCAATGGCTGCTATTATCAGTCATGATGCCAGGCAGTAAAGAGTATATAAAAAGATGAGCAAAAAATAATTCAAGTTAACTAATGTTTCTGTGTGTGTGTGTGTATTAGAAGCAGGGGAAATAAAAATTAGTATGTAAAAATATCAGGATTCTCTTGGGTACAAGGAAAACAGAATCTCACTGAAGTTGTCTTAAACAATGAAGTATATTTTTAGTATGTATTAGAATTGAAATGTTAAAAAATGAAGTTGGATAAATGTGAGACTTTTTTTTCCAGGAGCACAACACTGTCACCAAGGACCCAGATTCTTTGCATTTCTCTGCTCTGCTTTTTGTAGTGCCTGCTTCATCCTGAGGCTGGTTCCCACCATGGCTATAACAGGAACTGTTTTTCCCAGATGAACTCAGCAAATATCTCCTTGTGTGTCATTAGCCCAGACTGGGTCATGTACTTATTCCTAAAGAAATTACTGTGGCCAAGGGGTTGGATGCACTAACTGGCTTAAAGGCTAGTCAGTATTCTAGTCCTAGAGACAACTCCACTTAAATATTAGTTCAGTTCAGTCGCTCAGTCATGTCTGACTCTCTGCAACCCCATGAACCACAGCATGCCCGTCCTCCCTGTCCATCACCAACTCCCAGAGTCCACCCAAACCCATGTCCATTGAGTCGGTGATGCCATCCAACCATTTCATCCTCTGTCGTCTCCTCCTCCTACCCTCAATCTTTCCCAGCAAATACAATGAGTGAGTAATCTGAACCTAGGTAGGTAGACGGAGGAGAGAGAGGGATGCTGGTAACAACAGCTATCCACTGCAGCACATAAAAATTCAAGTGCTGCAGTAAGGTAGAGAATATAGTACACTGTACTGTGTATGCAGGCTGGGTGTGTGTTAACACTGTTACTGTGGAAGTATTCAGTTCAGTTGCTCAGTCATGTCTGACTCTTTGTAACCCCATGGACTGCAGCACGCCAGGCTTCCCTGTCCATTACCAACTACTGGAGCTTGCTCAAACTCGTGTCCATTGAGTTGGTGATGCCATCCAACTATCTCATTCTTTGTCGTCCCCTTCTCCTCCCACCTTCAATCTTTCCCAACATCAGGGTCTTTTCCAGTTAGTCAGTTCTTCGCATCAGGTGGCCAAAGTATTGGAGTTTCACCTTCAGCATCAGGCCTTCCAATGGATATTCAGGACTGATTTCCTTTAGGATGGACTGGTTGGATTTCCTTGCCATTCAAGGGACTCTCAAGAGTCTTCTCCAACACCACAGTTCAAAAGCATCAATTCTTCGGCTCTCAGTTTTCTTTGTGGTCCAACTCTCATGTCTATATATGACTACTGGAAAAACCATACCTTTGACTAGATGAACCTTTGTTGGCAAAGTAATGTCTCTGCTTTTTAATATGCTGTCCAGGTTGGTCATAGCTTTTCTTCCAAGGAGCAAGCGTCTTTTAATTTCATGACTGCAGTCATCATCTGCAGTGATTTTGGAGTCCAAGAAAAGAAAATCTGTCTGTCATTGTTTCCCCATCTATTCGCCATGAAGTGATGGGACCGGATGCCATCATCTTCATTTTTTGAATGTTGAGTTTTAAGCCAGCTTTTTCACTCTCCTCTTTCACTTTCATCAAGAGGCTCTTTAATTCCTGTTTGCTTTCTGCCATTAGGGTGGTGTCATCTGCATATCTGAGGTTATTGCTATTTCTCTTGGCAATCTTAATTTCAGCACAGCATTTCACATGATGTACTTTGCATGTAAATTAAATAAACAAGGTGACAATATACAGTCTTGTTGTACTCCTTTCCCAATTTGGAACCAGTCCATTGTTCCATGTCAGGTTCTATACTTCTATACTGTAGAAATATCAATTCAGTTCAGTTCAGTCCCTCAGTCGTGTCCGACTCTTTGTGACTCCATGAATTGCAGCACGCCAGGCCTCCCTGTCCATCACTCCTGGAGTTCACTCAAACTCACGTGGTGTCATCAATATTCATGTTTCTAGGATAGTAAAGAACAGAAACATATTTGAAAGGCTTTGTTGCTTATCATGTAATTATGAATGTGGCCACCTGCTGTATCAGTTAGCTCATGAAATGCTTTGCTTGACTTTAGGCTATGACTCTGGCTTACTAAGAGAAAAAAAACTCAGAGACCTTCTGTGAGAAATCTGAAGATAAAAACAGTGTATGAATGTATACACATTTGATCCTCATTATTTGCAGATTTAGTATTTGTGAATTTGTCTACTTGCTAAAATTTGTTTGGAATCTCAAAATCAGTGCTCGTGCTTTCACGGTCATTTGCAGACATGTGCAGCATGGTGAACAATCTGAGCCATCTGAAGCCCACGTTCCCAGCTGAGGTCAAGTGAGAAGATGCGCTGCCTTCCTGTTTCAGCTCTCGTGCTGTAAACACATGTCCCTTTCACAGTCTATTTAGTGCCACGTTCCTCACATTTTTTGTGCCTTTTGTTGGTGATTTCACTGTTTGAAATGGCCTCCAAGCATGGTGCTGAAGTGCTGTCTAGTGTTTCTAAATGCAAGAAGGCTGTGATGTGCCTTATGAGAAAATACATCTGTTAGGTAAGCTGTGTTCAGGCATGAGTTATAATGCTGTTGGTTGTGAGGTCAATATTAATAAATCAACAGTATATTAAAAATTGTGTGTTTAAAATGAGGCACACATGAAGTAATGTACCGATTGGTTGATGAAAAAGTTGTGATCCAAAGGCTCTCAGGAACTTAGCCTTGTTATTTCCCCTAGGAATAATGGGTTCAGTATTCACTAATTCAGTGCTCACAGTGACTTTGTAGAATATAACTACCGCAAGCAATGAGAATTGACTGTATATATGTGATTTCTTGTAAACGAATGAAGAAAATATCTTAGTCCAATATCCAGGCAAGGATTCAGTCACAGAATTCTAGTATGTAAACAATTTATTTTTAATTCCTGTTAGTTAAAAAGAGAGTTCAGAGTTTCTAAGTAGTCCACTTGAGGAGACATACACAACCTATCTGCAATTTACATTTCTCTCCACCTGGACTCTTCTATCTGTGTCCTCTCTACCTTCTCTGAAATGAAAGGTCATGATTTACGGGCTTCCACTGACCATAGTTTCAGCCTCATTCACTGGATGTAATGAACAGTAACACATGATGAAATCCACTGTCTTGTCTCAGACCACCTTTGTTACCTTCCTTTCCCTAAGGCTCCCAAACCAAACTTTGCAAAACTTTGAGCTGCCACCAGAGATCATGAGTTGAGGCCCACTAAGTCAGTTGTGATGGGTAGGGTGAGGAGGTGTCCTCTGCATCTAGGATTCTGTGTGCATCATTCCATTTGACTTTTGTTTCGCCAAGCTTGGGCTGTGTTGCCAGCAGCAAGTATGCTGACTGAAAACTGTCACAACAGCGATCATTACAATCCGGGAGTTAAGTTTGACTGGAACATATGTCTTCAATTTTAATAGCTCAGCTTCCCAGATGCCCTAAAGGAGAATATTGCCTGAGAAGGAGCTTTTCATGTAAGAATAATTTGTGTTAAGTAGCTCAGTGATCTGTTTGTTAGGTTAGAGCTGACAGTTTGTTTATATTTCTAAAGGGGTATGATGAATGGGGGAGAAGTTGATGCTAATTAGCCTAAATTGTTCCTAAGAATGTAGAGGGCTTTGCCAGTTTCATTGTTTCTGTTTCTTTGCACATTTTAAATAATTGAATGGAGCTCAGACCATTCATCATAATTTCAGGCAAGATGGAAATAAATGAATTTAGCACGGGTCTGCATGTGTAATGGAAGATATCACTTTAAACGGCAATTAGATAAGACAT
This sequence comes from Tragelaphus eurycerus, assembly GCA_935064755.1. Taxonomy (NCBI): domain Eukaryota; kingdom Metazoa; phylum Chordata; class Mammalia; order Artiodactyla; family Bovidae; genus Tragelaphus; species Tragelaphus eurycerus. Next base: position 12,402,265 of record CAKXYN010000038.1, read on the forward strand.
CAACTTGGGGCTAATGCAGACTATTCTAATCCATTTGCATAAAAATATCAAACATGAACGTTTTCATTTGTTCCATTAATTATCTCTGTCATCATAGGAGGATACAGACTTTCTTTTTGAAAAATCCATCTATCTCCATTAAAGAAATTGCGCTGTGGTATAAAATTGGGGCTGGTGGCTTCTGAACAAAAGATCTGTGGCCATCTTGCTAAGAAAGTTCCCTCCCCTCCCCTGATGTCATCATACGCCTCTCGGAAACCTGTTTGAGGATGGACTCCATGCCTGGCCAGGTAGATAATGAAAAAGGCAGGAGAGAAATATTTTTGAAACTTAGGATTCATATAATGGTTTGAGTTCCACAGTAAGAGTTAATATACTAGTGGGGGAATAATTTCTCATGTATGCTGGGTTACATAGTGATATGATGCTAAGCCTAAGCCTACAATGTAACTTCCTATCTGAGTCAATTCAGCATTTCCTCTAGGTAATAAGGTTAACATAAATGGATTATTTTGTAAGAGTATAGGAAAAAATATATATATTTTGTTAACACACATTTTGAGAGTTAAAATAAAAAATGAAACTAAATTTGGAAAGTCTATGATTTTTTTCAACCTTTTAATCCTCATTGGAGGCCATTCTTTTTTAATTTATGCACATAAAATACCACAGGAAGAGATGGTATAAATTTGTGGACTGTGGAGAATGAGTGAACATTTTTGAATCAGGATCTTTAAAAGGGGTGAAATTTGAGTATGATTAAGTTAGGAAAAAGCCTCGCTTACGGCGGAAGTCGGAGACTCTGTATACATTATGGGCATGTCATGGCTTTTAAAAAGTTATGTTAGACTTCTATACAAATTGTGAAGGAATTTGTATAACCCCAAACAAAATTCTGTGTGGTTCTGAACTTTTCCAAAGTTGAAAAAAGAGAGAGAAATAATGCTGGTTATTATTCCTATCAGGAGCAAACCTTACTTTCGGTGGGCTGGTTGCTTATACTGCCTGGGTGTTTTCCTGGTCACTAGATTTCTCCGAAGGAAATGATCCTCAAGCTTAGGCTAGCCACGTTTGTGCATATGTGCCCTATAATTGGCATTTATTAAGGAGACCTTCAGTTTGATGGATGACTGTCAGAGCCAAGCCTGCCGCTTTGAAGAGAGTTGACTCTGCCGAGTTTTGTTACATTAACTCATTAGAACTCTGCACTGCTTCAACCGGCTCTTTGTTTACTTTCTTATAATTAAGATTTTTGAGCAGTCGATTTTCAGAGACTTGGCAGGGGCCCATTCCCAACTTGGAGACTTTGCCTGACAGAAAAGTATTCAACAGAACAAATATTCACAATAAGAACCTGTGAGTATTAAAAGTGAGGTTTTTGTATTCTCTTTAGTTAGCTGCCAGTTAATGAATTGCTTTTAAACATAAAAATGGTTTATTAAGTATCTATATTTCATTAACGGCATTATTCCTCAACTTTAAAAAAAGGGATTCCTACAAAAGCAAGAGCTGTAGAAATATTTTCAAACCAGGGTATTAATAATTTTGCAGCTTGTATGTATTGTGATATTTTAGCAACAGTGTAAGCAAGTAATTAAGAAATAATTAGGAAAACAAAAGATCATCAGAATTTAAAGATATATTTTCAAGAGAAAAATTGCATGATAGATGCATTTAAACATTTTATTGTGAATAATTAGTACGTCCCAGTTGTGTTTTTTACTTTTATAATGTGAAAAATCCCCAAAGTTGTGATGACATGTTTAAACTTAAAACTGATGTTTCACTTTCTCTTTTGAAACTCCAAAGAAAGTACACATGGAAATGCTGAAAATGAGGATCTTTTCCAATGTGTGTTGGTGAGATGAACCGTATTTCCCATATGCTTGATAGTCCCACACGTACACTATCTGGAGAGGCACAAAATGGTGATGTGGCGTTTGGTGTGCATGTAGTTTGAAATCTTTTCAGTTGACATCTATAAAAACTAAACACTTGAGGAGAAAGGATGTGCTTTTAGAAAAAGCAAACATGGTTGGAGAGTGTTTGCCCTAAGATTTCAGACTCATTCATGGCTGTCTCTCTTCTGACTTGTTATAACTAGTTGATGAGGTGATTATCTTTGAAGTCTCTTTACCAAAGATAGTGACTTGAGGAATATGCATTCATCATGCTGTCCCGATATCTAGATGAGTGAAAAAGGAAAATAAAGAATGAACGAGGAAGGAAAAATAAACAGCATCTATTTATGAAAATGAAGACTGTGCTGGATCATAATTTATAGGCAGCTCTCTAAGTAATGAGTTCTTAGAGTAATTTTATGTGGCGCGCTACTGTGAAACAGTACTAGGTCACTTGACTGATGTTCACAGAAGGCAAGGGAAAATGAAACTTGGTTGTTTTTAGGTCACAGATAATTCAGCTTTCTTTATTCTCTTAAAAGAACTTGAGTTAGCAGAAAATAGTTAGACTTCTTTGCCAATGAAGACAACCTTTTAAGTTTAGTGATGAAGTTGGTTCATTTGTATTTTATTCAGAGGATGGAAAATACAAGTAATTGACTCCTTATTTGGTCTACAATGTTCAGTTAATGTATTCAAAGTTATTACTAGATTAAAAAAATGAATTCACAGGTCAAAACTTCCTTTATTGTGGAGGAAACTGGCAGTCATCAAAAAGGCCATTAAAAACAGTTTAATGAAGAAATATGTGACTGTTTAAGAAAACCGTCTAGTCTAAACTTAGCAGGAGGGCCATGGGTCCTTTTCCTACTAGGCTGCAACAGTATAAGAAAATAATCTTGCATCTTTTAGGCTTCTGCATAAGTGTTCACTTCAGAAAGTTATTACTTTAGCTGAACAGATAAAATACCATTTTACATGGAAAACCTGAAGCTAAAATAAAGTTCCTGCTAATTTTATATTAAAATGTGTGGAATTATATTTTAAACTTTAAATGGATACTTTAGTGGTAACTAAGACTTTAAATGCTTTTCCCTTTCAACCTAAAAATGATGGTGTCCTGTGTCCTAAGCACAGTTCTAAGTACTATATACATGATTAACATTTAACCATCATAGCCCCTTGTAGTGGGTGCTGTTATTACCTTCACTTTAAAGTTTATAAATCTGAGGTATAAAGAGGATAAGTAACTTGAGCAATGTCACACAGCTAAGAAATAGTAGATTAGGGATTTGAACATAGGCATTCTGACTCCAGATTCAAGGCTCTTAACCATTCTGCAATGCAGCCACTAGTTTAAGTTGTTGCAGATCTATACACAAATATTTAAATCCACCAAATGTATTATTCAAAAGACTTCAGGAATGGTATTCCAAAGATTATTTCACTATGTTTGGAGAAACTGTTCCAGAAGGAATATTATGTTAATATACCTATATACATAGTAATATCCTTTTTCTTAGCTTTCATATCCCTGAACATGACTAACAAAAGGGTTATAGGCTTAACAGTGTGGTTAGGTTTTTACCATGTGTGGTTGTTGCATTTTGGGAGGGACAGAATTTGACTTATGGCCTACCCAAGCAGTTGTAATATTGAGCCATATTATAACAGGGTTCTGCTTTGTTTTAAAAACACAACTATTATTTTGAAAAGGAGATAGAAACAGTAGTAAAAAAAAAAAAAAAAAAACTAGGCTCTAAGAAGTAGTTGCTATAAAAATTTGCCAAGTTTTCAGAAGTGAGTGTTTTGAAGTCTGTTTAACAAAGTCCAGCAATATTTAGGTTCAATAAAGGGGACTGGTTTTTATCACTAAAGTTGAGTAATGAATTCTGGGATAATCTAAGCTGATTAAACTTAAAAAATTATACTTTTTTGATAATTTTAAGAAAGAATGTTGCAAATTTGGGTGAACTACAGCTCGTAAACCTTGTTGAAGATAATTCAGAGGTATAAAATGTTATGTGTAATTTTGGGGAGATTTCAAATTCCTAGACAAAGAGATTTTGATTGCCAGACATCTCTAAATTATCTAGCAGAATACAGTGTCCATATAGGAAATACTCTGATGAGGAGACTGATGAGATCCAATGCTTTCATCTCAAAGTAAAAAACAGAAAGTGTGTACAAGGATAAAATGTATGTGAAGAAATTTAAGCAGTAGATAAAATTTTCTGTGTTTTTTTATTCACCAAAACTGATTGATTGTGTTCTGTGGTTTGAGTATGCACGAGTGACCAAGACAGAGGGGAACTAACAGTCTAGTGAAGGAGACACAGGAATAAAAAATAATATAATGTCAGATAACTTTAAGTTATAAAGAATGTAAAGTTGAGTAAGGGGAGAGAAAGTGATGTCTTTGGGGACATGCAGTGGACTCTTTTAAACAAACTGGTTAGGAGAAAGCTTCCTTGAGATACAATTTGAGAAAAACTCTTAAGTAATCTAAATAAATAGTACATTAGTGACATTTGTCACCTAGGATAAGTAATTTTTAACATTTCTATCCTCTTTAGATAAAATTGTTTTTAGTAATATTAATGTAATGAAAAGAATGATAATAATGGCTAGAGAAAATAGCAGACAATGAAAAAATGTTATCAAGCTTTATGGTAGTATCATGCCAGTAACAAATTAATTTAAAAAATAAAATAAACATACTGTAGAAAAGAGGGAATAATGGATTGCTTGCTTGCTTGGTTGCTAAGTCGCTTCAGTCGTGTCCGACTCTGTGTGACCCCATAGACGGGCCCACCAGGCTCCCCCGTCCCTGGGATTCTAAATTACATCATTTTATTTTTTCCGTAAAACAATAAAAATAACATAACTATATCATATGCAGTTTGCGCTGTTTCACATTACAAATCCTTTTTTGAACAGCTTTAGTGAGATACACGTGCCATAAAATTCACCTATTTAAAGTGCATAATTCAGCGGTTTTTAGTATACACATAGCGTTGTACAGTTATCTTCATAGTCAATGTTAGGATATTTTCATCACCCCAAAAGAAAAATCCCATTCTCTTTAAAATCACCTCTTGTTTCCCTATTATCACCACTTCTCCTGCCCAGTGCTAGGAAGCCACTAATCCACTTTTGGGGTCTATAGATTTGCTTGTTTTGGACTTTTCATATAAATGAAATCATAAATATGTTCTTTTGTGACCAGTTTCTTTTATTTTGCATCTTGTTTTTAATGTTCATCTATGTTATGGCATTTATTAATACTTCATTTTTTAATTGCTGAATAATATATCATTGTATGTATATACCACATTTCATTTATCTATTTATCAGTTGATGGACATTTGATTTGTTTCTACTGTTTTTATATTACAAATAATGTTGATATGAATATTCATGTGCAATATTTTATTTGAACATACGTTTATATTTTGTGAAGTATATTCCTAGGGCTTCCTTGATAACTGAACTGGTAAAAAATCTGCCTGCAATGCAGGAGACCCTGGTTCAATTCCTGGTTTGGGAAGATCCACTGGAGAAAAGATAGGCTACCCAGTCTAGTATTCTTGGGCTTCCCTGGTAGCTCAGATGGTAAAGAATCCGCCTGCAAGCAGGAGACCTGGGTTTGACCCCTGGGTTGGGAAGACCCCCTGGAGAAGGGAAAGACTACTCACTCTAGTGTTCTTGCCTGGAGAATCCCATGGACGGAGGAGCCTGGCAGGCTACAGTCCAGTGAATCACAAAGAGTCGGACATGGCTGAGCGACTTTCATACTCACACATATTCCTAGGAGTGCAATAGTATCTGGTGGCTTACTGGTAAAGAATCTACCTGCAATGCAGGAGACACAGATTCAGTCCCTGGGGCAGGAAGTTCCCTGGAGAAGGACATGGCAACTCACTCCAGTATTCTTGCCTGGAAAATCCCATGGACAGAGGAGCCTGGTGGGCTATAGTCCATGGGATCTCAAAAGAGTCAGACTCGACTTAGTGACTCAACAACAACAACAACAGCATGGCAACTCTTATGTTGAGTCTTTTGAGGAGCTATCATACTGTTTTCCAAAGTGGCTGCATCAGTTTGCATACCCAGTAGCAACAAATGAGGGATCTAACTTCTCCAGCTCTCCTTGCCAACACGTTATTATCTAAAATTTTGATTCTGTCCATCTTTGTGCGTGTGAGACGGAAGTTATTTTGTGATTTTGATTTGTATTTCCCTAATGGCTAATGATGCTGAACATTTTTTCCTTTTTTTATTGGCTATTTGTATGTTTTCTTTGCCCATTAAATTTTTTAAATGTAATTTTTATTTGGAATATAATTGCTATACAATGTTGTGTTAGTTTCTGCTGTACAACAACATGAATCAGCTATGACATATACAGATGTATACACAGACATATACATATATCCCCTCCCTTTTGAGCCTCTCTCTCACCCACCCCCCAAACCACCCACCGTCCTATGCACTCAGTCACCAGAGTGCTCAGCTGGGCTCCCTAGGCCACATAGCGGCTTCTCACTAGCAATCTGTTTCACACATGGTGGTGTATATATGTCAAATCTCCTCTCAATTTGTCCCACCCTCTCCTTCCCCCATTATGTCCACAAGTCCTTTCTCTACATTTGTGTCTCTATTCCTGCCTTTCAAATAGGTTCGTCAATTCCATTTTTATAAATTCCATATATATGTGTTAATATACAATATTTGTTTTTCCTTTCTGACTTATATTCACTCTGTATGACAAACTTTAGGTTCATCCATGTCACTACATATGACCCAATTTTGTTTCTTTTTATGGCTAAGTAATATTCCATTGTATATATGTACCACATCTTCTTATCCATTCCTCTGTTGAAGGATATTTAGTTGCTTCCATGTCCTGGGTATTGTAAACAGTGCAACAATGAACATTGGGGTACATGTATCTTTTTGGATTGTAGTTCAAATGCCCAGGAGCAGGATTGCTGGGTCATATGGCAGCTCTATTTTTAGTTTTTTTTCAGGACGTCCACTCCAGTGTTCTTGCCTGGAGAATCCCAGGGACTGGGGAACCTGGTGGGTTGCCGTCTATGGGGTCACACAGAGTCGGATACAACTGAAGCGACTTAGCAGCAGCAGCAGCAGCACATTGTCCTCCATAGTGGCTGTACCAGTTTACATTCCCACCAACAGCATAGGAGGGTTCCTTTTTCCCCCACTCTCTGCAGCATTTATTGTTTGTAGATTTTTTGATGTTGGCCATTCTGACCAGTGTGAGCTGATACCTCATTGTAGTTTTGATTTGCATTGCTCTAATAATTAGTGATATTGAGCACCATTTCAGGTATTCAGTAGTTTGTTGTATTTTTTAGATTCCACAGATAGGTAATATAATATCATATTTGTCTTTCTTTCTCTGATGTATTTCACTTGGCATAATGCCCTCCAAGTCCATCCATGTTGCTACAAATGGCAAAATTTTGTCCTTTTTTTTAAAATGGCCAAATAGTATTTTATTATATATGTACACCACGTCTTTATCCATTCATCTACTGATAGACACTTAGATTGTTTTCATACTTTGGAAATTATAAATAATACTGCTGTGAACATTGGGGCACATGTATCTTTTTGACTTGGTATTTTGTTTGGATATATACCCAGGAGTGGAATTGCCAGGTCTGATTTTAGTTTTCAGTTGTTTGAGAAACCTCCATATGGTAGTTCTGTTTTGAGTTGTTTGAAAAGCCTCCATACTCTTTTCACAGTTTTTTGCCCTTTTTATTTGCTTTGTCTTTTTCCCACAAACTTTAAACATTTGATTTTGCACTGGAGTATAGCTGATAACAATGTTGTGGTAGTTTCAGGTGAACAGTAAAAGGATTCAGCCATACATGTACATGTATCCAGTCTCTGCCAAATGCCCATCCCATGTGGAATTGCTTTATCTTTTTATTACTGAGTTGTAAGAATTCTTTATATATTCTAGCTATGTCCTTTATCAGATTTATGATTTGCAAATATTTTTTCACATGCCATGGGTTATCTTTTCATTTTCTTGATGGTTTCCTTTGAAGCACAAGTTTTTAATTTTGATGAAGTCCAGTTCCTAGTTTTCTTTTGTTGTTTGTGCTGTTGGCATTATCTAAAAAACTATGACCTGATGTGGGCTTCCCTCATAGCTCAGTTGGTAAAGAATCCACCTGTAATACAGAAGACCCTGCTTCGATTCCTGGGTCGGGAAGATCTGCTGGAGAAGGAGTAGGCTACCCACTCCAGTAGTTTTGGACTTCCCTTGTGGCTCAGCTGGTAAAGAATCTGCCTGAAATGTGGGAGACCTGGGTTTGAAGATCCCCTGGAGAAGGGAAAGACTACTCACTCCAGTATTCTGGCCTGGAGAATTCCATGGACTGTATGGTCCATGGGGTCACAAAGAGTCAGACATGACTGAATGACTTTAAAAAAAAATGGCATGATGCAAGTTTATAAAGACTTACACTTATATTTTTCCTACAAGTCTTACTGTTTCAGCTCTTGAAGTTAGGTCTTTGGTACATTTTGAGTTAATGAGGGCTTAACTTTATTTTTTTGCATATGGATATCTAGTTGTCCTAACACCATGTATTAAAAAGGCTCTTTCCCCTACTGAATTGTTTTGGCACTTTTGTTGAAAGCTAGTTGATTTAGAGGTGAACATTTCTGGACTCTAGAGTGTATTTCACTGATATATGTGACTATCCTTATGCCAGTACCAGACTGTCTTGTTTACCATATCTTTGCAGTGAGTATTTAAGCTGAGGTGTGTGAAACCTTCATCTTTATTCTTTTTGAAGACTGCTTTGGCTACTCTGGCCCACTGAATTTCCCTATGCTTAAAATCTTAAATACAAATCAAAATTCCAGGAAACCAAATAAGATGACAATTGAAATGAGTCAAGTTCTATTTCTTCATCTTTATAATCATTACCACAATTTACTTCAAGTCTACTGTTTAAATTAAGAAATATGTAGTAACACAGGATTTGGAAACACAAACTGCCCCCAATAAACTATGACTGTCCTGAAACTATTAGGAATTTATTGTTGAAATGAATGCAAGATAAATATCTGTGTTTGTGTCTGTTGGGGGCCACCTATATACCTGAGAGTTCTCATTAATTTCACTGTAGAATACAATGTTTATTAAAAGACAAATCACAAAGTATTTTGGGGGGTGAACAGTGTTTTATCATTAACATTGTTTACAATTGCTGGTACATGGTGATAAATAAAAAGTAGGCTGACTTTTAGTTGGCTTTACTATTGTTTTAAAATTCTCAAAATTACCTGTATGCTGTGCAGATTACTTTACCAGCCCACCCTTGGGATGCTACTGAGGAGGAACAAATTATTCTGAAATCTAGAGGAAGAGTCTTCCAGGAAGGGGAAACAGAAATGTTAAGGCCTTGCATGAGTTTGAGATCTCTAAGGAGGTGAAAGAAGGCCATTACTGTAGCTAAAGAATAGAAGTTGGGGGTGAGGTTAGAGACACTGGCAGCCAGGGTAAGTAGTGTTTTATAGTTGGGACTGCCATGTGACTTGTGGTCTGACCATAGCACTTCTGAGAGTGAAAGAGGCTACTGTTAATTATATCATGACCACTGTTAATGGGATTTTCCTAGGAGAATTAGGAATCACCACTTTGCTTAAAGGATATGGCACAGAGTTGTTTTTCAACTACCCAAAAGGACACCTATGATGAGGGTTAAAAATTCTTAAATACAAGTGAGTAGTAATCTGACCTGATATCATTAGTGTACTGTGAATTAGGAAGACTGATAGTGGATTATATAGTAGTTTAGAGTAATGTGTACCAAACTTTAGCATCAAGGGCTTATGCCCCGCTCCACCAAATTATGACTGAGTAGTTTCTGTATTTCTAAGAAGCTCCTGGGTGCTGCTGATACTGCCAGTCCATGGCGATCCATACTTTGAATAGCACTGGTTTAGACTTCAGGGAATGGATTCTACAATCAGACAGACTTGGTTTGAATTTCAGATTTTTTGGTTACCAACTGGATGGGCTTGGTAAGTTAAACATTATTTCCATAGCTCTTTTCTTCATCTGGTAAAATAAGGATTATAATAGTCCTTGTTTTATATGAATGTTGTGAAGAGTAAATGGGATAAAACACTTGTACTGTGTCTAACATTATCACAAGCACTTAGCATATGTTATTACTGTAGTTAGAAAGAAGATAATACTCATGAGATAAAACTAGGAACGTGAATTAGTGCCACATTGTGAATCAGCACTAGAAGTATATACCTGCAACTGTATGTATACCTTAGAACAGTGGCATATAGCAGGCTCTTCGTAGTAGTTGGCTGAACAAACAAACTATGAATTCATTTAATAGTACTGTGTGGACTGAAATAATTACTTCCATCCTGTCACACCTCTCTTGTTCTAAGAGTCTACCTTACCTGCTGCTAAGTGTAAGAATAAGAAACATAAGCATAAGAAAATAAGAAAACATAAGAGAATTCTGCCTCATAGCTGCAAACAGTTTGATGTATTAAGCTAGTTAGGATAGATTTAAACTTGAAATTGATGAGATATGTTGGGAGTTTCTCTGTGTTTCGGTATACAATAAATTTTAGACTTATTATACTATCTTCAAATTAGAGGTAGTTGTAGAATTATATACTTTAAAATTAGATTTATTTATATTTTTGTGCTAAATTATAGCTGAGTTAAACACAAAAGTAAAAATGCACCTTGACGATCCTATTCCTAGAGGACAAATGATAGATCAAATTACTGTGAAAAGATACCTAGAGAATAGGACCTGCTAATATCAGGTTGGAATGGTTTGTTTTACTCAGTGATTGTGTGATTCCCACAGCACAAAGTAGGTACTTGAGTGCGGGTGGGGAAAGGAAGAAGGAAGGGAGCTAAATTTTCTGAATACTTGTTATGAGCCAGGTACTTCACCATGTGCTAGGAAATTTACATGTACTAATTCATTGCTTAGAGCTATTGTGTGAGATAGGTATCATCACTCCTTTTTCATTTCTGAGACCTGAAACTTTTAAAGAGACAAAAGGAAAAATAGGTGGAGCCAAATTTCTTCTCCAGGTGTCTCTATAAACACCATTCTCTTTTTTCACTACTACCTTTGGAAAGGGCGCTTCTATAGCAAGTCACCGTATGGTTTTCCAACAAAGTTGCTGTTTTGTCACAGTTTCCTGGCCTGTTTCTAACAATGACTGAAGTACCTCAGAGATTCTAGTACAGTAATTGAAGAGCATTATTCTTGCTAAACCTTTATCGTTTACCCAGAGTTGATCTAATTCATTCCATTTCATTAGTTTTCTCTTCTATGCAGCATCTTATTTTATGCAATACCCAGTGATGGGATTTGAAGCATGAGTTGAGGGGCTTCCCTGGTGGCTCAGATAGTTAAGAATCCACATGCAATGCAGGAGACCCCTGTTTGATTCCTGGGTTGGGAAGTTCCCCTGGAGAAGGAATAGGCTATCCACTCCAGTATTCTTACCTGGAGAATCCCCATGGACAGAGAAGCCTGACAGGCTGCAGTCCATGGGGTTGCAAAGAGTCAGGCATGACTGAGCGGCTAAGAAAAGCATAGCACAGCATTCTTGCTAAGCCTTTATGTTTATCCAGAGTTGATCCAATTCATTCTATTCCATAGTTTTCTATATGGCATCTTACTTTATGCAATATCCAGCGCTGCGGTTTTAAGTATGTCTTGCTGACTTGCAGAATTATAGAGACCACTGAAGATATTTAATTTCTAATTATGATTGTATTTCATCATCCTAAGAAATTATAGGGCAATAAAACTGTCAATCCAATAATGATTTTGGCATAATAATGTAGCATTCTATCAGTAAACCTTAAGAATAAGACAGCAAGAAATTCCTGTTCGGTGTAACACTCGAGAGACAGGGATCATTTCTTTGGAGAAGACAGCAGCAAGGAGCAGAACATAAGTGAACTGAGCCCTTGTCGTGAAGTGAAGCACTGCAGGTGGCATACCTCTTGTTGGACCATGTCTTCTGTCCCAGCTTTGGCACAATTGTGTCATTTTCCACAATATATCACTAACATTGCATCTTCTATCAGTTAAACTATCTCAAGAGATCATACCTGATATTTTATATGATATCAGGGGGAAACATACCCAAGGGTTAGAAAGAGTTAAAATGGCCCTTAAAAAATCTTCTTCTGATTGAGGTATCACTGTAATACCTGTATAAACTCATGATTTTTCTCATATTCTCAGGGTTGAAGAAGTTCACAAGAGTGCCTTACTGGCAACATGCTCAGGGTCTAAGTGGTACTTGGAACTCAGTGGTCATTGGTAGTAACTGTCAGTTGTACTCAGGGGATAGGTAAAATATTCCTCCAGCTTAATAACATCTTGAGTTGCCATTTTCTTCTCGATGAATAACTCCCTACTTTTCTCTAAACTAGGTGACAGGATAAAGGAGAATAAATAAAGGTAGTAAATAACCATTTAACAACCTTATTTATTTATTTCACTCTTGACTTTTGAATTAGCCAAAGGTAAGCAAGTATTTGGGTCTGGCTAAGCAAGTGGGCCTTAGAAAGCATCACTGCGAACAAAGCTAGTGGAGGTGATGGAATTCCAGTTGAGCTATTTCAAATCCTGAAAGATGATGCTGTGAAAGTGCTGCACTCAATATGCCAGCAAATTTGGAAAACTCAGCAGTGGCCACAGGACTGGAAAAGGTCAGTTTTCATTCCAATCCCAAAGAAAGGCAATGCCAAAGAATCCTCAAACTACCGCACAATTGCACTCATCTCACACGCTAGTAAAGTAATGCTCAAAATTCTCCAAGCCAGGCTTCAGCAATATGTGAACCGTGAACTTCCTAATGTTCAAGCTGGTTTTAGAAAAGGCAGAGGAACCAGAGATCAAATTGCCAACACCGACTGGATCATGGAAAAAGCAAGAGAGTTCCAGAAAAACATCTATTTCTGCTTTGTTGACTATGCCAAAGCCTTTGACTATGTGGATCACAATAAACTGTGGAAAATTCTGAGAGATGGGAATCCCAGACCACCTGATCTGCCTCTTGAGAAATTTGTATGCAGGTCAGGAAGCAACAGTTAGAACTGGACATGGAACAGACTGGTTCCAAATAGGAAAAGGAGTACGTCAAGGCTGTATATTGTCACCCTGTTTATTTAACTTCTATGCAGAATATATCATGACAAATGCTGGGCTGGAAGAAGCACAAGCTGGAATCAAGATTGCCAGGAGAAATATCAATAACCTCAGATATGCAGATGACACCACCCTTATGGCAGAAAGTGAAGAAGAACTAAAGAGCCTCTTGATGAAAGTGAAAGAGGAGCATGAAAAAGTTGGCTTAAAAGTCAACATTTAGAAAACGAAGATCATGGCATCTGGACCCGTCACTTCATGGGAAATAGATGGGGAAACAATGGAATCAGTGTCAGACTTTATTTTTCTGGGCTCCAAAATCACTGCAGATGGTGACTGCAGCCATGAAATTAAAAGACGCTTACTCCTTGGAAGCAAAGTTATGACCAACCTAGATAGCATATTGAAAAGCAGAGACATTACTTTGCCAACAAAGGTCCGTCTAGTCAAGGCTATGGTTTTTCCAGTGGTCATGTATGGATGCGAGAGTTGGACTGTGAAGAAAGCTGGGTGCCGAAGAATTGATGGTTTTGAACTGTGGTGTTGGAGAAGACTCTTGAGAGGCCCTTGGACTGCAAGGAGATCCAACCAGTCCATTCTAAAGGAGATCAGCCCTGGGATTTCTTTGGAAGGAATGATGCTAAAGCTGAAACTCCAGTACTTTGGCCACTTCATGCGAAGAGTTGACTCATTGGAAAAGACTCTGATGCTGGGAGGGATTGGGGGCAGGAGGAGAAGGGGATGACAGAGGATGAGATGGCTGGATGGCATCACTGACTCGATGGACGTGAGTCTGAGTGAACTCCAGGAGCTGGTGATGGACAGGGAGGCCTGGCGTGCTGCGATTCATGGGGTCGCGAAGAGTCGGACACAACTGAGCTACTGAACTGAACTGAACGGAACTGAAGTTTAGATGACACTGCTACTGTCCTATTAACTAGGCAGAATTCGGGGCAAGTGATACCTATAAATTCTATGTGATGTTTTGATTATGGAGCATCCTGGATATACGATGGTTCATACTTCCTTTGTGGCGAATGAGCCAGTCACTGGTAAGTTTATAGCAGGTAATGTGGCCTGATGTACCAATGAAGAAAGAAATATACATGTACATACATTCAATGAGTGTTTATTAAATAGCTTCCAAGTACCTGGTGCTGAGTAGTAATTAAGACAAATGTGGTCTCTGCCCTCAGGGAGTAACATGGAGGAGACATTGCTCAATATTAAATAGAATATGATGAGTATTGCACTAGAAGTTAGGGTGTTTTACAAACATAGCTGGGTCCTTGATCTATTTTATGTTAAGAATATGTCCCTAGGAAACTGATATTTGGATTAAAAATGGGCAGTGCAAACTACATGTTCCAACTGAAAGCAAGGTAGGTTCTAGGGACAAAAAGATGCTCAGTGTGACTGGAAGGAGAAGTGAAACTTTTCAGTGGAGAAGTAGAAATAGATTAGATAGTAAGAGTCCTTTAAGTTAAGGTGTTTAGACTTGATTATAGGAATGAGGAGAATTATTTGTGGATTTTAATCTGGTATGTATGATCATATTTGTGTCTTATGGGGATCACTTCAAGAAGGATTACTCTGAGGGCTGTGTGGAGGGAAAATGAATGGGGTAGGACTAAATAGTGGTAAGGAGACTGGTTAGGATACTGTTTAAGCAAAACTTGTCAGAGATAACAGTGACTTAGGGTGGTGGTAGAGATGGAGATAAAGGATATTAATGTGATACTGGGGAGGCATTTTGATAGGACTTTGTCTTTAGTTGGATGAGACAGAAGAGTTGGAGAGGTCCTTGGATTAATTATATGGGCTCCCTGGGTAGACTCTAAAGCCACAGAGGAAAAGCTTAGAGAGCAAAGAAGAGCAATGACTTCACTTCTGAATGTGATGCACTGGAGGGCTTATGAGATACCACCTAGGCTGTTGTTCATCAGGCAGTTAGATAAGTGAGTCCAAAGAGCAGCAGATATGAACTGAGATGAAATATAGGGGTGACCAGTACATGGATGCCAACTGAGGCTCTGTAAGTTAATGCTTTTAGTTACACAGACCTGGAATGGGAGGAACAACGGAGGATCTATGATGGAGCCTCAGAGAAACACTGACATTGACTATTTCAAAATGTGATGGTTTAAAGATAACATTGGATGAAAACATCTTAAAAATGTTTTTAAAGAAAAAAGGAAAGCTTGCAAGCCTTAGAGTTTTATTTTTCAGAACTGATTTCCCGGTTTACTTGCACCTCAAGTGAAGTCATACAAATTCCAATCACAGTCTCTTCTGTTGTGGTTAAATTGATTCTTGAACACAAACCATTTTAAAACATGCAATGAAAAAAAAATGAGAATAAAGTAAAATCAAAGCATTAAATTATCCATGGCTAAAACTTTTGAATTTAGCGCATAATGAAAGCAACCATAAAATGCAGTGTTGCCAACATTCAGTGATGGCCAAAGAAGAACCTTTCTTCCTTTCCCTCTTTTCACCACTGACTTAAAGTATCTTGCCATTTTTTAAATCCTTTAGAGATATGGATCTTTTTGTATTCTCTCTCCCATCTTGATCTCACAGGTGTGTGGCAAAAACCAAGAATAATGGCTCCCAACTTGCTCTTTAACTGCTTGTAAAGGAGCTTTGAGTAATTGGCAGAGCCACTCTTCCTTTTTTATGTGGACAAACCCATGTCCACAAAACTTTGATTTTTGGTAAGATTGTAGTAGAACTCTTCCTCCTTCTTAAACACATGGTGGACCTATTCCTTATCCTGACATATCATTCAACTTTGTTTCTGTTTTCCCCTTTGGGGAAGATAATGTGGTTTACATTCTTTTAGAAGTCTTGGACACCCAGAATGTTGAGGTCAGCCTAACTGGGGAAGTGAAGGAAAAAATGTCAGTTAACCCAGCACTGAAACCTCAGGAGTGTGCTCCATAAAGGCCATTTCTCCTTGTTTTTCTTTTTTTCCTTTTGTATATTAACCACAAATAACCCATAGCCTTTAAATCAGCTTCACAAAAAGCCACCAATAAATGTTTAAGGCATCTCAACAAGGTTTCCAAGAAAGTCTTAAATAAAATTGTGTTTGTATGATGAGCAATGTATCAACTTTCTTTTTTTTACCCACTGTCTCCTATTGATGCAAATTTTACTGAAATATCAAATTTTAAGAAATCAGGTATGTAGCAGAAGAAATCGTTATATTTCTCCAAGGTAACTACTTTTAAATGAAATAAATGACTGTGTAGTTAGGGAAAGGTCAAGGAGTGAGAGAACCTACATGCCCTCCAAAATAGTTGGATGCTAGTGTTTTTTATGGGCAATTCTCAGTCAGTATAGAGAAATACCTTTCTTTAAAAATAAATTAGAAAATATTTCTAAAATGTCTTTGGATTTAAGTTCTTTTAATTTGGGAAGAAGGAAAGTAAAAACCCAATGGAGTAGATTAACATTGAGGTTATTTTCCTGGCAGATTTTAGTGGCTTTTTTTTTTTTTTTTCCAAAACCTGTGGATTTACTGAATATTATATTAATACTTTGATTTATTTGGGGAAAACACACACACATACTCAAGTATACACATATATGTAAAAGTCCTTTCTTTTCCTTTAGGAAACATTTTTAATATTATCCAGCAAAGATTATGAATGACATGTAAATAACCAATGTTGGATGGTATGAGAAAGAATAATACAGACTTTTGAATATTTTTATAGGAGGATCTGCTCCTGCACACCTGGTCTTTCTTCTAAGCCGTATTTCCATGTAGTGTATTACATATTCTAAAATTCCTTTGTTATTCATGCCACAGAAATTTCCATGGGTTCATATACTGTGCCTGGATGTATAATGTAGTATGGAGATAGTCAAGTAAAGGAATAGACAAAGGGAAAGCAAAGTAATTCACTTGAAATCTACAGACCTTTACAATGCTGAAAAGTAAGTAAAAGCAGATGTTGTAAAGTTTAGAAAATCAAGACATTATTTTCCTGTTTCCATTGAATTTTTTCTAAACACATTATGAGTAAGCTTTGAAGTAATACAAAGTCCTCTGTTTGTTTTGCTGATAGCATCTTTTGTAAAAAACTTTATCAATGCTTGTTTAAGTTGTAGACTAAATGATATCTCAGTTGGTGAAAGAACTGACTGTATCTCCTGGCAAATACAATACTGCAATGCTGAAATTACTTACAATGTCTGAGTCACTCAAATATATAGATGATTAGATCTTTGGAGTTTAATGTTGAACAGTTCAGATATTTTGCTATGAAAGTACAACCATGGATCGCCAATATTTCATTATTCATACACTTTGCATTTAATTTTATATTTTATGGAGACTTTGTTTTACTGTGTAATAGAGAGAACCTGCTTTGTGAATCTTTGGAATTATTCTGAAGAAGGTGACCTGGGAATTTGAAAATAAGGCTATTTATGTCGCTTTCCTCCTCCCTTCTACTCTTCTCTAATGTAGACGCTTATTAAACTTTAAAAAGTCTTACAGTGTGGTCTCTAGATATCAAGGTTATTTCAAATGAACTGTCATCCTTCGATTTGGTTCTGAAACTTAATACCTAAAAGAACCCGAGGGAGAGTTCATTGCCAGAGCAAGGTGTTTGCCAGCTCAGGGAATCTCCAGGACAGGTGCCCATCCTCACACGCTCCCACTGGCCCTCAACATTCGGAGTCACTGAATGTCTTCCAGCTGTTAGAGAATGTCCTGGGCTCAAAACAGCATCCCTGCTGAGGTTATTTTCAGGGTCTAAGCCAATTCTGGAAATGACTGGCTGCTAAAATATGGAACGAGGGAAATCAGTTTCTATCAACAACATAAACCATCATCTGTCTGTTATTACATCCATTCAGCTGGGTCACATATGACTCAATAATCAAATTACCACCCTATATATCTTAAATCTGTATGTTCATTTGACCACCATATGGACGTGGAAAAGCAAAAATAATTTAGGCTGCCTTCTCTTTATTTTGTTTCTGCATATACAAGTAAAATGCCTGTAAAATTTTGAACATTATATAATATGAATAGCTAAAATCTCCAGTGGGGGCCTCCCCTCCGTCCTTTCACTTGACATGTTAACAGTTTGGTGTGTATCAACTATTTCTTAATCATTCATGGAATTTTCTATTGTTGATATTTTACTAATGCAATTTTGGCCTTTTAAAATTAATTTAAGTGAAAAATTAGCTGGATCAATCAATAAAGAACTTCAAAAGTAGATAAAATGTAAGTGGGAAAAAATAAAGCAGTTTGTTTTGTTTTGTTATTCATGCTTCAACTTTTTCAAGAAGCATTTGAAACAGCTTACAATAAAAACCAGGGCAAAGGAAAATACAAGCAAGAACTACTCATAAAGTGTAAATAAGAGAAAGAAAGGGGAAATAGAGAAGAGGGGAATGGTAAGTCAAAAAGTTGGAGTGGTAGAAAGCTGTGCTGCTTGATAAAAACAACAAAAAAATTGCCCAGTGTTTCAAAGTGATCTTCCCAGTTCTTCCTGGGTTGCACTAGGAAACCAGTTCTTTCAAGATGAATTTGCATAAGAATCCATCTATGGTCAAAATATGACCCTCACAGGGTCCTTGTAACTAACACTGTTGCCTTCAGGTAGGGACGATGCTTCATATAAATTTGTGTTTCTAGGACCTAGCACCCGAAGAAGACAATGGCACCCCACCCCACTTCTTGCCTGGAAAATCCCATGGGTAGAGGAGCCTGGTAGGCTGCAGTCCATGGGGTCGCGAAGAGTCGGACACGACTGAGTGACTTCACTTTCACTTTTCACTTTCATGCATTGGAGAAGGAAATGGCAACCCATTCCAGTGGTCTTGACTGGAGAATCCCAGGGACGGGGGAGCCTGGTGGGCTGTCGTCTGTGGGGTTGCACAGAGTTGGACACGACTGAAGCGACTTAGCAGCAGCAGCAGCAGCAAGACCTAGCACCATGCTGTCCAATTGTTGTTTAGTGGCAAGTAGTGCTCAACTCTTTTGTGACCTCATGAACTTTGGCACTGCCAGGTTCCTCCTGCTCATGGGCTTTCCAGGCAGCCCCTGGAGTGGGTTGCCATTTCCTTCTCCAGGGAATCTTCCCAACCCAGGGACTGAACCCAAGTCTCATGCATTGGTAGGTGGATTCTTTACCACTGAGCCACTGGGGAAGTCCCTATGCCGTCTAATAGCAGACCCTAAACACATTTAATAGAACAGCAATTGAATGAAACAGTGAATGAAGCAATGAGAGAGTGACCACAGTACTTGTTAGTAGTCTATTTATAGTGCATTTGTGTTCCACCTATGATTGTTTTGTGTTATTATGTCATCACCCATTAAATTCAAAAGCATAATGTTCAGTTCATTCTTTTTTTTTTTTTCTTTTTTTAAAACAAGTATTAGCAAGTGCCTAGTGGCATAATATTAGAAGCTGTAAATTCTAAAGGAGATCAGTCCTGGGTGTTCTTTGGAAGGAATGATGCTAAAGCTGAAACTCCAGTACTTTGGCCACCTCATGCAAAGACTTGACTCATTGGAAAAGACTCTGATGCTGGGAGCGGGGGCAGGAGGAGAAGGGAACGACAGAGGATGAGATAGCTGGATGGCGTCACTGACTCGATGGACGTGAGTCTGAGTGAACTCCGGGAGTTGGTGATGGACAGGGAGGCCTGGCCTGCTGCAATTCACGGGGTCGCAAAGAGTCCGACACAACTGAGCGACTGAACTGAACTGAGTGGCATGATTTTAGAAGCTATAAATATTAAAGTGAGTTAAGACAGTTTGTGCTTTCACAGAGCTTATAATCAAATGGGGCAGATAGAGAAATAAAATTTAGAAGAAAAAATAAAAGAGTTGCAATACAGAGAATCAGATAGATAAGTTCAGGATACTGTGGGAGCCCACAGGAAGAATAGCTATTGCAGACCAAGAAATGGGAGAGATGAAATTCTTTGAGACCAGAACAGGGCTATAGGGTGTGTACAGAGAGACATGGTTGAGGTATGTAGCTGCCTTTTGATTTGGCCTAAAACAGGGGTAACACTTGGGCTCTTGAAGAGAGAGTGGTTAATATAGACTATCCTCTTGACTGTCAGATGTTTCAGGCAAGATTTGACAATAAAAGAATAGTTAAAGCTCTTTTAATTTTTAAAAATTGAGATTATTAGCAAGTGTCTGAGGAAGAGATATCCTTAGCTTTAGACTGAAGGACAGAGGCACACTAAATGTTAGGTAGCATGGGTTATTGTAAACTCTGATGTGTCTGTTAAGTCTCAGCAGGAAATGGCTCATGGAAAGGCAAAATTGAAGAGAGATGAATGGAAGAACTATTGAAAAGACTGGATACGTTTAAGGAAGGGAGAGTGAAGCACCAGGATTTGGCAACTATGGGAAACTACTATCAACCCTGGCCATAGCTGAATCAGGAGAAGGCTGCCTTATAGGCTTTCTGGCCTTAACCAGCAGAAACATTTCTAAGTTAGGCTTGGAGAGGAGGAAGCTGGGAAAGAAATATTCAACTCTGTCTCCCCTCCTGCCTTTGAATTCTTATCAGTATCTCCCTTTGGTTGAACCTAACTGGATGTCAGAAGGCAAAAAAGAAGTATAGTTGATATGCTGCTAAGTCGCTTCAGTCGTGTCCAACTCTGTGCGGCCCCATAGATGGCAGCCCACCAGGCTAACCCGTCCCTGGGATTCTCCAGGCAAGAACAGGGGAGTGGGTTGCCATTTCCTTCTCCAATGCATGAAAGTGAAAAGTGAAAGTGAAGTCGCTCAGTCGTGTCCAACTTCCAGTGACCCCATGGACTGCAGCCTACCAGGCTCCTCCGTCCGTGGGATTTTCCAGGCAGGAGTACTGGAGTGGGGTGCCATTGCCTTCTCCATAGTTGATATAGTTCTTAGAAATTAGCCTCTTGGGAAACAGGTGGAAAAGAGAGGAAGCAAAGGGGCAAATGAAGAATATGTAGCATAATTAAGGATCTTGATTTCTAATTCAACAATGGGGCTCTGTCCAAATTCACTCAATAATGGATATAAGTTATGTGTTATGAAATATAGAAAACATTGGTTTCAACCTTGGAAGAGAATACCAAGTCAGTAGAAACAATGTTCTTTGTTTTAGAAAACATGGTTTTTATTTATTTATTTATTTTTTGCAGCATGTGAGATGTTTTGTTGTTGGCAATGCTACAGAAAAAATTAAATATTTATTAAATGAGTAAAGTATTAAGTTGTCTTTGGAATAATTGCTCTTTCTTCTTTCCATTTTCTAAAGGAAGACGTTACCTGATTGATTTAGACAGAAGTCAACTGGGGAGATAAGGAGACTGGGTCTAGAGAGGATTAAAGAGCCAGATTTCTGAGCCTCTTTCTAGAACTTTCTAGGAATTTTATATCTCAGCTGCACAAAGAGTTTTTTTCTTTTTTAATGTAGAAGAAAGCCAGGAGGTGATTTGAACACTATAGATATGCTTCAAGACAATATTGTTGTTTAGTTGCTAAGTTGTGTCCAACTCTTGTGACCACATGAACTATAGCCTTCTAGGCTCCTCTGTAGATGGGATTTTCGGGTAAGAATACTGGATTGAGTTGCCATTCCCTTCTCCAGGGGATCTTCCCTACCCAGGGATTGAACCCACATCTGCTGTATTGGCAGGTGGATTCCTTACCACTGAGCCACCAGGAAAGCCCTAAAGTCTAGAGTAATGATTAAGTTCCATGGTCAACCAACAAGTAATGTGTTCCCAGGAGGCCACCCTGGGTTTTGCTCAACTAAGACAGATTCACACTTTATTCTGAACCTATGCCAGAGTGCACAGTAGCAGAGCATTTAACCTGGACACTGAGAAAGCCTGTTAGCTTCAGGAACGATGCCAGGAGAGAGCCTGGGAAACAGGGACGGGCTGTACTGAATGAACCTGGGAACCAAGCTCAAGAATGATGCCTTGTCCCAGGACTAAGTTGTCACCTAAGTGTGTATGGTTTTTATTATTGTTGTTGGTATTTAAAGGTTATATACCTGATGGTGACTGTGTTTTCTACATATGCATGTGTGACTGGAAGGTCTACTTCATAAGCAGTGGTTCTTTTAAGGCTGCTAGACCATTTCCTGACTTCTCATTTTAAACAATATTTCCAGAAACTCTTCTTATGACTCTTGCTCTTTGGTTTGCAGTCAACCAGAATCCTTACTTCAAATAAAACCCTTGCTTGTCCCCTACTTATGACTGAGTGTGGGAGGCTACTGACAGTGCTGCAGTTTCCCAGAATTCACTAATTTGAAGCGGCCTTTAGGACAGCTTTGGAAATCAGAGCATGGGGCCTGGATGAAGAGTGCTCTCAAAATTTGGGACTGGTTTGAGAAAAATATGAAAATGAAAGTACTGTATTAAATAGATTTCAAGATACATTCCCCCACACTGCAACAGCTCTGAAACTAGAGTATATTGTATAATTGCTGTAGCCTTACAAAGGGCTTCCCTGGTGTCTCAGCTGTAAAGAATCTGCCTGCCAATGCAGGAGACGTATGAGAGGAAGGTTTGATCCCTAGGTCGGGGAAATCTCTGGAGAATGAAATGGCAGCCCACTCCAGTAATCCCCTGGACAGAGGAGCCTGGCGGGCTACAGTCTGTGCGGTCTCGAAAGAATCAGACTCGACTTAGCAACTAACCAACAACAACAAGCCTTACAAATAATTAGCAGTATTTTCCTTTTGCTACATAAAAACAATGGTGCATTTGATGATTGATGGCCTCTTAGAGTTCTTGAAAAACTGAACCTTGGAAGGATGTTTGTAAATATAATTTGGGTATTTTTCTATCTTCAATAACTGGAATGTATTGCTGGCACTAAAATGTAACCCCCCAAAATAGTAACCTAGTAATAATTTTGTAATAATTACCAGAAATACTGAATTGAGACATTCTGAGACTGCATTCTGACTCAGAGACTATGCCATTTATAAGGGTGGGGGTTGGAAAGATGGCTACATATGAGCCAGGCATTTTTGTTCTTTCCTATAAAGTAATTGGAAAGGAATTATCTACCTGGGTCTTATATTTAAAAGGAAATTGGAAATCACTAACTTATAACTGTTTATCTGGCATTGTCCAGGTCTCTGAAAAATAGTATCTGATGGGCACAAGTTGTCTGTATCACTGTCATGATAGTGATGTATTCTGCAGTAGGATCAATGTAACATGCTTTTCCATTTTCATCAATACCATGTAAACATCTTTGCTTTTATTCTCTACTTGCCAAGAAACCTTCTGAATTAGCTTTCCGGGGGATTTATGCCCTTGAAGATCTGTTGGACGTTTTATAAATGGGTAATCACTTTGGAATGTGGATTAATATGAGCAGGAACAGACAAATATCCTGGTACCTTTCTGCATGTATGGTACAGCACTTCATCTTGTCTTATAAAAGTATTTGAAAGTTGTGCTTTCAAGGCAACTCTTGATGTTTCAGAGCCTTGTGTGAAAAGGCCTTATCCTGGAGACATTGGTGTGATGGCTTGTCCAGTGAGGAAGGCAGCCCAGGATTAAGAGGTGGTGAGCCTGACAAGGGTAGCTTGCTTCCCCGCTCTGTGCCCTATCTTCACTGACAAGCACCATTTCACCCAAAGCCCTTCTTGATTCCAGTGTGGTGGTATGTGGTGATTCCACAAGTGTCTTAATCATTTCCAGGCTTGCTTATAAATTGTTTTAGAATAAACAATCTCTCTTTGTGCCTCATTATGCACTGTACCAGAAACATGGTGTGCAGTTCTGGTGAGCAATCCTCAGCGAAGATGTGATTAAAGCGAGCGGGTCCGGAGAAAGTTAACTAACATGGGCAGAAGAATAGGCCTCTATATTGATTAATTAGCTTAAATTGGTGAATTCATTCCCTAAATATTTTTCCACATGTAGCGTAAAAAGAGGAGGATTCTATTTACAAAAGAATGGGAATAGAGGTTGAGATAAAGCTTTTATCCCAGCTTTATAGATAAAATCTATAAAATTATGAAAATTATAAAATTATGAAAGCTATGCTTTCTTATTTATTGAATTCTGGTATACTAGGACTCAGAGCACTCTCAGAAACTTACGTCTACAATGAATAGAGACTTGTGGAATGCATTATCCCAGGATGTGGTGAAGATTGAAAATATAAATAGATTTACTAAAAGTTAGATAAGCTCATGAATAACAGATTGGGGAAACAATGACACTTTGGGGGTATGTCCACAGCTCTTAAAAGGGATCAGACATACTCTTCTATTCTGTGTCCCTTGTTGTGCCCATCAGAGAAGAAATATGATGAAACGGACCATGGGGAATGTATATATAACAGTTGGTTTAGGCAGGTAAGACAACTGCAAAAATGTCGGTGAAATTGGGCTCATTAAATTATCCAGGTTCCAAAGACATGTAAATAAAAGAGCTGCCTATGAATTCTAGAGCATTTGGTGGTGGAAAACCTCTGTGAAAGAATGTACTTTGTATGCTAGAAGCATCTGATCTTTGTTATCAGAGGAGCGAACAATAATGTGCATATGTTGGACACAGGCAGAATTAGGGATCATGTAACCTTCTGTTTCATAGACCACCATGTTGCTTGTGTCAAGCCTCGTTTTGCAGAGAACTAAGATTTTGCCTGCAATTAATGCATAATAAATGAGACCCAGCCAAATATATATAAAAAAAAGAAATGAAAGTTTCCTTTAAGCTATATCCTTTTAAAATGTTCCTGGAAGGGGGCCTCTATTCTTTTATTTAAAACAAAACGGGAAATGCGGTAGAAATATTTTTGTAGTATTTTTTTTTTTGCAAATAAATTTTATTGGCATTCTTTGTTGTCTCTCCCAGTATGAATTAGTTCCTTACATGATTTACTTCTGTTTTCAACAAAGAAGGCTGAAACTAATTTAAATTAAAACAGCCTGCAGTTCTATTAGGATGCATGTGGTACTGTTTCTCACCTTCTATCTTCACTGATGATAATAATGTATTTTTTCTTTAACCAATTTGCTGCCATGTTTTAAAAAAACATCTCCACATGTGTTCATAAGCACATATTTGTACATGCATGAGGACAGAGGCATTTAAAAATTAGGAGGGCATAATGTGTTATTGCCACAGATAATGCTCTCAGCACTTTGTGTTATGAGATGGTGGATGCAGATAGATGCTATTGAAAACCATATCCTTGAGTCTGAAAAATGATCAACTAATATGATCATAGAGTTAAGTATTAATAAGAGAAGCACATAAGTTTGTTTTTTTTTTAAAGACTTGAAATGCTTGATTTAGCTCCTAATGTTTTGGTAGTCTCAAAAATTAAAAGAAAATTATGTTTACAGATCTTTTTCTGCTGTATTATTTCTTCATGGCTTTTGTATGTCTTTTACATGGGATATGCATGCTAGGTGTTAATAAGAAGTCAATGCCTATACAATATATTTTTCAACCGAGGAGAATCATTGGTAACTGAATAGGCAAATAAATTACACTGGATATTAGCATCTGGAAGTATTTTTCCAGGCAAGTAACTAGTGAGTTTAAGACAATTAATACAGTTAAATTGCATCTAAAATTAGATGGTACTAAATGATTTCAATATAGCTATGTGATACTAATACAATATGTATTAGTATCAAAGAATGCAGCCCAAACTGAGAGAACAAAACATATATAACTCTTTGTGAAGCTTTCATTTAATGAAAGTCTACTGCAAGTAAAAACATCATACCTTAATTTGTTATAGTGCTTTTACATTTAAGACACACTTTATTACACATTATTTTATTTGGCCCACAAAATAACTCTGTGTAAATTGTCTCTCCCACTTTATTGACAGGGAAACTGGTCTCAGAGAAAGCACTTTAATCAACATCATAGAAAAAAATCTCCTAATGTCTCCCTTTTCTGATCTCTGTTCTTTTTACATCATGGCTGCTAGAGTGACCTTTTTCCTACTTAAATTCCTTTGAGTACTTGGCATTGCCTATGTGTTTCTGTCCATATTGTAGTGACTTAGGAGCCTATGCCTCCCTTGTACCCATCTGTATTCAAGCCCAGGGTTTGGAAACTTTCTGTAAGGGCCAGATAGCAAATATTTTCAACTTCATGGTCTATACAACAGTTATTGCAGCATGAAAGCGGTCATGGATTATATGCAAACAAATGAGTATTACTGTGTTCTGATACAACTTTATTTACAAAAAAAGGTGATATCCCAGAATTTGGCCTTCAGGATAGTTTGCCAACCCTGATTTTAGAATAAAAATGCCTCAGACTAAAAAAAAAAAAAAAAAAAAAAAGCCTCAGACTATAGGAAGAAATCATCAGAAAGTCTATTTATATTTTGTTTTTAATTCTATCCTTTAAAAATTTTTTGTGTATAATTTATACTATACATATGCTATGCTAAGTCACTTCAGTCGTGTCCAACTCTGTGTGACCCCGTAGACGGCAGCCCACCAGGCTTCCCTGTCCCTGGGATTCTCCAGGCAAGAACACTGGAGTGGGTTGCCATTTCCTTCTCCAATGTATGAAAGTGAAAAGAGAAAGTGAAGTCACTCAGTCATGTCTGACTCTTAGCGACTCCATGGACTGCAGCCTACCAGGCTCCTCCATCCGTGGGATTTTCCAGGCAAGAGTACTGGAGTGGGGTGTCATTGCCTTCTCCGAGTATATATATATATTTAAATTATGTGTTGCTTTTTAATTTTTATTTATTATTATTAATTTATTTTTTGGCTGTGTTGTGTGGCATACAAGATCCTAGTTCCCCAACCATAATATACTAACTTTTAAAATTTAGGATATTCATAGCACATGGTTGTTGTTATTGTTGTTATTTAGTCAGGAAGTCATGTCCGACTTTTGTGACCCCATGGACTGCAGCTTGCCAGCCTCCTCCATCCACGGGATGCTGCCAGCAAGAATACTGGAGCGGGTAGCCATTTCCTTCTCCACACACATGGTTAATATTTTTTACTGTAGGATTTGTATTTGGTAAATGTGAGAAATTAACTGTCTGCTCTACCAACCTACTCAAAGGCTTCTGGCAATTTTCAGGACATACCAGACTGATCTCTGCTTTTGTGCTTTTGTTCATGGTATCCTCTCGTGTATTTAGCAGTCTTTTTACTTGTTATTCCTTCTTGCATCTCAGACCTTCCCCTCCAGGATCACATTCATTGACGTATATTCTTTCTTTAAGTTGTTTTTTAATTGGAGGAAAATTTCTTTACAATGTTATGTTAATTTCTGCTATACAACAACATAATTATACATATAATCAGCCATTATTATACATATCCCCACTCTCTTGAGTCTCCCTCCTCTCTCCCCTGAAGTATATTCTTTTAAAATTCCTTTATCTGTGGTTTGCTAGAAGGAAAATTTCTTCATGTGCCTGAAAACATCTTTATACTAAAGATAATTTTGCTGTGCGTAGAACTCTAGGTTGGCAGTTTTCTCTCAGCACATTAAAGTTGTAATTTCATTGACTTTTGGACTTCAGTGTTGTTTTTGTGAAGTCAGCTGCCAAACTGCTGCTGTTTGGAAGTAATTTGTTATTTTTTCCTCTGGCTGCTTTCACTTTTTTGGTGTAATGAAGTTCTACTGTGATGTTCCTTTAGGTGCATTTTATTTACCTCCTCAGGATTCATTCAGATCAGATCAGATCAGTCGCTCAGTCGTGTCCGACTCTTTGCGACCCCATGAACCGCAGCACGCCAGGCCTCCCTGTCCATCACCAGCTCCCGGAGGTCACTCAGACTTGCATCCATCGAGTCAGTGATGCCATCCAGCCATCTTATCCTCTGTCGTCCCCTTCTCCTCCTGCCCTCAATCCCTCCCAGCATTAGAGTCTTCTCCAATGAGTCAACTCTTCACATGAGGTGGCCAAAATACTGGAGTTTCAGCTTTAGCATCATTCCTTCCAAAGAAATCCCAGGGTTGATCTCCTTCAGAATGGACCGGTTGGATCTCCTTGCAGTCCAAGGGACTCTCAAGCGTCTTCTCCAACACCACAGTTCAAAAGCATCAATTCTTCGGCGCTCAGCCTTCTTCACAGTCCAGCTCTCACATCCATACATGACCACAGGAAAGACCATAGCCTTGACTAGGCGAACCTTTGTTGGTAAAGTAATGTCTCTGCTTTTGAATATGCTATCTAGGTTGGTCATAACTTTCCTTCCAAGGAGTAAGCGTCTTTTAATTTCATGGCTGCAGTCACCATCTGCAGTGATTTTGGAGCCCAGAAAAACAAAGTCTGACACTGTTTCCACTCTTTCCCCATCTATTTCCCATGCAGTGATGGGACCAGATGCCATGATCTTCGTTTTCTGAATGTTGAGCTTTAAGCCAACCTTTTCACTCTCCACTTTCACTTTCATCAAGAGACTTTTTAGCCCCTCTTCACTTTCTGCCATAAGAGTGGTGTCATCTGCATATCTGAGGTTATTGATATTTCTCCCAGCAATCTTGATTCCAACTTGTGTTTCTTCCAGTCCAGCATTTCTCATGATGTACTCTGCATATAAGTTAAATAAACATGGTGACAATATGCAGCCTTGACGTACTCCTTTTCCTATTTGGAACCAGTCTGTTGTTCCATGACCAGTTCTAACTGTTGCTTCCTGACCTGCATACAGATTTCTTAAGAGGTAGATCAGGTGGTCTGATATTCCCATCTCTTCCAGAATTTTCCATAGTTTATTGTGATCCACACAGTCAAAGGCTTTGGCATAGTCAATAAAGCAGAAATAGATGTTTTTCTGGAACTCTCTTGCTTTTTCCATGATCCAGCAGATGTTGGTAATTTGGTCTCTGGTTCCTCTGCCTTTTCTAAAACCAGCTTGAACATCAGGAAGTTCACGGTTCACATATTGCTGAAGCCTGGCTTGGAGAATTTTGAGGATTCATTATGATTTATGAATTAGGGTTGGTGGCTCTTATCACTTTACAAATATTAGTCATTACTTCTTCAATTTTGTCCCTGTTCCTGCCTCAGTATTTTTATCTTCTCTTTCAATTAAACTCCAGTTAAACATATATTTGCTCTCTTTCCTAAGCCTGTGTATCCTAACCTCTCTTTTATATTTCCACTTTTTCCCACTGTGATGTGATTCTGAATAATTTCTTCTTCCCTGCTTTCTAGTGTACTAAGTTTCGTCTTATCTAGATTGCAGTTGAATCTATTCATTGTGATTCATTTTTTATCTTTTTATTGGAAATAACTTCAAACATTTAAAACATATGGATAACTTGAAAAAATAAAAACAGTACAAAGAACATCTGTTAACTCTTTGCCCAGATATGCCTATTATGATTGTACTGCATTTGCTTAATCATTTGTACTCTGTTGCTTCATCTTTCTATATATAATTGTATATATTATATAAATTAAAGGTATATATACATGATAAGTAATCATTTTATGTAGATGTCAGATCAGATCAGATCAGTCGCTCAGTCGTGTCCAACTCTTTGTGACCCCATGAATCGCAGCACGCCACGCCTCCCTGTCCATCACCAACTCCCGGAGGTCACTGAGACTCACATCCATCGAGTCAGTGATGCCATCCAGCCGTCTCATCCTCTGTCGTCCCCTTCTCCTCCTGCCCCCAATCCCTCCTATGTGCATATATGTATATATATATGTAAACATTTTCTGAAGCATTTTTTTATTCCCTTCCCCCACCAACAACCATAAGTTTGTTCTCTAAGTCTACAAGTCTCTCTGTTTTGTAAATAAGTTCATTTGTATTATGTCTTTTTAGATTTCATGTATAAGGGGTGTCATACAATGTTTCTGCTTTTCTGACTTATTTCACTCAGCATGACAAATTCTAGGTTGCTATATATTGCTTCATCTTTACTTTCTTTCGTTGGGTTTTTACATATTATATGCATTTTTATAAGGCTCTTTACTTTTCTTTAACAAGATGGAGTACATTTGGGGAGTGCGTGTTGTTCGATGTTTTCCTTTCATATGAGACATCTGTATCAATCTCCTGCTAGAGCTTTTCTTTCCTGAGATGCTGCAGGAATAGAAGCACTTGTAGCTCTTGTGTACATCATGGTCCTTTACCCCCGATTACTTCACTATTTGTTTCTGAAGAATAAGGGTATTTTCATGTAACTACAGTAAAGTTATCAACTTCAGTAAATTTTGACATGGTAAATTTAAGTTCAACAATTAGAGTATTGGTACAGTGATTCCCTGGTGACTCAGATGGTAAAGAATCTGTCCCCAGTGCAGGAGACCTGGGTTTGATTCCTGGGTCAAGAAGATCCCCTGGTGAAGGGAATGGCAACCCACTCCAGTATTCTTGCCTGGTGAATTCCATGGACAGGGTAGCCTGGCGGCCACAGTCCATGGGGTCTCGAAGAGTCAGACATGACTAAGTGACTGACACACACAGTGCTTTTTATCTAATCTACTGCTGTATTCCATTTTTCAGTTGACTCAAGTATGTCTTTGATAGCATTTTTTCTCCTCCGTTTCAGTGTCCAGTCTGGAGTCAGGTATTGTATTCACTTGTCATGTCTGTTAAACCTTTTTCATCTGAAACATTTCCTTAGTCTTTTATGATAGTTACATTTTGAAAGACTATAGCCCCTATACCCACCTTTTAAAAAAAGAATATTTCTAACTTGGGGTTTGTCTAATGTTCCTTCATAGTTAGAGTCAGGTTATGCATTCTTGGCAAGAATACTACATCAGTGATGCCATTTCTTTCTCAATATCTGTAGGTAGTGATAGTAATTTTGATCAATCAGTCAATTTATCTGATTGCTCCACTGTAAAATTATTCCCCCCCCCCCTTGAAACTAATAAACAGTTTACAGGGTAACATTTTAAGATGATACAAATATGCTCACTCTGGGAAGGGGAAATGGGAAAGGGTTTCTGTTCAGTGAGTATAAGATTTAAATTATGCAGGGCGACTGTTCAAGAGATCTACTTTACAACATTGTGCCTATAGTTAACAGTATTCTCTTGTAGACTTAAAATTTAAGAGGGTAAGTCTCATGTTAAGAGTTCTTACATCAATTAAAAAATGAACCCTTTGTCTTTAGAAGGTAATAAAATCAAGTAAATAAGTTAGCTGTGCAGGTAAAAACAAACAACAAAAACAACAAAACTAAATAGACTTTGCCTTATAAAAATGTCCCCCTAGATTTGGCATTCACTGATGATTCTTGCCTGATCTAATCTTTACTACAACTGTTGCAAAAACACTTTAAATTAGTTTTATTTTTCAACTGTATAAAATCTATTCTTTTCAGATTTGCTTAGGGTACATATTGATATTTTTCTTTTCCTTTTAAATTTTATTCTACTTTTCTCTAATTTCTTTTAATATAGTAAGATTAACCGTTTTATAATATATGTACATGTACAATGATTCACTATCTGAAGTCTGTTGAAGATCTGTTTCTGCATTTTACTCTTTCTCATGGTACTCATGGTATTTTTTTAAAGTGATGTAAGTTAGATCTTCTGGAGAAGGCAGTGGCACCCCACTCCAGTACTCTTGCCTGGAAAATCCCATGTACAGAGGAGCCTGGTAGGCTGCAGTCCATGAGGTCGCTAAGAGTCAGACATGACTGAGCGACTTCACTTTTTCTTTTCACCTTCATGCATTGGAGAAGGAAATGGCAACCCACTCCAGTGTTATTGCCTGGAGAATCCCAGGGACGGGGGAGCCTGGTGGGCAGCCGTCTATGGGGTCGCACAGAGTCGGACACGACTGAAGCGACCTAGCAGCAGCAGCAGCAGCAGCAAGTTAGATCTCCACATTTACTCAAGGATCATTTTATGGTTGCAGCTTCCTAAGGACTTCCCTTCTAATCTACTCAGTAAAGACATGTTTCTTTACAGTCCCCTGGGGTTGGGTATGGGATAAGGTGAGTTTACTTCTAGTTCACCCTTTCCTTGAGAATATGGTCCTTTGGGGAAAGTGCTGAATGTAGGGATCTCTTTGATATGTCTCTCTACCTTAAAGGACCTGAGCTTTGATTTCTTCTCATCCGAAGAGGTCTGCAAATAAAAACTCAAAGTTATCTAGCTGACAAATGTCCTGGAGCAAAATGAATTCCAGAGCTCTGCTCACCTCTCTGAGTTTCTGTTTCCCTTAGATTTTAGCCTGGTTATTCTATACGTGTTAGCTTTTTAATGGGTTTAAGATGTTTTTCTGCATTGACTAACATTGTTTTCAGTGGGAAGACAGGTTTGATTAACCCAAGTTGTGGTATTCCCTTATACTATATTCTCTATACTGAGTGTTCTTCTTCATCTGTTCTGTCCCTCAGACACCTCCTTAGTTTTCACATATCAGTTGAAGTGTCACCTCCTCCATAAAGATACCTCTGAACAAATCCCTCTCCCGACGTACAATAGATTATTCTCTTGATCCAGTTTACCTTCTTGTCTGTCTTTCCCAAAGAGACTATGAGTTCTTTGAGAGCAGGTATCGTATCTTATTCATTTTTGTACCCCCAGGACCTAGCACTGTGGCTGGCAGATTTTTGTGTTCCCAGTGATTAGTAGGTATCTAATAATTGTTTGTTGCCAGAAATTTTTTGTCACCTTGGAACTGAGATAGACTATGGGACAGAATGACTAGGACAGAATACAGGACAGGTGACCTAAACAGATTAATTCATAGGATGGGGTGTTCGTGATGGTAGTAGCAATGGTGGTAGAATTACTGTGAGTCTGGAAGGGATACAATCTGGTTTATCTAACCGAACAGAAGTGAATTTAGAATGTTTAGGGGTTTATAGTTCACAGTTGTTCAGAGATACAGGCTAGGGAAGAGGATCAGTAGAAATCATAGTTCAAACAATTTCTGAACTTGAACGTTAGGTGATGACTGTCAGTGGCACAAGTGGAGGTGGTTTCAGCAAAGGCCTTTAGCTTGCATTCTGGCCTTGAGACTTGACTGTTGTGTGGGACTGTAGTGTGTATTGAGCAACACATGAGCTGCTCCTTAGGGTAAGGCAAACTTTTGGGTTAGCTATTGCACTGAATGCTAAATTCTCTGGAGAGAGATTTTACTTCCACCAGGCTTGCTTTTAAAACTTCAAAGTTTGGCTCCAAGGCAATGGCAACCCACTCCAGTACTCTTGCCTGGAAAATCCCATGGATGGAGGGGCCTGGTAGGCTGCAGTCCCATGGGGTCGCTAGTAGTCGGATACGACTGAGCGACTTCACTTTCACTTTTCACTTTCATGCATTGAAGAAGGAAATGGCAACCCACTCCAGTGTTCTTCTGGAGACTCCCAGGGACGGGGAGCCTGGTGGGCTGCCGTCTATGGGGTCGCACAGAGTCGGATACGACTGAAGCGACTTAGCAGCAGCAGCCTGATTTACCTGGCATCTTTCCAATAAGTACCAGTCAAGCTGAAGTATCCCCAAATCCATGGTAATTGCTGCTCCTGGCCATCCCTCCACAACAAATTCCCCAATTTTTGCCTTTGCTATATTATTGCACTCATCTCACACGCTACTAAAGTAATGCTCAAAATTCTCCAAGCCAGGCTTCAGCAATATGTGAACCATGAACTTCCTGATGTTCAGGCTGGTTTTAGAAAAGGCAGAGGAACCAGAGATCAAATTGCCAACATCCGCTGGATCAAGGAAAAAGCAAGAGAGTTCCAGAAAAACATCTATTTCTGCTTTATTGACTATGCCAAAGCCTTTGACTGTGTGGATCACAATAAACTGTGGAAAATTCTGA
This sequence comes from Tragelaphus eurycerus, assembly GCA_935064755.1. NCBI lineage: Eukaryota > Metazoa > Chordata > Mammalia > Artiodactyla > Bovidae > Tragelaphus > Tragelaphus eurycerus. The sequence continues at coordinate 12,436,135 of CAKXYN010000038.1, forward strand.
AAGAGTTGGAAATACCAGACCACCTGATTTGCCTCTTGAGAAATCTGTATACAGGTCAGGAAGCAACAGTTAGAACTGGTCATGGAACAACAGACTGGTTCCAAATAGGAAAAGGAGTACGTCAAGGCTGTATATTGTCACCATGTTTGTTTAACTTATATGCAGAGTACATCATGAGAAATGCTGGACTGGAAGAAACACAAGTTGGAATCAAGATTGCTGGGAGAAATATCAATAACCTCAGATATGCGGATGACACCACCCTTATGGCAGAAAGTGAAGAGGAACTAAAAAGCCTCTTGATGAAAGTGAAAGTGGAGAGTGAAAAGGTTGGCTTAAAGCTCAACATTCAGAAAACGAAGATCATGGCATCTGGTCCCATCACTACATGGGAAATAGATGGAGAAACAGTGGAAACAGTGTCAGACTTTATTTTTCTTGGCTCCAAAATCACTGCAGATGGTGACTGCAGCCATGAAATTAAAAGACGCTTACTCCTTGGAAGGAAAATTATGACCAACCTAGATAGCATATTCAAAAGCAGAGACATCACTTTGCCAACAAAGGTTCGTCTAGTCAAGGCTATGGTCTTTCCTGTGGTCATGTATGGATGTGAGAGCTGGACTGTGAAGAAGGCTGAGCGCCAAAGAATTGATGCTTTTGAACTGTGGTGTTGGAGACGACTCTTGAGAGTCCCTTGGACTGCAAGGAGATCCAACCGGTCCATTCTGAAGGAGATCAACCCTGGGATTTCTTTGGAAGGAATGATGCTAAAGCTGAAACTCCAGTATTTTGGCCACCTCATGCGAAGAGTTGACTCATTGGAGAAGACTCTGATGCTGGGAGGGATTGGGGGCAGGAGGAGAAGGGGACGACAGAGGATGAGATGGCTGGATGGCATCACTGACTCGATGGATGTGAGTCTGAGTGACCTCCGGGAGTTGGTAATGGACAGGGAGGCCTGGCGTGCTGCAGTTCATGGGGTCGCAAAGAGTCGGACACGACTGAGCGACTGATCTGATCTGATCTGATATTATTTTCCCATTCTAGAATGCCTTTCTTTGTATCTGCTCATGGTTCAAGGCCCAACTTAAATTCCACCTCTCATAAGATATCCTCTCTATTATCTAGCCCATCGACCAAACTCCTATAAACTTATCTAAACTCTCAACATTCTGCATTTAATTATATTCAATTTTGTCATGCTTCTTAATTATTTAACTAGGGTTAATCCTCTTTCCCAGTCTTGATTGTTGACTCCTTAGAGACTATTGTGTTCACCTGGTGGGCCATTCATCCCTCTAATTGTAGTACTGGTTATACACTCAAGAAATGCTTTTTGACTTGTTGAGTATAAACAGAGAGCATCCCCATACCTCTCAAATCATCCTGTCCTATATGTGATAGCATCCTAGAAAATTCTAGGAGTTGGATTGAATATTGGATCCTTTTTGTTTTGTTTTATACTCTTTGTTTTACAGATGTATAAGAGGGGATTATGTGATTTTCCCAGCTTCAGGCATTTAGAGATTTAAGTCTGGGAGTGGCATAGCCAGAATTACAGTCTAAGCATTGATTACTGCAGTTTAGGACTTACTCTTCTCCTGACTTTTCTGTGAGAGCACAGGCGTAGCATCTTTTACCCTCTAATAGGTAGTGTACCATGGAGATGTGGTGTTGTTTTCCTTTCCTGACTTCCAGTGTCTATAGAATTTGATTTAAATCAACACATTGGTGAAAGCTATACCAATTGGATTTGTTTAATCCATATGTAGTTAAAATTAAAGAATCACCAAAACAAAGTATTTCATTACTTCTGTTCTGTTTACAGGTTCTTTTTAGTGTTTTATTTAGACTGTCACAGCTACTCTGTACATAGCAAAAGCTATCAGTGAATTATTGTACATGGAGTTTCTCCAGGGGGGCCATGCTGTTCGGACCATTTTCCCATGGAAAGCTCTGCCAGCCCGTACAGTGCCCTGGTGCTTTGAGTCTTCTTGTGGAGGTGGCCTCCCCTTAGGCGGTCATTCTGAAGAGCCTTTCAAGAACCTGAAATGTTGCCATTGGAGCGTTTCCCAGAAGGAAATTGAACCACAATTTTTTTGAAGTTCAGGGAACTCTCTACCAGGAGTATGTCATGTGTCTAGACATATTCTGATGTGTTTTTCATTACAATAATGCAATAACATGAGCTGCACCAAATGATAGGGTAAATTCATTAAGACTGTTTTCTTGTCCATTTCTTTCAAAACACTCAGCAAAAAGGACACTATGAACTACGAACTACCTACATGTAGCATCTGCATTCTTTGTTTCTTTTCACTTTGAATTGCTTTGTACTTAATTTTTCTCTCCTACATCCCCCCCCCCCTTTTTTTTTTGCTTCTCGCTTTTCTCTGAGTAGGAAAGTAAAAGTAAAAGCTTATCAATTCTGCTATATTTCTCAGCTGATTAGAGAGAAAAAAAATCATCCTGAACTGACTAATAGAGAGTCAGGGAATTACAAATAAATCAGCAGTTGCATAAGGGAGGGAATGAAATTTAACTAAGGAAATTGGGATCTCTACTGCCATGAAGAAAATAAATGAGACAATGTAGAATCATTATAGGAAGACTGGGTGGTCTACAAGAAAGAGGGCAGATTGTGCAAACTGACATTTGAGGAATCGGCCTGAATGTTGTTGCTTGGGACCAGTGCTGTTCATTGATGTCATAGCAAAATGTGCTTAATTTGTAGAACACGTGAGGAACCCTGGCAGACAAGGCAGGCTCTGAAATATAGGAGGGCTAACCTTCTTGTCTCTGAGGTGTGCTTCCTATTTAGAATAGAAAGTTCAGGGGCCCTAACCTAAGAATTTCCCTGGAATCCCAGCTGGACTGTCTCCGTTCCAGCAGGATCAGAGCACACCTGTAGGAAGAGAGCTTTCTCTTGCAACCACCCACATTGACTTCCTTGTGAATACCCTGGTTCCAGAGATGGCCACCACCCTCTCCCAGCTTCAGCTTACAGGGAGAAGAGAAGGCTCTATTGGGCAAAACATGCCCTGGCTCAGCTTGTTCTCTGTGGTTTGGATTTCTGGTACTATTGTCTTAACCCACCCATCTTCCTAATTTCTGGGCCGTCTCCTGCTTTACATCCAGATCTCTCTGCTTCTACTCACCTGGTCTAACTTGCTGAATTCTATTCTCTGTTTTATTTCTGACTACATGTAGCCATATTTGCCCATGTAGTTGTTTATTCTTTTCTAAATGCCGGGAAACTCAGAGCCTCTAATTCCAAGGTTGCAACTGTGTGCCATGGGCCAAATCTGACCAACAGGTTTGATTGCCACATCTAGAGTTTATTTGTATCGTGTGTGTGCTTTAATTGGATTGGTTGCTAATATTTTCAGAACTGAAAACTTTCACCTTAAAATCTGGTGTCCCATGAAAAATTGAAAGATTTGGCAGCTGATACCTGGAGCGGTGTATGTTTCTCTCTTTAGTTCTCTGTAGTTCCCACCATTCCTGATTTTCTTGTGGTTATTATTATCTTTTAATATCAGATCAGATCAGTCACTCAGTCGTGTCCGACTCTTTGCAACCCCATGAACTGCAGCATGCCAGGCCTCCCTGTCCATCACCAGCTCCCGGAGGTCACCCAGACTCACACCCATCAAGTCAGTGATGCCATCCAGCCATCTCATCCTCTGTCGTCCCCTTCTCCTGCCCCCAATCCCTCCCAGCATCAGAGTCTTCTCCAATGAGTCAACTCTTCGCATGAGGTGGCCAAAATACTGGAGTTTCAGCTTTAGCATCATTCCTTCCAAAGAAATCCCAGGGTTGATCTCCTTCAGAATGGACCGGTTGGATCTCCTTGCAGTCCAAGGGACTCTCAAGCGTCTTCTCCAACACCACAGTTCAAAAGCATCAATTCTTCGGCACTCAGCCTTCTTCACAGTCCAGCTCTCACATCCATACATGACCACAGGAAAGACCATAGCCTTGACTAGGCGAACCTTTGTTGGCAAAGTGATGTCTCTGCTTTTGAATATGCTATCTAGGTTGGTCATAACTTTCCTTCCAAGGAGTAAGCGTCTTTTAATTTCATGGCTGCAGTCACCATCTGCAGTGATTTTGGAGCCCAGAAAAATAAAGTCTGACACTGTTTACACTGTTTCTCCATCTATTTCCTTTTATCCCAGTGTTTGTAAATGTTTTTCTAGCAAAATATCCTTCAATCTTGTTAGCTTCCTGATCCCTTAAAAGCATTGACTTGTGACCACTCCTTAGGCCTTGCCCGAGTGGAACTTCCGAGGTGTCAGGCCCCAGTTTGGATTCAGACAGTGTTGCTCGATGCTACTCTAGTTTTGGCTGGCCCTCTTCCAGCGCCCTCACTTGGAAATCCCAGACCAGTTACCTTGGGGTGGCAGTATTTGACGACGCCAGGTTCCATCCACATAGGACGCTGTTATGTTTGTCAGCTCTGTGAAGACTCTGTTGCAGATGCTGGTGCTTGCAGGTTTGCCTTTGTGGTCGTTCTCTCCCGCTGTGTGCTCAGTCACTCAGTGGGACGCTCTCTGCGACCCCTGTAGCCCCCCAGGCTCCTCTGTGCACGGGATTCTCCAGGCAAGAATATGAAGTAGGTTGTCATTTCCTCCTCCAGTTTCTCCCAGTGGCAAATACCAAAAAATCTATTTCTCAAGCTTTTTTGTTTGTTTCAGTAAACCTATCCCAAATGGAGTTAGAGCTGTTTTAAAAAGTGTGATTCTGGGAATTCCCTGGTGGCCCAGTGCTTTGGACTCTGTGCTCTCACTGTATACAGTGTTTGCCACTTAATAAGTACTCTGTAAATGTAAGCTGTTACTAAATATCTCTTATGTGGTAGGCTCTTGTGTCAGATACAAAGACAAATAAGTCACGATCCTTACCCTGAAAAAGCTGATGGCTTAATATATGAGAATACACTTAAATAATAGTAATTCGTTATTTACCATTATGTAAATTTAATACCACAGATACATTCAGGTTAGAATAGTGACCAGGGAGGAAGGGACCCCTATCTGGAGAGATCATGGAAGGTTTCATGGAGATATTTAACCTTTCTTGAGAGAAGTATTTGAGGGAGAGGGAAGGAGTCGCCATTAGTTGAGACACCATGTACATTCATGCGATCCAAGAGTGCAAGGCCAAGCAAGGCCCCTAGGGGCAGACTGACACCTGGTGCTAGTCTGCACACTCCTGCATGGAAAAGGATCTGTCAGTTTTAGCAAAACTTGACTGCACATGTGACAGGCCCTCAACAGATCTTGCTATGGTCTTCAAACTCTGATGTCCCCAAAATTCAGTCAATATTTCAGCTGTTGTTACAGTGCATAACAGAGCAGCATCTGTCTAGTCCAAGTCATGCTCCTTCTAACCAGATGGACCAAAATCCAAGTACCCTAAAACTGGACAGGGTCTCAGACATCATCTGATCTGATCCCTTCACCTTACGGCCAAGAATATAAAAATTCACGGAGGAAAAGTAACTTGTATAAAATGATTGATTACCATACCTGGCAGCCCTGGACCCAAAATAAATATTGAGATGCCTTGATTATTTCACAGAAGTGATATAAAACAAAGATAGCCACTGAAGTTCTGCTTTGCATATACAAGTTGGTCAAATGAGTTGCATCTTTACCAGTTTAAAGTCTACCAGAAAAGCAAGGGTCACATTAATGGTAGTAGAGATATAAGGGCTTTGTTATGTAGTAAAGATTGTTTTTTTCATTATTAAATTTCTTACTCTGCTGTGCACTGTTGCTTCAGTCTTGTCTGACTCTTTGTGACTCTATGGACTGTAGCCCACCAGGCTCCTCTGCCCATGGAATTCTCCATGCAAGAATACTGGAGTGGGTTGCCATACCCTCCTCCAGGGGATCTTCCCAACCCAAGGATCAAACTCATGACTGTTATGTTGCCTGCACTGGCAGGTGAGTTCTTTACCACTAGTGCCACCTGGGAGGCCCCAAATTTCTGGTGTTTAATAAATATTTGCTGACTTGATTTCAACAAATTTAATTGAATTGAGTGGCTCAGATGATTCAGTCCCTGGGTTGGGAAGATTCCTTGGAGAAGGGCATGGCAACCCATTCCAGTATTCTTGCCTGAAGAATCCCATGGACAGAGGAGCCTGGTGGGCTACAGTCTAAGGGGTCGCAAAGAGTCGGATATGACTGAAGTGACTTAGCACACACAAATAGTACATATGGAGAATAATTTGCCATTTGTATGCTTTAATCATTTTTCAAATTATTTAATAGAATTTTGAAAGTTTTGGATGAATATACTATAGTTCTGCTGTGATTTGAATGTGGGAAAGTTCTAGCTATAGGATCCCATGAACATATTCCAAATTCAAAATCGCATGGGTATGATCATTGCTGTGTGGGTAGAAAACTGTCCATATGGAAAACATAAAAAAGCAAACCATTCCAGGCACGATGAGATTTAGGCTGAAGGTTCATCTGTGCAATCTGTGGGTATCTCGGTCTTTGATGTTAATTTGTTAATATATCAATGTTCTAGATCTTAATATGAATATGCTGTTAAAATGGAAAATGCACTCAAAACTCTGAAGGAAGCATCCACTGATAGAATTAAAACTCTTGGAATAAAAGTTTACCAAAGGAAAGCTTGTGCTTGTATGAAAATTCAAGTTAACATAAAAACTGACAATAATGTAGTTCATCATTATAAAGAAAAAAAGGAGAATAAGATTGGGTTTACTTCCAATTGTACATGAGTATTCACTGGACTCAGTCAATGCTATAAGCTTTTTATTGTTAAAGGATTATTATATTTTATCTTATTGTTACTAATGTCTATTGATTTAGCTGGGAGAATTTCACAAGATTTTAAAATCCAGTAACTTTTTGGCTGAGGATATGAAAAGGGAGCTAGAAAAATCAAAGGAAATTGCACAGTTTATATGAATATCCTCCATTTATAACAATTTGTCCTTTTTCTAGCTGAACTTGCTAAAACTCTCCTAACTTGAATTTATCATAAAATTGATTGGCCAGAAAAAAAAAATACTTTGTAAAGGGCAAGTAACTCAAGACCCACCTGGAATACAGCTTTAGGTTCCAACTGTCATTGTATCACAGATGAAAGCAAAACAAAATTGCTTCGAAAAAAGAGCTGGGGTGAGGAATGTCAAGACTGCAGAAGTTAAATATAGTTAGGGAGCCTGTGACTAGAGGGAGGTTATTGTAGGCTTGCATACATATTTGAAAGTTCTAAATCCAAAGGGAAGAGAACGGTACTATGTTACTTTAGATATAGTGGTAACAGTTTAGAGGAGGATCTAGATTAAATCTCAAATAAAAAATACATTTGTGAAATATATCTTAAATGGTCTTTTACTTTCTCTTGAGATATGGTTAAAAAATCCAGCTCTCAGCTTGAGGAAATTTATTTAAATGCTTCCAGGGAGGGGGATGAGAAATTTGAAGTGTTTCTAGCCTTTATGGATTGAGGGTTAAAAATCAATACCATGTCTAGATAAAGATTTTCGGAAGTTTGTATGGGAGAAAGAAAAGCCTGATAGTTTGCAAAGGTGTGATGGATATGGATGAACGCTTGCCCCTCGTATGTAAAAATAAATTATCTTTCAGTGTTGACTTGGCTACAGACTCTGAGTCTGTAGTTGGAGGTCAGTGCACAGCAGGGTGGCCAGAATGGAAGGAAGAAAACTGTGCAGGTCCATTGTGTGAGGACATGGTGGGAAAGAGTGTGAGTCATTTCATAGATTTGGAGAATGAATAAATTACAGAGGTGTATGCGTATCACTTTATGGATGTACAGATTGGGTATTCTATTTTATAGAATTTATATAGTACTTGCTGAAGTTTCATAGTGTCTTCACTTAGGCTGTTACCTAATCTTTTAAAGAACAGAACGAGATAGGAATCTTTGTGTCTAGTCTATAGCTCTGGACAGTGATTCATGTGTTTGGTGCATTGATGGGGATGGTTGAAAGGCTAGGCTTAGCTAGGACTGTCATTTGGAGAGCTTACTCCTTGCCCCTCTAGCAGAAAGATCTCTGAGTAGTTGGATTTTTATGTATGACAGGTTAGGTCTACCAACAAATGTTTCAAAAGGGCCAGGTGGAAGCCTTGAGGCTTCTAAGTCATAGAAATTCTAAGGTGTCACTTTTACTGCATTCTTTGACCAAGCAAGCCACTAAAGTGAGTCCAGATTCAAGGAGGAAGATGTGAGATGCCACCTTTCAATGCGAGAGTCATTGAAGAATTTATGGCTACTTCCAGGTGGGGCTGGGGTTTCCCAGGTGGTGCAGTGGTAAAGAATCCACCTGCCAATGCAGGAGGTGCAAGAGGTGAGGGGTTCAATCCCTGGGTTGGGAAGATCCCCTGGACTAGGAAATGGCAACCCACTCTAGTATTATGGCCTGGAAAATCCCATGGACAGAGGAGCCTGATGGGCTAGAGTCCATGGGGTAACAAAGAGTTGGACAAGACTGGGTGACTGAGCACATGCACACACACAGAGTTTACTTCAGGCTACACTCCTACATTCCTACCAAGTGCAAAAAAGAGTTACCTTCTTCCCAGTTCCTCCAAATTCTCATCTCACTGTGGCCTCCTCTTTGAAGCCTAATACTCATTGTCTGTTATAGACCGAATATGTCCATTCCAAAATTCTTATGTTGAAATCCTGACTCCCAGTGTGATGATATCAGGTTGTGGGGCCTTTGGGGGTTAATTGGGTCATGAAGGTAGAGCCCTCACGAATGGTATTTGTGCCCTTATAAGAAGAGACACTGGGAAGCTTGCTTTTTTCCTCTCTGCTCTTCTGTGTGATGAAACAGCTAGAAGATGGCCATCTACAAACCAGAAAGTGAGTTCTTATCAGAACCAAATCTGCAAGCATGTTGACCTTAGACTTTCTAACCTCCAAAACTGTGGGAAACAAATGTTTGTTGTTTAAGCTACCTGGTCTATGGTAATTTATTGTAACAGTCTGAACTAAGACATTATCTAAATCAGATCCAGATGCTAATGAAGTTACTTGTGTGTGATTTTCTCAGGTATAATGTCATTCCCTTTGATCTGAACATCTGTGAATTAGAGACAAATTTATCAAATCTTCCGGAACCCGAACCCCCTTCCCATATAGCTAACATACAGTATTGGCAAAGGCGCAAGATGTCTACAGTATACATTTCCATTCACAAAGGGATAAAACAGGAGGTGCATAGCCAAGAAGGTCTATGGCAATTCTGAATTCCAGCTAGGCAGATGTCACCAGTTCATTGATCAGGACTCAGTCCTTTCCCCTGGAAATGATTCTCTGTAGCTCTTGGCATGGACCTCCGGGATTTTGTTTTCACACTGAGTCATTTTTTCTTTTCCTTTCTCTTTGCAAAAGAACAACCTTTCCCAGTCTTGATTTCTGCCAGTAGAAGTTTGGGAATCAAATTCCTTTTTTTTTTCCCCCTCTCTTGTGCCTTTTGGTTGAAGCTGACACACTTTGTTAAAGCAATTTGTGGGCTTCCTGTGCATCAAATTACAATTTGCTTAATTAGTCAAAAGAAACATCTACATTTTATTCCGGAAACTTGCCCTTCTCAATGTTGAGCTGAATGTCTGGGTGCTGTGTGTGGGACAATGACTTTAAAATAGAAGCCTATCATCTAGTTGGAAAGGGCTGTGAGGCACACCTTTCAGATTCCTGGACACCAGATTGTCTAGCAGAGAGGGTCTAAGAAGCATACCTATATGATTCCTAGGCACTCTACTAGGCATACCCTTAAATGTTTTGGAGAGAGTTTTGGAGTCATACTTGACAGCTTTAATCTGAGACCAAGTTTTACTTATTGGACTCTGGATTTGATTTTTGCCCTGAAGTCATTTCTAACTTAAGAATATTTTGCTCAGAGAAAATAGAGATGAGAAACAGTTTTATTTAACCATAGAGAGTTCTAGATCTTCTTTTTCCCCACAAAACACTTCTTAAAAACCAAACAATTCTTCTTTTAATCTCTTTTGTATTCCACATTACTAAAGGCTGTAATATTGTCAAACTTCCACTGTATCAGGGTGCCCTCCTTTTCCAAACTCCCTAGCATTTTTTTCTCACTCTCCTTTAAATTCTCATTTAAAATCTCTCTGAACTTTTTAGCTGTCATTGCTAGTCTCCCTGAAGCTCTTCCAGTTTCTGTGGTCCCAAAACCAATTTTTTTAAAACACATTTTAGGTTTTTGTTACTGGAGATATAAAAATATGTTCCATTTACCTATTAATGCATAACAAGCTACTCCAAAATTTAGTGGCTTAAAATAAAAACTATTATATTACAGGATTTCGTAGGTCAGGAATTTTGGCAGGTCTTAGCCATGTGATTCTTTTTTTCCATGTGGCATCAACTAAGATTACGTGGTGATATTTAGCTGTAGATGAGCTGGTTTGAGAGATCTAAGGTGCTATGTATGTGAGTTCGTGTCTGGTCAGGTGTCTTGGTGATGGTCAGGATGGCTAGCCTTAGCTGGGAGTGTCAACTAGAATTGTCTAACTAATGGCAACTCAGAGTTTCCAAAGAATGTTAGGACAAGATGGAAGTTGCAAATCTTATGTTGATCTGGGCTTTGAAATCTCAGAATGTAACTTCCATTGCATTTTATTGCATAGGCAAATTGCTAACACCGGCCCATATCAAGGGAAGAGTAACTCATAGGTTCTTTGTTACTCTTCTCACTGGGAAGAGTGACAGAGATTTTGTAGTCATCTTCATCTACCATACTTATTATTCTAAGATGAACTTTAAAAAAAATGGATCATTATCAATTCAGGTGTAAAATATATTCAATGTGCTTCAGTCCATCAAAGCTATTATTTTTTATTGATGTTCAAATTGTCTTATTTTTGACTAATATGAGCCTCCTCAAGTTCACTTCTGGATTCTTTTGACCTGATCCTAATACCATGTGATAGCTTTTGTGTTATCTGTTAGATGACAAATATTTCAGGCTTTAGATTTCTTCCCTAAACCTAGAGTCAGCCGTTTATCTAAGACGTTTTGGTATGTTATAGTGGGAAATAATATTGTAAGACCACAAATTGGATGGTCCCACCAAAAGGACTATGAAAACAGTTAATAAAATGATTTTTACACTTGCTTTCCCCATTTCCTTAATTTGTAAAAGATACTGTATATACATTGTCAGATCATGTTGCCACTACATGTGTTTTTTAACCTTCCCTTTTCATCCTTCTTTGGTCTCAGTTCTAAAAATCACTTTATATTTAATGCCATGGAAGGAGGTGAATTCAGGAGTCTCCCATGTCACCATCTTGAATTGGAACCCCCAAAAGTCTTTTATTAAATCTTTATGTTTATTAATGATTTTACTGATTGATTTCAGAAATTTGAATAACAAATTATCTTTGATGAATACTTAATTTAAAACAGCACAAAAGCAAGCATGGAAAAATAAAAACACTTTAAAAGAACCAAGATATTTAACATTTGAAAGGGACATTTAAAAACATTAGTTCTAAAGTCTGTGTGTCATAATCCCTCTCCTCTTCTGAAGAGTTAGAGTTTGGGGGAGTCAAGTGCGTAGATTCCATAATCTTTAGTTTTAAAACACTCTTCAGGTGTTTTTTTTTTTTTTTGACTATACCATATGCCTTATTGAACCTGTTCCCCAACGAAGAATTAGAACCGGTTCTTGGCAGTGAGAGCACAGAGTCTAATCTAATGCGAGGTTCCAATGGGAGACCAGGGAGGAGAAAGCAAGGATGAAGTTAGAGTGTTTATCGACTGTCTCCCTTGCTACCTAGTCACAGTGGCTCTGAGCCCAGGAAAAAGACCACAGCTACTCTCAGCTGTGGGTAGCCCTTCCCATGCAGCTGTCCTCTCAGGATCTGGCCCTCCTTGTCCTTTTGGGTTCTTGGGTGGAAATGACTTCACTTATCCCAGATGTACTACTGGAGGTCTCTGATAGTAAAGAGGTAAACAATTAGATAAACAAAGTAACGAAGATAGTACTGAAGTCAGTGAAAAAGATGGACTAGCCTAAATTGGTAAGTGGAACTGTTATTTTAGAGGAAGAAGCCTGAAGAGTAGATATCTCTGTGTTGTCTGAAATAAGGTCAAAATACTTGAAAACTAGGCATATAGATGGCTAACCAGATTTTTTGGCTAAGAATCTAAAATTCTGATTTGCCTTATGCCCAGAGAGTGAACCATTCAAACTTTGTACTGGTAGAGGCTTTGGGTTAATATTTACATAGGAAGTTACCTTGGATCTTAAAACTACTTGGTTGCCGCTTCAGCTCTGTATTACTGACTTTAGCAAGGAGGAGATGATTTTGGCTTGGAAGGTGTAGAAGTTGGGCCAGATTTGTCATCTACTTCTACCTTAAATGAATTAATTCTAATAAAACTGCTTATTTCTTGGGCTTCCCTGGTGGCTCAGTCAGTAAATAATCTACCTGCAATGTGGGAGACCTGGGTTCAATCTCTGGGTTGGGAAACTCCTCTGGAGGAGGGCATGGCAACCCACTCCAGTCTTCTTGCCTTGAGAATCTAATGGACAGAGGAGCCTGGCAGGCTACAGTCCATAGAGTTGCACAGAGTTGCACACAACTGAAGCAACTTAGCATTCGCACATGTATTGTACTAAATAAGACATGATATTAGAATTAATTGCACCTGGTTTTCTTTTTTTTTTTCAATGTGGCTACTAGAAATTTACAATTTACACATATGACTCACAGTTGTGTCTTAGTGCATATCCTTTCCACAGCATTGATCTAAATTTTAGAGTCTAAAGTATGTACCTTTTAATTGTTATTTTAGTAATTCTTGGATCCTTTGAAATCTGTGATGGAGCTCAATCTTTTTACGTTCATGAATTTTTTTTTTTTTTTTTTGGCAAGACTTCCTGACTGATTTATTCAGTTACTATAGTTGAAACATCGGAAATTCAACAACGGTAGCTGTTAGTGATTTTTAACTCTGCTTGCTTTATAACCTGTATGGAGATTAAAAACAAATAAAGATTACCTTAACCCTACCCCTGCAGTTTCAGAAAGTTTTGAGGGGCAAGGAAGAGGAGTGGTCCAGCATATATTTTAAAAAACAAAAATTGAAGCAACTCCCCTAGAAGTGAGTAACAGTTGAGAATAGCTAATTAATGAGGTTACAGACAGACACAGTATTTGAAGTCAAGGCTGCCAGGGTGAAACTAGGTGTAGCTGTTCTAGTTATGGATCTAAGTGGCTGTACTCTCAGTTCTCACCGGGATTCAAGCCTATAAAAGTTTGGGTGCTCACTATATATTAGATCCCTTGGTCCTCTGAAGAACTCTGAGCATGAGGCACCCATGCCAAACCTGTTTTTCACAAATGTGAGCTGAGAATCAGGTCAAGTACTTTCTCAATTAAATACCATAGCAAAGTTTTGAACCTTTCTATGGAGATTTGTTAGTGCGTCTCACCTGTCAGAAGTCAGAGGCAAGTAGCCAATGACATCTCCGTGGTTACAGCATTTTGAGTCTATTGAATAGTGTAGATCTATTCAGGCATTGGCACCTTCTCTTTTAAGTGCAGAGGTACACTTTTTACTGCAAGACCAGGAAGCTATAGAAATTTAGTTCTGCCTCTTCCCCTTCCCGAGTCATGTAACTTTCCTTAGGCAGTAGTTGGTTGAGACACATGACTCAGGTTATGTTGACAGTTGTTTTCCTCCTGCTGCTAAGTCACTTCAGTCGTGTCTGACTCTGTGCGACCCCAGAGATGGCAGCCCACCAGGCTCCCCCGTCCCTGGGATTCTCCAGGCAAGAACACGGAAGTGAGTTGCCACTTCCTTCTCCAATGCATGAAAGTGAAAAGTGAAAGTGAAGTCACTCAGTCGTGTCCGACCCTAAGTCTACCTGTATGTTATTAGAAAGTGGTGGTTTAGCATATTAAAATTGACACAGCCTCTGGGAGAATTTGTATGGCCTACCTTAATCCTGCAAAATCAAAAGGTGTTACTGTTCTCATGAGTTCTTTGTTGTTGTTCACTCAGTCCTGTCGGACTCTTTGTGACCCCATGGACTGCAGCCTGCCAGCCTTCTCTGTCCTTCACTATCTCCGGGAGTTTGCTCAAACTCATGTCCATTGAGTCAGTGATGCCATCTAATTATCTCATCCTCTGTCACCTTCTCTTCCTGCCCCTGATCTTTCCCAGCATCAGGGTCTTTTGCAATGAGTCAGCTCTTTGAATCAGGTGGCTAAAGTATTGGAGCTTCAGCTTCAGCAATAGTCCTTCCAATGAATATTTAGGGTTGATTTCCTTTAGGACTGACTGGCTTGATCTCTTTGCTGTCCAAGGGATTCTCAAGAGTCTTCTTCAGCACCACAGTTTGAAAGCATCAATTCTTTGGCGCTCAGCCTTCTTTGTGGTCCAAATCTCACATCATAACATGACTACTAGAAACACCATAGCTTTGACTATATGGACGTTTGTCAACAAAATGCTATGTCTGCTTTTTAATCTGCTGTCTAGGTTTGTCATAGCTTTTCTTCCAAGGAGCTAGTGTCATTTAATTTTGTGGCTGTAGTTACCATCTGCAGTGATTGTGGAGCCCAAGAAAATTAAGTCTGTCATGGTATTCATTTTTTGCCCATCTATTTGCCATGAAGTAATGGGATCAGATACCATGATCTTAGTTTTTTGAATGTTGAGTTTTAAGCTAGCTTTTTCACTCTCCCCTTTCACCTTCATCAAGAGCTTCTTTAGTTCCTCTTCACTTTCTGCCATAAGGGTGGTGTCATCTATATATCTGAGGTTATTTGTATTTCTCCCAGCAATCTTGATTCCAGCTTGTGCTTCATCCAGCCCATCATTTCGCATGAAGTACTCTGAATTTAAGTTAAATAAGCAAGGTGACAATATACAGCCTTGACGTACTCCTTTCCTAATTTTGAACCAGTCTGTTGTTCCATGTCCAATTCTAACTGATTCTTCTTGACCTGCATACAGGCTTCTCAAGAGACAAGTAAGGTGGCCGATATGCTCATCTCTTTAAGAATTTTCCACAGTTTCTTGTAATCCACATAGTCAAAGGCTTTAGAAGACAGCATTTTTTTCCTGAAGGTTTTCCTTGTCTTCCTTTTCAGATATTATGTTGAGAAAGGAATGGAAGTAGTGGTTGTTTTTCAAAACAGCCTAAATAGGTTCACAAACATTGTAAACAATGAAAGAACTTTGTGAGTGGACCTGAAAAGAAGTTTTAAAGAATAATTTTCTTTCTTAAAAGGTATTCATTTTTTGCGTGATTGTGGTAAGTTAATTTTAAAGTTTGTTTATTTATTCACTGAAAAAAGGACAAACCCATATATATTTATATTTCTTTTAGGAGTGGCATGAAATCCAGCACCTACAAGTCTGTGCTATTAATATATTCTTATTGTTTTTCCTGATAAGCCCGATAAAGTTAATTGGAAGCCTGACATGGAATGGGTGAAACATTGAAAACCACATTTACTTTGCGTGAAATTCAAGAAAGGTTTTGCTTTCTGTCTCCACATATGGATATCAATAAAACACTTTTATTTTGTAAGAGCAAAGCAAACCAAAAGCACAAGATTTCATTTTGGTTTTTAATCAATGTGAACTTCTTTACTGCCCCATTTCAAAACTCTGCTGGGACTGATTTAATACTTCTTGTTATGTTACATATTTTCTTTGTTTCTGGAATGATCGTGCTGCTTGATAAATAATTACTCAGCATTCATTCATTTATTTTTACATTGCCATCTGGGTTTGGTGAGACCGAGAGCCTCCTACTTTTGCCTCTTAGCAAAGTTCCAGCAATGGACCATGGTCTGCTCTTTGCTACATTGCCACTTAAGGTCATGTTTTTCTTTTTGCTCCCATACTTCTGACTTTGCTCTGGTTTCATGGCAGTTGATTCGTATGGTTATCCTTCTGTTAGTGAACAAAATGTACACTTCAAAATATGTCTCAATTGCCTGGACCAAGTGTCTTATTTATATGTTCCAAGGGTCTGAACTTGACACCCAGACTTTATTTCCTCTAGCCTGCCATGTGCTCATCTTAATCTCACATGAATCGACTTCCAGATTGGTTTAGGGCTAATACAACCCCACCAGTATGCATTTCCTTAGCCTCAATGCCTTTCCAAGTCCTTTGACTCACTGTGACTTTTGGAATTATTGAAGTCTTGGAAGGAAGACTCTAGTTAAATTATTTCATAGTTCCTGTAGGAGAGATCTCTTTGTGATTAGTGCAGCACAGTAGTTGCTTAGAGGCTTTTGAACTGTAATGTCTTAGAACAAACTGCAGTAAGGCCAAGTGTCCCAGATACCATTGTCCTGTTTGGCTCCTGTTGAAGACAGACCCAGGGAATCTTGGGTCAGTAGGACCCAGGGGTGTCGTGTGGGGCAGGAATAGTTCAGTGTTGCAGCTAGCTGTGATCAACAGGCAATACACTATCCGTTGTTTTTTTCACTGTCACTTTTTTTACACTATCAGTTGTTGTTTTCTCATTTCTGCTGGGACCTAAGAATTCCCTATCCTGTACAATCTGATGATAGAACTTCTAATCGGCGGGGAGAGGGGAGCAGTAAAGGCAGAACAGTGTCATGAATGCACACAGACTTTACAGAATCAATT
The DNA here is from genome assembly GCA_935064755.1 of Tragelaphus eurycerus. NCBI lineage: Eukaryota > Metazoa > Chordata > Mammalia > Artiodactyla > Bovidae > Tragelaphus > Tragelaphus eurycerus. Next base: position 12,452,812 of record CAKXYN010000038.1, read on the forward strand.
CATGGAAACTTGATCTGCAAGTTTCACTTTATCTTGTTGGTACATTGATATTAATTGCAAAGTATCTCTAACAGAAAGTTCAGGATTTGCCATTATTATTAAAATGACTTTAACAAAATTTACAAGCCTTTTTTGTTCTAAATACAAACATTGACAGATAGTCCAATTCAGTTACAATGCCATTTTGAAGTTATTTAACCCTCCCTCAACTACCTGTATCTGTAGTGGGAAAAAATGTAAGGCCAATATATGTCATAGTCTCTGACTGTGTGAGAGAAAACCTAGCTAATCTGATTTGACAGGCAATTAAGAGATGAGATATGCTCTAACCTTCCTGTTCATTGCAGCAAATCTGGGGAAACCAAACAGCTTTTTTGGGACTAGGTAGTGCAGCATGAAGAGCAATGCCTGCTCTAGAGCTCTGGCACCACCACTTACTAACTGTGTGACTTTAGGCAAGTTACTCAACTTATTTATAATTTTGCTGCCTCATTTGCAAAATGAGGATTATAGTTTGTTTTTGTTCCTTTAGTCGCTAAGTCATGTCCTACTCTTGTGACCCCATGGATTGTAGCCATCCAGGCTCCTCTGTTCTCGGGATTTCCCAGGTAAGAATACTGGAGTGGATTGTCCTTTCCTTCTCCAGGGGAATCTTCCTGACCCAGGGATTGACCCTGTGTCCCCTGCGTTGGCAGGCAGATTCTTTACCACTGAGCCACCAGGAAGCCAAGGATTATAGTATACCTAAGTAATAGGGCTGTTGTGAGAATTGAGTTAATTTATGTAAGGAATTTAGAAAAGGTCCTGGCACAGAATAATCCCTCACTGATGTTGTTTTAGGTACTGAAGTGAAAAACATTGGTAATAAAATGTCAGCCTAACCTTGTTAAGCATATTTCCAAGTATTACTAGGAGACAGCATAATCTCTGTAATTCCTCCATCATCCAGAGGGAAAAGATCATTTCACAGATACTCTAGAGGGAAGAAACTATCACTCTTCAAAAACCCTAGGGGCGAGTCAATCACAGAATCAGATAGAGAACCCAGGTTTCCTAATTCCTGGTCAGGTGCTGGACCACGATCAGGATGAATGATGTTGAACAATGGCTCTGCTGTTCAGAGCCTGACCTTCCAGGTCCAAACGGAGACTCCAAAACAAACAAACATGAGGTCTTGTTTTTGTTACCCTGGGGTGGAAACTGCTTTCGACTTTGGGGAATTAAACTCATTACTTTGAGTTTCTGGATGTTTTGGGGTTTCTTCAAACTGAGTTCCTGTCATTATTTTGTGGTTCTCATTGAAACTCACTCTTTTCACTTTCCAATTTTGAAATATTAGTGACTTTTTTTCCTCCAACAGTTTGCCTTTCTCGTTCAACTATACATGCCCTCATGGACTCCTTTAAGTGATGGAAAGTATTAGATTAAAAAAATAATTACAGAAACATTATAAAATCCATTAATTCTATGATGATGATTTCCAGAGAGCTTTCCTTCCTAATTGTAGTAGTTTACATCACACCTATATTATACCAAACACTTTCATATTCCCTAGAAAGTCCAAGCATAGAGATTTGATTATTTAGTCCTTCTTCTTTAGATAACTGCACACATAGAAATGTTTGTAAATTTTAGAATTGTGTAGCTTCAGATTTGAAAGGAGTCTTTGCAGCTCTCACAGACAAGTGGTTTTAAAGCTGTATTCCATCTAACTCTTGGCACTTCAGAAGCAACGTGCTGTGGAGCAAAGGGGCTAGGGAACAAGAGTATCTTCCTTTTTCATTTCCCCAACTGAATTTTGTAAATGTTTTTATATATTGGTCATCTCTGTAATATTTATTTTAAAGAAAGAAAAGACTTCTCAGTTGGAATCATGTTTGGGGAACATTGATCCAGCTCAGTTTCTCCATTTGCCCAGGAGGAAACAAATGGCAAGTAAATACCTTAATTTTCAGATTTGGGGATTTTTCCACAAATTTAAAAACAATATCAACTGAAAATTGCAGGTCAGTTATTAATTTAAGTCAAGACAAATTTAGGAGAACTTTATTCATTATGTAATTTCAAGATTTGGTTTTCCTTTCTTCACAAGCTTGAAGTCTTCCTTGGATTTTAGTGCTTTCTGACTGTACCTTACCTTACTTTAAATTTTTTTTTTTAATTTATTTATTTTTGGCTGTGTTGGTCTTTGTTGCTGCCCAGGTTTTTTCCTCTAGATCTGGAGAGTGGGGCTATGCTCCTGTTGTGGTATACAGACTTCTCACTGCAGTGGCTTCTTTTGTTTTGGAGCATGGGCTCCATAGTGCATGGGCTTCAGCAATTGTGGCACACAGGCTTAGATGGTCTCCACAGCATGTGGGCTCATCCCAGACTAGGGCTCAAGCCAATGTCTTCTGCATTGGCGGGTGGATTCTTCACCACTGAGCCACCAGGGAAGCCCTGGACCTTACCTTAAGAAAACCCAATACTGTATATAGAAATTCAAGTTTCTAAAACTCAAGAGAAGGATTCATTGCATTAGACAAAGCCTGTGTTCCTATAAATAATAAAGTCAGCATTCCAATGGTACAGTCAAAATTGGTAGTATTTCTAAAACTTGCTTAATCTTTCAGGATCTCTTTTATGTAATAAATCAAAATATACTTGCAGTGAAATTTCTGTTGAATACGTGAGTGTTCAGTTCAGTCGCTCAGTCATGTCCGACTCTTTGTGACCCCATGGACTGCAACATGTCAGGCTTCCCTGTCCATCACCAACTCCTGGAGCTTGCTCAAACTCATGTCCATCAAGTCAGTGATGCCATCTAACTATCTTATCCTCTGTTGTCCCCTTTTCCTCCTGCCTTTACTCTTTCCCAGCATCAGAGTCTTTTCCAATGAGTGAGTTCTTCGTATCAGGTGGCCAAAGGATGGGAGCTTCAGCTTCAGCATCAGTCCTTCCAATGAATATTCAGGACTGATTTCCTTTAGGATTGGCTGTTTTAATCTCCTTGCTGTCCAAGGGACTCTCAAGTCTTCTCCAACATGACAGTTCAAAAGTATCAATTCTTCAGCACTCAGCTTTCTTTATGGTCTAGCTCTCACATTGTTGAGACAGCTCTCACATTGTCTAGGTTGGTCATAGCTTTTCTTCCAAGGAGCAAGTGTCTTTTAATTTCATGGCTGCAGTTACCATCTGCAGTGATTTTGGAGCACCCCAAAATAAAGTCTGTCACTGTTTCCATTGTCTACCCCATCATTTTGCCATGAAGTAATGGGATCAGATGCCATGATCTTAGTTTTATGAATGTTGAGTTCTAAGCCAGCTTTTTCACTCTCCTCTTTCACGTTCATCAAGAGGCTCCTTAGTTCCTCTTCAATTTCTGCTGTAAGGATGGTGTCATTTGCATATCGGAGATTATAGATATTTTTCCTGGCAATCTTGATTCCAGCTGATGCTTTATCCAGCCCAGCGTTTCTCATGATGTACTCTGCATATAAGTTAAATAAGCAAGGTGACAATATACAGCCTTGACATACTCCTTTCCCAATTTGGAATCAAACTGTTGTTCCATGTCCAGTTCTAACTGTTGCATACAGTTTTCTTATACATATATACCTGCATACAGATTTCTCAGGAGGCAGGTAAGGTGGTCTGGTATTCCCATCTCTTGAAGAATTTTCCACAGATTGTTGTGATCCACACAGTCAAAGGCTTTAGCGTAGTCAATAAAGCAGATGTAGATATTTTTCTGAAATTCTCTTGTTCTGGCACATTAGGAGGAAATTGAATATATAAAGAGAAATAGAAGAGAATGATAGGCTGAGTATCATAGACCCACTGTTATAAAAAAATTCACACATGGATTATGTGTGATTCACATAATTCACCGTGGATTATGCAATAAATGTGTTTTCCCAAAGACTGAGTGGACAAAACTTTTATTAATTCATTTTTAAGTTCTCCAGGAAGATTAGTATATTAATGGATCTTATAATGTGAAAAAGCTTCTTTTTTTAAAAAAAAAAAAAAAGCTTCTTAATACAATTAATATCTTCCTAATTTATCTTCTTTAGAAAGATTTTGCATAGAAATTTTCTTAAATCAAGTTGTATCCAAGGAATATTACTTTAAGAGTTAGGAAATGTACTTACAACTCAAACTACATTGTTGTTTTCTACTTCAAAAAAAGAAACTTTGGAAAAATGATGGTCTGAGAAATTCCTTTGAGAATTGTTAGACATCTTTTGGAGACGGTCAAATTAAGTTTGTTGTTTTTATTTCACTTGTGAGGTTCTCCACCTAGAAGAAATTGGAGAGTATTTCAGAAACAAGTTTGATGATATCAAGAATAAGAATTTTTCTCCCTAAACATAACTTAATATTTTTGCTGTTCTTGGAAATCAGAATAGACACTTTGCTATGTCCTGAACACAGCTTCCAGCTAGCCATGTGGCAGCTTAAGCAAAAAAAATTTCACATTCTGCACTCTGTTTGTTTGCCAGCTTTAAAAACATATCAACAAACTCAGAGTATCAAATTTACAAGTCTGTTTTTCTATGGCAAGTAAAAGTTACCCCTTAATGTATTATGGGGGAGAGATCATGGAGGAAAAATGCTACAGGGGAAGCACTTTCCCTAGCAGAAATTGCCTAAATCATAGCTTCTCCACTTGATGTGGTAGGAAAAATGAGGACTGATTCACTGAGGTTTTCCTGACTACCTTATACTCGTTTACCTTGATTTAATCCAGTTTAAAGATACAATAATATTTGCAGTCTTTAGATTTAATTTATATTAGGAAGATTTTCCCAGTTTTGGTGGGGGTGCTGTTGAGAAAATTGGGATTCTTAATCATTTATGCAAAAAGGTATCTCAGGTTGTCACCTGCTAAATTCTGCATGATGTGCAAAAAATGGCAAAAGGAAGGTTCAGTGTGTCATCTGATTGTTTATTTAGCTGTATATGTAAGCCCACTGCTGGACCTAACCATCATGGTTTGGCTTAAGTCACATTACTAGATTTGAAACTGGCAGCACTTTTTTCCTTTTACATATGCGGTTAAATATCAGAAAATTCTGTAGCTAGCAATTTTTGTTCCTGCTCAACGGAAATAGACCACATCTAGGTGGTGGTGATAGCTCATGCTCAGGCATCATTAAATAATTGTTTTAGCATTTAGTATGCCAAATGGATTGATTTCTCAGAGACAGCTGGTTATAGAGTCAGACTGACTATGTTTCCAGTTTGTAAGTATGCAAATAATGAGTTCTGAACTCCTTTGTCACAGGAGCTGAGTTAGTAAAAAGTTTAAGGCAAAGCCTGTTCCTTCAGGAATTTCTAAACTAATTAAGGAGCAGAAATAAGTGTATGAGATACATGAGCTAATTTTCCATTTAACACTGCTAATAAAGGCAGTGTTTCCAAGAACTTCATTTTAAGCCTGTTGCTCTTTTTCATTCTTTATCTTTTTCATCCTTCAAGTCTGTAAATATGAGGAAGTATATCTCCATCTCCAAACTCCTGCACAGTCTAAACCCATGTTTATATCCATCTAAGTTCTGTACTTCTTTTGAACTTTATCATCCTTACAAACCCTACTGTCACTTCTTAATCGATTGTCTATTTACGTAGTTGCTCAAGCCTTAAATATGGGAATCTACTTAACTTTTCCCTATGCAGTTAATGAATCAACAGGTACTTAGAATACTATCACAGCATTGTTAATTGGCTATACCCCAACACAAAATGTTTTTGGTATTGAAAAAATTACAAAAATAAAAATAAAATAAGTACTTAGAATTCTATTTCCTTTGTCTTTTTTACTTTCTTTGTGGTCTGTCCACTTCCCCCAGTCTCTGCATCCACCACCTTAGCCTATACCTCCATACCCTCTGATCTGGGGCTACTTTGATACCCTCTTAATTAGTCTTCCTATCTTTGGTCTTGTTTTCCTCTAGCTCATTCTACACAGTAAAAAGTAAATTTTCTTATGAATTCAGTTGCTATTTAAATGACTTTAATACATCTCGATATAATTTAAGCTTCTTACCCAGCACATAAAAGTCCTTCTAAGGTGCTTCCTCTGCCCTAACCATGCCAGGCATATAGAACTACTTATAACTCTTTGGCCTCACTCTGTAACAAATTTCTGCATATCCACCAAAATCCACCTCAAGCACTAGTTCCATCAAGAGTCTTTGCTGAACCTCTCTTCCTGAAGTCTAATTTTCATGGTCTTTTGCTGAGGCCTCAGAAGCCCTATGCTTATCTCCCATACACCAAAGATCACAAGTTCCTATAACTATCAACTTTTTTCTCAGTCTCCATCTTAGACACCATGGGCTTCCCAGATGATGGGGTGGTAAAGAACCTGTCTGCCAATGTGGGAAACATAAAGGTGGGGGTTCAATCCTTGGGTCAGAAAAATCCCCTGGAGTAGAAAATGGCAACCCAATCCAGTATTCTTACTTGGGAAACCCCATGGACAGAGGAGCCTGGTGGCCTACAATCTATGGGGTCTCAAAGAGTTGAACATGACTGAGCAACTGAGCACACACACAGATACTAGACACCAAATTAGATCCTTAAGAACTGATACCTACACTTGAGTGACTCTATCTTCCAGTGTCTACCACAAAGAAGAGGCCCAATTAACACCTTTCAGATAGGTGTATCCTTGCAATGAAAGACTACTCAGCAATACAAATAAATATACTAATGATACATATAACAACATGGATGAATCTCCATATAATCATGCCAAGTGAAAGAAGTCAGAGGAAAAGGAGTACATACTATATGGTTCCATTTATGTAAAATCTAAAAAAATACAAATTAATCTGTAGTGGCTGAAGAGATAGGAATGTGAGGAAAGTGCAAGTAAAGCTCAGTCGTGCCTGACTCTTTGTGAGCCCATGGTCTATACAGTCCTTGGAATTCTCCAGGCCAGAATACTGAAGTGGGTAGTTGTTCTTTTCTCCAGGGCATCTTCCCAACCCAGGAATCAAACCCAGGTTTCCAGCATTGCAGGTGGATTCTTTATAAGCTGAGCCACTAGGGAAGCCCAAGAATACTGGAGTGGGTAGCCTATCCCTTCTCCAGTGGATCTTCCCAACCCAGGAATCAAACCAGGGTCTTCTGCATTGCAAGCAGATTCTTTTACCAGCTGAGCTCCCAGAGAACCTCTTGGATTTACCAAGGGAATCCCTTGGGATTCCAAGGAGGATGAGGACACTCCTGAAGGTGATGAATATATTCATTAATATCTTGATTTGTGGTAATGTTTTCACAGGTATATACAAATGTCAAAAATTATCAAGTTGTACTATTAAAATATATACAGTTGATTGCATGTCAATTATACCTTAGTTAAAAACACTACCAATAAGACAGAGTCAATAAATACCTTTAAACTTTATTGGGATATGCAGTCAGGGACTTGACAGAGAGGCAGGATTGTGTCTGCTAATAACCATGGTGCTCTGGGCTGATGGTTCCCACTCCACACCTCACTGTCATTCTGCCTCATCTGATGACTACTTAGCAACTGTTCTCTGCTTCTAAGGCAGTGTTAGACTCCAGTTTCTTGGGGGTATTGGAAGTAACTAGAACTTCGGATCTTGGGATTATGGATAATATTCTAGAAGAAGCAAAGAGGGGGCTGGGGAAAGGCATAATCCATGTCCCTGTCATGGTGGGCGAGAGGAGTTGTGTGAATGGCAGTGATACTGGAAGACCCAAGCAGGTTGAGGTCTCAAGCCCCTTGGCGTTTATGAGTCTTCTGGCACAGGAATCTTTCTTTTAAGGAAAGTGGAAAGGTAGAGAGTATGCTAGTCTCTTACTAAGACTGGAATTAAATGCAGCACTGATTTTAGGGTCAAGGAGAAGACTGTTCTACATCCTTCTCCCCCTATAACATTCTTCTCACTTTCTGAGTGAGTGACTGAGTGAAAGTCACTCAGTCATGTCTGACTCTGAGATCCCATGGACTATACGATGGTGTTGGAGAAGACTCTTGAGAGTCCCTTGGACTGCAAGAAGATCCAACCAGTCCATTCTGAAGGAGATCAATCCTGGAATTTCTTTGGAAGGAATGATGCTAAAGCTGAAACTCCCGTATTTTGGCCACCTCATGCAAAGAGTTGACTCATTGGAGAAGACTCTGATGCTGGGAGGGAGATTGAGGGCAGGAGGAGAAGGGGACGACAGAGGATGAGATGGCTGGATGGCATCACTGACTTGATGGGTGTGAGTCTGAGTGACCTCCGGGAGCTGGTGATGGACAGGGAGGCCTGGCGTGCTGCGGTTCATGGGGTCGCAAAGAGTCGGACACGACTGAGCGACTGATCTGATCTGATCTGATACGATGCATGGAATTCTCTAGGCCAGAATACTGGAGAAGGTAGCCTTTCCCTTCTCCAGGGTATCTCCTCAACCCAGAGATTGAACCCAGGTCTCCTGCATTGCATGTGAATTCTTTATCAGCTGAGCCACAAGGGAAGCCCTGCTGCTGCTGCTGCTGCTGCTAAGTCGCTTCAATCGTGTCCGACTCTGTGCGACCCCATAGACGGAAGCTCACCAGGCTCCCCCATCCCTGGGATTCTCCAGGCAAGAATACTGGAGTGGGTTGCCAGTTCCTTCTCCAATGCATCAAAGTGAAAAGTGAAAGTGAAGTCGCTCAGTCATGTCCGACTCTTAGCGACCCCATGGACTGGAGCCTACCAGGATCCTCCGTCCATGGGATTTTCCAGGCAAAAGTACTGGGGTGGGGTGCCGCTCTCTCACTTCCTAAATATTCTCTAAACTCCTCTCTCAGGAGATACTTTTGTAACAGGAAATGAGGCTTAAAATGCAAAATTCTTAAAAGAGTGAATATATTAAGATTGTGATAATTAATTTTAGGTAAAGTTAAAAAATACTACATCTTGCTGCTTTTATGTGGAGAAGTTAGAATTTAAGGAGGCACTTAATATCTGAAATTGAGAAAGGAGAGAGAACTCTCACAAATGTTGAAAGGAAGGTTGGAAGCAAAAGAAACACTTTTCAACTGTTATTATTTTTCCAGCTCTATTTATTCTTCATTTTTGTACCAACAAATAGAAAGTGAGTATACCCCATGTCACTTCAGAAATTTTGAGTCCAGTGGATGTTACTAATAAGCCTACCTGATAACAAAGGCCCATGAGTGAATATTATTTAAGAGATGCTTTGTTATCACAGGCCAAATAGCATGACAGCCAGAAAAGTAATTTCAGACTTCAGTCAGGTAACCACAGTTCTTGATTTTCCTCCATTATAGTACAGTGAGCACTAAACTAAGAATTCTAGAAACACACAAAAATACTTGGTTATAAGATCATTCTGTGCTTACAAGGAGCCTTGAGGTTCATTCGGTAAGGACCAGAAGTTATATGCAAATGAAAGAAGAGTCATATAAAAAATATAAACATCTGCAGAATATAGAAACTTCTTTCTAGGCAACTTCTCCTAACATTGTGCAAACAGGATTGTTGAAGGGATTTAGTTGAGCAGAGCCCTATGGGGTTAGTTTAAGAGATGGTTCCTGGCAGCATTCTGAAGGAGGGACGTGAATTGACAGAGATGATCTGTGAAGACTCCTGGGCTGAGGGAATGTTGAGTTAGGAGCAAGAGACTAAAAATCTCTTGAAACATGAAAAATGACAAGAATCAGATACTGCTAAAATGTAGGCTAGAAATGTGTCAGGGGGACAAGGTCAAGAATAAGCAAGAAAAAAGGGAAGAAGTCACCAAAATTACCTCTGAAGTTTGGTGGAAAAAATTGCTAAGTAATAAGACAAAAGAAAAGAAAAGATGGAGTATCATGAAAAGGGAGGAAAAAAGAGATGGAACTGAGCCTTAGTTGATAAATTGTCAAGTAATGACTTCTTCCATATGGAAGCAATGCTGGCGATTCTAGTCTTCCCTTTTGAGAAGATTCAGTAATACTAACTCAAAATCAAGTTAACTGCTTTTTTAAAAAATAAAATAATGATTATTATTTAGCAAAAGTAAGATCATGGTAAGACTGTTCAGGGAACTCAGTGCTGCATACTAAAGAAGATCTTTCAAAAAATCTGTCTGTTACATTGCAGGAGGAACCAGAACTTAGAAGTCTTGCCAAAGAAGGAGACTGGGAAGGAAAGGTGTGCCAGGTTAAAGGGCAAAATGACTTATCTGTTAGCAAGACATTTGAAAAGCTGTAAATAATTTTGTTTCACCAAGAACTCAGCCAAGTTTTTCACTGTCCCCCTTCATCGCGTACATTCAACTGCCTGCCCCACTTCTCCACATCTTTATCCCCTTTTGAGATTATCTCTGCCTTCTAACCTGTCATGATGCATGTACCAGGGCACATTGTAAAATAATTTGATGTTCATTTATGGAAAGAGAAAACATTTCCTAAATCTTCTTTCCAGGCCACCTGTAAACCAGAGACAGGGCTAGCTAAGTAAACAGGAAGGCCACCATCCTCTGCTTCAGAAACCAAACATTCACACAAGGTCTGATTCTCTGGATAGGTGGGTTGGTCAGGTCTGAACATCTGCTTTTTTTAGCCTTCCTCTGCTTTTCCCTCCCTTGATGTAGAATGTCTTTAACTTTATTCATGTAAAAAAAAAAATTCCCTTAATAGAATGGAAGCAGGTTTAGGTGACTTGAGCTTTAAATGGGGGAGAGGGTGGGAAGGAGGCTGAAGAGGAAAGGTATATATGTATACATATAGCCAATTCACTATGTTGTACAGCAGAAACTAACAGAATATTGTAAAGCGATTACATTCCAATAAAATATTTTTTTGGAAAGTATGGGGAAGGGGTAGAAAAAGAAACCAATCAGATTCATTGTTTAAAGAGCATGCAGAAGGGTACATTATAGAGAGATAGGCACATTGGATTTTTTTTTTTTTTTAACTAAGAAGAGATTGCATTTTGTTGGTAAGTGTTGGGTATGTATGATAACAGAGCAGGTGTATTTTAAAACTGCTGACAGCAATGAGAAAGGCAGCTAGAAATCCACATGGTACATGGGAAGAGTCTGCTTAAACCTCTGGATTTCACTCTGTGTTCCTGATGTGCAGTTGCTTTTGGATTGTAGCACAGCCTTGGCATAAAATTTCTACTTGCTCAAAGTGTTCCAGAAAAAAAAAAAAATCTCTGGCATTTCCTGTTGGTTGGAAGCTGTTTGGCTTTCTGCATTACTATTTAGTGTTATCATTGGCCAAGCACCTTTGCTGGGTAGAAAAATACTGGTGCAAATTTTACTGGCGAGGTGGGAATAGAAGCCATAAAAATTCTCAATTTCCCCTTTAAAAACTTAACTCATTTGTCCAGGAGGAATGAATACAGAAGGACAGATTTTAAACTTCCCGTACATCTGGGTACAGCAGTGTATTTTGACTCCAAGCACAATAAAACAACCTTACTTGCTGGTGGTATATGACATAATGACCCAAATATGTTTTTAAAAATCATTTATTGCTGTACATAAACAGCGAAGTTAGCGCAAGGGATGATAAAATAACACGGGTAATTCTTCCTTTAGCTGGGAACCATTGGCGGCCCATTAGGATTCCAGATGTAGCTGTGTGTGCTTTTCCATTTGTTTTCCAATGTCTAGTGCTTATGCCCTTGGTACCTTGACGGTGCTTGTCAGGCATGTTGGCTTTTCAGCTTGAGGTCTTCCTTGGAGAAACACACTGATCAGGCTCTGGGCTATAAAGCACACTATTGTCTTGGGTCCAGTTTGTTGAGAATATAAGACCCAGGGCAGCCTCCTGCCAAAGGTCAAATACCAGCTTGACCAAAGTTCCTCAAGTCAACACTGGACCTCCCCAGACAAGAGACACTTCAACTCTTCCTGAAGAAAAAGTGTTTTTATATTTTTATCACTCTGTAAATAGCAGAGATTGTTTGAGTGCAATTAAGCTGAAATGCATTTCGATAAATATTTATTATTGTTACTCACATTAAAAAAACAGCGTCTTGGATCAGATGCTTATAGATAAAATAAAAATAAATTTTATTCCCATGTTTTGGGCATTAAAAAAAGAAGCAATCTCCGAATCCAGGAGACAGTCTAATAAGTAGTGGAGGAGGGCACAGATGTAAAACTGTATAGATAGAATCATTGTATTTTAGGCAGAGAAGGAAAGCAGCTAAAAATAGAACTGTAGCTAATTTAGCTAGCACCCTCACTGCCAAAAATGCATGTCTGAAATCAGGTGGGTGTTTCTGTATGAGTCACTTAGCCAAATGTAAGATTTATAGTTCAGTCTTGTATATACTCTAGCAAAGATTCAGAGCATCAGTTTATTACAAGGCTACTATTAAGGATGCTTAAAATTCCCCAGCTTTACACTGCTCACCCCAGGGGTCTAGCTTTAGCTAGTTATGATTGGGCCTGGCCCAAATGCTCCTATTAGACAGGGATTTAAGTATTCAACAATACAGTTAGGCCTTTTCTGTGGAGCTGAATGCTCTTCCTCCAGGGGGAGCTCAACTCACCCCTCCTGTGTCCAACAACAGCAACTTCCCTTTGCTTCTTACCACTTTTCACCTGTGCCCTGGCTTAGCCAATCGAAGGGAATAATGCTTAAAGAAAACAAAATAAATAGCAGATGGTCGAGTGTACTCTGGGATGAATAAATTACAGTTGCAAAGGGGCAAAGTGACTTAGTGGATGCACACTGCTGTATTTGTCGCTGACATACAGGATGCTCAGCATGCTGACCTCAACATGTATCAGGCCCACCACCATTAATCATTCCACATAATCCAAGCCAGAAATTTAATGAACCCAAGGGATCCATGACCCCTTGGAGTGGGAGCTTAGAAAGTGAACTAGAGGCAAAATATAAAATACAAAAATGGCTCCAGATAAGATGGCACTGATTTTTCAGTGCCCAAAAAACTCAAGTGATTTTGGATGGACTTTGTCTATGTAAAATCAGATGGCATATAATCATCTGAAGAACTATGTCCTCTATGGTAGGTTCATTATCTCTAATAAATAATAAAATAATTAGCCCCCACCCCCAATATCACGTTGTCATTCAGAAAAGTTTTCTAAGTGGTTACATGGAACCTTTTAGACATCAAATGGTTTAGCACATTCATCGTCAAAATAAACCTTGGAGTACCTATACTACAAATTTTCTTTAAAAATTTGCAATTTACATGTAATTTTTATTAATCAGAAAAGAAGTTTTAATCAAATATTTGGCACTCTCCCAGTCTTCATCGATCCATTTTTGATAATTTTTTTCTCAGTTTAGCTACATCTCTTACAGCTTTATCCCTTGCTGCTGCTGCTACTGCTAAGTCACTTCAGTCATGTCTGACTCTGTGCGACCCCAGAGATGGCAGCCCACCAGGCTCCCCCGTCCCTGAGATTCTCCAGGCAAGAACACTGGAGTGGGTTGCCATTTCCTTCTCCAATGCATGAAAGTGAAAAGTGAAAGTGAAGTCGCTCAGTCGTGTCCGACTCTTGCGACCCTATGAACTACAGCCTACCAGGCTCCTATGTCCATGGGATTTTCCAGGCAAGAGTACTGGAGTGGGGTGCCATTGCCTTCTCTGGCTTTATCCCTTATTAAGGGACTAAAAACATATTTCTACACATCAACATCCTCTGAATAGTTCCATCAAGAAAGGGTACCAAAATAAAGAGAGGGGTAGAAAACAGAAGTCAATAAATAATAAATTTAGTTTCTTTTAGACCCACTGAATAATGTCCGTTAGATGTGCCCTGTTTCTTATAGTCCCTGGAGTATTAAAATCAAGCAGCTAGAACTTGTTCCAGTAGTTGAATATGTATTCTTTCTTCTTGTTGCTTACTTGAGTTTTTGTAACAGCAATTTTATTTCAGTTTCCTCAGAAAATATATTAACATGAAGATTTTGAGGTGGAAGTAACCCAAATGTCCATTGACAGGTGAATGAACAAAAGATAAAATATAGCACATATCTACAATGGAATATTATTCAGTTTTAAAGAGGAAGAAAATCTTGTCACATGGATGACATGGATGAATCTTGAGGACATTATGATAACTGAAATAAGCCTGTCACAAAGAGACAAATTCTGTATGATCCCATTGCTTGAGACTTCTAAGGCAGTCAAATTCACAGAAACAGAAAGTAGTGGTTTCAAAGGGCTGAGGGAAGGGGAAATAGGGAGCTGTTGTTCAGTGGGTATAGAGTTCCAGTTTTGTGAGATGAAAAAGTTCTGGAGATCCATTGTACAACAATGTCAATATACCTAACACTATTAAAGGTCACTTAAAATGGGCAAGCTATTTAACTTCAAGTTTTGTGTGTGTGTTTTTAAACACAATTAAAAAAAAAAAGATGAAGACAGTGGCTGCATTCTCCTTTACCTTTTTTACTGTTGATTACAACAGTCCACTGGTCCACTGGTATACAGTCCAACAGTCCACTGGTATACATTGTGATTTGGTACTTTGTTAAGTTCTCTCAAAAGGAAGTATGTGGATTAATTTTTTAAATAAACACTTCATATTATCAAAAATTGTAATCATTCACTGAATAGAACAGTTCAGTTCAGTTCAGTCACTCAGTCGTGTATGACTCTATGCGACCCCATGGACTGCAGCACACCAGGCTTTCCTGTCCATTACAAACTCCCAGAGGCTACTCAAACTCATGGCTACTGAGTCGTTGATGCCATCCAACCATCCCATCCTCTGTTGTCCCCTTCTCCTCCTGCTTTAAATCTTTCTCACATCAGGGTCCTTTCAAATAAGTCAGTTTTTCCCATCACGTGGCCAAAGTATTGGAGTTCAGCTTCAGCATCAGTCCTTCCAGTGAATATTCAGGATTGATTTCCTTTAGGATGGACTGGTTGGATCTCCTTGCAGTCCAAGGGACTCTCAAGAATCTTCTCTAAGACCACAGTTTAAAAGCATCACTTCTTCAGCACTCAGCTTTCTTTATAGTCCAACTCTCACATCCATACATGACTGCTGGAAAAACCAAAGATTTGGCTAGATGGACCTTTGTTGGCAAAGTAATGTCTCTGTTTTTTAATATGCCGTCTAGGTTGGTCATAACTTTTCTTTCAAGGAGCAAGCGGCTTTTAATTTCATGGCTGCATTCAACATCTGCAGTGATTTTGGTTGTGGTGGTGGCTTAGCCACTAAGTCATGTCCGACTCTTGCGACCCCATGGACTGTAGCCTGTCAGGCCCCCTGTCCATGGGATTCCCCAGGCAAGAATACTGGAATGGGTTGCCATTTCCTTCTCCAGGGGATCTTCCTGATGTAGTCATTGAACCCGGGTCTCCTGCATTGCAGGCAGATGATTTACCAACTGAGCTATGAGGGGAGCAGCAATGATTTTGGAGCCTCCCAAAATAAAGTCTATCTCTGTTTCCATTGTTTCCCCATCTATTTGCCATGAAATGATGGGACCAGATGCCATGATCTTAGTTTTCTGAATGTTGAGTTTTAATCCAGCTTTCTCACTCTCCCCTTTCACTTTTATCAAGAGGCTCTTTAGTTCTTCACTTTCTGGTGTAAGTGTGGTGTCATCTGCATATCTGAGGTTATTGATATTTCTCCCAGCAATCTTTATTCCAGCTTGTGCTTCATCCAGCCTGGCATTTCGCATGATATACTCTGCATTTAAGTTAAATAACCAGGGTGACAATATAGAGACTTGACGTACACCTTTCCTGATTTGGAGCCAGTCTGCTTTTCCATGTCCAGTTGTAACTATTGCTTCTTGACCTGCATACAGATTTCTCAGGAGGTAGTTCAGGTGGTCTGGTATTCCCATCTCTTTCAGAATTTTCCATAGTTTGTTGTGATCCACATGGTCAAAGGCATTGCTGCTGCTGCTGCTAAGTCACTTCAGTCGTGTCCGACTCTGTGCGACCCCATAGACAGCAGCCCACCAGGCTCCCCCATCCCTGGGATTCTCCAGGCAAGAACACTGGAGTGGGTTGCCATTTCCTTCTCCAATGCATGAAAGTGAAAAGTGAAAGTGAAGTTGCTCAGTCGTGTCTGACTCCTAGCGACCCCATGGACTGCAGCCCACCAGGACCCTCCATCCATTGGATTTTCCAGGCAAGAGTACTGGAATGGGTTGCTATTGCCTTCTCCTGGTCAAAGGCATTGGTGTAGTCAGTAAAGCAGAAATAGATATTTTTCTGGAACCCTTGCTTTTTTGATGATCCAGCAGATGTTGGCAATTTGATCTCTGCTTCCTCTGCCTTTTCTGAATCCAGCTTGAACATCTGGAATTTCACATACTGTTGAAGCCTGTTGTGGAGAATTTTGAGCATTACTTTACTAGTGTGTGAAAGTGAAGTTGCTCAGTTGTGTCGGACTCTTTGTGACCCCGTGAACTATAGCCCGCCAGGCTCCTCCATCCATGGGATTCTCCAGGCAAGAATACTGGAGTGGGTTGCCATTTCCTTCTCCAGGGGATCTTCCTCACCCAGGGATCGAAGAGATGAGTGCAGTTGTGCAGTTGTTTGAACTTTCTTTGGCATTGCTTTTCTTTGGAATTGGAATGAAAACTGACCTTTTCCAGTCCTGTAGCTACTGCTGAGTTTTCCAAATTTGCTGGCATATTGAGTGCAGCACCTTCACAGCATCACCTTTTAGGATTTGAAATAGCTCAACTGGAATTCCATCACCTCCACTAGGTTTGTTTGTAGTGATGCTTCCTAAGGCCCACTTACTTCGCATTCCAGGATGTCTGGCTCTAGTTGAGTGATCACACCATCGTGATTATCTGGGTCTTGAAGATATTTTTTGTATAGTTCTTCTGTGTATTCTTGCCACCTCTTCTTAATGTCTTCTACTTCTGTTAGGGTTAATATAATCAACCATATATATTCCACTTTAAAAATTTTTTTGTTTAATCACTAAGTCATGCCTGACTCTTTTGTGACCCCATGGACTGTAGCCTGCCAGGCTTCTCTGTCCATGGGATTTCCCAGGCAACAATACTGGAGTGGGTTGCCATTTTATTCTCCAGGGGATCTTGCTGACCCACGGATCAAACATGTGTCCCCTGCATTGGCAGGCAAATTCTTTACCACTGAGCCATCCATTACCAATAATAATTTATGTTATAATTAAATTATAATTACAGTTGTAGTTTTTCCAATCTAGTTTCATCTATTTTTCCACCTTTTTTTCCTCCTGGAATTTTTGAATATTTTGAAACAATGAATAGATTAGGTTTTACTTATAGACTTGGCACTTATTTCAGAAACTCAGAGGGCATTGTTTAAAGATCTTGACGTATAAAAATATTTGTTATTTCAATGTAATATTTTCTATTGTATCTTCAGTTTAGTTTAGTTCAGTTCAGTCACTCAGTTGTGTCCTGCTTTTGCGACCCCATGAATCGCAGCAAGCCAGGCCTCCCTGTCCATCACCAACTCCCCCCAAATTCACTCAAACCCATGTCCATCGAGTTGGTAATGCCATCTGCCATCCAGCCATCTCATCCTCTGTCATCCCCTTCTCCTCCTGCCCCCAAACCCTCCCAGCATCAGGGTCTTTTCCAATGAGTCAACTCTTTACATGAGGTGGCCAAAGTATTGGAGTTTCAGCTTCAGCATCAGTCCTTCCAATGAATAACCAGGACTGATCTCCTTAAGGATGGACTGGTTGGATCTCCTTGCAGTCCAAGGGACTCTCAAGAGTCTTCTCCAACACCACAGTTCAAAAGCATCAATTCTTTGGCGCTCAGCTTTCTTTACAGTCCAACTTTCACATCCATACATGACCCCTGGACAAGCCATAGCCTTGACTAGACAGACCTTTGTTGGCAAAGTAGTATCTCTGCTTTTGAATATGTTATCTAGGTTGGTCATAAGTTTCCTTCCAAGGAGCAAGCGTCTTTTAATTTCATGGCTGCAGTCACCATCTGCAGTAATTTTGGAGCCCCCCAAAATAAGATCTGACACTGTTTCCACTGTTTCCCCATCTATTTCCTATGAAGTGATGGGACCGGATGCCATGATCTTCGTCTTCTGAATGAGCTTTAAGCCACCTTTTTCACTCTCACTTTTATCAAGAGGCTCTTTAGTTCCTCTTCACTTTTCTGCCATAAGGGTGGTGTCATCTGTATATCTGAGGTTATTGATATTTCTCCCAACAATCTTGATTCCAGCGTGTGCTTCTTTTAGCCCAGCGTTTCTCATGATATACTCTGCATAGAAGTTAAATAAGCAGGGTGACAGTATACAGCCTTGACAAACTCCTTTTCCTATTTGGAACCAACCTGTTGTTCCATGTCCAGTTCTAACTGTTGCTTCCTGACCTGCATATAGGTTTCTCAAGAGGCAGGTCAGGTGGTCTGATATTCCCATCTCTTTCAGAATTTTCCACAGTTTATTGTGGTCCACACAGTCAAACGCTTTGGCATAGTCAATAAAGCAGAAATAGATGTTTTCTGGAACTCTCTTGCTTTTTCGATGATCCAGCGGATGTTGGCAATTTGATCTCTGGTTCCTCTGCCTTTTCTAAAACCAGCTTGAATATCTGGAAGTTCATGGTTCATGTATTGCTGAAGCCTGGCTTGTAGAATTTTGAGCATTACTTTACTAGAGTGTGAGATGAGTGCAATTGTGTGGTAGTTTGAGCATTCTTTGGCATTGCCTTTCTTTGGGATTGGAATGAAAACCGATCTTTTCCAGTCCTGTGGCCATTGCTGAGTTTTCCAAATTTGTACCTTAATTTCTTCAAATATAAAACTCAGATAGCTGTGCAGGAAAGACTGTAGGGGAAGGTCTGTGATTACAAGAATAGGAATGTTGAATGGGAATGATCAAACCCTCATGACTTTAATTTGGCCCTGCTTTGGAAGTATGAAAGAGGGCTAAAATATTAATTTTAGGAATTGGGAATTATTTAAGAAGAATATCTATATATTTTTGAATATAATATGAGGTAAAATCTTTTTTAAAAATATGTGTTTGTTTTACCACTTGTACCCAGAGCCAAAGAAGGAGCTAGTCTGGGTTCATCCACCCATCAGTTCTGTGACCTTGGGTGATTTGCTTCATCTTTCAGGGGCCTTAATCCCTTCATATGTAAAACGATGGCTTCCTTGGTGGTTAGGACAGTAAGGAATCCGTCTGCAATGCAGGAGACCCAGGTTCCATCTCTGGGTCAGGAAGATTCCCCTGGAGAAGGGAATGGCTACCCTGTCCAGTACTCTTGCCTGGAGAATCAATGGATAGAGGAACCTGGCTACAACCCAAGGGGACACAAAGAGTTGGATCTGACTAACACTCATTTTCATGTAAAAAGATGGCTTTGGAAAGAAGAGTTGCTAAGGGCTTTTCTAATTTAAGAATCCTATGATATGAGAGTAGTAGTGAATATTTTGCTACAGAGTGTTTCAATAGATTAAATTCATGCCTGAATTTACCCCAGTAAAGGCCCTACCTTTTGATGTGGTTGCCACTATTCACAGGTTATGTAAATTGAGATATTATCTTATATCTTAGCCAAAATCAAGTGAAAAAATACCTATGATTCAAGATAATCTGTAAATTAGTGTAGAATAGTTGCCAAAACATTTTTTGTAAGATCTATGAAAGTTTTATTGAAGTTGATGTGATAAACATTATTTTATATTCTATATTCATTTTGTTTCTAAATTATTAAAACTTCAAATGAAAATAATCTATAATGAAATAATTTGAAGCCTAACTATGTAAAGGCTTACATAGTTACTTTGAACCAAAGAATTTTTTAAAAGAGGAATTTTTTCATTAGAGAATTTAAGAGGAAAAGGAAAAATGTGTGGGAAAGCTGCTTTGAAATGGTTGGCTGTAAGGGTGTAAGCCCTGTGACTGTAAAAAGTAATGTTCACTATTCAAGTGCAAATGAGCAGAAAGTCTGGCTGCCTTAGAAGGCTGTGGATTGTGGTAAACAGGCTTTTGCTGGAGTCCCAAGGAAAAGGAGGAAGAAGGCAAAGGGAGAGGCTTAGAGAATGTCAGTCTTTGGAAAATCCATTTCTCTTGAACAGTGGTGTCCTGCTCACCATCAGAATAAATGTGAATCATCAAAGAAGCAAAGGAAGTAGAAAAGAATATCAGGAGTAACTGAGAGCTAGAGGAAGATCAGGACTCCTCTCAAGTATGTACATATTTGAGAGTAAAATTTTCACGGAGAAAGATTCTCTTTCCAGCATAAAGATTCTATCTGGAGGTACTGCTCTGACACTGCTTATGGCAACATGTCTGAGAACTAAATAGAGTTTGACCTTATACTTAGCAGTTAAAGATGTAGTGTTGCAGTAGCTCCATTTTCTTTATAAATTTGAATTAATGACATTTGCCTATCACTTCAGATTTACACAGTAACAACATCAGGCTTTGTGCTTCTTGAAAAGGAAACACCAACTATGCAAAAAATGGTGGGACTATCCGTCCATATTACCCTCCTCGGATTGCAGACAGCTAAGAATGTAGACTGGCTTCTTGTGTCTTATCATTTCTAAAGATCTCAGTGGAATTTATGTTAACTGTCTGAAAAGGGAAAATTTAACCTTCCTTTTAAATATTGCTTTTCCCTGAGTTCCTCTCTAATCCTTCAGTAAACTGTACCCTGTTGCTCTAGTTCTACAGCACATTTTCTGAATGGAAACCCCAAACATGATGTATTCTCTTATTTAAGGAATATTGACCCCGAAGAAGGATCATAATGTGGAAACATTTTAGAGAAGTAACATATGTAACCCTATTGTTTCTGTTACTCTGATGTGCTGGAAACCACTAGTTAGAATAATTGGCAAGGGCTAGCAAGAAATACTATTCAGACTTAGGAAAGCTACAAAACTATCCCACTGGAAAGGTAAATATGTCATGTTTTGTGTCCAGCAATAATAATTGCAACAAGAACATCTGAGACATTTCCCTGGGCTTTACACCACCTAATTAATTTTCTTCAAAATATTTTCTCTCTCCCTTTCTCTGTGTTTTTTGTTGGGAATCAAATTGAATGTATCTAAATGAATTACAGTGCTCTAAAGATGTCATGTTATTGAAGAAATGTTATCCTATAATTTAAATAGTATCAGAAAATATTTTAATGTTATGGGTTTTTTTTCATACATTTAAGTGTCCATTTAGTGATATAATGGAGATTGACTTAAAAATTAATAGTGGCCAAGACTTAAGTCTTTGTTTTCTTCAAGAACTTAACATCTGCATTAGACACCATTTAAAGCTTCTTTTAATCATTTAAAAATAATTACTGGAGCATCATTTTAAAAAACTACCAACAACCAACCATTGACTTGTCCTTTGTTATCATAGACAAGCTGAAGTAGAAATAAAGTGTTTAAGTAAGACAGGAATAGCATTGATGATGATTATGATAGATGAATGAAAAGCAAAAGTCCACAAACAGGAAATGGTATTTGAAGTGACTTGAGTAATTTATCTTACTCTGAGTAGTACTAAACACAAAAGCCTCTTCCTCAAGAATCTTCCTTTGCTGTGGTTCTTTACTGTAATTGTTTTTCTTTTCAACCACTATTGGTATGCAAAGGTTGAATTAAAAAAATTTAAAAATTTACACTATTAAAATAGACTTGTTTGGGGGCTCAAGAAGTAGTTATTCATTAGTTACTTTTTGTGAAATATCTATTCAGAAATGATCTTTACAGTTTTTTTAGAATAGGGATATATCACTTCAGTAAAACTTAAAAACTTAGCATTTTAAATTTAAAATATTAAAATATTTTCTCAGCATAGATACTGAAAGTTATTACTATAATGTAATTATGTATTGTGTAATTATGTCTTGGAAGATTTAGTCAATTGGTATTTGAAAAGGTTTATAGGTAAAGTTTTTAGAAGATTACGTTTCTGGAATTTTTTATACAGTGGAATTTCTGATGCTACAGTAAATTAAAAAGTTGGATGATTTTCATGTGATATCCTATTTCACTAATACAGAACAACCTTGAACCACACTAGAGCAATAATTACTTAACCTAAATCAGAGACCAAGCCAGGCCAAACAGCTGTTTTCATTTTGTTAGGAGATCCATTTGATTTACTCTTTTAGTCAGCTTTCATTACTGTAGAAGACAAAACTTCACTTGAGTTTTTAACCCTGAATTCTCTGCCTTGTTTGCTGCCTCCTGTAAAATTGCATGGTTGAGCGGCCACAGCCGCTGAACACGCTCCGGAGCTACTGCAGTGTTGTGGGGAGGCTGCGCTTCAGCTGGGAAAAGAGGAGCTTCATGAAAACAGATAAAATCTAGGTCCTCCTCGCTGCCTGTAAACAAACAAAACAAAACTCATCATCATTAGGCTGACTATAAAAGAAGGCTTTAGGAATGAATTGATATGAGTTCAGATCAATGAACTGATTTGAGTTCCTATAGTAACTGTCTTAGAAACTAGAGAAAGGAATGTTCCAGAGACACAGAGATAAGACATTTGAATTCAAATGAGTTACTTATAGCTAGATTCAGATGTATTAGATATTAAGTCATTACCCCTAAAATTGATCTATTATTTGCTGTAGCATGTCCTGTTTTAAATTGTGAAACCAGTTTTCCTATGATTTCTAAAAATGTGGATGCAGTATTTTGTGGTTTATATCATGCCATTTGTAATTCCATAACTATTCTGTTCCCACAGTCCCCAGTGAAAATGTGAAAAATACAGTAAGTCCCCTACATACAAAGAGATTCATTCCAAGAGCCTGTTCATAAGTCCAGTTTGTTCTTAAGTCTACCAAAGTCAGCCTAGGTACCCAAGTAACACAATCAGCTATTAGTACTATACTGTAATAGGTTTACAATGTTTTTCACACAAATAATACACAAAAACACAAAAGATAAAAAACACAAAATGCACACCAAAAAATGCAAAAAACACAAAATACATAAAATACACAAAAAACACAAAAGATAAAACATTTTAAATCTTATAGTCCAGTACTTTGAAAGGTAAGTACGGTACCAGTTACATCACTGCTGCTTTTACCCTTGCTTCCAGACATCCTGGACTTGAAATAAAGATACTGTACTCTATACAGAACTGTACATTAAAATATGCAAAAGCACAACCATTTGTAGAGGATGCACATGACAGTGAACACCAGACACATAAACTAACTTACGTGATTGGACATATGAACACACATTTGCATCTTTGAAAGTTTGCAACTTGAAGATTCCTATTGTGGGGGATTACTGTATTGGGACCTTGTGACATCATGGAAAAAGTAGCTTAAGCCATTTCTTGAGATTACTGTCACTTGGGAAAGAAAAAAGATTCCTTGGAACTGTTGGTGCTGATTAAATCTGTTTTTCTCTTCCCTCAAAGCAGTCTGTATCTACTCCTAAAATAAACAGAACTTGTCAAGACGGTGGTTCTCTGTGGCTACACAGATTGGTGTAAATAGAATCAGCTACACAGAGACAACTCTTTGACGGTCATGATGGATTCTTTGACATATTTATGCCATATTACAGACCTGCATTTCTTAACCAATTTTATTCTAGAGTCTTCAGTTCAGTTCAGTTCAGTTCAATCACTCAGTTGTGTCTGACTCTTTGAGACCCCATGCACTGCAGTACGCCAAGCTTCCCTGTTCATCACCAACTCCCAGAGCTTGCTCAAACTCATGTCCATCAAGTTGATGATGCTATCCACCATTTCATTCTCTGTCGTCCCCTTCTCCTCTTGCCTTCAATCATTCCTAGCACCAGGGTCTTTTCAGATGAGTCAGCTCTTCACATCAGGTGGCCAAAGTATTGGAATTTCAGCTTCAGCATCAGTCCTTCCAATGAATATTCAGGATTGACTTCCTTTAGGATGGACTGTTTGGATCTCCTTGCAGTCCAAGGGACTCTCAAGAGTCTTCTCCAACACCACAGTTCAAAAGCATCAATTCTTCGGCGCTCAGCCTTCTTCACAGTCCAGCTCTCACATCCATACATAACTACTGGAAAAACCAAAGCTTTGACTAGATGGACCTTTGTTGGCAAAGTAATGTCTCTGCTTTTTAATATGCTGTCTAGGTTGGTCACAGCTTTTCTTCCAAGGAGCAAGCGGCTTTTAATTTCATGGCTGCAGTCACCATCTGCAGTGATTTTGGAGCCCTCCCAAATAAAGTCTGTCACTGTTTCCACTGTTTCCCCATCAATTGCCATGAAGTGATGGGACCAGATGCCATGATCTTAGTTTTCTTAATGTTGACTTTTAAGCCAGCTTTTTTACTCTCCTCTTTCAGTTTCATCAAGAGGCTCTTTAGTTCTTCTTCGCTTTCTGCCATAAGAGTAGTGTCATCTACATATCTGAGGTTATTGATATTTCTCCTGGCAACCTTGATTCCAGCTTGTGTTTCATCCAGTCCAGTGTTTCTCATGATGTACTCTGCATATAAGTTAAACAAGCAGGGTGACAATATACAGCCTTGACGTACTCCTTTCCCAGTTTGGAACAAGTCTGATTTTCCATGTCCACTTGTAACTATTGCTTCTTGACCTGCATACAGATTTCTCAGGAGGTCAGGTGGTCTGGTATTCCCATCTCTTTCAGAATTTTCCACAGTTTGTTGTGATCCACACGGTCAAAGGCATTGGTGTAGTCAATAAAGCAGAAATAGATATTTTTCTGGAACTCTCTCGCTTTTTCAGTGATCCAGCAGATGTTGGCAATTTGATCTCTGGTTCCTCTGCCTTTTCTAAATCCAGTTTGAATATCTGGAATTTCATGGTTCACATACTGTCAAAGCCTGGAATGGAGACTTTTGAGCATTACTTTGCTAGTGTGTGAGATGAGTACAATTGTGCAGTAGTTTGAACATTCTTTGGCATTGCCTTTCTTTGGAATTGGAATGAAAACTGACTTTTTCCAGTCCTGTGGCAACTGCTGAGTTTTCCAAATTTGCTGGTATATTTAGTGCAGCACTTTCACAGCATCATCCTTTAGGATTTGAAAGAGCTCTGGAGTCTTAGAGTTCCCTGAAAAAGACTTTCATGGTCAAATAAATTTTGTAAACACTTCCATGCATGTGTGTTAGTAGCTCAGTCATGTCCGACTCTTTGGGACCCATGGACTTTAGCCTGCAAGGCTCCTCTGTCCGTGAAATTCTCCAGGCAAGAATACTGGAGTGGCAGCCATTCCCTAATCCAGGGAATCTTCCCGACCCAGGGATCAAACCTGGGTCTCCCACATTGCAGGCAGTCTTTACCATTTGAGCCACTGGGGAAGCTCAAACACTTCCTTAGAAAATCACATACATGATAGTATATTGTAGTTCTTAGAAATTCAGCAGAGAAAAAAATCTTTTAAACCTAGTTTAATTCAGTGTTTCCCAAACTTATTTGAGTGTGAAACACTTTTTTTTTTCACATGACACCACAATATTCCATAAAACAGTTTTGCTTTGGACGCTAGTTTGCATTGGAGCATATGCCCTTTAAGTTCAGTTCATTTCAGTTCATTTCAGTCGTTCAGTCATGTCCAACTCTTTGCAACCCCATCAATCACAGCACGCCAGGCCTCCCTGTCCATCACCAACTCCCGGAGTTCACTCAGACTCATGCCCATCGAGTCAGTGATGCCATCCAGCCATCTCATCCTCTGTCATCCCCTTCTCCTCCTGCCCCCAATCCCTCCCACCATCAGAGTCTTTTCCAGTGAGTCAACTCTTCGCATGAGGTGGCCAAATAGATATTATCTAATTATTTATTCAAATGCATAATATGTGTAATTTAAAGTTGGTGGAAACAAGGAGCTCTTTTTTGGTGCTTATTTTTTGAATAACAAAATAATTTGGAGGTCTTGCTGCTGCTAGCTAAGAAAGGCACTTGGAAGATTACTAGCTTGGTCAAGGCTCTTCATAAGAATCTTTATTAAAGGGTAATCATTTTGACAAAACCCAGAGAACTACAGTGATGCCTCTACCTTTTCCTAGCCAACTCATAATAGTTAGTGTTGGAGAAGAGTCTTATTGAAACTAATTGAGAACCGCTGATGTGTAGAAAAACAAAGATTATTTCCCGTGGTGCAACAGAGTCTTTACAAAGAGCCATAGATTGTATTGCAGATGTTAGTACTTCACAAAGAGGAAAAGTTAGTTGAAGATTGCTTCTTTATTTAAGAAGTCTAGTCCTTTTTCAACTCTCTGTTTATTGATTTATGGCTGCTCTGGGTCTTTGTTGCTGTTCACAGGCTTTCTCTAGTTGTGGGGAGCGGGAGTACTCTCCAGTGGTGGTGCACAGCTTTCTCATTGTGGTGGCGTCTCGGTAGTTGCAGCAAGTGTGCTCAGTAGTTGTGGCACACGAGCTTAGTTGCCCTGCAGCACATGGGATCTTCCTGAACCAGGGACCAAACCCGTGTCCCCTGCATTGGCAGGCGTATTCTTAACCACTGGACCACCAGGGGAGTCTGGGAAGTCTAGTCTTTAGGAAGATGGCTGGTGTCCTGCGGTGCTTTTCTGTTATCTAAGACATAGAAGATTATGTCTGAGATAGTTCCTGACTCCCTTGGTGAAGTGTAAACGACTGCATATTCCATCTAGGGCTTCTTACTTCACTGTAAATTCTGATATCTACCACCTAGTTTTGTCCACTCCAGTTTGAATTTATTCACTAGTCTCTTTATCTCACTTTTTGTCCCCCACTCCCTGTTTTTCTTTCTTTCTCCTTTTTCTTTTGTTTCTTTTTTATTTTTAAGGAAACTTGAGCAGGAGTTGCTAAAACTGCATCTGCAACAAGCAAATCAAGGAAGCAGAAGACTGCAAATCTCTATCTGAAGTTTACTCTTTCACAGTCAATTTAATAAAATATGATTGACATTTACTAACAAGTGTATTCTACAAGAGTGAAGAGGAAGCCAGGTGAGAAAAGGACTCTTCAATTGGAAGAAATATGAACTATAGTCTTTGTTTATTATTCTCAGTTTAGATTCTTATAATTTGTTTTCACTTGATAGTGAAACAAATATTTTGGCCTTGCAGCTGGTAGAATCTAAACAAAATTAATTTGCCATTATGATAACTGCATTAATTAACAGCAGAGCATTAGTGATGGCAAATGTCAGGCCATTACTACCATCACCACCAGCAATAGCCGTATGCCAAAATAATAAAAATAATGTCTTTATATTGTATAACTTTCCATTGTTTTAAAATTACTTCCATTTATGTTATCTTATGTTCTTCAAGCAGCCTCAAGAATTAGATAATAGTGGAACTATTATTTCTGTTTTAGAAATGAGCAAAGTCAGGTTCAGAAAGTTTTAGTGACTTGCCCTCTGTTATGAAGTTAGGACGAGAAAATTGAGATTCAAACTAGGGTTTTTCTGACATCAGTTCTTTCTACTTCTCTATACTGCCTAAAGTGTTATCTTATTGTGCGTGCATACATGCTAAGTTGCTCCAGTTGTGTCCGACTCTTTGTGACCCTATGGACTGTAGCCCACTAGTATCTTCTGTACATCAGATTCTCCGGGCAAGAATACTGGAGTGGGTTGCCATGTTCTCCTCCAGGGGATCTTACCAACCGAAGGATCAAACCCGTGACTCTTGGCGTCTCTTGCATTGGCAGGTGGGTTCTTTACCCCTAGTGCCACTTGGGAAGCCCTGTCTTATTGTAATTTTCATTAGATATTTTGTCTGCCACTAAGTTAAAAGAATACTCATCCTGCTTTTAAACATTAAGGGTATATAAAAAAGCACAGTCCTGTAAGTTTGACAGTGCTAACGTCAAATATAGTTATATTTTCTATGTTTTTTTTTTTCCCAGCTATTTGCAAAGTAAATAACTGCTTGCAAATTGAAAGATTTAAATTTACAAATGCAAAGTATTTTCTAAAAATTATGCTTCTTCATGAAACACACAAAAACTTTTCCACCATTTCTGAAGCTAGACACATGTACATAAGGAAATTAATTACAGGCACAGAATGACAAGATTAAAAGTATTTAAATGTTAATCTGTTGCTTAGTTGTTTGAGTGACTTTGCTTTTCCTGCTTAGATCAAATACAAATTATCTGGGAAAGGAAAGATGCCAACAAATACATACAGTATAAATAACAAAGCTGTTGGTCTGTTTAAAAAGCCACATTATTTTCTTCCTCTAATAATCCTTCAAATCCAGTGATGTTTATCTTCATCTCAAAGTTAAATGTGTTGAGAGACCCACCTAACTTTTTGTCTAGAGGATTATGCAGAATTTGGAGAATCCATGTGCTAAAAGTTGAATCAGTTATGCAACTTGCTAACTTTAATATATAGATACCAGTGACTCAGTATATGTCAGTGGGGTGTGGTCTTTAAAGTGTGGCTTCAGTTGTGGGTTTCTCAGAACTAGCTATACTCTGACCTCAACTGGTCCTCTTTGGAACCAATAATGCTCCCATGAGACACTGGCAGGGATTAGGGTGTGATTTTTGTTGTGTGCCCAAGAAGTGTAGGATATGTTCAGCATCGATATAAAACAGGTGGCTGAATTATTACACAAAGCACAGGAGAGAATAGGATTGCCCCCACAGAGGTCAGATTTCCATTAGCAGAGCTAAGCATTGGAATGAAATGATGGATTAGTTCAGTTAGGCAAAATCTTGCTTACTCACTTTGCCCAAATTAGCACATTTTTTTTTTTTTTTTTTTGTCCTCAGTGATCTGGATAATTACTTCATTTCACTGCTATCCTCTGTTTGTGGAAGCCTGGCCTTAACTAGTAATTAACATGGCCTGAATTACAATTTGTCAGTCCAGTTCAATTCAGCAAATAAATTTATGGAGCACCTAGTACATGTTAATTACTATGCTGTGTTTTGAAATTCAGAGGTGACTAAAATGTGGTCTTATCTCTCAGGAGTTCACAGACTGTGCTGGTAGGGAGGAAGTAAATTTTAGTATCGCCACTGTAATACAATGTGTTAAGTGCTGTGTTAGTGATGAGGGTCAGGGAGCCTGTTCTCTGAAAATACACATAGGAGAAATGTTAATCAGAAGTCAAGGAAGTACTGTTTGAAGTAAGTGTAAGGAGGAGTACAGGGTGGAAGAACGTTCTCATTATTTACATTTGAGATTGTAAATGCCAAATAAGTAGAGAATTAAAGTTCTTGCACACAAAGGCAAAGATAGTTTTAGAAGTTAATTTATTGATCAATCAATAGATGAAGGACAGGGAATCCATTGGTTTTTACTTTCTTTGCTGTTGCTAAGATAAGTTAG
The DNA here is from genome assembly GCA_935064755.1 of Tragelaphus eurycerus. Taxonomy (NCBI): domain Eukaryota; kingdom Metazoa; phylum Chordata; class Mammalia; order Artiodactyla; family Bovidae; genus Tragelaphus; species Tragelaphus eurycerus. Next base: position 12,482,016 of record CAKXYN010000038.1, read on the forward strand.
TTCTCCTAACAGGGGAAGTAACTGAACTCTTGACCAAAGGTGCAGAGAAATTGGGTTGTTTAAACACTGATTTTTTTCTTTTAAGAGTCCTCTTGAACTTTAGTGATGGAGCACCAATTTAAAACAAACACATCATTTTTAAAGCAGTACATGGGTGCTCATTTGGGCCTAGGCTTTTTCTTCCATTTAAAAATTCAGTCTGAAGTTTCTTGGCAGCACAGACAAGTCTCTACATACTAATCCATGTTAAGGGAAATGTTGACTTTTGGAACACTTTGGGAGTAAATATTGACAGTGAGATGCCTTCCAGAAAACCAGCAGAATCAAAGATTGTTACAGACTATCATTTGGGTTTTCACCGGAGGAGCAAAACAGTGCTGGAAGTATTCTCAGTCTGCTGGTAATCATAGCAATCAGAGGCAGTGTTTGAGAGTTGGGATGGTGACCTGGAGAAGTGATACTGGAAAACAGAAAGGATCCCTTAGGAAGTTAAATTGATAATCAGGGTTCCATTATACCTCTTCCAGCTTAATAATTATATGCTATATATTTTTTTAATATACAAAGTAGGGAAATGTTGACTAACAGAAGCATGTGCTTGGAGTAGTTTGTCTAGAAGAGACTTGTCCCAATCCATTTATTTTCTTATCCCTTTACATATGATGTTAGATTTCAGCATAATTGGGCATAGTCAAAGTTGTTGTCTGCCACCACAGAACTAAGTAAAGGAAAATATTTCAGATTCCAGGTTTTATTAACTCATAATTGGAGAAATGTTTTAGGAAGATTAAGTGGAGATGTGTGCAGAAGCTGAAGATCTGGTAAAATGTCAAAGCAAAGGAATTTGAACAGAATGAAATAGTAGTAATCCAAGATAGAGGTGCTGAGACCTGGTACTAGGATAATGGTGGTAGAAAAACAGTAAAAAACAAATAAGAGAAACACAAAAGCAAGGATGGACAAGATTAAGTAACAATGGCATGTAGATAGACTAAATGATAGAGGGGTTGGAATGCTAGTCACAGAAATGGCCAAATGGAGAAGGTAAAAATTGAAAATAGGGACTTTGCTGGTGGCTCAGAGGTTAAGAATCCACCTTGCAATGCAGGGGATGTGGATTTGATCCCTGTTCAGGGAACTAAGATTCCACATACTGAGGAGCAACTAAGTTCACAGGCCACAAGCCACAGCTAGAAAGTTTGTGCACTGCAACTAAGATCCTGCCTGTGGCAACTAAGACCCAGTGCAGCCAATAAATGTTTTTGTTTTAAAAAGTGAAAATAATTTGAGGAGCAAAGAGAAAAAGTGTTGGTTAGGGCCAATTGGGGAAAGATTTGCTGAGATTACGAGAGTCAGAGAGAGAGAAGTAGGGCAGAGAAAGAGAGATCTATCTTATGTTATTGATAACAATAAAAGAGTAGTTTGTTAAACCCAAGTAATGGGGTCTTATATGGCACTGATCTTCAGAAACAGTTTGGTTTGGAATATTGAACTGGCTTCCCTGTCCCTATTCTTCTTGTTGTTCTATTTCAATAAACACTTGGTTCATCTTGAACATAGTATTATTTTCTTAATAGAAGCATTTAAAACCACAGCATGTTGGATTTTTAATGAAAATATCCAGGAGTCTATTTCCTAATGTGATCAGTGTTGGTACGTGCTACATGCTCAGTCCCTCAGTCATGTCTGACTCTTTGCAACCCCATGGACTGTAGCCCACTAGACTCCTCTCCCGGGGAAGGCAATGGCACCCCACCCCAGTACTTTTGCCTGGAGAATCCCATGGACGGAGAATCTCAGTCCATGGGGTCGCTGAGAGTTGGACACAACTGAGCGACTTCACTTTCACTTTTCACTTTCATACATTGGAGAAGGAAATGGCAACCCACTCCAGAATCCCAGGGACAGGGGAGCCTGGTGAGCTTCCGTCTATGGGGTCGCACAGAGTCGGACACGACTGAAGCGACTTAGCAGCAGCAGCAGCAGACTCCTCTCCATGGGATTCTCTAGGCAAGAATTCTTGAGTGGGTTGCCATTTCCTATTCCAGGGGCTCTTCCTGACATAGATATAGAACCCATGTCTCTGTAGTCTCCTGCATTGGCAGGTGGCTTCTTTACCTCTGTGCCACCTGGGAAGCCCCAATGTTGGTATAATGTGTCTAAGATTCTCTTATTATAAAATATGTTTTTATATAATTACCTATGCTTTACATCCTTGTTACAGTTATTAACCATTATTTTACATGAGACTTACACTATACAAAAAATAATGGCAGTCTCTCAAATGTCTTCCACCACATCAGTGGATTTCGAGAGAATTTTTCACTTTTTGAGTAATAAAGGCATCAAAAGCCCTATAGGAAAATAAATTCCCTATGAGCCATCTAATTCTCAGAGATTTATTTTAAAAATAATCCCCACTACCATTTGTGTCATACAATTTCACTCTATCTTTTTAAGGTGCTCTATTCCATTCAGAAATTTTTATCTCTAAGGAGGCATTAGTCCAGCTTACTTTATGCTTCTGATACATTCTCTTGGGCTTGTTAGACTCCCCTGAGAATGCTCTGGGGAGAGACTCTCCTTTGCATGTTCTTTTTCAACCCCTAGTATTTCTGGACCTCCTGTGTTCTCTATCAAGGCACAATAGTTACTGGAGAAAGTTAACAAAAGTACAAGTTGTGTTACAAGTGCTTTTTCTGGGACTTATTCTGGTACCAAACTCTCCTTCCTCCCCCTAATTCCGGCCCTACCAATTTGCAAGTTGTCCCAGCCTTACTGAAGCAGGGATTTAAAATCTGTTAGAGAGCTCAGCTGTTGACTTACAGAGCTGAAGTCTGCACAGAGGAATCATCTGTAATGGGATTCTTTGCTCCCTGGAGAGACATTACATAGCAGAGTTGTAAATCACTGAAAAAATAGAGGAGGAAGAAGGGGTGGGAGGAAGAGTATGCTCGATAAAAATAGGATGTACTATTGATTAAAGCAGTTGTCTTTAACTTTTTATTTATTTATTTATTTTACCATAAAAGTAAGTGGTTGTCCCAAGGAAAGGAAGAGTGGATATTTAAGAAATTGAGTGTACTGTATTTGTTGTCCTAGGTGTTTTGATTTGTTTGGTTTACCAGTTGTCTCTCTTTTTTCCTCCTGGGACTTATTTTTGGGAATTCATTTTTTTTTTTTAATCTGTGTGACTGTGTATTTGAATCTGATTTATAGCCAGAAGATTTTATAATCAACCCTTTGCCCTCATTGCATTGTCCCTGAATCAAACTATAATACAGGTTTGATCAAGGTAATGTACAAGGTGTAGTGATGTAAAGTTCTAAGTGAAAATGTCCTAAACACATTGCCAATGCAGTGAGACCAGCCAACAGAGAAATAGATGACCTCAGGAAATGTCTGGCTTAACAAATGTGTATCTTTAAATTGGAAATCTAATTATTTGCCTTAGATTTGCACTGCTGGGAACCTAATGCAAGACCATGTTAAATAAACTTATTATTTCCGTTTTTCATTTAACCTGTGGGTTGTAGTATGACCAATCTGTTTTATATCCTCAATCAACAGATGATTGTATTTGGTAATAATTTATCAAGAATAAAAATCTGTTTTTGAAACTAATCACCTCATGTTAGGTCTGCCCTTTTTCAAACCCACCATCTGATATTCATTTTGTCTGCAAGACAAACATACTGATGAAAATGCATATACCACAGGATACAGCCAGTGGAATGAAGCATTTCCACTCTTTGTATATATTTAGAACATTTTCTGTTTTCCCAACAGATGGACCAAATTTTAGTATTAAAGAAAAAAATCAATTTTACATAGTACAAACAAATCGAACCAGTACATTGTGTATTTCTAATTACTTTGTAGCAGAATGTCCAGTGGAATTTGGGGTCAAATCAGGTCATATCTAAACTCTGTGTTTTGACTTTTTTCATATTTACTAAGTTTCCCCCCTTAGATTACTGGATGAATCTCTAAATGGAAAACACCGAGTTTCATGTATTTTCCAATTAATTTATTTTTAATTTAATAACTTTTGCTTATGTACAAATATTTGACGTTATTTGTTTTTCTGTAAGTCCAGCAACCTTACCTTATAAGGTTTACCAAAGTGATACATGGGTTATAATCCTCAAAAAATTTTTTTTTCTTTTTAAATTAGGGCAAATTACTCTGCTCCTGTTCTTATAAACTAGCTACATTGACTGACTTTTATCCAGCACAATTTTGCCATTTGCTCCTCTGGAAAATTAGCTGACATTCCTAAAACTGCATTACTTTAAAAAGAGTTAACTTTTAACAATAAATTTGAATTTATACCAAAAACATACATGCATTTTTTCTTACTCTAATTAAAAACTGTACTTATTTCACCTTTCATATATTAGACATATTATATATCTTAATTTTGTTAATAAGAAGAGCTGGGGCTACAGATTTGTTTTTAATAAGACACTCTGTAGTCTGTTCTCCATCTAAATCATAAATCTGATATTTTACTCTTCTTTTAAACTTCCTGTGGGTCCCCAGCATTTATAGGACAAGAAGGGGCTCCTTAGTTCTTCACCATATGGTTGTACCTATCTTTTCAGCCTCAATGCCTTATTCCTCACTTTTCTCTTTAGGTCCCAAATATAGTTTTCTGTAATTTAAGTGCTTTCGCCACTCAGTACTCTTGCCTGGCAAATCCCATGGACGGAGGAGCCTGGTAGGCTACAATCCATGGGGTCGCAAAGAGTCGGACACGACTTAGGGACTTCACTTTCACTTTTAACTTTCATGCATTGGAGGAGGAAATGGCAACCCATTCCAGTATTCTTGCCTGGAGAATCCCAGGGATGGCAGAGCCTGGTGGGCTGCTGTCTATGGGATCGCATAGAGTCGGACACAACTGAAGCAACTTAGCAACAGTGGCAGCAGCAGCAAGTGCTTTTGCCCAGCTTCATCAATTGTCCTCTTGACCTAGAATGACCTTCTTCATTTCCTTTCTTACCACATTCCCTTAAGTTCAGGACTTAATGTCATATTCTAAGAAGTCTTCCATATTCACAGCTCCCCCTACCAATGCCTCTATCATGGGCTGTGTTGCACAGAATGTCCAGAGTATTGGGAAGACAGATGACAGACAAGTAAACAATTTCAACTGTGTCAAATGATGCAAAGGAAATTAGTATGGTGCTATGAGAAGGAAAAGTAGGATTAGGCTACTTGATGGTCAAGAAAGAGTCTTAAAAAGTGACATTTAAACTGAGACTGAAAATATAATGTTTTAGGCAGAGAGTCACATACAAAGCTCCAAAGTGAAGAGATTGGTGTATCTGAGCAACCAGAGATGAGGCCACTTGCCTCAAGTGATCAAGGGGATGATCGCATAAGAGAAGGTTGGAGAGCTAGATAGAGGCCAGACCAGGTCAGTCTATACCACTGGATGCTTGCTTTCTTCTTCTTCTTTTTTAATGTCAGTAGACACACATTTTATTGTCCATTGCCAATAACAAATTACCCCAAAGTGAATGACCACTTACTAACTTGAGTCTGGAATTTAGGAATGTCTGGTTCTGGCTTGAGATATCTCATGAGAATACAGTCATCTGAAGGTTTGACTGGTAAGGGAGGATACACTTTCATGGTGTTTTCCTTGTGTGATTCTCAAGTTCTTTATAAGGTAAACCTCACTTTCTTTTCATGTGGGCATCTCCAAAGGGCTGCTTGAGTTGATTTTTAAAAAATTTTTAATTAATTAATTTTAATTGGAGGCTAATTACTTTACAATATGGTAGTGGGTTTTGCCATACATTGACATGAATCAACCATGGGTATACATGTGTCCCCCATCCCGAATCCCCCTCCCACCTCCCTCCTCATCCCATCTCTCAGGGTTGTTCCAGTGCACTGACTTTGAGTGCCCTATTTCATGCATCGAACTTGGACTGGCGATATATTTCTCATATGATGATATACATGTTTCAATGCTATTCTCTCAAATCATCACACCCTCGCCTTCTCCCACAGAGTCCAAAAGTCTGTTCTTTATATATCTGTGTCTCTTTTGCTGTCTCCCATATTACTCAGCTATTGAAAAGAATGCATTTGAATCAGTTCTAATGAGGTGAATGAAACTGGAGTCTATTATACAGAGTGAAGTAAGTCAGAAGGAAAAACACCAATACAGTATATTAATGCATATATATGGAATTTAGAAAGTTGCTAACAATGACCCTATATGCGAGACACCACTGGAGGCTTTTAAGCAAAGGAATGTCATGGATATATTACCTTTCTTGATGCTGTTGTATAATAGATTGTGGGTGAGCAAGCATCTCAGGGGAACCAGCAAGGAGGCTATTGCACACGTTTGGGCTAGGGATAACTTTCAAACAGTTGATCTTGAGATCCCACTGTCTTCAGAATAGTTACTAATAGTTACAGTTGACCCTTGATCAACTTGGGTTTCTGCTATGTGGGTCCCCTTACATTTGGATTATTTTCAGTTATTATGTATTAATGCTACAGTACTACATCATCTGCCATCAGTTGAATTCAGGGATGCAAAATCACAAATAAGGAGGGCTGAGTGTAAAGATAGGTGGATTTTTAACTGTTCAGGGGCCAACTATATGTCTCTTAAAAGTTCTTCTGAAACCCAAGTGAAGAGTTATTTGGCAATATTATTATTGCTCTTGCAGTAATAATGCCAGTGACTGGAGAAGTAGTCAGTGTTGAGGCGATGCAGGCGGCACAGGCCCAGGGAAAGAAAGTAGACTTTCTCCGCACGCCAGGTGACACCATGGAGGGTTTAGGCATGGAGTGACAGGCTTCAGAATTTTTAAAGGTGTGTAAAAAGTAAATTATAAAATTGCAAAAACAGAAGATAACAAATATGACAGGAGGCTGTTGTAAAAATCAGAGGACATACGATAGAGGTATAGAGTAATGGCAATGCGAGAGAGTGGGGAGTAGACAGATTCTCAGTGTTTAGGACTAGACTGGATGTGGGGAATATGCAACAGAAAGATGTCCCTGGTTTCTTGAATGAACAAGTAGATAGAGGTGTCAAGTAGATAGAAGTGTCAAGTAAATAGGGGACAGTGTTGGGGGCAAGATCAGTAGTTCAATTTTGGAGATATTAAATTTTAGACATTTGTGCCTAAATGAGATTTTTTTAAGTAGACAGCTAAATATATGGATTTGAAAGTAATATACATGTAAGTTTTTATAAATTAAATGACAGAGAAGGCAATGGCACCCCACTCTAGTACTCTTGCCTGGAAAATACCATGGACAGAGGAGCCTGATAGGCTGCAGTCCATGGGGTAGCGAAGAGTCGGACACAGCTGAGCGACTTCACTTTCACTTTTCACTTTCATGCATTGGAGAAGGAAATGGCAACCCACTCTGGTGGGCTGCCGTTTATGGGGTCACACAGAGTCGGACACGATTGAAGTGACTTAGCAGCAGCATCAGCAGCAGCATATTATGAATATAATTCTGTTTTTTTTTCCATTAAAACCAAATTATGAGAATTCTTCCATATCTATAATATAGAATTACTTCATTATTTTTTTAAAGTTGCATGATAGTATAGCTGTACTATAATTTAATCAAAATTTATATATGTGGTAATTATTATGTATATTATTACATATTTTTTCAAGTATTTCTATAGGATTTCAAGAAGTAGAATTTATTGATCAAAACGTATACACATTTTGAGTTCAGATAGAAACTGCTACCCTTGAAAAGAACTGTACTGTTTAACCAGGTATTAGAGTGCCAATTTTCCTAACATTGGACTCTTATCAATTTATCTTATGCTTTACAGTCCGAAAGGGGAAAATGCAATCTCAGTGTTATTTTACTTTACTTTATTGTTATCCATGATGTTGAGCATTTTTTCATGTTTATTTGCCATTCCATTTTTTGGTTTTCTGTAAAAAAGATATGAAATCATTCTAGAAATGAAAAAGCAAAATAAAATTCAGATATTTAAGAGAAATAAAATGAGAAGTTAAAAAATGAAGGGAGAAAAGAGAGAAGAAAGGTAACAGGAAAGCATAAAGTAAAGAAGTAGAGGCCTAATTACTATTTGCTTTTTTGTTATAGTCTCATAAGGTGACTTATGAGAATTTTGAAGAGTGACTGGTTGGGGGAGGGTTAAATATTTTATGAAAATTATGTTATGCTTTTGTGTATAAAATATGTTAATAAAATACTAAAGGTAGGTTTTGGAAGGCATTTTAGAAATCAGTGTTGTTGTTATTGATTTTTAATATTTATTTGTCTGGCTGCAGCAGGTCTTAGTTGCAGCATGTGGGATCTAGTTTCCTGACCAGGGAATGAACCTCGACCCCCTGCATTGGGAGCGTGGAGTCTTAGCCACTAAACCATCAGGGAAGTCCCTGGAAATCAATGTTTTAATGTCTGTATTAGTTACCTAATAATATATATTATTACCTATATATTAAGAGACTTGAAAACAAATCTGTAAATGCTCAAGAAGCTTTGATGGTTAAAATGGAGGATGATAATGAGGAGCCCCATGAAGTATTTTTTTCCCCTGGAGTAGCCCAGTGTACTTCATAGAGCATCTGTTCTTTGCAGGCTACTACCATAGTCAGAACAAACCCAGTAAGAGGTCACCCACAGCCATGTGTATCCTGTTCTGTTAATAAAGGAAATGTTGACTAGGACACTGGGGATTAGACACAACTACTTTTCTAAAATGTCATTGAATTGATCTTTATCTGTAAAGCCAACACAGACATACGAATATTTAAAATGAGCTCCTTGCCTCTCAGATTTCAGTAGGATAAAGCCTGGTGTTTCATTTCACACCCATGGAATAGTGGCTCTGAATGGCAAGAAGTCTTTAAAAATCATATTTGTTAAAGCTTTTATTTTCAAATACTACTCCAATTATTAGGGTTCTTGGAGTATATATTTTAAATTACAAAGCAGTTTAACTTTTGTTTAACTAGACTCTGAGCATTATATTCTACAACTATCCCCTCAAGCAGTCTGATACTGTGCTCTCAGAGTTCCAAGTTCATGGTGGTTGGACCAAGTTGGCATGTCCCCAGAGTACATTGGCCTTCTTTGGAGACTAATTATGATCAAATCAGTTTTGTCATTTCAACAGTAGGAACGACAAGTTAAACATAGCCCAGCACTGCGGATTCTTTGTGATGATCCCTAACTTCAAGAGCAGTTGTTTTACACTGAATGTCCTAAGTGGTGGGTCTATTAGGAAAATTGAGTCCTTTAAGCCAAACAACTATTTTGATTATTTTTTAGTTTATTTTACTCTTTTAGCTGTGTTGGGTCTTTGTTGCCGTGCATAGGCTTTCTCGAGTGGTGATGAGCAGGGGCTACTCTCTGTTGTGGTGTGCAGCTTCTCATGGTACTGGTTTCTCTTCTCTGCCTGGCTTGTGGAACACAGGCTCCAGGGGGCGTGGGCTTCTATAGCTGCAGTACGCAGGCTCAGTGGTTGTGGCCCGGGCTTAGTTGTTCTGCAGCTTATGGAATCTTCCTGGACCGGGGATCAAGCCTGTGTCCCCTGTGTTGGCAGGTGGATTCTTATCCACTGTACCACCAGGGAAGTCCCAAATACCTATTGTCAAAATTGGGAAATTTGGCTACCACACATGTGCAGACTCTGTTCTAAAAATGTTTTGTGTACTAAATGATGGAATCATGAACTAAATAAGAGTCAGAAGTTGACTAATATTTACCAATACTAAAGACAATATGAAATGTCTGTTAATGCCTTGAAACTGAGGTTAACTTTTCAGTGATAATTTAAACTTATTTACTACTTTCTGCATGTACAGCTTATATTACTTGTGGGCATGATATTACTTGGCCGTATAATTTAGCTTCTAATTTCCTAATCATCTTAAGGGTGGAAGAGGAAGAAGTTATAGTACTGAAGTTTTCTTATAGTAGGTTAATTGCAAGTGTGATGAAATACATGAATACATGTAAAAAGTATATAGCAAGATAACATAAGACATTTGATAGCAGCAGCTTTTAAACTTTAATCCTAAATATTATATCGGTGTTCTCATTATGCAGTCTGTACATCATGCTATCTCCTAACTTCAGTGGTCATATACAATAATAGACCTTTGGATTTAATATTCTTGACTTCACTCTTCATGCATAGTCCCAAAGTCATGATGGGTACTAATTTGTCACATTGCTGAAGCATGGCTTTACATTTCTTTTAAACTGGCTAGGAGCAAATCACTGTGATTAGAAAGTAAGCCCAGCCAATTACAGTGTGAGAGGTTCTCAGGGCAATTTAGTTGTTCCACTTTGATCATCACTATATGGTAATTCTTGTGAAGAGTAAAGATTTGCTGACTTTGTGAAAAGTAGTCCAGAAGAAAAAAACTAAGAGCCAAGTGGTGAGCATGATAAAAGTGAGAATGTAAAACCCTCTGAAAAGTGATGTTTATTTATTTCACCATGATTTAGGTGTATGAAGTGAGCTTATTATATGCTCCACAGAGAAAGAGAAATGATTTATAAATCTATTCTGGGAATGCTGTAGCCAATATAAGATCAGATCAGATCAGTTGCTCAGTCGTGTCCGACTCTCTGCCACCCCATGAACTGCAGCACGCCAGGCCTCCCTGTCCATCACCAACTCCCGGAGGTCACTCAGACTCACATCCATCGAGTCAGTGATGCCATCCAGCCATCTCATCCTCTGTCGTCCCCTTCTCCTCCTGCCCTCAATCCCTCCCAGCATCAGAGTCTTCTCCAATGAGTCAACTCTTCACATGAGGTGGCCAAAATACTGGAGTTTCAGCTTTAGCATCATTCCTTCCAAAGAAATCCCAGGGCTGATCTCCTTCAGAATGGACTGGTTGGATCTTCTTGCAGTCCAAGGGACTCTCAAGAGTCTTCTCCAACACCACAGTTCAAAAGCATCAATTCTTCGATGCTCAGCCTTCTTCACAGTCCAGCTCTCACATCCATACATGACCACAGGAAAGACCATAGCCTTGACTAGACTGCCAATATAAGAATTGTTCATCAAATAAGCATTTTTAGCAAAGTCGAAAAGGCCATTGACTTTTGGAATGATAAATATTTATCATTTGGGGGAGTAAATGGGTTCTTATCTATCAAGTACTTGAGACAGTATTTAGCACATAAAAACCATGCAAATATTATCTGTTGAGATTATGATGATTTTAATGATGATGTAATTCTAGATGAGATTGTGAGAGAAAACCAAAGACCTCTATAGGTATTTGCATACATCAGTTATCAAGGTCTGCTATGGTGTCTCCCAGTTAATAATAAGTATTCAAAAGTAAAATGCTTGATATGGTTTGATCAATTTATTCTTATCACTGCTGATTCCTTTAGAAGTTCTCATGAATCTCAAAAGCATAAATATCTCCATTATTTTTAAAATTATCTCAATTAGAGTTTCTGGGAAAAAATGTGTACATCTGTGAGTGGTTTAATATGAACACATAAAAACTGAGAATTTGTTGTTGTTCAGTTGCTAAGTTGTGTCTATTTGTGACCCCATGGAGTGCAGGACACTAGGCTCCCCTGTCCTTCACCATCTCCTGGAATTTGCTCAGATTCATGTTCATTGAGTCAGTGATGCTATCTAACCATCTCATCCTCTGTTGTCCTTCAATCTTTCCTAGCACCAGGGTCTTTTCCAATGAATTGGCTCATTGCATCAAGTGGCCAAAGAATTGAAGCTTCAGCATCAGTCCTTCCAATGAATATTCAGAAGCTTATTTCTTTTAGGATTGACTGGTTCAATCACCTTGCAGTCCAAATGACTCTCAAGAGTCTTCTCCAGCACCATAATTCAAAAGCATCAATTCTTCAGTGCTCAGCCTTCTTTATGATCCAACTCTCACATCCATGATCTCGCATCTCACATACATGACTACTTTCGGAAAAACCATAGCTGTGACTATACAGACCTTTGTTGGCAAAGTGATGTCTATGTTTTTTAATACCTTTTTTTCTTCACTTTAAATTTAGAATTTAAGCACCTTTAAAAGGAGCATTTTAAACATTTTAAAAATTGAGTTTAGATATTTCTCTAGGTTCTGTCTAAAAGACTTCCCCTTACTCTTGGATGCCTGGCAGATCCCTTTCCTGATCCTTAAGCCTGACCAAGTCCTGCTTCCTGCTGAAGCCTCCCAGACTCCCCCAGGCTCATGGACTTCATGCTGCCAGTGTATCACTCTCTGCCTTGCTGTGTTACATCCTGAATTCATAATTTGCATTTCTCATGCTAGACAGAAAGCCTGTTGACAAAGAAAGTAGGTCCTTACTAAATGTATGAATGAACCTCAAATCATTTCACATGTGACAAAAGGAGATAAGAGAGACCTAATATTTCAAGCAAAGGACCTGGTGGGCTACAGTCCATGGGGTCGTAAAAGAGTTGGACATGACTTAGCAACTACACAACAACAGCAATATTTCAGGCAATGCAGATGCCAGGCAGTGACCATATCAGAAAAACTGTAAGTTTCTCCCTATCCCCTGAAAAAAGATTTTAAATTATGAGTTGATAACACACAGCAACAGTAGAGGAAAGTTGTTTTTGTTTATTCAGAAAAATCTAGAGAAGAGAAGAAATATAAGGAGGCTTTCATTTGTCCCTAAATGTTATATTAGCATCATTGGTGACATTGTTGAATTAGTGTGGTTAGATTTTGTAAAAACAATTGAATATCCACTGCATTTCAAGTACTATGCTATTGTTTCTCAATGTTTCATCTTAACCCTCACAGCAATCCTATTCTGTATGTCCTTGTATTTTCCCAATTTTTAGATAAGGAAATTAAGGCTAAGAGAAGCAGTACATCCAAAGTCACAGGTAATGAGTGGCAGACTAAAATTTGAACCAGATGTTCTGACTCTATTGGAGTTTTCTACCCACCATTCTACTCAAATTTTAATTCTTACTCACCTAGACGATTATCTGAGCACTGGAGATATTTTTCACCTTATGTCAAGATGTCTTAAGCTGTTAAGACCTACAAAGGTATGATATATTTCCCAAGCCCTGCCTCTCCCACTATCTGCACCATGGATTTATGATTGATTTTGTCTGTCCAATCCTGTGTTCTCAGCATTAACACCTGGACTAGTAGGACCACTGAGAGGACCATGTCAAGACATCAGTGTGTCTGTAACTTTCACTGAGCATTCTCTGGCTAGGTTGTTGCTTTTACTGGGGGGAAATTTGCTTAGAGGGCCACAAATGAGTCAGGGTTTTCATTATGTTTAGACACCAACACTAATTCAGAGATGTCACCAACGATGCTAAAATAACACTAAGGGACAAGTGGAAACCTTTTTTTTTTCCTTCTTTTATCCAGATTTTTCTGAACTAAGACTTCTAAACTAAATCCTTTATTCTTTACTTCCAAGGAAAAGCACCAAGCCTGTCATTGAGGTAAATGAATACATATGGGCGCTGATGGAGTGAGATTAAGAAAAAGGAAAGAGAGAAATGAGAACAGGTGTTGGAGAGACAAACTAAGAAAAGGCTTACATTTGCCCTGCTGTGCACTTGCCTACACATGGGCCCTGGGTTCCTCTGGCAGGTTTTATCTCCATGCACTTCTGTTTATAAAGAATTATTCTCCTGGACTAAGATTGTCTTCCATTTTCACTTGTTTGCTGGATTCCTTTGGTTACACAGATGTTGTACTAGAAATAGGAAAATATATGTGCTGCCTCTTGATATAAAATTGTTTTTGTAAACAATCCTTTAACTTGCCCATAAAATAACTGAGACATAAATCTTTGAGGAAAATAACTTTGAAGAAGGAACAGAACATTAGCACTTAATCAAAGCCTCTCTTCCTTCTCCAGTATCAACTCCTAATTGGGGCTGGCCTGTACCTCTTTGTAAGGTTCTCTCTGCATTACACCAGGTAGTTAAAATCATGGGATGCTGCTTTAGCAGGTGGACTGGGTAGATATGGTGTGTAGTCACAAGATATAGTTTAAAACTCAATGGTAGAACAGAAAAATCAGATTTATATGTAAAAGTTTCAAGCTTGATTTCCATTACTTTGCTTTCAACTTTTCTATTTTTAATTTATGCAAACTAGAAACACCAATTTGGATAAAACTGTATCAGATTTTTCCTTTTCAAACGTTACTTTTCTGTACAAATATCTCTTTAGAGTAAAATTTGGATTATATAAAATGGAAAAAAAAATGGCAGAGGTGGGGCCTTTATATTGACATGGTTCCAGTTGCTGCAGAAGACTATATGAGCTTTGGGTACCACATCTATTACAATAGCTGAAACTCCATCCCCTTTACCCCCACCCTCATCCCGATCCCAGCCTCCTTTGTTGGGTTCTATAGGTACAGAGCAGCATCAAGATTATATATTTAACCTATAGCACTTGCCCACAAATGTGGATAAAGATAGTTAATGCAAATGTCTAAAATTCTGTTCAGTAATTCAGCAGAATAAACTCTTGTTTTGCAGCAAAGAATACATGCAATAATTTTTGGAGCATTGACTAGCCTGCCAACTGGTTTGATCATCTCTTCCAGCTATCTGCTTTGAGCAATCTGAAAATCTGTACAGTCCTTTAAGCCTAATGGTTTACCTGAGTGTGGTGAGTGAGAAGTGATGTTGGGAGTTTGAGTAGCAATCGTAGAGACACATTCTTTAAAATAATTAGAAGTAAATGCATAAACTTTGAGATGGTAGAGGTTTTAAATGGATCGATATTTTTTTTAAATGTGATTGTCATACTTTGGTTTTAAAGATAAATGAATATTAAATGAATTAACTCTTCCCTTAAAGTGTGCCAGTAAAATCAAGGTAGATGAATGAGCACTTTTTTTTTTTACCAAGAGAAATAGATTTCTTAGGCCAGTTATGGTGAGTAGTCTGAAAATTCTGGCTTTTTAATGCCAAAAAATAAGTTCCAGACTATTAGAGGTAATTTTTAGCCAAGGTTTTTGCATGAGTAGTTCTTGGAAGTGCTGCATGTAATCTGGCCAAGCTAGTGTAATGGCCAGTTCTTGGAATAAATAACAACGTGTCATCTCATAAGAGAGTCCTGCTGCAACAGATAATTCATACTGGTGATTTGACAACTAACCTCATTACTTTTCAGTAAGTTTTGGTCTGTATCATCTATCTTTCTAATCTGTAAATCACTCTCTGGTGTCTTCACTTTGGTAAGTGATAAAATGACTTGGCATTAGTCGCCGTTGTAGAAGAAAAAATGTTAAAAAACATTGATTGGTTGCAGGATTATGCCATTTCTTTATTTTGGGAGATTGTGAGAGCTCTACTTTGGGTAGGGTGAGTTGTAAATATAGCACATATTACTGGAAGAAATGGCAAATTAAAAAATACTTACCTTAGAATTACCCTTGGTGAGTAATACTATATTTATTATATTTCTGTGATTCTAAACCTCTATCTCTTGTTGCATCTGACATCAAGTTGGTATAGTTATTTCCTTTTTAAAAGGAGAACTAACATAAAATATATATGTTCTTTGTAAGATAATCCCCATTTTAAAAACATTAAAATATGGGGAAAATAGGAATTAAGGAAATAATGTTGGCTAAGATTTGTCTGAGATTCTGGCACAGTGTTTTAGGAAACTAATTGTTGATAATCTTGGACAGTATGTAATTTTGTTGGCTCTCTGTTTTTGCCACTCAGTAAAACAAATTGTTGAAAGATTTTGCTAGAGGTTTCCTTCTTGATTTTGTACTCTGTTGGTAAATCTTTTCACAGGGACCTTCTTTGAGCAAGTTGTTTAATAAATACATGAATATGCATGCTGTTTTACATACATATAATATTTTAAGAATGGGGTATGATTTGAGCTAAGGGGAGAAAATTGAGATATTATATTGGATTGGCCAAAAATTTGTTCGAGTTTTCTGGTGGCATCCCCAAATGAACTTTTTGGTCATCCTATACTTCAAAACAAAATACTAAAACTAATATAGGAAATTTTTCATGAACATTTGAAAATACTGCAAAAAGCTTAGAAAAGTAGGCCAATGACTGTTCTCTATCATTAGTGAGACAACAGTGGGGAAAGCTACACTTTGCAAATGTGATACTCTGTATATTATTAAGTTATTTAAATGTAAACATGTTTATCTGAACAGTTTACATTGTTTTTCATATACTGGTATTTTTTTTTTAAACTTAAATATCTTTGGAATAGTTGGTGGGCTAAAGCCCAGAACACAGTACGATTTCCATTACCTATCAGTTTTTTTTGTGGTTTTTTTTTTTTAAGAAAATTACATTGTTATTTACTCAATAAGTGGATAATGGGCTTTATTTTTTAAGAAGAAAAAAGACAAAATATTCTAGGGATACTATGACTATATTTTATTTAGGCAAGGAACACACTGTCTGTATTTTATGCTATAGTTCTTTTCATTTTGTGTGTAATGTGCTTTAATTTCACATGCACTGGTATGTCTAACTTTGAAAAATCTTAAGTTTGAATCACATCATATATATATATACATGAAAGGTATACAGTATATTGATTTATAGGGGAAAGTAAATTTCAAAATATATATAAAGCAAATCTAACCCATAAGTGCAGTATTTAAAAACTAAAATGTATGATAACTAGGTAAGTGAATTCAATTCTTAACAGATGCTGCGTTTTGTTTCATAGTTTGTAACAAACCTTTTTTTAAAAAACTTTTGTGTATCATTCTACTACCCAATCATGGCTATTTAATAAAATATAATGGAATGATATTGACGTAATTCTTAGGGTATAAATACGAGAAACTAAGCAAGATACCATGTTGGCTATAGATGGGAACTAAGAACCAAAAACAAGAGGTTACTTTTGAAGAGCTGTCTGAGCTTCTTGTGGAAGTCAGTCATAATGGGATTGAACCTGAAGACTTGCTTCTCTGACCTTTGCTGTCTCCAGAATTCTTCTTATTGTGGTGTGTGTGTGCGTCTGTGTGTGCAGGCAGGTGCGTGCATGCATGCATGTGCATGAGGTGCAGATGTATGAACGATGGCTACTTACATGAAATAATTGTGGAGGTAATATTCTGGAGGGCAGTGTCCTTAGGGCATTTGGAAGTTCCACATACATGTTTTGCATGGAGTGCTGCCTCTGATCATATGGCTGGTTGAATCCAGAGCAGGGATTGGAAGGGATGGGTATGGATCATAATTAATTCCTTGGCCTGGCCTCTGTCCTTATTCCTCTTTGTAAAATGAGGGCATAAAAAGGTGTTTTAAAATTAGGAAGCACTATAGTGTAATAGTTATGAGACTCAGCCACAGAATCAGCAAATTTGGTTTGAGCTCTGGCTCTGCCCATGCCAGGTTTCCACAGCAGGTGCCTCTGACTAATGAGCTATTTACTGGGCTCTGAAGGGAGGGAGGGAACATGTGGCCTCCCAGGGGCTCAGCAGCTGGTCCGTCTTCTGGAGGAACCCTCAGCGGGCTAATGGCTGCTCATGCCAGAGGCAAGAGGTGGTCAGAGAACGGGTGGAACAATTCTGGATCTTGTTTTTCTCAGAGGTGTTTACCTGATCATTAGCCATTTGGTGGCACAGAAAATGTTCAATCCATCCATCTTCCTGTCTAGTGGCTTTTTCAGTTACCCCATGAATTATACATTTTCACTGACTTAACACGTAACTTTGGCCCAGGTGCCCTTAAATGCAGCACTAACATGAAATGCATGTGTTGGCTCTGCGGTCAGGTTTCAGGTTAGTAGATAAAACACTCTTGACATCTTTAATACCCTTTATAGGGTCTTGTATAAATAATAGTTGTCAGTTGATAGTTTTTTCTTCCAAGCATCAATGACATTTCAAAATAGAATTTGGTGGGTGGCTGCAGGTTGTTTTTGGAAAATAAAGACAAGCTATTTACTTGCTTTACCATCAAATGACTCTTTCATTATTTTGCCATTTAAAAATGTCTTAATGCCCCATGGAACATGTGGCACCAATGAGCTAATCATAGTCAAAGAAAACATTGATTCTAAGAGTGGTTTGCAGCAATACTCTCTACTTGCATTATGCTTACAGAGGGAAAGATTATTAACATTTATGTGGGGTGGGTTCTCAGAATGCCTGGCCTTGGGTAGAGTGACACACAAAGCTGAGGAACATGTGGCCTGGGTGCTGGGACAGTGAGGGGGAGACAATGTTTTGTGGGGGTGTTTTCTTGGAAAATCAGATACATTAAGAAAAGTACATTTCTTAACTGTACAGCTTGATGAATATTTACCAATTGCCTATGACCAGCTAACTAGGAGCAAGAAACAGATGTTCAGTTCAGTTCAGTCACTCAGTCGTGTCTGACTCTTTGCAACCCCATGAATCGCAGAACGCCAGGCCTCCCTGTCCATCACCAGCTCCCAGAGTTCACCCAAACTCACGTGCATCGAGTCCGTGATGCCATCCAGTCATCTCATCCTCTGTTGTCCCCTTCTCCTCCTGCCCCCAATCCCTCCCAGCATCAGAGTCTTCTCCAATGAGTCAACTCTTCACACGAGGTGGCCAAAGTATTGGAGTTTCAGCCTCAGCATCAGTCCTTCCAAAGAACACCCAGGAGTGGTCTCCTTCAGAGTGGACTGGTTGGATCTCCTTGCAGTCCAAGGGACTCTCAAGAGTCTCCTCCAGCACCACAGTTCAAAAGCATCAATTCTTCGGCGCTCAGCTTTCTTCACAGTCCAACTCTCACATCCATACATGACCACTGGAAAAACCATAGCCTTGACTAGATGGACCTTTGTTGGAAAGTAATGTCTCTGCTTTTGAATATGCTATCTAGGTTGGTCATAACTTTCCTTCCAAGGAGTAAAGTGTCTTTTAATTTGATGGCTGCAATCACCGTCTGCAGTGATTTTGGAGCCCAAAAAAGCGAAGTCTGACACTGTTTCCACTGTTTCCCCATCTATTTCCCATGAAGTGATGGGATCAAATGCCATGATCTTAGATTTTTGAATGTTGAGCTTTAAGCCAACTTTTTCATTCTCCTCTTTCACTTTCATCAAGAGGCTTTTTAGTTCCTCTTCACTTTCTGCCATAAGGGTGGTGTCTTCAGCATATCTGAGGTTATTGATATTTTTCCCGGCAGTCTTGATTCCAGCATGTGCTTCTTCCAGCCCAGTGTTTCTCATGACGTACTCTGCATATAAGTTAAATAAGCAGGGTGAGAATATACAGCCTTGATGTACTCCTTTTCCTATTTGGAACCAGTCTGTTGTTCCATGTCCAGTTC
The DNA here is from genome assembly GCA_935064755.1 of Tragelaphus eurycerus. Lineage (NCBI taxonomy): Eukaryota > Metazoa > Chordata > Mammalia > Artiodactyla > Bovidae > Tragelaphus > Tragelaphus eurycerus. The sequence goes on from CAKXYN010000038.1 coordinate 12,501,307, forward strand.
TAACTGTTGATTCCTGACCTGCATTTAGGTTTCTCAAGAGGCAGGTCAGGTGATCTGGTATTCCCATCTCTTTCAGAATTTTCCACAGTTGATTGTGATCCACACAGTCAAAGGCTTTGGCATAGTCAATAAAGCAGAAATAGATGTTTTTCTGGAACTCTCTTGCTTTTTTGATGATCCAGCAGATGTTGGCAATTTGATCTCTGGTTCCTCTGCCTTTTCTAAAACCAACTTGAACTTCAGGAAGTTCACGGTTCACATATTGCTGAAGCCTGGCTTGGAGAATTTTGAGCATTACTTTACTAGCGTGTGAGATGAGTGCAATTGTGTGGTAGTTTGAGCATTCTTTGGCATTGCCTTTCTTTGGGATTGGAATGAAAACTGACCTTTTCCAGTCCTGTGGCCACTGCTGAGTTTTCCAAATTTGCTGGCATATTGAGTGCAGCACTTTCACAGCATCATCTTTCAGGATTTGAAATAGCTCAACTGGAATTCCATCACCTCCACTAGCTTTGTTCGTAGTGATGCTTTCTAAGGCCTACTTGACTTCACATTCTAGGATGTCTGGCTCTAGATGTTACTAGACCATTAAAAACACACTTGTAACTCCTTCCAATTAGTATTAACATATCCTGAAGAAACCATTGTCCTAACTTCTAACTTCCTAGTATTGCTGCTTTTGAAGTTGATTTTGATGCAAAGAGCACGCTTACTTTTGTATCTGGCTTGTTTGTTCAACATTGTATCTGTTAAAGTCATTCATGTTGTTACATTCAGTTGTGATCTGTTCATTATAACTGATGTCTAGTGTTGAATGAATAAACTACAGTTTACATTGATGAGTATGTGGGTAGTGTCCAGTTTCTACTGATTATAAATGGTGTTATGAATATTCTTATAAATGTCTTTTGGTGAACATGTGAACATTTCTGTAGGGTATATAATGATGAGGGTAAATTAACTGAGAATCATAGAAATGTTCAGCTTTAGTAGGTACTACCAATTTTTCATCATATGTATTACCATTTAAAAATGCAAATAATCACTGCAGCTCTCTTGCTGCACCATGGTTTCTGAATTGTAGACTTAAATAGAAGGACTGTACCAAAAGATTATGGACTAGCCTTTAACTCTAATGCAGACACATTTGTAGATAAACATATACTATATTCACTGCTGCTGCTAAGTCGCTTCAGTCGTGTCCGACTCTGTGTGACCCCATAGACGGCAGCCCACCAGGCTCCCCGTCCCTGGGATTCTCCAGGAAAGAACACTAGAGTGGGTTGCAATTTCCTTCTCCAATGCATGAAAGGAAAAGTGAAAGTGAAATTGCTCAGTCGTGTCCAACTCTTAGCGACACCATGTACTGCAGCCTACTAGGCTCCTTCGTCCATGGGATTTTCCAGGCAAGAGTACTGGAGTGGGTTGCCATTGCCTTCTCCAACTATATTCACTATATTTACTAGTATTGTTAAATACAGTTTTTAATAGTTTTATCTGAATATTGCTTTTTATCTAACTGCCTTCAGTTTTCCTCTTACTTTTTACCATGTTTGTACCCTCAGCACCATCACTATATCGTAGATACTCCTATTAAGCTCATTTTACAGACAAGGTACAGAGAAATAGCTTTAAAAAAATTCTATAGTAGGAAGTAGGGAAGAATATGCACTCTTTCTTTACATGTAACATCTTTAAAACAAGATCTTAAAAGTCTGACCAGGTATAATCCTGAAGACCATACCTATATGCAGAGAAAGCTTATAAAGCTCAGCAGAGCCATTAATAATTCTGTAGAAGACAAAGCATTTGGATAATTTACATTAAAACATCTGAGATGAAATACTGTAAAGCAATTATATTTCAGTAAAAAATAATAACCTATTGAATACTGAAAAAAAGATGAACCTATTGTGGTAATCATGTTACAGCATGTAAACCATACTGTCATGTTGTATGCCTTAAATTTATACAATGGTATATGCCAGTTATTTCTCAATAAAACTGGAAAAACATTTAAAAATATCAGATGAAAAATTTCTACCATATAATATTTACCAATGCTAAATCTATACCAACCTCAGTGAGCATAGTTGAGAGCCATGGTTAAGAAGACAGGCCCCGGAACTGGGCTGTCTGCATTTAAATCCCCAATAGCCCATCCAGAGAACCTAGTTCTCTGCATAAAATGCATGAGACCTTGCACTTCCCTTGTGATGCTTTCTGCTGAGGTCTTGTACTGCAGTTAGTTATTTATTTTTTCCTGTGTCTCTCTACCTGACCACGAACTCACTAAGGGACAGGTGCTTCATCATAGTTATTTTTAGTCCCTCAGGGTGCCTAGTGCATATCTTAATGATAAACATCAATAAGTAATTGTTTCAGGAGCAGTGAGATACTTAGCATTTTATGACATTTACTATTCAAACTGCATCTACTTTCCGAAGAACCAGAAACAACTTGCAAGGAAAAAAGTGCAAAATATGGTATTTACATGTTTTATGGCAGTTGAGATAAGCAGAGTACACCATTTAGGCAATAACTGATTTAAATGTCTTGTAGTTTAATGCAAAGTTAAACATATGATGAGTAAAATGGTTCCTATTTTCTAGGAGAAAATAAATACGTATCTTGGAATTATTTATTTATATGTCTTCCTTCTTTCTAGATAGGGCAGCTTGTTGTGAATAGGGAATGTATCTTATTTAAATTTGTATCCCCAGAGCCAGTCACTCACAGTGTTTAACATGTGGGCAGATGAATGAATGAATGAAAAAACAAAAGAAAAAAAGAGGAAAAAAGGAAGAGAGAAAAGACATTTCTGGGAATTTTCATAAGAATATTGGAATGGCTGATACATGTTCGCCATAACAATGTAAGAGAATGTAGAGCACAGAGGTTCAGAGCCAGAGCTGATCTGCTTGGGTATAAATCTTGACTTTTTTCCTGGAGCAAGTTACTTAACTTCTCTGGGCATCAATTGCTTCATTTATAAAGTCAGTTAATAATATTAATAACTGACTCTTAAGAATCATGAAATAGTGCTCTTAAAGGTCTTGGCATATAAGCACTTGACAAACATCAGCAATTAATTCATTTGGCATATTTTTATCAGGGCTACACTGTTTCAGGCACTATTCTGTGTGCCAAAGCTACAGAATTTAGCAAAACAGGTTTTATGGAGCTTATATTCAAGTAGGGTATGGAGACAGAGAACAAATAGCCATACAAAATCAGAGGCTGGTGAGAGCAATGAAATAAAAAAGGATAAAAGCACAGAAGGAATCGTGGTGAGGTGGCCTCTAGGAGAAATGGAATGTGGATGTCCGAGGGAAGAAACCTAGGTGGAGAAGCAGTGGGCATACGCCTTGTAGTGTGGAGTGTGCTGGATGGAACCAGGAATAGCAACGGGTCCAGTGAGCCTGGAACAGCAATGAGCAATAAGTGAGATGGAAGGGGTAGGAGGCTTGTAAAGACTTGTATGGTTTGGGGCATAGGAGCAATGGAAGCTGATTTATAATTGTAAAGGATAATCCTGGCTGCTATGTGAGATGAGATAGTAGCAAGATGTCAGTGGAAATAAGGATGACAATTACGAGGGTATTAAAATAGGCCAGACAAAAGTTGATGATGGCTTAGACTAGGGTGGTAGCAGTGGAGATGGGAAGAAGAGATTAGAATTGCAATACAGATAAATTTAGACTTGATTTGCTATGTGATTGGAAGAGGGTGAGCGAGAAAGAGAAGTGAAGTTAAACCCCAGGATTTTGGGGTCCAAGGTAACAAGGGCAACTGGAGATATCATTAACTAAGATGGAAAAATGAGGAAGATTTCTTCTGGGTGCTGGGAGTGATCAAAGAGCCTGATTTGAGTATAATCTTTTATTCATTTATTCATTCACTGTTTTATCAATCTCTGACTGGGTACCAGAGCCCGACACTGTTCTAGACTCTTGGGGTAGATCATTGGGAAAAAAATGAAACAGAAAAAAAAAAAAAAGAGCAAAACTCTCCTCTTTAGAAGTTTTCATTCAACTATGAGAAGATAATAATAAAATCATAAGTATTATAAATAATGAGTGAATTTGCCATTACCGATTCACTGCCCTGGTCAGCTCTGTCTTCTTCTAAAGGTGTTGATTTGAGTATAAGTGGAGAAGACACAACCTTTTCCATTGTGTCTGATGATACTTTCTTCCAATTTGCATTTTTCTCCCCTTCCCTGTTCAGATGAAATAAATAGGGGTTTTTTGGTCACACAATTCATCAGATCGGATCAGATCAGTTGCTCAGTCGTGTCCGACTCTTTGCGACCCCATGAACTGCAGCACGCCAGGCCTCCCTATCCATCACCAGTTCTTGGAAGTCACCCAGACTCACATTCATCGAGTCAGTGATGCCATCCAGCCATCTCATCCTCTGTCGTCCCCTTCTCCTCCTGCCCTCAATCCCTCCCAGCATCAGAGTCTTCTCCAATGAGTCCACTCTTCGCATGAGGTGGCCAAAATACTGGAGTTTCAGCTTTAGCATCATTCCTTCCAAAGAAATCCCAGGGCTGATCTCCTTCACAATGGACCGGTTGGATCTCCTTGCAGTCCAAGGGACTCTCAAGAGTCTTCTCCAACACCACAGTTCAAAAGCATCAATTCTTTGGCGCTCAGCCTTCTTCACAGTCCAGCTGTCACATCCATACATGACCACAGGAAAGACCATAGCCTTGACTAGGCGAACCTTTGTTGGCAAAGTGATGTCTCTGCTTTTGAATATGCTATCTAGGTTGGTCATAACTTTCCTTCCAAGGAGTAAGCGTCTTTTAATTTCATGGCTGCAGTCACCATCTGCAGTGATTTTGGAGCCCAGAAAAATAAAGTCTGACACTGTTTCCACTGTTTCTCCATCTATTTCCCATGTAGTGATGGGACCAGATGCTATGATCTTTGTTTTCTGAATGTTGAGCTTTAAGCCAACCTTTTCACTCTCCACTTTCACCTTCATCAAGAGGCTTTTGAGTTCCTCTTCACTTTCTGCCATAAGGGTGGTATCATCTGCATATCTGAGGTTATTGATATTTCTCCCGGCAATCTTGATTCCAGCTTGTGTTTCCTTCAGTCCAGCATTTCTCATGATGTACTCTGCATATAAGTTAAATAAACATGGTGACAATATACAGCCTTGACGTACTCCTTTTCCTATTTGGAACCAGTCTGTTGTTCCATGACCAGTTCTAACTGTTGCTTCCTGACCTGCATACAGATTTCTCAAGAGGCAGATCAAGTGGTCTGGTATTCCCATCTCTCTCAGAATTCATACCAAAATCTCACACAGTTCATACCAATTACTATCTCTAGTGTTAATTTATGGAGAAGGCATTGGCACCCCACTCCAGTGTTCTTGCCTGGAGAATCCCAGGGACAGGGGAGCCTGGTGGGCTGCCATCTATGGGGTTGCACAGAGTCGGACACGACTGAAGCAATTTAGCAGCAGCAGTGTTAATTTATATCTGAATTCTCCATAATGAAATATGCAAATGCACACTTATCTAAACTGAGCATTGCATAGATATTTATGGGTGTGTGGTGGTCTAGTTTAGGGGCACCAGCTCCTTTCTGCTTAATCATAAGCTGTTCCAAGTAAGTAATTTATTCCAGAATCATCTTGTCATAGTTATTCTACATCAGATTTATATTTCTCTGCTCACACTAAAAACCTGTCTAGCTTCTTGCTCACAGTCAGTCCACTTTGGTGCAGCATTTTCCAGTGTGTTCCATATTACTCTAAATCCAAGAGATAGACCACAAGAAACGTGGTCCATGATAAAACAAGTTTAAGAAAAGCCACATTCCACATCACAACCACTTGGAAATTCACATTGTACATGATCATTTTTAAGGCTCTGAGAAGTCTCACAGTACGAAATTGTTTAACTCTGTCCACTCAGCATATCCAACACTTCCTTTACTATGAGATAGAAACTTGCTAACATTCTGTAGAACTTGTGTGTCAGGCCTCGAACCTTGGGAAAATGCTGAGTGGGTTGACAGCATCATAGGCAAGAAATCCAGAGAAATGTGTTCCAGTGTTGAGGCTGGCTTTGTTTGTGCAACCTTAGACAAGGCAGTTAACCTCTCTGTTCCCTAGGTTTCCCATTTGTAAAATGCTGATAATAACAGGCCCTCCTAGGCTTGCTTCAGGTTTTACTCAGTACCTCTAAGCATATAAAACATGAATGAAAGCACTTTGCACAAGTCTAAATGAAAGTACTTTGTATGAGTTTAAATAATGTAGTTTTAAATCTTATTTTTGTGTCTCTTCAAACATTTAATTTCCATCTCATGCATAGTCTGAAGTAATACTTATTTTTAACTTATATAGTAATTTTATTTCCAGGTTTCTCTTGCCAACAGTCTAATTTGTATATACTTTGATCCAGGCTAAGTGTAAACTATCTCCTCCTATAGGAAGTCATCCTCGATTTGACCTTCTCTCATTTGTCCCCCTTTACTCCTTTGGTCATTCATTGAGAAAGTCTGCCTCTCCTCTGGTTTGTAGCTCTGCAAGGGCACAGAACACATCTTCAGTACCTGGCCCATAGTAGGGGTTCCATTTATTGAGCTGAATCCTAGATTGCTCCATTTTTAAGAATTACATCATCCTGTTTTCAATTATGGTACCCACAAAGTTGGGGGAGGGGTGCACTCTTTCCTTCATCTTGAGTGTGTTTATCATCAAGATTCCCACAACATAATCCTTCACTGACTTTGCTTTGGTTCTAGTTCTGAGAACAAATTGTCCTGTGGTTCAGGGCATTGCCTGCTTCCCTGCCGGGATTTGGGATGTTCTTTCTCTCTCATCCCTAACTTTTGCTTAGTGAAGTCAATTGCTCATCAGTAGAAGCTGGAACAACTCCAAAGCTTCCTTCTTTCTTCTTTCATTTGAATTAACAGCTCTTCATTTTGAACCTCTTTATCCGCTTTTCATATACTTTGTATTTGTCACCACATTTCTGTTCGAAGACACTTTTAGGAGACAGAGCGCATGGCTTTGTCATTTCACCTGAGTCTTAAGAAAATGCTGACTTCTTGGCTAATTTCTGACCTTGTTCTCTCTCTTTAATCCCACTGTTTTCTCTTTTATTTCTTCACATGGTTGTTTTGGTTTCATTGCTTGTAAGTTCTCCACAATGCCATTTACTCATACAGGCAGCAGTCTGTGAGAACTTCAGGAGAAGAGAGCAAACATCCTAACAGTATAAAGGAGGAGTAGGATGTACATAGCCAATGTGATTAATCAACTTCTATTCATTGCTTACAACAATGTATTATTATCCACATTTGCCATATGAGGAAATGGAGTCACAAAATAGTTAAGTAACTTGCCCAAGCCAGAATATAAAGAATCCAGGCTTTGAAACCTGGGCATCTGGCTCCAGAGGCCTGTCTTTTAACCCACTGTATTATCCACTGTTATCATATACAGTATGTCATTAATATCTGATGCTGAATATCTGTGAGGACCTAATTGAGGCTGGATATAGCTTTGATATTATGATCAAGTGAAGCAGATAACTAAGACAATGAAATATAGTAGACCAGATGTAGGTTAGCTGAACAAGAATACTAGGTACAGAGATTTCTGATATTACTGAAGACATTAACCAAGAGATGACACGAGGGATGTGATCGACTGCGTGGGCAGGGAGAGTGGAAGCAGCTACAGCAATAACAGAAACAGAGAGTGGTTGGCAAGGTAGTACCATAGAATGGTGAAGAACTTTTGGAGGCATAGGTTGGAAACCAGGCTTTGCCAGTTTTAGTTGACTTTGTAGGTGGCCTACCTACAGTAATGCTCAAAATGCAGTGGTTGAACAACATATTGAACCTATATGTTGAATAAGATCTGAACAACATGTTGACTGTATATCATATATTACTTTTTAAGAGATTTTTCCAAGTGTTTAGAGTCTCTATGCAATTTTCTGATATACTTGGCAAGTATATCAGTGTATTTAGGACAGGATCATAAGCTAATAAAGCATCTCAGTTCCTGATGAGGAGGAAAGAGGTTTGGCATAGTTTGTAGTAGCTGGCATGGAACCTACATAAAAGTAAGAATCCTGTGTTCCTGTTCATAGTCCTACTCCAGGCAAATAGTCTCAAAATCTGACATTTAAGACATATTCTTTCTGTAGGTTTCAGCTCAATAAATACAAATCTTTTAATGCTGTGTATGGCTCTAGTTTGCCTTTGGCTTGAGGTTTTTTTTTTTTTTTTCTTATTCAAAGAGATGTATAAATTCTCTGCATATCTAAATCTCTGAGATAACAGATTACATGAATGAAGAGAAAAATCTGAAACAGGTTTTCAGATTTTACAAGGGGCATATGATGTAGGAACCATTTCACTCCCACCCGTCTCAAATTATAAAAGTGAAATGGACTTGAAGGAAAAATCATTTAAAATATCAAAAGCTGGACTGAGGGCAGGAGCAGTTAGATAGCTATTCAGGGCACCAACACATGACTCTGTGTAGTAGTGTGGTCACTTCTATGAATGAATTGCTTAGGAGGTGACCACAAAAGGTATGCAACAATAGCAGCAGACAGTTGCCATATAGCTTCCAAAGACAGTGGGTCCTGTTCTCTGCAGGCCTTTGGTGTACAGTTGGGGATCTGGTGGTCCTCCTCACCACCCTGCCCCACTGCCTCCTCACCTTCCTCTTCTTGCATCGCCCATATTTAGTTTACAACAGTGTTAGGTGAATAAATAGCATCAGCTTGAAGGGGCCAAATTATTAGCCTGCCTTGGGAATCCAGTGTCTTGGTCAGAGCTGTGCACTATTTAAGGGAATATATTAAATGAAAATGTTTATGTATTAACTTGGTATTGCAAAAATGTAAAACTGAACAGCTTGGCTCTTTATTATGACAAATTATGAAAAGGCAGCATCACACAGACAAGAAAATATGATGAATAGTCAAGAGATTCAGGTTCCACTCCAGAGTCTGTCTCTAACCAACACTGAGCATTGGGCTCATGATCTGAACATTTCATCAACTGCATTTTTTCATTTTAGTTTCTTTATCTCACTTATAATGCCTTCCTTAACAAATCCTAATGTCAGGAATATTAAGCAAATCAGTTTTTTTGGAACACTCTGAAAAGACATACACTTCGACTATATACTGAAGAAGAATATAATGCAACAAAAACTCACAGACTTAACTAAAGCAGATTTTTTTTTTTTGAAAATTTGAAGAATTTTATTGCCAAAAAGAATCTCTCAGTCCAATGTGCTTACTACAATGAGGCCTAGAGAAGTTACTAAAGGCCACAGAGCTTTGCATTGATATTTAAAATTGCTGAATGTTTGGAAACCACCTTCTCAGAAAAGAAAATTGCTCGTGAAATAGCAAATGGGAGCAGAAGGAGAAAGTTTTATTCCTTTTGCCGAAAGTAGCCCTTTAGTTGTTTCCAGCTCCTTTTCTTTAAATATGAACTGAAGGAATGTGTTTCTGAGTTTTACTGCCTGAATTTTGCCTTGGTGTTTATTTCAAGTGAAATGTTGCAATCACAATTGTAATTCTTGCTACATATTTTTTCCCCAATGAGCTTGGCTCAAAAACCTACACTACTTCTTACACATTATATGTTATTTATTGGAAAAAAGGGAAACCTCAACACTGAACAAAAATAACTAGCTTGAACCAATAAAATTAATTTAAAAATTGTATCAGAGGCTTGGAAAGGCAGGTTGAAACTATATGACTTCCACTTAACTTGATCACAGCCAGAATTGATGCCCAAAGCAACTATAGGGGAATTGTGCTAGAATGTCCTCTTAGTCAGCATTCTCTGAACAGACACCAAACTGGGATTATATTATATATGCAAGGATTTTACCAGAAGATACTAGGGCCAGCCTCAGGGGGGAGCAGCTGCACAAGACCTTCCCTTTTAGAACAATTAATTCAATGCTCTGCTCTGCTGGTCTTAAAATTCATGATTTTTGAACAGAGTGCTCCACATTTTGATTTTGTACTCAAAATGATGTGTTTGGTCCTGGAGGAAACTGGTGTGAAAGTAAATGGGAAGGAAGCCGGGAGAGACAAGAGCAGCTCTGTCTGACCTCTCTGCAGAGCTGGCCTTTGAGGCAGGTGGAAGGAAGGGAAGGTGGTTGGAAGCCTTTCAGCTTGCAGTGCAGTCTAAAAGGAATATTCGGTAAAATCGTCACAAAATGGAGCCTCGCAATAGGCAGGCAGAGCAGCTCGTTGTCTTCCGGAAGACGCCTTCCTCAGCATGGCTGCCGGCCCTGTTGTGCATCTCACAGACCTCCAACTCCTTGAAGCCTGAACGACCTCTGCTGCTGCTATGCACTCCGGTGTGGTATTGTGTAGAGGCCATGCTCCCTACCACCCTATAGCTGCTCCTGGCTCACAACAGGGCCAGCAGCCATGCTGTGGAAGGCAGGTTCCAGAAGGCGCCAATGATTAATTTGCATTTTTAGAAAACTGGAAGGTAAATAATGCTTTTGTCCATATTATCTCTTCCAGTCTTTACTATTACAGAAAACTAAAGGCCTTAGGAACAAAATAACTAACAGACCAATCAGATATTAATATTGCACAAAGTAGGAAAATAATTCACAAATAGAAAATTTAGAATAAGCATATATATAATCCATAATTACAATTAAGAAATTGTGAGATATTTACTCTCTAGTAAAAGTTAGTGTTAAATTTCTAAGATCTTAAGATTTGCCAGCCACTATTACTTAAAGTTGAATTAAATAGCACACTTCAACACACTTTGGGAAGTATAATGAGACATCAAAAAAAAGAAATCCGAACAGAAGACCCAGGACAGACCTTTGAGAGTATCATTTCAGACAAACTTGAGAAGCCATTTACCCAGCATTAGGGAAACTGGAAGGAGAACTTCAGTCATTTGCTTATGTAACTATTTTTAAAGACCTAATTAGTTCTATTGAATTATTGTGGTGGAGGAAGGATAGAAATATGAGAACGGGTACAAAGTAAGAGGGAGAATAAAGGCAATAGTGACTCAATTTGAAAATTTCAAGAGCTACATAATGCTCAACACAAGGACCACTTGGTTTAATGGCTTGTTTCCTTTTATTTATTGCTGAACACTAAGCAGGAGGTCCATGGGCCCGTGTATGTAAGAGGTACTGGTAGGTTTGGTGTACCTGCCTTCACAGACCCGGTGCTGCGCAGGGGCAGCTGCAAGCAGATCTAGACAGGTAGGAGAGTGCTGGTCTCTGTGTCTATTCTCAGACGATTCACCTTATGCCCCAGGCTCACATTCTGCCTCTTTTAAGGTGGATTTACACCTTGTTTCCAGTGTGTAAAGCTGCTTGGTCAGAGAACAGTGGGGATGATGAGTCAACTGCAGACAGAATGTGGATACTTATCTTGTCCTCTTCAATGAACATGCACATGAAGAAACAAAATTCATTCTCCAACCGTTTTATTGACTTCTTCACAAATTTCCAAGTTCCTTAGTAAGGACCAGTGAAAGGGAAATGTCTGGTTATTTCCCCCATTCCTGATTCCTCCCTTTCTCTGTGCCTTTTGTGCTTCCTTCCTCTCCTGAAGGAAATAAACAGAACAAGATGTGGAATCTTTGGGACCACCTTTAAAATATAATGCATTTTCTTTTTCTGAACTTCTTTCCAACCTGAGAAGCAGGTAACCTAACTTGGTTTGGAGAACAACATTTCCCCCACCTGGAAATGTCTGACCACTCAGGTTTAATTTATCAGTCAGTCATCACTCAGGGTATAACTAAGAGAAATCAGTTATTAGAAACTGAAATGTCCTCTTTGAACAGAGCTTGTTATCTCTGAGTTTACTAATACTGTGTGTGTCTCATTCATCATTATGTGTAAATGAAAAGCTCTTCTGTTTACCAATTCAATGCAAAAACTCACCTTCTTCCAGTAAATGAAATGTTTTCCTTGTAGGCTTATTTTGTTGTTGTAATTCTCATGGAGCGTAGTCATTTTCTGGGCTTACCGTAAACTTAGGTGAAAGATTGTCAAGTGGTCACATTTGGGGGATTGATGAAGTGTTCCTGTTCCTCATGACAAATTCACCCAGAGGGACACAAGTTTTCCAGGGAATGTTTTTTTTCATATAGAGAGTTGTATTAGTCCCACATTAGTTAGTATTTTTGATGAAAATGATAAAATTTATTGTCTGGAAATGAAAATATCAATCTTTCATACCCAATTTGTCCATTGTGCTTTGGTACAACCTCAATCAAAATGGAGTTAATCAGGAGTGACCTCATAGGGTCACTAACTCTAAAATTAATTCTGGTTTTAATGATATATGTCTCTAATTTATACCTAAAAAGTGTGGACCACCTGTGTTGTTGACTGGTTGTGATCATCTTGAGACCTAAGGGATTTGTATCAGGAGAAAATCCAGACATGCAGGATACATGTTTCTTTAAAGTGATGCTATAAAAATTATTTTCTCAATTAAATCTGTGATTCACTTTTTATTTTGTAAAGCCATAAAACTTATGGCTTTGAAATGATTGAATGTATGTTTGTGATTTGTTTTCACTACCCTCTTTCCTTATTACCCTTCTCCAATGACACCATTCATGTAGCATAACCACAAGCCTTTTAAAGTATATTTTGTAGCCAGGACCACATTTGGCACTGGGCTGTAGCTTGCAGTGACACAATTTTATAGAAAATAGCAGTATTAATTAGATATATTCTGGTGAGCTAGAAGTAAATGTTTCTGATTGTTGTCTGAAGCCAAACAGGAAAATGTAAGAGCAATAATAAGTATGTTCTCCCTCATTCTGATATACCAGCATAGGCAAATTTTTGGCTGGAAAAGCATAAGTGAGTAATTAGATAATTGCTGCCTTGATTGAGCTTAATAGGAAACATTTCAATTAGGCTAAAACTACATAGAAAGGAAGTGGGTTTTTTACAAAGGGAAACATTCCTTGTCATGCAACTGTCAGCTTGTGCCCACACTAAGAGATGGGATTAAGTGGATCTCTGCAAAGGAAACAAAAAAGAAATGATTGCGGTAATTAGACCTATACTTAAACATTGTGTCTTCTGATAGAATTTCTTGATGATTCTAGCTTCGATAACGCAGCCCCTAGAAATGTCTTGCCTGTAACAAATTACTGCCTTAAATCTGTGGCAAAACAAGTTCCTGGAAAAAAAAAAAGTTATGATTTTCTCATACTACAAAAACTAACATTCTAGAATTGCAGTCCTCTTCTCCAAGCCACCTGCATGCTAGCAAGTAATCAGAAAAGCCATTTGGGGCTAGTTTGCATGGTTAATGGTTTCTCCTTAGCATACCTTGAGCTTATATAGCCAGTTGCTGACTCAGGGCTTGAACCAGATGTAAAAAAAAAAAAAAAAGGCTCCTTTCTCAGAGTAAGTGACCAAGGAACAGAGCTATTCTTAATACTCTGGGAATAGAAGATATGACTTTTCTGGCCCATCAACATAGGGGTTTTATCCATGGGGAGGTAAATGGTTCCACCCACAGGTGGTTAGGTTTGTGAGGATCATATAATTATTGATGCCATTTCATTCCCCCAGTCTAAGGCCTCACGCATACATACACTTAATAAATTGTCAGTGTTTTCATATTGCTTTATAGGAAGAAGAATCACTTGATCTTTTACTACATGAGAAATGGAGAAACCACTGACAGAACACTCAACTACTATACCACTTCTGTAGAAATGGGATATGGTGCCCAGATCTTATAAGGATCTTGTCAAGTCAAACATAGGCCCCACTGAGTCCTGGGCACTGATGTTACTGAAACAACCCCCAAAGCAGTTGATTCTTTCTGTCTTTCCTGAGTGGGCATCCTTCTGTCTCAGTGTTTCTGCTGTATGAGAGAAGAGCTCAGTGTAGGAGACAGCACCTTGAAGAGACCGTTAACTTCCTTGTACTGTATGGTGGTTAAGAGCCTGGACTTTGAAATAAGGTATGCCCAGTTTTAAATTTGAAGAAGGCAATGGCACCCCTCTCCAGTACACTTGCCTGGAAAAATCCCATGGATAGAGGAGCCTGGTAGGCTTCAGTCCATGGGGTTGCTAAGAGTCAGAAACGACTGAGCGACTTCACTTTAACTTTTCACTTTTGTGCATTGGAGAAGGAAATGGCAACCCACTCCAGTGTTCTTGCCTGGAGAATCCCAGGGACGAGGGAAGCCTGGTGGGCTGCCAACTATGGGGTCGCACAGAGTCGGACACGACTGAGGTGACTTAGCAGCAGTAGCAGCAGTTTTAAATTTGAGCCCTTCTGGCTGTGTGATCTTTGGGTATGCTACTTAACTTTTTCAAATCTTAGTTTCTTCCTCTGTAATAGTATTACTATTAGGGAATTACTATTACTATTAGGGAATAATAGTATTACTTCCCTTCCAGGGTGCTGTGATGAGGAATTAATGAAGTAATTCTGGTAAGGCCTTAGCACAATGAAGCACTCAAAAATTCTTGGTTCTTTTTATTACTAGAGGGTGAAGATTGTCATAATAGAGCAAAGTGCTTAAGAAATGCTTTCTGAAGTCAGTGGTGGCAAGGCATTGCTTCCATGTACCCTTCTTCAAACCAGCAGCCAAGGTCATAATGCCTTGTGTCAGGGCCACCTCTTGCCTGCTTCTGTCTCACAAACTACAAAGCTGGGTGTGAAGATGAGGAGCCAAAACTGAGATGAGCTGCAGCGTTGCATCAAGCAGTCCCCATTAACAATCTTCCCACTTCTGGTCAGTGTTGTTCAGCCATCTGATAGATGGCCTAACTCTCCAATTGTGGTCAACCTCTCTGTATAGAAAGTAACTCTCCTTGCTCATACCCAGGTAAAACTGGCAGGTGTGTAATATTTTTTCAGTGCTAATGACTAAAAATGCTCATTTGACTGTTTACATTATTAGGACTTTTACATAAAACAGGCTTCAGATGGAGTTAGCTTTTTAAGAGTCCATTTGAAGGGAAAACTGTATGCTGTTGGATAGAGTAATTTGCACTGATTTGTTTTCCAGCACATGGGGATGGGAACTCCCATCCTACTGACCATAAGGTTAAAAAGCCTGGGACATGGCTGACTTTAGAGTCTTACAAATCAGTACTTTGCAGTTTGTATAGTGGCCATGGTAGGGAAGACTTCTTGGGGGACGAATCTGTAAGCATGTTGTGCCAAATACAGAATTATTTCTTTTTTTTTTTTTGCAGGGGAAAATGGACAAAGGAAAGGATCAATGAGGGTGGGAGGGAAATGGGAAGAAAGAAGGGGAGTGATGGTGGGGAGGAGTATATGTAATTTCTTAACCAATGGCTTTCTGTTTTTAATCACAAAGAACACTTAAAAAAATCATGGTGAGTTATCTATATAGGAGGTTTGTTCTAAATGAAAAGTTCAGAAAACAAAAAGTCCAGTTTGGTGTCCTCATCTAGCACATCTTGTATTTTGTATTGTAATCTATCACCACAATATATATAGGACAGGATCACATTTGTCACCTCTTCCTCCCTACTACCCAAGTGGTACCAAACCCACAAAATAGTCAATAAACCTCTACAGAGTGAGAAATAAGTTTTTTTTTTTTTTAAACTCTCCTGAGGAATTTTGAGGCCATAAGAAATTTCTTTAAAGAGGAAGTCTATAGAGAAGTTAGTTGAAAGGGATAGAGAGAAGAGATTGATGTTAATGCATCCGTGAGAGAGAAAGATCAGTGTATGGATCCGTGAGTTTGATTTTTTGCTGTTATTGTTTTTTTTTTGATAATATGTGTTTGGTGTGGGTTTGTTAGGACTTTAGAAGAGTGTTTTTATTTAGGGAGAACTATACCTAGTTTTGATCTTTCTTTTTGGAACTCAATGAAGTTTAGCGTTATTTTTAGATTGATAGACATTAGGTGCTTCTGTTTTTGCCAGGGTATTGATTTTATTTTGTTGTTTTGTCTGCTCTCATGTTAGATTTATGATTTTTGAATTTGATGTTTCAGGATTTTTCTTTTTGTGGTGATCTTTTGCTCTGTTATTTTTATGTATTGTTGATGACTCTGCGGGGAGAACACAAAACCGGCCAGGCAGACAGAATTGTTGAGTGCGTATGCCCCAGATCGAGCGAGGAGAAATGTTCAGCGAGCGAGGTGCTCGATTATCGCCTCCGCCGCCGTTTCGTACAAGCGCACCCAGGGATGTTGACCATCCAGAGCCCCAAGAAGCGTGAGTCAGCACAGAAACCCACCACAGTTCCGTTAGACAGTGTCTCCCTAGGGCTATGCCCGCCTCCGGCCCTGGCTGCCTGTCACGGGAGGGGAGGCCTGCAGCCGGCCAACCCGCGCAGCCCTCTGTTCCGTAGGTAGTCTGGTGGTGTTTGGGTTAGGGCTGGTTTTGATGTAGTAGATAACCGACAGTCTGGTTATTTCGCCAGATAGCGCCCGAGATAGCCAGGCCAAATCCTTTCTCAAAAAAATGCAGGCCTCGCCGCTCCTCCTAGCCCAGCCCCCACTTGCCAATAGCAAATGCTGGTGTCCGCGCCAGTTCTCCGCAAAAGGAGTTACCGCAGGGCTCTTTTCTGTTTTGAAGACAATGAGCTGTCTTTTAAGTGCCTGATGTCCTCTGCCGGCATTCAAAGTTGTTTTATCGAGTTTATTCAGCATTCAAATGTTTTTTAATGGATTTGTGGAGGAGAAAATATTCTCCCCGTCTTACTCGTCCGCCATCTTAGCTCCTCCCCTCAGAATTATTTCTGTTTCATTTTTCTCTTTCCTTAAGACCAACCATGATCAGTTAAACAGAAAAGAATTTCAGGCTCTCATTTAGTGTGTAAAGCCTTAATTAGTTTTTCTTTCTTTATGAAGGTGGCCTGCTAAATAAATAAATAGAAAAGGATCCACTGATCAGTTCCATGGAGAGAACTGAGGACAGTTCCATGGAGTGCTGAAGACAGTACAGTTGGGGCTGGGAGGGCTTGTGTAGTTGGACAGGGCTTTGCTTTTCTTAAAGAATTGATAGTGATTTTCAGTGTCCCCATTGTTCTTAGACTGTTTATGGACAGTTTTCCTACGGGGAAGTGCCAGCCTGGAATCTCAGGTAACAAATCCCAGTTTTGTGACAAGACTCAGGTGCTGTGTGCCCTACCAGACAGAAACTGCTTGTCTTTTCTATTATACTTTCTCTTGTGTGGTTCTGCATGCAGTACTATGCCCTTTCTCTAAGAACCCCTTTCACTGAGAGTTCTATTTTATGACAGCAGTTTGACTTGCTGCCAAAGAAGCTGGAAATGAAGGAAGTTTAAGATAAATATCAACGGTGATTTTTTTCTTGGTCACTCTCTCTTGCCTTTTTTTTTTTTTTTTTTTAAAGGAGAGTCATATGCTTATATCCTAACTTGTCCCAGTAGAGGGTCAATTACAACCAGTTGGCGGTAAATCCAATCCAAGAAAAACATTGCAAGAAGGAACTGTAGCGCTAGATACCAAGGGTCTCTAGAATCACTCTAAATGTTAAGAACATGTCAGCTGTGAACTCAGGGCCTTTAAGCAATATTTTAGGACCCAGCTCTTCCCCACATGGGCCCAGAGGAATAAAAATTAGCAAGGCATTTTTGTATGGTTAGATGTTTTTTTCTGGAAACTGTTAAAACCATAGTTAAGACTTCATTAATGACATGATTAAAAGTTCATTAGTAGGCTGTCCATAGTCAAAATTAAACTGTAAAAAAAAACTGGTTTGTTTAAGGCCTTTTACCACCCAAGTTCTTTAAGATCATCATACCTCCACTATTGCTGACCTAAGCAAGAGTAAACATTCACCCTTTTCCCAATATCTAAAGAAGAAACAGTGTAAAGGGAGTCTTTACAGTGTTCATGGCAATAATAGCAATTACATTTTAGGAATTAAAATGAGTTTTGGAAATGGCAGCTCAAGGAGAACCTTTCTGACAACAGTTACACCTCAACCATTACAATTTCAGCTTTAAAAACGAACAGTTAAGAGAACTTAGTGCACTGAGGAGAACAAAGATTCTGCATTTCAGCAACCGTTGCTCACTTCCTGGGGGAGAGCAAATGGCAAGGCAAGTGTTTTTTGGCCCTCTATCCAGGTGAGAACTGAGATCCAATTTCTTCATCCTACACATACGTACAGTATGAAATATGATAATTTAAAAATGAGAGCAGTAAAGACCCCTTGCCAAATGGCAGTAATTGCTTTCAAAAATTGATTTTTGCATTTTATGAGATGTTTGTCTTCTATCTAATAAGCTTCTTTAAGACATTCTGGCAATGTGCTAGAATTCTACATTTTCGTCCTGTTATTACCAAACTATGTGATATTTAGCAAGTAATTGAACCTCTGTGGGCCTTAGTTCCTAATCTATAAATCAAGGGTGTTTAATTAAAGGTTTAGATGACTATTTCCAGTTCTTTCATTCCAGAATCTATGAACCACGTTATCCATTAAACCTCAAGCTTGGCAGTGAATCAGAATCAGCTTAGGAGCTTTAAAAAAATGCAGATACCTGGGCTCCATCCCACAAAGTTCCACTTTAGTAGGTCTGGGTGAAGCTCTTAAAGCTTAAAAATAGTAGATGTACAAACACGGGTGAGATTGCAAAAACTAGTTAACTGCTTGCCAGGTACTTCTGTATTCCTGGGTAGAGCAACCTGATCTGATCATTTAAAACATGATCAAGTATCTTGTGAAACCTTTCTATTTTGGCTTCTGTATCCTGGCTGCCTTCTCTCCTAGGCCAGTCCTTTCAAAGTTCCATGATTTCATGCTGTTACATTATAAAATGTAAGCATCCCATATATAAACTCACCTGTCATATATGTGGTAGAACACTATGTATAATGTGTGGAGACTGTGACCTGTATAAGATCAGATCAGATCAGATCAGTCGCTCAGTCGTGTCCGACTCTTGCGACCCCATGAACCGCAGTACGCCAGGCCTCCCTGTCCATCACCAGCTCCCGGAGGTCACCAGACCGCATCCATCGAGTCAGTGATGCCATCCAGCCATCTCATCCTCTGTCGTCCCCTTCTCCTCCTGCCCTCAATCCCTCCCAGCATCAGAGTCTTCTCCAATGAGTCAACTCTTCGCATGAGGTGGCCAAAACTGAGTTTCAGCTTTAGCATCACCTCTAAAGAAATCCAGGATTGATCCCCAGATGGACTGTTGATCCCTCAGTCCAAGGGACTCTCAAGAGTCTTCTCCAACACCACAGTTCAAAAGCATCAATCCGGCGCCAGCCTCTTCACAGTCCAGCCTCACATCCAACATGACCACAGGAAAGACCATACCTTGACTAGGCGAACCGGGTAGTAATGTTTTGCTTTTGAATATGCTATCTAGGTTGTCACAACTTTCCTTCCAAGGAGCAAGCGTCTTTATTTCAGGCGCAGTCACCATCTGCAGTGATTTTGAGCCCAGAAAAACAAAGTCTCACTGTTTCCACTTTTCCCCATCTATTTCCCATGCAGTGATGGGACCAGATGCCATGATCTTCGTTTTCTGAATTTGAGCTTTAGCCAACCTTTTCACTCTCCACTTTCACTTTCATCAAGAGGCTTTTAGCCCCTCTTCACTTTCTGCCATAAGAAGCTTGTTCTATTTTATCTAGCTCATGAAATCGTCTTAATGGTAGATATTCAAACTTGATGGGAAGGCATAATTAGGGGATGAAGTATCAGGCAAATTTATCTTTAATCCTTGTAATCAGAAAGGCATCAATAGTCCATTCTACAGATAAGGAAAATAAGTCTCATTCAGGTTTTATCTCTCTTAAGATAATACAGGTAGTAGGAATGGGACAGGTGTGTCTAACTCCAGAGCCTGTGGTCTCTCCATAAGATCTTGCTGCTGCTAAGAAGGGAAGAAGGCCATTCTGCATAAGCAGTGCTTTTCAGGTGCTCCAAGGTCATTCTTGCAAGGTATATCTAGTTGGAGGGCTATCCATGGTATCCCCAGGCTCCACTCCATAATTCAAGAACCCTTTCACTTGGAACTTTAGGAGAGTAATGAAAAAGAATGCTTGAAAATGGTCAAACCCATGTGGAAGAACCATGGTTATAGACATAAGACCAGCTTTCTTAAACCCATAATTTGTAGTACAAATTGTTACTGTCTTTTTAGAAAGTAATTTGGCAGTATATATCAGGAATCTTAGTTACATTCACATCCTTTGACCTAGAACATCTGCTTCTAGGAATCTGTTTTTAGGGAATAATTATTGGTGTGAACTAATATTGAATAAAAATAATATTCTTTAGAATATTATATATAATAGGAAAAAGGGGGACAATCTAAATATTTAGTGAAGGTGAATAGTTCACTATACTTAAGTACATCCATATGATGAAATATTATGTAGCATCAAAAATAATGCTTATGAAGAGATTTTAATGAGGTGAGGAAATTTTAATGATATGTGAAAAAAAGATGCAAAACTATATGGTATGATCTCAGCTATGAAAATAAAGGATGTAAGCATTAAAAACCCCTAAATGTTAACAGTATTTATCTCCAGGCAGTAGGATTATAAATAAGGTTTGAAATACTTTTTATGCATTTAATTTTTTTCTGAAATGATCATGTATTATTTTAGTAAGTGGGAAGCACATTAAAATATACTTTCAAAAATAATCATAGAGTTTCATTAAAAAAAAATTGGACAGAAATAGATTAAGGATAGTAGACCAGAGTCCTGAGTTCCAAATAAGTCTAAGCAAACTCACCAAAATGTCATTTCAGTTCAGTTCAGTTCAGTTGCTCAGTCATGTCTGACTCTTTGCAACCACATGGACTGCAGCATGCCAGGCCTCCCTGTCCAACACCAGCTCCTGGAGCTTACTCAAACTCATGTCCATCAAGTCTCTGATGCCATCCAACCATCTCATTCTCTGTTGTCCCCTTCTCCCGTCTTCAATCTTTCCCAGCAACAGGGTCCTTTCCAGTGAGTAAGTTCTTTGCGTCAGGTGGCCAAGTATTGGAGTTTCAGCTTCAGCATCAGTCCTTCCAATGAATGTCAGAACTGATTTCCTTTAGGATGGACTGATTTGGTCTCCTTGCAGTCCAAGGGACTCTCTAGAGTCTTCTCCAACACCACAGTTCCAAAGCATTAATTCTTTGGTGCCCAGCTTTCTTTATAGTCCAACTCTCACATCCATACATGACCACTGGAAAAACCATAGCCTTGACTAGATGAACCTTTGTTGGCAAAGTAATGTCTCTGCTTTTTAATATGCTGTCTAGGTTGGTCATAACTTTTCTTCCAAGGAGCAAGCATCTTTTAAGTTCTTGGCTGCAGTCACCATCTGCCATGATTTTGGAGCCCCCAAAATAAAGTTTCTCACTGTTTCCATGGTTTCTCCATCTATTTGCCATGAAGTAATGGGACCAAATGCCATGATCTTAGTTTTTTGAATGTTGAGTGTTAAGCCAGCTTTTTCACTTTCCTCTTTCACTTGCGTCAAGAGGCTCTTTAGTTCTTTCACTTTCTGCCGTAAGGGTGGTGTCGTCTGCGTGTCTGAGGTTATTGATATTTCTCCCGGCAATCTTGATTCCAGCTTGTGCTTCATCCAGACTGGCATTTTGCCTGATGTACTCTACATATAAGTTAAATAAGCAGGGTGACAATATACTTTGGTAGAAATTCTTCCTGTCTATTTGGGCTACATTTTCCCTTTGTGTCATATTAGGGGAATAGATCAAAGTAATGTTAATAATCTTTTTATCTTTAACATTTAATAAAAGACATTCTTATCATAACCTTGCTATAAAGAATCTGTTTTCTAATATGAACAAAAATAAAAGTGTTACCCAATAATTTCTCTTGTCTCACTTTTTTTTTCTGCACTGAAATAATAATTAGGCTATAGCAGAGATTCCTAAGGTGTTTCAAGGGCATTAATAGTTTTGAAACATAGGAAACGATCAATCCAGATAAGCATATGGACACATAAAGACAAATTATAGCTAAATGGAAACTCTGAAAGGCTCCACTACTTAGTACACCTGAATCTGGATAAAATAGAAGGGTAACTTTGAAGGCATTCCTGAGATTGTAAGAAGCCAATGGAGGTCTTTAAGGGCAAAAACAAAAGATAAGAAACAAAGATCACCTGAACAAACAAAAAGACAAAAAACACAAAAACAAAACAAAAAATAAAATCAAAACAGCAAAGAGTCCCGTACCCTCCAAAACTCTTCCACCAAATACTCAGAGAACTGAAGGAGAGCAGTAAATGGTGGGATAAGGAGACTTAGACTGAGGCTTGCTGCAGTATGAGATTGCTAACCTAAAGTTTCTGAATTAGCCAGGATTCTCAGTAGGGGAGTTTACATGATCTCACACTGGTTGTGCCCTAGGCTCCTGGGAGAAGTAAGGGCAAATCTTCTGTATAGGAAAGCAACCTCACTGTTGCCTTTAGGATTCCCACAGATTAAATCCAATTAGATGTGAGATTATAAGGATCAACCAAGCAGATAAATGGGGGTAGAGGCCCAGGAGGGTCAGGACATTGGCTACATACGGGGGAAATGAGCACATAAGTGGATGGATTGAGGATAATGGGAATAAAATGTCTTACTTTCGGAGATGGTTGTTATTAATATAAAAAGGGAGAATACAAAGTAAACCTTGTAGCACTGAGTTGGAACTGCAAATATTGATGTGAACTCATGACTTTCTATATTTATATAGATATAGGAATAAATATAAATCTAAAAATGTATGTATATAGATAAGTGTGTATACATACACACGCATATATGTGGTTGCTCTGTCCACTTGAGAGTGCCTGAGAGATCTCAGTAGTAAAGAGCACTGTGCTGTGTGCTTAGTAGCTGTCATGTTCGACTGTTTGTGACCCCATGGACTGTAGCCCACTTGGCTCCTTTGTCCATGGGGATGCGCCAGGTAAGAATTCTGGAGTGGGTTGCCATGCCCTCCTCCAGGGGATCATCCCAACACAGGGATCGAACCCAGGCCTCCCACATTGCAGGCAGATTCTTTACCATCTGAGATTATAAAGAGCACACCTAATACCTAAATCTTGGTTTCTAAATACTGCTCTCCACTAAAAGGAACTAGAGTTCTTTGGAGAAATGGTGCATTTTCAGGGCATGGGGCAGGGATAGTATAAGAAAAGATTAGAATGTCTTATATCAGAAACTAAGGACACACTCAAAGAATGATGGGGACATGTGAAAAGGACATATAACACAGTTTGAAGGGGCTCTCACTGGCCAAATCTGGGACAATTTGAGTGTTAAAATAATGATACTAATCAATTTTATCACATTGAATAGAATAGGAAGCCCGAGTCCTCACTGATATAAATAAATGAATGAATAAATACATAGAGACGAGAGAAATTTCTTTTTTACAGTAGAATGCTGACTATTAAGTGTAGAAGAAGTAATGTAATTAGAAAATTATAGCAACCATTATAGTAATAATTCAGTCAATAAATATCAATATATGTTAAAATTTGACATCATGTGCCTCTTGATCTGTTTCCTTGAAGTAATGATATGTTTAGAATCTGAGTCTTATCATGAGTAAGCATCATAAAAATCACAATTGAAATACAGTCTACAAACTCACCTTTAACCTTAAAAAATGATATATCATAAAGGTCAAGGAAGGACTGAAGGAGACTGGAGAGATAGGAATTAAGTGCATTGTGATCCTTGATTGCCTTCTTTGCTGTAGAGTGCATAACTGGGGCACTTGGAGAAACTACTGGGATCTCTGGGTGACGTGTGTAAGGAAATTTTTTGTACTATTCTTGCTATCCCTTCCTAAATTTGAACTTATTTCAAAATAAAGCATTTTAAAAAAATCACATTAAAAAAAATCATGAAATGAGGACTGAGAGTCAGTAGTAACCAAAAAAAGCGACAAATCTACAAAGTATTTAGGCATTTGAATTATAAAGATAAAAATATAAAATACTGTTATAAAATACTTAAAGAACTAAAAAGTGAAATTTAAGAAGTACATAAAGGAAAAAAGTCTTTCAAAGAACCATTAGGCAGAAGAAGTTTTAGAGGAGAACTAAATTTAACTTGTAAAAATGAAAGAAAAAAAAAAGTGTCCAATGCACAGGCCAAACAGAAGATGAAAGAGTTTAAAAGGATATTAGTTAGCTAGAAGAAAGAGCTAAAGAAATCATCAGAATGTAACTCAAAGAGGATTGAGAGTAGAATTGAGAAGTTAAGAGATTTGGAGAATGCAATGCCAAGGTCCCCTATACATTTAATAGAATCTCCAGATGATAAAATAAGGAAGACAGAGGAGCAGCAGTACTTTTTTTTTAAAAAAGTAATATTTTAAATAATATTTAGATAGCATCACTGACCCAATGGACATGAATTTGAGCAAACTCCAGGAGGTAGTGGAGGACAGAGGAGCCTGGAGTGCTACAGTCCATGAAGTTGCAAAGAATTGGAAACAGCTTAGTGACTGAACAACAACAATATTTAAAACATGAAATACATTACAAATAAAGGTTGGCACTACTGTATACCAAGCAGAAAAAAAAATTTAAAGTCTATGCGTGGACATATATTAAAACTACTAAACACCAAAGACAAAGAGAACTTACAAACAACCATAGAGAAAAGAAAATCATCTAAAAAGAAATGAAAGTTAGATAGCAGTAGATTTCTCAATAGCAACAATGGAAGCCAAGAAACAGTAGAATAACAATTTTATAGTGTTTGGAGATAGGCCTTTAAAGAGGTAATTAAGTTAAAATTACGTCTTTAGAATGGACCCTAATCCAAACTGTCTGGTGTCCTTATATGAAGAGGGCACTGAAGCATACAAAAAGACACCAGGGATGCATATATATATACACATAGGGACAACCATGTGAGGGCAAAACAGCCAGAAAGTAGCCACCTATCAGACAAGGAGAGACGCTTCAGGACATAGAGACATTGCCAGTACCTTGACTTTGGACTGCAAGCTTCGAGAACTGTTAGATAATATTGATACAATTGTGTTGATTAAGCAACCTGTTCTTGGGCATTTTGTTATGGTAACTCTAGAAAGTTAATAGAGTTAGTCTTCCCATTTATCAAAAGCAATGTTAGGCAATGTTACTCTTTGTCTCACCTCTCTTTGAGCTTGAACTATAGGTAAATGGGATCATTTCCACAGGACAAGTTGCAATTGGGCATAGGCAAGCATGGTTTCTTTGAATATATAAGGATAGTCATCCTCGTGCATGTTTTAACTCCATATTCATCACTTGTTTGCATACGAGTTAAAATGCCTGGGTAGCATTTTAATTCTTACCCAGTTAAAATGCCTGGGTAAGACCCAGAGATAAAAGGAAATTTTAAAATGTGACAATACCTTCCTTTGGGGGGCACATTATGTCATACTTTTTAGTTAACATACTGTTTAGTTTCTATCTTTCAAACAATATTGTAAGCAATTTCACATAATACCAGTCACTATAGTTCCTTGTTTATACCATGGTCCCTTAAATAGCCTTAATGAGGCAAATAAAAAAAGAGATAATATTACAGAATCCAATTAATTTTGCCACTTTTCTGAGATTACTTGGAATGTATTACCCTTAAGTATATGGGATTAGAAAGGCAGAGGTAATATAAACCCATGAGGATAGGGTTTTTTGTCTGTTTTGTTTACTGCTTTATATTAGCACCTATGCCAATGCCTGTAGTATAGTAAGCACCCCAAAATATTTGTAAAATAAATAAATTAGAGCCATACCAAGCAGACTATGTTTTTTTTTTCCTCCAATGTCTAATTTTAGATTAAAAATAAGGGAAAGATGCAAAGTTATGAAAGTGAGACCGGCAATACAGACTATTCACTAAAAATCACTCAATAAGTATAAGCCATCTAGAAGACTTTTATAGCATGTTTCAGAGTCTTATATATAAGACTTTTAAATATCAACTGAAGAGCAAAATATCTTTTTAAAACTTTATAGATGTTAAAGTCTAAGGATATTTAATATCAGATATTTATTTTGGAGCATATTCAGCCATACTTTATGATGGTTATTAGCCTTTTCTTTGGCCTATTTTGAAGAAAATTCAAAAGGAATTAATGTCTTTAATGTAGGCTTGGAAAAGTAAACAAAATATGTTTCCTTAAATATGTGTGTGTGTGCTCAGTTTTGTCCAACTCTTTGGGACGTATAGACTCTACCCTGCCAGGCTCCTCTCTCTGTCCATGGAATTTTCCAGGCAAGAATACTTGCTGCTGCTGCTGCTAAGTCAGTTCAGTCGTGTCCGAATCTGTGCGACCCCATAGACAGCAGCCCACCAGGCGCCCCCGTCCCTGGGATTCTCCAGGCAAGAACACTGGAGTGGGTTGCCATTGCCTTCTCCAGTGCATGAAAGTGAAAAGTGAAAGTGAAGCCAGCCGCTCAGTTGTGCCCGACTCTTAGTGACCCCATGGACTGCAGCCTACCAGGCTCCTCCGTCCATGGGATTTTCCAGGCAAGAGTACTGGAGTGGGTTACCATTTAATTCTCCAGGGGATCTTCTTGACCTAGGGATTGACCCTGCGTCACTTGTGTCTCCTGCATTGGCAGGCGGATTCTGAGCCACCTGGGAAGTTCTTCCTTAAATAAGCGGACTGTTATTTAGTAAACTATATCTATATTAGTCAATTTAAAATATCAATCTACTTTAAAATGTGCTAGACTCTAATGCCATTATTCATGTATTCCAGTGCTTTGTTTGTGTGTTAGCTTTTCCCGCCATGCTTCTTTTTAAAATTTTACTTTTCGTTTCATGTGTGCAAGCCCAACAAGATGAAAATAGAGTTACTGTGTTGTGATATTTGAGTAACATTTTCCTATTTTGGGACACTGAAAGTTTATTCACTCAGGAGTATTCACACTAAGAATGATACTATGAATAATACACAAGGAGTAATTTAAATTCTTAAATGAGTCACGCTTTCTGTGATGTGTAACAGTGTATTTGTGTGATGTGTAACTGTGTATTTGTGTGATGTGTGATGTATATTTTCTTTTTTTTTTTTTTTTTCCTTTTGGCCCTATCTCAGAGCATGTGGGATCTTAGTTCCATAATAAGGGATGGAACACATGCCTCCTGCAGTTGAAGTGGGGCTCTTAACCACTGTACTGCCGAGGAAGTCCTTGTGATGGTATATTTTAAGAGATCTTCCTATATGACATACAGTCTTTAAAAATAAGTTTAAAAGATTCCAAAATCAGTTCTAGGTTCAATTAGTGTTGAACTTTTACTGTTTTCTATAAGCACTAAGATTACATAATGTTGACAGTAAGACATTGTCCATGTTTTATAAGCATTTTTCAAAATATTTGACTATACTCTAAAAAGCACAAAATCGTAAAGATGGTCAGTAGAAAACACAGAGTGTTGTTTTGTTGATTTTGTTATTTAGTCGCCAAGTTGTGTCTGACTCTTGTGACCCCATGGACTGTAGCCCGCCCGGCTCCCCTGTTCATGGGGTTTCCCAGACAAGAATACTGAAGGGGGTTGCCATTTCCTTCTCCGGGTATCTTCCCGACCCAGGGATGGAAGTTGCATCTCCTGCCTTAGCAGGCGGATTCTTTATCTCTGAGCCACTACCAGGGAAGCCCAGGGTATTCTTTACCTGGCACCAAAACAATCATTCAGTTCATGAAAAATGCAGAGAGTAAATTCAGTTATAAAGAAGCCTGTTGGATATTAAGTGAAGTAAATACTTAGCTTAGTATTTTTTTCTTTATAAGTAGTTGTTTTCTCTCTATATACCCAGCATGCTGCTGCTGCTGCTGCTAAGTCACTTCAGTCATGTCCAACTCTGTGCGACCCCTCCATAGACGGCAGCCCACCAGGCTCCCCCATCCCTGGGATTCTCCAGGCAAGAACAGTGGAATGGATTGCCATTTCCTTCTCCAATGCATGAAAGTGAAAAGTGAAAGTGAAGTCGCTCCGTCGTGTCTGACTCTTAGCGACCCCATGGACTGCAGCCTACCAGGCTCCTCTGCCCATGAGATTTTCCAGGCAAGAGTACTGGAGTGGAGTGCCACTGCCGTCTCCAATATACCCAGAATACACTTTAGTAAATAAATAGAAGGTAAAGAATAACCCCTTCTTCTTGACAGTCTCACCCTTCAAGCCAGAAAAAAATGTCAGTGACCTTCCTATTGCTCCATAGATAACTACTGTGGGATTAAAGCAGTGGACTAGATCTCCATGCAGGCTCCTCTTGTCCATGGGATTATCCCAGCAAAAATACTGGAGTGGATTCCCATTTCCTTCTTCAGGGTTTCTTCCTGGCCCAGGGATCCAATCTGTGTCTCCTGCGGCTCCTGCATTGGCAGGTGGATTTTTGACCATTGAACCACCTGGGAAGCCCATAGAGTAGGCCTGGAAGGAATATAATCAGAGCATACACTGTCTCTGCTGACCAAGGTAGAGGCTATTTTTGAAAAGGAAATCTCATTGTTTAGTGGAGAAATAGTTTCCAGGCCACAGGTTAGGAATTTTTGCTTTCTTTATTGAATCTCTGTAGCCTTCAGTTCAGTCACTCAGTTGTGTCAGACTCTTTGTGACCCCGTGGACTGCAGCACGCCAGGCCTCCCTGTCCATCACCAACTCCTAAACTTATATCTGTGGCCTTAGAGCTTGCTGGATTATAGGTTTGTGTAAGCAAGTTTTAAAAAGTACTACCTCGGCAGGTTTTCAGATTATCTCACAATATCCTATATTAATTTTTACTGAAATTTTTGGTTGATTGTTTTCCAAAATAGTAATATAATCTCTAAGGTAAAAGACTCCATATTCTACTTAGTTTGAATACCTCAGAGGGCCAGGTGCTTGGCAAATTCTTGGGTTTTGAGGGTACCAGAATCATGATGTCTAACCTGGTAATGGCATAGTGCCATCTTATGAGAAACTGTTTTTTAAAGACTAAGAATAGCTGCTTAATAGCAGTGACCAGTAAGTTAGCTAACAAAGTGAGGATCCTAGCAATGTTGATGAATGGCTTAGGCATTGACATCATCTAACTCTCTGGGGAAGGGACATTCACTTCCAGTCTAGTGGAGAATAACTAAGGAAATGATGTACATACACAAAACTCAATCTTTCAAGCCAAATAATTGTAATATTCTAGAGCATACTGCAAAGAAATAGAGGAACAATAGAATGGGAAAGACTAGAGATCTGTTCAAGAACATTAGATATTCCAAGGGAACTTTTCATGTAAAGATGGGCACAATAAAGGACAGAAATGGTGGGGACCTAACAGAAGCAGAAGATATTAAGAAGAGGTGGCAAGAATGCATAGAAGAACTATGCAAAAAGATCTTCATGACCCAGATAATCACGATGGTGTGATCACTCATCTAGACCCAGACATCCTGGGATGGAAAGTCAAGTGCGGCTCAGGAAGCATCACTACAAAGCTAGTGGAGGTGATGGAATTCCAGTTGAGCTATTTCAAATCCTAAAAGATGATGCTGTGATAGTGCTGCACTCAATATGCCAGCAAATTTGGAAAACTCAGCAATGGCCACAGGATTGGAAAAGGTCAGTTTTCATTCCAATCCCAAAGAAAGGCAATGCCATAGAATGCTCAAACTATCACACAATTGCACTCATCCCACATGCTAGCAAAGTAATGCTCAACATTCTCCAAGCCAGGCTTCAACAGTACATGAACCATGAACTTCCAGATGTTCAAGCTTGATTTAGAAAAGACAGAATAACCAGAGATCAAATTGCCAATATTCATTGGATCATCGAAAAAGCAAAAGAGTTCCAGAAAAATGTCTACTTCTGCTTTATTGACTACCCCAAAGCCTTTGACTGTGTGGATCACAACAAACTGTGGAAAATTCTTAAAGAGAAGGGAATACCAAACCACCTGACCTGCTTCCTGAGAAATCTGTATGTAGTTCAAGAAGCAACAGTTAGAACTGAACATGGAACAACAGACTGGTTTCAAATTGGTAAAGGAATACATCAAAGCTGTATTTTGTCACCCTGCTTATTTAACTTCTATGCAGAGTACATCGTGAGAAACACTGGGCTGGATAAAGCACAAGCTGGGATCAAGACTGTGGGGAGAAATATCAATAACCTCAGATATACAGATGACACCATCCTTATGGCAGAAAGTGAAGAAGAACTAAAGAGCCTCTTGATGAAAGTGAAAGAGGAGAATAAAAAATTTGGCTTAAAACTCAACATTCAGAAAACTAAAATCAGGTCCCATCACTTCATGGCAAATAGATGGGGAAACAGTGGAAACAGTGACAGACTTTATTTTGGGGGGCTCCAAAATCACTGCAGATGGTGATTGTAGCCATGAAATTAAAAGACCTTTGCTCCTTGGAAGAAAAGTTATGACCAACGTAGACAGCATATTAAAAAGCAGAGACATTACTTTTCCAACAGAGGTTCATCTAGTCAAAGCTATGGTTTTTCCAGTAGTCATGTATGGATGCGAGAGTTGGACTATAAAGAAAGCTGAGCACCAAAGAATTGATACTTTTGAACTGTGGTTTTGGAGAAGACTCTTGAGAGTCCCTTGGACTGCAAGGAGATCCAACCAGTCCATCCTAAAGGAGATCAGTCCTGATAATCATTGGAAGGACTGATGCTGAAGCTGAAACTCCAATACTTTGGCTACCTGATGCGAAGAACTGACTCATTTGAAAAGTCCCAGATGCTAGGAAAGATTGAAGGCAGGAGGAGAAGGGGACAACAGAGGATGAGATGGTTGGATGGCATGACCGACTCAATGGACATGAGTTTGGGTGAACTCCAGGAGTTGGTGACAGACAGGGAGGCCTGGTGTGCTGCAGTCCATGGGGTCGCAAAGAGTCAGACACAACTGATGACTGAACTAAATTGAACCGAGAGTGTACTGTAAGAGGGGGGTATTATATTTTATAATTTTATATTACATTAGATTTTATACTCTATTTTGGGGCATGAGCATCATCATGAAATATAATTTATTTATTTATGTATATGGATGAAAAATGCTGCCTGCTCTACCAGTAAAGAATCAGACACAATTGAGCAACTGACACACACTTATCAGTAAACACAGGATGTTGTAGCCTTTAAGCCATCAGCCATTGCAGCCACCCCCAGCTGTGCACCCTTAGGGGATTCAGGATAAGATACAGGGTGGTAGATAGTTACGGTGCATGTCAAAGGAATGATTTCGATCAGCTCAGACTCTTTCATCCTCCCAAACTTACAAAAGCACTAAATTCATGAACTTGAGATGTCTTGTTTTCTTTAATTAATAGTAATCTTTTGATATTCTGACTACCTGGTTTTTTATTGCAAAACTTTTCTGTATCCTAGGCTCCTCCCTTATCTCTTCAGAGCTATCTGAGAAGCTGTCTTCCAGATTTAAGTTCTTAGTTTTGTCTGCCAAATAAAACATAATTCTCAACTTTTAGGTTGTGCATTTTTTTTCAGTTGACATATACCAGTACTTTTTCATATACATGTATGTACATTGATTATTTACATACAGATTAAATATTATCCATCTAAATTGTCATATTAGAATTGTTGCTGCAGTTCTGCCACTGCTCAAAAAGATTTGTTATACTCTTGGAGTCGGATTGAGTCACAGAAGAAGACAACTAATCACTCATATAATACTTTACAAGCACACCTTGATTTTAACCAAATGGTACCCAGCTAGACCATGTATGTTATTGCCCATCATTGCCTCCAAATTTGAATATTTACAAAATTCAAATTAATTCCCAAAAGAAAAACTTTATGACCACTGAGGTGAATAGGAAAATTAAAAAGGAGAAGGAAAGAAAAAGTTTTGAGGACATTTCCAAGAGAACTCTTAAAGTGCCCTGTGCAAAGGGAATGTTCATGATATGCATTTGCTTAAAGAAGACAACATCTTTGAAGGAGACAAAACCTATTTTAAGTTTTGAAAATTAAGTATTACCTTAATCTGTTAAGTAATGTCTTCTTTCCCTCTTTGGGAATGATGTGTGATATAAGTAATACTGTTGTATGCTGCTGCTGCCGTATAGTACACTGTATAATTGATGGTATCTAAGAAAACAAACTTTATTAAAAGATCCCACTTGCATTAGAACATATAGAAAATCATTTTGTTTTAACATTTTCCTCCAAAAGCTGTCTTGCTGTAAGAGAGGAGGGCTATCAATAAATATTCTCTTTTCTCAAGAATTTGGGAGGAGGCGGAGAAGACAATGGCACCCCACTCCAGTACTCTTGCCTGGAAAATCCCATGGACGAAGGAGCCTGGTAGGCTGCAGTCACGGGGTCACGAAGAGTCAGACACGACTGAGTGACTTCACTTTCACTTTTCACTTTCATGCATTGGAGAAGGAAATGGCAACCCACTCCAGTGTTCTTGCCTGGAGAATCTCAGGGATGGCGGAGCCTGGTGGGCTGCCGTCTATGGGGTTGCACAGAGTTGGACACAACTGAAGCGACTTAGCAGCAGCAGCAGCAGTGATAGCTATTCTAGACTTTAAGGTCCCCACTGGGGTCTAGACTTTAAGGTGTTTATGTTTCGTTTTTAGGGAGAATATATTATTTCCAGTGGTTTTATTATATAGCAGACATTTTCAGTAAGCCCTCTCCTGGAAATCTTTTTTTTTTTTTTTTTAATTTATCGAAGCACTTAGCATTTACCATATGCCAGTAGGTCTGCAGAGGAAAGAAAATAAGACTGAATCCTCCTTCTCTGAGGAGGATAAATGCCTTATTTATATCAAGAAAAAGAAGAGAAAATGTTCATTTAAAAATGAGCCAAATCTTCTCCTCCCCAAATGACAAAACCCAAACCTAAACTGTTGAGGAGAGATTAGGCAATCAATCACTAGGTCAGAAAAATAAACTAAGGAAAGAGAATGGAACAAATACTTAAATGAAAGTAGAAAAAAATTGGTGCCTTGAAAGCTAAGTCCTAAATACAAAAGTGTTACATGTTTGAGACGAAATACAGGTCATGTAAACATTTTGTCCCCCATGTGCACAAAGGGAAAATTTACGATTTTGAAAAATTGTGAATAACATTGAGTCCCAAGTACATGTGATCTGGTAAACAATTTGAGCAGCTGCATGATGATTAGCTGCTGGGGAAATGGCGTGCAGGGCCTTGCATCCAGCAGGGAGGCAGGAAGAGATGACTGGTGCTTTTCACTCAAGGCTCTCAAAGCAAGAGGATGAACTCGGCTAGGTAGCAGGTGTGGCCACAAAGCAAGGGGAGCACACCTAAGGTGCAAAGCCTCAAAGAAACTTGCTTCCTCCTGAAGCTGAGCCTCCTCTGTCCCACCTGGTGCCTGGCAAGTGACTCAGCAATTTCCAAGAGTCCTGGTTTGAATCAGCCTCACCCTGAGGGTGAGGTCCCTCTGGAGCTTGGGCTAGCAGGAGAGCTAAGATGCAAATCCTCTCACCATATCCTGACCCCACTTTTCACGGGCACTTTGCATTTGATTTTTTTTTTTTTTTTTTTCCATCTACAGGCCATGGCTTGTTCTTAAGGAGCCGCTAGTCATTTAATTTCAGTGATGCCCAAAATGTTGGCTAAACGAAATCAAATGATATTGTAGACAACAGCAGAGAGAAGTCTGGGGGGTAGCTGTGTAGCTATGAGCCTTGTGAAGATACTCTAAATAGGTTAGGGTTTGCCACTGAAGTTCCTCAGGGCCCTGGGGGACATTGCAGCCACTCCTTGCCCAATACTGATCTCACTTTTAGATGTTCTCATATGACATTTACACAAGGGGGCCCCCACCACTTGTTAGGGACCTGCCTACTATCATTTCATGGGCTCCGTGCATGTTCCTTCTCTCCTGTGCTGCACGATTGGTGGTCTGCTGTAACTGTGCAGATGTTCTCCTGTGCTATTTCATGATTATTTTTCAAGTGGCCTCTTAGTCAAAGGATGGCAGGTCAGCACATGAAAACATCTGCTCTTACCATTTTTCTAAGCAAACAGCAGATGGCATTGCTGCTGTCCTTTTGATCTGGAGCAGAAATTCCCAAGGCTAAGGTGCTGGTTTACACTGACACTGCCTGGTAAGGGACTGCCCAAGGGTCTGCCTCCCCCAACAGTAGCCCTGCCTTCAGCTGTCTTCTCTGCAACAGTTCTATTTAGCTTATTTCTTCCTGGAACTCTACTTCAGCAGGCTGTCTTAATCTTTGATTCTTCTTCCTGTGATTGTTGCCTGATCACCTCACTGGTATCAGCCACGGTCCCCAGGTTTCTTCCCGTTTGTCACCTGTCGGGGTTCTACTCCTTTTGCCAATGAGGAGACAGTCTGGATCCCCCAGGATTTGGACACTGGATATGTATGTGCCATGGACCAAACAAGGTTATCTGGGAAATCAGTTCAGTCGCTCAGTCGTGTCTGACTTTTTGTGACCCGCAGCACGCCAGGCTTCCCTGTCTATCATCAAGCTTGCTCAAACTCATGTCCATCAAGTCTCTGATGCCATCCAACCATCTCATCCTCTGTTGTCCCCTTCTCCTCCTGCCTTCAATCTTTCCCAGCATCAGGGTCTTTTCTAGTGAGTCACTTCTTCGCATCAGGTGGCCAAATTACTGGCCAAAGTATCTGGGAAATAGCTGAACCTAAAACACCTAAGCTTTTTCTAGGTGTTTGTTAAGCCAAACAGACCATCTTAAAATTACATTTTTAACAGTTGGACTTGTAAAACTTTAATGTATATATTCCTTTAAGTTTGTAACCCATTGAACAACTGTTATCTTTACAGTGCAAACATACAGAAGAAATTTCTTCTTCAACTTTATTTTCTAGATTGAATGCTAATGTGTTGGAAGAAAACAACCTTGCACTTTTTCCTTATTAAATTGCATTTTCAATATATATTTCATTGTAATATAACCTTAAGTCATCTGCTTCCTCATTCTCTAGCATCTTTCTTTGGTAGGGGTGTTTCTTCTTTGATGTCATCAGTCAAGTTCTTCATGTATGTCTTTACTTTTTCTTCCTAATCTTTTATATCCTGCCAAGAGTTCCAGGAAGCTTCGATTTCCTCATCTGTAAAATGGGGATAATTAAAATATTTTCCTTATAGAATTGTGAGGATTAAATGAGATAATGTCCGCCTAGAGAGTGCTTTCAAAGTGGCACTCGTCACCATCTTCATCACCATTACATCATTAGTAGGTCAAGGTGTCAGAAGACTCAGCTTGAGCATTTCCTTGCTGAAATGTTGAGCACTATTATTATTTCTTTTTTCTAAATGTAGGAGCCCATTTGATGGCCTTTTACTACTTGATATCTTATGTATTCCAGCTCTGCATTAGTTGTTTTACATCTCTAGAGAACTATACTCAGATACAGTTCTTGAACTGTTTTTGGTCTTACTTGATATAAATACTTATAGCTTTTTGAGTTAAGCATCCCCAGGTTTATATTATAATTTTAATATGGTATAGTAATTATCACATTTAAAGATTTATTTTGATCTTTGCCTTTGGTTGTTCACAGAAGAAAAAACTACAGTCGCATGGTTAAACCCTCACAGAGAGAATGAAATTATTGAAACATGCTGGAGAGGGATCCCATGCCTTTCCATCTATTTCCAGTTTGCTACTTTCTCCTCAGAGTTCCACCCACTCTGATCTGCACAGCCTGTGATGATTCAAAATGGCAGGTGTGCACACATGCTTCATTGCTTCTCCTGTGTCAGAAAGCCAGGTTGTAATAGTTCCATTCAATTTAAATTTTATGCAGCTATGCAGCTACCAATGTCTGTTATGGGCTTCCATGGTGGCTCTGTGGTAAAGACTCTGCCTGCAATGCAGGAGACCCAGGTTTGATCCCTGAGTCGGGAAGATCCCCTGGAGGAGGGCATGGCAACCCACTCCAGTATTCCTGCCTGGAGAATCCCATGGACAGAGGAGCCTGGCGGGCTGCAGTCCATAGGGTTGCACAGAGTCAGACGTGATGTATTCTTGCAGATCAGACTTTAGAATGGCCCAGGCTTTTAGGATATGTACTTTTTCACAGCAAAG
Source organism: Tragelaphus eurycerus (assembly GCA_935064755.1). Taxonomy (NCBI): domain Eukaryota; kingdom Metazoa; phylum Chordata; class Mammalia; order Artiodactyla; family Bovidae; genus Tragelaphus; species Tragelaphus eurycerus. The sequence goes on from CAKXYN010000038.1 coordinate 12,537,377, forward strand.
TATTTGGAGGCTCAGGAAGTAAAAACTTTTAGAATACTTGGCAGGCACCTGAAGTGATTAGAAAAAAGAAATAATACATTTGCCTACTTTTTTTTTTTTTTTTTTTTTTAAGACAACTTCTCAAAAGTAGAAGAGTTGTCAAAAATGAAGGTCTTGGTACATGCTACTCTTTCAGAATTATATTAGCAAATAAAAAGGGAGGAGTAGAGGGGATATTTAAGAGAAAGTATGAGTCATGTTCCTAACAAGAAAAGGCAGTCACCAACTTTGTGTGGAAACAGTCCAAAAGCACGTCTGTTAACGTCTAAGTCATTCTAGAAGTTGGGATTACCGAGAGTCAGTAAAGTTTAAATACCAGTGATTAGTTTACGTAACACTGGAAAAACAAATCTCCTTCTATCTTTCAAACAAATATTTCTGGTGAGCCCATCCCAGTGTCCTTTTATTTCACTTCCACTCAACTCTTTTGAAATTTGTCAAATCTTATTCAAATGTTGCTCTTTTTCCCCCTCATGTGTAGCCTTAGGAATAAGGCTGTCCCCCAAAGAAGTTTACCTATCCTCAGCTAACTTCTTTCTTAATTTAGTACTACATTTGACTTTGTCCTTGCTAATTCTGATTTGAAAATTTGATTTGCCACACTTCCTTCTCTTGCCCGAGTTAGGCCTGATCTTCATCCTTTAAAGGAATTCTCTTGTGTTGTTTCCTTTCCCCTTTCCCCTGAGCGCTTTCAGCTCATTTCTTCATTTACTTTGTTTCCTTCCAGCTTTACAACTTATTTTACAGTCCAGTTGGATCAATTTAACTACCTGTTACAATTTATTGTACTTTTAGTTTAATTTTCATGGTAAAAAAAAAACTTTTCCTCTTATTAGTTATGTAACATTTCCTTTATCTACAAATTGTCAGTTTTCTACTCAAGGAGGTTGACTCCAAAACTGACCCTGGCCTCTCCCCCGAACTCGAATCTGTCTTCCTCCTCGGCTGCCTAACCTCAGTTGTACTGGTGTCCCTCCAGTGCTGTAAGCTCGTCATGTTCCTGTGTTTGGTAACGGAGCCACTCAGTTAGCCTAACCCACAGACTTGGAGTTTTCTTTATCTTAGGCTTCCTTTTCTTGTTTCGCATTCAACTGGGTACCACATCCCAGGAGTCAGCTTCCCGTGTGTTTCTCTCGTTGATGTGCTCAGTTCCATGCTTATATCACTGAGTTCCCTCGACTTTCACCGCTTTTCTCCTCCCGCATTGCTCCCAACTTATAACTCATGCCCCTGCCATTGCTACCAACCAACCACATGTCCCACCCTCAGCTTTCCTGCTTCCCGCCACTTCCGATCCATCATACACTCAGCTACCAGCCTTCCTAATGTGTGGCTCTAGTAGTTATTTCTGCTCCAGACCTTTCAGTGCCTCTCTGCTGCCTACTACCTCCCTTCCCAATCACTACTGCAAGGACACTGGTCATTTCTTCAAGACTTGCTCCAGGAAGCCATCCTTGGTTCTGCTATATTGCTTCCCAAGCCTGCTGGCCAGTCTCTACTTATTCCTCTTTCCTCATCTGTCAACCTCTATTTCCTGTTGTAGCCTACTGTATTTCTTTCTTTTTGACTAGTATTCAATACCCACAAAGGTGACAACCATTGCCTTTATTAATTTTGTATTCTTCATGGTGCCTAGCATAGTACATGCTTGGTACTTGATAAATATATGTTGAAAATATATATGTTGTGTGTGTGTGTATAATAAATATAATCTCCAATGTCTCCATTTACTTGTTTCCTTTTTTTTTTAACATAATCTTCACAACTAGTGTGTCTTTACTGTTGTGATACTCCAAGATTCAAGACTTCCCCTTCCCAACCAGTACTTGTACTTTACAGAAGAAAGTGGGAAAGAATAAAAAACCAGTTATTATCACATTTGGATTAATGCTGAAGGAACTCAGAAAGTTCATTTCAGTTTGCCTTGCCTGGCGAGCTTACATATTTACCTGAACTTTAAAAATCTTGAAGAGCTTTATTTGCTTATAAATTTATCTCCTCTACTAAGAAGCCTTTGAATCCCTACAGGCAGGGACTGATTGAATATATTCAATGTGTAAATGCTGAATATACAGATGAATGTATAAATATAAAAGAAACTGGATGTTCTCACATTACTTCTTTTAAGAGCACTTCAGAGTAAAAGATTAGCAATGACTAATCTGTAGTTATTAGTTACCTTTATTTTTAGTCCCACAAGACAGCTGCATGAAAATTAGTTTGAACAGTATGAAACTAGAGAGGTTTGAGCATTTTAACAAAAACAGCAATTTCACATGGCTCAACCTATGTAGGTGTGGATTGGGACAAGTCTTGAATCTATAGAACTTAATGTTAGTACCTTGGATCTGTATATATCTGGTTCTTTCTTCACCCTAAATTGGTTTGTTACTTTACTTTTGACTCAACCTATGGAGATAAAGTGCTAATTAGTAATGCTAGTTGTTAGTCATTACTGGTAATTATTGGCTTAATTCTCTAGTTATAGGTTCATATTCATAATTAGATGGTTTTATTATACTAGTAATTAAAATGTAAAATTAATTGAGTATTTTCTTTTCTTTCATGTTGGCCTAAAGGTATATACATGCCATGTCATGACTCTGACTCAGTAACTTTCATGCATGTTGGTGAATTATGCTCTTAGTCTCATCCGTTCACTGACTATTCCATCAGCGAGTGTTTGTTGAGCATCTACTCTGGGCATGCCACCTCAAATAATATAGGGTTCCTGGCCTCAAGGAGAGATGATATGAACAGTGCCTGGCCTATAATCTTTGCTCACTGAACAGTTGCTGTGATAATCATCATTATGACAATGGTCATAATCCCAAGCAATGAAAGTGAACTTTAAGAATTGTTCTTCATAATAATAAAAAATTACTGTCATACTTTTTTTTTCCTTCTGACATTTTTGTGACTAAGGAGAGTGAGAAGAATCTAGAGGTGTTGTCATTAAGTAAATGTTCTATTGTGAACAACTTTATAGAAGTTTATTTGGCTCTTTGCTCAACGTCGGCAGAGACAATGGAATCTGAAGCCTCTCTCCTCTTTCTGCTTTTCCCCTGTTGGGAGCTAAAGCACTGAGAAGCATTTCCCCTGTTAGAGCATGGCTCAAAACCTGTACCACCAGAACAGTCCTGCTTGCATGAGCCTCTATCGCCCGCCTGGGATAGGCAGTCGGAAGCACAAAAGTGAGTGTCTAGGGCTTCTTTGGACTCTACTACTCAGCTTGGTTGGTGGTAATAAAAACTAGAGTGTGATTTTAGGCCCTCAAGTGTAAAGTAGTTTCAGTGTGATTCAGCCCTTCTTTGCACAACGGTCTTCCATAGCCTACAGAGGAAACCAGACTGTGAGACAGGATAGCAGGATCTAAACAAACCTATTCCCACTCCTGGAAAAGCAGCTCAGCCCACAAGCCCTAGAACAGGACCCTGGAACTTCAACCTTGGGCCTCAGAGGCCGCATATTTTTTATTTCATTAATTAGTTTCTGCTTTGTACGTAAGTCATGCTTCCCAAAATTTAATTGTAATTGTTCTGAGATTATTCAGAAGAAAAATGAAAGCGTTAGTCACTCAGTCATGTCTGACTTTTTGCGACTGTAGCCCACTAGGCTTCTCTGCCCATGGGGATTCTCCAGGCAAGAATACTGGAGTGGGATGCCATTTCCTTCTCCAGGGGATCTTCCCTACCCGGGGATTGAACCCAGGTCTCCCACATAGCAGGCAGATTCTTTACCACTGAGCCACGAGGGAAGCCCTCTTCAGAAGAGGAAAAGGCTAAATTTTTTTCTGATATGCTTTCTTATTTTTCATATTTTTTTTCTGATGCCATCCTTTGATTTTTATGTCTCTGCCACTTCATAATTTAAAAAAATCAAGACCAAATGAACTCAAAAAGCATGTGTTCTTATTAGACTTATTATTTCTGCTTTATTGAGAAGACTTGACCCCTTGGCTGCTTTATCTTGGGATCAGGCTGTATTTCACTGTATTTTCTTTGATATATGTACAGTTAAATACCAGATCCTAAAATAAAATCCCTTGCTGGGCTTCTTCTCCCTGGGAAAGAATACACTTTCTGGCCAGATGGAATGGCATCATGTCTCACTGTTGGGGTAGCACAGAAAAGACAACATCACTGAACGCTATCCATTCTCATTCGGCGGAGGCTCCTTAGTTTTGTCAGGTGCTGTAACTTGGACCCAACACTGAGCTGCAGCTCAGGAGACAAAACAGTTGGAAAACTTGGGGAAAGGCTCTAAGGGTCAGTGAAATTTACTGTGGGCAGCTGCTGCTTCAAAGCCACTCTCTGTGCAGAAGCCTATTAAGAAGTAGTAGGTTACGTTCCTGCCGTTTCCCCCAGCATGATGGATGATGCTCTGAAAAGAGAAAAGACTTCCTGTTCCATGGAGGTGGCTTTCCTCGAGGCTGCCTCGCCACGTTTCTCAGGCTCTCTCCGTTCCATTTCTAACCATTGAATTCACTGCTCCACTACATTTAATAATAACCTGGGTTTGTCAGGAATGACTGACTGTGACTCACCAGTGACGGCTTGTCCATCAGCAGGACCTCCCACTCTCAGACAAGGGGCTTAGCTGTGCTGTCGGTGCAGGGGAGAAGCTCTGTGAGGGAAAAGAATCAGGTTGCCAATGGTCGAATAACAGAAGTGATTTCAGAGTTTGCTTGACCTTTATTGCCTTCAGAAGCATTTTCACTTTACCTCATGTTAAGACATTATTCCTCCCTGACTTTCTCTCAGGCCCTGGGACTTGCCTAGCTCACTCCTACCCCAGCTTCTGCATGTGCTTTTCCCTTGACTGTGCAGGCTTTTCCCTCCTTGCTTTACTTCTTTCTTAACTGCTGCTCATCTTTCTATTCTCAGATTATGAGAGAAACACCCTCCTTACTTCCGGAACCCCAGCACTTCTTAAGTCAGAGCACCCTGCTTGTGATGTCCATAGGACAATGTCCCTTCTTTGGCAGCACAGTTTCAGTGACCATTCAGTGGATGTCTTTCTCACATTCTACATTATTAAGTACGCTGTCTGTCTGTGTATTTCTCTCTCTCTCTCTCACACACACACATGCACACGATTGCACAATGAATGCCTGTTCTCCTTGCTCCAGCTTCTGGTTTCTGAAGGACAGGAATGGTGGCTGTCAGTCTCCATTGTTGTACTTCCATTGCCCACTACTCAATGCATATTTGTTACTGCTGGATATAGTTATGTTTTATTTCTCTATCATTAGGAAAGCAGAAACTTGTCATTATATCCTTTTTATAGGCATAAACAGATACACAACATTCATGGTATGAGGTACCTTTTAAGAGCAAAGCTGAGTTGTTTACTTAGTAACAAGTGTAGCAACCCCTCTTTTTGTGAATCAAGAGTCCAGTATTTTCAGATCAAATGAATATATATATTTTCAAGTAAAGTTCTCTCTTATTGACCCTATCAAACAATGGTCATCAAGTTCTGGTTATTATTTAGGACAGTCCTTTGCTCTTTTGACTGATATAGACAAAATGCCTGCTCTTCTGAGGCTTATTATCTAAATAAGAAACAGCAGATAAATACCAGGGGAGAAAAAGTTCACTTGTGGAAATGTGTAAGTGAAGTCGCTCAGTCATGTCCCACTCTTTGTGACCCCGTGGACTATAGCCCTCCAGGCTCCTCTGTCCATGGGATTCTCCAGGCAAGAATACTGGAGTGGGTTGCCATTTCCTTCTCTAGGGGATCTTCCCAACCCAGGGATTGAACCCAGGTATCCTGCATTGCTGGCAGACACTTTATCCTCTGAGACACCAGTGAAGCCCTGGTGGAAATATGAGAGAATCACAAATATGAAGAAAGTTGAATTCTCTCTCCTTTTACATGATCAGATCTGTGGACTTAAGAAAGATAAAAATGTAACTGACCCTAGGTTAGTGGTGATTTGTTCAGATCTGCAACCCATAAATCTTGTGATTTCATTCTAAAATTAACCTGATATTCAAAAGGAAAAAAAAAATCAAGATTCCTTACAAGATTTTCAGGGTGGCAGCAGGTGTATTATGTTGACGGTTGTGTTTTGACAGATCAAAGGCATTAAGTATTTAGGGAAATAAAAATTATCTTGGAGGTTTCCTCTTGCTGTCTAATTTAGAGGCTTTTCATTCCCTGAGAAGTCCCTGCAGAGGCTTCTGAAGGAGAGGTCAGGAAGGGAGGAACTTGAGGGATAAAGTTCTGGTCCCCCCTGCCTCCCCCCACCAACAGTCCTTCAACCAGAAGGAGTCTGTGTTGAAACCTTTTCAGAATTTTAAAATCTCATTAGAAGAAAGAATTCTGGTGCCATGATTTGCAGACTTTTGTTTAAACTAAGAATTCTTGCTCAGGGCAGATGATGAAAGTCAGTGAAATTTGAATGATGGAGGAGAACAATGTTAGCAGGGAAGTGTGAGTATAGTGTGTCTACAAAGAGAGACATAGTCACATATCCTGTAAGAAAAGCAAGGAATTGATAAGATCGTAACACTGATCCACTGATCAGTGAGGACATTAGGTCGGGCTGTGCTGAATCTGCTCCAGGACACACAAGAGCTCTTCTTTGAGGTATCTGAGTTGACTAGAAAGAGACTCTTGAGCAATTCCTTTGATCAACTCAGGAATTTCCTCTAGCATGCCTTCATGTTGCTTAGAGGTTCATTCTCTGTGGTGGAAATAGTGGGAAGTTGTTGGAATGTCTGTAAAGTCATAGATCGCTGTGCTGATGGGAAACTCCCCTCTTCCCTTTTATGGACACTTTCTTGAAATGTTTCTTTAGAGATAGCAAATGAGGCAGAGAGCAGAGGAAAGAGAGAGGTCACTTTGAAAATGGAGATTCAGCTCTTTCTCATGACTGACACCTCTGTGCCATCCACTTTCTTGTTCTACATGGTTCCTATCCCAAACCAAAAGCATATTTACAAATTGTTCTCAGATGATTAGGGCTGTCTTAGATACTCTGATTTATTTTTATGTTTAAATATTATATTAACTAAAAATTGAATTAAATGAAAATATATTTTAATGAAATGTTAATATAGTATTTTCATAAGAATATGAAATTTATTTGTCATAATTCATGAGAATCTGTTAGAGTGAGAAATAAATTCAGAAGGAAAATATTTCTGGTCTAGTGTACTCCAAAAAATATTGGACTTTCTCCAGAACGTTTTGCTTTTATTTTTGATAGGAATAAATAGGAATGCTATAGTTCTTACTTGGAAAGTATGTCTATATATAGTTCATGTGTATTTATATACCAAAACCAAGTGAGATTATTCGAACATTGGAATGTTAGAGATTATAAAATTCTCTGTAAATTTCCATATCTCATGGGGGTCTTTGTTCTTTGTAAAAGATAGAGAAATTTAATGTTCTATTGACAGTCTTTAACAATAACAAATGTTTGAGTCTTAAACATATCAAAAATCATAACCAAGATTCAGCAATCTGGTTGAGGAGAGATTATTTTAAAAAGAATGAAGCCTAAGCTTTTGAATTTAGTGGAGTGGAAAAGATGGATAACTGTGGAATTATGAATTTATTATGTTTACATGGAAAGTCATGGTGATTATGATATGAAATAATGATGTCCTTTAATTAAAGCATAGATCTATTCCATAGGCCAGGATCAAAAGGGAGCATTTTCACCTTCAAATTAATAAATTCTGAGGACTCCAAAGGACCTTCCCTGGTGGCTCAGATGGTAAAGAATCTGCCTGCAATGTGAGAGACCCAGGTTCGACCCCTGGGTTGGGAACATCCTCTGGAGAAGGGAATGGCTACCCACTCCAGTATTCTTGCCTGGAGAATTCCATGAACAGAGGAGTCTTGAAGGCCATGGAGTCACAAAAAGTCAGATTCCAAAAAAGAAGTAAAGCTAACAAATATTTGCAAAAGAAAAAAAAAAATCAAGTGAGCACATGTACTAGCCAGTTGATCTCTATCCTTTGAAAGTAACCATGAACATTTAAAATGGACTGAATATGGAGTAGGTAATTGGAAGACAAAGTCAGATCCAACCAGAACCATTCCTTTAGGTAACTTAGAAAAGCCTTTTCTCCATCTATAGAACTATCCACATGGATAGAAAAAACTCACCTAATCATACAAATCAGAACTAAATTGATGAGACAGATATAAGCAAATTGTTACCCTCTCCATCACAAGCAAGTCTGTAATTCTGATATTGGAATAGATATGTCCATATAAATAGTTTATCTTCTTGAAATGCACTGCTAAATTATAGTTCTAGGTAAGTATACTGGGTGGGATTATGTGATTATACTGCAGGTGCTGATTCTACTTATATTTATATTCACTTTTACTTAGTACCTGAGTGTATTGTTTGAGTGTTGACAAGGTACCAATAATGTTACTTTGTCCTTTTACTGCACCTCTCAAGAGAGGATCTTTAAGAGCTTTACTCACATTAGTGTGTTATTCCCAGGATTATTCTTCCTGGTTTATAACTGAGGAAACTGCTTCCCATGGATATAAGTAACTTGTTCAAAGTCTGCAAAAGAAGTCTCTAATGTAGCTACAAAGCCGCTCCTGATTCCAAGGCTTGACTGTTCCACCCTCGAGATTAACACTTGAAGGAGGCGTTCTGTGATGGCTCTCACCCAGAGAATGGTCATGTGGACTCCATTAAATTAATCAGCATTTGTGAACATGCACAAGTGATCCACTTTGTACAGTCCATGCAGGAGGGGTTTGCTGAGCAAACAAAGTAATAGAAATGTAGAGAAAAAGTGGTTAACTTGCTGCACCAAGAGGTTGCCAAGCACTTCATCTGCACTGGCTTATGCACTGGCTTATCTGCACTCAATATGCTGATTATAAACAAGCTATTGATTCACACATTAAACGCATATTTTTAGAAACATTTTATTGACATTTGGTTTGAGTTTATCATAATTACTATTTATGAGAAGGTGGAAAAGCTATATTAATTTAAAAATATATTTACTCATGTTGGTTCTTCATGGATTTATTTAGACTAGGAAATTATATCGGAGAAGGCAATGGCACCCCACTCCAGTACTCTTGCTTGGAAAATCCCATGGACGGAGGAGCCTGGTAGGCTGCAGTCCATGGGGTCGCTAAGAGTCAGACACCACTGAGCAACTGCACTTTCACCTTTCACTTTCATGCATTGGAGAAGGAAATGGCAACCCACTCCGATGTTCTTGCCTGGAGAATCCGAGGGATGGCTAAGCCTGGCGGGCTGCTGTCTGTGGGGTCACACAGAGTTGGACATAACTGAAGCGACTTAGCAGCAGCAGCAGGAAATTATATATTTACATAAGAAGTCTTAGAAGACAAAAGCACTAAATAGTGTTTACAAATATAGCAAAAGTACAATTTCTAAAAGTGGTTTCAAGGGAGAGATGTGGAAGAGTATTGTGGAATCATGAACGCAGCAATCCTGATAGACAAGAAAAGCCATTTTTCACCGAGTATTTTGAGTGTCCCTCCACGTTAGCTAGCAGCTTTCTTCACAAACAAAAAAATGGTGTTGTTCTATCTATGATCCTTTAGGGTTATGCCGTATAATGAGAGGTCACCAGGTGCTCCTGACACTCTTAGAGCAGGCTTGTAGAGTTGGAGCAAGATTGGCCTGGCTTGAAATGGGTGTAGATGCACTTCTGTGCATATACCTTTGGCAGCTCATTTTGCAGGCAGGGTTAAAGTTTGTAGCAGCTCGATTTTCCACTGGTGAAGAGTCAAAACATGCCTTCTAACCAAGAGGGTGCAGAATACCAGGGAGAATGGCCTGCTTGGTCATGCACATTAATTCAACTCTTTATTTTGATCACAGACCCATACGTGGTCTTGTATCTTTGTGCCGAAGGCAGATAGAGTTATTGTGGTCCCTGCATGAGTAATCTATTATTTTCAAATATAAGTTTTCCCATTACTCTGTCAGCCATAAATACCTTCTTTGCTAACATGCTGTTCAGAATCACCGTAATCTGGGGAGGGCCATTTTATAACCTCTGTTCACATGATCTAAGCAGCATTTTTGCGTGACTTAGGGGAATAAAACAGGAAAAGGAGGAAATTTTAAAAATAGAATAAGCTTAATGGCTTTTTCACTTATCGTTTCTTTAACCATTTTAATATACTATGGGGGGATATGCACTAACCTTTGGTTGAGAGGGGGCCTATTTTGTAACCAAAAGAAAGTGGAAAATATTTCTGGAACATTTTGACTTTCTTTCAACCTCTTAAATGACTCAGAAGAAATATGGAATAATAAAATAAAAACTTGAAGACTGCCAACTCAGGTCTCACAATAACTTTTCTGCCAAAAACTAAAATTACTGCTATTCATATTAATAGTTGTACCCCAATACAGAAAGAAAATTTCCGACTCAGTCAAAACTGCATGTCTACTACCTCCAACTCAAATCCTAGAATCAAGAGAAGCAGTAAAATTATAAATTTTTAGAAATGAGTTTCATTGTGTTTATGTCTGACCCCTAAATGAGATTCATCCTTAGAGGCACAAGTGTACCTATGGCCAATTCATGTTGATGTGTGGCAAAACCATCACAATACTGTAAAGTAAGTCAGTTCAGTTCAGTTTGGTTCATCTCACTCAGTCATGTCTGACTCTTTGCGACCCCATGAACTGCAGCACGCCAGGCCTGCCTGTCCATCACCAGCTCCTGGAGTTCACCCAAACTCATGTCCATTGAGTCGGTGATGCCGTCTAACCATCTCATCCTCCATCATCCCCTTCTTCTCCTGCCTTCAATCTTTCCCAACATCAGGGTCTTTTCAAATGAGTGAGCTTTTCGCATCAGGTGGCCAAAGTATTGGAGCTTCAGCTTCAGCACCAGTCCTTCCAATAAATATTCAAGGTTGATTTCCTTTAGGATGGACTGGTTGGATCTCCTTGCAGTCCAAGGGACTCTCAAGAGTCTTCTCCAACACCACAGTTCAAAACCATCAATTCTGCAGCACTCAGCTTTCTTCACAGTCCAACTCTCACATCCATACATAACTACTGGAAAAACTATAGCCTTGACTAGATGGACCTTTGTTGGAAAGTAATGTCTCTGCTTTTGAATATGCTATCGAGGTTGGTCATAACTTTCCTTCCAAGGAGTAAGCATCTTTTAATTTGATGGCTGCAATCACCATCTGCAGTGATTTTGGAGCCCCCAAAAATAAAGTCTGTCACTGTTTCCACTGTTTCCCCATCTATTTGCCATGAAGTGATGGGACCAGATGCCATGATCTTCTTTTTCTGAATGTTGAGCTTCAAGCCAACTTTTTCACTCTCCTCTTTCACTTTCATCAAGAGGCTTTTTAGTTCCCTTTCACTTTCTGCCATAAGGCTGATGTCATCTGCATATCTGAGGTTATTGATATTTCTCCTGGCAATCTTGATTCCAGCTTGTGCTTCTTCCAGCCCAGCGTTTCTCATGATGTACTCTGCATAGAAGTGAGATAAGCAGGGTGACAATATACAGCCTTGACGTACTCCTTTTCCTATTTGGAACCAGTCTGTTGTTCCATGTCCAGTTCTAACTGTTGCTTCCTGACCTGCATACAGGTTTCTCAAGAGGCAGGTAAGGTGATCTGGTGTTCTCATCTCTTTCAGAATTTTCCATAGTTTATTGTGATCCACACAGTCAAAGGCTTTGGCATAGTCAATAAAGCAGAAATAGATGTTTTTCTGGAACTCTCTTGCTTTTTCCATGATCCAGTGGATGTTGGCAATTTGATCTCTGGTTCCTCTGCCTTTTCTAAAACCAGTTTGACCATCTGGAAGTTCACAGTTCACATATTGCTGAAGCCTGGCTTGGAGAATTTTGAGCATTACTTTCCTAGCATGTGAGATGAGTGCAGTTGTGCAGTAGTTTGAGCATTCTTTGGCATTGCCTTTCTTTGAGATTGGAATGAAAACTGACCTTTTCCAGTCCTGTGGCCACTGCTGAGTTTTCCAAATTTGCTGGCATATTGAGTGCAGCACTTTCACAGCATCATCTTTTAGGATTTGAAATAGGTCAACTGGAATTCCCTCACTTCCTTCAATTTAAATAAATTTAATTTTAAAAAGGTTGGATGGTATTCTATGATCTTTAATTCAACTTTCGAATAATTTCTTGATTCATTTCTGCATAAAACATATGCTATCACTACCTTTTGTGGTTATTTTCTGTATATTTTTGTTACTTATTTAAATTTGATGCTATTTTATTGTGTTTTAAAAACATCACACCAAGGAATAGTATGGAGCCTAATAGCCAGAAGTAAAATATTAACACTAGTAACAATTTTTATGTGAGACCAATAACTTTGATAGAAAAATAGAGAAAGGACAAGTGGTAGAGACAGGGGAGGCAGTGAGCCACCTTGAAAGTGGCTGCAATTGTCCAGACAAAGATGAGGAGATCTTACATCCAGACTGTGGAACTGGAGTTGAAATACTTCCAAGATGTGGCATCGTTTATAGGCTGACCGGGAGTCTCTAATTCTCCTCTTTCATTGTATGGGAAATTATGTTTTAAGACATACAGGAAGGAGGGAACTTGTCTGTCCTGGAGGGAGCTCTCACAGTTGTGTCAGCATTTAGAGTAGGGATTCAGGGAATACCTCTTACCTGCCCGGCTCCAGGGAGAGGATGCACCTCTTCACTTCTTATGCAGCATTTGTGTGCTAAAGCATTTGTAAAACTCTTTTCCATCACTTGGAAGGACCTGTATTTCCTTTGCTCTTCCCCTGCACAGCTTTAGCTTGGGAGTCCACTGGAGAGCCCACCTGCCTCTCTGTTCCTCATCAGCATTGGAATGGGGATGGCAGGAAGAGGAATGGCCCTGAGCTTGTGGGTCAAGACTGAGATTAAGGACAGTAAGGGATCAGCACCAGGCCTGGAGCCAAAGTGACCCTCTTAAAAAATTTCCAGGCCTCATATAATAGTGGCCACTTTCTCAGCAAAGCCTTAGAACAATGTTTTTCAAAGTGTGGCCATTGGATGTTCTTTATCAGAACAACTAGGAAAGGCATGCTAAAGCTGTAATTTCCAGGTCTTATCTCAAACCTTCAGCATCAGACTTCCTGGGGGTGGATTTTTTCAAGCTCACTTGGATAGTTCTGCACCTGAAAGTTTGAGAACCGTTGTCTAAAATTTGCTCACCTTAACAGATTGTGATTAGTACAGGGAGGACAGCAGCACTGTTGCTGTCAGAATTCCGTTTGAGCAGTGAGGCCATCATGTTCTACATTGTGTGAACCTTCCTTTTTCTGATTATTGGCAAAAAGCAAGAGTTACATATAATGAGAGTGGCTCCATGCTTGGGGTGGCTTGGAGAGTGGAATCACTGCTGCTGTTTAGATAGGTGTTCCCACGGACTTTCTTGCTTGTTTTGGCTGTGACTGTGTTTGGTGCTGCTGAGCAGGGCTGTGCATAGTACTTGCAGCCCATCGCTCTACATTTCTCACTCAAGAGAGATTTGTTGGAAAGGTACAGGCCAGCCAAGAAACCAAATAATGGTGAGGCCGTATTCAGGGAGAGTGGGTCAGAGAGCGAGGGAAGGAATGGACTGAGGTGGCAGGTTGGGGCAAGGAGGAAAAAGGACAAAAGGAAAGAGACGGTGAGAGCATGACATTACAGAATCTGCATTGTAAGATAGTAAATTTATATGAGAAAGGCATTCTCTCTCTTGCCTGGAGAATTCCATGGAGCTGGGCAGGCTACAGTCCATGGGATTGCAGAGTCAGACATGACTGTGCAACTAACTTTTACTTTTTTTTTTCATTCTCAATAAAAGAAATATTGATATTTTATGGTTTAAAAAACATAGTAGTTTATCTAATTTTATCTCTATTCTCTTCTTTCTCTACTCTTTATCACATGAAGCCTTGAACATGAAAATCTAGTTCTATTTTATGAAAACAGATTTTCTCAATCCTGGTTTATTCACCATTTTTATCCTAGAAATTCCACATAACTTTATTTTATGTTTCCTTTGCCTATTTTTTTAAAAAAATCTATTTAGCTGTGCTATGTCTTAGTTGCTGCACATGGGATCTTTGATCTTTGTTGAAGCATGCAGGATCTTTTTTAGTTGCAGTACATGGGATCTAGTTCCCCAACCAGGATTGAATCCTGGCCCCCTGCATCGGGAGCTCAGAATCTTTGTCATTGAGCCACCAGCGAAGTTCTCCATATGGCTTTCTTAGTCACATGTCTCTATGTGGATAAGTGGTCAAACTACTGAAACGAAAAAGGTGGAATTAGATAGGAATAAGATTCACAAGACTAGAAATAGGGATGGCATTAATTGGCCAGTGAAAATAGACCTTGGTTGTGTAAACAGCTTTGTGTATTTTGGATTAAATGATTAGATTCCCATTTTCCCATTTAAATTAAGAAAAAAACCCCTACTACCCATGAATCTCTCCACATTAGGCTTTTGCGAGTTTCATACCCATCTCATCTCATTAATGCTCTGAACAGTCTGCAGAGAAGCAGGAAGTGAATTCTTGCCCATATTGGAGAGTAATAGCTAGAGCTTACGTGACTTGCTGGATATTTTATGATCAGCTTGGGGCCAACGAGGACTCAAATCCATTTCTTCTGGCTCTGAGTTCAATGATCTTTCCAATGTGCTGCCTTCTCTTTTAAAAGATAGATGTTAAGACTGCTTCTTGGGCACTGATTAAATTATTACTAAATACGTACTGGAACATCCATCATGAGTTGATCTGTTTATTAGAATCAGACTGAGGAATTGGGATCTAAATTGTGCAATCCAGATTTAGGAAATTCAAACAAAGAGATGAAGGTGGAAATGAGCCAAAAATTGGGTTGCCCTTCTTTCCTTTCATTGTTTTCTATATGTGTTTCAGGTCAGCTGGTGGCCTGTGCCCTTTCTTCTCCATATCTTTGGCTTTGTGGAGAGCTTTCCTTTCTAAAGGCCCTTAGAAACATAGGCAAAACTGGCCATGCTCGTGTTCAGATACCTTTTTCTCAGGTTGTAAAAGCAGGTGAAACACCACCTCCTCCACCTGCGGTCAGTTGGAAATTACAGGGAATTAGAACACTTATAGACATTTCTCAGGGTTTGTTTTTAGAGACAGTAAAGAGAAGAATGTCCTGGTTTCAGTGAGTAGGATCAGATACAAAGGGCTTTGGATCTAGCAATTAAATAAGTTGACTCCACTTGCCCTCACTTCATCATAGGATTCTTGATGGAGGAGAGAAAGGGAGGAGGACAAGCTCCTACACTGCTTGCTCCTCAAAGTCCGCTGCCCCCATGCTGTGTGTCCCGGCAGCGTGGGGCATATCTGTTGCAGCAGCAACACTGACTAATAGCAAAACTAAGCCTGAAGCTCATGCCACATACTCTGAACACCCTCGTAAGGCATTTTCAACTTATAGTCAAAGCAACCACAAGAAGTACATGACAGTGTTTACCCCACTCCATGTTTGTGTATGGACGATTCATTTATTTATTGGTAACCTAAGAATTTGTGGGGTCAATATGCACTGTCTAGCAGGTAAGTTTAAACCTGAAGCCTGAAGCGGTGTGTTGTCAAATCTACCAAGAAGCTGGTTGCAGAAGCCAGGTTTGGAGTGTGGTCTTGTCTTTGGCGGTGTCCTTCAGGTGGGTTTGGCCCTTTCCGCTCCACTCTGACTCGTTTGTGTGGCTCTTGAAAACCAAGTGGCTGCACTCTGTGTCCTCCCTCTGGCTCCTTTGTACACGCACGCGTGTGTACGTGCCTATGCACATGCGTGTGTGGGTCTGACAGTGTTATGTGGGTGGAGATTGTCAGTCTCCCATATCTGGGTAAGGCCTCAATACCTAGTAACAAGCCTAGTTTCCACAGGGCACACTTAATGACTCTTAATATCTCCAGTGTCAGGAAGATTGTTTCTTAGTGCTGGGTGTTCATTGCATAAAGGATCATAATGAAACATACCTGCAGGAAGACTTCAAAGGAGTTTAATCTTGGAGATTCCTAAGAGGAAAATCTCTTGAATGGTTTCCTAATTATGAAACTTTGTTCAGACTTATTTTAAATTTCATTATGTGAAATAAATGTGTGTGCTGATTACATAAGACAGAATGTAAAACTGAATGTTGCCCGAGCTGTAGTTGTCTGCGCTTCTGAATGTTTTCTGTCTTAGGCAGGAGAGCTGGGGAAGGTGGGCATGGTTACTCACTTGTGCCTGTGGCACACAGGCAGTTAGGCAGATGAGGCAGTGGAGGAGTTTCGACAGTTTCGCTGTTCTGAGCACATACACCTGGAAATGGCCTAGTTGCATTATCCTCAGGAGTTATATATGTGTATGACAGTAGCCTAATGGCTGGCTGAAATGAGCCTTAAAGAGTAATTTCTGAAGACCTTCTTCATTTATTCTCTGATAGCATGTAACCCAGTCATGGCCTATGCTATTATGTATATTCAAGTTAGCCAATCCTGTATTTTATCACTTCCAATGGAAAGAGTAGACTCTTACCTAGAGTCACCCAGAAAAAAAATTATATATATATATACAAACAATGAGACATAAACAAAATTGAATAGAAATGAATATCCTTAAAGAACAAGTTCTGTATATTAAATCCATTTTTCCTGACCTAATCAGAAGTCTCTAATGCTAAGTGTTAGAGTGAACTTAATGTATTAATGTTGAAATAGAAATCAATTAGCAGGCACATTTTTCTCAACAGAAATATGCTGTTTCAGTGGGTATTTATACTGGCAGCTGCGTTTGAAATGCCAAAGTTAAATTTTGTTCAGGTAATGTGATTGATTTATAAGATTTGGAAGTTTTATGTCATGTTAGTTGGGGCTGATGCAGGAGGCTTTCTGACTGTTGTTGGTTGTCTGGGAGTAGGGCATAGAACTGTGGAGCTGGAAGGATCTGTAAAGATTACCTGTGGCACCCCCATTGCCATACCCAACCACCTTATCTTGTGAGGAAATTGAAATCCATTGAGGTGTTCCCTTATATGAAATAGTAGTAGTATCATAGTAGTGACTGAACTAGGATGGGAACTCAGGGTCCAGCCACAGTCAGCCTGGTTCACCCCTGCATCAGTTTTGAACACTTCCCTTAGGCATCCCAGTGAACACTGAAGAAGGCCCCTCTTATTCCCAAGGGCCTCTGTAGGTTGCTGCCCTTCTTTGAGTTTCTGGATCTCTGCCAGCATCAGCAGCAGGCCTGGGAATGAGGAGGAAGCAAGAAATAAGAGGAGAAAAGAGGGAGGGGGAAGATGGCCATAGAAGAGTGTCCCTGTTTCTAAACTAATACGATGGACTTTCTCTAGTGACTGAAAAGGGTGTCTGATGGCCAGATCCAAGACAAGAGCCAGAAATGCTTTAAGCAGTTGATAGCATCATTTGACTATGCATCCAGCCTTTCAGTGTAGTGTCTTTCAAAAACAACAGAAATTTGGATGAAAAGCTTTTATTTCATTTCTATTTGTTGGCATACACAGTTATGAACTTAGGGGTACCTAATAATTTTTTTTGCATTATTTGTACGTGTTGCTATGTCCATGACCAAACCATGTGACATGATCTATAAATAAAGGTGTTTATTTTTGTCCACTCAAAAAATAGTTGTTAGATGATGGGCATTTAGCACAAAATTTTATAAGTTTCAGGGCTTTTTTGCTTTCAGCTTCAGCGGATATCCCTATGATTAGTGACTTGCTTCAGCTGAGACCCTTAGAGAACACGTAAATATTGATAAAAATGGTTTGAGTTTCCATATACTTAAAACTAACATAATTCCTCTCCAGCCACATGAAATAGGTATGTGATAAATATTTTCTTTGTTGAAAGAATGAATGAATGAGGTGATGCTAGGGAACTAAAAGTGGCTGACTAAATTAGAGATTGGGCTGCTTAAAAAAAAATTTTGGCAACATTAGCCTAATGTTATTTGGTAGACACAGTAAGGTACAGTATGCATTGCTAACCTCATTAAGTTCCAAATAAAACTCTATCCTTTACACCATTTCTACAAGAGGTTTTATTAGATTTCCTTAACTGGTGTCATATTTTTTTGGCCAGGGCATTTTTAACCAGCTTCACATAAATAAAGTTCTATTTTGTCACCATGTCATAGTAAAATAAACTGCTTGTACTATGCATCCCTGCCAAAGCCAGAGCAGACGGGGCAGGGATATAAATGTGTCAGTATTCGGGGAGAGAAAACACATAAATGCACATGGCAACTCTCTTAACTCCGAGGCTCAGCGTGATACTAATTCATTTGGGTGACATTTAGAAAGCTACTCCCAACATAAATAATAGGTATATGGTGGGGGGTATCTCTGACAGACACACAGTTGAAAAAAAAATGACCTGAAAGAATGCACATCGGATTTTACAGGTGCTCAGAACATTAATGTACAGTGATGGATGATCTTTTTGCTGAAGGTTGACATAATGTTGAATGGAATGTTTTGTTTATATCTGGTACCAAGTTTATTGACCAGCACCAAAGGGTAGGACCAGGCTGGGATTTGAATAGTTCCCCCCACCCTTTTTTTTTGTGGAAACTATTTTCTATGTCCCACCCCCTCACAGGCAATAGTTCTTAAGTTGTTTCACAGATACCATTCCACAAGATGGATTACTCTCTTTAAAAAAAAAATCTTAAGCCTAAGTATTCATTACCAAAGGTGAAATTTTTGATGAGTAAATATGAAAAATTAGGCAGAGAATATTTTTAACACATTTATCATACATCTTTAATCTGTTTGTCATCTCTAATGTGTCCACAATTAAAATTCCCATGATTAATAGTGAGTTGCTACCGAGAGTGCCTGTAGATAAAATCACTAGACCAACAAGTCAACCAGGCCATTTGAATGACAGCATAGACTTGTCCCCATGGTGCCCTTTCCCATATGGATGAAAACAGAATTAGAATAAAAAATAGGAAAAACTTTTAGTATCAATCCAAGTGATAATATCCTTTCACCACCAAGTAGGAAATTATCACTATACAAAAGTAATCCCTTTGGGAAAATTTTCCAAGTACTTAGCATAAATTATTTCTTTCATGATGTCAGCCATTATACTAGTTATTATAACCTCTTGAGCAATGCTGTACATTCTTTTTTCTTGATGGTTGCACCTTTCAAGTTAATATTACCATGACCATCTTTAGT
This sequence comes from Tragelaphus eurycerus, assembly GCA_935064755.1. Classification (NCBI taxonomy): domain Eukaryota; kingdom Metazoa; phylum Chordata; class Mammalia; order Artiodactyla; family Bovidae; genus Tragelaphus; species Tragelaphus eurycerus. The sequence continues at coordinate 12,556,600 of CAKXYN010000038.1, forward strand.
CACTTTTAGTTTGTTTGTTCATTTGTTCATTCTTTCATTTATTCACTTTATTCAGTAAATATTTCTGAAGCCTATCCTGTGCCAGGTTTTTGGGAGGCAAAAATGCATCAGACAAGGGACTTCCAGTGGTTTAAAAAGCAGTAGAGTAAATAAGACAGGTGTGAAAATGCTCCAAATATAAGGTAGAACATGATACACGTCCTTAGATTGTTGCTGGCAGCGCTGGGACGTGAAGATGCAGGAATGACCATTAGTTCTTTCTGGAGGGCTCTGGAAAAGCTTCCTAGAAATGGCAGTATTTGAGGTGGGCTTTAAAGGTTGCCCAGAATTTGCACCTCCAGAGAACAGGAAAGCCACAACAGACACAAGGAAAATGACGAAAGGTGCAGAGGAAAGGAGGGAGGGAAAAGTGAAGAAACCGAAGAATGATGGGAACAGAAGATGGGACCAGGTCAACAAGGACCTTGAGAGGCCAACTAAAGGGTTCAGGCTTTCTTCCTTAGTCAGTGGGGAGGAATTCAAAGTCCTTAGCAGAAACAACCTTGATTAGCACTGTGCTTAGAAAAGCACTCTCCAGAATGGTGGTGGCTATTTTTCAGTCACTAAGTCGTGACCTACTCTTTGCAACGCCATGGATTGTAGCCCACCAGGCTCCTTTGTCCATGGGATTTCCCAGGCAAGAATACTGGATTTGGTTGCCATTTCTTTCCCCAGGGGATCTTCCTGACCCAGTGATCGAACCCGCTTCTCCTGCATCTCCTACATTGGCAGGCGGATTCTTTATTGCTGAGCCTCCAGAATGGGGTGGAGGATAAAGAGAAGAAGCTGAGGAGGCTAGTTTGATGAGTGGGAAAGAATTCCTATGAATGAACATGGAGAGAAAGAAGGGGGCAGTGGAGTGGAAATATGAGGCAGAGGTCACATCAGAGGGTCAGAGACATGTTTAGGGGACTGATGCATTAAGATCAACTTTCAGATTTCAGCTGAGGACTAGGAAAGTCAGTAAAAATGGGGGCAGGTTTCAGTTCAGTTCAGTTCAGCTGCTCAGTCATGTCCAACTCTTTGCAACCCCATGAATTACAGCACGCCAGGCCTCCCTGTCCATCACCAGCTCCTGGAGTTCACTCAAACTCATGTCCACCGAGTCGGTGATGCCATCCAGCCATGTCATCCTTTGTCATCCCCTTCTCCTCCTGCCCCCAATCCCTCCCAGCATCAGAGTCTTTTCCAATGAGTCAACTCTTCGTGTGAGGTGGCCAAAGTACTGGAGTTTCAGCTTTAGCATCATTCCTTCCAAAGAAATCCCAGGGCTGATCTCCTTCAGAATGGACTGGTTGGATCTCCTTGCAGTCCAAGGGACTCTCAAGAGTCTTCTCCAGCACCACAGTTCAAAAGCATCAATTCTTTGGCACTCAGCCTTCTTCACAGTCCAACTCTCCCATCCATACATGACCACTGGAAAAACCATAGCCTCAACTAGACAGGCCTTTGTTGGCAAAGTAATGTCTCTGCTTTTGAATATGCTATCTAGGTTGGTCATAACTTTTCTTCCAAGGAGTAAGCGTCTTTTAATTTCATGGCTGCAGTCACCATCCGCAGTAATTTTGGAACCCAAAAAAATAAAGTCTGACACTGTTTCCACTGTTTCTCCATCCACTTGCCATGAAGTGATGGGACCAGATGCCATGATCTTCATTTTCTGAATGATGAGCTTTAAGCCAAATTTTTCACTCTCCTCTTTCACTTTCATCAAGAGGCTTTTTAGTTCCTCTTCACTTTCTGCACAGAGAAGGCGATGGCACCCCACTCCAGTACTCTTGCCTGGCAAAATCCCATGGATGGAGGAGCCTAGTAGGCTGCAGTCCATGGGGTCACTAAGAGTTGGACATGACTGAGAAACTTCACTTTCACTTTTCACTTTCATGCGTTGGAGAAGGAAATGGCAACCCACTCCAGTGTTCTTACCTGGAAAATCCCAGGGACGGGGGAGCCTGGTGGGCTGCCGTCTATAGGGTCACACAGAGTCAGACACGACTGAAGTGACTTAGCAGCAGCAGCACTTTCTGCCATAAGGGTGATGTCATCTGCATATCTGAGGTTATTGATATTTCTCCCAGCAATCTTGACTCCAGCTTGTGCTTCTTCCAGCCCAGCATTTCTCATGATGTACTCTGCATAGAAGTTAAATAAGCAGGGTGACAATATACAGCCTTGATGTACTCCTTTTCCTATTTGGAACCAGTCTGTTGTTCCATGTCCAGTTCTAACTGTTGCTTCCTGACCTGCATGTAGGTTTCTCGAGAGGGAGATCAGGTGGTCTGGTATTCCCATCTCTTGAAGAATTTTCCACAGTTTATTGTGATCCACACAGTCAAAGGCTTTGGCATAGTTAATAAATATGAAATAAATAAATATAAAACAAGAAATAGATGTTTTTCTGGAACTCTCTTGCTTTTTCCATGATCCAGCGGATGTTGGCAATTTGATCTCTGATTCCTCTGCCTTTTCTAAAACCAGCTTGAACTGGAAGTTCACAGTTCACGTATTGCTGAACCCTGTATTGGAGAATTTTGAGCATTATTTTACTAGCATGTGAGATGAGTGCAGTTGTGTGGTAGTTTGAGCATTCTTTGGCATTGCCTTTCTTTGGGATTGGAATGAAAACTGACCTTTTCCAGTCCTATGGCCACTGCAGAGTCAAGTTTAGAAGCGGTAAAATGCCAAGTTCATTTCTGGACACCAGTATGATAATCTGGATCTTCAGAATCATGGTATATGTATCTTTGAATCCCCAATTTCTAACAAAATGTGGATGGTGAATGAAGTTGAAATGTTATTTGGCACACAGATTATCTCATGTGAAGATGTCCAGTAGACAGTTGGAAAATCAGGCAAGTCATAATTTATTTTCTCTCTTCACAGTGCCTGGCTGTAGGATACAGTTAAATATCTAATAGGTTTTATTTCTTAACCAGGAGAGTGGCTAAAATACATAAACAGTAAATAAACATTTTTGAATGTTTCTTTCTTATTGTGTCAATTTCAAAAATGATATGTATACCCTTTTCCCATTTAATACAAATCACAATATTTGAAATATGTGGTCTTATGCTGAGAAAAATTTTATGCTAAAAAACTTGATGCCAATAGTGAAGTGTTCTCTACTCTGGCAGTAAAGGACACTTCTAGCTGTTTGCTTGCAAAACAAATAAAGAAAATTATTCAGAAGTTTTCACCTCTGTTTGTTTTTCCATCTATTGAATATTAATTTTAGCAGACATGGATTTATATTTTTCAGTTTGGAGCTAACCACTTACAAATTTTTATATCCTATTTTGTTCTGTCTTGATTTTTCCTTGGTATTCCATATCCCCAACTTTACATATACTTTAAGATTTCCAACTTGATTTTGCACACTGTTTATGCTGTTTTCATGTTACAAACCTTATGGATTACAAAATAGAAATATTAATGCAATCTTTGTTATTTAGCCCAGCCTTCCATTTACACAAAGTAGCCCAAAAGTATCCCACTGTATTTATATTAAATTCAAGAGTTGATGATTAAGAAACCTCTTAAAGTTCAAGCACATTGCTGATTAGCAATAGCTTATATGTAGTATGTCATGTTATCATTAACCAAATATTTTCTGACATTCAACCCCTGATAACCAAAAGCAGTGTTTAGACATGGACCATAATGCAGGCAATTGATACTTCAAAAGTAAATAAGTAGAGGTGGAGATAGAATACCATAATGATAAAAATCAAATTCCACAACACTGCTGAAGGGTTCAGTGAAGACTGGGTGGCCACAGCTTGATGATAGATGAGTAACCAGATCTAAATGTTCTGTAAATACCCAGCCATTTGAGAGAAGTCTTCTTGAATATCCCATTCTTCATACCTGAAATATGACAACTTATAGACTAAGCCCAAACTCTAGAAAGTGTAGTCTTTTTTTCCAAGACCCTAGTCCTGTATACTGGATAAAAATGGGATTTGTTTGTATCGTGCTTTGGGGATTTGTCTTTTTAGGATTTATTGTTATGATGTTAAGGCATCTCTGTTTTTTGTTTTGTTTTTACGCTTTATTGTGTGAAACACAGAAAAAGCACAGACTTCCCAAGAATTGTCTGTTTGAACTCTAAATATCTGGAAATTGGTGAGACTTTATGAGATCTAGACTTCGTTGGTTTATGAGTTGCCTCTAATCCTGACGTCACTTATTGTTACTGGGTCTTCCCTTGTAGCTCAGTTGGTAAAGAATCTGCCTGCAATGCAGGAGACCTGGGTTTGAACCCTGGGTTGAGAAGATCCCCTGGAGAAGGAAATGGCAATGCACTCCAGTGTTCTTGCCTGGAGAATCCCATGGACAGAGGAGCCTGTCAGGCTACAGTCCTTGGGGTCACAAGCGTCAGACACGACTTAGTGACTAAACCACCACATAAAAATTTCACTATTTATTTAGGGAACAGTGGTATGTGATATATAGTAATAAAATTGAGAAAATAATTCCACCTTTCAAGAAATTTATCCACAGAGATAATAATAGTCATGGACACATATAAATATAGGAATTTTCAGAACATAAAGTAATAGACACCCTCCCCCTCCCCCCAAATTGATATATTGTTTTCTGCTTCAATAGCTGTACTGCCAGGAACTGAAAAGAAGAAGATAATTGTTCATTCTACTGTGATTCTTTTTTTTTTTTTTGGTTCAAGCTTACCCTGCATTCATTGTACCTGAAGCAAGACTATCTGAAGCATTAGCAAAACGAAGCTTTTGCAGGATCCCTCTGCTTAGGGTATATGTAACCAGTGAATCATTCTGTGGGGTTCCAGAATACAAAGTCTTAACTGGTGAAATATTTGGAAAACCCCAAAGATTGTAATCAAAGCTCTGAATTGATTCGGTGTATTTGAGTGAAATTGTGCTATACATCCACAATGGCAGATCAAGATTGCTCTCTTAGTGATGTAGGAAATACCAGGATCTCTCAGCCATCTATTTCCCTAGTAGGGAAAAACAGGCTAACTCATGGAATTGAGCAAGTGTCTTTGGTGTGCCTAACTTTCATCAATTCATTTGTTTATTCTTTTACTGATTTATTCTCTTTTTCATTCACTCAATCATTTGTTCATTTATAAAAAGAATGTGTTATCTATCTTAGGCATTGAAGTCAGAAGATGAATAAAATGATTCTTAACCTTGTCTAGTGGGACACTGGAGAAGGCAATGGCACCCCACTCCAGTACTTCTGCCTGGAAAATCCCACGGACGGAGGAGCCTGGTAGGCTGCAGTCCATGGGGTCGCTGAGGGTCGGACATGACTGAGCGACTTCACTTTCACTTTTCACTTTTATGCATTGGAGAAGGGAATGGCAACCCACTCCAGTGTTCTTGCCTGGAGAATCCCAGGGATGGGGGAGCCTGGTGGGCTGCTGTCTATGGGGTCACACAGAGTTGGACATGACTGAAGTGACTTAGCAGCAGCAGTGGGACACACAGAAATGAACAAATATATATTACAGTGTAACAACTATTACCATATACTATAGTATGATTACTTCTTTTAATATAATAGAACTAATATGAGCACATTCTTAAGGGAAATGGAGAAAGAAAATACCCTGATAGAGTAGAAATAAGGAAAGGCTTTATGGTATGAATCAGTGATTCCCAAATAGTTTTTTCCTAAAAGCATACCAATCCATAATGGAGTCTTTGTTGGTTTGTGTGGAATAAGAAAAGTAAAGAATACATCTTCATAATTAATTTTAATCAGTTTAAGGAACTGTCACTTTTAAGATTCTTCCCTTTCTACTTTTGTGCTATTAAAATGTCCTTTTTGTTTTGTGAAATAATGGTAAGAGTTGGTGATGGTAATCTAAAAATTTTTCTTGCTTGGCAAAGTGAAAACTTGGCAACCCAGTTATTCCTTAAAAAAAAAATTTTTTTAATTTACTGGTTTGTGAAGTCTGGTCATTTAAGAACCCTGTGGACAATATTTGAGGTTAGCTTTTGCTTAGGTTTACCTATTGTCCAAATCCTGACAATAGTTAGAAGCTAGTAAATCCAGAAATATTATATTTCTAATGGCAAGAGAATCTGAAAAGATAATTAGTTTCAAAGAGTGTAAAGTGTCCTCACGGGCAGTTCAAAAGAAACAGAGTCATCACTGAATAAGCTTTGCCCAGTGTTCCTTTCCTTGTCATTTTGTGAACTCATGGTTGTCAACCGCACTCTACCACAAAATTGACCCTGGTTCCATGTCAGAGACAGAAAATTCTGTAGCATGGACCAAAGTCTGTTTCAGTGAGATATAGTCTTATAATAACTGGATATGTTTGTGTTTCCACTATAATTATAAACACTCCAGATTTATCTGCTTCACTGATAAAGAACCGCTGAATTGGACGAGATTTCCTAACACCTACCACTTATCTCAAAAGCTTAGAGTTTTCCTCACTGTGATCTGCACCTGTGGCAGAACTCTGGAGACACAACCAAATAGTTACGAGTCTTACATCCACAGCCTTGGTTTGTGCAGATAGTAAATGCCCAAACAGAAGGGTCAGGCCCCATAGCCCTACTTCTCTGAGTCCTGGGCATGTCCAGTACAGAACACTGGACAGAACAGGGGTTACGAGCAGTTAATGTGTCCTGAATGTAATAATTTTACTTGGTCTGCATTGATACCAAATTGCCAATTCTTATGCAATCACAAGGCAGAGTATTTTAAAACAATGTGAGTATGTACAATAATATACAAAAATATATTAGCCATTTCTTATACAAGCACACACATAATTAGCTTGCACAAATCTCATACTCATTTCTCCCAAGAGATTGGCCTTGTCTCTATGCCTAGACAGAAAATAGAAGCATACAGTTAGCATTGTTTTTCTTTTTCTTGCTATTTAAATAAAAACCAGCTCAATTGGATAGTTTTGCAATGGCTAAAAGTTAAGTAGAGCTAGCTATTTTCTTAGAGAATCATGAGTTGGCTAAAATTTAGCTCTGCAAAATATAAAAGGAATGGAGTCCTAAAGATAGCTCTTACAGTTAATTTTTTTCAATAAATCATTTTTTATTCAGTAATGGCATTTGGGAATATTTTAGAGATCAAATAAACTTTTCCTTTCATTTTGCATTTGAGGGAGCAGGCTCAGAGAGGATAAGTGACTTTTTCAAGAAGGATAGTCAGATCTAAGCTAGATCATTTTAATGCCAATTGGCTTGTTTAAATATTACTATTAGGTTGATGTAAGTGTAATTGCAGTTTTTGCATCTTGAAATTTGCTGTTTAATATTGGAATACATTCTTAATAAATGTGGTTATGTTATACATCATATTTTAATGTGTATCTCTTGTTTTATGTTTTTTTGCTAATGACATACTACTTGCTGTTTATCATATTTATTTTGGACTATGGAAATGATGTTAGACAAAAAGCAAATTCAAAGAATTTTCTTATCTGAGTTCAAAATGGATCGTAAAGCGGTGGAGACAGCTCACAACATCAACAACACATTTGGCCCAGGAACTGCTAACAAATATACAGTGCAGCAGTGGTTCAAGAAGTTTTGCAAAGGAGAAGAAAGCCTTGAAGATGAAGAGTGGCAGAGTGGCTGGCCATCAGAAGCTGATAATGACCAATTTGAGAGCCATCATCGTAGCTGATCCTCTTACGACTACACAAGAAGTTGCCGAAGAACTCAACGTCAGCCATTCTATGGTTGTTCAGCATTTGCAGCAAACTGGAAAGGTGAAAAAGCTCGGTAAGTGGGTACCTCGTGAGCTGACCACAAATCAAAAGACTCATCACTTTGAATTGTCATCTTCTCTTATTCTGCGCAGCAACAACAAACCATTTCTTGATCTGATTGTATCATGAAACAGGAAGTAGATTTTATATGACAACCAGCGATGACCAACTCAGTGGTTGGACCAAGAAAAAGCTCCAAAGCACTTCCCAAAGCCAAACTTGCACCAAAAAAAGGTCATGGTCACTGTTTGGTGGTGTCTGATCCACTACAGCTTTCTGAATCCTGGAAAAACCATTATCTCTGAGAAGTATGCTCAGCAAATTGATGGGATGCACCAAAAACTGCAATGACTGCAGCTAGCACTGGTCAACAGAAAGGGCCCAGTTCTTCCCCATGACAACGTCAGACTGCATGTTGCACAACTAACACTGCAAAAGTTGAACCAATTGGGCTACAGAGTTTTGCCTCATCTGTCATATTCACCTGACCTTTCGCCAACCATCTACCACTTCTTCAAGCATCTCGAAAACTTTTTGCAGGGAAAATCCTTCCACAACCAGCAGGATGTGGAAAATTCTTCCACCACCAGAAGGATGAACTTTCCAAGAGTTCGTTGAATCCTAAAGCATGGATTTTTATGCTACAGGAATAAATCAACTTATTTCTTGTTGGCAAAAATGTGTTGATTTTAATCATTCCTATTTTGATTAATAAAGATGGTTTTAGTCTATTTATAATAACTTAAAATTCACGGTTTGATACTGGAATTACTTTTGGACCAACCTAATACATTTACTGTTGCAGTCCATGGATTGCAAACAGTCAGACACGACTTAGCGACTGAACAACAATACATTTTAATTGTTTGTTTATATTTTTGAAAAACAATTCTTCGCAAAAAAATCTATTTCCTGCACAAATATTTAGACAAAATAATTAACTCTATCTGATGGATAGGTCTGTAGATAAAGGAAAGTCCTATTTCTTTTATTTGCTCCAGTCTCATAACTAGAGGGATTGACAAGGTCTGTGCATTGGTTAGCAAGGAGCTTGGCATTTGAGATGCAGAGAGTTGCAAGGATTCATAGCAGTGCAGTGGAAAAGTGGTAGAAATAGTGTAACTAATCAGTAGTCCTCAAATTTCCTAAGTTATATATTTTTTAATGTTATCACTATTTTAAGTTACTATGTTGTTTACACCATATTTTAGAACACCATTATTGAGTCCTCAAAAATAGGCTCTTTGTCTTGGTAACTACTAGGGGTTTCTTTGCTTTGTTTCTTTGTTTTGTGATGACAAGAGAGAAGTCAAATTATTTCTCTTTTTGTGTAATTTTAAAGAAGGACATAGTTCATAGTGTGTGACTTGGTTACCAAAACTTTGCCCCTGAGACAGATAGAGAAGGCTGCATCTGTAGGGTGTGGATAGATGTGGTTGGCTTCAGATCACCTTTTTTTAATTTTGTAGAGTCAAGGCAGAGTATCAACAATGTGATTTCAGCAACCATGGTGGAGGAAATCTTAGTGTTAGGATATGGAGCCTAGTGTTTGGTCTCTTGGAGAGCTATTGAAGGGTGGGGTGGGAAGCATGGAATGTATATTCCTGGCTGCCTGGTTGAAATATCCTTCCATACTCCAAGACAGGGGTGCAGGGACTTAGGTTTTGATTCTTGGGATTCCAGGTTTTTCCAGAAAATGAGAGGGAATAAGAGGTCCAGTTGGCCCATTTATTCAAGAATTTATAAAACAAATCATTTGATTATCCCTTGAAATGAGAATGTGAGTTGGAGTTTGGGCTGTGGGGCAAGTTTTTGCTGACGCCAAGTCAAGTAATTCACTAGTTTAACACCAGAGAGATTCTCAGTGTTTCCCACACTGCCCTTTAACTAGAATGCAGACTTCCAGTGGCCAGGGACTATGCCTATTTATTCACCATGTGCACTTTCTAAAACTATGGTAGGAGCTATGATTAGTCTGCTAAGGTGGCAGTAATAAAATAAGCACAGACTGGGTGACTTGAACAAGATAAATGTATTTTCTACAATTCTAGAGACCAGAAGTTCATCAACAAGGTACAGCCAAATGGGTTTCTGGTGGGACTTCACTTCCCAGCTTGTAGACAGCTGTGCCCTGGCTGTGTCCTCACATGGCCTTTGGAAAGAGAAAGGGATCTCTGGTATCTCTTCTCCTTTTTATAAGGACATTAATCCCATCAGATGAGGAGCCCTCTTTATGAATTCATGCAGGAGACACGGGTTCAGTCCCTGGGTCAGGAAGATCCTCTGGAGAAGGAAATGGTAACCTACTCCTGTATTCTTGCCTGGGAAATCCCATGGTCAGAGGAGCCTGGTGGTCTACAGTCCACAGGGTCATAAAAGAGTCAGACACAACTGAGTGACTGAACAACAACAACTTCTTAATGTCCTTGTCTCCAAATATGATCGCACTGGGGATTAGGCTTCAATATATGAATTTGGAGGGGGATGTAATTCAATCCATAACAAGGTAATAAAAGTTTATTGGATAAATTAATTGATAAAACAAATGTAGTTATTCAGCAATAATACAAAGGTTAAGGGTGATATGTGATTTTGTAAAGTATCTTGCAGCAAATTCCATGGTCCAGGGTTTCCTCAAATGCATTCTATGGGATGCTAGTCTCTCAAGATGCTCTCTGAGAATAGGATTTACATGGTTTAAACACATTTGGAGAACTCTGTATACTATATCCCTCTCTTGTAGAGTCAGATTATACTTTAGCATAGTAAAACCTCTGCTATGTCAGAAAAGAAAACTGTTAACTGTATTTAGCCCAGACTTTCCTTCCACATATTGGATACAGAACCTTCCCTCCATTTTTTTTTAAACTAGTGCTATTTATGGCCCATTTTTAAAATGCCTCAAATCCTGATGAAGGGTAATATCTGTAGGCTCAGAATTCGAAGGGGAGGGGCAAATGGAGATTTCTAGTCTATCCTGTTTTCCATTTACCATTTCAACTCAACTTCAGACTCTCAGGACATTGGAATCTAGAAATAGATATTAATGTATAAACTTAAACTTTGTATCATGGTAATAAAAATAAAAATTGTTTTATTAAGGTAAAAAATTATCTCCTAAATGTGGGAGTGACTGTGGAAAAGAGAAAGCCCTTTGTATGGGTGTGTGGCCTGGAGGGATGGTAGAGGGGGTAAGGGTATGTGTGTGCATGTTCAGTCACTTCAGTCGTGTCTGACTCATTGCAGCCCCATGGACTGTAGCCCGCCAGGCTCCTCTGTCAATGGAATTCTCTAGACAAGAATACTGGAGTGGGTTGCCATGCCCTCCTCCAGGGGATCTTCCCAACCCAGGGATCGAACCTGTGTCTCTGTGTTTCCTGTGTCTCCTGCATTGGCAGGTAGATTCTTTACCTCTGAGTCATCTGGGAATCCCCTGACATAACTTTTATTGTGCTTTAAAGACAAGTTTAAAGCATATTTTTAATTGGTTTGGCTTACAAACTTCTGGTTAATTTATGTTAGTTTATGACATGAATTAAAAATCTTCAGTGAAATGCATACTAATAATGGTATGTAAAAGGCATGTCTTGGGGTAAGTATAATTTAGAGTGCTTATATCATAGCTCAAAGAATGAGAAAAGGGTTTTGAACCTGTGTGAAAGCACTTTTGATTGAGAGACAAGTCAAGTTGCCATCTCTCCTTCATGATACTCTCATGAAGTATCTGAAGTATATCTCATGAAGTATATTGGCCTGTGAAAGAATCTACAGCTCAATTTGGACTTAACCAGAACCCATCACTCTATCTATTATAAAATATGGGGATTTGAACTAGGTGATTTGTAATTTCTCAGCCAATATTAACATTTTGTAACTTTATCCCTTAGATAGGTGTTGCAAACCACATATGTAAGCTCAAATTTTTCAGTAGCCACATTCTAAAAAGAAATTTATTTATTTCCTTTATTCTGGCCTCACTGGGTCTGTTTTGCCCTGCAACGTGTGGGATCTTAGCTCTCCTACCAGAGATCGAACCTCTGTACCCTGCATTGGAAGGTGGATCCATAACTGCTGGACCAGCAGGGAAGTCCTGAGTCTCCACATTTTAAAAAAGTCAAAAGAAACTGATGAAATTCATTATATTATTTAATGTAATTAATTCAAAACATTAACCTATCAACATGGAATCCATTAAAAACATTACTGAGATTTTACCTTATGTTTTTAGTACTGAATCTTTGAAACCTATGTGTATTCTACACTCACAGCACATTTCAGCTCAGACTAGCCTTATTTCACACGCTCAGTTGCCACTTGGGCCTAGTGGCTCTCATATTTGGCTGCACAGCTGTAGACTCAGAGCATTAGAAAGACAAACTTTTCATCATTATTTGGTACCAGAGAGTAACTTTTTCTGCTTCTCAATGTTTGTTGTTTTATTATGTACTTCTAGGTGTCTAGTTACTGCCATTATCTTCAAGGAGGTTTCCATTAAATTATTGCTTACTAGGTTTTTCTCCTGCCTCTTTTCTGTTTTTCATTATGGAACAGTTTTCTTTAAGTGCAAACTTGTCATTTATGCTAGACTCTGTGTTGGATTTGTAACTTACCACTGCTGAGGATGACAAGCTTAACTGAATCCATTCATATTCTAATTTAGCGTCAGAACTCATGCTTCTGTAAATATCTCAGGGAAGTATATATATCTATATGTATATAGCTAATTTAAAAAAACCATTGTTTTCTGACTTGTATTATTATACCAATTAATTAGAGTGGCAATTTTAACAAACTGGAGCCTATGACTTAGATATTCTACATGCCTACATATGTCATATATAGGGCAGTACTTATAACTGTATATAGTTGAATGTATGTATGATGTAGATTTAAAGTCATAATTGCGCACTTAGGAACTGGCATTTCTAAAGTGATGTGTCCAAACTTCCATCAGAGTTAAAGCTCCTTCTTATTAATACTATATATTTTTCTGTGCTCTTATAAAATATTCATACTTTAGAGTAATGATGGTCCCTTCTTAGAGGAGAAATAAATATCTAGTTACTAATCCAATGTTCCCTGAGAAGCATTTGCTATTTATTTCCACATACACATAATTTAAAATAGAGTAATGCCTAAAATGTGTTTTGGGTACAGTACTTCTAAGTCTTAAAAATAGTCCCTTCTAAAAGGAAAAATGAATCTCAGGTTACTAACCCAATAAAACCTGAGATGCTTTTGCTGTGTATGTTCACATATATATCGCTTAAAATAAAGTACACCCTAAAATTTGTTTTCAGTGTCACATTTGAGAGTGAAAATGTGTGCAGGTGACCAAAACTCTGGCTTTAGTGGCACAAAAGTAAATCAGACCTGAAATACCATCAGATGTGTGTGTCTGTATATGAGAGAGACCTTTCTGGAACAGTCTGTGTCATGCATTTCAGAGCAGACATGGTAAATCATCATAAGCTGAGGACCACCACTGTGTTTATGGAGCAAAAACCCAGCTTTTCTTTGCTGAATAATAAATGATTGCAGGGCTGGAAGGGAGTCATGTGCTTCAGACTGACCAAAGACAAACTATCTTTGAGTCTAGTCTTCTTAATTCACCTGTACACATCTCACATTATTACTCAGGTGCTAAGCAGAAGTGCTTTTTGTCTTCAAGGCTGAAAGACCCTTTAGTTTAAATTATGAACCTTCTCTGGTTTTCTTTGAGAAAGTAAAATAAATGCTATAGTGGTTGCTAGTTGTAAAAAGTTGTTAAAATACACAAGTTCTGCCCCATTTCCAGTGAAATGCTGTGACTTAAGAATGCCTGTTTATTGTTACTTGGTGTGCAGCTGAGCTATGCAGGTAGATGTAATTGGATTCTCTTTCTCGTTCCTTTATGCATTTCATTATCACTTATGGGCTGTTTCAAAAGGCCAGAGTTGAAACAGCCTAAAGATTAGAGAGCTAAATAACTTTTAGAAACTTTTGCTGAGCAAGTGAGGTGGAGTGAGGAGGGTTGGAGGATATAGAATTAAGAAACTTCTCAGTATTAACAAATTTTTTACAAAAGAGAAATAGTTTCCAGAATGGGTTTGCTCCAAGACAGTCTGGAGAAAAGTTGTAATGTTATGCCAAATAAACACATATAAAATACTAAAACATGGTCTGAGCATAGGTTGGTTTGTGTTAATAGCTCATTTCCATTATCTGTCAAGTTAGATTTCATGCTCGGGCCATGACACACTGACAGCCTAGAGGTATTAGTAAGATTACAGGGGTGGCCATCTTTCATAGGACTGCGAGGCTGGGCAGTTGTTGAGCAAAACCAACTATTACTTGGATTTTAATTAATTGGACTTTTGAGAATTGTGACAACACATTTGAAGTCATGATTTATGGAAGAAAAATTTCACCTACTCGGTATTTAGAAGGTCTTTTTCTTAATGTTGATTGTATCAGACAGGCAGATGCGTGTATAACATAGAAGTTTAAGGAGGCACATGTTAATGTTATTGAAAGATTTAAAAATGCAGACACTTAGCTTTTGTTAGAATTACCATTGCTGTTATTTACCTATGACCCTATATATTATTGGCATTAATAACTGGCAAAATATGAGTTTATTTATGGTATACTTAGTTAAATTCAATGAATTACATTTAAAGTAACCACACATGCTTCTTTCTTTTTCTTTGTTAAAGGCTAATGGCTAGTAAAGGGCTTCCCTGGTGGCTTGGGCAGTAAAAAATCTGCCTGCAATGCAGGAGACCCCGGTTCAATCCCTGGGTTTGGAAGATCCCCTGGAGAAGGAAATAGCTACCAAATCCAGTATTCTTGCCTGGAGAATTCCATGGACAGAGGATCCTGGTGGGTTATAGTCCATGGGGTCGCAAAAAGTCAGACACGACTAAGTGACTAACATTTAATGGCTTTAGTAAATACAGAATTTATAAGGGAGAGGACTTAATTCTTGAATGCACTATAGTTTTAGAGTTGCCAAAGATTTTAACATTGTATTTTAATAATAAACTTTTACTATGTTAGTACAATGTGAAACACAGGAGTAAATTGGCATTTGCAAATGTGTTTCATTGTGTTATTTATAATTGTTTATAATAATTATATTTATTTATAATAATAAATGTATTATTTATAATAATAATATCATTCTCTTTATTTCTTGTTCTGAATCTAGTATTATCTGTTTATTCACAACATTCTTGAGGTATTCGATCATTTGTCTGATGCCTTTATCTTGTACTCACAGAAGTTTGAGTATCATCACTCTCAGCATGCATACATCACAGGAGTAGAGTGTACTTACATACATATGTTCATTCAAACTCCCTGAGTCTGAATGGTGAAACTTTTTTTGCCAGCTTTTAAAATTTAGGTATGTTCTTCACTATGATAAAATACATAACATAAAATTTGCCATCTCAGCCATGTTTACATGTATAGTTCAGTAGCATTAAGTATTAATATATTCACATTGTTTTGCAATCATCACTACCATTCATCTCTAAAATTCTTCTTGTCTTATAAAACTGAAACTCTGTGTGCATTAAATAATTATTCATCATTCATTCCCCTCCTTCCAGCCCTGGGCAACCATCATTCTGCTTTCTGTCTCTAGGAATTGAGCTACTCTAGGTACCTCATTGGAGAAGGCAGTGGCACCCCACTCCAGTACTCTTGCCTGGAAAATTCCATGGACGGAGGAGCCTGGTAGGGCTGCAGTCCATGGGGTCATGAAGAGTTGGACACGACTACACAACTTCACTTTCACTTTTCACTTTCATGCATTGGAGAAGGAAATGGCAACCCACTCCAGTGTTCTTGCCTGGAGAGTCCCAGGGACAGGGGAGCCTGGTGGGCTGCCGTCTATGGGGTCGCACAGTGTCCGACACGACTGAAGCGACTTAGCAGCAGCAGCGGCAGGTACCTCATATAAGTGCAATCATGTATCGTTTGTCCTTTTGTGCCTGGCCTGTTTCATTTAGTGAAGTGTCCTCAAAGTTTATCCATGTTGTAGAGTGTCAGAATTTCCTTCCTTTTTAAGGCGGCAGCTGCTGCTGCTGCTAAGTCACTTCAGTAGCGTTCGACTCTGTGTGACTCCATAGATGGCCTCCCACCAGGCTCCGCTGTCCCTGGGATTCTCCAGGCAAGAATACTGGAGTGGGTTGCCATTTCCTTCTCCAATGCATGCATGCATGCTAAGTCGCTTCAGTCGTGTCTGACTCTGTGCGACCTTACGGACAGCAGCCCACCAGGCTCCTCTGTCCACAGGATTATCTAGGTAAGAATATTGGAGTGAGTTGCCATTTCTTTCTCCAATTTAAGGCTGAATAAGATCCCGTTGTATGTATATACTACATTTTGTTCATCCATTCATCTGTTGATGAACAGTTGGGTTGTTTCCACCTTTTGGCTGCTGTGAATAGTGCTGCTGTGAACATGGATATAGAAATATTTCTTCTACTCCATGCTTTCAGTTCTTTGGGGCCTGTGCCCAGAAGTGGATTCACTGGATCATACGGTTGAAGTTTGTTTTGAATAGGCTAAAAATGAGATATTATCACTTGAGTCCATAGTACCAATTCACATTTCTACTTTCTTTTGTAGCAATATTCTTAACTTCAGAGTTTCACTTTCTTCTTTAAATAAAGATAACTGTCCTCATTACCCAGTAGTTTTGAGATGATTATGGAAACATTTTAGAGGCAGAATGAATAACCATCTCCTATTACACTCACATGTAGTCCTTAAAAACTAAAAATAGCAATCTGGATCAAAAGGGAGAAGTTTTATTATTTGGTTTGATTTTGGTTATCCTAAGAAGGTTGGCTGGGAAGGGCACTCCTGGAGAAAGGAACCTGGAGAAACAAACATGATTTGGCATGTTCATGACAAAGCATGATATATTTCAGTTTGAAAATTAGAATTGATTCACACAGCAAAAACGAATAATGATGGGATAATCAGCGGCAGGCAATGGACCTCATTTTAGGACACTCAGTTTTGGTTCTCTGTTTTGGCTCTGAAGTAATTAATGTTCATTATACTTGAAAATGATGGGAGATGCAATGGCCTGAGAGAAAGAGAGAAAAGTGGAATTTATCATTGCTGTTGAGGCCACTGGTCAACTCAGTGGGCTTAGAAATACGTTACCAATATGCAGTGGTTTTCCTGGGGATTAACTAGGGTGGTCATAGTCACTTGTCCATGCTTGTGTCTGGGTGGGCTGCTGGGAGCCCCACCCTTCTGATGTTGGAACAGATGGCTTTCTCCTCAGGCTGTCTGTCTGAGAGAGAAAAAAAATCCTGTCACCATCTGCCATGTAGCGTCATACAAAGTGTGCTCTTCTCCACCATGATGATTTCCCAAGTCCTAACCATATCTCACATCTCAGCTACCTCCTTCAGGAAGTCTTCCTTGATACCATCTTCCTCAAATCCCCTCCTTGAGCTAGAGGCAAGTGCCTTCCTCTGAATTTCTATGACAGACTATCTGCACCCACTGTGGCTATTGCTTTTTTCTACTACTTGTCCCCATATCCTTCCCTCGAATTCATGGCAGGCTCTTGATCTTTCATCCTTGTCCGTGTCGCACAGCTGGGCCAAGATCCCAAATGTGGATAGGCTTTAGGACGTGATCCTGGTAATTGACATCTGGGGACAGAAACCCTTATCTCTGGTCACTCTTAGGCAAAGTCACCTGAAAAAGTACAGAGATGGCCACAAGGCCATGGTTCTGTGATGTGACTGGAGCAGGGTTAGGGAACAGGATGAATTTAGAATTTCAAAGGGATTTGGGGTGTCCTTCACAGGAAACTTTCTCTTGCCAGTAAACTTGACCATCCATGTGTCCGTTTGGGGTCTGTCTGTCCATTCCCCTGTTGGCGCTGTGCCCTTGGCTATCCCAGAGAGAAGGAGGATTCTACTGTAGCTCCACCAATAAACCTGTGTCTACCTGCAAAAAATTTCCAATGAACTTCTTATTTTTCTCATAAATTTAGTAGTAACCATATCAAACAGTATAAAGAGTCAATGACTATTTATTTTCTCAATCAATTAATCACATTTGTTGTGAAGAGGTTTCCTAGTCAGCCAAAGGACACTTGCTCACTGGAAGGCCAAGACGTATGGTCTAGGACATGAGTCCGGTTCTATGTTTTGAGAAACTACCCTGACCTGATTTGGCAGAGCTCTGAGGTTAGGTAGTGTATGTGTTGTACGGAGCCAGGGGAGTAATGCTGCTCTGAATGTGGGTTGTCCGGCAGTTCCCTGCAATTTCAGGAGAACCAGAGTTGCAAGGGGATCACTGATCTTGTTCTCTCTAGTATTGCAGCAGGGCAGTACCAACCCTCCAATAGTGTGATACATGGAATAGTTCATCCATGTGCTCTGAAATAAACTTCTAGATGTCTAAGACATAAGACAAACCAATTATGTTAGCCAAAGTATCAGTTTTTAAAGTTGAGCATCAGTACAGTAATATAGGATAAGCCTTAGCACCTCATTAGGTGCAAGATGTCATCAGGTTAATACAACAAGATGAAAACGGGTTGCTCTCCATGATTAAAAATGAGGGGGAAAGGTTATTAATAAGAAAGACTGTGTATATAAATCTTTCTCCACATGTATTAGTTAAAAATTAAAATAGCTTCCTTAAACAGTATAAAACAAGGGCTTCCCTTGTGACTCAGCTGGTGAAGAATCCACCTGCAATGTAAGAGACCTGGGTTTGATCCCTGGGTTGGGAAGATCCCCTGAAGAAGGGAAAGGCTACCCACTCCAGTATTCTGGCCTGGAGAATTCCATGGACTGTATAATCCACAGGGTTGCAAAGAGTCGGACATGACTGAGTGACTTTCACAAAACAGTGTAGCTGCTTGATAAAGCAAAGCCGACCTGGAGTAAATTATGGAGTACTTGCACTTTAGTAACCTAAGTTATGCAATTATGAAAAAGTTGACTCCTCACCTACCGTAAGATCAGTCTTGATTTGACTTTAGTATGATTTGATCCTTCTTTGTCTTCATCATAAGATAATTACCAACCATTCCAAGAATAACAAAAAATAAGGAGATCAATGCAGTCCTTGGAATACTGATAGGGACAGTGAACTAAAATGAATTTCCTAGTGTAGAAAAATATAAGAAAACTTTTCTTTTTGGAAATCATAGAATCTCCCAACTGGAAGAGATCATTGATTCACTTGGGGAACTTAATTGATGTCTTACACTCCCCGATAAGTTTTAGGAATTCTGCCTTTACTTGCTTGCATTGGATTGGGGAGCACATTGCCTTCTAAGGCAGAAGTTCTCCACCAGAAACATACCGTACCTAGTTCCAAAAAATAATAGAAGGTAGGGCTCAACTTTAAATATGTCCTTCCCCTAAACATGCTGAGAAGGAAAAATAATTATAACTCTGCATTTAATACTGACATTTGAAAATTCCACATTTAATGTTAAGTAGTGTTTGGTGACTTATGTCCCAAATACAGACAGCACTTCACAAACAGCCTGTCACTTGAGTTCATAAAAATTCTTTGCTTGACAGAGAATAGACTAGTGTGACCAGGTTTGGCAGAATTTATCAAGGGAGAAGAAAATTGCACAATCCTTGTTTTTACTGTTATATTTTTCACCACAGCTAGTCATATTCCTTACTTCCATCCCGCCTCTCCAAAATTTTTTTAGTCCTTGCATAAAATTAAAATTGTAACTTTTGGCTGTACACTTAAGTTGAATTACCCCAGATACTTTTCATTTGTCTTCTTTTCAGAGGTGTGTGATAGAAGGCATAGATTGAAATAATTAACATGTGTTCTTTTCTCAGTCTGGTAAATGACTCTTCTACTGCCTTCTCCACTAGGTGCCAGCACAGCACTGCTCCCTGCTTGTGTTCATTTCTGGTTATTTTAGCTAATCCTCCAGACTCCTGAATAACGTGGATTTTGCATGTACGGTGTACTCTTGTTTGGTTGGTTTGGTTTAGGTAATTTTGACTAAATTGAATCAAAAAGAGTCTCATTAGATTGGTTTTCTAAGCCCTAAGAATTTCACCTTCAAAAATTATTCAAGGTATGATGAATTTGATACCAGCAGCAAGGTCTTTTATTTTTAGTCTGAGCTCTTGCTTACAATCTCAATATTAATTGTGGGAGAATAAATAATAGTCAAAATAATTAAAAACTAAGCAATCATATAAATAAATAATTTTAAAGCTGGATGGTATATATCTAAAGTAATAAAAATAAAATTGTAGATGGTTACTGGTTTTGTTATTCAAGAAGTAGTTTTTAGTTTGCTACAGTTATTCCTCTCTCAATGTTGTGTATGTAATTTAATGTGTCATTTGTTTTCTTTCACCCAAGTACATGTTTACAATTTATTTGAAGTAATTCTTACACATTCAGAATGAAGATAAAACCATATTTACACTCATTCTTTTAAAGTAGTCCATGTATGTAACAAGCTTCAAAATTATGTATTTAAGCACATTATTGTTCCCCTACTATCATAGATTTCATTATTTTTAATTAATTTTAAAAATAAAAACCTTGAATTTTTCAATAATTTGCAACTGTAATAATAGAAAGTAAAAATTATTCTATGAACAAAAGCAGTTATATTTAATTTTGTATATCCTAAGCTATGGAAGGAAGCACAATAAAAAATTACATGCTGTAACTAAATGTATACCACAGATCTTCTATCTAGAAAATATCATCAAAAGTGCACATTTTTAAAAATTTTATTTTTTTATTGAAATATAGTTGATTTATAGTGTTGTATTAGTTTCAGGTGTATAACAAAATGATTTGGTACTATATATGTGTGTATATGTATATATGTATGTACATACACTTTTTTCCAGGTTTTTTTCTGTTATAGGTTATTATGAAATATTGAGTATAATTCCCTGTACTGTATAATAGGTCCTCATTGGTTATCTATAAAATGCAAATTAATGTGGTGAAAATATTTATTTAAATGTTGGAAACTATATGATTCAAGATTTATATCAAAATTATATTAATTTCAAATTTATTTGATGTAATTATCTTGATAATATAAGTTTAAGCTATAGTCAATACTATTGTTGCCATCATTCTTACTTTTTTCTAAATGTCAAATACATAGTCAAAACATTCTCTGTACAATTTTTTGCAACATGATGTTTGAAAATAATGAAAACCATAAAATGTTGACTGCCTATGCTGTGTATTTAGGCTAATGGGGCAGTTGCATTTCTAAAATGTGAGATGACTTTTTCCCCCTGTTTTATGGTATATTATAGGATAGGATCACTGCTGTTACTGATCACACACATTGTAGAAAAGACCACTGTGTGATCCCAGAGTTTGGTTTGATGCTGCTTAGTATCAATATTTTGAGTAAAGCTTGAATTATTCAAATATCAGGAAGCTTCCGGACCTATGTAGGTATAATACATCCTGCATAATTCTGTTTCTCCATTCTGATGGTTTCTTTTAATCTGTAGAAGTACTTTTGTGACAAGAAAAAAAAGGAAAAGAAAAGCAATGAAATATTGTTTAATCTGAAACAGAGGTTCTTAAGTTCAGTCTCAGAAGCAAGATCAAATGTCCTATCCCGTCATTCTATATCTGTAATTCTTTCACAGTACTTTTCTTGAGTTTCTCAGATCAGCCCAAATCCTGGTTGGAATACTGTATTGTGTCCTTTTTTAGTATCAGACAATCATAGTATGGTCAGCGTCCTATCCAACTTCAAACATGGTCATCTGTAAGTTTGAAGTTCTTTGTTCCTGTGAACTTCAATAAAAGATTTCAGTGTTGAATTCAACCCAGACCACAGAATGATTAAATTCATTGTTTTTGATATGTTTTTTTGCATGGGAAGATATTATGTAATTGAGTTGCTTCCATCTTTGCAATTTATTTTCTTTAAAAAAAAAGGTTAGGCTATTAACTATATATGGCAATTAAAGAAAAGTGTACTGAATGTCCTGGCAACCCAGCACTTTTTTCTGTGTTTGATTTAGGCGTCTGTAAAAGCACACCACTCATGCCTTTATAGTTAAAATGCTGTCATTTCCACCATAAACTCCTATTTTTAGGAGTTTTGGTTTATAACTCAACCGTTAAAAAAAAAAAAAAACTATATTCAGATTCGTGTATTCTTCTTTTAATCTGAGAGAAAATTTTACTAAAATCTTGAAATCATGGCAGTTTCATCATTTTAAATTTGGAAGAAACCAAGTGAAAAAAATGTCAGTGGTTTTGAATGCATTTTTTTTTGTTCTTTTTCATTAGTTATATGGGAAAATATGTTTTAATATATTCATTCAAAGAGACGGCCAGGGTTAGTTTTTTTTTAAGTTGTAAATATGAATTCTCTATCAAGCAGATTTCCTTCTGTGAAGGGTTTCATGGCAATATGACTGAAAAGCATATATTCACGTACATTGATTTTAAAGTTTAAAAGTTTTTGAATTTAAGTATAATTATGAAACTTTTACAATAAATATTTTTGAGTATACATGTAAAAATTTCCGATTAGATTCTCTTTTTATAAAACCATGTGGGAAGGTAGGTATCTACAGAGCTAAGGTAATTTTTAAAATCTGCTTCTGTACCCTGTGGAGAGCTACTGTAGGTGACCCAGATTTCTTTAGGAAAGTCTGAAGTACAAAATGATACTAAGCATAAAAAAAGAAAACACAATAATCAGAAACCAGATTTCCTTATTTCTTACAGTTCACGTTCTTAGTCACTAAAAGTGTCCATGTTTTCTGTTTATTCATTTACAATTCTAGGTAAGTGTTGCTAACAGTGGCTGATCCTTTAAATTTCCCTGTGTCTTCTAAATCTGTTTTTTCCCTTTTGCTAAATCCATAAGCAAAGCTGTACATATACAACTTATTTATGTATGTATGTAAATACTGAATATTTCCCCCTTGAGGAACCTATTAATCTATTTGCTATAAAATACATTTTCTTAAAACAGCTTCTTCACATACAACGGTGGGAGGCAGATTATCGTGAAAGAGAGAGAAAGGAGAGAGACTGGATTGGTTTTGAAAGATCTGACAAAGCTCAGGTAACCTGGCAATAGTATATCAGAAAGATTTAGGTGGACAACAAGAAGATTATGGAGATGAGAAAGAGGGGCATAAGTCATGTTTACTCAACAGAACCACTTAACAAAAATGCTGTCCTAACAATCAATGTATGTGAATATATTCTTTTCAATCAGATTGCCATGAAACCCCTCACAGAAGGAGATGTGCTTGATAGAGAATTCATATTTACATTTTCCTCCTCTGGATCCAACTTACTGGTTTAGGAAGAAACAAGCCGCCCTCCTTCGCTTCTTTGAAACACAGAAACATGGTTTTCTTATGTTTTTCCATAAATGAATCTGACAAACTTAGATATACTAAAAATTGTTACAAGTTATCTGGGAAACAGAATTTTGCAACCAAATTCACTATTAAGCAAACTCTGTTATATGAAATTCCACCTCTACACAAGAGATGTGTTTGAAGGAATTTCATTGATTATACACAGATTCATAATTTAAGTAGTAAATTCTGTTAATGTACTTAAAACATGATTAGATTTGCAAAAATTTGGTTTACATAAAACTTTAGAAAGCTAAAAGTGGTGAACAAATCTATTATTATCTAAGCACAAGAACATTAAATCTGAATATAATATAGGTTGATCTATTTCCATGATGCAGTGAAAGAAATAAATTTATGTTTAAGTAAATTTGTTTAACTCATCATATAAGCCATCTATATATGTATATGTGTGTGTGTGTGTGTGTGTGTGTGTGTGTATACACACAACCCAACTTGACTGTTTTTCATCAGGTTCTTGTTTAGAAGTTTATGAGATTAACTGATTGCTTAAAGAGCCAAAAATTTCTTCATGGTTGATCCTGTTTGATCATTAAAATGAGTAAAATAACCAGATGTGATCTTTGTGATTAAATTGGATTGGCTGTGCAATGATCCCATTGATTGTTGGCAATCATTTATTATTATGTATTGAAAAATAAAAATCAATCAAGCAGAAGAAAGCCAATGTGATACCAAATTTAGACAAATGTTGAGTAGGATGCAGAATAGAAGGGGATGACACGGAGGTGCCAGGGATCCAACCCTCTGCTCCTCTAACACTATCCAGAGTCTGACAGTCTCCAATAAAGTACTTTGCCCCGATGCACAAACAAGGTGGTCTTGCCCTTGTGAAGAGATGTGTCATTTGATATCAAGCAAACCTGGCTAATTAGAGTCCTACATCAATAGACTCCTGTGGAGTCTTGGTCAAAGCCCAGGGCACTATCCACCCTGTGCATGAAGATCTGATTGGTTGCCATCTATCTTTAAATCAGCTTCTAGGTGTTGTCAGGAGAAGGCTTCTGTAAGAAAGATAAAGTAAAAAAAAACAACAACAATTTAACAGTCAAACCTATATATACAGTTTAACAACATGTTTTCAGGGGTGTTTGAGAAAATAAATCAGGAATAGAAGTATAGACTGCTCAGGCCTCATCACAGCAGTTTCCTGGGCTCTCAAAGGAAACAACAAGCCAGATATAATTGGTCCCTGGGGAAAAAAATAAATTCAAATAATCATAATAATAAAGTGTTCTCTCCAGAAAATGTATGAAATAATAGGTTAATTTTAAACGTAAACATGTTAGTTAACCCATGCTTGGTTAGTATATAGTTTTATTTCTTGGCCATGCATGAGAAACTCAACCATTAAAACAATAACAAGAAAGAGTCTTTTTCCTCTGTGCCGAGTTTTCTGTTCTTTCTGACCACATGGCCATTGGATTTGCTTTGCTCTCTGCCCAGATTGCTGCTCTGGCTCCTTGCATGACTAGCTCTTTTTCCATTTAATAGAGTGTTTTTATCTATGATAATTTGTCCTCCCTCTGCCCCATTACTCTGTCATTTGTTTTCTTCATGATTCAAAATGAAGTTGACACGGTTTCCTTTATTTTTTCCTACTCTCCACATCTGTCCACTCCCAATTAGCTCAAGTGGGAATACCACTTCTTGGGAGGGGGGCTTTTTGGTGGCTCTGTTCTTCCTAGAAGCCCCCTACACTGTGGGATGATGTGGGGCAAGGTGGGACAGTGTGTCTTCAGCATCCACCCAGTTTATTCAGACAGAGTCGTTTCTACAGTGCAACTGCAGGATTTTGTCCAGCAACAGGCATTCAATCAACTAGCAAAAGAAAACTTAGCAGTGCTCTGAGAAGGAAGCACATATTTAGCAAATTCTCCTTGCCTTTTTTTTTTTTGGTCTCTCAAGCTGAAATGTAATACCTATCTGTCCTTGTTGTATCAGAGAAAGAGTTCTGACTATGTCCTTGTACCTCCAGTTGCTGCTGCTATAAATGAACCTCAGGCAGCATGAAAATACAAGCAGCAGGGCGGAGGGGAAGCATTATACTTTGATCTCCCCCTCTTTTAAGCATTTATTTTGTTTCTACATGAAAATCAAAGTTTGTAATTCTAGGATACCAAACAGAAATTGTATGGTTTTTCTTTTGGATAATCTAAAAGGAGAAAGTGGAAAAAATAAAAGTGATATGAAAACTATCATATTGACACGCCCCCTCCCAAGAAAAAGCCTCATATGTATACCTTTATTACTATTCCTGGTATTTCTGCTGACTAAAGAACAAGAAAAATAGATCTTGCCTTCCACATGTGCTTTGGACAGACCTATAGCTAAAAATCCTTAGGAAAAGATTCCCAGAGAGTCTTTGGGTGATTTCCATTTATTCTGAGAAGTTCTGGACTGTTATTATCACCTTACATTGTCAATACTTCTATCACAAAGCAGTTCCCAAACATGGAAAAATTGTCAGAGGCTTTGGAAGCTAATGCAGTGTTAGTAATCATTTAAAGGGCTTATCTATCTGCCTTGAGCAGCACAGAAACTGAGAAAAGGCAAACAGTACAAACGCTGGCCAGGGTATGGGAAATGGAGACGGGACATGGGAGGGGGGATCATGAAACGCATTCCAGTCTGCTTGGTCCTTCACAAATCCTAATGAGATAATAGCTCATCCAGTCAAGCCCATTCCTTACTTTCAGGAAATGCCACACAGGTAAATGAAGAAATTATTTGAAGAGGGATCATGATGGGTGTGGACTGTTTGTGATTCAGCTTGGGAGAAATGTAGATGCTAAAGATTTCTTTAAGCCTGACTAGGATTGATTTCCCCTGATGGGCTTCTCTCAACTTCTGTGATTGTTGGGCTGAGGTTTGCAAAACTGATGGTACCCATAGATAAAAACCCAGTACCAGTAGCTGAAGGAACTGTGGAATAATTTACCCTAGAGTTACTATTCCACCATTTAGAGACCAATTGTCTCTTTCTTGATATCCAAACTAGGCAGAATTCTACTCTTTAAACTCTTAGGACTCTCTAAGGTGGCCCTTTTAAAAACAGAGGATCTAAATGTATTTGTCTTTTAAAAGGAAAGCTTAAAAATGTTATTTTACAGTCTGAAATTTAAAAATGATAAAGATGAAAAATCTATGACCTTACTTTTTTCAGAGGGGCGTGATTAGGAGCAGAATCTCAGAATTAGATATAAACCATATTTATTCTGATAGTACTTGAAGGATGTCCTCCCGCTACTTCCAGTGTTCTTTACTAGGTTTGCAAACAGTGCTTTATTCTGTTTCAAACATACTGTAGTCTGATATATTGCAGGGGATGGAAGAGAGGAAAGAAAGTGAAGGTCGCTTAGTCATGTCTGACTCTTTGCAACGCCATGGACTATACAGTCCATGGAATTCTCCAGACCAGAATACTGGAGTGGGTAGCCTTTCTTTTCTCCAGGGGATCTTCCCAACCCAGGGATCGAACCCAGGTCTCCTGCTTTGTAGGCAGACTCTTTACCAGCTGAGCCACAAGGGAAGGCCAAGAATACTGGAGTGGGTAGCCTATCCCTTCTCCAGCAGATACCCCAGCCCAGGAATCGAACCAGGGTCTCCTGCATTGCAGGCAGATTCTTTACTGAGTTATGAGGGAAGCCCACAGTGAGGAAATTTGGAGTTAAATCCTCTAACCAATCAGACATTAAAGAATGACAATAATGAAATAATGTGGATTTATTTCACTAAGATGTGATGAATGTAGATATTAGATGTCTCCCATATGAGCCTGTTTGTGTTTACAAAATAATTTAGTTCTCAGGACTAACTGAGAAAGAAAATCATAGTGTGCACAGAGGCATCATCTTTCACATAGTCCAGGTGAGAGAATCCTTTGAAAACAGTTACCATATTAGAGTCAGGGTTGGAGAACAGAAGGCCCTCTCAAGTCAGGCTCTCCGTTAGGTCCCACCCCCCACCATTTGGCAACAGTTTGCTCTGTGTCTGGATGAGTTGAAATGGAAAGATGTGAGGAACTGAAATTTAATTATGATTCAAAATTATCCTTTTAGGAGATATCTGTGAAACATTAAGGTGCTTAGCAAGAACATCATTTGAAATACTATGTAGGCAGCTAGAAAGTCTACACTAGTTCAAGACTTTAGGATCCTGAAAAGTTGTTTGGAGGTGTCAGTGGCAGAATATGGATTTTAGACTGAATTGAGAGCCTTCTGGGATCTCTTGAATTATCTTCCCTATTTAAAATTTGCTGATAGACTAGAGTCTTGGTGATAGGCCTCAGGAGAAAGAGGGGAGAACCATGAGGTTTTTGCTGCTGATATTTATTTATTCGGGCCTCCCTGTGGCTCAGATGGTAAAGAATCTGCCCACCCGGGTTTCATTCATTCATCAGGGGTAGTTCTAGGTATGGTATGTTGTTTGAAGTATCTTGTGGAATGAAGCTCATAAAAGTGAAAAAGTAGCAAGGCTACTAAGATGGAAATGGTGCCAAGAAAATGTAGGACGTGCTTTTGTTGTTGTTTAGTCACTAAGTTGTGTCCAACTCTTTTGTGATCAAATGGACTGTAGCCCACCAGGCTCCTCCGTCCATGGGATTTCCCAGGCAAGAATACTGGAATGGGTTGCCATTTCCCTCTCCAGGAAATCTTCCTGACCCAGGGATAAAAACCTGTGTCTCCTGGATTGCAGGCAGTTTCTTTACCACTGAGCCACATAATAAATGTTAAATAAATCTTAAAAGTTTTGGGGATAAAAGACACTAAGCATACAAAAAGTTTCAAAATCTTAGCTCCTCTACTGTGTGCGTGTGTGTGTGTATAAAATCTAATTAGAGTGCAAGAGTGAGATTTTTAACAATTGTATTTTGTAAACTAAAAGCCAAATTGTGCTATCTTCTTTTCACCTTGTAAGTCTTGGAGAATTAGAAGTTAAGTGGAAATGGCATAGGGACTAGTATCATTAATTTCTGTCAGTGGTTGGTAGCTGGTGATTTATAGCTTTAATATAGATGAAGAGTTAATTCCCAAGGGATTTTATACTTTTAATATTTTTTTATCTCCCAAGATAAAACAGATACAGATTTGTTGTAAGGGAGAATTTGAGTCTAAGAATTTTAAGACTCTAGAATTTGTTACTCAGAAAGTTGTGTAACTCACTAGAATTTGTGGACTTACTTTTGCTTAGATACTTTAATTATTAGAGAGTCACCTTTCTTAAGAGATTTATTCACCTTTGAAATAAAGTATGTGAGGTTCCCTGGATTATATTTAATAGAAAAGGTATAGTTTTGCCTGAGATTTAGTCAGTGGTTCTCTACTTATTTCCTTAAAGATTAATAGCAGTGTAATTTCCACTTTTTATCCAAATAAGCTTCTTTTTAAAACAATTTGGGTTTAAACAAATATGAATTTGAAAAATACTCTTTCAGCACTTAAAAAAATTTAAACTTCGGTATTTTTCTAACTAATATTTTCCCTTTATTTATTTTCCTGGAAAGCTAGCTTGTAGTCAAAACCCATTTCTAAAGATTTGCTTTAAATGTTCAGCCATTCTTAGCATCAGAGAACCTAATGATGCTAAAATCTTAGGACCCAAATATCTCCTCACCCATCTCTTCTATTCATTTCCTCTTTAGGAAACTAAAGGAAGAATTGTAAGTAAAGTTAAAAGAAACTCCAATTTGCTCTCTTTTATCCTCTCATCTACAGCACAGAAGCAGAAAGAGAAAGAAATACTATGGTGTTGCTAAGTCCATTATTTCCCTATTCGTGAAGCTTTCCATCTTGGGACTTGAGAAGGGTACTGAATTGCATTCTGATTCCTCTTATTGAGCTTGAAGGTAGTTCTAATGTGGAGGTGGATGAAGGTTTTATTAGTTTAGCTTCTCTGTTTGGTATTAGTGCCTATCTTAGCTTTGGGTGCTTGCTAAGTTGCATCAGTCATGTCAGACTCTATGCAACCCTATGAATCGTAGCCTGCCAGGCTCCTCTATCCATGGGATTCTCAAGGCAAGAATACTGGAGTGGGTTGCCATTCCCTTCTCCAAGGGATCTTCTCAACCCTTGGAGCAAACCTGCGTCTCTTACATCTCCTGCACTGGCAAGTGGGTTCTTTACCCCTAGTGCCACATGGGAAGTTCTTAGCTTTGGGTATGTTTAGCCAAAAAATGTTCATGAGAAGTTGTCTTCTTCTAGGGCTTGGTGACTCAGATGGTAAAGAATCTTCCTGCAATGCAGGACACCCAGGTTTGATCCCTGGGTTGGGAAGATCCCCTGGAGATTGGAATGGCACCCCACTCCAGTATTTCTGCCTGGAGAATTCCATGGACAGAAGAGCCTACAGTCCACTGGGCTGCAAAAGAGTCGGACACAGCTGAGCAACTAACACACCTCCTTGGGCCTGGATATTTTATAATAGAACTTTTGAACAAAACCTAAGTAAAGCTTTTGCGCAAAGACAACTGATTTCCATTACAGTCAACCTCTCAAGATTAACAACTGGCTCTGCTATTGAAGTTGACACACATCAAATACCCTTGTGTGCAGGTGTCCCTGTTTTGTCATTGGAGAGCTGGTAGCATAATCTTTAGGGGATGCGTGATCCCTAACAGTGAGGAATTTCTCTGAAAGCTGCCACCAGTTAAAGATTCATTTTTAAAATCCAAGAGTGGTCAACCCAGGTAGGGCTCATGCTTTCCTCCCCAGCTTTATAGGCACAAAGTAAACATCTTGTAAGCTCTGTCCTGTGCAAGAAACCATCTTTTATTAGTCATGCACTTTTAATTCCAGTTTTAATTTTAGTTTTTAACTGTATCTGATTAGGGGTGTGTCCTGATTTTAGTTATTCAATTCACCTTACTTTCATTTTGGGATTTAAACTTCCATTAGAATAACTACAGTAGGCTTTTAACTTTAATGTAATTTTATGTAATGCTACCAAATAACAATACCTAATATTTATTTAGTGCTCTTTCTTAAGGCTTGAAGTATTTAATGTGCTTTTACTTATTTAATCCTTATCCTGTGAAGAATATTACAAGTAGGCCTTATTATCTCCATTTTATAGGTAAAGAAATGGAGTCATGAAGTAGTCAGGGAGTTTGTGGATGTTCTGAGTTCCAAGTGCACTTACGATGATTTTTCAGTTTCCCTGCCTTCCCTTCTCAGGGGACCTTGTTGCCTTGCAATATACTATAAATACATTATACAGTGTATAGTTTTACTATTCTCAGGCCCATCAAGTTTAATGGGGTAGCCTGGCATGGTTCCTAGAGCAGGATCGTGTACATGATAAATATTACTTTAGAAGTTGATGGATTTTGGCTTGGACGTGCTTTACAGTTAACAAATGTAACAAAAGGGAACATGTGCCATTTTGTTTCTCTAGCACCTAATGTGGTGCCTGGCATATAGTAGGCACTCAACAAATATTTGTTAAACGAAAACACCTCATTAAAAAAGTAGCAGGATAAAGAACCAGACTATTAAGACAAATAAAAGGAAGTACTACTTTACTCAGCAGGAAGTGCTTAAATAGGACAACCTATCTCCACCATAAATCCTTTGGTTCTTGTTGAGGATCAGCTGCTGATCTGGGTAGAATGTAGCTCCAACCAAGTGTTTTGACTTACAGAGTTATTGATCTTAGAGCTGAAAGGGCCATTTGAAATCATTTAAGCCTTCTCTTCAAAAAACATTTTTAATAGAGGAGGAAATTGAGGTTGTATTTCATTTTGCCTTTTAGAAACAGAAATTACCAGACAAATTTACTTTTAAATTGTTTCATTGAGTTATCTGGGAGGCATATATTTTTTCTTACTTATATGGAAATTTTTGCCAGATTGAGGTGCAGAAAGTTTAATGACTCTGGGATTACATGGAGACTCTATGGCATAATCCAAAGGAATTCTGTTTCTTGGCTATTTCATAGCAAATGGAGACTATTGTCAGAAACATCTCTTTCAAAATATCATGTCTCATATTACAAAACATCTCTAATTAGCTCAAAATGCATGGTAAAATTCTCAAAAATCCTTGACAATTAGTTTAACTTTAATTTGCCACCACCACAGAATGACACAGAGCAAAATTCTGAGAAGCATTCTAGTTGCCACTCATTATATACAGTTAATAAACCTTGTGAATTCTAATTCCATGTCTTTTAAATTTGTCTGAATTACTCCATTAGACTCTTAACCACACCTCTCCTTTCTATATCCCTCCTTTAAACAATTTCCCACAACTAAGGTTTCTAATATATAACCCCACTGTTGGCTATTCTGGTTTATATCTTGTGATGACTCCGCATTGCCTACACAATTCAGTATAATGTCCTTCTCAGAACCTCCAATCTTCTGGCTTCTGACCATCATACCAGCCTCACATTCTGCTATTCAGAGTGTAAAGCATTCACCACATTGATTTATGTGTGCTTCCTGAACTCTCTACTTCTACATTTTTGCGAAAGCTTATCCATCTGCTAAGATACTTTTCTCTCCACTCTATCTGCTGGATTATCCTCATACTTGTTATGGTGACCTCTGACAAGCTTCTCATTTGCCTCTAGTTTGAACTGTGTGCCCCTCCTCAGAGAAACAGCTTTATACTCACAGTTGGAAGTAATATTTATGATTTTCACTGCATAAATGAAAATATCATGGCTTTCAATAACCCATTTATTTCCCTCTAGGAATGTGTTATTGAGGCCTGATATGTGTCAGGTGTCATCGCAGTCTCCCTTGCTTTACATAAGGGACTCAGGAAATTAACTCAAGGTGCACTGAACTCACAAGTGGAAAAGCAAATGAGTCCATGGGAGTCTGAAGGAGAGATGTCAAAATTAGATAGACAAAATGGCTGAGTCCCTTTGCTTTTCACCTGAAACTATCACAACATTGTTCATCAACTATATTCCAACACGAAATAAAAAGTTTAGTAAGAAACAGCAACAAAAATTCAAAATTATGAGAATAATTAGATAGGCCAGTTCAGGGAAAACTTCCTAAAAAGAGGTGATTTTTGAGCTGAATTTCAAAGAACAAGTAGGAGTTAGACAGCAGAGGGATGCATGTTATAAGCAGAATGCAAAGCATTTGGATAAATCAATGCAGAGGTATCTAACTCCTTTGATGGCTACAAGAGGTTTAATTTGATAGGAGGGACATATGAGGAGATGGTAGGGGATGAGACTTGAGAGGCAGGAGGGTATGCCTGAACATAAAGACCCTCATGTGTTAGATTGAGGAATTTAAAATTCATGTAACAGTTACTAAGAGCCATTGAAGGATTTTAGATAGAAAGATGAGAGGACTTTGCTGTAAAAAGATTATTAGGATAATAATGTGAAAGGTAGATAGCTATGAAGTGGGTTTAGAGGGTCTGAGGGAAGTGATATTGTGTCATTTAGACGAGAAGTTCAAATGTCATATAAGGCAATGACAATGTGGATGAGGAGGAGTACTTAGAACCAGGTGATATTAGGAGGGTAAACTGGAGAACTTCGTGATTGGATGAGGGGCCTGAAAGAATGGGAAGGGTTTAACATGACTCAGTTTTCTGATTTTAGCAACTTGTGGGAAGGTGAACATTAGTTTGGTTCCCACTTTATTCTAAAATCTCACTGTTTCTTTAAATGTTCAACAATAGAATAATGTTAAATGTTTTTCTTAAAACCTGACTATTGGTGGTTTTATGCTGTGTTTTTTAGCTTGCCAGAACTGAATGGCTTAAGACAACAGTTTATTAATATTTATTCTGTTGGCAATGGTTTGATAAACTCAGCAAGGTGTTTCTCACTTGGGGTGCAGCTAGATGCAGGTGGGGCTACAGTAATCTGAAGGCTTCTACACTCACATATCCGATTCCAAGCTGGAAGGACTGGTTGCACATTTCTCTCTCAAGAGGCCTCTGTGTGTGGCTCTGTTGGGTTTCTACACAGCATGGTACTTTGAACTTCTTACAGAGTGGTTGCTTCCCCCAGAAGTGATTGTTCCGAGAAGCCAAGTGAGAGCTGCAAGTCTTCTTAGAACCTAATCTGAGAAGTTATTTCCCCCAGAAGTGATTGTTCCGAGAAGCCAAGTGAGAGCTGCAAGTCTTCTTAGAACCTAATCTGAGAAGTTATATAGTGTTATATTCTATTGATCATGGTAGTTATAGACCAGCTGAGATTCAAGAGCATAGAAGAATTGACTCCAGCTTTCAAAGAAGTAATGGTTACACATACATGGTTAGCCATCTTGGAGAAAAGCTATGTTATAACCTCTTGTCATAGATCTTTTTAAGTGAATCAAGGCTTTCCCTTGATTCACTTTCACCATTTCCCCTTAAATATTTTTTTTTCCCTCTGTCCTAATGGTAAAGGAATTACAGAACCATTTTTTATTTAGAAACACAAAATGTTTTCCAGCATCCAGTGTTTATATGATGTTTATTCCGTTTAACATGATCGCCAAGCCTGCTAATTCTAACTTATACAATTCCTATCACTTTTCCATAGCCACACACCCCCAAATCTTGTTTTATCTAATATTCTCTAATTAGAAACAGACTTACCTTTTAAGAAGAAAAAAATAATTGCAATGTTTACTTTTCCCATTTTTCTCCAAGATAGGGATAGTCAATGAACTAAAGCAATGAAAAACACATTGAAAACAGAATGTCTCTATAAAAGGCTCTGTTTTAGCTACTTAAGATGGGAGTCTAATTCTCTACCATTTTAATAGGAACAAAAGTCCCATGAACTGTGAGTGGAATATTTTGGTATTCATTTGACAAATATTTATTATAGGCCACTGTGTCCAGGCATCTTGCTTGGTAAAATTGCTTACTCTTACAAGAATATTTGGAGAAGGCGATGGCACCCCACTCCAGTACTCTTGCCTGGAAAATCCCATGGAAGGAGGAACCTAGTAGGCTGCAGTCCATGGGGTCGTGAAGAGTCGGACACGACTGAGCGACTTCACTTTCACTTTTCACTTTCATACATTGGAGAAGGAAATGGCAACCCACTCCAGTGTTCTTGCCTGGAGAATCCCAGGGATGGGGGAGCCTGGTGGGCTGCCGTCTACCGGTTCGCACAGAGTCGGACACAACTGAAGTGACTTAGCAGCAGCAGTAGCAGCACAAGAATATTCTTGCTTGTTTAGAGCAGTTTTTACTTTTTATGAAGACCTTACATGGTGTTAGGTACGAAATTACCGTTACTTTGAAGTTTTTATAAAACATAATGATGCTAATATAGCTACTCTGATATTTCAATGGAGTCATATGAGACCGTTTTATGGTGACTTCACATTTTGAAAAAATGCTCCAAAATAATAAATTCCATTTCCATTTTCTCTGTATAATTATTTCTAACAAACCTGCCATTATGCAGAATGAGGGAATTCTTTCTTCACTTCCATTTAAGTGCTGTTGATATTTATAGTGTTAGTTTTTCCTGCAAATAAACTCCTTGAACAACTGGGCGAACTGTTCACATTTCTCCAGAATGATTCCTAGCCAGGAAAATGGGGTACATTTTAAGAAGAGGATTTTCTTTGCAGGGATTTTGTTCTGATTGAATAACCAGATGGAGAGTCACGGATTTGAAAATGTTTAGCTGAGTAGTTCAGCATTCTCGACTGGGTTCCACAGTAGGATGCCAAATAAAAATCACAATTTAAGCTGTTATGAATTAATGAGAGTCTGCAATACACATACCTACTCATTCTAACCCAGACCCTAAACACGCATGCATTGTGGATAAATACATTGGAGGATAAGCACGGATCCATAATGTACAACATTATCCTCCCATTAGTTAACCATGGTGAAGTTTGGAAAAGTGCTTCCATTATTTTTTAAAAAACACAACACTCTACTTACAAGCTTAATCCTACCATAAAAGTTGATTGAAATCTGGCAAAAAATAAAATAAATAGTAATCAAATTAACTGCATTTTATTTAAAAGCAAAA
Organism: Tragelaphus eurycerus; assembly: GCA_935064755.1. Taxonomy (NCBI): domain Eukaryota; kingdom Metazoa; phylum Chordata; class Mammalia; order Artiodactyla; family Bovidae; genus Tragelaphus; species Tragelaphus eurycerus. The sequence continues at coordinate 12,591,754 of CAKXYN010000038.1, forward strand.
CCATCATGTTTAATGTTTCTGGCATTATTCCGTAAGTAAATTAGTCCTCTTTGGAGTACCTGTTTATTTTTCACATGTGACTATTATAAATTCTTATGCTGTGACTGTTTCCAGGACTTAGGAATTACTCTGAGTTGTTTTAAAGATAAGGGTATCAACTCAATGTTGTCATAATGAGGCAAACTATATCAGGAGGGAAAACTGCTTCCTGGGAAAGATTAGATGCTTTAGGAAGTCAGCATTAATGCTTCTGGGTCTCTGAGGTGTCATTAAGAAGTTAGTGTTTTCAGACCTTAGCTTCCATTGCCTCAAGTTGTGTGCTGGGTCCCAATAATTCCTAACGAACGCTGGTTTCTATGCAATAAAGAAAATAGGAAGAGTCGCCCCGCCCCAAATATTTGCTCATACACCACTCCTGAGGCTATTAGCTGTTGAATCTGTGATTTCAGAGAGTTCATTATTAATATTTTGGGGGAAAGGCACAAAGCTGGATTCAAGTCAGTTTTGCTTGCTATTTCCAGGCAAGGATACTGTGGATACTGGAGAAGGAAATGGCAACCCACTCCAGTATCCTTGCCTGGAAAACCCCCTGGGCAGAGGAGCCTGGCAAATTACAGTCGCTGGGGTCCCAGAGTCAGATACAACTTAGTGACTGAACAATGACTGTGGATATAGAGAATTTGTTTTAAAAGGTTAAGTTTTTCTCCACACAAACTGTATCCTGGGCTGGTTCTCCATGCTACTAGAGTTGCCTGTTTCCTGATCCACTAGCTAGAGGTAGCATCAGAATCTATATATAAACAGAGACACAGTCAAACATTTCAAGTGAATGCTGTTGCTCCAGACTCCAATGGGAAATTTGTAGCCTTGCTGCAGAATTGTCAATTTCCTTCATGTTGTCCAAGAAAGTAAAATAGAAACACCTCTGTTTTCACCTACCTATCTTTAGACCTCCAGACATAAAGATGATCCTTGGAAGAGAGAATATGTGATAAAATATATATCAGATCAGATCAGATCAGTCGCTCAGTCGTGTCCGACTCTTTGCGACCCCATGAACTGCAGCATGCCAGGCCTCCCTATCCATCACCAACTCCCGGAGTTCACCCAGACTCGCATCCATCGAGTCAGTGATGCCATCCAGCCATCTCATCCTCTGTCGTCCCCTTCTCCTCCTGCCCTCAACCCCTCCCAGCATCAGAGTCTTCTCCAATGAGTCAACTCTTCACATGAGGTGGCCAAAATACTGGAGTTTCAGCTTTAGCATCATTCCTTCTAAAGAAATTCCAGGATTGATCTCCTTCAGAATGGACTGGTTGGATCTTCTTGCAGTCCAAGGGACTCTCAAGAGTCTTCTCCAACACCACAGTTCAAAAGCATCAATTCTTCGGCGCTCAGCCTTCTTCACAGTCCAGCTCTCACATCCATACATGACCACAGGAAAGACCATAGCCTTGACTCGGCGAACCTTTGTTGGTAAAGTAATGTCTCTGCTTTTGAATATGCTATCTAGGTTGGTCATAACTTTCCTTCCAAGGAGCAAGCGTCTTTTAATTTCATGGCTGCAGTCACCATCTGCAGTGATTTTGGAGCCCAGAAAAACAAAGTCTGACACTGTTTCCACCGCTTCCCCATCTATTTCCCATGCAGTGATGGGACCAGATGCCATGATCTTCGTTTTCTGAATGTTGAGCTTTAAGCCAACCTTTTCACTCTCCACTTTCACTTTCATCAAGAGGCTTTTTAGCCCCTCTTCACTTTCTGCCATAAGAGTGGTGTCATCTGCATATCTGAGGTTATTGATATTTCTCCCGGCAATCTTGATTCCAACTTGTGTTTCTTCCAGTCCAGCATTTCTCATGATGTACTCTGCATATAAGTTAAATAAACATGGTGACAATATGCAGCCTTGACGTACTCCTTTTCCTATTTGGAACCCGTCTGTTGTTCCATGTCCAGTTCTAACTGGTGCTTCCTGACCTGCATACAGATTTCTCAAGAGGCAGATCAGGTGGTCTGGTATTCCCATCTCTTTCAGAATTTTCCATAGTTTATTGTGATCCACACAGTCAAAGGCTTTGGCATAGTCAATAAAGCAGAAATAGATGTTTTTCTGGAACTCTCTTGCTTTTTCGATGATCCAGCGGATGTTGGCAATTTGATCTCTGGTTCCTCTGCCTTTTCTAAAACCAGCCTGAACATCAGGTAGTTCACGGTTCACATATTGCTGAAGCCTGGCTTGGAGAATTTTGAGCATTACTTTACTAGCGTGTGAGATGAGTGCAATTGTTCGGTAGTTTGAGCACTCCTTGGCATTGCCTTTCTTTGGGATTGGGATGAAAACTGACCTTTTCCAATCTTGTGGCCACTGCTGAGTTTTCCAAATTTGCTGGCATATTGAGTGTAGCACTTTCGTATATATATATATAGATGTATATAGATTTGGGCTGTTTCTGGATTGATATGGCTAAAGAGCTATTGAAAATCTTCTAATTTATTCAAATGTCTAAAATATCTTATTAATTCAATAATTTTACATGCTTTAAAATAAAAAAGTTGTTAGTGGCATCAATACAACCTAGGGATTTCTCTCATGTGTCAAACTGGAGAACTGAGACATTCCACAAGGGATTGGTTATTATAACTTTTCAGTTATATGAAATTACTACCCAAGTATCCTCTCTAGATTTAGTTGAAAGCAGCAGATAGTCTTTATAGTTCACTTTTTTTTTTTTTTTTGTAAGTGGGGGCACTACACAAACATTATGACTGTATTCCAAAATATTTAATATATGAGTACCAGTGTAGTAAAGTATCTGCGCTACTCTAGGAGCCAGTGTTCTAAGCCGTCATCTCTTCCAAGTCCACACTCTTGGTTCTCAGCCGCATGCTCCTGCTCTTTCATGTACTAATCTTAATGCATTTAATCACTATGTTGCCCTCTCTGCTTTCTCTTTCACCTGACTTCTTGGTTTTATTATTTGGCATCTCAAGATAAATGTCACTCCATCTGTATCCTTAGGTAGTTCTGAGAAGTTCCCTCCTACTGTCCCGCTTACCACCACTGGCTTAATCTTCTCCCTCTTCCAAGGGTCTTCTTTTATTCTCCCTCAAATGTCTTTGTTTAAATTTGTTACCTTTTGTGTGTGTGTGTGTGTGTATCCTAGCTAAGAAATTGTTGCCTATCCAAGGTCAAGTTTTGATACATTGTGTTTTTGTTTTCATTTGGTTAAAAATATTTCTAATTTCTATTATGGTTTCTTCTTTGTGACATATTTTGAATGGTGTTGTTTAATTCTAAATAATTAGGAATTTTCTGGATATTTATCAATCACTCATTTTTATTTTAATTCAGTCCTGGTCAGAGAACATACTCTTTTTTATTTCAATTTCATCAAAATTATTGAAACTAGTTTTTATGGCCCAGCAAATAGGCCATTTAGTAATGTTTCTCATACACTTAAAAGACTATATATCCTGCGGTTGTTGAAATGGAGGGGTTTATAAATGTTAGTACAGTCAAGTTGGTTGATGATATTCACCTCATCAATATACTTACTGATTTCCTGTCTTCAGCTAACAAGTACATTTGTGAATTTGTCTGTTTCTTTTTTCAGTTTTGTCTGTCATTGCTTCATGCATTTTGAAGCTCTGTTACTAGGTGAATGCACATTTAGGATTCCTATGGGGGTTTTTTGTTGACTCTTCTATCATTATAGAATGTCTTTCTTTATTCTGATAATATTCTTAAGTCTATATTGTCTAATATTATTAACATAGTCATTTCTGGTTTTTTGTAATAATTAGTGCTTGCATAATGTATCTTTTTTGGTTTCTTTAACCTATCAGTGTTATTATATTTAAAATTAATCTACCAGACAGCATATAATTGGGACTTACATTTTAATTTACTCTAAGTGTATAAAATCTACCATGTAATAGTTTAAACCTTCTGCATTTATGTAATTATTGATGTAGTTGGATTGAAGATTACTATTTTACTTGTTTTTTTGTTTCAGTTTAATTTGTTCCTTTATCTCTCTATCCTTGCTTCTTTAGGATTATTTTTTACTATTGTACTATATCATCTTTATCACCTCATTAGCTTTTAATTCTTATTTTTATAGCTTTATTTGGTTTTAATTGATATAAACCACATATCTAATGCATACAATTTGTTGGGTTTGGACATATACATATACCCATGCTATCATCACCATGGTATTAAATATATCCATAACCTCCAAAAGTTTCCTGGTGTGTGTGTAGTAAGAACACTTAACATGAGATCTGCACTATTAACAGATTTCTGAGTGCATAATACCACACTGTTAACTACAGGCACTAGGTTATTTAGCACATGACTAGAACTCTTTTTCATCTAGCAAAACTGAAACTTTATTCCCACTGAACAACAACTCCCTGCTTCCCTCATCCCCCATTCCCTGAAACCACCAATCTATTTTCTGTTTCTATAAGGAAAAGATACTTTTTAGATATTTTAGATACTTTGACTATTTCAGATGCTTCATATAAGTGGATCATGCACTGTTTATCCTTAGGTGATTGACTTGTTTCACTGATCATAATGTCTTTCAGTTCCATGCATGTTCTCACAAATGGTAGATTTTCTTCTTTTTGAAGGCAGAATAATATTCTATTGTACATGTGTACACATTTCTTTATTCATTTGTCTCTTGATAGACTGTTGGGTTGTTTGCATATTCTTGGCTATTGAGAATAATGGTAGAATGAGTATGTGAGTGCAGATAATCTCTTCGAGGTCCTGATTCCCATTCTTGTGGATATATACTCAGAAGTGGGATTGCTGGGGTCATGTGGTAGTTCTATTTTTAATTTTCTGATGAACCTCCATACTGTTTTCTATGGCTGCTACACCATTTTATATTCCACCAACAGTATATAAGAGATCTAGTTCCTCTACAATCTTGCCAACACTTACTTTTTTTTTTTTTTTAATAATAGCAGCAACATGAGTATAAACAGTAGATAATAAAATTTTATTTAATAAAACTTTCAGTTGTATTGGAAAAATAAAGTCTGATATTAAAAAAAAAAAAATAAATAAATAATAGCCATTCTAACAGGTAGAAAGTGATACCTCACTATGGTTTTGGTTTGCATTCCCATCATGGTTAGTGACTTTGAGCACCTTTTCATATACCTATTGGCAATTTGCATATTTTCTTTGGAGAAATACCTATTTAAAGTCCTTTGCTAATTTTTAAATTGGGGGTTAATTTTTTTTTTTTTGGTTCTTGAATTGTACGAGTTCCTTATGTATTTTGGAAATTAACCTCTTATCAGATACATGGTTTATAAAGGTTTTCTCTCATTTTGTAGGCTGTCTTGCACTCTGTTGCTTGTCCTTGGCTGTGCAGAAACTTTTCAGTTTGTTTTAGTCCCATTTGACTATTTTGCCTTCTGTTGCTGAACTTTTGGTGTTATATTTGTGAAGTCATTGCCAAGATCAATGTCATAAAGCTTTTCCATGATGTTTTCTTCTAGGAGTTTTATAATTTTAAGTCTTTTATTTAAGTCTGCAATCTACTTTGAGTTGATTTTTTGTGTATGGTGTAAGATAAGTGTTCCAGTTAATCCTTTTGCATTTGGATATCCAGTTTTTCCAATACCATTTGTTGAAGAAACTTATCTTTTCCTAATCATATATTCTTGGCACCTTTGTTGAAGTTATATGAATGGATTTCTTTCTTGACTCTCTATTCTATTCCATTAGTCTATATGTCTGTCTTTATGCCAACACCGTAATTTTTCATTACTTAACTTTGTAATAGTTTGAAATCAGAATATATGGTGCTTCCAGTTTTGGTCACTTTCTAAAAACCACTGGATCTTTTGTTGTTCCACATAAATTTCAGGATTTTTTTTTCTATTTCTGTTAAAAAAAAAAGAGTCATCAGGAGTTTGGGAATAGCATTGAAATTGTAGATTGCTTCAATTTTTTTTTTGATCGCTTCAAGTGGTATGGACATTTTAACAATATTAATGCTTCCAATTCATGAACTTGGGATGTCATCCCATTTATTTGTGTCTTCCTTAATTTCTGTAATCAATCCAAAGTCAAATAAGAACAGTTACAAAAAAGATTACAAATAATGTTCCTAATGAATATAGATACAAAAATCCTCACCAAAATACTAGCAAACCAAATTCAACAGTACAATGAAAGCATCAAACATCGTGATCAAGAAGAGTTTATCCCTGGGATGCTAGAATGGCATAACATACACAAATCAGTAAATATGGTCCATCACATTAGTAGAATGAAGGATAAAAATCATATAGTCACCTCAATAGATGCAAAAAATGCATTTGACAATATTTTATACCCTTCTTGATAAAAATGATGAACAAATTAGCTATTGAAGGAATGTCCTTCAACATAATAAAGGTAGTACATGACAAGCCTACAGCTTGTGAAAAGCTGAAGGATTTTTCTCTAAATCATAAACAAAACAAGGATACTCACTGTTGCCAGTTCTATTACATGTAATACTGGAAGTACTAGCCAGAGTAAGGAAAAGAAATAAAAGGCATCCAGATCTGAAAGATAGAAGTAAATTATCTCTGTTTTCAGTTGACATGAACTTTTATAAGCAAACCCTAAAGACTCTACCCAAAACTGTTAGAACTAATAAACAAATTCAGCACAGTTTCAGGATACAAAATCACCATATAAAAATCCGTTGCATTTCTGTACACTAACAATGAACAACTTGAAAAGGGCATTGAGAAAAAAAGTCCCATTTACAATAGCATTAAAAGAATAAAATACATATGAATAAACGTTTTTAAATATGAATAAACTTAACAAAAAAGGTGAAAAACTTGCATACTGAAAACTATAACACATTGATGAAAGAAATTAACAAGACACAGATAGATAAAAAGGCATCCTATGTTTATGAATTTGCTTTATTTTTTAAGTGCTTGCTTAAGGGTTTACAATATGTATTTTTTATCTTAATTTAGTCCACCTTCAACTAATATTGTACCACACTCCATAAGAACCTCACTACAGAATGTTTCCACTTTTTGTGTTCTGTTCTTTGTGCTACTGTTGTCATGCACCTTAATTCTGCATATGTTATAACCCCATAGGGCCTCCCCAGTGACTCAGTGGTAAAGAATCAGGAACTGCCAGAGATGATGGTTTGATCTCTGGGCCGGGAAGATCCTCTGGAGGCAGGCATGGCAGCCCACTCCAGTATTCTTGCCTGGAGAATCCCATGGACACAGGATCGTGGCAGGCTACAGCCTATAGGGTTGAAAAGAGTCCAACATGACTGAACTGACTTAGCACGCATGCATAAACCCCACGATACATTTAAACAGTCTGCTGCTGCTGCTAAGTCGCTTCAGTCATGTCTGACTCTGTGCGATCCCATAGATGGCAGCCCACCAGGCTCCCCCGTCCCTGGGATTCTCGAGGCAAGAACACTGGAGTGGGTTGCCATTTACTTCTCCAATGCGTGAAAGTGAAAAGTGAAAGCGAAGTCGCTCATTTGTCTCTGACTCTTCGTGACCCCATGGACCACAGCCTACCAGGCTCTTCCATCCATGGGATTTTCTAGGCAAGAGTACTGGAGTGGGTAGCCATTGCCTTCTCCTTTTAAACAGTCTACTGTTGTTTAAATAAATAAGAGTTTTTAAACTTTATTTTTTAAAAGTTTAAAAATAAGAAAAATTATTTTACATTTACTCACACATTTATCATTTCTGATGTTCTTCATTTCCTTGTGGAGTTCCAAATTTCCATCTGGTATCATTTTCTTCCTGCCTATAGGACTTCATTAATATTTCTTATAGTACAAAGAGGCACAGGCAATGAATTCTCTAAAATTTTGTTTGGAAAAAATATTTACTTTACTTTTGCTTTTTAAAGATGTTTTTCTCTGGATGTGGAAAGCTAGGTTGTCATTTTTTAAATCTTTGTTCTTCTTTATATAATGTCTTTTTGGGGAGGTAAAGATTTTCTCTGTCATTGCTTTACAGGAATTTGAATATAATTTAGCTTTGAATGATTTTTTTCTTTAGCCTACTTGAGATATTTTGTGCTTCTTAAATACACAATTTATAGTTTTCCTTTAAACCCTTGATGTGTTTATTATAACTGCTTTAAATTTTTGCTTATTTCATCATTTCTGTCATTTCTAGGTCTCTTTCTATGGACTAATTTTTCTCCTGGATATGGGTCATATTTTCCCGGCCTCTTTGTTATTTTTGATGGGAGAGTTAACATTGTAAATGTTACGTTGTTGAGTGTCTGGATTTCACTGTTCTCCATTAAAGTGTTTTTAGTTTGTTTTTCAAGTAGTTAAGTTACTTGTGGATCTTCTTGATTCTTTCAAAGCTTGGTTTTAAATTACTTAGAATGGATCTAGAGGACCCGCTACAAAGTTGTGACCCTTCTGGAGTCTGTACTCAATGTTCCCTGCTTTCAATGCTATCTCTCCATTCTGGCTGTTTAAAACATGATATCTTCCAGCCCTAGGTGAGCTCTAAGAATATTTTAGTTCCAATTCCCTCATTGAAATTTGCTTGGTCTTGTAGAATTTTATTATGCATATATGCATGCTATGCTGAGTGTTAGTCTCTCAGTCATGTCTGACTTTTTGTGACCCCATGGCCTGGAGCTCTCCAGGCTGCTCTGTCCATGGGATTCTCCAGGCAAGAATACTGGAGTGGGTTGCCATGCCCTCCTCCAGGGGGTCTTCCAAACCCTGGGATTGAACCCAGGTCTCCCACGTTGCAGGTGGATTCTTTACCAGCTGAGCTACCAGAGAAGCCCATATTAATCTTACATTTGGCAAAAAAAAAAAAAAAAAAAAGCGACAGGACTGACCCTCATGATGATTTTCAGAGCTCCTTTGCTGCGGAGCTGATTCCTCTCTGGCTTTGTCTTCCAAATTAGAGCTTCCTTGGTCTTCCTGAGTTCTAATCTCTGTCTCCTCAGTTGAAGAAACTACTGTACTTTGGTTGGATTGCCCTTTCCTACACTGCTGTCTAGAAATTATTTCCAAGAGGAATGCAGAGACAATCATAGAGATAATTTGTTTCCCTTCTTTTAGGGAAAACAGCCCTGCACTGCTACTCATCTGTTTTCTGAAAACAGCTGCCCTGTATTTTGTCCAGTTTTCTTGTTGTTTTTGGTAGGAGGGCAAGTTCATTTGTTTATAGTGGGAGACAAAAATCACAGCCAGAATTGAACGTTTTCATACTGTAATTTTTTAAAGTGACTTTTAAAGTATGGTATGCATACAAGAAGTACACAAATCATAAATATTTAGCCCAATAAAACTTTCACAAAGTGAACACACCTATATATCACAAAACATAATCAGCACCCAACTAGTCTCCCCTTTTCCCCCTTCAAGATATTACTTTCTCCTAAGAAAGGGTATCCACTATTCCAGAAGCTATTAATACTACCCTAGGTTAGTTTTGCCTTCTTTTGAACATTACTGACGTAGACTCATACAGTATGTATGGGTCTGTATTCTTTAATTCAATCTATTTAGAAGATTTATCCATTTTGTTTTACATAGCTATCATTCATTCAATTGCAGTGTACTATTATAATATAAAATAATTTTACTCCTAATGGTCTAATTTAAAGTGCTACATTTATGAACATTCTTATACTCAGCGTGTGGTGAATATTTATCTTCCTGTTGGAAATATTCCTACAATGGAACTGTTGTGTCTTAAAGCATGTCCATATTTGGCCATAGCAGATCTTGTCAGTTTTCCAAACTAGTTTTACCAGTTAATAGTCCAGCAATATATGGGAACTTCAGTTGTCCCATATCCTCAATGACACTTGGTAATGTTTGTGTGTGTATTTATTCATTTTAGCCATTCCACTGGGTGTATTGTGGGTCTAATTTGCATTTTCATGATGAATAATTACAGTGGAGAACTTTTTCATGTATTTGTTTATATGAAATAACTTGTAAGTCTGTACCCTTTTTGTCCCTTGGCTTTTGTTGATATATATTCTGTAACTATCTTCCCCAACCTTGTGACTTTCCTCTTCACTTTTATGATTAATCTTTTGGTAAAAATTATGTAACAATTAATGTAGCCTAACTTATTCTTTCTTATATAACACTTTCTGTAACTTGTTTAATCTTATGTCCATCCCAAATTTCTAAAAATTATCTCCTATAGTTTTCCTTTAAAGTTTTATTGTTTTACTTCTGATGCTTAGATGTCCAATCCATCTGGAGTTGATTTTTGTATTTAATGCGTTATAAGAATCAGGATTCCTTTTTTTTTCCTGTACGGATATCCAATTGTCCCAGTACCATTTATGGAAAAGACCTTCTTTTCCTTACAGTTCTTCACTGGTACATTAATTATAAATCCTGTGATCCTTTATGCATAGATGTCCTTGTTGATTTTAAAATTCTATTCCATTGGTCTGTTTGTGACACTGACTCTTTTGCCAGTGTCATGTTATCTTACTATAGCTTCACCATACACCTTGATATGTGGTAGTATAAGTCCTCTAACTTTGTGTCTTATCGCAGTAGACTTAGCTATTCTAAGCTTTTGCATTTTCATGTAAATTTTGCATCTTCGGCACAAGAATTAGTGTGTCAATTTCCATAAACATACTGTAATTTTTTCTACTATATTGTCATTTCATTGAGGGTAAAGGATTCTATTTACTTTTGTAACTTTAGAACCCAGTATGTGCCTTGCATGTAGAAAGTGCTCAGTGTATGTTCATTGAATGAACAAATGAAATATCACCCTCCTTAATGGAAAAATCATTAGTACCACTATTGTCTCCTTTGAGTATGGTCCAGACTATGGCTAGGTGAATTTCTCATAGAACAAGGGCAATTCACTGTTAGGGCAAAATTAACTGGGTTACAGTTTCTAGCTTGTATATTACTATCTAAGCAACCTTAAAGGAGAACTCAATTTTTAAGAATGCATTAGACTTAAAAGTCTATAACCTGTTTTGTGGAACAGTTGAAAGCAAACAGATCTCCTTTCCCGTTTGACTGACCATTAAATCATGAGTCAGTAATTATCAATGTAATTTGTTTTCCTAATACATAGGTAGTAAGTAACCATATTTATTGAACAAAAATGAGCAAATAACTTTGGTTAATTTTAGAATTCCTTTTGGGTTGCTAGGTGCCATAATATTTCACATTAGAGCAATGGAATTGCTAGTGCTTCTCTTTTTCTACTTTGTAACTTTTAAATACTATCATTGAAACCCAGACTGAAAAATGGAGGTGAAATACTAAATTTTTCATTTGGTATAGCATTACTACATAAAACATGTTGGTCTTTTCTCTCTTGGGGCACTTCTTCCAGGGACACTTAAAGGAGGTGTGATAAAGTCACTCCTTGAGAATGGCCCAAAGATATGTGATACCTTCTCAGCATGTGGAGCCTCTCAAATAATATTTACATTAGTTTGTTTAGAGATTCTATTAGGGTAGCTTTCCTGATTATAAAGAATATTTAACCTGCCATGATTTTTAAATTATGTAAATATAAACATAGTTAAACTGACTTAAATTAAATATTAAAATATTATATCACATTTCTATAACATATGTGAACATAAAATTTTACAGGGAGCCTGTTTTATAATTCTAAATTTTCTGTGAAAATAAAGCTGTAATTGATACCAAGAATTAGTTTACCTGAACCAATAGACTTTTCCCACATGCATCTCTGTAAGAGGATAGATATATTGTTAAAGAACACTTTTTTTCCTGCCATAAATTTAACTAGAAAAAAAAATTCTTAAAATTAACACAGTATTTAGAAGAAGGTTATCTGGTTTATTTGTCAAATACACAAAAACTTCTAAACTTGCTTCTTCAGCTCCATTTTATGTATTTGTTTCTATTTATTTGACTGATTTCCAGAGTTAAAATTAGTAATCAGAAAAGAAGGGGTTAGAGACCTGACAAAACAAAATATCTTCAGGACATCTATACAGAATAAGAACTTTTCATGGTGGTGTAATTTCATTTACAGAGAATGAAATTCATTTGGCAAGATCTTTACTTTCATTCATCACCATTATTTGTCTTTGTGTTTAAATATGTGATATAATAATATGGTCTGTGGTCTTTATTAAGGAAACATTTTGATTGCAAATCAAGTGAGTGTATATCTCTGATTTAATCAAAATTCCTACTATCTGTTCTCCTGAATTATTACAAAAAATTTGGCCCTATGATATTTCAAGTCTTTGGGTTGAAATATATATATATATATATATATATATATATATATATATATATACATGTGTGTATATGTATTAATATATATGTATGTATGTATGTGTATATATGTACACATATTTCTCCCATTCTGTGAAAGGAATGTCAAGGATAAACATCTTCATTTCAGGAGGTAGAGAAATTGCTTTGGACATAGAAAGAGCCATTATGAAGTTCTCACTTTGGGGTAATATGTTGTCCCAATGTCAGTTTGCTATACCTTTCAACAAGTATTCATACAAAGATTAAATTGCACTCAGAAATGATTCAGTGCTTCTAAAGATGGACTAGGATTTTTTAACCTAAAAAGATGACTCCATAAATAAATCATATTCAAACATGAATAAACAAACCTAATGAAGATATAACCAAATAAGCAGTTTCCTAATTCCTAGCATGGAATTAGGTTTAAATCTCATTGTGAAGCAGTTTAAAGTATTTTATCTGATGCCAAAGTGGATTTGGTAAAGAATTTTGGTTTCAAAAGATTTAGAGAGAACTATAGCATCTAAAGTTATAAGAATAAATTTATCTTATCTTTTGAGGGTGAATATTTCTAGGAGCAATGGGAAGAACATGAGCTCTGTTTTGGTTTCCATGGTTGGGTGCTAACTCTTTTTATTGTCTTTTTCCCTCTGCTTTAGTACTATCTAGAAGTTCTGACTGATCACATAAAACCTCCCCCTCCCCGCTCCCACAGAAGAGGGCTGTTAAAAAAGAGAAAAAGAAAAATTTATGTGTTTTACACTTAAAAGGATCTGTGGGCTTTTCCTTTTACAGCTTCTCTCTTTTTTACCCCCATTTGATTTTCGTGTGTGTGTTACTGTTTTTCATTAGTTATTTTTAAAGGTAATAAAGATGTGTGACAAAGTTATAGCTTCTGAATTTTTTTCTACATTCAATGTTGTATTGGTTTCTGATCATTTATAATGAGAAAGTATGAAATTTATATTAAATTGAAGATAATTTCTAAAAATGGCTCTAGATTTACACAGTATTGTGGACAGTATTTCCATGCCCTTGATGAAATCCCTTTAAAGCCCTTTGTGTTAGACTTTCTCATCCTGCAGTTCTGAAAACAATTCTGATTCAAGTCCAGCCAATTCCCTAGGTCCAAATCAGGAGTCTGTGGTAAATTTCGTTTTTCAGGAAGGATTTAAATCAGCTTGAGGATGACAGCTTTTCAATAAGTTGTTTAGGAAACTGGGGATATTTGAGAAATACTTGCTTATCTTGTTGAGTGTGGCATTTTGGAGGAAAATCATGGCATCCCACAATTGTCTCTTGGTCTCTGTAAAGACATGTGATTCTGGGATGGGTGACCCATGGGTCTGACTCAGTGTAACAAGGCTTTTTCTGGACATCTGGAGCTCAAAGTATTGTCTAACATCTGCTATACTGATGTTAAGATTTTCTGCAACTTTTTCAGCTCAATCTTTGTAGTAAGTCTTATGCAATAAGAAAGCTGGCCTGAACTAAGGAACTTATGGGGCTTTCCATTTTATATTCCTTTTTAGGGAGTGTACTTCTGCATCATAGTCACTTAAGAAGTCTTTGTCCCTTTCCTGAGGCCTAATGCCTTGATCACTTTAGGTATTCATACACAAAAAGTGATGCTAAGCCACAGACTTTAATGATAACACCTAATCATGAAATGTTTAAAAAAAAAAAAAAGTAATTGGATTATGATGCCAATTTTTAGTTTTTCAGTTGAGAACTTTTAATTTGCCCTTAGGTTGTAGTTGACTGAAAATGAAATTGAGATTTCCTAAAACTTCACCTTTATCTGTAAATATTTTTACTCTTTTCTACTAATGTTACAATACAAATGTAAGGTACCTCCTGGATTTTTGTGTAATTAGCATTCAAATCAGATCAGATCAGATCAGTCGCTCAGTCGTGTCCGACTCTTTGCGACCCCATGAACCGCAGCACGCCAGGCCTCCCTGTCCATCACCAGCTCCCGGAGTTCACCCAGACTCATACCCATCGAGTCAGTGATGCCATCCAGCCATCTCATCCTCTGTCGTCCCCTTCTCCTCCTGCCCTCAATCCCTCCCAGCATCAGAGTCTTCTCCAATGAGTCAACTCTTCGCATGAGGTGGCCAAAATACTGGAGTTTCAGCTTTAGCATCATTCCTTCTAAAGAAATTCCAGGATTGATCTCCTTCAGAATGGACTGATTGGATCTTCTTGCAGTCCAAGGGACTCTCAAGAGTCTTCTCCAACACCACAGTTCAAAAGCATCAATTCTTCGGCGCTCAGCCTTCTTCACAGTCCAGCTCTCACATCCATACATGACCACAGGAAAGACCATAGCCTTGACTAGGCGAACCTTTGTTGGTAAAGTAATGTCTCTGCTTTTGAATATGCTATCTAGGTTGGTCATAACTTTCCTTCCAAGGAGTAAGCGTCTTTTAATTTCATGACTGCAGTCACCATCTGCAGTGATTTTGGAGCCCAGAAAAACAAAGTCTGACACTGTTTCCACTGTTTCCCCATCTATTTCCCATGTAGTGATGGGACCAGATGCCATGATCTTCGTTTTCTGAATGTTGAGCTTTAAGCCAACCTTTTCACTCTCCACTTTCACTTTCATCAAGAGGCTTTTTAGCCCCTCTTCACTTTCTGCCATAAGGGTGGTATCATCTGCATATCTGAGGTTATTGATATTTCCCCGGGCAATCTTGATTCCAACTTGTGTTTCTTCCAGTCCAGCATTTCTCATGATGTACTCTGCATATAAGTTAAATAAACATGGTGACAATATGCAGCCTTGACGTACTCCTTTTCCTATTTGGAACCAGTCTGTTGTTCCATGACCAGTTCTAACTGTTGCTTCCTGACCTGCATACAGATTTTTCAAGAGGCAGATCAGGTGGTCTGGTATTCCCATCTCTCTCAGAATTTTCCATAGTTTATTGTGATCCACACAGTCAAAGGCTTTGGCATAGTCAATAAAGCAGAAATAGATGTTTTTCTGGAACTCTCTTGCTTTTTCGATGATCCAGCGGATGTTGGCAATTTGATCTCTGGTTCCTCTGCCTTTTCTAAAACCAGCTTGAACATCAGGAAGTTCACAGTTCACATATTGCTGAAGCCTGGCTTGGAGAATTTTGAGCATTACTTTACTAGCGTGTGAGATGAGTGCAATTATGTTTCTTAAGTAAGGAAACTTTATTTTCTTCCTTACAAATAATATTTCACTAATGTTTGATTGGGAACTATCAAATGCCATCAGTTTGCCTCTATATTTTCTGCCTTATTTATATAGCTTTGTATCCAATAATTGAAGTATCTTTCAGTGCAAGCATTTACTTATCTACTCAACATTATTAAGTTTCCTCCTATGCATCATATATTGTGATAGATGCTAAGACAGAAATATGGGCAGTACATGGATTCTGTTTTCTGAGGAGTTCACAGTTTGGTGGGGAAAGGAATACATATGTACAAAATTATTATAAGAAGCAAGGCATAAGAAACAAGGAACTGTGGGAACGGGATTCACTGTCTTTGGAGGTGCCTCAGTGGCTTTCAGAAGGCAGACAAGTAACTCAGGGCATTCGAACCCTTGATGTTCAGAGGACCAGGGTCAAACAGGACCTGCAGTTACTTTCTAGGGCCAAAACCAGGAAGCCCACTGAGGATAGAGAGTTGAAGGTTATAGGCCAAGTCCCAGACAAAGAAATAGCATTTGGATGAGTCTTCGTCCTGTGAGTGGTGGGTAACCCCTGAGGTCATAGAATAGTAACATTAGAAGTGCCTGAGGAGTAAAGAGAAACTTGAAGCAGAAAGAGCCATAGTAGAGGATGTTGTTAAAGTCCAGTCAAGAAATAATGAAGGCCTGGCATTTGGTAAAGACAGTAGAAATGGAGAGAAAGGAAGAGATTTGAGAGAAGTCAAAGAAATCCCAGGAGTTAAAGCCTGCTTGGAAATGAGAGGTAAAGGTATCTCGTATGAAGTCCAGTTTCTGATTTGAATTACTGCATGTAGAATATATGGGAAAGTCAAAGGAAGAGCAGATTGATGGTGGACTGGGAAGAGAGCTGAAGAATGTGTTCTGGTCAGATGGAGATTTGGGGGCTACAGAGATATCTAGGTGGAGCTGGCTCAGGAGGCCATTTAAAAGCTGGGTCTGGGCCTTAGGGAGATCCAGTCTGTCAATAAATATAATGTAGATCTGGAAGTCAACAGTTCAAAGGCAGTAGTTATAAGCTAATTATTTTAATAATTCCTATAATTCTATTAGGGTCTGTGTCCATTTTATCAAACCTAATTTAACTTTAAATCTATACTAGTTAAACAAAATCAACAATGTACATCATATGGCCTGCAGGTGAGTAGAATCTTTTTCAATGTTTTGACTCACCAGCATATTCACATTGTGTGCATGCATGCTAAGTCACTTCACTCTGTGTGACTCTATGGACTGTAGCCCACTAGGCTCCTCTGTCCATGGGATTCTCCAGGCAAGAATACTGGAGTGGGTTGCTATGCCCTCCTCTAGGGGATGTTCGTGATCCAAGGATCAAAAGTGTATCTGTTACATCTGTCTCTTGCATTGGCAGGTTGGTTCTTTACCACTCATGCCGCCTGGGAACCCCATATTTACATTATCCAGAGTTAAAAAGTGAATTTAAATGAAACCTCAACCAAAACTAGGTTGGAAATACATTGTTTTGTGCTAAAACAGCATGAGTAGCTCTGAACTATATAAGTACAAGAGAGAATGAGAAATATTTATATTTATTCTCCTTCACAGTGAGGTGTTAAATTAGTTTTTGAGAGAATACAAGATAAATAGCCAAAATGAGAAGTGAACTCCTCAAGATACAACATCTGATATCTTTTTCATGTCATTTTATGATTCCTGGGATGCTGTTAGCATTGTCAGAGACCACTTGTATTGAAGATAATCCAGATCTTTAGATCTCTGTTCTTTTCTCAGTGAAATTTTCTGGTGTTTACAATCCAGGAAACGCTTTAATAGATTTTTTACAAGTCTGAAAATGACCTTTTACTTCTTTGTTTTCTCAAATGTTTAAAAGTTTTGAACATTTCTTTTTTGTTTCTATGATCTTTCCACAGAAATCTTTATGGATCCGCTTATCTGAGAAAGGTTTCAGATATGTGGTCAGCAAAGTCCCCCTAGGATATGACTCTCAACCTGACAGATTATTTAGAGATGCTGATTAGGTTATATGGGGGCCATGACCTTCAGGAGCTTGGCTGATTTGTCCTGTGGCTGCTGGTCATTTTTCAAGGTCAATAGGCATGGGGCAGTACTAAGAGGAGCCATCATATAGTGTGTAACTTGGCTAGGGGATAGAATGTTGACCTCTTGTCATTAAAGGGGACGTGGGGCAGATCACAGCCAAGGCTGATGCTTGAAAGTGTGATGATGCCTCTAGGATGTCACAGCAGGAACCTCAATAGCTGTTCAATTAGAGTCAGATGTTCCACAGAGGAAAGGATGTGGCATGCATCACAATAAGCTGAAGGGCATGATCCTTTCACTTTGGAGGGATCAAGACTCTTACTCAGATGGCCATGTGGTTCTTAATTAGAAGAGTTTGTTCCCTGACAAGACAAACAGTATTGTTTTCTAGTTTCATAGTTAAATGTTCATGGTGGATTTTGCATGATTATCTTACCTTTTGGTTACAGAAGTGGCTAGCCTCTCCTCATCCAACCCTCTCCATATCTTTCTGCTGCATTTCTGTTGTAATTAAGTTTTGAGAGAGAAGAAAGAGTGTGGGAGTTTGCCCCAGCTAAAGACAGGTTAATTCTAGACATGGCTTTACATGTTGACATTTCCCAGTTAGCTCACAGCTCATAGTAGAATTCTGTTGAAACCGTGCCATGATATACTGCCAGCAAGTGGGAGTGGTGAAAAATACTAGGAAGGCTAGTGACGGCTAAAATAACACAAAATAGTGCTGCTGTCATCACCTGTTTCGACAACACAGATCTTAGCAAAAGTGCAACAAGAAGACCCCAACATATCTGATAGTATTTTAAGAAGGAATACTTAGCTTGCATCATCCTGATCATTTTTTGAGTGAAAAAAATAGTAAATTTTTTTTAAAGGAAACGAAATCATCTTATATTAAACAAGCTGGCCACCGGATGGTTTACCTACCCCCTTTATTTATTTTTATTTAAAATGCTTTGTCTCTATTACTCCTTGCAGTCTGAAATCAACTTTCAGTTTCTTTCCTTCAGGGAAAAGACAATCATTTAGTCCTTTAAAGTTCTTGCTTTGTGTAATAGCCAAATTTTAGGGAAATATAAATTAAAACCACTTGCTATGATTAAATCTGAAACTAACAAATACTTTCATGCATGCAACATAACCACTTTTTTTTACTGACATGATTATTTGGTGCAAGATACTCTATTTGTAAAATGTTTGCATTTGGCTCATCATAAAAGGTGTTTTCTTTTTTTTTTCCCCTGAAAAATACCAATTAGCCCTGATTATGTGTTGTCACTCACTTTATGTTCTTTTTCCAATGCAAAGAAAAAATAAACAAAACACAGAAGTTGGTCTTAAATATCAAAGATCAAACAAGATGAAAAAAAAAATCCATTACCCTATGGACTCTTGGAAATTAAAATATAAAAGCCTCCTGAAATAGCACTGCTTTATGTAATGTTGCTGTGAAGCACAGGCAAAAGTCTGTTTATATTAATCATCCTTTCCTGTAGCTTCCATAGGTAATCAACTGCTGCATTTCATCTGTAAGAGCTTACCTTACCAATGTTTTCTGTCACTGGGTAGTACTGGAAAATGTTTTCACAAGCCTTGCATATACCAGATGGAGACTATACTGTCTCCTAGAGCATTGACAAATCATTTATTAATTATCATTATGGTGATTAAAACCAGTCAAGTATAAGGGATCTGGAAGCAAATTAAATATATTTATTCTAAGTTGGAAGATTTCCTTAAAGTCTTCCTGAGTCTTAGAAAGTTTATGTTCATTTGTTCCTATTCATCTTCCACCATCTGATGTTAATGTATTTAGCTTATAGGTCAAAGCTCTGCCTTGGAGAAGTTGCTTGTTAAGGGGAATCCTTATAGAATTGCAACTGTACCATATTATTATGACTTGTTATTACATGACTTAGCAACAATCGCATGTTGTAAAAGTCTAATATTTCTTAGAGTCTTTTGATTCTTCTTAGAAGATTCCTCAAACTTTGCTTTGCTGTGATAATTCAGAATATTCTGATTTATCTGATTCCGAATTCCCATGTCTATCAAGACATACTCATGGGCCACTTTTCATTCATGTTTAAGTATTTAACTTGGAATATAAGATAATTAATGTTTAACATTTGCTGTGATTAATTTACTCTAATGACAATTAAATGATCCATAAAAGGTTCTTTGGACAACAAACGATTTACTGTAGAGTAGAGAAAGGAGAAAGGGGAAACAGAGGATGAGATGGTTGGATGGCATCACTGTCTCAATGGACATGCATTTGAGCAAATTCCAGGAGATAGTGAAGGACAAGGAAGCCTGGCATGCTGCAGTCCATGGGGTTGCAAAGAGTCAGCACAACTTAGCAACTGAACAACAACAAAAGAAATCTCTTCTCTTATACTTTCAAACCCTGGTTCTTCTACTATTAATGGTGGAAGGGATTGTAAACATTGACTCATATGATTAACTCAATCTTGTCCTTTAAACATTCTTGTCCTTTGAACAGTATGAAAAGGCAAAAAGATAGGACACTGAAAGATGAACTCCTTGGGTGGGTAGGTGCCCAATATGTTACTGGAGATCAGTGGAGAAATAACTCCAGAAAGAATGAAAAGATGGAGCCAAAGCAAAAATAACACCCAGTTGTGGATGTGACTGGTGATAGAAGCAAGGTCTGATGCTGTAAAGAACAATATTGCATAGGAACCCAAAATGTTAGGTCCATGAATTGAATAAAGGCAAATTGGAAGTGGTCAAACAGGAGATGGCAAGAGTGAACATCGACATTTTACGAATCATTTTATGACTAAAATGGACTGGAATGGGTGAACTTAACTCAGATGACCATTATATCTACTACTGTGGGAAAGAATCCCTTAGAAGAAATGGAGTAGCCATCGTAGTCAACAAAAGAGTCCAAAATGCAGTACTTGGATGCAATCTAAAAAGCAACAGAATGATCTCTGTTCATTTCTAAGGCAAACCATTTAATATCATAGCAATCCAAGTCTGTGCCCCTTCAGTAATGCTGAAGAAGCTGAAGTTGAACAGTTCTATGAAGACCTAAAAGACCTTCTAGAACTAACACCCCCAAAAGATCTCCTTTTCATCATAGGGGACTGGAATGCAAAAGTAGGAAGTCAAGAGATATCTGGAGTGACAGGCAAATTTGGCCTTGGCGTACAAAATCAAGCAGGGCAAAGGCTAACAGAGTTTGGCCAAGAGAACCGCATTGGTCATAGCAAACACCTTCTTCCAACAACACAAGAGAAGATTCCACACATGAACATCACCAGACGGTCAATACTGCAGTCACATTGATTATATTCTTTGCAGCCAAAGATGGAGAAACTCTATCCAGTCAGCAAAAACAAGACCAGGAGCTGACTGTGGCTCAGATCATGAACTCCTTATTGCCAAGTTCAGTCTTAAATTGAAGAAAGTAGGGAAAACCACTAGACCTCTCAGGTATTACCTAAATCAAATCCCTTACGATTATATAGTGGAAGTGAGAAATAGATTTAAGGGACTAGATCTGATAGACACAGTGTGTGATGAACTATGGACAGAGTTCATGACATTATACAGGAGACAGGGAACAAGACCATCTCCATGGAAAAGAAATGCAAAAAAGCAAAATGGCTGTCTGGGGAGGCCTTACATATAGCTGTGAAAAGAAAAGAGGCAAAAAGCAAAGGAGAAAAGGAAAGATATACCCATTTGAATGCAGAGTTCCACAGAATATCAAGGAGAGATAAAAAAAAATTCCTCAGTGATCAGTGCAAAGAAATAGAGGAAAGCAATAGAATGGGAAAGACTAGAGATCTCTTCAAGAAAATTAGAGATATCAAGGGAATATTTCATGCAAAGAGAGGCTCAATAAAGGACAGAATGATATGGACCTAACAGAAGCAGAACATATTAAGACGAGGTGGCCAGAATACACAGAAGAATTGTACAAAAAAGATCTTATTGACCTAGATAACCACAATGGTGTAATCACTCACCTAGAGCCAGACATCCTGGAATGTGAAGTCAAGTGGGCCTTAGGAAGCATCACTACAAACAAAACTAGTGGAGGTGATGGAATTCCAGTTGAGCTATTTCAAATCCTAAAAGATGATGCTGTGAAAGTGCTGCACACAATATGCGAGCAAATTTGGAAAACAAATCAGTGGCAACAGGACTGGAAAAGCTCAGTTTTCATTCCAATCCCAAAAAAGGCAATGCCAAAGAATTCTCAAACTACCGAACAATTGCACTCATCTCACATGCTAGCAAAGTAATGCTCAAAATTCTCCAAGCCAGGCTTCAACAATACATGAACCATGAACTTTCAGATGTTCAAGCTGGATTTAGAAAAGGCAGAGGAACTAGAGATCAAATCGCCAACATCCGCTGGATCATCAAAAATGCAAGAGTTCCAGAAAAACATCTTTTTCTGTTTTATTGACTATGCCAAAGCCTTTGACTGTGTGGATCACAATCAGATCAGATCAGATCAGTCATTCAGTCATGTCCGACTCTTTGCGACCCCATGAATCGCAGCACACCAGGCTTCCCTGTCCATCACCAGCTCCTGGAGTTCACCCAGACTCACATCCATCAAGTCAGTGATGCCATCCAGCCATCTCATCCTCTGTCATCCCCTTCTCCTCTTGCCCCCAATCCCTCCCAGCATCAGAGTCTTCTCCAATGAGTCAACTCTTCTCATGAGGTGGCCAAAGTACTGGAGTTTCAGCTTTAGCATCATTCCTTCCAAAGAAATCCCAGGGCTGATCTCCTTCAGAATGGACTGGTTGGATCTTCTTGCAGTCCAAGGGACTCTCAAGAATCTTCTCCAACACCACAGTTCAAAAGCATCAATTCTTCGGGGCTCAGTCTTCTTCACAGTCCAGCTCTCACATCCATACATGACCACAGGAAAGACCATAGCCTTGACTAGGTGAACCTTTGTTGGCAAAGTAATATCTCTGCTTTTGAATATGCTATCTAGGTTGGTCATAACTTTCCTTCCAAGGAGCAAGCGTCTTTTAATTTCATGGCTGCAGTCACCATCTGCAGTGATTTTGGAGCCCAGAAAAATAAAGTCTGACACTGTTTCCACTGTTTCCCCATCTATTTCCCATGAAGTGATGGGACCAGATGCCATGATCTTCGTTTTCTGAATGTTGAGCTTTAAGCCAACCTTTTCACTCTCCACTTTCACCTTCATCAAGAGGCTTTTTAGTTCCTCTTCACTTTCTGCCATAAGGGTTGTATCATCTGCATATCTGAGGTTATTGATATTTCTCCTGGCAATCTTGATTCCAACTTGTGTTTCTTCCAGTCCAGCATTTCTCATGATGTACTCTGCATATAAGTTAAATAAACAGAGTGAAAAAGAGGGCTTAAAGCTAAACATTCAGAAAACTAAGATCATGGCATCTGGTCCCATCACTTCATGACAAACACATGGGGAAACAGTGGTAAGATTGGCAAACTTTATCTTTTTGGGCTCCACAATCATTGCAGATAGTGACTGCAGCCATGAAATTAAAAGACGCTTACTTGAGTTGGACTGTGAAGAAGGCTGAGCACTG
This sequence comes from Tragelaphus eurycerus, assembly GCA_935064755.1. Lineage (NCBI taxonomy): Eukaryota > Metazoa > Chordata > Mammalia > Artiodactyla > Bovidae > Tragelaphus > Tragelaphus eurycerus. Next base: position 12,614,859 of record CAKXYN010000038.1, read on the forward strand.
AAGAATTGATGCTTTTGAACTGTGGTTTGGAGAAGACTCTTGAGAGTCCCCTGGACTGCAAGGAGCTCCAACCAGTCCATTCTAAATGAGATCAGTCCTGGGTGTTCATTGGAAGGACTGATGCTGAAGCTGAAACTCCAGTACTTTGGCCACCTCATGCAAAGAGTTGACTCACTGGAAAAGACCCTGATGCTGGGAGGGGTTGGGGGCAGGAGGAGAGGGGGATGACAGAGGATGAGATGCCTTGATGGCATCACTGACTTGATGGACATGAGTTTGAGTAGACTTCAGGAGTTGGTGATGGAAAAGGAGGCCTGGTGTGCTGTGATTCATGGGGTCGCAGAGTCTGACACAACTGACTGAACTGAACTAAACTGAACTCCTTGGAAGGAAAGTTATGACCAACCTAGACAGCATATTAAAAAGCAGAGACATTACTTTGCCAACAAAAGGCCATCTGATCAAGGCTATGGTTTTTCCAGTAGTCATGTATGGATGTGAGAGTTGGACTATAAAGAAAGCTGAACACCGAAGAATTGATGCTTTTGAACTGTGGTGTTGGAGAAGACTCTTGAGAGTCCCTTGAACTGCAAGGAGATCCAACCAGTCCATCCTAAAGGAGGTCAGTCCTAAGTGTTCATTGGAAGGACTGATGTTGAAGCTGAAACTCCAGTACTTTGCCACCTGATATGAAGAGCTGACTCATTTGAAAAGACCCTGGTGCTGGGAAAGATTGAAGGCGGGAGGAGAAGGGGATGACAGAGGATGAGATGGTAGGATGGCATCACTGACTCAATGGCCATAAGTTTGGGTAAACTCCGGGTGTTAGTGGTAGACGGGGAGGCCTGGCATGCTGCAGTCCACGGGTTCACCAAGAGTTGGACGTGACTGAGCACTGACCTGAACTGAATTGAACTATCCCCTAACATTCAGTTCAAACATTATTATTCTACCTTTGACTTAAGGTGTTTCCTCCCAGGATATGTTTTGGATTTTAATTATCTAAATACAGAGGCTCACACAGTAGCCTTTGTGTTAGGAATTATCCTTTTTTTTTTTCTTTTTAAGATATCATTTTCTGAATCTTAAACTGTGTAAGTTAACATGTCTTTTGAAATGGAAAGGAAAAAAGTGATTTAAAATAATGAAATCTTTGTTTCATTATTACTTCAAGTTATGTTCTTACTGTTATTTCTCAATTGAATGAACAGATTTCCTCAACTGCTGGCCAGTAAAAGGGCAGCCCCAGTGGGTGGCTGCTGGGGAAAGGAATGGGAAATGGAGGAAGCCCTCTTTCTACCCTGGGATTTGTTCTTTCACCAAAGACACCATGACAACATAGATTAAAAGATATATATTTCTTATTCTCAAAGTCCTCACAGTCCAGTGTGAGTGAGAGAGAATTAGGAAGTAGATTGGTGAATAGAGCATTAGAATTCACTATGATACTTAACATGACAAATAAGATTGCATCTAACTTGACTGGCGTAGTCCAAATTGGTTAGTTGCCTAAGTAGGAGAGAAAGAACTAATAATTTAAGCATTGATGTTAGCTAGGCAAAGTCTTAAAATCTTTGCAAATTAACATGTGAGTCAACTGTTACCCATGAATAAGAGTTTTATGCATCAAACACTCAGCGATAAAGAATCCACCTTCCAATGCAAGAGATGTGGATCTGATCCCTGGATAGGGAAGATTCCATGGAGAAGGAAATGGCAACCCACTCCAGTATGCTTGTCTGGGAAATCCCATGGACAGAAGAGCCTAGTAGGCTACCGTCCATGAGATTGCAAAGAGTTGGATATGACTTAGCAATTAAACAACAATAGTAACAGCAAGTATTAATTTGACGATAATCTGTTGACTTGTCTTAAAGTATAGACTATATGATTTATTTTTTTTAATTAAATTTTATTTTGCTTAACTTTACAATATTGTATAAATTATAGACTATATGATTTAAATGAAAGCTAAGAATAGGAATTTTTGAATGCTGTTCTCTTTTTTTAGCTGCACTGTGTGGCATGCAAGATCTTTCCCAACCAGGGGTCAAACCTGGGCCCCCTGCATTAGCAGTGCAGGGAATTAGAGATTTTTAATGAAACTAGATATCCAGTGATGCTTTCAGTCAGATTCCTAGTTGTCAGAATTTAAAGTGCCTGTATGGCAGCGTAAAGTATACCAAAATGTGAGAGAAGAGCTTGGACTCTAATGTTAGATGGACTTGAGCCTTGACCCAGGCTCTGCTGCCTACCGGCTGTGACCTCAGACATGGTTCCTGGTACCCTCCCAGTTCTTGAAAAAACTCATGGTTGTGAGGAGCGAATCTATATAGACTGCTTAGCATGGTTACCAGCACATAGTATTTGTGTTATAAATGTTAACTATTTGTTGAATGATTGAATATATGAATGAATATTATGGTTATAAATCTTAGAAGAGCTCGTGAAATAGATCTAATCCTTTCTGCAAATTAGTTCTTGTGGTAAAACTGAGTGTTCTTGTCAATGGACAGGTAGGTTGATAGGTTTAATTCCCAGGATACACTTTGGATTTAAGATAGAAATTTATAATAACTAATATAGTAGAACAGAGAAGACAAATTTTTTAAATGTGGATTTTAAATAAGTAGTTATGATAAGCATACAGTAAATGCTCAGGTTATTTACATATGTAATATATATTATATACATTTATGTCTTTAAATATATATTTATATATTTTAAATGATTATTTCAGAACTTCAGCTCAGGATAGCAAAGTGGTTAAGAGCACAGATTTGGAGCCCAACTTGATTGGATTTTGCTTTGTCTATTACTGTATAAAATGTCACCCAAAGATTTAGTAGCTTAAAAGAACCATTGTTATCATCTCTCACAATTCAGTGGGTTGTGTGAACTCACATGGGCTGTGCTGCTGGTCTTGATTGGAGTATTCGTGCAGTTACAGTCGGGTGGTGGTTGGGGCTGTAGTGGCTGAGATGACTTCCTTACACTGCCAGTTGGTTCAGGCTGTTGGCTGGGACTACAGAGCCTCTATCGTCTTCCAAGTGGCTGGGCTTTTCAGCATAAGGCAGTCCCCAAAAGAAGTATACCAGCCGAGCAAACACAGCACCAATGTGCAGGCCACTTATCAGACCCCAGTTGCATAACACATGGTAATGCCTCATTGTTCAGAGCAAGTCACGTGACCAAGCTTGGCGTCAGTGCTAGAGGGCATTCCACCAGGGCAGGAATCCCTCGAGGTGTGGTTATTGGTGACCATCAAAGTAACAGTCTCCAACTGGGTTGCCCATTAATAGCTGTGTGACTTTGGGCAAGTTATTTCTCCTCCCTGTGCCTCAGTTTTCTCATTAATAAAATAGGGAAAATAGCCCTACTGTCTTCAGAGTACTATTGTATTAGTATGTCAGCAATGAGATAATGAATTAATACTTGTAAAATTCATACAGCAGTTTCTGGTACATAAAAGCACTTAAAGTAAGCCAGTTTTAGTAGTGACGGTGATGATCGTAGTAGTTATAAAAGGAGTAATAATAGCATTAGTAGTAGTAGTAGTGGCAGTAATAGGAGTATAGAAGAAATATCATCTTAGGAATCTTCCTGACAGCTGCTGATTTAGTTTCACTAGAGCTTTAAAAATATCTGATATGTTGTGCTGATTTATTTACACTAGAGCTTAAAAAATATCTGATATGTTGATACTTAGAAAACTAACAGGTTGAGTTCAGTTCCACTGGATCATATTAAAGACTAATGAAATTTCTTCACAGTGCAGGGAATAGAAAATACACCCTGAGAGATAGGTACAATTCATTTAGAGAAGCAAATCAGAATATAGAAAATACAATGAAAGGATCTTTGGTTTAAAGAATTAATTTAAAGAACTCTTCCTGGTTCAGTTAAGAGTTTTACAGATCATTAACTTCTTAACAGGCTGTTTAGTGAAGAAATAACTATAATTCCAGAATAAGTCACTAATGAGTGCTTAGCACTTCCATGGTACCCCTAGGGGAGTACCACAAATAGAAACTGAGAAATAATTAATATCTTTAGAGATACTTCCTGGGATCAAAAACATCTACGCAATCCTCCCATATAATAACCTCAGAATTATGTCTCAATTTCCAAATCAACTTCTAAGTATCTTTCTGATTAATTTCTTTCTCCCCATCCCCTCTGCCATACCCCTTTCTCAGTTTCAGGTATCAATCTTTTCTTATCCAAGTTAATGTAAAAACCTCCAGTCAGGAGGCTCACAAGGGCAGTCTCTCTGCCCTAATTCTGCTCCCAGTGCTCTCTCTCTGAGAGCATGATTGAGATCCTATCACTGCCACACTATGCCTCGTCTCCCAACACTCTGCCTTCTTTTCTCATAGCGAAGTCCAAACTGTTCAACATAATGCTCAAAACCGCTATACTTACTAAATGCTTAATAAGAGGTTGCTAGATGAAATAGCCCAACATGGGATCTGTCATGATTTATTTATAATGTCAGTTGGATTCTTGAAATAAGAATGACTCATAATAGTCCCAAGACTTATACTAAGAATACGTTTAGGAGAAATAGGACTGAGGTCCTGAAGGGCTGTTTTTATGTGGGAGCATCCATGTGGAGCCTGCCTGAATCTAATATTTTCGGTGTGAGGGCAGTTTTTAGTATAGATGCCTGCCATGTCTTTTCTCGGTGTGTGCTAGCCATTGTCCCATTGATGGGGGCCGTGACTGGTGTGGTGGTGACCAGAGCCTACACTAAATGTCCAGCGGGGCCTCCTCTTCCCTCTGTGGTTGTCACAGTCCTGTTGGGGGCAGGGTCTGCTCTCTAGTTGTTGGAGTAGAAGCCCCCAGATCTGTTTTATAAGTTGTGGTGTGAGGTAGGCAGGATTGGAATTCTCTCGCTGGGAGAGTAGCTACTGAGTATTTCTGCACAGGAGCTCTGTGGTGTTGCCTGCCACCTCTTGTGTGGGCCCAGAAACACACTGTTGTTGGCACTCCCCAGCCCCTCTTCAATTGTGGGAATGCAGGCGATCAGCCTGGATGTCCCACAGGTGCTGTGCTTGCAATGCCACCAGCATGGATTCATTGGCACAGATCTGCTGAAGTCGGGCACTGGGATAGCCATAGCTGAGTGCCTGGACCCGCTGTTGGAACTACAGCCTGGACTCTGGCTCTGCCTCCAAGAGTGACAAAGCCCACGGCTACTAACCAGGACCTGCCCCATCCACAGGAGCACCAGTAATCCTCTCAGATGTTCCCACAGGCACTGAGCTCACAGAGCCCTGGGAGGCACGTAAATCTGGGAGTAGCACAGCTGCTGGAGATGGCTCATCGGCTCAGATTTCAGCCCCATCTCAGCATGTGCGCAACCATGTCATTGCCTGTGGGCTCCCAGAGCTCGTATAGGCAGAGCCCTGTCCACTGTGAACACACCAGGAAGGAGGCTGCTATGGCGGGGCCCCACCCCTCCACTTGCCTGTGCCGAGCATCACTGCATACACCTGGGTTGCGCTCGGTGTGTTTCCACTTTAAAAATCAGTATATTCCCACAATTAGTTGTTTGTGCTCTATTTGATGGCTCACCAGATATGGGAAGGGCACTGCACATTTGCTTAATGATAAATTTACAGGAGAGGGAAACACTTGTGGATTTTATTTTTAAATAAAATTTTAACTTTAGAATAATTTTAGGTTTATAGAAAACTTCAAAGATACTGCTGCTGCTGCTGCTAAGTCGCTTCAGTCGTGTCCGACTCTGTGCAATCCCATAGATGGCAGCCCACTAGGCTCTACAGACCCATATATCCCTAAAGTTATTACCTTACCAGAGCACAACTAAGAAATCAACACTAGTGAATCACTATTAACTAAATTCCAGATTTTATTCATATTTCACTAGTTTTTTGTGGATTTTATTTTTGATGAATATATTACTAGCTTCTTTTAAAACATGGCTTAACTATGAAGAATATAGTCTTTTTTTACTAGTAATTTTTTTCTTTTACTAGTAATTTATTTTCTTTTCACTTTAGCATTCACTTTTTTTTTTATTTTTTGGGGATTTACTTTTTTTAAATATCAATTTTTTTGTTTAATTGGAGGCTAATTACAATATTGTATTGGTTTTGCCATATATCAACATGAATCTGCCATGGGTGTACACTTGTTCCCCATCCTGAACCCTCCTCCCACATCCCTCCCCATCCCATCCCTCTGGGTCATCCCAGTGCACCAGCCCTGAGCACCCTGTATCATGCATCGAACCTGGACTGGTGATTTGTTTCACATATGATAATATACATGTTTCAATGCCATTCTCCTAAATCATCCCACCCTCGCCCTCTCCCACAGAGTCCAAAAGACTGTTCTATACATCTGTGTCTCTTTTGTTGTCTCGCATACAGGGTTATCGTTACCATCTTTCTAAATTCCATATATATGCGTTAGTATACTGTATTGGTGTTTTTCTTTCTGGCTTACTTCACTCTGTATAATAGGCTCCAGTTTCATCCACCTCATTAGAACTGATTCAAATGTATTCTTTTTAATGGCTGAGTAATACTCCATTGTGTATATGTACCACTGTTTTCTTATCCATTCTTCTGCTGATGGACATCTAGGTTGCTTCCATGTCCTGGTTATTATAAACAGTGCTGCGATGAACATTGGGGTACATGTGTCTCTTTTAATCCTGGTTTCCTCGGTGTGTATGCCCAGTAGTGGGATTGCTGGGTCGTATGGCAGTTCTATTTCCAGTTTTTTAAGGAATCTCCACACTGTTCTCCATAGTGGCTGTACTGGTTTGCATTCCCACCAACAGTGTAAGAGGGTTCCCTTTTCTCCACACCCTCTCCAGCATTTATTGCTTGTAGACTTTTGGATTGCTGCCATTTTGACTGGCGTGAAATGGTACCTCATTGTGGTTTTGATTTGCATTTCTCTGATAATGAGTGATGAGCATCTTTTCATGTGTTGGTTAGCCATCTGTATGTCTTCTTTGGAGAAATGTCTCTTTAGTTCTTTGGCCCATTTTTTTGATTGGGTCATTTATTTTTCTGGAATTGAGCTGTAGGAGTTGCTTGTATATTTTTGAGATTAATTCTTTGTCAGTTGCTTCATTTGCTACTATTTTCTCCCATTCTGAAGGCTGTCTTTTCATCTTGCTTATAGTTTCCTTTGTTATGCAGAAGGCTTTTAATTTTAATTAGGTCCTATTTCTTTATTTTTGCTTTTATTTCCAATATTCTGGAAGTTGGATCATAGAGGATTCTGCTGTGATTTATGTTGGAGAATGTTTTGCCTAGGTTCTCCTCTAGGAGTTTTATAGTTTCTGGTCTTACATTTAGATCTTTAATCCATTTTGAGTTTATTTTTGTGTATAGTGTTAGAAAGTGTTCTAGTTTCATTCTTTTACAAGAGGTTGACCAGTTTTCCCAGCACCATTTGTTAAAGAGATTGTCTTTTCTCCATTGTATATTCTTGCCTCCTTTGTCAAAGATAAGGTGTCCATAGGTGCATGGATTTATCTCTGGGCTTTCTATTTTGTTCCATTGATCTATATTTCTGTCGTTGTGCCAGTACCATACTGCCTTGATGACTGTGGCTTTGTAGTAGAGCCTGAAGTCAGGCAGATTGATTCCTCCAGTTCCATTCTTCTTTCAGGGATTTACTTTTTTCAATCTGAAATTGTGTTCTGAATGAAACAAAAGATGAATTTAAGATAATACTTTTCATATGTCAGTGTGTCCTAAAAGGGGGGTTTGGGGGAGAAAGAATCTCAACCTGTTGAGAGAGAGCTGTGGAAGTGCTGAGAGTGAGTGAGGGTTTTTATTTAAAAGACTCACAAGTACAGAGTAATATGGTTCACTACAGTATATAGGAATGAATAGGCAACTGACTTAAAGGAGAAGAATCATATCAAGATATTGGTATTGTTGGGGTTTTGTCCCAGGCCACTCTTCTCACTTTAAGACTCACTCCAGATGGTCGTATTCCCTCCCATGGTTTCTATCTGCATTTACATGCCTCCCAAATGTGTATCATCTGGTTTGGCTGCCTAGCAGACCCCTCACTCAATGTGTCTGTACCTGGATTCATCTCCAAATCATGGCACCACCATCTACCATTCTTTTTTTAAAAAATAATAGTTGTTGGTATTTTACTTGTTTATTTATTTATGGCTGTGCTGGGTCTTTGCTGTGGCAGGGTCTTCACTGCTGTGTGCTGGCTTTCTCTAGTTGCAGTGAGTGGGGGCTACTCATTGCTGTGGCTTCTCTTGTTGCAGAGCATAGGCTCTAGGGTACATGGGCTTTGGTATTTGTGGCACACAGGCTTAGTTGCCCCACAGGCAGGTGGAATCTCAGTTCCTGCACTAAGGATCGAACCTGTGTCCCTTGCATTGGCAGGCAAATTCTTAACCACTGGACTACCAGTCCCTCCATCTTCCATTCTTAAGCCTCATATATCCATTCCTCTACCACTAATTCATCCTTTCCTCCACCTCTCAAATGTCCCTCAAGTCCCTCTATTTCTACCAATTTGTGTCATGACATCTCTTGCTTGGATTATCCAATAGCCTTTTCCCTGGTACCTTGCCTCCTAGGTAAATCATCATCCCAACCCTAATCTGTTCTTTCGCCTGTAGTTTGAGGTCAGAAAGCAAATAATTAGATCATGTTAGTTGCCACCTCTCTTAAATCTTTTCACTGGCTTCTCATGTTCCTTAAGATAAATTTAATACTCTAACATAGCTGGAAGATCCTCTGGTATCTAGTAATTTCCTATATAATTCCTATATATCTTCTATATAACCTCTTTATCCTCCATGTAATTGTCTATCCGAGTTTCACAGGACCATCACTCCATGCTCTATCTCACACTATTCAGTGTATCTGTGACCAATGTATGGCTATTTAGATTTAAATTAATTAAAAGTAAGTAAAAACACAATGTCATTTCTTCAGTCTTACTAGCCACATTTCATGTGCTCGGTAGCTACATGAAGCTAGTGGCTACCATGCTCGACAGCCCAGATTATAAAATATTTCCATCATTGCAAAAAGTTCTGTTGGATAGGAATATGCATACTGAAATCCTTTTGTTTCCTGGAACTTTGCCTTTTTCTCTCATTTATAGTCTTTTAGGGACTTCCCTCGGAGAAGACAATGGCACCCCACTCCAGTACTCTTGCCTGGAAAATTCCATGGATGGAGGAGCCTGGTGGGCTGTAGTCCATGGGGTCGCTAAGAATCAGACATGACTTCACTTTCACTTTGACTTTTCACTTTCATGCATTGGAGAAGGAAATGGCAACCCACTCCAGTGTTCTTGCCTGGAGAATCCCAGGGACGGGGGTACCTGGTGTGCTGCTGTCTATGGGGTCGCACAGAGTCAGACACAACTGAAGTGACTTAGCAGCAGCAGCAGCAGCAGTGGCTTCCCTGGTGGCTCAGATGGTAAAGCATCTGTCTGCAATGCAGGAGACCTGGGTTCGATCCCTGGGTTGGGAAGATCCCCTGGAGAAGGAAATGGCAGCCCACTCTAGTACTCTTGCCTAGAAAATCCCGTGGACAGTGGAGCCTGGTAAGCTACTGTCCATGGGGTCGCAAAGACTCGGACACGACTGAGTGACTTCACTTTCACTTTCATAGTCTTTTATCCTTTCCTTGGAATCCTTTCTAATTCATCTTTCCTCACATTCCCCATTAATGCCTTGTGCTTTCCCACCATCATTTTTAAAATAGATTTTATGTTTTAGAGTATAAATGAGGAGAAAACATATAGGATTTGCATATGCCTTCTGCCCATACACACACAACACTTTCCACTTATCAACACACTCACCAGAGTGGTGTATTTGTTATGATTTGGTGATCCTACACTGACACATCATTATCATCCAAAGCCCATATTTATATTAGGTGGTGTACATCTGTGGTTTTTGACAAATGTATAAGGATGTGTATCCATCGTTGTTGTATTATAAGGAACAGTTTCACTGCCACAAGAATCCTCTGTACTCACCATCAGTTTTTATACACCATTCCACCTCCCTGAGATTCACACTTCATCCACTCTCCCAATAATATCTTGTCTATCCTTCAGTAACATCAAACACGAGTTAGACTGTAAAGCTTTTCTGTATCTTTCTCTTCTAAAGTCCTGTGCAACTGCAGAGTATAACTATAAAGTACCCAGGTTTTTGGGTTTTTTAATGAAGAAATCACTGTTCACATTCATTTCATTTAATCCTGCCCTTGTAACTAGTAGCTTATTTTAAAGCATTGCTTTAATCAAAATACTTTTTGAGACAGATACTCTAGGAATACTCTTCAGAAATACTATATCTTACATAGAGTGATTAATTTCATTATTCTGTGGCCACCTGTTTTTGCTATCCAAGGTGGTATGATTTAGTGGTATGATAATTGATCACCTCTGCATTCACCACTCTTGGTTCTGAAAAATGCTTGGTTCTTTCCAGTAATTGGATATATCTTCAAAATTATCATTTTAGGTTTTTAAAGGTTATATACCATAAGCTCAAGGGAATCTCATAAAGTTCAGAAATATTTCAGTAGCAATACTTTCTTAGTATACTTGTGGATGGTGAAGGTGATGGCTTCAAAAAGAATAATTCATTTGTGTTGGTTAGTACTGATGTTTGTTTTAGAAAAAAAATCCAAAACCCACACTTGATTATCCCATCTCAGATTTTTACACTTCATTTGATGATTATCTGGCACATTGTAAGTTGAACCTATGTGCAAATTTTAACTAATATTTTATTTGTTTATATATTGCACCTCTAGATATGTGATAAAAATTCTTAGAAAGTAAGTTCTTATTTATTTTTAGTGTTGTCCACCACACTTCAATTACTATTAATAATAGTTAATAAATAGTACTTGGCAATTTTGAATGCATTCCTGGAGATATGATCTCTTCTTTACATGACCTTTCCTGGTGGCTCAGAGGTAAAGAATTTGCCTGCCAATTCAGGAGACTCAGGTTCGATCCCTGAGTTGGGAAGATCCCCTGGAGAAGAAAATGGCAACTCACTCCAGTATTCATGCCTGGGAAATCCCATGGACAGAGAAACCTGGCCGGCTACAGTCCACGAGGTCCCACAGAGTCAGACACAACTTAGTGACAAAACAACAACACGTTTCTTTATGTAGTACTATGAAGTAGACATTTTCTCTATGATCTTTCATCTTCAGTTGCGAGAAAGTGGGAGTCAGGGTATGAGGCTTGCCATTCTGGGCCTATCGCATGTATACCAACAGGCAGACCTAAAAGCTATCCAATCATTTTGGGGATTATAGAGGATACAGTGGCTTTTCTTTTATCCATGCTGGAGATGGACTTTTAAGGGATCAATGCAGACCCTCACAGCCATTTTTCTAGCGTTGCTAGAGGTTAATGACTTGCCAGAACCCTAAGTTTCACTCCATCATCCATGCTTTGTAGCCATCTTGGCCATCTACAAACATGGGTACTGTGCAACTTTACTGCAATTTTTTATTAGTAGCATTCAATTTTTTTTTCTCTTGCTTTAAATGTAAATCATAATGAAATTCTCCCAGAGACTGTGTTTGGGGAGAATTTCATTTTCTTTCTTCCATGTGTCTGGGATTTTCTGAGTATATAGAGTAAATATACATTGCTTTCAAAAGTATAGAAATTAATTTTGTTCTATAATATAGAAATTATTGTTCTACTTGACCGATTTAGATTTTATAATGTTTAAAAACTCAGAACAATTGTAATTTTTAAAAAAATTTAAATCCTTATTTAAACTTATTTAAATTTAAATAAATCAGAGGTATCAGAGTGTTATTAGTTCATTTTCTTTCAAATCATAGCAGAATAGCCATCACATGTCAAATATTATCTTTTATAATCTGATTTATCTACCACTACCTTTTTATAACAAACCACTTTAATTTTAATGGGGGAAAGATTCTCTGCTTTCCAATGGAAACTCAGGTGACTTCTGCGTATTTCAGTTAACTTTACTTCCCTTTGTATTCTTCTTCCATATTACTTCCTCTTTCTTAAGCCACTCCCTGAACATTCTTCTCATTTTTCCATTTGTATATAATTTGAGAGGTATCCATTTCTCAGGTTTGGCGACAGTTCAGGACCAAGGGACAAGGTCACAGAGATTATAGACTGTTGAATGTGTGACAAGGCGGCTCATAAAGAATCTGGTCAGATGTCCTTCATTTGCCTTTAATTAACTACAGCTGCTTTTTATGTTGCACGCTGATCTTTGATCTGCTTTCCCCTTCAGACCTCTGCACACAAGGTAGTTAAAAACAAACTAGGAGGCCATTTTAAAGACAAAAAAAGAAAAAGAAAATCCCTCCGGGGTAATCAAGTGACAGTGGAAGCAGCCATAAGCTGTTAGCTTTATTCATTAGAGAACTTTAAATATGTCAAGAAATAGAATAATGTTCCTGCTGTTAGATCAGCCTCAACAATGAAGATTACAGCAGCTTTGGGATGCATGAGTGGGCAAACTTCTTGTGAAAACAGATTTATTGAGGGGCATTTTACTACAGTGGCTCAGAGTCTAGCTTACACAGTTTCATAGCAGGAATATTGGTTCAGTATGCATTGAGAATGTTGGTCCTCTAAGAACGGAAGATTTACAGTGCACCTTTGCTCTAACCCAAACGGCCCCTGCAATTAGGTTTAGAAAAACTTCCTATGCTCTATACGGATGGAATGGACGGCCTCTGTTACACCATATCATCACTTTTGCTGAAGCATCTACTATGTAATAAGTAGAACATGCGGAGAAGGCAATGGCACCCCACTCTAGTACTCTTGCCTGGAAAATACCACAGACGGAGGAGCCTGGTAGGCTGCAGTCCATGGGGGTCGCTAAGAGTCGGACATGACTGAGCGACTTCACTTTCTCTTCACTTTCATGCATTGGAGAAGGAAATGGCAACCCACTCCATTGTTCTTGCCTGGAGAATCCCAGGGACGGGGAAGCCTGGTGGGCTGCCGTCTATGGGGTCACACAGAGTCGGACACAACTGAAGTGACTTAGCAAGTAGAACATGATCCAATATAAATTTTACTTTGGTAGTGACTGTATAAATCTTGAAATCTTTCACAAGTCAAGCTGATTGATGTAATCTTCATTGGAATGAAAATGCCAATATCAGCAGTTTTTTAAAAAGTAGAGTGTTCCTTAGAGTCAATCTTGAACAAGAGCTTAAGAACTATTCTGGAAAGGAGTCCATTCTAACCATATCTAAGTGGATTTCCTGTTGTCATTTTTTCTTCTTTATTATAACCCGTAGCATCATTATTTGGGGGTCCTTAATAACATGAGAGAACATTTGATTTGAGAAAAGAAGATCAAGGACTTCCCAACCCTTCATTTTTCACTATGCATGTTCAATTTTTATAGGCGCTCTTCCTCCTTATAAGTTTCAGAGAAAAGTCAGCCTTATGCAATCTCTTGTAACCTATGAAATTTGAGAAAAACACTATCCTATATTTCACAATTCTCTTACTTTAAAAAGTAACATTTTCATTCAGAATAAAACTAGGAGGCTCTTTGAGTTGCTGATTCACTTTGAGTTTTCCCAAATAATATGTCAACAATCTATTTCTCTGTACCTATTGACTTGTGAGTCATTGTCCAAACTTCCCCTTGGCTAAAATGGCTTTTCCTCAGTTGCATCACTTGCCTCTTTTTTTGGATCTTTTAATCATGTCATGGATCTTGCCCTTCAATATTCCTGTTAGAGCCCAGTCTTTCAAAGGACAAGAATTCACTAATAGAAAAAGCAGTGTGTTTGGAAATTATAGACATTTTGTCTTCAACTACCTGAATGTCTATCCTGACTATTCTATACTTGAAGTTTGAAAGGACTTTATAAGAACAAAAAAGGGAGCAGGAGGCACCTTATATATTTTCAAAGTAGAATGATTATGCTTGGTTAAGATTTAGAGTTAACATCTAAAGCCTAGGGATACTTATGATGTGGCCAGTCAGTCCAAAGAAAGGAACAGGAGAGCCAGATTCAACTCTGGGAGTGGTATGGGGTGGTGGCACATGTCCCTGTACTCAGCTCCAGCCACATGCAGCCTTGCAGAAAGATGATTCAGGGCTGCCAGATATTTCAGTTTCTCAAATCACCTGGAAGTCTGATTTTCTTCTATGTGAAAACTTCTGATAGGTAAATGTTGACAACCCAATTCATTTTAAGAAAGAACACTATGTGAAGTGAACAAGGCACATCTGTAGACTATTTTCTGGAGGTAGTGCCTCAATCTTCTTTTCAGCGCTTACTGCTTGGGCAAGCTATGACATGGCTTTCAAAAAGTACGTGGAAGATTTTTGAGTGGGTGACACCGTGTCATCAGAAATGGTAGCACAAACTGATTTAAAAAATAGTGACAGCAAAGTTAGGAAGAACAAATGTTTGTATGGTGATATCTTACCGTGTGCTTTCATACTCTCATTTAGAGGAGTCCTCAGGGCAACCCTGCTGGGCTATTAGGACTATTATTTTTATTTCCATTTTACAGAGGAGGGTATTAAAGCTCAGTGAGAGGTTCTTAATCATTTTAAGGATGAAGAATCTTTGGAGAAATTGTTGAAAGTCACAGACTTCTCTTGCTATAAAATTGAACATTAAAATAAAAACTTAGCTCATAATTTCTGGGAGGTCATGCACACCTTCCTCATTCCAAAGTGCAACCACAGAACCCCTGGAATAAATGTTCTGTGAAACTTGATACACAACTCAAACCTAGGTCTTCAGAGCGCTGTGTGTGTGTGTGTGTCTTTCTATTACCTGATGCTTCCCTCCTTATAGAAGCAAATAATTGAGAGAGCAGCCACCAGAGTAGAGCCTGCCCAGGCTGAAGAATCATTCGCAAGCCACCACCGCTGGAATGTTTGGACTCTGAGATGAGGCTGGGACTGGGGAGGAAGACATCAGCAGTTAGAACCCTCTTCACCATAGTCTCTGGAAAACTTCTCAGTGCTCTCTAAGACATCTCAGAGTTACAAATAGTAACAGCAACAGTAAGAGTGGCCACTACTCTCCCCATGCTTGTGATATGCCAGGCACTGTGCTGAGTGATGAAGTCAGTACAGTTTTTACCTCCATCACACAGATTAAAGGAACTGCTAACCCAAGATGATCATCCTGACTCTGGCTCTGACACCATTAACCACTCTGCTGTACTGCTGTTCACTGTAGAGTAAGCAAATGAGGGAGTGGAACGTGCAGGGGAGGATGCTTTATTCTGTCATCATTCTTTAGATATGTGTGTGTGTTAGTTGCTCAGTCATGTCTGACTCTTTGAGACCCTGTGGACTGTAGCCCACCAGGCTCCTCTGTCCATGGAATTCTCTAGGCAAGAATACTGGAGTGGGTTGCCATTTCCTCATCCAAATGGTCTTCCCAACCCTTCGTCTCCTGCATTGCAGGCAGATTCTTTTCTGAGTCATCAGGGAACCCCTCTTGAGATATATGACCATACAAAAATTCCTGAAAGGTTGTTTTTCCTTTTAAGACACAATGATTTTTTTCCAGATAGCATGGGCTTAAAGAAAAATATTGTGTATTTAAGAAAATAAAGGAAAAACTTTAATTATACCCAGTCTGGTGGGAATTTTCATACACACACACACACACATTGCTGTTCAGTCACTCAGTCATGTCCAGCTATTTGTGACCCCATGAACTGCAGTACACCAGACTTCCCTGTTCTTCACCATCTCTCAGAGTTGCTCAAACTCATGTCCATTGAGTCAGTGATGCCATCCAACCATCTCATCCTCTGTCGTTCCCTGACATATATATAATCAGTCATTGCTAAACCCTGTTCAGCTGCCAAAATCAGTGATAAACTGTATTATCTTCAGTGTCCCTTAAAGGCCAATGATACCAAATTCATTTACAACTAAACTGAGTATCCAGTATTTCTAAACATTTGGGGAAATAATGCATTTTAGATTTAATTTATTCCATTTTCATATATAGTGTTATATGAGTCGTGTAAAATGGGATACTTGCCAAATTAAAGTGAGGAGATGCCAAG
Source organism: Tragelaphus eurycerus (assembly GCA_935064755.1). Classification (NCBI taxonomy): domain Eukaryota; kingdom Metazoa; phylum Chordata; class Mammalia; order Artiodactyla; family Bovidae; genus Tragelaphus; species Tragelaphus eurycerus. Next base: position 12,630,939 of record CAKXYN010000038.1, read on the forward strand.
CATGAATAACTTACACAAGATACAGAGTTAATCATATTTTTATGTGGAAAACTTCATTACTCAAGAGTACATCACCTTAAAAGAAGTGCGTAGCTTTTACTGAGTTATATAAACCCCTGTTAAATGTATAATCTTTGAGTTTATGTAACTAGAATGATATTTGTTACACACAGAGTATATAGATTAATTTGCTATGTGGATGATATTTGAAATAGCAACTTAAGTTTCAAATAAACATCCAAAATGGAGAATTTGAATTGAAAAAAAATCTTTTATTGTTATTTAAATGATGGGAAACATAGTCAAATTTTTTGTACCTTTATATACTTGGGAGTAATTTTCACTTAAAAAATTTAGACTTAAAAGCAAGATTTTATATTGGGAATCCAGTTTAAGTTCAGCTAACTCTCTACTGACAATTATTAAATATTACAATTCCCCATTAACTGGTACTCTAGTACTCAAAACTAAAATAAAATTGATATTTTTGTGGTTTCTTAAAACCTAGAGAGATGCTAAAAGTATGTGGTTTATCTTAGTATTTTTAGTAATATTTTATAAAATTCTATTTATTTCTAAATACACAACTATGTGCAATGTATATGTTTATGAAATTAGTTTTAACAGTACATCTCATCCCCTAACCTTTCTAGATAATAGTTTACTATAATTCAAGTTAGCTCAAATACATCATTGTATTGCCTTTGTCCCATATTAGTTAAGATTACTAATCCTGTGTAATTTACACCACTATAAATGTTTATTTGCCCTCACTTCTTACTTTTTACATTTATTTAACTTCTGCTGCTTTTATATTTATCCAACTTCCTTTGGATCATATAAAAGATTATCTCAATCTCAATTTTTTCTGAGAGAAAAAGCATGCGATGTATCTTTAGCTTATCACAGATCCATTTCTAAAACTTGCAAATTAACCTGTTTCCTTTCTTGTCATTCTTTCCTCTTCTCCCTGTTTCCTGCCTTAGTGGTCAGTGCCGCCTAAGTTTTTCTTTGGATTTCCATCTCATGATCTAATGCCTTAGGTGCTTTCTTTTTTCCATGAGGCAATGTTTGCACACAGCTGCTCTGTAATGTATAGCATATATTGGCTTGAGAATGGAAATTTCACTTCTGTAAAGTGGTTTGGGATACACTTTTGTGCAAGATGCTATGCCAAACTGAATTGTGGATTGTAACATGCAGCCAAAGTTACCTCTGTTTGCCCCTCCAGGAAGAAGTGTGCAGTTTTAATAACCATGATGCCCTATTGCAATGACTTCCAGAGTTATTATGTAAACCTTTCAAGCAGGGCTTATGTCTTCCCTATTTCTTCACAACTGTCCTATACAATAAATACTTTCTAAATGACAGGTTTAGGTGAGCTGGGCCTTATCCATAAGTTAACATCTTATACAGTATATGTATATTTTAAAACTTGAGCCATTTCATTTTCTTTCCAAGTTTGCTAATCTCACAGGAATATAGAGTAACCAAACCATAAACCTGGGCTCCTAATAGAAAAGTGTTTTTTGAAATGAAGTGCAATTAATTAGTCCCAGTACTGTTGTTACTGGATGGTCAGCAGTGTGGAAAATAAGTCAGTTAATTAGGATTAAAACTTAATTATTTAGATAAGGAAGCAGCTAGAGTGTTGTTTAAACATTCCAAACCCACTCTTATTTTCCAAAGCTCAAAGAAAAAGATGTTACAAAGAGATTTTAAAACTCTGAAATTCTCTTTTCTATAGCCCTCCATCCAGGGGTTCACATGTGACCAGATCCCCACCAATCAGATGTCCTAACCTCCTTCCCACAGCAGTTGGCCCAGGGACTCACATGTGACCGAAGTGAGGTCTATCAGAGCCCTCCCAGGACCCTTCTGTTGGAGCCAGCAGGGAAGTGTCCTGCTTGCTTCCTGCATCTGAAAGGTGACAGGATGGGAATCAGGGGCTCTCAGAGGCAGTATACCTCTCCGTGTTAGGAAACCTCTGTAGCAGGAGTGAATAAAGACAAGCAGAGGCAAGCAGATGAGGGAAGGGGAGAGAAAGTCTTAGAGCCAAGCATCCCTGCCATTTCCGTCATTTCAATTATGAGCCAATGAATTCCCTTTTTGTGTTTAAGCTGATTTATGTTGAATTTTGACTTAAACAACCAAAAGAGCCCTGACAAATGATTTTGGTTGGAACTGACTACCTGCATGAATAAAAAGCATTGTTTCTCTCACACCAACTCTCCTGCCTTTTCACTGGTAAGGTAAAACGGAAAATGTGAACAAACACAAATGGCTCCTTATAGGAGTATCTTTCAAACTGCGTGAAACAAATACTGAATAAATTAAACTGCAATGGAGAAAACAGTATTGCTTCATTTATTGAACAATGGCATTTTAGATTCTGTGCTCATTTTAATAACTGTACTGTGGTCTAATTGGGCCCATATCTTCCATATTAACTTTTAATCTCATGCTCTTAAATTCATTTTCAATGACGATTGCTCCAAAACCCATTCCAACGCAAGAGAAAGCCTTAGGTGTAGCTTGAGTAAACCTGTAATTTCACTTGGCTTCCCAAGTGGCACAGTGGTAAGAATCTCCCTGACAATGAAGGAGATGAGGGTTCAATTCCTGCTTTGGGAAGATCCCCTGGTATAGGAAATGGCAACCCATTCCAATATTCTTGACTGGAAAATTCCATGGACAGAGGAATCTGATGGGCTACAGTCCATGGGATTGCAAAGAATGGGACACAGCTTAGCATGGGCATGTGCGTGCACACACACACACAGACACACACATACACACACTCTGTAATTTCACAGTGTTGGTCTTGACATACTTCATAATGTCATTTTTCTTCTTCCTTGGAAACAGGGGAATCCTCTCTCCTCGTTGGTTGTAAGCTGAATTTAGTTCAGAAAAGGTGCCATTTATGAATTCATAACACAGCTAGCAACTATGTGTTGATGCTATTTGATTTGGCATTTGTATGTGTCAGGGCTTCCCCAGTGGCTGAGTGATAAAAAAATCCACCTGTAGTGCAAAAGATGCCAGACACTCAGATTTGATCTTTGGGTTGTGAAGATCCTCTGGAGCAGAAAATAGCAACCCACTCCAGTATTCTTGCCTGGAAAATCCCATGGACAGAGGAGCCTGCTGGGCTGCAGTTCATGGAGTCATGATTCAGACGTGACTGAGTAACTTAAACCATCACAACCATATGTCGGGGTAAAGCTTAACTGCTGTATCAGAGAGACCCAACCATTCAGCAGCTTAAAGAATGAACTGTTTCTCTTTCATGTGACAGTTCTGTTAGTTCAGTTCATCAGGGAGTCTTCGCTCCTCGTAGTCACTCTGGGACACGGGTCCCTTCCAGTGGTTGCTCTGCCATCCCCTAGGGCACTGTTTGGGCATCTGTAAGGTATAACTTCAGTTACTACCACCCTGAAGTTCCAATTAGTGGGAAGAGGAGATTAGGTAGGAGAGGCATACTCATGGTCTTATGCACTCTGCTTCTCACATGCCGTGGATGGAGAATTTAGTCACACACAAAAGATGCTGGGAACTGCCATATTTCTGAGATATCATAGATCATGGAAGAAAGAGAAATTGGATTTTGGTGGAGCTCAGGTATTGTTTCCAGAAATATTTTACCCTTTTAGATTGTGCCATTGTTTCACATGTCCACTTATCACATGCATCACTTTGGTGCATAAGAAAAATTAATGAAGACATTGATCCTTGGAGCACCAAAGTAGCACATGAAGATATTTCATTTGTCTGTTTTCAGACTTTTTAGACACCCTGAGAATTCCAGGTCAGATTGTCATGGTTTTAATTTTCATTCATCAAGAGATTCTTTTAGTGAGGATGTACTTTAAATTGCTTGGCAAAAAGTTAGGACTGCCTTCCCTAAAAAAGATGATTCTTTTAAAAATCTTTCATTAATTGCTATGTAACTTTGCTTTTGAACTGTGGTGTTGGAGAAGACTCTCGAGAGTCCCTTGGACTGCAAGGAGATCCAACCAGTCCATCCTAAAGGAAATCAGTCCTAAACATTCATTGGAAGGATTCATACTGAAGCTGAAATGCCAATACTTTGGGCACCTGATGTAAAGAACTGACTCATTGGAAAAGATCCTGATGCTGGGAAATATTGAAGGTGGGAGGAGAAGGGGACAACAGAGGATGAGATGGTTGGATAGCATCACTGACTTGATGGACATGAGTTTCAGTAAGCTCTGGGAGTTGGTAATGGACAGGGAAGCCTGGCGTGCTGCAGTCCATGGGGTCACAAAGAGTCGGACATGACTTAGCGACTGAACTGAACTTTGCTTAAGAATAAGAATATGAATGTGTCCTTTTACTTTCTTTTTTTTTTTTTACTTTTTGTCCTTTTTTACTTGAGGACTTAATACTGCAGATTCAAATTTTCTTAAAGTAGTTTTATTGGGTTCGTGACCCATCTTTAGAGGCCTATGTTTATTTGTATAATTATTTTAGTCAATGTTTCCAATTTTCTACATTTCTATATGATGTAATTTGGCCATTAAGTATAGTAACTGCTTAAGGTGTACACATTTTGGTACATTATCGGATCTTAGTTAAATATTTGCCAAACCATAAACCCAAGGAAACCTTGAAGATTAAAGCAAAACAAAGAGAATATCTGCTGAATCTAGTTCAGGGAATAGTGAACAAGCATCAGTGTATTTGTTCTTTACATACTTGGTATTACTCAATAATATGACCAACAGTTTGTTCATTCAACATTTTTATTCTGTATATAGATGGTATACCATACCTTGTGCTAGGTACTGGAGACACTGAAGAAGAAAAACAAGCTATTTAGTTACTATGTATTCATAAAAACAGGAACTTAGTAGTTATCTCAGTATTAACTCCACCTCTTATCCGTCTAACTCTTTCCTCTAGTATCCTGACTCCAACAGGACTAGCAAGCCTATGCTCTATCCACCATATCCTCATCCCCATTCGTCTTCACTTCCCTCTACTCAGCTTAAGTTCCAGAGTCAACCATTATAATCATTTCCTGGCACACATTCTTTTTGTTGCCCTCTGTCACTTGCTCATATTCACTCGACAAAACCTCATTCTGGTTTGCCTATTCTGCCTGCACACACACAGCCAAAACGTGGCTACAGAAAATGACACTAAAGTCATGACCTCTGACCTCAGGCGTACCCTCAGTGCTGCCTCGTAATCATACTACTATATGTTTCCCCATCCATCCCTTCCCTCACTCCTACTGACAACTATTTCATACCTTCTCTCTGCTTTCTCCAACATCCCCTTCCTTATCCTTGCTCTTGGTTGATGACCTTGCTTCTTGAGAAAATGGAAAACGGAAGCAAGCAGAAGAGAACCAACACCTAGAACTATGCTAGAATAACTAACACAGTATGCACTCAGAAAAATTTGATGAATGAAAACCCTCCTGATCATGTACTTGTCTGGCTCCCAGAAAATTGGGTTTAAGCACATTTAATGTTATACAGTAGCAAAGACACATACCACAGTGCTTGTTTAGATGGAAGCCATGGAGGCAGATATTGTTTCTAGTGAGTTAGTAAGTTAAGCATATTCAGATCAGATCAGATCAGATCAGTCGCTCAGTCGTGTCCGACTCTTTGCAACCCCATGAACCGCAGCACGCCAGGCCTCCCTGTCCATCACCAGCTCCCGGAGGTCACTCAGACTTGCATCCATCGAGTCAGTGATGCCATCCAGCCATCTCATCCTCTGTCGTCCCCTTCTCCTCCTGCCCTCAATCCCTCCCAGCATCAGAGTCTTCTCCAATGAGTCAACTCTTCGCATGAGGTGGCCAAAATACTGGAGTTTCAGCTTTAGCATCATTCCTTCTAAAGAAATTCCAGGATTGATCTCCTTCAGAATGGACTGGTTGGATCTCCTTGCAGTCCAAGGGACTCTCAAGAGTCTTCTCCAACACCACAGTTCAAAAGCATCAATTCTTCGGCGTTCAGCCTTCCTCACAGTCCAGCTCTCACATCCATACATGACCACAGGAAAGACCATAGCCTTGACTAGGCGAACCTTTGTTGGCAAAGTGATGTCTCTGCTTTTGAATATGCTATCTAGGTTGGTCATAACTTTCCTTCCAAGGAGTAAGCGTCTTTTAATTTCATGGCTGCAGTCACCATCTGCAGTGATTTTGGAGCCCAGAAAAACAAAGTCTGACACTGTTTCCACTGTTTCCCCATCTATTTCCCATGCAGTGATGGGACCAGATGCCATGATCTTCGTTTTCTGAATGTTGAGCTTTAAGCCAACCTTTTCACTCTCCACTTTCACTTTCATCAAGAGGCTTTTTAGCCCCTCTTCAAAGTTAAGCATATTAACTGATATCAAACATTGATTATTATTTAGATTATATTTCTGTGAGTAGTAATATGTTCAGTGCTATTATAATTAAATATTTGTGTTATAAAATCTATCTGCCATCATGTTTATGTAATGTCTCACACTTCAGTATCTAAATATTGTTTTTCAGCTGATACTTATTTTGCTTGAAGGGCAGTTTCATTTTTGCAAGTTTTTCATGTGGAAGTAAAGATTAGCCTAACCCATACTTAGTGAAAATTCTGTGTGATTGAACTGTATGTCTGACTACATAACTGAAAATGAATCAGCTTTCTTTTTTGTTCCCCATAAGCCAGACCTTGATAAAGCACATGGGCTTCCCTTGTGGCTCAGATGGTAATGTGGGAGACTTGGGTTTGATCCCCGGGTTGGGAAGATTCCCTAAAGAAGAGCATGGCAACCCATTCCAGTATTCTTGCCTGGAGAATCCCCATGAACAGAGGAGAGTGGCAGGCTGCAGTCCGTGGGGTCACAAGGAGTTGGACATGACTGACTGACTAAGCACAGCACATAGGGGGTTTATCTAAAATAAGTCCCAGTAAGCTGGATTTCATAAAAGCATGGTACCAAGGCTGGTATGAAATAGAAGTTCAAAATAAATAATTTCTATAGCTATGGTTCTAGGTCATTTGGCAAATACAAAATTAAGAGCTATTACATAAAGGCAAGTATTAAAACAGTGTGATTAAGTGCAAAACACTTGGCTATATATTAATTAAGGTAATAGTGGCACATATTTTAACAGTTCTAGGTCTCTTACTCTATCAAGATGAACAATGAGATTGCAAGAAGTAGTACTAATTCTTCCTGTTTCTGGATTCCTATCCAGTGACTGAGGCGAAACTATCTTTAAAGTAACATTTTCCCTCCTCTCTTTTAAGATGCTCATACCCTTGGAGGAGGGCAGGGGAAGGAAGCTGTTTTCCTGGAAGACCGTTGCTCTCATTACCAAATCTCTATGTGGTCTAAGTATTGGGAAAACCGCATTGTGAATCACATGTGTGGTCAGTAGTTTGGTGGGTTGGATGGTTTTCTTGGGTATCAATTCCTAAGGATTTCTTTAAAAATTCTGGCATAATATCATAATTTTATTGTTAAATTATCATGAACAGAGAATATAGGCTAAAGGTTGATTTATGGAACCCTTGGAAATTTGTGACAAGCAGAGTTAAGGAAGTTGTTGCTGTTGTTTAGTCGCTAAGTCATGTCTGACTCTTTGCAACCCCATGGACTGTAACCCGCCAGGTTTCTCTGTCCATGGGGTTTCCCAGGCAAGAATATTGGAGTGGGTTGCCATGTCTTCCTCCAGGGGATCTTCCTGACCCAAGAATCGAATCCAAGTCTCCTGCATTGGCGGGCGGATTCTTTACCACCCCTGAGTTAAAGAAGTACTAGTAATTAAAAACTCTCCATATACTATACTTTTAAAATTATTTGAACCTAATATAGATAACATTGGAGAAGGAAATGGCAGCCCACACCAGTGTTCTTGCCTGGAGAATCCCGTGGACTGAGGAGCCTCAAGGGCTGCAGTCCCTGGAGTCGCAAGGAATTGGACACTACTGACCGACTAGGCAATAAAGGTAACAGACTCTGTGGTCGGATCTGGGCGGTGTTGTTCTGGTAAGTGTTTAATAACTGGCTCTCTAGAAAACAAACAAAAACTCTGACTTGTACGTTTTGGTATTTTCCTTAGTGTAACTACTCCTACCATGGGCAGTTTAATGCTACCTCCATGATGCCACTGAATGCGTGGTTGGGAGAAAGGTTTAGCATCTGGCCGGTAAGGGCCAGCTTTACTACAGAACTGGAGGAGTGGGCAGGGAGGGCCTGAGCTCTGTTGCTGAGTCTTGTGACAAAAAGAAAGATCCTTCTTTCCAGGCAGTTCAATAATAGAAGGAAGGAAGGCCAACTGTGAGGAAGTTATCAAACCTTTGAAGAGGCTGGAATTTAATTATTTTAACCACTAAAAAGAAAGGATAATTATGTGATGTAAGTGCTAATTGTTGCTACAATGGCAGCCATATTAATTATAGTACATAAATATATTAAATCAACATTCTGTAGACATGATTCTAAGGTTGAACGGGTTGGTTTTTGTTTTCTTTTGTTTTATTGAATAGGGGTGTTGGGGAAGGAGTTCAGTTTTACTCATGTGAATTTTGAGAAAGTTCTTAGATATCCAAGCAGAGACATCAAATAGACAATCAGATATTTAAGTCTAGACTTTGAAAGAGAAGTCTGTACTGGACATGTATTGGGCAAGTTGTTAGCATATAGATGATAATTAAAACCATGAATTAGAATGAGATCACCAAGGGAGTGAGTGTAGATAGAGAACTTGTGAGTGAATTTGCTGTATTTACATAATGTAGTATGTCAAATATATTTCAATTTAAAGAAAAAAATGAATTCTGAGGCAAAGCAATATTTCTTCTTTGTGACTGATAGAGAAATCCCCAGAATTGGTCAAGTCTCTTCTGAGTGGCAAGAGAGGTCCTGGTACTCAGCAGATAAAGTGGAGTCCTAATTTCTACAACTGCCCTTCCAATGTTGAAATGCTAGTCACCGTGAACATTTTGTCACTCTGGGTAAACAAAATACAATGCAACTTTTTCCTAAGTGTATATATATTATATACACATGCAATCGTGAAACAAGAGATACGTCTGTTTCTCTTCACATTTCCTTCTCTTTAAAGATATTTTGTGTGTATCTGTGTGGTCAGTCACTTCAGTTGTGTCCAACTCTTTGCAGCCCTATGGACTGTAGCCTACCAGGTTCCTTTGTCCATGGGATTATCCAGGCAAAAATACTGGAATGGGTTGCCATGCCCTCGAGGCTCCCAGGGGATCGTCCCAACCCAGGGATTGAACCTGTGTCTCTTATATCTACTGCATTGGCTGGTGGGTTCTTTACAACTGGCACCACCTGAAAAGCACCTAAAGGCATTTAATACACTTCTTGAGGTATTTATGAGAAATAACTCCAGAAAGAATGAAGAGACAGAGCCAAGGCAAAAACAATACCCAGTTATGGATGTGGCTGGTGACAGAAGTAAACAATGTTGTAAAGAGCAATATTGCATAGGAACCTAGAGGTTATGTCCATGAAACAAGGCAAATTGGAAGTGGTCAAACAGGAGATGGCAAGAGTGAACATCGACATTTTAGGAATCAGCGAACTAAAATGGACTGGGAATGGGTGAGTTTAAGTCAGATGACCATTACATCTACTACTGTGGGAAAGAATCCCTTAGAAGAAATGGAGTAGCCATCATGGTCAACAAAAGAGTCCAAAATGCAGTACTTGGATGCAATCTCAAAAGCAACAGAATGATCTCTGTTCATTTCCAAGGCAAACCATTCAATATCAAGTAATCCAAGTCTATGCCCCTTCAGTAATGCTGAAGAAGCCGAAATTGAATGGTTCTCTGAAGACCTAAAAGACATTCTATAACTAACACCCAAAAAAGATGTCCTTTTCATCATAGGGGGCTGGAATGCAAAAGTAGGAAGTCAAGAGATATCTGGAGTGACAGGCAAATTTGGCCTTGGAGTACAAAATCAAGCAGGGCAAAGGCTAACAGAGTTTGGTCAAGAGAACACACTGCTCATAGCAAACACCCTCTTCCAACAACACAAGAGAAGGCTCCACACATGGACATCACCAGATGGTCAATACTGCAGTCACATTGATTATATTCTTTGCAGCCAAAGATGGAGAAACTCTATCCAGTCAGCAAAAACAAGACTGGGAGCTGACTGTGGCTCAGATCATGAACTCATTGCCAAATTCAGACTTAAATTGAAGAAAGTAGGGAAAACCACTAGACCTATCAGGTATGACCTAAATCAAATCCCTTATGATTATACAGTGAAAGTGACAAATAGATTCAAGGTATTAAATCTGATAGAGTGCCTGATGAACTATGGATGGAGTTTCATGACATTGTACAGGAGGCAGTTATCAATACGATCCCCAAGAAAAAGAAATGCAAAAAGGCAAAATGGTTGTCTGAGTAGGTCTTATGAATAGCTGTGAAAAGAAGAGAAGCTAAAGGCAAAGAAGAAATGCAAAGATATACCCATTTGAATACAAAGTTCCAAAGCATAGCAAGGAGAGAAAGGAAAGCATTCCTCAGTGATCAATGCAAAGAAATAGAGGAAAACAATAGAATGGGAAAGATGAGAGATCTTTTCAAGGAAATTAGAGATACCAAGAGAACATTTCATGGAAAGATGGGCACAATAAAAGACAGAAATGGTATGGACCTAACAGAAGTCGAAGATATTAAGAAGAGGTGGCAGGAATATACAGAAGAACTATACAAAAAAGATCGTAATGACCCAGATAATCATGATGGTGTGATCACTCACCTAGAGCTAGACATTCTGGAATGTGAAGTCAAGTGGGCCTTAGGAAACATCACTACGAACAAAGCTAGTGGAGGTGATGAAATTCCAGTTGAGCTATTTCAAATCCTAAAAGATGATGCTGTGAAAGTGCTGCACTCAATATGCCAGCAAATTTGGAAAACTCAGCTGTGGCCACAGGACTGAAAAAGGTCAGTCTTCATTCCAATCCCAAAGAAAAGCCATGTCAAAGAATGCTCAAACTACTGCACAATTGTACTCATCTCACACGCTAACAAAGTAATGCTCAGAATTCTTCCAAGCCAGGCTTCAACAGTATGTGAGCTATGAGCTTCCAGATGTTCAAGCTGGATTTTAAAAAGGCAGAGGAACCAGAGATCAAATTGCCAACATCTGCTGGATCATCGAAAAAGCAAGAGAGTTCTAGAAAAACATTTATTTCTGCTTTATTGACTACCACCAAAGCCTTTGACTGTGTGGGTCACAACAAACTGTGGAAAATTCTTTAAGAGATGGGAGTACCAGACCACCTAACCTGCCTCCTGAGAAATCTGTATGTAGGTCAAGAAGCAACAGTTAGAAGTGGACATAGAAAAACAGACTGGTTGCAAATCAGGAAAGGAGTACTTCAAGACTGCATATTGTAACCCTGCTTATTTAACTAATATATAGAGTACATCATGCAAAATGCCAGGCTGGATGAAGCTCAAGCTGGAATCAAGATTGCCAGGAGAAATATTAATAACCCCAGATGTGCAGATGACACCACCCTTATGGCAGAAAGCTAAGAAGAACTAAAGAGTCTCTTGAAAGTGAAAGAGGAGAGTGAAAAAACTGGCTTAAAACTCAACATTCAGGAAACTAAAATCATGGCATCCATTCCAATCACTTCATGGCAAATAGATGGGAATTAGTGGAAACAGTGGCAGACTTAATTTTGGGGGCTCCAAAATCACTGCAGATGGTGACTGCAGCCATGAAATTAAAAGATGCTTACTCCTTGGAAGAAAAGCTATGACCAACCTAGACAGCATATTAAAAAGCAGAGACATTACTTTGCCAACAAAGGTCCTTCTAGTCAAAGCTATGTTTTTTCCAGTAGTCATGTATGGATGTAACAAGTTGGACCATAAAGAAAGCTGAGCACTGAAGAACTGATGCTTTTGAACTGTGGTGTTGGAGAAGACTCTTGAGAGTCCCTCGGACAGCAAGGAGATCCAACCAGTCCATCCTAAAGGAAATCAGTCCTGAATATTTATTGGAAGGACTGATGCTGAAGCTGAAATTCCAGTACTTCGGCCACCTGATGAAGGAACTGACTCACTAGAAAAGACCCTGATGCTAGGAAAGATTGAAGATGGGAGGAGGAGACAACAGAGGATGAGAGGGTTGGATAGGATCACTGACTCGATGGCCATGAGTTTGAGTAAGCTCTGGAAGTTGGTGATGGACAGGGAAGTCTGGAATGCTGCAGTCCATGGGGGTCACAGAGTTGGAGAAGACTGAGTGACTTAACGGAACTGAACTGGGGTATTTTACCATCTGCCAACCTAATCCACAGCTTACTTTTTCCCTGATGTTTCTCATTGCATTACTCATTGTATTAAGTCCTGTATACAGCAGTTAACTTTCCATAAAAGACCAACAACATATCTGAAAATTGAACCACTTACCTAAGTGCACTTGGAGCTTACTTGGGGTCTAATATAAAGTTCAATAGGAAGTAAAGGAAAATAACAGGATAGCTTCCATTGAATTAAAAAAGCAAACAATAATTTTAAAATATATTACATTGAGCTGAAATTGAGCTTAGTAAAAACTTTGCTTACAAGTGAGATTTTCATTAGTTTAATAATTCTCAGCTTTTCTGTCCTTTCATTCAAAGTGTGCTTTTTAAAATCCCACTTGTTTTTAAGCTCTGCCTCAACTTTTTTCCTTCCTTGTACATTATCTATCATGATTTCATGCATAATGTATACATATGTTTATAACTCTGAAATATATTTTCCTATATTCTGAAGTCAATGAAATAATAAACTTTATGGGAGCAAGAAGTTTGTGCCAAGGAAGTTACGGCACTCCCTTTAGATTTGTGCTAATGACCATTGCTTGGAGTTAGTTTCTTTAGAAAAATACAAACTAATTGTAAACTTCCATGATAATATTTGCTCAGAATTTTCAAGGAAGTCTGTGGCTTGCCCAAAAGCTTAACTTTTAACAACATCTTTCAAACCTACAAAATTACATTGCCTATTTAGCCAATTCAGTGTGCATAATATTAATTTACTGTGCCACAAAGGTAGTACGCTTTAACTGTTATTAGGGGAAAGTATTTATTTGATTTCCCTTTATGAGTCTCACATTGCTTATAATTCAGTAGGGCTACCACATTTTCTGGGCAGGCTATCAAATAGGATGTTGTAATGATTTGCTTGACTAGTAGAATAGATGAAAAAATATTAGTTCTGTCTGTAGCTGTTCTATTTTTGAATTTCAGATTTGCACAGTTTGAGACCATTTATTCCTCGTGGTTTTCTTAAAAAATTTTTTTTTAATTCTTTTATATTTTAAAGAGTTAAAGATGTCACACAAAATCAGGGTAATGGTTAGGGTACTATGATTTCAGAGGACAAAACAGAAGACTTAAGTTTTATTTTAAAATGCCAAGGAAAGGGCTGTAGTACAATGCAAAATTTTTGGCTTTGATGAAAGGAAAACATGGGTCTTACTTGTAACTGACATCTTGGGATGCTTGAATGCTTCAGTTCTCTCTGCATTACTATTCCTTTTCATCTTCATGAAGATGTTGAGATGTTTTCTGATTCGTAAGAAGTTACTTAACAAAATTATCTTTGGAATAATCCATTTGACTTAGAGTATACATACAAACTCAGAGTGTTTCAGCAGACTAACTTCCTATGTTATACATTATCATGGATTCCTTGAATAACTGGATGAAGTTCTCTTTATGTACACTAAATTCTTAAAACTTCATCTTATACATATTGTTATAAAGGAGACCCATCATTGTGGCAGTTTATTATTTAATATAATCCATTTCTTTTTTCAACAAATATTTATCAAGCAACTACTAGGCTTAAGGTATATTCTAGGTACTTAGTGCATATTGGTGGACAATGCAGACAAACATCTCTGCCCTGGTGAATCTTATATTCTACTGAAAAAGACAGGAAGCAATAAATATAAAAAAAGAAGTAAATGTATTATGTTAGAAGTTGATAAGTACTTTGGTATGAGGAAAAAACAGAGCAGTGCAAGAAGTGTTTTTTTGTTTGTTCGTTTCTTTTTTGATGCTGGGATAGGGAGGAGCAGACCTCTGTATTAGAGTGGTCAGATTACTCAGTGACCATGTGAAGGAAGTTGGCCACGTAGAATCTGAGGGAGGAGCATTCCAGGCAGAGGGAATGGCTAGCACAAAGGCTGAAGGCTGAGACAGTCTTGGCATGTCTGGGAAACAGCAGAGGCTGCCAGGGTCCAGCCCTGGTGGATCCAGGGAGTTCGAAGCGGGGACGGCGTTGGCGAACTGGATACAATAGCTTTAATTAAATATTAATTAGAGACATAAAGAGTAATAGAATAAGGGTAGCTCAGTGAGGAAATTCAGTGGAGAAAAGAGGCTGAATAACTTGGTTACATGGAAAGCTAATAAAATTCCAATATAAGGAATTTGTGTCACCTACGTAGGCCGCAGGCATCCTCCCATTCTCCCGAAGGAGAGGAGACACTAAGGCCTCCCCCATCAGATCTTAGAAGCCCAGGCATAATTAGTAGTCTTGACGAGCCTCCACACTACAGATGGGAATTCAGCCATCAGATCAGATCGGATCAGTTGCTCAGTCATGTCCGACTCTTTGCGACCCCATGAACTGCAGCATGCCAGGCCTCCCTATCCATCACCAACTCCCTGAGGTCACTGAGACTCACATCCATCAAGTCAGTGATGCCATCCAGCCATCTCATCCTCTGTCATCCCCTTCTCCTCTTGCCCTCAATCCCTCCCAGCATCAGAGTCTTCTCCAATAAGTCAACTCTTCACATGAGGTGGCCAAAGTACTGGAGTTTCAGCTTTAGCATCATTCCTTCCAAAGAAATTCCAGGATTGATCTCCTTCAGAATGGACCAGTTGGATCTCCTTGCAGTCCAAGGGACTTGCACGAGTCTTCTCCAACACCACAGTTCAAAAGCATCAATTCTTCGGTGCTCAGCCTTCTTCACAGTCCAGCTCTCACATCCATACATGACCACAGGAAAAACCATAGCCTTGACTAGACGAACCTTTGTTGGCAAAGTAATGTCTCTGCTTATGAATATGCTATCTAGGTTGGTCATAACTTTCCTTCCAAGGAGCAAGCATCTTTTAATTTCATGGCTGCAGTCACCATCTGTAGTGATTTTGGAACCAAAAAAAAATAAAGTCTGACACTGTTTCCACTGTTTCCCCATCTATTTCCCATGAAGTGATGGGACCGGATGCCATGATCTTCGTTTTCTGAATGTTGAGCTTTAAGCCAACTTTTTCACTCTCCACTTTCACTTTCATCAAGAGGCTTTTTAGTTCCTCTTCATTTTCTGCCATATAAGATGAGAGAAAGAACGACATGGGGAGACCAAGTTTCGGTGAACAAGGCCGGCACTTTATTTTCCAAAGTAGTTTTTATACCTTAAGTTGTGCATAGAGGATAATGGGGGAAGGGGTAGAATTAGCAGTAAGCCAGGCTTTCTTCCTGCAAACTTATCATATGCAAAAGTTTAGGTGATTTACATCATCTTCTGGCCAGGGGGCCTGTCAACATTTTAAGATCCTTTCTTCAGAAAACTTATTTTTCTGTAAAGGTGATTATTCTAAAGTCAGGCGCCACCCTCCAAAAGCATTAGATAAAGTTGCATTCCTATAGGGCAAAGGTGTGGTGGGCTATAACAAGAAGAAGAATTGACTCAAGGGTCCAAGGTTACTAACATTAAAGCTACAACTTACATTCCTATACACCAATTATATTAATCAATACACTGCCAGGGACACAGTAGGTAAGGGATATGGAAACTTAGCAGCAAACATTGGCCCAACAAGTGAAAAACCCTTCACCAATACAATTTCTAATCAATCTTTTAACTGCTCAAAGGAATCTGTATTTAGACAGTTTAGAACATCTCATGCCTCTCGTGGTTGGGAGGCTCTGAACAATCACATGTGGCTGGAAGGACCTATTCAGGCAGGCTAGAGGACTTCCAAAGGAGTTTGTAGGTTGAAACACTCTTGTCACGCCCAGGAACTTTATTAACTGGAGCTGTAAGTTAACTCTTTTTCAGAGAGAGGTGGTGGGGGACAGCCCCCTATAAAGTCAGAGGTGTAGGTGAGAGCACAAAGCAGTAAAGTAGGCAGACTCTGGTTTTGGGGGTAGATGCTCGAGAATTTCCAGGGGGACTCCTGAGGCTAGATCCCGCTTTTGCGTATGCCGAGCTTCCTTCCTCATGACCTTTGCCACGGGCGGAGTTCCTCACACTTACTCCCGGCAAGAGGCCACTGTGGCCAGAGTAGAATCAGTGAGGGGGAGAATAGTAGGAGAGTTGCCGAGGGAAGTAGTGCAGGCCTGGATTATGTATGGCCTTTCTGTGAGTGAGATGGGAGTCCTTGCTGACCAGAGGGATGACATGAAATGACTTACATTTTAAAGAGGATCACTCGGTCTGTTGGGTGAGAACAGATGGAAGGGGTCAAAGGTAGATGAAGGGAAACCTGTTAATGAGGTGCTGCAGTTAATCAGCTGAGAAATGATGACAATAACTTAACTAGAAAAGGGTCACAGGCGGTAGAGGAAGTGAGAGATGGTAGAAGTCTGTCTGTATGTTGAAGTGGAGCCAATGGATTAGAAGAGAATTTTGAGAGAAAGAGGAGTCCACGGTGACTCAGGTTGAATAGGTTGGTTTTTGTTTTGTTTATTTTATTTTGTTTTATTGAATAGGGATGTTGGGGAAGGAGTTCAGTTTTACTCATGTGAATTTTGAGAAAGTTGTTAGATATCCAAGCAGAGATATCAAATAGACAATCAGATACTTAAGTCTAGACTTTGAAAGAGAAGTCTATACTGGACATGTCCTGGGCAAGTTGTTAGCATATAGATGATAATTAAAACCATGAATTAGAATGAGATCACCAAGGGAGTGAGTGTAGATAGAGAACCTTTGAGTGAATTTCATGTATTTGGCATGATTTACTCAGTGGGCTTGTAAAGTTAAATATGCCCTCTTTTCAAAGAACTCATGGTTTGTATTTGACTGTACATTTTCACAAATACAGGAGATGCTATTCATATAGACTGTAGTGTCTGGAGATGAGTATTGCAATGGCCAGTATGGGGATACAGGGAGCAGTGTGGAGAGTCAGTTATATATTTCTGTATGTTAATGGCCATCATTTCAGTTCAGTTCAGTCGCTCAGTCGTGTCCAACTCTTTGTGACCCCATGAACCACAGCACACCAGGCCTCCCTGTCCATCACCAACTCCCAGAGTTCACTCAAACTCATGTGCATCGAGATGGTGATGCCATCCAGCCATCTCATCCTCTGTCGTCCCCTTCTCCTCCTGCCCCCAATCCCTCCCAGCATCAGGGTCTTTTCTAATGAGTCAACTCTTCGCATGAGGTGGCCAAAGTATTGGAGTTTCAGCTTCAGCATCAGTCCTTCCAATCAACACCCAGGACTGGTCTCCCTTAGACTGGACTGGTTGGATCTCCTGGCAGTCCGAGGGATTCTCAAGAGTATTCTCCAACACCACAGTTCAAAAGCATCAATTCTTCAGTGCTCAGCTTTCTTTATAGTCCAACTCTCACATCCATACATGACTACTAGAAAAACCATAGCCTTGACTAGACATGTTAATGGCCATAACATGATATAATAAATGCTATTCTTGATATGTGTAGTAGAGTTGTAATATAATATAATATTAATAATGTAAAATGTAATAGAATTGGTATATGTCATGGGATTGTAGAGAAAGGAAATGTGATTTGACTCAGTGATAAGAAGGTGGAATTAAATTTAGAAGACTCTGTTCTCAAACAATGTATCTTAGAACAGATTAATATATAGTAACATTGTGTGTAGTTAAAATCAAAATTAAGACCTGAACTGAAGGATCACTTGACATTATTTTTTAATAACCTACGTTCAGGTCTACCTTTGGGCACCTAGTTTATCTTCCGAGATCCCCCGTCCTATTGCTAAAAAGGTTCCCGAAGCCCATTGCAGCACTGTTCATGGTTGAAGGCAGAGGTGGATGAGGAAGGAAGGCACAGGAATGACGACAGGACCACAGCATTCTAGCTGTCTATACTTGAGGATTCTGTTAGGAGTGAGCAGGGGTGCTGTGTCCCATGATCAGTCCATCAGTGTGGTCTTGTACTCGCCATTGTCTCTTTTCTGTGGCTTAGGTTATAAAGGAATGGTTTTAAAAAGTGGGTTTTCTACTTTCTATTGTAAGCATTATAATCTCCAAAAAAATAAAAAACTAAAAAAAAAAAATCTTTTCTGTGAAGTGATGCCTTTCTTTAATGTGATTTTCTATTCCCAGCTCTAAGAATACTGTTGAGTCATCCACCAGTGGTTATTGGCCAAGTAGGTGAGAATTGTAAAAAATGCTTCCAGGTGAAATACACACACACACACACACACAAATAAATAAATGTGAAGTGAGTGAAGTGAAAGTTGCTCAGTCATGTCTGACTCTTTATGACCCCATGGGCTATACAGTCCATGGACTTCTCCAGGCCAGAATACTGGAATGGGTAGCCTTTCCCTTCTCCAGGGCATCTTCCCAACCCAAAGATCGAACCCAGGTCTCCCACATTCCAGGCAGACTCTTTACCAGCTAAGCCACAAGAGAAGCCCTATATATATATATATATATATATACATATTCACACATATGTATATCTTTAACACTTTTAAGTGGTCTTTACCTCATGACATCAGCCTTGTATCCTACAAATAATCTCAGTTATAAAGCACATCTAAGCCACAACTGAATTAAAATTTTACTTAAAAATTGTAAATATTTGGGACTGCCCTGGTGGTCCGGTGGCTCAGACTCCACACTCCCAATGCAGAGGGCCTGGGTTCAATGGAACAGTGATGGGGTGTAAAGGGAATAAGGCAGATGGAATCTCTGTCCTTATGGAGCTTTTTGACAAGCAAACAGTTGCAGTGCCATGTAATAACACAAGTCCAGGGTACTGCAGGAGTGCATCAAAGGGCACCTGTATGTGTTAGAATTAGGTTCAAGGACAAGTGGCACAAAACCCAAATAGCAATAGTTTAAAAGAAATAGAAAATTTTTAACATGAATGTCTCGAGGTAGACCAGAACTCCATGATGTCAGACCTACTTCTGTCTTCTTGCTGTGCTATGTGTGACCTCCAGGCCCCAGAACACCTCATTGTGCAAGGTGACATCTCCTGCCCTAAGTCCACATTCCACCAGAAGAAAGTAGGAAAAGAGAGGGGAGGAGCAGTCTCTGTAACTTTAAAAGACTTCCTAGAAGTTGCTCAAACCACTTTCACTTACATTCCCATTGGCCAGAACTTGGTCATATGGTGATCTAGCAAAAAAGGGAGGCTGGGAAATGATGTATTTATTCTGGGCAACCAGGAAGAAAAAGAGGGTGAATGCTAGGGGACAACTAACAGTCTCTGCCTCAGGATTTCTGGGAAAATAGTTGTCCAAATTGAGATCTGGGGTAAGTAGGATTCTCAGAAGTTGTATGTGTGTGTATCCTGACAGGAGGACAACATTCCAGAGACAAGGAAAAGCTCAGGGAATTGAACACTGAAGAAACTGTTCTTTCACCAATCACAGTTAATCCTTGCATGATAGTGTTTGTGCTCTTCTTCTAGTTGGGCATTGGCTTTTCAGACTTAGAGGTGCTTGGGACTCCAGAACTTCCATGCTGTGATGAGAGAGATGATGTATTTACCAAGGGGAGAGGATTGGAGCATCACCACTCATGTGTTGGCTTGTTAATAAATGTGATTGGGAGCAGTGGAAGGGTTACTGACAGATGATCAGATTGATAGGAGAACATAGTAATAGAAGTTAGTATCACTCCTCTATTTAAAATCTCTGCTTGTGCCAGAGCACTTATCAAAATGTAGCTGAATGCTCTGTGATGACCTGGAGGGAGCCTCAAGGGGAAGGGATATATGTATACGTAATCCTGTTGTACATAAAGCAACACTGTTGTACAGTGGAAACTAAGACAACATTGTAAAGCAATTATACTCCACTTTTTAAAAAACGTAGTCACATATCTTACTTCCATTGAAATAAAATTTTGTTGTACTTTAGCCTTTTGCTATTAGCCTCTGTTACCTGTCATGTCCAAAGTTCCAAGTGTTTTATTTGAATCTTCATACTTGAGAAACCAATAGGGTCAAGAAAATAGGAGCCAGTCTTTGCATAAGTGTTTATTGGACTTTTCTTTATCATCTTTCAGGTCTTGTAGAAATTTGCCTGATGCACCCTCTCGATGTGGTGAAAACCAGGTAAGGTTCTGCATGAACAAGTTTTATTGACTTTGGCTGATATCCAAATTAAGATCTGTCAGAACACTAAATGCTAGAACTTGTCCTAGGCCGGTAGCTTCTCCCAATAATGGCATTTATATTTACTTCTTAAAGAAAATACTATTTGACAGATAAAATGTGAGCAGTGAAAAGCGTTTCTCGATAGAGGTCATCTGAAGGTATATAATATTTTACTGCCGTCACATGACAACCATAAGGAATGATTTGTGACTTAACTGGTGAGCAAAGGAAATTTATCAAAATGATGTAAAAACTTAACTCTGTCTAGTAAATTATGACAGCAGACTTCCACTTGGCATTGCATATAGCAGATTGCTATTTAATAGTTAGCATTTTGGTGTGAAACTCCAAAAATTTCAAATAAACTTCTTTAATGGTGCTTAAAGAATTTATTCCTATATCTGTTTGCCAGTGCAGAGTGCTGTATTTCCTGGAAAATGCATTTGCTCTTAAAGGGAGATACAAATCAGGGCAATGTATTAAGTCTGTTTACCAAGAGAAAACAAAACTTGTGGGTTTTAATACGATTTGGAGCATTTTTTTAAATTATATCTGTGACTAAATTATTGAACCCTATTTTTTCAAATTAAAAGCTCTGCAACTGTAGTGAAAGTTTCCATTTATTTGCATTGTGTCAATCCCAACAACATGCCTAGTATGGAGCTTAATAGCGGAAGTCCCATCCAACAGTGACGGTCAAGCAAACTCTTACAACCACAGTTAGGGAATACTTGATGAGTCAGGCTGGTCATTGAATGGACATGTTGCTTAATTTACCTGAAGAGGCAACCGAATCTGGTGGCTGAAAGCAAGGGAAGGTGTCTGTGACATGCAAATAATATTACATTTCTGATAGAGATAGAGAAGATGAGAATGTGGCCTCTTTTATAGTCAACTTTTGCACCTGTAACAAAATTTCATAGACTGGAGACTGTTTTGGAGGTTGGAAAGCTCAAGATCAGGATGCCAGTCAATTTGATTCTTGGTGAGAACCCTCTTCCTGATTTGTAGACAGTCACCTTCTTGCTGTATCCTTTCTTGGTGATGGAGAGAGGAAATGCCCATGCCTTTCTTCTTATAAGAACACAAATTTCATCATCATGGGATCCCCCATAACCTCATCTAAACCTATTTCCTCCCCACCCCTACCAAAGATCTCACCTCCAAATACAATCATACTGGGGGTTAGGGCTTCAATATATGAATTTCGGGGGGGCCACAAACATTCGTCTATAACAACCTCAAGTCACCAAACCCAAACACAGAAAGAAGGAAATCCAGCTTATATTCAAATGTAAGTTATGTGTAGGCTCCCTGTTGACTCAGTGGTGAAGAGTCCACCTGCCAATGCAGGAGACGTAGGTTCAATCCCTGGGTCAGAAAGATCCGCTGGAGAAGGAAATGGCAACCCTCTCCAGTATTTTTGCCTGGGAAATCCCATGGACAGAGGAGCTTGAGGGGGCGTGGGTGGCTACAGTCCATGGAGTCACAAAGAATCAGACACGACTGAGGTGCAACAATGAGGTGTGTGCACTCCCTGGACCATCTTTTATATGGAATTCAGAAACTGAAGCAAAACTTGTTGTCCTTTCCTTCCTAATTTTTATATTAACCTTCTTTGAAAAGCCAGATTATTGTTATTAAATTCTCTGAGGAATATATAGTCTTTTTCTTTAATGCTAATTTCCTAAATTAGCATTGTGTTCAAATAAGCAAGGAGAAGTAAGAATGATTTAAATGAGACATGATATTGACATTAGGGTTACTCATTCCTTCCTGCAACCCTTCATTCATTCATTTAGCAAAGTATATTGAGCATCTGGTGCATGTGGGTTCTAGGTTAGCTCTGCCCTCAAAGAGCTCACAATTTGACAAGTTAATAGGAATCTCATCACAGTGAATTAAAAAATGTCATTTCATGGAACTGGATTTGAATAGGACATTTCTTGAAATGTACCAATTTAATAGAACTTTGTCTTCTTTTTATATAGATATTTTTATGGAAAGGGAATTCACTGATTTAAATTTGTCAAGTGCTCTTACCTAACTTCCAGGGACCCTGAAAGAGAAGTCAGTGGGACCAGATCAGATCAGTCGCTCAGTCGTGTCCAACTCTTTGCGACCCCATGAACTGCAGCACGCCAGGCCTCCCTATCCATCACTAGCTCTCAGAGGTCACTCAGACTCACATCCATCGAGTCAGTGATGCCATACAGCCATCTCATCCTCTGTCGTCCCCTTCTCCTCCTGCCCCCAATCCCTCCCAGCATCAGAGTCTTCTCCAATGAGTCAACTCTTCACATGAGGTGGCCAAAATACTGGAGTTTCAGCTTTAGCATCATTCCTTCCAAAGAAATCCCAGGGCTGATCTCCTTCAGAATGGACCGGTTGGATCTCCTTGCAGTTCAAGGGACTTGCACGAGTCTTCTCCAACACCACAGTTCAAAAGCATCAATTCTTCGGCGCTCAGCCTTCTTCACAGTCCAGCTCTCACATCCATACATGACCACAGGAAAGACCACAGCCTTGACTAGGTGAACTTTTGTTGGCAAAGTGATGTCTCTGCTTTTGAATATGCTATCTAGGTTGGTCATAACTTTCCTTCCAAGGAGTAAGCGTCTTTTAATTTCATGGCTACAGTCACCATCTGCAGTGATTTTGGAGCCCAGAAAAAGAAAGTCTGACACTGGTATTTGACCTACATGACAATAAAAACTATACTGAATACAGACTCACAATCATGAAATAAACTGAAAGCCCCAAACTCTTGCAGTTGACTGAATCAAAGTGGAATACCAAGATTGGAAGCATGTGTCAGTGGGGCACTAACACACAAGTGACAGGGAGGGCACAGGACAGACTAAATTATTGCTGAAATCGTCACTGTTATATTGCACAGGAGATGACGATGCTTCTGAATAAGACAGACTGTAAACTATAAAGGATAAAATGTGAAACCATAGTGCATTAGTGATTTTACCAGGTTATTTTCCTTGATGATAGTCAAAGGCATTGGGTTCTAAGTTGTTGCAAGCATTATCAAAGTGGGCATGGGTTACACCAGGCCAAACCTCATGGCTTCAGTTTTTTGTGGGCTGTTTTTGCCTCTCATAGGATATTATTGCTTGAAGAATGGTACAGTGAATTAATCTGAGCATGGAAATGCCTCATTTTCCCCAATATCTCATGTGTTGTGAGTGAAGTTGCTGAGTCGTGTCTGACTCTTTGCGACCCCGTAGACTGCAGCCTAACAGGCTCCTCTGTCCATGGGATTTTTCAGGCAAGAGTACTGGAGTGGGTTGCCATTTCCTTCTCCAGGGGATCTTCCTGACCCAGGGATCGAATCTGGGTCTCCCACATAGTAGTCAGACGCTTTACCATCTGAGATGTGGCAAAATCAGTAAGTCTTTCTTTTTGGGTTCTGTTTGTACCTAATCCTTTTCTTTGTCGAATGAAAGATAACAGATTCTAAAAATGTATTTCCAAGTTCTTTCTTCACAGGAATTTTTTTCATTATTTTTTTTTTCACTCTGTAAATTACAGAGTGAAATTTACTCTGTAATTTCACTCTGGCTGGAGGGATGGGGGAGGTGGTAGTGTAACCTAAGCCCAAGGGTCGGGACTACCTGGCGACAACTGGAGAACCGTATTAAATCTGTCTAGTGGTAGCTGGTCTCAGAGGACCCCCAACCACTGCCAGATTCCCTGTCTGAGGCAGACAGGGAGAGGGAAGGTCCTCTGGCTTCTCTCTTCTCTCTACTGTCTCCTATCGGTTCTCCTAAATGCTAAACCCACGGAAGCCTGGGAGGTGCAGCCCACCAAAAGGGGGTCCCTCTGAATAATAGAGCAGAGGACAAGGGAAGAGTGAGAAACGGTCTGCAGACAAACATTCAGAACTGACAACCAGAGCTGACATAAACATGCATTTTCTTCTTTTAAATTGAGATGTAATTGACATATTAGTTTCAGGTGTACATAATGATTCAATGTTTGTATATTTTGCAAAATAATCACAATAAGTCTAGTTAACATCCATTACCACACATAGTCACAATTTTCTTTTTATTGGGATGAGAACTTTTAAGATCTACTCTCTTAGCATCTTTCAAATGTACAATATAGTGTTCAGTTCAGTTCAGTTGCTCAGTCGTGTCTGACTCTTTGTGACCCCATGAATCATAGCACGCCAGGCCTCCCTGTCCATCACCAATTCCCGGAATTCACTCAAACTCATGTCCATCAAGTCGGTGATGCCATCCAGCCATCTCATCCTCTGTCGTCTCCTTCTCCTCCTGCCCCCAATCCCTCCCAGCATCAGAGTCTTTTCCAATGAGTCAACTCTCTGCATGAGGTGGCCAAAGTACTGGAGTTTCAGCTTTAGCATCAGTCCTTCCAATGAACAACCAGGACTGATCTCCTTCAGAATGGACTGGTTGGATCCCCTTGAAGTCCAGGGGACTCTCAAGAGTCTTCTCCAACACCACAGTTCAAAAGCATCAATTTTTCAGCGCTCAGCTTTCTTCACAGTCCAACTCTCACATTCATACATGACCACTGGAAAAACCATAGCCTTGACTAGACGGACCTTTGTTGGCAAAGTGATGTCTCTGCTTTTGAATATGCTATCTAGGTTGGTCATAACTTTCCTTCCAAGGAGTAAGCGTCTTTTAATTTCATGGCTGCAGTCACCATCTGCAGTGATTTTGGAGCCCAGAAAAATAAAGTCTGACACTGTTTCCACTGTTTCCCCATCTATTTCCCGTGAAGTGATGGGACCAGATGCCATGATCTTTGTTTTCTGAATGTTGAGCTTTAAGCCAACTTTTTCACTCTCCTCTTTCACTTTCATCAAGAGGCTTTTTAGTTCCTCTTCACTTTCTGCCATAAGGGTGGTGTCATCTGCATATCTGAGGTTATTGATATTTCTCCCAGCTATCTTGATTCCAGCTTGTGCTTCTTCCAGCCCAGTGTTTCTCATGATGTACTCTGCATATAAGTTAAATAAGCAGAGTGACAATATACAGCCTTGACGTACTCCTTTTCCTATTTGGAACCAGTCTGTTGTTGCATGTCCAGTTCTAACTGTTGCTTCCTGACCTGCATATAGGTTTCTCAAGAGGCAGATCAGGTGGTCTGGTATTCCCATCTCTTTCAGAATTTTCCACAGTTTATTGTGACCCACACAGTCAAAGGCTTTGGCATAGTCAATAAAGCAGAAATAGATGTTTTTCTGGAACTCTCTTGCTTTTTCCATGATGCAGCGGATGTTGGCAATTTGATCTCTGGTTCGTCTGCCTTTTCTAAAACCAGCTCGAACATCTGGAAGTTCATGGTTCATGTATTGATGAAGCCTGGCTTGGAGAATTTTGAGCATTACTTTACTAGTGTGTGAGATGAGTGCAATTGTGCGGTAGTTTGAGCATTCTTTGGCATTGCCTTTCTTTGGGATTGGAATGAAAACTGACCTTTTCCAATCTTGTGGCCACTGCTGAGTTTTCCAAATGTGCTGGCATATTGAGTGCAGCATTTTCACAGCATCATCTTTCAGAATTTAGAATAGCTCCACTGGAATTTCATCACCTCCACTAGCTTTGTTCGTCGTGATGCTTTCTAAGGCCCACTTGACTTCACATTCCAGGATCTGGCTCTAGGTGAGTGATCACACCATCGTGATTATCTGGGTCGTGAAACTCTTTTTTGTACAGTTCTTATATGTATTCTTGCCACCTCTTCTTAATATCTTCTGCTGCTGTTACTAACCATATATTACATCTGCAGGACTTATTTTATAGTGGAAGTTTATACCTTTTAACTATATTCGTCCATTTTCCTCAACCCCCACCCCTAGCCTCTGACAACTACCAATGTTGTACTCAGCATCTATGAGTTTGATTTTTTTCTTTTTTAGGTTCCACATATAAGCGAGATCATATAGCATTTGTCTATCCCTGCCTGATTTGTTTCACCTAGCCTAATGTTGCCAAATTCCATCTGTGTTGTTGTAAGTGGCAGTTTCCTTTTTTATGGCTGTGTAGCATTCCATTGTATATATATATGATGTATCACATTTTCTGCATCACTGTCCAGTCATCCACTGATGGACCTTAGGTTGCAAGCATGCATTTTCAATTCTGTTATGTTTAACAGAAACACACTTTGCCTTTTGAAAGATGATTAGAAATTGTAAGTAATAAATCCTTTATGGAAAGATTTTAAGCACTGTAGCACTTGGCTTTGTGAGAAATCATTCATTTTCCTCCGTATAAGTGTAGCTCTAGGGATAGACCTAATGTGAGCATAGGCTATCACATGAAAACAACCTTATTCTAAGTGTCCCCACCTGATCTGGCAGAGGAGATTTGGCTGAGATGCTGTAAGCACAGCAGTTAAGTAGAATCAAGGTCTCCTTTGAGATTCCCCCCAGAGACATGCATGTACATTGTTTCATAGTGGCACCCCACTCCAGTACTCTTGCCCGGAAAATCCCGTGGACGGAGGGGCCTGGTAGGCTGCAGTCCATGGGGTCGCTAAGAGTGGGACACGACTGAGCGACTTCAGAGTGACTTCACTTTCACTTTTCACTTTCATGCATTGGAAAAGGAAATGACAACCCACTCCATTGTTCTTGCCAGGAGAATCCCAGGGACAGGGGAGCCTGGTGGGCTGCCGTCTATGGGGTTGCATAGAATCGGACACAACTGAAGCGACTTAGCAGCAGCAGCAGCAGTTCTGTTTTTATACAAAGAACTTTGTGTACAATTGTTGTTGGACTCCCAGTTAAGAACCCGTAGCTACAAATGACGAAAGACTTTATTTACTTGTATAACTAGGAAGACTAAAGGTAGTTCAGTTTCTGGTTTCTTATCCTCAAGATTTATATAAATAAAATAAAATAAGTAAAAATAAAATAATCAGTAATATCTCGTACATTTCTCATATTGTCTCTCAGTCTCTGTCTCTCCCTCTTTTCCTTGAGCTTTCCTTTCCCCACATGGGCTTCATTTTTGGTGTGGCTTTTCTCACTTGGCACCAGCTTCAAGCTTACATGCTCCTTGGTGTCTGTTCGTATTCTCTCTGATACAGGATTACCTAGTATTTAAGAACTCTGGCTCTAGAGTTAGGCTGCCTGGGTTTAAATTCTGCTTCTTTATTATCCATGTAACATCAGTTACTTCCCTGTGCCTCAGTTTTTCATATCTTCAAATAGAAACAGTAATAGTACCTACCTTACTGTAGGAAGAAATAAATGACTATACATATGCATAGTCTTATATATAACATACATATTTATGTATATGGGGCTTCCCAGGTGGCGCTAGTGGTGCAGGAGACATAAGAGATGTGGGTTAAACCCCTGGTTTGGAAAGTTCCCCTGGAGGAGGGCATAGCCACCCTCTCCAGTATTCTTGCCTGGAGAACCCCATGGACAGAGGAGCCTGGCAGGCTACAGTCCATAGGGTCGCAAAGAGACAGACACAACTGAAGTGACTTAGCACACACTCATGCATATATGTATATTTATTTATATGAAAGCATGGTGTTTAATACTGTGTCAGCAGAGGAAATGGGAACTGCAAAGACAAATGGAGTTTATAAGGTAGTCAGGGAAACACTATGGAGAATACAAAATGTGAGAGAGGGGAAATGTTTAATAGGGAGTCAGGAGGTTTCAGGTTTCCAAGTTGGAAGACTTGTGTTACGTGAGCACTGCATTTAAATCCTTCCTCAGAAGGGTGTTTGCAAGTAGAGAGTCCTCCTGGGTCTGAAGACAGGAGAGCATCAGTTTTATCTTTGAGTTCCTGTTGATGTTACTCTGCACATTACCTTGGGTCTGTGCACTGACATCTTTAGGTAACCCCCGTGGGATGCACAGTGCCTGGCCTCCAGGAGGGGCCCAGTGAATGCTGTTGAACAAACAAATGAATGAGCTTTGGGAAACAATCAGAAATGAGAGCCCTATGAGTTCTGTGGCCAAATTGGAATGTCTAGAAATGAATAATACGCAACTGTTTTCTTCACTGAAAAACTGATGATTTCATGAAAGAGGTATGGGAAATAAGGGTCTGTTGAAATAAAAAGGGAGAGATTACTTGATAAGGATGGTGGGCAAAACATTTCAAGCTTGTAGTGGAGGTTTGGAGATGGGACCGGGTAGCAGTGAGATGAGAGGGTTTCCAGGAGGCATGTCATGATGAGAGGCAAGTGGAGTTAGCCCGCACACGGCATTGAAGGTGCCGGTGGAGGACGGGTGACAAGCTTTGAGATGAAAAATAATGCCTTGGACTTCACCTAGGACAGCACTGGCTACTTGAAATAAAATGCATTCTAAAAGCTATATTTTTAAAAGTAAAGCATTTTATAAAATTAATTTTAACAATATATCTCATCTAACTATATTTTATTTGACCTCATATATCTAAAACATTATCATAGCAGTCATATGGAAAAATGATTGAAATGTTTTGCATTCTTTTTTTATACTCAGTCCTTGAAATCTGATATCTGTTTTACACTTAGAATTCATCTACTTATTGACAGTCACATTTCAAATGCTCAGTAGCCATGTATGGTTAGTGGTTATGGGATTAGACAGCACAAGCCTAGAGGGCAATGAGGAAAAGACTTCTTTATGGGGAAAGAGAGATGGTCCGGTGGTTCCTTAGTAAGAAAAATACTCTTGCTTAAAATAGGTTGACAGTTGCAAATAAGCAAGACCCTAGGTAGGAGGGAATTTTACTACATGTGCATTTGATGGTCTGTACTGGTGTGGAAAGAGTGATATTCAAAACCCCACAGATTTATCGAAGTTACACTCCATGGGGGTTTTAGCTTACATCCCCTTCACACTTTTATTCCCAGGAAGGGAAATGGCTCATTGTGCTTCAGGAAGACAGAATTACTGAGGTGTTCATTCTATTTTGCCCAGAGTCATTTTTCATCGTTTTTGTTTTGTTTCCTTTTTGAATGGGACATAAATCAGTTGCAAATGAACTGAATTGGCCGTCCTATAAAGACTGATCTTTGCAAACATGTCCTGTCAAAGAGATGTGTGGCACATCTTTTGGGGGGTGCTGGGGAAGGCAGGGAGAAGTAGGAATGAGGTGGCGTCCTCACAGTTTATTACACAGGTACAGGCTGCCGGTGAGTGGACAGGCCGATACACACCTCAGCTTTCATCTTCCTCACATCAGGACTTAACTTGCACTGAGAAGTCTTATCATACTTCTCCTCAAACATATTAATCACTGTGTGAATTCTAAGGCCTCACATGGCTTGAAAATTTGGCAGCCATGTGTTGTTATATATGTGCTTATGGGGCTTTTACTCAAGCTGCTGAGATTGATTTACATTCTATCTCTCTCTGAGGCTCCCAAACCTCAGACCCGCTGAATCTGAAACTCTGGGGGTGGGGCCTATGGATATTTATGTTTAACACCCTCCTGGGTGAATCTTAAGCCTGACTGGTCACTGGGTCAGCCTTTGGGAACCATGGCTGAACACCCTACAGGCAGTTCTGTTAAAAAAAGTCTTCATGTAAAGAATTCTTCTCATGTGTGTGTGTGCGTATGTTAACTATCTCATTAACCTGTGGTTCTCATTGGTTTTATTTCTGTAAACTGCTTTGTTAGCAATGACGGGAAGTGGAAGGGCAGTTTCCTTGAGGAGCTCATTCTGTGGTTTGTGAGAGTGATATGGGAATATATTATCTCCAGCCAGAGAAAACACACTCTGTCCTACTGAGAGAGGTTACAGGGGCAAAAAATCAGTGCTAGGCAATGGGAGGGGAGTGAGTGTCGGTTGTTACAGAGGGAAGGTGAGCGGCCCTGATGAGTAAAAATGATTTAGAGGTGTAAGCCCACCATAAACTTTATTAAAAAGAGAAATCTGAGGACAGGCTCTGGTGAGAGGCTGCTTGGTGGGGAGCCCAGTGAGGGACTGGGCTGGGGACCATCCACAGCCTTCCTTTACAGGGGGAGGGGAGAACAGCAGTGAACTTGAAAATGAACACTTAATTTAGAGGTTGGAGAGGGGACGTTGAGCAGCCACTGAAGCCAACAGAACAGCAGGGTGGAAACAAGGAATGAAATTTTTTTCTCCCCAATAGATCCTTAAAAAAAAAAAGAAAAAGAAAGAAAAGAAAATCCTTTTATAATTGGGAGAGAACAGTGGAAAAATTTCAAGATGGAGTTTAAAGTCGAGGCAGTAGAGTCTATAGGTCTAAAAAAAATTATGGAGCAGCTGAGAGGGTTATTTCCATATGTTAATGATTTGTCCGTGGTATAAAACATTAAGATCACATTCAGGGTTAGACCATGGTTATGCCTGATTTCTCACCACGCATAGAAATCTGGGGCTAGACCACTGTCATGGCTTGTTTCTAACCATGGAGAGAATGTGTCTGAAGTAAAGCAAGCAAGGAGTAGAACCACATTTTTATAAACTGTATTTTTGTTTCATCTTTGTCCTTTAGCTAAATCAATCAATGGCAACTTATAATAGCACAAAACGGTTACAGAATCCTGAAAGGATCCTGAAAGTTGTGAGTAACTTCAACTCTGCTTTTGAAGTTGCATGAGCATATCAGGATTTTTCTGGGATTTGTTTTATTTAATTGAAATGTCTTTCTGTACTTACTGAGCCAAAGCCAGAAAGTCCTGGGTGGTGGGCACACCACAGATTCACATTGATGCAGTGTGTCATTTTTTCCATGCAGTCATCATTTGAGATTTTATTTATTGATATAATCAAATAAAAACTGTGCATAGGATGGATAATATATTTGGAATGGGTAGAGGTGACAATTAATTATGCTCTCCTTGGCATATCATAGGGCGGCAGTGAATATGTGTTAAGGGAATAAATGCTTTAAAATGCCATTTCCCCCCACCTAATTGCTTTATTACAATTAAATTTGTCATTGCCAGTGAGTTCAGGCAAACTTTAAAAGGTCCCATGTTTGTATAGTGATTTAATTAAAAAGACTAGTATAACCTGAGCTTGAGCCTAAAACAAGAGAAAATAGTCCTATTTTGTGCACTGGTAGGAATGCTACCTGACGTTCTAGATAGGTGTGGATTTTTGGAGAAAGACAGAAGGATGGGGGATGAGAGCCCGTAACCCCAGAAAGAAATTTCATTAATATTACTCCTGGGATTTTTACTTTGACAATGTTCTGCCTCTCTTTGGGAAACAAGGAACATTTATCTACACTGTGAAAAACTCGAGAGGGCCCACAGTAAACAATTTTACCCCTCCCTCATGTTCGGTAGTCCTTCCCACTGAACATAAATCCAAGCCATTGGCTAAGAGTTTCCTAATCCATAGTGAATGCTGCATCCATGTGGGCCTTTGCTGCTACTGGACAGTTCTAATCATTTCTCCAGCAGCCCAATAATAATGAAGAGTAGATAGAAAGAGAGGCTAAGGACGTGTTACTCTGAGGCACTGAATAAAAAATTTGTCTCAAAGATCTTATGTAGAATAATCTTGCTATCATAGGCTAAAATTATTTTTCAGACTTATTGATAAGGGAAACAAATCCTAAAAATCCACGGGCATTCCCTGGGGGATACGAGTCCACACTCCCAATGTAGGGGGCCCAGGTTTGATCCCTGGTTAGGGATCTAGATCCTGCATGCCACAAAAAGACCTGGTGCAGCCAAATAAATAAATATATATATAATAAATGTAAATATATTTAAATAATAAATATATATATATATTTAAATCCAGCCAGTTCCTCCTACATAAAATAACAAAGTTCTACTAGGTTAAATCAACTGTAATGCATTTCATAATCTTGAAATGTTATTTCTAATTTCTTTTATTTTATCTATTTTGTAAATGGAGGTCTTTTTTAAATCATTCCCCAGAGGAGCATGCTGTTTTTATGATTCACATTGTGGAAATTTTGTAAAATGTTTCATTTCCCCTTAATTTATATTTTTGTCTAAAAATTTTAAAATACAGATTTGGTATCTGTTTAAAGTACAGTAGTTATTATTCCTCAACTAATGACATGGGCTTAGAAGATTCTCCCGTAGCTAACAGTTCTTTCTTCTTTCTGCTTACCTGCAAAGGCTTCTCCTTCTATGAGGATCCCAAGGAGGATGAGGCAAAGCATCTATGGATTCTTCATGCCTGTCAATGGGTTTTTTCAGACATTCTTCTTTTTTTTTAAGCTGAAAGGTTAAATTATTCTTAAATGGATTTCTTATCTTTGTCATGGGAAAGTGAATTGCTTCTAAAGTGAGTGTCAGCATGACGACTGCTTCCTCTGTTCACCTCCCCCATCCCGCCCCTTAGTCCCCAACCAGGGTTTTATCCCAATTGCTTTAAAATTTTCAGCAACTTCATTAATCTACTTATTTAGCTAATACCTATGACAGGTTCCCCTATAATGAGATATTGCCTTAACCACAGTTTAGATTCCCATCTTGTATTATTAGAATATCATATGAGTATAAAGTATAGGATTAAAATAAACTGGGATTATTTTGATTTAAAAAACAAATGGGATTTTTAAAGTTTTTTTTAGAAAATGCATTCATAAACTTTTCTCTTATCATCTGTTTTAAGTACAGGTTGTAGGGGAAAGAGAGAATTTGGAACTAATAACCATGTCTATTTTCAGCAGCTATCCAAAGGCTATTTGAGAAAAGCTCTAACGCTAAATTCAAGAAGTACAGTAAAATTCAGAATGTTTGCTGTTTATTTGACTATAGCACTTATTTTAAATGATTTCTGGTTAAACCCTAAGCAATATCACCAGTGAAAATAAAATTGTCTTATCAGGGGTGTTTGCTCTTCACCTGCATCTATAGTCTGTCATAGAGGGCTGGAATATCCCTTAAAAGTCTTGTGTCATGCAGAAAACATTTTACTTACTTACTCAGGCTCTTCCTAAATCACGAGAGAACCCTGAAAGCATTGAGAAAGAAGCTGCTTGAGAAGAGAAGGCACAACTGTGAGCTGACCCTTGAAACCTGGGGACCTGCCCATGGGAAAGCTCCTTTTGAGCTGAGCATGTTAGTGGGAATGAAGAATGACATTAGAATTCCTGGGGTTGTAGTGCAGTTGAAAACTGTGGTTATTGTGGACATGCTGGAAGATTGGTTTTCCTTTCCAAGAATTAAAAAAATCAAAAATTTCTTTAGACAAACTTAAATTCAAGGCTGATAATGTAATATCGGAACTGTGAACGTTGACCAAAAATTGATAAAATTGTTTAAACATTCCTGGAAAATCGATTAATTCTCAAAATATTCTTATTGAGATGGCTAAAGTAGCCTGTACTGCTTTTTCTTTGCAGTCAGGGCACAGCTGAGATTTAGTTTTGACATAATGAAGAAGTTTGCAAGATGATAAATAGAGCTGTATATTCTCTGGATTCAACTCTACATAGTCTGGGCCAAGTTCCTACAGAATAAAATTTTCCCATTTGGGGGTTATTGAATAATATTTTCTCCAGTTTTGAGTACTGAATACGTTACATACTTTTATAGGAAAAACAATCCAAAATTAAGCTGAATATCCTCAATTTTTGGTAATCAAACTCTATCTGGGAAATGCATTTCTCTTTTTTATAAAATAGATACAATGTGGCAAATGTCTATCAGATCTAATTGAGTACTGCTGAAGTCTTAAGGAAAAAGAGTCTTTAGAATTTAAACTTCTATATTTGTGTCCTTTTAAATTCTGAAAAGTAACCAATATACCTAAAAAAAAATTTTTTTTTTCAGATGTCCTAAAGTGAGAACTGATTAGAATTCTGACTCATTTTGATCCTAAAAGGATAGATTAACAGAAATGATCTGCTGTAGACAGGCTTTAAGTGTCAGGCAAGAATGTGACTAACATTAGCTCAGAGAGACATCTAATCAAGCAGGAAGATGCATGCAGGAGCCCAGCATTTTAGTTCAATGCTGTTGGCTCGAGCAACTGGAGTCAATGGAATGCTCTGGGACTTGATTTCTCACCTGGAAATTAACGCTATTCCCCTAAATGATCTCGGAGGCTTCTTCTAGTCTGATATTCTATGTTTCCAAAGTCAAGTCTTCATTGCTAAAAGCAGCATGATCTTGGTACATGTCCAGCAGTGGGATTTCTCTATTCCTTGAACATGCCAAGCTTTCTCCTGTCTCAGAACCCGTGTGCCTGCTATCCCTTCTCCTGAAATGACTGGCTCTATCTCAGCCTTCAGACCTTGGCTCACTTGTCATCTCCACTCAGAGTCCTCCCTGGCCACCTCATCTAAAGTGGCCTCTTGTGTTTCTCTCGCTCTCATTGCCCCATTTATCTTTGCTCTAGTCTTCTGATCTCATCATGTTGATTTCTGTGTGTACTTGTTAACTGTCCAGCTCCCCTGGAATGTAGGCTGAGACCTTCTTTGCTTACTGATGTATCCATGCAGTGTCTAGAAGAGTGTTGGCACAAAGTAGGTGCTCGATAAGTACTTATTGAATGAAGATAGTTTAAAAATTGATGCATGTATATTTTTAAATTATGTATTTGGAAAAATAAAACAAACAAAAACACTCAACCTGTCTTTTGCTCCAGTCATGAGCCAAACTTCACACAAGGGCAATTCACATACTTTGTGGAATTCACATATTTCTTTTGGCCACATAACCTGGGCATTTTATACAGCATATGCTGTATTTTCTTCAGTGCTCAACTTGTGGTTTATAGCTTTATATCACAGAGAATTAAAAATGATTTTCATATATTTACTCTGTGTCAGTGAATTTTCCAGGACCTCTGCACCAGCTGCTCCTTTACTACTCTTAACACCAAGAAAGTTTCATCTAGACCCGGGAGAGCTGTGTCTCCCTCAGTACTGTCCGTTCTTCTCTGCCAAGGTCCAAGGGTCTTTTCTCCTTTCCAACGCAGGGATGACCCCACCCACTAGAGTAGAAAGAGGACTCTCACGGGTGATGAGAAGATTGGTGAGAATGATGCTAGTGATGGGTGGGCTTCTAGCGGCCAGCCTGGACACTCCTTAAGGAAATGTTTTTGGTGCAGAAAATATCATATTTTTACTTGCACAGTTCAAGAGGCTAGTTTTTTTGTTTGTTTGTTTTGCTTATTTCTAATGAATAATGCCAGATGGAGTAGGGAGAGATTATTGCATTGCTCAGTAAATTAGCATACCTCTTCTTGAATTAAAAAAATATAGAAATCTCTTTTCTATCAGGATTTGCTAGGTATCTTAAGCTTTTTCTTTTTTAAAGCAAACAGGATTAATAAAGCAGTAGTGTCAAGCAGGGCTCTAGCTCCATTTCAAAACAAAAATTATGCATGACTTCCAAAAGTAATATTTTCTAGTCTCTTCTTCTGGAATCTGAGAGAGGCAGGGAAGAGGAAGGGGAGGGTGGAGGAAGAGGGAGAGAGAGAGATTTATTAAGAAAATGTTAATCATTGCTTCTGAAGTAATAATCTTGGAATAAGTTTTGGCCCTTTGCTATGCTTGGTCCTAAGGATCTCACATTAGCACTTCTGCTTCCTTTTTATTAGTACATACTTAAAATTTGAGTAGATTATTTATTTGACTTCTTTTTAGTACAAAACAGAGAAACTTTTAGGTTAAATAGGAAAATAAAAAAGAAAAAGAAATGACCTCGAAATTTATCCTTAGGTTGAAAAATTAGAAAAGAACTGTTGTTTTACATTTTGATTTCCCAGAGTGTGAGAAAACTGTCCCTGTCCAGATGCTTGCCAAGTTCTGAGAGAACATTTAAGAGTGTTTTTGGGTAGCACAGGGAGATGGTTGGGGTCTTGTATGCGTGTGTTCCAGGTTTCAAACTGTAACAAGGGAACAGGAGAAAAGAAGGAAGCATTCCCAAATCAAACATAACTCTCAGGAAATGAGCCAGAACACCTGTGAGAGGTCAGGGGTCAGAAAAGACAAACTCAGGGTTCGCTATTTTGATCACATTACACAAAAGAAAATGGTCCTAGATAGTAGACAGAAGAAAACCTGGAATTGTATGGAGATGTTAGGAACTAAGGATTCTGTCATTCTAAAACTCCTTTCTCCCATGACTCTATGATGTTTCAAAAAATATTTTCAGAATTGACACTGAAACTTTCTGGTGGTCTCTTGTTGCTTAAGCATCAGGTTGAGAAGTTATTTATCTCTTTCTCGTAACTCCCAGAGGCTCACTTCTGGGAACCCTTGGAGGCGGATTCTTTGGCCAGTGCTTACAAGGCTCTTGGCGGTGTGGGGGTCCAACAGTCAGAGATGGAGAGACATCAGAGCCCTGAATCATGGGCAGTTCACTTCTATGGGGAGAAAAGAGGTTTGCAAACGTTACTTCATGGGACCTCCTAGGGAAAAAGAGGGTGTTTTTTCCATCTCATTTCCCAGCTCCAAATTCTCCGAAATCTGCTTGATTTTTGCCAGGTGTCAAACTATAACCCTCCTTGTCAGCCGCAAATGACTAATGATTAGCCTAATGACTATGCAAAGTTTGAAGCTCACATTCACATTATAACTTACTGGCTACACTGTGTTTTCATAAATTGTGAAAAAAACAATTCTTGCCCCCAGAAGCCAATAAAAACAAAGTTTTAGAATCGAATTGCAATATTCATTTGCAGTTGTTGACCCCGTAGGTACTCAGGGAGAAACAAAGTGGGAGCTGGGGCGGCCCATCTTCAGGGCTCTTGTTGGCCAACTTGGCAAGTGATGCCAGTGCCCTTCTCCTGGGGAGAGTTAAGTGATGTCAGCACTGCTGGGCAGAGCAATATTTGACCCTTAAACTCCTTCATGTACAGGCATCTGTTTGCCTCTTTTCACCATTTCTTGAAGGAAGCAGGAGAGCTGAAATATCTCATACGTTGTTTTTTCTTTTGCAAATTCCCCTACATAAAGTCGGGGCTTCTCTGGTAGCTCAGCTGGTAAAGAATCTGACTGCAATGCAGGAGACCTTGGTTCGATTCCTAGGTCGAGAAGGCACCCTGGAGAAGGGATAGGCTATCCACTCCAATATTCATGGGGTTCCTTGGTGGCTTAAATGGTAAAGAATCTGCCTACAATGCCAGAGACATGGGTTCGATCCCTGGGTTGGGAAGATCCCCCTGGAGGAGGGCATGGCTAGCCACTCCAGTATTGTTGCCTGGAGAATCCCCATGGAGAGCGGAGCCCGGCAGGATACAGTCCATGGGGTTTCAAAGAGTCAGACACAACTAAACTACTAAGCACAGCTACATAAAGTCAAGTTAAAACTTCAATTGAATGATGACCACTTGGTTTGCTGGCCGTTTACTCGTAGGTTGCTGTTCTCAAAAAGCCTTTGCAGCATGTTCTTTTCTTTACATTGTGTGTAAGAGGAGCGAGACCTCAACAAGTTTTCTCCATATTTACTCCTGGCCCCCCACATGTGCCTTGAGAGCCCATAAAAACAAATCTGTCTCTCAGCTGGCCAGTTGGTAATGGGATCTGGAGCCTTTCCCCACAAGGTCACCTGTTTAAATAGAGACTCCCAGGGTACTGCCTGAAAGGTGTTTCCATCCTCCAGCCTCTTGCTTCCTGGCTCAGTGTCTTTTAGGAAGTGAGCCTTCCAGTGTTGGTCTGTTGCCCAACTCCATGGCAATAAGAAATCTGGAGACCCAAAGCCAGGTATCTCCAGACCCCAGGTGTAAGATAAACCACACTTTAGACTCTACAGGCAAACAGTTTCCTTTAAAATTAAAATAGAACTGTGTTCCATTTGGCTACTGGAGTGCATGATAGATACATCAAACAGTGGTAAATGTGTAAAGGCCCTGTGGAAATGTGAGGGCTGTAAAAATCATTGTGAAAAAAAGATGCCGAGAGTTGTTCACAGGAATGCAGTGGCCTTTTGCACCAGCAGTAAGCTCTCTTGGACAGCACAGCAGACAAGCCTCCCCCACATTACATGAAAAGAAAGCAAGCCAAATATTTGTGACTCTCACTTGTTCCGATTCCACATTTTTGTGTGTGGGGGACATGTTTCTAACATCCAGCATTCCGTCTCCATAGATCTGTCTCCTTCTTGCCCCTCTATCCCAAAATTAAGTCCCATTCCTGCCTCATTCAAATTCTGGCCAAATTCACTCAATAAGTGGCTTGTGTGCCCGCCTCTGCTGTGTCACTATGTGCCAAGGTGTGGGGATCCCAAGGCTGCTTTCCCATATGGATCACCTCCTGTGTCTGGCACAGCTCTTGCCAGCTTCGTATCTTTCCGTGGTGGTGCTAGTGGCTCCCTTTTCACTGACTTTTCCCACATTAAGAAAGGAGGGGATCTTGGCATCAGCAATTCAGGGAGGCTGTTCCCACAGCGCCCACTAGCAGAACTAGCAGTCGCCAATAGCCTCCCTCTTTGTAGAAGCCATGTCCAAGCAGCCAGGACACAAGGGGTATATTGAGATCCAGATCAGGACTGGCCTGACTGCTTTCAAATCAAAGAATGAAGTTGGGGTAGAAACAATATACAGAAGGACAAGCTCAAGAGAGGGAGAGCAAACAGAGCCAGCAGTTCCTGGTCAGGGTCATAAAGCTCCTACTTCCTTTACAGACCAACAATAAACAGAGTCAGTCATCAGTCAGTAAACATTCCTCACAGGCAAGTGGGGATTTGTGTTCGAAGACACCAGATTAGATACTGACTTCCCCACGTTGCTTTTCCTTCCCTACCCCCACCCCTGACGTAACAGGGATCCTCCAGAAACCTCTTTCTTTGTGAAGTTAACCAGGGTTTCTCAATCTCAGCTCTACTGACACTGTGCGCTGGTTGTTTCTTTGTTGTGTGGGGTCTGCCCTGGGTATTGTAAAATGTTTTATCAGCATCCATGGCTTCTACTCACTAGATGCCGGAAGCACCTTCCTCCCAGTGTGACAACCCAAAATGCCTTCAGACATTGTCTCATGTCCCTTAGGGAACCAAAAATCACCTTCCATCTCCTTCGAGAACCATTGGGTTAAACAAAGGAACAAATCTGTTGGTCTCATGCGTACTAAGCACAAACAGGCATAAATATTGATATGTGATAAATGTCACAAATACCAGAGGAGGCATCAGAATATGATTTCATGTCTTAGAAGATATAGTACTGTGTTTAGGGAGTTGTTCCACAGATGGGGAGAGACCTGGAGGGCTGGCAGATGTCTTGGCCTAACCCCAGAGTTACTAATTCAGCCATTCTGGGTGGGGTCCAGAAATGTGCATTCTTGACAAGGATGCTGGTGTTGATATTCTTGAAAACCACAAGCCTGGACCTTTCTGGATTGGCACCTGATCTATCAGTGGGGAGGTAGCTACAGGTGAGTCTGCTCTGCTCTGCTGCTCAGTCGCTTCAGTCGTGTCCGACTCTGTGCGACCCCATAGACGGCAACCCACCAGGCTCCCCCGTCCCTGGGATTCTCCAGGCAAGAACACTGGAGTAAGCTCCATTATTTGATGTCTTCTCTGTGTCTGTATCTTCCTTGTCATCGCCACCATCCATTGTCATTGGACTTCTTTTTCCAAGGGTCTGCTTGATGATGCCTCCCCCTTTGACCTTTTTTCCTTGGGAGATGCCCCTAATTTCTCTCCATTACTTGGCCCCATGAAAGCTTTCCGTTTGGCTATTTGTTCCTCAGGTCTACTTCCTGCTCTTGAATTAACCCATACTCATGCGTCAGGAAATACTAATAGATACTTCTGGTTGCTTGATAATCCTCTCAAATTTCACAAAACAAACTAACAAGCAGTGGCATTCTGAGAAGATGGCCCACCCAGCAAGGAAGAACATATTTTATCAGTGACATTGTTCCTAATGGCCAGAGCATGGTGATAATCGAAAGCAAGCCAAAGTATAATATCTTTTAAAAACTCTGCACAGACAATGTAATGCAATTACTATCATCACTTTACCTTGGTAGTTTCCAAGGATGGCCTCCCCAGCCTCATGCCCTAGAAAAGTACAAAAGATACCAATTACCTTCTTGCACTGCAGGTTTCTATACACTGCAGGTGTCTATACACTGTAGGTTGCTTAGCAGGTGCTTTACTGAACTCTGTGACCAGTCATGGTCCACCTTTGTTGATGAGATCAAATCCAGATTCCTTAACATGACATATGAGGACTTTTGTGGAGAACCCCAACTTACCTTTTTCAGAATCCACTGTTTTCACTGACTCTGATGCATACATATGTTCTATCTGTGCCAAACTATCATTTATTATTCTCTAAACATGGCTGGTAACTACACATAATAGTCGTAATAGTAATAAAAGTAACTAGCAAATATTTATTGAACATTTACCATGTGCTATGTACTGTTCTTTACCATGTTGTCTATTTTAATCCCTCCAACAAGCCTGTGAATTATTATACCCATTTTTACCAATAGGAATCTGGAACTTAGGTCAAGAAATGAGTAAAGGAGAGAGTGAGGATTCAAACCCAGGCAGTCTGACTCTATACATTGGACCTTTCTGGATTAGTACTTTACCACCAATGGTGAAATAGCTACAGATGAGGACGGCAATCACTTTAAGCCTTCTTTCTTTCATCTTTAATTTTCTTTGTGAAGTACTATATGCACTATTTATATTTGCAATGATTCAGTTCAGTTCGGTTCAGTCACTCAGTCGTGTCCAACTCTTTGCGACCCCATGAACCACAGCACGCCAGGCCTCCCTGTCCATCACCAACTGCTGGAGTCTACCCAAACCCATGTCCATTGAGTCAGTGATGCCATCCAATCTCTGTCGTCCCCTTCACCTCCTGCCCTCAATCTCCCAGCATCAGGGTCTTTTCCAATGAGTTAACTCTTCGCATCAGGTGGCCAAAGTATTGGAGTTTCAGCTTCAACATCAATCCTTCCAATGAACACCCAGGACTGGTCTCCTTTAGGATGGACTGGTTGGATCTCCTTGCAGTCCAAGGAATTCTCAAGAGTCTTCTCCAACACCACAGTTCAAAAGCATCAATTCTTCGGCACTCAGCTTTCTTCACAGTCCAGTTCTCACATCCATACATGACTATTGGAAAAACCATAGCCTTGACTGGACGGACTGTTGCTGGCAGAGTAATGTCTCTGCTTTTGAATATGCTATCTAGGTTGGTCATAACTTTCCTTCCAAGGAGTAAGCGTCTCACCCAACTTCTCCTTGGGCAAATTCTGTCGTGTTTCAAAACTCAACTTAAATATAGCTACTTCCATGAATTCTCTTCTGTACCTCCAAATGGTATGAACAGTTCCTTTCTCTGACACTGAATAAAATTCTGTCCATGTGTATGTTGTATGCATGAGGGCATGTGTGCCACGTGCACGTGTGTCTACAATATATGTAATACATATATTTC
Source organism: Tragelaphus eurycerus (assembly GCA_935064755.1). Lineage (NCBI taxonomy): Eukaryota > Metazoa > Chordata > Mammalia > Artiodactyla > Bovidae > Tragelaphus > Tragelaphus eurycerus. The sequence goes on from CAKXYN010000038.1 coordinate 12,672,632, forward strand.
ACATCATAGTGTTACTAGATTTTTGTAGTCCTCTCTTAAAATATGAGATCATGTCACATTTATATGTGTACTGCTAGCATCTAGCATTGTGCCTGGTGCCATTTAGATACATGTACTAGCTGAAGGAGTGAATAAGTAAAGGAATAGTATATCCCAGCTTTAAATACTGCTTTCAATGTACACAGTCCACACCAATCTACCCATTGTCAAACCTGAGTTGAAATGAACACTGAAACATATACTTCTGATTTCTATAGTTTAAAAGATTTTCACTCTACCTACTCTTGTATGAAAGAGGGAAAAAAAAATAAGACAATATATTAACTGTGTTCTCTAATCCAAGTGAAACAAAAGTACTGGATGCATAATGCAGCAGTGTTTGTTGGAGGGTCTCAGAGGACACCTAAGACCTCTGAAAAATAGGGTGTTGGCTGATGAAAGTCTCTAGGATCAGACCATTAAAAAGCTGTGGCATTTGTCACTGGTCCAGCAAAACCCAGAGTAGCCAAGCCCAAGCAACTGCAGCCGTCACAGCACGTCCCCCTGTATAACCAGTTATTTATTGGAGTAAGTGCTAGTTTGCTTGTCCACATGGGTAGAGAAAGGCAGGCAGGCCCTGAGTAGGAACTAGGTGCTCATGACTTGGTAGTAGTTTTGAGAGATGAGAAATTAAGATGGTCCTAGCACTACTTGGCATATTAGGAAATGATTTCTACAAGTTAGAAATGAAAGCTAAGATATAAAAAACAGTGTGCCCTAGCCACACCGCACTTCAGAGAGGGCTAAGTGTTTGTTTATAAGAGAGTAATAAGTTAAAGTATGGAGTATTATGCTGAGAAGTGTTCAGACAATCTGCTGTGAAATGCTTTGAACGTGTTAGTCACTAATTCATGTCTGACTCCTTACGACCCCATGGACTGTAAACTCACCAGGTGCCTCTGTCCGTGGGGATTCTCCAGGCAAGAATAGTGGAGTGGGTAGCCATTCCCTTCTCTAGGGGATCTTCCTGAACCAGGGATTGAATCCTAGTCTGCTGCATTGCAGGCAGATTCTTTACCATCTGCGCCAACAGTGAAGCCCATGAAATGCTTTACTTGAGTACAATATTCATTCACTTGGATCTCAGATTTTGCAATTTTAGGCTTGTCCCTGGGAGATTTTAATGTAAGCAGAGCTCTACCAAAACATTTATCTGGAATATGTGATTCATATCTTATCATTAGTTTTCAAAAGAACAATTTAATTAAACTGTTTTCCCCTGAACAATTGTTGTGTGCCAAATTCCTTTGTAATATTCTGTTTTATTTTGGCTACTGAAATAATTGTACAGTATAAGTGTTTTGCTGCATTCCTGGTTTTCACAATAAGAATGTCACAATTTACTAGCAGGATTATATGTTCTAACAGATTTACAATTTTCCTTTTTTTGGTGCTTGGAAGCAATTTGATCCCATTTCATGTTTATGATATTCATTATAGTCAAATTCGGTATATTTGGTTTCCATGTAAGATTTTAGGAGTGTTTCCTGTATGGTTTTTTAATATGTATATATATTTAGAGCTGAATATGGTTAGCTGTGTGTTTGTCTTGGAAATAATAGAGTGACAATTTTCTTATCCAAAATTTCCTGTATTATGCCTAATGCATGATGGTAGACTCTCAAAGAATTCTAGGACCATGCTCTAAATGCACAAACAAAAAAAGCCAAAGGAATTTATAAATTTATGTGAAAGTCAACTTCAGTTTTTCCAAGTTTTTATAATCTTATGAAAATTACATATTTCACATAATATATGAATTTTTGGCACTCCAAAAGATTCGAGTTTAGTTACATAATGCTGCTGCTGCTGCTGCTGCTAAGTCACTTTCCTGTGCATAATGCTAGGAAATATAAGTGTACTTTCAGCTATTTTAGCCACATAATGCGCAAGAATTACATTGACATTTTAATATTCTGTCACTTTAAGATACACCATGAAGTGTGAACAGAGCGCAGGACAGGTGTAAGCAGCTGTGTCTAATTGTTCGGTTTCTTTTTTTCCCAAATAACAATTGTATATTTAAGAAAAGACTAGAATCCAAGAAGAGTGTTTCAGCACTAAAGCAAACTAACCAGGTTCGCTTTTGCTGGCTAGTGGAAACGGATTAGACCTTATCTTTGTTTTTGTTGCTGCTCTGGATGTAAGCAGTTCTGCTCGGTAGGTTCTTCCTGCTCCGTGCAGTAAAGGATAGGATCCACAACACACTCATTTGGATAGCAACAAGTGTGTTTCCAGTATTTTTGGCTTTGAGTTAAAGTCTGCAACTGCAAAAATAATCATACGGCTGAGGGGAGGTAAATCTATTTTATTATTAAAAAAATATGTAACAGTGTTTTCTCTAACTCTTCCAAATGTTTAATGTCCTTGGTATCCTTCCAGAGTACCATGTTCATTATTTAGGAATTAGGGAAACCTCCTTAAAGTAGCTGATCTGTCTCAGGAAAAGACTTTGTTTTTAGATGTGGTCATCATATTGGCAAACAAGAGAAAAGCAAACATTAGTATATATAAAACAGCGCTTTGTGGGGTTCTGGGGATTAACAACTCAGAGAAGACTCCTAGCTGCCCATGTGGAGAACATGCATTAAAATGTAAGTCTTTCTCTTCATTTTTATAGGAGACACAGCTTTCTGAATACCCAGATATTATGCCATTGAGATAATAATTTCCATAGGTTTTCCTAGTTCCTATTTTTGTCATTTATCAGTTTATTTTATAACTGATAATGATCAACTGATTAATTCTTCTGACACCTAGAGTGAACATGTTGTTACCCAGAAAATTATGTTATTCATGAAAAATAGTCCACCTTATCCCAAGCTAACAGGTGTCCCCACTCCTTAAAGTGACACGGCTGAGAGCTATTCCCTACTGCAAGGTGACTTGCCATTCTGGGTTCTTAAATTGTTGCTGCTTGATTGTAGAAACTCATGGGTATTGACTTGTTAGCCAGGCCCTAGTTAAGGTAAAGGAATTCTGATCAATTTGCTGAGAATTGTCTCCAGCTGTGCAGGTTTCCGTCCTTGGTTGAACAGAAGCTGACCGAACTCTCCCTTAATTGCTTGCCTCTTTTTCTTCAGCCACTGAAATTAGGTGTGATTGGGCCCTAACAAATCATGTGACACATATGGTTCCCAGGTTATCTTGCATACTTTGTGCCTAGTCCAGGGTACGTTTAATAAACTGCTAGTGACCCAGCGCCCATGAGCCTGTTCAGAATTAGAATATTTTCATTTCGAGATACCAAGCAAACCCCTGTACAGAGTATACACTCTACTTTAAAACTTAAATTGTATATCTTAGTTAAAGAGGACTGTTGCTTGTCATAACAATTAATCACCATTTTTACCACTAACATTTCTAGTAGAAGGAAAGAATAGGTAGAAAGCAGGAATCTTTGTCACCTGCCATGGTCCCTCTGTGTACTCTGTATTATGCATTAAATCTGAATTTCTAGCAGTGAATGAAGGAGTCCCATGGAGCATAATCAAGACCAAAATATTGCCTCCTAAATAGATGCTAAATCCCCATTCTCCGTTTTCAGTGAATGGTGCTAAAATCCATTCGGTGTCTTTAGTAGGCTTTTGTGCCCTGTGCTGCAGCTCTATTAGATGCCTGGAAAGTTCAGGTAATATGGAGAAAGTAATACATTATAACAAAGCAATGAACTCTCAGCCAATTTTTCAAGGCTGGTTACAATATACTACGGTGAATATCATTTTGGAGAGGTTGGAAATAAAAAGTGTCAAATGTGACTTCTGATTAAATAGCTTTCTATAATCATAAGCCTTTTTCTTAACAGAGACTATAGGTGGGACCTTTCTTTGCATCTTCTACTGCTTTCTGTAGCTGGCAATCTGAGGTATGGAAGGAATTTCAGTTATAGAGCAAGACAGGCCTGGATGCAAATCCTGACTGAAACTTAGAGCATGACTTCACCGACTACTTAACAGATCTCCAGTTTTCTAATCTGCAAAACAGAGGTGGTGATACCTACCTACCTAATGAAATAGTTGTGTTCAATGCTGTGAAATATGTAAAATGCCATTCAGTTTCTGGCAGAGTCTGTTGCAGGTAGCAGTCGTTATTTCTCTGCAAACATGGATTGGTGTGATAGGAAGCCTACATGAATATCTTGTTTGCTTTGTAAGCAGGGCATCAGGATAACTCTATTTAAATAAAGTTCAGGCTCCTCTCTGATTGATCCTCATGGCTCAGATCCCCTTTACCCTCAGGATGAAGCCCACTTTCTTCAGTCCTATTTACAGGGCTGTCAAATCTCGCCCCTGTGACTTTTTCCTCCTCCTCCCCTGCCATTCTCCCATCCTGAACTCTGCTCCAAGCACTTCTCTTGTTTTGCTCTGCCTTTGCACATGCTGGTTCCTCTGTCTCGAAAACTCTTCTCCCTCCTCCTCTTTCCTTCCCCTTCCCATGGATAATGCCCCATCCTTTAGGTCCTTGTTTACACATCACTTCCCCTGGAAGGCCTTCTCCCCCTGAGATGTTAGGGTCAGGTACTCACCTGCCCATCACCACTCCCCACCCACTCCTCACTCACCCACCACTCCCCACTCCCCACCACTCCCCACCCTCATCACCACACTTCATATGCAAAGTATTGCCAATTACCTGTTCACTTACCTGTACTCCTGTGAGACTGAAAGTCCTGTGGCTGTGGGAGCTGTATGTCAATTACAAAAATAAATGTGCCCAGAGATTGGCACATGATTGGAGAACAATAAAGGTTTGAACTAATGGATAGATGAATTAATTAATTAACTGGCAATTTACCAAATAATTCAAAGAAGGGCAACTGTTTACAAAACTCTAAGCTCTTGATTCTGCCTAATTAATAGAGCATGATAACAGATCCTAATGAGTCCATTACAGTTTTGGCATGAGTTTTAGCAGGAAATAAGCTCTGGGTAACTGAATTTTCAAGAGCCATCAGAGATATATAGATAGACTGTCCCAAGTATTAGCATAATCCAAAGCTTTAGATATGTCATTTCTATCTTTTTGCATCTTGTATCACTCAGTTATTTGTACTAGATGGGCAATCCAGAAACTTTTACTTCATTGAATTGATATGAAAAATACCGTGTTCTTGCTTTTCCCTTTAGAATGATATTGGTAAAATAATTTTTGTCAGCGGACGTCACGCTGTTTTGAATTATTCTCAGACTGATCGTGTTAGGTCTTATTATGAAACAGATAAGCCCTTTTCATTGCTGTCATTTCCTTAACATGAGACTTGCTGAATTGGGGTGCCATTTCAAAAATGTGTAATTAATTCCCCTGCTATCCAGTCGAGAGTCATACTTTAAAAGTACTTATGGGAGCATCTCATAAAATTATTCCCCAAAGTCCTCTCCATATCAAATGAAAGGGGAACAAATACAAATGGACATATGGGGATGGGAGGGATGAGAGGAGAACTGTCCAGGGATGTGCCTGAGTAGTACACAGCAAACTCAAATCCCTGTATTTTATCTTTAAAACTTAGGTTAATGTTACATTGCCCTTCACAATATATCAATTTTGGTATTATCTCAAATCTTAGAATAAATTAAAACCTCTAAGAGTTGATTTTATGACTTTGCAAATTCCCTGCCTTCCTTAGTTGGAAAAGCACAAAAATCACAAGAATATTTTGAAGGGTTTACTATGGGTCTACAATGATCAGCTGGGCCTGAGCTAATAGAGAGAGAAAAAGTTAGGATTTGATCGGGTTACAAAAGTGACCCCCTCAAAAACTCAAACTTAGTTGAAAAAACAGCGTGGATTTGAGCACATGAGATTCCAAACAGCTTGATTTAATTCAACTCCACAATAGTTTACTGATATCTTAATATGTGAAAAAGAAATGAGGTTCTGTCTGAAACCACTATGTCCTAATTAAGGAAGCCACTACCAGAATTAGAAAACGTAATCTGAAATAGAAGCTGATTTTCTTGGGCAAAGGACTGGTATTGATTCCATTCACAGGTATCTTTTGTAAGAAAGAGAAATTTGTTGACCATTTGGGGATAAGAATGCATTTCTGCTGCATTTCTACGAAGAGTAGATGAGACCCTGTTTGGGCCAAGTTCTGTTTTGGGGAATTGCATTCCACAAACCTAAATGCTGCAGGGATTCCGTGGAGACCCTGCCTCCTCCCTCTTGTTCTGTCCCCGTGGCAGAGTACTGCTGACAGCTGTTGGACAGCTGAGGCAATTCACCTCCAGAGTTGCATAATTTGGAAAGTGTTTTGGGATCCCTTTGGTTGAAAGGTTGTTAATTATGATGATTTATGACACTGGAAACGAATCTGGTCCTTGACAGTATGGAGAATATACTGAATGTCTCCTTCTTCTGCTTGTCCCGCTAGAAAGTCCCTAAGTACAAAAAAGATTTTTTTTCATCTTATTGTGTCTTATGAATAGCATCCACAGTGGTGTAAAACAGAATATAATTGACCTTTTGAGGTAAGGTGATAAAAAAGGAGAACATCTGGGTGTTGATGGAAAATATTTGGCAAGCCCTTATGAGTATCTTCAGTTATGGTGTTTTTCTCATTGGTGTTCCAGGTTAGACACCATGACGCTTCCCTCTTCCTCCCTGTACTCACCCATTGGTCACCACACCCTTTTGTATCTGCCTTGGAAATGTCTCTTAAGTCTACCCTCCTGCCCTCACAGCCTTTGCCTTGTTCCAGCCTTTATCACCTCCTCCCCAGGGCCTGCCTTCCACTCCTGGTCCATATTCAAACCTAACTTCATATTACTCCCAGCGTGATCTCTGTGAAACGATAAATGAAACAAAGCAAAAAGCCGAGAGTTTCACCCGCTTCCAGATCTGAAAATGTCCTGCAAAAACACATCTGTGCTCTTTTGCAAAGCCCCAGACAGGCTGTCCGGTGGCTCCAGTCTTTTCACCTCAGAGCTGCCTACCTGCTCTACCCTGTGCTACCAGCACGGTGACCTTCTGACCTTTTCCTCAAACAAGCCCTGTCTTTCTTGAATTCTGTGAGCCTTTGAACATAGAAATCCACCTCCTAGAGGGTCCTCTCTTACTTCTGCTTAGAAAACAGCTACTCATCTTTCAGCGCTCCTCAAATGTCACCCCCTCTGCCCATCCTCCCAAGCAGAAGGTTGATTGTGGCATTTATCACAGTGCGTGACATTCTTCTGTTTTTGTATCCATTTCCCTTACTGGATGATACGTCACAAAGACAAAGGCTGTGCCTCATTCATTTTAGTCTCCTCAGCAAACCAAGGAGGTGTAATAAATGAACCATTAAATATCAAATAACCTGGATTTAGGTTGTAGACATTGCAAAAGGTATAAATCTACTGATGCCTAAGTATTTTAATGGTGTTATCAGATTCACCTGAAAAAAATAATTCTAAACATCTATTTGTTCACCCATTCGTCCATGCATCTATTCATTCACTTCTGGATGTTATGATATACAGACATAAACTCCTTAATCAGAACTTTTGTACGCTGTTTGTGGAAATGTAAGTTGGTAGAGCCACAATGGAAAACAGTATAGAGGCTCATCAAAAAATTTAAAATATTATAAAATTACCATATGATCCACCAATTCCATTTCTGAGTAATTCCAAAAGAATTGAAATCAAGATCTTGAAGAGATATTGGCCCTCCTGTGTTCTTTGCAGCAATATTCACAATAGCTAGGATAAACAACCTAACTGTCCACCAACAGATAAATGGATGAATAAAATATGGTAGATACATACAGCAGACTATTATCAGCATTAAAAAAGAAGAAAATCCTGCTATTTGCAAAAACATGGATGGACCTGAAGGATATTATGCTAAGGGAAATAAGCCAGTCACAGAAGAACAAATCAGGCATGATTCCATCTATATGAGGAATATAAAATAGTCAAGCTCAGGATCAAAGACTACAATAGTAGTTGCCAGGGCCTAGAAGATGGAGGCAGTGGGGAGTTTTCCAGCAGGTATTAAGCTTCAGTTTGCTCGGTGAATAAATTCTAGAGATCTGTACAACATGGTGCCTGCAGTTAATAATATAGTATTTTAAATTTAAGAGGATAGATTTCAGGTTGTGCTCTTATCACAAAAACAAAGGGACACAAGGCAACTCTATAGGTGTTGGATACATCTAGTACCTTGATTGTGCTGATGACATCACGGGTTTACAGATGTCCAAATTCATCACATTGTATACATTAAACATGTGTAGTTCTTTGTATATCAATTATTCCTCAGTAAAACTGTCTTTAGAGAACTCTTAGGTACATATAAGTTTTGGAACTCAGGTATTTTTGTATTTTATAAAAGTTGTAGGGCGCATTTACTTATCATGTGTACCACAAACACCTGGGTAGGATGCAGGCAGCACCCCATAATCAAATACAATAATTATGCAACTCAACATATAACCATTCACACTAAATGGAAGAAAAACTACAAGTAGCCTCACTTCTTTTTTGGTGAGGTTTTGCCACTAAGTGAGTTTTCCATAAGCAGGAAAACTATGAGTTTTGAATGTTTGGAACATTGGGGTTTGGGAATTATGGAAGGGACTAGGACCTGTTTATGAATTTGCCTATTTGATTATTGTTCATCTCCTTCCCTGGAATATAAATTCATTGGGGCCACAGACTTTCACTCCTATATCACTAGTTCTGGTATTGTTTCTGATGTCTAGTATGTGCTCAATAAATTTTTGTCAAATGAATGAATGAGTAGTTATATATATGAATTAGACAAAACCCTGACTTAATATAGGTGTAACCCAAATAATGTAAAGTATTGTTTCTAAGCACTTTTTCATAGACTGTGAGTTCTCACTGGTCAGGATACTTTATTTTGTTCATATCTTGTTCTTAGATGGTTTGTGTAGATTTAGTTAGTGCTGCCTTCATGTAAGGAATTATAAATTCCTTTCACAACTAGTAGTTTGAATTTTTTGAGAAAATGAAAATTCCTTTTAGAAAGTTCACTAGTTGCAAACAGAGTGATGTGATTTAGGGGTTTAAAGGTAAACACATCAGTCACTCTTCACTAGAGCTCTGGGTATAAAGAAGCAAATAAATATCCTAATCACCATGTTTTAGAAATATATTGCCTTACACTCCAGTTTACTATCCATGTCCAGTGCTGAATTATAAACTTTTATTTCCCTCAAACAAACCCCCAAACATTTATCACATTAAAAATGAATCATCTGTTATGCTCCAACCATAAACTGAATAATAAACAGAGGCAGGAATTATGATCTCTGAAAAACTGGAGAAGCACCGGTGTGCGATCACAATATCCCACCCCATAAATCTTCAATACCAGTATTTACATTGAATTCCCAGACTTGCCTGTCAAGAAAAGATCTAAAATTCTGGCTAATTGTTTTGCAAGAATATGTGGAAAGCAATAGCAAGACCTATTTCTTGAAAGAGGCATTTGAGGCAAATAGGATAATTTGGACATCAGTTGGATCATACACTTCTACAGAAGTTTTATTTGAAATAGTTCAGTTTGAGGCTCTTTTAAATGTGGAAATGTTCTCTGCATTCCTGAAAATCCCAGTGCCTCATACATGGCTTGGCACATTTTAGACTTCTGCCATGTGTAAGCAAGAACATTCTTAGAATATGATTTGACTTATGGAATATCTATGTACTAGGTAACTGGAATATAATTTCTACTATATTTTAAAATGAATCTGAAGGATGTAAGGTTTGCATCTACCCCCATCAAAGAAGCATTTGGTCTTTACAATTTTCCTGTATGGCTTTTTCTTGTACTCTGAAAATGATGCTTACTTTTTTTTTTTTTCTTCCCCTCAGAAAGCCATCCATTTCTGCATTACTCATCTAACCAATTAAGACAGATTTTTAAAAATAATGTAAAACAAATCCTTGTTTGCTTCTCTGAGAGATGTGAGTTTTTCTAGGATCAGTTTTCATGAAATTGTTAGTTTACTTTCCAGGCTTAGGCCCCTAGAAAGATGCAGAAGCTGTTTAGCAGGCTGGCTTTATACAATGTTACATGATTGCAGTAGGTCAAATCTGACATGGCGTTGAAAGAAAGTTTCTCTTGCAGATAATTAATGAAATGCAGCACAAAGCATGCCATCACCTAATAAAAACATCAGCTTATGAGAAATGTTTACTGCCCTTTTCAGAAACTTCCCCTTGGATTGGGGCATATGGAATATTACCTTTCATGCACAACTCTGGCTTCCCATATAGCTTTTGAGTACTTCTGTCCCAGCTGAAGAAGAGATTCTATAAGGAAACTATTAGCCCTTGGCCAGTCTCTCAGGCTCATGATTCAAAATGACCAGTGTTCATTAAACTTTATTACCAAGCGGCATGAAGTTGCTTTGGATTAGGAGACGGCGTGACCCTCTGTCCAGGTTTTTGAATGGTGCTGAAGCTTTTCATTAACCTGGAAGCCTTCTATTTACATGGTTCACAGCCTGGTCTCAGCTCACTTGGAGGTAACAAAGGGTGTCGGGACAGGAGGGCAATGGGGGGTCCTACTCCTGTAAGGCTTCCATCTGACTCTGATCAGGCCAGCGTTTTAACTCCTGCCTCATTAGGTGTAAGAAAATGAAAATGAGTACTTGGGGGGATCATACAGATTTGGCTTCATCTCTTCTTCACACCTTCTCTGGGCAACACAGTTTTATGTGGGTTGCCGGGTTCACCCCCTTGTTTGCAGCTGGCATTGCTGGTGTCTACCTGTCGCCAGCTTCTAGCAAGGGCACATGGAAGGGAAACTGCGTGATACTGTGTTCACATGTTGTCTGCAGCAGGAGCACTTCTCTGTGACAGCAGACTTGTCAGAAATAAGAAAACATTCATGTCTCTAATGAAGGGGAGTTATAAATTTGGAAGGACATGTTCTTAAGATGTGACAAGAAAATAAAAGCTAAGTAAATCATTAGTAACCTTGTTATTGCTAGATTAGCATCCTAATAGGTACGATGCCTTTGAAATAGCTGACTTCTTTAGTATTGCATAGTAGTAAAAGCTGTAGCTTTGCCTGCTTATAATGGGACAAATTGTCATTGTGTGCTTCCTGCTGTGACATATGAGAAGGACAGAACATCACTTGTGCTTGTATTTTTATCAAAAAATGATTATGTTTAACCTAAAGAGCTATAAGGAACCAGTCAGTCAAATCCAAATTGTGGGACATTCTACAAATGGCTGGTCTATAGTCTGAAAGGTCAGTATCTTAAAAGACCAGATAAAAGATCAGGGAACTCGCTTAGGTTCAGGGATACTAAAGAGACATGACAATTGAATATAATATGTGATACTGGCTGCAACAAGCGAACAAACTACAAATGATGTTATTGAGACAGTTGGGAAATTTGAATATTGATTGAATATTGGATAATATTATTATTGTTGTTGTTGTTATTTAGTCGCTAAATCATGTCTGACTCTTTGCAACCCTCTGGACCGTAGCCTGCCAGGCTCCTCTGTCCATGAAATTTCCCAGACAAGAACACTAGAGTGGGTTGCCATTTCCTTCTCCAGGGGATCTTCCTGACCCAGGGATAGAACCCACATCTCCTGCATAACAGGCTGATTCTTTACTGCTGCGCCACTGGGGAATAGTTGAATGCACTAGCCAATATTATTGTATCAAAAAAAAAAATATTATTGTATCAATGCTGAATTTCGTGAATGAAGTGATAGCATTTGGTTATGTTGGAGATATCCTGGTTCTCAGGAGATACATTATGTAGTATTTAGGGGTAAAGTGTCATGATGTCTTTGAATATCAAGTGATTCAGCAAAATGCTCATGTTACAAAACTATATCTATTGATACACACATATATGGAGTGAGAGAGGGGGGAAGAAACATGTATGGCCAAGTGTTGAAAACAGATAACTTTGGATGAGTGTTACAAATGAGGCATATATTTACCTCGTAGCATTGTTTTAACAATTAAATGAAAATTATGTAAGCAAAGTGATTAGCACACTGAGTAGCAAAATGCTGCTATTTCTAACGGTGTTAACAGTAAAGTCTTGATAGCCTGGCTTTCTTTAGCTCAGCCATGGAATTTCTGTCATACAATATCCTGCTGCTGCTGCTAAGTCGCTTCAGTCCAACTCTGTGCGACCCCATAGACGGCAGCCCATGAGGCTCCCCCGTCTCTACCTGATTAGAATTCTCAGACAGCTATTGTGAATGTCTTACTTGACAGAGGCATTTTTAAACCAAGGTTCTTTATAAAATTAGCCAGGCTCCAACACTTACAGTACCAAACATGTCCCCAAGTGATTTGTTTCCTCTTAATACCCAGGGGTCAAACGTCTCAGGATAATGGATCATGGTGCATCAGACCTGTAGTCCCAATCTTCTTGCCTCCCTCAGTCCAGGTTTCTACTTCTATAGCATCAGAATGGAGTGCCGTATGGATGTACCATACGTGAGAAATAGATTTAAGGGCCTAGATCTTTATTATTATTATTATCTTTATTATTTTATTATTATCTTTATTATTTTTATTTTTATTAAATAAATTATCTTTATTATTTTTATTATTATCTTTATTATTTTTATTATTATCTTTATTACTATCTTTATTATTAAGGGCCTAGATGTTATTTAAGTGAGAAATAGATTTAAGGGCCTAGATCTGATAGATAGAGTGCCTGATGAACTATGGAATGAGGTTCGTGACATTGTACAGGAGACAGGGATCAAGACCATCCCCATGGAAAAGAAATGCAAAAAAGCAAAATGGCTGTCTGGGGAGGCCTTACAAATAGTTGTGAAAAGAAGAGAAGCGAAAAGCAAAGGAGAAAAGGAAAGATATAAACATCTAAATCAGATCAGATCAGATCAGATCAGTCGCTCAGTCGTGTCCGACTCTTTGCGACCCCATGAACCGCAGCACGCCAGGCCTCCCTGTCCATCACCAGCTCCCGGAGGTCACTCAGACTCGCATCCATCGAGTCAGTGATGCCATCCAGCCATCTCATCCTCTGTCGTCCCCTTCTCCTCCTGCCCTCAATCCCTCCCAGCATCAGAGTCTTCTCCAATGAGTCAACTCTTCGCATGAGGTGGCCAAAATACTGGAGTTTCAGCTTTAGCATCATTCCTTCTAAAGAAATTCCAGGATTGATCTCCTTCAGAATGGACTGGTTGGATCTCCTTGCAGTCCAAGGGACTCTCAAGAGTCTTCTCCAACACCACAGTTCAAAAGCATCAATTCTTCGGCGTTCAGCCTTCCTCACAGTCCAGCTCTCACATCCATACATGACCACAGGAAAGACCATAGCCTTGACTAGGCGAACCTTTGTTGGTAAAGTGATGTCTCTGCTTTTGAATATGCTATCTAGGTTGGTCATAACTTTCCTTCCAAGGAGTAAGCGTCTTTTAATTTCATGACTGCAGTCACCATCTGCAGTGATTTTGGAGCCCAGAAAAACAAAGTCTGACACTGTTTCCACTGTTTCCCCATCTATTTCCCATGCAGTGATGGGACCAGATGCCATGATCTTCGTTTTCTGAATGTTGAGCTTTAAGCCAACCTTTTCACTCTCCACTTTCACTTTCATCAAGAGGCTTTTTAGCCCCTCTTCACTTTCTGCCATAAGAGTCGTGTCATCTGCATATCTGAGGTTATTGATATTTCTCCCGGCAATCTTGATTCCAACTTGTGTTTCTTCCAGTCCAGCATTTCTCATGATGTACTCTGCATATAAGTTAAATAAACATGGTGACAATATGCAGCCTTGACGTACTCCTTTTCCTATTTGGAACCAGTCTGTTGTTGAACAACAAACATCTAAATGCAGAGTTCCAAAGAATAGCAAGAAGGGATAAGAAAGCCTTCTTCAGTGATCAATGCAAAGAAATAGAGGAAAACAACAGAATGGGAAAGACCAGGGATCTCTTCAAGAAAATCAGAGATACCAAAGGAACATTTCATGCAAAGATGGGCTCGATAAAGGACAGATATGGTATGGACCTAACAGAAGCAGAAGATATTAAGAAGAGGTGGCAAGAATACACAGAAGAACTGTACAAAAAAGAGCTTCACGACCCAGATAATCATGATGATGTGATCACTGACCTAGAGCCAGACATCTTGGAATGTGAAGTCAAATGGGCCTTAGAAAGCATCACTACGAACAAAGCTAGTGGAGGTGATGGAATTCCAGTGGAGCTATTCCAAATCCTGAAAGATGATGCTGTGAAAGTGCTGCACTCAATATGCCAGCAAATTTGGAAAACTCAGCAGTGGCCACAAGATTGGAAAAGGTCAGTTTTCATCCCAGTCCCAAAGAAAGGCAATGCCAAAGAGTGCTCAAACTACCGCACAATTGCACTCATCTCACACGCTAGTAAAGTAATGCTCAAAATTCTCCAAGCCAGGCTTCAGCAATATGTGAACCGTGAACTTCCTGATGTTCAAGCTGGTTTTAGAAAAGGCAGAGGAACCAGAGATCAAATTGCCAACATCCGCTGGATCATGGAAAAAGCAAGAGAGTTCCAGAAAAACATCTATTTCTGCTTTATTGACTATGCCAAAGCCTTTGACTGTGTAGATCACAATAAACTATGGAAAATTCTGAAAGAGATGGGAATACCAGACCACCTGATCTGCCTCTTGACAAATCTGTATGCAGGTCAGGAAGCAACAGTTAGAACTGGTCATGGAACAACAGACTGGTTCCAAATAGGAAAAGGAGTACGTCAAGGCTGCATATTGTCACCATGTTTATTTAACTTATATGCAGAATACATCATGAGAAATGCTGGACTGGAAGAAACACAAGTTGGAATCAAGATTGCTGGGAGAAATATCAATAACCTCAGATATGCAGATGACACGACTCTTATGGCAGAAAGTGAAGAGGGGCTAAAAAGCCTCTTGATGAAAGTGAAAGTGGAGAGTGAAAAGGTTGGCTTAAAGCTCAACATTCAGAAAACGAAGATCATGGCATCTGGTCCCATCACTACATGGGAAATCGATGGAGAAACAGTGGAAACAGTGTCAGACTTTCTTTTTCTGGGCTCCAAAATCACTGCAGATGGTGACTGTAGCCATGAAATTAAAAGACACTTACTCCTTGGAAGGAAAGTTATGACCAACCTAGATAGCATATTCAAAAGCAGAGACATCACTTTGCCAACAAAGGTTCGCCTAGTCAAGGCTATGGTCTTTCCTATGGTCATGTATGGATGTGAGAGCTGGACTGTGAAGAAGGCTGAGCGCCGAAGAATTGATGCTTTTGAACTGTGGTGTTGGAGAAGACTCTTGAGAGTCCCTTGGACTGCAAGAAGATCCAACCAGTCCATTCTGAAGGAGATCAATCCTGGAATTTCTTTAGAAGGAATGATGCTAAAGCTGAAACTCCAGTATTTTGGCCACCTCATGCGAAGAGTTGACTCATTGGAGAAGACTCTGATGCTGGGAGGGATTGAGGGCAGGAGGAGAAGGGGACGACAGAGGATGAGATGGCTGGATGGCATCACTGACTTGATGGGTGTGAGTCTGAGTGACCTCCGGGAGCTGGTGATGGACAGGGAGGCCTGGCGTGCTGTGGTTCATGGGGTCGCAAAGAGTCGGACACGACTCTGCAACTGATCTGATCTGATCTGATGGATGTACCCTTTGATATGCCATGTCTTTCTACCCAGTTTTTTACCCTTTCAACTTTGTTTTCCTACTTAGAGCAAGGATTGTGATTTTCTCCTCACTTTATACTACCTTATACTGAAGCCTCTTTCTCCTTTATTGACACCAAATTAGTTAGGTGCTAACAGCTCTAAGGAATAGGAAGCCCTCTTTGCCGAATCAATCAGGAGTGTAGCCTTACAATGTCATGTGGGGCCCAAGCTCCTTCTCTCTATGACTTCTCTCCTTTGGGCCTTCCATCATTTTTGCAAAGTTACCTCATGGTGCAAAGTAGCTGCCAGAACTCTATCTATACATCCAGCTTCCAGGCAAAAAGACATGCTTCCCAGCTGAGTCTGCTGCTGCTACTGCTGCCAAGTCACTTCAGTTGTGTCCGACTCTGCGTGACCCCATAGACGTCAGCCCACCAGGCTGTCCTGCCCCTGGAATTCTCTAGGCAAGAAAACTGGAGTGGGTTGCCATTTCCTTCTCCAATGCATGAAAGTGAAAAAGTGAAACTGAAGTCGCTCAGTTGTGTCCGACTCTTAGCGACCCCATGGACTGCAGCCCACCAGGCTCCTCCATCCATGGGATTTTCCAGGCAAGAGTACTGGAGTGGGGTGCCATTGCCTTTAAATACTGCCAGCATCTTGCCAAGAAGCACAGATGGTTGAGAAATGTAGCCTTTGCCCTGGTCACATTGTTGCCCTAAAATCGGAAAATGTATCAGGAAGAAGAGGAGAAGGAACACTGGATAGGCAGCTAGCAACCTGATGTTCCAGCGTCTGAACATCATTCACTGAGTCAGACATTTGAGTATAGACTTTGGGCTGAGGGGGGATGCATAAAAAATAGGACATATCTCCCATACCTCTTAATCCCTTGGAAACTTAGAAGAGGAGGCAAAAGGTGGGGGAAAATTAGAAGAAAATTTGGTGCTAATCTAAATGGAACTCAAAGAAAAGAGAGCCAAACTTTCCAGGCAAGTTTTCTGAATTTGATTTAGATAAGAGTCTTGGTAAGAAAATTTTGCTAAGGAGGGCAAGAGCACAAGTAAAGCACAGAGGAAGAACGAGCAGACTAGTTGGAGTGCAGTGCCTTGGTCTTGTTACTGGACAGAGGACATGGTTTGGAGAAAAGCAGAAACTGAAGAGACAGGTGGAATGGGTATGGATTATGAAGGAGACTGAACCCAAGGCCTGTGTTTGGTCCTGATGGACTAGGCACTAGGGAGCCATTGTATTAATAGATCCTTGACCAGGATATTATTGAAGTGAAAGTGCCATTTTTAGGAAGTTGTTAGTTGCAAATAAAAGTAGGTGAAGAGGCTTGAGTTAGTAAATAACTATAGTCTTGATTTACTATAGACCCTGTGTTAAGAAATCAATGGAAATTGAGGGGGGGGGGGGAATAAACCTGAAAGGTATTTGAAAGAAAAATTAAGCTGGAATGATGATCATGAAATAGAAGAAAGGAAAAAAATACAAGATGACTTTGACGGGATAGTTGCAAATTCTGGACGATATTGTACATTTGAGGAAGAACTAACTCTAATAAGAGTGGGTGGAAGAGATATAGCAAAAGCCATTAAGTAATTCTTACACAGTTGAAAGCCCCAAATGTATTTCTGAGTGTTAGCTGAGACCTGAGCTATGCTCTTGTGTTTAGCTATGTGTTTTTCTAGTTAGAACATACCTAGTAGTTTGTGTTCTTTCTAAGAGTAAAGTCTTCAGAGAAAGAAAGAATAGACAAAGATCACGTTGATACTTTGAAAAACACAAGGCTTACTATGTTAATTCTTCATAAAAAGGAAATCTCATTTACTTAAAGTTCCTAAAAGGAAAATAATTAACATTTACTTTGTGCCACAATAATAACAATAAACTAAAATATAAATCAACATTAACACATTGCCAGACAATTTCATTTCAACCTTCAACACTCTTATATTTAGACTCAACACTCTTATATTTAGACTCAGAGCAGTAAGTTCTGTCCTCAGTTACACAGCTAAGCGGTTGAACTAGCATTCAAACCCCAAAACACTAAGGTCAAAGCTGCCACTCATTGTTTTCCGTACTATCCTGCTTGGCTCCTCAGTTGCTCTTCCCTTCTCTCTGGCTCATCAGATCTTCAGATCGATTGAAAAATTGCTCATCTATGATTTCTGGAAGTCACAGCTTATTAACATTTAGAAAGATTTTGTAAACCTTGTGGGTTCCACAGTTCTATTTTATAATATTCTGTGGAAGAACTTTTGGAGAGCAACATTTGGTCATTCAAAGCCTGAGCTAAGGAAATTGATGCTATCACGCCATTTGAAAGGCGATACATTTCAAGAACATTTATCTGAGTAAAGTCTGTCCAAAATAAATGGATTCTTCTGTTCCTGTTAGTGAGGCTAGTCAGGAATTTGCTCAAGTTACTCATTTGGAGAGTTTATTTTTTAATGTTGAGAACACTGAAATATTTGGTAGATAAAAGATCATTCCAACTAGGGATAGCGTAACAGTTCTTTTGCTTGAGAATTCGAAAGATAAAGGCAAACAAATATATTTGTGGTTGAAATAAACTCCTTTCATTATCCATTAGAAAAGTTTCTTATCTCTAATCACAGAGGATAGACTCTCCTGAATTTTCCATGGTGATTTCTTGGATAATAACTTTTCTTTAAAAACTCCTGTTTTGACTTGGTGAATTCAGTTTTCCTTTGACATGTGGCAGTGAAGGCTATCAAAGAATGTTCTTCTGGACTTAGCTCGGTGAACCCCAGTTTCCCTCCTGGAAGGTCACCCCTGTGGTGCCACTGCAGGATGGTTATGGACTGAGTCATCAGGTTACAGTCCATTTCTCACCAGCTTTTGACCATCTCCCAGAAGCGAACAAGATCCTCTAAATCTCTAGAGGATCTTTTCTTTTGCTTAGGAGCTTTGTGTCCTAGTTATAATTGTCAATGTTTGACTGGATTTGGGCAGACAGGGAAATTTGTTTCAGATATGTCATGTTAATGTTTCAGAGCAAAACGGTGTCATTTGGAGTTAAGAGTGTGGCCTTTTACTAAATTGACCTCTAGGGAAGTTAATTTAGTTCCCTTTGATCAGTTCCATTTAAGCGATGGAGATGATTTACCTGCCAGTTATTATTTAAACAAAACTGATTGTTTTCATTCCCAGTTTTATGTACCTGGGAAAAAAATACCCACCTCATAGTAAATACCCAATGAATGTTTATTAAATTCCCCTAGTACAGTACGGGATTCTCTGGTCAGCTCAGCTGGTAAAGAATACACCTGTAATGCAGGAGACCCCGGTTGGTTTCCTGGGTTGGGAAGATCCCCTAGAGAAGAGATAGCCTACCCACTCCAGTATTCTTAGGCTCTCCTGGTGGCTCAGATGGTAAAGAATCTGCCTGCAATGTGAGAGACCTGGGTTCGATCCCTGGGTTGGGAAGATCCCCTGGAGGAGGGCATGGCAACCCACTTCAGTATTCTTGCCTGGAGAATCCCCATGGACAGAGGAGCCTGGTGGGCTACAGTTCATGGGGTTGAAAAGAGTTGGACACGACTGAATGACTAAGCACAGCACAGTACAGTACATACAAATGCAAATGATGTTTCTAGAATTTGGTTTGAGAGATGCGTTCATGTATTAAGACCATGGGGATTTATAATAAAATTTGTCAATATAATTTAAATGAGAGCCTCTCATGGTTGACTGTAAATGCACTTTAATTAAGGTTTAATAACCTTCAGAAAATGGAAAATTAAGTAAGTGATTTTGGAAAAATTCCAGTGACTCTTTTAAAGGAGACATCAAATAAAAATATAGTAAATATATTTTATGTAGCAATTATGTAGATTAAAGAACTTCATTCAGCTGCATGCGTTTTGGCAGATTATAGAATGCACACTCCATGCAAGTGAGATGCTGAAAAAGGTACTAGCCTTGTAACAACTTGAAGTTTCCATTGAGACTACTAGGTGTGCTGGGTATAATGTACTTAGCCAATTAAAATGCTTATTAAAAGGGAAAGGTGTGCTTCTTCTGGCAAGTACTGCCTCCTGACAAATGAATAAGGCTTCCCATTCAACTTTAGAGATGAGCGTCACTGTTTCACACTACCACGAACAGACAGGCTAGCTAATGTATCAAATAATATCTCCCTATTACTGTAGCCTGGAATGTCAGTCAAAGGAATGTAAATTGCTTCTGACAAGGATCTTTCCCATCTTCCAGCTCCCCATAAATTTGCTTTTTCCCATCTAGAAAATTGATTTTCTGGAGACCAGGCCATCTTTCTGGGATGTCAAACTTATGATGTCATGTCCTGTTCTTGACACCCCGTCTGCATCACCTCAAGTCATGCTCTGTGAGTCTGTATTATAGTTCTGATTTATGGAGCAAAAGCTACACAATCTGGTAGCAGAGAAGTGGACAGCCAGAGCAGGTGCAGTGTGTCCTGGTGTAGCTGCCCAAAGACCCCAATGGAGCTGTGCAGCTGCCAGGACTGGTGGTGGAGAAGGTACCGATATGCTGAACTGCAGCTCTTTTATAATTGGCACTATTTCATTCTTCCTAGAGCCAGTAGGACATCTTTACAGTCCTCTGGGCCTGCCTGTTTTCCATCTGAACTCCACATCAGCAGGTCCAAATCCTCACCCAGAGGAGAAAGCTGAGGGAGAGCCCTGGCAGCTGTGAGCACTCTGCCTACCTCTGGCCATCCCCATTCCTTCACAGTCCTGCCTCTTGAGTCTGACATAATTCCCTCCATGAGTAACCCTGATGTCTCTGGTACCAGCTTAGTTTCAGAACCATGATCATAAAAGCACTTGCCCACGTCAATCTTCCATGGGGAAAGCTGCGGCACACCTGGATCACTAATCCCTTCATAGACTTGATGACCTGGTTCCCAGTGCTTGTTGCTAGTGCAAACCTGGAGCCCATGTGCAGGCCCCACTGCCCAGGCATGGGGTGGGGGAGATAGTAACGGGCACTGGGGCACAGGACCAAAGAGCTCATTCACCAGGAAAATCAAGACAAGGCAGCAACAAACTGACATTGGAGGTCATAGTGGTGGGACATCTGGTGTGCTCAGGTCAAGCTTTAGCTATGTGGAGGAGTCACAGGACTGTGGTGTGGAGACAGAGAGCCCTGGAGCTGAGGATATGAAGGAACTATAAAACCAGGGTGACCTCATGCTCTTTGACCCCAGGCTAGGCAACTGGAGGTCACCCTGAACTTGTTCCACTTCTAGCCACTGCTCACAGCCTCACCCACCTGCTCATCAGACACCCCCTCACTTCCTCTTTCTACCTCTCTGGAGAAGGCTGCTTCTCCTGTTCTCAGTTCACACGAGGGCCTGGCATGTTCCTCACCCACCATCGTCCTTGACCTTTACTCAACATCTCTTTCATTCCTCGGTCATTTACCAACCGGCCGGATATGGTTCCACAACCCTCCAGGACTCCAGAGATTCTTCTCTGATAGTATCAACCTCAGCACCACTAACATTGAGCCTCAGTGCTCACAGTTCCTGCACCAACCCTGACCCTCCTCTCCCTGCAGGTGGGGACAGGAAACTCAGCTCCCTAAGGTTAAATCTGAAATCTCCCCTCTTCTTGCTCTTCCACTGCTCCCCTCTTTATGTGTGCTGCACTCCTTTTCATCCTATTCATGACTCTTGCCCTTCAACTCCTCCTTCTTCTCCTCATCTTCCACTCCCTTCTGATTTCTCTTGGCTCTCCATATTGACACCCATAGTTGGCCTTTTCATGCGCATGGGACTCTAGCTCTATGTTCTCTGGTTCTACTGCAACTCGGCAACTCTTCTGACTACTTTCTTTTTGAGTCTGCATCTCACTCCCACAACAGCCTCTCCAGGCTCCCTCCCACTGCACAGGCCTTCAGTTATTTCCCATCACTCTCTGCAGGTGATCTTGCTTTCTCCTGAAGAAACTGGGAACCTCTGATATGATTTCCTTCAAAATTCCTCTATTCTGGCTCACACCTGAGTTGTTTCTCTTTATTACTGTTTCTAAAAGAATGTATGTATCTGGTCTTTTTTTCTAAGATTAGTTCCTCCTGATTCTACTCCTCCTCTAGGATTTACTCTATCCCTCCTCTCTTTTGCTTCTTTAGTTTTCCCCTCTAATACAAATATACTCATCTCTCCCATTGTTAAAAAAAATTCTTCCTATTTATTCCTCTTGTTGCCCTCTCTTTTTCTTAATTATAAACCTTTATGACAAAGAATATTGTCTACATCTATTTTTCTCTGCCACCTGCTCACTTCTTATGCAGTTACTCTGATGCCCACCTCTACCAGTCTACAGAAGCTACCTTCTCAAACATGGATTTTAGAGTGTTTCACTCCAGCAGAGTTCAAGGGTCAAAGTTCAGATCCCTCCCTCTCCATTACATAACGCTTTCATGTTGGCATTAAACACAACCTGTGTTTAAGAGCAACCTACTGAAATACGTATAATATCATATTTGAAATGAGTCGCCAGTCCAGGTTTGATGCCTGATACCGAATGCCTGGGGCTGGTGCACTGGGACGACCCAGAGGGATGGTATGGGGAGGGAGGAGCGAGGAGGGTTCAGGATGGGGAACATGTGTATACCTGTGGCGGATTCATTTTGATGTATGGCAAAACCAATACAATATTGTAAAGTTAAATAAAATAAAAATTTTTTAAAAAGATAAAAAAAAAAAGAGCTACCTACTGTATTAGTCTGAGAATATACATGAAATGCAATGAGAGCTTTATGGGCCCAATTCTAAAGCCTTCAAGCTGGCAAATAAGAACATGAATGTATGGTGCTTTTGTTCAGTCACTAAGTTATGTCTGACTTTTTGCGGTCCCATAGACTATAGCACGCCAGGCTTCTCTGTCCTTCACTCTCTTCTAGAGTTTGTTCAAATTCATGTCCATTGAGTCGGTGATGCCATCCAACCATCTCATCCTCTGTCGCCCTCTTCTCCTGCCCTCAAGGGTCTTTTCCAATGAATGTATAGAAATATTATCTACTGTTCACAAGACCATATTTTGAACAGAGACTTGCTGATACATCATAAGAAAACTATATTGTGCTTTCCCATAAGGTTCATAGTTTGAACCAAGTAGCATTGTAGCAAATACCAGTGGGTGTCCTAGGCATTCCACATCTCCTCCTGCTTATTAGCAAGTTGCAGATGTAGCAGGTCTCACTGTGGCAGCAGTTGGTCCGTTCAACAACAGAACAGCTTCTTAACAAAAGCACTCTTAACTTATACTAAACACTCCTAAATTTTGACTTCATAGATAACAGGAACCACATGTTCTGTGGATCCATTATATTTTCCTTTCTCCAAATGTTGTACAGTGGAATCAGGATATGGTCAAATGGCTGATACTGGTTAGATTCGATTTTGCCAGTAGGAGCTGTGTCCACTCTGTGAAGGTATTTGGTCAGACTCTGGAGGGAGGGATTACAGAGGTAAATTGAGATGAACTCCCTACTCTGAGGGAGCTTATAGTCAAGTAGTAGAAACAAGACAAGTGCTCGGAAACCACAATTGAAAGGAGGCAATGGTAAGTGCCATTCAGAGGAGGGAGGGACCACTCCAAAAGAGGGGGGCCACTCTAACCCCTAGCAGGAGAAGATGATCCTCTGAGAATGAAGACTGAGAAAAGTCAACAGATTTGATGCCTCTGAATACACATACCTGTTATTTTTAAAAGGCTCTGTTGAGAAAAGGATACTTTTATCTGGAAAATCAGAAATCTCTCTGAACACATATTTTAACAAATGATAAGCTATTAAATTTGTGTTTAGAAGATACTAGGTCCCTGTGAGTTTGTCAAGATTGAATTGTGTCATTTGTGTTTTTCGGAGAGTGCCTTTTTTGTGGGCTAAATATTTGTGTTAAGACGTTCCTGCCTCTTGGCATTGTGTCTATTTAAAGGCTGTATGACCAAAACAAGGTTTCTGCAGGGAGGCAGGGGCCGTATGAAGATAAAAATGCCTTATGTTTCCCTGCAGGAGGTCAAGCTCTCTTAGACAAGTTTAATAGCCATTCATGCACTGAGAAGATCTTATCTCGTGTCCTATTGGTTCAGGGTCACTTGCTGGCTCACATTATATTGAAATGTGGGCAGAGAGAGGGAGTAATTTGTTAATGTCATGTAGGATGAACTTGGTTAGAAAGGGAAGTGTACCCGCTTTATAATAACACAAGTGTTTCCTTGCTAATCCCTTGGCAGGTTCATTATCTGTGCAGCCCCGGGCAATGGTTAGCCTATCGTGAAAGTGAAATTTAACCCTCAGCATGAAATTAATCCTCAAAGACTTATGTCTGCTCAGTCTAAAAATAATACATTCTAAGTGATTTTATAATCCCTGATTCTTTCTTTATTGCATAGGTGCTAAATTGTTATCAAGATGTTATAGAGCACACTAGGAAGCTGATTTTTGTTTACTTGGGAAAACTAGACAAATGTATAGCAAAGACCCTGATTTCCCAGTTCAAAGTTGCGGTTGTAAACCTGACATAGTTGGATGGCTGTATTTTTAGCCCTAATAGAGTTACCATTTGTTGGCGATCATACTCATGTTTACTCTATGTTTTACCTAACATATGCAGGAATAAAGAATTTTTAAGAAATGTATCACTTGACGAGGAGGCTCTTTCCTTCAGCTTATTGACATTTGACATGGTAAAACTGGGAAACACTGGGAGGATGCCAAATAAGTGTGAAAGGTTCCTTGTGGAGTCAGGAAACCTTTAACAAGGGTTTAAGAGTGAAAGGAAGTAAGGCTGTGTCCCTTTTCCTGTTTCACAAGACAGGGCTTTATTCTTAGCCTTTTTGTGTATCTTTCTTTCCAAGGTGTATGGTCAGTTAGGGGGAGAGGGAGAGCAGAGATTAGGATTGAGAAGTGGTGGAAGGGAGCCAATA
The DNA here is from genome assembly GCA_935064755.1 of Tragelaphus eurycerus. Lineage (NCBI taxonomy): Eukaryota > Metazoa > Chordata > Mammalia > Artiodactyla > Bovidae > Tragelaphus > Tragelaphus eurycerus. The sequence goes on from CAKXYN010000038.1 coordinate 12,697,245, forward strand.
TTTACTATGTAGAAATATACATACTGAGCATTTTACACACATTGTCTTATTTAATCCTCACTGCAAATGGCAAAGGTAGGTATCACTTTTCCAGATAAACAGAGAAGTTTACCTTTCCTGCCCAGGTTTGAATAGTAGGTGACATAGTCAAAATTTGAATACAGGTCTGTACAACTCCAGAATCTTTTCTATTTCCACTGTATCACAGAAGCTGATTCTAAGAAATGATAAAAGATTTAGAGAATCAATGAAACCTTGTCTGATTGAAATTCAATCCCCTCCCCAAATATATGAGATCCTTGAAATTTAATCCTGCATATTAATGCAGCCTAGAATATTAATGCCCCTCTCTGCTAAATTGTGATTTCTTTTAATGCAACATGATGACTTATTTTTACCATATTTACAAGTTGTTTACAATTCCATATACTGCACAACTACAAAATTAGTTCATACTTTCACTCATAACACTTTAAAAGGTGGTTGTGAGATAAATGCCCAAAAGGCTCAAGACTGGGGGATAGGTGCACATGAGAATTCACAGAATTCTCTATTCTTAGATATTTCAAAGACATCAAGGGTCTCCTGAAGTTAGTAACTACATGTTGTTTTAATTCAGGAAATTTCACAATTATTCAGTTAGATTCAATCGCTCACTCATGTCTGACTTTTTGCAGTCCCATAGACTACAGCACACCAGGCTTCTCTGTCCTTCACCAACTTCCAGAACTTGCTAAAACTCATGTTCATCGAGTTGGTGATGCCATCCAACCATCTCATCCTCTGTCACCCCGTTTTCCTCCTGCCCTCAATCTTTCCCAGGATCAGGTTCTTTTCAGATGAGTCAGTTTTTTTGCATTAGGTGGCCAAAGTATTGGAGTTTCAACTTCAGCATCAGTCCTTCCAATGAACACTGGACTGATCCAGGACTGATCTCCTTTAGGATGGACTGGTTGGATCTCCTTGCAGTCCAAGGGACTCTCAAGAGTCTTCTCCAACACCACAGTTCAAAAGCATCAATTCTTCGGTGCTCAGCTTTCTTCACAGTCCAACTCTCATATCCATCCATACATGACTACTTGAAAAACCATAGCTTTGACTAGACGGACTTTTGTCGGCAAAGTCATGTCTCTGCTTTTTAACATGCTGTCTAGGTTTGTCATAGCTTTTCCTCCGAGGAGCAAGCATCTTTTAATTTCATGGCTGCAATCACCACCTGGAGTGATTGTAGAGCCCCCCCCCTCAAAAAGTCTGTCACTGTTTCCACTGTTTCCCCATCTATTTACCATGAAGTGATGGGACTGGATGACATGATCTTAGTTTTCTGAATTTTTAGTTTTAAGCCAACATTTTCACTTTCATCTTTCACTTTCAACAAGAGGCTCTTTAGTTTTTCTTCGCTTTCTACCATAAGGGTGGTGTCATCTGCATATCTGAGGTTATTGATATTTCTCCCAGCAATCTTGATTGCAACTTGTGCTTCATCCAGCCTGGCATTTTGCATGATATACTCTGCACATAAGTTAAATAAGCAGAGTGACATACTTAAATAAGCAGTCTTGACGTACTCCTTTCCCAATTTGGAACCAGTCTGTTGTTCCATGTCCAGTTCTAACTGTTGCTTCTTGACCTGCATACAGATTTCTCAGAAGGCAGGTCAGGTGGTCTGGTATTCCCATCTCTTTCAGAATTTTCAAGTTTGTTGTGATCCACACAGTCAAAGGCTTTGGCATAGTCAATAAAGCAGAAGTAAATGTTTTTCTGGAACTCTCTTGCTTTTTTGATGATCCAACAGATATTGCCAATTTGAGCACAATTATTAGAAGTCCACCTTTGCTTCATTATCAACTGCGACAATTTTAAGTGATTTTACATAGGGAGGTGGACTTTTCAAAGAATTACAGCTATCTTTGTGTGTTCCTTACTTTGCCAATATATGTGTGTGTGCTTAGTCGTGTCCGACTCTGAGACCCTTATGGACTATAGCCCACCAGGCTTCTCTTTCCATGGGATTTTCCAGATAAGAACACTGAAGTGGGTTGCCATGCCCTCCTCCAGGGGATCTTCCAGACCCAAGGATCAAACCTACATCTCCTCCACCTCCTGAACTGGCAGGCAGATTCTTTACCATTGAGCCCCCTAATAAGCCCTTACTTTGCCAAATCCCTTATCAAATTTGTTTTCCAGATATTGGTTCTCTCATGCCTGGCCTATTTTAACATCCTTTTTTTGCTATTGCTTCCTGTTGGTTGACATTGCCTGTCACTCTGCTGTGGGAGGAAATGAAATTGGTCTGGCACAGCTTTCCCTTCACAGAGCCAAGTTCAGTGGACACCAATGCCCTTTCCTAAAGTAGACACAAATCAACTATTTGATAATTTACTCTCACTTCAGCTTATTGTTAGATACTTACTTCTTTCTGATTCTAATAAGTGTACCTTTTTGTAGATTTCTCGAACATTCCTCCTAAGCTTTCAAAATCATAAACTTAGTTCTTAGGAGAAAGTTATCAGCCCTTACCGGTATATACATCAGTTCAGTTCAGTTCAGTCTCTTAGTCGTGTCCGACTCTTTGCGACCCCATGAATCACAGCACGCCATGCCTCCCTGTCTATCACCAACTCCCGGACTTCACTCAAACTCATGTCCATCAAGTCGGTGATGCCATCCAGCCATCTCATCCTCTGTCGTCCCCTTCTCCTTCTGCCCCCAATCCCTCCCAGCATCAGAGTCTTTTCCAATGAGTCAGCTCTTCACATTAGGTGGCCAAAGTACTGGAGTTTCAGCTTGCCAAAGTACTGGAGTTTCAGCTTTAGCATCATTCCTTCCAATGAACACCCAGGACTGATCTCCTTTAGGATGGACTGGTTGGATCTCCTTTAAAAACTCTGACAGGCTCTTTTCTGTGCTGGTTTAACTTCCCATTTACCCATGATATCACTTTGCTCATTGCCCAGAACGATCCTTCCCTATATTACAAGTTAACTGTTTCAAATAAGTTTTCTTCATTTAATCCCATATTTTCTCCAGCCCATCAACTCAATTTGTATATCCTATCTCCTTTAAGCATTCATTTATATTCTCTCTGTATAAAATTTACTTTAATAGTGCTGCTGACTGATTTTCAAACTTCCTTGTTTTTCATCTATTTTTAGGGTTCTTATGGCTGGTATAGTTTGCTGTGCACTTTGTAGATGGATTGAAAATTTAACTTTGATAGACTTATAAGGAAGTTTTACACTTTAGTGAAATTAGTATTTTTTTTTCTAATTTTAAGCAAAGTAAAGTTATTCAAACTCTATTAAATGAGTATTTACTTTATTAGGGTTTATAGATTCTGATAAAATGTTCTTTATTGTTTAATCACACAAATAGAGAGTGGCATCCACTTTGCTTTCTGAAAGTTGTTTCATCATTGTAGAGTGCCACAAGGTGTTCCTTTGAAGTGATGATTTTCATAAGGGTAGAAACAGTCATTTATTGTATTAAAAAAAAAAAAAAAGTAAAAAGGCATAAAGCTGAAAATAGGCAGTAAAAATTTGTTGCAGATAGATTCTTTTGAGTACCCAAGAATGCCTTCTCATTGGCATTTGTTTATAATTTTGTCTGTTTTTCTAAAATTACTTCCAAACTGTCAGCCTGCAGAAAAGTGTGAAAAAGTGTAATAATCACACTTCAGGTCCGTTAAGTTAATACAGAATATTGTGGAAAATTGTTTTAACTCTTGAAAATCCCTCTACAACTATAAAAGTGCAAATGAGATTGTCCCTGCTGTTTTAGACAGGCCTGTGAGCCTCAAAGCAATAGGATATTTATAAGAAAATTCCAGACATAGCAGTACTGCCATGATCCATATGACCCAAACTTTCCAGTTTTCGTCTCTTGTCCTGCCTAAGGAAAAACAAAGAGGCATTACATTTAAATTGGAAGTTCTCAAGTCATTGTTATGACTTGTAATGAAGATAAGTATATTGATTTATAGAGTCAGTCGGTTGATTTGGAAGAAAAAAAGCACTTTTAATTTTCATTATATTCTGGTGATTTTCTAGTCACTATCTCTCCAAAAATAGCTCCAACTTCTCTCCAGCACTGTCCTGACAAACTGGCTCTTTCTGTTTTTCAGTGAGGGATTTGGTTTTCTTTTAAGTCTATGCTGACAATTCCTTAAGTTTAGAAGATTCTGATTACCGAGCAAAGACACAGCATGGAAATGACTTGAGCATATCTATGAATTGATCTTTCTCAAGTTTTATACTTGGAAAAGGCTGTACTGGTATCTTCAGCTGGGACTCACATAGCTTGAAGGAAAAGGACATTGTGTATTTAAGAGTCTTTTCAATGTTTCTAATTTGATTTGGAATTTAATTCAGTAGATTCCAATTTGGATTTCTCAGAAAACATTTTTGCCAGCCTTATGTGGCTTCATTCTAAGGGTTGATGCATCTCATGAAAGATTGTTGGAGAAATATCAAGGAGACATTTTCATCTTTAATCAGTTCAAAATTGGCATAATAAAATTAACTTGTGGTGGAAACTCATTTTACTTTAAACCTAGGTAAACAACCGAAGTAAGTGTGGGGACTATATACAACAAGTAACACTAAGCTTATAAGAGGAGAGTTGAATTTGAAATTCAGGATTTCTTCCCAATATCACACCTACTCTACGTATTAGAGACGGTCTCCCGATGAACTGATAATATTAGGATGAACTGATATATTAGGATGCGTGTGTGCATGTGTGTGCACTCAGTCGTGTCTGGCACTGTGAGCTCCTGGGCTGTAACCTGCCAGGCTCCTCTGTCCATGGAATTTTCCAGGCAAGAACACAGGTTGACATTTTCTTCTCCAGAGTGCAGCTGCATGCAAAAAGTAAACTAGCATTTTAACCTTAACTGTTCACTTTTTAGCCAGAGCTTTCTGATAGAAATATAATATGGCCATACATATAATTTAAAATTTGCTATTAGCCACATTTTAAAAGTAAAAACTAGATTTTCACTACACTGTATCTTTTGGGATCCAATAGTTAAAATGTAGTCCTACCAAAATGATGCAGTTGTGTTTAATGGTAAAAATATTTAATACTTTTTGAGCTCTTAAATTTAAATCTAGATTGATTAAAATAAACCCATTTGCCCAGTTGCACTACGCACATTTCAACTGCTCAATAGCCATATGTGATTAGTGGCTATATTGAACAAGGTAGTTTTAAAATCCACAAGCTTGTGGATTTTACTCAGAGTTCTAATGCTATTTTAATGATCTTTTTGTATGTAGTTACTGTTTAGAAGAAACATGATAAAACAAAGATAATTTGCTTTCTATATGTCCACTGGAAGTTAGTGTAAATAAAATTCTTTTGTGCTGCACTGATTTCTAATCACACATTTATTTCCCATGATTTTAGCTAGCCACTGCTTCTCTCTGTTGGTAGGCTTTCAAGGATGGAGGGATAGAAATTGTGGCCATGTTATCGATCTGTGACTTTTAAAACCACTCTGAACCCCATCATGAAATTCTAGTAAACCTAAGCTTTCCCTTACATTTCAAGTAATGAAATTGACGATGTAGGATGCTGAGGAGGGGTTGGTGTGGGTTTTATCATGTATGGTAAAGGGCAGTGGTAACATTCCTTAAGAATATATTAATTTAGAAAAACACATATCTTACAATATTGACCTTTTTTCATCGTATCTAAGACATGCAACTTTAAGTAGAGTGAAAATATGTATTTCCTCCCATTTTGTGTTTTCCCAGAGAAGTGCAAGTGCTTTCTAGTTTCCCATTTCCTGAAATAAGAAAAAGGATACAACTGCTACCACCAAAGTCTTAACTAGCACCCTAAAATAAAATGGGACTTCCTAGATGTCTCAGAGGGTAAAAAATCTGCCTGCAGTGCAGGAGACACAAGAGACACAGGTCTGATCCCTGGGTCGGGAAGATTCCCTGGAGAAGGAAATGGCAACCCACTCCAGTATTCCTGTGTGAAAAATCCCATGGAGAAAGGAACCCGCTGGCTACAATCCAAGGGGTCACAAAGAGTTAAACATGGCTGAGCAACTAAGGACCAGGATAAAATATGTAGAGAAAAATAAGCCCTTCAAAGGGAATGTTTGGATTCTGTACCTGGATATTCACACAATCTTCATAATCCCTCAGGTTACATGCTTTACTGAGACTACCTGTCCCCCGACACCCATATGTGAGGCACTTTTCACACTGAATGGAAGTGATGAGATGTTTGGTTTAATAATAATACTTTCCCATTCGATTTGATGCTTATGTAGCATCTTTTGCTGGGAACCAATGGCAGTAAAGGGGCTTCCCAGGTGGCACTAGTGATAAAGAACCCAGCTGCCGATGCAGGAGATATAAGAGATGTGGGTTCCATCCCTGGGTCGGGAAGATCCGCTGGAGGACGAAATGGCAACCCACCTCAGTATTCTTGCCTGGAGAATCCCGTGGGCAGAGGAGCATGGAGGACTACAGTCCATGGGGTTGCCAAGAGTTGAACGCAACTGAAGTGACTGAGCACAATGGCAGTAAAACAATGTTCACGATGCCAGAAAAATCTGAAAGAGAAAATTGTGATTAGATCTTTGGAGGCAGATTCTTATTCATAGCATATCCAGGTTGGTTACAAAGTTGGTTTTTTGTTTGTTTGTTTGTTTTGCCATAAGAAGTAATATAGCAGTACTTCTGTGGTGATTTCTACTTTTTTCTCCCTTTTTGTTTTTATGAACATTTCTATTTTTAAGTGTAAAGAATTGAATTCTAAATGGAGTACTGGGAATATGCACTATTGACAGTGCATGATCCTGTGAGAAGCAATGTGCTCTGTCGGTGGTGAAGCAATCCCATAGGGGAAAAAGATGCAACAGATGATGGCAATCATATAGCTGAAGAGGAGTGAAAAGAGGAAGGGAAACTTTTACCAGAAGAAATGAAGATGTACTATTTGGTAGACATGTTCTGGGGTTGCCTGCATGTTCCTCCTCTGCAATTTGCCATCACTCAATGGGTCTACTCATGGGGTGGGCTTGATGGCCATGTTTGTACAATAACTCCATCCCTTGGATGCATCCAAGTGAGCCAGGGATAGATTGCTGACTCCCTAGACAGTATTATCTGTGATGTGATTTTGCAGTGAGAGAACAACAGGAAGCATAACTCTTAAATTGGGACCATTTGAAGAGGGTTTATAAATGGATTCATTATAAAGAGTATGGGCAGCGTATAAGGAAATTACAAGGAAGAATTCAGGATTCTGGGGCTACCAGCAGGAGGAAGTAAAGCTGTTCCCTATGCCTAAATTCAAAGGTGTGTGTGAAGGGAAAGGTTACCAAAACTTGAAAGATGAAAGTCACAAAGAAAGAGCTCCTTGAGAGGAGTGGTGAACTTGTGTTGACAGAGACAAGCCTGAAGAAGTCTCACAGGAAGGAACTAGACAAATAAATGTCCCCAACTCATTTCCCTCCCTTCTTGTTGTCACCTGCCAGGGCTTCTCATTGACCAAATCCAACTGGAAGGCAGAGAACATAGTAGTCTTTTGATGTAATCAATTCAGATCACCTCTCAGGACAGTAAACAGGGTGGAGAAGAGTAGAGTGGGTCTGAAGGAACAGACTGGAGAGATTTGGCACAAGTAGTGGCAGAGAACAGTAAGCAGCGGGCCCTGGGTTTCTGTCCTATTATACCAAGGCTGGGGCTGCTTCATCAAGGTCAGTGTTATGTGGAAGAAGGAAGTATGAGTAGAAGGAGCTGTCTGCAGAGAGGACATGGAGAGAGACAGAGACAGTGCAGTGCTGATCTTTGAATCAGTTAAGGCAAATCTAGCTTCACTTTCACTTTTCACTTTCATACATTGGAGAAGGAAATGGCAACCCACTCCAGTATTCTAGCCTGGAGAATCCCAGGGACAGAGGAGCCTAGTGGGTTGCCATCTATGGGGTCGCAGGGAGTCAGACATGACTGAAGCGACTTAGCAGCAGCAGCAGCAGCAACTGCAGTAACCAATAAACCAAATTTCAGTGGTTTACCTCCCACCAAGTATACTCATGCTGCTGCTAAGTCACTTCAGTTGTGTCCAACTCTGTGACCCCATAGATGGCAGCCCACCAGGCTCCCCCATCCCTGGGATTCTCCTGGCAAGAACACTGGAGTTGGTTGCCATTTCCTTCTCCAATGCATGAAAGTGAAAAGTGAAAGTGAAGTCATTCAGTCGTGTCCGACCCTCAGCAACCCGATGGACTGCAGCCTACCAGGCTCCTCCGTCCATGGGATTTTCCAGGCGAGTACTGGAGTGGGGTGCCATTGCCTTCTCCAAAGTATACTCATATAGTAGTCCAATTTAGGAGGTTTCCTCAGTGTGTGATTTAATGATCCAGGCTCCTTCCATCTGGTGGCTCTGCACTCATTAGAGCTTGGAGCTCTCTGCTTCCTTCTTGCAGGTGATGCAGATTTGATATAAGATACAGGTAGTCTTGATGTAAAGATATTTTGCAAGTACCACTCAGAAGAAGCAATAAGATAGAGACTGGAGAAGCCCCACTCACTTTTTTAAAACCTCAGTCTGGAAGTACCATACATTAATTTTTCACTGAAAAGAACAAGTCAAATGACCTACACCAGGATGTACAGTGGGCTGGAGATGTACTTACTCTCTGGTTGTGTAGGTATCTCCTAGCATCAACTTTATACAAGGAATCACTTCCACAACAGCCCCTGATGGATTCCCACATCTCAGTCCCAATTCCCAGGAGACCAGGAGATTTCATGGCACCTCCTTGACACAGATGGGCTCTGTAGTAACCACTTCCCCCTGATATGACATGTGTCACATGGCTGTCCTGGCAACCAGAGCCCTTGGTGAAGCCACATTCATTTAGCATCAGATCAGTCACTCAGTCGTGTCCGACTCTTTGCGACCCCATGAACCGCAGCACACCAGGCCTCCCTGTCCATCACCAGCTCCCGGAGGTCACTCAGACTCGCATCCATCGAGTCAGTGATGCCATCCAGCCATCTCATCCTCTGTCGTCCCCTTCTCCTCCTGCCCTCAATCCCTCCCAGCATCAGAGTCTTCTCCAATGAGTCAACTCTTCACATGAGGTGGCCAAAATACTGGAGTTTCAGCTTTAGCATCATTCCTTCCAAAGAAATCCCAGGGCTGATCTCCTTCAGAATGGACCGGTTGGATCTCCTTGAAGTCCAAAGGACTCTCAAGAGTCTTCTCCAACACCACAGTTCAAAAGCATCAATTCTTCGGCGCTCAGCCTTCTTCACAGTCCAGCTCTCACATCCATACATGACCACAGGAAAGACCATAGCCTTGACTAGGCGAACCTTTGTTGGTAAAGTAATGTCTCTGCTTTTGAATATGCTATCTAGGTTGGTCATAACTTTCCTTCCAAGGAGTAAGCGTCTTTTAATTTCATGACTGCAGTCACCATCTGCAGTGATTTTGGAGCCCAGAAAAACAAAGTCTGACACTGTTTCCACTGTTTCCCCATCTATTTCCCATGAAGTGATGGGACCAGATGCCATGATCTTCGTTTTCTGAATGTTGAGCTTTAAGCCAACCTTTTCACTCTCCACTTTCACTTTCATCAAGAGGCTTTTTAGCCCCTCTTCACTTTCTGCCATAAGAGTCGTGTCATCTGCATATCTGAGGTTATTGATATTTCTCCCAGCAATCTTGATTCCAACTTGTGTTTCTTCCAGTCCAGCATTTCTCATGATGTACTCTGCATATAAGTTAAATAAACATGGTGACAATATGCAGCCTTGACGTACTCCCTTTTCCTATTTGGAACCAGTCTGTTGTTCCATGACCAGTTCTAACTGTTGCTTCCTGACCTGCATACAGATTTCTCAAGAGGCAGATCAGGTGGTCTGGTATTCCCATCTCTTTCATAATTTTCCATAGTTTATTGTGATCTACACAGTCAAAGGCTTTGGCATAGTCAATAAAGCAGAAATAGATGTTTTTCTGGAACTCTCTTGCTTTTTCCACGATCCAGCGGATGTTGGCAATTTGATCTCTGGTTCCTCTGCCTTTTCTAAAACCAGCTTGAACATCAGGAAGTTCACGGTTCACATATTGCTGAAGCCTGGCTTGGAGAATTTTGAGCATTACTTTACTAGCGTGTGAGATGAGTGCAATTGTGCGGTAGTTTGAGCACTCCTTGGCATTGCCTTTCTTTGGGATTGGGATGAAAACTGACCTTTTCCAATCTTGTGGCCACTGCTGAGTTTTCCAAATTTGCTGGCATATTGAGTGCAGCACTTTCACAGCATCATCTTTCAGGACTTGGAATAGCTCCACTGGAATTCCATCACCTCCACTAGCTTTGTTCGTAGTGATGCTTTCTAAGGCCCATTTGACTTCACATTCCAAGATGTCTGGCTCTAGGTCAGTGATCACATCATCATGATTTGCAATATGAAGAAGGCATCTGTTAAAAAAAAAGTCATCTGTTTATATCCCGATTTCTAGAATTTTTAAATCTGATATTTTAAGGAAAATTTTGTTTTTCTTCTTTGTATCTAAAAGTGTGATATTTCGATTGTATGCTTGTTTACTTGTACACATGTAAACTTTCATAAATTGTATAGCTTTTTAATTCTCATGTAGTTAGCTTAAATTCAACCTGACCCAAGTAATATTAATATATATATATATACTTATATATTATAAAATACTATACCATACATAGGGGCTTCCCTGATGGCTCAGAAGGTAAAGAAACTGCCTGCGATGCAGGAGACCTGGGTTCAGTCCCGGGGTTAGAAAGATCCCTTAGAGAAGGGAATGACTACCTTCTTGTAGTCACTCCAGTATTCTTGCCTGGAAAATTCCATGGACAGAGAAGCCTGGCTGGCTACAGTCCATGAGATTGCAAAGAGGTAGACACACTGAGAAATTAACAGTTTCACTCCACTTTCATACATGCATCTTCTTCTTCTTCTTCTTCTAAGTCGCTTCAGTCGTGTCCGACTCTGTGCGACCCCATAGACAGCAGCCTACCAGGCTCCACCATCCCTCGGATTCTCCAGGCAAGAATACTGGAGTGGGTTGCCATTTCCTTCTCCAGTGCATGAAAGTGAAAAGTGAAGTCGCTCAGTCGTGTCCAACTCTTAGCGACCCCATGGACTGGAGCCTAACAGGATCCTCCGTCCACGGGATTTTCCAGGCAAAAGTACTGGGGTGGGGTGCCATACATATATATATATATATATATATATATATATATATATATATATATATATATAAGAACCAATCTTCATTACAGAAAGTTCTCTTGGCATTGTATATTTAAAGCTGTGAATATACTGACTTCACCATTGAAAATGCTCATTTCTGTACTCCTTTTATTCAAAAAAATTGTCTGCATTCAAGGGAATGAAAAAAAATAGGGACTACCTTCCATCTCTTCTATAAATTATATCAAGATTTCTTTTAATAGACATTTCAAAGTATGGAATTGCAGCTGTCCTGTGAGTTTTGCCAGAATCTGACCTAACACAAATGAGTAAGAGTGGGCTTAGCAGTTCCAGAAGTATTAGAAGTATTTGTACTGGGAAATACAGTATTTTACAGTGTTTTTTTTTCCTTTTTCTTTTTCCTTCCTTCCTCCCTCCCTCTATTTCTCTCTTTCTTTCTTTCTCTCACCTTCCTTCTTTCTTCCTTCCTTTCTTCTTTCAAGTACCTCCTCTAGTGCAGTACCAGTAGAGCCAACAGAAAGCGACGGGGATTTGGCCAGATTTCTGAAAATATATATTTTTTTAAAAAGAAGTTTTCAAGCTAAACATGCATCTATGAGAATCTAAATAACAAACACTACCAGTCCATAATGCAGAAGTGGAAAACAAACATACGAAAAAACTAGAAGGGCATTTTATTTCAAGAAACAAATCAATGAAATCCACCAAACAAACAGGGAAGCAGAATGCAGAAGGAGTCATTACAGCTCAGGTCAGCTGTGCCATGTGTCCTCATTGTGTTATAAATTAATTCTTGTTTGGCTTCCAGGAGCAATAGAACTCTTTATGAAGTCCTCAAAGTGGAGGAATCCCAAAGAAATAGGCACATGGCAGCAGGGCCATCCTTCTACCAGGAGGAGAGACTGTAGCTGCCTGGGGTGCTCTCTTTCAGCGTGACCCCAGCACCAGGGGAGAGATACCAGAGGAAATCAGAGGCTTGCTGTCCATTCTTCCTCTCAGCACAGCTCATTCTCAAGGAAAGTTCAAACTCAGCCAGAGGCCGCTTATCTCAAAACCTCAGCTCTGACACAGAAGTGAGACACGGATATAGAAATGGTCACTGGACAGCCAGCTTGTGTGTTTTACAGGGAAGGTACTGATGTCCGTGGGCCTGATTCATAGTATGGCCCCTCCAGCCCTCACTGAGAGGCATGACCCAGCTGGTTTATCTGGTCCTTGGTTCACTGCTGGGTGTAAGTGATGAATTAAAGATCATGGGAGGAATGCAGGAGAGAAAAGTGGGAGAAAGAGAGGGAAGCAAGGAGAGTGCTTAGGGCCAGACACACTGATGGGCAAGAAGAGATAGCTCATGGCCTAGCAAGAAAGGGGTGAACAAAACCATGTCAGAAAAACCAAGAGCTAGAAAAGCATTATGGGGCCATTAGTGCAAGGACTAGCCTGCCAACACCTTGCAAGGCTTGATGAGATCATTGTGCAACAGGATGGGAGGATGGTTTCTATTTAGGACGTCCCTTCCAACCCCAGGCACTACAAAAATGATGTGTGTGGGGAGGGGTTCCCGGTGTGCTGTTCAAGGGAGCAAGCAAGAACACAACAAATCTGGGAATACTTGCCTGTTATTAATGTTTTAATGCTTCATGTTTGTCTCCTGTTAGAATGCAAACATCTGTAAGAAGGTCAGTGTCTAAAATAAGCAGAGTCTCAAACTCAAGTGCCCCATACATAATAGGCATTCTAAAAGTGCTAGGGCTTGAATTCTCTGTAAATTTCACTGTATAAAAGAACACTTTTTTTATATTCAGGTTTAAGATATCACTTGTGATGGAAGGGACTAAAACTCCAAATGTTTAAGTCTATTTTTCACACTTTAGAATTCATGATGATTAAATGAACGAGAGTGAGTGGAGTTTCACTGGAGACAACCAAAATGCACCCTAACAAAATTCTGAAGGAGGGGTTTTAAATTCACATGTTTACTATAGGTTTCTCACGTGGGTATCATTTTATGTGAATGTCTTATGTTTAGTCTTCAAGATTTTAGGGAGTCTAGATTAACCAAGATATCTGGTTATCTGGATCTTAAATTATAGAACAGAGAGTTATTATTTAAAAAACTAATTGCTTTAAAAAGGGAAGTTAGCTTTATTTAGAAGCTGCTTAGTTGGAATTAGATCAGCATTTTATAAAATTAAATGACTTGCACTGTCTTGAAGTGCTTTGTTACCTGCCAAAGTACCCATCTATAATTCAACCAAAAGCACTAGTTGTCTTTTATTAAACATTTGGTTAGTTAGTGAAACATGGATTTCTGTACAAGTTTTGTGAACCAGTTAGGCCTTCTCCTGGGTGGGAATAATTCACATATCTTTTCTATTTCTAGCATTCTAAGTGATTATTCTTTTTAGCATGTTATTTGATGATAATAATGAAACCACATCCTTCCACAAGGGCACTCTCGAGCATGGGTTCAATGACATAATGGAGTGTTCATCCTTAAAAGCTATTAGTTGAGAGAAGGAGAAAGTGAGCAAAAGAATTTACAGAGTTAGTAGATAGTGGCCTTGACAATATTTTCCCCGCACACATTGGGCACTTAAAACACTTGGAAATAAATCCCACAGAATAGATGCTAGATAAACATGGAAAGGGTATTTTTTGATCCAGAATGTATCATTCCAGCTGTCTACAATGAGAGGGCTGAAAGGAATCACTTGATGTCTTTGCTCTTCAAATAGAATTGAAATTCTTCTACCAAAGATGTCCTGCCCACTTTCCCCAGGCAGAGATCTCTCTCCATCCATAGCGTATACCCCTGACAAGGAGAGATCAAATTAAGTGGACATCATTGCCCTTCATTTGGTAGTGTGCACGTAACATTATTCCCTTTTTAACAACTGAAAAAGCTTGGGTTCAGAATAGTGATTTTTACTGATCTTTCACTGAGTTAGAGAGACAAATTTCTAGTACAATTGAGAGACTCCAGGAAACCTACTCCCTCCAGTCTGAAGCCGTTGTAGCTCCAGGCTGATACTTTTCTTTTCTTTTTTCATTTTTCAAGTGATTTTAACCCTATAAATAGAAGGAACTGTGAAACTCCACCCTGAGATGAGAGGAAAAATGTAAAAATGCAATCAGAGTTAAAAGTGGTTTACAAGTAAGCAGCATTATTACTATTTTGGGGTCATTTTCAGGTCCTGTCCACTTATGAAATGCTTTTGAAAACTGTGTCCTCATTTGAAATCAATAACTCACCCATATCTTGGTAGCATATGAAGTCAATCTTGATATAAAAACATAAACTTCCCTTGAAATTTTCCTCAACTTTGATAAGCATTTGCATGTTTTCTTCATTAATAGCCAAGTTTATTATCTCCATTCTTCAAATTTCTTTCTAGCATAAGCATTTATGCTTATGAATACAAAGAAACCACCCACACTTTTCATCTTTCTTTCTTTGACATTATTGAAAGCAGCCTTTCTTATCAATACTAAGTAAACTATAAAATAGGCACATTTGATAAGTTAAAATAACAGGCATTGTATATATTAGGTCTCTATGGACATCTTTTCTGACATTTCCCCTCAATGGGACCCAGGCTTATGGTCTCTAATGCATAATTAATTTCTGTCAAGTGGCTGTGTTCCCAGGGCCAGCAAAAAGATTCTGGTAGATTTGACTGTTTTTTAATTCCCTGTTCCGGAAATCTTTTATGAAGGCTAGAAACCAAGAATTTCAGTACCATCCAGAGCAATGAGCCGAGGTTCAAGAATGCTGAGGTAAGAATGAAGTCATGTGGTCTGCTGTCATGAGGTGGTAGGTGCTATTGGTGAACATCAAGGAAAGTTGTGAACCCAAGTTGGGAGGGGTGGAAAGGGAAGGACCAGAGAGAGAAAAAACATAGCAAACTTTTTTTTGGCGGGGGGCAGAGGGGTGTTCAAATTTTTAAAAACCGCTATTATTTTAGGACTATGGGGAAACGGTGATACGTATCATGACCGTGATTATTTTAATATTTGATTGCTGAATTTGATGTAGCCCTCTCTGTGTTCATCACTTTGGTAACGGGTTTTATTTCCAATCTGTGATCCATCCCGCTTATTTCCCAAGTACAATTTGGTTTCATGCTAGTCAACCACTGTAATGGCCAGCCTGGGTTATTGGACTTGGGAAATATAGATAGGTGTGTTTGGGTGTGAGGTCATTTGTTGGCATTAAGAGTGAATTTTAATTCAATATAGATATGATACCTACACATATATGTCTTTTCAAAGAGTGGTAGCGTTCTAATCTGATATTAAGCATAGTTTTATAATGTGACGGGTAGTTTACAAAGCGAAATGACTGAAAGACACGCTAGTCAAACTTTTGTTTAATTGAGACCAGTTTATGCTTGGAGCATTTTAATCATATAGCTCTGTCAATTAGCCTGTTTTACTGCTTGTGGTTTAACATTATTAGATTTAGGTTGTAATCTCTAATGATCATTTGTCTCTGACTTGTTAACTAGCATATTTTCATTAAAATAAATTGTAGAATTATATTGTCGGCATACTTAGTTATTATCCCTTAAGTAATAAAAACAACTGGAAGAACTTGTGCCAGACAGTAGAATAAACTCCCTTATCATGATTCATTTTACAATGTCAAATTTTACCCAGGTCCAAAATACTAAGAATACCTTATAATTGTGTAAGATGTATGAAACTAGATCTATTTCATCACATTAATCAGGACACATAGGTAAATGTTTATTGTAACAAAATTTGTGGTTAACAAAATGATGAGCCATTTACTGGATATTTAAGTGTACTGTCAAAGTGTGAATTGTACAATGTACAGTCACAGGCTATCAGGTTTTAAATCTCCCTGGCTTGTGAAAGGAGACTGCAATTAGAGGTGTCTTGGATCACAGGAAATCACCGAAAGTATAATCAGGCTCTCTGGGTTGATCTGATATTTCAGAGAGATAATATTTTTGAGGCTTTATTCAAAAACATGTTCAAAATTACATGGCACAGAAGATTTCCCTCACTTTTGTGGCCTTGCCAAGATGTTATTACCTTATCTGTAGTAATTATCTAGGTTGACTGAGCACTCCAGGTTACATGTTTCTTCAAAATTATAAACTGTTTTATAATAACACAGAGAAATTTATTGGTCTTCTTTACAATATCATAAACACTAAGCCAAACCATAGCCCAACCCACGTATTCCTAGTAAAGACATTCAGACTTTAAACAGACAAAGGACATCTTAATTTTTACCAGGTAAAGGCACCTGCTTCTTATATAAAGAGACTGTCTCTTAGATGACTGAGCAACCATCAGAAGAAGTATCTTTTCCCCCTGAACTGTCAGGATAATCTGATGAGCAGCCAAATATATGAGTACAGCTTTTGAACTTCAGTCAGTGATCACTGATGAGGCAGAGCCAAACACATGACCCTTGTGGATTTGTTAGCATTATTTTAGGGTGTTAATTGATGCCAGGCCTAGATTGTGACTAGATTGTGAACCCAGCAAGCAAAGGCAATGCTTAAACTGCAGATGGACTAAATTCCTAGAATTGCTATTAAATATTGTGTCCTGTCTTATTCTTATTTTATAATTAATTACTACATCTCCCTGTACCTGCCCCCCAGCCCACATTTATTCCATTCCTGAAAGCAGGACCTGTGGTTTTCATTGTTGGGTCTCCCAAACTCTTAACCTTGCCCCTTGTGCTGATGGAGATCTTGGGAAAACTTGAGACCAAAATCTGGATCTAGAACTGTAAACCACACCCTTCCAACATGATTAAAGGGCTCTTATGTTCATCATGGCTAAGGCAACGGTATGTGGATTTTTGTTATATTTAATCTGAAGTAAAACAAAATACCCATAGTTAAGATTTTTTAAAAATTACCATCCACTATCACCAGGGACTTAAAATTAGAACAATAGAGAAATGTTAGAAGAAAACCTTTCTCCTCAGCACTTGCTAAAGAAAACTGACAGACTCATCTCCTAAGTCAGCAGCCTCAACTCTCCACCACCCGATGTGGTCCCTTTGCAGAGATGACTGCAATGGCCCCTTCCCCCTCCAGTTCAATGGCTAGCCTTTCATGAGAAGGGGTATTTCTTCTCTTGGGGCAGCTTCAGTGTAAGGTAATTTTTCAGAGTACAGGAAACAACATACTTGGTGGGAATTTCTCTCCAGATATGCTTTATAGGGCCTTTCTCCAAAGTTTGTAAGGTAGGCATGCACACCTGAATTTCAAAGTCTCAGACGTGTCTTTGCGTGTTCAGTAATTTGGCCATGCTCAACCAACCAGTAAGCAAGCAAACATACTCTGTAGGAACAACGTCTTATTTCAGTAAGATAGGCTAATTACAGTGAATTAGAACCTTTATTTAATCTTCCTACAGTTATCCTTTTAATGTGTTCTGTAATTGCAAACCTTTAGTCTGTTAATCTCTGATTCATTAGTGGGTTTCTTAAGTGTTATTAAGGAGCACGTGTAACATTCTGGTAATTACTAATAATCTTTGTTCACAGCACATTTACAAAGATCTCTGCAGGGAGTTTCCTTGGGCTCATCACCACTTATTGTCAGAGTACAATTTTTCTTAGCAGTCTCTCACCCTTATAAAATATGGAGTTTGGGGTTTTACAAAGCAAAATGAAATGTTTCTTATCTCTTACGGCTAACCAAGTCCAGTGTTAGGTCAGTATGTCACTGTCCCTTCAAAGCCAAGTGTCGTCTAGTGTCTGCGGTGCCATTTTACCACTGGGGAGAAAGGTAAGGAGGGACTCAATTGTAGTTCTCACCAGTTTACACTATTTTTTGGCGGCAGCCCTGGAAGCGAAACTAGTGTTTCCTAGTCCGTGTCTCAGTTTCCCAAGTACCTGGTGTAGTTGTTATGGGGCAGTGCATGTTGATGGATAGAAGTCCACTCAGGGAGAAAAGAACCACTAGGGGCTGTCTCTGGTGGTAAAGGTACCCATGCATCCCCACCCTAAACAAAACCGAATCTCTCTGCCTCTTCCTTGAGACCTGAAATCCCTGTAACAGGGGACAAGTTCTGGAAGAGAGCATATCAAATTAAAAACCACAATGTATGTGTGCTCAGTCACTTTGGTTGTGTCTGACTCTTTAAGACCCCATGGACTGTAGCCCACTAGGCTCCTCTGTCCATGGGATTTTCTTGGCAAGAGTACTGGAGTGGGTTGCCATATCCTCCTCTGTGGGATCTTCCTGACCCAGGGATTGAACCTGCATCTCCTGTGTCTCCTACATTGCAGGTGGAGTCTTTACCCACTGAGCCACCTGGGAAGCCCAAAAGACACAATAAGGATAAATAATTGGTGTGAATGCTCTGCTAAGAGCAAGGTAGGAGAGAGCATCAGGATATTCCTGGACCAGAAAAGGATCTGGAGATGATGCTAAAAATAAAACCCACCTGTCTCACTGCTTTGCTTAGGATTGGTGGCAGTGCCAAAGAGCTGAGTTAGGACGACTTTTGCCCAACTTCCAAAGCCTCTTTGTTTCCCAGCCCTGCTGCTGCTGCTGCTGCTGCTGCTAAATTGCTTCAGTCGTGTCCGACTCTGTGCATTCACCACAAATAATCATACCATCTAACTAAATGCAAAGTATGTGCTATGCAAATACAGCTTCAGAACAAGTCTTATCACCTACCCTAATCTGACTTTTGGCAACTCAATTGCCACCATTCATATAAGTACATAGATCACATATACATGTATATACACATATATTTATGTGCATGTGTGTGTGTGCCCTGAAGCCTCCACTTCCCAGTATAGACACTGTCAGCCAACAGTAGATGAAGATGATAGATATAAAATTTACTTTGAAAATAAAGGCATTGTGTAAGTTTGAGATTTAGGAATTTTCAAAGAATTCATTCTACAGCTTTTAAGGCAGCAAAATTATTGTATTTCTCAAGACGTCTCTTTCTTGTGGTATCTTAGAAAGTGCTCAGACAAACTGAATGCCTAAAGCAGCATTTCTAACCATGCTAAGAATCAGCAAGAGACTTTGGTATCACTGACTAAGTCCACCAGTAAGTTAGGAGAAATACTGCAGTGAAAGTTCTTGACCAGTTTAAAGAAAAGTACTTTAGTGAGTGAGAACATTCTTTGGCTTTTAAAAATATGCTTATACACTTGCTTATGAACATCAAGCAGCTGTTCCTTGTCCTGTGGAAACTACAACAGTAACTTGCTTCATTCTAACATCTATGGTGCAGGAGATGGTAGGGCTGTTTCCTTCCAACTCTAAGAGAGTACAATACCAGGCTCCCTGGCCCCACAGCGCATGAGACCACTGACTTCTGGGCAATGGAGCATATGGTCTGAGCCACACTCCTTTCCCTGTTTCATTCTGACCTAATATTAGGCACTGAATATTTCTTAAGTATTACTCCATTGTCCAATTCGCCCATTTGGCAGCAAGTTTTCATTCTAATAAAAAGACGTTACTCAGATGGAGATTCCAGATGTGTCTAAGCTGCTTTTATTAGGACAATGGGAATGTCCGATCTTTTCTTCTAAACACAATCAGGAGTAGTGTGGCTTTGCCTTTGTAATTTTACAAAGAGTTGTATTACGTAACTGGAAAATTGTCTCCCCAAGCATAGAGAGAATTTGTTAGCACAGAACGCAGCTTGGAAAATGCTGATGTAAAGCCTCAATCCAAGAGAGAAACCTTTTAAGTTGCTGAAATGTAATGGAGAGGAAGAAGGAAATTGCTATTTTACATGATTGGCCAAAATGCACTGTAATTATATCGACTTGAAACAGATTCCTTAGAAGAACTGATAACTCTGTGATCAGAATAAGTCATGTGTAGTGGAACTAAATGCAGCATGGACCTTCTCTGCAGAGAGTAGACATGCCAGTATGTGAGATGTACAGTAGAAGAGAGAGCTGTACTTGCCCTAGCCTGCTTAATGGGACCTCCAGCTGCTTCAGGAGAGTAAGGAATGGTGGGAGGTTTCATGGAAGAATTAGTATTTACCATGTCTGCCCATCCTTTTGCACTGCTCTACAACATAGCCTGTGGACTCTCCTCCTCATGTGATACTGTTTTGATGTTGCCACTCCTGTTTGTAAGGATCACAGCATCACTCATCAGACAGATAGCTTCTAAATGGAACACTCCTCAAAGATTCCACCAACTGTCTTTGCTGCCAGTTTTGAAGTGGGAGGATAATGTTTAATCACAGGACTTCCCTGTAGCTCATCTGATAAAGAATCTGCCTGCAATGCAGGAGACCAGGGTTAAATCCCTAGGTCAGGAAGATCCTCTGGAGAAGGGAATGGCAGTCCACTCCAGTATTCTTGCCTGGAGAATCCCATGGACAGATAAGCCTGGCAGGCTACAATCTGTGGGGTCACAAAGGGTCGGACACAACTGAGTGACTAAGACACACATACACACAAAGTTTAATCACATGTATTTAGCCTGAATATATACTCCTCATTTTCCCTTTTCCCTCCAATGTTTCTATATAGTACTATAATATTTTCAGTTGGCCACAGATGGGAGATCATCTCTCCTAAGAGTAATACTAGTGTTTATTCAGCACTAGCAAAACTCATTGGCTGACATGTGATACTCCAAAATATATTCCTAAACATTCCTTGCATATGGTAATCATCTATTTGTATATCTCCTTCACTTAACTATAAGCTTCTAAAGGGCAGGATTATGTCTAATTTTTTTCAAAATGTCCCAAATAGTGGAGTAACTAATAGTAAGTATTCAGGAATTCATTAACTGAGAATAGTGTATTGGAAATATCTGTTTGGATACTGAAAAAAGAAAGAAATCGAAACTAGTGAGTGAAATACTAAACTTCCAATAACCAAGTTAGATAACTAGTTAATTAAGAAATAATTGTACCCTGTGTTTTATTTTTGCATAAGCTAAGAGAGCACCCACCTTGGTATTATTGGAACACACAGACATCATAGACAAACCTGATATCTCTAACCCCATCAGTAAGAGAGGAGCTAAGGTTGATTTTCTTGCCATTAGGATTCAGTTACTTTGGTCCTTCTGCAGACTCACAGTTCCTTCTAGGACCGATCACATGACTGTGAGATGGCCACAGAGTTAGCTGAAATGCTGAGGAGCAGGAAAAAGCCAAATGCTCTATATTGGTTGCTGACTTGATCTCATAAACACCATTGTCTAACCTGCTCAGGTCTCCACTTGCCCTGGGCAGCTGAATGCCACCAGCAGGGTGCTGAAACATCCATCCTAAAGGAAATGTAGGAGGTTGTCGTGGTAGATCTTTTCCTTCACATCTCTTAAGAGGACATCTTTTCCTCTCTCATTTCCCCACTGGAATGCTTCCTCTTTCCTACTCTTTTTGCCTCTCTGAATCCTACAGGAGCAGCTTCAATCCTTTCTGCTTCATCAGATCCTTCCTGACTCTGCAGAAAGCAGTAATTGCTCCCTCTGTTGAACACCTGGGCAACTTATGCTGATGCTACTTGACATTTTGGATAGTTTTCCTTATATTATCAGTTATTTTTTCTCATGCTTCTCAAGAGTGAGGATAATTCACTGGGTTTTTGTAAAACCCATAGCATCTTATTTCATATGGCAAATAAAAAAAAAAAAAAAAAATACTTGGTAATTTGGGAGAAAAGCATCTAGAAAGGAATTTGACAGAGGTTAATGAACTTCGGGGCTTCCCAGGTGGCTGAGTGATAAAGAATTCACCTGCCAATGCAGGGGGCATGGGTTTGATCCCTGGGTCGGAAGATCCCCTAGAGAAGAAAACTGGAAACCAGCTCCAGTACTGTTGTCTGGGAAATTCCATGGGCAGAGGAGCCTGGCAGGCTACAGTCCATGGGGTCAGAAACAGTCAGACACAACTGAGTGGCTGAGCACACACACATCTGTGGGGTCAGAAAGAGTTGGACATAGCGGAGTGACCGAGCACACATGCCTGCAAACTTTGGCAATACTAAATCTAGGACTTACTATTATTGCTTTCTGGGTTGATGAGGATCAAGAGAGAATCATGTTAAATGTATCATTTAAAAAAACAGTTTGATTTAAAGACAAAAAGGATCACCCAACAAGCTCACCTCTTTTATGACATTTCTCTTAACCTCCATTCATATTCTGGCATCGTTATCTTCACCCAGACTGTCATAATTGCCTTCATCATTGTTCTGCCCTCCATACTCCCATTCTAATCCACCCAATCAGACAATAAATATTTTATTAGGAATTTGTATGTTTCAAATAATCCACTGAAGAAAGCTGAGCACCAAAGAATTGATGTTTTTGAACTGTGGTTTTGGAGAAGACTCTTGAGAGTCCCCTTGGACTGCAAGAAGATCCAACCAGTCCATCCTAAAGGAGATCAGTCCTGGGTGTTCATTGGAAGGACTGATGCTGAAGCTGAAACTACAATACTTTGGGCACCTGATGCGAAGAGTTGACTCACTGGAAAAGACCCTGATGCTGGGAGGGTTTGGCGGCAGGAGGAGAAGGGGATGACAGAGGATGAGACGGCTGGATGGCATCACCGACTCAATGAACATGAGTTTGAGTAAATTCTGGGAGTTGGTGATGGACAGGGAGGCCTGGCATGCTGCAATTCATGGAGTCGAAAAGAGTCGGACACGACTGAGTGACTGAACTGAACTGGAAGAATCAATTCCCTCATCTTGGTATGGCAACTCTCCTGCACAATCACGTTCAGCAACTCTCCACTTTACGAAGTCAAATGTAATCCAGCCTCACTTGCCAGTCTTATCATATACTGTTCTTTCCAACCACTTCAAACAAAGCAAAATAGTCTCTTTTCTGTGATGTATGTGTTAGTTTTCAGCTTAATTCCCTGGGGCCTAGAACTATAAAATAAATCACTCTGAGAGGTAGAAGTTGTGATCATGTCATAAATCCAACAATCTGAGAAAAGCATCTCAGAATAGACACTATTAGAGGTATAGCTGAGAATTTCTATTTTTAAAGGCTTGCTAAAACTGTGGAGGGATGTACAGAAGAGGGAAGGGCCTTACCTTAGAGTTGGGACAAGGAAGTTAAACACAAAGGGTAGATAGACTGCAGCCTACCAGGCTCCTCCATCCATGGGATTTTCCAGGCAAGAGTACTGGAGTGGTGTGCCATTGCCTTCTCCAGACATACTAAAGAAAACCGAAAATGAAGAGCCAGGATGTGGGGAAATGAGAGCACTTGTCATAAATCTCATTAAAAACAAACCCTAAAAACAAACCCCCAGGTAAGATACAAAATAATAAGTTAAGACCTTCATACTGAAAACTTGCACATTTTGAAGGTTAGAATTCTGAGATACACGATCATACCCAAAAAGAAGAAGAAAAAAAAGAATTTTGTTTAAGCACACAAACTACATGTGGAGCACTGTGCTTCTGTGCAAGTCCAGGCAATCTGAACTACTCCTAATGATCAACTCTGCTCCATCATGAAGTCATGACAGTAAATGGTGTCACGGTATGCCCTGAACTCTTGCTCCAAACAAGGGCTCCTATCTGCCAGAATGAATTCCAAATTCATAATCAGGATCAAAGTTAGGCCATATTAGCTGCTTGGTATTTTTAACCTTTGTATTAAATTACCATCAAAGAGCACTAATTAAGATAAGAAATAGAGCTACTTATTTGTTTCATATGCATCTTCAGGTTTCTGAATTATACATTAAAACAATCTATGACATATGCATGTGGTTTTCACAAAGGAAAAAAGCATAAATGCCTCAGGGTGCATCTGCCTAAGAAACAGATGGAAAAACACACTTTTTGCAGTTCTATTAAAGCACAGAGAAATATCATAATTTTAAAGGCTACAAAATAAGGTAAAGATTATATAAGACAAATAAACCAGTAAAATCTATAGCAAAAGCCAGAATATTTTAGGTTAATCTGAAAAGGCTGAGTCTCCTAAGACTTTGAAAAATGAGAAAAACCATTTGGCAAAATCTTTAACTTGGATTTTTTTGTTTGTTTGATTTTGTTTCTAGGTTCCAGATTCAGAGATGTGCAACCGATCCAAACAGTTATAAAAGCTTAGGAGACAGCTTTCGAATGATTTTCCACACGGAAGGGTATGTATGGTTCTTCACACAATCTCTGTGTTGATGTAGGCATTTTAATATATTACTACATAACACATTTTCTCATTTTGAATGATTTCTTTTCCTAGTATTCGTAGGGAAAAATATTGAAAAGGGTGTTTTTCTATTTTTGTGCATATTTTTCCTGATAATACAGTTGAAAATTAAATATGTATATGATAGAAGCTCCCTGGAGGAGGGCATGGCAACCCATTCCGATATTCTTGCCTGGAGAATCCCATGGACTGAGGAGCCTGAGAGGCTACAGTCACGGGGTCAAGGAGAGTCGAACATGATTGAAGTGACTCAGCACTCACGCATACATGATAACTACTTCAAAAAGGATATTAATAATATCCTTTATTAAAAATAGTTTGATGACTGTAGGACAATTTTTAATTTGTGCTGTTAAAGCTTTTCAAAGTTCTTATAACTGGAAATGTCTAAATGTGATGGTTGTTTATTTTGTTTTTTAAATATAGTGCCCAAATGTGTTCCTTATTTGCATTCTGGTTTATGAATATTCTATCAAAACATACTGTTGTCAAAAACTGATGTGTCAAGTTCATCATCCTGTCTAGTAGATGATCAGATAAATAGAATATTCTTATTACATAAACTAAAATTGTCTTTGATGTATAGATTCAGTTAAAGATTCTGTCAAGCATAAATAATTTTACAAAGGTTTTTCGATGTGTGTTTTGAAGTTGTTTTCATAAGAGAATTGGTTGACAATAATAATTATACCAAAATGATAACAGTAATAATGCTGCTGCTGCTAAGTGATTTCAGTCATGTCCAACTCTATGCAACCCCATAGACGGCAGCCCACCAGGCTCCCCCATCCCTGGGATTCTCCAAGCAAAAACACTGGAGCAGGTTGCCATTTCCTTCTCTAACATATGATAGTGAAAGGTGAAATTGAAGTCACTCAGTGGTGTCTGACTCTTAGCGACCTCATCGACTGCAGCCTACCAGGCTCTTCCATCCATGGGATTTTCCAGGCAAGAGTACAGGAGTGGGGTGCCATTGCCTTCTCCAACAGTAATAATAACAACTAGTATATATTTAGCCTTTACTATGCACTAGGAATTTTCCATATAGCTCTTTGAGGTAGGTTCTGTGAGCGTCCATTCAAGTTAGACAGATGAAGAAACCAAGATTCAGGAAAGTTAATTTTCACATATCTGGTAAATTATGAATCTTGGACTCATATCAATATCAAGTCAACTTTTCCCCAAAGTCCATGTTCCCAACCTCTGTAGTTCACTATCTTTCTTAGCAGAATTTACTGGGGAAACTGTTTTGCTAATTGTTCATTTCAGTTAAACATATGTCATTGATGTTGTTCCACACCAATATGTTCTTTTGAACAATAGCATAGTAATTAATTTATCTACATACTGCAGCTTGTTAAATTAATCCCCTTTGGTGGCCCACTAGTTTGTTTCCAGATTTTTACTATTAAACAACAGTACAGTATATTCTTATACTATTTTTTTACTTTTTTAATTTCTGTTTTTAAAAGTTGCTAGCTATGGACTTATCAAATGAGATGCACACCTTATATCACATATGTTGCCAAGTTATTTTCCAAAATGTATGTACTGACTTAGAATTTGAGTTTTCACTTCTCCACACTATCTCAAACACTAGACCATATCAATCATTATTTGATATATCTATTACTCATGTGCATCTCCTGTTTATAATCCAACAGATAAAAAAGAAAACTGTCATAATAAAATTCTGTTGATGGGGTCGAGCATACTTTTATATCATTGTCATTTTTTTCATGAATTGTATATTTGTGTCCTTTGCCCATTTCTCTTAGGTTAGATATTTTTATTAATTTTTATTAATTTATTTAACTATTATGTAAATTACAAATATTTCTCCTAACTTGCTCTTTGTCTTACAACTATAATATCTTAAACCTTTCAGAAGTTTGTGATCTTTGAAGATTGTGATTTTGTGATTAGATCTGTTTTCCTTTATGATATCTGATGGCACATTGAAAAAGGATATCCTCAAACCCCAAGATCATAAACATTTACATTCGAATCTTTAATCTATCTGAGATTTGTTTTTAATGTGCAGTGTGGCACATAGGAATCAAATTTTGTTATCAAATGGTTAGTCAACTGTCCAAATGCCACTGGTTAAAAATTCTATTCCTTATTCACTAATTAGAAATGCTAGTTTATTTGTCTAATTAAACTTGCACATATTTAGCATTTAAATGTTCTATTTGGTTTCTCCATTTTCTGTTGTGTTTCATTAATTTCTCTATCTCTATGCAAGTACCATACTATTTTAGTTATTTTATTTTTAGAGTGTTTCAGGAATATGTAAAAACATGGCCTACAGGGTAAAGTCTAAACTTCTTATTAGGTGTACAGAGCCCTTCCTAGGACGGCCTCCCTTCTTCTCCAGGCTCTTTCCCCATGCACAGGTCTGTTACATAGCAGGCACCACCCTAATTCACTGAAGCTTGTTTTCTATCTCTCCTCTCCCACCCTAAGAATACATTTCGCTAATGGCCATGTCTCACTTCCCTCGTATTCCCTATGCCCGTGTTTGGCACTAAGTAGGGATACTTGGTAAAGGTATGTTGAACAAATGAATGAAAGTCATCACACCAACATCATGATGATGCAAAATGAAGAAGAAAGATGATAATTCTTGCTCTGAAGCAATGAAGGCTGGTTAAATATTTTGAGGTCATCTAATGACAGAATCAGCAAATTCTTGCTGTTCCTCTGGAGATGTGGTACCTGTCATTGATAATATACCTGCATTTATGGTGATTAGGATCAAAATCATGTTCATTTTACCCAATAAATATATATAAAGTTAAAGAAACCATAGTGTATTATATAGTCAGTAAAAGTATCTCTTTCCTGTAAAACAATATTGTCAGCATTACCCAGTTCTGTAAACTGTAACAGATATCTCTGAATTTGATGTGGGAATTCCTTAGCCAGACTCTTCATTTCAAGTGTGTTTTAGGAAGAATTGGATGTTTCTGCTTTGATATCAAGTAATATAACAAACATACAGTATGTGTGGTCCTTGCATAGTAAAATTGGCCTTTTCCCTCAACTGTATGTTTAATTGCTTCTAAAGCAAATTGACATTCTTTCTGTAATCCTTTAGATCTGGACACATTGTTAGCAAAATTCAGAAAGCTCTTGTCTTAAAGATGAAATATTTGTAAAAATACAAAAGAAAAAGCTGCTTTTTGATACAGAGCAAGAGCATTTCATAGCTTTAAGTTTAAAAAAAAAAAAGAAAGAAAAAAGAAAATCTTTTAATACATGCTGTATTGAATTTTTTCCCTAGTAAAACAGTTCCTTTTTATTTTCTTAGTTAGCTCTTAGAGTACACTCTGCTTTCAAAGATGATTTTTTCACTCAGATGCATAGAGTCCAGATTGGTCTGTGGCCTACAGAGAGGCTAGTGCTAGTCAATTTGACTATTTACATAATTAGGAGAATTCATCTCTCTTCGCTTTTCTTATCTAACCCCTCACCCCAGCCCCTGCAAGTTAGAAGTTTTGAAAGCTAGTCCTTTTCTGTTTAAAAACATTAAAGTCTGTTAATACACTTAAAATCTGCACAGTCTCCCATTTCTCCACTCTAAGAAAGTGAATTGGTGCTTGTCACCATTCTTAGTGATGCAGTTCCCCACCTCTCAGACCAAAAAATTCACATTTCTCAGAGACAATAGCTAAATCTAAATCACATGGATCTGGATCCCTTTACTGCTTCTAAGATTTTTTTAAAGTATAAATACACTGTGATATTATTAAAGGCATAGTTTTTCAACCCAGTTTTACAGAGGTGAAGTTAATTTGTTTTCTTTCAAAAAGCCTTCCAAATTCTAAGTAAGAATTCCTGTTATGTGGAATCATCGTATTCACTTCAGTTCAATCACTCAGTCAAGTCCGACTCTTTGCAACCCCGTGGACTGTAGCACACCAGGCTTCTTGTCCTTCACCAACTCCTGGAGTCTGCTCAAAATTCTTGTCCATCAAGTCGATGATGCCATCTAATCATTTCATGCTCTGTCGTCCCCTTCTCCTTGCCTTCAGTCTTTCCCAGCATCAGGGTCTTTTCCAATGAGTCAATTCTTTCCATCAGGTGGCCAAAGTATTGGAACTTCAGCTTCAGCCTTAGTCCTTCCAATGAATATTCACAATAGATTTACTGTAGGATTGACTGGTTGGATCTCCTTGCAGTCCAAGGGACTCTCAAGAATCTTCTCCAACACCACAGTCAAAAGCATCAATTCTTCAACACTCAACCTTCTTTATGGTCCAACTCTCGCATCCATACATGACTGCTGGGAAAACCATAGCTTTGACTAGACAGACTTTTGTCGCCAAAGTAATGTCTCTGCTTTTTAATATGCTGTCTGGGTTTTTACTTAGATTTTACCAAAAAGACCATCATTGTAGACAAGTCACAGGGAAGGAATTTGTCACTATTGAGAGCACCTCCATCTTCACCATGATTTTTCATCTTTCTCTGGTTTGGCAAAATATACTAACAGGTCTATCTACTATAATCATGAGCCCAGAAGACACAAAGGTTTAGCCTAGTTGATTGCTGCTGCTGCTGCTGCTAAGTCGCTTCAGTCGTGTCCGACTCTGTGCGACCCCATAGATGGAAGCTCACCAGGCTCCCCCGTCCCTGGGATTCTCCAGGCAAGAATACCGGAGTGGGTTGCCATTTCCTTCTCCAGCCTAGTTGATTAGGTGCCTTCAAAACCAATAATCTTCATTTTGTAAACTCCCCTGGAAAAGAGTAGCTGGTATCTCTATTTATCATGCATTCGGGCATCATACCTAATTTCCTTTTGTTTCAAAGTATCTCATGAGAGTTCTTCTAGTCTTTGCTGTGTTTGTCATTCCTCTAAAGAGAGTAATTGAGATGTTTCCAGATAGGTGAAGGGATTATAAATTTTGCTTAAAAAGCAAACAAACAAACAGGACTGCCTACCTCCTCACTCTTCTCTGAAAGTATTGCAGGGAAGGGTGACTACTTCCAAGGCCTGAGAGTGGGCTCTTGTCTAACACCGTGAAATGAATTGTCCAAAGAGATGCATTGCTGACAAAGCAAGAGACTTTATTGGGAAGGGACACTGGGGTGGAGCGCAGCAGGGTCAGGGAGCCTAAGAGAACTGCTCTTCCACGTGGCTCACAGTCTCAGGTTTTATGGTAATCAGGTTAGTTTTTGATTTGTCTCTGGCCAATCACTCTGACTCAGGGTCATTCCTGGTGGCATGTGCATTGCTCAGCCAAGATGGATTCCAGCAAGAAGGATTCTGGGAGGTTGGTGGGACATGTGGACTGGGGTCTACCCTCTCCTTTTGCTGCTGCTGCTGCTGCTAAGTCGCTTCAGTCGTGTCCGACTCTGTGCGACCCCATAGACGGCAGCCCACCAGGCTCCCCCGTTCCTGGGATTCTCCAGGCAAGAACACTGGAGTGGGTTGCCATTTCCTTCTCCAATGCATGAAAGTGAAAAGTGAAAGTGAAGTCGCTCAGTCATGTCCGACTCTTAGCGACCCCATGGACTGGAGCCTACCAGGATTCTCCGTCCATGGGATTTTCCAGGCAAGAGTACTGGAGTGGGGTGCCATTGCCTTCCCCGACCCTCTCCTTTTAACCTTTCCCAAATTCTTCCAGTTGGTGGTAGCTTGTTAGTTCCACATTCCTTACCAGAACCTTCTCTTGTAAGATAACTCATGCAAATATTACTATGGTAACTGCTCAGGGCAGTCAGTTTCAGTCGGCAATTCCCCTAACAAAAGCACCTAGTGGCCGTTCTTTCTGACATGAAGAGAAAAGGGAGTTAAATGGAACTTAAGATAGTCTGGTGACATAGGTAAATAAAGATGTGAAAATAATGTTTATTTTCTTCAGTGTACCAGACACTGTGCTAGGGACTTTTTTTATACATTTATTTCAACACCGCACTAGTCTCAACACAGCTCAGCATCATTATGTATTTTCATATTTTGTGTGAGATAACTGATCAGAGGAGTTAACTTGCCCAAAGTCAAACAGGTACTAGTGACATACCATGGTTTTTCCATTATGCTGTATCACCTTTCACTAAACACCAAATTTCATTGTTTATTAAATGAAAAGAAGACAATGTGGAAATAGTGGCTGTAAACCTCTAATTTTTAAATAGCTTTTCTAAAACCTTTGATATTCCTACCCTCAAATCACATAGCAATTTAAAGCAGTTTTTATCTCTTCCTTCAAGTGAAGTATGAGAGACCAGTAAATGTTCAGTCAACCAAATCCTGTCGATTTTGAGACAGCACCGCAAACTTCTGACAACTCCAGACCCTTAATCTAATCATTGTGCCACCTTTTGCAGAGAGCGCCATATTTCTGATGAATTCATGGGTTTCCATCAGTCTGCTCTCCTTCTGCTTGTTCCTTAGTTTTCTTATGAGAAAAATTCTTGGGCATTGGTTTGCCCAAGGCAAATCACTAGGAAACAAGGAGGTCAGATTATGCTTAGTTTCAAATGAGAAACATGTTGATTGCTGGTGCCTTCAGAAATATGGTATTCCTCAGAAAGTATTACTGTAGAAAATGTGTGGTTGCATTTGGGGGGCATTTGAACTGTGTTTTGTTTCACGATTTGTTTTCTGGTAACCACTGATGTTGCCCCAAGTATCATCTTACAATCAGACCACTTGGTGATTATAATATTTTCTAGTTAAATGACATTTAAGGCCTCGTTTTATGAGCTCCAGCGTAATTGGCTAATTTGGTAAACTCCAGATGTGTGAGACAATGTGCCACTCGTTTAAGTGCCTTTCAGACGGCATAAATGGCACAGCCCCAGGAGGTATAATCACTCCCTCTTGTTTTCATTAAGAAGGGGAGTGAGTGGCTTGTGACACAGACAAAGGAAGCGGGATGTCTACAGCTCGAAAGCAACAATAACCGAGTAAGACTTGGACATTTTCTTTTAACAGGCGGACTCACTCCAAGGTCTTTAGCTTAATTTGTTGTCAAGGTGAGTCTGCCTTTTATATGGTGGTTCACCTAGTCTAACAGGGCCAGGTGATTTTTAAAGTAACACTGTAAATAGAAAGACTTGCTCCTGTTGAAACCCTCTAAGTAAAATGGTGTCTGGAAACTGTCTCTCACTCGCACATAGAAATGAGGAGAAGCATTAGATCTCAGGAGACAGTGGAGGAGATAACTCTTCCCACTACCAGAAACTGTAGTTATCTGAGCAATCAGCGTCCTCACCACCTCAGCCAATTTCCAACGTCACAAGGCCCAGTAGTTGCTGCTGCTTTTTCTCTCTCCTTTTGACCCCACTTCTCATGCAGCAGAAACCTACTCACCTACCCAGTGTGGCCAACCTGGCGTGGAGCAGGTGATTCTTGGCCTCAGGTCTCTGGATCCTCAGGCTGGTCCTTCTTATCTGATGACAGATCCGGTGGAGGTCACACATCACTGTGGACTCACTGCCACTTAACAAATGCAGAATTTTCACTCAGATAAATAATTACAGACCATATCCCAGGGTCCTAAGCAGAGAATCCATAGTATAAATAAGTTGTGTGTAGGTCACTGAGTGTTGACTGGGTTTGCAAACCCGATTTACCCGAGTGAATTCACTCTTTGGTGGGAAAAGTACAGTGTGTCTCCTGTGATGAGTTTCCTGGTACCTTTGAGTACCTTCTCTTCTACCCTTTTTATTTTACCAAAGCAGCCCTTTCTGGCACCTACTGGACCTCCTTTGTTTTGTTTTCTTTTGTTGCTAGCTTTATTGAGATATATAATTGGTATATAAACTTTCATAAGTTTAAAGTGTACAATGTGAGGGTTTGATACATGTATTTATTGCAAACTAATCACCACAATAGGGCTAGTTAGAACATCCATCACCTTACATAATTACCATTTTTATGTATGGTGAGAACATTAAAGACCTACTCTCCTAGCAGCTTCCAAGTGTACAGTACAATATTGTTGATTAT
This sequence comes from Tragelaphus eurycerus, assembly GCA_935064755.1. Lineage (NCBI taxonomy): Eukaryota > Metazoa > Chordata > Mammalia > Artiodactyla > Bovidae > Tragelaphus > Tragelaphus eurycerus. The sequence continues at coordinate 12,729,620 of CAKXYN010000038.1, forward strand.
AGTCACCATGCTGTATATTACATCCCTTCTCCCTTGTTTTTAAGTGGTGATGAGAGGGAAAGCAGACGGTCCCCACTGCTCTTGCCCCAACTTGTCAGAGTTCAGCCCTGGCCTGCCTGGGCTTCTTAATGATGGCAGAACAAGTGTCCTCTTTGGCTAAGAAAAAAAGGAAAACAAGAAAAAAACACAGCCAGTGAGAGTTTGGAGAGTAAAACTATAGCAGATCTCTCTGGCAAATCTTATAAGTGGTCAACCCAGGTCCAGAATGTGGTGTTCAGTAGACTGAAGCCACTGTGTTCTTCCAAGCTTTCTCCTGTTTTAGAAAAAGAGAAAAGTGATGATCTCAATTCAGGCATGGGCCTACTATTACTATCTTCTAATGATTCATGTTCCTTTTATATATAATTTATCAAAGATTTAGTGTATTATACTCACAAAATTTTAGTCATAAAGTATATATGTAATGATGAATCTAGACAGTGTATTAAAAAGCAGAGACATTACTTTGCCTACAAAGGTCCTTATAGTAAAGCTACTATGGCTCGGACCATGAACTCCTTATTGCCAAATTCAGACTGAAATTGAAGAAAGTAGGGAAAACCACTAGACCATTCAGGTATGACCTAAATCAAATCCCTTATGATTATACAGTGGAAGTGAGAAATAGATTTAAGGGCCTAGATCTGATAGATAGAGTGCCTGATGAACTATGGAATGAGGTTTGTGACATTGTACAGGAGACAGGGATCAAGACCATCCCCATGGAAAAGAAATGCAAAAAAGCAAAATGGCTGTCTGGGGAGGCCTTGCAAATAGCTGTGAAAAGAAGAGAAGCGAAAAGCAAAGGAGAAAAGGAAAGATATAAACATCTGAATGCAGAGTTCCAAAGAATAGCAAGAAGAGATAAGAAAGCCTTCTTCAGTGATCAATGCAAAGAAATAGAGGAAAACAACAGAATGGGAAAGACTAAGGATCTATTCAAGAAAATCAGAGATACCAAAGGAACATTTCATGCAAAAATGGGCTCAATAAAGGACAAAAATGGTATGGACCTAACAAAAGCAGAAGATATTAAGAAGAGGTGGCAAGAATACACAGAAGAACTGTACCAAAAAGAGCTTCACAACCCAGATAATCATGATGGTGTGATCACTGACCTAGAGCCAGACATCCTGGAATGTGAAGTCAAGTGGGCCTTGGAAAGCATCACTACGAACAAAGCTAGTGGAGGTGATGGAATTCCAGTGGAGCTATTCCAAATCCTGAAAGATGATGCTGTGAAAGTGCTGCACTCAATATGCCAGCAAATTTGGAAAACTCAGCAGTGGCCACAGGATTGGAAAAGGTCAGTTTTCATCCCAATTCCAAAGAAAGGCAATGCCAAAGAGTGCTCAAACTACCACACAATTGCACTCATCTCACACGCTAGTAAAGTAATGCTCAAAATTCTCCAAGCCAGGCTTCAGCAATATATGAACCGTGAACTTCCTGATGTTCAAGCTGGTTTTAGAAAAGGCAGAGGAACCAGAGATTAAATTGCCAACATCCGCTGGATCATCAAAAAAGCAAGAGAGTTCCAGAAAAACATCTATTTCTGCTTTATTGACTATGCCAAAGCCTTTGACTGTGTAGATCACAACAAACTGTGGAAAATTCTGAGAGAGATGGGAATACCAGACCACCTGATCTGCCTCTTGAGAAATCTGTATGCAGGTCAGGAAGCAACAGTTAGAACTGGTCATGGAACAACAGACTGGTTCCAAATAGGAAAAGGAGTACGTCAAGGCTGTATATTGTCACCCTGCTTATTTAACTTATATGCAGAGTACATCATGAGAAATGCTGGACTGGAAGAAACACAAGCTGGAATCAAGAGTGCCGGGAGAAATATCAATAACCTCAGATATGCAGATGATGCACCCTTATGGCAGAAAGTGAAGAGGAACTAAAAAGCCTCTTGATGAAGGTAAAAGTGGAGAGTGAAAAGGTTGGCTTAAAGCTCAACATTCAGAAAACGAAGATCATGGCATCTGGTCCCATCACTACATGGGAAATAGATGGGGAAACAGTGGAAACAGTGTCAGACTTTATTTTTCTGGGCTCGAAAATCACTGCAGATGGTGACTGCAGTCATGAAATTAAAAGATGCTTGCTCCTTGGAAGGAAAGTTATGACCAACCTAGATAGCATATTCAAAAGCAGAGACATCACTTTGCCAACAAAGGTTTGCCTAGTCAAGGCTATGGTCTTTCCTGTGGTCATGTATGGATGTGAGAGCTGGACTGTGAAGAAGGCTGAGCGCCGAAGAATTGATGCTTTTGAACTGTGGTGTTGGAGAAGACTCTTGAGAGTCCCTTGGACTGCAAGGAGATCCAACCAGTCCATTCTGAAGGAGATCAGCCCTGGGATTTCTTTGGAAGGAATGATGCTGAAGCTGAAACTCCAGTATTTTGGCCACCTCATGTGAAGAGTTGACTCATTGAAGAAGACTGATGCTGGGAGGAATTGGGGGAAGGAGGAGAAGGGGACGACAGAGGATGAGATGGCTGGATGGCATCACTGACTCGATGAATGTGAGTCTGAGTGACCTCCGAGAGTTGGTGATGGATAGGGAGGCCTGGTGTGCTGCGGTTCATGGGGTCGCAAAGAGTCGGACATGACTGAGCGACTGATCTGATCTGATCTGATCTGATGGTTTTTCTAGTAGTCACATACAGATGTTGAGAGTTGGACAATAAAAAAGGCTGAGCACCAAAGAACTGACACCTTTGTGGTTCTGGAGAAGACTCTTGAGAGTCCCTTGGTTTGCAAGGAGATCCAACCAGCTAATCCTAAAGGAAATCAACCCTGAATACTCATTGGAAATCAACCCTGACTACTCATTGGAAGAACTGATGCTGAAGCTGAAGCTCTAATACATTTGCTACCTGATGCAAAGAGCCTACTCATTGGGAAAGACTGAAGGCAGGAGGAGAAGGGGATGACAGAGGATGGGATGATTGGATGGCATCACTGACTCAATGGACATGAGTTTGAGCAAACTCTGGGAGTTGGTGAAGGACAGGGAAGCCTGCCATGCTGCAGTCCATGAGGCCGCAGAGTCAGACATGACTAAGCATCTGACCCAACAATATATGTAATAGCTTTTCACTGAAAACTTCTGCTAAGAATTTTAAACTCTATTTAGCAATTCAAGTTTGAAAATTTTTCAAAAAGTGAGGAGCTTCCCTGGTGGCTCCTGCCAATGCGGGAGACAGGGGTTTGATGCCTGATCTGGGAAGATCCTACATGCTGCAGAGCAACTAAGCCCCTGTGCCACAACTATTGAGCCTGTTCTAGGGAGCCCAGGAGCCACAACTACTGATGCCTGCGTGTGCCCATGCTCCGCGACAAGAGAAGCCACTGCAACAAAAAGCCTGCAAGCACTGTGACTAGAGAGTAGCCCCTGCTTGCTGCACCTAGAGAAAAACCCATGCAGCAATGAAGACCCAGCACAGCCAAGAATAAATAAATAAATAGAATTATTTTTAAAAGGAAAGATGAGGAGAAAGAATACTGCAAATCTTTTTTAAAAATAAAGATGTGATGTATATTTATATATTCATTAGAGTACTACTCAGTCATTTAAAAATATGAATGATTGCCATTTGCAACATGGATGGACCTTGAGGGAACTGTGCTAAGTGAAATAAGTCATACAGAGAAAAACAAATACTGTATGATTTCACTTATATGTGAAATATAAAAAACAAACAAAGTAAATAAATGAACAAACCAAACCAAACAAAAACAAACATTCAGACACAGAGAACAGAATAGTGGTTACCAGAAGGGAACGGACAGTGGGCAAGGCAAAATGGGTAAAGGGAATTGACTCTATGTTGATGGATGGGAACTAAATTTTTGATGGTGAGCATGCAGTGGTGTATACAGAAGTAGAAAAATAATGCATATATGACACATGCAGTGTTATAAATCAATGTTACCTCAAAAAGTAAGAAAACAGGCAGTTGAACCACTGGTACATTATTTGGCATTCCTATTTTACCAGATTATTTTACACTGCTGCTGAAGCAAATAGCTATTGGTTTAAGCTGTATCAGGTTGTTAAGTGGTCTTTGCAATCAAGGCATGGATAGTGAATTTTCAGAGGACTCAGACAGCAGCATCCTGATGCTTCTATGCCCCAGAATTCTGTTTCCTTTTCTAAATTAGAGATCTTTTGTTCTGTACACTGAGTGACCTTTAAAATGGTTTCAGCTCCTAAATTTCCCTCCTGTCATCGCCGTAGATTGCTAGCTGACAGTCGCACACCCTCCTCCACCAGCCTCACACTAACAGTGCTTTCTGACTTACTGACTGGCCTTTGGCAAGGATTTAAGTGTTGCCAAAGAGTAAGTGAAAACGTTTGCAATGATGTCAGCCCATCATCAAGGTCTGATTAACCAAACACGGCCATTCTCAGCAAGCAGTGCTGACAAGTAGGAAAGGAGGACCAGTTGTTTGGGTGGAAGTAGTTGTCTTTTGGGAAGGCCGGTGTCTAAGTTCAGAGCCCTAGCAGATATTCTTCATGTTTTTATAGAGTGTTAATGGGGAGTGAGGGGATTTCATCGTCAGTGGGAGATGTCCATTTGAAAATATTTCCAGCCCTTTATTTCAACTTGTTCTGGATTTCTGATGGGCTAGATGCATAGTCACCTTGGGAGGAAAAATATCTTTACAAAACCCAGAATCCTTTCTCTAGGTTGTTAAACTGAACATTTTCAGAGGAGAATGAGAAAGAAAATCTCCAAAAACTCTTCTACTTTTGTCTGATTCTCTTATTGTAGAAAACAACTTAGGTATTATTCGACATAGTCAAGGTTAAAGGAGTTAATATTTTATCTTCATCATTGATTTCAGCTAGTGTCTCTGACTTTATAGAATTACATCTTTCAATGTGCTATCTTTTTGGTAGGAAGTCTCCTATTCCTAGCAATATGAATATTTAAGCTTATTTTATTTTTCTTAGAAAAAGGTGACATGGATTCTTAATAGTCTAGAACTCTGTTAAGAAGTAAAAGCATTGGCAAAATACCTACAGACATATGCACACATATATGCATTAAACTAAATTTAATTGCTTATAGTTTAGATTGTTACATTTTCTCTGTAAATCCTATGGTCAAATTCCATTGGAGAATCAATCAGTGTGAATTATGACAGGTTTTTACTCAGTTGCTGCTTAGGAATCTGTTTAGTTACCCAATTACAATATTCTCAGCGTGTGAATTCTTTGTCTAGTCTCATGACTCTAGCTTTACGTCTCCTCTAGCTCTTTCAGGTTGTTTAAAACTGGAAGAAAGGAAAATGTTCAGGCTCTGCTGTCATAACAGTGATTATATTCAAAATCACTGTTGCCATTTTTACCCTTTTGTGAAATGTGTCCGTACATCTTACTTATCTTGATGCTCCACAAGAACCCAGCAGTTAGAAAGGTGGGGAGTATGATGTTTCATTTTCTGGTCAGGAAACTGATAAGAGATGTTAAAAACCTTGCCCAGCATCTCATAGCTGGTGTTTGTTGGGGCAGGCATTCATCCAAGGTCTTCTGCATCCAGTATCATACTCCCCCTCTGTCAATAACTTAATAGTAGTATTAGTAATAATAGAAGCAACATCTCAGATTTATACTGTTTCCATTATGAGTTCAAAGCATTGCCACATATCTCACTTGGCTAAAGAGCATCTGGGAGAGATGGTATGGTTGGTTACATTTTACAAACCAGAAAATTTTGGCAGAAAGGAATTTATTGAGATTCCCAGAATAATAGATTGGATCCTAAGATCAGTACTCAAAGAATACAAAGGTTTGACTTTCTGAGGACATCTTAGGCAAATGAAATTAGAAAAATATATATTCTGAAGAGTGGTACCACCATCCCATGAAACCACGATAAAGGCTGTCAACTCAGAACAAAGCCCTCTCCAAAAGGAAGTTACAGTATTAGTTTAGGATTAAGCCTCCCTGCATAAACTAACTCTGTTATTTGACCTGTTGGTGACTTTGCCTAACTCAACTTGAATAATAACCAGGAAAACCTCATGAAACATGAGATAAGGCATTTAACCAAAGTTCCTTGGATGCATTGTTAGATGGGGTGGAAATCATCATATGACTGCAAGATACGTTGAAATGTGCGGTCACCAAAACCTCGAGCAGATGACAGCCGTATGCAGTAGCCTAGCTCTCCTGCTGATAAACATGTCCGTAATTCTCCTCTGGCCATGGAGAACTCATGGGAAGACAAAGCCCTAGTTAGCAGGAATTCTAATGTAGACAGAGTCTCAGTGGTAACAAAAAGTGAGGTAAAGTGTGAGATGAATTTTGGAAACTGATAGAGTTTGTAAGTTTATGTTAAGTGAATGAGTTCTTTGCTTTCCTTACATAAAGTTTTCCCTAAATTAGAAGAATCAAGAACCACAATAAGAGACAATGATGTGCTCTGGTGTCATTACCGTTTTGCATCCTTTAAGTTTTCAGTGAATAGCTCAACATGCATTTCAAAATTCAAATTAAATTCCCAGAAATTGGCACTATTTACAAAAGAGCCAAAATTAGAAGAGTATTGCAATGTGATCCACTAAGCAATATGACATATCAATTATGAAAAATCTGAGTTCACATATAAAATAGAATATACATTAGATTACAAAATGTTTCATACCACTTGTTTGCTCCTTAATCCTCATGATCTGGCTTCTGTCTGCATCCATGTTTACAAACTGCTCTCTCAGAAGCCATAAGATTGTTGTTGTTCGGTCACTCAGTCATGTCTGACTCTTTGTGACCCCATGGACTGCAACATACCAGGCTTCCCTGTCCATCACCAACTTCTGGAGCTTGTTCAAACTCATGTCCGTTGAGTCGGTGATGCCGTCCAACCATCTCATCCTCTTGCCCCCTTCTCCTCTTGCCCTCAATCTTTCCCAGCATCAAGGTCTTTTTCAGTGAGTTGGCTCTTTGCATCAGGTGGCCAAAGTATTGAAGCTTCAGCATCAGTCCTTCCAATGGAATATTCAAGGTTGATTTCCTTTAGGATGGACTGGTTTGATCTCCTTGCAGTCCAAGTGACTCTCAACAATCTTCTCCAACACCACAGTTCAAAAGCTTCACTTCTTCTGTGCTCAGCCTTCTTTATGGTGCCACTCTCACATTTGTACATGACTACTTGAAAAACCATAGCATTGACTACAATGGACCTTTGTTGGCAAAGTGATATCTCTGCTTTTTAATATGCTGCCTATGTTTGTCATGGAGAAGGCAATGGCACCCCACTCCAGTACTCTTGCCTGGAAAATCCCATGGATGGAGGAGCCTGGTAGGCTGCAGTCCATGGGGTCACTAAGAGTCGGGCACGACTGAGCGACTTCACTTTCACTTTTCACTTTCATGCATTGGAGAAGGAAATGGCAACCCACTCCAGTTTTCTTGCCTGGAGAATCCCAGGGACAGAAGAGCCTAGTGGGCTGCCATCTATGGGGTTGACAGAGTCGGACACGACTGAAGTGACTTAGCAGCAGCAGGTTTGTCATAGCTCTTCTTCCAAGGAGCAAGCATCTTTTGATTTCATGGCTGCAGTCACTGACTACAGTGATTTTTGGAGCCCAAGAAAATTAAATCTGTCACTGTTTTCACTTTCCCCCCATCTATTTGCCATGTAAGATGTGCTATTATTTTAGGTACAATTGGAAAGAAAATGGTCTAAATAACCATTAAACTCCTTAGAGTGATGTGGTGGCTGAAAGTAGAGGGTTAGATTCAAGGGACCCACTGCTGGATGGTACTGGGGGAGGGGGTTAGTTAGGGAAATTGAAGGGCTGATGATCCAAGTGAAGGACAATTTACTCCCATTGCTTAGAAGGTGTCTGTCTTTACTACTGTACTTATGACACTGCCTGACTGAGGTTTAATAAGCATGGGGACCTAAAACAGTCTAAATAAAAACAAGGGGGACATGGGAGGTAGGGGAGGGATAAATTGGAAGATTGGGATTGACATATACACACTACTATATATAATATAAAATAGATAACTAATAAGGAAGAACGCTCCTCAGTACTCTGTAATGTCCTATATGGGAAAAGATCTAAAAATGAGTAGATAAATGTGTATGTGTAACTGATTCACTTTGGTATACAGCAGAACACACATTTGAAATCAACTGTACTCCAATAAAAATTTGAAAATTAAAAATAAAAACCAAATACTCAGGTCCATAAAAAGAGGAATTAAAATGAAATCAAAAGAATGTTTAGAACAGAATCAGAAGCAAATCAAGAGTTAGAATTTTAAAAGGCAATATTAACAGACTTTCGATTCCAACAACCACAGTAGCTTGTATTGGAACAGCTCTCCTGCTGAAAATGACTGTAGACTTTGGACAAAATACACAGACTACTTTTTAAGACAATAGAGCATCTCCAAACCAGGCAGAACTTGTGAGGAGCTACAAGACCTAAGAGAAGGAAGCCCATGTCATTGACCTCTACATTCACTCTGGCTTTTTCCATAAAGGTGTTGCTGAGTCATGAGGGGAAGGGTTGGGGAAGACAGATGAGACCATATTTTAGGCAGGGAGAGTAGTTGAGGGTTGGTATTCAGGGCTGGCAAATGGCTGAGCCCTGAGAAGCAAAGAAAGAGAAAAGAAGAGGGAACTGCAGAGAAGTGAACCCAAAGATCTATAAGCAATTTCACCTGGAGGTATTTGCCAACTCTGACTTAACAGCAGGAGCAGCAGCAGCAGCAAGCTTCCCGTGAACAGGAAGAAACTCCAAGAAACCCAGTAAAAACAGACAAGAAATGAACAGAGATTTCAGCAGTCCCATGATTCTGGTGATACCAGCCAGGTGGAAGAGTTCTTGTAAACACTGTTTTCAATTGAAACCCGAAATGTCCACTCTCAAGATAGGGATATACTTTAGGAGTAAAACACAAACATTGTTCCTGACAAAGCCTATATCCAGCCCTCAGAAAGATGAAGATGACCTCCTAGACTCCATCTATCTGTTTGCTAAGAGATTTATTCCTCTTTACAGAGAGATACCACCATCCAGAGGCTCTTTGATTTTTTTAAATGCACTATGCCCTGTATTCAATAAAAAATTGCAGGGTCTTGGGGGAAAAAGACTAAATGACCAGATATCAAGAGAAACAGAGACAGCAAGTGACTCAAATTTTGGAATTATCATACAGAGACTTTTAAATTAAACTTAATTTTTACTGTAGTAAAACATACACAAGATAAACTTGGCCATTTTAACCATGTTTAAGTGTACAGTTAAGAGGCATAAAGTATTTACATTTACATTGTTGTGAAACCATCACCACTATCCACCTCTAAAACTTTTTCATCTTCCCAAACTGAACTCTATAACCATTAAATGACAGCTCTTCATTTTTCCTTCCTCACAGCCCCTGGCAAACACATTTCTGCTTTCTATGTCTGTGAATTTGACTACTCTAGGTACTTCATATCGGAGAAGGCAATGGCACCCCACTCCAGCACTCTTGCCTGGAAAATCCCATGGACAGAGGAGCCTGGTAGGCTGCAGTCCATGGGGTCGGGAAGAGTCAGACAGGACTGAGCTACTTCACTTTCACTTTCACTTTTCACTTTCATGCATTGGAGAGGGAAATGGCAACCCACTCCAGTGTTCTTGCCTGGAGAATCCCAAGGACAGCAGAGCCTGATGGGCTGCCTTCTATGGGGTCGCACAGAGTCGGACACGACTTAGCACACAGCACACACTCATGTTCAGGTCATATTTTATTTGTATGTCAGTGGACACTGGGTTGTTTTCACATTCTATTGTGAACAATGCTGCTATAAATAAAAGTGTACAAATATTCAAATATTAAAAAGACTGTTTAAAAAGATGTAATAAATATGTTCAAGAAAGTAAAAGACAAGATGGAGAATTTCACCAGAGATTTGAAATCTATTTTTTTAATAAAAGACTCACATGGAAATCTTGAAAAGTACTATAACAGAAAATAAGAATTCAGTAGGGGGATTTTCACTCTGCATGTTACATTGTCAGCATGTAACTTGTTAACTGTTTTATTAGTTCTTAAATATTAAAGGGTATGTTTTATCCTACCAGTGTGCAGTGGTAAGTACTCAATTTTTACAACTACTTGGTTAAATAAGTACAGAAATAATAATAATACATATACTTTTGATGAGGGAGATCACAAAATTTTTTGAAAACTCATTTTAAGTAACCAAAAAGAGAGAAAGTTAAATTTACCAGAAGCCGGGTACTTTGCTAAGTGCTTTTTACATGCAGTAAATTGGTTAACTCTCACAGCAACCTATGGAGGGGAACTATCATTCTTCCCATTTTATAGATAAGACAACCAAGGCCAAAAACTTTGTATAACTTGTCTTAACGTTTCATAGGTTAAAGAAATCTGAACCCAGGTGACCTGGATCCAGATCTTTACCTACATTATTTAAAAAGAGTTTTTTAAAAAAGAACCATAGATTGTTCTGCTTTGGCTGACTGGGCTAGTTGCAAATGTTAGAAATAACTGGAAAATTGAGAAGCCAAATTGCGTAGTGACATCTGCTAGGGCACTAAACTCTTTTTGTAATGTGACCTTTACGTTTTTTCAGATGTTCCTTCTGGACGACAGGGCACTACTTAATGTATTTTGGCATGAGCTCCGTCGTGCATGTTTGACATATAAGAAACACCCCGATAATGAACAGAATGCCCCTCTTTCTCCTGAAACTCTGCATTGCTCAGGGCCACAAGACACAAACTGTGGGTTTAAAGTTGACACTCTCAATTTCCTCCTTTCATGTTTGTGGATCTCCTTTGCAGGATGCTGACATCTTACCTTTCCTGCCTGTCTCCACTGTCTCCACTCGTTCCTCTACCCCATCATCTGTCTTAAACATTTGATCTTTTTGCTGCACCTAAGAGCATGTTGGCTTTTGATGGCAGATCTCTTCCCCAGTGAGGGGACATTCCTTGGGGAAATCCATTTTCTTTCAGCCTTGGCAGGGAAGATCATGCATTTTGTATACAGAACAAAGGGAGTATTCATCAGGACCTTAAGATTCCCAATATATTTGCCTTCAGCTCTCTTTTCCTCAAACTCTTTGTTCACCCAGGTTACACCTTTTAGTGCCCCACATCCTATTTTGATCCCTTATTTAGGACTGTCCAATATAAAAGATCTTTATCTCTCTCCCTTGCTTTCCCTTTCTCTCTTTTTTTTTTTCTTTCTAGAAAAAAGAACTACTCATTTCAGACAGAATTAAAGTAAATAGAATTAAAAGAACCAATTTTTGTGATATTATATATAATCACATTAATAAGTATATATTAATTTCTCTCTGGTGTGAGGCCCAGTTCCCTAAAGTTTGCACAGCTTTTTTATATAGGTGATGAATGTTATGCAAGCTAAGAACCTACATCTTAGATATCTACATTTTTCTATGTGTGTGTACTCAGTCATGCCCAACTCTTTATAACCCCCTGGACTGTAGCCCCGTCAGGCTCCTCAGTCCATGGAATTTTCCAGGCAAAAATATTGGAGTGGGTTGTTGTTTCCTACTCCTGGGAATCCTCTCAAACCAGGGATCGCACCCACATCTCTTGCATCTCCTGCACTGCAGGCGGATTCTTTACCACTCTGTCACCCGGGACTTTTCTTTGCTAGCCTTAGAGTAACACTTGTAACCCACCAAGCAAATAGTATTTAGTGGCTGCCTATGTATACACAGCCCTCTGTTACGCAGCACACAGAGTACATAAAAAGAGACACAGCTTTGGCCTTCTGAAAGCTTAATTCTGCAATGCAGTGACTGTAATGAACAAAAATTCTTGTCTCAGTCACATGACTCTATTAGCCTTTGTGAAAAAATTCTTCCGAAAGCATAAATAAATGATAGAGATTTGACCAGTTGGAAAGTCAGTTTGCATTTTCAATACCTCCGTATCTCATAACACTCTTAAAAAAACCATTCTCAGTCATAGGGAAAAGACCCATGAAAGCTGTGAAGGGATTTTCCAGACAAAAGTAAACTGTCCCCATCGGAAATAAAAACCTTCAAAGTGTCCCTTTCATTGGATTTGTTTCTTTTCCTACAACAAATGGACACATCAGACATAAAATTTAATTGAGACACACTAAAGTAAGACCTGGCTTACCTGAATCAGAGAGGTCACAGCATTCCATTAAGGAGACAGCAAGGTGCTAACAACGCATTGGCTACTTTATATCACAGTATATTGAACTTCTAATCACCACCAACTATTTAGGATTTCAACAGCCTCCCGTTAAACTCTGCTGCGTGATTCTATTTTACATTTCTCTTCCTGTGTGTTTGTTTTAATTTAAGAGCCAGTATGCATATTGACAATTCTTTGACAGCAAAGGTAAAACCACCAGGAGTGTATCTGTTTATTGAGGACTGACAGCTTTATAGCTAACATAAAAATAATCTAATGTTTATTGGGACAAATGTTTGGATGGAGGATTAAGTGAAACTACCGAATAGAGAAAACCTTTTCATCCTATTCAGACTTTTCAAATAAGGTTTGGGATCAACTACATAAAAACGTTTTGTGTTGATTTCTTTGACGCTCTTCCCTTAATTTGCCCCACTACTCAGTCTCCTCCACTTGGCTACCTCAAATGATGTTTTACAACAGGGGTTTTGAAGTGAATAAAACCTTGAAAGGGAGGATGCTACCGTGCAGAGGTTCCGTGCCGTAGAATTTACATGAGCCATGCAAACTTGCAAGCTAACAGTAAAGCAAAATCTAAACCACATTGCTCATAATATAAACTTTTTCTACTATTTCCTATAAGTTACATATAGTAAGAACTTTAATTTTTTTGTGTGTGTGGTTTTTGTTATTTTGAATCATTGTTATTGGACAAAGGGAACAGAAATAACTTTAAACTGTTTCAGAGCTGGTTTTAAACTGTTAAGGAGTTGTTTTCAGTTTTGCCTTTAGCCGAGTATCAACATCATTAGATTGTTATCTTTATTTTAAATGAGACATTTGAAATGTTTTAACAGTAAATTATTCTTTCTGTAAGTGGAAATATTACCCTTTTGGAAATAATCTATTTAATTGAAAGTAGTTCATCAAACTATTGTTAGATTAACAATGCTTGACTTCAGGTTATTTTTTTTTTTAGCTTACTGTTAATTATAATTTCCACTAATATCTCTTTTCCTAACATGTTTCCACCAAAAGATAAAGAAGAATTTTATACTCATTTAACTCACCCTGGTAGTGTGCTCACATCGGCTCTTACTACTACTCTCTTCACTACGCTCCCCCCACCCTCAGCCTCGCTTGGTCCTATTTTGCATTGAGGAAAATAAAAGGGAGAGAAAAATTAGGCAGCTTGTTAAAGGTTGCTTGCTAAGGAGTGGCTGCAGAGCTAGAAATGGAAACCAGGTTTACTGAGTCCAGGGCCCCGAGGCAATTAAATTGCGCCAGCTTTTTCCTTTTGAAAAATCTGCTTATCTCCTGACAAGGCTAATATGTGAACATACAAAAAGCTCATTTTCAACTTTATCAACAAAACTACCTGTCCCCGTAGATGTGGGTAGGCCTTTGGGCAAGTGTGCTCTGTCATACACACGGATAGACCAGAGAGATGATGAGAATGTCAGAATCTTTCAGCAGCTGCCAGGGAGTTTTTTCAAGGAATCTTATACCAAGTACGCATCTAAGCTAATGAGCACATTACCACCAGCAGCAGTACCCTGTTCAAGGGTCAGGATCATACTACACCATCTTGGTGTCCCTGGAACCCGACATGGTGCCTGGATCAGAGACAGAATTCAGCCAAATGGATGTTGAGCTCCACTGAACCACATTATAATTTTTAACTTTGTTTAAAGATAGATTTGGCCCTTTTTTTAAAAAAAGAAAGAAACTAAAATACATTATTTAAAATTTACTAAGTGGAACACATAATTTATTCCTCAATAGGTTTAATTTATTCTTAATTCCTTTCTGTATCATGTCCATGGTGATGATGATTGCCTACATTTTAAAGCATCATAATGTCTTGCCTTGCAGAAGTTGCTAGTTACGGTGTCTATGGAATTTTCATTTCACTCCCAGAGCATCAACACAAGACTGAGAGGCTTGTGGGCCCTTCTTTGATTTACACAGTGTAGTATTTTGCTTTCTTAATAAATGAGGGAGGGCATCTCCTCCCTTGATCAGACACATTTATTACGTTTCCCATGACTCCGATGCCCTGGAGCAAGTCCTTCGCATTTAGCATATGCTTGTACTGAGGACGTTATGCATATGCTGTATTGCATGTATTGAATTCTGTTTCTCTTCCCAGTACCCTCTGGGCTGGTCTGCAATAACTGCCTATTACTTTCAGGCTCAGCTCTGGGCACCGCCATGGTTCTTTAACTTACTCTGTGAGTTTGGTTCCTCTTTGGGGTTGGTGACAGGAATCTTGGCTTGGCAAACAGTCGGCTACCACGTATCGTCCCAGGAAGGGCTGACGGGATTCATCATAGTGTGTGAATCACACTGCACAGACGCTTCACATACCCACATGCAGTCTTGGGCTTCTGTGATTAGAAATCTAGAGGTTACCAGTAACCACTTGTAAATCCATTCTTCCTTTAAAACCCAAACCAGAAACCTCTAGCAACCTGCTAAGTCTGAACAATTTTCATTTTATTTTACACTTTCTTGAAGATGTCTGGACCTTCGTTAGAATCTGCTGGGCAAACAGAATTGTGGTGCCAGGTATGCGGTACTCTCACCACATGCAGCTAGACTTCAGAATTGGACCTAAGGAGCCATGGAACACAGCAAAACTGCCCGGAGCAAAACTGTGCTCAGATTGGATTTGTTTGCTTGTAACAAATAGACCAAACTGACCACTTTATTTATGATCCTTAGGACCTAATAACAAAGTTAAAATCCATTTTCCAAGCTGTATACCACTCAGCAGCATTTTAAAATCATGTTCCAATTTTATTTTTTAAAAAGCAGTTTCCCCCGAAAGCCCCCATAACAAAAAGAACAGTTTAAATAGATTAATTTATGTTATTGTATCTTTAAGGTATTATAATAAGCTGGAGTCATGTAGGGTGACCTGGGAATTTCCTCTTTTCCCTTTGTAATAAATAAACTTTTCACCAGAATGGTCCAGTGGCCTCCAATAATGTAAGCATGGTGTATGGTAAAAACAAATATAGCGAATGCATAAATTCATGCTAAAAGTAAAACTTAGATTATTTGAAATTTATGAGATTTTTATACTGTTGATTTTTTGGTCAATTCTATGCACTGATCCACTGAGCATAAACATAGCCTTAGTTTTTACTACTTGATCAAGAGTCTTATTTTACTAGAATGTTTATATGCATCACCAATAAGCAGATCTACAATTAAATTTTTGATTCATTACATAATCATATTTTTTAACCCTGTTTTAGTCTGAAACAAGCATGTTAGAAATTGGTATTGTGTGTCTGCTAGACGCATTGTGATTTATTAAATTTTATTAAAGGAGAAGTTTCATTTTCTTCTCCTTTCTTCTTTTGAGGAAATAAAAACCATTCTTGGGGAGAAATTAAAAAGTGAACATCACTAACTAGGAAATACTTCTTATTCCATCCTACACCCCTGTTGACACTCTGCACACCTGCCCTGATTATATGCGTGGTATTTTATCTCCACCAGACTTGGCCATAGACCTTTATTTTCACGTTTGCCTTGATGCTTGGTGATTGACACCTTCATCTCTATTAACTATTTATTTGCCTTTGAAGTTACATCATATTCACTTTCCAAGTCTGTATTTTTTTCATAGCCCAATAAAATAAATGTGTTTCATGAACTTCTTTGATTTGTTTCTTCTTGCCAAGTTTTTTCTAGTTTTTGCTGAACTTCACAATGAGTATTTTACTCTGGTTCTCTTAAAGGTGTGTGTGAGTTGATGAAGTTCCATTGTATAAATAAAACCAAGCTAAAACTTGCCACTCAAAAGATAAAGCCAGGAAAGAATAAAGGCCATATGTCAATACAGAGAAAGAGACTGACTGCAGCTCTTTTTTCCTGCTTGATGTTTATAGTTATTTCTATGGAAACTGCACGTGGCTTTCTGAGGGTTGAATCTGACCCTGGGGTACACAAGTAACTCTGAAAACAGTTGGTCCCTTAACTTTGAGTTCGTCATATACGTATGCTTATCCTTCTCCTTAATTCTTAACATGAGGTGGATGAAACCATCAAGGTATTCATGCTGGGGGATTTTTTGTGTGTCTCTGGGGTGGGGGGAGACAGCAGCCAGTAGAGCAATGTGGGAAGGCTTCTTCTCCTTCAGGCTGACTGGGAGCTAATACAGAATAATGTATTCATATTAGCTTCTTTGTTGCTTAGAATTAAGTACCTGAGGTTCTCCCACTGATTCTACTTGTTCAGATTTTCCTGTGAGTAACTTTGCCAAAGCCCAAAGCAATTCACCTGCCTACCTCCTCTATCCTTGTGCCTCCCTGCACACCTTACCTCTGCTTTCTCTCAGTAAATAACTAATAGGAGATGCCCGGGGGATAATCAGCTCACAGTATCTTTGCCTATATGTTGTCTGTTTACATCCAGATCTTGTGCACGTGTATGTGTGCTTAAGGATGATATTTTTATTTTACTCAGATTTGGAAAAAAGAACCGCAAAAATCAAGCCAGTATAAGACCCCATTTCAGAGGGTAAGGGCACTACAGGAAGACAAGGACTAGCAAATAAGAACATGAAAGAGGAGTTTTAGGAAGAGAGAACCAGAGAGGACTGCCTTTAAGATGTGGAGTCTAAGATGCGGAGGTTCTGTGATAGGGCAAAGATATTTTTCCTTCAGGGAAGCGTTGGTGGTTGATGCTGGGCAGCTCGGCACCATTTCAGCATGCACAATACCAAAACTCAATCCTATGGATTGTTTTTATCTTTTTAATGAGAAAAGAAATGTTGAAAAAATGGAAGCGATAAATATTTTTGTGCTGGCGGTCTAAACTTTAGAGTATTAAATACCAAAATTCACCATGGAGCAAACATGAAAATTAAGCTTTTGTTCCATAAAGGTTAATGTGTCCAGTGCTTGAGTTTTCAGGGGATCATTAGCTGGATGATGTTCTTTACTTGCCCTGCAGTGGCCTAAATTTTGGACATTTCACAGTTTATTAGCAACTCAAACGCAGAACAATTTTTCTGTTTATGTAATACTTGGGTCCCTATTTTCATGGGAGAGGATATATTCCAACTCTTGACTGTGGGTTTTCAATTACCCATGTGGCCTGCCTCCCATTAACAGGAATAATTGGAAACTGCATGTATAGAATACAGATTCAGTCATAGAAAAACTCTGCTACAAATGTGAATTTTACAAGCCTCTGTTAAAGTGTCTTCCAAAATCATGTTTTTGTGGAGACTTCCTATATGAGACCTCTGATATAATATGCCCTTTATCTCTCACACATATTTTTCTCTCCTAAAATGTAAAATATTATCCTATTTTCTGCTTCTTTAGGACTAGCATGGGACTCATCACATGAGCCACTGACATAATTTTTAGTTCTAGTAATAGTTTCATGGGGGAGTAGTTGATAATCCAACTGTACCTCAGAGTATTTATAAAAAGGAGAGTACTTATCTAATTACACTAAAATTTTTTTCATACTGTCATTAAAACAGGAAGTATGCAATGTTTTTTTTAAAACTTTTCATTGAAGTATAGCATAATACAGAAAGCATAGGTCTAGCTTCACTGAATTCTCACAAACTAGATATTCATGCATCCAGATCAAAACACAGCCTATTTTCCACTCCCAGAATCCTCCTGGTGTCTCTCTCTATTCACTGTTGTACCCACCCCCACCACAGGTAAGGACCATCCTGATGTTGACTCTTTTTAATTTTCAAATATTACATCGTTTTCTCACCAGGCTTATTGGCTGATTTTTGTGGGAAAGCAAAGGGGGGTGGTTAATCCCCTATAGCTGACTTCTTTGCATTGTGGGATTTTCCTAGCTGTTAATTATTAACTTTTCCTTAAAATAAAACTTCCATTGTGTAAGGAGAAAAACTCCATGAGCACAGTACATGTGATATAAATCACTTTTATGTCTGTGAAACAGCTGAGTTTACATTTTTATTACATTGTTTGAAAAAGTATCTTTTCATCTGGAAAGAATCAGTTTAAAATGTGATTGTCAACACAACTAAACCAGTTTCTGTTTAAAATGGCTGCTGGTGGAGCTAACTATAATTAAGCCAGGTTTTTCTTCATAGATATTAGTTGCTAAAACCTAGAAGTTTTCACTGAGATTTATCAAAGAAATTTCTAGACTTTAAAAGGCAGGTAAAGTGTTTTTGTTTAGATGGAGGAAGTAATAAGTAATGAATAAGAATACTAATGTTTCCCTGTGAAAGGTGATTTACTGGTGTAGTTTTAAGTTAGATGCAAAATAATATATGCATTTATAAAATTTTGCCTTATAGAAATACTTCAGTTTGAAAAAATGGGCTTAATTATTAATTAACAACTTATAGCATAATTTTCTCTTTAAAAATTTTTAGGTATCAATAATTCTGAGAGGATCCTTTTAGGAATTTTCTATAGTTTAATTATATTAACCATTCTAATAGAAACAGTAGTTTTAATGTCTGTAGTCATTTGCTTATGTTCACTAACTTCTTGCTATATATTTTGAAAATTTAGAAAGTAAGGACAAATCTTTTGGTGGTATTTCTTGCTGCATTTAACTTTGAGCTCTGTTATTAAATGAAAATTGATATATAGCATGTTCCTTTTATGGCTGAAATACTATCTTTGGAAGATGTGATATAGATTTTCATTATACTTCCCCTGGTTTCCAGTACTGTGATGCCATTATATATGTAATTTTATAATAGTCCAACTTTCCCAAATCCCTGCTTTGGAAAGTTAATTTTTCAAAGTAGGGCAGTCATCATCATGCGATTATGTGTGCTGACTAACCTTTCATCTTAAACCAGAGTTCCCAAATCCCATTATTTTGTGGCTTTTCTAACAGAGGACTTATTTTTACACTCTCAAAAGTGTTGCAGACTTTTTTGGAGGACACTTCTCAATAATCCATAATTTAATGAACTCTCTGTTTAAATATGAGCCAAACAGAGACCATTTTGAATACATAATATACATTCTTCAGGGAAAGGATTTTGTGAATTCACAACACACAATCTATGGTTCTCTTTTTTTTAACTAGCTAAAGCAGAATAAGTTCAGCATTTTACCTGGCAAGAGCAGATGTTGTACAACTTCAAAGGCAGAAGGAGAGATATAGCCAGTTTATAGATTTAAAGAGAATATGGCACCGGCCCTCAAAAATTAGGCTTAAAAATAATTGGAATTTTTTTATAGATCAGAAACACTGATGATGATTATTTATTTTGGTTTGGACATTTCCTTTGAGATAGTTAATAATTGTTATTCTACCTATTACCTTTGAATTGTCACTGTAAATATATTTATATCCTAAGATGCCACCATACTTTAGAAAGAAAATTTAACCTCAACAAAAACACCTCTAGATCCTGGGACCAACAGATGTTAAATACCACCCTGTGAAGCTGCAGAACTCACCTTGAATGCTCCTAAACAGTACTTTGTATATACCTTTATCTTTTTATCAATTATTAATTTAGGTAGAGTGCTTTTCTCTACTAGAAAAAAATGTATGTAAACCTAACTGTCGTAAGAAGATGAATTTTTATATGAACAAGACGAACATTTTTTTTTCTTACTTACCTTTTAGTTTTCTATATATTTTCTAACATTGTATTTTTATTCGACTCTGCCTCATGTGTGTTTGTGCCAAACGACAGATATAGGGTATATTGAGTGCTGCTCAGTTTCTTTAATGAGGATTGATAAAATTAAATTTTTTCAGGAAGGAAAGGTGTTAGTAAAATGAACACATAGTGACCACTTTAAATACATAGGTAGATGAAACTCTCAATGGTTTTCCCAAAACAAAATTTCATGTTCTTTTTTCACTCCAATACTTGTCCTTTCTTCTCTGAAGATATTTGCTTCCACCTCCTTGCCCCCACCACCTCAAAAAAACTATGAAATACTTTAAGGAAAACAGATTCCCAGTAGCAGAAATTCAAATGACTTCTGTTCATTTCACTAAATTTAATTATTTATGAGATTATCATAGTAATACAATGTCAGTATTAACTCCCAATAATTCAACTTTCTATAATGTTTTTAAAATTTCTGTCACAAAGTTAGTATTTTTTATTCCTGTCATAAAGTTAATATTTGCATGTATTATACTTATCAGCCCATTGTAATGAAATTTATTGAAAATGAACAAAGAAATCAAATGTTAATACATAATTGAAATAAAATACACTTACAGAAGCAACAAAGAAACATCAGGTAAATATCTTTTTCTTGGAAATCTGTAGATATTTTAGATATTTTGTTTGGTTGCTGAAACAGTAAAATGAGTAAAACCAAGTCTTCAAAAATCCTGTTTTCACCTGGAATTTATAAATTTGACAAGTTCATTAAGCCATAAATCCTTGTGGTTGGAAAATTGATCTTTTCTAGGTAAGTAAAATAACTAAAGAGAAAGCAGTGACTTACTTTTCTTGAGGGCCAAACCAGTAAGACAAGTTTAGTTCTCAGGAATATGAGGTCCTCTTAGGAAAAGGAGAAGAAAGATAGATGACAGCAAAACGCATACTTTAAATATTGATAAAATCCAAAGATTTCCATCAGAATTCAAACATAAACACAGACTCATTCCTTAGTTGGTTGTGAAATTAAAGATGCAGTTAAAATGCTAAATATTTTATAGTGTTACAAGAGAACGTTTGGAGCCTTTTTGTTTTTTAACACATACAGCTGTGGGAGCCCTGTTCTCAGTCGCCGTGGTCATCCACGACTAAAGCGTGGTATCGTGCTTGGGCTCAAGTGATCCATAAAGGGGCTGGGCTACGGGAGGCAGTGTCCCTGGGCGCCCGCCTCGGTGGCTCAGCCTTGCATGACCGCTGCCCTTTGTTGAGAACTGTTGGCAGTGGCAGCAGTTTGCAGCTTCAGATAGGAGCCGCCGGTCTCAGGTGGTGCCCTCCTCGATCGGGGCCCTGATGACAGACGGTGGCGTGCAAGTTTTTTCAGGTGCTCTGCTTGCTCAGTAATCCTTCAGTGCCAATCTCCCGCGAAGACTGAGCGGGGACCCATCAGTAATGGCCATCAGCCATTAAGCCCGTAATATTTGTCATGTATCAGGTTTCTCCTTTGTTACCCTCAAGTGATGAATGGATGCTGTTATGCTGTAAGAAAATAAAGCAATGCTGTAAATACACCCAAACTTATAAAAATGGCTGCTCTATTTCTTCTGTGTCTTGAGAAACAGAAGCTGAGTCCCCCAGAGCTGCTAGTCTTTTCCTTTCAAAGTACAGAGAGCAATGTACTTTAAGTTAGTGTTTGTAGTTTGCTTAGGGTCCACATCAAATTACTCTCAGAGTGTCTACACCATGTTTCACCTTGATTTGATACAGCTAAGTTTATGCGTCGGGCAAGCACTCTGATTAAAACAGGCATGCTTGCAAAGGACTATTCAAAGAAACCGTTTGTTCCTGCATGAAAAAACCCAAACAGGGAATTTAGGTGTTAAAATAGCATGAGGCCAAGGCAATTCTCCATCTTAGTTATTCCTGTATTAGTCAGACATGTTTCTGCATCACAGGAAAAAGTAATAATTTTTTAAAACATCTTGATATATTTCAAGAAGAAAATGTATATAGAAAATAATATTGTTTTCAACATTTTGTACCCAACATTTGCATCTGTCTTGTAAATATATGTATACAGTTATTTGGAATGATGTGATTTCGGTTTAGTGATTTCAAATGGGGCTGTTCTGATTTGTCCTAATTGCAGAAGTATTGCAGAACATCTCCTTTAGTGAGTTATCTTTAGAGAAGAAAAGCACCTCTGAATTGCTCAGCATTTATATTCAGGTATTCAAAATTAGGTATTTTTTATGTATAGTATATCGACTATATTTAAAGAACAATATAGATGCTTAAAACATGCCAAACAGCAGGAAATGGGAGTAATCTTTAACAAGTGCCTGCTCCGGTGCTGGGTTCTTTGTACACAGTACAATAGGTGATCTCTGAGGTAGAATTTATTGTCCCCATTTTATAAGTGAAAACCAAGGCGCCTGAGGTCCCATAAATAATAAATAAATCAAACCCATGGGCTAAACACAGTAGAAATGGGCTGTGTTTTCACTCTTTTCTATATTAGTGTCAATTTCACCATTAATTATTGAGGTTCTTCAAGAAAGTTTATCTTTTTTGAAAATATTCAGAAATTAAATTCCAGAATTGGCATACTAAGTATATTTAAACCCTTCGAATTTATACCTATTGTTTTCGTGAATTTTTTGGAAAATACCATTGGCCCCTTTGCAAAGAAAAGGAAAATCAGTGGTGACAGTCCTGAGGTAATACTGTAATAAATGAGGATTCGGCTAGGATTAGAATCCATGACTGCTCACCCTTCCCACCATGCTTTTCATGGCATATCAGGCTATTCTGGGGCTTCCCTGATAACTCAGTTGGTAAAGAATCCACCTGCAATGCTGGAGACCCTGGTTCCATTCCTGGATCGGGAAGATCCACTGGAGAAGGGATAGGCTTCCCACTCCAGTATTCTCGGGCTTCCCTTGTGGAGTCAGCTGGTAAAGAATCTGCCTGCAATGCGGGAGACCTGGGTTTGATCCTTGGGTTGGGAAGACCCCTGAGAAGGGAAATGCCACCCACTCCAGTATTCTGGCCTGGAGAATTCCATGGACTGTGTAGTCTGTGGGGTCACCAAGAGTTGGACATGACTGAGTGACTTTCACTTTCAGGGTATTCTGAGGGAAGTGTATTGGAAGCGCTATTCCCTTGACTCTCTTTTGTTGGCCACTCTTCTCTCTACTGCTTTTCCCAACTTATGCAAATCTCCTTCGCATCACCTGAGAGCAGGTCCCTGGAGTTACGTGTGACTCTGTCTCATCCAGGCCACTGAGTAAATGTGAAAGAACACCACCCCAGTCCCTGCCCTGACACTCTCGTTATCAAGGCTTTCAGTGTTGACTCTGCAACCCTTGGGCAAGAAAACTTATAGCGGACAGGGGCTGCGTGTATTTATTACCACAGGCTCATAATTGTCAGAGAGGTGAGGGGCCTCACCTCCATCGGCTCTAATTGCTATGAGAGTCTGTGAGCCTCTACCAATGCCCACAACATGCCCCAGAGCATTTCCTGTACAAAGGCTGGAGCCTGGGGTATGGGCGATATGCCAAGCTCCTTCAAAGTTTCCCCACCCCCATCTTCATGACATTTTTTTCAAGGGCCATTTAATAGGATGCAGGGCAGGGGGGCAGGTGTAGATCAGACCTCTGTGCTCCAAGAGAAAAGAATTGGAGTGATCTCAGGACTCAAAGGAAGAACTTTGCACAGACATAGTTGGAGGGATTAAACTGTCGAAGAATTTAAGCTCTTCCAGCAGAATGATGTCTCTGGGAATTTAGACACAAATTAGGAATCTCCTGGAATTCATTTAGTGCTGATTCTCCTGATTACTTTTCAAATGGGGCTGTTCTGATTTGTCCTAATTGCAGAAGTATTGCAGAACATCTCCTTTAGTGAGTTATCTTTAGAAAAGAAAAGCACCTCTGAATTGCTCAGCATTTATATTCAGGTATTCAAAATTAGGTATTTTTTATGTATAGTATATCGACTATATTTAAAGAACAATATAGATGCTTGAAACACGCCAAACAGCAGGAAACAGGAGTAATCTTTAACAAGTGGCTGCTCCAGTGCTGGGTTCTTTGTACACAGTACAATAGGTGATCTCTGAGGTAGAATTTATTGTCCCCATTTTATAAGTGAAAACCAAGGCGCCTGAGGTCCCATAACTAATAAATAAATCCAGCATGTCTGATCCCAGAGCCCACACTCTTGCTTGTACACCAGGATGCCTCTTGAGCATCAAACCCATGGGCAGGGTCTTCAATGACCAGAAATCTCACATTTGTCCCCAAGATGAATGTCCTGTGATTCCACATCTTTAGTTTCTATCAAAGTGCTTCACTTCTCAAAGCAAAATTTCAGTATCTGTTTCCAGCTGGTCCCAGGTCACATAATCTTCACATTAAGCACATAATAAAGACTTGTAAGAGTCCCCCAACTTCACCGTGGTGGGACTTTTGTAAGATAAACATGCATTAAAGAAATGAGAGCTCAGACATCCATTTTGCACAGGTGTTACCTGTGCATGTCTGTTCTTGCTTCTTCATTATTCTTCTTGCAGAGTGACTACATCTGGCCCCTTACATGTGCTTGCATCAAAAGAATGCTTTAGTATGGGACCTGAGCTTGCCAAGACAGCCAGCTTCAGATTGAACTTAAATTATGCTGGATGCTGACTGATCTACAGATCTTGCTCTTCACATTACTGTTTTAAACCACAGAACAATGGTAATGCTATTAATAATTTGTATTCCAGAAGCACCTTTTGATAAGAAGCCCAAATAGCTTTATGTTTATTATCTCGGTAATCTTCTCACCATCCCCCTGGGGCAGATGAGAGAAAATGTGTACATCTCTACTTCCCACATGGAAGAAGTCTGGCACAGCAAGGTTACTCTCTAGATGAGAGACAGAGAGACCTGTCAGATTACTAAATGCATGTCAGTGGATCCAACACACACATACTATTGTTTGCTTGTTTGCAAGTTGATTTGACTTGGTTATCAAATCTAAGATTCAAATGGAATCAGTTCCACGGGAAAGAACATTGTGATTGGCTCGGCTCCCCATTCAGGAGCACCCAGCTTCTGGCCAGAAAGTGAGTTTCCCTGATCCGTTCCTGTAGGAGGACTGAGTTACATGTTCTTGAGTCAACTTTTCCCCCCGTGAGAGCTGAGAAACTCGTTGAGACACTGTATTGGATATCTTTCCTTGGCTGCCAACCTTTCTGCGAGCCCCTCAGGTCAGGAATAGTGAGGAGAGATATCATTCCCAAAGCTTCCAAAATTTCATTTTAGCTTTCAGTTCCAGTGTCACACCCTTCTGTTTCCCATATAAAACATTTTTTAAGACACAAACTGCCAAATATAGATAGTATACTAAGCGTGTTGTATGTACTGGAACTCTGTTTCCTGATCTGTAAAGTGGGAACCATGGTAGCCGGCTCTCAGGGTAAGATAGCAAGCGGTACCTGTAAGCACTCAAGTCCCCTCTGCATCCACATCTCTCCCAGCTCCTGTGCACGAAGGAAACACTGCGCTGATTCGGCCCCTTATTCTACTATTCTTGTTCTCATCTCCAGATGGTAACTAATTGGCCTTAGCTTACAGATCTGTTTCTGAAAGGAAAGGATGTGCTCCCATCTGGGGAAACCTGAGGTTACAAACCCAGTCTAGCTTGTTCTGACTGGGAAGGGTGAGGGTAGTTCTAGAAAAGACAGTTCTGCTTAGGGGAGGTCCCAGACATCTCTCACATAAAACTATTGCTACCATTGACCTAACTCTCTAGATCTCCAGCCCAGAGAAGAGGAACAACCAGGGCCAATGTTCTGGTAGCACATGGGTCATCCCGGCTGCATGACTGTAGTATATTTCTGTTGTTTCTATCGGGAATGTAAATGTTTCTGTTGGGAACTACTGACTTTCTTGCATAACAAGCCTAATTTCAGTCCCAGTGACACTGGCACTGAAAGCTAAACTATCAGTTAGGAACTGATGGTCCTAACACTATCTCTTGTGCGAATAGTTGAATAGTCATGGAGCTCAAATGTGTCTTCTGGATTCTGTGCTGGAGAATGCCCCACAGCTTGATTTAAACATTCCTCAAATCTGTCATTAAGAGCACGTCTATGATACCTAGGCTCCTCCGCTAAGGACTAATAATAACTTTCATCAACAAAGTGTCTGACAATCTGAGTAATCTTTGGTGGTGCAGGGAGACTTTCAACCAAAAAACGTGAAAAGAATGTCTAGTCCCTTAAATATTCTTTCGTATTCTGAGCTAACTCTCAATATTTTTTCAATTTACTCATCTCAGAAGCATGATACAAGTTTGGGCAGTGTGCCTCAGTGGCTGGTGAAGACTTTGGGGTTGGGAGGTGGCGAACAGAACCCAGGAGCTAGTTCTTGATTGTGTCAACTCCTTCTTCCGTCTGGGATTAGTTCTGGGCTCCCTTGGGCCTCCATTCTAAAGGTAAAGCTGCACACGTCTCCCCTCCAACCATGGTTTGAAAGTGTCTTTACTGAATCTGGTCTTCTTTGAACAATTAGAACTCATGATTTTAAGTAACACCGTAATGGTGAATTGATCTCCCCACCCACCCTCTGCCCCCAATTTCAAGTTCATGCTCAATTTCACTTAAAATGATTGAGTACAATGGAGAAGGTTTTAGACACTGAAATAGTTTGCATCATCCAAGAGTCAATAAAGTTACCTAATCACTTAATTTCTACTTGTAACTGTTATCAGGTGCTCACACACACACACACGCGCGCGAATAACTTGGCCCTAGAGGGCAATTTCGATGTGTGTGGGGAAAATAGATGAGCAATGCTGCTGCTGCTGCTATTTAAACACACTTTTGTGCCTTTGCAAAGGGTTGTGACAAGTGACTGTCTCCTGTGAGAGCACCTCTGGATGATGCCAAGATCAGAAACCCTTGGAGTTTTGCATGGCCAATAGAAATGCCAGTGGGCATTATTAATGCTGCTGTTGTTGAGAACTCTGTAGGCACCGAAATGAAAACATGACTAATGATGAGATTCTATTGCATTAAAAGCACATTCTGTGCAGGGCACCATGTGCTAAAGAGAGACAGATTCTCAGAGATGTTTTCAATGTGGGCATTTTGATGTACATCCTGGAAACATTACCCATGTATTTATTTCACTCAATAAAACTTGGTAGAACTGACTGCAAGTTTTCTGGGAAGCATGTTGGATCTCTACGTCGGTGTCTGGTTTAGACTGTAAGTTGGTAAAGGGAGCAAGGATGCTGGTTTAATTTGACGCACCCACACTGTCCTGTGGTTTCTCCTCCTGCTCCACTGGTCCTCCCCACTTCCAGACTCTTTTCAGCTCTAGATCCTTGAATCCACCCCTCACCAAATCCTGGTTCTGTTTCTGGAACGATTCTTCTCTGCCTCTCCAGTTCCCACTGCTATCATTGTAGTTGCTTTGGCCAGCCTTTCTATTTCCAATACCTCTCATTCTTCTTTTCTGTGTCCACTTGTCTGAACATCACTCTCATCATGTTTTCTCTGCTCAGAAACTTCCACAGGCTCCTCACTGCCTTCTCCATGCCAGTTCAGGTTTGATGCTACCTTACCCTCTTACATCCCTTACTCTGCTCAAGCATGCTCTTAGAGCTCCTTAAGTGGGTCACTTTGCTGTCTCCACATCATACCATATTCATGCCTTTCTCCCTGCCTTGAACACCATTTTCCCCCTGCTTTCTCAATCCTAACCATACCTGAAAATCTAGATCAAGCCCCACTTTAGTTGAGCCTTACCAAATGACTTCTTCCCTCGCTAACCTTCGTATACAACGTAGCTTTTCAGTTTCATTCACCGGGGATGAGAGCAGGAAGTGGAGTGCACAGGTACTAACCAACCAGCTTGGTTATCAATGTTCAGAAAGCAGGAATCTTCACTTAGGGTTCATAGACCTCAGCAGGTGTGAAGCTATCAGTCAATTTTTGTATGTACATGTATTTTTTTGGGAAGAATCCATAGTCTTCATTTCTCAAGGAAGATTCTCAAAATAGTCCTTGATAGCTGTTTAGTTGCCAAGTCGTGTCTGACTCTTGTGATCCATGGACTGTAGCACACCAGGCTTCTCTGTCCACGGGATTTCCCAGGCAAGAATACTGGAGTTGGTTGCCGTTTCCTTCTCCAGGATGTCTTCCTAACCCAGGGGATCGAACCTGTGTCTCCTGCATTGGCAGGTGGATTCTTTACCACTGAGCCACCAGGGAAACCCAGTCCTTGATAGGAGAGGGAAATAAATGAGGTTAGAAGCACTGCTGTCGTTCAAAGGTATGAAGGAAATGGTAGTGTGCAGCCACTGCCCTCAGAGCTGTGGACGTCTTAGTGAGAGCCACACTTATCCCCACATGGAAGAGTTGAATAGAGTTGTGATTTACTGCTTGATTGGCTGGAGCTGAAGGCAGAGCCACAGTTCAGAGGCTTTTGCAGAAACTTAGGAGAGAAATCAGGTGGGCTGTGGTGGGTGCAGGTGCTGGGAGAGTGGGAGAAGGACCTTATGAAGAACATCAGGAAACATGAAATTATGGGACTTGGGCAGGGAAGTGGCAGTTAACATGGATGAAGTGATAAAAGACAGAAATGAATCAGCTTTGTGATCCCAATGACTTCTATTGGGGTGACGAAGAGAAACATGGTGTCATCTAAGAGTAAAGAAAGCTTTTGGGAAAGAGCAAGTGTTGGATTGAGCTGGGGGGAAGGGAGACATTAAAGTGGGCATGTCGTCTGGGTTACCAGAAGCACAAAACAGGAAACTAAGGGAGAGATTTGGGCATTGCCCACATCATCTTGCTTGGGTGTTTTAGTTATGCCCTAAAGAAATTTAAGGTCTTGATGAACAGACCCTTTTGCTTTTCTTGTTCCTGAGTGTTGGGCTCAGTAATCCAAATCATGGCTGCACCACTATGTGTGATCAAAAGCATGTTATTCACTCTAAGCCTCCATTTATCTCTTTCTAAATAAGGGGGTACCTACCTTATCAGATGACTGTGACATCAAATCAAACGGTATGTATTTGTCCATTTGGGATGTTGTAACAAAATACATAGATTGGATGGTTTAAACAACTGAAATTAATTTTTTTTGCATTTCTGGAGTCTAGAAGTCCAAGATCAAGGTGCCAGTACAATTGATTTCTGGTGAGAGCTTTCTTCCTGGTTTGCAGATGGCAGCCTTCTCACTCTGTGCCCACATGGCCTTTTCTCTGTGCAACACAGAGAGAGAACTCCCTGGTCTTTTGACCTCTTAAAAGGACACTAATTCCATCAGATTAGGGTCCCACCCAAAGAAGGCAATGGCACCCCACTCAAGTACTCTTGCCTGGAAAATCCCATGGATGGAGGAGCCTGGTAGGCTGCAGTCCATGGGGTCGCTAAGAGTCGGACATGACTGAGCGACTTCCCTTTCACTTTTCACTTTCACACATTGAAGAAGGAAATGGCTACCCACTCCAGTGTTCTTGCCTGGAGAATCCAAGGGACGGGGGAGCCTGGTGGGCTTCCGTCTATGGGGTCGCACAGAGTCGGACATGACTGAAGTGACTTAGAGGCAGCAGCAGCAGCAGGGTTCCACCGTTATGGTATCATTTAACCTTAATTACTTCACTAAAGACCCTGTCTTCAAGTATCATCATATTGAGAGAAAGGGCTTCAACATATGAATCTGGGGGAACACAAGCATTTAGTCCAAACAGTATGTAAAAAGCTTAACTCAGATCAGATCAGTCGCTCAGTCGTGTCCGACTCTTTGCGACCCCATGAACCGCAGCACGCCAGGCCTCCCTGTCCATCACCAGCTCCCGGAGGTCACCCAGACTCGCATCCATCGAGTCAGTGATGCCATCCAGCCATCTCATCCTCTGTCGTCCCCTTCTCCTCCTGCCCTCAATCCCTCCCAGCATCAGAGTCTTCTCCAATGAGTCAACTCTTCGCATGAGATGGCCAAAATACTGGAGTTTCAGCTTTAGCATCATTCCTTCTAAAGAAATTCCAGGATTGATCTCCTTCAGAATGGACTGGTTGGATCTTCTTGCAGTCCAAGGGACTCTCAAGAGTCTTCTCCAACACCACAGTTCAAAAGCATCAATTCTTCGGCGCTCAGCCTTCTTCACAGTCCAGCTCTCACATCCATACATGACCACAGGAAAGACCATAGCCTTGACTAGGCGAACCTTTGTTGGTAAAGTAATGTCTCTGCTTTTGAATATGCTATCTAGGTTGGTCATAACTTTCCTTCCAAGGAGCAAGCGTCTTTTAATTTCTGGGGGTGCAGTCCCCATCTTCAGTGATTTTGGAGCCCAGAAAAACAAAGTCTGACACTGTTTCCACTGTTTCCCCATCTATTTCCCATGCAGTGATGGGACCAGATGCCATGATCTTCGTTTCTGGTGGCGATTTGAGCCAACCTTTTCACTCTCCACTTTCACTTTCATCAAGAGGCTTTTTAGCCCCTCTTCACTTTCTGCCATAAGAGTGGTGTCATCTGCATATCTGAGGTTATTGATATTTCTCCCGGCAATCTTGATTCCAACTTGTGTTTCTTCCAGTCCAGCATTTCTCATGATGTACTCTGCATATAAGTTAAATAAACATGGTGACAATATGCAGCCTTGACGTACTCCTTTTCCTATTTGGAACCAGTCTGTTGTTCCATGACCAGTTCTAACTGTTGCTTCCTGACCTGCATACAGATTTCTTAAGAGGCAGATCAGGTGGTCTGGTATTCCCATCTCTTTCAGAATTTTCCATAGTTTATTGTGATCCACACAGTCAAAGGCTTTGGCATAGTCAATAAAGCAGAAATAGATGTTTTTCTGGAACTCTCTTGCTTTTTCCATGATCCAGCGGATGTTGGCAATTTGATCTCTGGTTCCTCTGCCTTTTCTAAAACCAGCTTGAACGTCAGGAAGTTCACGGTTCACATATTGCTGAAGCCTGGCTTGGAGAATTTTGAGCATTACTTTACTAGCATGTGAAATGAGTGCAATTGTTCGGTAGTTTGAGCACTCCTTGGCATTGCCTTTCTTTGGGATTGGGATGAAAACTGACCTTTTCCAATCTTGTGGCCACTGCTGAGTTTTCCAAATTTGCTGGCATATTGAGTGTAGCACTTTCACAGCATCATCATTCAGGACTTGGAATAGCTCCACTGGAATTCCATCACCTCCACTAGCTTTGTTCGTAGTGATGCTTTCTAAGGCCCATTTGACTTCCATTCCAAGATGTCTGGCTCTAGGTCAGTGATCACATCATCATGATTATCTGGGTCTTGAAGCTCTTTTTTGTACAGTTCTTCTGTGTATTCTTGCCACCTCTTCTTAATATCTTCTGCTTCTGTTAGGTCCACACCATCTCTGTCCTTTATTGTGCCCATCTTTGCATGAAATGTTCCTTTGGTATCTCTGATTTTCTTGAAGAGATCCTAGTCTTTCCCATTCTGTTGTTTTCCTCTATTTCTTTGCATTGATTGCTGAAGAAGGCTTTCTTATCTCTTCTTGCTATTCTTTGGAACTCTGCATTTAAATGTTTATATCTTTCCTTTTCTCCTTTGCTTTTCCTTCTCTTCTTTTCACAGCTATTTGTAAGGCCTCCCCAGACAGCCATTTTGCCTTTTTGCATTTCTTTTCCATGGGGATGGTCTTGATCCCTGTCTCCTGGACAATGTCACGAACCTCAGTCCATAGTTCATCAGGCACTCTATCTATCAGATCTAGGCCCTTAAATCTATTTCTCACTTCCACTGTATACTCATAAGGGATTTGATTTAGGTCATACCTGAATGGTCTAGTAGTTTTCTCTACTTTCTTCAGTTTCAGTCTGAATTTGGCAATAAGGAGTTCATGGTCCGAGCCACAGTCAGCTCCTGGTCTTGTTTTTGCTGATTGTATAGAGCTTCTCCATCTTTGGCTGCAAAGAATATAATCGATCTGATTTCGGTGTTGACCATCTGGTGATGTCCATGTATAGAGTCTTCTCTTGTGTTGTTGGAAGAGGGTATTTGCTATGACCAGTGCATTTTCTTGGCAAAACTCTATTAGTCTTTGCCCTGCTTCATTCCGTATTCCAAGGCCAAATTTGCCTGTTACTCCAGGTGTTTCTTGACTTCCTACTTTTGCATTCCAGTCCCCTATAATGAAAAGGACATCTTTTTTGGGTGTTAGTTCTAAAAGGTCTTGTAGGTCTTCATAGAACTGTTCAACTTCAGCTTCTTCGGCGTTACTGGTTGGGGCATAGACTTGGATTACTGTGACATTGAATGGTTTGCCTTGGAAACGAACAGAGATCATTCTATCGTTTTTGAGATTGCATCCAAGTACTGCATTTCGGACTCTTTTGTTGACCATGATGGCCACTCCATTTCTTCTGAGGGATTCCTGCCCACAGTAGTAGATATAATGGTCCTCTGAGTTAAATTCACCCATTCCAGTCCATTTTAGTTCACTAATTCCTAGAATGTCAACATTCACTCTTGCCATCTCTTGTTTGACCACTTCCAATTTGCCTTGATTCATGGACCTGACATTCCAGGTTCCTATGCAATATTGCTCTTTACAGCATCGGACTTGCTTCTATCACCAGACACATCCATAGCTGGGTATTTTTTTGTTTTGGCTCCATCCTTTCATTCTTTCTGGAGTTATTTCTCCACTGATCTCCAGTAGCATATTGGGCCCCTACTGACCTGGGAGTTTCTCTTTCAGTATCCTATCATTTTGTCTTTTCATACTTTCATGGGGTTCTCAAGGCAAGAATACTGAAGTGGTTTCCATTCCCTTCTCCAGCGGACCACACCCTGTCATATCTCTCCACCATGACCCGCCCATCCCAGGTTGATGGCTAATCTCGAGTCAGACAAGGGTGTGGTCTTTGTGTTTTTATTTTCTCTTTTTTTTTGTGAATTTTTTTTTTTTTTTTTCCCTCTGGTTTCCTCTTTTTCCTCCTCTTTTTTTTTTTTTTTTTTTCTTTTTCTTGTGCGTGGTGTCTCTCCCCCCCCCCCCCCTCGCCCCCCCCCGCCCGCCACGCCCTCCCCCCTCCTCACCTCTTGCCCCCCCCCCCCCCCCCCCCCCCCCCTCCTTCTCCTCGGGTCTGGTCTCTCTCTCCCCTCCTCCCGCGCGGCGCGCCCCGCCGGGCGGGCGGGGGTGGGCGCCGGCGGGGCGGGGCGCGCGGGGGGGCGCGGCGGGGGGGGCCTGAAAAAAACCCCCCCCTTCAAATGAGAGTCATCTATGTGTGTGATACTATGTTAAGTGCTGGGCTAAAAATGTGAATCTGATAGTGTTCACCTCTAAGCCATTCCCAGTGTAACCTGGAGGTAGATACACTTCATTACTTAACGATGTATGTTATGATGACTGTATCACAGGAAAGATGGGTGAACTGTTAGTGAGGAGACGACACCTGAGCTGAGTCTTGACCAAATCATCAAAACAGCCAGGTGAGAAGAGGAGAAAGAGTTCTAGGCAGAGGGGAGACCACATGCAAAGAGGTGATATATCAGAACACGTGGCATGTCCCAGGCCAGTAAGTGATCTGGGTGTGTTCAGGGGAAACCAAGGCTGGGGGGGGAGGCAGGGGTAGATGATGAAATAGCTCGCACTCTAATCCTGAAAGTCCTGGGCAGCCTCTGAGGGATTTAGGTCAGGAGAGTGACACATTCAGACATATGTTCAAACCCCACTTCTTGTATTCAGATCCCAGCTCCACCACTGACATTCTCTGGGACTCATGAAAGTTACTTAATCTCTTTGTGTCTCATTTACCCACTTGTTAAGTGGAGAAAATAGGTAATGATACTTATTTCAGAGGGTTTCTGGGATGTGATTAAATTGTTAAGTGTGTAAAGCACTCTATGTCTGATACATTTGACATGCTCCACACTGTTTTCTACTATTACTATTTTAATAAGATCACAATGGCAACAATAAGGATTCAGAGTGGGAAGAGACCCACAGGGACAGGTCCTTTCGGAAGCAATTGCAATCATGCAGATGAGAGATTGTGACCTTTCCCTGCTCACTGCACTCCAGACACTGTGGCCTCCTTCCTGTTCTCACCCTACCAAGCTCATTCCTACCTTTATCCTTTGTACTCAAAGTTCCTTCTACCCAGAATGTTCCTTCTGCCAGCTCTTTGCAAGGCTGTCTTCTCGTCACTCAGCATTCAGCTCATATATAGCCTTTTCAGAGAGATACTCCCTGAGCATGCTAGTTGAAATACCCCCTGTTCCTGATCATTCACTAATATATCAGTCTATTTTTCTTATCTTTTATGGAAGTCATTACTATCTGAAATGTTCCCTTGTATCTATTTGTTCATTTTCTTTTTCTTCCACTAGAGTGTAAGTTACCTTGTCTGTCTAGTGTTGCTAGAGCAGACCTGTTCATGGTAGTGCTCAATAAGTATTTCTCGAGTGAGTGAATGAGGAAGTGAAGTTGAGCTAAGGCGATGTACAGGGGGAGAAGCTAATCTATGTTGAGTCATCACTGGTATGACATACTTTTCATGCCTTGGAGGCAACACTATAAGTTGGTGGCCTCATCATAATATAAAGGAAAAAACGAGCTCAGAGACATTTGTACGAATTAGTCTTTCTACACATCATCCTTTTCTGACTGCATTAGAAAGTCTAGACGTGACGTGTGTGTAGATGGAGCCAGAATGCCTTGGAGAGTGAGAAGAGGCCAAGGAAGAAGCCCAGGTATGCTGAAATTTAAGACCAGAAGGAGGGAATTGAGTCCACTGAAGGGAACTAGAAGGAGCAACCAAAAAGTAGGAAGTACTGCAGGGGCAGGAGGTATCTTGGAAACCTGGGGAGAAGAGAGCTGTGAAGAATGAAGGAGGGGACCACAAACAGCAAGGGATTCAGTAGACAGCCCATTGAGGGGAGGACTGGGAGTTCCCATTAGATGTGGGTGGTGGAAGTTAATGTCTTTGGGGAGCACACTTCCAGTTTTACAGGCAGGGTAAGATATAGAGTATAAAAGCAAAGACTCTTAGTAGGAAAGGAAAATCATGAAATCATTGATAAGTAGCAGGGCTTGTGGAAGGGAGGATGTATTTGTTCCCTGGGGCTGCTGTAACAACGACCATAGACTGCATGGCTTTAAACAACAGGAATGTGTTCTCTCTCGGTCTGGGAGCTAGAAGGCCATGATCAAGGTGTCTGCCAAGTCGGTTCTGTCTGGAGGCTCTGAGAGAGAGCCCACTCTGTACCTAGCTCCTGGCTCCTGGCTCTTGGTGGCTGCCAGCAGTCCATGGCATTCCTTGGCTTGGGGCAGCAGAACCCCATGCTCTGCCTCTGTCTTCACAGGACTTTCTCCTCTGTGTGTCTTCTCATTTTCTCTCTTTTCTAAAAACATCCATCATTGGATTTAGGACCCACTCAAATCCAGGAGGATGTCATCATGAGATACTTAAGTTAATTATATCTTCCAAGACCCTATTTCCACATCAGGTCACAGTCATAGGTGCTGGGAGTTAAAGCTTGGACCTACATATTTGGGCCACTACACAATCCACAAGGTCGGTCTTTTTTTTTTTTTTTTTTTTTAGATGAGAAGGATTTATTCTAGGTTTTATGTGAGAAAGAAGTAATTTCCAGATCTAAACCCCTAGGGAGGCAAGAGTTGATGATTCTGATAGATGAATACAATCTAACAGGATGAGCTGTCTCCAGTTTTCTGCAACAGGATGTGTGAAGGTAAACAGAGTTAAAGGTGGGGAGCTGGATGTTGACAGATATCCTCCCTGATAACCATTATTGACTCTGTGAAATGGAAGGCAAGATTATCTGCTGATAGTGAAGAGGGAACTTGAGAAAAGTGGTGTGAAGGTTAGAAATAGCACCTGTGAGAACAGAAAAAAGACCAGGAACTCATAGGAGTATTAAGAGTCATTGAGTTCCCAGTTGACATGGGGCATACATTTGAGGTGGCACCAATTTTCAGGTGGCACCAATTCCAGTGATGCTGGAATCTGAGGACAGCAGCAAAGAAAGCAGTTGGTGGAAGTTCTTAGAAATGATGAATTGAGTGTGATTGCAAAAAGTAAAAGAACATACCAAGAGTAAGGAAAGAGGAGAACCCATTAGAGGTTTCATTAGACTGGAATGAGTGGGAGAGATGAATGGAGCAGGTCCATTTGAGGTAGAAAGGCAGGTATTACTGAACCAAGGTGGGGAGAGGGGTGGGGCAAGGATGGAAAAATGGGCTGGTGGGGGAGCTGGTGATGGATACGGAGGCCTGGCGTGCTGCAGTTCATGGGGTCGCAAAGAGTCGGACACGACTGAGCGACTGATCTGATCTGACACTTAGTGTCTCCAGATGTCTCAATTCCAGGTGATGTAAAGCCCAGACCTTGGGAACAGGTTGCTAAAATGAGGTGGTGGTAAAAAAAAAAAAAAAAAAATTAGAAATGAGGAAGTCAAAGAAATATTAGACCAGGGCATTTGGGTGCTGCAGGGGGTGGTGAGAGAACTATTCAGTGTGATGGCTAGTATTAATGAGTGCGATGTGAAAGAACTTCAGATCAGATCAGTCGCTCAGTCGTGTCCGACTCTTTGCGACCCCATGAATCGCAGCACACCAGGCCTCCCTGTCCATCACCAACTCCCGGAGGTCACTCAGACTCACATTCATCGAGTCAGTGATGCCATCCAGCCATCTCATCCTTTGTCATCCCCTTCTCCTCCTGCCCCCAATCCCTCCCAGCATCAGAGTCTTCAATGAGTCAACTCTTCACATGAGGTGGCCAAAATACTGGAGTTTCAGCTTTAGCATCATTCCTTCCAAAGAAATCCCAGGGCTGATCTCCTTCAGAATGGACCGGTTGGATCCCCTTGCAGTCCAAGGGACTCTCAAGAGTCTTCTCCAACACCACACTTCAAAAGCATCAATTCTTCGGCGCTCAGCCTTCTTCACAGTCCAGCTCTCACATCCATACATGACCACAGGAAAAACCATAGCCTTGACTAGGCGAACTTTTGTCGGCAAAGTAATGTCTCTGCTTTTGAATATGCTATCTAGGTTGGTCATAACTTTCCTTCCACAGAGTAAGCATCTTATAACTTCATGGCTGCAGTCACCATCTGTAGTGATTTTGGAGCCCAGAAAAATAAATTCTGACACTGTTTCCACTGTTTCCCCATCTATTTCCCATGAAGTGATGGGACCAGATGCCATGATCTTCGTTTTCTGAATGTTGAGCTTTAAGCCAACTTTTTCACTCTCCACTTTCACTTTCATCAAGAGGCTTTTTAGTTCCTCTTCACTTTCTGCCATAAGGGTGGTGTCATCGGCATATCTGAGGTTATTGATATTTCTCCCAGCAATCTTGATTCCAACTTGTGTTTCTTCCAGTCCAGCGTTTCTCATGATGTGCTCTGCATATAAGTTAAATAAACAGGGTGACAATATACAGCCTTGACGTACTCCTTTTCCTATTTGGAACCAGTCTGTTGTTCCATGTCCAGTTCTAACTGTTGCTTCCTGACCTGCATACAAATTTCTCAAGAGGCAGATCAGGTGGTCTGGTATTGCCATCTTTTTCAGAATTTTCCATAGTTTATTGTGATCCACACAGTCAAAGGCTTTGGCATAGTCAATAAAGCAGAAATAGATGTTTTTCTGGAACTCTCTTGCTTTTTCCATGATCCAGTGGATGTTGGCAATTGGATCTCTGGTTCCTCTGCCTTTTCTAAAACCAGCTTGAACATCAGGAAGTTCACGGTTCACATATTGCTGAAGCCTGGCTTGAAGAATTTTGAGCATTACTTTCCTAGCGTGTGAGATGAGTGCAATTGTGCGGTAGTTTGAGCATTCTTTGGCATTGCCTTTCTTTGGGATTGGAATGAAAACTGACCTTTTCCAATCCTGTGGCCACTGCTGAGTTTTCCAAATTTGTTGGCATATTGAGTGCAGCACTTTCACAGCATCGTCTTTCAGGATTTGGAATAGCTCAGCTGGAATTCCATCACCTCCACTATCTTTGTTCATAGTGATGCTTTCTAAGGCCCACTTGACTTCACATTCCAGGATGTCTGGCTCTAGGTCAGTGATCACACCATCGTGATTATCTGGGTCGTGAAGATCTTTTTTGTACAGTTCTTCTGTGTATTCTTCCCACCTCTTCTTAATATCTTCTGCTTCTGTTAGGTCCATACCATTTCTGTCCTTTATCGAGCCCATCTTTGCATGAAATGTTCCTTTGGTATCTCTGATTTTCTTGAAGAGATCCCTAGTCTTTCCCATTCTGTTGTTTTCCTCTATTTCTTTGCATTGATCGCTGAACTTCAGTCCTCACTAAATGTGGGCCACTGGCACAGAGGTTACTCCCAGCCCTAAACAGTGGGAGAAAGCAGGACGAGCACTCCTTTGCTTGGAGACAGCCAAGAAACAGATATTTATTGGTTGCTTTATTATGGAGTAGAGAAGATTCTTTCTCTTTCAGTGGTTTTTATACGCATCCAGTCTTCCAAACCTTGCCTACAATGTCTATGCTGGCAATTTTGGAGCACAGAACCCCTGGCTTAGCTAAATATACTGCCCTCCTAGAAACCCAGCTCTGGAAAGCAAGGTTTCTTTTTCCACATCCAGACTTGACTGTTTTTGACTTTCAAAGTCCTTAAATATTTGACAATTTATAAAATTATACAAGTTAGCTGGGAATAGATCTTTGGCAGAGCTCTGTACAAACTTCACATCCCTGGTTCCTTCAACCATTCTATGTTGAGTTTCTGGGGGTAAATCTATGGAAGTATTCTGGGACCCAAACTTATACATGGGTCTACTCTTCCCCTTTTCTGCTGTTGATTTCCTGAATGGCAATTGTTCATCTTTCACTAAAACTGACATACTTCTTCTTACAAGTCATGTAGGAATGAATTTCTTTTCAAACAGTTATTTGGAAATGAGCAACTGTAGACTGTTTCGTAGGCAACTCTTGGCTGAGGAGAGTAAAATCTTATGAGTGATAAGAATAAAGTATGTGAACTACTGTACTTTTGCCTGGAAAATACCATGGACGGAGGATCCTGGTAGGCTCCAATCCATGGGGTCGCTAAGAGTCGGACACGACTGAGCGACTTCACTTTCACTTTTCACTTTCATGCATTGGAGAAGGAAATGGCAACCCACTCCAGTGTTCTTGCCTGGAGAATCCCAGGGACGGGGGAGCCTGGTGAGCTTCCGTCTATGGGGTCGCACAGAGTCGGACACGACTGAAGCAACTTAGCAGTAGCAGCAGCAGCAAAGGTGATTAAAATTATTGCACATGAGAACCATTGGGATCAATTTTAAATAATTTTAAATTTTCATGAAAATATTTTAAAGGTGGTGATTTCTGAAATTGAAACATCAGCTGTTCACTTTAATTTGCAACTTTTTTAAATTAAATAAGAGGATAATTGAGAAATTGTATATTATTAAAGAAATAAAATTTTTCAGAGTTGGTCAGTGTCCTCAAAGACAAGCAGATAATGTGAGTTCTTACTGTACCTTTAAAAAATTTTTCCTTTAAACCTAGTCTTTTGGGACTTCCCTGGCAGTCCAGTAGTTAATACTTCACCTTCCTGCGCAGGGGGTGCAGGTGTTAGTTCCTGGTCGAGGAACTAAGATCCCATATACCTAGTGACCATTAAAAAAAAAAAATTGGGGAAAAAATAGGCAGTATTGTAATAAGTTCAATAAAGGCTTTAAAAAAAGTCTTTAAAAAACTCAACCCTTGTTAGTAAGATGTATATAGTCGTCTGTTCATCTTAGAATTTGGAGTCCAGAATATATTGTTATCAAAATCTATCTAGCAAGCTGTCAGTTCTTTTCCTTTTACTGGTTTACCTGAAGTAATCTCAAGAAAAATATGGAAAAAAAGCTTTTCTGTTGCTTTCTGAATCTTTTTCCAATGTCACGTGGAATAATATCTGATAACATGTAAACCAAAGCAATTTATAGAAACTAACAATATAAGCAAAGAAATCAAGAGCGTCCATGAGGCGACTACTTCCTATACTTGCTGAGTAATGGATGAAACTGTTAGAATTTACAGATGTCAAGTTGCTACTATATATAAAACACTTGAGAAGTATTAAGAGAGCAACCACATCCTTTTTGCTCAAGAGCTTATAGTCTAGTACAGAATTATAAGTGGCAAAAAGGTGACATGCATTATAAGAAGAAAACAAAGGAAGACTCAGAAGATCTGCCATAGAGGAAAGGAGAAATTTGAGCTGGTATCTGGACGTTCCCCTCACCTGTTCAGTAGAGGTAGGCATATTAAACCAAGACATCTACCAGTACCCATCAGACGGACATTTAGTAAAGTTCATGTTCATTCATTACATAAAGCATCAGCAAGTGACAATCTTTATGACAATTATGACAATCTTTACCTTGTCATAATTCTATTTTTCCCACTGTCATCTGTGCATGTATGTACATATGTATGTATGTATGTATCATGAAATGTTAAAAAAAAACATGTGCTTTCCATTCAGAGACACCTGTCTGGGCAAATTACTTAACTTTTCTAAGCCTCAGTTTTCTTGACCATAACCTTAGACAAGACAACCTTAGAACTGTTGACAGCCTTAGAATCCTCCACATAGGATTATTGTGACGATTAAATGAAATTGCACACCAGCAGCCATCTGGTAAGCATTCAATAAATGGCACTATTATATTTGCCGTTAGCGTGTTGTTTCTTATCAACACAATGAGATTTTGAGCTCCTTTAGGACAGGGACTGTTTATTT
The DNA here is from genome assembly GCA_935064755.1 of Tragelaphus eurycerus. NCBI lineage: Eukaryota > Metazoa > Chordata > Mammalia > Artiodactyla > Bovidae > Tragelaphus > Tragelaphus eurycerus. The sequence goes on from CAKXYN010000038.1 coordinate 12,770,258, forward strand.
TTCTTCTCTCATAACTTATTCCAAACAGCTATAGATTTCGAGTAAATACTTAATAGATGTACATTGTTTGGACTTTTAAACTCTGGAACATATTCCCTCTGAGACCCATGCAATCTGAGGATGAGCCATGCAGGGCGTCTTTTTCCATCACTGATTCTATGTTCTGACTTTAGCACTTATATGCCCATCAGGGGTCTTTCCAGAGGAACATGAAGTGATATGGCCTTTGTGACATGGGTGCCTTCGAGGGTGAGCCTTGTATCGCAGCAGTGTCTGGGAGGACTAACTCATCACTCACAGCTGGAAAGACGTAAACATTCCACACCATTGTTTGGCCACCCAGTGGCTGGTAGGTGACTATTTTTCTTCTCAAAATCTGTCATCACGCATGCAACCAGGCAAAGTATTTTAAGTTTATTTTGAAAGAACATGAAATCCTCAAGAATGCTGGTAAATGTGAGATATTTTTTCTTTAACCCAGTACCTCAGCACTAAAGAGACCTTTAACCAGCTTTTCCTTCTGAACAATGTTCAGCCATCTCCCAGTTTCTTAATTCATAATACTCATTTACCACCGTGCCAGTGCATAGTGAAAACAAGCAAAGATCATGTTGGCAATTGGCATGTTAGTTTTTAAAAATATATTGCACTTGTGTTCTACTGTGCTTTGAATTGCAACAAAAGAAGATGTCGTTAGTGATCGTTACCATTCCAGCAGGAGCCTGGGTTTCTCACCCCAAATTATGTAACACTGAACTGCCAGAGAACTATGCAGGAGACCCTTGGAATTCACAGATTTAACACTCTGGGTTTTGAATATTTGCAATCGACCATGAAGGTTTGTGATGTGTTAATTGGCAGTTTTTCTGAGGTTCAAATTCGAATCACATGTACTTTGAAGCCAGTGTTGGGGGTGATTGAGGAGCTAGTAAGCTAAACTCATTGGCCACTGCAACCTTCTCCAGTCACTTTTTTCTTCTCTACTCCTGACCTAGGCAGTAACTCTTGGGGTGATTAAAAACTTGGTTTTAGTGAAAAAGAGAATTAGTCATCATATGAAAGATAAAGTGAATGAATCTTTCAAAAGTTGCCTGGTTGCAGAAGATGATATGTTTTGGGAATAAATATGTGTCAAAAACAAACAAACAAGAAACCCAAATTAATTCTTTAAAACATGAGGAACCTGTGCAAAAATCTTCATATTCACAGATTTGGAGGATTTATTTATTTATTTATTTATTTTGGTGTGTCTTAGGATTTATCCCTTGCAAATATCAAGGATTTCAAAACATTAAGTTTGGAAGGTCTGGATGAGATTTTAAAATACTAAAAACAATTCCCTTGCTTTGCTTCTGGTACAGTTGAAATATGAGTGCTGAGTGCCAGGCCACAAGAGTTCTCTCTCTTTTCACAGCTCACAAAGGCTCTCAGTGGCATGACTTGCTCCTGAAGGAGCCCAGGCAGCATGTGAGCCTTGCTTTGTGGCCAGAGTGTGGCCTTGAAGTGGCACGTTCTGTGAAATGTTAGGGTTTTACAAGCTCTCCCTTCACCTGGCTCCAAGGAAAGTGGTCCCCACCTGATGCTGCTTGCGGATTCAGACACCAGCGCATCAGTCAACAGCTCTTACCTGAGGATGACGAGGCCACTGGGCCCAAACACCACACTGTGTGTAATAAACTGTTCTCTGCTAGGTCACATCAGTCGTATCCGACTCTGTGCGACCCCATAGACGGCAGCCCACCAGGCTACCCCGTCCCTGGGATTCTCCAGGCAAGAACACTGGAGTGGGTTGCCATTTCCTTCTCCAATGCATGAGAGTGAAAAGTGAAAGGGAAGTCACTCAGTCGTGTCCGACGATTTAAAGCACTCTTAGCGACCCCATGGACTGCAGCCCACCAGGCTCCTCCATCAATGGGATTTTCCAGGCAAGAGTGCTGGAGTGGGGTGCCATTGCCTTCTCCGAAACTGTTCTCTGGTACCCTGCAAAATAAGACAAAGATTTTGGTAAAGCTTAAATGTATTCAATTTTAAAAGGATATCCTTTATTAATATTTTTATGTTAAAATGTTCTTTTTTAATAAAATGATAGAGATGGTAGATTTTTTTTAGGTTTCTTACTCAGCATGATTGAAAGTTGGCAGTTTTATCTGAGTCCCTGAACATTTTTTGAAATCTTACTTATCTGGGAAACCCAAAAGGCTAAATCTGGTTCTAAGGTTTATCAAGGAGGAAACTTCTCTAGAGAGCACAAGTTTTTCTTCTCAATCAGGAATAGATTGTATAGATCCGGAATAGAATGTACAGCCTCTGGGCTTTCTGCGCAAGAGCATCTGAGTCTTTAGGTCACACCTGAATCCAAGTCTTCTGTGCAGTATTTCATTGCTACTCAAGCTATTAGACCAGCTGTGTTTACTTATCTTGAGCCATTCAGAGTGAGTGATCTTTGTTCTGATAACAATGGAAGGAGTTGTACTTTGAATTCATAAACTGCATCAAAAAAAAAAAAAAATTCATTCTTGGCTATCATCCAAAAATGACAATTGCAAAAAATAAGATTGAATCAGTGATTTATTTTTGTATATTTTCTTTTTTTGTTGTTTTGGTTGTAGTGTTTCTGTTTTTGTAGAACTCGTATAGTACTCAAAAAATGGTGAGATTTACAAATTAAGCAAAATTTTAGGTAGTAATTTTTTTTAAGTTTATTAAAGATTTAAATATAGCAGCAGACTGAAAACCAGATGGGCTGTCAGATAGCAAAACTTGAGCTAACAAGAGATTATTTTTGAAGACCTACATCTTCACCTGTTGTTTATCACAGTGGAATGTTGACATATCAGTTACTGCTCTGTGAAGTCAGAATCTGGCACCTTAGACCTGATCCCCAATAAGGGCCTTTAAGTTTAAATTTGAGCATAAGGTGGACAGCAGAACATAAGGTAAACAGCATCTAAATAAAACAGATATGCAGAAAGTGAAAAGAGTTTCAGGAGAAATAGAATATAGCCAACCAATTCTTAAGACTGATTATATATATAATATAATTACATATGGCAAAATGAAACACAAGCAAATCTGCCTATCCTCCCAGTAAAGGCAAGGTAAGTGGGAAAGACATAAGTCAAATCTGATTTCCTCATAGAAACTGTTATAATAGGGGATTATATGCCTCACCAAGAGCCTGAGGCTTGAAGTTTTCTAGAAATCACCACAAATCATAAATAATCAACAACAAATGCTGTGTATACATGGTGTAATGCTTTCTGAAATAGATATAAACCAAGCAGGGCAATCCTTCAGGTCCCAGGCATAGAGACAAGCTCTGTCTGGACCAGAGGCCCTTGACTTGGAGGAGGATGGATTCTAGACAACTCTCTGAACACATGTAGCTGCTGTGTTCAGAGACAGTCTCTGACCCGACAGGAAATATAGATTTTTCATTCTTTAAACAAGGCACCATGCCAGGCCCTTTGAGGATGAGACACTAAATAAGATAGAAGACAATGGTGGCCCCAGAGAAAAGTCTGAGAGAGAGAAGTCTCCATTAAAGAGATGTAAACATAACAAGGAGAGAAGTCTCCATTAAAGAGATGTAAACATAACAAGGAGATCCAACCAGTCCATTGTGAAGGAGATCAGCCCTGGGATTTCTTTGGAAGGAATGATGCTAAAGCTGAAACTCCAATACTTTGGCCACCTCATGCGAAGAGTTGACTCATTCTGGAGAAGACTCTGATGCTGGGAGGGATTGAGGGCAAGAGGAGAAGGGGACGACAGAGGATGAGATGGCTGGATGGCATCACTGACTCGATGGATGTGAGTCTCAGTGACCTCCGAGAGCTGGTGATGGACAGGGAGGCCTGACGTGCTGCGATTCATGGGGTCGCAAAGAGTGAGACAAGACTGAGAGACTGATCTGAAATATAACAATGACACAGCAGTTTACATATTTCTGTGCCACTTGCGGTTTTCTGCTGAGAGATGTATTCAGTTTCTTCACCATGAATTCTATTTTTGTGGGGGAAAAAATGGGTCTACATATTTTGAAAAGAATTTTAAACTACTAAGGAAAGTTTAAAAATCTTCATATACTCTTGGGAGAAGTAATATGTAAACATGGATCATCCAAAGATAATTGCCATCTTTGTTAATAAGTATTTGGATAATATGGAAATAATGTGATGAGAGCAGTTCTCCTTGGGATTTTTAGAAATTTAACTCTGTTTTGTTACCACTGGTGTTTTATTTTAAAATACTTTTCCAATGTTGATAGATGAAAAAATTTCCAAATTATGAAATGACCTTCAAAAACGTATACAGTTTCAACAACAGTAATACTTGAAGGGCAATGGAAAACTCCTTTAAAGAATAATAATAACAAATAAATAAAGGCGGCAAGAAGAAAACTTTTTGGCGGTAATGGATATGTTTATGGCATAGATTGTAGAGATGGTTTCATGGCTGTATACTTGTCTCCAGACTTGCTGAACATGTACAGCTTTCTGTATGTTGATCATACCTCAATAAAGTGGTTTTAAAAAAAGGAAAGAGAAAATAAAACGTCTTTAAAAACAATCTCTTCCCTTTGTGAGGATACTGAAGAGAGAGGGAGAAATATGCCTGCCTAAGGCAGAGAAACCAGAGATCAAATTGCCAACATCCGCTGGATCATGGAAAAAGCAAGAGAGTTCCAGAAAAACATCTATTTCTGCTTTACTGACTATGCCAAAGCCTTTGACTGTGTGGATCACAATAAACTGTGGAAAATTCTGAAAGAGATGGAAATACCAGACCACCTGATCTGCCTCTTGAGAAACCTGTATGCAGGTCAGGAAGCAACAGTTAGAACTGGACATGGAACAACAGACTGTTTCCAAATAGGAAAAGGAGTACGTCAAGGCTGTATATTGTCACCCTGTTTATTTAACTTATATGCAGAGTACATCATGAGAAACGGTGGGATGGAAGATGCACAAACTGTAATCAAGATTGCCAGGAGAAATATCAATAACCTCAGATATGCAGAAGTGGCATTTCTGCCTTATGGCAGAAAGTGAAGAGGATCTAAAAAGCCTCTTGATGAAAGTGAAAGAGGAGAGTGGAAAAAGTTGGCTTAAAGCTCAACATTCAGAAAACGAAGATCATGGCATCTGGTCCCATCACTTCATGGGAAATAGATGGGGAAACAGTGGAAACAGTGTCAGACTTTATTTTTCTGGGCTCCAAAATCACTGCAGATGGTGACTGCAGCCATGAAATTAAAAGACGCTTACTCCTTGGAAGGAAAGTTATGACCAACCTAGATAGCATATTCAAAAGCAGAGACATTACTTTGCCGACAAAGGTTCATCTAGTCAAGGCTATGGTTTTCCTGTGATCATGTATGGATGTGAGAGCTGGACTGTGAAGAAGGCTGAGCGCCGAAGAATTGATGCTTTTGAACTGTGGTGTTGGAGAAGACTCTTGAGAGTCCCTTGAACTGCAAGGAGATCCAGCCAATCCATCCTAAAGGAGATCAGTCCTGGGTGTTCATTGGAAGGACTGATGCTAAAGCTGAAACTCCAATACTTTGTCCACCTCATGCGAAGAGTTGACTCATTGGAAAAGAGTCAGCATCCCTCTGATGCTGGGAGGGATTGGGGGCAGGGGAAGGGGACGACAGAGGATGAAATGGTTGGATGGCATCACTGACTCAATGGACATGAGTTTGAGTGAACTCTGGGAGTTGGTGATGGAGAGGGAGGCCTGGTGTGCTGCAATTCATGGGATTGCAAAGAGTCGGACACAACTAAGGGACTGAACTGAACTGAACTGAACAATTGCCAGGGAGAGTAAAAATTTGTAATTGTTGGAAGTGTGATAGAAATGTTAACTAGAACCAAGAAAGAAAATGAAGACAAAGGAATCTTGAATTACATTATCTAAAGAGCCCCTCTGTTACACTTCCAAGTAAATCTGTTTTATCCAGACATTTAGTAACACCCTATCATCATGTTCCCCTTATCCTCAGCTGCAACAATGCCAGGGGACATCACATCAAGTGATACCACATTGCTTTGTGAAGAAATATAAAGAAAATCTAGCAGGTAGGTTTTTATCACCTGAAGCAATCATAATACCTTGTTGTTTTAAGGTCCTGTCCAACTAAGTCCTGTCCAGCTCTTTGCAACCCCATGGACTGTAGCCCACTAGACTGTTCTGTCCATTGAATTCTCCAGGCAAGAATACAGGAGTGGGTTGCCATTTCCTTCTCCAGGAGATCTTCCTGACCCAGGGATTGAGCTTGCATCTCTGCCATCAGCAGGCAGATTCTTTACCACTGAGCTATCTGGGAAGCCCAATTATAATACTAGCTACTGTTTGCTGGGTACTTCCCCAGGCATGATGCTAGGCTTGTCCTTTCATGATCCATTTGCCTTCTAAACAATATTGTCTTCATATCTTCTACATATGGTTTCTATTTATCTCACTTTGCAGACATGGAAGCTAAAATTTAGAGCAGTTAAGTGACCTTCCCATTATCATAGAATCTGGAAAGATTTGAACCCAGGTCTGTCTGAAAGCAGCTTTTGGTCAACTGAGAGCAATTTGTGTCTCCTTGCCACAGCCAGAGGGACTAGGGGTGCTAGGCTTCCCTGGTGGCTCAGAGGGTAAAGAATCTGCCTACAGTGAGGGAGACCTGGGTTCGATCCCCAAGCTAGGAAGATCCCCTGGAGAGGGGACTGGCTACCCACTCCAGTATTTGCCTGGAGAATTCCATGGACAGAGGAGCTTGGCGGTCTACATACAGTCCATGGGGTCACAAAGAGTCAGCAGACACGACTGAGCAACTAACAGAGATGCCACAGCCACAATTAGAATGCTTGGGAAAGTCAAAAACAGTGACTGTGAAGTCAGAATAAAAGTCAGGCAGTGCTACTCTAAAAAACAGGGGGTAGACATTAAGATCATTTTAATCATTAATTCCTTAAAATTAATTAACTGGTAGTTAAACCCGAGTCAGTTTACTGATTCGGGTTTTCTCTTGGTGTTTTAAAGCCGACGGCACTAACAGGAAAAGATGTGATTGCTTCTCTCCTGGTTCATTTGGCCCCTAACACTGATGTTAGGTGCATCTCTCTTGCTCATTCTCACCCTGAGGCTGGCTCCTTTTCACCACCTTCTCTAGGTCAACAGCTTATTGGGCCCTTCCTTCTCTGATGCTTAAAATACAAAGCCCATCCCAAATGCACTGAAGCCATTCAACAAAGGCTGTTGCTGGTGGGTGATTCCAGGGCCAGAGAAAGGTGAACAGTCAGCTGGAATCTTGAAAATTCTTAGAGTGCAGCTCTGCAGGCAGCTACATGTTTTTCCACACTGCAGATTTCAGAGAAACAGTGCCACGGTAGTGGGTCCAGATGTGCGTCAGGATTACAGCCACTTCATTTCAGACATATCTGCAGCACCAGATGTCCAGTAAAAAAGGGTTAAAACTTCAGATCCCAAGCCTGTTTTGCCACCTCCTCACAAAGTGCCCTGGCGAGACAATCCTTTGTGATTACTTCATTATTCATCACCTCCCAGCAGATACCAGCGGGCTTGATTTGCTGGGCTAGAAATCCTTGTGGGTGTCATGTGTCAGCTAAACAGGCTTAGTTACAATAGAGCCTGATTAGTTTTCACCTTGGCCTCATAAAATGTGGCATATGTATTAGCATAATGGATTAGGAGGAAAAGAGCATTCCCTGCAAGAAGTGAGTAAGTGCAGCCCTGGGATTCACACATTTGATCTTGGGTATATTTGACTCACTCTAACTTTTCAAGATTTGATGGCTCCTTTTTCTCCTAAAAACAAAACAAAACTAGTTTCAGATTCTCACACTTTTTACTTTTATACTGATTTTCCCAAAGTTCCACACAGAATTTATAGATTTGATCATCATAGTTTCTAAGGCAAATTGTAATACCACAATCTACTGCTTACTCTAAGAAGAGGCACTCCTGGACATAGACTTTAAGTTTCATGTACATGCAACCATCCTGGGAGTTTGGAAGAAAATCAGAATAATCACTCTCAGTTGGTTTATGCAGGTCCCACATGCAGATGTAGAACTTTTTTCTGGCCAGAATACAGCATGGTAACATTTTTGCTTCCAAGTCCATTCCATTTTTTTAATACTACCTGTATAAAAGCCATTTTACTAAAGCATTATAAGATACAACAGATAGATTTTTTTAAAATTCCTAATCTAGGAATATTAATTCCACTGAAAGGTTAACAAGCACAAGAATCACTGAATTTAAAACAATAAAATTAGAAAGAAAGCTTGGAGACCAAAAGAAAGAACCTAATATTTAAGTGTCTCTAGAATTTGAGATTCTCCAATATGCCTGATGTTTTGTTATATTTGTTTATACTTATAACAATATATGGGGAAGGCAATGGCACCCCACCCCAGTACTTTTGCCTGGAAAATCCCGTGGACGGAGGATCCTGGTAGGCTCCAGTCCATGGGGTCGCTAAGAGTCGGACACGACTGAGTGACTTCACTTTCATTTTTCTCTTTCATGCATTGGAGAAGGAAATGGCAACCCACTCCAGTGTTCTTGCCTGGAGAATCCCAGGGACGGGGGAGCCTGGTGAGCTTCCGTCTATGGGGTCGCACAGAGTCGGACACGACTGAAGCGACTTAGCAGCAGCAGCATAACAATATAAGTGGTAGCTATATCATCAGAAGGGCTTCCCAAGTGGCATAGTGATAAAGAATCTGCCTACCTGTGCAGGAAACACAAGAGATGCAGGTTCAATCCCTGGGTCAGGAAGATTCCCTGGAGTAGGAAATGGTAACCCACCCCAATATTCCAGCCTGGAAAATCCCATGGACAGAGGTGCCTGGCAGGCTACAGTCCATGGGGTCACAAAGAGTCAGACACAAGTGAGCATAGCACGCACGTGAGCGTGTGTGTGTGTGCGCGTGCACACACACACACAATACATGCATACCATTAGAAATATAAATATCATCACCCAGTATTGGCATGTTGAAGGCATAGACTCCCATTCACAGATGCCTACTTGCTGCCACACACTATGCTGAATGCATTGTGTGCTTTATTTCATATAATCCTCATGCCAATCCTACAAGGTCCCTCTTGTTGTTGTTGTTTATTCACTCAGTTGTGTCCGACTCTTTCACAACCCCGTGGACTGTAGCCCACTAGGCTCCCCTGTCCATGGGATTCTCTAGGCAAGAATATTGGAGTGGGTTGCCATTTCCTTCTCCAGGGGATCTTCCTGACTCAGGAATTGAACCCACATCTCCTACAGGTGGAATCTTTACCGCTGAGCCACTGGGGCTTCCCCCAAGGTCGCAGTTAGAGATGAGGAAATTCAGTTTGAAGACTATATAACTTGCCCACAGAGTAAGTGACAGAACCTGGAGTCAATCTCTGGTTGGTATGACTCCAAGGCCTGATCCTGTACAACAGACACTGAAATGTGGACTCACTGAAGTCAAGTCAACATGTGGGTATCTCAGAGAGTCTGGGGCAGGCAGAGGGAGCAAAGATTCAGAGGATGGAAAGCCCGGAGTAGATTCAAGGAACACATAACAGCCCACTCTGGGTCAGAGCTTGTGAAGACAAGCAATAGGAGATACACTAGAAAAGGGCTTAGACCAAATCAGGAAGGTTGCAGAACCCAAAGTGAGAATGGGCCCTTCCTGTGGTCAGCAATACTTAGCCATAAAAGGCTTTTGAGGAGGAGAGCAACAGGACCAGATCTGTACTTTAGGAACATTAGTCTGAAAGAAATGTACAGTTCAGACCAATATCTTTCACTTTTCTTTGATCACAACCCATAGTAAGAAATACATTTAGTATTGCAACCTAGTGCATGTATATTTAAAACATATTTTAAAATGAAGCAAAATTGTGTTAAGATAAATATCTTTACCATATGCAAAACACTGACACTTTCTATTCTGTTATATTATATTCTTTGTTTCTTTTTTAAAAAAATAGTACTAGTTGTAATTGATTTTCATAACTCAGCAACGGGTTACAACTCACAGTAAGAAAAACAAGGGTTTAGATCATAGTTGGGAGAGATGGAACAAGGTGGGGAAACAGATGACAAATTCTGGCAGGAGTGGAGGCTAGACCCAGGGAAATGGGAGGGGCACCTAAAAAAAGATATTTCAGAAGGGAATGACTTGGCAATTCAAGAGGCTCTGAGGCTGCTGATCATGAACAGAAGTTGAAAAGATGGATGGAGAAACTGGCTTTGTGTGGGATGAGAGTTTGATTTTGGATGTGCTGAGTTTCAGGTTCCAGGAGGTATCAAGCAGACAATTGAGTAAGAACCTATAGGCCAGGAGAGACTTTTAGGCTAGAGTATCCTATATTGAATGTTGTATGTTGAGTTTTATGTATCAAGTGTGGTATTTTGAGTCTTCTGTATTGAACATTGTATAATGAGTATTCTGTAGTGAATGTTGTGTATTGAGTATTGTGTATTGCCATCTGTACAGAGGAGCAGTTAAAGCTGAAGAGAGTAAATAGGGCTTCCCTGCTGGCTCAGTGGTAAAGAATCATTCTGCCAATGCAGGAGACACGGGTGCAATCCCTGACCCAGGAAGATTCCACATGCCGAGGGGCAACTAAACCCATGCAGCACAACTACTGTGCTTAGGCTCTAGAGCCCGAGACCTGCAACTGCTGAGCCCATGTGGACCCGAGAGCCTGTGCTTTACAACTAGAGAAGCCACTGCAATGAGAAACTCATGCACCACCACTAGAGAAGCAACTAGAGAAACGGCAACTAGAGAAAAATCCACGAAGCAACAAAGACCCAGCACAGCCAAAAGTACATAAATAAAAATAAACGTTCAAAAGAGAGAGAGAGAGAGAGAGAGTAAATAATATCCAAGTGAGAGAAGGGAGAAGTCCAAGGACAGACCCTTTTGAGCACATATGTTTGGGGAGTAGCAGCGGAAAAGGATACACAAGAGGAACCAGAAAAGTCTAAACACAGGAAGAAAACTCAGACATTGCAGTCGGTAACTTCTTCCTGTTTTAGTTTTTTTTTCTCTTTTCTAGTAGTCTGAGCTTTGACAGGCCACAGCAGACTGGACCCAAACAGTAAAGGATGATGAACAAAGTTGGCTTCTACTCTCTTGCCTCTAACAGCGAAATCTTTGGTACTTGTACTTTTCCTTCAGCCCTCGGGTTCTAGTCATCTTCTGCTGTGGAACAAATTATTCCAAAACATTGGGGCTTAAAACAACCATGATATTTTCTTCGACCTTTTGCGAGCCATGAGTTTGAGAAGGATCCACCTGATTAACTGAGGGTGGGAGCTAGATGATTCTTTCCAAGATGGTTTATTCACTGGCAGGTCTGGTACCTCAGCATTTAACTCTCTCCACATGGGGTCTCATCCTCCAGGACCTCTCCTCAGAGCACTGTGGCCTCAAGTCATCAGACTTCTGACATGACAACGCAAGGTACCGAGAGCAACCATTTCAAAATACAGGAAGGGGAAGCTTTTAGTTGAATAAAGCCTGGGCTCCCAAGCTGGTGCAACATCACTTCTACCATGTTATATTGGTCACAGTAGTCACAGAACCCACCCGGACTGAAAGAGGAGGGACACAGACCCTCCTACTCAACTAGTTCCAAAAGTCTGTACAAAGGGTCTCAAATGTGCTTAAGAGCAAGATGGCCAGTTACTTTGTGGCCCACCACATTCTCCCTTTCTTCTTCAGGTTCCCTGCAACATGCAAAACCATGTGCGATGGCTTGTCACAGACCCTACAAGGGGGCCTGCCATCAAAACATCAGCAGCATTGTCGCCCATTACTGAGGAAGCTCTGGTCTCGGTCGCCCCTGCTGGCGGAGTGCTTTGTGTTAGGCCACTACCTCAATTATTAGGGCTCCAGATATATCATAGCCATGCTGGGTCCTGTGCCAGAGGAGTGCTCGTGCGTGTGTGTGTGTGTTGGAGTGTGCATCTGGAATCACTTTTGTTATTAATACTGTTACCTTGTTCTCCAAGCAGTGCAGCTCATGGACATTGTATATGAAAACCACTCTTCTTGGACTAACTTTTTTCCCATCATTTAATAGGAGTTCCCAGGACTCACCCCCAGTTCCTACCAGGGGCTGAGCCTGGGAAGCAATCTCAATGAGAGACAGCACTGACCCAGGCTGGGGCATTGTTATTGGGCCAGGCGAAGGTTCCTAGGTGGCTGCTCCCTTGGGATGCCTTCAGTCCTTAGAGGCTCCACCGTGTCTATGGTAGTGAATGTGATGGGGTTTCTTTTTCTGATCTCAATATGCCCCACTGTGTCTGGCTCCTACGTGAGCACCACTTTGAATCACTTTGACCACACCCCAACAGTGAGCATAGACTATTTCAAGCTTGCCACTCCTACCCAAGTACCTGAGGCGATCTAGCAAGCATTTCTTATCCAGCACAAACAGCTCAAAGTTCTTCCTGGTCTCACCTCCAGTGGGGAATGACTAAGAGACACATAGTTCTCATTGAAAGCATTCATCACCTTTCTAATAAATCAGTTATTTGTTAATAACAGAATATCCTCTCCCTCCCAATGGACTATAAACCCTACAAGGGCAGGGGAAAAGCTCCTGTGATTCACCTCAGTATCTCCAGCACCACCCGAGCACAGCTTAGCAACACTCAATAAATATTTGTCACATGAACAAAAGAACGACTGAGTGAATGAACAAAAAAATAAATGAATGTTCTCTCTGTCCTAAATATTTGCAGAGAAAAACCCAGGCCTGGGCCTCCGCAGTCCTAATTCCATCTCATCCTAGAATCAGTATGCCCATTTTTTACTCTATGTTTGGAAGCCTATATTGAATATAATTTAATTAGCATGTCTCCCTTGTTTTATAACATTACAGTGTTACTTTTTAAAATTCCCAGATCTAATCTCTTTGCTTTGCATGGTTTAATGCAGGCTTTTAAAACTTAGACAGAGATAATTATCACGTGGTGTTCAGCTTATAGTAAGTTATAAACTCGTGTGTTTGCATTCACGTAACTATGAGGGTCTATGTAATTTAGGTAATGGGTTTATTTTGGCTACATTGTCTAAGTATGTTGGATTAATTCAGTGACATATTCTTAAACTCTACTTTATGCTACAGAGATGCAGTAATACTAACATTTATTAAGGGCTTACCATGAACCAGGCAAAGGTGTAAGCTCTTTATAAACATTATCTCAATCTCCATACCAGCTCAGCGAGACCAGAATAACATCTCATTTTACAGATGAAGAAGCTAAAGCTTAGAAAGATCCATGTCAAGGTTACACAGCTGCCAAGTATCAGAGCTAGTATTTGAACTAGGACCCTGTTACAAACTTTAAATGCTTGATAACCACATGTTAGATTAGAGTTGATTAGAGTTGAGACTTTTCAAACTGAGATGAGTCTGCAATATTCATGGAAGTCTGAGCTTCCTAAGTACCCCCTTGATTGTGGTGTTACACATGTAGTTTCACATTCTGCCTGTGTGTGTGACTTAGAATAAGCCTCAGAGCTGCCCTTCCCAGGACAGAGACCCAGTTTCCGTTGAGGGCCAGGCCAGGCGAGCAATCTTCAGTGAAAGGCAGCACTCTGACCCAGGACCACTCTCTCTCCTCCACTGGTACTGCTAACTGGGCTCCATTTCTTCAGCTGGTAAAAATGGAATTAAGAAAATCGAGTCTCTTACCATGAAAAATAGATGACATAATATGTATAAAATTACTAACTCAGTGCCTGATATGTAGTAAGCCCTCCAATATGAATTTGTATTAATAGTATCATTTTTACTATTGAGATAACAGTTTTCTGAATCTATTCTGTACTGTCACTGGCAGAGAGAGCACATTGGTTCTGTAAGAAGTCTAACTAGCTGTTGCCTTTGCTAAGTTTCTCATGATACCTTCTTGCACATGCAAATACAGCTTTCATGTTATTGAAATCTACCTATAATCCCCTATGATACCTACATTTTGACAATAAAAATGAGCAGATTTGAGCTATACATTTTCTTCTCTCTTATCTATATGTCATTTTTTTTCATCTTTTTAAAAATATTTATTTATTTATTTTATTTTGGGCTGTTTTGGGTCTTAGTCGCTGCATGTGGGATCGATCATGACAACATACAGCCTCTTTGTTTCATCATGAGGGCTTCTGTCTGGTTGTGGCGCGTGGGCTCAGTAGTTGCAGCACTTGAGCTCAGTTGCCCCACAGCGTGTGGGGTCCTAGTTCCCTGACCAGGGATTGAACCCGTGTCCCTTGCACTGCAATGCAGATTCTTAACCACTGGACCACCAGAGAAGTCCCCATATGCCATTTTTAAGTGATAGTGTAAACAGACATCAGGCAGTAGGAAGAACAAAAAGAAAACAACAACAAAAATCCTAAAAAGTATCCATACAAGAGGAATAGTTAGCACCTAATAACCAGAATTCACTATATCCTTGAATCCTGATCTGTTATGCATCGATCTGTATATCTTTGTAGCTAACTGGGTAATCTGATCAAACTACTAAATGCTGTTGTAGTTCATATTTTCACATATCATTTCTATTTCTGTAGATCAATCCAATTCTAACCGTTAAGTCAGTCTTGCAAACATACCCTAATGTTGGTATATCAGAAGAGTGATTCACAAACTAAGCTCTTAAACTGGCTCCTTTCCAATCAGCTGAGAGTCAGTTAAGATTATTGGTTTGTTCCTTTATTTACACAATACAGCTTATGATCTCCATGAACATTTGTGCAGATTAACTGATTTTCAATAGTTGTTGCAAATCATTTTAAAATACTCATTAGCAGGCTGTACAACTTGATTGGGTCAGCTTTAAACTAAGCCAACTCTATAAAGAGAGTAGCAGATATTTTCCTGGTTTGCCTCTCTTGAGAGAGAGGCACAGAGTCGCTGCACCTTCAAGGAAGCTGTCTAAAGTGAATGCTGTCCTGAAGACATGTCTGGCACAAGGCAGGACACTAATGTGATATGTGCTCAATAGGAGAACAAAAAAAGGATGAGAGAGAGTAGCAAAGTCACACCCTGTGGGCTGGCCGTGCCAACCTAAGCAAGAGAAAAATGCTTCAAGGCTTCTGTTTGGATGCACAAACTGAATGGTGACATGGCATATCTAACCTTTCAGAAGATGATGGCAAGGGCCAGAGCCGAGCCCCAGAAAAGCCCGAGATGAAGGGGAAGAGGAACATCTCTGTGGCTGTAATTAAAGAGATGCCTTTAAGCCTGGTCTAGACATCTAGTTGGTTTTCAAGGAACAGACTCTGCAGTCTCTAAGAATGTGCCAGCAACTTTGGCAGCAATGAAAAATAATGAGGCAGAAAACATTTAATACCTTTTTTTTTCTCTTTTCCTTTCTTTTCTGTCTCTTCTTTCTTTCTTTCTTTTTTTCTCCCCCTTCATTTCTCATCTCTGTGATTCTCCAGAAGTGTTTTCTCCTACACACACACCCTGGCATTCCATGTCATTAGTAGGTATGGAAATGAGAGAGGGAGTTAGACGGGAGATGAAGACATTTTCAAAAATTAACGAGATTTAAATGGGTTGGTGATATAACTTCAAAGTACATAAAACATGAATTGACAGACCTTAAAGGAGAAATAGATAAATCCACGATCATAGATATTTTCACATTTTTTTTCCTTTGGCTCTGCTGGGTCTTTGTTTCAGCATGCTCTGGCTGTGGCACATAGGCTTCTCTAGTTGTGATGCATGGACTTAGTTGTCCTGAGGAATGAGGGATCTTAGCTGCCCCCTGCCCCCTGGGGATTGAACTCGTGTCCCATGCATTGGAAGGTGGATTCCTAACCACTGGACCACCAGGGAATTAGAAACAATTTTAAAACACTTTTCTGAATGACTGGTATAATTAGTCACAAAAAGTTTAAATGAAATAGTCACCAGCAGAACCAGTGGCTTATAAATGAGATAAAATATCGTGAACCTCAGTTCAGTTCAGTTCAGTCGCTCAGTTGTGTCCGACTCGTTGCAACCCCATGAACCAGTAATTATTTAGTCGGACTTCCCGGCTGGCTCAGCAGTAAAAAATCCACCTGCCAGTGCAGGAGACATGGGTTCAATTCCTGGGTCAGGAAGATCTCCTAGAGAAGGAAATGGCAACCCACTCCAGTATTATTGCCTGGGAAATCCCATGGGCAGAGGAGCCTGGTGGGCTACAGTCCCCGGGGTCGCCAGAGAGTTGGACACGACTTAGCGACTAAACAATAACAGCAAAGTAGTTCGTCATGCCTAGTAAACTGTGAATTGGGCTGACTTGGCCATGGCTTGAGATTATGTGGAACAAGCATTGAGAAGGGTCCATCACCGGGGAGGCAGCCTTTGCCGCCCTGGATGTAGTGTCCACATCTCCCGGATACATCACTGGTGCACGAGTCCTCAGTAAGTGGCCAGTGAACAGCCAGGTTCTATCCTCACTCATCCAGGTTGAACACATGCCTGGAAAGAAGTCCACTGAATTATTTACTGAAATGATGTAAGGAAGAAATTTCCCAGGCACTCAGCAATTTACTTTTGTAACCGCTCTGCTGCTGCTGCTTAGTCGCTTCAGTTGTGTCCAACTCTGTGCAACCCCTATGGACTGCAGCCCCGCCAGGCTCCTCTGTCGTGGGATTCTCTAGGCAAGAATACTAGAGTGGGTTGCCGTGCTCTCCTCCAGGGGATCTTCCCTGTCCAGGAATTGAGCCTGGGTCTCCTGCATTGCAGGCAGATTCACTACTGCTGAGCCACTAGTCACTGTCATCTGGAGATGAGACTTATATGCTGTGAGAGGGAAATGAGCAATCTTTTTTTACCTGTATTAACCGAGTTGCTCTTTGATCCTGGCCTTTCCCCCTCTGGGATGTGATTTTCTCCCTGTAAGACATAAATGAGGTCATCTTAAACCAAACTGCAGAGAGAGATCATGAGGGCTATGGGGGCTCACTTGGAGCCGAGGGGTTATGTCAGCAGCGTGAAACATTTAGAGCCTATCTGTGGAGTGTTTTAGGAAATCAGGGAGATTGAAGACAGGAGTAAGCATTTCCATGTCAGCACAACAAAATGTCCTTCTAAGAACTCTGAAATGGAGATGATGTTTACAAGGAAAGGGTCTCCTGCCTTTCTGAGAAGGAAATTAGATATGCATTTTAAAATACTTTCCCTGGATTTAGATGGCAACCTTACTTTCATACAAAAGAGGCTGAGAGTAGGAAGGCTGCCCTCACCAAAGTGCATGTTCAGAGGAAAAAGAAAACATTTCTGAAGGGATCTGTAAGGCAGGCCTGCTGGGGCAGGTTTCCACTCAAAGGGATCTTTGCAGGGTTTTCAAAAAAAAAATCCTACAGGAGCTGCACGTTAGGGGCTGGCAGGTCACAGAGGAAATGCCAGGCCCTGAGTCCTCTCCCAGTGCAGACGATGCCTGGGACTCAGGGGGTCATCTCAGAGCCCAGACTGAACAGGGGTTCGTGAGAATGTCCCTTTGTCTCTCGGTTGTTATCCAAAGCTCTCTTCTGCCTCCTTTGACATGTAGGATGCTGGGTCCAGAAGGGAAGTGGATCAGCCTTTGGTGAAGCTCATCCATTCACTTGGTCGTTAGTCTGTATGTTCTACTCAGGGCTGCTCTCCTCAGGACCATTGGAGGTTTTAGCAAAACCAAAGAATTAGGTCCCCTCACTGCCTCACAGTATGCGTTCAGTTCTCATGCAAGAGAGTGTCGGGTCTTGGGAGCTTTCGGGATATCCAAAATTATTTCTCTTCTTGACGGAAAACACAGAGGGAAGTTATTGCTGGATTTCTCCCATCTGGGTTAGCGAAACCCAAGTGGATGAACCTCATGGTACAAGTCTAGAACCTCCTTTTCCTTTTGACCTAGATAACGTAGGAGAAAGGAAAACTTGTCTTTCTACTTGAGCAGTTTTGCCTTCAATGCAAAACCCTTTCCAGTAGCTCCATACATGCCCAGGGACCTGACATAATTGGCTGTGTTGAAGATATCTGAAATATAAACATCAAAAACACCCCACCCCTCCCTGGGTCATGCCCTATGCCTGGAGCCAGAGTACTGGAGCCAAATGCTCAGGTTCATCTTGACTAGACCTGCCTGCCTGGGAGTGTGGTTTACACACTCAAAGCTGACTGCTCCCACAATGGGCCACCTGAAGCCTGAGCAGCAATGTGGAAACTCAGGCAGGTAATCATGTGGAGCCCCAAATTCAGGGGAAAGACTGCCAGAGAGGAACTGGGCCCTAAGCTGAGGTTAGTCACCAGGCAGACCTCCCCTTCATACGGGCTCTCTGCTGAACTCTGAAACACCAAGTTAAGAACTCAGCATTAGCTGAGGGGCAGTGGTGTGCAGGACTCCCAAGGCAACCTGCATTCTTGTCGGATATTCACTTTTCTGCCACTCAATGTAAAAGGCAAAGTCTTTCCATTAAAGTGTTCATTCGCATCGCCTTAAGTCTTGCAACCTCTGAAGAAGATGCCTTATGCCATTCTTGTCGTTCAGTCGCTCAGTAGTGTTTGACTCTTGGCGACCCCATGGACTGCCGCATGCCAGGCTTCCCTGTCTTTCGCCATCTCCCAGAGTTTACTCAAATTCATGGCCATTGAGTCAGTGATGCCATCCAACCATCTCATCCTCTGTTGTCCCCTTCTCCTCCTGCCTTCAATCTTTTCCAGCATCAGGGTTTTTTCCAATGAATCAGATCTTTGCATCAGGTGGTCAATGTATTGGAGTTTCAGCTTCAGCATCAGTCCTTCCAATGAATAATCAGGGTTGATTTTCTTTAGGATTGACTGGTTTGATCTCCTGGCTGTCCAAGGGACTCTCAAGAGTCTGCTCCAGCACCACAATTCAAAGGTATCGGTTCTTTGGCGCTCAGCCTTTCTTATTGTCCGGCTCTTACATCTGTACATGACTACTGGAAAAACCATAGCTTTGACAATACAGACCTTTGTAGACCAAGTAATTTCTCTGCTTTTTAATACCCTGTGGTGATAAATGCTTATTTGAGGCATTTCACCACCAATGTTACTCTCAAGGAACCCAGCGAGCTGGTTTGAAGGAAAAGAACATTTGGACTGCAAGAAATTTTGCTTTTGCTCACAAAGTCTGAGTTCTAACAAATGCTAGTGGTGACACTGGCATCAAAAGACATATGGAATTAACACCACACCATTTCTGGGTCATGCCATCACATTTTGACTATAAGCAAAATCTAGACACCATCTGCATGTCCATAAATATTGAGATTAGCTAAAAATAATTGTAGTGTATTCATAATATTGAATGCCTGGTAGCCACAAAAAAAGAATGAGGTAGATTTTTTTAAGAACTAATATGAAAGATGTAAGAATATACTAAGTACGAAAGGCAAGTTATATATCAATATGTATACTATGATTCCTCTTATGTTTAAAAACATATACCTGAATGTACATATATTTGACATGCGTAGAAATTTTTAAAAATCTCCAGTGGGAAATGAGTTGTCAAAGTGTGGTCCACAATGAGTATAGAAATTGAGAGGCCTTAAAAATGTTACAGCAAATTGATATTTTCACTACATACAAGTGTGCGATCTGTTGAACTTAAACTTTTTTTTTTTGGATGGGTTTGTACTTTATATGCCTTTGGGTGGTTTTTGGTAATTGTTCTAGTAATTCATTTTTATTGTGTTTTCAAAAGTATTGGTCCATGAGGATTGGAGATAAGGAAAATTTATTCCTTTACCTCAGAACATCTGGGAAGCACTGTTCTAGGAATGTGAGCAAGAAATCCTATTTACACGTTTACTTCACACTTGCCATATTTATGTATTGTTTGAGTAAAAAGTCAAACCTTGAATTACTTTTATGATTAAACATTTGGAAATGCTTAAATTTGGGTCTAAGAAATAATACCAGGTCCATGTTCTTATCTAGCACACCTTTCCCTGACATGTTCATCCTAAAGCTTCAATCATAGCAACTCTTGAGCCTTCCTCCTGTTCAGAAATTGCCCAGGCTTCAAAAGAAGCATTTCCTTGGCAGAAAGGCCAAAGGCTTCTAGGAGAAATGGGCAGGCAGTGACCAATCAAGAAAGACTGCCTGTATTTTGCGAAAGAAGTTTTCCACATCCGTGAGCACAGCTGGAGGGAGATCCTCTCTCACAGATGAGAGCACTAGGCTCATGTCTCATTAAAATCTCCTCACTGGATTATAGGTCCGAAATCCTCTGGGGAGCCTTGTGAACCACGTAATGTTTCTTGCTTTGCATCTTCAATTATGCATCTTTGATTTAGCTGACAGATGTGAAGCAGTGTTCATAGCCGGGCAATCCCCTGGTGACCACACATGTGCGGAGGGAGGCGGCAAAGCGCTGTCTTGCAGCTCCATCTGGCACCGACCTCCAGTCACTCAGAGCTTTTCTTCATCCCCTTTCCCCCAGCCCCCACCCTCCCCTCCTCTGCCCAGGCCCTGGCATAAATTGGGTGGACACACCCACTTTTCCTCAAGCCCCTCTTCCTTTTGGAGGGGCTCCCAAGGCAAATGGAAATGGTATGCCAATCTGAAAGAACACTTCTTTTATTATGGGATGGCACCACCCCAGCATTCCATCAAGCTTTTCAGTGTAGAAATCAGGCCAGATTCTGGCCTTATCCCAAGACATGGCTGCCAGGACCATATAGAGAAACATCTGGCTGGACTGTTGGAAGCCCTTGGCTCAGCTGTGCAGGAAATCCACTTTCAGCCCCGAGTTCCATGCTCTCATTTGCTGTCCCAGTAAAGATGCCAGGCCTCTATGCAGAATCCACTTGGTCTCCAAAAGGAGAGGGACATCTCTGAGGCCATCACTAAGAACATTAGCTGGTCGCTCTAGAGAGTAGGTGTGTTGCCAATCAAGCTGCATGGGAGTGGGATGCAGAGATCAGCGATCATTACCATACGGCCCTGACAGAAATGGAGAGAAAAGACTCCCACGCATGTGAGTGTGCCTATGTGTGTGCACTCTGTGATTCGTGGTATTGTTCTGTGTGCAAAATGCCCACTTTCTGAATACAGTATTGGTTTTTCATGATGAATGGTAACTGAATTCTACTCAGATATCACACTGTTGCTTCCTTCAGTGAGCAAGAAACTTTGATGCCAATTGCTGGATGAAAACTGTTCAGTATCAGATTTTTCTAAAATGTAGTCAGATAGCAGATTTGTCCCCATTCATTATTAGTTACTGTACATGGCTATGTTTTGGACTGCTTTTCAAGGGTCAAGACTAAACGACTTTCTCCTTTATTTCTGTTTCTTTTTTTTTCAGAATTGTATATAGGAGTTCATAGTTTTATATTTTAAACCTTTGTTTTCCTACACTGTTGTTTCCCCAGCACTGATAGTTTTCATCATAAATACCAATTTTAAAGTTAACAATCATAATATTGAGTCTGTATTTTTTTAAATTCAATTTCCCTCACCCCTTAGCTCACCTAGTAAACCTATAGTTATGCCTCCTTTGCTACACATTCTGCTATTGATGGTGAGAATTTTTCTAGGAAAACTATTGGATTGGATAGGAAAGTATATAAAGAGCTAATAGGTGAATTAGTAATGCCTTTGCTACTTAATTTTTCCTTGCATTATAGTTTTCTTCCTTTTTTCTGCTTTGGGGTAATTTCTCTCAGTTTCATGCCATCATCATATATTACTCTGGAAATTATTTTAAGTGCCCACAATGTGCGTGCTATATGGTGTGAGGCAGCGGACAGCCCATTGGTTTCAGGATCAAAGCGTCCTGGGCTTCAACCCCATTTTAATTACTTCTTAACTATGAGGATGTGGATAAGTTACTTAGGCTCCAAGTGTCTATTGTTCCCCTTACATCTGTAAATAAAGATAAAATAAGATTATGTATGTCAGACAACTCTTGTTAAATCTTATTTCACTCTGCTTTAATGTGCTTGGAACTTATGTATATCTTTATTCATCCCCCTTTCCTTCTATCATGACCTCAAGGAAGTAGAAGAGTGATAAGTTTACAGCAGTAGATGGTATACACATGTATGTGCATTTGTGTTACACATATAAGCAACAGAAGGACATGGATGAAATGAAGCTCAGTTGGACTTTTGCCATAGGAATATAACATGTAAAACAAGGAGATGATGATCTTACTCTCTTGTGCCCAGATCAGCCCACAGCAAATGTGGATTTTGGTTCAAGGAATCCAAGGTGGATTGATAAGAAGTCAGGAGCCTTGCTGTATAAAGAACTGAGGTATTTTAGTTATTGAAGAGAGGCATCAGGGTGCTCAGTACCATGTTCAGATATTTGGCAGTTCCTCAAGAGGACTGGCATTAAACTTATTTTATATGACCTGGTGTGTTGAAGGCAATGGCAATCCACTCCAGTATTCTTGCCTGGAAAATCCCATGGGCAGAGGAGCCTGGTAGGCTGCAGTCCATGGGGTCGCTAGGAGTTGGACACGACTGAGCAATTTCACTTTCACTTTTCACTTTCATGCACTGGAGAAGGAAATGGCAACCCACTCCAGTGTTCTTGCCTGGAGAATCCAAGGGACGGGGGAGCCTGGTGGGCTGCCGTCTATGGGGTCACACAGAGTCAGACATGACTGAAGCAACTTAGCAGCAGCAGCAGCAGTGTTAGGATTCTCCAGAGAAACAAAATCAGTAGGATGAATGGATAGATGGACAGATAGATTATAAGGAATGGGTTCACAAGATTATGATATGTAAGTATCAAAATTGCAGAGCCAATGTCTCACTTTGAGTCCAAAGGCTGGAAATAGGAAGAGCTGTTTCTCAGTGCAGAGGCCATCAAGCAGAAGAATTGTCTTTTTTTGGGGGGAGACTCAGTCTTTTGTTCTCTTCATGCCTTCAACTGATTGAATGATGCCTACCCACATTATGGATGGCAATCTGCTTTACTCAATCTCTTCCTGGCCCAGTCAAGTTATACATAAAATTAACCATCTCACCTGCTGAATAGAATCAGATGACGGTCACCTAAAAAAATGGAATGGGGCTTTCCAACAGCAAAGTCATCCCAGGATCAGATGGACACTCTGAAAGGATGTAGGATACTGGCACTTCAGTTCAGTCACTCAAACATGTCCAGTTCTTTGTGATCCCATGGACTGCAGCACACCAGGCCTCCCTGTCAATTATCAACTCCTGGAGTTTACTCAAGCTCATGTCCATTGAGCCAGTCCTCATCTTCTGTCATCCCCTTCTTCTGCCTTCAATCTTTGCCAGCATCAGGGTCTTTTCAAATGAGCCAGTTCTTCGCATCAGGTGGCCAAAGTATTGGTGTTTCAGCTTCAACATCAGTCCTTCCAATGAACATTCAGGACTGATTTCTTTAGGATGGACTGGTTGGATATCCTTGCTATCTGAGGGACTCTCAAGAATCTTCTCCAGCACCACAGTTCAAAACCATCAATTCTTCTGTGCTCAGCTTTCCTTATAGTCCAACTTTCACATCCATACATGACTACTGGAAAAACCATAGCATTGACTACATGGACTTTTGTTGGCAAAGTAATGTCATTTCAGTTCAGTTCAGTTCAGTCGCTCAGTCGTGTCTGACTCTTTGCGACCCCATGAATCCAGCACACCAGGCCTCCCTGTCCATCACCAACTCCCGGAGTTCACTCAGACTCACGTCCATCCAGCCATCTCATCCTCTGTTGTCCCCTTCTCCTCCTGCCCCCAATCCCTCCCAGCATCAGAGCCTTTTCCAATGAGTCAACTCTTCACATGAGGTGGCCAAAGTACTGGAGTTTCAGCTTTAGCATCATTCCTTCCAAAGAACACCCAGGACAGATCTCCTTTAGAATGGACTGGTTGGATCTCCTTGCAGTCCAAGGGACTCTCAAGAGTCTTCTCCAACACCACAGTTCAAAAGCATCAATTCTTCGGTGCTCAGCTTTCTTCACAGTCCAACTCTCACATCCATACATGACCACTAGAAAAACCATAGCCTTGACTAGACGGACCTTTGTTGGCAAAGTAATGTCTCTGCTTTTGAATATGCTATCTAGGTTGATCATAACTTTCCTTCCAAGGAGTAAGCGTCTTAATTTCATGGTTGCAGTCACCATCTGCAGTGATTTTGGAGCCCAAAAAGATAAAGTCTGACACTGTTTGCATTGTTTCCCCATCTATTTCCCATGAAGTGATGGGACCAGATGCCATGATCTTTGTTTTCTGAATGTTGAGCTTTAAGCCAACTTTTCACTCTCCTTTTTCACCTTCATCAAGAGGCTTTTTAGTTCCTCTTCACTTTCTGCCATAAGGGTGGTGTCATCTGCATATCTGAGGTAATTGATATTTCTCCCAGCAATCTTGATTCCAGCTTGTGCATCTTCCAGCCCAGTGTTTCTCATGATGTACTCTGCACATAAGTTAAATAAGCAGGGTGACAATATACAGCCTTGACGTACTCCTTTCCCTATTTGGAACCAGTCTGTTGTTTCATGACCAGTTCTAACTGTTGCTTCCTGACCTGCATACAGATTTGTCAAGAGGCAGATCAGGTGGTCTGGTATTCCCATCTCTTTCAGAATTTTCCACAGTTTATTGTGATCTACACAGTCAAAGGCTTTGGCATAGTCAATAAGCAGAAATATATGTTTTTCTGGAACTCTCTTGCTTTTTCCATGATCCAGCAGATGTTGGCAGTTTGATCTCTGGTTCCTCTGCCTTTTCTAAAAGCAGCTTGAACGTCTGAAAGTTCACGGTTCACATAGTGCTGAAGCCTGGCTTGGAGAATTTTGAGCATTACTTTACTAGCATGTGAGATGAGTGCAATTGTTCGGTAGTTTGAGCATTCTTTGGCATTGCCTTTCTTTGGTATTGGAATGAAAACTGACCTTTTCCAGTCCTGTGGCCACTGCTAAGTTTTCCCAATTTGCTGGCATATTGAGTGCAGCACTAGCAGGGACATTGTAGCGAGAACTCCAACTTCAGAAGAGAAAGCTAATGGCTCTGAAGGGTGCTTTCTAGTTCAGATGCTGTGGTTCTGTAATTCCATACTCAACATTAGCTTTACTTCTGGAAGGTCTTCCCTAGTTACTTGGTTTTAAATCTTCAGTGCCATCACAATGTACAATTCATATGCATGAAGTTCCCTATAGGGATAAGAATGGCTCTAAAGAGTAGGAACTATTTTCAAAATTAGTTTTTAGAACATCCTAAGAGACTACTTTGGAAATCAGGGCTTCTTTCATGATTACATGAAGAGTAAAGCAAAGCCTTGGGCTTCCCTGGTGGCTCAGTGGTAAATAATCCACCTGTCAATGCAGGAGACACGAGTTTAATCCTTGATCCGGGAAGATCCCACATGCCACGGAGCAACTAAACCTGTGCACCACAACTATTGAGTCTATGTTCTAGAGCCCACAGGCCACAACTACTGAAGCCCGTGCACCCTAGAGTCTGTACTCTGCAACAGGAGAAGCCACAGCAATGAGAAGCCTGTGCACTGCAATGAAGAGTAGCTCCTGGTTGCTGCAACCAGGCAACTAGAAAAAGCCTATGCTATGCTGTGCTAAGTCACTTCAGTCATGTCCGACTCTGTGTGACCCCATAGACGGCAGCCCACCAGGCTTCCCCGTCCCTGGGATTCTCCAGGCAAGAACACTGGAGTGGGTTGCCATTTCCTTCTCCAATGCATGAGAGTGAAAAGAGAAAGTGAAGTCGCTCAGTCATGTCAGACTCTTAGCGACCCCATGGACTGCAGCCTACCAGGCTCCTCTGTCTGTGGGATTTTCAAGGCAATAGTACTGGAGTGGGGTGCCATTGCCTTCTCCGAGAAAAAGCCTATGCAGCAGCAAAACCCAGCACAGCCACAAATAAATAATAAATAAATAAAATTGTTTTTTTATAATAAAAATAATAAAGGAAAAGTTCATAAACTCCTGCCTTAGATTCTTTCCCAGGAGTTAGTGATTTTTTTCCTAAAGCTATCTATTTCTAAAAATTTATCTCCCCTTCCAGTAGGTTGTACCTCTTCTAAATATAAGCCCTGTTAGCTTAGCAGGTATCTTCTCAATGATGCCTTCCCTAGAGACCCATCCAGAATCCGTAGCCTCCTTCCATTCCATATAGTAACCAGTTACCCTCCTGTTTTACTTTCTTTATAGCTTTCTACTCTCTGACATCATATTTTTATTGTGGTAAAATAGCCATAACACAAAGTCTACTATTTTAATCATATTTAAGTGTATATTTCAGCAACATTAGGTATATTCATATTGTTGTGCAGCCATTACCACCATCTATCTCTATAACCCTTTTTATATTGCAGGTGTCACACTCTGCCCACTAAATACTAACTCCCCATTCCCCGCATCCCCTAGAACCTGGGAACTACCCATCTATTTTCTGTCGGTATGAATTTGACTACTCTAGTACCTCATAGAAGTGGAATCATAACAGTACTTGTCCTTTTTTGTGTCCGGCTTCAGTTAACATAATAATATCCTCAAGATTCATCCATGTTGTCTCATGTATCAGAATTTGCTCCCTTTATAAGGTTGAATTATATTCCATTGTATGTATATACTACATTTTGTTTATCCATTCATCTATTGATGAATATTTGGGTATTTGGGCCCTTGTAAATAATGCTGCTGTGGACATTGGCATACAAATAGCTGTTTGAGTCTCTGCTAGTAATACCTTTGGGTATATGTCCAGAAGTGGAATTGCTTGATCTTATGACAAATCTGTATTTAGCTTTTATGAAGAAAAAGCTAATGCTGTTTCCTGCCATGGCTGCACCATTTTACACTCCCATTAATAATGCACAAAGTTACAGTTACTCTGCATCCTCCCTAAGGCTTGCTGTTTTCCGACTTTTTTCATAACAGCCATCCTAGTGGATGTGAAGTGGTAGCTCACTGTAGTTTTGATTTGCATTTCTCTAATGATTAGTGATGTTCCTCTGATGTCATTTTCTTCATTTGTTTGTTGCCTATTCATTGTCTGGCACCCTCAATAGGACATAGGCTCTGTGAGTCTGAGAATTGTATCTGACATGTTCACTGCCTTGTCTCTAACCCAGAGAGTGGTGACTAGAACATAACAGACACTCAATTATTTGTTGAAAGAATGAAAAGATGGATTTACATGAGAGAAAAATACAACCTCCATATATAGAACCCAGATTAATCTTTAAGAACTCAATTTTTTGCCTGAGATAATAGTCAATGTCACCTTTCCATTATTCAGTGTTCCTTGGAAAATGGATCTCTCTATCTCATGCACTTGATACTTGACAAAATTATAGCATGTTTCCTGTTTCAATGACCAAATTCCATGTACTGTTGGTAATTAATACTAGGCATATAGTAGGTGTTCAAGATCCTCCATTCTGAAGGAGATGAGCTCTGGGATTTCTTTGGAAGGAATGCTGCTAAAGCTGAAACTCCAGTACTTTGGCCACCTCATGCGAAGAGTTGACTCATTGGAAAGACTCTGATGCTGGGAGGGATTGGAGGCAGGAGGAGAAGGGGACGACAGAGGATGAGATGGCTGGATGGCATCACTGACTCGATGGATGTGAGTCTGAGTGAACTCTGGGAGTTGGTAATGGACAGGAGGCCTGGTGTGCTGCAATTCATGGAGTCACAAAGAGTCGGACATGACTGAGCAACTGAACTGAACTGAGGTGTTCAAGAAATACTTGCTGAGAAATAAGTAAATGGTCTTGGAAATGATAACTAAATGGTAACTAAAAGTCCTCAGTGATCAATGGAAAGAAATAGAGGAAAGCAATAGAATGGGAAAGACTAGAGATCTCTTCAAGAAAATTAGAGATACCAAGGGAATATTTCATGCAAAGATGGGCACAATAAAAGACAGAAATGATATGGACCTAACAGAAGCAGAAGATATTAAGAAGAGGTGACAAGAATACACAGAAGAAGTGTGCAAACAAGATCTTCATGACCCAGATAATCACGATGGTGTGATCACAAACCTAGAGCTGGACATCCTGGAATGCAAAGTCAAGTGGGCCTTAGGAAGCATCACTATGAACAAAGCTAGTGGAGGTGATGGAATTCCGGTTGAGCTATTTCAAATCCTAAAAGATGATGCTGTGAAAGTGCTGCACTCAATATGCCAACAAATTTGGAGGACTCAGCAGTGGCCACAGGACTGGAAAAGGTCAGTTTTCATTCCAATACCAAAGAAAGGCAATGCCAAAGAATGCTCAAACTACTGCACAATTGCACTCATCTCACACGCTAGTAAAGTAATGCTCAAAATTCTCCAGGCCAGGCTTTGACAGTATGTGAAATGTGAACTTCCAGATGTTCAAGCTGTATTTAGAAAAGACAGAGGAACCAGGATCAAATTGCCAACATCTGATGGATCGTCAAAAAAGCAAGAGAGTTTGAGAAAAACATCTATTTCTGCTTTATTGACTATCCCAAAGCCTTTGACTGTGTGGACCACAACAAACTCTGGAAAATTCTTAAAGAGATGGGCATGCCAGACTACCTGACTTGCTTCTTGAGAAATCTGTATGCAAGTCGGGAAGCAACAGTTAGAACTGGACATGGAACAACAGACTGGTTCCAAATAGGGAAAAGAGTACGTCAAGGCTGTATATTGTCACCCTGCTTATTTAACTTATATGCAGAATACATAATGAGAAATGCAGGACTGGAGGAAGCACAAGCTAGAATCAAGATTGCTGGGAGAAATATCAATAACCTCAGATATGCAGATGACACCACCCTATGGCAGAAAGCAAAGAGCTAAAGAGCCTCTTGTTGAAAGTGAGAGATGAAAGTGAAAAAGTTGGCTTAAAACTCAACATTCAGAAAACTAAGATCATGGCTTCCAGTCCCACCACTTCATGGTAAATAGATGGGGAAACAGTGGAAACAGTGACAGACTTTATTTTGGGGGCTCCAAAATCACTGCAGATGGTGAATGCAGCCATGAAATTAAAAGACGCTTGCTCCTTGGAATAAAAGTTATGATCAACCTAGATAGCATGTTAAAAAGCAGAGACATGACTTTGCCAACAAAGATCCGTCTAGTCAAAGCTATGGTTTTTCCAATGGTCATATATGGGTGTGAGAGTTGAACTATAAAGAAAGCTGAGCGTCAAAGAATTGATGCTTTTGAACTATGGTGTTGGAGAGTCCCTCAGACAGCAAGGAGATCCAATCAGGCCAACCTAAAGAAAATCAGTCCTGAATATTCATTGGAAGGACTGATGTTGAAGCTGAAACTCCAATACTTAGGCCACGTGA
Source organism: Tragelaphus eurycerus (assembly GCA_935064755.1). NCBI lineage: Eukaryota > Metazoa > Chordata > Mammalia > Artiodactyla > Bovidae > Tragelaphus > Tragelaphus eurycerus. The sequence goes on from CAKXYN010000038.1 coordinate 12,799,569, forward strand.
TGTGAAGAACTGACTCATTGGAAAAGACCCTGATGCTGGGAAAGATTGAGGGCAGGAGAAGAAGGGGACGACAGAGGATGAGATGGTTGGATGGCATCACCAACTCAATGGACATGAGTTTGAGTAAACTCTGGGAATTGGTGATGGACAGGGAGGCCTGGCGTGCTGCAGTCCATGGGGTTGCAGGGAGTCGGACACGACTGAGTGACTGAACTGAACTGAAGAGATATGTAACTCTTTTGGACAAAAGAGCTCCAGACACTTAGTGGCTTTCGTGGGAATTATAAACGTCAAGGCTTTGATGGAAAATATAAACATCAAGCGAAGTGAAAGTCACTCAGTCATGTCCAACTCTTTTCGACCCCATGGACTATACAGTCCATGGAATTCTCCAGGCCAGAGTACTGGAGTGGGTAGCCTTTCCCTTCTCCAGGGGATCTTCCTGGCCCAGGGATGGAACCCAGGTCTCCATATTGCAGGTAGATTCTTTACCAGCTGAGCCAGAAGGGAAGCCCAAGAACACTGAAGTGGGTAGCCTATTCCTTCTCCAGTGGATCTTTCCGACCCAGGAATCAAACTAGGGTCTCCTGCTTTGCAGGTGGATTCATTACCAGCCGAGTAATTCACAGGTTTTTCCTTCAAGTAAGTAATCAACTTAGAAGCTAAATCTGTAGCCCCACTCTCTGTGCAATGTCGCTTCTCTGAAAATCAGTTCCCCACAGAACCCAGAGAAGCCTGCATTCTTTGTTGGTTCATTCCCTAAAGCATAAGGAGAGCATTTTCCTACATTCTTCAGCTCAGACAGCCATAGGTGTGGTCCTGCTTACTTTACACCAGGGGCTACTTCCTGTTGTACCTGTTCTACAGAATGCATTACTATTTGGGAATGAAAGAAAAGTACCCTCATTTGAATTTTGTTCTCATATTTAATCAGTGAAACACGCTTTTTGCCAACCAAGATTTCTGAAGGTCTTGTGGGAGGTGGAATGAAGTATTAATCTCTTCTGAAAAGATGTGGGTAAGATAATAATCTGCTTTTTTGCATGTCTCAGTGTTGTTTCTAAATAAACCAAAGAGGAAACCAAGAGGTAAGAACAAAGTTCTCTCAACTAAGCATATCTTGGAGGGAATGCAAGTTGGTCCCCTATTTATCGGTCACTGATGGTAAGAACTAACACCCAAAAAAGATGTCCTTTTCATTATAGGGGACTGGAATGCAAAAGTAGGAAGTCAAGAAACACCTGGAGTAACAGGCAAATTTGGCCTTGGAATACGGAATGAAGCAGGGCAAAGACTAACAGAGTTTTGCCAAGAAAATGCACTGGTCATAGCAAATACCCTCTTCCAACAACACAAGAGAAGACTCTATACATGGACATCACCAGATGGTCAACACCGAAATCAGATCGATTATATTCTTTGCAGCCAAAGATGGAGAAGCTCTATACAATCAGCAAAAACAAGGCCAGGAGCTGACTGTGGCTCGGACCATGAACTCCTTATTGCCAAATTCAGACTGAAATTGAAGAAAGTAAGGAAAACCACTAGACCACTCAGGTATGACCTAAGTCAAATCCCTTATGATTATACAGTGGAAGTGAGAAATAGATTTAAGGGCCTGGATCTGATAGATAGAGGGCCTGATGAACTATGGAATGAGGTTCGTGACATTGTACAGGAGACAGGGATCAAGACCATCCCCATGGAAAAGAAATGCAAAAAAGCAAAATGGCTGTCTGGGGAGGCCTTGCAAATAGCTGTGAAAAGAAGAGAAGCGAAAAGCAAAGGAGAAAAGGAAAGATATAAACATCTGAATGCAGAGTTCCAAAGAATAGCAAGAAGAGATAAGAAAGCCTTCTTCAGCGATCAATGCAAAGAAATAGAGGAAAACAACAGAATGGGAAAGACTAAGGATCTATTCAAGAAAATCAGAGATACCAAAGGAACATTTCATGCAAAGATGGGCTCGATAAAGGACAGAAATGGTATGGGCCTAATGGAAACAGAAGATATTAAGAAGAGGTGGCAAGAATACACAGAAGAACTATACAAAAAAGAGCTTCACGACCCAGATGATCATGATGGTGTGATCACTGACCTAGAGCCAGACATCCTGGAATGTGAAGTCAAGTGGGCCTTAGAAAGCATCACTATGAACAAAGCTAGTGGAGGTGATGGAATTCCAGTGGAGCTATTCCAAATCCTGAAAGATGATGCTGTGAAAGTGCTGCACTCAATATGCCAGCAAATTTGGAGGACTCAGCGGTGGCCACAAGATTGGAAAAGGTCAGTTTTCATCCCAATCCCAAAGAAAGGCAATACCAAAGAGTGCTCAAATTACCGCACAATTGTACTCATCTCACATGCTAGTAAAGTAATGCTCAAAATTCTCCAAGCCAGGCTTCAGCAATATGTGAACCGTGAACTTCCTGATGTTCAAGCTGGATTTAGAAAGGGCAGAGGAACCAGAGATCAAATTGCCAACATCCACTGGATCACTGAAAAAGCAAGAGAGTTCCAGAAAACATCTATTTCTGCTTTATTGACTATGCCAAAGCCTTTGACTGTGTGGATCACAATAAACTGTGGAAAATTCTGAAAAAGATGGCAATACCAGACCACCTGATCTGCCACTTGAGAAATCTGCATGCAGGTCAGGAAGCCACAGTTAGAACTGGTCATGGAACAACAGACTGGTTCCAAATAGGAAAAGGAGTACGTCAAGGCTATATATTGTCACCATGTTTATTTAACTTATATGCAGAGCACATCATGAGAAATGCTGGACTGGAAGAAACACAAGCTGGAATCAAGAGTGCCGGGAGAAATATCAATAACCTCAGATATGCAGATGATACCACCCTTATGGCAGAAAGTGAAGAGGAACTAAAAAGCCTCTTGATGAAAGTGAAAGTGGAGAGTGAAAAGGTTGGCTTAAAGCTCAACATTCAGAAAACGAAGATCATGGCATCTGGTCCCATCACTACATGGGAAATAGATGGAGAAACAGTGGAAACAGTGTCAGACTTTATTTTTCTTGGCTCCAAAATCACTGCAGATGGTGACTGCAGCCATGAAATTAAAAGACGCTTACTCCTTGGAAGGAAAGTTATGACCAACCTAGATAGCATATTCAAAAGCAGAGACATCACTTTGCCAACAAAAGTTCACCTAGTCAAGGCTGTGGCTTTCCTGTGGTCATGTATGGATGTGAGAGCTGGACTGTGAAGAAGGCTGAGCACCGAAGAATTGATGCTTTTGAACTGTGGTGTTGGAGAAGACTCTTGAGAGTCCCTTGGACTGCAAGAAGATCCAACCAGTCCATTCTGAAGGAGATCAGCCCTGGGATTTCTTTGGAAGGAATGATGCCAAAGCTGAAACTCCAGTATTTTGGCCACCTCATGCAAAGAGTTGACTCATTGGAGAAGACTCTGATTCTGGGAGGGATTGGGGGCAGGAGGAGAAGGGGACGACAGAGGATGGGATGGCTGGATGGCATCACTGACTCAATGAATGTGAGTCTGAGTGACCTCCGAGAGCTGGTGATGGACAGGGAGGCCTGGCATGCTGCAGTTCATGCGGTCGCAAAGAGTCGGACATGACTGAAGCAACTTAGCGGCAGCAGCAGCAGTGTTAGGATTCTCCAGATAGAGATGAGCGACTGATCTGATCTGATCTGATGGTAAGAATATCTGTAGCTTCCTGGTGTTGGAGGCCAGAGATGGGGCACACCTGCAATTAACAGTCTTTGGCTCAAAAAATGAGTACATTCTAGATCCAAAAGCAGAGGAAAGTGAGGATGATTTCATGGCCTTCCTGGGGGAATTACTTGGTAATGGAAATGAATATTTGGCTGGCTTCCTAAGAGATAACTGGGTAAGAACAGCCCCAGGTCATTAATCTTATAGGGAAGTTTTTTTTTTTCTTTCTTTCTATTTTTCAATATGTAGTTCCTGGACCTTCTGCATCAGAATTGGGGGTGGTATTAAAAATTCAAGTACCTGAACCTCAGCTCAGACCTACCAAATCCAGATTTCTAGAGGTGAGGCACAAGAATCCTATTTTTTTTTTTTTTTTTTTTTTTGAAAGGGAAAAAAATCCTCTCTCAAAAACCCCCTAAAGTTTTATTGGCTAAAATTAAGTTGCATGCTCATGTCTCATACTATTATGAGCCAGGAGAATAAGACCAGGTGATTTACTCCATCATGGCAAGGTTGGAGAGAGTTCCTTTTCCATGAGCACATGGCCTCAAAGGTGTGAACCCTAGAATTAGGTCCTGCCAGCACAGAGAGTGATGGAGTGGGTTTGGTGGGTAAAAATACCATTTGCTATCATGGCTTACAAGCTGATGAGGGATAACAACTCACATGAAAGCTAGGCTTCCTCAGTTACTATTTCTTGAATTCTACTCATGTTCACTAGATCAAATGCCCAAAACATTCCTCTTTGATGGCCATTTTGGTGAAGTCTGTGCTGTGCTTAGTGGCTCAGTTGTGTCCAACTCTTTGTGATCCCATGGACTGCAGCCCTCCAGGCAATAATACTGGAGCGCATTGCCATACCCTCCTCCAGGGGATCTTCCCAACCCAGGGACTGAACCCAGGTCTCCCACACTGCAGGCAGATTCTTTACCATCTGAGCCACCCGAGAAGTTCTTTGGTGAAGTCTAAGTGACTCCAAAGAAATAGGGAAAAATTAACATTTGGTAGGAGAGTGAAAGAGATTGATCTTGGAAAAGATACATGCACCCCAATGTTCATTGCAGCACTATTTACAATAGCCAGGACATGGAAGCAACCTAAATGTCCATCAACAGAGGAATGGATAAAGAAGATGTGATACACATATACAGTGGAATATTACTCAGACATAAAAAGGAATGAAATTGGGTCATTTGTAGAGATGTGGATGGACCTAGAGAGTGAAGTAAGAGTGAAGTAAGTCAGAAAGAGAAAAACAAATATCATATATTAACACATATATGTGGAATCTGGGAAAATGGTATAGGTGACCTTGTTTGCAAAGCAGAAGTGGAGACACAGGTATTGATAACAGATATATGGATACCAAGGGAGAATAGGGTCGGGAGGAAGTGGGAGATTGGGATTAACACACATACACTACTGATATTGTGTATAAAGATAATTACATAACATAAAGATAATATACTGTATAGCTCGGAAAACTCTACTTAATGCACTGTGGTGACCTGAATGGGAAGGAAATCCAAAAGTGAGGGGATATATGTGTGTGTATAGTTGTTTCATTTTTCTGTACAGTAGAAACTGACAACATTGTAAAGTATCTATACTCCAATAAAAATTAATGACAAAAAAAAGAAAAAGATTGATCTTGAAATAGTGAAAAATGCCAAGTCCAGTTTTCTATTCACAACTCCAGCACACTGGTCAGGAGGACTATAATGCATTTATTCTTTCATTCAACAATTATTGACTGAGCACCTGTTATATGTCAGTTCCCATATTAAACTGGGAGATACAACAGTAAATAGACAAAAATGCCTGCCCTATCCTCATGAAGCTGGTATCTTGGTAGGAGCGACAGGCAGTAAATAAAACAAGCTGGTAAACTACAAACATGTTTGAAAGGGATAAATTCAATAAAGAAAAATAAGGCAGCCCGAAAGAATAGGTAGTGTCCCAGTGAGGGTACTGCAGTTTCATCAATAAAGAGAAGAGAAGTGAGGTCAAGCCTCACTGAGACTGCAACATCTGTGCAGTTTAAGGAAGTGAGGAGTGAGACATGGGGATAAGTTGGGGGAGAGGATCTCAGATGAGATGCTGCAAATGTAAACACTCTGGAGTAGGATCATGCCTGCTCTGAGGATTAAGGTCAGCGGGGCTGGAGGGGCGTGAACCAAGGAAGGCATAGCAGATGAGCTGAAACGTGTGACTCAGTGTGTAGGAGCAGACTGTCTAGGGCCTTTGAAGGGATTTTCCTTTTGTTCTGAGGGAGATGGGCGGACACTGGCAGGATGGGAGCGAAGGAGTGACATGACCTACCTTTTATCCTAATGGGACTATTCTGTCATGGCTTTGAGGATATAGAGTATAGAGAAACTAGTTAGGAGACTAGCACAAAGGTTCAAGTGCAATATGATTCGGGCTTGGGCCAGGGTGATAGAGATGAGTAAGAGAAAGACAGAACTCAAATGTGCTTTTGGAGTTTGTGGCCTGCGTGACTGAAAAGATGGACTTACCGGGAAGTGACTTGGAAAATATTGTGGGTGGAGGAAGTCTGGGGAGGAAGAATCAGGAGTTCCTTTTGAACATGCTAATTATGAGATGCCTCCTAGATATCCAAGTGGAGGTGTTGACTAGGTGACTGGATGAACTGGAGATGGATGGCAGTTAACAGCGTAAGGATGGTAATTAAAGTCATATGGCTGGATGAAATCACCAGGGAGAGATAGATGAGGTCCAGAAACTAAGCCCCAGGGTTGGCTTCTGCACTGTTTTTCAAATGTCTTAAATTCTATGTAGTTTATCCAACTTGTAGTTTTCTAGAACATTGACTGAAAGAGTTAGTTCAGAAAATAGTTAACCCTTAACTATTCACTGATAATAATGTGGTAGGAAGGAAACAGTTTTTCACAGTGACCTGGAAGACTGTGGACATCCATAAAGTAAATCCAGAAAGTTCGGTTACTACCCATTCATCTTGTGTTTAAATCAGTTATGTAAGAACTCAGGCCCTTTTTTAAGAAAAAACTGGTGCAGAGGATTGTGGATGACAAAAGGGGCTGTAAACTCTGGCTCCTCTGTTCCTTTGTTCAAAAGCCTTCACTTCAGCCCCTCTCAGAAGCCAAGTAGCGCCTGGGACCCAAGCACTGGAGACACAGGCACAGAGAAGCGCAGGAGCCAGGGGACGGAACGACGCTTCTCACTGACCCGACTCCGACTCTGAGGACACAGGGAGTCAGGCACAGCGTTCAGAGGCGGACTGTTAGATTCAAGTAGACGTTCATTCTTATAGCAACTCTCCCACTTGGTGGTTTCAGTCACTAAGTTGTTTCCGACTCTGTGACCCCGTGGACTATAGCCCATAAGGCTCCTCTGTCCATGGGATTTTCCAGGCAAGAGTATTACAAGCTGTTTGACTAGTAGGAAAATTGCTTAACTTCATTAAGTCTCTGTGTCCTTCTCTATAAAATGAAAAGAGTAGAATCTATTTCATGTAAAGTTGAATGGGATAATTTTGTAAAGCATCAAGCACAGTAATTGCTGATTTTGTGCCTAAAGTTTCTGTCAGTAATCTCAATTCCATAAGCAGTCCAAGCTGTTAAAATACTGTTCCTTTGGAGCCTCACTGGACGAACTGAAAGTCTGCTAGATCAGACTATAATTTGTAACCTACAAAATGCTCTCGTCCAAGGCTTTGTTCTTTGGTAGGGTTTGGGCATAGAACAACTGACTGTTTCCAAATTGGGAAAGGAGTACAACGAGGCTGTGTATTGTCACCCTGCTTGTTTAACTTCTATGCAGAGTACATCATGTGAAATCCTGGGCTGGATGAATTACAAGCTGGAATTAAGATTGCCCGGAGAAATATCAACAACCTCAGATATGCAGATGATACCACTCTAATGGCAGAAAGTGAAGAGGAACTAAAGATCTTTTAATGAGAATGAAGGAGGAAAGTGAAAAAGTCGGCTTAAAACTCAATATTAAGAAAAACTAAGATCCTAGCATCTGGTCCCATCACTTCATGACAGATAGAAGGGTGAAAAGTGGGAGCAGTGACAGGTTTTATTTTCTTGGGCTTCAAAATCAATGCAGACGGTGACTGCATCCATGAAATTAAAAGACACTTGCTCCTTGGAAAGAAAGTGATGACAAATGTAGACAGTGTATTAAAAAACAGAAACATCAATATGCTGAAAAAGGTCCATATAGTAAAAAACTATGGTTTTCCCAATAGTCATTTACAGATGTGAGAGTTGGACCATAAAGAAAGCTGAGTGCCGAAGAACTGATGCTTGCAAACTGTGGTGCTGGAGAAGACTCCCTTCAACTACAGGAGATCAAACCAGTCAATCCTCAAGGAAATCAGTCCTTAATATTCACTGGGAGGACTGATGCTGAAGCTGAAGCTTCAATACTTTGACTACCTGATGGGAAGAGCCAACTTATTGGAAAAGACCCTGATGCTGGGAAAGATTGAAGGCAAAAGGAAGACCAGCAGCAGAGGATGAGATGCTTAGATAGTACCACTGACTCAATGGACGTGAATTTGAGCAAAGTCTGGGAGATAATGGAGGATAGAGGAGCCTGGCGTGCTGTAGTCCATAGGGTCACAAGTAGTGGGACATCACATATGGACTGAACAGCAGCAGCAAGGGATGGGACAGCTGTTGAGTTGCATTTAACCCTGGTACCACTAGGGGGCACCTCAAAAAATTAATCTGGAGTCTACTGTAATAACTGGTGACTAAACTTTCATGCGTTGGAGAAGGAAATGGCAACCCACTCCAGTGTTCTTGCCTGGAGAATCCCAGGGACGGGGAGCCTGGTGGGCTGCCGTCTATGGGGTCGCACAGAGTCGGATACAACTGAAGCGACTTAGCAGCAGCAGCAAAAACAGTTAATGTTTCCCTTGTGGCTCAGATCAGAATCCTCTTGCAATGCTAGAGTCCTGGGTTCGATCCCTGGGTTGGGAAGATCCCCGGGAGAAGAGAAAGGCTACCCACTTCAGTATTCTGGCCTGGAGAATTCCGTGGACTGTATAGTCCTTAGGGTCACGAAGAGTTGGACACTACTGAGCGGCTTTCAAAAACAGTTAATGCATTTCCAAATATGACTTTTACTTTGGGAGCAGCCTACTTAGTGCACAGCATCTTTGGTCTCAAACGTGTATGCATTGGTGGTGGCAGAATTCCACAATGGGGTATGAATTCCTGAGGCCCTAGATCACACACTTAAGTAAGGTTCCATTTGGAAAGGACATCTTTGAATTCTGAGGCTTTTTGCCCCAGCTGTGGTCATATGCAACCTTGCAGCTAGACCAAACTATAAAATCATGCAACTTACAACAATGAACTAACTTAGTTCCATAAGCAATTGTAGAGGGAGCTGGCATTTTAAAAATCTCGATTCTGGCAGTTATCTTTTGGAATTAATTTACTCACCTTTTGTGCCAACAGTTTTTCATGCTACGTAAACAGCTAACACATGACTGACCTAGCATTCTAACCCAAGGAGTGTGGCTCCAGAGCCCATATTCCTGCCCACTACATCCTTTTGCCTTTCCTGACAGGTAGAATCAAATGAATGCTAAATGCTAGAGGTTGATGATGAAGAACAGGAGTGACCATTGTCAAACAATTTATAACCTGGATTAAATATGGTAATCATGTGAATAATACATACTCTTGTTAAAAATATGTGAGTCATTCAGACTGTTTATATGGATACCGAGTCATGTCTGTGAATATATATGTATATGTATATGTATATACATGACTTTACCACGTGGCTCAGTGGTAAAGAATCCACCTGCCAATGCAGGAGATGCAGGTTCTATCTCTGGGTTGTGACGATCCCCTGGAAAAGGAAATGGCAACCCTCTCCAGTATTCTTGCCTGGGAAATCTCATGGACAGAGGCGCCTGGTGGGCTACAGTCCACGGGGTTGCAGAAGAGCTGGACACAGCTTAGCAACTGAGCACGCATGCACAATATGTATAGACATATATGCATAAGTATATACATTTCTTATTTGAATGTCAGTGTATTCAATATAATATTATCTGCATCTTGCTATGTGGCAAGCACGTATGAAGACAACATCTTGGTCAAATATTGCAAGCAGGTGCAATATCAAGCTTTTTGTCTATCATCTCAGAGAAGGCTTCCTGGAGAAAGTTAAGGTCTTAGTTGACTCGGGGACAACGGAACTACTCTGTTATTAACATTTGACCCCAGAAAACGGTGTTTAGCTTAGTGCTTGGAACAAAATATACTGAAAGAATAAGTGAGTGAATAAATGAATGATGACTTCATGAGTGGGAACAACAGAAATTAGAAACAGAGGAAATAAGAGAAGGGGAATTGGTGAGAGGTTGGGGTGACTGGGATGGAGCAAGGAATTTCTTCAACAGGACTTGATTAGCAGAGCGCAGGGAGCTGGCTGGCAAAGGACTTTTTGATTCCACAATCAGGCCCTTTTTTCCTGGTTTTCAGTCCCCATCCAAGAAATAGAGTTGTTTTGGTTTCCTTTTCTTTTCTTTTCTTTGAGTTTTTTCTCTCAGAGTTACCATCTGCATGAGCGAAAGGCTGCTCTTACACTCTTATTTTCTAATGGAAATGTGCTCATCTTTATAAGCAAGGTAATCTGCTGTCACTGAAAATTACTGTACTTTTTGCATATTCAGTTCTAAATAAGTCTCTTCACTTATAGATTAATGCAGCAATTAATACCACATTCTAGCCATATTATTTACTGTATTAGTTGCTTCTCAAATATCTTTTTTGCTTTTTCTTTCCTTAGGGTTTTCCATCAGGGTTCTGGTTCTTATATCACGCTAATGCCTTCCCTGTGCAGCATGCTTGGTGCATTGAGCATCCTGCCAACTTTCCAGGGAATGGAGCCATGGACCTACCTCCTAAATGATACTGACAGCTGAACTAATTTTTTGTATCTTAGAAAATCAAAGTTGTAGTTTATTTTAGACCCATCAGCAAAGTTTAATTGTGGTGGTAAAATCATACTGAAAGTTGAGTTAAAAATGTGTGTCGAGGAAAACTTTTAAAGAATTCCTCCACATAGCATGTAATGAAAGTAGTATGGTTTGAGGTAACAAATAGATCCGAGGACCATATGCAGAAACTCAATTCACTTAATTCTCTGTAATGAAAAATAATAACTACATTGTTTGTGCCCGAAGACCTGATAGGAGTTGAAGCAAGGAAAACTTTGTTGAATTTTATGTTAGAATCTTAGCTGAAACTTTCTTTATGCTTCCTGCCCTTCTTCAAAGTTCAGTTGCTGCTTTTGAAAGAAGAATCTGTGTCACTTACTCTTTGTAAGCTGTTTTCCTTCTCCTTTGAAGACTATCTAGTTTTCCCTCTCTCCTTTGCCTAAATGAAAATGGCCCCAAGATGCATGCAATTTCGAGAACTTCAGATTGCAGATTCTACATAATTCAAATAACAGAGCCATGGAACTGCAGTCTTTCATTTGGATTCTGTGAACCGCTGAGACTTGCAGAGCGTAAATGATGTCAGAATTCTGCCCTAAAGGTGTAGTGTCAAGGCCAAAATTCTGCCCTGGGAGACGGGACCCATCGAGCAATGGAAGCCATGCCCTCATAACCCAGGGCTGAGTGCCACCCTCATTGTTTTAATTACAGAGCTATAGCATGTGGGTAAGAAACTTGGATTTGACAACAGCAGAAGAAAGAGGATATTGTATGCCCTCAATCAGCTTTGTATTAGAAGATCTTTAAAGGGGAAATTATGTGAAAGAAAGGGGGAGGAAGAAAACAAACTAGCAAGATCCCTATTTCAATATAATTTGGAGAAAATGACTGATTTGGGTTGGTCATGTTGCCAGAACAGATGACTCAAGGCTTCCAAACAAGAAATGGAAATCAAGAGGATGCCTGAAGCCTGAAAGAAGAACAAATTGTGAAGATATGATTGACTGTAAGGCTTCAAAATCAACTGTACCAAAGATGAGCTTGGATCATTGCCCAGAACAGAACTGAATGGTGATGTTCAGTTAGGTCCTGACTGTTGAAACGAAGTAAAATGTAGTAATTGTGCTCTGTTAGGTACACAGACACGTTAATGCTTTCCAATTTCCCCAACTGGGGATCTGGTGTCACTTTCCCTGTCTCTCCTATTTCATGCTTCACCGATGAGTATTATTGCTGCTCTGGACTTTTACTGAATGCCAGGTTTTTGGCAAAGAAGTGGGATCCAGGTGAAAACATCCGTCTCTTGCTGCATGTGAGTATGCTGCAGGTGGCTTTGAAAATGGCTTTTCAACTTTGAAGTCATTTCTTTAATTGGCTTTTTCAGGCTTGGATGAGGTGTACCGCTATCCTGGCTGCTGGGTCCAGGTTATGAATCTCAGCAGTTTGGGCCCCCAAAACCCTTCATCTCCAACAACCAGGGAAGGCCTGGGTTCCCCAGGCAGCAGATTTGTACAGTGATCTTTTCCTCTCTTAGGAGGGAAGATAATTTATTCACCATTTCCTTACACTCATTTCTCAGTAATCTACCAGTTGAGTTTTGTGATAACCTTTCTGATGGACAACATGGTACGACTCCCTCTAAAGGTCACTGGTGAAGCAGCTGTGCTGTTTCCCTTTCTCCTTGGGAGCTGCAAAGAAGAAAAGATTCCATGTTGTGGCTTCTAAGGCCAAAATCCTGCTTACCAGGCTGGCAACTTCAGAAATTTCCCAGCCTGCCTATAGGAGTAGTCCAGCTCTACGGTACAAATTACTTTCAAACAAACATTTTCTACATACTAAATTAGAAAAATAACAGCAAAACCAACAAAGAGGTGACTCAGAGGGAAAAAGGAGGGGCAGAGAGACATGTCATTTTTCCATTCCTTTCTGGCTTCTTTACCTGGGTTGAATTTTGAGAATGTTAAGCCCTCTCCTGTCTTCCCACTATTAACCACAAAGTCTTCAGATTTCAGTAGCTGACTTAAAGCAGGTAACTTTTTTCAGCCATCCAAATGGACTAAAGATGTTGTCAGGTACAAGATGTTTCATTAAGGATCTATCTGGTCTCCTTGGGGGGCAGGGATTCTAAAGTTTGGGCCCCAAAGAAGGTAACCTAAGATTGGTCCCTACTAATGAGAGACAGCAGGAAGGCTTCCTCCAGGATTTGTAAATGAACCACCAACTGGAACTCAAAGAAAATTCTGCATTTCCTTGATTTGTACAATCAACATCTTTTTATTGGCTTGTCTACGACCTTGGAGCCACCCAATATGTTGAATAACTTCACACTTTGAAAAAGTGGTGGGGGAAATGAGGGATAAAATTATTTTGTGGGGCTTGGCATAAATCTGTATTTCAAATAAGCTATGTGTGAGCTGTGTCTTTGAGAAGAACACGTGCAGTACAGTTTTGATCTGCACTTTATAGATGTACATAAGTAAAACAAGGCCTGTTTTGATCATACAATTAAAAACAAATGTGATCCAATGTTGTAATACTCTTTGTCTACTTATATTCCTGAATAACAACTCTCAATCAGGATGTGAACCATCATGATCTAATGGTTTCGAAGAACTGGAACCCCATCCTCATTTTTGCCTGTGACCTTTTCCACGTTCTGTCTTTGGGGTGGGGGCTGTCTCATACGTAATCATTCTAATGGGATAGAGTTTTAGTGTATGATATGGTTCCTGAAAGAAATAATCTAAAAACATTTAAAAATTGGTTTTCACAGTCTCCTTCTAAGTGCTTTGCTTAACATTGAACAACTATCTTCATTATATTATGATTTACGAATTTGGGACTTTTTCAAAAACAGGAATGTTAAAGCTATTTGTATCAGAATGCTTTTAGCTGTAGGTTAACAGAAGATATAACTGAAAGTGCTCAAATAGTAAAGGTTTATTTTTAATTTCATGTAACCAGACATCTGGAGGTGGGATGCCAGGATTGGTTCATTGAGCAGTTCGATGATGTCATCAAGATCAAGGTCTTTTCTTTTTGCTGGACATCCTCAGTTTGTGGACAATGATATTTCACTTGACGGCAGTACACAGGGATATCATGCAGTGCGGACACCATCTAGTGAAAAAGAGGGTCTTTGCTTCCCATGTACTCTTTTCCTTAGGCCAGAAATTCAAGACTTCCAGCATGCATCCCTCCCTCTTTGCTGGTCCAAGGGGCTAGATTTGGGTTGTATATCCATGTTTAACCTCCTTGCTAGGAAGGGAATGGGACCACCATGATTGGCTTGAAGAACTCAGCTTCACCCCCTGGACTGGCAAAGGGCTCTCTCCCCAAATTGCAGGGAATGGTGAACACCTGCACCTCCAGGAAGAGACAGTTGAGGAGGATCTCTGTTAAGTCAACAGCTAAAAGTGTTTCCCACTGACTTTTTGGACAACAGATCAGATCAGATCAGTCGCTCAGTCATGTCCTACTCTTCGCGACCCCATGAACCGCAGCACGCCAGGCCTCCCTGTCCATCACCAACTCCCGGAGGTCACTCAGACTCACATCCATCGAGTCAGTGATGCCATCCAGCCATCTCATCCTCTGTCGTCCCCTTCTCCTCTTGCCCCAAATCCCTCCCAGCATCAGAGTCTTCTCCAATGAGTCAACTCTTCGCATGAGGTGGCCAAAATATTGGAGTTTCAGCTTTAGCATCATTCCTTCCAAAGAAATCCCAGGGCTGATCTCCTTCAGAATGGACAGGGTGGATCTCCTTGCAGTCCAAGGGACTCTCAAGAGTCTTCTCCAACACCACAGTTCAAAAGCATCAATTCTTCGGGGCTCACCCTTCTTCACAGTCCAGCTCTCATATCCATACATGACCACAGGAAAAACCATAGCCTTGACTAGGCAAACCTTTGTTGGCAAAGTAACGTCTCTGCTTTTGAATATGCTATCTAGGTTGGTCATAACTATCCTTCCAAGGAGTAAGCATCTTTTAACTTCATGGCTGCAGTCACCATCTGCAGTGATTTTGGAGCCAAGAAAAACAAAGTCTGACACTGTTTCCACTGTTTCTCCATCTATTTCCCATGTAGTGATGGGACCAGATGCCATGATCTTCGTTTTCTGAATGTTGAGCTTTAAGCCAACTTTTCACTCTCCACTTTGACTTTCATCAAGAGGCTTTTTAGTTCCTCTTCACTTTCTGCCTTAAGGGTGGTGTCATCTGCATATCTGAGGTTATTGATATTTCTCCCAGCAATCTTGATTCCAACTTGTGTTTCTTCCAGTCCAGCGTTTCTCATGATGTACTCTGCATAGAAGTTAAATAAACAGGGTGACAATATACAGCCTTGACGTACTCCTTTTCCTATTTGGAACCAGTCTGTTGTTCCATGGCCAGTTCTAACTGTTGCTTCCTGACCTGCATACAAATGTCTCAAGAGGCAGATCAGGTGGTCTGGTATTCCCATCTCTTTCAGAATTTTCCACAATTTATTTTAATATTTACTATGAATATTTCATTGTTTTATCATATTGCTAAACTATGCATTATCTTTTCCCACACAGAATTATCCTGATATTTGTCTTAAGGGCAAAACTGTATCCTATGGGGAAAAAATGTATCCTAGAGCCTAAGTTTTTTTCTCATCTGATTCACCTAGAAAACATTTTATAAACAACCCAAAAGTTTTTCCAGAAAGTGATCTTGTTCATCTCAGCCCAAATCTATCAGTTTTGCAGGAAGTGTTGCATATGACTTTAAAAGAGAATGGAAGTAGAAAAGAAATCTGATTTTTAACTGCTTCTCCTAAAATAAGAAATGACAAGACATTTTTGCAATAGAAATAACTTGACTTTCCAAATATGCTCGTAGAAATAATTTTATTTTAAGAAAACTGCGGTGCCTCTACATCTCAGTGGACAAGCACTGAGGACTGTGAGCAAAGACGAGAGACTGTGAGGACGGGGTTCATCTGCAACATGAAGAGAATAATCATTCCTGCTTCAAAGGAAGGATTGTTGTGACAGTTGAATGACATTAAAATATATCCACATGCCTTCATATATTTATTCTTAACAGAGTGGCAAGTCCACATTGAGCATTCACCAAATCTGACTATTTTTATTTATAACAGTATTAATAAAAGTTGATACACATCCAAGTTAACATTTTCCTACACAGGGTAGTTAACATCAAACTCATAATTTTTAGGAATAACAGCTTTGAGAAACAAAATATGAGGTCTTCCATACTGTTCATACTGCAGTTTTATAGGAGGTCTTGAACTGGTTCTTGTGTCTCTTCCGAAGAGTTCCCCAATTGGCTTAATATGGGTCAAAACTTAAAACCACAGTGGTGGCTTTACTGTCTTCTCAGCAAACAATAGAATCTCACTTTCCATTCATTCAGGGAGTAGACGAAATGTGTCAATCTGGTTCTTGAGAAGTAAGCAGGTTGAAGCATGTTGATATGAGTGCTGCAAATCTCTTAACTTCCTTGCTTATTGTCCTGATAAGCTACATGCCCTGTACTTCAAACCAAGACTACATGAGCACAGAAAAAAAAGTTGGCAGAATGAACAGTGCATGTGAGTATAAACATCAGGTTTTTAGCCAAAAAGAGTATCGTCTTCATAAGACATTACCAGTCCTTTTTGTTTTTTAGAATCTGTATGTCATACTTTTACACTAGGAAAACTTCCAGTAATTATCAATCAAGTCAAAAAAATAAGTCATCACCTTAAGGCCTTGCCCACATTCTCTTGCTCAGACTTAAAAAAAAAAATGTTGAAGTATAGTGGTTTTACATTTCTACTGTACAGCATAATGACTCAGTTACATATATTTGTTCTCTTATTCTTTTCCATTGTGGCTTATCACAGGATATTGAATATAGGTCCCTGTGCTATACAGTGAGATGTTGCTTATCCATCCTTTATATACCAGCTTGCATCTGCTAATCCCAAGCTCCCAGTGCTTCCGTTCCTCACCCCCTTTCCCCTTTGGCGACCACAAGTCTGTTTTCTTTGTCTACGAATCTGTTTCCATTTCATAGATATGTTCATTTGAGTCATATTTTCAGCTCCACATGTAAATGGTTTCATATGGTATTTGTCTTTCTCTTTCTGATTTACCTCACTTAGCATAAAAATCTCTAGGTCTATCCATATAGCTGCAAATGGCATTATTTCATCCTTTTTTGTGACTAATATTCCATTGTATGTATGTACCACATCTTCCTTATCCATTCATCTGTTGATGGACATTTAGGCTGTCTCCCTGCCTTGGCTATTGTGAATAATGCTGCTATGAACATGGGGGTGCATGTATCTTTTCAAATTATAGATATGTCTGCTGGATCATATGGCAACTCTATTTTTATTTTTTTGAGGAACCTTCATACTGTTTTCCGTAATGGCTGCACCAATTTACATCCCCACCAAGAGTGTAGGAGGATTCCCTTTTCTCCACATCCTTTCCAACATTTGTTATTTGTAGACTTGTTAATGATGGCCATTCTGACTGGTGTGAGGTGGTACCTCATTGTAGTTTTGATTTGCATTCTTGCTCACATTTTGGGTGTGACTCTTTGAATTGGCCCAAGTGCCACTCTTACCTGACCAAAGGCTCTTCATAGGAGAGACCACAGTATGGAGGAACAGCAACAGTCACTTTGACTGTAGAGGCCAATTTCTGGATCCAGGACTTTGGTTTGTAAGTAAATAAAGGAATTTATTATAGATATTACTGGGTATCTCAAAAAATCAAAAGCAAAGGGAAATGTCAGTATTCAAGAAGGGTCAAGATGTAACGAGGCTTAAAGAAATCCTGGCCACAAAATCACACTTACAGTACCAGAACTTCTGCATCCTGCTTCTTTGTTTTCCTGAATGATGGCTTACTTCTTTCTTATCACTGCAGATTGACTGTCCCTGAATGACAGAAAACATGACTACTGTTAATATTCTAGCCTTATATTCTTAGAGCTTCAACCACACAGAGCAAGGCTAACCTTTTCAGTTCCAATTCCAAAATCCTGGAGAAAAACTCTACTTGGATCAGATTAACAGGAACAAAGAAATGGAGTACCATTTGGACCCATTCAGCAAGTTGCCCGATCAACCACTGCCTACAAGCAGTATCAGATTGTACTAATATATGGGTTCTAGCAGTTTAAAAAAATTGGGTGGGACAGTTCTCAACAGAAGAGTTGCCAGCCTGGCTCTTCCATAGATACCCACTATTGCATAATAGTGGGTAATAATGTAAAAATAATAATTTTACATAATAATGTAAAAATAATGCAAGGAAGTAGATGATTCTCACTTCTCATTTGTCAGCAAATGCTGCCTATGGTCCTTGAGAATTTCCATTAAAGCTGTTCATTCACCGTTAAAGAGTTCAGGATGACGAGCTGGCTGGAGCTGGTGAGGGAGCAGGGGATAACTGCACTTGAAAGAGAGAGGGCACATCGAGGAAGTATCACCAACATGAAGCAGAGGGCTCTGGACCTCCCAGCTCTTTCCAGATTAAATCCTTATGGTTGTCCCAGCTGCCTCTCTTCCCTTTTGCCTTACACCTCTTTTTAATATTTTCTTTCATCATTTTTAAAATGAAGACCTTCTGCATTGCTTATAAGACTTCTGTCCTCCTTCAGCAAAGTAGTGCTCCACTTTGGGCAAAAGTTTAAAGCAATGCAGAGTGTCTGTTTTCAGAAATGTGCTGTTCTGTGTCTTTTTGTTCTTTTTCTTAGAATAACAAAATCTGAGGATTGGAGTAAACCCACCTTGAGACACATCAAGTCCTTCCATTGTTGTGTACCTCCATCCCTGGCATCAATGACGAGTGGTCATCCACACTGCTTGACCACATTCCAAAGGGAACACACCACTTTTCAGGAGAGTCCAGTCTATGTTTAGACAGGTCTGACTGTGAGAAGTACTTCCTTGTATCAAGCTCCTTCTGAGCCAAAAATGTGTCTTTCTCTGTTGCTTCCACCTGTTGGTCCTAGTTCTACCACCTGGAAACAAATAGAAAAGTCTAATCTGTTTCCTACATTCTCACTTTTCAAAAGATTCATCAGATGTTTGTCCCTAAGATCTTTCTTCTCCAGCTTAGCTACTGTTTGTCCTATATCTGTTCTCTGTTGCATGGGATTTCAAGTATCTCTATTAACAGGGACACTCTGTTCCAGAAGCTTTCCTTACTTAAATGTTCTTCTTCATTCCTAACCCCGCCCGCCCCCCCCTCTCCCCACCTCCCATAACCAGGTATAATCTTCCCAGTGTGAAAAAAAACAGCACAAAAAGAACAGAACTAATAATGCCTTTTATTATAAATATAGAACTTCTATTCAAGAAAATCACATTTCTCTTTTAGGAAGATCAAACCTAGGTATGAGTCATTCTCATGCTGAAAATTATATAATAATTTATAATGAAATTCAAATTAGAAAGAGTATTAAAATTTTACAAGTAAATTTCAGGCCTCAGTAGTTGAAATGGAAAGGAAGTGGGGGAATTCATGAATTCCCATAGTTCTTCAAAGCACGTCTGCTTTACTTCCTTTATATTAACACAAATGCTAGTGTTATTCATTAAGTCGAAAACAGCAGGCAGAGTAAGCCCGCATTAAGGGATCATTTGACTCCTTTCTTTCTCTTCATAAAATCTGTAAGCTTAACAAATATTTGTGTCCTGTTTACATACACACATGCAGACACACACACACACACACAACTCTGGGGTAAGCACTGTAGGGAACACCAGCCATCAAGGGACTAGCAATTAGAAGCTGTAAGACGAGCCTTTTGCTCCCTTCATTGGAAGGCACTGTGTAAGCCAGTGTATTGAGGAAGAGCAAGAGGTTGCCATGTTGGATTGAATGCCACAGTGGGTTAGTCTGAATAAACTCTTAACTCTTTTGTTCCAGAGCACAGCTAGAAGCAGAACACGACTTAAGGATGCTGGAGTGAAGTTTGATGGGTTACTCAGAGTCCAGCGTTCTCTAGGATATTAAGGGGCTATCCTAAAATAGGGACTGGTTGAGTCCTACCTTTATCTATATAGCCACTTACTGGATCACCAGGGAAATTGATTATCTCAGAAAATGATGCAGAATATTCCTTCCTATTGAAATATTTTCATACTACATATATATTCACACTATACCCTCATGATAATTCAGTTTATGAAGAATCTGCCTGCAGTGCAGGAAACCCTGGTTCAATTCCTGGGTTGGGAAGATCCGCTGGAGAAGGGATAGGCTACTCATTCCAGTGTTCTTGGGCTTCCCTTGTGGCTCAGCTGGTAAAGAATCCATGTGCAGTGTGGTAGACCTGGGTTTGATCCCTGGGTTTGGAAGATCCCCTTGATGAGCGGTTACTCACTCCAGTGTTGTGGCCTGGAGAATTCTGTGGACTGTATAGTCCATGGGGTCACAAAGAGTTAGACACCGACTGAGCGACTTTCACTTTCATACCCTCATAGCATATATATGTGTATATGAGCGTGTAAAGATTCCAGGGCAGACAAATTTAAGATTTTGAATCTTAAATTTTAATGAGAAATAAATGGTGACTTTATAAAACTTATAGGCATATGGCACTCATTCTTTTTTTTTCCTAAAAATGGCTGAATATGTGATCACTTGTCAATATTGAAAACAACAGCTATCCCATGCCCTGTGAGATTGTACATCAGCAGGAGAGTTTGGTGAGCTCCAGTTTATAGGTTCACAGAGTCAGACACAACTGAGCATGCACACACCACCTCCAGGAAAGTTTGATACTTCTACTGCCAGGAACATGTCTGTAATTAGCCCTCCCTGACCTTCTTTCATCTCCATCAAGGAAGTTAAAACAATTATGACTGATTTGGGACAGGGATAGGAGCCCTAGTTCCACAGCCATATCGTTTGTTAGTTTCCCCTATGTTAGTAAAGCTAAAATTGAGGGTTTCATCACCTGGTTAACCTCTGAAGTTTTAGGCTAGTGGGCTCAGGTGTAGCCTTAACTTCATTTGGTGACCACAGGGAAGAGATACAAGATAGTAGAGACCTCAAGGCTACCAACCACACAACTTAGAAATAAAGATTCCTTAGATTAAGGAGAGTTGAGTTTATCTTTAAGGTACAACTCATGATTATCTTTAGCAGCTTACCTAAGAGGTTCCAGTCTCAGCATCATTTATTCCTCTTCTGAATATAACATATAATATGTCATAGAACATATAAATGTAGAATTCATAGTCTCTCCACTTTAGCATTAAAACAAAGATTTCATGACTAATGAGCCATATTGAGTAGTTGGGAATACTTTAAGATAAGTTGCTTTATCCAGCCTAATTCTCTTACTTATATGTGTGTGCTTGCATAGTCACTCAGTCATGTCCAGCTGTTTGCAACCCCATGGACTGTAGCCGGCCACGCTCCTCTGTCCATGGAATTTTCCAGGCAAGAACACTGGAGGGAGCTGCCATTTCCTCTCCCAGGGGATCCTCCTGACCCAGGGATTGAACCTGCATCTCTTACATCTCCTGCATTGGCAGGAGAGCGTGCCACCTGGGAAGCCCTCCTTCTTACATAAATCTTTTCATTTCTCCAATAGGTTGTTGGGCTTCTACAAGGGGATTCTACCACCCATCTTGGCTGAAACACCAAAAAGAGCAGTAAAGGTAAACAACATATGCCTTCCCGTCAAGTGAAAATGGACTTAGTGTTTCAGCATTAGCACATCCCACAATAAGCTATGGGACATTAGTGGGAATTAAATGTGAAATACTAAAATTTTTATATAGAAATCATATTTTTTATCATAATTAGACTTGGTCATTCTCTCAAATATTGCTTTATTGGTTTGTGGATTTCTTTCTCCAGGTAAAAACATTCCCTTCTAATGGTGAAATTACATAGAAAGCACAGTGGTAAATGGAATTCATGTAATCAAACCACAGCAGCTACAAAAGAGCTTGGACTTTTTCTCAAGGCAATTCATAATCTTGCCTTTGGAGCAATAATTAGTAAAGAGAGAGAGGAGAGGACGGAGGAGAGGTAGATAAACCTTCCCTAAATCATTCTCATTTTATGAACAGAGTGAACTAATACAATATATTTCTTTGTGTGTGATTCTTATATAACAACGTTTATTTGGTGTGCTAACTTCATTTTTCCACCCTGGTCTCCTCTGTTAAAATATTCTGTACTTGTTTTCACAAAATTACTATCAATGCTTCTACTACATTGATTTCCGTTCTTTAACCACAGAACTATAGAGTTTTTTTTAGGATTTTTTTTTTTAATGTGGACCATTTTTAAAGTACTGGATCTGTTACAATATTGCTTCTGTTTCCTGCTTTGGTGTTTTGACAACAAGGCATGTGGGATCTTAACTCCCTGACCAGGAATCAAACTTACAACCCCTGCATTGAAACGTGAAGTCTCAATCCCACCTATGAAATCCCACTTATGGAAGTTTATGTACTCCTTGCTGGTTCAGTATCTGGGTGTGAACATGGAGCTCTAGCAGGACCTCCAGGGGAAAGTGAAAGTGAAAGTCACTCTGTCGTGTCCGACTCTTTGTGACCCCATGGACTGTGTAGTCCATGGAATTCTCTAGGTCAGAATACTGGAGTAGGTAGCTGTTCCCTTCTCCAGGGGATCTTCTCAACCCAGGGATTGAACCCAGGTCTCCCACAATGCAGGCGGATTCTTTACCAGCTAAGCCACTGGGGAAGCCTCCTGATCTAGCAGGACCTCCAAAGGAAAAAGAAATAAATCTGATCATGCTTTTTTCTAGGTTCTTTCAGACAGAAGTCCTGATCACAGTGACTCTGTTGGCATTTTCCCCTCCCCCACACCACTGCCATCACCAAATACAGCTTTGTCTTTCCATAATAAAGATAACGTAAACTTAAAGACTTCCTTTCCAGTTGATGACATAAAGCTTTTTTCTCACACATTACTCAATTTGTATTCCCAACATTCCTGAAAGGTAAGAAAAAGCAGCTTATATGCTTATACTCAGGTAATCAAGATGACTGGGTTAAAAATTATGATTTAAAAAAAAGCCAGCATATATACACAGACACCAAAGTTTTACTCATGTGAAGATGGAGATTTAATAGGATTTAATTCCAGTCTAGAGTGCAGAAAGCAAAGCTTTAAAACATTTTTCCTCTATAAATTCATCTCTTCATTGCCATAGTTTTTGTGATTTTATATTATTACTTCACTACAAATTTCATTATAAGGATCTGAATCACAATAGAGAATCTGGAAAAAGTTCACCAAAGTACGCAAGAGGGCTGAATTGAATTATGAAATGGCTTCACTTGATAAAAGATTGCCCAAGTAAACAAACAGAGCATACTTCCTGTTCAAGGAAAGTCACTTTGTCTCCACGGAATAATATATTCATTTGTTCGGAGTTTTACATGTATAAATAAAGTAAACTGTAATTACAGTTTTTCCTGGAATATTTTTCCTTAATATTATATGTTGGAGACAATTTAAGCTTTTAGAGGATTAACATTTATCAATGTTGAGCAGTCTTTTATGGAAGAAAAAAAAAGTTGAGCTTTACAAAACTGAGCTAGTCTCTACTTTAAAAAAACAATGCTCCCTGCCAGAACAATGGTTAACAGATGAACTTTTGGGCAACTGGTTATGGTGTATGTGTCCCAGACATCTTGTTTCAAGTAGATTTTACCTTAAAATTATTGAGACATATGGTAAGTATGTTGGCTTTTTAAGTATGACTTTGAGTTAAGTGTATCTTTGCCAGATGGATAGCACCAGTTTTTCAACATGATTTATGAAAACATTCCTTTTATAGATATTTATCTTAGGATTTGTGAGGAAAATGATCATCTGATTGCAACAATTTCATACATCATAAACTTCTTTATTGTATGCCATCACAGTTTACTTTGAAAAAATATTCAGGCCATAGATATATACACACACGTATACATATGTATATATGGTCTCTGAAATTATGTCTATATATGTATATGTATAGAGAGAGAAACAGACAATGTCTAGAAACATAATTTTTGTCCATATTTTATTCTTTGAAATTAATTTCAGCATTAAAATAATAATATTAATTGATGCTAAATAAATGAAACTCCCCTTCACAAATAGAGACAGAATTAGTATTGCAATAGCAAAAGGAAATGAAGACCTCTGAAAGAGACCAGTTGGTTTCTCAGAGGTGGCAGACACTGCATGCTGGATTCCAGGATCTAGTTTTGAGCATCACAGATCTGGAAACACCATCAGTTCATGGTCAGACTCTCAAGGACTGCTTAATGCCAACCAAACTCACAAAATATTATATATTGTAAAGTCTATTTGTTCACCACTGTATCCTTTACACTTATCACAGTGCCTACCAGTAGATGTTCAATGGATATTAGATGAATAAATCAAACATATGTAACAGGAACTTCCCTGGTAGCTCAGTGGTAAAGAATCTACCTGCAATGCATAAGACCCAGGTTCAATCCTGGGTTGGGAAGATCCCCTGGAGAAGGAAATGGCTACCCACTCCAGTATTCTTGCCTGTAGAATCCCATGGACAGAGGAGCCTAGAGGACTACAGTCCATGTGGTCACAAAGACTCGGACACAACTGAGCGAATAGCGCTTTCACTTTCATGTAACAAGAAACAGAAAGAAAATTTATTACTTTATAACAGGAGAATTCCTGTCCTGTTCCCCCAAATTCCCACATCTACTATTCAGAGTTTCCGAAAGGCCGAGACTTCCATTTCCAGCCAAGATGAAGTCACAGGGACCAGATTTGCTCTGCTGCCTGAAACAGCAAAAACAGAAAATGAACAAAATATATGAAACCAGAATGTTTTTAAGACACTGGACATGAAACAAAGAGGGAGAGTCATACCTGAGATGCAAAACAGATGAGATGTGCCCTGCAGATTGCCCCAACTCACTGCCTTGAGTTCTCAGCTCAGGAATACACAGGAGAAATCCAATTGACTGCCTCAACCAGTGGACTCCCTGGGTTGAGAAAGAGCTTGAGAGGCTGGGAGGGAAAGACATCTAGAGTTCGCAGGACAGAGCACCAGAGAGAGATCTGCACAGAGAGAGACACCTGAGATCTGCAGAGGGACACCTCCAGGATCCTGCTGACCCATGCACACGAGAGGAAACTAGCAAGGCCTGGAAAGAATGGTGGAAAGGATTCGCGGGAACAGTGCCAGCAGTCACACAGGACTGGGAATAGTGCCTGTTACCACCAACCAAACTGGGAGGCTTCAAAATGTATACGGCATTGAGAGCGGTACCCAGAAGGGTTTGCTTCTCTGACGGGGAATAGTCAGTCCTAGTCTGGGCACTTCTCAGGGCCCACTTGTTAAAAGTATGACCCAAATGGATCTGACTGTTTCCCTGTAATGTAACTGCCCCTCAGAACAGATGATCTGGGAGGTCAGCTTAATCATCAGGTTGTTTAGTGAGCAATGAAAGTACCCTCCAGAGGGCTGGGACACCCAGGCAAACCGTGCTCACCTCCCCTGTCCAACCACAGCTTGACACTTCTCCAGGGACCACACAGCCTGTCCTCCAGGTCCAACCCCTCTCCCAACCAGAATACCAATTTCAAGGTTCCAGTAGATAGATTATGTATACCATAGTAATTTGGATTCCAGATTTTATGTTTAAGATTCCCCAAACCTTGACTGACTATAAAGGTTTTCAAAACTCTTTAGTACACATTTGCATGACTTTGAATAGGTAACATTACTACATGTTGTTGTTATTGTTCAGTTGCTAAATCATGTCCAAGTCTTTGCAATGCCATCGACTGCAGGACTCCAGACTCCTCTGTCCTTCACTATTTCAGTGATGCCATCCAACCATCTCATCCTCTGTTAGGCCCTTCTCCTCCTGCCCTCAGTCTTTCCAAGCATCAGGGTCTCTTCCAACAAGTAGCTCTTGACATTAGATGGCCAAAGTATTGGGACTTCAACATGTTAACTCTCCTAATTTCATCCTTGAAGAGTGTAATCTCATATCTTATGTTATAGGGTAACTTTATCACTTCTCTGACTAAACATTATGAAGGCAATAAAGGATTAGTGCTGCATAGAAAGGAATTAAAATAACAATTAATCTACTAGTTCTTAAGAATATAGTCTAGTATAATATCTTTTAAACTTTACACATGGGAGACATTCAATAAATATCTGTTGAATGAATGAATATTTTTAGCTGATAATGGGTTTCACATTGTAATGACATTACATTATTTTAATATTGTTGGAAATCCATTTTAAAAGATTTTAACTTTTCCTTTCTTGAGATATTATTTTATTTTATATTCAGTAATTTAGACTTTGGTTGCAGAGGTAGAAATTAAAACAAGTTTTTTTTTTTTTAGTTCAAAGCACTATTTGTTTATTAGAATATGTAGTATATATTATTCATTACTTTTGGATTTAATCTTTTAGCAACTTATCACTGATCTATGAGGCTTCTTTATTGCCAGGAACCCGAATCACTTCATCCCAGCCATAACCAGAATCTTCCAGGCAGACTGCTGATGAGTACCAAGCAGCTAGTGGTAGCTTTTCTTTTTTTTTTTAACAGTAGGACACGACTGAAGTGACTTAGCAGCAGTGGCAGCAGCAGAGATGGGAAAATGAAAAGCCTAGAATTGCCCCAAAGTGTAGACTTGGAATTCCGTGTGAGAACTGCTTAGAGTTACAGATCAGGTCCGGGATTCCCTGGTAGCTCAGCTGGTAAAGATTCCACCTGCAATGCAGGAGACCCTGGTTCGATTCCTGAGTTGGGAGGATCCCCTGGAGAAGGGATAAGGTACCCACTCCAGTATTCTTGGGCTTCCCTGGTGGCTCAGTCAGTAAAGAATCAGCCTGCAGTGTAGGAGACCTGGGTTTTATCCCTGGGTTGGGAAGATTCCCTGGAGGAGGGCATGGCAGCCCACTCCAGCATTCTTACCTGGAGAATCCCCAAGGACAGGAGCCTGATGGATTACAGTCCATGGGGTCACAAAGAGTAGGACATGACTGAGCGACTAAGCATAGCCCAGCACATCAAGTCCATGTTCCTACACTTCTTCAAGATCTGTTTGGTCTATAATTTCTTTTCATGACAGAAAGTCAGGAAGAAAAAATGCATACTCACACTTGAAGGGAACAAGGTAGTGAGGCATTCTGCGAGGTCCATCCTCTCCCAGAACTTTCCTGAACTCACATGGACCCCTTAGAGCATGTTTCCAAAATATAGGCCATGACCTGTGAGCTCTGAAATCAATTTAGTGGGTCACCAGAAAAAATTTTCTGATGAAATAGAGTAGAAACAGAATGCATTACACATGGTGAAGGGGTAAACATTGTTTTACAGCAGTGTTTTCTTTCAGTTATAAAGGCGAGTGTGTGCTGCATGCATGTATGTACCTGAGTTGGGTAAATAATTTTTACCTAGATTGTGGTCAAAAAAGTTTGAAATCTTCTGCCTTAAGGAACTCAGCTTCCAGAGTCAAGGAAGGCAAAAGATTTCAGCAGGAAGAAAATTCTAGCACAGAGAATCTCTTCCCAAACCACAAAAATCATGGCTCAGCAGTGAGCAGTACAGTATAGTGGTTGAGAGCAAACTCAGGCTTTGGAGTCGGACATAGAGAGAAACCTCAATCCTTTGACTCCCTAGCTGCAGGACAGATATCTACAAATATTTGTGCTATAACCTGTCATATGGATTAAATGCAGTAGCATGTACAAAGGCATGTTTCCTGGACCACAGCAGGCTCTCGTGAATGATCCATGTCAATAAGGGATCTATGGTTCCTTTAGTCCCAAAGTGAAGAAAGGAAATGGAAACTAAGATTATCTGAAAGTCTCCTGTGTGCTGGGACTGTCAAGAAATCTTCCTCAAGTTCTCTTATTTAAGGACTACCCTAGAAGTGATGGCACCCCACTCCAGCACTCTTGCCTGGAAAATCCCATGGATGGAGAAGCCTGGTGGGCTGCAGTCCATGGGGTCGTGAAGAGTTGGACACGATTGAAGTGACTTAGCAGCAGCAGCTAGAAGTGAAGTCTTGTGTCCTCAAGGTCAGAAAGGTCAAGCTATGCTTCCAGAGCTAAGTCAGGATTCAAACCTAGGACTACTCATGTCAAAATCCACATAAAGTGATTATCAAAGAATTGTTATGATGATGACCATGAGGAGAAAGAAAAACAAATTATTTTTTAAACCCAAGAACATAACCCTTTTCCTTTTAATCATTTCTAGTACATCTATCATCAAAACTGTAGTAGCTCCTGGTGTTACTAGTTGAACATCAGAATAGTTTCAGGGTTTGGCCACCTCATGCAAAGAGTTGACTCATTGGAGAAGACTCTGATGCTGGGAGGGATTGGGGGCAAGAGGAGAAGGGGACGCCAGAGGATGAGATGGCTGGATGGCATCACTGACTCTATGGACATGAGTCTCAGTGAAGTCCGGGAGTTGGTGATGGACAGGGAGGCCTGGCGTGCTGCGATTCATGGGGTCGCAAAGAGTCAAACACGACTGAGCGACTGATCTGATCTGATCTGATCTGATTTACCATCCACTAGAATGTTAAACCAAGAAGGCAGGGGTTTCTCCTGGTTTATGCTGCATCCCCAGTGTGTGAACCAAGAAATATTTGTCAAATCAGTGAAAGAATGAATTCCTGCTCTATGAAAGTCTACATCCATAGGTGATCTAAAGGACCATAGCACAAAATCACGCCTGAGTCTTTAAAAGAATCAATCTATCTGGTGAAGTAAAGACCCTTGAATTGCCCCAAGATTCATGAGAGCCACGTCTACATGTAACTACCTCTTTCTAACAACAGAATATTATCTGGCTTTCAAATCTACATTTTTTTCTTGCTCCATTGTACTAGGTTATAAAGTAATAGAGTAGAAGACATTTAAGACCATAAAATGCCCATGCCATTTCTGTAGTCTTGAAAATCAGAACCTAGCAGGACCTAAGAGTGTGTTTTATCAGTGATTTTGGCAGGGTACCTACAGAGAATCCAGAGCAAAACATCACGTTCAACCAGATTGTTGTCCAAAATGCATAGCATAGAGAGAGAGGAGAAAAATTTATTTAGGGCATATTATACAAAATGACTGATTAGATTTGCCTCCATAGAAATCCCTTCACAGAGAGAATTATATTAAACATCAACTATTGAAAGAACCAACAAAATCTTCTTCATCATCATCATCATCATCAGATTTTAAAGGGAAGATTAAACAGCTGTCTTTCTTCATTCAGATTGAAGACAGTTTTACTTTCAGGCCAGGGGACAGATTAGATGTGTCCTTGTTGGGTCCTTTCCTAGTTTATCATGGCATATTCATCATTATTGAGTGTTTAGAAATCCCATGGAGCAGTAGAGATACACAGCAATATAAATACGAGTTACAGCCGAGAAGTGGGTGTCTTTTATAAGGGGTTAGAAAATTGGGCATTCACTGGGAAAGCAGGTCATAGAGAAAACATAAGAGACCGAAGACTTCAGGTCTCTATGCCTATAATTTTGAATCACTGCCATAAAAAAGAAGTCTATTGATGTCTAGGGAAACTGAAAATGGTCATGGTAAATGGCAGCTGTATGGTTCATTTACTGCTATAAAGGATTCCATCAGCTCTTCTGTAGGTTATTATAGCTGCATTTAAAAATGTGAATGTTCAAGTAAGATTCAATAGCAACTACCCGAGACTGGATTAAAAACTGTGTTCGATGGTTTATCATTTTTTAAGTTGCTAGTGAATATAATGATTTACTGAAGAAATTTGAGTCAATTTAAAGGTTTGTTGCAGGAAATTGTTATAAATCTCTGAGTTTGGTTTTGTTTCACAGTTTTTCACCTTTGAGCAGTACAAGAAATTGCTTGGATATGTGTCACTGTCACCAGCATTGGTAAGTGAGAGTATTTATTATACTTAAGTGTGTGTGTTATTTCATAAAGCAAAATCTGGAAACAAAAACCCTTTTGATTCCCCAAGCTCAGCTACTAAAATATGAATTTGAGTTATTCAATGTTCAGCTACTTGTTGAAAGCCATCTTCCTAATAACTCACAATTTGGCTATTTTATAGCTCCCAGTGATGAATTTATGATAATAATGATATGTGTGGAAAGGCTCATATGAGATATGGTCAAGAATATAAAATAAAGGGTACATTTGTCAAAGACTCCTTTAAACCCAAAAAATTCATGTGTTTACATACATACTACACATATTTATTTATGTGAAAGTCAGTGTACCTAAAATTATTTCCTAACAGGTCACTTTTCCAGCTTTTGCTCAAGCTGTAGTAAGTACAGGACTTCAGGTCACTCTAGTCAGATGCACACTGAGGGGCCTTTTATAGCTGGGGAGAATAGTGATCTTACAATGTCAGATCAACTATTACATAAATGTCATTTGGTGATTTGAACATTTGTAGATACCATCCCTTTCTTTCTTAGTGATTTTGTTGCTTTGCACAAAACAAGTTAAATTATATTGGCCAAGTATGGTCTATCAGCATGAGTGCAGCGAGAGCCCCAGAAAGAGCCAGTCCAATCATTTCTCCTCAAAATCTGCAAAACAAGACTAAACTAAACTAAATCTACCTTGGCCTTCCAAGTGACAACGAGCCTTCCAACCTCTACAAATGTACCTTACAACGTACCTTCCATCCTCCAGTTTACCTGATGGAACGCACCTCAGAACTCAGCCAAAGGGGCGGCATCTGAGCTTCAGCTCTTTAATTACTTTGCATGCTCAGTCGCTTCAGCGTCCAACTCTTGGCGACCCTATGGATCCTAGCCCACCATGCTCCTCTGTCCATAGGATTCTCCAGGCAAGAATACTGGAGTGGGTTGCCATGTTCTCCCTCTAGGGGATCTTCTGGATCCAGGAATTCAGAACTGTGCCTCCCACGGCTTCTGCATTGCAGGGGGATTCTTTACCACTGAGCCACCGGGGAAGCAGTAATTCACTGGGCTTCCCTGGTGGCTCAGCGGTAAAGAATCCACTTGCAATGTAGGAATCGCGGGTTCTACCCCTGGGTCTGGAAGATTCCCTGGAGAAGGAAATGGCAACCCACTCCATTATTCTTGCTTGGGAAATCCCATGGACAGAGGAGCCTGGCAGGCTACAGTCTGTGGGGTCGCAAAAGAGTCAGACACAACTGAGCAACTAAACAACACCAAAGATTGATTAAGAATTAGCTGCTATTTAAAAAAAAAAAAAAAAAAAAAAATCATACATGCTCCCTTTATAGGAAGGCTCCAGTTAAGAAACCCAATAGTGCTGCTTTTTGTTACGACAAGGAAACCTCTGGTCCAGGCTCCTGCTTAAACAAGGGAGCTGTGAGGAGGCCTCTTGTGGAAGGAGTAGTAGTAGCATGAGTCCTAAAATTAGCTGAGATTTCTTGTTAATTCCTCAGTGTCTTCCCTGAATGT
The DNA here is from genome assembly GCA_935064755.1 of Tragelaphus eurycerus. Lineage (NCBI taxonomy): Eukaryota > Metazoa > Chordata > Mammalia > Artiodactyla > Bovidae > Tragelaphus > Tragelaphus eurycerus. Next base: position 12,830,697 of record CAKXYN010000038.1, read on the forward strand.
CTCCCTTCACTTTGGAAACATCTTGTTAAAAAGAGGATGGTTTCCAGAGGGTCAGCTGGGTGTTTCTGAGTATAGCATCTGTACCATGTGAGAGACCATGCTTCTTTCTTGATAATGCAAAAAGAAAAGCATTTGGCCACTCCAGGTCCTCTCACTGAATTCATGCAAACTGTATACAGTTTTACTCTTTTCTCGAACTCATTTATTTCAGTTTCTCTTTGATACAGCTAGACACTTAAACAGCCGTTAAATGTCCCTTGGTGCTCTCACATGAAAAGCCTGGGAGGCTGGGAACCTGACAGTTAGCGCTGTCTCTGGAACAGCCTGAGTAACATGATATGCTGATAGCTGATCAATTCTTTTGACAAGGGACTGCTGAACACTAGTTCTGACAGCAAATGTAGCTGAGTTTTATAGAAGAACAAAAAAGTGAATTACTTGGAAGGTTGCATGTAGTAATACAAACCTGAACATCTGGATTTTAGCTTTTTTCAGTCAGAAGAGTTTGGGACTTGTATTTTTCTTTTTCTTCTGCTTTTGGCTTCCATGATGGGAGTCTGAGATAAATGAATAAAATATTTGGTCTGTTACCCTATACAGATATGTTTAAAATTGCAATGAAGGGGCATTAAAAGAAAACATTGTTAGTTATTCTCACCTGAAATCTGTGTAATATCTTGTTCTTCCTCTTTATCCAACAGTAACAGTGGTTTTTAGTAACAGTAACAGCAATTTACAAGAGGCTTTCACACATGATTTTGACTCTCATAATAATCTTATTAAATACAAAGATTAGATATTATAGTCTCCATTTTACAGATGAGAAAACTGTGACATAAAAAATTCAATGGTTTTTTTTTATCATGGAAAGGCATTTTATTTTAAATATAGTAATGTGTACATGTCAATCCCACACCCCCAGGTTATCCCTCCCCTCCTCCCTTCCCTTCTGGTAATAATGTTTATTCTCTAAGTATGTGAATCTGTTTCTGTTTTGTAAATAAGTTCATTCGTATCATTTTTTTTTTTTAGATTCCAAATATAAGTGATATTCTATGAGATTTGTCTTTGTTTGACACATTTCACTTAGTAGTAATTTCAAGGTCCATCCATGTTCCTGCAAATGGCATTATTCCATTCTTTTTAATGGTTGAGTCATATTCCATTGTATGTACCACATTGTCTTTAAAAGATTCAGTTATTTATATAGAGTTGCAGCTGACACACATGGTGTTTTTGTGTAAATTCTGAAAAGGTGCTCCTTTCTCCTGACTAATGGCTTTCCAGGACTCCACTTGACAAATAGGATGCAGGCTGATTTCAGCCTCCACGTGCACCTTTGTGCATAAACTACTGTACATGGCAGCTTTGGTCACACAGCCAATAAGATGGCAAAATCAGAACCCAAACCCAGAGCCCCTGGCTCTGGATCCTGCCCTGGTTCCATCTTGCCTCCCCTTCTAAGGATGTAGAATGTTGTTTTCTCCCTTTTCTCTTTTAGTCTCGTATTACAGACTCCTAATAAGAGCTTCTGTTCTTTACTCTTTGTTGGCTTTTTTATTCTCCTAGTTGTACAATAGTATAACTTCTCCTGGAGTTAGAGCTTCAGCACTAAAGAATTATTTTTTCCAGCATCTGTTTGAAGGTTTGAGACATTGTTTTATTTTGTCTTCCTGCCAAGTGTGTGTCGGGGAAGGCAATGGCACCCCACCCCAGTACTTTTGCCTGGAAAATCCCATGGACGGAGGATCCTGGTAGGCTCCAGTCCATGGGGTCGCTAAGAGTCGGACACGACTGAGCGACTTCACTTTCACTTTTCACTTTCATGCATTGGAGAAGGAAATGGCACCCCACTCCAGTGTTCTTGCCTGGAGAATCCCAGGGACGGGGGAGCCTGGTGAGCTTCCGTCTATGGGGTCGCACAGAGTCGGACACGACTGAAGCGACTTAGCAGCAGCAGCAGCAGCCAAGTGTGTGTGTTTTAATAGTTGTAGTTATTTAAGTTCATGAAAAAACCCTTCAGCATTCTATTCAGAAGAAAATTCTAAAAGTTGTTCTTTCCTAGTGCAGAAATTCTTAACAGGTAGAAAATAACCGGAGACACAGTTACCTTTTGCTGAATGTTCTAGATTTTATTTGAGCTCTTCAAGACAACCTAGCAATTTCTGACCTCAGCCTTTATCCCTCAGCTTCTAGGTCTGGAAGAATAGGGCTCAATTTGAAAAGACAGATAAAGGATGAATTTTATTTATTTATTTGTTTTTAATTATTACCCACATTTTTTAAAATATTTTTTATTTTATTTTTTTAACGTTACAATATTGTATTGGTTTTGCCATATATCAACATGAATGCCCCACAGGTATAGCATTTCCCCTGAAGTCAGGAACAAGACAAGGGTGCCCACTTTCACCATTACTATTCAACATAGTTTTGGAAGTTTTGGCCACAGCAATCAGAGCAGAAAAAGAAATAAAAGGAATCCAAATTGGAAAAGAAGAAGTAAAACTCTCACTGTTTGCAGATGACATGATCCTCTACATAGAAAACCCTAAAGACTCCACCAGAAAATTACTAGAACTAATCAATGAATATAGTAAATATATAGTAAATATATATATATAGTATATATATAGTATATATATATAAATATAGTATATATAGTATATATATACTATATATATAATATAAATATAGTATATATATAGTATATATAGTCAATATATATATAGTATATATATAGTAAATATAGTAAATTTGCAGGATATAAAATCAACACACAGAAATCCCTTGCATTCCTATAGACTAATAATGAAAAAATAGAAAGAGAAATTAAGGAAACAATTCCATTCACCATTGCAACGAAAAGAATAAAATACTTAGGAATATATCTACCTAAAGGAACTAAAGACCTATATAAAGGATGAATTTTAAAATGATTTTTTGTTTCTTAACTTCCTAGAATAGTGACTCTAAGAATGTGGCTATATATTTAAATATTTTCAACTATACTCTTTGGTTACCTGAAATTTAGCTTTTTATAAACATTTTATTTCTGGTTCTGCTCCTTGAATTTTTTATATGCTCACTAAATGTATTTAAGCAGTTGTTTAAAAACGAAGCTCTCCTTTTACTAAGTCAAACTCTTAGTTGTTACATGTGCAGATGTTTTAGTATCCACCTTAAATACATAAAACAACCTTGCTTTTCATTAAAGGACAAAGTCATTGTTGATGGGGCTTTGACGTTTTATTTTGAATTGTTAGGATGTGGTTTGTGGCTTCTGTAATTTCTGCTTCATGAATTGTCAGCGTCGAATCAAGATCTAAAGCTGTTTAGTAATGGTATATGGTGCATTTATGTGAGTTTCTCCATTCTCATTATAACATTCAGCTGCATAGTGTAATGAGTAAGATGTTTAACCTCATACACATGATAACTTGTTTTAAAGTATTGATTGACTTAATTTTTCTAGACATTTGCTGTTGCTGGACTGGGATCTGGACTAACAGAAGCCATCGTGGTCAACCCTTTTGAGGTAGTAAAAGTTGGCTTGCAAGCCAATCGGAGCAGATTTACAGAGGTAATCATTTAACGTTTTCCTATTGTTGAGGGAATGTAAAAAACAATTTTTCAGTATATAGTATAGAATTATGAACCCTTCTCCTGGCCACTTGTTAAAGCCATAGTAACTTATTGTTAAGGAAGTAGCATAAGAAAAAGTCAAATTTCTTCCACAGGAAAGTGCTAACAAAAAAGCACTAAAGTCTGATCGACAAACATGTTTAGACATTTTTATCTTAGAGTTGTAATGTAATGTATAAGGACTTATTTGGAAATATTTTCTCTACTTTTGGCAAAACCTCTATTTCACATTTTACTAGAATAGACTGTAGCAAAAAACCACTGGGGTGATAATATTGTTGTGCTTTTTAAAAAAAAATTATGAAATCATTTTTTCAAAATTACTTCACTCCATTCCCCACTCCACCCACTGCCTTCCTCCAAAGATTCTGATAATCTGTCAAGCTTGTCTTTTGGTTAAATCTGAATGAGCGGGTTACTAAATCTGTGTAGACGTCACCACTTGGACAATGATAGGTCTTGACATTTAATCACTGGTACATGATGTTCCATGAAGATAGCTTGCCTTGGTCTGTGCTGCCTTCGGTTCCTTCCAGTTGCCTAATAATTCCCTTTAAACCACCAAGTCCAATTGTTCTGCTTTTATTCTTTGGGGTGCCAAGCCGAAGGCAGGAAAAAAATAAGGAGATTGGCAGTTCAGGTCCTTTCTTAGCTGGTGGAATTCACTTCCACAACTGGGTAGCATGTGGTATAAATTGGTCTAGAGGATCTGCTGACCTGAATTTCTCTGTAGAAAAGCTCCCCTGCCTACCACTTAAGCAGCTGCTAATGGGTGGAGACCCCGCTCACTCCCACCCAACTTCCTGTCTGCTGATACTGCCTGGGAGCTCTCTGGCAGCTTCCTGAGCAGAGCTATGGGAAGGAGAGAGGGCCCTACTCACCTTAGCTGCCAAGGCCTGTGGAGGGCAGGGCTGGGCCACTACAGCTCCTCAGACGAGGTCAGTCCTCATTAAGGGAGATTTTTTTTTAAGTTTCAAAGAAAGTGAAGTCGCTCAGTCGAGCCTGACTCTTTGCAACCCCATAGACTGTAGCCTACCATAGACTCTAGCCTACAGGCTTCTCCATCCATGGGATTTTCCAGGCAAGAGTACCGGAGTGGGTTGCCATTTCCTTCTCCAGGGGATCTTCCCAACCCAGGGATCGAACCAGGGTCTCCCGCATTGAGAGCAGATGCTTTGCCCTCTGAGCCACCAGTGAAGCACCTTTTAAGTTTCAACCTTTTAAGTTTCAAAAGGTTGTCCTAATTGCAGAGATACACAGCACTTTAGAAAAGGCTGAAAATCCCTGTATTGCCCTACTCTATTTCTGTTTTGCTTTTTCTCTATTATTCCTTGAATGATGGGAAAAGATGGCAGAGACCAGAAGGAAATAAAAAGAAACACTTCTCCAGTGTCCTATCAATATGGAGCATTTAAGACAGTCCCTGTGGAATCTGCTCAAGGAAAATTTGATTTGTTAGACTGGGAGAATTACCAGCTAGGAGAATTGGAGCTCCCCATTCAGTGTCCCATTTTACCTATTGGGAAGCATGTCTTGGGGCAGGAAGGAGTGAGCAAAAGAATACACAGGCCTTCCAACTGCAGTCCTTCATCAAGACAGCATGTAAATAGAGAAACACAAAGTGGAACAGAGCACCCAGGAAGCATTCACAGGACTGAAAATAACGAATTATCATAGCACCCCTACTCACGCCTAATATTCTTTTTCTCTCCTCTGCCTTCAAGGAGGTTCTGCACTGAGGCCATGTAAGCGCTGGTTACGTTTTGCATGTGCCAAGGCCTTGCTAGAACACAGTAAATGTCCTTGCAGCCCGACACGAGAATGCTGCATGTGCACGTGCTCCTCGTTCATTGGCCAAGTGTGGTCTGTGTGAATTGTTGGTGTATATGCAACTGTTTTCTTTAAGTTGGGGAGAGAGTGGAACTTGTTTGGTGTTGTTTCTTTTGCAGAATTCACTAAACTGCATTCAGAATTCATTTACTTAGACAAAATACAATCTATTAGGTTCCTTATAAAATGTTTGTCATATGACATCAACTAGTCAGAACTTAGTAACAGAGGGATCACATAGGTCACAGGTGTCAGCATTTATTTCCAGCAGTCATCAGGATTCAGTGGCTGACCAGAGGTGACACTTTGTAGGCAATATTGATCAAATTGAAAAGTAATGCATAGTCACCCAACATAAAGTAATGGGGCTGTGCTTATTACCAAAAAAAAAAAAAAAAACTGAGAGAAAGAAGTGACATGATAAGAATAGCAAATTTCAGATCTAGTCATTTAAAACCAACTACCGTTTCGGAGAAGGCAATGGCACCCCACTCCAGTACTCTTGCCTGGAAAATCCCATGGATGGAGGAGCCCGGTAGGCTGCAGTCAATGGGGTTGCTGAGTTGGACACTACTGAGTGACTTCCCTTTCACTTTTCACTTTCATGCATTGGAGAAGGAAATGGCAACCCACTCCAGTGTTCTTGCCTGGAGAATCCCAGGGACAGAGGAGCCTGGTGGGCTGCCATCTGTGGGGTCACACAGAGTCAGACACCGCTGAAGCGACTTAGCAGCTTAGAAGCACCATTTTGGGCCAGTGTAGATTGAGAGCAAGAGGAGAAGGGGATGACAGAGAGTGAGATGGTTGGATGGCATCACCGACTCAATGGACATGAGTTTGAGCAAACTCCAGGAGATAGTGAAGGATAGGGTAGCCTGGTATGCTGCAGTCCATGAGGTCACAAAGAGACAGACACAACTTAGTAACTGAACAACAGTAAGTGTGATAATATACACAAAGGTCTTAACAGAGTCTGGTACATTATAGGCACTCAACCAATAACAATTTCTAGATGTAAATTGATCCTATAAACCCTTAAAGTTTAAGAAATAGATTTATCTTGAGATATGTTCCAGTTAATAGTCACAGCCCACTCCAGTTGTGGGTTTGAAAACAGCTTACTGGGCAATGGTTCCCTTAGGTCATTCCCGACTGACACTACAATCCATTTAGCCTAAATTCTTAAGGGCAGGCAGCCCAGTTTCAGTACCTACTGAGGTCTTTAAACTCAAATGAAATCTGTTATCATAAACAGTAGTAATTGGCTATCTGTTTACTGTAAATAACTTGCATAAAGGAGCAGAAGTTTGAGAGGAAACTAAAAACATTTGAAGCCACTTTGGAAAGAGTTCTGCCTCAATAACATGTTCTTCCTTCAGAAGAGTCATATCAAGTAAGCATGTATTCTTCATCAATCTTCATGGTCACCTCACCTGGAGGTTGTGAACAAAGCTCATTTTCAGCCTTTTCAGTCAATTACTGCTACTGCTGCTAAGTCACTTCAGTCGTGTCCGACTCTGTGAGACCCCATAGATGGCAGCCCACCAGGCTTCCCCATCCCTGGGATTCTCCAGGCAAGAACACTGGAGTGGGTTGCCATTTCCTTCTCCAATGCATGAAAGTGAAAAGTGAAAGTGAAGTCGCTCAGAGGTGTCCAACCCTCAGCGACCCCTTGGACTGCAGCCTTCCAGGCTCCTCTGTCCATGGGATTTTCCAGGCAAGAGTACTGGAGTGGGGTGCCATTGCCTTCTCCATTCAGTCAATTACTAGCTGTGGTTAAAAAAAAAAAGAAGACATCCCATGCCAAAGGCAAAGGAGAAGCCCCGGCAAGACAATAGGAGAGGCACAATCACATTTAGAATCAACCAGAGAAGCTTGGAGGGCTTAAACAAAACCTTGTGCATGCCAGGACCCAGACCCCACAGAGACTGAGCTAGACCTGCCTTTGAGTGTTTGATGGGCAGGGGCTCTGGGTGCAGCAGATCTGGGTGACACAGCATGTGGCCTCTTGAAGGAGGTTGCCATTAACGCCACCATAGAGCTGCCAAGCAGACGGCCCACAAACTGCAGAACAATTATACCAAATAAATTCTGGCACTGCTAAGAAAGTTGTAGGACCCGCAACAGATTTCCCAACCTGGGGATCTGGCAAAGGGACTGAGAATCCCCAGGGAATTTGACTTTGAAGGCCAGTGGGATCTGATTACAGTACTTCCACAGGACTAGGAAAACAGACTCTTGGAGGGCAGAAACAAAACCTTTTGCAAAGCAGGACCCAGGAGAAAGGAGCAATGACCCCACAAGAGACTGACCCAGGCTTGCCTGTGAGTGTCCAGGAGTCTCCAGCAGAGACAAGGGTCGACAGTGGCCTGCTGCAGGGTCAGGGGCACCAAATACAACAGTGCGTGCATAAGACCTTTTGAAGGAGGTCCCCAGTATCTTCATTACCCCTACCACAGTCTGGTCTCAGGTCAAACAACAGGGAGGGAACACAGCCCCACCCATTAATAGAAAATTGGATTAAAGATTTACTGAGCATGGCCCTAACCTTCAGAATAAAACCCAGTTTCCCCCACAGTCAGTCTCTTCCATCAGAAGCTTCCATAAACCTCTTTATCCATCAGATGGCAGACAGAATGAAAACCACAATCACAGAAAACTAATCAAACTGATCACTTGGACCACAGCCTTGTCTAACTCAGTGAAACTATGAGCCATGCCATGTAGGGCTACCCAAGATAAACGGGTCATGGTGGAGAGTTCTGACAAAACATGGTTCACTAGAGAAAGAAAGAAAGAAAATGAAGTCGCTCAGTCATGTCCGACTCTTTGTGACCCCATGGACTATAGCCTACCATGCTCCTCTGTCCATGGGATTTCCCAGGCAACAGTACTGGAGTGGGTTTTCATTTCCTTCTCCAGAGGATCTTCCCAAACCAGGGATCGAACCTGGGTCTCCCACATTGTAGGCAGACGCTTTACCATCTGAGCCACCAGGTCCACTGGAGAAGGGAATGGCAAACCACTTCACTTACTCTTCCCTTGAGAACCCCATGAACAGTATGAAAAGACAAAAAGATAGGACACTGAAAGATGAACTACAAGGTTGGTAGGTGCCCAGTATGCTACCGGAGAAGAGTGGAGAAATAACTCCAGAAAGAACGAAGAGAAAGAGCCAAAGCAAAAATGCCCAGTTGTGGATGTGACTGGTGATGGAAGTGAAGTCTGATGCTGTAAAGAACAATATTGCATAGGAACCTGGAATGTTAGGTCCATGAATCAAGGTAGATTGGAAGTGGTCAAACAGGAGATGGCAAGGGCGAACATTGACATTTTAGGAATTACTGAACTAAAATAGATTGGAATGGACGAACTTAATTCAGATGACCATTGTATCTTCTACTGTGGGCAAGAATCCCTTAGAAGAAATGGAGGAGCTCTCATAGTAAACAAAAGAGTCCAAAATGCAGTACCTGGGTGCAATCTCAAAAACGACAGAATGATCTCTGTTCGTTTCCAAGGCAAACCATTCAATAGCACAGTAATCCAAGTCTAGCCCCAACCACTAATCTGAAGAAGCTGAAGCTGAACAGTTCTATGAAGACCTAAAGACCTTCTAGAACTACCACCCAAAAAAGATGTCCTTTTCATCATAGGGGACTGGAATGCAAAAGTAGGAAGTCAAGAGATACCTGGAATAACAGGCAAGTTTGGCCTTGGCGTACAAAATGAAGCAGGGCAGAGACTAACAGAATTTGGCCAAGAGAATGCACTGGTCATAGCAAACACACTATTCCAAAAACACAAGAGATAACTCTACATATGGACATCACCATATGGTCAATATCGAAATCAGATTGATTATATTCTTTGCAGCTGAAAATGGAGAAACTCTATGCGGTCAACAAAAACAAGACCTAGAGCTGACTGTGGCTCAGATCATGAGCTCCTTATTGCAAAATCCAGACTTAAATTGAAGAAAGTAGGGAAAACCACTAGACCACTCAAGTATAATCTAAATCAAACCTCTTATGATTTTACAGTGGAAGTGACAAATAGATTCAAGGGATTAGATCTGATAGACAGAGTGCCTGAAGAACAATGGACAGAGTTTTATGACATTGTACAGGAGGCAGTGATCAAGACCATACCCAAGAAAAAGAAATGCAAAAAGGAAAAATGGTTGTCTGAGGAAGCTTTACAAATAGCTGAGAAAATAAGAGAAGCTAAAGGCAAAGGAGAAAAAGATATACCCATTTGAATGCAGAGTTCCAAAGAATAGCAAAGAGAGATAAGAAACCCTTCCTCAGTGATCAGTGCAAAGAAAGAGGAAAACAATAGAATGGGAGAGACTGAGATCTCTTCAAGAAAATTAGAGATACCAAGGGAATATTCCATGCAAAGAGAGGCACAATAAAGGACAGAAATTGTATGGACCTAACTTTCATGCATTGGAGAAGGAACTGGCAACCCACTCCAGTATTCTTGCCTGGAGAATCCCGGGGACGGAGGAGCCTGGTGGGCTGCTGTCTATGGGATCGCACAGAGTCGGACACGACTGAAGCGACTTAGCAGCAGCAACAGAAGCAGAAGATATTAAGAAGAGGTGGAAAGAATACACAGAAGAACTATACAAGAAAGATCTTCATGACCCAGATAACCATGATGGTGTGATAACTCACCTAAGAGCCAGATATCCTGGAATGTGAAGTCAGGTGGGCCTTAGGCAGCATCACTACGAACAAAGCTAGTGGAGGTGATGGAATTCCAGTGGAGCTATTTCAAGTCCTAAAAGATAATGCTGTGAAAGTGCTGCACTCAATATGCCAGCAAATTTGGAAAACTCAGCAGTAGCCACAGGACTGGAAAAGGTCAGTTTTCATTCCAATCCAAAAGAAAGGCAATGCCAAAGAATGCTCAAACTACCACACAATTGCAGTCATCTCACACGCTAGTAAAGTAATGCTCAAAATTCTCCAAGCCAGGCTTCAGCAGTACATGAACTGAGAACTTCCAGATGTTCAAGCTGGATTTAGAAAAGACAGAGAAACCAGAGATTAATTGCCAACATCCATTGGATCATAGAAAAAGCAAGAGGGTTCCAGAAAAACATCTACTTCTACTTTATTGACTACCCCAAAGCCTTTGACTGTGTGGATCACAACAAACTGTAGGAAATTCTTAAAGAGATGTGAAAACCAGACCACTTTACCTGCCTCCTGAGAAGTCTGTATGCAGGTCAAGAAGTAACAGTTAGAACTGGACATGGAACAATGGATTGGTTCCAAATAGGAAAAGGAGTACGTCAAGGCTGTATATTGTCACCCTGCTTATTTAACTTATATGCAGAGTACATCATGTGAAATGTGGGGTTGGATGACTCACAAGCTGGAATCAAGATTGCCAGGAGAAATATCAATAACCTCAGATATGCAGATGACACCACCCTTATGGCAGAAAGCTTAGAACTAAAGAACCTCTTGATGAAAGTGAAAGAGAAGAGTGAAAAAGTTGGCTTGAAACTCAACATTGAAAAAACTAAGATCATGGCATCCAGTCCCATCACTTCATGGCAAATAGATGGGGAAGCAATGGAAACAGTGAGAGACTAATTTTGAGTGCTCCAAAATCACTGCAGATGGTGACTGAAGCCATGAAATTTAAAGACACTTGCTTCTTGGAAGAAAAGCTATGACAAACCTAGGCAGCATATTAAAAAGCAGAGACATTACTTTGCCAACAAAGGTCCATCTAGTTAAAGCTACAGTTTTTCCAGTAGTCATGTATGGATGTTAGAGTAGAACTATAAAGAAAGCTAAGTGCCGAAGAATTGATGCTTTTGGACTGTGGTGCTGGAGAAGACTCTTGAGAGTCCCTTGGACTGTGAGGAGATCCAACCAGTCCATCCTCAAGGAGATCAGTCCTAAATATTCATTGGAAGGACTGATGCTGAAGCCGAAACTCCAATACTTTGGCCACCTCTTGTGAAGAACTGACTCATTGGAAAGACTCTGACACTGGGAAAGATTGGAGGTAGGAGGAGAAGGGGACGGCAGAGGATGAGATGATTGGATGGTATCGCTGACTCGATGGACGTGAGTTTGAGCAAGCTCCAGGAGTTGGTGATGAACAGGGAAGCCTTGTGTGCTGCAGTCCACGGGGTTGCAAAGAGTCGGATACGACTGAGCGACTATACTGACTGACTGACCAGCTGTGGGGAAACACTAAGTGGATGAGCTGCAGGTGGAACTGCCAGAGGGCTTGACAACACCTTTACGGAAAGCAGAGCAGTTTCCCGGGGGGGCTTATTTCACAGGAAGGCAACTCTTCCTGTTCCACCAATAATGTGAGTTTCTCAGGCCTCAGTTCTGCGGCTCAGCCTTTCTACCTCCTTACCTTATATTTTAACCACCATGCATTCCGACACAGGAATCATGAATTTTCCTGATTTGTCAGCCTAGGAAACGCGAGTTCACATGGTCCTTTAAACGTAAAAATTTTCCCAGAAGTTGTCTGCAGTGGAAGACAGCCGAGGGTAACAGTAGTCAATATTCCTCTTAATATTACACTGAAAGTCTTGTGGGCAGTGGTAGAGTGATAAGGATGGAGCAAAAGGACTGCCATGGTCCCAGGTGTGCAGAGCATGTGGGATGTGGGTAGATGTCTACTTGGTCTTGTGGAGAGGACATGGCTGGCAAAGGGCCCTGAAGCATGGGGTGCAGGAAAAGGGCCCCTCTTGCTGGGGTCCAAGGACAGTATTGGCTGAGAGCAAAGACTGCAAGCGCTGGGTTCTCAGAGCAATTATAAGTACCCTGCTGGCTTCAGCTCCCTGTATTCTCCTCTCTGTGGTCTAGGGTTGATATTCTAGCCAGCCAGAGGTATGTTATCCATAAAATATGCCTTCCCTCCCGGTTAGCCCTAAACTATTCTAGAAATTTCAAGGAAATTGTGGTTAATTCAGTTCCTGATATTTCCCTCATATCCTTCCAGCTTCTGTATAAACTATTTCAATAGGTGTGCTTGTCTTGCCTCCACTTTTAAAATTACCACCATATCAGTCAAAGACTATAATCCCTGCCACACTTCTTTCAATTCCAATACCAGAATCTTGGCCAGCATCTTAAAATTCACAGTGAATAAAGAAAACCGGTCTCTAATTTAAATATGCTTGACCTTCTGTGGGGAGCAAAGTAATCACAGCTTTGTCATGCTCTGGTTTGGTTCAGTGGGTGTAAAAACATGTTCAGATAAAATCGGGATAGACCCAAATTTCCCCCCGTCCTTCAAACTAAACCCAAGCAAAGTGTTGTTCTGGTTTGTAGTCTTTTTGGCTAAGGATTATACTTGCCAGAGGATTTCTCTATTGGAGAGGGTTTGTATACCCAGTCTTGCCAAAAGTGTGACTTTATAGCTTATTGTCCTTATAAGACCCTGCTCCCTCCTAACTACTGTATCTTTTTTTTTTTTTTTTTTTCCTATACACATATAAGAAGAAGTCCCCTATCACTTCTGCTAAGGCAAGTGGTGTTTGACTGGCATGCTCTCTGCTAGCCTGGAAAATGTGAATTTCTCCCCAGGAGCAATATCTTGTATGAATTGTTTCCCAGTTTTTCTCTCCACTTTGAAATCTACTTCAAAGTTATTATTTGGCTAACGGATTATGTTTTCCTTCCCTTGAGGTCTATAGGATTTGCCTCTGATGTGTGGATGGGGCACAGGTTTTCCTTCTACTCTGTCATTTTTATCTAGGTTGCATATGAACATAATCATTCTCACTCCAAGTATGAAACTCAGCCTTTAGGAAATTGCAAAAGCCTGCTTCACCTCTATTTAGTCTTTGAAGATGTTCAGCTCAAGAAGAGAATAGTCTTCCACCTGAGCTCTATGATAAAAGTTAAGGATCAGTGAACTAATAGCAAATGTGTCATCAATGATAGACTCTAAAAATAGGGATTTTTTAAAAAAATTAGTTCAGGGTTTGATTCTGGTTTGGGATAACACCATTAAATATAGCTCTATACACTGTATCCTGGGAACTAAATAATCTGCGGTTGTGGTTTAGTCTCTAAGCATATCTGACTTGTTGAAACCCCATGGACTATGTAGCCAACTAGGCTCCTCTGTCCTTGCGATTTCCCAGGCAACAATACGGCGGGAGTGAGCTGCCATTTCCTTCTCCAGGGGATCTTCCCAATCCAGGGATTGAACCCGTGTTTCCTGCCCTGGCAGGCAGAGTCTTTACCACTGAGCTACCAGGGAAGCCTAGTTATCTATTAGAGACCAATTAGGTCAGGTACAGTGTCACAAAGCTTAGTGGTTATTTTCTTCATAGGCAATTAACACATGCTTAAGCTTAGTTGTGTTATGTAGACACAACACAAAGCGAATAGGATGATATTTTGTGATCCTCGCTTTCAAGAAAGAGAGGAGTTGAGTTATATAGAGAGTGAACGTGTGGCTCTGTTTTCAGATAGTGTGAGAAGCCAGCTTCAAGGGCATGTCAACATTCATGATGATGTATTGAGTTAAGTTCAAATTTTTCCTGCATTACTCTGTGAAATCCTGCCTGGAAGCTGTTCAGTACCTAAATTATTTCTTTCCAGTCTGTGATTCTTGTGGGCAGAAAAGTGAATTATGTATATGAATCCTTTCATATAGTTATCTTTCAGCAATACCTAAGGCAGCAGCCAAGTTGCCTCTCTATTATCATTTACAGAAAATAGATCTCAGTCTTACGTTTGGCTGTGCCAGAAACCCTAGGTTTTTGCTTTCAGAATTGAGACTTTGAAGTAATGATAATAGCTACCATTTACAGAACGTGCATTAGATGCCAGATACCGTGCTAGATGCCTCACGTGTTTCTTCCTTTATTTGAGTTCTTAAATTTATACAATTTTTATAAATTACCAAAGTAAATTTTTTCACAAATTACGTAATACAGAGCTATATCGAGAAAAAATAATTGATGATTTCTGTCACTACCACCCTCCAATCCAATCGCTCTGGTAACTTCTTGTGGGTCCTTCCGCCTTTTCCAGTGCTCATACCCACCTGATATCAAACCTCCCATTGCCCTGTAAGGTTGGTGACTTTATCTCTATAGGAAGTGGAAATAAAACCTAATCAATTATTAGCTCCAATGAACTGAACACTAACATAGAGGTCTCCTTCAAGAAACAACACTGTTTTCATTGGGATAAAGAAATGTGGGTAATGAAGATGCTTAAGGGGAAATCACAACTGTTTGGGGAACCATGAGAAAGCAAACAGGCACGCCTTCCATGCTGCCAGGCACGCCTGTGCCCACAGTCCAGTCTCCTTCCCTCCTGCTGTCCCAGTGATGCTCCGGCAAAGCACAGGGTCAACATCTCATCACCTGGAGGCCCTGTGTTCCTCCAGACAGTTATTGGGCAGCAACGTGGTGTTGACGTAGCTCAGCATCTGGAAGAGTTTGTTTAAAGCAAATTATTTTCCACTCACAGATTGTTGAAAAATAGGCCTGCTCATCAAATCTAAATTCTAGAAAGAATATAATTATATTTTGGATGTCTTTTTGTCCATAATCATGCCCTAGTAAAATAAACTGCAGTGACGAATTAGTGTAATACCTAAGCAAAAAGAGATGTGTAACTGTGGGGCTTTTGAGCCCAATTCCTCTTCTTTTACATTTTGTTCTCAAATAAAAGGAAGGGGCTTTTTTTTTCTTTAATTTATGAAAATGCTTCAAGACTTCGAGGAACAAAGGGCTTACGTGATCTTCTATCTCCTAATTGAGTGAAGGTATTTTTCCTACCTAAGTGTAGCAGCTGGATCTCCTCTTTTTAACAAAGCAGTATTTTTCTTAAGGCCAGATATGGACACTCACTTCTTTGTATAAAGATATCCGGTTTGCTTTCTAGTCATGTGATGAAGTCCAGTGCAACATCCTTATCCCATTGGCTCTAAAATGCACCCAAGTTCCCCTTGCCGTGGGAAGCAGGTAAAGAGATGCACGTGGAGCATGCTGTCTTTGGACACAGTGTGCCTAGCGCTCTCCTCTCACTTTAGAGAGAGAGGAAATC
The DNA here is from genome assembly GCA_935064755.1 of Tragelaphus eurycerus. Classification (NCBI taxonomy): domain Eukaryota; kingdom Metazoa; phylum Chordata; class Mammalia; order Artiodactyla; family Bovidae; genus Tragelaphus; species Tragelaphus eurycerus. Next base: position 12,846,233 of record CAKXYN010000038.1, read on the forward strand.
TCTCTCTGACACACACCCCATGCCTGTGCCTACTGGCCATGCTCTGATAACTATTTACCCAAGGAACAATGCCTGAAACCTCTGTCCGTGATCTCACAAGGTAATCAGAGCCAACTATGGCCAGTCCTTGATGGAAAAACTCCAGGAAAAATATCTCAGGCTGCCATAAGTCATCTCAGTGATATGTTGGTGATTCTGGGCTCTCAGGAAGGAATCAGTGCCCTAGAGTGGTGCCAGGGAGCATTGTTTAAGCACCAGATATTCTCTTTTACTTTAGCCTTTTAAGAACTTTTAGGCTTCCCTTGTGGCTCAAATGGTAAAGAATCTGCCTGCAATACAGGAGACCTAGGTTCAATCCCTGGGTTGGAAAGATCCTTTGGAGAAGGGAATGGCTACCCACTCCACACTTTTCTTGCCTGGAGAATCCCCAAGGACAAAGGAGCCTGGCATTGCAGGCTCCATATTAACATCCATGGCATTGCAAAGAGTTCGATGTGACTGAGCAACTAATACTTCCAAGGACTTTTAATTTTTAAAAGAATTTTTTATTGAAGCATATTGATTTCAAATATTATTTGTGCTTCAAGTGGGCAGCATAGTGATTTAGTATTTTTGCAATTTATATTTCATGAAAAGTTACTACCAGATAGTGGCCGTAATTCCCTGTTCTGTACAGTACATCCTTGTTTCTTATGTATTTTATACATAGTAATTTGTGTCTCTTAATCCCATACCCCTAATGTTACCCCTTCCCCTCCCCTCTCCCCATAGATACCCATTGGTTTGTTTCCTATATCTGTGAGTCTGTTTCTGTTTTGTTACATACATTCATTTGTATTATTTTTTAAATTCTACATTTAAGTAATGTCATACATTATTTGTCTTTCTATGTCTGACTTATTTCACTAAGCACGATAATTTCTATATCCATCTACATTGCTGCAAATGGCAGGATTTCAATCTGCTTTATGGCTGAGTGATATTCCATTGTGTATGTATAGCACATCTTTTTTTAAATTGAGGTATAGTTGATATACAATATAATGTATACAACATGATTCACAATTTTTAAAGGTTATACTCCATTTATAGTTATTATAAAATATTGACTGTATTCCTTGTATTATACAATATATCCTTGTAGCTTATTTACCTTTTATGCAATAGTTTGTACCTTTTAATCCCCTACCTCTATCTTGCCCTCCTCCCTCCCCCTCCCCTTCCACCACTGGTAACCGCTAGATTGTTCTCTGTACCTGAGTCTGTTTCTTTTTTCTATGTTCACTTTTTTACTTTATTTTTAGATTCCATATATAAGTGAGAGCAACTTTCAATCTTTCTCATGGCTGAGTAGTATTCTATTGCATCTGTGTGTGTGTGTGTGTGTGTGTGCGTGCCATATCTTGTTTATGCATTCATTTGTTGATGGACACTTAGGTTGCTTCCATACCTTAGCTATTGTAAGTAATGCTGCTGTGGACAAGGGGTGCATGTATCTATTTGAATTAATGTTTTGTTTTTCTCAGATGTATACCCAGGAGTAGAATTTCTGGGTCATGTGATAGTTCAACTTTTAGTTTTTCTGAGAAAAACTGTTTTCCATACTGACAGCACCAATTTACATTCCCACCAACAGTTTATGAGGGGTTTTTTTTCTCCACATCCTCTCCAGCGTTTGCTATTTGTGTTCTATTTGATGTTAGCCATGAATTCCTTATTGCCAAATTCAGACTTAAATTGAAGAAAGTAGGGAAAACCACTAGATCATTAAGGTATGACCTAAATCAAATCCCTTACGATTACACAGTGGAAGTGAGAAATAGATTTAAGGGCCCAGATCTGATAGATAGAGTGCCTGATGAACTATGGAATGAGGTTCGTGACATTGTACAGGAGACAGGGATCAAGACCACCCCCATGGAAAAGAAATGCAAAAAAGCAAAATGGCTGTCTGGGGAGGCCTTACAAATAGCTGTGAAAAGAAAAGAAGTGAAAAGCAAAGGAGAAAAGGAAAAATATAAACATCTGAATGCAGAGTTCCAAAGAATAGCAAGAAGAGATAAGAAAGCCTTCTTCAGCAATCAATGCAAAGAAATAGAGGAAAACAACAGAAACGGAAAGACTAGAGATCTCTTCAAGAAAATCAGAGATACCAAAGGAACATTTCATGCAAAGATGGGCTCGATAAAGGACAGAAGTGGTATGGACCTAACAAAAGCAGAAGATATTAAGAAGAGGTGGCAAGAATACACAGAAGAACTGTACAAAAAAGATCTTCACAACCCAGATAATCACGATGGTGTGAGCACTGACCTAGAGCCAGACATCCTGGAATGTGAAGTCAAGTGGGCCTTAGGAAGCATCACTACAAACAAAGCTAGTGGAGGTGATGGAATTCCAGTGGAGCTATTCCAAATCCTGAAAGATGATGCTGTGAAAGTGCTGCACTCAATGTGCCAGCAAATTTGGAAAACTCAGCAGTGGCCACAGGACTGGAAAAGGGCAGGTTTCATTCCAATCCCAAAGAAAGGCAATGCCAAAGAATGCTCAAACTACCGCACGTTTGCACTCATCTCACACACTGGTAAAGTAATGCTCAAAATTCTCCAAGCCAGGCTTCAGCAATATATGAACCGTGAACTTCCTGGTAGTCAAGCTGGTTTTAGAAAAGGCAGAGGAACCAGAGATCAAATTGCCAACATCCGCTGGATCATGGAAAAAGCAAGAGAGTTCCAGAAAAACATCTATTTCTGCTTTATTGACTATGCCAAAGCCTTTGACTGTGTGGATCACAATAAACTGTGGAAAATTCTGAAAGAGATGGGAATACCAGACCACCTGATCTGCCACTTGAGAAATCTGTATGCAGGTCAGGAAGCAGCAGTTAGAATCGGACATGGAACAACAGACTGGTTCCAAATAGGAAAAAGAGTTCGTCAAGGCTGTATATTGTCACTCTGCTTATTTAACTTCTATGCAGAGTACATCATGAGAAACGCTGGACTGGAAGAAGCACAAGCTGGAATCAAGATTGCCGGGAGAAATATCAATAACCTCAGATATGCAGATGACACCACCCTTATGGCAGAAAGTGAAGAGGAACTAAAAAGCCTCTTGATGAAAGAGAAAGTGGAGAGTGAAGAAGTTGGCTTAAAGCTCAACATTCAGAAAACAAAGATCATGGCATCTAGTCCCATCACTTCATGGGAAATAGATGGGGAAACAGTGGAAACAGTGTCAGACTTTATTTTTCTGGGCTCCAAAATCACTGCAGATGGTGACTGCAGCCATGAAATTCAAAGACGCTTACTCCTTGGAAGGAAAGTTATGACCAACCTAGACGGCATATTCAAAAGCAGAGACATTACTTTGCCAACAAAGGTTCATTTAGTCAAGGCTATGGTTTTTCCTGTGGATGTGAGAGTTGGACTGTGAAGAAGGCTGAGCGCCGAAGAATTGATGCTTTTGAACTGTGGTGTTGGAGAAGACTCTTGAGAGTCCCTTGGACTGCAAGGAGATCCAACCAGTCCATTCTGAAGGAGATCAACCCTGGGATTTCTTTGGAAGAAATGATGCTAAAGCTGAAACTCCAGTACTTTGGCCACCTCATGCAAAGTGTTAACTCATTGGAGAAGACTCTGATGCTGGGAGGGATTGGGGGCAAGAGGAGAAGGGGACGACAGAGGATGAGATGGCTGGATGGCATCACTGATTCGATGGACGTGAGTCTGAGTGACCTCCGGGAGTTGGTGATGGACAGGGAGGCCTGGCGTGCTGCGGTTCATGGGGTCGCAAAGAGTTGGACACGACTGAGCGACTGATCTGATCTGATTCTGAAAGGTATGAGGTGATTTCTCAGTGTATACCATGTCTTGTTTCTACTATTAGTCTGTTGATGGATACAGGTTACTTCCAAATCTTGACTGTTATAAATAGTGCTGCTATAAATATTGGCATGCATGCATCTTTCAATTTTTTATTTTCATTTTTTCAGATAAATTCCCAGGAGTAGAATTGCTGGGTTATGTGGTAGTTCTATTTCTAGTTTTTTGAGGAAAGTCCATATTGTTTTCCATAGTATTGCACCAATTACAGAAATTCTATTTCATAGTTCATAATCATTATAGAATATTCTTATGGATAGATATAATATTTTTCAGTATATCTCTCCAAATAAAAAGCAAGATAAAAATATTTTTGTTTCCAGAATATGAGCAAAGTACCATACTAGATGGTTAACACAGTGCATGGTACCTTGTTGGGCTCAGTAGGTGCTTGTTGAATAAATGAATGCATGAAGGAAGAGGGAGTTCCCAGAATTAGCAATTGGCAATAGCTGACATCAGAGTTAGTCCCTGAGTTCCTTCAGATGGAAATACTTCTGGCAGGTACCAATGAACTGAAGATTTTTCTAAACCAATGTGAAGAGCAGTGTGATATGGTAATATTAGCTACATTCTGACTCACTTATTCTTCCACACTTGCAGCTCTGGTGCAGTCAATGAAAAGTATATCTAGGAAACTTAGAATGCAATTTGGCCCACAGCTGGTAACTAAATATGAAAATTGTAGTGAATCTAAATATTGGGAGGAAACTGAATTGGTGGGTGACCTGCTGGGTTGGATAGTATTGGAATCATTTGGCTGATGATGCTAATCAGGCACCATTTTGTTTTGAAATGGAAGCCCAGTAATCAAATAAGTTTAGTAAAATTCCTTGTGTTTACAGCGATCTAGTCAAAATGATTTTATATTTTCCTATTTAAGCATCCTAGTGGAAGTCAAGTTTTGCCTTTCTAATTAAATATTTGCTTACATGTGTGATACAGTGTCTCTGAATGAAGCAAAAAGGGCACTTCTAATTCTTATGAGAATTAGAGTTTAAATTTTTCTTTATCTCAAGGTACCAAGTTGCCAGAAATTTATATTTGTATTTTATCTATTATCTGCATCAGTTGGATTAGCAAACTCTGAAAATCTTACAGCGTATGTATAACAAGAATGAGTCAACAAGGATGACAACACCGTTGGTTGAGATGTAGGATTCTGCTTCAGCCATTTTCCAGTCCTGTCCCCTTAAAATATCACTCAATCCTTGGTTTCTCACCTGTAAAATATAGAGAATATACCTGCTGCCCATCTTACAGGTTGTTAAGAGGGGCAACCAGAGATGTTCAGATGACAAAACCATGCAGAGTATTAAAACATGAACTCTGAGTCTGCGAGGCTTCAGTTTGAGCTCTGGAACCTCCACTTACTCTGTGATCTTGAGCAAGTAGCTTAATTTCCTCATCTGTTAAGTGGAGGTAATGATAATACCCACCCAATACACTTGTTGAAAGGATTAAGTAAGATGATATTTATAAAGTATCAAGCATCTATGATGATGGCTGATACTAATGAGCAATTCTTGTGTTGCAGGTACCTGGTTACCTGCATGTATGTGCCCTCTAGGATGTAAATACACTATGTGAGGTGGAGGACCAGTCAGTGTGCTTCTCCATTCTGAGTTTGCTCCCGTGTGATGGCCTTGTTTCTACTGTCCATAGACCTGTCCAGTGGACAGTTCTTACTGAGCATGTTTACCAAGTGGTAGGGAAAAGACCAGTTTACAGGATCTTCCACTTCCTTGGTTGAGGAACTATCCCTTGAAAGAGATCTCTACCCTAAGAGTAGGTATGGTTGGGTCTCAGAGGAAGCAGTCCTATGATCTTGCACTCTGGATACATTTCATGTAGGACTTTCTCATAAAGGTTCAGGGCTCTGCCAAAGGAAACAACAGCCATAAGCAATGAGCAGGAAGAAGCTAGCTTCCCTCCCTCACATCAGCCTCCACCTTTTGGTTGTCACTGTCTTCAGCCACCAAAAGGAATTACCTGTTATTTTACTATGATAACTAGTTTTATTATTATCATAATTGCCATTATTATTAACAGCTAATGTATACACAGGGCAAAGTTCATTGACTTATGTATCATCCCAACAATCCTATGAGGATGATTCTATTATTATCCTTATTTTACAGATGAGTAAAGTGAGAATAAACCAGAGAATTAAATACCTGCTTAACCTGGCAAATGGTATTGCTGGGACTCAAAGCTGGGACTGTCTGGCCCTGACCCCTATTTCTAACTACAGTACCATCCTCTGATTTGCTTAATTATTCACAACTAAGTTCAAATTCAGCAAAGCACTTGAGTCAAAATCCATGTGTTACATTTTCCCATGTCCACCTAACACCCAAACTGGTGGAAATCAGGCAGTTAGCCATCAGTAAATGTTATTTGGATTGACATATCAACATTACTATTTATAAAATAGATAATAAGAACCTACTGTATAGCACTGGGAACTCTACTCAGTACTCTGTAATGACCTATATGGGAAAAGAATCTAAAAAAGAGTGAATATATGTATTGTGGATTCACTTTGCTGTGTAACAGAAACTAGCACAATATTGTAAATCAACTATACTCCAATAAAAATTCATTTTAAAAAGACCTAATAGAAGTCCTCTCTTTTAATTTTGATGGTTTCGCTCACTAGAGTTTAAAATGAGTACAAACATGTTTGTTGTTGTTCAGTCGCTAAGTCGTGTCTGACTCTTTTTGACCCCATGGACTACAGCACACCAGGCTTCCCTTCCTTCACTGTCTCCCAAAGTTTGCCCAGATTGGTGTCCATTGAGGTGGTAAAGCTATCTAACCATCTCATCCTCTGCCACCATCTTCTCTTTTTTGCCTTCAATCTTTTCCATCATCAGGGTCTTTTCCAGTGAGCTGGCTCTTTGCATCAGGTAGTCCCAGGGACAGGGGAGCCTGGTGGGCTGCCGTTTATGGGGTCGCACAGAGTCGGACACGACTGAAGTGACTTAGCAGCAGTGGCAGCAGCCAAAGTATTAGAGCTTCAGCTTCAGCATCAGTCCTTCCAATGAATGTTCAAGGTTGATTTCCTTTAGGATTTACTCATCTCCTTGCAGTCCAAGGGACTCTCAAGAGTCTTCTCCAGCACCACAGTTTGAAGGCATCAATTCTTCAGCCCTCAGCCTTCTTTATGGTCCAATTCTCATATCTATACATGACTACTGGAAAAATCATAGCTTTGACTATATGGACCTTTGTTGGCAAAGTGATATCTCTGCTTTTTAATATGCTATCTAGGTTTGTCATAGCTTTCTTTCCAAGCAAGCATCTTTTAATTTCGTGGCCTTGGTAGCTATCTGCAGTGATTCTGGAGACCAAGAAAATAAAATCTGTCACTGCTTATACTTTTTCCACATGTATTTGCCATTAAGTGATGGGACTGGGTGCCATGATCTTAGAAAACATGTTGATCTGTACTTTCAATTAAAGCCATTGGTTCCTCTGTTGCTGAAGAATCTAGATGATCTCTAAAGCTCCCTGTCTCTCCTGCTCTCAGGTGCTGAGAGTGGGTGAGGATGGAGAGAAAGCTTAGGCCAGAAGCAGGAAGAACTGGTGTTGGCCAGTGTGGACCCAGGCAGCCTCCCTTCTGCCCTGTTTCTCCCATCCCCAGCACAACTGCCTCTTTCCTTTCCTCGGCCATCTAGGCTGCCTTTCTCAGAGCACAAGCACAGTGCCCAGAAGCCTGCTCAGCACCTCCGCAGTCTTTCCAACAGAAATGAACTGTGGCTCAACTTGTCCTCCAGTCTCCTTTGAAAACCAAAATAAATAAGTTGATAGTTAATGTGCCAGAACAAAAACAACAACAAAATCTCATTTTGTAGCAGAGAGAATGAATTTTACCCTTCTGAGATTTTTTGTTTTCCTCTATGAAATGGCTTTTATTGTTTTAAGATATGTTCCTATGTGGTTTTTTTTCCCTCATGTCACAAAAAAAGGGCTTTCTTAGGATTAATATATTGTCATTAATCCTCTTAAATGAAAAGAAGTTGAGTGTAGAATTGTAGCTAGAGTTTCTAAAACATTTACCAGTAAAAGCTATAGGATTTTACTCTATAAACAAATTCATTTAAATGTATCAGGTTAATTACCTAAGCTACAAATACAAATTGGATGAAAAGCCTTGATTGACTTTGTCCTGTTCTGTTTGGCTGACACAGCCTTAATTGCATATGGTAAGAAAACACTTTTAGTCAGTAAGTACATCAGACTGCCATGACCCCTCCAGCAACCTGCTCCAGTGAAATTTCAAACAAATGTCGTGTCAGTGCTTGCCTTATAGGGAAAAAAAAAAAAAGAAAATTAAACGCTGAACATTTCCCCTTATTTGCTATTCAGTATTCAAAATTTAAGAGGGAGAGATATCCTTTGTGCTGTACCTCCAAAAAAGGAAACAGTCTCTCAACCTTATTTAAAAACTCATGTGAATTGTTGTAATTGTATTGTAATGAATTATAAACCTCAGGGCAAACTGCAGTGATTTCTCTAACAATTTACAAAAGGAGCATAGACTGGATTCTAGCAGTCAAGGTATTTCAACCCTTGGTAATCAGTCAAGGGCTAGAAAGAAGTAAATTAAAAGTAACCCAGTCCTCTCAACACCATTGATTTATCATTTATCACAGCAAGTGTTACACACACTGATTGCCCACTTTCTTGAGGAAGTCTACAATCAACTGCTATTTATCCATGGCTGATTTCTAACCTAACGCCAGTTTAAACTATTGAGGCAATGGAATCAAGACTAATTGTAACATTTGCTTTAGAAAAACATAATTAGGAAGGTAAATATACTGGATTCAGGAGCCAAATATACATTCCTTTTGGATTATGCACGGTTATGGATTTCTAGTTTATCTTCATGGTTAATCCCCTCCATTAGTGTGGATGATCCAGAATTGGATGCAACTATTGACATGTTGAAAATGATGCTAGTCATTATCTGACATTAGTTTCACTAATTCCACCAAAGGTATTTTTTCTTCACCAACAATCTTCCTTTTAAGTCCTGTTGTCATGCATGCAATTTTGTTTACATTTGGGGTTTCCTAATTTTAAAAAGCATGAATCTAGGCATGATAATTCATGTTTGGAAGAGGAGATCCCTAAAAATTCTGGGCTTGAAGGGAAGCTGAAATGATAATTTTCTCTGTTTCATGGCCCCAAAGATGACCTTTCTGGCTTTGCTCCTCTCTCCTGCAGCAACCATCCACCATGAGTTATGCAAGACACATCATTAAGAAGGAAGGTTTGGGACTCGAAGGCCTCAACAAAGGATTTACAGCAACTTTGGGACGTCATGGAGTTTTCAATATGGTTTATTTTGGCTTCTACTTCAATGTCAAAAACATTATTCCTGTCAATAAGGTAACTATTTCATAGGTTCAAATCCTGGAGGAAAAATCCTATCAATGATGGTAGCTACATAGGTAGAGTGTTTATCCTTCCAACTCACTGTGCTGAACTCTTACATCTGTTATCTAGTTTGATCCTCACATCAGCCTTGTTCACTGAGTATTGTTATCTTCATTTTGAATTCAGAAACTAAAACTTAATTAGAAAGATCAAGTAAATTGCCCAGAGTCACATAATAAAGAGCAAAGCAGACCTCTGAAACCAAGTCTGACACCAAAATTATTCTTCTTGAAGAATATGCCATTATGCCTGAATGTTTCACATTTATCACTAATAGGAATTTCTAGAAACTGTTATTACTTAATTTTTATCTCAGAAGTATAACTTTCTCAAAGTTGAAATTTTCATGGTCTAAATACATTTTGAGTTTATGAAAGAAAGTTATCAGCCTAAAATTTAAATCTTACATAGATAGTAATTTTAAAATTTACCTAAGTTAATTAGGGTAAGTAATAAATTAACTCTTCTGGGATCATTCACTTTTGACATGAAATAACAATAATAATTTTTAACAGTAACTCACTTATGTCAGCCGCCTTTCCACTTTGATAAGATAAAAGTAGCACATCATGTGATTTAAAATGAGCATCTTTTACTAGAGCATCACACACTTTTCTCCCACCATCATATTGCTTGCCTGCAATCAAAAGTATAATTCTGGAAGCACCAAACGGGGAAACATTTTTCACATGCAAGCATTTTCCCACAGGAGTTCAGTTCCTCATTTTGCCTAGTACAAAAGTATTGAAGAACTTTTTATAAAGCATAAAAATATTCCTGATATGGCTGTCACCTGATTTGGTGAAGTAATGTTGGTTGTACTTGTTTTTTTCCAGTTATCCCTTTTAATCTAGGTCAGTACTTATCTCAAAAAGTGAAAGTGAAAGTCACTCGGTTGTGTCTGACTCTTTGTGACCCCATGGACTATACAGTCCATGGAATTCTTCAAGCCAGAATACTGGAGTGGATTTCCCTTCTCCAGGGGATCTTCCAAGTAACAGCTAAATCCAAGGCATGTTCCCAATTAACTTTCCATTGACGTTGTCTCACTCATTAGCCAAAATTGTTAACCAGGTTTCACTGTATTTAGAAATCTCACTTCAGAGAAGGCAATGGCACCCCACTCCAGTACTCTTGCCTGGAAAATCCCATGGATGCAGAAGCCTGGTAGGCTGCAGTCCATGGGGTCGCTAAGGGTCGGGCACGACTGAATGACTTCACTTTCACTTTTCACTTTCATGCACTGGAGAAGGAAATGGCAACCCATTCCAGTATTCTTGCCTGGAGAATCCCAGGGACAGAGGAGCCTAGTGGGCTGCCATCTATGGGGTCACACAGAATCGGACACGGCTGAAGCGACTTAGCAGAAATATCACTTATTTAGCATAAGCTCATGTTTTGTTCATCTGAAATCAATGAATAACCACAGAATATATAGACTTCCCCATTGAGTGACAGCTCTGATACTGGTGGTCCTCAGTGTCCTTCTCCTGTTGAGCTCGTGAAAAACAGAAATAGAGTGCAATAAATACTTTGGTCCTGGATGACATGCGAGAGTTCAACTCTCAATACATTTTAAAAAAATGCTTTTAGCAGAAACAGGGTAAATAATCTGTGGAACCCAGGGCAAAATGACAACGTTCAGAATTTAAGTCCTTTTGGAATCTATTGGAGAAGTCAAGGGTGGGATGATTTGAGAGAATAGCATTGAAACATGTATATTATCATATGTGAAACGAATTGCCAGTCCAGGTTTGATGCATGAGACAGGGTGCACAGGGCTGGTACACTGGGATGACCCTGAGGGATGGGATGGGGAGGGAGGTAGGAGGGGTGTTCAGGATGGGGAACACATATACACCCATGGCTGATTCATATCAATGTATGGCAAAAACCACTGCAATATTGTAAAGTAATTAGCCTCCAATTAAAGTAAATTGATTAATTTTTTAAAATTAAGAATTTCAAGGGACTCCCCTGGCAGTCCAATGGTTAAAACATTACGCTTTCACTGCAGGGGGCATGGGTTCTATCCCTGGTCAGGGAACTAAGATCCTGCATACTGGCATGGTAAGGACAAAAAACAGAAAAAAAAAAAAAACAATTTCAAGACAGCAACCATAGTATCCCAGGTGGCGCTGGTGGTAAAGAATCTGCCTGCCGATGCAGGAGATGCAAGAGACTCTGGTTTGATCCCTGGATTGGGAAGATCCCCTGGAAGAGGAAAATAGCAACCCACTCCAGTATTCTTGCCTGAAAAATTTCATGGAGAGGAGAGCCTGGGGGCCTACAGTCCAAGGGATCGCAAAGAGTCAAACACAACTGACCATGCATACAGAAAATTTTGGAGCAATAAACCAAGCATGGGGCTCCTCTAAGTGCAGGCTCTGGGCAACTGCACAAGTCACTGACACACCCATGAAGCTGAGGTTTTTTAAACTCTGAGCTGAGTGATTCATACAATGTGGGAGAAATGTCCATACCTCTTTCTCTAGCTATCCAAAGGCTTGAAGCAAATAGAAATTACACATAATGAAACAAATGATATAATTAACAAATATTATATAAATAATATATATTTCATTACATTTATTTGTGCATTATTTCAATGCATATATTATCATAATAATATGAATTTGGTTATATCTAAGGAAGAATTTCAGAAAGATCAATCAGATTTATACATGATTATGTGTTGTGTTGTTTGGTCATTCAGTCATGTCTGACTCTTTGATACCCCGTGGACTCTAGCCTGCTGGGCTCCTCTGTCCATGGGATTTCCCATGCAAAAATACCAGAGTGGGTTGCCATTTCCTTCTCTAGGATATCTTTCTGACCCAAAGATCAAACCCAAGTCTCCTGCATTGATGAGCACATTCTTTATCACTGAGCCATCTGGGAAGCCTGATTGTATGTTGTTGCTGCTGCTGCTGCTGCTGCTGCTAAAGTCGCTTCAGTCGTGTCCGACTCTGTGCAACCCCAGAGACAGCAGCCCATCAGGCTTCCCCGTCCCTGGGATTCTCCAGGCAAGAACACTGGAGTGGATTGCCATTTCCTTCTCCAATGCATCAAAGTGAAAAGTGAAAGTGAAGTCACTCAGTCGTGTCCGACTCTTCGCGACCCCATGGACTGCAGCCCACCAGGCTCCTCCATCCATGGGATTTTCTAGGCAAGAGTACTGGAGTGGGGTGCCATTGCCTTCTCCAGATTGTATGTTACTAATGCTTTAAAAAAAGTCCACAAATACAAATTTCACTTAACAAGTAATCAATACACTTAAGTTATTAAATTTTACACGTTGTAAAAAAAGCAGAAGCTTAAATATTTATTAGTTAAAAGATGTCATAATATTCTGAAATTATGGAAAGAGCTCATTTATCTTGCCAGTTTACAGGGTTCAGATTATATTGGCCCTTATAGGCCACACTAAGGATTCTTCTGTTTATCTGAAGAGCACTGGGAAGCCAACAAAAGATTTTAAGCAAGGGAATTATATGATAATTCTGGCTGCAGCATGGAAAATGGGTAGAGTGGGGTAGTGAGCAAAAGACAGAGTGTAACATCGAAATGATTGTTATGTGCAATGTGGAAGTCATGAACTAGTATTCATGGTGAAGACAAGAAGAAGTGGATCGATTTGAGCCAGAATCTGCAGGATGTGGTGATGGAGTCTGTGTGCGTGTTGATAAAAGAGTGGTGGGTAGGAATGATTCCTAGGTTTGGGGTTTGAACAACTAGAAGGATAATGGTGCCATTGATTGGGAAGGAATACCATTGAAAAAGAACAATTTTGGGGAAACTATTATTTCCTGAGCCTGGAAAACTGATTTAACCACATTTGAACTCCAAAGTACAGACATTGAGGCAATGATTGCATGTGGAATCTTGAGAAGAGGGCCCTAAGATGGAGACAGACATCCAGACGTCATCGGTGTACCCAAGGCGAGCATACTTTTTTTTAAATTTAGTTTTTATTGGAGTGTAGCTGCTTTACAGCGTTGTGTTAGTTTCTGCTGTACAGCAAAGTGAATCAGCTGTGTGTGTACAGGTATCTCCTCTGTTTGGATTTCTCTCCCGTTTCGGTCACCACAGAGCACTGAGTAGAGTTCCCTGTGCTATACAGGTTCTCATTAGTTAGCTATTTTATATCAATAGCATGTATGTGTCAGTCCCCATCTCCCAATTCCTCCCACCCTCCTTCCCCTTGGTATCCATATATATCATATATTAATGCATATATGTGAAATCTAGAAAAGTGGTATAGATGATCTTATTTGCAAAGCAGAAACAGAGACACAGACACTTGAACATTCATTTTCTGGGAAATGATCGTGGGCCAATCACTGTAACATCTTTGAACATCTGAGTATTTTAAATCTTTAAACTGAAAAGCAGAGTGTTCTTTCTGCCTGACAGAATGGTTTTGAGGATTAAAATAAATAGCAAGTGAAGTTTGTGAATTTTAAGGTGCCGTGGAATTGTTAGGCGTGGGGGCTGCTGCTGACAGGACGAGGAGGAGGAGAGGTAGCGAGGAGAGTAGTGGAGACAGTCAGCATGCAGAACAATGTGAAGAGCTTTTCCCCAAAACTGTTCCTTTTACACTTAACACTGTGGGGTTCGTTGTGGGTTTTGTTTTCTAGGGGTTTTTGCTTAGAACAAAATCATTGATTTTACGTGTTCTGTAATCTAAGCCTGATTCAGAACTGGGAAACCGGTATTCTTTAAATTTAAACCATAATAAATCAATGCTTTGTGCAGGGGAAGGTATGATAATCATTAAAACATGTTGAAGAACGTCATCAAGTTGTTAACCACGAGGAGGAGGTGGTGTTCCTTGAAGGCTTTTTTCCGTCTTCGCTCTAGGCCGGCTCCAGCCATACGCTCCGGACAGTGTGTTTACAGGATTGTTGTTTCAGTTTCCTCACTCAGAAATTGTTCATTCTGTTGTCCCAAGGGAATTCGAGATTTCACCAACTCTGACTGGCATAAGATAATTCTAGATTTTTCTTTAATATTTTCTAAACTTTATAAACTGTCTACCAATATTTTCCATTTTCAAAGTATTTGATTTTATAAGAAACTGTCCATTTGAGCATATCTGAGGAGTGGAAGTCAAGAGCCGTGTGTGTGTGTGTGTGTGTGTGTGTGTGTGTGTGTGTGTGTGTGTTAAGTTGGTGGAGAGCGAAGAGCAAGAAAAAGCAGGGAGCAATGCAGGAAAAGTACTTTTTCTTTATAGCATTCTGAGCTGTTGGAAGCTTCTAAAAGAAGCCTGTATAAATTTTATAATAGGAAATAAATCAGTGAAAATTTTAATAGAATCTTATAGAGTACCTAGTTAACTTTTTCACATTTTATTCAACTCTGTGTCTACAGAGTTAAAATAAGAACTTGAAACAGTTGAGTTCAGAGAACTCAGGTCAGATATCCACCCTGAAGTTTTTAACTTTAGTTCTTCAGATTGATGATCTCTGGTAGATTCCTTTTTCTTGTTTCGCTGAGATATCCTGACCTCCTATGCCATTGTGTACTACTAAAATCATTTTTGTAAACTTCATGATTTTGCTTGATCCTTGTCACAATAACTGACATTTTCAGGTGAGGAAATAGAAACAGGAAGTAAAGGCCCAGAGGTGAAAGTTACTGACATAATCTATCTGAAGGTATACAGCAGGGGGCGGAGAAGGTAATGGCAACCCACTCCAGTATTCTTGCCTGGAGAATCCCAGGGACAGAGGAGCATGGTGGGCTGCTGTCTATGGGGTCGCACAGAGTCGGACACGACTGAAGCGACTTAGCACAGCAGCAGCTGCATACAGCAGAGGGAAGGAAAGGACCGGAGGGAGAACTCATTCTGCTATGCCTTGTAGTGCTACATCTGCATCTTACCTTGACTTGTGTCACACATAAAGTGTCACTTTAAAATGGTTACTAAAATTTAAATAAGTGAACTTGGTAGACTATCCAGTCAGTGTAACCAGATTCCACTTTTACTCCATTCACACCTGGAAACTGGTCCTCCCTTTTCACCTCCTTAGTCTCTGATCCATAGAAACAAAGAATTATAAGACATAACCTTGGAAGAGCTGGGCATTACCAGTTTGAAAACGTAGATGTTCCTATAAGATATTGAATAGATGGCTACAATAGAAAAGTTTGCTTTGAATAGTAAGTGACCATGGAATTCATTTAATGGCGACATTCATTTTCATCTTTCAATAAATCGAATGCAATGTCAGTATAAAGAATTATCCCTTCTCAGAAAAAGGCCATCATGTCTCAAAGTAAAGCCTTCTAGAAATACATATTGATTACCTTAAACACTGACATCTTTTTAAAATATTGATGAAGGTAAAGCTTTCATTGCAAAACCAATTTATTTCATTTTCATTCCTAGATAGGGTGTTCAAAGCATTTTTATTTGTGATGGTGGCACACAAATGGGAATCCTAAGATTTAAATGTTACATTGCTTTGATAACTTTGTCTTCTAGTTCCATATTTACTGCTTTTCCTATGTTTCCATAAGTAAAATAATGATAAGAGTAGAAACTGCTGTCTAAAGCGCATGGCTGCCAACAGTATTAACTGCTTTTAGTTTGCATCCTAATTAAGCGTGTTTGCAGGTTGTTTTGCCAAAAACAATAGACCTTTTGTGTTGAATTCTGCCATGATATAAATTACATGTGTGGGTTAGAAATATTCTAGGAGAGAACAATTTTTCATAAGTTCAATCTTTCTTACTTAATAAACCATTTAGACCTGTCCCTGTGGTCGTTTTACTATGGACAGCATTAAGTCAAGCACTTTATTTTCTCATAAGGTAATATTCATAAAAGATTGCCTTTTAAGCAACACAAATGTTTCTCTTTTGATTTTTAACATTTTCTTTGTTTTGTAAATTCTGTAGAAAGTCTGAGGGTGGTGCCAGACACACTTCAGTTTATCAGAAGAAATGTGGGAATGTGTTGGTTTCATGATTTAGAGCTCTGTCCTTCCCTAAGGTGTGCACTGAGCAGAATGACAAATGCACCTTTGGGTTCCAGAGGAGAACTTAGACAGAGCTGTTTATATTTTGAAAAGAAGAATCTCAGTAGGATTAGATCATAGTAGGATTTAATTTATGACCATTTATTTTTCTGATTCTCTCTTACTTGATCATTAGTCTTACCAATCATCCGGTAATGGGAAGGCCAAGAGCATTAAAGTTTCATTAAGAACAACTCTCCTTTCTGGTAACCACTGGGATAAAACTACAAGTATATATTATCTAGAAAGTTCCAGGACATGTGACAAGATTCTGTGGTAAAAAGTGGTATCTTTCATTGGCAGTTTTCACAGACTCCCTTGGGGGGCGGGGGGTGGTGTATGTGTTGTAGGGGGAGGAGGGCCTGGGGGAGGGGAGCAGGGCAGGGGTTCAGGCACTTTCTTAAATAAACCTCAAGCCCAAAAGTTTCCCGTCAGGTACCACCCAAGTGGATGGAAATGAGGTGCAAGTGGCTTTAGATTCTCAGTGGGTGCCTTCTATTCATTCATTCCAGAAGTGTTCATGGCACATCTATCATTGGAGGCCGGGCACCATCTCACTGTCAGCTCTGCTCCTGCCTTAATGGGGTTTACATTCTAGTCGAGGAGACAGACAATAAACAAGTCATTACACAGGGAACTGAATTGTGGCGATTGTGATCAGTGCCATGAAAGACAAGTATGAAGCTGTGGGAATTTTTAACCAAAGATCCTAATTAGACCCATGGCAGGGCAGGGTGAGAATATAGGAAAGGCTTTCCTTCAAAAGAGGTGTTTAGGCTGGAGCTCAAGGATGAGGCTTAGTCAGGCCAAGATGAAGAAGATGAGCAGACACCAGAGGGAACAGAATGTGTGAGTGCACAGAAGCAGAAAGAGGCATGCGGAGGAGGAGGGTGGCTGGTGTGGAGTGAACCGGGGAGGGAGGCAGTGGAAGCTGCAGAGGGTAGCTGGCCAGAATGTTTGAGTCCCCTTCAGTGATTTAACTGAGGGGGGATGTCATGTTAGTGCAACTAAACGGGTATGGGAAAGTCTCATGTACAGAAGTCCAGAAGTAGAACCTCTGAAGTACACTTGGTTCAAAGACATCTTCGTGATCATGTGCCCAGCTCCACCTCAGAGCATCAGTGTGTCCTTGTCCTGACTTCTCAACATTTGGAATTTTGTTTTGGGATCCTGGTTTGTTAGTTTTCCTTGGTTTTCCTTTGGGTCAGTGCTTTTATTAAGGCAAGGAATAGAATACACAAAAACAGAAAAATCCTACTGGGTTCCCAAGGAAACATATTAATACTTTCCTGCATTTTGTATGATAATACTCAGTGATATAATTGACTCTCAGAAGGTATTATCTCTCTACATTTATTTATTTATAGAGAGATACTTATAAATAATAGATATTAGAGGTATGTATATATGTCTGTTATGATAACTGTTATTCTTAAACCCAAACCCATTTTGACATTGTATGTATTTTATAATTTGGCTACGTGTGTAAGACCTTTATTTTACAAATCACAATCCTTTGAAAAACAGTTATCTTAGGAGGAGAAAGGAATTTTCATGGCTATTTTCTGAATGGCTACATTCAGATGCTGAGTTAACAAGACTTTGATTTCATTCCAAAGCCCAGAGCCCTACAAGGATAGGATCTTGGGAATATTCCACATTCCTTAAGGAATGCTTATCAATTAAACCATCTCATTTTAGTGACCTTCTGTGGAGTGAGGAGCTAGCATTTCCCTAAATTATCTCACATGAAGAAAAAACAAACATTATAATAGATTCTTCTGATAGCTGTGAATGGAAACAACTGTAACTTTTAATTAAGCTCCAATAGAGGTATTTTCACTGGGAGACAAGACAGCAGGATACCATAACATCAGGGAAAAAATGTTTTTGTCAAAGTTTATGAACAAAACAACAAGAGAGAGCCAAGATTAGAAAAAATGAAAGGTGCATACTGAGAGCTGACTTTAACCAGTTGACTTGGATCCACTGAAACTAACAATATCTAACATGCAAATTTCTTCTTTAAAAAAAAAAAAAAGCCAGTTCACTCTCACTCAATCTGCCTTCTTGCTCAGTTACCAGGAGGCAACTATGGTTTCAACACACCACATCATTTTCATGACAACTGCAGCCAGCTGTGGGAAAGGCAGTACTCAGCTGCTATTATTTGCCTTGTGGTTGTGCAGGTGCCTTGTGTAGGTACCTCTTTTGCAATTTGCTTCTGAGACCTTGGTTCTTTGTGTATTATGTCTTTATAGAGGAGAGATATAGCATTTGTTAGACACCTATGATGTTCCAGGTCCAGTATGCCTGAATGAATGTGACATGGCACAGCCCCTTCCTTTAAGAGGCTCTGGGCTTTGGAGTGAAATTTATTACCAGACTGGGTTTTCTGCTGTTTATTCGTATGAGGATACATCATGAGCTTTATGTTTATATTACCTCTTACTTGCGGCCTTGGCAAATGAAGGACACCATCACGATCACCCTTCAATTATTGATGATGATGTGCTATAAAAGGGATGGAATTAAGCAGAAAATTAATGTGACCATCTGTAAGTTATAGCAATAGTGAGATGGATTCTATTAAAATTGGTTTTGACCACATGTTTATATGTAATCTAATCACTAATTAATTGATTTATCAAAATGTTCAATTCTTTTTGAATTGCTCTTGTTATGATCATAACATTCACATCATCAAAAAGTTTCCTTACCCACTGCGAGAGGAGGGAGGTGAATAAGAGTTCTTCAAAGAAATACTTTGTGATACCCTGAAAATCATGTGACTCCTTGTAGGACTAGCATATTGTCTTTAATTTTCTTATCCAGAGCATTTTATAGCATTCTCTTTTAGTCACTTCTATAATTTTAGTTCTTCAAATGGCAAACCCAGTTTAGCAATTTTTGACAAGCAACATGAAAACCGCTCTAGGATCATCCAAGGCCAGTCCTGAACAGAGAACGGTCCCGTCAGTGTGCTTGCTCATTCTAAGGTTGTCTGAGGAAGCAGGGTAAAGTGACTTTAAGCTGGGTTGTTAGGAACTCTGTAAAAATGACTGAAAGCTAAAATCAGAGAGGAACTCAGATTTGGTGTGGTACCAAGAGGAATTGGAGAAGGCAATGGCACCCAACTCCACTACTCTTGCCTGGAAAATCCCATGGACGGAGGATCCTGGTAGGCTGCAATCCATGGGGTCGCACAGAGTCGGACACGACTTAAGTGACTTAGCAGCAGCAGCAGCAGCAAGAGGAATTAAAGGGTGAGTGAATTGCAGCACAGGAAATGTGATTTGGGTTGACGTGAGGTAGGAGGATTCTAAGAGTGGACTTGAATGTATATATTCATGCTGAACTCCCTTAAATGAGAAGCCCATCACTGCAATTTGCTCAGCCTTGCCTTGTAGGAAGCAGCAGGCTTCCTGGCCAGTCTCCCTCACCACCCCTAGTTCTCACTAGCTAACAAATGCTGCTTTTCCCATCTTCCTTAACCCCCTCCATCTGGCATACCTCTGTGTGGAATGTCTTCTTGAAGATGCCAGACCCTAATCATAAAGGCCTGTGAGATGGGTGAAGGTTCTCTGTTTATCAAGTGAGCAGCCAGTTGGCCAGTCACTAACCAAGGCATCAGAGTCCCTGCCAGGGAAGGTAAAAAAGGAGGCACATGCTTCTCTTGATCAAGATATTTTTTGCCTCTCTGCATATTAACTCCTTAAGTGCCATTGCTTCAAATTATTGGTGCAGTCTTTACTACTGTATGTTTGGATTATATGGTTAAATTAGTTACAAATAGGTAGTATGTTGATTGTTAACTATTTTGAGTCTTATATTCCCACTTGGTTGTGGAACATTACTGCCGCCAATGTTTAGGGATCACTTATTAGTGCCTCTTGATGAGAGTGAAAGAGACGAGTGGAAAAGCTGGATTGAAACTCAACACTCAAAAAACTAAGATCGTGGCATCTGGTCCCATCACCTCATGGCAAATAGAAGGGAAAAAAGTGGAAGCAGTGACAAATTTTATTTTCTTGGGCTCCAAGATCACTGCAGATGGTGACTGCAGCCATGAAACTAAAAGACACTGCTCCTTGAAAGGAAAGTTATCACAAACCTAGACAGTGTATTAAAAAGCAGAGACATCATTTTGCCAACAAAGGACTGTATGGTCAAAGCCATGGTTTTTCCAGTAGTCATGTATGGATGTGAGAGTTGGACCATAAGGAAGGCTGAGTGCCAAAGAATTAATGCTTTTGAACTGTGGTGTTGAAGAAGACTCTTAAGACTCCCTTGGACTCCCAGGAGATCCAGCCAGTCCATCCTAAAGGAGATCAGGCCTGAGTGTTCATTGAGAGGACTGATGTTGAAGCTGAAGCTCCAATACTTTGGCCATCTCATGTAAAGAGGCAGCTCATTGGCAAAGACCCTGATGCTGAGAAAGACTGAAGGCAAAAAGAGAAGGGGATGGCAGAGAATGAGAAGGTTAGATAGCATCGCTGACTCAATGGACATGAATTTGAGCAAACTCTGGGAGATAGTGGAGCACAGAGGAGCCTGGTGTGCTGCATTCCAGGGGTTGTAAAGAATCAGATATGAGCAACAACTAAACAACTAAATCAGTGTCTCTTGTCAAGCTGTGGAGTCTATAAACAATATGTCCTGTTAGGAAAATTCATTGATCTTCCCAAATAGAGGCTGGTAAACATATTTCTTTAACTCTGCTTTTAATCCAAGATTGCAATGTGATGAAAACAGCCAGACAGTTCTAATAGACCTGAATTCCCAATTTTGATACTTACTAGTTAGCCATGTCTCTTTGACAAATTATACCTGTCTCTGTATCTCAGTTTTCTTATTTGTGAAATGAAATGTTAACATTATCCTTAAAAGGTTTGCAGGGAAATTAAATAATGTTTGAAAATTATGAATGTTGGACTTTGCATTGCTGTCACAAAATGAAGTCAATGCATATAATAGCCACTAACATGTCAGGCTACTCAGCTCCAGTTTAAAGTCCCATATTTTATGAGAAAATTAGAAAATATTTAGAAGAAAAGAATAAAACTCATCTGTAGATAGGGAAATACTATGCTTTGCTATGCTAAGTCACTTCAGTCATGTCCGACTCCGTGCGACCCCATAGACGGCAGCCCACCAGGCTCCTCCGTCCCTGGGATTCTCCAGGCAAGAACACTGGAGTGGGTTGCCATTTCCTTCTCGAATGCAGGAAAGTGAAAAGTGAAAGGGAAGTTGCTCAGTCGTGTCCGACTCTTCGTGACCCCATGGACTGCAGCCCACCAGGCTCCTCTGTCCATGGGATTTTCCAAGCAAGAGTACTGGAGGTGCCATTGCCTTCTCCGAGGGAAATACTACTACTGCTCAAATATTTGAGAGGAAGTATAATTTTTAACCATGTGGAATAAAAGGTTATTGCAGTAATGGCTTTTAAGTCATGATGAATTACATTGAGAATGGTGACAGTTGATTGCCCTTGCAAGGGAGCAAAAAACTGGAGTAAAATAACTTAGGCATATGCATGAGGAACGTGAGTTAGGAACAAAGGAAGTTTACTGATTGATGACATTTGGAACAAATTATGGAAGTTAGTTGAAAATGTTTAGTAACAGAATAGATTTTTTATCAACATTAATATCCATTTACATAATTAATATGTGACCTATCAAAAATATTTTACTTAGGCTAGGTGACCTTTTTTACCATAATTTTTTTTAATTTACTTTATTATGGTAAAAACACCTAACATGATATCTACATACAACAAATTTTAAATGCTTAATTTATTATTGTTGTCTGTAGGTAGTGTTGTACAGCAGATCTCTAGAGCTTACTCACTCATCTCGCTTAGCTGAAACTTTATGCCTGTTGATTTGTAACTCATTTCCCCCTTCCCCAACCCCTGGCAACCATTGTTCCACTCTTCGATTCTATGAATTTGACAATTTTAGGTATCTCATATAAGTAGAATCATGCAGTATTTGTCTGTGACTGGCTTATTTCACTTTACATGGTACCCTCAAGGTTCTTCCATATTGTTATGTATTGCAGAATTTCTTTCTTTGTAAAGATGAGTAGTATTCCACTGTATATATATATATACCACATTTTCAATCCATTCATCTGTCAATGTACATTTTGGTTGTATACACATCTTGGCTGTTGTGAATACTGATATGATGAATTTGTTGTTGTTGTTTAGTCACAAGTCATATCTGATTCTTTTGCGACCCCATGAACTGTAGCCCGCCAGGCTTCTCCGTCCATGGGATTTCCCAGGCAAGAAGATTGGAGTAGGTTGCCATTTCCTTTCCAGGGGATCTTCCTGATTCAGGATCAAGCCCACATCTCCTGCCTTGCAGACGAATTCTTTACCACTGAGCCCCCAGGAAGCTCCAATGATGAATATAGGAGTGCTAACATTACTCTGAGATTTTTATTTCATTTTATTTGGAGAAATACTAAGAAGTGGGGTTGCTGGATTATATAATACTTCTATTTTTAATTTTTGAGAAACTTCTATACTGATTTCTATAAAGCTTACATCATTTTGCATTTCTATCAACAATGTACAAGTCTTCCAATGTTTCCATATTGGAGAGGTTGGTGAGGTTGGTGTTCTCACCAACACATGTCTTTTGTGTTTTTGTACATTAGCCATCGTCACACATGTGAAATGAGATTTCACTGTGCTTTTGATTTGCGTTTCCCACATTATCTACATGTTCCAGATTATTAATGACATTGAGCATTTCTTCATATGCTTGCTGGCCATTTGTAAGTCTTCTTTGGAAAATGTCTATTCAAGTCCTTCACCCATCTTTAAATCAGGTTATTAGTTTTCTTGGTATTGAATTATAGGAGATCCTTATATATTTTAATAGTAACAGCTCATCATATGTATGGTTTGCAAATATTTTCTCCCACTCCATAAGTTCTTATTTTACTCTTTTGTTTCCTTAGCTGTTCAGAAGCTTTTTGACATAGTCCCACATGTCTATGTGCTTTCAGTGTCATATTGATGAAATCACTGCTGAGACCAATGGCACCTTTGTTGAAGAGTAATTGACCATTTATGCTTGGATTTCCTGGTGGGAAATCCGAGCATACATGCTTGGGCTTCCCTGGTGGCTCAGACAGTAAAGAATTGCTGCAGTCCAGGAGACCCAGGTTCCACCCCTGGGTCGGTAGAAAGGAATCCCCTGGAGAAAGGAATGGCTACCCACTCCAGTGTTCTTGCCTAGAGAATTCCACGGACACAGAAGCCTGGCAAGGTCACAAAGAGTTGACGCAACTGAATGATTAACATTTGCACTTACACTTACTACATGCTTGGATTTGTTTCTGGGTTTACTATTCTGTTCCATTGGTCTCTATGTCTGTCTTTGTGTCAGTACCATGCTGTCTGAATTAACTGTAGCTTTGCAATATATTTTGAAATTAGGAAATGTGTTCCTCTTTTATTCATCTTTCTCAAGGTTGATTTGGCTACTTTTGGTCTTTTGTGATTCCATATGAGTTGTATTTTTTTAATTTCTATAAAAAATGGTATTGAAATATTTACTAGGAAAATATCAATAACCTCAGATATGCAGATGACACCATACTTATGGCAGAAAATGAAGAACTAATGAGCCTTTTGATGAAAAGTGGAAAAGTTGGCTTAAAACTCAACATTCAGAAAACTAAGATCATGGCATCTCGTCCCATCACTTCATGGCAAATAGATGGGGAAACAGTGGAAACAGTGACAGACTTCATTTTGGGGGGCCCCAAAATCACTGAAGATGGTGACTGCAGCCATGAAATTAAAAGACATTTGCTCTTTGGAAGAAAAGTTATGACCAACCTAGACAGCATATTAAAAAACAGAGACATTACTTTGCCAACAAATGTTCATCTAGTCAAAGCTATGGTTTTTCCAGTAGTCATGTATGGATGTGAGAGTTGGACTGTAAAGAAAGCTGAGCGCTGAAGAACTGATGCTTTCAAATTGTGGTGCTACAGAAAACTCTTGAGAATCCCTTGGACAGCAAGGAGATCAAAACAGTCAATCCTAAAGGAGATCAGTCCTGGGTGTTCATTGGAAGGACTGATGCTGAAGCTGAAACTCCAATACTTTGGCCACCTGATGCGAAAGGACTGACTTACTTGAGAAGACCCTGGTGCTGAGAGGGATTGAAGGCAGGAGGAAAAGGGGATGACAGAGGATGAGAGGGTTTGATGGCATCAGCGACTCGATGGACATGAGTTTGAGCAAACTCCAGGAGTTGGTGATAGACAGGGAGACCTGGAATGCTGCAGTCCATGGGGTCACAGAGTTGGACATGACTGAGCAAGTGAATTGAACTGAACTGAACTGGAATTACATTGAATCTGAAGATCATTTAGGGTAGTATGGAAATTTTAACAACACTAAATCTTCCAATATCTGAACATGAACTATCTTTGTGTTTGTCTTTTAAAATTCTTTATCAATGTTTTGTAGTTTTCAGTATACAGGTCTTTCACCTTCTTAGGTAAGTTTATTGCTGCTAAGTCGCTTCAGTCATGTCCGACTCTGTGCAACCCCATGGACGGCAGCCCACCAGGCTCCCCCGTCCCTGGGATTCTCCAGGCAAGAACACTGGAGTGGGTAGCCATTTCCTTCTCCAATGCAGGAAAGTGAAAAGTGAAAGGGAAGTCACTCAGTCGTGTCCGACTTCACGACCCCATGGACTGCAGCCCACCAGGGTCCTCCATCCATGGGACTTTCCAGGCAAGAGTGCTGGAGTGGGGTGCCATTGCCTTCTCTGAAATTTATTGCTTAGTATTTTATTATTGTTGGTGCTATTGTAAATGGGATTACTTTTCTAATTTTCTTTTCAGATATTTCACTGTTAGTATAAACATGGATGATTTTTATATGATGATTTGTATCCTGCCGCTTTACTAATTTATTAGTTCTAAATGTTTGTTATAGAGTGTTTAGTTTTTTCTACATGTAGTGAAAATGTTAGTCACTCAGTCATGTCCAATTCTTTGACACCCCATGGACTGTAGCCTGCCAGGCTCCTCTGTCCATGAAATTCTCCAGGTAAGAATATTGGAGTAGGTAGCCATTCCCTTCTCAAGGGGATCTTCCCAACCCAGGGATAGAACTTGGATCTCCCACATAGTAGGCAAATTCTTTACTGTCTGAGCCACCAGGGAAGTCTTTCTACCTATAAGACCATGTCATATGTAACAGCAACAATTTTATTTCTTCTGACTTTGATGCCTTTTATTATTTTTTCTTGCATAATTGCTCTGATTAGGACTTCCGTCACTATGTTACTATGATAAGAGCAGGCATCTTTGTCTTGTTACTTAGATCTTAGAGAAAAGGCTTTCCGTTTTTTACCAGTGAATATGATATTAGCTATGGGCTTTACTTATGTTGGGACTTTATTACATTGAGGTACTTTCTTTCTGTTTCTATTTTCTTGAGAGTTTATCATGAAAACTTGCTGAATTTTATCAAATGCATTTTCTACATGTATTGAGAGAATCATGTGATTTTTTAAAAATCCTTTATTCTCTTAATGTGCTTTATCATATTAATCGATTGTCATATGTTGAACCATCCTTTTGTCCCAGGGATAAATTCCACTTTGTCATAATGTATGATCCTTTTAATGTGCTGTTGGATTTGATTTGCTAGTGTTTTTTGAGAAATATTACATCATATTCATCGGGGATCGTGTCCTAAAGTTTTCTTGTCTTGTGGTATCTTCAGCTTTGATATCAAGAAAATGCTGGCTTCATAAAATGAGGTGGATGTGTTCCTTCCTCTTCAATTTTTTGTAAGAATTTAAGAAGCAATGGCATTAATAGAAGAATTAATGTTTAGTAGAATTCACCAGTGAAACTATCTAGTCCTGAGCTTTCCTTTGTTGGGAGATTTTTGATTGTTAATGTAATTTCCATACTAGTTACAGGTCTATTCAGACTTTTTACTTCTTTGTGATTTAGTCTTGATAGGTTGTTTATTTCTAGGAATTCATCCATTTCTTCTAGATTATCCAGTGTGTTCATATATAATTGTTCACAATAGCCTCTTATGATCCTTTCTAGTTCTGTGGCATCCGTTATAATGTCAGTTATAATTTCTCTTCTTTCATTTCTAATTTTGAGTCTTCTCTCTTTTTTACTTTTGCTAAGGGTTTGTCAGTTTTATCTTTTAAAAAACCCAACTCAATTTCATTTATTTTTTTCTATTGTTTTTCTAATGTTTATTTTATTTCTGCTCTAATCTTAATATTTCCTTCCTCCTGCTAACTTTGGACTTAGTGTTCCCTTTAGTTCCTTGAGCTATAAAATTAGATTTTTTGAGATCTTCCTTTTTTAAAAAATATAGGTGTTTATCACTGTGAACCTCCCTGTTAGTACTCCTTTGCTGAATCTCATAAGTTTGGGTATGTTGTGTTTTCTTTTTCATTTGGCTTGCATATTTTCTAATTTTCTATTTTGGGCTTTGTACAATAGTCTCCCACAATCTCTTAGGCTAGTTTTACTCTTTTTCCTTCCTTTTTCATTTTGTTCCTCTGACTGAATTATTTCCAATAGTCTCTGTCTTTGTGTTTGCTGATTCCTTCTGTTTGATCTAGTCTACTACCGAGTTCTTTTAGTGAATTTTTGATTCAATTATCGCGTTTTTCAACTCCATGATTTCTGTCTGTTAATTTTTTATGTTTTCTATCTCTTCATTGAAATTCTCACTTTATTCACACATGTTCCTTTGGCCTCAGTGAGCATCTTTATGACAGTTTTTTTGAATACTGTGTCAAGTAAATTATGTAATTCTCTTTCCTTATAGTCGGTTTCTGGAGCTATATCATGTTTCTTAATTTGGAACATCTTTTCCTGTTTGTTCATTTTCTTTAATTCTCTTTGTTGGTGTCTGTGCAGACACCAACAAAGACAAGGCAGTCTTCATAGACTAGCCTCATGCAAGAGAAGACCCCCACAATTCACACTGGCTAGAGATTCTGGGGACCTGTACTAACTCTTTCCCTCCTCAGGGAGAAGCAGGCAGCTGTCATTTTTGTCTTCTTACTCTGCACTGAGCAAGAGGACTGCCTCTAGCAGTCCAACCCCTTCATCTCAGCTTGCCCCACGGTGGCTAGACTCTACTGGAGCCATCAGAACTCGAAGATAGGCAAGAATATACCAGTTCTTTATACCAGTTCTTCTCATTCAGCCCCAGAGAAGGTGGACATGCAAATTAATCCCTTCCCTCCCCTAGGAGAAGCAGGAAGTTAGGGAGTCTTCCTGATTATATGGCAATACACTATGGGCAGGGACTCTGGTGGGAGGGTGTGCTGAATCTCCCTACTGAATTCTATAAGTCTGTTCATGTGGACCCAGGGTACAGGAATTTTCAACTAATTTCTGGATTTCTCACGCAGAGAATCTGTCCATGAATTGTTGGGTTTGTGTGAGAAAGGAGAATTCAAGTCTTCCTGCTCTGCCACCTTGCTGATGTCGCTCTTTAGGTTAGGGGACATTCTGAATTCACTTCCAGTCTTGTGATTTTATTTTCTACCACTTAAATCTCTCTTGGACTGAGAGGTGATCTCCTTGACTGTTGAAGTGGAGTACAATCCTGAGAGGCAAGGGTATGTCTCTAATTCTGCTGGTTGATATCTGGCAATCTCAGAGCTTCTCAGTATTTTGACTTCTTCACTTCCAAATAATAGAATCATGGCTCTTTTTTGGTTAATTTAAAATTATACTCATTAGTAAGATAGATAGTTTCTGTAAGCTTCAGATGCCTCATCTACTCAGCAATGTTGTGAGGCTTAAATATACAGAAAGTACTTAACATAGTGCCTAGCAGATTGTGTGTTATCATTATCATCATCAGCTTTTTCCAATTTTTAATAAAATAAATGAGGCAAAATTACATCCCAAGTAATATGATAATCAAGCCAGAAGGCTGGGCATTCAGCTAATGCACAGCAACTTGTAATGTACAATAAATGTAGGTTAGATGAATATACAACAAATGAATGGTGAATGAGAGGCAATATAACATAGTGAATGAATTGAAATAAAATGTAATGGTTGGAAGTCTGAAGAACTTGAGTGCAAATCGAAGCTCGATCTCTTATAAGCAATGCGGTCTTGATCAATTGGCTTAATTCTCTAAGTTTCATGTCCTTACCTATGAAAAGGGGTTATGTACCTAAATCATAGGGTTCTTATATATGCTATATACATGTTTTTTTGCATATAAAATTGTCTAGAAATAAGTAGCTATTATTAACAGTACCATTAATTCTCTTACTGAAAGTTATGAAAAATAGCACAAATATCATAAGGTATATTATTTTATTACTTCTGTTTATTTTTACCATCTTATTGTTATTTCCTGTTGTGGTTATTGACAAGAATGATTTTCTGATTGCCAGTACATAATGACTCATTCAAACTTTGTCATAGGATTCACTCAGACCAAACAACCTCACAGATATGCATTCTTGCTTTGGATGGAGCTGGGGTAGGAAGAGGTGAACAGAGTTAACAATGTTGCATTCAGTTATACAGCCTCATCTCACATGCTAGTAAAGTAATGCTCAAAATTCTCCAAGCCAGGCTTCAGCAATATGTGAACCGTGCACTTCCTGATGTTAAAGCTGGTTTTAGAAAAGGCAGAGGAACCAGAGATCAAATTGCCAACATCCGCTGGATCATGGAAAAAGCAAGAGAGTTCCAGAAAAACATCTATTTCTGCTGTATTGACTATGCCAAAGCCTTTGACTGTGTAGATCACAATAAACTGTGGAAAAATCTGAAAGAGATGGGAATACCAGACCACCTGATCTGCCTCTTGAGAAATCTGTATGCAGGTCAGGAAGCAACAGTTAGAACTGGACATGGAACAACAGACTGGTTCCAAATAGGAAAAGGAGTACATCAAAGCTGTATATTGTCACCCTGTTTATTTAACTTATATGCAGAGTACATCATGAGAAACGCTGGACTGGAAGAAACACAAGTTGGAATCAAGATTGCTGGGAGAAATAGCAATAACCTCAGATATGCAGATGACACCACCCTTATGGCAGAAAGTGAAGAAAGGCTAAAAAGCCTCTTGATGAAAGTGAAAGTGGAGAGTGAAAAGGTTGGCTTAAAGCTCAACATTCAGAAAACGAAGATCATGGTATCTGGTCCCATCACTACCTGGGAAATAGATGGGCAAACAGTGGAAACAGTGTCAGACTTTATTTTTCTGGGCTCCAAAATCACTGCAGATGGTGACTGCAGCCATGAAACTAAAAGACGCTTACTCCTTGGAAGGAAAGCCATGACCAACCTAGATAGCATATTCAAAAGCAGAGACATGACTTTGCCAACAAAGGTCCTTCTAGTCAAGGCTATGGTCTTTCCTGTGGTCATGTATGGATGTGAGAGCTGGACTGTGAAGAAGGCTGAGTGCTGAAGAATTGATGGTTTTGAACTGTGGTGTTGGAGAAGACTCTTGAGAGTCCCTTGGACTGCAAGGAGATCCAACCAGTCCATTCTGAAGGAGATCAGCCCTGGGATTTCTTTGGAAGGAATGATGCTAAAGCTGAAACTCCAGTATTTTGGCCACCTCATGCGAAGAGTTGACTCATTGGAGAAGACTCTGATGCTGGGAGGGATTGGCGGCAGGAGGAGAAGGGGACGACAGATGATGAGATGGCTGGATGGCATCACTGACTCAATGAATGTGAGTCTGAGTGACCTCTGGGAATTGGTGATGGACAGGGAGGCCTGGTGTGCTGCGATTCATGGGGTCGCAAAGAGTCAGACACGACTGAGCGACTGATCTGATCTGATCTGATCTCAAAGAAACAAAGACCTGTTTCCACCAAAGAAGGCTTTAAAGTGCTCCACAGAACATCTAGATCCCTTTAGAGCATCACTTATCTAGCCAAGCTTCCCTGGTAGCTCCACTGGTAAAGAATCTGCCTGCAATGCAGGAGACCCCAGTTCGATTCCTGGGTCGGAAAGATCCCCTGGAGAAGGTATAGGTTACCCACTCCGGTATTCTTGGGCTTCCCTGGTGGCTCAGCTGGTAAAGAATTCACCTGCAATGTGGGAGACCTGGGTTCCATCCCTATGGTGGGAAGATCCCCTGGAGAAGGAAATGGCTACCCACTCCAATATTCTGGCCTGGAGAATACCATGGACTGTATCCATGGGGTCACAGAGTCATATACAACTGAGTGACTTTCACTTTCATTTTCTTTAACTTTATCTAGCCAAGGATCCAAAAAAAGGAACCATAAGCTTCAGTTAAGCAGCGGTTCTCAGACTTATGCATCCATCAGAATAATTTGGAAGACTTGTTTAAACAGATTGTGCTCCATCCCTAGAGCTTTGGGTACTGTCGTCCTGATAAAGCCCAAATTTTCATTTCTAATAAGTTCCCACATGATACTGATGGTGATGGTTCAAGGGCTACACTTTGAGAACCATTGAGTTCACCGATAGTATGAGTAACCTGACTCCAGAGTGGGAATATTTGCAGAAATATTTTCACTGCAGTGAATTGCCCGATAACTCCCATGAAAATGAGGGCTTCCTGTTTTCAACACTGCATTGTCCTTTCCTTACTTTATAAATTTATTGGTAGGAAAAATGATTTGATGAAGTTGTTTTTAACTTTTATGAGCCTGATAAAAATCTACTGATACTTTCTCCAGAAAAACCCAAATACACATACACAGAAGCATTGCTTGTAATTTCAGGAGGCTCTCAGGTACCTCCCCATACAGCCCACCTACCAAGCCATAAGAGTATCAGTAGAAAAACTATCCCCTTAAGGAAAAGTCTTGGGTTCACTTGGATGTAACAAAGATTTTCTTCTTATACTTGGATTTGCACTCAAGTTCTTCTTATACTTCTTCTCTACCTTTCAGTTCACTCATTTGTAAAATAAAAGTAAAAATAATAGTCCTTACCTCAAAGAGTGATTAATTATAGCACACTGAAGAGCCTAATTTGAAAACGAAAACCACTAAATATTACCTTTTGCCCTCTCTTTATAGTCCTGCTACAACAATCCTCATTCTTGAGGCAAGTGGATGCCTCTCCTCAGTAGGGGAAAGATCAGGAAGTATAAGAAAGAAGAGCTCAAAGAGTAATATTTCAAGACTTTACTCTATGCTCATTGCATTCTTTTTCTAAAATCTGGTCACAGGTTGCCATATCATGGTTCTCTCTGTGAGTCACTGAGTAATGGGGTCCGGCAAGCCCAGGCCTGGCTCCATGACCTGAGAGTCTCAATTCATTTGCCTGGAAATACTCCACTTTGCAAACGTCCAATGCCTTGTCATGTCCCCATGTTAATGCTTCGTGGCAGAAAGACAGAAACGTGAAGTCCTAATAGGGGCTCTTTTCCAGGGTAGAAGATACTGAGCTTTGAGAAATAGTGATTAAGAGAAAAGCCTGATCCTCACTGTTTCTACAAAAAAAAAAAAAAAAAAAGTGCAGTGATAAGCTAATCAGCAGGCATTTATTTGGCACTTGCTGTGTGCACTGTGCAGCAGGTGACACAAAGAGGAGTAATATATGCTCCTATGCGGTGTCAGCTCACAGTCCAACAGGGAAGATGGCTACAAACAAAAACCGGACAAAGAGAAGCGTAGAAGAACAATGATCGCGACAGTGCTTCAGGAGCACAGGAGAGGGAGAAATCAGCTTCAGTGATGATCCACAGAAGTCTCTTGGGCAAGCTGGGATTTAAGCTGGACTGTAAAGAGTGGGGCTGCTGTCCATGATGGTGAATGGTGTTCTAGGTTGTGTGAATTGTTTGAAAAAAGTTGTGGAGTTAGAAAAGTATTTGGTAGAAAATTTGCATGATTATGATTTAGCCAGCCTGACTATAGTATGGGTTGGGCATACAGGTGTGGAATTTGAGGCTCGAAGGGCTAAGTTGGAAGCATATCATGGGAAAGAAAGCAAAGGCCAACAAGGAGTTTTGACCTTACTCTTCGTGGAGTGGGGAAGGGTTGAGGGCCTTTGAGTATGGAGGCAGATTTGTTTTTATGAAAAGAGAACCCTGGTGTCACTGTGAAGAACAGGTGACAGAGGCAAGAAGAAAGCAAGACCTAGAAAGTCACAGGCATGAGCTAAAGCCAGAGAAGTGAGAGTAGCCAGAGGGGATGAAGGGGAAGGACATTTGAGGGGCTGCATTCATCCAAGGCTGGCTACGACATGCAGCAAATAAAGCACAGGGGAGCTGGCTGGGCTCTCCTTGGCGTACCTGATTCCCAGCAGGGTTGCTGCCTCTTGCAGACTGTAGGCTCAGAGGAAGAGGCTGAGGGGCCCAGAGGCCTTTGGTGAAGGGCACCTCCTGGCTATCTGCAGAGACTTCTCTCCTCCCTAGAATGCCTAGAGGGGTAGCAATTGGCCATCTGCTTTGCCTGTGTGGAATAGCAATCAAAATCAATGGTTCTCAGACATGGGCCCTCTGTCTGGCCAGGTAAGAAGTTCTAAAGTTCTTTTAAATCAACGTTCAGGCACTTTCCCAGGTGATTCAGATCTGGGAATCTAAGGTGGGTGTGAACTGGGGCTGTGCATCCATATTTTGTAAAGCTCCCAGGTGACTCTGATGCACAGCTGGATTTGGGAACTAGTGTGGGACCTTACCGGAGACGGCAATGGCACCCCACTCCAGTACTCTTGCCTGGAAAATCCCATGGACAGAGGAGCCTAGTGGGCTGCAGTCCATGGGGTCACGAAGAGTTGGAAACGACTGAGTGACTTCACTTTCACTTTTCACTTTCATGCATTGGAGAAGGAAATGGCAACCCACTCCAGTGTTCTTGCCTGGAGAATCCCAGGGATGGGGGAGCCTGGTGGGCTGCTGTCTCTGGGGTTGCACAGAGTCGGACACAACTGAAGAGACTTGGCAGACTTGGTAGTGGCATTGGGACCTTACTGCTGAGCTGGGAAATGTGTGGAAACCGTGGGTTCAATTAAGTTTGTGCTAGTGAACACTGCAGGGAAGGCAATGGCACCCCACCCCAGTACTTTTGCCTGGAAAATCCCATGGTCGGAGGAGCCTGGTAGGCTCCAGTCCATGGGGTCGCTGAGAGTCGGACACGACTGAGCGACTTCACTTTCACTTTTCACTTTCATGCATTGGAGAAGGAAATGGTAACCCACTCCATTGTTCTTGCCTGGAGAATCCCAGGGACAGGGGAGCCTGGTGAGCTTCCGTCTGTGGGGTCGCACAGAGTCGGACACGACTGAAGCGACTTAGCAGCAGCAGCAGCAGCAGTGAACACTGTGATGGCTTGAAGACCTTAGTCTTTGCTCCCCAGCACTGTCTCAAACACAATGACCCTCATTGAGTGTCTCAGCCACCCCTCCCTCCTCAACTCCAATCCTCAGCAAACACATCAGGAGTGGGGAGAGCTGTGTGCTTGACAGGATCCCCTGAATGTCCCCATACAAGTCATCACTTTCACCTCTGTCCTTGGCCATCACAGGAGCACCATGAGGGCCTCATTACAGGTGTTTTGAGACTTTAGAAAACAGGCTACATAAAAATACTATCCATTTTCTGCCAGGCTCATACAATATTCATAGCACTTTTATTATTGTTGTTTTTATTTTTCAGAGAGACCATACAGTACAAAGGTAGGGTAAAACAAGGGTAGGTGTTAAACATGTCCCTTCTGTTCACTGGGCTCCATGGGATGCAGTGGCCAGTGCGTGGTCAGACACCCAGAACTGGCCCTGAATCCACCACCCTCCTGAGCTCCAGTTTTGCTCCTGTGCCAGCATGGAGGAGGGTAACATAAAGGCATTTTTCTCTCCTTGTAAAAGAGAAGAAAATGGGGGGAGGGGGAATTATTTAAACACACCTTACTCATACTGCAATCACAGCATTGTTTTTCCTGTTGAAACACCCTGTTGGTTTTTAAATCCCTTTAAACCTACTCGGCACCTGTATGGCCCAGATCCAAGAATTATTATCGAATCCCTTGCTTTTTATATTTAAACACGTAGGAGTTTCTGTGATGGTATCTGGCTCTTGATTTTGTTGAAAATTTCAGAGTTTCCAGAATTTTTCTTCCATCAAAGCTAGAAGCATGCAATTCTCAGACCTGATTTTTTTTTTTTTTAATTAAGCAGAGAATGGTTCCTCCCTTAAGTTCTCCTGCTAAATAAAATAGCATCACGGCACGACCCGGTGTTATTCCTCTCTGAAGACCTTTCTGAAGTACTAACCAAAAGAGAGGGCAGGGGGAGGATGGGGGAGGTCTCTGTCAGCAACTTAACGGTGTGTGAGATGACCTTTCTTTAGGGTAAGGACTGAGGCTAAAAGCAAAATGAGAACTTCCCAGCAAATTCATTATAACATAGTATAATGTGAGCTCGCTAGGCACAAAAATAGGCTAAAGGAAAGCAACTTCAACATCAGACCTAATTAAATACTTTGATGTCAGAAAGCAGAGCAGGCAGGGGTGGAAAATCAAATCAGACCAAAGTGAAGGACCTAAATTCAAATGGAAAGAAGAAATATTTCTCCCTCTGTCTCTCTCCTTTTCTTCCTTTGCCATGAAGGAAGAATACGATTGAGGAACAATGGGCTATAAATTCTTCAGCCAATTAGTCCAGTAACTTACTACTGTTTCTAACGCACAGAATGTCACAGGCTGTTTTGCAGCCTCCCCAAGTTGGTTTGTTAATAACAGGAAGCTAGCACTTCTCAGTACAGTGGATCAGCTACACGTGAAAATAAATGCAAAAAACCTGGAGGGGAATAGCAGCAGACCGAGAGTAGCCTTGATTTAATTTAACATTTGGGGGTCCACACACAAATGAGCATTTTAGTAGGCTTCATGGTGGAAGTTGCTGTCATTTGTAAAATATTCTGGCCAATTAGCTAATAGTGTGCTTGGATTTCTCCTGTTTTGATACAGTAATACTAAGTACATTGTGAAGCCCAATTATACAAATCATCCCCATATGCCATACCAGTCTTTCTTTATGAACTGTGTTTATAAATCCTGTGTGAGGAAATGTGTACTTCAGCAATTTAGACCATGTGTAAAAACATAGCCAATGGGATTGTCAAGAAAACAAGTTCCAGCCTAGGAAATCCTAATGTGTTCCGCTGGAATAACAGGAGGGTGCCAGGCAGCGCAATGCTCTGCTTAAATATATATTGCTTTATCGTGTTTAACCGATTTAGGGGCTTCCGCTTCGTTTTCTGTTATTTTATTCTTCTTTTCTTTTAGGATCCAACCTTGGAGTTTTTGAGAAAATTTGGGATTGGTCTTCTCTCAGGCACAATAGCCTCAGTCATTAACATCCCTTTTGATGTTGCCAAAAGTAGGATTCAAGGGCCTCAGCCAGTTCCTGGAGAGATCAAGTACAGAACCTGTTTTAAAACAATGGCCACGGTCTATCAGGAAGAAGGGTAACACATTCTTATTTTAATAAATGAGCAAAACTAAAGCCTTGCTAAAACCATATTGTACTTCCATTTTGATGAGGGCCATGAAGCCCTCCTGCATTGGGTCTGTATCTGAGAAGCTTTTGGGAATAGATGAGGAACTTTGTGAGATAACACAGTAATGAGATGTTGGCAAAAACCTCCTTACACCAAGAAACATAAGCCACGATCATTCAGTATGCAGTGTGTTTGTCCTAGAATGCCAAGGTGAAGTTTCCGCTTGACAGTTTGCATAATACGCTATTGCATATAATATGCCTTGTTCCCACATGGGCAGGAGAGTGAGTGTCCTCTGACTATAAACCTAATCAAAATGTCACCTAATTATATTCTCCTGGGAGAGTTAAACATGAGAGTTCTGTGAAAGTAGTTTTCTTTTAAAGTATGTGCCTTTTTCTGCTGGTCTTTTTTTCAAGTCTTTTTTTTTTTGTCTCTCTGCCCCTCCTCACCAGGTCTCATTCTCAAGTAGGCAAGTAATGTTTTACGATTTTGATCTAAACTGCATCATATTTCTTTTTGTGAAGACTAAGTCTTTTAAACTCAATTATAAGAGTCATTTTGTCCATATACACAGCTGTCTTAAAAGTAAGGCCTGTCTTGAACACAAAAACTATCTCGCTGATAAAAATCCTATTTCTGATGGGACAAGATCAGCATACCTTGAATGATAAAGAATTAACTCTTTCTCATCCAATCTGCTTCAGGAAATACTTGGCCAGATACTATCTGTTTGGAGAGTTGAAAATTTTTTTCAAATGATTTGTTTGGGTAAATGCTGGGTCAACATCTCTATAAAGTTGAGGTGCAAATCCATTGCATGTTCAGAATAAGAATGTTTGTGCTCTTTCTCTCCTGGTTCTAGCATTTTAGCTTTGTATAAAGGCCTGCTTCCCAAGATTATGAGGCTCGGACCAGGTAATGATGTTTTCATTACTTATATCCTTCCTTCTTTATTGTTCTAGTATCCCTTTTCTTTTTCTTATTTGTGTCTATCTGTAACACAATAAAAGTTTGTCACACTGTGAAACACGGAAACCTTAAGAATAAAAAGTTGCATAGCAGTAAGACACTAAGGGAGTCCATTAGATGTGTTGAACTTGTGTTATAAGGTATTATTTATGGCCTTGCTGGAGGCTGATAGAAGCCAAAGCCCAGCTTAAGTCAATAGGAAAGGATCCACAGTCAGTTGGAGTTTGAGTGGCTTCTGGCTAAAGGCAAGGATTTTCACTGAGTAAGTGACCAGCAAAATAAACCTTTCCCTGGTTCTTCTAGTTCATTCTTGCTCCTGCCTCAACTTCGCTTGACAGAGAGAAAAGCAGGAGGACTACTCCATGAACAGCCAGGGCCACTCTCCTTACAGTCGCCTCTGGGGAGGGGAGCGGGGGACGCTGCAGCCTGGCTCTCACCTTCCTGGCTCCTGTCGGCGTGATGGTGGAGGGGATTGGCTCGGGGCCTTACCTCAGGATGCCAGCCCACAAAAAGCCGGCTGCCATTCCCACAGGGAGAGTCAGCTGCCTCTATGTAAATAGATAAGAAAGCAACTGCTGCAGACTCTACCACCTGGGCAAATAGTCTTGGATTATAAGCAACCTTGTGAATAAGTACAGAAGTATGCACTAGACCACACAGATTTTTTTTACCAGGCCACACTCACCTACTTAGATATCCTGGTAATCTTCTCCCAAACCTTCCCCTGCTCCTCCCCCCTCTCCCTTTCCCCTTCCTTCCTCCCTTTGAACACCCGATGTGCCCCTCCCCTGCCACACTCACACACGTGCATATTTACGTTTAAATCTCAGCCTTTCTCCCAACCTGAGATATAGAACAGCAGTCTGTAAATTGAAGCTGGTGAACAGTTCATACTTTCACATATTTAGAAAACACTTTTACAATTCCCAGTCCATCTATCCCAGACTTCCTAGGCATTTAAGCATGGATTTTTGCTTCACATTTGAGATTCAGACGTCTTACTGGTCCATGTATAAAAATGAACTCAGTCATAAAGAATATTGGTGATTTTGTGGAACTCTCTCTGCAAGAATGTGGTGTTTTTCCTTCACCACACAGTAAAAACCTGCTAGTAGACCTAGTATTAGAGAAAATCATAGGACTGACCCTCCTCCAGCATTCTCAGGAGGCCATGGGCCTGAAAAGGGAGGGCGATCAGGGAGAGTTTAGCTAAAATGGTAATTGACTGGAACCTCAATCCAAAACTCTTAAATAATCTGACCCCAAGTTTTGTTAGAGGCTTACAAATGTTTGGTTGGCTTTTTAAATGTTTTTGCATGAGGTGTCCTGAGTTGCTATGGTGTTAAATCCAATGAAAAGGATTGTTGTGAACATACTGTCCAGGCTAAACAAAATTGTGAATAACTGGTCTCCACTGTCATCCCAAACATGCAAATCCTACCAACCTCAAAGGAAAGAAAGCTGTAGAGAGGAAGGTAAGACTTAAAGATAAGAGTTTTATTTTGTTTTGATATTGAGAGAGAGACAGACAGTAAAAAAGAAAAGCTGGATGAACCTGGAATTCTCATCCTTCATTCTGGAGAAACAGCCCAACTTATATACAATTGTAAAGGGTAAACATCTTAGTTTTATAACAGTCTTAGCAGCTCTCTGTGGCTAATGATCAGGATCTCCCAGGAAAGGAGAATCTTAAAGTCTGAGGTTCAGACTCCAAATATCACTAGGCTGAAAACTTACTCAATTCTGTGTTCTTGTCTTACACTGCAAACGGTTAATAAGAGGAAATACAGCAATTACATACGTATGACAACCCTCTGTAGTGCATCCCTTTTTGTTTGCCAGAGCTCCAGGAGGGCTACAGCAGCCAAGATGGGGCTAATAGAGTATCTTCATGGGTTAAAAATGAAAATTACAGGCAGATAATTATCTTTGGCATAAGGTTACACAAACATGTGCAGCCTGTAGATTAAAAAAAAAAAAGTATATGGCAGTATGTACAAAATAAGATGAAAATCAACTTCTATTTCTTTTTGTCAGAAGTCAGTCTTCTGTTCACATAGCCAAGTCTTCTCTAAGATGTACTCTGGATATTTGTCCACATTTTGATTTTGTAATACTGTTCACATAGACACGAAAGGACAGAGAACATCTTAAAGGGCACAGGATGTGTGCTGTTTCCCGCATCAGAGAGAACACAAAATCATTCACATACACGTGCTTCTAATGTCTAGGTATTCAGCAGCCTCAGTGTTTGTCTTCCTATATCGTATTCCTGTTGACATATTATATGGCAAGCGTTTTTGCAGCCAATTATATAACTCTTCCCTTCCCAGATAAATGATGGGTCTTATGACACCCAATACAACTACCAGATTTTCGAGTGCAATCCATATCTATTTGAGGCAGATGAAAGGAATAAAGGCAACAAAAGGAGGTTGAAAGCTGGCTACGTTTTGAAATACAGATTTTAGAAGGACTCAGAAGCTATTTTTCACATTACAATTCAGTTTGAAAGCTGTAAGAGAAAACCAGGCTCATCTATCAAGCACCATCTTAGAAATGTCCTTGTTGAATGCAGCTACAACAATGCTCATTATAAACTGGAAAAGATAAATCCTTTGCCTACATATGACAAATCCAAAGGTTTCTGTTCACGGGAAAGTCACATGCCCTTACATGACTAAGTGTGTATTTATTTACTTTTAAAAATTAAAAGTGCCTGAAAAAGAATCTGATGAGAAATGATGAAGGTTACAGAAACTCATGGGGAAAAAATGTATTTGGAGGCTCAAGATGGTCTTGATTTTGCTCTGAGAATTTTCCACAGTAGTTTTCTGCCTATGCATTGGAGCTTGAGAACTGATGATTCTGAATGACTTCTGCCTGATAGACTGCATAAGACTCCAGGGGATTCAGAAACCCAGTGGGAAAGACAACACAATTTCACAGGATTAAAAACTGCTCTTTTCTTTTCTAGGTGGTGCAGTGATGCTGCTGGTTTATGAATACACCTATTCATGGCTTCAGGAAAACTGGTGATTGCCTACAGTGTATTTTCCCCCTTGTGAAAATGGATTTTCATTACACAGCACCATCAGGAGGCGAGAATATCTATCAGTTAAGCCCATACAATGATAAATTACAATTATACACTTAGATACAATTATAAAGGGTTAAACAGTGTGTTCAAGAACAAAACCTATTTTCATACTTCAAAAATTATCTCTAGACAATTTGAAACTGTCGTTTTAATCATATCCTTAAAACTATGAGGAGAAAATTAATACTGTGAAGCAATGTAATATATAAACTGAATATAGAAAAGTAGCATGGAAATTAGATATATTCCATAAAAACAATACAAATTTTATGATATATGTTCCTCTTACATGGCTTTGCAATAAAAATTCTTGTATTGATGATTATTTTTTCCCGAAAGGTAAAGAAGTGCTTATAAGTGAAAAAAATATGCCAAAATTTAAAGTTTTTATAAGGAATTAAATTCTTCCATAAATAGTATTTAATCATAAATATGGAAAATGTTTCTTAAGGGTACTAAAATGGCCTTTTTAAAATTTCATGTTAAAATTTGAATTGTTGGTTTCCTTTAGTAATAATATACATCTCATCTGTGTTTTCCTAAACCTACTTTATATTTTGCACTGTTGGTTAAAGCAGATCATATTTTTAAATTATGATATTTGAAGTCTTTTGTGACAAAAGATAAAACATGAAACTATATTAAACTACTTTTCTTCACATAGTTCCTTTTGAAAACAAGTTTTAATGCTGAAATATGTTCATGTTGAATCACAAATCTGAACTGCTCCCTAGGCCAGTTTGTGCTGTCTGTATTTGCATCCGATACCTTTTCTCAGAATTCTTACCTATGCCATTTTTTTAAAAGGATGTTTAGAATAAACTGCATTTCTAGTTTACTATTTTTAAGTGATGGTTTCAGATGTGAAGTCTACTAACTTCAAAGTTAAAATATGTATTATGAAGAAGAAAATGTTTCAAAAGAGAAGTACATTCTTGGCATTTCCAAAGATGCCTGTACTAACACGCACTCAAAAAAAATATCTCCTTGACGTTGATGTAATGAAGCTTAATTTTATATCTGCATCCTGAAGTGATGCTCCTTCAGTAGCTTGAGTCAACAAAAATATCTGCCTGTTCTAGGATGACACCTGTTAACTATAACCAGATCTCTCTACCATGAAGCTGTGTCACTAAAACATTTGAAAATAAAAAATGAAAGATAACATGGTAATTATTACTTTTTTTATTAATTTAGAGCATTCGAAGTATAAAAATAAAGGCTTTTGACAT
Source organism: Tragelaphus eurycerus (assembly GCA_935064755.1). Taxonomy (NCBI): domain Eukaryota; kingdom Metazoa; phylum Chordata; class Mammalia; order Artiodactyla; family Bovidae; genus Tragelaphus; species Tragelaphus eurycerus. The sequence continues at coordinate 12,887,392 of CAKXYN010000038.1, forward strand.
ACTGTATATACATACACAGCCTTCACTTGTACATCCTTTCCAATGTGTTCTTTAATTTATATTTCAGCCTAATACTTAATAAGAGGGTCACTAAAAGTAGGACAAGAGAAGTAAGAATGTGTCTGTTGTCCAACTGCATTCTATCCTTGCAGGTGATTCTATCTCTTGTATCCTGTGAGAGAGAGCACTGCCTCCATAGAGGCCATGAAATTGAACCTTTAACCTCTCCAAGTGGATGGGATGGAAAAGGATCTCTGAAGAGTGCATTTGCCAGGTTAAAAACAACACTTTTACCCCCTAAGAAACAGAGGAAAAAAATCAATGTTAACCAATAATAATAATGTTTTAAAAAATCAAACAACCTCATCTCCCCTCCCACTTTCCTTCTCTCATTTTTAAAAGTAGTTTTAAATCATAGTGTGCTTTGAATAGCAAATTGTATTTGGGCTTTCTCTTATCTTTTAAAATTTACTCCATGTGAATTCACCATTGCTAAGAGAAGGCCTCCGGGGGAAAAAAAGAAAAGGAAAACTTTTATAGTATTAATATTAGATTTTTAAAGATACAAGAATCAGGAAAAAATTATAAATAGCATATTAACAAGAGACTTCTCAACTTAGATAAGGAAAATAAGTTGTATTTCCATACAAATTATTGATATGTTTTAAAGACTTCTAATAGCCTCCTAAAAATATCTGATAAGGAATAATTCTGTATCTTGCATCAGTTTCTCTGCATGGCAGGAGAGTCCTTGTACTGTATGGTTTTAAAGTTTCCACCAAATATCAGACTGGTATTTTATTCCATTTGGTTTATAGTTCTATTTTCTCACCAGACTGGGAACTCCAGATGTCAATAGGAGTTTCACAAGATCAAAGGAAGACTATGGCCCTGAGAGTTCATCTGCTCCTTCTGCTTATTCTTCTCCTGAAGTTATAATCCTCTGTTTGTAGCACTGAATTTCGGTTGCTTTAGAAATAAATGCAGTTCAAAGCTCTTTACAAGATATCTGCTCCTTGAAAAGAGCAATTCCTTGAACATAACTTGTGTGTCAGAAATCTGCTTACTGTTTATATCATAGTGATTTGAAAACCTGGCTAGTCTAGCCATCTGAGTTTTAAATGAGGCCATGAAACCAACGTGACAGAAGTGTATTGCCCCGTGGGCTGTGCACAGCCCAGACAGGAAGAATCAAAACCACCTAACATCCATATCTAGTGATGGGTCCTGTTAGTTATTGCACAGAATCAACACCCAAAAAAAGCCCCACAATATATTAATTTTCCAATAGATGAATTGTACCAACGTTTTAAAAACGTATTTTCAAGCCTATATTGCCAAGCAGGAAGAACTTTCTAAACAGAAGAGATTAAAACTGTAGATTTTTTCCCAAGAAAATCAGTTGTTTTAAAATATGAAACGTAATCACATGCGCTCTCTCACACACACACACAAACATATACCCCCTCAGTTCTATTACTAACATTGAAGTGAAAAGATGGGTTTCAAAAGATCCATCAGTTAAACCATGTCCTGTAGCTCCAGAAATGAATAAAGGGAATTTTTAAAAATTAAATAGCATCTGTATTTCTAATACCATCACCAGTTTACCTACACGAGACACATGCTTCTGTACAACAATGTAAACTTCACAGCAAGCCATTTTTACATTCATTAGAGCAGAATTGTCCATTTTCTTTAAATTACAATGTTAATTTTGGGCTGCGATTGCTGAACACACAGGTAAGCCAACAATAACAGTACAATTTAGTTTCACAGTGGTTTTCTTTAACATAAAGTTCATTTTAAGTGTCTTTGCGAAGCATTTCACATTAAACTTAAGTTTCTAAGTGACTTCCTTTAGAGCCTCGTTCAGATATTTCCACCCTCCTGTCTTTATATGCTTGGCATGTGTGTTGTTTGGGATACAAAATGGGAGACTGGCTTGTTTTATCTGTGTTTTTGAGTCCTCTGTTGTAAAAAGAAAATGTCCTTCATGAGATGTCGAAGCCTTCACTGCACACACAAAATCTGGGGAGAGTCCAGGCCCAGGAGCTTGAGCAGCCTACCACCAAACAGAGACAAAGACGTTGCCGGAAAGTCACCTTTGCAAAAAGAAAGGGAAAAAAAAAGATAGGCGGGGGGAGTAGGGAGGGGGTTATCCCATGGAATGAAAACACAAATGCACCATCCAGAGTCCATATTTACAAACTAATAGAAAATATAAACATTATTGTATTTGGAACCAAGTCAAAACACCAGAGGAGCTAAATTCAGATATTGCTTAAAAATTTTCCAACAAAATAGGTCATCTGTTAAAAACAAAGGATCACTCAAGTCAATTATTGATTGGTTTCCTAATGATGAATTAAGGCTTATTTTATTACCTTATTTGATTAGAGGGTGTAGCATAACTTTTTCTATATGTATTTTCTTTTACTGATTTTGCAGAATCTCAACAATTGCACGTCTCAGAAGTTCAGGTTGATTTAGAATAAATATACACATGTGGTTTTACCAAAGACTAGTTTGAAAAGTTCCTTAAGCCCTTTGAGGGATGCAGGTTTCTACGTTAAAAACAGTGCGTGGGCAACACGAACGTCTCATTCAATCCTGAACATCGCTTCTGTTTTTTAAATCCTAAAGTCATGTCAGGTTTTCTGTGAGAGAGAAGTTATGGCGAGAAATATTTAAGTGTCATCAGCACAAAGGAGGTGAGTCCATAAAGCCAGCTTTCGGCCAAGAGGATTGGAGGGTAGAGGGGTGGGATCCGAGACCAGGGAAGAGGGGGAGGGTGTGTTGAGAGGGAGACTCCTCCGGCGAAGCTGCTGCAGACGGTGAAGCTGCTGCAGACAGAATCTCCCATCAGAGCGCAGAAGCTGTGACAGAGTGGCTACCTTCTCGGGCTGCCTGCATTCCCTTGAACGCCAGCGATGCGGGAATGTCACAGTTGTGGGGGGAAAGTGGGGTGCCACTGGCATGTTGCCACCCATGTCCAGCAACATAACCAGAAGGAGCAGCACTATAGGTCATGTAGGGCGACACTTGGGCCGGGGTAGGATAAGGAGCCATGCTGGATGCTGACACAAAACTGCTTACAGCTGGGAGACCGTTTGGTGCCTAAAAGGAGTGGGAAAAGAGAAGAGGTGAAAATAATCACATTAGAGTGGCTGACATTTCACCAGTTCTTAGAAAAACACAGAATGTTCGTTCTGAGTAGTAACTGACAGTATTCTGACTCTACCTTCTAATTTCTTTTTTTTTTTTTTTAGATTTGACTCTGTTTATATTCTAAATGCATTCAGTCTTGCTACTTAAATGTATTTTTTCCACAAAGATTTTAAGGAGGCTAAAACCAGAAAATCCACAGTATTTGCTTTTGCTACTTGGAATTATAGGAAGGAAACACAAGGTGAGGGAAGAATTAATTGTGATTAAGTACTCTTAGAATCCGTTCAGCTCTGTCTGTCTTTGTTGCTTTCCCCCACACTCCAGCTTTGTTTGGCTCTTTTGTTGAGATCTTTGTGAAGGGCCTGGTTGGTGTACTTTCATTTCCAGTAAAGAAGGGCAGAGTGTGGGCTGTCATTTTAGAAACTCAAAATGAGCGTGACCTTTGTTGAATAAAACACGGCCATATTTTAAAACATCATGTTGAAAATGCTGTTGGACAAAGGACATGCAAAGATCAGGCAGTTTGTCTATAAGGGTTTTTTAATGAAGATGAGGGGGGTATTTTTTCCAGAGTTATTTTATAAAAAGGAAACTGTCAGAATATGAAAGGATTACATATATGGTTTTGAAATTGGAAAATTTGCTTGCAAAAGTTTTACGGCTCTGTGATCTGAAGTTTTAGAAGCCACGTGGATAAATCTCTTGAAATGAATTTAAATGTAAAATCTTAGTTTGCAAACAAAACACAGCAACTCTGGCAGGCAAGTCTGCCTAGAAACCTTGGCATGCAATAAATTATTGTTGGTATCGTTACTATTAACAACACCAAAAACACCCTGATTTTTAATCCTGATTCTGGCATGAATACTCAGCACCCTTCTTCAAATAACTTAATTTTCCCCCTTCAATTTCTACATTGTTTAGAAATAAGGAAAATGCTATTTCCTGGTGGTGATCTGAATAAATAAACATATCACCATATTTCCTAATGAAAATATAATGTAAATAATAGAAATATAATTCATAAAACAAATTAATCCTTAGAGCTAAGAAAAGCAGACATATGTTTGATTCTATTTCCAATTCAATGCAACATAGAAATTGTTTTCCACTGTAATTCATTTGGTTATTATTTTCACTTCCATGTCTATGAGAATGCAACAGTGGGGGTCTCAAAAATTATTTTCTCAATGTAGAATAATGCATGGAGTAAAATATATACATGGATGTGATTTAACACTGCTTGTGAATTTCTGTCAAAATGAGAATAAAAGTAGAGGACTTAACTTTATGTGAGTGAGTGAGTGAAGTCGCTCAGTCGTGTCCAACCCTTTGGGACCCCGTGGACTGTAGCCTACCAGGCTTCTCCGTCCATGGGATTCTCCAGGCAAGAATACTGGAGTGGGGTGCCATTGCCTTCTCCAGGGGATCTTCCTGACCCAGGGATCGAACCCGGGTCTCCCGCATTAGAGGCAGATGCTTTAACCTCTGAGCCACCAGGGAAGCCCTCAAAGTCACCATATTTATGTAGTTGGTTCTATAAGAACACATACCTCGTGTTCTTTTTTTTTTGTCAGAGTGCTTGTTCTTTGAAAAATGGGGAAGAAGAAAGGAAACTGAGGTTTCCTGAATCTGTCCTATGTCTCAGGCACTAAGAAATACCCAACATATTTTATCAAATAAGTAGAACTGATGAACTATCTCATTTTAACCTACTGAGTTTATAATAATTACAAGATAATTTACAATGAGTAATACTCTATGTTTAATTGCAACTAAAATGTGTTACAAAGGATTATGTTCTGATTTTTAAGAAAGAAACCACTGCACATCATTGTTGAATATAAATGAAATTTTATCCTCTTTATACAAGAGAATATAGGTTAAGGAGTTTAGCCATTTACCCTAGGTCAATCAATCAGCAAGTCCATGGCCGTGTGTTAAAAGAAATTATCACCCCTTCTGATACAGGATTCTCTGCAGCAAATCATACTGTTTCTCTGGGACAATTAAAAGATATGATTTCATTTCAAACTGGAGCATCTTTTCTGGTAAAAGATTCTTTCCTCTTCTAGAACCTGACAGTCTTAGGCCCTAATTCTGTTTCTTAACTTCTAAAAAAAACCCCTCTTTTTCCTGCTTTCTGAGAATGGCTCATTAGAAAATGGCTCAAAGGAGAAACACTTTAAGGCTCTCTTAGTAAATGAGTATGATGATCAAGAACTGGCAACCTGCAGAAGAAATTTAGCATTGCACAGAGATTATATTTCTGATCATTATTACCTAGAATCTTCCCAATAACCTAAAAGAAATTAGTTTGGAAAGGAATTGCTCCAGCTCAGTTATGGAAAGGTGTCTGCATCTTTATCTGGTCTCTTCTATTCTAGCATTAATATTTTATACACCAAGAATCATAAAACAAGAATGTTAAGACTAAAGTGTTAAGGTTAAAATTACTTTAAAACTAATGAAAACTTTTGCTCAACATTTGACCAATACATGGGTTAGATATGTAGTATTATACAGAAACAACATATTATTTAGCAACGCAGCAGAAAAAAATGTATTGGTGAATTCTGTTTTTCATCACAGCTAAATTTTTCCTACTCATTCTTTTTATATTTTTTCTATCATTCAACTTTACAGATCTCTGTGAAACTTGCTTTATCATATTCCCCTTTTCCCTTTCCTTTCCTTACATCCTTGCTGCTACAACCATTGCTCACTGATGTTACCCCTTTATTGGGGGCGCTTCAGCTCCTCAAATGTAATGTCTACAATCCCTGACGTGGGTCCACTTCTTTTTACCCAGAGATGTTCTCCTAAGAAGCCAGGCTGGAGTGGACTCTCATTTTAGATAATGCTCCTAGGATTTGTGGGAAGTCAAAACACTGGATTTAAGCTCACGTTACCATCAGGTGCCTTATTTATTCCATAACTACATTTGTTCATCAACTGTAAAAAAAAAACACTGATAATTCTTTCCAGATTTGTCCATTTTCTATTAAGGCACCAAATTTATTTTTTATGTTAAATATTTTAAAGTTCTCTAAAATCTTCAATATTTTTAGATTCATTTTAGTGATGCAGGCCCAGCTATACTGCAGAAAGGAAGGTTGGGAAGGGAACCTCGGAGAGGTTTGACCTCATCGTTAGGAGGAGGCAAGGGAAGGCTCAAGAATTTGCTTTAAAAAAAAACAAATCCTTAAACAGTATAGAAATAGCGCTTAGCCTTCACTCAGGTTAAATTATAACCTAGATTTGGGGTGGAAAAGTTTTGTCTTAATTTCCCTTTTTACTTTTAAAGTTCATATTTAAAAATTTCTTTTAAACGGCATAATCAAGATGAGAGAACAAATATGCTTTAAATAAAATGTACCTGCCACCGTCACCATTCATTCTAGTGACCCAATAAACACATCAATTTTCTCACTATTAATTTTGAAACATGACATTAGTAAAAGATATAAATCTCTACCAGGTAAAGTAATTGTTATTTATGAAGCAATAATTGAAAGAGTAAAATTTTCCACCATAAAGGAAAACAACTACAGGTAGCATTGATGTTTGTTTATTCTTTCCAGTAAAAGAGTACATGACTTAAACTTCCCAAATCTGTTTAATGTTTTCAGTGAAGGGCATGTAATTAATCTGAAAAGCTAGTTAGGCTGAGTAGAGACTACCAAATGTACACCATAAATATCATGGGAGCAAACATGCTAAATTACTCTATTTAATTGGATTGTAAATATGATTTATAAATCGACCAACATATGGAATCCCCAGGGAAGAGTAAACAAATTTTCCAAATGAAACCCCAGCAATGGGCATGTAATGGAAATCTCATTTCTGAAAATGACTTTACCTAAAGATTCCATAAATAAGACCTCAATCCATCAACCCCTTTTTCATGTGGATCATGTGGATCTTCCATGGAAGCCACGAGAATCCTTTCCTCTAAAGAACTGTACAAGGGTCTTCCCTAAGGCAAACTATCTTCAACCTAATTTTGAGAATGAGATTTACTAATACAAAGTAAAATAGACCAAATTGTATACCCTGGAAAAAGTAAGTTCCTTGTTTTGTTGAATGTTTCCAGAAAAAGACAGATTTTATCCCACTGACATTAAACAAGAGTCCAGGAAAAAAATATATTAATATGCAATGTAGTCTAGTTACGGTTATCACAAGAGTGAATCAAAGTATGATTTTTCATTGCATTCTAAAATGTTACACAGATGTGCCAGTTTTTAAAAATATTTTCAAATGACTATGTTGAGAAGCTATATTGGCAGAGAGTTAGACTATAAACAGTCTGAGGACAGGGTCTTGCCTTTAATCATCTCACATCCCCACAAAATGGGACACATTATAGGTGTTTCATAATCACTTGTATACTTAAGTTAGTGCAGCCTTTTGAAAGCAAAAGATGTGATGCTCTTGCTTTTTAAAAACAAGAAAAAAAAAAACAAAAAAACTGGACACCCTTTACCACAGAATAAGCATTACATTTTAAGTAAGCAAAATAAGTAAAGCTGTTGAAAAGCTAAATAAAAGTTGTAACCTAGCTATTTCATTATTTAATTTATCGTCATTGCATTTATTCCCCTCCCCCCACCACTGCCCCCAGAGAAAGGGGAAATGCATTAGTGCCCAAACACTCATGACCATGAAAAAAACTGGTATGACAACTGTCTGGCAACTAGAGGTTATAGACAATTCCTCAAATTCTGGGAGTTGTCTACTCAACGTTTTCTTTCTTGAAGAAAATGCAAATAGTAGTGCCAAGTCTTCAATCCACAATCTTTCATCCACTCATCAGCCCTACCTGGTCCTTCTCTTATGATAAAAATGAGTTTACCCTGGCTTTATAATAAAATATGTTCAGCCACACACAGCTGTGCTTCACCTAGAATTTCCACCTAGGTATCATAAGCAAGAAAAAGCTTCAGATCTGAAAATAAACAAGATTCTCTTTTTGTGTGTGTGTGTGAAGTCATTTTTCTGGCTGCTATTCTATCCTTCTTAATTCATTATGCAATAACCTAGTAAAATAAATCTGACAAAATGAAATGACAGTTGTAAATATGATTTCAACATCCATCCAAAAGGATCTTAATTATATTTAGTTACCACATTGCATATCTAATTGTCTCTAGGTAATGGAAAGCTGCTATTTTAAGTGTTTTTCTAAAATTTATGTTTCCAAAATGTTATTAAAATTGATGTAGCCTTGAAAAAAATTTAAATAGCTTTTTTTGGTATTTCATATGACATGTTTTACCAATACATAATTACTAATTTTAAAACACAGTTAAAAGCTAGGCAGATCAAAGAATATTTTTCATAGTAGATAATATGAATTTCAAAGACTATTAACATTTGTCTGAAATTGATTCTCTATAAAATTATAAATTATTTAGCACAAAATAACTTTATTTAATATGAAGAAAAATCAAGGGCAACTTCATTTATATTTTCACAAGAACAGTATGTCTACAAGGACAGTCTGTTAAATAATGCACTAGAAAATTATACTCAGGAAATACTATATTTTAAATATAATGTACAAATGAATGTTTCATAAGAATTTCAGATTAATTAATGTCTCCAAATTAAACTCTATTCACATCTCATTTAACTCTGAACTTTTTCTTATGTTCAAGTATTTATAGACTATTCTCCATTCCTGATAGCTCAATTTGTAGCTAATTTTATATTAAACTTGCTGAGTTGATTTCACTACCCCAAAATAAAGATACTCAAAGCTTATAAATCCACCATTCAGATTACTTGAATCAGAGTACCAGATATTCTTTTTTTTTTTGCCTTGAGAAAGTGTGCCTAATAATACAAAGAAAATTTCAACACCTATACAACTGCTTATGAACTCTTTGAAAAGAATGAGACAGTAATTCACTAAGTACCATATAAAAAGGTAGATATATTCCAACCTCATGTTTCTCTATATGTTTTGTTTGTTGTTGGGGTTTTTTTTTTTTGCCATGCAGTTGCATTCAAGAGAGTTTTATATTTTCAACAGAAAAGAACCAGCCACTAGGACCCAGAGAAACATTATTGTCATTGAGTTAGATGAAATTAAAAGTTTGAGCCCAACATTAAATGTAGGTGAAAAAAGTAAAAATAAATATCCTTTTTCTTCTATCCTCCAAGATAGACAATAAGGATTTCTGAATGGCACTATAAAATATCAATTGCAGTATAACAGTAACATGTACAACAAGTTTGAATATTCTAATGTTTTAAAAACAAGATAGATGTGTGCATAAGGTTCTAATTACTAGCAATCGGGCAACTTTCTTTGCAGTTTAAGCTGAAAACAGAAACTCTAGATTACAGTAATCAATAAAACCTATGATCAATTGTTGGTAATTTTACAGGTATATTCTGACAAAGGATTATGCTCTAAGTCCTATGATCCTAAACTCTAAATTTCCTCCTTTATTAACTAAAATGAAACAGATCATATAATAGTGCACTATTTAATAACAACCATAAATACCATAAAAGTATTATGGGCAAAAATCTTGAGAATTTTTTTTTTGTCAAAGACTTTCAATTTTTGTTCATAACACAGAGAAAAGTGTTACCCAAGTTTATACTAGGATTGTAGAATCATACATATGCTGATAACATTTTGAAAAATAACCTTAAAAAATAAAATTACCCTTCAAATATTTGTAGGAGAAATGCATATACATATATGGAATATACACACACACACACAACACACCTTACATTTCCAAGTTGGTTGATGAGCAAATTTTAACATATAACTTTACCCTCAAGGAAATTAATGTCTAAACTCCAAAACTGCTCACAATATGATACATTCTAAGTATATGTGTCTACTTAGCACACCTTCAGCATTAAGCACTATTTTGATAGAGTAGCTGCTAACTTAATTATGCATGGAAATTTTTCAAGTTTTGAAATTTTACTTCACTTATATTATCTTACAACATGGCAATGCAGAAGGTTAGTAGATTGCCATTAAGAACTTTCCAAATGAAAGTTTGATACAAATGTCTTTTTCTTCAAAAAATTTTAATTTTTTCTCAAGCATTTAGAACAATACTTATTGGCCACTTGTTTAAATTACTCATTTTTTATAAATCTGATAATTTAGGGATTTGCTAGTCACTGCATAAAATGTAATGGATTTTTAAGTTCAGAAAATACAAGGTAGATCACTTAACACTGTTCTATTTTTATTTTAAATTGATTGGTTTCATTTTGAAGTGTGTGTATTAACTAACCATTTCTAAACAAGATTAAGCACTAGGTCTATAATTCAAGAGAGTAAAAATAAAAGTAACCCTAAAGATTCTTGGATTATGACACTGCTTTATTTATTAACTAGGTTCATCAACTCTATGTGGGAGACTTTTTTTTTCAGCTCTGTACTATACAATGTTATTTCAGGAAATGATGACCTAATAAACATTACTGAGCACCTAGTAAATGCTTACTACTCTATATGCTAGGTGCTTTATAGACACTCTATTGTTTGTAACAAAATACCTTGACACTTTCTGACTATATACTCCCTGATCAAAGTATATTGTGACAAAATAAAAAACTGCTTGTTTTTAAGTCAATCTCTAACTGCCATTTCTATCCATAGGCAATATTTAATGAATATTTATTATGTGCCCCATGGTTGCATTATCACATTGAAATTTCACACTGCTTGAGGTTGGGCCTATTATTTCCCTGTTTCATAAATGAAAAAACAGAGACTCTAAAAGGTTAAATAACTTGCTTAAGTGGCAGTGGTGCCGCTGAACATAAAGCCTCTTCTGTACTACCTGCTTTTTTGCAGAAGAAGGTGGTGACAAAGTTTCTTATAATTTCTCGTTCGCGTGCTTTGCAAATAAGAGATTCAGGAAAGGGACCCTCCTTCCTTGCTGCTATTTTCTGTGATATTTGTCATGGGAGAGCTACTAATATATACGGGATTCTGTTTTAACAAAATAAAGGAGGGAAGAGAAAGTGGAAATTGTGTTTGTTAGAGAAAATAAAGACTAGGATTTTTTTTTTCCCAAGTGAATAAAAGTTACAAGTTCCATTGAGCGGAAAAAACTGATTTTTACAGATATGAAAACATTGAAAGTTTTAAGATCTCAAAATAATAAAACGAAAACTGGGTATTTTGAGGCTCTGGAATAGGAGTTTGGCATGAATAAATTTGCAAACCTACATTGGGTCTGTTCAAAGAAGGTCCGGCTTTGTTGTTTGGTTTTTTGAGAGCTTTGAACTCCTGACTCCACCGTGGTGATGAATTTAGACTCAAAACTCTGGGGCTTTTGTTGTTATGGTTGTTTAGCTTTTCTCAAGGAAAAGAAAAAAAAAACAACACGGGGTGTTTTAAGTTTTCTTTTGGAGAGTCGAGGGAGGGACAGAGGGAAAGAAAAATTAAACGGTCGACAGCCAGTCCGTATAATTTGAGGTTTTCTCACTAACCTCCCTGGGGAGATGACGACGTGACCTTTAATCGGGGCGCGGGAACTGTCTGAAGTTTCTCTGGCTGCCCTCTACTCGCCGTCGCGGGACCCGCCACACGCGCCTGTGCCCGGGAGCCGCGGGCCGTCCGCGCGGGAGGAGCCGCGGTGCCGCGCCTTCGGGCGTGCAGGCCGCTCGCCGCGCGCGTGCAGCTGGGAACCCACGGCCGCTCGCCTGGCCCCTCGGAGACGCCGTCCCAGGTGAATGTAGCCCTGACTCGAGCCGCGGAGAGGGCTGGGGCGCAGGCCGTTTGGCCAACAGGCCCCGAGGCGCTTCCGGGGCCGCCGCCCCGGGCCTCCGGCCGAGGGGTCGAGGCCTCACCCCGCCCCCGCCGCCCTGGCCTGGGGCTCGTGGCCGTCACGGGGAGGCGGCCAGGGCTTCTCCTCGGTCGAGCCTCCGAGAGGGGCCCGGGCCTCCGTCGCCCCAACCCCCGCGGCCCACCCGGCGGGGCCCCCGCCTCCTCACCTGCGCGTACTTGGCTTCCTGCTCCAAGGCCCCCTTCTCCAGCCCGTTGACCGCGTGCGGGGCGGCGGCGGGGAAGTTGCTGCGGCCCAGGCTGCTCCACTCCTCCACCTTGGGACTGTGGTAGGGGGAGCTGTCGCTCACTCCTGAGGGGAGGAGGAGAGGCCGTCAGGCCGGAGGGCCGACCGCGCGCCCCCCTCCTGAGACCCGCTAGGAACCCGCGACCCGCGAGCGCCAGGGCCGCGACCTCGGTCGGCCCCCTGCCCTCCGCCTCCCAGGGGCACGGGGCCCGCCTCTCCGGCCGGCAGCCCAGGGCCCGGCCCAGGTGACGCCTCGGAGTAGGCCTCTCCCCGCTCTCTGTCCCACGCCCGCGGGAAGACATTCTTTTTTTTTTCCCAACGGCCTTTGATTACCCCACCGTCCTCGCTCCCCTGGGAAACGAGTGGAAGGAATCTAAAAATTTTCCCCCGAATTTTCTCAAATCAGGGAAAGAACGCGTGAAACTGGACGCGCTGTTCTCCCCAGTCCTAACCCAGGGTCGACTGGGGGTTGACAAAAATCTGAGACTGGTGCGGGAGAAAGGGTCGTGCTGGCCTAACTATGCCTGTTGTGGCGCTCAGAAACGTCCAGAAAGTGCTCACTGTGCTGTGGGGATCTAGTACTTAAGTCAACAGATGGAACAAAAGACCTGTAAAGTCTTTTGCAAACAAATGACTAAAGGATGCCCACAATATACATGCAAAGCATAAGTGCATAGGTGTGTGCCTACCTTGTGTGTGACTACCTTTCGCGCTCTATCTCTGCACATTAAATACTGAGGTTATGTGCATATGACTCAAAAAACAAATAGTACAATTACCACTGTAAGTGCCACCAGTGTCAGAGGTAAGGTCATAGGTTTACTTTTTCAATGAAACAAAAGGTTAGGAAAATTAAAGTGGAATTAAGTGTTTTGGAAAAGAGGTAAAGCTGTCAACTATCCTTTATGCTCTTTATAGAGACGCAAAGAAAATTATATGATGTAAACCGATTACCACAATACCAAGAGGTGTGCATGTTGAATCATCGGCATCTTTAAGTGAGCAAGTACAATTTTAAAGAGAAGATATTTGAAAACTAGGAGCAGTTTGTCTTTGGGACCCATGGGTGGAGGACTGAAGTTTGACAAAGCTACTACTAAGATCTTAAACACTTCCATCTGATACTGAGCTTCAAAGCAGGGCAGTCATTTTGAGGAAAGATCATTGGTAGAAATAATCATTTTATATTCACAGATTTGTCAGAAAACAGGTTGTTTAAAGCTGGCACCCAGAATCAACCATATGTAGAATGAAGAGTTGCTTCTCTCCATAATCTAATACTTTTCCGACTGACATTTGGTCTGATTGTAGGCTCCCTAGGGAAGAAAGGTTTTCAACTGTGTCAGTCTTTTTTCACTATGCCTCCCCCTCGCCAAAGAATTAAGATTGTGTTCCAGTTTGCACCAGGAAATAGTATTTTGGGCCAGAACTGCCAGTCTTTCCTTGCCTTCCCAGACAAACGGCAATCGGTGGGCACAAGCCTGAAGTTATCTTAAGAAATTGAGATCCCCCTGCGCGCCCCCATTTCTGCTGATCTCACACTTTCCCATGAACAGGGGCTTCCTTTAAATGTCAGTGAGGTCAGTTTATCCTATAAATCAAGGGCAAACTCTCTCCAACTAAAGCTCCAGTCAGCTCCAAATAAGACAAATCTGGGCCCTTAGAAGAATCCTGTAAAGTCACAGTCAGAAAACAAGAAGATGAGAAATCAGGGCTATGGTTAATTATTTAAAAAGATAATTGTGCCAATGTGGTGGCAACTGAGAAAGGCAGGAAATAATTAAATGAACTATTTCCCCTTTTCCTATTTAATTTTTCCCCCCGCTCTTTTTAAAGTTTCGGCTGAGAAATTAAGAAGGTAGGCTCTTTATCTCTGTATTATTTAAATTCTGCGTCTAGGGCATTTTTTACTTTGTTTTCTCCCTACTGAGTAAGAAGTTAACGCTGTTTTATGTTTTGTTTTATTCTGTTTTAACAACGTAGTAAAAGAAAACAAACTCGGGTCTCCTGCGGAAGCCCGGCTGAGCATAAGGGCACAGGGAATCATCCTAAGCAGCAGAATAAGACACTCACAACACGCAAGGTCAAGGGTGAGAAAGGAAAGAAACGGTGGGGTGGCACCACTGAAAACATGCAGGGATGGGATGTCCACTAGAATTCCCTGGGACTGGTGGACCCTAAAGGGAAGCGGCAGGCGCAGGGAAAACGGCAAAGAACAGAAGAGAGGATAGCGTGGAATCGCCGTGCATTTTCCCTTCATTACAGCGGTGGTTGGCGCCACTTCCTAGGATATATATGTGCTAAAATCTGTTAACGTAAAAAGTGTCCGGTGGCGGGGAGGAGGAGAGCAGGAGAAAGAGAAATAAAGCAGAAAATTCGTCCCAGAATGAGCAATGCTCTAACATGCAAGTTACTAGTAGTAACTTCGGGACCTCCGTTTCCGAGGAAAATGAAGTGAAGCATAAGAATGAAACCAATTAGGTGACATTTGAACTTCCTGCCTGAGCAAATTTGGTCTGATTGCCAGAATGCAAGAAGAATACTGCAATTTCTACAGAGTCCCCTACTCCCCAAACAAGCCGCCCGAAGCCGTGTCTGCAGCCGGCAGCTCCACGCCCGCTCGGGCCTCTCGGGCTGCTCCCCAAGTCCGGCCCCGGCCGCGCTCTCCAAGTGAGCCCGGCTGGTCCGAGGCTGCCGCGGCGCGAGAGGCGGGGGAGGGTGGAAAATGCGAACCATGTGTTGGGGATGGGGGATGTTATGGGTCTGGTAGTTTGAGATGAGGCCGTAGACTGTGTGTGGCAAGGAAACGAAGGGCATGAATTTCACCTTAATGAGATCAGGACACCCCCTGGGAGGACTCCTGACGTTTCCAAAGGAAAAAGTCTCAGGTGGTGGGACAGACGCGGGCCCCTGGAGGCGCAGATGCGGTAACCCCAGAGAGGGTGAGGAGGGAAGCTCTGCACAATCCCATATCCGGCCCCCGTGCCCTTACCTTGGTCGGTGATGGAGCGAATGCCCAGGATGTCGGTGACGGAGTGCGAGGAGGGCCAGGTGCGCGGCATGGCCACTGAGCCGGGAATGGCGGGCACCCCCGGCGGCGTGGGCACCTTAGCGGCGGCCGCCGTGATGGGGCTGGGGTACGAGTAGATGTGGTTATAGGGTAGCGCCGGCTGCGGCGCCGGTTGGTGCTGCTTGTAGGAGTCGTAATGGCCCTGTTGGGCCAAGTTGCCGATCTTGTTGCGCAATATGCGGCTGATGGAGCTCACCGAGGGCACGTTGTACTTGTCACACACGCCGTCCGCCAGTAGGCGGTCCCGTATCTCCCAGGCGAAGATGCCTGGGTCTCTCTGCTTGTAGGTCCGGATGTGCTTCACCACGGTGGGGGTGGTGACCCGAGGCTTGCTGCCCCCAATGGCTCCTGGCAAGATCGAGCCCGTCTCATTGTAGCGCGCCAGGATCTTGCTGACGCAGCCGTGCGAGACCCGTAGCTGGCGGCTGATGTCACACGGTCGGATGCCCAGTTGGGCCAGCTCCACTATGCGAAGCCGGATGGCGTTGGGCAGCGGCCTCCCGTTCACGAATACTCCTCCCAACTGGTTTACCTCCCCAAAGGCTGGCTCTGCAAAACGAACACACGGCGCGCGGGGACGCGCACCCACAGTTTGGGACAACCGCTTGCCACTCGGCCTCCTCGCGCGTCAGGGGGCAAGGCGGAGGCACCCGCCTGGGACTAAGGACGCGGGCTTTCACCAAACCATACGGTCCCCGAGCCTTGAGGAACGGCCTCAAATCACGGCGGTTGAGTCAGACCCTCCTCCCTCACATTACGGCAGTGCCTGCGGCCGATACAAGCAAATAAAGTGGTGAGACGCAGGGCCTCTCCGAGTGTTCAGAAGCCTCCGAAGCAGGCGAGGAAGTCGGTCTTAACGCCTACAAAGCGGCTCCTTCTCGCCCACTCGGCGCTAATGTCCTTGGGCCGCTCCCCCTTGATCCCCAGCGCCCCGCCTAGGGACCTGCGCAATTAGACAAGGTCTAGTCTTTTTTTTTTT
Source organism: Tragelaphus eurycerus (assembly GCA_935064755.1). Classification (NCBI taxonomy): domain Eukaryota; kingdom Metazoa; phylum Chordata; class Mammalia; order Artiodactyla; family Bovidae; genus Tragelaphus; species Tragelaphus eurycerus. The sequence continues at coordinate 12,903,680 of CAKXYN010000038.1, forward strand.
TTTTTTCTTGGTTGGCTTTTTTACCCTGTGTACGCGAAACAAAATTTGGTCCGCCACCGGGGCGCGGGGCTTGCTGATGCCACCGCTCCCTAGTCTTGAAATCAAAAAATGGCATCAACAGCAGCAACCCAGTAGCCAGCGTTCAGACTGAACTGCTGCGAGCCTCTGACCCTTAGCGTGTTCCTACAACTTGTAGGAACACGAGCAAAGTCAATAAGGAGAGTGTGAGCGCTCAGTGGTGCGCGCCCTCCCTCCCTCCCTCGCCCGCTCGCTCCCTCCCTCCTTTCCCGGCTCTGACAGCGTACCCCGCCGCCACTCACCCATTGCTCCGAGCAGTACAACAACCGGGCCCCAGTTCCGCACTCCCAGAAAGAAACTCTTCGTGTGGCCTTAGTGGCCCGTCGTGCTGCTGCCCCGGGCCGCCTGTGCCTCCGCTTCTCCCCCGGAGGAGGCGGCGAGAGTGCAAAAGGAAGGAGTAAAAGGAAGTCTGTGCCCCGCTGAAAGAGGCTTGAGTTCTGCATTTCAATCTAAGCAGCAACGTGGGCTGGGCTGAGCGGGGCCGGGCGGCTCCGTCTATCACTCACTAGGGGCACGCCCCCAAAGAGGAGGGCCCGGAGGCAACCTGCGTGATGATTGGTTTGGCCCGTTGAGCGACAGCACAGTCCGGGAAAGTTCTTCCGCTGTCTCTTTCAATCTCGCTCTGCACCTGGGTGACTAAATACAATGAAAAGAGGTGTTTTACACCTTCCCAGGGGCAGCGCAAACAGCAAAATCAGGCTCTTAAAAATGCTGAATAAGCAAACGAAAGCTTTTGGTCTGAATACGAGAGACTCGAAGGGAGAAGGGGCCGAGAAGACTTCTTTGGGGGGAAGGCAGACACCTCAGAATTTAAGTTAAAACTCTAGGTGGGAGGTGAGCGCCACCGTCTTTGATGGTGGCCATGGTGAAGGTTCTTAGAATAGCCTGTCATGCAAGCTTCAAGAGGTTAAGAGAGGATGTCTGTTACCAGCGGATCTTACAGCACTACATCCTACGCCGAGAGACCAGAGCGCAGGTGTGAGAAGGTAGGCCCGTCGGAGAGACCAGGAGAATAGGGGAGACCTAGCCAAAGGGTCGCAGAGTCGGACGCGAAACTGAGCGACTAAACGCGACCAGGAGCCAGAGATGGAGGCCGCTGTTACTTCCAGGTGGACACCGCTCTCCTCGCCTCGTGACTAACTCCCCACAACAGTCTCTAGAGATTTCATCCAGGAACGCGGGGTCAAACATTAGCCTAGGCTCCAAGCAGGAACGTAATTACACGCGACTACAGCGAGCGCACAGCCAACTTCAACCACTGACAGGCACGGGGCACTCACTCTCTGCGGAACCCAGTGCGCTGGGCAGCTCAGCCATGTTGCTGGTTCGCTGGCCCTTGGTGCCAACGACGTTCTCTGGTTCTCCCCCACCAGTGAATCACTGCAAACGGCTTGTGTTTAAATATGAAACAGACTCATTCCTAAGAACGTGAACACCGAACCTGCACATGTATGTGATTCCCACATCTTCTCACTAGCTGCCAGAGGCCCTGCAGTTAAGCCTACCTTTCTAATTCACGCTAAGTCTAATGTAAAGGTGTACAGTAGTCTTTTTAGCGGTCAAAGTTATTCACATTTTGAGTATGGGTTATGGAGAATGCGAATTAAAATTAAAAGCAAATCGGGAAACATTTTTAATGAACCTGGGAGTTTGCACTGCTTCAGGGTGGAGGCTATTGACACTGCCTCTTGACAGTCATAACGTTACCTCCTTCTGGTGCGCAAAAGTTTCAGTCCTGAGGGATGGGCTCTGGTTTTCACATAGGGAAGCTGATTGGGCCCCAGTCTAGGCCAGTAAGTGACAAGAGCCCAGGAAAACTCATGATCAGCTGTGCTTTTTGAAATGAGCAGTAGTCTCCAGATCCTCACACTTCCATAGCAGGGGTGCACTCTAAGTTGAAATGTACAAGTATGAAGGATTTGAAAGATAAAGGAACAGTGAAGTCAAACATCCTTAATTCTTTACAACCAGCTTCTTGTGGAAAGTCCCACAACTAGACATACTTGAACTTGTCTGCCTTTGTGGTTGTTGTTTCTGTTTCAATTGTTTAAAATCTCCAAGTTTGACTTGACAGCGATTTCACCAGGGTCTGATCCCCCAATACCTGTTACATGGCATCTACATGTAATACAGGAATTCTACAACTCGGAGGGCCTTTTTGGATCCCAAATTTGAAAAGCAGCTGATTGCTGTTGGGGCAATTTGAGTCTGCGACATCTGAGGGGAGCATAAGATTTTGCCTTAGGCTTGTGCGAAGGAATGAACGTGCTGGGCATCTTGATCCAGAGTTCCTCTGACCCCTCTTCCCTCTCACTAACACACACTGAGTAGCGACCCCTGCGCAGACTCTATGCTCAGTCCAGTGAGGGCTTCTCGGACTTTTCTGGGCTGTAATGTTGATAAAAGGCCGATCGCCTTCTAATTGGCCAAGATCCAGTGCCGCGGTGTGCTTCTTTACAGCTCTGTGAGGGCTTTAGCAGTTCTGCAGCACCAGCCTCGAGTGATCCAGCAACTCGTACTGTTTTTTCGCTCTGGCTAGGAGGACCTAACACCCAACACCCTCTCGTTCGCCCCCAAATCCCTGTTTCCTCATATTTCCCCGGACTCTCCAACCGGTTTGGGCTTCCCTGGTGGCTCAGATGATGAAGAATCTGCTCAGGCCTGGGTTCGACAGAATCTGCGACAGGCCTGGGTTCGATCCCTGGGTCAGGAAGATCCCCTGGAGAATAAAATGGCAACCCACGACAGTATTCTTGCCTGGAGAATTCTCCGGACAGAGGAGCTTGGCGGGCTACAGTCCATGAAGTCGCAAAAAGTCGGACACGACTGAGCGACTGACACACACGCCAACAGGTTTGCTGCTGCCTCTCCACTTCCACCTGTGGTCGCGCGCGGTCTCGGCCCCCTGCTCCGCGTCTCTTTCGGCCCAATAGGCCCTCTAACAATGGCGAGTGCGGATCTTCGGCACTCTCAGCTCAGCGCATTCCCGAGAGCGAGAGAAGGATCTTGTTCGGGAGCACTAATTCTCAGCGGCAACCTGAGGCCGGGGCACCGGGGGCTAGAGGAGTCGAAGCTTCAGGGGACAGACAGAGGCGCCCAACCCTAGTTGAAGGGGCTGATGCAGACTCTCCCCCGCCACCTCCCTGCCGGGACGCACACTGAGCACTGTGTCCAGGTAGCCTGAGATCCGGCGAGAGACAGTGACCTAAAGCGGTAAAGGGGGGTTGGTGGTGTGGGGAGGGGGAGAAAGAGAAACAGTAAGGGCCAATAAGCCTCGACTGGTGGTGAGCGTAAGGATGCAGAGAAAAAGGAAGGGTCAGTTGAGGTCAGCGCCCCCTGGTTACTGCCCCCTCCGAATCCAGGAGATCACACAGAGATCGGAAGAATTTCGGCTCAAGAAATTGAAGACCAAAACACAAGTAAGTCCTGCAGCTGACACAGGCCGGGAAGAAGCCAAAAGCCCTTCCCAGGGCGCTGTCTAGTTCTCGGAGGAGCGACCCGTCCTCCGGGTAAATATTTACTCAGTGGGAGACTGGAAGCTGGCTGGACGGGAGCGTGTGAAGGAGGGGGCTTCAAGGGGTGGAGAGACTCCGTACGCTCGACACTGGCGGGGACAGACTTGTGCACGGGCCCGAAGGGAGTCGGGGCCCGGGGACTTCAGAGACGGCCGGATCCCGGCGCGCTGCTGGGGAACTTAGCGCACCCCTTTGGCTGGACTCCTTCCCTGCCCTTGCGGGCCTCGGCCAGATGCCGTAAAATCTTCATAAATCTGTCAGCGGTCCCAGTGCTTCGGGCGATCACCTGCGGCGTGCCCCTCCTGGCACCAGCGGGGTCTGGGAAGAGATGCGGGGAAGGAACTGGAATCTGGCTTCTTCAGAGGCCGCCCCCGCGCGGCCCTATCAGACCGCGCCCGGACCCAGGCGCCACAGGCTGTGCGGGGAGTGGGGACCCCCCGGCTCTCCAACCCGGACCGACGTCCCGGGCGGCTCCGCCTCGCGCCTGCTTCCCGGTCCTGCAGGTCAGCGACGACCGCAGATGGGACGGGAGCGCGAGGGTGCGTTGAGAGGGGCGTGTGTATGCGCGGGAGAGGGGTCCTGCTATTCTCAGGCGCTTTTAGGGAGACTAGAGTTGCCGACGAGAATGCTAAGGAGCAGATTCCTCCAACTTGCCCTCTGTCGGGAAAAGACAGGACCGAGAGTGAGGCCCAGGCAACGACTGCCGCCGCTCGCCCTGCCCAGGGGAGTTTCGGGGATCGAAAGCAGCCAGAGTCTGAGCTCGGGGTTGGGTTTTCAAAACACAGTTACTTCTTCCATTCGTCTGAGGGAGAATACGGTAAAGGCAAGATCTCCGATCCGGTTCCCCCAGGGAGCTCCTCTTTCTGGTAAGTGAAGGATTGCACGCCTCTTAGAGAGAAAAGGAGGCCGGACTTCTGCGGTCCTCGCCAAACTGCGCTGCCAACGCCCGGGCTGCGGGTTCCAACCCGGATCGGCCCGATGCTATGTTCCGGCATGGTGGGGTCAGCGGCCGCTCCTCCGCCCACTGGACCTCCCAGCGCCTGCAGCCGCACGTGGCAGCCGGAAGCGCACCCGGTGCCTAAGGAGAGGGAGGGTCCACCCTGGGCCGCGGGCTGGACCCTATCTGCGCCTGGGACCGCGGGCGGGGTCGGAGGCGGCGGCTAGAGAGAAGAGCCAGGGAGTGTGGGAGAGACCGCCTGCCGGGCGCTCAGCCTCAGCCAGGCCAGGGTAGTGGTGGTGGTGGTGGTGAGGGAAGGGGGTTGTCCAGGCACTGACCTGCCAGCCTGTACTTCGCCGGGCTGCGGACGCATCCGGACGCACCAGCCCAAGTAGAGGCCGCTGGGGCCCCCAAGAGGAACCTGGAAAATTCTCCGAAAGTCTCTAAGGTCTCCCCGCGTTCTCTCTGCCTTCCGGCTGCTGGTGCTCACGGTTCGAGACCCTTTCCCCAGAGGGCAGCAGCCCGCGGGGTCCTGCGGGAGCGCGGAAATCCCGCCGCTGGCCGTGGGATCCGCCCTGCGGCTGCGAGCGCTCTTCACCCGCTTTCTCCTTCCGAGGGCAGGGGAGGGGCTTGTTGCCGCCTGAAACCCTCTTTTAATTCTCCGCCTGCCTGTTTCCGATCACCCGGGGTTGGTTTTTCTGTTTGCACACTCCTTCTGTTACAATAAAAACAATCGACATTTCTTTTCAGTTTCCCCACATTAGCGTCACTCAGTAATTGTTCTCCACCCCCCTTCCCCGCGCTTTGAAGGCAAGCGGGATTGCTGGTGCCCTCGCATTGGAAGGTTCCCGAGTATATAAGCAAACCTTCCCTAAAGACTTTAAAGTAAAAATAAATAACGGCCCGGGAAATTGCTGTGACCCCAACATCACTTTCTGAACGCAAATTACACCCATTTTTCAGTTTTCAACAGCGGAATTGTTTTCAGAAGGACGGCGCGTTGCCCCCCTGTGATATGGTTATATTTGTTTATTAAATCCACAAATGAAAGAGAGCACGTTTGGGGGGCAAGGGGCAAAACTCTTGGCTGCATAGTGGCAACTGCGATCAAGGATCGGATCCCGGCTAGGGGCACGAGCGGGGCGGAGTCCAGCAGAGACGCGGGGCTGAGCGTCCTGCCTAAGGGACGCTTCGACCTGCCTGGTTCGAAGCATCTGTAGAAGCCACAGAGCTCGGTGACAAGGACACTGTCCGAGGTTACTCTACAGCCTTGAGCAGCGCTGGCTAAAGAGAATTGCTGCTGCCTGTGGGAAGAACAGGCTTTGGGAGGGTCTTTAAGAAGGCAGTGGGGCTGCCTCCTACTGAAGACCCGATTTGCCTAAAGGTTCCTAGAAAAGATAAACGAGAACCAGGCCGTGCTTATAAGCCTAGGTTTTGAATCTCAAGCACAAAGAAACCCTCCGGGTCCCCCACCAGGGTCCAGGTTTTGTTGAACGCAGCGTGGTTGGGGTTGCCTGTTGGCTTCAAAGGACTGCGATCAATGTTCGGGCCAGCCTTGGTGCTAAGCATCTGAGTTCCTCTTGTTTTCAGGGATGCAGAGAACCCGGACTCGCTCACTTCTAGGTCCTTTTGATGGGGGGCGGGAGGGTGCGGGGGAGGTTGCAGTTGGCACAGTGTCCGCACGAATCGCCTCGGGTCCTGCGCAGCTCCGTAAGTCCTCACACCCAGGCAATGGACAGGGTGATGGGACCGCCTGGAGCCGTGCGGTCGAGGACCACGCGAGATTTCCAACCTGTCGCCTTCTCTAACCTAATTCTACCACTGATCAGCCCCGCGCTGAACTCGGGAACGAAGACTCATGCTACACTGTCCTCGCATTCTCTCTCCGAAAACAGGAATCCGGGTTTAAGAGCAGAAAGTTAGGGTCGGGTTCAAGAAAAAATTTCGGCTTACTTTGAGTCCCTGGCTACCTTTCTGCAGACAGTCGCCTCATCATAGCGCCACCTACAGGTGCAGATTTGATTGCGCTCGCGCAATTTTTACCACGATTGGGCAAGGTTGAAAATCAACGAAACTGTCATAGCCCGAAAATTCTAGTTCTCCTTTCCAATTCCTCCTCCACCCTCAACTCTCCACTGAGTTCCAGACCTCCGTACCTTTCCCCATCATGGTCCAAGACAATCCTGAGCATCACTCTTGTCATGATTCACCGAGAGCTCATCTTGCATGGTTCGGGCTGGATCCTCTTACCGCCCCCAGGAGGTACTCGGGGCCCTGGGCTGTGAACTGACCGTGTACTTGGGCAGGAGAGCCTAAAACTACAAACGACTCCGCGCCTCGAAGGGGAGTGTTGGGACCACCCTTGCCCAACCCATCTTACTATTTGCTCAGGGCTCCCAACGTCCAAGCATTCACGATAAACTTACAAAGGCAGTATTACCGTCTTTCTTTTTTTTCTTTTCCTTTTTTTCAGGGAAATCAGAGACTTGGGTTATATAAGAGCATACAAGACACTTAAACGAGATCCCACGATGTATAAATCCCACTGTGTCTCAGTGTCGTCGCTCTCCGAATGTCCCTCTTCTGCGGGGACAGTTCACGTCGAAACCCCAAGAGAAGCCCGTTTACTGTAGGTGTCTGCCCCCTCCACGACCTCAAGGAGACAAACTTGTCCCAGGCCGCACGCGCAGAGAGCCTGAGGGAAAGAGTACTCGCATGGATGACTCCTCACTGTGGGCATGGACCCCGCGCCGGCCGTGGAGGTCGAGACTGACCGGGCGAGAGCAGGAGACCGGGATCAGGCTTGATGCGTATTCTGTTCCCCACCCCTGCTTCCCGCCCAGGCTAAAGCAGGGTTTGGAGGCGGAAACAGCAGCGACCGCGGGAATCCGCGGCGTCCCCGGGGACCGCCCGGGCGGAACCGCAGAGAGACGGGCACAGCGAGGTCCAGAAGAATGGGAAAAGAGCTGCTCTTCCCTGGGATTCGTTCCCCGGCTGCCAGGATGCGCCCATCTGGTTCCCCATGCACTCTCAAATCTATCTACAGGCAGAGAAATCCACACTCGTCTTTCCTGGGAATTTATTCTGTCGCGTCCCTTGTGGGTGTTTCTTTTTAAGACCACTATAGTGGGGAAAACCGGGAGGAGCTGAGATGCAATAAAATTAGAACTCGTAATTAACTAGTTGGGCCCAAGTGCGTGGAAAATAGACGTGGCAGCTCGCCTCGCTCGCTCGCGGGAGTTCGGGTTATAATTAGATTTTCCTTGCTCTGGAGTGCATCTTGGAGTCCGGCTCAACTCTTTTTGTCATCTTAGATAGAGTGGAGAAATAAATCATTTCATAAAAATGATAATGATCAAAGGATTTTAGTGCACATTAGGAAAGGTGGTAACCAGAAGAGAAAGCCACCACGTTGTCATGGGCAGGGGTCATTTTTTACTAGCTTGGGGAAACACTTTCTAGCTGTGGCCCTCACATAATTGCCTCGGCCATTGTCCCTTGAGTGGAGCTTAGACGCGCGGGGCCGAGGAGGGTGAGGGGTGGCGGGGAGACGGACAGGGAGGACGCCTCCCAGCCACAGACCTGGTCTGCGAAATCCCTAGCTGGTGCTTTCAGGTTTTGGAAAGAAACTGCAATCCACACTAGGATCTGTCTTTGCTAGGATCACCAGAGCTCTACAGGCCAGGAGCCTATTCCTGTGGCAAGACCCGGTATTTCAACAAATCTTCAGCGTGGGGCACGAAGGTCCTACACCGCAAATCTTCCTGGCTGTGCTGGATCCTCCCCACTGGATAGGCTCAGGTAGGCTCCTAGACTCCAAGACTGTTTGCAGCATCCAGGGCGCTCTCGTTTCCTCCCTTTGCCAGTTCTGGGTCCGGTCAGTCTGAACACTCTACCCTCACCTCGATCAGCGAAAAAGACCCGGCCTCTCACCTCCTCCCCTGTGGCAGTAGCATTTGAGACCAGTTTTGTGGGAACAGGGAGGGTAACCACCTCTCTGCAGACAGGACTTAGGAAATTGAGGAGCGATCTAACAACGTAGTTTTCGGTGAGTACCTAGAGGCTAAGGAAGAGAAAGTTAAAAAAGAAATAAAGGTAACCTCTCAAAAGCTCCTCTTTCTAAGCTAAGAGATAAAACGTCGTGCATCTTTGTTAACAAAAGATTTTTTTTTTCTGAGAAGAGAAGGGGATAGGGAACTACTGCCTTTATGATTGACGTTTTCATTCAAATGATACATTTTAAAATTAATATAAATTAGTCCAAATTTTTTTCAAGAAAACCCAAGTAAGTGTTGTTGAACACAAGTATCCTATGTGCAAATGTGAAAAACAATGAAGGGGTTTTTTTAATGCTGTTAAGGATCTTGCACATTTAAAAGCTACCCACACATTTTAAAATGTGTGCAAAGATGTTTAAGCACCTATCTTATGCAGATGTATTTTGGTAGTGCACTTAATAAAAATCACTTTTTTGGTAGAGACTTTAACAAAAATTATTACAATTAGTAAGGATGGGCATAGGAGAAACAAAGGAGAAATATGTGAGGGGAGAATTTAGGCAAATAAAAAAGTTTTTAGATAATGCCAACCCACCCTATTTTATCCCAGTCCCTACGATTTTGTGTTATTTCTGTCTGACCTATAAAGGCATTACAATTTTGATTCTGTTGCTGAATCACATCCAGCATCGAGGAGTCTGGAGGGCAGGGGAGTGCGGCTGCCATTCTTGATGGATGGGTGTAGAAGGTTGGGAGAACAGGTGGGTTCCTTTTTCTGTAGGATCAAGAAGTGAGCCCATGACAATGGCTGGGCTGGAAGCCACTTCTTAGAAGGATAGAAAGCCAAGGTCATGGCAATAAGGGACCTTTAAAAAGCCCCCAACCCCTTCCTGAAGGACCAGAGGTGTGAACTAGATGTTCTAGTAAGCTGACAACATAAATTCCCTTGGGAGTTTTTATGGGTTGAGCAATCCCTGCATAGTTCCTTTTGGCAGTACATTCTGCCTAGCTGCATGGAGATACCCCTTTCAGTGGGGGGAGAAATAGTGATTCCATTACACAATGTAAAAAAGCCTTCAAAAATGACAGTTTAAGGCTAAAATTTTAAACCCCTGAAAGTCAGGAAACAAAAAGTTAAAATTCTTTTAGCTGGATTAAATCACCCTTGTGCTGGCTTTATAATACAGGGTACTTTCACAAGCCTTCCCTGAAAGGACAACCAAGCACTGCCACTGCTGTGTTTAAAGGAGAGTGTGGTACTTAACTGGGTAGATTTTCCATTTGCAATCTGAATGTTTCATGGCAGTAGGTTTCAGTGTTTACTTGGTAGGTGTAAGTGCTGCACTGCATGTGTTAATAAATGGATTTAAAGATTAAATAAAGCAAACCAACTTGTAGGTAACAAAAAGCCAACTCAAAACAACAGAGAGAAAAGCTTCAAGTATCTACATACCTCTCAGATCTCCCAGATACTCAATCCAGAGAGTTTTATCTTTCAAAACCAGCTCTCTACATTTCTTCAACTCTGATATAAAATGAAGTCCTCAAATGGTAACCTGTGTGAGTACCTATCGTTTCTTCAATTTTTATTTTAGAACTGAAAGTGTGTATCTATCTTTTCCCCAAGAGAATATATAGTAGAAAGATGTGTCATTTAAATTCTGTGCTGGAAGTTCAGACATTGCTAAGTTACATATGAATTATGACTTCCAGAGTCTTCTCTAAATTGTCCTCTTTCAATGAAGGTAAACAAAAAATATACTTTGAAGTTAGACTTTTTGTATTTTAACTGTGAAACAAAAAAAAGAGATTTTCTGTTTCTCAAGGGTTCCCTACATCAAAAAGGACCAAAAAAAAAAAAAAAGGAGAGAGAGAGAGAGGGAGAAAAGTGAGCAGAAACTAGAGAGTTAACTCCATAGAGTTGTATGTAAGATGAAGCACAGCTTCTGGCCACACGTGCACATGATCTGTGTGTTTCATCATCAAACTGCTAAGTCACATGAGGGTTTTGGTGGGAATAAAGGTATTAGGTACATGGAGGCATTATTATTCCTATTAGAGCAAATTAGTTTCATTGTGGAAAATATGCCCTTGGGGTAAGATATATTAAATTATATAAGAGGAATGAATGCTATTTGGATGATGCTACATAAAAGCTGTGCTTTTTCCTCATAAGGGAAAGTTTCTTGAGTCAATAGAAATGATGAGGGCAGAGCTATGCAGTCTGTACATGTCATCTGTACACGACTCAAGGCATAACTGGGGATTTCACAATCCTACCACCCAGCTGTCCCCAAAATTTCAAACAAACATATTTATAAGTCCCCACCTTGCCACACTGTTGAAGACATACTTCTCATTATGTAGTTAAGCCTTAATGAACCAGATCACCTAGGAAAACAAGGGTGGGTGGAAATTGAAGGAGCACATAGCATCTTAGGAACCTTTTCTATTGACCTCTGTGTCTCTCAACAGAGGAGAATATAAGAAAAAGAACTGTGTGCATGGTGTGTTGTCCTTTTACAATTTTTTTTTTTTTTGACATTAAAACTATTTTAAAAATCCTTGGGTAATTTCCATGCCTTTTCCAGAATATGGTATAAGGGAGAGTTCAGAAAAGTGAGTCCAAATGGGTGCTTCTTTGGTAAATATACTTAAATAGAGCTGAATGGAGATCATTTATATGAATGTGAAGATAGGTGACATTACTTGAGAGAATCGAAATGACCTTTTTGGATGAAGAATTGTTGTTTTGAGAAGGAAGATAAAATAAGAGAGAAATGTTTTTTATAAAAGATTTAAATAGATACTTTTCTCCTTTATATTAATATCAATCTTTTAAGGCATCTAAGAAAAGCAGATGAATAATGGGATTAATAGCAGAGATATTAATACGAACATTATAAATTAAATTCATTGCTATTGTTGTTACAATACATATTGATAATACAGTACTGCATGTGTGTGTATCTCAACAAATAAATTTAATGAACTCAATTATAAGAACAGTTTGTCAACCTATCTCTGAGTAAGTTATCTCTTGTAACTGCAGGAGTCTTTTGAAAATGTCCTAAGCTCCAAGATCTGAATTTAGATCTCTTATTTGCTTCTCAAGTCCAATAAAAACATCATGTTCAGCCTATGGACTGCTTTGTAGGTCCACAAGGTCATCTTCTTCTATTTTTCCTGGAAGTCATTGCTAAACTGGGAAAACAGAATCTTTCTTTTGATGCCTGGCATCACTATGCCTGAGAGTATGAAATGGTAACCCAAATTACTGGAACTTGTACCCACCAACAAGGGAAAGCTGTGGATACCAGGAAAATTTGCCCTTTAATTAGTACTGTATCCTATACTTCTCTCTCCAGCTCCACCTCTTTCCCTTTCTCTGATATATGACTTTTCTCTCTTAAACACACACACACCCCTATACACTCTCTAGAAGAAAGCAGCATTTTACATAAGATTTTTATTTTTAAAATGTCCTTTTCTAGTTAAAATTCCATGAAATCCCTGAAATATTTTAAGGCACACCAGGAAACCAAGCATAACATTACCAAGATGAGTTCCAGTGAGGTCATAAAGCAGTTAGCATTCTTCATACTAGATTCCTAAACCACCATAAATGCATATATGCCTGGATCTATCTTGGTGCTTATATTTTAAACAATCCATGAAAAGTATATCCAGACTGTTACATGTTTGGAGGAAATTAGCACACAGCTAACACAAGGTCAACGTTTGCCATCTGTGCATGCTCACAAATATCTTTACCCTAAAAGCAGGTAGACTGACCTTAGTTATACAACATTAGGAGAATATCAGCCTCAGTCAACCCAAATTGGAATCTGGACAGATGAGAAACTACTCAAAATTATCACTGTCTTGTGGCCGATTCTTCCTCTGATCAGCAGCGTAAGCCTGGTACACTTGTACAGTTAGTATATTTCTGGTACACTTACACAGTTGTATTGGAAACAGTGATGGCAGAACTTGAGCTAGTTACCTCCCGGAGCTTTCCTGGAGCACTACTTCGAGTTCTTTTCTGCAGTATAATTCAAATTGCTAATCTCAGTTAAAGTAGATGCATTCTTTTAAGCTCATGATTTTGTTGTGGGGAATTCATTATTCATCTGACCTTTCAGTAACTCTAAACACAAATTGATTGTTTTACACAATTCATTCTTCAGGTCACCTGCCAAATAATGTGTGGCTATTCGATTCTTCTCCTCCCACCCAGAGCTCCCCTCCTCTCTCTTCTTCTTTTTCAGCTACTCCTCCACGTGTCACTGGAATGTTATTTGTAAAACAGCAAAAACAGCCTAATCTGAGCCCTCAATGTGGATTTGGCACTATTGGGGGGAAGACAAAAAAAATTTTTTTATACTGAAATTTAGTTAACTTACAATGTTGTATTAGTTTCAGGTATACAATACAGTGATTCAATATTTTATACATTACCAGTTCATCACAATGATAAGTATAGTTACCTTCTGTCACCATAAAATGTTATTACCGTGTTACTGACTCTGTTCCCCATGCTGTACATTATATCCCTGCGACTTATTTATTTTATGACTGAGATTTTGTCATAATTTCCTTCCTTCACCAGTTTTGCCCATTCCCCTACTCATCTACCCTCTGGCAGCCAACAATTTGTTCTCTCCAACAAAGAGTCTGTTTCTAGGTCTGTCCATGTTTTGCAAATGGCAAGATTTCCTTCTTTTTACGGATGATTAATATTCTACTATATATAATGGAATTTTTATATAAATAAGATATGAGGTGTATATCTATCTATCTGTGGACATTTAGGTTGCTTCCATATCTTGGGTATTGTGACTAATGCCGCAACGAACACAGTGGCATATATATCTTTTTGAATAGTGTTTTGGGTTAGTGTTTTGGGGGAAGAAATAGCTTGACACAGAATAGCTGAGTGGTATGATAGTTCTATTTTTAATTTGTTTGAGGAAGCTCCATGTTGCTTCCCACAGGGGCTGCCCTTAGGCTTCTTACACCTAGGTTAAGGAGTAAATATACTTTAACAACTGTTAAAGGTCTTCCAACGAGGAACAACTCTCCATCCTAACTAGAACCTGGATATGTGCTAAAAACAGATGATTGGACAAAAACATTGCTATTATTATCATCTTTTCTACAATTTTAGTTGTAGAAAATAACAAAGTGTGAATTTCACTGCTTTGTTTGTGGGGATGAAGGTCAGAGTGTCAAACTGCAGATCTTGGGTCCTCAATAATGGGCCACTGTGTCTTGCCTCCTCAATTTCTTTTCCTCACTTATAGGAAGGAACAAAATAAAATGTTTTGTGGAAGTTTATATTGAAATGAGGTCAGGTAAACTAATGACTGCTTGGTATTTTATGGCAGGTTTTATAACCTTGGAGTTGCCATAACTTTCAAACGATCATCAATAAAGTTTTATTGCGAAAGGGTCGCCATGTGTCTGAATGCTTTTGCACACAGTAAAGGCCGGCTGCCCCGTTGGCTTAGCTCAGCAGCCCCTTTTCACCCCAGTCGTAAAGTCCTCCTCTTTTTATTGAAGGTTGAAAAAGTCCTCAAGTCTGCTCTCCCCCATCAGCTGGCAGTTCAAGGACTACATGGAAATTATTTATTCATGATGAAAATGATGTACAGAATAAATAACGTCTAAAATTAGATTTTAAATGGACTTAAATGGCAGTGGGATGTGTGTGTTTGTGTGTGTTGGGTGGGGGGAGTGGGGGGCTGTCTTTTGATGCTACGCCATGGATACCCCAGAGAACAGACATTAAGTAGGTGCTTACAAATGGATAGTGGCTCTCAAAGACAAAGTAACTAGTTACTTGAGACTCCTCTGGCCGAGCAGAGGATCTTAATGGTTTAGGAGACCGCACATGTCGTCCTATTCTGAACTGTCCCAAAGGAGGGAAAGAGGGTTGAACAGGGACTCTTGCTTGCGGGACTGTCCCCAAACACATTCCCAGAAACGCTCCCGAAAGTCGAACCAAGAATTACAATCAAATTCACAGCGTCAGCTCTCAGGTTCAGGTTCAAGTCCGCCACAACTAGTGCTTCCTTGTCTGCTATCAACTATTCTGTGGACACGACACCGAGAGAAATGGCCTGGCATTTGGATGAAGAGAGCAGTAAAGAAAAGTTGAAAACGAAGCGTCTGCTGTACTGCGCTCTTCAGACTGCTATTCTCCTTCATACGAGGGTGAGGGTTGTGACCCTGGGAGAGAGTGGCTGGAGTTTGATCAGAACGGTGACCAGAGGAGAGGCAAGATAAAACCTGGAAAACTGGCCGCAAGCTCTTGTCCCGTTCCGGGTCCCTTGTCTAGCAGGCCCCCGGGGGGAAGGCCCTCGGATCCATACGTTCGTTACCGACACGCGCAGGTCCTCCACCCCAGCCAGCCCCGGTCCGCACGGTTGCTCTAGGGGGAAGGGATTGGCGAATATCGCCCTCTCCCGGATCTCTGGAAACTCTCCAGCGCTCTGAATTGACTGCTCAGGCTAGGCGTCCCGCAGGCGCAGCGGCGGGGGACCTCCAGCCCAAAGCGACCGCGCGGGCCTCGCGAGTCCTCTTCCCGCGAGCGGAGGACGCCAGAGCCTCGGATCCCGGAACCGAGTCCTGAACTGGATCTGGGGAGCTAAGACGGCCCGAGCCCCTGCTGGAACCCGTAGCTTGGCCGCGGAGAGATGGTGGCCACACGCGTCTTTCCTCCCGGGGAAATGTGCCCCAAAGCTGCTCGGCATTTCGCTCACGGCCGCTGCTGCCGGACAGATGTCTAATTGCGCCGCAAGCGGCGAACTCAGTAGACTTTTAGGACTTAACAACTGTCTGCTCCGAATCTCTAAAGATTTTTTTTTTTATAATGGTGTTCGCGAGCGGATTGGGGGCTCCCCACGGCACCTGGATGTCGTGGGGGAATTGGTTCCCAGTCACCAAGCGAGGTCCTCCCTGGGCGCTCCCACCAAGGCATAAAGAGCAGCCGTGGCCTAACAAAAGGATCCTGGGTCATCAGGGCGGGAGCTGGCCCAAGTCGAGGGGAGGGCCGCAGGGTGGGGTTCCGATCGCCACGCGCCAAAGCTCAGGGCGCCGGAGAAGCCGCGCTGCTGGGGTCCGGCCGCGGCACAGGGCCGGGCCACCGACTCGCTCCACCTGCTGTTTGCGCTGCCCGGGTTCCACTGGGGAAAGGCGGACAGCTGCGGCGCAGCGGCGGGCTGTGGCGCCACCTCCCGAGGAAACCTCCCAGGAAGTACGGTTCCCGGAGGCAGAGCGAGGGTCCTCCGCCTCCCAATCGGCGCGATTTCCCCTAATAACGCGCCGAAATGCCTCCAGAAACGCCAGCGGTAACAATTATCAAGCCGTTGGCCGGTGACCTCCGCAAATTTCGAAGGTCATTTGCATCCCCTAGCTCCACGGGATGCTCTACGTAGGCTAACTCAGGCGCCCGGTTCCTGTGCCCCTGCCTGAGCAAGGCGTAGAAGGCTGCAGCCTCCCGGGGATGCGACGACCTTCTATCAGCTTCCAAGGGATATAGAACCCTCCTCACGTTCACCAGGGAGAAGGAAATGGCAACCCACTCCAGTATTCTTGCCTGGAGAATCCCATGGACAGAAGAGCCTGGTGGACTAGAGTCCATGGGGTCACAAAGGGTCGGACATGACTGAGTGACTAGCAAGTCCACCAGAACCGGGTCCTCAAGACTCCAGCCAGAAGTAATAGGAAGAGATGGCTTAAGGTGAGGGTGTTTGTGCCTCCCACGCCACCGCAAGGCACACACCAGGTTGCAGTGGGGTCCAGCCATCTGGAAGAGATCCAGCTCTGCTCACGGGACTCGAGCAGAGCCAGCCGGTCTGCGGTCACTTCCGCACCATCCCCGAGACTACCCAGCCTCTCTGCACCATCGCGGAAAAAGAGAAAGCGTTGCCTTTCCACTTCTACCAACTTGGATAGGAATTTTTGAAAGTAATATTTTTTTAAAAAGAGATTAAATCAGAAGATGGGAACAAAACATTGAGAAATAGAGAAAGAAGAGTTTTCAGAGTTAGATTTCTGACATCAGTTACACACACACATACCTTCCAGGGGCACACTACTCCTGAGTTCCTTTTTCTAGCTTCATCCTTGACTTATTTTAAAAACGTGGGCTTCTCTGTTAGTTAGTCCTTGTTAGTTAGTCCTGGTCACTAGAATAGGACCACACCAGAGCAGTGGTAAGTTCTCTTTCAGTTCAGTTCAATTCAGTCGCTAAGTCATGTCCGACTCTTTGCGACCCCATGGACTGCAGCATACCAGGCCTCCCTGTCCATCACCAACTCCCAGAGTTTATTCAAACTCATGTCCATTGAGTTGGTGATGCCATCCAACCATCTCTTTCTCTGTTATCCCTTTCTGTCATCCCTTTCTCCTCCCACCTTCAATTTTTCCCAGCATCAGGGTCTTTTCAAATGAGTTAGGTCTTCGAATCAGGTGGCAGAAGTATTGGAGTTTCAGCATCAGCCCTTCCAATGAATACTCAGAACTGATTTCCTTTAAGATGGACTGGTTGGATGTCCTTGCTGTGCAAGGGACTCTCAAGAGTCTTCTCCAACACCACAGTTCAAAAGCATCAATTTCTTTTTACACATGAGCAATTAGCTACTGTACACCCACTAATTAAAATCAACCAAGGATGGCTGTGAAGGGAAAATCTCAAAATGGAATCCCAGGCTGAATCCTCCTGTCCAGGTTTCCTCTGGTGAGCTTCTCTGGGTCATGTTCTTGGTGTAATGATCTTGCCATCTTACCACTGACCTTGGGAGGTGTTGCTTCCCTTTTAAAGCTTTGGCCAAGGGGCCCCGGTGCCCATCATCATTAATGTAGAATGGCACACATGTATTCAACACATATTTATTGAGCATCTGCTCTGTGTCAGGCCTTGTGCCAGCTCTCAGGGGTACAATGACAAAGAAGAAAGGCAAGGCCTCCTAACCAGACCATTTGGCTGATAAAATACTGCTCTCAGCTTGGGATTCTCTATAGGGCTGGCTCTCTTCTCCTGGAAAAGCATTTTTTTTTCTCCAAGTGTCCTCAAATACAATTTTCCTCTTTGTAAGTCAAGGAGAGGGAGGCTGCAAGACAAGTGGATTCTCCAGCCAAGCTGAAACCTAGCTTTCAAATTCCCAAACCCAGGTGGTGGGCATCTACAGCTTGTTTGGATGATTCAGCCAACATGATGTGGTCTTCTTTTTAATAACTTAGGTAAGACAAGTGGGCCTTAGGAAGCATCACTATGAACAAAGCTTGTGGAGGTGATGGAATTCCAGTTGAGCTATTCCAAATCCTGAAAGATGACGCTGTAAAAATGCTGCACTCAATATGCCAGCAAATTTGGAAAACTCAGCAGTGGCCACAGGACTGGAAAAGGTCAGTTTTCATTCCACTCCCAAAGAAAAGCAATGCCAAAGAATGCTCAAACTACCGCACAATTGCACTCATCTCACTAGTACTAGCATTACTAGTAAAGTAATGCTCAAAATTCTCCAAGCCAGACTTCAGTAGTATGTGAACCGTGAACTTCCATAGGTTCAAGCTAGTTTTAGAAAAGGCAGAGGAACCAGAGATCAAATTGCCAACATCTACAACATCTACTGGATCGTGGAAAAAACAAGAGAGTTCCAGAAAAACATCTATTTCTGCTTTATTGACTATGCCAAAGCCTTTGACTGTGTGGATCACAATAAACTGTGGACAATTCTGAAAGAGATGGGAATACCAGACCACATGACCTGCCTCTTGAGAAACCTGTATGCAGGTCAGGAAGCAACAGTTAGAACTGGACGTGGAACAACAGACTGGTTTCAAATAGGAAAAGGAATACGTCAAGGCTGCATATTGTCACCATGTGTATATAACTTACATGCGAGTACATCATGAGAAACGCTGGACTGGAGGAAGCACAAGCTAGAATCAAGATTGCCGGGAGAAATATCAATAACCTCAGATATGCAGATGACACCACCCTTATGGCAGAAAGTGAAGAGGAACTAAAAAGCCTCTTGATGAAAGTGAAAGTGGAGAGTGAAAAAGTTGGCTTAAAGCTCAACATTCAGAAAACAAAGATCATGGCATCTGGTCCCATTACTTCATGGGAAATAGATGGGGAAACAGTGGAAACAGTGTCAGGCTTTATTTTTCTGGGCTCCAAAATCACTGCAGATGGTGACTGCAGCCATGAAATTAAAAGACGCTTACTCCTTGGAAGGAAAGTTATGACCAACCTAGATAGCATATTCAAAAGCAGAAACATTACTTTGCCAACAAAGGTCTGTCTAAGATGTCAAGGCTATGGTTTTTCCAGTGGTCATGTATGGATGTGAGAGTTGGACTATACAGAAAGCTGAGCGCCAAAGAATTGATGCTCTTGAACTGTGGTGTTGGAGAAGACTCTTGAGAGTCCCTTAGACTGCAAGGAGATCCAACCAGTCCATCCTAAAGGAGATCAGTCCTGGGTGTTCATTGGAAGGACTGATGTTGAAGCTGAAACTCTAATACTTTGGCCACCTGATGTGAAGAGCTGACTCATTGGAAAAGACACTGATTCTGGGAAAGATGGAAGGCAGGAGGAGAAGGGGACAACAGAGGATGAGATGGTTGGATGGTATCTCCGACTCAATGGACATGAGTGTGAGTAAACTCTGGGAGTTGGTATTGGACAGGGAGGCCTGGCATGCTGCAATTCATAGGGTCACAAAGAGTCAGACACGACTGAGTGACTGAACTGAAGTGAACTGAAGACAATAACGTCAAAGGCAGTGAAATGCTCAGACAGAAAAAGAGATACCCCAGATGGTGGCCCATAGCTGGTGGCTCATGATATCCTTGTAACAGAGCAGACCCTGCACATGCAGGCACCCACTCAGCAGGGCAGGAGCACCTCCCTGCTCCTCTCCCTGCTGTCCTCCCTCCCTTCTTTGCTAGGGCAGAGGACAGTTTCCCCATTCACACAATGTAAACTTTGGTAGCTTACTAGAGATTTTCCACAGGCCCACCCAAACAAATATCTGCAGGAGACCTCCAAACCCTTCAACACGGAATTCGGAAAAGCCCCCAAGGCCAGCCAAGAGGGAAGGCTATGGACAAGAGGCCACAGCTTTCCTGCAGAGCCCCAGGGAGCAGGAGGGTTGTGGTGAATTTGACTCCAGGCTTCATCCTTTGAACCTTTCCCTGCCTGTCTTTTAAGAGACCTCACTTCCTGCCCCTAAATGGAAGCCACAAGCCACGAACCCCTGCAAGGTCAGTAAGCATAATTTCCTTTTTTGATAAAGCTGCTGGAATAAGGGAATGGTTACATCTGACATTTGCATATTTTGCAGTTTTGTAAAGCACTTTTACATGTATTATTTCATTTATTAATCGTGATAAGCTTTGATAATCTGCATATGGGGAATTTGAGGCTCAGAGAAACACTGCAATTTTTATCAAGAATGGAAGGTAGCAGAGTCAGTACAGCGATAGATTCGTATTCAATAAGGCATTTGACGAAGTTCTGTATGGCAGCCCTGGAGGCTAAGATAGAGAAATATAATTGGTTGAATGTATCGTTCATTCATTCATTCTTCAAAACAAAAGAGTTTTTCTTTTAAGCATATTCTATATGTGAGGAGCTGGATCTGTATGTCAGGAGCTGGACTCAGTACTGGAAACACAAAGACAGAGAAGACCCTGTCCTCAGGGAATTCACAGTTAAGTGAGGAAAGAGACATGTTAGAATATAATGGGCAATAATGATGCTGTAGTTGAGTTAGACACAAAATGCTATGGGAATGCAAGAAGGCACCAGAGCTGATCTTCAGGCCTGTTGGCATGCTCTCATATTTGTTAAAAACACGACACATAGAAAGAATAGGAAATTTGAAAGAAGACACAATCTGTATATAAAAATACTTTACATTGACAGGAATAATTGACTATGACTAAGATTAACAAATGTAACAATAAAATTCTATGTTCAGATGCAAAATAATTGCATGGATGTATGGAGGGACTGTCAGGATGGCAGCATAGTTAAACTCAGGGTCATATTAACTGTTAGTTACAAACTTGACATGAACCCAGAATTTAATGTTCTTGGCTTGTGCTGAAGAAGTAGAGTATCCAGCATAATGTAGATTATTCTGCTCCAGCGGGGTTGGAGCATATCTCAATTCTGGTCTCCACACACCTAAGAGGGAGGTTGACATGGCAGTGTCTGTGCACAGGAAACTCCTGGAGTAGTGAGAGGCCCTAAGCTGAGTCTAGTAATGGTTGACGGAATTGGGGTTGTTGATAGAGACCAGAAGACTGCGGAAAGACAGCATAGCTGTCCTCAAATACCTGAAAGGCTGTCATACAGAAAAAATGTTGAACTTATTCTTTTGAACTTATGTCAAAGGAATGCAGTCAAGGTTTTCTCAGTTGGTAATCCAGAGGTTGATGGAGCAAGCCATCCTCTATGAGTTTGACAGTTCTTTTTTGGTAGATACTCCATGAATGGGGACCATGACTTTCTTACTCTCTTGGTAACTCCAGTCCCTTCCTTTTCAGGGCAGCCAAGGAAATTTTGTTGTAGGAACAAATGAATGAATTATTCCATGTGACTCAGCAGGACAGAGCTGAGATTCAAGGACAGAAGTGTCAAGTTGTGTGATAAATGAAGTCAATTGTTACTGTTCAGTCACCAAGTCATGTCTGACTCTCTGCGACCCCATGAACTGCAGCACGCCAGACTTCCTTGTCCTTCACTATCTCCCTGAGCTTGCTCAAACTCATGTCCATTGAGTCAATGGTGCCATCCAACCATCTTATCCTCTGTCACCCCCTTCTCCTCCTGCCCTCAATCTTTCCCAGCATAAGGGTGTTTTCCAATGAGTCGGCTCTTCACATCAGGTGGCCAAAGTATTGGAGCTTCAGCATCAGTCCTTCCAATGAATATTCAGGGTTGATTTTCTTTAGGTTTGACTAGTTTGATTGGAGAAGGCAATGGCACCCCACTCTAGTACTCTTGCCTAGAAAATCCCATGGATGGAGAAGCCTGGTAGGCTGCAGTCCATGGGGTTGCTAAGAGTCGGACATGACTGAGTGACTTCACTTTCACTTTTCACTTTCATGCATTGGAGAAGGAAATGGCAACCCACTCCAGTATTCTTGCCTAGAGAATCCCAGGGACGGGGGAGCCTGGTGGGCTGCCGTCTATGGGGTCACACAGAGTCGGACACGACTGAAGTGACTTAGCAGAAACAGCAGCAGTTTGATCTCCTTGTTGTCCAAAGGACCCTTAAGAGTGTTCTTCAGTACCACAGTTTGAAAGCATTCATTCTTTGACAGTCTGCCTTCTTTATGGTCCAACTCTCACATCCATACATGACAACTTGAAAAACCATAGCTTTGACTACACAGACCTTTGTTGGCAAAGTGACATCTCTTCTTTTTAATATTCAATCTAGATTTGACATAGTTTCTCTTCCAAGGAGCAAGTGTCTTTTAATTTCATGGCTACAGTCATCATCTACAGTGATTTTGGAGCCCAAGAAAATAAAATATGTCACTGTTTCCACTTTTTTCTACTGATTTGACATGAAGTGATGCCATGGTCCATGATGTTAGTTTTTTGAATGTTGAGTTTTAAGTCAGCTTTTTCACTCTCCTCTTTCAATCTCATCAAGAGGCTCTTTAGTTCCTCTTTGCTTTCTGCCATTAAAGTGGTATCATCTGCATATCTGAGGTTGTTGATATTTCTCCCAGCAATCTTGATTCCAACTTGTGAGTCATCCAGCCCAGCATTTGGTATGATGTACTCTTCATATAAGTTAAATAAGCAGGGTGATAATATACAGCCTTGACATACTCCGCTCCCTATTTTGAACCAGTCCATTGTTCCATGTCCAGTTCTAATTGTTGCTTCTTGTCCTGCATACAGATTTCTCAGGAGACAGGTAAGGTGGTCTGGTATTCCCATCTCTTTAAGAATTTTCCACAGTTTGTTGTGATCCACACCATCAAAGGCTTTAGTGTAGTCAATGAAGCAGATGTTTTTTCTTTTGTTTTAATTCTCTTGCTTTCTCTATGATCCAATGAATGCTGGCAATTTGATTTCTGGTTCCTCTGTCTTTTCTAAATCCAGCTTGTACGTCTGGAAATTCTCAGTTCACATACAGCTGAAGCCTAGCTTGAAGGATTTTGAGCATTACCTTGCTAGCATGTGAATTGAGTGCAATAGGGTGACTGCTGCTGCTGCTGCTAAGTCACTTCAGTGGTGTCTGACTCTGTGCGACCCCACAGACAGAAGCTCACCAGGCTTCCCCGTCCCTGGGATTCTCCAGGCAAGAATACTGGAGTGGGTTGCCATTTCCTTCTCCAATGCATGAAAGTGAAAAGTGAAAGTGAAGTCGCTCAGTCGTGTCTGACTCTCAGCGACCCCATGGACTGGAGCCCACCAGGATCCTCTGTTCATGGGATTTTCCAGGCAAAAGCACTGGGGTGGGGTGCCATTGCCTTCCTCGAATAGGGTGACAAATGAAGTCAATTAATTTGACTATTAGTTAGGATCATCAATGTATGTAAAGATACATGATTCAGATTTTTAATTTCAACCAGCACTCACCTGTTTGGAAAGGAAATTTTATTGTCATTAAATTTTTTCTTCATAAAGGATGTTAACTAAAGAATAGGTAAATGGCTGTACTGGTTCTTATTAGGCATTCTAGCTCCTTGATACTGGAGGACACACCATTATTTAGGTTCTTCCTGAGAATGGGAGGAACATAGGGAAGGCCTCAGTTAGTTTTCATTTAATTTTAGCTGTGATTTCAACCTGTAAGTAGTGGTCCCAAGCATATATAGGTCCTTTAGGAAAAGAGTTGTTTAGGTTTGGCTTTGTTATCTGTTAATTCAGTGTATTAAACCATTTTCAAAGGGACAACTTGCATCTTGTAGAAAAAAGATAGCAATAAATGCTGGTTGTGGAACCATAGAAGAACTAAGTGGCCCTAGGGTTCTAGAGAATTCAGTCCGTAAACCACAGGCCTATTTTACCCCAGATATTATGGCCATGTGCCCTGACCAAACCACAGTATGAAATTCAGGTTGGGTGACATGAACTTCTAGCTCTTATTAAACCTCAGCCTGTCGATTTTATACTCATATGTTGCTACTTTCTCTATACTGGTTTTTATTCAGAGTTTTAGCAAATAGTATCTCCCTTAACCAAATATGTTGTAGTTGGCTAGTAGATCTTGGGGGCTTGCTAGTTCTTATGCTCATGAAGTCAGAGGAGGGGTGATGAGGAATGTTCCTCAGTTGCCAAGGAATGCCTAATCCCAGACTTACTTACTTTCTCCATTGTACCAAAGTTAAGAAATGTGTCAGACATCAACTCCCCCACTGTCTGTCTCCTAAAGCAGTACCATTTTCTTTTTATTGAGCATCTTAAAATGCTTGTGGATTAACATTACAGTTGAAGGAGAGAAAGAAAAGACATCAGTAGCTCCATTTTCCTGAGGATGAAGTATGTTATTGTCCTCTCCCTCCAATCTTCCCCAATGCACAGAATTAGTTATCAAAATAATTGCTTAGATGCTGCTTAACTATCTCAGCAATGAGAAGGCACATGTAATAAAAGCTATAAAATAGTAATAAAAGCTGATATAATTAGGACGTCCCCTGTGCCAGGCATTGTGCTAAGCACATAACATTTCTTATTTAATCCACAACAAAGCCATGAGGGACAGACTCTGATGAACTTCTTGCTATAGATGAGGAAACTCAGATGCCGGAAAGCTAAGTAACTCATTTGAGGTGACATAGGTGTTACGCAGTAGACTAATAATTCAAAGCGTCTTCATCACCAGGTGACGTTACCTTGTTTGTTATTCTTGAATGATGTTGGCATCATGGAGAGATGGAAAGCAAAGAAGTGCAACTTGTTTTTTAGCCATCATTTAATTTTTATTTAAAAATTTATTGTTGTTAAAAGATATTTTTGCATAGTAGAGTTCATATTTTTTTCAGCTGGTTTCAGTTACTCAGAATAGAGGACGCATTCTATAATATGTAATTCTGTCCAGAAAGTGTTGGATGTGATGAAATAATATCCAGGCTGATCACATTTTGTATCTGTTTTCTGTCTCGGCGATCATCACAGAGTGTCAGTGGTCTTCAGACAGCCAAACCGCTTATTCTTCTGAATCCTAAAATCTGTGCCTTTGGTTTATTACTAACGGGAATAATAGCAATAATAGATAACACTTACGCAGTTTTTACCTTATGCCAGGCACAACTCTGAGCATTTTATGTATTTAATCCTCAAAAAACCTACACAGTAGGTATTATCACTATTTAGTCCGATTTTACAGGTGAGAAAACAGAGGTGATAAAGATCAAATAGCTTAAGTTCACATAAGATACATTTTGGCACTTTAGGGATAGACTCAATTGTGTGTGGTGGGCTCAGGAGAGAGAGTTATTACATTTTTAGAAATTAAATGAGGCAATTGCTAAACTCAGCCATTATTTACAACCAAATTATATAAATTTAAAATTAAATCTGTTTAAAAACAGGTAATAAATGTTTAATATTTATTACTTTCTAATTATATTTTTGTATTTTACTATTATCACTGTTTGGGTGGTTATTTGTGTCTTCTGTGCACATATGGTAGGAATACCATATAATAATTTATGTTAGTATAATGGTGTGCTACCATTTACTTCTTTCCAACTCTGTGTTCAGTGACATCACGTTAGTAGCTTTAAATCTGCTGTGGTGGGATATTTACAGAAACCACAATTGGTTCAAACAGGGCTTTTCATGCCCCAGAGAGCCAGGTCTATATTATTAAGTAGACCTCTAGGCCCAATGCTATAAGCACAGAACCTGAGAAATCAATGGAGAGATGAAGTAAAAGAATATTTTAGAAGTGTGGTTTCCAGTGAATGACTGACTACCTGATTTGAATCATAGCTTGATCACTTATTGGCTGTAAAGAAAAAAAAAAAAGCTAATTCATCACCTCAGCATTTTGAAGTCCTACTCTGTGCTAGAAGCTAGGCAGGGTAAAAGTTAAATTAAGGTAGTTTAAAAAACATTTTACAGTCCACAAGATAGAAAAGACTTACAGTTGACAATTAACTACACCCTCTAGTTTTTAAATGCTAGTAGTTGCAAAATCTCTACTAAATCTTACCTATTTTATAAGTATTTAAGTGGCAAAAACTTCAGGTTTTAAATTAGGGTTGTGTATAACATAATTTCCTGATGACTACAATAGATTGTCTTCTTGAAAAAGAAGAAAGAGCCATCCAAACATGTGACTGTGTTGGTTTACTTATTGATCTAATTTGTTCATTCTTACTCCTCTGTGCAGGTGTTAAGAGGGCAAAGAGATGGACTTGACAAATGCCTGTTAGTCAAGGTCTTACAGCACATGGAAAGAACAGCCAGGCAAGCAGCTAATTACAAATAATGGACTGATGAGTGCAAACCTTTAGGATAATAAAGAATGCCGAGTTTACCTTGAAGAGACAAACAATATGCTAAACATTTCTATGAGAAGCTATAGAAAGACATGATTAGTTCTGACAGGCTAAAATCAAAGGAGTCTATACATTAAGGATATTCTCACATTTAAGTATTTGAAGATTACATATCATTGTGGCAGAATCTTATGACTGTTTTTAAGGGAAGGGTGTGTGTGAAGGGGCATGCACTTCTTGGGATTTTCATTCATTTTTGTTTTGTTTTGTATTGCTTTACTGAGAAGAGAACTAAATTAAGCATAATGTAAGATAACCGATCTGTAAGTGATCATGAACTGTGTGGGGTTCATCGTAAATAGGTTTGGGCTTGGGATTTAAGAGAGCCGGATACAGGTCTGGATTTTGTCACCAATTACTTTGGGAAACCACATTCTCTCTCTGGATCATATGTAAAATCTGAGGCTTAAATAAATGATCCATAAGGACCCTCTAAGCTCCAATGCCTTGAGATTATCTAGGGAGAAAAATGGGGGGAAAGGAAATGTTTTGAAAGACATTTTTATCCTGTAAGGTCCCTAGATTTGACTACTAATGCCAAGAATGGAGGAAAATATGGAGATGTTGGAGATCAGAGTTACTATCCAGGCTATTGCTTAGGCGTTCCATCAAAAATCTTTTTTTTGGATCTAGTTGTAATAGCCTGAATCAGGATGCACCTGAATCGTGCTAAGACAGGGATGCTATAAAAGAATCCAATGGTTAGCTGTATTTCAACTAGGTCCTAATTCTTTGGAACTGTACGTTACATTTGTACAGGAAGGCTACGATATGAGTTCTTCTCTAAATGCAAGGATTTGGAAAACCTGTCTATTAAGTTATTTTCTCTTATTATCACTTTTCTCATATAGAATAACTATTTTCACTTAGACCTCAATTTTCTTAAAACTTTAAATTCATTCCTATTCTTTCTGTTCCTTCCTGCCTCCCGCCATCCAGTGCACATCTCTCAGGACTTATGGTGTGTTGCTGCTTTCAGCTATGGGCTTTACTTACACACTTTCCCAGAAAACTAAACATTTTGTGAACAATATAAAAGGTTGCCGATTACTCTTGTGATATTCCCCCTTTTTATCCCCATGTGGAACTCTTATTGGTTTCCAAGAGTTATAAACACACCATTGTTCTTTGTGTCTTTTGTGAATACCTGAGAAAGAGCTGTTTCAAAAAAGTACACCCTTAACATCTCTGGTGTTGGAAATGCTTAGGGGTCAGAGTCAGGTGTGGGTGCACATGTGCAGCTCACACTGTGAGATGAGAAAGGCCTCTCACTAAGTCTCACGTGCCATTCAGAACTAGTGCTATTTTCTCAGACAGAGGAAGCCTTAAGGTTTCCATCAGCTATTTGTCAGCAACAGCACAGAGATGTTAAAGTCCGCCTTAACTTGGGTGCATTGTTATAATCTGAGGCATGAATGTGCTGTGTCTTGCCCTGCAGACATCCATTCATTTCCCATGGTTAAGTTGAGAAATTAAAAATGTAAGGTGTGCACATAACGTCTGAGTGTACCTAGACCAGTGTGAATTTGAAAGAATCCCGGTGGTGTGATTCACCAGCCTTAATTCTCCGTGTTACTTATCTATATAGCCTTTGTATTTCCAAGAGTAAAATTGTTGATAGACAGGAGGGAAGATATGGAGGGGAGGAGCCATTATGTTGTTTATGAGTTAGATATTGATAGAGGAGAAAGGGAATCCAAGATCCAGGTTCAGGAAACACAGACTGGAATTCTAAAATCAAGTCTCATTATTACAAAAGCAGTACATATGGTAACAAATTAGAAAATGAAAATAAACATAGATTTAAAAATTAAAACACTATGTATAAAGTAGATAAGCAACAAGAATTCACTATATCACACTGGGAACTATATTCAATACCTTGTGATAACCTATAATGAAAGTAACCTGAAACATTATTATACATATATGCTATATATAATGTGTTTTAATAACATTATATATAAAATGTTCTAACAATGTATTATATATATAATGTTTTAATAATGTATTATATATATAACATGCTATTATACTTCAATTAACAAAAATACTATACTTCAATTAACAAAAATTAAAACATTCCTACCAGAGACAACCACTCTCAATTTTCAGTGGTTGATATCAATGTTCAATATATATTCTTCCAGATCTTTTTCTGTATGTCTATGTGAATGTGTTTGCTAAATGAGATCACACTGTACTTGCTGTTTTAGCCGACAATCTCTGCCTTCCTGGGCTTCCCAGGTGGCTCAGTGGTAAAACACCCGCCTGCCTACGCAGGAGACACAGGAAACCTGGCTTTGATTCTTAGGTCTGGAAGATCCCCTGCAGGAAGAAATGGCAACTCGCTCCAGTATTCTTACCTGAAAAATTCCAAGGACAGAAGGAGCCTGTGGTGTAAGCTACAGTCCATGGGGCTGCAAAGAATCGGACACGGCTGAGTGACTGAGCATACACACATTTCAAACGTAAATATAAATGTGATCTCAATTATATCAGCAGGCTGGTAACATTTGGGTTACACCTGGAAAAATGTTGAAGATATATAACCGTAAAGGTGGTGCATGCTCATGTTTTGTTTGTTTTTTATCACACCACATAGGCATATTCAAAATAAAAAGTAAAATCTCCCTTTCCTTAATCCCCAGTGTCCTCCTGTTCTACTAACAATTTCTGTTATTCTTCTATTTCTTATTTTAATTAAATTCAGGCATATACACTGGCTTCAAGGTAAAAAATGTGAGGAATTTGTAACTTGAATGTCTTCTCAGCTCTCCTTCTATTTAACTCCTATTTTTAAATTGCATTAGTATTTATGCACTTTGCTGCTGTTGTTTAGTTGCTAAGTTGTGTCCAACTCTAACCCCATGGACTGCAGCACACCAGACTTCCCTGTCTTTCACTGTCTCCTGGACTTCACTCAAATTCATGACCATTGAGTTGGTGATACTATCTAACCATCTCATCCTCTGCCACCCACTTCTCCTCCTGCCTTCAGTCTTTCCCAGCATCAGGATCTTTTCCAGTGAGTTGGCTGTTTGCATTAGGTGGCCAGAATATCGGAGCTTCAGCTTCAGCATCAATCCTTTCAATGAATATTCAGGGTTGATTTTCTTTAGGATTGATTGGTTTGATCTCCTTGCAGTCCAAATGACTCTCAAGAATCTTCTCTAGCAGCAGTTCGAAAGCATGAATTTTCTGGCATTCAGCCTACTTCATGGTCCAACTCTCACATCCATACACGACTACTGGAAAAACCATAGCTTTGACTGTATGGACCTTTGTCAGCAAAGTGAAGCTCTTAAACCATAACTTAGTCTTACTTCCTTTTTCAGAAGGTTGATTATACTATTAGAACCAATGTGAAACATTTATAAAATTAATACCTGAGTACAAATCTCTCTGGGCATCCCTGGTGGCTCAGCGGTAAAATATCCACCTGCCAATGCAGGAGATGGAGGTTCAGTCCTTGGGTCAGAAAGATCCTCCAGAGAAGGAAATGGCAATCCACTCCAGTATTCTTGCTTGGGAAATCCCATGGACAGAGGAATCTGGCGAACTACAATCCATGGGGTCGCAAAAGAGTCAGAAACGACTTAGCGACTAAACCACTACCACCACCACAAATCTCTCTAGAGATGAAAATATAATTCTCAATTTTGAACATTTTTGTCCCTCAAACAAGAACCTTCTGCACATCCTTGTTTAAGGGCTCACCTTTAATTTTCTTTTTCATGTTTGTAAACTTCCTTGGGTCATATCGGGTAGCTGCGGCTTCTTATATCTCATGTTTTCTTCTTTCTGGTCTTATTTTTTTATTTTGCTGGGTTACCTCAGAAGTAATTTTTTCTTCCTGGCTGCGTGATTACTAAACATACTGAATTCTTACATAGTAGCAAGCGCCGTTCTCTAGCCCTCACACTTGAAATTTGGCTGAGTGTAGAAAGCTTGGTTTAAAAGAGTTTCCCTGAGGACTTTGGAGACCCTCCACCATCGCGGTCTGGAGCTCCCGGATGCCAGTGTGAGTCTGCAGTGGGGCTGAGTCTGCAATTGTTCTTGACAATTACCACAGGCAGGTGGGCTTTTTTGCAGGGTGGAGGCCTTCAGAGTTATCCACTCCTGGGCGGCTCTGCCTCTTTTTTGAGCTGCTGTGAAGTACAGATCTATCTCCAACTTGATGTAGCATTTGTCAGCCCCCATCTTGTTCACCAGTAGCCCCTCCAGACATACTCCCTCCTTCTCTGAAAGACAAAAGCGGCCTTATTAGCTGTTCTATTTAGAGAAGGAAAGTAAGCAAGCCCCACCACCCCAGCTGTCCCAAAAGCAGTTCTTTAACATCCCAGACTAACTTGTCAATTTCAAATTAGAATCATCTAAGGGACTCCTCCTTTGTGTCTGAATTTGGGCTTTTGTTGCTTCTAGGGTAACTCCTCCACTTACCATTTGCCTATTCTTTTCTATTGATTAGACCCTCCAAACTATTGAAGACCCTTGGTCTTATTTTCTTGTTTTTCACTGCTGTAATGCTTTCAATTTTAAAAAGAACCTTTTTATCATTTCAGTGGGACCTCTGGGGACAGAGAGGGTCGATGTGTATAGAAATGCAAGACACGTGTTAGCTGAAACATACAGAAGAGTGTTACATACATGCACACACATACAGAGAAGCATTGGAATAATAGTTTTGTGGTTGAAACTTAAAAGTGGGTATTCAGTAGTAGGAAAATGCTTATTTATTTATTTTTATTAATTTTTTTACAGTGAGTATGATTTCCTTTTGTAATGACAAAGAAAGTGAGGTGTGTGTGTGTTAAAGAAGGAAATGACCGTTTTGTCATATACAGATAGAGAGCAAGGGTATAAACCTACACAGGAATGGTGGTTTTCAGCTGGTGTGTAACTGGCCTTTTCCTTCCCTACAGTGCAGTGCAAGCTGATGGCATGCAAGCTGATTGCAGCTCAAGCTGATTGCTCAGTCATGTTCGACTCTGCAACCCTATGGACTGTAGCCCACCAGGCTCCTCTGTCCGTTGAATTTTCCAAGCAAGAATACTGGCTGCTGCTGCTACTAAATCGCTTCAGTCGTGTCCGACTCTGTGCGATCCCATAGACGGCAGCCCACCAGGCTCCGCCGTCCCTGGGATTCTCCAGGCAAGAACACTGGAGTGGGTTGCCATTTCCTTCTCCAATGCATGAAAGTGAAAAGTGAAAGTGAAGTCGCTCAGTCGTGTCCAACTCCTAACGACCACATGGACTGCAGCCTACCAGGCTCCTCCGTCCATGGGATTTTGCAGGCAAGAATACCGGAATGGATTGCCATTTCCTCCTGCGGCGGATCTTCCCAACCCGCGGATGGAACCTGCGTCTCCTGCGTCTCTTGCGTTTTGTACGTCTGTCTGATGGGTCTCCAGCTTTGCAGGCAAATATTTTACCACTAAGCCATCAGAGAAGCCCTCTCTAGCTGATTACAGGTATGTTAACTTTACATCAGTCCCTCAGCAAAATCAAATCAAGAATATGAAATATTTACTCTGCACAATGCTCGGCAATGCAGCCTAAAGGGGCTGCTCCAGATGAGGGTGGACCTTAGGAGGAAAGAGCAGCAAAGCAGCAAGGTCCAGCCTGCTTTGTACTAGAGGGTCCCCCAAGAGACTGGGTAAGTTCTGGGCCTCCTTCCAGGTGTTCTAATTTCTGAGACTATAAATGTCATGTTACCCATTTAATAGGATTCCAAAAGGGGTTCTTGGCAGAAAAATATGGGAACTACTGTGGCAGATCAACTACAAAGACAAACCAGTTTATTGGTTCAGGCTTCAGAAGAAACACTAGATGAAACTAAAATTTGCTGTAAGAAAAATGTGATAAATCTAGTATTACTTAAAAGCTTCTAAAGCATTGGCGAGTAATGATAATAAGTTGCATACCTCTTCCACATGCACAACTTCTGCCCTGCGACTTCAAAGAAGGCTCTTGGAGTCCAGGGAGAGATGCACTGCTCTGCTCAGGAGATATTTATAGGGCTGTTGTGGCGCCTAGGATGTTCCTATTATACTCACCATTTGAAGCTCCAGGTTTCCAGGACCACAGAAAATGGAAGACTTGAGACATTTTAAAATGGGATGTGCTTTTCCATATAACACAGATATTGGGTTTGCACTGTTGTCATTCAATTTTGAGCTCGGCATTAATTCTACTTTCAGGATGTTTCACCCATGTTTAATCCAGAGAGACCAAAGTGGAAAGGGCCTCTGAGCAGCCTTAAGTGGAGTAGCAAGCTAGTAACTATATGATTCATTTCATAAATGTCACCAGACAAAGAATAACATGTAGAACTTTCACCGTGGAGTTTAGCAGGATAAATGAAACTGGATGATAACCTGGTGTGGAGCAGAGAGGGCCCTCCCTTCTGTACATCAAGTCTGGGGGATCCTCACAGCCACACTCTCTGACAAAAGGTCAGGGAGGGGCTATGCTGCTGAGGGAAGCAATGCACAAAATGCCCAGAGGTGGTGGGTGAAGGAGAAAGTGGTGACATTATTGTGGTGGGGGGAGCGCTGCCCAGTGTGTGACCACAGCAGGCCCTTCTCTGCTCTCAGCCTGCGATAGTGCAGGAAAAAGTCCATAAGGAACACAATTTTGGTCACTGAAAAGGTTGAGTAAATCAAGATCAGGATATTTTTAAGAACCCTTCTGGGGAACTTCTAAGTTTACGAAGAGATAAGGGCTCAAGATAAGTCTTGTCTTTTCCCAAGACTATTGGTGCTTCTGCTTTAAATTCTGAGAGTAGTCAGTGATTTCAGACATTAAAAAGAGAGACCCTTGGGGTGGAAGTAATGAACGCTGAGGTGATTTGGTATTTATCAGGCAGGGAGACTACAGACGGCAGCTGCATCCATAAATGTAGGTGGATAATTTGTGGAGACTGTGCATGTAAGGCAAACTCTTCCACTGTGTCACTCTCTCAAAACCTGAATGCTATTTTGATATGATTCTCCTGGAAGCTGCTTCACACAAATAACAATAATGACATGCATGTATTCTTTTTGATAATTATCCAAGTCTTAGATTCTAAGGCAACATGTCTCAAACTTTAATGACCATAAGACAACTGGAGATCTTGTTAAAATGTACATTTCTTTTTGAAAATTGAGGTATAATTGATTTACTGATATTGGTTTCAGGTGTACAATGTAGTGATTCACAAGTTTTAAAGATTATACTCCATTTAAAGTTATTATAAAATACTGGCTATATTCTCTATGCTGTATAATATATCCTTGTAACTTATTTATTTTATACATAGTCGTTTGTACCTTTTAATCTTCTACCCTATCTTGCCCCTCCACCTTCCCCCTCCCCACTGGTGACCACTAGTTTGTTCCCTGGGAGTTTGTTTTGTTGTTTTCATTCATTTTATTTTCTCAGATTCCATATATAAGTCATTCAATTTTGAATAGCATACACTATTCGTCTTCCTCTAATTCCACTGAGCATAATACCCTCTAGATCCATCCATGTTGTTGCAAATGGCAACTTTCATTCTTTTTTTGAATGTCTGAGTAGTATTCCACTGTACATATACCACATCTTTATCCATTCATTTGCTGGGAGACATTTAGGTTGCTTCCTTCTCTTGGCTACTGTCAATAATGCTGCTGTGAACACTGGGGTACGTGTATCTTTTTGAATTAATGTTTTCACTTCCTTGAGATATATACCCAGCTGAGGAATTGTTGAGTCATACCCACTCCAGTACTCTTGCCTGGAAAATCCCATGGATGGAGGAGCCTGGTAGGCTGCAGTCCATGGGGTCGCTAAGAGTTGGACACGACTGAGCGACTTCACTTTGACTTTTCACTTTCATGCGTCGGTGGAGGAACTGGCAACCCACTCCAGTGTTCTTGCCTGGAGAATCCCATGGACAGAGGAGCCTGGTGGGCTGCCATCTATGGGGTTGCACAGAGTCAGACACGACTGAAGCGACTTAGTGGTAGCATGGTAGCACAGTGTTTAGTTTCTTGAGTCACCTCCATATGGTTTTCCGTAACCAATTTACATTCCCACCAGCAGTATGTGAGGGTTCCCTTTTCTCTACAGTCTTGTCAATATTTGTTATTTGTACACTTTTTGATGGTAGCCATTCTGACAGGTGTGAAGTGATATCTCCTTTTGATTTGCATTTCTCCGATGATTAGCAGTGTTGATCATCTTTTCTTGTGTGTTGGCCATCTGTATGTCTTCTTTGGAGAACTGTTTATTCAGGTCTTCTGCCCATTTTTTTTTTTTTTTTTTTTTTTCGGGGAAGGCAATGGCACCCCACCCCAGTACTTTTGCCTGGAAAATCCCATGGACGGAGGATCCTGGTAGGCTCCAGTCCATGGGGTCGCTAAGAGTCGGACACGACTGAGCGACTTCACTTTCACTTTTCACTTTCATTCATTGGAGAAGGAAATGGCAACCCACTCCAGTATTCTTGCCTGGAGAATCCCAGGGACGGGGGAGCCTGGTGAGCTTCTGTCTATGGGGTCGCGCAGAGTCGGGCACGACTGAAGTGACTTAGCAGCAGCCCATTTTTTAATCATTTTCTTTTCAATAAAATGTAGATTCTAAATCATTAAGTCTGGGGTGGAGTCAGACCTACTGCAGTTCCAACGAGCTCCCAGGTGATGCCAATACTGCTGGTGAAGGACTACACTTGGAGTCGTGACCACGTAAGACAATGTACATTACCCTGTTTCAGCAGCCAGTCAGTCCTAGATAAGCAAAGACATACATAAGTCTAGTTTAAATATGCAAACTCAGAAAA
Organism: Tragelaphus eurycerus; assembly: GCA_935064755.1. Taxonomy (NCBI): domain Eukaryota; kingdom Metazoa; phylum Chordata; class Mammalia; order Artiodactyla; family Bovidae; genus Tragelaphus; species Tragelaphus eurycerus. The sequence goes on from CAKXYN010000038.1 coordinate 12,938,576, forward strand.
TGCATTACTAATTTTGATCTACTGAGTCAGAAGGCATTTGTGGAAGAATTTGACTACTTTTATCCTCCTCCCACAGCTTTGCAACCATACCAAAGCCAGATGTACTGCTAGAAACACCCATGTTTCCTCAATTACCCAATTTGAGTCTAGTATCCATGACTTTAATGAAATCTTATCACAAAGAAGTTTGGAAACATTCTTTCCTATGTTCTTTCCCCACACCAAATTTAACTCAAGTAATCAGGAAAGTATTTCCACCTGAATGAGTTTGGTAATATATTTTGTGTATCAAGTGAGAGAAAAAAGTGAGTAATGCTGGCGGTAAGATTGGTCTATATACGCACATGTTTGTAGAAGACTTTCGTTTCTTTTGTTATATAATTAACCTTTTGATTATTTAGTATTTTATTTGCTGTAAGTCCAGGTGTTAAGCCATTTCATTCTTACATATGCTAAAAATCATGGGCCATTTCTTATAAACTCATATTGCTATTATCATACCTAACAATCATCAGTGTTTCTGTGGTATCATCCAAAACTCAGACAATATTCAAATTTCCAGTTATTTCAGAAACTCTGTTACAGGTAGTTATTTAAAGTCTACATGTGATTTGGTTGTTATATCTCTCAGGTGTCTTTTAATACCCCCTTCTTTCTTTTTTATTTCATGCCATTGACTTGCTAAAGAAATCAGATCCATTGTCCAATAGTCTAATCTGTTAGATTTGGAATAAAGGCACCTGCCCACTTAAGAGAATGCCTTTGAAGCACATAGACCCTGATTTCCTATTTATGGAAAAATAGGGGTACAAAGGCTTTGACTGATGTACCTTTAAAGATCTGAAACCAAATCCCATCTCCTAATTTCTTATCTAGTTATTTTTCTACTAAATATCTTGACTCTGTGTTAAAGTATATGTATGGTGAGATATTGTAAATATTTGTGGTTTAAAAATGTGGTCTTCTACTTTGCAAGTAATTTGCTTAAGAAACTTGACTAAAGTCTTATGAGGATAAGGTCAGGTCTTATTCACCATAATATTTGTTGAGTGTGGCAGAACCTGGTGTCATTTAATGCTCAAGAATGATGTCTGTTGAATAAGTGAATGAATGAATGAGCATGTGTTGTGTTTCACCAAAGTGTAATGAAGTCTTGAGTTCAAGTAGCACGTTATCCTCTACAAATCTCTAGTGGTTCTCATTTATTTATGCAACAACCACATAAGACAAATATTGCAACCCCTATTTAACAGATATAGAGATGGACAGCATCTTTCTAGGTATATCAGATCAGATCAGATCAGTCACTCAGTCGTGTCCAACTCTTTGCCACCCCATGAACTGCAGCACGCCAGGCCTCCCTATCCATCACCAGCTCTCGGAGGTCACTCAGACTCACATCCATCGAGTCAGTGATGCCATCCAGCCATCTCATCCTCTGTCGTCCCCTTCTCCTCCTGCCCTCAATCCCTCCCAGCATCAGAGTCTTCTCCAATGAGTCAACTCTTCACATGAGGTGGCCAAAATACTGGAGTTTCAGCTTTAGCATCATTCCTTCCAAAGAAATCCCAGGGCTGATCTCCTTCAGAATGGATCTCCTTGGATCTCCTTGCAGTCCAAGGGACTCTCAAGAGTCTTCTCCAACACCACAGTTCAAAACCATCAATTCTTCGGTGCTCAGCCTTCTTCACAGTCCAGCTCTCACATCCATACATGACCACAGGAAAGACCATAGCCTTGACTAGGCGAACCTTGGTTGGCAAAGTGATGTCTCTGCTTTTGAATATGCTATCTAGGTTGGTCATAACTTTCCTTCCAAGGAGTATGTTAGGTATAAATAAAAGTGAAACTGGGATCCAGATTTTGATGAAATAAAAACTTTTCTTTCATCAGCTGCCTCTTTATACAATGTCACCCACTCTGGTAGGGTAGGTACACAGAATACTTTGCAACTTGCAAAGCCTCTTAGCCCTCTTGGTCTCTTCACCAAGCATCCAAAATAGGAGCAATTATCACAAGATTGTAGATGAGGTTATTAAGCCTAAACCACATGACTACTAACAGGAAAAGCCTAACTGGACCCCAGATTTTCTAACATTAAATTCAGTTTGTTTCTACTTTATAGCAGATTACACCCCTCCCCTGTCTGACCACTGCCTTATTTCACTGTCAGACACAAGTCCATCATCTTTTATAGCTCCCTGAGTACATTACTATTCATACCTGTCTGGGTGGCCAAGATATGCTATGGACTTGTTCATTTATCACGTCTTCCTCCCATTTATCATTCTAACCAGTTTCCTATTATTGCCCTATTACCTCCCTTGATACAGAAGCAGAGTTTTCTCCTTTATGTACCTAATTCTATCCTCTTAAGTAGATGAGGCCCAACAGCTGACTGCCCAGACACTGAACTGGTCAGTTTTCGGATGCCCCTTATTTCTAACAGGAATCTAGAAATGAATGGACGAGAGTGTTTTGCTATTTGTTTGGTGTAAAGTATTATGCATTTAAGGTGAGTAGCTGCTTGGGGGGACTGATAAAAAATAATTGATATTCCCAAAACAAAATAAAGGGGAAAAGTAGCATTAACAAACAGTTTTCTTTTCTTATATAATTAATCTTTAAACCAGGTAGATGTTAATAAGGTGGTGAAAACCTGGCCATTTGGAGAATACATTCATCACTTTGGGCATCTACTTCACACACACACACACACACACACACACACACACACACACACACACACACACCCCTCCCTTTTATTTTTCCTTACAGTAAAACAAACTGCTCACCAGCCATTTAAGATTATTTTTTTCAGGGCTCATTTTTAAGAGATTCTGTTTAAAGGGTTTGGATACATGTACTTCTTCAATTTGATCTTAAACTCAGGTCTCAGTAATATGAGAATATAGGATTTGGGGCATCTACCCCCACTACACCTTTAGAAAATTACTTTGAAACATTTGGAAATTTTGCATCGGTGGGTGGATGGGGGTGGGTGGGAGCAGTTTTATTATGCACGTCCTTTTATGGGTTGTGGCCAGATATTTTCAATGTGCTATTATCCTAGTTTTATGGAGTTCTTGGACCCTGTTGGTATAAACATCTGGGAATAAGTGGTTGAGTGCAAGCTGTATGCTGTTGTGCCTGTGAAGAAATACATTTGTGTTACATTTAAATTTTAATGAATTATTCACAAGGGAAGTAATAACTTAAGTGTACTAACTACGCATAAGCCAAAATGAGGGATTTTTTTTTTTTAAAGATTTTCTACTGGCTAATATACAAATGTTTCTTTGGGTATTATCTATGTGCATATAATCAAATCATACAGATTCTTGTCTTCACAAATGCCAGGTCTACCTGGAGCTTTGGAGAAGGAGACTAATTAGTGAACGAGGAAAGATTCTGCCATTTATGTCCTTTCAGTGGGTAGACTGGGATGGAACTTGAAATTGAATTTCATGGTACTCACTCTTTGAGGGGAGAAAATCAATACGTCTATGATCAGTTCCTCTTTTGAAAATCTTCCTGATTCTGTTCTGTCTCAGACTTCAGTACTTTAATTACATAACTCTGAGAATGTTGTTAGTACTGAGTCCTTTTTTTTCCTTTTAGCTTTGCTTTCTCCCTCTCCTCCTCTACCTTTTTCTTTTCTCAAACTCTCTGTGGAAAGCTCTCATATGTCTCAGCTTGTAGGGACTGAAACCAGAGTCTCCCAGGTCCCTGCTGAGTTCCACATAGTCCACCAGTGTGAGTTCCAGCTCTGCCAACCAGCCTTATTTCTGAGTTGAATGTGAGCAGTGATCCTTTTCCTGGAGGCAGGATAATCCCTCTGGTCCCAGCTGCACTAATTGCCCGAGGAACAGTACTCTCCACGTTTGCACTTTGCCTGGGATAGGCTGTCTAGAAGCCTGTGAGGATGGGGCTGGAAGAAAGAGCTCTCCTCTCCCTGGTGGCTGCAGCTGTAACTGGGAGCTCTCATCACCCAACAGGTCCCAGGGTAACAGCAGTTCAGATGCTTGCGGCAGAATTGAGTCTGGGCTGTATCCACTTTTGATTTTGCTCTTCAGATTAAAATTGATTCACGACTGAGGAAAGCAAGGAATGGCAGAGAGGGATAAAAGAGGGGGCAAGGGGAGAGAAAGGAAAGGAGGGGAACACACGTGCATGTTCAAAACCCTAACAGGATTGGGTGAGAGCCATCAAGTACCTGGTCCGCTGCAATCGTAAAGTCTGCTTTCACCATCAGCGGTGGGGTTTGGCATCTGGAAGTGATTTCAGTCTGTGATTACCTTTGGACGGCAACGCTTGTTGGTTCTTTACTAACAAGCAAGCACAGACCCAGAGCAAGCCTTTCATGCTAACAAGCAAACAAGCCATCAGGCTGCAGATTTCAAAACCAGAGGCAGGAGGCAGATGTGAAGTGGGTCAAAATTCTGCGGCTCCTCAGAGAAAAAAAAAGTTGAGAGAGAAAGGGGGAAAAAGTGCCTTTGTCCTCCTTAGCCCCTTCCCAAAGCACATGGAAAAGTCAACAGTTATTTCATAGATCATGTGTCCACCCATGTATTTCAAAACTTTTGGAATGCAACGAACACTGCCTGGGGCAAGCAGTAAAAGACACTCTGCTCAAGTCCAGATTATAACTTTGGTAAACACAGTGTCTGTGGGCCATCTTCCATCTGAGACACTCGGGGCCTTGAACACAAGTGACAAGATATTTTCTTTCTCTGTGTGGATTCACTCAGAAATCACCCATTCAAAATGCAGGCAAAGATTACAGAGGCGAAATGTGAAAATTCAACTCCTCTTCTCCCAATCTATAATGTTTTGTCTCCTAAAATTTCTGCAGTAACCTATTCTTGTGATGTTGTACTTTTTTTTTAATGCTGTATTTTGATGCCGACTACCAGCATCAGACATCTAAAGACTGTGATTATAACTTACACCTATTGGTGTCATAAAAAACTGCCATGGGTTTTTAGCATTGACTAGATTTTGTTAAATTTTAAAGAGAGCCAAGCCAGGCTTTAAGAGCAGAAAATCTGAAACAAAATACATTAGATTAAAGAATAGCAATGGAATAATAATGATGATAAGCCCCAGGATTTCTTTAGTACACATCACGTGCCAGGCACAGTGCTGGTCTTTATGTGTGTGTGTGTGTGTATTCTGGGCTCAGTTGTGTCTAACTCTTTGAGAACGATGGACTGTAGCCTGCCAAGCTCCTCTGTCCATGAGATTTTCCAGGCAAGAATATTGGAATGAGTTGCCATTTCCTCCTCCAGGAGATCTCCGACCTTTGATTTGGATCGAAATTGCATCTCCTGCATTGGCAAGTGGAGCCCCCTGGGAAGCCCCTTTATATGTATAATTATTTTCATTTAATCCCACCCCAAACCCAATGACATGAATTCTGTTATTACCCCTCTGTCCCTAGATGAGGAAATGGAGCTTCAAGGAAGTTACTTGCCCAGAGTCACACAGCTGGTGTAAGGTAGAGCCAGAACTCAAACCCAGAGGGTCACAGGAGAATGTGGAGAAAATACACTGCATGTATGTTTCGGGCTCACTCTGCTCAACAAACTACAGTATAACTCAACTCTCCCCAGGATATGTATTTGGTTTATGTCCATGGCGCAGGTGTATAACTACATCAGTGCTTGCTTTTGTAGGAAGATGGTTGATACAATTATGTGTACTTTCCAACTTATTAAAAGAGATATACCAGAGTTATGTCCAGAAGCATATGACCATTACATCACTGCCTGTACCCCTGTGGGCCCCAAAATAACAAGGCTGGATTAAAACGTCCAAGGATCCTTGCTTTCTGGCATTCGAGCCCTGTGGATTTCCTTCCTCTTGTGTGTGAGATGGATCTGTTTCTAATACATAGGATACAGCACAATTGATGGGCCGTCACTACTGAGATTGGGTCACAAAGACTGGCTCTCTCGCTGGTTGACTTTGAGGGAAGCCCACTACCCTGCTGTGAGAGGCCCTAAGGAGAGACCCACTTGGCTAGCGAATGATGTTTCTGGCCAACAGCCAGGAAATTCGGCTTGGAAGTAGATGCTCTCCCAGTTAAGCTTTGAGAAGCCTCCAGCCCCAGCTTGACATCTTGACTGCAGCCTTGTGAGACCTGAAATCGGAGACACCCAGCTAAGCTGCTCCCAGATTCCCAACAATTAGAAACTCAGATAGTAACTGTTCGTTGCTTTAGATTACTAAGTTTTGGAGTAGTTTTCTCCACGGATAACCATGTTTGCTTACTACAGGTGAAGGGAGGACAGTAAGCCTGCCTCTTGTGAGTAGCCTCTGGGTGAACTAATCGAGAACCTTGGTCCAAGGAATGGGGAACAGAATGTTTTCTTCAGGCCATTTCCTGTCACTGGAACACCAGCCGGCTGGAGCCAGGATGTGGCTTCAGGAGCAGGCTACTGTCTTTGTCAATGGGTGGATGGCTCCGCTTTCTTCCAGCCTACTGATTATATCAGGACTGATTGTGCTGATTAGCCCAGGGGAAAGTGAAATTGAACTAAATTTGTAGCTCTTGAAAAAAGAACCAGGTCTAAGGCAGAGGAACTCTCTCAGCAAATAGAAGCTTAACAGGCCCTCATCCTGCCCTCAGGTGGCTCACGGGCCCTCACACACAGGTGTGAGTCATCCTGGCAAAGGCCTGCAGCCATGTGACCCTTCATGATGTGGAGGCAGCACAAAACAACAGTCTGCCAACCAAAGAACAACCCAAAGGATTAGATTCTTTATTCAGTCTCTTGGGTAACATCCAAGTGGGGAGTTCATTCTTTTCTTTTTAAAGGATTCAAATAATTTTATCATATTTGAAATTCACAACTCCAAGACATTAAAAAATATATATTATTGAGTCCCATTTTATAGGCAACCGAGGTTCATGACATTGTACAGGAGACAGGGATCAAGACCATGCCCATGGAAAAGAAATGCAAAAAAGCAAAATGGCTGTCTGGGGAGGCCTCACAAATAGCTGTGAAAAGAAGAGAAGCGAAAAGCAAAGGAGAAAAAGGAAAGATATAAACATCTGAATGCAGAGTTCCAAAGAATAGCAAGAAGAGATAAAAAAGCCTTCTTCAGTGATCAATGCAAAGAAATAGAGGAAAACAACAGAATGGGAAAGACTAGGATCTCTTCAAGAAAATCAGAGATACCAAAGGAACATTTCATGCAAAGATGGGCTCGATAAAGGACAGAAATGGTATGGACCTAACAGAAGCAGGAGATATTAAGAAGAGGTGGCAAGAATACATAGAAGAACTGTACAAAAAAGAGCTTCACGACCCAGATAATCATGATGGTGTGATCACTGACCTAGAGCCAGACATCCTGGAATGTGAAGTCAAGTGGGCCTTAGAAAGCATCACTAGGAACAAAGCTAGTGGAGGTGATGGAATTCCAGTGGAGCTATTCCAAATCCTGAAAGATGATGCTGTGAAAGTGCTGCACTCAATATGCCAGCAAATTTGGAAAACTCAGCAGTGGCCACAAGATTGGAAAAGGTCAGTTTTCATCCAAATCCCAAAGAAAGGCAATGCCAAAGAATGCTCAAACTACTGCACAATTGCACTCATCTCACACGCTAGTAAAGTAATGCTCAAAATTCTCCAAGCCAGGCTTCAGCAATATGTGAACCGTGAACTTCCTGATGTTCAAGCTGGTTTTAGAAAAGGCAGAGGAACCAGAGATCAAATTGCCAACATCTGCTGGATCATGGAAAAAGCAAGAGAGTTCCAGAAAAACATCTATTTCTGCTTTATTAACTATGCCAAAGCCTTTGACTGTGTGGATCACAATAAACTGTGGAAAATTCTGAAAAAGATGGGAATATCAGACCACCTGATCTGCCTCTTGAGAAATCTGTATGCAGGTCAGGAAGCAACAGTTAGAACTGAACATGGAACAACAGACTGGTTCCAAATAGGAAAAGGAGTACGTCAAGGCTGTATATTGTCACCATGTTTATTTAACTTCTATGCAGAGTACATCATGAGAAACGCTGGACTGGAAGAAACACAAGCTGGAATCAAGATTGCCGGGAGAAATATCAATAACCTCAGATATGCCGATGACACCACCCTTATGGCAGAAAGTGAAGAGGAACTAAAAAGCCTCTTGATGAAAGTGAAAGTGGAGAGTGAAAAGGTTGGCTTAAAGCTCAACATTCAGAAAACGAAGATCATGGCATCTGGTCCCATCACTTCATGGGAAATAGATGGAGAAACAGTGGAAACAGTGTCAGACTTTGTTTTTCTGGGCTCCAAAATCACTGCAGATGGTGACTGCAGCCCTGAAATTCAAAGATGCTTACTCCTTGGAAGGAAAGTTATGACCAACCTAGATAGCATATTCAAAAGCAGAGACATTACTTTGCCAACAAAGGTCCTTCTAGTCAAGGCTATAGTTTTTCCAGTAGTCATGTATGGATGTGAGAGTTGGAGTGTGAAGAAAGCTGAGTGCCAAAGAATTGATGCTTTTGAACTGTGGTGTTGGAGAATACTCTTGAGAGTCCCTTGGACTGCAAGAAGATCCGATCAGTCCTAGGTGTTCTTTTGAAGGAATGATGCTAAAGCTGAAACTCCAATACTTTGGCTACCTCATGCAAAGAGTTCTCATTGGAAAAGACCCTGATGCTGGGAGGGATTGGGGGCAGGAGGAGAAGGGGTTGACAGAGAATGAGATGGCTGTATGGCATCACTGACTCAATGGACATGAGTTTGGGTAAACTCAGGCAGTTGGTGATGGACAGGGAGGCCTGGCGTGCTGCAATTCATGGGGTCACAAAGAGTCGGACCCGACTGAGCGACTGAACTGAACTGAACTGAGGGAGGAGATCGTGGTGGGAAATGCCGGTGGAGGAAAGCCAGGCAGCCATGGAAGCAAGGCGATACTGCTAAGTCACAGGTAGTGGGTGGAACCATCACCATAGCCTCTCTCTCTCCCCACATGCCAGCATCAGCAGCTGAACAATAGAGACACTGGCCCATCAAACGTTTGATGCAGTGAACTACACAGTAGAACCCCACTCAGAGTGCTCTTTTAAATGACTGGTGCCCCCAACTACAGAGTAGGACCCCACTCAGGGTGGCCCTTTAAGTGACTGATTTCCTGATCTACAGTGTAGGACCCCAGCCGGGGGCCCCTCTATGTGCTTGATGTGCTGAACAACAGAGAAGGACCCAGGCAAGGGAGCCCTCTAAGTGCCTGAATGGGTGAAGCTATGGAGAAAGACTTGTCAAAGAGGCCTTCTGAGCGCCAGCCACAAGAGGCCTGAGAAAAGACTCGGATAGGGCCATAACTCCTGTGATGGAGGCAGTCCATGTCCCTGCACACTGGTGCTGCTGGGGTCCCTGCAAGCCAAGCAGCTGAGCCACCTTCATGCTCAACTCTTACTTGGGCAGAGCTGCCACAGGGAAAAATAGTCTTGCATCTATGTGCACAGGATCACTTTGGTCGTGTCTGACTCTTTGTGACCCTGTAGACTTGGCCTTCCAGGCTTCTCTGTCAGGAAAGGGAGTTCTCCAGGCAAGAATACTGGCGCATATTGGCCAATACTGGTTGCCATACCCTTCTAGAGCACTATATTTCCTGATGCCGTAGCTGCCAACTCCCTTGAGTACCTGGTGCTGTGAGAACCTCTGCGACCCAAGCAGTTGCACCACCTCCACAAGTGGTCCTTACAGGGGCAAACCCAAGTCTTCCAGGGCAACCTCAGGAACAAACCCCAGGGAACAATCCACATGTAGAGGTGGAAATAAAACCACACTTGAAACCCAGGGGCAGTGTGACTAGGGAAAAAGACCCAAAACCTTCCCACCAGCTGTACAAGCTGCAGATTAAATCCACACGATCAACTAGGCAGACTCTGTGTCTATGGAATATATAAAAGGGCATCAAGAGCTCCCAAAAAAAGAAAATGCACTTGTTCTGATAGCTGTGGACAATAGAGGCAAGAACACACAGAAGCAGGACCAGATTAGAATCTGAGCTGCCCCCACAGCAGGTCCAGAGATCAGCACAGTGTTGGATAGCATCCTAGGGAGGTGAGGTGGACTGCAACTCCCAGCGAGGCAAAGGACTCTGACAGCTGTGACTCAAGAAAAACATTTATTATTCTTATGGTTTGATTTGTTCTGTGCATTCTTTTGGATTTTCTTTCTTTCTTTCTTTTTGTCCTTTTTTCCCCTCTCTGTTGTAGTTGTCGATTTTATTAGCACTGTGAAATCTAATTAAGCTTTTGAGCTTTTTTTTTCTCCTCAGCCACATTTTTTGTTGTTATATAAATCTCTGCTTCTCCATTGGGCTTTTGGCATTTCTTTGGAGTTTTTCTTTTTTTAAAAAAAATTTCTCTTGTTTTATTTTTTAAACCTGTTATTATTTTTTATACATTTATTCCTTTGTTTGCTTTTCCTACTGTTCTTTTCCCCTTCAAGTTAGTCTTTAATGTATATAAATCTTCTTTATCTCCCTGTGTTTAACTTTGCATATCTATTCTTTCTTTATTTTCTTTCTTTTCTTGCCTCTCAACATATTTGTTAGCTTTATTTTCATAGCTTTATTCCCCAATTGGCACCTTGCTTTAATTGTGTTTTCCAGTTTGTGCTTTAGTTAGTTTTGTTCTTAACTGGCAGATATGATTGTTGGTTTCCTTTGTTTGCCAGGTCAATCTGTTGTACTTTATTTTTGTTGGATTGTTTTTATTTTGCTTATGGGTATATATGTTTATGTGTATATTAAGTCACACTTTTTATTTTGCTATAAACCTCTGCCTCTGTATTGGGCTCTTGCAGTTCTGTGGAGTTTTCCTTTTTTCTTTCTTCTTCCTTTTTTTTTCTTTTCTCTTTTTTATAATTTTAATTTTTTTTTAAGTCTGGCAAGGATTTATTGGGAAGCTTATTAGTCACAGTGAATAAAAAGCCATGAACAGAAGAACTGAGACCTCCAAATTCTGCCATTGGGCTTACAACACTAGTTAGAAGCTGATAAACATTAAGGATGCCCCAAAGAGAAGCATATCAAAGTCCCATCTTACCCCAACCAGGATACCCGCAAACACGGAAACAAGCCCATGCTCTCCTCAGACGGCTTACCTGGGCAAGAGGGAAAAAGACCCTCTCAAGCTATAAACCAACATCAGGAGATTCCTGCTCTTCAGGCTATAACATGGGACACTGGTGCATGACAGACAACTCCAAGCTGGGCAATTTGACAAGAATGTTGAAAGATGACAGGGAGAAGGAGCAAGCAAGGACAAGTATTTCTAGTTGGAGACCCTCCTGATGGTTAAGGCAAACACAATGCTGAGGCTTCAGAAAGTTTACTGCAGCCCAGGAATAGTTTCCATTTTAAAAACAAGTCACAGAATAATCCTGCCACAAAGCAACAAGACACTGGGGATGTCAGGCATTATCTGGGAAGGCAGACATTATCCAAGGCTTCCAGATACTGACCAGCCCAAGACCCAGTTTCTGTAGGGCCCCAGAGAACCACGATTGTCCCTTGGTACCTACACAGTCCTTCCTGGGGGTGTAGTGTCTTCCATAGACCAGATTTCTGCAGCAAGCCCCAAAGACAAAGCTTGAAAGAGGCTGTGGCAGCCAACTCTCTTTGGAGCCCCATCTCTCTTTGTCCTTCCCAGCAGGATGTCATACTTTTCACCAACACAATGCCTCTGTGGGAGTCTTTGCCAGCCCTTAGGAAATAAAGTGTGTCTGTGGGGTAACCTGATAGACCCTGTGGTTGGCTGGATTGACTGATGCTCCATAATCGCAGATGGTCACCTCATGTTGGCGAATCTCAGTCCATTCTCCTCTTGGGCCAATATAAAAGACCTTTGTGGTATCAGCTCCAAAGTTTTTTGAAATATGAATTGAGAGAGGATAGACATTTGGAAAATGAGACATTTTGGTAGCATACTCTAATTCCCCTGTAAGATCTGGGTTCAGACTAAAGGTCTGATCTAGCTCCCTGTCTGTATCATCAAAGGACATCTGTGGAATGTTCTTATACGGTCTCATCTCAGAGGGGAGTGAGTCATCATCTTCTCCCATAATGATGCCTTTGAGCTTGACATTACCTGTAAATGGAATATTAAACAGAAGCTGTTCATCTGCATCATTTTCAACAAACTTGGAGCCATCTGTCCGCTCCTCCCGCAGCTTGAGGGCGAGGAGGCCCTGCCCTCTCAGCTCTCATTGAGGCACTGCAGCCACTCCAGGTCGATGCGCAGGTACAGGCCCTAGGCTAGGCTGCGCTGCTCTGGTGGCTCCTCCCATTCGGCACCTCCCGTTTGGCGGCGCAGCGGCACCGGCCGTGGCTGTGGCAGTGGGACATGGTGACACCACCGCCCATGTGTTCTCTTGGCCCTGCTGCTGCCACTGCTGCTCCCCACCATTCGCTTTTTGCTCTGACCTAATTTTAATTTTTTAAACCTATTATATTTTTTTCTCCATTATTCATTTGCCTTTCCTACTGTTCTTTTCCCCTTGCAGTTAATCTTTAATGGATATAAATCTTCTTCATCTACCTCTGTTTAACTTTGCACATCTATTCTTTCTTTCTTTCCATTCCTCTCAACATATGTGTTAGTTTTGTTTTCATTGCTTTATTCCCCACTTGGCACTTTGCTTTAGTTTTGTTTTCCAGTTTGTGCTTTAGTTAGTTTTGTTCTTAACTGGTAAATAAAATTTTTGATTTCCTTTGTTCACCAGATCAATCTATTGTACTTTATTTTTGTTCAGCTGTTTAGACTTTGCTTATGGGTGTATATGTATATGTGTATATTCCATCATTTTAATTATTATTTGCTTGATTTTGTAACTGTCATTTGTCTGAGGTTCATCTTTGGTGTATTGTTTTGGGGTATTTGTTTTAATCTCACTTAATACCATAACAAACCACTTGTGGAATTTTCCTTCCTGACCAGAGGTCAAGCCCTGAGCCTTTGGAGTGGGAGCACTGACTCCAAGACCCTAGACTCCCAGAGAACTAACCCTAGAGAGTATCAAATAGTGAGAACTCACACACAGGAAACCACTTGAATACAAGGCCCAGCATCACCCAACCACCAGAAGCACCCTGTGCAGGACACCTCATCCAAAGAACAAACAAAACAAAAATACAAACCCAATAACCAGCAGACAGGATTACCACCTCATTCAGCCTTGCCCATCAGAGGAAAAACAAATAAACAAACAACAACAACAAAAAACTCAGCACAAATCTCACCCTGTATAAAGCTTAAACAAATCACTGGACCAACCTTAGGAGGGCAGAAACCAAAAAGAAGAAATAATTCAACTTTGAAGGCTGGAAAAAGGAGACCTCAAACACAATAAGTTAAAAAAAAAATAATGAAAAGACAGAGAAATACTACAGAAATTAAGGAGCAAACCAGAAACACACAAGTCCAAATAAATGAAGAGGAAATAGGCAAGCTACCTGAAAAAGAATTCAGAATAATGATAGTAAAGATGATCAAAAACCTTGAAAACAAAATGGAAAAAATGCAAGAATCAATTAACAAAGACCTATAAGAATTAAAGAATAAACATGCAGAGGCAAACAACACAATTACTGAAATTAAAAATACTCTAGAAGGAATCAATACCAGAATATCTGAAGCAGAAGAACGAATCAATGAGCTGGAAGATAAAATTGTGGAAATAACTTCTGAAGAGTAGAATAAAGTAAAAAGATGAAAAGAACTGAGGATAGTCTCAGAGACCTCTGGGACAATATCAAATGCACCAACGTTTGAATTGTAGGGGTCCCAGAAGAAGAAGAGAAAAAGAAAGGGTATGAGAAAATTTTTGAAGAGATTATAGCTGAAAATTTCCCCAACATAGAAAAGGAAATGGTCAATCAAGTCCAAGAGGTACAAAGAGTCCCATACAGGATAAAACCCAAGGAGAAACATGCCAAGACACATATTAATCAAACTAACAAAGACTAAACACAAAGAGAGAATATTAAAAGCAGCAAGGGAGAAGCAACAAGTAACATACAATGGAAACCCCATATGCTTAACAACTGATCTTTCAGCAGAAACTCTGCAGGCCAGAAGGGAATGGTAGGATATATTTAAAGTACTGAAAGGGAAAAATCTACAACCAAGATTGCTGTACCCAGCAAGGATCACATTCAAAATTGATGGAGAAATAAAAAGCTTCTCAGACAAGCAGAAAATAAGAGAATTCAGTATCACCAAACAAGCTTCACAACAAATGTTAAAGGGACTTACATAGTCAAGAAATACAAGAAAAGAAAAAAGATCTACAAAATCAACCCCAAATAATTAAGAAAATGGCAATAGGAACATATATATCAATAATTACTTTAAATGTAAATGGACTAAATGCACCAAGGAAAAGACACAGACTAGCTGAATGGATAAAAAAACAAGACCCATATATATGCAGTCTACAAGAAACCCACTTCAGACCTAAAGACGCATATAGACTGAAAGTGAGAGGATGGAAAAATATATTCCATGCAAATAGGAAGCAAAATAAAGGTGGACCTAGAGCCAGACATCCTGGAATGTGAAGTCAAGTGGGCCTTAGAAAGCATCACTATGAACAAAGCTAGTGGAGGTGATGGAATTCAGTGGAGCTATTCCAAGTCCTGAATGATGATGCTGTGAAAGTGCTGCACTCAATATGCCAGCAAATTTGGAAAACTCAGCAGTGGCCACAAGATTGGAAAAGGTCAGTTTTCATCCCAATCCCAAAGAAAGGCAATACCAAAGAATGCTCAAACTACTGCACAATTGCACTCATCTCACACGCTAGTAAAGTAATGCTCAAAATTCTCCAAGCCAGGCTTCAGCAATATGTGAACCGTGAACTTCCTGATGTTCAAGCTGGATTTAGAAAAGGCAGAGGAACCAGAGATCAAATTGCCAACATCCACTGGATCATGGAAAAAGCAAGAGAGTTCCAGAAAAACATCTATTTCTGCTTTATTGACTATGCCAAAGCCTTTGACTGTGTGGATCACAATAAACTGTGGAAAATTCTGAGAGAGATGGGAATACCAGACCACCTGATCTGCCTCTTGAGAAATCTGTATGCAGGTCAGGAAGCAACAGTTAGAACTGGTCATGGAACAACAGACTGGTTCCAAATAGGAAAAGGAGTACGTCAAGGCTGCATATTGTCACCATGTTTATCTAACTTATATGCAGAGCACATCATGAGAAATGCTGGACTGGAGGAAACACAAGCTGGAATCAAGATTGCCAGGAGAAATATCAATAACCTCAGATATGCAGATGATACCACCCTTATGGCAGAAAGTGAAGAGGAACTAAAAAGCCTCTTGATGAAAGTGAAAGTGGAGAGTGAAAAGGTTGGCTTAAAGCTCAACATTCAGAAAACGAAGATCATGGCATCTGGTCCCATCACTACATGGGAAATAGATGGAGAAACAGTGGAAACAGTGTCAGACTTTCTTTTTCTGGGCTCCAAAATCACTGCAGATGGTGACTGCAGCCATGAAATTAAAAGACGCTTACTCCTTGGAAGGAAAGTTATGACCAACCTAGATAGCATATTCAAAAGCAGAGACATCACTTTGCCAACAAAGGTCCTTGTAGTCAAGGCTATGGTCTTTCCTGTGGTCATGTATGGATGTGAGAGCTGGACTGTGAAGAAGGCTGAGCGCCAAAGAATTGATGCTTTTGAACTGTGGTGTTGGAGAAGACTCTTGAGAGTCCCTTGGACTGCAAGGAGATCCAACCGGTCCATTCTGAAGGAGATCAGCCCTGGGATTTCTTTGGAAGGAATGATGCTCAAGCTGAAACTCCAGTATTTTGGCCACCTCATGCGAAGAGTTGAGTCATTGGAGAAGACTCTGATGCTGGGAGGGATTGAGGGCAGGAGGAGAAGGGGACGACAGAGGATGAGATGGCTGGATGGCATCACTGACTCGATGGATGTGAGTCTGAGTGACCTCCGAGTGCTGGTGATGGATAGGGAGGCCTGGCGTGCTGCAGTTCATGGGGTCGCAAAGAGTCGGACACGACTGAGCGACTGATCTGATCTGATCTGAGCAACCCTTATATCAGACAAAATAGATCTTAAAATAAAGAAGACTACAAGATATAAGGAAGAACACTATATAATGATCTAGGGATCAATCCAAGAGGAAGATACAACAATTGTAAATATCTATGCACCCAACATAGGAGCACCTCAATACATAAGACAAACACAGCAGCTGCTACAGCTAAGTCACTTCAGTCATGTCCTATCCTGTGTTACCCCATAGATGGCAGCCCACCGGGCTCCGCCATCCCTGGAATTCTCCAGGCAAGAACACTGGAGTGGGCTGCCATTTCCTTCTCCAATGCATGAAAGTGAAAAGTGAAAGTGAAGTTGCTCAGTCGTGTCCGACTCTTAGCGACCCCATGGACTGGAGCCTACCAGGCTCCTCTGTCCATGGGATTTTCCAGGCAAGAGTACTGGAGTGGGTTGCCATTGCCTTCTCTGAAGACAAACACTAACAGACATAAAAGGAGAAATTGACAGTAACACAATAATAGTAGACTTAAACACCCCACTCACACCAATAGACAGATCATCAAATCAGAAAACTAATAAGGAAACACAAGTCTTAAATGATACATTAGATGAGATGGATCACATTTATATCTTCAGGACATTCTATCCAAATGCAAAAGAGTGCACCTTCTTCTCAAGTGCACATGGAACATTCTCCAGGATAGACCACATCTTGGGTCACAAATCAAACCTCAGAAAATTTAAGAAAATTGAAATCATTATTAAGCATCTTCTCTGACCACAACACTATAAGACTAGATATCAATTACAAGGGAAAAAAAAAAAACCTGTAAGAAACACAAACACATGGAGATTAAACAACATGTGTCTAAATAACCAACAAGTTACTGAGAAAATCAAAAGGGAAATCAAAAAATTTCTAGAAACAAATGACAATGAAAGCATGGCAACTCAATACCTATGGGATGCAGCAAAAGCAGTTCTAAGAAGGAAGTTTATAGCAATACAATCCTACCTCAAGAAACAAGAAAAATGTCGAATAGACAACCTAACTTTCCACCTAAAGCAACTGGAAAAAGGAGAACAAAAAATCACAAACTTAGTAGAAGGAAAGAAATCATAAAGATCCAAGCAGAAATAAATGAAAAAGAAATGAAAGAAATAATAGTAAAGATTAATAAAACTAAAAGCTGGTTCTTTGAGAAGATAAACAAAATTGACAAAACTTTAGCCAGACTCATCAAGAAAATAAGAGAAGAATCAAATCAACAAAATTAGAAATGAAAAAGGAGAGGTTACAACAGACAATGCAGAAATGCAAAGGATTATAAGAGACTATTATGAACAACTATATGGGAATAAAATGGATAACCTGGAAGAAATGGACAGTCTTAGAAAAGTTCAATCTTCCAAGACTGAACCAGGAAGAAATAGAAATTGTGAATAACCCAATTACAAGCACTGAAATTGAAGTTGTGATAAAAAAAAATCTCCCAAAAAACAAAAGCCCAGGACCAGATGGCTTCACAGGAGAATTCTATCAAACATTTAGAGAAGAGTTAATGCCTATTATTCTGAAACTCTTTCAAAAAATTGCAGAGGAAGGAACACTTCTGAACTCATTCTATGAGGCCACTATCACTCTGATATCAAAGCCAGACAATGACAACACAAAAAAGAGAATACAGGCAAATATCACTGATGAACATAGATGCAAAAATCCTCAACAAAATGTTAGCAAACAGAATTCAGCAACACATCAAAAAGCTCATACACCATGATCAAGTTGGGTTTATTCCAGGGAGGAGAAGGGGAGGACAGAGGATGAGATGGCTGGATGGCATCACTGACTCGATGAATGTGAGTCTGAGTGACCTCTGGGAGTTGGTGATGGACAGGGAGGCCTGGCGTGCTGCAGTTCATGGGGTCGCGAAGAGTCGGACATGACTGAACGACTGATCTGATCTGAAGGATTCTTCAATATACAGAAATCAATCAATGTGATACACCATATTAACAAACTGAAAGATAAAAACCATATGATCATCTCAATAGATGCAGAAAAAGCCTTCAACAAATTTCAGCACCCATTTATGATTAAAATTCTTCAAAAAGTGGGCATGAAAGGAACCTACCTCAACATAGTAAAGGCCATATATGATAAGCCTACAGCAAACACTATTCTCAGTGGTGAAAAACTGAAAGCATTCCCCCTAAGATCAGGAACAAGACAAAGGTGTCCACTTTCACCACTATTATTCCACATAGTTCTGGAAGTCCTAGCTATAGCAATCAGAGAAGAAAAAGAAATAAAAGGAATCCCGGTCAGAAAAGAAGAAATAAAGCTCTCACTGTTTGCAGATGACATGATACTGTACATAGAAAACCCTAAAGATAGTATCAGAAAATTACTAGAGCTATTCAGTGAATGTATCAAAGTTGCAGGATACAAAATCAATACACAGAAATCATTTGCATTTCTGTATACCAACAATGAAAATTCAGAATGAGAAGTTGAGAAATCAATCCCATTCACCCAAAAGAATGGCAACAAAAAATTAAATGCAACAAATGAATTTAACAAATTTAATGCAACAAAAAGAATTAAATATCTAGGAATAAACTTACCTAAGGAGACAAAAGAACTGTAGACAGACAATTATAAGACACTGATGAAAGAAATCAAAGATGACATAAACAGATGGAGAGATATTCCATGTTCCTGAGTAGGAAGAATCAATATTGTGAAAATGACTGTACTACCAAATACAATCTAAAATTCAGTGCTACCCCTATCAAATAACCAATGGCATTTTTCACAGAACTAGAACAAAAAAATTCACCATTCATATGGAAACACAAAAGACCCCAAATAGCCAAAGCAGTCTTGAGAAAGAAGAATGGAGCTGGAGGAATCAACATTCCTGACTTCAGATTATACTGCCAAGCTACAGTCATCAAGATAGTATGGTACTGGCACAAAAACAGAAACGTAGACCAATGGATCAAGATAGAAAGCCCAGAAATAAGCCCATGCACCTATGGGTGTCTTATTTTTGACAAAGGAGGCAAGAATATACAATGGGACAAAGACAGCCTCTTCAATAAATGGTGCTGGGAAAACTGGACAGCTACATGTCCAGAATGAAATTAGAATACTTCCTAACACTGTACACAAAGATAAACTCAAAATGGGTTAAAGACTGAAATGTAAGACCAGAAACTATAAAACTCTTAGAAGAAAACATAGGCAGAACACTTGATGACATAAATCAAAGCAAGAACGTTTATGACCCACCTCCTAGAGTAATGGAAATAAAAACAGAAGTAAACAAGTGGGTCCTGATTAAACTTAAAAGCTTTTGCACAGCAAAGGAAACTCTAAACAAGGTGAAAAGACAACCCTCAGAATGGGAGAAAATAATAGCAAATGACTGACAAAGGATTAATTTCCAAAATATACAAACAGCTCATGCAACTCAATACCAGAAAAACAAACAACCCAATCAAAAAGTGGGAAAAAGACCTAAATAGACATTTCTCCAAAGAAGATATACAGATGGCTAACAAACACATGAAAGATGCTCAACATCACTCATTATTAGAGAAATGCACATCAAAACTACAATGAGATATCACCTCACACCAGTCAGAATGGCCATCATCAAAAAGTCTATAGACAATAAATGCTGGAGAGGGTGTGTAGGAAAAGGGAACACTCTTGCACTGTTGGTGGGAATGTAAATTGATACAGCCACTATGGAAGATGGTGTGGAGATTCCTTAAAAAACTAGGAATAAAACCACCATAGGATCCAGCAATCCCACTCCTAGGCATATACTCTGAGAAAACCAAAATGGAAAAAGACACACATATCCCATTGTTCATTGCAGCACTATTTACAATAGCTAGAACATGGAAGCAACCTAGATGTCCATCGACAGATGAATGGATCAAGAAGTTGTGGTACATATATACAATGGAATATACTCAGCCATAAATGGAACACATTTGAGTCAGTCCTAATGAGGTGAATTAACCTAGAATCTATCATACAGAGTGAAGTAAGTCAGAAAGAGATAAATCTTGTATTGTAATGCATATATATGGAATCTAGAAAAATGGTACTGAAGAATTTATTTACAGGACAGCAGTAGAGAAACAGACATAGAGAGTAGACTTATGGACATGGGGAGAGGTGAGGAGAGGGTGAGATGTATGGAGAGAATGACATGGAAACTTACATTACCATATGTCAAATGGATAGCCAATGGGAATTTGCTGTATGTCTCAGGAAACTCAAACAGGGGCTCTGTATCAACCTGGAGGGGTGGGGTGGGGAGGGAGATGGGAGGGAGGTTCAAAAGGAAGGGGATATATGTATACCTATGGCTGATTCATGTTGCAGTTTGACAGAAAACAAAATTCTGTAAAGCAATTATCTTTCAGTAAAAAAATAAAATAATAGCTTGCATCTGCTCATCCCAAATTCCCAATCCATCTCTCTCTGTTGGCAACTATGGGCATGTTCTCTATGCCTGTGAGTCTGTTTCTATTTTGTACATGAGTTCATTTGTACCATGTTTTAAATTCCATGTATGTGATGTCACATTGTATTTGTCTTTCTCTGACTTACTTCACTTAGTATGATAATCTCTAGGTCCATGTTGCTGCAAATAGCATCTGTTGACGGGCACTAACGTTGTTTTCTTGTTTTTTGACTATTGTAAATAGTCCTGCTGTGAACATAGGACCACATGTATGTTTTCAAATTACAGTTTTGTTTATATATATATATATGTCCAGGAGTTGGACTGCTAGATCATATATCAATTCAAGTTTCAGTTTTTTGAGGAACCTCCATAATGTTTTCCATAGTGGCTGAAGGAGTCCATTCTTAATGCACAGCAAAACATCTTTAGAATCGCCTCTCTCAGTTTCAGCCACTCTCAAATTCCTCCTCACTACTGGCAGCTGCTCCTCCTCTGCTGCTGCTGCTGCTGCTGCTAAGTCGCTTCAGTCGTGTCCGACTCTGTGCGACCCCACAGACGGCAGCCCACCAGGCTCCCCCGTCCCTGGGATTCTCCAGGCAAGAACACTGGAGTGGGTTACCATTTCCTTCTCCAATGCATGAAAGTGAAAAGTGAAAGTGAAGTCGCTCAGTCATGTCCGACTCTTAGCGACCCCATGGACTGGAGCCCACCAGGCTCCTCCGTCCATGGGATTCTCCAGGCAAAAGTACTGGGGTGGGGTGCCATTGCCTTCCCCGTGCTCCTCCTCATTCCCTCTCAACTCCCAATTTAGGACTTTTTTTTGTTTTTGTTTTTTAAAAACTTAAATATTTTCTTTAAAAAAAAATTTATTTATTTACTTTGGCTGCACTGGGTCTTCACTGCTGCTTCCAAACTGTCTCTAGCTGTGGCCCTTGGGAGCTGCTCTCTAGTTGACGTGTGCAGGCTTCTCATTGCGGTGGCTTCTCTTGTTGCAGAGCACAGGCTCTAGAGCACACGGGCTCAGGAGTTGCAGCTCCCAGGCTCCAGAGTGCAGACTTAGTAGTTGTGGCTCAGAGGCTCAGCTGCCTCACGGCATGTGAGATCTTCCAGGACCAGGGATGGAACCCATGTCCCCTGCATTGGCAGTGGGTTCACCACTGGACCACCAAGGGAGGTCCTTAGGACTTTTTAAAACCAGCTTTTTACCATGCCCCTCCTCTTCATTCTTGTTTCTTTCTGATGGACATCTTCTTGTCCACAAGCACATGCTGGCAGGCGGGTAGGGCCACACTGCCTGTGGATTGTTCTGTTTGGCTTCTACAATTCAAATTTGGTTTAATTTGAGAAATGGTTAGATCTGACCACAAGGGGGCTCCCCTCTGGCCTGGCAGAGTGGAGTCCTGCTTTTGCTTCACAGGCCCCAACTCTCTGCTGCTTCTCCTCCACTGGCCTCGCCACTGCACCCCTGCTCTGCCCTGCCAGCATTTCGGTCTGTGCCTCTTGCTCCAGCTTCACACCCAGCTCCCCACGCTGACTCTGAGGTGGAGGAGAAAGGAGTGTGCCCAGTGGACAAGCCAGGATTTTCTTTAGGGGGCAGAGTGCAGGAAGGGAAAGAGGCAGAGAATATACATAGGATAAAAAAGCTTGTCCCTGTGAACATGTAAAATTGCAAACTCTGATAAATGCTGTGAAGGAAAAAAGCATAGATTCTTGCTCAGTTCCTGCCAACACCAAGATGATGATTGCAAAGCCTGTGTCCTTAACCCCTGAAGCGGCACAGCCTCTGTGGAGGGAGTCCCATGGGCCTGGGCTGAAGGACACATGGGGCCTGCTGCACCTGTGTCAGCACTACTTTGGTGACACAGGGAACCTGGCGAGGGCAGCCTGTGAGCCTTCCCTCTGCAGAGTGTCGTGGCTCTGTTCTGTTTTAAGAAGGAAACCAGGAATGAGCTGATGGGTTTGTTCTGGCAGCAAGATGCGGAGCTCGCTTAGGAAAGGAAGACCAAGGTTTATTATGATTGGGTGAAGCCCTTAATTGCCACTTTGGATGAAGCTTAGTTTTAAAAATTCATATTCTGTAGCCAAAGGGCCTCTCCTCTTACAGAAGTACTATGGCTAATTAATGGCTGGGCATCTTGTAAGAGGCGGCTATTTATTTTTAGTAAAAGCTTCTTGGAATTTTCCTGACTTCTGCCTCCTTCCAGTGCACTTGGCTGCCAGAGGATGTTAACAGGCCTGAGTAGGGCTGAACTTTGCTCACGGCCAATGAGCCTTTTCCCGGGGTTCTTCTTTTTGGGGGAGGGAATGAGCAGGGCTCTGGCTCCTCTCCGGCTGCCCCCAGCTGGTGGCCCAGCTGCTGAGGCAAGAGCCAGAACCGAGTGGTAGTTCCTCAGGCTCCCCTCTGGAGATGGTGAGCTTTCCCTTCCCTGGCTTAGATGCCAAGAAGGGCGTAGAGAAGTCCATCAGCCCAGTGATGAGGGGCTGAGGAGTCAGGCAAGGCTCTGAGGTATACAGATATCCCTGGCTATCTCACCGTTGTCCATCCGGGTTCACTCCTTACCCCCCTCTTCCAGCTCAGGACCCGACAAGGCTCACCTGTGTGGACCGACCACAGCTCCCCCGCTCCCTGGCTTTCTGCCTTCCCTGGGGTTTGGCCCGTGTGGAGCACCAGCGGGAGATGGAGGTGGGTGTGTCATCCCCTGGCCCGTGCCATGCGGCTACAGCTCAGGAGAGCCTCTTCACACAGCTTGCTCCGTTCAGATTCTGGAAGCCAGGTTCAGCTCCTCTTCAGAGCAGGGGCAGTAATGGAGCCCCACCTCGGCTAGCCCATTGCTGCCCACACCTTGGCAAAGAGTTTGCTTACTCAACCCTCCATTAACCTGGTTTGAGAGTGCCCTCTGTTTCCTGCAAGAACATGGACTGATAACCAGATCTTCCAGAATCGCCTTTCCTGGGGAGCAGTGAGAGAGTCAGCCAGGACTGGGGCCTGAACTGCCGTGTGCAGACAAGGCCTTGTGCAGGCCTGTGATTTTTGCCCTCCTTCCCCTTCAGCCTTTCTCTCATGATGCAGAAGGAGCCCCTGGAGGACTTGGGCCTCACGAGAAAAAGGCTGAAGGGAAAGGAGGGCAAAATCACAGGCCTGCACAAGGCCTTGTCTTCTTCCATCTTCTTGGATGGCTCTCTGTCACTTGTCTAGCTTCTGGCAAATTAGGAGACAACAGCAAAAACATATGGATTCTCAAAGAACTGGCCTGTGTGTTTAAACCATGTTCAAATGCAGGTTTATTCCAGGCCTGAAGGGTTTGGGCTCACTGGAAGGTTTTGGATTTCAAGGCAGAAGGCTCTGGAGGGTAACATGAGTAGATGGAACAAGGAGAAGGTTAGCAAGGAGAAGCAAGGGGAAGGTTTTTACTTTGGCATTGCATACCCTTGAGTCCTTAAAGAGTAGATTTTGGTATCCTTTCCTTCTGATAAGTAGCCATTGTCATGTGAGGCTGTCACACATGGGCCTTATGTTAGTTTTTTCTGAGATGTAAAGCACTCTTTCCTATTTTTCTCTCACGTGCTGTGTTGTGCTTAGTTGCTTAGTCATGTCCAACTCTTTACGACCCCACGGACTGTAGGCCACCAGGCTCCTCTGTCCACGGGGATTCTCCAGGCAAGAATACTGGAGTGGGTTGCCATGCCCTCCTCCTCCAGGGAATCTTCCCAACCCAGGTATTGAACCCAGGTCTCCTGCATTGTAGGCAGATTCTTTACCATCTGAGCCACCATAATTCTTAGAAAGAAGCACAGGGACACATATATACATGACATTTTAAGGGCCTTTGATGTGTAGTAAATCCTTGCCTTCTTAGTTCAATAAAGACAACTTTAAAGTAAGATGTTATAGGAATGAAATTTTTGTCCAACCCAATACTTCAAAGAATCATGTACAAAGGCCCTGAGGTGAGGCTAGAGGGTCAGAGGCAAAATAAATAGAAACAGATGCATTTAAAATTACTGGTTTCACAAACTCTTCCAGAAAATAGAAGAGGAATATTTTCCAACCCTTTTTATTAAGTCAGTATTACCCTGATCCCTGAACTAGACAAGAGCATCACAAGAAAACTACTGAACCAAAACCCTCATAAACATATATGTAAAAATCCTTAACAAAATACTGGTAAATCAAATTCAGTAATATATAAAAATAAATCAGGACTGTCAATGAAGGGAGATTTATCAAAGAAGTACAAGATTACTTCAACAGCTGAAAATCAGTCAGTGTAATTCACCATATCAGTAAGCTCAAAAAGAAAAATCATATTATTATGTGAAACAATGCAGGGGGTGAGGGGGGAGCATTTTATGAAGTCCAAAATCTATTCATAATGGAAACTTTATATAGGCTTGCAATGGAAGGAGATGTATATACAGGGGGCACAGTGGTAAAGAATCCACCTGCCAATGCAGGAGACAGGGGTTCAATCCCTGGGTCAAGAAGATTTCCCTGGAGAAGGAAATGGCAACTCACTCCAATGTTCTTGCTGGGATAATCCCATGGACAAGAGGAGCCTGGAGGATTACAATCCATGGGGTCACAAAGGTTCGGACATGACTGAGCGACTGAGCACACCCAAACCTGAAATAGTGAATCAGCAAAAGGCTATAGTTAATGCAATACTTAGTGAGAAATTCTGAATGTTTTACCTCAAAGGCTGGGAACAAAGTGGAGATGTCTGGTCTCATCACTTACAGTCAACGTTGTCCTGGTGGTTCTAGCCAGTAGTAAGGGAAGAAAAATAAATAAGAGAGCCATATATCTTGGAAAGGAAAAAGGAAAACTATCTTTATTAGCAAATAACATAATTATCTTCATAGAAAATCCCAAGAAATCATAACAATTACTGAACTGCTATGTGAATTTAGTGAGTTGAGACAACACAAAGTCAATATAAAAGGTGAATTATATTTCTCCATCTTATCAATGAGCAATTGGAAATTGAAGCAAAAAATATAATTTCTGATAGCATGAAAATGAAATGCTCAAAGATAAATTCAACAAACTATAATACCCGTACATTGCCAAGAAAAATCAGAGAACTGTAGAGATAAATCTATACACTGTGCTTTTGGATTGGAATTCTCAATATTGTTTAAGATATCAGTTCTTCCTCAAATTGATCAACAAATTGAACAAGTCCCACTGAAAATTCCAGGAAGCTGCTCCTTTTTAGAAATTGAAAAGCAGATTCTTAAATTTATATGGAAATGCAAAGACCTAGAATAGCCAAAATAATTTTGAAAAAGACGAACAAAGATGTGGTGTTCATAATATCTGATTTTAAGACTTGATATAAAAATTATGGTAATAAAGGCAGTATGGTATTGGTATAAAAGGGACATGTAATATCAATAGCAATGGCCACAGAATTGGAAAAGGTCAGTTTTCATTCCAATCCCAAAGAAAGGCAATGCCAAAGAATGCTTAAACTACTGCACAATTGCACTCATCTCACACGCTAGGAAAGTAATGCTCAAAATTCTCCAAGCCAGGCTTCAGCAATATGTGAACCATGAACTGCCTGATGTTCAAGCTGGTTTTAGAAAAGGCAGAGGAACCAGAGATCAAATTGCCAACATCCGCTGGATCATGGAAAAAGCAAGAGAGTTCCAGAAAAAACATCTATTTCTGCTTTATTGACTATGCCAAAGCCTTTGACTGTGTGGATCACAATAAACTGTGGACAATTCTGAAAGAGATGGGAATACCAGACCACCTGATCTGCCTCTTGAGAAATTTGTATGCAAGTCAGGAAGCAACAGTTAGAACTGGCCATGGAACAACAGACTGGTTCCAAATAGGAAAAGGAGTACGTCAAGGCTGTATATTGTCACCATGTTTATTTAACTTCTATGCAGAGTACATCATGAGAAACGCTGGACTGGAACAAACACAAGCTGGAATCAAGATTGCCGGGAGAAATATCAATAACCTCAGATATGCAGATGACACCACCCTTATGGCAGAAAGTGAAGAGGAACTAAAAAGCCTCTTGATGAAAGTGAAAGAGGAGAGTGAAAAGTTGGCTTAAAGCTCAACATTCAGAAAACAAAGATCATGGCATCTGGTCCCATCACTTCATGGGAAATAGATGGGGAAACAGTGGAAACAGTGTCAGACTTTATTTTTCTGGGCTCCAAAATCACTGCAGATGGTGACTGCAGCCATGAAATTAAAAGACGCTTACTCCTTGGAAGGAAAGTTATGACCAACCTAGATAGCATATTCAAAAGCAGAGACATTACTTTGCCAACAAAGGTTCGCCTAGTCAAGGCTATGGTCTTTCCTGTGGTCATGTATGGATGTGAGAGCTGGACTGTGAAGAAGGCTGAGCGCCGAAGAATTGATGCTTTTGAACTGTGGTGTTGGAGAAGACTCTTGAAAGTCCCTTGGACTGCAAGGAGATCCAACCAGTCCATTCTGAAGGAGATCAGCCCTGGGATTTCTTTGGAAGGAATGATGCTCAAGTTGAAACTCCAGTATTTTGGCCACCTCATGTGAAGAGTTGACTCATTGGAAAAGACTCTGATGCTGGAAGGGATTGGGGGCAGGAGGAGAAGGGGATGACAGAGGATGAGATGGCTGGATGGCATCACTGACTCGATGGATGTGAGTCTGAGTGACCTCCGGGAGTTGGTGATGGACAGGGAGGCCTGGCGTGCTGCAATTCATGGGGTCGCAAAGAGTCGGACACGACTGAGCGACTGATCTGATCTGATATCAATAGAAAGTTAGAAATATTTGATTGGCCAAAAGTTCGTTCAGGATTTTCTGTAAGATATTATGGGAAAGCCAGAATGAATTTTTTGGCCAACTGGTAGAGCTACACATGTATGCACGCTAAGTCACTCAGTCGTGTCTGACTCTCTGCAACCCCATGGACTGTAGCCTGCCAGGCTCCTCTGTTCATGAGATTCTCCAGGCAAGAATACCAGAGTGAGTTGCCATGCCCTCCTCCAGGGGATCTTCCTGACGGAGGGATCGAACCCCCGTCTCTTACATATCCTGCATTGGCAGACAGGTTCTTTACCACTGGCACCACCTGGGAAGCCCATAGTATATTTAACTGAATTTTGACAAAGATACTAAGCTAATCGGGTGAAAAAAAGGACTTTTTAGAAAATTGTGCTGGACAGTTGAAAAAATTGGACATCCACATGTAAAAACCACAAATTTCAACCCTTACCTTTCAGCATGTATAAAAGTCAACTTGAAAAGCATCATCCCACAAAGTGGACAGACTGAAACAGAAGAGAGAGTAGGGTAGGGTCCTAAGTCAGACAGATCCCAGTCCTGGATCTGTCACTTACTAATCTTAGCTTTGAGCAAATACTTTAAACCTCCTGAGTCTTGGTTTCCTTTTCTGTAAAATAGGGACATGATACCTGCCTTGTGAGGTGTCTGTAAATATTAAATGGGACCTATATTAACATGTCAAGAATCCAGCATGTAGAATTTCTCAACCAACAGTTGTTATCATCATCATTATTAATTATTGTTGGTGGTGTTCAGTCACTCAGGTGTGTCTGACTCTTTGTGACCCCATGGACTGCAGCACACCAGGCCTCCCTGTCCTTCACCATCTCCCAGAACTTGCTCAGACTTGTATCCATCGAGTTGGTGATGCCATCCAACCATCTTGTCGTCTGTCGTCCCCTTCCCTTCCTGCCTTAAATCATTCCCAGCATCAGGGTCTTTTCTAATGAGTCAATTCTTCGCGTCAGGTGGCCAAAGTATTGAAGCTTCAGCTTTAGCATCAATCCTTCCAGTGAATATTCTGGGTTGATTTCCTTTAGGTTTGACTGGTTTGATCTCCTTGCAATGCAAGGGACTCTCAAGAGTCTTCTCCAGCAAAACAGTTCAAAAACATAAATTCTTCCATGCTCAGCCTTCTTTATGGTCCAAATCTCACACTCAAACATGACTACTGGAAAAACAATAGCTTTGACTAGACAGACCTTTGTTGGCAAAGTAAATGTCTCTGTTTTTTAATATGCTTTTATATTTGTCATAACTTTTCTTCCAAGGAGCAAGCATCTTCTAATTTCATGGCTACAGTCATCATCCATGGTGATTTTGGAACCCAAGAAAATAAAATCTTTCACTGTTTCCTTTGTTTCCACATCTATAAGTCATGAAGTGAAGGGACCAGATGCCACAATCTTAGTTTTCTGAATGTTGAGTTTTAAGCCAGCTTTTTCAGTCTCCTCTTTCACTTTCATCAAGAAGCTCTTTAGTTCCTCTTTGCTTTCTGTCATAAGAGTGGTGTCATCTACATATCTGAGTTTATTAATATTTCTCCCAGCAGTCTTGAATTCCAGCTTGTGATTCATCCAGCCTGTCATTTAGCATCATGTACTCTGTGTGTAAATTAAATAGGGCGACAATATACAGCCTTGACACACTCCTTTCCTAGTTTTGAACCAGTCTGTTTTTCCATGTTCGGTTCTAACTATTGCTTCTTGATCTTTATACAGGTTTCTCAGGAGGTAGGTAAGGTGATCTGTTATTTTCATCTCTTAAAGAATTTTCCACAGTTTGTTGTGATCCACACAGTCAAAGGCTTTAGCATAGTCAAGGAAGCAGAAGTAGATGTTTTTCTGGAATTCTCTTGCTTTTTCTGTGATCCAACGGATGTTGGCTATTTGATCTTTGGTTCCTCTGCCTTTTCTAAATCCAGCTTGTATGTCTGGATGTTCTCAGTTCACATACCAGTGAAGCCTAGCTTGGGAAATTTTGAGCATGCTAGCATGTGAAATGAGCACAGCTGTATGGTTTTGAACATTCTTTGGTATTGCCCCTCTTTGGGATTGGAATGAAAACTGACCTTTTCCATTCCTGTGGCCACTGTTGTTTTCCAAATTTGCTGGCATATTGAGTGCAGCACTTTCACAGCATCATTTTTTAGGATTTGAAATAACTCAGCTGGAATTCCATCACTTCTACTAGCTTTGTTCATAGTGATGCTTCCTAAGGCCCATTTGACTTCACACTCCAGGATGTCTGCCTGTAAGTGAGTGATCCCACCATCATGGTTATCTGAATAATGAAGATCTTTTTGTATAGTTCTTCTGTGTATTCTTGCCACTTCTTCTTAATATCTTCTGCTCTGTTAGGTCCATACCATTTCTGTCCTTTATGATACCTATCATTGTATGAAATGTTCCCTTGGTATCTCTCATTTTTTTGAAGAGATCTCTAGTCTTTCCCATTCTTTTGTTTTCCTCTATTTCTTTGCATTGATCACTGAGGAAGTCTTTCTTATCTTTCCTTGCTATTCTTTGGAACTCTGCATTCATATGGGTATATCTTTCCTTTCCTCTTTTGCCTTTAGCTTCTCTTCTTTTCTCAGCTATTTGTATGGCCTTCTCAGACAACCATTTTGACTTTTTGCATTTCTTTTTCTTGGGGATGGCCTTGATCACTGCCTCCTGTACAATGTCATGAACCTCTGTCCATAGTTCTTTAGGCACTCTGTCTATCAGATCTAATCCCTTGAATCTATTTCTCACTTCTACTGTATAGTCATAAGGGATTTGATTTAGGTCATACCTGAACGGCCTGGTGGTTTTCCTTACTTTCTTCAATTTAAGTTTGAATTTTGCAATAAGGAGTTCATGATCTGAGCCACAGTCCGCTCCTGGTCTTGTTTTTGCTGACTGTATAGAGCTTCTCCATCTTCAGCTGCAAAGAATATAATCAGTCTGATTTCAGTATTGACCATCTAGTGATGTCCATGTGTAGCCTAATTATTTAATTAGACTTGATTAGAAGTGCTCTAAAAAATCAGAATATGTGGTTAGGCAAGGAAGAGGTCAACCTGAAGTTGATATGGTTATTTCATTTTATTTATAACTAAGCATTGTTCTATGATGGCTTTAAGGTAAATTATATATAAACAAAAGGATAAAAATAATCAAAGGAGCCTATGACAAGGAAATGGGCAGAAAATTATAATATTAATACCAAGAAATGCATATTCTGAAGATCTTGATAGTTGCTATGGATGAGGCACACAGTTTTGGCTTTGATAATTCAATATAAAGAGGAAGATACACTGGGTTTCAAGATTCATTCTTTCCACTAGCTACAAACAAGCCAGGTGGTGAGGAAAATGCATATCCTACGATCTTGGTATGTTGCTAGAGATAAGTCACTAATTTGGCTTTGAAATTTTTAATAATTCAATGTAAAAAGGAAGATAAGCTTAGCTTCAAGGTTCAGACTTTCACTAACTACCAACAAGCTAGGTCATGAGAAGAAATACATATTTTCCTTACACCCCAGAGACCTCAAACAGAGGAAGCACAGTCGTGAAGTGGATGGTTTCCCAACCACAACCCCCATAACCTCAGAAGTGAGTTTCTTGTAGAACCCCTCAGTGTTGGCCAAATCACAGATCTACACCTCTGTAAAAAGCATGAGACTCACATGGTTTGAAGTAATCCTAAGGTAAAAATTTTAAATATCTAAAGGAATGTTTGTGTGGCTTTTCAAGCCAGCCCTTCTAAATAGTTCTTGAGCAAAGAGTTCAAAATTATAATTTCTGGCAAGAATTTCAAAGGTGAATATTTTGCTAATTAAAAGAAAAGACAGTCACAGGCTAAAGGTAGAGTTAAGATTCTTTGAAAATTACAGTCTAACTGAAATCCACCTCTGCAGAGCAGTGGGGTAAGGGACAAACTACGGGCAGGGTAGAAAATACTCCCAAGAAGCAGTCCCACGGCCTGCTCTGACACACGGGGAAACAGGCAATTGAGATCCAAAGTTCTAAGCTATAGTGTGAGGCTATAATGATTTTAGTCTGGAAAAATTTCAAAGCAGATGTTAGCAATCACCCACCATGGGCACTGAAAAAAATCTCAGTAAAATACACATAGCATTTCTAATTTTAAGCAGTGTAGGTTCTGATCAAACACTTCAAGACGAATTAGTTACAAATCAGATTCTCAGACAGTAAAATGATTTGACCAGTGGTAGAGAATTGTTGGATGTAAGCCACACGAAACACAGAGCACGTCTGCCAAGGATAATGAATTTGGTTTGGAGAAGTTGATCTTTCTTTCTGGTAACATTTAGATAACAGGGTTAAAAAAATTTTTTTGAGACTACTTCTAGTACATGCTGGAAAAGTCTCTGGAAGGGAGCTGGACTGGGTCAATGGAGAGAGGTTCAGCCCCAAAAGGCTACCTGGAGGGGTGAGGCAACCCCAACAGAGATTCACACTGACTTCCTTCTGGGAGCCGGAAGGAAAGCTGTTGGGCGACTTCAGCTGAAGGAGGTATCACTCAAGTCAAGATTTCCAGTGATGATCCGGAATCAAGAAGCACCAGGTAAGAGAAGCAAATCGCCTCTGGAAACTCCACACCCAGACGGTACTAATGTGCTGCTACAGCTGCATCAGTTGCGTGGATGCTGTTGTGTGCTCTTGGATCCCTCTTTAAGGACCAAGATGCTCATTCACCAGCTCACCGTTGAGTCCTTCTCCCAAAATTGCTCTTGGCAGGTTTTGTCCTCTCCTCTAAGCAGCCTGAGCTCTCTTCCTTTATAAGCACTGCTGGACCCTCTGGTATACCTGAAGGCCATCCCAGCTTCACAAGCCCCTGTGGGACTGGCTGAAACCTCTGTGCAACCACACTTTGGTTTACCTTCTTCCTTTACATAAGGACACAAAATTTTAAGTAGAGTTTTTCTCTTTTTTTTTATTGCTTGGAATTTATTATCTTAAAAATGGTAACATTTGTTTAAAAAAATTAAAAACACAACACCTTAGATTCACAGTAACAGGAAAAACAGTTACACAATTAAATAAACACAACTCACAAAGAAACACACCACAACTCACAACAGCACAGGCTAAAGACAAACACGAGGCTTCATGGAAGGGAGGCCGGGGGCAGACAGGCGGGATGTTCCTGGCACAGCTTTGGCCTCTGTACCATGCCTGGGGACCCACTTGCTGCCTGCCTCCCACCTTCTACCCCAGGCTTAACAGCCCAGGAAAAGTGGGATAAGAAACCCTTTAATTCACTGGTCAGGACTCCAAGGCCATGCTGAGGACCCTTTCAGGAGAGGCTAAAGGATTCCACTGTCCTACAGACAGACACCAAGAGCCGGCAGGAGGCTGTGGTGATGGACCCTGGGAGCCAGATACATGCCTGAAAGCAAAGCATTCCCTGGGGGGTCCCTGCGTGAGAGCCCTGCGCCCCTGGTTTCTGGGCTTGGGAGTGTGCACAGCTCACTTTCTAAGACACTTGCACCACCTCCACCAGGGTACCTGGCTGCTCTGCTCCCTTATATAGAGTTTTGAAGGGGCCTTTGACTCTCTGAAGGTGAACTGAAGGTTAAGAACCTGTCTTACAAGGTAGAAAGATAACTAAGATCCCTGATACAATGACCCTAACTAATTCTACCAGCAAGTGGAAATTGCTGGTAGAACAGAAGTTACTGAAATCTTGGGAGAAGATGACCATGCTTTTTTATACATGTATATATAATAGAGATTAGATTCACATAGCATAAAATTAGCCATAAGCCATTTCAGAATGTGCAATTCTGTGGCATTTAATACATCCATGATACAGATGCTCTGTCCTCTGAGCCACCAGAGAAGCCCCATATCTAGTTACAGGAAACTTTTATTACTTTAAAGTAAGTCCTGCATCCATTAAGCAGTCCCTCCCTAGTTCTTCTTCCTCAGACCCTGGCAACCACTGGACTGCTTTCTGTCTTTATAGATACAGCTATTCTGGATGGTGACTGCAGCCATGAAATTAAAAGACACTTACTCTTTGGAAGGAAAGTTATAACCAACCTAGATAGCATATTCAAAAGCAGAGACATTATTTTGCCAACAAAGGTTCGCCTAGTCAAGGCTATGGTTTTTCCTGTGGTCATGTATGGATGTGAGAGCTGGACTGTGAAGAAGGCTGAGCGCCAAAGAATTGATGCTTTTGAACTGTGGTGTTGGAGAAGACTCTTGAGAGTCCCTTGGACTGCAAGGAGATCCAACCAGTCCATTCTGAAGGAGATCAGCCCTGGGATTTCTTTGGAAGGAATGATGCTAAAGCTGAAACTCCAGTACTTTGGCCACCTCATGTGAAGAGTTGACTCATTGGAGAAGACTCTGATGCTGGGAGGGATTGGGGGCAAGAGGAGAAGGGGATGACAGAGGATGAGATGGCTGGATGGCATCACTGACTCGATGGATGTGAGTCTGAGTGACCTCTGGGAGTTGGTGATGGACAGGGAGGCCTGGCATGCTGCGATTCATGGGGTCGCAAAGAGTTGGACACGACTGAGCAACAGATCTGATCTGATTCTGGATATTTCCTATAAATAGAATCATACAATATGTGATCTTTTGGTCACATATCTTGGTCTGGCTTCTTTCACATAAACTTGATGTTTTCAAGATTCATATACATTGTATCATGTATCAGTACTTCATTCCTTTCTATGTCTGAATACTGTTCCACTCTATGGATTTTTCACATTTATTTATCCATTCATCAGTTGATGGACATTGGCATTGTTTATGGTTTTTGTGACTATTACACAAATAGAATTGTTTTACTACTTGGTAACTCTACGTTTAACTTGTTGGGAAACCGCTTAACTGTTTTCCACCATGGCTGCACCATTTTAAATTCCTATTACCAATGAGTGAGAGTTCCAATTCCTCCATATCTTTGCCAAGACTTGTTATTTTCTGTTTTTCACTATGGCCAACCTGTGGGTATGAAGTGATATTTAACTGGATTTTGATTTGAATTTTCTTAATGACTAATGATATCGAGCATCTTTTCATATGCTCGTGGGCTACCTGTATATTTGGAGAAAATGTCTAATCAAGTCATCGGCCCATTTTTAAATTGGATTGGTTGCCTTTTTGCTGTGGAGCAGTAGGAATAATTTATATGCTCTGGATACCAGACCCTTAGCAGATATATGGTTTGCAAATATTTTCTCTGATTCTGTGGGTTGTCTTTTCACTCTCTTAATAGTGTCCTTTAATAAGCAAAATTTTGTCAAAGTTCAACTTATCTGTTTTTTGTTTTTTGTTTTTCTTTTTTGCTTGTACTTTTGGTGTCATATCTCCCCTTGTGGTTCAGCTGGTAAAGAATCCACCTTTACCAGCAATGTGGGAGACCTGCGTTCAATCCCTGGGTTGGGAAGGTCCTCTGGAGAATGGAAAGGCTACCCTTTCCAGTATTCTAGTATTCTGGCCTGGAGAATTCCATGGACTTTCTAGTCCATGGGGTCAAAGAGTCAGACATGACTGAGTGACTTTGACTTTCAATTTCACTTGGTATCATATCTAACAAACATTGCTAAATCCAAGGTCATGAGGATTTACCATTACATTTTCTTCTAAGATATGCAATGGCAGAGCTAGAAAAGTTGATGTCCCAAATAAAGCAAATCTTACAAAAAGTATTTAAGATAGCTAAAAGGGAAATAAATGTTGAGAGTAAGGAAATTAGTCTTAGAGCAAGAAAGAGTCAGGGTGATAGGCCAAATAATGGGTTGACCAAAATGTTCATTCAGGGTTTTCTGCAAGATGTTACAAAAAATCTGAGTGAACCTTTTGACCAACTAAATATACAGCTTGTTGTTGTCATATTTATGAAGATCAGAGAGAAATATGAACTCCTGATTGTTTCCATCTCCCCCTAACAAGGAAAATGATGTTCAGACGGAAAAGACTGAATTTTCAGTAGCACAGAGGCATGTATCAGAAGGAGAGCCTGGATATGCTACAATAACAAACAATGCCAAAAAGACCACAAAGGTTAAATTCTCATTTAGGGAAAGTCCTTTACAGGTTCGATCAGTTTTCTAGGCAGCTGCCCTCCGTGTGTTGACTCAACATGACAGGTGACTTTGGTCCTGTGGCACTGTGACTTTGACCTATGCTTCCACACAGGAGATGAGGGGCACAGGGATGCTCTGAAATGTCTCCACATGGAAGTGGTGACAGTCTTCACTTTCTCTCACATTGCCTTGGCGGTAGCAAGTCACAGGGTCCCTCGCTTTGAGGGAGTGGGAAGGGACAGTCCTCCTGAGCATGTGGAAGGAGAGGAGCTTAGAAATATCAGTGAGCAGCAGCAATGCCCAGCATAAGGTGTCTCTACCTCCTTTCTCAGTTCTGCTACAAACCTACATTTCCTGACACTTGGAACATGTACAATAAGATATAGTAAACAGAGGGTTCTCATTTGACCCTATAATTGTGAATGGATGGAAACTCTTCTGGAGCTGCTGTGGTTTGATTATTCCTCCACTTGGTTCCCCTCCCTGCCCCACAGTGTCATTGTCTATGTGGGTAGAATGAAAAGACCATGCCAGGGCAAAGGGGGCAGGTCTTGAGTGGGAGCAGGGAGGGACTCCGGGAGCTTAAAAACAGAACACATGGCCAGTAACAGAGAACAGGTTCTTTCTAACAGACTTGGTTATTTACTATTCTCTGTTCTCTGAGGGTTTAAGAATGCTATGCCTTGGCTAAACAATGGAAATCGCTATGTTGCTAGGTTGTCCCAGAAACTGTTTTATGGGTAACTAGAAAAGTCAGATTTATGGGCAGTGCTTTAAGAGTTTTAATAAATACTAATAATCTCTTAAGATTAACCACTGGGATATCCTTTATGACTGTGAACAGTGAAGAACATTTTGCAGCTCTGCAAATCTCTCCCCAGTGCGCCATCCACTTCCTGATACAGTAGTGCCCCAAAAGTTTTGTGGAGTCCCTACTGTGCCTGACTTCACACCCTGCAGAGGTCTGGACCCTGGAGTGGATTAGACTTTGAACAAGGCTGTAAATCAAGTGAGGAGGGATCCTGGGTCTCCTCTGCAGCAGTAACCCTGAAAGGGCCATTGCATAACCTCTAGGAATCCTAGAACTGGCTTCATGGGTCTTTGAGTTTATAATAAGTCAATATCAACACTTGGATTTCTGGCATAAATTTTGAAATACGTCACTCCTGTTTTATCAAGAGTGGCAGTCCCATTCAGGGTAAAAAATATCAACTGAACTGGAACATTCTTGCCTTTAATGGAGACTTTGCCAGCGTTAAGATACAATTGGTAAGAGGCATTCTTTCCACTTTTCTCTAAGCTGCAGTCCACCAACTAGCAGATTGTGTGGATCAAAGATTGGTTGTAGTTCTGAGAAGAGTCAAAACTGAATTATAATTCCAAAACAGGACTGAAAATGGGGCTCCTTTGCTGACCCTGCTGGAGAATATCCACTTAGTGGCCCCGTGTTTCCTTGGCACTTTCATAGCAGAATTCTTGTGTTGTCAGCTCAGTAGCAGTCTTGCTGCACAGGTTTCTTGGAAATGACACAAGAAAAGAGCCTGGGATTCTTTTTATAAGCATTGGCTGCAGAAATTAGAACCAATAATCCTCCCTGGTGTCACTGCAGAACTTACTCAGAGGAGACACATCTATGGAATGGAGAATCCTTTAGAAAGATTGGCCCTTTCTTCTAAAAAAATGATGAGGGTTTAACTTCCAACAGCCAAAATCTATAAACAGGAAGAGTTGGGAAAGAATTCTGGAATAAATAGTTGAATTGAATTGAATCTTTTCAGAAGACGTATGAAAAAAGAATGAAAAGAATGAATAAATATGTTGTCCCAAAAGACAAAAAACTGCAGGGATCTGGCAGGCTCCAAATCTCAAGCAGGCTGGGCCTTCATTTGGTGGGACTTTTGCATTAAATTCGGGAGAAGGCAATGGCACCCCACTCCAGTACTCTTGCCTGGAAAATCCCATGGACGGAGGAGCCTGGTAGGCTCCAGTCCGTGGGGTCGCTGAGGATCTGACACGACTGAGCGACTTCACTTTCACTTTTCACCTTCATGCATTGGAGAAGGAAATGGCAACCCACTCCAGTGTTCTTGCCTGGAGAATCCCATGGATGGGGGAGCCTGGTGGGCTGCCGTCTATGGGGTCGCACAGAGTCGGACATGACTGAAGCGACTTAGCAGCAGCAGCAGCAGTTGCATTAAATTCATGCAGATTTCAGGTAGAGCTCTAGAGGGCAGCAGAGATATGGTTTCCTTGATGAAGAAGGTCACTTTCAAAAATGCAAGGTACTAACATTTTTTGCATATGGTGCCAATTTTTGTTTTTGACTGATGTGTGTGTGTGCTCAGTCACATCCAACTCTTTGCAACCCTATGGACTGTAGCCCACCAGGCTCCTCTGTCCATGGAATATTCCAGGCAAGAATACTGGAGTGTGTTGCCATTGAATACTCAGGGGGTCTTCCCAGCCCAGGGATGGAATCCACATCTCTTGTGTCTTCTGCATTGGCAGGCGGGTTCTTTATCACTGTACCACCTGGGAAGCCCCTTTTGACTGATGTCTGGGTTTAGAGTCTAGACTATTATAGAAATATGGAAATGTAGGCCTTAAAAGTCTTGCGGTATTGTCAGGTTAGTTCAGTCCTCTTATTTTACATAAGGGGACCTTGGCCCCCTCCCCCCGCCCCCGCCGCAAGGGGTTAAGTGATCCCCCCCACACACACACACACACACACAAACTCACAAATGCATTCTCTCTTACATTTAATCAAGGTTCTAGAAAGTATTTCTCCATTCTGAAATCATTTGGAGGCTTGAGTTCAAACACACATTCATGTCCTATTAAAAAAGGATTAATGGACATTCCTAAGTCTGCAACTGGTGCTTTTTAAGCGCTGTAATTAATTCAACTCAGATTTCTCCAAAGAGCCAGATCAATTCAAATTTCCCCTGCCCATACTTCCAGGCTTTGGACTCTAGGTGGCAACATAGGACCTTTGGTTTGCTTTCCAGGAGCAGCAGCAGTCTAGATAAATTCTTTGAGGAAGAAACTTGATTACTGTGGCTCTTCTTGACCCCGGTAGACTAATGGCATTTTCTCTTGGCTAAGCTGACGATCAGGGCTCAGATGCTCACTTCTTAGATGCTAAAATTATTTTCACTGTGATCCTCTGACAGTGACTTATTTAACAGGTCAGACTCTATTATGTCATCTGTTTGGCAGGGTCATGTCTAGAGATTAGAGCATTTTTATTGATTTTTAAACTTCATAACATTCAGGCCACTGCTGCCCCTCTTCACCGAACAGCCCCTGCCCCTTCCCCATTTTCCTCGGGGCAGTCATAGCTACCCCCGGCTCTCACCCTGGTGCCCTACCCAACAGTTTAACTCAGTGGAATTAGCTTTCAGTGGGCATAAGGGACCGTCTTGAAAGAACAAAGTTTCAGAGAATGGTCTGAGTTGGGAGAGTGGCACTTCATGTATTTGTTTTCTGGATCTACAACATCCCTAGAGTAGGTTTTCTTGAGAAATGGTCTCAGAACAACACGGGGATGGTTGGAGAAGTGCAGAATTGCGGGGCCACACTCCGGACCTGCTGTGTCACAGTCTCTGGGGATGGCTCCTGGAACCTGTCTGTTAGCTCCTAAATAGACTGTACAGTGGACCACAGCGGCAAAGAAGCTGTAGTTTGGGGGTGGGGGAGGTTTCTGAACAGCTGGTGGCGCCATTTCCATCTCTTTTGCTGCCTCTGGTTTACTGGCCTGGTACCAGATTTTCTCTGCTGAACTTGAAGGCTTAAAGTTCAGGAATAAAGATAGACCCCCATTTCCCAGTACCTGCTCATCCCTATGGTAACCTGACTCCATAACACCTAAGGACACATAACCGAAAGGTGATGTGGGACAGAAAGAACACGAACTTTGGAGCCAGAGACAAGCAGGATTGAATCTTGACTCAATTGTCAGATGATTTCCCCGGCAAGGGCTTCTGTTTCATCAGTTAACACAGTCACAACGATTTGGACATAGCCAACTGTTAAGCTTTAAGGATTATTTTCTTTCAGTATTTTTTCTCATTTTCTTCCCTCACTTTAAGTTTTAAAAATATGATTTTAAATTTCATAAATATATTATTATTAAAGATACTCAAATGATACAGGTGAGATTAAAGTTCCCTTTAACCTTCCCAATCCAAAAGCCTAACCGAGTAGGATTGTGCTCTGCGTTTCAAAACATGTTTTCATGAAATGATGTCAGATTTTAAGAGTCTCTCCAAGTTAGCACATTTAGATCCATTTAGTCCTTTTGAACTGCTGCAGGGTACAACCTTTTCTCTAGGACTAGAGAGTCTTAAAAAATTTTACACATAATTTTGCATACTACTTTCTCCATTTCACATGTGGCAAATATTTTTCTGTCTCATTATATGTTCTTCAGAAAATACGATTTTAATTATTTCATAGTAAAGTGTTAGTCACTCAGTTGTGTCCAACTCTTTGTGATCCCATGAACTGTAAGCTGTCAGGTTCCTCTGTCCATGGAGTTCTCCATGCCAAGAATACTAGAGGGGGTTGCCATTTCCTGTTCCAGGGGATCTTCCTGACCCACAGATTGAACCTGGGTCTCCCACATTGCAGACAGATTCTTTATTGTCAGAGCCACCAGAGAAGCTCTGTACATTTAATTTTGCATACTACTTTTTCCATTTCAAATACGTGGTAAATATTTTTCTGTCTTATTATACATTCTTCAGAAAACACAGTTTTAA
This sequence comes from Tragelaphus eurycerus, assembly GCA_935064755.1. Taxonomy (NCBI): domain Eukaryota; kingdom Metazoa; phylum Chordata; class Mammalia; order Artiodactyla; family Bovidae; genus Tragelaphus; species Tragelaphus eurycerus. Next base: position 12,978,756 of record CAKXYN010000038.1, read on the forward strand.
TCATTTCATAGCATTCCAGCATTAAACATACTAAAATTAATAATTCTCCAATTATCAGATATTTAGGTTGTGTTCAGTTTTTTGTTCTTTGTTTTTGGGCTGTACTGTGTCTCATGTGGGATCTAGTTCTCCAAGCATAGATAGAACCCATCCCCTCTGCTTTGAAAGTGCAGTCTTAACTGCTGGACCCCCAGGGAAATCCCATTTTCAATTTTTGATCAATTGTTCCTTTGTAAAGATCATCTCAGTGGCTCCTTACACTCATCGTTCCCACTGCTCCCTTACTTAGGGATTGTTTTTTTGTCATAGCTGAATAATTGAGGTCCTTAAAAAGGGGCTGATGGGATCAAAGTCATTTTGTAGTTTCTGCACTCACCTTAGGAACAAATTGCTCTATGAGTGAAGATGGATGTTGAATTTTAACTTCTTAAATTTTTGTTGAAACTCCACTCTCCTCAGCCAAATAACTGAAGCAATATGAAGGTATCTTTCCAGAACTGTTTACTTTGAGCAGGTGAGCATTTTCACAGTTAGAAGGGAAGCTTGTAATCAGTTTCTTTAATGGAAAAGGCTCTCTTATAGAATTAATCCATGCATGGCTCAGAGGAAGTAAGACTCTCTGAAATTGATTGGATTAAAGGGGCTCCTTAAAATCAGAAATACTTGGCCCGTTCATCTCCTCTGCTGGGTGATTGACAGAGGTCTTCAAACCATCATCCTTCATGGGAGGTACTTGGCACAGGATCCATGTGATTTTAGAGCTTCTGGATTAGAATCAATTAAATCCATAAATAGAAATGAACCGCCATCATTATCCCCTGAATAATATCCCAACATCTTCACCTGGCCCACTCCAGTGTCAAGCAGGAGTTATAGACAGGCTTGCTGCCCCAGAAGGGGCAGACCTACATACAAATACTGAGAGTAATGATCATGAGAAGATGCACTGGGTTTTAAGTGAAACTTGAACTTAAATATCTGTTTTGCCCTTTGAAAAATACAGGAAGAGCAGAAGACAGCCTCTACCCTTGAGGACATGTTGGTCGAATATTACTGTACTACAACAACATCAAAAGCACCAAACTAGAAGGCTTTACAAGCTCAACAAAATGCAACAGTGACTAACAGCATTGCAGATTAAAGTAACATTAGAAGGAAATGAATAGCATTGCTGTTTGCCAAATGTACAGATCGTGTGAATATCCCAAGTTTTGAAAAGTGTTTCTCCTAGAATTTCAATGTTCTTTGACTCAGAAGAGCTTAGATAATTGGGGGTACAATTTAGGTTGTAGGATTTCCATTATTTAACATCTGCCATCTTCAGGAGTGTGATTAGAGCCTTCCCCTCTAACCCTTGACAGACTCACCTGGTCCAAGGAAAAGGAAAACCAGGACTTGGGACGCTCAGGATTTATATAGCACCATCACTCTTGGCTTCTGTGATTCTTTAACATCCTCCATGTTGATGGAAACAGGACTTGTCAGCTCCTTTTTACTGAGAGAAAGTGAGGCAGGAAAGGGTAAATGGCTCCCTGGCCACCCAGCAAGACCACAGCAAAGCCAGGATTAGGACACAGGCCTTTTGAATTCCACAGTAGTGCCCCTTTCTCTTTACCCCTCTTTTACATTTTGGGCCAAATGCTTGCTTTCTTTCTGGTTAAAAGCATCTCTTTCACTAGTTTTTAACCACAAGTCAAAAAACCTACCCTTTGGCCATCTCCTGGGTGGAACTTTGTTTTCAGTCATTCACTTCTAACTGCACGGGGTGATAAGACACTGGGTCTCCCGGAGAATTTGTGCTGGGAACCTGAGGGTGAAAGGTCATCCCCTTCTCCAGCCCCTGTTCTTCCTTTGGCGAGTTGTCAGGCAGCCTCTCAACCATTGATCAATCAACCCCGATGGCAGACTGCCTGGTGCAGCCCTCGCTGACTCTGTCAAAATGGGAATCTCCCTCTTCAACCCATCTGGCCTCTCCCAGCACCTCCATGGCTTTCCCGCTATTCTTCTTCTTTCGTGTTTTCCTCCTTTTTACTCCCTGGTCCTTACAGTCACACTGACTCTAATCTCAGGAATTAGTCACCAGCTTTTTGCTGACCGGGGGAGGTTTCCATGGATTCGCACTCAGCACCTCAACTAGTGCAGTCACATCACCCCTATATGTGGATTTTTGTGCATATGAGATAAACAGTGGATCAATCAATGGAAAAAGGCCATAGGCTTTTTAGAGCCAGGAGGGGATCTAGAAGTCATCTTATTTAACAAACTTATTTTTACAGATAAAGAAACTTAGAAAGAGGTAAAATAACTCTCCTAGGTTATGTAATGGCACCCCACTCCCGTAGTCTTGCCTGGAAAAATCCCACGGACGGAAGAGCCTGGTAGGCTGCAGTCCATGGGGTCGCTAAGAGTCGGACATGACTGAGCCACTTCACTTTCTCTTTTCACTTTCATGCATTGGAGAAGGAAATGGCAACCCACTCCAGTGTTCTTGCCTGGAGAATCCCAGGGACGGGGAGGCCTGGTGGGCTGCTGTCTATGGGGTCGCACAGAGCCGGACACGACTGAAGTGACTTAGCAGTAGCAATAGCATAGCATAGGTTATGTAATTACTGACACAAATACTATTAACCAGATCTTCTGACATCCAAATTTCTTTTTCCTCCCATGAAACCATCCAAACCATCCTTCTTCTACTTATTATAGCTCCTTTTTAATGATATTTGTCTAATTCCAATCATTTTTTAAAATTTAGAGATAATGGCGTACTTTTCATTTAGTTAAAACATTAGGTATCATCTCTCAGATGTTAAAAACATGTTATATCTCATACAGTATTTTACCCCCCAAATATTAAAGTAATACACGCTCAATGTGTAAAACTTGGGAAATAAAGAAAGGATACCTACGGAACAAATAAAGAAAAAAAAATTACTTAATTTTACCAATTGGAGATAAATCATTACTAATGTTTTAGTATATTTCTTTCTAGTTTCATATACTTCTTACACTGTTGAAATCATGCTGTATATAGAGTTTCATATTCTAAGATGTTTTGTTTGTTTACTTGTTTGACAGATCATAAGACTTGAACGTGTCATTAAAAATTCTTTGTGTAGATGATATAAAAAGCTGCATGTAGTCTATCTTTGATGGTAATACAGTGCTCTTAAACATGAGACATCTAGGCGGCATCCCAACCTTCTACATTTAAGGCAGTGTTGCAATATATTGGTATGCATGCTGCTGCTGCTGCTGCTAAGTCGCTTCAGTTGTGTCCGACTCTGTGCGACCCCATAGACGGCAGCCCACCAGGCTTCCCATGATACATTTTACCCAATTTTCAGATAGGCGATGCCAACTGACACACCTACCAACAGGCTTCGTGGTACTTTTTAGGGTATTTTTCCAAAAATGTATCTCATTTTATTATCAATTCAGTCTGGGCAGGTCCACAGTCTAAAGTAGTTGCTGCCAAACATCAGCTGTAAATTAAAATTGCCACAGACTCCCGGCCCCCTGTGACTGTGTTCCTTTTGACTGTTGGTCAGCAGCATCCCCACCCTGCACTGCAAAGAGAAGTTGGCTGCTTTCTGACTAAGTACACGTTACTGTGTTAAATGTATCGGAGAGCCTACTGAGTGACAGATTGTAGACCATGTGCATGTGCTCAAGAGCAGAGGTGAAAGACAGGGTTTGTGGCCTCGGGTAGTTCTAGGTGTGGAGGGGGAGACAGTCATGGAAGCCAGCAGGAAGAACAGAGTTTTAGATGCTGCTACCATAAAGGATGTCTGCACCAGCTGTGTATAGCTCAGCCCAAGCGCACCAACCAGCCTTTGCAGGCACAGGCAGCATTTAAGAAGATGCAGCACTTAGACTGTACCTTCAAGGGCAAAGAGGTGCCAGATGGGAGACCTGGGGTGTCAACAGTCTGCCCAGCGGGAATGTCCTGAAGCAAACTGCTCACGGTAGAGTCACCTTCAGAGACTGGTGACCTTGGGACAGTTATTAACTTCTTTATACCTGAGATGCCTCATCTGTAAAGATGCCACTAATATAAACTACTTCATGGGGCTGTGAAGGACAACTGAGATAACATAGGTAGAAAACTTCTTGGTGCATTGCCAGAGCCTCCGGAGATGTCTCACCATCACCACAGTCATCATTCCGGGGGAAGCACTGAGGCATGATGAGGAGGGCATGGTGGGAGATGTGGGGTTGGCAGAAGGGTCAGTGCACAAAGGCCTTTCTCCTGTTGTGAATAGCACAGTTTTTACCCCGACAGCTGTAATACCCTTGTAGCTGTTTAGAGTTGACTATCTGAAAGCGGGAGGCTGAATGGATAATCTCCTTGGGTTCCTTCCAGCTCTGAGATGTGATTCCCACCCAAGACCAAATGAATTCAGTCTCAGTCCTGGGCACACCATCTCAAATAACACAACACCCTCCACTTAGCTTATCAATAACCAAAGGAAGGTATCTTTCCTGCCTTCTGGGGCTTTTAATGATTAACATCTACCCAGTGGGAACAATTATTTTAATAATATCGAACTATTTAGTTAGAGAATTAATTCCTGGCAGTGGAGAATGTGTAAAAAAGATCCAGCCAAATTTTTTTCCCCCTGAAAAAGATCTTAGGGACTTTCACCCACTTCGTGGCTTGGTTTTACTGAAGAGAAATGTGAAACAAGATGGACTAATTTTGTCCGGAGAATAGAGCCTCTCTGCTCACTTTCCCTCTTTTCTCTTGCAGCTTAAATATAAGCAGCAGGGTGACAGCCACGGTCTGGCTGCCTGCCCCATCAGCGGCCCTGCCTCCCCAGTTGGGTTCATCTCAGATTACCTGGTTGGTCCATGAAGTCAGCCCAGGTACTGTTCCCTGCCCACTTCATTCCTGTCTGTCCCCCACCCCATTCACGCTGCTTAGCTATGACAGCGTCTATGAGGGCAAATGTGTCATCAGAGATAGTACACTGTTTCCTCCTTGGACAGACAGGCTGGGAACTGGAGAAAGGGAATAACCATGCCTCCCAGTTTGCACAGTTGTCCCAGCATACTTATCATAGTGCCTCTTTTCTTTCTCTCAGAAGTGTCATATTTGGATAATAAATTATGTACAAATTCTATGGTCACATATATATCAGACATTCAGTCCCTCAAGGTCAGGGACTGGGTCGTTTGTTATTATTAAATCTCCAGCACACAGCCAAGGAGAGGCAGCTGATAGTCTTCTGTACTATCTGTAGTTTAACCTTGGATGACTGTCCTGCCCTCTTAAAGGCCCTGGGATCTGAACCTGTTTTTAAATGATCTGTACAATGGACATAATATTACTTACTTTCTAGAACTGCAAACAGATAAAAGGAAACAGTGATTTTATGTCTTAGAAATTTTAAAACATTATGCAGTGTCATTTTCTAGAACTTAACACAGCTTTTGTCACACGGTAAGCATTCCATAAGAGCTTGTTGGAATGTTGAATGAATTGAATGTTGAATGAATAGAATGAATAAACTTGTAATAAATTAGCAACCCTCAGTGGGGAGAGGATCAATTCTACTTAAATTGTAATGCTATACTTGGCAATCAAAACTGATTTACAACCCTACCCTGAAGCTGATCTATAGATACAATAGCAAAATGAATGTGTCCCGTAGGCTTACTGTGAGGACTCATTGTTCAGTTGCTAAGCCGTGTCCGGTTCTTTGTGATCCCATGGACTGCAACACGCTAGGCTTCCCTGTCCTTCACTATCTCTTGCAGTTTGCTCAAACTTATGTCCATTGAGTCGGTGATGCCATCCAACCATCTCATCCTCTGTTGACTAGAAAGGAAATAAATAATTTAAAAATATTAGGGACGGTGGTAAATGAGACCAAAGCGTGACTGAAGGCGACCAGAGGAGTCAGATTCGTACAAACCAGCCCTCTCCGTAACTTCAGGATTCACCAGTAACTAGAGAGCGGTGGGACCTACTATACCTGGCTTTCTGGTAAAGGTGATAACCTTTACACAGGACTGAGCCAGCCTGGTGATTCAAAGTGGATTTCTTGATTCTTGCTTAACTTAGGAGCAATTAGGGCCCAAGGGAAATTCACTGCTTATGCCATTGTGGAAATTCCTCTGCCTGGGTACACTTTTATGCCCTGACTTTTTCACCACTAATGTGAACTGATCTTTTTTTTCTGATTGGAAATAATCTAACTAGTTCTGATCATCTAATTCAAATTTTTGGTCTTGCTCATGGAAGTCTGTAACCTAATCCTGTGCAGGTACTGGGACTTTAGGGCTTGTTTTCTCACGTCTGAACCACTGTCATGCCCTGATTTCTCTTGCTTTGATTTTCTCAGGGGACCAATCAATAAAGATCTTTTAAGAGATGATCTGTTCTTCTCTCTCCTGATCCAGGCAGGTTTCCAAGTTCTTAACTCAGTCATTTGGGCAATGCATTCACAGTGTGATACCTCTAAAGATACATGGCAGAGGTATAGCATTAGAAACACAATCACTTGGATTTGTGTCTTAGTTCTGTCACTTAATGGCTGCTTGATTTTGGACCCGGTCATGGTATCAGTATTTATATCTGTAATACAGGCATGTCATGAAATATAATTCCCAGGATTATGAGGTCTGAATGAGCTACATTTTGCAAAATGTTTAGCACTATGCTTGACATACTTCTTTCCTGAAAGTGTGAAAAGAATTGCATACAGAAGGCAGTGATTGATCCCTCAACTCAAAGGGAGGCTGCAGAGAGAGATTTAATTCATCTGGGGAGACTTGTCCATACTTAGTGGTACAGTAGTAGCAATAATGTCCTTGGAGAGAGTCTTAATATCAAGGAAAGACCATGAATTTTTCCTTCTTAAAAATAGTGGAAGAATGCAGTGTTTGGTTCACTGAATAATTTGGTTAAGAGACAGTTCTTATCACATTGTTCTTTACAACATGGAAACTCTATAAATATTCCTTAAATATACTATATGATAATATGGTATATATCACATATGAATTCTCAGTTTTTCAAATAATGTAATATTCTGTCTGTAATATCAAAACCATGCAACATAAAAATCACTCTTAAAAGAAGGATAATTCAGATAATATTTCAAGACCCTTTCATTTTTACTGAAGGATGCTGGTACATTACTTTGCATATTAGCTTTCTTTGAGTGTAGTGAGGAAAGAATAAATTTCTGTTGTTATAAACCACTGAATTTGTGGTAACTGGTTATGGCAAGTCTAGACAGCTAAAACATTAGGCAATACCTGAGTGGAAGTTTTGATGTCCACATTTTATTACTTGTTCTCATAAATATAGAAGTTATATTTTAAGGAGATATGAATTTTAGTTCACTTGGAAACATACTCATTAAATAATTCTACACTTTAAAAAATAATGATATATTATTGAAACATTATATGTATATCAAATTTTAGTACATAAAATAATATGCTAAGTACCTTGAAAGAATTCATGGTTAAACATCCATGTTCAGTGAAAACAGTTGTAAGGCAAGTCATCACCCCTACATAGTCAATTTCCAGGAGTGAGAATAGCAGAGTAGTGTGACATCTTTGTTATTTCTGAGCCACTCACCTTCACTTTAAAACTCTTGCTCTTTTCTTATTAAACTAGCTATTATCTGGACCTGCTAGAACTAACAAACTTAAGTACCATTTTGAACAAAATGCTTTTTTCTCCTATAATGTAAAAACTTAGCATAAAACTCTAAGCATGAGAAAGTTCAGGTTGCCTTTTATTTACAGTCTTTATGGAGCAAATAATATTCATATTTTGAATTATGCAAATAAGCATTTACATGATAAATCGTAATTGCTCTCAGACAGCTGTTTATAATTGGGTAAATGAGACACACTTTTAAATTGTCTAAATACATACTTACTCATGTTTACATATTTATACACTAGAGTATAACTGTTCTGAATCAGCTGGTATCCTCTATTGTGTCGTATACAGACCAAGGGAAGAGAACTTTGCATACAAACAGTGAAATCCCCTTTAATTGGCCTGAGATCAGAACCAGTCCTCTTAAATTAAGCGTGACCTCTCTCCACATACCACTAGCCTGTGGCATTCTGCAATACCTCAAGCAGGAAATTATTTTACATCACTTTGGTTGGGTGGTAAATTAATCCCGACTCAGATTCTTGTCCCATTAGATACACCTGTGGCAAAGAAGAAAGCTGTTCCTTCTAATGAAATGTTTCTAAACCTTAAAAGTCCAGTTGTCTAATAGTTAGCAGTGTATTCTGGTGTCCATTTAAAAACTCAAGAATTTCTTCTGAAAATACAGAAGAACTAGAGAGAAAGGTGCCTGTCCTGAAGAGGCTGACAGTCAAATTAGGGAGGTGAAAAGAGCACTTTGAAATGTTCAGGAAGCAATTAGAGGATAAGCAGATAGTGTAGACTGTAGGAGCTAAAGGAGTCTAGAAAAGAAAAGAAGGCAAGAGGACATACAGCCTGGGGTGGGGTGGCCTGGGTTTTCAGGACTCTGGAGCTAGCCCCCTCCTCCCTGCAGAGTGGATGAGGACTGTCCAGCCTCTGGAAGGCAGCCGGAGATGTGGAAGGCAGGACCTGGGCAGTCCAACACACACTTTTATTCCAGCACACTCACTCGCAGCCCCGCAGGGAAATCAGAGGTCCTGATGTGAGAGAGGCAGCCTTGTGAGAGAGGCAGCCTTGTGAGAGAGGCTGCAAAGCACCCTTTTCTTCTCCATTTTTCCGGGTAGAAGAATTCTATGCACTGACCCCTTGTAAAAAAATCTTAACGCATTTCCCCTTGCTTTCTTAAAGCAGTCAACATTTGCCCTGTTTCTGGTTCCTCTCCTGACAAATGCATTTGTTTCTGATCCATCTGATTCTGTTCTTATGTGGTGTTTCATATGTGCTGAAGAGAGAGAATTTTTACTGCAAGATGCTTGGGCTGAATTGAGAGGACTCAAATGCTACTTCAGGGATTCACACACCAGGAAGAATGAAGCCTAGAGACTGGGGGAAATACACCTGAAGCAGCTACAGAAGCACCCAGAAATGAAAACATTAGGACTCTAAGGACAGAAGCCAAGCCTCTATCCTTCCATTAAGTACAATGAGAGCCTTTGCATCTTGAGCAGAGATCTGAGAGCCATAACAGCAAGCAGACCTGAGCCTGAAAATCTGAAACTGGAGGGTCTGGGTAATGCTGCTGAGTTTAAGGAAGTCTCTTCTATATGCCGCTTTTTCCTAACTCTGTTAGGAGAAGAAAAGCTACTTCAGGGACTAGTAATGCAGGATGTGCTGAAGTAGAAAGAACCCTAGATGAGGAAAGTCCGGGCTCCAAGGGAGACTCTGAGAGACGCTGGGCAAGTCACACTATCTCTCTCTGTGCCTTAGTTTCTTTTTCTGTGAACTGGATGAAGTTCATGTCAGCTCTGTGACTGATGATCCTAAACGTATAGCCAAGCTCCCCATTGGCTATATGAGGCTAAAATGCAGCCTCCCCACAGTAATCCCTCCTCCCAACAATTCATTATTATCACAGCAACAACACCACCATTAACTGAGCACCTACTAACTATGGTAAGCACTGTTCCAGGCGCTTCACACAAAACATCTCAGTCATCTCAACATCTATAGAAATGGTCACTTCCATTGTACAGGTGAGGAAAGTGAAGCTCCGAGAAATCATGAAGCTTGACCTAGGTCACTCGGGTATTACTGGGACAGCCAGACTTCAAACCCAGGTTTGGTCTGTCTCTCTGATCCCAAATCTGGTGCATGTTGGAAAGAAAAATCAGGTTGTGTCTTCTGCAGTAGGTCTTATGCTTGACCATATCAGCCTCAGCACTAGCTCAGTGCATGGTGTTTATGACATAATTATTGTTGTTGTTCAGTCACCCAGTCATGTCTGACTCTTGGTGACCCCATGGACTGCATTGTGCCAGGCTCCTCTGTCCTTCACTATCACCTGGAGTTTGCTCAGATTCATGTTCATTGAACTGGTGATGCTATCTAATCATCTCATCCACTGCTGCCCTCTTCTTCTTTTGCCTTCAATCTTTTCCAGCATCAGCATCTTTTCCTGAGTCAGCTCTTTGCATCCGGTGGCCAAAGTGTTGGAGCTTCAACTTTAGTATCAGTCCCTCTGTTGCAGGAAGGGGGAGCCCTTCCAGGGCCCGAAACTGGGCTCTTGTCTAACACTCGGAAATGAATTGTCCGAGGAGACATATGTGCTGACAAGGCAAGAGATTTTATTGGGAAAGGTCAACCGAGTGGAGAGCAGTAGGGTAAGGGAACCCAGGAGAACTGCTCTGCCACGTGGCTCACAGTCTCAGGTTTTATGGTGATGGGATTAGTTTCCGGGTGGTCTTTGGCCAATCATTCTAATTCAGAGTCTTTCCTGGTAGCACACACATCACTCAGCCAAGATGGATGCTGGCGAGAGGGATTCTGGGAAGTGGACGGACACGCGGTGTCTCCTTTCGACCTTTTCCGAACACTTCTGGTTGGTGGTGGCTTATTAGTTCCATATTCCTTATCAGGATCTCCTGATATAAAACAATTCATGCAAATGGTTACTATGGTGCCTGGCCAGGGTGGGTGGTTTCAATCAGTGTGCTTCCCCTAACACCTCCAGTGAATATTGAGCATTGATTCCCTTTAGGATTGACTGGTTTAATCTCCATACAGTCCAAGAGACTCTCAAGAGTCATGGCTGCAGTCATGAAAAGAAAGAAAGCCCAAGAAAACAAAATCTGTCACTGCTTCTACTTTTTCTATTTGCCATGAAATGATGGGACCGGATGCTGTGATCTTAGTTTTTTGAATGTTGACACTTTTTCACTCTCCTCTTTGACCTTCAGCAAGAGGCTCTTTAGTTCCTCTTTACCTTCTGCCATTAGAACGGTATCATCTGCACATCTGAGGTTGTTGATATTTCTCCTGGCAATCTTGATTCCAGTTTGTGATTCATCCAGCCCAACATTTCACATGATGTACTCTGCATATAAGTTAAATAAGCAGGGTGACAATATATAAGGAGTACCTTGTGGTATTCCTTTCTCAATTTTGAACCAGTCTGTTGTCCCGTGTCAGTTCTAACTATTGCTTTTGACATGCATACAGGTTTCTCAGAAGACAGGTAAGATAATCTGGTACTTTTATCTCTCTAAGAATTTTCCACAGCTTGTTGTGATCCACGCAGTCAAAGGCTTTAGCGTAGTAAATGAAGCAGTAGATGTTTTTCCTGGAATTCCTTTGCTTTCTCTGTGATCCAACAAATGTTGGCAATTTGATCTCTGGTTCCCCTGCCTTTTCTAAACCCAGCTTGTACTTCTGAAAGTTCTCAGTTCACTTACTGCTGAAGCCTGGCTTGAAGGATTTTGAGCATAACCTTATTAGCATGAGAAATGAACACAGTTGTCAGGTAGATTGAACATTCTTTGGCACAGTTCTTCTTTGGGATTGGAATGAAACCGTATATTTGTGGATTACAACTTTAGCAAAATCTCTTCCTCAAGAGGGCCTTGCATGATAATAAGGCTGACTGGGTGGGCAGCCTTTCGGTGGGCAGTGGAGAGGGTTATCAATTAGTGTAATTCAACGGACTCTAACTGGTGCTCAGTCACTCTCATTAACAACCTCTGGATCACCACCAGCGTGGCTGCTGCCCACAGCTGCCAGAGCGTCCCCCTTCTGCCTCTGGGATGTATTTGGAGGAAGAAAACAGGCTGTGGATACACGCAGGGCATGAAACAGGACTAAGACAATCCCGGCCACCCGGCTGCCTCCCGAGCAGGACTCGGTAGCTGGCCTGGCCGCTGGTCCAGGTCTCTGTCTCCGGAAGTGACTCGGATCCCCGTGGGTGGTCGCTCCCATGGCCATTATGCACGTGCAGCTTTCTGCCTGTTGACATTAGGGGATGTGCCCCCACCTTCCCTTTGTTCCATCCTCGATTTAAGACCCATTTGTTCTCACAGGCTTTTAACTGGTTTTCAATCTATGTTCATTGCTAGGGTGAGTTATCTTTTTCAAAAAATGCAAACTTGCAAAGAGTGTCTGTACCCCCAATTAGCATTGTTAAGCAGTTTGGAAACAAATACAACTTAGACAAGATGAAATAACACTCTGCTAGTCACTGAGAGATGCTGCTAAAACAAATCACAAAGGATTCCTGGAAATTAGTCTCTGTTCCCTACAAGGACTTTTGAAATGCCTCAGGCCTCCTGGTCCCTTAATTGGCATCTGAACAAAACCACCCTTTCTCCTCTATGTGCTACTCCAGAGGTGGTAAAACCCACTCCTTGCCACTGGCTGGCCCTTTACCCACCTCCAGTTGGTAAAAGCCAGGGCTGGATGGAAACGGGTGACACCAAGGTGACCAGGCACGCTCTTATTCTCTTTCCTTTCTCTTTCCTCACTCGCTTTCTCTTCCCTTCGCCCAGTTGCTTCCACCTCCATTCATGGCAAACGTCTCCATTCCCTTTGGAGACACTAGCAGTTTCCCCTCTCTGCTGCCTGCCCTTTGGGAATGTTCTTGCAACCAATCCGTTGTTGGGGGAATCAGGAACCTACTAGGACTTGAGTAATAGAAAATCTCTAGGATTTGGCTTCTCTAGGATTTGCATAATAGAAAGTCTCAGTAGTGGAGAAATGAGTGTATGTGATAAAAAGAAATATTCATGTACTTTACCTGCTGCTGCTGCTGCTAAGTCGCTTCAGTCGTGTCCGACTCTGTGCGACCCCATAGACCGAAGCTCACCAGGCTCCTCTGTCCCTGGGATTCTCCAGGCAAGAATACTGGAGTGGGTTGCCATTTCCTTCTCCAATGCATGAAAGTGAAAAGTGAAAGTGAAGTCACTCAGTTGTGTCCAACTCTTAGCGACCCCATGGACTGGAGCCTACCAGGCTCCTCCATCCATGGGATTTTCCAGGCAAAAGTACTGGGGTGGGGTGCCATTGCCTTCCCCGTACTTTACCTAGTGGTTCTATAAAAGAAAGGATTAAGATGATAATTCCTGAAACCTGAGTGGCTTTATCTTTTATTATAGAAAGAATCAGAGGACTAAACTCACCAAAGATAACCTATCAATTGTACCGTATAACCCCCTGCATCCTGGCACCTGCGCTTTCACAAAGTTCATCATTTTTAATAGTCCTTTTAATAATATGTAAGAAATAGAATGTATAGCTTGTAGGCATACATATTATTATTTCCTTGATTTCCCCACTCTAAATTTGCTTTACAGACCAATCGTTTTCCTTAAGGAAGAAAAGGTTTTTTTTTTTTTTTTTTCTTTTGAAGTAGACAAAGCCAAAGAGCAATTAAAATCCAGTGTGTAGCTGTCCATTTCTTTCTTACACCACAAACCACCTAAACACACCCATGCTCCATTGCCTAAGGAAGGAACTGAATTCCAATTATGCATCCAAATATATGTATGCAGGTCCTGATGCCATAGCCATCCAAGAATATATATCAATCTAGTTTTTGTGAACTGCCTTGATGTGAGGAGCTGGTAAGGAAAACAAGCAACAGAAACACAGTCAGCCACAGGTGGTCTTTACAATTGGTTCATGTGACCATGGACTGAGGGAAACTGGACACAAATATTGTGGAAATTTTAAATTAAATGAGAACTTGACAAGCAGATGGAGTGGAAAAAAATACAATGTAAGTTTTGTGTAGCACTCTTTTAAATTTCTTCAGGTTACTGTTGTAAAGCAAAATGTTATATTTTAAGGATAAGTCAACAACAGTTTAGTATAGATCTTGTTAAACAAACCAACAAAAAACTCATTCAGCAGGATACATTTTTTTCTTTCAGTTAATTAAAGGTCATAAGCAACTAAAAATATATATTAAATTTCCTATCTTGGAGATACGCAAGCTGTCGTTAAAAAACCACCTAAAAAAGTGCAGCTATATTATACATAGTTATATTAAATACACAGCATACATATGTTAGTATTAGAATCCCTTTAGATAAAGTTACTTCTTAGTTATTTCCTAACTTGAATAAATCCAATTCATGAGTTTTAAGATTCAGAGCAAGATAAATTAGAACAATAAATTTCTCAAGAAATTCCAAGCACCCTTCCTCATATCCTGTTGTTGAAATAAAGCCAAACCTAAAATGCCCAGTGTTGAGCGTTGTCATTTATATATTTGTCTGATGGCTCCAGAGGTAGTTTCCATGGTAAGCCCCCTGTGCACAAGAAGCAGGGTGAGGGGAATGTCTCCTGCCAATGAAGAACTTTTCAGTGACAGTGATAAAGGCCGAGAACCTCCTTCACACAAATGATTGAAAAACAGAACACGAAGGACATTTTTATTTTGTTTTGTTTCCTTTGTGTGGTATCTGACTTCAGTGCAAATACCCATTTAATCAAGAATACAAAGACTGCCACCTTTGCTGGCTAAGGGAGTTTCAGAGACTGCAGTAAACATATATAGCTCTTTTCCTTTTTTTTGTGAGGAAATTCCTGTGAGGTTGTCATTTCATGCTCCTGTTGTGCACTTTTGCCTCCTCTTAGAAGGGGGAAAAGATTTTTCCAAAGGAACATTTCAGAGTAAGCTAAATCAAATCTGGAAAAACTTGAAATGCTCTAAAATCTGACATTTATCTATTGTCATTTTTAAAAATATATAATTGACATATAACATTGTATTAGTGTTAGGTGTATAATGTAATGATTTGATACATTGCAAAATGACTACCAGAATAAGTTTAGTTAACAACCATCACTACACTTAGTTACAGATTTGGTTTTCTTGAGATAAGAACTTTCAAGAGCTATTCTCTTAGCAACTCTCAAATATACAAAACAGTACCATTAACTATAGTCTTCATGTTACACATTACATCCTCAGGATTTATTTGTCTCACAACTGGAAGCTATTGTCATTAATTTTTAGAAATATAAAGACTTTGGGGGAGAATATATAATAGAAGCCCCTATTGACTGAAACTTTTTGGCTCAGGCATTTTTTTTCTCTTTGAGCTGATGAGATCAAATTGAACCTATAGCTCTAAGCTAGCACAGGCTGTCTTTCTCTTTCACCTTTGAATCATTCTTTTCTAATACCTTCTATTACAATAGACTCTCTTTCTCCTCTTTAGGTCCTCTTCATTCTCCTCCCTAATTTATTCAATTCTAGGGATATAACAGTCTATCTGCCTTCAAGTCTCTCCTTAAGCTTTGCTTCTTCTAGGTAATCTGTCCTGTGATAACAAGGGTGAAGGCACGTTGCAAACATTCTCAAATGTATGAAACATGAAGTGATATTATATTACTAATGCTATCCTCATCACTGATAAGAAAATGGAATATTTGATTCTGAGAGACTGTGGTCCTTGTTTTCAGCAAGTATTAACAAATACTCTCCCAGAATAAGAACTGGTTCAGAGTTTGAATTGCTGTCAAATAAGACAAATAGTATCTCATCTTAATAATGCAACCCTTTAAAAATCCCTAATATCAGACAAAGTAAAGGTATATTTTAAAAGACCTCATAATTGCTTGGGTAACTTACGGAAAAACAATAATTGACTTGAATTGAAGTGCTGGTGGTTATATGCATGCCTTGTAGGCAGGCCTCTCTGTGATGTACCAGGGCAAGTATTATAAAATATGTTCCTGGAGTCAGTCTACTTTGTCAGTGTCTGGGTGTGACATTAAGTGTGACTTAGGACCTAGGCCTTTAAACACAATAAGAGTATGATATAAATTACATCTATATCAGTCAAACAAAGGATTATAAGTTGTTACCTTTTTAAAAAGAAAAGATTAGATAAAATTGAGCAGTTTAGCTCTGGACAAATAAGATTTAGCACTCTCCACAAAATGTAGTATTATTTTTATTCTGACAATTTACACTCCATGCTATCACAGCTACTCTTATACCATGGAAAGGCATGAGAAAGACCAGACATATTTAATAAACTAGTGTAAAAATAAAAATTTATTTGCTGGCTCTTTAGGAAATGGAGACTATAATGAAATACATTTCCTTTTTAATTCATTAAACCATTTTACCCCCTACATTTTTTCCATGTATATAACTAAACAAAGATAACTAGATATAACTAGATAAACATATTTGGAGAGAAAAACTTTTCTTCTAGTGATCAAGCACAACAACAACAAAGTCCATGTAAAGTCAATATTTTAAGGAATTTAAGGTGGAATCTTTCAAATCTTGTCATTTGACATTAAACAATAAAATCTAAAGCCCATTTCAAAGATGTACTAAATTCCCAATCTGAAAGTAATTGCTGTTCCTTGTCCCATGTGTATATATCATCAGCACAACTGAGAAAGAATTGCAGCCAGGCCTGGACCACCGCCAAGCAATTGATTATTAGCCATTAAAAGGGAAATGTTTACTTATTCATGGCAAGTAGTTTTTAGAAGGAAAGGCAAAGAGGTCTGATTTTAAATGCTGCCTTTTCTTTCCATCCTAAGGCTGATGAAGATCATTCACTTCTTCTTGGAAATGTCAAAAGCCCATTTTTATTTTCCTTTTGCTATTTTAACCAGAATACTGATAAAAAAAGGAGAGAGCAGTTGCTATGAGGCAAAGAAAAATGTCCTGGCAGTTGAGGGCCCTCCATCTATCAAGGGGAATTTGCAATGTTGCCTCTTTTCAAGACTATAGATTTGCAGGATTTTGTGAAACACTTAACCAAAATGGAAGGATTTAAAAGCAGAATGCAAGATATAGATGCAATCATTTTTTTTTAAATCAAGATACTTTAGTTTTATTTCAGAATTTTCTAGTCTTAAATTCTCAAGCACACAGCAGTGATGACCATCTTGGCTAATACTTTTGAAAGGGTGATTAGTGCAGACTGCTTAAGTATACTCACTATAGCACAGATGCTTTAAGATTAAAAACTCTTACTGGGATTGAGATGTACTACATCCAATTACAGGGAAACAAATACTTATCTAATTAAATAATAATATTCACAAGCTATGTTGAGTTTCAAAATAAGTTCAAGTGTCCAGAGCACCGAAGAATATTTTAAAACTGGAAAAGAATAGCCAGTCATTTGTTTACCAGTGATTTCTAGGATATTTCTAATATGTATAAAACCTAATATCATGACGACCTTTTTTCTAATGACCCAATATCAAAATTATTTTCTCCTCCCATGTCTTTGAGCTTATCTGATGCGAAGAGGCAATTTTAAAAAGCACCTGCCTCTAATAATTTTGGCTCTCCCTTTTTCTGCATTTCTTCAGAAGGCACAGTTTAAGTGGAACTATCTCCTGGAGTCCTCCGGCTCTGGCTCTTGGAGATAATTTAGGTAAAGTCCCAGAGAAGAGCTGAAAGGAGGACTGGACTAGTGCAGAATCCACGATGAGGTAGGGAAGTTACAGAACCAGGAGGTACAGTTTCCTTGGGGTATTCAAAACACAGAACACTGTTCCCAGATGGGGAAAGTGAGGCTAGAAGTAATATTTGGGGCTAATCCCAGAGCTAGGTCCTTCCTAGAGCACAACTGCTAGGTGGGGGATGTATCTCCTCTTTGGGAGCCAAATACCAAGAGTAAAAGCAAATATTTGATGCTGAAGAGCTCTTAAGAATTGAAGAGTGCCATTTGCTTATTTCTACCAGTCAATGTGGGCTTAGGATGTTAAATAGATTAAAAGGCTAAGAGAGGTCAGTCACTCCAGGAAAGACGCTTCTTTTGCTTCTCTTGACTTGGTTCTCTTGGCAAAATTGTTATCTACCTACCCCTCCCCACTCTTGTGGAGGCTCCCTGGGAAACTCAAAAGATGTCACATTCTCTTCTAGAACATTCTGGAAAATGTGGGGCCAGGATCCTAGGGATGAGAGGTCTAGAAGGGTAGGAAGACCAAAGTCTGCTAGTTAATGCGATGAAGATGGTTTTAGAAAAATTCAAGAGATACGTAATCATAAAACTGTTAGGGTCCTTAGAAATTACTAAATCTATTCTCTTCTGTTTCGGATGAAAAAAGAGCCTCAGAGTTGTGAGGTGATTAAAGCTCGCTAGGGACGGAGCTGGGATGTCAATTGGCTTCCAGGTCAGAGCTTCTTCTACCTGACACAGCCTCCAACTTTAGACTCGAATTTGGGAGTCTGTCCTAATACTGGCCTAGGACAGTCTTTGTCAGTACCTTCCTTCCACCTCTCCCAGGAGAGGGGCTGACAGAGGTTGCTAGGCATCGGGCGCTAGCCAGAGAGGCCACGCGGCCCTGGGTCAGTCTATGACCTGCCCAACTTCTAGGGTGCGGAGCTTAGGTGCTGGGCACTGTGCGCGCAGGGTTTCCGGCTTCTGCCGCTCTCTACCGCCAGCTCCCTCCTCCGCCCTAGCTCGGAGCGGACAGCCAAGTCATTTCAATTTAATCTTCTTTAAAAAGACATAACTAATAAATCTATTGCTGAGACCTCGGAGAGACGGCCAGCAGAGTGGACCGTGCTCCCAATCCCATTGAACCCCATTGAAAACCATGACAACACAGGACAAGCTCCGATTTATCCCGGCGCGCTAAAGCGCATTGTGAGCAGGCGTCAATCACGCATTATTTCGGACTGAACAAATGCAAAATCTTGACTGGAACAAATGCTTCCAACAGGTCCGGGGCGTCGAGCTCCATTTCCCCTTTGTCCGCGGCCTAGCAGTTGGCCTGTATTGGGGTTGCCTCCGCCCGACCACCCAGCGCGCCGCACAGCCCGGAGCGCCTCCGGCACGCATGACAGGGAAGCTACTGGGGAGGGTGCGCCGGGCCGGGTGGGGCGGCCCCAATTGCACGGGAGCCGGGTCCGAGCTCAGATCAGGTGGAGACAGGATTTCAGGTGCGGCCACCTAAGTACAGCCGGCTCGCACCGAAATTTAACAACACACTACCCTATCCACTGGCTGCAGAAGGAGAGGCTTCTGAGAGCGCGCTCGCTTGGCCCTTGCCTGAAGCGCGGCTACCGTGAAGCCATGGGCCAAGAAAATGTGCCTGGCTCCTTGCACCATCTACACGACCATTTCCTCGGGTAGGGAACGAGAAGATGTCAGGAAACCCCGAGCAGGCCATCTTTTCAGCCCGCCGGGCGCTCTCCTAACTCCCGCAATCGGTCCCTTACCAGACCAGGCCCGGCAGCTTTGGTGGAGCGGAGAGCCCGAGCCACCCAAGGGCTGGTCTGGGGCAGAGGACGCACCTCCAGCCCCCGGCCTGACATTGAGGCTACGGAGCCCAGACGGCGCCCAGGCGCCAAGGAGGCAGCAACGCCCTCGGAAACGCCACCGCCCGTGAGGCCTAAAGTGGGCCTGGGCCAGCCACCGGGGCAGAGTGGGAAAACGAGCCTAATGCCTCGTAGGAAAGCAGTTTGGCCTGATTCCGCCTCCATTTTGCTGGCCTGGGGCAACCCGCGCATAACTGGGGCTCCCTTGATGCTCCCAGCCCTTCCCGAGCACCGCTGAAGTTGCGGACGCTTGGGGGTGTGTGAGATTCCTAGCGGTCTTCGAAACCCTCTGCACAGGTGCTGGCGGGGCCAGGCCTCTCCTCTGCGCCCGCCTGCAACTTCTCGCCTCTGAATCCTTATAGGAGCCCAGCCAAAAAGAGAAAGAGAGCGCGCCAGTGTTCAACGCCGCCTTGTAAATCACTTTCCGGATAATTGCGGGAAACGAACACTCCAGCAAACAAGCTCGAGGAATAAAGCAAACAAGGAATAAATTCCTGGGTGCTCATAAACCCACCCATGTCGCCCCCCACCTTTCCCGGCGCTCCCGCGGGGCCAGGCTCGATGTCAGCCCCGGAGGAGGAGGAAGCAGGGACCGGCGGGCGGTGGCCGCCGCTCGCCACCCAAGATGTTATTCTTTGGTAACAATCCCCATTATCTGTCCCCACTTGGGGCTAATCAGACAGAATCACTAATGCGGAGGGCAGCTTCCTGCCGCCTCTAGGAGGTAACGGGGCGCCCGAGGGGCGGGGGACGGGGCGGGGCGGGGCTGCGGAGGTGGCATCTTCCGGGCTCGCCGGGGCTTTGGTGCAGCACTCATTCAGGTACTTGACACCCGGGAGACCCGGACCTTTGCTTTCAAAGCGTCCGGGGTGGGAAGAGCTGTTTATATAAACTGGGATTCCACAGTAAACGCGCAAATATCTCGGCAGCCAGTGCATGGCGTGCGCCTCTCACGCCCACTCATAGGAGCGGCGTCCCGGGCTGCCCCTCGGTTCCAGGTCTACCCTGCCCCCGCCTCCTTCCCTGCTCGGCCATGGCCACCTCTGGACGCCTCAGCTTCACCGTGCGCAGGCTCCTGGATTTACCGGAGCAGGATGCGCAGCACCTGCGGAAGAGGGAGCCGGAGCTAAGTGCCCCTGAGCCCGGCCCCTGCGCCACCTGGCTGGAATCCGAGCGCGGCCACTACCCTTGTGAGTGAGCAGAGGACAGCGGCGGGGGTGGAGGCGGGGGAAGTGAGCGGGCTCAGAATCAAGTCCCCGGCTCCAGCGGGGATGGGAAGCGGAAACCCCAGCCCAAAGTCTGGATTTCCTCAGTGTTGGACCCACAGACTCTGTCCTCCTGAAATCTCTATGTCAGTTGGCACATCTTAAGAGCAGATCCCTGGGCCTGGCGCTAACGCCCGGGATTTGGGTTTCCGTTTCTAGGGGTCAGAATATTTAAATATTTAAGAAGCCGCCCTTAAATGCCTGAAAAAGTGGCCACGTTCTTCTAGCCTCGGTTTGGGATGAGCAGTATTGACGAGCCTGGATTCAGGGCTTTGCAAACGTCGGCAAACCGTAGTGCAGTCGACCTCAAAGTGGCCCGTTTTGGTGAGGCAGCTTGCAGTGAATTCGTCTGCCAGCGCAGCGACCAGGACGGATTGGTTTTAATAGACTCCCCCGGGTGGGTTTCTTTGGAGGCGCAGTCCCAGGCTGTGGTCTAAAAGGTCGTCGAATTCAGAGAGGTGGTTGTCCAGAAATGGGTCCAGGAAAGGAAACGGCCTCATCCCGAAAGCCGCGGGCGAGTGGGGGCGCCCTCCCGCCCGTGGGTCGGCGCCCGCGCTCCAGAGGCGGCCGGCGTCTCACAGGGCCGTGTCTCCTTTGCGTCCCTAGCCTCTGACGAGAGCAGCCCAGAGGCCAGCCCGAGGGACTCGTCGCAGCGGCCGTCCGCTCGGCCTGCGTCTCCGGGCTCGGACGCCGAGAAGAGGAAGAAGCGGCGGGTGCTGTTCTCCAAGGCGCAGACGCTGGAGTTGGAGCGGCGCTTCCGGCAGCAGCGCTACCTGTCGGCGCCCGAGCGCGAGCAGCTGGCGCGCCTGCTGCGCCTCACGCCCACACAGGTCAAAATCTGGTTCCAGAACCACCGCTACAAGCTGAAGCGCGCGCGCGCGCCGGGAGTCGCCGAGGCGCCCGACCTGGCAGCGGCTGCCGAGGTGCGCGCCGCGCCCGGCCTGCTGCGCCGCGTGGTGGTTCCTGTGCTGGTGCGCGACGGGCAGCCGTGCGGCGGCAGCGCCGAGGGGGGCACGGCCGCCGCCCGGGACAAGAGCGCGGCGCCGCCGGCCGCCTCCTGCCCTGTGCCAGGCTACGCCGCCTTCGGGCCTGGCTCGGCTTTCGGCCTCTTCCCCGCCTACCAGCACTTAGCGCCCCCCGCCCTGGTCTCCTGGAACTGGTGAGGTAGCCGAGGGGAGCGGGCACCTGGGGCTACCCCGGACTTGGAGTGAGCTCTGCGGCCGGGCCGGGCTACAGCCGGAGACCTGGAGCGCGTCCCGCCGCCCCACCTTCGGCGCGGGGGTCCTCTCCGGCGCCCCCACCGGCCGGCACTCCGGAAACTTTCGCCAAGACACCCCGTCTCCTCTTCCCTCTACCGCCAGACCCAGAGCTAGATTTTATTGCTTGAACCTTATTTGTACATTTTAAAATAGCTATTTGTATGGAAAGCAACTTATTTTACAAGAAATAGAATATTTTTCCTCTTTGTGGTGCGAGAATAAAATGTGCAGGATTGGGTCCCCTTTTTGCATGTCTGCTGGGAACGGAGGTGGGAACAGTGCTTTCCCGATCCTGAGTTTGGGGCGCCGGGCCCTTCCTCACTCGCCAAGTTAAGGCCCACCCCGAGCTGGGTAGAAGGACAGAGCACAGTCCCCACACGCCTTTAGGAAGAAACAAGGGGAAGGAGAGAAGAAGGGGTGCAGAGGCACATCTGAGTGTCCTATAAGTGTGGGGTGGTGGCTCTGCTCCCAACGTGAGACAGAGGCCCTGGAGCCGCCAACCGAGTCGGCCACGACAGGGCATAAAGAGAGGGCATAATGAGCTTCTCTGTAAGGGCTCGGGGAATGCCAGCGGGACCGGACTGAGCATGCTGCTGGCGGTTCGTTTCGGGGACCCGAGGACCACGGGGGGAACCCCCATTTACGGCTACGAGCGCCTCACTGGGCAACTGTGATTTTCCGCCTCTTCTTGGCATGACACCTGACCAGGGTGGGATGGGGAGCGAGTGGTGTGGTGGGGAATGACGCAGCTCAGGGCTGCTCTCTGGGGAAGGACAGCCCTGGAGAGTTCTGGGGGCCTGACACAGGGGTGGACCCGTCGGTTCATCCCGTTTCACCCACGGCCCTAGTGTACCTCCCGGGGCGGGATCTAGGGTTCTACCCCGCTGGGTTTGTAACTGTTCTTCGTTGGGTATCCCTCCGTATCTGTAGTCGCAGGGCCTCCCATGCAGTGCAGTGTTCACTCTGTCGGGAGAAGTGAGGACCTTTCTCTCTGGTGCCCAGTGAAGGGAGATTCGAGTTTAAAGAGCAGTTTGGAGGCATCAGATCCACGGGCGGGAGCAAGGGCTCGATGAGGCCTGTGAGAAGTAGCCATTGGCCTTTTTTTGGGTTTTAGCTTTTTTGTCCCAGGAGGAAAAGGAGGAGGAGGTTGCGGGAGGGTAGATAGCTGAGGTTCTGTTATCACCTGGGATTTGGGGGGTGGGAAGAGACAGGAGGGCAGAGGGGGAAGGGAAGGAGTGTTTGGGTCTCAGCTGCTGGCCACCTTGCCTTCCATATGGATGCAGTTATCTTAGAAGAATCTCTATCCTTAAACCTCCTTTTGTCTTGGAAACTGAAAAGGGCATTGTCAGGCCTGAAAAGGACCTAGACAAATCCGCACTGTTTCGATTCAGGACTCTGTTTAATCAGTCCCTGGTGACAATGTAGTGGGTGTTAGGGAGGACAATAGTATCTTTTTAAACCTTGTGGCCTTCGGGAAGACAAAGGGCTTGAATTTCATGGGCTTACAACTTCAATTAGAACAGTGTCAGTGTGCATGGGAGATTATCAAATTTGTATCATAAAACCTCTTTCTAATAAATGATTGCTGGGGTGGGAGCTGGATATTGTAAGACATATATTGGAAACTGCCCTCGGGGCTTCCCAATCAGCCCTGGCAGAGTGGATGGGAAGGAAGAGGAGGGAAGAATTTCTGAAAAAGGTCCCGCTCAGAACTTGTCCCTGCAGTCAGCTGATTGGGAGCCTGGCTCTTCCGTGCTCTTCTGAAAGGTTGTTTCTCCAATAATGGAAGTAAAGACTCATAGCTCGTTTTCTGTTCTTGGTGGTGACAAAGACCTGAATGTTCATGAAAGTGCAAAATCACCACTTGTTTAGTTTCCTGCCGTTTCTTTCCTGAAGCTCCAGAAAAATTAGGACTTGTGGTGTGCAAAGCAGAGTCTATTAGCTATGAGGCCCATAGGACTAAAGGATCTAACTGTGGAAAGACTCTCTTCCCAGGAAGATCTTTGGGAGACCGTCTTCAACCAGATTCACCAGGAGGTCTCACCCATGTGAAGGACCCAGAGAGGTGATCACAGCCATAGGAGGCCAGCCCGTGTCTTGTGGAGGAGAAGAGCAGACATTTCTTCCAGCTCTAGCCTCAGGATCTCGCGTGTCTACAGTTACCCACTTCTTTTTGCTCCTTTTCCTTTAGGTTCCTTCCTTTGTAGAGGAAAAGCCATAGGGGAGAGTTACTAATGTACTCCCATCACCACCCACGCATTTTAGAAACTCAGGCTGTCATTTTTCTTCTGTTCACTCCTGAGATCAGCTGGAACTGATGAATGTCAATTTCCTTTCTGACCTAAAAGATCAATTCCACTAGTCTCTGACAAGTGAAGCTAAACCCAAGGCCTGATCTCTCTCCCCAGATGAGAATGTTTCATACCTGTCACCCATCACCAATATTGCAAGGCAGAGTCACACTCAGCAAACTTTTATTGAAACTTGCTCTGTTCTAGGCATTGTTTCAGGCACTTTCACAGCTGACCTCACAGAAACCACTGCATATATAATACACCCATTCTGCAGATAAGAAACTGAGGCTCAATGTGTAGGAGTAAGCAGTCATAAACCTCACAGAATATTGCCATTGTCCTTAGCCCTTACTTAAGCCACCCTGTAAACTGCCCTTAAAGCGGACTTGAAATCTTTATGTGATGACAACATAGATGCTACCCAGCCACCATAAAATTGTCTTATGAAATGATCTGGAAGGATGGAAGAGCATGCCGAAAGTACCATACGTGGCTTAAGGCCGCTTAGAGAAATTGACCATGGCTTATCACAGTAGCTGCTAACGTTTATTGATGTTCCTGTGTAGAGGCAATATTCTAAGTTTTTAAGTCAGATTAACTCATGTAATCTTCATAACAATCCTGTAAGATGCTACTGCTGTTCCTACCTTACAGGTGGTAAGGAAACTGAAGGCCAGAGAGGTTATCAGTAACTTGTCCAGATCACACAACTAGTAAGTAACAGAGAAGGTCTGAACCCAAGCAGCCTAGTGTTAGATCTCACGCCTTTAACTACGTGGTAGCAATTATTTCCATTCTTTGTTTCTGTTTTATTCCTCCCAGTCAACAGTCTTGGTTACCTTATAGACACTTCTGTAAGAGACGTGTTTTTAGCATCTCTGTGTCTCTTGATTTCTCTCCCCACCACCGACCCCTCTCTCCATCTACCAAAGCTCGAGCTTTTGGACACAGCCTCTGTGTTTGCCCTGTGCCTGTCTATGTGCGTTCTTGCCCAGCTGTCAATGAAACACAGCTCTTGTCTGCAGGTCACAATATTTTCCTGTGACTATCATCCCACCATTCTTCTTCCAGAAAAACATCTGCTGCCTCTGCCTTGACGCCGATTGTCCACTCAGCATTTGGTTGCTGCTGACTCTGATAAGCTCCTCTAAGCTTCCCCAACCCCTAGGCCCAGATCCCTGGGGAACTTTATGACTTGGCTTCCCTTGCCCTTTCCCCTGTCATCTTTTTCCTTCCTAGGTCTCCAGTGTTACCTTTATGATTAAATGTCATCCTCTTCACATTTACTCTCCTGCCATTGTAAACATTTTCACTTCATCTCATTTAACTCCCTTTTGGATGGAGATTGGCAATTTTCACTTCAGTTTTCTCTCCCATTGTTCAGAGGATCTCACATCTTAACATGTCTGTTATCTGACCAATTTAGCACTTTAGAATCGTAGATAATATATTACTGATGGCTTAGTAGGAAGTTATTTGAGCTCAGGTTAATGTATACCTCCCTTTCTAACAGTGATGTTTAGTTGTTTATTATTCTCTTGCATTCACACAATTAATTGTTGCCTCTTCAACCCACACACACTTCATTACCTTTAAAACGTTTAGACTTAGGGATAAAATGCCCAGGCAGGATAACTATGGACACTGCATGATTAATTGTTTATTAATCATGTTTATCTGTTCTAGGTATTTCAGTTAACCAGTCTAGGCAGGTTGTCTGTAAAATGAGTAAGAGACAGTCAAGAAAGCTTTTGGAATGCTAAGAAAGTACTGTTTCCACCCCAGGGCATGATCATTTCTATAGGTATGATTGCATTACTTGATATTCAAAATTTGCATGAGAAATTGTATCCCTCCAGGTCACTGATCATCTCTCCAAGCTGTGATGTGGGAGTGGATTTGCTAAATGGTACCTTTATTACTTTCAGAAGTCCAATTCTGCACCTGTTAACGCCCCTCCAATACCCTTGTCCTAATAGCCAAAGGTATGTGACATTCCCTTTTCTCCTGTGTTTCGCACCGTTCTTGTCACTCAGTCTGTAAGCTCACCAAAAATGTGAACAGTATTCCCGTCAGTACTGATCCATAGAGCAGTATTTTTTCTTTAACCAGGAAGAATCAGTTAGGCTGTTAAACAGTTTAATGTCCTCCCCAAATTTGTAAGCATAGGGGGTTCTTCTTTTTCCCAACTATACTCTGCGTAAAGTTCTTGTTGTTTATCCATAAAAATAACATCAGATTTTAGAAGCAGAAGATCATACTCTCTTTAATACCCTGCCCTGTGGACCAATAAAAATCTCTAGCTCTTTATCCAGGTCCTATAGTTGCAAAAGCTGCCCTAGTTTCAGTATAGTTGCTATGAGGAGGGTGTTATGGAAGGACCATCTGAGGGGACCTTGGTCATGCTTAATCTCCTGCATTCTGACTGGGTGGTCCTTTATGAGTCAACGGGTTTTTAAATGCATTCCCCCAGCTAAAAGCTCTGAATTGGACTGTCCCTTTTCTCTCCTTGTAATACCATCTCCCCCATCACCCCCTGCCCCAACCCACCCCTTCTTCTTTCCTAGGGGCTGGATAGGATATTTGGCAGAATTCACTAGGAAGAGGAGTGGAGGCTGTTTGCAAATTAAACCAGAGACAAAAGTGCCCAATAACCCATTAAAAGGGCCCTTGACTCTCACCTGAGATGTCCCTTATAACTTCCTTTTCCAGCTTTGCTGAAGGATAGTGTTTTAAGCTGTGCTTCTTCCTAAAGAATTTACCAGTTTAGGTTTAAATTACCTCTTGGAAGGCAAATTCTCAACCGGAGGCAACCCTGAGTTGTCATAACATATCAGGGTATGACACAAGCTTCAGCAAAAAGTGAAATAACAAGAAAGCTTATTTTTTTAAACAACAAAATTGAAATTCAGAGCAAGAGACACACAGAAGACCAGGAGAAGGCAAAAGAAACCTCATGAGTAAAGAAGTAACCACTTTTCTGAGAAACTATTTTTCCTGCCTAATCACATGGATGGACTCAATCATTTGTCCAGCGAAATGTTCAGCAGAGTTCCTAATTCATTGTGGGGAACATTTCCTACTTAAGTTAAAACATAGAGTAGAATTTTCTTATTTTCCATATTTTGGGATAAAATATTATCTTAAGGTTAATCATTTTATCAGTTTGGGGGTGTGTGGGAGTGTAGGCAACTAACAGAATGAAATGGAGCTTCCAGAATTTTGTCATCCCAGAAAACAAGAATCTTCTCTTTCTTCGCCTAACTTGTCACTCATTGAGAGAAAAGTGAACCGTGCTAATTCTTCAGGTATGCCTAACAGCTGAGCAACCTTAAAACAACTTGAAACACTTAAAAGTTCTTTTAAGTTTGTAAATATGCATATAATACACATGTAAGTAGATATGAAGCAGATTTTGGAAGTGTTCAGTTCTTTTAATGAGAAAGAAAACCTCTAATTTATAGTCTCACTTGTCAGACCCATAGAGGATGGATAGTTTGTTATTCTCATTCTAAAAATATTTTCTTTGTAAGATAATAGGGAAAATACTGAAATGTATAAATAATCTATGGCCTTAAGGATAGTTACTTTCATATGACATTTGGTTTCTCACTAATCGTGATGTGATGAATAAGAGATTCAGGTGAGCTGTTGAAAGTGCATTTCATTTGTATCACTGTAAATTACAATCACAAAGAGAAATGATTGAGATCATATTGGTTTGGAAAGAACAATTCTCTTTTATCCTTTAGTTTCCTTTTTCCTTCAGCCTCAAATTGTTCCCTCTACCTAGAGTCATGCAGTGGGAACCACAATCATTTCTGCCTTTAACAAGGTAAAAACAGACTGTGAAGTGGTTCAGAAGGACATGGACAGAGGAGCTGGCTGTTAGTTTCTTACTTGCTATGAGTTGAAACAGGGCAATATGATTTCCACGGAAGCTGCTATTCACCAGCCTCTGGTAAATTATGGATTTCTGAAAACTCCATTACCCAAAGCCCATGTCTGTGAAGCCTTAGACGATAGAGGAATTGGGAATTGATTTTAGAATTTTTAGTTACCTCCAGTCCCTCTAAAAAGGCATTTTTGCAGTTTGTTTAATTTTCTTCCATCTTTGCCACTCTATGATGGGTCAGCCAGCTAATTTTCAGACAACAGAGGGAGGCTGAGAAACTTGTCCAGTTGGAGGTATCTCGGTGCAGATTCCCAGGATGGTGAGAACTCCAGCTTCTTGGGGACGCAGGGGCCCACTTCTGCACAGATGTGATAACAGCACATCATTGCATATAAGGAAGATGAAAGCCAAAATATGTACCAAAAAATCCAAATTAATTCTCTTTAAATTGACCCTTACTCCTATGAGCATAGCTATTTATGGCTGCTGTAGCAAGGTGTTTCTTTCCCATAACCTCATGACTCTTTTTGAAGACTTTCCTTCATCCTGTTTCTAGGAGGTCTACACCAAGACCTCCTCACTTCCCTCATCCCTTCACACAGTAAGGCTTGGAGACCTTTTATCATCTCCTAAGTCCACTGTGCTTCATCACCCAGCCATCATCCTCGTGCCTTAGAACTTTTTTGAGAAGAATGTTTGGTTCAGAAATGCCCTAGTCTACAATGCCCTGCCTCTTTTTCTTTTTGCACATGGTTATGGTTGCAGAACTCCTTCCTTATCTCTAAAGCTTTCCCTAACTGATTGGAATATGTCACCTAGATCCATCCTGTGTAAAGCTGCAACAAACTAAGAACTCCTTCATTCCAAGCACAGCAAGATAGAGTGGCAAGAAAAGGAGTTGAGAATTGAGTGAGCCTTAATTTGGGAAGAGAGAACTGAATTGTCACATTCATTGCGTGAGAATACTTTTCACCTCAGTGCCTTAGACCATCATCTAGAGATAATACCACCGACCACATTTGATTAATAAGAGTATTGAATGCATGAATAACATTTGCTAGTCAGCTGTGCATCAACGTAGTCCCTACTCTATATTACAGACATATCCAATATAATGTTCAATTTGTTTAGCTTATCATAAAAATCAGCTAGGACTACGTTTTATAAAATACACAACCCCAACATCTCAGTGCCTTAGCTGCAAAGGGTCCTTTCTTATTTATATGACATGTCCTTACAGCCTGCATCATTTCATTTTCATCCTGAATCTTCAGCAGAAGGAAAAATCGCTTATATAGGATGTTTCAGAGGAGAAAGAGAACATGCCATTAGCTGTTAAAACTTCCAATTGAAAATGATCTATATCATTTTTTGCATTTAATTGGCTAAAGCAAATTGAGCAAGCTTAATACCAACTGGGCAGGAGGGAAGGTGGTTATTTTGAATAATAATACAATCTGCTACATTTGTGTTCTTAAATTTTTAATTTATGACCACATACTATGCATGCTTACAGTGTTAATTATTCCTTTAAATTTTCAGAAGAAATGTCACAGTGTGCTATTTCACACTGTAAAGTACATTTGATACTACAGATAGTATAAGAAGAATAGAAATTCTGTCTCTTTTCATTATTTGAATAGTACCTTTGTCACATGCTCTTGGTGACATTTAGGAGGATGGTCAACACTCAGGTTAACAGGCAGGCAAGAGAACATCTGAAGATACTGTGAGCAACCATCATCAGAATATAGT
The DNA here is from genome assembly GCA_935064755.1 of Tragelaphus eurycerus. Lineage (NCBI taxonomy): Eukaryota > Metazoa > Chordata > Mammalia > Artiodactyla > Bovidae > Tragelaphus > Tragelaphus eurycerus. The sequence goes on from CAKXYN010000038.1 coordinate 13,008,432, forward strand.
TTTAACTGCTTGGTGTGAGGTTATTCCTATGGAGCCTCTTCTGCCATGACTCATTATAGGTGATTAAAAAAACACTGCAAGGATTAATTGCAATTGTTACTTATCATTCCAGGAAGTTCACTTAAATAGATATCAGAATAATGGAAGGACAAACAACAGTTATTTGAAATGTCAGAATATAAGTTTCTTAGTCCAACGTCCAGATAAAGCCATAGCAGAGCCTTACATATTACCTGACAGATAAACACACAGTCACACAAAACTGTTTTTAACATAGAACCATAATTTATTTAACCAATTTTCAATTAATATTTATATGCTATGCTATGCTATGCTAAGTCGCTTTAGTTGTGTCCGACTCTGTGCGACCCCATAGACGGAAGCTCACCAGGCTCCCCCATCCCTGGGATTCTCCAGGCAAGAATACTGGAGTGGGTTGCTATTTCCTTCTCCAATGCATGAAAGTGAAAAGTGAAAGTGAAGTCGCTCAGTCGTGTCAGACTCTTAGTGACCCCATGGACTGGAGCCTACCAGGATCCTCTGTCCATGGGATTTTCCAGGCAAAAGTACTGGGGTGGGGTGCCATTGCCTTCCCCGAATATTTATATAATTGTATTATATATAGTATAATTTTTACTGTTATATAAAAGATTGAAATGAATGTTCCTACAGGCATTGTGCATCTGCCTCAATGTTTCTCAAGGATAAATTCCTAAAAACACATCATTGACTGAAGTGGTATGTACATCATGAAGGCTTTTTATTTCAACCCATTAGTTCTCCCACCCTTCATTATCCCCTGGTGCCCTCATTTCCCTACTTACCCAGCTTAAATTCCATGACCAGTCATTATAATCATTCCTTTGAACATGCCCTCAGCCTCCTTACACGAGGCAAGACTATATAACTCCTGTTAAATCCAGCTCTCCTTCTACTCTGCACCTGCATCCAGGCTGCAAAGTATGGCTGGGGAAAAATACAATCACATTGACTGATCTGACTTTAAATTTATGACCATTAACTTCAAATGAGCCCCTAATGTTGCCAGGCCATCATGTTAGATGTCTCTAGACCCTTCATTTTCCCATTATCCTCCTCGACTGTTTCATACCGTTTTGTTTCTCCTCAACTTGCCCCTTGCTCCCTCCCTCTTACACTCAGGTTCCTACTTCACGGTGAAAACTGAAGTAACAGAAGCGAGATCGTCCATAGATGTCTCCCATGACATCATTGCCTTCAAAGCTAGTGTTTCCTTCTGCTTTGTCTTCCCAGCTGTTACCATAAATGAGTGGCCCCCGCTTTGATTTTCTCTAAGATATCACTCCAGTGATTTTGCTCTCTTGCTTCTACATTATCAATTTTTTCTCTTTCTCCTGCACCATTCCTTTGAGCATACAAATATGCCGCTATCTCCCCTATCTTAAAAATGAAAGTATTTTCCCTTGACCCTCCTTCCCTTGACAACTGTCTTTAAGCAAAACTCTTAAAATACTTGCTTAAACTCACAGTCTTCAATTTCTCTTCTTTCCCTCTCTCGTTATAATCATCGAGTTAGAATTTGCATGCAATAGCATTCGTCAATTTGACGTCAAGTTTTGACAAATGTAAACAGTCATGTAACAACCACTACAATTAAGATAGAGAACGTTTCTATCACTCCAAAAGTATTCCCACCGCCTCTGTGTAGTCAATTCCCTGCCTCACCCTAAGACTCTGGGAACCAGTGATCAGCTTTCTATAGTGATTGTTTTGCTTTTCTGTAATTTTATTATATAGAAATGTAAAGTATGTAGCCTTTTTGTAAGACTTCATTCACTTAGCATAATACTTTGTGATTTATCTATGTAGTCTTTTGTTTCTTTTAATTGCTGAATATTATTCCACTATATTGATAATACTACACTATTTGTTTACCAATTTACCAGTTGATGGGCATATGATTTGCTATCAATTATTCTACTGTTATGAATAAAACTGCTATGAACTTTCATGAACAAGTCCTTTTTAAGGCTCTATTTCTTTCAATGCTTTAATATATATATATTTATTGGAGTACAGTTGATTTACAATGTTGTGTTAATTTCTGCTGTACTATATAGTGGTTCAGTTGTACATTTATATTATCTTTCATATTCTTTTCCATTATGGTTTATCACAGGATATTGAATATAGTTCCCTGTGCTGCATAGTAGAGCCTTATTGTTTCATTAAAAAGTCTTTGAGTTTACATATGTCTTCATTTTCTTTGAGTAAATACTTAGAAATGCAATTGTTGAGTCATGTAAAAGTATACATTGAACTGTAAAAGAAACTGCCAAACTGTTGATGTTTTCCAAATGGGCTTTAGCACTTTGCATTCTCAGTAACAAGTAGACTGAGGGTTTTAAATCCTCCACATGTTCAAAAACACTGGATTACTCAGACTTTTTACAGTTTAGTCATCCTAGTGAATTGTAGAGGTATCTCATGATGCTTAGATTTGCATTCACTTAATGACTTGTGGAGGCTTCCCTCATAGCTCAGTTGGTAAAGAATCTCCCTGCAATGCAGGAGACTAGGGATTTGATCCCTGGGTCAGGAGGATCCCCTAGAGAAGGAAATGGCAACTCACTCCAGTATTCTTGCGTGGAGAATCCCACGGACAGAGGAGCCTGGTGGGCTGCAGTCCATGGGGTCACAACAGTCGGACACGCCTGAGTGACTAAACCACTACCACCAATGACTTGTGGTGTTGAACATCTTTTCATGTGCTTATTTGACATCATAAATATTTTCTTTGGCCAAGTGCCTCTTCACATCTTTTGCTCATTTGGAAAAAATAAACCAGGTTGTTTGTCTTCTTGTTACTGTGTTATAAGAGTTCTTTTATGTATCCTGGACAGAAGTCTCTATTCAATCAGACATGAGTTTTGTAAATATTTTCTCTCAGTCAGTGACTTGCACATTTGTTTTTTAATGATATTTTTTGAAGAGTGAAAGTTTCAGATTTGATGAAGTCCAATCTATTGATTTCTTTTTTGATTCAAGCTTATCTGCTGTAAGTAATTTTATTAACCCAAAGTCATGAAGATATTTTTTCCTAGCAGATTTTCTTCTAGAAGCTTTATACTTTTAGCTCTTAAGTCTGTGATTCACTTAAATTTGTTGAGAGGTAAGGGTCAAGGTTCTTTTTTTTCCATCTAGCTGTCCAGTTGTTTTGTTAGTATAAGTGTTTCCTTATACTCTGTTTTCCCAGCTCCTATCACAGATAAAAGGTGCCAGCACCATTATTAAAGACTCCTTTTCTTTTGAATTACCTTGATACCTTTGTGAAATACAATTGATTTGTATCAGTACCACACTCTTTTAGCTTTTTTATTTGTATTTTTTGAATTATGAAAATATGGTAATACATTTAGAGAGATTTGAAAAATATTGAACAAGGTAGATACAGTTCCACTCTATATTACAATTATTTTTTAAGTAGATCAATTAAGATTTTTATTTCAAGTTTCAATATCAAACTCTCAAAGAGTAACATTAAATTAATCTTTAATTTAATAACTGAATAAAAATAAGAAATTAATATTGAAGATACTTTAACAAAATTCCATGTATTTGGAAATTAAATGTCCACTTTTAAATAATGGGTGTATCTAAGAAGTCATAATGAGGAAAATTAGAAAATATTTGCAATGCAATAGAATAAAAATGAAAGAATTTAGCAGAATTTATTGCATATGGCTTGAAGCTGGTCAATGCAATTAATACAATGTGGAGTCTTGAATAATGTATGAAAACAAATAATGGACATTAGCATAAAATTTTGTGAAATTTGAACATAAGCTATACTTTAGTTAATAATATTATATCACTTGTTCATCTTTTTTACAACATAGTATTTCTTATATAAAGAAATATCTCAGAATTGGATTAGAAGCTTCAAGCCTTATTCAAAAATTTTTAAAAATCCCTAATAAATTTTCTAGACTTTGAGCAGTAATAAAGTGTTAGTCACTCAGTCGTGTCTGACTCTTTGTGACCTCATAAACTATAACCTGCCAGGCTCCCCTGTCCATGGGATTCTCCAAGCAAATACTAGAGTGGTTAGCCATTCCCTCCTCCAGGGGATCTTCCCAACCCAGGGATCAAACCCAGGTGTCCTGCATTACAGGCAAATTCTTTACCATCTGAGCCACCAGGGAAGCCCATTAGCAGTAATACTAGATGCCAAAATACATGGAACTATATCAAAGTTTTTAGTGAATATAAATTAGAAATCTAGGATACTATTCATACTAAGGCAGACAAGTACCACTGCACTCTTTTGATTAGTAAGTCTTGAAGTCAGGTAGTGTGAGTCCTAAAACTTTGCTTTTGTTTTCTCAAAATTGTTTTGGCTATTCTAGGTAATTCACGTTTTCAAATATGTTTTAGAATCAGCTTATCAATTTGTATTTCTTAAAAAAAGCTTGCTTGAATTTTGGTTGAAATTACTTTAAACTTATAGATCACCTCTATGTTTAGAAGATATTTTCATTGGGTAAAGGGTTTGGGGTGGAAGGTTTTTTTCTTTCAGCACTTTAAAGATGTTGTATCTTCTAGCCTGTGCGGTTTCTGATATTAAGTCTGCTGTCATTCTTTATCTTTATTCGTCTTTAGGTAATGACTCTCTTTTGCTTGGCTGCTTTAAAGATTTTTCTCATTATCACTGGATTTCAACAATTTGATTGTGATGTGCCTTGAAGTGATTTAAGTTATGTTTATTCTGTTTATTCATGATCTTTTTTGGATAAATAGGTTTATAAATTTCAATAAATTTGCATTAAAATTTTTTTTATTTCTTCAGTTATATCTTATGTCCCTTTCTCTTCCCTAAGTCTCCTCTCCTCCTGGGACTCCAATTACAGGAATATTATATCCTTTGATTAGTCCCATAACTCATTAAGATTGGGTTTCTCTTTTTTTTCAGTATTTTTTTCTCTCTGTGCTTCATGTTGGTTTGTTTCTTTTTCAGTGTCTTCAAATTCACTTATCTTTTCTGCTATTTTATTTTTTAATCTCTAGAAGTTTTATTTGGGTCTTTATATCTTCTTTCCTCATCAAGTTTATATTTTTCTTGAAATCCTTGAATGTATTCATAAGATTTATAATTCTTGTTTTAAGGTCCTTGTTTATGAAATCCATGATCTTTTTCATTTTTGTTTCCATCTCTGTAAAGTACTTTTTATTCTGGTTATGGGTCATATTTATTTGCTTCTTTAAAGTCCTGGTAATTTTTAAAATTAATTTATTTTTAATTGGAGGATAATTGCTTTACAATATTGTGTTGATTTCTGCCATACTTCAACATGAATCAACCATAGTCACACATATGTCCCTTCCCTCTTGAACCTCCTTCCCAATTCCTACCTCATCCCTCCCCTCTAGGTTGTCACAGAGAACTGGTTCGAGCTCCCTGCATCACAGCAAATTTCCACTGGCTATCTATTTTACATATGGTAATGTATGTTTCCATGCTACTCTCTCAGTTTGTCCCGCCCTCTCCTTCCCTCACAGTCCAGGTAATTAATTGGATACAGAATTGTGAATTTGCTTTACTTGCTACTGGATTTTGTTGTATGCCTTTAAAGATTGTTGATTTTTTTCCCCTGACATCCAGTTAAAGTACTTGTGGATCATTTTGATCCTTGTGAAGCTTGATTTTAAGCTTTGTTAGGTTGAGTTCAGAACAGCCTTTTTAAGAAGGGGACTTAATTTAGTTCCATCACGGAAGCATGAGCCTTCTGAGAACTTTAACCAATATATTATGGGATCTCTCCATTTTGGTTTAGGGCCTGAATTCCTTCTAGCACTGTGTGATCTCTGGGAGTTGTTCTGGCTACTCTTCCCAGCCTTGGGGAATTTTCTCTCATTTGCATGCAAATCAGTACTCAGCCAGAGATTCAAGAGGACTCCTCTAAAGATCTTCACAGCTTTTTCTCTGTGAAGCACTCTTCTTTTTGATACTTAGCCTTATAAATTCTAGCCATCTTGGTATCCTCAAACTTTGATTTTATTCTCTTCAACTCAGTAGGAGTTTGCAGTGTGGCCTGAAACTGGCTCTAAACAGTAAGCTAGCAAATCCTAAAGCTCATCTCATTTGTCTTCCTTCTCTCATGATCACACTTATACTGCCTACTGTCCAGTGTCTGAAAACTATTATTTCATCTATTTGATCAAGTTTACAGTTGCTTACAGTTGAAAGATAATTCCTATTGCTGCTAATTCTTCATGGTCAGAGGAGAAATCCCCCAGTCTCCTATAAAATTAATCTAATAAATTTTAGAAACTCCTTGCATCAAACCCTCCAATGACTTCTCAGTTGCTAAATCCAATACCATTTGTATTTAAGATTCATGGAAGACTGTTAACTCTCCTCTAGAACTTATGAAACTACTGTAGAAGATATAAGTAGGGTGATGTGTAACAGCATTAAGTAAAATTGTTTAGCACTCTAGGTCTAAAGAAAATTAGTCATAGATTCTAAGTCTTTCTTAGCATGGGTTCACCTAGGTGAAATGCAACTTGTTTTAAAATGTGCTTGGGATTTTGTTTTACTCAAGTATGGTGAGGACAGGGTTTCCCAGATGACTCAGTGGTAAAGGATCCACCTGTCAAGCAGGAGAGACAGGTTTTATCCCTGGGTTGTGAAGATCCCGTGAAGAAGGAAATGGCAACCCACTCCAGTATTCTTGCCTAGAGAGTCCCATGGACAGAGGAGCCTGGTGGGCTACAGTCCACGGGGTCAGAAAAGAGTCAGACAGGACTGAGGGACTAAACTACAACATGCTGAGGACGACAGATCAGGAGACGGTTGCTATTGGAAAGACAGTTTATTAATCACTGTTACCAAGAATGGAGCACATGCCATACCACACAGGACCACCTAGGGAAGCACCGAGGCCAGTCAGGAGGCAGAAGGAGTGAGGAGAAAGCATGGGCAAAGGACTTTATTATGGTTTTTCGTGGAAAGAAATGAGTAAGGTCGGGTAGGCAGCTGATCATAGGGCTGCTTTGTTTGAATAATTTCAGTGGGCTTTGGGTTACAGGGTGGTCCCTAGTTATCCAGCACCTGGCTGTGAGGTGAACAGAGCAGAGGGATATTGCCTCCTAGACTGTGAAAGTCCAAGAGGGGAGTTGGTTTGGAGTATGGACACAGGATTGGTTAGTTTGCATATGGAAGACACGCTTACAGGCAGGTTGCTTGCTGTCTCTAGGAATTAGCTAACCCTGGGAGGGACTATCCCTCCCCTGTCCACAAGGCCCCAAGATACCAAAGCATCATAAAAATACAAATCATAAAAGACATTTTTAACACGCAACAATAGCAAGCCAACCTACCTCACACAGATTTTCTTCATCAGGGAACAAGAAAGGGGAGATACAGTGACTCACGGATGCTCTGGTCTCGTTCTGGGTCCTGTGGCCGGGCACCAGAGTCACTCTGCAGTGTGCGCACCACTGTCTTGTCTCAGCTGGATTCCTGCAGTCTCCTCCTTGCATCTCCTTTTACTTTGTTGTTTTTCTCCACACTGTATTCACAGTGTGAATACATTTATGTGATGCCTGCAAGCCTATGTTTGCTCATAGGCTTAAAACCCTGCAGTGGCTCCTACCACTTGTGGAATCAAGCCCAAACTTCCAAACACAGGCTATGGTTATTATTTAGTCTCATTTCTTGCTGTGAGCCACTCAAGCCTCCTAATGCCTTACACTCACTCACCAAAGCCTCCCACTTCACCCAACCCTACACACTGTACAGGCAATTATACTTAATTTAGTCCAGTTCTTTAAAGATGTCAAGCTCTTCCCACTTATTTCTTCTCGTTCTGTCATCAAAGAACCCTTCCAACTTTGATTTAAGCATATCCTCCTCAGAGAGGTTTTTCCTGTCTGTCCCCCAGTATAGGTCAGCTTCAGGGACCCACTCCATCTAAACGTGGCACTCTGCTTTCCCGTTACAGCCCTAACCACACTTCTATAACTGCCTACTTTCTTCTTTACTTGGCATGAGGACACGGACCGTATAAATTACATTTGCCTCTGTAGTGCCAGCACCTTGTATGGTGCTTGGCATATGATAGTCTTTCAGGAAATACATGTAAAATGTATGTGGATGAGCTCTAGGCCCAGGCCTGAGTTGGGCAGGGAGATCTAAGTATTCCCAGAGGGGTCTAAGCTGAGACATTGGTTTGAGAAATGCCTCAGGCTTCTAACACTTCTTCTTCTGGGATTACTGGTTGGGCCTGGATTGGGAAGATCAGAAACCTTCATTTCTGACCCTAAATTAGAACCAAGTTGGTCTCCAGGGGAAGAGGAAGTACAGCATTTTCTTGGGAAATTTCTTCTAGGTTCACTCTGGGTCATTTAGTTCTTTATGCCTGAACAAGTTCATCCATCCATTAGTGATAGGAAGCACTGTGATCTTAAGCTGGTTTAAAATGAGGACAGGGATGACTATACTTGACAGAAGAAGATGAGTCATAAGAAACCCAGTGTTGTTAACAAACAATACAATTTTTTACCCCTTATTTACCTCTGTGATTTGTCCTCTTTAATTTCAGCATTAGAGAGAGGTGGTGAATATTACATCTCGATTTTTGTCAACTTGTAACTTAAGCCATCCAGAGAAAGGCAATTAAGCTCATAAAAGATTTGAGAAAGAAATCCCCAAAGGCTAAAGAAAACTTTCTAAAGGAAAAGAAGTTATTCAAATGCCTACTAAGGAGAAGGATGAGGAGGAGGGAGAGGAGGTGTTGAGTAGTCCATTTGAGGTCTGTGAGTCCATTTGAGGGCTGAACTAGAGGAAATAGCCTGCCATTGTAGCAAAATGTATTAAGTTAGACAGCAGAGATAGTGGGCGACAGAGCTTCTCTCTCTCTCTCTCTCTCTCTCTCTCTCACACACACACACACACACACTAGCAGATCAATTTATACTTTGTTTAAAAGCAGCTCTTTTTCAAAGAAAGGAGGGTATGCCAGACTGCTTTCTAAGGCAACTTCAAGCCCTAAATAACAGATCCCCCCACCATTCTATAGTAGTTCCTTTCCTGAAAGAAGAGGACCCTACACAGTTTGATTCCTTTTGTTTAAGAGCCCTGTCAGCATTGTTTCTTGTTTGATTTGACCATGAAGTAGTTCTTAGTTTCCCCACCAGAGATTGAACCCATGCACTCGGCAGGGAAAGTGCAGAGTCCTAACCACTGGGCCACGAGGGAATTCCGAGCACTGTTTTTCTCCACTTCAAGGAGTCATTTTCAGAAGTTATGAAAAAGGAGTGAAAATCACAGATAACATCAACACCATCATTAGAAAAGCAACCACGCTGGTATGTATGCTCTCTATACAATATGTGAGGGATAGAGTAGATGGTGAGAATGGGGCAGAGTGTGGTCACCAAGACCAGGAGTAGGATAGGGTTCTTCCTTGTTATTATGTATTGATATATTGAGCCAGAACTTTGGAAAGATGTATCCGACTGTAAAAATTTGTTATCAAATCCACCAGAGCTAGAACTAGTGGATTTCAAGATAAAGGCAGATTTAAATAAATGTAATTTAGACAAAAACCTGCTGAAAGAGGATTAGTAGAGGAGCTCAGGTGAGTTATGCATTTTAGGTAATTGGGTTAGAAAACCAATGGGTAAAGTCCTTTTCAAAGTTATGCTGTGACGCTATTATTTATTTGTGTGTGTGTGTGTGTGTGTGCAGGGCATACTGTGTGTAAAGTTCCATCTGCAGCTGTTTATAACTCTGAGAATTACCCCTCTCTGTGCTGTGGTTTCCACTCCACAAACTCCCTCTCCACTAACACAGTAACTATAGAACAGTTTTACAGCCTGCCTTGACCTTTCTGTTGCTGATGTTGTTTAGAGTGGGAGTAGTGGGGGGCTGCAGGGGAAAGGGAGAGAAGTGTCCAGCTGGGAGTTCCCCTCAGAGGGAGGGAGCACACATCCTGCCTAGAAAGGGCTGGATTCTCTGAGCAGTCCATTTGCCATGTATTAAGCACCCTGGCCATAGGAGGTCAGAATTCTACTGTTTATTAATACTTTATCTCATTTTTCTTTTCATTTACTCTGTGCCTCTAGTTTTATTTTCTATTGCTATTTTATGTTTTTCTGGCTCACTCTCTAGGTCTTTAGAACATGCCTTTTTCTCTGGCTCTTGGTCTATACCATGATAATTTTCATATTCGGTTTTCTTTCTAGGCTGTGTTAGCAACATTGAGGTTTTGGATGAATGTACTGCCAAATGATAAAATGTATGGTTGTCACATATTTACTTGCTGCTGCTGCTGCTAAGTCACTTCAGTCGTGTCCGACTCTGTGCGACCCCATAGACAGCAGCCCACCAGGCTCCCCCATCCCTGGGATTCTCCAGGCAAGAATACTGGAGTGGGTTGCCATTTCCTTCTTCAGTGCATGAAAGTGAAAAGTGAAAGTGAAGTAGCTCAGCCGTGTGCGACTTAGTGACCCCATGGACTGCAGCCCACCAGGCTCCTCCGTCCATGGGATGTTCCAGGCAAGAGTACTGGAGTGGGTTGCCATAATCCTTTCATTTAGAATGAAAGCTGTGATTATTGTGCAAAACCAGAGAAGCATAGAAAGAAAAACATCAAATTACAAATTATTTAAAAGTTAAGGGATAGCCAGCTGTATTTTTTCTGGTGGTAAAATGGAGAATGCACTGATTTTGGAATAGGAAAACTTGGGTTCATATAGACATTCTGCTGTTTCTTGACATCCGGCTCAGTAAAACTGAAGTCTGAATTTAATGTGGCCGCATGTGGAAGGTCCTACTGAGAGAAGCCACCAATAAAAGCTAAGACTTTTGCACTGAATAATCAGGAACTGGAGTATTAGGGTTTTTTAATGCCTACACATTGTATCTCTGTCCCCACCTACCCCACATGATGGCATGTACTAAATCTTGAAAAGAGGAGAGAGGAGAGAAAGCGCTATATTGAATCTAATATTGTTGTATTTAAATAGCCTTTATAATACGTGATACTTTATGAATAAAATATTTCTAGAGCTTGAATACAATTGGATAAAAAGAGTGAATCATTCTTCTGAAATCCTAGGAAAGCACTTCATTCCTTCGAACAAGCAAGGCTCTTAAACCTCTGAAATCCTCCTTGATGGCAAGTGCTTCAACCCCTAGAGGGCAGCATGCCCTCAAAGAAACTCACCCAGGGCCCAGTTGGAAGCCACTGAAATGGCCAATCATTGTCTTGAATTGTCTCTTATCAACCGTTGGGGTCGCAAAGAGTCAGACACGACTGAGCGACTGAACTGAACCTTACGAAAGACCCTATAGAAACCCTACCAAGAACTTAGGAGAACTTACCCATTTCTGATAACTACCACAGATGTATGTTCCATTAACACCATCAAATAAAAAGCATTGCAAACCCTGGGATATTAAGAAACCTGGTTGAATCCCCACCAGCTTGGCTGAAGGAAGGCTGCTCAGGAGGAAGCACCTCCGGGTTCTAAGATGGGCTTGCTTCTTCAACAGCGACTTCCCATCAGTAGCTCCCTTCTGCAGCCTCTCTTCAGGGTGTCTCAGAGGGACATGGAGGGAATAAGAGCTGGTGGGCTGCCGTCTATGGGGTCACGCACGCAGAGTCGGACACGACTGAAGTGACTTAGCAGCAGCAGCCCTTCTTCATCCCACCCACCCACCCCCTTTGCTTCCCTTCATTCTTAAGAATTAGGGAGTTTTGAGCACTTGAGTGGAGAAGGCAATGGCACCCCACTCCAGTACTCTTGCCTGGAAAACCTCATGGACGGAGGAGCCTGGTAGGCTGCAGTCCATGGGGTCGCGAAGAGTCGGACACGACTGAGCGACTTCACTTTCACTTTTCACTTTCATGCATTGGAGGAGGAAATGGCAACCTACTCCAGTACTCTTGCCTGGAGAATCCCAGGGACTGCGGAGCCTGGTAGGCTGCTGCTGTCTATGGGGTCGATAGAGTCGAACACTGACGCGGCTTAGCAGCAGCAGCAGCAGAACACTTGAGACACGCAACGGTTCTTAGCCGAGATCCCTAAGAGTCTAGAATTAACTCGTGCTTTTCCTTGCTAACACCGTCATCATTGCTTCACATGTAGTAGGAAGACGCGGGCCCCACCCACACTCACACCACAGCCCCCTAGTGATACAACCAGGCCCGTGGCCCACGCCCTTCAGACTCTCGCGGGCTCCGCCCTGGCTCGTCGGACTAGGCCCCTGCAGCTGGGGCTCTCCGCGGCCTCCTCGGGCGTGCCTTCTTCAGAAGCCCTGGGTTGTAGTACAGGCTCAACCTCTAACCGGGGCCTCTCGCCTCTAATGCGCAGAGAGGGGAATGAGGCCAAGCACCTTCACCCACGTCCTGGAGTGGCAGATGGGGGTTACCAGTCACTTTGATGCCAAAATCATATTGGATAACAGGTAATGCAATTTCTCCTATTCATCAAGACACATCAGTGAGCTCTCTATACAAGTTCTGGTTTGACTTGGATTTGGGGTGACTCTTTCCACTTTTTTTTCTCAAACAGCATCTGGGTTTGGGTGGATAAAACACTTTCCCTCTGTGTATGGGATGTTGTCAAAACAGGACACTAGAGTTGGTTCTTTTTTAATGAAAAATAACCCTTCTAGTATTAAAAGGCAGTATCAATTCAATTGAACATTATTTTCATAAGCAAATATGTTTGAAAAAATTAGCAAGTAAATGCATAAATTACCTACATTGAAAGCTGTTACTGACAGATATGATAACACGTTTCTTGTTAACTAGTTTACATTGCTTTTGAAGTGAATTTCTGGCTGACAGTGTTTATGTCACAGATGGTATCCTCACCTGCTTCATTAAGGCCTGTTTAGAATACAGTTCTAATGTAGGTTTTATTCCATGTAAAGCCACCTAGAGATAATTTTAAACGATCATATCGACTAACAAACACGTAATCAAGAAGCTCTTAAAATTTTATTAAAATTCAGGTCTTTCACTATTAGCAAACCTGCTTCATTAACATATTAATAGATAATGTTCCTGCTCATAATTAGGGTGTATTTTCTTTGCATCATTGTAGTTGAAAGAATTCAGGTGGAGTTTGTTAGAAAAGTTGCTTTTTTTCCCCTTCAATGTCTGGGAACAAAGCACCTGGAGAAAACACTTCAGGTTGACACTCTTGACCACCATTCCTATTTTAATCATTGCTTCCTCCTGCCCACAATTTTCTCTCCTTAAACTTCATTTTATCACTCATTTCCCCCATATTCAACCCTCTATGACTTACAGCCATGATAAGCAGTGAACTATATGCAGACAGGCAAGGGTTTGGCCCATGCCCTGAGGATAAATGCTACCTGTAAGAGAAATCCCAGGTACAAACATATTAATATTTTCATCTCAAGTTTGAGAGAAGTGGCAACATTAAGCCTGAAAAGAAGCTCATGTTTTTCTTAAAAAAAAAAAAAAAAATTTCAGCCACTTGTTCAAAATGTAAGTGTATAGAACAAAGAATAGAGCCCATGCCTGTATTTCTATTAAAAGAGCAATCTCTTTTATCTATTAAAAGAATGGCATCTTACAGAGAGGTATAATTCAGGGGGCTACTTAGGGAGGGTTTTTTCTTTAATGACCACAATGTTAGATTAAGTCTGTCATTGAGCTCCTGGGAATAAAGTGCATCATTTTTTGAAATATTGTATTCTCACTGACTAGCGATGTACTCATTGTGATACATTCACAATAAAGAATGGAATAATCATTATCTCTTGAGATCACAATTATCTTAAGGTCACAATCTCATTTTAAATAAAAGGAAAACATATATATATATATATACACACACTAAAAATAGCAATTATCATCTCATATGGTCTAAATATTTAGCTGAGGCTATTCACCAAAACTTCTCTGAAGCCACACCATTCTGTGACTTTAAAACTCACCTGTGACATGAAGCAGAAGCTGCACACGCAATCTAAGCATTTTGGAACCTGTTGTATGGGCCAGAGGTTAGTTTTACTTGGAAGGAGTACACATGTTAGTCTTGCTGCACTTGGGTGTCTTAGGTCTTAAGAGGGCATGTAGTTGCCCCACTCATTTTATCCAGGAGCATTTGCAAGCCCAGAGTTCAGCAACTCTGTCTCTCAGCTGTTAGGGACAGAGGTGAGTGACTCTTCTTTTTTTAAACCACATATATTTCTTATAATTTGCTGGCCCTTATTTTCTCCATATGAGAAAAAAAAGAATCTATGTGTTATTAAAGAGATAGAATATGCAAGCTGTGCGGGGAGAGTAAGTTGAATGTGATCCTGAAGAATGTTTTCATCGTCCACCCAGGATACTGGGATAAAGAGAGGATTCAGACACCATACTGAAGATTTAGCTGGGGTGCTCAGGAGGGGCACTGCCTCTTTGTTCCTTTAACAGTGAAATCCTAAACTTGTATTTCTACACTGATGAATTATACATGCAGAAATTCATACTGTACCCATTAGCTAGCTGCAGTGTCCCATATGGAAGTCACTAGCCGTGTGTAGATATTGAGCACTGAAATGCAGTTAGTGCAGCTGAGGAACTGAGTTTTACATTTTATTTTTATTCATTATTTATTCTTAACTAAATTTAGATTGCCACGTGTGGCTGGTGGCTGGTGGACAGCACAGATTTACTATATCCCATGGAAGAGTTTGTTGCTGTTGTTTAGTCCCTCAGTCATGTCTGGCTCTTTGCAACCCCATGTAGCTGGCCAGGCTCCTCTGTCCATGGGAGTTAAGATTCTGATAATGTCAGTGAGCTAGAGACCCCTGGTGGAAGGGACTGTTCTCTGCAGGACACAAAGCACATCTTAGTAAATGGGCAGCTTTTTTTTTTCCCCCTATGGTTCAGCTATTTCGGGATTCTACACATATTTTGATGCTAACTCTACCACGTAACATGAAAATTCTCTAGGTATTACAGGATAGAATAATGTAGAATTCAGTGGCTACTTGTTATACTGGTTGATGATCACAGTTCACAAATACCAAGTCTCTGTTATTAGGTTGACAGGACAGTGGTAGGATGGTGGATATGGTTTAAAACACTACACTCTGGTTGTCTGGCATGAGTAATGAAATATCCTAGGTCCCTAGCCAGGCCAAGAAGCATTCTTCAGAAAGGATGATGGTCTCAAGTCTTATTATATAAATTAAGAGGTAATACAGCTTGGCTGAAGTCTTTGCTAAAGTCAGGACAATGGCTGTTCGATCACTTGACTAGAAGAGAAATGCTTATACTGCCTCCACCCACTGGCTAAAACACAGCTACATACAGCTGCCTCCTTGAAATTTCGGTAACGTGGTATCCATATGCTGGACTCAAAAGGAGAGATTCTGTCCTCTTTTACCTCTCTTAAATCGTGCTCCCTAAGATGGAGTTTCCTGATAAATATGGTTCCTTTCTGATCCCACTGCCTTCTATACAGCTTGTTTTTCTCTAGCCATCAAAAGCTCTAACAACCGCAACCACAGTCCTCATCTGTTCACCCTGCAGAGAGTTGAGGGCTTCCTTTTCCTTCTCTGACCATTCTTACCTCTTCCCACATTCCATCTTTGCTTGACATCAGTCCTAACACTCCTGCTCTCTTGAGTGAAAACAGTATGAAAATGATGCATAGTTAGAATAGGCAAAGAACTCATTAGAAACTTAACCATGGGTCCAAGTTCATATGATAAATGTGTCATTTCCGTTTAGTGCGAAAAGAGTTTAAGGAACCAGCAAAAATCATTTCCCATGCAGAAGAAAATGAAGGTAGGTCTCTATCACACACCCTGAAAAAATTGTTTAAATTTGTCTAAGATTATTTTATTAATTCTCAATCACCAGAAATCCCCAGTTTCAGTGTTTCCCTTTTTAATGTATGCTTGCATGCACGCTAAGTTGCTTTAGTTCCACTCTTTGAGACACCATGGGCTGCAGCCCTCCAGACTCCTTGCACATGGGATTTCCCAGGACAAGAATACTGGAGTGGGTTGCCATTTCCTGCTTCAGGGGATGCTCCCAACCCAGGAACCAAACCCAAGTCTCTTATGTCTCCTGCATCGACAGGCAGGTTCTTTACCACTAGCTCCACCTGGGAAGCCCCTTTAAACGTATAGATTGTATCAAGAGAGGACTAGGAGAATCCTCTGTATAAAGTTGCTAATTGAAACCTCCCTTTCCATTAAAAACTATATTTTTATATCTTATAAAAAAGATGCAAAAGATTGACACTAATATCTTCATTTTTAGATTAAATGTTAAATTATCTTATTCTAAATAATGCAGATAATTGGAGACAAAAATGAGATTAGAGTCTCGTATTTAAAAAATTCCAGTATTAAATTATGCAACACTCTATTGTTTTAATATTTCCTCCTGCTGTTTTTTTTTTCACTGAAAGCCCTGTGTGTTCAGGGAAACCCTTTGTCTTTGGCAACCGGACAGTTGGTCATCCTACAAAAAATCTTTTCTTTTATAAGCTAAAAGCTAAGACAAACTATAGTAGTAATAGGAAAAAAAGTGAAGTTGTTGAGTCATAACTTTGAATAGACTTTTAATGTGAAGAAATAACACTTTGAGGAATTTCTAATTCCTGTGTGAATTAGAGCACTATGTGAAATATTAAGTGTTGGTCCCTGGAGAGAAAACAAAGTACACACATGAAATTGCCATCTTAACTGACAAGGATATGTGACAAGTGACGATATAAAATAAATGATAATTATAAATAATCAACTTTCATGAATTTGTTGATTGTTTTTCCTGTCTCTGTGCACATTAGCTCCCAGCTTGCTAGAACCTAACTAGCTAGCTGAATGATAGATCAGTCTATGCCAAATCTTTACCTTGAATTTTTGAAAAATTCTATTTTCTTTATTGTTTTTATCTACTTAGTTTTTGATAGCCTATATGTAGTTATTATTCATATAAGTAAAAATTATGAGGTTTAATTCTTAAAAATAGGAAAAATTCATATACATTATCATAGACTTTAAAACAGATTCCTTTTCCCTTTGGATCATCAAACCTTAAGCTAGCTCTGTGTTGAAGCCCAGCTGTGGTGGAGTAGAAAAAATTCAGTTTGAAGTGAGGCAGATTTATTGGTTTTGTGATCCTGAGTTAATTACTTAGCCTTTTTTATTCTAGGTTCTTCCTTTTAAAATGTGTGTAATACCTACCATCTTAAAGAATTGTGTGAGTATCAAATGACATTGTATATAAACCACTGGCAAGTGGAAGATTATCAGAAACTAATAAGGTACATGCCATGATTAACAGTGGCAAACAATGAATGGTGCCTGAATCAGGCATCAATATTTGAATTGAGGCCAAATTTGTCACTGGCTAACCCTGACTATGGAGAAGGTGATGGCATCCCACTCCAGTACTCTTGCCTGGACAATCCCATGGACGGAGGAGCCTGGTAGGCTGCAGTCCATGGGGTCGCTAAGAGTCGGACACAACTGAGTGACTTCACTTTCACTTTTCACTTTCATGCATTGGAGAAGGAAATGGCAACCCACTCCAGTGTTCTTGCCTGGAGAATCCCAGGGACGGGGGAGCCTGGTGTGCTGCCGTTATGGGGTCGCACAGAGTCGGACACAACTGAAGTGATAGCAGCAGTAGCAGCAGCCCTGACTATGAAATACATACTAACTCTGACTATCAGCTTCCTTATCTTTAAAGTGGGAATAATTTATCCCTGTGTACCTTTGTTAACTTTTTCTTTTATTTTAGTTGTAAAAAGGAAAATGAAGTAAAATACACTCTAAGTAAAGAAAGAAATCTCCACCCATGTGATGCTAGGTTCCCGGCAATATTATCCCTCCTGTAAGTTTGTGTTGACACATCAGCTCATATCCCACAAGACGTGCTTCCTACGTCTATCATTTAGGCATCATGACCTCCAAGATTGACCTTTACTTGGCTATTTTGTTCCCTCCCAATCAAGATATGGGTCCTAGCCTCCAGCCCAGCTCTTTGCCTCTTAAAGGAGTTCTTGGCAGGGCAGCTGTGTCATTGCAGGGCCCAGTGCAAAAATGATGGAAAAAGGCAGGAAAGTACTAAATATAAAACATTGCAAAACTAAACAGTTTTACCATCTGATCTAGCCATTTTGAGCTCCTTGGTGTTTACCCAAAGAAGTTTAAAACTTATGTTCACAAACACCTGCATGTTTTTATGAGGTTTTATAGCAGCTTTATTCATAATTGTCAAAACTCAAAAAACAATCAAGATGTCCTTTAGTAGGTGAGTGGATAAACTGTCATACACTGGACAATAGAATATTATTCAGCACTAAAAAGAAGTGAGTTATCAAGCCATGAAAAGATATGGAGAAAACTTAAATGCATATTACAAAGTGAAAGAAAGCAATCTGAAAAGGCTATCTACTATATGATTCCAACCATATGACATTCTGGAAGAGGTGAAACTTTGGAGATAGCAAAAAGGTTAGAGGTTGTCAGATGTTGGGGAGGGGAGGTAAGGATAAATAGGCAGATCAGATCAGTCACTCAGTCGTGTCCGACTCTTTGCGACCCCATGAATCGCAGCACGCCAGGCCTCCCTGTCCATCACCAACTCCCGGAGGTCACTCAGACTCACATCCATCGAGTCAGTGATGCTATCCAGCCATCTCATCCTCTGTCGTCCCCTTCTCCTCTTGTCCCCAATCCCTCCCAGCATCAGAGTCTTCTCCAATGAGTCAACTCTTCGCATGAGGTGGCCAAAATACTGGAATTTTAGCTTTAGCATCTTTCCTTCCAAAGACACCCAGGGCTGATCTCCTTCAGAATGGACTGTTGATCTCCTTGCAGTCCAAGGCACTCTCAAGAGTCTTCTCCAACACCACAGTTCAAAAGCATCAATTCTTCGGCGCCAGCCTTCTTCACAGTCCAGCTCTCACATCCATACATGACCACAGGAAAGACCATAGCCTTGACTAGGCAAACCTTTTGGCAAAGTAATGTCTCTGCTTTTGAATATGCTATCTAGGTTGGTCATAACTTTCCTTCCAAGGAGTAAGCGTCTTTTAATTTCATGGCTGCAGTCACCATCTGCAGTGATTTTGGAGCCAAGAAAAATAAAGTCTGACACTGCTTCCACTGTTTCCCCATCTATTTCCCATGAAGTGATGGGACCAGATGCCATGATCTTCATTTTCTGAATGTTGAGCTTTAAGCCAACCTTTGCACTCTCCACTTTCACTTTCATCAAGAGGCTTTTTAGTTCCTCTTCACTTTCTGCCATAAGGGTGGTGTCATCTGCATATCTGAGGTTATTGATATTTCTCCCAGCAATCTTGATTCCAACTTGTGTTTCTTCCAGTCCAGCATTTCTCATGATGTACTCTGCATAGAAGTTAAATAAACAGGGTGAGAATATACAGCCTTGACGTACTCCTTTTCCTATTTGGAACCAGTCTGTTGTTCCATGTCCAGTTCTAACTGTTCTCCTGACCTGCATACACATTCTCAAGAGGCAGATAGGTGTAGAGTAAGATAATTTGAGCAATGAAACTGCTGTTATGATAGTATAAGGTAGATCATATCATCATAAATTTTCAAACGATGCACAAGTGTGAACCAAAATAATTTATGGACTCTGGTGACAATATTGTCAGTATAGGTTTATCAGCTTATGAATGTCCCCTCATTTGGGGATGTTGATAATGGGGAAGGCTGAGGACAAGGTAGTAGAGTAATATGAAATTAGATCTTCCCCTCAATTTTGCTTAATCTAAAACTACTCTAAAGATAAGTAATATTTTTTTAAAGGGAAGATTTCCCTTGTTCCTCATTTTCTTGGTAGAGTAGCTTATATTAGTTATATTATCACATTTCTTCGAGTTTAAAACCAGCCACTAGGAGACCTTAGAAATAGAGATGATCGTCAACAAAAGATTTCCTTAACTTTTCTAATTCCTCTATCTAAGGTTTTCTCAACTAATTAGTCCCAAACAATCCTAAGTTTTAAACTATCTCTTTTTATACAAGTCACTAGGGCATGCTTGAAATCACTAATTGCATTTATAAGTTATTCTTTTAAAAATGTATTTATTTTTAATTGAAGGATAATTGCTTTAAAATATTGTGTTGTTCTGCCAAACATCAACATGAATCAGCCATAGGTATACATCTGTCCCCGCCCTCCTGAACCTCCCTGCCACCTCCCGCCCCGTCTCACTCCTCTAGGTTGCCACAGAGCCCTGTTTGAGTTTCCTGAGTCATACAGCAAATTTCCACTGGCTGTCTATTTTGCATAGGTGGTATATATGTTTTCATGCTGCTCTTTCCATTTGTCCTGCCCTCTCCTTCCTCCCCCTCCCCCCGCAACTCTTGTCCGTAAGTCTTTCTCTTAGATGTCTTATCTCCATTGCTTGCTGCAATTTTATACCATTTAGATTTATATTGTTTAAAATATATATTTTTTTCTCTTTCTCCTTAATTCACTCTTATAATAGGCTCTTGCCCACCATAGATACTAAATTTTTTATAAATATTTTTAAGTTTTTTTTATAAGTATATACTCATTTACAATTCTAAAGGGATAAAATGAGAGGTTTACCTGAAAATAAAGAAAATTATAAAATTTCTTTTTTAAAATTAGTATCATGATAATATGAAAAAGCTCAAAAAATAGCTAACTGAAAAAAGAAAAAAGATATATAGATAAAATATATATATAATATATAAAATTCAGAAAGACAAATCTGTAGAGATAGAAAGTAGATTAAAATGACTCAGGATGAGTGGAGGAGCATGTTACTATTATACTAATGGATAGGAGTTTCTTTTGAGCTGATAAATGTTCTAAACTGCATTGCTGTGATGGCTGCACAGCTCTGTAAATTTCTAAAATTAAAATTATTAATTATAATTTACAGTGGGAAATTTATGTATGGAAATTATATCTCAATTAAGTTGTTTAAAAATAAAATCAATGGATATGATCCTCTGTTAACATATGCATCTAATTCCACTTTCTCTTTTTTCACATCTCCTTTTGTCATTTTTATTGGGTTGGTCAAAAAGTTCACTTGGATTTTTCATAAGATCTTATGGAAAGATTGAGTAGTTTGCCAATCAATATTTTATTCTTTCTAGAGTAGCCTTCTAAAATACTAAGAACCAGAACATCTCAAATTTCTTTAAAAGAAATGCATAAAAAATATAGAAAAAATCAGAGCAGACAATTACTAAAGTATAAAACTTTGATTTGTTTGTCTTCCCTAGTTCACCTAAATTAGCAAACTTGCCTAATAAATTTTAAATATGCCTATATGTATGGTAGATTTATTTAAGCTCTTAGGAAAGTTCTACTTGTTTTGTGAAAAAGTATCCAGGCAAGGTTAGAGAAGGAGCTATCTGAAAATAGGGCTCTGCTGCTATGGACTGAATATGGCCTCACCAAATTCATATGTTGAACCCTAATACCTAATGGTATTCAGAGGTGGGGCCTTTGGGAGGTAAGGTTTCCTGGAGAAGGAAATGGCAACCCACCCAGTACTCTTGCCAGAAAATCCCATGGATGAAGGAGCTTGTGCAGGCTACTGTTCATGGGTCACAAAGAGTCGGCACAACGAGCAACTACTCACTCACCACAGGTCATGAGGGCAGTCCTCAGAGTAGGATAGTGCCAGAGTAACCAGAGAACCTACTCCCCCTCTGCCAGTAAGCAAGAAGATGGCCACCAGACCAGAAGCAGACCTCACCAGACACAGAGCTGATGATGCTGAGTCTAGAATGAGGTGAGAAGAAATTTAAGCAGTTATGTGGGTAGAACCTAATAAGAAGTGTGAGTGGAGAAGTAAGATCAGATCTCAGGGTTCACAGCAAGAAAAGTTGCTGAAAAGAATAGTAAAGAAGAGTCCAGGACTTTTGCAACCCCATAGATGTGCACCAGTCTTGGATCCAGGATAGTACTGAGTGATTGCCATTCCTCTAGGGATCTTCCCAACCCAGGGCCAAACCTGGGTCTCCCGATTGTAGACAGACGTTACCGTCTGAGCACGGAAGTCCAAATCTATGGCACAAGGTCCCTAAAATATATTATTTGTCGGCTGCAGAAATTGAAAGAAAAGAGTAGAGGAAGGCCAAAATAAGAAAATGACAGCTGCCGCTGTTGGCCATCACTATGCACCCAGCACTGTGCTGAGTGCTTTACACACATTCAATTAATCCACACAATTTATTTTAAATTGGAAGTAGAGAAACTAAGGCTCAGAGAACTTTAATTACCTGCCCAAGGTTTCACAGCTGTAAACGAATCTCTGTATATGTAGTGTTAAAAAGATATCAGACCTGGACTTCCTGATGGTTCAGCGGTTAAGAATCCACCTGCCAATGCACAGGACACAGATTCAGTCCTGGTTTGGAAACTAAGATCCCACATGCCACAGGGCAACTAAGTCTGTGCACCCTAGAGCCCGTGCTCCACAATAAGAGAGTAGTCCTTTTACCCCAATTGGAGGAAGTCTGAAGCCAAGACCAGATGGTCAATAATTTAAATAAAAAATAAAAAAAAGAAGATATCAAAAACTCATAGTAAAGAACCCCAGAAAATATTACTGCGTACCATTTTGAAATAATTAATAAATGAAATATGTCATAATGAGGTATTTTATATTGCCTGTGCTCCATGCTAAGTCTCTTCCCTCAGAGTAAAAAATGAATAGAGCACCCAAAAAAGGGAAAAGTCAAAAATACTAACCCTGAATGTGATTTGTCATGTTGATCAAAGGTTCTTCCCAAGCAGTCTATTTTATGAATTTATAGTTCTGTAAATAGCACCAAGCAAAGAATGAGGACGAGGGTGGGTTGACAAAAGTGATTATATATATATATTTGTCAGCACTATTCAATGGCAGGAGAGAAGGCTATAAGAGATTATGTAGAAAGAGTGTACACTTTCAGCCTTCTCAAGCAAGGTAAAGAATGATAAAATAATTATATGTGGAGTTGCCAATAAAAAAAAACGAGCAGAATTTGTTAAATTTAAATAATGTTACAAAAAAATAAAAAGAGAGTGAATGAAATGAGCTTCTGAACGTAGGGATATGATTTGAGGAAAGACTGTATTCAAACTAGAGGGTTTGTGGCTGCAAAAATAAACTCAGTGACACTTAACTATGTGAATCTAGGAGTGATGAGGCCATAAAATTCTGCCATTGGACTGGGTTAAAAGGAGATGACTCAATAAACCCTCATTATAGGAAATCAAAATAAGTACTGTTCATAAATGTTATTTTTTAAAATAATAAATATTTATTAAAATTAGTATATTTTTCCAGTTTTAGAAGAGGTGAGGTAAAAAAAAGAGATATAAATCAGATCAGAATAGGATAAATAAAATAATATATCTAAAATAACAGCACTACATGCTTTGAATTTTTTTTTATTAGGAAGCACTCTCATATACCTTAAATAGATACAATATCCCAAGAGAAAGTCAGAAAAACACTTGGTTTATGGTCCCTTTAAGCTGCTCACTGCTAGGGGAGACACACAGGGTGGGACAGGGTAAATGGGTTGACCTAGGGCTAGATTGGAGAAGGCCATGGCAACCCACTCCAGTGTTCTTGCCTGGAGAATCCCAGGGACGGGGGGAGCCTGGTGGGCTGCCGTCTATGGGGTCGCACAGAGTCGGACATGACTGAAGTAACTTAGCAGCAGCAGGGCTAGATTAGCCCAATAGAGGTGATGGACAGTAGAACAAAGGTTGATAAGGGGATTTTCCCTGGTGTCCTCATAGAAAGAACTTCAAGGCCTGGAACCTAGATATTAGGCCTGGATGGTGTAGCTGAGTTATCACTCTTTGCAATAGAACATAGTGTGCTAGTGGCTAGAGATATAAAGGTCCATGCTTCTCTAGTTGGGTGGAATACCTGACTCTGGGCAGGCTGACAAGAGGTATTAAGCTTTAGTGTGCCTCCCAGAGATGCGAGGGAGACAATGGAAGACATCTGTCTACTTGCATCTCTATCACATGCATAAACTTCATATGCTTATTGATTGCTTTAGGAGTAAAGTAGTAGAACTTTGAACCAAGTCTAAATTACTGTTCTTGCCCTTCCTTGAACGTGAACCAAATTTGGGGGGCCTGTCAAATGCAATGTAATGCAGTGTAGTCAGGCTTCCATGACCAAAACCAGTCCTCCAATAATCTGGATTATGAGTGAGGCAGTCTATTCTAAGGTTTTACTTAGAATATAAGGAAATAATCTTCCCTGGTGGCTCAGACGGTAAAGCGTCTGCCTACAATGCGGGAGACCCGGGTTCAATCCCTGGGTTGGGAAGATCTCCTGGAGAAAGCAATGGCAACCCACTCCAGTATTCTTGCCTGGAAAATCCCATGGACGGAAAAGCCTGGTAGGCTACAGTCCATGGGGTCGCAAAGAGTCGGACACGACTGAGCAACTTCACTTAAGGAAATAATAACAATAAACTGTGGAAAATTCTGAAAGAGATGGGAATACCAGACCACCTGATCTGCCTCTTGAGAAATTTGTATGAAGGTCAGGAAGCAACAGTTAGAACTGGACATGGAACAACAGACTGGTTCCAAATAGGAAAAGGAGTACGTCAAGGCTGTATATTCTCACCCTGTTTATTTAACTTCTATGCAGAGTACATCATGAGTAACGCTGGACTGGAAGAAACACAAGCTGGAATCAAGATTGCCGGGAGAAGTATCAATCACCTCAGATATGCAGATGACACCACCCTTATGGCAGAAAGTGAAGAGGAACTCAAAAGCCTCTTGATGAAAGTGAAAGTGGAGAGTGAAAAGGTTGGCTTAAAGCTCAACATTCAGAAAACGAAGATCATGGCATCCAGTCCCATCACTTCATGGGAAATAGATGGGGAAACAGTGGAAACAGTGTCAGACTTTATTTTTCTTGGCTCCAAAATCACTACAGATGGTGACTGCAGCCATGAAATTAAAAGATGCTTACTCCTTGGAAGGAAAGTTATGACCAACCTAGATAGCATATTCAAAAGCAGAGACATTACTTTGCCAACAAAGGTTCGCCTAGTCAAGGCTATGGTTTTTCCTGTGGTCATGTATGGATGTGAGAGTTGGACTGTGAAGAAGGCTGAGCGCCAAAGAATTGATGCCTTTAAACTGTGGTGTTGGAGAAGACTCTTGAGAGTGCCTTGGACTGCAAGGAGATCCAACCAGTCCATTCTGAAGGAGATCAGCCCTGGGATTTCTTTGGAAGGAATGATGCTAAAGCTGAAACTCCAGTACTTTGGCCACCTCGTGTGAAGAGTTGACTCATTGGAAAAGACTCTGATGCTGGGAGGGATTGGGGGCAAGAGGAGAAGGGGACGACAGAGGATGAGATGGCTGGATGGCATCACTGACTCGATGGACGTGAGTCTCAGTGAACTCTGGGAGTTGGTGATGGACAGGGAGGCCAGGCGTGCTGCGATTCACAGGGTCGCAAAGAGTCGGACACAACTGAGTGACTGATCTGATCTGATCTGAAGGAAATAATTCTCCAACTTGGTGAGGGAACAATCCACCAAAGATAGGCAGCTTCTGCAGTCAGACTTTTAAAAATTTAACAGTTTTATCTAAGAAAAGTTGATAATATTTAATTTATATATTTTTTTTACAAAAAGGCTGAGTCTAATTTTCCTGAACTGAAAGCAGCCTGTTCCATGGTAGAACATATACTATATACTATCTACTATGGTAGAATGTATACTATATCATATCTGCCATATTCTCTCCCTTAGACCAAGTAACTCAGTCCAGCTAATACTCATAATAAGAAGGTATACAAGGGAAAGAATATCAGAATGCAGAGATCATTGGAGACCACCTTACAGACTCCCTACTACAATACAACCTAATTAATAATCAAACACACAGTAACAAAGTACCATTTACATTGTTTTTAATTATTAAAGTTGTGAAATGATAATATCTAGCAGTTGCCAAGATGTGATAAAATATGCTTTGTTAGGAGTAAACATGAAATGATACAATGTTTTGGAAAGCAGTCTATATATATGCATTGCTGCTGCTAAGTCGCTTCAGTCGTGTCCGACTCTGTGCAACCCCATAGACAGCAGCCCACCATGTATTCAATTCAGTTCATTTGCTCAGTCGTGTCCAACTCTTTGCGACCCCATGAATCGTAGCACGCCAGACCTCCCTGTCCATCACCAACTCCCGGAGGTCACTCAGACTCACGTCCATTGAGTCAGTGATGCCAGCCAGCCATCTCATCCTCTGTCGTCACCTTCTCCTCCTGCCCCCAATCCCTCCCAGCATCAGAGTCTTTTCCAATGAGTCAACTCTTCACATGAGGTGGCCAAAGTACTGGAGTTTCAGCTTTAGCATCATTCCTTCCAAAGAACACCCAGGGCTGATCTCCTTCAGAATGGACTGGTTGGATCTCCTTGCAGTGCAAGGGACTCTCAAGAATCTTCTCCAACACCACATTTCAAAACCATGCATTAGGATCCACTAAAATATTAAAATCCTTTGAAGTCAGTAATCCTGCTCCTAAGAATCTATCCTAAGGGAAAAATTATAAAAAACAAAAGACAAAATCTATAGGCCTGGATGTGATTATTACAGCACTTTTTTTTTTTTTTAATTTTTTTTTATCAAGAATCTCTTTTATTGATTATCAGAAACATTACAAACATCTAGTATGAACAAATTGTAACATGATAGTGTTTAGTTTGAACAATTAATACATTTCAGATATAATATTATACATATTTCAATGCTATTCTCCCCAATCATCCCACCCTCTCCCGGTCCCAGAGTCCAAAAGTCTGGTCTATACATCAGTGTCTCTTTTGTTGTCTCGTAAATAGGGTTATTTTTACCATCTTTCTAAATTCCATATATATGCGTTAGTATACTGTATTTGTGTTTTTGTTTCTGGCTTACTTCAGTCTGTATAATAGGCTCCAGTTCCATCCACCTCCTTAGAACTGATTCAAATGTATTCTTTTTAATGGCTGAGTAATACTCCATTGTGTATATGTACCACAGCTTGTTTATCCATTCATCTGTGGATGGACATCTAGGTTGCTTCCACGTTCTGGCTATTGCAAACAGTGCTGCTATGAACATTGGGGTACACGTGTCTCTTTCAATTCTGGTTTTCTCAGTGTATATGCCCAGCAGTGGGATTGCTGGATCATAAGGCAGTTCTATTAGCAGTTTTTTGAGGAATCTCCATACTGTTCTCCATAGTGGCTGTACTAGTTTGCATTCCCACCAACAGTGCAAGAGGGTTCCCTTCTCTCTGCACCCTCTCCAGCATTTATTGCTTGTAGACTTTTGGATAGCAGCCATTCTGACTGGCGTGAAATGGTACCTCATAGTGGTTTTGATTTGCATTTCTCTGATAATGAGTGATGTTGAGCATCTTTTCATGTGTTTGTTAGCCATCTGTATGTCTTCTTTGGAGAAATGTCTATTGAGTTCTTTGGCCCATTTTTTGATTGGGTCATTTATTTTTCTGGAATTGAGCTGTAGAAGTTGCTTGTATATTTTTTGAGATTAGTTGTTTGTCAGTTGCTTCATTTGCTATTATTTTCTCCCATTCTGAAGGCTGTCTTTTCACCTTGCTTATAGTTTCCTTTGCTGTGCAAAAGCTTTTAAGTTTGATTAGGTCCCATTTGTTCATTTTTGATTTTATTTCCGATATTCTGGGAGGTGGGTCATAGAGGATCCTGCTGTGATGTAAGTCAGAGAGTGTTTTGCCTATGTTTTCCTCTAGGAGTTTTATGGTTTCTGGTCTTACATTTAGCTCTTTAATCCATTTTGAGTTTATTTTTGTGTATGGTGTTAGAAAGTGTTCTAGTTTCATTCTTTTACAAGTGTTTGACCAGTTTTCCCAGCACCACTTGTTAAAGAGATTGTCATTAATCCATTGTATATTCTTGCCTCCTTTGTCAAAGATAAGGTGACCATATGTGCGTGGATTTATCTCTGGGCTTTCTATTTTGTTCCATTGATCTATATTTCTGTCCTTGTGCCAGTACCATACTGTCTTGATGACTGTGGCTTTGTAGTAGAGCCTGAAGTCAGGCAGGTTAATTCCTCCAGTTCCGTTCTTCTTTCTCAAGATAGCTTTGGCTATTCGAGGTTTTTTGTATTTCCATACAAATTGAGAAATTATTTGTTCTAGCTCTGTGAAGAATACCGTTGGTAGCTTGATGGGGATTGCATTGAATCTATAAATTGCTTTGGGTAGTATATTCATTTTCACTATATTGATTCTACCAATCCATGAACATGGTATATTTCTCCATCTATTAGTGTCCTCTTTGATTTCTTTCACCAGTGTTTTATAGTTTTCTATATATAGGTCTTTAGATTCTTTAGGAAGATATATTCCTAAGTATTTTATTGTTTTCATTGCAATGGTGAATGGAATTGTTTCCTTAATTTCTCTTTCTATTTTCTCGTTAGAAAATAGAAAATTTAGAGAAGAGCTAACACCTATCCTACTCAAACTGTTCCAGAAAATTGCAGAGGAAGGCAAACTTCCAAACTCATTCTATGAGGCCACCATCACCCTAATACCAAAACCTGACAAAGATCCCACAAAAAAAGAAAACTACAGGCCAATATCACTGATGAACATAGATGCAAAAATCCTTAACAAAATTCTAGCAATCAGAATCCAACAACACATTAAAAAGATCATACACCATGACCAAGTGGGCTTTATCCCAGGAATGCAAGGATTCTTCAATATCCGCAAATCAATCAACGTAATACACCACATTAACAAACTGAAGAATAAAAACCATATGATTATCTCAATAGATGCAGAGAAAGCCTTTGACAAAGTTCAACATCCATTTATGATAAAAACTCTCCAGAAAGCAGGAATAGAAGGAACATACCTCAACATAATAAAAGCTATATATGACAAGCCCACAGCAAACATTATCCTCAATGGTGAAAAATTGAAAGCATTTCCTCTAAAGTCAGGAACAAGACAAGGATGCCCACTTTCACCATTACTATTCAACATAGTTTTGGAAGTTTTGGCCACAGCAATCAGAGCAGAAAAAGAAATAAAAGGAATCCAAATTGGAAAAGAAGAAGTAAAACTCTCACTGTTTGCAGATGACATGATCCTCTACGTAGAAAACCCTAAAGATTCCACCAGAAAATTACTAGAACTGATCAATGAATATGGTAAAGTTGCAGGATATAAAATTAACACACAGAAATCCCTTGCATTCCTGTACACTACAGCACTTTTTATAATAGTAAAAATTGAAGGGAATGGTAGAATAATATCCAGAAAAGAATGACTAGAAAGACATTTACTTACTTAACAGGATATTGTATAGTCATTGTTTTTAATATCATGAAATAACACTGTGAAATGCTTGTGATTTAATGTAAATTGAAAAGATAAAGATATATAATTTTTTTGTAAATTATATGTACTATCAAGTAAAATAATTTGTAAGAATAAAAGACTAAAAAATTTACTCTGAAATGCTATTAATAATTTAATTTGAGTAATGGATTTATAGATAATTTTTATTGTCTATTAACTAATTTTAACCTTTTTTGATTGTAATTATTAAAATAATATGTGGGAATTTATATATACACACACACACATATATATATAGCTGTGATTATGCAGGTCAGGAAGCAACAGTTAGAACTGGACATGGAACAACAGACTGGTTCCAAATAGGAAAAGGAGTACGTCAAAGCTGCATATTGTCACCCTGCTTATTTAACTTATATGCAGAGTACATCATGAGAAATGCTGGGCTGGAAGAAGCACAAGCTGGAATCAAGATTGCCTGGAGAAATATTAATAACCTCAGATATGCAGATGACAACACCCTTATGGCAGAAAGTGAAGAGGAACTAAAAAGCCTCTTGATGCAAGTGAAAGAGGAGAGTGAAAGTTGGCTTAAAGCTCAGCATTCAGAAAACTAAGATCATGGCATCTGGTCCCATTACTTCATGGCAAATAGATGGGGAAACAGTGGAAACAGTGTCAGACTTTATTTGGGGGGCTCTAAAATCACTGCAGATGGTGGTTGCAGCCATAAAATTAAAAGACGCTTACTCCTTGGAAGGAAAGTTATGACCAACCTAGATAGCATATTGAAAAGCAGAGACATTATTTTGCCAACAAAGGTCTGTCAAGTCAAGGCTATGGTTTTTCCAGTGGTCATGTATGGATGTGAGAGTTGGACTGTGAAGAAAGCTGAGTGCTGAAAAATTGATGCTTTTGAACTGTGGTGGTGGAGAAGACTTTTGAGAGTCCCTTGGACTGCAAGGAGATCCAACCAGTCCATCCTAAAGGAGATCAGTCCTGAGTGTTCATTGGAAGGACTGATGTTGAAACTGAAACTCCAATACTTTGGCAACCTGTTGGGAAGAGCTGACTCATTTGAAAGGACCCTAATGCTGGGAAAGATTGAGAGCAGGAGAAGGGGATGACAGAGGATGAAATGGTTGGATGGCATCACTGACTCAAGGGACATGAGTTTGGGTAAATTCTGGGAGTTGGTGATAGACAAGGCCTGGCGTGCTGCAGTCCATGGGGTCACAAAGAGTTGGACATGACTAAGCAAATGAACTGAACTGATCACATGACCCAGCTTGCAATCTCATGCCTAGAAATCTACCTACCTAAGAGAAATGAACACCAGTGTTCATAAAAAATCTACTTGCATGCATTTAGTAGCTTTAATTATAATTACAAAGACAAAAGCCCCCAAACTGAAAACTCACATGATCTTCATCTAGTGAATGAATAAACAAATTTTGATATATCCATATAAATGGATTACTCCTCAACAATAAAAAGGAGCTACTGATACATGCAACAAAACTGATGAATTTCAGACACCCTGTGCTAAATAAATGAAGCCACATTCAAAAGGCTATATAGTATATGATTTCTTATATGGAATTCTGGAAAAGGTAAAGTTATAGGGACAGAAAACAGATACTTGGTTGCCAGGGGCTTAGGAGTAACAAGGGTTGACTATAAAAGAGCAGCATTGGAGAATTTTTGAGATTATGAAACTGTACTGCATCTTGGTTCTAACGGTGGTTACAAGACTATATGTAACTCTGGTAAAAATTATAGACGTGTGTGCTAAAAAGAGTGGGTTTTACTCTACGTGACAAGATTAAGTGACTTTCCCAAGGTCATTAGACTAGTCTGCATTGTTTTCCATATGGAGTAGTTCTGTCTCTACTTCTTTCTACCTTAGACTCTATAAAGATATTTCAGGCACCAACAAGCCAGTTCAATTCAGCTCCGATACATTTTGTTGAGTCATGGTTCCCACATGACTAGAGGAAAGAATGACCCTGAACAACAATGGTTTAGTGGGTTTAGAGTGCCTGGAGAAATTGATTTGGAGGTTGTTTAAATGGTGTCTTCTCCCTCTTAAGGATCTCTTAACAGAAGACAATAGGCCCCAGCTACTGCTGCGTTAGGATTTCTCCTCTAAGGAAGAAAAGAAATACTAACTTTTTAATGAATTCTGACCATGGTACCTGAAGAAATATGAGAATAAGAAATGTTACATGTATTATCTCATCTTCTCATTGCAACAGTTTTCCAAACCAAGATATTATTATTCCCATTTTAGACACAAGAAAACTGAGGCTCAAAGTGATTTAAGTAATCCACTGAGAATGAACTCAGAACCCTCTGTACTTAACTGGATCCTAACTTATTTGAACACAGTTGACCCATAGACTTGTTATTACCTTTTCTTTCCCATTGCAGAGTCACAGGAATTGTCTATACCCTGAATATGAAACTACATCTATTCTGAAGGAGGAAGTAAGTGTCTTTTTCTAATTTGTGCAGAAGTACTTACGGGGTCACAAGAGTCGAACATGACGAAAGTTCACAAGCCACCTCACTATATGGGCAAGTAGTGGATCTGGAGTATTTTCTTGGTGCAGACTGCCCTCACATGTAAGTGATCATGGTGCCCCTCTCTATAAACCACCCTCATCTCCCACTTTCCTTCTGGCTTCATGGATGAGAATTTCACCTGGTATATCTGGGAGACAGATTCTCTGGAGTCTGGGGAGGCAGGATGAGTAAGCCAGGAGGGAAGAAGCAAAGGATAAAAATCTTAAGGAAATGATAAGGGTTAGGGCAATGAAACAAAGCAATGAGCCACCAGGGAACTCTCATTGTTTGTCTTCTGCATTCATTGTGTTAAAATTTCAGAGTTTGCTTCCCATAGAAAAGCTAAGTGTCTGGTTAATCAATTTGGTGAATTAACATCCAGGCCAGAGTCATCCTCTCTAACCTATTTTATCCCCATTTTTATTCCTGGAGAAAAGTAGGAGTCAAATTGATAATAAACTTTGTGACTGAATGTTTTTGTCTGGTATGTAAAGATCTGAGTTGCTTTTAGCTACAGTCTTCCAGGCAACTCTACTGGGGTTCCATCAGTCTCCATTATTGACCTGCCCCCGGTGGAGTAGAATTGGACCTGAATGAAATAAGAGCAATGTTTAAGTTGAAGTTCTATCCCAAAGCGTGGAGGAAAGGATGTAGTGTGTGTGTTTGTGCTCAATAGCTCAGTTGTGTCCGACTCTTTGTGACCCCACGGACTGTAGCCCACCAGGCTTCTCTGTGAAATTTTACAGGCAAGAATACTGGAGTGGGTTGCCATGCCCTTCTCCAGGGGATTTTGTTGACCCAGGGATCGAACCCGTGTTCATATGTCTCCTGCATTGGCAGGCAGATTCTTTACCACTGTGCCACCTGGGAAGCCTATAGTCCTTAATGTTGTTCACCAAATATTTCCACACCTCTTGAAATATGTTAGGAATGTCCATCCTCCCCTTTCTGGTTTGGTTTGGTCTGGTCACATGTCTAGTCCTGGCTTGTGAATTGTGAGCTGAAAGTAATTGTGGCATTTCTTGACCCAGTATTGAATTGTCCTCTGGCATGGAGATGGGCGGTATCAGAGACAAGCCTGCTTACAGCCTGGATTCCTGAGTGACGACCTTGAGCAGAGCCCCCTGATGATCATGAGGGGCAAACTGTTTTAAGCCACTGAGATATGGGGCTTGCTTGGTTACCACTGCATAATTTTTTTGAGTGATATAATTCTTTTATGACTTTGTATAATATTTTCAGTTTTTGATGCTTTTGCAAGTTAAGAATTCATAATTGATTACCTATATTCTGATTAAACAAGGAATGTTCTCACAGAGTTACATACCACTGTGATACAATATTTCATAAAACAAAAATATGGCACCATGTTTGAAACTGTCTAAAAATAAACTGTCAAGAATTAACTTGATAAAATACTATTAAAGTAGGAAGACAATGAAATTAATTGTTTATCCATCAGATTAAGAAACCATCAGATTAATTAAGCTTTTATATGTCTCTAAGGAAATGGCAATCCACTCCAGCGCTCTTGCCTGGAAAATCCCATGGACGGAGGAGCCTGATAGGCTACAGTCCATGGGGTCACAAAGAGTTGGACACGACTGAACGACTTCACTTTCACTTTCAATACAATGTTCCTTTAAGAAAAAATTATGTTCCTTAAAAAAAAAAAAGAAAAAAATATTCCTTTAAGAAAAAGAAATTTGGGGTTACAAATAAACCTTTTATATTGACTAAAACAAGTTTTCTTTAATATTGATATTAACTATCACTTTATTACATAATCTGGTGTGTTGGAGGCATTCTAAAAATGAAAACAGATAAATAAATTAGAATTTTTATTTATTTATTTTAATTGGAGGATAATTTCTTTACAATATTGTGGTGGGTTTTGCCATACATCAGCATGAATTAGCCATGGGTGTACATGTGTCCCCTCCATCCTGAACCCTCTTCCCACCTCCCTCCTCGCCCTGTCCCTCCAGGTTTACACAGCACTGGCCCTGGGTGCCCTGCTTCATGCGTCAAGCTCGCCCTGATTATCTGTTTTACATATGGTAATATTTATGTAATACCATATTTATATATGGTAATATTTCAATGCTATTCTTTCAGATTATCCCACCCTCTCCTTCCCCTACTAAGTCCAAAAGTCTGTTCTTTATGTCTGTTTCCTTTGCTGCCCTGCACATAGGATTGTCAGTACCGTCTTTCTAGAGTCCATGTATGTGCATTAATATACAGTATTTGTCTTTCTCTTTCTGACTTACTTCACTCAGTATAATAGGCTCTTGGTTCATCCACCTCATTAGAACTGACTCAAATGTGTTCTTTTTTATACATGAGTAATTTTCCATTGTGTATATGTACCACAACTTCCTTAATCCATTCATCTACTGATGGACATCTAGGTTGCCTCCATATCCTAGCTATTGTAAATAGTACTCCGATGAACATTGGGATACATGTATCTTTTTCAATTCTGGTTTCCTTAGGGTTGGTGGGATTGCTGAGTTGTATGATGGTTTTATTCCTAGTTTTTTAAGGAATCTCCACAGTGTTCTCCATAGTGATTGTATCAGTTTGCATTCCCACCAACAGTGTAGGAGGGTTCCCTTTTCTCCACACTCTCTCCAGCATTTATTGTTCGTAGACACTTTGATGATGGCCATTCTGACTGGTGTGAGATGATACCTCATTGTGGTTTTGATTTGCATTTCTCTGGTAATGAGTGATGTTGAGTATCTTTCCATGTGTTTATTAGACATCACAGATAGATTCTTAAATGTACAAAAGAAAAGCAAAATATTAAAGTAATTAGAGCTTTGAGATTCTGTTTCCATCTTTTAAAAATAAGACTAGGTTTTTAGGGAAGATATATTCACAGTGAGACTTCTTTTTAATTTTATTTAACTTTAAATCTTGCCAACATGTACAGTACTACTTTGAAGCTGTTCATCATCCTTAAAGAATACATTTTTATTTTTTATCTTATACATCCTTAAGTAAACAGAGGTATGTATATTTCTCTTAGACAACAAGAATATACTGATATTCAAATTAAAAGACCCCACAGAGAAAGTCCTTTAACATTTACTCATATTCTCAGAGCTGCGTGGAGCCTGCTTTTCACAGACTTGCTGTATTTCATTGATTCTAAGATACTTCTTAAAATTTTTATTTTAACATTTACTATTTTCCACTAAATTGTTGGAACTATCATTCTGATATTTAATATTTTATATCTTGGATTAACATTTTTTTTTTCCTTAAAGGCAACTTAATTCTTCTATCTAAATACTTCCAGAATTTTTATGTTTTATATTTGGCAAATATTTGTATTGTCTTCTTTTATTATTTGCTTTTGGTTGCACTGTTCATGGGCTTTGTCTAGTTGTGAGGAGGAGGGCTACTCTTTGTGGTAGTATTCAGGCTTCTTCTTGTGGTGGCTTCTCTCGTTGCAGAGCACAGGCACCAGCGCATGCAGGCTTCAGTAGCTGTGGCTCAAAGGCTCATTAGTTGAGGCTCACAGGTCCTAAAGCTCGTGGGCTCAGTAGCTGTGGTGCATGGCCTTTGTTGTTCCACAGCATGTGGAATCTTCCTGGACCAGGGATCGAAACTGTGTCCCTTGCATTGGATAAGAACACAGGTTCTTATCCACTGTGCCACCAGGGAAGTCCAATATTTAGCAAATATTTTATATTTAACAAAACACTCCAAAATATAGTAGCTTAAAGATGCGATGAATTATTATTTGTCATGATCCATGAGGCAGGTAGACAGTTTCTTTGCTGGTTTCTTGTGGCACTGTTGCACAGCTGCAATCAACTGGATGGTCAGCTGGACTGAAAGATGCACGATGACCTCACTGGGGTGTCTGGCAGTTGGTCCGGCTGTCAGCTGTGGAGTCTCAGTTTTCCTCCATGCGGCCTCTTATTCCCCAATTAGATTAGACTGAATTCTTTTTCATAGCTGGATTTCCTTTTAAGGCCTAGGATCCAGAACTCACAAAGCATCACTTCATCATGTTCTGTTGGTCATTATAAGACACACCCAGATTGAAGGGGGAGGGAAATTGTTGAGACAATTGAAGAAATATGAATATGGTCTGGATATTAGATGTACTAAGGTAGTATTAATCTTATTAAATGTGATGATGGAATTGTGATCACCTTTTTTAAACAAAGAAGAAAAAAGGACCATCAGATATACTCACTCAAGTAGGAGACTTCCCATTAAAATTAATGCAAAGCAGAAGAGACTGGGATCAGTTCAGTTCAGTTCAGTTCAGTCGCTCAGTCGTGTCCGACTCTTTGCGACCCCATGAACCGCAGCACCCCAGGCCTCCCTGTCCATCACCAACTCCCAGAGTTCACCCAGACTCACGTCCATCAAGTCAGTGATGCCATCCAGCCATCTCATCCTCTGTCGTCCCCTTCTCCTCCTGCCCCCAATCCCTCCCAGCATCAGAATCTTTTCCAATGAGTCAAATCTTCGCATGAGGTGGCCAAAGTACTGGAGTTTCAGCTTTAGCATCATTCCTTCCAAAGAAATCCCAGGGCTGATATCCTTCAGAATGGACTGGTTGGATCTCCTTGCAGTCCCTTGAGAAGACTCTCAAGAGTCTTCTCCAACACCACAGTTCAAAAGCATCAATGCTTTGGCGCTCAGCCGTCTTCACAGTCCAACTCTCACATCCGTACATGACCACAGGAAAAACCATAGCCTTGACTAGGCGAACCTTTGTTGGCAAAGTAATGTCTCTGCTTTTGAATATGAGACTGGGATAACATCTTTTAAATGCTACAAGGAAAGAAATTGTCTCATTAAATTGTATACATTAAATATGTACAGTTTTTTTGTAATGATAATTATAGTCCAATAAAGTAGTTTAGAAAGAGATTATCAACCTGTAATTCCATATAAAAAATATTCTTCAAAAAAGAAAGCAAAATAAAACATTTTCAAACCAATTAAAAAAATGACAGACTCCATTGCCAGCAGACTTGCACTCCAAGGAATGTTAAAATAAGTTCTTCACACTGAAGGAAAATAATACCAGATGGAAAATAGGATCTACACGAGAGTAGAGACTGCTATAAATGGTAATGATAAGAGTATATATAAAAGATAATTTCCCTGGTTTAAAATGTTATTTTTAAATAATAGACTATTTATTTATAATATATAGAAGTAAAATGTATGACAATAGCAGAAATAGCATAAAGAAAAATTGAATTATATTATTGTTCTTTACATTATCTATGACATATTATAATATTTGAAAGTAAACTATGACAAGTTAAACATGCATTATAAATGATATTACTTATAAGTTATGAACTTTAGGGAAACCACTTATAAAGAATTAAAGTAGATGAAACAATGTGATTTTAAAATGAAATACTTAAAAATACTCAACTACCAAAAGAAGGCTGAAGAAAAGGGGGAAAAAGAACATAGAATAGAGAGAACAAATATTAGATTAATAGCAGTCTTGTAAAATTAAACCAAGTATGTTAAAAACTTACTTAAAATAGATTTGGTCTAAACATCCATGGTGGCTCAGTCGGTAAAGAATCTGCCTACCATTCAGGAGACTTGGGTTCAATCCCTGGGTCAGGAAGATGCCCTGGAGAAGGAAATGGCAACCCAGTCCAGTATTCTTGCCTGAAAAATCCCATGGACAGAGGAATCTGGCAGGCTTCTCCAAAATCACTACAGATGGTGACTGCAGCCATGAAATTCAAAGATGCTTACACCTTGGAAGGAAAGTTATGACCAACCTAGATCACATATTCAAAAGCAGAGACATTACTTTGCCAACAAAGATTCGCCTAGTCAAGGCTATGGTTTTTCCTGTGGTCATGTATGGATGTGAGAGTGGGACTGTGAAGAAGGCTGAGTGCCGAAGAATTGATGCTTTTGAACTGTGGTGTTGGAGAAGACTCTTGAGAGTCCCTTAGACTGCAAGGAGATCCAACCAGTCCATTCTGAAGGATATCAGCCCTGGGATTTCTTTGGAAGGAATGATGCTAAAACTGAAACTCCAGTACTTTGGCCACCTCATGCGAAGAGTTGACTCATTGGAGAAGACTCTGATGCTGGGAGGGATTGGGGGCAGGAGGAGAAGGGGACGACAGAGGATGTGATGGCTGGATGGCATCACTGACTCGATGGATGTGAGTCTGGGTGACCTCCGGGAGTTGGTGATGGACAGGGAGGCCTGGGGTGCTGCGGTTCATGGGGTCGCAAAGAGTCGGACACGACTGAGCGACTGATCTGATCTGATCTGATAGTCATGAAGTTGGGAGAGTGAGACATGACTTAGAGACTAAACAACAAGACAACATCCCCATAAAAAGGCAGAAGTCATCAGTCCAGATGAAGAAGCAAGATCTAACTACATGCTAGCTATAAGAAAAAGATTTATATGAAATCATAAATAGATCAGAAGTAAAAAAAATAAAAATGGGGCTCTGCCTCTTGTCATAGCAAAGTACTCTTTAACCAATCTTCCTCAGATGGCTATAAATTCTAGACAAAATATGAAAACAACTACCTAAGCATCCCAGAGAGTAACAAAAGCAGGCAGAATCTAGAAGGGAGACAACATTTGGAAGAAGAGAACATCATTGGAAGAGTTTCAGACTTTTATGGTTTTTTTCTTTAAAGAGAGGCCACAGTGGAAAATAAAGCTCAGATTCAAGGGATTAGATCTGATAGAGGGCCCGAAGAACTCTGGACAGAGGTCTGTGACTTTGTACAGGAGGCAGTGATCAAGACCATCCCCAAGAAAAAGAAATGCAAAAAGGCAAAATGGTTGTCTGAGGAGGCCTTACATATAGCTGAGAAAAGAAGAGAAGCAAAAGGCAAAGGAGAAAAGGAGAGATATATCCATCTGAATGCAGAGTTCCAAAGAATAGCAGGGAGAGATAAGAAAGCCTTCCTAAGTCATCCATGCAAAGAAATAGAGGAAAACAATAGAATGGGAAAGACAAGAGATATTTTCAAGAAAATTAGAGATACCAAGGGAACATTTCATGCAAAGATGGGCACAATCAAAGAGAAACAGAAGCAGAAGGTATTAAGAAGCTGTGGCAAGGATACATAGAAGAACTATACAAAAAGATCTTCATGACCCAGATAACTACGATGGTGTGCTCACTCACCTAGAGCTAGACATCCTGGAATGCAATGTCAAGTGGGCCTTAGGAAGCGTCACTATGAACAAAGCTAGTGGAGGTGATAGAATTCCAGTTGAGCTATTTCAAATCCTAAAAGATGATGTTGTGAAAGTGCTGCACTCAATATGCCAGCAAATTTGGAAAACTCAGCAGTGGCCATAGGACTGGAAAAGATCAGGTTTCATTCCAATCCCAAAGAAGGGCAATGTCAAATAATGTTCAAACTACTGCACAGTTGCACTCATCTCACATGCTAGCAAAGTGATGCTCAAAATTCTCCAAGCCATGCTTCAACAGTACGTGAACCATGAATTTCCAGATGTTCAAGCTGGATTTAAAAAAGCAGAGGAACCAGAGATCAAATTGCCAACATCCATTGGATCATAGAAAAAGCAAGAGAATTCCAGAAAAACATCTACTTCTGCTTATTGATTATGCCAAAGCCTTTGACTGTGTAGATCACAACAAACTGTGGAAAATTCTTCAAGAGATGGGAATACCAGACCACCTGACCTGCCTCCTGAGAAATCTGTATGCAGGTCAAGAAGCAACAGTTAGAATCGGACATGGAACAACAGACTGGTTCCAAATTGGGAAAGGAGTACGTCAAGGCTGTATATTGTCACCCTGCTTATTTAACTTATATGCAGAGTACATCATGAGAAACACTTGACTGGATGAAGCACAAGCTGGAATCAAGATTACTGGGAGAAATATCAATAACCTCAGATATGCAGATGACACCACACTTATGGCAGAAAGTGAAGAGGAACTGAAGAGCCTCTTGATGAAAGTGAAAGAGGAGAGTGAAAAAGTTGGCTTAAAACTCAACATTCAAAAAACTAAGATCATGGCATCCAGTCCCATCACTTCATGGCAAATAGATGGGGAAACAGTGGAAACAGTGACAGACTTTATTTGGGGGGGGGGTTCCAAAATCACTGTAGATGGATACTGTAGCCATGAAATTAAAAGACGCTTGCTCCTTTGAAGAAAAGCTATGACCAACCTAGTGAAGTGAAGTCACTCAGTCGTGTCCTACTCTGTGATCCTGTGGACTGTAGCCTACCAGGCTCCTCTGTCCATGTAATTTTCCAAGCAAGAGT
Source organism: Tragelaphus eurycerus (assembly GCA_935064755.1). Classification (NCBI taxonomy): domain Eukaryota; kingdom Metazoa; phylum Chordata; class Mammalia; order Artiodactyla; family Bovidae; genus Tragelaphus; species Tragelaphus eurycerus. Next base: position 13,048,681 of record CAKXYN010000038.1, read on the forward strand.
ACTGGAGTAGGTTGCCATTTCCTTCTGCAGGGGATCTTCTCCACCCAGGGATCGAACCCAGGTCTCCCCCATTGTAGGCAGACGCTTTACCATCTGAGCCACTTGGATATTAAAAAGCAGAGACATTACTTTGCCAACAAAGATCCGTCTACGCAAAACTATGGTTTTTCCAGTAGTCACGTATGGATGTGAGAGTTGGACTATAAAGAAAGCTGAGTGCTGAAGAATTGATACTTTTGAACTGTGGTGTTGAAGAAGACTCTTGAGAGTCCCTTGGACTGCAAGGAGATCCAACCAGTCTATCCTAAAGGAAATCAGTCCTGAATATTCATTGGAAAGACTGATCCTGAAGTTCCAATACTTTGGCCACTTGATGTAACGAACTGACTCATTGTAAAAGACCCTGATGCTAGGAAATATTGAAGGTGGGAGGAGAAGGGGACAACAGAGGATGAGATGGTTGGATGGCATCACTGACTCGATGGACAAGAGTTTGAGTAAGCTCTGGGAATTGGTGAAGGACAGGGAAGCCTGGTGTGCTGCAGTCCATGGAGTCGCAAAGAGTTGAACACAACTGAGTGACAGAACGCTACCTTGGTGTGTGCATGTGTGTTAAGTCGCAGTTGTATCCGACTCTTTGCGACCCCATGGACTGGAGCCTGATAGGCCCCTCTGTCCATGGAATTTCCTAGGCAAGAATTCTGGAGTGGGTTGCCATTTCCTTCTCCAAGGAATCTTCTCAACCCAGAAATCAAACCCACATCTCTTATGTCTCCAGGATTGGCAGACATGTTCTTTACCAGTAGTGACACCTGGGAAGGCCAATCTTTTAGTCCTGTGACATTGCCTTTTTTTCCCAAGGCAAACTTTCCTTTGATAGAAACCCAGAGGTGTCCACTGAATTTATTTAACTTGCTGAGAGCCAACCTCCAAACTCTCCTGCTTTTACATTCTTTCCAGGTACTGTTTTCTGCTCAGCTCCTAGGAATCTCTCCCATGCATCAGCATTTTGAGAACTGGGTTGTGATTTGAATAGCATTTAAATGCAAATTATGGTCTTTCCTCTCTATACCCCAAATCTTCTGCAAGTTTCCTCTATCCTGGAATTTCTTTAACGTAATTTTCCAGATGTTTTTGCAGCCTCTAACTTCATTCTCTAATACCTCAATCTGAAAACACTGGGCTTTTCAGCCCTGTGTGTGATCTGAGTAGTGCTCAGTAAAATAGACTGGTAAACTTGATTTTCATGCAGTGAGTGGTTCCATTAAGGACTAGAACCCCCTTCAGTTTCTGCCTGCTTTTGATCACTTTCCAGTGCCTTCAAATATAATTACATGTGTGTATTTGTGTGTGTGTGTGTGTGTGTGTGTGCACTGTCAGGAGTTTATTATTGTTATCTGAGACTTAGTCTGATATAAGCTACTTTTCATTACCAGAATCAGAACTCCTATTCAAGAATATACACTTAAACAAGCTTTTAAGATGATTCTTTTATACTGTAACATTTGGGAGCTGCTGTCTTAGATAAACTTCTGTGTTTAACTTATCCTTTAAAAAGTCATCTTCACTGCCAAAAAGAATTTAAACTCCTTAGGTAATTAGTCACACTCCTTTAATGGTGAAAGTAAAGTCCTACAAACATAACTGTGTTCTTCCCCACAATGTGTTCCTTGTTACTACATTTTCCCAAAGGGACTGGAACCTGTTTGTTAAAAATCAGAGAGCATGGTAGGAGAGTGGGAAGAATACAGTGTGGTCCTTGGTTGTTAGGTTTTAAATGTGATAATGCCTATGGTGCATGCACGAAGTCATTTCAGTTGTGTCCGACTCTTTGCGACGCTATGGACTGTAGCAAGCCAGGCTCCTCTGTCCATGGGATTCTCTAGGCAAGAGTACTAGAGTGGGCTGCCATGACTTCTTCCAGGGGATCTTCCTGACCAGGGATTGATCCCATGTAATGCCTATGGTACAGGTCCAATAACATAAAAATTGCCCTAGAAAATCTTATAAAATGGTGACAAAAATTTGTGTATGTAACTTGATACAATAATTTTTATGCACATGAAAGTTTGAGAACTACTGAGCTAGACAAAAAGGGTAATTGGAAAAAAGTCTCTAAGCAATGAGTGGACATTCAAATTATCCTGCTATCAAAATAACTGCAAAATTAGGAGATATAAATGGAGGGGCAGGTAGAGAATTCTTAAAACTCCCTGTTTGTCTAGGCTGTGACTTCTCTTGTGTTTTAGTCTGTGAAGTGAAATGAAGTGAAAGTCACTCACTGTGTCCAATCTTTGCGACCCTTTAGAATTCTCCAGGCCAGAATACTGGAGTGGGTTGCCTTTCCCTTCTCCAGGGGATCTTCCGAACCCAGGGATCAAACCCAGGTCTCCCACATTGCACGTAGATTTCTTTACCAGCTGAGCCACAAGGGAAGCGTAAGAATACTGGAGTAGGTAGCCTTTTCCTTTTCCAGGGGATCTTCCCAACCCAGGAATCAAACCGGGGTCTCCTGTATTGCAGGTGTATTCTTTACTAACTGAGCTATCAGGGAAGCCCTTTAGGCTGTGACATGCTGGCAGCCAAAACTTAGCTCTGCTACTTACTAGCTATATAATCTTCAGCAATTCACTTAACCTTTCAGAACCTTGGTTTCCTCATCTATAAAAGTTGGGAACTGTTCTCTTGGAATATAAATGCCAAATTGCCCAGAACATTTTTCAGGATATTTCAGAAGAGAGGGTCCAGGACTTTCAATTTATCTAAGAGTATTCCGTAAGCTTTGTTCTTAAAAGACCCAGGCAAACTCATTTCTGATTGGTTTAGATTCAATCTACATTCTCCCAAAACTTCTTAAAAATAATTTTCTTTCTTTCTTTTTGGCTGCACTGGGTCTTCATTGCTGCACACAGATTTTCTCTAGTTGCAGCAAGCAGGGGCTGCTTTCCAATTGTGGTGCTTGGGCTTCTCTTTGCAGTGGCACCACTGGTTTTAGAGCACAGGCTCTAGGGCACGAGAACTTCAGTAGCTGCGGTACGTGGGGTCAGTAGTTGTGGCTCCCGGGCTCTAGAGCACAAGCTCAATAGCTGTGGCACGTGGGCTTAATTGCTCCACTGCATGTGGGATCTTCCCAGATCAGGGATCAAACCTGTGTCTCCTACATTGACAGGTGGACTTTTCACCACTGAACCACCAGGGAAGCCCCAATACTTTGTTTTTAAAGGGAGCAACTTAAACACATGGTAACTTTTTGAAAACTTAAGAGTTTCCTGCTCACTTCCCCAAAAGAATGCAACTTGATGGATAATTTATAAGAGACTTGGGCAACAGAAGAATAACCCTGATCATGACAATTACGTCCTGGAAAAGGCTTAAAATAACGATTATAGAATGTCTAGCTCTGATATATACCACCTGCTATTCTGGAAACAATCAGGGGCAGGTCTATAATTTCCATATAGGATACAGTGAGAGAGGGCAATCCTGTGTGCCTTCAGGCAGATGGGAGGCAGGGTATTGGAACTACACTTACACATGGTAAAAAAATAAACTTGCCATATCAAAAGCTGGAAGGAGTTTTTAGAGATTGTTGGGAAATAGGTGAGGCCCTGCCAAGGCATCTCACTTTGTGCTTTCCTTGGAAACAATGGCAGCCAGAAAATTGTGGAGCAACATCTTTAAAATATTCCAAGAAAAAAATATTGCACATCTATAATTCTATGCCCAATGAAAATATCTTCGGAAAATGGAGATTAAAATAAAGACATTTTCAGATATGCAGAAGCTGAAAGGATATATCACCATCAGACCTGCACCACAAAATATGTTTAAATTATTCAAGCAGAAGGAAAATAATACCAGGTGGAAGAATGGATCTACTGAAGAGTACCCGAAATAGTAACTATGTGTGAAATAGCAAAGTCTTTTTCCCTTAGTATTTAAATCTCATTAAAAGATAATGGATTGTGTAAAACAAAGGCAATAAACATTTACTATGGAGATTATGATATACTTAGAAGTAAAGCATATGACAGTAGCATAAAGGTTAGAAAGTGAAGGGCTGGAAGTATGCATTTGTGAGGTTCTTATACTACACATAAAGTGGTATATCGGAAGATAAACTGCAGTAAGCTAAATGTTAAATCAGCTACTGAAATAACACAACAAAAATTATAGCTAAGAAAGCCAAAAGAAGGAGATAAAATGGAATCGTAGAGAATGCTCATTTAGTCCAAAAGAAGACCAAAAGAGGGAAAGGGGAACAAAGGAGCAGTCTCAGATAAAATACAAACAGTAAGATGGTCAATTTAGCCCCAACAATAGCGATAATCACATTAAATGCAATTGCTCTAAATACTGCAATTAAAGGCAAAAATCATGGAGTTGGACTAAAAGGAAGACTCAACTATATGCTGCTTACAAGAAACCACATAACTATAAAGGCTAAAAGTAAAAGAAGGAAAATAGATACATGATGCTAATACTAATCAAAGTAAAGCCATAGTAATATCAGAAAAAGAAGAGATCAGAACATGGAATAATACCAGAGATTTAAAATGTTCATTTCATAAGGGTAAAATGTTGAATTCAAGAGGACATAATCCAAAATCCAAAATTTTTTGAACCTAATAACAGCTTCAAAATACATGAAGCAAGACCTGATAGACCTGTAAGGAGAAACCCCCCAGTTTTATAGTTGAAGATTTCAGTACTGCTGTCTTAATAATTTATAGAACAAGTAGCTGGAATAACAGTCAGAACACAGAAGATTTAAATAATACTATGAAGCAAATTGACCTAATTGACTTTTATAGAACACTCCACTCACCTTTAACAGAGTAAACATTCTTTTCAAATGTACTCATAGATTTACCAAGAAAAGTCATATTCTGAGCCATTAAACATCTCAATAAAAACAATTCGAGTTACACAAAGGAAGTACACTACTTTGATCACAGTCAAATCAAGAGTACACAGAATCACAGCAGATTACAAGAGAAATCTGCAAAAGCAAGAATCCTGGGAAATCCTCAAATGTTTGGACATTAAAGAACATTAATCTATGTAACCCAAGAGTCAAAGAAGGGTTCAAAACAGAAATTAGAAAATATTTTAACTGATTTGAATAATGATAGAAGAAACACAGCCTATGAAAATGTATGCTGCTGCTGCTGCTAAGTCGCTTCAGTCGTGTCCGACTCTGTGTGACCCCACAGACGGAAGCTCACCAGGCTCCCCCGTCCCTGGGATTCTCCAGGCAAGAACACTGGAGTGGGTTGCCATTTCCTTCTCCAATGCATGAAAGTAAAAAGTCAAAGTGAAGTCACTCAGTCATGTCAGACCCTTAGTGACCCCATGGACTGGAGCCTACCAGGATCCTCCGTCCATGGGATTTTCCAGGCAAAAGTACTGGGGTTGGGTGCCGAAAATGTATAGGATACAGCTAAAGCAGTGCTTATAAGGGAAATTTGTACTACTAAATGCCTATTTAGAAAAGAAGCTCTCTATACTGGGCTGAATTGTGACTTCCAAAAAGATAATGTTCACATCCTAGTCCCAAGAACTTGTGCGCATTACCTTATTTGGAAAAAGAATCTTTGCAGATATAATTAAGGATCTTGAGATGCTGCTGCTACTGCTGAGTCACATCAGTCGTGTCCAACTCTTGTGTGATCCCATAGACGGCAGCCCACAGGATATCATTATTTGGGTAGGTTCTGAATGCCATTATAAGCATCTTTATAACAGAGAAGCAAAGAGAAGCACATTCAGAGGAGAAGTCCATCTGAATCAGAGACAAAGATCGAATTAATGTATTCAGAAGCCAAGGAATGCCAACGGTCATCAGGAGTTTGAAGAGGCAAGGAATGGAATCTACCCTAGAAACCCTAGAAAGAACGCAAACCTGCAAACCCCTTGATTTCAGACTTCTGGCCTGCAGAACTGTGAGAGTAAAAATTTTTATTCTTCTAAGCCTCCAAGTTTGTGGTAATTTTTTTACAGCAACAAGAGGAAACTAAAATAGTCTCAAATTAGTGACCTCATTTTCCATGTTAAGAAACTGGAAGCACAGTGTTAGCAGAATAAAAGAAATCATTGAAATGGGAAACACAAAATCAATATAAGGAAATCAATGAACCCAAGAGTAGGGTCTTTGAGGAGATCAGTAAAATTGATAGACTCCTCAAAAAAGAGAGATGAAGGGAAGACGCAAGTTACCAATAACAATAAAAGAGGAGATGACATAACTATAGACCCTACAGATATTAAAAGGGTAATAAAGAAATAGCTTATATGAATAATTTTACTTAAGAAACTTATATGAAATGGATACATTCACTGAAAGACACAAACTACCAAACAAAGATCATTCAGGAAGAAATAGGTAATTTGCATATCTGTTTTCATAATGCACATATATAATCTTCCCACAAAGGAAGTTTCAGGCCAGATGATGTCACTGGTGATGTCTACCAAACATTCAAGCATTTGAGGATGACATACAAGTTCTTCACAAATTCTTTGGGAAAACTGAAGATGAAAGAGTATTTTCCAACTTGTTCTGTATAGCCAGCCTCTAAAACTAAAAATAGACAAAACCATTACAAGAAAACTATAGATTAACATGCTCATGAACATAGATAACAAAAGTTCTTAAGTAACATTTAGCAAATTAAATACAGCAATGTATAAAATGGGTAACAAATGATGACCAAGTGGAATTTATCGCAAAAAGCCAAGATTGGTTTAACATTCAGAGATCAATTAATGTAATGCAACAGATTAACAGACCAAAAGTGAAAAGTCAAATAGTCTTATCTCAAGAGATGCAGTAAAGCACTGGACAAAATCCAGCATCAATTCCTGACATAAACTCTCCAGCAAACAAGAACAGAAAAGAACTCCTTTAAACTGATGAATGGCATCTACATACAGCCTATGGCTAACATCATGCTCATTGACAAAAGATGTCATTTTGACATCTCACCCAGCTATTCTACTCCTACCTATTTACCTAAGACAAATGAAAACATCATGTATAACATAAATGTTTATAATATCTTTTTTGTAATAGCCCCAAATTGGAAATAACCCAAATGTCCATCCATACATGAGTAGATAAAGCACATTTGGTATATCCACATGATTATTACTCAGCAATGGTAACAACAATAGCAATAATAATAAACCAACCTACAGATGCATATAGCAACATTGATGAATTCCAAAATAATTACACAAAGTGAAAAAAGCCAGATAAAAGAGACTGCATACTGTTTGGTTCCATTTATATATAATTCTAGAGAATGATAACTAACCTATAGGGACCGAAAGCCACTAGTCTGCTTGCCTAGTCATCAATATGAGAACAGGGAAGAATAAAAGAGAAGGCTTACTCTAAGAGTCATGAGAAACTTTGGGGGTGTTATACATGTTTATTATCTTGTCATCATGGTTCCATAGGTGTACACATATATCAAAACATCTAATTTTACACTGTATACATGTGCAGTTTATTGTTATACCTCATAAAACCATATAAAATGAATAAGACTGAAAAGTTTAGAGAGAGTAGAATGTGAAGGGGCAGGTAGTAGGCAGAAAGAAATTAGTCTGGAGAGAGAGGCTGGCCTCTGTCCTGTGGACAGGTTTATGGAGTAGACTGTGGTGCAGTGCTGTGCTAAGTCACCAACTCTTTGTGACCGTACAGACTGTAGCCCACCAGGCTCTTCTGTCCATGGGATTCTCCAAACAAGAATACTGGAGTGGGTTGCTGTGCCCTCCTCCAGGGGATCCTCCCGACCCAGGGCTCGAACCCGTATCTCATGACTCCTGCATTGGCAGTTTGGTTCGATACCACTCGCACTACCTGGGAAGCCCATGAGTAGACCAGAGAGAACTTAAGCAGATTAGAGAGAGCTTAATGGTAGAGACAAGAGCTAAGTGATTTGGCACTAGATGATGAACCCTGTTGATGAAGGCAGTGAAAGGAGAGGAGAACTGGTAATGAAGAAGTGGGGCTAGATCTGAGAGACACTTCAGATATGGAATTGATACAGGTTTATGACCAATTGGATAAGGGAGAGGAAAAGGTACATAGTCAGATATCTGGCTTGGAAGCTGCTTTAGACTGAATTTTGTTCCCCTAAATTCACATGTTGAAACACTGATCTTCAATGTGACTACATCTAGAGATAGGGTATTTAGGAGGTAATTGGCAGTGGCAACCCACTCCAGTACTCTTGCCCGGAAAATCCCATGGATGGAGGAGCCTGGTAGGCTGCAGTCCATGGGGTCGCTAAGAGTCGGACACAACTGAGCAACTTCACTTTCACGCATTGGAAAAGGAAATGGCAACCCACTCCAGTGTTCTTGCCTGGAGAATCCCAGGGGTAGGGGAGCCTGGTGGGAGGGCCGTCTATGGGGTTGCGCAGAGGCGGACACAACTAAAGTGACTTAGCAGCAGCAGCAGCAATGTTAACTAAGGTGGGGCCCTGACCCCATAGAACTATAGCCTTCTAAGATGAGGAATAAATAGAAATTTCTCTCCATCATGTGAGGACCTGGTGAGAAGGAACTGGATGCAAGCCAGGAAGAGTCTCCCCCTGAAACTGAACTCTGCAGAACCTTGATCTTGAACTTTCCAGCTTCTAGAACTGTGAGGAAATTAATTTCTGTTGTTGAAGCCAGTCAGTCTATGGTATTTGTTATGGCAGCCCAAGAAGACTAACACAAGCTTTTAGGGGGTTGTGAGCCTGGGGGTGGTGCAGATATGTTCATACTGGTCACCTAAATCAAGAACACAGAAGGTGAAGCAAGTTGGCGCAGTTATGAGTTCAGACTGGGATATGTATTCACATGAGGACATAAACCATTTAAGATATAGGCCTGAAGCTCTGAAGAGAGATTGGCTAGAGGTACATATTAAGGACGGGCTTCTCAAGTGGAGCTAGTGGTAAAGAATACACCTGTCAATGCAGGAGACATAAGAGACATGGGCTCGATCCCTGGGTTGGTAAGATCCTCTGGAGGAGGGTACAGCAACCCACTCTGGTATTGCTGCCTGGAGAATCCCATCGACAGAGTCTGGTGGGCTACAGTCCATAGGGTTACAAAGAGTCGGACATGACTGAAGCAACTTAGCACATAGCACGCACATATTTAGGAACCATCAGCAGTCGGTGGCAGTTGCAACCATGGAGATGGGTATATGGTAGGAGCAGAAAGGCCAACAAGGGAGAGGAAATACTCTAAAGCCAATGAGATAATTTTGAAAAGAGTTAATGGTAACAAATGCTACAGCACACAGGACATATTTCTGGGGACATGTTAAGTATCTGGTATGACCCTTTTAAAATCAAGGACCCTACAGTCTAGCCAAAAAAGAGAACACAAATGCATATGAAACAATTAGGGAATCATTCAACTAGGGTAAATTGTCTTAGTGTAACAGAGAAGTGCAATAAAGTTTCGTCCATCTAGTCTACAAACATGTTGAGCTCCTACTGTGTGTCTGACTTTAGCTTTTGGATGAGGCAATTGGGCTTATTATTAATAAAAAGAAGGGCATGACTGAGTTACAGAGGTGTGAATAATGATACCCTGGATAAATGGAAAAAACGAAAGCAGAGTAATTTAGGTACATAGGGAGTGATGGAGAGGATCCAGTCTTGACAAGAGTCCAAGGAGAGGAGAATAATAGGGGAGAAAGCCTGGCTGGCTGAGTTTGTGTCAGATATTAGAAGGCTGCGGAGGGGAAGTGCCCACCCTAGTATAGCTTGTCTCAGAAGGATTCTTGCTCCGGTATTTTTTAGGCACTAAGTGCCTGGTGCCTGAGCACCTGTTGCTGCACACTAAGCTGCAACAGCCAGTAGGGCCACTGCTTTCTACAGGTTTCAGACATGCAGAAACTTCAAGCCTCTTCACTGGCCACCAGATATGTGTCCAACTGCTGTCGTGCATGGAGGGGGAGTTTTCATAACGAGCTTCCCAGGCAAAACTTACTAAGAAGAGGGCTTTTTGTATCAAAGTGCCTTCCATGGTCCTTTCAAATAGTGGGTGCATTGAGGCTGGGTGATCCCCAGAGTCGTTTTTAACCTATATTGCAACGGCTTTGGCAACCAGACATGTGGTCAGATAGATAATACAGTGGATAGTTAGGGAGAAAAATTCGTGGCGGACGAACCACTATCAATCTCTGGACACGACCAGTCAGTCAGTCTTGTTGGGCGAAACTATCCACAGTAACAAAGCATCCACAGAAACAAAGCGTCCCCGGGACAGCCGTAAGGATACAGTTCCCCCGATGGACGGAAGAGGGCGCTGCGGATCGTCTCGGTCTGCTACTGTCAGAGACCTACCTAGAGTCCTGGGGCGCGAAGGGGAAGACCGCGTGGTCAGGTCCCGGAAAAACCCAAGGCTGCAGACGTCTCCCCGAGAGCGCCTGGGGTTGGTGCTTCGGCTCCCCGAAACTGCCTGAGCCAAGCGTTGGGGGCGGGGAAATGGTGGGAGGTTGGAGAGGAGAAAGGACCAGAGGAAGGAATCCCAGCGCTGCTGGTGACTCCGCGGGAAACGCGAATGCTCAAAGCCGAAGGGAACACACCGCTGGGGCTGCGGTTTGGTTGGGAGACAGAAGGTGGAAAAAGCTGCGGGTTTCGGCCTTCTAAAGCTGACTGCGGCTGCATACGGAGCCTAGGGGCGAATCAGCGGTGCCGCCATGAGGATCCTTCCCGAATCTTTCTGGTCTCAGCAGCAACTGCAAAACTTTCCTTCGAGCTGCCCGCGCCCCAGAGCGAGTCCGCTAGTGTCCCTCTCCCTACTAAGGGAAGCTTAATAGGGGGCTTCCCGTGTCGGTCCAGAGTGTGGTGAGATCACCGTCATCCTCTCTCTCTGCCTGTTCAGAGGCCTTTAAAGAGTAACGAAGAGATTGGAAGAAACGGAAGCCGCTTCGATGTGGAGCTCAGGCTCGCTCCTGAGTCTACTCCTGTGCGCCCTGCATCGGCTTTGCGGAGTCTCCGAGCAGCTGCAGGCCCGCGCCCCCCCACATCCCACCCACAGCATCTCGATTTTCCTCCTTTCAAAGGGTACTGCTAGCGCTGGGTACCCCCTCCAACCCGCCACCTCTGCTTTGTAAAGTGAAAGTGAAGTGAAGTCGCTCAGTCACGTCCGACTCTTCGCGACCCCATGGACTGCAGCCCACCCGGCTCCTCCATCCATGGGATTTTCCAGGCAAGAGTACTGGAGTGGGGTGCCATTGCTTTGTAAACCAGACCCCAAATTCTCTCCTTACCCCAGACTCCTTCCCGCCAGGGGGCGCCCCCGGAGTTAGTGGAGAGGTCAGGGGCTCTGACATAAATTGAATCTAGGCTTGAATTGTGTGACAGGAACATAAGACGGTTTCAAGACCACTGGTGTCGACTTCAGGAGGGCCAGACCTGAAAGAAGAGGTTTCTCTGACACCAAAAACCTGGGGCTGGAAGTCTCCTTTTCTCCTGGCAGTTTGCAGGCCTTCACAGGAGCAAACTCGCCTCCCATTCCCACCCCAGAAGGCCGAGTGGTATGCAGGGAAGGGCTACACAGGAACCTCGCCGGGACGTCCTAGGGTTATCCACCTCCTCTCTCCTCACGACCTGTCCAAAGGCCACGGTTGAAGAGCGCCTTCCCCAAAAGAAGGCTACCCTCAGAGACCCTAGATGGTTAAGGCGAGATGGAGAGCAATAGAGAAATCTCCAGATTTCTTCTTCGCCCGGCGTCTGCGAAATCCTGCGGAAAGCCACCAGACTGCCGCGCCCTGGGGCTTTGCGCAGATTCTCCAGAGGTTCTCGATTGTGGTGCCTGGGGAATCGGGGCAGAGGGGCCCTGTGAGATCCTTCAGAGAAAGGAAGATGCCCCCCGCCCCAAGGGGCTCCCGATCCTCTCTCGGTTCCTTGCACCTCTGAGTTGGAGACCAGCGACCCCCAGCGCTCGGCTGCCTTCCTACTTTCTGCTCCCTGGGCGGGGTTGCCTCGACGGCACCTGGGAACCCAGCTCAGCCTGACTCGGGAGTCTGCGCCTGGCTAAGGAAGACTCGCCCGCCTCGGATCTGGGTTTGGGAGCAGACGAGGGGTCGAGAGCTTCATGCCAAGAGACTGTTTCTAGAAACCCAAGACTCAGAACCAGAAGTAATAACTCCTTCCGTGTGCTAGCGAGTTTTACAGTTAAAGACTCACATGCATGCCTAGCACAACTTGAGAGCTACATCGGACAGGTTATGACCAGTTTTGCAGCTCAGGAACCAGGTGCTAAAATGCTTTATTTCCTTAATTCTACTTTTTTTTTTTTTTTTTTTTTGAGGCACTGAAGGACTGGAGGATAAATAAAGCAAGGACTTGCCCTTGAGGAGGGTGGGGGAGCTGAAAACAACACCCTAGCTTATTTTCGCCCTGAGGATAAAGGCTCCAGATGTCCACAAGGGCCATACCACATGGCTGGAAAGTGGCAGAACGGGCTGGAACCAGGACTTTGGAGTTTATATTCCAGAGCTTTGCTCACGCCCCTGAGCGCTTCAAGATCAGGAAATGGTGCAGACACACGCACACAAACCTTCCTTACAACCCTCTCTATCTCGGTGGAAGCCGGAAGTAACATTTGTCACAAAGTAACTACATATTAGTTGAGGAATTTGTTAATTTGTAAGTTCTTGTAGGTAGGAACCGCATCTAGCTAATTTAAGGCTGAATTTTCCAATATAGCAGGGAACCTGGGACAGAGCCCACACTCAATAAATTTATTTGTTGAATGAATCACAAATTGCAGTAACTCGGGGCAAAATAATACGGAATAAACCCGACCAGGAAAGAGGGTCGCTCCCTGCCCTAGGAGGAGCCGAAAGGACCGTGAAGGGAATTAGAAAATTGAGGGAGGGGAGAAGATGGTCTTTCCTATTTCATCATCCCCAACCTGGTGAGAGCTATAGAGCCGGTGTTAGCCTTCTGTATGAGCCCTCTGTCCTAAGTTAGCCCTCTGTCCTAAGTTCTCAAAGAAGTGGTGCAAAAGGGAAAGAAGGGCGTTTCTCTTCGGCCAGGCGGGTGGTGAGCAAAGACCGATGGCAATTTCGCGAGTCCCCGGCCCGGCCTGGGCCTGCACCCCCAGGGCTCCTAGATCGCGGTCTGAGCCGCAGGCAGCAAAGCAGAACGTGGTCGAGATAGAGGCGGATACCGGCGGCCGGCCCAGGGAAAACTCCTTGAGAGGCCTGAGATCCGCTTGCTCTAAGCCTGCCCCACCGCCCCACCTTGGCTGAAAGATAAGGGAAGATAAGCGGGCCCTACATGATGAACTCGGGTTCCCAAATATCCCCTAAAGAAACTGCTGGCGTAACTGCGACACGCCCTGTTTAATATAAATCGGGGGAGTGGGGAGGCCGACTAAAAGAGAACCCTCTGGTCAGAAAGAGGCACTGGGGCCAGGTGAGGGACTCTCAAGGCTTTCACTTGGACCAGCCGGGAGATAAGGATATTCGCCTTTTCCCCACAACAAGGCTTATTCTTGGCAGCGAAGCGCCTCTGGGGAAAGGTGCGGAGGTGTTCGTGTGTGTGTGTGTGTGTGTGTGTGTGTGTGTGTGTGTGTGTGTGTGTGTGTGTGTGTGTGTGTGTGTGGTGTGCAGGGGCAGAAGAGGCAGGTTCCTCAAGATGCTGCGATGGCCCAGCCAAGTCGAGACAAGAACTGGTGCTAGCACGCGCAGCACAATCTCGGCTGCGGCAGGGATGGGGCGGGGAACAGGGACCCTTACCAACCACTGGCTCCCTCGAGCTCCCGCTCCCGCTCAGTGCCCGAACCCAACGCTAGCCAGCTACCTAAGTGGATCCGAGTCCTTTCCCTACAGTAAGCTTGGGATGGGGGCGGGGAGCTGTCAGCCACGTGCCTGCTTCGGAGCTGAAAGCTGCGAGGGGACGAAGGCCGAGGAGGCATGGCTCAAGGACTGCGGAAGATTCACCCAGCTAGTACTTTCATGCGCCCTGTCTTACTTGGATCTTTAAAAAAAACCTGGAGAAGAATGACCTCTATTTCTAAATGGCATTGAAACAGGAGAGACTACAACGTCTACACCTAGTGTTTCTTACATTTAGTAATAATATAAAATAGTGGAGAGGGGGGAGAGAAGACTCGGAGACCATTCCCACCTTGGCGTAAAGACCCTAGTTGAGGCGCAAGCCCAGGGCTGGGGGCTGGCCTGCACACAAGACCTATGTCCAGTTTTGTCTACTCTCTACAGTGTTGTCCACTGTCCTTTCACTTGGACCCAGAATCATCCTCTTCCCTCCTCGCTCCCTGGACTTAGGCATCACTTTGACCAAGGTGCCCTCGATGGGAGTCTGGGTCCTTCTTGAGAGCGCCCCCCCCCCCCAGAGAAGTCTCCTGGTGGGAAGGGCAATGAGCCCATCTGGTGCCCGTCTTTCGAAGCATAACTGAAGAGAGCTGTCTCAGACGACCCTCAAACTCCTGCTTGCCTGCCCCAAAGCGGCCAAGGGGGCTGGGAAACATGGCCCTGTGCGGTAGGCAGGAGAGGGGGTGCCCTGAGCTTTCTCTCCCCTCTTTAGGAATAAGGTGGCGAGGAAACTGAATGTTAGTATGTAAGTTGGCTTTGTACTGAGGGAGTGCAGTTCTAAAGGGGAGGATTGAAATCTTGAAATAAAAAGCCAATAAACAAGTTTCCTTAGTACAATTGCTATTAATGGAAAAGGCATCTAAACTGCTGAATTAAATCGTTCAAAAGCGCCTTTTCATCATCAGGAGCTCCTCTACAAGGAAGGAAAAGAAAATATGAAAACAAAAACCCAAATCGAGAAGCCTCCTTAACCGGCCCCCGCAGTGTCTTGGAGGCCCCTGCCCGATCAGGGAGCGCTCCGCCCTCCCAACCCCTAGCGCGGAGAAGGAGGCTCAAAAAACAGCCAAAGAGAAAAGAAAACAGAATAAAAACAAAACGTTTAAAATCCAAGAGGAAAAGTCGGAGCGGGTCTCAGGATCTGCACGGCGGAGGGCTTGGCTCCGTGGTCCACTCTGCTGGAGGCCGGGGTCCGGCCGGGGCCGCGCGGCGGATGCCTCTGGCCCGCCCGCCCGCTCGGAAAGCGCAGCCCTACAGCTCCTCCTCTCCAGGCGCCCAAGGACCCTCAAGGCGCGGGGCTCACACTTGAAGCCTGGGAACGCGCAGACAGGAAACCCACTTCCTCCTAAGCAGTTTCTTGCTAGCTGGCTGAGAGGCGCCAATTGAAACAGAATGATCCTCATCTACTAATATCCAGCGTGGCCACAAAGCGACTGGCCATTTACGCCGCCACTTTAAACAAAGATATTTGGTTATTCCCGGGAAGCAAGTGCACTTTTGCATGGCTGAGCTCCGGGTGGAGGCAAGCCTCAGCCCAGCCTCCCGCCAGCGGGGCTGCTCTCGCCGGGGGATTCGCCCCCTCCCGGCCGGCTAGTCCAGCCGGGGTTCAGGCTCAGTCCCACCCGGCAACAGGCGAGCCGGTTCTCACGCCGCTCCCTGCCCGAGGCCTCCCTGAAGCACTGAGGGGGAAAAACAGTGTGACCCCGGGCTGGGGTGCTGGGCTGTGATGTCCTCGGAAAGTCACCTCCCGTCCCAGACCTCCCCGTGTCTGGACGATGGGCGAGGGTCGGGGACACCAGGTTTGTTCGAGGTGGAGCAACTTCAGCGATGTCCCTTCGCATGAATTCCCGCAGGTTCTCAGCTCGGGCGGCCAGTGGTGGGTCCTTGCCTTAGCTGGGGGTGGGGGTGGGGAAGCATAGCCGAGTGGGGGTTAGGGGGCGGGGTGGGCACGAGGCCGAAGGCCCTGGGCCTCTGAGAAGACCCTGAGCTGGGGGGAAGGGGGTGGCGCGGGGATCTGGGACAGCCTGTCGGCGGCAGCCGATCCCCCCTTGCTCAGCGCCCCCTCCACCCGCTGGGATTCTCTCTCGGGTAGCGGGGAAAGGGGGCGGGGAGCAGAGGTGTCCTTCTGACGGCGGCAGAAGAGGCAGACAGACTGACAGACAAGCAGACCAACAGTGCGGCCCCGGGGTGCGGCCCCTGACTCCCGAGCTCCTTGGGCGGCGACTGGGGCTCGGCGCCGCGAAGCCAGATGTGGTCCGGAGGCAGTGGGAAGGCGCGGGGCTGGGAGGCCGCGGCGGGAGGGAGGAGCGGCCCCGGCAGGCTCAGGTGAAACCCCCACCCCGTCCTCAGCCCACTCCCTGTCCCCGCCCCGGGAGCCCCGACCGAACGGGAAAGTGGTTCACTTTGTAACTCCGCAAGTTGGTTGCAAAGCAGCATTCACCTTCCTTCCTCCCCAGCAGCCCTCCTCCTCCTCGGCTACTCCCCATCCCACCTCTTGCCCTCCCCTCTCTCGGTTCCCTCCTCCTTTTCCTCCCCCCCCCTCCGCACCCCACCTCCCTCGCGCCAGCGTACCCCACAAAAATGAGGGTAGGGGGTCCGGGGGAGAAATGCTTTGGGTCGCGTCTCTGCCTCTCTCTCTCTCTCACTGTCTCTCTCTCCCTCTTTGAGACTTAAAAATCCTGACAAGTGAAACTTAAAGGTGTTTACCTTGTCATCAGCATGTAAGCTAATTATCTCGGGCAAGATGTAGGCTTCTATTGTCTTGTTGCTTTAGCGCTTACGCCCCGCCTCTGGTGGCTGCCTAAAACCTGGCGCCGGGCTAAAACAAACGCGAGGCAGCCCCCGAGCCTCCACTCAAGCCAATTAAGGCGGACTCGGTCCACTCGGTTACGTGTACATCCAACAAGATCGGCGTTAAGGTAACACCAGAATATTTGGCAAAGGGAGGAGAAAAAAAAAAAAAAAAAGCAGCGAGGCTTCGCCTTCCCCCTCTCCCTTTTTTTTCCTCCTCTTCCTTCCTCCTCCAGCCGCCGCCGAATCATGTCGATGAGTCCAAAGCACACGACTCCGTTCTCAGTGTCTGACATCTTGAGTCCCCTGGAGGAAAGCTACAAGAAAGTGGGCATGGAGGGCGGCGGCCTCGGGGCTCCGCTGGCGGCTTACAGGCAGGGCCAGGCGGCACCGCCGGCCGCGGCCATGCAGCAGCACGCCGTGGGGCACCACGGCGCAGTCACCGCCGCCTACCACATGACGGCGGCGGGGGTGCCCCAGCTCTCGCACTCCGCCGTGGGGGGCTACTGCAACGGCAACCTGGGCAACATGAGCGAGCTGCCGCCGTACCAGGACACCATGCGGAACAGCGCCTCGGGCCCCGGATGGTACGGCGCCAACCCAGACCCGCGCTTCCCCGCCAGTAAGTGAGGCCGCCCCACCGCGGGGCCGCGGGTTGAGCGCAGGAGGCGCGGGGAAGACCCGCCGGGAAGGCGCGGCGCCTGCCGGCTGCGCGCTGGGCATCAGGGATGGGCGGCCGGGCAGTGGCGCCAGGGAGTCGGGTGTAGGAGCTGGGGAGTCTGCCCTGGTGGAGCTGAGGGGTCCAAGAAGAGGGACTCGGTAGTCCTGGAGTCCTGAGGGCAGGAGCTGGTATTTGGCGTTTGCCAGATGCGGCCAATTGTCCGCTCTGCTCTCGCGTGGGAGAGCACGGAGGCAGGTGTCCCCCCAGCTAAGAGAACCGGGATGAGCAGAACTCGGAGGGGCGCGGCCTGGCCGGGATGGAGGATGCCCTGCTGGGTCGCGCTCAGGCCCCGGGCCTGGCCCACTCTCCAGGCTAGGCAGGTAGGAAGGCGCGCGGCTCCAGACGGGGTTCTAAATGGGCCGAGCCAGTGCCCTCACCGGGCTGACAGGAGACAGCGGCCAAGGCACAAAGAGTCTGGGGTCTCAAGCTTTCGAAAGGGAGCACCTCCCTCTCCCAAGCTCCCAAAGCTGGGTGTCTACCGTTAGACCCCGGCTCCAGACCTGAGCCCGGTTTGCTGCCGGCTAACCCCACGAATCCGGAGGGCCGGGCAGGAAAGGAACAGGGAAGGCTTTCTCCACTCTGCTTTTATGGGTAAAGCACTGAGACTGAGGGAGGTAGACGGGGTTGAGGCGGGGAGCTCTCCAGTAAATCCCCCTCGACGGCGCGGCCTCGAGGCAGGCGCCGGCGATCGCAGCGGCTGGGCCTCTCAGGGTGGAGGCGACCTAGGTGAGAAGGGCGCCGTCGGGGCGGGCCGGGCTGGCCCAAGGGCGCAGGCGGCAGAGGTGGTCTGGCCCGGCCCGGCCCCTGCCGACGCTGTGCGTTTGTCGCTTACAGTCTCCCGCTTCATGGGCCCGGCGAGCGGCATGAACATGAGCGGCATGGGCGGCCTGGGCTCTCTGGGGGACGTGAGCAAGAATATGGCCCCGCTGCCAAGCGCACCGCGCCGGAAGCGCCGGGTGCTCTTCTCCCAGGCGCAGGTGTATGAGCTGGAGCGACGCTTCAAGCAACAGAAGTACCTGTCCGCGCCGGAGCGCGAGCACCTGGCCAGCATGATCCACCTGACACCCACGCAGGTCAAGATCTGGTTCCAGAACCACCGCTACAAGATGAAGCGCCAAGCCAAGGACAAGGCCGCACAGCAGCAACTGCAGCAGGACAGCGGCGGCGGCGGCGGGGGCGCGGGGTGCCAGCAGCAGCAGCAACAAGCGCAGCAGCAGTCCCCGCGCCGTGTGGCCGTGCCTGTCCTGGTGAAAGACGGCAAACCCTGCCAGGCGGGCGCCCCCGCGCCGGGCGCCGCCAGCCTACAAGGCCACGCGCAGCAGCAGGCCCAGCAGCAGGCGCAGGCCGCTCAGGCGGCCGCGGCAGCTATCTCAGTGGGCAGCGGTGGCCCCGGCCTGGGTGCCCACCCGGGCCACCAGCCGGGCAGCGCGGGCCAGTCTCCGGACCTGGCGCACCACGCCGCCAGTCCCGCGGCGCTGCAGGGCCAGGTCTCCAGCCTACCCCACCTGAACTCCTCGGGCTCGGACTACGGCACCATGTCCTGCTCCACCTTGCTATACGGTCGGACCTGGTGAGAGGACGCCGGGCCGGGCCTAGCCCAGTGCTCTGCCTCATCGCTTCCCACTCCTGCCCGGTCACACACCACCAACCACCCGCTACACCCTGCGCTTCGACTTTTCTTAAGAACCTGTCCTTTTGAGACCAAGGGGAAAAAAACACAAAGACCAAACTGCTGGACGTCTTTCTTTTTTTTTTTCTAAAATGTGCAGGATTTTTTTTTTTTAAAAAAGAAAATAAAACAACCAAGGGAATCCAATTCTTCTAAAAAGTCTTTAAACAGAGGACATAACAAGAACCGCTTTGGGGGTGTCTTTGGGGGTGATTCAAATGGGTTTCCCACGCTCGGGCGGGATGTAGTTTGGAGAGGGCTCTACGCTGACATGGCTCTGGACGCTTAAGATCGAAATCTTCACTCTGGGTACACCGTGCCAGCAAAGTGGACTCGCTTGTAAATACCGGGATTTCTTTGAAGGGGCGACAGGGGGCTGGGGAAAGGAACAGACAGAACCCGCTTGCCACTGACACAAAGGAAATGCCCCCTCCTGCCCCCCTTGGCCACCCAGGCTCAGCTGAGACCGCCCCGGTTAAAATCGTTTTATGTTTGTTGTGAACTTGTAGTTGTAAAACGCTGTCAAAAGTTGGACTAAACACTTAGTTTTTAGTAATCTGTACATTTTGTTGTAAAAAGCAAAAACAAAAAAACCAGTCCCCATCCCCGTCCCCAGCCCATCATATTTTTTATGGGCCAAGACAAATCTGTGTATATTATTTGGCAGTTTGGTATTTGCAGCGTCAGTCTTTTTCTGTTGTAACTTATGTAGATATCTGGCTTAAATATAGTTCCTGAGAGGCTTCTAATAAATTATACGAATTAAAAGGATTCTTTTTCTGATTAAAAACCCCATCTTTTGTTTGGTTTTAATTTGGCTTTAAATGGCATTTTTTGGTGGTAGGGGAGTGGCTCCGCATTGGCCTGACAGGATTCAAATTGTGTGGGGGCTCAAAGGATCCTGAACCAGCGAAGGAGGCTGAGACCAGAGTCTTTGCCCCACAGGAAGAGAGCGTTTTGTTCTGCTTCTGAATTAAGTAGAACCAAACCTTGAGCAGTCTTGGGACTCGGCAATAGAGAGTAGAAAAGCTAAACTACTTCTACCAGGAGGAAAAAGAAAGAGAAGGACACCAAAGGACTAGTTTTCAAAGCCAGACTTCTGTGTCTTAAAACCGCAGAAGTATCTACTGTGGTCTTATACAGCTGAGCCAACGTTTTAAAACAGTCGGCCTTGGACATTGCATTTTTAAAGAACCCTGAATAAACAATTATTTTTATAGATGGATCATCCCTGTAGATTTCAACATTAATTCTTTATTTCTAAACCTTGGCAGAGCCTCCTTGGGACTAGGATGTGGTGGGAGACTGTTTTTGAGAAAGTGGGGAAGTCGTGGGTTTCGTCTCTGCTCTGAAGCAGTTACTCCCCGGCACAGGCTGCGCAGTGGCTTCTCATGGCTTCCTGGGCCCGGGAAGGTGTCTGACTGGGCTGCTGGCCTTGGGAACACCTCTGGCAGGGCTTTCTGCTCTTTGTTCCAAGATTTTTATCTCTGGGCCCCTGGCCTCCTAAATCTTTGTAGTAAGGAATCTTTCTCCTGTCCCCAACTCTCCACCTCTCCCCCATTGCATCCCCCTTCAACATCCATCCCTTGGAGAAAAAAAAATCTTTGACCTCTCTTCCTACCTCTAATTTCTCAGTCTCTTTGGTACCCTGATATAGTTGGGGAACTCTTAGTTGCTCTGGGGAGGGGAGGAAGAAAGAGAGGTGTAGACAGAAGTCGTAGTTCCTAGGTAATCTGTTGCTCCTTCTGTGTCATCTCTGATGAACCTACAGGAAAAGTGGCCGAGTGCACTGTGGACAGGGCCCCTCCCAGCACTTTTCTCTAGGCCTGAAAGTGTTTGAGTCAGGGGGATTGATTCGTATTTGGCATGTACTCATTTATCACCTAGAATTTCAACTTTCTTTTTTCCTGTCTCACCTGCCTCTACGTTTTCTTTCTCTTCTTTTCAGCTCATTCTAACTCCATCTCTGTTTTCCTGGATCGCCACCCTCAAGCCCCAGGAACTTGTAAGGAAAATGGGGGGGGGGTGGCGGTGGATATAGGTGCTTGCTGGCACCAGCAGTCCCCTCTGTTGACTTTCTGGGGACTCTTTTCCCGTGGTGCCCTAATTGTGGACGAGGCCGGCTTCCTCTCTCTTGTCTGGCTGCTGAGATACTGTTTTCAGTATCTAGAAGAGACTCAGAGATTTCAAGAGGGTGACTGGTTGGATCTAGAGGGTGTGCTGGTTGGGAGAATCCTCAGCAGGCCTCACATTTTGGAAAACAAAGGAAAATCTGGAAAGGTTGAACACTTGTGTTGGAATGGGCAGCAGTGACCGGGGCAGTTTGTGAAGGTGGTTAAATCACCTGGCACAGGCCCCAAGGGACGGGGAGGTGTTACAGCTAAGGTCTGAATTCTGTGGGGTGGGAGCTAACGCGCGACTTGCCCCCACGCCCAGCACACTAGCGTGGAAGGGGCGCGGCCAAGGGGGGCTGCCCCACCCCACCCCACTCGCTGCGGAGTGGGCCACTGAGAGTCACAATTCTAGTGAGCTATGCCACCCTCAGTCTGATCACCCTTGCCCTGGATGGAGTTACTACCAAATATGTTCTTTCCCCTCCCCGCCCCCCGCCATCTAGAGCTGACTTAATTTGGAAGTCTATTTACTGGTCCCGGGAAAAAGGCGAACGGAGCCGTGTCTGCAGACGGGACCAAGACGAACAGGGCCTTGGCCGCTTCTCTCTGTCGGTCACGCGGGGTCCACTCACTCTGTTCCTGGCCGCCAGACTGCTGTAGCTGCAGGAAGCGGCCCTGGAAGGCAATCTGAAGCATCTCGATAGGGAAAGGGGTGAGCGCTGGGTGCAGTAAAACACCAAAGACTAGAGATACACTTTATCCTCACACCCCGTCAGCCTCTGCGATCTTTTGTCCTCTTCAGTCATGGACCTCCCTTAAGTCTCCAGCATCTCTGGCCCGGGAAGCTTCTGGTCTCCGCTAAGAAGGACTCAGCTTTCTGGGGTTGTCCCTAATGGGAAAACTTCCCCACGCGTGGGGGCCGCGCAGTTTGCCCCCAGATCCGGGAGAAGCTGAGCGCCGCCACCTAAGCACCCTATCCATCCCGAGGTCCCGACTGCTGCTGCGGGAAATGGGGGAGATTTTGCAGACGGCATCCCACGCCCCCCTTCCTCCTGTTCCCCACCCCCAACCCCGCCGTGTAAACACGAGGACTTTCTCGAGAGTCTTGGAGAGCGGCTCTAGTGGCTTCAGGGCCTGAAACCCCAGGCTTGGCTTGTTTGATGTTTAGCATCCCAAAGCGACTCCCCCACCCCCGCCCCAGCCCGGGAGCACGGAGTTGTGGGTCGGAGAGGCAGGAAAGCAACCCTCTCAGCTGGCCTGGCCGGGCTTGGGGGCGGCGTGAAGATTGGGACAGAGATGCTCTGAACAGGAAAGAAGGGGGGACCCCGGCCTGCCGCCACCCCCCAACAGGGGCACAAGCGGGTACAGCTGGAGTCCTCCAGGCCCAGAAGGCGGTAGGGGGCAGGGAATGCGTCAGCAGACCGGACATAGGCTCTGGGACCGGGGCCGGCTCGGTGGGAAGTAACTCGAGGGCCCAGGAGTGAAATCAGAGCCAGGCCGGAGCCGACTCAGCGAGAAACGCTCCCTAACTCCTGGAGGCGGGGGAGGCCCCGCGCGCTCCAGTTCCAAGGGCCTCGCCGGAGGCAGCTCTTCTTCCCACTGCTTAAGGGCTTGGCCTTCCAAGGGATTTGAAATCCTCCCGGGGCGGGGACAGGCCTAGGGCTGGCACTGAGGTGTCCGATTTTGAGACGCCAGGAAAGAAGGCTCAGATGTTAGAGGCCGCACACTCTCAGAGCGCGCTTGTGGGCGTCTGGGCGCGGATGAGGGGCCTTCTCCAGTCGCGAGTGCACAAAAGGTAGCGCCGAGTCTCTTCTGAGGCGACCCGAGCTAAGAGGAAAGGAGAGCGGGGTTTTCTGACTTCCAACTCATTAGGGACCAGGTAAGGTCAATGCTTTCTCTATTATGGCTGTATCTTAAAAGCGGGTCAATTTAAGATAAGGAGGGGGTGGAGAATCCAGGATCTGTGTGAACCATGCTGATAAAGACTGACCCCTTTCCTGATCTAAAAGCAAGCCAGGCAGACATTCATTTTCTATAAACAAGAGAGTTGTGAGAAGCTGCCTTGAATTCTGATCTGATGCCACCAGTCTCTCTAGACATCGCTCTCCCCTCCCCCCAATAATTGGTGTGTGTGTTGGGGGTTGGCGCGGGGAGCCAAGTGATAGAGGATATTATTCGCTGAGAACTAGAAAGCCTGTTGAGAAATGTGAATCTGAGATGATGTGGCTCTTGGGCATGGTTTGCCAGCTGGTTTGTTTCAAATGCTGCTGTCTTTCAGAATGGATGGAAAGCGACAGACAGCCTCGAGTATTGGGAGGGATGAGACTGAATGTGTTCCTTGAGAAGCTCCCTGTTAGAAAATACTGGATACCACCTCCCTCTGGGCCTCCCTGCCTTCTGACTGATGTGCCTGTGGTTGTGCAAATGAATACACTTGTGACTTGTGACTTCGGGCCACCCTCTGTGGGCCTCAGTTTGGGGCTTCTGCCTCAACTTGGAGCAAGGAAAGTTTTCTGGTGTCTCTTTGGCAGGTAGCTTCAGGAGAGTGTCCTATTCACCAATCACCCTCTGTGGCAAGCCTGTCCGTCCAAGTCGCTGTAGGAACCGGGTGTGGATGGGAGTAGAGGACAGAATGTGTTTACTGAAGGGGAGGACCAGGGTCTGAATGTCATCTCCCGTCCAAGTAGTTGTGTTTCTAAACTTTCCTTGATGATTCTCAGAGAAACAGAGGAGGAGCCAGACTCAGCAACTTGACCGCACAGCTTCTGCCTCCTCTGAAGCCACAGTTGGAGTGGCTGGATGCATTTCTTTCTGACAATGACCTAATGCCCTACTCGGAAGGCATCTAGGCACAGCCCCAGGTTTCTCATTTGATAATGTCTGCCATTACGTCTCTTCTTCCTAAACGTGTATCATCTTTGTTATTAGTTGAGTTGTAACAAAGTTTTGGAAAGGGTGAAATTTAAATGGACTTTCTTGTTTTATTTCTCTTTTAGTTATTTGCAGGGACATTTCTGCTTGAAATGGAAACAAACATTTAAAAAAATCACAGGCATTAACAGACTTTGTTAAAGAGGGTTCTTTTATCCAATACAATATTCACATCTGACTGTCCCCTTGTACGTAGGCTGCATAAGACAACCTGTCTGAAAAAAGAAGACACCTGTCTATGTATGTATTATAGATATATGTGTACATGTGTATGTATCTTATATATCTATTTTATAAGATCTTCAAAAAGAAGAAATTAACATAGGATTTTCTTTGTAGGAGATCTTATAGAACCCATTAGATGTAAGAAAGTTGAATGTGTTTACTATCTCAAGGAAGAGGTCACATGAAACTGAGTTTTCCTTAAGAAAATCAAGTAAACAAAAACTCTTGTTAGTTTTTTCCCACTTTAAATTGGAATATTAATTTATTTTCGTGTCACGGAACTAATTAATTTGGGGGAAATTATTAAAATTTGTCCTTAAAGAAAATGAACTTGTTGCCTGAGACACACAGCTGTAGATGAGACTTCTTGAAGCAATCTACAAAAAAATTGTTGTCATGTGCTTCACCGACATTATCCACTAGTAGAAATCGTTAGTATGAACACTGTTGCTAGCTAACAAAAAGAGATGGAAACGTTGCTGCCCCTAGTTTGCTGCCCCTAGCAGTTCCCCTTCTTCTGGCCTTCACAGAGCACTGGAAATGAGAGGGCAGGTCTGAGTTTGACAACACAAAGACAAACTTTCCCTCCTCCTGTCCCCGATTTTGTACATATTGTACATTTCCGGCAGTCCAGTCTTTGAATGCTACATGGAATTGTCAGTAACACCTGGCTCTCGGTGAAGTGTTAAACTTTACATTTCTAGGGTTTGGGGTGATTGCTGATGATGTCATTTCTATGAAAGATGTCAGGACCTGAAAAGTGTCCTTGGATACCCTTTTCTGGGTGCTACATCCTGGAGCCATTCTGTGGAAGAGTCACCCAGAACGGCCCAGCCTCCACCTTACTTAGCACCAGTGTTGTTGTGTGAAGGTGTCCAAAGCTCTAGGAAAACAAGAGTTTATTTGGTTTGGTTTGTGTGCTACTGATTTACCCAGTCTGGGCACACACAAGGCTAGGTGTGTGTGCGTGAGCACAGATGTAAAACTGGGAATTACAGTAATGATATGAAGAGGACTAAGAGCTAGTTCCTGTAAGTTGATTTCTCTACCCCAGGAGACCAAGGCAATGGTTTAACAAATCTGGCTATAGCTGTGTATAGAGAGAACTTCCAAGTTAGGGTCCCCTGAGGTACCCCCAAAGCACCAGGTTTCTAAACAGACTTTTTTTCAGAGGATACTGAAGCCTAGAGGGTTAAACCTCTTCCCCTCTGGGGCACTCTAGTGCCTTTAGGTCTGCAAGGCACTGTTTTCTTGGTGGAGTCTAAAGGAGGGTGGGTGGTTCTGGGGAGTGACTGGCTTCTTCCTTCCCATGAGAGTGTGCTTCAGAAAGAATTGCAACTCTTGCACCAGAGGTGCGCACAGAGCATATATCTGTGCCTCTGGCCCGGGCAAATAGAAACTGTAACCAGTTCCTTACTACTCACCAAGCTGCCAGTGAAATGTCGATTACTGCTTCCTGGTAGGACTGTTGAGGCTGAGGCCAGGGTGTAGTAAATTTTGGAAGAGCTGTGTGTATCATACCTACAACTCAAAACTCTGATATCTGTCTGCAAATCAAACAGGAGAACCT
Source organism: Tragelaphus eurycerus (assembly GCA_935064755.1). Lineage (NCBI taxonomy): Eukaryota > Metazoa > Chordata > Mammalia > Artiodactyla > Bovidae > Tragelaphus > Tragelaphus eurycerus. The sequence continues at coordinate 13,074,562 of CAKXYN010000038.1, forward strand.
TTGCAAATACTTAACAAAAGCCAGCTCACCCACAGCCATCTTCTAGCACAGGATAGGAAAGGGGTGTAAAGAGAAAATCATTGACATCGATGGTCCCATACAAGGACCATCATGCATCCCTAACAGTTGACATTAACCTTTCTGTATGAACTGTTTTCTATCAACTATAATGTCATGCCAACCTAAAATTAGTTGTTGAAAATTCTCAACATGGCTGAGTACTTAGATTCTGTTGGTTGGGTGTCTGTGGAAGCTGGGGCTTTGTGTGTTTGTGGTTTTGTTCATTGGTAAGACAAGAGAGGAAGGAGAGGAGACTGGAGGGGAGAGGAGAGGAACAACTGTGCCCAGTGGAAGTGTGTGAGGTTCTGTTGGTGTTTGTGACAGCTGAGTCTCCCTGGTTAGAGCTGGTCTTTAGATGGAAGTCTTGGGGCAGGGTGGATGAGTGTGTAGTGTGTCTTGGTATATCTGGTGTTTAGGGGATGATGCTTTTAGTAAGCAGGGCTAAGGAGCAGAATAGGAGATGGTGTGTGTACCATGTCTTTGAGTTGGGCCAGTGACACAAGGGCAACAAATGCTCAAATGGCAAAAAGTTGCAAAATAGATCGACCTTCCTGAGAAGAGAGGGAGCCGGTTACAGAGGTCTGCAGCCATCATCCTTTTTTCAATACATTTTAAACAAGAGAATCTAGTGAGTGATTCCCATTCAATACACATAATCAGTTTGCAAGTCTTATTTCCATTTGAAAACAAGGCCATTTGCAATCATAAGAGCCGGACACGCTGAAAGATTCAGAGCGCTTTCTGAGCGGATGATGGGTGACAGAATCTGCAGGCAAGCACTAAATATTTTCTTCTAGCCTCAGACCTTATGCATCAGCCTTTAGTCCCGATATATTTTAATCGAATATTCCTGTTGAATATATAGCTTAATTGCTTAGAATATCGAGATTCCATGATGGGGGCGGGGCGGGGAGCCGGCAGGAAAGGTGAGAAAAACCATAGTAGTGCTTTCCTAGGTGATGGTTAACAATCATTTAGTGAAGAGGACACGGGTAAAAGATTTGATGAAAAATTCAAACTTGTTTTTAAAGGAAGGGCTGCCTGAAGAGGTTGTCGGGGGCTAAGATTCGCGGGTTGGAGCCACGAAGTCCTTCCCGAGCGCGGCGGGGGGCGGTGAGCTGCCACCAAAACCCAGGGGCAGGCTCGGCGGCCTCCCAACCTCACAGCCGGAGACCCAAGCCCCCCCATCCCGGCCCCGCGGTTTCGAATTGGTTGTCAGCGGTCTCAGCTAGAAGGGTGGGCACTTAAAATCTCAAGCTGTTTTATGGTCTCTCGTTGTAGAAAGTTTTGGTTTCCAGGAACATTTGAAGCAGCATTCCGCAAACCGCACCCCCACCACCCGCCCCTTGGCGCCGGCGGCCTCAGCTCTCCCCACCCCCCAGGTCTCCCCTCCAACCCCGGTTGCAAAGCAACACCCCGCCCACTGAGGCCTCCCCAACCCCCAACGCCCAGCCCAAAGCCCCAATTTCTCCTCCCACCCAGCCTCGCCCCCACCCCCAAGCCTGTGTGACTCTCCACCCGGTTCCTAGCTGGAGATCGGAACGCCGCTTGCCCACCCGGCCCCCAACCCCTTCTGGAAAGCTCCCCAAGAAGTCTGGTGTGCGGCTGAGAAGAAATTTTCCGTGTATTTTGACCCCGTGTCAAAATTTCCGTGTATTTTATAGTGAATGTATTAGCTTCACTGGGTTACGACGATGATCCAAACCCTAACCTGAAGGGATTTTAAAAACGATCTCACCGTACAACCTTTTTCTGAACAAGTGAAATCAAACAAAGCCAGCGAACTGCTGCTTTTTCCCTGATGAGTGTTCCTAAGGAAAAGAGATTCCGTCGTCTCTGCCCAGATACCAACATCTAACGAACTTTCTATTAGGCTGAAACTCGGTCTAATAATAGCATGTTTAATGTCGATTCCATTTTTATGTTGCAAGGAGATAATTTATTAACCTCCTCAACATAGTGCCTCTTAGGCAGGCTTTGTGTTTTTAGATGTCTTTGCAAAACATTTTCGCCTCTGGGAAAATCTCAGGAGAACCCAGAGAAGGAGGTGTTTGGGGGTGGCAGGTGTGTAGTGGAGATTCTGTACAGCTCCTGCTGGCTTGCTCAATTTTCTGCAAAACTCATCCTAAAAGCCTGGGTGTTCTCTTTATGCTGTGCTGTGCTTAGCTGCTCAGTCGTGTCCGATTCTTTGCGACCCCACAGACTGTAGCCCACCAGGCTCCTCTGTCCATGGGGGTTCTCCAGGCAAGAATACTGGAGTGGGTTGCCGTGCCCTCCTCCAGGGCAGATGTTCTCTTTAACAGATGTCAAATTATAGGGACCGCACAGATCTAAAGACATCCCACATACACACACCAGTGGTAAACTCTGTAGGTTCCTCCCCACCCCGCCATCTCTCTAGGACTCATTCTGTGGATAAGCAAGAGTGATCTTCAGGCACAGGTTCACCCTGAGCCAAGAGGTGGGGGGCAGGACAGGCCTCCGACAACAGGGAGCCTCCACACTCCCTATTCTGCAAACCAGAAGGATGGAACTCATACAACTGACAGGAGGGGAGGGTGGGGCTGGACTCATAGGACTCAATCTGCTGGGTGTAGGGGAATAGCTCCCTGGAGGAGGGTATGGTAACCCACTCTGGTATTCTTGCCTGGAGAATCCCCATGGACAGAGGAGCCTGGCGGGCTACAGTCCATGGGGTCACAAAGAGTTGACATGACTTGAGTGACTAAGCACAGCACAGGGAAGTAGCTCATCCACCTGAGGGCCTTGGCTGGGTGGTCAGAAGGGGAAGCACATGAATGGCCCTCCAAAGAATCAGAGAGCCAGAGCAGACTCCTGGCCAGAAGTTTCAGCCGCCCAACAGCCCCATAGAGATACACTGACTACAGACCATTTCTAGGAGCCCTGTTCTATGAGTGATAATTCCTTCCCAGCCTCCTGGACCTCCCTGGGGATCAAGCATAGTTTAGAACTGCTGGCCCATCTTCAGTAGCAATCCTAGTCAGGGGGAAGAAACTTCAGCCTGCCTTAATCAGGAAGTTCTGTCCCTGACTCGCAAGGCTAATGTGGGAGACTCTCCTTAGGACCCAAAGATCACCTGCGGAAACATCATATTCTTGTATTATAGCCCAAAGTGACTTCAGTATCTACTTTTCCCTTGTTTCCTCATCCTCCTCATTTTCTGATTTTTCATTTCAGTGCCTACATTTTCCTTGCTTACTTGCCCAATTCCAGCCTCATAGATGCAGTTTTACTTCGTAGGCAATCCTACGAAGTAGGATTATCATTTTCCTAATAGTAGAAGTATCATTTTCCTAATGTCAGTACTAAAAAGCAGATAAAGTAGATGCGCTAAGTCATAAAGAATGAAAGCCAGCAAGACCCATATGGGAGGCCAGTTGTGGGGTAAGGAGACCAGAGAACCGCCAAGGTCAGCCTATCAGAGGACTAGTGAGAAAAATGAGGAAAGCAAAGAGAAGCAGCAAGCGCCAAGAAATTCAATTAATGTCAGTAGATGGGAAGGAAGGAATACTGCCCCCACCTAAGGCATATGTACGCCTAGCCTGGGCAGGCATTGAATGGGCTGAGGAGGGAACAGGTCTGTGTATAGTGTTCTGTCTTTGAGCTGAGGGGTGAATCTAGCAACCCTTTCCTTCCCTGCAGGCATATCTTACGAATGGAGACTTTCTTCCAGAGCCAATTAAAGGGCTATGGAGCGGAAGGGCTAGGGACTGGAGTTCGCCTCCCAACTTTAGCCTGGCCAGCTCCGGGCTGTGAACCCCGGGGAGGAACAAATTCCGAGAGATCTGAAGGGGGGCGGGGGGAGGTTGCGGGGAAGGGTGGTGGCAGAGGGCGGAACCACCCGGTGAGGAAATAGTGGCTTCTGGAAACTTCCGTGGAAACATACAAAAATCTTTTCCTTCACACAAGTGCCTCAGCCCTCCTCCCTGCAGGTGGAGAAAGGGCTTCCGAAAAATTGATGCTTGTCGACCCTGACTGTTGGACAGCGCCCCCTCTCGTCGCTGTCCTTTCGGCGCAGCCTCGAAAGATGCGCCACGTGGAGGGAGTCCCAGCCACCTGGGAGGACCGCAAGGCGATTCTGCTGGGACTCGGATCCCAGGCTGCCCCGCAACCCCTGCCTTCGGGTCCCAGACCGCTTCCCCTGGTGGAAGGCGGGTCCGTATGGGGACGGCCGGTTCCCCGTGACCCCGGAGGACGCGCTGCGGGCAGAACCACTTCTGTGCAGGAGAGCGCTCCCCAGGCTCTACCCCGGCGCGCCCGGCTGTACGGGGCGCTCGCAGCCCGGGAAGGGGCCAGGGCTGGCCGGGTCCCCGGGTTCTCTGCCCCGCGGGGAAGAGAAGGGAATCCCCCCAACCCTCAGTGACCGACCCGGCATCCCCTCCTCCCCTCGCCCAGCCGGCTTGCGGGCTTCTCCCAGGGCCCTGAATTCCCCGGGGCCCTCGCTTTTATAAGGGTCTCGCGCACAGTGTGATACATTTGAGCTGAAATGTAACTCTTTTAACACATCAGCATGATGACACTGTTCGTGAGGACCTCATGTGTTCGGTGACCGCAGAAGGGCACATTTGAGATGGTTCCTGGCCTGTGAGGCACCAGGCCCCTCCGTCCTTTCCCTTCCCCAGCCCTCGAGAGGGACAGAGGAGAAGGACCCAGGCCGAGCGCGGCCGCCCAGTCTTCCCGCAATCGGCGGCCACCGCTCGGCCCCAGCGGCCGGAGGCGTGGCGCGTCCCGCCAGGCCCCGGCCCCACTGCGGCTCCGCCGTCGGGTTTTTTTTTTTTTTTCTGCGAATGAAGAGGCATCGCATGCGAGCAAAGGCCGGCCAGCCGGCTCCAGACTCCCAGGTCCTCCCTCCTGGACCTGCGCGCTCTCCCTCTCTCCTCCGTTAATATTCTTCGATAATTCCGGAGGCAAAAACGTCCAACTTTGGGTGGGGACAGGGATTTGTTTCATCTCCTAAAATTCAGAAACGGAGTCTTCAAAAGTCCTAAAGCGTATGTGTTTATTATTTTTTTTTTCTAGCATTCAAATGAATGCGAAGCCACGGATCGAATCCCGTCACTCATTTGGGGTTAGCTTCTACCGATATTTCACACGGAAAACAAAACTGGGTCCCTCTTATTTGTACTTGTCCTTAACCTTTGCAGCAACTGCTGTAGATGCGGCTCTGTCCATTCTTTAATAGATTTTACCAGGGGCTGGTGACAGAGAACTGATTTCTTTTCTATTAGGGTTTAGCACATCTTTGTTGAAGGCCTGTAGAATGACCAGGGATTAGATTTGCATCTCTTAGACGCCCTGTGTGGTCTTTGTGCGAAGCTTGTAACTGTTAAAAATGACTTGTTAGGAAGCGTGTGGGCTCTCATCGCTCTCCTTTTGACAGAATGATTGTGAAATTCAGATTGGCCCTGTAGGATTTAGCCCGCAGATTCCACCTGAACCCTAAGCAATTAGACCCTAATCTCACTGCAATCATATTTGAGTTAGGATTTGTTGCACTTTGTTTACTTCAATTAAAAGCAGTGGAATAATTTTTTTTTTTTTTGTTCTTCAGCTTTTAAAGTGAACTCTCCAGGCGAAGAACCCCAGGACTTCTTAGGATCGGTTTTGGTAGTGATGGGAGATTTCTTTTCGGCAAGGTTTCCTCCTAGTCCTCCCACCCGCCCCTCCCCCCTTGTAAATAACTCTTCTTTCTTCCCCTGTGGCCATGCTAATGCCGGGAGCTTCTTCTCAGGGCTGAATTCAGGTCGCTTGGGAAGAACCGCGTGGAGATGACTCCCTAACTCCAGGGGCGCCCAAACTCTTGGGGCGTCCCCAAGTCCCCGACTGGGCTCCTCCATTCCTCTGGAGCGCGGGGCTTTCCCACCCGCGCCGGTTGGCCTGCTGGTCCCCGTGCGAGCTCCGGGCAGCAGGCGCGGGTCGGGTCCGGCGTCCGGCGTCCGGCTTCCCGAGGTGGAGCCGATGCTTCTAAGGCGCCCGGCGCGACTGCCAGGCGGTGCGGTTACTGCAACCGCCGCCTGCTGCAGAGCGGCTCCTTCACCCCCTCTCCCCCAGGATCCACTGGGGCCCCTCAGCGCCTGGACGTTGGAGAGGGACTGTGGTCTCTTCCGCGCCCCGGCTTCCTCCGCCCTGGTGCCGGCCCGGCCGGCGTGGGGCCTCGCTGCCTGGCTCCGGCCAGCGTCCAGGCCCGGAGCGCCCCGGGCGGTCTCCAGCCTCTCTCCGGCGGGCTCGGTCCAGAACGCGGGGCTCCAGGCATCCCCTGCCCGGCCGGCAGGATCTTAGCGATTCTCAGGGCATTTCACCCCGCTACGGTTCCCCAGGGTCGCCTGCGGTTACCATCTGTCGGATCAGGTCATCTTAGTAGTAGTTCTTTATCTATGGTGAGTTTACCGCCTTCACTTATTTATCCGTTGCGACTTTGTCACTCAGATTATCTCATCTGGGAAACATACACCAGTGACTTCGGTTTATCGGGATTTTTGTTTTGATCCACGACAACATATTTGCTCCCCGTGAGTCTGATTCAGTTCCCTAATTGACTGCTTCACCTTTCTCATGCACCCTGGAGCCGGCCAACGTAGGATGCAAACAGGAGGAATTTTCTGGTACCTACACCTCAATGCCATATATCTGCTAAGGGAGCAGGGAGATACCACTTTTGAAACTTTCCAAAAAACTTTTTAATGGCAAGTGCTGTCATTGTCACTTGCCGCAGACAAAAAATAAAAAAATTTTTTTAATGTTCTTTGTAATGAAGGAAAGCCAGCCTACAGCCTGTCTCTGCCTTTGTAAATAAAACATTTTAAATGAGGAAAAAGTACTTTGCTGAGAGTACTACATAAATGTGAGCAGTGATAGCTAGTTTAAACAAGTAGTTTTCTCTTCTGGTATTTTCAGAGGTGGAGTCTAAACAGTCTTATCTCTTTGGATAATTCTTATAGCTAATTATTCTTAACTTTAGTAAGAATTCTTAAGGGTTCAAAGGAATAAAGGAGATTCTGTCTTGCCTTTGGATGGGGGGGGGGAGGTGGGAATGTGGTCTTGGGGTGGGGAGGAGGAGCCAGACTGTGATAATCTCTTTGAGATCTACCAGAAGTCCTGATCTATTGATTGAGGATCCCTGCTTTAAATGAGACCTGTGTGCAGTCTGGTGCAGTTTTTCATTTGTGAATAGGGACTGTATAAAAATCCTAGTGTGACCATGACAATTGGGTAATCACACACTAGGCATCTTTGCTAATGGAGAGATTCTGTAAATATGTTTCTAGTGAATACACAGCTAACAGTCACAGTGGAAGGGTCAGGTGCCACAAATCATAGATTATTCTGCCAAGGGTTGCCAGCCATCTGAGGTTTGGAAGGACATTAACTGCCTTTGCATTCTCAGAATACTCTCCTCAGTTTGTGATTTCACTTACTTGACCCTACTTCTGTTATTAAAAAGCTGGCAGGCTCAATCAAGGGCAAGCAGGTTGGCTACCTACCCTTCTGGCAGCTCTCCAATATTCCCATTTAGCTGCCAGGAGACAAGGAGAGGAGTGAATCAGTCATATAATCCCTTAGTAGCTAGAAGGAACCAGGAAAACTTTAGTGGCAGCGGGCAGGTCCGTTTCTAAATTCTTCATATATATAATAAATTCCTCTGGGAAAATTCACTTGTAGGGAGGTCAGGGAGGGGAATATTAAGAAGTGACTTAGGTATAGGAACTCTTGAGCAGTTTCCTTGGAAAGTAAGTTGTAAGTGCATTCTTTGATAGCTTCAGTTTTGAAAATTGCCACAGACAGAAATAGGATTTTTGTTACTAAAAGGGAGCAACAATCAGGAGAAGTGTCCCTTATCAGATAGTATAGGGGAAAATAAATCAAGAGCTTTTAATGAAATTTGGAGGATTATCACTTCCTGTCCATAGAACAAACCTCTGGCTTTTCACATTTGTTTCACCAGAGAAATTGTTGCTAATTTGATAAGATCTAAGTACTCAACTTTCAGAGCAAAGTGAAATTGAAAGATATAAAAATATTTTCTTGCTTTCTTAAATTGAAACAAGCAGGTATTTGGCATATAGGAAAATTGCAAAAGCAAAATACATCTCTCTCCTTCTTTCCTTGATAATGTAAAATCTAGGAATATCGCATGAAATAGTTATAAGGGTGAAACAAAACTTTCTAGGTTCCCTTTGCAGGATAGGCCCTTTTCTCATACTTTTACATTGGAAATGACTCTGGGATCTATAACTATCAGGATTGATGATAAAGCCATCACTTTTACTGGTGAGTACCATGACCGATCTAGTGGATCTCCTGGAGAAGGGAATGGCAACCCATTCTAGTATTCTTGCCTAGAGAATTCCATGGACAGAGGAGCCTGGCAGGCTACAGTCAATGGGGTCACACAGAGTTGGACACGACTGAGTGACTTAACACCGTGACAAGTACACTGACTTCATCAATGAAGTCTTCTCCAGGAGATTTACCTATGTGAGGACTTGTTGCACTTATTGAACAGGAATGAAAAGTACAATTCACTGAACTATGAATGTTCAAGATGGCTGGAAAAGTGTAGTTTGGAAGAATATTCTGTTTCTAATATGTCAGGAAATCTTTAGCTGTGAGATATTAAGAAAAACTAATTTTTTTTCAAAATTAGACTGTCATTATATTAGTGTATTCTTAAAGAATGGAGATAGACATTACTCATCTACCTTACCAAAGGGGAAAAATATTTAAAAACCAGATGACAGCTTTGGTGCCTTATAATTTAAACAATACTGAATGGTGAATAATCTTCCAAGTTCATTTAAGCAGGGATAGGGAGAGAATCTCTATAAAAGTGAATAAAAAAGATCTTATTGTACAGATATGCCTAATCCCCCATTTTATTAGCTTATAATGCAAATCATTACTTGCTTTTGCTACTAAGAGCCATTTTAATGTAATGGATTAATTTCAGAAACCCTCAAGGAAACCAAAGCCTATGTCCATTTATGGGTTTATGAGGAACTTTCAACTGGTCCCACCCAAGTTGGAGACATAGATATATTTTTTCTTGCTTTTTAAGTTAAAAGTTGAAATTTATGCAAATGAGTATTTTCCATATTGACTAACACTTCTTACCAGAGAAGTTTTTCTTCCAAGAGAACAGATAGCAAGTGGACAAAAGGAAATTTCAAGCTTATGTGATGAGATAACAGTCACAATTCACAATCTTGAATTCAGAGCTGTAGAGAGAAAGCAAAAGTAAAGTCATTCAGTTGTGTCCCACTCTTTGTGACCCCATGGATGGTAACCTAACAGGTTTCTCCATCCATTGGATTCTCCAGGCAAGAATACAGTAGAGGGTTGCCATTTCCTTCTCCAGGGTATCTTCCTGACCCAGAGATCGAACATTGGTCTCTCGCATTGTGGGCAGACTCTACCAGCTGAGCCACCGAGAAAGTCAAAACAACCGTATTCTTTTTTTTCGTTTTGTATATCTGCTGTTAGTCAACACCTGTGTACCCAATAGTTATTCTGGCACATAATAGTTATTGAATAATAATAGTTATTCAATAAGTTTGCTAAATGAGTAAATTTATAAAACTATATCCCTGGTTGTAATTTTTTATGATATATGTAAATGTAAAAATAAAGGAGAGTTATTAACATTTTTCTTTCCTTTTTATAAAAGTGAACAGAAAATTGTTAAAATTCGATGTGGGTTTCACTCACAATGACAGAAAAGTGTCCCCATTCTATGGAAGCAAGAGAGAAATCTCTGACTCACATTTCTCTGCCTATTCACAAGAAAACTGTTTTAGGTAATGCTGTAATGTTTAAAACAAACAACCCCCCCAAAGCTTAGATGTAACACAAGATGAACCCTAAAAATTAATGACTTGGAAAATCCACAGAGTTAATCTCTTTTTTACATTCCGGCCTTAAACTTTCTATGGCACATCTGCCATTCAAGACTTTTACAATTCTAAAGAGTAGTCATCTTCTGAAGTGGTGAGGAGACCAGAAGGTCACAAATCCTATCATTTGTTAAAGGGTGGGGGTGGGAAATGGCCAGTGTGGTCTCACCTACCAGAAAATAATTTGAGAACTCACTTTGGTTGTTAATATTAATGCCACAGAAGGCTGCTCTAAGGAAGGTGGACAAAGACCAGGAGGAATCTGTTATGCAGGCACAACGGCTACTGTCAACTGTGTTCCCAACTTCTAGTCCTTAGTGAGCACCCCTCAAGTTTGAGTAGTGACTGTAGCTCTGGGGCAAAATGGAACCCTGGAGTGAAGTCAGTGGAGCAATAATCAAAACATTGGAAGTAGGTTCAGGGTTGGGATGCCCTGTGCCTTTTATTGGCCAAACTCTTCTACTGGAGTCGCTCTTCATTGATTTTGAATCTGCTCAAGATGTTATACATGTTAAGGGAAGACCATACTGGCAAATCCTTCTCTATTCTGAATATGAAGCCTTTTATCAATGAGTGTGAGGGTATTATTTCAAGTGCAAAATATGTGCTTATGTACCAAGAACATCCCCCACTTCAGCTGAGCAGGCTTGGAGAGGACATTAGTATCTGGACAGCATTTTCTCAGCAAGATGAGGAAGACTGGAAGGAGTTAAACAGTAATAGAACCCTGAATAAGCGGACTCTCAGATTTAAATTCCATTTGTTTCAGACTAAAAATCCTCTTTTAAAGCACTCACTTGGCATGAAGATACTGATATCACTTCCAGTTTTTATCCAAATGAGCATTTTCAGTTTTAGGGGGTGACAGATAATCCTTCAACTTGTGTTTCTAAGAAGAAAAGGAGCCATAAAGGAACTGTCATGTACCAACTCTTCTATGCCTTATCTCGAATATTGGTGACCCACTGTTTACCCAAGAGTTCTCCTCTTGATTCACAGTTAGATAGGAGTTGATATTTTGTCACCACCTTCATGCCAAAAGTAGCTTTCTATGGTGAGAGGGTGATTATAAAATTGTGCTTAAAACAAACACTGGATAGAAACCAAAAACAGAGATTGACACAAATATCCTGTTTTCAGTGTACATCCAGCTTAGACCTTATATAGAAGAACTAGGTGACAAGAAAAAAATATGGTGGTTTGTTTATTGATTTTTTTCATTCAGTCAGTGAATATTCACTGAGGGCTTACACCAGGCAAAGTTCTAGGCATGGAGAAAAAGCTATGTCTCTGACCTCAAAAACAATGTCTTTGGGGTAACAGTCATGTACTTAGACAGAGTTCAATGAGATGAGTGGAGTAATATGAGGCTTGTGCAAAAATGCAGTGGAATCCCATGGGAAGAGGCATCTATGTTCAGCAGGAGGAGAAAAAGTAAGACTTGCTCTCACTCTTGAAGAAAGCAGAGTTTATCAGGCATCCCAGGTGGAGGATGCAGCATGTGCAAAGGCTTGGGGGCCATGAAGAGCATGTTGTGTTTAGGGGGTCATACCTAGTTTGTATTCCTGAGGCAGAAAGTGTAAGGAGAGTGTCAGGAGTAAAACTGAAGGGATGGTTCCGGCTAAACATTTTGAAGACCCTTGAATGCTAGACTAAGTAATGTAGATTTATCTTGTAGCATATGGAAAGCCATAGAAAAAGTTTAGTCATAATGAGTTGTGCATTTTAGAAAGACCATCTTGTCAGTAGACTGGGCAATGGATTGGAAGTGGGGACAAATTAGTGACAATTAGACCATATGATAATTGTTTTGGCCTGCCTGCTTAGTGTAAGAGTGTTAACAAGAACTACCTTTCATTAAATAGAAATCCTCAAATCCTGGAAAGAATAAAGGCATAAAGATAGCTTCCAAAGAGGCACCTTTTAAAGAAAAATAACTGTTGACACTGGGTAAAGATGGTTGGTTAATTTTGTATGCACTGCATATTCCTTTTAGGGTCAAGGATGCATTGCGCATTGTTTTACTTGGTTGTATGATTGACATCCACCTGAGTTGCCATTCCTGTTACTGTGCTGAAAGGCTCTATGGTATTATAGACATTGTGTTGCCAGTTGTGTCTCCAGTTGTGTTTCCTAGCCTCTGTAAGACCTTGGGGGAGTCACTTTACTCTCTTTGAGTCTCAGTTTTCTCAGTCATAAAGAGGGTACAGTGTAAGTTATTTGTAATGCTATTCTGTTTATATTGTTCTATGACTTGTGACTTTGTTCACACTTATTAACCTCTCCTGCTGTTTATTTCTTGCTTCATCTGAATGATTTTTCACAATTTTAAAAGGAACAGAAATATTTGGAAGATAATCTCAGATGTGTTATTTAGGGCAAAATTCTGTTTTTATTTTACTGCATTTAACACAGCTTTCCTCCTAGAAATATCAGGATATTGCTAGCCGTTTTGAATCTGTGGACTTTCTGCTCAAATGAATCACATCTTATCCTCATGTGAACAAAAAATGACTAATCACGTTCAATGTCTACCAGGTTAAGTTAATAATTTAGCTTGATTTTTAGGTTGTGGCTTTTCCTTTCCAAAATGATTCTCAGGTCAGATAACTGTATATTCTCAGAAAACTAACATATGGATAAACCTGTGGCCCTTAAATATTATAGAAAGTGCACCGCTTCTAGTAATACTTTCCTTATTTTAAATTCTGCATTTCCTTGGAAGCTTCCAGTTATTTAATGATCTTTTTCTTCCCCCACTTAAGGGCCTGTTTACATTAGTAATATATCTTCCAGGGCTCTGGGAGTTCATAGGGTTTGTACCTACCAAACAGCTCAGCACTATTACTGTGCTCCAGAGACATGCAGGGGGCCCAGGACAAATCAAAATGTTTTTAAATGTATGACATGGGTGAAGTTGATGAAAATTCATGACACTCTCTGTCAGGGCTGCTTGAGCTTAAATCATCAGAGAAAGGTGAGTGTAAAGAATTTTGTTTAATACTTTTAGTTCTGGAATCCTTCCCATTTCTTGCTCATGCTCCCCTGTTTTAGTTCTGTTCTATTTAGTAGACTGATTACAAAACTAAAAAAAATTAAAAATTAGCAGCATGCTCTAAATTGCTTTTCAGAATTTCCTGCTTAAACCATCACTCAGATGTATAACTTTTAAAGAGGAATTGAAATGTGGTTTGAGAATGTAATCACGTACTATAGAACATGCAAAATACATGTGAAAGACCACACGAGTGGTGTTAATTTAACTGATTATACTTTCTGCTTTAGAAATATTTTCAAATTTATCTTTTAAAATTGAAAAGAAAATATTGCAAGAAAATTTTAAGAGATTTTAAAAAAAAAGCCAAAATGCTTTGGATATTGAGATCAGCTGTTTTTAAGTAAAAATCCATTCAAAGCAAAATAAAAGGCATTGTGTAGTGTGTGCCGGCTAAAACTGAGAACACAAGAGCACTGCAGTTAATTAGAACCAATCAACAGAATGCTTTGCAACATTTCTCACATCAGTGCACCATCTGATCTTCATAATACAAATTTCCCACAGCCTTGATGCAAAAAGGACTAGAAATAAATATTTGAGTCATTAAAATATATGATGTATTTCAGTTGCTCTTTTCAATGATTATTTTTTATTGCTATGAAAATAAGATTTGAAAATTCCCAAATGTTGACCTGTAAGTGTTTTAGGAGGATAATCTTAGTTACTTTTTTTTTAGCTGAGGGCGTTTGATTTTATATGTGTTTAAACATGAGAAAAAATATTGATTTTGAAAATAACATTTAAAACATGAATTTGAGTTTTTATATGATTTATGTATGATTACTGTACTTGTGAAACGTGACCAGGATTCTCCTGGACTGTTGAGTCATTATTTTATGAATGATTAATTACAAATAATGAAGTACTACATTACGGCTATTTTTATATTAACAGAATGCTGAACTAAGTTAACTGCATTAACATTTATATCATACTATGTCTTAAAAGAATATGCAGTACTTAACACTGTTATATTTCTACAGTTTACTCAATGCTTGATTCTACTCAGAAGTTTTACTTTTCTTTCATTTATTATACATCAGGAATTGTTCTGCTAGGGCACAAATATTGCTTTTGCCATATTTTCATGAAGTTCACGGTTTGTTCATTATAAACATGTGTTTCCCTTTCCTTTCCCTGTGCGTCCTATGTTTGATTTTATTTTATAATTTTATTTTTTGGATGTGTGTCCGGCTCTTTGTTGTCTTTTTACATTAAAGGTAGAGCTCCCTCGGGGCCACTGAGGTGCTTCAAAACATTGGTAAGATGGCTTGTTAAAAATGTTTAACTGGAAAAATATATACATCTTGACAACGGTTTATAAGTTTTTCTCCCTTATTAAAGGTAATTCATAAATGTCTAGCAGGTGCCCCTTTTAGAGGCCAAAATAGCTCTGAAACTGGTGCTATTAATAAGAGAATTGTCTTCCAAAGGAGTGGATGATCCCTTCTATGTTTATAAAGTCCAACTCGCTGACAGCAGTTATTTACTCCGCAGACTGCAGTCATCTCTTACAGAAAGGAGACATGCTTTAGAAGAATATAGTCTGAGTTTGGCTGTTTTTTGGTTTTTGTTTGTTTTGTTTCAGTCTCTATACTTTCTCCTATCACATCACACAAGATTTGTTTTCTCTCTGTTCCCCCCAAAAAAGCTTTTTGCTGAATATTTTCTTTCTTGAGCTTTCATTATCTATTTCTGTAGAAAGAAAAAAATAGTTTCAAAGAATTATCTTCTCTTTAAAACTAAATGTTTTTCTTTGTACTCTTCTTGGTACAGATTTGATCCACCAAGGGTGTCTCTTGGCTGAGTTCTCTCCAGGAAATTTACTTTTTCTATTGCTTTACAGAGACAGCTTTGATGAGAAATACTTTAGGATGCTCATCTTACAAGTACAGGAAAAGACTATGTTAGGATGTAAATTTTTTTCTGACTATAGAGCCTATTAAATGCATAGCAATATTTGTGTTTACATTTTAAAAATCTGATCTATTTGCTTGTCAGCTTTGGAGCATTCGCTGCAAATGTTCACTGCTCCATGAAAAGCAGTTTCAATAAATAACAGCCTGAAATGGGATCCGTTGCAGTTAATTTGATTTATAGGAATTAGAATAATAATGCTCTAAAATGCATATTAAAATAACTCTGCTTATCTCTAACATTGTTATTTCTTAAAGCAAACAATTTAGATAGAAACGTCATTTGATAAAAATAATTGGTTCACATAAAATGGGACTCACATTCTTTTGCCAGACTCAGCAGCCACTCTTCAGTGGTACTTCATTAGACGCGATTCTCATTCATCTTGCAGTCTTTAGAAAAAAGCCGCCTTCTTTATTTTTAAAAATTATTTTTTTAAAAGTAAACAAATGCAGGGAAGATGGAATAAAATTTCTAACAGATTTTACTTACTGTTATTCAATTCTTTAAACATTTTCCTAGGGGACAGGAATGTCATATGTTTAGTTTCAGGACAAAGGCACCTTTTTAAATGACGAGCTTTAAGAAAATCTATAAAGAAGTTTGTTTAATAGAAAGTAGGCTAACTAAACTTTTGGTTATAAAAATTATTTACATTACAAAATTAGAAAACAACTAATATCTAATGAACTTTAGAACTAATGTAAGGTTAATCTTTAATAAAGAGCATCCTTTAAAAAAATGAAAGCAGTTACAAGCAACTTCTAGAATTCATTTTGGGTAACATGTCTAGGGACACATTGTTTTTCTTTGGTTTTCTATGGTAAAGCTGATTAAAGTTGGGAGTTAAGAAAATCTATATAACTTGAGAATGTTTTCAGGTAGTGGTTTTATGCAGGGCTAGTGTTATGCAGTTTAAAACCAAAACCTTAGAGTCATATAACATTAATTAACTCATTTATTAATTGCAGATTATTATTACTGCTATTATTATTTTGCCAGAGAAATGACAAAACTATATACAAACCAGGAATTAATTCAGATTCTTGGCAATGGTTTAAAGTTTCTTTAATGGATTAGAAATTAATTAAAAGCCCCTTGCCTGTGATTCATTAATATTCATATTTATATTTTGAGACTCAAATGAATTTAAAAATTTAAGATCATTAAGTGATTTTACCTACATGTTGTATTATGGCAAAAAGTAGATATTGTAAGCTTTTTTCATTTAAGAGAGTGTTTACATTTATGTTGCTTTTTAATAGAAAGTTGCTAAATGTAAAAACATTTGTTAATATGTTTTGTTAATGAAAACCATTTCATAGATATTAATAAATCTTCACTTTCTTGACTACTTTCTAACATTTTAAATTTATTTTAGAATACAGATATTTATTTTTAAAGGGATAAGTAAATATATTTAGAATTTTCATTCACTTCAGTGAAAGAGAGTTTAAAATCTCCAACAGGATAGTGAAATTTTTACTGGGATTCAGTTTGACTGTCTTGTATATGATTTGACAGAAGTAGCTAGTGAAATCTAACCCAAACCAGAAATCAACTGAGAGTATAGTCAAGAAGGAAAAAGGAAGACTTGGAGGAAATGATATTTTCCCATCAGTGGATAGGCATGCATACATTAGAGGCATAAAAGCCAGCAGGCGGAGAAACAAAAGCTGTATACTGAGGATTCTGCAAGTCTGAATTAACCAAATGGAAAAAAAAAAATGAAATCATTCTGCTTAAACTTGTTCACTAATAAAAGGAGAATCGCTTTTGTTAAATATGCTTGGTGTGATTATCAAGCAAAATTTTTTTCTCCCAGACATCTATGAATAAAACATGTGTTTGAGCACTAGGTAAACAAACAATAAATGGATGAGTTCAGTTGCAACATAATAACATTTTATTTAGAAAACATATATAATCATATTTGTATTGGCAATCCAAATTTAATGACTTCTTTCAGTAAAATTAAAGTGCCTCACAAATAGCATCTTATACATAAGGACTGCTTATTCTTTGCCCATCTTTTTTCTATTTTTCCAAAGAAGCAGATTTTGAAGATCTCCGCTGAACCCTGTATAGACCAGATGAAGTGTGATTTCTCAGGAAAAAATGTTCTTTTGAATCATCTTAATTTTAGGTTACAGATGCTGTAAAAATAAATTTTAGAATACATTTCTAGGGCTGAGAGAGAAAATGTTCTCAAGTCTAGTGTGGCTTGGGCTGCTTTGAACAAGGCTCTGTGTGTAGCTGAACCACAGCCTTTGGCTTGTTACCCATTTCATTAACACAACATCTTCTGTAAACTATGAATGAGAAGAAACCATTTACAATAAGGAAAGCAAACAACAGAATGAATTTCCTCTGTTGGTGTTTTATAAGACTGTTAAACAGAAAATGGAGGGAAGAACTCTCTTTAGACGATATCACTTAATTAAGTAAAGCATCCTAATCAGAGTCCCCTCCAATTGTAATGACTGTAGGGAGTCAAGTACATTTCTGTCTATATTAGAGTATCTAACTGCAATGATTTATTGATATTTATTTTAGAAGTACAACACAAAAGCAATAAAACAGGAGAAGCAGGGAGAAGGTAGCTATTGCTTACTGCAGGTACAATCAGAGCACTTCAGCAGAATTCCTGATTTTCTTGTGGGAGGTTTTCCTTTCTAAAATAAGAGCACATTTTTAGATGAGCATGTTCTTTTCCCGCATTTGACTTCTATTCCAAATATTCACTGTGACGTTTCTTTGTCCACTGGGTGAATCATTGATTCACTTTCTTCTCTGCAAGAATTACCGCAAGTGAGTGGATGAGCACCTGCTGTTTTCTGCAGTGACATTCCTGGATTGCATTCTACACTGATTTTAGACTTAAAATACAGCTTCTCTGTATGAGAGAGATTTGAGGCAGGAGAGTCAATACACTGGATAGTCAGACAGACATTGGCTGCCCTCCAAGCTGCACACAGCATAAACCTGTTTATCTGCTGCATTTCACAAATCTCAAAAACACATGAATAATCAGGCAAGCAACTGGATAAGTGATTCACACTAGGGAATCTAACCAATATTCTGATGAGAGGGTCCTATGATGCTAAGACATTGGGGCAAATAGACTTATATTGTAGAAGTTGCACATAATAAACTTGATTAGTGGTTCAAAGGAAAAAACATTGTATATTAAAACAGGTGTATATGGAATATACAGATATTCCAACTCTGTGGATTTTGGTTGGATATTTATGTGCAAGTTATCTGGATAATTGAGTTCAAAAATATACTTTAAGTCATACCTTTCTAATAATTTGAGCAATGTGCCTTTGGACAACTTAATATTAGTTATCAAGATAATTTATTTCTAGATTCTGTGATCTAAATATTGGAGGCCAGTGCCTTAAAACTCCAAAATACAATAACATATTTAAAATTAAATTACCAAACATGCTTAGAATCTACTTTGTGGAAGTAAAAATTTCTCAAATAGTTACACTCATTTTTATAATTGAAGATTATTTGCTTGGTTGGGTCGGGAAGGCCCCTTGGAGTAGGAAATGGCACCCTACTCTAGTATTTCTTGCTTGGAAAATCCCATGGACACAGGAGCCTGGCAGGCTGTAGTCTATGGGGTTACAAAGAGTTAGACACGACTAACTGAGGACACATACACAATTGCTTGGTAATAAGTGAATTAGGCAAGCAAAGTTACAATTATTGATAGATTTACTGTTTTATTTACTTCTCTTTATTTCTATTATTCCTTCCTGAGTTCTTTCAACCTCTTGCTTTTTTTTTTTTTTTAATCTCAAAGGTTATTATTGTGCTTTAGCATTCAGTTGTAAAATGAAAGTTCTCAAAAGTTTTGATGGTGGTGGTTTAGTCGCTAAGTTGTTTCCAACCCTTGTGATCCCATGGACTATAACTTGCCAGGCTCCTCTGTTCATGGGATTCTCCAGGCAAGAATACTAGAGTGGGTTGCCATGTCCTTCTCCAGGGGATTTTCCCGACCCAGGAATCAAAGCCGGGTTTCCTGCATCGCAGGCAGATACTTTACTGACTGAGCTAGGAGGGAAGATTTGGGGCTAGTTTTGGGGCTAACCTCAAAAGTATGCTTTGGTTCTAAAGATCTATTAAGATTGTTTATGAATTTCAGGCTTGCATTACTTCCATAAACTAGATGTGGTTATAATTACAGCAAGATGAATTGTCTGCTTGCTTGGTTTGCCTGTCTTATTTAGCTTCTGATATAGACCTACCATGTTAGTACCAAGAGAAGTAGGTACATTTGCAAACACAAAATACTATTCCAGAGAAAATAAGAATCATATAAAGCATTTAAATTAATATTGTGTACCCTACAACTTCCTTTTTCTGTATTGCAGAGAGAAAGACTAATTGATAAAACTTTTGACACTGGAAAATTTGGTTAGATTAGTAACCAAAGATGTCATCATCTTAGCAACAGAAAATCTTGGAAAAGGTAGGTTACCTGGAAATTGATATTCCAAATGGAATGTTGCTACTTTCAAGTTTGATTAAAGCCTTGCCCCAAGGAAACCTATATTTGGATCTATTGTCAGTTGTACTGTCAATTTTTTTCTTGCTTTGACATTTTCTCTTTTTCTTGCTTCATCTTAGGTTTTCTTTCTTCAGGATCAGACACAGATTGAATGGCTCCACTGATCAGGATTTGAAAAACCAAATCGCAGAACCTACCGCTTGGTGTATGTCTGCCTTGAGCAGTCTCTTCTTTAGCAACAGGACATTTGCATAATATGGGAGCATCTTTTCTTCTTCACTTCTCCCTGATTTTGTAAAGTATGATCAATTTTTTTCATAATTTTTAAAGTTAACTTCATGGGAAATCTCATTGTAAACACAATGTAGAAGCTAAAATGCATCCCTTGAAAGATGAGTGTAGTGTAGGTAAGTGTCAGTTCTAAGTTTGGGGGTGATCGAGTTATATTAAAATTACTGCTAATCTCATCAACCACCTGAAAGCGCCTCACCTGGATTTTTGAAACCACAGGAAATTTCACTAACTTCTCTGTGTGACTCGGATTTTGAGTGTACGTCCATAAAGTTGTAGTTGTGTCTGTGAGCCTCAACTGAGATCAACCATAGCTTTTCCATCAGCCACACAGAATTCTTTTGGAGGATTTTTAAAGTGGTCATTATTCACTATGACCAAAATTTCAAAAATGATCGCTAAACCCCATCAAATCTATATACAAGAGCAACCTAAGAAATAATAGATTGGTTGTGAGAGAACTTTTTACTTATAAAAACAATACAAACAGGATATAAAGTTTTAAAATGTTCCCCTCTTTCCCCCTAGCCCCCTCAATCCCATTCCCTGGTATGCTCAGTTGTGTCCGACTCTTTGCAACCCCATGGAATGTTGCCCACCAGGCTCCTCTGCTCATGGGATTTCCCAGGCAAGAATACTGGAGTGAGTTGCCGTTTCCTAATCCAGTGTGTCTTCCTGACCCAGGGATTGGACCCATATCTCGTATGTCTCCTGCATTAGCAGGTGGATTCTTTACCACTAATGCCACCTGGGAAGCCCCATTCCCTGGTGAATAACTGTTAATAATAGTTTTATATATATATATATATATAGCTTGGAGAAGGCAATGGCAAGCCACTCCAGTACTCTTGCCTAGAAAATCCCATGGATGGAGGAGCCTGGTAGGCTGCAGTCCATGGGGTCGCTAAGAGTCGGACACGACGGTGTGACTTCACTTTCACTTTTCACGTTCACACAATGGAGAAGGCAATGGCAACCCACTCCAGTGTTCTTGCCTGGAGAATCCCAGGGATAGCAGAGCCTGGTGGGCTGCCGTCTGTGGGGTCGCACAGAGTCAGATACGACTGAAGCGACTTAGCAGCAGCAGCAGCATATAGCTTAGTTCTATATTTATATAGAACTAAGATCCTGCAAGGCTTTGCTGCATGCCTTGCAGGATCTTAGTTCCTTGACGGGGGATTGAACTCAGACCTCGTAGTGAAAGCGCTGAGTCCTAACCACTGGACCTCCAAGAAACTCCCTCTCATATATATTAACAGACACTTTGAAACAATACTTTTATTTATTTATTTATGGCTGTGCTGGGTCTTTGTTGCTGCTCGGGCTTTTTTCTGTTGTGGAGAGTGGGGACTACTCTCCAGCTATGGTACGTGGGCCTCTCATTGCCGTGGCTTCTCTTGTTGCGGAATTCAGGCTCCAGGGCAAGTGGGGTTCAGCAGTTGCACCATGTGGGTTCAGTAGTTGTGGTTCCCAGGCTCTGGAGCACAGGCTCAATTGTTGCAGCTCATGGGCTTAGTTGCTCTGCAGCATGGGAGCCACAAGGGAGGCCTCTGACAGACATTTTTTTATTCACAAGCAAGTGCATCTTCTTTTAAATCTCAAGTAACATCATACAGTATATTTACTCTTCTGAACTTCCTTTTATTCACTTAGCAATGTATTTTGGCTATATGTTGCCCTATACATGGGTCTACCCCATTCTCCTAGCAGTTGCACGGGGTGTCAGATAATAATATTATGGATCTAATGTACACATATCAGCGCATATTTAAAATGTTTTCTTTTAGGCTTTTTCAAATAATAATTTAGCAAACATATGTGTATTTTGTGAATTTTTATAAATTTTGGTAGAATTAATTGCTTGACGTGAAAGTGCTAGATAAAAACACATTTACAATTTTTGAAATTTGTACAAATTCAAATCGTACATTGAATGTACAAAATGTACTATTGTTACATTATTGATACAACCAAAGAGGGCCTTTCAATTTACTTTTCACTCACTGTTGAGAGGCAGGTATTTTGACAAGGGCTGAGGGGAGTTCTGTGTGTGACACATTCGCCCGCCATCCTGTCTCTTCAAGTGTGGCTTTTCTACGTAGTTCAGTGGCAGCTGCGATGGTATGTGAAGGCCTGGTGGAGAAAGAGAACATTCCTGTGGGCTGTGTGCTGGGGTAGCAGCGAGGTCTGGGCAGGGGCAGCCCTGGGATGGTGAGGGAATGAGCTGGGAGGAACAGCTGCCATCACTAGGACCAGGTCTGAGCTTTCACCACAACTTGCTGACAGTCTTCCTGACAAATGTGGGGGGGGGGGGTCACAGAGTAGGATCAGGAGTCATTCACACAGGCTATCATGAGAGTGGAGATGGAGGAGAATAAGAATCATATCAAACACACACATACACACACCGTAACACAACTTCTCTTTTTGTTCAGATTCTTTCTTAATTAATTTTTATTGGAGTATAGTTGCTTTATCTGCTAAGGTTCTTAGCCAGCTGTGTACTTAACCTTTTTTTGCATCTTGGGCCGGGCTTTTAAGTTAGGGCTGGTCTCAGTCACTCATGGCTGGTCTTCAGCAGGCAGGGGTCCTCCAGAAATCCTCTCCATTTACTATTCAGCTTCTCTGTGTTCAAATAGCCCAGAACACTTATGTGACATGTCCCAGTCACTGGATTTGAAGACACATCCTCATCCTTGAAACTTCTACTCCTTAGTCAGTATTTTCATCTGGCCTGGCATCTTGTGAGTCCCATCTTTATCCTTAAATAGAAACTTGGAAATGCCTCTTAATTTACACCCTAGATTTCAGCCTTTTAAGTTGAGGGTTCCTTTAATATTCTTAAGGATATAGTTACATGAGGAAGTTTAGTTTGTATTCTGCATTAACATGCTAGGTGCTATGTAGGGGCTGTGGATACAAAGACGAATGAAACACAGCTCATGCCTTCCAAAAGCTCATAAAATAGTGAAGAGAGCACAAACTGAAGTACAGGCTACTCTTTGATAAGTAAGATGGAGGTATTTAATAAATGTTCTATGAAGTCCCACTTCTGGAAATGTATCCCACAGATATATCTGTATGTGTATGAAAGGACATAGACGAGTTGTTCACTGAAGCGTTGTTTGTGATGGTAAGAGTTAAGGAACATTTTGAGTGTCTGTTGACAAGGATGCTTTACAGGGTTTTAATAAATACTCATGATCTATTAATAGGAAGTGATCTCCAGGGTATATTTCTCTATGGAAGAAGCAAGCTGCAGAATATGTATAGCATGTGTTGCCTTTTGTATATGAAATATAGGAAAGTGAGATAGGAAATATAGGAAAATATAGGAGAATTAATAATGTCTGCTTGAATATGCATAAAAATATTTAAAGACCCCCCCCAAAGAAACAAATGCACATGCTTACCTCTAGGGGGCATCAGGAATTAGTAGGGTGGATGGGAAAAAGGGGTGAAGCACAGCTTCTCAATGCATGCCTTTTTATGTCATTTTAACTTTTGTACAATGTGAATGTATTGTCTATTCAAAATTATATTAAGTATATTTGTATTATAAGATAAAATTCCCCCTCTCAAAGCTCTGCATTCTCTGGAGGTGCATGGGAGTGCTTAGCTACATTGATTTGGGATAAAGATCATTACATGGGACTGGACAAGGAGACCCTGAACAAGAGAAAGTAGCCTTTTTAGAGACCACTGACTTTTTCTTACCATATTGTTAGACCCACCATCTCAAGGAAATTATATTCAGCAGAGCTAGAAGGAAGAACTTTATTCTCTACAAAGTTCTCAGTGATGAAATTTCTTATAAACATGGAACATAAGTAAGACATGGAGTAGATCTCATTCTTTAAACTTTCTAGAAGCCAGGCTGTTCAGAGTGGCCATCTCAGGTTTCCCATAAGGGCTTTGTAGGAAAGACATAATTTGCCCATACCTTGAGTTGACCTGCTGAAGTCATGAAATTGAGCCATGTAAACATTTTCTTCTTGAATTTTTAAATACAGGTCTTATGCTGAGTTACAAAGATGAGAGATTACTTGCCTTGCCACACAAATGCTACTTTTCTTTGGCAAGCCTGCGCTCCCTAAATTTCCCAGAATACCACATTAAGGTGATTTGGGGAAAAGCAGCGGGATAGAATTAGATCTTGAAAATTCTTTGGTCATTTCTGTGAACTGAGATTATGAGGTTATGAAAAAGTGAGGCAGAGAATAAATAGCTTGTGAGGAAAAAAGTGTTGATGATAATTTGATGATTATAAAAGACGGTGGTAGGAGATTGTTGAAGGGTGATATAATCATCACACAAACCACCCAGGGACAGAAAAGACTGCTGGTGGATGAAGGAGGTTTTACTTCCTTGTACGTGTCTGCCCTGAATTTCCTCACTACGATGTCAATGACGACTATATGACAGCTGCCACTCTTCCTGCCCTTTTTGGCTCATTTCAGCCATTTTTGTCTGTAAGATCACACCCAAGTGATAAGCCCTGACCACCCAGGGAGCTAGTGGCAAGTGGCTGGAAACATGGGGGTGGGTGAGCCTGAAAGCAGGTGACTCAACTCCTTCAATTCACCAGTTTATTTCAATGCCCCTCTGCCCACCCCGTATCATTTAATCTCTCAATTGGTCTCAAATCGGTCCCATGTTAAAATCCTGGTGACTTGGGAACAAGGCTTCCAGAGATGACAAAGTGGCCTTCTAACTTATTCAGCCTAAACCTAGTATGAGGCTCTTTTTCCAAGTACTAGTGAGTCACTATTTTTATGTGATTACCACGCAAACATGAACATGTTAAGCGAGCTATTGCCAGCAATCAGGGCCACTTGTTAACATAGCATCAGTAAGAGCAACTCAGGTGAGAAACAACTCTGATTATAGGTATTTAGCCCAAATGTACATCAGTTGTAACTCCTTAAATGTATTCTTTTTACCAGCTAATTGAAATACTTTATCAGTGAAAGTCTTGACACAACAGTTAGACAAACACACATCTAAGAACATGGGGAAATTAAATAAGACTTACAATATACACTTTAACAAAATGATGGCTTAATTTATACTCCCTTTGTAATTTTAACTAAATATTGTGGCGAGTATTTCTTACTTTAACTCATAAGTATATGGGCATTTATTTAACACAATATAAAAATACTTCAGAAGGCTGTGATTAACGCCATGGTATTCAGGCACAGTATAGAGACTTTCAGTCAAAGACAAAAGGTCCAAGTGGATGATAAAACACATGAAATAGACATATATATACAACCAAGGACTTAATTCAGATGTCTCATGTCAGCTGAGTTCCAGCTCTTGGCTTATCAGGAATGTCTCCAAACAAGCATGTTCTGTACCTGGCTCAAGGCTGCCTTGGGGACCAGCCTGGGTAGGGTGGCTAGATAAATACAGGGTGCCCAGTTACATTTAATTTCATGTAAACACTGAATAATTTTTAGTATAAATATGCCCCAAACATTACATGTAACATGCTTAGGCAGACATACGCTGTAGCTCTTATGTGCTTTCTCTTCAGGCAAGATGCCTCACACATTTGAAACTCCGAAATCCAGACTTTCCCTCTAGCACCATAGTCTGCTTTTTTTTATTGTGTATTGCCTTACCCTCTATTACCTAAGCTTGCCTCTTCCTAAGGGCTTCCCTGGTGGCTCAGAAGCTAAAGAATCTGCCTCCAATGTAGGAAACCTGGGTTCAATCCCTGGGTCGGGAAGATCCCCTGGTGAAGGGAATGTCAACCTGCTTCAGTATTCTTGCCTGGAGAATTCCATGGATAGGGGAGCCTGGCAGGCTACAGTCTGTGGGGTCCCAAAGAGTCAGACATGACTGTATTCGCCTCTTCCCAAAAGAACATTTTGTTCATACTGCTTGTTTTCAAAGAACTTTTTAAATGTTAGTGATTGGATAGGGACAAACATTGCCTTCCCATCAGTTGTAATACAGAGAAAACTCTCTAAAACCTACTTTCTTCTTTCTCTCTCTCTGCCAATTTTGAATTTTCAAAGGCATGTCCTTAAGGTTTAGCGCTAGATTTAAAAGGGTGGACAGATATGAAATAAGATAGGAGGGTTTTTGTTTTTTTTTCTGACAAAGCTTGTATGCCTGGGTTGGTTTCTAGGAATTGTAGTAAAGGAAGTTTCTCAAAGGTTTAATTTAAAATTTTTAGGTCAAGCCAAAGGCCACCACTGGTAACTTGAACAACATGTTACGGTGAACAGCATGTTACGGTAAGGAAATGAACAGCAGTGTGGTAGAATAAAGAACAACAAATGTAGAGCTGTCAGATTTGAGGCTGAGGTCTGGCTCTGTAATTGAAGCAGTTGTGTACTTTAAGCAAGTCCTTCGGCCTCCGTGAACCTCAGTTTCTTCCTGAGTAACAAAGAGGGCTTAGTGGGGCAAGTACGGAGAGGGATACTTGTATAGAAATGATGTGTAAACTTCAAGTTCAATCTAGACATTTGCAGTCATGATGATGATGAAGATGATGGCCAAGATATAAAGAGATGTTACAGGAGGTTGTTTGTTAAAGAGATACTTTATTTTTTTAGACTTAAAAATATTTATTTATGTATTTATTTTTGGCTGCTGCTGGTCTTTGTGGCTTTTGGTGGGGGTTTTCTCTAGTTGTGGCAAGTGAGGAGCTGCTCTTTGTTGTGGTGCCTGAGCTTCTCATTGCGGTGGCTTCTCTGTTGTAAAGCACAGGCTCTAGGCATGTGGGCTTCAGTAGCTGTAGCCACGGGTTCAGTAGTTGTGGCTCATGGGACCTAGGGCACAGGCTCAGTAGTTGTCGCGCACTGGCTTAGTTGTTCCGCGGCACATGAAATCTTCCCGGACTAGGGATGGAACCTGCGTCCCTTGCATTGGCAGGCAGATTCTTATCCACTGCACCACCAGGGAAGTCCTAAAGAGATTTTAATTCAGACCCTAAAAATTTTAATACCTACTTGGTTCACAAGATTATTATACACAAGAGTATTGTTCGTATATGGGTTGAGTAAAGAAACAAACTCAATTCCATATGCCTTTAAAAGAAAGCTTACTAAAAGCTTTTGTGTATAAGAATAAAATTTTTAAAAAGTGAAGTATAGTTGCTTTACAATATTAGTTTCAGATGTATAGCATAGTGATTCAGTCTTAAAACAGATTATACTCCATTAAAATTTAATAGCTACAGTTTTCTGTCCTATACAGTATATCCTTATTGCTCATCTATTTTGTATATAGTAGTTTGTACAGTTTGTATCTCTTAATCCCATACCTCTATTTTGCCCCTAGTTTTCTATATCTGTGAGTCTGATTCTGTTCTGCATTTATTATACATTCATTTGTAGTATTTTTTAGATTTCACATGTAAATGATAAACAGTATTTGTCTTTATCCAACTCATTTCACTAAAGTCCATCCATGTTGTTGCAAATGGCAGAATTTCATTTTTTTTATGGCTGAGTAATGTTCTCTGACAGACATACACACCACATCTTCTTTATCCATTCATTTGTTGAGGGGCATTTGGGTTGCTTCCATGTCTTGGTTATTGTACACAGTGCTGCTATGAATATTGGGGTGCATGTATTTTTTTCAAACTAGAGTTTTCATTTTTTCCAGATACATACCCAGAAGTGGATTTGCTGGATCATATGCTAGTTCTATTTTTACTCTTTTGAGGAAACTTTGGACTGTTTTTCTATAGTAGTTGTACAAATTTACATCTCCACCAACAATGTTAGGAGGGTTCCCTTTTCTCCTCATCCTCTCTTACATTTGTTATTTGTAGATTTTTTTGATGATAGCTATTCTCACAGGTGTGAGATTATACCTTATTTTTGTTTTGATTTGCATTTCTCTAATAATTAGAATGTTGAGCATCTTATCATGTTCCTGTTGGCCATCTGTATGTCTTTGGGAAAATGTCTATTCAGGTCTCCTGCCCATTTTTAAATTTTTTAAAAATATTGAGCTGTATGAGCTGTTTGTATATTTTGGTTGTCAACCTCTTGTCAGTCATATCATTTGCAAATGTTTTCTCTCATTCTCTAGGTTGTCTTTTTGTTCTGTTGATGGTTCCCTTTTGCTGTGCAAAAGCTTTTAGGTTTAATTAGGTCCCATTTGTTTAGTTTTACTTTTGTTCCCTTTGACTGAGGAGATATAACCAAAAAATATTGCTATGACTTATGTCAAAGAGTGTTCTACCTATGTTCTCATCTAGGAGTTTTATGGTATCAGGTCTCATATTTAGGTCTATATATCCATTTTTCATTTGTTTTTGTATATAGTGAAAATATGATTTTTACAGTATTATTTACTTAGGATTACATTGAAGAAATGGAAAATAGAGTGACATTCTGAGAAGCATTGTGTTTAAAGCTTGTTATTTTGGGTCAATAGTCACTCAACAACCAATCTATTTATTTTGTATAAGTCTCAGACACATTATTATTGTTGTTACTATTTAACATTATAGCTTGGAGTTTTTGATGCACAGAGAAAGCTTTCATGAGGTATTGAGTCTATCCATTTGCTCAGTGATAAAGCAGAGGATGCAAAAGAGGAAAATTGTACCAGAGGTCCTCTGATTCTTTTTTTAGCATTTCCATCCTATGCTCAAGGAAGGTGAAGGTTTTGGGAGGACTGAGCCTCAGAGCTGTGAGTACCAACTCTGATTGGAGGATATTTATCCTTGTTTAATTTTGCTTCATTTATTACTCTATAACCAATACCAGTCCATCCTAAAGGAGATCAGTCCTGGGTGTTCATTGGAAGGACTGATGCTGAGGCTGAAACTCCAATACTTTGGCTACCTCATGCGAAGAGCTGACTCATTGGAAAAGACCCTGATGCTGGGAGGGATTGGGGGCAGGAGGAGAAGGGGAGGACAGAGGATGAGATGTTTGGATAACATCATCGACTTGCTGCTCCTGGGTAAACTCCGGGAGTTGTTGATGGACAGGGAGGCCTGGCGAGCTGTGATTCATGGAGTGACAAAGAGTCGGACACGACTGAGAGACTGAACTGAACTGACTGAAAAACATGAAATTGCAAACTACAAGTTACTTTTTGCCACCAAATGAGCAAAAGTTAGAAAGCATGTTAACATGCAGTTGTGAAACGGTAGAAAATCGCTTACTCTCTTACACAACTGAAGAAGTGAGTAATATTATAATAATAAAACACTCCAAAAATATAATAATTTTGAGGAGAGGCAATCAAATTTGGAAAACTCAGCAGTGGCCACAGGACTGGAAAAGGTCAATTTTCATTCCAAGCCCAAAGAAAGGCAATGCCAAAGAATTCTCAAACTACTGCACAGTTGCACTCATCTCACACACAGTATTCTTGCCTGGAGAATCCCATGGACAGAGGAGCATGGTGATGGACATGGAGGCCTGGTGGGCTGCAATTTATGGGGTCGCAAAGAGTCGGACATGACTGAGTGACTGAACTGAACTGAACCAATATATATGTGTTATAGGAAACTAGAGAATATGGATAAGCAAAAAGAATACAAATATCCTTAACTCTGCCCTCCAGTGTACAGTAGATGTGGTTGTACCTGTAAGATGCTGCTGTATTCAGCAGAACCAAAAAGCGTAACAGTGGCATCTTCCACAAGCATATAACCAAGCACATGCAAGACACAACCCAAGACATGTGTGTGTGTGTGTGTGTGTGTGTGTGTGTGTGTGTGCATGTGTGTGTATGTGTAATAGGATGGCAAGCTCTAGAGAAGGCTCCATTTCGGTCATCTTACCTAACTTGCTTTTCTCTAAAACCAGTCCTAAAACTTGTTATTAATACTAAAGTGATAAAATGATGGTTACTTCCTGGCATTTGACCAAAGTACTCCTGGACTAAAAGCCTTCCTCTGATTCTGATTTTTTGATTGGGCTTAGGCAACTCTGTCCCCCCTTCCAGAATTTCTGGGCTAATAGTTCTATTTATCTTGTAGGGCTGTTTGAGGATTAAATGAGGTAATACTTGGAAAGGGTTTAGAATAGCACTGGGCAGGGCCATGGTGAGCCCTCCTCAGTATCAACTCTAGAGTGGCTGCTGTCTAAATTCACCTCCCCAAGAAGCCCCATTTTCTGCTCAGTGTGCTATGAGAGAGACTTAGGCTTAAATTGTGACTCACCATTTACTAGCTATATGTCCTTGGATAAATTAATTAACTTCTTGGTGATGTGAATTAGCCCCACAAATATAGAGCACATTATGTGCCACATTTTGCCAGGCACTGCAGACCCATGGAGAACAGCTTGAACATAAGAAGGTTATTAACCTGAGCTTGGGTAAATGGTTATAAGCTGAGATCTAAAGGTTTGAAGCAGTCTAACCAGAAAGCTAGGAGATGGTGTTTCAAGTCCCACAAACAGCCAGAGAGAGAAGAGGGTACCCACAGTGGGGGAAGAGCAGGAAGTATCACTGGGCCGTGGTGTGCAAAAGGGGCATGTTGAAAATGAACTTGAAGAGGATCTTGCAAGCCGTATTAAGGAGTTTAGACTCTATTTTAGGGAAAGTAGCAATCTTTCCCTATTGGAGAAGGAAATGGCACCCCACTCCAGTGTTCTTGCCTGGAGAATCCCAGGGATGGCGGAGCCTGGTGGGCTGCCATCTATAGGGTCGCACAGAGTCGGACACAACTGAAGTGACTTAGCAGTAGCAGCAGCAATCTGTGGAAAAAGTCTTAAAGGAAGGATTGACATAATTAGACTTGCATATCAGAAAGATCCCTTGGACTGTATTTCAAAGGCTAGATTAGAGACAGTGGTGGGGCCCTGGGGGAATGGGCATACAGGTGAGTGACGGTAGGTTATCAATTGAGTGTAGTGCCACAGTGGGCAAGGAGAGCACCTCGTGGGTGAGGGAGAGAGGAAAGACTGGTTAAAGCTCAGAAAATTCCTGGGCCGTCCAGCGGTTAGGACTCCATGCTTTCGGTGCAGCAGGCCTGGGTTCCATTCCTGATTGGGGAATGAGGATCCCACAAGCTGAGCAGTACTGACAAAAAAAAAAAAAAAAAATGTCATAAAAGCTCAAAAGTTTCTGGATTTGGTGGTGCTCCCATTTACCAACACAGACATGAAACTAGGGTAGTTTTGGGGGGAAGATGAGTTCAGTTTGGAACATACTGAATTTGAGGTTGGAAGAAGCTGGGAGTGCCCACTGAATAGCCAGACATGTGACCCTAAAGCTGAATCAGCACACAGTAGGTGTTTAAAGCCTTAGTTTCCCATTACCTAGTGCCCATTCCCTCACTGCTCGCCCTCAAACCATTTCTCTGCTATCATCTCCTCTCTGTCTCCTACTTTTTTGATTTTTAAGGCATTTTGGTATATTTCTTTCCAATATTTCTATGCTTTTGGAAAAATATAGTTGAAAACACACTGTATATATTCTTTTCACTTGCTATTTTAATGTTACTATTTTAACTATGATTTTTGATAGCTGCTAGATAGTTCCTCCTTACAGATATACCAAACTTCACTTGGCCATTTTTCCATTGTTAGGCATCTAGGTGCTCCTGTGTTTACAAACAAATCCTTGTTCCTGTTGCTGATTATTTC
The DNA here is from genome assembly GCA_935064755.1 of Tragelaphus eurycerus. Classification (NCBI taxonomy): domain Eukaryota; kingdom Metazoa; phylum Chordata; class Mammalia; order Artiodactyla; family Bovidae; genus Tragelaphus; species Tragelaphus eurycerus. Next base: position 13,105,906 of record CAKXYN010000038.1, read on the forward strand.
CCTATACCAGGCTTCTAGAAGTGAGACTACAGTGTTAAACATTTTCAGAGGAATAAGAAAGCCAGATTCGTATTAAGGATTGAAAGTAATACGGCTGTTTTATCACCAGCACAGTACTAACTTTTCAAGTCCCACTGATGTTATCACCAAAGTGGGGGGCTTTGTGACTCATTCATCTTTTATATTTTGTAAGTAGCATCCTCTTCCTTATATTTAAAATACTAATCATCTATTTGTTTGTAATGTTACACACTGTTCAGTTGTGTGCTGTTGTTCAGTTGCTACATCACGTCTGACTCTTTGCAACCTCATGGATTGCGGCATGCCAGTCTTTCTGGTTCTTCACTATCTCCCAGAGTTTTCTCAAATTCATGTCCATTGATTCAGTGATGCTATCTAATCATCTCATCTTCTGCCACCCTCTTCTCCTTCTGCCTTCAAACTTTCCTAGCATCAGGGTCTTTTCCAATGAGTTGGCTCTTCTCATCAGGTAGTCAAAGTACTGGAGCTTCAGCTTCAGTATCAGTCCTTCCAATGAATATTCAAGGTTGATTTCCTTTGGGATTGATTGATTTAATCTCTTTGCTGTCCAAGGGACTCTCAAGAGTCTTCTCTAGCATCATAGTTTGAAAGCATCAATTCTTTGGCACTCAGCCTTCTTTATGGTCCAGCTCACATCTGTACGTGACTACTGGAAAAACCATAGCTTTGACTAGATGGACCTTTGTTGGCAAAATGATGTTTCTGCTTTTGAATACGCTATCTAGGTTTGTCATAGTTTTTCTTCTAAGGAACAAGCATCTTTTAATTTAATGGCTGCAGTCATGATCCACAGTGATTTTGGAACCCAGGAAAAGAAAACCTGTCACTGCTTCCACTTTTTCCCTTTCTATTTGCCATGAAGTGATGGGACCAGAGGCCATGATCTTAGTTTTTTTATTTTTTAGTGTTGAGTTTCAAACCAGCTTTTTCACTCTCTCTTTCACCCTTATCAAGAGGCTCTTTAGTTCCACTTCACTTTCTGCCATTAGAGTGGTATCACTTCTATATCTGAGGTTTTTGATATTTCTCTCAGCAATCTTGATTCCAGCTTGTGATTGACCCAGTCTGGCATTGTGCATGATGTACTCTGCAAGTGAGTTAAATAAACAGGGAGACAATATACAGCCTTGATATACTCCTTTCCCAATTTGGAATCAGTCCAAATTGTTCCATGTCTGGTTCTAACTGTTGCTTCTTGACCCACATACAGGTTTCTCAGGAGACAGACTGAGGTGGTCTGGTATTCCCATCTCTTTAGGAATTTTCCACAGTTTGTTGTGATCCACATAAAGGCTTTCACATAGTCACCATTCAGAGAGAACTATATAGATTTGATCCCTATATTCTAAAAGTTTATGGTCTAAGAGAGAAATACCAATGCAGGCATGCATGCTTAAGATTTACCAAAACTGTTAAAACATGGATGGACCTCCAGTGAGTTTAGGGCAATCACATTTAAAGGATCAGGACCAAATTAACATTTATTACATAGACTGAAGGGAAAAGAGATCAGTGGGGACCAGCTGGGACATCCAGTGTTCACCTGGACCAAACATGTAGCCTGCTCATTCCTTCTAAAAGTCTCTATTATAACCTACTTCCTCCTCTCTTCCAGTTCATAATACCAAGCGGCTACCCTCAGAAATGCACTGTAACCCCCTTCTTGGTTCTTTAACTTCTTCCCCCGTTTCCCTCTTGACCCACCTTTCCCATGTCACTTTCTCATCTCCCAGCCTCAGGTCTCAGACTAATCCTGCGCTTTATCATCAGGGGTGATGAGTGGCACTACCGGATCTCCTGTCTCCCTGGAGTTGTGTTTGGAGAGCACAGGCCCTGACTGTGGCTATCTGCCCTCCCAGACACCATCTGCTGCCTGCCTGTCATCATCACTTCAGGTACTGTGTTCATGGGACCAGACCTTCACCTACCACCCTCCACTGCAGGTATCCTATGATGGTCTGCTTCCTTGACATGAGAGAGCCCATTCTTGGTTCTAGGAACAAATCCTTGCTGGTCTGCCTCATTCCTGCCAGAGATAAAGATAACACTGATAGTAACAAAAAACATTTAGTGAATGTTTGAAGTGATGGTGCTCAGATGTTCAGTCCTGTCAGACTCTTTGTGATCCCATGGAGCCTGCCATGAACTGAAGCCTGCCAGGTTTCTCTGTCCATGGGATTCTGCTGGCAGGAATACTAGAGTAGGTTGCCATTTCCTCCTCCAGGGAATCTCGCAAACCCAGCGCATTTCCTGCATTGGCAGGTGGATCTTTACCACTAGCGCCCCTGGGAAGCTCCAGTGAGTGCTTAGTATTATTCATTTAATGGTTTGGCCCTTCCGTTCTTGGCCATGACAGGAGACAGACTATAACTTACTCCTGAAGAGATCTGATGACACATGTGGATGAAGATATTAGCATATTATCACAGGCATGAAAGCTCATACTCCATCTACCCAGAACAGGCCCAAGGAGAGGGAAAAGCAAGACCCCTCCCTGCCTCACTGTCTGTGCCAAGTCCAGAGATGGTGCTTGTCTACTGCTTCCAGCAACCCGTCACAGAGAAGGTGGTCGTCAGAAGCCGAGGTGTTGCTAATAAGACTATTCGCTGAAAGAAACGCACTGGCTTCCTTTTGGGCAGATTCTCTTCCCGTGGAACAGTGAATCCTTTTACCTAGTCTTCTTGCTCTTCCTGACTCTAATCTATATCTGTTTTTACTGTGTTTCAGCTACGAGTGTAGTAGAAGTAAATTAGAAAGAACTTTTTTCTCCTCTATATTGGCTTCATGTTAATATGAACCTATGGTCTGAAAAGGAGTTTTCTGATTATCTGGGTATGCAGTCATCCTTACCACTGACTAATAAGAGGTAATTATCATCAAATACTCATCCACTGAGGGGGAGTTACAAGTTGTGGCAGGTGTTTGGTGAATAATACTAATGCAATTTATTTTACAGTTTACTATCTCAGAATGATCAGCTAGTAAAACACAAATTATGGATTGGTACTTAACATTTTTTTGTTTGTCCATCCATATTAGATTTAAACTTTGTTTTATTAGTTATATTCCTGTGCATGAATTACATAATCATGAATACACTGTGCTATGCTAACTACCACACAGGTACTCTCTCAGTGCTTGAAGTAACCTCACGAGCCTGTGTGTGTGTGTGTGTGTGTGTGTGTGCCTACTCACTTAGTCATGACCGACTCTTTGCAACCCCATGGACTGTAGCCCACCAGGCTCCTCTGTTCATGGGATTCTCCAGGCAAGAACACTGGAGTGGGTTGCCATTCCCTTCTCCAGAGGATATTCCCAACAATGGGACTGAACCCAGGTCTCCTGCATTGCAGGCTGATTCTTTACTGTCTGAGCCACCAGGGAAGCCCCATAAGACTGATACTGACATTATTCCCATTTTACTGATGAGGAAACTGAGGCTCAGAAATTGAGCTCCAGAATAGTCTGCTGTCTACCACTGTACTATCATGGCATGGTTCATTTTAATATATTTTATTATTTCACACATTCAAGTTTTTCATGACTTAAAACTTATCTCCTGAACATACCAACTATATTTAGGAAAAGTCTCACTAGGCACACCTCATATATAAAGTAGATGTTTTTTATAATTTCATCATTGCAAAGAACTTTCCTAAAATTCTTCTGTCCTGCATTATTACCATTTATCTCATAAATATATTATTAGATTCATCAATGGGAAAATTTCAGTTTCGTGTTAAAATAATGACAAACTGTAAACTATTTAGAAGGGTAAACAATTATGGCTGGTATGAGCCCTAAATTCTTTGGAATTGGTCAGGAATTAGCATGCTCACATAAACATTACTTGGACCATGCTAAATCTTGCATTCTGTCTTTAAATTTGCTGCAAAACTAAAACCTTTCACCTTGTGTCCTAATGTTTCCATTTCTGGTCAGGGATAGGGCAAAATTAGGAAGTAGAGAGATTTAGAAATGCCTTTTCCATCCCCCACCCCCACTCACAACTAAAGTCCTATTTAGTTCAATGTTCTGAGGAGCTGAGATGGGATTAAGACCCTTCTACAGTGTCTTCTCCTGGAGAGGACATGGCAACCCACTCCAGTACTCTTTCCTGGAGAATCCCATGGACAGAGGAGCCTGGCAGGCTATAGCCCATAGCGTTGCAAAGAGTCAGACAGAACTGAAGCGACTTCGCACAGTGTCTTCTAATGAGAGCTCTTTCCATTCTGCATTTATCAGTTGTTAATTATTCATACTGCATGATTGAGGATTTTGGAGTCAGAGATTCACCTGCAATATTTGGAATACCAGTGGAGGTCTACATCAACACAGAATTTATACAGCAGCTGGTACTAGTCAAAGCTAATGATGGAATTTCAGTTTAATAAAAAGACCCCCAACTGAGCACACCATCTTGAAAAAAGTATACTTATCAAACAGCTTTCAATCAGTTCAAGAGAGACACCTTAATTGGGAAGAGGAAGATTTGAGAGTAGCTTGTCATTGTGCCAAATCCAGATCAATAACTTCATGTCTGTGCTTTGGTAGATGTAGCTTTTGCTTTGTTAAGTAACCATATCTTCATCCACTTTATTTGGATAAGGAGATCTTTGTTTCATTTCACAGTATTAAATGATACTTCTTTTAATTCTCTCTGTATCTTCATAATAAACATGAGTAAAATTTAGACTTGTGATTATAAGGGTCAATGTTTTTATTTGAAAACCAATTTATATTTTTGTAATAGGAAAGCAGTGCCTGTGAGGTGTGAAAATTTTTCATTTTTGAAAATTTCACTGACATAAAATTATATGAGTAAAATTAAATTATGGTGGTTTACCTAAAAGGAAGAATATGCTGAACCATGATGATCTGGAGTCCATTAAAATTATCTTGGGGATAAATGTACAGAGTAATTTGCTAACAAGAAACAAAAAGAAAATGGGTTGACTTTTGGAAGGAAGGATTAGGAATACTAAAGAGGAATATGACAGCCATTAAGTCTTAGTTTCCTTATTTGTTAAAAGGAGAAACCAACACAAGATTGTAAACCAATTATCCTCTGATTAAAAATAAATTTAAAAAAAGGAGGTTATTTGTTCCAACTAGTGGCTTTCAAGCTATTTGTAATGACTGGTCTTAATGGTATCTTAAGGGACACTGTGGACCAGCAAGGCAGGTGGAGAGGGCAGAGAGGGTGGTGCAGCAGGAACCCAAGGTGGAGGTGGAAGCAGTTTGAGGGGCAGGGCTCAGGAGTTCCTTTCTCACAGCAGCCAGGACCGAGCGTTTCTTTCTTTTTTTCCTTCCTTCCTCTCTTCCTCCCTCCTTCTCTGTCTTTCCTTTTCTCTCCCTTCCCTTAACACATAGAAATACTGAGTTTATGCAGACAATTTCTTTTCATAAAATAGGGTTCTACTTCTAAAATATAGCTTGCAAATCACTGAACTAGATAATTCTGTCTTCTTTCCTCTGTGAATCCTTTCCTTCTAGGAATGCTTTGATTACTATTAGGATTTTAAGATCCAGAAACAAAATAGCAAGAGAAGGTGGAACATTTTTTTGAACACACAACAAGTATCTATCTTGCACTAATTGTAGTTCTGCTAAGATACAACAAAAGTTAGCAGAAATGGTATCTTGCTGACCCTCTACAGAGATATGGGACTACTATGAATAGGTCTAGGTTTTTTTGTTTGTTTTGTTTTTTGTTTTTCAAAGCAAATGTGCAGAAAAGAACCAAGCTCACTTAGGCACTTAATCTACTAGATGATGTTTGGGGAGAATGATGGAATTAGGGTCCAATTTAAAACATCAGTTTCATGCATTTATAGGATCATAAACTATAAAAGTCAAGGGGATACTTTAAGATCACTTTTCTCATATATTCACTCACCAATTAAATCTGAGTTTTTAACCAAATGTGTCAGCTACTATGCTGGGTGTTGGGGTACTAGTATATTGTCCCTATCTGTATGGAGATTATGTCTTAGTGGAGAAGACTATTGATTAAACAAATAAACCTGTAAGAATATAACTACAAGTTATTATAAATGCTATTAGGTAAGAGAACAGGCTTCTCTGAGGTCATATGTTAGTGAACACATGAGACACTAGGCTGGAGGGAGAGAAAGTGACTGGCCTCAAGTCACTGAGGAGCGGGCATTAGTCTGTCACAGATTCTGTCTGTCTCACCAGTTTGGTTGTAGAAGCCTAGGCAAATAATCAAGGCCAAGTGATGGAAACCAGAGATCTATGAGTTTCTTTACTGGCATCTTCACTCCTTTGAAATGTTGGGCAACCTTGAGAGACACCAGATACCTGCATTAAGACTGAGAACTTCCAGTTTTTGAAAATTGCTTTTAAACAATTTTTTAAAATTATTGTTTTAGGGCATCTCTGCTTGCAATATGGTTGACTAGAGGCTGAAAATGGTTTGCAGGAGTAACAAAGTCCACAATTAAAGAAAAACAGTTATATTAAAATTTTTAGGCCACATCCAGGTTCCCAGCTTCGCTGAGTCTACTTTGCTACAAAACAAGTGGTTTTGTTTCTATGGAAGATCCAGTCCAGATGTCTATCAGTTTCTGCTACAAATTTTTGCCTTGGCTTATCAGTTAGAAGAAAATGCAAGTGAAACCATCATTGTTAAAATTATGAACAGACTTCCCTGGTGGTCCAGTGGTTAAGAATCTGCCTTGCAACGCAGGGAGTGGAGGGGTAAGGGTTTGATCCCTGGTTGGGGAACTAAGATCCCACATGCCACAGAGCAGCTAAGCCCACGTGCTACAACTACTAAACCTGCACGCCACAACTCGGGAGATCCTGCTTGATACAACTGAGACCCGACACAGCCAAAAAAAAAAAAAAAAAAAGAGCCCTTAAATAAAAATGAGCCGTTAATAAACAATGATTAGCTAACAGCAACTGTAATGAACTTTGGAGACTGAGCTAGGTGAGAACTTTTCTGATTGACTTCCCTCAATCTAAAAGCCTAAATCATAGTCAGTGCCATTAGTTTAGAATGTTTCATTTGTTCATATACCATCAGATTTGTATTTTTATTATAATTAGAAATTATGTGTACATATGCATTTGATCCCTGGGTTGGGAAGATCCCCTGGAGCAGCCCATTGCAGTATTCTTGCCTGGAGAATCCCATGGACAAAAGTGAAGTGTTAGTTGCTCAGTCGTGTCTGACTCTGTGGCCCAGGCAAGAATACTGGAGTGGGTTGCCATGCCTTTTTCCAGGGGATCTTCCCGACTCAGGAATCAAACCCAGGTTCTCCCACTTTGCAGGCAGAATCTTTACCATTTGAGCTAGTGGGGAAGCCCTCCATGGACAAAGGAGCCTGGCAAAAGAGTTGGACATGACTGAAATGACTTAGCATGCATGCATACATTATATGTAAATCTTTGCATTAATGAATGAATGGGATTACAGCACAAATGTGGGGCTTTTGTGCAGACTATTTTTTCTTTTTCCTTTTCATATCTCCTTCCTTCTCATCTCTTTTCCTGCTACCCTTACCTGTGACACAACCCTTGCTATCATACTAGCTTACATCTCTGCATATTTTTAATCTATGATCATGTAATCCTGTGTAAGTATATATAGGTACACAGTAATATGTATATATATACATTCCCATGAATGGGTTTCTGGAGACTTTTTTTTTTTTTTTTGAAAAATAGGATCATATCATATACTCCTCTCACTGGGTAATGCCTCCAGAAGATGTCCCCAAGTCAACTGGTATACTTCTACTTCTACTATTTTTATAGTATAGATGGACACTTACAGTGAATGAACATTTGATGATTTCTTGAGTAGTAGGGTAGAATGAGCTCTGGGTATAAAGAAGATAAAACACTACAATGAAAGGAAAGTGAGGCACAGGCACCTAAGCCATTTTCTATCTTTTTGATAGAGCTGATTAGTGGAGGAAGAGACATTTCTCTTTCATTAAAAAAAATTTTTTTCAGTATCTCAATAGCAATTTTCATCATCAAATCAGTTTCAGACCACATAGGATACTTAATTCTATCAGCCCCCGCTCAGAGGGTGAGAATTTCGGAAATACCATTAGTCAGAAAATGAACTCAGGAAAACATTTGTAAAATCTCTTGTCATCTCAGAAGAATCTTAATACAACAAGCTACTGAACTGTCATTAAAACCTATGAATTGAACCTCCCATCTTGTTCATTTGGAAGGGGGATCTAACACAGAAATTGGGTTGGATAGAGAGGTCTGCTGCTGCTAAGTCGCTTCAGTCGTGTCCGACTCTGTGCGACCCCACAGACGGAAGCTCACCAGGCTCCCCCGTCCCTGGGATTCTCCAGGCAAGAACACTGGAGTGGGTTGCCATTTCCTTCTCCAATGCATGTAAGTGAAAAGTCAAAGTGAAGTCGCTCAGTCGTGTCCGACTCTTAGCAACCCCACGGACTGGAGCCTACCAGCCTCCTCCGTCCATGGGATTTTCCAGGCAAAAGTACTGGGGTAGGGTGCCATTGCCTTCCCCGTAGAGAGGTCTAGGGAGAAGGAAATGGCAACTCACTCCAGTATTCTTGCCTAGAGAATCCTGTGGACAGAGGAGCTGGGTGGGCTGCTGTCCATAGGGTGGCACAGAGTCGGACACAACTGAAGTGACTTAGCATTCATGCATGCATTGGAGAAGGAAATGGCAACCCACTCCAGTATTCTTGCCTGGAGAATCCCAGGGACAGAGGAGCCTGGTGGGCTGCTGTCTATGGGGTTGTACAGAGTCGGACACGACTGAAACGACTTAGCCGCAGCAGCAGAGAGGTCTAGAATCTAGACTGTTCAGTATTTAATTCCTAGGTAGTTGCTCAAGCATTATCATATCCCTTAAAATTCCTCACATGTTGATCACATTCATCAAATGTGTCGGTTTCACTTTCACTAAAGGAGAAGACATTTTCATACCAGTACTACCTTAGAATCTGCTGACTGATCAGATCAGATCAGATCAGTTGCTCAGTCGTGTCCGACTCTTTGCGACCCCATGAATTGCAGCACGCCAGGCCTCCCTGTCCATCACCAACTCCCGGAGGTCTCTCAGACTCACATCCATCGAGTCAGTGATGCCATCCAGCCATCTCATCCTCTGTCGTCCCCTTCTCCTCCTGCCCTCAATCCCTCCCAGCATCAGAGTCTTCTCCAATGAGTCAACTCTTCGCATGAGGTAGCCAAAGTACTGGAGTTTCAGTTTAGCATCATTCCTTCCAAAGAAATCCCAGGGCTGATCTCCTTCAGAATGGACTGGTTGGATCTCCTTGCAGTCCAAGGGACTCTCAAGAGTCTTCTCCAACACCACAGTTCAAAAGCATCAATTCTTCGGCGCTCAGGCTTCTTCACAGTCCAGCTCTCACATCCATACATGACCACAGGAAAGACCATAGCCTTGACTAGACGGACCTTTGTTGGCAAAGTAATGTCTCTGCTTTTGAATATGCTATCTAGGTTGGTCATAACTTTCCTTCCAAGGAGTAAGTGTCTTTTAATTTAATGGCTGCAGTCACCATCTGCAGTGATTTTGGAGCCCAGAAAAATAAAGTCTGACACTGTTTCCACTGCTGACTGACCCAGCTTTCAAAGGCAGAATCTCCTAGTAAAAATATCTCTTTATATGTACAACCAATGAAACAAAACCAGTGTGTACAATTTAATGTAACCTTACTGCAGACTTCCACAATATTATCACTATTTTATTAATGTCTTAATTTAATTCAAAGCATTAGAAACAAAAGTGAATACCAGATATTGCTCCAAATTAGTGACTGTGTCTTCTGAATTATCTGGGACTCAGAGTGGGTTTGAGAGGGGGAGCATCCTTGGATTTTTAATGGACACTTCTTTTCTGTTTGCTGATTTTTTTTAAGGTCATGAAGAGTTGATTGAGAAAGAAGGGAACGTGGAATATCTGATTTTAGATCGTCCCAAACTTGTCTCATCAATAAAATGTCACTTCAGGTCTGCTTATTTGTTGGACAGGATAGAGGTGGAACTTTAAAAACACCTGGAGTGACCTGTGGATTGAAGAGAAACCTCCCCAAATCAGAGATGAGGACTTTTCCACCAGGAGTTTTCAAATACAGACTTGAAAAATAATAAATTAACCTTTCAACACTTTGAAACTTAGAAAATTGCATGATCACTGATAAATCATTAAAATCACTTTTTTCTTCTTTGAACATAATAAAGACCATTTTTCTTCCTGTTATATACCTTCAAATGGAATAAATACAATGAATAAACAAGCTACTTTATATTTTCAATCTAGTTATAGGGAAGGAATGTTTTTGGATCTTGGATGTTAGCAGTTTCCTTAAAGAAAAAAAAAAAACCAGGAAACCCTCTATAAATGAAAGAAATGTGTATAGTATGCAGATTCAAAGTGTGCTGTCCTCATTTACCCAGTGGAATTCAAAATAAGCCCCAACTTGTGAACATATTAAAACAGATTGAAATGGATATTAGTGGGATTTGTAAGAAGCACTCCAGTCCATCAAACACGCTATGCACAAGAACTTTGATAATGTTGTTTTACTGATAATTACCTGCCGGCTGTCACCTCAACGTGGGATTTCATGCAGGTTCCTATATTTAAACATTACATTCGGAGCCAAGCCTGCAAAGACACTTATACCAATCTGGCCATGTCCATTTTATTTCACAATTATCTGTGAATTTCTTCGTGAAAAGCAATGCATTTAACTCCCTTTTAATTGTGTTTGATCTATGTGGGCAAGAGACCCATCAATACTGTGTTCCCACTTCCCTGGCCAGAGCAGGTTCTGCCTTCTCTCCCTTGCAGGCACCAGCAGATACCAGAATGACTGGAAAGCAGCACTTCCCAACGACAAGCATGAATATTCATCTGACCTGAAGAAATAGTCACCGGGGCAAAGCAAATACCTTGTATTAACTAAAGGTGTTTTAAACAGGAAGGACCATCTTCTGCGGTCCTCCTGGGCGGCTAGTGCCTGTGGGCCCTCCAGCTCTGCGGAGAACTTCCTTTTCTCTCTACCCCACCCCCACTTTTTCCCCCCATACTGAACTCCTAATTAAATTTAACAGTTTCAAGAGTTTAAACTGTATACCTTTTTAATTGTGTCCTACTTTGTATTGGCTGATGCACAAGTCTGAAAATGGATATTACAGCTTTTTATGATATAATATCACCCTAATTGGTGCTTCATAGGCCGTGGCTGAATTCTTTTCAATTAAGCGCTAACATACAGTAACTGTTTCTCTCTGCAAATGCTGGAAAGCCATTCACAAGAGAGGACTGGTACTGCACAGTTCCAAAGTACCTTAATGTGTCAAAAATGTTTTGTGAAGAAAGCTACACTGTAAATGCAATCACCTACATTGGTGTTCCCATTGTTCGCTGGGAGTGAAAGTATTGCTAATTGTCCTGCGTTTTAGCTGGGTTTTTAAAGCATTATGTAGTAAGTACACCGGAGGGTCAATTTGTGAAGTGAAATACTTAGCATGCAAAGCGTAATACAAGATGCTGTGTAATACTTGACCTCTTAGCATAATAAATGTAGCAGTGAAACGCTGTGCATTCAGCATTCACTGAATAGAGCCTTCGCAGTGGAACAAAACCAGAAAATGTTCTCTTCATTCTTTTTTTTTTTTTTTTCACTAAGCGAAAATTATTCTTTATAATGGCCATTGCAGCAATTAGCTGGCATTTGGTAGAATAAATGTGCAGAAATAGCAATTTCTTATTTTAAATGAGATTTTGTATGGAGCCTGCAAATTACTTGAGGTATATGAATAATTGTGCCTTAGCTTTATGCTACAGAATAGGGTGTGGGTGGGTATAAAGATTTCCTATTTGCAGTTAAATGTTTAGACATTTTATTATTTTAATTTCACTCACAGTCTGCCTGGACTGACCCTGCTTTCCCATTGATCATTTCATGTGCGCCTGGAAGCAAGTGTGCAGATGGCGGGAGACTCCCAATTAGTGCACCATGTTTTTTATGAATGTGACATGTAAGTGCAATCAGGTCTCCTCTGGAGGCAATGGTGGTGTTGATACTTTGAGTTTCTAAATCAATACAATTTAATAATCTGCATGGAATGAATGTTTATCAATATTCTCTGTGGTCAAATGCAATTGGAAACTTCATTAAATTTTTATCCAAAGTTTTTCACCTTATTGAAATGCATTCTTCCAGGCATTCATGATTCATCTAATTAGCCTTAAATAGGGTATTTTTTTTCTTCTCTCAAAGTGATTCAGTTAATTATGTCCATATATTCATAATTACAAGGTGGATGAGTTTGGTAAAACTGAAATTATGAAATCTGCAGAGAGATTCTAAGAGGTTTAGGATGTGGAATATAAAAAAGGAATGAGTAAAACTCAGAGCAGTGAAATATTTTGTTTTAATCCCCCTTAGCCCACCCCACTCCAACTGCTTTCTTAGGGGTTTTATGTATTTATTTTTTTCACTTATCATTTGTAATTCAACAACTTGCAAAAATTGATTTGAAGTAAGCTCATCGTGAATAAAAATAATAATAAAGCAAACACTACAAGAACACTTGAACAATGTGTCAAGTTATTCTAGAAATTTTTAAGATAATATATAATCATTTAAAGGCTAGCTGTTCAAACAAAGAAGAAAGTTTCTTTCACTCACTGACCACTTTCCTGAGTTCTCTGACCAGATTTAACTGTTCTCTTTCACACTTCTAAGTCCTTTCTTCTTATTTCCATCCTTCACTCATTTTATTTGCATATTCTAAGTATTCCATATAATATCTTAAGTTTCAAGAATTTTATTATTTTCCTAGGCACCTTTTCTAGCTCAATAACTTTTTTTGGTCTTTAAAATTATGTTTTGGGATTATTTTTTAGCTAAAGGAAAGAACAGTCTCTCCTAATTTTTATTTTACCCAAGACCTAAGCACACACGACTTTTTACTCAGACCATCGAGTGATGCCAAAAATTCCTCTGCCAAATGTTATTATGAAGGCAACTCATTAGCAAATGACCTAGCTCATCTGTGAAATCCAACCTGTGATACTGCAAAATTGGAAATAGCCCCAATTAGTTATTGTTAATCTAATCTGGGTAAATGATGTTCTCACAGAGCAGCAGATACCAAGGCCTCTATCACTTTACAAACAAGGCTTGTTTGCTACACTCTCTCACAACAAGCCCCAGGGAGGGTATTGGGTCATTGTATTATTGCCTTTGCCCAAAGGTCATGCTTAAGAACTTTAACAAACTGCATAGCCACTGGCCAGAAAAAATTGTGCCTGGTTTCTGTTCTATTTTCACTTTTTTTTTAAATTAATGGAACAAATAACAAGTCACAATTAGAGTTTTACCATTCAAGATGATTTATAGTTGACCCAGGTAATTGACTGCAAGAATTAATCTATTTTAAAATTGTATATATAAAATGAAAGACTGTGAGTTATAACATTTTTCTTTCTAATTATTCCTTCCTGAAATGTTTCTACTGGACTTCCTAAAGAACAATGTAGTGGAGTGGACCAAGGGTAAAGTTCCATTCCTATCTTTGTAGGGTATATGCAAGGGTTATAAAAATAACAGTGTAATATATTGGTATGTTAGAACACAGAAATGTCAACTGCATTTTCATACTGTGTGGGTGATCAATCGCTAAATTGTGTCTTGACTCTTCCCAACCCTGTGGACTGCAGCCTGCCAGGCTCCCGTGTCCATGGGATTTTCCAGGCAAAGATACTGGAGTGGGTTATCATTTCTTCCTCCATGGGATTTTCCTGACCCAGGGATCAAATTCACATCTCCTGCGACTCCCGCATCAGCAGGCAGATCCTTTAGCTCTGTGCCACCTGGAAATTCCAAATGGTCTAATCATGGTGATCACCTGGGTAATTCTTCCCCCTCCCCCCCACAAAAAAACTTGTTTCAATTTGGTCCACGGCTTTGGAGAGGGCTCCAGGGTGATTAAAAAGACTGCCTGGTGGCTGCAGAGAGAGGCTTCAAGCAGAAGCCCTGATATCAGAGGGTCTCCCTGAAGGAAGCTGGGCTTGGAGGCTCCCAGTCCTGCCTAAGGGTGAGACTTTCAAAGAGATACTTGCCCAGCCTAGCCTGGGGACCAGTCAGCCTGTAGAGGTTAGTCATGTGGTCTCCCATCTTCTTGATGAGTTTCAGCAGCTCTTCGACAACTTCTAGGAAGTTGGAGGTGGACGTCTGGTGGGCTGAACCCAGGCTATGCAGATCTGAAAGGGCCTGGTTAAGGCCCTTCTCCCTGAGCATGGCAGCTTCCATAGTGTCCTGGGTTTTACCCAACTCATTTTGAGATGGCTTTTGCACGTCCTGGAAGACTGCGTGGCAGCAGTACTGGTTTTTCATTTTCAAGAGATGCTTGGCACCCTGGCGCTTCTCGTCGCCCAGTTCACGGAAAAGGTGGTCCCACGCCCTCCAGAATCGCATCCTCCTGGTGAAACAGAAGCCCGGAGAGAGGTAGGTATGGGAGACCTGTAGGTGTATATTGACGGTGGCCTCCACCTTGGTGGAATAATTCTGATAACCTGGAAGCTCATGGTGATCGGTAATAAGGAACTAAGCTCAGAAAACTGGCTGGTCCCAGTGGCCAAGGATGGTTGATTGGCTGATTCCGAAGGTTGCAACTATTGAAAAGGATGGAGGGTGGTCTGAGGCTGGAGCAAGGGGTGTCCCCGGTTCTGTCCAAATATTTTTGAAACAAGGGACAGAGCTGCAGGACCAAGGAGTGCACTACTGGATAATTCTTTTCATGAGATAGTTCATGCCATGATCAACTAACAAAATCTTCACCACATCCTGAGAGGTACACAGGAGGGGCTTTATAGTTAATTAAAATAAGAAAGAAAGAAAAAAAGGATGGCACAAGTGGTGAAAATCTGTTGTAAAACTGTTAGTCTCTGCATCATTGGAGGTTTTATATCATTGCTGTAAAAATCGAATGACAATATTTTCACCTGGAATATTTACCAAGGGATGTGTGCATCCTTAGTCGTTCAGTTATGTCTGACTTTTTGCGACCCCATGGACTGTAGTCTGCCTGTCTCCTCTGTCCATGGGATTCTCCAGGCAAGAATGCTGGAGTGGGCTGCCACTCCCTTCTCCGGGGCTCTAGGGAATCTTCCCGACCCACGGGTAGAACCCAGGTCTCCTGCGTTGCAGGCAGCCCTCTGCATTGCAGGTGGATTCTTAATCAACGGAGCCACCAGGAAAGCCCATTATGATGGCGAAGAGCTGTAAACAAAGAACCCCCAAACATTCAGGGACACACACAGAAAGTCCCTTGTCCTTCTGTTGTGCCTCATTCCTTAAGAAATAACCAGATTCCTACAAATGCCCCTCTTTCTAGGGTAAGAAGGTTGTGTGTAATATAGGTGACATCATGGGATTTCTCACTTTGTACCCTTGTTTGGTTAAAGATAGATAAACTCTATAATGTCTATTTGCCATTCAGCTTATCAGGCAGGACTAGTCAGTTTATTTTAAAAAGTGTGAAAACTAACTGAAAATGTTTAAGGGCTGTGTGCCAGATGTACTGAGGACTTTATATACATTGTCTCATTTGATCGTCACAACATGACACCAGGGAGAAGCTATTATTACTCCCATGTCACTGGGAGGGAACTAAGCTGAGCAGCTGAATGGCTTTCCCAAGTTATAGACTACAATTCTGGGAAAGAGCGGGAGGAGGACCAAGGTCTGTTTCTAGACCAAGGTCTGTTTCTAATCCATAATCTGAGCTCTTAATACTTCCTCCTTTTCTCTAGCTTCACAGTTTTCTTTGAGTCCTCTCCTAAGTGAACTGCATGGAACACTTGAACTCAGTGGGTGTTTGTACACCTTTGTGGGAACTGCTTACCCAGAGCAAACCAAACTCTAGGGGCTCTGGGCAATAATGCTATGGATATCAACCAAAAATAGCTCACCTAGAAATCTCATTTCTACCTAATTTATATACTGCGGGTGGTCTGGGGTGGGGGCAGTTAGGAAATGAAAGGATGCTGAGAGAAGGCACAGACATTTCTCTTGTGGGGAAGGTGCTGTCCCACAGTTGAGCATGGAAATAGTTGATGCAGGGAGGTGGGCTCAGATATGAAAGAGATGTTCCCTTAGCCCACCTAGGAGCTGTGGCTCTCAGCCTGGGATATGCCAAGATCCAGATGCCCTAAGCCCCAGTGTGTGTGCAAAGCAGATCGGTGCTGATACATGGAGCCCAGAACAGAGCTCCCAGAGAAGCATTCGGCTAGGTGTTGGGAGAGAAAGACCAGCAATGCCCTTTACCCAACCCAAATTTTCCAACATGAAGGCAAGAGAAAAACCAACAATTACTCAAAATAACAAGTAAAAACCCATCTGATAAACCCTGTCACAATATTTTCTTAAGTTTTATTTATTGAACATTCATACTGCTGCTGCTGTTAAGTTGCCTCAGTCGTGTCCAACTCTGCGCAACCCCATAGACGGCAGCCCAACAGGCGCCCCCGTCCCTGGGATTCTCCAGGCAAGAACACTGGAATGGGTTGCCATTTCCTTCTCCAATGCGTGAAAGTGAAAAGTGAAAGTGAAGTCACTCAGTCGTGTCCGACTCTTTGCGACCCCATGGACTGCAGCCTACCAGGCTCCTCTGTCCACGGGATTTTCCAGGCCAGAGTACTGGAGTGGGGTGCCATTGCCTTCTCCGGAATATTCATACTAGTGGTTCTCAAATTTTACGATGTAAAATTACCTGTGTGTGTGCTTAGTTGCTCAGTCGTATCTGACTCTTTGGACTGTAGCCCATCAGACTCCTCTGTCTGGGATTTTTTTCAGGCAAGAATACTGGAGTGAGGACCATTTCCTTCTCCAGGGTATCTTCCTGAGCCAGGGATTGAACCCCAATCTTCTGTGTCTCCTGCATCACAGGCAGATTCTTTACCCACTGAGCCAACACCTGGAGAGGGTGTGGTTATTAAAATGAATAGACCCAGATCCTTTTCCTGTAAAATTTTGATTCTATGAGTTTGGGGTGAATTCCTGGGCTCTGCATTTCAGACCACCCCCCAGAAGAGAATCTCATGGCCCTCATCAGAGAAGTAAATTCTGAGGAAATAAGCCTGAAAATCAGGCAAGTGCGGCAAGAGCTGATGTTCTGTGGGGTTATTTAGGATGAAGCTAATTAATAATAGTCTCTAGGAATGCTTGTCTTTGGAGAATTGGTGACAGCTGACAATGCCTTCAGCTACTGCCAGTAAGTTTCTCGCTCTTCAACAAGAAAAACTTGTTCTAGGGAAACTCTGAGACAGAACCAAAGGTAGGGTGAGGGACACAGAAGCCCTCCCTGTGTGGGTGAGAGGGCACACACCTGGGCCCTGGCTGACCTTAGCTGGGCAGGCCTCCCAGACACACTCTGCAGGAGGCAGGTCGAAGGACCTCTTAGCTTCGAGGAGGATCATTCTCTGAGGGAGGGCTCCTCGAATTTGAAGTCTCAAACAGTAGATCATTCATTCGACAGTCATAGGGGCCTCTTCCGGATCCATGCCGTAGCTGTGGGCCTTGCACACACTTTCTCTCTTTCTGGAAGGCCACTTTCCCCCAGCTTTGCCTGGTTAATTTTCCACTTCCAGACCTGGCCTCCCTAATGAGGCAGTTCCCTCACGATATGCCTTCCTGATATCATTAATCTGGCAAATAGGATTCCTTGATTCATGCCTGTCTCAGTTGTAAGCTCCATGAGGTCAGGGGCCAGGCTGTTTTATTGTTATTTTTTCATTACTTTTAGCTCTGAGTCACTTATAAAAATAGTTTGCTGAAGTCCAGTTTTTGGAGTTATTGCTACATTTAGCAATGTATCAGTTAAACATAGAAAGTTATTTTTCTGTTATAAATTATACAGCCAGTTGTATTGGAGAGAATATTTTAAAAGCTTTTGATGATTTCCGTGAAGGTTTAGTTGATTGGTTTTAATTTTTTAGGGAATTTTAAGGAATTTCAAGCATTTTAAGGAATATTGGATTGTTAAAAGCTAAGGATTATAGAATGGTTTAGCCTTTTAGAGTATATATCAAATATTCAAGAAAGAGTGATTAATAACTAGTAACCAAAACTTAGAGATTAGTACCCCAAATCTGACATTCATTCCTTTAAGTATGAAATTGCTGAAGAGGAATTCAGAGTAACTGAATTCACATGAAATGCAGGAATCTTAGACACTAATTGCTAGTCATATAAAATTAAGGTAATATGCCATTTGAAGGATTGGTGAAAGAATGTAAAAATGTTTAAAGAGGAATCCTAAATGATATTCAGAAAGATGGGGAAACTAAGTCAAGTGAAACAATCTCATCCTATGTGAAATGCTGACATTTAAAAATGTAATCGCTAGAAACAAAAGTCTACCAGGCCTCCAAGCCATTGTAAGTGATAATAAGGGTGAAAATCACTCAGTCTTTGAGATCCCTTGGACTATAGAGTCCATGGAATTCTCTAGGCCAGAATACTGGAGTGAGTGAGTAGCCTTTCCCTTCTCCAGGGGATCTTCTCCTAGGGATCAAACCCAGGTCTCCCGAATTGCAGGCAGATTCTTTACCAGCTGAGCCACTAGGGAAGCCCAAGAACACTGGAGTGGGTAGCCTATCCCTTCTCCAGGGGATCTTCCCAACCAGCCGGGGTCTCGCGCATTGCAGGTAGATTCTTTACTAACTGAGCTATCAGGGAAGCCCCAGAAATTGTAAAAAGATTATTAATTGTGGTTATATTAAAAAAAAAATTAGACAATTATGGAAATTAGAAGTATGCAGGTCAAGAAGCAACAGTTAGAACTGGACATGGAACAGCAGACTGGTTCCAAATCAAGAAAGGAGTATGTCAAGGCTGTATATTGTCACCCTGCTTATTTAACTTATATTCAGAGTACATCATGAGAAATGCTGGACTGGATGAAGCACAAGTTGGAATTAAGATTTCCGGGAGAAATAACAATAACCTCAGATATGCAGATGACACTACCCTTAAGGCAGAAAGCAAAGGACTAAAAAGCCTCTTGATGAAAGTGAAACAGGAGAGTGAAAAGTTGGCTTAAAACTCAACATTCAGAAAACTGAGATCATGGCATCTGGTCCCATCACTTCATGGCAAATAGATGGGGAAACAGTGGAAACAGTGGCAGACTTGATTTTTGGGGGCTTCAAAATCACTGCAGATGGTGACTGCAGCCATGAAATTAAAAGATGTTTGCTCCTTGGAAGAAAAGCTATGACCAACCTAGACAGCTTATTAAAAAGCAGAGACATTACTTTGCCAGCAAAGGTCCATCTAGTCAAAGCTTTGGTTTTTCCAGGAGTCACGTATGGATGTGAGAGTTGGACTATAAAAAAGCTGAGTGCTGAAGAATTGATGCTTTTGAACAGTGGTGTTAGAGAAGACTCTTGAGGGTCTCTTGGACAGCAAGGAGATCCAACCAGTCCATCCTAAAGGAAATCAATCCTGAATATTCATTGGAAGGACTGATGCTGAAGCTGAAACTCCAATACTTTGGCCACCTGATGAGAAGAACTGACTCACTTGAAAAGACTCTGATGCTGGGAAAGATTGAAGACAGGAGCAGGAGGGGACGATAGAGGATGAGATAGTTGGACGGCATCACCGACTCGATGAACATGAGTTTGAGTAAACTTTGGGAGTTGGAGATGGACAGGGAGGCCTAGTGTGCTGCAGTCCATGGGGTCACAAAGAGTTGAACACGACTGAGCAACAGAGAAGGCAATGGCACCCCACTCCAGTACTCTTGCCTGGAAAATCACATGGACAGAGGAGCCTGGTAGGCTGCAGTCCATGGGGCCGCTAAGAGTCGGACACGACTGAGCAACTTCACTTTCACTTTTCACTTTCATGCACTGGAGAAGGAAATGGCAACCCACTCCAGTGTTCTTGCCTGGAGAATCCCAGGGACAGGGCAGCCTGGTGGGCTGCCGTCTATGGGGTCATACAGAGTCGAACACGACTGAGGTGACTTAGCAGCAGCAGCAGAGCAACTGAACTGAAGATTCAATGTTTATTTTCTAGCAAGGGAAAACTAAGGTACTTTTACATGGTTGTAATGCATCAAAAACTCTAAAATAAAAAGGCACATGTGTTCAAAGTTGCATAAATCAAGAGGCTCATAAGGGATTGGCAAGATTAAATGAATGGCAGAAGTTTAAATTTGATTTACATGTTACCATAAAACTGAAGTTTTCAAAAAAGGATTTAAACCTTGGTTAAAATGTCTAAAAACGCTAAAATGGTAGGTAACACTAGAAATGAGCTTGGAAATAATGAAGCAACAGCATCATATACTGAAGCCAATATTCTTCTTAGGAAACTGACAAAAATAATCCTAGAAAGCTAAAGAGTTGACAAAATTGTAGATGAGTTAAAGAAGAAATCTGTGTAAGGCCAAATATTTCTTTAAAAATAACTAAAATTTTGGGTAAAATATGACATTTTATGAATATAAAATTTGTCTATGAGAAGATTAAAGTATCCATAGGTTTTGATACATTATGGTTCTTCAAAATGCTGCTTTTTATAGCAGCAATAAAAACTGACCAACTAAGACTATCCTATAAAAATTGTGTAAATTGTATAAATAGTTAAAAGAAACTTGTTTTGATCATTACATTTGGTAAATCGGACAAATTAGTGATTCAGTATTTGATCATTTGATGAATTAATTTTGCAGGATTGATTTTTGGCTAACTAGTCAGTTTCTTTTCTAGTTTCTTTTATTTACCATTTCCAAAACCTGTTGCAGTGCTTGATATGCAGAAGGTCCTCAATAAACAGTGGGGTGAATGAAGGAACTGCTGGTGGAGGAAGGGGGTAATATAAAGGCAAAGACCATCAGGGTTCTTGGTTTCAGGAAGCTTACCTTCTCTATGGAGTGGTAGTTCAATTCTTTTTCTGTTACTCTTTATATGACTATAGGGTGATTTTATCTTTGTGTCTACTTGTTCTTGATTCATTGGAGCAGGTTTACCCTACTGTTAACACTTTATTTGATGTTTAAATGGAAATAGAATTTCATTCTACAGAGAGGTGAAGATCTTTTTTATTTCTTTTTAATGTTTTTTTTTTTTTTCTTCTGTTCCCTCAACTCGTCTCCTTGTCCATAATTAGAAGTGAAAGGAAATGAAGTAAAGGTAAACCCACCCCAAACTTAACAGAGTCAACGGATGACCCAGCCCGGCCCCTCGCGCACAGCCGGCGTCATCCTGAGCTTGTGGGGAGCGCTGTACAGTAAGAACCAGAGGCTTTTCCTGTGCAGTGAGTTGGAATTAAACATGCTAATTTGAGGTCTCTTTCAAGTATTTTGTTTAACTCCATTGGCCTTTAATTCCTTTATATTGCATTATTTAATGTAATGTTATTTATATATGAAGCATGTTATGCTTATTAACCAATGTGCAAAAATCCAAAGTACAGATTTTCTGTAATGGGCTAATTACAGGACTTTAAAGCCACCTACTGAGTTTTGCTGAGCCTCACAACAGGTTCACTGAACTGGATAAATTTATTCAAACGTGTGGAAACGAACCCCATTCTATGTGCAACCGTACTGGGAAAACACACAAATTATACCTCAATACCAGTTTAATGGGTCAAACAGTGAACCTGAATACTGAACTTATCTACATCTTAAACTAGTGGGGAGGCCTGTGGTAAGAAAGGGACGGGCCCATTCAAGGGAGTTTCTCCCTGTTTGTAAACAGCGGTAATAAAACAATACGCCTGGCAATCAGGAGCCAGTTCTGCACACTCAGGAAACAGAGGTGGGTTGCCTTCCAGTGACCTTTGAAAATACACAACTTTCATAATCCAACCTGAGTGGAATGGAGTGACGAAAGATCGGCAAACACATCTCAAGCACAGCCCTTTAATCTTTTCTGTGGAGAACGAGAGGCGCCTTTTCTTGTGTCATGGTTTAGGAAGAATTCCGCACAGGGTGTTCAGAGTTAGACACACAAATAAGGTATAAATATGTGGTGGAATTAAACACTCCAAACCAGCTTTTTACCCATGAGCTTGATCAAACCAACAGGGTAAGCTGATCATGTTAGTATTAATTCTTCATGAGTCCATTCTTAAGTGAATTATTTTTTTTGCATTTGAGAGTTTCAGAGGACTTTTTTTTTTTTTTTTTTGAGTTTGTTAGTATTTTATTTTTTTTTTTTTGATCAAGAATCTCTTTTATTGATTATCAGAAACATTACAAACATCTAGTATGAACAAATTGTAACATGATAGTGTTTAGTTTGAACAATTAATACATTTCAGATATAATATTATACATATTTCAATGCTATTCTCCCCAATCATCTCACCCTCTCCCGGTATTCTTCACAGAGCTAGAACAAATAATTTCTCAATTTGTATGGAAATACAAAAAACCTCGAATAGCCAAAGCTATCTTGAGAAAGAAGAACGGAACTGGAGGAATTAACCTGCCTGACTTCAGGCTCTACTACAAAGCCACAGTCATCAAGACAGTATGGTACTGGCACAAGGACAGAAATATAGATCAATGGAACAAAATAGAAAGCCCAGAGATAAATCCACGCACATATGGTCACCTTATCTTTGACAAAGGAGGCAAGAATATACAATGGATTAAAGACAATCTCTTTAACAAGTGGTGCTGGGAAAACTGGTCAAACACTTGTAAAAGAATGAAACTAGAACACTTTCTAACACCATACACAAAAATAAACTCAAAATGGATCAGAGGACTTTATACTCAAACTTCATAGCACCATCATTAGAATTATTATCCATTATAAGAACATAATAATTGATTGGGGGTTGGGGTAGGAGAAGAAAACAGGCTAGACAGAGGTTTGAGAACTTTGTTGGGGACAGAGTTGAAAGAAAAGACCCTGCTATGTTGCATTATGACCAATGGAAGTACTATTTTCCAGTAGATAAGTAAACACACACACACACGTACTCTTATATGATCATTTATATCCCTTAGCTGAAGATGGAAATAGCAACCCACTCCATTGTTCTTGCCTGGAGAATCCCAGGGATGGGGGAGCCTCGTGGGCTGCCGTCTATGGGGTCACACAGAGTCGGACACGACTGACGTGATTTAGCAGCAGCAGCAGCTGAAGATGGACGTTTCTTTTATTATTTAATAGATTCCAGTAGTAGATCTATTAATTTTGTCATGAAAGGGAAAAGAAGGTCATTTCCAAGCCTGAAAGAGTTCCAGTCTTATCCTCGGGGCACCTTATTTACAACGTACAATCCACCCAGTGGCTAACAGTTGGGTGTTGATAACCTAATTCATGCCCATCTTTTTAGGGAGATGCTGGTACATCAGCTCTCAAAGCAACGAGCCTGGGTTTTCAGAGCTCTCCCAAAGTGCCACGTATACCAATGAAAAGAGAGTTCTCAAGGAAATGAGGTGTGACGCAGGTCAGCTTCGCCAAGACTCTCGGACCAAGAAATAAGAATTTAAATATGAAATACTAAAATTTAACACATGACTGAAACAAAATAAATGGTGTACCAGTGAAAGCATTTGAGGTAATTAATCAATGCTGTGTTTGTACATATCATTAAATATATTATACTCAGTTTAGATTTGATTTCTATGCTCCTTTTATAAAGAGTTAAAAGAAAATACATTTGAATTCACGCTGATACCGAAAACATGCTCCTAGCTTCTAGTTTTTTTTTGGATTTCAAATCATTTCCATTAACAAACAGCTATTTGCCCTCTAATAAAATATGTCATTATGCTTTATTCACATCGCACAAAAGAATCACTGAAAAATCGCCCCAATGATGGCCAATAATTACACATTTTGCTCCTGTGCTAGCGATGAAGAAATCTGTTCATTGGAGAAAGCAGGTGCTGGGGCATCAAGCTAATAGTCAATGTGAGCCGTGGTAATTAGCCACTGCGATTGCTAAAATTAACAATTAGCTAACATGCAATTCTCTTTTTTGCAGGCTGCAGTTTACTTTGTATAATCCTTGCATGTTCTTAGTAATTATTCTGACAGCTTATTATTTTTATTTTTTCTGGTTTGAACACAGCTTTAACATTTGCATTGGGCAACCCAAATGTTCAACAGGCAGGGACGAAACAACTGCTTGACTAGGCATTTTTCTGAGGCCACATTTGGTGGTTTTCTTAACTTTTCCTGGTTGGGGAGGGGAGTGGTTAGGGGTGAGAGCTCTGATTCTTTCACAGCTATTGTCTTCTCCCCTCAGGCTTTCCTCCAGGGCAGCACACGCAGCATCACGAAGCTTTTAGAGGGAAAACTACCCAGTCAGACGCAATTTAGACTTGAGGGGAATGACTCCAGGGATGAAGTGCCACAGTCAAGCTAGTCAAAACATCTTCTTTTCATTCTTCTTCCCTGGAGCGTGTCTTTGGTTAATACATTTGCTGCCCCCCAACATGATACCCTCCATCTCCCCTTTTTGAGGGAGAAAATGTAGCATCCTGTGTGGATTGTTCTTGTCGGGGGCTATCAGTTTAGTCACTCAGTCTTTGTCTGATTATTTGCGACCCCATGGACTGCAGCACTCCAGGCCTCCCTGTCCATCACCAATTCCTGGAGTTTGCTCAAACTCATGTCCATCGAGTCGGTGATGCCATCCAACCATCTCATCCTCTGTTATCCCCTTCTCTTCCTGCCTTCAATCTTTCCCAGCATCAGGGTCTTTTCCAATGAGTCAGTTCTTCTCATTAGGTGGCCAAAGTAGTGGAGTTTGAGCTTCAGCATCAGTCCTTCCAGTGAATATTCAGGACTGATTTCCTTTAGGATTGACTGGTTTGATCTTCTGTTTGGGGGGCTATACACTAAGATAGTATTGCTGGAGCCGTCCAGTGGAATAAGTCTGATGAAGCCTCAGCCTACATATGAAAGGAAAAAGAAAAATTAAACAGCAAGGGAGTAATTTGTTTTCAGAAGACCTCTGGGAGGTGAGATGTGATGAAAGCTCTTGTAGCATTTAAGTAAGATAAACTGTGGCAACAACTTCAATGAACTACTCTTGCAGACTGTGTTTGTTTCCTATTGTTGTTCAGTCGAGTTGTGTCTAACTCTTTGCAACTCCATGAACTGCAGCACACCAGCCTTCCCTGTCCTGCAGTATCTCCCTGAGTTTGCTCAAGCCCCTGTCTATTGAGTCAGTGATGCCATCCAACCATCTCATCCTCTGTCACTCCCTTCTCTTACCCAGCATCAGGGTCTTTTCCAGTGAGTTGGCTCTTCTCATCAGAGGTCTTGAAGGGGTCACACTGGGCTAGAATCAAGGTGTCACCAAGGCTGCGTTCCTTTCCTCGCCTTTTCCAACTTCTAGAGTCTACCCATACTCCTTGGGTTGTGTCTCTTCAGAGCCACATTTTCTTTCACTGTTCTTCGGTAGTCACATTTCTTTCTGACCACGAGTGGGAAAGAGTCTCTAGTTTTAAGGATCTACATTATTACACTGGGCCCACCTGGATGATCCAAGATCATCTCCTCATCATAAATCTGTAACTCAGTCATATCTGCAGCGTTTCTTTTGCCGCGTAAGGTAACCCATCCACAGGGTCAGGGGACATCTTTGGTGGGGGGGGGGGGTACATTATTCTGCCTGTCACACAAACCCATGCAAAATATACGTATGGTAAGTAAGTTTCTATTTCTCTACAGCTGTGAGTCATTGCACATTTAATGTCAGGGAACTGGATTATTGAGGAGTGGCGGGCGTTGGAGGCCGGGGGCAGTGGATTTCCATGGCTTCCATAGACAATAACTCTGTATGGCCCTTCTGTGCCAGGTGTCTTAACTAACACAGAACCAGTATAGGCCAGGCTTTGTCCTGTCCCTCCCTCCTAGGCTCCTGAGTTTGGAGGGCCTTTTCAGCCTCTTGATAAGAGGGCTGCCTCTTAGAGCACGGGCATGGCCAGGCTAAGAGCTATCATCATGTGTTCTGTGCTTTATTATGGTGTTGGGCTGTAACACGCTGCTTTACTGTGTGAATGAGTGACATGGATTGCTGTCCACAGAAACTCTGAATAATAGGAAGAAACACCACCTGCTGTAGCCCTGACTTCTAAAATGCAGTGATGGGAGAGGCAAAGCTCTGGTGGAAGTTCAGGCCATCCAAGATGGCTGTTCTCTTGCTCTCTGTGCATCCCTCCTTTGCCCAGAACCTGCTTCACCTATACCCTACTCACCTGACTGACCCTTACCTATTTGTCCCTGCCTCCGCTGGTGATTATCCTAGCTTTAGCTCAGAACTCTCCAATGCTTATCAAAGGGTTGGTGAGGGGCGTGCATCTTGCTGGTTTCCACGGTAACCAACATGCCAATCTGATATCAATTTCCCCAACTGGTAGCCTCCCCATGCTGCGAGGAGTGAGGGCAGCCACCATGTTCTGCCCGCAGCCTGGCCGCCAGCAGCACATGGTGGTGGTGGGGTGTTGCTTCAGGACCTGCTTTCGACATGTAAGCTCGCCCTAAGTTTTAAACCACTGATATCTCTGTCACTGGTGCCAAGCTTGTTCTTTGGTCTTGGAGCTGGGCAAGGACAGGCCCGATAGACCTGCAGGGTGCAGCCCAAGAGGCAGATTTCTGGAAAGTGCTGAGACCTCGTCTGTGTAGGGTATGAGCTGGTTGTTGGGGCTCAGAAGGGCTTCTGCAGACATGAGGATAAGCCCGGGGAATCAGACCTTGGGGCTGGCTGTGGGCTGCAGAGGCTGAGGAGGGCCAGGCTTTGGAGGAGAGGTCAGGGAGGTGAGCAGTGGCAGAAGCTGGGGCCAGACTTGCGGTGGTGAAACATAGCAACATGTTGTTTGTTTAAATGGGAGGAAACTGGAATGAGCGGAGTCTGCCCAGAAGAGTGAAGCAGGCAGGAGTCAAACATCCAGAGAACAACTTGCTACCGAGTTGAACTGAGGTGAGACCTCACCCAGTCCCAGATGTTCCTGGTCAGGCAGCAAAAGAGGTGGGGGTGCTGAGATGTGCCTTGGCTTAAGAAAATCTCCTCTCTAAAACAGAAACACGTTGGATTTTTTGCTTTGCAAGATAATTCATCAAATTGGTTGTTGGTGTAGTGAGCTCCTCTGGTATACCTGAAACAGAATTCTAACCACAGAAATTGTACCGCCCACTCCCAGAAGCATATCTGTTGTATTAAAGCGAGCCTCACACACAAGCTAAGATTCTTGAAAAAGAGCAGACCAAGGGAAATTTGGAGCCAGAGCTTAAGAATGTTTTGCTAAAGATTTTAAGGGGTTTGCCTCAACTTGAGGGACTGGCCAAGATGTAGAGGTGGTGTTTTCAGTGGCATAGCAAGGTCGTCAGAATGATAGCAATCAAGCTGGGGAATGTGTTTAAGGAAATATGTGTTCTGATAAGGAGGCATCTCCCCAGAGGACTGTCCTTATTTCACACAAGAACAATTGTAGCTTCCATAGAGGAGCTACACTGGCTTAGAGCAGGTGTACCACCTTCCTTCTCCATGACCCCCACTGTTTTTTCACTGCTGGCTTCTTAACAGTATTTAGTATTTAGGTTATTATTATTATTGATTTACAGATGCCAAGCCACACTGTGTTAGAACAGAGTTTTAAGTTCCCAGAGGCAGGCCCAGTAGACTTGGGAATAGTACCTAGACTTCCTAGAATTGTACTCTGAAGCTGGTGTCTTTGGGCTGTGTGTGCGCAGAATTGGGGTGAGAGTGGAGTGCAGGGAGAGATATGGCAAGGGAGAGGCTGGTATTTAGAAAACAGTCATATATGCTTCTCAAGGGGCGAGGGCCTGTGCAACCCTGGGACTTGGGCATCACAGAAGATCCTTAAAGACAGGCTTCACTGAATAAACATTATTGAACCAGATGCTACCTGGTGGCAAGGGATAGCTGAGGAAAAGGGAAACTGTTAAGGGTCACTGTGTTGTTTCTGTTTAGTCACTAAGTCGTGTGTGTCCAACTCTTTGTGACCCCCATGGACGGCAGCATGCCAGGCTCCTCTGTCCTCCACTAACTCCCAGAGTTTGCTCAAATTCATGTCCACTGAGTCAGTGGTGCTGTCTAACCATCTCATCCTCTGCCACCTGCTGCTGCTGCCGCCTTTTTTTTTTTTTTTGCCTTCAATCTTTCCCAGCATCAGGGTCTTCTCCAATGAGTTGGCTCTTCACATCAGGTGACCAAAGCACTGGAGTTTTAGCTTCAGCATCAGTCCTTCCAATGAATATTCAGGGATGGTTAAAGGAAACGGAAGAACAGGGAGCTAAGTAGCCAGGAAAGAGACTACTCTCCTCAATTTAGATAGTTTTTGTAAGTGGGATAAGCAGTCAAGTTTATGTTTGGTAAAATTACTTATGTGCCTATCTGTCAAGTGCAGCACAGGACAGGAATCATAGTTCCTCAAGTTCTCCAGCATAAGAAACTTTAGACCCAGCCTAGAGCACTTCACCGGCGAATGCCATGCCTCACAGATCGTAACCAGAACCACCCTACC
Organism: Tragelaphus eurycerus; assembly: GCA_935064755.1. NCBI lineage: Eukaryota > Metazoa > Chordata > Mammalia > Artiodactyla > Bovidae > Tragelaphus > Tragelaphus eurycerus. The sequence goes on from CAKXYN010000038.1 coordinate 13,134,484, forward strand.
TTTGCCCACCACCTGCACACGGCTCTGCCATCATCCTTCAGCCTCATTCTCTCACTCTCTACACCGGGATGTAGTTCACTATTACACGGAGAGGCAATGGAAGTTAGGTAGGTCGCCTTAGGGAAAGATGGCAGTAGAAATGTATTGTGAGTCCATTCAGATCGATGGTATCCACTTCAGGACATGTAGAAATATCACGTAGAAAGAACAATAGCATGGAAGAGGATGTAGGGGTGTGGTGTGTGTCTGTATTTTCTAGGGAGCCTCAGAAAATGTTTGCTCTTGGTTCTTTTTCATTTGGTGGTATTCCCAGTGTTTATCGACACTTAGCTTCCTCCTCTTTCATTCAGTACGTAGTGTGGTAAGTTTGTATTTGCCGCTTGTTTCAAGCCAGGGTAACAGAATAATGTTTTGTCTATGGGTTCCATTTTTCCAATGCACTCTTTGCCGCTCTCTTTTCTTCCTCCCAATTACTGATCTCAGATCAAGATAGCCAGCATTTTGTCATATCCTTAGTAATGTTCTGCACATCTTGAGGTTACCTGGGTATGGAGGTCACTGGGTTCTTATCTGACCCATGGCTTATCAGCCTGTGACTAGTGGGCTGCTTCTTATAGACTGCTCAAATCCTGAAGATATATTGACTTCACAATAAAGCCATATGAGAGGCGACATCACTGCAAAACTTTACCACTATGGAAATAGGAAATACCACTCACGTTAGATCAGGGAAAAAAGAACCTAGCATCATAAATTTAGGCTTGGGTTCACTAAGTCCATATGTCCTAATCCTAATTTATGTACTATCTGGGCAGTGTTGATCGCAGGCTAAACATTACAATAGCTCAGTGAGATGCAGAGTCCTGTCTTACAATAAATATTGATTTTGTGTCTCTCAATAAAACATTAAGCAGTTCAGTATTTTATTGAGACTTCTAAATCTGAAAATCTAATTTTAAATCTTACCCATTAAATGTCTCTACACTAGTGTTTTGGATGATCTAACGAGTGGCACCATTTATAGGCCATAAGGTTATAATCTGAATTTATGAACTGTAAAGAAAGTACCAGTATGCTGACTAACTAATGAGCTTTTTAATGATGGGAAATAGATAAAGCTTAAAATGCGGAATGCTTATCAAGGACCTCAGACAATAGCAAAGTGGAGCAATTTAGAAGTACTTACCAGTGCTACTGCTGTGACAGTGAGAAGTGAACTATTTTCTTTCATTTTAAAGCTCTGCTTTTCATACATGGGAGTAATTTTTATATTTTCTTAACTAAAATTAAATGTCCTGATATAATCCCCTTTTCAATAGAGTTCAAAATATAAATAACCTATTGATGACACTTGTGATAAAGTGAAAGAAAATGCCTTTAAAAGCAGCGAAATATCTGAGTATCAGCATGGGATGATGGTTGAGACTTCACTCAGGGAAGCTCTTCCTTGGAGCAGCTTTAAACACAGGCGTGCTGCCTGGTGAGGGTGGCGGGCCCTGGTTGGGCTGACCCAGCATCACCACCACAGGTGATTTACAGCAAGTGTGGACTTCCACGGAGAGTGTCTGAGGTTTGCCTGTGATTGCCTTTGCCCTTGTGTTCTGCAGCATAAAAGGAATTAATATAATAACACGTTCTTCTGTAGAGGCTCTATCTCAGGACTCCAGAACATGGCACCCGGACATCTCTGGGATACGGGACCAGCCTAGGAAAGGTGAACCATTTCAGAGCACCTGGGTCCACAGGCTGCTCTTGGAGTCTGAATGTGCACCCTCCTTGATTTAAAAACTCCAAGTCTAGGGACTTCCCTGGTGGTCCAGTGGTAAGACTCCTGGTTCCCAAGGCAGGGGAACCAGTTCAATCCCTGATCAGGGAACTAGATTCCACATGCCACGTTAGGCAACTAAGACCCAGTGCAGCCAAATAAATAAATAAAAACCAAAAAAATCATAATGAGATGGATCCACCAATTAAAAAGAAAGTCTAAATTTCCACGTTGTTGTTTCATCACAAAGTCTTTTACAACTCCATGGACTGTAGCCCGCCAGGCTCCTCTGTCCATGGAATTCTCCAGGCAAGAATACTGGAGTGGGTGGTCTGACTTTCCTTCTCCAGGGCATCTTCCCAGCCCAGGAATGGAACCTGTGGCTCCTGTATTGCAGGCGGATCCTTGACCACTGAGTCACAGGGGAAGCCCCAGAATTCCCATGACCAGAGAGTAAAGGAAAGGCTGGGGTATGCTGTCCTGATGGGACTCTGTGTGTTGTTGCTGCCATTGCTGTTGTTAATAAGGAACTAGACTGAGCCTGTCTTTTCCTTCTCAGGAAGTGCGATTTCCAGCTGGTTCATTTAATTACTCTCTATTGGACAATGGAAAGGCCCCCAGAGAGTGGGGCTTTCATGGTATTTGACACATGACACAAACCTACCGGCCCTGACAGTGTCAATCCTCTATAGGAAACAGGAGAAGTGGAAGGAGCAGTGAGGTAGCAAATCCCAGGGTATTAATTGCCAGAGGTGGTGGGGTCTGGTGGCAAGCATGAGGTCTTTGGTGTGTCAGCCCTGAGTTTGAATCCCAGATCTACAGCTGCCTACAAGTTGCTTGACATCCAAGAGCCTTGGTTCCTTTATGTCTTATGAGTATGAAGACCAAGCCCAAGCCGTGTTGCTTTTGTTTGTTGGTTTCAAAAGATAAGACAGGAAGATGTCATTGAGTAAGGTCCTGTCAGAAGCCACCTGGCACTGAATTCTCAGCCAGGATAACTCTGCACTGCCTCCTGTCTCATCTCACTCCTCCTCCTCACTTCTTAACTTCCTCTATTAGCTTTTTTTTGTTTCCCCCAATTATCTTTGGGCCATGCCATGCAACTTGCAGGATCTTAATTCTCTAACCAGGGCTGTAAAGTGCCCAGTCCTAACCACTGAACTGCCAGAGAATTTCCTCTTTCTCTTTATTCCCCCTTTCAATCCGGAAAATCCTCTTTGATTTGAAAACAAATCACCTAAAACTTGCCACTGTTTATTTCAAGATTATTTGACCAGTAAAATGAAAGTTCTCTCCCGTCACTCAATTATAATGTACTCTTGGATTTACTTGCCTTGTTATTCAGTCACTAACTTGTGTCTGACTCTTTGTGACCCCATGAATTACAGCACTGCAAGCTTCCCTGTCCTTCACTATCTCCTGGAGTTTGCTCAGACTCATGTCCATTGAGTCGGTGATGCCATCTAGCCATCTCATCCTCTGTCACCCCCTTCTCCTTTTCCTCTCAATCTTTCCCAGCATCGATGACCAAAGTACTGGAGCTTCAGCATCAGTCCTTCTAATGAATATTCAGGGTTGATTTCCTTTACGACTGACTGGTTTGATCTCCTTACAGTCCAAGGGACTCTCGAGAATCTTCTCCAACACTGCAGTTCAAAAGCATCAATTCTTCAGCGCTCAGCTTTCTTTATGGTCCAACTCTCACATCCATACATGACTACTGGAGAAACCATAGCTTTGACTATACAAAACTTTTTTGGCAAAGTGATGTCTCTGTTGTTAAATATGCTGTCTAGGTTTGTCATAGCTTTTCTTCCAAGGAGCAAGCGTCTTTTAATTTCTTCCGCAGTGATTTTGGAGCCCAAGAAAATAAAATCTGTCACTGTTTACATTTTTCCTTACTTGCCTTAGACAAAACCTTAATTCAGGATTCCCAGCTAAAACACAGAACAATCAGCTACATCTGAATTTCAGATAAGCAAGAAATAATTTTGCAGTCTAAGTATGTTCTGCATAATATTGGTATTTCTATTTGCTAAATCTGTCAACCCTAGTTAACTCAATGTGCGCTAAGTTCTCCATAATAATATCTTAACTTTGTTACTTTCACATCTTACCAATCCCTAGACTGTATTTCTCAAATGGCATCTTATAAATTTGCATGTCTATAATTAGACTTGTATAATGCAGAGAGACACCGTTTGTGTGCTTATTCTGCTTTACTTTTGCCGGCTCTTCTCTTTCCATGTGTTTCTGCTGTATGGCCTAGACATGAGTTTTGTAGGAGGAGGGTACAGGGGTGGAGCCAAAATCAAGGAAGACATGGCGGGCATCTATACTCCATGAAATTCCATATCGTTATACATGTGGTGGGGTCAGATCCTAGCACCACAAATTGGGCCCATTTCTCCTCTTCTTCCTGTCCCCACAGCTACAAGGACAGGTGCTGGGCACCTAATGGAGGGTTAAAAGAGGCCTCCTGCAGGAGGCAGGGTTCCTGTGGGTTTGTGGATAGAATACAGGAGTCCGTTAATTTGGATGAGAAAAAATTAATCTTTATTTTTCTTACCCCTTTCAATTATAGATACAAGCAACAAAAATAATGACTATCAGCACCTGTGATTGTGTCACCAATGGAAATCACAGGATTTTTTTTTTTTTTTTACCTTTTTTTTTTTTTTTTTTATTTTTGCAGGGGAAAATGGACAAAGGAAAGGATCAATGAGGGTGGGAGGGAAATGGGAAGAAAGAAGGGGAGTGATGGTGGGGAGGAGTATATGTAATTTCTTAACCAATGGCTTTCTGTTTTTAATCACAAAGAACACTTAAAAAAATCATGGTGAGTTCATCTTATATTAGGAGGTTTGTTCTCGAAATGAAAAGTTCAGAAAACAAAAAGTCCAGTTTGGGTGTCCTCATCTTTAGGCACATCTTGGTATTTTGTATTGGTAAATCTATCTTTACCACAATATATTATTTAGGACAGGATCACATTTGTCACCTCTTCCTCCCTACTACCCAAAGTGGTACCAAACCCACAAAATAGTCAATAAACCTCTACAGAGTGAGCAAATAAGTCTTTTTTTTTTTTTTAAACTCTCCTGAGTGAACTGAATTTTTTGAGGCTCATAAGTAAATATGTTTTCCTCTTTACTTTGTCTATTACAGCCAGATTATATGAGTGGGGTGTTAAAGTCTCCCACTATTATTGTATTGCTCTAGAGAATGTCCTTTAGTTTTTGTTGGAGAAATGGTTTAGTGGTGCAAAATTCTCTCAACTTTTGCTTATCTGTGAAGCTTTTGATTTCTCCTTCATATTTGATTTTTAAAATAACACACTAAAGTTATTATCGATATTCAAAACTTCAGTACTCATTATGACTAAAAAATTACAGGAGTTGCTACTTTTGTGCATAGACCTTATTATTAATATTTAAAACAGTAAGTTCTGCTGCTGCTGCTGCTGCTAAGTTGCTTCAGTCGTGTCCGACTCTGTGCGACCCCATAGACGGCAGCCCACCAGGCTCCCCTGTCCCTGGGATTCTCCAGGCAAGAACACTGGAGTGGGTTGCCATTTCCTTCTCCAATGCGTGAAAGTGAAAGTGAAGTCGCTGAGTTATGTCCGACTCTTAGCGACCCCATGGACTGCAGCCCACCAGGCTCCTCCGTCCATGGGACTCTCCAGGCAAGAGTACTGGAGTGGGGTGCCATTGCCTTCTCCGAGTAAGTTCATTAACATTAAATCATCATAGAATTCCTTGTATACAAATTAGCTTTTTAAATCTTTTGATAACTTTATTTCAGTATAATAGATTTTCTTTGTAATCCTGAGTGTTTTATTTTATGCATGTAAAAGCATTCTGAGAAGAGATCACAGGCTTCATCAGATTGCCAGAGGATTCTATGGCACACACAAAAGAAAATGTTATGAATTTGGACTAAAAGAAGATCTGAGCTCATGCAGATATAATTTACTTTCCCAAATCAACGGTCTGCAGAGCAAAATAGGAAGAACTCTCCTCACTTTGTCTTCTCAATGCCTGCTTCCAACTGAAGACGGACTTGTTATGAATTCCAAGTTGCTTTTAATATTCCTCTTAACCTGAATTTTGGTTGGTTAGAATTGTTTCAAGGAAGTATGATTTCTGGAGGAGAAGTATGAAGTCTTTAGGAACACCCAGGGGAGTATAAATGGTAAAAGAAAAAGAATTAAGACCAGAGCCCAAGTTTGCCTTCACTTCTAGGCTCCGTTGTCAAACCCTTTGTGATTAGGATCACTGTAAAAGCCAATTGGGCACAAAAACTCTATTCCATAAAAGTGTTGTTGTTTAGTCATGTCCCATGGACTGTAGCCCACCAGTCTCCTCTGTCCATGGGATTCTCCAGGCAAGAATACTGGAGTGGGTTGCCATTTCCTTCTTCAACATAAAAATACTAAGTGTATAAATATGTTGGGTCAGATAGCAAAATTGTGTTTATTTGATATGTTAGATGCAATCCCTGGGCATTAGCTCCTGTGAATGCTGCTCCCCTCTCCCACCTTGTTGGTGGGCATGGGAGCTCAGGAAAAGATGGGCTCCAGCTTAGGAAGGAGGTAACCAGTGCAGAGAAAAGGGAACTTTTTACTGCCCACACTCCTTTGTTATTTGTGAGCTTCCAAGGGCTCTGGGAAGGTTGTAAAGAGGCAAGGGGCCTAAAGATGGGGGATTGCATGCTGGAAAACAGGTGCCTTGCTGGGTGGGAAGTGAGGGTGTCTGATCCTGGCTTGGAGGGGCTATGGTGGTGGGGCCGGGCAGAGGGGGGACTCGAATGAATGAATGCCTGAGGGTTGAACTGGGAGAATAAAGCCACGAAGGAACCGGTCTCATTAAAGAATCCATTTCCCATTTTCAGCAGTTTGCTACATTAACAAGCTGAGCCATGAAAGGATTAGATCCGCTAAGTGAGAGCCTGCTCTGTGCACCATTGCTAAACACATTTCAGAAAGCAGTGGATTCGCCTTAAATGAGTATCTGCTGGAGGAGCAAAGCCCTAGGAAAACAAAGGGGCGCGCCAGGGTAAGCTAATAATTCCCGCTGTGCTTTAAGGGCAATGAAATGACTGCAGCCCTGAGAACTTTTTCTCCCTCCCCTGCAGTTGGTATAAACATAAGAGCCATTTTGATGATCATATCGACACCTTGGCAGCAAGTGCTTTCCAGGTGCCAACAAAATGTCACTCTGCAAAGGGTTAAATGAACCCAAAGACCTCAGCCTCAAATATTCTCCTCCTGTGCCCATTTAGTGAGCCCACCTATTAGAGAAAACAATGGGCATAGATTCATATCCTGTCTCCAAATAATCGAATGATACAAGAACAAATCTACCACCAGCTGCTTCGTCCTCTGCTCTGCTTTGACTGGGAGGGGAAAGCCAAGTTGCCAGCCGGGTCTAGCCTGACTCAGGCCCTAACTTGTGAGTCCTGCTATTCTAACCCTTTCTCTTGATCTGCTTTTCAGCCTGTCTCGGAGCACACAGCTCAGAACAGCAGGGAAGTCGCTTAGCAAAGGGCCACCCACTTGCCTATTATTCCTCTCTCGCCTGTGACATGACACAAGAACAAAGTAGACATTAACCGCTACATTAAACCCAGAAAGAAAGTAATCAGTAACCTGTTATTCCCTTAATAAAGGGAAACACATGCAGTGTGAAATCCAGAAGACTAATCAATAGCCGCAGACAATGCAATGTGCCAAACAAATTGCAAATCAATTAGAATCCTTGTTTTCTTTGAAATGGTTCACTATATCTAAAGCAATTACTCCTTCATTAGACCTAATTTAACAGCATGACTGCCCTGGCTACAACTGGCAGCGTCTGGCTATCAAATGGAAGAATGGCAGCTTATTTCTGTCTGTCTAGCACCAATCAAAAAAAAAAATTTGAATTCCTTTATATGAGAGAAACTTTTAATGAATGGGTGGATATTTGTCTTAATCAAAATATCAGTACCCAAGTGACGATACCTCCCTCCAAGGAAAATTAAAAGAGAAAAGAACCACAAGAATTACTGAATAAGAATCTGTGATTAAAAATTGTTTTTCTTCTTTTTCTACTAAGCCTCATGTAAAGACGACATTTAAGTAGGTAAAGTCTTTTTAGCTTTTCAACCTAACACATCTCTTGATACCAGTTTGAGGACATTTGAACAGAGAAGCCTCCTGAAACCTTCCAGAATTCAGAATACTCTTGTAAAATGATCGCTCAAAAAAGTTCTAGTTCACTTTATTTGTAAAGCTATTTAAAAAATAGCTTTATTGCGATATGATTTACATACAATAAAATTCACCCACTTAAAATGTACATTTGATGAATTCTGACACATGTGTACAGTCATATAACCACCGCTTCAATCAAGATATACAACATTTCTATCACCCCGATAAGTTCCCATGTTCCCTTTAGCAGAAGGTTTCTGCCCTTCATCCCTGGCCCCAGGCAACATAGGTTTGCTTTCTGTCAGCCCATTTCACTTTAAGGAACAGTTTCCCATCCTGTGGAGGGTATGGGACTAGAAAAATAATTGAAATAAGGTTTTTCTGCCATTACCTGGGGAAATGATTTTATATGAGTGGAATAGCAAGTAACAATCTCTCAGAACTGAAGAATAAGATGACAACTTTTGGGAAAGTAGATATGCTTAAGGAGATCAAACCATTTCAGAAGCCAAGGTAAAAATTCCTAAATGAACTGAAAAGATCTTAATAGTCCCAACTCATTATTAAATCATTAAACCTCAGAGGCTGATACTTCCTCCTCTTTGAAAATAGTTACAGCTCCAAGAATTATCTTTTAATTTTCTGTTTCTGAATTTTTTTCCGGCTATAAAATCAATCCATTTTGATTATATGAAATCCCAATCTTACAGAATTACCAAAAGTAGGAAGGAAGGTCCTTGTGTTTCCATTCTTCCTAATAATTTTCAAAAGGCTGTTCTTATAGCATTGTGGTAATAGCAAAACTTGGAAGCTGTGGGAGTTTGAGCCTTAAATTAAATCACACATGTTCCTGCTTCCCTTCATCCTTCCTTTGCTTCCCTCATAACCGCTTTCACTACCGCCTCCCCTCCTCCTAACCCTTCCTCTTCACCTCACATCAAATGGCTTTTCATTCTCTGCATCCTTTGCCTTTCTTCTTTTATTTTTTTTTTTTTCTTCAGAGTTCAGGCAGGAAAATTCTGGCCCTGAGAGCACCCATGTCTTTTGCAAGCCACCCAACCCATTTCCCATCTCCAGCTCCTCAAAAGAAAATAGTCTGTCAAAGCCTTCACATTCTGAACGTCAATTTGTGCTACCCCACAGCACACCCCATCTTGCCCCCTTTAACCTTTCATTATTAACACTGTCACTCAGTCAGATTATTTTTTGTTTCTATTGGGTAGACTAACACTCATAATTTACCCTAGTCAATCAATCAATTAATCAACGAGCATTCACTGAAGGCCCGCTTCCCAGTAAAACCCGATTGGCTGGTTCTGAGAGTGGATGGATTTTTAACTCTCCTGAGAAAGCATTTGTGATGGTGGGGGATGGGTTGAGGACGTTATGATGTTGAATCACCGTCTAAAGGTGACTTTGGCACGCAGGCTAAGCAAAAGCGGAGGCGAAAGTAAGCAAGAAAGAGGACATTCCTCCTTTTCAACTCTCTGCACAGGCCTTAGAGTGGAAAAGACTTTGTCATGGACACTGCAGCTACGCCAGCCCCAGGGCTTGGCTGAAAATGGAGTGGCCTCAGGGAGGAAGATGCTGTAACCATCTGAAGAGTATTTTTAATTATTTAGATTAAATCTTCGTTAAGCCAGGGCTGTTCACGCTCTCCAAATTTGCAACTCCTCATGTGTAGCACCACCACCCTAACTGCAACCCCCAACCCCACCCGACCTTCCCACCCGTTCCACCCCCTGCCCGAGTTGTGCCAAAGCTTCGAGACAAATGTCAGCTGACCAGTAGATGAACACTTAGGCCAGGCCCATGGGGTTTCAGCTGGTGGTAGTTAAAGAAGAGATAAGGGTTGGTCTCTGACCAACAAGTTTGTGTGTGCGTGCTAAGTTGCTTCAGTCATATCCAACTCTTTGTGACCCTGTGGACTGTAGCCCATGAGGCTCCTCTGTCCATGGGATTCTCCAGGCAAGAATACTGGAGTGGGTTGCCATGCTCGCCTCCAGGGGATCTTCCAACCCAGGGATCGAACCTGAGTCTCTTAAGTCTCCTGCGTTGGCAGGTGGGTTCTTTACTACTGGCGCCACCTGGGAAGCCCAACAAGATGGTGACCACCACATAATTAGATACTGAATACATCAATGTGAGCTCTTCTAAGGAGAGAAACGGCAACTTTTAGCCTTTGTGAGGCAAAGAGACAAGGATCTTTTGGGTTTTCAGTTTCCTAAGATGGAGAAGGCAATGGCACCCCACCCTATACTCTTGCCTGAAAAATTCCATCGGCAGAGGAGCCTGGTGGGCTGCAGTCCATGGGGTTGCTAAGAGTCAGACACGACTGAGAGACTTCACTTTCACTTTTTACTTTCATGCACTGGAGAAGGAAATGGCAACTGGCTCCAGTGTTCTTGCCTGGAGAATCCCAGGGTCGGGGGAGCCTGGTGGGCTGCTATCTATGGAGTCACACAGAGTTGGACACGACTGAAGTGACTTAGCAGCAGCAGCAGCAAGACAGATAAAAATAGATTATAAAAGTTCCCACTAGAGAGTCTTCACAGAAAACCTTTCACTCATAATTTTTTATCCTGCCATATTCACTGGTTAAAGTTACTGCTGGCAATTTGTGAATTGATAACAGTTATTTAAATGCTTTTTTGCAAACCAATGTCCAACCAACTTGATGGCTCTGTTTCATAGGCTTTATATCATTCCTGCCCATGGCATGGAGACTGATTCTTGCCAGGGCACAGATAAAAGCCATAACGGAATGGTGACAGAACAAATGAAGCCCGTCCTTCAAAGCAAGTACAGCTCTTTGTTTGTTCTGCTATAGAAAAAGTGAATAGATGGGTCTTTTGCAAACTTTCAGGGTACCAACTTTTTATCTCCTTCTCCCACTCTGGGGAATAATCATTTCATTGAATCTTTTTCTTTGAATCTCTTATTGACCATTAATAGGAGAATTTTATCCACCATGGATGAATGTTAAATAATAGAGTTTTTTTTAAATATATATAAATGCGAACCTCCTCTTTACCCGCCTCTGGTGACTCGGCATCTTGCACCAGCATGGTATCATTCAGCTTCAGTTGCTATAGCATTTTCAAGAACCTCTCTGTTCTTGTCATAAATTATCTTTAAGTGAAAAAAGCTCAAAGGAGGTCTGCAGCAAACTGTATCAAATAATGAATTTGTAAGCGGTAGAAGAAAACACTTATCTTACTCATGCTCTTCTCCCATCGATTGTTCAGTGACCCTTCTTTGGGATACTGATGAGCATAACCCTGAAAAATGTTTGTGTTGTCTTTCTTTAACTGGCAGCCTGCAGGCTGCATGATCTAATAAATATTGGCAGGGCCAAATGAAATAATATAGAAGAGCTTCTCTTCTTTAAAGTCCACAGACCAAGAGACTCTTGTCACTTGTTAATATCTCCATCAAACACTGAAGTGTTAACATATGTGATACGACCACGCAATCAAGTAAGGACCGATTTGTTGACTAATTAAACCAACACAACAAGCTCTTTAGCACCTACAAGTGACAAGTTTAGAGCAGGCAAGTGGAAACTCTCAATTGAGCCCCCTTTTATGAGACTATCATGCCAAATTCAATTCTGACTGAGTAGTATTTGAATGTACTTGACTTCCACCATGTGCTGACATGCTTACAATAATTCATCATGGGTGACAATAGGCCAATATTAGAGATTTATGATATATACAAAACAATTACAAATGAAATATAGCCCTAACATGGGTCTGCTTTCCTTACCCACTGCCTATTGATATTATAATTAATGGTCAATTACTTAGGGAAAACAAAACAGAAAATAGTCATTACTGGTTTCAGTCATCATCAGATTTTTGGGGGGAGAGGGGGTGAATTCTGGAGGTAGATGAAACCATTTTCACAGTGATTGCTTCAAAATAATAAATGGACATGGATACTTGCTGTTCTTGGCTCATTTTAGCAAAGAGAATGAGCTGATAATACAATTTTAAAGAAACCTAAGTGTTCTTGCCTGGAGAATCCCAGGGACGGGGAAGCCTGGTGGGCTGCCGTCTATGGGGTCGCACAGAGTCGGACACGACTGAAGCGACTTAGCAGCAGCAGCAGCAGCAAGTGTAAATGAAGCCTGAGAAACAGAAAAGCATCCCAAGGTGTATTTTTGTGCGAGTAGTTAACACATACATGTTACATCTGTGTACATATATGCGCCTCCCCCCACCTACCACCCAGAAGTTTTATATTCAGTTGTCTTGATTGTAAATTGAAGCAGTCCCACTAATTCATTTCTAATATCATTCTGAGCCCTGAAATGTCTTGGCATCTGATTGATCTCCCTGTATTCAGGTTAGAGAAAGGAGAGGCAGCACACTTCCTGTTGGTTTGGGCCCTCTTCTTCTCTCAGTCCTCTGTATGCTCACTTTTTGACCTTTGTGTGCATGTATCCAGATTTTCTGTACGCAGCCCCAGGCTTCTGACTGACCCTGTCCTTGCCACCTGGACAGTTCCACTTGTGGATAATCGAAACTTGAATGTATCTATAACATGTGCACCTACAGATATGAATCATGTTTTCCAACCCCTTTATGCCTATAGACATATTAGTACATAAATCACAGTAGTAGTAGGCCCCCTAGGGCTGTTGAATTAATAGGGGAAACCACAGGTAATGATGCCTTAATCTAGAACTGTAACTTGGGACCAACTACAGGTGCTAAAACAGCCCAGGTTCTATGTACCCCAGAGCTGCAGATCAGCAACCTGTATCCCAGATGTTAAATGTCTTCTTGTGTCCCAAATGCCTGACTGGGAACAAGAATCAGCATCTGGTAAGATACCAAATAGATTCTCATCAAACTTTGAAGTTAACCTCCAGATGGTAAGTGGCCATATCTTGCCCGTCAAAATGACTGTCTGATAATTCCCTCACCTTGTGATGAAATGACTGATACTGTGCCACCTCCTGTCTCCCATCCCTCTTAAAGACACAATCTTATTTTCCCCTTAATCTCTGGCTGGATTTTGTTCATTTTGATTAGACAGTATAGTCACATAACTCATAAATATTAAATAAAAGTGTATTCCTTGAAAAGACTTGATCATCGCTTCATCTCTGTCCACTCTGTTCCCCATCTCCCTTTGTGATCACTTCTTTGATTCGTTTCTTATAGTTTCTTTAGAGAAGTGTAAGCAAATATATATCTAATTTTGTTTTTTCCTTCCTCCCTTAACCAAAATGAAGGCTAAGAAGTCCCACAACCCACAACCCACCGTCTGAAAGCTGGAGAAGCAAAAATGGTGGTGATATAACTCAGTTGGAGGCTAAAGACCTGAGAGGCAGGGTGCTGCTGTTACAAGTCCTAGTCTGAAAGCCTCAGAGTCAGGAGCATGGATGTGTAACATCTGAGAGCAGGAAAAGACAGTTGTTCCAGCTCACTAAAGGAGAGAGTATTTGTTTTTCCATTCTACTTGGGTTCCCCATAGATGGGATGACACCTACCTGCATTGGTAAGAGAGATCTTCTTTACTTAAACACCTTCACAGATACACTCAGAACTAATGTTTGACCAATAATCTGGGCATTTCTTAGCCAGGCAAGCTGACACATACAATTTGCTATCAAAGAGATACTGTAACTTCTTGATGCCTATATTCCCAAACTGGGATACATTTACCACCTGTCTTCAAGGACATATACATAAAGATATTTATTTTATTGGCTATAACTTTATTTTGTATCAGAAAAATTAATGATCAATATATTAAACATGAATATTGTTTCTTAGGATGAGTCTTAGATAAGCAGTAACTAGAGTAATTTGGTTTAAAGTCCTTTTAAAGAGAACCATAGAGTAAATAATGAGCAAACGATGTGTAGATATGGCCAGAAATACACAAAAGTTCAAGATTTGGGAAATGTTGCTCCATACAATATATGTATTTCTAAAAAGTACAACGTGTTTTCAAATTAAATTGCTTTAAAATTTTTAGAGAAAGTCACCAATTTAAAAAAAAACCTAAAAAAAGTCTTCTCATAACTTGAATCATCACCATAATATAATCATTCTTTACTGTAAAGATCTCAAAATTTCATGTTTTGGTTTCAAGTTGCTTTAAGAGAAAGACATATGTATTCAAGTTGAGAACCCTGACACAGTATTGGAGAGAGAGTTAATGAGTTTCTGTATGTAAACATGGGAAGCACATGGCAATTCCTTTTTCAAAAACTATGCACATTTAAAAATAGTGTATGCAGTTGGGAGAACTTTGGGTTTATAGGTTGATGAGATATTTCAAAGAAAATTTTAGCATGTTTGAAAATATGGTGATTATCTTTAGTAAACAGAGAAATCAAAAAGTTCAGCATAAGAACAGAGTACTAGATTTTTTTATATGTACAGACACGTACACTTGCTTTCAGTTGCAAATTACTGGAGTAGAAATCTTTATGCTAAAAAAACTGAGGGCTTAGATTTTTTAAAAAATCCATTAATTTTAGTTTCTTTCAAGGTCCAGAGGATTTTTTACAGACTGCTTTAGAGATCAGATGGTCTCTAAAGAAATCAATCCAATTTCAATAGAAGAGCTATGTTGTGTTGGGATTTTTCATATAATCCAACTGTTAAATGATATCAGGGCTACTTTGATTTAAAAGAAGAAATACAGATAACTCACTGTTGTCAGACTTCTACATTCTGATGAGATCAGCTGACCAAAATCCTTCCCTAAAGAGAAGGAATGCATTTTCATGATCAAGGGGAATCAACATTAATGAAATAACATCCGTATTGATATATTGATAGAATCTTATTTATTTGATAATATCAAACATATTGCTAATGCTCTAAGTAAAAGCCACAAGAGTGAGGATGAAGCATACAAAACATTTCTGCATTGTTCCTGAAATGCAGCTGAGCCCCTCAGGCCTACAGGTACTTTTTCAGCCTCTTGCCCAGAGGACCTCATGACTATACTCTCCAGATTTGGCAGATGGGAAGAGAACAGGATTGTGAATAAAGAGGGCCATCAGTAAGTCTAAATCTAAGAATGCGCTTCTATTGCAAAGGGAAAGGGAAGTAAATTTTTACTTTATTGAAGTACAATTGATTTACAATACTGTGTTAGTTTCAGGTATACAGTGAAGTGATTCAGTTATGCATATATATATATATATGCTGCTGTTAAGTCACTCCAGTCGTGTCCCACTCTGTGCGACCCCATAGACAGCAGCCCACCAGGCTCCCCCGTCCCTGGGATTCTCCAGGCAAGAACACTGGAGTGGGTTGCCATTTCCTTCTCCAACGCATGAAAGTGAAAAGTGAAAGTGAAGTCGCTCAGTTGTGTCCGACTCTTAGCGACCTCATGGACTGCAGCCTATTAGGCTCCTCCGTCCATGGGATTTTCCAGGCAAGAGTACTGGAGTGGGGTGCCATTGCCTCCTCCAACTTTCCCCTTTAGTAACTGTATATTTGTTTTCCAAGTCTGTGAGTTTGTTTCTGTTTTGTAAATAAGTTCATTTGGCTCAGCGGGTAGAGAACCCACCTGCAGTGCAGGAGACAGGAGATGTGGGTTCAGTCCTTCAGTTGAAAAGATTGTCTGGAGAAGGAAAATGGAAACCTACTCAGTATTCTTGCCTGAGAAAAATCTCATGGACAGAGGAGCCTGGCAGGCTACAGTGCAAAGGGCTCAAAGAGTCAGACGTGACTAAGTGACTAAGCACTATGTTTTAGATTCCATGTATAAGTGATATAATATTTGTCTGTCTTTGTCTGATTTACTTCACTTAGTATGATAATCTCTAGGTCTACCCATGTTGCTGCAAATGGCATTACTTCATTATTTTTTATGGCTGAGTAATATTCCATTGTATATATGTACTGCGTCTTTATCCATTACTCTGCTGATGGACACTTAGGTTGCTTCTGTGGCTTGGCTGTTGTTGCTATGAATATTAGTGTGCATGTAACTTTCCTTTTTTTCAACTTTTTATTTTATACTGGAGTATAGTTGATTAACAATGTTGTGATAGTTTCAGGTGTACAGCACAGTGATTCAGTTATACATATCCATGTATCCATTCTATTTCAAATTCTTTTCCCATTTGGGTTATTAATATACAGTATTGACCTTCCCTGTGTTATATAGGAAGTCTTGGTTAGTTATCCATTTTATTTATTTATTTTTTAAATTAAATTTTATTTTGCTTCATTTTATTTTTTTAAGTTAAAAAATTTATTTATTTTTGGCTGTAATGGGTCTTTGTTGCTGTGTGCGGGCTTTCTGTAGTTGTGGTAAGCAGGGAGCGGGGACTACACTTTAGTTGCAGTGGGCAGTCTTCTCATTGTGGTGGCTTCTCTTGTAGCACATGGGCTCTAGGGTGTATGGACTTCAGTAGTTGAGGCACATGGGCTTAGTAGTTGCAGCTCATAGGCTCTGGAATGTGGGCTCAGTAATGTGTGGCACATGGGTTTAGTTGCCCCATGGCATGTGGAATCTTCCTGGACCAGGGATCGAACCAGTGTCCTCTGTATTAGCAGGCAGATTCTTAACCACTGCTGCTACTGCTGCTAAGTCACTTCAGTCGTGTCCGACTCTGTGAGACCCCATGGACGGCAGCCCACCAGGCTCCCCCATCCCTGGGATTCTCCAGGCAAGAACACTGGAGTGGGTTGCCATTTCCTTCTCCAATGCATGAAAGTGAAAAGTGAAAGTGAAGTCGCTTAGTCATGTCCGACTCTTAGCGACCCCATGGACTGGAGCCTACCAGGATCCTCCGTCCATGGGATTTTCCAGGCAAAAGTACTGGGGTGGGGTGCCATTGCCTTCCCCACTTAACCACTGGACCACAAGCAAAGTCTAGTTATCCGTTTTAAATATAGCAGTGTGTACATGTCAATCCCACACTCCCTAACAATCCGTTTCCACCTGGTAACCATAAATTTGTTCTTTAAGTTTGAGTCTGTATCTGTTTCATAAATAAGTTAATTTGTATCATTTCTTTTTAGATTTGGCAATGTAAGTGATATTGTATGATACTTCTCTTTCTCTGGCTAACTTCACTTAGTATGGCAATCTCTGGGTCCATCCATGTTGCAAACAGCATTATTTCATTATTTTTAATGGTTGGGTAATATTTCACTGAGAAATCATGAGAAATGCTGGGCTGGAAGAAGCACAAGCTGGAATCAAGATTGCCGGGAGAAGTATCAATAACCTCAGATATGCAGATGGCACCACCCTTATGGCAGAAAGTGAAGAGGAACTAAAAAGCCTCTTGATAAAAGTGAAAGTGGAGAGTGAAAAAGTTGGCTTAAAGCTCAACATTCAGAAAACGAAGATCATGGCATCTGGTCCCATCACTTCATGGGAAATAGATGGGAAAACAGTGGAAACAGTGTCAGACTTTATTTTGGGGGCTCCAAAATCACTGCAGATGGTGATTGCAGCCATGAAATTAAAAGATGCTTACTCCTTGGAAGGAAAGTTATGACCCACCTAGATAGCATATTCAAAAGCAGAGACATTCCTTGGCCAACAAAGGTCTGTCTAGTTAAGGCTATGGTTTTTCCAGTGATCATGTATGGAAGTGAGAGTGGGACCGTGAAGAAAGCTGAGTGCCGAAGAATTGATGCTTTTTTTTTTTTTTTTAAATTTTATTTTGCTTAACTTTACAATATTGTATTGCTTTTGCCATACATCAAAATGAATCTGCCACAAGTATACATGTGTTCCCCATCCTGAACCCTTCTCCCTCCTCCCTCCCAGAATTGATGCTTTTTTTTTTTTTTTTTTTTTTGTGATGACATCATGAGCCTAGAAGTTTTTTTTTTTTTTTGGTCAATAAACTTTTACAGAGTGAACAAATAAGTCAATTTTTTTTTTTTTTTTTTTTTTTGCAGGGGAAAATGGACAAAGGAAAGGATCAATGAGGGTGGGAGGGAAATGGGAAGAAAGAAGGGGAGTGATGGTGGGGAGGAGTATATGTAATTTCTTAACCAATGGCTTTCTGTTTTTAATCACAAAGAACACTTAAAAAAATCATGGTGAGTTCATCTTATATTAGGAGGTTTGTTCTCGAAATGAAAAGTCCAGAAAACAAAAAGTCCAGTTTGGGTGTCCTCGTCTTTAGGCACATCTTGGTATTTTGTATTGGTAAATCTATCTTTACCACAATATATTATTTAGGACAGGATCACATTTGTCACCTCTTCCTCCCTACTACCCAAAGTGGTACCAAACCCACAAAATAGTCAATAAACCTCTACAGAGTGAGCAAATAAGTCTTTTTTTTTTTTTTAAACTCTCCTGAGTGAACTGAATTTTTTGAGGCTCATAAGTAAATATGTTTTCCTCTTTACTTTGTCTATTACAGCCAGATTATATGGGTGGGGTGTTAAAGTCTCCCACTATTATTGTATTGCTCTAGAGAATGTCCTTTAGTTTTTGTTGGAGAAATGGTTTAGTGATGCAAAATTCTCTCAACTTTTGCTTATCTGTGAAGCTTTTGATTTCTCCTTCATATTTGAATGAGATCCTTGCTGGATACAATAATCTAGGCTGTAAGTTATTTTCCTTCATCACTTTAATTACGTCTTGCCATTCCCTCCTGGCTTGGAGAGTTTCTATTGAAAGATCAGCTGTTATCCTTATGGGAATTCCCTTGTGAGTTATTTGATGTTTTTCCCTTGCTGCTTTTAATATTTGTTCTTTATATTTAATCTTTGTTAATTTGACTAATATGTGTCTTGGGGTGTTTCGCCTTGGGTTTATCCTGTTAGGGACTCTCTGGATTTCTTGAACTTGAGTGGTTATTTCCTTCTCCATTTTAGGGAAGTTTTCAACTATTATCTCCTCAAGTATTTCCTCATGATCTTTCTTTTTATCTTCTTCTTCTGGAACTCCTATGATTCGAATGTTGTAGCGTTTGATGTTATCCTGGAGGTTTCTGAAATTGTCCTCATTTCTTTTGATACGTTTTTCTTTTTTCTCGTCTGATTCATTTATTTCTAGGATTCTATCTTCTAGTTCACTAATCCTATCTTCTGCCTCTGTTATTCTACTATTTGTTGCCTCCAGGGTGTTTTGGATCTCATTTATTGCATTATTCATTATGTGTTGACTCTTTTTTATTTCTTCTAGGTCCTTGTTAAACCTTTCTTGCATCTTCTCAATCCTTGTCTCCAGACTCTTTAACTGTGATTCTATTTTGATTTCGAGATTTTGAATTAATTTTGCTATCATTATTCGGAATTCTTTATCAGGTAGATTCCCTATCTCTTCCTCTTTGGTTTGGTTTGGTGGAGATCTATCCTGTTCCTTTAGCTGCTGGGTATTCTTTTGTCTCTTCATTTTGTTAAAATTGCCAAATTTAGAGTGTCCTTACTATATTCTGGTAGTTTGTTGAATTCTCTTTATTGAGGCGGTTTACAGGTCTTTTCAATATCTGATCTCTGCCTTGTTACAGAGGGGGCGGAGATGAACACCCAAATCTAAACCGGCCAGGTTCAGGCACTCAGATAATCCTCAGAAGCACAGACTTGATTGAGTCTGCGTTTTATGCCCTTCCCAGATCCGAGTAGCGCAGGTGATGAAATGTTCAGCGAGCGCAGGTGCTGCGACTTATCGCCTCTCCGCCGCTCAGTTTTCTGGGTATACAAACAGTGCACTTTCTCAGGCAGATGTTGACCATCCAGAGCCCCAAGAAGCGTGAGTCAGCACAGAGACCTACTCACAGTTCCATTAGACAGTGTCCCTCTAGGGCTATAATTGCCCGCCTCTGGCCCTGGCTGCCTGTCACGGGAGTGGGACGGCCTGCAGCCGGCCAACTCTGTGCAGCCCTTTGTTCCGTAGGTAGTCCTGGTGGTGTCTTAAGTTAGGGCTGGCTTTTGATGTAGTAGATAACCGACAGTCTGGTTATTTCGCTCAGATAGCGCCCGAGATAGCCAGGCCAAATCCTTTCTCAAAGCAATGCAGGCCTCGCCGCTCCTCCTAGCCCAGCCCCCACTTGCCAATAGCAAATGCTGGTGTCCGCGCCAGTTCTCCGCAAAAGGAATTACCGCAGGGCTCGTTTTCTCGTTTTGAAGACAATGAGCTGTCTTTCTAAGTGCCTGATGTCCTCTGCCGGCATTCAGAAGTTGTTTTATCGAGTTTATTCAGCATTCAAATGTTCTTTTGATGGATTTGTGGAGGAGAAAGTATTCTCCCCATCTTACTCGTCCGCCATCCAGAATTGATGCTTTTGAACTGTGGTGTTGGAGAAGACTCTTGAGTCCCTTGGACTGCAAGGAGATCCAACCAGTCCATCCTAAAGGAGATCAGTCCTGGGTGTTCTTTGGAAGGACTGAAGCTAAAGCTGAAACTCCAGTACTTTGGCCACCTCATGCGAAGAGTTGACTCATTGGAAAAGGGTCTGATGCTGGGAGGGGTTGGGGGCAGGAGGAGAAGGGGAAGACAGAGGATGAGATGGCTGGATGGCATCACCAACTCGATGGGCATGAGTTTGGGTGAACTCCAGGAGTTGGTGATGGACAGGGAGGCCTGGCGTGCTGTGATTCATGGGGTTGTAAAGAGTCGGACACAACTGAGCGACTGAACTGAACTGAATATTCCACTGAGGGGCTTCCCTGGTGGCTCAATGGTAAAGAATCCACCTGCCAGTGCAGGAGATACAGGTTTGATCCCTGGGTCAGGAAGATCCCCTGGAGAAGGAAATGGAAAGCCATTCCAGTATTCTTGCCAGGGAAATCTCATGGTCAGAGAGCCTGACAGGATACAGTCTGTGGGGTTACAAAGATTTGGATATGACTTAGCGACTAAACAACAGTGAAAAATATTCCATTGTAGATATATACCATGTCTTTTTTAGCCACTCCTCTGTCAATGGACATTTAGGTTGCTTTCATGTCTTGGCTATTGTAAAACAGTGCTGCAGTGAATATTGGAGTGTCTGTATCCTTTTGGTCCATGTTTTATTCTGGATATATACTCAAGAGTGGGACTGCTGGGTCATATTGTAACTCTTTTTAAGTTTTTTAAAATCATACTGTTTTCCACAGTGGCTATACCAATTTATATTCCTACCAATAGTGTAGGACAGTTCCTTTTCTCCACACCCTCTCCAGCATCTATTACTTTTAAATGATGGCTACTCTGAACCATGTTACATGGTACTGCATTGTAGTTTTGATTTGCATTTCTCTAATAATTAGTGTGCTGCAGTTCATGGGGTTGCAAAGAGTCAGACATGACTTAGCAACTGAACAACAACAAAAATTAGCAATGTTGAGCATTTTCATGTGCCTGCTGGACATCTGGATGTCTTCTTTGGAGAAATGTCTGTTTATATCTTCTGCCCTTTTGATTGGATTGCTTGGTTTTTTATTGTTGAGTTGTATGAGCTGTTTGTATATTTTGGAAATTAATCCCTTGTCGGTTTCATCATTTGCAAATATCTTCTCCCAGTCTGTAGGTTATCTTTTTGTTTTGTTGGTAGTTTCCTTTGCTGTGCAAAAGCTTGTAAGTTTGATTAGGTTCTACTTTTTATTTTTGCTTTTATTTCTATTGTCTTGGGAGACTGACCTAAGAAAACATTGGTACGATTTACGTCAGAGAATATTTTACCTATGATCTCTCTAGGAGTTGTATGGTGTCATGTCTTTAAGTCTTTAAGCCATTTCCAGTTTATTTGGGTATGCAGTGTGAAGGAGTGTTCTAACTTCACTGATTTACATTCAGCTGTCCAGCTTTTCCAACACCATTTGCTGAAGTGACTGTCTTTTCTCCATTATATATTCTTGCCTCCTTTGTCAGAGATTAATTGAGCATATGTGGGTGGATTTATCTCTGTGGAATTTATCTATATGTCTGGTTTTGTGTGAGTACTACACTGTTCGAATTACTATAGTTTTGTAAAATTTTATGAAGTCTGAGAGGGTTATACCTCCAGCTTTGTTCTTTTTCCTCAGGATTTCTTTGGCAATTTTAGGTCTTTTGTGGTCATATAACTTTCAGGATTATGTGCTCTGCTGCTGCTGCTGCTAAGTCGCTTCAGTCGTGTCCAACTCTGTGCGACCCGATAGACGCAACCCACCAGGCCTCGCCGTCCCTGGGATTCTCCAGGCAAGAACACTGGAGTGGGTTGCCATTTCCTCTTCCAATGCATGAAAGTGAAAAGTGAAAGTGAAGTCGCAAGTCGTATCCGACTCTTAGCGACCCCATGGACTGCAGCCTACCAGGCTCCTCCGTCCATGGGATTTTCTAGGCAAGAGTACTAGTTCTGTGAAAAAAGTTATGGGTAATTTGATAGAGATTGCATTAAGTCTGTAGATTGCTTTGGGTAGTATGGCCATTTTAACTTTAATTCTTCCAATTCAAAAGCATGGGATGTAAGTGAATTCTTGTTATTAAAAGTCCTCCCAAATGAAAGTTTTGAAGGGTTCTAATCTAGATGCAGCCGAATATTTTTATTGACATTTTGTTACACTGGTTTATAAGATATAAGATCAAAAGGAAAAGATTTCTATTTCCCAAGTTGCTCATTTATAATTTCCATTAACAACTCTTTTTCTCCTTCATCACTTTCAGCCCTTCCTTACCCACTCTAATGTTTTGAATCAGTGGCTTTGAAAAAGACACTTTCTAGAAGACTCTTAATGATGGCCATGATTTATAATTTTGAAAATGTTTAGATCAGATTACAAATTAGATTCCTTGGAACCCCAGTCCTTGATGATGTTAATTGGTGTTCCAAAGGACCAAAAGACATCCCTCAAACCCCAAACAGAAAGAGTAGTTCAAGGAAACTCTTGGAAGGATCTCAGGCTGCCTTTTGTGAAAACCCATCTTGTCTGATGAGCCAAAATTAGGATCTCAGGTCTAAAAAGTAACTTTGCCGTATTTATGTATCCTTTGATTCTGTGTCAAGCAGTAAAAGTCATACAAACAACATATGCTAATTATATAAAATGTAGATGTACTTTTAGAATATAGACCCTATCTTTCACCACACTGAAATAACTTAATAGATTTTTTTCCTTGTTCTTCCTATTTTTGGATAAGCACATATGAGTACATATACATATATACACATATATTTAAAAATGTAATCATGTCATATCTGTGGTTTTACAATTTAAATTTGTCCACTCGGTAAATGGTTTACAATATCATTTTAATGGCTATATAATATTCCATCTACAGATGTTCCATAATGTATCAACTAATCTCTGATTGTTGAATGTTTATGACCCTTGTAAGTTTCATTTGCTTGAAAAATAATTCCAGATTAATGACTCTAAGAAATAGGTTATAGAAAAGTTCAAAATTCAAAATTGGGAAAATTTTCTTCTCCCTCATTTTTTGCCCTATGATGCCAAAACCATATGTCAACTAAAAAAATAAAAATATAGGACATTATTATTTATAACTTGTGCCAAACCCAGGTCCAAAAAGAGTTACAAGACCTATGTCTTTCATTATTACTTTTAAACTAAAAGCAATTCATCTTCACCCTGCCTATATACCAAACAGCATTTTGTAAATGTTGGCATAAATTGCATTTCAATATTAATCAGTGGTTATAAGGGTTGCACAGTAATATTATAAGATTAATAATTTACAGTGTGAAAAAGCAATGAAGTTAAGAAAGTATAGTTAAGTCCTGTTTGTTCATAGATGTCTCGTAATTGTGGTGGCCACACCATCCCTGTCTTTGTGAAATGGTCTCTGTGCAGAGACTGCCTAGCCTCTAGGTTTGATAAAGAGTCAAGTATCCCAACCACATTCCAGAAATGCCTATGATGCCAGCGATAGTCAAGCCAAGTTGCTTATTAATATGATCTAACCAAGTGCTGGGAGCAAGCTCCACCCATGACAAAGGTCATGAGGAAGGAGGCTTGGCACACGCAAGGGCGGGATCTAGCCTCAGGAGCCCCCTGGAAATTCTCGAGCATCTACTCCCAAAGAAGCAGAGTCTGCCTACTTTCTGCTTTGTGTTCTCACCTACACCTCTGACTTTATGGGGGGCTGTCCCCCACTACCTCTCTCTGAAAAAAGAGTTAATTTACAGCTCCAGTTAATAATTCCTGGGTGTGACAGTGTTTCAACCTACAAACTCTTTTGGAAATCTTCTAGCCTGCCTGAATAGGTTTTTCCAGCCACATGTTCAGAGCCTCCCAACTGTGAGAGGCATGAGATGTTCTAAACTGTCTAAATACAGATTCCTTTGAGCAGTTAAAAGATTGATTAGAAATTGTATTGGTGAAGGGTTTTTCACTTGTTGGGCCAATGTTTGCTGCTAAGTCTCCATATCCCTTACCTACTGTGTCCTTGGCAGTGTATTGATTGATATAATTGGTGTATAGAAATGTAAGTAGTAGCCTTAATGTTTGTAACTTTGGACCCTTGAGTTCTTTTTCTTGTTACAACCCACTACACTTTTGCCCTATAGAAATGCAGCTCCAATGCCTTTGGAGGGTGGCACCTGACTAATCACCTTTAGAGAAAAATAAGTTTTCTGAAGAAAGGGTCTTAAAATGTTGACAGGCCTCCCGGCCAGAAGATGATGTAACTCACCTAAACTTTTGCATATGATAAGTTTGAAAGCCTGGCTCAGGGACTGCTGTCCCTGCATGACTCCACCCCTTCCCCCATTATCCTCTATGCATAACTTAAGGTATAAAAACTACTTTGAAAAATAAAGTGTGGAGCCTTGTCCACCGAAGCTTGGTCTCCCCATGTCGTTCTTTCTCTTACCTTCTGGCTGAATTATTCAGCCTCCTCTCTCCACAAAATGTTCTCACTGAGCTATCCTTATTTCATCCGCTTTTCTTCATTAAATTTTCCTACTGAGCTATCCTCATTCTATTATTCTTTATATCTTTAATTAATACTTAATTAAGCAATTGTTTCCTGATCGTCGCCAACACCTTCCCCACTTCGAATTCCCTGGATCCACCGGGGCTGGACCCCGGCAACCAAGATTATCAGAGAAGGCAATGGCACCCCACTCCAGTACTCTTGCCTGGAAAATCCCATGGACGGAAGAGCCTGGTAGGCTGCAGTCCAAAAGAGTCAGACATGACTGAGCGACTTCACTTTCACTTTTCCTTTCATGCATTGGAGAAGGTAACGGCAGCCCACTCCAGTGTTCTTGCCTGGAGAATCCCAGGGACAGGGGAGCCTGGTGGGCTGCTGTCTATAGGGTAGCACAGAGTTGGACACGACTGAAGCAACAGCAACCAAGATTATCTATCCTCAGGAAGAATGTAATTCTAAGCAAAAGCAAAGAAACTTAATGTTTTAGTTTAACTTTCTTTTTTTTTTTTTTTTTTTTACCAGGTCAATAAATCTTTATTTTTTTTTTTTTTTAGTTTAATCAAGAATCTCTTTTATTGATTATCAGAAACATTACAAACATCTAGTATGAACAAATTGTAACATGATAGTGTTTAGTTTGAACAATTAAT
This sequence comes from Tragelaphus eurycerus, assembly GCA_935064755.1. Lineage (NCBI taxonomy): Eukaryota > Metazoa > Chordata > Mammalia > Artiodactyla > Bovidae > Tragelaphus > Tragelaphus eurycerus. Next base: position 13,159,916 of record CAKXYN010000038.1, read on the forward strand.
ACATTTCAGATATAATATTATACATATTTCAATGCTATTCTCCCCAATCATCTCACCCTCTCCTGGTCCCAGAGTCCAAAAGTCTGGTCTATACATCAGTGTCTCTTTTGTTGTCTCGTAAATAGGGTTATTTTTTACCATCTTTCTAAATTCCATATATATGCATTAGTATACTGTATTTGTGTTTTTGTTTCTGGCTTACTTCACTCTTATAATAGGCTCCAGTTCCATCCACCTCCTTAGAACTGATTCAAATGTATTCTTTTTAATGGCTGAGTAATACTCCATTGTGTATATGTACCACAGCTTGCTTATCCATTCATCTGTGGATGGACATCTAGGTTGCTTCCACGTTCTGGCTATTGCAAACAGTGCTGCTATGAACATTGGGGTACAGGTGTCTCTTTCAATTCTGGTTTTCTCAGTGTATATGCCCAGCAGTGGGATTGCTGGATCATAAGGCAGTTCAATTCGCAGTTTTTTGAGGAATCTCCATACTGTTCTCCAAAGTGGCTGTACTAGTTTGCATTCCCACCAACAGTGCAAGAGGGTTCCCTTCTCTCCGCACCCTCTCCAGCATTTATTGCTTGTAGACTTTTGGATAGCAGCCATTCTGATTGGCGTGAAATGGTATCTCATAGTGGTTTTGATTTGCATTTCTCTGATAATGAGTGATGTTGAGCATCTTTTCATGTGTTTGTTAGCCATCTGTATGTCTTCTTTGGAGAAATGTCTATTGAGTTCTTTGGCCCATTTTTTGATTGGGTCATTTATTTTTCTGGAATTGAGCTGTAGAAGTTGCTTGTATATTTTTGAGATTAGTTGTTTGTCAGTTGCTTCATTTGCTATTATTTTCTCCCATTCTGAAGGCTGTCTTTTCACCTTGCTTATAGTTTCCTTTGTTGTGCAAAAGCTTTTTAAGTTTGATTAGGTCCCATTTGTTCATTTTTGATTTTATTTCCAGTATTCTGGGAGGTGGGTCACAGAGGATCCTGCTGTGATGTAAGTCAGAGAGTGTTTTGCCTATGTTTTCCTCTAGGAGTTTTATGGTTTCTGGTCTTACATTTAGCTCTTTAATCCATTTTGAGTTTATTTTTGTGTATGGTGTTAGAAAGTGTTCTAGTTTCATTCATATGGAGGGGTCTTGTTTTTGTATCCATTCAGCCAGTCTCTGTCTTTTGGTTGGGGCATTCAACCCATTTACATTTAAGGTAATTAATGATAAATATGATCCCGTTGCCATTTACTTTGTTGTTTTGGGTTTGAATTTATATATCCTTTTTGTGTTTCCTGTCTAGAGAATGTCCTTTAGTATTTGTTGGAGAGCTGGTTTGGTGGTGCTGAATTCTCTCAGCTTTTGCTTGTCTGTAAAGGTTTTGATTTCTCCTTCATATTTGAATGAGATCCTTGCTGGGTACAATAATCTGGGCTGTAGGTTCTTTTCTTTCATCACTTTAAGTATGTCTTGCCATTCCCTCCTGGCTTGGAGAGTTTCTATTGAAAGATCAGCTGTTATCCTTATGGGAATTCCCTTGTGTGTTATTTGTTGTTTTTCCCTTGCTGCTTTTAATATTTGTTCTTTGTGTTTGATCTTTGTTAATTTGATTAATATGTGTCTTGGGGTGTTTCGTCTTGGGTTTATCCTATTTGGGACTCTCTGGGTTTCTTGGACTTGAGTGATTATTTCCTTCCCCATTTTAGGGAAGTTTTCAACTATTATCTCCTCTAGTATCTTCTCATGGTCTTTCTTTTTGTCTTCTTCTTCTGGGACTCCTATGATTCGAATATTGTAACGTTTAATATTGTCCTGGAGGTCTCTGAGATTGTCCTCATTTCTTTTAATTCGTTTTTCTTTTTTCTCTTCTGATTCCTTTAATTCTGCCATTCTATCTTCTAATTCGCTAATTCTATCTTCTGCCTCTGTTATTCTACTATTTGTTGCCTCCAGAGTGTTTTGGATCTCATTTATTGCATTATTCATTATATGTTGATTCTTTTTTATTTCTTCTAGGTCCTTGTTAAATCTTTCTTGCATCTTCTCAATGCTTTTCTCCAGACTATTTATCCATGATTCCATTTTGCTTTCCAGATTTTGGATTAATTTCACTATCATTATTCGGAATTCTTTATCAGGTAGGTTCGCTATTTCTTCCTCTTTGGTTTGGTTTGGTGGGCTTTTATCCTGTTCCTTTACCTGCTGGGAATTCTTCTGTCTTTTCATCTTGTTTAAATTGCTAAGTTTGGGGCGTCTTTACTGTATTCTGGTAGTCTGTGGAGTTCTCTTTATTGTGGCGTTTCTGCACTATATGTGGGTTTGTACCGGTGGCTTGTCGAGGTTTCTTGTTTATGGAAGCTTGTATCGGTGTTCTGGTGGGTGGAGCTGGATTTCTTTTCTCTGGGGTGCAGTGGAGTGTCTAGTAGTGAGTTATGAGATGTCTATGCTTTTGGGGTCGCTTTGTGTAGCCTGTGTATTGGAGCTCAGGCTGTGTTCTTGTTTTTCTGGAGAATTTGCTTGGTATGTCTTGTTGTGGAACTTGCTGGTCTTTGTGTGATGCTTGGTTTCAGAGTAGGTATGGAGGCTTTTAATGAGCTCCTGTCAATTAGTGTTTCATGGGATCAGGGTATGGACTTAAGCCTCCTGGTTCCAGTTATTGGTCTTATTTTTACAGTAGTCTCAAAAACTTCTTCTTCTATAATGCATTCCACAACTGGACTGCTCAGAGATGTTCACGGAATTATACATAGAAGGAAAAAGGGAGGAAGGAGACAGAGGTGGTCAGGAGGATAAAAGGAGGGAGTGTGAAGGAGAGAGACAGATCTAGTCAGTAATCAGTAAAGAAAAGAAAAAAGGAAAGGAAAAAAGCAAAGGACAAAAAGGAAAAAAAAAAAAAAAACAAAACAGGGTCGCAAAAGTTATATCTAAACGTGGAGATTAAAGAAGTACTAGAGGATAAAAAAAATAATAATAATAAAAAATAAAAGAAACAAAACAAACAACAACAAAAAAAAATTAAAAGGGAAAAAAAAATTTTTGTTTTCCTTTTTCCAATTAAAAAATAATAAAAATTTAAAAAATATATATATATTAAAAAAAAGAAAAAAAAAAAAGGAAATAATGATGGTAAAAATAGTAACAATATATATAAGAGTTTCTCTATTATTGTTGTGGGTTCAGTTCATTTTCAGCTAGTTCCTTGTTCCGGCTTAAATTTCTCAAGATCTATAGGCCCCTTTCTCTGTGGTTGGTCTGTATAGTTCTTTGTTCTGTGCACGGTTCGGCGGTGTTCTGGGCCAAGGCCCGCCACTCGTGTGGTCGGCGCTGCACAATCTGGATTGCCGGCCCAAACTACTCCAGTTAGGCAGCACTCCAGACAATCAGGCGAACGAAGTCTGTGCTGAGGCTCGCAGAGGGGGAGGGGTCGGCGACGGGAATGGCGGGCGGGCGGGTGGGGGAGGGGATGGGGTGGCCCTCATGGGAGACGCCGGCACAGCGGGCGGGGGCACGCCTGCGCGGGAGTGGCCGGCGGGGGAGCGTCCAGTGGGGGAGAGTCCCGCGGGGGAGCGTCCCTCTGGGGAGCGCCGGCAGCGGAGCGTCCCGCGTGGGAACGGCCAAGGCGTCTCCCTGCCCAGCCCCGGCTCCCCAATGGCAGATGCGGGCGTTTGCAGCGGTGCTTTTCCGCTGCGGAAGTTACCGCAGGGCCCGCAGTCTGTGGGTTCTAATTGCTCAACTGTTCTCCTCCCTGTTATGATAGTCTCCGTGTTTCCCAGGTTCGGCTCAGATTCCGCAGGGAGAGTGTTTCCTGGTGTTTGGAAACTTCTCTTTTTAAGACTCCCTTCCCCGGACAGAGGTCCGCCCCTCCCTCTTTGTCTCTCTCTGGCTTCTATATTCTTTCCTACCTCCTTTAGAAGGCAGTGAGTTGCTTTTCTGGGTGTCCGACGTCCTCCGCCAGCACTCCGAAGCTGTTTGTGGTATTTACTCGGCGCCCAGATGTCCCATTGATGAATTTGTGGAGGAGAAAGCGTATTCCCCGTCCTAATCCTTCGCCATCTTAACCGGAAGTCGTCAATAAATCTTTAGAAGCTCACCTTCAGGTTACTGAAATACTCTTTTGCTTTCCACACATTTGGTCCTCATCAATTCTCTAGTTTAACTTTCTGAAACAATGAATATGGTTCACAGATTGAAACTAGTCCCCCTTTCCCGTCCTCTTTTACTTCTGCTATTGATGGTAAGAAATTCTGGGTTCTAGTTTGGAAGAACTCACTACTACCCCAGCCCACTGTTGAGCATTGTAGATCTTTCACAAACTGGCTCCAAACTATCTTCTGGGCTTATTTCTCACTCTTCTCCCTTCTCCTCCTGACACTTTAGTTGATCCAAAACTCAGCAGTTAGAGTGAGCCTGTTCTAGTCTGTAAGTAAAGTGATATCACTCCTCTGCTCTACTGTCCCCAACCCCAGTGGACCCTCCTTTGACTCAGAGTAAAAGTCAGAGGCCTTCAAAGCTCTCTCCAAGGCCCAGCTCCCCATGATCACTTTGAGCTCACCTACTCCGTGCCCTCAACCCTGCTCATCCCACTTCAGCCACGTGGGCCCCCTTCCTCCTGCTTCCTGAGTTTCCTCCTCCTGCCACTTCAGGGTTTTTACATTTACTTCCTCTGTTTGGAATGTTCTTCCCCCAGACACACACATGGCTTGTTCCCTCTGGTCTTTACATAAATATCTTTTCAGTGGGGCCTTGTCTGGCAACCTGTAATAGATTAAAAATATGGCCAAGATGGTGGTACATCACGATACTGTGGCACCACCATGATGTGGTACAGGCCTAGAGAAGGGCTTCAGACACGGCTGGATCCAGGGGCCCAAAGGACATCTGTGAAACTCTGTCACTCTGCCTCTGTTTCTTGGACACTCTATCCAGATATTATCCACGGATTAATACCTCCAGAGAACAGAGAGTCTCTCCTGACAACAGCTCCAGACAACTCCTGGCATTGTGTCCAGTGGCCATTCCTGAACTGATTGCTGGACAAGGGGCACAGTTACCCTCCTCCTGGCCAGGCTCACATTGTGGGTCTTTCCCTTTGGATAGAGTTGGGAGCAGGGTCAACCCCATCATCATATGGGACGGGTTCCCCTGGGAAAGGAGAGTTCTGTTGCCAGGAGAGCAAAGAACCATGTCCACTTACATTGTATTAGTAGCACGGTGTATCTAACTGTGGACAAACCCTCCCAGGTAATAGAAAAGACACAGATACTATTGATTTCTTTTCTTCCCCTTATGAAGAAGGACCAGTAACAAAGGAGGAGACATTTCATGTTGGATGGAGAAGCAGACAGAGTGATTGCCAAGCTTTTTGATTGTCTTGCTTAGCTCCAACTGGTTTTCTACATGGCAGCTTTAGAATTTAGAGATGGGAGTGAGAGGAGTCCATAGTGTGGACTAATTCATGCTAAATAAACCTCCAAAGCAACACCCACGACCTGAAATACAAACGTTTCAGAAAACCCTGCCTTGAGGAGAGAGTTGAAGGGGGTGGGGAGAAGAGACTACATTTTATAGGGGAAAAAAAATCACCATGTTTAACAAAGATTTTGAGAACGAGGTAAAATGAGAGTATACAATGTCCATTATAGGGCAGAACTAAGATGAGAGAAAGGAATCAATATGCCTCAACAATACTTCAGAGATGTTTTTCATCTGGGAAATGATCTTAGGACCACTTTTGCTATTTTGAAATCCAGCCCAAGCACTTGTGAGATGACCTTTTATATATTGCATTTTGCAGAGAACTATATATATAGTTGGATACAATATCTTGACCTAAAGGGGAAAAATGAAGTAGAGAGAAAAATGGTGTTTCCGGGTATTCAATCAGAAAGCAGGACATGGCAGAAGAGAGAGTGCAGAGGCTGTAAACTTGGCCCAGCAGAGCGTGCTGGCTGAAATGTCATTATCTGAAGGATTCTAGACATCTGCATTATTTTGCATGAGACTCCATCAGCAAGTGTCTCAAGAGAGCGGGGAGGAAAAGCATTGTTTTTTCCTTTTCTTAAAAGCATCTTGTCCCAATTCTTGGCTTCACGTGCTTTGGGGTTAGAGGGGGGCCAGTGATGGGAGGAGGTGCTCCTGAGGAGAAAAGGTCACTGATTTCCAAAAGGTTAGAGATGCTTTTTTTTTTTTTCTTCCAAAGAATACCATTTCAGCTTGATATTATTTTAGTATTTACCACTCTGTATTGTCTTAGACCTCATCTTGGCAAAGGGTTCCTAAACAACTGCCACTTTTAACATTGCTGCCAAAAGGCGCCTTTTCACAATAAAGCATGCTGTGCTTTGGCAGGAAATCAATAAAGTGAAAATCTGTTCTCATCATCCATACATTTACCATCACAATCAACAATCAAAGGCAAGACCTGGGTTCTTTATCCACAGGCTCCAGCCTCCCAATTTTCTGCTATGAAAGGCAGCATAAATTAGAACCCTCGGTTCCTGTTAGCTGGGCTTAATGGGTATGATTTATGAACCATTAAATGAGGTTATGTAAATTGATCCTCAGCAGAATGCTAGCGCCCAGGTGACAGGTGCAGTGCGCTCGTCCACAAGGGTTCTGCACAAATCAGATTTCAGTGACATTCAGTTTGAGGAAAGAGAAATATGTTGTCAACAAGGAAGTGATTTAAATAGTGCCCTGGGTTTGTCAGCAATTATGCCTTTCTCCTTAATTGCTGAAAACTATATAAATTCTAATAGGAAATAAATTAGTAATTTACCAGTTAATGACAAGGGGTATAAAGGAGAAGGGCTTATATTTTAAAAGCCATATTACCAGTGAGGCCATACACTTGGGTGATTTCACTCATGCCGTTCAAGTTGAAGAGATGCTGTAAAGCAAGAGTATAAACTTTGACACATGACAACTAAAATTACACTCATTGGCAACAGAAAAGAAAACTGGATCCACATAGAAAATGCCCTTGTGGAATTGCTTCATGTGCTCCATAGAAATGGAGATGTCACCCGGGTTTCTATTTGTCATCACCATTAACACCCTATGTGGCAAACAAATACTCTTTTTAACCAGGCTGCAAAAAAATTTGCTTTATCTTTCAAAAACTTTTTTGGAAACCTGGCATCTGATCACTCAAGTCAGAAACACGCAGGGCTTTTAGCTTGACTGCCTCATTCAGAAAATACATAGCAAGAACACTTCCTGCTATACTCTGTGTGGTGAAAGGATCAGGCTTTGTGAGTAAAGATGATCCCCTCACTTTGAGTCTCCAAATTAAAATGCCCAGTTTAAAAAAAAACCCCAGCAACAACAACAAAGAACCTGGGGAAGTGTATACAAATTAATTTCACTAGTTTTAAAAATGAAAAAAAAAAAATCTCAAATCCATTCCTCCCCTTTGGCTTGCTGGCCCTAATCAAGAATGTGATGGCCTTTTGAGAAAGGCTTCTCCTGGGAAAGAGTTTAGTATCACCCCTGGCTTTTATCTGAAGCTGGTATTGTGCCTGTTTCCATGAGGCTGACCCCGTAAGAGGACACATATGGATGTGATAGAAATTCTCCCTGGTCCCTGGTCAAGCCTATTAGAGCACTCAACAGGGGGTCTCCACCATTCTTTTTAGTAGTCATTTCTGCCTCACAAGTGCAGTTGTTTATGGACAGGGGAGCTGATTTGCACCACTGTAGTGCTATATGAAAGAGTGACGACAGGGCAGAGGTCAGATGGTTAAAGAGTTGTTGCTATGGGCCCCTGAGAGAGGCTCTTCTTGCAGAGGAAAAGACCAAGATGTCATTTGTGAACTTAGAAAAGAGCCTGAAAGGCCACAAGTGAAGAATTACATGACTGCTGATATCTATAGATGACTTCAATGCTGGTGGGTAACAAATATTTCAAAGGTAGGGAAGGGTTATGAAAAGTAGTTTTATAACTGGTGTGGGGAAAAAGTGCTTGGGGACTCATGCAGCAGCAAAGGTCCACCAGCTGTTTCACTTACTAGCAACATGATTTAGAAAGCATATGGCTGTGAGCAAGTTATTTTACCTTCTGGATATGAGCCCTGTCTCATAGGATACTATCGTGGAGATTAGATAATGCATGAAAGTGTAGCATATATATGTGTGTGTGTGTGTGTATATGTGTGTTTATATGAAATAGCCCAAATTTTATGTATATATAAAGAGGGAGAGCTCAGTTTCGTGCTCTAGAACCTTGAGATACCTGTCCCTAGCTATCTCTTTCCATTTAAATACACCCTTAAATGCTAGATCTTTATGGTCCAATTACCTAAATGGACCAAACCCCTCCCATATATCTCTACTCTGGTCCTCCCTTGCCTCCTATCCTGCCCAGAAATGTTATGTCGATTAAGAGCATGATTCTGAGTTATGTTACTGGGATTTAATACTAACTTCCCTCTGTGCTAGTTTTGTGAGACCTTGAGCAACTTATCTTACCCATCTGTGCCTCAGATTCCTTCCCTGTAAAATGGGGATAAAATATAGTACCTCCTGTATGGGATTGTTCTTGAGATTGAATGAGTTAACATAAGTGATGTGCTAAGTATAGCATGTGACAAATAGTAAGTGCTAGGTATTATTATTATGACAGCACCTTCCACCTCTTGTCACTTTATTCAAATATTCGATTGCTTGCCTGAAAGGGGCACTAACATATACTGAGCCCAGGTCATACACCAGGCACTTACTGTACATGGCCAAGATCTAAAATGTGCCCTTTATCCTGACTTGGTAAGTGAAGTGGAAGCTCAGTGCAGTTAAGCAATCTGCCAAGAGTACAGGGTGCATAAGTGTGGAGCCAACCTTCAGACCCAGGTATGTCTGACCCCCAGTTCATGTTCTTTCACTGTGCGTCACAGGCCCAGGACAAAACATTCACAGGCGTGGAAAAGAAATGGACCTCCTAGTAGGACTTCACCTTGGTGTGGTGGAAAGAGCACTTGGCTTCAGCTCCGACACTCTGAATTTGTTTCCTCACCTATAAAAATGGGCTTTCCTGGTGGCTCAAACAGTAAAGAATCTGCCTGCACTGCAGGAGATCTGGGTTCAATCCCTGGGTTGGGAGACCCCTGGAGAAGGGAATGGCAACCCACTCCAGTATTCTTGCTTGGAGAATCCCATGAACAGAGGAGCCTGGTGGGCTCCAATCCATGGGGTCGCAAAGAATCAGACACAATTGAGCGATTAACACTGGAAACACCTATAAAGACAGAGTTGCTAGATTGGAGGCTTCCAAACCATGCCCCTCAAGCCCTTGGGTTTGTTCAAGATTGTTCAGGGCCCACTACAGAGGACAACTTTAGCAGCAAAACCCAGAGTCACCCTCCCCACCCCCACCATGAGATGCTCATCCCATTTAAATAGGGTAACGCTGGGACTCTGGATGAGGTGTTTACAATATCAAGATCAAAGCATCAACTCTAATATTCTGAGTATCTTTTTCAAATTCAAGAGAGTGAAAATATGACCCCAATCTATACTGAAATAATGTTCTATTCAGTAAACATTTCTCTGGTTCTATTACATGCAAGATACCACATTAGAGGTTGAATAAGCAACCCACCTTCCCTCCAAAATTGTCTTGTAAGAACTCTGCTCTACACTGAGTGCTCTCTCAAGATGCATTTCTTTCAAGAATTGTGTTTTCAATTCACTTAAATGTCAGAATGTGAAATGTTTCCCTAAAGCTCTTCACCTTTGGACTTTAGACCTTCATTTCCTTGAAGAATATTTTTATCCCTTCTCTTTCTCCATGTTTTATCAGTGTACTTTATCTTGTGAACACAACTCTGTATCCAAAAAGAGCCTAACTCTTTGGTACTTTTTCAATAAAAAAATACTCAAGTGAGCAACTACTGCCCTTTGGGTGGCAGACTGCAAGCTTTGCCAATGTTTTCCCTGTTGGCAGTCTGGGCACCAGCCCTTATGGGTCTTGTGCCCTTTCTTGTCCAAAAAGTTTATTTTAGGACAAGGCATCACTTGCTAATTAAATTAGCTTCCCTCTTTGTGTTTTTATTCAATGGCGATTACTCAAGGAATTCAGGGGCTCTTCTGTGACTTCGTTCCTAGGAGGCAACTTCTTTCCCACAGGCTCTAGAAACAATTCCTTTCTCCCCTTCTTATTTTTTGTAAGAGATCAAGGAGGAATGACTCTTAGCCAATACTGCTGGGTGGAAGACAGAAAGCAAATGAAGGATTTGCTTTAAAATGACGACAGCAAGGAAAAGAGCTTCCAGATATTCCACAGGGTGGGGAGGGAGGGCTTTTCTTCACTTGGTGGTTGTTGTTCAGTCGCTCAGTCGTGTCCGACTCTGCGACCCCACGGAATGCAGCACACCACGCTTCCCTGTCCTTCGCGGTCTCCCGGAGTTTGCTCAAGCTCTTGTCCATCGAGTCGGTGATGCCATCCAACCATCTCATCCAATGTCATCCCCTTATCCTCCTGCCTTCAATCTTTCCCAGCATCAGGGAGCAAAGTATTGGGGCTTCAGCATCAGTCCTTCCAGTGAATATTCAGAGTTGGTTTCCTTTAGGATTGACTGGCTTGATCTCCTTGCAGTTCATGGGACTCTCAAGAGTCTTCTCCAGCACCACAGTTTGAAAGCATCAGTTCTTTGATGCTCAGGCTTATTTATGGTCGAGGTCTCACATCCATATACAACTACTGGCAAAACCATAGCTTTGACTATCTGGACTTTTGTTGGCAAAGTGATGTGTCTGTTTTTTAATATGCTGTTTGTTATAGCTTTTCTTCCAAGGAGTAAGTATCTTTAAATTTAATAGCTACAGTCACCATCTGCAGTGATTTTGGAGCCCAAGAAAATAAAGTCTGTCCCTGTTTCCATTGTTTCCCCATTTATTTGCCACGAAGGGATGGGACTGGATGCCATGATCTTAGTTTTTTGAATGTTGAGTTTTAAGCCAGCTTTTTCACTCTCCTCTTTCACTTTCATCAAGAAGCTGTTTAGTTCCTCTTCACTTTCTGCCATAAGTGTGGTGTTATCTGCATATCTGAGGTTTTTGATATTTCTTATGGCAATCTTGATTCCAGCTTGAGCGTCATCCAGCCTGGCATTTCACATTAGGTTCTCTGCATACAGGACTTCCCTAGTGGCTCAGACAGTAAAGAATCCACTGGGAGAACCTGGGTTCAATCCCTGGGTTGGGAAGATCCCCTGAAGAAGGGAAAGGCTACCTACTCCAGTATTCTGGCCTGGAGAATTCCATGGGCTGTATATCCATGGGATTACAAAGAATTGGACATGACTGGGTGACTTTCCCTTTCACTTTTCACTCTGCATATAAGTTAAATGAACAAGGTGACATATACAGCTTTGATGTACTCCTTTCCCAGTTTGGAACCAGATCATTGTTCCATGTCTGGTTCTAACTGTTGCTCCTTGACCTGTGTACAGGTTTATTAGGAGGCAGATAAGGTGGTCTGGTATTCCCACTTCTTTGAGAATTTTCCACAGTTTGTTGTGATCCACACAGTCAAAGGCTTTAGTATAGTCAATGAAGCAGAAGTAGATGGTTTTCTAGAATTTCCTTGCCTTTTCTATGATCCAGTGGATGTTGGCAATTTGATCTCTGGTTCCTGTGCCTTTTCTAAATCCAGCTTGTACATCTGAAAGTTCTCAGTTCACATACTGTAGAAGCCTAGCTTGAAGGATTTTGAGCATTACCTTACTAGCCTGTGAAATGAGTACAATTGTGTGGTAATTTGAACATTCTTTGGCATTGCCCTTCTTTGGGACTGGAAAGAAAACTGACCTTTTCCAGTCCTGTGGCCACTGTTGATTTTTCCAATTGGTGATATATTGAGTTCAGCACTTTAACATCATCTTTTAGGATCTGAAATAGCTTAGCTAGAATTCCATCACCTCCACTAGCTTTGCTTGTAGTAATACTTCCTAAGGCCCACTTGACTTCACACTCCAGGATGTCTGGCTCTATGTGAGTGATCATAACATCGTGGTAGTCTGGGTCATTAGAACCTTTTTGTATAGTTCTTCTGTGTATTCTTGATCATCGTCTTAATATATTCTGCTTCTGTTAGGTCCATACCATTTCTGTCCTTTATGGTGCCCATCATTGCGTGAAATATTACCTTGGTATCTCTAATTTTCTTGAAGAGATCTTTAGTCTTTCCCATTCTATTGTTTTCCTCTATTTCTTTGCATTGTTCACTTAAGAAGCGTTTCTCCTCTCTCCTTGCTATTCTTTGGAATTCTGCATTCAGATGGTATATCTTTCCTTTTCTCATTTGCCTTTGACTTCTATTCTTTTCTCAGCTATTTATACAGCCTCCTCAGACAAACATTTTGCCTTTTTGCATTTCTTTTTCTTGGGGTTGATCTTGATCCCTGCTTCCTGTACCATGTCATGAGCTTCTGTCCATAGTTCTTCAGGCACTCTGTCTATCAGATCTAATCCCTTGAATCTATTTGTCACTTCCACTGTATAATCATAAGGCATTTGATTTAGGTCACACCTGAATGGCCTAGTGATTTTCCCTACTTTCTTCAATTTCAGCCTGAATTTTGCAATAAGGAGCCCCAGTCAGCTCCAAGTCTTGTTTTTGCTGACTGCATCTTCACTTAGGAAAACTGCTTTTTAAGACACCATGGTAGTTGGGAAAGTATGATATAATCTAATAGGACTACATTTAAGAAAACCCTGGAGACTGATCTTATTATTAATGGAAGGATTTAGTGATTCTAATACCCTGATAATCCCAGAATACCTGTGACCACCTCTGTCTGTGAAAAAAAAAAAAAAGGTCAACTTGACAGGCTACCACAGAAGGTGTGTGTGTCTATGTGTGTGCCCACATACATATGTGTTTTGTGTGAGGGAACTTCCTGATGCTCAAGTTGGTTTTAGAAAAGGCAGAGGAACCAGAGATCAAATTGCCAACATCCGCTGGATCATGAAAAAAACAAGAGAGTTCCAGAAAAACATCTATTTCTGCTTTATTGACTATGCCAAAACCTTTGACTGTGTGAATCACAATAGACTGTGGAAAATTCTGAAAGAGATGGCAATACCAGACCACCTGATCTGCCTCTTGAGAAACCTATATGCAGGTCAGGAAGCAACAGTTAGAACTGAACATGGAACAATAGACTGGTTCCAAATAGAAAAAGGAATACGTCAAGGCTGTATATTGTCACCCTGCTTATTTAACTTCTATGCAGAGTACATCATGAGAAACGCTGGACTGGAAGAAACACAAGTTGGAATCAAGATTGCTGGGAGAAATATCAATAACCTCAGATATGCAGATGACACCACCCTTATGGCAGAAAGTGAAGAGAAACTAAAAAGCCCCTTGATGAAGGTAAAAGTGGAGAGTGAAAAAGTTGGCTTAAAGCTCAACATTCAGAAAACGAAGATCATGGCATCCGGTCCCATCACTTCATGGGAAATAGATGGGGAAACAGTGGAAACAGTGTCAGACTTTATTTAGGGGGGCTCCAAAATCACTGCAGATGGTGACTGCAGCCATGAAATTAAAAGACGCTTACTCCTTGGAAGGAAAGTTATGACCAACCTAGATCACATATTCAAAAGCAGAGACATTCCTTTGCCAACAAAGGTTCGCCTACTTAAGGCTATGGTTTTTCCTGTGGTCATGTATGGATGTGAGAGCTGGACTGTGAAGAAGCCTGAGCGCCGAAGAATTGATGCTTTTGAACTGTGGTGTTGGAGAAGACTCTTGAGAGTGCCTTGGACTGCAAGGAGATCCAACCAGTCCGTTCTGAAGGAGATCAGCCCTGGGATTTCTTTGGAAGGAATGATGCTGAAGCTGAAACTCCAGTACTTTGGCCACTTCATGCAAAGAGTTGACTCATTGGAAAAGACTCTGATGCTGGGAGGGATTGGGGGCAAGAGAAGAAGGGGACAAAAGAGGATGAGATGGCTGGATGGCATCACTGACTCGATGGATGTGAGTCTCAGTGAATTCCAGGAGTTGGTGATGGATAGGGAGGCCTGGCGTGCTGCAATTCATGGGGTCACAAAGAGTCGGACATGACTGAGTGACTGATCTGATGTGATCTGATCTGATTTCAGCTTCACAATCTAAACCAGTGGCTCACAACTGGAGTATCTGGGGAAGCTAAGAAAAAAGTGATATAGGCAAACGTTGGCTCCATCCTTTGAGATTCAGATTCTAGTATAAGCTGTGCATCCTTCCTTTTTGAAAAGCTTCCCAGGAGATTATGATGCCCAGTCAGGCTGAGAATCACTAATCTAAGCAAAACCAGGCACTGAATGCCCTCATCATAATATCCTTGGCTTTTGTGGCTTTTGTGGCCTGCTAAGTGTCAATGAGCCGTGTGCCACACCATAGGGACAAAGTGTCTGACTGGTTGATTGCATATACAGAATATAGTTGTCACTTTCTTGGGTCTGTAAATTCTCTGCTCAGGGTCTATTCCTGAAATAATACTCAGTTTAGTTCAGTTCAGTCGCTCAGTCGTGTCCTACTCTTTGCGACCCCATGAATCACAGCACGCCAGGCCTCCCTGTCCATCACCAACTCCCGGAGTTCACTCACACTCACGTCCATCGAGTCAGTGATGCCATCCAGCCATCTCACCCTCTGTTGTCCCCTTCTCCTCCTGCCCCCAATCCCTCCCAGCATCAGAGTCTTTTCCAATGAGTCAATTCTACGCATGAGGTGGCCAAAGTACTGGAGTTTCAGCTTTAGCATCATTCCTTCCAAAGAAATCCCAGGGCTGATCTCCTTCAGAATGGACTGGTTGGATCTCCTTGCAGTCCAAGGGACTCTCAAGAGTCTTCTCCAACACCACAAAGTTCAAAAGCATCAATTCTTTGGTGCTCAGCCTTCTTCACACTCCAACTCTCACATCCATACATGACCACAGGAAAAACCATAGCCTTGACTAGATGGACCTTTGTTGGCAAAGGAATGTCTCTGCTTTTGAATATGCTATCTAGGTTGGTCATAACTTTCCTTCCAAGGAGTAAGTGTCTTTTAATTTCATGGCTGCAGTCACCATCTGCAGTGATTTTGGAGCCCAGAAAAATAAAGTCTGACAGTGTTTCCACTGTTTCCCCATCTATTTCCCATGAAGTGATGGGACCAGATGCCATGATCATTTTCTGAATGTTGAGCTTTAAGCCAACTTTTTCACTCTCCGCTTTTAACTTCATCAAGGGGCTTTTTAGTTTCTCTTCACTTTCTGCCATAAGGGTGGTGTCATCTGCATATCTGAGGTTATTGATATTTCTCCCAGCAATCTTGATTCCAACTTGTGTCTTCCAGTCCAGCGTTTCTCATGATGTACTCTGCATAGAAGTTAAATAAGCAGGGTGACAATATATAGCCTTGACGTACTCCTTTTCCTATTTGGAACCAGTCTGTTGTTCCATGTCCAGTTCTAACTGTTGCTTCCTGACCTGCATATAGGTTTCTCAAGAGGCAAATCAGGTGGTCTGGTATTGCCATCTCTTTCAGAATTTTCCACAGTCTATTGTGATCCACACAGTCAAAGGCTTTGGCATAGTCAATAAAGCAGAAATAGATGTTTTTCTGGAACTCTCTTGCTTTCTCCATGATCCAGCGGATGTTGGCAATTTGATATTTGGTCCCTCTGCCTTTTCTAAAACCAGCTTGAACATCTGGAAGTTCATGGTTCACATATTGGTGAAGCCTGGTTTGGAGAATTTTGAGCATTAATTTTCTAGCGTGTGAGATGAATGCAATTGTGTGGTAGTTTGACCAAAATACTGCTAACACCAGCAAAGGTAAAATTCTGTCTTAATTCATGCCTGTAATCTCTTTGTGAGGTCATTTATCCCCTCTGGACAACTCAAGCCCTCTAATAGCATTTAATCTGACCTAGTGAAAGTGACAGAGAAGGCAGTGGCACCCCACTTCAGTACTCCTGCCTGGAAAATCCCATGGACGGAGGAGCCTGGTAGGCTACAGTCCATGGGGTCGCTAAGAGTCGGACATGACTGAGTGACTTCACTTTCACTTTTCACTTTTATGCATTGGAGAAGGAAATGGCAACCCACTCCAGTGTTCTTGCCTGGAGAATCCCAGGGATGGGGTAGCTTGGTGGGCTGCTGTCTATGGGGTCGCACAGAGTTGGACACGACTGAAGTAACTTAGCAGCAGCAGCAGCAGCAGTGAAAGTGAAGTCGCTCAGTCATGTAGCCTGCTAGGGTCTGAGGAGCCTCTCAGTCCATGGAATTTTCCAGGCAAGAGTACTAGAGTGGGTTGCAATTTCCTTCTCCAGGGAATCTTCCCAACCCAGGGATCGAACCTGGGCCTCCCGCACTGCAGGCAGACGCTTTACTGTCTGAGCCACCAGGGGAGCCTTCAGATTCCTAAGCCAGATTCCTAGGAATCTGACCTAAGGGATAGATAACACTGAGAGGCCACCATTTCAGTGATTTTTGTTGTTGGTGTTGTTTGTTTTATTGTGAACTATATCTTGAGACAAAGCTTAATAGACTGCATCAATCTTTTTTTTTTTTTTTTTTTAACTTGAAATGTTAACACCTAATGTAATAGACCAGGAAGCTTAACACTGTACTTTAGTCCCCAATCAGCAAACTTGCCTTAGGATCAGACAGCAGTGCCCTGGAGCTACAGATATGGCCTGTAAACTGGTGCCCCCTCACCTCAGCCCCAAATACACATAGTCTCTCCTCTGTGACTCACTGGACACAGTCTTTAGAACGGTCTTCTTTAAATCCCTTGGCATTATGTCGCTTTTCTCTTAGGAACTTCCAGGGGCTTCCTGCTGTCAATCATTTTTAAATCAAAATTCATCTAAGCAGGTCTGCCTTCCAACTCCACAGTGACCTCCATTTTTATTGCTCCTCAACATAGACCTCTCTCCCTCTTCACCAGGCCAAGAAGAGCTACAGAACTCTTATTTATGCTTAATGCTGGGTAATACTCACTCTGCCTAGACCCTTCCTGCTTCTGGCTTCAACTTGTGTGTCTGTGGTCAGCAGGGCTTGAGCTTTATTTCTAGGGCCCGTTTTGATTCCACCCCAGAAGCAGTTGCTCTGTGCCATGGCAGGGTGAACCCCCACCCCCACCTTTCCTCTATTTCATGCTGGTAGTGTCACTTTTGGCCCCAAGAAGTCCCCTGCCCCCATCTGAGTCCTCTTCTACAGCATGGCTCAGGGCTGACACCTTCAAGGGAACTTTCTTGTGATTTGCTTCGTTTCCTATTTGCGTGTATGGACTAGCCTGCTTGCACTGCTGGCATTGACTTTGTGCTCAATTGCTCAGTCGTGCCCAGTTGTTTGCAGCCCCATGGACTGTAGCCCGCCAGGCTCCTCTGGCCATGACATTTTCCAGGCAAGAGTATTAGAGTGGGGGGCCATTTCCTCCTCCAGGGGAATCTTCCCAACTCAGGGATCCAACCCACATCTCTTGCATGCCCTGCATTGCTAGGTGGATTCTTTACCACTAGTGCCACCTGGGAAGCCCCCTTGCATTGACTTTACATGGTCCTAGATTGTGGTCTCTGCTATATTCCACATCACTAGCTGGATTGTTAACTCTTACAGAGCAAGCATTTTGCCTTCGGCTATTTCTATATCCCTCTTAGGTGTGGTGAACATAAGCCATAATAACTGGTGTTCTTTGTGACGACTGTGGCCTGCAGGCTCTGACTAGAGTGAGCTCTTGGATGCTTGTGGTCAGCTTTTGGAGCCTCCCCCACCCCCACTTCCTTGTAGCCTCTTCCTGTTGCTTAGCCAGATCCACTTCCCATACCTGGAAACAGAAGGAGAGAGGAGATTGTTTTCTACTATCCAAAGTGAGCCTCATTAGACTTGGGTGTCTGAGCTCATTTGACTTGCCACAACCCTGAATTCAACGGGACTCAGGACTCTCTGATTTGGCAATGGCTTCAGGGCAGCTTTCTGAAGTATCAGACTTCTGGATAAACCTCAGCCCCAAGTCTATCTAGGTTGGCTTGGGCACTCTGTTCACATCAGCTGCAATTTGAATCCTCTCTACTGCCTTCCCTGAAGAAGTAGACTGCTTCCCACTCCAGCCCTTCATGTTGGTCCTGAGGGGCTTTAGGGTCTTAGTAATGATGAAAAGTGAAAGTGTTAGTCACTCAGTCATGTCTGACTCTTTGAGACCCTATGGACTATAGCCTGCCATGCTCCTCTGTCCATAGAATTCTCCAGGTAAGAATATGGGAGTGGGTAGCCATTCCCTTCTCGAGGGGATCTTCCTGACCCAGGTATCGAACCTGAGTCTCCCGCATTGAAGGCAGATTCTTTACCATCTGAGCCACTAGGGAAGCCCTTGTAATGATAACACCACCTCTCTCCCAGGAAACAGCTTAGGCTGCTACTTAAAAGTGTTCCAAAGTCAACAGACCTTGATACTACCATATAAGGTCAGCACACGGTCCCCTTATTTTACAGAAGGGAAAGGGAGGCAGGTAGTCATCAGGACACTTGCTGGGGCCAGAGGAGAGAATCATTATATGCTTTTTCTCTCTTGTACCTTCTACATCTTTGTCTTAATTTTAAAACTAAGATGTTCTATGAAACCATCTCAAACCAATATTCAAATGCCCCTCTAGGTGCACTCAGCTTGTCAAATGTTATTAAAAATAAGAAGAGTATATTCTCTATTTTTATGATTTGTTAAAATTTTTTTAAAAATAACATCTTCTAGTCAGTCATTTCTGATTCAATCAGGTGAACTGGGAGACTGTGAATTTTTAAGGGAAGTGTCAACAGCTTTCAACAGGGTGCAGAAATCTTTGATCTGAACATTTCTCAGCCTTGCCATTCCGTTTCCATTAACTCCACTAATTCCCCCTCCTGATTCCCCCTTTTTTATTAAAGGGGTAGGTTGACCACTATCAAGGTAAAAAGTTAGGATGTACAGCAGAATTTTGGGGAAACTGCCTGTATTCTGAGCAACTTCACTTTCACTTTTCACTTTCATGCATTGGAGAAGGAAATGGCAACCCGCTCCAGTGTTCTTGCCTGGAGAGTCCCAGGGATGGCAGAGCCTCGTGGGCTGCCGTCTCTGGGGTCGCACAGAGTCAGACACAACTGAAGCGACTTAGCAGCAGCAGCCTGTATCTAACAAGTTAGATAAGGCTTCCTTTGACTGGGGTTTAAACCCTCACACTGAACCAAACTGCAATCCAGGACAGTTCCTCTGAGCCTGGCTGCTGCCTCAGGGTTCTTAATGTTGTTGGGGAAGGGAGTATGATGGGTGGCACATCTTTCACTTCTCCTTTCCTTGGCTGAAGAATAAATCTTTTGTTACTTGCTCTTGCCTTATCCTCAGGTTGCTACTTAACATGACTCATATCAGTCAGTGTTCTTGAACACACTGATAATAAATACCCTGAGGCAGTTTTCCACTGCATCTAGGATACTGCTTCCTGATTCCCTGGCCATGAGGATCCCATCTTCCCAGATCTCTCTCTCTCACACACACACATGTCCTCCCACTCACCCACCTTCCCGCCTACCTACCTGTCCGCTGGACTTTAACCCAACAGACTATCCTGACCATGGCTCCAACACATGAGAAACAGATCAGGATAACCACCCCAGCTCATTTCAGATATAATGTTTGCACTTTTTCAGGTAACTGGGGAGAATGCTACGATGTGCCCTTTAAATGAGTCTCTTTTTTATATTTAAACAAATTTTTATTTTATATTGGAGTATAGTTGCTTTACAATGTTATGTTAGTTTCAGGTATACAACAAAGTGATTCAATTATACATACACATATATCTATTCTTTTTCAGATTCTTTTCCCATATAGGTTATTGCAGAGTATTGAGTAGCCTTCCCTATGCTATACAGTAGGATTTTTTTTTAAAATTTGTTTTGTTTTCCTTATTTGTTTTTATGGAAGTTAATTCCTATTGTACGGCATTGTGATTTGGTTATTCATATATATACATCCTTTTTTAATATTCTTTTCCATGATGGTTTCTCATAGGGTATATTTTTTAATTGGAGGATAATTGCTTTACAATGTTGTGTTAGTTCCTGCTGTACAATGACATGAATCGGCTATCAGTATATACATATCCCCTCCCTCGTGAGCCTCCTTCCCACGCACCCCAATCCCACCCCTCCCGGTCATCACAGGGCACCTACCTGACCTCCATGGGCTAGAAGCAGCGTCCCAGTAGCTAGCTGTTATATGTAGTACATATATGTCAGTGCTATTCTCAGTTCATCCCACCTTCTCCTTCCCCCACTGTGCCTGCAAGTCTGTTCTCTACATCTGTGTCTGTATTCCTGCCCTGCAAATAGTTTCATCAGTACCGCAAAATGAGTTTCTTTGTAAGAGAAAGCAACAACTACCACAAACTTACCTGGAAGGTACAGTGACAAAAAAATGAAGACAAGTCATTTAAAATGCTTGTCCTCTGTGGAGGTGGCTTAGGTTGAGGGAAAAAAACGGTTTCATGAAATAAGAAAAAAAATCCCTTCCACCTAGTGGCTTCCTAGGATATTGCCATTATGGTACCTTTAACCCTATGGCCACAATTGTGAGCCTTGGTGGGTTAGGAAAGGTAGCCTGGGCAGCACAGAGGCGTCTGCTCTGCAGAGCACAATACCCCCATGTCAGGAATCGTGAGCTCTGGGCACACCGGCCGGATGCGTTGGGAGAATCAAATTATTTAACTGACAGAATCACATTTCTTTTACCCTTACCAGGGAATGTCATTCTGGTGACTGAGACTATTATCAGTGTTAAATTCATCAACCATATTTACTAAATATAGAAGAATTAAAAAGAATATTTATTCCTAATGACCCAAATGCTTATAGTAGTATCAGCTAGGGTCTACTTTTAGGAACATAGGAACAAAATTATGGGAAAAATGTGGATAAATTCTAGTTATTTTCTTAAATGAGGGTACATGGTACACGTAATGTGGAAATAATAGCAAATCTTCCTAACAAACATATACAAATTGCATTCTGCCCAACAGCAGTGAAACTGAAGATGTTGGAAACTATGTGATCATTCACTCCCAGCTTCATCTTATTTTTTTACCCTTGTTACTTACCCCTTTACTTCTACTTCCTTATTTATTTTACTTTTGATCTCACGGTGTATGTATGCCTATATCACTTCAACTTCTTAAAACAAGTAAAATGCACATAAAATAAATAGGGCTCATACTGTTAATGACTTGGAAGGAGTGTGAGAAACTTGATATTTCAGTAGGAATATCTCTTAGAAACTACCTCTGGAATTTACCACTGAAGAGGTTTCCCACCAGAGTGAAGGGAAGCAGCCTTCTTAGATCATGTGAGTTACCTAAGACGGCTGCTATATCATACTTTTTCCCCCGTTTATATTCCATATAGTAAAATATCAAATGTGAAGCATCTGTTGACAATAAATCATTAACTTGTATTCATATCACTCCATGGCATTTCTGCTCATAAACATCTGTTATTATTTTAAGGTTGGGTCTCAAGGAATCTAAATCCAAAGTGTGATGATAAAAAGCAAGTGATAATGGTTTTTGGAAGTATAAGTGAAGTCGCTCAGTCATGTCTGACTCTTTGCGACCCCATGGACAGTAGCCTACCAGGCTCCGTGGTCCATGGGATTTTCCAGGCAGGAAGACTGGAGTGGGCTGCCATTTCCTTCTCCAGGGGATCTTCCCAACCCAGGGATCGAACCCAGGTCTCCTGCATTGCAGACAGACGCTTTACTGTCTGAGCCATTAGGGAAGCCCAGCAGTCCCTTATTTGACAGATTGCTGAACTTAAAGAATAAGCTTCAGTTACAAAATAGTATAAAATGAGGTTTAAGATTTAAGTAACACCAAGAGAGTACAACGGAGTAAGATTTTAGAATAATACTCATGAATATATAATATCTAAAAATATCTTTTGTGACATTACTTGCAAGACCTGGGAAAAAGAAATTATAATAGCCATGTGTATACACATATGAGCTTCCCTGGTGGCTCAAATGGTAAAGAATCTGCCTGTAGTGCGGGAGACCCAGGTTTGATCCCCAGGTTGGGAAGATCTCCTGGAGAAAGTAAGAGCTACCCACTCCAGTATTCCTGGGGCTTCCCTAATGCCTCTGATGGCAAAGAATGTATTTGCCAGTTACCAATTTACAAGATAATTTTCTAAATGTATTATCTATTTTGATTATTGTATCTTCTTTGTGAAGTAGGTTTTATAGATCTTATTTTAAAATTGGGAAAACTAGACTCATAGAGGAGAAGGCAATGGCACCCCACTCCAGTACATCCCACGGATGAAGGAGCTTGGTGGGCTGTAGTCCATGGGGTCGCTGGGAGTCAGACATGACTGAGCGACTTCACTTTCTCTTTTCACTTTCATGCATTGGAGAAGGAAATGGCAACCCACTCCAGTGTTCTTGCCTAGAGAATCCCAGGGACAGGGGAGCCTGGTGGGCAGCCGTCTATGGGGTCACACGGAGTCAGACACGACTGAAGTGACTTAGCATAGCATAGCATAGACTCATAGAGGCCAAATGACTTGCTTAAGGTCATAAAGTCAATCATTGAGAAGGACTTCAGGCAGGGCAGATACTAAAATTCCCATCATATAAATGAGAAAAAAAAAAAAAAAAAAGCTCCAGAAACACTTGCCTGAGACCATGAAGATTGTGATCAGTGGAAGCTGAAAGAAAAAACAGACTTTGCCTTTGGCCTGCATTTCCCTTTTGGTCAGTGCCTTGCTGAAAAACCAGACCTATGACAGTTGGGTTTGGGAAGGTCTATGGAGGCAGATTTAGAAAAGTTTTAGAAAAGGCAGAGGAACCAGAGATCAAATTGCCAACATCCACTGGATCATGGAAAAAGCAAGAGAGTTCCAGAAAAACATCTATTTCTGCTTTATTGACTATGCCAAAGCCTTTGACTGTGTAGATCACAATAAACTATGGAAAATTCTGAAAGAGATGGTAATACCAGACCACCTGATCTGCCTCTTGAGAAATCTGTATGCAGGTCAGGAAGCAACAGTTAGAACTGGTCATGGAACAATAGACTGGTTCCAAATAGGAAAAGGAGTACGTCAAGGCTGCATATTGTCACCATGTTTATTTAACTTATATGCAGAATACATCATGAGAAATGCTGGACTGGAAGAAACAGAAGTTGGAATCAAGATTGCTGGGAGAAATATCAATAACCTCAGATATGCAGATGACACCACTCTTATGGCAGAAAGTGAAGAGGGGCTAAAAAGCCTCTTGATGAAAGTGAAAGTGGAGAGTGAAAAGGTTGGCTTAAAGCTCAACATTCAGAAAACGAAGATCATGGCATCTGGTCCCATCACTACATGGGAAATAGATGGGGAAACAGTGGAAACAGTGTCAGACTTTATTTTTCTGGGCTCCAAAATCACTGCAGATGGTGACTGCAGCCATGAAATTAAAAGATGCTTACTCCTTGGAAGGAAAGTTATGACCCACCTAGATAGCATATTCATAGCAGAGACATTACTTTACCAACAAAGGTTCGCCTAGTCAAGGCTATGGTCTTTCCTGTGGTCATGTATGGATGTGAGAGCTGGACTGTGAAGAAGGCTGAGCACTGAAGAATTGATGCTTTTGAACTGTGGTGTTGGAGAAGACTCTTGAGAGTCCCTTGGACTGCAAGGAGATCCAACCAGTCCATTCTGAAGGAGATCAATCCTGGAATTTCTTTGGAAGGAATGATGCTAAAGCTGAAACTCCAGTATTTTGGCCACCTCATGCGAAGAGTTGACTCATTGGAGAAGACTCTGATGCTGGGAGGGATTGAGGGCAGGAGGAGAAGGGGACGACAGAGGATGAGATGGCTGGATGGCATCAATGACTTGATGGGTGTGAGTCTGAGTGACCTCCGGGAGCTGGTGATGGACAGGGAGGCCTGGCGTGCTGCGGTTCATGGGGTCGCAAAGAGTCGGACACGACCGAGCGACTGATCTGATCTGATGGAGGCAGATCAGAGACAAGCATCACCCCTGCCCTAGGAGAAACTCTGTTGCTCAGTTCTCCTGGCACCTGCTTTCCCTCTGTGCTTCTTCTCAGGGTTTCCCAGTATTGTCAGTGCTGCCAGGACTGGTGGGACGATAGTGGAGAGGAGCCAAGGCTATATGCTCCCAGTGCGACTCTGCTGCGTTCCCCATGTCCCTCGTGGTCCACACAGCCTTTAACTGTGACCTCTTCCTGGTTTCATCTCTCTCTGTGATGGTTCAGTGATGGCAGGTCCTGACAATACAAAACAGCTCATTTTATTTGTTTTTCTTACTAGAAATGAGAGAGAATCTAATGAGCCTGGTTCATCTTTTTATTATTATTGAAGTAGAATCAATTTTGGAGAAGGCAATGGCACCCCACTCCAGTACTCTTGCTTGGAAAATCCCATGGATGGAGGAGCCTGGTAGGCTGCAGTCCATGGGGTCACTGAGGGTGGGACACAACTGAGCGACTTCACTTTCACTTTTCACTTTCATGCATTTGAGAAGGACATGGCAACCCACTCCAGTGTTCTTGCCTGGAGAATCCCAGGGATGGAAGAGCCTGGTGGGCTGCCGTCTATGGGGTCACACAGAGTCGGACATGACTGAAGCGATTTAGCAGCAGCAGCAGAATCAATTTACAATGTTATGTTAGTTTCTGGTGTACAGAAAAATGATTCATGTCCAAAGGGGAGAAATGTAGAATAATTCCCACCTAAGTTTGCATAGATGATGGGTCATTGTGGTTGAGGTGGGACTGGGAGACTTCACAGGGACAAAGGGGTTTGGATTGGATCTTGAGGTACAGACTTTTGACCAGTCTAGGAAGGAGATTTCCTGAAAAGGGGCCTTATAGACAGAGGAAACAGCACATACAAAGACCCAGAGGCTTGGCTTGAGATAGCACACCATGTTCAGGAAGAGCGAATCATCCTGTGTGGCTGAAATGCCACGTCTGTGGAGGAACATGCAAGAGATGAGGCTGGAAAGCTAGAGAGGGCTAGACTTGTGACCCCGACAAGGAGCATTAGGAACTATGAAGACCTTTTTTTTTGTTGTTGTTGTTGTCATGGTGATTAGGGATTGCTACTGAGAAAGTTATTGTGCACAAAGAGGAAAATTGCTGTGTCTCAAAGCCAACAGGGGGCTTCCCGGGTGACTCAGTGGTAAAGACTTTGCCTGCTAACACAGGAGACACAAGTTCGATCCCCTGGAGAAGGAATTGGCAACCCTCTCCAGTATTCTTGCCTGGGAAATCCCATGGAAGAAGGAGCTTGGCAAACTATAGTCCACGAGGTTACAAAAAGACTTGGATGTGACTTAGAGACTCAACAACAACAAAGCCAACAGGGCCTCCATCGAGAAGCACTAGGCTGGACCCTGAAGGCCTTTCAAAGTCTTATCAAGGAATTTGGATTTTTGTCTCAAGAAAGATAGTGGTGAGAGTAAGGAGTCTGGAATGGTCTCTAGATTTTGGTTGGGCAGTTGCTTGGGAGGTAGTTCAAATCGCTGTGGCTGGGATTATGGGGAGGAGGGAGCAGAGGTGACAGATGGTAGGAAATATGAACTCTCCTTGCGCATGTCACAGATGGATGCAAGAGGCATTGCTTAACTCAGGAGAGAGGTTGGAGGAGAAATGTGGACTGGGGAGCCCTCAAAACATCCATCAGGTCAAGTCATAGGCATGAATAGGTCATCCCTGGTGAATGTGAATCTTCAAGGTCAACTTTTAATCTCAGGAAATTTTCCTGCCTCCTATTCAGTGTGTTCACAGGAAACACCAATTAAAATTAATTTCAACCTAAGCAAAATATAATTAGGAAGATAAACTTGCTGCCAAAAATATAATGAACTCCAGAATGAAATGTGAAATGGATATTAGCTCACTTATCTGATACGTTTGTAAGATGCTTTACAAAACCTGGTAAGTTAGGGTGGGAAATATTTTAGGCATTTTAAGGAGATTCGATTCAGTTCAGTTCAGTTGCTTAGTCATGTCCGGCTCTTTACGACCCCATGAATTGCAAAGCACGCCAGGCCTCCCTGTCCTTCACCAATTCCCGGAGTTCACTCAGACTGACGTCCATCGAGTCACTGATGCCATCCAGCCATCTTATCCTCTGTCGTCCCCTTCTCTTCCTGCCCCCAATCCCTCCCAGCATCAGAGTCTTTTCCAATGAGTCAACTCTTCGCATGAGGTGGCCAAAGTACTGGAGTTTCAGCTTTAGCATCATTCCTTCCAAAGAAATCCCAGGGCTGATCTCCTTAAGAATGGACTGGTTGGATCTCCTTGCAGTCCAAGGGACTCTCAAGAGTCTTCAACACCACAGTTCAAAAGCATCAATTCTTCAGTGCTCAGCCTTCTTCACACTCCAACTCTCACATCCATACATGACCACAGGAAAAACCATAGCCTTGACTAGATGGACCTTTGTTGGCAAAGGAATGTCTCTGCTTTTGAATATGCTATCTAGGTTGGTCATAACTTTTCGTCCAAGGAGTAAGCATCTTTTAATTTCATGGCTGCAGTCACCATCTGCAGTAATTTTGGAGCCCAGAAAAATAAAGTCTGACACTGTTTCCCCATCTATTTCCCATGAAGTGATAGGACCAGATGCCATGATCTTTGTTTTCTGAATGTTGAGCTTTAAGCCAACCTTTTCACTCTCCACTTTCACTTTCATCAAGAGGCCTTTTAGTTCCTCTTCACTTTCTGCCATAAGGATGGTGTCATCTGCATATCTGAGGTTATTGATATTTCTCCCAGCAATCCTGATTCCAGCTTCTTCCAGTCCAGCATTTCTCATGATGCACTCTGCATATAAGTTAAATAAGCAGGGTGACAATATACAGCCTTGACGTACTCCTTTTCCTATTTGGAACCAGTCTATTGTTCCATGTCCAGTTCTAACTGTTGCTTCCTGACCTGCATACAGGTTTCTCAAGGGACAGGTCAAGTACTCTGATATTCCCATCTCTTTCAGAATTTTCCACAGTCTATTGTGATCCACACAGTCAAAGGTTTTGGCATAGTCAATAAAGCAGAAATAGATGTTCCTCTGGAACTCTCTTGCTTTTTCCATGATCCAGCAGATGTTGGCAATTTGATCTCTGGTTCCTCTGCCTTTTCTAAAACCAGCTTGAACATCTGGAAGTTTACGGTTCACATATTGCTGAAGCCTGGCTTGGAGAATTTTGAGCATTACTTTACTAGCGTGTGAGATGAGTGCAATTATGCGGTAGTTTGAGCATTCTTTGGCATTGCCTTTCTTTGGGATTGGAATGAAAACTGACCTTTTCCAGTCCTGTGGCCATTGCTGAGTTTTCCAAATTTGCTGGCATATTGAGTGCAGCACTTTCACAGCATCATCTTTCAGGATTTGAAATAGCTCAACTGGAATTCCATCACAGAAAAAGAAACAAAGGTATGTCTTCCTCTTCCTTCTTAGGACTGTCTCCCATTTAGGCTGGATGATGGGGACTCTGAAAGTCTCTGGTCCCTTTGTTAAGTTAAAGTTTTTTCTGACATACTGCATTTGCCTAGAAGGAATATACCAGGACACAAAATTCATTTTTGCTCCCTCTTGCTGCAGAAATTACACTTAGCCACTATTGTTAGTCTGAGGTATGCCTGCCTACAATACATTTTAAAAATACATTTAATGTATTTAATGCATAATTTTTCTATGATCTAGTGATTTTAATCTTAGTTTCAGTGGAGAAAGTCAAGCAGCTGGAATTATTGGCCCATTAACCTATGAAGAGAGGAGTCATTGGAAAGATAATCTTTGGAAGTTATTTTTAGTAGCAGTAGCAGTGTGTTCCTCACTACTTTGAGAATCCCATTACTGCAGTTCACACTAAATTTGATTTTCAGGTTGCTTGCCCTAATATAATTTAGGTTATGTTGCTGGTTTTTAAAATAGATGGGAGTCATTACTGTTTCTGAAGACAATATTTATCCTGCCTTTGGGCCCTCCCTGGGGAGGGTGTGGGCACAGAGATTGATTAGGAGCTTTTACTTTCCTGGAATGACCTGTCATTTAGATGACTATCAAAGCAAAATGTCCATTTGTATCTGACAGTACAAAATATCTGTACTCCCATCTTCTTGCCAGGTGAAATAACTGAGAACACTCTGTGGACAGATTCTTATTTAAGAATTTATTGCTGAAAAACAATATTCATAACAAAAAACAATGCAATCAGAAAATGGGCAGAAGACCTAAGTAGGCATTTCTCCAAAGAAGACAACAGGCACATGAAAGATGCTTGACATCACAAACTATTAGAAAAATGCAAATCAAAACTACAATGAGGTAGCACTCCGCTGATCAGAATGGCCATCATTAAAAAGTCCACAAATAACAAATGCTAGAGAGGGTGTGGTGAAAAGGGAACCGCCCTACACTGTTGGTGGGAATGTAAATTGGTGCAGCCACTATGGAGAACAGTATAGAAATTCCTTAAAAAACTTAAAATAGAATTATAATATGATCCAGCAATCACATTCCTGGGCATACATCCAGACAAAATTATAATTTGAAAAGATACATGCACCTCAATGTTCATAGCAGCACTGTTCACAGTAACCAAGACATGAAAGCAAGCTCAATTCTACTGACAGATTAATGGAAAAAGAAAATGCGGTACATATAGGCAGTGGAGCACTGCTGCTGCTGCTGCTAAGTCGCTTCAGTCGTGTCCGACTCTGTGCAACCCCACAGATGGCAGCCCACCTGGCCCCGCCGTCCCTGGGATTCTCCAGGCAAGAACACTGGAGTGGGTTGCCATTTCCTTCTCCGATGCATGAAGGTGAAAAGTGAAAGTGAAGTCGCTCAGTCGTGTCGGACTCTTTGTGACCCCATGGACTGCAGCCCACCAGGCTCCTCCGTCCATGGGATTTTCCAGGCACGAGTACTGGAGTGGGGTGCCATTGCCTTCTCTGAGTGGAGTACTACTCAGACATAAAAAATAATGAAATAATGCCATTTGCAGCAACATAGGTAGATCTAGAAATTATAAAATGAAGTAAGTCAAAAAGAGAAAGGCAGATACCATGTGACAACACATGTGGAATCTAAAATATGACATTAATGAACTTACCCACAAAACAGAAACACTCATAAGCGTAGAGAACAGGCTTGTGGTTGCCAAGTGGGGAGGAGGCGGAGGAGAGACAGAGTCAGGGGTCGACATATGCAAACTACTACATATAGGATGGATAAACAACAAGGTCCTACTGTACAGCACAGGGAACTATATTCAGTAGCCTGTGATAAACCATAATGGAAAAGAAGGTGAAGAATTATATATGTGTTACCGAGTCACTTTGCTGTAACAGCAGAAATTAATACAACATTGTAAATCAACTATACTTTGATAAAATAGAATTTTTTTAAGAAATGAAAAACAATATTCACAAGTTGCCTGAAAACATGTAGTCTATAATTTCCTTATGATTGTTTCCCAAAGTGTCATCTTTAAATTTCCCTTAAATGTAAACAGGTATTATATAATGAAAGGACAAATTATTATTTTGGTAAAACTCTGGATTAAAGTTTCTTTGCTGAAGGACTTCTTAGAGCATTTAGCATGTGTTAATGTACCTATAAATATCTATAAGGGTAGGTCTAATAAGAATATGCAACATTACCCAAATGTACTTGGCCACAGACGTCTTTGTTTTAATCATATTACAAGGACTACTCATGTTCCTCATGACATACCTTATTCTAGATATTCTAAATTTTATCCTTGGATCAAGTCAGTTCATCGGTGTTCTGGGTACTTGGCTACATTATTCTAGTCTCTCTGTCATAGAATTACTTTAATTAGTCTATATTGAAGGACATTAGAAAAATAGCCCTAGACAATTTACAGTTGTATCTAATACAGGTATATCCTGGAACACACTGTCTGTAGCTCAGCCAGTGGGAGCTACAGACAGTGTAGCTGTCTGGGAGACTTCCTGGGGACATTTCTTTTAAGCTAACACAAGGATGGTTATGCTTCATCTGAGCAACTTTTCTTTTTAAATCCTGTAGGTACTATCAAATTTTTAACTTGAGTTTTTTGTTTTTTGCTTTACTTTGACTTCTAGGTAGTTCAGACTGGAATTTGTAGCCTACCGCTAATGATGCTGTGTGACTATATGGTGTGTACTTTGTACAGATTTTTCTTGGTTTACATATGATTTCTTTCCCATAATTTCCACTTATTTCCAAGTTTAAAAATTTAGTTCATTCTCTCTTTCAACAAATATTTATTTGGCCCTTTCTATGGTGTGAGCGTTAGAAATACAATGGTAAAAATATCTCTGGTCTTTGCTCTTCAGATCTTCCAGTCTACCACAGGATGACGTGTGTGTGAGTGTGCGTGCTGGGCTCAGTTGTGTCTGACTCTTTGAGACCCCATGAACTGTACTCCGCCAGGCTCCTCTGTCCACGGCATTTCTCAGGCAAGAATACTGGAGTGGGTTGCCATTTCCTATTCTAGGGAATCTTTCTGACCCAGGGATGGAACTCATGTCTCCTGTGTCTCCTGCATTGCAGGTTGATACTTTACTGCTGAGCCATCCAGGGAGCCCACAGGAGGATATAGAGTACTAAATATATAATACACCATATCCAATGCAATATGGTCTTGATGGGGGATGTATAAGAAGGATATCTAACCCCTATGGAGAGATCAGAAACACCATTAAAGCTACTACATACAACCATCAGAAATAAGCTTCTTCGATCATGCTAGCTTAAAACTTCTTTGAACCCTTTCTTTGTCCTGCAGTCAAATACCCTGGTGCCCACTCCCTGTCCTACCTTGCATCTAGGTGTGGCACCCCATCACTTCATTGGTTTGCTGGTTCCTCCTGTTTTGGTGCTTGGGCTAATGCCTGCTCTCATTTCCTGCTAGGAGATTCTGTAAAATCCCATGGCTAAACATACCTAGCCTTGGCTATTCTGTTTCCAACAACCCACTGTCTGGAGGCCCTTCAGTATCCAATGAACTAGACATAGCCAAAGAGAGGGTACAAGAGGGAAGAGAAGTGTGAGAAGACAGGAAAATTAGTTAAGGAGGGATCCAGAGGAGTAGCCATCAGGGACGGGAAGCACAGAGCAGCTCAGGGTCATGGAAGCCTTGGAGGAGAAAATTCTTAAATATACCCAAGGCTACAGAGAATTCAGGAAGGTGAAAGGTTGTTATGCAGCCATTGGATTTGGTGATGCGACTGCTAATGACAGCCTGCAATGAGCAATTTTAGCTGAGTGGTGAGGATGCAAAGAGCTAAGGATTATACAGTCCAATATGATTTGGGTGGTGAGGCAGTGGAAACAAGTATGGGCTAGCTTCTTAACAGTTTGGGAGTAGAAGGAAAGTGAGAGGTAGGGTGGTACCTTAAAGGAATAGCAGGGTCAGGAGAAGGTTGGTGCTTTTTTGAATGACCAAATGCTTCACCCATACACATCTTTCATCACTAAAGACTGATGAAATGCAGTTATGCTGCGGTTGCTGGGCACTGGGATAATGCATACAGTCAACATTCTGAAACGCTTCTTGAAAGAGCACTTGAATCATAACCTAAATTTTTAGGAGGGGCAGTGATTTCTTATCCACCATATCTTGATCAAACTTCAGATAGCCTTAACCTAATATTTGAAAAGCAAATAGTTTAAACTCATTTGTTGAGTTGTTCCTTTGCAGTGGGGTAATAGCCAAACAGTGACAACCAAACAGAAAATTTTGCAAGCAGAGCACCTCTACTGGTGGCGGCAGCTGCTCTGGATGAAAGGCATGGACTTCACACTGAGAAACCAGAGGAGAGGCTTGAAGGGAGAGGACGAGGAACTTCTTGGTGACTTCTACACACACACACACACACACACACACACACACACACACACACACACACACACCCCTCCCATACCACATACACCCCCATCCGCCCACCCTATACCCCCCTCACACACACACCCACACTCCCACCCACCCATCCTGTACTACTGGTCTACCTCCCTGTGTCACACACATATACTCACCCACCCATCCTGTACTTCTGGTCTACCTCCCTGTGTGTGTTGTGCCTGCTGAGGCTTAAGCCTGCCTACACTCTGCAATCATTCTGCTTCCAGTGGCAGAGACCCTGACCTATTTCTCCAGATTCTTTGCCTGACTGCCTCTCAGAGTCTGCTACCCAGACAATTCCAGATCCCTTGGTACCCTCTCCTCTACTCCTTTATTTATGAGTCCTGCCTTCCTCCCATCCTCCCTGTAGATGTTTGCCCTTCAAGGGCTTGATTCCTCCATTACTTGTCCTTGGAGCCCAGTTCCCTATTTACCACTTGACCCATCACCCTTGCCCTCCCTTCCTCTCCAAGAATCAAGACTAGCTTATTGTGCCAGAGGTATGCTAATAATAATGGCAGCTCCCTTCTGTGAGCATTTACTATGTGCCAGGCACTGTTCTAAGTACTTTACATGAATTATTTCATGTTATCATCTTCACATCCCTTTGAGTGATGGGTTTATAGATGAGGAAACAGGCACAGACAGTTTAAGCAGCTTGTCGAGGAGGAACATCTAAGCTTCAGAGCTGAGAGTCTCACTTCAGAGCCTAGATTCTCTTTTTTTCTTGGCTGCACTGGGTCTTTGGGGCTTTGTGAAGGCTTTCTCTAGTTGCAGTGAGTGGGGGTTGCTCTTTTTTGTGGCTTCTCATTGTGGTGGCTCCTCTGGTGTCACAGCATGGGCTTTAGGGCACATGGGCTTCAGTAGTTGTGGCCTGTGGGCCCTAGAGTCCGGGCTTAGTAGTTTGACCCATGGGCTTCGTTGCTCCATGACATATGGAATCTTCCTGGACCAGAGATGGAACCCTTGTCCCCTGCATCGGTAGGAGGATTCTTATCCACTGTGCCACCAGGGAAGTCCCAGAGCCTATGTTGTTAACCCTTACATAATATTGCCTCATCTACAAATTTAGATGTAAAGGACCAGGAGCACAGGCAATTTATCTAAATTTGGGATCAGAAGCCCAAGCAGATGCTGGGTATTAGAAGCATTGAAATCCAGGCCTACACTCTGAGCAGCAGGCCCAACAGCTTAGTAGACAGAGGGAAGCTCCACTCCAGCCTCAGCCAATAGGGCTAAGCTTTCCAAAAGAAAGCCCATCCAGGGGACAGTTAGACAGGGCTGGAGAATGGAGAAACTCCCAGTGAGATGGCATAAAGAGGGAGAGATTAGCACTATATTTGCCCAATCCAATGCTTGGATCTACATTAGAAGCCTGATTATGAGCTGAATTGTGTCCCTCCCCAAAGATGTTAAAGTTCCTGGCCCCATACCTGTGTGACCTTATTTGAAAAATAAGATCTTTGCATGTGATCAAGCTAGAATGAGGTTATTGGGTCACAATCGTCTGTGCTCAGTCGTGTCTGACTCTTTGCAACCCCATGGACTGCAGCCCGCCAGGATCTTTTGTCCATGTGGAGTTTTCCAGGCAAGAATACTGGAGTGGGTTGCCATTGCCTTCTTCAGGGGATCTTTCAAACCCAGGGGTTGAACCAGCGTCTCCTGCGTCTCTTGCATTGGCAGGCAGGTTCTTTATCACTGAGCCACCTGGGAAGCCCCTGAGGTTATTAGAGTAGGCCCCAATCCAAAATGACTTTGTGCTTTGAAAAAGGGGAAGTTTAGACCCAGAGACAGAAACACAGGAAAAAAAAAAAAAAAAAACTCTTCATGAAGATGAAAACAGGGATTGGGGTGATATTCCCACAAACCAAGAAAAGCCAAAGATGGCCAGCAACCCAGCAGAAGCTGGGACAGAATCCATGCAACCATTTCTTCCTCACAACCCTTAGAAGCAGTCAGTCTTGCTTCTTAATATTAGATTTCTAACCCCAGAACTGTAAGACAATAAACTTCTGTTGTTTAAGCCACCTAGCGTGTGGTACTTTGTTACAGTGGGCTTAGATAACTAATATAAAATCTAATGCCAAGATCCCAGATTCAACTCAGGTATAGTTGAAAGGTCTGGGGCTGTGGTTCATGTTTACAAGTCATAAAACTCTCTCAGGGATCCCTTTTTTTCCATATGAGACCCACCATGATGAAGATCTCCAAGCAAGAAGGGAAGGGAAATGAAGGGATATTTGTGAGGGTCTACATACAGCCTTTCAGAAAGGAGGTGCACATGAAGGCAGCATTTTCAGACTTAACATGAACTCAACTGGTACCATGCCAGCCATCAGCTGGTAGGGCCTGGCATCACAGATCTGCAACACCCTTGTTTTAAGAAATAAACACATTGTTTACAAATCAACACATATTGATGTCCTGCATTGGACTAGTTAGGAGAGCTGCAAGTCATTCTAAAGGAGATCTCTGACCTGCATTCACACTTCCACGTCCACACTGAAACTTTCAAGACGTATAAAGAATTGGGAAATAGATTTCCATCCCCAGCAATCAGCAGTCATGGAAAAGCCCTGTGAAATAAAAGTAAGAAAGGCTGGTGCTTTATTTTTGAAGAGCTCTATACCACTTGCAAGGCTACATTTATAAAATTGGAGCTTTTTCACACAAGTGACTTGCCTTCTGACTTCTCTAGTGGCTTTTCCCACTCTTCTAGGACCTTGGAGTATGTGGGGCCAGATCTGTTGGCTTAGCTTTAGCAGAACACAATGATTCCACTCTTCTTTGTAGGAGAATGTCTGCAAGTCATCGGTGTGTGAATGTGTGCCATTATGTGGGAATCTGAACAAATGGTACACTGAATCCTCAAGTGTATCTGTATCTATTAGGGGGTTTAGAGATCTCACTGGGTACTGCTGTCATACCACCCTCTAAGGTCTGCAAGGGTTCTGGACACAGTGATATTAAAACCGAGAATGCTGGGACTCCCAGTCTGGCTGATTATATGCTGACAAGCTTCATAAGTTGCTATATAATCATCTCAAGTTAAGCTGGATTTCACAGTCTCAAATCCAGTTTTCTCTGGGACGTAGGAAACAATCCTGAACTTGCTCTAGTCAAAAGGCATCTAGGCCTTCCTTTTCTTTTAGCCAATAAAAAATTGCCACTAACATAGACATGCAATAGTAACCAGAGCATGTGTTTCTTCTAGTGGAGAAAAGACTGCAGGAGTTCAGGAGGCTTGGATCTTTGTTCTGAAGGTAAGACCCTGCCAAATTCTGTCTCTCTTGGCCTCTTCCTTATTTGTAAAAGTTGAACTTGTAATCAGTAACCTCAGAGGTAACCTCTATTTCTACAGTTTTGTCTCTAATACCAAAATATTCATATGATTGAACAAATAAGTTGTGATTTTTTAAAAGTTTATTCTCAAATAATCATTTTTGAAATCAGGGGGACCAAAACTATTGCTGTCATAATGGAAAACAGTCACTCTACTCTCTCCTACTACTACTTTGTGACCCAATTTTTAGATTATGAGCACCTTGTTATAAATGATCTAAGTAACCAATAATATTGAATACAATTCTAGTGATAGTAATATAATGCTGCGATGTGGTTCAATCCTCATGATCATCAAGTAAACATCTGTTTGCCAGCTGTCAGTGGATGTGAATTGCGAGTGGAATAAAAGGGGAGGGACATAATTACCCAGCTTGGGGCCAATCCCTTCTTTCAACTCTTCTTGTAATTTCAGTTGAACTTTTGCAACATTCCTGCCCAGAACTGCTGGGTCCTTTTCCTAGCTGTTGCCAAAATGGTGGCCTTGCTCCATCACAGAAGAGAAAATGTTTTACCAAAGATCCAAATATTCATTTTTATCTACAAAGTCCATGGCAACATTTTCTCTATTATTATTACTATTATCATCGGAAAATAAAGGTCCAATATTAAATATTTTCAGCGGTGGAAGCCATAGAACTTTTACCATTTTACAAAGGAAGAACACAATGTGGCTTTGATTGCCCGCCGATCGCTGGGACAGCCAAGGCTGTCAATGAATGGACTTTCTGCTGACAGGCTCTTGAAAGGTTGTATGCTTAGCCCTTAGCCTTTAAGCATGGTGAACATTTGCCATGGATAGCAGCCTTGAAAACCCTAAAGCCCATAACAATAGGATATTTTCCCCTTTTCACAGGGTCAAACATATGCTGTGTACTTCCCCATCAGCCCTGGCAACACAGACACGTTCCTTTCACAGTGCAGCATACATAAAGCCTGTAATTATCAGCTGCAGGTAGTGGCCACCTGCTCAGGGAATGCACAGAAATGGAAAAAATACTGAAGAATTTGTAGTAAGAATTCCCTGAATTGGTCCCAAGAGGCTCTGCCTCTAAGGGCTTTAGAATATATATGACTTTTAATCAGCCTCCTTTTGCTTACTAAACTGGCAATTTCAGAGTCAGAAGGTAATCATACACAGACGATTATGGCTTCAAGAACTTTCCTAACATATTCAGCCAGGACACGGCTCCATCAAATTTCATAGTACCTTATTCCCTGGGACTAACTGCATGCTACTTTCAGAGCTGTGATGCATTTTTTGGTATTCATTTTGGCGTTTGATTATGTAGTAGGTGCTACTTCGCACCACCCAGGTCCCCTGGGAGGGCTGAGGTAGTTATTCTCTCAGCTGCTAGGACTGTGTCTTGCTGACTACCTGTAGATGAATCTTTCCTCAGGAGTTGTCTGCAGCCTAAAGGAGTGACCTCAGCAGCCCACAATCCCACCCCTCTGGTAGCCTGTATCCAGTGCCTGGTCTATGCAGAGATAGGAGACCCTCTTATCTCAGTTCTAGAAAGCTCTGAAAAACCACCCCAGGTTCAAAGCTCCCCAGGTGAAGTCAGCTGAAGTCTGTTGTGACTGAGTTAAGTTCAGCCTCTCCTTTTGCCCTGTTCTGCCTCCCTCACTGGAGAAGGCAATGGCACCCCACTCCAGTATTCTTGCCTGGAAAATCCCATGGATGGAGGAGCCTGGTGGACTGCAGTCCATGGGGTCGCTAAAAGTTGGACACGACTGAGCGACTTCACTTTCACTTTTCACTTTCATGCATTGGAGAAGGAAATGGCAACCCATTCCAGTGTTCTTGCCTGGAGAATCCCAGGGACGGTGGGGCCTGGTGGGCTTCTATCTATGGGGTCGCACAGAGTTGGACATGACTGAAGCGACTTAGCAGCAGCAGCAGCCTCCCTTACTCCCTCACAGGTTTTGTTACTGATAGCATTCTCCAGATAAACTACCTGCCTGCAACCCAAGGTAGATTGAGAAGATTTTTTTCTTTTTTAGTGTTTAAAATCTTTCTTAAAAGAAAAACATAAAAAGTCAGACTGATGATCAGATATTGTAAAAATTATCTCAGACTTAGGCTCCTGAAGTGAAAGGGCTCAGATATCCACTGCCAGTCTCCATGTGATTCCCACCCTGGAATAACCTGGGACTCACCGAATCCACTAGAGGTTGTCTACAGCTCTTAGAACTGGCAAAAGCTGAAAGTTAGCTTCACATTGCTCCCATTGTTTTTAGTCACTTTAAGATTCTAAAATCAGGCTTAAAATACTGTCCGGATGAAATCCCATCTGCTATGAGCATCACGTGACATAAACTGCTATAAGAGCTGCCATTTATCCTGCTCCCAAGAAGGAGGAAAAAGAAAGGTCCAGAGTCAATTAAATTTGTTGACTGTCCAGAGTCCACAGTCAACAAAAAACTGTGTGAATGGCTAGGGTAGAAACCACACAGCCTGCATTAAGGGCAAGACAGTCAACCAGGGATAGGTGACCTGTAAGGCAAGGGTAAGGTTAAAGCCTCTAAGTAACCCAAAATCAACACAAGAGGGAAAGGTAGAAGGGGATGTTCAGATTGCCCTGGTCACCAGGGACATGGATCTGAATGCAGAGAAGCCTGAAGACATGTCCAACCCATTCTGATCTCAGGGTAGGGGACAGCGGGAGTCAACCCTTGGTTATCTCCAAGCCAAAGAAAACGAAGAAGGCCAGACACTTCTAAGGATGGCCTTGGGGAATTTATTTTACCCTAAGACGTTACAAAGCTAACAAGTATAGCTTCCTCATCACTTGTTTTGGGAGCTGGGTAGAGCTGGCCTGGAGCAGGTTATCTGTTCTCTAAGGCTAAGCCTAGGAATGCGGATAAGGGCATAGACTGCCCTCTGTCTCATGCTATTAAGAAGAAATTGAGTTGATATCAACTCTACTGTGCCCCAAAAGATCCTGTGAGTTTTTAGGACTCAACAAATCATGCTGAAATAGCTTCTTGTTCCTCTTCGAGTTA
Organism: Tragelaphus eurycerus; assembly: GCA_935064755.1. Classification (NCBI taxonomy): domain Eukaryota; kingdom Metazoa; phylum Chordata; class Mammalia; order Artiodactyla; family Bovidae; genus Tragelaphus; species Tragelaphus eurycerus. The sequence continues at coordinate 13,198,203 of CAKXYN010000038.1, forward strand.
AAGTGATTCTATGTGGCAATCTTTACCTATTATTTTTGGAGTTCTACCTGAATGAGAAAGTTCTGACCTATAGGCATGTGCAGTGCAAGAAACAGGGCACATACAGCTATATCAGTACTTTCCGTTTACCAACTGATTACTTTCAGACCACTGCCCAGATGGCCAATAATGCTGGGTGTTTTGGGTTACACTGGACATTCTTCTGGAACAGGTTCTTTGTGTTCTTTCTCAAAATGATTTTATTATTTGTTTTTTATTGCTTACCTGCAACTGTAGATAACAATCTCTCCTGCCCACCAGAAAGGCTGCTTGCATTTTTTAAAAAATCACTCATCTGTTTTTAAAATTGGCAATTCATATGGTTTAAACACCACAAACTATAAAAGATATATAGTGAAATCTCTTTCCACTCTGGTGCCTCATTCGCCCAGTAAAAATCTTCATTTCACCCCCAAATGACCAAAACCAAGTAGTTTTTAAAATCCTTTTTACATGCTAGTATTATAGCATATACACTTCTCTCTGCACTTTGCCTTTTTCATGTAACAATATGACTTAGAGATCTTTTCTTAATAACTTAATGTTCAATAAAAATTATTGATTTTTAAGAATAGCAAAATGTACTGGGGGACATTCAGGAATTGCTGGGAACTGTCAAAGATGGCATAATAAAGAAAAACAGGAAGCTGGTTTCAGAAAAGGCAGAGGAACCAGAGATCAAATTGCCAACATCTGCTGGATCATGGAAAAAGCAAGAGAGTTCCAGAAAAGCATCTATTTCTGCTTTATTGACTATGCCAAAGCCTTTGACTGTGTGGATCACAATAAACTGTGGAAAATTCTGAAAGAGATGGGAATACCAGACCACCTGACCTGCCTCTTGAGAAACCTGTATGCAGGTCAGGAAGCAACAGTTAGAACTGGACATGGAACAATAGACTGGTTCCAAATAGGAAAAGGAGTACATCAAGGCTGTATACTGTCACCCTGCTTATTCAACTTCTATGCAGAGTACATCATGAGAAACACTGGGCTGGAAGAAGCACAAGCTGGAATCAAGATTGCTGGGAGAAATATCAATAACCTCAGATATGCAGATGACACCACCCTTATGGCAGAAAGTGAGGAGGAACTAAAAAGCCTCTTGATGAAAGTGAAAGTGGAGAGTGAAAAAGTTGGCTTAAAGCTCAACATTCAGAAAATGAAGATCATGGCATCTGGTCCCATCACTTCATGGGAAATAGATGGGGGAACAGTGTCAGACTTTATTTTGGGGGGCTCCAAAATCACTGCAGATGGTGACTGCAGCCATGAAATTAAAAGACGCTTACTCCTTGGAAGAAAAGTTATGACCAACCTAGATAGCATATTCAAAAACAGAGACATTCCTTTGCCAACAAAGGTCCGTCTAGTCAAGGCTATGGTTTTTCCAGTGGTCATGTATGGGTGTGAGAGTTGGAGTGTGAAGAAAGCTGAGCGCCGAAGAATTGATGCTTTTGAACTGTGGTGTTGGAGAAGACTCTTGAGAGTCCTTTGGACTGCAAGGAGATCCAACCAGTCCATTCTGAAGGAGATCAGCCCTGGGATTTCTTTGGAAGGAATGATGCTAAAGCTGAAACTCCAGTACTTTGGCCACCTCATGCGAAGAGTTGACTCATTGGAAAAGACTCTGATGCTGGGAGGGATTGGGGGCAGGAGAAGAAGGGGCCAACAGAGGATGAGATGGCTGGATGGCATCACTGACTCGATGGACGTGAGTCTGAGTGAACTCTGGGAGTAGGTGATGGACAGGGAGGCCTGGCGTGCTGTGATTCATGGGGTCGCAAAGAGTCGGACACGACTGAGCGACTGAACTGAACTGAACTGAACTATTAGGTTTAGGCTGGACGTAGATGAAGTTAGGTACCTTATGTTTCTCAGTAGAGATTTAGTAACTGGTAAGAATACAAAAGAGGAAGAAAAAAATGGGAGCCAATCAACCAAGGCCACAGCAAGGAAAAAAAGGAGGAAAAAAAGGAGGGTCCATAGTCAATTGTGCCAATGGCTAAGGTGGAAACCACACAGCTTGAGTTAAGAGCAAGACAGTCGACCAGGTCACAGGTGGTCCATAGGGCAAGGGTAAGGTTAAGACCTCTAAGTAGCCGATATCAACACAAGAGAGAAAGGTAGGAGGGGATGTTCAGATTGCCCTGGTTTTAAGGAAGTAACACTGGATCAAGAGAGCATGGAAGCAAAGTTGATGCACAGGCTTTAGAATCAGAGTTGCATTCAAGCCCCTTGTGAGTTCACATTTAGACAAATTACTTAATTTCTATTAACTTGAGTGCTGATGAGCAAATCATTTATGAGTAAAATAGTACAATGGAAAATATATGTATTGCCTTGTGAGTTGATAATCCAAAATGAAGCAATTGAGACACCACTATTTAGAGAAGAGTATCTGAATGTTATTTATTTATTTATTTTTGGACCCCTGGTTTCACTTTTTTTCCCCAATCATTTTGTCTCATGGTTTCTGTATTTTGTTTCCAGAAGAAACTGCACCAGCAAAAAAAAAAAAAAAAAAAAAAAAAAACACAAAACTTAAAAACAGTATAGAACTGTGGGTTTTCTTTCTTTTTATTATTACTTATTTATCTGTGGTTGTGCTGGGTCTTCATTGCTGTATGCGGGCTATCTCTAATTATGGAGAGTTGGGGAGAAGGGACTACTGTTCCTTTCAGGGCATGGCCTTCTCATTGCAGTGGCTTCTCTTGTTGTGGAGCTAGTGGAGCATGGGCTCTAGGCACAGGGACTTCAGGAGTTATGGCACCAGGGCTCTAGAGCACAGGCTCAATAGTTGTGTGGCACGGGCTTAGTTGCTCCGTGGCATTTGTGATCTTCTCACAGCAGAGATAGAACCCACGTCCCCTGCATTGGCAGGTGGATTCTTTACGACTGAGCCACCAGGGAAGTCCTCTTTTTCAAAAGCAGGTTAAAAAAAAAAGAGGTGGTAATTAATAGGCAAAGAATAGACCCTTTAGATGACAAGTTAGTTCTACTCAAGTACAATGAAGCATGTAGCCAAATTGGCTTCATAACGAGCTTGCTTCCTTACTGTTATTTTAAACAACAGAATTTGCATAAACCCAGAGCAGAAGTATTTCAGGACAAAGAAATGTATGTATTTTTAGATGCGTTATTTTTATGTAGAGCATTGTTATTCAGTAAGAAAAGGAAAAAGAGACTAAATTAATGAGATATTTTATAATTAACATGTGAAAAATGTACATTTCAGAGGAGTAATATTATTGATAAATAAGTTTGAAAAGATATATATTTATTTCAGCAGTTCTGAAACTGCTTAAAATATTTTTGAGATTTTTTTTTCAGAGTCAGCTGAATTTTAAACCAAGAAGCCAACAATGTGATTTTATACTACTTAGAGGCAGTGGTAGACAGTAGAAAGAATCAGAAAGACCCAAGTTCCAATCCTGGTTCTGCCATTTGCTGATTGTGTAACCTTGGAAAAGTTCAACCTCTGTATTCTACCTTCCTTTTCTCTAAAATAGGAATAACAATGTCAAGTTTTCAGAATTTCTAAGGGTTATGAAATAATGTGGGCTTCCCTGGTAGCTCAGCTGGTAAAGAATCCTCCTGCAATGCAGGAGACCCTGCTTTGATCCCTGGGTTGGGTAAATCCGCTGGAGAAGGGATAGGCTGCCCACTCTAGTATTCCTGGGCTTCTCTGGTGGCTCGGATGGTAAGGAATCCACCTTCAATGAGGGAGACCTGGGTTCAATCCCTGGGTTGGGAAGATCCCCCAAAGGAGGGCATGGCAACCCACTCCAGTATTCTTGCCTGGAGAATTCCATGGACAGAGGAGCCTGGCGGGCTACAGTCGAAGGGGTCACAAAGAGTCAGACATGACTGAGCCACTAAACACAGCACAACACATGAGACAATGCAAGTTTTTAGCACCATGACTGGTACATGGCAGCTGCTCAATAAATCTTCTCTCTCCTCCTCACCTATTGTCAAGTTTTATTTTGACCAAAAATATTTTCAGGATTTATTATTATTAGATCTTAAAGCTTTGCCCTTATTGAGGATATGCTATTAACTCAACTTGTAGAAATTTATTTTCTAGAAATACTCAAACCAATATGCTAATGAATATTTATAATGATATTAATGACAGCATTGTTCATAAGACGGAAAAATTATATAAACAGCCCAGTATTTATCGGTAAAAGGTTACTTCAATAAATTATAGTGCATCTATACAGTGAATAGCCATGCAGTCATAAATGAATGCTGTTGTTGTTCATTCATTAAGTCGTGTCCGATTCTTTGCAGCCTCAAGTACTGCAGCACCCCAGGCGCCCTTCCTTCACTATCTTCCAGAGTTTGCTCAAATTCATGTCTGCTGAGTGAGTGCTGCCATCCAACCATCTCATCCTCTCTCATCCCTTTCTCCTCCTACCTCAATCTTCCCTAGCATCAGGCTTTTTCCCAATGAGCCAGCTCTACACATCAAGTGGTCAAAGTATTAGAGCTTCAGTAGCAGTCCTTCCAATGAATATTCAGGGTTGATTTCCTTTAGGATTGACTGGTTTGATCTTCTTGCAGTCCAAGGGACTCTCAAGAATCTTCTCCAACACCACAGTTTGAAAGTATCAGTTCTTCAGTGCTCATCCTTCTTTATGGTCCAACTCTCATACCATACATGATTACTGGAAAAATCATAGCTTTGACTATATGGACCTTTGTCAGGAAAGTAATGTCTTTTCTTTTTAATATTCTATCTAGGTTGTCATAACTTTCCTTCCAAGGAGCAAGTGTCTTTTAATTTCATGGCTGCAGTCATCATCTGCAGTGATTTTGGAGCCCAAGAAAATAAAATCTGTCACTGCCTTCACTTTTTCCCCTTATATTTGACTTGATGTGATGGGACCAGATGCCATGATCTTCATTTTTTGAATGCTGAGTTTAAAGCCAGCTTTTTCGGTCTCCTCTTTCACCCTCATCAAGAGGCTATTTAGTTTCTCTTCATTTTCTGCGGTTAGAGTGATATCATCTGCAAATCTGAGGTTATTGGTGTTTCTCCCAGCAATCTTGACCCCAGCTTGTGCTTCATGCAACCCAGCATTTTTGCATGATGTACTCTGCATATAAGTTAAATAAGCATAGTGACAATATACAGCCTTGATGTACCCCTTTCCTAATTTGGAACTAGTCCTTTATTTCATGTCTATGTTTCATTGACTATGCTAAAAACTCTAACTGTGAAGCAGAAGTAGATATTTTTCTGGAATTCCCTTGCTTTCTCTATGATCCAACAAATGTTGGTAGTTTGATCTCTGGTTCCTCTACCTTTTCTAAACCCAGTTTGTACATCTGGAAGTTCTTGATTCATGTACTATTGAAGCATAGTTTGGAGGATTTTGAGCATAACCTTACTAACATGCGAAATAAGTACACCTGTATGGTCATTTGAACATTCTTAGGCAGTGTCCTTTGAGATTGGAATGAAAATTGACCTTTTCCAGTCCTGTGGTCACTGCTGAGTTTTCCGATTTGCTTACATATTGAGTGCAGCACTTCAATAGCATTATCTTTTAAAATTTTAAATAACTCAGCTGGAATTCTATCACCTCCACTAGCTTTGTTTGTAGCGATGCTTCCTAAGACCCACTTGACTTTATACTCCAGGATGCCTGGCTCTAGGTGAGTGACCACACTGTTGTGGTTATCCAGGTCATTAAGACCTTTTTGGTATAGTTCATCTATGTATTCTTGCCACCTCTACTTAATCTCTTCTGCCTCTGTTAGGCCTTTACTACTTCTGTCCTTTATTGTGTCCCTCCTTGCATGAAATTTTCCCTTGATGTCTCCAGTTTTCTTGAAGAGATCTCTAGTCTTTCCCATTCTGTTGTTTTCCTCTACTTCTTTGCATTTTTCATTGAAGAAGGCCTTATCTCTTCTTGCTATTCTCTGGACCTCTGCATTCAGTTGGATATATCTTTCCCTTTCTCCCTTGCTTTTCACTTTTATTTCCTCAGCTATTTGTAAAGCCTCCTCAGACAATTACTTTGCCTTCTTGCATTTCTTTTTCTTTCTGATGGTTTTGATTGCTGCTTCCTGTACAATGTTATGAACCTCTGTCCATAGTTCTTTAGGCAGTCTGTCTACCAGATAAAATGTCTTAAGTCTATGAATAACCTTAAATCTATCAATAACTGTATCATTATAAGGGATTTGATTTAGGTCATACCTGAATGACCTAGTGATTTTCTCTACTTTCTTCAATTTAAGTCTGATTTTTGCAATAAGGAGCTGATGATCGGAGCCACAGTTAGCTCCAAGTCTTGTTTTTGCTGACTATATAGAGCTTCTCCATCTTCAGTTGCAAAGAATATAATCAGTCTGATTTCAGTATTGACCATTCGGTGATGTTCATATGTAGAGCCATCTCTTGTTAAAAAAAGGGTGTTTGCTGTGACCAATATGTTCTTGTGACAAAACTCTGTTAGTCTTTGCCCTGCTTTATTTTGAACTCCAAGGCCAAACTTGCCTGTTACTCCAGGTTATCTCTTGACTTCCTACTTTTGCATTCCAGTCCCCTGTGGTGAAAAGGGCATCTTTTTTGGTGTTAATTCTAGAAGGTCTTGTAGGTCTTCATAGAACCCATCAATTTCAGCTTCTTCAGCATCAGTGGTTGGGGCATAAACTTGGATTACTGTGATGTTGATTGCTTTGCCTTGGAAATGAACAGAGATCATTCTGTCATTTTTGAGATTGCGCCCAAGTAGTGCATTTTGGCGGAGAAGGCAATGGCACCCCACTCTAGTACTCTTGCCTGGAAAATCTCATGGACGGAGGAGCCTGGTAGGCTGCAGTCCATGGGGTCACTAAGAGTCGGACATGACTGAGTGACTTCACTTTCACTTCTCACTTTCATGCATTGGAGAAGGTAATGGCAACCCACTCCAGTGTTCTTGCCTGGAGAATCCCAGGGACGGGGGAACCTGGTGGGCTTTGTTTGTGGGGTCGCACAGAGTCGGACATGACTGAAGCAACTTAGCAGCAGCAGCAGCAGTGCATTTTGGACTCTTTTGTTGACTATGAGGGCTACTCCATTTCTTCTAAGGGATTCCTGCCCACAGTAGTAGAAATAATGGTCATCTGAATTAAATTCACCCATTCTTGTCCATTTTAGTTCACTGAGTCCTAAGATGTCAATGTTCCCAGTAGCATATTGGACACCTTCTGACCTGGGGGAGCTCAACTTCCAGTGTCATGGATTTTTGCCTTTTTATACTCTTCATGAGGTTCTTGCGACAAGAACGCTGAAGTGGTTTGCCATTCCCTCCTCCAGTGGACCACATTTTGTCAGAACTCTCTACTATGACCTATCCATCTTGGGTGGCCCTACATGTCATGGCTCATAGCTTCATTGAGTTTACACAAGCCCCTTTGCAATGACAAAGCTGTGATCCATAAAGGGGAAGTGATTGTTAAGTCTATACAAACATGGAACAATATCTAAAAGAGCTATTTCTCAAGCAAGTTGTTAAATACTATGCATAATATGGTCCCATTCCTATTAAAATGTATATGTAAATACATACATTTTACAAACCTTGGAAGGATAATCCCTCAAAGTATAAGCAATATTTGGGATGAGTGACTGTGGAAGACTTTCATTTTGAAATTTCATAGTTGTGTAATATTGAATTGTTTACCATGAGTATGTATGGGTGTTACTTGTATAATTAGAAAACAAGAGGAAAGACTAAGGACATATGGAGAAAAGGTCAGTAAAGGGGAATTATAAAATATTTTATGCAGTGGCTACATTCAGAAGTTACCACTAGACTGTGGGAATCTAAGGCTAAGAGCACATGGATCGTGGTGCAATGTGAAAGAATCAAGCCTGTCCATTTCAAGCCATACCTGATGTTATGACTACCACAGTACTCTAGTTTCACTCCGTCACTACATATATAATACATACATATTACATGCATGCTCTAATTATACCTTCTAGGTAAGACACAGCCAGCACGGTGCGATTCAGGGGTCCTTGGGTGTGCTTCTCTACCAATACTTCCCTTACTAGCTTGTTAGGATTCCAGAAATCCCATTAGAAAGGAGTTTAATTTCTTCAGATTAAGAGATTATCTGATATTAAAATTCTTCACTGAGGGCCCTTCTTAATGTGTTCACATGGCATAACGTGTACCTCTGTCAGAGGTTTACATCAATTTTAATTGTATATTTTCTATTCATCCCACAAGTCTGCACCCAGAAAGCTCTCAACTCGTTCATCAATTGAATGAACTCTCCTAGGAAAGACCTCACATAAAGGCTGAACATGTTGTTTCTACTGCAACTATCATGAAGTTGAATTGAGGAAATATATGTGAAGGCATTTTATAAACTATTAATCACTACATAAATGCACATTAGTATTATTATGGGCAAATTTTTCACAGATAATTTTCTAGGGGTATATTTTAATGGTTAGAGGTATGATACTGAATCAGATTCAGTATATTTTAATGGTTAGAAGTGTGATATTGAATCAGATTCAAAATATTTTAATGGTTAGAGGTATGATATTGAATCTTCTCTACCTGATAAGGGCAAAAATGTCTGACCATCCTCATCTGCTTACGTTCTAAAGGGTTTAGCTTCTTGCGAGAAGGAGAACTGCTGGGAAAAGAAATTGACAAGGAAACATTTCACTTCAGGGAAAATAGGCATGAGTGAATGGTGGGCAGGGATTATATGGGAGCAAGGTATAGGAAATGACATAAAGCATGTCCTGAAAGCTTCCAATAGCACTTTTCATCTATTCCAGAATCTTTGGTCAATGACACTTCTTTATGAGATGGAGTTCTTTGGCTCAGGGCTTTTGTTTTCGTGAAAGGCATGGCTTTGCTCTCTAGGTTGTAAAGAAAATGTTTTAAAACTGGGATTTTTGTCATTAGTTTCCCAGGAAACCATTTTGGTTCTGATGCTAATTTGTGTACCTGACTGTTTTAATTGAAAGTAGGGCCTACAAGGAGGGGAGCAGGGGGAAATACTGCTTTGGGTTATTGCCCACCAAGAGGGTGCCAGGCTGGGAGTGCCAAGTCGACTTGGCTCTACCCTACTCTGGGTGCCAGCTGGCACTAGGCTTCTCAGTCGAGGTCACTAGAGTGTGGGGCCAGGAGACAGAGACTCATTTTCTTATTTCTGACCCCAAGAGAGTAGAGGTTGGGCCCAGCAAACACTCCCTGCGTCTGAGTTAGAGGGAGCCAGCAGACAGGCCTGAGCAAGACAAACAGCTCGTGTCTTGGAAGTGTTCTAAGTTTCCTGCTTCAGACATTTTTTTAAAGTCTCCTCCCTCAGATGGAATGATGTCCCTAAAGGGCGTGGATATCTGGAGCTTACCTCTAACCAGGCATCTACAAATGAGCTGTATTTACTCTTCTGCGGCTTTTTCTTTTGGTGACCCAAGCCTCCCTGATGATGGCATGGAGGGTGTGGCTTTGCATGCCAAAGAATGCAGCGTTCTCACTGAACGACTTTAATGTTCCAAAAGGAGCACCTTACAGTGCATTTCAGCTCAATGCCTTGTAGCAAGCGTTTGTTAGCTGCTGATGGTCCTGAAGCCTCCTTGCTGGCCGGGCACAGCTCACATGCAGGACCCTCATGGCCAGACTTGGTCTCACAGCTCTGTGCAGCACACAGGGAGACCAAGGGCGACCAGGTCCTGGTAAAAACCGTTCCAGTGCCGTGTAACCACCAAGGATGAACTCTGGACTCAACTGTAGCTTTCCTTATGTGCAGCGGTTCCCACATAGATGTGGATAAGCATCCGCTCTCGTCTGTTGTTTAGTTGCTCAGCTGTGTCTGACTCTTTGCGACCCCTTGGACTGCAGCAGGCCAGGCTTCCCTGTCCATCACCAACTGCCGGAGCTTGCACAAACTTACATCCATCAAGTCGGTGATGCCATCCAACCATCTTATCTTCTGTCACCTTCCTCCTGCCCTCAATCTTTCCCAGCATCAGGGTCTTTTCCAGTGAGTAAGCCCTTTGCATCAGGTGGCCAAAATATTGGAGCTTCAGCTTTGGCATCAGTCCTTCCAATGAATGTTTAGGACTGATTTCCTTTGGGATTGACTGGTTTCATCTCCGTGCAGAATTGTGCTGTCCAATATGGGAACCACTAACCCCACTCCAGTACTCTTGCCTGGGAAACCCCATGGATGGAGGAACCTGTTAGGCTGCAGTCCATAGGGTCGCTAAGAGTCAGACATGACTTAGCAACTTCATTTTCACTTTTCACTTTCATGCATTGGAGAAGGAAATGGCAACCCACTCCAGTGTTCTTGCCTGGAGAATCCCAGGGACGGGGGAGCCTGGTGGGCTGCCGTCTGTGGGGTCTCACAGAGTTGGACATGACTGAAGCGACTTAGCAGCAGCAGTCACATGTACCAATTGAATGCTTGAAATGTGGCTGGCCTGTTTTGAGATATGTTAAGTAAAAACTACACAGTGAACTCTCAAAGATGTAGTATAAGAAAAAAAAAAGTGAACTATCTCAATAGTTTTTTATGTGGATCATATGTTATCATGGTAATGTTTTAGATAGTTAAAAAATATCATTAGAATTAATTTCATTTGTTTTTAATATTTTCACAATGCCTGCTAGAAAATTAAAAATTATATTCATGCCTGCATGTATGCTTCAGCTGGACAGCAGTAGTCTGGAGTGAGTACCATACCACTGTAGTCAGTGAGCAGCTAATGTGTTGAAATAGATAAGACCCAAACTCAGCTCAGACACTCCCAGTCTAGGGGAGAGGCACATATTTATAGAGCAACAGCCTGGAGTGAGTCCTGGAAGAGGAGAGTGTGCAAGTGCTGCAGAGCCCCAAGTAAAGAAAGACATCCAGGTGGAGGCATCATCAGGGAAGGCTTCAAGGAGGAGGGAGTGGGATACACAGGGGTCTTAGCAGTCCGAGGAGAAGAAGGCAGTGATTATGAAGAGGATAGATGTGGGGCATGCCTGGCCTGCTTCAACACAACACATGTAATTCAGCTGCCTGCAGCTCTAACAGTAAAAATGGGGAGTGAGTGGAGGAGATGAGACTCTGAGGATGGGTCTCTCCTGCCCTGAGGAGTCTGTGCTTAGACTGTAGTTCAGGAATTCTCTCATCATAATGTGCTGAAGAATCACTTGGGGAGCTTTCCAAAATATCACACACCCAGAAACTTTGATCCTGATGTGTGAAACCTTGGAATTAGCATTTAAAATCAGCACCCCTGGTGACTAATGCAGACCCCACTTGGGAAAATGCTACTGCAGGTAAGGGGGTAGGGTTAGTTAAGCAGTGACCTGATCATGTCTGCACTGAAGGAAGATACTGGAAGGACCCAAGGCAGGTGGACAGGGAAAGGTCTTCTGAGCCTGTACAGTGTTGGCTGTTCAATAAGCAAGGTGAGAAGTGAGCAGGGTCTGAAGTAGGGAAATTCAGATGGGAAGGGGAGATGATTGCCAGAGATATTTAGAGAGGCAAATTATCAGGTCTTGCTGACTGACTTGGTTCTTCCATGATCCTTGTTTTTGGCCCGAGGATCATAGCTGGAGCACTGATTTTCTTGTTTGCTTATTATCCCCCACTTTAGAACACAAAAAGTCTTCTTATGAGGACTTCCAAAGCAGAGTTGATAAAGGGTTCTGTTTCTGAGAGGCTTCAGTTTCCTTCTATTAAAGGCATTTTTAGGGACTCTAAAGCTAACCTTCCTCCAATACCTTTCCTAAGTCCCCTCTTGCACTCCTGACCACAGTTGTGTAAAATGAACAGAACCAGAGTTGAGGTGTCCCAGCCTTCCCAGAGCTTCCTGGTTGCCCTCACCAAGTGAGGAAAAGACCAAGCTGGCTTACATTTTTTTAAAAACTGGAGTATAGTTGATTTCCAGTGTTGTGTTAGTTTCAGGTGTACAGCAGAATGAATCAGTTATACATATCCATTCTTTTTTAGATTCTTTTCCCGTATAGCCATGAAATTAAAAGACGCTTACTTCTTGGAAGGAAAGTTATGACCAACCTAGATAGCATATTCAAAAGCAGAGACATGACTTTGCCAACAAAGATTCGTCTAGTCAAGGCTATGGTCTTTCCTGTGGTCATGTATGGATGTGAGAGCTGGACTGTGAAGAAGGCTGAGTGCCAAAGAATTGATGCTTTTGAACTGTGGTGTTGGAGAAGACTGTTGAGAGTGCCTTGGACTGCAAGGAGATCCAACCAGTCCATTCTGAAGGAGATCAGCCCTGGGATTTCTTTGGAAGGAATGATGCTAAAGCTGAAACTCCAGTATTTTGGCCACCTCATGCGAAGAGTTGACTCATTGGAGAAGACTCTGATGCTGGGAGGGATTGGGGGCAAGAGGAGAAGGGGACGACAGAGGATGAGATGGCTGGATGGCATCATTGACTCGATGGATGTGAGTCTGAGTGACCTCCGGGAGTTGGTGATGGACAGGGAGGCCTGGCGTGCTACAGTTCGTGGGGTCGCAAAGAGTCGGACACGACTGAGCGACTGATCTGATCTGATAGGTTTTTACAGAATATTGAGTGGAGTTCCCTGTGCCATACAGCAGGTCCTTATTGAAGGAAAGTTACATGGCTCAAAATAGCCTGGAGTTAAAACTCCCCTCCACGTCCTCCCCACCATTCAGTGCAAAACAAAGAGCACTCTCACCTGAAGGAAAAAATAAATGGACATTAAGGTTGATTATGCCCAGCTCCCAGGCGGTCCAGCCTCTGGCCGATCTCCAGAATTCCTTGCCCCAGCCGTTTAAGAGATAACTACTCCGAACAACCTTGGAGAGGAACAGGCCCCCTTAAGACAGTAGCTTTCCACATATATGCTATATATATACTTACTCTTTTCTTGGGTTAGTGCAGCAGCTCACTAATCTGACTGCTGCCCCGTCTCGCCTCATTAAAGGTGATCTGTTTCTGTAAAGTGCTGGTCCCGTTCTTTTTCCAAACCTCGCTTTTTCTAGCTCCCTTGCTGCTGCTGCTGCTGCTGCTAAGTGGCTTCAGTTGTGTCCAACTCTCTAACTCCCTTACCCTACACTTATTAGATCTTTTTTACATGTGTTAGTATGTCTATGTTAACCCCAGTCTCCTAATTTATCCCTAGACCCCTTCCTTCACCTTTAATAACCATAAATTTGTTTTCTGCATCTGTGACTTGATTTGCTTTATAAATAAGTTCATTTGTACCATTTTTTAAGATTCCACATAGGTGATACTGTACGATATTTGTCTTTCTCTGTCTGACTTCACTTAATATGATAACCTCTAAATCCATCCATATTGCTGCAAATGGCACTTTTTCATTCTTTTTAATGGCTGAATAATATTCCATTATATCTGTACCACATCTTCTTGATTCATGCCTGTCGATGGACATTTAGGTTGTTTGTATATCTTGGCTATTGTAAATAATGCTGCAGTGAATATTGGGGTGCATGTATTTTTTTCGAATTATGGTTCTATATGTTCAGGAGTGGGATTGCTGGATCATATTGTAGTTATATTTTCAGTTTTTTAAGGAATCTCCATACTATTCTCCATAATGGCTGTACCAATTTACATTCCCAGTGTAGGAGGATTCCTTTTTCTCCATACCCTCTCTAGCATTTATTGTTCGTAGATTTTTTTTGCTGATGGCCATTCTGACTGGTGTGAGTTCATTATAGTTTTGATTTGCATTTCCCTAATAGTTAGTGGTGATTGCAGCCATGAAATTAAAAGATGCTTACTCCTTGGAAGGAAAGTTATGACCAACCTAGATAGCATATTAAAAAGCAGAGACATTACTTTGCCAACAAAGGTCCGTCTAATCAAGGCTATGGTTTTTCCAGTGGTCATGTATGGATGTGAGAGTTGGACTGTGAAGAAAGCTGAGAGCCAAAGAATTGATGCTTTTGAACTGTGGTGTTGGAGAAGACTCTTGAGAGTCCCTTGGACTGCAAAAAGATCCAACCAGTCCATTCTAAAGGAGATTAGTCCTGGGTGTTCTTTGGAAGGACTGATGCTAAAGCTGAAACTCCAATAGTTTGGCCACCTCATGCTAATAGTTGACTTATTGGAAAAGACCCTGATGCTGGGAGGGATTGGAAGCAAGAGGAAAAGGGGACGACAGAGGAAGAGATGGCTGGATGACATCACTGACTTGATGGACGTGAGTTTGAGTGAACTCCAGGAGTTGGTGATGGACAGGGAGGCCTGGTGTGCTGCAATTCACGGGGTCGCAAAGAGTCCGACACGACTGAGAAACTGAACTGAATTACCAGTGATGTCAAGCATCTTTCCATGTGCTTGTTGGCCATCTGTGTGTCCTCTTTGGAGGAATGTGTATTTAGATCTTCTGCCCATTTTTTGACTGGATTTTTAGATGTGGAACTATACAAACTGTTTGTATATTTTGGAGATTATTCCCTGTCATTTGCTTCATTTGCAAATATTTACTCCCATTCGGGGAGTTGTCTTTTTGTTTTCTTTATGATTTCCTTTGCTGTGCAAGAACTTTTAAGTTTAATTAGATTCCATTTGTTTATTTTTGTTTTAATTTCCATTACTCTAGGAGGTGGGTCAAAAAAGATATTGCTGTGATTTATGTCAGAGAGTTTTGCTATATTTTCTTCTAAGAGTTTTATAGTGTCTGGCCTTACATTTAGATTTTTATTCCATTTTGAGTTTATTTTTGTGTATGGTGTTAGGGAGTGTTCAATATTTCATTTTACATGTAGCTTCCAGTTTTTCACTTATTGAAGAGCTTGTCTTTTCTCCACTGTATATTCTTGCCTCCTTTGTCATGGATTAGTTGACCTATGGTGGGTCAACTAATAGTTGTGTGGGTTTGTCCCTAGACTTTCTATTCTGTTCCATTGATCTGTATTTCTTTTTTTGTGTGCCAGTACCACATTATTTTGAATACTGTAGTATAGCTTGTAGTATAGTTTGAAGTCAGGGAGTCTAATTCCTTCAGTTCTGTTTTTCTTTCTCAAGATTGCTTTGGTCATTCAGGGTCTTTTGTGTTTCCAAACAAGTTGTAATATTTTTTGTTCTAATTCTGTGGGGAAAAAAACAAGAAACATTGGTAATTTGATAGGATTGCACTGAGTCTGTAGATTGCTTAGGAAGTATGGGACTTATTATTGTCATAATTCATTTATTTGTTGATTTTTAGGGCTTATTTTTTAATAGAAGAGGTAAAAATGATATTTGTTCACCCTGCAAACATAGCAGCTTTTCTTTTTTTATTTGTGGAACTCATAAGATTGCATAACCTAGTCATAGAAAAGTTCAAGTTCATTAAGTACTGACAGTATATGGAAAGGTTAAGTATAAACAGTAAAAGGAAATGTTAGCAAGATAATAGACCCAAGTTTCAAGTGAGCATCAGCTAAAGATGCTTTAGTGGTGCCCACATGTATTTTATTTACATTGTTTCCTTGAAAGTTCACTTTTCATTCGCTATTTCCTTGAGAAGGCTGTCTTTAGGCTGAATTTCTAAGTTTGTTTTCTCCAGACAATGGACTCTAAGGTAAGGAGGGGAACTGGAGTTTTGAAATTTACCAGTTGTTTGGGGACTTGCACTACACCATGATAAATGCATACAGGTTCTCTCCCCAGCTAGTCCCAGGGCCCTTTCTCTGACCAGGCATCCAGTGGGCTCACAAAATAATATTCTTGCAACTTGGCCCCTTTTCTTCATCTCTGGCTGCTGATATTGCTGCCTATATCTCTTGGTGTTCCTTTGCCCTCAAATGGGGCCATGGTTGCACAGTCGATTTTCTCCATCCTTCCCAAGTGTGTTCTTTATAAGTCTGTTCCCACTAGTGTTCAGGTTGGAGTACATGCTCTTTCGTATTTTGGAGTTTATATCTGGTAGGCATTTGAGAAAGACAGAAAGGTAATTACTTTCCCAGCATAATGCTCAGTATACTTCTGGTATGAGTGGTACTCTGCCAGTCACCTTCTAGGTCAATAATGAGTTTATTAATATCCCAGTGGCAATTGATCAAATTTAATATGTATGCTAATTAAAACTCATAATAAGCTAGAAAGAGATGAAAGTGTTGACAAAATGATGTAATGTATTTATCAGGAAGAGACTACAAGCATCAAACTTAATGATAAAAGAATGTTAGAGGCCTTCTTTTTAAATAGGAAGGAAACAAAGGTGGTACTCTTCTGGAGAATCCAGGCAACGCACAAGTTAAAAAAAAAGATGTATAAAGTTTGCAAAGGGAAGGACGATATTTAGCCTAAAATAATCAGCTAAAGGCAATTAGACTAATAAATTCAGTAAGATGAACAGATAAATAATACAAATATAAAAATCAATCATTTTTGGTAAAACATCAAAAATGTCAAGAAATAAGTGGAGGCTATTGTACATAAGAGAAAAACTCACCCACGGTAGCCACCCCCGCCAACAAGGAAGAATGGACGTCAGAATTTGTATTGAAGAAAACTATAGAACTTTACTGAAGTACTTAAAGTAAAAATTGAGTAATTGGAGCAAAATACTAGGTTTCTAGAGGGAAAACTTCATATTGTGAATATGTCAACGCTTTCTGAAATAGCCTATAAATGTAATACAATTTTAATAAACATTCAAATCATTGTTTTTGGAGATTAAGGTATTTATGAGTTAATGTTAAATTTTATCTGGAAGAATAAATAGGTGATAATAGCCAAGAAATTCTGAAGAAGAATAATACATTGAAAAGAAAACTAACTTCACAATTTCAGAATAGCAGGATATTGGTACCAAGAGAGATACATGATCTTCAGAACTGAATAAGAAGTTAAAAAACAGACCCACGTGTATACTGGAGATCACAATATGATGAGGAACATTTCAAATAAGCAAGGAAGTGATGACCTAGTCAATTAAAAATATTACATAATTAATTGACAATTTTTAAAAATGAAATTAATGTTCTGCCTCACATCATACCCTAATAAATTACAAATGGATTAAAGACTTAGTTATTAAAGTGTTGGAACCTTACATTATTTGAAATTTGTATTTTCCTCCTGCATTTATTGGTTGATTGGTTTAGCATGGGGCATGGACTGGATGCTGCCTCCTTTAGGAGCCAGGTACTGTTTCCCCCACTTTCTGGGCTGTTGACTGCCAATGGCTCACAGCTGCATTGCTTGTGTAAAATGCCCTCAGTTCAGTGGACTGGGAGTACTTATGCCCCTAGGAGACATGGGCAATGTCTGGAGGCATTTTGATTGACCAGTGGTGAGGAGTATGCTACTGGCATTTTGTAGGTAGAGGCCAGGAAGGTTGCTAACCATCCTGTAATACACAGGACAGCTCTTCCCCTCAACAAGGAATCATCTGGTTCAAAATGCAATAGTGTCACTGTGGAGAAATCCTGACCTGGCCAAAGGAAGCTGTCTTGCCTAGTGTTCCGCCTCCTTCCCAGGGCCAGTCCACACCCAGTGCAGTGCTACACAGCCCTGGCCCCTTTGCCTAGATTTGGAATAACTCAGAAGGGCCTGGCCAGCACCAGCACATCTTACAGGATTGACTGAAGTCTCCGTGGCACCTGCATTGCAGTTTAATTTCTCTTCTGTCTAATCCTGCTTCCCTCACTTTCTTATAGGTGTTGTTTTGATAAATTCCTCAATAAACATCCTGCAAGCAAATCTCTACCTCAGGGTTTATTTCTCAGGAACCCAAGACAGTTGGCACCAGGAATGGTCCTAGTAAACTGCAGTAGGATTTTGAGGTTGGTTTATGCACTGTCCAATTGGCAATTAGGATCCCATGACTGGTGCTAAGTGAAGGAAGGATGGGCCTGGCATGATACTAATGCGATTGTTAGAACTTTTACAGGTAGTGAACTGGGAGCAGGTGCCAGTGGAAGGGGATGTACTGACAGGTACAAAATCTTAGGCGTTGTCGAGGAACAGGAAAAGTGCTCCTTACAAAGACTATAGAATTGGTTGACCATTGCTGGCTATTATCAATACTTTAGAGAAAGACAATGAAAGGCAGAGAGAGAAATTATCACCAATTAAAGCCAAACTATGAAAGTCAGAGGGCCTCCTTGACTTTTCTTATAGCTGGAGGGCAGAAAATGCTGAGGATCAGATCCAGGATTTAATTTTAAGGGTAAAAGAAGAAGGTTGACTTCTTAACCACAGCAAGTCTCCTACGCTAAGGTCAGGGTCCTGGTGGAGAAGAACTGGGATCCTGGGACTTGAGATGGGGACACCTGGGTCACTGTACTCAAGAACTTTCAATACATAGAGGAGTCTGAACCCTCTAGACTGCAGAAGAGAGCCACTCCTTACTGCTAAAGGCTAGTATTCCTTCCCACAATCCCCCAAAGATTGTACAGAGGTCTCTGCGTGCTAGATCTCAGAAATCCTACTTAGGATCTATGCTTATTTTTCCTCCTGGCCACCAGACCAATCACTAGGATCAAGTCACAGCACAACCCAAGTGCTGGGGAAGCGCTAGGCCTGGAAGGGAGGAAAGGGATTAGATGCAGAAGGATCTTTGGGACCTAGCCAGGGTGGTTTTATGAGATTGGAGCCTAAAGGTTATGGATAAAATGTGGGGTGGAATGTAAAGTTGGATAAAGAAGAAATTGTCAATAAAAGGACACTCACCAGGGACACAGATTTTTGTTCCTGGCAGGGACCCCAGGGGACAGTGCTAGTGTGATCTAGGAAACTTGGAAAAAGTGTGAAAGTGAAAGTCGTTCAGTTGTGTCCAACACTTTGTGACCCCATGGACTGGACAGTCCATGGAATTCTCTAGGCCAGAATACTGGAATTCCAGTATTCCAGCCTTTCCATTCTCCAAGGGATCTTCCCAATCCAGGGATCAAACCCAGGTCTCCTACACTGCTACAGATTCTTTACCAGTTGAGCCACAAGGGAAGCCTGGAAAAAGCAAGAGCTCACATTTAAATGAGAAGTCCATGACAGATGGAATAAAACACATAGAGAAATGGGCATGCTAGAACAGATACGCTAAGTAAGACTGGAAATAAGCAGTCACGGATGGGGTCTGGGGGGCACTATTTATCAAAGTGATAAAGCTATATGTTGGGGGGGGGCCACTGGCATTTTTGAGAAGCTCAGGGATGGCTGTCCTCTGTAGGCTATGGTTCATGGCAGACAATTTATTATAAAACTGCCCATAGTAGAATGGGATTGATCATATCCTGCAAATACAGAGGCAAGATGGTGGCACTTAACTGTCGACAGCAAGATGACCATAGTTCTTGTAATGAGCAGTCAGGTTGGATTGGCAGCCAGCATGGTCTGAAGTTTGGAGAGCTAGAAAAATGGTTCATAGAACATGGTGCTCCCAAGGGGCAGGATGGATGGGCAGCTGACATAGTTCTTAATTTATACACTTAAATCAAGGATGAATAATCCAGAGGCTAAGAGCAGCCACCCAAATAAAAAACTAAAAGCCGTGATCCTCTGCCAACTTTTTGGACCTGAGCCAGTTCTCAGATCCTGAATCCATTCATTGAACCAGGGGCTATGACCCCGTATCACCATGACTGGTACATAGAATAATGATCTGCCTCCCCAGGGGGACCAATGGCAATCCACTGAGGTAATTGTAGAGTGGATAATAGGGAACTGGACATGGAACAACAGACTGGTTCCAAATAGGAAAAGGAGTACATCATGTATATTGTCACCCTGCTTATTTAACTTATATGCAGAGTACATCGTGAGAAACGCTGGACTGGAAGAAACACAAGCTGGAATCAAGATTGCCGGAAGAAATATCAATAACCTCAGATATGCAAATGACACCACCCTTATGGCAGAAAGTGAAGAGGAACTAAAAAGCCTCTTGTTGAAAGTGAAAGTGGAGAGTGAAAAAGTTGGCTTAAAGCTCAACATTCAGAAAACGAAGATCATGGCATCCGGTCCCATCACTTCATGGGAAATAGATGGGGAAACAGTGGAAACAGTGTCAGACTTTATTTTGGGGGGCTCCAAAATCACTCCAGATGGTGACTGCAGCCATGAAATTAAAAGACGCTTACTCCTTGGAAGGAAAGTTATGACCAACCTGCTGCTAAGTCACTTCAGTCGTGTCCGACTCTGTGCGATCCCATATACGGTAGCCCACTAGGCTCCTCCGTCCCTGGGATTCTCCAGGCAAGAACACTGGAGTGGGTTGCCATTTCTTTCTCCAATGCATGAAAGTGAAAAGTGAAAGTGAAGTCGCTCAGTCGTATCCGATTCTTAGCGACCCCATGGACTGGAGCCTACCAGGCTCCTCCGTCCATGGGATTTTCCAGGCAAGAGTACTGGGGTGGGGTGCCATTGCCTTCCCTGTGACCAACCTAGATAGCATATTAAAAAGCAGAGACATTCCTTTGCCAACAAAGGTCCGTCTAGTCAAGGCTATGGTTTTTCCAGTGGTCATGTATGGATGTGAGAGTTGGACTATAAAGAAAGCTGACCACTGAAGAATTGATGCTTTTGAACTGTGGTGTTGGAGAAGACTCTTGAGAGTCCCTTGGACTGCAAGGAGATCCAACCAGTCCATTCTGAAGGAGATCAGCCCTGGGATTTCTTTGGAAGGAATGATGCTAAAGCTGAAATCCAGTACTTTGGCCACCTCATGCGAAGAGTTGACTCATTGGAAAAGACTCTGATGCTGGGAGGGATTGGGGGCAGGAGGAGAAGGGGACTACAGAGGATGAGATGGCTGGATGGCATCACTGACTCGATGAATGTGAGTCTGAGTGACCTCCGAGAGCTGGTGATGGATAGGGAGGCCTGGCGTGCTGCAGTTCGTGGGGTCACAAAGAGTCGGACACGACTGAGCGACTGATTTGATCTGATCTAATAGGAAACATCCAGATATTTCTTTTAAAATCTTTTGGTTGTGCTGCACAGCATGTGGGATCTTAGTTCCCGGACTAGCAATCAAAGCCTTGCCCCTTGTATTGGCAGCATGGAGTCTTAGTGATTGGACTGTCAGGGAATTCCCCACTCCCAGACATTTTGATGACAATTGGACACAAGATTTCAGTTGATACTAATACCTGAAGTATTTGAATGACTCTTACTAGTGGAGATTGTGTTAAAACCAGACAAAGAATGGGTCCTGTCCAAGAACAGAGATCTAGCCAGTGATCATTTTGCTAGTCATTGAATGTATATTTGTAACGAATATATTTGGGAACCTTCATTTTGGTTCATTCTTCTGTGGAGTAAGATCTGTCATAGTTGGAAAAGCCAAGAGGAAGCCTCTGAACCTGCGTCTTCCCCTACCAAGCTATAAGTCAACAGCATCATTACATCCTGGGGAGAATGGCAGAGATTAGTGTCACTCTTAGCAATATGAAAGTGAAAGAGGAGAGTGAAAAAGTTGGCTTAAAGCTCAACATTCAGAAAACTAAGATTATTGCATCTGGTCCCATCACTTCATGGCAGATAGATGGGAAAACAGTGGAAATGGTGGCTGACTTTTATTTTTCCAGGCCCCAAAATTACTGCAGATGGTGATTGCAGCAATGAAATTAAAAGACGCTTACTCCTGGGAAATAAAGTTATGACCAACCTAGACAGCATATTAAAAAGCAGAGACATTACTTTGCCAACAAAGGTCCATCTAGTCAAGGCTATGGTTTTTCCAGTGGTCATGTATGGATGTGAGAGTTGGACTATAAAGAAAGCTGACCACTGAAGAATTGATGCTTTTGAACTGTGGTGTTGGACAAGACTCTTGAGAGTCCCTTGGACTGCAAGGAGATCCAACCAGTCCATCCTAAAGGAGATCAGTCCTGGGTGTTCACTGGAAGGACTGATGTTGAGGCTGAAACTCCAATACTTTGGCCACCTGTTGCGAAGAGCTGACTCATTTGAAAAGACCCTGATGCTGGGAAAGATTGAGGGCAGGAGGAGAAGGAGACAACAGAGGATGAGATGGCTGGATGGCATCACTGACTTGATAGACATGGGTTTGGGTGGACTCTGGGAGTTAGTGATGGACAGGGAGGCCTGGTGTGCTGTGGTTCATGGGGTCGCAAAGAGTTGGACACGACTGAGCAACTGAACTGAACTGGATATAATGGATGCAGGGGCAGTGGTCCTCATCATTTGTTGTTGTTGTTTAATCATTAAGTTGTGTCTGACTCTTCACAAACCCATGAGCCTGCCAGTCTCCTCTGTCCATGGGATTGCCCAGGTAAGAATACTGGAGTGGGTTGCCATTCCCTTACATCTCCTACATTGGCAGGCAGATTGTTTACCACAAAACTACCTGGGAAGCCCAGTCCTCATCATATCTCCATTTAATTCCCGAGTCTGGCTCCATACAAAAAAATAGTTGAATTCTGGAAGATGACAGTGGATGGACTATGACAAAATCAAACAGTAGTGTCCACTGCAGCTGCTATGCCTGATGTGGTATCCTTGCTAGGGGAAAGTAGCACAGCCTTGTACATGGTGTGAACCCAGTGATCCGGTCAGTGCGCTCAAAGTGGTGTGCATTTGTGTGGGACAGATAATGGTATACATTTACCTTCTTGGCCAAGACTTACGCTAACTCGTCCACTCTTTGTCATGTGTAATCTGAAGGTACCTAGAAAATGAGGATATTCCACCCATCATATTGGTTCACTATATTAATCACATCATATTAACCAGACAACTTGAGAAAAAAGTAGCAAATTGTTGAATGCTAATTGGATAGGGATATCCCTCCAAAATTTATTTTTGACCCATAATCAAGCCCATAATTAAGTTTTCTCACAGGCGTAGTCTTGTGCTGAGGGCTGTACGAAAGACGTCAAGCAAGTATGAATGTAGTTATGGTGAAATCCTAAGGGGAAAAATGAAGGCAGTAAAAATACCTGCCTTCCTATTGACTTAGACCAGACCTGCCTCTAGGCTAGAGTGTGGACAAGCATCTCATATTAGCCCTGCCATACACCAGCGGCTGGCCCCACCACTGCTTGCCCTCACTAAGACCGCAAATAAGCGACAGGTGATCTCCACAGGATTCTAACAGGCTATCAGGTCACGTACAGTGCTTTGCTCGGGAAAAACTCACTTATGTATCTCATCACTGATCAAATTCAAGTACTTCATATTTACAGTTTAAAAGCCTAAAATGGGTGAGTTTATCATAGCTCAGCTTCATGACACGGATGCATGTGTACCGAGTGGCTATGAGCTTGGTGCTCTTTGATTTAAGTGCAGGAAGCTTTTATTTTTGAATTTCTACCTACTCATGGCAATACATCAAACAATCAGTTTTAATATCTTTAGGGTTAAGTGCACTCATGTAATTTAGAATTAAATGATTTTTATTAAGCACTTTTACAAACTATCTACATGCTATACAACTCTACTGATTAAGGATCATGGTGCCTGGTAAAACAGCAGCCTCCATGAATTAGGGAAGCATTAGTGAAAAGCATTTTCTAAATACATCACAGAATGCATTCAGTACTAAGCAACTCGAATGTCACAAGAGTTCAAATGAAAATTTCTCTCCACAAAGCAAATACACAGATAACTCTGTGAGCTATATTGGATTCTAATTGTGACATATCCCCGGTGTGTGGTCTTCCTGCTTCTCCTGGCCTATTTTGTCCCTCACTCCACTCTCACCTCCGCCCCACCCCCCTCAGCTTCTAAGCTTAGCAGATTATTTCTCTTTCCGGTTTCTGGGAATGTGGCAATAGTCTACCTACTCAGGTCCTAGTTCCCTTGTTTATAAAAAAAAAAAAAAAAAAATTGCAGTAAAGCTGCTCACCAGCAGAGGGCAGCATAAATCTGCTGCCTTGCACATGCTCAGAGAGGCTTTGGGCAGCCCCTTTCTCCAAAGGCAGACTGAGGCCTCCTGGTGTCTCCTCACCTAGGCAGTCAGGGGTCATTGGCACAACATACAATTCTCTGTGTTGTGAAACCGGATCATATCTCCAGTTCATACTACTTGATCAAAACGAATGAAAGCCTCTCATCTATTGTTTCAGCAGGGCGTGGTTATGGATGTCATGTGGAGACCTCTAGGCTTACTCCTGGTTTCCTTGGAGAATCACAGACTTTCATTTTTGGCTCAGAGGTGGGTTTCTTGTTTATTTGTTTACTTTTTGTTTATTTGTTTACTCTGTGTGGGGGGAAAAGGCAAACAAATTCTTGGTAGAGAAATGGTTCAACTTGTGGCTGTGTGAACCAGCAAAACCTTTCTCTAACCTCCCTCAGAAGGATTTCTAGAGTCAAAAGGATCTTATTGGCTTTTATTGGAACTAGTAGCCATTCTTCCAACTAGTTTAGGTGGTGGCTTTCATAACCTGTCAGGTCTTCCAACTCAACTCTTTCTCCCCTGCAGGTTTGACTTTTTTCAGTAGGTGCCTTTCCCCTGAACTTTCATACCCTGTCCCATAGCATCTACTAAGACTGGAAATTTCTTTTCTGGACTATGAGCTTCACAAAGGCAAAGATATTGTCAATTTTTTTCCCACAGTTCTAGCCCTAGTGCATATTACAATGCCTGCACAAAATAGATGATGAAGAACTATATGTTGGATGAATGCATAAGCAGATTTACTTGTTTTATCACATTTAATCCTTACGATTTCTATTACCTTCCATTTAACAGATGTGAAAACCAAGGCTTAAGCAGTTACATACATTTCTCAAGATTACACAGCCATTATGTAATTCAGGAGGAGGCATATAAGTAGGGAAATAGCAAAGCACAGGGAACATTTGGAGACTAGTTATTGTTGACTTTGGTATTGTAAAAAGGTATGCACAATGGTGTAGTGGAAAGTAAGGCCTGAAATGGAGGCTGGAGTAAAAGTGAAGTAACAATAATAAAAGCAAATAACATTTACAGAGCATTTAGTACATGCCAACTCAACTCTAAACACTTAAATGCAAAAATATACATTTTTTTTTATATAGCTAATACATGGCAACAAAGTTTAAAGTAACAGAAGGGTGTACAGTGAAGGTAGGACTCCTTCCCTGCCTGTATTTTCATCTACCCGCTTTCTCCTCTCCTGAAGCAACCACTGCTGCTGCTGTTTTGTATATCCTGCTGCTGCTAAGTCACTTCAGTCGTGTCCGACTCTGTTCACCCCCATAGACGGCGGCCCACCAGGCTCCGCCATCCCTGGGATTCTCCAGGCAAGAATACTGGCGTGGGTTGCTATTTCCTTCTCCAATGCATGAAAGTGAAAGTGAAGTCAATCATGTCCGACTCTTCGCGACCCCGTGGACCGTAGCCTACCAGGCTCCTCTGTCCATGGGATTTTCCAGGCAAGAGTACTGGAGTGGGTTGCCATTGCCTTCTCCATATATCCTTCTAGACAGCCCTGTTCTATGTATATGGAAGCAAGCGCGCGCGCGCGCGCGCGCGTGTGTGTGTGTATGTGTATGTGTGTGTGAAAGTCACTCAGTCATGTCCGACTCTGTGACCCCATGGACTGTAGCCTGCCAGATTTCTCTGTCCATGGAATTCTCCAGGCAAGAATACTGGAATGGGTTGCCATTCCCTTCTCCAATATGGAAGCATATATATTTATAAATATATATATTATATACATATTTTCTTTTCTACACAATTGGTCATGTGCTAATATGCTATTCTACTCTTTTTTTTTTCATTTTTAATGTGTTAAAGATCAACTCATATTCTGGGACTGTCTCTTTCTTTTAAACTGCCTCCTTGTATTCCATTATATGGATGGAACTCTCTAACCAGTTCCTTCCCAATATACATTGAGGATGTTGCAAATCTTTTACTATTACAAACACCTATATTTAATATCCTTAGATATTTTGCTTTTAATTCACATGTGAGTATGTCTGTAAGCTAATTCTCGGAAAGAATTGATGCATTAAAGGGAATGTACATTTTAACTTTTCACAGATTTTGTAAAATTGCTCTCCAAAGAAATTACTCTACTTTATATTCTTACCCACAATGTATTATGAAGCTTTCTAGTCTTGGCCAATTTGATAGGCCAAAAATGGATTTTTACTGTTGTTTTAATTTGTAATTCCTATTTTAAGTAAAATGAGCATTACTTGATAATTTTAAATATAATCAAATTTTATTTCATAAAATATAATATTTAAATTAATTAAAATTTAGTTTAAATACTAGAAATACTATTGCTATGCTATGCTATGCTAAGTCACTTCAGTCGTGTCCAACTCTGTGTGACCCCATAGACGGCAGCCTACCAGGCTTCCCCGTCCCTGGGATTCTCTAGGCAAGAACACTGGAGTGGGTTGCCATTTCCTTCTCCAATGCATGAAAGTGAAAAGTGAAAGTGAAGTCGCTCAGTCATGTCCGACTCTTAGCGACCCCATGGACTGCAGCCTACCAGGCTCCTCTGTCCATGGGATTTTCCAGGCAAGAGTACTGGAGTGGGGTGCCATTGCCTTCTCCAAGAAATACTATTAAATGTTTTATAAAGATAAAATGATATATATATTATTATTATATATAGTTTTCCCATTTTTCTGTAATTGGGCTTATCTTCTATTTTGGTTCTATTTCTATGTTGGCTTTTTGCCTTTTGAAATCAATTTGTTTTAGCTCTTTATATGTTAGGGGAATTAACCCATTAGTATTATATGCCTTACAAACATTTATGTCATCATTTCTTCTGATATTGTCTGTGGCATTTTTGTTTTTATTTTTTTTAGATGTTTTATCTTAGAAAATTTCAAATGTATACAAAAATAGGATAGATTAATAAGTTTTTATGGGCTGGACACCCAGCATTATTGATGTATGCTGCTGCTGCTGCTAAATCACGTCAGTCGTGGTCTGACCCTGTACGACCCCATAGATGGAAGCCCACCAGGCTCCCCCGTCCCTGGGATTCTCCAGGCAAGAACACTGGAGTGGGTTGCCATTTCCTTCTCCAATGCATGAAAGTGAAAAGTGAAAGTGAAGTTGTTCAGTCGTGTCCAACTCTTAGCGACCCCACGGTCTGCAGCCTACCAGGCTCCTCCGTCCATGGGATTTCCCAGACAAGAGTACTGGAGTGGGGTGCCATTGATAGACAGACTGAATTCACTTACTACCAGCTCTTCCTGCATTACCACTGTCCCTCTGCTCTGCAGGATTATTTTTAAGTAAAGATATCATTTTATGTTATTTTTTTGGCTTTGATCATTTATTCCCGCAGTGACTTTAATTTTTGCGTAGACAAATTTATTAGTCTTTCACTTTATGGTTTCTGTTGTGTAGATCACCAACACAACAGGGGTTTTACCATCTAAGAAACCCCTGAGAATATATGTAGGTACAGCAAACTTTCAAGTGAGTGATATTTTACAGATGAGTGAGATTGAGCCACAGAGAAGTTTGGGCATTTTGCTAAGGGGATACAGCTTGTAAAGGGTAGGACTTGGAACCAAACCTTGGCAATCTAATCCAAGGCTGCCTCTTCTGACTATCACTCCATACCAAACCCTGGCAACCTAATCCAGGGCTACCTTTCCTGAGTATCACATCATACCCCCACCCACTGCAGCTGTAACAACCATGGTGAGCAAGGCTGAGGCCTAACGTCGTCGGCACTCAGGTTCATCCATGGCTGCTAAGTACTGCAATTGTACCCAAGTATTGACTGCCAACACATGAGCCTTCTAAAGCCGTGCACTTTGCCGGGGATGGGAGGCGTGAGGAGTCTGTCTTAGATTGACTTGAGAATTTCATGAAAGTTCCTGGAATCTCATCATAGGAAGCATGTATATTCACATAGATGGACACACACATGCATGCTCCAGGGATTTGCTTATCTTCATTCTGTCATCTTTGTAACAGGCTCTCAGTTATCATGAATTGGATTGGATATTTATCAGGGTTTTTTTGCCATTCAGTTCCCTGGAGAACAGTACAGTTTGATTATATTTGTATTTGTAGGCAGGTGAGGATGACCTATTTAATCAATACATCTAAGGCTAAGAGGTAAGCTATATTATTCAGGCTCAGTAACAAAGCTTATGTTAATTTAACCTGACATGGAGTATGTTAGGTTAATATGATTTGGATTACATGTATCATTTTTAGAAATTGATGTTTTTGTTGCTGGTTTCTCCTGACATTTTTGAACTATAATATGGAATGCAATACTTCTTCAACAAAGAAGGTAATTCTCACTAGTGAAGGTAATTAATGGTTATTTGATCATATTACAGCATAGAAAATGATGTTTTTGCTACACAATAGGTTTCCTAATTGGTGATCCAAGGATGACCATGTTCATTTTCTGCCGATAGAGATTTCCTACTGTGCATGGCATTATCTCTTAATACTGTGATAGCAGCAAATGATGGTCATAGCCAGTAAGAAAATTAATTTGCAATGTTTCAACAAGCATTATAAAAGATCTAATAATGCTAATTTAGATGTAGCCATCTAATTAGTTAATTAAATGGGACCTCGCTGCCAGTCTCCTGCGATGGAGCATACTGTGTTGTAGGTGTTTGCTAGAGCTGAACAATGCCAGGGAAGGTAAGTGTGTACGCACTGACCCCCAACTAGTACATGTGATGTTTATAGTTATGAAAGCACAAGCAGAAGCAATTGCTTTACTCAAAATCAAAACCGAACAACCACTTTTTAGAATAATTGTTACTTTGTTCCTATGTTAAAAGGAAAAAATTTTGCAGTCTTATCTGCTAGCTCTACAAATTCTTCTTTAAAAATGTGCTTAAGTTTTGTTTGATTTCTGAAGTTCAAAACACTCTCCCAAGTTTATTACCCCTTAGTTTTTCTTAAAATAATAAAAAAAATCACTGCCATCTGGTTGAAAATTCTCAGTGTCTTTATCTTTTAAACTACTTTTAGTTGCAGTACTTGTAGGTAATTTATAAAACTTGTATACATGTAGGCCATAAACAAAAAATGGGGTTTCTGATTTTAATTAGCTCATTGAGCTGGTGGTCTGGCATAGCTGGGAATTCAGCAGAGGTCCCAGTTACCTCTTCGCCTTTCAGCTTTTGTTATTTCACACTAATAGGTTTTTGTATTTTTAGTCTGTCTTCATGTGAGAAGTACCCTGTCCCTTCAGTGAGTTTAGCTGCTTTTTCCCGGGCCTTGCCAGATGTCCTAATTCTTTTTCTTTTTTTTTTTTTGACCTATGGGGGTTGCAGAGGGCAAGCATGGGGACGACCAGAACATCATGTATTTCTCATTTGAATGCAATATAATTGTTCAGAATATCTTTACTAATAAGGTAAAACACTCCTTTTTCATTAGCTTGAAATAAATAATTTTAAATGCATTTGTATTATAAAGTAGGAAATGGTTTCTTTCCTTAAAAAAAAAGGTGTATTGAATATGATTACAATAAAAGCTATCTGAATGAAAGTTCAGCAGTTTCTTAGAGTTTACAAAACAACAATAGATTTTCTTTCTGTCAATTCAGATTTTCATAGGTTGTCTGGTCTGGCCTTCTGCCACAGTGCACCATAATTCCTTATTTTAAAATATTAATTAACTGTTAAACATAGTCCTTTAGCTCTGGATACAGCACTGCCTATATGAAGGAAATAATATGAAGGAAATAACATGACTGAGGTAAAGAATGGTGTTTCTTGGAATAGGTATTGTTTGCCAAGCCGTATCCAAGAGCCCTACAGAAAGTAGAAAAAGACATTATAGAAGAGTGAGCAGACATTTTTACAAGGTCACTTCATTCAGACTGGAAAGTGGCCAGCACAATGTCATTATTTACAACAGGATCTGGGAACACTTGAGGAAATTACAGACCATTTAGTTTTGATTCCATTGTGGGGGGCAAAGTCTTAGGAAGTATTTTAGGAGATTAAATGGGGAACATTGAGAAAAGCACAGCTTGATTAAGGATAGCCAATGCAGTCTCTGGAATGAAAAAGTCATGCTTCAATAATTTCTTGACTTCTTTAAGGAAGTAAATGCCAAGAAAAGCAAATGAATGCCTCAAAATTCTGTATTCTTAATTTCCAGGAGTTGTTTGTTAAAAGTTTTGCTTGACAAATTAGCACACATAAAGTTCTTAAAATTGAAATGCAGAGATAAAGATTGTATATTAAATTGTTTCTGAAGTGAAAAAGAATCAGGCAGATATACCTCAGGATCGAGAGAATTTTACTGAAACAAAGACAATATAATAGCCTGTCAGTTTTACTGTATTTACCACCAACATCAGCATCATATTTTTATGCATTTAATATGCATTTGTGCAGCATTTTTCTGTAAGACAAGGCAAAAAAAAATGGAAATCCCTGAATTTCAGGAATATGCAGTCTAATAGAGGCAACATTAATTCAGGTAAATAGAAAACTAGGCAAATGTATAACGAAATTTATGAAGGTTCACTCTTACTAGTAGTGAGGAAAACACGTTGGTATTTAAAATTCAGGACATGTATTCATGCATCTCTTTGGGCAGAGGAGGCAAAATTGCCACTAAAAAATGTATCATTCAGTTCAGTTTGGTAGTTCAGTCATGTCCGATTCTTTGCAACTCCATGGACTGTAGCACGCCTGGCCTCCCTGTCCATCACCAATTCCCAGAGCTTGCTCAAACTCGTGTCCATCAAGTTGGTGATGCCATCCGGCCATCCCATCCTCTGTCGTCCCCTTTTCCTCCTGCCCCCAATCCCTCCCAGCATCAGAGTCTTTTCCAATGAGTCAACTCTTCACATGAGGTGGCCAAAGTATTGGAGTTTCAGCTTTAGCATCAGTCCTTCCAAAGAACACCCAGGACTGATATCCTTTAGAATGGACTGGTTGGATCTCCTTGCAGTCCAAGGGACTCTCAAGAGTCTTCTGTGTAGCTGGGTACAAATCTCTGGTTATTTGTATATTGATTGCTATGTGTTGAAGTAAACAGGTAGGTAAGCTCTTTTCTTTGGAACATAAAGAACCACTCACCCTCCTGACTTGTTCAACAAAATGCTTCTCACATCTGTCTTGACTTTTCTGGTCCCACTTTCCCACTTTGATTCAGGCCCTTATCCCTTCACTACCACACTTTTCCTCCCAATCATATTTTGGTATCTAAGGCTGCCCACTGTTACTGTTCTACACAAACCACCATCAAATTAATTTTCCTAATGTGGTGCTCTGTTTACAACACTTTGCTCAGAAGTCCTTCAGTGGCTCTCTCCTGCACTCCAGAGAGAATCCAGACCTAGGTCCTGCCATTCTGGACTCTTCACAACCTGAATCCAACGCATTAGTCTAGCCTTAAATCCCAGGACACTCCCATATCTGTGACTTTGCTTATGTACCTCTTACTAAAATACTTACCCCAGCATCTTCATATACCAAGATAGAAACCAACCCTCAGTGCCTGCCCAGCTCAACTCCAACTCTCCACCAACATTTTGTACATACTGCTTGGTATCATACATATCTGAGTATATGGCTGTATTCACCAGGATAGGTAATGTTAGCTGCTTATAGTATAATACAATGACCCAATCCTTTCTGTGTAGAGCTTTGCTTATTTTTAGGTACTTAATAACTTGTTTCATTATAAATATCTAGTAGTACTATTAATACTTAACATGTATTAACTGCTATGATTCAGATGCTGTTTTAATTCTTTATCTGCATCACCTCATTTTATCTTCTCAAGAACTCTCTGGAGTAGGTATTGTTATTGTCCCTATTAAAGGATGAGGAATTTGAGGTACAAAGAGCGATTTACCCAAAGTTATACATCTAGTAAGTTGGACTCAGGTAGCTTTACTCCTAATACCCTTAATGAATATACTGTGGCAGCTCCAAATGTTTTCTTAAGTCTTTTACAATCTATACGCTAAGTCACTTCAGTCG
Source organism: Tragelaphus eurycerus (assembly GCA_935064755.1). Taxonomy (NCBI): domain Eukaryota; kingdom Metazoa; phylum Chordata; class Mammalia; order Artiodactyla; family Bovidae; genus Tragelaphus; species Tragelaphus eurycerus. The sequence goes on from CAKXYN010000038.1 coordinate 13,230,079, forward strand.
TGTCCGATTCTATGCGACCCCGTAGACGGCAGCCCACCAGGCTCCCCTGTCCCTGGGATTCTCCAGGCAAGAACACTGGAGTGGGTTGCCATTTCCTTCTCCAATGCATGAAAGTGAAAAGTGAAAGTGAAGTTGTTCAGTCGTGTCCAACTCTTAGCGACCCCATGGACTGCAGCCTACCAGGCTCCTCCGTCCATGGGATTTTCCAAGCAAGAGTACTGGAGTGGGGTGCCATTGCCTTCTCCGTATTACAATCTATAAAGTACTTTTATTTATATGACGTTCATTTTGTTTTTACATTAACTTACCTCATGCAAAGAGTTGACTCGTTGGAAAAGACTCTGATGCTGGGAGGGATTGGGGGCAGGGGGAGAAGGGGACGACAGAGGATGAGACGGCTGGATGGCATCACTGACTTGATGGACGTGAGTCTGAGTGAACTCCGGGAGTTGGTGATGAACAGGGAGGCCTGGTGTGCTGCAATTCATGGGGTAACAAAGAGTTGGACACGACTGAGCAATTGAACTGAACTGAACTGAACTGAGTGAAGGTGGAATTATTATCCTCTCTTTCTAGATGTGGAAACTGAGGCAGGTCCAGAGTTATCTAATGAGTCACAGACTGAGGATTTAAGCACTAGAGACCTTTCCTCATTAGTACTGTAAGGATTCCTAGCCTTATGTCCACACAGTAAAACAAAGGCGAGCAGGTACCAATAACTGGAAATGTAGCTGGAGAGCTCTTCAAGATTAGTCTGTTAAACTAGTGCATTCCTGGTGCCAACTAACCATCTGGCAATGTGATCCAAGTAAGAAAACCGGAGAGTCATACCCACTGGGCTCCAGTCTTGCCTTTCTAATAATCTCCCCTGCCATATGCAAACTCGTGTTGGTTTGAAGGAGGAGTGTTTGATCCTCAGTTCTGGGGAATGCCTTTGTCTTAGATCTGGCGCCCCCCGGATAAGACAAAAAATTATCTGCAGGTATTTGGGAGATAATTCTGGGAAGGACTAGTGAGAGTGGGACTGGAAAGGAAAAGATGGCAATAAATTGTGTTATATCAAGGTCGTTGCTGGGCAAAGGTGGCTCCTGGATCCAGGAACACCTGGATCTTTGAGAAAAATATACACTTTTAGTTTATCTGAGAAAGTCTTTATTTTCCCTTCATTTTTGAAAGATAGCAGTGCTAGATATAGACTTCCTGGTTGATCTTTATTTATAACATTTTAGTACGTTACCTGTTTTATCCCACTGTCTTCTCACCTCCTTTGTTTCTGCTGAGAAATTAGCTAATAATGTTATTGAGGTTCCCTTATATCTGACTCATCTCTTTTATCTTGCTGCTTTCAAGATTTTCTCCTTGTCTTTGACTTTAAGCATTTTTGCTGGGCTGTATCTGTGGGTCTCTTTGAATTTATCCTATAATACTTGGAGTTTGTTGAGTTTCCTGGATGTGTAGGTTATTGTTTCTCAATACATTTGGGAAGTTTGCAGTCATTATGTTTTGAATTTTTTTATTCTCTCCACTCATTCTGATACTTCCATTACACTAGTGGTGTCCCACATCTTGGAGGTTCTGTTATTTTTCTTCATCCTTTTTTTCTGTCTGTTTTTCAGCTTCCATAATCTCTGTCAGTCTATCCTCAAGGTCACTAATTCTTTCTTCTGCCAATTTAAATCTTCTGAGCACCTTTAGTGAATGTTTTATTTTAGTTTTATAGTTTTTCAACCTCAGAATTTCCATTTGCTTCTTGTCTTTATAATTTCTCTTTCTTGCTATTTCACATTTGATATACATTGTCATCATACCTTCCTTTACTTCTTTAGTCCTTCTTTCCTTTAGTTCTGTCAACACGTATGTAATGGCTACTTTGAAATTTTTTTAAAAAAATCTGACATCTAGTTGCTTTTATAGTTTATGGTGCCTGCTTTTTTTCCTGAGTCATATATTCCCAAATCTCTGTATGCCTTATAATTTTTTGTTGGAAACTGTAACATTTAGATAATATTTTGCAGCATCTCTGGGTACTGTAGGTCCCCACTCCCACCACCCAGTGCTTGTTATTTGCTTATTTGTTTATGATAGGCTGGATTATTTTCATGAAGTCTGTTTTTATCCTAGGCTTCCCTGGTGACTCTGGTAAAGAATCTGTCCGCCAATGCAGGAGACTCAGGTTTGATCCCTGGGTTGGGAAAATCCCCTGGAGAAGAAAATGGCAACCCATTCCAGTATTCTTGCCTGGGGAAATCCCAAGCACAAAGGAGCCTGGTGGGCTACAGTCCATGGGTTCACAAAAGAGTCAGACATGGCATTGCACCTAAACAACAACGATTTTATCCCACAGTGTTAAGCTGCTGATGTTGTGCCTCAAGGAGGTACAACTTTGGGGACACTCAGAGTCACTCTTTCTCTGAGTACACACAGCTGTTAAACTCTACTAATTGCTGACTGATTATTATTTTCAATAATGCCCTGGGGAACTATTTCCTGTACAAATGTGTTAGTTGCTCAGTCATGTCTGACTCTTTGCAACCCCATGGACTGTAACCTGCCAGGCTCCTCTGTCCATGGACTTCTCCAGGCAAGAATACTGGAGTGGCTTGCCATTTCCTTTCCAGGGGATCTTCCTGACCCAGGGATTGAATCTGTGTCTCCTACATTGGCAGGTAGATTCTTTACCACTGAGCCTCCAGGGAAGTGAAAATGAATTTTGTCTCCTTTGAAGGAGTAGTATCTGATGTCAGTGTCTGATACTTGTTTTGACTCCAGGAGGGCTCCTTATAGCTGTTTTATACTCTTTTCTCTCCTGAAAACTGGCCAGCCTCAGTCTTGGCTGTATCTTCATTAGGTTTATAAATCAGATCTCCTACCAGTTGCCTTTTACTGCTGCTGCTGTTCATTCGCTTAGTCGTGTCTGACTCTTTGCGACCCCATGGACTGCAGCAGGCCAGCTTTCCTGTCCTTCACCGTCTCCCGGAGTTTGCTCAGACTCATGTCCATTGAGTTGGTGATGCCATCCAACCATCTCATCCCCTGTCACTCCCTTCTCCTCCTGCCCTCAATCTTTCTCAGCCTTTCACTACCTGTCTGCTATTCCTAAGAGTACCTTTAGGCTTAACTTTTTCATTTTCTGTTGCAAATGAAGCCTGTTCCTTTGAGAAGAGGTTAGGAGCTCTCTGGTTCATGGCCTGCCTCTTCCCCTAGGCAAATTCTCTGAGTCAGGGCACTGGAGTTGGGCATAGGTACAATGAGGTCTTCTTAACTTGCTTCTTCTGGGGAACTGGGGGAAAGGTTATCAGGGCCCTAGTATTTCCAGCATGCCAGTCGCAAGGTAGAGCTTCTCTGCTCTACAAATGAGGGTTGGGCAGAAGGGATCCCTCACCTCTTGACTGCACTGACTCAGGACTTAGCCTCAGCAATTAGCCTCCACAATAGGCAGATAAGGGCAGAGTGAAAATGCTGAAGTCCTACTAGTCTGAGGGCCTGGGAAAAAAGGAAGCCTTGTCATCTGGGCTGGAGTGGAGTCTCTGCATCACTCATTCGGGAAGAGTGCAGAAGGGTGTGTCTGGTCCAAATACCACAGACTTGCCTTTCTTTTTTTAAATTAATTAATTTTTTTATTAAAGTAAAATTGCTTTACAGAATTTTGCTGTTTTCTGTCAAACCTCAACATGAATCAGCCACAGGTATACATATATCCCCTCCCTTTTGAACCTCCCTCCCTTCTCCCTTCCCATCCCACCCCTCTAGGTTGATACAGAGCCCCTGTTTGAATTTCCTGAGCCATACAGCAAATTCTTGTTGGCGATTTCTTTTACATATGGTAATGTAAGTTTCCGTGTTACTCTTTGCATACCTCTCACCCTCTCCTCCCCTCTCCTCTAATTTTTTTTTAGCTTAAATTTTCTTTTTTTTAAAAAATTAATTTATTATTATTTGGGGCTGTGCTGAGCTTTGTTGCTGTCTGGGCTTTTCTCTAGTTGTGGCGAGTGGGGCCCACTCTCTAGTTGTGCTCAGGCTTCTCGTTGCAGTGGTTTCTCTTGCAGTTGGGCTTCAGTAGTTGTGGCACATGGCCTCAGTCATTGTGGCTTCCAGGTTCTAGGGCACAGGCTTAACAGTTGTGGCGCGTAGGCTTAGTTGCTCCATGGCATGTGGGATCTTGGATCCATCCCTGGATCAGGGATCGGACCTGGCTGTCCTGCGTTGGCAGACAGACTACTGAGCCACTAGGGAAGCCCCTAACCTAGATTTTCTTGAATAGATATATTTTTTTTTTTCTGTTTGCCATTTGCCGTTAGGATCATTTCCAGAGGTTTTAAATGGTCTATTTTGGTTTGTGTCTTTGCTGTTTGTGATTATAAACAGTATTGACCATTTCACTGGGGAACAAGTCAACAGAGCATCTCATGCTATCATACCAGAAATTAATCTCAGAAATCTTCAAAAATTTTAACTGAATTTTCAACTTCTTAACTAGCTGCATTGTTATATACAAATATGATGCATAGTTCATATACATTTCAGACTTTCTACCCATCAAAGTTGTTTTACATTATCCATAATTGCAACTTTCCTCAGGGCCCTTTGTACTACCTGTTCTTTCTGCCTAGAAAGAAAACCCTTTCCCCAGATATTTGTGTAATGTACTCCCTTTCCTCCTCCATATGATTGCTCAAGAATTATCTTTTTAGCAAGGCTCTCTTTCACCACCCTATTTAACATTGACTTCTCCATCCCCGATCTTATTTGCCTTTTGCATTATTATTATTTGGTCAGGGACTTCAACAAGAAAACCTGTTCTGTTCACTGCTGAATTCTTAGAACTTGAAGTGTCCTGAACATAGTAGGCACTAAAAATTTTTTGTTAAAATAATCTTCTTGGTACGTTACATGTGTTAAATCATCTAAAGTAGATCTAGGATCAATAATAATAATAACAACAACAACTAATAGCAATGCTTCCTACTCTTAAGATGTGGATACTGAGATACAGGGAAGTTGAATGCAGTCAGCTTATAGTAGAGACAGGATTTGAACCCAGGCTATTTGAACTCGACTATTAGATTAAATTTCCATTCTTCTCACTTCCAGATACTGGTTTGCTTTCCAGAGCATTAATTCAACTACTTTCACTTACCATGTTAAAAAGACATTTGTTGACACTAGTTAGGTTTATTAAAGTTCTATAATATTCACATTTTCATGATTAAATCTTAAAAATCAAATGCCTTCAGGTTTTTTTTAAAAAGTAACATTTCTAATAGGAGATAGAGAGAATTATTTCTTAAAGAAAAGAAATTTGGTTCCTCTCAAAGTATGGCCTATTTGCCCTGCTTATGGGCAACATGCTATGAATTAAATGAGGTATAATAGCTGTGAAATGTACAATTAGTGCACACTCTTAATTTCTAGGAATTATGGTAATGTAGCTGGGTGTTACATCAACCAATCTCAATGCAAATTATAAAAAAAAAAAAAAACCCCAATACTGAAAAGCATCCCTTTAAAGCCAAATTGCAGTAGAAATTTCATGATACATACTAGAATCATACTTAGTGAAATAGAGAAATAGCATATACTGGTATTACTGTCCTACCTAGCAGAAATAAAAATGATAAGATTATACTATGAACTACATAATAAGTATTATCACTGAGTATATATATTGGTGGTGAAATTAGGGCTGACTTCTAAGATTTTCTATATATTTGAAATAAATGTATCTTTTTTGGAGTCAGAAGAGGAGTGGTTAAATGTTAGAGAGCACTAGACAAGCTTGTGTTCATATGGAGAAACCTTAATTGCTAAACATGTAAATAAAGCTGTTTATCTCCATGTTATGGGTGTTTCTACATATGTAACTACTTTAACAACTTAGAGATTCATTTTATAAGGTACAATTATCATCTGTTACATCTGAAACTTATTACATAGAGAACTTAATGTTCCTGGATGACTATACCTTTCTTTCTTATGTAAAGACTTATGGTGATAGTTTTAGTCTTTACTACTAGAAGAGATGGCAGAGTAGAGTTTAGGAGCTTGGGCTCAGGCCACACAGCTCAGGTTCAAACCCCAGCTCTATCACTTAGTAGCTATGAGACAGTGTACAAGCTAATCATAACCTCTATAGTTCAGCCTCCTTATCCATAAATGGATAATAATGCCTAATAAATGTGATAATAACCCCTGTTTCATAGGGTTGTGCTGCTAAGTCACTTCAGTCATGCCCGACTCTGTGCGACCCCATAGACGGCAGCCCACCAGGCTCCCCTGTCCCTGGGATTCCCCAGACAAGAACACTGGAGTGGGTTGCCATTTCCTTCTCCAGTGCATGAAAGTGAAAAGTGAAAGTGAAGTCGCTCAGTCATGTCTGACTCTGAGCAACCCCATAGACTGCAGCCTACCAGGCTCCTCCATCCATGGGATTCTCCAGGCAAGAGTACTGGAGTGGGGTGCCATAGGGTTGTAGTACGGATTAAATGTGTCAAGCATTTTGAACTGTGCCCAGTTGTGTAAGTATTTGCTATCATGATTATTACCAAGCTGGAAGCTTCTTTATGGTAGCTTCTTGACCACTACCTTGTGCACATAGAAAAACATCAGTAAATGATTATAGAATGAATAATAGGATTAACTAATCTGAGGACTAAAATTGAAATGAGAACTACATGGTAACTAAATCAAAAGTTGGAAGATTTTGTGTATTATCAAGTGTAAAATTTCTGTCAATATTCTCTTTGGTTCTCTACTAAGAGCTCTGGGGAAGGGAACACTTCTAATTTTTTACTGTAAACTCTAGAAATTTTACTGAGGGCACACAAGTAAGCAACAAACTTAGAATGTATAATAGCCAGGACCCTGTATAAAAGTGTTACCAAACTCAGGTTTGGCTGCCTACTGCTCTAAAGCCAGTATATGAGAAACAAGTGTTGGTAGGAAAGGAAAAGTTGCATCATTCAGGAGACCAGGAACCTGGGGAGAAGGCGGACTCATGTCCAAAAGTCAACTCCCCACTGTTAGGGAGCAAGAGCTTTTACAGGGGAGTTTTAGGGATGTACAGGTGGACGGAGGGGGCTACATGGAGACAGCACAATCAGCTCTGACAATCATCTTGAAATTGGTCAACCAGTGATGTGACCTTGATTTTTTAAAGTACAGTTAATCATTAGTTCTAGGGATGATTTGTTCCTGTTTCTTAGAGTACAGTTCTTGGATTTGTGTGAGATCCAGCAGCTTATGTTGTAGCTACAATCTGGTCACCATATAGTTAACTTCTTCCACCTGGTGGGATTTTCAGTATCTTCAAAATAGCTCAAAATATCATCTGTAGCCCTTGAGGAGGCTCTAAAGGTTCTTGACTTTGTTTAATGGCTAAAATATTATTATTTTGTTATGTTTGACTGCTTTTCTTTGCTTCTGTGTTTTCTCACTTTTCTGATTAAATTTATTCTTTGGCTAAAGTTTTTCTACATAAAGCGGGCAGGTGGAAGACATTGGGGTGGGGGATTCTGTCCTGGGAAGGCCCCATAGAATCCTGCTCTGTTACAAAAATAATAGAACCCCAATTCTAAACATTTCATGTAAAAGGAAAAAGGGAGATGTAAGTGCTTATATAGCCATACCACAAGAAAAGAGGCACTGAAGCTGGCTTCAGGATACCTAGAATCAGATGGGTCAGTCTGTCTCCCCAGCTGTTCTTACATTCATTTTCTCTCTTGGTCACATACATCCCTTGCTCTTCGCCTCTTGTTTTTCTCTCTTCCATATTGGGTTCATTCTCTCCTGTTGCAGGCAGTTTCTGTGTAGGTAGGAGACATGACTGCCAGCAGTTTTAAGCTTACATCCTCAGGTCTTGTTAGAGTGTAGAGAAATCTTATCCAGTATCTCCCATTATAAAAAATGCTAGGGATGGCTTTCTGCATCTGCTTAGGTATTTTGCCCACCCCTGAATCAATCATCATGTCAGGAAGGAGGATTATGTATTGCAGGTACTGGTCTCCTTCTCTGGGCTATGTTATTTTCTTTTGCTTGTTTATTTGGATAGCTGGATTATTTTAGTAAAGTTTATATTCCTTTACAGTGTTAGCTTCTGATGTTGCTCTTCAAGCAGCATATCTCAGGGTATGTGCACAGTTACTCTCTCCATGATTACAATTGGCTATTAAAATCCACAAATGTCTAGGGGTGAAAGAGAACTGATTCCTCAAAAGCAAGTAGACAGGCAGCCAAGACAGACTGCTGTAGAAAAGCTAAGCATTGGCAACTATCTCAGTTTATATCCACTTTGTGAAATAACTTAAGGGCCTTAAAAGTCTCATTAAATTATGGAATGCAACACTAAGGTAGGACATAGATATTTAACTGAAAATATTCCAAAGCAGGATATCTCAGCTGTCAGTGAGGGTTAGATGAAGGATTAATATGATCATTTAGCTTCTTTCACTTCTTTAGTTTCAGTGATTAAAATAACAGTACCCTACTTGGAAAACAGAGCCCAGCAGTGTTTCCAAGATCACCTACTACCCCTAATTTTCTATTAAAAAGTAAAATATGCATTATTTTTCCATCAATGCAAAACAGAAAATTAGTGTGTTTAATTTTCTCTAGTTCTTCTGAATCTTCTTGGATTAGCCTGGGGGAGAAAAAAGTTTTGGAATAGTTGTTATGAGAAGATGGTAAAAATTGATGTATCAAAAGATTCTGAGCCACAGTGAAAGTCATTTGAAATTGGAGCACTTGAATTGGAGGCAATCCCAGACTTTTAACTCTTTCTTAAATTCATGATATTATAGTCACAGTACTAATTAATGTGTATATACATAATATTTCAATTTTCACCAGCTCTCTCTCTCTCTCATATATATATATAATGTTTAAATATTGTGTTGGTCCAAAAGTTAGTTCTGGTTCTTCGATAACATGTTTTGGAAAATGAACTTCTGGGCCAGCCCAGTATATACCAGAACTCTTTCCGCATAAAGGTTTAAATAATGTCCCTAGTACCTTGGATATTCAAACTCTGCTGCCAGGTACTGTGTGTTTATAGGTCAGTTTATAGATCCTATATAACTGAGAATTTCATGGCTTACAGAAGCTACCTTATGGTGACCTATTTACTAATTGGATAATAGCTGATGAATTTCCTAGTAAGACAGAAATATCTTTTATTTGCAATTTAGTATTTAATCTAAATGCTTGATTTTTACTTTAAATTCTCTCAACAATTAAAATCTCATAAAATTTTGGAAAGGAAAGCAATAGGATGGAAAGCAATCAGGAATTTCATATGAAATACATTTTTCTTTTTTATGACAAGTGTCTTAAAATCTGTGTCTTTAATTAAAACTGTACTTGAGCCAGCATTCCCACTACCAGGAATAAGCAAATTGTCATGGACTTAGAAAAAAAAATCTAGCCACAAGAGTGTGTGTTACAGTGTTGGTTTATACTAGCAAAAAAATTAGAAATAAGCTAAATCTACAATCATAGTAAATTTAAAAATAAAGTGTGGTATATCATGAACTAGAATATTATGTAATCAGTAAAAATTATCTTGTGGAAGAACATATAATAATATAAAAAGATATTCTAAATATATCATATGGTTTGCTTTAAATGATATTTACAAAATAGTACAATCCCATTATTTAAAATGTACATATATACTGTATATGTATGTAAGTGAAGAATGGAGAAGATACATGATACACACCAAAATATTAGTAATTTTATCTAAGTCTGTGTAGTAGAATTATGGATCACTTTCTTTGTGTATCTTTTAAGCCTTTCCTAAATTTTCTATTATAAACACTATATTTATGTAAAACAAAGAAATTCATTGGGGCTGCGTTGAGTCCTATAAGAAAACAACTGTCAATGAGCAGATTACTTGTGCTCCTTGTAGTGATTTCTGGGTGACATTATTTAACAATTTTGTCCTGGACTGTATCAAATTGATGGACATATCTGATCTAAATGAAAATTAGCAGACATTTTCAGAAGAGCCTTGAGGGACATTGTTTTTGTGAATAGATGGTTAGCACTTTGGGGACAGACTCTGTGTCGTCTTTTCTATTGTAGATTCCACTGCTGGGCTTACCAAAGCTTTGCCCACACCAGTGCTCAGGTGTTGATTGAGTCAATGTTGAGTGAACAGTTAAACTCCTTGAAGGCCTGCCTAACTGCCAACAGTGCACTGGTAGGGTCTGCTATGAGATATACACAAACTGTAACCTGCCACAGTGAGAACCCAGAGCTGATTTAGGGGATTATAATTAAGGACACTGTCTTTGCTTTGTTAGCTCTGAATTAGATTTAAAGTAAACAGTGTTGATTCCAGAGTGGAATGCATATAAAGAGTTCACATTTGTCGTATCTTACTTGGTATTTTGTAATAAGATTTTAATAGGTCCTCCATTTCAATCTGATTTGCTATGATCCTGTGGGACAACAAAAGTCTGGATAAACTGAATCTCCTAGAAGACTGGAACGGTGCTGGACGATTGTGATGATTTTAAAGTGACATCCCTTTTGCCTATATTATTGTCCAATTATATGTCAACTGTGGACATATTTTCTTAATTAAATTCACTTTTTATCTGTTGGATATGTGCAGGAGTCCTTGTCTTCAGGCATGCTTTTGCTCTCTCCATCACGTCAGTAATTTGAACCATCCACACAAATTCAGGGAAAGTCCTGTGAACATAGCAAGTCCTTATCCAAGTCCAGTGTATTTTGTTCACCTAGTTTACTGCCTTACCATCTGCCCTTCACTTCTGGAGGACTTGCAATAAAGCAGGAGCCCAAGTAAATGCAGATACCCCACTGCTATCTATTTAACTTTCATTAAGTGAGTTGGTGCAGTGCTCTGGCGCCTTCTCAAAACCAGTCCATCATCTAAGAGTATTTACATAAGACTCTTTGCATTATATTCCGACCTCTGCAACATTAGTATTAACTACTGACATCTGCCAAGTCTGACTGGTAAGTGCTTTACAGTATCAATTCATCCCAAGCAAAAAGCATTTCTGAGTGCAGCAGTGCTCTTGTTAATGCCAATAAGAAGTATCGAGGCTCATATGACACCTAGCAGAAATTAGTACCCACATTCAAAGGAAAGTCTTTGTTATTTCCAGAGTATTATGTGGACTTTATTGAGATGACTGCATCTGACACCTGCTGTAATATAAAATGCAGCTATAATTAGCCAACTGATGCGCACTGCAGTTTAGGTCGAATCCCTTGTGTGGGAATTATGCTTTAAAATATTCAGAACTCCAAGTGGCTCTCATTACATTTAATTTTAACTTAGAATTAGGTGGTCTAGAAAAAAAATTTAGGATTGTAATAGCCCCCTGCTGAATGCCACACAGCAACGTGAAAACCCATAGGGTTTTTTTTCCTCCTCTAAATTAAAAAAAAAAGAAAAAAAAATGAGAACAGCAGACTACACTAGAGCCTTCAATGGAAGTCTGGCTTTGCTTAATTGTACTTTTTGCACTCATCAGTCCCTCCTCTTCAGAGCAAGCTACAAAAATTGCCTGAATAGCCAAAGAAAAGTTTCCCACAGTCACTGGCCACAGAAAAACACTATTGTCCTTCCTCACAGTTTGATGGACAACATTTCTATAAATGGGTAGCCAGGCTGTCAATGGTACCCTGGCTGAAAAGGCAAAAGAAGAGAACAGATTCTGCCAATATCTGACAAAGCATTTTAACACATAATCAGGCATTCACTAGTCAGGCAGCTGCCCCTGGGACCTTCATCACACAGGTGCCTTTAAGCCATTTCCTATTCATAGATAAAGGAAACAAGAAGGAGATACCTGGGAAAGGAGCAGTCTATTATGGCTTGCCAAATGTCCATCTTCTGGGCTGTGTGTGTAAAAGTAGAAAGAAGAAAAAGGAAACTGTAGTTCCAACTAAAAAATATAAAACAGCGGAACATTTACAAAATCTATCATTGAAGCTGTGGTGTTTTTTCTCCCTTTCCTCTTCTCTTGACTTTTTTTTTCAGGGTGGGGGAGGTGTAGATTTTTCTGTTTGTTTGTATGACATAGCAGCACTCATGTCTAATTACAAAGGTCTTTTTTCATCACTCACTTATTAAATGTTTGCCCCAAAGCCCCTTCACACATCAATGCTGAAATACTTACCTGGTACAGTAGTCACAAAGAATTTACTTTATCACCTTAAGCATTTTTTTTTTTTACACAGACACACACACACATTCCATTTTAAGTTCTGTGATCAATAATGCAAAAATGGTTTTTAGCTATATGATTTTCCAGTAAGGCAGAAACTCTGGACCAACTCCTGAGAAACCACCAAGATAAATAGTTCAAGAGAATGATTACCATTGCTCATTTTTTCATAACTGCTTCAACTAACAACATTAACTCCACACTGTGCTGATCTATCCAGTTAGAGGAAATATCAGACCTCAATACTCCATTAAGTCAGTGGTCCTGTTATCATATATACAGAATATTTTCAAATTAAATTAAATTGAAATTTAGCAAGACATTTTAAATTAAAAATTTGTGATTACTGCCTTGTTAAATAAGAATTTCTATTTTATTTCCTCATTTTCACTTCCATATTCTCACATCTATACTCAAAGTATGGAGCAGCTATGATGAAAAAACTAGGAATACAACTTAACAAAGTAATTAAATCTTCAGGGACTTTAGATTGACTAAATATGGGCCTTGGGAATACAGTTGGAAGATGGACACAGTGATGACCATAACTTTTCCACTGAAAGTCCAGGTACTATAAAACTCCTGGGAAACAACAAAATCTGTAAACTAAATGCTTTGAGTTAAAGTACTAATTTTTCAACTAATTTCTTGAGTGCTACTTATTATATTTGCTGCTTCTTCTTAAATAGAGTGCATTGCGCACCACAGACAGTTTGGGGAAGTAGTTACTGTTTATAGTTTTTACCCTTAGGGTAGTAAGAGAGAACTTCTACTAAGTGGAATAAAACCAACCAAGGATAATGAACACTTTAGAAATATAACACTGCAATCTCTGAGTTAACATTTATTTTCTTATTTCTTTTTTTAATTTCTAGAATACAACTAAAATTATAAGGTTGACTTTAGTTAATAGTTAATGTGGTTATTAGTTTTATAATCCTTACCAATGTAAAGACAAGCTTTCCTTAAATTTAATTCAATTCAGTATTTAGTAACTGCTTATATGCAATCATTGCCATTATATCTATCCTGCCTATTATATGCTAGGGATGTTATAAGTGTTTTATTATTTAATCTTCATAACAATTCTCTGAGGCAGACACGGTCATCTTCACCATTGAGGCTGCAGGATACAACAGTTTAACCTTCTGTGTTTCTCTACTAAGTTGTAGAGCTTGAATTGGAACACAGATCTGTCTCCTTCTAAAGAGCATGCTTTTTCTATGAAGCCCTGCCCTTGCGTGCTAAGTCATTTCAGTTGTGTCTCGACTCTTTGCAATCCTATGTACTGAAACCCTGGTTCATGTTTTAACTAATAGAACATGATATTTTTTACTTAGTCATGATTTGAGAACACAATATGTTCTTTTATTAGCATATATATATTTGTATTTTATTATACATGTACATGTTTAATCATTCTAAGTTAAATCAACTCCTTGTCTTCAGGTAGAATCACCAAAACTTTTCAGATAGTTGAATTAGAATATTATTTGTTGTTTTACCTAGGGAAAGAATTTCCATCAATAACCAAATTTATACTTGAAAAATTGAACCAAAGACTGCTTTTACCTCAGTCACAGTCTATCTCCTTAACCACATAGAAATGCCTTAAAGGTCTAAGAGAAATTCTGTGGGTTGTCAGCTTCCTCAAGATGTTTTTGTGACAAAACATAACCTCTTAGGAATTTCTTCTTTAGGCATATCCTAAAAATTCCAACAACTTAAAGCACTTTTATTCTTTGGTTTAAACCACCTGATGCTACCCATCAGGTCAAATATAAACGTTTTAGCTAGATGTTCAAGTTCATACAAAACCAATCCCAACACCTAATCCCACCCTTCATTCCAGCTGAGCAAATCTCATCTCTACTTCTTTCCTCTTTCTCTTGCCTGGCCTGTTTGCTTTGTTGCTTTGTTTCTTACTAAAAACACCCTTTTTCCTTCTTTCTATCAATCTAAACCTAATATTCCATGTCCATCTAATGTTAGATATTCTCTAAGGAAATTTTCTCAGCTCACTCCACTCAACTTTCAATTAATTTAATCTTTAAATTAATTTGATCTTTAAATTAATTTCATTACATTATTATGTGGCCTGTCACCATTTGCTTGAGTGATATGATAGAATACTTAATCCTCCATTTGTTTCATGGACACTAGACCTATAATTTTTTCCTTTTTCCACCAAATGATAACCTCCTTGTGGGCAAAAGAAGACTATAAATCCATAGACAAATGAATGAAGAGTAAAACAGCTTATCCTAATGCTCCATATAATATTCTCTCACATTTAGTCTTCATATAAAGTTGTCACCCATTGATATCCCTTCTAGTTGTACAGCTGAGAAAGGAATCCACCCTCCAATCTGGCTTGAACAGAGAAGGAGTTAGAAGAGTTGCCATCTCCAATCTTTTATAGGTATCTGTAGAACTACTGAATGTGCTAAATATTTTTGGTTTTTCTCCTTCTGAGCATGTGAGAGGACTACCCATGACCCTATTTGAAGTTAGTATGGCCATGTGGTTTGCTTTTGTCAACAAATGTGATTAGAAGCGACAAATATCACATATAGGGAGAAGCTTCAATAGCTTGTGCTATTTTCCATTTTACTTTTTCTGCAGTGATTGTCAAAAAATGGAGGTAGAGCCCTTCCCTCAGCCGGGGTCTCTAAATGAAGATAATATATAGCAGTCTCCAGCCAACTCATGCAACAAGAGACTAAACACACTTGTCTTGTTTTAAACAACTAGGTTTTATTATTGCAGCATAGCTTACTCTACGCTCCCTGATGTAACAGCTTACTAAAGTCAAGATGCAGCTCAGAATGTCATGATGAGAATAAGACTGAAAGAACAGAATGAGTGTCTAAATTAAAGCATCTACAAACAGGAACCAGAAGTATGTAAGATTAGTCATTTCTTAAACTGATGGGTGAAGAATCAAACTCAATAGATCCTTAAACATCTTGTTGTTGAGTTGTTTACAATTTCTTTCCTTTCTCCTTTTTGGTATCCATTTTGCCTTTGAACACTGCACATAATTTTGAAATCATTGACTCCACTAAAATCTTAATCACCACAAACTTCAGTGATAGATTTCTATAACTTTTATGTATATAATTATTCTGATTGAATATTAAAATATCATTAGTGTCCTTGTAGGTCTAGCTACAAAATGATATGCATATTTTGGCATTATTTTGCTGTTGTCCAGAGAGTCAAAATAAGAAATCATAGATCTGGCTTTACTAATTGACTTAAGAGTAGTTTTCTCCTAGTTATGGCATAAATACACATTTAAAAATATTTATTGTTTTCTTATGTTTGTTTCAAAAAAGGAAAATATATAAAAAGTCTCAAATATGAAGTATGAGAAGATATTGAGTCTAACTATTTTGTTTTTACTTTTATTCTTTTTTATATACCAATATACTGACAGATACATTCTCCTATGAATACATTCTTCACCACACATAAGTACTGTATAGTTATGAATAATGAAATGATTAAAAAGTATAATGAAAGAACAGTACAACTGTTTTTTATTTCTCATTCTTGAGGATTCATTGCAATATTTCCTGCTCCATATTAAGTTTGAGAGCTTCTGAGAAGTATTCTTAGAATTCTGATCTTTTGGAAAGAATAATGATTCAATTAGAGTTTTTTTAATCATGATGATTACTTTATGATAATGATCTTATATGGCTAAGATGTTACACTTATATTGCACTTAGATGCAGCCTTTCATTTTAGCAAGTTCTAAGAACCATCCATGATTTTATTATGTACCCAAATTTTACAAATTTTTAATCTAAGAATCTCTTCTTTCTCTGTTGAAATAAGAATGCTATTTGATAGAGTACAGTGATAACCAGTACCAGCTGAAAAACATACAAACTGAAAAATAGAACTATTTACAAGCAAAGCAGAAATCCCCATTTGTAGTCTAAGTAATCCACTTTAGAATGATCTCAGAAACCAGTGTTTGAGAGGTAGTTGGCAATTCCCTTGATGTTTCATTGGAGAAATCAAGACTTTAATAACACGTATAGCATTAAGGCATTAGTTTCCTCCTATAATAGAGGAAGAGAACCAAGGCTATGTTCTAACATCACTGTTTCTAACAATATCCTGCTAGCTAAAGATTGAAGCTAGCCAAATTGTTTATTCATTTGAGTAGCAAGACATGAATCAGATCAGATCAGTCGCTCAGTCATGTCCGACTCTTTGCGATCCCATGAATCGCAGCACACCAGGCCTCCCTGTCTATCACCAACTCCCAGAGTTCACTGAGACTCATGTCCATCGAGTCAGTGATGCCATCCAGCCATCTCATCCTCTGTCATCCCCTTCTCCTCCTGCCCCCAATCCCTCCCAGCATCAGAGTCTTCTCCAATGAGTCAACTCTTCGCATGAGGTGGCCAAAATACTGGAGTTTCAGCTTTAGCATCATTCCTTTCAAAGAAATCCCAGGGCTGATCTCCTTCAGGATGGACTGGTTGGATCTCCTTGCAGTCCAAGGGACTCTCAAGAGTCTTCTCCAACACCACAGTTCAAAAGCATCAATTCTTCGGTGCTCAGCCTTCTTCACAGTCCAACTCTCACATCCATACATGACCACAGGAAAAACCATAGCCTTGACTAGGTGAATCTTTGTTGGCAAAGGAATGTCTCTGCTTTTGAATATGCTATCTAGGTTGGTCATAACTTTCCTTCCAAGGAGTAAGCATCTTTTAATTTCATGGCTGCAGTCACCATCTGTAGTGATTTTAGAGCCAAGAAAAATAAAGTCTGACACTGTTTCCACTGTTTCCCCATCTATTTCCCATGAAGTGATGGGACCGGATGCCATGATCTTCATTTTCTGAATGTTGAGCTTTAAGTCAACTTTTTTACTTTCCACTTTCACTTTCATCAAGAGGCTTTTTAGTTCCTCTTCACTTTCTGCCAGAAGGGTGGTGTCATCTGCATATCTGAGGTTATTGACATTTCTCCCGGCAATCTTGATTCCAGCTTGTGTTTCTTCCAGTCCAGCATTTCTCATGATGTACTCTGTGTATAAGTTAAATAAACAGGGTGACAATATACAGCCTTGATGTACTCCTTTTCCTATTTGGAACCAGTCTGTTGTTCCATGTCCAGTTCTAACTGTTGCTTCCTGATCTGCATACAAATTTCTCAAGAGGCAGATCAGGTGGTCTGGTATTCCCATCTCTTTCAGAATTGTCCACAGTTCATTGTGATCCACACAGTCAAAGGCTTTGGCATAGTCAATAAAGCAGAAATAGATGCTTTTCTGGAACTCTCTTGCTTTTGCCATGATCCAACGGATGTTGGCAATTTGATCTCTGGTTCCTCTGCCTTTTCTAAAACCAGCTTGAACATCAGGAAGTTCATGGTTCACATATTGCTGAAGCCTGGCTTGGAGAATATTGAGCATTACTTTACTAGCGTGTGAGATGACTGCAATTGTGTGGTAGTTTGAGCATTCTTTGGCATTGCCTTTCTTTGGGATTGGAATGAAAACTGACCTTTTCCAGTCCTGTGGCACTGCTGAGTTTTCCAAATTTGCTGGCATGTTGAGTGCAGCACTTTCACAGCATCATCTTTCAGGATTTGGAATAGCTCAATTGGAATTCCATCACCTCCACTAGCTTTGTTCATAGTGATGCTTTCTAAGGCCCACTTGACTTCACATTCCAGGATGTCTGGCTCTAGGTCAGTGATCACACCATCATGATTATCTGGGTCGTGAAGCTCTTTTTTGTACAGTTCTTCAGTGTATTCTTGCCACCTCTTCTTAATATCTTCTGCTTCTGTTAGGTCCATACCATTTCTGTCCTTTATCGAGCCCATCTTTGCATGAAATGTTCCTTTGGTATCTCTGATTTTCTTGAAGAGATCCCTAGTCTTTCCCATTCTGTTGTTTTCCTCTATTTCTTTGCATTGATCACTGAAGAAGGCTTTCTTATCTCTTCTTGCTATTCTTTGGAACTCTGCATTCAGATGCTTATATCTTTCCTTTTCTCCTTTGCTTTTCGCTTCTCTTCTTTTCACAGCTATTTGTAAGGCCTCCCCAGACAGCCATTTTGCTTTTTTGCATTTCTTTTCCATGGGGATGGTCTTGATCCCTGTCTCCTGTACAATGTCACGAACCTCCATCCATAGTTCATCAGGCACTCTATCAGATCTAGGCCCTTAAATCTATTTCTCACTTCCACTGTGTAATCGTAAGGGATTTGATTTAGGTCATACCTGAATGGTCTAGTTGTTTTCCCTACTTTCTTCAATTTCAGTCTGAATTTGGCAATAAGGAGTTCATGGTCTGAGCCACAGTCAGCTCCTGTTCTTGTTTTTGCTGACTGTATAGAGCTTCTCCATCTTTGGCTGGAAAGAATATAATCAATCTGATTTCAGTGTTGACCATCTGGTGAAATGAATTGTTTGTTAGAGTGATTATAGAAAAAAAAGTTCATTTTGTAAAACGATAACTTTAACCATTTTACTCCTTTTGCCACCATGGCATTGCACAGAACTGGAGGGAGGGGGCAGGTTAGGATGTATGTCATAGGGTCAGCACTGGCAATTCTGACTCGTTCAAGGAAGCTATCAGTTAACAGGCCAGTGGGAAAAAAATGAGTCTTAAGCTGAGTCTTGAAAAATAAGCGAGGTTTCAGTTGGTATAGATAAGACTAGTCAAATAGACAAAATGAATGCAAGGGAGCAATATGGGTGGCAAGAAACTGAATATACTGTAGTAAGTGCAGACCACTTCTTTAAGTATGAATATAGGATGTCTGAGGTCAGCAGTGTCAGAATTTTAGCATTTGTTAATGATGCTGATGAAGGTTTCAGCAGGGAGAGGTGTATTTAAGTATAGTGAAGTTGTCCCCCTTTGAGAGTTGAATCAAATTCACAGAGGAAGCAGAAAGGAATGGTATGAGGAGTTTAGACTTGGAAATAAAAAAGTACCTTTCCCTTTGAAATAGGAATCATCCTTCTTTTGTTGTTGTTGTCCAGTCACTGTTGTGTCCAACTCTTTGCAGCTCCATGGACTGCTGGACACCAGGCTCCTCTGTCTAAGAAAGAATTCCTAGGGTCATAATATCTTATCTGTATTTCCCCTCTCTTCTTGAATGGTATTTTCTTTAGGAAATACATCCTATAGTATCTTAGCCTTTAGACCTATCTTTCCATCAATATGTACATTCATTTAGACATTTTCTGAGCACCTACTATGTGTTGAGAACTGTGCTGGGCATGGTGCATACAAAGATCAGTGAGCTACATCATTTTTGGCATACAATTGCCCAAGCACAGTGCCTGGCACGTGGTTGATACTCAATAAAATTTTGCTGCTTTAAGGTGGGAATAAGGAAAAACGAGAAAGCACAATCGATTATCTGTAAATTTCTCAGTAAAGTAGGATGGTTATTATCTGGTGAAAATGGAATGGATAAGCAGTGAATGAGATGTGCGAGCAGAGAGATGCGAAGCACCTGCTAAGGGAAGTGTGCTGGGGAATAAATGGGAGATCAATATCAAGACTGTCAAGCAGCAATGAGAAGCCAGTTGGAGTAGCATGGATTGATTTTGCAGTGGGCCAGGGGTATACATAGTGGTATGACTTTCTCCAAGAACACTATTTTAACAAAATTCTCTGTAGTATAGGAGAAGACTCAGGGAAATACACAGGGGTAGGGTGGTGACTGTCAGTGAGGACTGGCATGGCATAAAGATAGGAGTGTAAGGAATGCAGAGTCGAGTCTCTCATTTTGCTAAAGGCAGGCCCCCTCTCTTCCACACAACTTGATTTGGGATCACATGATATTTCCCTCATATTCTTAAACCATAAACAATTGCTTTATTCTAAACTGACTACTCGGGGAAGGCAATGGCACCCCACCCCAGTACTCTTGCCTGGAAAATCCCATGGATGGAGGAGCCTGGTGGGCTGCAGTCCATGGGGTTGCTAAGAGTCGGACACGACTGAGTGACTTCACTTTCACTTTTCACTTTCATGCATTGGAGGAGGAAATGGCAACCCACTCCAGTGTTCTTGCCTGGAGAATCCCAGGAACGGGGGAGCCTGGTGGGCTGCTGTCTATGGGATCGCGCAGAGTCGGACACGACTGAAGCGACTTAGCAGCAGCAGCAAACTGACTACTATAAAATTTCCCTCCAACATGACTTCTGAAATAGTTGTACCATCAGTAAACCTGTTTTAGAATTGTTTTATTTGTATCAGAATGTCCATAGATGTATCCTCTTATGATAGATTCCTATAGTAAAGTTTCGTAAAACTGTGAATGAAATTGAATGCAAGATGTTTTGAAATTAATATTAAATAAAAATATTTACCTTTCCATTGTGAGATTTTGGAAATCCTGTAAAATAAATCCTATAAATCCTTGTTTTGAATAAATAGGAGACCCTTTCAGAGGACATTAAATCTGTTCAAATTAAAGAACAGCCTCTACTGATTTAGCTGCTATCATGTTCATTTATGCTGCTCGTCATCTAGTCAAATTTATGTATTCCATGTGTCTGAATCAAGCTTCTCTGGTAGCTCAGCTGGTAAAGAATCTGCTTGCAATGCAGGAGACCCTGGTGCAATTCCTGGGTCAGGAAGATCTCCTGGAGGAGGGCATGGCAACCTACTCCAGTATTCTTGCCTGGAGAATCCCCCTGGATAGAGGAGCCTGGCGGGCTACAGTCCACGGGGTCGCAAAGAGTCAGACATGACTGAGCAACTAAGTACAGCATATATATGTGTCCGGATATTTGAAGTGACTCTAAGAAAATATGACAAAATGGTATTCATTAACTTATTAAAAAATATGATTGAATACCTCACTGTTCCAAAGCCCATGGCAGAATCAATATCTTTTATTTTAAGCCAATTTTCTGACACCAGGATTTTCCTCAGTTTAGATGGGTTCCTAGTCTTTGATGGAAAGAAGTTGACTGACTCTGCTTGTTCTCAATTCCTGTTTTAAGGAAGCCAGATTGGTGGTTAATATAAACTGTTATGTAGTAGCCAAGAAAATAACATTCAGAAGGATAAGAACTCATGAAATTCTTCAAGTATAGGGAGTATCTTTTCCATTGGGAACTCTCAAATTCTCAGAATAGGACTGGACTCATACCAGACACTCAAATATGTGTATGACTGGGCTCCATGCAACCCAAGGAGTCTGTATCTGGTTTGTTCTCACTTACATCTCCATTATCTACCAAAGTATCAGACATACAATTGGTGTTGAGAAGGAAGGAAGCCAGGAGGTCCAGGAATCAGTTCAGTCACTCAGTTGTGTCCGACTCTTTGCGACTCCATGGACTGCAGATGCCAGGCTTCCCTGTCCATCACCAACTCCAGGAGTTTGCTCAAACTTATGTCCATTGAGTCAGTGATGCCATCCACCCATCTCAGAAATGGTCCAGAGATGGTTACTTTCAATTCTAAGTAATATCATTCTCTTAGGCAGTATCTTAATGGATCAGGCACTGAACAAAACATCTGCACTTTAACAACTATCTTAATAATAGCGCATGTTATTAAACACCAAAGAACTTTTGGAACTACTCACATTAAAAAAAATTTAGAAAATTGCATTCAAATTATAGGCAATCTACATAGGAAATCACTTGCAGTTAATGTGTTGCTTAATAGGGATATGTTTCTTCATGTAAATTTTGGTATTTTCTTTGCCCGTGATTTAACTAACTCACCATTTAAAGAAACCTGTTGTAAAACTGTATTTTAAATCTCAATAGTTTTAGCTTTATGTGTGTGGTGGCGGGGGGGGGGGGGGGGGGGGGGGCGGGTGGTGGTGGTGAATGATGCTGCTTCTGGGGTATGCTAAGTCACTTCAGTCGTGTCCAACTCTGTGCGACCCCATAGACAGCAGCCCACCAGGCTCCCCCGTCCCTGGGATTCTCCAGGCAAGAACATTGGAGTGGGTTGCCATTTCCTTTTCCAATGCATGAAAGCGAAAGATGAAAGTGAAGTCGCTCAGTCATATCTGACTTAGCAACCCCATGAACTGCAGCCTACCAGGCTCCTCCATCCATGGGATTTTCCAGGCAAGAGTACTGGAGTGGGGTGCCATTGCCTTCTCCGTCTGGGATATAAGAAGAGGAAATAAAACCAGGTTAAAGAGTTTCGTTTATTATCATCACTGTAATAGTTCAAAGCAAAACTAAGAAGATAATACCATTTTTATTATCTTCAGGGAAATTTTCCAAGTGTTTTAGAACCCCATCTGTATTGACAAATATAAATTAGATGAAATTGACCGAAAAGAGAGCTCTCTAAATGAGAGTTCAAAAGATGAATTATATGACCCTTCACTTATTGATAATAACAATAATTTACCTTACTACTTTATAGTTTACAACTTACTTTCACATACTTTGTCTCAATTGATTTGAGCAACTTGTAAGTTAAGTCATGCAGCTAACACTAGCCCATTGATTTTTTTCTATTTCCTTGATTATTCAAGCAATTCATAGTCATTGTAGATAATTTAAATACAGGAAAATACATAGAAAAGATCACTCTCAACCAATCATAGTCAATATTTTGGTGAATTTCCTTTCAGTCTTTTTTTTCTATGTGCTATTCCAGTATTTAAGCTAACACTTCATGCTGCTGCTGCTCTTAAGTTGCTTCAGTCGTTTCTGACTCTGTGTGACCAGACAGCAGCCCACCAAGCTCCCCGGTCCCTGGGATTCTCCAGGCAAGAACACTGGAGTGGGTTGCCATTTCCTTCTCCAACACATGAAAGTGAAGTCACCCAGTCGTGTCCGACTCTTAATGACTAGTTTATTATTCCATTGTTTTCTTTTGACATTGTAACAACCATTTCCCATTTCTTCTGAGTCTTTAAATATCATTTGAACAACTGCATAATTCTAATTTTTAAACATGTATACATAAAAATATTTTGATATCTTTATGCTAAAAACATTTTTTGTGTGTTTCAGGGTACTTTCTCAGGGCAGATTACAAGATTACATTTATCAAATACTAGAATCAGGCACAGGATCAGAAGGGGTTTGATTTGATGTAGCTAATCTTACTGCCTTTGAGAACAATTCTAATTTTACAGTCCTTAAAAATCTATAGAAAGTTTTCTTTGCATCTTTTTAAAATGTTAGAGACAGAAGCCCTCAAATCACTCTTTTCATTATGTTCTCTGATGAAGAAAAAAAAATCTAAGTTGTTATATTAATAGAATGAGGTATTTAAAGAATATTATTAATTTTGAGTATCATTTCCTTTAAAAAGTTGAAGATGTT
Organism: Tragelaphus eurycerus; assembly: GCA_935064755.1. NCBI lineage: Eukaryota > Metazoa > Chordata > Mammalia > Artiodactyla > Bovidae > Tragelaphus > Tragelaphus eurycerus. The sequence goes on from CAKXYN010000038.1 coordinate 13,253,592, forward strand.
AATAATAACAGCCAACTTTACTGAGAACTCACTATGTACATGGCACAGTGTTGTAGCATTTTACATACACTCATTCAATATAAGATAATTGCATGATTGAGAAAAAAGGAAGGTAATTCATTTCAACTAGGCATGAGAAAACAGTTTATTAACATGGTAAGTAGGTTTAGGTTTCTCTTAAATAAATGTAGAATATAAGAAAAGCTGCTGCTAGTCAATCAATAGATATACCAATAGACACTTTCTGATCTTGAGAAATGTTGTAGAATCTCTCAGAGGCAATTAAAAATGGAAGAAGGAAACAATTGGGAGGAGGAATGAGTGACATGTACTTTTCATTTCTTTCTTTATAAAGTAATACATGGCTGAAAAAGAAAGATTAGGGATGTGAATACTAGTGAGAATCAAAGAAAAGAATATAGTCACATAACTTGAGAAAAATGTTTAAAAGAACATAGTAGACTGATTGTATGTACTAGCCACTTGCCTGAGAAAATTTTTATATTATCTAATTTCATTCTCACAACTCTATAAAGTAGGTGAAATTATCCCCATACAATCCAAGGGAGAAACTAACCAGCAAATGCTTGACAGAGTATAGAAGTCTAGGTTAGAAATGTTAAATAAATACATTTAATATTTTCAAAGAGAAAAAAATCAACAAAGAATAGGTGTGAAACACACACATTAACCTAGTAAAGCAAAATAACCAAAAAAATCTTAGAAATTAAAAACTACATTTTAAATTTAAAAATCTCAGCAGACAGGCTAAATGGCAGACAAAACACAGATGAAAAGCAAATTAATGAACAGGAAGATGGAACTGAGGAATACTCCCTGAACCAAGCTATTAAAAGACATAAAACATACAAGAAATTTTAAAAGACGCTTGCTGCTGCTAAGTCGCTTCAGTCATGTCCAACTCTGTGCGACCCCATAGACAGCAGCCCACCAGGCTTCCCCGTCCCTGGGATCCTCCAGGCAAGAATACTGGAGTGGGTTGCCATTTTAGGGCACATATTTTCAGGAAGAAAGACTAGAGAGAATGGTCATTATCTAAACAGAAAGTAACTATCAATGTGGGAGAAAAAAAATTTTTAAAGACCTATGTCTTCATATTTTAAAAGCTTTTCTAATGCTGCTGCTGCTAAGTCACTTCAGTCGTGTCCAACCCTGACCAGAGACGGCAGCCCACCAGGCTTCCCCATCCCTGGGATTCTCCAGGCAAGAACACTGGAGTGGGTTGCCATTTCTAATGCTAAACAACATTAATTAAAAAAATAAACTCATATAAAAACTCATGGTGATACTTGTGAAAAGTAAAATAAATCATTAAGCTTCCATAAAGAAAACACAGAACACTATAAGGAATGAGAAAATATTGTCGTTAGATTTCTCATCCGTAACAATAGTTCTAGAAAAAAGCCCCCCTCCCCCAAAATACTTTCAAAGCACTCAGGGGGAAAAAAAACCATTTGAACATAGAAATCTGATAATTCAAACTGTCAGTCAAGAGTGATGACAAAGACATTTTCAGATATAAGAATATAGAAACTTTAACCCCCACAGAGCCTTGCTTTAAGATATTTGGAGAAGTGGACTTGCAGTTGAAGCAAACTTGGTATCAGAAACACTCTTTTTTGTTAAATCAAAGGCATGAACTTGGACATGAATTTGAGCAAACTCCAAGAGAGAGTAGATAACAGAGGAGCCTGACTTGCTGCAGTCCATGGAGCTGCAAAGAATCGGACATGACTTAGCAACGGAACAACAACAAAATCAAAGTCAGGGAATGAACTTTTTAGAACAGTAGGAAATTAGAGGTAGAGCTGTTGTCTGGGACATCCAGGAACTGTCTGTGTTTTGCCCAACACCCTCTTCCTACTCTTAGGAGAATGTAGCCCTGCTGGTTCTATTGGCTGAGCTGGAACTTAGCTTTCTCCATTCTGGAGGATATTACTTTGGAGAATGTTGAACCACTGCCTGACCGCTAAGAGAACCAAAAGGTCAATAAAAGCTGTGCTAGATCTCTACTTCTGACCAAGATGGAGTAACAGGGTTCAGATCTCTCCTGCCAAGTAATTACCTAGAAAAGAAATAAAAAGCAGAAAAAAGCAGGAGATACTTTCAGATGTTGGACAGTAGGAATCATAGGACTGTGATCTGTGAAAGAAAGGAAGCAAGCAAGTTGAGCCCTACAATTGCACCAGTTTACTAGGCAGTAACTAGATAGTTTCTATATATTTTTAAAAAAATAATTTTTTTTATTTTATTTTTGGCTGTGCCGGGTATATGTTGCTTCGTGGGTTTTTCTCCAATTGTGGCGACGGGGGCTCCTCTCTAGTTGTGGTGCTCCAGCTTCTCAATGTGGTGGCCTCTCTTGTTGTCGTAAGGACATGCTAGTTTCTGTAGCTGTAGCACATGGGCTCAGTAGTTGCAACTTTCAGGCTCTGGAGAACAGGTTCAGTAGTTGGTGGCGCATGGGCTTAGTTGCTCCATGGTATGTGGGATCTTCCTGGACCAAGGAGCAAACCTGTGTCTGCTGCATTGGCAGGTGGATTCTTTCCCACTGAGCCACCAGGGAAGCCCGAGACAGTTTCTAGTCTGCAGCATAGGAAGGTGGGATGCAAATATATCTGATTATTTCACTGGGTTGAAGAGACAATGAGCAGCATTTGGGGAGGAAAGGAAGCTAGAGTTTGTAGGATGGAGAACCAGAGAAAAGGGAGTTCTGCAGAGGAGAGTTCTGGAGATCTACAGATCTTTGGCTGAGTATTGATCCAGGTACATGTGAGAGAGAACTACCTAAGTTTTTAAAGTAATAGAGCATAGGATAGACAGTAATAGAACACAGGGCTCACACAGGAATGTAAATACAATAGTTTGTGTTCTCACAGCATGCATGGAAAGCTCTTGCAATATAAGAGGTCTTGATTAGAATACTCAGAATGGGTATCACCTTAGTTGTGGGGCTAAGTTAGCCCTGGCCTAAGGCTGCTCTGGACATGCCAAGACAGAGTTTAAAGACAAGCCTCAAAAACATTCAACTTGTTATATGTACCTTAACTGCATATCAAAATCAAATCCTAATTAAATGGATGCTTCAAAATCCAGAAACCAACAGTGTAAAATTTACAGTGTATGGCAATCAAAAAATCAGGAAAATGACCCATAGCCATAATAAAAATCATTCAGTAGTAACATACTCAGAAATAAGAGATGATGTAACTAACCAATGAAGATATTAAAATAATGTCAACTTTTAAAACATAAAAGTAAGTGGTTTAGCTAGCAAAATCTACTTTATTTGTGAATAACAGAGAAATTGCAATTTGGGACATGGCAATTTATAGGCAAGTCCAGAGAACAAAGAAAAAGCATCCTCTTGTATATAGGAAAGGAGGAAGATGGGAGGGGCTGTTTTGAGTTAAAGCTCATTGGAGGAGAACGAGAGTTCAGGCTTGTGGCAGCATCTTATTGGTTGATTTGCTGGGGATTTTATTGGCTGGCTGTTGCTGGGCAAGGAGAATATCTTCCTTCTTTCTATTGGGGCATGTAAAGTAAGTTTCCTGCTGAGGTATGCTGCAAGAAGTGGTATCTGTGTGAGAGCTCCCCATTCAGGGTTTCATGACTCAATTTTGAATGAGGTTTCCCTTTATTCACTTTCATATTTCACCCTTTTGATCTTTCCTCTAAAGCATCACTGATCAAGAGTCAGGTTTTCCATATTTAGCAGTTTTATTCATTCGATGCCAGAAAGAACCTTTCCTGGTTGTCATATCCTACTTTGGAGGGAAAGGATACCCTCCACACTTGAGTAACAAGAAAGGGTAGGAGAGAGAACTCTCAGGCATTTCTTATCAAAAGTCTGTATCTTATAGAGGTCATATTGGAGATCATCTTGAGGCACTGAGCTAGCATCACCTTATTAGTACATTGTTTCTATAAGGATTTGACAAGCAGTAGGTAAAAAACTTAAAAACAATTATGCAAAGCAAAATTAAAAGTTTATGACAAATCCAGAGTACATTATGGTTTTAAACCAGGACTCTAGACTTGAAGGTAGCCAACTGAAAACTGAAAAAAATCAAAGGACCATGGAGAGTTGGGTTATATTTGTTGTAACCAGTGCACTATTCTCTGATCTTGGGTTCTGCCCCTCTAGGGGCATCTATCCATGTGCAACAGGTAGTATTTGTTATTACACAAGTGCTTCATTGTTCACAAAGCAGGTAATCAAGAGCTGTGTGATCATCTAAAAATATTTTAGCCAACAAGTCAAATAATTTTTGTTGGGTCATTTTGGTTTTGGATAGGTAATCAGACAACTCTCCTAATGTTAGGGAAAGATTTCTGATAATGCGTTCACTGGCACATACTGCAACCCGAGGGAGAAACACTCTCCTTCCAGAGGCGATCTGGAGTCACCAAGCCTCCTAGAAGTTTCCATTTAAGGCAGCCACAGAGGCTTAATAGGGTGGGACAGTAAGAGACTTCTGACTTGTTATGTATGTTAACAGAGACAATTAAATGGCCTAATAAGCATTGGCCTTCAGTTCACCAGTTATATAACCATCCATATGCCCATGAGAAATGCTGTTCACTGAAGATAAAAATGAAACCAGCTGGAGTTCAGAGAACCCTACCTAATATCTAGTTATTGATACATCCATTAGCTGGAATTTCTCGATTAACCTTTTATGCCAAAGATCAGAGGAAATGGGATGACATTCTGTAAGATGCCATTCCATCCTAAAAGATCCTTTATGGAAGCCTTGTAAAGAAGAGTTAGCCTGTTTGTATTTCCCTTGGATGCAGGGGGAACATATCATGTTTAGATAAAGGAAAGATGTGGGGGAACAACAGTCATGTAATTAACGAGGGTGGTGGTGTTTAGTTGAGCTAGTATGGTTATGACTGGGGAAGGATTAAAACAAGCTTTGATCATAACAGCCTAACCCAGTAGCTAACATCCATAGGCTCACAGGTATAATTGGCAATGGCATTTGGGACTAAAGAGAAATTGGCTACATGTAAGACCAAGTGGTCTATGCCATAGTGAACAGAGTTTCTGGTGACTGATCTAACATTCAGGAAGATTCCTCCTTTTTGCAGTAGATTGGGAAAATGTGGATAAGAGCATTGTCTTTCCAAGAAAGAAAGGGAGAAAATAAGCTAAGTAGCAACAGTGAGGAAAAAATGTATGCAGATCTGGTACAGTCACCTTGGAAGAGCCGCCTCCTTTAGCTGTCGTCTGCTTCAATTCCCAGAAATCTTTATTTTTAGGTCAGCAGTTGGTACACAGGCTCCAGTCAAGGTTTGGTACTCTCTTTAGATGTGACTCCACTCCCAGGAGTGTACCAGCATAAGGATTGGTTGTCAGTATCCCATAAGGGTCTCTCCACTCGGAAAATTGAAGAGAATTTTTCTGGAGGTGTCTTTTCCTGTAGATGAAACCTCTAGGCTGCAATTGTGGTGTTTGAGGTCTTCATCTCGTGGGAGCATGCTGTGGAAAGATTGTTCTGCTAAAGCCTGGTTATTTTTAGTGCATGTAATTAGACCTTTGCAATATTGAAGTCTATCTCCTCTTATTAGTTATGGATCAAAAGAGGCAGGAGCTGATGCATGGGGCACCCAGGAATTATCTCAAAGAGTGGGAGTTTATGAGTTCCAAAGAGGGTAAGATCTGAGATTTAGAAGGACCAGTAGCAATGCCTTTGGTCAACATGTTTGGAGGGTTTCTACAAATTTTGCCACCTGCCTTTTGATGACATCGTTAGTTCATCTAGTCCTAAAGACTAATTTAAGAATGATGATAAGCACAGTGGAAAGTGCTATAGAACTGGCCAAACAACACAGACTTGAAATAATATTTGACCAGTAAAATTCATTCCCCAGTCACTATGGAGTTCAAGAAGGATTCCCCAGCTAGGGATAATCTTTTATAATAGTACTTTAGCCACCGAAGTGGTAGTAGATAGAGTAGTAGATAGATAATTAATCTTATCTACGTGGAAAGATTAATACCAAGTGGAAAAACAAACCATGACTAAATCATATATTTATATCCCTGAGAGAAAGAAGCTGAATAAAATCCATTTGCCAAACTTCAAATGGTCCATTTGGCAATTTACTCAGCAGCAGTGTGGACATGTTTCCCTGGATTATATTTTGGGCAGGCAGAGCAAGCAAAGTAGGCACTCCTTCCAGCCTTATTTCCCCACCAGTATTGATTCATAAATGTCATCACTTTACCCACAGACTAATGGTTTAATGTATGTGCAATGGTCAGTAATGAGAATCTTAGAGTCTCTGGAAGGACTGGGTTAGTATTTGCCTCAAATCAGAGTTCTCTTTTTATTAGATTTCCAGTAAATTCTAATAATTTTTTTTTCTTTTCTGGGGCTGACTTTTGGGCATGAAAGTGAAAGTGTTAGTTGCTCAGTTGTGTCCGACTCCTTGCGATTCCATGGACGGTCGCCTGCCAGGAATTCTCCAGGCAAGAATACTGGAGTGGGTAGCTCCAGTCCCTCTTCCAGGGGATCTTCCTGACTCAGGGATCGAACCCAGGTCTCCTGAATTACAGACAGATTCTTTACTGTCTGAGTCACTAGGGAGGCCCCTAGTGAAATTTTCTAGATTATCTAGAAACATCCCTTTGGACCATAATAGAGTTTGGTTGTTGGTTCCTTTGAGAGCAGAAGGCTTGGTGGAAATATCAGTGAGGTGGTTTCCTTTAGCTTCCAGGGAGTTAAGTTTGGAATGCCTAGGGACCTTAATAATAACCAAAATGCCTAGTAATACAGTGGCATCTAATGAAACAACAGTTAGAACTGAACATGGAACAAGAGACTAGTTCCACATAGGAAAAGGAGTATGTCAAGGCTATATATTGTCACCCTGCTTATTTAACTTATATGCAGAGTTCATCATGAGAAACACTGGGTGGGAGGAAGCACAAGCTGGAGTCAAGATTACTGGGAGAAATATCAATAACCTCAGATATGCAGATGACACCACCCTTATGGCAGAAAGTGAAAAGAACTAAAGAGCCTCTTGATGAAAGTGAAAGAGGAGAGTGAAAAAGTTGGCTTAAAGCTCAACATTCAGAAAACTAAGATCATGGTATCTAGTCCCATCACTTCATGGCAAATAGATGGGGAAACAGTGGTAGACTTTATTTTTCTGGGCTCCAAAATCACTGCAGATGGTGATTGCAGCAATGAAATTAAAAGACTCTTACTTCTTGGAAAGAAAGTTATGACCAACCTAGACAGCATATTAAAAAGCAGAGACATTACTTTGCCAACAAGGTCTGTCTAGTCAAGGCTATCGTTTTTCCAGTGGTCATGTATGGATGAGAGTTGGACTGTGAAGAAAGCTGAGCGCTGAAGAATTGATGCTTTTGAACTGTGGTGTTGGAGAAGACTCTTGAGAGTTCCTTGGACTGCAAGGAGATCCAACCAGTCCATCCTAAAGGAGATCAGTCCTGGGTGTTCATTGGTAGGACTGATGTTGAAGCTGAAGCTGCAATACTTTGGCCACCTGTTGCGAAGAGCTGACTCATTTGAAAAGACCCTGATGCTGGGAAAGATTGAGGGCAGGAGGAGAAGGGGACGACAGAGGATGAGATGGTTGGATGGCATCACTGACTCGATAGACATGGGTTTGGATGGATGCTGGGAGTTGGTGATAGACAGGGAGGCCTGGTGTGCTGCGGTTCATGGGGTCACGAAGAGTTGAACATGACTGAGGAACTGAACTGAACTGAATAAGTTTCAGACATAAGAGCATTTTTTTTTTTTCATTTTATTCCCATTAGAAATGAGGTTGAAACCTGTTTCCATAGCATTCTGAAGCCATGGGCTACTCCAAAGGCATACAGACTACTGGAATAAACGTGTCTTTGCCCAGGGCTAGAATACAAGCTCAAGTGGGAATATATGATTCATCCTATTGGGCCAAGGTAGCCAAAGGCAAAGATGCAGCCTCTGTGACTTCAAAAGTAATTGCATCAACATATTCCAGCTTGAAGTTCACCATTTTTATCCTTTAAATACAGAGCATTGGTAAACCATGAGAACTCAGCATTTGTTAGCCAAGTTTGATGTAAATCATTGTGAGGGGTCAAAAGGTGATCTGTTAGAGTCTACCAGTCACAAGTGAAGTCGCTCAGTCATGTCCAACTCTTTGCGACCCCATGGACTGTACCCCACCAGGCTCCTCCATCCATGGAATTTTCTAGGCAAGAGTACTGGAGTAGGTTGCCATTTCGTTCTCTAGGGGTCTTCCTGACCCAGGGATTGAACCTGGGTGTCCTGCATTGCAGGCAGACACTTTACCATCTGAGCCACCAGAGAAGCCCAACACCAGTCACAAGGAGTATCATTTTTAGAGGAGGGAAGAAGGATGGCAGGGTTAAAGTATTACAGTGAGTTACATGAGGAGCGGTTAGCAAGAGGTGAGACAGCTGGCTGAAAGGTGTTGAGTGTGTTGAGAATTCAGGAGGGTTTCTACCACATGGGATACGAAGGTGGTTAGAGAGGATCCCGTGGCTATTTCTTCAGTGGCCTTAACTACAGTGGCAGGAATGACTGAAATGAAGGGGGTATCCTTGAACCAATGCTATACTCTAGTACTTAATAGTGTACTTAAGAGCAGTGCTTAACTGCTGACTGTAGTACTCTATGGGGCAATGGTAACCCACTTGTTTTGGGGTATGTACTTCAAGGGTGCTTCCATCCTTCTCATATATGAAGAGGAAAGGGGAAAGTTGATAATTAAGGTGTTCAGGGGCAGGGAAGTTTTTATTAGGCTTTTCTTTCTGGTATTAAAAGCTAGGTAATTTTGATCTTTTCAGTCAAAATGGTCAAGTTTGGTGTTCTTTGCTGCTGTTACTGCTAAGTCGCTTCAGTTGTGTCTGACTCTGCGACCCCATAGATGGCAGCCCACCGGGCTCCCCCGTCCCTGGGATTCTCCAGGCAAGAACACTGGAGTGGGTTGCCATTTAGTAATGTATATAAAGGCTAGGCCAGGAGAGAAAAGTTCAGAAGTTGGTTCTGCCAATAGTCAGCCAATCTGAAAAAACTTTGTAGTTTGAGTTTGATTTGGGGTTTGGGAGATTCAGGATGCCATGATGCGTATCTGGATCTCAGTTCAGCCCTTGTTCTGAGTGGTTGTTCAGTCGCTAAGTCATGTCTGACCTTTTTGACCTCATGGACTGCAGCATGCTAGGCTCCCCTGTCTTCACTATCTTCCCAAGTTTGCTCAAACTCATATCCACTGAGTCAGTGATACCATCCAATCATCTCATCCTCTGTCATCCCCTTCTTCTCCTGCCCTCAGTCTTTCCCAGCATCAGGGTCTTTTCCAGTGAATCAGCTCTTTGTATCAGTGGCCAAAGTACTGGAGCTTCAGCTTCAATGTCAGTCCTTCCTATGAATCTTCAGGGTTGATTTCCTGATCAAACCAGGGTTGACTGGTTTGATCTCCTTGCTGTCCATGGGACTCTCAAGAGTCTTCTCTAACACCACAGTTTGAAGCATCAATTCTTTAGCGCTCAGCCATTTTTAATGGTCCAACTCTCATATCCACACATGACTACTGGAAAAACCATAGCTTTGACTAGACAGACCTTTGTTAGCAAAGTAATTTCTCTGCTTTTTAATATGCTGTCTAGGTTTGTCATCAGAGAAGGCAATGGCAACCCACTCCAGTACTCTTGCCTGGAAAATCCCATGGATGGAGGAGCCTGGTAGGCTGCAGTCCATGTGGTCACGAAGAGTCGGATACTTACTGAGAGACTTCACTTTCGTTTTTCACTTCCATGCATTGGAGAAGGAAATGGCAATCCACTCCAGTGTTCTTGCCTGGAGAATCCCAGGGACAGCGGAGCCTGGTGGGCTGCTGTCTGTGGGGTCGCACAGAGTTGGACATGACTGAAGTGACTTAGCAGCAGCAGCAGCAAGTTTGTCCTAGTTTTTCTTCCAAGGAGCAAGTGTCTTTTAATTTCATGGCAGCAGTCACCATCTGCAGTGATTTTGGAGCCACCCAAAATAAAGTCTCACTGTTTCCACTGTTTGCCCATCTATTTGCCACGAAGTGATGAGACCAGATGCCATAATCTTCGTTTTTTGAATGTTGAGTTTTAAGCCAGCTTTTTTATTCTCTTTCACCGTCATCAAGAGGCTTTTTAGTTCCTCTTCACTTTCTGCCATAAGGGTGGTGTCATCTGCATATCTGAGGTTACTGATATTTCTCCCAGCAGTCTTGATTCCAGCTTGTGCTTCTTCCAGCCCAGCATTTTGCATGATATACTCTACATAGGTATAAGCAGGGTGACAATATATACCCTTGACATACTCCTTTCCCAATTTTAAATCAGTCCATTGTTCCATGTCCGGTTCTAACTGTTGCTTCTTGACCGGCATACAGGTTTCTCAGGAGGTAGGTTAGATGGCCTGATATTCCCATCTCTTTAAGAATTTTCAACCATTTGTTGCATCCACACAGGCAAAGGTTTTAATGCAGTCAATGAAACAGAAGTAGATGATTTTCTGGAATGCTTTTGCTTTTTCTATGATCCAACGGATGTTGGCAATTTGACCTCTGGTTCCTCTGCCTTTTCTAAAACCAGCTTGAACATCAAGAAGTTCTCAGTTCATATACCACTGAAGCCTAGCTTGAAGGATTTTGAGCATGACCTTGCTAGCATGTGAAATGAGTGCAATTGTGCAATAGTTTGAACTTTCTTTGGCATTGCCTTTCTTTGGGATTGGAATGAAGACTGACCTTTTCCAATCCTGTGGCCACTGCTGAGTTTTCCAAATTAGCTGGCATATTGAGTGTAGCACTTTCACAGCATCATCTTTTAGGATTTGAAATAGCTCAGCTGGAATTCTATCACCTCCACTAGCTTTGATTGTAGTAATACTTCCTAAGGCTCACCTGACTTTGCATTCCAGGATGTCTGGCACTAGGTGAGTGATCACACCATCGTGTTTATCTGGGTCATTAAGACGTTTTTTGTACAGTTCTTCTGTGTATTCTTTCCACCCCTTCTTAATCTCTTCTGCTTCTGTTAGGTTCTTGCCATTTCTGCCTTTATTGTGCCTATCTGTGCATGAAATATTCACTTTGTATCTCTATTTTTCTTGAAGATATCTTTAGTCGTTCCCATTCTATTGTTTTTCCTCTGTTTTTTTTTGCATTGTTCACTTAAGAAGCCTTTCTTCTCTCTCCTTGCTTTTCTTTGGAAATTTGCAATCAGTTTGGCGTATCTTTCCTTTTCCCCTTTGCCTTTTGCTTCTCTTCTTTTCTGAGACTAGGGCCCCAAATGCCAAACTTGGGTCTGAATAAACTGCAGTTTCTCCTTAGAAACTATATGTTCCTTTGAGGCTAAAAGTTTTAACAGGTGACTGCTATCTTCCGGAGAGGAGACCTGGGAAACAGGGTGAAAGTGAAAGTTGCCAAATTGTGGCCAGCTCTTTGCAACCCCATGGACTGTAGCCTGCCTGCCAGGCTCCTCTTTTCATGGAATTCTCCAGGCAAGAATACTGGAATGGGTAGCCATTCTGTTCTCCAGAGGATCTTCTCAACCCAGGGATCGAACCTAGGTCTCTGACATTGCAGGCGGATTCTTTACCATCTGAGCCACCAGAGAAGCTGGGTAGAGAAGCAAATTGTCTACATATTATAATAAAGTAGAGCTTCCAGGAAATTTTATATCATCTCAATCAGTTTTTAAGGCTTAAGAAGAAGGACTTTCAGTAAATCCCTGGACGTTACCGTCCATGCCTGTTGTCATTCCCAAATAAAGGCAAAGAGATGCTGACTTATTTTTATCTATGGAGATGGTAAAGAAAGCACTGCATTAATCAGTCACAGCGAAAAATTTGCATTCAGTGAGGACAGAGGCTCGTAAAGTATGGGGATCTAGAACAAGGTGATGAAGGGTAGCAATATTGTTTATGGTTCAGAAGTCTTGAAAAAAATCTCTATTCCCAGCCATTGAGTTCCTTGACAGGTAAAATAGGGTTGCTGCAGAAACTAGTGTGGGGAAAAATGAGGCCCTGGCCTTCTAGTATTCTGATTTTGGCTTAGTGGTATGTAGGGCCTCCATATTTATAGAATATTTATCACTATTAATTCTGGGGAGAGGCTTTGAGGAATCAACCTAATGGAAGTTGCACCTTGGATTGTACTAATGTTATTAAGGATGTTGGCCTTAAGGAGGGTGGTAGTACTCTTGCCTGGAAAATCCCATGGATGGAGGAGCCTGGTAGGCTGCAGTCCATGGGGTCGCTAAGAGTCGTACATGACTAAGCGACTTCGATTTCACTTTTCACTTCCACGCATTGGAGAAGGAAATGGCAACCCACTCCAGTGTTCTTGCCTGGAGAATCCCAGGGACGGCGGAGCCTGGTGGCTGCCGTCTATGGGGTCACACAGAGCTGGACACGACTTAAGTGACTTAGCATGGCATAGCATAGCATAGTGGATCAATAGAGACAAATAACTAGTGTCCTTAGAATTAGCTCTAGAGTCATCAGAAACAGAACAAATAAAAGATATTGAAGGATCATTTGTTTTGGTTAGTTGTCCATTTTGCTTGCTGCTATCAAATTCTAGAATTATTTCCCCTTTTTGGAGAAATTCCAGCATGATATTTTTGTAAGAAATCTTAGTGTTTGAGCACCAAGATGTAGCTCCAGAGTCAGTAAAATAACAGAGAGATTCATTCCCAATCTGGAAAGCGGTTTCTTCAAGTTGACTAAATGGAAGTGTTGAGAAAGCCTCTGTAATTTCTGAGTCCTATCATTGGGGGTTAGGAGGGCATTTGAAAGGCTGGTTAGAAGGCTGAAGGCACCTTGGCACCTCAGCTTGTAATAGGCTTTCTTCTAACATCCTTGCTCTTTGTAATAATGACAAAGAAGGTTTAAAGTTTGTTTAGGGACCTCTATTTGCTAGAGTTGAAAATTGAGGATTTTAGTGGGCTTTTAGTTGAATCATCCAGGGTGTGGGTGAGCTGGTTGGCTAAATTAATTAAGTATGAAGAAGCTGTAATTTCCCATTCATCCTGATCCTTTTAACTTGAAGAGAAAGATCCTGGTTCAGCCCATGAACCAACATAGTGTTAAAGGCCACCTGAATGAATTCAACATTCAAAGGAAGACTAGAATTTTTTTTGTTTGTTTTTGTTTTAAGACAATTTGGAGCTGGCAGTAACAACCATGAATAGCTCATTGGGCTTCTCGATAGAAGCTTGAATTTTGCTTCTCTCAGCTAGCTTTGAGAAATGGAGTTATCTGGCAATTCCCTGATTCTAATCATATAATAAAGCAACAGTGTTTTTTCCCCCAGATTGTAATTTTAAAGACTTCCTGAGATCATCACAATTAGCAATTTCCATTCAGTGTTGGATCTAGCCTTCAGTGAACAAGCATAGGAATTTGCTCATATAAGTCAGAGAAATGAAACTGATATGTTTAAGTGACTATATTATACTCCTCATCGAATCTGTGGGGATACTTAGATACTTTAGGAAAATTTTTGACTGTGGCTCATAGTTTTAGTTCAGGGAACGTATTAGGGAACATAAGAAACATTTGGATCCTTAGAAGGTCTGATTTTAAAGGGACATATTTTTATAGATCCAGGGAAGGAAAAAGTCAGGAGAGGTTCAAGGAGAAATAAAAGTTCAATGAGAGATTTAGAATAGAGAACCAAAGGGTATAGAGGAGGTAGGGATGGCACAGAAGGGAAAGAGGAAGATGGCACCAGAGACAAAGAAGGTGGGCGAGGAAGAAAAGAGGCCTCAGAAGCTTTCTTGTTTGCTTTCAAATATAGGCTTGTGTTGGTTTCTTTAGAAATGGTATTTTGGCAAGAGGAGATTTTAGTATTGAATGCATTCATAAACCTCCGGTTTCCAATTTAGTAGCAATCCCATTCAGTCTGCTTAATTTTAGAGCTGCAGTCTTCTAATTTAGTGCTGAGAAAAACGAGTTTGGGGATGTTGAAATTTCCACATAACGGCCATTGGAGTTCTAAATTATTTTTGGTTAGTCCATTTAGCTAAAAATGTACATGAGGAGAGACTAAACTAGCTGGGTTCCCAGAAGGAAGATCCTCTTGAGAGAATTTAGAAAATTGGGATTCCATTTTAAAGCCTGTGGTTCAGAAAACAAATGTATACTTACCAAAGAATGATGCTTTGATGAAAACAAAAACAGACACTGAATTAAAGTTGGTGAGCTTAACCAAAAGGAGAGAGCTTAAATCTCAGATGAAACTTGCTGTTGTTCAATCACTAAGTCGTGTCCAACTCTTTGCAACCCAAGGCATCCCTGTCCTTCACTATCTCCCTGAGTTTGCTCAAACTGCTGTCCATTGAGTTGGTGATGCCATCCAACCTTCTTATCTTCTGTCATCCCCTTCTCCTCTGCCCTCAATTTTTTCCCAACATCAGCGTCTTTTCCAAAGAGTTGGCTCTTCACATTAGGTGGCCACAGTATTAGAACTTCAGCATCAGTCCTTCCAATGAATAGTCAGGGTTGAGTTCCTTTAGGATTGACTGGTTTGTTCTCCTTGCAGTCCAAGGGACTCTCAAGATCGCCTCTCAGTAAGAAGCGACTTATTGAACCAAAGGCAAAAAAAAAAAAAAAAGACATAAGGAAACGGAGTGCAAAGGGCTCAAGTGGGCAATGCCTAGGCACAGTATAATCAAAATTGTTGAGAACCAACAATAAAAAGAAAAAAATTTTAAAGCAGTTAACAGAGACACAGAGAAACAAGTCTAGTAACTACAGCACACTTTTCAATAAACTATGCAAGCCAGAAAATAATGGAGACACATCTTTAAAGTACTGAAAGAAAAAGATAGCAGATTTCTTTACCCAGCAAACATTAAAAACTGAAACCAAAATTTCAGAAAAATAAAAATTAAGAGAAGTCATTACCAACAGATCTTCAATACAGAAAGAGTTAAAGGAAGCTCTTCAACCAAGGGGAAATGATACTAGATGGAAATTTGGATCTACCCAGAGAAATGAAGGGCACCAGAAATGTTGAGTAAGTGAGTTAATGGAAAATATATTTTTTTCATATTTTTGTCTTAAAAAATAATGGTTGGTTCAAGGCTAAATAATAGTTATTGTTTGTGGGAAGATGTAATGTGTGTGGGCTTCCCTGGTAGCTCAGCTGGTAAAGAATCTGCCTGCAATATAGGAGAACCAGGCTCAATTCCTGGGTTAGGAAGTTCCCCTGGACAAGGGATAGGCTACTCACCCCAGTATTCTAGGGCTTCCATGGTGGCTCAAACGGTAAAGAATTTGCCCTCAATGCCAGAGACCTGGGTTCGATCCCTGGAGTTGGAAGATCCCCTGGAGGAGGGTGTAGTAACCCACAAGAGTATTCTTGCCTGGAGAATCCCCATGGACAGAGGAGCCTGGCGTGACTACAGTCCGTGGGGTCTCAAAGAGTCGGACACAACTAAATGACTAAGGACAAGCACATAATGTGTAGGTTTTCCTGTAGATGGTTTGTTTATGTTTTCATATTAACTTTAACTTTTAAAATGAACTTTCCAGATCTAGAAAAAATATTTATTGTTATTTTATTCAAAGTATATTAACTTTGTACATTAATATGGGGAGAACTATCATCTTTATGATATTTAATTCTTAGCCAAGAATGTAGGAGGTCTTTCAATTTTTTCGAGTTTACTCTGTGTTTCTCAGAAGTGTCTTATAGTTTTGTTTAGGTAGATTTTTGTACATCCGTTTGGAAACCTAAATCTTAAATATTATGAACTACTGACTTATGAAAATGAATTAGAAATGTAGACCAACTACCTCTGAAAATAAAATACAAATCAAAGGGGAAAAGTGGGGTTAATTTTATAAAGCTTGATTTACATGATTTTTCAAATAAAAATGTTTTTAATAAAAGGTGAGCATTTATAAAGATAAATGAGGCGATTAACAACTATAATAAAATAAAAGAAATGTAAAATGTACTTTATAACTTTGAATGAGCCATTTTCTTTTAGTTTGTCTTTTTTTTTACTAATATTAGCGATTTCGACACTATTTTTCTACTTTTTCTACCAGTTACTGAGAGAATGGTGTTAAAGTGTCCAAATATAATTGTGGTTTGCATCTTTCTCCTTTCAGTTCTATAGGTTTTTTTGCCTCAAATATTTTCAAGATCTGTTTTTGGTGTACAAACAATATTGTTAAGTCTTTTTTGATGAACTGACCCTTTCAACATTACATACTGCTCTTGTGGGCTTCCCAGGTGGCTCAATGGTAAAGAATCTGCCTATCAAGCAGGAGACGTGGGTTTGATCCCTGGGTGGGGAAGATCCCCTGGAGAAGGAAATGGCACCCACTCCAGTATTCTTGCCTGGAGAATCCCATGGACAGAGTAACCTGGTGGGCTACAGCCCATGGGGTTGCAAAGAGTTGGACACAACTTAGTGATTAAACAACAGCAGCAGCTGCTGCTCTTGTGATATCCACAGTCTGATATTAAAATAGTCATTCTGGCTTTATTTCTTTTTTGTGGGTATAGGGGGTTACTGAAATTAAGGCACTAGAGGCAGTACAGTGGAAATATATAAAGTGGCTGTTAGAGTGAAATATTTTGCAGATATTAGGAAAAGAACAAGGGCATACCATGCAGGTGAATAGCTGATGGAGAACAGATGGATTTATTTTTATTGGTACTTGCACAGTGTATATTTTTTCCATCTTTAACTTTTAAGCTGTCTCTTTATATTTAAAGTGGGTTTCCTTTAATCATATAGTTAGATATTAATTTTTACTCAGTCTTTAAATCTGTGTTTAGATCATTCACATTTAATTATTGATATTGTTGGATTATAATCTATTACCGTGTTATTTTCTCATTAAATATTTTTATGATTCCTTCCTATTTCCATTATTAGCTTATTATTTATACTTATTTTTTAAAATACTTTGTTAGTTAACCTAGGGTTTATAATTTACATCTTTATCATAGTCTACCTTCAAATATTATGCTGCTTCATGTGCAAGGTAAAAATCTTACAACTGAATATTTATAATACCTCCCTCCCAATTTTTGTGCTATTTTGGCCACACATTTCCTTTATATATGCTATAAACCCACAGTAATGTGCTACTATTTTTACTTTATACAGTTAATTATCTTCAGAACAATTAAAAGAAAAATGTCTCCTATATCACTTTATTTTAACCATTTCTTAACATATTCATTTTGCTGGGTAGATACCAATATTTTTCTGCTGTCATAGTCTTTTTGCCTAAAAAATTTCCTTTAACATTTCTTACAGTGCAGGTCTGCCATAGTGAATTATCTTCATTTTGTCTACCTTAAAAAAAAATTCTTTATTTCTCCCTCAACTTTGAAATGGAGATATGGAGCCTAATTTCCTTCTTCCTGGATATGGGCCACACATGGTAACTTGCTACTAACAAGTAGAATCAGATGGAAACGACAGTGTGTGACTTGAGAGTTGTTGTTCAGTTGCTTCATTGTATCTGATTCTTTTGTGACCCCATGGACTGTAGCCCACCAGTCTCCTCTGTCCATGGGATTCCCCAGGCAAGAATACTGGAGTGGGTTGCCATTTCCTACTCTAGGTGATCCTCCCCACCCAGGGATTGAACCCATGTGTCCTGCTTGGCAGGCAAATTCTTTACCACCGAACCACCAGGGACTCTGTCCTAAAGTCATTGTGACTTCTCTCTTGCTGTCTTTCTCAAAGTGAGTGACAGAACCACCATTCAAAGTCACTCCTGAATTTCTCATACATAAATTTGGTGATAAGAAATATTTGTTGTTTTAAGTCACTAACTTTGGGGATATTTGTTAAGCAGCAGTATATAATAGTGGGGTTCTCAGGGTTTCCTGGATCTGATGCTTTCACTATTCGATAGTGGTTTGGCTTGCACTAGTTTTGGAAATTTCTTTGTCATCATTTTTTGAAATGTTTCTTTTGCCCCAATCTCTCTATTCTTCTTTAGGGGTTCCAATTACATGTATATTAGACTCTATGATATTGTTCTACGGTGGTTGGATGCTCTATTTTCAGTTTTAAAAACTTGCCATCCTTAAGTCACCAATCCAAGCTGAGCAGCAGCCCCTTCTCTGAGGGACTCCACAGGGATGTACCTCTAAACTCCTAAATTTTAATAATTTCAAACTTTTCTCTTTGTTCCCATAGCTCTAGAGGGGTTAGCTATTTCCAAAATTTCCCAACAGTGTGATAGATATTGTTCTCTTGTTATCTTTTCAGTTAATTAACTTATCATATGTAACAATTTCTATTAAAATTTTCTCTGTTGAAGTAGCAGTATGTTTTATTAACCTTGAATGAATCACAAATCAGTATGGGAAGTCCTAGTAAACCAATCCTCAAAGCTGGGATTTTGAAATTGGTTTAGCTGTGTCCTTGGACTTGATTGTAGTGCTGAACTTGCTAATAGAAAGTTGAATGTTGTAATCTGTTGCATGCTATGGCAACACAGTTAACTTTATTCCAACTTCTTTGATCATGGAAACTTTTGTTGAAACGAAGCATCTTGTAACACATATTCAGCAGAGCAAACTTTGGGAAATGCTGGCTTCACCATACTTCTCTAGCCCAGTGTATCCTCCCTAAACATATCATGGCATGTTAAAGTTGCTGCTACTGTTTTACCTAAATTGAGAATTTGTACTCATCTTTTGAGCCTCAAAATCCATGTTTTATATCAAGTGTTTAGAGCTTTTCTTGATAATGAATCCAAACACCTCTAATTGGTTGTATTGCTTTATACATATCTCCAATATGATTGTTGTCACATTATATCATAGTTGTTTGTTTACATAAACACCTCACCCATGAGAACTGGAACTTTCTGAAAGACAGTCCTTGCCTGATTCATCTTTGTACCTTCAAACCTGGTCAGAGTGCCTGGCATACAGCTGGTACAATTAATTTTATGTGTGTCTTTCATGAGGTGGTTATGGAGGCTAGCTGTGCTTATTCATTAAGGAAAATTTGAGCACTTTGAATGTGCTGTTCCAGGGGAGAATAAACAGACATGCTTCATTATTTGAAATGAATGGTTTATAGCATTCTTACTATGTTGTACAATTTCCCCTCAAGAACAGGAGCTTTTGTTTTTCCATTTTACAAATCTGTTCAGCTTAGGCAAATAAATTCAACTCAACAAACATATATATACTGAGCTTCAGGAATAGCTTCGGGATAGTAGGCTTCAAGAAGCCTCCTGATAATAGGCTTCAGGAAGGAGTAAGAAAAGTTTCTGGAAAGAAGAAATAATGCACAAGAGAGTCAATTATCAGGTATTAGCTAAGTAATCGATACTATAAGTGGAAGTCTACATATTGAAATAGAGAATTTATATACAGATCCAATGGCCACCAATCAATGCTATATTAGAGGTTCAAGGGAAAAAGTAAAACTCTAAATTTCAAAATCAGTGATGGCAAAGAAAAGGATGCTGCTGCTGCTAAGTCGCTTCAGTCGTGTCCAACTCTGTGTGACCCCATAGATGGCAGCCCATGGCTTCTCTGTCCCTGGGATTCTCCAGGCAAGAATACTGGAGTGGGTTGCCATTTCCTTCTCCAATGCATGCATGCATGCTAAGTCGCTTAAGTTGACTCTGTGTGACCCTATGGACAGCAGCCCCCAGGCTTCTCTGTCCACACGATTCTCTAGGCAAGAATACTGGAGTAGGTTGCCATTTCCTTCTCCAAAAGAAAAGGATGAGCAGTATCTTATTAAAGATGGTATTCTTATACAAATCAAGTTCCCAAATGTGTTTCATACCAGTGTCCTGAATATTGGGGGAATAAAAGAACGACCTCACATCTAGATGAAAACAAATGATCTGGAATAGGTTGCTAATATGTTACCAAACAGAAACTAGTTACTTCATTAGAATGATTCTCTAACAAGAGAACCAAAGGCAGAGAAGATATGCTAACATTGCAAAGAATCCTGAATTTAGGTTATATGTGAGGATGAGTGGCTTGAATGAGAGGTTGCTTAATTTGGGATTAGATATTGTGAGATCTATCTGACATCTTTAGACATAAGATCAGATCAGATCAGATCAGTCGCTCAGTTGTGTCCGACTCTTTGCGACCCCATGAATCGCAGCACACCAGGCCTCCCTGTCCATCACCAACTCCCAGAGTTCACCCAGTCTCACGTCCATTGAGTCAGTGATGCCATCCAGCCATCTCATCCTCTGTCGTCCCCTTCTCCTCCTGCCCTCAATCCCTCCCAGCATCAGTCTTTTCCAATGAGTCAACTCTTTGCATGAGGTGGCCAAAGTACTGGAGTTTCAGCTTTAGTATCATTCCTTCCAAAGAAATCCCAGGGCTGATCTCCTTCAGAATGGACTGGTTGGATCTCCTTGCAGTCCAAGGGACTCTCAAGAGTCTTCTCCAACACCACAGTTCGAAAGCATCAATTGTTCGGCGCTCAGCCTTCTTCACAGTCCCACTCTCACATCCATGCATGACCACAGGAAAAACCATAGCCTTGACTAGATGGACCTTTGTTGGCAAAGTAATGTCTCTGCTTTTGAATATGCTATCTAGGTTGGTCATAACTTTCCTTCCAAGGAGTAAGCATCTTTTAATTTCATGGCTTCAGTCACCATCTGTACTGATTTTGGAGCCCAGAAAAAGAAAGTCTGACACTGTTACCACTGTTTCCCCATCTAATTCCCATGAAGTGATGGGACCAGATGCCATGATCTTCGTTTTCTGAATGTTGAGCTTTAAGCCAACTTTTTCACTCTCCACTTTCACTTTCATCAAGAGGCTTTTGAGGTCCTCTTCACTTTCTGCCATAAGGGTGGTGTCATCTGCATATCTGAGGTGATTGATATTTCTCCCAGCAATCTTGATTCCAACTTGTGTTTCTTCCAGTCCAGCATTTCTCATGATGTACTCTGCATATAAGTTAAATAAATAGGGTGACAATATACAGCCTTGATGTACTCCTTTTCCTATTTGGAACCAGTCTATTGTTCCATGTCCAGTTCTAACTGTTGCTTCCTGACCTGCATACAAATTTCTCAAGAGGCAGATCAGGTGATCTGGTATTCCCATCTCTTTCAGAATTTTCCACAGTTTATTGTGATCCACACAATCAAAGGCTTTGGCATAGTCAATAAAGCAGAAATAGATGCTTTTCTGGAACTCTCTTGCTTTTTCCATGATCCAGCGGATGTTGGCAATTTGATCTCTGGTTTCTCTGCCTTTTCTAAAACCAGCTTGAACATCAGGAAGTTCACGGTTCACATATTGCTGAAGCCTGGCTTGGAGAATTTTGAGCATTACTTTACTAGCGTGTGAGATGAGTGCAATTGTGCGGTAGTTTGAGCATTCTTTGGCATTGCCTTTCTTTGGGATTGGAATGAAAAATGACCTTTTCCAGTGCTGTGGCCAGTGCTGAGTTTTCCAAATTTGCTGGCATGTTGAGTGCAGCACTTTCACAGCATTATCTTTAAGGATTTGGAATAGCTCAGCTGGAATTCCATCACCTCCACTAGCTTTGTTCGTAGTGATGCTTTCTAAGGCCCACTTGACTTCACACTCCAGGACGTCTGGCTCTAGGTCAGTGATCACACCATCATGATTATCTGGGTCATGAAGCTCTTTTTTGTACAGTTCTTCTGTGTATTCTTGCCATCTCTTCTTAGTATCTTCTGCTTGTGTTAGGTCCATACCATTTCTGTCCTTTATCGAGCCCATCTATGGGCCACATAGGCTGGATTATAAACTGTATATCTTGCTGTGAACAGGGACCAGACAAGATTACTGAAGATCCTATCAAGCCTGATGCTCTTTGAAAATGAAAGCCTAATTAAGAGCCTCCCTAGATCAGATCAGATCAGTCACTCAGTCTAACTCTTTGCGACCTAACTCTAACTCAGATCAGTCTAACTCTTTGCAACCCCATGAACTGCAGCACGCCAGGGGTCCCTGTCCATCACCAAGTCAGTGATGCCATCCAGCCATCTCATCCTTTGTCACCCCCCTATCCTCTTGCCCCCAATCCCTCCCAGCATCGGAGTGTTTTCCAATGAATCAACTCTTTGCCTGAGGTGGCCAAAGTACTGGAGTTTCAGCTTTAGCATCATTCCTTCCAAAGAAATCACAGGGCTGATCTCCTTCAGAATGAACTGGTTGGATCTCCTTGGGAGCCTCCCTAGGGAGAGGTCAAAGGCTTTTTTTAAATCCCCATTGCTCTTAATCCCAGTTCCTTGGTGCCTTATTCCTTTCCTTTCATTCAGTTCAGTTCAGTTCAGTTGCTCAGTTGTATCCCACTCTGTGACCCCCATGATTCACAGCATGCCAGGCCTCCCTGTCCATCCCCAACTCCCGGAGTTCACTCAAACTCACGTCCATCGAGTCGGTGATGTCATCCAGCCATCTCATCCTCTGTAATCCCCTTCTCCTCCTGTCCCCAATCCCTCCCAGCATCAGGGTCTTTTCCAATGAGTCAACTCTTCCCACGAGGTGGCCGAAGTATGGAGTTTCAGCTTCAGTATCAGTCCTTCCAATGAATACCCAGGACTGATCTCTTTTAGGATGGACTGGTTGGATCTCCTTGCAGTCCAAAGGACTCTCAAGAGTCTTCTCCAACACCACAGTTCAAAAGCATCAATTCTTTGGGGCTCAGCTTTCTTCACAGTCCAACTCTCACATCCACACATGACTACTGGAAAAACCATAGCCTTGACTAGATGGACCTTCGTTGGCAAGGTAATGTCTCTGCTTTTTAATATGCCATCTAGGTTGGTCATAACTTTCCTTTCAAGGAGTAAGCATCTTTTAATTTTGTGGCTGCAATCACCGTCTGCAGTGATTTTGGAGCCCCCAAAATAAAGTCTGACATTGTTTCCACTGTTTCTCCATCTATTTCCCATGAATTGATGGGACCAGATGCCATCATTCAGACATTCACTTCCTTTCATTCAGACTACTCTAAAACTGAAGAATACACTTTGTGCAAGTTTCCACCTCTGCTTCTTCTAAAGGCATTAGATTATTAGAACATTAAATCCTTTCTCCCTTATCTCTAAACTGACAATGTTTGTTGTTCAAGTGTTTATGAACAGATTTTAACACTAAAAACTTTCTAACCTTTTTTCTTCAGTTACACAGGACAGACTTTTTAATGTTAGACTCTGTAATACTACAAACTAAGCATCTTTTAACAAAGTTATCTGATAAGTAATATTTTGTCAATTTTCAATTTAGATTTGTATATTCTGATTTCAGAGATTGTGTTGCAAGCGATTGCTTACTCGGGTTAAATTCCTGTTGGGAACATCTTGACAGTGTTTCTCTTTATTGAAAACAGTTTTAGGATGAGTGTCTCTATCCTATTACCCAGAGAAAAACAACTGATTCATCAGTTTTAAAACTTGACAGAACTATTTTGCAGATCTAATAATATTCCCTTGATAGTAAATGAGGCATAAACAGTTTTTGTTTTATATCTTGTTCCGCTAATGAAAAATTAGTGATGTTAATTTGAATACGGGTGAAAATATTCTATTCAGTTATGACAATTCTGTGTGGAAAAGTTCTCAATAATTACAAGTAAGTGTTGGCAGCGCTGGATCCCTGATGAGCGATCTTTCTCCAGACCACTCCACAGGGCTGTGTTTAAAATTTTAACTTTTAATATGGGACTAAATCACTAACATTTAACTATAAGTTTTCTCTAGCAATACTCATCACTAACATCTGAGTCAAGATAGGCTTCACGAAGCTAACAGTGTTTGGATACCGATTCCAATCTCCAGTGGAAATACTGTGGCTAGCAATGGCACCCCACCCCAGTACTTTTGCCTGGAAAATCCCATGGATGGAGGAGCCTGGTAGGCTGCAGTCCATGGGGTCGCTAAGAGTCGGACACGACTGAGCGACTTCACTTTTCACTTTCATGCACTGGAGAAGGAAATGGCAACCCACTCCAGTGTTCTTGCCTTGAGAATCCCAGAGACCGGGGAGCCTGGTGGGCTGCAGTTTCTGGGGTCGCACAGAGTCGGACACGACTGAACCGACTTAGCAGCAGCAGCAGCAGCCTCACTTAGGTCGGCAATCATCCGTTCGCGATCCTCAGCGGAACCTGATTGGCGCATGTGCTTGTCAGTCACACGGTGGGTCCTCGAAGCCTTGGTCTAAAAGAGACGCAGTGGTTTGACATCATCGCGGAGCGACAGAGGCGATGAGGGAGGGGTGGGCTGTGAGCGTATTTTGGTTCTGGCGGGGGCAGCCTCAGAAAGTGTCATGGCTGCTGCCGCTGAGCTTAGTCGCCCGACCATCGGTGACGGGAGCCTGGAGCGGAGCTGCAGCCCCAACCTCTCCCGAGAGATAGTCTGTGAAGTCTTTCGCTCCTTGCATAACCTGGCTGGACAAGTGAGTGCTGTTCTGTGGAGTAGGGGTTTGGGAAGCGGCCTGCCCCTCCCCCATTTTCCCCTGCGCGGAGGCAGGGGGCACCGGAGGCCTGCAGGGTGTGGGACCCGGCTGGAGTAGCAGAGGCCGGGGGAGGAGCGTGGGCCCGGTAGCCTGTGGGCTGAGTGAGGATGGCCGCGCGGGTTAGATCATGACCGGTGACAGGCTAGATCTGCAGCTCTTCTCACCAAGAGTGAATGAGGCTAGTGTAAGTGAAAACGCGGCTCGGTAAGAAACAGGCTTGGAGAGAATGGATACGGAAGAGCTTTTCTGATGGTTTGGGAGGCGCCTGGAGCCTCAGGATCGTTTTTCTTCCAGTTCATTCATTGTAGAAATTGATAGGTTCATAGGGCCTGAGATTTCTGGAAAAGCGTCTCTCCGCCTCTTTAGGGTGATTTGCTCTTATAAGTCACTTGCTTTTGTTACTTTTTTTCTTCTGGCCGTAGCTTGCATCTCTTCCCCTTTAAAATGAGGAGGAAGAGAAAAAGAATTAATCTAAACTGTTTCTAGCATAGTTGGCTGAGTTACCCTTGGTCGATACAGCTTGCATCACAACTTGTTAACTCGTAATCCAACCATTTATTAGTTTAACTGGCTGGTAAATAGCTTTTGTAGAAATGTCATAATAAAATGGAGCTTAAATAAAGGTACTCCTCACACCGAAGGCACTGTTTATTGATGAAAATGCAAAGCAAATTTTAAATGAGAAACAGCTTGAAAATAGATTTATCTGCTTTCAAAAAGAAATCTTTTTTAAAAAAATCTTGGACTTAGGCATTTGTGTTGAAGATAACGGTAACTTCCTTATGAAAATAGAGTGTTTGATTTGTGAAAATTATTTTTAAAAGCCTTGGGTAGATGGTGAATCAGTCTTTTAAAAGGTTATTTCAGTATTTTAAAAAATTTCAGTGTTTGTCCTGACTTAGAAAGAGCATTGGTCTTATTTAAACATTCATTTTGGAATAATGGGATGATTATTAATAGAGTCAGCTAAAAGTTATAACTTTTAAAGTCATTAGTTTGTCAAGGACTTAAAACTTTTATTTATTTATTTTTTAAGACTTAGGGTAATTATTTCAGTCTGAAGACTCAAGACCTGTAAATGGTTTAAAAGTTTGAGAACTTTCTATGGGGTGGACATTGGAACTTTTTTTTTAAATTCTAATATCAAGATGAAAAAAGTTTATACTCACCTATAGTTTCCAAAAGTACCCCGCCCACCACTGATGAGATACTTTTTAAAAACATTAATTTAAACCTATCTTTTGAAATAGTTTGCATACTGAATTTTTAAAACTCATTTAAAAATTTTAAACATTCTGACATTCTGTAGGTAAAAATAGTGATGTTAAAATTTACTTATGTCACATGTCAAATATATTTAGAGTAAATATTTGGTTACTTTTCATAACAGAGTAAAGGGACCATAAATAAGACTAAATAAGACTGTCAAAAAATAAGATCGTCTCATCAATTAAATGCTAGCCAATTTGGTGATACTCTTTATATTTTGAGATGTACTGTTAAAGATAATGAAAGCCAGAGTACTATACTTATAAAATTGTTCCTGGTGGAAATAACTATTTCCTTTTGAAACAAGATTAAGGAATTTAAAAAAATGTATGTTATAAAATGTCTAGTTCCTTCTATATAGTATCATTGTGTTATTAGCTCTCCTCAATAGGAAATATAAAATCAGATGTTAAAATTTTTCTAGCCTAGATTTTGAATTTATTGAATACTGATTTTGCCTCTGGTTGTTGCACTTTACCAAGCTGAAGAAATATTTATCGTTAACTTGGATTTTTATATTAGTGTAATAAAGTTTTTACTAAAATGTGTATTTTAAATAGTCCATATTAATGACAGACTAATACCTTTTTGACTGGTTTGCAAGTTCTATAGGTAAAAATGTGCAGAATTCATATATTACTAATAGGGAATTTGTTGAATAATAGTTGGATGTACTGGGGATAGTTTTAAAGTTAATTTGTGACATTGTTACGTGGTTTCTTCAAAGACCAAGTATCTTGCACTTGAAAGTTTACGTAATTCTGCTAAATTGAAATGAGAATATAATCCAGATATTCAATTTAATTTCTGTAAGTTATTTTCTCTAGAAAATTTGATGCTTTGCTTTGGTTGAGGATTTGCTTGCGTTACCCCAAACTGTATTTGTAAATTTGTTATAATCAACTATAGATTCCTTCAGAACTGTAAAAGTATAGTGATGGGTTACTTCCATGCATAAGCTGTTGTCTAAGGAAACCTTTATAAGCATTAAAAATAGAAATTAAGATTAATATGGTTACCTTAATATAACACCTTAGTTAAAATAACAAACTAATTTTTGCCAGTGCATCCTACACAAAACTTCTTTACACTTGTCTAATATGGACTTTAAATATTTCTATCAAAGGGTCGTCATACAGCGTTCATTCGTATAGTGGCTTGTGGGGAACTTTGGATCTCTTTGATACATTGATTCATTTTTTTTTGTTTGTTTTATTATAGTCACAGTTCATAAGATCTTAACTAATAGAACACTTGTCCTTATTTTGTAGAAAACATGACTAATTTTAAATAAATGATTTCTGAAAAAATAAGAGTTAACTTGATCCTGCGATGCAGGATATATGCCATAACACACTGTCCCTAAAAATGTTTACAGTGATTCACTTTTATTCAGTTGAAATACTAAAGATGGAGGCTTTCCCTCTAAAATGTTCACTCATCTGATATTAATTTTATATTCAGGTTTGTGGTAGTTTTCTATATATAATTTTTATCGCAATAGGTCATACATAGCCAATTTATGAGAAATTTTCATATGATGAACTCTTATACTTTATTAGAAAATACTGTTTAGCAGTGAGTCTGACCTTTCCATCCAGTCTCTGGCTGTTTATTTCACTATTGTGGAAAAGCATTTGTTTTTAAATTTCAGATTTCCACAGCTAAATAATAGTTTAATTTTTATTTGAAGTAAACATATGCTGCCATGTATCCGCAGACTTTATAATATATATGAATATGAATGTATGAGTTGATTTTTAAATTTAAAAAAAATTGGTTAAAATTGAAAACAATGAAAATGTGATTCGGAAGACATCAGAGGAATCATATATTTGTTATGTATTGATGTGCATATTTAACAAAAAGAAATGCAGAAATTATGAAATCAGAACTTTCATAAATGTACCTCCCCCCCTGTAGAAGCAGTAGGATTTTGAATACGGCAAGCATTTGTTGGCCCCTATCCAAAAGTTTTTAGATGCTGAATTATCAAAAAAAAAAAAAAGCCTCATCTTTTCATCTTTGCTGGATAGTTTTACCTGTGAGATGGTCCCATTACACAGACCCAAGAAAAGAATTAAGAGATGTCATCTGCTTTTTTTCTGAGAATTGGACCTTTCTTGCCTTTTTGGAGTGGTAACTAGGTAGAGCACTTTTATGTATCATTAAAAACTTGAGAACTTTGAGCTAAATGGCATGTTATTCTATAGAAATCTTATTTTTGTGACAATCCCATATGTACAGCTTAATCATGTAATTTTTGTGATATTGCTGGTTTGCCCCTTTAAAGCTTAACCTCAGAGATGATGTGGTGAAAATTACGATCGATTGGAACAAGCTCCAGAGCCTCTCGGCACTCCAGCCCGCTTTTCTCTTTAGTGCACTTGAGCAACACGTTTTATATTTACAGGTAAATTTCTTGTTAAAAATGTTAACTCGATATTGAGACTAGAAATTAATTGTAGCTAAATTGTACACTGGAGTATTTGTAGGTTCTGTCTTACCACCTTATTAATACTGTTATTAATAAAAGGTTACTTCAGCCAAATTGGATCCAAATCTGTTAATTTACATAGTGATCAGGACAGTTACAGGAATATAGCCGAATGGGCTGATGTGGGTGTGACAACTGAATGAATGCAATTCTATTCGACTCCAGACTTGCACTGAAAATTCAATACAGTTGCATCTATGGTGGGTTATAATTAAGCAATAAGACACGGCAGGTGTGTGTCATGCTATGATAATGATTCCATGCCTTGGGTGAGTTTGGAGGCTCATGGAGTGCTTTCAGTGGTTCAAGAAGTGGCATTATCCCAGCATGACACATCCTGGAGTGTCTATTGCAATTAAACAGTTTCAGCATAGTTTTTAAAAAGAAAGTAATTTCTGTGACATTAATGTCTCATATTAGCAAGTAGCCGGTCACTATTTTATCTTAAGAGTTTGAAATAATTCATTCTTTATATTAAAAGCCAACACTGAATTGTTAATCTATAATAGTATTGCTATATTTTTTTTTAATATTTGAGTTCAATAACCAAACAGTATTATGACCTTACTAGTTTCCACCTGAACATACTTGTAGTTATAATTGATAGAAGTTTACAGTTTATCTCTAATCAAAGTATAAAATATGAAGTGTCATAAAGGTTTGGATTGGTCAGTTTAGTGCCATTAAGATATAAGGATTCAGAAGAATTTTTGGTATAGCAGACAAAGGAAGCAAAATTGTAGGTATGAAAAAATAATTGGAACTTTGACAAGTGTTGGTGTGTTTTGATTAGTGGAGTAGACAATTTTCAGCCCTCTATTCAATGACTTTATGGGAAATTTTAACTGTTTCATGTTAAAAGTAATAGTTAACCATAGTTTTGAAGGGTGGATGCAGTGAGCTATAGGACTCAGTGAGGCCTAATTTTGTGTGTGTGTGTTGGAGGGGATGGTAGTATAATTTACATGATAGAGTTGTATTCCCCACTAGTATTGTAGGCATCTACCTCTTTCAGCTATGGCTCTTGGTAGTTTTTTTTTTTTTCCCCCTTGTTCATTTTCTTTTTAAAAATTTAAATTCATGACCCAAGAAGATATCTTGTCATGTCAGGAAAAGCCCGAGTGTTCACTCAGCATAACACCTATATATTTCCTGTCTATGCTCTCTCATTCACTTTGGCCAACTGCAGTTTCGAGTGGAGAATCTCCAGTGATACAGTGCTAATGCAGGGCTTTGCTGAGTGAGAGCACTGGCTCTTGTGTTAAGGAGGAAAAATACTAAGCCTTAGTGTTCTGAGGAGGCATTTGAATGACATGTTAATTAAGTGGCATTGGTGCCAGAGGCTGAGGCTTTGATTTGGCACAAAATAAAAGATGAGTGACAGAATGATTCCCTCAAAGAAAATTTTAAATTTCCTCAGGTTTTCTTTCTCTTCTTTCCTTTTTTCTTTAAATAAATTTATAGCAAATTATATTGGTCACAATAATAGAGAACAGCAAAAACACTTACATGTGGTCAGATCTATGTATGATGCCAACCTTTTATATTTACTTAGTTGATACTGAATATTGCTTTTACTTAGCTGAAATTATATAAATATGGTAAATGTGATTAATTTTGATCAGTTTGAACCTCAGCAGATGGAATTGTGTTCTTCTCAGCCTTTTTTAGCAAAACTTCAGCCTCTGATTAAAGAGGAGAATACAGCTGTTGTTGAAGAAATAGGAAAAACAGAAACAGGGAACAAGAATGAAGTAAATGCCAACTTTCCCATTGGAGACCTGGAAGAGGAAGAAAAGCACAAAGACTGTGATTTAGGAGATGTGAAAAAGACACAGGTCCATTTTGATCCAGAAGTAGTTCAGATAAAGGCTGGAAAAGCAGAAGTAAGAAGTTGGGTTTTGGGGGGCCAAGGGAGTATTTTTTAAAATTTTACTATGTTTGAATTAAGATGCATATACTTATTGTTTGCAGATTGACAGACGAATATCTGCATTTATTGAAAGAAAGCAAGCTGAAATAAATGAAAACAACGTCAGGGAATTTTGTAATGTTATTGACTGTAATCAAGGTAACTACCTAGAAGAAATTAATTTTTTTAGGATTTTAATGATCTTTTTTTTTAATGGATAACATTAAGAACACAGTTTAATTATTTTACAGGTTTATTTGGAAACTAAGACAGCAGAATTTTCTTCTGTTTAATAATAGAATGTATTGCAAAATGGTTTTCATTTTGGTTATACAGAAATCAGATGCTAACGTAAAAAGGCAAATGTTTACCACAGGTGAAGAGATTGTTTTAAAGTTCCTTTAGGAAATGAAGATAACGTATGGATGACTGGGTTGTTCTGTCACACTAGTAAGAAGGAGCTGAGCTATATAAATTTTAAGTCTAAAGGTACTTATGAAACTATGATATTAATACATGAAGTTAAACTTAGTAAAGTTCATACTCCTCAAGAGGGAGCAGTTTTCTCACTGCTCCTTAGCTGTTTGAAAGGTTTTATGTCATGATAAAACCAATTTGTCATCAAGACTGTGGTATCTTATGCTTCTTTCATTTCTTTGATACTGTGCATACATTTGCTGTTCTTCATCAGAATCTCCTTTCCTCTTCACATGATGCTATAGTGTATTTACAGATCTGCAGGTATGCTGCAGAATACAAAATTGCAAAGCACTGGCATAGATCATATTCAGGCATCATAGTAATAATCAGAACAAGTAGTTCTTAGAAAAAATTATGGAGAAGCGTTCCTAATTGGGATGAGGCATTTTCTTGTTGCCTCTAATATCTCTTGACTAATTATTATTATGAATACTGAATTGTCAGATGAACCTAGAATTGACTCATACCACATTGGTGCACTGATTCTCTTCATAATGAAGTAATAACAGGCTCAAGGTGGGTCCTAAATTCAGCCTTTCCTATTATTCACATTATACACGCGTATCTCTAGATTTGGTTTATTTTACTGTTAGCTTTTCAGAACAGGTGTAGCAGTGGCAAAATCTCAGGTACGACAATCAAACTGCAGGCAACCCATGAGCAAGGGTTTGTTGAGGGAGCAAGCACATGTGTCACTAATGTTATTCCTCTGCTCTCCCTGCTAACTCTATTATTATAAACCACCAGGGGATAGAAATTGACAAGAATTGAAATGCTCAGCAGGATTCCTTGGCCCATTCAATCCCTTGCTGGCTTCCAAACAGTGCTGGGAAGAATTGCTGTGGAGAGTGACTAGCACTCATACATTCAATGTCTTCACACCATGCTGAATTTCTCTCTAATGGGTCAGTTAATCTATGTATTTGGAATATAGCTCTGGAATGGATGATAGCTTCTTTTTTTAACCCTTAGCCCCGTAAAATGGTAGAAAGAGAATGGAGAGGTGATGGCCCTTTAAACATATTTTGAGGTTTCAAAAAGAAGAAAATGACTCTGTCTGGTATCTATATATAAAAGATAAGCAAATTTGGAATTTTATTCCCATGGTTTGTGTCAGCAGAACTATCTCAAGGAAACTT
The DNA here is from genome assembly GCA_935064755.1 of Tragelaphus eurycerus. Classification (NCBI taxonomy): domain Eukaryota; kingdom Metazoa; phylum Chordata; class Mammalia; order Artiodactyla; family Bovidae; genus Tragelaphus; species Tragelaphus eurycerus. The sequence continues at coordinate 13,285,411 of CAKXYN010000038.1, forward strand.
AGACTGAAAAAATTCAGATGTATTGTAATGTGTTCCTTTCAGGACCTCTCAGTTGACCAACATACATACATTAAGTTTTTTTTAAAAGTCAGATTCCCTAGGAAAAAGAACTTTCTTTCAGTATCTTTTACCATCCATTTTTATTATAAAATAAGAGGAATTTTTTAGGGAATTTACTGCAGTACATGGTTTTACTTAACATCATTTTAAAGATTATTTTATGTTTATATATTAATACCATTCCAGCTTTCCCCCTAATTTATTTGTTGATCTCTAACTTGAGAGAAATTATACTTTTCTACTTAGAAAAAATTTGCAATAAATTTTCACATGGTATCCTTCTTAAAATTGTGTTTTCTGAAAGGGATAGTCAGGAAAGATATAGATAGCTTTTGTGTTAAGGGATTTTAAAAAAATGAGCATCGAAAATCTAGGCAAGTGTAAAAGTATGTGTTGTAGATTTTGAGGTCTTTTTGGGTGGTATTCTGAAATACAAAAGTATTAAATGCATAATCTTTTATATTTGATGTTCCCTAATTAGATGAGCAAACAATGCTGTATTTTCTATATTTCAGTAAAAATACTGAGCTTTGCTTATTTCTGTGTTGAAATTGAATATCTCTTTAGATTACACATTTTAACTTTCTATAATATATAAATTATTTTCTCCAAAGACACAGATGATCTATTAGGAATGTTGGTATTTGTTAAAAATTAAATTATGCCACTGAATGTTGAGGACTTTTCTGTATATAAATCAGACATTAGATAAGATTAGATATTCTCTGATTATGCATATGAGTAATACATGCATTATTGAAGGGTTATCAAAATGTACATTTGTTGTTAAGAATATACTTAAACTTATACTCATCTAAATTCTTCTTAGAAAATAGTTGTGCAAGAACTGATGCGATTTTTACTCCTTACCCTGGGTTTAAAAGTCATGTAAAAGGTAAGTATCCACCACATAATATTTTCATCATTGACAGATGCTTATTCTTAATTATAAGCAAAATGGAATAGAAATTACTTTCCTACCTAAATTTTATTTATTAAAAAAAAATCTTGCCTTTCTTCCTATTTGTGGTATGAAAAGAACGTGCAGTACTATTTGGGCAGAGAAGGCAATGGCACCCCACTCCAGTACTCATGCCTGGAAAATCCCATGGACAGAGGAGCCTGGTAGGCTGCAGTCCATGGGGTCACTAAGAGTCGGACACAACTGAGCAACTTCACTTTAACTTTTCACTTTCATGCATTGGAGAAGGAAATGGCAACCCACTCCAGTGTTTTTGCCTGGAGAATCCCAGGGACGGGGGAGCCTGGTGGGCTGCCGTCTATGGGGTCGCACAGGGTCGGACACGACTGAAGCGACTTAGCAGCAGCAGTTCTATTTGGGAGAGAGAAGTTATGAGTTTTGAAATGTAAATTTAATAGACTCAAAGTTTTTGAACTTAGTTTCTAGAGTTGTGAATACATATGGACCACAGACTAGATCTGAAGGAATTCAGGGGTCGGGCCATAACCCTAACAGCATGCTCCGAGACTGTGGTAATCAGGCTGTAGAAGAACGACTACAGAATATCGAGGCTCACTTGCGATTGCAGACAGGTAAGCAGAGCGCCTGGCAGTGCCCTGTAGTGTACGTTTGCAAGTGGTTAAAAGAATTCCAATTCATTTATTCACCACATTTTCACTGAGGGCTTGTCATGTACAAAACATTGTTCTGATTGGTAGACAAATGAAGAAAGCATAGTCCGTGCTCCTAAGGGATTTACAGTTCATGTGGTTGTGTTCCTCTTCCTCCCCTTACACTTCCATCTATTTCAAACTTAACCATGGCCGTCTCTCTCATTCTTATCACACACTCTGCTAGGTACAAAGTATTAAAAGGTGTGGTCCTAGTCCTTTAAGATTTTCCAGTGAAGACAAGCATATAAATAAAGACATGCCATTGGGGAAGTGACTAACATTTATTAAGTGCCAGTCACTTAATAAATACTCTGATATATGTATAATACTCTGAAAGTATGATACGTATATCAATTCACTTAATATTTAACTACCTTGTGAGGTGTTGGTGCTGTTACCCTGTCAGATTAAGAAACTGAAGTTTTGGGAACTCAAGCAGCATGCCCAATGTAGTAAGTGGAAACTAGAAATCAAACCTAGAATTTAACTGGCTATAAACCCTCAGTATCCTTCCCCATTTAGTCATCAGATCCTGTCAATTCTATCTTATAAATATCATTATGCACAGAGGCACAAAATATGGTTCAGGGAATTTCTAAATCCAGTCTAGCTGGTGTGTTTGTGGATTGAGATAGAAGATAATAAGAGAATGAGTAAGCCATTGAGGATAATAAGAGATGAGCATTAAAATTAATTCTCCCAGAACTAATTTAAACTACAACTGTATAATAGGATTGACTGGTTTATTAAATCTAACAGTATCCAGTAGCTAATTTTGAGAAGTACCTGTTGAATGCCTACTATACGCAAAACACTGTTTTAGACAGGAGGAATACTGAGATGATGTAATCACAGTTCCTGGCTTCGAGGACTTCATAATCTATGGAAGAAAGATTAATAGTGACGGGGGATGTTAAAGAAGGTTATGGTGGGGCTCAAGGAGCCTCTTTGTGAAGAGATTCAGGCAGTGCTTTGTTGACCCAGTGAAGCTTGAACTGGTTCTTGAAAGGTACAGAGGTGCAGCAGAGGACATTCTAGGGAAAGGGAGCAGCAGGAGCAAAGTCAAATGAGTAAGTTATTCATTTTCCTTTATTCAAGAGCAGGAAAAACCAAGCTCCTAAAAATTAGAAGTTTTCAGAAAAAAACATATTTCTAGAGTTTTTGTATTTAACAAGTTGATACTTTGGATGTGAATATTCTTCATTGCATAATGATTAATGTATTTATTCATTTAGTACATATTGAGTACCTATGCAGTCTGTGAACTGATGCTAGGTTTGTGCAGTGCACAGGCTGCACAGCCATACCCAATGAACAAAACAAAAAATTTTGCCTTCTTAGAGCTTATATTATTAGAGTGGAGAAACAGGCAGTATATAAGCAAAATATATAGAATGTCAGTGGGTTTAGAGAAAGATACGGGAGGGAGTGTTGGGTAGGGGGAGGTAGTAGCTCTGGTATTTTCTAAAGAGTGGTCAGAGAAGGCCTTACTGATAACGGTAACTTTTGAGCCAAGACCTGAAGTTGGCAAGAGCTAGCCTTGTGAATACAAAGATAGAACCACAAGTGCTAAAGTTGTAAGAGTACTTGGCCTAGTTGAATAACAGAAAAAAAGAGATCAAATAGCTGAAATCGTGGGGACAATGTCCAAATTGTATAGGACCTTGTAGATTACTGTAAAGGTTTTGGGTTTTAATGTGAGGTTTGAAGGTTTTGAGCAGAGAACACAATCTGAATTACATTTTTAAAGGATCATTGGCAGCTGTGTTGTGAACAGACTTTAGGCATGCAAGGCAGAATCAACTAGACCAATTTGGAGGTTATGATAATCCAGGGAGAGGTGGTGCTTTTGACCAGAATGTTTGCATTGGGGGGTGCTGAGGAATGGATCAACTTGGGATATAACCATAGTCTTGAAATCTCATTAACCTTAATTTTACCAATCCCCTTCTTAGAAAGTTAATTATGGTAAAGGTCCTTTTTATAAAAAGTTCTTCTGAGTTAAAGGAGAAAATACGGCATGTAAGGAGAAGTTTAAATTGAAAAAAGTATGACATATCGCAACCACTGAATTGTCAGTAGTCACTATGCATTTTTCTCCTCCTTAGTAAGTATCAGAGTCTGTCAGAGATACAAGTTGTTCTGTATGGGAACTATTAAATATCTTATCAAATGAACTTAACATAAAACAACATGCCTAGCAACATAAGAAGGATAAATGGGGCTTTGGGGAGAAGTGTGGTACAATAATATATCCCATAGTGTATAATATGAAAATGTTTGCTAAAGATTTCATTCTATTTTACTCCTGTTAACTTATTTTCTTAAGTTTAAGTAGTTCCCATTCTTTTGCATAAGTGTCTTTGCATGGTATTTTAAGGATAAAACTGTAAGAACAATTATCCAATAATATCTCAGTTTCTTTTAATGTATTTAGGTGGTCCAGTGCCAAGAGACATTTATCAGAGAATTAAAAAACTTGAGGACAAAATCCTTGAATTGGAAGGCATCTCTCCTGAATATTTTCAATCTGTAGTAAGTATAAGTGTCTTTAAGAAAAATTTTAGGACTCTTTATCATATAACAATTCACTCATAGATCTGCTGTGTGCAAAAAACTGTTTTAATAGTTCAGTGATGAATGAGCATAGTTCTGAGTAAAGAGTTACCTAGTTCTTTAAAGATTGAGACTTTTAATGTTGTATAATGGACATAATTTTTTTTGAAGAGTTACACATCATGGTACGTTACCCAAATTCTCAAATTTAAGCCATTTTTTTGTGGCATAATAAATCAGTCCAAATAGTCCTATTGCTCTGAACTTGCTGTCTTGTAAAACAGAGGCTTCCTCTGGGGCCTTATTCTCCATTATCCCTCTGCCTCTTTAATCCCTCTCTCTGAAGACTTTCTGAAAGACCAGTCTTCATTTTTCTCGTTTTCCAAGATCACTAAAAAACAATCTGTGCTGATAAGTATCTTTGTCATATTAGCATGTTTCAGACAACTGATCCTGGGCTCATTGTGTTATTTTCCTCAGTCTTCTGGGGTGATTATACATAACTAACCTTCCTTTTCTGGGGCTTTGTGTGTGTGTGTTTTAAAGCAATGCCATATTCAAAAGAACTAAAGTAAAAGTGAACTAAATTTTTAAACTTACTAAATTTTTAATGAAATTTACTAAAACTCCTATTTCTGAAATATTATGTAAAGTAACTCATTTAGCATGGATCATTATAAGTCACTGGTGAAAACAGGATTATTTCAGTAATAACAGCGATTTTTCCAAAGTTTCAAGTTGGTATTAGAGTAAGGTACAAAAAAGGAATGTTTCCAGATGAGGAAGGTAAGTCAAATAACCAAAGTGAGCAGTGAATCTTAAAGCTCAATAATTTAGAGAGTTTTAGTGACTTACTTTCCTCCAATATAAAATGAGGCTGATTAAAGTACTGAGGGCTGAAGCAAGGATTAAATGAGATAATGCCAGTCAGGCACCTAGCATGCTGTGTAGCGCAAGGTAAAACTCCGTAAACATGAGCATTTATTTAATTTCAGAAACCATTTAGAGGTAGCTGTATAAACATGGGTAAGTCATACAACTCCTCTGGCCTTCTCTTCTAATTTGAGATTTGTTCGTGGTTCTACATAATTGCAAAGGCCTTTCCATCTTGAGGATTTTCCTTTGCCTCTTCCTAGGAAACTTCATTGGAGAAGGCAGTGGCACCCCACTCCAGTACTCTTGCCTGGAAAATCCCATGGATGGAGGAGCCTGGTAGGCTGCAGTCCATGGGGTCGCTAAGAGTTGGACATGACTGAGCGACTTCATTTTCACTTTTCACTTTCATGCGTTGGAGAAGGAAATGGCAACCCACTCCAGTGTTCTTGCCTGGAGAATCCCAGGGACGGCAGAGCCTGGTGGGCTGCCGTCTATGGGGTCGCACAGAGTTGGACACGAATGAAGTGACTTAGCAGCAGTAGCTGCAGGAAACTTCATAGAGATTGTATGCCTTTTCCTACAGTAACACACCAAAAGTTTTTCCCATTCAAGCTGCCTTCACTAAGAAATCCTTAGGCAGGTTATTTTTTCTAGTTCAGTTTCATATCTTGTTAATATAATTCTTGTTAACAATAGAACTCATCTTAAAAGAGAGTATTATAGAATTGCATAACTTCAGTGGATCTTGGCCCTTCAATCTTTCTTTTTTCTTTCTGATTTGGATTTTAAAAGCTTAACATATCTCTGTTACTAAATTTAATTAACAAAAGAACCCCTTCAAATCATAATCTTATTTTGGGGGATTCTTTATACACAGGGTAGAATGTTTGGTTGACGAGGTAGAAATAGATTACAGAAGACCTTAAAATAAATTTAAGGTTTAAATACTGTGAGAATTTTTGAGCAGGGAAATGACTTGTGCAAATGATAGAAGATTCATCTGATACTGTTCTATAAGATATATGAAAAGGGAGAGACTTAAGAAGAAGACAGTATTATACCAGCTTAAATGTGAAATGCGATCCTGAAACAAAGACATGAGAGCAAGAATAGAAAAGATTAGTGCCATTGACAGTAGGAAAGAAAAGTTGGCAAAGATTGATAATTGATTGTATAGCCAGAATGAGTCCAGTCTTTGGTTAGAAAAATAATACTATCATTGGTAGAAATAAAATCTGGAGGAGGAAATATTTTGGGAGGAAATGAGGACTTAGAATCAGCAGGATATGCAGTTAGAAGTATCAAAAGTAAACTTTTGAAGATGTAGATAGGACTTAACACTTGATATAATTGGGAGACACAATATAGACGTGATAGATAGAATGGGTAAGAACATTGAGACTGTCAGAGGCCTGAGGTCTGAAACTAACTTCAGAGGCAGGAAGTGTTACAAATGTAAACAGGATTGGCCTGTATGTGTTGGGTTGTCACACTTGTAATAAAACTAGTGCTTTAAAAATTTTTTTCCAAATATATTAAACAACATATATTTGATTAGAGGGATCATTTCTGGATTAGTATTTGAAATGACATATCCAAGTTAATAATGAGCTACAAGCACAAAACACTGAAATGTTTCAACAAACTGGTTTTGTCCTTAAGGCGTCTGAATACGTATGGTACAGACTCAAAGGCAAAGATTTCATACCCACCCTTCCATAACAGAGGAATGTCCTGTCTATAGGAGCTGCATTCCTCTCTCAGGATGGAACCGGCTCTAGAGCTGTCATTGTGTGTGAGAGATTAATACACACCCTGCAGATGACATAGCACATTATTCACCACTCTTACTTTCCTCTTGCTGAGAGTACTCATAATGGCAATTGCATAATTTTACATGTCTTTTCTGTAGACTCTTGAAGAATAGATTAGATATGTAGCACAGTCTTCTAGCTTCCAAAGGTAGGAAGTAAAGGAAAATTGAACCCATTAAATATCCTAAGGATTGAACTTTTGTTAGAAATCAAATTTATGAAAAGTTTTTCAATGAAATGTATCTAATCCAGACTCATATGTAGGTAAATTCTAAACACAGTTGGATAGAGATTATCATGGGTAAGTCCAGCACAGCATATGAAAGGGAAACAGAAAAATGATATAAATTATATTTGGTTCCTAAAAAAAAAAAACTAGCTTATGTAAAGTTCTTTTCATTTATGAAACAGACATAAAACTGCAAAAAAGTTAATGTATATAAAGCAGGAATCACAACAAAGATTAGTATATGTTTAAACTTTTAATGTGGTAGTTCTAAAGATCTTTACCCTTCACATTCAACATGGAAAATTTGAATGTAGTAATGTTTTAAAATTTTTGAGTGCATGAACACAGAAAGTAGCAGGCATTACGTAAATGTGCAAATGAATGGATAGGACTTGGCCGATAGTTAACTATTTGGATTTTTAAAGGGATGTTGACTTTGAAAGCACTGATTAGATGGAATCGTAACTCTAGTCCGTAATGGTTAAGTCCTGGTTCTAAAGGGAAGCGTGGGGAGAAGGGAGCACTGAGTTAATTAAGTTTTTGAGAAAGAGAAACCTTGAATGGATTTCTTTCTGGTGGCGCTGTGAAAGCGTGAGTTAGAATTGGGAGTCAAAGTTCAGAAACATATCATTGCCCCCGCCAGGGAGAAATGAAGGTCTGAAACAGGACAGTGGGACTAGAAGGGACAAAACATTTAAGGCACTCCCCTGTCACCCTTGACAATCAGTTACCCTTTACAATGGATTAGAAGTAAAGAAAGGGGTTGGTCATGAAAGAGGTCTGCTTACCTCTGAGTTTCCTCAGAGCGTGGGTTTCTTTTAAGTCATTGAACCACTGATGGCCTTATTCTGATACTTCTCACTTTGGTTTCATGATACATTAATCTGATTGCTCAATGGCATGGAAACTTGCCATATTTTACAGGTTAAGCTGTTAGGAAAACAAGGGGAAGTGTGTTTTCATTGCTGTGTCAAAAGCCACCTCTTGGGAAGGTTTGCGACTGGGTGGGGACCAAATTAAACATTGAGCCCTTAGCTCCGCATAGGCCCCACCACAGTATCCTGCTCAGTCTGGCAAAGGAAGAAGCGTGTTTATGTAGGCACTTCCATATTTAATTATTCCAACACTTTACCGATTTCCCACTTACTGGAAACTACTGTTAAGAGGCATACCTCAGTATTCTTTGAAAACAGCTTTAAATCTTTGTGATGGCAGATGTTCACGAGAAAATTTTACTGCCTGTGCTGATAGTTTCTTTGTCAAATGTACTAGTGTACTAATATAATTTGCCATTCAAGGCCTTGTAAGTCTGTGAAACTAAGAACAAAGTCAAGCAATCATTTATTAGATCAGGGTTTAAAAAAATGCACAGCAGTATGTTGGTGAAAAATGTTATTAGCTTTAAGTAATAGAAATGTATACCCAAACTGACTTAAACAGTATGAAAATAATCTTATAACACAGGAAGTTCAACAGTAATGCAGTCTTCACGGTAAATTGATTTATTGGGCTAAGTCATGACTGTCCAAGAACTGAGCTCTTTCCCCTCTCAGCTCTGCTTGGTGTTGACTTTTTCCCCAGGCAGATGGTAAGCTAGCTACCGTGTTTCCTGGTGTCTTGTCCAGATGACAACAGCGTCCGGAAGAACTGCCTCCTAGATGGCTTTTCTCTTAGAAGTGAGGAAGTTTTCTCCAGAAGCTCTTCCCTAATTCCCAGCTGACCCCTCCTTAATTGCTGGCCAGAACTGGGCCCTTGCCTGTTGTGGTCACTGACGACCAGTGGGGTGCAGTCAGTAGTCCCCTGAGTCACATAGACAATGCCCAGTATAGTCAGTCAGGGGTGTTCATGACTGTTTTCACCCTGCTGCCTGGTATCCCACATTCTGTTTCTCTCTGACTGTTGCTGCTTCACCTGTTCAATATCCTGGGATAGGAATGTTCTAAGAAAGGAACCTAAGTAGAAGATCCACAGAACTCCTCTTACCACAATCACTAAGCCTCAGTACAAGGTGGAAATTAACGGCTAAAGTATAGTTGTATATAGCCAGGGACAAGCATGTTGTTCTGACATTACCACTTACACTTTTAATACCATCTTTGGAGGGTAACTTCCAAGGTAGAAAAAGCAGGTGTCAGTTACAGACAGTGCTCAGTGAGTTTGTGGGCTTTATTTCTGCCAGGGTTCTCCTTATTTTGTTCAGTCTTCTATAAAGAAAAATTATTTAGATTTTCTAAGTATTGATTACTTTTTTTTTTACTTTTAATCTAGAACTTTTCTGGAAAAAGAAGAAAAGTTCAACCACCTCAAGTAAGTTACTATATTTTTATTTTGGTTTCTGAAATAGTTTGGTTTTATAAGAATTGATGCTTTTGAACTGTGTTGTTGAAGACTCTTGAGAGTCCCTTGGACTGCAAGGAGATCCAACCAGTCCATTCTGAAGGCGATCAGCCCTGGGATTTCTTTGGAAGGAATGATGCTAAAGCTGAAACTCCAGTATTTTGGCCACCTCATGCGAAGAGTTGACTCATTGGAAAAGACTCTGATGCTGGGAGGGATTGGGGGCAGGAGGAGAAGGGGACGACAGAGGATGAGATGGCTGGATGGCATCACCAACTCAATGGACGTGAATTTGAGTGAACTCCGGGAGTTGGTGATGGACAGGAAGGCCTGGCGTGCAGTGATTCATGGAGTCGCAAAGAGTAGGACACGACTGAGCGACTGATCTGATCTGATACCTTTCTTATTAATAAAAGTTTCTTCTGTGGTTGCTTTTAGGTCATATCCTGGGATTTAGGACTGGAAAAAAAGGACAACATAAATTAATGTGTTATTTTAAGGGCATGGAATGTCTCCAAAGGGTCAGATAACTATTAAAATTTATCCAGATGTTAACTGTAGAAGAAAGTATCAATTACAAAATGCTGAAAAATAAATGTTAAATTTAAATCTCATCCGCTTTCCTTTTTCAGATACCGCTAATTAGCATCTAAGTCAAAAAAGGTGTCTGGCAAAGTTGACTTTAGTCCACCCCTGTTCACAGTACTACTGTATTAATTGAATCTTAAAAAATTTGTGTTTCTCCAATATTATCATTTCAACATTTAATAAATTATTTTTTACAGGTTATACTCTACTTAGTTCTTATAAAATATTGGTTCTATTCCATGTGCTGTGCAGTGTATCAGTGTAGCTTATTTCATGCACAGAAGCCTGCATCTGTTAGGCTCCTACTCGTATCTTGCACCTTCCCTCTCCCCACTGGTAGTTCGTTCTCTTTATCTGTAAGTCTGTTTCTTTTTTGTTACATTCACTAGTTTTATTTTCTAAGATTCCACATGTAAGTGTTATCATACACCAGTTGTCTTTTTCTGTCTGACTTAACTCCACTTAGCATATTACCCTCTAGGTCCATCTGTATTGTTGCAAATGGCAAAATTTCATTCCTTTATTGTGGCTTATTTTTGTATTTGTCCCAGATGTAGTGCAAAGGTATGGAGGAGGCCAGAGCATGGTGATTGTAGGAACTGAGGTGGCTGCTCTGCTGTCCGGGATTTGGACTTCCTCTCTGGCTCTTCTGTTAGTGCCCAGAGCTCAACTCTAAGCTGCAGTGTGGAGTGGACATGCTGGGAGACAAACCACTGTGTTCCTGAGTGCTCTTGACAGTGGCCACCTCCTTCCCACCCCGATCATACTCTTGGCACCCTTTTCTGTTTCTGCATAGCTGAACAGAGTCTTTTCCCAGTGTTTGTTTGGCCCAGATCTCGCAGGCTATGGTATGGAGTGAACAAGGCTGGTGGTGTTCACCCCTTTAGATTGAGAGATCTAGCAAGGCAGCATCTGCCAGTGCAAGGCTCTCTGCACCCTGGTTATTGGGAAGCCAGCACAAGTGCTCCTCCCCATAGAGTCTAGGCTTCACCAGCCCTTCTGTCTGTCGCAGTGGATTTCCCAGCAGGCGTGGGGGCTTGTCGCCCCTGTGCAGGACCCCAGGACTAGAATTCTCAGATTATGGCTTAGCCTGCTTGCTCCCTCCCAGTGCCAGCGTTCCTCCCTCGGAAACCTTCTCGTCCTTACATATCCATCCCAGGGACACAAGTCCTGACATCTGATGTTTGGTTTTTCTGTATTACCTGGTTTCGTAGAGATCTTTCTTGCAGCTTTCATTGTATAATTCTGCCATTTCCAGTTAATTTTCTGTGATAGTTGTTCCACATGTATATTTTGATTGTTTGCAGAGGTGAGCTCCACATCCTTTGCAGTCTTGATCCCCTATTTTTAATTGTAAACTTTGAAATTTGAGTGTCCACTATTTTTTTTAGATTAACTTTAATCAATTACCTTGGCTGTCAAAAGAGAATTCCCAGTTACTTTAAGCAATTAAACTAAAAAAAGGTTTTTTTACTATTGACTGTGAGAATAGGCAGTTGAAAAAATGTTTTTATGACCCTTTCAAAGTATAAAAGGTCCAAGATAGCTTAGTCATTCTTTAGAAAACCAAAAGTAAGAAATACTTTGTTGTTTTATGTCTTTAAATTTATAGCATAGTCAACATATATGGTTCAATTTAAAAATTATTCTCATGAGAAAAGTTATCTACCATGCTTTTGGATATTTTATGTATTTATAGTACATTTAGCACTTTACCTGCATTAAAAGTCTTACTCAGCAATTTGTGTTATTGTTTACAGCAGAACTATTCACTGGCTGAACTTGATGAGAAAATTAGTGCCCTCAAACAAGCTCTGCTCAGAAAATCAAGAGAAACAGAATCCATGGCAACACGTCACCTTCCATGAAAAACTCCTCTCGTTCTCATTGTCATTTTATTTTTTTAGATATGTGTGTGTAACTTACATATCCATTTAATTAATTGCAGTGTTTTTATTAATAGTAGCCTTACCTCAGAAATCAAGGTTCGTTTTCACGTGAGTCCACTTTGCAGCAAGCAGTCTTTAAATACTCCAGTATACTTGAAGGTAGTTAGTGCGCTGAAAGTAGCATTGTTGGAATTTATTCCCTTCTGTTTTAAAGGAGGTATTTTGAAAATTAAAAACCTTAATTAGAAAGTACATCTTTGTGTGTATGTGTGTTTATCACAGAAAGGTTTATTTTGAATAGTGATGTTTAAGAAGACTTTATATTTTTAACATTGATGTTAACCAGTTTTAGTTTAAAACAGTACTTTGTACATAGTAGGCATTCAGTAAAAGTTTGAAATGAATTTTCAGTGCATATATTCTTTTCCAAGTGTCAATTTAATCTAAATAAATAGATCATACCTTTTAGGGGCTTCCCAGGTGGTGCTGCTGCTGCTAAGTCACTTCAGTTGTGTCTGACTCTGTGTGACCCCACAGATGGCAGCCCACCAGGCTCCCCCGTCCCTGGGATTCTCCAAGCAAGAACACTGGAGTGGGTTGCCATTTCCTTCTCTAATGCGTGAAAGTGAAAAGTGAAAGTGAAGTCGCTCAGTCATGTCCCGACTCTTAGCAAGAGTCTTATGGACTCTTATCCTCCGTCCATGGGATTTTCCAGGCAAGAGTACTGGAGTGGGCTGCCATTGCCTTCTCCAAAATGCTCACATACCTATGATCAATTAATCAGTGACAAAAGAGGCAAGAATATACAGTGGAGAAAAGCCAGTCTCTTCCAGTGAAACTGGAACATTTCCTCATAGAGTATACAAAAATAAAAATGGTTAAAAGGCCTAAATATAAGACATGAAACTCTGAGAACATAGGTGAAACAGTCTTTAACATAAAATAAAAATGGTTAAAAGGCCTAAATATAAGACATAAAACTCTGAGAACATAGGCGAAACAGTCTTTAACATAAGTTGTAGCGATATTTTCTTGGATCAATCTCCCAATACAAGAGAAATAAAAGAAGAAACAAACAGATAGAACCCAGTTAAACTACAAGTTTTTGCATAGCAAAGAAAGCCATCAACAAAAAGACAACATATGGAATGGGAGAAGACATTTGCAAAAGGATGTGACTGACGGGTTAATATTCAAAATATCTAAACTGCTCATGGAACTCTTATCAAAATATCCAATCAAAAAATGGGCAAGCAACTTGAACAGACATTTTTCTGAAGAAGGCAGATAGTCAACAGGTGCATGAAAAGATACTCAACATTGTTATTTCCTAAGTATTAGCAAAATGCAAATCAGAACCACAGTGGGATAACTCTCCTGTCGGAATGGCTGTCATTAAAAAGAACAAATACTGGAGAGGCTGTGGAGAAAAGAGAACCTTCATACACTGTTGTTTGGAATGTAAATTGGTGTGGTACTGCAGAGGTTCCTTAAAAAAAAAAAACTAAAAATAGAACTGTCACATGATCCTGTAACTCCTCTCCTGGGTATATTTCCAGAGAAAACATACCAAAAAAGATACATGCACCCTAGTGTTTACAGCAGCATTATATACAATAGCCAAGAAACGGAAGCAACCCAAGTGCCCATCAACAGTGCTGAAGGCGATATGTATATATACAGTGGAATATTACTCAGCCCTAAGAAAATGGAGTAACTGCCATTTGCAGCAACATGAGTAGACCTAGAGAATATTATGCTTAGTGAAGTCAAATACAGAAAGATAAATACTTATAATATCACTTACGTGAAATCTAAAAAATATATAAATGAGTATACACAAAACAAACAGACTCAAGGACCTAGAAAACAAACCTGCAGTTATCAAAGGTGAGAGGGATGTGAGAAGGGACAATTTAAGGATGTGGGATTAACAACAGATGGGAACTACTGTGTGTAAAACAGAAGCAATAAGGATAAGTGCCCTGTACAGCATGGGAAACTAGACCCATTATCTTGTAATAACCTATAATGAAATATAATTTGCAGATGATCACTATTCTGTACACCCAGAACACAATGTTGTAAATCCACTATACTTCAATTAAAAAAAATATTTTTTTAAAGCAGCTATAATCAAGGAGCAGATATTTCGCTCAAGAATCATTTGGTTGTAAGAATCAGAAATCTGCCTTAAAAAGCTTGTAAAGCAAAGTTATTAAAAAGGATCAGAAATACAGAATTTATTGCAGGAAGTATAGCTCGACATTGTGGCATCCACAAAGTCACCAGCAGATTCGTATCTCTTTCGCTGTGTCTCTATCTGCCTCTGGCTCTGCCCTCCTTGCTCTCTGCTCTCCTCTCTCTTGCCCTCTGTCTTCCTCCTCCTCGTTCCTTTTCTCTTACTCACAATCACCTATGCATCTGTTTTATTCTCTCTGTAAACTGGTTCCCCTGAAGGCCTCTTCATTTCTTCTTCCTCACACGGGTGACCTGTTAGCCCTCTCCCCATGACCTTTGGACTTCCCTGGTGCATGTTCTGAACCCAGCTCTATAGAACCTCACAATTCCATGGACTGCCGCTTGCTTACTTGTCTGCGTTTCTTACCTTTAAGTCTTTTAGAGGCTGAATGTCAGTGGGATCAGGGGTCTTAGTCAGTTGTGGCCAGGTCGATGGGGCAGAACCTCTTCATAGAAATATGCTGTGTACACACGACCTTGCACCATCATTTGTGGAAGCCTTGAAAATGGAGTCACCTGGTTAAAAAAAAAAAAAAAAAAAGGGACTTTAAAACTATTCCCAAGAACGGCATGTGGATGAGCTGTTTCCACTAATGTCTATAATCTTGCTTAATGTGATCCAGTATTACAGGAACAGTGACAAATGCCTGCCCTTCAGTCTCTGGTGTTCATAATCACCATCCTGCCAAAATGACCACCTCTGGGTTTATTGGCAAGTTTTACTACCATTACATCAGCAATACAATAGGAGAAACCTCAACAAAAAGGATCAGTTGAAAAGGGAGGATGACTTAAGAGGTGGGGAAGAAACTTAGAAAATAGAATCATACACTGATCACTGGTCTGCCCCTAAAATAAATACCCCAAATCTGTTTCTTGGCTCTTAGCAAAGTAAGTTCCTAACTCACACCTGCTAGTCCTAGGATCTGGCCATTAGAAGGATTTCCTTTTTCAATTGTCCTTCAGACCTGCTCTTCAGAAAACATTAGAGAGTCCTTCTCTCTCCAGTAAGTATTGTCTGGTGCCAGCATGCTTTCCTACTTGAGTTGGAGCCTCCAGAAGAGGCCAGGATGCACCATGTTGGTATGAGTTGATATAACTGCTTAAGACTACAGTTCTGGTGCTAACTGCCCAGTATGTTAGTGGGCTTTCAATCATTGTCTTACTGACTGAAAGGTGATGCCAGGAATTTCTTAGGGGAATATGGGGTAGAGTTAAGCTTGCACCCTTAATCACCAGGCCACCTAATGACCATTCCTTCAGGATTTTTGTTATTCAGCCCTCCTTAGACCCCATTATTCTTAATGGCTCTGTCCTCAAGAGAATAAAGGAGGAAAAGTGACCTGAAAGAGGACTCTAGGGCAGGAAGCACTTCTTCCCTAGTCTACCCTTAAAACCCCCTCCACAGTTACATTCCAGTCTAGGGACATGTTTTACTAGAGATTGGGAATTGGGGGCTGTGGAGGTGATAGGCAAACTCATCCTGTGGAAAAAGGCTAAGCTTCCTCAACCAGTCTAGCTATTGCTAGCTATCCTTTCAACTGCCAGCTTCTCGAGCCCTGACTTTTTCAAAATTAATGAATAATAGCTTGATCTTATCTTCAACTATCTAAGCAGAAAAGAATATGAAATATAGATACATAATTACCTGCTTTTTCCAATATACTTTTAGCCAAACAACCTGGTACTGAGAACTCCTTGCCACTGACTTTTACATCCATAGGGAATTAACACATTCCCGCATCTCAACATCCAAGAACATAAATCTGAGGCTTTGGCTTTAGTGACATGGCTTGGGCTCGAGATTTGGGGCAGTTGTTTAGGTATCTCACCACCTCTTAGCTCTATGCCACCTGATTTCTATGGGACTGGGGAACCTCTGCACCTGTGCCTTCACCCCACCCCTCTGCCTCCACTCCACAGACAGGTCTACATTTTTCACTCAGAGCCCAATGCAATCCTATTCCTGGCACTGATTTCTGTTTTAGGGATTTTGTTGTTTCCAAGAAACAGAAAACCAATTCTGACTTAAGTAAAAGGGTGTTGTTATAAAGAATGTGAAGAATCAAATTGCAGGAAGTTCACCCAGGATTGGTCACCCTCTCTCCCTCACAGGGGCCTGTTATCTGGGTTCTGCATACCGGCTTTGCTTCGTTTGAAGTTTGGCTTCAAAGATGTCTTTGCAATCTGGTTTTCTCCAAGACTTTGAGCTCCATGGTGCTGTTAGCTTTGACCCAGCCCTTTGGTTCCAGTGTCCTGAGTTTGTTTCTTATGATTCCAAACCTGGGGAAAAAAGGAGTTCACATTCTCAAGTTGGTCAGCTATCCACCCTGGACCAATTTTCTTTGGTTTGAGTATTAGGATCTCCAAGAACAAACACACTTGCCAAGCCTTAAGAGGAAAGAAAACATGGACTCAGAACTCTGCCCCTGTGTTCTCTGCCACATTATATAAATATATATATATTTAAGAGATACTTCTTATCCTGTAACTTTAACTGAAAACATTTTATGATGGTTAACCCTAGAGATACTAGTTGGGGTCACTAGACAAAACTAGCTTTTTGGTTTCTTTTGAGCAACTATTTGTAAGGATTGATATTTCATGACTTTTAGTTTTTCTTAATTTTTCTCCCAGGGATAAAGAGAAAATTTATTTTTTATAAATAGGATACAATCCATTATATCTTTCAGTCCCCATGAGAATCCACTGGACCCTTTTATTACTCTAAGATACATTATGGGATCTCAGTGATTTAATTTTATTCAATTTTTCTTACATCGTTTGAAATATTTTACTTTTTCATTATCTCAGGAATTAATTATTACTAATCAATTATTCCCATGTAACTATTTTATAGTAAATGATGATCACTATTACATCATCCTTAGTTTCCATATTGCATTTCCCCTAGTATTAACATCATCTTTTAATAGGATATAAAATTCTAGAAAGATACCATCTTTTGAGGTTTTTTTTTTTTTTTTAAGGCCTTCAATGAATCCAGTTGAGAGTTTAGATGAGATCGGGCACATTTAGGGTGGTATGGCCTAGACCACAGTTGAGAGTTTAGAATATTTCATTTTGACTATAATGACAAATATGAATAGAACAAAATCAATAGAGGAATCTTCACAGTTATTAAGAGAATCAGAGGTGGATACAAAGAGACAGAGGGTTATCTAGATCCTAATGATGTTGATGAAAGTGATCATTGAGGCAAAAACCTCAGACTATGAGCCTTCAGGTACATATTCTAAATAAGTTTTCTCAAACTCAAGGATAGATGAGTGAATCAGATATTTCTAAGAGCAACAAGGAAATAAGGTATTCTCATCCACTTACTCAATAGGAAGGGCTTCATTATGCAATAATTTAAGACAAGGACGTGGAGCATCTAATTTTGCTAAGTGGATAGTTTAGGAGTATTTGTCCACTGTTTTTGATGTATAGCCACCAAAATTTACTTGATATAATTCCCAGGTGAAAAACACTAAATACAGACACAGACTTCATTTTCCTGGGCTCCAAAATCACTGGACGGTGACTGCAGCCATGAAATTAAAAGATGCTTGCTCCTTGGAAAAAAAGCTATTGCAAACCCAGACAGATTATTAATCCTGCATATTAAAAAACAAAGACATCACTTTGCTGATAAAGGTCCATATAGTTAAAGCTATGGTTTTTCCAGTAGTCATGTACGGATGTGAGAGTTGGCATAAAACAAGCTGAGCACCAAAGAATTAATGGTTTCGAATTGTGGTGCTGGAGAAGACTGTTGAGAGTCCCTTGGACAACAAGGAGATCAAACTGACTAGTCAATCCTAAAGGAAATCAACCCTGAATATTCATAGGAAGGACTGGTGCTGAATCTAAACCTCCAATACTTTCCCACCTGATGCAAAGAGCTGACTCATTGGAAAAGACTCTGATGTTGGGGAACATTGAGGGCAGGAGAAGAAGGGGGCGACAGAAAACAGAGGATGAGATGGTTGGAGGACATCATCGACTCCGTGGACATGAGTCTGAGCAAACTCCTGGAGATAGTGAAGGACAGGGAAGCCTGGCATGCTGCAGTCCATGGGGTTGCAAAGAACTAGACACGGCTGAGTGACTGAAGCACAAACGTGATTAAAAATAAATAAATGATGTAGAAATGAAAAATTACTGGACCTGTCATTCTAATTATTCATACCTATAAATCTAAAAATTAAATTTTTTTCCAATAATTGCCATCCTTCTTCAAAAAATTATGTCAAAGTTTTTTTAATGTATTACATTTTGGTAGTGCACATGCAAGAAGAATCAGAGTAACAATAAGCCAGCCTCTAATTGAAATGTATTTGAAATCTGGAGTCACTATATATAAGATGGGTATTTTCCAGATTCATGCATGGCAGGTAATGACCAGTTAGTTACCTTCAACTGACACTGTCCATTTTAAGAGTCTATAACTTCAAAGCCAAAAAAAGAAATAAAAATTGTGTTCAGTATGCCTAAATTTTCAAAGTTCTAATTAGGCCATGTCTTTATACTTCTGTAAAATTATTCATAAAGTGACTTAAATATATATCGTTAAATTTTAAGATTAATCGATACAAATGGTATTTTTCCTGGTATACTGAAAGTTAAGATATATTTTTCAAATATGAAGAGCTTTGTAAAATTCATATGCCTAATGGTAACTTTATAATAGTACCAAAGTAAAAAAAGTAATCATATATTTAGATAAGAATATAAAATCCCTTTACAAGATTGTTTTTTAAATGATTCCAAGAAATTTAAAGACTTGAGGTCACTTTCCCACATACTTTCTCTAGGAAACTTTAGTCAAGAGGAATGAATAAAACCATGAGAAAATCCTTGGACTGCAAAATATTGACATGCTTCTGTTTTTTAAAAAAGTAAACATTTAAGTTGCTGGCAAACTGCTTTCTCTATGGAAAAAGTTGGGATACTTTAAAAAACAACCCATCCTTGCAGGACAAAATGCTTCAAATGTTCTTTACTTATTTTTTATAACTTGCACTTCCTGGTAAGCACAGAACTGGCTGAGAAATTTGATTTATTCTAAGTACTATTTTCGTGTCTTTAAGTGGTCTTTCTGGGATGACCTTAATCTACACTGTAACAAGCCACTAGAAAAAATTTTCTAAGTTATAATTAAAAGTTTTAATATTGATATGTTTAGACTATTAAACAGAAGGGGTTAAGATAATAATAGATCTTTGTCATTCCAAAATTGTGAAATAAACCCCTTTTTTAAAAAAGTATGAACTATTTCAAACATACAGAAAAATACCGACAACAATATATGAATCATTTCCCACTACTCAGAATTAACAGGAGTTAACATTTGCCATACTTACTTAAAGTTTTTACTTTTAAAGGAAAAGGCCAAGTAGAGATATAATGAAAATCAAATCAATCTCTCTCTCTCACAGAGGGTGCCACAATCCTAATGTTGGTATGCATCATTTTCATAATATTTTAAAAATACTGATTTGTTTTTAGCATGTTACGTTAATCGTATCTTACTTAAAACTTGCTACCTTTTACTGAACACAGTTTTGAGTTTTAACCATATTGACTAACGTATATCTACTTTACCTATTTTAACCGTTAATTAATATTTCAAATATATGAATAAACTGGAGTTTATATGTTCATTTCCCAAATGAGGGATATCTAAATTGCTTCCACTCTTTTCATGTCTTGGCGGATACCCTGAATTATGTGTGGCAGCCTCTGGCATGTGTAGGTTTCCAAAACACATAGCTTCCAACCTTGGAAAACAAGCTCCCCTAGAGATATGCTGGAATGTAATTTTAAAAGAGGGATGTAGGTTAACCAGTTATTTAATATAGGTAGAACCAGATATTTCAAGTGGTATACAGGAAAGTTTAACCAAGCATAAAACATACACTCAATTTTTAACTATGAAAATTCTGTTTCTTCTTGTACCACTCTAGTCAATTTAAACATTTAGAGCTTAACAGCATGGGAAATATCCTTTTAAATTCACTGTTGCTAAAGAACTTCAGCCTTCATATGGCAGCCTATTAAACAGCTTCTATTCACCACCTCTTTTTTATCCCTTGTTCTTGGAATTGTGATCTCATTTTATCTGTTTCAATAGAAAGACAAGTATAGATGACCTCTCATGCCAATTAACAAATCTGGTGGGGAAAAAAAAAAAACAAAAAACCATGATTGATGCTTGAAAAGTCATGGCCTCTACTTTTATTTGCCTTTAAAAACAAAATCAGAAAAAAAGGAATAGAAAAGACATTCTGTTAACCTTATTCTCTTGCCTGAGATGATCAGCCTAATATAACATTGTGATATAAAAGGAACTGTGGAAAATTCATTTATTCACTCAACTTGTATTAAAAAAACAAGCACTATAAAGGATCTGGGTATATAGTGATGCACAAAACAGGTAGAACTGCTGCCCTCAGAAGCCTTAAGCGGTATATGTCCTCATACACTGCATTGACAACAGTCCCAGTTACTTCTTTTCAAGAAAACTCGGGGGATCTGGAATGCCAAGAAGCATAACTAACATGATCAAGAGAATGAAAATAACCAGAAAAGCTAATCGTTAAGGTCTATGTATCTAGTATGCTGCTTTTGTATACAAATTACAGAAAACTTCTACTCAACTGGCTTAAACAACGAGACATTTGTTATTGCACAAAAAGAGAAGTCCAAGAATGGTTAATCCATTAGTTTCATTAAAGAGACAGGTTCTTCCCATCTTTCTGCTCTGTCACCCATAAGCCTTCATGGGTCAAGAGGGCTGCCACACTTACAGGCATCATATCCAGGAAAAACCATGTAGGTAGGACAGCAGAAGATGTTGTCTTCTGACACTTCTCAAATGTCTCTTTTTTCTGAGACTTCCTCTTTTTACATTTCATTGACCAGAACTACAATACATACACCTTCCTAAACCCATCACTACCAGGAGGAATTACATTTGCACAACTGGCTTAGATTAATTTAGTTCAATTTAAAATACTGAGCACCCACATGCCAAATGTTCTCTACTCTTAGCTAAAAAAAAAAAAAAAGTGAACAAACCAAATAGAGGACAAGTTTGTGTAAAGCTCAGGGACATACAGGCAGTGATGTAAATGGGAAATTAAAATCCCTGTGTTAAACAAATTGATCAAGAAATTTGTTTTTAAAGTTTCCATGCGACTATGCTGGAAAACAAGATCAATGTTGGGAGGTGCCTATGTCTCCATTAAGTCTTTCTTACAATTGCTTGCTCTCAGAAAAATAATTTCAAACCTGAAACTTTAAGTGGGACATAATAAGATTTTAAACTCTTATTCATTTCATCAGTTAAACACCATTATTGAAGGAACATTTTCTTCCCTCAAGAAATAAAAATATGTCCCTGACTCTGTTTTATATTGTGTCAACAAGCCAAATTTTAAGTTTTATGTCAATGATAGAATAGAAAGGATTATTCTTATATTAAATAATACTGCTGACAAGAGGGAAGTAATCCCTTTATTTTTTCAAAGTACCTTCTCATACAGTAATCTGAATTGTACCACATTCTTACTCTAGAAAGGGGTAACATGAGGCTTGATTCCTCATTTTTTAGATGTAAGAACTGGGATTGTTGAAAGTTAAAAGATTTGCCCCAAGGACTTCATGACCAGGTAGTCACAGAATCAAGATTAAAACCAGATTACTTCATTCCTAATCCAAAGGTTTTAGAGTAATTTAACAAAGTTTCATGTAACTTAAAATTATGACACTCTAGAAACCCTTTAAAAGATTGTTTAAAAAAATTCAGAATTTCTCTTCTGAATAAATTCTAATATAATGTCTTCTTTAAGGCTATATCCTCTCCAATCTAGCCCCAGCTATCAGATCCCTGAAACCTAGGTACTTTGGATATATTAGGTTCAAAATGCTGCTTTTTCAAATGTTGATATCACCTTCTCCTTATTAGAAGTTGATACATATTCCACATAAACTCAGAATGCAGCAAGCCTTGGCCTAGGCATGTGTGTGAATTTAAATCCTAGTTATATCTAGGCTTCCCTGGTGGCTCAGATGGTAAAGCGTGTGCCTGCAATGTGGGAGACCTGGGTTCGATTCCTAGGTCAGGAAGATCCCCTGGAGAAGGAAATGGCAACCCACTCCAGTACTCTTGCCTGCAAAATTCCATGGATGCAAGAGCCTGGTAGGCTACAGTCCATGGGATTGCAAAGAGTTGGACATGACTGAACAACTTCACTGGTTACATCTTGATTCAGAAAGAGCCAAAAGTCAAATGAAAAAAAGAACAAGAATACCTTAACGCGATCTTAGAGGAAATATTTGAGAAAAATCTCACTGGAAGGGTCACTGTATAGGAAAAATGACTCTTCCTACTTTCCTGGATTTTAGGAGGGTAAAAAGTGATAAAATGTTTTAAATCTGTCACACTTAACCCCTCTTTTTCAAAAGTGAAGGTTGGGTGATAGGAAACTAAAGAAAGCAACGGGTTCAGAGAACAAGACATTTCCTAACTAAGACTACAAGGAAGGAACAAGAATTTCCTCAAGAGGATGGTGACAAGCCATTTCTCCTTGGAAATGCTGATTTATTACACACGGAGATTATACAGAGTGCAAGATTGACATCTCCTGTCCAGACCAGATTCCTCTGCCCATGGCGTGCCTCAAGTCCCACCAGTCCCACTGCTCAGCCGTCCTGAGTCTCCCGCCAGACTCAGCCCTTCAGAAACTAGACTCCTGATCTTTTCCTCTGACCCCTTCCAGTCACATCCTTCCCATCTCAGCAGTGGGCACTCCCATCTTTCCAGGCCCTCAGCTCAAAAACCACCTTTAACTCCTTTTTTTTCTTTTTTTAAAAAAATCTCCCACATTGTTTGTCAGAAAAGTCTGTTGCCTCTTCAAAACATATTCAAGATCCAACCATTTGTCTTCACTTCACCACTACACCCCAGCCTGAGCCACCATCACACCGAACCCCTGGCTGACAGTGAAACCCCCCGGGGGTCTCCCTGCCTCTGCCCCAGCACTTCAGCTTCTGTTTTCAACCCTGCAGCCAGAACGATCACTCAGATCACATCACCAGAGTGATCACATCACCAGGGTGACCACATCAGCCACTTCTTTGCTGAGAGCCCTACAGTGGATTCTTAGTTCATGCAAGAGAGAATCTGCAGGATCTGTCTGCCTTCTTCCTTCTCTGACCATCCCCTCTCCACCCCATGTACATCTGCTGCCTTGCTGCCCCAGTACACTCACCAAACGCCTACCTCCCAGCCTGGAACATTTTTCTTCACATGACTGTCCCACATGTCCTGCCCCTCTTTGATCAAATCTCACTCTCAAGGACATTGACATGCCAGAAAAAAACACCAGGCAGCATTTAAATATTAAGTTCAGGTAAGCAATAAATCAGAGAAGGCAATGGCACCCCACTCCAGCACTCTTGCCTGGAAAATCCTATGGATGGAGGAGCCTGGTAGGCTGCAGTCCATGGGGTCGCTGAGGGTCGGACACGACTGAGCGACTTCACTTTCACTTTTCACTTTCACGCATTGGAGAAGGAAATGGCAACCCACTCCAGTGTTCTTGCCTGGAGAATCCCAGGGACGGTGGAGCCTGGTGGGCTGCCATCTGTGGGGTCGCACAGAGTCGGACACGACTGAAGTGACAGCAGCAAGCAATAAATAGCCTCTTAGGTACCCAACACTTTCATGTTTATCTGAAATTCACATTTAACTGTATATCCTTTTGTTTTGTTCTCTTCTAAATCTGGCAACCCTACAAACAGGTTCTACCCCGACCCAAGCCCATCCTACCTTCCTCTACCCCCACATTCCAGATTTCTTCTCACCTGCCCTATTTTTTTTCCCCATTCCTAACACTGTTTCTTCTTATAAACTACATCAGATCAGTCGCTCAGTCGTGTCCGACTCTTTGCGACCCCATGAACCGCAGCACGCCAGGCCTCCCTGTCCATCACCAACTCCCGGAGGTCACTCAGACTCGCATCCATCGAGTCAGTGATGCCATCCAGCCATCTCATCCTCTGTCGTCCCCTTCTCCTCCTGCCCTCAATCCCTCCCAGCATCAGAGTCTTCTCCAATGAGTCAACTCTTCGCATGAGGTGGCCAAAATACTGGAGTTTCAGCTTTAGCATCATTCCTTCTAAAGAAATTCCAGGATTGATCTCCTTCAGAATGGACTGGTTGGATCTTCTTGCAGTCCAAGGGACTCTCAAGAGTCTTCTCCAACACCACAGTTCAAAAGCATCAATTCTTTGGCGTTCAGCCTTCCTCACAGTCCAGCTCTCACATCCATACATGACCACAGGAAAGACCATAGCCTTGACTAGGCGAACCTTTGTTGGTAAAGTAATGTCTCTGCTTTTGAATATGCTATCTAGGTTGGTCATAACTTTCCTTCCAAGGAGTAAGCGTCTTTTAATTTCATGGCTGCAGTCACCATCTGCAGTGATTTACTTAAATATCACATTTATTGTCTGCCCCCTCCTCTGGAAAAATGATCTACATGTGAGCAGTTACAGCATAAAAGCAAATTTAATTTGTGATCAAAATTTTTTATTTCTCAGCACATTTCTTTTCTACTGTTTTGAAGTGTTGGAAGTTTATGAACACTTGAGAAAACATAGGCACTTCTATCTCTCCATCCTTACTATTTCACACGTTTAATACATATGCACATATGTTAATATAATTGATTTCCACTTAACACTAACATCTGCTATAAACTATAGAAAAGAGGTTTTTATCTTTCAAAAAAATACACCAGACACATAAGTAACAAAATTGAAAATTCCCATGGGGAAGAAAATTATCTAAAAAAAAAAAATCCAAGGATTTCCCCAGTGATTCAGTGGCTAAGCCTCCACACTCCCAGTGCAGGAGACCCAGGTCCCATCCCTGGTCAGGTAACTAGATCCCACATGCTGCAACTAGGAAGTTCACAGGCTACAACTGAAGATCCCATGTGCCACAACTAAGACCCAACGCAGCCAAATAAATAAATATTTTTAAAAATCCAAACACTGTGATTGAATTTCCCAATTATGTCTCTCTTTGATAGCAGCCAAATAGAGATATATATTTTAAATTAATAAATTAATTTTTTTTTTGCAGCAACATGGCTATCATCTGTTGAATTCTACAGCTTAATAAAAGCTATGGAATATGTGACCTCCTTGTTCTTCGTGATTCCTTCATGTACTTATTCATTCAGCTTACAGGTGTGGTTTAGCTGCTGTGTGTAGAGCACTGGGTGTTAGGCGATGGGGAGGGGGAGTGGGAGGAAGACACTGGAGAGAGAAGGACCCAAGTCTGAAAGACATGGGAAATCAGCTTAAGGAGCCAGTAGAAGGAGTATGGAAATGGCCCTGTCAGACTCATTCCTTAGAAAAATTACTCTGGCTTCTGTCTACAGCGTGGAGAGTAGATCACTATCGTTGTTAACTACATTACACTTCACTAAGAAGTTATTATAAACAGGGTCTTAACTTTAAACCTCTAGGCTTCCAATAAAAAGTTTCAGAAAAGGGATGCTTTGAAGAAACCACAGTAGATCTGTTTTAAATACCACAGTCTATTCAAATGTAGTTGATTTAAAGTTATATAAATAGCAAACATCTGCCATTATATTCGATTCTGTGAATTTCAAGGAATGGAGAAGAGTCAAGTCTAAAATGGAGAAAAAGGAAGAAAGAGCTGATGTGAACGAACAATAGGGAGGATCTACTCAAATCAGATAAAGGATGAGGTCTCATGCATTATCTCATTTAATCCTTAAAACAGGTTAAGAAAGTCTTGGGTTATTAACCTTTATTTGCAGATAATGGATCTGAGACTGAGAAAGGTGAGTCTTGCCCTCTGTACGAGGCAGAATTGGCTAACCTGCCCTCACTCTCTCTCTAAACCCACGTTCTTTTCTTTACAAAAAGCTGCAAATACATTCACAGTACAGCTAAGTTAGGCAGAAGATGGGTTGAGGAAAGGCTGAGGTAACCTTGAATAACAACAGAATAAAAGGGGGAAGATGTTCAGCTAGAGTAAAGGCAAAAATTTAATTGGAAAAAAATTATGAGGAATTATCCTTTTGATAAGAGCAAAGAAAGGCAAATTTTCATCTCAAATGAAGACTGATGGAGAGCATCAATTTTCAATTTTTTTTGGAATATGACAAGTACAGCCATAAATATAGTTTCTAGTGAACTACAGAATTCGGTAGATGTTCTTCTTGCTGAGGTATTACTATTACAAATAAAATGCTACAGAGAAGAAATCCACTTATTAAGTCATTTAACACAATCTCTCTCACATAGTATTTGTCACTGGTCAAGGAGATTTGATGAGCATTTAGAGCCTCTGAAAGTCAGCTGTTTGAGTGTACTGGCTGCCCAGCAGAGCAACATTACTTGCTACAGGGAACAGAGGGTCTTCTGTCTCCAAAAGGAGCTCTCATCTAGGTTTGTGACAAAAATTCTAGAATATAGACTCTTTGGCCGGAGAGCCAGTCACTCTGAAAAATCACTTCATGCCCTTTCAAAGACACAGGCTAATCCAGGCTTGGGGCGCAGCTGATGGTGACCCACATATTGAAATTCCAAGAGCACAGGAAATAGCCACTTCTTAACCAACCTCCCTACTTACTACCTGGTGGAGATCTTACATTAATATATGTGGTTGCTTCATGACTCACTCACCTCATGAACTTGCCAGTCAGCTACCAAACCTCTAGGTAATGAATCACAGATTTGTTGAGATTTGACAGGGAAGGTAAGAGGGGAAAAGGCTGGCCTAAGGGTAATCCCGGAGAAGGCAATGGCACCCCACTCCAGTACTCTTGCCTGGAAAATCCCATGGACGGAGGAGCCTGGTGGGCTGCAGTCCATGGGGCCGCTAAGAGTCAGACACAACTGAGCGACTTCACTTTGACTTTTCACTTTCATGCATTGGAGAAGAAAATGGCAACCCACTCCAGTATTCTTGCCTGGAGAACCCCAGGGACAGGGGAGCCTGGTGGGCTGCCATCTATGGAGTCGCACAGAGTCAGACACGACTGAAGCGACTCAGCAGCAGCAGCAGCAGCAGCAGCAAGGGTAATCCAGCTCACCAGGAAGCAGGTGAATCTATTCAGGTTGAGAGGATGGGGCTGCATATCTTAAGAGACCAAAGAGTTTTGTGACCATAGTCACTGTTCAGTGTTTCTCAAAGAATTGTTGAGGTATTATGAAAAGTAGGTATTACCCGAAACTAATGTTTACTTAAGTTTTCCACTGACTATATCTGAACAGGTTAAAAACTGCTTAGGTGAATGAAATGATTATACATATATTCATACTGCACAATTGTACTTATTTCACATGCTAGCAAGGTAATACTCAAAACCCTTCAAGCTAGGCTTCAACATGTACTTCCAGATATACAGGCTAGATTTAGAAAAGGCAGAGGAACCAGAGATTGAACTGTCAACATCTGTTGGATCATAGAAAAAGCTAGAGAATTCCAGAAAAACATCTACTTCTGCTTCATTGACTATGCTAAAGCCTTTGACTGTGTGGCTCACAACAAACTTTGGAAAATTCTTAAACAGATAGGAATACCAGACCACCTTACCTGCCTCCTGAGAAGCCTGTATGCAGGCCAAATAGCAACAGTTACTTGGACATGGAACAATGAATTGGTTCAAAATTGGGAAAGGAGTACATCAAGGCTGTATATTGTCATCCTGCTTATTTAACTTAGATGCAGAGTACATCATGTAAAATGCCGGGCTGGATAAAGCTCAAGCAGGAATCAAGATTGCCAGGACAAATATCAATAACTTCAGATATGCAAATGACACCACTCTAATGGCAGAAAGTGAAGAGGAACTCAAGAGTCTCTTGATGAAAGTGAAAGAGGAGAGTAAAGAGTGCAAGAGCTGGCTTAAAACTCAACATTCAGAAAACTAAGATCATGGCATTCGGTCCCATCACTTTATGGCAAATAGATAGGAAAACAATGGAAACAGTGAGAAACTTCATTCTTTTTGGACTCCAAAATCACTGTGGATGGTGACTGCAGCCATGAAATTAAAAGATGATTGATCCTTGAAGAAAAGCTATGTCAAACCTAGACAATGTATTAAAAAACAGAGATATCACTTTGCTGACAAAGGTACATATAGTCAAAACTATGGTTTTTCCAGTAGTCATGTACAAATGTGCAAGTTGGACCATAAAGTAGGCTGAGCACTGAAAAACTGATGTTTCCAAACAATGAGGCTCCAGAAGACTCTTGAGAGTCCCTTGGACTGTAAGGAGATCAAACTAGTTAATCCTAAAGCAAATCAACTCTGAATATCCACTGGAAGGACTGATACTGAAGCTCCAATACTTTGGCCACCTGATGCAAAGAGCTGATTCATTGGAAAAGACCCTGTTGCTGGGAAAGATTGAGGGCAGGAGGAGAAGTGGGTAACAGAGGATGAGATGGTTGGATGGCATCATCGACTCAAAGGACATGAGTCTGAACAGATTCTGGGAGATCGAGAAGGACAGGGAAGCCTGGTGTGCTGTAGCCCACGGGGTTGCAAAGAGGTGGACATGACTGTGACTAAGCACACACTCACATAAATAGAATATATACACATACAGGCACACCCTTCTCCTGGGGCATAGTGTGAGCCATCATGAGCTTTTCTAAATATGGGAGGATGTTTTTGTGCCTTTCTACTCTGTGGAGGTGATGGAATTCCAGCTGAGCTATTCCAAATCCTGAAAGATGATGCTGTGAAAGTGCTGCACTCAACATGCCAGCAAATTTGGAAAACTCAGCACTGGCCACAGGACTGGAAAAGGTCAGTTTTCATTCCAATCCCAAAGAAAGGCAATGCCAAAGAATGCTCAAACTACCGCACAATTGCACTCATCTCACACGCTAGTAAAGTAATGCTCCAAATTCTCCAAGCCAGGCTTCAGCAATATGTGAACCGTGAACTTCCTGATGTTCAAGCTGGTTTTAGAAAAGGCAGAGGAACCAGAGATCAAATTGCCAACGTCTGCTAGATCATGGAAAAAGCAAGAGAATTCCAGAAAAACATCTATTTCTTCTTGACTATGCCAAAGCCTTTGATTGTGTGGATCACAATCAACTGTGGGAAATTCTGAAAGAGATGGGAATACCAGACCACCTGATCTGCCTCTTGAGAAATTTGTATGCAGGTCAGGAAGCAACAGTTAGAACTGGACATGGAACAACAGACTGGTTCCAAATAGGAAAAGGAGTACGTCAAGGCTGTATATTGTCACCATGTTTATTTAACTTATATGCAGAGTACCTCATGAGAAATGCTGGACTGGAAGAAACACAAGTTGGAATCAAGATTGCTGGGAGAAATATCAATCACCTCAGATATGCAGATGACACCACCCTTATGGCAGAAAGTGAAGAGGACCTCAAAAGCCTCTTGATGAAAGTGAAAGTGGAGAGTGAAAAAGTTGGCTTAAAGCTCAACATTCAGAAAACGAAGATCATGGCATCTGGTCCCATCACTTCATGGCAAATAGATAGGGAAACAATGGAAACAGTGGTAGACTTTATTTTTCTGGGCTCCAAAATCACTGCAGATGGTGACTGTAGCCATGAAATTAAAAGACGCTTACTCCTTGGAAGGAAAGTTATGACCAACCTAGACAGCATATTCAAAAGCAGAGACATTACTTTGCCAACAAAGGTTCGTCTAGTCAAGGCTATGGTTTTTCCTGTGCTCATGTATGGATGTGAGAGTTGGACTGTGAAGAAGGCTGAGCGCCGAAGAATTGATGCTTTTGAACTGTGGTGTTGGAGAAGACTCTTGAGAGTCCCTTGGACTGCAAGGAGATTCAACCAGTCCATTCTGAAGGAGATCAGCCCTGGGATTTCTTTGGAAGGAATGATGCTCAAGCTGAAACTCCAATACTTTGCCCACCTCATGCGAAGAGTTAACTCATTGGAAAAGATTCTGATGCTGGGAGGGATTGGGGGCAAGAGGAGAAGGGGACGACAGAGGATGAGATGGCTGGATGGCATCACTGACTCGATGGACGTGAGTCTCAGTGAACTCCGGGAGTTGGTGATAGACAGGGAGGCCTGGCGTGCTGTGATTCATGGGGTCGCAAAGAGTCGGACACGGGAATGAGAGGGTAGAGAGGCAAGGTCAAACTTACTAATTCTCTTTGCCCCTATCTGGCCTCTTGGGGCTTATAGACAGTATCACTTATGCAGGCCAGCCAACCATAAATCAGTACACTTGTGTCCTTGAGGCAGCCTTTACTGAGGAGTTTATTTTTGTCTAAACACTTAAAGTCCGACTAGCATTTGCTTCCTGGAAATGGAATGGGTGGGGGGCAGGGAGGTCTTTGAACATTCCGATGCAGGAAAGCCGCAGCCAGTACCCTGGAGGAGAACAGAAGGGAAGAGAGGTGTTCCCACTGCCAGAGCTTTCTGCAGATAATTAAAGTGAAGGCTGAGACTCACAGCACAGTGATTTTAACCTATCTGGCGCAGGGCTTGACTAGGGTCTCTCAATGTCTCTTCCTTTGCAGTTATGCCATTAGCTTTCAGAATATCCTGCATGGAGGGAGATACTTTTCTTCAATCCATTCCATTTCTCAATTACTAAAGAGTTTTGAGTTTAAAAGTTCACCCCCAAACCCATCATGTTCCCGTCTCAGGCGTCCCCCATGTCTAATGGGTAGTAAGGAGATTACTCTTTCAGACACTACAGTGCACATTACTTAAACACCCAGCTACCCTATTTCACACGGGGAATAGGCTATGCAATAAATCTATCTGATCCTTTATTGTCTGCCTAGGGAATGTATGCAGGGTTCTCATCTTTGCTACAGGAACAGATTTCTTCTTCACTGTGTAGAAAGCGATTCATCTCTAGGAGGCTAATTTCTTATAGTTGAGTGCAGGATCTTAATAAATAAACCAAAAAGTGAAGTGCTATTTTGAACAGCCCTCACACCAGCAGGAAGAATCAGTGAATGAGGAACCATAGAAGACTGTTCACTCCATATGCATTTACTCCAAAATGTTATTTAGATCAGCATTGGATTTTTTTTTTTTAGTAAATTATAAGTGATTCTTCTTTCTGTATTAATTAAGAACATACACTACTTCTCAAGTGTTTTAACTCCCCCAGTGCCAAGCTTAAGTCCTCTGGATTAATTCTGATTCATGAAGAGCTTTGAAAACATAACAATGGTAAGCAACAACCCAGAGTGATTAAGGAATCAAGATGTGTGCAGGTGCTCGTTAAAAAAAAAATTCACTGAAAGATGGCAAATGGGAATTAGAAAGATAGCCCAGACATACTGTCAGAACAAGCTAAAAATTTAAGGCTTTGAACATGTTAGATTTACATCACATCACATGTCAGAAGCTGCTGTGGGAGGAAGGGAGGTATAAAGAACATGAAAGAGGCAAGGTTTTCAGCAGAGCATCTAGCATGGACTTAGTCCTCAAAAAAAAAAAAAAAAAAAATAGCATGAGATAAATGGAAAACATTGACAAAAAATAGGGATGGAAAGAAAATAGTTTTTCTGTGATCATTTTAGGTAGTTTTACAGCACAGAAAGGGGATTCAAGGTATCTTTTGTCCAGGCTGGTAACATCTGATGAGATGTCTTAGGTATACATATTAGTCTATATCAGAACAAATTAGTATTTTCCAGAGAAACAGAGTCAATAGCATACATAGACAGAGAGATAGGCAGACAGGCAGATAGATAGTGGGTTAGCCAAAAATTTCATTTGGGAAATGAACATCATAAGATGTGGAAAACATCTTATGGAAAAATCCAAATGAACTTTTGGGCCATTTTAATATTAAGAGAGATTGGCTCACATGATTCAGGAGAATGAAGTCCAATAATCTGCCATCTGCAAGTCAGAGGCCTAGGAAAGCTTCAGTGGTGGTTTATCTTCAGGCCAAACGCGAAGGACTGAAAACCATGAGGATCCAGATCCAAGGGCAGGAGATGGATGTCCCACAGTTCAACAGAGAACAAATTTGCCCTTCCTACACCTTTCTGTTCTATACAGGCCCTCAACAGATCAAATGATGCCCACCTGTAATGCTGAAAGCAAATTTCTTTACTCAGTACAATGATTCACACAGTAATCTCTTCCAGAAACATCCTCACAGATACACCCAGAAATATAGCCCAGGCAATTTGACACATAAAATTAATCATCATCTATGGTATAACTCTCCACTTACATGGCCCACTTTTTAATCCAAGCAATCAAATCATTCCTACACCAATGTAATGTTCCCTTTCTGTAATATAAACTTGTTAATTCATGCATAGGCTTTCCTCAGTTCAGACAACTCATGGCCAGTGGCTTTCTCCAAAGCAGTCCTGAGAGGATGTGACTGGATTTTCAGCCCAGATCCTATAAATCGAAGGTTTCCCTGTTAGGGGAGGGCACAACCAGCATGTATTCATGATGTTGAAGTGTCTTAAAAGAAACAGAACCAGGACCCAAAACCCATCTCTCAGGATTTCCCAGTAATGATCTCCCCAACAGTCTCATGGCTGCAAAAGTAATCTCAATAAGTCCTCCTATTATGGGAGAAGAATATCCTCAGAAAAACTAAGTGATTAAGATTTTGCCTTAATTTTAGCTCAACATGCAAGGTTTCTTCATTAAGTTTATGTTTGTTTTTTGGCTATGCACAGTATGTCGGATCTTAGTTCCCTGACCAGGGATTGAACACAGGCCCACAGCACCGAAAGCATGGAGTCCTAACCACCAGACCATCAGGGAATTCCCTATTAATAGGTTTTTCATGGCAGTGATGACTAGCTTAAGACTCTCTTGACAAATACCCATTAGAAAGCTTAAACGGTGTTTCTCTTGGCCTCTATCAAGCTAAGGCCCTACCCACCGGTTCAGCACTGATTTTTTAAAACTAAATAAATACTTACTTTGCTCTTGGGATAGGCAATGTTCACTTTTATCTGGCATAACTGAGAAGTTGAATTTTTAGAGAGTGAAAACAAATACATGCTAATTTTATGACATAATCTCTCTAGAAAGGAACAAACCATATCGAAATGATCTCCATTGTAGACCTTTAATTAAACTATGCCTGTGCTGGACAAAATACTCATCACAACTGGGAACAGAGAGGTATTGTTTCAAACCTATTATGCACAAATCATCTAATTTTTTCAAGGTTAATGGGTGTAATTTACCCATCTTTGGTTACTAAAGGGGGTATATGTGATGAACAAAACTTAAGAGTTCATCCATTTCATTTCTGTTGCTGATTCACTCACATTTGTTTGGCTTTTATGTCCATGTAATTGATTTGTATAATACTGTCCAAGCAGATGGGCAACTGCTCATGACCACTTGCAAACCATTTAGATTATTACTGTACTGATGTTTATTCAAGGCCAAATGGAGAAAACATAAAAGGTGTGATGTTCAGCTTAGCATAACAATATCATGAAAAATCTATTTGGTCTCAGCAGTAAAATAGAGTCTCCCTACCAATCAATTTCATAAGTGCAAGTGAATTGCTTCTGTCCATGTGGTAGACTAGCTCCCCAAATTAATTATGGCACAGTGTTCTAGCTTCACAATATACTGCAAACTCTCCAAGAACACAATAAAAGGATAGTCATCGCCAATGATACATGATGTTAAATTTCACAGTGAAGAATTCTTACACTTTGAATCAAGGATAAAAAACTATAACCATCTGTTAAAAGTAAGTAAATAGATAAGTGTTTGATAACCCAGAGAGCCATTGTCCACTCAAATTAGTTTGTGGATAGCACTGATTTTAATTATTTTCAATAAACATATATTTTCCACTTTAGTAATATACTATATTGAACCTCACACCTTTATTATCCTGCTTTGAATTATAATTAGTACCATTAAAATGGGAAGAGCCCTTGGAGGAGGGCCTGGCAACCCACTTCAGTATTCTTGCCTGGAGAATCCCTTGGACAGAGGAGCCTTGCAGTCTATGGTCCGTAAGGTTGCAAAGAGTAGAACAAGACTGAAGCGACTTAACATAGCAGCACCATTGATAACACATCTGTTCAGAACCTTTCCGTTTTCTTTCTTAGAAATTTACTATATATGTATGCATATACACACATAAATATATGGATGTATGGATGTATATATGTATAGTGTGTGTATGTATGTATAGATTTGACATCTGGATGAACCTAAACATGTTTAACTGGAGAAGGAAATGGCAACCCACTCTACTGTTCTTGCCTGGAGAATCCCAGGGATGGGGGAGCCTGGCGGGCTGCCGTCTCTGGGATCGCACAGAGTCGGACACGACTGAAGCGACTTGGCAGCAAACATGTTTAAGGGCTTCCCAGATGGCTCAGTGGTAAAGAATCCACCTACCAGTGCAGGAGATGCAAGAGACATGGTTTCAATCTCTGGGTTGGGAAGATCCCCTATATGAAGAAATGGCAACCCACTCCAGTATTCTTGCCTGGAAAATCCCACGGATAGAGGAGTCTGGTGGGCTACAGTCTGTGAGGTCGCAAAGAGTTGGAAACAACTGAGCAACTGAGCACATACACACACACACACAAACATACAGAAGTTTAAGGGCCAGAGTTTTCACACGTAAATACTGAGATATTCTTCCCTTTATTTATGCCAGAAGAAGCTAATTAAAGCTGTTTCACCAAAATCCAGATCAGTTATAAATGCTTTGGAAGGACTGGAAAGACGTTTTCGTTTTTATTCTAAGTGCTAACAATCAGCCAAGTCTATAATGCAGACCAGAGAGGTCAAGACACTTCAGATGTGTGCAAAAGAAGGCCAAGCTTGGAAATGTGGGTACCTGAGTGAGTGGGAGGAAAAACAAATGATCTCTAACCTGGAGTAAAATCACTGTGACTGAGATCTATTAGAGATTCATGAATACCATTTTGTTTCTCCAGACATAAAGGAAGACTACACTTCTCAACCTCCTTTGCAGTTAGATAGAGACCATGTAACCAAGTTCTGGCCAATGGAATGTGGGTGAAAGTGATATAAGCTATAGACATAATGTAAACCACTTTCTGGACTGGCCATGATCCATTTGGCCTCTTCTTGCCAGATCTTTGAGGTCAGTCCAAATTTACATGAGAAAACTTGGGTCTACCTTAAAAATCAGATAGAATTTTAGGCTGAAATTCTCTAAACCAGAAAGCCTTGGAATCCTTGAAGAATAAAAGCTGTTTAGGCCAGGCTAATAAAAGCTATGGGCATCACAA
Organism: Tragelaphus eurycerus; assembly: GCA_935064755.1. Classification (NCBI taxonomy): domain Eukaryota; kingdom Metazoa; phylum Chordata; class Mammalia; order Artiodactyla; family Bovidae; genus Tragelaphus; species Tragelaphus eurycerus. The sequence continues at coordinate 13,320,954 of CAKXYN010000038.1, forward strand.
CAAACTCCATTTTAAAAAGACTGTGTGTCTCTATATGGAGAACAGTATGGGGTTCCTAAAAAAACTAAAAATAGAACTTCAATATGACCCAGTAACCCCAGTCCTCAGGATATACCCAAAGAAAACCATAATTCAAAAAGATATATATACCCCAATGTTCATTGCAGCACTATTTACAATATCCAGGACAGGAAAGCAATCTAAGTGTCCACGAAGAGAGGAATGGATATAGAAGACATGGTACATATATATACAATGGAATATTCAGTTCAGTTCAGTCACTCAGTCATGTCCAACTCTACAACCCCATGGACCTGAGCATGCCAGGCCTCCCCGTCTATCACCAACTCCTGGAGTTTACCCAAACTCATGTGCATTGAGTTAGTGATGCCATCCAACCATCTCATCCTCTGTTGTCCCCTTCTTCTCCCGCCTTCAATATTTCCCAGCATCAGGGTCTTTTCAAATGAGTCAGCTCTTCGCATCAGGTGGCCAAAATACTGGGGTTTCAGCTTCAATATCAGTCCTTCCAATGAACACTCAGGACTGATCTCCTTTAGGATGAACTGGTTAGATCTCTTTGCAGTCCAAGGGACTCTCAAGAGTCTTCTCCAACACCACAGTTTAAAAGCATCAATTCTTTGGCACTCAGCCTTCTTTATAGTCCAACTCTCACATCCATACATGACTACTGGAAAAACCATAGCATTGACTAGACCTTTGTTGGCAAAGTAACATCTCTGCTTTTTAATATTCTGTCTAGGTTGGTCATAACTTTCCTTCCAAGGAGTAAACATCTTTTAATATCACGGCTACAGTCACCATCGGCAGTGATTTTGGGGCCCCCCAAAATAAAGTCAGCCACTGCTTCCCCATCTATTTGCCATGAAGTGATGGGACCAGATGCCATGATCTTAGTTTTCTGAATGTTGAGCATTAAGCCAATTTTTTCACTCTCAGCCATAGAAACGAAAGAAATGGTTCCATTTTTAGAGACATGGATAGACATGGGGACTGTCACACAGTGTAAAAGAAGTTAGAAAGAAAAAACAAAAATTGAATAAAATCACTTATCTGTGGAATTTAGAAAAATGGTATGGATGGACTTACTTGTAAAGCAGAGAGAGAGACATAAATGAAGAGAACAAACTTATGGATACCAAGTGGGGAAAGGAGGTATGAGGAATTGGGAGATTGGTACTGATGTATATGGACTCCCCTGGTGGCTCAGACGGTAAAGAATCTGCCTGCAGTGTGGGAGACCTGGGCTCTATCCCTTGTTTGGGACGATCCCCTGGAGGAGGGATGGCAACCCACTTCAGTATTCTTGCCTAGAGAATCCCATGGATAGAGGAGCCTGGTGGGCTGCAGTCCACGTGATTGCAACGAGTTTGACACGACTGAGCCACAAAGCACTTTGACATACATACACCCAGTTCAGTTCAGTTCAGTTCAGTCTCTCAGTCGTGTCCGACTCTTTGTGACCCCATGAATTGCAGCATGCCAGGCCTCCCTGTCCATCACCAACTCCCGGAGTTCACTCAAACTCACATCTATCGAGTCGGTGATGCCATCAGCCATCTCATCCCCTGTCGCCCCCTTTTCCTCCTGCCCCCAATCCCTCCCATCATCAGAGTCTTCTCCAATGAGTTAACTCTTCTCATGAGGTGGTCAAAGTATTGGAGTTTCAGCTTTAGCATCATTCCTTCCAAAGAACACCCAGGGCTAGTGTATAAAATAGATCACTAATAAAAATCTACTGTATGGCAAAGGGAACTCTACTCAATGTTCTGTGGTAACCAAAGTGGGAAGGAAATCTAGAAAAGAGGGGATATATGTATACGTTTATGTATAACTGATTCACTTTGTGGTACTGCAGAAAATAACCCAACATTGTAAAGCATCTATACGCCAAAAAAAATTTTTTTTAAACATACCATGGAAAAATAAAACTGTCTGTAAAAGTCCTACTTACAATACACACAGTATTTATTGCCAAGGACTAAGATTTAATAATATAAAGAGATTAAAAAAAAAAAAAACCTCTGCCAGATGTAATGAAATCTTTTTCTGATGATTGTCCAGATAAGTCAGAAATCCAGAAGCTTCAGGTTCACCCTTCTGAGCATCAGTGATCTTTGAACAGCTGATGCAGAGACAAGGGTGATTTGAATCTGGCACAGCCCAGAACACTCCTTAGGTTGTGTTTTTAAATAAAACTTAAAACCCTGAGGAATAAGATGTTATTGTTGCTTCTTTCTTTCTATGACACTACCCAGATAAAACCATTTCAACTATTTAACTTATTTATTTATGGCAAATGAATGTCAATTTATTACAAATATGCTAATTTATTCATATCATAAGATCTACATATTCTTCTCACAAATACCTATCACTTGCCTCTTTCTCTAAGTGGAGGATTATTTAGCTTTATGGAAATATAAACAATGCCATGCTTTATATATATTAGTATTTAAAACCTCAATTTAAAAGGACTTTCCAGTGAAGAAGATATTCACATCTGACTCTAAAGTATACTTTAAGTCTTGCACTTAAGTATAAAAGTTGTTTTCTTTTACCCTTCTTTCATTCACTTGAGCATTTATAAACTCAAATCCTTCACAGTGTTATTTAATGTAGCCTGCTCTTTGGCTTAGAGAGATATATTGCCATATTTATCAATTTTCTGAGAAGTTTCTCTCATAAAACAACTTTACCTTACAAAATTCTACTATTATAAAGTAACAATGATGCTACAATGAAATTATATATTTTCGGAGTCCCTCTCCCTTTAGTGAATAATTATTAGTTAAAGAATAGTTTCTTGCTAAAGAAGGCTTTTGAATGGTATGGTCCATGATTCTACACGATAACCTCAGAGAGTGAAAGGACCTGTCACTAGGGCATATAATCCTCCAGGCGAAGAAGAAGAAAATGCATTACCACATAATTAAATACTTTGGGGGAAAATATAGGAAAAGAAACTTCATCTTTTGTCAAACACACTTTTGTTAACCCAGACTTTGCCAGATTTGCAATGTGTCAAAACTGGTCCTTTCCTTAGCCATTTAAGAACCAAGAATGCCCACCCATTGTTCATGACTAGTTTCCGCTTGCGTGTGACAAAACAGCTCGTTGGAGAGTCAGCCTCGGTCAGTGTCTATTTAGGGCAAAATGTCAAAAAAGAATGTCCTGCATTTGGGACCCGACAATAATGAACATGGCTAAATCTGAAAATTAACAAAAGAAAGTGAACAGCTTTTTAAATTCTGAAGAACATTAGATTCTGGTGTCCTTTTTGTCCTGATTGTTGTGGCTTAACACTCTGAAAAGACCACCTGTTGGGCTGCCATTTTGTGACTGTATTAAATGCAGCGATTACATAAAAGAACACTTTCCAAAATAACCCCGCATTATTATTCACTTATTTTATAGTAAATCTGCATTCAAAACCTGCATTAAAATATGAGGCTTTTCCCCTAAGTGAAATTTAAAGCTATAAGTTTGACATAAATGCATATTCAACTGCAAATGCTTGATTTTATGATCAAATACATTATCCTTAAAAATGAGTTCAAGTAAACCTTTGATATGGCAATTAGAGAGTATGCTGAATGAAGTAAAACAGTCAAAAGTGGGGGATAGCAGACAGGGAATCCCCGAGGAAATGACACAAAACTGATAGCATATAATTATTAGACTGACACAGAGAGGCATAATGTAGTTGGAGAAAATTACTGTTGCCTATTAAAAGAACATGATCCCCTCAGCAATCCTGAAAGCATATTTTATTGGAACAATACCTCCGAATTCATGAATAAAAGAAAAGCCATGCCTCAAACTCACTGGCTTTGCAATACATTTCTACTAAAACTCTCTCCTAGAGCACAGTGGAAATAAAAATATTAAGTCCAACTGATGAAAGTTTATGAGGCAAATGACAACTAAGAAAATACAGGAAGAGAATACTAAAGGGAAAAGAAACTTTTCCCAAGACAGAAAATCATTTCCCATAAAACTTTCTTATAAGTTTTTAGAAATATACATTTTGCCATTAAACATGACTGCTTGTATTGCAAAAAAATCATCTGTGCTTCATGAAAAATATTTTGAAAAACATGATTCTATTTTCAGTTTTGTGGCTACCTTAGTGTGCTGAGGATCAATTCTCTATTCCATGATTTTTAATTGTACAGGAGTCTGTGGAGTTAATGGAGTTTCTGAATTTGAAAAACAGTATCATTTACAAAATTTTACTTTAAAAAGTTTCTAAGATTTCCTGGATATTTTACATTTCACTTTAATTCGGAATATAGACTTTTCCTCAAGATCATTTATTTCATTTATTTAAAATTTTCTCTGCTTAATGACCTAGAGTAAGTTGGGTGGAATGCATGAGAGTACTGTCACAAAAACAACACATCTTTACCATTGAAGTGCAGCCAAAATGTCCTTCCCTAAGTTTTTCAAAGTGTCTATTCATTCCAGGCTTTACTTTTATAAATGTTTTATAAAGTAAAAACTTATTTCTATGTTGTACCATAAAAGAACTTTTTCTTCTAAAGGAAAAAAAATAAAGGTGCTTTCTTTAAGGCTTATTTCCAAAGTAGAAAAGACCACACAAAAAAAGCAATTTCCAAGTTGATTAGGTGTGTAAAAATTTCATTGCTGATTCATGCAAAATATATTGCCACATTAATCAATTTTCCAATAAGTTCCTTAACTTACAGAGATTTTTGTGAGGTAAACTCAGAATATTTAATCTAAGAGTTAAAAGAAAAATTCCTGGGTAGATTTAAAGGAATACTTCTGTCTGATAAATAAGCATATTTGAATTTTACATATTCTTTGACTTTATATTAGATATTAAAGAAAAGCTTACATCTTCCACATTCACAAGCAAACATAATCCCTGTTTTTCAAAAACAACACTTTTCCCTTTGTTTCAGAGCATTATAACTCTCATTCATAAATTTGGGATTTTCATGCTGAAAAACTGTGAATGCACCCAAATGTCATGGATATGTATGTGTCTGGAAGAGCTCTGATACTGAAAAGTGGCAATTTAAAATTTTAGTTGATATCTCATAAATTTAGCTTCCTAAAGATCTGTTTTCCAGACATAAATGTCACTCAATGAAATACTGATTATCCTTCCACAAGAAAAATGATATGAAAAATTGGCAGAAGACATTCTGTCCATATCCAAGCCACATCATAATATAGGGTCAGAGACCCTTGGAAGTCACTGACTTAGAAAATTAATACAATATAAAGCTTATATTAATACAATATAAAGTTTGTAGAGTTGTTCTACACCCAGATTAAACTTTTTTCTCCCAAGGAGAATAACATCTTATAAACACCTCAAAATATAGGCAAAATTATATAACATACAGTAAATTAATGAGTTCACTATTTGCAAGACTGAGTCCACAGACCTGGTTAGATAGAATCATGGCAAGAAACTTGAGCTTATGTAGAAAAATAGGTTGGACTTTGAAAAAGAAAAGAGGAAAGTATCATTATGAGAGTCACAATATACCTGGAACACCAAGGGTTAATAAGAGGTAAATAGGAGGTGGAGGAAGAGGAGGGATGAAGGAAATAAGAGAAATGGAACAGATCAAAGAAAGAATTCAATGCAAGGTATTGTTGGTCACAGTTAGGTGTCAGAAACAAAACTAGAAAAATGGGAACCGCTTCAACATCAGAAGGAAGATAAAAAAAAAAAAAAAAAAGAATGTATACCACATAGTAAAAAGAGAAAGAAAATAAGAAATAATACAAAGCCTTTCAGGCGTTCCACAGAGCATATCTGTGAAAAAAATAAAGCAAGCAAGTAAGAAAAGAAACAGTGAAATTGAAATTTTCTCCAAAGGTATCTCATCTAGAAGCCTTCATTGTGTCTTTCCTTTCACATCAAGAATTTAATTTTGCATTCCCTTTGTCTGTCTTAAGGCACATTTCTAGTTTATTCCATGGATTTCTTTTTCTTGAAAAGTTCTCTCCATTGGCTAAAAGAAAAGGAATAAAACTCAGATCCCTGACTAGTCTCTTTTGTCCCAGGTTTAGGTAGAAAAGATGGGAATGTCTTATTCCTTGATGTTCGGATATTTGCTCCTTTTCACTCCTATGCCATTTTCCTTACTGTTTTCATTTTCTTTAAGACATTCTCCTTACAAGGCTAATACAGACTCTACACTGTGAATTTACCATTAATCAATAAAGCTCCTTCTAAATGTTCATGGAATGGAAGATAATAGGACAGTGATTCTCAGCTGAGGGTATATGTTATTGCTGGCCCTCTGGGGTCTGTCTAGGCTGTGGCAGGCAATCGGAACCTCCATCAGGATAGCTGATTTATTTGGACTACCCTAAACTTCTCCTTGAACAAATGCACTTTCTGTATTTGGCTCTGGAAGAAACTACATTCTTCCCTGATGCTTTTTGCTGGTTTAGGTCTAGGGCCACATGAGCTTACCAAATTCTGTCTGTATTTCCAACTTGAGGGTTCATTCTGATCTCAGTTAATCAGCAATCTAGAAGGGTTTGCCAGTGACTAGTCAGTCGGACACGACTGAAGCGACTTAGCAGCAGCAGCTAGTCACTTCCCTAAACAACAGCACATGGGGGCAGGACTAGCACCTGGGCAAGTGCATCGGATCACCAATTGTTTCCCTCACCCTAGTCATAATCCCAGAGTTATGAGCTTCAGTTTCTCTGTCTATAAATTCCAGGGTACCAGTTAGTTTTTACTTCACGGGCATGTCACAAGTGTACATACCCATTCTCTTCCACTGGGCAATAGTACACCACATTTGGGGAGGTCCCATGGAATGATGGGGCTTTCCTGGTGGCTCAGAGGTTAAAGCATCTGCCTGCAATGCGGGAGACCTGTGTTCAGTCCCTAGGTCGGGAAGATCCCCTGGAGAAGGAAATGGCAACCCACTCTAGTATTCTTGCCTGGAGAATCCCATGGACTGAGGAGCCTGGTGGGCTACAGTCCACAGGGTCGCAAAGAGCTGGACACAACTGAGGGACTTCACTTTCATGGAATGATGATTCTACCCTTCAGATCCTGATGCCCAGCCCTACATATGTGCCTCCTGCTCACCCATCCCCCATGAGGAACTTCAGGCAGCACTCCTTATCCCCAGCTTCTCTCCGGTGCCCATGGCAACCCCATCTATTAATGCTGAAATGTGACTGCAGGGTTGTTGGTTTTTTTTTCTGGAACCTTTTTGAAATGAACTGTTGATGCTGCAGTTTTTGCACATCCTTCAACTTGTGCAGAATTCACAGCCGGGACTTACCAGCCTGAGTCCAATCAGGTTCTCTAAGACACACCATCTAAAAGCTGACTTATGCATTCTTACTGATTAAACCTGCCATTTAATAAAAGCCTTTTGCATTTCAGAATTCATTTTCCTCCTTTCACGATTTTCTCTTAATTGCTATAGCAGAGAACTACTTTTGAGAAGAAACTCTCTTGCAAACTCTAAATTTAAGTGAACACACACACACAATGCACAATGTGTGTGCGTACATGTGATACTTGAAGGAATATGCATTTAAAAGCTCATAGACTTAGAGAATGAACTTATGGTTGCTGGTTGGTTGGGGGGAGAGATAGTTAGGGACTTTGGAATGGACATGTACACACTGCTACATCTTAAATGGATAACTAACAAGGGAGCTCTGCTCAAAGTTATGTGGCAGCCTGGATGGGAGGGAAGATAGGCACAGAATGGACACATGTATATGTATGGCCGAGTCCCTTAGCTGTTCACCTGAAACTATCACAACACTGTTAGTCCGCTATAACCCCAATACAAAGTAAAACATCTAAAATAAACCTCATACATATTTTACATCTAAAAAGTTCTATGTAACGTCTTTTCAATTTACTACTTCTCTGAGCTACCATACTAACCGGATGGATATTAGTTAAGAAAGAAACTTAAAAACCTCCTTTGCAGCAATATATTTGAAAAATTGCTTATAATTTGCTTATTTGCAAATTCTTTAAAATTGGTTTTTGAAAAATGACATAAATATCAGTTTCCACTTTCCTACATACCATTCCCTGGCTTAACTTCTTTCACAAAGTATTCTCCTGCTTTTGGGCGCTCTCACTTTCATTGAAAACTGTGTATTTTACTCAGTTTATCCATTGTTGCTTTTCTGACACAATTATTATTACTCTTGTAGCTTTAAAAAAATCCAGTTTTCAAATTGTATTCATTTAATGTGTCTGCCTTTAGGAGATTAAAAACCCTACTATTCCTTTATGTGCGTATCACCTGTTAAGGAAACATCTTTTATAAGATGCAATATAATGCCCAAGATAATAAGAGCCAGAACTCTACACCAGAATCACCCACCTCTGAAATACAGCCACTTCTTGGATAAAAAGCAACAGCTGTGAGAAAGCACAGCCCTGCTTACATTGCATACCTGGTTAAGGCAGACAAGAACTGAAATATCTTTCTACCTGAATTTCCAGGGCTGAGGGGGAGACTCTTAAAAGTTCGAGTGTAATGACCCTACATGGAAATTTGAACCCAAAATGAAGAGTTAAAACTTGCCTCATAACAAAAGATGGATAAGCCATTATTGTCAAAGAGAGGGTCTGCCAGGCACCGGGCTAGGGCATGTCTTTGGGATGGAGAGGAAGGCTGCCTCCTACAGCATTATTGAGGGTCCCAAGTACAGGGTGATTTGATTCTCTTCCGTGTAGACCCAAGCCAAATCACTCCAGGAATATAGGCAAGAGCCGGTGGTGGGCTGCTGCAGTTGTGCGGAAGCAGTCAGTGACCCCATTGAAAGATGAGCTTTGGGCAAGCACAGACAGGAAGGGTGAATGAACCCTGATGGTTTAGCGAAGCAAGGGCCAGGTACGTACAGTAAGAGGAGGTCTTGTCCCGTGCAGTGCTCTGTTAATTATCCATGTGAGCAGGAATTGTTTCTCTGGAGCAGTTACTGATACAGATATTCAAACAGTTAATGAAACTCCATCTGTATAGCGGCTTCCAAGTGGGAGTGCAGGCTGAATTCATTAGTTTCACATGTTCAGCTTTTTTTTTTTTTTTAAAGCCAGGAGAAAACCCACAGTCCAAACAAACAGCATTTGTAAAGTTCTGAAAAGACATTGCTACTGGAAATGAGGAAAGGGGGGGGAAAAAATGAATAAATGCTTTCAAGCAAACGCTACTTTCTTTAAAATGAAAAACAATGCTAAAGGTTTCCATGTGTAATTAAAATCTCATCGTTGAAGTTACCATTGCCACTGGCTCCCAAAGAACTCAATTAACAGGAAACTGCAAAGAATATGGTATTTTCTTCAAGATACTTTAAGAAGTACTACTAAGAAGACAATAGGTTGGAGAGTAGTTTTTACCACTAAATGATAAGCAATTATTGTTCCTTCCAGGGTAGAAGAAGAGGGAGTATGCTAAGAAAAGTAGGTTTATAATGTAAAATTAGATTTTCAAGTGTGCATATTTACCCCTAGACCTAAGCTGAAAATGAAACGTTTGTGCAAAGTCCAAACTTAAGAAAATTCTTTAAAAATATACCACAACCCCTCCCCTCCCCCACCATTCAGCCTATTTCACCTGAGAAAGGAAAGGCACTCCCTACATGCGCACTCAACTGAGGTCTCCTTGTTCAGAGACTTTCTTAAAACTGAAGATGGAACGCAATCCTGAGGACCACCTCGCTCCTCAAAGTTAGTTTCTAGGAGCCCTGGATACTATTTAATTTCAAAGTATCGGATGAGGCTTCCATGGTATGTGGTGATGGTAAAAAGAACAGGGGATAACTTTGGTCACTAACTTAATGTTGGTGAAGTTGACAACCAAGCCTGGCAGCAGTTTGTGACTTGACCAAACCCTGCTTCAGGTGTCTGCCTCTTGGAGTTGCTAAAAATGGGCTCTTGGAAATTTAGCATCTAAAACAAGCCGCTGCAGAGCCCGGACAATGACAGACTGGAGGCTTTCTCACCCTGTCGTAGGTGGACCACCATCCACACCTGGGGAGAGGCAAATGGCACCACAGCTATTAGAGCTAATGAGCAAAAGCAGGGACACCTGGGATCAAAACATTAAATTATAAATAAATAAATACCAGCAAACTATCTGTTCGTCTCTACCTGGGAGGACCTAGGAAGGCCAAATAGCGCCTTCATTTCTGGACTTTTCCCTTTGATCACAGCAGCAGACCCTGGGAATTATCCCTTCTTTTCTTACAGGTTTTTTATTTTTTATTTTTTTTCTTGGTCCTTAATGGAGATCTTGAACTGCAGAGCTGCCGTGTCAGAACTCAGATGGTTAACATTCACTTCTTGCTGTTTTATTGCATATTACTGTGCGCGCCCGAGCAGCAGGAGCAGATTCGGGCAATTACAATCAAGTCAGGGCACACGCCGCGGCGGGGCAACACGAGCATGATGAGGGTACTGATGAGGCACTTATCGAAAACCCCACATCATCCACACTCATCAGCCACAACATGTCACCCCAAATGAGGCATCAGCTGCCTTCAAAAGGCTCAGTGCACAGTGTTTACCGCTTCCCTCGGACCCGCTTTTGATTTTACGGTCAGAGCTGGGTTCAAACAGCAGCTGTCTGGCAAAGACAGGTCTCCAGCTTCTAGCAGCCTCCCCCCACCCCCACCTCCAGAGTCCTTGGGGCTTTGTCTGGGAAGCTTTCGGAGCAGGTCCTGGCAGGGCGAGGGGACGTGGGAAGGCAGAGAAGTGTCCAGTTCCGTTTCTCTCTCTAAGAGGAATCCCTTCCCCAGAAGGGGCCCTTGATTAATTTCAAGGACTAGCACACAGTGGTGGCATAAGGGGGTGGGGGGAGGAGAGAAACCAAAGAAGGAGCTTTTACAGATCTCCTTAAAATAGTAACAGGGTGGGTGGGACCTCTCACTGCAGACTGAAGTCCTAGAAAGGTCAACCCATTTGGCAAAGACATATCCAACCAGGAGAGCTGTTTAAGTGGTGACAATTTTTAATTCGCTCATCATCAACTCATTCTTGGGTGGTTTTGGCAGGGGGGCATTTATTAGTAATTTACAGGAGGACTTATTTCAAAAACACTGTTTTTCTGCTATGGGAGGAAGTTCATATATTCCTAGTAAAGCTCCTTAAACTATTCTTTGTCACTTTGGGTTAATGCAACTTGCAGCTAAATACTTGTATTTGTTTACAGTGGAAAAAAACGTGAAAAATCATTGCCATCTACTTTTCAATCTGTTATTCCTGGTGGGGAGAGGGCATTGGACTAATACATTTTTTGTACATTTTTAAAAGGGTTGGATTAGGCAGTGTTATTTATTTTGACTATGAATGCTCTTAACTTTGCAAATACTCATCCTCTGGTAAAACATTTTCCAGTTAGAGCCTGATCAATTGAACCAATACAAGCCACACAGAGTTTCAATTTTTTTACTCTGTTGCAGACTTTTCAGCACCCACCTCCCATACCCACTAGCGTGTGCCACCTCAGCCATCCAAAGCCATGGGAAGAAAGGACAGCACATGGCTTCGAGCCTGGTGTGGGACAGGCATGGAATAAAGGTGGGCTTCTGTCTTCCTCAAACAAATGATCTGTCCTGGAGACAGCACCCCATGGAGCGTATGGTTAAGCAAGGGACTGGGGGGACAAATGGCACCCCACTCCAGTACTCTTGCCTGGAAAATCCCATGGACGGAGGAGCCTGGTAGGCTGCACTCCATGGGGTTGCTAGGAGTCAGACACGACTGAGCGACTTCACTTTCACTTTTCACTGTCATACACTGGAGAAGGAAATGGCAACCCACTCCAGTGTTCTTGCCTGGAGAATCCCAGGGACAGAGGAGCCTAGTGGGCTGCCGTCTATGGGGTCACACAGAGTCGGACACGACTGAAGCGACTTAGCAGCAGAGGTAGGTTCAGAGATGCAGTGTGGGCACAGGCAGAGCCACAGACTCTGACAAAAGTCCAGGATCCTAGGACCAGGAAACAATTCTAATGTTCCTGACACTGGTCAAAAATGTTCCTTTCTATACTTTCTAAACAGAAAAGAGTTCATTTGCAACTATTGCTACTTTATTTTCACCTGTAATTCTAAAGCAGTTGGCATTAGGCTTTGAATGGCATTTTAACATCTTAACAAAAAGTGGCAGTGGCTGCTGCTGCTGCTGCTAAGTCACTTCAATCATGTCCAACTCTGTGTGACCCCATAGACGGCAGCCCACCAGGCTCCACCATCCCTGGGATTCTCCAGGCAAGAACACTGGAGTGGGTTGCTATTTCCTTCTCCAATGCATGAAAGTGAAAAGTCAAAGTGAAGTCGCTCAGTCGTGTCCGACTCCTAGCAACCCCATGGACTGCAGCCTACCAGGCTCCTCTGTCCATGGGATTTTCCAGGCAAGAGTACTGGAGTGGGGTGCCATTGCCTTCTGCATACAAAAAGTGGAGAACCAACTAAATACTTCGGAAGGGCTCTAGGTTTGAAGAACTGTGATAATTATGAACAATTAATTTACTTTTTCTGGTCATTTTACCCACTCTTCAAAGTTAAGCCAGAGTTTACAGAAATTTGAAGAAAGGGGCTCCTTAACCTCCACTCTGTCTCAGAGGTTGTGCTGGTTTTTTTCCCTTCTGGGTCCCTTTCTTTTCTAAACTTCCTAAAATTCCTTTCATACCCCTTGTCCCCCAATTTGGCCCTTTTACCCAAGCTCTTCTCTAGTTACTGAGGGTCTTCAGTCCACAGTTTTATGTTCCAAATTTGGATTCAAAGGAAAACATCATTAGAAATAGTCAAGGATGGTGACCACAAAGCTCAGAACAGTGCTGTTTTGTTCACTCCAGAGGAGCCAAGGCAAAAGAAGGCAAATGTAAGCCTATATTTCCTTTTATCATCTTTGCCCCTCAGACTCCACTGGGAAAGAAGCAGCTTGATGCCCCAAGAAGCTGTGTTTATTAAATTATGGTTAATGAATACTACAGAGAATATAAACACGCAACAGAAAATGGGGAGGTACCATGGGATAATGAAGAATTTTGGAAGGTTAGGTTAAAAAATTTACTCAACAATCTTAGGTTGACCTTAGTCCTTCCAAATTTTGCCTTTCTTATCAACCCTTATCAATTTTGCCCGTCCTGTCTTATCAACCCTTCACTTAGTCTTTCTTTTTAAGCTCTTCTAGTAGGTGATGCCTATTGATAACAAAGAGAGAGAAAATAAGTATTGAGAGTTCAGCAGCAGATTATGGAGGGCATTCATTAAGCGATCAGATGCAGTTGTATGGATGTTAGCAACCTTCTCACCATCAACAATGCCTGTCTTGGTCTTTGGTTCTAGCTAGGGGTTGCAAACATTACTTAACAATTCTTCAATACATTCTAATGTCATTGGTTGTGTGTATGTGCATGTTCCAAATTTTTATGTGTTGATACCTTTCTACTATTAGAAGAGGTAGGGGGAGGCAGGAGAAAGACTGTAAATTAAAATGCAGCATGCTACATTCTAGGTAATGATTCAAGCCAAATGAAAAGGAATTATTCATGGAGAGAATTCAGAGGGACTCACTGGTCAGATGGCTGTTGAATCTCCTAGTTTTCAACCTCTGGTTTAGTACTCTAGACAAGCAGGATCCTCGCTGGGAGCTCCAGAGAAGATCCAGGCAAGAAAGACGTGGTTTGCATGTGTGTTATATGCACTCAGCGAGCACGTCTGGAGTGTGTGTGGTATGTGTGTGTGCTATTGCTTTGCGGGGTCATCATCTAATGCTCTTTGTGATGCACATTCTAAATTAGGCAAAAGGATGCATCTTTCAAATGCAGATCATGTTTGCATTAGAAGAGCAATGAGAACACTTGTCAGTTTCAGAACATTTATGTGCTAGAAGTACTGTTAGCAGAAGAGCAGTTTAGATAAATTCAAGACTTTTTTTGCTGATCACAAACATTAAGCTTCACACCTGAAGCCCTCAACCCCCGCTGTGCTCTAATCCTAGCACCATTCACCCTTCGAGGCGCAGAGTGCTGTGCCTCGGCTCTCAAACCTTTGATTGCCCTTACTTTGAATGCCACCACCTGCAAAAATGCCTTTTGATTCCCTTTGAGCCTCTTGAGAAGGAAGTAAAAATGATAATTCATGACAAACATTAATTAATTGTTTACAAGATGATCTTTTCTTTTTTCCAACTTCTGTTCAGCAGACATGTTGAACTGCAAGATTCCACTCCTGACGCCAGAATTTGTCAAGAGGACTGCATTGTTGTTTCTCACTGAGGCATAGGACTGACTGCGGGCCATTGTCTCTCCAGCTCAAGTGGGCCTGTCTGGTTCGTGTTGGAAGAATGGGGGCGACATGCGTGAGTTCCCAAGTATAAAGGAACTACCGGTTCTAGAAAGGCACAGGAGTTTAGCCACTAATGCAGAGTAAATAAACATTTTTCACCACCTCTTGCTCCCTGTGATTTTTTTTTTTAAAGGTCAAGAGCTGCCATTACAGTATTTTAAAAGCTTCAAATTATGTTTAAAGCGCATATCACTAAACTCACAGAAACCTTATCAGAATTTGGGAACCCACTGTGATTGTTTGGTCCTTGAGTTTTATCATCACTGGAAGGCAGACTGTAAAAGGAATGCAGATGCCCTGTCGCTTCTAATATCCTGCAATTTGCACAAAGTGAATGTGGCTCAGCTCTTCCTCATTTCCCTCAAAATACTGCAAGAATGGAGACTGGTCAGTTTCAAATCTTCCTAAGGTCCATGTTGCAGGTCACACATTCTAGACAGATAAGAGTAAGCCTTTGGGAACCTTTCATGATGAGCATGTTCAAAATGCAAAGAACGGGTCATGTTCCTGGAAAACCTCCAATTGTGTGTGCGAAAGAGAGAGTAAAAGGCAGAGGGAGATTTCTTTTTTAAATTAAAGAATAAAAAGCTTACTTCAAGGAAGTGTAGAGTCATAGCAGAAAGACTTCCTCAGCAACTGAGGTTTACAGATTTCAAATTAGGAGCCCTTAGATCACGGCTGCTAGGCTAAAAATCAATTCTATATTTTCCGAGTTAATACGAAGGATTGCACTTAACAGACATGGAGACTAATAAGGTATGCAGAAGGAGTAAAAGCAGCACACACACACACAAATTCAGGCCTTAGTTTTGGCCATGATCCAGCACAATGATGTTTCAACCAGATTTGAAAAAAAAAAATCAATAACATCTGTGGTATAATGGTTAATTAAAGCAGCTCTTCAACAGAGCTCAGGAGGAGAGGCTCGGCCTGAAATTCAGACAGCTGAAGCTTGATTATCAGGAAAGAATGCTTTTTTAGCTATGAGTGGATAGGCCAAAAGCTGCAATGTGCTGAAATGGGGAGAAAAATTGCTTTTATTTTAACTTTCTTTAAGTAATCAATACATGCTTTTCACCTGTATTAGGACACTGCTCAGCTCCAAAGCCTGTTACTCCACTTCAGCATAAATTCTAGCTACTGTCTTCTGAACCTTAGGTTTAAAAAGGAGCCCCATTCTCTGAAAAGCAAAAGCAGCAAAAGAAAAGAATATGCAGGTATGGTTGTATGTCCTTGAGAGTGGTTAAAGCCAGGTTCTGAGATAGTTCGAAGAGTTTAATCCGTAAGATATGAGCAAAGCTGACCTGACCTTGGGTTATACAGAGGTCGCAGCCAGAGTATGAACGCCGTACAATAAAATGACTAAAAATTCTCCAGGAGATGATAAAGGACAGGGTCAAATTTCCCCCTTCTTTTTCTCTTCCTGTTGTTCTGAGTTCCGCACTAGGGATGTTTACCTTTTTAAGGCCAAAGGCCAAAGAATTAACAATGATGTCTCCTGGCCGTAGATGGCAAGATTAGTTGGTGATTTCTCAAAAAAACAAACAAAAAAAAAACCTACCAGTAACACCCCACCTACTATTTTCTTAGGCCCTTGCTTTGCCTTCTATTTCAGATATCGGTCCTGGACAGTGGAATCTGCATCTTCACATTACTTGTCAAATTTTGAGAAGCACTTGCAAAACCATACGGCTCTCTCCAGATGACACAAACCTCACAAGAAAACCAACAAATAATACAGCTTGCCAATCAGTCATTTATTTTTTCATTCAAGTTTTTATCAGTGCCAAGTATCTACCCACCGCTGTGTGGGGTGTCAAGGTTCCAAAGACTAGTAAGAGATGGTTCTTGACTCACAAAGCTCATTGCCTGTTTTGCGGGGTGTGTGCATGTGAACAAATAACTGGAAACACATTGGAAAAGAGCTTAAATAGAAGAGTCAACAAGAGCTACGAATTTTGAAACTCTTTTCCACTGACTGTGCTCAGAAAGGGGCAAAGTGAGGGTTTGGGAACTTCAGCAGGGAATGATACTAGAGCAGAATCTTAGAGGATGGGGAAGAATTTCCAGGCAGACAAAGAAGAATGGAAAGCACAGGAAAGACATTCAGAATTAGTATACTTCCTGGTGGCTCAGATGGAAAAGAATCTGCCTGCAATGCAGGAGACCTGGATTTGATCCCTGGATCAGGAAGAACCCTTGGAGAAGGGAATAGCTACCCAATTCCAGTATTCTTGCCTGGAGAATCCCATGGACAGAGGAGCCTGGTGGGCTACAGTCCATGAGGAAGCCAAGAGTTGGACACGACCAAGCAACTAACACTTTCACATGTGAAACTGCAAGGATTAGTTAGTTCAGAAGAATATATATGGAAAAAGTGATACAAATGTCTTATAAAATCTTCATAATTAATCTTATATTTTACATTGTCTCTTTCCATTTTAAAAACTACCAGGATCAGGGATTCCAACACCTTCCTTTAAAGCTATTAATATCATAATTAGTTATTTGTTTCTTTCATCTGACTATATTCTCTCACCAGAGGTTGGAAAATTCACTGGTATCTTCTCTTCTCAAAATTAAATGCATTCAACATCTTTGGCTTTCCTCAGGGCTCCAATTTTCCATCTTAGGATTTTTTCCTTTTAACCCTTCTCTGAGCCCTTTCCAGACTCCCTTTCTCCACAATTTCAAAATGAGAACTAGCTGTAAATGCATCAAGGAGCTGGTCTGTCCATTGGAACACTGTATTTTAAAGTATGCTTGAAAAGAACTAGTAATAATGCCTACCACTTTTCATCTTTAAAATGATGATGCCTGGGCAAAATCTCGCTCCTACACTTACTATGTGATTTCGGGCAAGGCACATGGACTTTTGGGGCTTCATTGTTCCCATCCTAAAACTGGACATAAGCCAATAACTATCTCATAAGATTTTTTTGTAGATTTAATGAACTAATAATTGTGAATAGAATAGTGCCTGGCATAAAGACTTGCTAAATCAGTGGTAAATAAATCAGTTACCAGCACTTTAGCACATGGTCTAGCTTATTTGTTATATTTTTGCTTGTCCATTTTATTGTCTCACAAGGCACACAACTAAACCCTTCTCTACTTTCATATGATCATAAGGGAGATCAAATCTCCACTATCACTTTGAGTTTGATTTTTGTCTTTTAACATATTATCAATTCATATTTAGAACCAATAATTTACTCTGAATTTTTATTTAACTATTCATGTTTTAAAATAATTTAAAATTATATTGCCAGATTTTCTTCCCAACAAAGGAATGACATTCACAGTTACATTTCTCTGGCTAACTTTAATGATTTTATGTCTTGAGGACTGACTACATTTTTGTATTTGTTTCTGATTTGGCTGTTATGCTCTTCCCTGGTAAACTGGCATAATTTCAATTTTTAACAACTGTTTATTTAGCATCACATCTTCAAGTATTTTTGGAATAAGGCAAGTGTAAGTAATTAAATACATTGAAAGTCCATATATCTTGACCACCTATCAATTTAGGCACCATGCTCTCTGCTGTGAATACAGAAATATGGTGAGTATCAGTTAGGATTTATTTCTGCTGCTATCAACAGAAACTTGACTACATCTCTTAGCACTCTGATCTATTATTCTGAGTGAAATAAGAAGGCAGTTAGGCAGTCCAGAGGATGCAAGCTCCAAAAAATCATGGACCCAGAATCTTTCTTTCTTTCCTATTTTGGTGACCACAAGGTCATCTCATGGTCCAAGATAGTTCCTGAAACATCAGCTACTACAACTGTATCCCAAACAGCAGAATGAAAATGGAAGAAAAGACTCCTTCCTCTTAAGGAGTCTCCCCAGAACTCCCACTTAACACATCTCACATCTTTTTGCCAGAAGTTAGTCACATAAATAGCTGCGTGGGGACTAGGAGATGTAGACTTTATTCTGGTGTCACTTGTTCAGCCAAAAAGTTATGTATAAAGTAACTGGAATAAGTACTTCCCTGGTATTCCAGTAGCCAAGACTTCTGTGCTCTCAATGCTGGGGGGCCTGGGTTAGATCCCTGCTCAGGGAACTAGATCCCACATAGTGTGACTGAGTTTGCATGTCACAACTGAGGATCCCATATGTCTTAATGAAGAATGAAGATCCCACATGCCACAACTAAGACTTGATGCACCCAAACATTTAAAAAAAATTATTTAAAAAAGTAGCCAGATTAGATCTAAGATGGAGTCACTCATGCTAAGCCCCATTTAAGCAAACCAAAACTTAAATTTCTTGGCCCAAATCACCCAGAAAAGAAGGACTTAGGTCAACCAATGAGTGCTCACTTCTCAGCACGTCACCAGGCTCCGCTCCAAGACTTCATTTTTCCATGTAAGGAAAGCAACCTTGCAATAACCAATCCACTTTTGCCCCCTATGACTTCCCTGTTCCTGCTCCCTTCTGCCTATAAAAGTCTTTCTGTACAGCTCCTCGTAGCTCCTTTCTATCTGCTAAATTAGTGCTGCCCAATTCACGAATCACTGAAAAAAATCATTAAGATCTTTAAAATTTGCTCAGTTTAGTTTTTCTCTTTAACAGTCAGGATTCTGATGCTAAGAAAGAAAGGGAGAATGAATTTTAGTGTTCAACTAGCAGTTTCTGTCATGAAATGGCAACAAGGAGCTCAAAGCTCAAAGCTTAGTGGCAGTGATAAATATGCAAATAAATTGTTGTGGTATAATGAAAGGACCCAATTTTCTCCACAGCCAGTCCCTCCTCATTAGGAAGCTTCCACAAGCCTCTTATCCTCATCCATCAGAGGGCAGACAGAATGAAAACCACAATCACAGAAAACTAACCCAACTGATCACATGGATACAGCCTTGTCTAATTCAATGAAACTATGAGCCATGTTATGTAGGGCCACCCAAGAGGGATGAGTCAAGGGGGAGAAATTTGACAAAATGTGGTCCACTGGAGAAGGGAATTACAAACGACTTCAGCATTCTTGCCTTGAGAACCCCATGAACAGTATGAAAAGGTAAAAAGATATGACACTGAAAGATGAACTCCCCAGGTTGGTAGGCACCCAATATGCTACTGGAGAAGAGTGGAGAAATAACTCCAGAAAGAATGAAGAGACAGAGCCAAAGCAAAACAATGCCCAGTTGTGAATGTGACTGGTGACGGAAGTAGTCTGATGCTGTAAAGAACAATATTGCCTAGGAAGCTGGGATGTTAGGTCCATGAATCAAGGTAAATCGGAAGCAGTCAAATAGGAGATGGCAAGAGTGAACATCAACATTTAGTAATCAGTGAACTAAAATGGACAGGAATGGGTGAATTTAATTCAGATGACCATTATATCTACTACTGTGGGCAAGAATCCCTTAGAAGAAATGGAATAGCCTTCGAATAGCCCTCTTAGTCAACAAGAATCCAAAATGCAGTACTTGGGTACAATCTTAAAAATGACAGAAATGATCTCTGTTTGTTTCTAAGGCAAACCATTAAATATCACAGTAATTGAAGTCTCTACCCCAATCATTAATGCCAAAGAAGCTGAAGTTGAACGATTCTATGAAGACCTACAAGACCTTTTAGAACTAACACCAATCCCAAAGAATGGCAATGACAAAGAATGTTCAAATTACCACACAATTGCACTCATTTCATATGCTAACAAGGTAATGCTCAAACTCCTTCAAGCGAGGCTTCAACAGTATGTGAACTGAGAACTTCCAGATGTAAAAACTGGATTGAGGAGAAAAAGAGAAAACAGAGGAAAAAAACAGATCAAATTGCCAATATCCACTGGATCATAAAAAGAGAATTCCAGAAAAACATCTACTTCTGATTCACTGACTATGCTAATGGAAAATTCTTAAAGAGATGGGAATACCAGACCACCTTACTTGCCCCCTAAGAAACCTGTGTGCAGGTCAAGAAGCAACAGTTAGAACTGGACATGGAACAACTGATTCAAAAATGGGAAAGGAGTACATCAAGGCTGTATACTGTCATCCTGCTTATTTAACTTATATGCAGAGTATATCAAGCAAAATCCCAAGCTGGATGAAGCACAAGCTGGAATTAAGATTGCAGGGAGAAATATCAATAATCTCAAATATGCAGATGACATCACCCTTATGGCAGAAAGTGAAGAGGAATTGAAGAGCTTCTTGATGAAGTTGAAAGAAGAGAGTGAAAAGCTGGCTTAAAACTCAACATTCAAAAAACTAAGATCATGGCATCTTGTCCCATCACTTCACAGCAAATAGAAAGGGAAAAAAATAGAAGCAATGAGAGATTTTATTTTGGGGGGTTCCAAATCACTGAGGATGGTGACTGCAGCCATGAAATTAAAAGACACTTGCTCTTTGAAAGAAAAGCTATGACAAACCCAGACAGAGTATTTTAAAAAGAAGAGGAATTACTTTGCCAACAAAGGTCTGTATAGTCAAAGCTATGGTTTTTCCAGTAGTCATGTGCAGATGTGAGTAGGACCATAAAAGAAAGGCTGAATGCCAAAGAATGGATGCTTTTGAACTGTGGTGCTGGAGAAGACTCTTGAGAGTCCCTTTGACTGCAAAAGAGATCAAACCAGTCAATCTAAAGGAAATCAACCCTGAATATTCATTGGAAGGACTGATGCTAAAGCTGAAGCTTCAATACTTTGGCCACCTGATGAGAAGAGCCAACTCACTAGAAAAAACCCTGATGCTAGGAAATATTGAAGACAAAAGAAGAGGATGGCAGAGGATGAGATGGTTGGATAGCACCACTGACTCAATGGATATGTATTTGAGCAAACTTCAGGAGATAGGAGAAAGGACAGGGAGGCCTGGCATGCTGCAATCCATCAGGTCACGGAATTGGACACAACTTAGCAGCTGAACAACAAAAGTGAAATGAGTGTGAATCTGCTTTATGTAAAGTTATTGGTATCTTTTCTCTCCATTCATTGACAATGACTTACTTTAAGGGAAAGCATTCCTTACTCCTTCCCATCATCTACTTTGCCCCAGCCACTGCCATCTTTCAGGCTGAGTCAGGCACACAGAAATGTGACTTGATATGATTTCCCAAAAGATGGCCTCCATGGATTTTCAGGGGCAGCTAGGGTAGGGAGTAAGCCTTGGTTATTTTTGTAGAGAGTCCTTGACTTGGGAGGTGCTCAACAGTTGCTAGCAGAATGATTTCTTGTGCTTAAAAAAAGTGAGTTTTAAATACTATTCAGTTCCTTCTGGCTTCTTTGCTACAGAAGAAAAACATCCACCTCAGGCCATTCCTAACAATGCAGGGTGACTTTCCCAAAATTTGGGTCCATGTCATTGATCTAATAACAAGTAATTTGGGGTATATCCTTTAACTACTCTGGCCTGCATTCTCCTAATATTCCTATCTTGAAAATTTGAGCATAGAGAAAAATAAGTGTTATTACAAAAAAAGATTAATTTTATGCTTTTCTTAAAGACTTTATAAATCATGAGTTGATTCTAGGGTTTTTTCATTTGGCAAAGAAAAGTGGTATAGTAAAAAGTGAAAGTGAAGTCACTCAGTTGTGTCCAACTCTTTGCGACCCCATGGACTATAGCCCACCAGGCTCCTCCATTCATGGAATTTTCCAGGCAAGAGTACTGGAGTGGGTTGCCATTTCCTTCTCCAGAGGATCTTCCCGACCCAGGGATCAAACCTGGGTCTCCCGCATTGCAGGCAGATGCTCTACCATCTGAGCCACATAATGTAGACATTTTCAATAGGAAAAATGACACACATATCCAATGAAGATCAAATGAACTAATAGATATGAAAGACATTGAAAATGATATGAAGTAGTATTATGTAAACATAAACATGAAGGTTTGTATTATGTATGTTATATTAAAAACATTTTCACTAGGATTTCCAAAGAGAGTAAAGGCAGTAGCTTCTGTTCTCACAGTTAGGGAGGAAACATACACGTATGAAACCACTGGGGGAAATTTCAACACAGAATACAAGGAGTTTATATGGTGTAGAGAGGCTGCTCATAAATGATGAAGATGCATTTTAGTTGAAAATTCAAGCATACCTATAATGGAGTTCCGCTCATTCATTCAATAATGGTCATTTGTAGGAAATAATGGAAAAACAGTAACAAAGAATATTAAGCTATAATGAATTAAAATAGTGTAATAAAAGTGATACTGACACAGCACAAAATCTTGCTGCTTGAATATTCAAAGCCTGCAGATCAGTTAAACTATCACTAAATTCAGTTCATGTCTAAGTGCAACTCATCTAATTTTTATTTTCTGGATTCGTTTCATTTGGGAAAATACTAAAATAGACTCACAACCACTCAGCTAGCAACATCATCAGCTAAGTACTACCTATTACAGAGAACTTCAAATCTTTTAACAGGGTGTTTTTGTTTTTGTGTTTTTTTTTTTTTAAATTTCATTGGTTTTGGGTTTTTGTTTGTTTTGAGATTTAATCACTGTGTACTAAATACAAATTAGATGAATACTGATGCTCATCACTTTTTACCTTACAAAGCCTTTTATGCACATTAATAAGCCAATTTAAGGAACATTTAGCAAGGCAGGTTCTATATAAAGTAATTTTCATTTTATAGATAAGAGAGTAAGATACAATTACTTAACTGAAGGCAATACTTACTCTAGAGAAAGGTGAGGATTGGGGTGGTTACAGTCATAATGGACTGAAAGAAATTCTTTAGTTTCCTAAGTGTGTTATGGACGATGTGTCATTTATTTCTGAAATGTTCTTTTACCAGTAGAATCAAACTAAATAAAAATGAAGTATGTCTGACCTGGACTAAGGTCCCAGTGTGCTGTGTCTAACTCATTGTTAGTTATCCTCAAGCATCATAAATATGTTCTGATTTAGGACCATCTGTGTTTTTCATCATTTAGTCTCTCTCTTTATATATCACCATGTATAAAATTTGCAGAATAGTTTCATATCTACTCTTTACCCACGCATACTTACATACCTCCCATGCTTATATGAAATAAAGGATGTTAATGTTTAAAAACTCAAGAAATTCCATTTCAATGGTCTTCTACATAGTACATGCTGATCTATTTACTAACAATGACGTGAAAGCCAGAGAAAGGAAAACTCACACTGCTGAAAAACTCATTGCCAGCATCTTGGAGGAATTTTCTTTTTTTAACTATAAGATTCAATTGTAATAAATAGTAATCATCATCAGTATATGATATGTCTCAACAAGGAGAATAGCCCCTTCCTACCTGTGGCCAACATTTCTGATTGGCTTGCACAATAGCTATATTTCCGAGTTCCTTCTCCTTTGCCCCAGAAAGACCCGCTTTCCAGACATATCAATGCAGCCCCCTCCTCCTGCCTTGAATGGAACAGTTGTCATCTTAAGACCATATGGGGACATGCATGTGGATAAAAAGCCAACACTCAAAGGATAACAGAGCAGAAAGTTAGAAAGTTGTTAACAGTGGAACTGCCAGGACAATCCTGAAATTGTCTACCTCTCAACATGATGGGTAAATATAGGTTCTTATCACTACATGGGAAATAGATGGAGAAACAGTGGAAACAGTGTCAGAATTTATTTTTCTGGGCTCCAAAATCACTGCAGATGGTGACTGCAGCCATGAAATTAAAAGACGCTTACTCCTTGGAAGGAAAGTTATGACCAACCTAGACAGCATATTCAAAAGCAGAGACATCACTTTGCCAACAAAGGTTCGCCTAGTCAAGGCTATGGTCTTTCCTGTGGTCATGTATGGATGTGAGAGCTGGACTGTGAAGAAGGCTGAGCGCCGAAGAATTGATGCTTTTGAACTGTGGTGTTGGAGAAGACTCTTGAGAGTCCCTTGGACTGCAAGGAGATCCAACCAGTCCATTCTGAAGGAGATCAGCCCTGGGATTTCTTTGGAAGGAATGATGCTAAAGCTGAAACTCCAGTATTTTGGCCACCTCATGTGAAGAGTTGACTCATTGGAGAAGACTCTGATGCTGGGAGGGATTGAGGGTAGGAGGAGAAGGGGACGACAGAGGATGAGATGGCTGGATGGCATCGCTGACTCGATGAATGTGAGTCTGGGTGACCTCCGAGAGCTGGTGATGGATAGGGAGGCCTGGCATGCTGCTGTTCATGGGGTCGCAAAGAGTCAGACACGACTGAGTGACTGATCTGATCTAATCTGATCTGATGGTCTATTCAGCTGTTAGATTTTCTGTTACTTGTAGCTAAAACATTCCTAACTCAAACATTAAACAGAAAATGGTAGGAAAGTACATGGTCTCGTCATGGCTCTCTCCTCTCTGACTCAGGACAAAGCCATAACTGGGCAGCTTCCCACTACTGTCCAGATGCTGCACTTTAAAATAAATCATTTTTATCCTCTGATGACAAAATTAATTACTGTGTATTGTAGAAAATATATAAAGTTCAGAAATAAAGAAAGGAAAGATGAAATCACCCAAAATCTCACCACCTAAAGATGAATATTTTAATTTTATAAATATTATAAATATTCATAATTTTAAAAGTACAATTATTTTAATATTTTAGTACATATATCTTTTTATTGTTAAGCATTAGAAGCATATATTTCTAGCCTATGAAATTACAGGTATGTAAACCATATACAAATATGTACACAGGTTTATTTTACAAAAGGGAATCATTAGAATATAATCCATGCAACTATATTTTTACTTTTAATATATGTTGAATGCATTTTCATGCTAATAAACATCTATCTCATGGATATATATTTGACTGTATAGAGTTTCATTGTATGCTGATACCAAAATTTATTTTATCACAAAATTTTAGATACTAAAAATAGCTTTTAACATTTGATTATATATAAATGTTATAAAGGTTTAATACTTTTGAATTGTGGTGCTGGGGAAGACTCTTGAGCGTCCCTTGGACTGTAAGGAGATCAAACCAGTCAATCCTAAAGGAATATTCATTGGAAGGACTCATGCTAAACCTGAAGCTCCAATACTTTGTCCACCTGATAAAAAGAGCCAACTCATTTGGAAAAGACCCTGATGCTGAGAAAGACTGAAGACAAAAGGAGAAGAGGGCAGCAGAGAATAAGATGGTTAGATAGCATCACTGACTCAATGGACATGAACTTGAGCAAACTCCAGAAGACAGGGGAGGACAGGGAAGCCTGGCATAGCTGCAGTCCATGGGTCACAAAGAGTCAGACATGACTTAGGAACTGAATAACAATATATGTTATAAATATATTATTTGATTATATATGTATTCCTTGGGACAAAAACATAAATATATGCTCCTTTCTATGTAAAAATATATGTATATCCTTCTTAAAGTTTAAACAAATTTGGGATAATAGTGTACATATAGGTTTGATATATTTTTCTACTTTTCTATATATAATTATTTATATTTATTTAAATATTCATCTGTTACATCATTTTAATGGCTATATGATATTTCACTATCAAGGGGCATTCAGTTCAGTTCAGTCGCTCAGTCGTGTCTGACTCTTGGCGACCCCATGAACTGCAGCACGCCAGGCCTCCCTGTCCATCACCAACTCCCGGAGGTCACTCAGACTCACATCCATCGAGTCAGTGATGCCATCCAGCCATCTCATCCTCTGTCGTCCCCTACTCCTCCTGCCCTCAATCCCTCCCAGCATCAGAGTCTTCTCCAATGAGTCAACTCTTCACATGAGGTGGCCAAAATACTGGAGTTTCAGCTTTAGCATCATTCCTTCCAAAGAAATCCCAGGGCTGATCTCCTTCAGAATGGACTGGTTGGATCTCCTTGCAGTCCAAGGGACTCTCAAGTCTTCTCCAACACCACAGTTCAAAAGCATCAATTCTTCGGCGCTCAGCCTTCTTCACAGTCCAGCTCTCACATCCATACATGACCACAGGAAAGACCATAGCCTTGACTAGGCGAACCTTTGTTGGCAAAGTGATGTCTCTGCTTTTGAATATGCTATCTAGGTTGGTCATAACTTTCCTTCCAAGGAGTAAGCATCTTTTAACATTTCTTTAATCAGTATCTTACTATTTAGTCATGTGGACTATGTCCCAGTTTTGTTGTTAAACAGTCACCAACCCCAAACAAAATTATTTGTCCAAGATTATTTTCTTAAGGTACATCCCTAACAAAATTACTGGGGTCCGAAAAGAGCATTTACATTTTTAAGCTTTTAATGTGTATTTTCAAATGGTCTTCTGAAACCATTGTAATAATTTGAACTCCTGCTAACACTATAAGAGAGTAGCTATTTTCCTGAAACAGGAATGCCTTTGGAAGAAATCAATACTCTCCTGTACTGATCCCATATTTTGTTAACTATTCACATTTAGAAAGTGTCTTTGCAATAAACCAATAAGAAGGAAAGTGAGAATTTCAAAAGGATGAGCGGTGGTACAGGGTCCTGGTACCGGGACTCCCTACCAACAGGCAGTTGGGCTGGGGCTGAGTGGGGAAGTAAGCGCATCAGAATTTGCTGCAGTGGAGAGGTCTGCTGGGTTCACGGGTGTGAAGTGTCAACAAATCAGGTGGTGGGAGATGCCTGTGAGTGTATCACAGCCAAAATAGCGCCATGACTTTGAATAAAGAGATATCCAAAACCCTCTTCCCACCTTCTGTGCCCCCAAATAAAAAAGACAGGATGTTCTACAGAGAAGGAAAAAATAAGAGCAACCTCAGCATTTCTGCACTTCAAGGAAATGCCAAAATTATACAGACTGAGAGGGACCAGGTTATGGTCCACACAGTTACACTCAGTGAGACCTAAGCTGGGGTTCATATATGAAACTGATGGAAAGGGAGCATGATGTGGTAATAATGAGGTGCTGCTCTAGGAGTAATACATCCCAAATTCTATGAGCATGCATTACACTTTATAATAGGTGCCTAGAATCATCTTTATCAGTGAGAAATCCCTATATGAACTCTATCATGATTCCTATCAAATGATTAAACAGATTAAAAACAAAATTATAAAATTTCTAATTGAAAAAAGTCTACCGAGGGGCCAAGCTAGAGATGATACATGAAAGCAGAAGACATTAATGTAGTTCACCAGTGCTGAGGGCCACTGGAGAAACTGGAGGAACCTTCTTTGGAGGCTCAAGCTAATGCTCCTTATAAATCAAATCTTTATGGGAAGGATTTAGGCTGAGCCTCCAAGGCACTGGATCCACGCTTCTGAGCTCTCCTCTGGCTGGCAGGAGACCCACTCCACCAGATTTTACATCTCCTAGCCAAGGCTGATTTATCCAGTCAACACAGGAGGCACAGTGCTTTGGGCCCATAATACTTCAGGTACCAGCAAAAACATTAATTTCTTTTAAAATCAGAAAAAAAAAGTTAATAGGAATAAATCCAAACTGCTTTGTATTCATATTAATAATAGCAATGCAGTCATACCATTTTAAACTTGTATTATTATTATTTTAATGGCGGAAGTTTCTCTCTAAAGTAAAGGTGTATGAGGCCCATGACAGTCATCGGAGAGCTAGAGAAACAAGCCCCAGTCTATCTGGGAAAAGCTGCAGCTAGCTCCTCAGACTCAGCCTGGTTCCTACCCTCAGCAATCCTCCTCTTCCCTGGATGAACAGCTGTAAAGTGTTGGTTCTACTCCTATTTCAAAGACCAAGTCCTTTTCTAGCCACAGGAAGAGCGGGCCCTGAGAATAGGACCCTAATGAGAACGAACCTAAGGATACTGAGAACTCAGACCTCAACTACCCTATGAAATACTTCCAAGTGAATGCCAAGGTCTTTCAACAGGAGGTGTTGAACACCACTATGTAACACTGGTACTCAGGGCAAGTATCAGGTCTTTGGATTCTTTAGAACTTCAAGTGGTATATACTTGATATGGATGGATAGACAGATGGGTATGCTAAGGATCAGAAGCCATCTTCAGATGCCTGAACTCTTACAGATCTAAGCCAGGGGTTAGCAAAATTTTCCTTAATCACATAGAAAATATTTTAGACTTTGTTTTCTACATGGTTTCTATTGCAACCACTTAACTCTGTTGTTGTAGCACAAATATGTAAATGAAAGGATGTGGCTATATTCCAACGAATGTTAAAACTTGAATTCCATGTAATTTTTACTTGTCACAGAATATTACTCTTTTGATTTTTTTCAACCATTTAATGTCAGAAGGAACATTCTTAGCTAACTGGCCATACAAAAACAGGCAGTGGGCCAAGTTTGGCCAAGTTTGGCCCACTGGCTGCAGTTTGTGGACCTTTGACCTGACCTATAGAACAACGCTGAAAGTAAAAGACTTGCTGCAAAATGAAAAGGCCATAGCTGCTCCAGAGGAAAGAGTCATTGGGGCTGCCCTGTTCATCACTCTAACAGAGTTTGGAATGTCTTCCAAACCTATCTGCTGCTGCTGCTGCTAAGTCGCTTCAGTAGTGTCCGACTCTGTGCGACCCCATAGACGGAAGCTCACCAGGCTCCCCCGTCCCTGGGATTCTCCAGGCAAGAACACTGGAGTGGGTTGCCATCTCCTTCTCCAATGCATGAAAGCGAAAAGTGAAAGTGAAGTCACTCAGTCGTGTCCGACTCTTAGCGACCCCATGGACTGGAGCCTACTAGGATCCTCCGTCCATGGGATTTTCCAGGCAAAAGTACTGGGGTGGGGTGCCATTGCCTTCCCCGTCCAAACCTATCTAGGCCACACTGAATTTAAGCTTTACACTCTTTTCGGACAAGGTTAAACTTTTGTCCATCATTCTACAGAGATTCCTGACCTTTACACAAGGTTCCTGGCCTTTATGGTTCTAAGAATCCTGACCCATCCAAACCATGTGGATTTGATATTCCGTCATCATTTCAAACTCTACATGTTTAAATGAAACTGACTACCTTTCTTCAGTGTAAGCTCCTTATATTTTCTAAGTAATCCAGGTTCAAAGCCTTTGATATCTTTCAATCTTTCTTTTTCACCTCCTAGATCTGATTTTCCCTCCAAGGTACAAATGTGACCACTCCCTACCCCAGGACTAAGGAAAGATCTGGAGGAAAGAGAACAGTCATGGGTTCTATATCCAGTTCTTCAATGAACTAGCCAATGAATTCTGATCTTCCTGAGTTCAGGCTCACTCTACAGATGCTTTAGGAATGCAGAGAAGAGCTGCACCCTTGTGAACAAGGAGTGTTCAGGAAACATGAACACTTGCATGGACCCTGAAGAAATGGTAGAATCTAAATTGGTAGCTGCTGAATGGCATTCATGTACAGGATGGTCAGCCTCCTAATTATATGATTTATTGCTCTTATTCATCTTCCTCAGTCAATACCTAGTCTTTCTACATTAGATTTTATCATTATCTGTGTATTCGGAGAAGGCAATGGCACCCCACTCCAGTATTCTTGCCTGGAAAATCCCATGGACGGAGGAGCCTGGTAGGCTGCAGTCCATGGGGTTGCAAAGAGTTGGACACGACTGAGTGACTTCACTTTGACTTTTCACTTTCATGCATTGGAGAAGGAAATGGCAACCCACTCCAGTGTTCTTGCCTGGAGAATCCCAGGGACAGGGGAGCCTGGTGGGCTTCCGACTATGGGGTCACAGAGTCGGACACGACTGAAGTGACTTAGCAGCATGTATTCTAAGAACAGTGAAAGTCGCTCAGCGGTGTCTGACTCTTTGCCACCCCACAGACTATACAGTCCATGGAATTCTCCAGGCCAGAATAACGGAGTGGGTACCCGTTCCCTTCTCCAGGGGATCTCCCCCAACCCAGGGATCAAACCCAGATCTCCCACATAGGAGGCAGATTCTTTATCAGCTGAGCCACAAGCGAAGCCCAAGAAGAAAGGCAATTTAAAAATGAAGTCTTTTAACACCTGTCATTCGCTAAATACTAGAGTTTAAGAATATCTCCTTTTCATTACAGAGGAACATTCAGTTCCCTGGATACTATGGCCTGTTCGAAATGAAGGAGAACGGGGCTGGCAGCAAAAAGAGGTAATTTAGCCAGAATTCCTGTGCTTTGTACTTGAGCTATAAACAGGGTCTTCATAAGGGCCTTGTGCACTTTTAAACTTTAATAACTCAGGTTGTACATGTTAGAGAAACAATCTATAAACGGCACTCAAAAGTAAATGTATTAAAGTTTAGGACAACTATCTTACACAATTGCACACAATATGTACTCATTTCAGATCCTGTGACAAATGAAATATGGCCAGCAGAATTGAAGTTCATGACAGCTCTAAGAAGATAATTGAATTTGCCTTTAAATCCCATTTACAGTTTACTATCATGTCTACCTCGTATGCTTTTGAAGTTAAAAGTTTAATAATGGCACAGAGACTTTATAAAGATCCTGTACTTGAAGTCAGTGATAAGTATAGTTAGAGAGAACATCATACCATCTCTTCCTAAAGATAATATCCTTGCTTACTTTGGTGGCTTTTAAAACAGCTTCAGAAATAGAAAACATGGTGAGTCTCTATAGTTAGTACAACTCAGTAAACAAGAATATAACAGAGTATCTGAAACTGAAGTCTAGTTCTAAGCTTTGACAATAGCTTGGCTGGGTGATTCAGGAAAACGTGTTCTTTCTCCTGTCCTTCAAAGCTTTTCATCCTATGCTCGGAATAGAGTTACATGGGCTATCAATTCACGGTCACGTGGTTTTTATAAGTGTGCGTGTGTGTGCATGCGTTTGTACACAAGGAAAGGAGGTACCCTCTATATTTTGTAAGTTAAAACACTATTCCAGTGTATCTCAATAGAGGACAAAACACTATGAAAAAAGCACAAAACAGATGGAGTGTTACTATTTTTGGCTTGTTCCCCAAACTGGAGGTTGCAAAATCAAAGCCCACAAGTCTACCCCCAAAAATCTGGGCGTGCACATTTGAGAGGGTGAACAGGAATGAGGTTTCACTTGAAGTTCTTACTGAATCCAGAGAGCTAAGACCTGGGACAGAGTTACTCAATTTGCAGATTGCTTTGGCTGGTCTCCGTGTGCTTTGCAAAGTGATTCATTTCCTGTATTTGGTCAAGATAGAGAAAAGCTGGGCACACACGAATTTGATGTGGTTTTTTATTGCAATATTTTATCAGATAAGTAGGTACGATTTCATGACAGGGATGGATCGTGCAAGCCAATGGTGCCTGTATCCCCAGCCTCCCCTTTGGGAAGTATTTTTTCCTCTTTGTTGCTTTCCTGCTTTCCCCGAGGGGCACTGAGGGTTTTTCTGTTCAATCACAATCTTCCTCATGCAGGAATCTGATAAACATCTTCACACTGAGTTGAAAGGTGCTATTAACTCCCCCAGGGGTATCACATTTTAAGGGAAGCCGAGTTAAAGAAATAAACCTCCTAGTTGAACAATTTCAGGCAAACCTAGAGTTGGAGAAGTGTTTAAGGCAAGTGAATGCAAAGAGGCAAGGTGGCTTCCGAGGGCCCTGAGATTCTGGAAGGGGCATCCTCCTTCCAGTCACCTCTGCCCTCAGCACTCAGGCTTTCCCTCAAGTTGGCTTAGGGTTGCATGAAGAGTTTACTAGATAGATAGTCTGGAAATGCAGATTTAGGAGTGACCTGATAGGCTTCAATATTTGGAAAAATGGGGTGATACTGCTCCTCTGGAGTTTTCTTGGCAATGTTTAGTGAAGGCTGCGGCAACCTGAAAAGTTGCACAAGCACTTATTACTCAAATCACTGTTGATGGAAGAAGAGGCAATGGGCTTGGCCTCGTACTTCCAAGGCTAAAATGTGAGGGACCTTCAGCTTAATAAAGATGGGATTTACTTCACTTCATAGAACTGAGTCAAAAACAGAAATATGCTATATTGGACTTTTTTGTTTATGAAACACATATTACATTCATTTGTTCATTCAGAAACTGCTGAATAGAGCATGTAGCCTACATCACGCCCTGCTCTGGACTTTGGTCATCAGTTGGAACCCACTGCTACAGTATCCTGACCGTCATGGGCTCTGACTGGCAGGGACTTGCGGCACCATCCCAGGGGTGATATTGGTTGAAAATCATCCTTCATGCTGAACACACAGAGTAAATAAGACAAACATGGTCTTTTCCTCATGGAAAACTCATTTTTTTCATTTCCATGTTGAAGGCACAAAGGCATTGGGAAAGCTTTGTCTGCTAGTCCTAGCTTTAAAAGCTCGTGTTGAAGACTCTCCAAACTTTGGTGTAGAATCTCTTTCCAAAGTACAGATTTATGTTTCTGCCTCCAACCCCTTCTGGTTTTTCATTGGGAAAATGTTTTCAGAAATGCTGTATTAGTTATTGTATTGCTATTTGGTTTGTGGTAATGGATTTGTGCATATACTCTAAATTCTCTTGCATGGCCCATGGATGTAATTGTCCCTCTTTATGAACAGGACAGGCAGCCAGAGTGGCCCAGATGAAAAAAAGTCCCAATTTAAACAGAGAGTCAATCAAAAGTGCAACAGCCAAAGCTCTTTCTCCCAGTTGTCCACCATCATTTGGGAGAAAGAGAACACTTAATGTATCACCTTGGATGCACACAGTCTGTCCTCCTGGGTAAAAGCTTTCAGAATGCTCAGGGCAATGTTTATAGCATTCAGGAAAATTTTAAGTTTTAAATAAATTCAAGGTGCTAATCAGTAGTCTTTTGGTTTGTTTTTTACACCTGCTGGTAAATCTAAAGGATTTTAGAGGTTCGAGTAGGAATGCATTTGAGTAATGCTCAGAAAATCTTAGTTTCATCTAGGTGCCCTCTACCAGCTCTGGTGTCACAAATTCTAATTCTTCTACCTAATCTTTCCGAACTTCAGTTTCTTTGTTTACAAAAAAAAAAAAAAGGACAGAAAAACAGAGGCCACTGTATGATTGTGCATGATTGAAGCTCTTGTTTGGTTGCTAAGTTGTGTCTGACATTTTTGTGACCCCGTGGACTGTGGCCCACCAGGCTCCTCTGTCCATGGGATTTCCCAGGCAAGAATACTGGAGCGGATTGCTATTTCCTTCTCCAGAGGATCGTCCCGACCCAGGGACTGAACCAGTGTCTCCTGCCTTGGCAGGCAAATTCTTTACCACTGAGCCACCAGCAAAGCCCCACATCATTGAAGATAAACTCCTAAGCCTCTTCACACCAACATGCCCAACTGCTCTCACACAGCCATGGAGGAGAGACTCATCCAGACAGGAGTGAAGGCAGCACACCTGCCAGATAGGATACGAAAGAATTACGAAAGAAACTCAGTTTTGATTACACTACTTAACTGGAAAAAGTACTTGAACTAACATGGTGCATCTCTTTAAGGAAATGTTTAGAAATACCAGGCTCTCTTAATTCTTAAACTAAATGCAGCACATCCACAAAGGACGGAGAAAGCAGAGTCCATGCCCAGGTGCCCCTGAGACATCTGGCTGTCTTCAGCTCTGGAAAGTCCATCTCTGCCTACTACATCTCAGGCTTCTCACAGACTTGGATGAAATAATATTAATATAACTGAAGCACTCTGCTCACTCTCATTTCACAAATACAAAATGTTGCTAGGACTCCACAATGCTTATAGCACAACTAAGATCTTGAAACAACTCTCATTTGGTGCCTAGAATGATTTTCCTGTGATATATTGAAATAGATTTGTGTATATGGTGATATACAAAGTCTTGGATTAGCATATTTTTTTTCATGGAGTAGTACTCATTTTGAGCACAGCACACAAAATGCTGGCCTGGATGAGTTACAAGCTGGAATCAAGATTGCCGGGAGAAGTACCAACAACCTCAGATATGCAGATGATAACACTTTAATGGCAGAAAGCAAAGAGGAAATAAAGAGTCTCTTGATGAGGGTGAAAGAGGAGAGTGAAAAAGCTGGCTTAAAACTCAACATTCAAAAAATGAAGACCATGGCATCTGGTCCCATCACACTTCATGGCAAACAGATGGGGAAAAAGTGAAAGCAGTGACAGATTTTCTTTTCTTGGACTCCAAGATCACTGCAGACGGTGACTGCAGCCATGAAATTAAAAGATGTTTCCTCCTTGGAAGAAGAGCTATGGCAAACCTAGACAGGATATGAAAAAGTAAAGACATCACTTTGGGGACACAGGTCCATATAGTCAAAGCTATGGTTTTCCCAGTGGTCATGTACAGATATAAGAGTTGGACCATAAAGAAGGCAGAGCACCAAAGAACTGATGCTTTCAAACTGTGGTGCTGGAGAAGACCTTTGAAAGGCCCTTGGACAGCAAGGAGATCAAACCAGTTAATCCTAAAGGATATCAACCCTGAATATTCATTGGAAGGACTGATGCTAAAGCTGAAGGTCTAATACTTTGGCCACTTGATGCAAACAGCTGACTCACTGGATAAGACCCTGATGCTGGGAAAGATTGAAGGCAGGAGGAAAAGGAGATGGCAGAGGATGAGATGGTTGGATGGCATCATGGATTCAATGGACATGAAACTGGGTAAACTCCGGGAAATGGTGAGGGAGAGGGAGGCCTGGTGTGCTGCAGTCCATGGGGTCACAGAGTCAGACACGAATTGGCAACTGAACATATACACACAGTACTGAGTTTGCAGTAGATTAGGAAAATGCCAGAGGTCTTTTCATTTCTACAGTATTTTCTGTTTCACATATAGGTCTCAGAATTTGAGGATGCCCTATAATCCCCCTTATCTTATTAAACCCTTTCAAAAATATTTTTACCTGTAGTCCTCTAGCCTGAACATGGAGAAGGCACTGGCAACCCACTCCAGTGCTCTTGCCTGGAAAATCCTGTGGACAGAGGAGCCTGGTAGGCTGCAGTTCATGGGGTCACTAAGAGTCAGACACAACTGAGCGACTTCAATTACACTTATCACTTTTATGCATTGGAGAAGGAAATGGCAACCCACTCCAGTGTTCTTGCCTGGAGAATCCCAGGGACAGGCGAGCCTGGCGGGCTGCCATCTATGGGGTCGCACAGAGTTGGACACGACTGAAGCAACTTAGCAGCAGCCGCAGCAGCCTGAACAGTGGTTCTTGAGAGATGGGCAATCTCACCATCTGAGTGGTCTATTCATCTAAATGTAACTCTGTCAAAGTGTTCTGTGTTCTAAGTTAAAACCTGCCTCCTTGAAACTATTTTTAAGTATGCTAAAGGATAAAATATATTTTTTCTGATAACAGTCATTCACATTTCCTGTTAAAAGTTTAGAAAATGTAAAGAAAAATTTAAAACAGAAAATAAAAATTACCTATTATCTCAGCACTCCAGTATAACCACTTTGCTTTTCTCTATTTTAGTGCTTTCACACTCTCACTAAATGACATCATCTGACATATGCAACATTCAATTCTGCTTTTCAAAACATCTGACAAGGTATCTGACGTAATTTCTTTGAAAATATGATTTTTCTTCTACATATTTTTAGAAAAAATTTCACTGGAAATTGAAAATTGAAAGAAGTTTTTTGGTAGACAGCCTTAAACCTACTTCAAGGATTCTACCATTAACACTTCACTGTTTTTTTTTAAATCACACATTTAGTTGTCTACTCACCCCTCCAACCATCCATTAATCCATTTTATCTTTTTGATGCATTTCAAACATTACAGGCATCACTATATTTTCTCCTGAAAATACTTCAACATTCATATTTGCAACTAAAGTTTTGCATTAGTTAACACTTTTCTTTCAAGGTAAAATTTAAATACAATGAAATACATAAAACTCAAGTGCACATGCATTGAGTTTTGACAAATGCAACACCTGTGTAACCCAAATCCTTATCAAGGTACCTTGATATTGTATTTTTTAAGTTTTTCATTTGTTAGTTTTACCAATTCCAAGATCAAGGAAATATTCACTTAAATCTTCTTCTAGTTTTTTCCTAAAAAAAATTTAACCCATCCAACCCACTTCATAAAATCTTCAAAAATTATTGTTTTTGTCTTCTCCATTTCCACAGTCATAGGTCATTTTATGAATTATTTAATTGATGTTTATATTGATTGAATGGAACAGTCTGAACAACAGCATATTAGTCAAACATTTCTGTGTAACAAATTACCCCCAAACCTAGAAACTTAAGGCAACAAAAAGCACAGTTTTTGAGGGTCAGGAATCTGGGAGCAAATAGTTGGCTAGTTGTGACCCAGGTATCTCAGAGCTTGTAGTTGAGATGTGAGCTGGGGCTGCAAGTCATTCTAAGGCTTGACTGGACTGCAGACTCTGCTTCTAAGACAAATCTCAAAGAATCTGTGGTCATATTTAAGACCATCAAAATCGGTGGACAGTGTTAATAGTAAGTATTTTTTTTTTTTTAATAGTAAGTATTCTGATACCTACTTTCATAAAAATATTTCTAGAATTTTTGTCATGTCCCTCATTTTGACAGAGACATTCTTTATCATATTAAATATAAAATCTTCTATTTCTAACAATTTACTTTTTTGAATAGATGATTTTTATCAGGTTTTTTTTAAAAATACAACCATGTTATTTTCTTCTTTAACCTGTGCATGTGACAAATAGCCCTGATCAATTTCCTAACATTAGGCTAGTCATATATTGTTGAAATAAATAGTACAGATTAAACAATTCTTAAACTGCTTGATTTGCTGGTATTTTAGTCAGGATTTTTGTTTTGATATTTATACGTGAATCCATCCTCTTATAGAGGTTTACCGATTTTGTTTTACATACATGTCTTTTAAGCAGTATATAATTAGAATTTGATATTCGTTACATTGACAGCACAGTATATGCTTTAGCTGTTTGTATTTTCTGTGGCTTTAGACCCAGATGTTAAAAATTATTTTTTGAAATATTTTTTCAAAAAATCTATGTATTTTATTTCAAGAATCATATTTTCATTAATCATTTAAACTTAGCTATTTAAATGGTTCAGATGTTTACTGTTAGTGTTTTCATGGTACAATTTCTGTTTTTAAGCTATTGTTGAATCATATTTTCTTAGTTGTAGTCCATTTTCAAGCAAATTTTCCCAAAAAGATGGCCCAGCAGCATGGCAAGGAGTCTGTGTGTCAGAGAGCTTTGAAGGGCCATAGTAACTTGAGGTCTTACAACCACAAGGCTTTATCTTATCAATTGGTAACAATGGTCAAGTGAGGCTCTGCAGGGTATGTGAAGCAGGAAGGTTCTAAATGGTTTAAATTTTTGCTTGTTTTGGCTATTTTTAAAATAATTGAAGGGCATTATGCTAAATGAAACAAGTCAGACAGGGATACTTTATGATATCACTTACATGTGGAATCTAAAAATGCAAAAAAACCCCCAAAAACCAAATTAGAAATATAACAAAAAAGCAGATTCACAGATACAGAGAACTAGTGGTTGTCAGTAGGGAGAGGGGAGGGGCAACACGGGGCAGGGAATTAAGAGGGGAAAATTGTTAGGTATAAAATAAGCTACAAGGATATATTGTACAGCATGGGGAATATGGGCAATATTTTTGTAGTAAGTATAAATGGCATATAACCTTTAAAAGTTGTGAATCACTATATTGTACACCTGTAGCATGGAATATTACCAGACATCTAGTATACTTCAATTTAAAAAATTGAAATAAAACAATTGAATGCATAAAAATCTGAGTTTGGTTCCCCAGGCTTTTGAGCTAACAGGTCAAAATTTTGAAATAACAACCTAGAGGCCAATACACAGAGGTCATTTTTGGCTCATTTGTGTAACATTTTTTAGTGATTTTCATGAACTAGTTTTATAAAGTCTGTATTCTTTGCTATGTGTGGTCAGTGAAGTTTCTGTTCAGTTGCTTAGTGGCCAAGCTAATAACTGGTTAGGGATTTCCTTTAGGGTCTGGAACAAACAAATCTCCAGCTTTTCCTTTATTCACCTCTGAGCATTTTTGTTGTCGTTATTTTTTCTTCTACTTCACTGTCCACTCCTCTGCCCCTTTTGGTGATTATTTCTCATCTCTCCAGCCTCTAAATACATAAGAGTAGAAGTGGTCAGTCCTTGAACTTCTCTATCCACATTCACTATGTTAGTAGCAACCACTTTGATGGCTTCAAACACTACCTACATTCTGACAACTTCTCAACTTGCACCTTCAGCCTTGACTTCTCTCCATTCGATGCTTGTAAATCCAGCTGCTTACTTGACACGTCCATCTGGGTAACTATTAATAATAAACAACTCAGGCTTCTCATTTTCAACTTCCCCTTTATTTCTGTAGGCTTCCCAGGTGTCACTAGTGGTAAAGAATCTGACTGCCAATGCAGGAGACTTAAGAAACACAGTTTCAATCCCTGGGTCAGGAAGACCTCTTGGAGTAGGAAATAGTGACCCACTCCAGTAGTCTTGTCTGGAAAATTCCATGGACAGATGAGCCTGGCAGCTATAGTCCACGAGGCTGCAAAGAGTCAGACATGACTGAGCGACCGAGCACACAAGCAACTCACATGTAACATATATGTTCAAAACTAAACCTTATCTTGGCCCTCACCCTCACCCAGCCTTCCTTTTTTCAATGAATGTCAATTCTGTTTTTCCAGTTACTCAGACCAAAAATTTGACATCACCCTCTCTTCCTCTCTTCCTTTTATTTCATACTCAATCTGTTAATAATCAGTTGACTCTGATTTCCAGGATTTATTCAGAATCCTGTCACTTTTTACTACCTCCATGCTATCTTTCTGGTCCAAGCCACCACTATCTTTCGTCTTGAGTATTTCAACAGCCTCCTACCTAACCTCTCTGCCTCTGCCCTTGCTTTCTGCCTCTAAAATCTATTCTCAATAAACATCCAGAGCAAGCCTTTAAAATTCATATCAACTCACTCCTTTGTCCCCAATCTTTCAATGATTTTCCATCCTTCTCAGTAAAAGCCAAAACTCCTTGAATGGTCTGCAAGGTTTACATGGTCCGATACTCCATTACGTTGCTAACTTCATTTCCCAAATTCCCCTTTCCACACACTGCTCCAGTCACACCTGCCTCCTGGGTGACCCTGGGACACCCCATACACACTTGACCTTGCTGTTTGCCCTCCCTGGAACTGTTGCCCCAGATACCATCATAGCGACTTCAGGTCTTGGTTTAATATCACCTTATCAGAGACTTTCCCTGGCCATCTTTTGAGAAAGGGACCCTTCTCTTCCCTTTTCAGGTGCTTTTTATCTCTCGTCTCATCTTTATTTTCCTTTGTTGTTCTTGTCACCATCCAAAATACTATAGATTTTTGTGCTGATTCTCAGACTCCCCAGTCTAAAATGTAAGCCCCAAGAAAGCAAGGATCTCTAGTCTGTTACTGCTTTACCATCTAAAACAGACCTGTGTAAATATCATAGGTACTCAATACATATCTGTTTTAAAGCTGACTTTAAAAACATGTTTGCAAGAAATGTGGATTTTAGGAAAATAAAACTTCCCACCCTACCCTAATCCACATCAGTCAGACCCCTTTCTCTTCAGCTTGCCAGGCAATATAACTTATTTAACATGTGTAGGTTAGTCCATGCTGCTACTGCTACTGCTAAGTCACTTCAGTCAAGTCTGACTCTGTGCGATCCCATAGACAGCAGCCCACCAGGCTCCTCCGCCTATGGGATTTTCCAGGCAAGAGTACTGGAGTGGGGTGCCATTGCTTTCTCTGAGGTTACTCCATAATTTTAGTAAAAAGCAGATGCCAGCCTCTGTACTGCCTGGGCTCTGTTACAAGGATGTATTTAGGTAGTTTTTAAGATAGTGTTTTTCATACACATAATCATTCTTTTAAGTTCACTGCCACTAATTTCCTACTTTTTGAATAACACTTTTATATTTTTAGAAGGTAAAACAATAAATATTTTAGAAAATTTTGACAATCAAGAAATATAAGAAAAAGATCATTCAATCTCACTATGCAAG
This sequence comes from Tragelaphus eurycerus, assembly GCA_935064755.1. Classification (NCBI taxonomy): domain Eukaryota; kingdom Metazoa; phylum Chordata; class Mammalia; order Artiodactyla; family Bovidae; genus Tragelaphus; species Tragelaphus eurycerus. The sequence goes on from CAKXYN010000038.1 coordinate 13,361,156, forward strand.
GGCAACAATGGTGAGCGTTTTATATTCTTTTACAGTCTTTTGTCTACTCAAAGGATTTTTCATGTAATCCTATCTGTACTAATTCCTACATTTTTCACTTGAATATATCACAGGTGAAGGTTACATTTTCTAAGAATTGCAAAGTAACTACAAAGATTTTGAGGGACTTAAACACTAGATCGGCAAACAGTCAGCTAACCATTCTTTTAGAGGGAATCTTGATCAAAGTGCTTTCCCAGAGGCTATCTTTCTAGGACATCTGCTTAAGTCAAAGATGCCAATAATTACATTTAAATCCATACTAGATGGTCTTGTAAAAGGGTGTCTGGTTTGTCACTAAATATTATAATTGCATTAACTTCACACTTTCAGGAGCTAGAGCACTAAGGCTGACAGGTTCCCATTCCTTAGCCATACCTACCTCTAGCTGTGGCTTTGCAAGGAGCTTGAGTCAAGAGGGGACTCTCCAGTGGAATTACAGGCTGTCTTCAGTGGGCTGGATGTTGTTAAAGTGATTTTTTTCTATTGTTTCTTCCAGAAGTTTGTTATCAGTTTAGTTAGTCCTTAGAATATTAATAGTCTTTTTCTTGATTCTAATTAAGTGACTACTACCTAAGCAAAATAGCCATTAACAGCTATAGAAATGTAATTGCTCCACCAACTGGTCAGCTATAATATTTTATTATAGCAATAGGAGAGAATGCATTTAAACGTTACATGTAAAAATAGGAGCAAGTTTTAAAAAATAAGTTATTCTTTGAAACCTGTAATTGTTTTTCTTCATGCTGATGAACATATTTTTAAAACTTATTTTCCTTTGCAACTTATATTCTGAATTCCAACATTTATTAAGTCCATCTTCTTGTTCCTTGTGTGAGCTAATGACTGAAGGACATTTCCCAAGAATGTTCAATATAAAAGGGAACCCTTAATTAACCCCAAGCTGCTGCTGCTACTGCTGCTAAGTCACTTCAGTCATGTCCAACTCTGTGCAATCCCATAGACGGCAGCCCACCAGGCTAACCCCAAGCTATACCTAATTGATTAATCTAAAACGCAAAGCAAAACCCACCTGTTTAGATATGTGTAGTCTTTACAGACATTGCTTATGGCAGATGTTCTGCATTTATAATTTAAAAGAAAATCTATCTTTATTTTTTCTCTCACCCTTTTAAGTCACTACGCCTCTTGTGTGGAAAGGAAATAGTCTATTAGGTATTTTGTTTCTTGCAGCTCATCCCAAGACAGCTCGCTCTCAGCACGGTGACCATCCCCCATAAGGGAGGAGCTGTTCAATTACAGCTGGACTGGGAGGCAGGAACCAGGAAGACTGGTTTCTCCTTTGCCATCAGTTTCCTGTGTGGAGCCTATGGGACTTTTCCAGGCATGAGTTTCCTTATCCCTAAATTAAGGCCCTACTACAGATTGCCCTACTTCCTATACAAAATAATCCACGACTTCACCTTGTCCATGAGTTGCCATTACACTTACAAATGAAAAACCATTCAACTCACCATGAAATGTGGATGCTTTAGAACTATGTCATGTGTATTGGTTATTGAAGAATTTATGTCGAGTAACATAGTAATGCGAGGAATGGTTAGATTTATGTGTGTATGGTAGACTGCACAACACACACATGCACACACACATACACAATTACACAGACCATCCTTCTTCCTCCAAATCACTTCTGACGATGCTGCCAGTGAATTATAATATCACTTTTTTCAAAGTTCTCTGAATGCATGTCTTTAAATGTTCAAGGTCTGGCCACTAAAGGGACTTTAGAAAGTCATCCATCATCTGCTAGAAAGCATGGTGGTTGAACCACTTGGAAAGACTAGTGCTATCAAGTGACCATGCATTTGTTCATTCATGACACACTTATCATGCACTTACTGTCTGATGGCTTCCATGCAAGGAATAATACCCTTAAACAAAGAAGGAAAGAATGAGGAAGAGGAAAATTCTCTAAGGAAGGGTGATAAAAATAGGGCAAATTATTCTGGAGTTCATCCACTAAACTCTGGTGTTTTAAATACAATGATGTTAAATGCTGACCTTGCAAAAAAAAAAAAATGAGTATGAGAATACTTTTTTTTATTTTTTGCAAATTTTTGGTTATGAGAGGGTGTGGTGGTAAAGAGGAGGTGGTGGTGGTCTTTCAAGGTATCCAGGATGCTGTGATAGTTGTCTGGAAAATAGAAGGTGATAAAATATCTCTTCAACATGAGTCACTGAGTAGATTGCTATGTCTAGGAGTCAGATAGGAACCAGTCACTAAAGAAGAATAAGCCTGGATAAACCAAAAGTCAGAATAAATATAAGTGCCAAAACACAAGGCAATTAGACCCTGAAAAATGTTATTCTGTAAGAGTGGAGTGTCTTAGATAGCAAGGGAGAATTCACGAAGGCTCAAGGCCCTGATTTCCTCCTATTCTTTTGTTGCCTATCTTGTTACCTACAGAACACGAGTTTCGAGTCTCCCCACCCACACTCTCTCTCACCCCGTCTTGTATTTTCAATGCACTGGCCATGACTCATCCTGCACCTTATTTTGTTCTCAAGCCTCCCCGCACAATACTCTCTTGCCACTACTTCAGGCTTCAGTTCAGCACACATGAAATCAGGCTGCTTCCATTTTCCACGTTTATCCTTTGCCACCTGAGGACTCTTGCCTGCCTGCTCCTCTGCAGCTGCTGGCTAGGGTGGAGACCAGGGTCACGGGGCACGTGACTGCTTTCTCTTTCTTGCTCAGTTCTGGGGCATTTCTAATGTTCCCACTGGGCTCAGCTTGCCTCCTTTCAGAGCTTTAACCACAAGGTAAAATGTTAAGCAGACACACTTTAGGAACTGCTTTTTTTTTTAGAAACCAGCATTGAGGAATCCATGGAAAAGCCACCACGAACTGCCTCAGAAGCTCGCTTCTCAGGGGCCATTGGGGTCGTAGGTGTAGTTACCCTGCTCCTCTCTGAGCCCATGCTGGCCAGTGGGAAGGTGTGTCTGTCTATTCTTATCTAAGCTTCGCCCTTAAGGAGTCACTGCAGAAGTTTATACGTGTATTTTCATGATGTCAAGCACATTTTTGAAATTATTCTTTGGTAATTTGGAGAACAAATTTATGTCAAGAAAATCATGATTGGTTTACAGCTGTACCACTTTGCAAAGCTAGCTTACTCAACTGAGCTGGTTTATGCATGAATTTCTCATTTCATAAATAAAATCTAATTTCTCTGAAGATATTCAAAAGAAAGTGCTATAAGCTTTGGACCTGATTTCAAGAAGAGGATTCCAAAAGTTTGCTGAGATTTACAGCAATTAGGTCTCCAGGAATATTGCTTTAATTTATTTGCCTATTAAGACTAGAATATTTATTTTAGAAAAATCAAGCAAACCACATTTGATTTCCTGACAGACGGTCTCTTTTCTCCCAGGAGGGTCACACATTTTGGAAAAACCTCCAGGGTTTTTCATCATCTCAGAATTCCTTACACTGAAATTTGACGACCAGGTAAAATGGCAGTTTATTTCTAATCAGGTGGGCTCACTTTTAATTTGTTTAGGAACTTGACCTTTGAACTTTTGCAACTTGAACTAAACATGCATCTAGCATTTATTCTGCCAGGTATTATGAGACATAGAAATGAAACAAGTCATTTTTCTTCCCTCTTTTTGATGCTGGGTGAACTCCTATTCATTCTTTGGGACTCGGTTCAAATGTTACCTCCTTTGAATTTTTTCATATTATACAGGAGAAAATTACAGAAGTATCTTAAATAGAAAAAATAATATATGATTAATGTAGCAGTGATTAGAGGAAATAATTAATACTGTGCATGATTAAATGTGGCTTCCCCCTCTCCTCATAGTGTTCTCTATCCCCTGGGAAAGATTGAGGGCAGGAGAAGAAGGGAGCGACAGAGGGTGAGATGGTTGGATGGCATCACCGACTCAATGGACATGAGTTTGAGCAAACTCCAGGACATAGTGAAGGACAGGGAAGCCTGTGTGCTGCCATCCATGGGGTCACAAAGAGTCGGACATGACTGAGCAACTGAGCAACAACAACATCAGCCTGTATACAATGGAAGAAAAGGCATTAATTCCATAAACAATTATTTTATCCAGGGCCAGATCATATTTCTTAAATAAAACATTAGTGATCTGTGTAATAGTGCTGGTTTTGTTCATTAGTCAGAATAAGTGGAATGTTCTAAAATGACAATAGTTGGCTGATAGATGGTATACATTTATCTTAACAATAATTTTTCCAACATTTCATTACTAAAATTTTCAAACATAAAGCAAAGCTTTAAAATGTTTATAATGAACACCCATCTACCCACCATCTGGATTTTGCCATTAATATATTTCTACATATTCTTTATCACATATCAACTTATTACCCATTCCTCAATCCATTTTACCTTTCTGAAGCATTTCAAAGTAAATTGCAGACATTAGTACACTTGCCTCTAAATACTTCAGCATGCATATCATTAACTGAAGTTCAATATTTATGTTTTTTCTTTTGAACTAAATTTATACATGGCCAAATGCCCAAATCTTAAATGTTCATGCACTGAATTTTGACAAATGCAGACACATGTGTAAACCAAAGCCATACCAAGATCTAAGACACTGACCCTTGCTGCAGAAAGTTCTTTCATTCTCCTTCCTAGTTAACCTCTGCCCCAATCCCCAAAGATTAGTTTTCAACATCAAGTTTTTAAAATTCAGTGTAATTTTAATAGCAATATATTCTTCACCTCTTAATAATAAATTACCTAAAATATTTACATAAAATATGATGAGGCATGCTTGGAATTTACTAAAGTAAGAGAATTTCAAGTTTTACTTGGTATTTTCAGTAGTGTTTGTCAAGGAGGTACAAGGCTGGCTTAGTGGCTAATGTCATTTCTTTGCAAGATTATCTACCAAGTAAAATATATTGTCCCCATACTGCACTGTGTCAACTGACTTTATGTGTAAAATGACTGACCCTGGGTCTTAGTGGTGTAGGTTGTTTGAGAACCTTCCATAGTTATCTCCCTGTGGCTTGGGAGCCATGAGGGGAAAGTGAAGCTGTTGTATCCCTTAGCCCATTCCTCCCTGGGGTTGGCCATGACGTCTCTGTGAGCACCAGGATCTCTATCTTCTTCCCTATTCTTGGAAGGGAAGGAGAAGACAACTCAAGGAGAACTGCCTCTTGGTGGGTTTAAATGAAGAGTTCTAGAAAAGGAAAGAGTTAACATTGAGAAAGCTCCTCTAGGTGAAATGGAATGAGGGAAGGAGAGGTGAGTGTGTGCTTTGGCACGGTTTCGGGCAAGTGAAACCAAGGTGAGGAAGGTGAAGTTGGCAACAGTATAGGAGCAGAAAAGACAAGGGAAAGAAAAAAAGAAGGCTGAGAAAACATTGGGGGAGACTTCCTAATTCTCTCTTTATAAAGTTAATCTTTCAGTAGCTGATGTTCAGCCTTCAGTTGAATATCAGCCCTCAGCTTAGCCCTAAGCTTAGCCCTCAGGGATAAAACTGCCTGGCTCTAACTCCCGAGATACCTCCCAGGGATCTCTGTTAGTCCCCTTTGTGCAGAACAAACCCAGAGAAGCCTAACTCTGGCTTCTCCAGCCACTCTCAGGGAGATGGGGTGACCTAACAGATGCCCAGCAGGACAGGTAAACAAGCTGAAATTGTCTGGCAGTGCTTGGTACTCTAATACTGGGATGGTTTGCCTTAAGCGTGAAGAAAATATTGCTTAAAATGTGCAAAAATATAGAATTATACCTCTATTTTCTGTATATTAGCCTTAACACATATACCAGTTCTAATGTAGATTTCTAACTGATTCTAATTTCTAACTGAGCTTTTAATTTTTTTGCCTTTGTAACCATTTTTTACAGACAATGCCAAATATACACATATGCATAGAAAATGTCAATGTCTAAGAGTAAGGAACTTACTCTTTATGAACTGCTTAGGCTCTTTTGTGTGCCAATTCTAATTTCTACTTTTTAAAAGATGAGAGCAACTCAGGAACAGAGATGCTACTCAGAGATATCAAACTCCCAAGGTGGCTAAATTCAGAAATCCACTCTTTGATTTCCATTACCTACTTAGCTTCTGCCTACTGAAAACAGAATGAAACTGTCCCTGCCTTAGGCAGAACTAATGAAAATGAACCCTTTTCTTTGATATTTGTCAAAAGGATTCCTGAGAGGAACATTATGCAAAGTCGCCCATCTCCAATTGAGCCCCCACTGCAAGAATACTCTGCCTTCCCAGCAAGCCTCCTCCTATTTCCCTTCCTGCCCTCTATTTCAGACTTCCTGACAAATCATTGGCAGGAATTCCCACCTACCCACTCCAAATCCAAAGATAGAAGGCTCCTGGGCAGTGCAGGGCTTGTGAAAGCAATCCGGCTTCCACTGAGTGGGACTCAGTGCCTGGAATGGATGACGAACTTGATGAAAATATGTGGAATGAAGGAATGAATAAATGAGATCCACCCGGCACTTAAAAAAGAAATACAGACAATCTCTGCTATCAAAGGGCTGTGGTCTGTTTGAGGAGACAGAAAACACTAATTGAATGACTGAAAAATACTTTAAAAAAAAAAAATTTAATTAATTAATTTTTACTTTACGATATTGTTTTGGTTTTGCCATACATCAACATGCATCCATCACGGGTGTACACATGTTCCCCATCCTGAACCCCTCTCCCACCTCCCTCTGCATATCATCCCTCTGGGTCATCCCAGTGCACCAGCCCCAAGCTTCCTGTATCCTGCATCGAACCTGGACTGGCGATTCATTTCTTATATATTATACATGTTTTAATGCCATCAGAACAATTTTCTTTCCAACACATATAAACTAACTGAGTACTGACTTGGCCCAGTAAGGCCACTAAGCAAAAGAAGAGTTATATGAAGTCAATCGTGAAAGATGAGCTAGGGGAAGGGGATTTTAAGTTGGGTTTGAAGGTGGGGAATTATAGTTACTGATGAATAGAAAGAGAGAGAAAAAGAAATCAGGAGTAAAATGTTTGAAGGCTGATGAATAACAGATTTGCTATGGGAGCAAAAACTTCATTAAGGATTAATGGAAAGTAAGGTTGGCAAGATGAGAGAAAGAAAAAGGAGTATATCTTGAAAAATCTTGAATATTCCTCTGACAGCTCATAAGTTGAGGAGAATCTTGTGAAAACATTGTTTGAAGAAAGAGGAAGTTGCTATTCTATTGGTTGTCATTAGGGAGGTAAGCCTAGGGTTGGAAACCAGCTGGCAGCCTCTGGGATAAGGTGAGCAGCACGAAAGAAATGGAAATGTGAACAAAAAGGAGACTCCACTTCTAGTCATTGAATACAAACAGTTATTCAACACTAGTTGGCTCCTAGTGGTTTGGAGCCAACAAACTTGAACTTGAATTCTGGCTACACCAATTACTGGCTACATGCCCTCACTCACCTCTCAAAGCCTCAGTTTCTTTATCAGTAAAATGGAGAAGGTTAATACTTGTCTCATGGGTCAGTAGTTCTTCAGCTGTGGTCCCCAGGCCAGCAGCAGCATATCTACAGCTGGAAACTTGTTAAAAATGCAAATTCTCAGGCCCCCACACCAAATTTACTACACCAGAACCTCTGCTGGCTGGGTGGAAAAATCTGTTTTAACAGACTTCCAGGTGATTTCTGCTGCTAGTGAGAATGTAAGACCTACTGTTACAGGGTAGATGTTACATACTTAGAAGATTGTAATAAATAAACACAATAACACACCTAAAGTGTTTGGTGCAGGCTTGGCATAGATTAAGAGCTTCAGCATTGCCAGAGATGACTGTGCAGCTGGTAGTGGTAACCACCTTCACAATACACATTAAGAAGGTCCTATGATACTAGGCCTGGAGAAGGGCACAGCACCCCACTCCAGTGTTCTTGCCTGGAGAATTCCATGGACGGAGGAGCCTGGTGGGCTACAGTCCATGGGGTTGTAAAGAATCTGACATGACAGAGCAACTAACACTCACACACATGATACTAGGCCACCAGAGAGAACACTGTTCTTATCCAGGCACCTCACAAGGTAACCAAGCAAATGCTTGTTTGCTTTCTAAAATTACTCAAACATGAATCTGTATGGAACACAGTTGTTATCAACTTACGGCTGTCAATGGTTTAGCATGGATCCTCTGAACACAAGTTAATCAGAAATTCCAAGAAACAAAATAAAAATAAATCAGTAACACTTACTTGTATTGGTGATTCTAGCTCATCGCTCTGTCCTTGAAATCCTCTAACATTTATTGTCAATTTGGGATGTTTATCACAGTTAGGACTTTGAGAAACCATGATTTGCCTGTTTCCATGATAGTGGATAAAAGCTTAGCATGTCTCTGTCTGTCTGTCTCACTTTTCAGTAAAACTTCCATTAGACAGCATTCCTGCAGGAAGGGTAGAAGGCAACCCATTGATTATGAAATCCAGAAGCAAGATTTTCTCTGATTTCTGCAAGAGGGATTGAGGCAACAATGTACAGAGAGCTTCCATGGTTTTTCCTGTCCATTTATTCAACAAATAGTTTTGAGTTTCTACAATGTTCCAGGCCTGGTGTTCTAGTGAACAATACATCCTCTCTTGAAACTGACAAGTAGGGGAGAGATAGTAACCAAATAGTCATATAAGTAGGTTAAAATTAGAACTATGATAAATTCTGTGAAGAAGAGATGTACAGTATTATGAGAACCTATAAGAATGGGATTAAAGCCAATTCTTGGGTTGGAGAAGGTTTTCCTGAGGAAGCAAGGTAGAGTTGAGATCTTAATGATAGGATATAAAGATGGCCTTCTTGTTCCTGTTGTTGTGTCTTTATAAACTCTTCCCTTTCAGTGTGGGCAGAACCTGTGATTCACTCATAACCAATAGAATGTGGCAAAGGTGATGGGAAGGCAGTCCTATGATTAAGTTGTAACACATATTAGAGCAGTGAAAATAAAGAAAACCAGATGAGTTTGAGAAAATTCAGAAGGTAAAATGTATGGGACTCTGTGATGGTTTAGAGACGAAGGTATGAATGTGGGAAGTACCAAAACCAGCTCTTTGGTTTCCGTCTTGGTCATTCTTGGGCATGAGTAACGTTGAAAGACAGATCTGAGATATGGGGTCAAAGATCATGACTTTCGTGTGAACACAGCTTTCCCAGGTGGCTCAGTAGTAAGGAATCTGCCTGCCAATGTAGGAGACAGGAGATGCAGGTTCAATCCCTGGGTCACAAAGATCCCCTGGAGGAGGAAATGGCAACCCACTCCAGTATTCTTGCCTGGAAAGTTCCATGGACAGAGGAGCCTGGCCAGCTATAGTCCATGGGGTCTCAAAGTGTTGGACACAACGGAGCACCACTGTGTTGAATCTGAGATATACAAAAGACATCAAGTGGTTGGCACAGGAGTCCAGAGCTCAGAAAAAATATCTGGGCAGAAGAGATATTTTGGGGGAATCTCATTAGTAACTGAAGACTTAGTGTGTATGGACTTTCCTATTCAGGGAGAAATATAAAAGGGGAAGATATAAATAAATATAATAGGGGAAGATAGGAAGATATAAACAAATAAATATACAAGGGGCCTCTGTTTGAACCTGGAGGGGCTCCTTTAGTTAATACACTGATGGAGAAGGTAGAGACCTGGTAAATAAACAAAGAAGGGGCTGCCAGAGAAAAGGCGGAAGTCAGCAATGCACAGTGACGCCTGCTTGGGTGTCTTTCCATGTGTCTCTCAGTTACTGCAGGTATCTCTGACCCAACGACTACTTATCCATGCTCCCGCCTTGATTAACAAGGAAGCAGCCTTTGCTTGTTACTTTTGTTGTAATCCACCCAGTTCTAAAAGTGTCCAGGGCATATAGGAGTCACTGGACAAATATTTTTTGAATTGAATCACTACCTTATTGTTCACTAAAGGGTGGAATGAACAGATGAAGCCCTGTTCCTTCAAACACATAAACAAATGAGCAGAGTATAAGATACCGTTTCATTGCTTAGAAGGTAAACACACAGCTACGTGACTAAAATAGTTCAAAAGCCATTTCAGTAGTTTCTGTTGCTGAAATATGTTTAATCAAATGTTTGATCTCCTGGAGATTCAAGAACCGATAACAAAACAGGACTTTTTGGCAGTACACTGCAATCAGGAGTTAATTATTGTCCGTGCCTTTGGTATTTCTAAACCTCAGGTTGTTCAAGAAGGTGAACTCCCTGTGGAAAAGGTGTCAGGGACTACTTGTTTACTTACTCAAAAAGTGCATAAAGAACATATTGCATTCCTAATCAGTTCTTTTCCCAAAATCTACCAACTGTGTATTGGATTTTGTGTTAAAACATACTAATGCCTCATCAGAGGGCAACAGAATATGATATAATTGTAACAAACCAACTAAATCCAGACCCTTCAGAAAACAACCATAGGTAACACCCACTCCCAAATCCTTCTGCCATCCTTTAGAGTACTTGTGGTCATGAACCTCAAAAGAATGTGCTTACATTCACTTCCTAGGGCTGCTGTAACCAATTACTGCAAACTGTGTGGCTTGAAACAACAGAAATTTATTTATTCAATGATCACGGAGGCCAGAAGTCTGAAATCAAGGACTGAACTTGATGAGTATGAGCAGAATGGAGCTTCCTCTGAAGGAATTAGGGGAGACTCTTTTCCTGCCTCTTTCAGATTCTAATGGGATCCTTGGCATGTGGTAGCAAAATTCCGATCTTTGTCTCTGTTGGCACATGGCATTCTCCTGTGTTTCTCTTTCTTCTCTCTTTCGGTCTTTTGTAATGACACTTGTCACTGGCTTCAGGGCCTGCCTGGGTAATCCAGGATGATCTTATTTGGAGATCTTGTCTGCAAAGACCTTCATCCCAAGTAAGGTCACTTTCTGAGGTTCTTGGGGGAGGACTTACCATTCAATTCACTTTACCACTAAAACTTCCTGAGAGCCCATGCAGTAAGCAAGCTCAGTTATGCCCATACTGAAGGGAAAAAAACACAGAATTTCCAGAATGCATTTTAAAATCATCTAAAGTAATGATCCAGCAATCACACTCCTGGGCATATACACAGACAAAACTACAATTTTAAAAGATACATGCACCCCTGTGTTCATAACAGCGTTATTCACAATAGCCAAGACATGGAAACAAGCTAAATGTCCAACAACAGATGAATGGATAAAGAAGACACAGTACATATGTACAACTAAATAGTACTCAGCCATAAAAAGAATGAAATAAAGCCATTTGCGGCAACATGGATGGAACTAGAAATTATCATACTAAGTCAGAGAAAGACAAATACTGTATGATATCACTTATATGTGGAATCTAAAATATGACACAAATGAGTTTATCTATGAAATAGAAACAGGCTCACAGAGAACAAGCTTATGGTTGCCAAGGGTAGAGGGGTGGGGGAGGGATGGACTGGGATTTGGGGACTAGTGGATGCAAATACATATAGAATAAACAAAAAGGTCCTACTGTACAGTAGAAGGAACTATATTCAATATCCTGTAATAAACCATAATGGAAAAGAAAAAAATATCAAAAGTAATAGAGAGCTTGACTCTGAACTTTCTGAAAGACCTGCCAGAAAAGATAATTTTCTGATGTCAGGTAAGGAGCTTTTGTAGGGAGTTCCTTGTAGCGTGGGATTTGGTGCCTCCCAAAGTGCCTTCTGATCATAGATCAGGGACTTGAAAGTCTACCATTAGGATCACTCTTTGAGGGTCTCCTTAGGTACAGGCACAAACTAAGCAAAAATACATGACTGAGAAAACAGTGGAGATTAATTTAATTGACTTATCTCCCCAAATTGCCTAACTTATTAACAAACAATAAACTATACGTTTGGGACAATCCAGTTCTTGTTATTACTAATAATTTCTTAATAAGATGTAAAATTCGCGGGGCTGGAGTGACTTTGAGGAGATAACCCATGTCCAAGGGCAAAAGGAAGCCCCAGAAAGACAGTCAGATCAGATCAGATTAGTCGCTCAGTTGTGTCCGACTCTTTGCAACCCCATGAACTGCAGCACGCCAGGCCTCCCTATCCATCACCAGCTCTCGGAGGTCACTCAGACTCACATTCATCGAGTCAGTGATGCCATCCAGCCATCTCATCCTCTGTTGTCCCCTTCTCCTCCCGCCCTCAATCCCTCCCAGCATCAGAGTCTTCTCCAATGAGTCAACTCTTCGCATGAGGTGGCCAAAATACTGGAGTTTCAGCTTGAGCATCATTCCTTCCAAAGAAATCCCAGGGCTGATCTCCTTCAGAATGGACCGGAAAGACAGTAGGAGAGGTGAAATTACATTTAGAATCAAACTATATTGTCAGAGATGCTCAGAGGACTCAAACACACCTTGTGTGTATCAGGACCCAGAGACCCCACAGAGACTGAGACAAAACTGTTTGAGTGTCTCCTGGGGAGGTATGCAAAGAAATAGAGGAAAACAATAAACTGGGAAAGACTAGGGACCTTTTCAAGAAAACCAGAGATACCAAAGGAACATTTCATGCAAAGATGGGCTTGATAAAGGACAGAAATGGTATGGACCTAACAGAAGCAGAAGATATTAAGAAGAGGTGGCAAGAATACACAGAAGAACTGTACAAAAAAGAGCTTCACGACCCAGATAATCACAATGGTGTGATCACTGACCTGGAGCCAGACATCCTGGAATGTGAAGTCAAGTGGGCCTTAGAAAGCATCACTACGAACAAAGCTAGGGGAGGTGATGGAATTCCAGCTGAGCTATTCCAAATCCTGAAAGATATTGCTGTGAAAGTGCTGCACTTAATATGCCAGCAAATTTGGAAAACTCAGCAGTGGCCACAGGACTGGAAAAGTTCAGTTTTCATTCCAATCTCAAAGAAAGGCAATGCCAAAGAATGCTCAAACTATCGCACAATTGCACTCATCTCACACACTAGTAAAATAATGCTCAAAATTCTCCAAGCCAGGCTTCAGCAACATGTGAACCATGAACTTCCAGATGTTCAAGCTGGTTTTAGAAAAGGCAGAGGAACCAGAGATCAAATTGCCAACATCCGCTGGATCATGGAAAAAGCAAGAGAGCTCCAGAAAAAGCATCGATTTCTGCTTGATTGACTATGCCAAAACCTTTGACTGTGTGGATCACAATAAACTGTGGACAATTCTGAAAGAGATGGGAATACCAGACCACCTGATCTGCCTCTTGAGAAATTTGTATGCAGGTCAGGAAGCAACAGTTAGAACTGGACATGGAACAACAGACTGGTTCCAAATAGGAAAAGGAGTATGTCAAGGCTGTATATTGTCACCCTGTTTATTCAACTTATATGCAGAGTACATCATGAGAAAAGCTGGACTGGAAGAAACACAAGTTGGAATCAAGATTGCTGGGAGAAATATCAATCACCTCAGATATGCAGATGACGCCACCCTTATGGCAGAAAGTGAAGAGGAACTCAAAAGCCTCTTGATGAAAGTGAAAGAGGAGAGTGAAAAAGTTGGCTTAAAGCTCAACATTCAGAAAACGAAGATCATGGCATCTGGTCCCATCACTTCATGGCAAATAGATGGGGAAACAGTGGAAACAGTGTCAGACTTTATTTTTCTGGGCTCCAAAATTGCTACAGATGGTGACTGCAGCCATGAAATTAAAAGACGCTTGCTCCCTGGAAGGAAGGTTATGACCAACCTAGATAGCATATTGAAAAGCAGAGACATTACTTTGCCAACAAAGGTTCATCTAGTCAAGGCTATGGTTTTTCCTGTGGTCATGTATGGATGTGAGAGCTGGACTGTGAAGAAGGCTGAGCACCAAAGAATTGATGCTTTTGAACTGTGGTGTTGGAGAAGACTCTTGAGAGTCCCTTGGACTGCAAGGAGATCCAAGCAGTCCATTCTGAAGGAGATCAGCCCTGGCATTTCTTTGGAAGGAATGATGCTGAAGCTGAAACTCCAGTACTTTGGCCACCTCATGCAAAGAGTTGACTCATTGGAGAAGACTCTGATGCTAGGAGGGATTGAGGGCAAGAGGAGAAGGGGACGACAGAGGATGAGATGGCTGGATGGCATCACTGACTCGATGAATGTTAGTCTCAGTGAACTCTGGGAGTTGGTGATGGACAGGGAGGCCTGGCGTGCTGTGATTCATGGGGTCGCAAAGAGTCGGACACGACTGAGCGACTGATCTGATCTGATCTGGGGAGGTATGGGTCAGTAGTGGATTCCTGCAGGGGCTCTGGGTGCAGCAGACTTGGATAAGGCATAAGCCCTCTTGGAGGAGGTCACCATTAACCCCACAACTGGGCCACCAGAACTTACATAGGACTGGGGAAACAGACTCTTGGAGGGCACAAACAAAATCTTGTGGGCCTAAGGACCCAGGAGAAAGGAGCAATGACCCTACAAGAGACTGACCTAGACTTGCCTGTGAGTGTCCAGAAGTCTCTGCTGGAGGCGTGGGTTGGTGGTGGCCTGCTGCAGGGTTGGGGGCACTGAGTGTAGCAGTGCCTTCATGGGAGCTTTCGAAGGAGGTATGTATCTTCACTCAGTTCAGTTCAGTTGAGTCACTCAGGTAATTATCTTCATTACCTCCACCATAGTTTGGCCTCAGGTCAAATAACAGGGAGGGAACACAGCCCCACCCTTCAACAGAAAATTGGATTAAAGATTTACTGAACATGGCCCCACCCATCAGAACAAGACCCAGTTTCCTCAGTCTTCTGGGGAAGACTTCTCCCATCAGGAAGCTTCCATATGCTTCTTATCCTTTTCCATCAGAAGGCAGAAAGACTGAAAACCACAATCTATTTCTGGTTAGAAAACTAACCAATCTGATCACTTGTCTAACTCAATGAAACTATGAGCCATGCCATGTAGGGCCACCCAAGATGGACGGGTCATGGTGGAGAGTTCTGAAAAAACATAGTCCACTGGAGAAGGGAAAGGCAAACCACTTCAGTATTCTTACCTTGAGAACCCCATGAACAGTATGAAAAGGCAAAAAGATAGGACACTGAAAGATGAACTCTCCAGGTCAGTAGGTGCCCAATAGGCTACTGAGAAGAGTGGGGAAATAACTCCAGAATGAAGAGACAGAGCCAAAGCAAAAACAACACCCAGTTGTGGGTGTGACTGGTGATGGAAGTAAAATCTGATGCTGTAAAGGGCAATACTGCATAGGAAGCTGAAATGTTAGGTCCATGAATCAAGGCAAATTGGAAGTGGTCAAACAGGAGATGGCAAGAGTGAACATTGACATTTTAGGAATCAGTGAACTAAAACGGACTGGAATGGGGGAATTTAACTCAGATTACCTTTATATCTACTACTGTGGGCAAGAATCCCTTAGAAGAAATGGAGTAGCCCTCATAGTCAACAAAAGAGTCCGAAATGAAGTGCTTGGGTCCAATCTCAAAAACGACAGAATGATCTCCACGCATTTCCAAGGCAAACCATTCAATAGAGTAATCCATGTTTATGCCCCAACCAGTAATGCTGAAGAAGCTGAAGTTGAACGGTTCTATGAAGACCTGCAAGACCTTCTAGAACTAACACCCCAAAAAGATGTCCTTTTCATTTTAGGGGACTGGAATGCAAAAGTAGGAGTCAAGAAATACCTGGAAACAGGCAAAGCTTTGGAATTGGCTTTGGAATACGGAATGAAGCAGGGCAAAGACTAATAGAGTTTTGCCAAGAAAATGCACTGGTCATAGCAAACACCATCTTCCAACAATACAAGAGAAGACTCTGCACATGGACATCACCAGATGGTCAATACCCAAATCAGATTGATTATATTCTCTGTAGCCAAAGATGGAGAAGCTCCATACAGCCAGCAAAAACAAGACCAGGAGCTGACTGTGGCTCAGATCATGAACTCTTTATTGCACAACTCAGACTTAAATTGAAGAAAGTAGGGAAAACCATCAGACCATTCAATTGAGTTCAGTTCAGTTCAGTTGCTCAGTCATGTCCGACTCTTTGCAACCCCATGAACTGCAGCATGCCAGGCCTCCCTGTCCATCACCAACTCTTGGAATTCACTCAAACTCATTTCCATCAAGTTGGTAATGCCATCCAGCCATCTCATCCTCTGTCGTCCCCTTCTCCTTCTGCCCCCAATCCCTCCCAGCATCAGAGTCTTTTCCAGTGAGTCAACTCTTTGCATGAGGTGGCCAAAGTACTGGAGTTTCAGCTTTAGCATCATTCCTTCCAAAGAACACCCAGGACTGTCAGGTATGAACTAAATCACATCTCTTAGGATTATACAGTGGAAATGACAAATAGATTCAAGGGATTAGATCTGATAGAGTGCTTGAAGAACTATGGATGGAGGTTCATGACATTGTACAGGAGGAAGTGATCAAGACCACTCCCAAGAAAAAGAAATGCAAAAAGGCAAAATGGTTGTCTAAGGAGGCCTTACAAATAGCTGAGAAAAGAAGAGAAGCAAAAGGCAAAGGAGAAAAGGAAAGATATACATATTTGAATGCAGAATTCCAAAAAATAGCAAGGAGAGATAAGAAAGCCTTCCTCAGCCATCAGTGCAAAGAAATAGAGGAAAACAATAGAATGGGAAGAATAGAGATCTCTTCAAGAAAATTAGAGATACCAAGGGAACATTTCATGCAAAGATGGGCTCAATAAAGGACAGAAGTGGTATGAACCTAACAGAAGCAGAAGATAGCAAGAAGACGTGGCAAAAATACATAGAAGAACTATACAAAAAAGATCTTCACGACAACCCAGACATCCTGGAATGTGAAGTCAATAGGACCTCAGGAAGCATCACTGCGAACAAAGCTAGTGGAGGTGATGGAATTCCAGTTGAGCTATTTCAAATCCTAAAAGATGATGCTGTAAATGTGCTGCACTCAATATGCCAGCAAATTTGGAAAACTCAGGAGGGGCCACAGGACTGGAAAAGGTAAGTCCAGTCCCAAAGAAAGGCAATGCCAAAGAATGTTCAAACTACAAAACTGTTACACTCATCTCACACTCTAGCAAAGTAATGTTTAAAATTCTCCAAGCCAGGCTTCAACAGTACGTGAACCATGAACTTCCAGATGTTCAAGCTGGTTTTAGAAAAGGCAGAGGAACCAGAGATCAAATTGCCAACATCCATTAGATCATCAAAAAAGCAAGGGATTTTCAGAAAAACATTTACTTCTGCTTTATTGACTATGCCAAAGCCTTTGACTGTGTGGATCACAACAAACTGTGTTAAATTCTTAAAGAGATGGGAATACCAGACCACCTAACCTGCCTCCTGAGAAATCTGTATGCAGGTCAAGAAGCAACAGTTAGAACTGGACTTGGAACAACAGATTGGTTCTAAATTGGGAAAGGAGTATGTCAAGGTAATATATTGACAATATACTGATATTGTCACCCTGCTTATTTAATTTATATGCAGAGTACATCATGAGAAATGTTGGACTGGATGAAGCACAAGCTGGTTTCAAGATTGCCAGGAGAAATATCAATAACCTCAGATATGCAGATGACACCACCCTTGTGGCAGTAAATGAAGAAGAACTAAAGAGCCTCTTGATGAAAGTTAAAGAGGAGAGTGAAAAAGTTGGCTTAAAGCTCAACATTCAGAAAACTAAGATCATGGCATCCAGTCCCATCACTTCATGGCAAATAGATGGGGAAACAGTGGAAACAGTGACAGGTTTTATTTTGGGGGCTCCAAAATCACTGCAGATGGTGACTGCAGCCAAGAAATTAAAAGACGCTTGCTCCTTTGAAGAAAAGGTATGACCAACCTAGATAGCATATTCAAAAGCAGAGGCATTACTTTGCCAACAAAGGTTCGTCTAGTCAAACCTATGGTTTTTCCAGTGGTCATGTATGGATGTGAGAGTTGGACTGTAAAGAATGCTGAATGCCGAAGAAATGAATGTTTTGAACTGTGGTGTTAGAGAAGACTCTTTAAGAGTCCCTTAGACTGCAAGGAGATCCAACTAGTCCATCCTAAAGGAAATAAGTCCTGAATATTCATTGGAAGGACTGATGCTGAAGCTGAAACTCCAATACTTTGTCCACCTGATGTGAAGAACTGACACATTTGAAAGGATCCTGATGCTGGAAAAAATTGAAGGCAGGAGGAGAAGGGGACAACAGGGAATGGTATCTCTGGTTGGATGGTATCACCGACTCAATGGACATGAGTTTGAGTAAACTCCGAGAGTTGGTGATGGACACGGAAGCCTGATATGTTGCAGTCCATGGGGTCGCAAAGAGTGGGACATGACTGAGTGAACTGAACTGAAAATCTAGCAAGACTAACTCCATTTATAAATTTGCCACACCTGTGAGACCAACCCATTCTTCCTAATCCAGAGTGCTGTCTCTTCAACAATAGTTCTGTCCAGATAAAGAACCATGGTGGCCTGAGAGGGTAAGCCTTGTGCTGTTGATCCCCAATAAGCCAAATAACCTACTGGCCAGACATTGAATCTGCACTCAGAGGCACAGCTGTTATCCTGTGTAGACCCAACTGACAGCATGATTTAGCGGGCAGCTTTCAAAATAACCTGTGGGGTCAAAGGGGAAAGGATTGGCCTGAACTTGTTCTTCAGTGGCTCATAACTTTTACAGCAACTTCACAGCGCACTTTGGAAGCAACCAAGCTCATAGTCTACATAATGTATCTTCATGTCCCATCTAATTTTGAAGAAGAGATAAGAGTATGCAAATCATTGCTTAAAACACCAGTTATGAGAGAGTCAATTGCCACAGAGGAAAGGAAAAAGAACAAAACCTTCTTAAGCCCTTAAGAATGACATTGCTTATAAACTAAACATAATTAGGTATCCTGGCTCCTGCTGATTGCATATATCAATGAGGATTTGCACCAGTGGTGGGGAGTGGGAGAATTAAGTCATCACTGTGAGCGATGATATAGAAGGTTAGATTGTAGGAGAGCAGAATATGGGACCTTGAACTTGGGTCAAGGGCATAATCTTCTTGATCCCAGTCCAATGGGACTGGTCATATCAGCCACCTAAATGAAGGCTGAATGCCATGATGGCTTCAATGAGCTGAGAGTTCCCTGAAAGACAGACATAATTTGAACTGCAAAGGGATATTAACTGTGGCCTGCTCAGTGCCTGGGGAGTATAGGGCAAGGACCATGCTGCACTCCACCATCATGTTAAACTTCTGGAGGCTCCAGCTCTCATCATGTCACTCTTTGGTCAAGGAATACCAAGCTTTTCCATCAACTGCTTTCAATGTTACCAATCCACAAAATTCTAAAAGTACAAAGAAAAAATATCACCTGCCAATCTCAGCACTCAGAGAAACCATTGTTTGTATTACATTTTGGCAGATGTTTTTCTGTTTCTTTTGAAAAGCAGAAATGCATCCATTTAAAGGCAACAAACAAATGAATGGAAATTTGGGGTCAATTTTCATTCTTTCATTCATTCACATGTTTTTTGACCTCACAACATGTAAGATCTTAGTTCCTGGACCAGGGATTGAACCCGTGTCCCCTGCACCATAAGCATGGAGTCTTAACCACTGGACCACCAGGGAACCCCTGTCCATAATATTTAATGAGCACTTACTGTATGCTAACCACCGGAGAAGGCAATGGCAAGCCACTCCAGTACTCTTGCCTAGAAAATCCCATGGATGGAGGAGCCTGGTAGGCTGCAGTCCATGGGGTCGCTATGAGTCGGATGCGACTGAGCAACTTCACTTTCACTTTTCACTTTGACACAATGGAGAAGGCAATGGCAACCCACTCCAGTGTTCTTGCCTGGAGAATCCCAGGGACGGCGGAGCCTGGTGGGCTGCCGTCTATGGGGTCGCACAGAGTCGGACACGACTGGAGCGACTTAGCAGCAGTATGTTAACCATGACAGACTAAAATGACAAGGATGAGTTGCCTGTCATTTCCTCGATGTATTACCCAGCCCAGAGAGAAATTGGATATGGACAGATGGTGATGGACTCCTGTGTGAGTCTCAAGAATCAGAGATGCTAAAACTCAAGTCTTAAGAATTCTTCTGTAGGCTGCTCTCTCCCTGGAAACATTCTATGAAGTTGTACATGTGCACCAGAGCACAAGGACATTTCTCCATCTCTGCTCCTCTGGACCCCAGTGTGAATGGCTAAATCATGACAAATGTCACCTGAGGTCAGAGCAGACACCCTGAAAAGCCATGAGGCAAAGCCAGCCAGGGAAGGAGGGGAAGAAACTTTAATTCTAGGTGAAAGCAAACAGTCCCAGAAGTTCCTCTGTGTAAAAGTCATACAGAATAAGATGATAATCAAATTTTAAATCTATTGAGCATTTACTATGGGCTGGGCATAGTGCTGAAGGCTTTTTGCATGAAATTTCATTTAAACCTCAGAATGTAAGGATGGGGTTGGTATTAGGCTTCTTGTTTAGATAAAATTACTGAGGCTAGAGAGGTTAAATGATTTTCCCAAGGTCACTCAGCTAAGATATGGCAACCTTTGACTTAAGCTCCAAATCAGTGCTCTTAGCCTCAGGAAACTTACAAATCAGAAGGCAGGAACCAGTTGAGAAAAGTACCACCATGGGGAGGAAAGGGCACGATCTTCAGAATTACACAAGAGACTTCACATTCAGATACTACTTCTTCCTTAGGGTAATCCCTTAGATGCTTTGTTGGTTATTTTTCCCATTTCTGTGCAGGGTGCCATATCTTATTTATTATGGAACCTCAATATCTAGCACTATGTTAGCTGGCTTGTAGCACAGGTCCTCCAAAACCGTGTTGAAGGAATGCCAGATTAATATAGGAACCTGGGCTGCAGCAAGGGGTGCACGATGTGAAAAAGGGCACTCACCTGGCACCTGTGCAGTGTAAATATCCCTTAACTGTTGGCCTTTATCCTACAATGAAGCCTTGGCATGGGGGAGGGTGAATGGAACCGGTGGGCTGCTTCTTCCCATAATCTGTAACCTCAGTGAATTTCTCCCCTTAAGACATACTTCTGAGTGTGGGAGCCACTGAGAGAAACAAAAAAACAGGAATTAAACAGGAACAAACTCTGTTTGGGAGTTAGGCACGAATTACCATACTGTGTTGAATTTCCTAGACTAAAAGACTCTTGCCTTAATACACGTGCATGGTGTCACCAGTGCCCGAAAGGATCTTCAGAGCTTAATGCAATGCCAGCTCAGTGTTTGCTTGCCCGTATTGTTCTCCCGAGGTAGAGATAAAAGTCCTTTTTGATTCTTGCTTCATCCATAGGAAAGGGGGGAAAATACATACTAGAGAAATCCTCAGTGGAGGCGGCATTGTCACCAAGCATAATGGAAACATTTTAAAGATAACTTTCCTCCAATTGCTGTGGCCTTTTATCTGGCAACTCAGACAAGGCTGTTAACACTGATAAGCAGATTTTCTTCCAAGTTCAGTAAAAGAGTCTGTATGGAAAGAACAAACACGCTTATGTTGTCTAAAATAAAATCTGGCTTTTGTAAAGTGTGGTCTGCTCAAGACGCCACTGTTTATCTCCTACAATGCTGATTTAGTTTTCTCACCTTTTTCACAAGATTCTCATAGAAAACTCTCACTTTTCATTCAAGACTGGAAAGAAATCTGGCAGCAGCTCTACTGGACTTCCTCAAGGAAGAGGCCCTCCTGGGACTCAGCCCCTCTGATATCTAGTCATTGTTGCTTTACCTTTAAAACAAGGTCATCGGTGAAACCAAGTACCACTTGAGCCAAATTCAAGTCCTCCTCTACAGGGTAGTTTCCAAATAAGTTCCTTATTCTAAGTTCCTTCCGGGTGACCTGGATCTCTTTTTTCCTATTCAGGAGATATTGTTCTTTTCTCCTTTCCACTTCTTCATCCCTCCCCGATCAGAGAGAGGAAAAGAATGGCCCTTCTCTGCTCCTGACTTCGAATGCACATCAGCCAAAGTCAGAAGGACAAACCCTCCTCCAGAGCAACTGTCCCCACCTCTGCTGCAAGTTCACTTCTGGTGGCAATTCATTGGCTGCCTCCTACACACCATTTCCTGGACAAATTCCACCTGGAAGAGTTCAGGGACAGAAAAAGGATGCCCCGTTTAAAGAACTAACACAATGCTTATGATTAGCCAAGGAGGGCTGTGTAATTCAGAAAGTTTCTCTCTTTGCCTTGCTGCTGGAAAGCCCAGAGCTGGAAACTGGACTCCTTTTTTGGGGGGAGCGGGGCAGACTTTCTTGATATAAATTTTTCTTCAAGTATCACTTCATATTTCTTTGTTGTCTTCCAACCTCTATTAATGACTCTCTGAGTAGAACTCTGTTTCTAGTGTAACTTGCCTTCACAGAAGTAGATGAACTATGAATAAATGAACATTTTCAAAGTGGACTGTCATCATTCTAATTCTAACCATGCTGATCCTCTCACCTGAACAGCAGGAAAAATAATATAGGAAAAATAATTTAGAATCATCTTCCCAAAGAGCAATTTCTACCTAGAAGCTTTTGGCCTCACCAAGACTAAAATAAAGAGGATACTTTGTTCATTCATACAGAAAAGTTCGTTAATACACATTTATTTATAGACTCAGAGCAAATTCATTATGCTGCCTCTTCTACCCCGCCCCTGTCCATACTTAAAAAAAAAAAAAAAAAACTAGCAGAGAGTAAAAAAGTAGCCCATTTTAGACAGGCAAACTGTGTCACAGGAGTCAGACTAAGAAAATATACTAAGTTATAGGACAGATAACTGGAAATGCTATAGTCTATGAAATCTGTGGAGATGGAATTAGCTCAAAGTCTGCAGACTGGAGCTTTACAACCCCACCACAACACAAATGACTTAAATTGAGCAACTTAAAAGTTAGATCTCATTCCTCTATGAGGAATTTCTCTCTGGAAATGACAATATTTCAAAATTTTCACCTTTTTTTGGAAAGGAGGCTATCAGTTCCTATTTATGATTTAATAAACTTATTCTAATTTGAATTTTTCTGCTTAGGGGAGGGGAAGGAAAATTTGCTTTTGATAAATCAAGACCAGATAATGTGATTCACTAAAAAACACCCACCAAAGTAAGTAAGCACAACACATAATAAAAAGTACAAACATTGTGAGAAAATTTAATCAGAGAAGCTGAAGTAGAGGTCAGTGTATGCCACACTGATTTACAACCCAACAAGTACACCTGCACGCAATGCATAAGTGAGGCCAGGGTAAATGCTTTAAAAGAAATATACATTATACTAACCTCCTCAGGGAGGGAGGGAATTCTAAGGAGGTTAAGGCAGGACATGAGTAGAATATACACCTCTGCTCCTGTTATCTGACCCACAGAACCATCCTGTCCTTTTCAGCTTAACTTCCTCCAGACATTAGAACTGTACAGCTTAAATCATGGTGCTTGAACTAACAGACGCAGAGAACAGACTTGTGGTTGCTGGGGGTTGGGGGTATGTGCAGGAGTGGATTGGGAGTTTGGGATTAGCAGATGCAAACTACTATATATAGAATGGATAAACAACAGGTCCTACTGTATAGCACAAGGAACTATATTCAATATCCTGTGATAAAGCACAATGGAAAAGAATATGAAAAAGAATATATACACACACACACATATATATATGTAGAGGTGAATCACTTTGCTGTACAGCAGAAATTCACACAATATTGTAAATTAACAATACTTCAATACAACAATTTTTAAAAAATCATGATGTTTGATTTTGTCAATAGAAATCAATATAGTGCAGAACCATGTTAAGGGAGGTGAACCATGTATGTTCCTGACAAGATGCTGAGTTTTAAGACAGTGTCAGTCACCAATCCAGCAGCATTCTCCCTTTATTTGTGCCTATATATTTGAAAAAAAGAAGTGGGGGGGGACATACCCCAGTTTACTTTTTTAAAACTAAATAACGTTGCCTTGTGGCACTCATATTGTATCTATTACACATTTCACTTCAAAACCTCATCTCCCCTAAACCCTCTTCAATGCGCTTGAAGTAGCACAGCCAAAGGAAAGGAATTTTCTATTTAACTAGAGCACTGACATTCTGTTACACAATTCGATCTTGTCTATTTACCTGCTCTCAGAAACACAAGACACTAAACATGAAACGCTGAATGCGTTGAGTCTGCGGTGCCATAGGTGTCTGAATGCATCTGTAGCTTCCCTCTCACTCATCAGTGTAATTGTTGCCATGTTATTCCATTTTTTGATTAGTCTAGTCCCTCAAGCTCAATGCTTTTTTCTGGCCCAACGTTCTTCTGCTGGTTGTCATGGTGACTGAATTGTTAGCGAGGAGAAAGGCTCTGTTGTCTGTCATTGTTCTGTTGTGGTTTAGGTAACGCAGGAGGCAACACAAGTGAAGTGGATGGACCTTTTTTGCTCTGCATCATTTCATAGTATTGAAAAATCTCACATAAAAAAGGAGCAAATAGGCCCAACCAAAGAAATAACCAAGCTCTTTCTAAAGGAAAGTGCACATTATTATAAAGAGGCAAAATGGCACTAATGATGAATTGAGTAATCTACGAAAAATGCTGCTGAATATTACATTTATTACTAGAACAATCGCTGCAACTTAAACATCACATACAATACCTACCATTTTGCAATTTCGAGTAAATATAGTTTTTAACTATACAATAGTAGCATCAACTCTTTGATTCTCGAGGCTCTGCTACTTTAACCTTACATTCTGTTTAACCCAAAGATAGCATGGTGGAAGTTAGGACTGAAGCCAAACGCAAGAGTTGGGCAAATTTTCTTTTGGTGGTGAGATAGTGTTGGGGTCAATTTCTACTTTGGGAATGTGGAAATAAGTTTTTAAAGATGAGGGATTACTAAAAAGAAAAACTTTTTATTTAAATGGTTTTTTGAAGCTAACCAATATAAATATAATAATTCCTTACTTTTAACTTTCTAGATTTTTAACCAGAAAATGTGGAGATATAGCATATAAATAAAGGGATACATTATAGACAGGGACCAAATTAATAACAGTTCCTAAAAAAAACCCACTCTTAATCTTTGTTCATCATTGCATTGCTAGACATATATCTGCCCAAATCAGCAATTACTTTCATTAGCATTGGTACAATTTTCCTGTGAACTTTTTCATTTGTTTTATTTGAACTTGAAATGATCTAGTTTAAGTTTTGTTTAACTATTTAATTTAGTTCTTAATGATACAAAGTTTTAAGTAGGAATACTTGGTAAAATATAATTTAAAAAGATTAAAAGGTTTATTATGACAAATTTCCCTCCCACACCTGAAATGTAGTTCTCTCTTAATCTTCCACAGCCATTATTATTAGATTCTTTTGTAGTTTTCTGGAATTTCTTTATGCAAATATTAGAAAATACTGACAGAGATTCTCCTCTTACCTCTTGCATTCACAAATGTTAGCCTGTTATTCACACTTGACACTATATCTGATTGTCTTTCTGTATCAGAACATAGAGACATTCCTCCTCCTTTTTCCTTTTATAATAGTATAATATTCCATTGTTGTTGTTCAGTCACTAAGTCGCGTCTGACTCTTTGTGAGCCCATGGACTGCAGCATGCCAGGCTTCCCTGTCCTTCACTATTTCCCAGAGTTTGCTCAAACTCATGTCCATTGAGTCAGTGATGCCATCCAACCATCTCAGCCTCTGTTGCCCCTTTCTCTTTCTCAGCATGAGGGTCTTTTTCAATGAGTAATCTCTTTGCATCATGTGGCCAAAGTATTGGAGCTTCAGCATCAGTCCTTTTAATGAATATTCAGAATTGATTTCCCTTATGTTCTATAATTCATTTTATCAGTCTCTATTGATAGATATTCAGGCTGTTCTCATTAATTTGCTTTTATAACCTTGTGTATATCATTTTATATGTATGCAAATATATATAAGTGATAGAATCCCAGAGGTGAAATTTCTAGGTTTAAAAAATTTGCATTTGTAACTTTGATAAATATTGTCAAATTGACTATAGAAGCTATTCCAATTTACACTCCCATCAACAGTGTACAAAAGTACCCATTTCCTCATAACTTTCCAACAAAGGGTAATATTAAAACTTTTGAAATTCTGCCAATCTGATAGGTTAAGAAACCAGGGCAACCCTAGTTTTAATTTAAATTTCTGTTATTAGTGAAGTCAAATATCTTTCATATGTTTCAAAGCCAATTGCATTTATTTCCCTGTTAATCCTCACTTGAGATACTTTGCCCATATTTCAGGTATTGATATTTTCTTATTGATTTCTATGAGTTCTTTATGTTTTTGAAAAATTTATGCTATGTTGTGTTATGGGTTGCAAATATTTCCCCCAATTCATTGTCATTTGATTTTGCATAAGGACTTTTCCATGCAGAAGTTCTGGCTTTTATGTGGTCATACAAATCTTTTATGGTTTCTGCCTGTCTCTTCTCTCCCATCCCCATGCCAAGAAAAAAACTCCAACAAAGAAGCTCTCCCACACATTTCTGTAGTGCTTGTCTGGTTTCTTTCCTTTTCTTCATTAAAAGAAAAATCTTTACCTTTTCTTAACTTTATCCGTGAGCGTGGTATGAGGGACTGATCCAACTTTTGCTTTTTTTTTTGCTGATGGCTATCCAATTATCCTATACTAGTTATAGAATAAAAAAATCTCCCCCTTGCCCTCCCCTACACTGGTTTGAGATGTTTCCTTTCCAGATGTTAAAGTACATTACTTTTTTGGTTTATTTCTGGACTTCCTTTTCTGTTATCTTGGCCTGGGAGTCTGTTTATATACGGAGCCCTAGTACATTTAACATAACATAATATACAATCTATAATATACTACAAGAATTGCACTTAATATAGAAATGCTCTTAATTATATATGCATTTTTATATGGCAAAGTAGATTTTCTTATCTAGAAATTGCTTTAATCTATTGCTATCCAAACATATATTCCTTCTTTGATTGCCCCAGGAAGTATATTCACTATTATGTCAAGCCAAACATCAATTATCACTCAAATTCTGAGAAAAATACAGCTCTGAAAAATACAGTGAGAAATCACTGCGTTTCAATGAAAACTAGAAACTAAATTTCAAGAATTTATATACTGTATATAAAACACACTACTGTATTTAAAACAGATAACCAACAAGGACCTACTACAGGAAACTATACTCAGTAGTTTTAATAATCTACAAGGGAAAATAATCTGAAAAAATGTATGTGCATATAACTGAATCACTTTGCTGTACACTTGACACTAATACAACATTGTAAATCAAATACACTTCAATAATAGTAATAAAAAGAATAGACAGGGCAGAGGGCTGTTTTGTCTTTGGGAATATGCCTTTAAGGGTACAGAGTGCGGGTGTTCATAAATCCCAGCGCACTTTCATTCAGCATCTCGTGGTGGTTTACAGCCACAGAAATCTGCAAAACCTGCTGCTCTCTCTTTCTGAGGGTGCTCCAGGACGACTTTAAAGCCTAGCCATTAAAGAGCATTTGAAAGGGCACTTACTATTTAGTACCCCCGTAAACATATATTTTGATTTTCTTTCACACTGTTTAATGGCATAATATTCAGCAAGGATCTATGGAAACCAGCTAGCAATCACAACACACTCCAAAGGAAGAGTACCAGCCCTTCCCAGACAGTGCTCCCCCCGAGTCCCCTCAGCACACGGGCTGTGGCCGATTTCATCATCCTGCCAAATATTCACAAGCTTGTTGCTGTTATTGGTTTAATGTAGTGCATTCACACAGATTGAAGTTGATTCTCAGTACAGGTCTATAAATAATGCTCTTCGCCTGTGATCTTGAGGCTTTTGAGATCAGTTTTCCTGCTTCCACCCCTCCTTCTCAGCGAGCATTTCATCACAGGGGAGAAGATGAATGTCCTCGCAACAAAAGATGACTTTGGAGCAGAACCTACCCAATAATCAGAAGTGGCAAGTAAAAGAGGGAAGGTGGTGACCTCTCTCAGGGACATGAACAAGAAGAAACTGGAGGAGCCTTTTCCTTTGCTTAGAGAGTGCCCAAACCACTCATGGCAGGAAGCGTTTGGCTACTGATCACTTCTCTGAGATCCATTATAAAAGGTGAGCAAATCTCAAAGCGCTCCCCGCCTCCTCCTCCAATTAGTTCAGAGGGCAGCCGACATTCAGAGATATCCATTGCGGGGGGTGTTTTTCTGGTGACGATGCTGTGAAAATAATTTTCTTTCTGAAGGGCTTTCTTTCTATTCTCTCCCCATGGCAACTTTTGAAAATTTGTTAAAACGCGCACACGCACACCAACCTCTCAGGCTTATCCATGAGCTCTCTAGGTGAGTGGGAACAAGCGGGAGCCTAGCCAAGACATGCACCCAACACAATTATACCGTTTGGATCATTTGGGGAATCTCACTGTGTTGTCAGGGATTTTTTTTTAAAGTATGGAACAAGATAAAGTAGGTTGAGAGCAAGTTGTTTAAGCAAAAATTCATTTTGTCCAACTGCTTTGCCAAATTGGCAAAAGATTATTTTTTATTGAACCAGTATCTGCAGAGTAATAGTTGAAAAAAGCTAGTGTCAATTCCTTCAGGGCATCTCTGCATTGGTTACGAGAGCTGAATTGAATAGTTGATACTAGAAACCAGCAGAAGAGAAAACTGGTGGAAAAGATAGTCTCAACAGCCTAAAGGGAACCATGGATGATTCAGGAGTGTGGGACAAGTTGGTATTAGTCATAGGACACAAGTCATGGATGGACTCACTGTAACATCAGAAACCTCGGGCACATAGATGTAAGTCTCACTGACCCCACGTGGTGAAAGAAATCACGCACACCTCAGTTTTGGGTAAGCACTTGCCTCATTTCAAGCATCCTAACTTCCCACTGATGTCCCTTTTCTGGGGACTCTTACTTTTAAATGTTTTTAAAATTGGGTATAAATAGAGAAGAAAGCAAAAGCTACAGTATATTTCAGTGTAGTATAATTTCTGGGAGAGGAAAAAAAAATGGCTGTTTCTGTTATATCTTTTCCACCTCCATCACAGGGAAGTCATGCCCAGAATTATGCTGGCGCCAGGATTTAAAAGGCCAGGAACTGGAAGCAGCACCTGTAGACCAGAATTTAAATCCCATGGATGGTTTATCTTGAGGCTTTCATAGAACATAAATGAGGATGTAATTTAAAAATAAGCCCTGCATTCTATTTAAAAAGATAAGAAGGAGCTGGATGTGTGTAAATGTTTGGATTAAATATGACCAAAGACTGCACTGTATTTAAATGACTTGGCACTTGTTAAATGATGGAATCAGGCTTCATAATGGTGCAAGCATCTACCTAATGGAGCTAAATTTCCAATATAGGTGCATAGTGGAAAAAAAGGGCAGAGAAGTGGGGCTGAGAATCTAAGTGACACAGCACCAAAGAATGAAACATATTGAGTTTAATGATTGACCTTATCAGAGGCTTTCTGCTCTGACAATGAAGATGTGAATTATCCTATTATGATAAGCAGATGGATAGTCTTATTAATGCGCCCGAGCCTTTCACAGTTTTATTTAACTTTAAATTAAATCGAACAATTTCAGTAACCCACTGTAATTCCAGAGACCCCCTTTCAGATCTGCCATACTCTGCTTTGGCTTTCATTTGAATATAGCTGAGGTGTCTGGGAAGTTTCTCTGTAAATTCCTTCAAATCCGGAGGGGCTGAAGGAGATTTTAGGAGGCTGTGTTCCTCTTAATGACTGCACATGGAACAGCATCTTTGGAATTCTGATTTTATGCTGTCAGCCACTTGATAGGCCCTGCTAACCAGGAGCAGCAGATGAACCATCATCAAATGATTTCTGAATTCATCCCTAGTACCACTCTCCCCTTAAACCAAAATTAGGCAGTGAAGTAATATTTGTTTAGAAACACTTACCAGGCACCTGCTTAGTACTATAAATGCTATCCTAGCAAAGTCTTCGCACACAAAGGAAATATTTTACTGGAAGGTCAATATCTGCAGCCATAGAAAGGAACGGAGCTATTTCAAACTCACCGACAAAGGCTTCTGTCTCAGCCCCCATTCCACTTTCTCTCTCTCTTTTTTCCTTTCTGGTTTTGTTTCCTTTTAGCATATTTTAGGAACTAATCAGCTTTATAAAAGGTACCACTGTTAATCTACTGTTTGTCTTGGTCTTCATTGCAGCTCCTTAAAAGATAGAGTGCAAACAAAGCGAGAATTAAGGTCATTCCATTTAAATCCTTCAGAGAGGAAGACGAGGGCTAAGGACTGCAGAGAGGAGGGCTGGAGGAATCCAGGACAAAAAAAAAAAAAAAGCCCTCATTGTTTATTATTTGCCAGCCTCAGAGCAGCCCCCATTCCCATATTTGTGAAAGGATTACCCTTCCATCTTCAGAGATTAATGGGAAGCCGAGACAAGTCCCCAGCCCACAGTCACCGTGCTCTAAAGCACATTCTCTGGGAAGGTGGACCTCAAAGTGCAGTCTCATGGGGGGCATGAGTGGGACATAGCTTGCCCTCCAGAGCCTGATCTGATTCTTCCTCCAGCTGCTAGAGATGCATGAGCAAACATAACTGGCAAGGGGATTCCACATTCATATGGAGGCAAGCCCTGCATCTTAGAAGGTGTAGCTATGTACATGAAAATCTTAGTGTGTATCGTGTTTAAAAGGGAGAGGGGGAAAAAATAAAAATCATGATCTATGCAAAAAAATCACAGAAGCATGTGACATCAGCCCCTTTATTCCTTTTACAATGCCGACTGAAACCCAACTACCCATATTTTATGTAAGACAGAAGCCAATTAAAGTGTACTTCAGTTTCTTGGTTGTTGCTGTAGTCATTTATTAAGCATAACTAAAATGCATGAGTCTTCACATTTTTTCCAATGTGGCTATGGGCTAATCTGTAAAAGTGAACAATGCACCGTAAAGTGCTGTCTTTAAGGTAAGATCAGCAAGCAGAAATTGACATCTGCAGCCAACAGAGATGGAAGTCTTGATTCCCAGTCTCTAATAATGTTTCACACATAGTGAATGCACAGTATTTGTTGCATGAAGAAAACTGTAGTATTTCTGATGACTTTAATAGTAACAGAACTAACAAGTGTTAATGTTCACCAAACATTAATCATGCGTCACTCAGTGCGCTATGCACTTTACTTATCTAACTTAACCCTAACCTCAACTGCATGAGGTTATTATCCCCATTTTACAGATGAGAAAAACCAAAGTTTGTTGAAGTCAAGTCACTCATAACTTCACTTAGCTCCAAGGCCACATGAGTAATCAGTAGCAAAGCCGGCCTTTAGGCTACGAGGCTTACTCTGGATCCTCTCATTTTAATGCTTTCTTATCACCCTGCTTCAAAGCATTTCTTGAGTTTAGAGAATGCCCAGTGATTGTCCCAGATACAATGCTGTTTTGTTTTTTTCCAGATGAACAAATTATTCCCAGAGAGACTATCAGTGTCACCTCTAGCCAAGTATGAGGTGAGAAGAGGCTGTTGTATTGTGGCTTCAAATTCTGTCCTCAGCTCCCAGAAAAATTTAGCTACTCACACAATATGACATCTTGGGTTGATGTGTTGTTGAAAGTCATATGAACACATCTCCTGAAAGGAGCAATGCTCCTTCTTTAAATGATATCTTATCTCCCCCGGTTACCACCTCCCCATCCCTGCCCCCACACATAGATCAGGCAGGATGAGATCTATTTGCAAAACCCTTGGCATATGGTGAGTGAGTCTGGTTTTGTCCAGCGTTTCATTATGATTGGCCTAGTTAATTCATTTCATTATATGTTCACCCCTCTTTGGAAATTGAACAGGATTAAATTGCATTTTTAAAGCCTTAGCAAATCACCATGTGATTTAAATTAGAATAAAGACAAACAGTCGGATTGCTTTTTTGAGGAAATTCTGACAGTATTTCTAGCCCAACAAGAGTGTTTGTCCAAAGACTCATTCTCTCTTGGCCACTGGGGTGTCCAGTTCTAAGTATAACAAACCCTTGGTAATAAATGTAGAATCTATAATCGAAAACTTATCAGAGTGAAAACCACATGTGAAATTATTGTTTCCTCTAGAATAATTCTAAAACCCCATTTAGCAAATAGTTCAATTTATTCTCCCTCCAAACTCTAGCTTACAAACTAGGCCAACATGAACTGAGTCATACTCACGTATTTAATAACTTCCCTTCCTCTTAGGAAAGTGTTAGAAATATATTTCTAAGTCACTAATAGTAAACTAATAGGTCCTGAAAGTAAAAGCTAAGGGATACTTGTTACTATTTGTAAGTCTGTTGTCAGTTCAGTTCAGTCGCTCAGTCACGTCCAACTCTTTGCGACCCCATGAACTGCAGCACGCCAGGCCTCCCTGTCCATCACCAACTCCCGGAGCCCACCCAAACCCATGTCCATCAAGTCGATGATGCCATCCAACCATCTCATCCTCTGTCATCCCCTTCTCCTCCTGCCCTCAACCTTTCCCAGCATCAGGGTCTTTTCCAATGAGTCAGCTCTTCACATAAGGTGGCCAAAGTATTGGAGTTTCAGCTTCAACATCAGTCCTTCCAATGAACACCCAGGACTGATCTCCTTTAGGATGGACTGGTTGTTATCTCTTTGTGGTCCAAGGGACTCTCAAGAGTTTTCTCCAACACCACAGTTCAAAAGCATCAATTCTTCGGTGCTCAGCTTTCTTTATAGTCCAACTCTCACATCCATACATGACCACTGGAAAAACCATAGCTTTGACTAGACAGACCTTTGTTGGCAAAGTCTGTTGTACTGAGCTATTTAATAATTTCTGTGTGCTTAGTCCCTCAGTCACGTACAACTGTTCGCAACACCATGGACTATAGCCCGTCAGGCTCCTCTGTACATAGGATTCTCCAGGAAAGAATACTGGAGTGGGTTGCCATGCCCTCCTCCAGGGGATCTTCCCAACCCAGGGATTGAACCCAGGTTTCCTGAATTGCAGGTGAATTCTTTACCATCTGAGCCACCAGGGAAGCCCAAGAAAACTGGAGTGGATACCCTATCCTTTCTCCAGGGGATCTTCCCAACCCAGGACTCAAACCAGGGTGTTCTGCATTGCAGGCAGATTCTTTACCAGCTGAGTCTCATCTATACCATAGGTTATATTGCTACTGCCCCTTCCAAATAAAATAAGTAGAGAGAATTAAGAAGGTGTTGTAGAATCTTTGGCAGTATTATACTAGAAAAGCTTTGAATTATAGCTTCCATTTAATTTTACTAATTTCAGGGTATGGTGTTCTGCTTAGAATCTTTGGATGCTTGTTTAATGTGGCGTGATTTTTTAACATTTTAATATGATGAGCTTCACACTTTTGAGGATGAGAAACCAGAGCTCATCACTGAAACAAGCATGTTCCATTCCTTTTTATTTTCAAATATAACTACAGATTCTGCCATGAGTTTATGGTGATGAAAACTTGATCCTACATCCCATAGTCAACAAGGAAGTTAGTCCTCATCTTGCAGTGAAAATTTTCAGTCTGGTCATTAGATGAGCTTCCAGGGCTTTCCTGCTGGACAGACAGTCACTTCTGGAAATGAGCTAAACATAAATGAAAATATATTGGTATGGTAATACAACAGCTTCCTTTAATGGACAAGTTCATTTCTGAAGAAAGCAGAAGATTCTTCTATCCCATCCAAAAGAAAGGAAAAGAGAGAACAATAACAAAATACAGAGAACCAAACTTCTTTTAATAATTCCCAGGTATCAGTGTTATTTAAACATCACATTTGGGAAATTTTGTATTGTCAGAAAATGCCTAGTTAAAAAAAAATTTTTTTTTAGGAAAAAATTGTACCCAAGGTGAGATAAGCACACAGAATAAAGATAAATGGATGTGTGTGTGTGTGGCATTTTGAGAAATACTGAATCAGCGCTTTAAAGTATCAACATTTATTTCTTAAAAAAAGAAGCTTAAAAATTCATCACTGTACATCAAACTGACAGTGGGGTTTTTTTGCTGTTTTTGTAAGGGTTTTTAAGAAAAAAATTGGCTGATAGCTGAAATTTAGAGGATAAATGAGATCTTAGAATATTGGAGATAAAGTTAGATTCTTTTTTAAAAAATTGAAGTAGAGTTGATTTACAACATTGTGTTAGTTTCAGGTATAGACAAAGCCATTCTGTTATACATACGTATATATCCATCTTCTCAGATTCTTTTCCCTTTTAGCTTACTATAAAATATTGAGTATAATTCTCTGTCCTATGCAGTGGGTCCTTGCTAGTTATCTATTTTACATATAGAGAAGGCAGTGGCACCCCACTCCAGTACTCTTGCCTGGAAAATCCCATGTATGGAGTGGCCTGGTGGGCTGCAGTCCACGGGGTCACTAGGAGTCAGACATGACTGAATGACTTCACTTTCACTTTTCACTTTCATGCACTGGAGAAGGAAATGGCAGCTCACTCCAGTGTTCTTGCCTGGAGAATCCCAGGGACTGGGGAGCCTGGTGGGCTGCCGTCTATGGGGTCGCACAGAGTCGGACACGACTGAAGTGACTTAGCAGCAGTGTGTATATGTTAATCTCAATGGACAGTGTTTTTATTACTGAAAGATTTACAGAGTACAGAATGGTTACTTAACAATTAATCACCCACACAACTGCATTTTGTTTGCTTTGGGAGGGACAGTCAATTGGCCACATGTAAACGATTTTGTAAGTATCTCTCCAGAGAAGTGTGGATCAAGGCAGAGGAAAAAAGACATCTACTCCTGGCCACAATCCCTGAAATATCTAAAAAGACAGATATTTTAACAGAATACATTCATGAGCATACTAAAAAAATAAAAAGTTTTTCAGCAGACAAGAAATTCCAAAGAATCTGTAGAAGATAGAAAAGCAAAGGGGATGGTATTGACCGAGAATAGGATCCAAGGGAAAGAAAAAGTCTAAACCAGGAGTTGGAGAGAAGTACAAATTCAGAGAATTCTCACTCTTAAGAGGACGCCCTGGAGAGAACTTGAGAGTTCAATAAAGAAGTGCCCTTGGCAGATGTCTATTTTCTTCTGTTTATGCAGAGCTACTGGCAGGAGCTGCTTTTAACCCCCAGCTAAACCCTCAGAACATCTCTCTCAAGAAATATCCTATCTATGGGCATCCCATGTGGGTGCAAGACACTGAAAAAGGAGAAAGGTGGAATATAAGTAACTCTAGACCTTTAGGACAGACAGGGAAGGGGAAGATATGATGGGGAGGGACTTCTGCCTGGAGGCAAATGCACTGCCTCCCTCAACATCAGAACTTGGCCCACCCTCCTCTCCTGGGCATGGGGAGTGACTGAAGGAGACACCCGCCTGTAGCCTGCTGCTCCAAGCCTGTACACCTCAAACAAAGCCTGCTGGTCTGCCAGCCCCCTCAGGCAGGGGAAACAGGTGGATTCTGCTTCAGAGGAGATCTATATGAGCTGCTTGTATTAATGAATCTAGTCTTTTCATCATTATTTATGTTAAATAAACAACTGAGGCTTACCAGATACTGAAGGAAAACTAGCAGCATTTAACAACAGAAACAATAATGAAGAGCTTGCCTGAAAATTAAAGATCATTAAGGGAATGAAAGAAAACAAAAAATGTATTCTGATGAATATCTTCAAAAAGACATAAAAGGCGATTGCATCCTAAGACCAAAATAGGCTACTACCCAGTGCAATTAGACCAAAAAGAAAAAATATTCTGAAAAAAGGAGGTAGAGCTCCTGAAAGGAAGAGACACAGTCATTATTTATAGACATACACCTGGACAATGCAAGGGAGTCAATTGAAATGTTTCTCAAATTAATGAGAATGTTTAGGATGGCAGCTGATGGAAGATCAACAGACACAAATCAGTAGCTATAGTACAAGCCAGGTGTGGAGTCGCTGAGGTCTGGCTGACCTAACCCCCATGCTCATCCCTCTTCACCCCTGCTGCCTCCCTTGCCACCTGGAGGTGGTGGAGTGACAAGCTACTGAGAGATGGGCCATGTCTCTAGAGGAGCTGTGCCTTCTTGGTACAGACTTTTCAACTTTCCTCTCCCTTCTCTTTCTCTTTCTGGTCTGAATGGTGTCTGGGGGCTAGTGGTGCAGTGGGCATCTTTTGAAGATAAGGGTACAAGATGCAAAAGAGACAGATGCCCTGGCAACTGCTTACCTCTGGCTTTTTGTTATGTGACAAAAATACACTCCTGTTTCTTTAAATCACAGTTGGCTTTCTGTTGTTTGTGGCCATATACTTTCCTAACTGGTACATTTAACAATCAGTGCAATGGAAAAAGATTTCAAACCCAGAAGAAACAAAAACTATGACATTAGAAATAAATACAAGAAATTTCCAAGACTCATATAAAGAAAACTATTTTTAAAAAGGCCTCAAGAAAATGGAAGGAACAGCTTCGAACTGGGGAGACTTCCTATGATAAATATTTTACTCTATGAGCTTCTGCAATATCAGTTGAAATGGAACTTGATCAGCTAATCCTAAAATTCATGTGAAGACTAAAATGAGCAAAAATTGAATATAACACTCTTACAAAAACAAGAGTAAAAAATAAAGACTATTTCTTCTATCAGATATCAAGCATATTATGAAATTCTATTCTAAAAGTATAAACTCAGTGCAGGAATAGGCAGATATATCAAAGAAACAAACAAAATCTGAAATACTCTTATATACATGTAATTTGGAATATAATAAAGGTGGTACTTCAAAACATCAGAAAAAAGGAATGTTTAATAATGATACTGGAAAGTATCCATTTTATAAGAATAAAATGTGGGCACTATGTCCCATATATAAACAAATTCCAGATGGAATAAAGAGCCATATATAATAAACAAAATATTTAAAATATTGGATCAAAATAAAGGAGAACATTTTAAAAATTCCATTAAGACTGACATATGTGATTGTCATAAAGACACTATAAACAAAGTTAAAACACAAACTACATTTTTAAGGAAACAATCCCATTCAACCATTGCAACAAAAAGAATAAAATACTTAAAGGAACACTTTAAGAATAAATTCAGGAATTTATTTAGGATAAATAATTCTTAAATAAATTTAAGAATTCCTAAAGGAATACTTTAGGAATGAATTTACCTAAAGAAACAAAGGACCAATATAGAGAAAGCTATAAAACACTGATGAAAGAAATCGAAGATGACACAAATTTATGGAGGAATATACCATTTTCATGGATCAGAAGAATTAATATAGTGAAAATGAGTATTACCCAAAGCAATATACAGATTCAATGCAATCCCTATCAAGCTACCAAGGGTATTTTTCACAGAACTAGAACAAATAATTTCACAATTTGTATGGAAATACAAAAAACCTCAAAGTGCCAAAGCAATCTTGAGAAAGAAGAATGGAGCTGGAGGAATCAACCTGTCTGACCTCAGACTATACTACAAAGCTACAGTCATTAAGACAGTATGGTACTAGAACAAAGACAGAAATATAGATCAATGGAACAAAACAGAAAGCCCAGAGATAAATCCACACATCTATGGACACCTTATCTTTGACAAAGGAGGCAAAAATATACAATGGATAAAAGACAATATCTTTAACAAGTGGTCCTGGGAAAACTGGTCAACCACTTGTAAAAGAGTGAAACTAGAACACTTTCTAATACCGTACACAAAAATTAACTCAAAATGGATTAAAGATCTAAATGTAAGACCAGAAACCATAAAACTCCTAGAGGAAAACATAGGCAGAACACTCTCTGACATAAATTATAGCAAGATCCTCTGTGGCCCACCTCCCAGAGTAATGGAAATAAAAGCAAAAATAAACAAATGGGACCTAATTAAACTTAAAAGCTTTTGTACAACAAAGGAAACATTAAGGTTAAGTAGCCTTCAGAATGGGAGAAAATAATAGCAAATGAAACAACTGATAAAGAATTAATCTCCAAAATATACAAGCAGCTCATGCAGCTCAATATCAGAAAAATAAATGGCCTGATCAAAAAAGGGGCCAAAGAACTAAACAGATATTTCACCAAAGAAGACATACAGATGGCTAACAAACACATGAGAAGATGCTCAACATCACTAATTATCAGAGAAATGCAAATTAAAACCACAATGAGGTACCATCTCATGCCAGTCAGAATGGCTGCTATCCAAATGTCTACAAGCAACAAATGCTGGAGAGGGTGTGGAGAAAAGGGAACCCTCTTACAACGTGGGTGGGAATGCAAACTAGGACAGCCACTATGGAGAAAAGTGTGGAGATTTCTTAAAAAATTGGAAATAGAATTGTCATATGACCCAGCAATCCCACTACTGGGTATACACACCAAGGAAACCAGAATAGAAAGAGACACGTGTACCCCAATGTTCATTGCAGCACTGTTTACAATAGCTAGGACATGGAAGCAACTTAGGTGTCCATCAGCAGATGAATGGATAAGAAAGCTGTGGTTCAGTTCAGTTCAGTTCAATTCAGTTCAGTAGCTCAGTTGTGTCTGACTCTTTGTGACCCCATGAATCACAGCACGCCAGGCCTCCCTGTCCATCACCAACTCCCGGAGTTCACTCAGACTCACATCCATCGAGTCAGTGATGCCATCCAGCCATCTCATCCTCTGTCATTCCCTTCTCCTCCTGCCCCCAATCCTTCCCAGCATCAGAGTCTTTTCCAATGAGTCAACTCTTCGCATGAGGTGGTCAAAGTACATATACACAATGTGGTACATATACACAATGGAATATTACTCAGCTATAGAAAAGAATGCATTTGAGTCAGTCTAATGAGGGGGATGAAACTGAAGCCTATTATACAGAATGAAATAAGTCAGAAAGAAAAACACCAATACAGTATATTAATGCATATATATGGAATTTCAAAAGATGGTAATGACAACCCTTTATGAAAGATAGCAAAAGAGACACAGACATTAAGAACAGACTTTTGAACTCTATGATGGGAGAAGGGAGGGGTGGGATGTTTTGAAAGAATAGCATTGGAACATGTATACTGCCATATATGAAATAGATAACCAGTCCAAGTTCAATGCATAAAGCAGGACACTCAAAGTCTGTGCCCTGGGACAACTCAGAGGGATAGGATGGGGATGGAAGTTGGGGAGGGGGGAAGTTCAGGACATACACACCTATTGCTGATTCATGTCAAAGTATGGCAAAAACTATCACAATATTGTAAAGTGATTAGCCTCCAATTAAACTAAATTAAATAAAAAATAAAAAGAAACATGCTAAAAAAAAAATTCCCACAAACTACAGCCAATATATAGAACAGAAAAAGGATCCATATGAGTAAGTAAAAAGAACTCTTACAAATTAATGAAGTGACAAACTCAATAGCAGAATGGACAAAGATTTTAAACAAGAATGAAGAAATACAAATAGCTAAAAAAGTATATATGGAAAGCTGTTTAACCTCATTTAAAAACATGAAAAAGCAAGAGAGTTCCACAAAAACATCTATTTCTGCTTTATTGACTATGCCAAAGCCTTTGCATGGATTACAACGAACTGTGGAAAATTCTTAAAGAGATGGGAATACCAGACCACCTGACCTGCTTCTTGAGAAATCTGTATGCAGGTCAGGAAGCAACAGTTAGAACTGGACATGGAACAATAGACTGGTTCCAAATAGGAAAAGGAGTACATCAAGGCTGTATATCGTTACCCTGCTTATTTAATGTCTACGCAGAGTACATCATGAGAAATGCTGGGCTGGAAGAAGCACAAGCTGGAATCAAGATTGCTGGGAGAAATATCAATAACCTCAGACACACAGATGACACCACCCTTATGGCAGAAAGTGAAGAGGAACTCAAAAGCCTCTTGATGAAAGTGAAAGAGGAGAGTGAAAAAGTTGGCTTAAAGCTCAACATTCAGAAAACGAAGATCATGGCAT
Source organism: Tragelaphus eurycerus (assembly GCA_935064755.1). Lineage (NCBI taxonomy): Eukaryota > Metazoa > Chordata > Mammalia > Artiodactyla > Bovidae > Tragelaphus > Tragelaphus eurycerus. Next base: position 13,401,072 of record CAKXYN010000038.1, read on the forward strand.
CTGGTCCCATCACTTCATGGGAAATAGATGGGGAAACAGTGGAAACAGTGTCAGACTTTATTTTTCTGGGCTCCAAAATCACTGCAGGTGGTGACTGCAGCCATGAAATTAAAAGACGCTTACTCCTTGGAAGGAAAGTTATGACCAACCTAGATAGCATACACAAAAGCAGAGATATTACTTTGACAGCAAAGGTCTGTCTAGTCAAGGCAATGGTTTTTCCAGTGGACATGTATGGATGTGAGAGTTGGACTATAAAGAAAGCTGAGCGCTAAAGAATTGATGCTTTTGAACTTTGTGGTGTTGGAGAAGACTCTTGAGAGTCCCTTGGACTGCAAGGAGATCCAACCAGTCCATCCTAAAGGAGATCAGTCCTGGATGTTCATTGGAAGGACTGATGTTGAAGCTGAAACTCCAATACTTTGACCACCTGATGCAGAGAGCTGACTCATTTGAAAACACCCTGATGCTGGGAAAGGTTGAGGGCAGAAGGAGAAGGGGATGACAGAGGATGAGATGGTTGGAGTGATGGACAAGGAGGCCTGATGTGCTGCAGTCCATGAGCTCACAAAGTGTGGGACATGACTGAGAGACTGAAATGAATCAGTTATATCTCTCTACACCAAAAATGGACATGTATTTTGATCCAGCAAAACCATAAATTCATCATTCATCTTGCCATCATAGTCAATGTCCTTGGAGGAATAGTCCAGAGCCACTTTCTCATCTCCCCTTCACTGTGACTTTCAGGAGCATGGCTAATTACCTTCACCCACCCCCAGTTCCATTGTAACTCTTCTGACAGGAGTTGTAAATAACTACCTAGTTGTCATGTACAATGAAATCTTTACTGTATTTGTCCTTGAAAAATTTGATGCTGTGAACCATTCTTTCCTTTATGGTATTTCTTCCTTTAGCTTCTAAGACTCTTCACTCTATCTTTTCCTTCTGCCTCTCAATCTCCTTCACTCACTCCTCTTTCTTTGATAGATCCTTCAAAGTTGGTGCTCCCCTCAGACTATTGCCTGGCCTTCTCTTCCTTTCTCTATGTGATATCCATGCTCTTCCCTCAACATATGGGTTTATTCTCTATTTACAGATTTGAGATTCTAGAATATCAGTATCTTTAGTCTAACCCCCCTTACTAAACTCAAGATCCTTATTTATACCTATCTTTTAACATCTCCACCAGGATATTCCACAAGTATTCCAATAATCCCCCAAACATTCCTCTCTCTCTATATATATTTTTTTCTTGATCAAAGCTCTATTGTCCATCCAGTAACCATAGCTAGAATCCTGGGAGTTATCTGAGACTCTTTGCTATTCTTTACTCTCATATTCAATCTGTCAAACAAGTTCTAGAAATTCATAGTTATACCTCTTCCGTCCAACTGTTTCTATCTTCATGCTACTGCATTAGTTTATTCCCTTATCATCTACTTAAAAGTTCTTAACATGGAATCTGCACGAATCCATGAATAGATATCAAGAGATATGTGAGCCACTGATGTTTCATGTAAAGTGTATGTGTGAGCGTACACATGTGTGTGCATGCTAAGTCACTTCAATCATGTCTGACTCTTTCCAACCCTGTGGACAATGGCCCACTGGGCTCCTCTGTCCATGGGACTCTCTAAGCAAGAATACTAGAGTGGGTTCCCATGACTTCCTCCAGGGGATCTTCCCAACCCAGAGATCGAACCCTTGTCTCTGATGTCTCCTGCACTGGCAGGCAGATTCTCTACCACTAGTGCCACCTGGAAAGCCCATCCGTGTACATACATTATTCTGAAAAGGGACCCAAGGTCCTAGACTAAGCTAATTGCTCCTATAGTCTCCTAGTTATTATTGTTCTTGTTTCTCATCTCACCCTTCTGGGCTTATCCTTCATCCTACTTCCATAATGTCTTTCCTATGTATAAATCCAATCATGGCCTGCTATACAAATGTTACGCTATCTTACCACTTTAAGATAAAACGCAAACTCATTTCTAAGGCCTTCCATGATCTAGTTTCTGCTGAATTCTGCAGCCATTTGTATCTCAATTTTCTTTCCTTCTTACATCCCAACTCCAACTCATGATAAAATTTTAATACTTCAATTGTCCCAGATATCCTGTTGTTCTACTTCTTTACTGTTGCTCACATTGCTTTCTTTGCCTGAATGCTCCTTCACAAAGCCTTTCCTCTGCTCCCTTTGCCTCCAAGCCCATCAGACCATCCAGCCCAGGTAGAACTGATCACTTCTTCCTCAACATCCATAGTATATTATACAGAACTTGATCATAATCCCCATATTCCTTCATGCTCCTTACTTGAGGTTGCAGGTCAACTCATGTTCTGAACTGCACATTCTCTGAGGGTAGGGACTGTATCTTGCTTCGGTCATTTCCAGCAAATGGTACAGTTCTTGTTCCCTCAGATTATTCCATAACTGTTAATTGAATGACTTTAAAGGGAATACCAGTCTGGCTGTTTTATCACCATTGACTCCTTTTCATATATTAAAAACAGGGAAAAAATGGAAAGAAGGATAGAAAGAGAAAGAACATCTCAGATAACAGAATTTGCTGGGTATAAACACAACCTCATAGTATCAAATCGTGTCAAGGCCAAGAATTCTAAAATAATGTAAGACAAAGGAGATGATAAGGAAAATTTCGACTTTTGCTTAGAGTTCAGCATACTACAGCTTTCTATTCCCTTCATTCAAATATCAATTTTATAAGATTTATTTCTCATATCCTTTGAGTAATGTTAAAATATGTAGAAGCCTGAGGGCTATTCTAGAAGGCAGAATCAATACACCAGAGTTTTGAGTTTACAAATCAACTAATTGAAGATTAGAGAATAGGAATAAAATAAGCTGTTTCTGTATTTAAGGTATTAAATAAATCTGATTTTAAGATTCTGACATATTGCAGGCAAGATACCAACTTCATCAAAATTCTTTTATATATAAATCTTAAAAAATAATGTAGACTCCTCAAGGATAGATATTGGGTTGAATCTGTGTATGGTCAAATGTTGAAGGCAGGAAGGAAAATGGACAGAGATGAAAGAAAATATGCCATATAGGTACCTGATGGGAGGGAGCAGAGAATTTCTAAAAACTACACTAAGTTCTTGAAAAGAAGTTTCCTACTTGCTTCAGTAAAATAACAGTCTAACATAAAGAAGGCATTATCATTGCATCATGCAAATATTGACTGACTTAGCTAATCAGGGCTGTATATCCAGGCTTCTTTTCTCCCTGGAGTCTGCAGCGACAGTTTTGTGTACTCTCTAGTCTCTTGTGCCTGAGCCAACAACTGATAGAGTATTAGATCAAAGCCTTGATACACAGATGCCAGGCAATTTGGTATTAAACAAGCGATAAGAGTACAAAAGAAGTCTCAATGTACTTTCACCACAATTTGAACAGCAAATAGTTAATTAGGTTGATAACAGATGTCAACATTTCATGTGATGTCATGGTTCTACAAGGTATAAACTCCTGTCCCAAGATAGAAAACTAAATCATTTTCTTTTTAAAAATAAGCAAAGATGAATTCCATTCCCTTATTTATGATTTTTCTCATCTGAAGCATTTGGTTAAACATAGTTTTAATTATCTCTTTAAGGCTTTTTTAAAGTAAAGGGACAGAATACAATTTTTATCTGCATAATTTAAGTGAGGTGTTTAAACAGTATTATGATGAGCCAGTAAAGTTTGCATTCAATGCAGATAATCAAGGCCTGAATTCATCAAGGATTACGGAGATGACGCTATTTCCAGATTTTTTGAGGCTTCTTAGGTATGTGATTTATAAATTATCTTACCTATTCATTCTAAAAAAAAACAAAAAATGGGGTCATGAAATAAGACACTTATATTTTCATGGTATTTTCTATCTAAATGAAAACTACCAACTATCTAGTTATTTTAAACAGTCAAATATTTAAACTAAATAAGACATCAGAAAAATTGAATACATTATATTTTCTTATGTAAACATCATATAAACAGATCAAAGGTAAGAAATGCTCTAAAGTATATTTCTTTAGCTAAGAAATAAAAGGTTATATTTAGCTAAGAAATATAAAGGTTCTTTAAATATAAAGAAAGATCATATACATTCCCAAGTTGCCAGTATCAAGAGTGAGGTAAATAATAAATGCTTTCCCAATGCCAAATAGATTACCAAACACTTGAAGCAAAGTTTAAGATTTACTTTATTTGCAAAAAAAAACCACCCAAAACCTTTACAGTTAAGTCATGTTAGAGGAGAATAAAATAAACATTAGAGAGATGATAGAATTGCTGGAACTTTACCAAGTGAATGAAGTATTTCTAACTTATAGTTGAAAAAAACAGAGGCTCAGAGAAAGCAAGTCTCCTACACGGTATAGACTGGAATCCAGATCTGATTCCAAATCCATGATCTTAAACATAAACCCTATAGAATTTGTCAACCACATGAACAAGCCAGGTTGGAGCTTGTGTAATAAGAGACTAAGACCCAGCGACCCTCAGCCTCAGAGGTGCCGTCCAACCCAGGTCTGCCACGTGGCAGGCAAACTCTTTACTGTCTGAACCACCAGGGAAGCCCCTTAGTTGGAACAACCACATAGTAAATCTCTGGAGTACTACCTCCTTTTTCCAGATTTCATTGTGGAATCAATGTATCTTAAGAATGCCATCTACTGCTGGGCAGTAACACTACACTGCCCAAAATGACCCAGTGAATCCAAGGTGGCTGCTTTTTCATCAGGGACATCACTAGAACTGGCCCATGGTGCTACTCTGAGGGCACTGTGAAATATGTTATATAGTCACTGACTAGCCACTTTCTTTTTCCTTCTTTTAGCCAGACTTGCTTCCAAAGAATGATTAATGGGAAGGACAATGTAGTGAAAAAGCATTAGAGTGAAGGTCAAGAGAACACAGTTCTTGTTCTTCTTGTTCTACTGTATGACTTCATCTTCTGGCTAGCCTTCACAATCCTATCTGGTGTAATGTTAGCAAGATGGTCTTGAGGATTTCTTTCTTTCAAGAAAATAAACACATCATGTGGACTCCTGCACAAAGGTATCTGAATCTTCTTCAAAACCCTTTTCAAATACTTTTCAAGCTTTTTCAAGCTTGTGAGATTTCTTTAGCTAAGAGTAGAAATAGTTATCTTAAGGTTCTCTAACATGCAAATAAAACTATTTCGATGAAAACTAAAAAATATAGGCAACTAGCCTATTTAATCTAAAGAATTCCAGAATCTGAGTAATTTAATAATTGCTATTTCTGTTTGTTAATAGTCTTTTAGATAGATCCCCAAACCAATAAAAATGGAAAAACTACCCTCCTCCACAAATTTATATCTCAAAAATATTTTGAACTTCATGGCATTATGTACCTCCTGATGTGATGTACTGAGAAGAGCACAATATTACTAAATATAGTATTCCTGCTAAAGAGACAGCCTGAATTATGAGAAAATATCAGAAAAAAAAATAGGTTAAAAGACTTTATACAAAAAAACTGGCCAGTAATTTTTGAAAATGTCAAAGCCCTACATGACAAAGAAAGGACTGTTCCAGATTCAAAGAGACACGACAACTAAATGCAATGTGTCAGCCTGGAATAGGGGAAAAACTGACGTAGAAAATGTCATCGGACAATCGACAAAATTTAAATATGGGCTACTTGTTAGATCATAGTATTGAATACACGTTAACTCTCTAGACTTTATCGTGGTTATGTAAGAAAGCATCGTTGTACCTGGAAATGTATTTCTGAAGGAATTCTCAACTAATATTTAAATATATATATACATATAGGTATAAATATATGAGGACTTCCCAGGTGGCGCTAGTGGTAAAGAACCCACCTGCCAATGCACGAGACATAGGAGATGTGCGTTCAATCCCTGGGTCAGGAAGATCCCTTGGAGGAGGGCATGGCAACCCACTCCAGCATTCTTGCCTGGAGAATCCCACGTACAGAGGAGCCTGGAGGGCTACAGTCCACAGGGTCCCAAAGAGTCAGACACAAGTGAAGCGACTGAGCACAGCACAGCATAGACATATGAATGGTGAAGCAAAACATTAACAATTGGTGACGCTGAGCCAAGGGTAAATAGGAGTTGTCTGGTACTGTTCTTGCAACTTTTCTGTAAGATTTAAATTATTTCAAAATTTGAAGATAAAAAAGAAATCAATAATGGTAGAAACGTTTTAAAACATTAATTTTAAAGGCAGAAGAGACAGAAAAAAACCATTTAGCCCAACCATTTTACTTTATCTATGAAGAAACTGTAGCCTAAAGTGCTGAGGAAAATTGCTTAAGATCCCAGAAGAAACGAAAGAACGCTTATTTCCTGACTCCCCATCCTTTCAACAAACCAGTGACTCTGAAAAGATCACACATCACAGGTAGCAAAGTGCCATATCAGGTAACTAAGACAGTACTGTGCAAACCTCCCAAATTCCTCATAGAGCAAACAATTCATCCTCAAATACTCTGTGCCAGCAGCTTGCCGGGCATGAGGAGATGGTAATGAAAAAAACTGATGCTTTCTGTGGGAAATTCAGATGGTGGGGGAGGTCACAGTGCAGACATAACCCAAACTGTGGCCTTTGATCTTATTTTAAACCTGAAATTACATGCTAAGGGGTCAACTCTTGGGTTAACAAAACAATTACAGGTATTTTCTGTAGATAGTGTGTTCTGTTGGTTTTTATGTCTTTTGTCACATGATAAAAGATGATAGAGTCAAAAGTACAAATGCTGGGGCTCTTAGAATCCAACATTAACACGCCTCTCCAGACTGTAGGTTTTCTTACACTGTACAATCAAAGCTCGTTAGAAGATAAGATGAATGAGTCTATTTTCTACATTAAAGTGCCAGCAGTTACAGAGAAAGAAAAGAGAGGGGGAAAAGAGAGAGGAGAAAAATACATCAAGAAATAAGGGAGAAGTCAGACTTCCTTGAAGTAATCCACATACTTTAATTCTTTAAAAACTTACAGATTAAAGCGTGAATTACAAGTAAATTGATAAAATCCTTTTTAATGTGTAAACTGGTCATTCTTTTTGTCTGGACCATAATAGCATATGTATTTGCATTACCTATCACAGTGTCTCATGAAATCTCAGTGGTTACTTTCACATTAGTTTACCCATTTAAAGGGCAATACTTAACTGTTAAAGGAAAATAACTGTTTTCATAATGCTTAAATGTCTGATTTAGTCAAAATTCTGTCCATCAACCAAAATTTCATCTATATTTGTTTCAGCAGCACTCATGTTCAAAGCCACCTAATTCCAAACAATTTGAGAGATAACACCTCAGGCAAGAGATTTATTTCCTCCTGAACAGGCCCAAACTTTAACCAATGTATAAATTTTTCAAAATGTAAAAGCATTAGACTAGATCAAACCCATGTTTCCACCAGCTGAGGGTTGGCTTATAACCCAGAAGCACATGCTACACTGTGGACCTGCTGGTTGGTGGCCCACAGGGCCCTGACATCATAACTCCACTTCACTTTGAGGATTTTCCATTCATGACTGTATTGAAACCTGAATAATAACAGAGAGAACAGTAGTAGGTAGAATTCCTGAATCAAGGGGTCACTTCTCAAGCATTTACTGAAAGGCATTCAGTAATGGGAGAGGCAGTTTGACATACGGTCAAGAGAGTGGACAGTGGGTCAGACCACCTTGTGCTGAGTCCTGACTCTGTTGTCTACTCATGTCTCCAAGTCTTGGTTTCCTCATCTGGAAAGAGGGGTAATAAGGTGACCTAGGTAGATCAGGAGTCTAGAGCACAGAAGCTGGTCAATAACTGTTTGCTATTTCTATGCAAAGTTTACTAACAGTTAAAATTTTCTTTTGCACGTGTTTTACAAGACTCACACAACCAATGCTTCTTAAAGTAAGATCCATAGACCTTTCGCATTGAGTACTTACATTTGTTAAAATACAGATTCCTAGGCCTTAACCCCAGGCTGAACAAGAATTTTGGGTCAGGGGCTGGGGAAAATAGGGCCCTGGACACCACATTTAACATTTCATCCAGGAGTTGGGAGAACCACAGTGTTATTCACTTATAATGTTTCATTTATCTTGCTCACTTATAATTTTAATTTATTGTCTCGCAAACCATAATGCATAGTGATAAGATAAAACACAAATAAACCATCCTTGCCAAAGAATATATGTAGTGTACCCAAACCTAAAAATGGTGCCCTGGCTGGCCAATATTTAGATGCTGCTGCTGCTGCTAAGTCGCTTCAGTCGTGTCCGACTCTGTGCGACCCCAGAGACAGCAGCCCACCAGGCTCCGCCATCCCTGGGATTCTCCAGGCAAGAACACTGGAATGAATCAGTCAAAAAACATCAGATAAATCTATTTCTACAGAGCTCTGTACTGTGCTATATTAATAGTTGGTGTTTACTGCTCAAAATAAAATTATTCCTCAAAGTAGCAAAGCTCCTCTAAGGAATGTGAGGCTGCCAGTCCCCACCAGAAAGCAATAGAGTTACATGAACTGCAGAAACCCAGAAGCCTGGTTTCTGGCTTCTCAGGGGCCCATTTCATGTGTCATGCAAATAGGGTTCATTCATTCATTCATTCAATAAGTGTTTCTTAAGCATCACCTGTATGTGAGGTAATAGTCTTGCAGATGGCAGATTCTTAAATTTTTTGATCCAGTCCTTCCACCACCACATTTGTAAATGCAACTTCAGTTCTATATGCAAAGTTTGTGGGCATAGTGGGGTGATGAATACAACAATGGGAAGAAAGAAAGTTAGTTGTTCAGTCATGTCCAATTCTTTGCAACCCCAGTGTAGCCCACCAGGCTCCTCTGTCCATGGAATTCTCCAGGTAAGAATACTGGAATGGGTAGCCATTCCTTTCACCAGGGGATCTTCCCAACCCAGGGGTCAAACCTGGGTATCCTGCATTGCAAGCAGATTTTTCACTTTCTGAGTCATCAGGGAAGCTGCTAGAACAGTAGATAGAATATTTTAAAAGGAAGTATTGCAGAACTGGAATCCAGATCAGTTGTAATAATATGTACTCTCTGGTGAGTTCTCATCCTTTCTCCCTAACTGTGAAGGAGAGAGAACAGAGATACCTAGTGCTGCATGGAGGCTTCACTCCTGCAACTTCAGAGGCTACAGTGGGATCTGCTGCCAGCACTCTCGGGCAGGAATGAGGACAGAACTCCAACGGGGCTGTGCTGTCATGCCTGTCCTTTCCAAATTTTGGCCAGATTCTCCTGCTGGATTTCCCTCATTCAAACAAAGATTCATGAGACCATTCTTATTAACTCGAAACAATAGTCTATCCAGCCCCAACTTCCAACTCTGACAGTGGCACCAAGGGATGTTTGGAGGGATACCTGATATTGACCTGATATAGACCCCAAGCGCTCTAAGTGCTTGCCAAGAGCAAGTGTAACTTGTTTTTCGAGAATAGTTTGCTCAGTCTACAAGAAATAAATGATATCAGGCTTTGACTGCTTGCTTGTGATTTCCCCTAGGTAAACTCATTTGTCTGAGCTTAAAGAGCATTGTGTTCGTTCTTTCAAAAACATGAAATTGTGGTGCTTTCATTGAAAGGATGATTTAGATTCCATTTACCACAAACATTAAGTACTTTTTCCTATCTCCTTTTTCAGCTGTATTTTTAGCTGTCACTGCAAATCACCAGTGTTGCTAAAAAACACTTTGCTTTTCAATAAAAAAGCAGAAGCTACAGTTTAGGAAAGTCAAAGTTCATGAATTTTAGAAAACACATCAGAGAGGTGCCATTTCCCCCATCTCAATTTTTGAACTCTTCTGACAAATTTGCTCTGGAATTAATAGCGAGGGCATGCTGCACTCTTACTGGAAATAAGAGGGTTAAGAGTATGTAAGAAAAGCCAGTCTCTGTGTTTAGTTACCAAATAATTCTGTCAGGTGATATTTATAATCCAGACCACCCTTGAGCTCTGAATTAAGTTCATGGCTTTTCACCTCTTCCAAATTCATGGATCAGTCTTTATCTGCCATCAATTTCATGCTTTCCTATGTATGAACAGGCAGCCATTGCTTACTTTCCTCACCACAAGGTGTGTTACAGAATCATTTCTCCATGTGTGGCAGCTTCAGTTGTATTTGTTCCCCTGGTCTCACTATTCCTCTTTAAGGGATAGATTTCACCTTCATTTCACCATCTCAGTTTGCTCGTTTCTTTTTTTAAAATCTATTTACTTTTAGTTGGAGAATAATTGCTTTATAATATTGTGTTGGTCTCTGCCATACATCAACATGATCAGCCACAGGTATACACATGTCCCCTTTGACCTTCCCTCCCATGCTCATTTCTTAATGACACTAAGGCACAGGAGCAGGGGGCGGCACAGGATGAGATGGTTGGATGGCATCACTGACTCAGTAGACATGAGTTTGAACAACTCAGGAAGATACTGAAGGACAAGGAAGCCTGGTGTGCTGCAGTCCTTGGGTCAAAAAGACTTGAACACAACTGAGTGACTGAAAAATAGCAAAAACAAAAGGCATTTACTGGGATTATTATTCATCGTAGACTATCTTGTTTCATGAGTAGAGTATAAAAATAGGATTTTAGAGATAAGCCAATAAAATTATAGGATTGCATTTCCACATTTAGAAAGTGTTTTCTCTTCATGTTAACAAAATAAGAGTTCTAAAATTTATATCTGAAAAGTGAATGACATTGACAGTTAAATTAACCAAATAAAGATACGATTGAGATTCCCTCACCCACAAACTCTGGTGGGGTCGTCACATACACAACCAGGAAGACATGATTTAGAGTGTGTCTCTAGCATTATTAGTGGCTCATGGCCAACGTGAAGAATGCAATTGACTTGCTCAGGCAACTCACGATCTTCCCCAGTCAAATCATACCCGTTAGCTAGGAGCCCAACTCAAACCCTCCTTTTCCACGAAACCTCCCTTGATTATCCCAAGCAACATGCCTTCTCCCTCCTTAGCAGTCAGTTTTATCAGCACGGATTGGCAAACTGTTGCCATACTTGGTACAGGTCTACAGGAGGCCAACACTGAAGAATCTGTGAGAAGTCACTCCAGGAAGAAAGATGGCTGCAGAGAGGTCCCCACTCCCAGCAAAAATTGCCTCAAAATATGCCATCATTTTATTTACTTTTTAAAAATATTTATTTGTTTGGCTGCACTGGGTCTCAGTTGTGGCGCACAGACTCTGGAATACATGGGCTCAATAGCTGTGGCACCGGCTTAGTTGCTCTGCGGTATGTGGGGTCCTATTTTCCTAGCCAGAGACCAAATCTGTGTCTCCTGCATTGCAAGGCACTTTCTTAACCACTGGACCACCAGGGAAGTCCCTATGTCCTCACTTTAAATCCTAAAAGTCAAGCCTCTACTCTGGAGAACAGAAAACTGTGGAACTGGGCCTATTCACAAGGCACAAATTTGTAAACCCACAACAACCATGGTTTAGCTATGGATCTACAAGGCTTAGGGGCTTCCCTGGTGGCTCGGCCAGTAAAGAATCCGCCTGCAATGCAGGAGACCAGGGTTCAATCCCAGGGTCGAGAATACCCCCTGAAGAAGGAAATGGCAACCCACTCCAGTATTCTTGCCTGGGGAATAACATGGACAGAGGACCCTGGTGGGCCATAAACTGTGGGGTTGCAAGAGTCAGACATGACTTAGTGACTAAATGACCAATTACCACCTACAGAGCTGACTTGGTTTCTTTGCCTCTCCTCTAGCCTGCAAAAGATAGCTCTTTTTCGGGTGTACTTGGAAATCTTACATTCTCCCTTATCAGTTCTCACTTAATTTCATCTCCAAGGACGAATACAAAAAAAGATTTCCCAGCACCGATTCCTTCTCTTCAGATCCACAAACAGTTTAAGGGTATTTTATCATGTCTTCTCAGAGCACTGATTGATAGAAGGAACCTGGTCCGTCAGACCTTCATGTATATTTCTGGTGGGGATCAACCTATAGGGGCATATCCCATGAACTGTGATAGCAATGGGGGAAAAAAGTGAAAATTGTCACCCCTAAGTATCCCAGGGAGCTGAAAAAATCTCTGCTTAAATCAATCTCTACTTTAATTCCAAAACACCTGAGGTTTGTCAAAGATGTTTTTCAGTTACACTTTGAAGGAAACGTGACAGTTAACTGCTGTGAACCAGTTCCAGCCAAACTACAAGAGCAGTGCCTGGCAAAGGAAACACTAGTGTTTGAAAGCAGCCTCTGCTTCAGATCAGATCAGTCGCTCAGTCGTGTCCAACTCTTTGCGACCCCATGAATCGCAGCACACCAGGCCTCCCTGTCCATCACCAACTCCCGGAGTTCACTGAGACTCACGTCCATCGAGTCAGTGATGCAATCCAGCCATCTCATCCTCTGTCATCCCCTTCGCCTCCTACCCCCAATCCCCCCAGCATCAGAGTCTTTTCCAATGAGTCAACTCTTCGCACGAGGTGGCCAAACTACTGGAGTTTCAGCTTTAGCATCATTCCTTCCAAAGAAATTCCAGGGCTGATCTCCTTCAGAATGGACTGGTTGGATCTCCTTGCAGTCCAAGGGACTCTCAAGAGTCTTCTCCAACACCACAGTTCAAAAGCATCAATTCTTCGATGCTCAGCCTTCTTCACAGTCCAGCTCTCACATCCATGCATGACCACAGGAAAAACCATAGCCTTGACTAGACGAACCTTTGTTGGCAAAGTAATGTCTCTGCTTTTCAATATGCTATCTAGGTTGGTCATAACTTTCCTTCCAAGGAATAAGTGTCTTTTAATTTCATGGCTGCAGTCACCATCTGCAGTGATTTTGGAGCCCAGAAAAATAAAGTCTGACGCTGTTTCCACTCTTTCCCCATCTATTTCTCATGAAGTGATGGGACCAGATGCCATGATCTTCGTTTTCTGAATGTTGAGCTTTAAGCCAACTTTTTCACTCTCCACTTTCACTTTCATCAAGAGGCTTTTTAGTTGCTCTTCACTTTCTGCCATAAGGGTGGTGTCATCTGCATATCTGAGGTGATTGATATTTCTCCCAGCAACCTTGATTCCAGCTTGTGCTTCTTCCAGTCCAGCGTTTCTCATGATGTACTCTGCATAGAAGTTAAATAAGCAGGGTGACAATATACAGCCTTGACGTACTCCTTTTCCTATTTGGAACCAGTCTGTTGTTCCATGTCCAGTTCTAACTGTTACTTCCTGACCTGCATACAAATTTCTCAAGAGGCAGATCAGGTGGTCCGGTATTCCCATCTCTTTCAGAATTTTCCACAGTTTATTGTGATCCACACAGTCAAAGGCTTTGGCATAGTCAATAAGGCAGAAATAGATGTTTTTCTGGAACTCCCTTGCTTTTTCCATGATCCAGCGGATGTTGGCAATTTGATCTCTGGTTCCTCTGCCTTTTCTAAAACCAGCTTGAACATCAGGAAGTTCATGGTTCACATATTGCTGAAGCCTGGCTTGGAGAATTTTGAGCATTACTCTACTAGCGTGTGAGATGAGTGCAATTGTGTGGTAGTTTGAACATTCTTTGGCATTGCCTTTCATTGGGATTGGAATGAAAACTGACCTTTTCCAGTCCTGTAGCCACTGGTGAGTTTTCCAAATGTGCTGGCATACTGAGTGCAGCACTTTCACAGCATCATCTTTCAGGATTTGGAATAGCTCCACTGGAATTCTATCACCTCCACTAGCTTTGTTCATAGTGATGCTTTCTAAGGCCCACTTGACTTCACATTCCAGGATGTCTGGCTCTAGGTCAGTGATCACATCATCGTGATTATCTGGGTCGTGAAGATCTTTTTGTACAGTTCTTCCGTGTATTCTTACCACCTCTTCTTAATATCTTCTGCTTCTGTTAGGTCCATACCATTTCTGTCCTTTATCAAGCCCATCTTTGCATGAAATGTTCCTTTGGTATCTCTGATTTTCTTGAAGAGATCTCTAGTCTTTCCCATTCTGTTGTTTTCCTCTATTTCTTTGCATTGATCACTGAAGAAGGCTTTCTTATCTCTCCTTGCTATTCTTTGGAACTCTGCATTCAGATGTTTATATCTTTCCTTTTCTCCTTTGCTTTTCACTTCTCTTCTTTTCACAGCTATTTGTAAGGCCTCCCCAGACAGCCATTTTGCTTTTTTGCGTTTCTTTTCCATGGGAATGGTCTTGATCCCTGTCTCCTGTACAATGTCACAAACCTCATTCCATAGTTCATCAGGCACTCTATCTATCAGATCTAGTCCCTTAAATCTATTTCTCATTTCCACTGTATAATTATAAGGAATTTGATTTAGGTCATACATGAATGGTCTAGTGGTACCATGCTAAGATCTCCACCCCAAAGAGGGACTGACACCTTGCTAGGCACAGTTAGTGCCCTGTGCAAAGAGCCTGAGAGACTGTGCATGTCCCAGCTGTTCTTAGTAATCTCCACCCCTTTCCCCAGTTTCTGATGATCCACCTGCCTCTTACCCCTTAAGGGTCCCCTACTTTCCTCCCTTTGAGGAGAAGGTGTCTTATAGCATGAACTCTCCCTTTCCCATTCCTTGATCAATGAATAAAGTTTCTCCTCTGCTTTGCTAAATCTGGTCTTCTTCAATTGTCCTGAACAGCACCAGGCAAGGGAAGGACCCAGCTGGGGTTTACTAGATCCGAGAGGGTTGGTAACAGAAACGGTAGTAGAAATTGAGATTTCCTAGCCTGGGGTATGGAAAATCAGGGAATAATAGAAAAATAAATGCTAAATATTATAGAAGTGCATTTAGACCATTACTCTCCATCAATAGTAAAACTGGATCCATAAGAAATAAGCTGAAACAGTGGAAAAAGAAATTAAACTTCAAAAAGTAATTTTCTTAACTGTAATAGAAATAAATTACCCAGAAGGTAGAATGTTCTTCATTGTTGGTGTTCAACAGGATGCGTTTTCATCTGCTGGAAATAGTTTAAATAGAGCTGAGCAATATGCAAGACAAAATTTTAAGATTAAAAATCTATGATTCTCTGATGACAGACTAATCAGAACTTTAATGTCTAGTTCAACATATCATGATCACAACATTAATTCTAAAACTTAGATAAGAAATAAAAGCATAACTACTTCCCTCCAAAATTGAGATAGTCTGTATATTAAAGTTATGGCTTTGATATAAATTAGAGTATAAACTGCTTCTATCTTTATTAAGTTGAATATTACTACCTTCTATTATGGCACCCCACTCCAGTACTCTTGCCTGGAGAATCCCATGGACGGAGGAGCCTGGTAGGCTGCAGTCCATGGGGTCACTAAGAGTCGGACACGACTGAGCGACTTCACTTTCACTTTTCACTTTCATGCATTGGAGAAGGAAATGGCAACCCACTCCAGTGTTCTTGCCTGGAGAATCCCAGGGACGGCGGAGCCTGGTGGGCTGCCGTCTATGGGGTCACACAGAGTCAGACACGACTGAAGTGACTTAGCAGTAGCAGCAGCAGTACCTTCTATTATCTGTCACCTAGTACCTCTTTTTTTTAGTCCTTTATACAGGATAGAAAGCAAAGGAGAATACTTTTAAATATATTGATCTGAAGTCCTTTTGGATATCAACCAAATACCACTTTCAAATAACAATGAAATGTATTGTAACGTGATCTTAATAAGCACATTTCATGAAAAAGAGTTAGTTGCTCAGTTGTTTCTGACTCTTTGCAACCCCATGGACTATAGCCCACCAGGCTCCTGTCCATGGAATTCTCCAGGCAAGAATACTGGAGTGGGTAGCCATTCCCTTCTCCAGGGCATCTTTCCAACCCAGGGAATCGAACCAGGGTTTCCTGCCTTATAGCAGATTCTTTACTGTCTGAGCCACCAGGGAAATGTAAGGAGGAAATCAGTACAGAAAAGAAATGATGGTTGCTATAAAACCAGTGTACAAAAAAGTTCCAATTAATAGCTTCTAATAAGTTTGGTCAACAAGTGTATGTGACATTTTAAAAATGTACATTATTATGAATTAGCAAATTTTCTATTTATTATTTCCATTTCCTTCTGGTTACACTAGTTTTATAACAACCACCATTTCTTTCCTATACTGATTTACTCCTTACATTTCACAAAATGTGCTTCAGATCAGATCAGATCAGATCAGTCGCTCAGTCGTGTCCGACTCTTTGCGACCCCATGAACTGGAGCCAGGCCTCCCTGTCCATCACCAGCTCCCGGAGGTCACCCAGACTCACACCCATCAAGTCAGTGATGCCATCCAGCCATCTCATCCTCTGTCGTCCCCTTCTCCTCCTGCCCTCAATCCCTCCCAGCATCAGAGTCTTCTCCAATGAGTCAACTCTTCACATGAGGTGGCCAAAATACTGGAGTTTCAGCTTTAGCATCATTCCTTCCAAAGAAATTCCAGGATTGATCTCCTTCAGAATGGACTGGTTGGATCTTCTTGCAGTCCAAGGGACTCTCAAGAGTCTTCTCCAACACCACAGTTCAAAAGCATCAATTCTTCGGCGCTCAGCCTTCTTCACAGTCCAGCTCTCACATCCATACATGACCACAGGAAAGACCATAGCCTTGACTAGGCGAACCTTTGTTGGTAAAGTAATGTCTCTGCTTTTGAATATGCTATCTAGGTTGGTCATAACTTTCCTTCCAAGGAGTAAGTGTCTTTTAATTTCATGGCTACAGTCACCATCTGCAGTGATTTTGGAGCCCAGAAAAATAAATTCTGACACTGTTTCCACTGTTTCTCCATCTATTTCCCATGTAGTGATGGGACCAGATGCCATGATCTTCGTTTTCTGAATGTTGAGCTTTAAGCCATTTTATAATAAGCTTTATTGTTAAAATTAGAAAACAGAAGAAATTACAAAAAATAAAAATCATCTATATTCCTATTACCCTCAGGTAACTACTACTAACAATTTTGAGTCAAATTCCTCTCCATCTTTGGGATCATGTTTCATCAGCAGGTGTTTTTTCCCTTTTTAAATCTCATTCCTCTATTTTTTCCCCCAAGAGATAAAACCCCCTATCATTATATTTCCTTTCAAAACATTGTTTTTAATATCTGCATATTAATATATTTTATCAAATGGATAGTTAACCTTTTATTATTACTAGAGATTTCAGTCAATCCTAATCCTAATCAAGAGTCAGGAAACAGAAGCCTCTGTTAGGGAAAAAGGCACTTGATACAGGGAACTAGTTGCTTGTAAAATTGTAGGTGTGAAAGAGTGGACTAAGATGGATCCCAGGAATGATTCCCAGAAATCTGGAAACACATGTGGAAATCAGGTGAGCCCTGCTGGGGTTGCTGACCTCCCACTGCTCTGGCTGTGATCCAGGAAGCAAGACCACTGCCTCCACCTTTCTTGATACTCCCCACATGAGTGATGGACACTGGGTGCTTCTTCAGGAAATCTCAATGTTCCCACCACGTGTGTCAACAGAAAAGCAAGCAAACAAACGCCACCACCCAGGGTCAACAGGAAGGTGAACTCTGCTTCACTTTCACTCTCTCTATATGAGTGCGTCCACCTGATTTGCATGTGGATCCTCTGTGGAAGGGATATCAGATTCCTGCTGGTTTTAGCCTTCAGTCTCTCCAGAGAAGAGGGGCCAATGAAAACAAGGTTGGAAGGACACTGAGCCATAACCACTAAGTCTACCACAACTGTTGTCTATAAGGCAGCGACAGGAATCTTTGCCTGAATCACTGTTTTCTTCCTTAGGGTAGATTCCTGGAAGTGATATTATCAAATCAAGGAATAGAAATTTTTAGACTTTTGAGAGTATATATTGCCAGATTGTTCTGATGGGCGGGGCCATGCTCAGTAAATCTTTATTTCAATTTTCTGTTGATGGGCTGTGTTCCCTCCCTGTTATTTCACCTGAGGCCAAACTATGGTGGAGGTAATGAAGATACTGGCGACCTCCTTCAGAAGGTCCCATGCATGCACTGCTGCACTCAGTGCCCCTGAACCTGAAGCAGGCTACTCCTGACCCATGCCTCTGCCGGAGACTCCTGGACACTACTACTCCAGACTACTCCTGGAACGTCTGGGGCAGTCTCTTGTGGGGCCACTGCTCCTTTCTCCTGGGTCCTGGTGCACACAAGGTTTTGTTTCTGCCCTCCAAGAGTCTGTTTCCCCAGTCCTGTGTAAGTTCTGGAGGCTCTAAAGATTAGATCTGATAGACAGAGTGCCTGAAGAACTATGGACAGATGTTCATGACATTTGTACAGGAGGCAGTGATCAAGACCATCCCCAAGAAAAAGAAATGCAAAAAGGCAAAATGATTGTCTGAGGAGGCTTTACAAATAGCTGTGAAAAGAAGAGAAGCAAAAGACAAAGGAGAAAAAGACAGATACACCCATTTGAATGCAGAGTTCCAAAGAATAGCAAGGAGAGATAAGAAAGCCTTCCTCAGCGATCAATGCAAAGAAATAGAGGAAAACAACAGAATGGGAAAGACTAGAGATCTCTTCCAGAAAATTAGAGATACCAAGGGAACATTTCATGTAAAGATGAGCACAATAAAGGACAGAAAAGGTATGGTTGTGAAAAAGATCTTCATAACCCAGATAATCATGATGGTGTGATCATTCATCTAAAGCCAGACATCCTGGAATGTGAAGTCAAGTGGGCCTTAGGAAGCGTCACTATGAACAAAGCTAGAGGAGGGGATGGAATTCTAGTTGCACTATTTCAAATCCTTAAAGATGATGCTGTGAAAGTGCTGAACTCAACATGCCAGCAAATTTGGAAAACTCAGCAGGGGCCACGGGACTGGAAAATGCCAGTTTTCATTCCAATCCCAAAGAAAGGCAATGCCAAAGAATGTTCAAACTACCACACTATTGCACTCATCTCACACACTAGCAAAGCAATGTTTAAAATTCACGAAGCCAGTTTTCAACAGTATGTGAACCATGAACTTCCAGATGTTCAAGCTGGTTTTAGAAAAGGCAGAGGAACCAGAGATCAGATTGCCAACATTCCTTGGATCATTAAAAAAGCAAGGGAGTTCCATAAAAACATCTATTTCTGCTTTATTGACTATGCCAAAGCCTTTGACTGTGTGGATCACAATAAACTGTGGAAAATTCTGAAAGAGATAGGCATACCAGATCACCTTACCTGCTTCCTGAGAAATCTGTATGCAGGTCAGGCAGCAACAGTTAGAACTGGACATGGAACAATAGACTGGTTCCAATAGGAAAAGGAGTACGTCAAGGCTGCATATTTTCACCCTACTTACTTAACTTATATGCAGAGTACATCATGTGAAATGCCGGGCTAGATGAAACATAAGCTAGAATCAAGATTGCTGGGAGAAATATCAATAACCTCAGATATACAGATGATACCACCATTATGGCAGAAAGCGAAGAATAACTAAAGAGCCTCTTGATGAAAGTAAAAGAGGAAAGTGAAAAAGTTGGCTTAAAACTCAACATTCAGAAAACTAAGATCATCCAGTCCCGTCACTTCGTGGCAAACAGATGAGGAAACAATGGAAACAATGACAGACTTTATTTTGGGGGGCTCCAAAATCACTGCAGATGGTGACTGTAGCCATGAAATTAAAAGATGCTTGCTCCTTGGAAGGAAAACTATGACCAACCTAGACAGCATGTTAAAAAGCAGAGACATTACTTTGCCAACAAAGGTCCATCTAGTCAAAGCTATGGTTTTTCCAGTAGTCATGTATGGATGTGAGAATGGCACTATAAAGAAAGCTGAGCACTGAAAAATTGATGCTCAGCATCAATGGTGTTGATGTGTGGCATTGGAACTGTGGTGTTGGAGAAGACTCTTCAGAGTCCCTTGGACTGCAAGGAGATCCAACCCGTCCATCCTAAAGGAAATTAGTCCTGAATATTCATTGGAAGGACTGATGCTGAAGCTGAAGTTCCAATACTTTGGCCACTTGATGTGAAGAACTGACTTATTTGAAAAGACCCTGGTGCTGGGAAAGATTGAAGGCAGGAGGAGAAGGGGACAATAGAGGATGAGATGGTTGGATGGCATCCCTGACTCAATGGACATGAGTTTGAGTAAGATCTGGGAATTGGTGATGGACAGGGAAGTCGCATGCTGTAGTCCACGGGGTCACAAAGAGTCGGACATGACTGAGTGACTGAACTGATTGCCAGATTGATTTCCAGGAAAGTCATGTCACCTTATAAGCAAGATGTCAAAGTGCTTATCTCTCACCATATCTGTTTAAGTGAAAGCAAGTTTATTTAAAGCCCATCCCATAGACAGAACGTGGACCATCTCAGAATGTGACAGTGGTCCCTGTCTCACTGTACTTTAACCATTATTGCCTACTTAGTCTCTTTTTAAAATCTTCAAGATCACCATCATTGGTGGAACTCTCATCATAACAACCTGGTCATCCCTGTGTGAGAAAAAAACGAGAATATCCCTAGAACGTCCAAGGGAATTATGACATTATATCTGCCCCTAAAGATCCATTACAAATAAACTCCTCAATAATAACAGGGTTATTCATATTGCTTGCCTTCAGAAAAGGCACGTCACAGGGAGCCCGCACAGGGCCTCTGAAGTTGAAGGACCCCGGTGTGAGATGACAGAAGATCTGCAGGAACAGAAAAGGCAAGGGGAGACATTTGAAGCTGCTTTCGATACTAAAAACAAATGGCAGTGACCAGGTGTCAACTGGGACTCCTTTATCCATCCACCTGTAACTTCCATCAGCACCTCTAAGTCACACCTATTAGGCAAACAATCGAAATAAAAAAGGTCTCTTTCTAAGCAAATACTTCACAGCAAGTCCATCTGGTTGTCCCAGTTCTATTCAGACTCTCACCCTGAAGTCCTTCCTATATGTAAATCCTATATATAGCTGGGCTCTTAGAACCTATGTTATATTTCTACTGCTTTCATAGTAAGAGTGAAAAAGAAGACTAGAAGTTAAAAAGATTCCTTAAAGAACTCACCTCTTCAGTCCTGGGTGGGTTCCAACAGCTCCAACTATATACAGTGCAGAGAACTAATAACATTATCCTGAAAAACGATAATTATCATCTCTAGGTAGTGTGGGTTCATTTGTTTCATGAAAGCCCCTCAGATGCACTTGCTCTCTCTCTTTCTCAACCTTTCTCTTGGTATCTAGATCCTACTCTCCTCTTACTGATCATTTACTAATCCCTTCTCTTATATCTTCCTCCAGATTAGTCAGAGGCTGTTGCTGCTGCTGCTGCTAAGTCACTTCAGTCGTGTCCGACTCTGTGCGACCCCATAGACGGCAGCCCACCAGGCTCCCCCATCCCTGGGATTCTCCAGGCAAGAACACTGGAGTGGGTTGCCATGTCCTTCTCCAATGCATGAAAGTGAAAAGTGAAAGTGAAGTCTCTCAGTCGTGTCCGACTCTTAGCGACCCTATGGACTGCGGCCCACCTACTCCTTCCTAAAGAAAGGTCTAACATTGCTTCTGAGCTGAGGGCTTGTGGGGTATCTATTCAGGTAGAACAGTGGTTCTCAAAGTATGTTCCTAGACCAGCAGCTGCAGCATCTAGGAACTTGTTAAAACAGTGAAGTCTCAGGCCTTACAACAGATCCACTGAATGGGAAGCTACTTGTGGCCCAGCAAGCCATCCAGGCGATTCTTAGGCACACCAAAGTTTGATGACTGCTGGACTAGGAGATATTGGGGTGGGTGGCACTGTGACAAGTACACATGGCCCAGTCTCCTGGGGAAAAATAAATTGGCTTGGATTATATGATCAGGGAAATGGGCCCAGGCAAATTCATCTTGAAAGAGAAGAACAACATGCGCCAAAAACTCTCTGGACTTCTGGTCAGCACATTCTCGTCACCACAAAAGAAAAAAAGATTTTGACATGCAAGAGCCAATGCCAATAGAAGTGCAAAAAGGAGACCACAGTTCAGAATAAAATGTAAATATGAAGTCACAGTCTTTAAATTTGTAAAAGGATCATACTGGGGTTTTTAAGGGACTATAGAAGCTGTCTTTAATGCTTTCACTACTCTCTGGTGTGGTAGAAAGGGCCCCAGATTGGGAACCAGAGGGCTGGAGTTCAAGTCTCAGCTCTGCTGGTCAGTTATTTTATGACCTTGGGCAAGTCAGGACCTCAGTTTCTTCGTTTACAAAATGAGTGGTAATTACATCTTCTCCATTTCACATCCAGTTCTACAAATACTGTTATCCTATGAGACTCTTTGTTCAGTTCAGTTGCTCAGTCGTGTCTGACTCTTTGTGACCCCATGAACTGCAGCACACCAGGCCTCCCTGTCCATTACCGACTCCTGGAGTTCACTCAAACTCACGTCCATCGAGTCAGTGATGCCATCTAGCCATCTCATCCTCTGTCGTCCCCTCTCCTCCTGCCCCCAATCCCTCCCAGCATCAGAGTCTTTTCCAATGAGTCAACTCTTCGCACGAGGTGGCCAAACTACTGGAGTTTCAGCTTTAGCATCATTCCTTCCAAAGAAATCCCAGGGCTGATCTCCTTCAGAATGGACTGGTTGGATCTCCTTGCAGTCCAAGGGACTCTCAAGAGTCTTCTCCAATACCACATTTCAAAAGCATCAATTCTTCGGTGCTCAGCCTTCTTCACAGTCCGGCTCTCACATCCATACATGACCACAGGAAAAACCATAGCCTTGACTAGACGGACCTTGGCAAAGTAATGTCTCTGCTTTTGAATATGCTATCTAGGTTGGTCATGACTTTCCTTTCAAGGAGTAAGCGTCTTTTAATTTCATGGCTGCAGTCACCATCTGCAGTGATTTTGGAGCCCAGAAAAATAAAGTCTGACACTGTTTCCCCATCTATTTTTAATGAAGTGATGGGACCAGATGCCAAGATCTTCGTTTTCTGAATGTTGAGCTTTAAGCCAACTTTTCCACTCTCCTCTTTCACTTTCATCAAGAGGCTTTTTAGTTCCTTTTCACTTTCTGCCATAAGGGTGATGTCATCTGCATATCTGAGGTTATTGATATTTCTCCCAGCATCAGGGTCTTTTCAGATCAGTCAGCTCTTCACATCAGGTGGCCAAAAGTATTGGAGTTTCAGCTTCAACATCAGTCCTTCCAATGAAAACCCAGGACTGATCTTTAGCATGGACTGGTTGGATCTCCTTGAAATGGACCTAAAACTACCCTGACCTCCTCTACCCTTGAGATTTTGAGGTTTTAAATAGGGGATGGAGCCCACCAGGTGGACATCAGGGCATGGACTGGAAAGATTTCCTTTTATAGGAAGTCATGACTTTCAGAAAAGAGCTTTTTTAAAAACCAAGACAAGTAGTATCAGGAAAGTGAAGACCGGAGATGACCTGTGTTGTTAGGCAAGTTCTGGCAAGGACTAGAGGAAAGAGAAAAAGGAACTTGCAGAAAGAAGAAATCCCAGTCCAGGCTTTACAGCTAGAGCTTCAAGTCCTGAGTGAGTAAGTCTGGGTGAAGATGCGTGCGGGTGTGCTTGGTTGCTTCAGTCGTGTCCAACTCTCCTCTGTCCATGTGATTTCCCAGTCAAGAATACTAGAATGGGTTGTCATGCCCTCCTCCAGGGGATCGTCCCGATTCAGGGATCAAACCCACGTCTCCTGCATTGCAGAAGGCTGAAGGAGCAGGAGAGGTGCAACAATGCAAAGTGAAAAAGCACAAAAAATCGAGCATTAACTATTTCAGTCCTAGCAAAGCAAACAGCTCTCTGCTGAGGAACTCAGAACAATTCACATGTGTCCTGAGCCTGGGTTTCTTCCTCTCAAAAAATGCTAAGTCAAGATCAAAAGGAGATGACACAGCTGAAGTTTCTGACACATTTCCTTTCACAAAGCATCCCCTTTCTCTGCTTCCCATCCAAACCCTCCAAAAGTGACTTGTCCAAGGTCACAGTCAGAACCAGGACTCAATGCCAACCTCAGAGCTCAGAGAACTCCTTTCCAACAGTACCAACCTACATTCATCTTACCTTTCTTCCAATTATCCACTTATGTCAAAATATCATCCTTATCTGATCCCTGTTTTGGCTTAGAAACAAAAGTATTCAGATCAGATCAGTCGCTCAGTCGTGTCCGACTCTTTGCGACCCCATGAACTGCAGCACGCCAGGCCTCCCTGTCCATTACCAACTCCCGGAGGTCACTCAGACTCATATTCATCGAGTCAGTGATGCCATCCAGCCATCTCATCCTCTGTCGTCCCCTTCTCCTCCTGCCCCCAATCCCTCCCAGCATCAGAGTCTTCTCCAATGAGTCAACTCTTCGCGGTACCATATAAAACAGTAACACATACATTGGCTTCTCTCAGTACCAACCTGGCTCCCTAAGGAAGAAAATCATACGTCTATCTAATTTTCATCATTGTCCACTGTAGGAAGAAATAAATTTTATTAGTGTTCATTGTTTATGTCAAGGTTTGAGATTACTTTTTTTTTAAGGCTGAATTTTCTCTGAGGAATTTGCCCGGATTAGTAATTCTAAAAAGTTGTTATGCATTTATTTTAATCTCTTGCCCGGAGAATAATTCCTGCATAGATAAAAGCATAAGTGAAAGGCAGCTATTGTGTATGCACAGTAGCATATTTTAAAACCCTGTCCTATTGAGAAAGAGACGATAACAACAAAATGTGCCCTAAGAATCAAGGTCCATACTTTACATTACTGTGAGTTACAACGTTAAATCAATGCATGCTGGGTGAAAACTTTTCTCCTTGTGAATGCACAATTTTATAGGTTTCTTGACTACAGGGCAAAATGCACAGGTACTGTGAGGCTTCTTAAGTCTATAATTCTTTAATAGCTCTTGCTTTTAATGTTTCCCTCCCCATTTGTTCACTAAATGGTTCTTTTTCCATTGCAAGTCAAATATAATTGAAGGAGAAACACTGACTCAGAATTATTTCTTAAAGGGTTAATGACCAATAAACAGCAAAACTAAATTAGGTGAGATGGAGGAGGAGGAGGTGCTGGGATGTACCTTAAAATGTTTTCCATCTGGGGGGAGCTTAATTGACTGTGACTAGTAATCTCTGAACCAAAATCAATATATAATAATGGAAAACAACCCTGACAAGGGAGATGTAATCTTTCTAGTCTCTGTCTTAAGGGGGTCAGGGGGACCTGGGAGAGGTTCCATACAGAGCAACAAAAATAACTTAAGCGCAGAAAAAAAGCAAGAGACCCAAGAGGCTTTATAATGAAGACAGTGATTCAATGCTTCTCTTTCTACCTAGGAAAGGAAATAGCATGGCCCAGAGTTAACATGGCATTTCCGAAACTTGGTGGGAAAAACTGACTAAATTAAAAGAACAGAGAAGTATAAATCTGATGCAAGAAAGAAAGGAATAGCAAGGTAGTAAAAAATATGGAATGAGGTTAAAAGAGAGAGAGAGAGAGCTAGAGATCCCTATTGCAAGAAGAGGTGCTGTCAAGGTTGTCAAACAAGAGAGACGTTCATCTTTAAACCACACACACTTGCCCACCTGCTGAATGGAATCTTCTGAATCAAGACAAACATTTCCACAGATAGCTGTAAATACAGCCTGTCTGTAAAATGATGTCTTGCCAAATCAAACACCTTAAAGGTATTTCTCTTCTTGGAGATAGAAAGGGAATTCTCTATGGAATGTCTAGTGATAACCAAGCCAGAACTGCAGGTGTCTAAGAGCCGAGGAGGCTTCAAGAAGCAGGCTGAGTGCCTTAGCAAAGGCAGCAGTGTTCTATTTGCAGGGCAGCAAGGGTGACTCAGCCACAGAGAATAGACTTATGGACAAAGCAGGGGCAGGAGTTCAGTTCAGCTCAGTTCAGTCGTGTCCAATTCTTTGCGGCCACATGAATCACAGCACGCCAGGCCTCCCTGTCCATCACCAACTCCCAGAGTTCACTCAAAATCATGTCTATAGAGTCGATGATGCCATCCAACCATCTCATCCTCTGTCGTCCCCTTCTCCTCCTGACCCCAATCCTTCCCAGCATCAGAGTCTTTTCCAATGAGTCAACTCTACGAATGAGGTGGCCAAAGTACTGGAGTTTCACCTTTAGCATCAGTCCTTCCAGTGAACACCCAGGATTGATCTCCTTTAGGATAGACTGGTTGGATCTCCTTGCAGTCCAAGGGACTCTCAAGAGTCTTCTCCAACACCACAGTTCAAAAGCATCAATTCTTCGGCACTCAGCTTTCTTCACGGTCCAACTCTCACATCCATACATGACCACTGGAAAAACCATGGCCTTGACTAGACGGATCTTTGTTGGCAAAGTAATGTCTGTGCTTTTGAATATGCTATCTAGGTTGGTCATAACTTTTCTTCCAAGGAGTAAACGTCTTTTAATTTCATGGCTGCAGTCACCATCTGCAGTGATTTTGGAGCCCAGAAAAATAAAGTCTGACACTATTTCCACTGTTTCTCCATCTATTTCCCATGAAGTGATGGGACCAGATGCCATGATCTTTGTTTTCTGAATGTTGAGCTTTAAGCCAACTTTTCCACTCTCCTCTTTCAGTTTCATCAAGAGGCCTTTTAGTTCCTCTTCACTTTCTGCCATAATGCTGGTGTCATCTGCATATCTGAGGTGATTGATATTTCTCCCAGCAATCTTGATTCCAGCTTGTGCTTCTTCCAGCCCTACGTTTCTCATGATATACTCTGCATATAAGTTAAATAAGCAGGGTGACAATATACAGCCTTGATGTACTCCTTTTCCTATCTGGAACCAGTCTGTTCCATGTCCAGTTCTAACTGTTGCTTCCCGACCTGCATACAGGTTTCTCAAGAGGCAGGTAAGGTGATCTGGTATTCCCATCTCTTTAAGAATTTTCCACAGTTTGTTGTGATCCACACAGTCAAAGGTTTTGGCATAGTCAATAAAGCAGAAATAGATGTTTTTCTGGAACTCTCTTGCTTTTTCCATAATCCAGCAGATGTTGGCAATTTGATCTCTGGTTCCTCTGCCTTTTCTAAAACCAGCTTGAACATCAGGAAGTTCACGGTTAACATATTGCTGAAGCCTGGCTTGGAGAATTTTGAGCATTACTTTGCATTGTGTGACTGTGCAATAGTTTGAGCATTCTTCGGCATTGTCTTTCTTTGGGATTGGAATGAAAACTGACCTTTTCCAGTCCTGTAGCTACTGCTGAGTTTTCCAAATCTGCTGGCATATAGAGTGCAGCACTTTCACAGTATCATCTTTCAGGATTTGAAATGGCTCAGCTGGAATTCTATCACCTCCACTAGCATTGTTCATAGTGATGCTTTCTAAGGCCCACTTGACTTCACATTCCAGGATGTCTGGCTCTAGGTCAGTGATCACACCATCGTGATTATATCGGTCATGAAGATCTTTTTTGTATAGTTCTTCTGTGTATTCTTGCCACCTCTTCTTAATATCTTCTGCTTCTGTTAGGTCCATACCATTTCTGTCCTTTATTGAGCCCATCTTTGCATGAAATGTTCCCTTGGTATCTCTAATTTTCTTGAAGAGATCTCTAGTCTTTCCCATTCTGTTGTTTTCCTCTATTTCTTTGCATTGATGGCTGAGGAAGGCTTTCTTATCTCTCCTTGCTATTCTTTGGAACTCTGCATTCAGGTGCTTATATCTTTCCTTTTCTCCTTTGCTTTTCACTTCTCTTCTTTTCACAGATATTTGTAAGGCCTCCTCAGACAGCCATTTTGCTTTTTTGCATTTCTTTTCCATGGGGATGGTCTTGATTACTGTCTCCTGTACAATGTCACTAACCTCCGTCCATAGTTCATCAGGCACTCTATCAGATCGAGTCCCTTAAATCTATTTGTCACTTCCACTGTGTAATCATAAGGGATTTGATTTAGGTCATACCTGAATGGTCTAGTGGTTTTCCCTACTTTCTTCAATTTCAGTCTGAATTTGGCAATAAGGAGTTCATGATCTAAGCCACAGTCAGCTCCCAGTCTTGTTTTTTCTGACTGTATAGAGCTTCTCCATCTTTGGCTACAAAGAATATAATCGATCTGATTTCCATGTTGGCCATCTGGTGATGTCCATCTGTAGAGTCTTCTCTTGTGTTGTTGGAAGAGGGTATTTGCCGTGACCAGTGTGTTCTCTTGGCAAAACTCTATTAGCCTTTGTCCTGCTTCATTCCATATTCCAATGAAGACGTATTCCGATGAATACATCTGACAGAATGTGGTCCACTGGAGAAAGGAATGGCAAAGCACTTCAGTGTTCTTGCCTTGAGAACCCCATGAACAGTATGAAAAGGCAAAATGATAGGCTACTGAATAAGGAACTCCCCAGATCAGTAGGTGCCCAATATGCTACTGGAGATCAGTGGAGAAATAATTCCAGAAAGAATGAAGGGAAAGAGCCAAAGCAAAAACAATACCTAGTTGTGGGTGTGACTGATGATAGAAGCAAGGTCTGATACTGTAAAGAGCAATATTTCATAGGAACCTGGATTGTTAGGTCCATGAATCAAGGCAAATTGGAAGTGGTCAAAGAGGAGATGGCAAGAGTGAACGTCGACATTCTAGGAATCAACAAACTAAAATGGACTGGAATGGGTGAATTTAACTCAGGTGACCATTATATCTACTACTGTGGGCAGGAATCCCTTAGAAGAAATGGAGTAGCCATCATGGTCAACAAAAAAGTCCAAAATGCAGTACCTGGATGCAATCTCAAAAATGACAGAACGATCTCTGTTCGTTTCCAAGGCAAACCATTCAGTATCACTGTAATCCAAGCCTATGCCCCAACCAGTAACGCTCAAGAAGCTGAAGTTGAACGGTTCTATGAAGACCTACAAGACCTTTTAGAACTAACACCCAACAAAGATGTCCTTTTCATTATGCGGGACTAGAATGCAAAAGTAGGAAGTCAAGAAACACCTGGGGTAACAGGCAAATTTGGCTTTGGAATACAGAATGAAGGAGAGCAAAGGGGCAGGAGAGGGTGGGACAAATGAGAGAGTAGCTTTGAAATACAAACACTACCATATGTCAACTAGATAGCCATAGGGGAGTTGCTGTATAACACACGGAGCTCTACTTGGTGCTCTGTGACTACCTAGATGGGTGGGATGCGGTGGGAGGCAGAAGGGAGGTTCAAGAGAGAAAGAACATATACATACATATACATACCTATGGCTGATTCATGTTGATGTATGGCAGAAACCAACACAACATTGTAAAGCAACTATCCTCCAATTAAATTAAAAAGAAAAAAGGCAGCTATGCTGATTTGCAGTCTTCAATGGCCATGTTATCCACCAGGCAGACAAATTCTTAAAGAGACACACACCAACTCATTGTGGGAGGAAGAGGAAGAAATCCCTCAAGGCAGAAATGGAGCATCTGACTTCCTGTTTAGTTAAGACACTTATCTGTAAAGCCCTGAGAACTGAACTGAGATTCAGTTCAGTCGCTCAGTCATGTCCAGCTCTTTGGGACTCCATAGACTGTAGCACACCAGGCTTCCCTGTCCATCACCAACTCCCGGAGCTTACTCAAACTCATGTCCATTCAGTTGGTGATGCCATCCAACCATCTCATCGTCTGTTGCTTTGGCTTTACTCGTCTTACACTTTTTTGGTGTTGTTTAGTTGCTAAGTCATGTCTGACTCATTACTCTCTAGTTAAGAGCTTAAAGAAAAAGAAAATTAACTAAATAATTCAAGAGAAGAGCTGTGTCTGTCAACATTCTTCAAATGCAGACCACTGCTATTGTTTTCCTATGTCCAGTTGAATCTAAGAATCCCACCTATAATTTGGGAGTTTGGGCTTGACATATACACACTACTATATTTAAAATATTAATAGATAACCAACAAGAACTTACTGTATAGCACAGGGAACTCTGTTCAATATTCTGTAATAATCTAAATGGGAAAAGAATTTGAAAAAGAATAGATATATGTACATTATTTGAATCAGTGTGCTGTACACCTGAAACTAATACAACATTGTAAATCAAATATACTGTAATATAAAACAAAAATTTTTTAAAAGAACCCCACCTGTGTGTTCAATGTGTCTGTTCTTCAATCCAAGATGTATTGTGGGAATAAATGAATTTAGCAAGCAGGCCTTGGGAACTGGAACTTAGATAAAGTTATGAGCCCTGGGTCTATGCTTAGTCCTGTTCTTGTCTTTTGTTCTGTCTTTATGCCTATTCTCACATTAAAGGCTCTATCCCTTAATTTCTCCACTGGGGGGGGTGGGAAAAAAAAAAAATATATATATAGTGTAATTCTCTCCCCTGGCTAACTTACAGAGATGTTGCAAGATTATTAGAGCTATTATTCAAGAAAGCTTTTGAGCTCTTGATAAAAAGGTGCTAGATAAATTCAATATTACAGCTATTATTTTCATTATTCACACCTATCCTTTGGCAAAGGTCTACATATAACATGTTATTATTGTCTCCTTAGGTTAATAGCAGCTTTGTCCTTTTTCCCCTCACACTTAACATCCAACACAGTAATGATAGTATGTTTATGTATTTCCAACATTTTCCCTTCCAATTACCATTAGGCTATTTCAGGCCTATATTTTATTCACTAGATGACATACAACAATATTAGTATAACACAGAACTGGCAAATACATTAATCCACTAATGAAAATAAAATTATACTATTTATTTTCTTAATCTCTGATCCATTAGGTAATTTTTGACAGTAGTATGTTGAGAAGGCAATTGCACCCCACTCCAGTACTCTTGTCTGGAAAATCCCATGGGCAGAGGAGCCTGGTAGGCTGCAGTCCATGGGGTCACTAAGAGTCGGACACGACTGAAGTGACTTAGTATGCACAGCAGCACCTTAGCCCTAGCCTAGACCCACTGAGTTCAAAACCATGTTGGGGTTTGGCTGGCCTGATTTAAAAATTTAAAATATAAGTACAAAATATACAAATGAAAGTGCTCTACTTGGGACTCAGGAGCCCACAGGTGTGTCTTAAGCACACCAAAGTTTGAAAGCCACTGACCAAGGAGATACAGATTAGAATTCACAATGAAATATCACTATACACTCTCTAGTTAGTTAAGTCGCTCAGTCGTGTCCGACTCTTTGCGACCCTGTGGACTATAGCTCACCAGGCTCCTCCGTCCATGGGATTCTCCAGGCAAGAATACTGGAGTGGGTTGCTATTTCTTTCTCCAGATACACCCTCTAAAGTAGCTAAAATTAAAAAGGACTAACAACATTAAATGCTGTTGAGGATGCAGAGCAACTGGAATTTTCACACACTGGTTATGGGAGCATAAAATGGTCCAAAAGGCCTTTGTAAAAAGGCCTGACAGTGTTTTATAAAACTAGACAAAAAAAAAAAAAATACACCTATCCTGCTGCTGTTGCTGCTAAGTCGCTTCAGTCGTGTCCGACTCTGTGCGACCGCATAGATGGCAGCCCACCAGGCTTCGCCATCCCTGGGATTCTCCAGGCAAGAACACTGGAATGCTTTGCCATTTCCCTCTCCAATGCATGAAAGTGAAAAGTGAAAGTGAAGTCGCTCAGTCGTGTCCGACTCTAGAGACCCCATGGACTGCAGCCCACCAGGCTCCTCAGTCCATGGGATTCTCCAGGTAAGAGTACTGGAGTGGGTTGCCATTGCCTCCTCCTACCACTTGGCAATTCCACTCAAGTATTAAGCCAAGAGAAATGAAAATTTTCTGTTCACATGAAGACTTGTACAAGAATGTTTACGGCAACTTTACTCATAATAGCCCAAACTGAAAATAGCCCAGGTATTTGTCAATAGCAGAAGGGGGACAAACCAACCATCATGTATTTATTCAAAGGCAATATAAGGTGGTAATCAAAGGGAATGAGATACTGATACAGGCAACAACATGATGAACCTCAAAAACATCCTCAGAGAAAGAAGTCTTATATACAAGTGTATACACTGCATGATTTCATTTATTTGGAGTTCTAGAACAAGAGCTGCTCTATGGTGAAAAAACTGAAACAGTGCTTTCCTCTGTCAGAAAGGAGGTGGGGGTTAAATAACAAGGGGTATGAGAGAACTTTCTGGTGCTAAGCATTTGAGTTAGTAAGATGAAAGCTTGACAAAGTTTGTTGAATAGTATACTTAAGAGTTGCACGTTTTATTTACTGTAAATTTCACCTGAAAAGAAAAAATGCAATGCAATATTCAATTCTACTTTATGATGTATTATGCTGAAATATTAAACAGTATACTGATGTTTGAAACTACTTTGAAATGCATCCCAGAATTTTAGGTGAATAGAAGGTTGGACACACAAACGATAAAACATCACAGTAAAATGTTAACGGTAAGACCTAAACGGTGGCTATATGAGAGTTTAAACTTCTTTTACCTTCTTTATGTTTGGTATTTTTCAAAATTAAATACTGGATGAAAAAAAATCACTGACCTAAGAGAAACACAGTTTTCTGACTGGGGCCTAATTTTGAAGAGGTTTCTACTGTCTCCATCTTCAGGCACTGCTGCTGCTGCTGCTAAGTCGCTTCAGTCATGTTCGACTCTGTGCAACCCCATAGATGGCAGCCCACCAGGCTCCCCTGTCCCTGGGATTCTCCAGGCAAGAACACTGGAGTGGGTTGCCATTTCCTTGTCCAATGCAGGAAAGTGAAAAGTGAAAGTGAAGTCACTCAGTCGTGTCTGACTCTTAGCAACCCCATGGGCTGCAGCCTACCAGGCTCCTCCGTTCCTGGGATTTTCCAGGCAAGAGTACTGGAGTGGGGTGCCATTGCCTTCTCCACTGTCTTCAGGTACCTCTCACCAATACCACCAAGGAGGAAGGAGTCATTCTGATTGCCCTCAGCACCTCAAGAACACGGATGCTCAGACTTACCCTCAATGGGAAGAATTTGTCCTTGCCACAGTTCTCCTTTCAGCCTCTCCTGAACACCAACTTTGAGTCTCCTTTTCCTTATGGCTATAAACTTTCTGCACTTCACTTTGTTTTCTACTGAGAAATACATTTTTTTCTGCTAGTGTAAGTCATGACAGAGAATAGGGTTCTTCAAACACTTAAAACTTCACCTATAGCATGGTGACCAGCCTTCATTTAACACACATCTGAATGGTGCTTGCTTTGGAAAGACAACTAATAGCTCACACTGCAACAGCTCTTAACTCTTGGCTTCTCAGCATCACACTCTTTCATAACTCTCTCAGGGAATGACTTTGGTAAACCAGCCTCTGTACTAGACACACTCTGCTGAACACAGGAAATGAGAGCTTGATTTTTAAGTTCTGTTTGTGATTTTGGACTTCCCTGATGGCTCAGTAGGTAAAGAATCTGTCTGCAATGCGGGAGATGCAGGAGACATAGTTTGATCTCTGAGTTGGGAAGATCTCCTGGAGAAGGGCATGGCAACCCCCTTCAGTATTCTTGCCAGGAAAATCCTATGGATAGAGGAGCCTGTGGGCTAAGGTCCATGGGATAGCAAAGAGTTGGGCACAACTGAAGCGATTGAGCATGCATGTGATTTGCCTTACTTACCTGGTTTTTCTCCTTCAAATCAGGCATAATTAGCAAGCAGTTGGCAGGACGATACTAACAATTATCAGACTGCTATATTTGATTCTGTAATAAACACATTATGGTGATCTACTAAGCAAAAAGGATTCCTGAAATCTTGTAAGAATCACTTCTTCCTGTATGGAGACAGTTAGGTCTGTTGTTTACTTGAGGTCCTAATCTATCACTGTGGGCTAAAAGATTATTCTAGTGGGTGGGACTGCTGAAGGTCAAGTTCATGCTTTTAAATCTTTGGAAGATGTATCACTGGTTTAAGACAGGTCACTTTCATTTTTCTCTTTCATGCATTGGAGAAGGAAATGGCAACCCACTCCAGTGTTCTTGCCTGGAGAATCCCAGGGATGGGGGAGCCTGGTGAGCTTCCGTCTATGGGGTCGCACAGAGTCGGACACGACTGAAGCGACTTAGCAGCAGCAGCAGCAGCAGTACAGAAAAAAGGGTAGTCTTATTTGAAAGCTTTCTCATTTTATGCTTAGATTTGCGAGATTTACACTTTGACTTTTCAACAAATTACAAAAGTAATTTACATACTTAATGTAGAACATGTGGAAAACACAGAAAAGCATAGAATGAAAATAACAATATTCACCTATCATTCCACCTCTGGAGACAAATGTTATTGCCTTTTCGATATATGTTGTTTTTGTTTGCTGTGTTTCAGTTACCTCTATCTGACACCCACTTTTACACATAAGAATTATTAATTATTTGCTTTTATTTTATATATTTCTATGTGATATTATTATATTACTAATGTTATGTTCCTATTCCAGGAAGTGTTCAAGGCAACTTAAGTCTCTAACTACATTCATGATGTTTTTATTTAATATTACTTTTCATAGATAATAAAACTAATAAGAAGCTCTGTAAAATATTCAAATAATTAAAAATATACTTAGTAGGAAAAGCATAGTTCTTACAGTCCCACTCTACAGCAATATCATCATTAGTAGATTGACATATCTTTTCAATTATCCCTTTCTGCTTATTAAAGTAGACAGATATAATTTTTATAAAAAATTAGACTATGCTATACACATTGCTCTATAATTCAATTATTAGTAGACATTTAGATTATTGGGTGTCCCTGGCAGCTCAATCAGTAAAGAATCTGAATGCAGTGCACGAGACCTGGGTTCAATTCCTAGGTCGGAAAGATCCCCTGGAGAAGGAAATGGCAAACCACTCCAGTATTCTTGCCTGGAAAATTCCATGGACAGGGGAGACTGGCGGGCTACAGTCCATGGATTGCAAGAGTCAGACACGACTGAACAACTAAAACCACCAGATTATTTTTTAATTCCTGGCTAAAATATTTAATTATGCAATGGCTATATTTCAACAGAATTAAGTTGCATATAAGTTAGTCTGAGTAGGATATCTGTGTAACAATCAATCTCAACATCTCAGCTATTTAAGTCAAAAGAATTCATTGCCTGTTCACATCATAGCCTCACACAGGTTGGTGATGGGCACTGTTCATTCAGGGCTTCAACCTCCTTCATCGTATGACTCCACTCTTTTGTTGGTCCTTGCCCTCCTCTGCCTTCTGCCTATGGCTGGGGAAATCAAGAGACTATCAAAAAGCTCACATATCCCCTTACAATCACCTAAGCCTGGAGGTGACCTACATCACTTTCATTCATATTCCACTGGATTAACTAGCCACATGGCTCTATCTACTTGCAGTCCAAGCACATACCAGGAGAGAAAAAGAGCGCAAGCACTGGCCGTCCCTAATAGCTCTCATGACATGTTTACTAAACTTATATGTGCATGATTGTATGCTAAGTCACTTCAGTCATGTCTGACTCTTTGAAACCCTACGGTCTGTAGCCCACCAGAGTTCTCTGTTCATGGGATTCTCCAGGCAAGAATACTGGAGTGGATTGCCTTTCCCTCCTCCAGGGGATCTTCCCAACCCCAAAATCAATCCCAAAACTCTATGTCTCTTGCATTGGCAGGCGAGTTCTTTACCACTAGCACCACAGTGGAAGTCCTACTAAACTTGAAAGTGTGAAAGTGTTAGTCACTCAGTCATGTCCAACTATTTGCAAGCCCATGGACAATAGCCCATCAGGCTCCTCTGTCCATGGAATTCTCCAGTCAAGAATACTGGAGTGGATTGCCATTCCCTTTCCAGGGGTTGTAGATCCAGAGATCTAACCCCACTCTCTGGCATTGAAGGCAGACTCTACCATCTGCACCACCAGGGAAGCCTATAAACTTACACCATAGGATAAATTCATAAACATGGAATTGCTGAGTTAAAGGTTCAGTTCAGTTCAGTCACTCTGCTGCTGCTGCTGCTAAGTCACTTCAGTCGTGTCCGACTCTGTTTGACCCCATAGACAGCAGCCACCAGGCTCCCCTGTCCCTGGGATTCTCCAGGCAAGAACACTGGAGTGGGTTGCCATTTCCTTCTCCAGTGCATGAAAGTGAAAAGTGAAAGGGAAGTCACTCAGTCGTGTCTGACTCTTAGCGACCCCATGGACTGCAGCCTACCAGGCTCCTCCATTCATGGGATTTTCCAGGCAAGAGTACTGGAGTGGGGTGCCATTGCCCTCTCGGGTTCAGTCACTCAGCTGTGTCCAACTCTCTGCGACCCCATGAATCTCAGCACGCCAGACCTCCCAGTCCATCACCAACTCCTAGAGTTCATCCAAACTCATGTCCATCGAATTGGTGATGGCATCCAACCATCTCATCCTCTGTTGTCCCCTTCTTCTGCCCTCAACCTTTCCCAGCATCAGGGTCTTTCCAAATGAGTTAGCTCACCGCACCAGGTGGCCAAAGTATTGGAGTTTCAGCTTCAACATCATTCCTTCCAATGAACACTCAGGACTGATCTCCTTTAGGGGGACTGGTTGGATCTCATTGCAGTCCAAGGGACTCTCAAAAGTCTTCTCCAACACCACAGTTCAAAAGCAACAATTCTTTGGCGCTCAGCTTTCTATATAGTCCAACTCTCACATCCACACATGACGACTGGAAAAAACATAGCCTTGACTAGATGGACCTTTGTCAGCCAAGTAATGTCTCTGCTTTTTAATGTGCTGTCTACGTTGGTCATAACTTTCCTTCCAAGGAGTAAGTGTCTTTTAATTTCATGGCTGCAATCACCATCTGCAGTGATTTTGGAGCCCCCCAAAACAAAGTCTGACATTGTTTCCACTGTTTCCCCATCTGTTTTTCATGAAGTGATGGGATCGGATGTCATGATCTTCGTTTTCTGAATGTTGAGCCTTAGGCCAACTTTTTCACTCTCCTCTTTCACTTTCATCAAGAAGCTCTTTAGTTCTTCTTCACTTTCTGTCATAAAGGTGGTGTCATCTGCATATCTGAGGTTATTGATATTTCTCCTGGCAATCTTGATTTCAACTTGTGCTTCTTCCAGCCCAGCACTTCTCATGATGTACTCTGCATATAAGTTAAATAAGCAGGGTGACAATATACAACCCTAACATACTCCTTTTCCTATTTGTAACCAGTCTGTTGCTCCATGTCCAGTTCTAACTGTTGCTTCCTGATGTGCATACAGGTTTCTCAAGAGGCAGATCAGGTGGTCTAGTATTCCCGTCTCTTTCAGAATTTTCCACAGTTTATTGTGATACACACAGTCAAAGGCTTTGGCATAGTCAATAAAGGAGAAATAGATGTTTTTCTGGAACTCTCTTGTTTTTTTCAATGATCCAGCAGATGTTGGCAATTTGATGTTCACTTTACGGGAGTGGCCATGAAGAGATACCCCACGTCCAAGGTAAGAGAAACCCAAGTAAGATGGTAGGTGCTGAGAGAGGGCATCAGATGACAGACAAACTGAAACCACAATCACAGACAGCTAGCCAATCTGATCACATGGACCACAGCCTTGTCTAACTCAATGAAACTAAGCCATGCCGTGTGGGGCCACCCAAAATGGACGAGTCATGGTGGAGAGGTCTGACAGAATGTAACTCCACTAGAGAAGGGAATGGCAAATCACTTCAGTATTGTTGCCTTGAGAAACCCATGAGCAGTATGAAAAGGCAAAAATATAGGACACGGAAAGATGAACTCCCCAGGTTGGTAGGTACCCAATATGCTACTGAAGAAGAGTGGAGAAATAACTCCAGAAAGAATGAAGGGATGGAGCCAAAGCAAAAACAATACCCAGTTGTGGATGTGACTGGTGATAGAAGCTAGGTCCAATGCTGTAAAGAGCAATATTGCATAGGAACCTGGAATGTTAGGTCCATGAATTAAGGCAAATTGGAAGTGCTCATACAGGAGATGGCAAGAGTGAATGTCGACATTCTAGGAATCAGCGAACTAAAATGGACTGGAATGGGTGAATTTAACTCAGATGACCATTATATCTACTACTGTGGGCAGGAATCCCTTAGAAGAAATGGAGTAGCCATCATAGTCACAAAAAGAGTCTGAAATGCAGCGCTTGGGTACAATCTCAAAAACAATAGAATGATCTCTATTTCCAAGGCAAACCATTCAATATCACAGTAATCCAAGTCTATGCCCTGGCCAGTAACACTAAAGAAGCTGAATGGTTCTATGAAGACCTACAAGACCTTCTAGAACACCCAAAAAAGATGTCCTTTTCATTATAGGGGACTAGAATGCAAAAGTAGGAAGTCAAGAAATACCTTAAGTAACAGGCAAATTTGGCCTTGGAGTACGGAATGAAGCAGGGCCAAGGATACTAGAGTTTAACCAAGAGAACGCACTGGTCATAGCAAACACCCTCTTCCAACAATACAACAGAAGACTCTTCATACGGACACCACCAGATGGCCAACATGGAAATCAGATTGATTATATTCTTTGCAGCCAAAGATGGAGAAGTTCTATACAGTCAACAAAAACAAGACCGGGAGCTGACTGTGGCTCAGATCATGAACTCCTTATTGCCAAATTCAGATTTAAATTGTAGAAAGTGGGGAAAACCACTAGACTATTCAGGTATGACCTTAAACAAATCCTTTATGATTACACAGTGGAAGTGACAAATAGATTTAAGGGACTCAATCTGATAGAACGCCTGATGGACTATGGACAGAGGTTTGTGAAATTGTATAGGAGACAGGGATCAAGACCATTCCCAAGAAAAAGAAATGCAAAAAAGCAAAATGGCTGTCTGAGGAGGCCTTACAAATAGCTGTGAAAAGAAGAGAAGTGAAAAGCAAAGGAGAAAAGGAAAGATATAAGCATCTAAATGCAGAGTTCCAAAGAATAGCAAGGAGAGATAAGAAAGCCTTCCTCAGCGGTCAATGCAAAGAAATAGAGGAAAACAACAGAATGGGAAAGACTAGAGATCTCTTCAAGAAAATTAGAGATATCAAGGGAACATTTCATGCAAAGATGGGCTCGATAAAGGACAGAAATGGTATGGACCTAACAGAAGCGGAAGATATTAAGAAGAGGTGACAAGAATATACAGATCAGATCAGATCAGATCAGTCGCTCAGTCGTGTCCGACTCTTTGCGACCCCATGAACTGCAGCACGCCAGGCCTCCCTATCCGTCACCAGCTCTCGGAGGCCACCCAGACTCACATTCATCGAGTCAGTGATGCCATCCAGCCACCTCATCCTCCGTCGTCCCCTTCTCCTCCTGCCCTCAATCCCTCCCAGCATCAGAGTCTTCTCCAATGAGTCAACTCCTCGCATGAGGTGGCCAAAATACTGGAGTTTCAGCTTGAGCATCATTCCCTCCAAAGAAATCCCAGGTCTGATCTCCTTCAGAATGGACCGGTTGGATCTCCTTGCAGTCCAAGGGACTCTCAAGAGTCCTCTCCAACACCACAGTTCAAAAGCATCAATTCTTTGGCGCTCAGCCTTCTTCACAGACCAGCTCTCACATCCATACATGACCACAGGAAAGACCATAGCCTTGACTAGGCGAACCTTTGTTGGCAAAGTGATGTCTCTGCTTTTGAATATGCTATCTAGGTTGGTCATAACCTTCCTTCCA
Organism: Tragelaphus eurycerus; assembly: GCA_935064755.1. Lineage (NCBI taxonomy): Eukaryota > Metazoa > Chordata > Mammalia > Artiodactyla > Bovidae > Tragelaphus > Tragelaphus eurycerus. The sequence goes on from CAKXYN010000038.1 coordinate 13,440,563, forward strand.
AGGAGTAAGCGTCTTTTAATTTCATGGCTGCAGTCACAGAAGGACTATACAAAAAAGATCTTCGCGACCAAGATAATTGCAATGGTATTTATCACGACCAAGATATCACAATGGTGTTTATTAGGTTGATCACTCACCTAGAGCCAGACATCCTGGAATGTGAAGTCAAGTGGGCCTTAGAAAACATCTAAGAAAACTATGAACAAAGCTAGTGGAGGTGATAGAATTCCAGTTGAGCTATTCCAAATCCTGAAAGATGGTGCTGTACTGTGCTGCACTCAATATGCCAGCAAATTTGGAAAACTCAGCAGTGGCCACAGGACTGGAAAAGGTCAGTTTTCATTCCAGTCCCAAAGAAAGGCAATGCCAAAGAATGCTCAAACTACCGCACAATTGCACTCATCTCACACGCTAGTAAAGTAATGCTCAAAATTCTCCAAGCCAGGCTTCAGCAATATGTGAACCGTGAACTTCCAGATGTTCAAGCTGGTTTTAGAAAAGGCAGAGTCAAATGTTATGAACACTTTGATGCCAAACTATTATCTATGAAAATTGAACCACTTATACTCTACCAATAGTGATGTTAAGACTGTCTCATACTGCGCACTTATCAACACAAAGCATTTTCATTTCTTTAAGAATTTGTCAATTTAAAGATGAAAAGTACTATCTTGGAGTTTTCTTTTGCATATACTATTTATCAGAGAGGGCATGTATCTTTTCATAGGTTTTAAGTCATTTACATTTCTTTTGCTAAATGTGTATTTCTATCTGTTGGCATTTTTCAATTGGGTTTTTCATCTTATATGCTGTTTTATAGTAACTATTTAGGAATTATATCAACTTTTGTCATACATCTTACAAATATTTCCACAACAGTTATTAGTTATGTTAACTTTATGTGATCACTTAGCATATTGAATTAATATTGTACATGAAGTCTAAATTGTGAGTTCTCCATTTGTGGTTTCTGACTTCACTGTAATACTTTGAAAGACCTTCCTAAACAAAAGATTATAAAAATACTCACTAGTATTTCCCTCTAGTACTTTTATGATTTTACTTTCTATACTTGAACCTTAGTCAATGACCAATGTGAAAAACTTGGAAAACAAAAACAAAGAGCAACAGAAGAAAGAAAAATAATCACTGGCAACGCATTGCCCAAAGATAATCACTGTATACATCTGGTGTATGTCTCTTGGCCTATTTTTTGCCACTATGCAATACCATCTAGCTAAAATAATGATATCCATATACCGTGTTACATTGTAATATGTTATAGAAAAGGCAACTAGAATAAATATGAGCTATGAAGAGACTTTTTGAAAAATTTGTGCTTTGTTGGGCTTCTTCAAAAATCTAAAGAATACTAACCCCATTGTAGAAATAGACAGAAAAGTAGCTCAGCTAACAATGTGTATGAAAGTGAAGTTATAAGTAGAAAGTTTTGCTATCAGTGATATGAGAAACTGGGAAAAAAATCAAGAACCGTGCATATCACTACTGTTACTGAACAGCTTATCCTCACTAAGAGAATAGCTTTCCGATTATGACTTCAAAAAGTCTTTTTATAAACCATTACACTCTATTTAATATCTATTTTTAAATGAGGCATTATGTAAAAAACATGTAGTTACAGTGTTGAAATTTGTTAGAAAATTATACCTAAAAGTAGTCATATATTCTTTATATTTCTGTAACAGTTATATGTCTTCTATAAGCATCACTGTAAATTTCCATAAGTTTCTGAAGGTAATTTATTTAGCAGACCGTTGCAATGGGATATGTTTCCCTTTCCCAACATTTCCAGGAGTCCCTAAACTACAGAGCATCCTTCACAGATATTTTAATCAATATGATAAACAGAATTTAGTATCTTTACGAAATAATACTGAAGATGCAGATGACCTGCAGCCAAACCTCAGCCTGCAAAACCTAATCCCCTGCCCTCTGAGGGCCATCATTGTCCTGAGTAGAGTCCTAAAGTGATACTGGGGGTGTACTTACCTCTGAAAGCAGCCTTTCAGCTCCCTAGGCCTCAACTGCATTCCTGGATATGAAAAGTCACCAGAAATTCCTTCTCACCCTCCCTAGCCTCAGTTGAAGTTTCATCTTTTCTTTATGGACACTGGTTCCACAGTGACAACTTTGTGATTGCTTTAGCTTCTGGACTGAGAAGCTGCACACAGGTAGACAACTGTTACCACCTGTCTAACCCATCTTCTTCCACCGATGGCTGGAGAAAAGAGAGAAATCACAAACTCTTTCTCTTCTTCTACCTGTGACTTTTCCTGCCTCAGAATCACCTTCCTTGACAACTGGGCCATTCATCCTTATCCATCACATTATGAAATCTGCCATCAATTCATTTTATTTAAAATATTACGTAAACTCGTTTTCAGAGAAATTATGGCTATAACTTTAAAAAAAATTTAAGCTGACAACTATTTTCACTGGTTACTCTAGGAGAGCAACAGAGCTCCTCTTGAAGAGAAAAATTGCTCTTTGGTTTGGGAAAGCATCCAGTGTGCTTTTTTAAGGACTCTAGGAGAGCCCTGCTAGAAAGGGCAAGCCTGAGGAAAAGCCAGATTTCTCCGCATCACAAAGTTTTGGGAATTTTGGAGTGGGTTCCTCCCACCACTACAGGGCTAAGGAGGCTCAGACTTTGAAAGAGGGATTGAAAACAGAAAGCTTTCTTAAGAGTCTAGACAGCAGGTCTCAGAAATGTAGTGAGAGGGTTGCTGATAAGGGACTCCTCCAGGCAGAGATTTCAGGTAACTTTAGTAATAGTGCTACTGCATGCTCAACTTTAAATCGTTCCCTATCTTGTACTAGAATTTCCCTGTATTATGCTTACAAAACAACAAAACATAATGAAACCCTGGTAGTCCCAAAGCAATCATCATGAAGAATAGAGCAATGAGTCCCTATTTTGAAGCTAAAAGCCACTAGAATAACCTGGGTTGGCACGTAGGAGCCACAGCTGAGGGAAGAGAATAAATCAGGAAAAGTCAGAAGCAAGAGTTTGGGGCAGGAAAAACTACTAAGAACTAAGTTTCAACTTCAGAATCTGCAGAGGACTCAGAGAATGTGTTGGGCTTTCCACAATATATAGAATGGTTAGTAAATAAAAGGTTGGCTCAGAAGGATAGAGAAGTTAAGGACTTTGGGGTACATGGAAATTCATTATATGGAACACTATATTTTCACAAAAACAATAGGCTTGAGTATTTACTGATAATGACCCATCCCAGATAAAGGCACAGAAAGTAAGGAGGGGCTTTATCCTTGTAGCTTGTCCCATTATACTATGACAGTGAAGGTAGGAAGCTTTACATATGTAATATAAATGAAAAAAATAAAACAAAGGATGTTTCAGACAACAAGCCATCACATTGTAGCTGCTCCAGTGGTGAGCCCTGAGACAGATGAGGACAGAAACAAATGCCCCCCCATCTAACAGTCAACTGCTACAGCTCCCCCACACACATACTCACACGTGAACCCTGAGGAGATGCAGGATGAGAAAGCACAGGATGCTGACCCCAGATATCTACATCAAAGGAATGATTTTGGTGAGCCTGGACTCTTCATCTGCCCATACATAGAAAAACACTACATTCCTTAACTTGAGATATCTGGCTTTCTTTAATTAACAGTAATCTTTTAAAATGTTCCATCTACCTGGTCTTTGTTGCAAAAGCTTCTCTATATCTTGGTTCCCCACTTGTCTTTTCTGAATTGTCTTTCACAGTTATCTGAGATGCTGTGTTCTGGGCTTAAGGCCTCAGTTTTGTCCACCAAATAAAACATAACTCTCAACTTTCAGGTTGTGCATTTTTTTTCCAGTTATCAATAATGATTAAAAAAAATGCTCAACAGAAAGTTATTATCTAACATTCAGAACTTACATAACGCCCAAGTCTTTATTGAGTTGGGAGCAGAGAGCATAAGGGAAATCTTTGTAACTTCTAAATTTGAGTAAACCTAAAATGGCTCTTAAAATAGTCTATTTAAAAAATAAAGAGGCTGAGCAATCCATGAGACAATATCAAGCAGCCTAGGAAGAGAGTAATTGAGCCCCAGAAAAAGAGAATAATATAGGGACAAAAAAATTTGAAGAAATAATGGCCCCAAACTCCACATACGTCAAGAAAAACATTCACATACTGATACAAGAATTTCAGTGAATCCACATAAAATAAATATAAATAAAATCACCCCAATGCACATCACAGCCAAACTACTGAAAACCAAAGATAAAGAGAAAATCTTAAAAACAGTTACTTTCATATAGAAAAAGAGGCACTTTCTATACCGGGGAACAAAAATAGAAATGATCACTGACTTCTTATCAGAAATAATAGTAGCCAGACGACAATGAAATGACTTCTTGAAAGTGCTGAAAGGAAAAAACTGTCAACCCAGAATTTTATATGCAGCAAAAATAGCCTTTACAAACAAAATAAATAAAAACACTTACTAAAGATTAAAAGCTTAGAAGATTTATTTGAAGCAAGCCTATACTACCTAAAGGATGGCTTTCAGACCAAAGAGAAACCTGGGTTTATAAGAGAAAAGAAGAGCAATAGAAGGAGTAAATAAGAGAACATGGGAAGCTAAAACATGAGGAGATAGACAAACTTCCTCAGAACCATGCTAAAGAAAGAGATAATAATTATGTAATTGCAGTTCCCACAGACATCATTTCATGTTACTTCTACTGAAGGGTTAACTATCTTAATACCTGGCCCTTGTAATCAGGATGATGCTAGAAGGTAGCTTGTGATTTTTAAATAAAGCATTCTTCTCCATTCCAATGCTGTCTGGGAATTTATCATTTAATTTCATTTAACATTGAATATAAAGAATTCAGAGTCTAGTTTCATATTTCCATCTACTTTCCTTTGAAACAGGGGCTCTAATCCAGATTTAAATTGCTGACTGCTTCCACAAAAACTTAGTCAATGAGCTTCATGCATGTAATGGATGTAGAGTTTGACATTATCCATCTCATACAGTTTTGAAAATTCTTCTATAAGCTTGAAATAGTCATAAGATATTTTAACTTAAAAAAGAAAGGTAAGAACTAGTACAGAAACAGGTGTTTCTCTAATGTACACTCAGAGTTGTTACCCCTTTAAATACCTAATTTTGCTGTAAATAGAAAACATAAAATTCATCAAGTTTATCTGTAGAATCTAATAAAAGGTACATTGTAAGAGTCTAATATTTTTATTTAATTTTTGAAAGCACCTACTATTTCTTTTGTTTTCTTTACTCACCCTAGTAATTTCAGAATACTTTTTCTATTCTGGCAAATAGAATGGTAGAAGCCTAAGAATTACTTTACTAAGGATATAACCAGACTTAAACAAAAAAGCTCAAAGCACAGCTTAAGCTCTTTTAATATTAACATAAGCTGATTATTTTCTGAAAAGCATAGAGGTATTCTTCAGCTAAGACAAATCAAAATCAAATGTCATAGATTCAGATAACTAGCAGGCACCTTGACATGGGAGAACATAAAAACTAACAGGAATCTTAGGTTCCTGAGTTTCTGTGGTATTGAGGGTTGGGGAGCAGACTGCATTAGACCTAACAGATTCTGAGCCATGAAAAAATGAGCACCAGAAATGAAAGGGGCACAGATGTCATAAAGAAAGAAGTTAAAATGCAGATTTTATGAGACACTATAAATGCAGTACTTAAAATATAGTTGGAAGACTATGAGAAGATCATTTGAAAACAAGGGACATTAAGCAAATGTTCAGGAATGGGTAGGGGGAGAGTGAGAAAGCTCTTCAGATATTACCATAATTTTCTATAAATTTCTAGTGGCTCTGGTAGTTAGAGTTATTTACATATTTTTATGCTCTAGAAATTAAATGATACCATTTTTTATTTTCCTGTTAATTTAAGAAAAGAACTAATCAAAGATCATTAGAAATTTTTTGAGCTAGACACTGATACAGATTTTTAAAACTCTAATTACTAAAGATCAAAATCAAAATCCTCTATATTTTTAGTTGGCAGAGTAGATGAGCACAATAAACAGCTTTACATTTTCATAGGTTTGTATCTTAACTAAAAAACACTAAAAAAATTGTCTAACCACCTATACTTTTACATGTATTTACACATCCAATTCAACCCTGGAAACCCACTAAAACAAATTCAGATTGCAATCCAGTTACAATGCAAGCCAGGCACAAAAGCCTTCTAATGATCTTTGATTAGTTCTTTATTAAATTCATCAAGGGAGCAAAGAAAATTTAATAATCTTCACCAGTTGTCATTTTTCTGATTAGAGTTTTGATTAGAACTTTCAGCTTTTATTTTTCTCCTTGTTAGCCTTTGCCAGAGCTTTGCTATTGCTTCTAGTTATAGAGGAAGAACAGGCAAAGGGAACATGTTAAATACCCCACACTTGTTCATATTCCCTCAGTGTGCATGTCAGGAGTTTATTGAAAAAGTCAAGAGTTCTCTGATCCTGCCCACCCCACCACCTAGCCAGCCTCTTGACGTGACAAAACACTTTTCTTTTCTTTTTTTCTGAGATCAAAGGCTACATTTAATTCCTCTTTATACCCCCTTGGTACCTAGTACAGTGCCACGAACTCAGCAAGAGCTTGTTTAAACGTTTATTGAATAGTTTCTGAAAAAGAAATCCGTACTAGTGTTTCTCTTCCTAAAATGTTGTTACTATTTTATTTCATAAGAAAGAGACTTAACAGAACTTCTAAAATACAATCAAGGTTTCTCTAACAAGGTGTGTTGTTTCAGTGAAATTACAGCAAAATAGTACATGTTTAATGTTGGCCATTAAAATACCACGTGGTGACAGGTCTTCCCTCTCAGGTTAATAGTCCTTTAACAGTGACCTTCCTGCCTTCGCCAGCTTATTGTCCAAGAATGCATTTTTCTTGCCTTTAAAAATTATCACTCCCTAACAGGGGAAGGCAATGGCACCCCACCCCAGTACTTTTGCCTGGAAAATCCCATGGACGGAGGAGCCTGGTAGGCTCCAGTCCATGGGGTCGCTAAGAGTCGGACACGACTGAGCGGCTTCACTTTCACTTTTCGCTTTCATGCATTGGAGAAGGAAATGGCAACCCACTCCAGTGTTCTTGCCTGGAGAATCCCAGAGACGGGGGAGCCTGGTGAGCTTCCATCTATGGGGTCGCACAGAGTCGGACACGACTGAAGCGACTTAGCAGCAGCAGCAGCAGGAGTGGAAACTGATTTTCCCACCCTGTTAAATTTACAAATAAAAATCATATTGGGGGTTGGCTGTGATATTGTATATTTCATGTGTGAAAGCAATGGGATTATAGGAGCAATCCATAGGTATTTGAGAAATGCCCATTAGATTGTTCAAAATAAAGGACTCTGAGAGGTCACTCAGTCTGGAATAAAAGGAGTGAGGTGAACAATAATGATGTTTACATTTTTCTTCCTCATACAGCATGTGGAGGAATAATGAAATTCAGATTCTATACAGCACATTGCTTCCTAGTATTCACAAATATCACCTCAATTATTTTTCTATCATTGCTGAAAAATAGGAAATGTATAGCTCTTATCATTTCCATTTCCTATTATATCACATCAGGCTATTTTAGTATTCACTACTTGAAAAGAAGGGTAGCTAGGTAGTATCTTTATAATCACACTCCATCACCATCAGACCTCAATGCTGAAAAGAGATAGGAATGAAGGTAAAAAGAAATAAAAATGCGAATATAGGAAATTCCTAACCTACAAAAGAGCTGTGATCCAAAAGTTCATTTATTGGGCTATTTTGTGGAACACATAAATCTACATTTCCATAGAAACACACTATTATAATTGATGGTTAGGTTCCTAGGCTAGCCCATTATAGCCTATTTATTTATATAGTTGAAAATACAAAAACTACAGAAATTACAGTGCCAGAAAAATATTCAGTTGGAAATGTATGGTATTTTAACTACATAGTAGGGTAAATAAACTTTTATAGGATAACCTATTAGCCAAATCTCTCTTCATAGCCTCGACTCAGTACCCAGGACATTGGTAACACTTAACAATTTCATGGAAACCACTCCAAAATCTAGGAAACTCACAGTTACAAACCTTACAAATTCAAAAGCACAGGACCCTCAAAAGGAACTGACTGGCAACCCATTAGATAGACAATTTTTCCCTTTATTTCCCAAAGCCACAATAGACATTGGGCAGCCTGCAAAAAGGCATCTTGGTATCAAAAAATCTTCAATCCAGGATCCCAGGGGAAGCTCTCTTTCTCCTCACTTCAAACATAGTACTAGTTTCTGATTCCAATGGCCTCTTTCCAGCTGATTAAACTCAAGATTATTATAAAAATATACTGAATACATACAACATGACAGGCGCCACTGTACTGAACAGATACTAAAAATATTAATTTTGAGATCTAACAACTTATAATTTAATGCAAAACATATGAAATATATATATATCATAGTATATAAAATAATAGAATTAGGGTTATTTAAAGGGTATCAAAATTAATGTTTACTTCCATCAATTCCAATGAGCAAATGAAAATCTAATTAAAAGAAATTGGTTCAAACAATTGTGAGACTAATTGGAATTCTTGTTCAGAACACTGAACTCAGGATATTCTTTGCTTCTCGCTGCTGAGAAATTGGTCTGAACTCCAACTATCAGGCATTCAGTATGTATTTGAAAACCTTCTAACTGCAAAAAAAGATACATTTTCAAAGTGAGTAAGCATAGATAATATCAGTCCAGGCATCAGAAACTCTCCAGCATTTTGAAGACACAAACATAAAGCTGAGCATCTCAAAAGACACTTCCTATTCCCCAGCATATGCATCATTTCCAGGAACAGTTAACATTCTAGACATTATGGTCTTAGATTTTGCATATTTCTCTTATAGCAGTTAATGCATAATATGATAAATACTTGTTTTAAATCTATTTCATCCACGTGCCTATGAGCTCTCAAAGGACAAGGACTGTGTCTTACTTATTGTTGTGTCTTCAGTGCCTTGCATACTGCCTGGGCCAGAGTAGGAGGTCAATTAACTGAGAAAAAGTGGCACCACTTTCCCAAACTGTAAGTTTCCTGCCAAGAGCGTAGAGCTCCACTAGTTCCAGTGCTCCTGGGCACTTTTCCTCTCCCTCAGAAAGGAGGAGGCTCTGGCTCTTCTGGCTTATATATTTTGTACAGAAACCGGGGAGGACAAACAGGTGCTGGTGCTATTTATTACTCCCTCAAACCCGAGCAGATCTGTAGGTAGAAAGATGGACAGCACAAACAGACCAATTAACCTGCCCCACATTCCTACTTCAGTTCAAACTGTCATTGGATATATAATCACCAACTAGAGAAAGAGAGCAAACACTTCTAAACTTCAAAAAGCTATTCCCGTCAAAGCGAATGCCAGAAATAGACAAAAGAGTTAGTGCGATTTTGATTGTATCTAGATCCATTTGCTCCGTGGTCTCTCACAAAGGAATCTGTGTACTTACACATACATATATCACACACACACACACACACACACACACACACAAAGACAATTTTCGTTAGAGACCTATGACATCATTAATAGTGGTAATACATATTCATAAATTTTTTAGAGTATATCATTTGTGCAATTGGCATAAATAGCCCTTTGAGTGCTTTTCTACATTTATATTGCAATTATATATTTAGGACACATTCAGTTCAGTCGCTCAGTCGTGTCCAACTCTTTGCGACCCCATGAATCGCAGCACGCCAGGCCTCCTTGTCCATCACCAACTCCCGGAGTTCACTGAGACTCACATCCATTGAGTCGGTGATGCCATCCAGCCATCTCATTCTCTGTTGTCCCCTTCTCCTCCTACCCCCAATCCTTCCCAGCATCAGTCTTTTCCAATGAGTCAACTCTTTGCATGAGGTGGCCAAAGTATTGGAGTTTCAGCTTTAGCATCAGTCCTTCCAAAGAAATCCCAGGACTGATCTCCTTTAGAATAGACTGGTTGGATCTCCTTGCAGTCCAAAGGACTCTCAAGAGTCTTCTCCAGCACCACAGTTCAAAAGCATCAATTCTGCTGCGCTCAGCTTTTTAAAAACTCAAAAAACTATATACTTTAAAATACTATGTAAAGTTAAAAAAAAAAAAAAAAACAACAGTATGTTTGACCACCAGCTGAGTTTTAAAATGCAGCATCCCAAATTCAACATGTAAAATTGGAAGATATCTGACTCAAGCAAACAGCAGGTTCAGTCCCTCTGCTACTCATTAGGTATGTGATTTAGCAGACTTCTTTCTTTATGCCTCTATCTCTTAACATGTAAAACAAAGGGTTAAACATAGATTGTCTCTTGGGTTCCTGTTTTACCTTTAAAGTTTTATAATTCTAATATAGTTATGGTAATTGTATTTTCTTTTTTCCTACAGTCCTAAAGTATTCTTAAAACTTTTCTTCTTTCTTTTTTTTAAAAAAATCTCTGACTTTTACCAAACATTTCATTCCACTGGACAGTACTCTTATTATTCCATTTAAGAGTTTTGGAAGGATTCTAGCTTCAATGTATGAGGAGGGGAATAGCAAAGAATTTCCACAGCCATGTAAAAAGTAGAAAAAATTAATATAGTGAAATACCAGAATATTTCAGAATAAATACCAGAATAAATAGATTTAACTGCCAATAATAGGTTTCAGTGGAAGGAAGGCAAGGGCATGATGGCTTATTAAAGAAGAGGAAGAATCATGTTGTATGGGTAAAAACAGAAGAAAAAGGACCAAGAGGTGATTAATCCTACTTTCCAGAACACAGACAACATAGATAAAACTGACCTGACAAAAAGTGGTCTATTCATATAGAGTTCCAAAGAATAGCAAGAAGAGATAAGAAAGCCTTCTTCAGTGATCAATGCAAAGAAATAGAGGAAAACAAGAGAATGGGAAAGACTAGGGATCTCTTCAAGAAAATCAGAGATACCAAAGGAACATTTCATGCAAAGATGGGCTCGATAAAGGACAGAAATGGTATGGACCTAACAGAAGCAGAAGATATTAAGAAGAGGTGGCAAGAATACACAAAAGAACTGTACAGAAAAGATCTTCATGACCCAGATAATCACGATGGTGTGATCACTGACCTAGAGCCAGACATCCTGGAATGTGAAGTCAAGTGGGCCTTAGAAAGCATCACTATGAACAAAGCTAGTGGAGGTGATGGAATTCCAGTGGAGCTATTCCAAATCCTGAAAGATGATGCTGTGAAAGTGCTGCACTCAATATGCCAGCAAATTTGGAAAACTCGGCAGTGGCCACAGGACTGGAAAAGGTCAGTTTTCATTCCAATCCCAAAGAAAGGCAATGCCAAAGAATGTTCAAACTACCACACTATTGCACTCATCTCACATGCTTAGTAAAGTAATGCTCAAAATTCTCCTAGCCAGGCTTCAGCAATATGTGAATCGTGAACTTCCTGATGTTCAAGCTGGTTTTAGAAAAGGCAGAGGAACCAGAGATCAAATTGCCAACATCCGCTGGATCATGGAAAAAGCAAGAAAGTTCCAGAAAAGCATCTATTTCTGCTTTATTGACTATGCCAAAGCCTTTGACCGTGTGGATCACAATGAACTGTGGAAAATTCTGAAAGAGATGGGAATACCAGACCACCTGACCTGCCTCTTGAGAAACCTATATGCAGGTCAGGAAGCAACAGTTAGAACTGGACATGGAACAACAGACTGGTTCCAAATAGGAAAAGGAGTACGTCAAGGCTGTATATTGTCATTCTGTTTATTTAACTTATATGCAGAGTACATCATGAGAAACGTTGGACTGGAGGAAACACAAGCTGGAATCAAGATTGCTGGGAGAAATATCAATAACCTCAGATATGCAGATGACACCACCCTTATGGCAGAAAGTGAAGAGGAACTAAAAAGCCTCTTGATGAAAGTGAAAGAGGAGAGTGAAAAAGTTGGCCTAAGGCTCAACATTCAGAAAACAAAGATGATGGCATCCGATCCCATCACTTCATTAAAAATAGATGGGGAAACAGTGGAAACAATGTCAGACTTTATTTTTGGGGGGCTCCAAAATCACTGCAGATGGTGACTGCAGCCATGAAATTAAAAGACGCTTACTCCTTGGAAGGAAAGTTATGACCAACCTAGATAGCATATTGAAAAGCAGACATTACTTTGCCAACAAAGTTTCATCTAGTCAAGGCTATGGTTTTTCCTGTGGTCATGTATGGATGTGAGAGTTGGACTGTGAAGAAAGCTGAGCACCAAAGAATTGATGCTTTTGAACTGTGGTGTTGGAGAAGACTCTTGAGAGTCCCTTGGACTGCAAGGAGATCCAACCAGTCCATTCTGAAGGAGATCAGCCCTGGGTGTTCATTGGAAGGAATGATTCTGAAGCTGAAACTCCAGTACTTTGGCCACCTCACGCGAAGAGTTGACTCATTGGAAAAGATTCTGATGCTCGGAGGGACTGGTGGCAAGAGGAGAAGGGGACGACAGAGGATGAGATGGCTGGATGGCAACACTGACTCGATGGACGTGAATCTGAGTGAACTCCGGGAGTTGGTGATGGACAGGGAGGCCTGGCGTGCTGCGATTCATGGGGCCACAAAGAGTTGGACATGACTGAGCGACTGATCTGATCTGATCTGATTCATACAGAGAAAATATCCGGATAGAAAATAATAGTTTCTTTCAGCAGTAATAGTTCTGAGCATCATGCAACAACACTATTGGCATGAGCTTTACCTTCAAGCTCCCAGCCTCACTAAAACTTCAAAGTTAAACAATTCACATGCCTGGGAATGTGCAGGCCATCAGCAAGTGAGGTGGGGGCATTTTATTGTGAGAAACCATGACATTTTTTTTAAGGTACATTACAAAATGGCTTCGCAGAAACGGCGTGTAATACTAAGGTTAGTGTATTCTTTGTTGTAGCTCTACAGAACGTTAAGCACTGTATTTTAAAAATCTTAACATTTTAGAGTGCTTAAAATGAGTACTCTTCCCATTTAATTGGAGCCTTTTTTCCCCCTCTGATGGGCAGACTATGAGGTTTTCTAAGTGCTTTCCCTAAGTCGCAGAATCAAAGAGGTTTGATTGGTTCTTTCCTTCACCAGCTTATTTTTATTGTGTCAGATGATGACTTGGCTTTTCATGTAACTCTGAGAGAGAGGGATTTGTTTACACTCCCCTGGGTTGTGGGAGGGGGTTCAGGTCTCTGAGGAAGAGGGCAGCTTTGGTTAACACTGAGAAGCCAGGATTTGGTCCTGAAGTTGTGTAATGGGACTGCATTCCAACCAGGACTGATCACAACTGGTGAAGTCAACCAACTCCAAGCATCTGAGGCAAGAGTTAAAACTGCTTCAGGGTTCTTTGTGAATGAAATTGAATTCTTCCCCCTGCGGTTTCAGAGGCCCAGTTATAATATGCCATTTATAATGACATAATTCATCAGGGCATCTGGAGAGGTTAGGCATCAACATCTTTTCACCAGAGTGTAAAGCAGGCAAGAGAATTAACAAAACGAAGGAAACAGGTCAGCTAGTTTCTTTCATTCTTGGCAATCTATTAGAAAACTACTAAGATTTCAGTATAAAATATATGGGTGAAATAGCAACAGATTAATCATGCTGAAAAGAGGAGGAAAAGTACTGAAATAACTGCACTCAGCATTGCTGGGTTTCAAATGGTCTCTTTTTTACTGAGGCACTTGTTCTCCGTAAAGGTTAACCCTCTCAGCCACAGAACTAATCAGACCTGAAAGTTAGCCCACAAAAGGATCTCAACTGTCTGTCTCAATCCCACATGTCAGTCACTATAAAGTTCAGACAGTGTTTTCCCCAATGACGACACTAACAGGAGAACTGCCATTTTAACTTCTCAGCACAGACAATGAGGTTGACATTTTTGCCTCTGTTACTTCTTCCACTCTTCCGTAAAGGGTGGCAATTTGGCAATCCCTCCACAATTGATCTATAATATTCACTATCATGACAAAATGAATATTAATATAGTTCCTCTTTCTGCCTAATGTATGAATGTGATTATTAAACCAAAGATAAAAGTACACTCCTTACTAACCACAGAGAGATTGGGGGAATAACTATAATGATCAAGGAAGTATCAGCTGAATATAGTAAGTGAAAAAAGCCAGATACAGAACACCATAAATTATGAGCCTACTGACATAAAAACTATGAAAAGGTATTTATTTTCACTGGGAAGAATATGCACCAAACACTCGGACTTGGAAAAGGTACTTCTGGTTTGTCAGAAAAATTTAAATTTTTAACAAACAATATAGTCACTTGCATTGAAACAAAACAACTTACAACATATGGCACTAAAAATTCAGAGACAGCCAAGACTTAATAACTCATACCTGTTTTGCTCTGCTTTAGCAAGACTATGTTTAGTTATTATATTCTCTACAGCATATTTTATTGAAAAGGCATCAAAGACTCAGGCAGTCTTAAGTCAAAGGAAATTTGTGAACATTCTGTTGCTTTACTGTGTCTAGAATATTCTAGGATATCACCCAGCCTCAAATCATACAGATAATAGACTGTGGCTGGATGAATGGATAAACAGATGGATAGACAAAGCAATAACACTAAGACTTTTGAACTTACCATTCATCTTGGCTCACTGACAAGAGAAACAAACATTTGGGGATGGTTGTTCTTTTGAGCAATTTTGATTTTGCAGTAGGTTTAGAACAGCAAGTTTTTAGAGGACCTCTGATTGCCTTTGAGAGAGAATTTACCGTTCTGTTCACTGGTAGCTTTTCAGTATTTGATATGTGGCCTGAATCACAAAACCACTAAACAAATTTCAGGGGTTTTTGAAAGCAGAAAGCCCTGAAAAAATTGTATTTGACTCACCAAATGTGAAATTTCCTCCCGTGGTTTCTTCTACAGCCCTAAATCATGAGTTTCATTATCTTCCTGAAGCAGCTATTCAAAGACTCCATTAGTTCCTAAAAAAAAAAAAAAACAAAAAGAGGAAATAAACAGATTAGGGAACACTCTAAATATTTCATTAACCTCCTCAGCTCAAACCCTGGTTGAGTTAATGGAAAGATAATCAGCAAAATATCTAAAATATTTTAGTTTTTCTTTAAAATAACAGTAGTAGCATTCTTTTTGATCCATCCTTAAATTTGAATACTTTCTTTGAGATTAGAAGAAATTTATGTATTTACTTGCTTATATATTTATTTTAAACTTTATTGTGGTAAATAAATGAGACCTACTTTCTTACACAGACTTTTAAGTGCATAATAAAAGGTTGTCAACTAGAAGCACATGTTGTACACAGTTCTAGAATTTATTCATCTTGCATGACAAATTTTACATCCAAGTTTCTAGAAACTACCATTCTACTCTGTTTCTACTAGTTTGACTATTTTAGATATTATACCTCATAGAAGGGGAATCCGGCAATATTTGTGTTTCTGTGACTGGCTTATTTCACTTAGCATCATATTCTCTAGGTTCATCCAAGTTGTTGCATGTTACAGGATTTTTTTTTTTTTTTTAACTCTCAATCTGTTGCCCTTATGCTGTGCATATGTGCTTAGTTGCTAAGTAGTGTCTGATTGTTTGTGACCCTGTAGACTGTAGTCCACCGGGCTCCTCTGTCCATGGAATTCTCCAGGCAAGAATACCGGAGTCAATGGCCATGCCCTCCCCCAGGGGATCTTCCCCACCCAGAGACGGAACCTGCACCTCTTACATCTCCTACGTTGGCAGGTGGGTCCTTTACCACCAGTGCCACCTGGGACGCCCCACTGCTCTTATGCTGGAGGTAAGTAAATGAGGGCAATGGTAAAAATATAAATAACCACACATACACACACACACACACACACACACACACACGGCCCTTAAGTGACCAGAGAGGTCCTAAAGACAGAAAGACTGCAGGACTTGAGACAAACACATGGCCAGATGCTAATATTGCGGGGAGACAGCCGTGCTTGATGTGGTAGGGAAAGGGTGCAGATATAAAAAAGACCCCACCCTCTGACAACCTCTGAGTGCCACGTATTGTTGTTTTTTCACTGCTCTTCTAATGTCCTTCCATCATAGCCTTATCATAGTCTGGAGAACTGGTTCATCTCCTTCTCACTCCCTCTATTTTCAGCTGAGTTGTTTTTGACTTGGGATCCTAGAGACCATTCCCTCACTGGTGGCGTGACTGTGCATTAGTCGACGAAACACTCTGGCTCCTTGCCTGTAAAACAGGCATATTAGCTTGGATAGACCAAGGTTACTTCCAGCTCTCACATTCGATATTTTCATGCCTTTTGTAGAATTATTATATCCAATGTAAACAGCAAGACTTACCACTGTTTAGTGTCGTATCTCTTATCTTGCTGATAACCTCCTTAATAACTACTGGCAGACCTCAGAGTCCTCAATAAATCCTGTCTCAATGATTTCAGATGTTCTGGAGTATCTAATGATGGTTGACTCCAATCAGGAAAACATGCCACTGGTTTATGGTCACAAGGATGAAAGCATAATATATGTGAGCATCTTATAACACATTGATATTACTGACAAATGTTTACATTAGTTACATCACCATTAAAACTGTAATGGCTGTAAAGGGTTGCTAAACATTATGTAGGCTCAGAATTGTGTGAATTCATGTAAGACAGCTTTAATTAATAAATCCTTAGGGGTTGTCATTCTATGACTGTCAATATATTGCTCCAGTAATAGAGTGAGCTGGTTGGGACTGGCTTTCACATTTTGGTCAAAGGAAGATATGTTACTTGAAGAAATAACTTGCCCTATGCCACTAACTTCATCAGCATTAAATGCTAACACTATGGGAATATCAACATTCTAGTTATTTACACAGTGAAAATATTGTGTGATGTCTCCATGAGCAAAGTAGAACTACTGAGCAATTTAGTGAAAGGGGTTTGTGGACATGGCGTACAGTGGGGGAGTGTATAAGTTGAAGTCACCAGTGTTTTAATTATCTGTCTCCATCTGAAAACTGAGAATCAATAAATCTATAAATGCCTAAGTATGGATACTTATTTTATAAAAATTTCTAATTTAAAACCTTTTACTGGAAAATGTTCTAATTTAGCATGATGAAAAGAATGACTCGTTTTTAAAGTGCACTTGAATAGGCAAATTCCATTTATAAAAAAATAACACATGAATGAAAGCCTAGTTCAGGATGGCAACTTGAAAATTGTTTAAAATCTTTTCTACCAAAGAACACTAAAAGTCATTCATAACTACTTATATTTCTTTTTTTCAAACGAATGCTTTAACCTTAGTGTTTTTTAAGCTCCTTTTTTAAGCTCCTGCTTTGACATCTTCACAGATAAAATCTCTACTTCCATGACAGATATTTAGTAAAAGCACAATTCACCTCACTGGTCTTATTCTATCTATATGGTGTCTGAATCTTTAGAATATAGGTGGAAACTGTGCATAGTAAGTTGTTCCTGTCTATGGTTACCCTAATATTTCAGGGTTCAATTAACCATAGTTTAAATTAATCAGAACATCTAGGAAATGAACACTGGTGAGACGGAATGAGACAGAAGATTTGATTGTGTTATACATGAAATTCAGCTATTCAGTAAAATTCTCCAATTGTGGTAATTCCACTGTCCTGATTACAATTATTTCATCTATGTGGTGCATATATATTTTAATCTTCTCCTGACATTGTCTGTTGTTATAAATGAATCGGTCTTCCCAGCTATTCACAAATAAATTTGCATTATTGAGGTCATGTCTGGCTATAAGGCTTGGTTTCATAATTTAAACAATACTTAATCTTAACTCCTGGAATTATTTTTGCATTAGATGGTAATTGATTGGAAATCCCTGACAAATAATAAAGATATCATTTTCTGTTAATGAGCTTGACAAAGAAGGATTCATATCCTTTTATTTTTAAAAGAAACATTTTTGACCTTTAATACATTGCTAAAACTCCTTTGCATCATTGAACAGTCACAATAGAATGTTAAGCTTTATACTTTTTAGTCAAAATCCTCTCAAGGTGTGGACAAAATTCCTCTAAAATCAGGACCCAAATAGATTTTCAGCCCATGTGGCCTCAACCTCTGGAAGTTAGTCCACTTCTATTAGATCTGTTACATCCAGATTTTCCTTTCTTCCTCCCCTCTCTCCCTTCTTTGCTTTTTTGTTTGCTTCCCCCCTCTTCCATTTTCTTCCTTCCTTCCTTTATCACTTAATTTGTTTGTTCTTCCTTCCTGTGTGTGTGTGTCAGTCGCTCAGTTGTGTCCAACTCTTTGCGACCCCATGGACTGTAGCCCACGAGGCTCCTTTGTGCATGGGATTCTCCAGGCAAGAATACTGGAGTGGGTTGCCATTTCCTTCTCCATGTCTTTCTCTAATTGATTGATTGATTCTTCCACTTTCCACTGTTCAGGCTGAATTTCATCAGGAAAAAGGGAAAAAGAAGTTGAAAATTATAAGCTGAGTAGAAAAGCAGGAAAGATGTGGGGGGTTAGTGACATATTATTTAGTATCCCCATTTAACTTCTCCCCACCTATGCTTATTTTTTAATTTGTATTGCATTCAATTTGTACAACAAACCTGGACATGCACTCTTGCTCTGAAACCAGTCTTGAGTGAGTCTTGTTCAAACCAGGTTTGAACCTGGTTTCATTTTTAAGTTGTCATCTATTTATGTAAAGACCAGACCACCTGATCTGCCTCTTAAGAAATCTGTATGCAGGTCAGGAAGCAACAGTTAGAACTGGTCATGGACCAACAAACTGGTTCCAAATAGGAAAAGGAGTACGTCAAGGCTGCATATTGTCACCATGTTTATTTAACTTATATGCAGAGTACATCATGAGAAATGCTGGACTGGAAGAAACACAAGTTGGAATCAAGATTGCCGGGAGAAATATCAATAACCTCAGATATGCAGATGACACCACTCTTATGGCAGAAAGTGAAGAGGGGCTAAAAAGCCTCTTGATGAAAGTGAAAGTGGAGAGTGAAAAGGTTGGCTTAAAGCTCAACATTCAGAAAACGAAGATCATGGCATCTGGTCCCATCACTACATGGGAAATAGATGGGGAAACAGTGGAAACAGTGTCAGACTTTGTTTTTCTGGGCTCCAAAATCACTGCAGATGGTGACTGCAGCCATGAAATTAAAAGACGCTTACTCCTTGGAAGGAAAGTTATGACCAACCTAGATAGCATATTCAAAAGCAGAGACATTACTTTACCAACAAAGGTTCGCCTAGTCAAGGCGAACACAAAAGACCACAGAAGTCTTCCCTGTGGTCATGTATGGATGTGAGAGCTGGACTGTGAAGAAGGCTGAGCGCCGAAGAATTGATGCTTTTGAACTGTGGTGTTGGAGAAGACTCTTGAGAGTCCCTTGGACTGCAAGAAGATCCAATCAGTCCATTCTGAAGGAGATCAATCCTGGAATTTCTTTGGAAGGAATGATGCTAAAGCTGAAACTCCAGTATTTTGGCCACCTCATGCGAAGAGTTGACTCATTGGAGAAGACTCTGATGCTGGGAGGGATTGAGGGCAGGAGGAGAAGGGGACGACAGAGGATGAGATGGCTGGATGGCATCACTGACTCGATGGATGCGAGTCTGAGTGACCTCCGGGAGCTGGTGATGGACAGGGAGGCCTGGCGTGCTGCGGTTCATGGGGTCGCAAAGAGTCAGACACGACTGAGCGACTGATCTGATCTGATCTGATTGAAATTTACTTCTAAAAGAAAAAGTCTGCCATTGTTTCCACTTTATTGCAATTTTGAAAAACTTAAAAACATTTCTATTAGAGAACATACATGTCTTGAATCAAAACCTAGAAGTTCCCAGTACCAATCCAAATTCCATCACTGAGTAACTCATACATGATTTTAGAAACTACTTAACTTCTTCATTAGTTTGTTTTTTTTTTTTTTTTTGCCTAAAGCAGGGACAGTGATAACATCTTAACCAAAAAAGTACAAGGTGATCTGTCGTGTACTGACCACCTAGGAACACAAAATGCTTTCACCAACAATTTGGTCGTAAATTCAAACTTAACAACCAAATCCTAACTGACACTGCCACCATTCTGTTCATCGAGTCTAGGGATTATTTTGTGAAATTGTATGGGACACTGAGAAAGAGGAATAGATTTTCAATCAAGCAAATTTAGCAGTAAGACTTGGCACACTCAACTGTGCAATGAATTAATATTTGGACTTCTATTATTAATACATTCTTTATTCATGTGACATCTAAGGATGATGGTCTATTAATATTGCTTCTTACGCTGCAAATGACTGTTATTTAAAGGCTAATGTTATATAAAAAAAATAATGTATGTGTTAAAGAGTCACTCATGAACTCCTGGGGAGTTGGGTAGCTACTTACACACCTAAAGTAGCTCATATAACATCACCTAATTAGGTTTTCTTGATAAAAAGAAGTTTTTACTGTGTAACCTCAGAAATGTTCTTAAGGCCTCTTAATTCTATATCAGTATATTTTTTCTTGATTCACAAGGAGTGTACATATAGATAAGGAGGGAAAATATTTCTTATATAATTACCTTGGTACTCCAATAATACAATTCTTTTGTTTTTGAACTCCAGACTCTTTAGTGATGATGCACTTATACCTCTCAGCCAATTAATCTTCATTTCCTGTAGTTCTATAGTTCTTGCAAGAATATGTGCCTTTTTTCTGAGGGGGTAATTTATGCCATGAAAATTAACCTTAAGGGGGATAAAGCACCAGTAAAGAGCATGATGCTCATTAAGTTTCTGGATTCTCATTTATATGATATTAAAAAAAACCTTATTTGTAAATGCAAAGGGCCAGGAAGTGAAAGAATTTGTTAAGGTAAAATTATTCCATTTGCTAACTCACTTTTTATTCAATTAGAGTCAACTATCAAATGATAACCACGAAAAACACTGAAAATGGACATCTTAGGTAACAGCTTGAACTGTTTACAAGACATCCCTATCTGGTTGTACCAAAGAGAATCCAACCCAACATGTTTCAAACTGAAACTCTTTATAGTTTGAACTCCTGTTATTCCTCTTGAACTCTTGTTTCCCACCCTACTTCAGTTCAAGGCCATTTCACATGTCACAAGGCTATTACTAATGCCTTCTGATCCTCCAGTCTTAGCACTGCCCAACCCATCCTGCACAGCTTCTTCAGTAATAGTTATAATATTTTCTGACAACAAAAGGAATTTGGTTCATTAGAGTAAATTTGTAAAATGCACCACCACCAACAACAAAAATCTCACAAAAATGAAAACCCTACCATGCATCAATACTTACTGTTAACATTTTGGTGTGTACTTTTCCAGTGTATCTGTGCTTATGTGTGTGCAGTTTTGGAGAACACTTTACATATTATTATATAATTGGTTTTTTTAAAGGAAATTTCATACTGAAGAATGACACACATACAAAGTCTAATTTAACAGCTTGATCAATTTTTACAAAGTGAATACAGGTGTTTTTTCTGCCTAGATCAGGACGTAGATTACTCACTCACTAGAAGCCCTTCTCTTGTCCTCTCCCTCTCACTACCTCTGGTAACCACTATATTATTTTTGTACACATACTTCAGTTTATATCTGTGGAATCATACAGTATGTTTTCTTTCTTTCCTATTTTCTTTCACTTAACATTATAGGAGTCATTTGTTCATCTTCATAATAGAGTAGTTCATGTACACATATAAGAAAATGTATTTATACATTCTACTTTTATTGGAATCTAGGTGTTTCTGTTGTCAGCTATTACAAATAATCCTGCTATGAATATTCTTGCCTGTGTCTTTGGTGTACACCAAAACACATTTTGATGCATTTATGTTGGGTATGGAGTTAGGAGTGGATTTACTAGGTCAAAGAGTGCATATGTTAGCTTTAGTAGCGTTTGCCAAACAATGTCCCAAGGTGGTTGTACAAATAAACTCCTATTAAAAGCTTATGAGTTTCCATTGCTCAACATCACTGTCAACATTGTAGGCTTTAGTTGTTTTTAATTTCTAAATTTGCCATTTTAATGGGCATGCAGAGTTTGCTTATTGTGTTTTTAAATTTGTGATTCTCAAATGACTAATGTTGTTTTCATAGACTCAATGGCTCTTTGGATATCCTCTTGGGATGTGCCTGGTCAAGACTTTAGGCCATTTTTGTAAATTGAATGTTCTTTTTCCTATTGATTTGTAAGAGTTCTTCTCACATTCTGAATTTGAGTCTTTGATGTAGGATTTCTATATGCATATGCATACTGAACATTAATCCTTATTTGTACTGCAATATCTTCCTACTTTGTGGTTGTATTTCTACTTACTTAATGATGTATTGATGTACAGAAGTTTTTAATTTTAATGAAGTCCAATTTATCCATCTTTTACTTTATATCTAGTGCTCTTTCTGTTTAAGAATATTTGTCAATCTGAAGTCATGAAGATATATTTGTATTTGATTATTATAGTCCTGTTATTTTGTTTTTCATATTTAGGTCTAAAATCCCTGTGGAATATGTATCTTAACTCCAACATGTTAAGAGATTTGAAGTCACTCCTTCCTTACCAGAAGAAAAACTCTGAACAAACTAAAAATCAATAATTCTTCTTAGATTCATCAGAAAATTGAGGTCCCACAGCAAACCACTACCTCAAAAACTGGAGTCAGGCAAACAGAGAGAATAACCACTTGCCAGGAGCTACGGTTTTTCTGGTAGTCATGTACAGATGTGAGATTCGGATCACAAAGAAGGCTGAGTGCCAAAGAATTGATGCTTTCAAATTGTGCTGGAGAAGACTCTTGAAAGTCCCTTGGACAGCAAGGAGATCAAACTAGTCAATCCTAAAGGAAATCAACCCTGAATATTCATTGGAAGGACTGATGCTGAAGCTGAAGCTCAAAATACTTTGGCCACCTGATACGAAGAGCTGATTCACTGGAAAAGGCCCTGATGCTGGAAAAGACTGAAAGCAAAAGGAGAAGGGAACGACAGAGGATGAGACGGTTATGCAGCATCCCTGACTCAATGATCATGAACTTGGGCAAACTCTAGGAGACCATGAACAACAGGAAAGCCTGGCGTGCTGCAGTCCATGGGGTTGCAGAATTGGACACAACTTAGTGATTGAACAATAGGAGAAGTTACGTCTGGAGCCAGCACCCATAGGTATACTTATAGTATAATTTATGAATTGCTGGAGACTCTCTGTTAACTGACTTTGAATTAAAAATGCCAGGGGGCCCAGTTTCAGAGAGAACCCACACTTTCATGAGTTTTACTTCCAAGAGACCCATCAGGTTGTCATGGTGAAGATCTGAGAAAACGCCCCTTTTGCCTCCAACAGGAAGAGGAGGAAAAGTAATCATTTTGAAATATACACAGGGAAAAATTACCCCTTTTGTGATATGTCTATGGCATTATATTCTTCTTTCTATTCTCTGTAAAAAAAAAAAAAAAAAAGGCCAGCTCTCAAGGGAAACTACTTTATAAAAACTTTATCTGACCCAGGAAAAGGACAAACAATTAGCCAATGGCAGCCTGTTCTAGTCTTTCAGTAATAGAATAGAGGGGAAAAAAGCTTAAGAAATTCTGAAAGTCACAGCTCTGGCACTTTCACCATTCAAAAAAATTAAAAGGCCATCTAATCATAAGATAATAGAACATTTTCCCTTCCCAACATCTTACTACCCATCGACGGAGCTTCAGGATAATAACAGAATTACAACTGAGAGAGCTGCAAGACACTGACAATTTAAGAAGTTTCTAGGAAAATCCGAACATGCCAGAGGTGCAAAAACAAAGATACTAGAATAACTTGAAGTTTCTGATACCTACAGCTAAACACAGTAAACACATCCCACCTTCTAGCCAAATAAACAATATCTCACACTTAAAGGTCTATTTATCTCAGTTTGTATTTCCCAATACATTATGTCTGTATTTGTCTGGAGAGACAAATCAAGCTCCATAACCAGATTCAGATATGACATGATTTTAGAATTATCAAGCCAGGAATTTAAAATAACTACAATCAGGATGCTAAGAGCTCTAATAGGAAAAATGGACAATATGAAAAACTTATAGGTTAATGTAAGCAGAGAGATGGAAACTCTAAGAAAAAACAAAAGAAAATTCTAGAAACCACCATTTCTAGAAACACTGTGAAATAAATACTTCATCCAACAACAAAACAACATTCTTCTTAAGCTCACGTGGAATAGTCACCAAGACAGACTACATTCTTTGCCATCAAATACATCTGTACATATTTAAAAAGATTAGAAATCATAGAAAGTATGTTCTCAGTCTTGAATTAAAACAGAAATCAGTAATAGATAACTGGGAAAAAACTCATATTTGGGGGTTAGATAACATACTTCTAAATAAAGTATTTAAAATACTGGAAATTCATAATTGCCAAGAATACTGGAGTGGGTTGCCATTTCCCTCTCCAGAATAGGTTTATATGTATTTTTAAAAATTGAATCAACAAATGCTTTCAAAACAGAAAGCACCTGGCCAAAATAGCTTCACTGGTGAATTGTTCCACATTTTAAGGAAGAAATGATAGTGATTCACCACTATTATCTTCCAGAAATAAGAAGCAGGGGGAACACTTTCTAACTCATTCTACTAGGCCAGCATTACCCAAATACCAAAACCAGACATTGGGCTTCCTGGGTAGCTCAGTGGTAAAGAATCCATATGCGATGAGGGAGCTACAGGAGACATAAATTTGATTCCTGGGTCAGGAAGATCCCCTGGAGAAGGAAATGGCAACCCACTCCAGTATTCTTGTCTGAAGAATCCCATGGACAGGGGAGCCTGCAGTCCATAGGGCTGCAAAGAGTCAGACATGACTGAAGTGACTTAGCACACACACACAAAGACATAGATATTACAAGAGAGGAAAATTAGAGGAGCAAAAGCAACCCAATGGAGAAAGGATAGTCTTTTCAATAAATGGTGATAGAACCACTGGACATCCAGATGCAAAAAATAATCATCATCATCTAAACACAGTCCTACACTTTTCACAAAATGTAACTAAAATTTGATCATACATCTAACTGTAAAATACAAAACTATAAAACTTCTAGAAGACCACATAGGAGAAAATCTAGGTGGCCTTGAACTTGACAATAAGCTTTTAGATACAACTCAAAAGCATAATTCATGAAGGAAATATTTGAACTTTGTTAAAATCAGAATTTTATGCTCTGTGAATTTTCTGCTCTATGACATTGTTAAGAGAATGAAAATATTAGCCACAAATTGGGAAAAAAATATTTTCCAAGCACTTATTTGATAAAGGACTTGTATGCAGAATGTACTAAGAACTCTTAAAATTCAACAACAAAAAATCCTAACAACTCAAAGAACAAAAAATATGAACAGACACCTTACCAAAGATATATAGATGGCAAGTAAACACGAAAAGATGTTCAATGTCATATGTCATTGCTGCTGCTGCTGCTAAGTCGCTTCAGTCGTATCCAACTCTGTGCGACCCCATAAACAGCAGCCCACCAGGCTCCCCCATCCCTGGGATTCTCCAGGCAAGAACAGTGGAGTGGGTTGCCATTTCCTTCTCCAATGCATGAAAGTGAAAAGTGAAAGGGAAGTCACCCAGTCGTGTCTGACTCTTAGTGACCCCATGGACTGCAGCCCACCAGGCTCCACCATCCATGGGATTTTCAAGGCAAGAATACCAGAGTGGGGTGCCATTGCCTTCTCCAGTCATTAGGAAGATGCAAATTCAAACAACGAGATATCATTACACACCTGTTATATGGCCAAAATCCAAAACAATAACACCAAATGCTGAATATGAAGAAACAGAGACTCTCAATCATTCCTGCAGGGAATGCAAAATGGTACAGCCATTTTGGAAGACACTTTGGTAGTTTTGTTTACAAAGCTAAAGATAGACTTGGAGGTTCCCTGGTGGCTCAGATAGTAAAGAATCTACCTGCAGTTCAGCAGACCTGGGTTTGATCCCTGGGTCAGGAAGATCCCCTGGAGAAGCAAATGGCTACCCACTCCAGTATTCTTGCTTGGAGAATCCCATGGACAGAGAAGCCTGGCGGGCTACAGTCCATGGGGTCACACAGAGTCAGACATGACTGAGCAACTAACACACACACAAAGATAGACATATCATACAAATACCAATGTGTTCCTAGGTACTTACCCTAAGGAGTTGAAAACTTATGTTCACACAAATGTTTATAGCAGCTTTATTCATAATTGCCCAAAACTGAAGCTGGAAACAACCAAGACGTCCCTCGATTGATAAATGCATAAAACAAAGCACATCCATGCAGTGGAATTTTATTCAGCACTAAAAATAAATGAATTATCAAACAATAAAAAGGCAAGGAAGAACCTCAAATGAATATTGCTAGATAAAAGAAGCCAGTCTTAAAGGTTACACACTCATTTCAACTATATGACATTCTGGAAAAGGCAAATCTACAGAGATGAAAAAAAAAAAGAACAGTGGTTGCCATGGATTTATTGAGTGGGACGGAAGAGATGGACAGTGAAGCACAGAGGAACTTCAGAGCAGTGAAACTATTCTGTATGATACTGTAAAGGTGGATACAGGACATTACATTATCTGTCACATTGTTGAAACCATAGAATTGCACAGTACAAAGAGAATTCTAATGTAAACTAGGGACTTTGGTTGATAATAATGTATCAATGATGGTTTATCAATTGTAAAAAACTATCATACTAATGCAAGATGCTAACACTAGGGGAAACTGAGCAGGGATGATAGGGTATTACAAGCACTCTATACAATCTGCTCAATTTTTCTGTAAACTTAAAGCCGCTCTAAAATATAAATTTTATTAAACATTTGTCCACATAGAATTGTGTATATCATGTTAGATTTACTAAGCACTACAGTAGGGGACATTTATAATGAAACAAGTGACAGGTGTCACATATACACGAAACTCTTTCTGTACTCCTCCAGTTCCAGCTGTCTATTTTACTTACTCTTTTTCTATAATGTTTTTGGAGATACTGGCATTAAAGTAATGCAGAATACATAAAATAATAGGGAGTATTCTCTCTCATTCTATTCTCTGTAATATTTTTATAAAAGTTTTGGGTTTTTTTTTTTTTTTTCATAAATAATTGGAACAATTAGCCCTCTGGGCCTGTGGGTTCTTTGTTGAAAAGCTTTTAATTATAATTAAATTTCCTTAAAAGTATTTCTTAAAAGGCCTTCTTAAGAGTATCTCTGGAGAACATTATGGAGATTCCTTAAAAAAAAAAAAAAAAAAAACCTAGGCATAAAACTACCATATGACCCAGAAATCCCACTACTGGGCATATATCCTAAGGATACCACAATTCAAAAAGATGCATGTACCCCAATGTTCATTGCAGCACTATTTACAATAGCCAGGACAGAAAAGCAACCTAGATGTTCACTGGCAGATGGATGGATAAAGAAGGCGTGGTACACATATACAATAGATATTAATCAACCATAAAAGGAATGAAACTGAGTCAGTTTTAGTGAAGTGGGTGAACCTAGAACCTGTTATACAGGGTGAAATAGGTCAGAAAAAGAAAAAGAAATATCACATCAATGCATATATATGAAATCTAGGGGAATGGGCAGGGCACGAATAGAGACACAGATGCAGAGAACAGATTTGTGGACACAGCTGTGGAAGGAGAGAGTGGGATGAATTGAGAGTAGCATGGACACTTATACACCACTGTGGGTAAGACAGATGGCTAGTGGTAAGCTTCTGAATAACACAGGGTGCTCAGCCTGGTGCTCTGTGCTAACCTAGCTGGGAAAGACGGAGGGTGTGAGGGCAGCTCAAGAGGGAGGAGGTATATGTATACTTTGGAAATAACCCAAAGCACGTTAAATGTGGAATATCCATAATATAACACTACTGAGCAATTAAAAAAAAATACTGATACATGAAACAAAATGGATGAGCTCCAAAAAATGCTGTCAGAACAAACCCAACATAAAATGGAATATACTGCTTATTTGCATTTACTAAAAATTCTAATACAGACAAATTAATCTATAACAACAGAAAGCAGAACAGGGGTTATTTGTGACTTGGAGATGAGAATGACTCATATTATTGTATGGCAGAAATCAACACAATATTGTAAAGCAATTAACTTCCAATTAAAAATAAATTGAAAAATAAAAGCATATTGTTTAATCAATTAAAAGTGTTTCTTAAAATACTTTAAGATTTTTTTATGTCATCTTCAGTATGTTCTACAGAAATTTATCCATTCATATCTATTTTTCATAATTAATGGCAGAATTATATAATTAAATAATTGACATAATTACTAACATTTTCCTATTAATGTCATTTTATAGCCTTATTGAGACAATTTCCATTTGATGAAATGCCCACCACTTAAGACTAGGGAATTTGGGGGGAATTTTGGAAATTTCAGGGAATTTTGACAAATGTATAGACTCATAAAACTGCCACTAAATCAAGAAACAGAAAATGTTTATTATCAAAAATAGTTTATCTCCTTTTACAGTCAATCATTCTCAACCCTCATCCTCACCTCCAGGTCACAAATAACCACTGTTTTGCTTTCTATTATTATAGATTAACTTTGTCTGTATTAGAATTTTCTAGAAATTTCAATTATGCAGAAATTAAAAGACACTTACTCCTTGGAAGGAAAGTTGTGACCAACCTAGACAGCATATTAAAAAGCAGAGACATTACTTTGCCAACAAACGTCTGTCTAGTCAAGGCTATGGTTTTTCCAGTAGTCATGTATGGATGTGAGAGTTGAACTATAAGGAAAGCTGAGCGCTGAAGAATTCATGCTTTTGAACTGTGGTGTTGGAGAAGACTCTTGAGAGTCCCTTGGACTGCAAGAAGATCCAACCAGTCCATCCTAAAGCAGATCAGTCCTGGGTATTCCTTGGAAGGACTGATGTTGAAGCTGAAACTCCAATACTTTGGCCACCTGATGCGAAGAGCTGACTCATTTGAAAAGACCCTGATGCTGGCAAAGATTGAAGGTGGGAGGAGAAGGGAATGACAGAGGATGAGATTGTTGGATGGTATCACTGACTCAATGGACATGAGTTTGGGTAAACTCCAGGAGTTGGTGATGGACAGGAAGGCCTGGTCTGTTGCAGTCTATGGGGTCACAAAGAGTTGGACACAACTGAGTGACTGACCTGAACTGACTGATATTCCATTTTATGTTGGATTTGTTCTTTCAGCAGGTTTTTGGAGCTCATCCATGTTGTTTCATGCATCAGTAGTTTGTTGGGGTTTTGTTTTGTTTTTATTTTTTGCTCTGCACTCTTATACTATGGATATTCCACATATAACTTGCTTTAGTTACTCCCAGATTTTAGTTATTATGGTATTATAATAAAGATACTATGATCATTCACATACAAGATTTTGTATGAAAATATTTTCATTTACCCCTTTGGGTAAATATCTGTAAGTGGGCTTGCTGGGTTGTACAGTAAGCGAATGTTTTAATTTTATACTGAATTGTCAACATATTTTTCAAAGTGATTATACAATTTTACATTCTCAAGAGCAAAGTATGAGTTTCATATTCTCACCAAGGCTTGATTATGCCAATCCTTTGGATTTTAGCCAGGTGGGCTGCCGTCTCTGGGGTTGCACAGAGTCGGACACGACTGAAGCGACTTAGCAGCAGCAGCAGCAGTGGGTGTGTAGTGTTAGCTCACTGTGGTTTTAATTTGTATATCTTTAATGACTAGTGATTTCTTTCATCTTTCCATGAGTTTATTGGTCAATCACATATCTTCCTTTGCAAACTGTCTAAAATTTTGCCTAATTTTTAATTGTTTTTTAACTCTTATTGTGTTACATAGTTCTTATATGAGGCTTTTGTCAGTTATATGAATAGCAAATAATCCAACAGTCCATGGCTTGCCTTTTCATTTTCTTATCAATAAAAAGTAAAAGTTTTGAAAATTTTATGAAATCAAATTTATCAATTGTTTTCTTTTATCCATTTTGTGTTATATTAAGAAATCTTTGGCTATGCTAAGGACATGAAGCTAGTCTCCTGTTTTCTTCCAGAAGCTTCATAGTTTCAGATCTGATGTGTAGGTCCATTTTGAGTTAATATTCCCTCCTCCTTGATACATTCTGCCCCGAAGATTCTGGCTGCCTTTAACTGCAAACTTTAATCCCAGTCTCCAGGGTGGAACTCTCTGTATGCTAGAGCCTGAAAAACTTCTCCACTCAGAAGGTGGGGGTGGCCATGGAGCTCACCTTATTTTCCTTCACTCAAGGATCACAGTCATGTGCTAGACATAGTTCAATATCTAAACATAGCCATTTCATCAATTACAGCTGCTTCATCAATTATATCCAAATTGCTAATGGCAGGTGGTTGAGTCCATCATCATTTATTCCCTGTGGCTGAATTCCTGATATCGGAGAAGGCAATGGCACCCCACTCCAGTATGGGAAATCCCATGGATCGAGGAGCCTGGTAGGCTGCAGTCCATAGGGTAGCTAAGAGTCAGACACGACCGAGCGACTTCCCTTTCACTTTTCCCTTTCATGCACTGGAGAAGGAAATGGCAACCCACTCCAGTGTTCTTGCCTGGAGAATCCCAGGGACAGGAGCCTGGTGGGCTGCCATCTATGGGGTCACACAGAGTCGGACATGACTGACGTGACTTAGCAGCAGCAGCAGCACACATTCTAAAGACATTTAAAACATATCTTTTTTTAATTTCTCATATTAGTAATTTATGCCTTTTCTCTTTTGCTCGTGATAGTTTTTGCTAAGGGTTTATCAATTTTATTAGTCTTTTCAAAGAACCAACTTCTGGTTTTATTGATTTTCTCTGAACTGTTTCATTACTAACTGTTCCAGTCTTTATTTCCTTTCTTCTCTTTTCTAGGTTTAATTTGCTGTTTCTTTCCTAGCTTCTTGAGGTGGGTACACAAGGTCATGGATTTTTAGCTTTTCTTCTTTTCTAATATAAACGAGGGAGACCATAAAATTTCCTTGAAATGTAACCTACGCTTCTTTGGATAAGTTTTAAAATGTGATGTTTTCAGTATAATTCAGTTAAAATATTTTTTCACTTCTACTATGATTTATTCTTTGACCCATGGAATCTTCTACTTTATACTTCTCATTTCTGAATTAATTCCACTATAGTCAGAGAACATGCTTTGTATTACTGTAACCCTTAAAAGGTGTTGAGATTTGTTTTACGGCAAGCTCATGGTCAATTTTGCTAAGTGTTCTATGTCATTTGGGAAGATATATTCTATAGATGCTGAGAGCAATGTTCTATAGATGCCAATTAAGCCAAGTTTGTAATTGTTGTATCCAAATTTTCTTTTTCTTGTTGGTCATTTTTCCTATCAGTGTGTTAAAAATATTTGTTCACAATTGTAGATTTTCTTATTATTCTTTTCAGTTCTGTCAACGTGCACTTTATGCATTTTGAGGTTGTGCTATAAATTTTATACAGGTTTAGAAACACTGTTGACCCTTTAAACTTAAACTGTGTGGGTCCACTTAAATGCAGATTTTTTTTTTTTTCAGTAAATATGTACCACAGTAGAACATGATTCATGGTTGGTTCAAGCGATAGATGCAGAACCAGATTTTCAACTGCACAAGGGCCCAGGTGCTCCTAATCCCCATGCTGTTCAAGGGTACATATTTCTGATTAACACTTTTCTCAGTTGGGAATGCTTCTCCTTTGTCTTTCACCAACTGGCAGGTGAGCTGGTGGCTGGTCTCAGTTACATGACTATTGCTTGTCAGGCTATTGGCCAGATACTGGCTGTTTGCTGGCTGGGGCTCCTCAACACGGCCTCTCATCCTTCAGTACATGGCTGTCTAAGAGTTTCCATGAACCAAAGCTCAAGCACCTTTCAAGCCACTGCTTAGTCATGTTTACCAGTGTCCAACTGGCCAAATGAAGTCATATGGACAACCAAGCTTCAAGATAAAGTAGATGCCACCTTCTGTTGGAGGAACTACAAGGTCACATTGCAAAGGGGCATATATACAGAAATGGGAAGAATCTGTGCCATTTTTGTAATCTACCACCACTCCTAAGTCCAAACAACAGGATGAAACTGTCTCTACTCTCTAACTTCACTTCTTCTTCATTTCTCTCCCTCCCTCCCTCTCATCTTTCCAACAGCAAATGTATTAGCCTTCTATTTTAGAAAGAAGTAGAATAGATAGGTTACTGAATTTCTGTATCTCGTTTCATAAAAACTACTGGAAACAATTTAGGAAATTGTCCTTCCAAAAAAGATGCTTTGTGTTCAGATATAGTGATTTCAAGAAGTCACATTTGTCAAAAGCCAGCATGCTATGCTATGCTAAGTCACTTCAGTCGTGTCCGACTCTGTGCGACCCCAGAGACGGCAGCCCACCAGGGTCCCCCGTCCCTGGGATTCTCCAAGCAACAATACCGGAGTGGGTTGCCATTTCCTTCTCCAATGCATGAAAGTGAAAAGGGAAAATGAAGTCACTCAGTCGTGTCCGACTCTTAGCAACCCCATGGACTGCAGCCTACCAGGCTCCTCCATCCATGGGATTTTCCAGGCAAGAGTACTGGAGTTGGGTGCCATTGCCTTCTCCGCAAAAGCCAGCATACTTGCCACTTTATATTTTGTACATTTTTTGAGAAGAAGGATATAGACTAGCAAGATATACTCAACAGTAGGAAAATTGGAAAATTAAGTCGCTATTTTTGATCATATCTACCTTTATAACATAATGAAGTCTGTATTTAACACTTGTTAATGCTGAAAAAGCAAGAGAGTTCCAGAAAAACATCTATTTCTGCTTTATTGACTATGCCAAAGCCTTTGACTGTGTGGATCACAATAAACTGTGGAAAATTCTGAAAGAGATGGGAATACCAGACCACCTGATCTGCCTTTTGAGAAATTTGTATGCAGGTCAGGAAGCAACAGTTAGAACTGGACATGGAACAACAGACTGGTTCCAAATAGGAAACGGAGTACGTCAAGGCTGTATATTGTCACCCTGTTTATTTAACTTATATGCAGAGTACATCATGAGAAACGCTGGACTAGAAGAAACACAAGCTGGAGTCAAGATTGCCGGGAGAGACGGTGGAGGAATAGGACAGGGAGAACACTTTCTCCTCCACAAATTCATCAAAAGAACATTTAAACGTCGAGTAAATTCCATAAAACAACTTCTGAATGCCGGCAGAGGACATCAGGCACCCAGAAAAGCAACCCATTGCCTTCTAAAGGAGTGCGACTGAACAAGTGAGCCTAAAAAAAAAAAAAAGGGGGGGGGGGTGTCCACCACCGCCCCCTTTGTATCAAGGCAGAAATCAGACACTGAAGAGACCAGCAAACAGAAGAAGCTATAACAGAGGGAACCGCCGTGGAAGCGACAGGCAATAAACTAAAACCCTGTGGTTAGTACCAACTACATAGGAAGGGGCCTATAGATCTTGAGAAATATAAGCCGGAACAAGGAACTAGCCGAAAATGAACTGAACCCACAATACCCATAACAATATCAGAGAAAGTCCTATGTATATTTTTACTATTTTTACGATCATTCTTTCTTTTTTTTTTTAATTAAAAAAATTTTTTTAAATCCTCTATTACTCTTTTAATTTTCACTTTTATAACCTACTATTACTTTGTAAAAAAAAAAAAAAAAAGACTTCATATATATATATTTTTTATAATTTTGCGAGCCTTTTTTTCTTTTTTTTTCTTTTCTTTAACATTGTATTTTTGAAATTCCAAACTCTACTCTAGATCTTTAATTTATGCTTTCTGGTATTTGTTATCAATTTGTCCCTATATCTTCTTTATAATTTTTGTGACTTTGTTTTGGGCTTTGTTTTCTTTTTTTTTTCTTTTTCTATCTTTCTTTTTCTTCTTCTTTTCTTTAACATTATATTTTTGAAATTCCAAACTCTACTCTAGATTTTTAACTTTTTCTTTTTGGTACTTGTTATCAATTTTGTACCTAAATTTTATTTATAACTTTTGCGACTCTTTTTTTTTTCTTTTTCTTTTTCTTTTTTTTTTTTTCTCTCTTTCTTTTCCTTCTTCTTTTCTTTAACATTGTATTTTTGAAACTCCAAACTCTACTCTAGATTTTTAACTTTTGATTTTAGATATTTGTTACCAATTTTGTACCTTTAAGAACCCAATCTTCAGTACCCACTTTTTACTAGGGAGCGAGATTACTGGCTTGACTGGTCTCTCCACCTCTGGACTCTCCTTTTTCTCCACCAGTTCGCCTGTGTATCCTCCCTAACCCCTCTCTACTCTATCCAACTCTGTGAATTTCCGTGTGTTCCAAACGAAGGAAAACACTTAGGGAACTGATTACTGACTGGATCTGTCTCTCTCCTTTTCATTCCCTCCTTTTATCCTCCTGACCACCTCTGTCTCCTTCCTCCCTCTTCTCTTCTCTGTATAACTCCATGAACATCTCTGAGTGGTCCAGTTGTGGAGTGCACATAAGGAAGTGATTACCGGTTAGCCCGCTCTCTCCTCTATTGATTCCACCACATCTCATTCGGGTCAACTCTAACTCCCTCCTCCCTCTTCTCTTCCCCATGTAACACTGTAAAACTCACGGGGTGACCCTCACAGTGGAGAAACGTATCATTTTTAACCTAGATGTTTTATCAATGGTGCCATATAGAAGAAGTTTTGAGACTACTGTAAAAATAAGACCGATAACTGGAAGCAGGAGGCTTAAGTCCAAACCCTGACTCCAGGGAACATTAATTGACAGGAGCTCATCAAATGCCTCCATACCTACACTGAAACCAAGCACCACACAAGGGCCAACAAGTTCCACGGCAAGACATACCAAGCAAATTCTCCAGCAACACAAGAACACAGCCCTGAGCTCCAATATACAGGCTACCCAAAGTCACCCCAAAACCATAGACATCTCATAACTCATTACTGGACACTTCATTGCACTCCAGAGAAAAGAAATCCAGGTACATCCACCAGAACACCGACACAAGCTTCCCTAACCAAGAAACCTTGACAAGCCACCTGTACAAACCCACACACAGTGAGGAAATGCCACAATAAAGAGAACTCCACAAACTGCCAGAATATAGTAAGGACACCCCAAACTCAGCAATTTAAACAAGATGAAGAGACAGAAGAATACCCAGCAGGTAAAGGAACAGGATAAATGCCCACCAAACCAAACAAAAGAGGAAGAAATAGCGAACCTACCTGATAAAGAATTCCGAATAATGATAGTGAAATTAATCCAAAATCTGGAAATCAAAATGGAATCACAGATAAATAGCCTGGAGAAAAGCATTGAGAAGATACAAGAAAGATTTAACAAGGACCTAGAAGAAATAAAAAAGAGTCAATATATAATGAATAATGCAATAAATGAGATCAAAAACACTCTGGAGGCAACAAATAGTAGAATAACAGAGGTAGAAGATAGAATTAGTGAATTAGAAGATAGAATGGTAGAAATAAATGAATCAGAGGAGAAAAAAGAAAAATGAATTAAAAGAAATGAGGACAATCTCAGAGACCTCCAGGACAATATTAAACATTACAACATTCGAATCATAGGAGTCCCAAAGGAGAAGACAAAAAGAAAGACCATGAGAAAATACTAGAGGAGATAATAGTTGAAAACTTCCCTAAAATGGGGAAGGAAATAATCACTCAAGTCTAAGAAACCCAGAGAGTCCCAAACAGGATAAACCCAAAGCGAAACACCCCAAGACACATATTAATCAAATTAACAAAGATCAAACACAAAGAACAAATATTAAAAGCAGCAAGGGAAAAACAACAAATAACACACAAGGGAATTCCCATAAGGATAATAGCTGATCTTTCAACAGAAACTCTCCAAGCCAGGAGGGAATGGCAAGACATACTTACAGTGATGAAAGAAAATAACCTACACCCCAGATTATTGTACCCAGCAAGGATCTCATTTAAATATGAAGGAGAAATCAAAACCTTTACAGACAAGCAAAAGCTGAGAGAATTCAGCACCACCAAACCAGCTCTCCAACAAATACTAAAGGACATTCTCTAGACAGGAAACACAAAAAGGGTGTATAAATTCGAACCTAAAACAATAAAGTAAATGGCAACGGGACCATGCTGCTGCTGCTAAGTCGCGTCAGTCATGTCCGACTCTGTGCGACCCCATAGACGGCAGCCAACCAGGCTCCCCCGTCCCTGGGATTCTCCAGGCAAGAACACTGGAGTGGGTTGCCATTTCCTTCTCCAATGCATGAAAGTGAAAAGTGAAAGTGAAGTCGCTCAGTTGTGTCCAACTCTTAGCGACCCCATGGACTGCAGCCCACCAAGCTCCTCGTCCATGGGATTCTCCAGGCAAGAGTACTGGAGTGGGGTGCCATTGCCTTCTCCGCAACGGGACCATACTTATCAATAATTACCTTAAATGTAAATGGGTTGAATACCCCAACCAAAAGACAGAGACTGGCTGAATGGATACAAAAACAAGACCCCTCCATATGTTGTCTACAAGAGACCCACCTCAAAACAGGCGACACATACAGACTGAAAGTGAAGGGCTGGAAAAAGATTTTCCATGCAAATAGGGACCAAAAGACAGCAGGAGTAGCAATACTCATATCAGATAAAATAGACTTTAAAACGAAGCCTGTGAAAAGAGACAAAGAAGGTCACTACATAATGATCAAAGGATCAATCCAAGAAGAAGATATAACAATTATAAATATATATGCACCCAACATAGGAGCACCGCAATATGTAAGACAAATACTAACAAGTACGAAAGGAGAAATTAACAATAACACAATAATAGTGGGAGACTTTAATACCCTACTCACGCCAATGGCTAGATCAACTAAACAGAAAATTAACAAAGAAATACAAACTTTAAACGATACAATAGACCAGTTAGACCTAATTGATATCTATAGGACATTTCATCCCAAAACAATGAATTTCACCTTTTTCTCAAGCGCATGCGGAACCTTCTCCAGGATAGGTCACATCCTGGGCCATAAATCTAGCCTTGGTAATTTCAGAAAAATTGAAATCATTCCAAGCATCTTTTCTGACCACAATGCAGTAAGATTAGATCTCAATAACAGGAGAAAAACTATTAAAAATTCCAACATATGGAGGCTGAACAACGCACTGCTGACTAACAAACAAATCACAGAAGAAATCAAAAAAGAAATCAAAATCTGCATAGAAATGAATGAAAATGAAAACACAACAACCCAAAACCTGTGGGACACTGTAAAAGCAGTCCTAAGGGGAAAGTTCATAGCAATACAGGCATACCTTAAGAAACAAGAAAAAAGCCAAATAAATAACCTAACTCTACACCTAAAGCAACTAGAAAAGGAAGAAATGAAGCACCCCAAGGTTACTAGAAGGAAAGAAATCTTAAAAATTAGGGCAGAAATAAATGCAAAAGAAACAAAAGAGACCATAGCAAAAATCAACAAAGCCAAAAGCTGGTTCTTTGAAAGGGTAAATAAAATTGACAAACCATTAGCCAGACTCATCAAGAAACAAAGGGAGAAAAATCAAATCAATAAAATTAGAAATGAAAATGGAGAGATCACAACAGACAACACAGAAATACAAAGGATCATAAGAGACTAC
This sequence comes from Tragelaphus eurycerus, assembly GCA_935064755.1. Classification (NCBI taxonomy): domain Eukaryota; kingdom Metazoa; phylum Chordata; class Mammalia; order Artiodactyla; family Bovidae; genus Tragelaphus; species Tragelaphus eurycerus. The sequence continues at coordinate 13,478,313 of CAKXYN010000038.1, forward strand.
TATCAGCAATTATATGGCAATAAAATGGACAACGTGGAAAAAATGGACAAATTCTTAGAAAAGTACAACTTTCCAAAACTGGATCAGGAAGAAATAGAAAATCTTAACAGACCCATCACAAGCAAGGAAATTGAAACTGTAATCAGCAATCTTCCAACAAACAAAAGCCCAGGTCCAGATGGCTCACAGCTGAATTCTACCAAAAATTTAGAAAAGAGCTAACACCTATCCTACTCAAACTGTTCCAGAAAATTGCAGAGGAAGGTAAACTTCGAAACTCATTCTATGAGGCCACCATCACCCTAATACCAAAACCTGACAAAGATGCCACAAAAAAAGAAAACTACAGGCCAATATCACTGATGAACATGGATGCAAAAATCCTTAACAAAATTCTAGCAATCAGAATCCAACAACACATTAAAAAGATCATACACCATGACCAAGTGGGCTTTATCCCAGGAATGCAAGGATTCTTCAATATCTGCAAATCAATCAATGTAATACACCACATTAACAAATTGAAAAATAAAAACCATATGATTATATCAATAGAGGCAGAGAAAGCCTTTGACAAAGTTCAACATCCATTTATGATAAAAACTCTCCAGAAAGCAGGAATAGAAGGAACATACCTCAACATAATAAAAGCTATATATGACAGACCCACAGCAAACATTATCCTCAATGGTGAAAAATTGAAAGCATTTCCTCTAAAGTCAGGAACAAGACAAAGGTGCCCACTTTCACCATTACTATTCAACATAGTTTTGGAAGTTTTGGCCACAGCAATCAAAGCAGAAAAAGAAATAAAAGGAATCCAAATTGGAAAAGAAGAAGTAAAACTCTCACTGTTTGCAGATGACATGATCCTCTACATAGAAAACCCTAAAGACTCCACCAGAAAATTACTAGAACTAATCAATGAATATGGTAAAGTTGCAGGATATAAAATCAACACACAGAAATCCCTTGCATCCCTGTACAATAATGAGAAAATAGAAAGAGAAATTAAGGAAACAATTCCATTCACCATTGCAATGAAAAGAATAAAATACTTAGGAATATATCTTCTTAAAGAAACTAAAGACCTATATATAGAAAACTATAAAATACTGGTGAAAGAAATCAAAGAGGACACTAATAGATGGAGAAATATACCATGTTCATGGATTGGCAGAATCAATATAGTGAAAATGAGTATACTACCCAAAGCAACCTATAGATTCAATGCAATCCCCATCAAGCTACCAACGGTATTCTTCACAGAGCTACAACAAATAATTTCTCAATTTATATGGAAATACAAAAAACCTAGAATAGCCAAAGCTATCTTGAGAAAGAAGAATGGAACTGGAGGAATCAACCTGTCTGACTTCAGGCTCTACTACAAAGCCACAGTCATCAAGACAGTATGGTACTGGCACAAAGACAGAAATATAGATCAATGGAACAAAATAGAAAGCCCAGAGATAAATCCACGCACGTATGGACACCTTATCTTTGACAAAGGAGGCAAGAATATACAATGGATTAAAGACGATCTCTTTAACAAGTGGTGCTGGGAAAACTGGTCAAACACTTGTAAAAGAATGAAACTAGAGCACTTTCTAACACCATACACAAAAATAAACTCAAAATGGATTAAAGATCTAAATGTAAGACCAGAAACCATAAAACTCCTAGAGGAAAACATAGGCAAAACACTCTCTGACATACATCACAGCAGGATCCTCTATGACCCACCTCCCAGAATATTGGAAATAAAAGCAAAAATAAACAAATGGGACCTAATCAAACTTAAAAAGCTTCTGCACAACAAAGGAAACTATAAGCAAGGTGAAAAGACAGCCTTCAGAATGGGAGAAAATAATAGCAAATGAAGCAACTGACAAACAACTAATCTCAAAAATATACAAGCAACTTCTACAGCTCAATTCCAGAAAAATAAATGACCCAATCAAAAAATGGGCCAAAGAACTAAATAGACATTTCTCCAAAGAAGACATACAGATGGCTAACAAACACATGAAAAGATGCTCAACATCACTCATTATCAGAGAAATGCAAATCAAAACCACTATGAGGTACCATTTCACGCCAGTCAGAATGGCTGCAATCCAAAAGTCTACAAGCAATAAATGCTGGAGAGGGTGTGGAGAAAAGGGAACTCTCTTACACTGTGGGTGGGAATGCAAACTAGTTCAGCCACTATGGAGAACATTATGGAGATTCCTCAAAAAACAGGGAATAGAACTGCCTTTTGATCCAGCAATCCCACTGCTGGACATACACACTGAGAAAACCAGAATTGAAAGAGACACGTGTACCCCAGTGTTCATCGCAGCACTGTTTATAATAGCCAGGACATAGAAGCAACCTAGATGTCCATCAGCAGATGAATGGATAAGAAAGCAGTGGTACATATACACAATGGAGTATTACTCAGCCATTAAAAAGAATACATTTGAATCAGTTCTAATGAGGTGGATGGAACTGGAGCCTATTATACAGAGTGAAGTAAGCCAGAAAGAAAAACACAAATACAGTATACTAACACATATATATGGAATATAGAAAGATGGTAACAATAACCCTGTATGTGAGACAGCAAGAGACACTGACGTATAGAACAGTCTTTTGGACTCTGGGAGAGGGAGAGGGTGGGATGATTTGGGAGAATGGCATTGAAATATGTACAATATCATATTTGAAACAAGTCACCAGTCCAGGTTCGATGCCTGATACTGGATGCCCGGGGCTGGTGCACTGGGACGACCCAGAGGGATGGTATGGGGAGGGATGAGGGAGGAGGGTTCAGTGTGGGGAACACATGTATACCTGTGGCGGATTCATTTTGATGTATGGCAAAACCAATACAATATTGTAAAGGTAAAAAAAAAAAAAAAAGATTGCCGGGAGAAATATCAATAACCTCAAATATGCAGATGACACACCCTTATGGCAGAAAATGAAGAGGAACTAAAAAGCCTCTTGATGAAAGTGAAAGTGGAGAGTCAAAAAGTTGGCTTAAAGCTTAACATTCAGAAAATGAAGATCATGGCAACCGGTCCCATCACTTCATGGGAAATAGATGGGGAAAGAGCAGAAACAGTGTCAGACTTTATTTTTCTGGGCTCCAAAATCACTACAGATGGTGACTGCAGCCATAAAATTAAAAGACGCTTACTCCTTGGAGGGAAAGTTATGACCAACCTAGATGGCATATTCAAAAGCAGAGACATCACTTTGCTAACAAAGATTTGCCTTGTCAAGGCTATGGTTTTTCCTGTGGTCATGTATGGATGTGAGAGTAGGACTCTGAAGAAGGCCGAGCGCCGAAGAATTGATGCTTTTGAACTGTGGTGTTGGAGAAGACTCTTGAGAGTCCCTTGGACTGCAAGGAGATTCAACCAGTCCATTCTGAAGGAGATCAGCCCTGGGATTTCTCTGGAAGGAATGATGCTAAAGCTGAAACTCCAGTATTTTGGCCACCTCACGCGAAGAGTTGACTCTTTGGAGAAGACTCTGATGCTGGGAGGGATTGGGGGCAGGAGGAGAAGGGGACGACAGAGGATGAGATGGCTGGATGACATCACTGACTCAATGGACGTGAGTCTGGGTGAATTCCAGGAGTTGGTGATGGACAGGGAGGCCTGGCGTGCTGCGATTCATGGGGTTGCAAAGAGTCAGACACGACTGAGCGACTGAACTGAACTGAATGCTGAAAAATATTTCCAAGCATTATAATATAAATTATCATTTTAAAGGAGATAAAAGTCATCCACTTACTAATTGAAACATTACTATGGTATTCTTACTTTATGTCACATATCTCCTCATGGACTGGGCAGGGCAGATCAGCCCTGGAAGTAAAATACTCATGAAAAAGTGAATGACAGTGTTAGTCACTCAGTCATGTCCTACTCATTGCAACCCCATAGGCGGTAGCCCACCAGGTTCCTCTGTTCACAGAATTCTCCAGGCATGAATACTGGAGTGGATAGCCAGTCCCTTCTCCAGGGGATCTTCCCAACCCAGGGATAGAAACTAGGTCTCCTGCATTGCAAGCAGATTCTTTACCATGTGAGCCACCAGGGAAGTACAGATTTAAAATAAAATTTTTAAAAAACTCTCTAGGGGCTAAAAGTTAATTTTTTTTAAATAACTCTAAGAGGTTTAAAATATAAGACGTTGCCCAAATATTTTGTCAAATACTTAAAAGACATTTGGAAAGACAGCACCGTTTTTACATAACATTTCATAAAAAGCAGAACTGAGAATGGAATTCCTTGGGGTTAAGCAGATATTGAAGCATAATTATACTGTCACATACAAGCCTTTAAACAGATCCTGTCTCCTTTCCATTAAAAAAACTTTTTCTAGTTTTTCACCTATTAGATCTCTAAATCTCAGTTTTTCTAATGGTTCTTCTGCCATTAACCACTTCTCTACTCTCCATGCCAAATATCCTTTATCACATTTCTGTACTAACCACTTCAAAATTCTGCTTGAAGAAGAACTTCATAAAATTTTGTTTAAAGGCTTCATATTCTCTAAAGTGATTCAATAGGAGATTACCCTTGTCCAAGAGCTGGAGCTGGAATCTGTTGATCTAAAATCCAAGGCCACTGGCTAATTTCTGCCCTGAGCTCCATGTTCATAGGGCCAATAAACACTCACCCTCTCCACATGGATGCCTAATAAATAGACATCTAAACTGTAACATATTAAGACACAAGTATTAATTTCCGTGTCTCCCTTCCACACGTGCTCTTTCTGCATCTTCACCATAAGATTACACATGAGCCTTACAGTTGCTCCATGTCAGAAACCTAGGATTCATCTTTGACTTCTCTTTTTCTCACATCCTGTACCCAATCCAACTGCAAACCCCTGGGGCTCCAATTTTACACTACATCCAAAATATAACCAAGTTGCATTATGTTTACTGCTATCACTGAGATCTAAGCCACCATCATCCTTTAAGTGCATTATCGTGAGAGCCTCCAGACCTACCCTTACTTCCATCATCACTCACCTCCCTTTCCAGTGCACCCACAAGCTGTTCTTTACCCAGCAACATAATCACCATGTCACTCTTCAAAACTTTCCAGTGATTTCTCATCTTGCTTAGAGTAAAATCCAAAATTCTTACATAACCTACAAGACCTTTCATAATATGCCCCTTGATATCACTATGACCTCATATCCTATCGCCCTCCCTTATATTTGATTTGCTTCAGCCATACCGGCCTCCTTCACGTACATAATACATGATAAACAGGCACCTTATTCTGAGTCTTTGTACTTGTCTCCTCTGTCTGCAGTGCTCACACCCCAGATATCCATGTGGCTTACACCCTCACCTTGTCATTTTTCTGCTCAAATGTCATCTTCTTTATGAAGCCATCATTTTCTACACTTCATATGAAATAACACTATCTGTTATTTTCAACTCCTGTTATTCTGCTTTACTTTTCTCTACAACACTTACCAAGGAAAAGAAAACACTTTATGTTAATCTCCTGTCTTCCTCTTCCAGAATGAAAGTTCCTCAAGAGCAAAAACTTTAAACTTTTAATGTCATATTTCTAGCACAAGAAGAAAGCCTGACATAAAGTAGGAATTCACTAAATATTTGTTGTCCAGTGGAAAAAACTTGTATGCATCCTTAATGACCTCTTTCCAGAGTCTTTCCTGACCTACTCCAGAATAACAAAGAACTTTCCTCTTTCTCTGGACTCACAGAGAATTTTATTTTAATCTGTTCTAGAAAACCTATGATCTCTTTTCATTATTTGATGATATTCTATTTGTATTTGATTCCCTGACACCTAGCATAATATAATTTAATAAATATTTGGTGAACAAATGAATGAATGAGTTGACATAAGTATGTATTAAGAACACAGTTATTGGATAAATAGAATGAGTCCTCCCCTCTCCCCCATTCTCATTGTCAACTCTCATTCTTCTTCCAAACACCCCCACCTGAACCTTGAAACTTATTGTTACCCTCTCCCTTACCCGCACCTTCTTATAATCACATCTTCCACTCCTGCCTCTTACTAATCCTAAAAAAGCAATCACAGAAACTGATTTCTAAAGTACAAATAGAAAGCTTAAAACAACACTGAAATTAAATATCTAAGAGTTCATCTGTACCCTGTCCTTTCTGTAAGGAGACAATATTCTGCAGAAGTATATCACCAATAAAAATTGGAGAGAAAGACAGTGAGTGAGCATAGGTTGTTTCCCAGTAGCAGTAAGTCTTTTTTTTTAATTGAAGTGTAATTGACTTACAAAATTATATTAGTTTCAGGTGTACAACATAGTGATTCAATATTTTTATACATTATGAAATGATCACCAGGAAAAATCTAGTTACTCTCTGTCACCAAAGTTATTATAACATTATTGATAATTTCCTTATGCTGTACACTACATCCCATGACTTCTTTATTTTATAACTAGAGGTTTGTACCTCTTAATCTTCCTCACCCATTTCATTCATCTTCCCACCTTCTGCCCCTCTGGTAATCACCAGGTTGTTCTCCGTATCTATGAGTGTGTTTAGTTTTGTTATGTTTGTTTGGTTTGTTTTTGGAATTCACATAAGAGTGAAACCATACAGTGTTTTTCTTTCCCTGTCTTATTTCATTTAGCATACCACCATCTAGGTCCATCTGTCTTTTTGCAAATGGTAAGATTTCATTATTTTATGGTTGAGTAATATTCCATCGTGTATAGCACATCTTCTTTATCCCTTCCTCTATCAATGGACCCTTAGATTGCTTCCGTATATTAGATATTGTAAATAAAGTCGCAATGAACATAGGAGTACACATACCTTTTCAAATTAGTGCTTTTTTTCCTTTGGAAAATTAGCCAGAAGTGGGACTACTGGATTGCATGGTGGTTGTACTTTCCATTTTTTGAGGATCTCCCTATTGTTTTCCATAGTGACTCTACCAACTTACATTCCTAACAATAGTACATGACGGTTGCCTTTTCTCTACATCATCACCAACACTTTTATTTCTTGTCTTCTGATAATAGTCATTCTAACAGGAGTGATTCAAATAAGCAACTTTGGCCTTGAAGTAAAAAATGAAGCAGGGCAAAGGATAACAGAGTTTTGCCAAAAGAACACACTGGTCATAGCAAACACCCTCTTCCAACAACACAAGAGAAAACTCCACACATGGACATCACCAGATGGTCAATACTGAAATTAGAATGATTATATTCTTTGCAACCAAAGATGGAGCTCTATACAATCAGAAAAACAAGACAAGGAGCTGACTGTGGCTCAGATCATGAACTCCCAATTGCAAAATTAAGACTTAAATTGAAGAATGCAGGGAAAACCACTAGACCATTCAAGTATGACCTAAGTCAGTCAGTCAGTTCAGTCACTCAGTCGTGTCTGACTCTTTGAGACCCCATGAATTGCAGCATGCCAGGCCTCCCTGTCCATCACCAACTCCCGGAGTTCACCCAGACTCACGTCCATTGAGTCAGTAATGCCATCCAGCCATCTCATCCTCTGTCGTCCCCTTCTCCTCCTGCCCCCAATCCCTCCCAGCATCAGAGTCTTCTCCAATGAGTCAACTCTTCGCATGAGGTGGCCAAAATACTGGAGTTTCAGATTCAGCATCATTCCCTCCAAAGAAATCCCAGGGCGGATCTCCTTCAGAATGCACTGGTTGGATCTCCTTGCAGTCCAAGGGACTCTCAAGAGTCTTCTCCAAAAGTACAATTCAAAAGCATCAATTCTTAGGCACTCAGCCTTCTTCACAGTCCAACTCTCACATCCATACATGACCACAGGAAAAACCATAGCCTTGACTAGGCGAAACTTTGTTGGCAAAGTAATGTCTCTGGTTTTGAATATGCTATCTAGGTTGGTCATAACTTTCCTTCCAAGGAGGAAGCGTCTTTTAATTTCATGGCTGCAGTCACCATCTGCAGTGATTTTGGAGCCCAGAAAAATAAAGTCTGACAAATCTCTTACAATTATACAGTGGAAGTGACAAACAGATTCAAGGGATTAGATCTAATAAGACAGAATGCCTGAAGAACTATGGATGGAGGTTCATAACATTGTACAGGAGGTGGTGAACCGTCCCCAAGTAAAAAAAAAAATGCAAAATGGTTGTATGAGGAGGCCTTATAAATAGTTATGAAAAGAAGAGAAGCAAAAGGCAAAGGAGAAAAGGAAAGATACACTCATCTGAATGCAGAGTTTCAAAGAATAGCAAGAAGAGATTAAGGTTTGATGCACGATACTGGATGCTTGGGGCTGGTGCACTGGGACGACCCAGAGGGGTGGTACGGGGAGGGAGGAGGGAGGAGGGTTGAGGATGGGGAACATGTGTATACCTGTGGCGGATTCATGTTGATATATGGCAAAATCAATACAATATTGTAAAGTTAAATTAAAAAAAAAAAAAAGTCTTCCTCAGTGATCAATGCAAAGAAATACAGGAAAACGATAGAATGGGAAAGACTAGAGATCTCTTCCAGAAAATTAGAGATACCAAGGAAACATTTCATGCAAAGATGGGCACAATAAAGGACAGAAATGGTACGGACCTAACAGAAGCAGAAGACATTAAGAAGAGGTGGCAAGAATACACAGAAGAACTGTACAAGAAAGATCTTCATGACCCAGATAATCATGATGATGTGATCACTCACCTTGAGCCAGACATCCTGCAGTGCAAAGTCAAGTGGGCTTTAGGAAGCATCACAATGAACAAAGATAGTGGAGGTGATGGAATTCCAGTTGAGCTATTTCAAATCCTAAAAGATGATACTGTGAAAGCGCTGCACTCAATATGCCAGCAAATTTGGAAAACTCAGCAGTGGCCATAGGACTGGTAAAGGTCAGTTTTCATTCCAATCCCAAAGAAAGGCAATGCCAAAGAATGCTCAAACTACCGCATAATTGCACTCATCTCACACGCTAGCAAAGTAATGCTCAAAATTCTCCAAGCCAGTTTTCAACAGTACATGAACTGAGAACTTCCAGATGTTCAAACTAGATTTTAAAAAGGCAGAGGAACCGGAGATTAAATTGCCAACATCTGTTGGATCACCAAAAAAGCAAGAGAGTTCCAGAAAAACATGTCTTTCTGCTTTATTGACTGTGCCAAAGGCTTTGACTGTGTGGATCACAACAAACCATGGTAAATTCTTCAAGAGATGGGAATACCAGACCACCTTACTGCCTCCTGAGAAATACATATGCAGGTCAAGAAGCAACAGTTAGAACCAGACATGGAACAATGGACAGATTCCAATTTGGGGAAGGAGTATGTCAAGGCTGCATATTGTCACCCTGCTTATTTAACTTATATGCAGAGTACATCATGAGAAATGCCAGGCTGGATGAAGCCCAAGCTGGAATCAAGATTGCTGGGAGAAATATCAGTAACCTCAGATACACAGATGACACCACCCTTATGGCAGAAAGGGAAGAGAAACTAAAGAACCTCTTGATGAAAGTGAAAGGGGAGAATGAAAAAGTTGGCTTAAAACTCCACATTCAAAACACTAAGATCATGGCATCTGGTCCCATCACTTAATGGCAAATAGATGGAGAAACAATGGAAACAGAGACAGATTTTATTTTCTTGGGCTCCAAAATCACTGCAGATGGTGACTGCAGCCATGAAATTAGAAGACACTTGCTCCTTGGAAGAAAAGCTATGATCAACCTAGACAGTATATTAAAAAGCAGTGACATTACTTGACTGACAAAGGTCCATCTAGTCAAAGCTATGGTTTTTCCAGTAGTCCTTATGGATGTGAGAGTTAGACCATAAAGAAAGCTAAGCACCACAGAATTGATGCTTTTGAACTGTGGTGCTAGAGAAGATTCTTGACAGTCCCTTGGACTGCAAGATCAAACCAGTCTATCCTAAAAGTAATCAGTCCTGAATATTCGTTGGAAAGACTGATGTTGAAGCTGAAGCTCCCAATACTTTGACCACCTGATGTGAAGAACTGACTCATTGGAAAAGACTCTGATGCTGGGAAAGATTGAAGGCAGGAGGAGAAGAGGATGACAGAGGATGAGATGGTTGGATGACATCACCGACTCGGTGGACATGAGTTTGAGCAAGCTCCAGGAGTTGGTGATGGACAGTGGAGGCTGGTGTGCTACAGTCCACGTGGTCGCAAAGAGTCAGACAGGACTGAGCAACTGAACTGGAGTGAGATGCTATCTCATTGTGGTTGTGATTTGAATTTCCCTGGTAAATAATGAGATTGAACATATTTTCATGTATTTATTGGTAACCTGTATATCTCTTTGGGAAAGTGTTTATTCATGTCCTGTGTCCATTTTAAATCAGGTTGTTTTGTTTTGTATGTTGTTGAGTTGTAAGAGTTTGTATATTTTAGATATTAACCCCTTATCAGAGATATCATTTGCAAATATCTTCTAATAAAATTATTTCTTAAGACATTCTTAGAAGGTCTCCTAATAAAGAGATTTAAAATACAATAAACATTAAAGCTCAGGCACTCTCAACTTCACTATTAGTACTACCTTCATCACCAAAAGTTGTGATTATAGCCTATGACATACCATGAGCAGGAGACAGAAAACTTTGTGGCCAGTGCCTCTGGGGATCACAGTTGCAGAGGCAAATATCACAGTTGTCAACTGTGACACAACTGAGACACTTCTCCAGTGGGAAAGGATCACCTCCCTTCTTTAAGGAAAGATAGCTTGCAGAACTGTGACATATTAAGGCATGAAGCCCAAGAAATAAACTGATTTGCCTAAGATCACTCAACAAAGGCCAATCAGTACTTGAACTCATACTTGAATACAACTTCTGATTCCTTAAAATACAAAATTTCTACCATCAAGGTCTAAGGAAGATTACCCATTCTTCCTCTCCCTCTTTCTTCTTTATTTCTCTCTCTTTCACACACATGTATATTCTATCCATATCAAGGTGTGTTTCCTTTTCTCTCCATCTATGACAATTGATGCTGGGAGGGATTGGGGGCAGGAGGAAAAGGGGACGACAGAGGATGAGATGGCTGGATGGCATTACTGACTCGATGGACGTGAGTTTGAGTGAACTCCGGGAGATGGTGTTGGACAGGGAGGCATGGTGTGCTGAGATTCATGGGGTCGCAAAGAGTCAGACACGACTGAGAGACTGAACTGAACTGAACTGATGACAGTAAAAAGAAGAAGTAAAAGCTCTTTGATTATAATGTAAACTTACCTTTTTTTCTTTCTTGATAGGTTTTCATATTTTTCTCTAAAAGTATTTAAAAGTACTACTCAAGTTGTTCTTAGTTGTCTAAAATGGCTTATACTGCCATTAGCTTCTATAGCACCATCATTAGAGAAATGGGCTGTACTTCTTTTTAACCTTCCACATACAGCCAAAATAGGGTTGCTTTAAAGGGCAAGATGTCAAAAGCAGATAAAGCCTTTGTACTGTAATGAGCATAATGATGAATAATGGTACTTATGTGCAATAACTGATGCCCTGCCCATAAACAGCCTTTCCACCCAGATACTCTATTTAATTCAATAATATATTCCAGGTAATTTGTGGAACTAGATGAGAAATTACCTTAACCGAGAAGACTAACTGTGGAATTTACTAAAATATACCATGTTGAAAATAATTACTGGAAGCAGAGTTTGCAGAAGTAAAATTATGGCATTAAAAATTCCCATTATAATAATTCACCTTCCAAGTGGCCTGACTCACAGCTGCTGTAGAAGAGAAGGGAGCACTGTGGCATGGAAGATGCTGGCAATAAAAGACACAGTAATAATATTCCTGTACCAAGGTATTCAGCGCTTTCATGTTTAAGAACAGAGATGATAATCCGTACAGTCTTTATCATCTCCCACCCAGACCACTTCAAAACCCAATTGATTCCCCCTACTATAGCTCATAGAACAAACAGAATAATCTTTGAAAAATGTAACATCAAATCACATCCTTCCCCAATCAAATTACTTAATGGTTTTCCACCAACACTGGAATCATCAAAAATCCTTACAATGCCCTAAGGGACTCTAACAGAACTTACCTCCAGCCTATCTGGCTGACAAAGTCCCCTACTCTTCTCCCTTGCTGCTTCAGGCTAGTTATACTTGCTGTATTGAAAGTCCTTGAATACTCTAAGTTACTGTGCCACAGTTCTTCCCCTGGAACTCATTTTTGCATAGATTGCTTCCTTTCCACATTTAAGTTATCTGCATATGTATCACCTCCAACTTCCATTTCCAGCAACGTAGCAGCCTAATATCTTGAAAAAGAACCTTTCTGGTTTAGCTAAAAATGCTAAGTAATATATTTTAAAATTATTTTAATGAAGAAATTTTTTATCAAGAAAAAATTAATTTTCTATTTTATAGATAGTATATTTAATATTTACATTAGCCAGATAATATGTATATAATTATAAATACTAAGTATTACATTTATAATAGTCTAAAAATACATTATCTAACATGCTATAAAACACAGACATCCCTCGGATCTACAAGTGATTAATCCTAGGACCTGCCACAGATATCAAAATCTGCAGATTCTCAAGTCCTTAGTCTGTACCCCTGATTCCTGCTTATTCCTGGTTGTGCATCCTGCTGCTGCTGCTGCTGCTAAGTCGCATCAGTTGTGTCCGTCTCTGTGCGACCCCATAGATGGCAGCCCATCAGGTTCCCCAGTCCCTGGGATTCTCCAGGCAAGAACACTGGAGTGGGTTGCCATTTCCTTCTCCAATCCATAAAAGTGAAAAGTGAAAGTGAAGTGGTGTCCGACTCTTCATGACCCCATGGACTGTAGCCTACCAGGCTCCTCCATCCATGGGATTTCCCAGGCAAGAGTACTGGAGTGGGGTGCCATTGCCTTCTCCATCTGCATCCTGAGGACTCAACAAACCTCAGAAGCTGTAGTAACATAGTATTGTTTGAAAAAAAAAAAAATCCAAGTAAAAAAAAGATCCACACTTTTCAAACCCATAATATTCAAGGATCAATTTGAATTTAAAATATTTTTAATCATAATTTAATGGAGATTTTGTTTTTAAATCCCAGAAACCAAAAGGGTAAAGCAGAAACATTCATCTCAAAAGGTAAAAGAATACTGAAAAGAGTGTCTAACTTGAGGGCCACTGCTGATCCCTGATAGTCAGGATCTGCTCTGTCTTCTACAGTCACCACCCGCCACACGTGTCTATACACTTTGAAAAATTTAAATATTAAATAAAAGTTAAAATGCAATCCTTCAGTTGCACAAGCCACATCCAAGTGTTCAATAACCAAAGTGGCAGTGTAGACCATGTTGGACGATATAGATACAGAACATCATACAGGACAAAGTATTAATATATTTGTCCCAGTGATTTCAGGTATAACCGACCCTCAGCCTGATCCCTACAGGAGTTCTTGTAGTATGAAAACACCATGAGGGTGTTTCACTTTGAGGAAAAAAGTTTTAAGACCCAGACTATATACATAAATTCTTTTCTTTTTTTGCAAGTTAAGTTTTATGTGGGGTAAAGTGAGGACTGTGGCCCAGGAGACAGTACCTCAGATAGCTCTAAGAAGCTGTTCCAAAGAGGTAGTGGGGGAAGGTCAATATATGTGATTTTGGTAAAGGGGGAGTTCATGCAATCAAGCTATATATTAATTCTTTACATCAAGTATCTTTTCCATCAACAAAATTTTAATTGGTGTTTTACAGTCATGTTAACACAAATAATTTAAACATTCTTTATAAGCTTTATTATTTTCATTGTTCATTCTATATCATAATCTTAACATTTGCTTATATTTATGCCCAACAGAAAATTAAAGGGAATGTATGAGATTCAATACACTCTCTACTGCAATTAAATCTCTATTAGTATTTTGATTCATTTTCTTTAGGTTAGTTTATTTTCAGCCTTCCCTGGTGGCTCAGATGGTAAAGAATCTGCCTGCAATGCAGGAGACCTGGGTTGGATCTCTGGGTTAGGAAGATCCTCTGGAGAAGGGCATGGCAACCCACTCTAGTACTCCTGCCTGGAAAATCCCCATGGAATGAAACAAAATATTATATATATAGTTACAGAGCCAAACTGCAGCACCTGTTCACCCCTATCTTTCTTTTCTGAAATAAGTGCTATCATACTCCTACATGTTTTTTTCTCCTTTGAGTTGTTGTTCAGTCGCTCAACTCTGTGACCCCATGGACTGCAGCACACCAGGCTTCCTTGTCCTTCACCATCTCCCAGAGATGCTCAAACTCAGGTCCTTCTTAGAGTAAACTTCCTCAATATTTGTTACTATATCTATACTCAACATTTCTTTTTACTTACAATATTATGTTTACAAGACTTATCTTGTGTTGATGTATTCAAATCTAGTTCATTCATTTTCATTCTTATGCTTTTCATGGGACCAGCAAACAACAATATATATATTTTGTTGTTGTTGTTTTGTATTTTTTTTAATTTTATTTTATTTAACTTTACAATATTGTATTGGTTTTGCCATATATCAAAATGAATCTGCCACAGGTATACATGTGTTCCGGCATTGAAATATGTATAATATCATATACGAAACGAGTCTCCAGTCCAGGTTCGATGCACGATACTGGATGCTTGGGGCTGGTGCCCTGGGAGGAGGGTTCAACAATATATTTTTTGATTCTCTTGTTGTCTGTCAGGATTTCTTAGCCTTTCAACAAACAACAAATGATTCAGAAATTAGTATATTTGTACATGCCCACTAAAAATTTCTCCCTGATAAACAAGGTCCAGAAGTAAAACTTGAGTTTCAGAGAATATGTGCTGTCAACCTCACATGCTAATTCTACACAGTTTTCCAAGGTGGTCATACCCATTTTCCCTTCCCTCAGTCAAGTATTAAAGTTATTTTTTTCTCCACATTATCACTCACAGTTGATACTATATTAATAGATCTATTAATATAAAATGTATGTCTTTGTTTTAATGTACATGCCTTAATTATTAAAGATGTTGGACATCTTTGCATATATTTTTTGGACATCTATCTTTCTTCTTCTCTGAATTTACTATTAATCTTGTGACTTACCATTATATATTTCCCTTTCTGCATTACTAATCTCTAAAAACATTTAATATATTCTGGACATTAATTTGTTGTTGGTAACATGAGTTGCAACTATCTTTTCTCAGTCTGTAAGCCTGCATTTTCATCTTTATCACCTGTTATCCTACAGAAGTTTTGCCTCTTAATTAGCAAAATGTATCAGCATCTTCCTTCTCTTTTTGTGCTTTGTGTGTTTAAGAATTATCTTCTACTAATGATATAAAGATATATTCTTTCTTTGGTTAAAGTTTTAGAACTCTGCCTTTGATATTCAGATCTTTAACCTATCCAGAATATATGTTTGTGAATGATGTAGTATAGAGATCTAATTTTCTCTTGTACTATATAAATAGCCAATATTCTCAGAATTATTTGTTGACTAATTCCTCCTTTTCATACTGATTTCATTATCATCTCTCTCATATATAAAACACCCTAATATATATTGGTCTTATTTCAATTTCACTCTTCTTTATTGGTCTGTCTGAACAAGTACCTCACAGTTTTAAATAGCACAGCTTTATATTACTGTCTAACATATGGTAAAATGATTCATCACCTATTTTTCTTTTTTCTAATCATCTAGGCTAAGGGCTTAGGTTTTTGTGTTATGCCCCTCACACCAGTCAATCACTGGGTGCAGACTGCCCTCACAATGGGGGACTCCTAGCTTCCTAGGTATTTCTGCCCAACTTGGCTCCAGAGTCCAAAGGCAACACTGGAGAAGTGCACATTTAGAAGCCAGTAGCCGCAAATATGGGAAAGGCAATGGCACCCCACCCCAGTACTTTTGCCTGGAAAATCCCATGGATGGAGGATCCTGGTAGGCTCCGGTCCATGGGGTCACTAAGAGTCAGACACGACTGAGTGACTTCACTTTCACTTTTCACTTTCATGCACTGGAGAAGGAAATGGCAACCCACTCCAGTGTTCTTGCCTGGAGAATCCCAGGGACAGGGGAGCCTGGTGAGCTTCTGTCTATGGGGTCGCACAGAGTCGGACATGACTGAAGCGACTTAGCAGCAGCAGCAGCAGCAGCCGCAAATACTTACAGCATAAGATGAGTGCACTGGCCTAGCAGAAGGCATCTGAGTGGGATACTAACAGTCCTAGTACAGGGTCCTGTAAGTAAATAGATGGCACACTTAAATTAGGATAGATAGTGTAATGCAAAGGGGCTATTTATAAAGATGTGCTTGGGGGTTAGGTAAACTACAAGGGATGCAACTGTTAGTATTTCTAGAACTTGGGGGATGAAGGGATAGAGTGGTTAGTGGAACCAAGAAAGAGCAGGTCAAGTAAGGAAGCTGCTTTGCAAGATCAATGACCTTCATCAGCCCAAAGTGACTAGTCATAGGTGTGGGGGCAGGGAAATAAATATCCCAATTTCACTTTCCTTCTTCCCTCTGATCTCCTGATGGGTTCCCCATTTGCTAAGCCCAGTGGGAAGTTGGAGGAAGTTTCTAATAATGTGCATACAGGACAGTCCCTGGAAAGGGCTCAAATAGGAAGGGCAGAGAAGGAATATGGTGTGGCAAATGGACAATGCCCTTACAAAAGCAAAGCAATGATGTTTCAAATAAAAAGGGGTCACCCTCTCTGAGCCATCTTTCCAACCCTATCTAAAATAATGTGCCTCCAACCTTTGACCTTTATCCTTTGTCACTCCTTTAGCCACTTACTCTATTTTTCTCCAAAGCACTGTTTACATGCTATGCTATGCTATGCTATGGTAAGTCACTTCAGTTGTGTCCGACTCTGTGTGACCCCATAGACAGCAGCCCACCAGGCTCCCCCGTCCCTGGGATTCTCCAGGCAAGAACACTGGAGTGGGTTGCTATTTCCTTCTCCAATGCATGAAAGTGAAAAGAGAAAGTGAAGTCGCTCAGTCATGTCTGACTCTTAGCGACCCCATGGACTGCAGCCTACCAGGCTCCTCCGTCCGTGAGATTTTCCAGGCAAGAGTACTGGAATGGGGTGCCATTGCCTTCTCCGACTGTTTAAATGAAACTACCTTAAAACTTCCACAAAATAATAAAGAAAAGCAAACACATGAATAGAAAGATGGACAAAGTACAAAACTAAGCAATTCACCAAGGAAAAGAATAAATGTCTAACTACATGAGTAATAAAAGAAATGAAATGTATTGTAAAATATAATTTTCACTTATCAAACTGACAAATACTTAATATGGTAATTTCCAAGGTTAGGGTTTGAGGAAAACACACTCAGATGGGAATTGGAAATTGGTATAATGTTTCTGAAGTGTAATTAAAAATATGTATCCATAACTTTAAACATGCCACTTACCTAAGAGGTTAGGGATATATTCTAGGAAATAATTCAATATGTGCTCAAAGATAAGAATTATTTACAGTAGTTAAAAACTGCCAACAATCTATATGCTCAATAATAGGAAATAGTGTATTAATTTCCCAAATTGTGTTCCCTAGACCACTAGTCTCATGAGATAAGAGATTCTGCTTAAAAATAATTCCACAGTCAACTAAATGTAAGAATTCCCTTGGAATGAAGGGGAAAAATTTACAAGCTGGACGAGCATGGCATGATCTGTGTGCGATTTTGTGTGCATGTTTAGTCGTGTCTGACTCTGCAACCCCAAGGACAGCAGCCCACCAGGCTCCTTTGACCATGGAATGTATCAGGCAAGAATACTGGAGTGGGTTTCCATTTCCTCCTCCAGGGGATCATGGCACAATCTATGGTCAGGACAAAAGCAAAGAAACTACTTGGATTCATCAGTGAATCAAAAACCACAACTTTCGTCTCATTAGCTGTGTTCCAACCATCAGAAGTCACAGAAGCAGGCTGCCTATGAAGGGGGTTTAACACCAGGTCACCACAAGTTTGCATGTTTCCTGACAAGTGAGGGGGTAGGGTGGCCATCTTTCTTGCCACTCCCTAATTCCATTATTTTGAGGGTGGGTCCCCCAACACACTCTGAACCTGGCATGGGGCAACCACCTGCTGGAACCATGCAGACAGTAGTTTTCCCAATTTTGGTATAGAGGTTCTTGGGTCCCGGGGGAAGGAAAATGGGAGTGGTGGACATTAACAGGGGAGGGAAAGAGTGGAGGAAAGGATAGAAATGTGTCCGAAACCAAGAAATGGGACAACCAGGACCACTTCACAACTTTGCAAAGGGGTAATTCAACTTTATCACTGCAGTGTCGCTTCAACACTTGAAGGCTGAGGGCTCATATCTGGTGTCAATTATCTAAGCCTCTTGGTTTCATCTGCTTCTTTCTGCTTTTACGTACATTTTTGCTTTTTCTTACTCCTATGTACCTTTGGAAAACTCAGACAGGAAAAAAAAAGTAATAATATTCAAATCCATCCACCATTTTATTACATTTTAGAGTGAAAGAAAAACATTCTTCACTGTGTTTCCATTGCAGAAGTACTTGCACAGATAATTGAATAAGCGAGCAGGGAAACTCTAAATGATTGTTTAATTCAGCACAATCAGTTTGAGAAATTAAATTTTTTTCTGACCTTAAAACTTTCAAATGTGGGGCCCCAGTCAATAAATTTGTCGATAAATTGGTACCCATCTTTCTAAACATTTTTAAGAATACAGTTTTCCTTCTGAATTGACACAAACGATCCCATCCTGATGCCTACAATTTACTCAGTGAGAAATGCAAAGAGTAAGGTCTATTTTTGGCTCCTCTAGCAAAGACACTGCCTGGGATGGGCTAGGTGACATAAGATGTCTTTCTCATTTCTAATTTTACTATGTCTTTCAGCTAACAGCAGGTAAAACATTTTAATACAAGACTATTTTCATTAAACATCTAGTACAGAATATGTCCCTGAATTAAAATAAACAGTAATAATACCAAAAAAGTTTGTTCATACAATAATAACAACCTTCCAAAATTACAGTGATTGTCAT
The DNA here is from genome assembly GCA_935064755.1 of Tragelaphus eurycerus. Lineage (NCBI taxonomy): Eukaryota > Metazoa > Chordata > Mammalia > Artiodactyla > Bovidae > Tragelaphus > Tragelaphus eurycerus. The sequence goes on from CAKXYN010000038.1 coordinate 13,497,351, forward strand.
GCCCAGCAGTATAATACAAAATGCAGTTCTTATCTCCGAAGACACAGAATTTATTATTTTCTACCTACCTGGCATTTTAAAGCAATTGGAACCAGGTTTCTGAAAGAACAATTTAGTACCTTTGCTCTCACATACAAAAAATATATTTTCAGCATTAAAATGACTCATTCAAAGTAGCACTCCAACAAAACACTGTCCACCCTGCCCTGGTAATTATGTCATGGCTGGTGTGTACTAATTTACACAGTGTATTGTTTTCCTACATAATTAAGACTGTTAAGCTGAATTCAGAGGCTGTCATACACCTACGGCCCTTAATTAATTACACAAGCATGCAAAGAAGTTACTACCACAGTCAGACTTTGCCTTCACTCTCCTGGTGGGCAAGATGCTGAAGAAACAGGCAAGAAGGGTTGTCACCTGGAGATCTCCTTCAGTCATAACTATCTCTTCACCAGGAAACACTGCAAAGTCATTTCCCAGAAAGTGGACACTTTAATTCAGTGCCCCGCAATCTGTCACCATTGAACCACCAAGCATGAAGAGTATCTATTTTTTAAACATATAATGAGATTGGATACTTCTTCATAGTCTCATCAAGGTGGAGGATTTTCCAATACACTTACTTTGGGCTACCTTTGGATACCATCTTTTCAGGGGTCATAAGCTAAGTAAGGAGAAGGAAATGGCAACCTACTCCAGTACTCTTGCCTAAAGAATCCTGTGGACGGAGGAGCCTGGTGGGCTGCTGTCCATAGGGTCACACAGAGTCAGACACGACTGAAGCGACTTAGCATGCATGCATGCGTTGGAGAAGGAAATGGCAACCCACTCCAGTATTCTTGCCTGGAGAATCCCAGGGACAGAGGAGCCTGGTGGGCTGCCATCTATGGGGTCGCACAAAGTCGGACACGACTGAAGTGACTGAAGTGCTATCTAGCAGCAGCAGCAAGCTAGATAAGTCCAAGAAGGTGCTTTCTCCATACTTTTTCTGTTCAAGACCCCCCCATCCCCATATTCATCCAACATGGTAGATCTAAGCATCCTGTGTGTTAGCCACATGTACTCACTACCACATATGAGAAGATACCCATTTACCTGGGCTGCAAGGGCCTTAAAGAATGATAATATTTCTACTTTCTTTCACACAACACCAATGCTGTGCTATACACCCAGCACACCAGACCAGGGCACTGCCCCAGAAGCACTGAAGGGAAGTAGGATAGCCAAAAGTCCTGATCCTACATAGCTTTACTACCTAGTTAAAATGTCTTTTCAAACCAGTCCTCAAACCTAACAACTCTTTACACATAATCTACTAAAGTTCTCCATGTTTTCTTTTTAACTTTCTATAAAAGTTTTTTTTAAATATTCTAAAGGTTTCTATAAATTTCTATTACAAAATAAAGATATACTTGGTATTTCACAATGACTTAATCTGGGGCAAATTTTACTTCTCTCTTTCACTACTCATAGTGAATATTCCATTATTACTCCTGTGCTAATTATTACAGGAGTAAAATCAAATCTGATTATTATTACAGCAGTAATAATCGAATCCTGTTGGTAAAACCTATGTTCCAAAACCCAGATGCTATGTCAGGAGAAGAGGGGAGCTCACTGCATGGAGAAATGCTATAAATCAGACAAATGCCAGGATATAGTATTATTCTGTGTATGTTCCTGCAACATAATTAGGAGATCAAGTATAAGAAAATTCAGAACTCTTTAATACACTTAAAATCACTGTCATGAAGCAATGGATGGAGAATTTGCATGTGAAAGGCCTGTGAACAGCATGTAGGAAGAATTGTGAAATTACTATAGTATTTATTATTATAACTTGGTGTCATGCTAGTCTCATTTTAGAATGAACTATAAGAATAGATTAAATTAGTGTCATTTTCTTTCCTTGTTAACATCTTTGTCACAAGAGCAAGCTGTCAGAATTTTAGTATCTAATATAGTCCATGGATTATGGGATAGTTGACCATTTCTGAACTCTGGGCTTTCACTGGCTGTTCACACCTCTGTCCCTGCAGGCATGTGGGTTGAACGCAGGAAAATAATAATCTTTTAAGAAACTAATCAGGTTGCAGACATCCTGATAAAGGTAGGAAAGACAGAATATGTTACAATTTTTAAAAAACATTTGACCTAAAACTTCATCTCCTAGGACAATGCTTTCAACCAGTGCTGAAAGATACTGTTTGACACATGGTTGTAGAGTAAGGGACTACTCAGAGATGTGTAATCTTATTAGCATCCTTCTGAGTTTTTTTCACTGTCATAAGATAATGTACAGTGAACATTTCTCTGGGGGGTCAGGAGCACCATGGTCTAGTCATCCTCAACACAAATGATCAGAATCTGATGATCTGTTTCTTTATTCGTGTGACTTTCTCAGTTACTAGTTCCCTGGGCCTCAGTTTCCGCCTCTAATGTGGATGCTGTATTATTCAGGGTTCTCCCAAGAAATAGACTCAATAGAATATAAAAGGAGATTTATTATGAAGTAGCTCACATAATCACAGTCTGAGAAGTGTCACAATATGCCTTCTGCAAGTTGGAGACTCAGGAAAGGCAGCGATGTAATTTAGTCCAAGTCCAAAGTCCTAAGAAATATGGATGCTGATGATATATATCTAAGCTGAAGGGCAAGAGAGAATGATACTGCACTGAGTCCACAAATTCAAATACTACTCTCACCCAGAAATACCTCCACAGACAAATGCAGAAACAATATTTAACCAGATATGTAGGCATCCCCCAATCCAGTCACACTGACACAAAATTAACTATCCCAGATCTCCTTTTCCACTGATTTTCCTCTCCCATAATGATGACGATCTTAAGATTTGGTTTGCCCAGGAGTGTCCAACTTCGGCAGTACTTGGTTTGAACTTTGCCTCAGTTTAATTTTTAGCAGAAGCTTCTTTCACTCTCAAAAGCATCCCAGTTTGAACACCACATTATATGATCACTCTACCCATAATGCTTTCTTCCAGCCTCTCTGAAACTTTCACTGTTTACACTATATTGTACTGACATGCGGATATGTCTTTGCTCCCCTGCTAGATTATGACTTGAGGGCAGAATCTGTCCTTACTCATCTTTTTGGTTATCACAGGGCTTCAAATGGAATATGTGCCCAAAATATATTTTCTAAATTAATGAAATAGAGTGCTAATTCATGTCAGTGCCCAAACTACAGTTATTAACACTTGTGAAAAAATTTGTACTAAAACTACATAATGTCTAGAAATAAAAGATACTCATTTTATATTGAGAAGGTTGAACTTCACTGGAAATATCTTATGTAGCAGGCAATAGGGCCACTGTGCAGAATTTTCAATATGTACCTTGTATGAGGGCACCCAGCCAAGGGCTGAGGGTAGCTGGGATGCAGCTTTACTCCATTTGTCATCTGATACGGTATTTGGGCTAGTGGAGACCTCCCCTCCCCAAACCTGACTTCCAGAAGCCAATCCAGGTTTTATACAACCTGAAGCTTATACAGCTGGGGGGAAAGCCCTTTTAGAAAAAAATAAAATTACAAATACAAGATTAGATATGAAAGTCAATATTAATTTAGAATATGAAACCATATCAAATTTAGAAAAGTTATTAAACGATCACCAAATCCATAATAACATAATATTTGCATTAACTGCTTAAAGAGTATTTGTATTAACGTAAAGAGTATCTATAATACTCTTTCCCTTACTTTTTGGCTGCTGAGTAGTTTAGCAATTCTTTGTCATGTGGACACCCAGTTTTCCCAGAACCATTTGTTGAAGAAACTGTCCTTTCCCCCTTAAGTGGCTTCAGTGTCCTTGCTGAAAATCAACTGACCACATACATGAGGGTTTATTTCTAGGCACTCAATTCCTTGCCATTGGTCTACATGTGTATGTTATGCCAGTACCACACTGTTTGGGTTACTGTAGCTTTGTAGTAAGTTTTTGAATCTGGAAATTATGAGTTGTCCAACTTTGTTATTCTTCTTCACAATTGTTTTAGCTTTTAGGGTCCTTTGAAATTCTATATATTTCATTTCAAATTTCAACACAGGACTACAGCATCTAATTTAACTATACACAGAAGTGACCACAAACAACATAAAATAATCCCACTGAATCCAAAAAATCTGCATCCCAAATCAACTTTTGAGAACTGTTCAATACCACTATGATGCCACTCTACTAGAGGGGAAGTGTGATGGGTGGAAAGCTGAAGTGGAAAGAAACAGACAATGCTAGTAAAATACCTTCTTCCAGCAAGTTTTGCAAAGATATATGTCCATATGAACACACTTCTGGGGCTCCATGAGAGTAAGGTACACTGAAATTTAGCTTCACTATAAATTTGCCTTTTCATGTTCCCATACTTTTTTTTTTTTTTTTACAGAAACAGGAGATATGATTTAAAGCAGAAAGAACTTGAATAGAGAAGACTTTATGGGAATGTGAGAACAATCCTCAAACATCTAAATGACATCATAAAGAAGTAGGATTAGGATTTAACTACTCTGAATGGTGCTACTCTAGAGATACTGAATTTACTGGTTTCCATCTCTGAACATGATTCATTTAATAATCTAAATCTTAGGGGTATACTTTGGATTTACTTTTTACCTTCTAGCAGCTCTGTGAAAGAAGTAAATCCAGTCATTCATCTGAATATATCAACTATACAATCTTGAACAACTAGGTATGTGGACAAAGCTCTTAGCTCCTCAGTTAAGAAAATTGTCAGTGAGGAAGTTTTCTTTTACATCTGTTTATATGTCCATTCTCTAATCCCCTATTATTCATAAGCTTCTTAAGAACACGAATCTTTCATCTTTATACCCCACTGGCTGCATACAGTAGGTACAAATATATGTAATTTTGAATCATTCAAGGAATCAATCAATATTTAGATTACTAATGCACAACTTTAGTAGGCAATGGCAACCCACTCCAGTGTTCTTGCCTGGAGAATCCCAGGGACGGGGGAGCCTGGTGGGCTGCCATCTATGGGGTTGCACAGAGTCGGACACGACTGAAGCAACTTAGCAGCAGCAGCAGCAGCAACAATCCACAACTTTAATTTTGTGCTTACTATACACAAGGCATTATGTCAGAAAACATAACTCCAGTCCCTCAGGAATCATATTTTAAGAAAAGAGTTTTAGGGAGAATATGACAGTTAATTCAAAGGAATTAAATGGTTCTAAGCCAAATGAATAGGTAATTAGAAGCTGCATGACCACCAGTTTCTGACCAATGTCACATTTGCTCACATGTGTCTGAAGACTGCAGAGTGCAGATGCTCCAGGTTTCTCTTAAAGAATCATCATTCCTTCAGTAACAACACGTGTGCCTACAGCATGACAGCACCAGGCTGCTCTCTACACTAGGACTGACACATCCCTTTCAAGTGGAGTTACTGTCTAGCTGAACTAGATACATGCAATGACCATTACAAGGTGACACTGGGATTCAGTTGCACCACTAAGCAGCTAATGTTCTTTCCCTGTTACGTTGACTGGGCTTATGTCTCTTGCAATTTGAGGGTGGCAGCAGCTACCCAGGTGAGGTGATTTGAGATACCATTCAGGAAAGAGCTTCAGATAGCAGTCAGCAACACCAGTCTGTTCTGTTAGCACTGTAGGTGCTAACCTGGGACTTCAAAGCAGAGAGAAATTGACACTTGCACAAAAATATTTTTAGTTAAATTGTTACAGACTGAATGTCTGTGTCTCCCCAAAATTCATATGTTGAAACACTTTCCAATATGAAGGTATTTGGAGGTTGGAATTTTGGGAGATAATTAAGTCATAAGGGTGGAGCCCTCATAAATGGGATTAGTGCCCTTAAAAGAAGCAGCAATAGAATTAGCTAGCTGTCTTTCTTCCCTGTGAGGACACAGTGAGAAGGTAGCCATCTACAATCAGGAAGAGGGCCCTCCCCAGAACCTGACCAATGCTGGTACCCTGATCTCAGACTTCCAACATCCAGAAGTGTAAGAAATACATTTATACTGTTGATAAGCCTCCTAATTAATAGTATTTTTATTCTAGCAGCCTAAACTGCATAAGACAATTGTTCTTACATTTTAATTTTTCTCTTATGTGTGTGCCAACTTTTGACCTTCAAATATTAACCATGCTCAGTCAGTACACATGCTCTTTGAGGAGGAGGTCCATAAAATATTAGAAATCAAAGCTCAACTGGCTAGAGCAACACCAATCCAAATTTCAGATACACTAAGAGTGGGACTAAGAAAGAAAAATGATAGGAGAATAAAGCAACATAGAAATGGATGCTGATTATTTGGGTTAGACAGAAAAGAGAAAGTAAGGCTTTACTACATACAATCAATTTGATACATTCCTTAAAATAGAAATGTATGTGTTTTAGATTTATAAACTTCAATATTTAAAGAGAAAGGTTTAACTGTCGCATCAAAAAATAGATGATTGCTAAGTTTAATTGGAACAAGAAGAGGAAGTTGTTAGTGGAGTTTAGAACAAAAGGTACCCTAGATAAAAGATGTGTGGCTGAGGGAATGCTGGCAGCCCTGGTTTGGCATCACAGCTCTGCCCCTTTCTAACTCTTTAAGTTTGAACACATATTTAACCTCTCTGAGACTCAGTTTCCTCAATGGGAGGAAGGAGGATTATAATATCTGTGCTCTATATTATCATAGAGAATGTCCTATTTCTACTTTAATTGACTTGCTATCCTAAGGTGGCACAGTGTTAAAGAATCTGCCTGCCAATGCAGGAGACTCAAGAGACGCAGGTTCGCTCCCTGGATCGGGAAGATCCCCTGGAGTAGGAAATGGCAACCCATTCCATTATTCTTGCCTGGAAAATTCCATGGACAGAGGAGCCTGGCAGGCTAGAATCCATGGGATCCCAAAGAGTCTGACATGACTTAGCAACTAAACAACAACACTGAGTGCCTATTATTATATCATAAAACCAATAAGAGCATACATGTGTACTGTCCAGCAACAATAAGTATTTAATCCAAACAGGCAATCCTGGACCCTCTAGAAAATTATTCCATATAGTAATTTGTTATTAGGCTCATCGGGAGGTGCCATTTGTGAGACCCCACACAACAAAACCGTTAATCAGAACTAACCACGGAAATAAGATAAAAGCCTGAAGCTAGGTCCAGGGCAGAAGCAGCCTGTTAAAATCAGAATGTAGTAAAACCGTGGACACCGCAATTTCTTGTAAAGGCTGCAGGGGAGGGGTGAGGCCGTAAGCAAACAAGTTTTAAAGATCATAGACAATATACTCTTCAAATGAACCTAAGTAAATGCCTCTTGCAAGGTCAGATCAAGGGTGAAGAAATAAGAATTGGCCAAACACTAGAGCAATTTCCAGCTAAATAAAAAGCCAGATATTCTTTTCTTCACTGACAACAAAAAATACACTGAGACAAGGGGTTGAGCATTGATGCCAAAAATGTATTTTCCATTCTTTGAGGCCTCTAAAGTCTCTTCTTTTATCCATTTTCTATTTTTCCTTGTATTGCCACTCTCTGTTTTTCTCAATGACCTTTCTTCAATCCAACTCAGCCTCCATCTAATGGTCTGAAGAGGACTTCTTCACATGATGGAAAAGCTTTAGATTTAAGATCTCCCTCCTTCATTAGAGAGAAAAGTGAACAGCCTCTCTGTGCTGGGTGTTAATGAACGTGGAGAAAGATTTTTTTGTATGTGTTTTACACATTATGTTCTTGACTCCTGGAGGTGCTACAATAAATTGCCGCGCTTCATTTACAAGGAGCCATAACAGAAGCAAAATGAGAATCTGGCGACAAATTGCTTCTCAGTCACCCTGGGTCAGGCAGTCGGGGCTAATGAGAAGAGGGGCTCTAATTTTAAACTCCGCCTCAACCAAGCCATTCCTGCATTAATGTTCGCTGTTGTAAATTGTAAAGTCAAATGAAGGAGCACTGTTGAAAATTAACCAGTATTTTTATCCTTTGAGTACCCAATAGAGCATATTTTGGCTTCTGAAGCTGGTGGTTATCGAAGGCGGCTCAGCGTACAGCAGGGGCGCCAGCCTCCCCCGTGGATTTCCCCCTCCTTGACACAACACCACTCCCCTAATTCCTACTCCTTTTACATCCATGCCTTCTTTCCACCTTCACAAAGAAAAATCCACTGGCAGAACTTAAGTCGTACAGGTTTTCAACAAGATTATAACGTGGCCTGTAGGAGCAGGGTTTGAAACCAGCCTTTGTGGTTCATTTACCAGAATGCCATATACAGGCATTAAAAATTAGAGAATTATTATATCCATTTAGTCCTGCTGCATGCTTAATGATCTGTAATTGTGTATATGGTGGAAGAGCCAGTAAATCACCAACTTTGTGAGGGCTGGGAGCACTTTGTCCCTGGAAGCCTAAATCAGGATTTGAACAAATAATGAGAAACCCAGGCAGCACCTGCCTCTCACAAAGTACTTTCCTAAGCCCACATTTTGTCAGTTTATAAAAGCAAATAGCAGGCAAAAAGAGATGCAGGAGAAAGGGAGATATTTTATTAAAGTATGCAGTAGTTTGGTCTTACATGGATGGCCAGGCAATGACTCAAAATTCATTGTTTTTTTGGGCTTTGGGTCATGTGTTTTAAGTGAGTACTAATGAAATGAAGTTCCTCTCATGTGTAATGTGTCTGTCCGGGTGCATTCTTCCATGGAATCACTACATAAAATACAAATTAACCACACTACCCTAGTCTAATCATTGTAATCAGTTATGTTTTCATGTGTACATTACTGATATATAAGGCTGTTGTAGTTCTTGTGTGTGGTTTAATTGCTTGTTTTTGCATATCTTGTGTGATTGATGATGTTCTAGAAATCTTTTCCCCTAAAGGAGACTTTGTAAATTACTTTGTTTAGATGCTAATGATTGTATTTCATTAGTGGCCCTCTCATCCAGAATCATCTTTAAATGAATGAATATGCCATAATTAAAAATCTGAATTATGAATTACTTTGAAAGGAGACAACATTGTCCCGATTTCCCACTGCGACACAGTGTTATTTCAATTATGTAAATATGTTTAATCATTCCCCTTTTGTTTTTCTAATTATTTAATATTAATGTTGCTTTACCCCTTTATTGCTACAAGAAGGGATATGGCATCTTAAATGAGAGTACTTAGACAAGTGATACACAGATGACTAGATTAAAGCAGACATTTATCAGAATGCATAACCCATTTCAAAAACAAACATGCTATTAACATTCATACTAATATAGCAACACTGGCTATAATTGCACTTCATGAATGTTTTGTCTGTACAAATCTAATGTATTCACAATGAACAATTTCCAATTATTGTTGTTTTTTCTTATAGAAAGTCTAAAACCCCTGGTGAAAGTTTCAATTATCTTGAGGTGTACATCTGAACCAACTATAAGACCACCATTTTTTTCTACAGAAGGAAATTTGCAACTGCCCAAGAACTACTAGACTGGATGGATCCAAGTTTCACCCATCCACCTTTGAATCTTCAAAAAAAAAAAAAAAAGAAATTGGGGCAAAAAAGAATGTGTTTTGAAGCACCGCTTCCCGCCTTTTTTTAAAAACTCACTCCCTGAAGTAGGAGAAATATTAGGAAATTTACTCTTCCACTCAACAGCTCTCACACAAGCCTTCAAGAAACTACACTTAGGAGAGAAGCATGAGCCTAGCAAAGGAGAACCCTCCAGAGGAGCCATCATATATGACAGTCAACTTTATACATTCACACTTCAGACATCTTATTCAAACCAATTGCAGAAGGCTGGTTTGTTCTTTAGAAAACACTGCACTAACTTTAATTTAGACATTTATATTTTAGTGTAGCTAGACTACACAGGAGTGTGTTCCTCTACCATTTAGTAATTTAGATACTTTCAATATTATTGCTAACTGACTCTTGAAGTATAAGAGCCTTAATTATGTTGGTTTAATAGTTTGTGCTTAAATATTGTTATTTGTAAACTAACAGTGGGAAATGCTATAACTTCCCCATGTTTCTTTTTTACTTCAGTGCTACAATAAAATATGCCATTTTTGATTGACTGAAGTTTTATTAATGATATTTATAATATGAAGATTATAATTAAAATGTTTGGTCTTTCTCTACATTTTAAAAGACCTCCTTTCCCAACCAATATTTTTTTCTAATCTAAACCCTTAACTTTGGCAATCACGGGAACAAGGATTAGAAATTAATATTTTATATGGATATAACTTGCACACAAACATACAAATTACTTTGCTTCTTCATGGGCTGTACCCAAAAACACTCAATGACATCACTGTGTTTGTTATCAGTTCAGTTCAGTTGCTAAGTCGTGTCCGACTCTTTGCGACCCCATGAATCACAGCACACCAGGCCTCCCTGTCCATCACTAACTCCCGGAGTTTACTCAAACTCATGTCCACTGAATCAGTGATGCCATCCAGCCATCTCATCCTCTGTCGTCCCCTTCTCCTGCCCCAATCCCTCCCAGAATCAGTCTTTTCCAATGAGTCAACTCTTCCCATGAAGTGGCCAAAGTATTGGAGTTTCAGCTTCAACATCAGTCCTTCCAATGAATACGCAGGACTGATCTAATTTAGGATGGATTGGTTGGATCTTCTTGTAGTCCAAGGGACTCTCAAGAGTCTTCAACACCGCAGTTCAAAAGCATCAATTCTTTAGCGCTCAGCTTTCTTCACAGTCCAACTCTCACATCCATACATGACCACTGGAAAAACCAAAGCCTTGACTAGACGGACCTTTGTTGGCAAAGTAATATCTCTGCTTTTCAATATGCTAATACACAGGCAATAATAAAATTATATTTATTCACAAGTTATAAAGAAAATTATGTAAATTATTTTCTACCTAATTTAACACATTTTATTTCTCATATCTTTTCTCTCATTGAGAAAAAAAATTATACTCAGGGCACTATTTATCTGCCACTAATTAAGAGAAACTTTTTATTAAGACAGTGTTTCATAATTAACATGATAAAGTTACAGGTTGTCAAGACCAAAGGAAGAAAATCCAAAAGTTTTGTGTGAATGACAAGAAATGATGAGTCTTTACCAGAAACATATTGATTTTAAAGACTTTTTGAATAACAATCTCTGTGGAATTTTTCAGATAGAAATTATTTTCTAATATTTCAATTAGAAACTAATTTTAATTACTTTTTCTACACATCTAACTGGAAATACTGAAGGCTTCTAAAACCAATATAGAGAAAATCCAAAGAATCCATTGAAACTAATGTTTGACACCTAAAAGATACATTTTTCTTCTGATCAGCTCAACATTTTGTGAACTTGGAATTCACAGGAGGGAAATTCAAGAGAAAGGAATAGGAGATGGGAATTTATAGGAATCTGTTTTACTTGATTTTTAAAGGATAGATTATTAGGATTTGGTCCGAATGCATTATCAGGAAAAAAGATGGAAGTATTGGGAGATCCACATCTATTTCATCACCTAAGTTATTTGGATATTTCCTTTCAGGAAAAAGGACCTGAATGAGAAATGTATTCTCTGAGATATCAGGGCAGCTAGTGCCCCAAACAGAAGATTTCTTGACAGGCCATGGAACTGTGTGAGGGTGGCATGTCAGGGAAATCAGTCACAGCAGGCAAACTATGTTCCATCTGAAAGCATCTCTATGTCTCCAATACAAGCTTTTTGAAGAAGCTGTAGATATGTAAATGGTCTTTCCATTCAGATCCGCCTCAGACCTAAGTATCCTAGTGGCTTGATATCAGTAACCAGATGGAGAAATAATTGAAAACAGAAGTACACTTGCACTTGCACAAGCCTGGCATTTCAAGGGGATGATACTTTCTTATATAGTCTTATCAAACATGCTCTGAACACAAACCAGAGCCATAGAAAGGGTCTTAACCTCAGCTCTCTAGAAAATCCCCCCCTTAGAAGGGATGCTAAACCCATGAAAAATAACTTAGGAAGATCCAAGTTCAGGCCCCCATACTATCCTTCTCACTCCTACTCAAAAGGCCTGCCTGAGGCAGTTACATCATGATTTATCATTACAGTTATGGAAAAGCAAGGTAGAAGGGAGTCATTTATCTCTCCCCCTGAGTTCATTCATCCAACAAATATGATTGAATGTCTACAGTGAGCACTTAATCATAGTTGCTGAATCAATAAAGAAAACTCAAAGGAAATAAAAGATGCTTCACACCACTGTGCATTCCTGCAACAATGTATGAAATTCTAGTTGCTCTCATCCTAACAGTAGTGTCAGTGTTTTTTTAATTTTAGTCATTCTAATAGATATATAGTAGTAGCTCACCATGGTTTTATTTCCCTAAGTGGCTGATGATTTCAAACATCTTTTCATGTGCTTATTAGTTTTCATTATATCCTCTTGGTGAAGTGTCTTTCATGTATTTTTATCTGAATTATAAAATATAAAATATGTAATTTTCAAACATTCTCAATTTGTAGCATGTCTTTTCATTCTCATAAGTGTCTTGACACAAGAAAACTTTTTAAAAATGTGGTTTGTGCTTCTGGTGTCACATATATAAACTCATTACCAAACCCAAGGTCAACATAGATTTTCTTTTTATGCTGTCTTCTAAAATTTTTATAGTTATATGTTTTACATTTATATCTACCATCTAAGTTTGTTTTTGTATAAAGTATGAGGTTTACATCAAGAAATTTGTTTGCTTTTTAAATCTGACTGTGCAATTATTCCAACATCATTTGTTGAAAAGACAATCCTTTCTCCATTAAATTGCCTTTGCATCTTTGTCAAAAATCAATTAGCCATATTTGTGTGGGTCTATTTCTGGATTCTCTATTCTCTTCCATTAGATCTATATGTCTATTCCTTTGCCAATACTATCTTGAATACTGTAGATTTATAGTAAGTTTTTTAATTGGGTAGTGTGCCTTTTCAACCTTTATTCTTCCTTTTCAAAATTGTTTTAGCTATTCAGCTGTCTTTACATTTCCATATAAATTTTAGAATCACTTTCTCTATATCTGCAAAAAAAATTCTATTGGGATTTTGATTAGTACTACATTAAATTTACTGACTCATTTGGGAACCACTGATATCTTTACTTTTAATCCATTAAAAAGGTAGGCCTTTCTATTTATTTAGGTTTTCTTTTATTTCTTTCATAGGATTCTTTTAATTTTCAGTATACAAGTCTAGAACATATTTTGTTAGAATTATACACAAATATTTCATTTTTTAAAACATTTTAAATGATCAGATCAGATCAGATCAGTCGCTCAGTCGTGTCCGACTCTTCGCGACCCCATGAACCGCAGCACGCCAGGCCTCCCTGTCCATCACCAGCTCCCGGAGGTCACTCAGACTCGCATCCATCGAGTCAGTGATGCCATCCAGCCATCTCATCCTCTGTCGTCCCCTTCTCCTCCTGCCCTCAATCCCTCCCAGCATCAGAGTCTTCTCCAATGAGTCAACTCTTCGCATGAGGTGGCCAAAATACTGGAGTTTCAGCTTTAGCATCATTCACTCCAAAGAAATCCCAGGGCTGATCTCCTTCAGAATGGACTGGTTGGATCTCCTTGCAGTCCAAGGGACTCTCAAGAGTCTTCTCCAACACCACAGTTCAAAAGCATCAATTCTTCGGCGCTCAGCCTTCTTCACAGTCCAGCTCTCACATCCATACATGACCACAGGAAAGACCATAGCCTTGACTAGGCGAACCTTTGTTGGTAAAGTAATGTCTCTGCTTTTGAATATGCTATCTAGGTTGGTCATAACTTTCCTTCCAAGGAGCAAGCGTCTTTTAATTTCATGGCTGCAGTCACCATCTGCAGTGATTTTGGAGCCCAGAAAAACAAAGTCTGACACTGTTTCCACTGTTTCCCCATCTATTTCCCATGCAGTGATGGGACCAGATGCCATGATCTTCGTTTTCTGAATGTTGAGCTTTAAGCCAACCTTTTCACTCTCCACTTTCACTTTCATCAAGAGGCTTTTTAGCCCCTCTTCACTTTCTGCCATAAGAGTGGTGTCATCTGCATATCTGAGGTTATTGATATTTCTCCCGGCAATCTTGATTCCAACTTGTGTTTCTTCCAGTCCAGCATTTCTCATGATGTACTCTGCATATAAGTTAAATAAACATGGTGACAATATGCAGCCTTGACGTACTCCTTTTCCTATTTGGAACCAGTCTGTTGTTCCATGACCAGTTCTAACTGTTGCTTCCTGACCTGCATACAGATTTCTTAAGAGGCAGATCAGGTGGTCTGGTATTCCCATCTCTTTCAGAATTTTCCATAGTTTATTGTGATCCACACAGTCAAAGGCTTTGGCATAGTCAATAAAGCAGAAATAGATGTTTTTCTGGAACTCTCTTGCTTTTTCCATGATCCAGCGGATGTTGGCAATTTGATCTCTGGTTCCTCTGCCTTTTCTAAATCCAGCTTTAACATCAGGAAGTTCACGGTTCACATATTGCTGAAGCCTGGCTTGGAGAATTTTGAGCATTACTTTACTCATTTTAAATCCATATCATTTAAAATAAAATCATTTATTTTAAATGATATGGATTTTTAAATCTTGGTTTACAGCTATACATGGCTGCTGCTGCTGCTGCTGTTGAGTTGCTTCAGTTGTGTCCAACTCTGTGCGACCCCATAGACGGCAGCCCACCAGGCTTTCCCGTCCCTGGGATTCTCCAGGCAAGAACACTGGAGTGGGTTGCCATTTCCTTCTCCAATACATGAAAGTGAAAAGTGAAAGTGAAGTTGCTCAGTCATGTCTGACTCTAGTGACCTCATGGATTGTAGCCTACCAGGCTCCTCTGTCCATGGGATTTTCCAGGCAAAAGTACCGGAGTGGGGTGCCATTGCCTTCTCTGGTACATTGCTAGAATTCAGAAAAAGATTGATTTCTGTGTATTGACCTTATATTCTATAACCTTGAACTCATTAATTCTAAAAGTTTTTCACAGATTTTCCTGCGTAGGCAATCATACCTGAGAATAGGAAAATTCTTTCTTCCTTGCCAATCTATATACCTGTTTTTTTTTTATCTTTTTTTTCTTTTTCTTATCTTATTGCACTGGCTAAGACTTTCATTATAAGGTTAACATAAGTGAGAAGAGCAGAAGTTTTTGCCTTTTTCCCAATCTTAGGTATAAAACATTTGGTTTTCCACTATTAAGTATATTATTGGTAGACTTTTCTGTAGATACCTTTTATCAGGTTAAGGACATTCCCTTCAACTCTTGGTTGCTCAGAGTTATTTTTGTAAATAAATATTATATTTTCCCAAAGGTTTTACTTCCTCAGTTGATACAATTTTGTGGATTTTATTTTTGAAATTGTTAATAAGGTGAATTACATTGACTGATTTCCAAATATTGAAACAAACTTGCATTCACAGGATTAATAGCACTTGACTCTGGTGTACGATTCTTTTTGTATGTTGCTGAATTCAATTTGCTAATTTTTTCTTCATGATTTTTTTTTGCAAGTATGTTCATGAGAGATATTGATCTGTAGGGTATTTTGATAATGTTTTTCTCTGAATTTGCTATTAGTGTGCTGCTGCTGCTGCTGCTAAGTCGCTTTAGTCGTGTCCGACTCTGTGGGACCCCAGAGATGGCAGCCCACCAGGCTGCCCCATCTCTGGGATTCTCCAGGCAAGAACACTGGAGTGGGTTGCTATTTCCTTCTCCAATGCATGAAAGTGAAAAGTGAAAGTGAAGTTGCTCAGTCGTGTCCAACTCTTAGCGACCCCATGGACTGCAGTCCACAAGGCTCCTCCATCCATGGGATTTTCCAGGCAAGAGTACTGGAGTGGGATGCCATTGTAGTGTTGCCCTAATAAAATAAGTTTGAAAGTATTCCATCTTCCTCTAAATTGAATGGTTTAAATTCTTCATTTTCCCCATGAGTACAGTTTTGACTTTACATGCTACAATCATGCTAAATCATATATATGCAAGATAAAAAGAGAAAACAGAAGAAGCAGGATCTGTGAAGTTTGGAATCCCTTATAAACTGACCCAACTGCTTTGCCGTACAGGAGAGAATGTTGATTTGTCTGCTCATACTCCCTTAGACCAGTTCAGTCGCTCAGTCGTGTCTGACTCTTTGCGACCCCATGGACTGCAGCATGCCAGACTTGCCTGTCTATCACCAACTCTCAGAGCTTGCTCAAACTCATGTCCACTGAGTCGGTGATGCCATCTAATCATCTTACCCTCTGATGTCCCCTTCTCCTCCTGCCTTCAATCTTTCCCAGCATCAGGGTCTTTTCCAGTGATCTGCAAGGAGATCCAACCAGTCCATCCTAAAGGAAATCAGTCCTGAATATTCATTGCAAAGACTGATGCTAAAGCTGAAACTTCAATGCTTTGGCCACCTGATGAGAAGAACTGACTCACTCCCCTAGCTCAGGATCTGGGAACAGTGAGGAAGGGCATTGATAAACAGGGGAAAGAGAAAAGCCAATGACATTTTTGCAAGTGGTTAAAGTTTTCCTGGATATAATTATAAACTCATGAATAAGTTGCCTGTTCATATTCATCAGCTGACCATTATTATCATTATGTGACTCAACTTGGCAATGTACTCAACAGTCAAAATGGAGTTGTTTGTATTAATGGAAAATAAAACCAAATTCAATTATGTAGAGAAAATATTATGGACTGAGAAAAGTATTCCTATAACCAAGGTTTAGTCCCATGGTGGAAATAGTATGATTTTACCCTCTACCAATGTAGGAAAAAAGTCACATATTGAACAGAAGTTAATATCTTGTTTTTATCATTTTGATATATGGCAAAACCAATACAATATTGTAAAGTTGCTGCTGCTAAGTCACTTCAGTCGTGTCCGACTCTGTGCGACCCCATAGACGGAAGCTCACCAGGCTCCCCTGTCCCTGGGATTCTCCAGGCAAGAACACTGGAGTGGGTTGCCATTTCCTTCTCCAATGCATGAAAGTGAAAAGTGAAAGTGAAGTCGCTCAGTCGTGTCTGACTCTTAGCGACCACATGGACTGGAGCCTACCAGGATCTTCCGTCCATGGGATTTTCCAGGCAAAAGTACTGGGGTGGGGTGCCATTGCCTTCCCCATTGTAAAGTTAAATAAAATAAAATTAAGTTAAATTTAAAAAAGAACTTAATATGTTTTCTAATATATTCACATGTCCTCAGAATAACCTTGTGAGACCATAAAGAAGACTCTCATTGCACACATTCTGAACGTGAACGTGAAGTTGCTCAGTCGTGTCCAACTCTTTGCGACCCCATGGACTGTAGCCTACCAGGCTCTTCTGTCCATGGGATTTTCCAGGCAATAGTACTAGAGTGGATTGCCATTTCCTTCTCCAAGGGATCTTCCCAACCCAGGGATCAAACCCTGGTCTCCCGCATCATAGACAGATGCTTTACCGTCTGAGCCACATTCTAGACTATAGGAATCTAGGGCTCAGAGAAGCTGAATGCCCAGTCACAGTGTCCAAAATGGGTCCTGACTTCTACCTGTACTCTCTCCCACACCCTGCTACTGTCAACATCACTCTTCTACTGTAAATGCCAGGCTTTATTTCTGAAAATTCCTATGATAAATGTGTGGAAATAATTTGATTTACACTTAATGAACTCTATGGTGTTATTCACATTCTCTCTTTTAGACAGATTTTGATTTGTTTTCAAAATCAAATGTGCTCAAAAGTCTATGCTTCAAATTTATTTGAAAATCAACACATGTAGACTATTTTCAGAAACTGAAACTCTACTCATTCTCTAGCTCAATATTTGAAATAAGTGTGGTGTTGGACCAGCCACCTAAATCCTTTAAGCCTCAGTTTTCTCACCTGCAAACTCAAGGTATAATACTACTAATACCTCTCACAAGACTACCATGAGTAGTACGGGACACTGATTATTAAGCACTCAGCCCAGTGCTTGGTAGCAAGTGGTACAACCAGGATTTGACCCAAGTTTCCTGCTTTAAACCACATGCTTAATCTCTGCACTATAACTGCTTTTCTGGGATATTTGACAAATAAGAATTGAAGAATAAATTGGAGTCAGATTGGGGAGAATACAGCATATTAAGACAAAATATTTGGGCTATAAAGCATAGGCAGTTGGAGCCAGTGGATACTTTTACACAGAAATTAACCTGTTAAAATAAGAAATCTAGGAAAATTATTCTGGAGACATGCATGGATAGGATGGATGGAAGTAATGGTGTATGAAATTTGATTTATTAGAAAGATATTTCATTTTTTAAATTACTGATAATATTAATACAATCAAGCTGATAATTATGAATACAATATTTTCATAGCAAGACAATATTTTTCTAATTTTGGAAGAAGTCAAATTAATTCATCATTTCACTTAATTATCAATTCTTACCTTTAGTAATAGATCTCTAAATACTCCCTATATGAAAAGAAAGCTAGGATGAGAGTGACCAACCAACCAACTGAAGAGATAGCTCACAAAAAGAAAAATCAAACACAATTTTGGAGCTAGCCTTGACTTAAGAAACTAGTTTCCAAGAGGAATATAAAAATACAATATAAAACTGTAACATAGATATGTGCAGATAACTTCTATTTTAATAACATTCAAAAATAGATGTAGGGCTTCTCTGGTGGCTCAGTGGTAAAGAATCTGCCTCCCAATGCAGAAGACACAGGTTCAATCCCTGCTCCATGAAGACCCCACATGCTGCAGAGCAACTAGGCCCTTGTGCTACAATGCTGAGCATGTGCTCCAGAATCTGGGGGCCACAACTGCTGAAGCCTGCGTGGCCTAGATCCTGTGCGCTGCACCAAGAGGAGTCACTGCAATGAGCAGCCCATGCACCTAGTTCACGTACCCCTCCTCACAGCAACTACAGAAAAGTTTGTGCAGCAATGAAGAGCCAGAACAACCAAAAATAAATAAATTACTTTTAAAAACAGACATAAATAAAAATAGGTTTATAACAGCACTGGAAGATTTAGCTCTCTCTAGAAGTTTTTACCACTTAAGCATGAAGGCCATTTTTTAAATATTTATTCAATAGAGCATTTAAAAGTATTATAATGAAGGTACTTCTGGCATCTGCTGATTAAAGAAAGTAATTATAAAAAGTTACTATCATTTACAATAGCATCAACATGTATCTTTTAAATAGCATCATATGTATGTGAAGGCGTGTCATTTAATCAATGTACATACAATGTCCAACATTTTTATAAACTCAAGGGCACTTTATAAATTCAGGGTCACTCAGGATATTGAAAATCTTAAATTATTCTGTAATAAAATAATACTACCTTCAAAAAACATCAAGACTACCTCTTGTTGCAAACTGTAAAAAGAATAAAAAAAAAACAAAATTCTCTTTTCAATACAACGAAACTGTTAATACTAGTAAGTGAGAGTTCTCATAGTTCTTTCCAAATAGCAATATTCTTCATCTATTCTACTGCTCTCACCCCATCTTTTATCAATATTTGTTCTGGGGGCTAATTTAAAATCTGAGGGTCATTCATTTTATTTATTCTCTTAACATTTACTATGAGCTTAATAGGTTTCTGGCAGAAATAATGAGCTAACCAGTCCTAGTCCTTGCCTCAGAGAAGTAACATTCTAAAAATGACAGACAATACTCCAAGTATAAGACAAACGTTTCTGATAGTACCATGAGGGAAAAGTGCAAAGTGCTAGGAGCATGGAGGGCAGCAGAACTTGAGAGAATTTCAGACTGGAAGTTGGTCAGAGAATTCCCCTAGTAAATGACTTTTGAGCTAAAATTTGAAGGATGCGTAGATGGTACTAGTAAAAATGAAATATGTGAGGAAAAGCATTATGTCATTGAAAAATTAAAAGTTCAGTATATCTGGCTTCTGTAGTAGGGTGGATCCACAGACAAGAACCAGATTATACAGGGTTCTGTAAGTCACAACAAGGTATTTGGTCTTGATCTTCAAACCAATGGAACGCTCTTTGGGGTCTTTTATTCACCAACTGTGGGATCAAGACAATTCATTTATTCTCTCTGTGCCTTACTTTCCTCTTACATTAAGTAAAAATAAAATAGTTACTACCTTGTATGAATATAGTGATGATTAATGAGATGGTAGAGGCCTAACCTTTGGCACAGTATCAGACACACAGTAAACACCATTTAATGTTAGCTGTTTATAACAGTGTTATACTTTTTCTCTTTTGCCTTTGAGCTCAGTTGTATAGCTTTTTCCAAGTATACTGATAAGATCTTTTCTTTCCATTCTACTGTCACCCTACTGTATAGACAGGGACCCATCTTCATGTTATTTGGTTCACGAAAGTCCAGAAACCTCATGTATATAGGGATGGAGGAAGGAAGAGAGAAATGAACTTGTTTAAGATCTACAGTAACTAATCAAAGTCTTGAAACAAAGATGAATGTCAAGCTCAGTCAACAGGGGACTTCCTGCCCATTGTGGAGAGAAAACCCTCATCTTATGCCAGTAAGATCAACAATAATCATCGCTGTTGGTGATGCTAAGGCGAAGTTCTCCTACCAGTAGAGGCTGGACTGACTCTGGACACAGAGTCCTGCTCTTTGCATGTTATCTTCATGCCTAGTTCCATTTTCTCAAGCCCACCAATCTTTCTCTCTCACTTGATCCTGTCTCTCATGCCCCAGACTAGAAAATCTTTCATAAGTGCTAGGAGGCATGTTAATCAGAATGATTAATCATGATTACTGGAGCAACAAGTGCAAAAATCCCAGTGGCTTAACACAAGGCTTATTTCTCATTCACAGCACAGTTCAATATGGGTCCTTGGCCCTCTTGACCAGCTTCTCCTTAAGTCTGGGGAACCAGGTTACTTTCATCTTGTGGCTATACAATGTGGAGCATGTGACTTTCAAGGCCACTGAAGAACAGCAAAAGAAGACTAGCACTTCTTCTAGTCTTAGATACAAGATGTTTCTAGATACTTCTAGAAGATACAAGATGTTTTTAAAGATCAAGTCTGGGGATTTCCCTGCAGCCCAGTGGTGAAGAATCCACCTTGTAATGCAGGGGACATGGGTTTATTCCCTGGTCAGGGAACTAAGATCCCACATACTCTGGAGTAATTAAGTCAGCACGCCACAACTGGAGTTCACATGAAAGATTCACATGAGCCATAGCTAAAACCTGATGCAGCCAAATAAAAAGGATCAAGTCTAAAAATAGTATACATTTTACTATTGACTAATATTCTATTTTACAAAACTCAGCCATGTTGTCCCAGATTTGTCTACAGAGGAGGCTGGAATGTATAACCTTTCTGTGTGGTGAAAGAATATAAAGAATATGAAACTTTTTCTCTGTCAGTAGGTAAGGAGTCTTACTCTTTCTCAAGATGTTTTCTATGTGCCATGAGTCTCTTTATTTCCAGCAAAGCAGACTGGCAGAATTACTAAACATTCAAACCTATGCTTACTCTTACATTCTTGGCTAATGAAAAATGTTTTGTCACCATTTTAACAAAGGGAAAATGAAGATTCCCTCTGTTACGGAGAAACACAGGGTCAGTAGCAAACATGTTTGAGGAACCTCAAGTCCTAAGAAGAAAATGAACTCAAGGTGTCCCCAGGAATGATTGTTACCATTTTTAGAGGGCTTATCATATTTGAATCTTGCTGCTAACTTGATATTTGAATTTAATTAATCCACTACTTATGGTATAACAACTCTCTCATTAAACTCTATCATCAAACATAGTTATATAAAAACAAAACATACAGGGACCCAACTCTCAAAGAATTTATGGTCCAATGGAAGGCACAACATTCAAACAACTAAAGGTAAGAAATTTTGGTTATTTTATAATTATTTAATTCAGATGTTTATTTATGTGTTATAATCACCCAGAAGTTTGTGGGGGAGTGCTTTCATGTCCTGGCCCCAAATTACTGAATAGTCTTCAGGGAATTTGGTAAAACTCAATGATAAGGAAATATTTTGAAATAAGATTGCATTAAAAAAAAAAACAATCATTTCTAATTGTTATCTAAAGATGGAAAGTTTAATCCCCTACAACTAAGAGACAGAGAAGAAGTCCTATAGACCCATTAGACAACCACAAGAAGGATCTGAGGGCCCAGGGATGAACACCAGTTGAGAATTAATCTGTGAAGCTTAGCATTTCTTCCCATAAGGAAAAGGAGCTTGATCATTGCCAACTTACTGATAAAATGGCAAATTTTATTGTAACTGAAATCCTGCTAAATGAAGTTAACTTGGAGAGCTCCACCAACCAATAGAATCATACAACTGGAATCAAAGAAATTAAAATGCACATGTATATGGGTGCTTTTACTCTGCAAAATGCTGTCTGTTTTCCAGAAGTATCAGTAGCACCCAAGAGCTTGTCAGAAATATATAGTCTTGGGTTCTGTGCATTTTAATAAGCTCCCAGGTGATTTGTATGCACACTAAAGTGAGAGAAACGATGATATTAAATAAACTAGGGCTCTGTAACCATCTACACTAGATGAGTGGGATGGGGAGGGAGGTGGGAGAGAGGCCAGGAGGGAGGGAACAGAGATATACCTAAGAGTGTATGATTCATGCTGATGTTTGATAGAAACCAACACAATATTATAAAGCAATTATCCCTCAATTAAAATTAAATAAATTTAATTATTAAAATTTCATGTCTCCACATAAATTTGGAATAATATTTCTAAGAGTATGCAGAGATATATAATCCCCAAACATGTATCCTTCACTTCAATATAGCATTTTGCTTTCTGACATTTCCCATCTATTATGAAACAAATGAGAACTCCCTACACAAATAAGCAATATGATTCCATTAAAGTCATCTGAATTTTAACATTTCTAAAAACAGATGGCAAAATAGTTTAATCCATGCAAATAGGTTCAAACAAAAGCAAGAAGATGATAAACAAAAATGGGGGAGTGTACATCTAGGTAGGCACAGAGATTTATGATCTCAAATTTTGTGTATATATCAATAAATATCAGTTTTTTTCTTTTCAGGGGTTTTCTTTAATTACTAAGGGTACAAAAATTCCCACAGATGTACAAATTAATAAATTTTAAGTTTTCAAAATTTCATAGGAATTTGTAGGTGATGGCTGAAACAGATGAAAGTTGATTTTCAAAAGTTAAAGTCTTGAAGACGCTCTCCCTGTTGCAGTCAAGTAGTCAGACAAGAGGATGAAAAGGAGAACCGAAGAGAAATTTTTCTAAGGTTCTTATTCTTCTGAGAAGGGAGTGAAAGGAGCAGAGAATAGCCAGAAGTGTTGGAAGCCGCTGGCTATCAATATCCAATCCCTTTCATCATAACTCTAAACAACATATTATAAAACTGTAGAGCAGATATTTCTGTGGAGCCTTTTTACAACTTGCTCCCACTGCCACATTACCCACTGAGCTACTCTTGCTAATGTGACGTATTTTTTAATTAAAGCCATTTGTTTTGTAGGATGAGCGATACCTTTCTGAAGATCCCATTCCTGCTGTTTCTGAGCCTCTTTGCCTTGAGGACTCTTCTGCACCAGTGAGCCGAAAGCTAGTCTTACTTCTCACAGAAGCAGAGTGTTACATTTCAATACTACAGACTACTTCAAAATCATGTTTTCATTTCCCAGAAAGAGTATTTTAAAATGCATTACACTTCAGGGGATACATCCTGCCTGAGTCCAGGACCATGGAGCCCTGAACATGCCCTGGAAAGGACTCACTTTTCTCCTTTTGCTGAAAGATAAAGGCGGGTCAAGGGGTGGATCCCAGGGCTTTCCCGGAGCCCCATTTCGCAGGTAGGTCATACCTGGTTTTCTCCCAGGTTCATGCCCCAGTTCACCAGTAATTGCAGAGAAAGGCTAACTCCCATCATGATTTCACAATGAGAGCAGAACCAGAGGACAGCTGCTCTGAGAACCCTCTCTACACAACTTCTGAAAGAAACCCCCAAATTTTACCTCCTTTCCCCACCCCCTGAACCTCTGCCCCAGAGAATTTCTACCTCAGAGAACTGGCTCTACAAAGAATTAAGCATACACTTTTAAATAATAACAGAAGAGTGAAATATAACACTTCCATTCTGAAGAGTCTATATAGTACTTTCAAATCTTCTTTTTCAATTACCCATAGAGATGTTTTAATTTAACATTTGGTGGCAGGCAATTCTGAAAGAAGAAAGTGGTAAGTAGACAGATCTACATTCAAGATTGAAGAAGTAGTGACTTCAGATTCCCTAGGCTCTTAAGCTTGCTGTACAGAGCATTTTATTTTAGATTCAGGCTTTGCTATTACTTTAAGGATAGAGAAATTTACTAAGTACACAGTAGGCAAGGATTAATCAATTTCAACAAAAGGATTTTTCACAGGTTTCGTTAAGTTTCTTTAGTACATAAAAACCTTGTTTTGGCTTACAAAATTATTGAGCATAAAGTGGACAAAGAGTATAATCTCTCATTACTAGTGACACCTAAACTAAACCGAGTCTAACAAAGGTTATTAAGAGTTATTTTTTACTTTCAGGTATTCAGTTCAGTTCAGTCACTCGGTCATGTCCGACTCTTTGCAACCCCATGAATTGCAGCACGCCAGGCCTCCCTGTCCATCACCAACTCCCAGAGTTCACTCAGATTCACGTCCATCGAGTCAGTGATGCCATCCAGCCATCTCATCCTCTGTCGTCCCCTTCTCCTCTTGCCCCCAATCCCTCCCAGCATCAGAGTCTTTTCCAATGAGTCAGCTCTTCACATAAGGTGGCCAAAGTACTGGAGTTTCAGCTTCAGCATCGTTCCCTCCAAAGAAATCCCAGGGCTGATCTTCAGAATGGACTGGTTGAATCTCCTTGCAGTCCAAGGGACTCTCAAGAGTCTTCTCCAACACCACAGTTCAAAAGCATCAATTCTAGTAAACAACTATTAAGCAGTTATTATGTCAGTGTTCTGCACATGATAAACCAAACCTAGTAAAATATACATGCCTTTGAAGCTTCCGCAGGGCCACAGATGTCCAGCATCGCAGCCCACTAGATGTGGGTTCTCAGAGCAGAGCTTCTGTTTGCAGCCTCACCTGCATCGTGTCTGCTTCAGGTGGTTTTGAGGGAGCAGCCAAACACGGTGACTCCCTTTCCTGCACCCTCTTCTTCTACTCTCATGCCTCCCTATCAAAACTACAAGTTACCAGTTGGGACACTAAGAAAATGCCCAGAAGTCCTTTGGGAGGGGAAAGTAATCATTTTAGTACCAGTTCTCTTCACCTCCACTGCCTACCATCTGTTTACTTTATCTAGAAGTTTAAAAAGGAGAAAAGATCATAAAACTCCCAAATGTATTATTCACTGGCATCTACTGTAACCAACTGAGGGTGTTATTAGAACTAAGCAGGTATCCAGAAAGTTAGAAAACTAAATTCTCAGTTTGGGGTGGTTATCCTTTCATTTGTTCAGGATAGCACACCCTGCCCTAAACTGAGAAACCACGGTGAAGATCACAAGGTACTGAAAGAACTATTCCTGAAGTAGGGAAATCTACATACAGTGTTCAAATGGAAAAAGTAGACACCCAAAATACCTATTCATTTTTCCAAATAAATAACCATTGTAATCTTTAAAATGAGCGAGAGGCAATATTTGTTGAACAATTATTAAGTGTCGAACACTGGGTTGAGTACTTCATATACCCTTTAGTTTTCACAGAAATCCTTTGAGGAAGGTACTGATATTATCACCTCCATTTTACAGATGAGAAACCCCAGGGATGGAAAGGTTAACTAACTCACCAGACACACAGCCAGAGACTGATTTGTGGAGCTAGGATTTTTTTTTTTTTTTTTTTTTAGCTCAACCACTAAGCCATACTGCCATACCACAAAAGAATAGTTCCATGAAACCTCACAAAGTTTGAGATTTGAAATCACCAGCAGAAAAGATTGTGGAAGCTGCTCTCACAGAGTATTTGAGCAGATGAGAAAAGTAGAAAACCAATCCCTAACACTTCCTGTGCATTTACATGTTCTAGGCACTATGATAAACCCCTCACGTGCATTACCTCATTTAATTCTCACAACCCTATTAGGAAAAGGTTGCTATTATTATTCCAATACCCATTTAACTAGTGAAGAAATTGAGGTATAAAAAAAGATCACGTGGTGGCCCAAAATCATAGGATAGATTTGAACTCAACTTTGAGTCCATGGGGTCGCAAAGAGTCGGACACGACTGAGCGACTGATCTGATCTGATCTTGAGTCCAGAGCTAGAGGTTTCACCATTTTGCTAAATTGCTGGGGACCAGCCCCAGCTGATCCAGGGACTTCGAAGCAAGGACAGCATCGGTGGGGGTCAGGACACGATAGTTATAATTAGAGATATAAAGAATAATAGAACGAGGATAGCTCAGTAGGAAAATTCAGTGGAGAAAAGAGGCTGAGTAGCTTGGTTTACGCAGGGGACCAATAAAACTTCAAGACAAGAAGTTTGCACCACTTACGTAGGCCGCAGGCGTCTTTCCGTTCTCCCGAAGGAGAGGAGACACTGAGGCCTCACCGGTCCGATCTTAGAAACCCAGGCATAATTAGTAAGCATGGTGGGTCCCGCGCCCCAGATGGAGACTCAGCCAGAATTTGAGAGAGAGAGAGACATGGGGAGACCAGTCTTTCCAGGAACTGATCCCAATTCTTTATTTTCCATGGTCTACTTTTATACACTGAGATGGTATACAAAAGTCACGTGGGGTCAGCAGCCCTGACTTTTATCAAATGTATATATCAGAGGTCTTAGGGGTGTTACATCATCTTCTGGCCAGGGGGCCTGCTGACAATTTATGACCTTCTCCTTGTGATAGCGGTCAGTCACTTATTTCTCCAGGGTGATTATTCTTAAAACAGACTCCACTAGGTAAGTTTACATTCCTCTAGGGTGAGGGTGTAGTGGGTTTTAGCCAGGGAAAGAATTTACTTAGCCTAAAGTCTAATGCCTCTTAAGAAATCTGTATGCAGGTCAGGAAGCAACAGTTAGAACTGGTCATGGAACAACAGACTGGTTCCAAATAGGAAAAGGAGTACGTCAAGGCTGCATATTGTCACCATGTTTATTTAACTCATATGCAGAGTACATCATGAGAAATGCTGGACTGGAAGAAACACAAGTTGGAATCAAGATTGCTGGGAGAAATATCAATAACCTCAGATATGCAGATGACACGACTCTTATGGCAGAAAGTGAAGAGGGGCTAAAAAGCCTCTTGATGAAAGTGAAAGTGGAGAGTGAAAAGGTTGGCTTAAAGCTCAACATTCAGAAAACGAAGATCGTGGCATCTGGTCCCATCACTACATGGGAAATGGATGGGGAAAGAGTGGAAACAGTGTCAGACTTTGTTTTTCTGGGCTCCAAAATCACTGCAGATGGTGACTGCAGCCATGAAATTAAAAGACGCTTACTCCTTGGAAGGAAAGTTATGACCAACCTAGATAGCATATTCAAAAGCAGAGACATTACTTTACCAACAAAGGTTCGCCTAGTCAAGGCTATGGTCTTTCCTGTAGTCATGTATGGATGTGAGAGCTGGACTGTGAAGAAGGCTGAGCGCCGAAGAATTGATGCTTTTGAACTGTGGTGTTGGAGAAGACTCTTGAGAGTCCCTTGGACTGCAAGGAGATCCAACCAGTCCATTCTGAAGGAGATCAATCCTGGAATTTCTTTGGAAGGAATGATGCTAAAGCTGAAACTCCAGTATTTTGGCCACCTCATGCGAAGAGTTGACTCATTGGAGAAGACTCTGATGCTGGGAGGGATTGAGGGCAGGAGGAGAAGGGGACAACAGAGGATGAGATGGCTGGATGGCATCACTGACTTGATGGGTGTGAGTCTGGGTGACCTCCAGGAGCTGGTGATGGACAGGGAGGCCTGGCGTGCTGCGGTTCATGGGGTCGCGAAGAGTCGGACACGACTGAGAGACTGATCTGATCTGATCTGAAAGTCTAATGTGATTAATATCAAAGGTTAATACTTATCTCTTCTATATATTCATTAATGTGTATAAGGGCAGGGGAAGTGGAGACTTAGCAGCAATCATTGGCTCAACAAATGAAAAACCCTTCACCAATACAATTTCTAATCAGCCCATTATACTTATGCTAATAGTTTTCTAACTTCTCTAAAGAACCTGTTTTTAGAAGGTTAAGAGCATCTCGTGCCTCCCACTGTTGGGAGGCTGTGAGTAATCACATGTGGCTGGACAAGCCTGTCAGGTGGGCTAAAGAACCTTCAGAGGAGTTTGTAGGTTAAAACACTCCTGTCACGCCCAGGAATTTTTATTAACTGAAGCTTTAACTCTTCTTTCAGAGAGAGGTAGTGGGGGACAGCCCCCCGTAAAGTCAGAAGTGTAGGTGAGAGCACAGGTAGTAAAGTAGGCAGGCTCTGGCTATGGGGGTAGATGCTCGAGAACCTCCAAGGGGCTCCTGAGGCTCGACCCCACCTTTGTGTATGTCAAGCCTCCTTCCTCATGACCTTTGTCACGGGCGGAGCGCTAATCCAAAAACCGGCTCCCAACACTGAATTATACTTTTTAGACAAATCATGCAAGGGTAGGGTGGAATTGAACTTGAAGCCATCTCAAATACTTAGGAGTTTACAATTTAAAGTACCTATTATTTAT
This sequence comes from Tragelaphus eurycerus, assembly GCA_935064755.1. Taxonomy (NCBI): domain Eukaryota; kingdom Metazoa; phylum Chordata; class Mammalia; order Artiodactyla; family Bovidae; genus Tragelaphus; species Tragelaphus eurycerus. The sequence goes on from CAKXYN010000038.1 coordinate 13,526,026, forward strand.
TATTTTTAAATTACTGATAATCATGTAGTGTTTGTTCAGATTTTTCATGAGAAAATTAATAATACCGACACAAGCAATATAAAGCATCCATTTCTCTTTCCCTTAACTTTCAAATCACCAGGTTACTGCCTTTGGAGAAGCCTCTTGTAACTTGTAAATATTTAAAGATACATCTTTAAAACAAGGAAGTTGTTTAACCTAAAGCTCTAACTCTAATAAGAATTCACTACCTCTTTCTTTTTTCTCCACTGCCACTAAGGTGCTCAGTTCTTCCAAAGAAGCTAAGGCCGTTTTGGGAGTGAGACCCTCACTTTATCTGGAGACTAGCACTCACTGGCATCATGGCCTCTGTCTCGGAGCAAGCCGGCATCTAATCGGCCCTCATTCTGCAGGACGATGAGGTGATGGTCACGGAGGATAAAATCAATGTCCTCATTAAAGCAGCCCGTGTAAATGTTTATGGCCAGGCTTGTTTGCAAAGGCTTTGGCCAGTGTGAACACTGGGAGCCTTAACTGCAATGTGGGGGCTGGTGGACCTGCCCCAGAAGGAGGTCCTGCCCCATCCACCACTGCTGCCCAAGCTAAGGAGAAGCAAGTAGAAGCATAGAAAGCAGAATCTAAAGAGTCTGGTGATGACATGGGCTTTGGTCTTTTTGACTAAACCTCTCTAGTAACACATTCAATAAAAGCTGAGCTCTTTAAAAATAAAAAATAATTCACTACTGATTTGTAGCCCTAACTTGTGCATCTCATTAAGCCATGGAATCAGGGGTATTGGAACATACCAGAGGAATTTATGAACTTAAGGTGCTCCAAGAACTTAAGGTTCAAAGCAAGGCAGTCTAAGAAGAATGTCACTTTTTTAGTAGGTATGGCCTTTCTTCATGTGAGTTTAGTCAAAACAACACAAGCATTACTTTTAAAATAATAATATATAACGATGAGAAAATTCTCACGGAAGCATCAAAATACTGAGTGGGTAGAACAGACTCTTACTTCCCTTGAGTGGCTAGAACAGTCTCTCATGTGAGTATCTAAACACCTATTTAGATCATTCAAATGCCATACACATCAAAACACTCCATCTTAACACTTCCTTTGAAGTCACGACAATCAGTTTTTTATTAGTGTCATTATTTAGCATTTCTATAGCACTTCACTCTTGACAGGTGCTTTATAATTATTTCTACTCTTGGTTAACTCCTACTCATTCATTAGCATGCAGTTACTTTCCCAATAAAATATATATAAATTCCTTGACAAAACTGAATCTAACCAAAACCAAGAAGTTTTTATGTCAGAATTTCAGACAAACATGTACCCTCAGGACAAATAAGGCAAACAGGTAGATAATAGATGGGGATAGATGGATGACAGACAGATATAGTAACATATAAGAAAATAACTCCAGCTTTCGGATCCGCCATCTGTGGTGGAACCGCCGCCAAGATGCAGATTTTCGTGAAGACCCTGACGGGGAAGACCATCACTCTCAAGGTCGAGCCCTCGGATACAACAGAAAATGTAAAGGCCAAGATCCAGGATAAGGAAGGAATTCCTCCTGACCAGCAAAGACTGATCTCTGCTGGCAAGCAACTGGAAGATGGACGTACTTTGTCTGACTACAACATTCAAAAGGAGTCCACTCTTCATCTAGTGTTGAGACTTCGTGGTGGCGCTAAGAAAAGGAAGAAGTCTTACACCACTCCCAAGAAGAACAAGCATAAGAGAAAGAAGGTTAAATTGGCTGTTCTGAAATAGTATAAGGTGGATGAGAATGGCAAAATCAGTCGCCTTCGCCGGGAGTGTCCCTCAGATGAATGTGGTGCTGGAGTGTTTATGGCCAGTCACTTTGACAGACGTTATTGTGGCAAATGTTGTCTGACCTATTGTTTCAACAAACCAGAAGACAAGTAATTGTATATTGGTTAATAATGATATGAGCTAACATTTAAAAAAAAAAAAAGAAAAGAACTCCAAGGACCAGTAACATTTTTGTCTTGGTTCAAAGGCAGCTTGGGAATATCAGTCACATCCCTGTTGCCAATGACAGAATGAATAAAAGAGAGACCAGTGGTCACATATGAACTAAAATTGCTGAAAGAGTAAATGAATATGGCAGAGACTGCTAGTTATTAGCCAATGTCCATTCTCTTTTTCTTCCTTTAAGTAACAGAATCTCCAGCCACCCATCTAGACAGTACATTTCTCAGACTCTCTTACAGCTAGAAGTAGCAACATAACTAAGTTCAGGCCAATAAGATGTGAGAAGTAACATGTGCAGCTTCTGAGTCACCTCCTTAATCATAAAGCTTCTTGCCATGGACCACAATTAATCTAATTAGCACCTGTCATCATACATAGTTTCAAACTCTTTTTCTTATCCTGAGAACTTCTAAGATCAACTCAGCAAGTATGAAATATGCAAATACGCAACACTGTATTGTTAACTACAGTAACCATGCTATATACTGCATCCCTGTGACTTACTTATATTGTAACTGAAAGCTTGTACCTTTTGACCCCCTTCACCCATTTTGTCCACCCCCCACACCCTGCCCCTGGTAACCACCAATCTGTCCTCTGTATTTATAAGCTTAGTTTTTCATTTTGATTCCACATATAAGATTATATGGTATATGTCCTTTTCTTTTTGACTTATTTCACTTAGCATAATATCCTCAAGGTTTACTCATCTTGTTGCAAATGGTAAGATTTCATGCCTTTTATGACTGAATAATATTGCACTGCATATATATTCCTCATTTTCTTTATCCAGTCATTCATCAGTGGACACTCGGGTTGTTTCCCTTAGGTTCCCTTAGGTTGGACACTTAGATTGGCTACTGTAGTGATTCAGTAAACATTGGGTGCGGGTGCAGTGTACAAATCTTCTCAAGTTAGTGTTTTTGTTCCTTTGGGTAAAGACTCAAAAGTGGAATTTCTGGATCATATGGTAGTTCTATTTTTAATTTTTTGAAGCCCATCTATACTGTTTTCCATAGTGCTGCACCAGAGGATGAGATGGTTGGATGGCATCATCGACTCAATGGACGTGAGTCTGAGTAAACTCCGGGAGTTGGTGATGGACAGGGAGGCCTGGCGTGCTGCGGTCTGACTCTTTAGTCGGACACGACTGAGTGACTGAAGTGAACTGAACTGCACCAATTTATATTCCCACAAATGGTGCATAAGGGATCCCTTTTCTCCAAATCCTTGCCAACATTTGTTGTCTCTTGTCTTTTTGATAATGTCTATTCTAACAGGTGAGATAGCTGGATGGCATCACCAACTTCATGGACATGAGTTTGGGTGAACTCCGGGAGTTGGTGATGGACAGGGAGGCCTGGTGTGCTGTGATTCATGGGGTCGTAAAGAGTCGGACACAAATGAGCAACTGAACTGAACTGATTCTAACAGGTGTGAGGGGATATCTCATTGTGGTTTTGATTTTCATTTCCCTAGTGATTATTGATGTTAAGATCTTTTCATGTACCTATTGGCCATCTGTATGTCTTCTTTGAGAAAATGTCTATTCAGATCGTTTGCCCATTTTTAATCAATTTTTTTGGGTTTTTGACTATTGAGTTATATGAGTTCTTCATTTTTAACATTTAATATTTTTAATGTTAACCCCTTATCAGATATATTATTTGAAGATATTTTCTCCCATTCAGAAAGCTGTCTTTTCATTTTGCTGATAGTTTCCTTTGCTGTGCTGAAACTTGTTAGTTTGACATAGTCCCCTTTGTTTATTTTTGCTTTTGGAGTCAAAAAATTATCATCAAGATCAATGTCAAGGAGCTTACCTACTATGTTTTCTTCCAGTAGATTTATGGTTTCAGTTCTTACATCCAGTTTTTTAACCTATTTTGAGTTAATTTTTGTGTATGGTGTAAAGATATACGTCCAGTTTCATTTTTTGGCATGTGGCTATCCAGTTTCTTCAAAATCATTTATTGAAGAGACTATCCTTTCCCAATTGTATATTCTTGATTCCTTTGCTGTAAAATATTTGACTGTAGATACATAGGTTTATATGAGAGCTCTCTGTTCTGTTATCTATGTGTCTGATTTTATGCCAATACCATACTATTTTGATTACCATAGCTTTGTAATATAGTTAAAAATCAGGGAGTATGATGTCTCCAGCTTTGTTCATCTTTCTCAAGATTGCTTTGGCTATTTGGGGCCTTTGGTGGGTCCATACAAATTATGGGATTATCTGTTCAATCTCTGTGACAATGCCATTGGCACAGTCATTTTGATAGGGATCACACTGGATCTGTAGATTGCTTTCAGTAGTATAGAGACATTTTAGCAATATTAACTCTTTGAATTGATGAATACAGAATATCTTTCTATTTATTTGTATCTTCCTCAATTTTAAAACTAATGTCTTAAAATTTTCAGTGTAAACTATCACAAATTTCAAATAAGTTAAAAATTCCCTACAAAAGTTGAGAAACACAAAAAGCATAAAACCATTGCATCAATATCAAAGATTTCTTATGATACTAATGGTGGCTCTCAGAAGGCCAGAATATGTCTTTTTATCCTCTTCTTTTGTACGTTAATGCTAATATGCAGATAAGCTCCAATATCTTGGAACCATCTAAGGATTAAAATGGAGAAGGCAATGACACCCCACTCCAGTACTCTGGCCTGGAAAATCCCATGGATGGAGGAGCCTGGTAGGCTGCAGTCCATGGGGTCGCTAAGAGTCGGACATGACTGAGCGACTTCACTTTTCACTTTCATGCATTAGAGAAGGAAATGGCAACCCACTCCAGTATTCTTGCCTGGAGAACTCCAGGGACGGGAGAGCCTGGTGGGCTGCCATCTATGGGGTGCACAGAGTTGGACACGACTGAAGCGACTTAGCAGCAGCAAGGATTAAAAACAAATGCCTACTACAGAATTTATTGCTATTATCTTTATGCCAATGATCCTCAAGTTCTGCCATTGACTGGTTCTGAGAAATTCAAGCATATTTTTAATTATTAGACCTATTTAGAGCCTGTGAAAATTTAGACATGCAGACATTAACTCTTTTTAGAGTAGAATTAACACTTACTCAGCATTTCATCTATGCCTGGCTCTGTGTTAATTACTTCTACACAATATTACCCATTTAAAGTAGACATCATTACCTCCTCTTAAAAGAAGAGGGAACTAATATAAAGATTAAGTGATCTGCTCAAGATCACATGACTGGTAAACAATAGAGTTAAGATTAGAATCCAGGCTTCCTGACTCCCCAGGTAGTCTTCTTTCTGAGAGCACTACTCTATTGCATCATCAATTTATGATACATTTTTACATTTCAAAGTTTGTACCCCTAGAAAGGGTGGGGGGAACCTACCAGCATAATAACTGCCAAGTATTGATGGATAGGAAAATTAAAAGGTAATCCTAGTCAGAATATAAGGATCAGGAAGGACCGTCAGTAAACATATGACAGCAATTCTTCCCTGAATAAAAACTGGGAAGCTTTCCAAGATGAAAATGAGCAATTGTCACCACTATTAACATAGATATTTTTACTCACTTTTGAAAGTTATCATCTAATTCAACACAATTCTTCACCATAGGTCTAATTAGAATCTGTTTGGATTCAAAGGTGCTAATGAAAGTGAATATATCAAGGTCAGGAATTGTCCAGCTATTCAAGACTCTAGGAGGTTGAATTAATAGTACATCTTTTTTCCATAAAACTTAACATTTACTTAATGAGATATCCCATATGCTCAGCTGTAGACATTTTGATCAGAATAAGTCTGAGTAGGAAGAACAGTGCTTTGAATCTCCACTTTGATGTTTTTTTTTTTTCATTATTATTTGTTATTTAATTAGCTCTAATTAAAGCTAAAGAGGGAAGATGAAATGAATTATCCATACAATTCTTAGTCCTCATAAATTGAACATAAGAGTACCTAGGAATCTTGGCTGCCAAGAATATATAAATTTGGTTTCACATCTCAGAAATTAAACTTCCCACTTTTCAGATAGAGAAGCTCTTTGTGAGATGATGGGAAAGCCTTTGTAAGAAGAAATTAGGATTGGAGATGGAGATATTAAAATTTATGATTCTAAGAAAGTGTTGTGACATGGTTTATGGCAATGACTCTCATTCCCAAAGAAAAGTCTGATTCTAATCAAGAAGTAACCCCATCCTCTTCACCTACTGTGGGCAATTTTACTTTTCACAAAGAAGGTTCTCAAGAGTTTTAAACAAACTCATGAGAGTTCCAAATAGTAAGTTACAAAATAGTATTTTACAGGCCTGCCTCCAACTCTGCACTAAATAAGGGTGGGGCCAGGAGGTAAATACAGGAAACCAGCTGGATTGCACAGAAAGTCCTAAATGGGAGCCGCTTTGTTTGATGAACCCAGTGAGCACAGATAATCCCCTCCCATTCATGGTGTCTAGAGCACACCCTTGATTCTCAGTGCTTCTGATGAAGTTTCCGCTTCAATGGGACAACGGCTTTCTATCAAAGAGTGTCATAATATCCTATCAAAGAGTGTCATAACACAGAACTTTTCTAATTGGTGTGGAGAGCTCTGCAAGAGCATATTAGTTGTAAGCCATAGCATCACCTCTCTTTAGGGAGAGGGAACAAAATTTAAATACACAGGGAGACAGAGAGATAATTAACTGCCTTCTTGGCAACCCACCACTCTACTGCCAATGGGATCACTGTGACAAGTTATGAAATTAGAGTCAAAATATTTAACTCAGTCACTAACTCAAGTGGTAGACCCAATTTTAGGCACCCCACAGTTAGGGTGCCGATAGAGAAAAAGTCTTCTCTTCATTTTCTGCAGTAGGACGTTTAACTGTTGGCATCTATGGGTGTTCTGTTTCCTCTAATCAGGATATACTTGACTGTCAAGTACACGCATGTATTTCTACCAATGTAAGGAATAAATGATAAATACAGGGAACTATAATAATCTCGATCATTTCAGGAAAACATAGGAACTAGACTAAGAACAAAAAATGATTAATACTGGAAGTCTTTCAGAATAATCTGAGAGAAACAGCCTATCAATAGAGTATGCTGCTGCTGCTGGTAAGTCGCTTCAGTCGTGTCCGACTCTATGCAACCCCATAGACGGCAGCCCACCAAGCTCCTCCGTCCCTGGGATTCTCCAGGCGAGAACACTGGAGTGGGTTGCCATTTCCTTCTCCAATGCATGAAAGTGAAAAGTGAAAGTGAAGTCGCTCAGTCGTGTCCAACTCTTAGCGATCCCATGGACTGCTACCTACCAGGCTCCTCCATCCATTAGAGTTTCCAGGCAAATGAGGCGCCAGTGCCTTCTCTGATCAATAGAGTATAAAAGCGTGAATTTTAACCCATGTACCCCCAAGAAAGGCTGATTATACCAACTTACTTCATAGTTCCCAGAAGATGAGATCTCTCCCGTAATGCAGACTAATGATGCAAATTGTAAAACCAGGGCAGGAAATTCTGTGGCCCAAGAGTCAAGGATCAGGTTAGAGAACAGAGTAAGCTCCAGGGAATGAGCTGGCAGTGGGAAAGAGGAGGAAAGAAGTAAGAAGATGAGACTCTAAATTGACTATGTGGGCCCCACGTGCTCACTGAGTCAAGATCTAACAGAACTTGGTTACGGGCTTTTTAAGAGACGAGGGCTCCTCAGTGGGAATATACTAAAGGCATTTCCTGCTATGTCTTTTATATTCACACAAATAAAATGCACTCATTTTAAATATGCAATTTGATAAGCTTAGACAAATGTATATACCCCCCACAGTCATCACCACATTCATCATATAGACTATCCTCATTATTCCCAAAAGTTTCCTTTATAGTCTCATCCCAAGCCCCCAGACAATCACTGACCTCATTTCTGTCACTGTGAACTATTGTCTGTTTGGGAATTTCATATAAATGGAGTCCTACATTGTATACTCTTTTTATCTGACTTCTTTGGTTAAGCCAATGCTTTTTGTATTCATGCACTCATGCTAAGTCGCTTCAGTCATATCCAGCTCTGTACAACCCTATGGACCATAGCCTGCCAGGCTCCTCTGTCTGTGGGCTTTTTCAGGCAAGAATACTGGAGTGGGTTGTCATGCCCTCCTCTAGGTGATCTTCCTGACCCAGGACTCAAACCCACGTCCTAAGTCTTCTGCGTTGGCAGGCGGGTTTTCACCCCTAGCGCCATCCATCCCATCTGTAGTGGTAGTTCTTTGCTCTGTACTGCTGAGAATTTCACTGAATGAATAACACAATTTATTTATCCACTGACCTGTCGATGGACAGTTGAATGGTTTCCAGGTTATGGTATTATAAATAAAGCTGCTATAAATGTTCATGTACAAGTCTGTGTGGATATATGCTTTCATTTCTCTGGGGTAAATATCTGAGAGCGCTCTTCTGAATCATACAGCAAAGTGAATGCTTAACTTACAAGAAATTTTCAAAGAGCCTGTACCATTTTGTAGTCCCTTCAACAACATATGAGAGCTCCAGTTACTTCACATCATTATCAGGCCTCAATATTCTCAATCGTTAATCTTAGCCATTCTAGTGTGTGTGGAGTGATACCTCAGCGTGGTTTTAATCTGCATTTTCCTGAATGATGTTAAACTTTTTCTGTGCTTATTATCTATTCGTATACCTTCTTTTATGAAATGTCTATTCAAATCTTCTGCTTATGTTTAAGTTGGGTTGATTCCTGCTACATTGACTTCAACTTTCTACCAAGGATCACAGCACTTTTGATCAATTTGATTTAGAGTGAATAATTTGAAGTCTTCCAATGGCACTGATAGGCTCAAAATTATCAGCCAGGGTTCAAGTGAAAGTGTCAACAGCACATGGAATGCGTAAATCAGACATCATTCTTGTGTTTAAAATCTGCAAATGGCTTCCTTTGGCAATTAGAATAAAATCCAAATGCTTTATTCTGGCCCCCAAAACATCATAAGATATGACCTCTGTGCCCTCCCCAACCTTACCTCTTGCCACTTTCCCCTCACAGTGCTTCTGACATTTCACTCTTCTTTCTGTTCCTCAAACATGCCATATTTGTTTCCATCTCTGTACCCTCTGCCTGGAGTCATGTACTCATAGAGCCAGGTGTTCTGTGTTTTTCTAATCATTCAAGTTCTTACTTCAATGTCAAGACTCCCCTGCCTAATCCTGATAAACAGCACCCCTCAATCCTTCTCTATCTAGCACTTATCACTATCTGACAGTATTTTACATTTTTAATTGCCTGTATTTATTGCCTGTTTCTGGCCCACCAGGATCCACGCTTCAAGAGTCCAGAACTTTGTCTTGGTCACTGATGCATCCATGGGATGTATAAGCAATGCCAAGAACATAGTACCAACTCAATAACTGTCTTTCGGAAGGAAGACAGGGAGGCAGAGAAGGGGTGAGAAGAGAAGAAAAATGAAAGCATAAATCCAAAGAGTTGTACACAAACATTCATAGCAGGTTTTCTGAAAAGTGAAAGATAAGCCACTCCCTGGCCCCATCCAGACTCACTCTATATGCAAAGCCTCAAGGCTTGGCACAAAGGCTTTTTCTCCTCCCCTTCAACTGTTCCTCCCCTGAAATGTCCCCAGCCTCTAGAATCAGAGTGGCCTTTTGCTAGAGCCATGGAGGGCCATCATTGGAGAATGCACCAGACATATTCAATTTGGAGATATCACCACCTCCCAAGTCCCCAAGTCATAAGCAAGGGTGGCTTGATTTGTGACATGGGGTGGGTAAGAGAAAGGGGGTAGCTTGGGGGTAGCTTTGGGCCAGAGAGGGAAAAAGGACATTTTATATCTATTCCTTCATAGATAGAGCTTTCCTGATAGCTCAGTTGGTAAAGAATCTGCCTGCAATACAGGAGACCCAGTTTGATTCCTGGGTCGGGAAGATAAGCTGGAAAAGGATAGGCAACCCACTCCAATATTCTTGGGCTTCCCTTGTGGCTCAGCTGGTAAAGAATCCGCCTGCAATGTGGGAGACCTGGGTTCTATCTCTGGGTTGGGAAGATCCCCTGGAGAAGGAAAAGGCTACCCACTTCAGTATTCTGGCCTGGAAAATTCCCTGGACTGTATAGTCCATTGGGTCACAAAAGAGTCAGACACGACTGAGTGACTTTCACTTTCATAGATAATCCATCTATTTTTGGATGGCCTCAAGTTTCTGGAGCATTCCCCCCTTCCTCATCATGGCCTCAAAACTTTGTTTTCATTATGTTTTTATCCTTTTCTGTGAGCCTGTTCAGGGGCAAAAAGCTTCACCTTGCTTTCCTGGTCACATTCCCATTTCCCACTTCTAAATATCACTTGTGTTCCTTCTAGTTTGTAATCTGTTTACTTTGATCCTTTATAACCGACTTTAAACTCAGTTTTTTATTCAAATTGGAAATTCAGTGTAAAAAGAGGTTTTCTTTTTCTCTTTTCCTTCTAGTTTTCAAATCTTTTGCTTCTGGTCACTTAAAAAATGATAACAGATGGATGGATGAGAGGATGGATGGATGAATAGGTAGACAGATATAATATTATCCTTATAATATTTGTGTCCTTGCAGTTTGGGAGCATCTTACAAGGAGCCCATGGCTGATGACTACACAGAACTACTCCCATACTTACAACTTGTTCTATTTCCAGTGGAAGGCTATGAGGCTCCTGTTGTCTGCCCACATGTCATCTAATAAAGTCTCTCCCCACTTCTAATTAGAATACCCTTTATAGAGCCATAGACTTTCTCCTTATGTTTTAGTTCAGTTCAGTCACTCAGTCATGTCCGACTCTGCAACCCCATGAACCGCAGCACGCCAGGCCCCCTGTCCATCATCAACTCCCAGAGTCCACCCAAACCCATGTCCATCAAGTCGGTGATGCCGTCCAACCATTTCATCCTCTATCGTCCCCTTCTCCTCCTGCCCTCAATCTTTCTTTCCAACAAACAAAAAAAATTAAAAACTATTCCCAGTGTTGGAGCCAATTATATGTATATATAGTGAAGTCACTCAGTCGTGTCCGACTCTGTGACCTCATGGACTGAAGCCTACCAGGCTCCTCCATCCATGGGATTTTCCAGGCAAGAGTACTGGAGTGGGTTGCCATTGCCTTCTCCAGTATGTATATATAAAGACTTTCTAAAATAAATGAACCCCCTTTTCCTTTCAGATTCCCTCTACAGCATTAATTTGTGCATTCAATCATTCATTTCATAAGTAGGTAGTTGAAACCTATCACCTGCTAGACGCTGGGTATAAGGTAAGAGTTGGGGAGGGAGCTGACATATATAAAAAACACTTAAAAGTATACAATTACTGCTTTTAAGTGTTCTTGCCTGGAGAATCCCAGGGACAGGGGAGCCGGGAGCCCGTCATGGGGCGCACAGAGCGGACACGACGAAGCGACAGCAGCAGCAGCAGCAGCACTGCTTTTAAAGTCTTGGGTTCTTAATGAAGTACTAAATAATTATACATTATATGTTGTATTAATCAGGATTCTCCAGAGAAATAGAATCAATATAATGTGCATATGGGGAGAGATTTATTTTGAGGAATTGGCTTACATGGTTGTGAAGGCTGCCAAGTCTAATATTCTACGGGAAGGGACAACAGGTTAGAGACCCAGAAAAGAGTTGCAATTTGAATTCAAAGGCCTTCTGCTGACAGAATTCCCTTTCTCCTGGACAGGTCAGCCTTTTTTCAGTTATAGCCTTCAACAGACTGGATGAGGACCACCACATTATGGAGAGTAAATCTTCTTGAATCAAAACCTACCGATTTATGTTGCTGCTGCTGCTGCTGCTAAGTCACTTTAGTCGTGTCCGACTCTGTGTGACCCCATAGACGGCAGCCCACCAGGCTCCCCCGTCCCTGGGATTCTCCAGGCAAGAACACTGGAGTGGGTTGCCATTTCCTTCTCCAGTGCATGAAAGTAAAAAGTGAAAGTGAAGTTGCTCAGTCGTATCCGACCCTCAGCGACCCCATGGACTGCAGCCTTCCAGGCTCCTCCACGCATGGGATTTTCCAGGCAGAAGTACTGGAGTGGGGAGCCATTGCCTTCTCCACTGATTTATGTTAATCTTATCTAAAAAAATACCTTCACAGAAACATCTAGAATAATGTTTGACCAAATATCTGGTACTGTGGCCTAGTCAGGTGAACACATAAGATCAACCATCATGTATGCCAAACAATCTGAGAACAATTTAAGGCAATCTGTATTAAATATGATAAACTGAAGGGCCAAATCACGGGTGATAAGCAAGAGTGCTAACATTCACTGAGCACTATTAGATGCCAGATTCTTTGCATAAACTAGTTAATACACACACTATACCTTTGGTAGATTGCATATAATGTCTGTTTTTACAGGTGAAGAAGATGAAACCTAGAGAGGTTAAGTAACTTGATCAAGGTCACTCAGCAAGTATTCTAACACAAATAAGTGTGGTAACAAAGCCCTTGGAAAGTTGAACAAAAGAGTATTATTGCACAGGGAAGGTAGTGGGAGAAAGCTCAACTGAGTAACATTAGAAGTTCTTCCCTTAGAATATAAACTGCTGCAGCCATTGTAGAAAAGGGTATGGAGGTTCCCTAACAAACTAAAAATAGAGCTATCATATCATCCAGAAATCCACTCTTGGGCATATATCTGGAGAAAACTCAAAGAGATACATGCACTATATTCATGTCAGCACTATTTACAATAGTTAAGACATGGAAACAACCCAAGTGTCCATCAGTGCATAACTGAATTAAGATGTGGTGTGTGTGTGTGTGTGTGTGTGTGTGTGTGTGTGTGTTATATTATATATATATAGTGTGTGTGGAATATTACTTGGCCATAAAAAAGAATGAAACAATGTCATTTGCAGCACATGGATGAACCTAAAGATAACCACACTAAGTAAAGTAAGTCAGAGAGGAAAAAGAAATACTATATATTATTATATGTGGAATCTAAAATACAATACAAATGAATCTATATACAAAACAGAAAGAGACTCATAGACATAGAAAACAAACTTATGGTAACCTAAGGGGAAAGGGAAGTGGGGAGGAAAAATTAAAAATATGGGACTAACTTAAATGATACAAACTAGTGTACATAAAATAGATAAGCAACAAGGGTTCGCTGTATAGCAGAGGGAATTATATTTAATATCTGGTAAAACCCCATTGTAGAAAATAACCTGAAAATCTGTATATGTATAACTGAATCACTTTGCTGTACACCTGAAGCTAACACAATAATGTAAATCAACTGTAATTCAATTTTTTAAAACGTTCTTCCCCTAGAGTAAGGAGACACCCTTTTTCTAACTCATGATGTTACAGTCTATCATTTTTCACTGATTCTTTGTGTGTATATATCTTCCTTAGGAACAGAAGTCTACATATTTATGAATAAGCATCTAACTATATGCACATGATAAATAGAAAATAAGATTTAATTTCTATTCTACAATGTTTCATTGTATGTTTTAAACAACAGTCATGGACAGAGGCATTTCATTTCCTTTTGGGGTTTGAGGAGGGAGAGAGACTAACCAAAAGAAGATCTTCTTAAATAAGACATCTTGATCAGATCAGATCATTCGCTCAGTCGTGTCCAACTCTTTGCAACCCCATGAATCGCAGCACGCCAGGCCTCCCTATCCATGACCAGCTCTTGGAGGTCACTCAGACTCACATTCATCGAGTCAGTGATGCCATCCAGCCATCTCATCCTCTGTCGTCCCCTTCTCCTCCTGCCCTCAATCCCTCCCAGCATCAGAGTCTTCTCCAATGAGTCAACTCTTCGCATGAGGTGGCCAAAATACTGGAGTTTCAGCTTTAGCATCATTCCTTCCAAAGAAATCCCAGGGCTGATCTCCTTCAGAATGGACCGGTTGGATCTCCTTGCAGTCCAAGGGACTCTCAAGAGTCTTCTCCAACACCACAGTTCAAAAGCATCAATTCTTCAGCGCTCAGCCTTCTTCACAGTCCAGCTCTCACATCCATACATGACCACAGGAAAGACCATAGCCTTGACTAGGCGAACCTTTGTTGACAAAGTGATGTCTCCGCTTTTGAATATGCTATCTAGGTTGGTCATAACTTTCCTTCCAAGGAGTAAGCGTCTTTTAATTTCATGGCTGCAGTCACCATCTGCAGTGATTTGGGAGCCCAGAAAAATAAAGTCTGACACTGTTTGCACTGTTTCTCCATCTATTTCCCATGAAGTGATGGGACTGGATGCCATGATCTTCGTTTTCTGAATGTTGAGCTTTAAGCCAACCTTTTCACTCTCCACTTTCACTTTCATCAAGAGGCTTTTTAGTTCTTCTTCACTTTCTGCCATAAGGGTGGTATCCTCTGCATATCTACCTCCCAGCATCAGTCTTTTCCAATGAGTCAACTCTTCACATCAGGTGGCCAAAATACTGGAGTTTCAGCTTTAGCATCAGTCCTTCCAAAGAAATCCCAGGGCTGATCTCCTTCAGAATGGACTGGTTGGAGCTCCTTGCAGTCCAAGGGACTCTCAAGAGTCTTCTCCAACACCACAGTTCAAAAGCATCAATTCTTCGGTGCTCAGCCTTCTTCACAGTCCAGCTCTCATATCCATACATGACCACAGGAAAGACCATAGCCTTGACTAGGCGAACCTTTGTTGGCAAAGTGATGTCTCTGCTTTTGAATATGCTATCTAGGTTGGTCATAACTTTCCTTCCAAGGAGTAAGCGTCTTTTAATTTCATGGCTGCAGTCACCATCTGCAGTGATTTTGGAGCCCAGAAAAATAAAGTCTGACACTGTTTCCACTCTTTCCCCATCTATTTCCCATGAAGTGATGGGACCGGATGCCATGATCTTCGTTTTCTGAATGTTGAGTTTTAAGCCAACTTTTCACTCTCCACTTTCACTTTCATCAAGAGGCTTTTGAGTTCCTCTTCACTTTCTGCCATAAGGGTGGTGTCATCTGCATATCTGAGGTTATTGATATTTCTCCCAGCAATCTTGATTCCAGCTTGTTTCTTCCAGTCCAGCATTTCTCATGATGTACTCTGCATAGAAGTTAAATAAACAGGGTGACAATATACAGCCTTGACGGACTCCTTTTCCTATTTGGAACCAGTCTGTTGTTCCATGTCCAGTTCCAACTGTTGCTTCCTGACCTGCATACAAATTTCTCTAGAGGCAGATCAGGTGGTCTGGTATTCCCATCTCTTTCAGAATTTTCCACAGTTTATTGTGATCCACACAGTCAAAGGCTTTGGCATAGTCAATAAAGCAGAAATAGATGTTTTTCTGGAACTCTCTTGCTTTTCCCATGATCCAGCGGATGTTGGCAATTTGCTCTCTGGTTCCTCTGCCTTTTCTAAAACTAGCTTGAACATCAGGAAGTTCATGGTTCACATATTGCTGAAGCCTGGCTTGGAGAATTTTGAGCATTACTTTACTAGCGTGAGATGAGTGCAATTGTGCAGTAGTTTGAGCATTCTTTGGCATTGCCTTTCTTTGGGATTGGAATGAAAACTGACCACAGTCTTGTGGCCACTGATGAGTTTTCCAAATTTGCTAGCATATTGAGTGCAGCACTTTCACAGCATCATCTTTCAGGATTTGAAAGAGCTCAACTGGAATTCCATCATCTCCACTGGCTTTGTTCGTAGTGATGCTTTCTAAGGCCCACTTGACTTCACATTCCAGGATGTCTGGCTCTAGGTCAGTGATCACACCATTGTGATTATCTGGGTCGTGAAGATCTTTTTTGTACAGTTCTTCTGTGTATTCTTGCCATCAATTTTTGATGTCACAATAATTTTATCATGAACATTTTCATGTGTATAGTTCATCATGTCCTATGGTAAACACCTAGAAGCAGGAACATTTTCTCAAAGTAGTATCTCAGTGTGATATTAATTTCTCTTTCCCTGATATTAATGAGGTTAATAGTTTTTCATATGTTTATTGGACATTTAGATATTCTTTTTATAAATTTCCAGTTCAAGTCCTTTTGGTGCATTTTTCCATTTGGCTTAGCAGTATTTTTAAATTAATTTAGATGAGTTCCTTATGTATTTGGATGAGTTCTTTATATATTGCAAGTATCTTCTCCCACTCTCTGACTTGCTTTTTCACTCTCTTAATGTTCTTTTGCTGAACAAAAGTCCTTAATTTTAACTTAGGCATTTTTATCTGTCTTTTCATTTAGAGTTAGTGCTTTTTAAGTCCTCCTTAGAAATCCTTGCTCCTTCAAGGTCATGAAGATATTTTTCTCTATTTTATTGTAGAAGTTTTATTTATTTGCCATAGAAGGTTTTTCACACCTATATCTACAATCCATCTGAAACTGACATTTGTGTATAATGTGAAGTGTTTATTATAAAATAAAACACAGATACAGAAAAGCACACAAAAAATATATAGCTTAATCAACTATTATGAGTCAAAAACCATCCAGGTCATTAAATAGAACTTTACCTCCCACACCTAGACCCCCCCCCTCTCCCCCTCCCCCTCCTTTTTTTTTTTTTTTTTTCCTCCTCCTTCCCCCCCCCTTTTACCACCCCCCCCATAAAAAACCCCCCCCCCCAAGACCCCCCGCCCCCCCCCCCCCCCCCCCCCCCCCCCCCTCCCCTCCCCCCCCCCCCCCCCCCCCCCGTGTGGTCTTCCCCCCCCCCCTCCTCTTCTTTTTCCTCTCCCCTTCCTCCCCCCCCCCCCCCCCCCTCCCAGCATCAGAGTCTTCTCCAATGAGTCAACTCTTCACATGAGGTGGCCAAAGTATTGGAGTTTCAGCTTTAGCATCAGTCCTTCCAAAGAACACCCAGGACTGATCTCCTTTAGAATGGACTGGTTGGATCTCCTTGCAGTCCAAGGGACTCTCAAGAGTCCTTTCCAACACCACAGTTCAAAAGCATCAATTCTTCGGCACCCAGCTTTTTTTCACAGTCCAACTCTCACATTCATACATGACCACTGGAAAAACCATAGCCTTGACTAGACAGACTTTTGTTGGCAAAGTAATGTCTCTGCTTTTCCAGGTCTATAACCCCTCCCAAATCCTCATTATTGAGTGCTTCTCATCTCTCTTTGTTTTCCTTTTCATTAAAAAAAAAAAAAGTCCTTCATCTCACCTATGTGTCTTAGAGCACTGTCTGTTGGACTTATTCATCTTGTGTTCCTTCTAGTTTAGTGTTTGTCTGAAGCTATTTTTTCTTTTATTTCTCATTCTTTCCTTTTAAACTACTTTATTGCGGTATGTTTGGAATAAAAAAGCTGTATAATTAATTTGTATAACAAATTTAGAGATAATTATACATTCATTAAATAACTGCCATATTCTATGCCATCAACATATCCAGTACCTCTAAAAGTTTCCTCTTGCTCTCTTTATCCTCATTATTTTGTGATAAGAACACTTAACGTAAGATCTTCACTCAACAAGTTTTTAAGTATACAATACAGTATTATTTATTATAGGCAGTTCGCTTTACTGTAACTCTCCAGGACTTATTCATCTTGCATAACTGAAATTTTGTACCTTTTGACAGAGACCACCTCATTTCCCTCTCCTTCCAGCCCCTGGCACCCCTATTCTACTCTCTGCTTCTATAAGTTTAATTTTTTTACATTCATCACATCAGTGGTATCATGGTGTGTTGGTCCTTCTGTGTCTGGTTTATTTCACTTTCCATAATGTCCTCCAGGTTCATCTATGTTGTCACATATAGCAAGATTTCCTTCTTTTTTAAGGCTTTATTGGGCTTCCCTGGTGGCTCAGTGGTAAAGAATCTGCCTGCCAATTCAGGAGACACAGGTTTGATCCCTGGGTTGGGAAGATCCCCTGGAGAAGGAAATGGCAACCCGCTCCAGCATTCTTGCCTAGGAAATCCCATGGACAGAGCTACAGTCCATGGGTCTGTAAAATAGTCAGACATGACTTAGTGATTAAACAATAACAACAAATATTTTATTCCGTTAATATCACATTTGCTTTATTCACGTGTCTGTCAATGGACATTTAGGTTGCCTCCATATCTTGGCTATCGGGAACAGTGTTGCAAAGAGCAGCCATCTCTTTGAGATTCTAATTTCATTTTCTTTGCATGTACATCCAGATGTGGGATTTCTGGATCATATGACAGTTCTAATTCTTTCTGAGTCCTATCACCTCATTTTTATGTTTTTCTAATTCTGATTTGTGAAGTTTTCTTTTTTTCATGTCTTTTAGCTCATACTGAAATAGGAGTTTACAGCTTTCATCTATTGTGTTCACATGTCTTTCTGGCATGGTTTAACTGTCTGTAAGGATGATTTTTTTCCTTGTAATTTTGTGTGGCATTCTACCTCAAAGTTTTCTGTGGTTTAGTTCTCATGCAAAGTTAGTTTTCCTCAGCTTCTGTATGGAGGCATAATTCAGGGCAGCTTTTCTCACTTCATAGAGCTCCCTCTTCTGTTGCTTTCTTGAAGTGCTCAAAAACACGGCAGCTTGCTTTCTCAGATTTCCTGGGCGTGTCCCCATCTCCCACTTCTATCTTTACCTGCTGTTTCTTTCCTCTGTTATGTTACCCCTGTCCTGCTCATCATCTGGGTTGCTACCCAGGAAGAGAATCCTGGATGATCAGGTTGGCAAATTCACAAAGGCCAGATTTCCCATCCTCTTCAGACCTGATCACTGACCCTTTGCCCTAGCCCATTATTAAAGTGGGCAAAACCCCTCCCAAAGGGGACGCATTATTTTCATGGATTGCAACTTGGCCCACCAGGCTTTACAGTAAATATCTCTCAGTGACTTTAGAAATCTCCTCTTCCCAAGTCAGTTAAATACTGCCTTGCTTCCCTCTGCATTCCCATCTAAGGATTCAGGTCCCAGACAGATACCAGCAGCTGCTAGTTTCTGCTACTTGTTTGTATGCTCGTATCTCAGGTTGGGATTGCCAGAAGCATCTGCTGAGATGTTTAGACAGCAAAATGTTCATTAAGAAACAACACAGATAAACAGGAATGAGAAGAAGCAGGGTTGGGCAGAAGGAGATGAAGAACTGCAGTTCAAGTCTAACAATCTTACCTACAATCCAGCAGGTTGTTGACAAATATTGCTTGTCAGAATTGTTCCACATTAGGTCGAAATGGCCACAGGTTTATAACTCATCTCTTTTAGTCATGGGATATGGCTACCCAGAAAAGGTGTAACTCCAGGCAATGCAACTCTCTGCAGTTGAGGCAGATTCTGAAGGAGCTGAGAGTTCCCACAGCTGAGCAGCAAATCTTTCCTTAAAGAGTGTATCTCTGTGTCTACCCTACCTAGTAACTTAGTTTTGTTGTATTTTCTTCTATAATTTTATTTGGAATTGCATTGACTCTACAGATGAGATTAGGAGAATTTACATCTTTAAAACATAGAGTTTTCCAATTTATGAAAATTATATATTTCTCTACTTGTTTAGTCCTACAGTTTTTATAAAGTCTCATATAACAGCTTTCTATATAAAAGCTTTACATATCTTTTGTTAGATTTTTCTCCTAGGTATTTAATGTTTTAGTGATGTGATGTTTTTAAATTTTCTAATTGCTGCTATATATACATACATACATATATATATATAAATACATATATAT
Organism: Tragelaphus eurycerus; assembly: GCA_935064755.1. Lineage (NCBI taxonomy): Eukaryota > Metazoa > Chordata > Mammalia > Artiodactyla > Bovidae > Tragelaphus > Tragelaphus eurycerus. The sequence goes on from CAKXYN010000038.1 coordinate 13,545,630, forward strand.
ATATTGTATATTGATCTTACACCTAGTGACCTTACTAAATTCACTCATTAACAGTGTTTTCTCAGATTCATTTGGATTTTCTGGACACATAATCATGTCATGTACCAATAATGATTTGTTTCCAATCCTTACACATTTTCATTTGCCTTTCTTCTGTCTAGGATTTCCAGAAAACGTTGAATAAAAGTGATGATAGAGATATCACTTTCCTGGTATCAAAGGGAAAGCTTTCAATATTTCAGCATTAAATATCATTTTACTATAAGTTTTATAAATATACATATTTTCAGATTCTAAGCTTTTTTAAAATAATGAGTATTAAATTTTATCAACTGTGTGTTCTTCAATTTATTAGAAAATCATTTTCTTTTTCTCCATCATACTATTAATGTGGTGAGCTATATTGATTTTTTTAATATTAAAGCAACTTTGTATTCACAGAATAAAAGCTGACTGTGATATAGTATCCTTTTTATAATTGTTAGATTCCATTTGCAACTATTTTGTTTATAACTTTTCCATCTGTGTTCACAGAAATTTGGGTTTTCTTTCTTACAATGTCTTTATCACCTTTGTGTATCAAGGTCATGTTAACCTCATAAAATATGTTGAGTTACTTTTTTTCTGTTCTCTGGAAGAATTTAAGAAGGATGTTATTTCTTCTATAACAAAATTAGAGGAAGTTGAGCAATCGAGGCTTGGCGATCTCTACATGGGAAGATGTTTCTTTCAATAATTATAAAACTACTCAGATTTTCCATTTCTTGACTTATTATTTTGAGAATAAATTCACAAACCAACTGTGACTATCATCTTTCTTTTAGAGGAAAAAAGTTGAAACCAGTGCACTCTATCATCACTTTTATGCTGAATGCCCTTCAGGAATATGTAGTTGATCCTGGCTTATTTTCCAGGACTTGGTGCTCATTTTATCTATAGTCCTTTATAATATCCTCTTCCTTTCTTATAAATTTTGTAGGATCTGCAGTGCTATCCTCTTTCCAACTCTTGATATTCGTAATTTTATACTTTCCCTTTTCTATTTTCTGATCAGTCTTCTTAGAAGTTTATCAGAAGAACTTATCTTTTCTAGGAACCAAATTTGGCACTTTTATTCTATTTTGTTTGTTTTTTACTTCTTTAATTTCTATTCTTATAATCATAATTTTCTTCTTTCTATTTCCTTGGTGCTTAATTTTCAATAGCATCTCAATTTCTTAAAATAGATACTGGTCATTGCTTTTTCAGCCATACAAGAATTTTAAGGCTATTACTACGATACATGAATTTAGCTATATCCCACAATAAGTTGTGCTATGTCATATTTTCATTATCATTCAGTTCAAAATATTTTCTACTTTCCATTGTACTATCTACTTTGACCCCTGAGTAATTAAGTAATTTATTTCCAAACATTTGGGCATTTTTTTAATCTTTCTGTTCTTGTGAAGCTTAGTTGCACTGAGACCTGAGAACATAATCTGTACAAGTCTGTCTTTTAAAATTTGTTGAGAAATGTTTTATGGTTCAGCAGTCATTAAATTTTGGCAATGTTTCATGTTACTTTAAAAAAAAGCATACTCTGTTGTTGATTACAGTATTCTATATCTGTCAATGGCATCAATTGTGTTAGTTTCATTAATCATATCATAAAGATCTACACACTTATAGTTGTGTGTGTGTTTTAGTTTTATCAGTTATTGATGGATGTGTTTTGGTGTCTCTCACTATGAAAACAGAGTTCTACATATGTCATTTTAGTTTCAACCAAATTTCACTTTGTATATTTTGTACCTAGCTTATTGCTGTTGTTGTGTTCAACTCTTTTGTAACCCCATGGACTGTAGCTCCTCTGTCAATGAAATTACCCAGGCAAGAATACTTGTATTGAATGGGTTGTCATTTCCTTGTCCAGGGGATCTTCTTAGGTGCACATAAATTTATAATCATGTTATCTCTAAGGTCCTTTGTCCCTTTTTTCATTTTGAAATGTCTTTTCTCATTTCTGGAAATTTTTATTGTCTTCAGGTTTTCTTTGACATAGCAGTTTAGCTTCCTTTTGTTTAGGGTTTGTATAGTATTTCTCTGTGCATTCTTTTCACTTTCAATTTTTCTTTGTCTTCATATTCAAGGTGTTTCTCTTCTAGCATTATATAGTTGGGTATAGTTATTTTTAAATGTGGTCTGATAACTTTTGTCTTTCGATTGGAGAATTTATTCCATTGACACTGAGTATGCTGCTGCTGCTGCTAAGTCACTTCAGTCGTGTCCGACTCTGTGCGACCCCATAGACGGAAGCTCACCAGGCTCCCCTGTCCATGGGATTCTCCAGGCAAGAACACTGGAATGGGTTGCCATTTCCTTCTCCAATGCAGGAAAGTGAAAAGTGAAAGCGAAGTCGCTCAGTCGTGTCCGACTCTTAGCGACCCCATGGACTGGAGCCCACCAGGCTCCTCTGTCCATGGGATTTTCCAGGTAAAAGTACTGGGGTGGGGTGCCATTGCCTTCCCCAGACACTGAGTATACTTACAGTTTAATTTGGACTCATATTTATCAACTATTATTTTTCTTGTTTTACTGACCATTTCTTCAACCTCTTATGCTACACTTTCTCTCCTTCTTCTTTTTAATCAATAAATTATATTTTTGTTCTATTTCCCCTCTAGTAACTTGTTGACTGTATATTTCACTAATCTTTTACTTGTCATCCTCATTTATAGAATGTATTCTTGACTTCTTAGGATATAAAATAATTCCTTTATCACTTTCCAGACAATGTTAAGCCCTTAGAATACTTTTACTCTATTTGCTTCACCACCACCTTTTAAATTAATTTTATTTTCATGATTTTTAGTTGTACACATATTTTAAAATCTGTAAGTCATTATTACTATTATTCTGTATAGCATATATTCCATTATATTTTCCCATTTACTTGCTCTGCAGCTCTTCAATTATTCTTATATTTTTGTTTTTCCATCTGAGATCATTTTGCTTTTGCCTACATAACTATCTTTGCTACTTTGTTTAGTGCAAATCTGTTCACTGAGCAATTTTCTCATTTTTTTTCTGGAAATATTTTCATTTCACCTTCTCTTTGAAGGATATTTTTGCTGGATATAAAATTCTACGTTGGCAGATATTTTCTCTCAGATCTGGAAATTATGAAAGTTACCTAATAGCATTAGCTAGTTTAAATACAAGGAAGCTTATTAAAGTGGGGTTTGATGTCTGCAACTAGGTATCCTGATGATTGAAATGTGAAAATGTGCCAGTCACTCAGCTGTGTCCAACTCCTTGCAACCCCTCCAAGGCTACTCTGTTCACGGAATTCTCTAGGCAAGGATACTGGAGTGGGTAGCCATTCCCCTCTCCAGGAGATCGTTCAACCCAGGGATTGAATACAGGTCCCCTGCATTTCAGGCAGATCCTTTACTGTCTGAGCCACCAGGGAAGCCCTAATGACTACATCTTGGTGACTACAGGGTTGCAGATCACTAGTCAGGTTTCCTATTGAATAAGAATGATGAATTTGAATTACACCTTTATCATATATTAGTTTTTTATTAATACTAGACTGGTTCCAAATAGAAAAAGGAGTACGTCAAGGCTGTATATTGTCACCATGTTTGTTTAACTTATATGCAGAGTACATCATGAGAAATGCTGGACTGGAGGAAACACAAGCTGGAATCAAGATAGCCGGGAGAAATATCAATAACCTCAGATATGCAGATGATACCACCCTTATGGCAGAAAGTGAAGAGGAACTCAAAAGCCTCTTGATGAAAGTGAAAGTGGAGAGTGAAAAGGTTGGCTTCAAGCTCAACATTCAGAAAACGAAGATCATGGCATCTGGTCCCATCACTACGTGGGAAATAGATGGGGAAACAGTGGAAACAGTGTCAGACTTTATTTTTCTGGGCTCCAAAATCACTGCAGATGGTGACTGCAGCCATGAAATTAAAAGATGCTTACTCCTTGGAAGGAAAGTTATGACCAACCTAGATAGCATATTCAAAAGCAGAGACATCACTTTGCCAACAAAGGTTCGCCTAGTCAAGGCTATGGTCTTTCCTGTGGCCATGTATGGATGTGAGAGCTGAACTGTGAAGAAGGCTGAGTGCCAAAGAATTGATGCTTTTGAACTGTGGTGTTGGAGAAGACTCTTGAGAGTCCCTTGGACTGCAAGGAGATCCAACCGGTCCATTCTGAAGGAGATCAATCCTGGGATTTCTTTGGAAGGAATGATGCTAAAGCTGAAACTCCAGTATTTTGGCCACCTCATGCGAAGAGTTGACTCATTGGAGAAGACTCTGATGCTGGGAGGGATTGGGGGCGGGAGGAGAAGGGGACAACAGAGGATGAGATGGCTGGATGGCATCACTGACTCGATGGATATGAGTCTGGGTGACCTCCGGGAGCTGGTGATGGACAGGGAGGCCTGGCGTGCTGCGGTTCATGGGGTCGCAAAGAGTCGGACACGACTGAGCGACTGATCTGATCTGATCTGAACACCTCTTTGGGACTTTTCCACATTTTGTTCTGATCCACACAGTCAAATGCTTTGGCATAGTCAATAAAGCAGAAATAGATGTTTTTCTGGAACTCTTTTGCTTTTTCAATGATCCAACAGATGTTGCCAATTTGATCTCTGGTTCCTCTGCCTTTTCTAAATCCAGCTTGAAAATCTAGAGGCTTTGTTTTGTTTTGTTGTGTGGATCACAACAAAATGTGGAGACCACCTTACCTGTCTCCTGAGAAATATGCAGGTCAAGAAGCAACAATTAGAACCAGACATGGAACAACAGACTGGTTGATGGGAAAGGAGTACGTCAAGGCTGTATGTTGTCACCCTGCTTATTTAACTTATATGCAGAGCACATCATGAGAAATGCTGGACTGGATGAAGCACAAGCTGGAATCAAGATTGCTGGGAGAAATATCAGTAACCTCAGATATGCAGATGATACCACCCTTATGGCAGAAAGCAAAGAGGAACTAAAGAACCTCTTAATGAAAGTGAAAGAGGAGAGTGAAAAAGTTGGCTTAAAACTCAACATTCAAAAATGAAGATCCAGTCCCTCACTCCATGGCAAATAGATGGGGAAACAATGGAAACAGTGACAGACTTTATTCTGGAGGGACTCCAAAATCACTGCAGACGGTGACTGCAGCCACGAAATTAAAAGACGCTTGCTCCTTGGAAGAAAAGTTATGACCAAACTAGACAGCATATTAAAAAGCAGAACCATTATAAAGGCCTGTCTAGTCAAAGCTATGGTTTTTCCAGTAGTCATGTATGGATGTGAGATTTGGATTACAAAGGAAGCTGTGTGTGGAAGAATTGATGCTTTTGAACTGTAGTGTTGGAGAGGACTCATGATAGTTCCTTGGACTACAAAGAGATAAAACCAGTCAGTCCTAAAGGAAATCAGCCCTGAATATTCATTGGAAGGATTGATGCTGAAGCTGAAACTCCAATACTTTGTCCACCTGATGCAAAGAACTGACTCACTGGAAAAGACCCTGATGCTGGGAAAGATTGAAGGTGGGAGGAGAAGGGGATGACAGAGGATGAGATGACTGGATGACATCACCAACTCGAAGGACATGAGTTTGAGTAAGCTCTGAGAGTTTGTGATGGACAGGGAGGCCTGGCATGCTTCAGTCCATGGGGTCTCAAAGAGTTGGACACGACTGAATGACTGAACTGAACAGAATACTTAACATTGCTTCTATATTATGTATCATATTTTGCTGCTTATTCTGTCTAGGTACAGAAATAAGCTCTTTGAATTATACATTTTTTATCTCTCTTACATTAAATATCTCACAATGTAAGTCTCTCTCACTTTACCAGTTATCTTTTTCCAAATTTTACTAATATATTCTCTTCTATTCTGTGTAATCTTAAGAATTGTTTTATAAAATTCCCACACAAGTGTCTTTATAGTTTTGATTTGAAAACAATATATTAATAAATTAGTATATATTGTTTTTACAACATTGTCTTTACTCCAGCGACATTAAGGCTTCTTAGTTGTGGGAGTTGCCTGTCTCTAAAGAGATGTGAGTGTATGTGTATATCCTGTGTACTGAAACTTATTCTTGTTGATAAGTATAGAAGCTTTTTATATTAGGATTTTTTTAATATTAGGATATAATATGATATTCTTTTTATATTAGGATATTATAACTGAAATACTGGGGTCCCCTGGTGGTCCAGTGGTTAAGAATCCACCTTGCAATGCATGGGATACCTATTCAAGCCCTGGTCCAGGAAGATGCCACAGACACCTAAACCCGTGTACCACAATTATTCAGCCTGTGCTCTGGAACCCTCAAGTCACAACTACTGAGGCCCACATGCCCCGGAGCCCGTGCTCCACAAGGGAGGCCACTGCAATGGAAGGCCTATTTGCCAAAGCTAGAGATTAGCCCCCCAGAAAGTCCATGTACAGCAAAAGAGATCTAGCGCAGCCAAAAATAAATAATTGAAAAAAAAAAAACCAGAAACAAAAAAAATAAAATACTTTTCCACATGTTTGTTAATTGGCATTACACAGGCAAGTCCATGAAGAGTTTTCTAATTAGTTATAATCATTTTTCTCTTAATCCTTTTGGCTTTCAAGATGGACAATCATATAATCAGAAAATAAGGATAATTTTGCTTTTTATTTCCCAATTTTCACACTAAATTAGTTACAACTTAAACAAAATATCGAATAAGAGTTGTAAAATATGGCATATTCATAAAAATGTAATGAGTATTGATCCATACTACAACATGGATGAACCTGAAAATGTACTATATGTAAGAAGCCCATCACAAAAGACCAAATACTATATGACTGCATTTACATGAAAGTCCAGAATAGGGAAATTTATAGAGACAGAAAATGCATTAATAGTTGCTTACAGCTGAAAGTGCGGAAGGAATGTGGGGATACGGGGTGAGAGCTCAAGGGGATTTCTTCTTCAAGTGATGAAAATTGTCTCAAATTCACTGTGGTGCTGGTTGCACGCATCTGTGAATATACTGAAAACCACTGAATTATACACTTTAAAAGGATGAATTGTATGGTATGTTTATTAGATCTCAAAAAAAATGCTATAAAAAAAAAAAAAGAGGTTGATAACTTATATCTTTGTCCTGACTCTAAAAGAAAAAATTTCAAGCTGGTATTTCAGTTTTATATAATTGTGGTTACAGGTTTTACAGAGAAAATCATTTTGCTCCAAGGTCTCATCACCAACATTCTGTGCTTTGATATATAATCATATATATATATTTGACTGGAATTCAAAAACTACATTTCCTAAACACTCTTGCCAGTTACTTTTGGCAGATCTGGCCCGTAGAAGGCACAGCTGGAAGCCTGGAGGACAGAAGAAGCAACACTCTCCTCCTCCTGGTTTCTAATGACATTTCTGGTGGTAGAAGCAGCAGCAAGGACAATGTCAGCCTGTAGCGGGGGCAACAATAGCTCAAGAGGCAGCAGCAAGGGCCAACAGCAGCAGGAGGGGCATCAGGGCCAGTTCCTGGGTCCAGCACAGCAGCTGCCTCCAAAAACATTGAGCCCGTCTGGCTTTAGGACCCTCGACTCCTGGGCAGCGTTGCCTCTCAAGCCTGTTTACTGCGCTTACAGGTTCAGTAACCTCACCTTCCTCCAGTCCTTCCATTGTGCGTATAATCAATTCCCACATTAAATGTCTGTTTTACACATGTGGAGTGGTTTCTATTTTCTTGAGTGAGCTCGAACTGATAGAGTAAGGAACTTTTCTCCATTCAAATGTTAACAGTTCTCATCAGAATGGATGTTGAATTATGTCAAGTGCTTTTTCTGAATCGGTTAAGAGGAGCGTATTGCCTTCTCTATTGATATTGATGAAATTAATTATATTAAGAGATTGCCTAACATGGAATCATTTTCACATATTTAGGTTTAGGTTCCACCCCCAAAGCAACACAGGTACCTTGGTACAGGGTGGCTACTTGAGAGGTGATGCCAGGAAACGAGTGATGGAGTGGAGAGAGTGAGACAGAGGAGGAGGAAAGGAAAGTAAGAGCTGATGTAGATGAGCTGATGATAACTGAGAGCAACTGGGGTTTAATTTCTTTGGTGGACTCTCAGAGGAACTGGGTCTGACACAGCTCAGAATGAAGGCCTCGTTATTGACTTTTAATCCCGATGATAGAAGGTTGTCTGTGGGGATACAGATTCTTTCACACCTCTGGCTGCACTTCTGCCTATAGACTGAGGAAGCAACCAAGGCTTGGAGAAGCCTCAAGGCAGAAAAGCTGAGAGCCCAGCTATGGTGGAAGGCAGGGCAGGCCATGGGATGTGGGTGGGGCATCGAGGCACCTGCAAACCCATGTTACCGAATAAACCTGCCTTAGTCCAGCTGGTTTAATTTTCTAATCTGATGCTTTTGTATTCAAGCGAGTTTCATATGTGGTTGCTCTGAGCATTAAAGTTATTATAAAATGAATTATGAAGATCTGAAATGTTTAAAATAGTGTCTCTTTCAAGTAAAAGTTTTCAAGAATCGTTTGTAAAACTCTGTGGATCCAGTGCTGTTCCAGAGGAAAGTCTCTGATGACCATTTCTTTGCATTTCAAGATGTGCCTTTCTTTGCTTTATGTACATCAGCTATGCAAATAGGATATGATTGGTTTTACTTGTGGGAACCAACATAATTGGCCAAATGACCAGAGTTCTGCTTTTACAATTTATATAAAAAGAAACTACAAAGTAAATTTTTTCCATTCTGTTTAGAGACATAGATTATTGACATAGATGTGGATTTTTCACTGTGTTTATTTGTGTTAAAAAAAAAAAAAATATTGAAACAGTACCCAAAAATCTTGCCCACAAAAAGGCCACAAAAAATTGCTGCATTTCTCAGTTTATAATATTCACTAAAAAATTGAATTCCTCACACTCAGCACTTATACTACAGTGCATCAAGGAATGCAGAATATAATAAAAAGAGAAATATACCTGAGGAAAGAGGCAGCAATGCAAAGGTGGAAGGGTCCCTGGGACACTAGCAAAAGATGTTTACATTTGGAGAAAGTTCATCTTTTTCTTCTCATAAAAAACAAATTACTTTAAGATTTTGCATGAAATGTTTTGACTTTCCCTTTAGTGCAAAACCATTTTTCCTTGAATAATTTACCTAATAGACATGAAGAACTGCTATCAAGCCTTTTCTCCTCCAGATACAGCAGCAAGAAAATTATCTTACATCAGTTGCTGACAACTAGTATCCCTCTCGGGGGCACATAATGAGAGAACTGTCAGGCAGGATGAGTGTCCAGTACAGAAATATGTAATTAATGAGCTTTCATCATGCCTCCAGGTAATTCTTCACAGAACTAAGGATACAGAGAGAACACTCTCTGAGCAGTCCAAGGAATTAAAAAAAAATTGCTGCTGAGAGAATTTCTGTTTTCATTTTTTTGAAAGCCAAGTTACCTATAAAATTCTAGGGACCTATTTTTCATATGCTTAAACTTTTTGTACTTCAGAAATATTACATAACTTTTTTATCATGGTAAAATATGCACAACATGAAATTTAGCATTTTAAGTGTATAACTCAGGTACATGACATTTACATTACTGCACAGCCACCGCCACTGTCCGCTTCCAGAACTTATCACCCCAAACAGAAGGTACCGCTTAAGCAACAACCCCCAATTCCTCCCTCCCCTCCCAGCATTTATTCTATTTTCTGCTTCTGTGAATTTGCCTATTCCATGTCCCTCATATATGTGGAATCATACAACATTTACCCTTTTGTGACTTACTTCACCTGGCCTAACGTTTTCAAATTTCATCCATGTCATAGCATGCATCAGAAATTCATTCCTTTTTTTAAACTGAAGTATAGTTGATTTACAATGTTGCGTTAATTTCAGATGTATAGCAAAGTGATTGACACACACACACACATTCTTTTCCAGGTTCTTTTCCATTATAGGTTTTTATAAGATACTGAATATAGTGCCCTGTGCTATACAGTGGGTCCTTGTCATTTACCTGTTTTATATAGAGTTTGTATCTGCTAATCTCAAACTCCTAAGTCATCCCCCTGCTCCCCACCATCCCCTTTGGTGACCACAAGTTTGTTTTCTATGTCTGTGAGTCTATTTCTGTTTTATAAATAAATTCAGTTGTATCATTTTTCTAGATTCCACATAAAAGTGATATTAGATTATCTTTGTCTGTCTTACTTAGTATAACAAATTTGAAATTTTAAAGGAGTCAAATACCATAGGATCTAGAATTAGAATCTTATATTTTAGATCTTATATTAAGAAAAATGTAACAGAAAGCGATAGTAAATTCTTTTCCACATAATTTTGTGGGGGTTACTTGGTAATTAAAGCGTCACTTACATACATTGGAAAATAGTAGCACACTATGTGTGAGCTACTCACTCAGTACATTCACAAGGCTGGATGTATTTTCAGGATCCACAGGTCCCTGATAACATTTTCATGGTTCCCAACATGGGAACCACCCATATTCCAGACAAGAACAAAACCAGGCTGTTCTGTCTTAAATCAAGGCCTTTTCACTTTATCGGATAATCTTTGTCTTACGAGTTTGTTTTCTATTCAGTATAAAAACCATGTATGGCATCTCATTCCAAGAAGTTCTTCCGTCTGCTGTGCTCTACAAAAAATGGGCTTGAGGGGTGGTGCTGAAAAAGGTGAGGTGGAGGTACAGAGTGGAAATGACAAAGAGATGTTAAACTAAAACCCAGATCTCTGGACTTCTAATGCAGTGCTCTTGCCCTTCAACTAAGTGAACAAAGAAATTCCAAAGTGACTAGGCTTGAGCAAAAAGTCTTTGGAATTTTCCCATCATTCTTTTTATTCACTGCTGCTGCTGCTGCTGCTAAGTCACTTCAGTCGTGTCTGACTCTGTGTGACCCCATAGATGGCAGCCCACCAGACTCCCCCATCCCTGGGATTCTCCAGGCAAGAACACTGGAGTGGGTTGCCATTTCCTTCTCCAATGCATGAAAGTGAAAAGAGAAAGTGAAGTCGCTCAGTCGTGTACGACTCTTAGCAACCCCATGGACTGCAACCTACCAGGCTCCTCCATCCATGGGATTTTCCAGGCAAGAGTACTGGAGTGGGGTGCCATTGTGGACAGGAATTTCCTCAATTTATGGTGACATTTCAATAACCTCAGATATGCAGATGACACCACCCTAATGGAAAAAAGTGAAGAGGAACTAAAGAGCCTCTTGATGAAAGTGAAAGAGGAGAGTGAAAAAGCTGGCTTAAAACTCAACATTCAAAAAACTAAGATCATGGCATGTGGTCCAATCACTTTGTGGCAAACAGATGTAGAATAAATAGAAACAGAGACAGACTATTTTCTTGGGCTCACTACAGGTAGTGACTGCAGCCATGAAATTAAAAGACACTTGCTCCTTGGAAGAAAAACTATGGCAAATTTAGACAAATGACACAGCATATTAAAAAACAGAGACATCATTTTGGCGACAAGCATCCATATAGTCAAAGCTATGGTTTTTTCCAGTAGTCAATGTATGGATGTGAGAGTTGGACCATGAAGAAGACTGAGCGCTGAAGAATTGATGGTTTTGAACTGTGGTGGTAGAGAAGACTCTCGACAGTCCCTTGGACTGCAAGGAGATCAGACCAGTGAATCCTAAAGGAAATCAACCCTGAATATTCACTGGAAGGATGATGCTGAATCTGAAGCTCCAATACTTTGAGCTCCAATACTCTTCCACGTGAAGTGAAGAGCTGACTCACTGGAAAAGACCCTGATGCTGGGAAAGATTGAAGGCAGGAGGAGAAGGGGGCCACAGAGGATGAGATGGTTGGATGGCATTATCAACTCAATGCACATGAGTTTGAGCAAGCTCCGGGAGTTGGTAATGGATAGGGAAGCCTGGCATGCTGCAGTCCATGGGGTCACAGAGTCAGACATGACTGAACAACAACAATGGTGAAATTAATAGCACATACAAAGACAAGACTCTACCATGGCTGTGACTCCTGAAAACTGACTTTTCTTGGGCTTCTTTTGGTAAATTTTTATCATGATTAATGAAATCAAATTATCATATGACCCTTGACTTCATCTAATATTCTAAAAGTCCAAAAGATTAATATCACAGAATTGGAAGCCTTTAATTAATCACCCATGTAATACATTTAGAATAATATGATAGTTTCATTTGAATGTGGGCTAAATATATTGAAATTAGTTTTATAGGAGAAAGTTCTGAAGACTATTCTAGAAAAGATAAAGGTGAATACATGGCATGACAATAAATGTACCTTGTATAAAAATATTGAGGGAAACAGAAGTTTTTAATTTATAAATAATGAACAGTGTATTGAATAACCATTATTAAAAATCTCTTTTGAAAAACTATAAGCCTGGAGAATTCAATTCAGTTTAGTCACTCAGTCATGTACAACTCTTTGCGACCCCATAGACCACAGCATGCCAGGCTTCCCTGTTCATCACCAACTTCCAGAGCTTACTCAAACTCATGTCTATCGAGTCAGTGATGCCTTCCAACCATTTCATCCTCTGTCATCCCCTTCTCCTCCCACCTTCAATCTTTCCCAGCAACAGGGTCTTTTCTAGTCAGTCAGTTCTTCGCATCAGGTGGCCAAAGTATTGGCGTTTCAGTTTCAGCATCAGTTCTTCCAATGAATATTCAGGATTGATTTCCTTTAGGATAGACTGCTTGGAACTCCCTGCAGTCCAAAGGACTCTCAAGAGTCTTCTCCAACACCACAGTTCAAAAGCATCAGTTCTTCAGCACTCAGCTTTATTTGTAATCCAACTCTCACATCCATATATGACTACTAGAAAAACTATAGTTTTGACTAGACAGACTTTGTTGGCAAAGTAATGTCTCTGCTTTTTAATATGCTGTCTAGTTAATTATAGCTTTTCTTCCAAAGAGCAAGTGTCTTTTAATTTCATGGCTGCAGTCACCATCTGCAGTGATTTTGGAGCTCCAAAAAATAAAGACTGTCACTGTTTCCCCATCTATTTGCCATGAAGTGATGGGACCATATGCCATGATCTTACTTTTCTGAATACTGAGTTTTAAGCCAACTTTTTCACTCTCCTCTTTTACTTTCATCAAGAGGCTGTTTAGTTCCTCTTCCCTTTCTGCCATAAGAGTGGTATCATCTGCGTATATGCTGCTGCTGCTAAGTCACTCCAGTCATGTCCGACTCTGCATATCTGAGGTTATTGATATTTCTCCCAGCAATCTTGATTCCAGCTTGTGCTTCATCCAGTCAAGCATTTCACATGATGTACTCTGCATGTAAGTTAAATATGCAGCCTTGAAGTACTCCTTTCCCAATTTGGAACCAGTTTGTTGTTCCATGTCCAGTTCTAACTTGCTTCTTGACCTGCATACATATTTCTCAGGAGGCAAGTCTGGTATTCCTATCTCTTTCAGAATCTTCCACAGGGTATTGTGATCCACACAGTCTAAGGCTTTGGCATAGTCAATAAAGCAGAGGTAGATGCTTTTCTGAAACTCTCTTGCTTTTTCAACCATCCAACGGATGCTAGCAATTTGATCTCTGGTTCCTCTGCCTTTTCTAAATCCAGCTTGAACATCTGGAAGTTCACGGTTCACATACTTGTTGAAACATGGCTTGGAGAATTTTGAGCATTACTTTGCTAGCATGTGAGATGACTGCAATTGTGTGGTAGTTTGAACGTTCTTTGGCATTGCCTATCTTTGGGATTGGAATGAAAACTAACCTTTTCCAGTCATGTGGCCACTCCTGAGATTTCCAAATTTGCTGGCATGTTGAGTGCAGCACTTTCACAGCATCATCTTTTAGGATTTGAAATAGCTCAGCTGAGATTCCATCACCTCCAATAGCTTTGTTCATAGTGACATTTCCTAAGGCCCACTTGACTTTGCATTCCAGGATGTCTGGCTCTAGGTGAGTAATCACACCATCGTGGTTATCTGGGTCATGAAGATTTTTTTGTATAGTTCTTCTATGTATTCTTGCCACCTCTTCTTAATATCTTCTGCTTCTATTAGGTCCATACCATTTCTGTCCTTTACTGTGCCCATCTTTGCATGAAATATTCCATTGGTACCTCTGATTTTCTAGAGGAGATCTCTAGTCTTTCCCACTCTACTATTTTCCTCTATTTCTTTGCACTGATCACTGACTAAGACTTTCTCTCTCCAAGCTCTTCTTTGAAACTCTGCATTTCAATGGGTATATTTTTCCTTTTCTCCTTCGCTTTTTGATTCTCTTCTTTTCTCAGCTATTTGTAAGGCCTCCTCAGACAGCCATTTTGCCTTTTTGCATTTCTTTTTCTTGGGGATGGTCTTGATCATTGCCTCCTGTACAATGTCACGAACCTCCATTCATAGTTCTTCAGGTACTCTGTCTATCAGATCTATATCCCTTGAATCTATTTGTCACTTCCACTGTATAACTGTAAGACATTTGATTTAGATCATACCTGAATGCTCTGGTGGTTTTCCCTACTTTCTTCATCTTAAGTCTGAATTTTGCAATAAGGAGTTCATGATCCAAGCCACAGTCAGCTCCCAGTCTTGTTTTTGCTGACTATATAGAGCTTCTCCATCTTTGGCTGCAAAGAATATAATCAATCTGATTTCATTGTTGACCATCTGGTGATGTCCATGTGTAGAATCTTCTCTTGTATTGCTAGAAGAGGCTGTTTGCTATGACCAGTGTGTCCTCTTGGCAAAATTCTGTTAGCCTTTACCCTGTTTCATTTTGTACTCCAAGGCCAAATTTGCCTGTTACTCCAGGTATCTCTTGACTTCCTACTTTTGCATTTCAGTCCTCTATAATGAAAAGGACATCTTTTGGGGTGTTAATTCTAGAAGGTCTTGGGTGTTTTGAGTGTTAGTTTTACAAGGTCTTGACCAGTAATGCTGAAGAAGCTGAAGCTGAATGGTTCTATGAAGAGAATTCAATACTAACACAAAAATACTGCATATCCTGTTCAGTTCAGTTGCTCAGTCATGTCTGACTCTTTGCAATCCCATAAATTCGCAGCACGCCAGGCCTCCCTATCCATCAACAACTCCTGGAGTTCACTCAAACTCATGTCCATCGAGTCAGTGATGCCATCCAGCCATCTCATCCTCTGTCGTCCCCTTCTCCTCCTGCCCCCAATCCCTCCCAGCATCAGGGTCTTTTCCAGTGAGACAACTGTTCCCATGAGGTGGCCAAAGTATTGGAGTTTCAGTTTCAGCATCAGTCCTTCCAATGAATATTCAGGATTGATTTCCTTTAGGATAGACTGCTTAGAATTCCTTGCAGTCCAAAGAACTCTCAAGAGTCTTCTCCAACACCACAGTTCAAAAGCATCAATTCTTTGGCACTCAGCTTTCTTCACAGTCCAACTCTCACATATACATGACCACTGGAAAAATCATAGCCTTGACTAGATGGACCTTTATTGGCAAAGTAAAGTCTCTGCTTTTTAATATGCTATCTAGGTTGGTCATAACTTACCTTCCAAGGAGTAAGCATCTTTTAATTTCATGGCTGCAATCACCATATGCAGTGATTTTGGAGCCCAAAAAAATAGTCTGACACTGTTTCCACTGTTTCCCCACCTATATGCCATGAAGTGATGGGACCAGATGCCATGATCTTACTTTTCTGAATGTTGAGCTTTAAGCCAACTTTTTCATTCTCCTCTTTCACTTTCATCAAGAGGCTTTTTAGTCCCATTTCACTTTCTGCCATAAGGGTGGTATCATCTGCATATCTGAGGTTATTGATATTTCTCCTGGCAATCTTGATTCCAGCTTGTGCTTCTTCCAGCCCAGTGTTTCTCATGATGTACTCTGCATAGAAGTTAAATATACAGCCTTGACATACTCCTTTTCCTATTTGGAACCAGTCTGTTGTTCCATGTCCAGTTCTAACTATTGCTTCCTGATCTGCATATAGGTTCCTCAAGAGGCAGGTCAGGTGGTCTGCTATTCCCATCTCTTTCAGAATTTTCCACAGTTTATTGTGATCCACACAGTCAAAGGCTTTGGCATAGTCAATAAAGCAGAGATAGATGTTTTTCTGGAACTGTCTTGCTTTTTTGATGATCCAGCAGATGTTGGCAATTTGATCTCTGGTTCCTCTGCCTTTTCTAAATCCAGCTTGAACATCTGGAAGTTCACGGTTCATGTATTGCTGAAGCCTGGCTTGGAGAATTTTGAGCATAATTTTTACTAGCGTGTAAGATGCCAAAGAATGCATATCCTGTAACTACTATTAATACAAAAAGCGTCCAGGAGATTACAGCTGGTGTTCAACTAACGCTCCCTGGAATGTCACTGTGGATGGAATTTGTTTTCTCAGGTCAGTATCCATGCCATAGAAGTACTTCAGTATTACTCCTACAAGTCCCTCCAGAATAACCTCCACTCTATGCCTCAGGCTCCGCTCCCTAACGTCCCATTCAGCGCTGGGTGCAGTCATGGATGTCTTAGTGACCCAAATGAACGATGCAGTCATGGTGGATAAGGGGCACTGTCACAGGTCCAGGTTGAGACGCTGCACCCAGCCTGCAGGTCATGACCTCCCCTGGGCCTTCAGCACAGTAGCATGGCGACCTCATGACCTGGCCAGCTCTTAGGTCATCTTCTTGCAACAACACATCACCTTTCCTCAGACAGACCTCAGACTCTGTCTCCCTTGAATGAGCAGCAGCCTCTGATGAAGCCAGTCCTTCTTAAGGATCTTCAGTTAAGAGTTGCAACCACACTGCTGCCACAGTAAAGAATTCTCCTTTATATCAAGTCTAAATCACTCCTGTATTATGTAGAACCCTTTCAATTGTAAATAACAGAAATGACTCAAATTAGCTTCAGCTAAAAGGGAATTCACCAGCTGTGTGACCGGGTATGCAGGACTCAGGCGTGTCATCTGACCTCTCTCCTGTTCTCTCTCCCCTCCTCTCTTCTCTTCCGCTCAGCATCTCTCAGTGAATGTGTCACACTGCCTCCACCTGAAGCCGGCTTCTCTGAGGCATGTGAGTTGGGGACAGGAGAACAATATTCCAGGTAGGAACTTTATTTGGCCACACCTGGACCTCATGACCACTGCAGTGCAGAGTGAAGGGAACGCAACGTGCCACCCTCTCTGGTTGGCAGCCCCGACCCTGACCACATGGGCAGAGGAGGAGTCTGGCCAATCGGCCCTCCACAGACCCATAGCACCAGCAGCTAGTTAGAAACTGAGAATCTCAAGCCCCACTGCACATCCACCAAATCAGGACCTGGACTTTAATCAAGCTCCTTGGGTGATTCATGCACCCAAAAATACTGGAGAGGCTTTTCTCCTAGGAAGGGTGCACTGGGGGATGATGTATTTATAGGGGGTTGGGAGGACACGAAGATATTTACTCAAACACAAGTGAGATGAAATCCAGCTTCTCTTCATTTAGCCTTTAGGGGAAATGAAGAACTCGGCTTCAGTCTAAATATCATAAACGTTAATACTCACATAAAAAAAAAAAAAAAAAAAAAGACGTTCATAGGTTTCTCTTCTGCTTCCTCTTCTTTATATTCCTATTCTCCTTTATCTAAGTTTTGTTGTTGTCATTCAGTCGCTCAGTTGTGTCTGACTTTTTTGCCACCCTGTGGACTGGAGCACGCCAGGCTTCTCTGTCCTTCACCGTCTCCCAGAGCTTGCTCAAACTCTTGTCCACTGAGTTGGTGATGCCATCCAACCATCTTGTCCTCTGTGGTCTCCTTCTCCTCCTGTCTTCTATCTTTCCCCACATCAGGGTCTTTTCCAATGAGTCGACTCTAGCTTTTTATTTTATAAGTTATTTGCTGTGTCAGAATTTTTGTTAGGTGAAAGGAAATCAACACTATTCATGTTTGTTTCCATCGGTGACTCTGGTTAAATTACTCTGCGTGCATGAAAGATTGGGGGCAGGAGGAGAAGGGGACCACAGAGGATGAGATGGTTGGATGGCATCACTGACTCAATGGACATGAGTTTGGGTAGGCTCCAGGAGTTGGTGATAGACAGGGAGGCCTAGAGTGCTGCAGTTCATGGGGTTGCAAAGAGTCGGACACGACTCAGTGACTGAACTGAACTGATGCTGTCGCTTCAGTCATGTCTGACTCTTTGCAATGCCATGGACTGTAGCCCACCAGGCTTCTCAGTCCATGGAATTCTCCAGCCAAGAATACTGGAGTGGGTTGCCATTTGCTCCTCCAAAGGATCTTCCAGACCCAGGGACTGAACTTGCAACTACTGCATTACAGGAGGATTCTTTACCACGGAGCCACCAGAGAAGCCCAAAATTGCTCTACATCCCAGCAACATATCTGCTACCTCCCACAAGAGGTAGCACAGCCTAGCAGTTATCAGTGTGGATCAGAAGCTGGTTTAATTATAACTCTGCCACTTACCAGCTGTGTCATTTAACCTCTCTTAGCCTTATTGCCTCATCTGTAAAATGCAGCTCAGCATAGGTGTGCTAAGGATTACATGAACTAATGCATATACCTGGCATGCTGTAGCACTCTCTATGCTTTTATAACATAAATGTTTATTGATTATACATCCCTAATACTGCTTGGTGGCTAATGTATAAAGCGAGCACCTGGAAAATATTTATCGCTCAGGTGATGAAATTGCCAGAAAAACTTCCCTGTTTCATTCACATCCTTCCATTTCTGTTGAACCATTCCTTCTAAGCATGAGGTTGTGAAAGGAACTCTTCTAAACCAACAACAGTCCCACAAGCTGATATAACCAAAATTTACATGATATAACCAAAGCTCTCATAAAAGTTTCCATAATTTAAAAATTAAAAAAACTGCCCATGATCTATTAGCTAGAAAATATTTGTGCAAAAGTGGCTACCATCGAAAAGCAGTTTGTTGTCCTTATTGCTTAAATTCAGAGCCTAGAAAGTACAGATTCGCTACTAGAGGTAAGTTACCCACTCTGCTTCCTTCAAGGAGTTTCTTACGAGGGTTTGATGATTAACATATAAAAACTGCTCAGACAATCCCTGGCTTAAAGCAAGTAACCAATAAATGTCATTTATCACCATCACAAAGTCTTCCACACATAGATTGGGGACTTAAGGAGTTACAATGACTGCAGCAGGCAACAACAAACCAAGACACAGAAGGAGTCAGTTCCTCTTCCTGTATCACTAGCCAACACAATCAACACACACACACACACACACACACACACACACACCCCTCCATGGCCAAGAGAAGTGAGAGCTAAAGAAAAGAAGAATAAGGACAACAATTTTTAAAGATTACTAAGCTGTATAGTCTGAACCATTTGGACTAGCTCTGCTGTGATCTTAGCTAACTTATCTCTGCCCTAATCTCTCCACCTCAAAAAAAAAAAAAAAGGAAAAAAAAAGGCCATTTATTAAAGGTTGGTGATGCTCATGTGAAAGATGCTATAGACCAATAAGTGTCCCACAGATTAACAACCTTCCTAACCATTTTAAATACTAGCAAATGTTCCAGCTCACACAGTGCCATGGTTTTACTAGACTTGAAAATACAGCGATTTGTTCAAACAGTAGCTGTTATTTCTGGATCCTAATCAAGAAGTACCATTTACCTTGGGAGTCTGGAAAATATGTGGACTGTGCAAGTGCACCATCTGCTGGCCCTAAGAGACTCAAACTTGGCCGCTGGGCAAGGAAGCTTGTCCCACGCAGCAGGTACATGAGCAAACTATAGCATCAAAGTGGCCAAAGCGATTTCCACCACAACATACTGTGGTGTTCAATTATCACAGCGAATACACTACTTTTTCAAAGAAAAATGACATGTTTAAGAATGAGTGTGTATGGTATTAAAATAGCTAAGTTATTCTTGGTGCTTACATTATCATGTAGGGAGAAGAGATCATTTAATGCATCTCAAAAATGAAATGACCCTAAAAAAGTATCTATTCTGAATGCCTCTTATTTAACACGTGAGCAAACTGAGGTTTCAGAGGCCACACAACTTTCCCAAGGTACTCAGCCAGTAGCAGAAGGACATGACCCCATATCTCCAGGCCGGGAAACCTGTCCTGCTACACTTAGGAAGGTAGAGGAGGGCGGAGATGTACCAAAAAAAGCAAACTGCCCACCCAGTTTCCTGGGACTCCTGCCTTCATCTTACTGATATGGGCACACTAAGTGTTGTTTGCAAAGAACCATAACTTTTCAACTTATATCCACTTTACACTTTTTACAAAAAATTTCACCTCTGGTTGTAGCCAAAAGCAAAAGCCCTTTCGATGGTTTTACTATGTTTATTAAAAAAAAAAAAAAAAAAACAGAAAAGAACAACAGGTAGGGACATTTTCTCTTATGATTAATTTCACTAATTGAAAAGAAAAAGATCTAGTAGTTTAATCACAACTTCTGTCATGTCATTCAACATATTGAATGGACACTACTTATTTGTCTGGATCACCTGCCACTTGACAAGGAGCACACAATCAATCTGGATGCGAGTTTGATCCCTGGGTTGGGATGATCCTCTGGAGAAGGGAAAGGCTACTCACTCCAGTATTCTGGTCTGGAGAATTCCATGGACTGTATAGTCCATGGGGTCGCAAACTGTCAGGCACAACTGAGCGACATTTACGTCATTCAACTTCACGGAGAAACGCTAGCACCATCCGATAGAGGGCAGTAGTGCACAGACACTGGTGACCACCCTGCTCTGCTCTCCCCATTCACGGGGCAGGGGGTGGAGCGGGGGTGGGGGGAGGCGGTGGTCGGGAAGAGGCACGTGTGTATATTCTTGCATCTGTAAGACTTTTCTTCTGAGAGCGGAGCCAATCATTTTTCAGATGTGGAAATTAATCTTAAAAGCCAATGATCTGACAAGGAAAAAGGTTAATCATTGCATTTTGTTATTTCCCCCAGCTCATGACTCCAACTCCAAATTCAGCCCTCAAACCTCCCAAATCAAAGTTCCTTTACAACATGACAGAGATGAGCCTTGGATCCGTCTGAAAACAAGGCTGACAATTTTCTCACCACCTAGCAAAACAAAAAACACTAAACACAATCCAAAAATCCCCAAGGGGAACAGTTTCAAGAATCTTGAAAATCATACCTATTTTTGTTTGTAACGTGTGAAATTATTACAAGTATGTTCACCAAGAGGACTATTGATGGATGACTCACAATTTAGCTAAATTCAATGAACCACACACTGTGCCTATCCCAGTAGGTGACTCATGCATTTTTTATTTCAAGTATCAAGTGTTTGCCAAAAACAGTATTTAAAAAAAAAAGTAATGAAAATTGTTCTGAAAGAGCTCATGAATAGGGTAGGACTACCCACCGACAGCATCATTTGTGCCCTGACCACTTACATGGGATTTGGTGGGTCTGCTCTAGTCGTGCTTGACTGAGAGAGCGCTCTCCACAGCAGGGCTGGCAGGCGGAGGGCAGGTTTCTTACTCACTGGGCAGGGTTATCTGCCCACGTCTCAGCAAAGACTTTGGATATTTGGAGGTGCCCTAATAATGTATGTGTTTTGGGGTACATGCAGGTTTTGCTAAAACATATTGAAAATAGACATTGTTATTTGTCTTCTATTGAACTTGCCTCTTTTTTTCTACATTTTTATTTTTTAAAACCTAGTTATCAGGAAAAAAAAATGGAGAGATGAAAAGTCAAACAGAGGAAATAATGAAAATGATTGCTAGTAAAGAACAGTTAAGGGACAGAGACTTTATTCTGACTATGAATGTCTCCCTGAGCACCTGCTACTAGGCTATTCCCAAAGACCTCAGAAGATCTGCTTTCTCAACCTGCCTCTGACCAGCCAAAGGAAAAGTTCCTAGCCCCTACTGATCTCCCAAGATTCACTATATTTTCTCATCATCTAAGAAAATGCTTGTAAAGCTCAGAAAGGCATTACTGCATATTAATTTGGGTGTTTTAATAAATATCTAAAGCTTTGAGGTATTTCAAGGGAAAGAATTTAAACCCTTCACAAAGTTCCTGGTACTACTACTCTTTACCCCTAAAGATTATCATGCTTTTAAATCATGAACAATGATATTTTTCAGGTCATATGTTGGACCTTTATTTCAGTCATGATTTTGCTCTTTTCAGGCAAATGATGTCCTTTTCGAGTTCCAAGAGACCTTTCTCCCCATCCACACTGTGGACCATCCTTCTTCCTTTAACCAGGTTTTTAAAAAGAAGTGCAGCAGGCACTTAGTAGGCTGACCAAATGTTTTGCATTCTATGGTCATTCCTTTATGGGGTTTTGATCTGTTGTTGCTTGGCAACATCTACATAGATATAATTTCCATCTAGTGGTGAAATCAATATTTTTGGTCTCTTGTTAATCTCAAGACATGCTGATCTCTCGATATGCTATGCATCAAAGGATACTTGGGCACTGTTTTACCCTTCGAAGGAGAAAGAAAGAAAGAGCCTGAGAGGATTTTTTCTTCTTACATGTATCTTCTCTGGTCTGCTTAGCAATCGCTGCATAACAAACCAATCCAAAACTTAGTAGCCAAAAACAGCTTCTTACATTATCTCTTAGAGTTCTGTGGTTTGACTAGGTTCAACCAGACGGCTATGGCTTTGATCTTTCATGCAATTCCCAGTCAGAAGACAGAAGGGACTGGAGTCTCCTGAAAGCCAAACTGGGCTAGACATCCATGATGGCTTCGTCTCTTATGTGCCTGGACTGGAATGGCTGGACAGCTGGAGGCTAGCCCAACCTCTCTCTTTTCACACAGCTAGCTTAGGCTTCACAACACTAGCTTGTAGTGGGTAGAATGGGTGAGACAGAAAGTGAGAGTGAGAGTGTCACTCATGGGAAGGAATATTTTATCACTGACATTGTTTGGAACTGCCTTGCATGGTAATAATAAAAAGCAGACTTTTGTTGTTGTTGTTGGCTTTAATATCATTTTTTAAATTCTCTATAGAAAAGATCAGATCAGATCAGTCGCTCAGTCGTGTCCGACTCTTTGCGACCCCATGAACCGCAGCACGCCAGGCCTCCTTGTCCATCACCAACTCCCGAAGGTCACTGAGAGTCACATCCATCGAGTCAGTGATGCCATCCAGCCATGTCATCCTCTGTCATCCCCTTCTCCTGCCCCCAATTCCTCCCAGCATCAGAGTCTTCTCCAATGAGTCAACTCTTTGCATGAGGTGGCCAAAGTACTGGTAGCATCATTCCTTCCAAAGAAATCCCAGGGTTAATCTCCTTCAGAATGGACTGGTTGGATCTCCTTGCAGTCCAAGGGACTCTCAAGAGTCTTCTCCAACACCACAGTTCAAAAGCATCAATTCTTCGGCGCTCAGCCTTCTTCACAGTCCAGCTCTCACATCCATACATGACCACAGGAAAAACCATAGCCTTGACTAGACGGACCTTTGTTGGCAAAGTAATGTCTCTGCTTTTGAATATGCTATCTAGGTTGGTCATAACTTTCCTTCCAAGGAGCAAGCGTCTTTTAATTTCATGGCTGCAGTCACCATGAAATGTCTCTAGACAAATACCCCCTTTATCCTACACTTCAGGTGGACAACTCCCACTGTGTCAGTACGCCACTGCTTCCCAACATGGCTGCCTCTGGACTGCTGGAGTTTCTGACTGGCTTCCTTTAGATCTGGCATTCCAGGAGGACGGGTGAAAACTCTGAGCCTTCTTATAACCTAGAATCATGGAGTTTCACATCAACTCCATTCTGTGGGTCAAAAGTAAGTCTCAGATCCATTCTAGAGTCCGGGGAGAAGACTAAACAAGTGTGAGTACTGGAAAGCGGACTTCATGGGGGCCATCTCTGGAGACAAGCCACCACCATTCTACACTACCGTTTGTAGTTCAGAACCATGTGATTATTTAACCAAAGCTGGAGTTGACTGGATTTCAACTCAGGAAACTACAAACACCTTTAAAGAACTTTGCTAAAAGAGATTTTAAATTCAAGATTTTATTGAGCTTTGGGATCCTCTGATGAATTTTGTTTCTTACTGAAATAACAGAACTTTGAGTACACAGTGCCAACCTGTCACCACAGCTTCTGAGTCAATCCTTTTATTCCACCCTAACCTTGAACCAAAACTCTTCCAAACGCTTACAGTCATAGCTCAACTCCGTTTCTTAGATACACTGATCTGAACAACGGGGAACTTTCCGGAGCCATATCACTCCATTATGATCAAAAATTGCCCACAGAGGCCCCAGGCCAGCTGTGAATAGAATCTTCAGGTTTCTCAAACTCATAAATTATGACCAATGTAAATGTCAAGGGGGCTTCTCTGAGAGCTCAGTTGTTAAAGAATCCACCCACAATGCAAGAGACCCCAGTTCAATTCCTGGGTCGGGAAGATCTGCTGGAGAAGGCATAGGCTACACATTCCAGTATTCTTGGGCTTCCACTGCAGCTCAGCTGGCAAAGAATCCACCTGCAATGCGGAAGACCTGGGTTCAATCCCTGGGTTGGGAAGATCCCCTGGAGAAGGGAAAGGCTACCCACTCCAGTATTCTGGCCTAGAGAATTCCATGACCTACAGTCCATGGGGTCGCAAACAGTTGGACATGACTCAGAGACTTTCACTTTCAAATGTTAAGACCCTAGAGGCTTAGGTGTTTCTTAAAATAACAGTAGTGAACCCTTTTTCTACTCCAGGCACTATTTTCTGTGTTTTATGTATGTTAACTCATATAAAGTTCATAATCAACCCTATAAGGTAGTAGCCATTATTATTCTAATTTACAGATGAGTAAGCTGAGGCCCAAACAGGTTAAAGAATTTGTCTCAGATCCCGTAGGTAGCAATTGAAAGAACCAATGCAGTCTGATTCTAGAATCCAAACTCTTAATAGTCATGCTGTGATGGTCCATAAATCACAGAGCTAGTATCACAGAGCAAGAAAGATTATGTCTGTGATTATGCACCAAATCCTTAGGAAAAGTTTCTGCAGTCAGTGTTAAATCAGCCATTGAGGGATAACAATGTGATTTGCTCCCCACATACAAACAGGTCAATATCTACTGAGGGAGATAAGACAAATACTCTAGCAGTGAGTGATGGCACTGAATGGTAGTCTAAGTCCTGAAATGTGTACTGATTAAAGACTATGAGAGTTGGAGGATTCCAGGCAAAGTCAGAGAAGACACCACAACACTGGATAGAGCCCTTTTTCATTCAGCCAAATCTCATAGCTTGGGCGTTCTTTTCACACATGCACTGCCATCTGTGATTCTCAATCCCTCTCTAACTATAGGATTCATACAGAGGGAGCCACTAAAACTCAGATGCCTGGCTTTATACAGCAGCCTGATTTCAGTAGACTCCCCTCACAAAGAAGCTATCAGGCCGCACAGTTAGAATATCACAAAACAATAACAAAAAGGAACATTTTTTAAGGTAACGTTGTTCATAATATTATATTAGTTTCATGGGTACAACAGTATATTTCGACTTCTGTATGTATACACTACAGTACACTCAGCACTGAAAGTTTCATTCCTGCCACTCCATAGTTGATTCCCTTTACCAATTCTGCCCTCCTCCCACCCCCTTCCTAGGAATGTGACTTACTGTCTCAGAGAGCAGTCATCCTGAAGAGGCAAAGTTGAACCTTCAACTGATTGATTTCCTTTACTAAAGGAGAAGCTGGCTTGGCTCAAGGAATAAAGCACCCTCATGCCTGTCAGATTCAAGCCTCCAAATCTGGTTCTGACCTTGGGCTGGTCAGTTAATTTGCAGAAAGCACAGAAAATAAAGCCAAAGAACTTACAGGTAAATAACAGCACTGAAAATGCATTTAATGTATTATTCTATGATACAAAAACTCCAAGGAGACACTGCATTTGGGTGAAAGCAATCCTTCAAGAGCACTGACCTACTCAAATGTAGTTGCTTTAAAGAATATTATGAATGTGTTTTAACTTAGTATCCATTCATATTTTTTTCTGTTCATTTTTCTTGAATTTTGTTGTTTTCTGTTAAATTTCAACATGAATCAGCCATCAGATCAGATCAGATCAGTCGCTCAGTCGTGTCCGACTCTTTGCGACCCCATGAACTGCAGCACGCCAGGCCTCCCTGTCCATCACCAGCTCCCGGAGGTCACCCAGACTCACACCCATCAAGTCAGTGATGCCATCCAGCCATCTCATCCTCTGTCGTTCCCTTCTCCTCCTGCCCTCAATCCCTCCCAGCATCAGAGTCTTCTCCAGTGAGTCAACTCTTCGCATGAGGTGGCCAAAATACTGGAGTTTCAGCTTTAGCATCATTCCTTCCAAAGAAATTCCAGGATTGATCTCCTTCAGAATGGACTGGTTGGATCTTCTTGCAGTCCAAGGGACTCTCAAGAGTCTTCTCCAACACCACAGTTCAAAAGCATCAATTCTTCGGCGCTCAGCCTTCTTCACAGTCCAGCTCTCACATCCATACATGACTACAGGAAAGACCATAGCCTTGACTAGGCGAACCTTTGTTGGCAAAGTAATGTCTCTGCTTTTGAATATGCTATCTAGGTTGGTCATAACTTTCCTTCCAAGGAGTAAGCGTCTTTTAATTTCATGGCTGCAGTCACCATCTGTAGTGATTTTGGAGCCCAGAAAAATAAAGTCTGACACTGTTTCCACTGTTTCTCCATCTATTTCCCATGAAGTGATGGGACCAGATGCCATGATCTTCGTTTTCTGAATGTTGAGCTTTAAGCCAACCTTTTCACTCTCCACTTTCACTTTCATCAAGAGGCTTTTTAGCCCCTCTTCACTTTGTGCCATAAGAGTGGTGTCATCTGCATATCTGAGGTTATTGATATTTCTCCCAGCAATCTTGATTCCAGCTTGTGTTTCTTCCAGTCCAGCGTTTCTCATGATGTATTCTGCATATAAGTTAAATAAACATGGTGACAATATGCAGCCTTGACGTACTCCTTTTCCTATTTGGAACCAGTCTGTTGTTCCATGACCAGTTCTAACTGTTGCTTCCTGACCTGCATACAGATTTCTCAAGAGGCAGATCAGGTGGTCTGGTATTCCCATCTCTTTCAGAATTTTCCATAGTTTATTGTGATCTACACAGTCAAAGGCTTTGGCATAGTCAATAAAGCAGAAATAGATGTTTTTCTGGAACTCTCTTGCTTTTTCCATGATCCAGCGGATGTTGGCAATTTGATCTCTGGTTCCTCTGCCTTTTCTAAAACCAGCTTGAACATCAGGAAGTTCACGGTTCACATATTGCTGTGAATCAGCCATAGGTATACATATATCCCCTCCCTGTTGAACCTCCCTCCCATTTCCCTCCCCATCTAGGTTGATACAGAACCCCTGTTTGAGTTTCCTGAGCCATAGATCAAATTCCCATTTGCTATCTATTCTACACATTCATATTTTTACCAATGAGAAACAAACAAAAAAGTAGCATTTGAGCAAAAAGAAGCTAGATATGTAACATGAAACAATGCTGCTTTGCTGCCTCTGTGGGGAAAATAAAGTATGAGCATCATTACGAAATTAAGTTGATTTATCCTTATCACATCTAATAGGACTACCTGAAGAAAAATCATAAAGTGTCAGCAAATAATGATTACTACTTCAATGGTAAATAAATATTGGTCACAATAATATTAAATTGTTCAGGACTAGACTCTAAGAACATAGAAAATCATTGCAGATCTTAAACTTTGAGCCCAGATTATACATCAATGAAATGCCTTCTTTTAGGAGGAGATTTAAAAGAATCAGTATATTAATTGAGACTCCCTTAAAAACAGAGTCAGCAAATGCTTTTAACTATTTTCTAAGCATCTCATTGTCATGGACATTTAACAGTCAAATACAAAATTAATCAACACATTTGATTTAACAACAGCTATCATTAAGAGGACAGCTTTTAGTATTATATCTTTTTATGACCTTTAGGAAATCTCTAGTCATGAAAAATACATACTTTTTCATTAGCAAACTAATTTAACAAATGTATATCTCAAAAATTTTAAAGCACTAAAAGAAAAAATCAGGATAAAGCTGCTGCAAAAAGAGATAAAAGATTTGTCAGATCACTTAAACTATTAAAACAATTATGTAATTGCATCATTATAAGAAAAAAATTATGTTCTTGATGCCATTAATATGTCAGTGCCATTAATTAACACTAGATATTATGAGAAAGACAATCCATTTATCTCTAAAGTTTATAAAAGAACAAAATTTTTTTATTTCAAATTCCCAACAAACATCAAATATTCCTAGTCACAGAGTTCAACGGTCTTAATAGTCTGGTTTCAGTTAAAAGTAAAAATTCCATTTAACTCCAACCACAGGAAAAAAAAAATCAGGGTCCAACTCTGGCTCTAACTTTGATTACCTAGAAACTTTTAGTTCAGCTGTCATAATTCTAGGAAAGACTCTCATCACCATGTCACAGAAAACTTAAATTATGTTCTGGTGAAAACTTAGAACTATCTTTCTATTCCTTCCATACATTTAAAAACTACATTCAGGACTTGTCTTTGTGGCCTATTGTCAGGGATATAGCATTCTACACCTTCCCAGAGGACCGTGTTTGCTGTGTTTAGTAGCTCAGTTGTTCACCGCCTTCTCTGTGATTGGTTCAACTCTTTGAGCTCCCCATGGACTGTAGCCCACCAGGTTCCTCTGTCCATGGGATCCTCAAGGCAAAAATACTGCAGTGGGCTGTCATTCACTTCTCCAGGGGTTCTTCCCAACCCAGGGATTGAACCCAGGTCTCCTGCATTGCAGGTGGATTCTTTACCATCTGAGCCATGAGGGAAGCCCAGGAATGCTGGAGTGGGTGGCCCATCCCTTTTCCAGGGGATTTTCCCAACCCAGGAATCAAACCAGGGTCTCCCACATTTCAAGTGGATTCTTTACCAGCTGAGGGCCATGGATCTGGATAAATACACTGTGGTCTTCCAGCTGGAGCTCTGGAGTCACCATACCTGGCCTCTGCTCCTGGACTCGCCAAGTGACTCCATCTATGACCCTGGAATTCCTTTAAAAATTTAGCATGATTCTTTCATCTATAAAGTAAAAATAAATTCATCCATCTTCTTTCCCAGAATTATGCAAGGCTCTGGAGAAGGCAATGGCACCCCACTCCAGTACTCTTGCCTGAAAAGTCCCATGGACAGAGGAGCCTGGTAGGCTGCAGTCCATGGGGTCGCTAAGAGTCAGACATGACTGAGTGACTTCACTTTCACTTTTCACTTTCATGCATTGGAGGAGGAAATGGCAACCCACTCCAGTGTTCTTGCCTGGAGAATCCCAGGGACGGGGGAGCCTGGTGGGCTGCTGTCTATGGGGTCACACAGAGTCGGACACAACTGAAGTGACTTAGCAGCAGCAGCAGCTGGGGATAAATATAGAAATTGTAACTTCTTACCTAACTTACAATTTTTTGTAGAAGGAAATAAAGTACTCTGGGAAAATTAAGTCAGAGTTTTGTATAATCTTTCAGTTCAGTTGCTCAGTCGTGTCCAACTCTCTGCGACCCCATGAATCTCAGCACGCCAGGCCTCCCTGTCCATCACCAACTCCCAAAGTTCACTCAGACTCACATCCATTGAGTCAGTGATGCCATCCAGCCATCTCATCCTCTGTCGTCCCCTTCTCCTCCTGCCCCCAATCCCTCCCAGCCTCAGAGTCTTTTCCAATGAGTCAACTCTTCGCATGAGGTGGCCAAAGTACTGGAGTTTCAGCTTTAGCATCAGTCCTTCCAAAGAAATCCCAGGGCTGATCTCCTTCACAATGGACTGGTTGGATCTCCTTGCAGTCCAGGGGACTCTCAAGAGTCTTCTCCAACACCACAGTTCAAAAGCATCAATTCTTTGGTGCTCAGCTTTCTTCACAGTCCAACTCTCACATCCATACATGACCACTTGAAAAACCATAGCCTTGACTAGACGGACCTTTGTTGGCAAAGTAATGTCTCTGCTTTTGAACATGCTATATAAGTTGGTCATAACTTTCCTTCCAAGGGGTGTCTTTTAATTTCATGACTGCAGTCACCATCTGTAGTGATTTTGGAGCCTGCAAAAAGTAAAATCTGACACTGTTTCCCCATCTATTTCCCATGAAGTGATGGGACCAGATGCCATGATCTTCATTTTCTGAATGTTGAGCTTTAAGCCAACTTTTTCACTCTCCACTTTCACTTTCATCAATAGGCTTTTTAGTTGCTCTTCACTTTCTGCCATAAGGGTCGTTTCATCTGCATATCTGAGGTTACTGATATTTCTCCCGGCAATCTTGATTCCAACTTGTGGTTCTTCCAGCCCAGCGTTTCTCATGATTTACTCTGCATATAAGTTAAATAAGAAGGGTGACAATACACAACCTTGACGTACTCCTTTTCCTATTTGGAACGAGTCTGTTGTTCCATGTCCAGTTCTAACTGTTGCTTCCTGACCTGCATATAGGTTACTCAAGAGGCAGATCAGGTGATCTGGTATGCCTATCTCTTTCAGAATTTCCCACAGTTTATTGTGATCCACACAGTCAAAGGCTTTGGCATAGTCAAGAAAGCAGAAATAGATGTTTTTCTCACACTCTCTTGCTTCTTTGATGATCCAGCAGATGTTGGCAATTTGATCTCTGGTTCCTCTGCCTTTTCTAAAACCAGCTTGAACATATGGAAGTTCACAGTTCACGTTTTGCTGAAGCCTGGCTTGGAGAATTTTGAGCATTACTTTACTAGAGTATGAGATGAGTGCAATTGTGTGGTAGTTTGAGCATTCTTTGGCATTGCCTTTCTTTGGGATTGGGATGAAAACTGACCTTTTCCAGTCCTGTGGCCACTGCTGAGTTTTCCAAATTTGCTGGCATATTGAGTACACCACTTTCACAGCATCATCTTTCAGGATTTGGAATAGCTCAACTGGAATTCCATCACCTCCACTAGCTTTGTTCTTAGTCATGCTTTCTAAGGCCCACTTGGCTTCACATTCCAGGATGTCTGGCTCTAGGTCAGTGATCACACCATCATGATTATCTGGGTCGTGAAGATCTTTTTTGTACAGTTCTTCTGTATATTCCTGCTACCTCTTCTTAATATTTACTGCTTCTGTTAGGTTACCATTTCTGTCCTTTATCGAACCCATCTTTGCATGAAACGTTCCTTTGGTATCTCTAATGTTGTTGAAGGGATCTCTAGTCTTTCCCATTCTGTTGTTTTCCTCTGTTTCTTTGCATTGATCGCTGAGGAAGGCTTTCTTATCTCTTCTTGCTATTCTTTGGAACTCTGCATTCAGATGCTTATATCTTTCCTTTTCTCTTTTGCTTTTCACTTCTCTTCTTTTCACAGCTATTTGTAAGGCCTCCCCAGACAGCTATTTTGCTTTTTTTGCATTTCTTTTCCATGAGGATGGTCTTGATCCCTGTCTCCTGTACAATGTCACAAACCTCATTCCATAGTTCATCAGGCACTCTATCTATCAGATCTAGGCCTTTAAATCTATTTCTCACTTCCACTGTATAGTCATAGAGGATTTGATTTAGGTCATACCTGAATGGTCTAGTGGTTTTCCCTACTTTCTTCAATTTAAGTCTGAATTTGGCAATAAGGAGTTCATGATCTGAGCCACAATCAGGAGTATAATCTTTAAAATACTACTAATAATTGCCTCAGCAATCTTTTTTCAGTTATATTCAAAACCTTCTAAGAGTTTATACAGCCCCAAACTGGAAATGATGCAAGTGTCTATCAACAGGAAAGTAGATAGACTGTAGAATATACATACAATGAAATGGTACTCAACCATCAAAGAATGACCTACTTATACATAAAACAATACGGAAAAATCTCAAAAACAGTAAGCTAATTAAAAGAAGCCAGACAAAAAAGTACATACTATGTAATTCCACTTATATGAAAGCCAGATACAGGTCAAAAATCAATCTACAGAGACAGAAATAAGAGTGGTTGCAGAGGGAATAGGATAACTGATTAGAAAAGAGTACAAAGGAAAGGGGGGGTAGAAATGTTCTATATCTTGTTTGCATTGTTAAAATTATCAAAGTTCATTAATGTGTACACTGAAAATCTGTGCATCTTATTGTATATTACTTGCACGTCAACAAAATAATCTTATTAGTTACAATTTCCTGAGAACTTTTCCCCAGAACTTAAGATTCCTAATTGGGAACTAGTAACAGTATTTACCTCTGAGGAAATTAAATAAGGACCAGAAATACGAGTTATCAGTCAAAGGAACTCCAACTTTACTGGTCATACTTTTCATCAGTTTAGCACCTTGTTCTTTTCACTTAATGTATTTGGGAGATCAATTCATGTCAATATATAGAGCTGTCTCATTGTTTTAAAAAGCTATATGCTTGTGTTAGCCTGTATTAGATCAGGGAAGCAAAACCATTTAGAGTTACAGAAGGCAATGGCACCCCACTCCAGTACTCTTGCCTGGAAAATCCCATGGACGGAAGAGCCTGATAGGCTGCAGTCCATGAGGTCGCTAAGAGTCGGACACGACTGAGAGACTTCACTTTGACTTTTCACTTTCATGCATTGGAGGAGGAAATGGCAACCCACTCCAGTGTTCTTGCCTGGAGTTCTTGCCATGGACAGAGGAGCCTGGTGGGCTGCCATCTATGGGGTCGCACAGAGTCGGACACAACTGAAGCAACTTAGCAGCAGCAGCAGCAGAGGAATCAGACATGATACGAGTATGGGAGGATCTGGGGAAGTAAATTGCAAGGAATTGACCTTGCAGGCAGATCACCAAATAGTCAACCTAAGAAGCCAGGCAAGTCCTGCTGCCAAAACAGGACCACAAAAGGGAAAGGACATGGGAAGTTGGGCCCTCTGAGGATCTTCTGGAAAGCACCAGTCAGGAGGAAACGCTAAACATAGAGCAAAGAGGGAAGGCTGGTTGGAAGCCACCAGCACCAATGAGTCTGTCACCTTATCTCATCCCAAGGACCTGAAGAGACTAATGGTGCCATTCATGCCTGCTCCTACCAATGCCTCTTGTACCAATTCTAACTCAGAATCTGAAGTAAAAGGAATTCTGGGAAATAGCTTTACTCAGTTAACCCAGTACAGACTACTATGATAGCATTTCTTTGTATGAGTTGATCATACTTTAATCAGTCACCTACTGATGGAATTTCTACTGAAGGGCTTCCCTGGTGGTTCAGAGGATTAAAAATCCAGCTGCAGTGCACAAGACCTGGGTTTAATCCTTGAGTCAAGAAGATCCCCTGGAGGAGGCAATGACAACCCACTCCAGTATTCTTGCCTGGGAAATCCCATGGACAGAGCAGCCTGGTGGGCTACAGTCCATGGGGTCAAAAAGAGTCAGACACAACTGAGCAACTAACACACTGATGGACATTTGAATGGTTACTGACCTCTGTCATTACAAACAATGTTGTGTGAACTTTCTGCCCAATCCCCATGCACACATGCAGGAATGCATCTGTAGGATACATCCCCAAGCAAGGATTGGTCCGGATTGATACAAATCTCCATTCTTGGTATGTGGCCATGGAATTGGGGCTCCAAAAATCAGACTCAGCCTGGCAAAGGGCTTGCCATTAGTCAGAGAGTAGGTACCACAGCTCCGCCAAAACTGCATCACCCAAATGAAAGGAAATAATCCCCGAAAGGAAGGTAGACACTTGTGTATTCCAGGGTTTCTCAGTCTCAGAACTATTGACATTTGGGGCTGGATAATTCTTTGTTTTCACACAAAGATGTTTTCTGGAGAATGAAATTTCTCCCACCCCTTACCCTGCCTCCACCACCATTGAGAACTGCTGGGAAAACAACAAATTTCCACCATAAAGTATTTTTGCTGGGCAAGATAGAGCTTACTGGCCATGAAAAGGAAAGATAAAGTAGAACTAAATCACTCCGCATTATAAGAGAAGGACCATCTAGTGTCTGTACGTGAAAGCCTGGATAATAAGGGGGCAAGGATTTCAGAGAGAGAAGAAAGTAATCAAGGAAAAGCATCTGAAAGTACGTAGTTCACAAAACAGGACGGCACTTTCAGGAGTTGGAGTGCGCCCCAAGAGGGGTTACTTTGAAATTTTTCAAGTTGTAATTTTCCCTCAGACTTTGAGAACAATCATTGGAAGCACTGTGCTAATTTTTTTTTCTAATTCATAATTCTCTCTTTTACCCCTGAGTTTTCAGGACAAATTTTCTACATATAACTGCCTTATTTATGTTAGGGATACTTTGGGGAAAAGAAAAAAGAGGGCAGTGACCAGAGATGAAGAGAGAGGACAGCAAATGCAAAGACAGGATCCTACCAGAGAGCAGGATGCAGAAGACCACGTCCTGGAGCACAGATACCTCCAGGAATTCACAGAAATACTGGAGAGAGGCACAGTGGATTTCCCACTTCACATAGAATAGGGTCTGGAGCCATTTTAAGTAGATTTAAAAAAAAAAAAAAAAAAGATTGACTGTAGGAAGGTGAGTGACCTTGGAAACACATTATATATATCTATATTATATGCATAAATAGCCATTTGGAAAGGAATAGAAAGGCCTCATATATAATTATGAGCATGGACTTTGCAGCCAGACTATGTCTGAATCTCAACTCCATATAACTATGTATCTCTGTGCTAGTTCCTAATGCCTCCAAGACTCCACTTTCCTCTCCGTAAATAAATAATACCTACCTCATAGGGTTGTCATAAGGATTAAATGTGATACCGTTGTTGGCATATAGTAATTGCTATGTAAGGGCTTGCTTAAGCAAAATCAATAAATATATATCAAATTGTGAACAGTGACTATTTCTAGGGAATAGGATTAAGGGGGATTTATTTACATTTAATATTTATTTTTGAATTGTTTAAATTTTCTACAATGATAATGTGTTATTTATAAAATCATGAAAAAATCATTTTAAAATTTCCGTTTAGGAAAAGAAGCAAAGTATCTGCGAGAATCTTCACAGTACACATCAGGAACACATTGTTTTCTACAACAAATGGTAGCATAATCTATTTATTGTCAAGTTTTCTGTTAAAATATAATCTCTATATTTTAAAAAAACTTCAAATTGGGACATGTGTCCAGCTCAAGATTCAACTTATCCATCATCAGAAGACAAGTGAGACTAATGAACACATTTGTTTGGATTCTGCTTCTATTTCTAGAGTCTATTACCTTCGTAGGACTCATTAGTGTCTGCTTGTAAGAGATAATACGCTTGAATCATACAAATCTTGTGTTTCATAAGCAGAAACTCAGAGTCATTCATTATTGGTGAAGAATTAAAATTACTATAGATATGTAATATTCTTAAAAATTCATTATGTAGTCAACAAATAGAATTACAGATAGGACTGTCTTTCCATCTGGACACAATAGCAACACATGTATCAGATATAAAATGCTCACATGTGAGGATACATAAGTCCAAGTCCAACAAAGTTAGTCCAGATACCCAACTAACACCATCAGCTATATAGTACTGTACTGTAATAGGTTTATAATACTTTTCACACAGATAATATATAAGAAACAACACAAAAAATAAAACATTTTTAATCTTAGAGTAGAGTACCTTGAAAAGTACAGTAGTATAGTACAACTGGCATCCAGGGCTGGCATCTAGTGAACAGGCAAGAAGAGCTACTGCCTGGAGGAGGGAGAGGGGGTGGGAGGTGCTATAGCGGAAGGATTATCAGCAATAGGAGATGGAGGGCAAGCTGCAATTTCACTCAGCTGATGTAACACACATTTGCATCTTTGAAAGTTCATAACTTGAAGGCTCATATGTAGGGAACTTACTGTATTTACAAATCACCATATAGCTCCAACTACATTTCAGACTTTTTTTTATACAGGTTAAGCTTGGTTCAAAGGTACTTGTTACTTTTGCCCTATGTAAGGATCATACGCAGAGATTCCTAGGATTTAAAGAAACACATGCTATTGTTCTGGCCTACTGAAAGGTTTGCAGTCTACTTGTGAGGACCACCCAGGCTCCTTGGCTGGTAGGAGCAGAGTGGAGGGAAGTGGAGTAGGAAGAAGTCTTGTACTAAGAGACTCTCAAATCCTCTTCCACACCTACTGAAATATCACCTGTCAGCCTTTCTCTTTCCTTTTGCAATTCAAGCTAATCAATTCCAGAAGCAAAAGAGCCCCACCACCCAGCCAAGTGTGGGGCCCAGGAAACACTCAGGCAATTTTATTTTCTAAGATGTAGAGACCACAATGCCCCTGGAGGTTATGTAATGGTGACTATACAACAGCTATAGTCACGTTGGATTCATAACCAGTAGTGGGCACAAAGAGTATTAGACATGAAGATCATCATATTAGGAGGACTGAGTGCATTCCAAGGGCCATCATATTAGGAGCCCTTTCCCAGTCACTTACCTTCATCTTCTGGCAAATACATTCCCTCCCTTATTTTGGAAATTACTGTTCTCCTCCCAACTCCAACCACTAATTATGATGGGAGCTGGCCTGTTCTTACATGACCCTGCCCTTCTGGTCACAAGTGATGGAGCAGGACTGAGCAATCACCTGAAACAGCCAATCACAGTTCTTCTACAGTATTTTGAAATGGATCTGGGGAAAAAACCAGTTTATATCTCCCTGATGGAAGAAGTTGTAAAATGGGAAATTCCTAAGCAAAGTGTCAACAGCCCCATTCACTGCCAAGTGGAGAAAGCTGGTGTGTAGTGGGAGAAAATAAAACCAGCCAAGAGAAGTAGAAACCAAAAGAGAGTTGAAGTCCTGGCAAGTTGCTCCTTGTTCCAGGATTCCTGAGGCCTCCCTGTATTCCTCCCAACCCTCCTCGTTATTTAGTTGTCCTGCTCTTTTTTTTATTTCAATTATGTCAGCTCCCCTGAGATCTTTCCACTAAATATCCGCTTTTCATAAACTAGTTAAATATGAACCTCAGACACCTGTCAAAAATCTAGTGACTCAAGTTTTTTCCAACCTAAATAATAAATATGGCTTGGTAAGCCAGCCTATTTTTTAAAAAAAACAAATTCAGCATTACATTGATACTCTGTTAGATCGACCACTGTAATGGATTTCTCTTAAGGAGCAGAGGTTTCATATCAAATTGGTGTGATACATTTTAATCACTGGGCCTTTCTTTAGGTGACTTTGGTGGCAAGATTTTTGTTTCTGATATTTTCCTCCTCTTTCTTCTTTTTCATCAGCATTGCCCTCTATTAGGCAGCCATCAGCAAACCTCGGGAATCCTCTGGTCAATCTCATTTTCCCACTGTAAATTGCTCTGGATGTAAATTACTCTTGGTCAGATTTCATGGAGCCATAGGACTGGAAGGAATCTTATTACTTTTGAAGACCTTTTGTTGGACGCCATCTTAAGTCTGATAAAAACCTTGAGTAATCAAAGACATGTATATGCAATCAATATAAGCTCTTTAGAATACTTCTAAATTACCACTGTCCATTCAAAAAAGCAACAATACTGTTCTCAATACCAATATTCTCACTTTCAGTTTGGGAACGCGAAAGCCTCCTCCTTCTCAATTCTTGAGGACAGAGACCAATACACCTTATTATTTAAAAGAATGATAATATTAAAACAAAAAGGTAGAAAAAATGAACCATGCAACCTCATTTTCTTTGTGAAATAAGTGATTACAGTATTGCTGATTACCTGCATAGGCAAAATGCTACCATTGGCAATTGCGGTAAATTAACTGGGGTTCATTGGCATACTTTCAAGAATGTAGAATGACTCACGGGTATTAACGGAATGAAAACCTCCACCCCATCTACTCAACACGTGGCAAGCCTAATTGTTTTTCCTGAAAGTAACACAACAACCAGATATTTAAGCAGCCCATAATTTCCTTTTATCCTGGAAGAAGCAAGAGTCTTGAGAGAAGAGATCTGGAAAAGTCCTGAGGTTTTTCTTTGACTTTTATTTGATTTCCTGAGCTTGCACTACATGGTTAAAAGGCAGGATTGAACAGTCAAAATGACTGCATTTCTAGGTAAGCACAGAGTCCAAAGGGCTAACTTTATATTAGTTTTTTTTTTTAATGTATTGGGTACCCACTATGGACTAAGCTCTTTGCTAGACACTCTTCTTAACCTTATGACCCAGTTAGAGAGAACACAACTACGAAACAACCATGAAAATGTACGATAACATAATTAAAACTAATTTGTAGTGTTATCCAACCTCTTACTACCCAAAATGTGGTATCAGCTTCACCTGGAAGCTTGTTAGACCTGCAGTTCTACCCTGACCTTTAAAATCAGAGCCACATTTGGCTAATATCTCCATTTGCACACTCAAGTTTGAGAAGCACTGATTTAACCAACTCCCTTGCCTTATAATCGAGGAAAATAAGGCTCAGGGGAGATTAATTGATGTGTCGTCACCAAACAACTATTTGTTAGGGACCCAGCTGGGACTCCCGGGTCTCCTAGCTT
The DNA here is from genome assembly GCA_935064755.1 of Tragelaphus eurycerus. NCBI lineage: Eukaryota > Metazoa > Chordata > Mammalia > Artiodactyla > Bovidae > Tragelaphus > Tragelaphus eurycerus. The sequence continues at coordinate 13,584,108 of CAKXYN010000038.1, forward strand.
GCAGGTCAGTGGAGCTTAGAGTACTCTAGGATTTTGGACAAGAGGAAGTGAAGTGTTTCATTGCCTCAAATGACCACTGATTGCTCCCATCATCTCCATGCTGAGGACACGCAGAGGACCTGGTGAGCCCAATCACTCACCCACCCCAGCCTGCCAGGCCCCAGCAGCCTCAACCGGCTAGTCCTCAAGCCTCAGGCCTCCCTGTAGGGATTCCCCCAACCCCCACTTCACGGTCCTCATTCTAACCTTTTCTTGAGACCCTGTTAAACAACCAACAGCTTCATGAAGCCTTTCCAAATGACACCAAACCTCTTCAATCTCTCTCTGTTTAATTCAGATTGGCTTCTACATTCTCCATTGCACATCTTAAATAACTTCTTAAATAGTTTCCTGCTATTATACATAGAATCAAAAGGGTATAATAATAATATGGAAGTAATCTTTTATTTTCTATTGCCCTTTTCAGGAATAGTATCTGTTCCTCCTTTCTCAAACACATTGTTTTTATTTTATCATATTGGACTGTCACACAATACCAAGCACAAAAATAATTCTACCCTTAATGGAAGACAGGACCAAGCTCTTTACAATGCAGGAATCCTCTCTAAAACTTTTGTAAGACACAGTTATTTAGTTTTTACTAGCATATGTTCTGGGTTAGGAGACTCTCTACACTTTTGAGGCAGCACTTTTAAAATTCTGAATAACTCAAGTTGTTCGAAAATTCTAGGCTGAAATCTACTTTTCTCTCACTTCTACCAAACATCCTCAGTTCTAAGCTTTGAGGTCCTTTCAGTTCAGTTACTCAGTCACGTCCAACTCTTTGTGACTCCGTGGACCACAACACGCCAGGCTTCCCTGTTTATCACCAACTCCCGGAGCTTACTCAAACTCATGTCCATCGAGTTGGTTGGGGCCCTTTAGAACAGCTTAATCCATCTTCTACAGGAAAGTGCTGCAAGTTGTTTGAACTAATTTGCCAAAAGTAATCTGGCACACAAGGCAAGCCTAGAAGTTACAAACAAAGACTCTCTTTTCAATTCAAGCCTATATCCTGCATTTCCTGCCCCATACTACTTAATCAACTCATGTTATCAACAAACTTGTGTTGAACACCTACTGTGTTCCTTAGAGAACATGCATTTCTGGGAGTTCAATATAGAAGGCAATAAGCAGATCACACACATTCCTGACACACTGCAGGATGGAAATAATTTCACAATGGAAGCTTGAGGCCATTTCATCCCACTTACATTTCATCCAGATCTTCCTAAACTGCCAAAGTGTAAACCCCTCTAGAGAGTCATTGCCCCTCTCCCACACTCCTTCCTGATTCAGTTCTAGCCTTCTTCCTGAGCAAATCATCTTCTCATGGCTGCACTCCTGGATAATCCCTTCCCCAGTGCCTTCTGAAATTCCAACTTCAAAGTAAATAAATTCCCCTAAACACTCAGCCTTTTCCCAGAATGCTCTCTCCACCTGGACACTGGAATTTCCCCTGAAGATGCTTCCTCCCCTATTAAGGAAACGCTGCTCATTTTCCCAATGTCCTCACACCACAAAGCCAGGGAAAAAGGCTTGCCATTTTGATGTTTCCAATGGCCCTTCAGATTCCTCACTTATGCATTTGCTCACTCATTCATTCAACAAATACTGTTTCAGACACACACTACAGTCCATTCTGAAGGAGATCAGCCCTGGGATTTCTTGGGAAGGAATAATGCTAAAGCTGAAACTCCAGTACTTTGGCCACCTCATGCGACGAGTTGACTCACTGGAAAAGACGCTGATGCTGGGAGGGATTGGGGGCAGGAGGAGAAGGGGACGACAGAGGATGAGATGGCTGGATGGCATCACTGACTTGATGAACGTGAGTCTGAGTGAACTCCGGGAGTTGGTGATGGACAGGGAGGCCTGGCATGCACAATTCATGGGGTCACAAAGAGTCAGACATGACTGAGTGACTGAACTGAACTGAACTAAGGCCCTTTACCCAGCATTCAAACACCTTAAAAGGTTAGTAAAATCTAGTTACAGAAATAACTAGAAAGACATGACAGTCTCTGTCTGCTATTAAGACAATTTGTTCTTTCTGGACAACTGTTCAGATCAGATCAGATCAGATCAGTCGCTCAGTCGTGTCCGACTCTTTGCGACCCCATGAACCGCAGCACGCCAGGCCTCCCTGTCCATCACCAGCTCCCAGAGGTCACCCAGACTCATACCCATCGAGTCAGTGATGCCATCCAGCCGTCTCATCCTCTGTCGTCCCCTTCTCCTCCTGCCCTCAATCCCTCCCAGCATCAGAGTCTTCTCCAATGAGTCAACTCTTCGCATGAGGTGGCCAAAATACTGGAGTTTCAACTTTAGCATCATTCCTTCTAAAGAAATTCCAGGATTGATCTCCTTCAGAATGGACTGGTTGGATCTTCTTGCAGTCCAAGGGACTCTCAAGAGTCTTCTCCAACACCACAGTTCAAAAGCATCAATTCTTCGGCGCTCAGCCTTCTTCACAGTCCAGCTCTCACATCCATACATGACCACAGGAAAGACCATAGCCTTGACTAGGCGAACCTTTGTTGGTAAAGTAATGTCTCTGCTTTTGAATATGCTATCTAGGTTGGTCATAACTTTCCTTCCAAGGAGTAAGCATCTTTTAATTTCATGGCTGCAGTCACCATCTGCAGTGATTTTGGAGCCCAGAAAAACAAAGTCTGACACTGTTTCCACTGTTTCCCCATCTATTTCCCATGCAGTGATGGGACCAGATGCCACGATCTTCGTTTTCTGAATGTTGAGCTTTAAGCCAACCTTTTCACTCTCCACTTTCACTTTCATCAAGAGGCTTTTTAGCCCCTCTTCACTTTCTGCCATAAGAGTGGTGTCATCTGCATATCTAAGGTTATTGATATTTCTCCCAGCAATCTTGATTCCAACTTGTGTTTCTTCCAGTCCAGCATTTCTCATGATGTACTCTGCATATAAGTTAAATAAACATGGTGACAATATGCAGCCTTGACGTACTCCTTTTCCTATTTGGAACCAGTCTGTTGATCCATGACCAGTTCTAACTGTTGCTTCCTGACCTGCATACAGATTTCTTAAGAGGCAGATCAACTGTTAAGAGGACAACTGTTACACTGAGGCAAAAACTGCTGCGTTGAAGACAGATTTTTCAGTTACATTTCTGAGTTTCATTTGTCTTCCCAGGGGAGGGAGACTTTTACTGTTTCATCTTCATGTTACAATTTGGAGGGAAACATTCTACTTCCACAAATTCAAGAGAATGAAAGATAAGCAAATATAATTAGTAATGCTAAAGCCTCATAGAGTTCCATCATGATTTTGAAAGATACTTGATAGCAAATACTATTTTGAAGATGTATAAATTTCTGCTGTCTCTCATAATGTAAGTCCCAATGAAGCTGGTGTTTACACATTTTTCCCTTATTGCTTTGGACTTTATGAACCTAAGGACTAATGGACAGGATAGAAACATGGACAATTATTAGGGTGGCCTTTTGTGGATTGTGCAAAGCTGCTTCCAGGTGGCACTAGTGGTAAAGAAACCGCCTGCCACTGCAGGAGACACAAGAGACATGGGTTCGATCCCTGTGTCAGGAAGATTCCCTGGAGAAAGAAATGGCAATCCACTCCACTATTCTTGCCTGGGAAATCCCATGGACGGAGGAGCCTGGTGAACTACAGTCCATGGGATCACAAAGAGTCGGACACGACTGAAGCAACTGAGCACTCACACACACAAAGCTGCAAGAGCCACCTGGCTGCTAAGAACCCCACTGACACCCAGGCCATGCCAATCACTCTCTCTCCAACATTTCACCACTTTCAGGAATCTTGTAACCTAACCTCACTGACCAACCCGCACTAAAAAGTATCCAGAACAGCTGTGCAATTTGCTTATCACATTCAATCTCATTTGTTTGCCTTTTCACACCCAAGTAAAGCTGTCTGAAAAAAAGGGGTGGAGGGGGGCACAAAATCAATACATGTTGAGTGAGACCGCACATACAATTTTCATCAGAATACATAGTGTTTCAAGAGCAGAGCACAAAATCTCTTAGTGGAGGGCTCCAGATCCAAGAGGCCCTCTTTGGACTCACCTAAGATAGGACTACATAAACAAGCACTTCATAAACCCCATTTAATGACTGTGTACTAAAATCTATTACAGCATTTAATAGGTGCTTTATTGTATACACAATAGTTTTAAAACAGGAAGTACAAAATAAAGGGTTCATTTATTTTACGCAAATTGAAAACTGGCTTTATAGTTGCAGCATGCTAGTTGGCATCATATAGATGAATCTGAATTTCCAAGTAGGAATGTTTCACATTTCTGAATATATGAATAAATGAGTTGTTCTAAGATATTCACTAAACACACACATTTTGATCATTGGCAACTTTTCCCTGGATTACTCAGGTTTGAGTCAAGTGTTCACCCACTCTGCCTTTCACTGGGGCCATCTCTTCATACACCCGTAACTATCTGGCACAGGGTGAAACCATGATTTACTAAAGGGGCAAGTAGGAGGCAAAATGGAGTGCTTTCTCCTCTAATTGCTATTTAAGTGAGACAATAAAAAGGATGAAACAAATTAAATTAGCTAAGAAGCAAGAGCATCCCAATGAACTGGCCAAGATAATCAACTTGGAAAATTAGCTACTAAACCTCACACATGCTCATTTTCATAATTTTGTGTGTGCGCTTATAAAACACAATCCCCCCCACCAATAGAAACCGCGGGGATGAAGGTGCTCTTCACTTCTCTAAGTTATTTGCACTTGGCCTTGATGAAGTTGGAAGTGACATTTTTTTTTAATGCCCTCAATCATCAGTTCCCATTTCAGTACTAGAGTGTTTTGATTAGAAATGGAAAAGTATATAAAAGAGAAGTTGACTCAAACTGAAATCCTCCACCTGATTTTATTCTCATTTCTAAATCTGTGTGCCATAATATGGGTTTTGGTTTTTATTATTATTACCTTTATGTATCATCATAAAGACCTTTATGATATTTACTGATTTTTGGACTACCTTTCATAAATTTCTATGAGATTTAATAACTCCTACTGTTTAAATCTTTTCTAGCTCATCATCCTATGTCTCTCAATGTTAGCCCCTCTTACACATAGGTCTTCATACTTAACAACAGTTAATTCTTTATCGCTCGTGATAGTTATTGAAAAGACCACAAGCATGAATATAATCTGCAGACAATAAAAATCCATGATTAATTTTACCTAACAATTCTAATTTTATAGTCCATGGAGCTATTACTAGAACACAGAATAAGTAGCCAAGTGAGTTTGTGTGAGATTCTCCTTTATACTCACCACTTTGCTAAATCATAATTGCTACCCAGGGTAAGACAGGTATTGGAGCACATAATTTACATGGAAATTTTTTTTTAAAGGAAGAGAATTAATGAATCTGGATGATTCACAATCAAGAAATGTGAGAGCCACTGTCCTGAAGATTAGCTATTCAGATAAGAATGTTTTAATTGAAGATTATGATGGTTAATTTTATGTGTCAACTTGACTGGGCTAAGGGATGCCCAGATAGCTGGTAAAACATAATTTCTGGAAGCGTCTGTGAGGGTGTTTCTGAAAGAGATTAGCATTTGAATTGTTTGACTGCATAAAGAAGACTGCCCTTGCCATTGTAGGTAGGCATCATCCAATCCATTGAGGGACTGAATAGAACAAAAAGACAGGAAGCTCAAATTTGCTCTCTGCTTGAGTTGGAACATCCAGCTTCTCCTGCCCTCCAACACTGATACTCCTGGGTCTCAGACCTTTGAACTTGGACCAGGACTGTGCACCTTCAGCACCCCCACCTCAAGTGCTCAGGTCTTCAGACTCAGACTGGGACTTACACTCAAAGAAAATAGCTTCCATAACCCTTCTTCTCTATATGTGAATAAATTGCATTCTAAACTTAGAGCAAAAGTGAATAATCTAAGAACTCTTAGACCAGAGTTCTGGGATCCCAGCTGTAATAGGGGATGGCTTAACAGTAGGGGTTCCACTGGCCCTGGGTTGCAGAAAGAAACCCAAACTTATGCTTGGTACTGAGAAAGCCAATGTCCAAACTAAGTCATACTCTGCATGTTCAGCCTTGTTTATCCTTTATCATTTCTGAGAAGGAGGAAAAAAAAAAAAAAAAACAGGTAAAGTAGTTGATTGTTGGTAAGTAGATGAATGTTTTTGTTGTTGTTCAGTTGCTAAGTTGTGTCCAACTCTTTGTGACCCCATCCATGGATGGTAGTGCGCCATGCTCCCCTGTCCTCCACTATTTTGCTTAAATTCATATCCATTGAGTCAGTTATGCTATCTAATCATCTCCAGCCAAATTCCTAGTATTAGCATTAATTTTTAACTAAACAGAAAATACCTCATGGCACACAACTAGATTACAATATATTTTCACTAGAAATACAAAGAAGTCTTACCTTTTGAGGTAGAGATAAAGAAGGGCCCTTGGTAATGCACACAGTTGTGCATTAAAATTAGTTACACAGGTTGAATTTCTTTAAAAGAAATAGAATGATATGTGTTCCTGGCTTAAAAGTGTATTAAAACATTTAAAACAACAAACAAATACCACTAAACTGTCATACCACCAGATGCACTTTTGTCTCATTAGGAGTCAACACATTAGATTCTCGCTAAGACAAATTAGTTTTTGATGTCTTATCTTTTGAATGTCTTGTCTTACATTCAAATTGTTTTGTCTGTTAAGTTTCATCCCCTCAAATATTTACTGAGTACCCACTGTTTCCCAGCATATTGTATTTATTCTGGGGAAACAGTAAAAGAGATGAATATCTCTTATGAATATTTTCACCCTCTCATACTGTATAGGACTTCCCTGGTGGCTCAGACAATAAAGCGTCTGTCTACGATGTGAGAGACCCAGGTTCGATCCCTGGGTTGGGAAGATCCCTCGCAGAAGGAAATGGCAATCCACTCCAGTACTACTGCCCGAAAAATTCCATGGACAGAGGAGCCTGGTAGGCTACAGTCCATGGGGTCGCAAAGAGTCGGACACGACTGAGCGACTTCACGTTCACGTATACTGTATAGAGTATAAGACATAGCCCCTTCTCCAAAAGCACTCACAGGCAATGAGTTTGATGACAGACCAGAAAAATATTATGTTGCAACTTGGGAAATGAAGCATTTATGTTGTAAAAGGTAAAGTAGAATATTGCACTTTCAAATGATCCATCTTGTTCCTCTGGGTTAACTCGGTTGTTTGTTAAATCTTATACTTGCCTTCAAGTAAAAAGAAAATTGATAGATAAGCATATACAGAATCCCAACTATGTTCCAAGTATTTTACATTTAAAAATAATACATCCTTCTCTCAAAGAATCATAAACCTTAAGAGTTAAAAGAAAACATATCTTTAAAAGGCAAGATTTACATTAAAACTAACCTGTTAGAAGAAGAGAGGTTAAAGCTAAGTGTGAGAAAGATTAATCTAGGTCACATGTTAAATAGGCTTCCATGGCCTATTCTTGATGCCTGCTGCTGCTGCTGCCGCCGCTAAGTCACTTCAGTCATGTCCGACTCTGTGCGACCCCGTAGATGGCAACCCACCAGGCTCCCCCGTCCCTGGGATTCTCCAGGCAAGAACACTGGAGTGGGTTGCCATTTCCTTCTCCAATGCATGAAAGGGAAAAGGGAAAGTGAAGTCGCTCAGTCGTGTCCGACTCTTAGCGACCACATGGACTGCAGCCCACCAGGCTCCTCCATCCATGGGATTTTCCAGGTCAGAGTACTGGAGTGGGGTGCCATTGCCTTCTCCGATTCTTGACGCTTACAAGAGATTAAAAATGGCTGCATTTTTTGCCACTTTTCCATCGAGAGATAGACCCCTTCTCCTTGAATCTGGGTGGTCATGATTTTTGACCAATAGAATATAGCCGAAGTGATAATGTGCTAGTTTTTCAGGCCCAGACCAAAAGGAATTGGAAGGCTTCCACTTTCTGTCTCTTAGAACACTCATTCTTGTAATACAGCCCACTATCCTGAAAGGAAGCCAAGGAAACCCCTCGTGGAGAGGCCCTTATGGAGGAGAAGAACCAAGAATCCTAACCAGTAGTCCCAGGCAAGCTCCCAAATGATAACAACAAGTTGCCAGCCACCTAAGTGAGCCATTCATGCTGAAGGTGAATCCCCTGGCCTCACTCTCTACCTCTGCTTCCACTACACAGAGCAAATGTGGACTGCTCAGAGGAAATGTCCTGAATTACTGACCCACAAGACTGTATTAGTCCCTCAGTCGTGTTCAACTTTTTGCAGACCCATGGACTGTAGCCCACCAGGCTCCTCTGTATATAGTATTCTCCAGGCAAGAATACTGGAGTGAGTAGCCATTTCCTTCTCCAGGGGATCTTCATGACCCAGGGATTGAACCCGGATCTCCTCCATTGCAGGCAGATTCTTTACCGTCTGAGCCACCAGGGAAGCCCCAAGACTATGAGTCAGATAAAATCAAATTTTGGTAGGGGTCAATGGTTATGTAGTAATAGATCATTACAACAGAACTTAATTATTTAACATCAGAATTAACAGAAGTAATACTATCAACTGTGTGTGACACAGTTAGGAGTACAGGTTCTGGATCAAACTCCTGAATCCAGCTCTGTGACTCCAGACAATTTAATCTCTCTGTGCCTCAGATTCTACAAAATTGGGTTAATTTTAACCTAAGTCATAGGATTTTTAAAGAAGGCACTGGCACCCCACTCCAGTACTCTTGCCTGGAAAATCCCATGGACGGAGGAGTCTAGTAGGCTGCAGTCCATGGGGTCGCTAAGAGTCAGACACGACTGAGTGACTTCACTTTCCCTTTTCCCTTTCATGCATTGGAGAAGGAAATGGCAACCCACTCCAGTGTTCTTGCCTGGAGAATCCCAGGGACGGAGGAGCCTGGTGGGCTGCCGTCTGTAGGGTCGCACAGAGTCGGACACGACTGAAGCAACGCAGCAGCAGCAGCATAGGATTTTTGAAAGAATGAAATAACTCACATAAAGCACTCAGAGCTTAGCACGTAGCTAACATTGTTGAGAATTCACTCTTAGTATTGTGGGAAAATCTTCTGAATTAGAAACTACTGACTCGTAAAAACAGACTTTCAGAACATCTGTTCACAGCTTGCGAACTTGTCTATATGTTAGATTCTTAAGCTTTACTCTGCTCAGTTTCCCATATAAAACCATGAGCATTTCAATGACTATATCCCTCAGGGTTAATTTGGTGTTATCCCAAGCTCTTATATTTCATGTACTGTGAAAATATTCTTTCAAGAAAAGGTCTGCCTCATGGAAACCACGTATCTCAATTGTGTTAAGTATATAATGACTTGCCATGTTAACAAGATAAATCCAAGGTTAATTTAATGTGAGTATTTGAGATTTATTTTATTTCTTCTGGCTCTGTGAATTTAAACATTTCCACCACTTAATTTTTTTCCTGTGTTTAGTTAGAAACATTATTCCAGCAAGCAGATCCACAGGATAAATTTGCAAATACCACTTTCCAAACTTCTGAGTTGTTTAAACAGAGTATGAGTTCCATACCTATGAGTATTTTTTAAATTGTTTATCCTGCTGTTAAACATTACTGAATTCTGCTATTTCAAATTAGTCAGGTGGTTCTCTTAGGGCCCAAAATTAATTTTGAGCAATTCTACTAGCCATATCCTGTATGGCTCAAGAGAGCAACTTGTGAGGAGAAAAATCAAGACGAGTTAAAAAAAAAAAAAAAAAGGTTTGCAAATTGAGGTGTGAATAATAACCCAGTCTCATTAATGTTGTAATCCCAAAACCTTTAATCTTCCTGTGAGAACTTGCATGTAGGAGCATACTCTCAGTAGACTGTTGTCAGAAATTCAGAATAGTATCATATATCAATTCACAATAATCTCCGGACATATCGTGAATAGCATTACTCAAAATATCTTAATTTGTGCATCAGGTCTTCTAAATGGGTAAATTCCCTGTGCAAAATGAAGGCAAAGAACACTACAAATTGAAGTGCAATAAAAGGAGTTTATTTCCAAGCCACAGCTTGGAATCATGTCTTTTTAGAATGTTGCTGGCAAAGAATGAATTCTTGATTAGGCTTTGTTGATAGGCAAAATGTGGAGCACATTTTCAGTTTTCTAAGTCTTGGTGACTCTAGAAATCCAATTCTGAACTACATGAAATAGCTCATCACAGTTCCCCCTCCCCCCACTCAAAAAAAAAAGCAGTAGTCAACAAGGAGTGAACTGACAACATACAAGAGAGTTCATGATTTCTAGGCTTGTCTCTGGAGATACAGACAAAAACTTTTGTTTTTAATTTGAAAACATCAGGGAGGAGAGAAAAACTGTTAGCCAATGACAAAAAAGAAAGAGGAAAAAGATGAAATAGGTAAGGATGGAGGGACCAGCATATTTGGGGACTGGAGCTCAGAGATATTCATGAGGAAATTATGTCATGTGTCATCAGAAAGGTTTCTAGAGCAGTTGTGTTGGAAGTTGCTGCTGCCATAATCCACAGATACCGTATGGAAGTAAGAATGCAAGTGCCTGGAGTCAGTTCCCTAAATCCATCACTGGCCAACTGTATGATCTTAGAAATATCTTTAAATATTCTGCTCTTGCTTCTCCAGATAACAGCAATTATTAAAACATGCCCTCTACTTGTCCTACTGAAATTCATGAGCTAAAATTCTTTGAAAGCCATATGCAGATTATAATGTAAGATGTAGCTTGCTCGTCTAGTTTTTGTCGCCCTTGTTCCAAGAGCCCATCCCAGTGTGAGCCTTCTTGAACACTGAGGTCATGCCCTTTTTTTAAGCCTGATTCATTAGCATATTGTTAGTTTCTGCTTCCTGCACCATAGACAGGGTCAGAAGCTCCACAGAGCCAGAGAATGTCCCTAGTTTCCATGCTGGTATTGTTACATTGAGCCTACCTACAGGTCTCCCTCTTGGCAGCCCCTCCTCTATGGTTCCACATTTCATGGGGTACAATATTTCTGTCATCAAATTATCTTCAAATACTCAGTCCCCTAACAAACATGAAGTCACATAAAAACATTACCAAAAGGTATTAAAAGGTGAGCCTCCGTGTTTTACATTTCCTCCGGACTCTCATTTTCAATGATTTACATAACTGCTTCAGAATATCAAAATGCTTTTTTAAATGTCACCATTTGCGGGGATTATTTGTACATTGCTCTTTATTAACTTCCATTTCAAAATCTGGTTGGTCAGAATCTTTTATTTTTTTTGCATCCTATTTCGTCTCACTCAGCACTGGTTTAATTAGGTTCCCAGCTTGCTTTTACCTAGATCAAAAGATGGAAAAGGGGACTTGAGGGGGATTATCATAATAAATAAAATTTGCCTGCTCCTCCTTTGGTTCTCCATTCTATGTTTTTTTTTTTTCAGTTTGTACTGTAGAAATAATAAAGGCACAACATGCCTACTCTACATATGATAATGAATCAAGGGGACTGCAGACACTTATTAATAAATATTAAAACAACAACTGTGCTATTTAAAAACTGAACCTAATTTCAAGCTCAACATTTTGTCTTGAAAATATAGAACAAATAAATCATGCTACATTTTTAATGATCTTCTCTCTTTCAGAAACCATAATATCAAGAGAGAAATGTCATCCAAACCATTTATTCATTAAATTATAGTTATACTAATTTTTCAACTGACTGAATTATGAGATAAAATCATCAATAATCAGAAGAAAAAAAGAAATGTGAGAGATCATTCCAGAAAAATGAACGCAGGGCAAAATGAAACCTAGCTAGAGGAAACCTCACGTACATCATTCAATTTTGATACTCATTTGATCATTTTTCAAACAATGCTGTAGCGTACAGTAAAAAAATAAAAGTTTATTTTATTCCCTTTCAACTCTCCAACCAAATTTCCACTGTCCTCTCATGGTAGCCACTGCTTAGCAATAGGATATAAAGGCTTTCAAAGTATTCTAATGCTGTAATAACTAAGTGTATGTAACATTTATAAGGGCTTCTCAGGTGGCACTAGTGGTAAAGAACCTGCCTGCCTATGCAGGAAATGTAAGAGACAAGAGTTCAATCCCTGGGTCGGAAAGATCCCCTGGAGGAGGGAATGGCAACCCACCCGAGTATTCTTGCCTGTTAAATCCCATGGGGACAGAGGAGTCTGGTGGGCTACAGTCCAAAGGGTTGCAAAGAGTTGGAAATGACTGAAGCAACTTAGCACACAAACACGTTTATAAATCTAATCATACAAATAATATCCAACTGCATGCACACATGCATGATCAATTTTTCCTTTTGACATTCAGGTTGTTGAATATCTTACCACATACATCTTTGGGCACATGTTTAAACTGGCGGAGGGTGGGGAGAATATATATATTCCTAGGGACATAATTACTAGCTCAAGGGATACATACATTTTTATTTTGGTACCTTCAGCCAAATTTGCCTTCCAAAACCTAAGGCAATTAGGTTTGTGTATGAAAGCTAGCATTTCCCTACATTCATCACTGGACTATGTTATACTTCCTGTTTCGCAGTACAATTATGATTTATTTTTTATTCTATAATTTCAGTGGCATCTTGAAAAAGAGCAGAGGTAAAGTATGAGCTTAGTTCTCTACCTTTTACTAAAGTCACCATCCATTAAATATCTAAAACTGGGAACAAAATAAGTAAACCTTTTTTCTGAGTGATTTTTCAACATACACACAGACACTCGACCACACGTATGCACATAAGCATGCACACGCACACACACTCACACAATCATCTCTAAAATATCCATAAAGGGTGGAGTGACAATCTGGAAATTTTTTTTTAATATAAATTTATTTATTGTAATTGGAGGCTACTTACTTCACAATATTGTATTGGTTTTGCCATACATCAACATGAATCTGCCACGGGTGTATATGTGTTCCCCATCCTGAACCCCATTCCCACCTCCCTCCCCGTACCATCCCTCTAGATCTTAATCTTTAATTTAAAAAGGGACATTAGATTGCAAATACCACATATCCAAGTAGCGTCTGAAATTTTGTATAGTTCAAACCATAAGCTCTAGGGAAATTGAGACTTTTTAAGATTAGTTTGGTATTTAAGATGACCTCAAAAAACTGTCATGTGAGATTCTGGAAATAAAATATATCACAATAATTACCCTTATTGCTAGGTCTGGTTTCAAATCAAAATTCAAACAACTCTTACTATGACAGTTCAACACAACAGTGAATTATGGCACTAACCATGAACAATTTGTCCAGCCTTTGTTTGAATGGAAAATAGAACAAGAAAGACACATAACCAACTTCTTAGTAACTATTTGGAAAGCAAAAAGAATTAAAACAAGAGTAAATGTCCACATTTTGACCAATATAACAGAACAGAGAGATCAAAAGTATACCAACTATACAGCTTAAATATGAATATATTATAAAATAACATATTTCTAAATAGAGAGTAGGAAGGATTATCTAACATAGTTTAGGGATGAATAGGTCAAGAATGTGATTTGCACTATATACCATTTAAGAAAATTAATTCCAGATAGATAAAGAGATTAATATAGAAAATACAATTCTTGAAAAATTAGCAGAACAGAATGATTGTCAGACCAATGGAGACAGAGTTGCAAAGGTAAAACTGACATTTAAATATGAAAAATTGTTTTATCTTGTTTAATAAAAAAAGAAAGTTAATATAAGTGACAGTAGCATTGCTATTTTCAAGACAAATATCAAGGTCAAAGCTATAAACAGACAATTTATAAAGAGAGTAAACACATATAAAGGAGCAAGCACATTCTTGCTGGTATCCTTAACTCCTCAAGGTGTTGACGCAGCTTAGATTGGCAAAATATTCTTAAATGTGGCTAAAGCTGTTGTATATGCCTTTTGGAAAGCATTCAGTTCAGCTCAGTTCAGTTGCTCAGTCGTGTCCGACTCTTTGTGACCCCATGAATCACAGCACGCCAGGCCTCCCTGTCCATCACCAGCTCCCAGAGTTCACTCAGACTCATGTCCATCGAGTCAGTGATGCCATCCAGCCATCTCATCCTCTGTCGTCCCCTTCTCCTCTTGCCCTCAATCCCTCCCAGCATCAGAGTCTTTTCCAATGAGTCAACTCTTCTCATGAGGTGGCCAAAGTACTGGAGTTTCAGCTTTAGCATCATTCCTTCCCAAGAAATCCCAGGGCTGATCTCCTTCAGAATTGGAAAGCATTATGACCCCACAAATAAAGAGCCAGTAAATTGTTCATTCATTGTTAATGATAAATGCCCTAGAAATTTCTTCTAGGAAGACTATGTGTGCCTGATAATTTACCTATATTATCTTGTTTATTTCAACAAAAGAAAAAACCCATAAGCATAAATACACTTCTTGCAATACTTTCTACAAAAGTAAAAGCATTTTAAATGCCAACCGCAGGAGAAAGCATTAAGAAAAGAATGCTCTTCTGACCTAGCATGCTGCTGCTGCTAAGTCGCTTCAGTCATATCAGACTCTGTGCGATCCCAGAGACGGCAGCCCACCAGGCTTCCCCGTCCCTGGGATTCTCCAAGCAAGAACACTGGAGTGGGTTGCCATTTCCTCCTCCAATGCATGAAAGTGAAAAGTGAAAGTGAAGTCACTCAGTCTGACTCTTAGCGACCCCATGGACTTCAGCCTACCAGGCTCCTCTGTCCATGGGATTTTCCAGGCAAGAGTACTGGAGTGGGGTGCCATTGCCTTTTCCTCTGACCTAGCATACATCTGGTTAAAAACAATCATCACCATTAGCACATGGAACTCTACTCAATGTTATGTGCCAGCCTGGATGGGAGAATTGTTTGGGAGAGAATGGATACAAGTATACGTATGGATGAGTCCCTTCGCTGTTCACCAGAAACTACCACAAAATTGTTAATTGGCTATACCCCAATCAAAATGAAAAGTTTAAAGTTAAAATTTAAAAAACTACCATTTTGAAGCCTGAGTAGACATGATAAGAAATAACATTTTTTTAAAATATATTCATCTGAGACAACTAGACTTATCATGGTGATCATTTTAAAATGTATATAAGTATCAAATCACTATAATGTGTACCAGGAGCTAAGGCAGTGTTGTAGATCACAGTTGTGGCCAGTGGGTGGGGTGGGAGGGGTTTAGGGGGGTGGTTTAGACAAAGGCAGGCAAAAGGTACACACTTTCAGCTTCGAGATAAATAAGTACTAGGGATAAAATGTAGAGCATGAAAAAGAAAAAGATCATTAACACCACTTTACATTATAAATGACAGTTGTTAAGAGAGTGAATTCTAAGAGATCTCATCACAAGGAAAATCTTTTTTTGGAAAGAGGAGCAAATACCAGACTTTAGCAGGATTTGCAGGTCTCTAAGGACATGCACCCTGTTTTGAGAGAGATGTCTATCAACTTGAAATTCCTTTCTGGGCTGCCCTTTTTAAAGAGAGACCTAGGATCGGCTCCATGACTTCATCATCATTATTCAGTGATAATGTTTATCATTGTTATTCAGTGGTAAGTCCGAAAATGTTTATGATATAACCATCCATCACTTACAGGAAAGAATAGGAAATGGTCAGCAGAACCTGCTAGTAAGGAGAGCTACACAGCTGTGTGAGCTCATGGTACAGGCCAAACAGATGTAACCCCTAATCTTGAGGTCGTAGATCACACCCCCAAGGCAACAACCAAAGTGTAGGGACCAAGGAAAATAGCCGATGCTTTTCAAGCTAGAGATGCTAGTGACAAGTAGTGGCACGCATTTGGTACTCAACAATGAACACAATACAAGCAAGGTTTCCAAACCTTGGGCACACACTGCGGCCTCCTTTTGCAAGGCTCAATCCACTGCTCTAATCTATCTACTGTTCTAATCAATCCACTGCCTTGCCAGGCTCCTCTGTCCATGGAATTCTCCAGGTAAGGATACTGGAGTGAGCTGCCGTTGCCTTCCCCAGGGGATCTTCCCAACCCAGGGATCGAACCCAGGTCTCCAGCACTGCGGGCAGATTCTTTACCGTCTGAGCCACCAGGGAAGCCCACTCTAATCTAGAGACAGTCTATTAATGATGAAGAACATAAATGTAAGTTTTAATTACAAGAAATGCCCAAAAAGAGAGGTGAGATGAACATACCCCAAAATTAAAAGTTTGATTAAAGTGTGTGATTTGGTAGTTCTTAAATTTTCATAAATATAATTATTTTTAAAATCTTTTATACAAAAGTGCTTAGAGCTGACAACACATTTCAATGAGTTAACACTCAATGACTTTTTGATTACATATGGATGAAATATAGTAGAAAAAGAGCATAGGGCAAGATATTTCCTT
The DNA here is from genome assembly GCA_935064755.1 of Tragelaphus eurycerus. Lineage (NCBI taxonomy): Eukaryota > Metazoa > Chordata > Mammalia > Artiodactyla > Bovidae > Tragelaphus > Tragelaphus eurycerus. The sequence goes on from CAKXYN010000038.1 coordinate 13,600,526, forward strand.
CATCAAAGGAAGATATTACCTAAAAGCTAATCTTTCTACATAATGCTTTTCCCATAGAGACAGGGAATGTTCAGATACACATTTTTTGCCTCCTGTGAAAATAGTGGTTTCTATAATTTAATACTGTATATCAAACTACCTGGGCCATTTGACACTGAACAGCTGAAATGCAGTGATCTGTCTAATCCATCAACAAATTTTCAATGACCATCTCAGATAGGTTTTTGAGCTAAGCTCTACAATAATTATTCCAATAATTAATATCACTGGAGCTAGAAGGATTTTTACATTTTCAGGTACTATACCATTAGAACTGAGTGCAGTTCAGTTGCAGCTATTGTTTGTATTGTGAGGGTGTGAGAGCAGTAACCTACAGGGAGGCCCCCAGTATCTTTTGCCTTGTGAAATGAATCTGTGAGCAGAGTTGTAGAATAATTTAATACTATTAAATTAGTAGGAATAAATACTTAGAAACTTAAGCCCTTTTACCATCAACTTCTAAAATACAAATGGTACTTTGTATCATTACATAATAGAAAGCATCCACTCATTATTTGGGAAATAGCTTGCCATTTTAAGTGGTAAAATAATCAGCGGAGGTCATTAAATGGTGTCATCATGTGCTAGAGCCTTTATCATTTTGCAGAGTGTTACATCTTACATATCAAGTCTTATTTAAACATTAGTTCAGTGTATATTTACCTGTTAATGCTCTCAACAAGTGGTTTCTGGGGTCTTTTTTCTCACCTAAACATGTCAAAGACAGACTGTAAAACACCCCAAATCAAGGAAGTCTAAAATCACTTATATCAATAGGCAAAGAAATTTATATGTGTATATGTGAGTTTTTATATAATTTTCCATCTAGCATTTGGATCAAATAAAATAATGCTGCTTTATATATTATTGCAAAGCATAGTATAATAATCTTCTTACATTGTAGGATATTGTTGTTGTTCAGTTACTAAGTTGTGTCCAACTCTTTGTGATGCCACGAACTGTAGCACACCAGGCTCCTCTGTTCTCCACTGTCTCCCAGAGTTTGCTCAAATTCATGTGCACTGAGTTAGAGATTGGTGATTGTAGGCTATACTAAGGTGATAATTGAGATTCTTGTAAATTAGCTAAAAATCAATATCTAAGAATCAGATATACCTAATATATTTCATTGAGACAAAATATTTCCTGGACCAGAATTAGGAAAAAATTAGAATTTGACTTTAAGCTAAGCAATGGTATAACATCCTTAAAGAAAGAACTTGTTAGATGAAGACTGGTTGGTTTGGAATTTAGGAAAATGAATTTTTTTCCCTATCCTCCTGGTTTTATTCAGATGATAATGGGGGAAGACTTGAGAGGCCCACTTGCCCAGGCAAAGACTGCAGTAACTGCTACTGCAGCACTGAACTTCCCCTTATGATTTAAAAATGGTGTGACTTCTCACTCAGTGCCCCACGTCCTTCACAGAAGGAAAAGCATGGCCTCACTTAGGGACCTGACCAGTCCTAGGACAAGAATGTCATTATTACAGCCATAGCTTCCTCAGGCTCTCATAGGCTAATATCCTTATGCCTTAAACATACAGAGTTTATAATTAACTCCCCTTGACCAGAGTCCAAATTCATCAAGTCACCTTCTGACTCTAAACCATTTGAGGTGGTTCTACAGAGATAGTGTGCCATCCTTTATATTGTTTAGTGCAGATTAAGAGTTTGGTTAATATGACTCTGTCCCTGAGAAACTCAACCACTCTTAGTAAACTAAGTCCTATAAACAGAGCAAACCCATAAATAGAGCAAACCCTTACACACATGTGCATATGCATGATATTCCGTTTTTTTGTAAGAGACTGATTTAAAATTTTATTTAAAGTCTCCCATGATAAATAGATCTTCAGCAACTTTTTAAGAACCCAATTTGCCCTCTGTGGAGACAGGTTCAAGACAAGTCTCATTTACATATGTTTTATTCCCACTTATTTTATGGAAAGTTTAGACAGTATGTGTCTTTATGACTTTAAAGAAAACTTTGAAAACAGAAAAGTTATCCTTGCTTCAAAGGAGGTTTGGAAGAGCATAGAGCTGCTTCTTCAGGATGGAAATAGCAAGAAGTCAGAAAGAAGCAAACTATGAAAAATGCAAGAGAATAATTTTCAGACTCTCCTAAGGCAGGTTTTCTAGAATGGCTTGAAGAAAATATTAGGTATAAACATATGAGCACAAACAGTTATTTCTAAGTGCAATAATAATAGTTTCATAATTTCTATACTTCTATTATTAAAATAATTAAGAACTATCAATAGTCAGAATAGCAATAATATTCCAAAGTGGGTTTCACAAAAGTTAGTATCAGATCAGATACTAACAAGACACACCAACCCACTACTGTACACTGACATACACTGCAAAGGCGGTGGAGCAGGGCTGCATATTTCAGAAAATGTAGAAAGACCATTTGTGTAAGAAATCACAAAGTTTAGCAAATCAAATGTACTATCTGCACAATATGACTGGCAGGGTTTTTAGGAAGTAAAAAGTGAAAGTGTTAGTTACTCAGTCACGTCCAACTCTTTGTGACTCCTTGGACTGTAGACCACCAGGCTTCTCTGTTCATGGGATTTCCCAGGCAAGAATACTGGAGTGGGCAGCCATTCCCTTCTCCAGGGATCTTCCTGACCCAGGGATCAAACCCGGGTCTCTGTATTGCAGGCAGATTCTTTACTATCTGAGCCACCAGTACTTTGAGAGTGGAAGTTGCTCAGTCATGTCCAACTCTCTGAGACCCAATGGACTACACAGTCCATGGAATTCTCCAGGCCAGAATATTGGGGTGGGTAGCCATTCCCTTCTCCAGGGTATCTTTCCAACCCAGGAATCAAACCTAGGTCTCCCACATTGCAGCCGGAATCTTTACCAGCTGAGCCACCAGGGAAACTCGGTGCTTTAAGCCTATATAATTTTTGGAAAACTCTTAAAAAGAGAGTGGTAGAGGTAATGCATTGCTGGGGGCAGGGAGGTGAGGGAGAAGGGAGGAGAGGGAGAGAGGAAGAGAGAATAAAAAGAATAAAGGTTTGGGCTAATTTAAAATTAGAGAATATTTTAAAATATCAAGAATACAAAACAAGAAACTGAGAAATGTAGAAAGATAAAGATAAGAATGCTAATATATTAAAAAGTTACAGATATTAAAACATAAAAGTATAAATCATTAAAGGTAGAAATAAAGCAAAGATAAATATAATGTTGAAAGAGAATCATGCTTTAAAAATTAAAAATAAAACAGGAAAAATTAAATCTATCCAAAGAATAGTCTAGAAAACAGAATTTAAGGCCAATATCTTTAACTTTTTATTTAGATTGATCCTAAGTTTCATTTCCTGTTACTAGAGTCTAGAGGTTGAACCCAAGTCTTCCTAAACTTGGAGTTATGTAATGAATGCTCTTTAGAGTTAAAAGAGGTCTTCCATCAGTTCTCTTACCAGTTCATTCTTTCAAAGCAGTTTTGTGATTCCAGTTATCTGTATTGAACTGTCCACTGAGTAGCGCAGGAAATCAACTTGGAGCTTGGGATAGCCCTACCAGTGGAGTGCCCCAGTGGCCCTTGCATTCTTACAAGTCACAAAAAGAAAGGGTCCCTGTCCTTTGAAGTTCAAATTACAATTAGTAACAAAGGGGAAAGCAGACCATTCTAAGGTGTCTTTACTAGGCTTACAGATCAGTGCTTACCATTTTAACGACAATAACAGAATCATTCTACGTCAGTTCTGAAGTTTAGCCACGTCTTTTTAAGGAAGAATAGGAAAGGAAATTCTTCGTAATATTCAAAGTAAAACTATGAGTCAATTATCACAGATAATGGAAACACTATAAACCGGACTTAGCCTTGCATGTATTGGCCTAGGCAACAAGGCCAAGAAAGACAGAAAATTTTGCACACATCACAAGATTACAAACCAAAGCACCATATCACTGGAAGATATGTCTAAGTTTAGAGTGACAGCACACCCCTAAAGCTAAACAACAATGTCCTGTATTTGGATTCCTTATGGAATAATTTTTCCCGTTTCCCAGAATATCAGGCATAACACAAACTACTTAGTTGGAGCCAGACATGGGCCCATCAGGTAAAATTTGGGGGAAAGTATACGGGAAAGCTTGCTCATTAATGGCTTGCCTAGACTGAGAAAATAGAAAACGCCGTTTTCCAGTAGTGTGTATCTAGCTACCCTCACCACCAGTAAAATCATTTCTTTTTTCCAAGACTAAAGGGGTCAAGCGACATCCAAATGATTAGTACCATTTAAAGAGGCTGAAAGCTCTTTGCAGCAGCAGCAGGCAGTGCATGAGTCAGACTGGGACATTGCGACACTGATAAACCAGTTTCAGAGCAGCCAGTTTGGCCTTTCCTTCTGCAAATGCTGTCAATTTTGTTCCCAGATCACTAAAGTTCATCCTCAAGGTTGGAAGAGCTCAAAGAAAATCTCAATCAGTGTTTTTTGTGATTTAGGAAACTAACTTATACAGTATAAAGAAAAGGGGCTTTTCTCTGGAACACAACCTGGGCGAATCAGAAGACATTACTCCTCCTGTCAAATAGCTGAAATGTGAGCACAGATTTAGAAAAATATCACTGAAATGTGAGCACAAATTTGGGAAAATATCATTCGATTTGCTCTGAAGCTACTCAGATAGGTATCAGAAAAAGCGTAGTCTCTACCTCTCATACAAAGTTTAATATACCGTGTGGACATGACTGAGTAACTGAACAACAACAACAATTATGTAACTAACTTACTAGGTTATGTTGGGAAAATCCCTGAGAGGAGGAATCAAAGAAATTCAGTTCTCTGCCCACACTATTAAGGTAGCAGGCATGGCTGGGTGGTTAACTAACTTGTCAACCGTCATGCTCTGAAAGAAGTATTTTATCTATAGGATAGATGTTCAACTATACGGGACTTTTAAACAGCAATCAAATTCCAGAAAATAGGCTGCAGAGAACTGCCTTAAATGACAACCCAGGAAATAACATTAAGAAGTTCATTTTTCAATGGCGATAGTTCAGACATTGCTACCTTGTCTCTTAGACGTATACAGTCCTCATAAGGTAAGTGACATGAAAGATCATGATCCAGACTCACATGAACCAGGATTAAAGACGCAAATAAATGATGAGACCTGACACAGATTTGTCTTAATCAAAATAGTGCAGACTCAAAAGGAAGGACCTAATAGAGAACAATAATAGAAGTTTAAAAACTCACTGGCAAAGAAAGACAAGTGTATTAATCCACTCCTTCACTTGACATCATGAAGCCCAAAATTGATAAAAATGCCTCCTTGCTCCCATTCTAATCTTAGCACTGTGTTGAAAACAATGAAAGAAATGAGAAGTGGGTATGATTTTTTAGCAGCTTTATCATCACCACCACATGACTAGGCCACTTAAGAGAAATGGGTGACCCAAGGAAAGGAGAATAAGAAATTGTTTATCAGTAAAAGGCTCACTCTGTAAATTCTGGATTACATCCCAACACAGAGAATCATCAGATCAGATCAGATCAGTCGCTCAGTCGTGTCCGACTCTTTGCGACCCCATGAACCGCAGCACGCCAGGCCTCCCTGTCCATCACCAGCTCCCGGAGGTCACTCAGACTCGCATCCATCGAGTCAGTGATGCCATCCAGCCATCTCATCCTCTGTCATCCCCTTCTCCTCCTGCCCTCAATCCCTCCCAGCATCAGAGTCTTCTCCAATGAGTCAACTCTTCGCATGAGGTGGCCAAAATACTGGAGTTTCAGCCTCAGCATCATTCCTTCCAAAGAAATTCCAGGATTGATCTCCTTCAGAGAATCATAATAGAGGGCAAAAAAAGAGTCATACAATTTGATCAAACTCTGCCTGACAAAACAATGTCTACATTCTGCTAAAAGAATCAAAATATTTATTCCTAAAGATTTCTCTAAGTGAGAATGGAAGAATCAGAGGATTTGCCATGAACAGATTTAGATTTTTAAAGAATAAATAAGCCGCCTCATTAGAGAATAAACAATATTGAAGAACAGTGTCACAGGATCCCACCGATATTTGAAAGCAGACTGTTTCTATGAAATCTTTCATAAGCCAAAATGGTGTAAAATTAAGAAGTAATTACAGTAGGCCACATCTTACTAACACATGAACAAAATAGAATAAAACGCAGATGCTCACAGACACAGTTCAAAGCCATGGTGGCTGGATACTGAGTGTTGTTCCCCAGGAAGAAGCTTGGGGTGCCTCTGCTGGGGTGTGCACTGCCTCTGTAACAACTCACTGCAAAACAAATGCTGAAGATTATTTTCAATTTTTGCTTCTTTTGGTAAAAGCAAAAATCCTCTGCAGATTTCTTGCTGTTAGCCAAAATAGATATTAATGTAGGTCTTTCGTAAAAGTCAAGTGACACAAAACAAACTTTCAAAAGGCTGGAGGTATCTACAGTTGCAAGAGTAAGACCAGTGGAGAGATGGAGAGACTATTGCAATCATCCAGGAGAAAAATGGTGGTGGCTCAGACAGGAGTACCAGGCAATGTCGACAAGTAGTCTGGGGATTTACTCTGAATGAAGAACTGCCAACAGGATTTGTCAAAGGATTACATACACGATACAAAAGAAGAGGAGAGTCAAGAATGATCCATCCCAATGCTTTTGTCATGCGAAATCTGGCAAAGAGTTTTGCACTTAGTGCAGTGGTGAACAATGGGTAGAAAGCAAGATTACAAGGGAAAAGAATCAAGATTTGTTTGGATGTTAAATTTGACATGCCTATTGACATCTAAACAGAAACATCATTTAAAATATCTACATGAGTCTGGATATCAGGGGAAAGGCAGGGCTGGGGATATAAATTTAGGTCATATGCATATGGATGATATTTAAAGTCATGAGACTGGATGAGATCATCTAGCAAGCGAGCTTAGATACACAGAAGAGAGGCCCACTCAAACATTTAATCAATAAGATCTGAAGAGGATATATACAGCAAAGACTGGAAAGGTATAGCCGGTGAGACAGGTAAACAAAGAAACAACAAAACCAAGACACCGTGGGTGCACTGGAAGTCCAGTGAAGAACCTATTTCAGGAAAGGCGGCACACTGTCTGTGTCAAACGATGCTGCAGGACCAAGAATGGGAAATATAAAGAGCTGGTCACTGGATCTAGCAACACAGAGGTCATTGGCAACCTTGACAATGAAAAAAAAAACTGTCATAAAACATACATGACATAAATATATCCCATATATTGGAATATAATATTGCTTGCACCATCCAAACCTATTCATGATTAATGTTACTTGAAACAACTTCTCCAGAAGGAGATTAAAAGAAAAAAATGGCATTGCTACTGATAAGACCCCAATAAAAGATAAGAAGTTTATTTTACCTATCACAAATGTCTTATTCATAACAAAATAAGGGTTTTAGCATAATATTACTACAAACATTAATACTAAAGAAAATAGCCAATGTACCATCTCAAGATCATTTGAAAATTAAAGCTTTAAATTGGATATATCACACAATAAAACTCTTCACATGTCCTTTTGTTCATTGACTCTCCTCACAAAATCCAAGCTTTACACACTCCTGTGTAAATCAAGCTCTGTAATCCCATCCTAATAAAAGCACCTAAGTATAACGTTCTTATATTAAAAACAGTGTAACACTGAAATATAACTTAACTAAAATTTTAGAAAAACAGACCCATATTAGATTCCTTTTAAAAATATCTGGGCCTATCTTAGTCCACATACACATTAAAAGAAAAACACTTTTAACTACAATGGAAACTTCCATAAAATAGTTTAAGATACTCCACATGTAAGCTATTATCTTATACACTTACATCCAACTTCTCTTTTATATTAAGTTATAAGTCAAAATCATAACAAAGATAATATAATCACAGGCAGGTTAGAAATCCATGACGATGTCAAGATTTAAAACAAATCTCATTAATGAGTTCACCAGCATTTAGAAAATCATTGGTAAATTTGTCCAACTAATACAAACAAAAAAATCAATACAACTATATAAAGATTTTATATATTGCCAAGGTGTTTAAATAAACCTGAACAAAAGGTTTGATATCTTAGGGTAATAGGACTCCAAGTGGTTTTTCTTTTAATTTTAGTGATTTTTTAGTGTATTACTCTGTCATGCAAAAACAATTGTAAGTAAATAAACATGGGGTAGTGGGTGAAGAGAGTGTATGGTGGTCTTAAGGCTATTAACAGGTAGCAATGTCTTTCTTTTTCTTCTGTTAAATGGTATAATTCTTCTTTGCTGCCTGAAACTAGATTGGCTTTAGCCAATGGTTAATGGAAGCTTTAAGAATTAGTGTGTGTTTTCTTATATTTTCTATTTTCTCTGCCTTCAGAATGGGCAATGCTCCAGACAGAGGCTACTCCATCAACATAGGTTCTAGCATTAGACAGTAACAACAATGATACAGTGCAGCTCCCAACTCATTCTTGATGAATACATGAATGAGAATTAAACCTTGGTTATTTTAAGCTACTGAGATGTAGAGTTTATTTGTCACTGCAGCATAACCTAGCCTATTCTGACTGATGTAGTGAAAAATAATTCAGTACAAAGGAATTTTGAATATAGAGAGTTTATATGACTTTCAAAATCACATAAATCATCAACATTAAAACTGGAGCTCCATTACCAACCTACGATCCTTCAAATTGAAACCTGAGTGATTGGCTTTACAAGAAAAAGTCACATATTTCTCCAAATAGGAAACATGATTTTAAGTTTAACATGCTCACCTTACTGTTGTGAAAAAAAAGAATGTTATATGCGTGAATAAGTCTTAAATTGCCACAATTATAAAATTTTCACTTTTGAGTAAAAAATAATGCCACTAATAGCAACTTCCTTTCTACCAGGTAAGTCTCTTAACTTTATGCTTGAAAATAAAGCTGATTATTTGCTCAATAAAATGCTCAACCTTTGGGCTTAAGTTTTGTTTAGTCATATAAATTAAATATGATTTTACTAAGGCTATTTTCAAATAAAAATATAAAATGGTTCATATTTTTAAGTGAAAATACTTTCTGGCCAAAAGGTCACTTTGATCATGTTTCAAAATGCAAAACAAAATCTGTTAAAAGAATAATATATAATTAGGTAAAATGAGAATTAAAAGGCACAAGCTTATATTTCTCAAATATTTAAACTCTGCCCCAAGAAAAATGTCATTCAATCCATATAGGTCAGATTTGCACTGAAATATTTCTTAGTGACTAAACAACAATAAAATAATTTTGAACTAAGCACGAGCCTATAGACATCATTTTAATTCAAGAACAACTAAATGTACTGTTAAAAGCCTAAAATTCCTCATCCACCACATATGCACAGTCCAGAATAAAGGAATATGCTTTATTTTGAGATTTCTCTAGTAATCTTCATAGAATACTTTTTCAAACTACCTATGAAATCAGTGAAAAGTACAACACGATTTGTCACAAGTTGTGCCAGACCAGACAGTAGCAGGAAGAAAAATTAAGGGAGAAAGAAACAGATTAATATGTTTCAGGTGCTACAATGTTATTCATATTTAGGTCAGGAACAACCAAGTCCAAATTACTGTAAGGAAACAAAGACAGTGGATTTTAATAGAAATTTAAATTTCAAACAAATTAACACTGGTTAGATGTGTTATTCTGACCAGCACTGGACCACAGTTTAATCTCTAGATGCTCTACAGTTTATATAAATAGGGTGTTAGTTTGACTTTCCTGTATTCTGATAAGGTTCTGGGATCTAGAGTGTGAATATATTTGTTTATTGATCACAAAAGGTTTTTAAAGATAGCACAACCAAATTCAAATCCAGTGGACCCATCACATGTAAGACTTTGGATCTCACCTTAAATATCCCTCCAATGTGCCCCACTTAAACACACAGCTTTACTTACAGTATATCTGAAAATACTTTTCAATTCAGTGCTGGTGAACACTGAGAATGAATTACTGGCCATATACACATGCACAGCTGTAAACACGTCCTTCATATTGGGCATGATTTGGAGGAAAAACCATCCTAGACAGATGTCTGCTCCATGGTTTTTAATAATATGTGATACCATCCGCACTTTTTACAGTTAAACCCTTGAAAACTGGGAGACAGACAAAGAAACCCAAACGTGAAGAGCATTCATTAAAAGATGTAAATAGCCAAGATCTGGGCTGTTTTGTTTAAATCTTCTTTATCCTGTTGAAAACAGGAAAGCCTCCTGTCACGCAGGCTCCAGGATTCTCAGGGCCCAATAAAGGTTAGTGACATTTTCAATTCATCTTTGTTTTCATTCTTTTAATCATGAACCCTGTGCCAGCCTGAGAAACCAGCTGAGCATAATCCATAACCTTTTGCAAGTGAAACATTAACTCACAGCTCGTTCTGATGTCTTTTTAACGTAACAGCAAAAGCAAAAACACCCATAATATACACAATAAAAGAAAAAGTAGTCAAATAAGAAAGTTCGTTGAAACTTTTACAGGACAAAGTTTCACCTACTTTAACAGGCAAGTATCATTCACTAACACTAACTCCAGCCTAAATCAAGGACAAATAGAGGTACAATAACCAGAGTAACATCCAAATAGATAATCGAGAAGAAATTTTAAAAAATTCAATTTTCCTGTCAATTACCAATACAATAGCTATGATATAATAGGTATGTACTACAGAAAATACTTTCTTAATCCATTATTCGTACAGTTAAATAAATGAGTTTCTAAACTGATCAGAAATATACCACTGCTTCGTCTTCTTTAATACCCATACTCAATGCCTTATAGGGTGCTCAGGAACATGGACTATTAGATTCAATATAAATTACAAAATATAATATGGGTCCTAATCATTTCATTGATGTTATGACTTTACCAACATGAAACTGGGTCTTCAAAACCATCTTCTGAGAGAGAATGAACATAATTTCTGCTGGAGAGTACATTACTATCCAAAGATCTACATATCTGGCTTTGCCATCCCATTTGTGACTCTGAATCAGGAAATTAAATGGAACGAATGCCAACAACTTAAGGACACTAAAGCAGCAGCTAATAAGCAGAATTCAACTGAATTACACAGTGGAGAGGCACTGGACCTGAAGAGTCAGCCCCAGTATATGGACAATATAAGACCAGCATTTATGCCAAGAAGTGCTAATTTCTATTCTGGATCAAGAAAAGATAGTCTGTGAAGATAGCATACAGAACAAGACGTGATTTTTTCATCAGAGATGACTACCTAGGCAGGTCAAGGGGAGTCTTCTGAAAGTATAAGATCAAGAAACATACAGACTGTGAAGGTTTATATTCTTCAACATTCTTCTACATCTTCAACATGCACAGACATCGCATCAATGGCTGAAAATAATCCAGTGAATGCAACACAACCCAGTTTGAAGGAATCAGGAGGAGAAGGGCAGAAATGGAACAGGGATCTTGATCTTTATTAACTCTGATTTCATTAGCTCTAATTGCCTCATTATTATAAACATTATTATATTCATATTTGTTTCATCTCAAACTAATTTAATTGATAGAATTCTGTGTCCTTGCTATTATATGATACAATTAGCTCTCATTAGTTCACATTTCACTCATTTTCTCCTGACTGATTGCACTACATACTAATGCTCACTAATATCAATATGTAATGTAATCAGTCAGGAGTAAAACGTGGTTACAGTGTCTCTAAAACGATCACACTTATCACTCTGATTGTCTTCAAAGTACCAATATCCCATCTAGAATTTCTGTCTTAATAATGTCAAATTTGCTGTTAATAATAAAAATTTTTACCATACTTATTGACACATTGATTAACCATTTAAGTAATTCAAGAGAGCGGGTTATTAATAAATTTAAAAAGACAAACTGTCATTTGCTTATGTAGCCTTTAAATCACAGCAAATGAAACATCGATTATTTCTTTTGTCTCCTTCTGAATCATAAGGTTTTCCTTTCCTCTTCCTAATCTTTCTGATGTTGCTCTTAGGATCCTTCTGTCGCCATGTGGAGAGCTTCAGGAAAGCGAGAACCTGCAGCTGATGCTTTCCATGGGAGTTTAAGAGGTCCCTCAAATTGTGCTACTATTAATTTGCCCTTTGAGTATCTACAGCAGGGAGTCATAAAGACAGAGCAAAGCACAGAGATTTGTCTGCTTATTACGTCAGAAATGCTAAAGATGAAAAGGGAAGAAGAGGGCAAAAGGCTTTTTGTAATGAATTTTATAAAACCCATTGGCTTTCAATGGAGCCCATTTGGAAATGCCTTGCTATGCTACTCAGATAAAATACACAGAACTTACATTCTCCCTCTGGACTATTTTAGCAGTATTACTTAGAATGTAAACTTGTACATACATTTATAAATAAAACACTTGCTGCCCTTTTTTCCTCCACCAAGAATTATACCCTATGTTTTCCTACTAAACTATGAATCATTCTGAGAAAAATAATGGCACAACAAACTCAACTGTATTATCCCTCTGAGCAAAGCTCCTCAACAATACATGTATTTAACGGTCTTTTCAACTGGTCTTGAGCAAGATCATAGGTTTAAAAAAAAAAAGAGAAAAAAAACACTGAATGCCAGAAAATTTAAAGCAGATGGCTTAATGGTTTTGATTTTTGAGAAGTTTAAAACAAAAATCATTTAAAGTAAATAAAAAAAAAAAAAAAAAGAGGACGTAGCTACATTACTTTTGCCAAGCTAAATCCTACCTCAAATAATGGCAGAAGACATTTAAATACCAGAGTTGCTATAATAATCCTTGTTTGAATCATGGTTTCTGTGAACTGGGTTAAGCCTTTAGACAGAAACTAATTGCTACAAACACTAATTTTCAAGTCCCTTTTGTTTCCCTTTGCAGGCACCTCTGGACGCAGAAGGTACCCAATTAGCAGAATTCATGGTCCTGATTGTGTATTGTGGGGCTAGTGTGTGAGCTGTATAAACACTGTTGATTACCATTCCTCTGTAATGGCTGATTTTTTGATTGCTTAATAAGGCCATCTATTCTGCATCAGGGCCTGGCAAAGCAGTTGGTAAAATCAGTTAGGTCACTTTTTTTCTGGTCCGAGTAGCAGGAGGAGTCTGTGATGGTAGCAGTTGACTAAAAACATAATTACAGGCTATTTAATCGCATCTGTTTCCCCACTTAACATTGTTTGTTCAAGTTAGACATAGTTAAGTAAATCAAAAGGACAATAACTGCAAAAACATGAAAAAATTACTATTACATGGTTAAAACTCTAGGGTTTGGTGTAATTACAGAAAACATAGCTTGCAGTGATTTTTTTAAGGTACTAATTTTTATTAGCTTCTATACACATATTTTGCTTATTTAATTGTTGCTAGTTTTTTAGGATCCTTTTTTTTTTTTTTAAGATTCCATGTTTATGCAAATAAATATTTGTCTGGCTGGACTGATTTCATGTGAAGGGTCCTACAGGGATGATATTGTTTATTATGATGATTTTATGTGCTCATCCAGTGTTATAATTAGCAGCCAAGTAACTCCTATCCTGTTTTGTGATTAATAACTAATCCCATAAACATACCTTTTACTACATAGGATTGTCTAATGGATGAGTCCAAGTGCGTGTCATACCCAAGGGCACTGCCATTCACTCTGAGCTGCCCCTTTCCTCCTTCCGAGTACCATACCTGTAATTTATCAATAATGCAAAACTGCTCTACAATCAAAGAGATGAAACTGAAAGGCACCCAGACGGCAGGAGCTGCCAACAGGCATCAAGCCCATGTTCCGATGCCACTGAGCAAACCGCTGAATCCAGCAAGGATGGTGGATCAATATCAGGTCAGATGAAACGAGAAGCAGCTGCTCTCAGAAATGTACACTGTGCTCAGTACTACACAGAGCATGTTTGTAAGACGACTTACGGCCACATAAGGCAGGTACTTTATTAAGCAGTCCACTGGATATGTTTTAGAATAACTGTCTTTTATGAGTGGACACAACAGAGAAAGCTGCCTTTTGCAGCCACCCACCAAGACTGCTACAATCTGATGCTTAACAGGGAAGGACTTATAACAGAGCCAGCCTCAACTCCCAGGTTATCTGAAAAAGATTCAACAGAACAGCTCTCTGCAGGGCCTTTGCGAAAGGAGGGTCATCTCCCTGCAAGTGTAATTGTCTTTTTAAAAGATGTTTCTCAGGACAAGATCACAGTTTCAATACCAATTTTAAATGAAGCAAGTGTGCTAAGACATTATTAATATGAGTTCTTGATCACTCACCAGCCTGACTGACCTAAATATATCCAACACAGCAAATACACAACTTAAACTGATTTTAGGATTGCGCATAGTTTTAAGGTTTCTAATGATCTTTTAATGTATTTAATTATATAAAGTGGTGTTGGAGAAGACTCCTGAGAGTCCCTTGGACTGCAAGGAGATCCAATCAGTCCATTCTGAAGGAGATCAGCCCTGGATGTTCTTTGGAGGGAATGATGCTAAAGCTGAAGCTCCAGTACTTTGGCCACCTCATGCGGAGAGTTGACTCATTGGAAAAGACTTGATGCTGGGAGGGATTGGGGGCAGGAGGAGAAGGGGACGACAGAGGATGAGATGGCTGGATGGCATCACCGACTCGATGGATATGAGTTTGAGTGAACTCCGGGAGTTGGTGATGGTCAGGGAAGCCTGGAGTGCTGCGATTCATGGGGTCGCAAAGAGTCAGACACAACTGAGCGACTGAACTGAACTGAACTGATCCTGAAGATAACTGGCACATAGCACAATTACCATATTAATCCAATCTTTCACTGATTCAACAATTCATATAGTTATAGTGCCATCCTATGGGGCACATGCTCAGCTATTAGCCATTACTTGTTTCATGTAAAAATGTTTATTGAAGGCTTGCACTATATCTGGGACTGTGCTGAGCAGGTATTGGGGTTTATAAGGACAGAACATTGAAGAAGGCACCATCCCTGACTTCAGGGAGCATACAATCCAGTGATGGAGATGAATAAATAAGCAATCACTACAATCTGAGATAAGGTCTTTGACGGAAACGGAAAATGCCCTGCAATGGGATGACCAGGGAAATTTGACTCAGAGAAGGCCTGTAAAAGTGATCTCTTTTTAGCTGAAACTTCAGAGATGAGAAGGAGCTGGCTATGTGAAGACCAGAACCTGATGGATGGTGGGGACACAGAGAATTCCAGGCAGACCAATGACACGTGCACAGGCCCCAGTGTGAGAAAGATATCTCAGGTCCAAGAGATCAGAAGAAGTTATGTTATGGTTGGTAAGAAGAGAGAATCATGAGATGAGAAAGGAGAGGTGGGCAGAAGAAGACCAGCAAGTCCAAATAAGTCAAGGTAAGGTGTCTGGCAAAAATCTCTAAGTAGGAGAGCATAGTGGTTTGATTGAGATATTAGATTTTTAAAGGGTAACTATTCTGTGAGAGAACAGTCAGAAGGGACAAGATTAGAGTTGGTGGGAACAGGTGGAAAGCTGTAGTTATTCAGGCAAGAGCAGATGATACCTACAATTGGGTGCACAGTGTGGTTATGGAGAGGACGAGGGTGCAGATTGTGAGGATGGGAAGAGGTGAACGCATCGGAGACATATTTTGAAGATAAAATGAACAACTGTGTGTGCATCTTGTCTTTCCAATTAGATCAAAACCTCTTAGAGAACAAAAACCATCTTTACAGTTTCTATATACCCCACCTGCACATTATAAGCTCTTCGAAAACAGTTTTTGAAGTAATTGATTTGTCTGAAGTGCCAGACATGCAGCTGGAACTGGGACTCTCACCTTCTGATTTCTACCTCCCTAGCCTTTCTATCCCTGGAACCAGTTGGTCTGCCCTGAAGAGAACTTAATGTTGTTAGAACAGGAATGTGCTAGGTAGGGCCTGAGGCATTGCAGCCACAAACCCAACAGGAAGAGACAGACAGTGTCTTAATGGGACAAAGCCCCAGTAAGGTGGCCAGCAGTCCAACACCTCCCACCCAGGGGCACACACAGACCAGCACCAACAGCTGGAGAGCAGCCCATCATATGAAGCAGGTCACACCCAAGGTAGGGCTACAGAGTCAGCCAGACTCTTGATGGCAGAGTGATCCCTGTGATTCTTTGGTCCTCATCCCAGGAGATCAAAGCTTAGACCTGAAGACAATGCTATCAAGTTTCTGATTTACTTCTTCCTCTTGTCATAATTAATCGGAAATTGGGGTGACCCTAAGGAGCCACTGTGTAAAGAAGCATAAAGGAAAGGCAGGAATTCACTCAACAAATATTTATTGAACATATTCTGTGGCCAGACACTAGTCTAAATGCAAGGGTGGGTCAACAAACAAATGTCTCTGACTTCAAGGAGCTTATATTCTGGTAAGGGATACACAAGAAAACCAAAATAAATAACAGATTAGAAAGAAATGTATGCTATGAAAAAAGATAACAAATCAGGAAGTGGTGGATAGCTCAGTTTGGCTGGAACATAGGATTTAAAGTAGAAAAATAGAGAAGACTGAAGGAAAAGAGTGAAGGAATGCAAATTTGCCAAGAAGAGATCTAGTAAACTGTGACAATACAGAGCAGCAAAGGTCACAATGATAACAATGGAGAGACTTGGTTGGCATTGAAGAACAACAGAGGAACAGAATGTACAATTCTCGGGACGTTGGGGCTGCAGGGGGCACGGACCCTTTGATTTTTACAAAGCGGTGAGATACAGGGATGAGCTCTCAGCGACTTACGACTCTGCCATCCTCTTCTCTCCTCCCACTGTTGTGATTCCAGCATCCCCAGACCATCCTGCCTCCCCATGATATATGGTGGTTCTAGCGAGGGCTTCAGATTGAAGCCCTTAGTGGCAGTGCCAATCTGAGTGACAGGTAAGACTGAGGAGTGACTCGCCTTGTCAGCATATGAAGTATCTAGAGTAATGAGTTCTCGGGAGCTAATCATCAGCCATGTGCAGATGGGCCAAGTGTTTACACACAACATCAAATTTAACCCTCTCAACAACCCTATAATGTAGGTATCAGCCCCACACAACAGATGTAAAGACCCAAGGTTACACAGCTGGAAAGGATTTCAACCTGTGTGCATCTCACTCCAAAGCCAGTATCCTTTCTATTTTGCCACACATCCTCCTAGGATAGGCTCAGCACAGTAAACAAAAAAGTGAGGGGAAGTCAGAGGGCAGGTTGGGAGTGGGGAGATGGAGAGACAAGTATCACTGTTCAGAGTTAAGAACTCTTGCTGCGGTCAAGAGGGCTGGGGCTGGTGCTTCCATAAGATGTGCTGAACTCGGAGGGTTGGCAGAGTTGATAATGCAGATGCTAAAGTTTCCAAGAATGATGTCATTAGGTAGTATCAGCCTAAATTCCTATGTAGAGCCCGTGTATGTGTGTGTCTGTATCTAAGTGTACACATATACACATTTACACACACGTGTAAGTAAGGCAGAAGAGAGACACATAGACAAACAGATATTAACATTGCTAGAGTTAAAATGAGATCTGTGAGCTAGGTATTCAAGTTCTCCATGACTGAGGATAGAAAAGTGAATCTCAGGGGTGTATTGTGCTTCAGTTTTGAAAGTTACTCAAGAAATTCCAGAAGGGTATATATAAAAACTCCAACTATTAATAAATAATGCATGTTGTGGAAGAGGAAAGCAAGAATAAAGCCCATTTGCTACTGAAGACATCAGCAAAATTATGTATTTTAAATATTGCCAAACCAAGAGAGATCAAACCAGTCAATCCTAAAGGAAATCAACCCTGAATACTCATTGGAAAAACTGATGCTGAAGCTCCAATATTTTGGCTACCTGATGCAAAGAGTCCACTCACTGGAAAAGACCCCAATGCTGAGAAAGATTGAGGGCAGGAGGAGAAGGGGACAACAGAGCACAAAATGGTTCACCGATTCAATGGACATGAGTTTGAGCAAGCTCTGGGAGATGGTGAAGGACAGAGAAGCCTGGTGTGTGGCAATCCATGGGGTCGCAAAGAGTCGGACACAACTGAGTGACTGAACAACGACCAACAGGTAGGAAAGCTGATGCTATTCTCTGATATTGGAAATCATTGACCAGAGTCTCAACATGACAGATCCCAGGAACACAAAAGCATCTCTGGACAATGTCACAGAGAGTCTCAAATCCTCTTGATCTATCCTCTTGATTAGAGAATAGATCCTCTTGATTAGAGAATCCACAAATCCTCTGATCAATCCTCTTGATCAGAGAATAGATCTTTTTGGAGAATGATAATTTCCTCAATGGCTGTCAAAGTGTGGTTCTCAGACTGGAAGCAAGAGCATCACCTATAACTTGTTGATACTACAGAGCCTCAGAGTCCACCCTAGGTCTTCCTTATCTGACTCTAGGAGTGAACCTCAGTGATCTGGTCTTCAAGACCTCCAGGTTGAACTTGGTATAGGCTGAAGCTTAAGAACCACTGATTATAATCATTCCACAATATATGTAAATCAAACCATTGTGCTGTACACTTTAGACTTACACAGTGATGTATGTCAATTATTTCTCAATAAAACTGGAGAGGAAAAGAAAAACAGCATCTAAGTGTAAAACTTCCCTCCAAATCAGGGGACAATCTGGAGGCAAGAAAGGAGGAGAGATACTGAACCAGAAATCGGAATTTACTTACAGAAACGATGGGCCCCTGTGTAAGCACATTGTTTTCAACAATTAAATCCTTCTACTAAGACTGTGTTTGGTGAAAACATCAAATATCACTTTATTAAATCACCAGATAAGAGCCCCCAAGAATGCACAAGATTATAGGTGTTACGAATTGTGTTTAATTTTATTGGACTGTTTGTAGGCAAAAAAAGAAACCTAAAATGTTTAATCACATAATGTTGCATTTTGTTCTGCAGGAGAGGCTTCAGGTGCAAGAACACCAGCAGCCTAGGAGAACATGTTGGCAGGTGGACATGTGTACTAGATGGCAACATGGGGACAAGGACATGGATGTAAGGATCAGTAGAAGCAACTGAGTCACCGCCATAGAACAAGTAGTCCTTTCAATCAGTACTATCCTATCCCATCCAATTATGACATCAATTGTTCCCACTTCCTCTAGAGCAAGGGTCCCCAATCTCTGGGCCACAGATTGGTACCCCATCAGATCAGCAGCAGCATTAGATTAGAAATAAAGTGCACAACAAACATAATGTCCTTGAATCACCCTGAAACTACCCCCCACAACCCAAGTCCATGGAAAAATTGACTTCTATGAGATCAGTCCCTGGTACCAAAAAGGTTGGGGACTGCTACTCTAGAGGGCAACCATGGGTTTGATTCAGCCATGGTAAAATAATTAACGTCTGTGATGATGCCATCACTTCCTCAAGGAAAGGCTAAGTTGTATTCAGCACGCTCTTTAAGTTGACCTGTCTGACTCTTTGCGACCCCATGGACTGTAGCCCACCAGGCTCTGTCCATGGGATTCTCGAGGCAAGAATACTGGAGTGGCTTGCCATGCCCTTCTCCATGGAATCTTCCCGACTCAGGGATCAAACCCATATCTCTTGGTTCTCCCACACTGCAGGTGGATTCTTTACCGCCTGAGCCACCAGGGAAACCCCTTAAAATGACCATTTCCATAAAAAGCTTTTAAGTGATGCTTAAGAAATAAACTTACCCAGAAATACATAAGACAAAAAATGTGTTTCTTGGCAATGCCAGATAAATGAAGTCTTTTGTCACTTCTTTCTAATCCTAGAGAAAGAAAGGACAGTGGAAAGAATACTGGGGAGGCATTTGAGACTCAGCAACTAGTCGTGACAGCAACAAGACTGTGACAGGGAGAAAGTTACCAAGCACTTGGACTGTAATTTATCTGGGTAGTTTGCTCGTTTACTGAAGGAGGGGGAATAGGTAAGCTCTAATGTCACTGACAGCTTTAAATACCCTAAACTATCATGAGTTTACACTTTAGTCTCACCCCTAGACCAGAAATTTCTTCCCTTAAAACTATCTCACTTAAGACTTTACAGACTCCCTCAAGAAACCTGTCCCCACTGTATTCTCTATCCTCAGAAGTTAAAGGATTTAACAATTCACCATTAAGTGCTTACCATTCTGAACTTTAAGATTCTTGGAAAAAGAATGTCATACTATATTATATTTTTTTTTCCAAGAAATTGTTTAATCTGTGTAAGTTATTTGACTCGGTCATTAGCAATCTTTGTTCCAGGATAGCTCCTAATCAAATTCCGGCAGAATATAAGTACCATTGAGAAGAAAGCATACAGATCTTTCTTCTGAGAAGTACGTATTTTTCTTTCTGGTTGAGCAATGTTATGCAACAAATGCTTCCAACTGGCTTTCTATCAAGGAAAATCATTAAAGATGAAATGCTCTGAGGGACATGATCATAGGAGCCTGAGATGCTTGTAAGTAATTACATTCATGCTGATAATTAGAAGAAATAGTCTGTGTAGTGGATATAGTACAATCACCTTTCACCACTGGTCTTGGACTTGATTTCTCCAAGGAACGCCAAGAAAAGGCTTTATTTAGCAGCAGTTTCTGCTTCACTCAATCCACTTGTTTTGTAATGTAAAAAGGAGAGCCTGAAAAGAGAGAATGGGCACCTTGACATTTTAACTGCTTTGTTTTTAATGAAAAATTTTTTTCTTTGAAGTGAATATAAAGCAGGTATGGGCAACGAGCCAGAAAGTGCTTATTTTTCAACTAGTAGCCTCACATGTCCTAAAATGCCTCCATCTAGCCTCTAAAAATGTTCGCATTAGATCCCTCCACAGGTTGGTATAACCAAAAAGCATTTCTTAGCAGCCATAACAGAGGTACAGACATAGGGGAAGCATGTAGCCACCCCCAATCTTAGTGTCAGGTCCCAAGGCTCAGAACTGCAGAATAAAATTAGCCTCCAAAGCCATCACGAGGTAGATGTATACACATCGAGAGAGCAATTTATCAGAACTGGTATTTCTTCCCCAACTGCACATTGACTGGGGCGAACTTAGAACGAAACTGACAGTAATTCCTTTTTCTACAGTGAATTTGTTGCCTGTAATCATTGTGGACGAAAATGTGTTCTAATTTTACTTCTTAATCAAATGGATGTTCAAAGAGCAGCGAGGGCACTAAACCAGAGAGATACTTGTAGGTCCTTAGCCTGCCTAAAGACAGTCAACACAGTGCCTCTCCCTGCTCCTTCACACTCTAGTTTGAATTCCCAGTGGCTGTCTTTCCTAACTCTGATTTGCTCTCTTCCTTCCCCTTCACTGGCTCCCACTGCTGCCCTTACTTGTTCCTCAGAGTTCCTTGTCCTAAGACTCTCTCCCCAGGAGCACTCAGCATCTTTTAGTGACATCAAATAAAGTAGTAAGCAAGCGAAAGTGTTAGTCGCTCAGTTGTGTCTGACTCTTTGCAACTCCATGGACTGTAGCCCTCCAGGATCTTCTGTCCATGGAATTCTCCAGGCAAGAATACTGGAGTGGGTAGCCATTCCCTTCTCCAGGGGATCTTCCTGACTCGGGGATGGAAATCAGGTCTCCTGCACTGCAGGTAGATTCTTTACCATCTGAGCCACCAGAGAAGCCCTAACATCAAATAAACCTGGGTACAGATCTTAGCCTTGCCATCCTCCTCTTGTGTGACTGTGGGCTGCAGTTTCCACGCAACTCTTCCCTCACTGGGTCCACTCGAGGATTAAATGAGAGCAGCTCTCTATACACTGGGCAGAAAGCCTAGCTTATAAGGAAGGACACAGAGAAATTATATCCCTCCTCTTTTTCTTCTCCTCCAAGCAAATGCTTTCACTCCTGTAGCTAGAAAACACTCTGTAGAAAATTCTCCAATACACGAGTATTCCCTAAAGGTGTAGCATGCATATGTGCTCAGTCATATCCAACTCTTTGCAACCCTATGGACTGGAGCCCACCAGGCTCCTCTGTCTATGGGGTTTTCCAGGCAAGAATACTGGAGTGGATTGCCATTTCATCCCAACCAGGGATAGAACTGGCATCTCCTGTATTGACAGGCAGATTCTTTACCACTGAGCCACCTGGGAAGCCTTCCCTATAGGTAGTGATGACTAAACTCTATGAGGTCAGCTCATATCCCAATTTCTACCAACCTGCTGCCATTGGACCCATAGGAACCTAAAGCCAGTCATTCTTAACTCCCATACTCTACTTTTGTGAATTGATTTGTGTTCCTCTGAAAATTCATGTCTTGAAGTCCAAACCCCAGTACCTCTAATGTGACATTATTGAGAAACAGGCTCACTACAGATGGAATTAGTTAAGGTGAGGTCATACTGCAGTGGTACAGAACCCTAATCCAGTATCACCAGTGTCCTTATTAAAAGTGGAAGTCTGGACACAGATATGCACACAGGAACACCACCAGGTGAAGACTGGACTAATGATGCCACAAGCCAAGGAACTTCCCAAACGTGGCACCAGTGGTAAAGAACCTGCCCACCAGTGCAGGAGACATAAAAGACACAGGTTCGATCCCTGGGTCAGGAATATCCCCAGGAGGAGGACACAGCAGCCCACTCCAGTATTCTTGCCTGGAGAATCCCATGGACAGAAGAGCCTAGTGGGCTGCAGTCGATAGGGTCACAAAGAGTCAGACATAACTGAAGTGACTTAACATGCATGCAAGGAACTTCCAAGAGCTAGAAGAGAGGTCTAGAACAGGCTTAGGGCTCCAAAAGGACACTGGGACACTTTGACCCTAGTCGTCTCGCCTCCAGCACTGTGAGACATAATTTTCTGTAGGTTAGGCCACCCACTCTGTAGTGTTATATAAGTCCTAGGAAACTAACAACCCACTCTGAGTACCTCCACACAGCAAGTTCCCCATTTAAGTAGTAAACCATGAGGTCATCTTCCCAGCCACCTGGGTTGGGGTCACCTTTGGCTCATTCTTTCCCCTTCCCCTTCTCATCCATCTTACACCAAATTCTTTCAACTCTATCAAGGAAATAACTTTCTCATCTCCTCCTCTTCCTACTGACACGGGCAGAGTTGGTCTCACTCTCTTTCATCAGGCAACACCATAATTGGTTTTTTGACCTTACTGTACTTCATCCTCTTTAACTCTGCTTCCACATTGCCACCAGACTCAATTTTTCAAATCACAGATCACAGGCCTTTAATGGCCCATGCAATCTGAACTCAATCTATCTTGTGCTTCCATCTTACAATGTTCTCTTTCTAACCTCACCTCTCACCTCCTTATTCCCCACTAAAATGTCACATCTCCAGACACCCTGGGTAACTCGCCTATCCTCAACATCTCCTTGCCTATGTGCTTTTGCTGGTGCTTTTCATCTGCTTGGAATGCACTGTGTCTTCCTCCTTCAAAAGTCAAAATATTACCCAATCTATCAAGGATAGAGACAAGGTAAAAAGAAAAATCTCAATATTGGTGAGAATCAAAGACTAAGCAGTTAGAAGGAAAAGATGGTTGAAATGTTTTCATTTTGATGATCAAGGTCATCGAGGGGGCTTCCTAGGTGATTCAGTGGTAAAGAATCAGCTTGCCAATGCAGAAGACCCAGGACATATGGGTTTAGTCCCTGGGTCAGGAATATTCCCCTGGAGAAGGAAGTGACAACCCACTCCAGTATTCTTGCCTGAGAAATCCCATGGACAGAGGAGTCTAGTGAGATACAGTCCATTAGGTTGCAAAGAGTCGGACGTGACTGAGCAACTAAGCATACAGCACACACATAAATGCCATTGAGTGACTTTCAAACACCTAAATCTCTATGGCTGCGAGACTGTCCTTATGGGTAACAGTATAAATTAGCCAACTATGATAGTATGTCTTAGTTCACACTTGGACGACATCATCAAGTTTGAAACACTGAGTATAAAGACATCTCTGCTCATCCAATGCTAAAACCAAGTAGGAAAAATTCTAGCATGGCTGGAATTTAACAAATGCCTGGAATAAAAGACACAAAGTAAGCAGCCTATTTGCCTAATTACAACAGGAGTTACATTCTTATGTAAGAATATTTCATTAATGTGAAAAATATAAAATCCCTCTTTCTGTACTGTAGGAGGCATTCTATTTTTAGATTTCATCCTCAAGTCTATGATTTTCCCCCAAATCTTCCAATTATAAGGTTACTAGCATCTTCTTCTTTCAGTTCAGTTGCTCAGTTGTGTCCGACTCTTTTCAACCCCATGAATCGCAGCACACCAGGCCTCCCTGTCCATCACCAACTCCCGGAGTTCACTCAGACTCACGTCCATCAAGTCAGTGATGCCATCCAGCCATCTCATCCTCTGTCGTCCCTTTCTCCTCTTGCCCCCAATCCCTCCCAGCATCAAGTCTTTTCCAATAAGTCAACTCTTCGCATGAGGTGGCCAAAGTATTAGAGTTTCAGCTTTAGCATCATTCCTTCAAAGAACATCCAGGGCTGATCTCCTTCAGAATGGATTGGTTGGATCTCCTTGCAGTCCAAGGGACTCTCAAGAGTCTTCTCCAACACCACAGTTCAAAAGCATCAATTCTTCGGCGCTCAGCCTTCTTCACAGTCCAGCTCTCACATCCATATATGACCACTGGAAAAACGATAGCCTTGACTAGACGGACCCTTGTTGGCAAAGTAATGTCTCTGCTTTTCAATATGCTTTCTAGGTTGGTCATAACTTTTCTTCCAAGGAGTAAGCGTCTCTTAATTTCATGGCTGTAGTCACCATCTGCAGTGATTTTGGAGCCCCAGAAAATAAAGTCTGACACTGTTTCTTCTTTAGCAACATCTAAAGAAGTTGTTTTGCCAAGATCTCTCACTCTTACCATCAGCCTTTCATCCCTCTCTTGAACTTAATTTAAAAAAAAAATACAGAAGTTGTTAAATCTAAGCTAAGCTAAGTCACTTCAGTCGTGTCCAACTCTGTGCGACCCCAAAGATGGAAGCTCACCTGGCTCCCCCGTCCCTGGGATTCTCCAGGCAAGAACACTGGAGTGGGTTGCCATTTCCTTCTCCAATGCGTGAAAGTGAAGTCACTCAGTCGTGTCCGACTCTTAGTGACACCATGGATTGCAGCCCAACAGGCTCCTCCGTCCATGGGATTTTCCAAGCAAGAGTACTGGAGTGGGGTGCCACTGCCTTCTACATGTTAAATCTAAAATCTAGACTATTCTCCCTGGCCTGGCATGCTACAGTCGATGGGGTCACAAAGAGTCAGACAGTTCAGTTCAGTTGCTCAATCATGTCCAACTCTTCGAGACCCCATAGACCACAGCACGCCAGACCTCCCTGTCCATCACCAACTCCCGGAGTCTATTCAAACTCATCTCCATTGAGTCAATGATGCCATCCAACCATCTCATCCTCTGTTGTCCCCTTCTCCTCCTTCCTTCAATCTTTTCCAGCATCAGGGTCTTTTCAAATGAGTCAGTTCTTCGCATCAGGTGGCCAAAGTATTGGAATTTCAGCTTCAACATCAGTCCTTCCAAGGAACACTCAGGACTGATCTCATTTAGGATGGACTGGTTAGATCTCTTTGTAGTCCAAGCAACTCTCAAGAGTCTTCTCCAACACCACAGTTCAAAAGCACACAACTTGGCAAATGAACAACACTATTCTACCAGCCTGAGTCCCTATATAAGCTGTAGAATCTAGCTGGAATTCCTTCTAACACTCTGACCAACTCCAAGGCACAGATTCAAGTTACATCGTTATCTCTGGAACCCTTGAATAAAAATCTAACATATATATACCTTACATGAACACACAAAAAAGCTCTGTCACTCACATTCTACAGCAGTACAACTAAATCTCAGATTCAACCCTACACCTTCCAAATTGAAATCCAATCACTTTCCCATGGCAGGAAATGAAACCATTGATATTGTCTAACTCTTGGCTCAACCCTTCCGAAATACACACAGTGTGTATGGCCTGTGTCCCCACCCTCCACTGTACCCTCCATTGTAACCTCCCAGTTCCCTTCATGATTCAACGCCAATAATTCCCTTCTGCCATTCTGGCAAGGGGCAGGGGGTCACGGTGGGGGTGGAGACACAGAAGAAAAACTATTTTCAGAAGTAATTTTACAAAGTGGCATAGTCAAAGTGGCAAAACATAACTATTTATAATAATTATGATAATAGAGCACTAATATACCGTTGACCTTTGAGGTCCAAAGAGAAGCTTTTAGCCCACGAACATGAACTAACCAACAATGAATTTTAAAACCCCAAGCTCTTCTCACACTCCCATCCCTGAACCCCATGCCAACTGCTCGTTTCTCTTATTTGTTCAAGTAGAGAGAGCATTCTGAGCTTAAATTAGGTGCAAAATAAAGCAGACATTCTATTAACTGCAAAATTAAAAGCCCTTCGTTGAAGAAGGATCCACCATTTTCACATTCACCACCCCCTCACTCCCTGGCATGCAGAGCTTGCCTATGTTGGCCATGCGTGTGCTCTTTCTTCATCCCTAGTCATGTAGTCATCAAGGTGGGAGGAATACTTTTTCATCCAGTGAATTTTAGTCATTTCATTTTTTTAAAATTTTATTTAACTTTACAATATTGTATTGGTTTTGCCATATATCAACAAGAATCCACCACAGGTATACATGTGTTCCCCATCCTGAACCCTCCTCCCTCCTCCCTCCCCATACCATCCCTCTGGGTCA
Organism: Tragelaphus eurycerus; assembly: GCA_935064755.1. Lineage (NCBI taxonomy): Eukaryota > Metazoa > Chordata > Mammalia > Artiodactyla > Bovidae > Tragelaphus > Tragelaphus eurycerus. The sequence continues at coordinate 13,627,256 of CAKXYN010000038.1, forward strand.
TCCCAGTGCACCAGCCCCAAGCATCCAGTATCATACATTGAACTTGGACTGGCGACTCGTTTCATATATGATATTATACATATTTCAATGCCATTCTCTCAAATCATCCCACCCTCTCCCGTTCCCAGAGTCCAAAAGACTGTTCTATACATCAGTGTCTCTTTTGCTGTCTCACATACAGGGTTATTGTTACCATCTTTCTAAATTCCATATATATGTGTTAGTATACTGTATTGGTGTTTTTCTTTCTGGCTTACTTCACTCTTTATAATAGGCTCCAGTTTCATCCACCTCATTAGAACTGATTCAAATGTATTCTTTTTAATGGCTGAGTAATACTCCATTGTGTATATGTACCACAGCTTGCTTATCCATTCATCTGATGATGGACATCTAGGTTGCTTCCAAGTCCTGGCTATTATAAACAGTGCTGTGATGAACATTGGGGTACATGTGTCTCTTTCAATTCTGGTTTCCTCAGTGTGTATGCCCAGCAGTGGGATTGCTGGATCATAAGGCAGTTCTATTTCCAGTTTTTTAAGGAATCGCCACACTGTTCTCCATAGTGGCTGTACTAGTTTACATTCCCACCAACAGTGTAAGAAGGTTCCCTTTTCTCCACACCCTCTCCGGCATTTATTGCTTGTAGACTTTTGGATAGCAGCCATTCTGACTGGCGTGAAATGGTACCTCATAGTGGTTTTGATTTTCATTTTTAACTCAATGTTTTTATCTTTTATTTATTTTTTTTACAGACTATGCTTCCAGTGGTAGTTTTTAAATGAGTTTTTTGAAGTTTTTTTCTAAGTTTCAAATTCAGTTTCTCTCTGAAGTGAAACAGACCCTGTTCGCCAAATTGCAATCTCCAGGTCCATTTGCACAAAGGCCTTCACAGAAACACCAGAGAAGCAAATCTGAAGTGTGCTTTCCTCGATGCTGAGGCATGCTCAAGCACTTCCCTCCTAAACACACCACCACACACACACACTACACACACACACCACACACACCCCCTCCCTTGGTGGCATATTTAGATGCCTCTAAGCTTTTAGAGTCATTTGGCTGAGACTCCAAATGGTATTGGATTTCACACACAACACTTAATTTTCTAGTGTTGAGGATAGAAATCCAAATATGAAAATTTTTAAATTGCTCAGATTTGAACATAAGCTTACGTCAAACCTCTTACTGCCTCAATAGGCCTCTGTTGATCCATAAAGCTATTTTCACTTCACTTCTCTTCCTACCTGTTGATGGGTGAAAATTAAATATAAGTACTCTGTTTAAAAAGACAACTATGTTATTGTGCTTGAAGCACTCAGAAATGGTTTATTCCTTTCCAATCTCTCATTCAAATTTACTTTCTCCAGTACAGTGGGACAGGTTCTTTATTTCTCTCTGTCCTAGACCACAGGCACCTAAATTGCAAGAATTAGTTCTAAGAGGGCATTTAACAGGACTGAAGTTTGCTTTCATGCCCTACTCTACATCAAAGCACCAATCTTCAAGGGCTGACTATATTCCTATTATACAAGTTAATGACTCGTTCTACATTTTCTAATATCTTCAGTTTTAAATGCAACAATATCCTCATATAAAAACACTGGGTCATCTGTGAAAGATGTTGAAACATTCAGGGCATGAGTTGTCACTGCAAAGCGTGAGATTGTGTATGCTTTGAACTTACTAAGGATTTCACTTTCCCGTAGGAAATTGAGTTGGCTTTCTTTGTATAAAACAAATGAAATGGACTCATATGAGCACAATGTGATAATATTATATCTGAAAAGGAGACAAATGTAAAGGATAAAAACTTTGAAACCAAGAGTTTAAAATGAGACTTTGAGAAATAACATGGTATGTATTATTATCTCCATTTTGCACAAGGACATCAAAGTTCAGCAATAGGACCAACTAGATAATTGCAGGGCCCTGTGCAAAATGAAAACCCAGGACCCTGTGCTCAAAAATAATCAATAATTTCAAGGCAGCAGCAGCAGGGCACTAAACCAAGTGCAAGCCCCATGCAACTGCTAGATTGCACATATATGAAGATATTCCTACCCAGAGAAATTCAATAACTTGCGTAAGATCAAGAACTAATAAGCAGGTGGAATTTGAACCCTGGAAGCTTGACTTCAAAATTCAAAACTCCCACTCTTAGACACAACAATAAGCACCATTCAGGACTTCCCTGGTGGTACAGGGAATAAGAATCCATCTGCCAATGCAGGGGACATGGGTTCTATCACTGGTTGGGGAAGATTCCACATGCCGAGGAGCAATTAAGCCTGCATGCCACAACTGCTAAACCTGAGCTCTAGTAGGGTCCGCAAGCCACAACTACTGAGCTTGTGTGCCTCAGCTGCTGAGCCCATGCACCCTGGAGCCTATGCTCTGCAACAAGAGAAGCCACCACAATGAGAAGCCCACACACCACAACTAGAGAGCAGCCACTATTCTTTGCAAACAGAGAAAGCCCACATGCAGCAATGAAGACTCAGCACAATCAAAAATGAATAATTTTTTAAAAACCACTTATTGAGTGTTTTCTGTGTGCCAAGGATAAAGACAGTTCCATAGGATTGATACAACAGTCTAAACATTCTTATACCCATTGTACAGAAAACAAACTTAGAAAGGTTCAGTCATCTGAACACTGAAGTGGAAAGTTGCTATTTTTTGGCTCTCCGGCATCCATCACTGCTTCATAAATACATATCAATACCCTTTTGAAGACTTACCTTTTGCAGAATGTAAGCACCCTGAGGGCAAGGACATTTTCTTGTTCTTCAACATATTCCCACTGCCTAGAATAGTAAATAATAAATAATAAGTATTTGCTGACTTAGATGTATACACTGTTTTCCCACAATAGCAGTCAAAGTCTTAAGAGTTCTACAAACTCAGATCCTTCCTGATATCACCAGTACAGCAAGACGGGACAGGCAGCACATGCCCTAGGCTGGAATTCTCCTGGAACATTCCTCTTTAGTAGGGTGCCAAAAACACAGAAATGGTAGACCCTGATCATTCCAATGATCCTGGCCTGATAAGTATAGTGAACCATGCTTTTTGTCCAGGTTCTGTCTTAACACTAAGCCTCACTCTCTAGCCTTCTCATTACATACATGATACACAGATGAGCTAGTCATTACATGTATCTAAGTCAGGGGCCCCCAAAGCCACCCCCAGTTTTGAGGACTTGCCAGAAGAACTCATAGAACTCAGAAAACCTGTTATATTCATGGTTATGGTTTATTACAGCAAAAGATATAGATTAAATAAAATCAGCAAGGGAAAGAGGCACACAGAGTGGAGTTGAGGGGAAAACAGTGGCAAGCTCTCCGTTAATTTTTCACAGTTGAGTTGCAAGGACAGTGCTTAATTCTTCCAGTGCAGGTGAGAATTCCAGCCAGGGAAGGTCACCAAGGAAATTGGCGTTGGTGTCTAGAGTTTTTACAAGGGTTAGTCATATAGGCATGCAACACCTGACCTGAGCTACTCAGTCTGCAGACCCACAGAGGGTCAAAGTAATACAATGCAGCCCAAGTCTTCAGGCAAACAGAAATGGTATTCACTGTAAGTCACATCATTGGCATTAACTATCCGGTTGAACTGATACAGCATGACCCAAGTCCTCAGAAATACAAAAATACTCTTTTCAGGCAGGATCTTCCAAGGGCTCAGAGTAGTTATCTTCCAGGAACCAGCCAAGGGAAGCCCTTCTGAAGACATATCTGTATTAAAAGGAGCAAAGTTTCAGCAGCCTGGCTCTACTGAGCTAACCTAACCCTGCACTGCATAACAGCCAATAAACCTCTTTCCTTCAATTAGCTAGAATTGATTTCTGTTGCTTGTGCTCATGTTGATGTTTGACAAAAAACAACAAAATTCTGTAAGCAATTATCCTTTGATTAAAAAATAAATATTTTTTTAAGTCCCACTTATATACTAAAAAAAAAAAAAGAATCTGTACAATCACACAGCTACTAATTATAAAACCAAAATGTACATTCGGGTCTACCAGATTGTAACAACTATGTCTCTAAGAATTGGGTTTTACACTGTGGTGTCCTAAATGACTGAGGTGACGGGGTGGGAGGTGGGTGGTGTGGGGAATATATGTATATGTACAGTTCGTTCATTTTACTCTGCAGCAGTAGCTAACAAAACATTGTAAAGCAACTATACTCTAATAAAAATTAATCAATTGGTTTTTACAGGGCATCACTTGGGATAAGAACTTGTTAACTAGATCCCAATCATTAACCTATAAAATTTAAGGTATAACTCTGCAGTCCTTCTTATTAGAATTCACCCTAAAGAAAATAGTGAATACACACAGATTTACAAATATATTTTTTATGGCACAAAATGAGAAACAATCTGTACTTCTAACTAACAGATGATTGGTTAAATCAGAAGTTGGCAAACCTTTTCTGTAAAGGTCTACATAGGAAATACTTCCAAATTTGCAGCAATACAGTTTCAGTTGCAGCAACTCACCTCTGCCTTTTTAGGGGAAAAGTAGCCACAGATAATACACAAACAAATGAGGATGGCTAAGTTCCAATAAAACATGAATGGAATCGGGGGGGTGGCGGGTGGCAGTGCGGGGGCAAGATTTGGCCTGTGGGTCAAAGTTTGCCAACCCCGGGACTCAGTTCAGTTCAGGTCAGTCGCTCAGTCGTGTCTGACTCTTTGCGACCCCATGAATCACAGCACGCCAGGCCTCCCTGTCCATCACCAACTCCTGGAGTTCACTCAAACTCATGTCCATTGAGTTGGTGATGCCATCCAGCCATCTCATCCTCTGTCATCTCCTTCTCCTCCTGCCCCCAGTCCCTCCCAGCATCAGGGTCTTTTCCAATGAGTCAACTCTTCGCATGAGGTGGCCAAAATACTGGAGTTTCAGCATCAGCATCAGTCCTTCCAAAGAACACCCAGGACTGATCTCCTTTAGGATGGACTGGTTGGATATCCTTGCAGTCCAAGAGACTCTCAAGAGTCTTCTCCAACACCACAGTTCAAAAGCATCAATTCTTCGGCACTCAGCTTTCTTCGCAGTCCAACTCTCACATCCATACATGACCACTGGAAAAACCATAGCCTTGACTAGACGGACCTTTGTTGCCAAAGTAATGTCTCTGCTTTTGAATATGCTATCTAGGTTGGTCATAACTTTTCTTCCAAGGAGTGAGCGTCTTTTAATTTCATGGCTGCAATCACCATCTGTAATGATTTTGGAGCCCCCAAAAAATAAAGTCTGACACTGTTTCCCCATCTATTTCCCATGAAGTGATGGGACTGGATGCCATGATCTTCATTTTCTGAATGTTGAGCTTTAAGCCAACTTTTTCACTCTCCTCTTTCATTTTCATCAAGAGGGTCTTTAGTTCCTCTTCACTTTCTGCCACAAGGGTGGTGTCATTTGCGTATCTGAGGTTATTGATATTTCTCCTGGCAATCTTGATTCCAGCTTGAGCTTCTTCCAGCCCAGCGTTTCTCATGATGTACTGTGCATATAAGTTAAATAAGCAGGGTGACAATATACAGCCTTGACATACTCCTTTTCCTATTTGGAACCAGTCTGTTGTTCCACGTTCAGTTCTAATTGTTGCTTCCTGACCTGCATACAGGTTTCTCAAGAGGCAGGTCAGGTGGTCTGGTATTCTCATCTATTTCAGAATTTTCCACAGTTTATTGTGATCCACACAGTCAAAGGCTTTGGCATAGTCAATAAAGCAGAAGTAAATTTTTTCTGGAACTCTCTTGCTTTTTCGATGATCCAACAGATGTTGGCAATTTGGTCTCTGGTTCCTCTGCCTTTTCTAAAACCAGCTTGAACATCAGGAAGTTCCCGGTTCACGTACTGCTGAAGCCTGGCTTGGAGAATTTTGAGCATTACTTTACTAGGTGTGAGATGAGTGCAGTTGTGAAGTAGTTTGAGCATTCTTTGGCATTGCCTTTCTTTGGGATTGGAATGAAAACTGACCTTTTCCAGTCCTGTAGCCACTGCTGAGTTTTCCAAATTTGCTGGCATATCGAGTGCAACACTTTCACAGCATCATCTTTCAGGATTTGAAATAGCTCAACTGGAATTCCATCATATGATTAAATGTAACACAAAAGTATTCAGTTTTTTTTAATTAAGTAGGTCTGTATTGCAGATATGAAAAAATAGCTATGACATAACAACCAAGTGAATAAAGCATGTAGAATTATACTATACACACAACTTTCAGGGGGAATAAAGATTTGTATATACACAGGAAAAAATGCTGAAATGATATGCATGAGACTGTCCATAGTTATCTTGGAAGGCTGGACTTAGGTGGACTTTCATTTACTACAGCATACATATCTCTACTGCTTGAAATTTTTTATTATAAATGTGTGATATTTGCAATTAGATAGAAAAATTCTTTTCAGAAATAAAAGTTGACGTATCCATCTGGAACACCTACTTAGTCCCATACTAAATTATTCAGGCATCTAATAAGTAAGAAATCCTGAACATAGGATGAATTCTGTATTCAGTAGAAGACACTCTTCCAGCACAGGCATTAAGATGTCATGAGCCCATAAAGTTCCTACCAAGCCAAAGTTCTAGAGAATTCTTTTAGAATCTCAAAGCCACATTCTTTTCCTCTGCCCATCAAAATAAATGTTCCACCAACAGTCTTCTCTTAAAAGGAATAGATTTTTAACTATCTCAAAATATACAAGCCCTGGTGAGAAAAAACTTAGATTGTGAGTTTGGGGAAATAATCCTTACTTACAGTTCTGCCACACTACAAACGCATTAGTGAGTGAAAGTCCTTCAGTCATGTCCAACTCTTTGCGACCCCATGGACTGTACAGTCCATGGAATTCTCCAGGCCAGAATACTGGAATGGGTATCCTTTCCCTTCTCCAGGGGATCTTCCCAACCCAGAGACTGAACCCAGGTCTCCTGCATTGCAGGCGGATTCTTTACCAACTGTGTTATGAAGGAAGCCACATAACAGCCAAGTATTCATATTCCATTTCTAAAGTATTTACCAATGCCTGAAATTTCCCAACCTGTTGGAATTAACAGAGCAAAGCACTACTTTCTTGAATTGAATTTATATGCTGCAAACAATCCACATACCATGAGACATGAAAGAGCCAATGCTAAGTTTCTTAACTATATAAAAACAGATACGAACCCACACAATCATTTTAACTTCTCTTTTACTACCCTTTTTTTTTTTTTTTTTAAATGACTGCTAACTTCACTGATAGTTTACAGAAAAGACCGAAAACCAAGAACTGGACTTTTTTTCGCCAAACCTTGTTTACTTCCAAGGGGTCATTTTGGACCAGTAGCTGTCATGAGGAAAGCCCAACTGGTCTCACCAGTCACAGTTCCCTGCTGCTGCTGCTGCTAAGTCGCTTCAGTCATGTCCGACTCTGTGCGACCCCATAGACGGAAGCTCACCAGGCTCCCCCGTCCCTGGGATTCTCCAGGCAAGAATACCGGAGTGGGTTGCCATCTCCTTCTCCAATGCATGAAAGTGAAAAGTGAAAGTGAAGTCGCTCAGTCGTGTCCGATGCTGGCTTTTCCCTCTCAACCAGTGTCATGTAATTACAGACTGATAACCCACGTTCCAGAATTACTTGCATTAGATATTCTAGCTGAAAATGGTCTTAAAAGTGCTTTTTTAACAATTGTTTCTAACTTTTAATGTGTCAAAAAGATGATAGTTTACTGTCTCCATGTGATTAACATAAGAAAACTCATTTGTAGATAGCTTGGTCAGATCCAATCAAAGGAAGCCTCCCTTTCTGTTAATTGGATAATTAATGGCATTTTTTAAACTAACACTGATCCAACTATCCTTTATGCTCACTGGCAGATTGATTATTCGAAGAAGTTTTGTTATCTGTATTATCCTATTTGGATGAGAAGGCAGGCCTTGGGGAAGGGACAAAAGGATTAGCTTTGTTTACTCCCCTTTCACATTCAGCCTCCTTTGTAAGTTGGCTGTGATTTGAGTCTTAAGGAGAAGGGATGAATCTTGATTAAGAAAAAAATCTTTAATAGAATTAAAGTCTGTTTCAGGCATCAAAAATAGAATTTTGATTATGTCCTTGCATCCATGGTTTCTGAAGGGGAAGAGGGAAATAAACTCTTTGCCCACTTACCTGTATTTATCTGCCAAGCTTCTTTTCTGTCTCACTATCTCCCCACCCCCGCCTCCAACACTCTCATATTTCTATGACTAAAAAACAAAACCATGGGCTGGTTACTGCAACAGTACCATTTATTTGTGTTCTTCAAGCAGCCTGCAACACAGCCAGAAGATAATGGACACCTCATTTATTCAAGCTCTGAATGATCATATTTAATTCCCTGTGACAGCTGTCTTCCCCACATTAGCATTGCAAATAAGTTCGGTTTTGTAATGGCTTTCTATTGAACATGATTCAATTATCTGCCGTCTGTACCAAGGCAGGATACGGTCTTAGTATCTATAGCAATATTTCTGCAAGCTGCTGCTCTTTACACTGCTCACATTTAAGCTGGCTGTTTACCACAATGCTTTCCTTGAACTATATTGAACTCCCTACACTTTCAAATAAAATAAAGAGGAATGAATGTAATTTGAAAAAGCAGTTACTGGGTATATAGATATTACATACCTCTTCCCTTTTCCATATGTAATCAACCTGGAAGCACTCTGAAAAAACTGCCGATTGTCCTGTTTTAAACCCAGATAATAAAATCATTATGGTCAATTAAACGATTAGACAATGCTAGACATGCTGGGGTTCAATGGCTGGTTTTGCATATCACTAACACACTGTTAGGCATTAAGGCGATAGCCTGACTTCAGAGTCGTTTTCATGTAAGGGAGACAGGAAACCTACACATGGAAGAAAAGTCCTTTGGGGACTAAAGGAAGAATCCAAGGTGACCTGATCTTAGCAAGAGATAAAATGCAGTCCTCTCTTCTCAAAATGTACACACAGCTCACTAACTGGCTCCCGCCTCCAAAGTTCATCTGCAGATGTAGCCACCACCTGGGTTTCCATGGGTTCCCTGGCCTTGGCAGCTGTGCAACCAGCGCAAAATGAGGAGACAGAAGAAAGAGGCAGCTGAGGAGGGAAAAGGGGCTGCCTACCCAGACTCCACGGGGTGGCATCAAGACCCTGTGTCACCGTGACTCTGAAGCACCTGGGCAGACTGCCCAACACTGGTTCATGGTCTCCTAAAGGACAAAAGGTCTCTGGGCTGCTTTTTACATCCCAATGTTAGAAGCACCAGCAAGGTGGAGCACGGTGACTTTCCTCCCAGCAAGGATATATGGGAACTGGCTGGAGGGATGGGAAGTGGACACTTAGCATCCTGGCTGAGTTCTTTCTCTCCTTTGACTCTGTCTGCTGTTCAATTCAGGAATGAGTTAATATGCAAACGACTCCACGCAAAAGTCACATGCCCCAACACAGCTTTTTTCAGTAGAAATGCTGGCTTTCTGATCCCCATCTATCTGATCCATTGGCCTGACTTTCAGCTGGTAGAGAGGTTAGGGAAAAAGAGTTATCTATTGGGCCCAACACCTTACACCTGACAAGTCAATCCTTCCCCCACTCTTTGACATTCACTTAACATGCATCAGTGCTTTATAGACTTTAAAGTACATGCCAATCACCTGGAGATCTTGAATCTTGTTAAAATACAGATTCTGACTCAGTAGGACTGGGACAGAGCTTCAGAGTCTACGGTTTGAACAAGTGCCCAGTGGCCACTGTTGCTGGTCCACAGTCCACAATTTGAGCAACAAGGATATAAAACATGGTCTCTAGAACAGAGGACTCTAATCAGTAAAAAGGGCAAGCAGGGTTAACAATCCTCTCTTCTCTTCTTAAGGCAGGATCTTCTGATTCTAATGTGAATTACAATAATCTGAAAACTTTTTAAAGTTCTACTTTAACTTTTTTCAGTTTAAATTTTTTTAATTTTAATTTTTAAATTTGTTTAATTTAAACTTGAATTTAAGTTTTAAATTTTAAATTTTAAACTCAGATTATTTGGAGTTCACTCCCAGGAATGCTTGATAAGTAGGTCTGGAGGAGAGTCCAGAAATCTTCATTTTAAAGATTTGAACATTTATTATGCATTGTAACAGGCTCTTCTCATACAGATGGTCCTGGGAACACACTCTGGCACTGTCTAAGGGGTCATTCTGAGGACTCTGGTCTAGAACCACTCAACATTAATGCCACTGTGCTTTCGTGCAGCCCTTTATATGGGTCTCCTGCATTGCAGGCATATTCTTTACTGTCTGAGCTACCAGGGAAGCCCCAGCAGACAATGTGTTACAAAGCACTTCCATATTAACTATCTGATTTGAATTTCATAACAACAGGTGAGTCTCTATTTTACAGATGAAGAAACAGTTACAACAAGTTTGAAACATGGCTAAGGCCACCTGGCTACTGAATAGGGTTGACCAACTCAACACAGAGACACATCCATAAGTTATGTGTTCCAGGAACCCCCTTCAGATCAGATCAGATCAGTCGCTCAGTCGTGTCCGACTCTTTGCGACCCCATGAACCGCAGCACGCCAGGCCTCCCTATCCATCACCAGCTCTCGGAGGTCACTCAGACTCACATTCATCAAGTCAGTGATGCCATCCAGCCATCTCATCCTCTGTCGTCCCCTTCTCCTCCTGCCCTCAATCCCTCCCAGCATCAGAGTCTTCTCCAATGAGTCAACTCTCCGCATGAGGTGGCCAAAATACTGGAGTTTCAGCTTTAGCATCATTCCTTCCAAAGAAATCCCAGGGCTGATCTCCTTCAGAATGGACTGATTGGATCTCCTTGCAGTCCAAGGGACTCTCAAGAGTCTTCTCCAACACCACAGTTCAAAAGCATCAATTCTTCAGCGCTCAGCCTTCTTCACAGTCCAGCTCTCACATCCATACATGACCACAGGAAAGACCATAGCCTTGACTAGGCGAACCTTTGTTGGCAAAGTGATGTCTCTGCTTTTGAATATGCTATCTAGGTTGGTCATAACTTTCCTTCCAAGGAGTAAGCGTCTTTTAATTTCATGGCTGCAGTCACCATCTGCAGTGATTTTGGAGCCCAGAAAAATAAAGTCTGACACTGTTTCCACTGTTTCTCCATCTATTTCCCATGTAGTGATGGGACCAGATGCCATGATCTTCGTTTTCTGAATGTTGAGCTTGAAGCCAACCTTTTCACTCTCCACTTTCACTTTCATCAAGAGGCTTTTTAGTTCCTCTTCACTTTCTGCCATAAGGGTGGAACCCCCTTAGTTCTGGGCAAACTGGGACTGTTGATACCCCTTGAATCTAGTCACAGGTTTGAAAGAAAAAGTGAAAGTGTTAGTTGCTCAGTCGTGTCCGACTCTTTGCAACCCCATGGACTGTAGCCCGGCAGGCTCCTCCGTCCATGGGATTCCCCAGTCAAGAATACTGGAATGGGTTGCCATTTCCTTCTCCAGGGGATCTTCCCAACCCAGGGATCGAACCCAAGTTTCCAACACCGCAGGCAGATTCTCTACTGTCTGAGGCACCAGGGAAGTCCTGGGGTCTTCTGTGGTTGCATTGAACCATAGAAGGCTTTCCTGGTGGCTCAGATGGTAACAAAAAAAAACCTGGGTTCCTCTCAATTCAGTGTGATAAACCTACAAATATAAAATGCAATAGCAAGTAACAGGCAATGACTAGCTGATTCCGGTAAAAGTGAGATTTACTAGAAGGACTTTGGGCAGCTCCAAAGTCACAGGAAAGATTAAAAGACCAAGATCAGAAAATGAGCAGGAATGAAAAAGATCAGGCAGCCAAAACTACTGCTCAACAAATTTGTCACCCAGAACTCACCAGTGACACAATACCAAGCAGGCAATGCCCTACCCCCTGGCACTGCTGCCCCCATGAAGTGGCTGTTGCTGTCACTATTGTTGATGCCAGGAAAGACTCCCCACTTTTCCTGTACGTCTCTGTTATTCTCTATCAATTCAAAGTCCACGGTAGATGCATCTGACTGGCCAAGTCTCAGTCACATGTCTATATGATAGCTGCATATCCAATTAGCTGGGAAACTAAGTATCAATCATTTTTAACTTTTAGAAACCCCAATAACATAAGGCAGGGATTCAGATACTAGAAGCCAAAAAGAAAAACCAAAAAACAAAAACAAACCTAAATATTCCAGTATCTAGAGTTTTTCAAATTTTACCTTTAAAAGTATGCCCTAAAATTAAGATGTTGGTATTGCCCTGTAGCCATAAAAACTAGGAAGCAAGAGCAATTAATAACTTTAACCTTATGATACAGTAAAGTTGTTTTCATAGCAATGTAAATAAAGAAATATGTATACTACAATATAATTATATACAGAAGTATATAATGGAACTTCATTTAGAAAATTACCTATTATTTTTAAGTCTGTAAAGTAGAAACTACTGAAAAAATTCTCTAAGAATCCTTTGCCTAAACTGTTATTTATGCTTTCCAAAGGCTTTAAACTAAACTATAGCCATAATATTTCCTTTTCTTTCCTACATGCTAGGGAGGCTCATCAGGAGGGCAAGGATGCTGGTACCTTAAACATATTTCATTCTAATACACACAGTATTATTGATACTAAATAATCATAAAACAAACAGTGAGTGAAAATATGAGCCCCTTCACTTTAACCACAGAGCATATGGAAATAAGTAAATAGTACACAATCACTGAAATTTTACAGACCTGCTATTCCTAGCTCACTATACACTATATTCACTAAGGGTGGAATTTCTCACTGTAAAACAGCAAATCTGTCAGAAGTAATAGCTCCCTCTGATGCCTCATGGACTTGGAAGATCCTTTGAAAAGGGCTCCCTATTCTATCCTGATTCCTCATGAGTCCCTTTATTGATTTTCTGCAGCTTACGCATATGAAGTAAATTATTCTAGTTGGTTCTTCCAGACATCTGCCAATAAGGCTACTCCAACTTGTTCAATTTGATAGAGTGCACTACAATCCTTAGACAAATCTTTGACTTTTCCTTTCTTCCTTTTATCCTCGTGGGTTTCAGTTGCACTCTTAGGATTCTAATCACATTCTCTTTTGTTGACTCCAAAGACAAGCCTGGTCTCAATGCACCCCATACTTTCATCTCAGAGCTCCCCGTATTCCAGGATGACATAACCTCAATGCCACAAACTAGTCTCCTCTTCCTTGAAAGGAGAAGAGGAACTGTTCCAGAGTCAACCCCAAGTATTCTTCCCATGTCCTTTACTATGGGCACAGTACCCACCTCTCTGCAGCATCATCTCCAGTCTGACCAATGTCATCTTCCTGCAACCCCTGCTCTCTGCCCCATCCCATAGCATTGGGATGTTGGCCAATTTAAAAACCACAGATAAACATAATCATTCCTTTACCTAACTATCACTCATGAAACACTCCTCCACTTTGTGCATTGCACTGGCAAAGAAAAAACACAAGAGTATAATGGGACTTTGTTGAGTAAAAATGCAGAAGTCATCACAGAGAAAATTCCAGAAACTAGTGTGTGGCATAACCACCTCTGTAAATCCACAGGTATTTTGATGTTACCCTGCCTCATTTCACCCCAGTCTGCCCTTCCACTGAGGTCACTGCAGCAAACCTCACATCTCTACCTCATCTCCAGGTTCCCTCACTTCTATATCCTCTCCTAAGATGTCTGAATTCACTCCACTGATTCTCTGCAACTTGCTATTACCCCTGACTCCAGCCTCTTCTACCTTGTAAGTGACTGTGCCCAGGCCTCTTTATCAGACTTGTCTTGAGCCTCTGCGCTCCCTTCACTTCATATCCTCCTCTCCCTTTATATTCCTCTCATTGCGATGGGGGGTGAGCTGCAGAGCTGAACCCCCTCCCCGCAACAATGACACACACAAGTTGTCTTAGCAACAGTGCCTGCTGTCAATACAGTCTCACTTCAGAACCTTCCACTGAGGCCGAAGGACTCCCTAACAGAGTCACTGTACCGTGCCTGGGAGTCTCTGGGGACCCCCAAGCCACTTCAGAATACTCCAAACCAATCTTCCAGGCACTTTGCAGGAGGCTGGCTCCACTTCAGCAAAGTGCCCTGCACTGAAAGATGTGTTTTCCACTGGTAACTAGTGCAGTTAATGAGAGCGATGGACGCACAGGCACTAAGGAAATTAGCCAGAATTTAATTCTGCCAATAAATTGCCTTGGGCTGGATGGCTCACCACAAGCTTCCCTGAGGCCTACTTTAAGTTGTAGGTGTCTTTTAAGTCTTCAGAAATCAGACAATATTGGCTTCTATGCTGCAATAAAATGTCTTTGCTATAACAATTATTATATTTATAATCTGTTCAGCATTGGCATCTCTTCTGTAATAATTTAACACACCCCAAGACATGCCTGTCTGTGATGGATCTAAGATGAGCCAGGACACACAGGGACAGTATGCCTTGTGTGGTTGTTCTTTCTTGGGCGTTTTTCATTTTTCTTTCTTAAACCACCATCTTAGTAGAATACATGTTAATACAGTGAATGTGATTTCTTTGACTCAGAATCTAGTACATTATGTTGATGTTTGGCACGAACCAACACAATTCTATAAAGCAACTGTCCTTCAATTAAAAAATAAACAAATTTTAAAAAATCAAGTACATTTTCAACAAGTTAACAAACTCCTGTTTGTGTTCATCACTTCCAAATTCCCTTTATTTTTAATAATTTTTTTCTGATTAAACTTTTATCCAAACCTCAAATAAAGAATGCTGACAGTAAAACAACTAGGAATAAATGTACAGCATTTTACATTTTTAGGGAAGCAATTGAGTTCAATTACTTCAGGCTTCCAATTCTGCAGCATTGTGCCCACCCTGGAAATAACATGATACCTCTCAGCACTTACTTCATTGGGAGGCTTCAGGCCCCAGCCTCACTTGAGAAGCAGCATGTTCCTTATAAGTCCTCTCATCTGCCCACACACAAGAAGTACCTCCATTTAGGAAAACAGTAAGTGAATTAAAAAAAAAAGTCAATAAAAAATGAAATTAAAACTCAATTCCTTCCAATTATTTTTTACATATGTAAAAAATATGTACAAATGAATTACATATGTACAAATGAATCTCCGTATTTGTGTATGCCTATGCTAATTTTTCTTTTTATAGGTTTGGGAGTCACACTATACGTAACATAACTTGCTTTTTCCATTTAACAACATTTATGAACCTTTTTAATAGGGGACTGGAATGCAAAAGTAGGAAGTCAAGAAACACCTGGAGTAACAGGCAAACTTGGCCTTGGAATACGGAATGAAGCAGGGCAAAGACTAATAGAGTTTTGCCAAGAAAATGCACTGGTCATAGGAAATACCCTCTTCCAACAACACAAGACAAGACTCTACACATGGACATCACCAGATGGTCAACACCAAAATCAGATCGATTATATTCTTTGCAGCCAAAGATGGAGAAGCTCTATACAGTCAACAAAAACAAGACCAGGAGCTGACTATCACTCAGATCATGAACTCCTTATTGCCAAATTCAGACTTAAATTGAAGAAAGTAGGGAAAACCACTAGACCATTCAGGTATGATCTAAATCAAATCCCTTATGATTATACAGTGGAAGTGAGAAATAGATTTAAGGCACTAGATCTGATAGATAGAAAGCCTGATGAACTATGGACTGAGGTTCCTGACATTGTCCAGGAGACAGGGATCAAGACCATCCCCATGGAAAAGAAATACAAAAAAGCAAAATAGCTGTCTGGGGAGGCTTTATAAATAGCTGTGAAAAAAAGAGAAGCGAAAAGCAAGGGAGAAAAGGAAAGATATAAGCATCTGAATGCAGAGTTCCAAAGAATAGCAAGAAGAGATAAGAAAGTCTTCCTCAGCAATCAATGCAAAGAAATAGAGGAAAACAACAGAATGGGAAAGACTAGAGATATCTTCAAGAAAATTAGAGATACCAAGGGAATATTTCATGCAAAGATGGGCTTGATAAAGGACAGAAATGGTATGGACCTAACAGAAGCAGAAGATATAAAGATGAGGAGGCAAGAGTACACAGAAGAACTGTACAAAGAAGATCTTCATGACCCAGATAATCATGATGGTGTGATCAGGCCAGATATCCTGGACTGTGAAGTCAAGTGGGCCTTAGAAAGCATGACTACGAACAAAGCTGGTGGAGGTGATGGAATTTCAGTTGAGCTATTTCAAATCCTGAAAGATGATGCTGTGAAAGTGTTGCACTCAATATGCCAGCAAATTTGGAAAACTCAGCAGTGGCCACAGGACTGGAAAAGGTCCGTTATCATTCCAATCACAAAGAAAGGCAATGCCAAAGAATGCTCAAACTACTGCACAATTGCACTCATCTCACACGCTAGCAAAGTAATGCTCAAAATTCTCCAAGCCAGGCTTCAGCAATATGTGAACCATGAACTTCCAGATGTTCAAGCTGGTTTTAGAAAAGGCAGAGGAACCAGAGACCAAATTCCCAACATCTGCTAGATCATGGAAAAAGCAAGAGAGTTCCAGAAAAGCATCTATTTCTGCTTTATTGACTATGCCAAAGCCTTTGACTGTGTGCATCACAAGAAACTGTGGAAAATTCTGAAAGAGATGGGAATACCAGAACACATGACCTGCCTCTTAAGAAATCTGTATGCAGGTCAGGAAGCAACAGTTAGAACTGGACATGGAACAACAGACTGGTTCCAAATAGGAAAAGGAGTACATCAAGGCTGTATAGTGTCACTCTGCTTATTTAACTTACATGCAGAGAACATTATGAGAAACACTGGGCTGGAAGAAACACAAGCTGGAATCAAGATTGCCGGGAGAAATATCAATCACCTCAGATATGCAGATGACACCACCCTTATGGCAGAAAGTAAAGAGGAACTAAAAAGCCTCTTGATGAAAGTGAAAGTGGAGAGTGAATAAGTTGTCTTAAAACTCAACATTCAGAAAACTAAGATCATGGCATCTGGTCCCATCATTTCATGGGAAATAGATGGGGAAACAGTGTCAGACTTTAGTTTTGGAGGCTCCAAAATCACTACAGATGGTGACTGCAGCCATGAAATTAAAAGATGCTTATTCCTTGGAAGAAAAGTTATGACCAACCTAGATAGCATATTCAAAAGCAGAAACATTACTTTGCCAACAAAGGTCCATCTAGTCAAGGCTATGGTTTTTCCAGTGGTCATGTATGGATGTGAGAGTTGGACTATGAAGAAAGCTGAGGGCTGAAGAATTGATGCTTTTGAACTATGGTGTTGGAGAAGACTCTTGAGAGTCCCTTGGACTGCAAGGAGATCCAACCAGTCCATTCTGAAGGAGATCAGCCCTGGGACTTCTTTGGAAGGAATGATGCTAAAGCTGAAACTCCAGTACTTTGGCCACCTCATACGAAGAGTTGACTCGTTGGAAAAGAGTCTGATGCTGGGAGGGATTGGGGGCAAGAGGAGAAAGGGACGACAGAGGATGAGATGGCTGGATGGCATCACTGACTCTATGGATGTGAGTCTGAGTGAACTCCAGGAATTGGTGATGGACAGGGAGGCCTGGCATGCTGCGATTCATGGGGTCGAAAAGAGTCGGACATGACTGAACAACTGAACTGAACTGATGAACCTTTTTCATGCGTGGTTATTTTTGGATTAATCTGCCTACAAATCGCAAATAAATTTTTCATAAGCACTACTTAGCCAGAAATGCAAGGAAAACATAAAGCAGTGGATTATCCCATCAACTAAGTTTGAATTTGCTTTTTTCTGTTTCATAAACAATTAGATAATCAAGTTCACCTTGACAGTGTTTGGGGAAAAAAAAAAAAATCTCACATTAGCAACAGAAACAATATCTCCTAAAAGGGTCCAGTTATTTTGTTCCTGAAATTTTTTAAAAGGCCAAGATTTTTAACTATTTACTATATTCATGTCCAAAAAAATATTGTATGACTAAGTGTCTTATAATTCAAGCTTTGTATTATAAGTATTTTATACTGGTATAAATCTTTTGTGATGTGAATCTTGTGAAAACATTAACTAAAATATCCCCTCCCTATTTACATGACCTTTCAACATAAAAAATTATTCCAAAATGTTTATATCCAGCAGGTACAAAGTGGATCCCTTTTTATAGACTTAGATTCAGAAGTTACAGAGAGATGGAGAATTATGTGTTCTTGTGCACTGTTTTTTTTTTAGCTGGACAAAATTCAGCAGTGGAAGAGAGGCCCAAATCCATCCAAACACGGATGAAAAAAATCCATTGTCTCTGTAAAAGAAATCCTTTTCTTACAACAGCTGCCAAATAGAAGCCACCAGCCATCCTGATGATTTGGCTGGTAAAGCTGGCTAACACGGAGATATTATATAATGCTAGCATCCCCGTGGCCCAAGTATCCCCAACCAGATACTATAGAGTAGGTGGCGGGAACTTGAGTCCATTGGGCCAGTATTCATCTTTCCAAGCTTTCTGGCTCATAATACACAAGACTGCTGGCAGCCAACTCTAGTCATAGCATTTTCCAAACAATTTTCCCACCTATGAATTCTGAACAGAGGCTTGAATGAGTGAAACTGAAGCAGCTGCTCTATTATGTGTTAGCTCATTCTCTTCAAGCAACCAGGTAAGTACCTGGGCTCAAGCCCCAGATCCAGGGCACTGGATACACCAATGGACAAGGAAACAACAATGAAATGTTAGTGTCCCAGAGTTACATGCTAGTTCAGGATATGCTACCAACGGTTCAGGTTCCACTCTGAATGGTTCCACTTCTCTACCTAACTGCTTCTAACATAGGGGACCCTTCATCAACAGCATGACTTTCTCCTGGGACAGAGTGGTTCCCCAATAGACTACTTGGTGCCCTGGAGCAAAGCAGAAGACTCATAACAGGAGAGATTCTCAAACTAGACAGAGCCCTCCCCACATATATTCACCACCTTCCTCCACCTGATTCATACAAAATCTCCATAACCTGTGTGGGAAATGATGCCTTCTCTCTCACAAGCACTCACCTCCTGCTCTCAGAGAAGGCATGAGTTCCCTCAGCAAAGTCACACTCACACATCACATGGCCCCACACGCCTCTGTCCGTCCTTCCCTCCTATCCCAGAGAAATAACCATCCTTGTTCCCCCAGACCTGCTGCCTCCTTTGAAAGTGAAAGTCATTCAGTCATGTCCAACTCTTTGCAACCTCATGGACTGTATAGTCCATGGAATTCTCCAGGCCAGAATACTGGAGTGGGTAGCCCTTCCCTTCTCCAAGGGATCTTCCCAACCCAGGGATTGAACCCAGGTCTCCCGCATTGCAGGCAGATTCTTTACCAGCTGAGCCAAAAGGGGAAGCCCAAGTATACTGGAGTGGGTAGCCTATGCCTTCTCCAGTGGATCTTTCTGACCCAGGAATCGAACTGGGGTCTCCTGCAATGCAGGCGGATTCTTTACCAATTGAGCTATGAGGGAAGCCCCCTGCCTCCTTTAGAACCCCATCAGTCATCTCCCTTTAACTCCATCTCCTCCCTTTTACTAGCCCCTTCTTCACAGTCCCAAATAGATTCAAGGCTTGATTCCAAAACTGTAACTTCTAGCTGCCAGTTGGTTTCCTTTACTTTTCTCCCAAACTTCTTAAAAGAGGACCCCACAGTAGCCCTGTATCCTTAACCCTGCCCACACCTCCCATTATTAAAATCTCTTTATTCCAAACATTCAAGTTGGATCCTATTTCCTGTGAGGCCTTCATGATAGTTTTCAAATCTCAAGTTTCCTCAGTCTTCAAATCAGTTATAGTAACACTGTAATCCTTAAAGAAATCAATCCTGAATATTCATTAGAAGGACTGACTCTGAAGCTCCAATACTTTGGCCACCTGATGCAAAGAATTGACTCATTACAAAACCCCTCATGCTGGGAAAGATTGAAGGCAGGAGGAGAAGGTGATGACAGAGGATGAGACAGTTGGATGGCATCACCGACTCAATGGACATGAGTTTGAGTAAGCTCTGGAAGATGGTGAAGGACAGGGAAGCCTAGTGTGCTATAATACATGAGGTCGCAGAGTCAGACATGACTGAGTGACTGAACAACACTGAATTACTTAGGACGAAGCCATTATAACAAAGAGACTTCAGCCTCCAGTGGGTTACCAGAGATGCTTATTTTCTCACACACAGCAGTCCCGAGATGAGAGCACCGGTTATCAGGGCAGCCTTGCTCCATGTGATCACTCAAAGAGCCACGATATTTCTATGTTTTTGGTTTACCAGGTTTTAATATGTATATGAAACTACTGGGGCTCTTGTTAAAAATGCAGATTCTGGTTTCAGGTCTAGGATATGGCCTGAAAGTCTGCCTTTCCAACAAGCTCCCAGAGGATCCCAGGCTGACAGGCTGTGGACCACATCCTGAATAGGAAAACTCTAGCATGTTGTCCATGCCTGTTTGATCAAAGCTGAGTCACAGGCGCCGCTGTATACCAGCTCTCAGAAAGGAAAAGGGGACATGTAAGAGTGCATGCCCAGTGTCTTAAGACTCATACTCAGAAGTGGCCCCCACCTTCTCACATTCCACTGGCAAGCATTTGTCATATGGCCATACCTGGATGCTAATATGTGTGGGGATCTAGGCATTATTTTTACTGATTATGGTATTTTCTAAAGAGGACTGAGAGCAGAGAGCAGACATATTTGAGTATGGAGTTCTCCCCCAAACCAAGACAGTTATTAGAACGTGTTTGGACATTTCACTACAGTGAAGTTAAATGGCCTAGGAAGGTGATGTTTCATTTCAACAGGAGCTGAAAGCAGATGGTTGAGGAGTAGGACAGGGAGGCTGCTGGCTTGAATCACTGTAGTGATGTCCCTAGGGAGGCAAACAGGTCCTTAAGAGAAATGCAGGGTACAGTCTAGCGCACTCTAGATTCAGAAGTAGCTTTGTTCTCAGTGGGTTTGTTTGGCTCCAGTGAAGGTCCGTGTGAGAAAAGCGAGTGGCAGTCACTCAGCGGTGTCCAACTCTGTGACCCTACGGACCATACCCTGCCAGGCTCCTTTGTCCATGGAATTCTCCAGACAAGAACACTGGAGTTTCTGCCATTCCCTTCTCCAGGGAATCTTCCTGATCCAGGGATTGAACCTAGGTCTCCTACATGGCAGGCAGATTCCACCTACTTGCCTCTTCCCTGATCCTGCTGCTGCTGCTGCTGCTAAGTCGCTTCAGTCGTGTCCGACTCTGTGCGACCCCATAGACGGAAGCTCACCAGGCTCCCTCATCCCTGGGATTCTCCAGGCAAGAATACTGGAGTGGATTGCCATTTCCTTCTCCAATGCATGAAAGTGAAAAGTGAAAGTGAAGTCGCTCAGTCGTGTCCGACTCTTAGCGACCCCATGGACTGGAGCTTACCAGGCTCCTCCGTCCATGGGATTTTCACTTCAGGGTTAGCCCTCCTACTACCTCAGTGGAGAGGTTCTATAGCAAAATGCCTATCTAGAAGAGGTTAAAATACACACACACACACACACACACACATATTCAAAATCTAGAATTGATATAAGAAGCCAGGTCATAAAAGGATAAAGTAATGATGATCAAGTAAGAGTTAGAAGCTCACTGAACATAAAAATAGATTCAAGAATTTCCAGGGATTCTTCAGAAACTAGAGAAGAGGTATACAAATCACCCTCCTTTACTCACGCACACTACTGCCTCAGGCATCAAGAAGTTTCACACTGGCCGTAAGAACATTCCATCACCTCTGCACCTCACTTTCTAGTTGGTCAGACTGACCATTTGCTTCACGAGGGCAGGGAGTTCACTCAACCATCTGATGCTACTTCATGCATTGGTTACAGCTTTGTTTTCCAGAACTATGTGGAAAACTTGACCTAAAAATGCAGCTATTTCTTGCTCTAATTTCCATTTTCCAAATGCATCAAGTTTTCCTAATTAAGTTCCTAATTATACAAACCTAACTCACAGGATAAGTAAATATTACAAGATTCTGTCCTCATTTCTATTTCCATTGTAGCTGGTTTTATGAAACCTATGTTTGTGAGAACACTATAAATGTTTGATGTATGAAAATTATTTTCCCTCAATTTAATGAAATACTGCATAATTGCACTCATCTCAGGTGCTAGCAAAGTAATGTTCAAAATTCTCCAAGCCAAGCTTCAACAGTATGTGAACCGTGAACTTCCAGATGTTCAAGCTGGATTTTAGAAAAGGCAGAGGAACAAGTATCAAATTGTCAACAGCCACTGGATCGTTGAAAAAGAGAGAGTTCCAAAAAACATCTGCTTCTGTGTTATTGACTACGTCAAAGTCTTTGATTGTGTGGATCACAACAAACTGGAAAATTATTCAAGAGATGGGAATACCAGGCCACCTGACCTGCCTCCGGAGAAATCTGTATGCAGGTCAAAAAACAACAGAACTGGACAGGGAACAATAAACTGGTTCCAAATTGGAAAAGGAGTACGTCAAGGCTGTATATTGTCACTCTACTTATTTAATTTATATGCAGAGTATATTATGCAAAATGTCGGGCTGGATGAAGCACAAGCTAGAATCAAGATTGCCGGGAGAAATATCAATAACCTCAGATACACAGATGACACCATTCTTATGGCAGAAAGCAAAGAACAACCAAAGAGTCTTCTGATAAAAGTGAAAGAGGAGCATGAAAAAGTTGGCTTAAAACTCAACATTCAGAAAACTAAGATCATGGCATCTGGTCCCATCAATTCATGGCAAATAGATGGAGTAACAATGGAAACAGAGACAGACTATTTTTCTGGGCTCCAAAATCACTGCAGATGGTGACTGCAGCCATGAAATTAAAAGACACTTGCTCCTTGAAAGAAAAGCTATGACCAACCTAAACAGCATACTAAAAAACAGAGACATTACTTTGCCAACAAAGGTCCATCTAGTCAAAGCTATGGTTTTTCCAGTAGTCACATATGGATGTGAGAGTTGGACTATAAAGAAAGCTGAGCACTGAAGAACTGGTGCTTTTGTGGTGTTGGAGAAGACTCTTGAGAGTCCCTTGGACTGCAAGGAGATCCAACTAGTCAATCCTATAGGAAATCAGCCCTGAATATTCATTGGAAGGACTGATGCTGAAGCTGAAATTCCAATACTTTGGCCACTTGAGAAGAACTGACTCATTTGAAAAGACCCTGATGCTGGGAGGGATTGGGGGCAGGAGGAGAAGGGGACGACAGAGGATGAGATGGTTGGATGGCATCCCCAAGTAGACGGACCTGAGCTTGAGCAAGATCCGGGAGTTGGGGATGGACAAGGAAGCCTGGCATGCTGCAGTCCATGGGGTTGCAAACAGTTGGAAACAACTGAGCAACTGAACTGAACTGAATGAAATGGAAGGGGTTTCTGTTTCTCTACTTCCAAGGGAAGTAGGTTACTACATGTGGTTTTAAATTCTAAATAATATATTCATACATGACTATGGAATATTACTACTGCTGCTGCTAAGTCACTTCAGTCATGTCCGACTCTGTGCGACCCCATAGACAGAAGCCCACCAGGCTCCTCTGTCCCTGAGATTCTCCAGGCAAGAACACTGGAGTGGGTTGCCATTTCCTTCTCCAATGCATGAAAGTGAAAAGTGAAAATGAAGTCACTCACTCGTGTCCGACCCTCAGCAACCCCAAGGACTGCAGCCTACCAGGCTCCTTCGTCCATGGGATTTCCCAGGCAAGAGTACTAGAGTGGGGTGCCATTGCCTTCTCCGTGGCATATTACAATGAAATAAAAACTACACAAAACATATTTCTAGAAAGGGCTAAATTGCAGTATATTTAGTCACATTCATATATTTAACAAATACTCACTATAACACAGTTTATAATAATCTGCTTTCAAATTCAAGTATTTTCCTTCTCATCAAATATATTAAGTCTTTTCTAAAGTGATATTGTAAACAAGTGAAATTTTCCACTTAAACTATCGGGTTGGCCAAAAAGTTTGTTCGGGGTTTCCCTTAAGCTGTTATATTTATAGACAAACTGGAATGAATTTTTGGCCAACCAAAACTTTGTATTCTAGTCCCCTGGCCTTGTATACTAGACCTGGCTCTGGCCCTTGCTCGCTTCCCCAGTCACATGCCTCACCATTCCTCCATTCATTCTGTACTCCTGCCAGACTGAACCACATTCAACTCTAAGAAAGTGCAAAGCTCACCCTCTCTCCTCTGAGCGTTCATGGGTACTGGCCTCTCCACAACCTCTACCTCCTTACTCCCTCTGCCTTGTTAACTTCTAGATCTTAGTTGAGGTTATCACTTGCTCCAGACAGACTTTTCTGAGCACCACCAGGATCCCAACGTGAAGCTAAGGAGCCTGGTCTGTGCCTCTTACAATACCTAGATCACACATCTATACTGTCATATTCTCACCAAACTAACTGCTTCTTATCTGTATCTTTTTCTAGATAGTAGCTGCTCAAGAAGTATTCCCCAACAGCTCAGCAGGTAAAGAATCCACCTGAAACACAGGAGACACAGAACATGCAGGTTTGATCCCTGGGTTGGGAAGATCCCCTGGAGGAAGGCATAGCAACCCATTCCAGTATTCTTCCCTGGAGAATCCCATGGACAGAAGAGCCTGGCAGGCACAGTCAATGGGGTTGCAAAGAGTCAGAAACAACAGAGCACGAGCACAAGACAAAAAATGCCCAAAAATGAATGCATCTAGGCTAAAAGATGTGAAGCACATGTTAGATGGTGTTTTCCCTCTAAGGGTTTATACTTTTATCTCAGTCATATGAATGCATATAATCATTCAGAGGCTGTGATATCACGGCCTCTCCCAAACAATAAGTAGTATTCTATGAAACTAAGGCCCAAATTATTGCCTCCATTTGAAGAGTCTTTCTAGTCCCTTAGGCAGCTTTATAAAGATAGGAAGATTCTAGAAGTATTTACTATAACCTCACGCTAGTAGTCAAAAGACACTAACTGTGGCACAAAGTTGCTTTTAAAAGCTAATTTTTAAAAATGTTCCCATTGCTTATGGGAGAGTTACAGATATTTCATCATATACAGACCTGTTACATGATTAAAATGAAACTATATAAAGGAAGTCTTTCATTTACACATTGTTTTAAATGTATAGTTTAGGTGGTTTTTAAAAAATACCTGCACATGACAATCAATAAATATCTAATGATGGCACTGATGATCACGAGGATGAGTGATAAAATAAATAATATAAAAGGGTGACATCACCAAGAGCTTCAAGTTGTCCTGCAAAGACTATAAATGTGTTTCACACGAAGCTCGTTTTCATAGCTGGACAACATCACGGAAGACATTTCTAGTTTTAAAAAGAAAACCAATTCTGAAAGATGTTGTTGACATCTGTGACCCTGTGGAAATTATTTCAATCTGTGGGCAATTTGTTTTCAGTCTTTGTGTACAGCACAGAAAATTCAGCCAGCTCTCTATCACACACCACCCATCTCAGCATTCATTCTCTTTCCGTAGCTCATCAAGACACGAAATAATCTAAACAAAATGACTACACTGGCATTTTCTTCAAATGCCATAATAATTGCTAAATTGGACTCACCAGAGACAAAAGGATATTTTATTTTCTGTTGATCACATACATCTTTTTATACATGAGACTCCACGACACTATCATTCCCCACCACGCTGCTTCTGCCAATAACTGTGACTGATTGGGATTCATATAAAGCCCCCAGCCTCATATGGAGCATGACAAGAGTCAAATTAGGTGGGCTGGGAGCAAAACAAAGAGCTCCAGAAAAGGAATTAACTGAAACTCAGCATTTTGACAGAGCCTTCTTCATGCCAGCGTGCATGCTGCCTCATTAAATGATGTGTAAAGGTCAGAGGTTAATCAACTTCAATTTGGCATGCATAGTGAGTAGTTTTTAGTCATCATTCTATATTTCCAAATGAGAACAGGCAAGAAACACTTCAAGTTAGTGGAGCATTTTCTAATGACAACTTTTAACTCTTCAGAGACAGAATTTCTCATTTAACTTTGTGTACTTTTTTCCCCTTAAAAGCCCTAAAAGGGAATGCTTGTACACTGTTAGTGGGAATGTAGACTGATGCAGGCACTATGGAAAATAGTATGGAGATTTCTCCCAAAAATCTAAAAATAGAATGACCATATGAACCAGTAATTCCATTTCTGATTAAATATTCAAAGAAAACACTAGTTCAAAAAGATACATGCACCCCAATGGCCAACAGGCACATGAAAATATGCTAAACATTGCTAATTATAAGAGAAATGCAAATCAAAACTACACTGAGGTATCACCTCACACCAGTCAGAATGGCCATCAATAAAGTCTACAAATAACAAATGCTGGACAGGGTGGAGAAAAGGGACCCTCCTACACTACTGGTGGGAAGGGAAGTGAGTACAGCCACTATGGAGAACAGTATGGAGGTTCCGCGAAAAACTAGCTGCCACATGTTGGTCATGTAACAGTAGTTAACTTCTGTTTATTGCTAAATAGTATTCCATTGTTTTTACATACAAGAGTGAATAGTTCATCTGTTCACCTGACAGTGGACATTTGGACTGTTTACCAATGCTTAAGATTGCTTCAAATAAGGCTGCTCTGAACACTTGTGTGTAAGTTTCCATATGAACATAAGCGTTCATTTTTTATTAAATAAATACCTTGGGATGGAATGACTGTGACATAGGGCATATGTATGTTTTCTGCTTTCCAAAATGTTTATATCATTTTACATTCCCATCAGCAACATGTGAAAATTTCCTCCATATCCTCACCAACACTTGGTATCGTCAATCATTTTAATGTTTTGCATTCTAATAAATATGTGGGAGTATTCCTTTGCAGTTTTTATTTGCATTTTCCAAATCCTGAAAGATGATGCTGTGGAAGTGCTGCACTCAATATGCCAGCAAATTTGGAAAACTCAGCAGTGGCCACAAGATTGGAAAAGGTCAGTTTTCATCCCAATCCCAAAGAAAGGCAATGCCAAAGAGTGCTCAAACTACCACACAATTGCACTCATCTCACATGCTAGTAAAGTAATGCTCAAAATTCTCCAAGCCAGGCTTCAGCAATATGTGAACTGTGAACTTCCTGATGTTCAAGCTGGTTTTAGAAAAGGCAGAGGAACCAGAGATCAAATTGCCAACATCCTCTGGATCATGGAAAAAGCAAGAGAGTTCCAGAAAAACATCTATTTCTGCTTTATGGACTATGCCAAAGCCTTTGACTGTGTAGATCACAATAAACTGTGGAAAATTCTGAAAGAGATGGGAATACCAGACCACCTGATCTGCCTCTTGAGAAATCTGTATGCAGGTCAGGAAGCAACAGTTAGAACTGGACATGGAACAACAGACTGGTTCCAAATAGGAAAAGGAATACATCAAGGCTGTATATTGTCACCCCGCTTTATTAACTTATATAGAGTACATCATGAGAAATGCTGGACTGGAAGAAACAAAAGTTGGAATCAAGATTGCTGGGAGAAATATCAATAACCTCAGATATGCAGATGACACCACCCTTATGGCAGAAAGTGAAGAGGAACTAAAAAGCCTCTTGATGAAAGTGAAAGTGGAGAGTGAAAAAGTTGCCTTAAAGCTCAACATTCAGAAAACGAAGATCATAGCATCTGGTCCCAACACTACATGGGAAATAGATGGAGAAACAGTGGAAACAGTGTCAGACTTTATTTTTCTTGGCTCCAAAATCACTGCAGATGGTGACTGCAGCCATGAAATTAAAAGACGCTTACTCCTTGGAAGGAAAGTTATGACCAACCTAGATAGCATATTCAAAAGCAGAGACATTACTTTGCCAACAAAGGTTCGCCTAGTCAAGGCTATGGTCTTTCCTGTGGTCATGTATGGATGTGAGAGCTGGACTGTGAAGAAGGCTGAGCGCCGAAGAATTGATGCTTTTGAACTGTGGTGTTGGAGAAGACTCTTGAGAGTCCCTTGGACTGCAAGGAGATTCAACCAGTCCATTCTGAAGGAGGTATCAGCCCTGGGATTTCTTTGGAAGGAATGATGCTAAAGCTGAAACTCCAGTATTTTGGCCACTTCATGCGAGGAGTTAACTCATTGGAGAAGACTCTGATGCTGGGAGGGATTGGCGGCAGGAGGAGAAGGGGATGACAGAGGATGAGATGGCTGGATGGCATCACTGACTCGATGGATGTGAGTCTGGGTGACCTCCAGGAGTTGGTGATGGACAGGGAGGCCTGGCGTCCTGTGGTTCATGGGGTCGCAAAGAGTTGGACATACTGAGCGACTGATCTGATCTGATCTGAACAAGTGAAGATGGTGAGGATGTTTTCATGTACTTCTTTGTCATCATGTTTTATCTTCTTCCATGAAATGTGTTTAGATATTTTACCCACTTTTAAAAATGGAGTACTTCATTTCTTTACTGTTGTGTTTTGAGACCTCTTAGAATATTCTGAATACAAGTCCTTCATCAGATATGTGGTTTGCAAATATTTTCGCCCAGTCTGTGGCTTGCCTTTTCATTCTCTGCATAGTATCTCTCGAAGAGCAGAAGTTCTTACTTTTGATGAGGACCAATTTACCAATTTTTATTTCTGGTGTTTTATCTAAGAAATTTGTTTAAATCAAGATCATACCTATTTTCTTCTATACATTTTATAGATTACGTTTTATATTCAGGTTTATGATCCATTTTGAATTCATATTTGTTTATGGTACAAGGTATAGATAGAAGGGTTTGCTGGGTTTTGCTTATTTGTATATGAGTATCCAGTTATTTCAGTGTGGTTTGTTGAAAAGAATATCCTTTCTCTGCTGCATTACCTTTGCACCTTTGTTTAAAAAAAAAAAAAAAAACACAAAAAAACTCTGATCTTTCCATTCAATTTTTCTGTAAACCTAAAACTACTTTAAAAAATAGTCAATTATTTTAAAGTAAAAGTAAATCAACAGATATTATATGTATGGGAGATTATCTTTTAATTCCCACTCTTTTCTCCATGGGTTACTAAAACAAAGCACCAAATAATGTATTTCACTAGCAACATTATAGCAAATACCTGACCCTGCAGGAAGTTTTAGTAGTTTTTTTAGTCAGAACTTTCAAAGATTATGCAAAAGGTCAAAAAAGAAAATGGAGTTTTTATAGAAAATTTAGAAAAAGAAAGAGGACACTTCAATTAAACATGGAGGGTAGAATATAAGCATTCACTTCTGCTTCTTTCTCAACACTATTAAACAAAATAAGAGAAATAAAAAGTCATGAAGCCCCAAGGATAAAAACACAGCAGAGAAGACAATAGCAAATAAGAGATAAAAACAAAATTTTGGAATCTGGAAGGAGAAGGATGGATGACCCTGAATCCAGAGGACCAAAGAAAGTTAGACACTAAGTACCTACAGTAAGGAAAGGCAATAAGAAGCCAGTCAGTTCACCAGAAGACCCAGGAACTGGACATACCAGTTACCTCTGAAGGTGGGCCAAAGGATGAAACTGAAAGAGAAAGAATAGTTTCTCTGCACTCGGATGTCTCTCCATCTGATCTCTCTCTAAGGGCTGATTCAGGCTTCCTCACAGCAGGGTTGTTGAGTTACAAGTTGCGGCAAGTATTTCCCATGAAAGAAAGGTCACTGGTGAAAGAAATCAAAGAGGACACAAACAGATGCAGAAATATACCATGTTCATGGATTGGAAGACTCAATAGAGTGAAAATGAGCGTACTACCCAAAGCAATCTATAGATTCAATCCCTATAAAGCTACCAATGGTATTTTTCAGAGAACTAGAACAAATAATTTCACAATTTCTATGGAAAATACAAAAAAAACCTCGAATAGCCAAAGCAATCTTGAGAAAGAAGAATGGAACTGGAGGAATCAACCTGCCTGACTTGAGGCTCTATTACAAAGCCACAGTTATCAAGACAGTATGGTACTGGCACAAAGACAGAAATATAGATCAATGGAACAAAATAGAAAGCCCAGAGATAAATCCACGCACCTATGGACACCTTATCTTTGACGAAGAAGGCAAGAATATACAGTGAAGAAAAGACAATCTCTTTAACAAGTGGTGCTGGGAAAACTGGTCAACCACTTGTAAAAGAATGAAACTAGAACACTTTCTAACACCATACACAAAAATAAACTCAAAATGGATTAAAGATGTAAACGTAAGACTAGAAACTATTAAACTCCTAGAGGAAAACATAGGCAAAACACTCTCCAACATAAATCACAGCAGAGCTTTTTCTGCCCACTCCCTCCTCCCCCGAGCGCCGTTCTGGCCGCACTGCCTGGGCTCTGAGCTCTGGGCTCCTGCTAAGCCAGCGCCGCTGTCGCCTCCCTCCACTCGCCATCATGATCATATACCGGGACCTCATTAGCCATGACGAGATGTTCTCCGACATCTACAAGATCCGGGAGGTCGCGGACTGGCTGTGTCTGGAGGTGGAGGGGAAGATGGTCGGTAGGACAGAGGGTAACATCGATGACTCGCTCAGTGGTGGAAATGCCTCCGCTGAAGGCCCTGAGGGCGAAGGTAGCGAAAGCACAGTAATCACTGGTGTCGATATTGTCATGAACCATCACTTGCAGGAAACCAGCTTCACAAAAGAAGCCTACAAGAAGTACATCAAAGATTAGATGACGTCAGTCAATGGGAAACTTGAAGAACAGAGACCAGAAAGAGTAAAACCTTTTATGACAGGGGCTGCAGAACAAATCAAGCACATCCTTGCTAATTTCAAACTCTATCAGTTCTTTATTGGTGAAAACATGAATCCAGATGGCATGGTTGCTCTGCTGGACTACCGTGAGGATGGTGTAACCCCATATATGATTTTCTTTAAGGATGGTTTAGAGGTGGAAAAATGTTAACAAAGTTGGCAGTTACTTTGGATCAGTCACCTGTCATCATAACTGGCTGGCCACTGCTTTTCATCCACACAACACCAGGACTTAGACAGATGGGACTGATGTCATCTCGAGCTCTTCATTTGTTTTGAACGTTGATTTATTTGGAGTGGAGGCATTGTTTTTGAGAAAACGTGTCATGTAGGTTGTCTAAAAATAAAACGCATTTAAACTCAAAAAAAATAAACATTAAAAAAAAAATCACAGCAGAATCCTCTATAAGCCACCTCCCAGAATATTTGAAATAAAAGCAAAAATAAACAAATGGGACCTAATTAAATTTAAAAGCTTCTGCACAACAAAGGAAACTATAAGCAAGGTGAAAAGACAGCCTTCAGAATGGGAGAAAATAATAGCAAACGAAGCAACAGACAAAGAATTAATCTCAAAAATACACAAGCAACTCCTGCAGCTCAATTCCAGAAAAATAAAAGACCCAATCAAAAACTGGGCTAAAGAACTAAACAGACATTTCTCCAAAAAGACATACAGATGGCTAACAAACACATGAAAAGGTGCTCAACATCACTCATCAGAGAAATGCAAATCAAAACTACAATGAGGTACCATTTCATGCCAGTCAGAATGGCTGCTATCCAAAAGTCTACAAGCAATAAATGCTGGAGAGGTTGTGGACAAAAGGGAACCCTCTTACACGGTTGGTGGGAATGCAAACTAGTACAGCCACTATGGAGAATAGTGTGGAGATTCCTTAAAAAACTGGAAATAGAACTGCCATATGACCCAGCAATCCCACTTCTGGGCATACACACTGAGGAAACCAGAATCAAAAGAGACACGTGTACCCCAATGTTCATCACAGCACTGTTTATAATAGCCAGGACACAGAAGCAACCTAGATGTCCATCAGCAGATGAATGGGTAAGAAAATTGTGGTACATATACACAATGGAATATTACTCAGCCATTAAAAAGAATACATTTAAATCAGTTCTAATGAGGTAGATGAAACTGGAGCCTAATATACAGAGTGAAGTAAGCCAGAAAGGAAAACATCAATACAATATCAGATCAGATCAGTCGCTCAGTCACGTCTGACTCTTTGTGACCCCATGAACTGCAGCACACCAGGCCTCCCTGTCCATCACCAACTCCTGGAGTATACTCAGACTCATGTCCATTGAGTCAGTGATGCCATCCAGCCATCTCATCTTCTGTCGTCCCTTTCTCCTCTTGCCCTCAATCCCTCCCAGCATCAGACGCTTTTCCAATGAGTCAACTCTTCACATGAGGTGGCCAAAGTACTGGAGTTTCAGCTTTAGCATCGTTCCTTCCAAAGAAATCCCAGGGCTAATCTCCTTCACAATGGACTGGCTGGATCTCCTTGCAGTCCAAGGGACTCTCAAGAGTCTTCTCC
Organism: Tragelaphus eurycerus; assembly: GCA_935064755.1. Classification (NCBI taxonomy): domain Eukaryota; kingdom Metazoa; phylum Chordata; class Mammalia; order Artiodactyla; family Bovidae; genus Tragelaphus; species Tragelaphus eurycerus. The sequence goes on from CAKXYN010000038.1 coordinate 13,659,607, forward strand.
AACACCATAGTTCAAAAGCATCAATTCTTCAACGCTCAGCCTTCTTCACAGTCCAACCAACTCTCACATCCATACATGACCACAGGAAAAACCATAGCCTTGACTAGACGAACCTTTGTTGGCAAAGTAATGTCTATGCTTTTGAATATGCTATCTAGGTTGGACATAACTTTCCTTCCAAGGAGTAAGCGTCTTTTAATTTCAAGGCTGCAGTCACCATCTGCAGTGATTTTGGAGCCCAGAAAAATTAAGTCTGACACTGTTTCCCCATCTATTTGCCATGAAGTGATGGGACCAGATGCCATGATCTTCGTTTTCTGAATGTTGAGCTTTAAGCCAACCTTTTCACTCTCCACTTTCATCTTCATCAAGAGGCTTTTTAGTTCCTCTTCACTTTCTGCCATAAGGGTGGTGTCATCTGCATATCTGAGGTTATTGATATTTCTCCCGGTAATCTTGAGTCCAGCTTGTGTTTCTTCCAGCCCAGCGTTTCTCATGATGTACTCTGCATATAAGTTAAATAAACAGGGTAACAATATACAGCCTTGACGTACTCCTTTTCCTATCTGGAACCAGTCTGTTGTTCCATGTCCAGTTCTTACTGTTGCTTCTTGACCTGCATATAGGTTTCTCAAGAGGCAGATCAGGTGGTCTGGTATTCCCATCTCTTTCAGAATTTTCCACAGATAATTGTGATGCACACAGTCAAAGGCTTTGGCACAGTCAACAAAGCAGAAATAGATGTTTTTCTGGAACTCTCTTGCTTTTTCCATGATCCAGAGGATGTTGGCAATTTGATCTCTGGTTCCTCTGCCTTTTCTAAAACCAGCTTGAACATCAGGAAGTTCACAGTTCACATATTGCTGAAGCCTGGCTTGGAGAATTTTGAGCATTACTTTACTAGCATGTACATTCAGAAAACGAAGATCATGGCATCTGGTCCCATCACTACATGGGAAATAGATGGAGAAACAGTGGAAACAGTGTCAGAATTTATTTTTCTGGGCTCCAAAATCACTGCAGATGGTGACTGCAGCCATGAAATTAAAAGCCGCTTACTCCTTGGAAGGAAAGTTATGACCAACCTAGATAGCATATATCAAAAGCAGAGACATTACTTTGCCAACAAAGGTTCGCCTAGTCAAGGCTATGGTCTTTCCTGTGGTCATGTATGGATGTGAGAGCTGGACTGTGAAGAAGGCTGAGTGCCGAAGAATTGATGCTTTTGAACTGTGGTGTTGGAGAAGACTCTTGAGAGTCCCTTGGACTGCAAGGAGATCCAACCAGTCCATTCTGAAGGAGATCAATCCTGGAATTTCTTTGGAAGGAATGATGCTAAAGCTGAAACTCCAGTATTTTGGCCACCTCATGTGAAGAGTTGACTCATTGGAGAAAACTCTGATGCTGGGAGGGATTGAGGGCAGGAGGAGAAGGGGATGACAGAGGATGAGATGGCTGGATGGCATCACTGACTCGATGAATGTGAGTCTGAGTGACCTCCGGGAGCTGGTGATGGACAGGGAGGCCTGGCGTGCTGCGGTTCATGGGGTCGCAAAGAGTCGGACACGACTGAGCAACTGATCTATCAATCTAAGATGAGTGCAATTGTGTGGTAGTTTGAGCATTCTTTGGCATTGCCTTTCTTTGGGATTGGAATGAAAACTGACCTTTTCCCATCCTGTGGCCACTGCTGAGTTTTCCAAATTTGCTGGCATATTGAGTGCAGCACTTTCACAGCATCATCTTTCAGTTTAGAATAGCTCAACTGGAATTCCATCACCTCCACTAGCTTTGTTCATAGTGATGTTTCCTAAGGCCCACTTGACTTCACATTCCTGGATGTCTGGCTCTAGGTCAGTGATGTATACTAACGCATATATATGGAATTTAGAAAGATGGTAACAATAACCCTGGATGCGAGATAACAAGAGACACAGATGTATAGAACAGTCTTTTGGACTCTGTGGGAGAGGGTGGGATGATTGGGGAGAATGGCATTGAAACATGTATATTATCATATGTGAAACGAATCGCCAGTCTAGGTTTGATGCATGATACAGGGTGCTGGGGCTGGTGCACTGGGATGACCCAGAGGGGTGGGATGGGGGTTCAGGATGGGGAACACATGCACACTCATGGCAGATTCAAGTCAGTGTATGGCAAAACCAATGCAATGATGTAAAGTAAAATAAATAAATTTAAATTTTTTTTTAATTTTTTAATTAAAAAAAAAAAGATTTCGGACAAACAGTAAATTTTACAATATTGCAAAAAAAAGAAAGAAAGGTCAAGTGGAAGCACTATCTTCTTATGATCTTGCCTCAGAAGTAACATAGCCTCAGTTCTACCATAGCCTATTGGTTGGAATAGCTCCTGCCCACATTAAAGTGAGGGAGTGGGGAAAGGACAACATAAACCTCACCGCTCAGCAAGCAGAATTTCAGTTACTTTGTAAGAATATGTGCAATCAGGTATAGTGATGTGTGAAGCCATCTTTGGAAAATACAATCTGCCACAGCCACTGACTAACTGTTATTTTACAGATAAGGAAACAGAGGCCCAAAGAAGTCTATAGGATCCAAATCACAGTCACTAGCAGAACAAGACTCTTCAGTTCAGTTGCTCAGTCGTGTCCGACTCTTTGCGACCCCATGGACTGCAACATGCTAGGCCTCCCTGCCCATCACCAACTCCCAGAGTTTACTCAAACTCATGTCCATTGAGTTCATGATGCCATCCAGCCATCTCATCCTCTGTTGTCCACTTCTCCCACCTTCAATATTTCCCAGCATCAGGGTCATTTCAAATGAGTCAGTTCTTCGAATCAGGTGGCCAAAGTATTGGAATTTCAGCTTCAGCATCAATCCTTCCAATGAATATTCAGGACTGACCTCCTTTAGGATGGACTGCTTGGATCTCCTTGCAGTCCAAGGGACTCTCAAGAGTCTTCTCCAACACCACAGTTCAAAAGCATCAATTCTTCAGCACTCAGCTTTATTTGTAGTCCAACTCTCACATCCATACATGACTACTGGAAAAACCATAGCCTTGACTAGACAGACCTTTGTTGGCAAAGTAGTCTTTTTAATATGGTAAAGTAGTAGTTTTTAATATGCTGTCTCGTTTGGTCATAACTTTCCTTCCAAGGAATAAGCATCTTTCAATTTCATGGCTGCAATCACCATCTGCAATGATTTTGGAGTCCCAAAAAATAAAGTCTGCCACTGTTCCCACTGATTCTCCATCTATTTGCCATGAAGTGATGGGACCAGATGCCATGACCTTTGTTTTCTGAATGTTGAGCTTTAAGCCAACTTTTTCACTCTCCTCTTTTACTTTCATCAAGAGGCCCTTTAGTTCTTTTTCACTTTCTACCATAAGGGTGGTGTCATCTGCATATCTGAGGTTATTGACATTTCTCCCAGCAATCTTGATTCCAGCTTGTGCTTCCTCCAGCCCAGCGTTTCTCATGATGTACTCTGCATATAAGTTAAATAAGCAGGGTGACAATATACAGCCTTGATGTACTCTCTTTCCTATTTGGAGCCAGTCCTTGTTGTTCATTGTCCAGTTCTAACTGTTGCTTCCTGACCTGCATACAGATTTCTCAGGAGGCAGGTCAGGTGGTCTGGTATTCCCATCTCTTTCAGAATTTTCCACAGTTTATTGTGATCCACACAGTCAAAGGCTTTGGCATAGTCAATAAAGCAGAAACTGCATATCTGAACTCCTAGTCTATGTTCTTTTCCACTAAGTCACATTGTCTCATAATTTTTATAAAATTCACACTGGTGAGATTTATTGAGTTATTGCATAGAGAGTATTTAGTATAGGTGAAGTCTGACCTGACTCCTAGATAAAGTTTTCTTGATTCAGTAAATTCAGGACATAAAGAGACTGCTATTAGCCAGCAGAGCAATAAAAGTTAGGGACTTTTTTAAAAATAATTCTCCAACCAAAAAAGTTAAATCAATAGAGAAATGTTTTACAAGTTAATCTTCCTTATTGCTGAGTTTTAATGACATTACAAAATCTACAAGTATGTTTTCCATTGATAGTTTCATCCTTTTTTTCAGGGAAATGGAGTAATACAAGTAATTCTAGTGTGATTTTAATATCTAACCACAAGAATCAGGTATAGTTATCTAACCATACTAAATTTCAACAGCATTACTCATTTTGATATGTTTTACTCTTTCTAATGTATACATTATTATAAATGAATCAGCTAGAGGTCCACCAACTATTGTAAGGAATCTAAGTGTCATTTTAAAACAGTTTTAAGTCATCCACAACAGAAAAGAGCAATTGGAAAAGGAGATCAGAAACTTCTGCCAGAGTAGATTATATAAGACAAACACTCATATGCTAGTAATAACTAGAAAATCTCAATAAGCTACCCAAAAAAGTCATTTTCTAAGGCACTGGAGAGCAATCAAGACTGCCAGAACTTGAGAGCTAATCCTTGAGAGAAAGCAGATGCACTAGACTGACCATGACACCTCCTATTACCATTTTTCCTAAAAGGCTCAGAGCTAGGCAGCCAAGAAGAAAACAGTGGTTCAGAGATTGTGTCAGTTACATAGGGTTAGAAGATAAAAACTGACACTTATGATAGCCAGGAATGAGAAGGAGCAGGATCCAGGAGAAAAAGGAATCACAGAGAAGTGAGTTAAAAATTTTCTGCCAATTTGCTAATTCCTAAATTACAAGTGAGCTACGTTGCTGGCTGTCTTCTGGTGCTGAAGAGATAAAAAAAAAAAAAAAATTGAGGGGACTTCCCTGGTGGTCCAGTGGTTAAGAATCTGCCTTCCAATGTAGGGTCTAGGAATTCAGTCCCTGGTCTGGGAACTAAGATCTCATATGCCACGGGGCAACTAAGCCCACAAGCTGCCATGAAGACTCAGCACAGCCAGGAAAAAAAAAAAATCACATTTTAATTTGAGCTCCACCAAAGAAGAGATGATCTGATAAACACCTCAGGCTTTCAGTTCAGACTCCCCAAAGTCTATGCTTTTGTGGTAAAGCAAAGCAAAGAACAGACCAGTCCTCACAGAAACTTAAATTCAGCTTTGAATCATCTTCCTTAGTGACTGAATCAAGATGGCCATTCTATCTCCCATTTTAAAAAAAAGGAAAAAATAACTCATATTTGGAATAGGATAACATTATCCAGAGCCTCTACAATTTTTTATATAATATATACATTCTTTTTTAAAAAACTATTTAGCACACCAGGCATAGAAAAAAACCACCAAAACCAAAGTGGCGGGGGCGGGGACGGGGGTGGGGGGGGGGGCGGTTGGGGATAGAAAATAGACAGTAGACCAGAAGGTGATCCAGATATTGGAGCTATCAGACATAAACTTTAAAATAATTTTAATTAAAAATTTCAATAAGATAAATGACAAAACAGAGACTTTCATCATGGTAATGGAATCTATAAAATACAATAGCTGAAAATAAGAACTCAGTAAACAGAGTTAAAGGCATATTAGATACAGAAGAAGAAATTAGGAAACTGAAAGATAGGTTAGTAGAAAACTAAGACTAGAACATGGAGGGGGGAAAAAGAAATACACAAGAGGAGCACAAGAGATATGTAGGATGTGGTAAAATGGCTAATATCTCTACAACTGCAGTTTCAGAGAAGTGGTAAGAAACAATGATTCTAAAACTGAATGAGAATTTTCAAAACCTGATAAAGATCTCAAGTCACAGATTAAAGAAATTATTTAAACACAAATGAGGTAAATACACCCCCTCCCCCAAAAAAATCACACTTAAATACTTTGGGCAAAGCTATTTAAAGCTAAAGTCAAAGAGAACATCTTAAAAGCAACCAGAGAAGACAGACACACCTCCTTTAGAGAACAAGAGTTGTCAACAGAAAAAAAGAAGCCAAGGAATTAAAGTGCAGAAAAAAATAAATTCCAGTTTGGCACTACATACCTGCCAAAAGATCCTTCAAATTTGAAATTAAAACAAAGATATTTTCAGGCAAATAAGAACTCTGAAACCTTATTCCAAAAGATACACACTAAATATTCAAGTGAGTTCTTCAGGCAAAAAAAGATTCCAGATGTAAGCACAGAAATACAGGACAGAATGGAGAGCAAGAGAAGGTAAATATATCGTTATATTCAAATGATTGTTGACTTTATAAAACAATAATACTGTAAGCTTAAAATATATGGAGAAATAAAATGATAACCGTAGCACAAAAGGGAAAGAGGTTAAATAGGATAAAGTATTCTACAGACCTTTTACTAACTGGACAGAGATAAAAGCATCAATTTTTAATGTATCTACTTAGTCAAGGATATCTGTGGTAATCTTAAGAATAATCACTAAAGGAATAGCACTGAGAGGGAAATTGATAAGGAAATTTTTAAAACTTTAAATATTTTATTCATGAAAGTCAAAAAAGGAGAAAAAATAGAATAAAGAACATAAGACAAATACAAAAAAAGAATGTATCTATAACCCGAATATATCAGTAATTAAATATGTGAGTATACAATAATACATTGTTATGGTCTGGATGTCTGTGTCCCTTCAAAATTTATATTTTGAAACCCTAATGTCCAAGGTGATGGCATTGGAAGGTGGGACCTTTGGGAGGTGCTTAGGTCATGAGAGTAGAACTCTCATGAATGGAATTGGTGCTCTTATAAAAGGGGCTTCTGAGGATGTGAGATCAAAGGGAGAAGATGCCAGCTATGAACCAGGAAGAGGGCCCACACCAACTGGCCAGACTATGCTGATGCCTTGATCATGGACCACCAGCCTCCAGAGCAGTGAGAAGTAAGTTTCTGTTGAGAAAGGAATGTGTAAATTTCCCTTTACATATTTCCTGCTCAAGGCAGTTTCAGATGTTACAAGTTTTTGCCATTACAACTTATACAAGTTTGAGTTTCTCCAAGGTGTTATAAAACTAGAATCACTAAAGGCTATACATCTTTCACTTTATCAGTCCTTACCAAATTGCCTCCATCATATGACAGCTCCTCTTTCAGAACATTCTTGCTTGGTACTATCAGACTTGTAGAAACTTGCGAGTCTGGTGGACAGGAACTAACACCATATTGTTTTCATTTTGTTCATGCGTGCTCAGTCACTCAGTTTCGTCTGACTCATTGGGACTCCATGGACTGTAACCCACCAGGCTCCCCTGCCCATGGATTTATGCAAGAAAGAATACTGCAGTGGGTTGCCATTTCCTCCTCCAGGGGATCTTCCCCACCCAGGGATCAAACCCTTATCTCCGGCACCTCCTACACTGGCAGGTGAGGATTCTTTACCACTGAGCCACCTGGGAAGCCTGGCATTGTTTTAATTCCATTTACCTTATCATTGGTGAAGCCGAAATGTCTTTAATATGTTAACTCTTAGGGTTTCTTTTACTGTTTGGCACTTTTTTTTTTTTGCATCATTTGCCCTTTTGGGGGGAGTTATTTTTATTTTTCTTATTGACTTGTCCCTTAATTTATTTCATCGACTAGTTGTTGGCTTGGGTGAGTAGGTCCATAATGATGCTCTTCATCAAGGTGGGAAATAAAGAAATTCAGGTACATTTTTCAGTAACAATGAGTTCAGTATCAGATAATGTACTGCAAATAATTACTCAAAATGACTTTTAACTTTATATCTTTTGCATACAAATTTTAATATGGCTAACATATTCATTTCCCTCTTTGATGGGCTTTTTAAAAAATATTTATCTAACTATTTATTTACTTGGCTGAGTCAGGTCTTAGTTGTAGGATGTGGGATCTAGTTCTGTGACCAGTGATCAAACCCAAGCACCCTGCATTGGGAGCCCAGAGTCTCAGCCAGGGAAGTCCCTTCATGTGCTTTTAATATAATAAATTTTCTTAGCCTGTAGATTAAAGATATTCTGTTTTAAAGTTTTATTTTCTCTCTAGATCTTTATCTTTACAAATTTCATTTTGCATGTGACGTGAAATAAAAATCCAATTCTTTTCCCATACTCAGAGCCAATTGTCTCAGTATTATTTATAAAAAGATCTATACTTTCCTTATTGATTTATCCTTCCAGCTCTGTTACACACAATGTCACACTTGCATATGGGGTCTAACTGCCTGTCCTGTGCCAAAATCACACAGTTTTAATTGCTATCATTTCATATTAAATCTTATTATTCAACAAGGTAAACTCCAAATTTATTCTTTAAATTATTTTGGCTCTTTTGGAGACTTCATTATTCCATATAAATTTTTATTTCAATTTGTCAAATTTCAAGATTAAAAAAAATTGGAATTTTATTAGAATAAAGTGACTTTATGGATTACTGAGAAATGACAGATATTGTCTTCTCATTCATAATCTCTTTCATATGTCCATTTATTTAATTCTATCTTGTCAATCAGTTCAGCTGCTCAGTCGTGCCCGACTCTTTGCAACCCCATGGACTGCAGCACACCAGGCCTCCCTGCTGCTGTTGCTGCTGCTAAGTCGCTTCAGTGGTGTCCGACTCTGTGCGACCCCATAGACGGAAGCTCACCAGGCTCCCCTGTCCCTGGGATTCTCCAGGCAAGAACACTGGAGTGGGTTCCATTGCCAACTCCCGAATTTTACTCAAACTCATGTCCATTGAGTTGGTGATGCCATCCAGCCATCTCATCCTCTGTCATCCCCTTCTCCTCCCTCCTTCAATCTTTCCCAGCATCAGGGTCTTTTCAAATGAGTTAGTTCTTCTAGATTATCACAGAATACCTGATTTGAGCTCCCTGCATCATACAGCATATTTCCACTGGCTATCTATTTTACTTATTGTGTCTGTTTCCATGCTCAGGTGGCCCTAGTAGTAAAGAACCTACCTGCCAATGCAGGAGACGTTAAGGGATATGTGGGTTAGATCCCTGGTCAGGATGTCCCCCTGAAAGAGGGCATGGCAACCCAGCCCAGTATTCTTGCCTGGAGAATCCCATAGACAGAGGAGCCTGGAGTGCTACAGTCCATAGGGTTGCAAAGAGTCAGACACAGTGGAAGCCACTTACCACAGTACAGCACAATGGATATGTTTTCACGCTGCTCTCTCGATCCGTCCCACCCTCTCCTTCTCTCACTGTGTCCAAAAATCTGTTCTCTATGTCTGTGTCTCCTTTGCTGCCTTGCTTATGGTTATCAGTACGATCTTTCTAGATTCCATATATATGCTTTAACATGATATTTTTCTCTTTCTGACTTACTTCAGTCTGTGTAACAGGCTGTAGGTTCATCCAACGCAAATACATAAAAATCCATGATTTCACCCTTCTATGAAGTCAGATATATATACGAATACTAATTTTCAGCAGTGGCTTTGGAAGATGGGTCACGCTTTAGTCACTCTTTAAGTAACTATAGTGAAAAAAATGAGCCTGAAGACAGAGGGAGGAGCCAGGTCATGAATGACTCCTGTGCCAAGCTGAGGAGTTTGTATTTCATCCTGCAAACAATTAACTTAAATCAGATTTGCATCGTGCATTTGAATCTTAGAAACGGACTCAAGCTCATGGACTGAGCATGTATTCTAAAAGCAGACACCCCAGTTAAGGGACTTCTCTGGTGGTCCAGTGGCTAAGACTCCACATTCCCAATGCAGGAGTTCAATCCCTGGTCAGGGTGCTGCTGCTGCTGCTAAGTTGCTTCAGTCAGGTCCAACTCTGTGCGACCCCATAAATGGCAACCCACCAGGCTCCCCCGTCCCTGGGATTCTCCAGACAAGAATACTGGAGTGAGTTGCCATTTCCTTCTCCAATGCATGAAAGTGAAAAGTGAAAGTGAAGTTGCTCAGTCGTGTCTGACTCTTAGCGACCCCATGGACTGGAGCCTACCAGGATCCTCTGTCCATGGGATTTTCCAGGCAAGAGTACTGGAGTGAGATGTCATTGCCTTCTACTGGTCAAGATACTAGATCCCACTAAAGCCACAACTAAAGAGTCCATAGGCCACAATGAAGATTGAAGAACCCAGGTGCCACAACTAAGACCCCATGCAGCTAAATAAATAAAATTTTAAAACATAAATAAAGGCAGGGACACCAATGGAAATGTATCACAGTAACTCCCTAGACTACAAGCTTCATGAGAACAGGAACTGTCGGTTTTACTCACCACTGAATCCTCAGAACCTCAAACAGGTCTTGACATATAATCAGATCATATCAGATCAGATGCTCAGTCATGTCCAACTGTTTGTGACCCCATGAATTACAGCACGCCAGGCTTCCCTGTCCATCACCAACTCCCGGACTTCACTCAGACTCACATCCATAGAGTCAGTGATGCCATCCAGCCATATCATCCTCTGTCGTCCCCTTTTCCTCTTGCCCCCAATCCCTCCCAGCATCAGAGTCTTTTCCAATGAATCAACTCTTCCCATGAGGTGGCCAAAATACTGGAGTTTCAGCTTTAGCATCATTCCTTCCAAAGAAATCCCAGGGCTGATCTCCTTCAGAATGGACTGGTTGGATCTCCTTGCAGTCCAAGGGACTCTCAAGAGTCTTCTCCAACACCATAGTTCAAAAGCATCAATTCTTCGGCTCTCAGCCTTCTTCACAGTCCAACTCTCACATCCATACATGACCACAGGAAAGACCATAGCCTTGACTAGACGAACCTTTGTTGGCCAAGTAATGTCTCTGCTTTTGAATATGCTATCTAGGTTGGTCATAACTTTCCTTCCAAGGAGTAAGCGTCTTTTAATTTCATGGCTGCAGTCACCATCTGCAGTGATTTTGGAGCCCAGAAAAATAAAGTCTGACACTGTTTCCACTGTTTCCCCATCTATTTCCCATGAAGTGATGGGACCAGATGCCATGATCTTCGTTTTCTGAATGTTGAGCTTTAAGCCAACTTTTCACTCTCCACTTTTACCTTCATCAAGAGGCTTTTGAGTTCCTCTTCACTTTCTGCCATAAGGGTGGTATCATCTGCATATCTGAGGTTATTGATATTTCTCCCGGTAATCTTGAGTCCAGCTTGTGTTTCTTCCAGTCCAGCATTTCTCATGATGTACTGTGCATATAAGTTAAATAAGCAGGGTGACAATATACAGCCTTGACGAACTCCTTTTCCTATTTAGAACCAGTCTGTTGTTCATTGTCCAGTTCTAACTGTTGCTTCCTGACCTGCATACAAATTTCTCAAGAGGCAGATCAGGTGGTCTGGTATAATAGATGCTCAATAAATACTAGTTTAATTAATTAGTCCTATGACAAATAATTTTGAACTCTTTTGTTGATCATGATGGCTACTCCATTTCTTCTAAGGGATTCCTGCCCACAGTAGTAGATATAATGGTCATCTGAGTTAAATTCACCCATTCCAGTCCATTTGAGTTTGCTGACTCCTAGAATGTCGGCATTCACTCTTGCCATTTCCTGTTTGACCACTTCCAATTTGCCTTGATTCATGGACCTAACATTCCAGGTTCGTATGCAATATTGCTCTTTACAGCATCGGACCTTCCTTCTATCACCAGTCACATCCACAACTGGGTATTGTTTTTGCTTTGGCTCCATCCCTTCATTCTTTCTGGAGTTATTTCTCCACTGATCTCCAGTAGCATATTGGGCACTTACTGACCTGGGGAGTTCCTCTTTCAGTATCCTATCATTTTGCCTGTTTATACTGTTCATGGGGTTCTCAAGGCAAGAATACTGAAGTGGTTTGTCATTCCCTTCTCCAGTAGACCTCTCCACCATGACCCGTCCGTCTTGGGTGGCCCCACACAGCATGACTTAGTTTCAGTGAGTTAGACAAGGCTGTGGTCTGTGTGATCAGATTGGCTAGTTTTCTGTAATTATGGTTTCAGTGTGTCTGCCCTCTGATGCCCTCTCACAATACCTACGGTCTTACTTGGGTTTCTCTCACCTTGGTCGTGGGGTATCTCTTCACAGCTGCTCCAGCAAAGTGCAGTACTTGGATGCAATCTCAAAAATGACAGAATGCTCTCTGTTAGTTTCCAAGGCAAACCATTCAATATCATAGTAATCCAAGCCTATGCCCCAACCAGTAATGCTGAAGAAGCTGAAGTTGAATGGTTCTATGAAGACCTACAAGACCTTTTAGAACTAACACCCAAAAAAGATGTCCTTTTCATTACAGGGGACTGGAATGCAAAAGTAGGAAGTCAAGAAACACCTAGAGTAACAGGCAAATTTGGCCTTGAAGTACAGAATTAAGCAAGGCAAAGGCTAATAGAGTTTTGCCAAGAGAACTCATTGCTCATAGCAAACACCCTCTTCCAACAACATAAGAGAAGATTCTACACGTGGACATCAGCAGATGGTCAACACCAAAATCAGATTGATTATATTCTTTGCAGCCAAAGATGGAGAAGCTCTATACAGTCAACAAAAACAAGACTGGGAGCTGACTGTGGCTCAGAGCATGAACTCCTTATTGCCAAATTCAGACTTAAATTGAAGAAAGTAGGGAAAACCACTAGACCATTTAGGTATGACCTAAATCAAATCCCTTATGATTATACAGTGGAAGTGAGAAATTGATTTAAGGGACTAGATCTGATAGAGTGCCTGATGAACTATGGACGGAGGTTCGTGACATTGTACAGGAGACAGGGATCAAGACCATCCCCATGGAAAACAAATGCAAAAAAGCAAAATGGCTGTCTGAGGAGGCCTTACAAATAGCTGTGAAAAGAAGAGAAGCAAAAAGTAAAGGAGAAAAGAAAAGATATAAGCATCTGAATGCAGAGTTCCAAAGAATAGCAAGAAGAGATAAGAAAGCCTTCCTCAGCGATCAATGCAAAGAAATAGAGGAAAACAAGAGAATGGGTAAGACTAGAGATCTCTTCGAGAAAATTAGAGATACCGAGGGAACATTTCATGCAAAGATGGACTCTATAAAGGACAGAAATGGTATGGACCTAACAGAAGCAGAAGATATTAAGAAGAGATGGCAAGAATACACAGAAGAACTGTACAAAGAAGATCTTCACGATCCAGATAATCACAATGGTGTGATTACTGACCTAGAGCCAGACATCCTGGAATGTGACATCAAGTGGGCCTGAGAAAGCATCACTACAAACAAAGCTAGTGGAGGTGATGGAATTCCAGCTGAGCTATTCCAAATCCTGAAAGATGATGCTGTGAAAGTGCTGCACTCAATATGCCAGCAAATTTGGAAAACTCAGCAGTGGCCACAGGCCTGGAAAAGGTCAGTTTTCATTCCAATCCCAAAGAAACGCAATGCCAAAGAATGCTTAAACTACTGCACAACTGCACTCATCTCACACTCTAGTAATGCTCAAAATTCTCCAAGCCAGGTTTCAACAATATGTGAACCATGAACTTCCAGATGTTCAAGCTGGTTTTAGAAAAGGCAGAGGAACCAGAGGTCAAATTGCCAACATCTGCTGGATCATCGAAAAAGCAAGAGAGTTCCAGAAAAACATCTATTTCTGCTTTATTGACTATGCCAAAGCCTTTCACCGTGTGGATCAAAATCAACTGTGCAAAATTCTGAAAGAGATGGGAATACCAGAGTACCTGATCTGCCTCTTGAGAAACCTATATGCAGGTCAGGAAGCAACTGTTAGAAATGGACATGGAACAACAGACTGGTTCCAAATAGGAAAAGGAGTATGTCAAGGCTGTATATTGTCACCCTGCTTATTTAACTTAAATGCAGAGTACATCATGAGAAATGCTGGGCTGGAGGAAGCACAAGTTGGAATCAAGGATAATATCAGTAACCTCAGATATGCAGATGACACCATCCTTATGGCAGAAAGTGAAGAGGAACTAAAAAGCCTCTTGATGAAAGTGAAAGAGGAGAGTGAAAAAGTTGGCTTAAAGCTCAACATTCAGAAAACGAAGATCATGGCATCTGGTCCCATCACTTCATGGGAAATAGATGGGGAAACAGTGGAAACAGTGTCAGACTTTATTTTGGGGGACTCCAAATCACTGCAGATGATGATTATAGGCATAAAATTAAAAGATGCTTACTCCTTGGAAGGAAAGTTATGACCAACCTAGATAGCATATTCAAAAGCAGAGACATTACTTTGCCAACAAAGTTCCGTCTAGTCAATGCTATGGTCTTTCCTGTGGTCATGTACGGATGTGAGAGCTGGACTGTGAAGAAGGCTGAGCACCGAAGAATTGATGCTTTTAAACTATGGTGTTGGAGAAGACTCTTGAGAGTCCCTTGGACTGCAATGAGATCCAACCAGTCCATTCTAAAGGAGATTAGTCCTGGGTGTTCATTGGAGGGACTGATGCTAAAGCTGAAACTCCAAACTTTGGCCACCTCATGTGAAGAGCTGACTCATGGGAAAAGACCCTGATGCTGGGAGGGATTGGGAGGAGGAGGAGAAGGGGACGACAGAAGATGAGATGGCTGGATGCCATCACCCACTTGATGGACATGAGTTTGAGTAATCTCCGGGAGTTGGTGATGGACAGGGAAGCCTGGTGTGTTGTAGTCCATGGGTTCTTAAGAGTCAGACACAACTACACAACAAAACTAGAAAGGGAATAAAGAAATACAGACAGGTTTTCAGGAATATATACTGAGTTAAGAAGTACTTGCAGACAGATGACTCAAAAAGCATTTGGAACTCTGGATTTATAGCTGCTCAAGGGGAACTCATCCCTGAGAGGTTGTTAAGGTTGCAGGTGTCAGTGAGTCACACTGGAAGTGTAAACTAGTTCAAGTCTCTTTTCCCTATGACATGCTGTATCCATCTTAAGTTACTCTAAGGTCTCAGTAAAGTACATTCAAAGACTTAAGCAGATGTGAAGTTGCCTCTTGAAGAAAATTTGGCCTCAGCTTCAGGGACCTCCATGACCCATCTCCATTTGCAAGTCAGATTACCTTTCATTCTGGTAAAAACACAACTGAGCATTATCTTCATCTTTCATAATATGTCACCCCTGCCATCTGCTCATCTATAATCCAAAGCATATCATTCTGCCATCAACAGTATACACACACTTAACTTCTCATCACAAAAGTTCACCTGGAATAGTCAAGGCCCTTAGGTTGATAGGCTAACAGCCTGAGGTTTGTTCTCTGTCCACTCCTCTAAGCATTCCATAGGCTACTTTAGTATTAATGGAGCACCACATTAGCTTAGTTCCTCTACCAAGTACCACTTCAGAGTTATTCCCAGACTGCAACAAAGCTCAACATAAGAACTAGACACCTGAATAAAGGCCCAGTGCATTTGCTTTTCTGGAGATACTGCCTTCTGTATTGTTCAAAGCCTTCTATACAAATTTTTTCATGATACATTTTTCCTGCCTTTATTTCCAGTAGGATTTTTATTATAAATACAATAAGTACTTATTGTCTAAAAAGTTTTTTTTTTCCCCCAAGCAATATAAAAGCTCCCATATCCTTCTTTTCTTGCCCACACAATTCTAACTCCCAGAGGTATTCAAGTAGTCAAGATTCTTTCTATTGCAAGTGACAGATCTGTAATTTGATGGAAGTTAAATGCCAGAGAAGAAGTGAAGGCCTCTAGGCATAAGGCAAGGAATCAAAGCAAACACTGCTGAAACCAGAGTGGTACCAAAGGCCTCAGGGAATAAGCCTGGGGTGTGAGCTTCTGGTCTCTACTTCTACATGGACATTAGTTATTCTTAGTTATCTTGGGTGGTGAAGAACAGGGCTTCACATGACTAAGGGAACATACCCTGCATCACTGTCATCCAAAGAGAAAAGAGATGTTTTTTTCTCCCTTAGAAAAATCCCAGAGATATGCTCTTTGGTTTGGGTCAAAGGAGTATCTGCAGTTGGCAGTTCTCAGAAACTCATGACTAAAATAGGAGAGCTGGTCCCTTAAGGAAGAGGGACACTGTTATCAAAGGGGAAAGTATGCTAGGCAGCAAAAGTGTCTGGCAACTTAATATTACCATCAATAATTTCCTGAGTATCTTCCAAACATTTTCTCTTGCACTCATCTCACACACTAGTAAAGTAATGCTCAAAATTCTCCAAGCCAGGCTTCAGCAATATGTGAACCATGAACTTCCTGATGTTCAAGCTGGTTTTAGAAAAGGCAGAGGAACCAGAGACCAAATTGCCAACATCCGCTGGATCATGGAAAAAGCAAGAGAGTTCCAGAAAAACATCTATTTCTGCTTTATTGACTATGCCAAAGCCTTTGACTGTGTGGATCCCATTCAACTGTGGAAAATTCTGAAAGAGATGGGAATACCAGACCACCTGATCTGCCTCTTGAGAAATCTGTATGCAGGTCAGGAAGCAACAGTTAGAACTGGACATGGAACAACAGACTGGTTCCAAATAGGAATAGGAGTACGTCAAGGCTGTATATTGTCACCCTGTTTATGTAACTTATGCAGAGTACATCATGAGAAATGCTGGACTGGAAGAAACACAAGCTAGAATCAAGATTGCCAGGAGAAATATCAATAACCTCAGATATGCAGATGACACCACCCTTATGGCAGAAAGTGAAGAGGAACTCAAAAGCCTCTTGATGAAAGTGAAAGTGGAGAGTGAAAAAGTTGGCTTAAAGCTCAACATTCAGAAAACGAAGATCATGGCATCTGGTCCCATCACTTCATGGGAAATAGATGGGGAAACAGTGGAAACAGTGTCAGACTTTATTTTTCTGGGCTCCAAAATCACTGCAGATGGTGACTGCAGCCATGAAATTAAAAGATGCTTACTCCTTGGAAGGAAAGTTATGACCAACCTAGATAGCATATTCAAAAGCAGAAACATTACTTTGCCAACAAAGATGTGCCTAGTCAAGGCTATGGTCTTTCCTGTGGTCATGTATGGATGTGAGAGCTGGACTGTGAAGAAGGCTGAGCGCCGAAGAATTGATGCTTTTGAACTGTGATGTTGGAGAACACTCTTGAGAGTCCCTTGGACTGCAAGGAGATCCAACCAGTCCATTCTGAAGGAGATCAGCCCTGGGATTTCTTTGGAAGGAATGATGCTAAAGCTGAAACTCCAGTATTTTGGCCACCTCATGCGAAGAGTTGACTCATTGGAAAAGACTCTGATGCTGGGAGGGATTGGGGGCAGGAGGAGAAGGGGACGACAGGGGATGATATGGCTGGATGGCATCACTGACTCGATGGATGTGAGTCTTAGTGACCTCTGGGAGTTGGTGATGGACAGGGAGGCCTGGCGTGCTGCAATTCATGGGGTCGCAGAGTCGGATACGACTGAGCGACTGATCTGATCTGATCTGAAAAATACTTTATGTTTTACACAAATAAAGCATTATGAAAAGTTCCTTTTAGGAGTTTAACAAGCAAAAAAATGTCCTTTCACTAAGTATACTTAGATGTTGTACTTTCTCTTGATCAGATAATGATCATTTTCTAATCCACCATTTTTTTCTTGGATATAAAGAAGCTCAGAGCTAAATTTAATGTTCAGTTACCATAACTATACTAAATCTCACGGTTAGAGTATTTACCTCCTTTTTCATGCTTTTAAATTTCTAATTCCTAGCTCATCTAGCTTTATTGTATAAATGTTTTTTATTGTAAACCATCTAAAATTCTTCCTCAAAGAAGACAAGATTTCTACAAGTTCTTCTAATACTTATTTTTCAACTTTTATTATTTTTCATGATGAATGTATATTATACACAATTTAGAAAATAAGTGGGAAAGTAGGAGAAAAAAGAATAATCCATGTTGCCACCTCTCAATATTAATATTTGAGTGTACCACTTAATTTCAAGACTGGGAGAAACAACCAAGACATATAACCAGCTCAACTGAATAGACTCCTTGCTAATCAAAAAAAGATCTCTGGAGCTTTTGACTTATGGGGAGATTCAAGGAAAGGAAAACGCTGAACAGGAAAAAAGATCTCTGAAATTTAGACAGTGGTTGTCTGGAATCTATTCTCATAAAATTAGTACTAATATAGAGTCTATTAATCCATCCTCCCAAATGTAGTCAATCAGCACCTAAATTAAGATAGAATTGGAAAACAAAATGTTGCCTTTTTTGTTGCTGCTGCTGCTGCTGTGTTGCTTCAGTCGCGTCCAACTCTGTGCGACCCCATAGACGGCAGCCCACCAGGCTCCGCCATCCCTCGGATTTTCCAGGCAAGAGTATTGAAGTGGGTTGCCATTTCCTTCTAGCTTCTGCAATTGTATCCAGCCACAAAAATAAGTGGGAAAATTATTGCAACTAAAACAAAAGGTCTTATTTTTCTAGGTTTCATAGCCAAAATAGTGTTTTTAAACACATTTAATAACTGTATTAGAAACCTTCAGAGTCCCAATTATGTCAAGTTGTTACGGTGACAGTAACAAAAGACCAGTCCTAGAAAAACTTTGAGAATCACGTGCATACCTGTCGCCCCTTAAACTCTGACTCTAAAAGAAAATTAAGTCGTCATACCAAGTGTTTTTAAATCTGTATCAGCCAGCTTGGGCTGCCATAACAAAATGCCATGGACTAAATGCCTTACGCTTATTTTGTCACGGTTCTAGAGATGGGAAATCTGATATTAGGATGCCAACATGGTTACCTCCTAGTGAGGCCTATTTTCCTGACATAGGTGGCTGCTTTCTCCCTGTGTGATCACGTGGCCTTTCCTCAGTACATGCACACAAACAGAGAAAGCTCTGGTCTATCGTCTTAAAGAACACTAATCCTATTGGATCAGGGTCCTACCATCATGACCTCACTTAACCTTAATCACTTCCACAAAACCTTGTCTCCAAATAAGAGTCACATTCAGGGTTAGGGCTTCAAGATATCAATTTGGGTGGGGGAGAAATAATCCAGTCCACGGCAGCCCCTTTGCTCTGATAATCACAACTTGCATGTGTCCTCACACATGCCCAGTTGTGTCTGACTCTTTGTGGCCCCATAGACTGTAGTCTGCCAGGCCCTTCTGTCCATGGGATTTTCCAGGCAAGAACACTGGAGAGAGTTGCCATTTACTATTCGGGGGTCTTCCAGAACTAGGGATCGAACCTGCGTCTCTTCTGTCTCCTGCATTGGCAGGTGGATTCTTTACCACTGTGCCACCCGGGAAGTCATATCTCTGGCAATAATTTAATTTAGCTCTTCATATATTGAAAAATCAGCATTTAGAGAGGGGTGAGTTCTTTACCTCTTTTCAGAATAACAGTTCACCCACCAATAACTTCACACAATAAAAAAAGATGTTTCTTAAAAATTAAATATGATATATAGTTGTGAACATTCAGAAAACGAAGATCATGGCATCTGGTCCCATCACTACATGGGAAATAGATGGGGAAACAGTGGAAACAGTGTCAGACTTTGTTTTTCTGGGCTCCAAAATCACTGCAGATGGTGACTGCAGCCATGAAATTAAAAGACGCTTACTCCTTGGAAGGCAAGTTATGACCAACCTAGATAGCATATTCAAAAGCAGAGACATTACTTTGCCAACAAAGGTTCGCCTAGTCAAGGCTATGGTCTTTCCTGTGGTCATGTATGGATGTGAGAGCTGGACTGTGAAGAAGGCTGAGCGCCAAAGAATTGATGCTTTTGAACTGTGGTGTTGGAGAAGACTCTTGAGAGTCCCTTGGACTGTAAGAAGATCCAACCAGTCCATTCTGAAGGAGATCAATCCTGGGATTTCTTTGGAAGGAATGATGCTAAAGCTGAAACTCCAGTATTTTGGCCACCTCATGCGGAGAGTTGACTCATTGGAGAAGACTCTGATGCTGGGAGGGATTGAGGGCAGGAGGAGGAGGGGACGACAGAGGATGAGATGGCTGGATGGCATCACTGACTTGATGGGTGTGAGTCTGGGTGACCTCCAGGAGCTGGTGATGGACAGGGAGGCCTGGCGTGCTGCGGTTCATGGGGTCGCGAAGAGTCGGACACGACTGAGCGACTGATCTGATCTGATCTGATAGTTGTGAAAAGATACATGTATATATACGTGTATGTAGATGTGTTGGTGGGTAGAGAGAGACAGAGTCAAAGTTCTCTATTTCTGCATCATCTGAAACTTTTATCCATCATCCTAAGATGTGGGTCCTAAAATATCCAGTATAATATAACATAGCTAGGTTACTAGGTAGATAGGCACTTTTCACTTTCTTCATGCACTGGAGAAGGAAATGGCAACCCACTCCAGTGTTCTTGCCTGGAGAATCCCAGGGACGGGGGGAGCCTGGTGGGCTGCTGTCTATGGGGTTGCATAGAGTTGGACACGACTGAAGCGACTTAGCAGCAGCAGCAGGCAGTTATGGAAAAATCACTAGGAACTAGAACTCAGTGACCAAAGTAGGTACACATAAAAATAACTGGATTCAGAACAGACAGTGCAAGCTGAAATTACAGTACTTTGTTTTGTCCTATATTTTACGTAAAGTGTGCTATGTTTAAATAGAACCAGGGACTTGCCTGGTGGGCCATTGGTTAAGACTCCACGCTCCCACTGTAGGGGGTATGGGTTCGATCCCTGGTCAGGGAACTAAAATCCCACATGCAGTGCAGCATGGCCAAAAAACTTATAAATAACAAAAAGACTATGTTGGGTCAAATTTTAAATAGTCCTATTTTCTGTATGTCTGAGTAGCATGTTTGTCTTTGAATTCTTTCATCCAAAGTAAAAAATTAAACAAACAAACAAAAAAAACATAAATCAAACATTTCAGCCCTTTCCTGGTCCTCCTACCATGGCCTGACTCTATTCAGAAAGTGTATATTTTTCCCCATGACATCTGAAGTACAATATAGAAATTCATCCCTTTAGTGAACTGGGCCTTTTCCCAAGATTTTTATTTTGCATTTAACAAAATAACAGCAAATTTCAGGTATTAGAAGGATCGAAACAACCTCTTCTATTCTGTTGTCCTTAGAACACCATCTTTTATTCATAGCTTCTCTTGTGGTGCTAGGAGGCAGATTCTGTTGCTATAGCAACGCCCTGCATATCCTTGGGGATAGCTTACAGTTTTACTTTTTTTTTGAACAACAAAGAGCCATTGATACTACATGTTGCCAAAGGTTACAAAAGTTGAATTCTAAAATGAAAATATTTCTTCTATAGAAGTGGTACACCATATGCGTCCCACAAATTCAAAGAGATATGTAAGGATATGACCTTTGTGTGAACACTGATGAATCTAGTATAATACTGTTTGGCTTCAATGGATTATTCACAGCAGAAGTAGTTGAAGTGTATGCCTTGTTTTCCAAGACTACTGTGGGGGATAAGGGGTTTACTCCCAGTATCTGTTAAGATCCAGGAGCAGGAAAGGAAAAAAAAAAAAAAAAAAATCAAAGGTACCATCACCTACATTTTGTTATTTTGTAATCACTTTCCCTTGCCCACCCCCACTAAAATGAACTGCTATATCAAAATCCAATTACACTTTGACAGTAAATAGATCCTTAAAGAGTGGTTGTGACTGAATCCTTGTTCCTCGGGATAGATATTAAATATATGAGAGTCTCAAGAGCTCTAAAATCTGTATTCCTAGCTTCATTTTAACTTGATTCTCTTCATCTGTGAAAAAATAATATTCCTTAGCTAGCTGTTTTTTTAAAAAACTAGGAAAAAATATTTCTTTTCAAGTATCTTTTCAGGATAAGTTATCTCATCCCCCTAGAAGTCTGAAGGGATGCTCTGAGAACCACTGATGAGAAGTTAGAGGCGCCAAGGAATCACTTCCTGGGGAAACAGCTACAAGAGCTTATAAAGGGTCTGCAGGTAGGAATCTGGATTTTTCTTCTTAACAAGAAAGACAGCTACAGACTGAAAAAATGTAGATAAGATGCATTTTAGGAGGAGAAAATATGGTAGGGGTGGAGAAGGAAGAGGAGGAGGGAAGGAGTGGGGAGAAGAAAGCTCAGTTTTACAGAACACCATCTGTTATAATTGAATTGTCTCCCACCCCAAGTCCATATGCTGAAGCCCTAAGTCCCAATGCGACTGTATTTAAAGACGGCGCTTATAGGAAGGTAATTCAGGTTAAATGAGGTCACAAGGGTAGAGCTTTAATCCTACAGGACTAGTGTTCTGTAGGAAGAGGAGAGGAGGACACACCAAAGGGTTCTCTCCCTTCCCAAGTCCCTCGGGAGAGGCCAGTGAGGACACGTTGAGAAGACAGCTGCCTATGAGACAGAAGAGAGGATTCACCAGAAACCAACCCTGACGACACTTTGGTCTTGGACTTCTAGCTTCCAGAACCCTGAGAAAATACATTTCCGTTGTTTAAGCCACCCAAGTGGTGGTAGTTTGTTGTGGCAGCCTGAGGCAACTAATATGCCAACTAATGAATGTCAAGAAAATGATAGAAATAGAAAATCTCTATTTTCAACCCACAGTGTAAAAATCATAACAGATGCTAAAACCAAAGGGTAAAAAACTATTGGTTTTAAAATATCACCACACAGGTTAACTGTACATCAGGGACTTTAGGCATGATACCAACTTAACCAAATGACCAAACTTAGCATCACCAATAGTGGGACAATCTGATATGAACCTCTTGATGGATCCAGTAAGAATCATAGACCAGCTATCCAGTATCCTTGCCATGAATATTCAATCTGTATCTAATAATGAGAAAATAATCAAATAAATTCCAGAAAGGGATTTATACAGCATTTAGTGTCCTATTCATTCAACTTTCCTGTGGTTTGGAATTTCTCAAAATACACAGTTTAAAAACAAGAAATGTAAATGTATAAAAGGTTAAACATTTGATGGCACACAGCTCACCCTAACTGCTACTGACCAGGCACCTACCAAGACCAAACTGTACAACTTAATGGTTAGAGAGCCTGGATGCTAGTCCCCATAGACCTACCTTCCAAGCCTGTTGCTCAGACCTTCCACAAGTAACAGTATCGCCAAGCCTCAGTTTTCTGCGGTAAAATGAGAACACCACCTAAGTGAGGCAGATAAACTATCTGGCACACAGGAGACAGTGATTATTATTACCCAGAAGGATGAGGGTAGGAACTGGAGGCTATTTAATCACCATTACATACTGCATACTCTGTGGTAACCTCTCTCACTTCCCAATCAGTTACTAATAACAAGTGACCGCACTGCATTACTAATAACCATTTTTGTGGCAGGAGTGTTTTGAACCACATTAAAAGGCAAGGTCCAAGTCTTAACTCTAACGTCTCCATCTCCCAAAGGACCTTGTACCACGTTATATGGTAATTTCTGATCTACAGGCAGTGCTAGACCAGTGCTTCTCAACCCTGGCTATACATTGGCATCACTCAGGAAGCTTTTCAGAAAAATCTGATGCCTGGACGCTACCTCCAAATATTTTTATTTAGTTATTAGTCTGGGGTACAGACAACATATTAAAGAGAGACATTACTTTGCCAACAAAGGTCCATCTAGTCAAGGCTATGGTTTTTCCAGTAGTCATGCATGGATGTGAGAGTTGGTCTATAAAGAAAGCTGAACACCAAAGAACTGATGTTTCTGAACTGTGGTGTTGGAGAAGACTCTTGAGAGTCCTTTGGACTGCAAGGAGATCCAATCAGTCCATCCTAAAGGATATCAGTCCTGAGTGTTCATTGGAAGGATTGATGTTGAAGCTGAAACTCCAATACTTTGGTCACCTGATGCGAAGAACTGACTCACTTGAAAAGACCCTAATGCTGGGAAAGATTAAGGGCAGGAGGAGAAGGGGACGACAAAGGATGAGATGGTTGGATGGCATCACCAACTCAATGAACATCAGTTTGAGTAAACTCTGGGAGTTGGTGATGGACAGGGAGGCCTGGTGTGCTGTGATTCATGGGGTCACAAAGAGTTGGACACGACTGAGCAACTGAACTAAACTGAGTCTGGGGTAGGACCCTGGCCTCAAGATTTTTTTAATTCCTAGGGTGATTGTAAAAGCTCATGTTTTGTTTGTGTATCTCCTTAGTGAAATGGCACCTGCCATTGCTG
Source organism: Tragelaphus eurycerus (assembly GCA_935064755.1). NCBI lineage: Eukaryota > Metazoa > Chordata > Mammalia > Artiodactyla > Bovidae > Tragelaphus > Tragelaphus eurycerus. Next base: position 13,683,514 of record CAKXYN010000038.1, read on the forward strand.
CCAACTTTCCACCCTCTCTGGAGAAAGCTGGAGTGTAAGGTAAAGCCAGGTCTGCATATTGACGTCATCCTCATACGAGCAATGTTTAGCCTCGTGTCTCTTGAGAGAGAGTAGAAGCCAATTTCAGACAATCTGTCAGACTTTTATGTAGCTTGTATCAGCGAAGAAAAACATCTTTCTCCTCTACCCTTCTAAGTTCTTGACTGGGACCCCTATAACAAAAGACAGATTTAACAGGGACTTCCCTGGTGGCTCAGATGGTAAAGCGTCTGCCTGCAATGCAGGAGATCCAGGTTCAATCCCTGGGTTGGGAAGATCTCCTGGAGAAGGAAATGGCAACCCACTCCAGTGTTCTTGCCTGGAAAATCCCATGGATGGAGGAGCCTGGCAGGCTACAGTCCATGGGGTCGCAGAGTCAGACACGAGTGAGCTACTTCACTTTCCTTGGTGGTCCAGCAGTTAAGACCCTGTACCTTCACATCATGGGGCACAGGTTCAATCCCTAGTGGGAAAACTAAGATCCCACATGTGGCACAGTGTGGCCAAATTTTTTTTTAAATAAATAAGTGCTATAAATCCATATTTTGTGTCCAACTCTTTGCAACCCCATGAATCACAGCACGGCAGGACTCCCTGTCCATCACCAACTCCTGAATCCATATGAGTCATCCACAAAGAAAATGAATATGGTAATGAAGTTTAACTCACACAGAAAAAAATTTTTATTTTAAAGATTATAAAAAGAAAAGCATACAAATTTATTTAGCATACTTTTCACAGGATGTGGGAACCTTCACAAGGAAGACCCAAAGAAATGGTTAAACCAGAGCATTCGTATATTAGGTTTGATGAAGAGCAGAAAGTCATGAAAAAGCATCAGAGGACAAAGGGCATGAAGCAAGTAGATAGGGAAGCTTAGCAATAACTGTTCATTCAGAATCCTCTCTGGCCCCTAGATTTTAAAAGATAAGGATGCTCCTTTCCTCCAGATATAATGAAGGCATCCCTAATATGAAATTTTTTATCTACTTCAGGGGAAGGTCAGGAGGTCCTTCTTGCACATGCTGGTTTCTCAAATACCTTCAGTTTAAAATACTCAATATGACAAAATACCATATTTGGGGTCCTGAACCCCATCTGTTAACCTAAAATGTGACACAGTTATGCTTTACTTTATCAAAATTTATAATTACACCTAATGTGGCTCTTTTTTCAGTTGATGAAAACTGTAAAGGTGACTTTTGCTAAACCAGAAGTTTGGGTGAGGTTTCACAGCAGAATAATCATCTAAACAGTAGAAATGTAACTGTAATATTGCAATATTTGATAATTTGGACTTCTACAATTCAGAAAACATTTTCATATGTTTCCTAGAGAAACTGAATCAGAAAGCAGACCATTTGAACTCTAAAAGAAATGGAAAAGCGTGGGCTCAGAAATCAGAATCAGTGAGCATCAGAATATGAGAATAAGAACATGTTAGCACATACATCTAGCCAGTGGCCAATGCTGAAGAAGAAATTCAAATAAAAAGTACCCAGACATTGGTTGGAATGCTGAGTATGCCCCTTCCCACAATCCTCCAGCCACAATGGCCCCTCTGGCTATAGATCTTAGCTGCAACCCTAGTAATATGACTTATCCAAGTACCATTTCCCTGCCCTTGGCTGTGCCCTTACAGACCTTGAACTGCTGGAAAAGCACCATGTGTCATCAATAAAGCATAAAGGGAAAGACATTCACAAAGCATAGTATAATTAATTACTAATGATGGTCTTGTTTCTTCAAAGGAACCAGGTTGAGACCACTTCCAAAAACTATTCAATTTCCCACTTAACAGCCAGGTAATCATGGGCAAGTCACTTAACCTCTCAAAGTTCAAGTTTCCTTGTCTGTCAAACAGCGATGATAAAGTGCTTATTATATAGGATTGTTATGAGGATTCAATAACAGAATGTATGTCAAATGCTTAACTCAGTTCTTCATACACAGTATCATTGGCTAAATGGAAATTATTATTATATTATTAATATAATAAACCCAAACCCAGCAGTTTCTTTCATGGAAAAGTAAAGATATGGAAACCCAAACAAACCCTTATACCCATTAATTGATGTATGAGAAAGCTTTAAAATTTCCAGACAGTAATCAGCTGATTCATCTCAACTTTGCTTTAACAGTATCTTCAAACAAAATTTAGATATCTAAAGCCATTGTCCTTTAAAACCCAAAGACTTTATTGCTTGTAGAAAAGATAGCTTAAGATTTTACAAATGAATTCCATTCTTTTTACCAAAAGACATGCCCTCCAAAAATAACAGAGGTGACATGATAGTGGGATCACATCCACTCATTGCCAAGACATTTCTAGCTAATAATAAGGCATTTGAGATCTAAAATTTTTAACTGAAAAGAAAAACTAATCAAACTCATCAAGAAGACCTAAAGAGCCTCTTGATGAAAGTGAGAGAGGAGAGTGAAAAAGCTGGCTTAAAACTCAACATTCAGAAAACGAAGATCATGGCATCCGGTCCCATCACTTCACAGCAAATAGATGGGGAAACAATGTAAACAGTGAGAGACTTTATTTTTCTGGGCTCTAAAATCACTGCAGATGGTGACTGCAGCCATGAAATTAAAATTTGCTTGCTGCTTGGTAGAAAAGCTATGACCAACCTAGATAGCATAATGGAAAGCAGAGACTACTTTGCCGACAAAGGTTTTCCAGCAGTCATGTATGAGTGTGAGAGTTAGACTATAAAGAAAGTTGAGCACTGAAGAATTGATGCTTTTGAACTGTGGTGTTGGAGAAGACTCTTGACAGTCCCTTGGACTCCAAGGAGATCCAACCAGTTTATCCTAAAGGAAACCAACTCGGAATATTCCCTGGAAAGGACTGATGCTGAAGCTGAAGCCCCAATACTTTGGCTACCTGATGCAAAGAACTGAATCCTTGGAAAAGACCCTGATAGTGGGAAAGATTGAAGGCAGGAGGAAAAGGGGACGACAGAGGATGAGATGGCTGGATGGCATCACTGACTCAACAGACAGGAGTTTGAGCAAGCTCCAGGAGTTGGTGATGGACAGGAAAGCCTGGCATGCTGCAGTCCGTGGGATTGCAAAGAGTCTGACATGACTTAGCGACTGAACTGTACAGAACTGAAAAGGATGCAAATGAGAGGAAAACTGCTGGGTAAGACAACATGGAACAACAATGCACTAAAAAGTTGGAAACTGGAGGAGAAAAGGCAATATGACAGGCTGGATTGGAACAGAAGAGAAATCTTAGTGATTACCTAGTGTAGGGAAAGAAAAAACTTTTCCTCTATCCTCTCAGATTCCGAACATGGGGGCCTGTGAATCAAACAGAAAAAAAAAGGAACAGGAGAAAAGGCATACAAACTTTATAGATGTTAGTATTTTACAGACATGAGGGCTTCACAGAAAAAGTTAAAATGGAAAGAAACAAACAGGGGAGGGGAATGCTTCTCAACCATTTTAACAAAGAATAAAACTGTGGAGTGACTAGACACAGAAAAGGAAGCAAGAGCTCCCAGGAGCGGTGAGTTGTGGGAAGCTGGCTGTTTAACATGGTTTATTGTAAAGACCCACCCAGAGCTGTCTCCAGGTTCTTGCTGGCCTAAGACAGGGGACGCCTCTACAAATTTATGTCATGTTTACAAAGGGAGATTTATGCCTTTTTTTTTTTTTTTTTTCAGGCCAGAGGGACTATGGTAGAGGACATTTCCTGTGACTTCCTCAACTGCCACAAAATAATCTTTATGCCAAAGTGGCATATTTGGGGATGGCATATTCTGGACCTCTTCTCTAGAAAGCAACGGAAGACCCAGATGGAAGCGTTTCCAGAGGCAAGTTGCTCTGAATCACAGAGATCGACAAGATTGTTTACCACATGTCTTGAAGTGGCTTAAAGGAGAAATAAATGGCAACCTACTCCAGTACTGTTGCTTGGAAAATCCCATGGACAGAGGAGGCTGACGGACTACAGGGCTGCACAGAGTCAGACATAACTGAACACGCATGAACAGGTAGACAGAGAAGAAACGGAAGTAACCTAGACAGGGTGTATACCTGAAGGAAGCTAAAGATTTCTTAATACAAAGGTGGAAGGAAAGGGAATTGATTTTAGAAATTCTTAAAAAAGGGGGGGCAAGGCAAAACTGTTACAAAGGTTTTTGGAAGAAAAGTGGAATTCTGAAATTGTTCTTGTTATCTTTTACTAGCGCTTTTTGAAAGTTTAGGAAACATATAACAAAAGTATCACAACCAAGACAGACATATAGATAGCATGTAAATCAATTTTACATTTAGTTAACTCAATAAGAGGTAAAGTGAAGATGCTCATTTATGTCCAACTCTTTGTGACCCCATGCTCCTCCATCCATGGGATTTTCCAGGCAAGAGTACTGGAGCGGATTGCCATTTCCTTCTCTAGAGGATCTTCCAGACCCAAGGATCGAACCCAGGTCTCCTGCATTGTAGGCAGATGCTTTACCATCTGAGCCACCAGGGAAATCCCAATATGAGGTAAGATCAGATCAGATCAGTCGCTCAGTCGTGTCTGACTCTTTGTGACCCCATGAATTGCAGCACGCCAGGCTTCCCTGTCCATCACCAACTCCCGGAGGTCACTGAGACTCACATCCATCGAGTCAGTGATGCCATCCAGCCATCTCATCCTCTGTCGTCCCCTTCTCCTCTTGCCCTCAATCCCTCCCAGCATCAGAGTCTTCTCCAATGAATCAACTCTTCGCATGAGGTAGACAAAGTACTGGAATTTCAGCTTCAGCATCATTCCTTCCAAAGAAATCCCGGGGCTGATCTCCTTCAGAATGGACTGGTTGGATCTCCTTGCATCCAAGGGACTCTCAAGAGTCTTCTCCAACACCACAGTTCAAAAGCATCAATTCTTTGGCTCTCAGCCTTCTTCACAGTCCAGCTCTCACATCCATACAGGACCACAGGAAAGACCATAGCCTTGACTAGGTGAACCTTTGTTGGCAAAGTAATGTCTCTGCTTTTGAATATGTGATCTAGGTTGGTCATAACTTTCCTTCCAAGGAGTGTCTTTTAATTTCATGGCTGCAATCACCATCTGCAGTGATTTTGGAGCCCAGAAAAATAAAGTCTGACAGTTTCCAAGTTTCCCCATCTATTTCCCATGAAGTGATGGGACCAGATGCCATGATCTTCGTTTTCTGAATGTTGAGCTTTAAGCCAACCTTTTCACTCTCCTCTTTCATCAAGAGGCTTTTTAGTTCCTCTTCACTTTCTGCCATAAGGGTGGTGTCATCTGCATATCTGAGGTTATTGATATTTCTCCTGGCAATCTTGATTCCAACTTGTGTTTCTTCCAGTCCAGCGTCTCTCATGATGTATTCTGCATATAAGTTAAATAAACAGGGTGTCAATATACAGCCTTGACGTACTCCTTTTCCTATTTGGAACCAGTCTGTTGGTCCACGTCCAGTTCTAACTGTTGCTTCCTGACCTGCATACAAATTTCTCAAGAGGCAGATCAGGTGGTCTGGTATTCCCATCTCTTTCAGAATTTTCCACAGTTGATTGTGATGCACACAGTCAAAGGCTTTGGCATAGTCAATAAAGCAGAAATAGATGTTTTTCTGGAACTCTCTTGCTTTTTCCATGATCCAGTAGATGTTGGCAATTTGATCTCTGGTTCCTCTGCCTTTTCTAAAACCAGCTTGAACATCAGGAAGTTCACGGTTCACATATTGCTGAAGCCTGGCTTGGAGAATTTTGGGCATTATTTTACTAGCGTGTGAGGTGAGTGCAACTGTGTGGTAGTTTGAGCATTCTTTGGCATTGCCTTTCTTTGGGATTGGGATGAAAACTGACCTTTTCCAGGCCTGTGGCCACTGCTGAGTTTTCCAAATTTGCTGGCATATTGAGTGCAGCACTTTGACAGCATCATCTTTCAGGACTTGGAATAGCTCCACTGGAATTCCATCACCTCCACTAGCTTTGTTCGTAGTGATGCTTTCTAAGGCCCACTTGACTTCACATTCCAGGATGTCTGGCTCTAGGTCAGTGATCACACCATTGTAATTATCTGGGTCTTGAAGCTCTTTTTTGTACGGTTCTTCTGTGTATTCTTGCCACCTCTTCTTAATATCTTCTGCTTCTGGTAGGTCCATACCATTTCTGTCCTTTATCGAGCCCATCTTTGCATGAAATGTTCCTTTGGTATCTCTGATTTTCTTGAAGAGATCCCTAGTCTTTCCCATTCTCTTGTTTTCCTCTATTTCTTTGCATTGATCGCTGAAGAAGGCTTTCTTATCTCTTCTTGCTATTCTTTGGAACTCTGCATTTAGATGCTTATATCTTTCTTTTCTCCTTTGCTTTTCGCTTCTCTTCTTTTCACAGCTATTTGTAAGGCCTCCCCAGACAGCCATTTTGCTTTTTTTGCATTTCTTTTCCATGGGGATGGTCTTGATCCCTGTCTCCTGTACAATGTCACGAACCTCCGTCCATAGTTCATCAGGCACCTATCTATCAGATCTAGGCCCTTAAATCTATTTCTCACTTCCACTGTATAATCATAAGGGATTTGATTTAGGTCATACCTGAATGGTCTAGTGGTTTTCCTTACTTTCTTCAATTTCAGTCTGAATTTGGCAATAAGGAGTTCATGGTCTGAGCCACAGTCAGCTCCTGGTCTTGTTTTTGCTGACTGTACAGAGCTTCTCCATCTTTGGCTGCAAAGAATATAATCGATCTGATTTCGTTGTTGACCATCTGGTGATGTCCATGTATAGAGTCTTCTCTTGTGTTGTTGGAAGAGACTAGTTATGACTAGTGCATTTTCTTGGCAAAACTCTATTAGTCTTTGCCCTGCTTCATTCTGTATTCCAAGGCCAAATTTGCCTGTTACTCCAGGTGTTTCTTGACTTCCTACTTTTACATTCCAGTCCCCTATAATGAAAAGGACATCTTTTTTGGGTGTTAGTTGTAAAAGGTCTTGTAGGTCTTCACAGAACCGTTCAACTTCAGCTTCTTCAGCACTACTCATTGGGGCATAGACTTGGATTACTGTGATATTGAATGATTTGCCTTGGAAACGAACAGAGATTATTCTGTCATTTTTGAGATTGCATCCAAGTACTGCATTTCGGACTCTTTTGTTGACCATGATGGCCACTCCATTTCTTCTGAGGGATTCCTGCCCACAATAGTAGATATAATGGTCCTCTGAGTTAAATTCACCCATTCCAGGCCATTTTAGTTTGCTGATTCCTAGAATGTCAACATTCACTCTGGCCATCTCCTGTTTGCCCACTTTCAATTTGCCTTGATTCATGGACCTGACATTCCAGGTTCCTATGCAATATTGCTCTTTACAGCATCGGATCTTGCTTCTATCACCAGACACATCCACAGCTGGGTTTTCTTATTGCTTTGGCTCCATCCCTTCATTCTTTCTGGAGTTATTTCTCCACTGATCTCCAGTAGCATATTGGGCCCCTACTGACCTGGGGACTTTCTCTTTCAGTATCCTATCATTTTGTCTTTTCATAAACAGCTTCTAAATGTAAGGATTCTAGCCTTTAACACAGAAAGATCTATTACTGTTATAATGAAACAATTTAAGTCCAGATACTAAGTGGGTCTCTGGCAAACTACTAAACCTCTGGAGGCCTCAATCATACTATGGCTACAAAAGGCTAAATGGACCCAGAAGCCCCCACCCTCATAAAATTCTGTTTCAGTATAAATGGATATGACTCAAGGTATATAAATGTATATGACTCAATAGATATGATCTCAAGGTATGATTCTTCCTTTTCCTTCAGTTCCACTTTTTTCTTTAACATTTATTTATATATTTTGCTGCACTGGGTCTTAATTGCAGCATATGCGACCTCTGTTGTGGTGATTTTGACTTGCAGGCTTAGCTGCTCCTTCTGTGATCTTAGTTCCCAGACCAGGGATCAAACCGGCATCTCTTACAACGCAAGACAGACTCTTAACCATCAGACCACCAGAGAAGTCATTCAGTCACACTTTTTAAAATAGAATACTTCCCGCATAAAAATTTTTAAAACACACACACACACGTTCTTCTCAGCTCCTTTTATGGAACAAGATTACAGGTATTACTAGGTTCCCCAAATCTCACAAAACCAAAATTCTGAATATTTTAAAACACACTGCTATCTCAAAAAGTTGTAAAAATTCTAATCATTTTAATAAAGCTGGTTTGAAATAAAGTATTCATGTAGTTATTAAAATACCATCTTGAAAAAATTACAGAACACTTTTCAGATTTCACATGCATCTGAGTATTAGTTCTTTAGACATTTACATTGATGACATCTAAATATGGGATGAATGTCTCTCCCATAGAATTGAGAAGCACCAGTGTAGGGTTAATCAGTATTAAGTAAGCTATTATTATAATTAATCATGTAGATAGATCACAAATGACTCCTTAAGCTTTTTCAGTTATTCTTTTGTGTTTTTGCAAAATTTCAAAATGATGTATTTTTTATCCTATATCTTAAGAGTAAAAATGAAATCTACTAAAATTATAATACTAAACATGCAGAAATTCTGGTTCCCAAAGCACACTTTCTTTGTGCTTTCTTTGGTCCCTTTAGACCCTGAAAATAATTCAGAGTACCAGAGACATTGGAAATGCTGCCCATGATCACCTTTCACTTTTAAGCATGCTTTTTCCAGTCAATTTTGCAACCCTTTCTTCTCATTCTAGTTATCGGCGGCCTTTTCTAAGTACTGCCAAATAGGAAATTACCACAAAGACAAGTGGAAGGAAAAAACATTTTTAAAATAACTTCACACACCGCCTGCAATTCTGGTAAATGCCTTCCTCTCAGAGTGTGAGGGCATTTTTGAGATTTCTGTCAAATAGCTCTAGGAGAGCAACCCCACAGGGATCCGTGTTCCCTTTTCAGCTCAGTAATCAAAAACTTTGACTGGTCCGTGTCTGCTTTTGTCCACTTCTGACCTACATGTTCCTGTGAGGGATATCTTTGTCTCACTTTTCTTTGGTCACTGAGTTCATGTACCTCAATAGGCTAAGTCTCACAGTCCATTAACGAGAATTCTCAGCTCAGCCCCAGGCCACCCAGAAACTCTGGTTGCATGTTCTCGCTGAATGGCTTCACTGGTGGCCCATTCAAATGTGCTAATGTCGGAAAAAAGGGTTGAATGGGGCACCAATGTACACCATTGCCCAGGCAAAGTGACTGGTCTTCTAATAAAGCCTCTCCCCGGGGTGATGTTAAGCAGAGTTATCAATGGTGTCGAGGCTGAGCCAGGAGTAATGCTCCAATCATGCCGTCAACAGGTGGCACAGATTCAGCCACTTCAATATGAAATCACAGTGCAAAGTTCACTGGCAATTCAATCCTCTCTCCAGCTTCCAACCTCCAGATGAAAGTATAGTTGGGTCTCCTTCCCTTTCTGGTTCCTGGCCAAGCTTGCAGAAGACATTCTGGGTGGGAGAGGAAGTGGGTACCACTTGTTTCCAATTGTTCTGAGGTTTACACCCTTGTCTGAGAAGCTTTCTTAAAGCCCTTTTCTCATAGAAGCAGATAAAGCATTGCCTCAAGTAACACCCCCAAAGCACTAAAAGGGCATTTTAGTTCAGCACAGGAATATTTTGATTATGCAAAACAGATGTTACATTATGGCCCTGGGTGCTAATTCTCATAAGAAAACATCTTGAATTGCAGCTAATTTTTGAAGGTATGATAACCAAACCAAGTCTGCAGCACCTCTTTCCCTAGTCAGGGCAAATGAAAGATAAAAGAAAAAAAGTTGAAGTAGCTCCTAATTTTTCCTTCTAAGCAGGTATGTCTGAGAAGAAACATAAAAGGAACCAACCATTTAAGATGTTCATAACTTTTTTTTTTTTCCAAATTCACTTGACGACCCGTGGATTTTCAAATTACTCACAAACACACAGCATTCCCACTCACCAGAATAGTCCAAAATTAAGTCCCACTATCACTCAAACTTGACACCAAGATGAACCATGGTACTGAAACAGTGACCCATAGAGTTAACAGAAGTTGATAACAGAAATTCTTAAGCTTGTCATACAGAACAGAGAAGGAAATAGCTTGTTAAAATCCTTTCTTCATTGATTAACCTCAGTTTACTTAGCTTCCCACCCCCACCCCCCGACCCCCGCGTCCTTTTTCTCTTGAATTGCATACCTTCCCAGCTTCATACCGTTCACTTGGTTTACAGGAACCTGTAGTCAGCTCCTGTCCAATGCAGGCCGGCTGGGGCAGGTTGAGACCAAGGACCCTAAAACTGAGCCTGCGCGGACGTCTTAACCCTCACCTGGTGACGTCAGAGGACTTGAAAACTCCATTCTCCAATCACGGCTCAGCGCCTCCATTTTGATATGCAGAAACATCTAACCTAGATACACCTGTATAGAACACCAATTACCTCACCTTTCCCCCTGCCTCCAATCAACTTCCCCTCTTCCCCTAAGACCACCCTGTTTGGTCCATAAATATCCCCACCCCCACATCTTCAGGGAGGCAGCTCAGAGACTTGGTTTCCAGTCTCCTCGCTTGATTGCCTTGTGAATATACTTTATCAGCTGTAAACCTCATTTTTAATTTAGGACAGGTGGGCCAAATGAATCTAATTTAGTAACACCATGGGCCAAATGTACCTAATAGTGGTAACACTGCTGCCTCCCAGATTCTTAATCCTTAAACTCTCGTGACTGAGCCCTCTCCTGAGTCAGGTCATAATCAGAGCAACGTCAGCCTTGCAGGAAGGCTCAACATTCTGCTTGGCCCCTCACCACAAGTCAAACATATGGAAACTGCTTCAGTTCTTTCAAACCATTTTTTCACTCTTAAAAAATGAATAGAGAATCTTACCATCACATCTTCCCCAGTGTGGAACTCATTAATTCGTCCCTAATTTCTTATAATGGACATAGATTATTTTTATACTTGGAAAAAGTTATTTTTTAAATAGTAAAGTCCCTTAGTCTTCAATCTTCTATTCCTCAGAATTGGAATTTTTGCCCCCAGTTCCCTAAGAAAATACTTGCATGACATGTTAGTAAGAGAAGCAACTGCCTCAGTTTTAGAAATGAAATACAAGTCCACTGAGAAAAAAATTTCCTGCCTTCTCTCTTCATAATTTCCCTCCCTCTTTATCACAGTTAACACGAAGCTATTTAAGGTGTAAACTTAAATATTTTTTTTTAAATATCTATGGCTTCTTTTCAGAATAGGTGTTTCTAGAGTCCATCGGAGAAGGCAATGGCACCCCACTCCAGTACTCTTGCCTAGAAAATCCCATGGACAGAGGAGCCTGGTGGGCTGCAGTCCGTGGGGTCGCAAAGAGTCGGACACGACTGAGCGACTTCACTTTCACTTTTCACTTTCATGCATTGGAGAAGGAAATGGCAACTCACTCCAGTGTTCTTGCCTGGAGAATCCCAGGGATGGGGGAGCCTGGTGGGCTGCCGTCTATGGAGTCGCACAGAGTCGGACATGACTGAAGCGACTTAGCAGCAGCAGCAGCAGAGTCTACCTCTAACTGGGTAACATTTGAGGGAACCTACTTAGGTCTTGGTCCAGGACCACAACCATGTTATGGGGTGTGTGTGTGTGGGTGTGGGTGTGTGTGTGTGTCTGAATCACTCAGTCGTGTCTGACTTTGTGTGTGTGTGTGTGTGTGTGTGACTCAGTCGTGTCTGACTTTGTGTGTGTGTGTGTGTGTGTGTGTGTGTGTGTGTGTGTGAATCACTCAGTTGTTTCTGACTCTTTGTGACCCCATGGACTGTAGCCCGCCAGGATCCTCTGTCTGTGGAATTCTCCAGGCAAGAATACTGGAGTGGGTTGCCCTTTCCTTCTCCAGAGGATCTTCCTGACCCAGGAATCGAACCCAGGTCTCCTGCATTGCGGGCAGATTCTTTACCATCTGAGCCACCAGGGAAGCCCCATGTGATACTGTGGCTCTCCTGTTTTGGTTCCTCTGGTATACTGCCAAATAGAGAATGTAATGGTCCCTTTAAAAAATAGCAAGCGTAAGTGAAAATAGGGCTGGGTTCATACCTGGCCCACTGACTGGCATTATTTCTCTCATCTTTACTCCTTATGTAGATCAGCTTAAGAAGTCAGAACTTTTACAGCATTTTTTCAAAGATGCCTCTGAATTTTACTTTCTTCACTGCCTCCAAAGAGGCTTCACAGAATGCCCAGAAGAACCGGCCAATCCCCCAGCTGTCCCTTTGCTTACAATTCCTTCCCTCCTCCCTGTTGTCCCCTGCGCTACTTCCCCTCCCGCAAGCACCCAAACTTCGCTTTGAAGGCATCCTTGACTTCAGAGAAGTTAGAGCATGTCACAAATGTCTTCTTTCTCTATGGCAGGCTAACAGAGATAATGGGCCCCTTGGGAGAGAGGAAGCTGAGGAAAGACAGGGATTCCTTTGGACACTTAAGGGACTTATTGACAAGGCTCAGCAGACTCGGATTAACAAATGGAAAAATGGAAAGCAGCTGAGGTCGTTCCACTAGCCCCTTTTTGCTATCAGGAAAAGGCTGCTGGGGGTTGCCAAGCAAGAGGAGGGGAGGTTGCTGTTGCCAGGGGAGCGATTTTCTAAATTATCTTTAGGTCACTTATTGAAGACTCTAAATAAATGTTTCAGATTATTGAGACTATTAATTAAGACTACACCCAGGAAAAGCCGTAGGGCATTTTTGCTCACTGGACAGAAATGGAACAAATGAATGAATTCTAGTTAAGTAAGGAAAATTCAATATCAATTATTTCATAAGTTAGAAAAGCAAGTATTTAAATGTTGCTGCTGAGCAAATCAGAATTTAGCAGAAACCTTTTTTTCCCCCCACCAGTCTACATTTTTCACTGGAGATAAAGGACAAAGTTACTCTCCCAATCTCCCTAACGTCAGTAAAGAACTCTTTATAACATTCCTTTGATATTAAAACCTGTCCTTTTCTTACATGAACTAGATAACACATGTAGGGACTTTAACTTAAGAATGTATCTACCAATCTGTCTCTTCAGAATAAAACCTGCCTCCATTAACCTTTATGCTGGAGCTCACTGACTATTGTTCTTACTGGATCTTAACTCCAAAATTTACTCAGACTTGCCACTGCCTTTCCAAAGAATGACTGAATTGGAGGTTGCAATAGAGAAACATTCCAAATAGGAATTAGACTTCACGTTGGCTCGAATTATTCCTTTGTGGCAACATGGTAGCCAGATGTTGATGATGCTGGTGAAGGCTGCATGACCATCCTTCACATAAACATCCCAGTTTGAAAGGCATAGGGAATAGATATTCATCCCAAAGTAAAAAAATAGCATAGATCACATTTAAAGCATTAATACAGATACATAATGAACATTCTTCTGTGTATTCTGTTATTGTTATTACAAGCAAGGGTTATTTATTGGGGAAAACTTGTATTTTTTTTTTTTACCTTTTTCCCTTGTGACCCTAGAGCAGAATTAGCTTGGCATTGTGTCATCTCTACTCCTAAGGGACAAATCCCTTCACTGAAGAAAAATCTTGCTCCAAGAATCATATGCTCAGCTGCTAGAATAAGAGAACTAACCTAGAAAGATGCAAAGAAGGTATGGGTGTGTGCTCAGTCATATCCGACTCTTTGCAACCACATGGACTGTAGCCCGCCAGACTCCTCTGTCCATGGGTATTCTCCAGACAAGCACACTAGAATGGGCTGCCCTTCTCCAGGGGATCCTCCCAAACCAGGGATCGAACCCAGATCTCTGGAATTACAGGCGGATTCTTTACGGTCTGAGCCACCAGGGAAGCCCCAAGTTCCTAATGCAGGGGGCATGGGTGGTGCCCCCTCTGGTGGGGGAACTAAGATCCTGCATGCCACACAGTGTGGCGTAGAAAATAAAACAAAACAAAATTTAAAATAAGTAAAAATACATTAAAATAATGATAAATAAATTTTAAAATGACGAGTCAATTATGCCAACACCCCTAGCAAATTTGTCTACATTTCCAGAGTTGGCTATAAGCTGCAAATGCCATCTTTCCTGACTGCCTTTGAAGTTCTGATGTTTTTGCACTTCAAAGAGGTATCAAGACAATGGATGGGACGTAGAGTGTGGGTCCTAGTCCCCAATTCAGAAAATGTTAGACTTATTTTATGAGCCTAAATGATTTTGTTTCATTGTCAAAATCTTCCTTCACCAAAGAATTAAAACTAGACAGAACACAATAAATTGTTAATTATGTAGCTATTAATTAAGACTTTCTACATAAAATAATTATCAATGAAGTCTCTATCTCAACTGGTTAGTGAACATCTTTATTATTGATGTGGCAAAACAAATAGGAGGGCCTTTAACAAAATTATTTTAAATCTACTGTCATTTCCCTTTCTTGTAGTATTATTAAAGACTCTTTATCATCATCAAATGAACCTTCTGTTCACTTCAATTCCAATGACAAGAACTGTAAGCTCCTGTGTTTATTCTATTTAATAAATCAACACTTCTAAATAAGATTTATATATTTAAAAATAAATATTGGTAACATTACTGCTCAGTACAATTTTCTATATTAGAAAAGCCACATAAAGTTTTTAATCTTTTAACGGCTTAAAAAGTAAGTGGTGACTGGCACCCAAACCTAAAAGAAAGCCAGCAACAGGTCTCATGAAAATTGTGCAGAGAGCCCATCAGACATTAAGTAAATATACTTTACTTCTGTTTCCAATCCCTTTTTGTTTGGTTACCATGGCAACCTGTTTTGTGGGGGTCACTTGGAATGTATAAGAATTTGCTGCAATTAGATACTTGCATCCTATTGGCCAGTATGAGTAGTAGTAAAACTAGAAAGAAATAAAAGAGAGCAAAAGGCCCTGATGAATGTGGACAAAGCCAACATGAACTTTGGGAACCAAAGAAAAGATTTGTAAGCCTAATTATCTTTCAGAGCTATTTTCAAAGTTCTTAATAAAACATCCACATCCTCTAGCCTGTGATTTCTCACCTTGTTGACCTTCCAAACTACCCTTCAGCTGTAAGACATATATTGCACTTGATTGTATTGTTATTCTTTGTTTTATGCATATGTCTTATGCCTTTAAGAGATTGCAAAAGTCTGTTCATGGTAGGGGCCACATCTTAAACTTTTTGAGGCAGCAAAAAGGAGAAACCCACAGAAGGGGAATTACATGGGATGGGTTGGGGTCTAGGTTCTGAAACCAATGCATTGTACAGCATTTAGCCATGTCCCTTTAACCTCACTGAGTCTTGATTTCTTAACTGATTTTATTGAAGTATAGTTGATTTCCAATGTTGTGTTAATTTCTACTGTATAGCAAAGAGATTCACTTATATATATTCTTTTCCATATTCTTTTCCATTGTGGTCTATCACAGGATATAATTCCCTATGCTACACAGTAGGACTTTACTGTTTATCTAGTCTCTATATAATAGTTTATATGTGCTAACCTCTGTTTCTACAAAAGTCACCATTTAGGGACGTCATTTTTAGATTATTTTCTTCCCTCTGCAGTGTTAGGCAGATATACTGTTTACTTCCTGAATTAAGTTTTAATTGCTCAATATTTTCTTTTAAAATTCTGTCTTAGGCAACCCTAAATATATAAAGATAACTGCCTTTTTTCAATACTCACTTTTATGGACTCAGACTGTAAATTTTAAATCCATGGTTGGATGGAGTGAAGGTATTCTACTTCTAAGATGAAAAGAGGAAGCAAGTTAAATATCTAGTTATATTCAGGAAAAAAAAATAATAACAGCATCAGTACATGCTCAAAACCTTGCTTAGCCTGACTCATGAGAGGCAAAGCTACATTACTGTTGTGTATCATCCAGGTCTAGAGATTCTGAATGACAGAAATTGTTTACTTACAATAGCCTCACTGTGATGTGTGTGTGTTTTTATTTGAAATAGTATCTACTAAAGTTTAGACCTATCACTAGACATATCAAATGATTTCCAATCTCAGCTTGATTGTTTACAATCAAAGATTATCTAAACTCTCCTCCACTCACTATGATCACTCCAGATGCTTTAAGCCCTTGTTCAGCCTGCTCAAGGAGGTTATCCACTCAGGCTTTATTTCAACACCTTCAATGGCAAGAAACCCACCATGTCCCAAAGCCGTTCATCCCGTGTTCAAGCAGCTCTGTTAGATAATTCTTCCTTATATTTAAACCAAAATCCCCCTTCCCTGTTATTCTATACAAGTCTCAGGCTAGAACTGGTCTCATGACATTGTTTGGAATTCTTTTCCTCTGAGTACATGTAAGTTTTCCAAGACTTTCTTCAAGAGGCACCCAGAGCTACACACAATCCTCTGTGCTAACTAATGTTGTTCAGTCACCCAGTTTGCCCAAGTTCATGTCCATGATACTCTGCATATAATAGTTGACTATCACCTCCAGAGGTTAATTCAACAAGCATGATTATGTGTCTGTTTGGGGCTCTGTGCTGGAGATACAAAGATAAATTAGACAATATCTCTGTTTTCAGGGAGACAATGGTCTAGAGGAAGAGCCAAGAATGTCAGCAAATATGTTCAACAGAAGGGATGAGGGCTAAGGTGGAGAATACAGTAACATTTCAAGAGTATGTTTCCAGTGCTCCCTGGGGAGTAGGAAAGAGCCAGGAAAGGTTTCATAGAAGAGGTATTACCAAGGAATCCATACAGAAAGAGCTTTCTGGGAAGAAGCAATAATATAAGCAAAAGCCCTGACATAAAGACTCAACATGATAAATTCAGGGAACTCCAAAAAGTTCATGATAACTGGGTATGAAATGCTGGATATGAAGCATGGGAAGTATGAGCTCATATACATACTCAAGCATTTGAGTATGAGAACTTCTATTTTAATTGATTTTTACCCCAAGAACTAGTCAAATATTAAGCATTACTAATATTTCATTTGAATTGACACTGGTACCCTCAATAGGTTTAAATGTCAAACTGTCACATATCAAAGAGTGACATGTAAGCAAAGCAACTTTAAAGAAAAATGGGAATTCCACACATGAAGCCTTGGACAGTTAGCCATCACCATTTTGTTTTTATTTAAAATGCTGCATATATTAGCTACTTTAAAGTAAATAACCCTCACAAAATAGACAAGTGACTTTTGAAAAATCTCAGCAAAGAAAGCCAAAACTAAAAACTTTAATAAGATAAACAAAATAAGAGTTAAAAAAAAGGGAGAGCTAATCCTTCTACTCCACGTAGAATCTTTTTGTCAGGTAAAAATACTAACAACACATTCAAATCTGTTAAGTCATTGACATATGACTTAAGATATGAATTTACATGTAGAATATGAAGACCTTACAAAGTTTACTAAACTCAATAAAGTTTATAAGCCTCTTTTGCAGAGTTTTTACTTAATAACTTTGGTTATTTTCTTCCCGCCTTAGGAATCATGGTCAAAAGCATTCTCAAGGCCATGTGGAGACCGCAGCAGATGATGCCGTGACTCCACCCAGAACTTTCTGTCGTTGTTCCGTCACTCAGTCATGTCTGACTCTTCTTGACCACCTGGACTGCAGCCTGCCAGGCTTCCCTGTCCTTCATCATCTCCCAGAGCTTGCTCAAACTCATGTTCGTTGAGTCAGTGATGCCATCCAACCATCTCATCCTCTGTCATCCCCTTATCCTCCTGCCTTCAATCTTTCCCAGCATCAGGGTCTTTTCCCCTGAGCTGCCTCTTTACATCAGGTGGCCAAAGAACTTCAAGTTCAGCATCAGTCTTTCCAATGACTATTCAAGGCTGATTTTCTTTAGGATTGACTGGTTTGATCTCCTTGCAGTCCAAGGGACTCTCAAGAGTCTTCCTCCTCCTGTGGACATCTTACAGCAGCAGCAGTATCCCTGTATCTGAGGGTTCCTTCTAGATCTGCAAATAGGTAGGCCAAAAGTGTGTGTCAGGTGTGTGCATGCTCAGTTGCTCAGTTATGTCTGACTCTTTGCAACTCCATGGATTATAGCCTTCCAGGCTCCTCTATCCATGGAATTTTTTACTGGGTGATTAATGTTTAGCCAATGACAGACAAGAGTCAGAGAATATTTACTCTGCTTCAAGTGGAACAACTGAGAAAAATTCTTTTTTTAAAAAAAGTTATTTTTATTTTTGGCTGTGCTGGGTCTTTGTTGCTCTGCAGACTTTTCTCTAGTAGCGGTGAGCGGGGGGCTACTCTCTGTTGCAGTGTGTGGGCTTATCCTTGTGGTGACTGCTCATCTTGCAGAGCACAGGCTCTCAGGAGCATGGACTTCAAGAGCTGTGGCACGTGGGCTCCGTAGTTACGCCCCCCAGGATGTAGAGCAAAGGCTTAATAGTTGTGGCACACAGGTTTAGTTGCTCCAAGGCGTGATCAAGCTCCTGTCTCCAGCATTGGTAGGGTTGCAGATTCTTTACCCGTGAGCCACCAGGGAAGGCCTCAGAAAAATTCTGTACTGACTCCTAAGCTCTCCACAGGAGTGAACCCTAGTTTCCCACAGCAGGAACTCGCTTGATAACATCTCCCTTATCGGATCATCCCCTCCTTTCTTTTCTCACATCTGCCACCCCTCATCCAAGCTTCCTGGGATCTACTCCTCCCAAATAAATTACCACCACTCAAATTCTTGCCTCAAGATCAGCTTCTTTGGGAACCCAGCCTAAGACGGTGACTAGTTAAAATGTTAAATAGATAGATAGATAAAGAGCTAAATATTTGAAGAAATAAGTACTAGAAAATTCACTAAACCACTGGATAAACTGCAGATGTTTCTAACAAGTTTCTATTTTTAATGTTTGTTAGGCACTGTGTCAATAATAAAATATGTGAAGAACTTTTTTGCAAGCCAATACAGTGAAGTGTAGTGGAGAATATATGTTCTCATTAGTGGTACTGACCTCTTTTAAAAAGGCTACATTAAGGAAATACTGAGTGGAAATACAAACTTGACTAAAAGAAAAAAAAAAAAAGGAGATCTTAAGATAAATGGAAAATGTTCATTACCTGCATCATTAAAGGCAAATTTGGGTACAAAAATGATGAATCCAGATGAATATTTTGCTGATGGCATTAATTTTACAAAAACAAAGCCTTTAAAATGTAGCCCATATCTTAAAAATATTTTAAAATCACCTTTTAATGAAGTGAAAAGTTATCATGCAAATTTGAGGTCAGTAGACATTTATCTCACAGCAAAGAATGTAAAAGGAACTTTCACATATAAAATGAGATGTACATTTTTCTGTTACAAGTAAACAAATGTTCAAAATTTGCTTACCTATTCTACGATGAAAATAGATTGTCATTAGCATACTACCCAGATTTTTTAAAAGTAAACAAACACCAATCAAACTCCCAGCAAGTTATTTTATGGATACTGACAAACTAATTTTAAAGTTTTTATGGAGAGGTAAAAGGCCCACCCACTCTAGTACTCTTGCCTGGAAAATCCCATGAACGGAGGAGCCTGGTAGGCTGCAGTCCATGGGGTTGCTGAGTCGGACATGACTGAACAACTTGACTTTCACTTTTCACTTTCATGCATTGGAGGAGGAAATGGCAACCCACTCCAGTGTTCTTGCCTGGAGAATCCCAGGGACGGCGGGGCCTGGTGGGCTGCTGTCTATGGGGTCACACAGAGGCGGACACAACTGAAGTGACTTAGCAGCAGCAGCAGCAAAAGGCCCAGAAAACTGAGCAGTGGCCACAGGACTGGAAAAGGTCAGTTTTCATTCCAATCCCAAAGAAAGGCAATGCCAAAGAATGCTCAAACTACCGCACAATTGCACTCATCTCACACGCTAGTAAAGTAATGCTCAAAATTCTCCAAGCCAGGCTTCAGCAATACGTGAACCATGAAATTCCTGATGTTCAAGCTGGTTTTAGAAAAGGCAGAGGAACCAGAGATCAAATTGCCAAGATCTGCTGGATCATCGAAAAAGCAAGAGAGTTTCAGAAAAACATCTATTTCTGCTTTGTTGACTGTGCCAAAACCTTTGACTATGTGGATCACAATCAACTGTGGAAAATTCTAAAAGAGATGGAAATACCAGACCACCTGACCTGTCTCTTGAGAAACCTATATGCAGGTCAAGAAGCAACAGTAAGAACTGGACATGGAACAACAGACTGGTTCCAAATAGGAAAAGGAGTACGTCAAGGCTGTATATTGTCACCCTGCTTATTTAACTTAAATGCAGAGTATATCATGAGAAACGCTGGACTGGAAGAAGCACAAGCTGGAATCAAGATTGCTGGGAGAAATATCAATCACCTCAGATATGCAGATGACACCACCCTTATGGCAGAAAGTGAAGAGGAACTAAAAAGCCTCTTGATGAAAGTGAAAAAGGAGAGTGAAAAAGTTGGCTTAAAGCTCAACATTCAGAAAACGAAGATCATGGCATCTGGCCCCATCACTTCATGGCAAATAGATGGAGAAACAGTGGAAATAGTGGCTGACTTAATTTTGGGGGCTCCAAAATCACTGCAGATGGTGACTGCAGCCATGAAATTCAAAGACGCTTACTCCTTAGAAGGAAAGTTATGACCAACCTAGATAGCATATTCAAAAGCAGAGATATTACTTTGTCAGCAAAGGTCCATCGAGTCAAGGCTATGGTTTTTCCAGCAGTCATGTATGGATGTGAGAGTTGGACTGTGAAGAAAGCTGAGCACCGAAGAATTGATGCTTTTGAACTGTGGTGTTGGAGAAGACTTTTGAGAGTCCCTTGGGCTGCAAGGAGATCCAACCAATCCATTCTAAAGGAGATCAGTCCTGGGTGTTCTTTGGAAGGATTGATGCTGAGGCTGAAACTCCAATCCACTGGCCACCTCATGTGAAGAGTTGACTCATTGGAAAAGACCCTGATGCTGGGAGGGATTGGGGGCAGGAGGAGAAGGGGACGACAGAAGACGAGATGGCTGGATGGCATCACTGACTCGATGCACACGACTTTGGATGAACTCCAGGCTTGGTGATGGTCTAGGAGGCCTGGCCTGCTGTGATTCATGGGATCGCAAAGAGTCAGACATGACTGAGCGACTGAACTGAAGTGAAAAGGCCCAGGCTAGCCAACACAGTTTTGGAGAACAGAGTTAGAGGACTGATGACACTAAACTTCAAGACTTACTGTAAAACTACTTATCAAGGACATGGAAGCAACCTATATGTCCATTAGCAGATGAATGGATAAGAAAGCTGTGGTACATATCCACAATGGAGTATTGCTGCTACTGCTAAGTCGCTTCAGTCGTGTCCGACTCTGTGCGACCCCATAGACGGAAGCTCACCAGGCTCCCCTGTCCCTGGGATTCTCCAGGCAAGAACACTGGAGTGGGTTGCCATTTCCTTCTCCAATGCATGAAAGCGAAAAGTGAAAGTGAAGCCGCTCAGTCGTGTCCGATTCTTAGCGACCCCATGGACTGGAGCCTACCAGGCTCTTCCGTCCATGGGATTTTCCAGGCAAAAGTACTGGGGTGGGGTGCCATTTCCTTCCCCGACAATGGAGTATTACTCAGCCATTAAAAAAAGAATACATTTGAGTCAGTTCTAATCAGGTGGATGAAACTGGAGCCTATTATACAGAGTGAAGTAAGTCAGAAAGAAAAACACCAATAAAGCATAATAATGCATGTACATGGAATTTAGAAAGATGGTAATGATAACCCTGTATGTGAGATAGCAAAAGAGACACAGATGTAAAGAACAGTCTTTTGGACTCTGGGACAGGGCGAGGGTGGGATGATTTGGGAGAATGGCATTGAAACATGTATAATATCATATGTGAAACAAATCGCCAGTCCAGGCTCAATGCATGATACAGGATGCTCGGGGCTGGTGCACTGGGATGACCCAGAGGGATGGTATGGGGAGGGACGGGGGTTCAGGATGGCAAACACATGTATACCCGTGGCAGATTCATGTCAATGTATGGCAAAATCAATACAATATTGTAAAGTAATTAGCCTCCAATTAAAATAAATAAATTTATATTTTAAAAAAAAAGCTATTTATCAAGACAGTGTGGCACTGGCAAAAGAATACACAAATAGATCAATGGACAGAATAGAGAACCCAGAAATAGACACACATAAAGATAATTGGTCTTTGACAAAGGAGCAAAGGTAAAACAATAGAGTAAAGATTATATTTTAAACTAACTGTGCTGGAACAACTGGAAATTTACATGCAAAAGAAAAATTAATTTAGACACAGGCTGACACCATTCACAAAAATTAACTCAAAATGGATCATAGACCTAAATGTAAAACAAAATACTGTAAAACTGCTAGAAGATAATAGGAGCAAACCTAGATGACCTTTGGCATGGTGATGTCTTCTCAGATACAACACCAGAGACATGAGCCATGAAAGATACAATTCATAAGCTGGACTTCTTTAGAATTTAAAATTCTGCTTTGCAATAGACAACATCAAGAGAATTAGAAGACAAATCACAGACTGGGAAACAGTACTTTAAAAAGACACCATCTGATAAAGGACTGTTATTGAAAATATACAAAGAACTCTTAAAACTCAGCGAGAAAACAAACAACTCAGGTGAAAAGTGGGATCTGAACACACACCTCACCACAGAAGATATATAGATGGAAAATAAACATATGAAAAGATGCTCCCCATCACATGTCATCACGAAAATGCAAACAATGAAAACATAAAACAATAATGAGATAATACTACACACCTATTAGAATGGCCAAAATGTGAAACACTCACAACACCAGCTGTAACCTTTGTGTAGAGTTCACATTTGGGTCTTGTGCCTCAAAATCCAACAGTGCCTCCTCAAACAGAGAAAATCCCTTCACCATTTCCTGCTCTACTTGTAGGTGATGCACAGATCAGATCAGATCAGATCAGTCGCTCAGTCATGTCCGACTCTTTGCGACCCCATGAACCGCAGCACGCCAGGCCTCCCTGTCCATCACCAGCTCCCGGAGGTCACTCAGACTCGCATCCATTGAGTCAGTCATGCCATCCAGCCATCTCATCCTCTGTCGTCCCCTTCTCCTCCTGCCCTCAATCCCTCCCAGCATCAGAGTCTTCTCCAATGAGTCAACTCTTCGCATGAGGTGGCCAAAATATTGGAGTTTCAGCTTTAGCATCATTCCTTCCAAAGAAATTCCAGGATTGATCTCCTTCAGAATGGACTGGTTGGATCTTCTTGCAGTCCAAGGGACTCTCAAGAGTCTTCTCCAACACCACAGTTCAAAAGCATCAATTCTTCGGCGCTCAGCCTTCTTCACAGTCCAACTCTCACATCCATACATGACCACAGGAAAGACCATAGCCTTGACTAGGCGAACCTTTGTTGGTAAAGTAATGTCTCTGCTTTTGAATATGCTATCTAGGTTGGTCATAACTTTCCTTCCAAGGAGCAAGCGTCTTTTAATCTCATGGCTGCAGTCACCATCTGCAGTGATTTTGGAGCCCAGAAAAACAAAGTCTGACACTGTTTCCACTGTTTCCCCATCTATTTCCCATGTAGTGATGGGACCAGATGCC
Source organism: Tragelaphus eurycerus (assembly GCA_935064755.1). Classification (NCBI taxonomy): domain Eukaryota; kingdom Metazoa; phylum Chordata; class Mammalia; order Artiodactyla; family Bovidae; genus Tragelaphus; species Tragelaphus eurycerus. The sequence continues at coordinate 13,707,095 of CAKXYN010000038.1, forward strand.
ATGATCTTCGTTTTCTGAATGTTGAGCTTTAAGCCAACCTTTTCACTCTCCACTTTCACTTTCATCAAGAGGCTTTTTAGCCCCTCTTCACTTTCTGCCATAAGAGTGGTGTCATCTGCATATCTGAGGTTATTGATATTTCTCCCGGCAATCTTGATTCCAACTTCTGTTTCTTCCAGTCCAGCATTTCTCATGATGTACTCTGCATATAAGTTAAATAAACATGGTGACAATATGCAGCCTTGACGTACTCCTTTTCCTATTTGGAACCAGTCTGTTGTTCCATGACCAGTTCTAACTGTTGCTTCCTGACCTGCATACAGATTTCTTAAGAGGCAGATCAGGTGGTCTGGTATTCCCATCTCTTTCAGAATTTTCCATAGTTTATTGTGATCCACACAGTCAAAGGCTTTGGCATAGTCAATAAAGCAGAAATAGATGTTTTTCTGGAACTCTCTTGCTTTTTCCATGATCCAGCGGATGTTGGCAATTTGATCTCTGGTTCCTCTGCCTTTTCTAAAACCAGCTTGAACATCAGGAAGTTCACGGTTCACATATTGCTGAAGCCTGGCTTGGAGAATTTTGAGCATTACTTTACTAGCGTGTGAGATGAGTGCAATTGTGCGGTAGTTTGAGCACTCCTTGGCATTGCCTTTCTTTGGGATTGGGATGAAAACTGACCTTTTCCAATCTTGCGGCCACTGCTGAGTTTTCCAAATTTGCTGGCATATTGAGTGTAGCACTTTCACAGCATCATCATTCAGGACTTGGAATAGCTCCACTGGAATTCCATCACCTCCACTAGCTTTGTTCGTAGTGATGCTTTCTAAGGCCCATTTGACTTCACATTCCAAGATGTCTGGCTCTAGGTCAGTGATCACATCATCATGATTATCTAGGTCTTGAAGCTCTTTTTTGTACAGTTCTTCTGTGTATTCTTGCCACCTCTTCTTAATATCTTCTGCTTCTGTTAGGTCCACACCATCTCTGTCCTTTATCGTGCCCATCTTTGCATGAAATGTTCCTTTGGTATCTCTGATTTTCTTGAAGAGATCCCTAGTCTTTCCCATTCTGTTGTTTTCCTCTATTTCTTTGCATTGATCACTGAAGAAGGCTTTCTTATCTCTTCTTGCTATTCTTTGGAACTCTGCATTTAGATGTTTATATCTTTCCTTTTCTCCTTTGCTTTTCGCTTCTCTTCTTTTCACAGCTATTTGTAAGGCCTCCCCAGACAGCCATTTTGCTTTTTTGCATTTCTTTTCCATGGGGATGGTCTTGATCCCTGTCTCCTGTACAATGTCACGAACCTCATTCCATAGTTCATCAGGCACTCTATCTATCAGATCTAGGCCCTTAAATCTATTTCTCACTTCCACTGTATAATCATAAGGGATTTGATTTAGGTCATACCTGAATGGTCTAGTAGTTTTCTCTACTTTCTTCAATTTCAGTCTGAATTTGGCAATAAGGAGTTCATGGTCCGAGCCACAGTCAGCTCCTGGTCTTGTTTTTGCTGATTGTATAGAGCTTCTCCATCTTTGGCTGCAAAGAATATAATCAATCTGATTTCGGTGTTGACCATCTGGTGATGTCCATGTGTAGAGTCTTCTCTTGTGTTGTTGGAAGAGGGTATTTGCTATGACCAGTGCATTTTCTTGGCAAAACTCTATTAGTCTTTGCCCTGCTTCATTCCGTATTCCAAGGCCAAATTTGCCTGTTACTCCAGGTGTTTCTTCACTTCCTACTTTTGCATTCCAGTCCCCTATAATGAAAAGGACATCTTTTTTGGGTGTTAGTTCTAAAAGGTCTTGTAGGTCTTCATAGAACCTTTCAACTTCAGCTTCTTCAGCGTTACTGGTTGGGGCATAGATTTGGATTACTGTGACATTGAATGGTTTGCCTTGGAAACGAACAGAAATCATTCTGTCATTTTTGAGATTGCATCCAAGTACTGCATTTCGGACTCTTTTGTTGACCATGATGGCCACTCCATTTCTTCTGAGGGATTCCTGCCCACAGTAGTAGATATAATGGTCATCCGAGTTAAATTCACCCATTCCAGTCCATTTTAGTTCGCTAATTCCTAGAATGTCAACATTCACTCTTGCCATCTCTTGTTTGACCACTTCTAATTTGCCTTGATTCATGGACCTGACATTCCAGGTTCCTATGCAATATTGCTCTTTACAGCATCGGACTTTGCTTCTATCACCAGACACATCCACAGCTGGGTATTCTTTTTGTTTTGGCTCCATCCTTTCATTATTTCTGGAGTTATTTCTCCACTGATCTCCAGTAGCATATTGGGCCCTTACTGACCTGGGGAGTTTCTCTTTCAGTATCCTATCATTTTGTCTTTTCATACTGTTCATGGGGTTCTCAAGGCAAGAATACTGAAGTGGTTTGCCATTCCCTTCTCCAGCGGACCACACCCTGTCATATCTCTCCACCATGACCCGCCCATCCCAGGTTGCCCCTCGGGCATGGCTTAATCTCATTGAGTTAGACAGGGGTGTGGTCCTTGTGTGATTAGATTGACTAGTTATCTGTGAGAATGGTTTTAGTGTATTTGCCCTCTGATGCCCTCTTTCAAGACCAACTGTCTTACTTGGGTTTCTCTTACCTTGGGCGTGGGGTATCTCATCCCGGCTGCTTCTGGCTGCTCCCGGCCAGCGAAGCACAGCCATCGCACCTTACCTTGGACGAGGGGTCTCTCCTCACCGCCGCCCTTCCTGACCTCGGTTGTGGGGTAGCTCTTCTCGGCAGTGCTTAGTGCGCTGGCCCTCACCGCCGTCCTTCCTCGGTTGTGGGGTAGCTCCTCTCGGCCGCGCTCTTAGTGCGCGACGCACATATGACAATATAAACCAAACACACAAACTAACTTACATGACTGGACATGTGAACACATGTTCACATCTTTGAAAGCTCACAACTTGAAGGTTCATTCATATGTGGGTGACTTACTGTAATACTAAATGAAAGAGGCCAAAATGAAAAGGCTACATATTGTATGATTTCAACTATATGGCATTCTGAGAAAGGTAAAACTGCTGCTGCTGCTAAGTCACGTCAGTCATGTCCGACTCTGCAACCCGAAGATGGCAGCCCACCAGGCTCCCCTGTCCCTGGGATTCTCCAGGCAAGAACACTGGAGTGGGTTGCCATTTCCTTCTCCAATGCAGGAAAGGGAAAAGTGAAAGTGAAGTTGCTCAATCGTGTCCAACTCCTAGCGACCCCATGGACTGTAGCCCACCAGCCTCCTCCATCCATGTGATTTCCCAGGCAAGAGTACTGGAGTGGGGTGCCACTGCCTTCTCCGAAGGTAAGACTATGGAGACAATAAAAACATCAGGGGTTGCACAGAGTGGGGACAAAAGAGAGATTAATAGAACAAAGAGGATTTTTAGGGCACGAAATACTCTGAACAGTATTAGCATGGATATATATCATTATACATTTGTCAAAACCCACAGAATATACAGCATCAAAAGTGAACCCTAAGATAAACCATGGACTTTGGGTTATTATGATGTCAAAATGTTCAATTTTAATGTCAAAAATGTTCAATTTTGGTCAAAAGTGTACCACTCTGGTGAATGATGTTGATAATCAAGGAGGCACTATATACAGGGGTATATGGGGAATCTCTGAAACTTCCTCTCAATTTTGTTATAAAACTGTTGCAGAAAAATTGTCCTTAATAAATGAATAGACTCAATCTGTCCTTTCAGAACAAAGATGAGAGTTTAGCAATGAGTGAGAAAGAAACAATTTTCAAAAGAAACATGTATGGACAGAGCATATTTGAAATGGCACCATTTCTATTATTATGCAATTTCATTAGCAAAAACAATGTGAAAGTGTTGTTCTCACACCTGCACACTTAAAAGCACAAAAATGATTTTCTAACATTCTCAAATTTTGTAAATAAAGGATTTCATGGGAGCTCTTTTTGTTCAAAAAAAAATTAAAATGTAATGCCTTTTAGTTAGTTCACAAGAACAACTGATTGAAATTATGGAAGTTGGAAATGTATTACTCAAATTTTAGAAAAAAGGTTGGATAATTGTTGGATGTGACTGAGAAATACAAACTGTTTTAATCACAGCCAATGATGCATTTCTATTTGTTTTTGTTTTTGAAGTACCCTGTGTTTAGCCACTGCAGCAATCCAAAGCAAGCATCAGAAATAAAAACCAAAAACTGAACCACGAATCACTGTATCCATAAAAAATTTAAGTTTTTAAAAATTAATGAAGCCTATTTAAATACATTGCAAAATAGATGTTCTATTAATAAATGATATTTTGAATGAGTTAAATTCTTAAGAGTACCTCATTTTAAAAAATTTGTTTTGTGTATGTTTTATCATGTACAAAATAAACATTTATATATGTACATTTATACTTATATTGGATATGTATGCTCCAAATACTGTTATGGATCAGATCAGATCAGATCAGTCGCTCAGTCGTGTCCGACTCTTTGCGACCCCATGAACTGCAGCACGCCAGGCCTCCCTATCCATCACCAGCTCTCGGAGGTCACTCAGACTCACATTCATCAAGTCAGTGATGCCATCCAGCCATCTCATCCTCTGTCGTCCCCTTCTCCTCCTGCCCTCAATCCCTCCCAGCATCAGAGTCTTCTCCAATGAGTCAACTCTTCGCATGAGGTGGCCAAAGGACTGGAGTTTCAGCTTTAGCATCATTCCTTCCAAAGAAATCCCAGGGCTGATCTCCTTCAGAATGGACTGGTTGGATCTCCTTGCAGTCCAAGGGACTCTCAAGAGTCTTCTCCAACACCACAGTTCAAAAGCATCAATTCTTCGGTGCTCAGCCTTCTTCACAGTCCAGCTCTCACATCCATACATGACCACAAGAAAGACCATAGCCTTGACTAGGCGAATCTTTGTTGGCAAAGTGATGTCCCTGCTTTTGAATATGCTTTCTAGGTTGGTCATAACTTTCCTTCCAAGGAGTAAGCGTCTTTTAATTTCATGGCTGCAGTCACCATCTGCAGTGATTTTGGAGCCCAGAAAAAGAAAGACTGACACTGTTTCCACTGTTTCTCCATCTATTTCCCATGTAGTGATGGGACCAGATGCCATGATCTTCGTTTTCTGAATGTTGAGCTTTAAGCCAACTTTTTCACTCTCCTTTTTCACTTTCATCAAGAGGCTTTTTAGTTCCTCTTCACTTTCTGCCATAAGGGTGGTATCATCTGCATATCTGAGGTTATTGATGTTTCTCCCGGCAATCTTGATTCCAGCTTGTGTTTCCTCCAGTCCAGCATTTCTCATGATGTACTCTGCATATAAGTTAAATAAACATGGTGACAATATACAGCCTTGAGATACTCCTTTTCCTATTTGGAACCAGTCTGTTGTTCCATGACCAGTTCTAACTGTTGCTTCCTGACCTGCATACAGATTTCCCAAGAGGCAGATCAGGTGGTCTGGTATTCCCATCTCTCTCAGAATTTTCCACAGTTTATTGTGATCTACATAGTCAAAGGCTTTGGCATAGTCAATAAAGCAGAAATAGATGTTTTTCTGGAACTCTCTTGCTTTTTCCATGATCCAGCGGATGTTGGCAATTTGACCTCTGGTTCCTCTGCCTTTTCTAAAACCAGCTTGAACATCAGGAAGTTCACGGTTCACATATTACTGAAGCCTGGCTTGGAGAATTTTGAGCATTACTTTACTAGCGTGTGAGATGAGTGCAATTGTGTGGTAGTTTGAGCACTCTTTGGCATTGCCTTTCTTTGGGATTGGGATGAAAACTGACCTTTTCCAATCTTGTGGCCACTGCTGAGTTTTCCAAATTTGCTGGCATATTGAGTGCAGCACTTTCACAGCATCATCTTTCAGGATTTGGAATAGCTCCACTGGAATTTCATCACCTCCACTAGCTTTGTTCCTAGTGATGCTTTCTAAGGCCCACTTGACTTCACATTCCAGGATGTCTGGCTCTAGGTCAGTGATCACACCATCGTGATTATCTGGGTCGTGAAGCTCTTTTTTGTACAGTTCTTCTGTGTATTCTTGCCACCTCTTCTTAATATCTTCTGCTTCTGGTAGGTCCATACCATTTCTGTCCTTTATCGAGCCCATCTTTGCATGAAATGTTCCTTTGGTATCTCTGATTTTCTTGAATAGATCCTTAGTCTTTCCCATTCTGTTGTTTTCCTCTATTTCTTTGCATTGATCGCTGAAGAAGGCTTTCTTATCTCTTCTTGCTATTCTTTGGAACTCTGCATTCAGATGTTTATATCTTTCCTTTTCTCCTTTGCTTTTCGCTTCTCTTCTTTTCGCAGCTATTTGCAAGGCCTCCCCAGACAGCCATTTTGCTTTTTTGCATTTCTTTTCCATGGGGATGGTCTTGATCCCTGTCTCCTGTACAATGTCACGAACCTCATTCCATAGTTCATCAGGCACTCTATCTATCAGATCTAGGCCCTTAAATCTATTTCTCACTTCCACTGTATACTCATAAGGGATTTGATTTAGGTCATACTTGAATGGTCTAGTGGTTTTCCCTACTTTCTTCAATTTCAGTCTGAATTTGGCAATAAGGAGTTCATGGTCCGAGCCACAGTCAGCTCCTGGTCTTGTTTTTGCTGATTGTATAGAGCTTCTCCATCTTTGGCTGCAAAGAATATAATCAATCTGATTTCGGTGTTGACCATCTGGTGATGTCCATGTGTAGAGTCTTCTCTTGTGTTGTTGGAAGAGGGTATTTGCTATGACCAGTGCATTTTCTTGGCAAAACTCTGTTAGTCTTTGCCCTGCTTCATTCCGTATTCCAAGGCCAAATTTGCCTGTTACTCCAGGTGTTTCTTGACTTCCTACTTTTGCATTCCAGTCCCCTATAATGAAAAGGACATCTTTTTTGGGTGTTAGTTCTAAAAGGTCTTGTAGGTCTTCATAGAACCGTTCAACTTCAGCTTCTTCAGCATTACTGGTTGGGGCATAGACTTGGATTACTGTGACATTGAATGGTTTGCCTTGGAAACGAACAGAGATCATTCTGTCGTTTTTGAGACTGCATCCAAGTACTGCATTTCGGACTCTTTTGTTGACCATGATGGCCACTCCATTTCTTCTGAGGGATTCCTGCCCACAATAGTAGATATAATGGCCCTCTGAGTTAAATTCACCTATTCCAGTCCATTTTAGTTCGCTAATTCCTAGAATGTCAACATTCACTCTTACCATCTCTTGTTTGACCACTTCCAATTTGCCTTGATTCATGGACCTGACATTCCAGGTTCCTATGCAATATTGTTCTTTACAGCATCGGACTTTACTTCTATCACCAGACACATCTACAGCTGTGGATATAAATTGGATATGTATGCTCCAAATACTGTTATGGATAGAGTACAGGTAATGGGAAGAAAGCATGAAAACCAATGGAAGTGTTTCAAGTTGGGAAATAAGATCATATTTGCGTTTTAAGAACGCATACCCTAGAAACTGTGCAGCTAGTCATGCAAGTTTGGAGACTAACAAGCTAGGAAACTGAGAGTTGAGTAGGATAGAGAACAGAGGAGCCCGGCGGGCTACAGTCCGTGAGGTCACAAAAGAGTTGGACATGACTTTGTCTACAACTAAACAACAACAGAGTAGTTAGACCTAAAACAACATGACAGCAAGGGAGAGAGAGATGAACCATGGCTAACATGAAAAAAACAAAACACAGAAAATCAAATGTATGTGAGGATAAGGAAAAGATGTGAAATAAGGATGACTTGACTCAATAGTTAGGAGCATAAGTAATTTCACTGGTAGTGGAGTACTTACGAAGACAGGTCCTCCCAGACAAGAAATATCAAGAGAACAGTGGATTTAGGAGAGAAAGCTCATATATCTGTTGAATCTGAATTGCTATGAGAGATAAGTATTGATATCAGAAGGCTGGGCTCACAGACTTAAGAGTTTCAGCTTATATAATTATACTTTATTTCTTGATTAATGCGGCCTAAAAATGATTGTTTTGCTTTATTTGGGGAAGGAGAAGGGTCAGTTATTTCATCCTGTTAATTCATACTGAGCTTAAAATTAACTAAACTCTTAAATTTTTTACATGTGGTAATGTTAAGGCATTTCTCTTATACTGTGTTTTTGTCATTGAGTCTTTGGACTTAAGAACAAGGCCTCCCCCTTGTGCTTATCCTATTTCATTTTGTTCAAGACAATCCATCAACTGACCCATCAAGTGCTGTTTGGATAGTGACAACTATCAAGGCCACCAGACAGAGTCTCCAATTTTATTTCATCACTTGCTGCTGCTGCTGCTGCTAAGTTGCTTCAGTTGTGTCCGACTCTGTGCGACCCCATAGATGGCAGCTTACCAGGCTCCTCTGTCCCTGGGATTCTCCAGGCAAGATATCGTCTGTTAATTGAAAATTGTATTATTTCATTTTGCCCCTCCTGGCTCCCAGGCACCTGTTACTGAGTTGATTGGTTCATGGTATCCTATTATCATCAATATCTGCCCAGCTGCTAATTTATTTTATGTTGTTGTTGCTCTTGTGTTCATCTTCAGTCACTAAGTTGTGTCTGACTCTTTGTGACCCCATGGACTGTAGCCCACTAGGCTCCTCCATCCATTGAATTTCCCAGGCAAGAATACTGGAGTGGGTTGTCATTTCCTTCTCCAGGGGATCCTCCCCACCCAGGGGTCGAATCCACGTCTTCTCATTACTACGCAGGTTCTTTACCACTGAGTCACCAGGGAGGCCCATTGTTGCTGTTACTCTCCCTTATACAACCTTTCCAATCCCACTTATCCTCCTTAAAGCTTCCCTTTACCATATTGGAGGGCTTCCCTGGTGACTCAGATGGTAAAGCATCTGCCTGCAATGCAGGAGACCTGGGTTTGATCCCTGGGTCAGGAGGATCCCCTGGAGAAGGAAATGGCAATCCACTCCAGCATTCTTGCCTGGAGAATCCCATGGTCAGAGTAGTCTGATAGGTTACAGTCCATGGGGACACAAAGAGTCGGACACGACTTAGAGACTTCACTTTCACTTTCACCATATTGGAACTGCACTGGAAAAAGAATTAAGGGCTCTACAACCTTTACTTGCCCGCTGATTACAATGATGTATCTCCTCATTTATTCAGATTCATTCATTAACTCAACAAATATTTCTTCAGTGTCTACCATGTCTCAAACTCTTTTCTAAAAGCTATGATCAGGGCTTCCCTGGTGGTTCAGTGATGAGGACCCGGTGCTTTCACTGCCATGGGCCTGGGTTTGATCCCTGACCAGGGAACTAAGATGCCATGCAACATGACCAAAGAAATAAAAATAAATAAATAAATAAAAGCTGTGATCATATTAGACAAAGGTTTCTTTGGGCCTTTTCACAGAATTTTAATATTTTTCTACAAGTATTTTCTACGTTTTGTTAGGTCACTTTCTAGATATTTCAAGTTTTGTTGCTATAATCAAGGCACAATTTCTATTATTTTTTAATTGACCAGTGTAAATATAAAAACTCTGTTGTTTCTGTTGTTGTTATTGTTGGTCTGCTATCCATCACCTCATTGAACTCTTCCATTTGTTTTAATACTCTGCTGGTTGTTTTAAGTTTTCTGTGTCTTTCTTTTTTGTCCTTAACATTTCTTACATCTTTGTCTTGCCTAACTACATTGGCCAATGGCAATTACTTTTGCAAGAATTCACAAACCACTCTCTTGACAATTTAATACATATCGATAGTGACTACCACTTTACAGTTTATAAATTAGCTTTTCTTCTTTTTCTGGGAAGAAAGTCTGTGAAATTTTCTAGAACCTCTTTCTCCTCAGCATCTTTTTAAAAAATCTCAGTCCATATTGTACTGCATATGTGAAAGCTGCTAAAAGAGTAGATTTTAAAATTTCTCATCAGAAGAAGAAAAATTCTGTAATTATGTATGGTGATGAATGTCAAACAGACTTATTATGGTGACCAATTCACAATATATACAAATATCAAATCATTATGTTGTACACCTGAAACTAACACAATGCTGTGTACCAATCAAACCTCAACAACAACAAAATCTCAGCCCAGATTTTAAACAATTTTCTAAATGAGATTTTGTATACATTCCCTGAGACTATTTTATCTGCCTAAAGTCATGTTTCAATTTGTCTTATAAGAGATTCAGGTAAAGACTCTATAATAGCAGCTGTAAACATAGGTTAAATATCCTTAATTCATGTCTAGCAATAGATATATTCCTATCACATTATTATACTCGGAGTTGAGCCCTCCAAAAATGATGAGTGGGAAAAGAATGGAATGCATCATAAGGACTATATCGTGCATGCATGCTCAGTCACTAAGTCATGTCTGACTCTTTGCGACTCCATGGACTATATCCCACCAGGTTCCTGTATCCATGGGATTCTCCAGGCAAGAATACTGGAGTGGGTTGCCATTTCTTCCTCCAGGGAATCTTCTTAACCCATGGATTGAACCCATGTCTCCTGCATCTCCTATGTTAGCAGGAGGATTCTTTACCATTGAGTCACCTGGATAATGACAAATTTTAATAAGATACCAAATATTATAACAAAAGGATGAGGGCTCTGAAGCTGAAGTTAATTTAGTATGTCATGGTTGCTGCTGCTGCTAAGTTGCTTCAGTCGTGTCTGACTCTGTGCGACCCCATAGACGGCAGCCCACCAGGCTCCCCTGTCCCTGGGATTCTCCAGGCAAGAACACTGGAGTGGGTTGCCATTTCCTTCTCCAATGCATGAAAGTGAAAAATGAAAGGGAAGTCACTCAGACGTGTCCGACTCTTAGCGACCCCATGGACCGCAGCCTACCAGGCTCCTCTGTCCATGGGATTTTCCAGGCAAGAGTACTGGGGGGTGCCATTGCCTTCTCTGATGTCATGGTTTAGTTCAGAGTAAAATCAGTAGTTAGTGCCTGATTTGTACATACTGTGTGAAGAAAGAGATAACCTCTGTATGATCATTTTGTTATTTTTCAAAAGCACTAAATTTTTGTTCAGTTGAAAATATTTTCAGAATAAACTTATCTGGTCATTTCATGGACATGATGCATTTATTTATGAATCAATTATTGTAAATGAGATTGAATTATTATGCTTCTTTTCATTATGCAAATTCTCTGTATCATTACACTTTTTGGTTTGGGGGTGCTGTATTTCAGTGTCTGGTTATATTAACACTAAAACAAATACTTGGCATATATTTGGAGTGTACTCAGAATAAAATTTAAGTGGTTTGTTGTGAAGTCAGGAAAATTGTTGAGACAGCAAACACATAAAAACAGATTTACTCAGCTAATACATGTTACTATCCATTGCTTGGGTAAAGAAATTTACTAAGAAATAGTACATATATATATATATATATATATATATAAGAGAGAGAGAGAGAGAGAGAGAGAGAGAGAGAGAAAGGAAAGAAAATATTTGAGCAGAGTTCAAGGTAACAATTACAGAAAAGCTGCCATATTAATAGAAATCAATAAACTGACCAACTTTTTTCTCTCTGCTTTTTGCCAGAGAAACTATTATAAGCAAAATGACAGAAATGGAAAAGGGGAGAAATGCATACACTACATGTAGAGTATATTCTCCAGGATTATATTTCATTTTTTAAGTGATGATATTGTACTTTTTCATCTTCACAAGTTTGAATCACCTCCTCTAATAAAGTTTATTTATCATTTGCAATGACCACTTCCATACTCAGTCAAAAATAATAATAATTACATCAAGAAAATAGCAGGTGATACTCCTGATTTTAGTGTTTGCTTTCCAAGAGATGTAAACCATTCATTTAATTTTTTTTTCCTGTCATCATGAATTTAGTTAATCATTTGGATCATTCAATATCTCCATTAAAAAACCATGTGACTATAAAAAGGATAAGAAAAACTCATACTAAAAGGAGAGCCAAGCAGCACATAAGAACAGAGCTGGTTAAAAGCACTAAAAGCAGAAATATTTACAGATCATTCATCTTCAGCTTTTTCTAGAGCAACAAATCCAAACAGTGCTATGCCTTCTGTTGCTTTCTTTCACTTTACAGATGCTGAAAACTTTCAAGTTTCTGTCTCCTAGAAGTGGGATAGGGAAAAAAAAAAAAGCTGGTTATTATTCCTAAACCCATTGAAATTGCATTTGTGGCATCAAAATGGATTTTTTTTTAAGCAGGATGTTGGATTGACAGTAAAGCAGCTGCTCTGCAGCAAACGAAAGCAAAAATTAATAAGAGACCTTAGCAAAAGAAAGACTATTGGTTTTGCACACCCAGAGCAAATTGGCTGGATTTAGAAGAGCACACTTTGATCTTTTCCAGACTAATTACTGCTCTGTGGTTTGACTGTTTTGTGCATTACTTGCCCTTCATACAAAACCGAAACTGCTGTGGTACACAGCTGTAATACAAATGAAAATTTGACATTCAGTAAACAAAGCATGGCAAGGGTCATTCTTTGAGCACAATAACTGCATAATACAATTTTAGAATGCCTTTTGTATACAAAAAATTACACATTTTAAGGCAGTTTTGAACTCAGAGTAGGCAGTCAAGGCTGTTTGTAAAGGATAGAGAAATTGCTCCCAACTCTAATCTATAAATACAGATTGAAAACAGTTTATTTCAACATTGTAAAAATGCTGAGGAATTTACATATTTACAGAAATAAATGTGTCTGTTTTTAGAAGATGGTTTTTCATTTGTCTATAAGGTTAATTGGGAGCAGATTTCTTAAGTAGCTGTTTGCAGTGGCAATAATGGTGTTGATTCACCAATTTGATACTAGATTTGCTTCTGGGAAAGAATTCAGATTATATTATGTGGAGACTCTATATTAAAGTATTTAATGCTTTCTTTATGTTTCAGAAAATATAATGAATTTACATTTTCAACAACTACCAAAATTGAAGAACTTTCCATTTTTCATTATTTAAATATCACCATAATTATTAAACCATAACTCTCTATCTGCATAAGAAATATATTTACCTTATGACTGAGTTTTCCTTCAAAAAGGACCTGACTTTATGTAGTTTGTATTTTTAACATATTTTGAAAATCACTCTAACAAGCTGTACAATAACATCATCATATTCAAAAAAAATAGATCAAATATATTGAAAGGCTTTTATAATACCTGACTCAGTTTGTATTTAAACCAAATTAAACTTTGGAGCTAGCTATACAAATGTTACCTAGTTTTTTTCCAACACACATTTATGCAACTTTGAGAGTATCTATAAAGTCAAACAATTTACAATAATCCCATTATTTAATGCTGAAATATTTGAAATATAGAGAAATATTTGATCAAAGAATTGACCTATCAAAAAACATTGCTTTTTGCTTTGTTTATGCTTTGTTTCAAATGTTTAAAACATTTGAAAAGAGGTGATTTAAAGAAGATTAATGATACAGTTTACTCAATTAACTGTTCATTAGAAACTGAAAAAAAAATATTTATCCAGGATTGATTAAGAACAAATAACCATAACTAAGACAGTATACCATGAGTGTTGAAAATACTGAATTCTTCCATTCAACCATTTAAAAATACCACACATTAGATGTTGAGCAAGTTTTATTTCAGTCATTATTTCTTTAGTTGCTATATGATTTATATAAATTTTATGACCTTCAGACCCTCCCCTTTTTGCTTTTAAAATTTAGCTGGATACATTCTTCATAGACACACAAAGCTGCTTTATAAATGCCTGTTTCTCTGGCTCATTTACCTTTACCTCACAGAACAGCTATCTTGGGTGGGGGTTGAGGGGGGTAGTTACCTATTCACAGCAAGACTTGAGAATTCAGCACAAAAGATTTTCACAACATGTTTAGGAGAGGCCCAAAGCTCTGGTGCTAACCACCATGTGGAAAGGTAGATAAATACATAGAGACAGAACTGTAGACTTTAGCCAAGTGGCTTGAAGAATAACAGAGAATCTATAATGCTTTCTGCTTCAGTGGCAATCAAACTCAACCTCTGCAAATTAATCAGCCTGTAAAACACCAAGAATGGAGAAAAGAGGATATTGATTCCTGGAGAAGTCACCTATATTTTATTTCCCCATTAACAATAATCACAGAACGCTATCTAAAATGTGAACATTTCCTCCCCCCTGAAGTATAAAATAGACCAGTTCCTTTTTGATAATATTTCAAAGATTATCTCAGAATGACTCCATGAAACACTTTGGTTTTAATTTTTATCATGGGAGAAAATTATTAAGTATACCCATAAAAGCATTATTGACCATGCACTTTTTCCAAGGGTGTTAGTGTTCTGGGGTTATAGTAATTTACTGATGACACTGTTCAGTGTGCTTTCTTTCCTATGACCACTGACTCCTTTTTTTTTTTTTATTGTTTTTTTTTTAATTTTTCTTAACTTTACAATATTGTATTACTTTTACTATACATCGAGATGGATCCGCCACCAGAATACACGTGCTCCCCATCCTGAACCCTCCTCCCTCCCCCCTTCCCACACCATCCCTCCAGGTCATCCCAGTGCTCCAGTCCCAGGCATCTGTTATAGGGCATCGTACCTGGACTGACTCGTTTCAGATATGATATTATACATATTTCAATGCTATTCTCCCCAATCGTCCCACCCTCTCCCAGTCCCAGAGTCCAAAAGTCTGTTCTATACATCAGTGTCTCTTTTGCTGTCTCATAAGCAGGGTGATTGTTACCATCTTTCTAAATTCCATATATATGCGTTAGTATACTGTACTTGTGTTTTTCTTTCTGGCTTACTTCACTCTGTATAATAGGCTCCAGTTCCATCCACCTCATTAGAACTGATTCAAATGTATTCTTTTTAATGGCTGAGTAATACTCCATTGTGTATATGTACCACAGCTTGCTTATCCATTCATCTGTGGATGGACATCTAGGTTGCTTCCACGTCCTGGCTATTGTAAACAGTGCTGCTATGAACATTGGGGTACACGTGCCTCTTTCAATTCTGGTTTTCTCAGTGTGTATGCCCAGCAGTGGGATTGCTGGGTCATAAGGCAGTTCTAGTCCCAGTTTTTTGAGGAATCTCCATACTGTTCTCCATAGTGGCTGTACTAGTTTGCATTCCCACCAACAGTGTAAGAGGGTTCCCTTCTCTCCACACCCTCTCCAGCATTTATTGCTTGTGGATTTTTGGATCGCAGCCATTCTGACTGGCGTGTAATGGTATCTTATGAGACCACTGACTCCTTAATGTCCCTTCCCATTTACTTTTATCCTCAGTTGTGCCTTCAGGTTTGGAAACTATCTGCAAAGAAACAAGAAATTTTAAATTAATTTTATTTTTTCCTCTTCAAAATAAGTTTCCTGGTTAAACACCCAAATGAAAGACCCCCTTCTGACTTACCTTAACTCATAAATCTAAAGCAAATATGTTCATTGGGTTAAAAATTTTTACAACAAAACTTCTAATTCTGAAAAACGGAAGTTGGGTTTTACTTAGCAGTGGAAGCTGTTTTTCATGTTTCCATAATTATCCTGTAAAACAATAAATAATTCTTTCATGTGCTATACAATCAATTACAGCCTTGTGATTGAAAGACTTTTTGAACACCACCTCCCACAATAGTTAATGTCCCAAGTTTGTGCTTTGGGAGTTATTAGAGTTAGAAACACTGTTTTAAATTTTAAAAACACCTAATTAAATGGAAGCCATTCATAAAGAGCAACAAGCACAAATTAGAATGAAATAATAAAGTCTCCATGTCTGTCCTCTTTTCCCACAAGACTCTTAGAACATTTTGTCCCCAGGAAAAAACTGAAATTTGTCAGCTAGCTAGACATCTTTGTTGAGTAAACTGGCCACCACTTTCACTAGCGTGTTTGGGTGTAAAAGAATGGTAGCAACTATCATCCACCACTAGAAACACTCCCTAAAGAAAGATGTCCCCAGGTCATTCCGAGACCAGGTCACATCGGTCATGCCACTCTGCTTCCTTCTGGCAAGAACTTAACTCCATCCAGATCAAGAGAGGAAAACAACTCTCAACCTCTGGGTGAAATGTGTTTGTTAAGAACTCTCATTGAAAAAAATTCTCTTCATTTTCTTAAGGTTGGAGGTTACAGGGTAGTTTTAAAATGGACTTAACACTTGCTGATTACTGAGAAGATTAAAGGCAGAAATGGCCAAGACTGGATGGCAGGGTCGCTACCAAAAACTTCACACCACCACTCTCTTTTAGCCTGCTTTTCACTCCTGTGTATTCAGATGCTCCTCAACTAGATTTGAAAATTTCAGGATTTATCAAGAGCTAGAAGAGAAGATAACATATTTCAAACATTTCATCATCAAATGAAGGTTGGTTATAGAGCTGATTGGCCTTTCATCTTAGGGAAATTATTTCACATTTCTCTTCCTCATTTATAAAGTGGGATAATAATAGACAGTTTGTGGAATAAAGCCTCACAAGGGCAAATGAATGAAATTGTACATTTAAGTGGTTTAAAGTCAGGAACAATTTGAGTAAAAAGTATTACTTTTCATACATTGTGATCTTACATCAAAGCAAGGGGAATATGCTGCTTTTTCATTTGAACAAATCCAGTAGCAATCATGCTTATTAAATCCTTGTACATAGTTCTGTGATAAAATCTGTGTTGTCATCCAGGAGCTAATTATCTCAAATGAGAGACCTTATATGAAAGTAGTGTATAAAGTATAAAAATATAAAATACTACACTTGTAATAATAATAGTAATAGTATTAAGTGCTTGTGTGTGTGTGCTACGTCATGTCCGACTCTGTGACCGCATGGACTGTAACCCAGCAGGCTGCTCTGTCCACGGAATTTCCCAGGCAAGAATATTATAGTGCATTGTCATTTCTTCCTCTAGGGAATTAAGTTGGGGAAGGCAGTGGCACCCCACCCCAGTACTTTTGCCTGGAGAAACCCATGGACGGAGGAGCCTGGTAGGCTGCAGTCCATGGGGTCGCTGAGAGTCGGACACGACTGAGCGACTTCACTTTGACTTTTCACTCTCATGCATTGGAGAAGAAAATGGCAACCCACTCCAGTGTTCTTGCCTGGAGAATCCCAGGGACAGGGGAGCCTGGTGAGCTTCCGTCTATGGGGTCGCACAGAGTCGGACACGACTGAAGCGACTTAGCAGCAGCAGCAGCAGGGAATTAAGTACTTATCCTGTACCAAACAGTATATTCTACAAGGGTTTATCTACCATCACAGCAACCTTGGGAGATAAATGCTTTTGTGTGTTAGTCACTCAGTCGTGTTGGACTCTTTGCCACCCCATGGACTGGGGCCCACCAGGCTCCTCTGTCCATGGGATTTCCCAGGCAAAATTACTGGAGTGGGTTGCCATGTCCTTCTCCAGGCAATCTTCCCGACCCAGGGATCGAACCCAGGTCTCCCTCATTGCAGCCAGATTGTTTACCATCTGAGCCACACCCTAGGGCTGAAATGTTTTTATCACCATTTTAAAATTTGTACACCTAAAACCAAAGGGCCCTGAGTCACTTGGCTGTTTCACACAGCAAGAAGGAGAAACTACGGAAGAGAGAAACAAGGTCTGTCTGATTTCCAAACCCCAGCACGTGGAACACCCTGCACTATGTACACAATGGCTCTGGCAATGATGTTTACCTTTTTGCTATATTAGATGGCAATATGGTGGTTTTGTCATGATTGACAATTTATACCTTTGAAAATGCAGATGCTGTTTTGAGTTAAAAAGTTGAAACGTGGCATGTTTTGTTTATAAAAGGTTTTTTTTTTTTTTTTCTAAATTACTCTTCTAGTACAGCATTTACCTTTAGAGGAAAAGAAGTAAATAATGGATCCCAGAAGAAATTACTTGTGTTCTTATTTTGTTGTTAATATGAGTACAATAAGTGCTAGAAATACAAACCAATTACATCATTACTTATTAACGAACAGTCACATTTTTAAGTGGTTAGTGCTAACCTTTAAGGCACCAGAAAATATTATTGACAGTGGCACTGTAAGCACATCATTGTATATTCAAGTAAACATATAATTGCCAATTCTGCATATGAAATTTCTAAGCTGGAAATTTCCTGGTATGAAAATAACAGCTCCAACAGTAATTCACTAAGTCATCTGAGTCAAGAATTTACAGTTTGTCATAGTTCAGTCGCTCAGTCATGCCCAACTCTTTGCAACACTATGGACTGCAGCATGCCAGGCTTCCCTGTCCAATACCGACTCCTGGAACCTACTCAAACTCATGTCCATTGAGTCGGTGATGCCATCCAACCATCTCATCCTCTGTCGTTCTCTTCCCTTCCCACCTTCAATCTTTCCCAGCATCAGGGTCTTTTCAGAGTCAGTTCTTTTGCATCAAGTGGCCAAAGTATTGGAGTTTCAGCTTCAACGTCAGTCCTTCCAGTGAGTATGAGGATTGATTCCTTTTAGGATGGACTGGTTGGATCTCCTTGCAGTCCAAGGGACTCTCAAGAGTCTTCTCCAACACCACAGTTCAAAAGCATCAATTCTTCGGCGCTCAGCTTTCCTTATAGTCCAACTCTCGCATCCATACATGACTACTGGAAAAACCATAACCTTGACTAGATGGACCTTTGTTGGCAAAGTAATGTCTCTGCTTTTCAATATGCTGTCTAGGTTGGTCATAGCTTTTCTTCCAAGGAGCAAGTGTCTTTTAATTTCATGGCTGCAGTCACCATCTGCAGTGATTTTGGAGCCCATAAAAATAAAGTCAGTCACTGTTTACACTGTTTCCCCATCTATTTGCCAAGAAGTGTTGGGACAAGATGCCGTGATTTTAGCTTTCTGAAGGTTGAGTTTTAAGCCAACTTTTGTATTCTCTTTCACTTTCATCAAGAGGCTCTTTAGTTCTTCACTTTCTGCCATAAGGGTAGTGTCATCTGCTTATCTGAAGTTATTGATATTTGTCCTGGCAATCTTGATTTCAGCTTGTGCTTCATCCAGTTCAGCATTTCTCATGATGTACTCTGCATATAAGTTAAATAAGCAGGGTGACAAAATACAGCCTTGATGTACTTCCTTTCCGATTTGGAACCAGTCTGGTGTTCCATGTCCAGTTCTAACTGTTGCTTCTTGACCTGCATACAGATTTCTCAGGAGGCAGGTCAGGTGGTGTGGTATTCCCATCTCTTTAAAAATTTCCACTGTTTGTTGTGATCCACAGTCAAATGCTTTGGCATAGTCAATAAAGCAGAAATAGATGTTTTTCTGGAACTCTCTTGCTTTTTCATTGATCCAACGGACGTTGGCAATTTGATCCCAGGTTCCTCTGCCTTTTCTAACTCCAGCTTGAACATCTGGAAGTTCACAGTTCACGTACTGTTGAAGCCTTGCTTGGAGTATTCTGAGTCAAGAATTTATAAGAATCCTATTTTTCAAATATACATTCTATCATTTTGATTATGATAACAACAAACTATATTCTTTACAACAGAAGAAACTGACAAAGAAAAGCTATAATAGATGGCGAAACAAAGTGCTTTAGTTTCTTCTAAAAGTAAAGTCATCTTAAACTGGTTCAACCACTTAAGGCTACTTCTAACTTTTAAAATATTTTTTAAGAAAAAATCAATTCCAAACACTCATTCACCACAATTTATACTTCAGACTATTGTAATTAATTTTGGAAAGTGGTATATAAAAGAAAAAAGGACTAAAAGTTCATCTACAATAATATAAATCTTGCTAAAATAGTGAAAATGATAACTGGAAGTTTCATTATGATGCAGAGGAAATATCTCCTAATATCAAATATTTTCCTTATTCTACCATTATAGATCTATGAAAAGCTCGGAGAAACATTAGGAGCTATGTTTTGAAGAAACTTAGTGTGAACTTTGCTAACCATGATCCAAATAAGTTTTTTGATTACTCTTTCAAGAAATTGCAGTATTTCATGCAAAATGGTATCACTTTACAACTAGGGTAATTTTTTTTACTTATCATGAAATAAAAATTTATATTTTGCTCTTCCTTGCATGTCTCTTTAAAACCTCAGACCAGAAGAATGAGTCATATTTTAAACTATTTTCTTTTTTAATCTTCTTCACTCTTCTGTTTCTAAAGGGATATTTAGTTTTAACTAGATTGCGATTTCATTTGAAAAGATCTGAACAGGGTTTCTAGAAGGTTTTAAAGATTACCCACTGACGGTATTTTTGGCTGCTGCTGCTAAGTTGCTTCAGTCGTGTCCGACTCTGTGTGACCCCATAGACGGCAGCCCACCAGGCTCCCCAGTCCCTGGGATTCTCCAGGCAAGAACACTGGAGTGGGTTGCCATTTTCTTCTCCAATGCATGAAAGTTAAAGTGAAGATGCTCAGTTGTATCCGACTCTTTGCAACCCCATGGACTGCAGTCTACCAGGCTCCCCCGTCCCTGGGATTCTTCAGGCAAGAACACCAGAGTGGGTTGCCATTTCCTTCTCCAATGCATGCATGCATGCTAAGTCGCTTCAGTTGTGTCTGACTCTGTGCAACCCCATGGACAGCAGCCCACCCGACTCCTCCGTCCACAGGATTCTCTAGGCAAGAATACTGGAGTGTGTTGCCATTTCCTTCTCTGGTATTTTTGGCAGCTACCTTTAAAGATGCAAGGATCTGTAAAAAAAGGTACATCTAGATTTAATACAGATAATATTTGGTTCTTTGAGATAGAAACAATGGTGATATTGCAAAAATGATAGGTAAAAATGTGCTTTTACACCCAACATCTCTTTGGACAAGCCAAGTGTTCTTTGTAGAATTGTATTATATTGACAATGCTAACTACATAAGTGAATTTTTCATACAATGACAACAGAAACATCTGGTATTGTTTTTAATTCAAATAGTTAAATATACACAATATTATTTCATGTTACTTACAATAAGAGTATGAAACTCAAGGCATGTGGCAAAAATTATTGTCATATCATTTCTATGAAAAATAAAGGGGCAAGTATTAAACTCCTAATTTTTCAAACAGACACTTAAAGCTAGCTAAGAAAAGCCAAAGGTAAATTTAAGAACTAATAATAACAAATTATAAATAATTAAGAAAAGTTTTTTCTTCTTTTTTATTGTATCTATATGAGATGACAAATGCTAATTAAATTTATTTAGTAATCATTTCACAATATGTTAGTTAACCATTAAAAAATTCATTGTATTCCTTTGTCCAAGTACTGTGCTGTTTTACAAAAAAATTATTTAGTTAATGGGGCTTCCCAGGTGGTTCAGTGGTAAAGAATCTGTCTGCCAATGCAGGAGACACAAGGGACACAGATTTGATTCCTGGGTTGGAAAGATCCCCTGGAGCAGAAACTGGCAACCTGCTCCAGTATTCTTGCCTGGAAAATCCCATGAACAGAGGAGGCTGGAGGGCTACATGGGGTTGCAAAGACTCGACACGACTGAGCACACACACACTTAGTTAATTCCTTATAACAATCACATGAGGTAGGTAGGCATCCATTTTAAAGATGAAGATAAAGAAGCTTAAGAAGATTAAACAACTTGTCAAAGGTCACAGGCTGACTTTAAGTCTACTAAAATCTTAAATATAGTAACTGTCCCTCATTGTTCAACAGCTATGAAAATAATGAGAAGCATAACTTTCTCAAACACACTACAAATTATGGTAACAAAATACAAATTGGGGATTTTTGTGTGGAAAACGCAGAAATTGGGATTTCTGGAATATATTAAATAAACATTTATTAGTAAATATATAGTAAATACCTTCTATGTTCTAGGTACTGGGCCAGGTGTCTATGATACAACGATGAAAAAGAACATAGTCCTTGCTCTCCAAATAAGCACTGTCTAAACAGACAAATATTTAACAGATGATTGCAATATAACAAGAGAGGTGCTATAATAATTAGAATGCATGTGTGTGTGCTCAGTCATGTCCAACTTTTTGTGACACCATAAACTATGGCCTGCCAGGCTCCTCTGTCCATGGAATTTTCCAGGCAAGAATGCTGGAGTGGGTTGCCATTTCCTCCTCCAAGGGATCTTCGTGACCCAGGGATAGAATCCACATCTATTACATCTCTTGCATTGGCAGGAAGATTCTTTACCACTGAGCCACCTGGGAAGCCCCAGTGATGAGAATACCTAATCCTTTTTGAGGACTTATAATGTGCCAGCTATTGTTAATAAGCACTTTATCTATTTACTCAAGTAACCCTCAGAGCTAGATGAGATAGATACTATAGAGATAAAGAGGTAGGTTTAACATCTATTGGAACACAGAGAAGAAAATCTTTCACTGTCTAGCGAAGTCAGGAATTTGAGCTGAGTCTATAGGATGCATATCTTGACAAGAGGGATTGACATATCCATCAGTATAACCTAAATTATCCCTCAGGAACCCCAAATCCCCAAGTCTTGGTGGCTTATAACAACAAAGATTTATAGGTCCCAAACCTGGCAGCTTGGCTCGGAGACCCTCCACGTCTCCTCACTCTGGGACCCAGACAGACAGAGTCTCCTTTGTCCAGAGCACCACTAATTACTACAGCAAGAAAAGGGGATTGCATAAATTATTCAATGGCTCTTCGAGTCTCTATCTACGAGATATTTGTCACTTTTGCTCTGTCTTCATTTGCCAAAACAAGTTACATGACCATACCTACCTTTATTGGAGAAGGGAAGTGCCATCTTACAAGATACCCGGAAGTAAGACACAGGAACACCAGGAAATAATCCTACTGCCTACAAGGTGGTGGAAAGGATAAGCAATCCAAGGAAAAGGACACATACAAAGGCATGGGAGTGAAAGAGTGTTTGGCACACAGTGCTTTCCACTATAAAAGACAGGATGCACGAGAGAAGTGTGAGGAGGAGAGGAAAAGGTAGGTGAGTGCCAAGTCAGGAAGATTCTTAACACACTTGGCAAGTATCGACGTCATCTTTAAGATCATGGAGAGTTATTGCAAGATTTTACACAGAGGAGAAATCTCCATACTACCAAAATTTTCATTCAGAAAAACCATGCTATCTGAAGCATGAAAGAAAAATTAGAAGAAATTAGAGACGAGGGGACTGTATGACGTCACTGTTGCTGTGTAACAAGTTACCACAGACTTAGCAGTTACATAAAACACATCCATTACCTCACAGTTTCTGTAGGTCAGAAGCGAACTGAGTTGAGCTCTCTGCTTTCAGGGCTCACCGAGTTGCAATCCAAGCATCCACTGGGTCATGAGAGGCTCGACTGGGCAGAGTTCCACTTCCAAGCTCCCTCACACTGTCAGCAGAATTCTGTTCCTTGCAGTCTAGAACTGAGGATTTTAGTTTCTTGCTGAAGGCCACCCTCGGCTCCAAAGGAGTCACTCACAGTTCTTTGCTACGTGGGCTTCTCCACATGACCACTATTTTGTGACAGCTTATTTATTCAAAGCCAGCAAAGAAGAAAGTTTCTCACCTCAGGGAGGGTCCAGACCAGCTTTTAAGAGTCTCACCTGATTAAGCCAGGCCCATTCAGGATAATCTTGATGATCTACTGATTTTGAAGTCAATTGATTAGGGACCTTGAAAAGATATTTCAAGATTCAAGGTGAAAAGTATGAGATCCCAGACTGTTGGATTCAAAAATGTTTAAGAGATACACATACACCTTTAATTTATATAATTTGACTTTTTATTAAACTTTAATTATCAGTTTGGTCCTTTTTCTCTTATATGTAGAACTGAACTGTGATAATTCTTAAAGTAAATATTCTTTTAAAATATTTTGATCTTTATAAGAAAAAAGCCACAAATATTTCAAATATCTGGACATTCTTCTTGTTGTTATTGTTCCATCATTAAGTTGTGTCCAACTCTTTGTGACGCTATGGACTGCAGTATTGCTGAGTTTTCCAAATTTGCTGCCACGTTGACTGTAGCATTTAAACAGCATTATCTTTTAGGATTTTAAATAGCTCATCTAGAATTCGATCACCTTCACTATCTTTGTTCATAGTAAGGCTTCCTAAGGCCCACTTGACTTCACATTCCAGGATGTCCAGCTCTGAGTGACCACACCATCATGGTTATCCAGGTCATTAAGATTTTTTTGCATAGTTTTTCTGTGTGTTCTTGCCACCTCTTCTTAATCTCTTTTGCTTCTGTTAGGTCCTTATTCATTTCTGTCCTTTATCATTGCAGGTAAGCTATTTAAAATCTTAAAAGATGATGCTGTTAAAGTGATGCACTCAATATGTCAGCAAATTTGGAAAACTTAAATAGTGGTCACAGGATTGGAAAAGGTCAGTTTTAATTCCAATTCCAAAGAAGCACAATGCCAAAAAATGTTCAAACTACTACCCAGTTGGGTTAATTTCACATGCTAGCAAGTTTATGCTCAAAATCCTTCAAGCTAGCCTTCAGCAGTACATAAACCAAGAACTTACAGATGTACAAGCTGGGAAAAGGAAGAGGAAGCAGAGATCAAATTGTCAACATTCACTGGATCATAGAGAAAGCAAAGGAATTCCAGGAAAACAACTACTTCTGCTTCATTGACTACACTAAAAGCTTCTGACTATGTGGGTCACAACAAGTTGTGGAAAATTCTTAGAGATGGGAATACCAGACCACCTTACCTATCTCCTAAGAAACATGTATGCAGGTCAAGAAGAAGACATGGAATAACTGACTAGTTCAAAACTGGGAAAGGAGTACCACAAGGCTGTATATTGTCACCCTGCTTATTTAATTTATATGCAGAGTACATTACGTGAAATGCTGGGCTGGATAAAGCACAAACTAGAATCAAGATTGTCAGAAGAAACATCAACAACCTCAGATACACAGATGATACTAGGCAGAAAGTGAAGAGGAACTGAAGATTCTCTTAATGAAAGTGAAAGAGGAGAGTGAAAAGAGCTGGCTTAAAACTCAATTCAAAAAACTAAGATCATGGAATCTGGTCCCATCTCTTCATGGCAAATATGAAAATGGAAACAGTGACAGATTTTCTTTTCTTGGGCTTCAAAAATTACTGTGGATGCTGACCGCAGCCATGAAATTCAAAGATGTTTGCTCCCTGGAAGAAAAGCTATGAAAATCTAGACAGCATATTAAAAAGCAGAGACATCGCTTTGCCAACAAAGGTCCATATAGTTAAAGCTATGGTTTTTCCAGTGGTCAGGTATGGATACGAGAACTGGACCATAAAGAAGGAAGTCTGCCAAAGAACTGATGCTTTAAAATTGTGGTGCTGGAGAAGACTCTTGAGTGTCCCCTGGACAGTAAGATCACACCGATCAACCCTGAAGGAAATCAACCCTAAATATTCATTGGAAGGACTGCTGAAGCTGACGCTCTAATACTTTGGCCACCTGATGCAAAGAGCTGACTCACTGGAAAAGACCCTGATGCTGGGAAAGATTGAAGGCGGGAAGAGAAGGGGACGACAGAGGATGAGATGGTTGGATGGCATCACTGACTCAATGGACATGAGTTTGAGGAAAATCCAAGAGGCAGTGGAGGACAGAGCTACCTGGAGAGCTGCAGTATGAGGTCATAAAGAGGGGGACATGTCATAGCAACTGAACGACAATACTGTAGCATTTTCACAGCTTCCTATCAAAACAGTTGTTTTAAAACATGTACATATATATGCATAGGCTAACTTATACATATTTGTGATATTTTTAAAGGGTAAAATAATTTAATGAGTATTGTGCAAAACTTCAGCTTATATAATCAGAATTCCGATTCTAAAAAAAATGAAAACCAAACATATTAAAAGGTGTTAGTTGAGCCAAAGGCATGCATTTAGGGCTTAAATGCAGAGACATTTAATAGCTACATTAGAAAGTGATGAACCATCTGCTTCAATTGGCTCTAACTAGAAATATCAGACAAGCGTGCTCATTATGAGCCATAAATGTACTTAACTGACTAAAGAGAGAGAAAAAGCCAGGTAATGTCAACTGATGTCTGCACATCCACTGCCCTGTTTCACTTTCAAAGATGTTCTTAATGCTTGCATTTTTGAAATGTGACAAAACTGACCAATACAATTATTTTAGGTTCTGTGTCAGGTACCATATAGTTTAGCTGAAATTAGAAATAGCCAGCAATTGAGGGAGATCAGTTGAGAACAGATGTTAAACTCACTGTAAAGAGGTTGATTTCACTCCTTTAGGAATGAAAAACACTAGTTAAGAAAGTTTTGAAATAATCTTTAAGTGAAGACTCAGTCTCTCAACTAATCTTTACACCTGAGAGTAGGGGAGAAAAAAAGCTCCCAATTGTCACTGTTTTTCAAAAAGAAAGTTCACGAAGAATCTCTGCTCTCCAGAATTTCTAGGAATCCCAAATACTTACTGTTCAGAAATATTTTTTACATCCTGAGATTTGAAAAATGTCATATTATTTGTACCAAAGAAAACAACTTATCTCATAGAAAACAAACTATACTCCCATAAAAATTAATTTAAATAAATAAAGTGTGTTTCTTGTAGGCAGCATATAATTGAGTTTTACTCTTTTAATCCAATCTGGTAATCAATGCCTTGCAATTATTAGTGTTCAAACATTTACATTTCATGCCATAATTGGTATGTTAAAGTCTATCATGTTACTATGTTTTCTGTATATCCCATTTGCTTTTTTCCTTCTACTTTTTGTCTTATTTGAGATTGAATAAAATGTATACATTTTGATGGGTATTGAATTCTAATTAACAATTTTTTCCCTCAGTACTTGAAAGAGGCTGTTCCACTATTTTCTCATTTGTATTGTTTCAGATGAGAAATATACTGTCATTTCTTTATCGTGATCTACTTATGCTCATTCCTCAGTATGTAACATGTGTGTGGTAGGCAGAAAAATCCCCCATACGTGATTTAGATGATAGTTGTGATTGGAATTTTTGAGCTAATGAGACTTAGATGATTTTTTTTATTTGTGTTGATGCTTTAATTGGAGACCTTGTGATGTGATGAATATATTTTACACATGGGATGTGTATTGGCATACTTAGGGTCCAGAAGGTAGACTATGCTAGGCAGAATAATGACTCCCAAAGATGTTCATATTCTATTCCTGGAACCCTTGAATATGTTATATTACACCAAAGAGTAATTAAGGTTGCAGTTAGAATTACAGGGAGATTACCTCATATTATCTGGGGGTGGAGGGGAGGTCCAATTTAATCACAAGTCTTTAAAAGTGAAAGAAGTAAAAGAGAGTCAGAGAAAGACTGGATTTAACTATTTAAGCTCAAAATGGATTTAAGACTTAAATGTGAGACTGGAAACAATAAAAGTCCTAGAGGAAAAGGAGGCAGAGCACTCTCTGACATAAATCACAGCAATATCCTTTTTGATCCATCTCCCAGAAAAATAGAAATAAAAACAAAAACAAATGGGACCTACTTAAGCTCAAAAGCTTCTGCACAGCAGAGGAAATAATAAAGTGAAAAGACAACCCACAGATTGGGAGAAAATAATTGCAAATGATGTGACCGATAAAGGATGAGTCTCCAAAATTCACAAACAGCTCACGATGCTTAACAGCATCAAAACAAAAAAACCCACTCAAAAAATGGGCAGAAGACCTAAGCAGACATTTCTCCAAAGAAGACATACAGATGGCAAATAGGCACATGAAAAGATTTCAACATTGCTAATTAGAGAAATGCAAATCAAAGCCACAAAATATAACCTCGTATCAGCCAGAATGGCTATAATGAAAAAAAATCCACAAATAATAAATGCTGGAGAGGGTATGGAGAGAAGGGAACCCTCCTACACTGTTGGTGGGAATGTAAATTGGCACAGTCACTATGGAGAACAGTATACTACTGCTACTACTACCAAGTATGGAGATTTCTTAAAAGACTAAAAATAGAGCTACCACGTTGTTCAGTTGCCCAGTCGTGTCCAACTCTGTGATCCCACGGACTGTAGAACACCAGGCTTCCCTGTCCCTCACCATCTCCCGGAGTTTGCTCAAGTTCATGTTCATTGTGTTAGTGATGCCATCCAGTCATCTCATTCTCTGATCCCCTCTACTCCTTCTGCCCTCAATCTTTCCCAGCATCAGGGACTTCAGTGAGTCATCGATGCACAGCAGATGACCAAAATTCTAGAGCTGCAGCTTCAGCATCAGTCCTTCCAGTGAATATTCAGCATTGATCTTACTTAAGATTGACTGGTTTGATCTCCTTGCTGTGCAAGAGACTTTGAGGAGTCCTCTCCAGCACCACAGTTCGAAGGCATCAGTTCTTCGGCACTCTGCCTCCTTTATGGTCAATGAAGCTATGAGCCATGCCAAGCGGCGCCACCCAGGATGGATGGGTCACAGCAGAGAGTTCTGATAAACGTGATCCACTGGAGGAGGGAATGGGAAACCACCCCAGTATACTTGCCGTTAGAACCACATGAACTGTATAAAAGGTCAAAAAAAGCTACCATACGACCCCACATCCCACTCCTGGGTATATGTCCGGAGAAGAACATAATCTAGAAGGATACATGCACTCCAGTATTTACTGCAGCACTGTGTACAACAGCCAAGACATGGAAGCAACCTAACTGTCCATCGACAGAGGAATGAATAAAGAAGATGTGGTACATATATATAATGGAATATTGTATCAATATTAAAAAGAATAAAACAATGCCATTTGCAGCAACATGGAAGGACCTAGAGAGAGTCATACTGAGTGAAGTAAGTCAGACAGAGAAGGAGAAATATTGTATATCGTCCCTTATATGTGGAATCTAAAAAGAAATGATACAAATGAACTTATATACACATTAAGGCTCCTCCATGGTAGAGAAGTGCTCAAAAATCAATAACATAAATGTTTCTATATGCACCCCTGAAGGACATAAGCTATTCTATCTTAATCTGGTCTAATAAATTCATTTTAAGAATAATGCTTTAATAATGCTATCTACTAATCCAACTAAATTCCATATTCTATCAGGATTAAAGAATTACATTCAGCTTTTAAAGCTCCTTTCTTCTGAGAAACTCAGACTGCTTTTCCATACAATGGCTTTAAATGTCAGTGGCACCAATAATTTCATCAAAAGGCAATAAGCATTCCCAAATAAAGCTAAATCCCTACCCCAACCCCAATTGTTAACATCTGCTGGAATTAGGCAAACTCCTTGTTTTGTCACTTAAGAAACCCTGAGGAGGATATTGTTTAAGTAAATAAGGTTTAAGGGTTAAGAGAAGGCATTCACATACAAAACAACTAAATTTTGGTAAAGCAAGTTCATAATTTTCAGATAATTTAAGGTAAACTATTTTTACACACACACAAACCCATACAACTTTTAAAATTCATGTGTCAGATATGTTCATTGTCAAGAAATTAGAAGAAACAGACAAGAATATGAATCCACCTGGGTGTTCTTTGGAAGGACTGATGCTAAAGCTGAAACTCCAATACTTTGGCCACCTCATGCGAAGAGCTGACACATTGGAGAAGACCCTGATGCTGGGAGGGATTGGGGGCAGGAGGAGAAGGGGACAACAGAGGAAGAGATGGCTGCATGGCATCACCAAATCGATGTACATGAGTATGGGTGAACTCCGGGAGTTGGTGATGGACAGGGAGGCCTGGCGTGCTCTGATTCATGGGGCCGCAAAGAGTCGGACACGACTGAGCGACTGAACTGAACTGAACTGAATCCCACTCTCCAGCATAACCTCTGTTAACATATTGCTGTACATATGTTGAGCTGGTATTTTCTGATTGTCCCCTTGGGATCCCCTCTGAATCCTGCCCACCCTGCTCTGTGTTTTATGGGCTGCTCTACATGGACTACATCAGTGGACCTTTTGCAGTCTGACTTCAGGTTAAACTCAAATGAATGAAGGACACCAGTAGGAGAGTACGGAGAGGAAGGAAAGAAAGGCCAAGATACTCATTTTGCAGCAACCACACTGTGGAGCTGCTCTGGGAAGACTCCATCACTTTAAGAAAAGTCACAAATCCTGTCAAAAGGCCACAGAGTTCTCCCTAATAGCCTCTTCCTCTGGCTCCTTTGAGCCCCCCAGGTGGTTCAGTGGTAAAGAATCTACCAGCTAACTCAAGAGGTGCAGGAGTCGTGGGTTTGATCTCTGGGTTAGGAAGATCCCCTGGAGTAGGAAATGGCAACCCACTCTCCAGTATAATTGCCTGGATGATCCCATGGACAGAGGAGCCTGGCAGGTTACAGTCCATGAGGTCAGGAAGAAGTGACAGAGGCACAGCTGGTGACTTCGGGCAGGCACAGATGCGGCAAGAACATCCCACCCTCCACACCCTTATCAGTGGCAGGTTCTTGTACTACATCTCATTGTTTCTCTACGTCCTGCCTACACCTTGTGAATAACCCCTATATGGAACCTGGCCCAAATTACTCAAATTGAGTGTGCCATCCGGGTCCTGCTGGTACCATAACTAAAACTCCTGTCCAGATTTTTAAGTATCAATTATATACAAACACACACATACAAACACATATTCATGTTTTTGCAAAATACCTGCATAATTCTCTAGCGATTGTTACAGCTATATCAGAATCTATACAAATTACTATTATTCAAAATTTCCAGTTTCCATTTTTCTGTTCTAAAGTGATGCAATGAATACCTATGTACATACATGTATCTTTGCCCTTTTGTCTATATTATTATCCTAGGATATATTCTTAGTAGCAGTATTCCTGGGACAAAGGGTATGTGCACATTTAAGTCTTTTGATATTACCAAATAGTCCATCATACTGGCTGTAATGATATTCATCTCCCCACACACTATACAAGAAGCCCAAATGCCCATTATCTCACCCACTCACAAACACTCTACCAAAACATTCTTGCAGAAAGAAAATTAACCTCTTCAATTCTATTGTATTCATACCATTAGTACTATGCAATGAAGCTATACCCAAAGCCAGCATGTTGCTAGCTGGATAACAATTCAAACATCAGTTCTTAAGACCAATTTCAGAAATCATAAAATAGAGTTTTCTGACATCTCCTTCCCTTCCCGCATGCCCTGTCCCCTACCGCCAGTAAATAGAGCCTTTAAAAAAATTTTTTTAAGTATAGTTGTTTACAATGTTGTGTTAATTTATTTTATACAGCAAAGTAACTCCATTATATATCAGTTCAGTTCAGTTCAGTCGCTCAGTTGCGTCCGACTCTTTGAGACCCCATGAACTGCAGCATGCCAGGCCTCCCTGTCCATCACCAACTCCCAGAGTTTACTCAAACTCATGTCCATTGAGTTGGTGATGCCAGCCAACAATCTCATCCTCTGTTGTCCCCTTCTCTTCCCACCCTCAATCTTTCCCAGCATCAGGGTCTCTTCAAATGAGTCAGCTCTTCGCATGAGGTGGCCAAAGGATTGGAGTTACAGCTTCAGCATCAGTCTTTCCAATGAACACCCAGGATTGATCTCCTTTAGGATGGAGACTGCAGTCCAAGGGACTCTCAAGAGTCTTCTCCAACACCACAGTTCAAAAGCATCAATTCTTCGGCACTCAGCTTTCTTTATAGTCCAACTCTCACATCCATACATGACTACTGGAAAAACCATAGTCTTGACTAGACAGACCTTTGTTGACAAAGTAATGTCTCTGCTTTTGAATATGCTATCTAGGTTGCCACTTCATGGGAAATAGATGGGGAAACAGTGGAAACAGTGTCAGACTTTGTTTTTCTGGGCTCCAAAATCACTGCAGATGGTGACTGCAGTCATGAAATTAAAAGACGCTTACTCGTTGGAAGGAAAGTTATGACCAACCTAGATAGCATATTCAAAAGCAGAGACATTACTTTACCAACAAAGGTTCGCCTAGTCAAGGCTATGGTCTTTCCTGTGGTCATGTATGGATGTGAGAGCTGGACTGTGAAGAAGGCTGAGCGCCGAAAAATTGATGCTTTTGAACTGTGGTGTTGGAGAAGACTCTTGAGAGTCCCTTGGACTGCAAGAAGATTCAACCAGTCCATTCTGAAGGAGATCAATCCTGGAATTTCTTTAGAAGGAATGATGCTAAAGCTGAAACTCCAGTATTTTGGCCACCTCATGCGAAGAGTTGACTCATTGGAGAAGACTCTGATGCTGGGAGGGATTGAGGGCAGGAGGAGAAGGGGACGACAGAGGATGAGATGGCTGGATGGCATCACTGACTCGATGGGTATGAGTCTGGGTGACCTCCGGGAGCTGGTGATGGACAGGGAGGCCTGGCGTGCTGCGGTTCATGGGGTCGCAAAGAGTCGGACATGACTGAGCGACTGATCTGATCTGATCTAGGTTGGTCATAACTTTCCTTCCAAGGAGTAAGTGTCTTTTAATTTCATGGCTGCAATCACCATCTGCAGTGATTTTGGAGCCCAGAAAAATAAAGTCTGACACTGTTTCCACTGTTTCCCCATCTATTTGCCATGAAGTGATGGGACCAGATGCCATGATCTTCGTTTTCTGAATGTTGAGCTTTAAGCCAACTTTTTCACTCTCCTCTTTCACTTGCATCAAGAGGCTCTTTAGTTCTTCTTCACTTTCTGCCATAAAGGTGGTGTCATCTGCATATCTGAGGTTATTGATATTTCTCCTGGCAATCTTGATTCCAACTTGTGCTTCATCCAGCCCAGCATTTCTCATGATGTACCCTGCATATAAGTTAAATAAGCAGGGTGACAATATACAGCCTTGATGTACTCCTTTTCCTATTTGGAACCAATCTGTTGTTCTATGTCCAGTTCTAACTGTTGCTTCCTGACCTGCATACAGGATTCTCAAGAGGCACCCAGACACACATATATATATATTCTTTTCCATTTTGGTTTGTCACAGGATACTGAATAGAGTTCCCTGTGCTATACAGTAGGACCTTGTTGTTATCCATCCTATATACAATAATTTGCCTAGATCTGTTTAACCTATAAGATACAATGTGTAAAAGTTTTCCATTGATTTGTTGGAAGTGGAAAAACCCATACTGATAAGCCCTACACCAAAAAAAACTAGGGCAGATTTAATAAAATTTATAATTTCTTTTAGAATCTAAAGGAAAATTACCAAACAGGAAGATTTAAGTCAATCTTATCAAAATGAACTGAATCCATGGTTGTGGAAGACATTGGAGTCAAGTGTTCCTGGGGGTCAGAGGAACCCCCAGGTGTGTCTCTTTCTACTCACAGCCTACTGTCTAATGTAGGAAACAGAATCAGATGTGAATAGCCCTAAAATGGGCTTAGAACCAGTGCAACTGAAAAATAAATCTAAGAACAGCTTCCCTGAGGAGCAAAATGAAAACATCAATCTCTAGCTAGTCAAGAAAAAGGAATATATACAGATGGGCAGGAAAGATGGGGGGGGGGGCTGCTAACCATAGATATGGGCCTTCTCTGGTGGCTCAGATGGTAAAGAATCTGTCTGCAATGCGGGAGACCAGGGTTTGATACCTGGGTTGGGAAGATACCCTGGAGAAGTGCACGCTACCCACTCCAGTATTCTTGCTTGGAGAATTCATTGTCAGATGATGGAATTTTTTTTATTTACAAAATACTACCTACAACTCTAAAAATATGCTAAAACTTTAAAAATATGTATAAATACAAACTTTTCTTAAAAATAGAAATAACAAGCATTACTTAACCAGATCAACATCCATGGAAGAAATGGAAAATGTCAAGGGCAGAATAGACAACATATTAAGAGCACAGCTTTGGGCAATTCCCTAGCAGCCTAGTGGTTAGGACTCTGCTCTTTCTCTGCCAGGGAAGCGTTCAATCCTGGATCAGGGAACTAAAATCTGTCCCATGGTTTGGCCAAAAAAAAAAAAAAAATTTTGCTCAGTTGTGTCTGACTTTGTGGCCCCATGGACTGTAGCCCACCAGGCTCCTCTGTCCATGGGATTTTCCAGGCAAGAATTCTGGAGTACAGCCTTAAAATTCCATTCCAGGATAAGATGGTTGGATAGCATCACTGACTCAAAGGACGAGTTTGAGCAAACTCTGGGAGATGGTGAAGGACAGGGAAGCCAGGCGTGCTAGAGTCCATGGGGTCACAAATAGTCATACATGACTGAGAAACTGAAGAACAGCACCTATGGTTTTAAGGTCATAACCAAACATGGGCTCTCAACACTGAGAAGGAACTATAGAATTCTGTTTTTCTAGTTATATTAATTTTCTATTTTTCACATCTCTATAACAGAGATAAAATCTCTATTCTCAAATTTTCTGATTTCTGTCCCCTACACACCCCTCACCCTAATCCTTGCAGAATCCCTCGGCAGGCAATCTGAGACAGACTTCTGTTACAGGCCCAGCAAAAATCACACAGATCAGGGCAGAACAGTGCACTGCTATAAACTTAACCAAATGATAGCCCCAATCTGAGCTGCTGTGCTATGATTTTGATGTGGTATGTTTAATGGAACAGATTGACAAACTCCAGCATATGGTATGTAGCTATTAATCTGGCAAATGCAGTCTTTTAAATCCTTATGAGGAAAAAAGATCAGAAGCAAATCACATTCATTTGCAACAGCTATCAATATGCACTCATGGTCTTGCCCCAGGGTTACATTAATTCTGCTCTCTGTTACAATACAGTCCAAAGGGACTTTGATTATCTGGGCATTCCACAGAATATGACGCTGGTCGATTACATTAATGACATTTTGTTAAACTACTTGAGCCCTGGGAGGATGTAGTGGGAGTCATGGAGGCCTCTAAATGCTGATAAGAAATATATGTATCAGAAAGTGGAAGATGACTACACAATCATTCAAGGACTTGCCCTGTTAATGAAGCTGTCCTGAGTGAGACTGGGTGGCCTGAGTCCTGCTGAAACATACCATCCAAGAAAAGACCAATTTACAGCACCTTGTACAATCTACTGCTAAGAAGGAAGCACACCAAACAGTAGTCCTCTACAGATTTTGGAGACTGCATTTTGGGGAATCCAACCCTTTGGCCGGATGACTCCATAAAATGCTAGTTTTGAATGGCCTCCGTAGTAAGGGAGGGGTCGGCAACAGCTGTAGGCTGTGCTCCAAGCAGGCCTGCCACATGGATTAGGATATGTCAAATCCTATGAGCTAGAGGTATCTGTGGTAGATAAGGATGCCCTGCAGTCTCTGGCAAGTCTCACAGAGGAGGGCCGGACTTTAGACCACCAGGGCTCTGGAACAATAGCAGGAAGTTAGATATCACTTGTAAAGCAGCTTTTGACTTTCTTTTAGCCCTTAGTATCCCACCCCAGTACTTTGAGACTGACTACCTTATCACCGAGGCTAGCATGGAGAAGGAGCCGCTAGACACGAAGGGACTATGTGACCAGAACCATTTATCCTGAGTTGCATACAAGAGGAGGTAAGTTGGGGATCAGGGAGGACTGAGCAGATCCAGAAGGTACAGATAAGCATTCAAACACATTGCCCAGTCCCCCCACTCACTTGCCTTTGAGAACCAACACCCCTCCTTCAGTTCACACCTGTGGCCCAATAGATGTTCCCTCCAATTAGCTGACAGAAAGAGCCAAGGCTTGGTTCACAGGTGAGATACATAAGCACATTGGTACAAGCTCAAAATTCATCTGGAATTAATTGCTTAAAATATTTTTATTGTAAAATAAAATGTGAAGACAGAAAAAGCATGCAATACACACATAAAACTCAAGAAATTATTATAAGGCAAACATACATTGGTCAAGAGGTAGAAGCTTGTCAGCACCTCCAGAAGCTTCCTCCATGTGTCCCATCCAAGTTGCCACTCTTGCTCTTCCCACATGAAGAAGCTTCCCATCTAGCTTTTTCATTCTTTGGCTGCTCTGAGTCTTTGCTGTGATTTGAGGGTTTTCTCTACTTGTGGCACAAGGGCTTCTCATTGAGCACAGGTTTCTCTTGTTGCAGACCACTGATTCTACAGAATGCAGATTCAGTAGTTGAAGTACAGACTTCTCTAGATGAGCTCAGTTGCCCCACAGCATGTGGGATCTTAGTTCTCCCACCAGAGATTGAACCTGCATACCCTGCATTGGAAGGTGATTTCTTAACCACTGGACCGCCAGAGAAGTTCCCATCTAGCTTTTATGATAATCATTTCTCTGCTTTTTAAAAATAATTTTGTCAATACACTATCAGTTATTCTTGCCTCATTTTTTAAAAATGTCTTTTGAGTTCTCTTATTCTGTAAGTTCTCCCTTTGTCTCTTTCATTTCCTTATGCATTTTCAGTTGAAGAACCTGAGCCTTTTAACCTGTAGAGTTTCCCACAGACTGGATTTTGATGATCGTATTTTGTTGGTACAATCCAAAATTTTCTTCTGTTCTCTGAATTTCTGCAAATTGTCAGTTGCATACAGAAACTGGATTAGACTCAGATTCAAGACTATAAAAGGCATATAATTTCTGATTATCTCTTTATTTTGTGATATTAGCAGTCATTAATGTTTAATGCTTATGGCCATTCATTAGAAATTGCCAAACAGCAATATTATTTTCATTTATTTGTTAGATTACCTTTATAATAATCTATTCTTTTGTTACCAAGTGGTATAGCTCATACAGGCAAGGCAGGGTAAATGTTGGACTCATTCTCTTTATTCATCAGTTTTCAAGATAATGAGTTGTTTCTTTGCTGCTGCTGCTGCTAAGTTGCTTCAGTTGTGTCTGACTCTGTACGACCCCATAGACGGCAGCCTACCAGGCTCCGCCGTCCCCAGGATTCTCCAGGCAAGAACACTGGAGTGGGTTGCCATTTCTTTCTCCGATGCATGAAAGTGAAAAGTGAAAGTGAAGTTGCTCAGTCGTGTCCAACTCTTCACGACCCCATGGACTGCAGCCTACCAGGCTCCTCCGTCCATGGGATTTTCCAGGCAAGAGTACTGGAGTGGGGTGCCATTGCCTTCTCCAGTTGCTTCCTTATCACTCTCCAAAAGGTATATAAACACATGTGCACATACACACAATCATTATAAGCTTTTCAATGCGAACATTTTTATGAGCTTCAATTCATTATAATTATCATCATGTTTGAGCTCAAACTGTCCCATTTTTGACCACTAGGAGGCCTTTAAAGCTGGCTTCTGAATCCTTTTGATGTAACCCTAGCAGTATTTTGATAGTTTTCTTTTTCTCTGGTAATATAGGATATGCTGTAGGCTTGTCTTGCTCATTTCATGCCCAAGTCCTCAATTTGACCACTCCTCCCCAAAGCCCTGTTTTCTTTTAATGAGAAATTATAGTGAGAATTTATACTGTATCACAATCTAAGCATCAAAGATGCACACTATTTCTGGACTGATTATTGTTTTTGGACTGTTCATTGGACAGAATTACAAAATATATACAAAATATTTGTTACTGATACTGATAATATCACATATTGATGTCGATAATTCTAATTACAACTCAAGCTTTTATGTAACCACTTTTCTATTATATCTCCTTTCTTCTCTGAGAATTGAGATTCTTGAGAATGCAGAGGATTCTGTCTGTGGTCAAGAATCTGTCTGCCAAGGCAAGAGACCCAAGTTTGATCCCCGGTTTGGGACAATCCCACATTTCGCAAGGCAACAAAGCCCAAGCACCCCAACTACTGCGCCTGTGACTACAGCCTGGCAGCTGCAACTACTAAGCCCACATGCTGCAACTACTGAAGCCCGCGAGCCCTAAAGCCCATGCTCTGCAACAAGAGTTGCCACTGCAAAGAGAAGCCCTCACCTCAAAACTAGAGGGTAGCCCTCTTTGGCAGCAACTAGAGAAAAGCCCGCCAAGCAACAAAGACCCAGAACAGCCAAAATAAACGCCAATAATACAGAAAACATTTTAAAAATTCATATATTCTTCCTATTCTTAAAATAGTATACTCCACTTTCTCAAACCATTACATACTACATATACTCTTTCCCTCTCTTATCAAGTGGTATGCTAGAGCCAACTCATATCAGCTCAGGAGAGCCAGTTGTTACATTTTCAGGAACTTTGCAAGCTGGTAGTTAAACATATCCATTATAAAAAATTAAATTATATAAACTTACAATTAAATTATACAGAAAGAAAAGGTAGAAAATACCCGAAACTTATCATCTCCTAAATATTTTACTACATATTATCACTAGCTATGCTTTTAAGGGTTTTAGATCAATTATAACTGCATGGTGGAAACACCATATTACTCTATCATGAAGAGAGGCTTCATAACCTTTCTCAACCCTGCCTTCAGTGACAACTCACTGGCAGCCTGAAATCGACTATGGTGCCAGTATGCACATCACAGAAACTGACAAAGGCTACAAAGTTGGGCTTGATTTATTGTTTTTTATGATTGCCTAGACTTAAAGTGCGGGGAAGGCAATGGCACCCCCACCCCGGTACTTTTGCCTGGAAAATCTCATGGTCGGAGGATCCTGGTAGGTTCCAGTCCATGGGGTCGCTAAGAGTCGGACACGACTGAGCGACTTCACTTTTACTTTTCACTTTCACGCATTGGAGAAGGAAATGGCAACCCACTCCAGTATTCTTGCCTGGAGAATCCCAGGGACAGGGGAGCCTGGTGAGCTTCCGTCTATAGGGTCGCACGGAGTCGGACACGACTGAAGCGACTTAGCAGCAGCAGCAGCAGCAGACTTAAAGCGATGAAGGAAATGTTAATAATGCAAATCAAACTTAAAAGTATAGTATGTCTATAGCCATTACATTTTGGAATAATGAGAAAGTACTTAAGAACCACTACCCAATTCATCAAAAAGGTCATTTGCATCATTGACAAATGAGTGAACTTGTGATACACATCTTCACATTTGTCTTACTCCTTAATATGTGTGTGTGTATATATATATATAAATCAACCAATATTCATGTTAGAAGGAGTCTCATTCACTAGTGATCTGAACGACTTCT
Organism: Tragelaphus eurycerus; assembly: GCA_935064755.1. NCBI lineage: Eukaryota > Metazoa > Chordata > Mammalia > Artiodactyla > Bovidae > Tragelaphus > Tragelaphus eurycerus. The sequence goes on from CAKXYN010000038.1 coordinate 13,745,963, forward strand.
TTGCTGAATCAGATAAGAATCAGGCACTTAATTTATTCAAGTTTGGTTTTTGCAACACTACTGTTGCAAAACACTACTTATTAAAACTGGTAGTAGATTTTGCAAGAAACACCATCTCACACTAAAGATATAGGCTGAAAAACAGTGTTTTAACTTGAAATGAATATTATTTCTAAAATAATACAACACAACTCTTAACCCCCAGTCTTAGTTAACAGTTAATCATATATTTTTGGATTGGAATCAAGATTACTAGGAGAAATATCAACCTCAGATATGCAGATGACACCACCCTTATGGCAGAAAGTGAAGAACTAAAAAGCCTCTTGATGAAAGTGAAAGTGGAGAGTGAAAAAGTTGGCTTAAAGCTCAACATTCAGAAAACGAAGGTCATGGCATCCAGTCCCATCACTTCATGGGAAATAGATGGGGAAACAGTGGAAACAGTGTCAGACTTTATTTTTCTGGGCTCCAAAAACACTGCAGATGGTGACTGCAGCCATGAAATTAAAAGACGCTTGCTCCTTGGAAGGAAGGTTATGACCAACCTAGATAGCATATTCAAAAGCAGAGACATTACTCTGCCAACAAAGGTTCGTCTAGTCAAGGCTATGGTTTTTCCTGTGGTCATGTATGGATGTGAAAGCTGGACTGTGAAGAAGGCTGAGCGCCGAAGAATTAATGCTTTTGAACTGTGGTGTTGGAGAAGACTCTTGAGAGTCCCTTGGACTGCAATGAAATCCAACCAGTCCATTCTGAAGGACATCAGCCCTGGAATTTCTTTGGAAGGACTGATGCTGAATCTGAAACTCCAGTACTTTGGCCACCTCATGCGAAGAATTGACTCATTGGAGAAGACTCTGATGCTGGGAGGGATTGAGGGCAAGAGGAGAAGGGGACGACAGAGGATGAGATGGCTGGATGGCATCACTGACTTGATGGATGTTAGTCTCAGTGAGCTCCGGGAGTTGGTGACGGACAGGGAGGCCTGGCATGCTGTGATTCATGGGGTCACAAAGAGTCAGACACGACTGAGCGACTGATCTGATCTGAATCATATATTTAATACCCGTACTTTGACATCTCTCTAGTCATTTTGGTTGTCTGAAGCTCATTCTCTTATAGTTTGTTTAGGCAGCATTCACTGGAATACAGGCATACCTCATTTTATCGCACTTCACTTTATTGTGCTTTGTAGATATTGAGTTTTTAAAATATTGATGGAGGAGTTCCCTGGTGGTAGTAGTTACGTTTGGTGTTTTCACTGCCACAGCCTGGGTTCAATCCCTGGTCAGAGACCTGAGATCCCACAAGCCATACAGTAGGGCCAAAAAAATTGAGTTTGCAGCAAACCTCCTTTAAGCAAGTCTATTGGCACCATTTTCCCAACAGCATTATTTTATTTAAGGTAAGTACATTGTTCTTTTAGACATAATGCTAGTGTACACTTAATAGACTAAAGTATAGTGAAAATATAACTTTTATACACATCGGGAAACCAAAAAATTTATGCGGTCACTTTATTGTTATATTTGCTTTATTGCAGTGGTCTGGAACCAGGCCTGCAATACCTCCAAGTACATCTGTATTGTTCCCTGAGTGCTTGTTTGCTGACAATTCGTGCCCTTTATTTCTTAAAGTCAAGTGTGCTGAATATAAAATATCTGCCTCACACTTTCTCTCCTTGAGTATCTTAAATATGTTTCTCAATTCTCTTCTGGGATAAAGCATTCCACTGAAAAATCCAGTGATAATCTAGTATTCTATATGTCATATGTTTTGTATTTAGATAACCTCCAAATATTTTCCCTCAAAATTTAGCAATTTTACTAGAATATGTCCTGTTACTTTTTCTTCTGATTCAGTATTCTCAGTTATACTTTCAACATAAAATTCAAATCCTTTTTTAACCTCAGAAAAGTTTTTTGTAATTTCATTTTTAATGTTGCTCTATACTGTGCAAGGAGAAGGCAATGGCACCCCACTCCAGTACTCTTGCCTGGAAAATCCCATGGACGGAGGAGCCTGGTAGGCTGCAGTCCATAGGGTCACTAAGAGTCGGACACGACTGAGCGACTTCACTTTCTCTTTTCACTTTCATGCATTGGAGAAGGAAATGGCAACCCACTCCAGTGTTCTTGCCTGGAGAATCCCAGGGACGGGGAGGCTTGGTGGGCTGCCGTCTATGGAGTCGCACAGAGTCGGACACGACTGAAGTAACTTAGCATAGCATAGCATACTGTGCAAAAAAGATCTTCACAACCAAGATAATCACGACGGTGTGATCACTCACCTAGAGCCAGACATCCTGGAAGGCCCACTTGTGAAGTCAAGCGGGCCTTAGTAAGCATCACTTCAAACAAAGCTGGTGGAGGTTATGGAATTCCAGTTGAGCTATTTCAAATCCTGAAAGATGATGCTGTGAAAGTGCTGCACTCAATATGCCAGCAAATTTGGAAAACTCAGCAGTGGCCACAGCAGGTCAGTTTTCATTCCAATCCCAAAGAAAGGTAATGCCAAAGAATGCTCAAACTACCGCACAATTGCACTCATCTCACATGCTAGTAAAGTAATGCTCAAAATTCTCCAATCCAGGCTTCAGCAATACATGAACCGTGAACTTCCAGATGTTCAAGATGGTTTTAGAAAAGGCAGAGGAACCAGAGGTCAAATTGCCAACATCCACTGGATCCTCGAAAAAGCAAGAGAGTGCCAGAAAAACATCTATTTCTGCTTTATTGACTATACCAAAGCCTTGGATCACAATAAACTATGGGAAATTCTTCAAGAGATGGGAATACCAGACCACCTGACCTGCCTCTTGAGAAACTTATATGCAGGTCAGGAAGCAACAGTTAGAACTGGACATGGAACAACAGACTGATTCCAGATAGGAAAAGGAGTACGTCAGGCTATATATTGTCACCATGCTTACTTAACGTATATGCAGAGTACATCATGAGAAACGCTGGGCTGGAAGAACCACAAGCTGGAATTAAGAGAGCCGGGAGAAATATCAATAACCTCAGATATGCAGATGACACCACTGTTATGGCAGAAAGTGAAGAGGAACTAAAAAGCCTCTTGATGAAAGTGATAGAGGAGAGTGAAAAAGTTGGCTTAAAGTTGAACATTGAGAAAACTAATATCATGGGATCTGGTCCCATCACTTCATGGCAAATGGATGGGGAAACAGTGGAAGTAGTGTCAGACTTTATTTTTCTGGGCTCCAAAATCACTGCAGATGGTGACTGCAGCCATGAAATTAAAAGACACTTACTCCCTGGAAGGAAAGTTATGACCAACCTAGACAGCATATTCAAAAGCAGAGACATTCCTTTGCCAACAAAGTTCTGTCTAGTCAAGGCTATGGTTTTTCCAATGGTCATGTATGGATGTAAGAGTTGGACTGTGAAGAAAGCTGAGCGCTGAAGAATTGATGCTTTTGAATTGAGGTGTTGGAGAAGACTCTTGAGAGTCCCTTGGACTGCAAGGAGATCCAACCAGTCCATTCTGAAGGAGATCAGCCCTGGGATTTCTTTGGAAGGAATGATGCTGAAGCTGAAACTCCAGTACTTTGGCCCCCTCATGGAAAGAGTTGACTCATTGGAAAAGACCCTGATGCTGGGAGGGATTGGGGGCAGGAGGAGAAGGGGATGACAGAGGATGAGATGGCTGGATGGCATCACCTACTCGATGGACATGAGTTTGAGTGAACTCTGGGAGCTAGTGTTGGACAGGGAGGCCTGGCATGCTGCAATTGATGGGGTCGCAAAGAGTCGGACACGACTGAGCGATTGAACTGAACTGAACTGAACTATGCCTTCACTTTGGCTTTCTTCTTCTGGGATATCCTAATCCATGTAATCAATCTTCTTTGTCTTCAATATTTGTCATTTCTTCTTGAATCCCTTTCAACTCCTACTTTCTTGACTTTTTAATTTTCCTCTTTTCACCTTCTGTTTAAGGAATATGTATTATTTTTCTTCACTCTGGTGCTCCTTTTAGTTTCTTCTTCCCTTTTGAAATGATTTTTTTATTTTTTGTTTGCTGAGTTCTGTCACCTCATTTCTGAGTTTTTCTAATTGTGAAATATTTTGTTCTTTCATGTCTCATAACATTCTTTTAATTATCTGTAAGTGGTTTTGTAATAGTAGATCACTCTTCTGATCTGACTTGTAGACATGTCTTTGCAGCATAGGGATGTTATTCTACTTCTTACTATCTTTTTCTTATACTAACTTTGTATGGGATTTGAATTTGATCCTTTCTTTTAATATGAAAATGGTTTTCCTGGGCAGCTAGAGTAAGCAAGGCACAGGACACCTTCTCCAATATTAGAGTTTCCTCTTGAGTTGTTTCTATGTGATGCTTAAAAATATGGTGGCTTATTTTCTGAGCTCTTTTTGTTTCTTTTACCACACTCAACTTCAGTCTGTACCTTCTCTCGCCTTAGTCTCTATTGTCTCTATCTTGGTCAACTTTGATTATATTCCCAGAAGTTTCTCCTCAGTGTGGACCCCTGACCATTTGGAAAGTTCATGGGGCTGGGTTTCTCCACACCGTCAGTCCATCTTCCTTCAAGGCCCTTGGTAGTGGAGAGAGCAAATCCTCTGCAAGTGTCAGCCGCTCTTCCCTAAGTTGTAGCCCGTGTTGCTTTCCAGTGAACGCCTGTCGGCTACTTTACGGGTCTCCCCTTCCCTGTTGCTTCCCTCTTCCTCCTACACAGATGCTGTTTGTGTTTTGTGGCTCATGGTCGGTTAGCCCCATCCACCTATAGTTCAGGGTCTGTAGGAAAATTTCTCCATTCCATAAATGGAATCCATGAACTTTTGGTTCTGCTATCTGGTTTCTCGGACTGCTTTTATGTGAAAAATAAAAGAGACTGAAAAACCATGCTGCTGTCTTCACCATCTCTCCAGAATTCTCCATCTGAAACCAATTTTTGTATTAAGGTAGAAGTCCAGCTTCCACATTTTGCTATGCTAAGTAACTTCAGTCGTGTCCAACTCTGTGCGACCCCATAGACGGCAGCCCACCAGGCTCCCCCATCCCTGGGATTCTCCAGGCAAGAACACTGGAGTGGGTTGCCATTTCCTTCTCCAATGCATGAAAGTGAAAAGTGAAAGTGAACTCGCTCAGTCGTCTCCTACTCTTAGCGACCCCATGGACTGCAGCCTACCAGGCTCCTCCATCCATGGGATTTTCCAGGCAAGAGTACTGGAGTGGGGTGCCATTGCCTTCTCCGATAGGGGTAACTATTTTTCCACAACCACTGTGGAAAGTCCACTCTTTGCCCAGGGCTCTGAGGTTCCCCCTCTCTTGTGTATCAAGCATCCACAGACATCCAGTGGGCTGAATGAGCTCCTCCTCCTCTGTTCTCTTCCACTGACCTCAGCATCCAGTCTTGCAATGATACCTCAGTGTTTAACTGTAAAATCTTTATTAAAATTCTAGTATCTGGTAAGACCATATCCCTTTTATTCTTCCTTGGAAGTGTTTGAGGTGCTTATTGGCCTTTTGTTTCTGCCAAACACACTTTCAAGTCAAGTGTGTCAGGTTCCTTGAAAAAAATCCTGTTTTTTCCCTATATTTCCGCCTTAGTATTTAGAAACGTAGATCCCTCCTTCATACATTGTAAGGGTAAATGTTGTTTCAAGATATTCTTGTTACAGGTGTGTGTGAGTGGTAGGTATGTGCGCATACATGTGTATGTATTAGGACAAGTGTCCCTGTCAGAAAGGAAGCCACTGCCCTAGGTCATCCAGAAGGTTACCTAGGCACTGGTTCCCCCTCAGGCTTCCTCTTTTCCATTCGGTGTTTACTTTCTTACGGACTAAATTAGACTGTTTTAGAACCACAGGCTTTCATTTCTGGCTGCTATTTTGATCTCTATGGGAGAGCTACTGACAGTGATGACAGAGTTTGAAAGGGGCTGGGAGAAAGAATTCAGGGAGTTTCCACACCCATCAGATTTCACCACACAGGACCATCACACACCTGTTTATGCTATCAGCTGGGACTGCAGCTGGCTTTTTTTTGAAGCTCTTCTTATCCCTTGCCAGACAGTCTGGGAGTTTTTAAATTGAGACAGAAAATGAAGAAATGTTAGAAATGTCTTTACTCTTATGAAGACAATTTGCAGTCTACTCGTGCTGCCAGTATCTTGGGATTCTACTAGGGAAAAACCTCAAAGCGCCCTCTGCCGACAGCCAGTATTAATCACCACTGCTGCTGCTGCTGCTAAGTTGCTTCAGTGGTGTCTGACTCTGTGCGACACCATAGACGGCAGTCCACTAGGCTCCTCTGTCCCTGGGATTCTCCAGGCAAGAACACTGGAGTGGGTTGCCATTTCCTTCTCCAATGCATGAAAGTGAAAAGTCAAAGTGAAGTCGCTCAGTCATGCCCAACTCTTAGTGACCCCATGGACTGCAACCCACCAGGCTCCTCCATCCATGGGATTTTCCAGGCAAGAGTACTGGAGTGGGGTGCCATTACCTTCTCAACTAGAGTCAATCATTACAAATAATTACTGATGGAGACTTACTACATTTTAAGCTGGGGATCACAAATAGGGAGTTATATTTATATTTACTATTATGCTCTCCATCTGAAAAATGGAATTCAAGCACATAAGCTAAAAATAGCTCTAACTTACACTGAATCTACAGTTAAAAGACTTTCTTTTTGAATGACACTGATAGATCTTTAAAAATAATGTCCTTAAAGACAATACACACATACACACACACACACACACACACACACACACAGCACAATTAGTAGCTCTCTGTGAGGGATAATGTTATAGGTGTCTCACTAAGTTAGATATATTCTATAATGAAAATATTAAAAAAGATCTTTTTTTTTTTACTATTTTTTCAAGTATTACAAATAAATCAAAACACTATTTGAAAATGAAATAAACTAGTTATGTATAACTATTGAGAATAACTGCCATATTAAAAATGACTATTTTGGAAATTTTATACTATGAAGAGTTATTAATATTTCAGGAATAAATATACATGTCAGATATCTATGCTTCTTTATTTATATACACTTTTTGGCTCACCCTGTGGCATGTGGGATCTTAGTTCCCGACCAGGGGTCAAACCTATGTCCCCTGCATTGGAAGCACAGAGTCCTAACCACTGGACCCCCAGGGAAATCCCAGGATGTATTTGCTTCGAACTTTATATTTTTCCCTGGTCAAAGATAAACAAACTCATGACCAACCTCTTTCATTCTTCATGTAAAATTTCTGACTGCCTAAGAGAAACTATCATAAAAAAATAGTAAAAATAAATCATATGAATTATGAAAATTAAAGTTGTATTTTGTGGTTAACAAAGTCATTTATTACTATACTATAACCTTAAGACTAGAGTTAAATAGTTTAAAATAGAGTTAATAAAATTAAGTGAAGAGATAAAATAATATGTTAAAATTTCAGACCATTCATATTTTAATAATTTCTAAACTGATAATTAATGGGTACCATTCCCTTCTCCAGTATATCTTCCCAACCCAGGGACTGAATATGTGTCTCCTGCATCTCCCGCACTGGCAGGCAGATTCCCTGCCACTGAGCCACCTGGGAAGCCCCAATACATACAGTACCTGTTTAACTTCTAGTAAGGTTACAGAAATCCTGTTTCCCAATTTTCAAAGCGCAAATAATTGTGTGTCTATATACTGGGATCACTAAAAACATAACTCTAAATTTGGGTATAAATCAATGTACCAATGACAATGAGAGATAACGTAACAGTGACAATGAAGAGAATGACTATGAGGAAGAACTATGGAATGGTCTTGTTTTAGATCTCTATGTTAAAGATCTGTGAAATAATTCATTTTCCAATATGAATTAATATTTATAAACTTGCCATTTATAAATGTCCTTTATGAAATTATCAGTTAGGCTATTCCTGATTAATAATAGTCTAGAAATCCTATTGATTATAGGTAGATCATTGGGTAAAACACAATCATACAAAACTATTTAAAGAATGTTGAGGATGAAACCGGGCAAGTGGAGAACAAAAGCTCACAAGAGGGATATTAATTTAATAGACAAATTAAACTGTTTACTACCACATCCCTTCAAAGCACTTTGATCTGTATGAAAAGTTCTAATGTTTCCTTTGTTTTATTCCATACTTTGTCTCTGTAGTAACTCTAAAGCATATAATCTGTTGCAATGTTCCTAAGCCTTTTACCTGGTAAATTCTTTTTAATCAGTAAACAGTAAGAACAGTACAATGCTTGTTTAGAACTTTATCTTCTTCCTGAACACCCCTTAAATAGTATGAAACAGAATTAAATGCGACTGTGGACTCACTGTACAATTTTGAATGATTAGATGAAAAATTACAAATTCCAAACTAAGCACCTAAGACTTGTAGGAATTTACTGCCACCTTCAGGTTTTAATCAAAATGCAATAGTAATACAACTTTTACATTTCCAGGAGACAGTCCCTGGTTAAAGTAGTTAAAATATTAACATTATTTTCTGGTGGGGGAAGCAAAGTGCGATGTAAGTCAGATTGCAGTACAAGTGTCTTTCATGAAATGCCCGTTCACCTTGTCTTTTATTATTCTTCTACAATGTAACTGAAAGATCAAAGGTTACCATATTTTATCATTTAACTATAATCACACAATGGGAGCTCTAGACAGAACACTGTCTAGAACACACCTATCTTTAAATCTAACAAGAACTCTTCAAGCAAAACAGGTTTAAAGGTTCCATGTGTTAACACCTTCCAGCCAAAGACTACTCGTAACAAACACACCTGTAGTTCAACAAGTTGCGTTTTCTGCTCAGGCACAAGAGAGCACAACACAGCACGGGGAACTGCGGGCGTCTGAGAAAGAAGGTGTGAGAAAGGACTTGAAAGATGTGGGCTTGCAGGAGGAGATGTGGGGTTGGATTCACAGAAGTGGGGCTTTGCTCTGAATAGGATACTGCCAGGAAGTGCAGCACTTCTGTGATTAGGAATCTTAATAAGTTTTATTAATAAGGCAATTGGAATGAAACAAGGCCGAAGCCATCACTGATGGGACAGCAGCAGCTGTTTCTATTAGCCAGGACAGGGGAAGGCTTTGGATTTTTGTGGTTGGCAGGCTGACCCTGGTTTTCTCTACTTACACAAGATTATGAGGGGGAGCAGGGTCTTGGAATTTTGTCTCACTTCATCATGGACACAGAGTGGCCTTGTTTGGTGATGATGTTTTATACAATTGTCGATGTTCAACAGAATACCAAAATAAGCACCAGACAGTTCCCAGTTGTCAGGGGCTGCTTTGCCTTCTCACATGAACAATTATACCAATACCTTTAGTTTTATTCCTTGAATTTGTGGTGAAATTAAAGTTTATTATGTTTTTTAAGACAGCATTCAATAGAATTTGAAGCCCTAGTGTTCATGATAAATGTTAAGTGTCAGGAAGTCAACTAAAAAAAATTAGGAAAGGGGGTATTAACTTGAAGATTCCTGTAACATGAGGAAGACAAGGGTGCAGGTGGACTGTGAGTCAGCTGGAAGCAGGAAGTTAAGGGCCAAGAACCACATGTCCCTCTCTCGGCTCTTCAGCTCTCTCTACTATCTTTCTCCACACCACAAGAAACTTAACTGCCTGCTGCTTGTCCTCCCAGTTACAATATAAAGGGGAGACTCTCTTCCCACAGATAAAATTTGGAAGCTCCTAGGGAAGGGTTCCAACTGGGGCTGCCTGAGTTACAGACCCACCTAATCTAAACAACTATGACCATGACTGCAGAACATGTGAGCTCCGCTGGAACCACATGACTGGGGAAGAAGTATTTTCTGGAAAAAGTAGAACTGAAGTGCTGGGCAAAAGTACTGAAGTTCAGCCAAGAGTGGAAACAAATCAGTTTTGGGTTTAGGAGATAAAACACCTGCTATAGGCAGCACTCTTTACAACTGTCAAGGCATGGAAGCAACCTAAACACCCATCAACAGATGACTAGATAAAGAAGACGCAGTGTGCGTGTACACACACACACACACACACACACACACACACACACAAATGGAATATTACTCAACCATAAAAAAAGAATGAAATAATGCCACTTGCAGCAACATAAAAGGACCTAGAAATTATAATACTCAGTGAAGTCAGAGAAAGACAAATATATCATTTATATGTGATATCTAAAAATATATATATATACTAATGAACTTATTTACAAAACAGAAATACACTCATAGACATAGAAAACAAACTTACAGTTACCAAAGGGGAAAAGGTGTGAAAAGAGATAAATTAGGAGTTTGGGATTAACAGATATACACTACTATATATAAATAACCAAAAAGGACCTACTGTATAAGCCCAGAGAACTATTCTCAATATCTTATAATGGAACAGAATCTGAAAAAATATATTTTTTTTATTTAAAACATTTTAAAGGCAACTAATCAGTTCTGACATTTTTTTAAAAAGGCACAAAGGAGTACACACGCTATTCCTTTAGTGTCAGTAATGTGTCCTGCTACGTCCTATTCTATCTGCCTGGCAGAAAAACAACCACTATAAGTCACAGAATCTTATACAGTCTTTTAAAGCTTAAAATGCAAGGAGAAAAAGAGAGAGTCCAGAGAATCAGGAGAGGACATGGGAGGTCTTGCAGGCAGTGGACAGACCAGCATCCTCTCCATCTTAGATCTCCTCCCACCTTGGTAGCCTCGTAGAGAGTGGACTTGGGCCATGACCATGACCTGTGCTGAGAACTCCCTTGAGCAGCCACACAAGGGGGAGGGAGAAGAGAGCTGTACCGGAGAGGAAGGGGAACGAGTGGACAAAATCCTTTGGCTCCCCGACTATGAGAAGCCTGAGACCCCCAACAGAAACTCCTGTGCATGAGGGACAGAGTGAGGAGGGACAGCTCAAGGCTGTGTAGGAAAGGCCCAAACCAAGTTTGCCCTGGTGTAGTGGGTACTGTTATTATTTACACAAACATAAGTATGTTGATAAAATATGTATAGGTTAACACCGTGGAGTGTAAGCTTCAAATCAAAAATGGCCTTAGCCAATGAATAATTTAAACAGTGCCTAAAGTCTTTTTTTTTTCAAATCATCTTCCTTAATAAGTACAATTATCCATAAATGTACTTAAAACATAATATACTGAAACCATAAATTTATCTTCAAAAAAGTGAGCACTTTACTATCTTTGCCATTAGCAATACCATTTCCATATTTGTTCAATAATAAGCAAAATACATTTCTTTCACCATCCCACTAACAGCAGATATCATTTAGCTTCTGCCTAAGGATTTGGTTTTCCAAGCAGTTTAATGTAAATTGTAATCTTTACTAGAAGAGATGACCTGCTTCTGGACTAGAATTATGGCATTTTCTCTTCAAGAGTATGCAACGTCTCCTGGCAAGTTCACCCACTTCAGACTTCTATTAGATACAGAAAAATGGAAAAGGAAAGGAAAGGTGAACTCTAAAGACAGTTACTACATACCTTTTCCCCTTGACCTTCATTTAATAAATTGTGTCTTTGAAAGAGTATATATTAACTATGAGTTTAGGAAAAAAAGAAATCTTAGGCTTATACTTGCTTCCTAGTTATAAACAGATTAATAGATAATGTATGTATCAAATACACATTTTTCAGAAAGATTAGAAACTTGAAATAATCAACTAAGTTTAAAAACATTCAAAATATAAGTTCTGCCACAATCTTTTGCCTCTCATACCTTGAGAAAAAGTTATCAGAAATTTCCTATTAAGTAGTAATTTTATAAAGAAAGCATATCAGAATTCCAACATTTAGGTTCATTTTTTTTCATACATTAAAAATATCAAATGACTTTCTGAAATGAAAAGTGAAGTGAAAATGTTAGTCACTCAGTTGTATCCAACTCTGTGCAACCCCATGGACTGTATGTAGCCCGCCAGGCTCTTCTGTCCATGGAATTCTCCAGGCAAGAATACTGGAGTGGGTAGCCATTCCCTCCTCCAAGGGATCTTCCAGACCCAAGGATTGAACCCAGGTCTCTTGCATTGCAAGCAGATTCTTTACTGTCTGAGCCACTAGGGAATTTCTACTTATATACTAAACATAGTTCCAGAAATCACTCCTTGGAGAACAAGAGGGCGGAGGAGTAGGTGGACATGGGGTACATCTCCCTCCACGAATACGTCAGGAATACACCTTCAGACACAGAACTGCATGCAGAACACCAGCTTAGAGCGGACAGGAGGACCTGACCAGTGGAAAAGAATATATAGAACCATGTAAAACTCGGCAGGAGGAAGGAACTAGGGGGGAAAACAGGAATGTTAGTAGGACTGGACCTGCCCTCGGAGGGTGGGGGAACTGAAGCAGGGGTCTGATCCCCCCAGCGGGGCAGCTGTCTGAGTCAGAGGAGAAACATTTAAGGCTGAGAGTGAAACAGCGGACCTGTGGCAGCCTAAATGGAATGAGAATCAGACAGTCCTTGCCACAGTTATAGATACCCCAGATAGGAACCCTGGTCTCCGGGAAGGGGTAGCGGCCGGGAGCTGGAGTTTAGGGATTGTGGAGCAATCCCAGGGCAAGGGCTGCTGTTGACTGCGGAGAGACGGATTGAGGGGATGTGAGGGAGCGGATCGTGGTGGGAAATGCCGGTGGAGGAAATCTAGGCAGCCATGGAAGCCAGGCGATACTGCTGAGTCACGCGTAGCGGGCAGAGCCATCACCATCTTCCCACACACCAGCATCCGCAGCTGAACAATAGAGAGGCTGGCCCACCAAACACCTGATGCATGGAACTACAGAGTAGGGCCCCACCAGGGTGTCCCTTTTAAGTGCCTGATGTGCTGATCTAGAGAGTAGGACCCCAACCAGGGGTCCCTCTCTATGTGCCTGATGCACCAAACAACAGAGAAGGACCCCAGGCAAGGGAACCCTCTAAGTGCCTGAATGGGGTGGAGCTATGGAGAAAGACTGGCCAAAGAGGCCTTCTGATCGCCAGCTAGAAAGGCTCAAAAAAGACCCTGCTAGGCCATAACTCCTGCGCTTGAGGCAGTCCATGTCCCTGCAAGCCAAGCAGCTGCACCACCTTCACGCTCAACTCTCACTGGGACAGAGCTGCCCCCAGCAAAAAAAGAGTCCTTCGTCTATGCATGCAGGGTCACTTTGGTTGTGTCCGACACTTCGCAACCACGTAGACTATGGCCTGCCAGGCTTCTCTGTCAGAGACGGGGTTCTCCAGGCAAGAATACTGGAGGGTATTATCCAATACTGGTTGCCATACCCTTCTAGAGCACTATATTTCCTGCTACCCTAGCCAACAAACCCCCTGAATACCTGGTGCTGCCAGAACCCCTGCAACCCAAACAGGTGCACCACCTCCACTGGGGTAGGCTCAAGTCCTCCAGGGCAGCCTCAGGAGCAAACTCCAATGGATGACTCATGTGCAGAGGTGGAAATAAAACCACAGTTGAAACCCCAGGGCAGTGTGACGAAGGAAGAAGACCCAAAACCTTCCCATCAGCTGTACAAGCTGCAAATTAAATCCACACGATCAACTAAGCGGACTCCGTCGATGGAATATATAAAAGGCCATTGAGAGCGCCCACAAAAGAAAACACACTAGCTCTGATAGCTGTTGACATTGGAAACAAGAACACAGAGGCATAGGACCAGATTAGAATCTAAGCTACACCCACAGCAGGTCCAGAGATCAGCACAGTGTTGGAGGTCATCCTACGGAGGTGAGGTGGACTGTGACTCCCAGCGAGGGAAAGGACTCTGACAGCAGTGACTCAAGAAAAACATTTATTATTCTTATTTTTTGACTTGTTATGTAGATTCTTTGGGTTTTCTTTTTTTCCCCACCCCCTCTGTTGTAACTGTCAAATGTATTGGCACTAAAATCCAATTAAGCTTTCGAGCTTTTTTTTTTTTTCTCAGTCACATTTTTTGTTGTCATAAACCTCTGCCTCTATGTTGGGCTTTTGCAGTGGCATTTTCCTCTTTTCTTTATTTTCTCTTTTTTAACTTTTTAAACCTATTATTACTTTTTCCACATTTATTCCTTTGCTTTTCCTGTTCTTTTCCCCTTGCAGTTAATCGTTAATGTATATAAATCTTCTTTATCTGCCTCTATTTAACTTTGCATATCTATTCTTTCTTTCCTTTCTCTCCTTTCATCTCAACATATTTGTTACTTTTATTTTCATTGCTTTATTCCCCAATCGGCAGTTTGCTTTAGTTTTGTTTCCCACTTTGTGCTTTAATTAGTTTTGTTCTGGTAGATATAATTTTTGGTTTCCTTTGTTTGCCGGATCAATCTATTGTACTTTATTTTGGTTGGACTGTTTTGATTCTGACTTCACTTTCACTTTTCACTTTCATGCATTGGAGAAGGAAATGGCAACCCACTCCAGTGTTCCTGCCTGGAGAATCCCAGGGACGGGGGAGCCTGGTGGGCTGCCGTCTATGGGGTCGCACAGAGTCAGACACGACTGAAGCTACTTAGCAGCAGCAGCAGCATGTGTGTATATGTATATGTGTATATTCATTCACACTTTCTATTGTTGTTATAAACCTCTGGCTTTACGTTGGGCTTTTGCAGTTCTGTGGAGTTTTCCCTTTTTTTCCTTTTTTCTTTCTTCTTCCATTTTTTTCTCTTTTTTCTTTTTTAAACCTATTATATTTTTATACATTTGTTCCTTTGTTTGCCTTTCCTACTGTCCTTTTCCCCTTGCAGTTAATTTTTAATGTATGTAAATCTTCTTCAACAACCTCTAATTAACTTTGCATATCTAGACTTTCTTTCTTTCCTTTACTCTCAACATATTTGTCAGTTTTGTTTTCATTGCTTTATTCTCCACTTGGCACCTTGCTTGAGTTTTGCTTTCCAGTTTGTGCTTAAGTTAGTTTTGTTCTTAACTGATAAATAGCACCCTGTGCAGGACACCTCACGTAAACAACAAATAAAACAAAAATACAAATCCAACCATAAGCAGACCGGATTATGAACTCACTCAGCCTTGCTCATCAGAAGAAAAACAAACAAAAACTCAACACAAATCTCACCCTAAACGAAACTCACACAAACCACTGGATGAATCTTAGGAGGGCAGAAACCAAAAGGAAGAAAGAATTTTACTTTCTTCAAGGAAAGAATTCAACTCTCCTTGAAGCTTGTGAACACAGACCTCAAACACAATAACTTAAAAAAATAATAATAATGAAAAGTCAGAGAAATGCTGCACAAATGAAGGAACAAACTAGAAAACCAGAAGTCCAAATGAAGGGGAAATAGGCAAACTACCTGAAAAAGAATTCAGTATAATGATAGTAAAGATGATCAAAAATCTTGAAAACAAAATGGAGAACATGCAAGAATCAATTAACAAAGACCTAGAGGATTATGAAGTCAAGTGGGCCTTCGAAAGCATCACTACGAACGAAGCTAGTGGAGGTGATGGAATTCCAGTGGAGCTATTTCAAATCCTGAAAGATGATGCTGTGAAAGTGCTACACTCAATATGCCAGCAAATTTGGAAAACTCAGCAGTGGTCACAGGACTGGAAAAGGTCCGTTTTCATTCCAATCCCAAAGAAAGGCAATGCCAAAGAATGCTCAGACTACCGCACAATTGCACTCATCTCACACGCTAGTAAAGTCATGCTCAAAATTCTCCAAGCCGGGCTTCAGCAGTACGCGAACCGTGAACTTCCAGATATTCAAGCTGGTTTTAGAAAATGCAGAGGAACCAGAGAACAGATTGCCAACATCCACTGGATCATCGAAAAAGCAAGAGAGTTCCAGAAAAATATATATTTCTGCTTTATTGACTATGCCAAAGCCTTTGACTGTATGGATCACAATCAACTGTGGAAAATTCTTCAAGAGATGGGAATACCAGACCACCTGACCTGCCTCTCAAGAAACCTATTTGCAGGTCAGGAAGCAACAGTTAGAACTTGACATGGAACAACAGACTGGTTCCAAATCGGAAAAGGAGTACGTCAAGGCTGTATATTGTCACCCTGCTTATTTAACTTATATGCAGAGTACATCATGAGAAATGCTGGGCTGGAAGAAGCACAAGCTGGAATCAAGATTGCCAGGAGAAATATCAATAACCTCAGATTGCAGATGACACCACCCTTATGGCAGAAAGTGAAGAGAAACTAAAAAGCCTCTTGATGAAAGTAAAAGTGGAGAGTGAAAAAGTTGGCTTAAAGCTCAACATTCAGAAAATGAAGATCATGGCATCTGGTCCCATCACTTCATGGCAAATGGATGAGGAAACAGTGGAAACAGTGTCAGACTTTATTTTTCTGGACTCCAAAATCACTACAGATGGTGATTACAGCCATGAAATTAAAAGATGCTTACTCCTTGGAAGGAAAGTTATGACCAACCTAAATAGCATATTAAAAAGCAGAGACATTACTTTGTCAACAAAGGTCCATCTAGTCAAGGCTATGGTTTTTCCAATAGTCATGTATGGATGTGAGAGTAGGACTGTGAAGACAGCTAAGTGCCGAAGAATTGATGCCTTTGAATTGTGGTGTTGGAGAAGACTCTTGAGAGTCCCTTGGACTGCAAGGAGATCCAACCAATCCATTCTAAAGGAGATCAGTCCTGGGTGTTCTTTGGAAGGAATGATGCTAAAGCTGAAACTCCAATACTTTGGCCACCTCATGCAAAGAGTTGACTCATTGGAGAAGACCCTGATGCTGGGAGGGATTGGGGGCAGGAGGAGAAGGGGACAACAGAGGATGAGATGGCTGGATGGCATCACCGACTCAACGGACATGAGTTTGGGTGAACTCCGGAAACTGGTGATAGACAGGGAGGACTAGCATGCTGCAATTCATGTGGTCACAAAGAGTCAGCCACGACTGAGCGACTGAACTGAACTGAAGAGGAATTAAAGAATAAACATACAGAGACAAACACAGTTACTAAAATTAAAATACTCTAGAAGGAACCAATAGCAGAAATATCTGAAGCAGAAGAATGTATCAGTGAGCTAGAAGATAAAATGGTGGAAATAACTTCTGAAGAGCAGAATAAAGTAAAAAGAATGAAAAGAGCTGAGGAGAGTCTCAAAGACTTCTGGAACCATATCAAATGGACCAACATTTGAATTATAGAGGTCCCAGAAGAAGACAAAAAGAAAGGTTATGAGAAAATTTTCAAGAGATTATAGTTGAAAATTTCCCCAACATGGAGAAGGAAATAGTCAATCAAGTCTAAGAGACACAAAAAGTCAAATACAGGATAAACTCAAGGATAAACATGCCAAGACACATACTGATCAAACTAACAAAGACTAAACACAAAGAAAGAATACTGAAAGCAGCAAGGGAGAAGCAACAAGTAACATACAAGGGAAACCACATACGTTTAACAGCTTATCTTTCAAAAGAAATCTGCAGGCAAGGGAATAACAGGATATATTTAAAGTACTGAAAGGGAAAAATCTACAACCAAGATTACTGTACCCAACAAGGATCTCATTCAAAATTGATGGAGAAATAAAAAGCTTCTCAGATAAGCAAAAGTTAAGAGAATCAGATCAGAACAATAAATGTTAAAGGGACTTATATAGTCAAGAAATACAAGAGAAGAAAAAAGATGTACAAAATCAACCCCAAACAATTAAGAATGGCAATAGGAACATTTATATCAATAATTACTTTAAATGTAAATGGATTAAATGCTCCAACCAAAACACACAGACTGGCTGAATAGATACAAAAACAAGACCCATATATATGCTGTCTACAAGAAACCTATTTCAGACCTCAAGACACATATGGACTGAAAGTGAGAGGATGGAAAAATATATTCCAAGCAAATGGGAAGCAAAAGAAACCTAGAGTAGCAATGCTCACATCAAACAAAATAGACCTTAAAATGAAGATTACAAGAGATAAGGAAAGACACTACATAATGATCAAAGGATCAATCCAAAAGGAAGACATCCAATTGTAAATATCTATGCACCCAACAGAGGAGCACCTCAAAGCATAAAACAAACACAAACAGACATAAAAGGAGAAACCAACAGTAACACAATGATAGTAGGAGACTTTTAACTCCCCACTCACACCAACGGACAGATCATCAAAATAGAAAATTAATAAAAAAACACAAGTCTTAAATGATACATTAGATGAGATGTACATTAGATATCTCATTGATATCTTCAGGACATTACATCCAAAGGCAGAAGAATTACCAACAAAGGTGCATCTAGTCAAAGCTATGGTTTTTCCAGCAGTCATGTATGGTTGTTAGAGTTAGACTATAAAGAAAGCTGAGCACTGAAGAATTGATGCTTTTGAACTGTGGTGTTAGAGAAGACTCTTGAGAGTCCCTTGGACTGCAAAGAGATCCAACCAGACGATCTTGAAGGAAATCAGTCCTGAACAGTCATTGGAAGGACTGATGCTGAAGCTGAAACTCCAGTAATTAGGCCACCTGATGCAAAGAACCGACTCACTGGAAAAGACCCTGATGCTGGGAAAGAATGAAGGTGGGAGAAGGGGACGACAGAGGATGAGATGGTTGGATGGCATCACCGATGTGATGGACATGAGTTTGAGAAGGCTCCGGGAGCTGGTGATGGACAGGGAAGCCTGGCGTGCTATAGTCCATGGGGTCGCAAAGAATTGGACATGACTGAGTGACAGAACTGAACTGAACTTCTTCTCAAGTGCACATGGAACATTCTCCAGGATAGACAACATCTTGAGTCACAAATCTAACGTCAGTAAATTTAAGAAAACTGAAATCATATCAAGCATCTTCTCTGGCCACAATGCTATGAGACTAGATATCATTTACAAGAAAAAAACTGTAAGAAACACAAACACATGGAGATTAAAGAACACATTTCTAAATACCCAACAGATTACTGAAGAAATCAAAAGGGAAATCAAAAAATTTCTAGAAACAAATGATAATGAAAACACGACAACTCAAAACTTATGGAATGCAGCAAAAGCCATTTTAAAAAGGAAGTTTAAAGCGATACAATCCTACCTTAAGAAACAAGAAAAACATCGAATAGATAACCTAACTTTACACATAAAACAACTGGGAAAAGAAGAACAAAAAAACCCCAAAATTATTAGAAGCAAAGAAATCATGAAGATCCGAGCAAAAATAAATGAAAAAGAAATGAAAGAAAAAATAGTAAAGATTAATAAAACTAAAAGCTGGTTCTTTGAGAAGATAAACAAAATTGACAAACCTTTAGCCAGACTCGTCAAGAAAAAAAGAGAGAAGAATCAAACCAACAAAACTAAAAATGAAAAAAGGAGTGGTTACAACAGACAATGCAGAAATACAAAGGATTATAACAGACTATTATGAACTATATGGCAATAAAATGGATAACCTGGAAGAAATGGACAGATTTTTAGAAAAGTTCAATCTTTTAAGACTGAACCAGGAAGAAACAGAAATTATGAACAACCCATTATAAGCACTGAAATTGAAGCTGTGGTCAAAAATCTCCCAAAAAACAAAAGCCCAGAACCAGATGGCTTCACAGGAGAATTCTATCAAACATTTAGAGAAGAGCTAATGCCTATCCTTCTAAAACTCTTTCAAAAAATTACAGAGGAAGGAACACTTCCAAATTTATTCTGTGAGGCCACCATCACCCTCATACCAAAACCAGACAAAGACAACAACAAAAGAAAACTACAGGCCAATACCACTGATGAACATAGATGCAAAAATTTCAACAGAATTTTAGCAAACAGAATTCAGCAACACATCAAAAATCTCATACATACACCATGATCAAGCTGGGTTTATTCCAGAGATCCAAGGATTCTTAAATACATGAAAATCAATGTGATACACCATATTAACAAATTGAAAGATAAAAACCATATGATAATCTCAACAGATGCAAAAAAGCCTTTGATAAAACTCAGCACCCAGATATGATTCAGTCAGCTCAGTTCAGTTGTTTGGTCGTGTCCAACTCTTTGCAACCCCATGGACTGCAACACACCAGGCTTCTCTGTCCATCACCAACTCCCGGAGCCTACTCAAATTCATGTCCATTGAGTTGGTGATGCCATCCAACCCTCTCATCCTCTGTCATCCTCTACTCCTCCTACCTTCAATCTTTCCCAGCATCAGGGTCTTTTCTAATGAGTCAGTTCTTCGCATCAGGTGGCCAAAGTATTGCAGTTTCATTCAGCTCAACATCAGTCCTTCCAATGAATATGTAGGACTGATTTCCTTTAGGATGGACTGGCTGGATCTCCTAGCAGTCCAAGGGATTCAAGAATCTTCTTCAACACCACAGTTCAAAAGCATTAATTATGATTAAAACTCTTCAAAAATGGGCATAGAAGGAACCTACCTCAACACAGTCAAGGCCATATATGATAAGCCTACAGCAAACATTATTCTCAATGGTGAAAAACTGAAAGCATTCCCCCTGAGATCAGGAACAAGACAAGGGTGTCCACTTTCACAACTATTATTCAACATAGTTCTAGAAGTCCTAGCTACAGCAATCAGAGAATAAAAAGAAATAAAATGAATCCAGATCAGAAAAGAAGAAGTAAAGGTCTCACTGTTTGCAGATGACAAGATGCTGGACATAGAAAATCCTAAAGATAGTACCAGAAAACTACTAAAGCTAATCAGTGAATTTAGCAAAGTTGCAGGATACAAAATCAATATACAGAAATCACTTGCATTTCTATATGCTGCTACTGCTAAGTCGCTTCAGTCGTGTCCGACTCTGTGCGACCCCATAGACGGAAGCTCACCAGGCTCCCCTGTCCCTGGGATTCTCCAGGCAAGAACACTGGAGTGGGTTGCCATTTTCTTCTCCAATGCATGAAAGTGAAAAGTCCAAGTGAAGTCGCTCAGTCGTGTCCGACTCTTAGCGACCCCACGGACTGGAGCCTACCAGGCTCCTCCGTCCATGGGATTTTCCAGGCAAAAGTACTGGGGTGGGGTGCCATTGCCTTCCCTGGCATTTCTATATACTAGCAATGAAAAATCAGAAATAGAAATTAAGGAATCACCCTCATTCACCATTGCAACAAAAAAATTAAATATCTAGGAATAAACTTACCTAAGGAGGCAAAAGAACTGTACACAGATAATTATAAGACACTAATGAAAGAAATCAAAGATGACATAAACAGATGGAGAGATATCCCATGTTCTTGGGTAGGAAGAGTCAACATTGTGAAAATGACTATACTACCAAATGCAATCTACAGATTTAATGCGATCTGTATCAAATTACCAGTACCATTTTTCACAGAACTAGAACAAAAAATTTCACCATTCATATGGAAACACAAAAGACCCCAAATAGCCAAAGCAGTCTTCAGAAAGAAGAATGCTGCTGGAGGAATCAACCTTCCTGAATTCAGACTATACTACAAACCTACAGTCATCAAGACAGTATGGCACTAGCACAAAAACAGAAACAGACCAATGGAACAAGACAGAAAACCCAGAAAGAAACTCATGAACCTATGGGTACCTTATCTTTGACAAAGGAGGCAAGAATATACAATGGGGCAAAGACAGCCTCTTCAATAAACAGTGCTGGGAAAACTGGACAGCTACATGCACAAGAGTGAAATTAGAACACTTCCTAACACCATAAACAAAAATAAACTCAAAATGGATTAAAGACCTAAATGTAAGATGAGAAACTATAAAACTTTTAGAGAAAAACATAGGCAGAACACTCAAAGACATAAATCAAAGCAAGATCCTCTATGACCCACCCCTAAGTAACGGAAATAAAAACAAAAGTAAACAAGTGGGACCTAATTAAACTTAAAAGCTTTTGCACAGCAAAAGAAACTATAAGCAAGGTGAAAAGACAACCCTCAGAAGGGAGAAAATAATAGCAAATGAAATAACAGACAAAGGATTAATTTCCAAAATATATAAGCAGCTCATACAACTCAATGCCAGAAAAACAAACAACCCAATCACAAAGTGGGAAAAGACCTAAATAGACATTTTTCCAAAGAAGACATACAGATGTCTAACAAACACATGACAAGATGCTCAACATAGCTCATTATTAGAGAAATCCAAATCAAAACCACAATGAGACATTACTTCACATGGGTCAGAATGGCCCTTATCAAAAAGGCTACAAACAGTAAGTGCTGGAGAGGGTATGGAGAAAAGGGAATGGTCTTGCACTGTTGGTGGGAATGTAAACTGATATAGCCACTACGAAGACGGTATAGAGATTCCTTAAAAAACTAGGAGTAAAACCAGAATAAAACCAACATATGACCCAGCAATCCCACTCCTAGGCATATACCCTGAGGAAACCAAAATTGAAACAGACACATGTATCCCACTGTTCATTGCAGCACTATTTACAATAGCTAGAACATGGAACAACCTAGATGTCCATTGACAGATGAATGGAAAAAGAAGTTGTGGTACATATACACAATGGAATATTACTCATCCATAAAAAGGAATGCATTTGAGGCAGCTCTAATGAGGGGATGAACCTAGGACCTAATATACACAGTGAAGTGAGTCAGAAAGAGATAACGCACATATAATGTATTCTAACGCACATATATGGAATCTAGAAAAATGGTACTGGAGAATTTATTTACAGAGCAACAGTGGAGAAACAGACATAGAGAATAGACAAATGGATCTGGGAAGAGGGTGAGATGTATGGAAAGAGTAACATGGAAACTTACATTACCATATGTAAAATATAGAGCCAACGGGAATTGCTGTATGGCTCAGGAAACTCAAACGGGCTGTATATTAACCTAGACGGGTGGGGTGGGGTGGGGATGGAAGTGGGAGGGAGGTTCAAAAGGGAGGGGATATATGTATACCTATGGCTGATTCATGTTTAGGTTTGACAGAAAACAGCAAAATTCTGTAAAGTAATTACCCTTCAATAAAAAATAAATTAAAAAAAAAAGTTCCCGGCACATGGCAGGCATTCAAATTACAAGCATTATTATTGTTGGCTGTCATGAGCCAGGGATCACACTGGTCCAATAAACAGGGCAGAGTGGCAAAGTACACAGTATAGAAAGAACTTAGAGGGGGGCTGTGCACCTGGCCTTCACAGTGAGATCCCACTCAGCAGCACACAAAACCAAATCAAAAGCTAAAAACGGAGTTGCCATGATTCAGAAATCCCACTCTTGGGCATACATCCAGACAAAACTGTAATTAAAAAAGATACATGCACCTCTATGTTATGTTCATAGCAGTAGTATTTTACAATAGCTAAGACATAAAAAGACCTTGTACAGGAAACAGGAATCAAGACCATCCCCAAGAAAAAGAAATGCGAAAAAGCAAAATGGCTGTCTGAGGAGGCCTTACAAAAAGCAAAGGAGAAAAGGAAAGGTAAACCCATTTGAATGCAGAGTTCCAAAGAATAGCAAGGAGAGATAAGAAAGCCTTCCTCAGCCATCAATGCAAAGAAATAGAGGAAAACAATCGAATGGGAAAGACCAGAGATCTCTTCAAGAAAATCAGAGATACCAAGGGAACATTTCATGCAAAGATGGGCTCAATAAAGGACAGAAATAGTAGGGACCTAACAGAAGCAGAAGATGATATTAAGAAAGAGGTGACAAGAATACCCAGAAGAACTGTAGAAAAAAGAACTGTATGCAGGTCAAGAAGTAACAGTTAGAACTGGACATGGAACAACAGACTGGTTCCAAATAGGAAAAGGAGTACATCAAGGCTATATATTGTCACCCTGCTTATTTAACTTATATGCAGAGTCCATCATGAGAAATGCTGGGCTGGAGGAAGCACAAGCTGGAATCAAGATTGCCAGAAGAAATATCAATAACTTCAGATATGCAGATGACACCACCCTTATGGCAGAAAGTGAAGAGGAACTAAAGAGCCTCTTGATGAAAGTGAAAGTGGAGAGTGAAAAAGTTGGCTTAAAGCTCAACATTCAGAAAATGAAGATCATGGCATCTGGTCCCATCACTTCATGGGAAATAGATGGGGAAAGAGTGGAAACAGTGTCAGACTTTATTTTGGGGGGCTCCAAAATCACTGCAGATGGTGACTGCAGCCATGAAATTAAAAGACGCCTACTCCTTGGAAGGAAAGTTATGACCAACCTAGATAGCATATTAAAAAGCAGAGACATTACTTTGCCAACAAAGGTCCGTCTAGTCCAGACTATGGTTTTTCCAGTGGTCATGTATGGATATGAAAGTTGGACTGTGAAGAAAGCTGAACGTCAAAGAATTGTTGCTTTTGAACTGTGGTGTTGGAGAAGACTTGGTAGGAGGAGAGGAGGAAGGCAGAGGATGAGATGGTTGGATGGTATCACTGACTCGATGGGCATGGGTTTGGGTGGACTCTGTGAGTTGGTGATGGACAGGGAGGCCTGGCGTGCTTCGGTTCATGGGATCACAAAGAGTCGGACATGACTGAGTGACTGAATTGAAGACATAAAAACAACCCACATAGTCATCAAAAAATGAATGGAAAAAGAAGATGTGGTGCTGGGACTTTCATGGTGATGCAGTGGCTAAGACTCTGCACTCTCAATGCACAGGGCCTGGGTTCAATCTCTGGTGGGGGAACTAAGATCACATATGTCTCAATATGAGTTCACATGCTGCAACTAAGACCCAGTACAGCCAAGTAAGTAAAAATACACATTAAAAAAAAAAATATGTGGTGTATGTGTACAATGGATTACTAACCATAAAAAGAATGAAATAATGCCATTTTCAGCAACATGAATGGACACGGAGATTAACGTACTAAGCGAAGTAAGAAAGAGAAAAACAAATACCATATTATAACACTTATATGTGAATCTAAAATAAAGCATAAATGAACACATATATAAAACAGAATAGATATCCAGGCATAGGAAACAGATATGCAGTTGCCAAGGGGGAAGCAGTGTTGGGGAAACATGGGATTCGAAGTTTGGGACTAGCAGATGCAAACTATACAAGATGGATAAATGACAAGATCCTAATGTATAGCTTATATGCAGAGTACATCATGAGAAATGCTGGACTGGAAGAAACACAAGTTGGAATCAAGATTGCCGGGAGAAATATCAATAACCTCAGATATGCAGATGACACCACTCTTATGGCAGAAAGTGAAGAGGGGCTAAAAAGCCTCTTGATGAAAGTGAAAGTGGAGAGTGAAAAGGTTGGCTTAAAGCTCAACATTCAGAAAACGAAGATCATGGCATCTGGTCCCATCACTGCATGGGAAATAGATGGAGAAACAGTGGAAACAGTGTCAGACTTTGTTTTTCTGGGCTCCAAAATCACTGCAGATGGTGACTGCAGCCATGAAATTAAAAGACGCTTGCTCCTTGGAAGGAAAGTTATGACCAACCTAGATAGCATATTCAAAAGCAGAGACATTACTTTGCCAACAAAGGTTCGCCTAGTCAAGGCTATGGTCTTTCCTGTGGTCATGTATGGATGTGAGAGCTGGACTGTGAAGAAGGCTGAGCGCCGAAGAATTGATGCTTTTGAACTGTGGTGTTGGAGAAGACTCTTGAGAGTCCCTTGGACTGCAAGAAGATCCAACCAGTCCATTCTGAAGGAGATCAATCCTGGAATTTCTTTGGAAGGAATGATGCTAAAGCTGAAACTCCAGTATTTTGGCCACCTCATGCGAAGAGTTGACTCATTGGAGAAGACTCTGATGCTGGGAGGGATTGAGGGCAGGAGGAGAAGGGGACGACAGAGGATGAGATGGCTGGATGGCATCACTGACTCGATGGATGCGAGTCTGAGTGACCTCCGGGAGCTGGTGATGGACAGGGAGGCCTGGCGTGCTGCGGTTCATGGGGTCGCAAAGAGTCGGACACGACTGAGCGACTGATCTGATCTGATAATGTATAGCTCAGGGAACTATATTCAATATCCTGTGATAAATCATAATGGAAAAGAATATGAATTAGAATATATATGTGTACTAGAATCACTTTGCTGTAGAACAGAAATTAACATAACATTTTAAATCAATTATACTTCAATAGAATTTTTTAAAAATCAGATTATAAAAATGTGTCCAGCATAATGAGAGGATGGGTGGACTCCCTAAGGTTTCAACAAAACAATCTTTGGATTCCAAGTTTGATTTCACACAGATTTTCCTAGAAGGAAACAATATGCCAAGTAGTTGACTTGAGTTAGGTCTCCTTCTCAGTTATATTTCCCAATGTAAATTATTAAATTGACACTCAGCTGTCACTTCAATCCACTGTGAGTGAGTTGCTCTAACTTTCCCAGAGTCGTCAACTCAGGGCGTGTTACTAGTTTTACAGACTCACCATAGCAAATACCGGACTGGGTGGCTTAGACAACAGAAATACATTTTCTCACAGTTCTAGAGGTTAGAAGTCCGAGATCCAAGTGTCAGTAGATTTGGTTTCTCCTGATGCCTCTCTCCTTGGCTTGTAGGTGGTGGACTCCTGTCTGCATGTGGTCTTTCCTCTGAGTGCACACATCTGCTATCCAAATTTTTCTGTGTCCAAATTTCCTCAAAAGAAATTTTGAAAATAAAAAATATAAGGACATTGGTCAGACTGGATGAGGGCCTAAACACCCTTTTTAACTTAATCACCTGTTCAAAGGCCCCATCTCCAAATACAGTCACGTCCTGAGGTAATGGGTTATGATGGCTTTAATATATGAATTTAGGGGGAGGGGCAGACACAATTCAGCCCACAAAAGGGCATATGGATAAAGTTTAAGTTCGGGGCCTATGAAGGTAAAGGACAAGACTCTGAGCCACAGAGACCAATGACGGAAATGCCTCAATTAATCCCACCTGATGTATCAGGCATACTTCTGGCAGTTCATCCATGAAGACAACATAAGGAACATGCGTTTTCCCAAACTCCATTCTGAGCTTGCATGTTCTTTTTAAAATACTTCAGATTTCCTCATCTTTAGCAATTAGTTTCGGAGAAGGCGATGGCACCCCACTCCAGTACTCTTGCCTGGAAACTCCCATGGACGGAGGAGCCTGGTAGGCTGCAGTCCATGGGATTGCAAAGAGTCGGACACGACTGAGGGACTTCACTTTCACTTTTCACTTTCATGCACTGGAGAAGGAAATGGCAACCCACTCCAGTGTTCTTGCCTGGAGAATCCCAGGGACAGCGGAGCCTGATGGCCTGCCGTCTATGGGGTCGCACAGAGTCGGACACGACTGAAGCGACTCAGCAGCAGCAGCAATTAGTTTGTATTGCAACTTGGCAAGAAACAATAAATCCTAACTAATGTATTCATTCATCCTACATCCATTTTCCTTATCTTATAAATTCATTTTAATTCAATTTTAGTGTACTGGACTTAGTGGATCCAAAATCAAAATCAGAAATAACAGACAACACTCTTGTTCTTCTTTTAAAATAATTATCAATTATTTAAGATTGTATATGTTTCTGTCCAGGGGTGTCTGAGTACTGAGTAACAATACATATATCAAAACGACTTTTATGTGACAGTTTGCAATGAAAAGTACTCAGTGGCCAGTGAGAAGAAGGGACAGAAAGGAGTGTGCATTTACCATTCGCTAACTAATTTTAGTGATGAACCAGATTAGTAATGATTAGATTCTTTTAATGGGACATGCTGAGGAGGGATACTAAACATGAAATCCTGAAGGTTGAGACAGGAAAAGTCCACATACTGATCCTAAGACAGAGGTTGATTGTAAGGTTACCAGCAGCTGCTACATCACATTTTGCAGATTCTAACAATTCCCCTAGACAGCATATTAAAAAGCAGAAATATTACTTTGCCAACAAAGCTCTGTCTAGTCGAGTTTATGGTTTTTCAGTGGTCATGTATGGATGTGAGAGTTGGACTACAAAGAAAACTGAGCACCGAAGAATTGATGCTTTTGAACTGTAGAGTTGAAGAAGACTTGAGAGTCCCCTGGACTGCAAAGAGATCCAACCAGTCCATCCTAAAGGAAATCAGTCCTGAATATTCATTGGAAGGACTGATGCTGAAGCTGAAATTCCAATACTTCGGCCACCTGATGTGAAGAACTGATTCATTTGAAAAGACCCTGATACTGGAAAAGATTGAAGGAAGGAAAAGGGTACGAGAGAGGATGAGATGGCTGGATGGCATCACCGATTCAATGGACATGAGTTTGAGTAAACTCCAGGAGTTGGTGATCGACAGGGAGGCCTGGCGTGCTGCGGTCCACAGGGTCACAAAGAGTCGGACACGACTGAGCAACTGAACTGAACAGTTCCCCTAAACTCTTTGACCAGAAGTCAGATGGCAAACTGACAACAATGAAATCTATTTTATAGTACTTCAATCACAGACAAGCATATGCTTACCTGAATCAGTATCCATATTATGAATTTGTTTTTTTGATATAAACATTGAAGTTCTGAAAGTAAATGTGCTAAATCAAGGTTTTTAAAATAAAGACTTTTACTTAAAATTTCAGAACTTATACAATATATTTTTATTAAAGTAGAACATATGCATATATATTTAAATTAAGTATAACTTCAGTTCAGTTCAGTTCAGTTCAGTCGCTCAGTCGTGTCTGACTCTTTGCGACCCCATGAATCGCAGCATGCCAGGCCTCCCTGTCTATCACCAACTCCCGGAGTTCACTCAGACTCACGTCCATCGAGTCAGTGATGAGATCCAGCCATCTCCCCCTCTGTCGTCCCCTTTTCCTCCTGCCCCCAATCCCTCCCAGCATCAGAGTCTTTTCCAATGAGTCAACTCTTCTTAGCTGTCTTAAATATCTGCAACAGAAGTTGAAACAGAGAAGTAGTAACATTTGTTCAACACTCCATATCTATTAATGTAAATTGGCTCAAATCCTCAGAAGTACACAGGTTATAAATAATAAAAGAACTCATGCACAAGTCATTCAAGACAGTACAAATGACACTCAAACACATCTTTTTATTATATACTAAATTTAAAAATACAAATCTTATTAAAAATGCTTATGAAACATAGTATACATAAGTACTGTCAAATACTATCAGATTATGACATTATGTACACTTGCTAAGGTTAATTAGAAACAGAACAACATTCACAACTTTGCTGATAATGAATTTCAGAAGTCAAATATTTTAATTAACATTTGGCAACTTTGAAGTAGTGATCTGCACAGGAAGATGTCTGCAGAGGTAAAACAGTGAGAAAACAAACGGAAAAATGCAGATATTCCTGCCCTAATGTTAATAAGTAGATCTCTTCTTCATCCTCTTAAGTCTCAATATAACAGAAATTAAAGTGCATAAGACCACCAGGAATACCTGATTCGGTTGTACCCTATTACATACTACAGCCAATTGTGCTGCCATACTGAGGGCTTCGATCTCTGTACTGTTCCTGAGGTTTTAGAAGTTAATTTTGAAGGTGACTAGGGGAAGAGAGGCCAATACTTTCTAAATTGCACGAAGTGGCCTTAAAGTGTAGAAACACCAGAGATAAAAATATTAATTTGGGAATAGATTCAAGGAGATCATCCCCGTCTATTTTGTCCTAGAAATAAAATTAGGATATGAACCTAGTTTTACCTCTGGAAAATGCTTACTAAAAATCTGTTTCAAAAGATCAGACATGTACAGCAAGTACCACAATACTGTCAGTTACTGTCCATCCACTTACATACTGGATCATAAATACCAGGCATCAATACCTGCCCTCGAAAAATTCACAAGAAACACAGGAAGAAGCATGTTATTACTTGACACTAATTTTGCTAATCAATATAAAGTATGATCTGTAAAAATAGCTCACCACCATATAATCAAGGAAGAGGAGAAGGAAAGCTGCTAGTCTACAAAAGTGCTCCTTTTAGTTTTCAAGCCCAATAGCTTAATTTGGGGTAAAATAAGATTGTAAAGTAAGGCCATCAGTTCTAAATAAGCTGATGAAGCTGTCTATACATACTCACATATATACGTTTAAATTTCAGTTCTGATTTAACACGAATGTGCTATTACAAACCATTTATAGGAAACATTTTATCAGGCTTATTTACAAATATATGATCAGAGAAAAGATCTTGAAAATCAAGAAAACTGCAGATAAATGTAGCCATTGCTAACACAGTTCACTAAAGGTAAGACAGATTTACATAAAAACCAAAGGAAAAAGTTTAGTAAGAAACCCCTACCATATACACCTATTGGTCATTGGATCAAAAAGGCAAATAAATGTAATGATCGTGACTAAACTTTTATTACTGTCTCTTTTAATAACATATCAACATGAGGTTTACTTAGAGTACTACCTATAAATACACAGTCTCTCATGATTCAATGAGAATATTAAGTTATTGAATACATTTTTTTTATTCCCATGGCACATCATACTTGGTAACACTAATAAGGTAGATTTAGATAACACTTAAATCATGATTACGAATGTTTAATTGAGTATTTTCCTTTCTGTAGCTGTGAAATGTAAAGCTTAGATTTGCTTCCATCAGGCCTCTTAAACCAAACTTCATCATGGTTAATTGTTGTAATTACAGCACTAAAAAGAAAAAAAAATATGAATGAATGAATGACAATATGCCTCCTCTACTCATTTTAGAGCACTAGCTATAAAACCAAAATAGCTGGACTGTAAGGGTAGACTCAGGTATGTAATTGTCATT
Source organism: Tragelaphus eurycerus (assembly GCA_935064755.1). Lineage (NCBI taxonomy): Eukaryota > Metazoa > Chordata > Mammalia > Artiodactyla > Bovidae > Tragelaphus > Tragelaphus eurycerus. The sequence continues at coordinate 13,776,643 of CAKXYN010000038.1, forward strand.
TATCAGAATGCTACTAGCAGGGCATGCTGCCAAAAATACCACATTCAGCAACACAATTATCTCCTTTCTTTTCTTAATAGAGTTGGTAAAATTTACTCTTGGAACTATTAAAAGCACATTGTCCATTTCCAACCCACCTCCAAAAGACAAAAAAAATGGAGCTAAAACCACTCCTTATACGGTATTACAGCTCCAACTCATATCAGTATGGTTGTAGGATATGTTCTAAATACAAATCTTAATTCCCAGTGTCAAGCATTTTTGGTACTCATACATATTTTTTTTAACACTATTAATCTTTATATATTAGGTTGGTGCAAAGGTAATTGCAGTTTTGCAATGTTGAACTTTGCCATTTGGTACTGGAATACATTCTTAAATAAATCCAGTTATGTTATACATCATTTTTTAACGTACATTTCTCACTTTATGTTTTTTTGCTAATGACTTATTACTTGCTGTGTATTTTATATTTATTTTAGACAAGGGAAATACTGTTAGACAAAGAACAGATTTGGGTGATTTTTCTTATTCAAGTTCAAAATGGGTAGTAAAACAACTCACAACATCAATGCACCTGACCCAGGAACTGCTAACGAACATACAGTGCAGTAGTGGCTCAAGAAGTTTTGCAAAGGAGCTGAGAGCTTGAAGATGAGGAGTGCAGTGGCCAGTCATCAGAAGTTGACAACGAAATTGAAAGCCATCATCGAAGCTGATCCTATTACAACTACACGAGAAGTTGTTGAAGAACTCAACATTGATTATTGAGTTCAAATTGCCAACATCCATTGGATCATCGAAAAACCAAGAGTTCCAGAAAAACATCTATTTCTGCTTTATTGACTATGCCAAGCCTTTGACTGTATGGATCACAATAAACTGTGGAAAATTCTGAAAGAGATGGGAATACCAGACCAAGTGAACTGCCTCTTGAGAAACCTGGATGCAGGTCAGGAAGCAACAGTTAGAACTGGACATAGAACAACAGACTGGTTCCAAATAGGAAAAGGAATACGTCAAGGCTGTATATTGTCACCCTGCTTATTTAACTTATATGCAGAGTACATCATGAGACTCTGGAGGAAGCACAAGCTGGAATCAAGATTGCCAGGAGAAATATCAATAACCTCAGCTATGCAGATGATACCACTCTATGGCAGAAAGTGAAGAAGAACTAAAGAGCCTCTTGATGAAGGTGAAAGAGGAGAGTGAAAAAGTTGGCTTAGGCTCAACATTCAGAAGACTAAGATAATGGCATCTGGTCCCATCATTTCATGGCAAATAGATGGGGAAACAGTGGAAACAGTGGCTGACTTTATTTTTGGGGGCTCCAAAATCACTACAGATGATGATTGCAGCCATGAAATCAAAAGATTCTTACTCGTTGGAAGGAAAGTTATGACGAACCTAGACAGCATATTTCAAAAAGCAGGGACATTACTTTGTCAGCAAAGGTCTGTCTAGTCAAGGCTATGGTTTTTCCAGTGGTAATGTATGGATGTGAGAGTTGGACTATAAAGAAAGCTGAGTGCCAAAGAATTGATGCTTTTGAACTGTGGTGTTGGATAAGACTCTTGAAAGCCCCTTGGACTGCAAGGAGATCCAACCAGTCCATCCTAAAGAAGATCAGTCCTGGGTGTTCATTGGAAGGACTGATGTTGAAGCTGAGACTCCAATACTTTGGCCACCTGATGCGAAGAGCTGACTCAAACGACTTATTTGAAAATACCCTGATGCTGGGAAAGATTGAGGGCAGGAGGAGAAGGGGAGAGGGGAGAGGCGAGCAAAGAGGGGACTTATTTAAAATACTTGCTGGGAAAGATTGAGGGCAGGAGGAGAAGGGGACGACAGAGGATGAGATGGTTGGATGGCATCACCGACTCAGCGGACATGAGTTTGGGTGAACTCCGGGAGTTGGTGATGGACACGGAGCCCTGGCATGCTGCTGTCCGTGGGGTTGAAAAGAGCTAGACACGACTGAGCGAATGAACTGAACTGAACTGAACTGATGGTCATTTGGCATTTGAAGCAAACTGGAAAGGTGAAAAAGCTCAGTGAGTGAGTGCCTCACAAGCTGACCAAAAATCAAAACACTCGTTGTTTTGAAGTGACGTCTTCTCTTACTCTATGCAACAATGAACCATTTCTCGATTGGATTGTGACATGCAAGAGAAAGTGGATTTTATACAACAACTGGTGATGACCAGCTCAGTGACTGGACCAAGAAGAAGCTTCAAAGCACTTCCTAAAGCCAAATTTACACCAAAAAAAGGTCCCAGTCACTGTTTGGTGGTCTGCTGCCCATCTGATCCACTACAGCTTTCTGAATCCTGACGATACCATTAGATCTAAGAAGTATGCTCAGGAAATTGATGAGATGCACTGAAAACTGCAATGCCTGAATCCAGCATGGGCCAACAGAAAGGGTCCAACTCTTCTCCACGAAAACCCCAAATGCACGTCACACCACCATCATTTCAAAGTTGAACAAACTGGGATACAAAGTTTTGCCTCATCTGCCATATTCACCTAACCTCATGCCAACTGACAACCACTTCTTCAAGCATCTCGACAACTTCTTACAGGGAAAACACTTCTACAACCAGCAGGGTGCAGAAAATGTTTTCCAAGAAAGAGTTCATCACATCTCAAAGCATGGATTTTTATGCTACAGAAATAAACGAATTTCTTGTTGGCAAAAATGTGTTGATTGTAGTGGTTCCTATTTTGATTAATAAAAATGTGTTTGAACCTAGTAACAATGATTTAAAATTCACAGTCCAAAACCACAATTACATTTGCACCAACCTAACAGAAGTCTTTCTAAAACTATGTTTGTGTTTAATCCTCTTTTATGCTATTTTATCTCCTTTTTAGTGCTACCCTGGTGGCTCAATAGTAAAGAATCCACCTGCTAATACAGGAGACACAGGTTTGATCTATGGTGCAGGAAGATCCCCTGGAGCCTTCCCCTGAAGAATTAAAGGGCAACTCACTCCAGTATTCTTGCCTGGGAAGTCCCATGGATAGAGGAGTCTGGCCAGCTACAGTCCATGGGGATCGCAAAGAGGCAAACACAACTTTGTGACTGAGCACAAGCTTTTTCTTTTTAACCACATGTATGCTACACAGTAGTAGTTATATGTCTCAAAAGCAGTAAGATAAGGCAAAGAAGCCAGGGGTACTTTATATATATATGCTTCCCAGGTGGTGTTAGTGGTAAAAAATCCACCTGCCAATATTGGATATCTAAGAGACATGGATTCAATCCCTGGATCAGGAAGATCCCCTGGAGGGGGCATGGCAACCTATTCCAGTATTTTGCCTGGAGAATCCCATGGACAGAGGAGCCTGGCAGGCTACAGTCCATGGGATCACAAAGAATCTGACACAACTAAAGCAACTAGCATGAATACACACAGATTCTATATGATTCAAAAGCAATAAGATAAAGCAAAAAATCCAGGAGTATTATATATATAACCTAGTAATTAATTAGCTCAATGGACTTTTATGAGAAGAGTTTGCTCCTGAAATGAGTATTCAATACTAAATGCAAACACCTTATTTACTATTACTACCTAGAAAAAGTTATTTTCTTACTGTAGAGGATAAAAAAACTCTGAGGATTAAACAATAAACTATAAAGGAACTAAAGAAGTGATGCACATTAATATTTTCCAAAGGCCACACCAGAGAAAACTTAGAAGTCTCTATAAATAATTATATAAACTTTATTTAAGCTCAGACAGGTTGAATCTTTTAAAAGGCAATTTTCAGTTTTCAAGTTATACCTTAATTACCATCACTCTAAATTTTCATTAATTTTCAATTCCTTTCCCATTTTGATTGATGCAATTTTTTAAATACAAAATACTAAAATATTCCCCCAAAAGTTAACATTAACACTGGTGTTCAAACATGCTAATCAAATCATACATCATGAAAAGAAAGAAATCCATAGGCAATTATTAAGGTATTATGAATGCACTATACAAGCAGCAAAAATTTACTGACAACCACGTAGTACACTCTAATACTGAGCAGCACTGAAACAATAAAGGCTTTTTACCTTGTAGGACATTCATCTTTTTTGTCAATACATATTGTCTGTCCACGTATATACCATTCACCATCATAGTATAGCCTTCCCTCTTCAGATCTAGCACTGTGCAGGTGTTTTTCCAGTTTCACAGGTGCTAAAGGGATCAGTTCAAACACTGTTATATTAATAAGACATTGTCAGAGGAACAAAAGTGCAGAACACTTAAGCATTAATATCAACCCACCCATATATGTGAAAAAAGCACTAAAAATATTTTTTTAGATAACAAGCCTGTATCTAATAAAAACAAAGAATTTCATTTCCTACATTTTTATATAATTCACTGTTTTTAATAGAGCTATTTAATAAAGCTAAAAAATATATAATAAATTAATTAACTAGACAAGTGCAAGAGAGCAGATATATTATCCACTATTAACGCCAATTTTAAGTAAGATTTAAAATCTGAGTTGTCATATTTCCACTGAAATTTCCCTGATGGCTCAGATGGTAAAGAATCTGCCTGCAAAGCGGGAGACACAGGTTCAATCCCTGGGTAGGGAAGATCCCCTGAAGAAGGGAATGGTAACCCAGTATTCTTGCCTGCAGAAACTGCATGGAAAGAGGAGCCTGGAGGGCTACAGTCCATGAGGTGCAAGGAGTCGGACACAATTGAATGACTAACACACACACAAACAATAAGTCAATAACTAGACAAGTGTAAGGAGAAAAGACAATGCATTTTGCTTTACTAGTGCCAATGTTAAGTAAGATTTAAAATCTGAGTTATCATATTTCCACTGAAAACTATATTTTTTCATATTGTCTCGCCTGACACTTTTTATTGTCTCAACTGACACTTCAAAAAAGCAAAGTTTAACATATATTCCAAGAATTTCCCAGGCCTTTGATTCTAAAAAGCAAATGTCCTCAGTAGAATTTTCATTTTGAAATTCTAGAAATGGTTTGAGACTCATGAGATAAACTCATGCAGAAAAAAAAACCAAAAACATTCTTTATGGAAGCACACTGTCAAAAGCACACCATGAAATAGAAACATACCCCTATGCATCATTCAAATGTCACCACCTCAGAAAGGTCTTCCCCAACCACTCTACCCACTCCTCAGTTAATCTTCACCACAGCTTTATATTTCCTTCATAGCAATTATTACAATTTGTCATTATCTAGTTAGTTATCTATTTACATAAACATTATCATTCTGCCTCCCTCAAGGAAGTTCCAGGAGATTCAACTCTTGCACCACTACATTCACTGACCTCAAAAAGTGCCTGGTATGTAAAAGGTTTTCAGTAAGTATTCACTCATTCATTCATTCAACAAATGCCTTCTGGGCACTGTGACTGAAACAGACAGATTTCTGACCTTTGTGAGCTTACGATTCTCTCAGGAGACAGGTAAACATGTAAATAATCAAAAAATTACAAATTGTGGTAAGTGCCATGAAGAAAACAAAGAATACACATGCTAAAGATAACAGGGGCTGGGGAGGAGACCCACTCAACAGTGTAGTCAGACTCTTAAAGGAATCCATGGCTCAAATCTATACAGTGAAAGAAGGCAGAAACAGAGAAATGATTCTAGACAGTAATGTTCATCACTACTTCAGCAGTGATTTCAGGATTTTTGATGAACCCTACTACCAGCATTCTAATCTCTCTCATAGAAAATATAGGTACAGAAGTAATTTTTTCAAATTCCGCAAGTCCTATTCACAGGCTCTCTGAAGTCCATCCATGGACTCCAGACACCTCCCCTATAGAATTATTGAGCCCATTAAAAAACACTAAATAAATACTTTTAAGATTACTGATCCATTATTAGCAATTGTAATGCAGTTGAAGCATTAAAGAAATACATTCCGTTCATAAATCTTGAAACTTTTACATGAGGCAAAGACTCCAGAAGAATTTTTCACAGTTCTGCATATAGTGTTCACTGATGAAATGAAACCAGTGAGGGGGGAGTGGTTTAGTGTGTAGATGACTTAAAAAGTCTCCAAAGAGAAGATTTCTGAACTCAGACAAAATGACTTACGTTCTGTTTTCACTCTATGTGGACCAAGTGTAGCCATTGCCTTAATTAAAAAAAGAAGAAGAAAGATGTCTGAGTTCACAATCAAAGTATATTTCAATATCCATTTACTATATAAAACTTACAAGCTTAATAACAAACAGTGAAATATGATCTGCTTCAATAAGCTGGTAATGTCTAAAACCATGGGAATATAAAAAGAATAAAAATTTCTTCTAGAGGTGTTATCAATACCTAATATAATCCCAAATTCTCAACTAAGAAGCTTCTGAGAATGGAAAATTTTAATAGGAAAACAAGTCTCCACTTTCAAACAAACACAGAAAATCTTCTAACATTTCAATGTTTAATGACAAAATGCAAAACTGTATAATAAAGGTTCAAATATTCACTCACTTTCATTCATTCAACAAATACATCTGAGTGCCTTCTGTGAGCCAGTACCAGGCTAAGAACTAGGCACAGAATGGTAATCCATTACTATTTGGGGGCAATCTAAGTACTTTTGCACACTTTTGCATAAATTCTTAATTATATTATCACAGGAAAAAATACAATCAAACTGCTAATATGCCTCTCATAAAATACTCTTGCAATCCACAGTTATCTGTATTAGTAATGACTGCCTAGAGAGACTGTTGCAAAGTAAAGCGTATTTACAATAATATTTTGATGTATTAGTGAAAAATTATATACTCTTAAAAAATAGACCACAAAAAATATACTTGAATTCCATTGCTCTTTAATCATACCTTCCTTATTGTTGTCCAGTCTTCAAGAATATCAAGATCTTGTAACATATAAACTATATACGGACGTTGAAAAGTCAAGGTCAGTTTAGCTGTAAGAATTTCAATTTTAAACTATACTTCCAAATTCCTGTTTTTCAGAGACTGGAACAATGACTTCAGACAGAAACCATCAGCATGCTGAATTCTGACTCCAAATTGTTTTTCAAAAAACTTAGTACCAGGGGAGGAGGAGCTAAGATGGCGGACGAGTAGACAGGGAGAATACTTTCTCCTCCACAAATCCATAAAAGAAATTGAATGCTGAAAACCGATAAAACAATTGAAGCCGGCAGAGGACATCAGGCACAGAAAGACAGCTCATGTCTCAAAACGAGAAAACGAGCCTGCGGTAACTCCTTGGGAGAACTGCGCGGACACCAGATTTGCTATTGGCAAGTGGGGGCGGACTAGGAGGAGCGGCGAGGCCGATGCTTTGAGAAAGGATTTGGCCTGGCACTCGGGCGAAGCAAAACCAGACTGTCGGTTCACTACACAAAAGCCAGCCCTAACAGGACACCCCAGGACACCTAAGGAAAGGGCAGGCGGCGGCCAGGCGCACGGACGGCCAGGGCCAGAGGGGGAGCCCAGAGAGAACAACGGATGTGAGTAGGTGGACCACGCTTGGGCCGAGGCACACTGCTGAAAGTGCGCGGAAGGAGGGCGGAGAGGCGAGCGCAGCAGCGCCGGACACACCGCACCGAGGAGGCGAGAGATGTGAGATGAGGCTGAGCTGCGCCCGGGGGACAGAGGGGGGAGGGGGGAGCCAGAGGAGAGGGCGGGGGAAGGGGAACAGAAAGGGGAGGGGGGCGGGCACGCGGAGGCGAGAGACCCCAGGGACGGAAGAGCGACGCGACCCAGACAAAGAGGGCCGGCAAGGAACAGCACCGCGAGGGAAGGGACGAAAGGAGGACCGCAGGGACCGGAGCGCCCAGAGGCCCCCCCCAGACCAGAGTGGGACCCCGAAGGCCGCCGTGAGTGTTTGTCTGGGGAGGAGGCGAGACCCACGAGTGCGGAGGCCCTGACTGCCTCCGCCCGAGCCCGTCACGGCCGGCACCTCCCCACCATCACTCCCCTCTTCTTCCCTTTCCTCCACCCTCATTGATCCTTTCCTTTGTCCATTTTCCCCTGCAAAAAAAAAAAAAAACTTAGTACCAGCATAAGTATGTTCTAGTACTTCAGATATAACCATATTCTCTTAATCCTATGGTGTCTCTGACAGTAAGATACACCAACAATCTAATCACTGTTTTGAGGTGGGTGAGGGGGAAAGCAGGAGCCAGGGCAGGGTACGATCAGGAATGCCAAGATTGAATGTATATATTAATTTAATTTAAAGACATTCCAGTTTCAGAGACATTAAAAATATCAAAAAGTACACATGAGAATTAAGCAATCACACTATATAATAAACAGCTGCTTCATTTCAAAGCCCTTGTGATCTACAAAGCCATATTAATTTTCAGTGTTGAGATTATGGCTAAATTTCTTATCCTCTCTACCTCACTTAATCTAAACTATACCCTTCTGCTTTCAATCATTTTTTAAAAATCATCTGTTCTTATTACAGGATCATGCAAATAAAGACAATGTATACTAATAAAAACTACAAAGATATGCACAGTGCAAAAATGTACATTAAAACAACTAAAAAAAAATTTAAAAACCCAGAAAATGTGAAAAAGGATATCTGACACAACAACTGGCTTCTTTTTGTCAGGACTGAAAGGATCCTTCCTCTTTTTTCTCGACTGAAGTTCATCGTTCCACAGCTCTGGCAAGTAAATAAAAATTAAGTATTATCTGATTTCTTGAGATCAAAGGAAAAAAAAGACTGTAATTTCATAGTAGCAAAACTGCATTGGTGGCTATGTTTATATGCTATAAATATGGGTATATACTGTATATATATGACTATATATAATTTAATGAGCAGCTATATATTTATGAATTTTCCTCTTCTATCATTAGAGCAAAATTCAATTTGGCACTTAATGCCTAGTAACTGATGAACATATGTGTCAGGCACTTAAATATTCAACACGTAAATGGTCTCAACTAATCTTCGAAGCTACCTCTCAGGCAGACAGCCTCATCACTTCAATTATACGAAGAGACTGACTTATGAAAGCTAAAACTGTCACCCATGGTCAGCCAACTAGTCGAACAATGGCATGAGAGCTCAGCTCGTCTGCTCTGCCTGTTCTATACTGGAGAAACAGAATTTATAACAAGTAATATAATACACATGCAAGAACAATAGGATAACCCAGTAAGTCTTCCAAGGTGTAGAAAGCCTTTCCCTGAAAAAGCCAATTTCACTTTGGCCTAATCTAATTATTAACAAGTATTTCCTTTTTTTGAGACAAAAATCTGCCTCCTTATAATATCCATCCTGTTGTCCTAGTTTGTGCAGGACCAAGAAAAAAGGCTTCTACTCCTCCTTCCCAATGACAATCTTTCAAGACTTAGAGGAAAGAATATATACTGTAGCTATCTTCCAATACTACTCTTATGTTGTAATAATATTCTTAACTATTCTTACAGTACATTATTCTTATGCCTGTTGTTCCAGTCACACTTCTATTTTATTCCTTTTCATGTGCTTCATTTTCTACATCTTTCTGAAGTATGAGTCCAAATTAAAGCAATAATCACGGCAAATTCTTTAGCACTCTTCCTCATTGCCCTCTCATTCAGTTCAGCTCAGTTCAGTCGCTCAGTTGTGTCCGACTCTTTGCGACTCCATGAATCACAGCATGCCAGGTCTCCATCAAGTCAGTGATGCCATCCAGCCATCTCATCCTCTGTCGTCCCCTTCTCCTCCTGCCCCCAATCCCTCTCAGCATCAGAGTCTTCTCCAATGAGTCAACTCTTCGCATGAGGTGGCCAAAATACTGGAGTTTCAGCTTTAGCATCATTCCTTCCAAAGAAATCCCAGGGCTGATCTCCTTCAGAATGGACTGGTTGCATCTCCTTGCAGTCCAAGGGACTCTCAAGAGTCTTCTCCAACATGACAGTTCAAAGCATCAATTCTTCGGCGCTCAGCCTTCTTCATAGTCCAGCTCTCACATCCATACGTGAACACAGGAAAAACCATAGCTTTGACTAGACAAACCTTTGTTGGAAAAGTAATGGCTCTGCTTTTCAATATGCTATCTAGGTTGGTCATAACTTTCCTTCCAAGGAGTAAGCATCTTTTAATTTCATGGCTGCAGTCACCATCTGCAGTGATTTTGGAGCCCAGAAAAATAAAGTCTGACACTGTTTCCACTGTTTCCCCATCTATTTCCCATGAAATGATGGGACCAGATGCCATGATCTTCGTTTTCTGAATGTTGAGCTTTAAGCCAACTTTTTCACTCTCCACTTTCACTTTCATCAAGAGGCTTTTGAGTTCCTCTTCACTTTCTGCCATAAGGGTGGTGTCATCTGCATATCTGAGGTTATTGATATTTCTCCCAGGAATCTTGATTCCAACTTGTGTTTCTTCCAGTCCAGCGTTTCTCATGATGTACTCTGCATTTAAGTTAAATAAGCAGGGTGACAATATACAGCCTTGACGTACTCCTTTCCCTATTTGGAACCAGTCTGTTGTTCCATGACCAGTTCTAACTGTTGCTTCCTAACCTGCATACAGATTTCTCAAGAGGCAGGTCAGGTGGTCTGGTATTCCCATCTATTGAAGGATTTTCCACAGTTTATTGTGATGCACAAAGTCAAAGGCTTTGGCATAGTCAATAAAGCAGAAATGGATGTTTTTCTGGCACTCTCTTGCTTTTTCCATGATCCAGCGGATGTTGGCAATTTGATCTCTGGTTCCTCTGCCTTTTCTAAAACCAGCTTGAACATCAAGAAGTTCACGGTTCACGTATTGCTGAAGCCTGGCTTGGAGAATTTTGAGCATTACTTTACTAACATGTGAGATGAGTGCAATTATGTGGTAGTTTGAGCATTCTTTGGCATTGTCTCTCTTTGGGATTGGAATGAAAACTGACCTTTTCCAGTCCTGTGGCCACTGCTGAGTTTTCCAAATTTGCTGGCATACTGAGTGCAGCACTTTCACAGCATCATCTTTCAGGATTTGGAATAGCTCCACTGGAATTCCATCACCTCCACTAGCTTTGTTCGTAGTGATGCTTTCTAAGGCCACTTGACTTCACATTCCAGGATGTCTGGCTCTAAGTGAGTGATCACACCATCGTGATTATCTGGGTCATGAAGATCTACACTTCATTTATATACCATCTGTATAGGAGACTAGATATGAGGAGACACCTCAGTAAACCAAAGGCTTAGTGTCACTTAAACATGACAGTCACAGCATTCCCCTCACCTGAGGTAATATCAATGCTGTGCCGGTCCTCTTCAAGCCTTCGTATCTTCTCCTCTAACTCACTCTGTACTGTATCATATAACAAAAGCTTTTCACTCTGAAAAAAAAAAATAGATCACACATAAGTAGGAAGGAAAGAATTGTTCCATATTTAACTAACAGTACCAAATAACTCACTGTTAGAAGTATTTTAACATATGGTGCTTTTGTTTAAATTCAACTTAAAAATTTTAATGATGAAATGTCAAATATATGAATGAACTAAAACTAGAAACTACGGAATCTAAGTATACAGAGAACTACATACAATTAAATCGCTTAAGAATATCTGAATCTATATGTGATAAAGAGGCAAATATTTACTTCATAAAAAACTCATAGTGAGCTCCTGTAGCCCCTTTTAAATACAGGCAGGTCCCCTGTCAGCACAATGGAGAGCCTGTCCTGTAAAATGTATCACTGTAAAACAAACTATTTTTTCTCATATCAGAACAATTCCTCACTAATACGTCAATCATATTAAAAGAGACTAATATACCATCAAGAGAAAAATTCAAGTATAAATTCAAGAAAAATTTCAAGTATAAATAATAATAAATAATTATTTCAATCAATTCAATTAAAGATAAAATTGTAATATTATAGACTAATTATATCCCAATCTTGGGATATATAATTATATCCCAATTATATAGAAAGATTGAGCCACTGGCTAAGAGACAAGACAGTTTACTAGTAAATCAGACTAGAATCTGGGTCCACTTGTTCTATCCCATAGTTTTTATTATAAAATACTATATCCTTTATTTTAAAAGCCAGAGGATGAGCATCAGTGTGAGAATGAGCAGTGTGTGTGTGTGTGTGTGCGCGCGCGCACACGTGCGCACATGTGCACTCAGTAGTGTCCCACTCTTTGCGACCCCATGGACTGTAATCCATTAGGCTCCTCTGTTCATGGAACTTTCTAGGCAAAAATATTGGAGTGGGTTGCCATTTCCCACTATAATTTTATATGACAAATAAAATCACATAGACTTATCATATAAAAGGCTGTGACAGATTGCTACCCACCTACCACATGTGTATCTCTAGTAAAGACAATAGCCTATTGGGGTATAGCTAGATATGACTGTCTCATAGTAGCTCCTGCTGCTGCTGCTGCTAAGTCACTTCAGTCGTGTCCAACTCTGTGCGACTCCATAGACGGCAGCCCATCAGGCTCCGCCGTCCTTGGGATTCTCAAGGCAAGAACACTGCAGCAGGTTGCCATTTCCTTCTTCAGTGCATGAAAGTGAAAAGTAAAAGTGAAGTTGCTCAGTTGTGTCTGACTGTTAGCGACCCCATGGACTGCAACCTACCAGGCTCCTCCATCCATGGGATTTTCCAGGCAAAAGTACTGGAGTGGGATAGTAGCTACTAGAATACAGTTAGCTATGATTTCTTGTGGAAGGCATAAGCCATGCCCATTTTCAGCATTCCCAGTGTCAATCATGAAGTCTTCTCTTTTGGGATTGAAATTCAGAGTCTATATATGCTTGAAGGTTCTCCCAAGTGGTAGAGAAAAGATGGTTTTGTAAATTTGAAGCAATACCAGAGGTAGAGAGAAAGCAGAGCTGAAGAAGGCTAAAACTAGATCCCCTTTGAAAAATTATCCCATTACATGTTACCCTCTATGCTTACTTCCTTTTACTTTCTCCTCTGCTTTTGGTAAAATTTTATTGAATAGTCTAGCATTATCTACATTGTACTACAAGAACTGGGAACTGTTACATAGCAGATAAGAAGGGAGAACAGGTTGCAGCCACAGTCAAGATCGTGTGATGGCTAAGAATAGAGCCAGATTCTCCAACCAAAGAGGACTCTGAAAGCTAAGCAGAAGTGACAAAGCCTTTGCTTTCAAGAATATTTCAATGAAAAAATGTTTTGTAAAAATTACCATTAAAAAAAGAATATGGACTTTTAACTGGTGGATTCTCTTTGTATTCCACTGATATATTTGCCCTAGGCCAAGCAGAAATTCTGAAAAAAACCTACCAGTCATTGCTTACAATTAAAAAAAAAAAAAAAGGTACAATGGGACTGAAACGTTTGAAGTTTTGAAGGCATCTCTAAAAAATATTACAGGTATACTTTAAATTACACAAATAGAAGTGCCTTGACTGTATCCTCATTATTCTTTGTTCTTCTCTCCCTTATCCCCAGCCCCTCAACAGCCTTCCATGAGAAGGAAAGAAAGTCATAAATGAAGCAGGTAAAAAAGACATCCGGAAAAGAAAGAGACATTCAAACTCCCTTGCTTTGGTGCCTATACAGCCTTCTATACTCAATAGGTAATTTAGCTTTTTTAAAGTATTATTAATTATAACTACATATTTGGCTTCAAAACCCCACACCCCTCCAATCTTCACACGTATACTTAGTGAACCTGTTCACTGACCCCTTTCACCAACTGAGACCATGCTCCTTCTCATCAGGGCCATGTTAGGGAATGCCAGCAAAGTGGCTCCAAGGTTCCCTGTTTGCACTGTTCTCCTGGGGAGCCTGGTGGGCTGCCTGCCGTCTATGGGGTCGCACAGAGTCAGACACGACTGAAGCGACTTAGCAGCAGCAGCAGCCCTCTGGCCTGGGTTCAGAATCAATTGCCTGTTGGCAGTTCCCTGACTAAGGCATCTCACAGTTTTGAACCTGGATAGCGTCTGGGGAGATTTTTCAAGGACTAGCATTACCACAGAAAGAATGAAACATATTAAAAGGCTACAGTCTTTTTTTTTTTTTTTTAAAGTATGCTGCATTGGAGTAAAAAGATAAGCAGAACAGGATTTAAAAGCCAAGAAACAGACTCTGGTTGTGGGAAATGTTACAAAAAAGGTGACTTTTCAAATTATTTGAAAACCAGATGACAATAAATGACAAGAGAAAAATGAGTTTAACTGTACAGAGATAAAAAGCTGGCTTAAAACTCAACATTCAGAAAACTAAGATCATGGCATCCAGCCCCACCACTTCATGGCAAATAGATGGTAAAACAATGGAAACAGTGAGAGACTTTACTTTTCAGGGCTCCAAAATCACTGCTGGTGACTGCAGCCATAAAATTAAAGGACGCTTGCTCCTTGGAAGAAAAGTTATGACCAACCTAGACAGCTTATTAAAAAGCAGAGACATTACTTTGCTGACAAAGGTCCATCTAGTCAAAGCCATAGTTTTCCAGTAGTCATGGATGGATGTGAGAGCTGGACCATAAAGAAAACTGAGCACCGAAGAATTGATGCTTTTGAATTGTGGTGTTGAAGACTCTTGAGAGTCCCTTGGAGATCCAACTAGTCCATCCTAAAGGAAATCAGTCCTGAATATTCACTGGATGGACTGATGTTGAAGCTGAAACTCCAACATTTTGGCCACCTGATGCAAAGAGATGATTCACTGGAAAAGACCCTGATGCTGGGAAAGATTGAAGGCAGAAGGGGATGACAGAGGATAGGATGGTTGGATGGCATCACCGACTCGATGGACATGAGTTTGAGCAAGAACTGGGAGTTGGTGATGGACAGGGAAGCCTGGCATGCTGTAGTCCATGGGATCACAAAGAGTTGGACATGACTGAGTGACTGAATTGATACAGAGAAAAAAATTCTATAACATGAGGTTCTTTGCCTTACATTATACAAAACAATTAATGGACTAAACAGTTAAATTTACAAAATGAAATTTAAAGGAAGTAAGGAAAGATAGTGAATGATATTGGGATGAAGAAAGCTTTTCAAAGCATAAAAATCCAAAGGACAAGTTATGTTTTAAAAAACTATTTGTGCACACAAAAACTAAAGATACATTAAAAAGCAAACAAAGGTAAGAAGAAAGCAATAAAAAATATCTGCAACATGACAAAGCCTTAAAACCATCAGATGAAATTAAACAAGCATGGATAAATCAGTAAGAAAAATCTAAATACTGTCCATGCTGCTGCTGCTGCTAAGTCGCTTCAGTCGTGTCCGACTCTGTGCGACCCCATAGACGGCAGCCTACCAGGCTGCCCCATCCCTGGGATTCTCCAGGCAAGAACTCTGGAGTGGGTTGCCATTTCCTTCTCCCATGCATGAAAGTGAAAAGTGAAAGGGAAGTCACTCAGTCGTGTCCAACTCTTAGCAACCCCATGGACTGCAGCCTACCAGGCTCCTCCATCCATGGGATTCTCCAGGCAAGAGTACTGGAGTGGGGTGCCATTGCCTTCTTCGAAATACTGTTCATACTCACTACCAAAAACAGCCAAAAGAAGAGACAGAGAGACAAATACAAGTACAAATTAAAATGTGTACTTGTTCACTTGGCAAAGTTGTTTTATTCTTTTCAATTATAATAGACAATGCCTACCAGAAAAATAAATGACCCAATCAAAAAATGGGCCAAAGAACTAAACAGACATTTCTCTAAAGAAGACAGACATACAGATGGCTAACAAATACATGAAAAAATGCTCAACATCACTAATTATCAGAGAAATGCAAATCAAAACCACAATGAGGTACCATCTCACACCTGTCAGAATGGCTATCCAAATGTCTACAAACAATAAATGCTGGAGAGGGTGTGGAGAAAAGGGAACCATCTTACACTGTTGGTGGGAATGCAAACTAGTACAGCCACTATGGAGAACAGTGTGGAGATTCCTTAAAAAACTGAAAATACAGCTGCCATATGACCCAACAATCCCACTGCAGGGCATACACACTGAGAAGACCAGAATCAAAAAAGACACGTGTACCCCAATGTTCACCACAGCACTGCTTACATTAGCCAGGACATGGAAGCAACGTAGATGTCCATCAGCAGATGAATGGATAAGAAAGGTGTGGTACATATACACAATGGAATATTACTCAGCTATTAAAACGAATGCATTTGAATCAGTTCTAATGAGGTGGATGAAACTGGAGCCAATTATACAGAGTGAAGTAAGTCAGAAAGAAAAACACCAATACAGTATATTAACACATATATATGGAATTTAGAAAGATGGTAACAATAACCCTATATGTGAGACAGCAAAAGAGACACAGATACACAGAACAGACTTTTGGACTCTGTGGGAGAAGATGAGGGTGGGATGATTTGAGAAAATAGCACTGAAACATGTATATTACCATATGTGAAACAGATCACCAGTCCAAGTTCAATGCATGAAACAGGGCACTCAAAGCCGGTGCACTGGGACAACCCAGAGGCATGGGATGGGGAGGGAGGTGAGAGGGGGGTTCAGGATGGGGGACACAGGTATACCCATAGCTGATTCATGTCAATGTACGGCAAAACCACCACAATATTGTAAAGTAATTAGCCTCCAATTAAAATTAATAAATTAATTTAAAAATAAATAAACAATGCCAACTGATACAGAGAATATAAACCAACTCAACAATTTACAAAGTAACTTACAAATAAGTTTTAAGAACTTCACTGACTACACCCTTTGATCTAGTAATTATGCTGAGGATTCCATCCTAAAGAAATAACATTTGAATCAGTTATAAGGAGGTGGATGGAACTGGAGCCTATTATACAGAGTGAAGTAAGCCAGAAAGAAAAACACAAATACAGTATGCTGCTGCTAAGTCACTTCAGTCATGTCCGACTCCGCGTGACCCCATAGACGTCAGCCCACCAGGCTCTCCTGCCCCTGGGATTCTCCAGGCAAGAAAACTGGAGTGGGTTGCCATTTCCTTCTCCAATGCATGAAAGCGAAAAAGTGAAAGTGAAGTCGCTCAGTCGTGTCCGACTCTTAGCGACCCCATGGACTGCAGCCCACCAGGCTCCTCCATCCATGGGATTTTCCAGGCAAGAGTACTGGAGTGGGGTGCCATTGCCTTCTCCCAAATACAGTATACTAACGCATATATATGGAATTTAGAAAGATGGTAACAATAACCCTGTTTACGAGACAGCAAAAGAGACACTGATGTATAGAACAGACTTTTGGACTCTGGGACCGGGAGAGGGAGGGATGATTTGGGAGAATAGCATTGAAATATGTATAATATCATATCTGAAATGAGTCGCCAGTCCAGGTATGATGCCCGATAACGGATGCCTGGGGCTGGTGCACTGGGATAGGGTTAGGGATGGTATGGGGAGGGGGGAGGAAGAGGGTTCAGAATGGGGAGCACGTGTATACTGGTGGCGGATCCATCTCGATGTATGGTAAAAGCAATATATATTGTAAAGTTAAGCAAAATAAAATTTAATTAAAAAAAAAAAAGAAATAACAACCTTGGCCAAGGTTGCATGGAAAAGGATGTCCACAACAGCAATACTTGTAATGCATAAAACCAGGAACAAAGTAAAATCCAATAACAGAGTATTGGCTACAGAAATTATTGTACATCCATACTACTACTCTGCAGATAACAAACATTCAGAATTCAAAAAGTAGGGGAAAACTGCTACAGTAAAACTACAAATGAATCCAGATCATAAACTCTCTCTTCCCGAAGACATAATGAAGTAAACAGAAAACAAATACAAAATAAATCAACAAACTACACTTATAGTTATCAAACAAAGGAGGGAGCACAATGCCATGCCATAACCTCTGAACATGATAACTAAACTGAGACAGAACCCCAAGATCTGCATTATGTACACTATACACACGCAGGCACTCTGTAAAGAAAGAAGTTGAGAGGGGGGAATATTCGAAAAGTGTGAGTCATGCTTCCAAATCTACAAAAAAATGAAGAAGGGTCTGGACAGGGGAAAATACATGGGAAGCACTAAAGAGAGAAAGGCTCACCAGTGAGAAGAAAACTTCTAGAGCTCAGCAGCCAACAAGCTCTGCACACAGGAAGATTATATTGACTCACTCCTAGATACGAATGATGGCCAAAGGTGGCTAGTTATTTGTGAAAAGCATCAAAACGAAACACAGAGAGACAAATGAACAAAAAAGAAGTATAAAGAAACAGGAACAAGTCAAGATACAGAAAAAAAAGTTCAAAACAACTGCATTTAATACCCAAAAGGGATGGAATTACACCCATGAGAAAAGAATAGGAGTTGGAAAAAGTAGAAAAAATGGGTAATCAGAGCACATAAGGGCTCTTGGAAATTAAATACAGAATGGAAATAAAATATTTAGTAAAAGGATTAGAAAAGAAAGTAGAATACACTCTTGAAAAGAATAAAATAAGAAGAAAGGGAAGAAGTGGAGGGAAGTACAATAACAATATAATATATAAGGTCTACATACTATGTAATAATATAATATATATATGAAATATAAGAAAATTCAAAGACCAATCTTGGGGGTTCAGCAGCTAACCAAGAAGAGTTCCAAAATGAGAAAACAGAAAATAATGAAGAAGAAACAATATAAGAAACTTCTCAGAACAAAAGGATATGTTTCCTGATATAAATGTTCCTCTGAGTATTCACATGAATGAAAAGAGACACACATATCACCTTGCTGTTCCATAGCATCAAGGATAAAGAAAACATCTTACAGCTATTCAGGAAGAAAACAGGTCATGTACAGAGGATCAGGATTCACAATGGTAACAAGCTTCTCAAAGCAAAACTAGAGGCTAGAAGACAATGGAAAAATGCCTTCAAAATTCTGAGGAAACATCATTACTTACACCTAGAATTCCATACTCTGAAGGGTGAGTTAAAAGATGGTTCCAGACATGAAAGATGTAAGGGTTTTAAAACATGTCAAATAAATCTTTGACATGCTTCCCTTCAAAATACAGACCCTAATTCCTGTCTCCCTGAAAGTGGGCAGGACTTAATGACTCATCTGTAAGGAACAGAATGTGGCAGAAATCTAGGTTATTAAAAACACTGTCACTTCTGTCTTGCTCTTATAAACCATTCACTCCCGGAGAAGCTAGTCACAAGGTCATGGGGGCCCTCAGTAAGCCTGTGGAGAGGCCTATGGGAATAAGGCTTCCAACCAACAACCAGCAACAACCTGCCAGTCTTTAGTCAGTCACCGTAGAAGCAGTTCCTGCAGTCCCAGTCAAGCCTTCAAATAGCTGCTTCCCTGGCTGACCTCTTCACTGCAATTTCATGTGATTCCCTGAGCCAGAACCACCCAGCTAATTTGCTCCCAAATTCCTGCCCATAGAGACTGAAAAATAAAATGCTGATTACTGTTTCAAATGACTAAATTTTGGACTAATTTATTATAAAGCAATAGATAACCAATACAAGAAGTCTCAAACAACTAACTTCTATACACTTTTTCCCCAAGAAGCTACTCAACAAAACTGAAAAAGAAAACAAGACTATAACAGGGAAAGAAGTAAAGGGAATTACTTTACTGTGAAGAGATACCCATGAAGACAGAGATACAGTTGGCATAGAAAGTATCTGAAGAATGGAGCAGAAAGGAACAGGGTCCAGGGATGGAAGACTTGCTCCCAGGATGGAGAACTCCAGAAGGAAACAGGTCTCATGGATTACCTGATGCATCTGATCATGTGGAAAATGGCACTGGGGGTTTTCATAAATCTGCTCAAGTCTCTGGGGAGAAGTGATAAACAAGAGAAAACTAACAAACAATAAATGAAGCAATTAATTCCAAGGTTAAAAAAACAGAGTTGCACAAGAAGGGACATTTAAGCAAAGCATACCTCTGGGATCAGTAAAAAATAATTATTGTTACAACAAAAACAAAAATTATGACATAACAATATCAGAAGAATGAGATGAGGGAAACTATTATGGAATCCTCAGCTTTCAAAAGGTACTGTCCAAAACTGTTATTATTTAGAAATGAGGCTAAACTCCAGAAGCAGTAGATAAAAGATTTACATAGACAATTGCTGCTTGCATGTACAACACAGAGATGGGAGTGAGACTGCTGTTTTGCATTATAAGCCTGTGCTTTCAGAAATATGTACACACATTACCCACTAAAGCAGATTTTTAAGAGTATTTAGGGAGGGGAAACTGGTTGAAGGCCATCCAAAGGTACAAACTTCCAGTTATAAAGTAAACAAGTACAACATGATTAATTAACACCACTCTGTGTTATATACAAAAGTTGTTAAGAGTAAATCCTAAGAGTTTTCATCACAAGGAAAAATTTATTTTTCTATTTTTTAATTTTGTATCTATATGAGTGATGGCTGCCCATTAAACTTATGATATCATGATGCCTGTAAATTAAATCACTACGATGCACACTTTAAACTTAAACAGTGCTATATGTCAATTACATCTTCATAAAACTAGAAGAAAAAAATTTTTTTATTGACGGATAATTGCTTTACAGAATTTTACTGTTTTCTGTCAAACCTCAACATGAATCAGTCACAGGTATACATATATCCCCTCCCTTTTGAACCTCCCTCCTATCTCCCTCCCCACCCCACCCCTCTAAGTTAATACAGAGCCGCTGTTTGAGTTTCCTGAGCCATACAGCAAAATCCTGTTGGCTATCTACTTTACATATAGTAATGTAAGTTTCCATGTTATTCTTTGCATACATCTCACCCTCTCCTGTCCTCTCACAATGTCCGTAAGTCCATTCTCTATGTCTCTTTCTCCACTGCTGCCCTGTAAATAAATTCGTCAGTACCATTTTTCGAGATTCCATATGTGCATTAGAATACGATATTTATCTTTCTCTCTCTGACTCACTTCACTGTATATAATAGGTTCTTGGTTCATCCACCTCCTCAGAAGTGACTCACATGCATTCCTTTTTATGGGTGAGTAATATTCCATCGTGTGTATGTACCACAACTTCTTTTTCCATTCATCTATCAATGGACATCTAGGTTGCTTCCATGTTCTAGGTATTACAAATGTACTGCTATAAACAATGGGATACACTTGTCTATTTCAGTTTTGGATATGCCTAGGAGTGGGATTGCTGGTTGATATGTTGGTTTTATTCTGGTGTTATTTCTAGTTTTTTAAGGAATCTCCATACCGTCTTCCATAGTGGCTGTATCAATTTACATTCCCACCAACAGTGCAAGAGCGTTCCCTTTTCTCCACACCCTCTCCAGCATTTATTGTTTGTAGACTATTTGATAGCAGCCATTCTGACCAGTGTGAGGTGGTACCTCATTGCAGTTTTGATTTGCATTTCCCTAATAATAAGCCTTTGACTGTGTGGATCACAATCAACTGTGGAAAATTCTGAAAGAGATGGGAATACTAGACCAGCTAACCTGCCTCTTGAGAAATTAGTATGCAGGTCAGGAAGCAACAGTTAGAGCTGGACATGGAACAACAGACTGGTTCCAAATAGGAAAAGGAGTATGTCAAGGCTGTATATTGTCACCCTGCTTTATTAACTTATATGCAGAGTACATCATGAGAAACACTGGACTGGAGGAAGCACAAGCTGGAATCAAGATTGCCGGGAGAAATATCAATAACCTCAGATATGCAGATGACACCACCCTTATGGCAGAAAGTGAAGAGGAACTCAAAAGCCTCTTGATGAAGGTGAAAGAGGAGAGTGAAAAAGTTGGCTTAAAACTCAACATTCAGAAAATGAAGATCATGGCATCTGGTCCCATCACTTCATGGGAAATAGATGGGGAAACAGTGTCAGACTTTATTTTTCTGGGCTCCAAAATCACTGCAGATGGTAATTGCAGTCATGAAATTAAAAGATGCTTACTTCTTGGAAGAAAAGTTATGACAAACCTACATAGCATATTGAAAAGCAGAGACATCACTTTGCCAACAAAGGTCCGTCCAGTCAAGGCTATGGTTTTTCCAGTGGTCATGTATGGATGTGAGAGTTGGACTATGAAGAAAGCTGAGCGCTGAAGAATTGATGCTTTTGAACTGTGGTGTTGGAGAAGACTCTTGAGAGTCCCTTGGACTGCAAGGAGATCCAACCAGTCCATTCTGAAGGAGATCAGCCCTGAGTGTTCTTTGGAAGGAATGATGCTAAAGCTGAAACTCCAGTACTTTGGCCACCTCATACAAAGAGTTAACTCATTGGAAAAGACTGATGCTGAGAGGGATTGGGAGCAGGAGGAGTAGGGGACGACAGAGGATGAGATGGCTGGATGGTATCACTGACTCGATGGACGTGAGTCTGAGTGAACTCTGGGAGTTTGTGATGGAGAGGGAGGCCTGGTGTGCTGTGATTCATAGGGCTGCAAAGAGTTGGACATGACTGAGCAACTGAACTGAATTGAACTGGATAATGAGCGATGTTGAGCATCTTTTCATGTGTCTGTATGTCTTCTTTGGAGAAATGACTAAACGTTTAGGCCTTTTTCCCACTTTGTGATTGGGTTGTTTGTTTTTCTGGCATTGAGTTGTATGAGCTGCTTGTATATTTTGGAAACTAATCCTTTGTCCGTTGTTTCATTTGCTATTATTTTCTCCCATTCTGAGAGTTGTCTTTTCACCTTGCTTATAGTTTCCTTTGCCGTGCAAAAGCTTTAAAGTTTAATTAGGTCCCACTTGTTTACTTTTGTTTTATTTCCGTTACTCTAGGAGGTGGGTCATAAAGGATCTTGCTTTATGTCATCGAGTTTCAGTTGCCTATGTTTTCTTCTAAAAGTTTTATAGTTTCTTGTCTTACATTTAGGTCTTTAATCCATTTTGAGTTTATCTTTGTATATGGTGTTAGGAAGTGTTCTAATTTCACTCTTTTGCATGTAGCTGTCCAGTTTTCCCAGCACCATTTATCAAAGAGGCTGTCTTTGCCCCATTGTATATTCTTGCCTCCTTTGTCAAAAATAAGGTACCCATAGGTTCATGGGTTTCTTTCTGGGCTTTCTATCTTGTTCCATTGGTCTATATTTCTGTTTTTGTGCCAGTACCATACTATCTTGATGACTGGAGCTTTGTAGTATAATCTGAAGTCAGGAAGGTTGATTCCTCCAGCTCTATTCTTCTATCTCAAGACTGCTTTGGCTATAAGGGTCTGTTGTGTTTCCATTTGAATTGTGAAATTTTTTGTTCTAGTTCTGTGAAAAATGCTACTGGTAATTTGATAGAGATCACAGTGAATCTGTAGATTGCATTTGGTAGTACAGTCCTTTTCACAATATTGATTCTTCCTATCCAGTAACATGGACTATCTCTCCATCTGTTTATGTCATCTTTGATTTCTTTCATTAGTGTCTTATAATTATCTGTGTTCAGTTCTTTCGTCTCCTTAGGTAAGTTTAATCCTAGATATTTAATTCTTTTTGTTGCAATGGTGAATGGGATTGATTCTTTAATTTCTCTGATTTTTCATTGCTAGAATATAGAAATGCAAGTGATTTCGACATTGATTTTGTGTCCTGCAACTTTGAGAAATTCACTGATTAGCTCTAGTAATTTTCTGATACTATTTTTAGGGTCATCTATGTACAGTATCATGTCATCTGCAAACAGTGAGAGGTTTACTTCTTCTTTTATGATCTAGATTCCTTTTATTTCTTTTCTTCTCTGTAGCTAGGACTTCCAGAACTATGTTGAATAATAGCTGAGAAAGTGGACACCCTTATCGTGCTCCTGATCTCAGGGGGAATGCTTTCCATTTTTCACCATTGAGAAAATGTTTGCCGTAGGCTTATCATATATGGCTTTTATTACATTGAGGTAGGTTCCTTCTATGCCCACTTTTTGAAGTTTTAATCATAAATGGGTGCTGAGTTTTGTCAAAGGCTTTTTCTGCATCTATTGAGATGATCATATGGTTTTTATCTTTCAAATTGTTCATATGGTGTATCATATTGATTGATTTTCTTATATTGAAGAATCCTTGCATCCCTGGAATAAACCCAACTTGATCATAGTGTATGAGCTTTTTGATGTGTTGCTGAATTCTGTTTGCTAAAATTTTGTTGAGGATTTTTGCACCTATGTTCATCAGTGATATACACCTGTAGTTTTCTTTTTTTGTGTTTTCTTTGCCTGATTTTGGTATCAGGTGATGGTGGCCTTGTAGAATGAGTTTGGAAGTGTTCTTTCCTCTGCAATTTTTTGAAAGAATTTTAGAAGGATAGGCATTAGTTCTTCTCTAAATGTTTGACAGAATTCTCCCATGAAGCCATCTGGTCCTAGGTTTTTGTTTTTTGGGAGATTTTTGATCACAGCTTCAATTTCAGTGCTTGTAAATGAGTTGTTCATAATTTCTTTCTGGTTCAGTCTTGGTAAATTGAACTTTTTAAAAAATCCATCCATTTCTTCCAGGTTACCCATTTTAGTGCCATATCATATCAGATCAGTCACTCAGTCATGTCCGACTCTTTGCAACCCCATGAATCACAGCACCCCAGGCCTCCCTGTCCATCACAAACTCCCAGAGTTCACTGAGACTAACATCCATCAAGTCAGTGATGCCATCCAGCCATCTCATCCTCTGTCGTCCCTTTCTCCTCTTGCCCTCAATCCCTCCCAGCATCAGAGTCTTCTCCAAAGAGTCAACTCGTCGCATGAGGTGGCCAAAGTACTGGAGTTTCAGCTTTAGCATCATTCCTTCCAAAGAACGCCCAGGGCTGATCTCCTTCAGAATGGACTGGTTGGATCTCCTTGCAGTCCAAGGGACTCTCAAGAGTCTTCTCCAACACCACAGTTCAAAAGCATCAATTCTTCAACGCTCAGCCTACCTCACAGTCCAGCTCTCACATCCATACATGACCACAGGAAAAACCATAGCCTTGACTAGACAAACCTTTGTTGGCAAAGTGATGTCTCTGCTTTTCAATATGCTATCTAGGTTGGTCATAACTTTCCTTCCGAGTAAGCATCTTTTAATTTCATGGCTGCAGTCACCATCTGCAGTGATTTTGGAGCCCAGAAAAATAAAGTCTGACACTGTTTCCACTGTTTCCCCATCTATTTCCCATGAAATGATGGGACCAGATGCCATGATCTTCGTTTTCTGAATGTTGAGCTTTAAGCCAACTTTTTCACTCTCCACTTTCACTTTCATCAAGAGGCTTTTGAGTTCCTCTTCACTTTCTGCCATAAGGGTGGTGTCATCTGCATATCTGAGGTTATAGATATTTCTCCCAGCAATCTTGATTCCAGCTTGTGTTTCTTCCAGTCCAGCGTTTCTCATGATGTACTCTGCATAGAAGTTAAATAAGCAGGGTGACAATATACAGCCTTGATGTACTCCTTTTCCTATTTGGAACCAGTCTGTTGTTCCATGTTCAGTTCTAACTGTTGCTTCCTGACCTGCATCCAGATTTCTCAAGAAGCAGATCAGGTGGTCTGGTATTCCCATCTCTTTCAGAATTTCCCACAGTTTATTGTGATCCACACAGTCAAAGGCTTTGGCATAGTCAATAAAGCAGAAATGGATGTTTTTCTGGAACTCTCTTGCTTTTTCCATGATCCAGCGGATGTTGGCAATTTGATCTCTGGTTCCTCTGCCTTTTCTAAAACCAGCTTGTACATCAGGAAGTTCACGGTTCACATATTGCTGAAACCTGGCTTGGAGAATTTTGAGCATTACTTTAGTGCCATATAGTTGCTCGTAATAGTCTCTTATAATCCTTTGTATTTCTCTACAGTTTGTTGTAATGTTTCCTTTTTCATTTCTAATTTTGTTGATTTGATTCTTCTTTTTTTCTTGATGAGTCTGGCTAAAGGTTTGTCAATTTTATCTTCTCAAAGAACCAGCTTTTAGTTTTATTAATCTTTACTACTGTTTCTTTCATTTCTTTTTCATTTATTTCTGCTTGGATTTTTATGATTTCTTTGCTTCTACTAATTTGAGGGTTTTTTTGTACTTCTTTTTCCAGTTGTTTCAGGTGTAAAGTTAGGTTATCTATTCAATGTTCTTCTTGTTTCTTAAGGTAGGATTGTATTGCTATAAACTTCCCTCTTACAATGGCTTTTGCTGCATCCCATAGGTTTGGAGTTGTGTTTTGTCATTTGTTTCTAGAAATATTTTGATTTCCCTTTTGATTTCTTCAGTAATCTGTTGGTTATTTAGAAACATGTTGTTTAATAGCCATGTGTTTGTGTTTCTTACAGCTTTTTTCTCGTAACTGATATCTAGCGTCATAGCATTGTGGTGTCCCTATGTTGGGTGCATAGATATTAACAATTGTTATGTTTTCCTCTTGAGTTGATTCCTTGATCATTATGTAAGTGTCCTTCCTTATCTCTTGTAGTCTTCTTTATTTTAAGGTCTATTTTGTCTGACATGAGGATTGCTACTCCAGCTTTGCTTTCTGTTTGCATATAATGTACTTTTCCATCCTTTCACTTTCAGTCTATATGTGTCTTGAGATCTGAAGTGAGTTTCTTATAGAAACCCAAGACCGAGCATATATATGGGTCTTGTTTTTCTATCCATTCAGCCAGTCTATGTCTTTTGGTTGGAGCATTTAATTCACTTACATTTAAAGTGATTATTTATATAAATGTTCCTATTGCCATTCTTAATTGTTTGGGGTTGATTTTGTAAATCATTTTTCTGGTCTTATATTTCTCGACTATATAAGTCCCTTTAACACTTGTTGTAAAGTTGGTTTGGTGGTACTGAATTCTCTTAACTTTTTTTGTCTGAAAAGCATTTTATTTCTCCATCAATTCTGAATGAGATCCTTGTTGGGTACAGTAATCTTGGTTGTAGATTTTTCCCTTTCAGTACTTTAAATATATCTTGCCATTCCCTTCTGGCCTGCAGAGTTTCTGCTGAAAGATCAGCTGTTAAGCATATAGGGTTTCCCTTGTATGTTACTTGTTGCTTCTCCCTTGCTGCTTTCAATATTCTTTGTGTTTTCTTTGTTAGTTTGATCAGTATGTGTCTTGGCATGATTCTCCTTGGGTTTATCCTGTATGGGACTCTTTGTGCCTCTTACATTTGATTGACTATTTCCCTTTTCCATGTTGGGGAAATTTTCAACTATAATCTCTTCAAAAATTTTCTCATACCCTTTCTTTTTGTCTTCTTCTTCTGGGACCTCTATAATTCGAATGTTGGCGCATTTGATATGGCCAGAGGTCTCTGAGACTATCCTCAGTTCTTTTCATTTTTTTTTACTTTATTCTGCTCTTCAGAAGTTATTTCCACCATATTATCTTCCAGCTCACTGATTCGTTCTTCTGCTTCAGATATTCTGCTACTAATTCTTTGAAGAAAAGTTATGACCAACCTACATAGCATATTGAAAAGCAGAGACATTAGTTTGCCAACAAAGGTCCATCTAGTCAAGGCTACAGTTTTTCCAGTGGTCATGTATGGAGGCGAGAGCTGGACTGTGAAGAAAGCTGAGTGCCGAAGAATTGATGCTTTTGAACCATGGTGTTGGAGAAGACTCTTGAGAGTCCCTTGGACTGCAAGGAGATCCAACCAGTCCATTCTAAAGGAGATCAGCCCTGGGTGTTCTTTGGAAGGAATGATGCTAAAGCTGAAACTCCAGTACTTTGGCCACCTCATGCGAAGAGTTGACTCATTGGAAAAGATTCTGATGCTGGGAGGGATTGGGGGCAGGAGGAGTAGGGGACGACAGAGGATGAGATGGCTGGATGGCATCACTGATTCAATGGACGTGAGTCTGAGTGAACTCTGGGAGATGGTGATGGACTGGGGGTGCTGTGATTCATAGGGTCACAAAGAGTCGGACACAACTGAGCAACTGAACTGAACTGAACTGAATTCCTTCTAGAATATAGAGTATTTTTAATTTCAGTAATTGTGTTGCTTGTCTCTGCATGTTTATTCTTTAATTCTTCTAGGTCTTTGTTAGTTGATTCTTGCATTTTCTCCATCTTGTTTTCAAGATGGAGATCATCTTTACTATCATTATTCTGAATTATTTTTCAGGTAGTTTGCCTATTTCCTCTTCATTTATTTGGACTTCTTTGTTTCTAGTTTGTTCCTTCATTTGTATGGTATTTCTCTGCCTTTTCATTTTTTCTTTTTTAACTTATTGTGCTTGAGGTCTTCTTTTTCCCAGGCTTCAAGGTTGAATTCGTCCTTCCTTTTGGTTTCTGCCCACCTAAGGTTGGTCCCAGTGGTTTGTGTAAGCTTCATATAGGGTGAGACTTGTGCTGCGTGTTTGTTTATTTGTTTGTTTTTCCTCAGATGGGCAAGGCTAGATGAGGTGGTACTCCTGTCTGCTGATGATTTGGTTTGTATTTTTTGTTTTGTTTGTTGTTTAGATGAAGCGTCCTGCCTAGGGTGCTACTGGTGGTTGTGTGATGCAGGGTCTTGTATTCCAGAGGTTTCCTTTGTGTGAGTTCTCACTATTTGATACCACCTAAGGTTAGTTCTCTGGTAGCCTAGGGTCTTGGTGCCAGTGCTCCCACTCCAAAGGCTCATGGCTTGATCTCTTAAAGTGCTAATGAGCATGGCTTGATCTTGCACATACTGTTCTGCATCCTTTTCTGAGCTTTAAGTGCATAACTCTGTATTGTTCTGGGTTCCAAAGCTAAGACCTCATCAGAGCAGTGAATGAGCCAGTGGTTTCCTGGGTGCTCACTCAATTTTGAACTGAGTTGGAAGATGTCAAGTTTCTGAAGAGATTATAGACCTATCTCACGCAGGGCTGGGTTTGTCGTTAATGAATCCCTACAAACAAAATCCGAGTCTGTCAACTAGTAGAAGTTTTTCTGTTCCTTTTCTCAACTGCCAAGCACTGGGGGCAGCCAAGCCACTGCAGGGAATCTTGAAGGAAAGAACCTCAGGACAAATGGTCCCAGCAGCTGCTAGGGTCTCGCCCCAATATTCCTTGATTAGGATCAGCTAGCCATGAGCAGCAGGCTCCTGGCTGGCTAAGCCAAATTGATACTGATTCCAAGCTTGATCTGCTCACTGCACAACAGGTCAATGAAGCTGAGAGATAAGGGGCTGAGGCAACGAAGAGACCTTTGGGAGGGGGAGAGGCCAGCTGATCAAGAAGATGGCAGGCTAGCACCTTAAAAGAACCATCTTCTAATTTTTAAAAATAAACAAAAAACACAAAATGACCCTTTTAAAAAAAGTATTTAGAGCAATAAAGATATGCTTATTAAATGCTGCTTATAAAAAAGTTAGGATACAAATAGTATACATAAGAGTCATGCCAGCTATGTAAAAAACAATTATACAAACATACACACACTAAGGGCTTCCCAGGTGGCTCAGTGATAAAGAATCTGCCTGCATGCAGAAGATTCAGGTTTAATCCCTGGGTTGGGAAGATGCCCTGAAGAAGGAAATGACAACCTACTACAGTATTCTTGCCTGGGAAATCCCATGGACAGAGGAACCTGGTGGGCTACAGTTCATGGGGTCACAAAAAGTTGGATATGACTGAGCAACTGAGCATGCATGCACACTTATTAACAGTAATTACTTCTGTTTAGTAGATTATGGTTGCTTTTATTCTCTTCTTTAGACTTATTTCTCAAGTTTTCTCCTCAAACACTTATTAATGTTATAATCAGAAAAAAATAATCAAATTAATTGAAAACCAAAAAAAATCAGAGCTCTGAAGAGCTCTCACCAATTTTTAAAAATAGGAATGTTAACCCTGAACCCTAAGGGCCTGGCTGAAACCTTGCTACCACCTGCCATCACATCTTAAAACTCATTTCCAGCTCTATGGGGAGGCTTAAATGAGATAACCTAAATAAAGCATCTCTACCCATCTTAGTGTTTCAGGCACATTATAGTATTCTATAAATATGATTTTCTTCCTTAATTTGACACAAACCATCTGCTGCCTTGATTGCCTCTGTGGTTTTTGGAACACTCTCTGTGTGCATACCTGCGTGAACCTGTCTAGTCTCTGGTCCTGGCCCCTCTTTTCTATCTGCTGCTAATCAATCTTTTATTCTGACAACTGGCAGTGTGTATTCCTTCTTCCCACTTCCCTTGTCCCTCGGGTTATTTCCATTATTAATATATGAGTCAAATGAAGAACTAAGGAATAAGCAAATACAAAGCCCTGTATGAGAAAGTTCAGATTTAACACTAAACTACATAAATAACTAGAAAAATCAACAAAGGATTTCAATCCTTGTTCTGCTGCTTTTTAACTGTGTGACTCCCAAGCAAATTATTTAACTTCTCTGAGTCTTTGTTAACCTATTCATAACAATCAAGACAATTCCTATTCTATAAAATTGTGGTAAACATTAAAATGAGAGTGAATGTAAAACACATAACACTCTAAATATTTAAAGCTGCTATTCACCTTCTATTTCCTATCTAAAAATGCCCTTGAACTACTGGTGAGTATTTTCAGATTAATTATATAATTAAACAGATTAATTATAAAGGTAATTATATATTAAACATTTAAAACATCAAACCATAACTAAACCAGAAGAAACCGAGGTAAATATTCAGCATCTCTATGAAGAAGCAAGGACTTTCAAAGCTGAAAAATGATGGAAGAGAAAGAATATCAATACAATTGCCTAAGTAAAAAACATTACTTAAATGTATCTTGTTGACTTTTATTTATTGTAGTGCACTAGATATTTACAAAAAACAAAACTAAATAAAACTCCCGACACATCTAGACATTCTAGATCAGATCAGATCAGATCAGTCGCTCAGTCATGTCCGACTCTTTGCGACCCCATGAACCGCAGCACGCCAGGCCTCCCTATCCATCACCAGCTCTCGGAGGTCACTCAGACTCATATTCATCGAGTCAGTGATGCCATCCAGCCATCTCATCCTCTGTCATCCCCTTCTCCTCCTGCACCCAATCCCTCCCAGCATCAGTCTTCTCCAATGAGTCAACTCTTCGCATGAGGTGGCCAAAGTACTGGAGTTTCAGCTTGAGCATCATTCCTTCCAAAGAAATCCCAGGGCTGATCTCCTTCAGAATGGACCGGTTGGATTTCCTTGCAGTCCAAGGGACTCTCAAGAGTCTTCTCCAACACCACAGTTCAAAAGCATCAATTCTTCAGCACTCAGCCTTCTTCACAGTCCAGCTCTCACATCCATACATGACCACAGGAAAGACCATAGCCTTGACTAGGCGAACCTTTGTTGGCAAAGTAATGTCTCTGCTTTTCAATATGCTATCTAGGTTGGTCATAACTTTCCTTCCAAGGAGTAAGCGTCTTTTAATTTCATGGCTGCAGTCACCATCTGCAGTGATTTTGGAGCCCAGAAAAGAATACCACAAAATCTTTTTAAAGATATGACTAATCTCTCAAGAAAATAAGAGATATCCCCAAGGATCAAACATAAACAAGGAGCTAGAAACCAGCATGCTAACCTGATACTGAAACTGTGGTTTCCTTGAGGGTATTGCTGGTTACTGAACGGAGGACGCATGGTTTTTAGTGGCTGTTTGGTTAAAAGAGAAAGATCTTGGAGGTAACAGAGATCCCTGCACGGTTCTGAAGGGGTACTACATTTTATGAAAAGGCTGACTTAAACGATCCACCTGAGGGAAATATGTCTCAGCATAGAGCATAAGTGGAGAAAAAAGTTTTCCCTAAACATATATCATCTCAGGTCTGATTTCTACATATCTGAGATTCAAACACAGAAAATCCCAAGCCAAAAAACTAAAGCAGTCATGTGCTGGTGGCAGATGAGGATACCTGGCTAAAACAACTCAGCAGCAAAATAAGCAGATCCTATTTGAAGGGGGCTTCCCAGGTGACACTGTGGTAAAGAACCTGCCTGCCAATGCAGGAGACACAAGAGACAGGGTTCGATCCCTGGGTTGGGAAGATCCCCTGGAGGAGGAAATGGCAACCCACTCCAGTATCTTGCCTGCAGAATCCCGTGGACAGAGCAGCCTGGAGAGCTATAGTCCACAGGGTTGCAAAGAGTCAGACAGGACTGAGCATATGCACACACGCACATACACACAATCTGAAGAGCCACGTCTTCTGTCCAAGGCTCGCAGAATTCCTACCAATAAAGCCTCCAGAATCATGAAATAAGCAAACAAACTGTGAGGTTTGCCAGAAATAAGAAATAGCAGAATTAGGCTCTGAAGAATGTCTGATAGTGACTTACTGAATAAAAATATGAATTAACTATTAAGCAGTATCAAAGACAGAACGAGGACTTACATATGACTCATTAGAGTTCCATAAGACGGAAGTAAAGACAATGGAAGAGAGGCAATACCAGGAAAGTTAACAGCTGAGAAATTTTCAGAATTAATGGAGGGACTTCCCTGCCGGTCCAGTGGTTAAGATTTTGCCTTGCAATGCAAGTGGTGCAGGTTTGATCCCTGGTCAGGGAGCTAAGATCCCACATGCCTCGCGGCCAAAAAAACAAACAAACAAAAAACATAAAAGCAAATTAATGGAAAACAAATTCTGAGATGCAGAAGTCACAACAAATCCAAGTCAGGAGAGAAAAATAATCCTGGGGAGACGCACAATACAGAAGCTGAAGAACAACAAAGAGAAGGGTTTTTGCAGCCAGTGAGAGAAAGGGAAAAAAATATCTACAAATGACTGTAGGCTTCTAACACAGACTGTGGAAAGCAAGATCCTAAAAATATTAACAGGAAAAAATTGTCATCCTGGAGTGTTCAGTTCAGTTCAGTTCAGTCGCTCAGTCGTGTCCGACTCTTTGCGACCCCATGAATCACAGCACGCCAGGCCTCCCTGTCCATCACCAACCCCCGGAGTTCATTCAGACTCACGTCCATCGAGTCAGTGATGCCATCCAGCCATCTCATCCTCTGTCATCCCCTTCTCCTCCTGCCCCCAACCCCTCCCAGCATCAGAGTCTTTTCCAATGAGTCAACTCTTTTGTTATTCCACAATGTTTACAAATAAAGCTATTTTTGAACAAATAAAAACTGAACTAAAAGACTTTCAGGGAAGGAGTGCCTAGGATACTCTTCAAAAAGCAAAACATACACCTGCAGGGAAGGGTTGTAACTCAAAAACAATGAACAAGGGGCTGCACTGGTGGTCCAATGGTTAAGAATCCACCTTCCAATGCAGGGGATATGGGTTCGATACCCGGTTGGGGAACTAAGATCCCATGTGCCTCCAGGCAACTAAGCCTGCATGTGGCAACTACTGATCCTACGCTCTCTAGTGCCTGCGCACCACAGAGAAAGATCCTTCATGCAGCAGTGAAGATTCTGCATGCCACAACTAAGATCTGATAAAGACAAATTAAGTTAATAATTAAAAAACAGTGAACAAGTAACTAGTATTAATAAAATATGGATAAACTTAAACACAACTATATCTATGAGATCAAAGTAATGTCTCATCTTAAGTATGAAAGGTAAGAAATTGTGAACAACTATAACTTGTAATTTGGGAGAGAGTAACTGTAGTTAGAGTTCTAAGGTCCTTTATATAGGAATTTTATCGAGAACAGAGCTATTGATTGGTATTTAGATTCTACTAATGGAGGTATGTAAATTTAAGATAATCTTTAAAATATAGAAATGGAAAATGTGGAGATAATCAATAAAATAGAAAAAGAGGATATAAATTTCTGATGTAATTTTAAAACTCAATAAATCACACATACTTACCAAAAAAAGGTCAGGAAAGAATTTTAAAAAAGGATAAAGAAGAACAAATTAAAACCACAGAATAGGCTGGACTTAAGTATCAAAATAATTGTACTAAATTTATCAGTTAAAAGACAAAAATTGTTAGAATAGTTTTATTTTAAATCAAGGTATATGTTATTTATAAGTAATACACCTACAATACAAGGCCAGAAAAAAGTGAAGATATGAAAAAAAAATAAAGAATGAAAAAACCTCTTATCAGGCAGATGCCAAGCCAAATAAAACTAGGGTACCTGCTTTAACTATCAAGACAAAATAGACTTTAAGGCAAAAATCACTGTTACAGATACAGAAGGGTATAAAAAAAGGATAAAATGTAACACTCATTAAAAATACAAAAATTTTAATATGTGTGTGCTAATACAGACTCTCTGTCTCTCTCTCCTTCTCCCTCTCTCTCTATGTCACTCAGTTGTGTCCAACTCTTTGCGACCCCATAGACTGTAGCCTACCAGGCTCCTCTGTCCATGGGATTTTTCAGGCAATAGTACTGGAGTGGACTGCCTTCTCCTTCTCCAGGGGATTTTCCCAACCCAGGGCTCGAACCCGGTCACCTCATTGTAGACAGACGCTTTACCGTCTGAGCCACCAGGGAAGTCCTCTCTCGCTATATATATATATATATATATACACACACACATACAAGGACGGGGGAGCCTGGTGAGCTTCCGTCTATGGGGTCGCACAGAGTCGGACACGACTAAAGCGACAGCAGCAGCAGCAGCAGCAGCATAAAG
The DNA here is from genome assembly GCA_935064755.1 of Tragelaphus eurycerus. Lineage (NCBI taxonomy): Eukaryota > Metazoa > Chordata > Mammalia > Artiodactyla > Bovidae > Tragelaphus > Tragelaphus eurycerus. The sequence goes on from CAKXYN010000038.1 coordinate 13,811,052, forward strand.
TAAAAACTGACAGAATTAAGGAAATATGGGAAATTAAATATCTCATTTACAAGAGTATCTAAAACAATAAAACATTTAGGAATAAACTAAAGTGAAAAACTTGTATACTGACAATATAAAACACTGATGAAAGAAATTAAGGAAAATACAAATAAGTGGAAAGAGAGCCCATGTTCATGGATTGGAAGACTTATTATTGTTAATATGTCCATACTACACAAAGCAATTTTAAAAAATCAATGTAACCTCTATCAAAATTCCAATGACTTTTTAACAGCAATAAAAAAAAAATCCTAAAATTCATATGGCAATACAAAGGACCCCAAGTAGCCAAAACACTTTTGAGAAAGAAGAACAAATGTGAGGAGGCCTCACATTTCCTAATTTTAAAACATAAAACTACAGTAATTATAACAATATGGTACCAGAATAAAACTTAGACCAATGGAACAGAAATAGAGAGCCTTGAAAATAAACACACGCATGTATGGTCAACTGAACTTCACCAAGGATGCCAAGAACACATACATCACTTTCACTGCAGCATTACTCACAAATCACATTATTACTTATATGATGATTTATTTATATTATTTACACTCTAAATTAAGAAAGGGTAATATGGTTGGATATAGTATCAATATATAAAACTCACTTTTCTATGCAGCAGCAGAAAATAAAAATAAAAAAGGTAATTTTTAAAAAGCTGTTACTAAACAACAAATAAAATTAATAATAATAATAACTGTAAGAAGGAAAAGAGCAAGGTAAAATTATTAAGCTATTGAGTCATCAACTTACTAGAATGAAAGCTGCAAAAAGAGAAATTATGATACTGGTGCAAGAAGAGCCAAACAGACCACTGGAACAGATGAAAAAAATGCTAAAAACAAGCCAGCACATACATGGATATTTGGTATAAAAAAGAAATGGAATTGCTGATTAGTGGGGAAACAATAAAGTAGGTAATGAACAGTGAGATTACCTATCCATAAGCAAAGAAGTAAAATTAGATCCATACTTTAATCACACACAAAAATGAATTAAAGATAGTTTCGCAAAAAAAAGCAAAATTTCAAATTTTAGAAGAAAACATATCGTTTTACTCAAAGTGGGGAAAACATAAGAAACATATACAGTATTATAAAGGAAAGATGATAAACTCAACCACATTAAAATGTGAAATTTTGTTTAAAAGGTCATCAAAAAGAGTGAAAAAGATTCCCCATTGCCTGGGTAAAAATATTTGCAAAGCTTATAACCAGCAGTGCATTTGTATCCAGAATATATGAAGAATCTCTACATTCAATGAGGAAAAGACTAAAAGCTCAACATAAAGGTAAAAGATGTGTACAGGTACTTCTTAGAAAAGAAAAAACAACAGCCAATAAACATCGAAAGATGTTTCATCTCAGTTATAACCAAGAAAATGACACAAGCTCCATCATTTTTATATCTATCTACTCCTAGTACTTAAATGGTTTATAAAGATATGATACATTAAGATGAGAATCATCATAGAACTTGTTCTATTTTCACTAATTATTTATGATCTTGTCTAGGTCTTATGAAAAGTAATCTGCAAAATCAACACTATGTTTTCCAGTGCTATTAAAAATAAACAGAACATAGAGAATCCATTTTTCCCCCATGGAGAATCCATTTTGCCCCATAGAGAATCGATTTTCCCCCATAGAGAATTTTGCCCTAAGATGTGGAGACAGATCAAAAAATTGAGAAATTAATATAACTACCGGATATACATTTTTTTGAGTCTTTAACATTATACTAATTATACTACTTTTGGTGATGCCAGATGACATAATCATTACAAAGTCTTTTTAAGGTGACAGCTGCAAAACTTCTAAAATTATATCACTTAGTTCTTTTGTATGATTCTTTCTTTGTGTCCTATTTCCAATATAGCTTCCAGTGAAACTGTATTAAAAAAAAAAACTGCATAAGTGGGCTGAGCTAAAGTACTATTCAATTTTGTTTCATTTATTTTACTTTTTTAACTGCTGCACTCAGAAGAAGACTTGAAGAATTGAAATCAGCTTAAAAGTTAAGCAAAATAACAGTACCTCACAATGCTGGCGAGAAGCTTGAATTTCACATTCATATTTGTTCTTTACAGATTCTAAGCAGAGCTCTCTATAGATTCCTGCAACCAAACACAATTACTCTGATTATGTTAGCAATAAGGAGTTTCATTATCACTTCCCTGTAAGATTTCCATCCTATTTTATAAAATCAATCAAGAAGAAATTGGCGTGTCTAACTTTACCTTTAAAAACTAGAAATAACAAGGCTCAGTCAAAATATATGTCAAAGAAGACCACAAACCAAGAGCTAGAGAGAAACTACACTGCAAATTTTAGTTCTTACCCATTTTTCTAAAAAACATTCCTAAATGCTTGTTAGAGAATGATTAAAACAAAAATAAAACTCTTCACCCATGAAAAACAATGTCTCAGGATTCATAAGGGAAACAGAGTCAAAAAACTCTGGTTTCTCAATCATATATACTCAGACTAACAACTGGATACCATAACCATGGAAACCACTATTTTTTAACTATTACTTATATTCAGAGTCCGAAGCTTCCAAGAAGACTAAATGTATAAACTAATATAACGAAATTTATAAATTAACACCATGTTTGAGTGCTCCTGACAGAGCTTTACCTAGAGGACAGATGTTCAAGAGAGTTTAACTTAGAGGTACCAAGACAACCGCATAAAATAGTCACCCTAAAAAGCCACATAAAATAGGCCATGCAAATACGCCATCACAAAAATGGCAAAGAGGTCTAGATGTACATACTTAACTCTGCCATAGCTGCCTCTAGAACTGCAATGCTCTTTCTTGTACAGTAAAGGCAAGGAACAGATATCTGGAACTATGCCGTCAGCAACACAATCACACACACTACTCTTTGTACAATCAAAAAGTACAGGAAGCCACCTAGTAGCCAAGTGAATAACTGACTCAAGTAATATTTTCAAAACATTAGGAAGTCTCACTTAGTTCTTTTCAAATGTCAAAGAAAAGTAAGGACATGTTTACTTTTAAGGATGTGCTAAGTCAATATGCAAAGATAGCAGATTAAGCATCACATTATCTATATACTTAATGTTAAGCACTCAAGACTAAAATTCGGTTTAAGGAGGATTCAGTATAAGAAGAACCTATTATCAATAATGCCATAGGTATTATTAAGATATAACAAGTGTATGAGGATCAATTATTGTTCCCCAAAAAGAAAACAATCAGCATCTCCAGTAAATTTCCATTTTCAGTTTGACTATGAAAAATCATTAAATGATCTTCAAATAGATATATCCTTTGTTAGGCATGGTAGGACACAATTCTGAGGCCAGATCCCAGTTACAAACAAGACTGAAATTTAACCATACAAATAAAATACGTCTCCATTTATTCATAATCACAAATGCATCATCAAACTTTTCAAAATAAAAACTTACAACCGAACTACAGGTTTGAGGGTTAATTCCCTGTTCTGTAATATCCTGATCAAATTTTTTAAGGTTTTTTATAAATAAGAACTCTTTATCATTCTTAAAGATGAAAAATACTAAGAGGACTTAAATTGAACATTAATAGAAAAATAAACTATGGTAGTAACAGTATCTCAATGAAAATATCCTGGTTTCTAATTGTTTCACATGTGGAAATACCTTTTCGATAACATTGTGAGCAATTTGAGGGCTTTTTTTTTTTTTTTAACTCTCCACAGCAGCAGAGAAAAGCAGGAGGCATTTAATAAAATAACTGTGGGCTGATTGATAGTATAATGTTCTGTTCAATGCAAATACATTTGTACTTCTATTAATAACAACCACTCATTTGACAAACACCTTTTAAATCTATTGAAGAATTTATATTCTACTATATGGAAAAGATGTTTCACTTTCCTACCTGCTACCTTTGTACGAATTTGCATATTTTCTTGTAAAGTTGCCAGTGGTTCCAAATATTCTGGTGCTTTTCCAGCTATGACTTCTTGTAGTTTTGCATCCACCTGACTTAATCGTTCTTTATAAAGTCTTAACAAAGCAAAAATTAAGATATTAATTTTAAAAGCCCAGCAAAGGCTAACAATTTATCATTTCTATACATTATCTCTTAATATCATTCATATTCTGATAGCCTACCAAATGTATTTTTTCCTTGATCTCAGGCGGCAAGAACATAGTTACATCATTTGACTTAAATGCAAATCATCACACAGAAATGTTTTTCTATTTTTTAGATATATCACTTTTTAATGATTAATTTACAAATCAAAAAAATACAACCATAATAACTACCTCTGGACACTGTAGATGTTTTTAACTGCAGAATGAATCAATTCTAAGAGAAAAGGTCAAATAAACACTGAGTTTAAAAGGAACAAATCATTTTGAGTAATTTAGATACAGGCATTACTAGCTGTCAAAAATAAATAATTCCCTGTCTCCTTTCCAAATCTCCTGAAAAGGAGTCAGTATAACAATATTCAGCCTACTTAATTTTTAAGAGAACAAAGAAGCAGCAGAGTGATGAAGGTAAAACTTCATTAGAGGTACCAAAAACCAATAGCACCCTAAAAAGCCACAAAAAAGGCCAGCAAAAGCCACACAAAAAGGCAAAGAGGCTAGATGTACATCTTAACTCTGCCAAGCTTAAGACATGGCATACTCAGCTCATCTAGACTGTGAATGAAGAAGCTGTAACAACATGAGTTGCTTGGCAGATGGGGAAGTGAAAAGTGGGGCAAAGAATCCCCGTTGCTCTTTTTATGAGTCTACATGCAAACAGGCCTAATCCAACAGCTGTCACATCAATACCTTCAGCTTGATTATCAAAGATGGTATATGAAGCAACTCAATGTTTATTTTTACCAATAGTCCTTCAGGATAGAACTTTTTTAACAAGAAAATGTTGAAACTGTCATCTTTATGAGAAGCACTTCTAACCCTGGTTTTGTAGCATTTCAAAGGTATCCTAAAATTTCAAAGCAGATTAACAATTTAAGATCATTATGTAAAAAATTTTCCATTTATTACTGCATCATAAGTGACTATGTCACAATACATCACAAGGATGGCATATAGTAACTCCCAGAAGAAACCACTGATTATTCTTATAGTTGTTTGTATAAATAGCAGTTGACAATTGAAAACATGATGATACTTGGCGTTCATGTAATATTCCACTCTTTGCTCTTGAAAATACCAACTAATACAACTAAGACAATATTATCTATTATTGATCATTATATTTAGCATAGCAATTTATATAATGATTTTAAAGGAATAAAGCAAGTTTGAGTGTTCATACTAGTTAATAACTAATTAATATTCTTTTTTTAAAACCAGAAAGGAAAAATTATCTGAATCAACTTCCAAAATAATACATTATAATGTCTGGGTTAAATTTTTCTAAAACTCAGCATACAATGTATGAAATCCAAAAAGTATAACACAATACTAATAGTTTTTGAAATTAAAAATACAACTTCAGACAAAATGCTAAAAAACTAATACAAAAGATGACTGCATCTGAAAAACATCAAACTCATTAAAAATATGGATAATAAGGTATCCTGAATAGGTGAACACCCTGAATGAAAAGGATATGTGAATTAACAGTATTCAATTAACTCACTTTTAAAAGAATAGATTCCTCAAAATCAGTATAATTTCTACAACCTTGGAATCAAGTATAAACTCATCAAAGGCAAGGGTCATGAGTCCCGCAGCAGCAACCACAATACTATTCACAGAATAGAAGCCAATTAATGTTTGTTGGATGCTGAACACTGAAATGAATGGACACTTGGGTGGGACAAGTCCCTCTTTCTTTTTAAGAAGGTGGAAGAACTCACCTTCCACCACTTTACAAACTGCAAATTGTGGATTTTCTCCTTAGGAAAGGAGTGCTATATGTGCCCTATAGTTCTAGAACAGGCAAAGCAGGATATTTTTATTATTATTATTATTAATATATCTCCCACCTCTTCCAAAGAGGATTTGAGACAGCTTAAAGAGATACACAGTATGAGAAGACAAAAATAAAAAACAAAGTAACAGGGCAAGACAAAAAATAATTATAAACCTTGTGCCAAGATCTTTTTTCCAAAAACATTTATAGATACCAATTCCTTGAGAAAGAATCCTATTAAATAGTGTTAATGAGTCTACTTTTAATACCTTCAGAAATGAATAATGCTGATAGGGGGAACTGGCTGGTGATCATGGTGAGCCATGAGAAAGCAAAAACCAAGGCAACTGCCTGCCCCAAGGGGAATAAGATTAGACCAAATGACTCACTAGATGAAAACTTCTCCTATGTAATATATTATACTAGAGCTTTACAACAATTTTCATTTCTTGGATAACCAAAAAAGACTCTATAAAAGCTCAATATGTATATCTTAAATAACTGTTTAAGAATCACTTGTTCATGGATTTCTTCTGCTAAAATACAAATTTGCTTCCTCTTTTCCAGAATGACCCCAAATGAACTGAATGAACTCTCTGTGTTGCCCAAATAATGGATTCCTAGGAATTCAAACTAATTTTAACTTCAAATTAATAATGTAAATCTTTAGCATTAGAAAGTATCATGCTTTTTAAAGGCAAAATTTTACACTATGGATTACTTTGGATTGCTTATATCAATTTGTCACACTAGCATAGAACATTATCTATATATTCATCACTAATACCAATGAAAGTTAACACCAGAAATGGCATAAACAGCAGGATTCGTCTGGTAACGAAATCTGTCTTATTTCAGGCTGGCAATTCCAGATATTAAATGGGCTTTCATCTCTTCTTTGGGCCTCTCTAGGGAAGAAGTAGGAGAAAGAGAATAAGCAGCAAAATCACAAAGAATCCATAAACTGAAGAGGCAGCGTCTGAATAAGTTAAGCTATCTATGGTCTCAAAGGTTTCTCCCTTTAATTTACGTTTCCTAAAGTATGCCCCATGACCTTGCCAGCAAGTTCCAAACTGAATGTTCACCTCTAAGATGTCTTTAAAATCTGCATCTATTCTATTCTCTCCAATCACTGGAGCCCCTTCGTGCATTACCAACTTTACATAAGATTTCTGGCATTATAAAGAGGGGGAAAAACAGTATCTATAAACACACACTACATGCCAGACAAATGGCTGAGAATTTTATATACTGCTCATTCAATCTTTACAGTAGATTATAAAGAATCTATTATTATATTTTAAAAATCTGTCAAGAAAGCCTGGATTCAGGGCCTGTGATTCCACTACAATTCCTCCAAAGTAATGTGCCTTAGTGGAAGGAACACAATAGCACCTAGAGGCAAAGCCTAGCTTAATTTATCACCTTCTGATAAACTATGAACAAATCACTAAACCTCTGTGAGCATCAATCTTCTCAAGAGTAAATGAGAGAGAAAACTATCTTCCAACCTTACAGAGAAGCAAACTAAACAATGCATGTGAAAACATGCAATGTATACATTATCCAGTGTTAAGATATAAATAAAAATCACCATGCCATCTCTGGGAAATAACTCTTATTCTCAAATTTTTTAAAAAAATGTTATCTTTATCCAGTTATTTAACAAAAGAATGAATGAAGCATATTAGAACCAAGTGTGCATCAACCCAAGGAAAACACTTTCATAACCAATACCCACATAAAAATCTTATTAAATCCCTCCCAAAACCAGCCTCAAAACCCTTGATTAGTTAATGAGGCCTTCAACAGGAAAACAATAGTTGAAGCCTTTTTCAGGTCAGTCAGTCCCATAAAAAACCAAAAGGAAAATAGTTTAGAATGAATATAATTTCTCTCATGCTAGTATACATATGACAAGGTTGAGATCCAGTGCCAGTGACCTTCAGAAGTTACTACTTACTGATCCTTGAGATCGGTAAACTGTTTTTCAAGATTGGACATTTCATCTAAACATTCCATTCTTCTTCTTTCACAGTCTTCATCATCCATTTCTGTTAATAAAATGCAAATATCAAAGATAAAACTAATGTTATGTTCCAAATACTCTGAATGTTAATTCAAATGGTTAAAGAAAAAAAAAAAAAAACAAAAACAGAAAAACTACATTAGGACTTAAACATTTATCAAAAATAATTTCCACTGTAGATTTAATGTAAAATACAGATAAAAGTTAAAACAGTCGCTAGTGTAACAGAGTAGTGTTAGTCGCTCAGTCGTGCCCGACTCTTTGCAACCCCATGGACTGCAGCCCACCAGGCCCCTAGGTCCATGGGATTCTCCAGGCAAGGATACTGGAGTGAGTTACCATTTCCTTCTCCAGGGGATCTATCCAACACTGGGATCGAACCCGGGTCTACCTGCACTACAGGCAGATTCTTTACCAACTGAGTCATCAGTAAACAGCCGTTTACTGATGAAAACATCAGTAAAACAGTCACTGCTGCTGCTAAGTCACTTCAGTCGTGTCCAACTCTGTGTGACCCCATGGAAGGCAGCCCACCAGGCTCCCCCGTCCCTGGGATTCTCCAGGCAAGAACACTGGAGTGGGTTGCTGTTTCCTTCTCCAATGTATGAAAGTGAAAAGTGAAAGTGAAGTCACTCAGTCGTGTCCGACTCTTAGCGACCCCATGGACTGGAGCCTACCACGATCCTCCGTCCATGGGATTTTCCAGGCAAAAGTACTGGGGTGGGGTGCCACTGCCTTCCCCTAAACAGTCGCTGCTGCTGCTAAGTCACTTCAGTCGTGTCCAACTCTGTGTGACCCCATGGACAGCAGCCCACCAGGCTCCCCATCCCTGGGATTCTCCAGGCAAGAACACTGGAGTGGGTTGCCATTGCCTTCTCCAATGCATGAAAGTGAAAACTGAAAGTGAAGACGCTCAGTCATATCTGACTTTTAGTGACCCCATAGACTGCAGCCTACCAGGCTCCTCCATCCATGAGATTTTCCAGGCAAGAGTACTGGAGTGGGGTACCATTTCCAAACAGTCGCTAGACCTTCTTAATTTTATCCATTTTTAAAAATAATTTTATTTATTTATTTTTGGCTGTGCTGGGTCTTTGTTGCTGTGTGGGCCTTTCTCTAGTTGCAGTGACTGGAGGCTACTCTCTAGTTGAGGCACAGGGGCTTTTCATTGTGGCAGCTTCTCGTTTCAGAGCACAGGCTCCACGCGCCCGGCCTTCAACAGTTGCAGCACTCAGGCTACGGCTACATAGTTTCGGTTCCTGGGCTCTAGAGCATAGTCTCAATAGTTGTGGTGCATAGGCTCAGTTGCTTCATAGCATGTGGGATCTTCCCAGATCAGGGATCAAACCTGTCTCCTGCATTGGCAGGCAGATTCTTTATCACTGAGTCACCAGGGAAACCTCTTTATTCACTCTTAAATCATTTTATTAAAGGGCTGATGGGCAGGGGTCCAGTGGTTAAGACTGTGCTCCCACTTGTAAGGGACACAGGTTCTATCACTGGTCAAAGAACTAAGTTCTTACATGCTGTAGCACAGCCAAAAGGGAAAGGCTGACCTTAAACTATGACTATAAAGTAAGTAATCCGCTTTCAGCTTGTTTTCCACCAACTCACCAGAACTTAAGCACCAAAATGATTATGTCCTTTAAAGGTTAATATTGCTCAAGAATACTTAGGGAATTCCACTTACGGAATTCCACTTATGGAATGCTCACATAGATAATCTGCAAGCCAAATAAAAAAAGAAAATTAATCTCATTATGTCTACCACAGAGTATCTTGGTTTCCTACTCCTAGGCTACCATTGTTCCCTCTCCCCAAATTTGTCAGTCAATGAGAAAGAGGACAGAGGAAGACAAGCAAACTTTTCAAGGAAGCTACCAGCCCTCTCCTATATTTCACACTGTCTGTTTTTATCAATACATCACATATGGTTGACAACATCAGAATAACTTAAGCACAAAATGATATTTGTATTGATCATCATCAAATAAAGGTCAAACTATGAGAAAAAATTAAATTATGTTCAGTTACTTTCTACAGCAAGAAAGTATGATTTTTTTTTAATTTTTCTGAAACAGATTAAAATTATTTCTGGCTCTTAAAAGCTTATTCCTTGACTCTTTAAAATGTGGTCCCTCAAGATGACTCACTCCCCAGTATCTGTGGATGGAGTTTTTCTGTAGCCTTAAGACTGGCCCAGTACCAAGGTTGGAGAGGAATAAAACTGTGGGAGTTTAACATGCGAGATAAATGGTAGAAAAGAGATGCAAAAGCAACATGCAACTGGAAAATTTATTTAATTTCTTTGTACTTAAAAAATCTGACTTGTACTTCAAATTATCATACTCTTCATAAATTAATGTGTCCATTATTTGGGGGGATAGAACAAAAAACAGTTAAAAAACAAAAGCCCACAAGAATCAACATAAAAATTAGAGAGGCAGAATTTTAGTAAACAGATGTCATTTTGAGATCCTGACTCCCATAAAAACAAGAACAAAGAACATGTGAAGATAAAATGTTTTAAAGATCCAGAAAACGTACTCACATATAGTAGAGATGTTCTCTGTATTCCTCACTTTTGAAATCTCACCTATTTTCAGGACTAAGCAGATGAGTTCCAAATTATGCTTCCCATCCAGGCAGGTTCCAATGCCACATTACCACCTGTCAGTTGGGCACTCTGACTCAAATATACCATCAGGACCTCAAAAACAACATGTCCGTAATACTTTATCTTCTATCTTCATCTCAAATCTTTTTTTTTTTTTTTTCTATTTCTGTTAAAACTACCACCATTCTCCTTGTATTTGGGTTTTTCTTCTTACATTGACTCCTAAACTTGTAGTCATCAATCCCACTTTCTGCTTTTTCTGAAGTCTTTCACACCTATATCTTTTCCTTTTCTAGCTCAAATCCTTCTCCCAACCAAACTGGTTTTCTCACTCTTAAATAAGGCTTAAGCTCTGGCCTTGCACTTTTTCTTATATTCCTTCTTCTACAGAAACACCTGAACTTTACCATTCCAATCCAAATTCCTCCCATTCTTCAAGATAATTTAGGTAATCCCACTAGCTTTTGCTGACCACCCGGTACTGAAAAGATTTTCTCTACCTCTGAATTTCTACAGTATTGTTTATAAATAAGCATTCATTTGGCAATTGATTCAAGTGGTGACCTATGACAGCTCTTTAATTGTGGTCAGATCATAACTATTTATACCATCCACTAAGTAGAACCCAATACTGCAAAAGGAAGTCACTCAGAAACACTTATTCGGGCGGGGTGGCTGATTTATTGACTGAAATTACATTCTTCCATGGACTTTTCTTTGAAAGGGAAGCCTAAAAAAAGAGTGTCACGGTGATGATAGGCTGTCGTTAACCTGTCATCAATCCTTGCTTCACATGGCCAAAATCAGGCCAAAGCAAAGAAATGTCTCATCTTCGTCGTATGGACAGAAGAAAAAGAACCCAGGTAATCATAAATTTCATTTCTTTTTAAAATAATCGTTCCTAAAAGATTGCAAAAATTGATTTATGGTGTTAACCTGCCCCCCTCCACTCTACCCCATCCCACTCCCTTCAAAACAGAAAACAAAAACAAATAAACAAAAAAATCTGAAACAGCACAAAGTTAGAAAAGACTGCAGGGAAGAAAAGATTTGGAGAACTTTAAAGCTGCCAAAAATCAGCCAGTTATTTATAAGCATATGAAGATCTCCAATCAGTCCTGATGTTGGGCTCTTCTTCTGTCTTGAAAAGTTCACAGAAATGATGCAGATGACCCAGCTCCCACGTCAGCCCCCCGAAAGAGGACGAATGTCAACTACTGACTGACACGCTGACTTGGAAGCTGACATTAATAAATTCTAAACCAGCCAAGAGCGAGTACCCTCGGCTCCTGACAACCCACACACGCTGAGAAGGGCTGCAAAGGTGCAAAATAAGAAGTCGGCGGTGGGGGGAGAGAAGGCATTTCCAGCGTCTCCCAGATAAGATGCGGGACATTTTCCGCTCCGGATAGCCCGAGGCACTACCCAGAGATCCCAAGGGCGGGGCTGATCGAGAACAGAACCGAGCAGCGTCCGTGAGCTGGACGAGTCCAGGCCCGCGCCCTGCCCCGCTCCGCCCCGCCAACCGGGACCCGCCAGGAGCTGGGCAGCGCCCCGCGAACAGTTTGGGTGCCACGGAGGGCCGGGAGCCAGTCTCCGCCCCTTCCCTCTCTCCCCGCCCCGCTCTCCCAGCAGGACGCAGCTGCCGGCGTGTGGAGAGCGGCCTTTCGCTAGCCTGGCGCGAGGACTCCGGGTCCCAGCCCGCTGGGTCTCGTACCTGAGCTATCTCCATCCTCAGAGACCGACGAGCTCTCGGTGTCTTCGTCCTCGGAGCTGCTCCCCTCGTTTTCGGCGTAGTCCACCTCCATCTCATCGTGATGGTTCGTCTCCTTCTTATCCCCTCGGGAATGGACTGGCATTTTCCAGCCGCGCCGTCGCTTCCCACTCCCGGCGCCCAGCCCGGCCACCGCCGCTTCAATGAAGGGCGCGCCGAACGCCCCGACCCACCCAGCCGCCGAGCTCGTTCAGAACCCCCTCGACTCCTCCCCGCCCCCGCCGGAGCCTCACAACCTAACCCGCAGGCTCAGCACTGAGAGCTCTGCCATTGGTGGAGGGAGTCCTCCCTAGCCGGGGGGATGGAGCTAATCCTGCTCCGGTCCGGTTGGTTGCCGGTAATTACGGCGCGGCCTCGCGGTGTGTATCGGGAATTGTAGTCCTTACTGTTAAGACCTGCAGGGGCCGCCGGCTTCGAAGCTTCAACTACCCTAATCGTTTCTCCCCTCTGGACTTCAAGTCCCACAAGGCACGAAAGCTGCCAGACTTGGTCGCAGTTTATAAACTAAACAGAAACAGATTGTGAGATTTTGGTCTGTATTTATTCTTTTCCCGCCAAGTGCTTGTCTGAGCTTCCAGGCCATCCAGGATGTTACTGTCAGATGTGAGAAGGTCTTTTGCCTGAGGGTTTTTCCTCTTCTTTAAGCCTACAGGAACTGGAGAAATGTCTCTTAACCTAAGCACTTTTATTACCACTACTAAACTATTGTTGAATTAGTTTCTGCAGACAACTTGCACTTTCTATGTTGCACAAAAATCTTTAAATTATTCTTGAAGCTTTTGCAATATGAAAGGAAAGGAAGCTTTATCTTGGCACTTTTCTCTAGTACGTTTTACATTTGTTTTTTTACCATATGCGGGTTTCCCTGGTGGCTCAGACGGTAAAGAATCTGCCTGCGATGCAGGAGACCAGGTTCGATCTCTGGGTCGGGAAGATCCCCTGGAGAAGGGAATGGCTATCAACTCCAGTATTCTTGCCTGGAGCATGCCATGGACAGGGCAGCCTGGTGGGCTACAGTCCATGGAGTGAAAAAGAGTCGGACACAGCTGAGCGACTAACACAGTTCCAGTTTACCATACACAGCCTGAATATGCCTCCAGTCTTAACTGAAGTTTTCAATGAAAAATACATATTTGACTTAATGAAATGTTTTATTTTTTCAATGGTAGGGATGATAGACAAGGAAAACTCATTATATTTCTTAATCATAATAACATACTAATTGCCCACTTTCAGTTCAGTTCAGTTGCTCAGTCGTGTCCGACTCTTTGCAACCCCATGAATCGCAGCACACCAGGCCTCCCTGTCCATCACCAACTCCCGGAGGTCACTCAGACTCACGTCCATCGAGTCAGTGATGCCATCCAGCCATCTCATCCTCTGTCGTCCCCATCTCCTCCTGCCCCCAATCCCTCCCAGCATCAGAGTCTTTTCCACTGAGTCAACTCTTCGCATGGGGTGGCCAAAGTACTGGAGTTTCAGCTTTAGCATCATTCCTTCCAAAGAAATCCCAGGGCTGATCTCCTTCAGAATGGACTGGTTGCCTCTCCTTGCAGTCCAAGGGACTCTCAAGAATCTTCTCCAACACCACACTTCAAAAGCGTCAATTCTCCGGTGCTCAGCTTTCTTCACAGTCCAACTCTCACATCCATACATGACCACAGGAAAAACCAGCCTTGACCAAATGGACCTTTGTTGGCATAGTAATGTCTCTGCTAGTAATGCTATCTAGGTTGATCATAACTTTCCCTCCAAGGAGTAAGCGTCTTTTACTCTGTATCAAATACCCTAGTAAGTTCTTTACATCACTTACATTGAGTTGAATTACCAATTTATTAGCCCTGAGTTAGGTGCTATTATACTCATTTTACAGATAAGGTAACTACTTGCAGACAAACCTAAAAACTGTGTTTTATCAATTATAAAGACAAGGCTTCTTCTTGAAGTGGCAATTTGCTATTGAAAGAGATTTCATAGAATATTGTGGGTTTTAACTTATTTCTTTCTCAAATACAAGGTCCAAAGACATTTGACAGAGAATGGTAAGAGTATCCAAGCATAAATGCATTAAAGTTAGATTTAGAATTTAATGACAGAAAACATCTCAAGGGCTATCCATCTCTTGGCCAAAATCCAAATTAAGGGGCTTTTATTATCTAGTGTCAGCCTACTTGTCCTTTTCTTACTGTAGTCTCCAAAACTGGACTCATCAGTTGAGAAACAGATGAACTGCTGGCCATTTCAATGTTCTTTGCATATCCTATTTCTCTGCAACCCTCTTGCACTCCTTTTTTTCAAAGCCACTTTCTTGACAACATTCGTCACCAGCAACCCCTCCACCATTCAGTACATGCCCCTGTTCCTTCAGATTAGTGCTTGGCAACATTGTACTTGTTTCTGTCACACTGTATTGTGGGTTGTTTAGCAGATGCATCTCGCCTATTGGATTGCGAATTCCTTGAGAACAGGGATTGTCTTAGCCTGGGATGCAGTTTCAGAGGCAAGCATGTGAATACATTATGTGAGTGGTGTGGACTAAAGCTGGGTAGCTGCTTTTAGCTCCAGCCAGTTGTTGCTACATCTGAATTTGGGACTCGATGTCAGACCTTCTGATTTTCAAGAGAAACTGGAAATTTAGAACTTTACGTGAAATAACCACATTTGTAAACATTATTTCAAGTGCATTTTTTTGCTGTTACTTTGGTTTGGTTTGGTTTATTAAACTCCAGACCAAACAAAAGCAGCTGTGAGTAATATCCCTGGCCTCTGTTAATCTCTGTTATATCAGCAACTAGCAGAGCGTGTGCTAAATAGTAACACTAACTTGAATTTCTGGTCGCTCTTCATGTTCCAAGCACTGTATGTGCTTTAAGAACATTAATTCATTTAATCATTATAACAATTCTATGAAGTAGATATAATTATGCCTTCCATTTTGTAGATGGAGAAACTGAAGCACAAAGCAGTTAGGTTGCTTGGCCAAGGTCACACAGCTAATAAGTAGCAGATTTAAGATCTGAACTTCAGTAGTCTGACCTCAGAGCCTGCAGTCAACTATCAGTACACAGTGTCCCTGTAGCAGATGATTTCTGTGTTTCTGCTGTTTAGAGAAAAACAGAAGGAAGTCGGAGAGGAGGCATGGATTCTAGCCCTGGTTCTCCTAGTAACCAGGCAAGACAATTTGGCAAATCATATACTCTCTGGTCAGTTGTAAAATGAGAAGTTGCATTATGTTATCTTTAAGTTCTCATCAAGCTCTAAAATTCCGGTCATCGATGTATTTATGTTTAAGGTAGACAAAATAATGGGAGATTAAGCAATTAGAGTTGCATGAAGATATATTGCTTAAAAGGAGTTTCTTTCTCCTCTCCCCAAACAGATTTTAGAAAAGATACCTAGGAAATGTAAGAGGAACCATAAGGGGAAAAATGAATAAGACTGGAAAAGAATATTGTCACTTATGGTGCTAATTTGGAAAACTCAGCAGTGGCCACAAGATTGGAAAAGGTCAGTTTTCATCCCAATCCCAAAGAAAGGCAATGCCAAAGAATGCTCAAACTACCGCACAATTGCACTCATCTCACACACTAGTAAAGTAATGCTCAAAATTCTCCAAGCCAAGCTTCAGCAATATGTGAACCGTGAACTTCCTGATGTTCAAGCTGGTTTTAGAAAAGGCAGAAGAACCAGAGATCAAATTGCCAACATCCGCTGGATCATGGAAAAAGCAAGAGAGTTCCAGAAAAACATCTATTTCTGCTTTATTGACTATGCCAAAGCCTTTGACTGTGTGGATCACAATCAACTGTGGAAAATTCTGAAAGAGATGGGAATACCAAACCACCTGACCTGCCTCCCGAGAAATCTGTATGTAGGTCAGGAAGCAACAGTTAGAACTGGACATGGAACAACAGACTGGTTCCAAATAAGAAAAGGAGCATGTCAAGGCTGTATATTGTCACCCTGCTTATTTAACTTCTATGCAGAGTACATCATGAGAAACACTGGACTGGAAGAAACACAAGCTGGAATCAAGATTGCCGGGAGAAATATCAATAACGTCAGATATGCAGATGATACCACCCTTATGGCAGAAAGTGAAGAGGAACTCAAAAGCCTCTTGATGAAAGTGAAAGTGGAGAGTGAAAAAGTTGGATTAAAGCTCAACATTCAGAAAACGAAGATCATGGCATCTGGTCCCATCACTTCATGGGAAATAGCTGGGGAAACAGTGGAAACAGTGTCAGACTTTATTTTTCTTGGCTCCAAAATCACTGCAGATGGTGATTGCAGCCATGAAATTAAAGGCCGCTTACTCCTTGGAAGGAAAGTTATGACCAACCTAGATAGCATATTCAAAGGCACAGACATTACTTTGCCAACAAAGGTTCGTCTAGTCAAGGCTATGGTTTTTCCTGTGGTCATGTATGGATGTGAGAGCTGGACTGTGAAGAAGGCTGAGAGCGCCAAAGAATTGATGCTTTTGAACTGTGGTGTTGAAGAAGACTCTTGAGAGTCCCTTGGACTACAAGGAGATCCAACCAGTCCATTTTGAAGGAGATCAGCCCTGGGATTTCTTTGGAAGGAATAATGCTGAAGCTGAAACTCCAGTACTTTGGCCACCTCATGCAGAGTTGACTCATTGGAAAAGACTCTGATGCTGGGAGGGATTGGGGGCAAGAGGAGAAGGAGACGACAGAGGATGAGATGGCTGGATGTCCTCACTGACTCCATGGACGTGAGTCTGAGTGAACTCCGGGAGTTTGTGATGGACAGGGAGGCCTGGCGTGCTGCGATTCATGGGGTCGCAAAGAATCAGACACGACTGAGTGACTGATCTGATCTGATCTGATGCTGCTACTGCTGCTAAATCACTTCATCGTGTCCAACTCTGTGCGACCCCAGAGACAGCAGCCCACCAGGCTCCCCCTTCCCTGGTATTCTCCAGGCAAGAACACTTGAGTGGGTTGCCATTTCCTTCTCCAGTACATGAAAGTGAAAAGAGAAAGTGAAGTCGCTCAGTCATGTCTGACTCTTCGCGACCTCATAGACTGCAACCTACCAGGCTCCTCCATCGGTGGGATTTTCCAGGCAAGAGTACTGGAGTGGGGTGCCATTGCCTTCTCTGCCTCCCCTCCCTAAAAGCCCCCAAGTTGTCATCAGGATATACCATACAGTCTCTTTACTTGTGGCTGTTCTGTACATACTTCCCAGGCTCACCCCCGCTCATTTTTTGGAGATTCTAGCTCTTGGCTCATTCTCTCCCATGGTATGTATGCCCACCATAATCCTTAGTCATTTTAGTATTCAGTAAATAGGCCTATACCACTCCATTTCCTACTGGGTTTGCTCTGGCTTGCAAAAGTCACTCAGTCATATCTGACTCTGTGACTCCATGGACTATATAGTCCATGGAATTCTCTAGGCCATAATACTGGAGTGGGTAGCCTTTCCCTACTCCAGGGGTCTTCCCAACCCAGGGATCAAACCCAGGTCTCCCGCATTGTAGGTGGATTCTTTACCAGCTGAGCCACAAGGGAAGCCCACTCTGGCATAGAGTAGACATAAAATAATTCTGGCTTTTTCCTTCTAGTTTTTCTCCTATACCTTCTTTGGTATAACTTTTCAATCTGCCTTATTAAATTTTTAATATTGACATGATAATTTAAACACATAGAAAGGTAATTCAGATTATATATATAACAACAGAATGCCCTCTAAGCTTTGTCAGATCTTATCATTTTATTGCATTTGTTCCATGTCTCTCTTCATTCCCAATTTTCTCCTTCCCTCTCCAAAATAACCATTATTCTGACTTCAGTGTTTTGATTGCCATGCATGTGTACATTTCATTTTTTCTGTATTTAGAAATGATTATGTGTACATTTCATTTTTTGTATATTATAGAAATGATTATTTAACACGTTTTAAACAATCATGTAGTAGTGTAGTGTTAGTCACTCAGTCAGGTCTGATGTTTTGTGACCCCATGAACCATAACCTCCAGGCTCCTCTGTCCATGGGATTCTCCAGGCAAGAATACTGGAGTGGGTTGCCATTTCCTTCTCCAGGGGATATTCCTGACCCAGGGTTCGAACCTGTGTCTCTTGCATTGCCAGTGGATTCTTTATCATCTGAGGCACAGGGAAGACCTAAACAATCATATCATGCTACATGTAACACAACTTCCTTTATCCTCAACAATGTTTTTGAGACCTATATATTATGATACAGGTAGCTCTAATCCAGGTAACTTTGATCTGCTCTAAGGTAGTCCCTTGAGTACACATATTCCACTGAATAAATATTTAAAGTTTCACTCACACACAAAAAAATTTCACTCACCTGTTAATGGACAGGTAGGTTGCTTTCAATTTTTTCATTACTAAAAATGGTTGCCTCTATGAATATTCTTGTATTTATCTTTTGGGGCCTGTGTGTGAGGATTTCTCTAGGCCAGTGGTCTCCAAAGTATGATGTGTGTATTCAAGGAATATAGCCTAGGGGATAGGAAGAAAGATTAAAACTTCTGTGTATAAAATTTTCAATTTCATTTTTATTTGGAATAAAGTAGATATAGGGTGGAAACAGTGCCAGACTTTATTTTTGGGGGGCTCCAAAATCACTACAGATGGTGATTGCAGCCATGAAATTAAAAGACGCTTACTCCTTGGAAGGAAAGTTATGACCAACCTAGATAGCATATTGAAAAGCAGAGACATTACTTTGCCAACAAAGGTCCATCTAGTCAAGGGTATGGTTTTCCAGTGGTCATGTATGGATGTGAAAGTTGGACTGTGAAGAAAGCTGAGTGCCAAAGAATTGATGCTTTTGAACTGTGGTGTTGGAGAAGACTCTTGAGAGTCCCTTGGACTGCAAGGAGATCCAACCAGTCCATTCTAAAGGAGATCAGTCCTGGGAGTTCTTTGGAAGGACTGATGCTAAAGCTGAAACTCCAATACTTTGGCCACCCCATGCAAAGAGTTGACTCATTTGAGAAGACTCTGATGCTGGGAGGGATTGGGGGCAGGAGGAGAAGGGGACGACAGAGGATGAGATGGCTGGATGGCATCACCGACTCGATGAACATGAGTTTGAGTGAACTCCTGGGAGTTGATGATGCACAGGGAGGCCTGGCGTGCTGCAGTTCATGGGGTCGCAAAGAATCAGACACGACTGAGCGACTAAACTGAACTCAGGGAGGAAGCTACAAGCCCATTTTTTTAAACTCTGATTTATCCTCATTATGGTTTCCCTGGCGGGTCAGGGGTGAAGAATCCACCTGCCAATGCAACAGATGCAGGTTTGATCCCTGTGTCAGGAAGATCTGCTGGAGAAGGAAATGGCAACCTGCTCCAGTATTGCCTGAAAAATTCCATGGACAGAGGAGCCTGATGGGCTAAAGTACACAGGATTGTAGAGTCAGACACAACTGAGCAGCACACACAAACTTAATTCCAAACACTACCACATGGTGGAGCTAAGACCTCAACTGTACATTCACAAACCTTGTCACAACAGAAGGACCCAGGCCAGATGCCAGTAGCTAGAAAAACAAAGGCAGGAGGCAGTAACTAATGGCTAATACTCAAATCAGGGTAAACATTTTAATCATTAAAACTAAATCTAGGTCTTCAGAGATCTACATTGACAACTCAGTCAGTCAGTCAGTCAGTTAAGACCAGTTTATTGTCAATTATATGAGACCATGATAAAGAACCCGCCTGCCAATGCAGGAGACATAAGAGATGCGGGTTCAATCCCTGGGTCAGGAAGATCCTGGAGGAGGGTATGGCAACCCATTCCAGTATTCTTACCTGGAGAATCCCACAGACAGAGGAGCCTGGAGAGCTACAGTGCATAGGGTTACAAAGATCAGACACAAGTAAAGGGCATTAGCATGTACTATGATTTCAGTTGCTTAAGAAAGAAACTTTTTTTTAATGTTAATCATTTTATTGTTATAATAAGACAGATGACAGTTTTTCATATCACCATTACACTCATGCTAGGGATAACAGTGCTTCCTCTACTAATAATGCTACTTCATCTTTTTAAGACATGTTATTTACTAAGCTTGGACTATCTGGGCATGCTTAATGAAATCAAAAACATTCCAAATTGTTCTTTTACTTAAGCAAAATACCTATTTTTTTTCAATTTACACACAACTTTTCACTTAGAAAGAATGAAACTATTTCACTTCTGACATTTAACAATTATTAATATAAGATTATTAACAATTATTATCAATAAAAAGCCATTCCCTTCTCCAGGGGATCTTCCCAACACAGGAATCGAACCAGGGTCTCCTTCATTGCAGGCAGCTTCTTTGCCAGTTAATAAACCAAGGAAGCCTAATATAAAATTACTATTATTAATATAAGAATAGGTTCTGAAAAAAAAAAGAATAGATTCTGTCATCAATATGATGGCCTTGGCATCTCACATATTATGTTTGCACTTTAAATTAAATCCTATTTACCAAGCCAAGATAATGAATATGCATGCTTGCTAAGTTGCTTCAGTTGTGTCCAACTCTTTGTGAACCAATGGTCTTATAGCCGGAGGACTCCTCTATCCATAGGATTCTCCACGCAAAAATACAGGAATGGGTTGCCATGCCCTTCTTCTGGGAAGAATGAAACTATTTAAAGGTGCTTGAAATAGCCTGTTGATGGTACAGGGCCCATCCCTGTATTAACTGTCTATTTACAGAAATTAGTCATTGGATTAGTTAAACTATGCTGCTGCTCCCAAGTCTCTTCAGTTGTGTCCAACTCTGTGCAACCCCATAGACGGCAGCCTACCAGGCTCCACCGTCCCTGGGATTCTCCAGGCAAGAACACTGGAGTGGGTTGCCATTTCCTTCTCCAATGCATGAAAGAGAAAAGTGAAATTGAAGTCACTCAGTCGTGTCTGACTCTTTTCGACCCCATGGACTGCAGCCTACCAGGCTCCTCCGTCCATAAATTTTTCCAGGCAAGAGTACTGGAGTGGGGTGCCATTGCCTTCTCTGAGTTAAACTATAAACCTGATAATATTCTATTAGCATATTAATGTTATTATTATTCCACTATCTCATAGCTTATATTACCATGTTCTTTTCTGTAGTCAATAACTGATATCTTTTTTAAGTAGAGAAATTTTTCTTTTCTCTTTTAAGATTTTTCTCAGTGACAAATATTTACATACAGTTTTATTTTTAATCTGTATTTTTCCTCTTCAGATAATTTTTCTGTATAGTTACAGTGGGAATCTTTTAGCCTCCTCAATATCTATCCCCTTTTTGAAGCAATAGCTCCTTGATTTTCCCTTCAATAACTCCCTCTGCTTCATTATTCTCATGTGGTTCAAGTGGCCAATCAGAATATTATATTCTCTTGGTCCAGGGATGGACACGTGGACCAACCTAGGCCATGATGGACATTGACCATCATGAATTTTTATTGGAGCTATTGAGAAGGAGTTTTCGTTCTTTAGAAGTTAAAAGTTTCCATGAAGGCTATGAACCTAGCTTTGCTAGGGCCATTTCTCCTCTACATGCAACTTGGGAAAGCAGGGAGGCAGGCATGGGAAGCAACAGAAGAGCAGAGAGAAAAAGCAAAGATTCCCGATGACCTTTTAAGCACCTGGATCCACATGTGTTCAGTGTTAAGCCTTAGACTTCCAGTTACATGAACTAATAAGCTACTCTTCTTATTGAAGTGGTTTTTCTGCTTATTCTTACTTTCAGCTGAAAGAGTTCTGAGTACAGCAGACAGCTAATTATTTTTTCTTTAAAATGGGTTTTGAAAAGCAAATAAAATATTTTAAAATCTCCTGTCATACTTTCTAGGGGCTTCCTTGGTGGCTCAGATGGTAAAGCGTCTACCTGCAATCCAGGAGACCTGGGTTCGACTCCTGGGTCGGGAAGATCCCCTAGAGAAGGAAATGGCAATCCACTCTAGCACTCTTGCCTGGAAAATCCTATGGACAGAGGAGCCCGATAGGCTACAGTCCATGGGGTTGCAAAGAGTCGGACACGACTGAGCGACTTCACTTCATACTCTTTCTTCTCTGTTCTTATCAAAAGTTCCCTCTCATATTCACTTATATATTAGCTATTTATTGTGTATTGTGTGTCCACTAGTGCAGTGGCTTTAGGAGATTCATTGATGAACACAACAGACACAGCGTCTGCTTGCACAGAGCTCAAAGAAAAGTAAAGCCGTAAATATTAAACAGTTAACTCTGCAAATTAAAGGATATTCTCTACTGGTGTTACAAGAGTATAACAGAGAGACCTGTGGAAGTGGGCATCAGGTAAGACCTCTCTAAAGTAGTAATCTTTCAGCTACTATCTCACAGTTTGGCATTAGGCCAGCTTGGATGGAAAGGAGGAATATCATAAATGGAAAGAACAGGATATGTAAAGGTCCTAATGTAGAAAAAAGCTTTCTCACGTTCATGTTTCAGGAATTAAGAGATCACTATGGACAGTCAGTGTTTAAGGGTAAAAGGGGCACAAGGTGAGGTAAGTTAGAGAAAGGCCACATCTCTCAGGGCCTGGTACATTATAAGGATATTTGATTTTTTTCTGAATCCTAAATGCAGTGGGTTGCCATTAGGAAGTTTGTATGCAAGGATGCCATTAGATTAGTGGTAAGATTATACTAACTTAAAATCAGATCTTTGTTTTTTTTTAAAAAAAAGATCACTGGTTGCTTAGTGGAAAATAAATTGAGTAATAAAAGAAGAAATCAATCAGATATTGAGGTAAGATAATGGTGGCTTGGACAGGAGTAGAGGCTATGGCAAAAAGAAATAGACAAATTTGAGATAATGGGAGATAAAAATCAACAAAACTCACTAATGGATTAAAAAAGGGGCATGAGAGAAACGATATACAATATAGTTTACTTATCTATCTTCTCTTTGAATTAATTTCCTGATGCTATTAAATAATGTTAGCAGCCTTTGCATCACATCTCATTAAAAATATATTTCGCTTAAGAACTCTATATTCATTGTGATACTATTTTCAGCACTTTCTGACCTTAACCAATCATAAAGTTTCTTCCAATGCTTTTTTTTTCTTCCAGTTTTACTGAGATATCCCTGTTCAGTTCAGTTCAGTTGCTCAGTCGTGTCCGACTCTTTGCAACCCCATGGACTGCAGCACGCCAGGCTTCCTTGTCCCTCACCAACTCCTGGAGCTCGCTCAAACTCCTGTCCATCGAGTTAGTGATGCCATCCAACCATCTCATCCTCTGTTGTCTGCTTCTCCTCCTGCCTTCAATCTTTCCCAGCATCAGGGTCTTTTCCAAGGAGTCAGTTCTTTGCATCAGATGGCCAAAGTATTGGAGTTTCAGCTTCAGCACCAGTCTGAAGGAATATTCAGGACTGATTTCCTTTAGAATTGACTGGTTTGATCTCCTGGCAGTCCAAGGGATATCCTTGACAGCACTGCAAAAGTTTAAGGTATGCAACATAAAGATTTGATTTACATACATTAAGAAGTGATTATCACAAGTTGAGGGTAGACCCATCATCTCATGTAGTTACAAAAGTTTTAAAAATAGAGAAACAAATTTCTTGTGATGAGAACTCAGGATTTACACTCTTA
This sequence comes from Tragelaphus eurycerus, assembly GCA_935064755.1. Classification (NCBI taxonomy): domain Eukaryota; kingdom Metazoa; phylum Chordata; class Mammalia; order Artiodactyla; family Bovidae; genus Tragelaphus; species Tragelaphus eurycerus. The sequence continues at coordinate 13,835,029 of CAKXYN010000038.1, forward strand.
TTAACTTTCATACATAACATACATCAGTTAATTTGTCATGTTGTGTATTACATTCCTAATTCTCCTACTCCTTCTTGACTTGTACGTAAATGCTACCTGTTTTCCCAAAAAATTAAATCATAATTTATAAAATTCCAACAGAAAGAAATTACAAAATTTATTGACATTGGAAGTGAAGGTACAAAAGTAGTGATAAGTAAAATGGTTGGCACATTAGCATGAAGGCATTGGTACCAAACAATACCAACATTCATTGTATTCTTCATCACCAATTTCACTTATGAACATCCTAGATGAATCAGGAGAGATTATTCTTTATGCGATCCCAAGCGTTGAGTGGGCTTCCCTGGTGGCTCAGTGATATAGAATCCTCCTGTCAATGCAGAAGGCATGGGTCAAGATCTCTGAGTCAGGAAGATCTCCTGGAGAAGGAAGTGGCAACTCACTCCAGTATTTTTGCCTGGGAAATCCCATGGACAGAGGAGCCTGGTAGGCTACAGTCCATAGGGTTGCAAAAGAGTTGGACACAACTTAGCACCTAATCAACCAAAGCACTGAGTACATCATTTTTAATATTTTCTGTGGCAAATCCTACGTACTAAAGTACAATGGTGGTCTTCAGGAAAAATACTTGCACAGTTGAGTTGTAAGCTAACCTAGCAACTTGATTCAAGGAATGACATTTTTATTTGAAAGAACTGACAAACTATAGTTTTTCAGGCTTGGATATTTGGCAAATATTTTCAGAAAATATCAAATAGACAAAGTGGGCCTGTCATTTTTAGTAAAACAATTGACAGTATTTGTTACTAAAGGTTAAATTCAAGCTTCCAAATGATAATTAGGAATTCGGAAAACTTTTATTCACCACGGTGAGCATGACAACTTTCTAATACTTAAAGGATTTTCTGATGTATTTGATTTTTAAAATATTTATATTGTTTAATGAAATGTATTAACATTTGGAATATCTGTATATCTCAGTGAACAATTATTTTCCAAATGGAAAGTGTATAATGCTACAAAATCATGCATGGGTAAAAGTTCCATTTAAAGTGCAAGATTTTAATGTAAGGAATACAAAAAGTTTATTGATATGCTTTCATAATCTATGCTACAACTAATATTTAAGAAACTACCCTTCATTGAGTTTAGTTTTAGTAGGTGGCCACAATTATCTGAAAAAAATTATTAAAATATTCCCCCTTTCCAATTATAATATTTGTTCTCACAAAACATTTGTTGTCTTTTTAAAAAAGATATTTTATTTTTTCATAAATATGTCAGTTCAAAATACATTTTTCAAAAAATTATGAATGTTATCTTGCAGTGGCATGTCATTGTTATTTTATGCATATTAAAATAGCTTCACAATTTCTCAGGTTTAATGATTTAAGAGACTTTATTTTTAGAACAGTTTCAAATTTATACAAAAAATTGAACTAATACACAGAGAGTTTCCATTTTCATTTGCCCTGCATCCAGTTTTCTTTTCTTACAAATGATATGGTACATTTGTTACAATTAATGAACCAACAATGATACATCATTAACTAAATACGTAGTTTATCAGGTTTCCTTCAGATCAGATCAGATCAGTCGCTCAGTCGTGTCCGACTCTTTGCGACCCCATGAACTGCAGCACGCCAGGCTTCCCTATCCATCACCAGCTCTCGGAGTTCACTCAGACTCACATTCATCGAGTCAGTGATGCCATCCAGCCATCTCATCCTCTGTTGTCCCCTTCTCCTCCTGCCCTCAATCCCTCCCAGCATCAGAGTCTTCTCCAATGAGTCAACTCTTCGCATGAGGTGGCCAAAATACTGGAGTTTCAGCTTTAGCATCATTCCTTCCAAAGAAATCCCAGGGCTGATCTCCTTCAGAATGGACCGGTTGGATCTCCTTGCAGTCCAAGGGACTCTCAAGAGTCTTCTCCAACACCACAGTTCAAAAGCATCAATTCTTCGGCGCTCAGCCTTCTTCACAGTCCAGCTCTCACATCCATACATAACCACAGGCAAGACCATAGCCTTGACTAGGCGAACCTTTGTTGGCAAAGTGATGTCTCTGCTTTTGAATATGCTATCTAGGTTGGTTTTTACCTAATGTCCTTTTTGTATCCCAGAATCTCTTCAGAATTCTTTATTACCTTTAGTTTTCATTTCTCCTTAGGCTCCTCTTGACTATGATAGTTTCTCAGACTTTCCTTGGTTTTGACCTTAACAGTTTTGAGGAGCACTGGTCAACTGGGATTTGTCTAATGTTTCTCTCATGATTAGACTGAGGTTACAGGTTTTAAATAGGAACCACAGAAGCTCCATTTTCATTATATTATACCAAGGGTACATACTATCAATGTGATACCTCACTGCTGATTTTAACCTTGATCACCTGGCTGAGTGCATGTCATTTTCCACTGTAAGGTTACTCCCTCTGCCCCTTCTGTACTGCACTCTTTGGAAGAAACTCTTAATGTGCAGACCACACTTAAGAACTAGGGAGTTAATCTCCATCTCCTTGAGTATCTATATAAATTCTTTGAAAATCTTCTTGAATGGGAGATTTGTCTCTTCTCCCCCATTTATCTTTTATTCAATTATTATTTATATCTATATGGACTCATGGACGTTTATATTTGTGGTTATAATCTAAGATTACCTTATTTATTTTGTTGTTCACATTATCTTAACTTTTGCTATTGAGTGCTCTTTCAGTTGACATAGTCCTGTCATTTTTTTGTGTGTGTGATGGATTTCCTTATGTCTGGCACTACAGAAAGCTCCAGGCTCATCTTATATATGAAACCTAGAATCAGCTTCAGTCCTAGAACCAGACATTATTCCAAAGAGCTTTGTTGTTGTTGTTTTTTAATTGGAAAATGGTATTAAAGCCAACTCTGGCTATAGGTGTGCTTGCTGCTACTAAGGTGTCATTGCTTCTAAGTCCTCTCAGCTGACAGAGCAAGGAAATACACATGTGTTTACTAATCCATCCACATATACCTATCTGTAAATATTTCTACATGTAACTGCCTGTATCTATATTAAGATAAACAAGTTCCTGGTGCTCTCTTCAACTCAAATCCACTACCAAATGGATTATTCTACCCACCTCCCTGTGCTTATCTGAAAACCTCCCACTCCAACAGGAAGAAACTTCAGTCCTGCCATCTGCTATCCACTTACGTAGTTATTTAATTTCAGTATACATGTATACCAGTATCAGAATTAAGCCATACCCTCATGGGAAAAAGACTTAATCAACTAGAGTACAGTGTTTACATACATTTTCTTTAGTCTTTAGTCTTACAGATTTCTTTCATTTTCAAATGAGTATGTTTTCCCTACCTTCTTCGGTGAAGCTGGCTCATACATATAATAGTGTTAATTCCAACTTGGGATCCTATAGCCTTCTAAATGATTTCTTTTAATTTGCATGTATTAAGGTTCACTAAATGTTCTGTTGCCTGGAGAATCCCATGGACAGAGGAGCCTGTTGGGCTACAGTCCATGGGGTCTCGAAGAGTCGGACGTGACTTCACTGTCACTTTTCACTTTCATGCATTGGAGAAGGAAATGGCAACCCACTCCAGTGTTCTTGGCTGGGAGAGAGAATCCCAAGGATGGCAGAGCCTGGTGGGCTGCCATCTATGGGGTCGCACAGAGTCGGACATGACTGAAGCGACTTAGCAGCAGCAGCAGCAGATATTCTGTAAGTTTCTATGAATATTGATAAATACAGAGAGTCAAGTATCCACAATTAAAATGTCATATAGAATAATTTGACCCCCTAAAAAACTGCCTGTCCTTTACCTATTCAACCCTCTCTCCCTCCTCTCCAAGCTCCTAACAACCATTAATTTTTACTGTTGCTATCATATTGTCTTTTCCAGAATGTTATATAATTAAAATCATAAAGTATGTGGCCTTTTCAGACTTATTTCTTTTACTTAGTAATATGCATTTAAGATTTACCCCTGTGTTTTCTTGGCTTCCTTTTTTTCCCACTGATGAATAGTATCCCTTTGTATGGATGTAACATAGTTTTTTATTCACTCACCTATTGAGAACATCTTGGTTCTTCCAAATTTTGGAGTTATGAATCAGATCAGATCAGATCAGTCGCTCAGTCGTGTCCGACTCTTTGCGACCCCATGAACCGCAGCACGCCAGGCCTCCCTGTCCATCACCAGCTCCCGGAGGTCACCCAGACTCGCATCCATCAAGTCAGTGATGCCATCCAGCCATCTCATCCTCTGTCGTCCCCTTCTCCTCCTGCCCTCAATCCCTCCCAGCATCAGAGTCTTCTCCAATGAGTCAACTCTTTGCATGAGGTGGCCAAAATACTGGAGTTTCAGCTTTAGCATCATTCCTTCTAAAGAAATTCCAGGATTGATCTCCTTCAGAATGGACTGGTTGGATCTTCTTGCAGTCCAAGGGACTCTCAAGAGTCTTCTCCAACACCACAGTTCAAAAGCATCAATTCTTCGGCGCTCAGCCTTCTTTACAGTCCAGCTCTCACATCCATACATGACCACAGGAAAGACCATAGCCTTGACTAGGCGAACCTTTGTTGGCAAAGTGATGTCTCTGCTTTTGAATATGCTATCTAGGTTGGTCATAACTTTCCTTCCAAGGAGCAAGCGTCTTTTAATTTCATGGCTGCAGTCACCATCTGCAGTGATTTTGGAGCCCAGAAAAACAAAGTCTGACACTGTTTCCACTGTTTCCCCATCTATTTCCCATGCAGTGATGGGACCAGATGCCATGATCTTCGTTTTCTGAATGTTGAGCTTTAAGCCAACCTTTTCACTCTCCACTTTCACTTTCATCAAGAGGCTTTTTAGCCCCTCTTCACTTTCTGCCATAAGAGTGGTGTCATCTGCATATCTGAGGTTATAATACAAATATTTGTGTGTAGATTTTAGTGAAGCCATATTTTCAAATCAGTCATATTTTCAATTTCAAATACCTTGGAGTGTAACTGCTGTATCATATTGTAAGAATATGCTTAACTTTATAAGAAACTGCCAAACTGCCTTCCAAAGCAGGGTGTACCATTTTACAGTCCCACTAGCAATGAATACTTTCCCACCAGCATTTAGTGCATCATTGTTTTGAATTCCAGTCATTCTAATATGTGTGCAGTAGTATCTTACTGTTGTTCAAATCTGTAATTCTCTAACGGTCAATGATATTGAGCGTCTTTTCATTTGCTTCTTTGCCATTTGTATATCTTCTTTGGCAAGGTGTCTATTCAGTCTTTTCACCATTTATTTAATTGGGTCACTTGTTTTCTTGAGAGTTCTTTGTATATTTTAAACAAGTCCTTTATCACATATGTATTTTGCAAAGATTTTTCTGCCAGGTGGTGAGTTATCCTGTGATTCTTTTAACCATGTCTTTCCTACAGCAGAAACTTTAATAAAATCAGACATCATTTTTTTTTCTGTCATGGATTATGCTGTTGGTGCTATATCTAAAAACTCACTGCCAAATGAAAGCTCACCTCGGTGTTCTCCCCTTTTCTTTTAGTAGTTTTATAGTTTTGTACATTACCTTCAGGAATGCTCCATTTTGAGTTAACTTTTGTGAAAGTTGAAAGGTCTGTATCTAGGCCTTTGTTTTTGTATGTGGATGTCACTTGTTTCAGCACATTTATAGAAAAGATGATCTTTTCTCTATTGAATTGCCTTTGCTCCTTTGTCAAGTATCAGCTGACTATATTTGCATGACTCTATCTGTTCCATTGATGGTTGTGTCTATTCTTTGACGAATACCACACTGTTGTCTTGATTATTACAGTTGTTAAGTGAGTTTTCAAATAAGGGGGTAGCGACTTTGTTCATCTTCAGTGTTGGTTGGCTAATTCTGGATCTTCTGCCTTTCCACATAAACTTTAGAATCAGTGTGTTGTTATCTATAAAATAGCTTCCTGGGGTTTTGATTGGTATTGTGTTCAGATAAGGTTGGAAAGAACTGACATCTTTAAAAAACTGAATGCTCCATTCCATGAACATGGAATATTTCTCCAGTTATTTTTGGTTGCACTGGGTCTTCATTGCAGCACGTGGGCTTTTCTCTAGTTGCAGTAAGCGGTCACAACTCTTTATTCTGGTGTTCAGGCTTCTCATTGTGGGGTGGGTGGGTGTGTGTGTGTGTGTGTGTGTGTGTGTGTGTGTGTGTGTGTGTTGTGTGCTAAGTTGCTTCAGTCATTTCTGTGAGCGGTCACAACTCTTCATTCTGGTGTTCAGGCTTCTCATTGTGGGGTGGGTATGTGTGTGTGTGTGTGTTGTGTGCTAAGTTGCTTCAGTCATTTCTGACTCTTTGAGATCCTATGGACTGTACCCACCAGGCTCCTCTGGCTGTGGGATTTTCCAGGCAAGAATACTGGGGTAGGTTGCCATGCTCTCCTCCAAGGGATCTTCCCTGCCCAGGAACAAACCTGCGTCTCCTGTGACTTTTGCATTGCAGGTGGATTCTTTACCCCAGAAGTACCAGGGAAGGTCTCTCATTGTGGTAGCTTCTCCTATTGCAGAGTCCAGGCTCTAGGGTGTGTAGGCTACAATAGTTGTGGCTCTAGGGTTATAGCGGGCTCAGTAGTTGTGGCACATGGGCTTAGTTGCTCTGCAGCTTGTGGGACCTTTCTGAACCAGAGATCAAACCTGTGTCCCCTGCATTGGCAGGTGCATTCCTATCCACTGCACCAGCAGGAAAGTCCATTTCTCCACACATATATATATAGATAGATAGATACATACATACATACTATATATAATTTCTCTATATATATGTAATTTCTTTCATCTGAATTTTGTAGTTTCCTCAGCTTTAATTTTAATAATGTTATAGATGAGCAAAAGCTCTTCGTGTGTTAGTTCTTCAGTCATATCTGACTCTTTATGACCCCATGGACCATAGCCCACCAGGCTCCTCTGTCCGTGGACTTCTTCAGGCAAGAATACTGGAGCGGGTTGCCATTCCCTTCTCCAGGGGATTGTCATGACCCAGGGATCGAACCCAGGCCTTCCACATTGCAGGCAGATTCTTTACCACTTGAGCCACCTGAGAAGCCCTTTGGAGGCCCTCAATAGTTTTGATCCAGAGATACCAGAACTTTGAAAACTATTAGTCTTTCTGCTAATTACTTCTTTTGGTTTTTAATTTTCTGTTAACTTCAGTTCCTTGGCATTCATGTCTCATTAGGATTCAGCTGGTAAGCATTCTGTTCCTCCTCTTACTAATGCAACACAGTTGGAACTTCAACCTTCTCATTCACAAGTAATGAAACTAAAAGAGACACCATGACTAAAGTAATAGAAGAAAATGTACAGCTTTTATCATAAAATGCAACCAACTAATAATGACTCACATAGTGATTTTCCTCCGAAGAGGATGGTAGGGAAAAACCAAGAACAAATCAAAACAAAACAAACACTTACATTGGAGAAACCTGCCAGTACTTCAGTCAGGTGATCTAGGTCAACATCAACAGTGGAGGTCAGGTTGATAGTAGGCACCGTTGATATGATGTGATGAAAATGGCTTTACCTCTGTGATCTTCCTCCCTCAAACCCACAACTTTAGTCTAATCATGAGAAAAACGACTGACAAATTTCAGTAGAGGGGCATCCTTCAATAAACCTGACCAGTATGCCTCAAAACTCTTAATGTCATCAAAACCAAGGAATTTATGAGAAACTATCACAACCGAGGGGAGCCTAAGGAGAAATAATAACTAAATGTAATAAGGTATACTGGATAAGATCATAGAACAGAAAAAGGACATTAGATAAAAAATAAAACTGTGGAATGTCGTTAATAATGATAACATATCATTTTTATTTTTTGGCTGCACTGGGTCTTCATTGCAGCCCAAAGGCTTAGTTGCCACCAGGCATGTGGAATCTTAGTTCCCACCCCCTGCACTGGAAAGTGCATTCTTAACCACTGGACCCCAAGGAAATCTCTTTTTGGTTTATTAATTGTAATAAATATACCATACTAGCAGTTGAGCACATGAGAAGTCTTTATACTATTGACCCAATTTTCCTGTACGTTTTTAAATTGTTTTAAAAAATGAGTCTGTTCAATAAAAAGATCAGTGGTTGCCGGGGGTTAGAGAGAGGGATGAATAAAAGAAGCACAAAGGATTTTTATGGCAGTGAAAATACTCCATTTGATATTATAGTAGTGGAAAAATGTCATTATACATTTGTCCAAGTCCATAAAATGTGTATGGACCCTAATGTCAAAAGTGAACCCTAATGTAAGCTATGGTCTTTAGGTGACAAGGATATGTCAGTGTAGGCTCGCTAGTTGTAACAAATGTACCATTTTCATGGGGGATATTGCTAAATGGGGGAGGCTGTGCACATGTGGGGGCAAGGAGCATCTGTGAACCTAAAACTTATTTACAGAAATAAAGCCCATTAAAAACAGTTTTTAAAGGTCTCTTCAATTTGAATAAACCTGACTTTATAAAAAATAGTAACGTAATGTTCACATGTGGGAGTTTGATGATGACATATTTTTCTTGAGATGCTCATGCTTTTAAACTTAAGTTTGAAATCTAGTTTTCACAAGCAGTATTATAATTTTCTAGGTTTGTCTTTTCAAAATAAATATGTCTCCAGTGGGGAGAGCTTTTAAAGAGAAAATCAGGCAGTGGACTGGGCATGCTCTCTAAATTACACTTGTGCCAGCTTGTTTTGCTACGGTGTTATGGTGTTTCCTTTTTCCTCAGGTGTGCCAGCCATATAATTATTATTAATATGTTACATTTTTTGTTTTCTAAAATTATTTCATTCCTTCATCAATCATTTACTGAGTGCCCTGCAAGAGAAAAGGAAGGGGACTGACACTCATTCTTCCAGTCAACAGGTACTTATTGAGAGCATTTTGTACCGCATATTTTGCAAGGAGATGGGATATAGGATAGCGGGGAGCAAATTTTTAAACAATTACACAAGTTGCGCCACTAAAAGTCTATCAAGGAAAGGGAAGGGAAGTAACATTATATGTCAGCCATTGTAGAAGTAACTTTCAATACCACTTCTTACCTAATTATCACAATTACTGATATGGTTTACGTATGAAGAAAATGAGGCTCAGAGAGATTAAACTATATGCCAGAGATCCCTGATAAAGTAAATCCTGAAAGGAATGGTCCAGCTCAAATCTACCTAACTCTAAAGATCGTGACTGAAAACACTATTATTTCCTGAATTTCATAAATCACTGAGAGCACAACTTATCTTGACTTTCCTAATGAGAAAACTGATGCTGAGAGTAACTAGAACCCAATCCCTTGAATAATTCATCTATCTTTCCACTGAATCATAATGTTTCCTCAAAACAAGCTCTGTAACTTTCATGATACAAGCTATGCATGTGGAAAATGAATAATTTTTGTAAACTTATAAAAAGGATAGTCATTGAAATAAACTACTATTAAGCAACACATTGGTGTGGGTTTTTTTTTTTTTTTAACATATTGGGGTGGGTCTTACAGCTCTCTTAGCTGAATCCAAGGTAAGGAGCAGCGGCTGCGCTTTGCTGGAGCAGCTGTAAAGAGATACCCCACGCCCAAGGTAAGAGAAACCCAAGTAAGATGGTAGGTGTTGCAAGAGGGCATCAGAGGGCAGACACACTAGTCAATCTAATCACACTAGGACCACAGCCTTGTCTAACTCAGTGAAACTAAGCCATGCCTGTGGGGCAACCCAAAATGGGCGGGTCATGGTGGAGAGATCTACAGAATGTGGTCCACTGGAGAAGGGAATGGCAAACCACTTCAGTATTCTTGCCTTGAGAACCCCATGAACAGTATGAAAAGGCAAAATGATAGGATACTGAAAAAGAAACTCCCCAGGGCAGTAGGTGCCCAATATGCTACTGGAGATCAGTGGAGAAATAACTCCAGAAAGAATGAAGGGATGGAGCCAAAGCAAAAAGAATACCCAGCTGTGGATGTGACTGGTGATAGAAGCAAGGTCTGATGCCGTAAAGAGCAATATTGCATAGGAACCTGGAATGTCAGGTCCATGAATCAAGGCAAATTGGAAGTGGTCAAACAAGAGATGGCAAGAGTGAATGTCGACATTCTAGGAATCAGCAAACTCAAATGGGCTGGAATGGGTGAATTTAACTCAGATGACGATTATATCTACTACTGCAGGCAGGAATCCCTCAGAAGAAATGGAGTGGCCATCATGGTCAACAAAAGAGTCCGAAATGCAGTACTTGGATGCAATCTCAAAAGCGACAGAATGATCTCTATTTGTTTCCAAGGCAAACCATTCAATATCACAGTAATTCATGTCTATGCCTCAACCAGTAACGCTGAAGAAGCTGAAATTGAACGGTTCTATGAAGACCTAAAAGACCTTTTAGAACTAACACCAAAAAAAGATGTCCTTCTCATTATCAGATCAGATCAGTCGCTCAGTCGTGTCCGACTCTTTGCGACCCCATGAACTGCAGCACGCCAGGCCTCCCTATCCATCACCAGCTCTCGGAGGTCACTCAGACTCACATTCATCGAGTCAGTGATGCCATCCAGCCATCTCATTCTCTGTCGTCCCCTTCTCCTCCTGCCCTCAATCCCTCCCAGCATCAGAGGCTTCTCCAATGAGTCAACTCTTCGCATGAGGTGGCCAAAATACTGGAGTTTCAGCTTTAGCATCATTCCTTCCAAAGAAATCCCAGGTCTGATCTCCTTCAGAATGGACCGGGACTGGAATGCAAAAGTAGGAAGTCAAGAAACACCTGGAGTAACAGGCAAATTTGCCTTGGAATACGGAATGAAGCAGGGCAAAGACTAATAGGGTTTGCCAAGAAAATGCACTGGTCATAGCAAATACCCTCTTCCAACAACACAAGAGAATACTCTATACATGGACATCACCAGATGGTCAACACCAAAATCAGATTGATTATATTCTTCACAGCCAAAGATGGAGAAGCTCTATACAATCAGCAAAAACAAGACCAGGAGCTGACTGTGGCTCAGACCAGGAACTCCTTATTGCCAAATTCAGACTTAAATTGAAGAAAGTAGGGAAAACCACTAGACCATTCAGGTATGACCTAAACAAATCCCTTATGATTATACAGTGGAAGTGAGAAATAGATTTAAGGGCCTAGATCTGATAGATAGAGTGCCTGATGAACTATGGAATGAGGTTTGTGGCATTGTCCAGGAGACAGGGATCAAGACCATCCCCATGGAAAAGAAATGCAAAAAAGCAAAATGGCTGTCTGGGGAGGCCTTACAAATAGCTGTGAAAAGAAGAGAAGCGAAAAGCAAAGGAGAAAAGGGAAGATATAAACATCTGAATGCAGAGTTCCAAAGAATAGCAAGAAGAGATAAGAAAGCCTTCTTCAGCGATCAATGCAAAGAAATAGAGGAAAACAACAGAATGGGAAAGACTACAGATCTCTTCAAGAAAATCAGAGATACCAAAGAAACACTTCATGCAAAGATGGGCTCAATAAAGGACAGAAATGGTATGGCCCTAACAGAAGCAGAAGATATTAAGAAGAAATGGCAAGAATATACAGAAGAACTATACAAAAAAGATCTTCATGACCCAGATAATCACGATGGTGTGATCACTCACCTAGAGCCAGACATCCTGGAATGTGAAGTCAAGTGGGCCTTAGAAAGCATGACTACGAACAAAGCTAGTGGAGGTGATGGAATTCCAGTTGAGCTATTTCAAATCCTGAAAGATGATGCTGTGAAAGTGCTGCACTGAATATGCCAGGAAATTTGGAGAATTCAGCAGTGGCCACAGGACTGGAAAAGGTCAGTTTTCATTCCAATCCCAAATAAAGGTAAAGCCAAAGAATGCTCAAACTACCACACAGTTGCACTCATCTCACACTCTAGTAAAGTAATGCTCAAAATTCTCCAAGCCAGTCTTCAGCAATATGTGAACCGTGAACTTCCTGATTTTCAAGCTGGCTTTAGAAAAGGCAGAGGAACCAGAGATCAAATTGCTAACATCCGCTGGATCATGGAAAAAGCAAGAGAGTTCCAGAAAACCATCTATTTCTGCTTTATTGACTATGCCAAAGCCTTTGACTGTGTGGATCCCAATTAACTGTGGAAAATTCTGAAAGAGATGGGAATACCAAACCACTTGACCTGCCTCCCGAGAAATCTGTATGCAGGTCAGGAAGCAACAGTTAGAACTGGACATGGAACAACAGACTGGTTCCAAATAGGAAAAGGAGTACATCAAGGCTGTATATTGTCACCCTGCTTATTTAACTTAAATGCAGAGTACATCATGAGAAACGCTGGAGTGGAAGAAGCACAAGCTGGAATTAAGATAGCCGGGAGAAATATCAATAACCTCAGATATGCAGATGACACCACCCTTATGGCAGAAAGTGAAGAGGAACTCAAAAGCCTCTTGATGAAAGTGAAAGTGGAGAGTGAAAAAGTTGGCTTAAAGCTCAACATTCAGCAAACGAAGATCATGGCATCCGGTCCCACCACTTCATGGGAAATAGATGGGGAAACAGTGGAAACAGTGTCAGACTTTATTTTTCTGGGCTCCAAAATCACTGCAGATGGTGACTGCAGCCATGAAATTAAAAGACGCTTACTCCTTGGAAGGAAAGTTATGACCAACCTAGATAGCATATTCAAAAGCAGAGACATTACTTTGCCAACAAAGATATGTCTAGTCAAGGCTATGGCTTTTCCTATGGTCATGTATGGATGTGAGAGTTGGACTGTAAAGAAGGCTGAGCACCGAAGAATTGATGCTTTTGAACTGTGGTGTTGGAGAAGACTCTTGAGAGTCCCTTGGACTGCAAGGAGATCCAACCAGTCCATTCTGAAGGAGATCAGCCCTGGGATTTCTTTGGAAGGAATGATGCTAAAGCTGAAACTCCAGTACTTTGGCTACCTCATGCGAAGAGTTGACTCATTGGAGAAGACTCTGATGCTGGGAGGGATTGGGGGCAGGAAGAGAAGGGGATGACAGAGGATGAGATGGCTGGATGGCATCACTGACTCGATGGATGTGAGTCTGAGTGAACTCTGTGAGTTGGTGATGGACAGGGAGGCCTGGCGTGCTGCGATTCATGGGGTCGCAAAGAGTCGGACACGACTGAGGGACTGAACTGAACTGAACTGAACTGATGCTAAGCAAGTATTTCAATGTATTTTAGATAGGGCTCTTGATATGGGTCAGGAAAACAGTTTTGCAAACAAGCAGATTCACTCTTATTTTATAGAAGAAATTTCCAAGCACAATTTCAATTTATATCATTCAGAATTTTATGGATTTTTTTCAGCTATTGCAGATTCTTTTGGTGACTCCATCAATGTAATAGGACATCCTGAATTTTTCTTTGCAGAGGAAAATGTTTTTCTTTGTCTAATCATGTTTATATGAGGTACAAATAGGGAAAGAGGATTTTAAAAAACCACAATAATAGGAAAGGAAATAAAGATTAATTTCACAGTAAACATATAGCTCTGCTTAGAAGCCTTTCTGTTTGCAGCAAGAAAAAAAAAAAAAGCTGGGATATGATATAGCAAATGGAAAAAAAAAAATGAAATATACACAGAAATAGTATGTGAAATATTCTTAGTAATACATTTGGGACAGAATGAATTGCCCAAAATGTCGCCTCCAAGTTTATCTTACTGCTTGAGTCTCTGGGGACCACAACTTATGTTCATTTTCATGGATAAATCATGGAAACATTTAATAAAGACAAAGATTGATTTGTCTGCCCCTACTGAGCATTGTTTCTCCTTTCTTAGTCCTCTTTCCACCATCCTCAGCAGAAACTGCAACTATTATCTTTGCATAAATTCAGTAAGCATTTACTGAGTGCCTAGTGTTTACTTATTCTTTCCATAAATATGTATTGGGTGCCTATCTCATGCCTGGTAGCACTGAAGAGAGAAGAGAGAGACAGAGAAGACAGAGAGAGTAAAAGAGGGAGAGGAAGGAACTCTTGGAGCCTGGAATTATGCAACATAGGAAAAATTTTAAAAACCTGCCTTAAAGATAGAATACAGCTTAATATAACGGAGATGAAGCATAGAAGACGACAACATAGAGTAAGGTGAGTGTCATGGTAAAGAAAAATGCTGGAGGACTTCAGAGGACGGTTGTAGTCTTGTTTTCAAGCAGTTTTTTTTTTTTTTTTTCTTTTAAAATTTCTACTCCCTATTCAGATTATCAGAGTATCTTTAAAGTGTCTAAGTCAGGAACTTTTCCTATCAAGAGACTGAAACCCAAGTAAAATTGGCTAAAGCAAAATAAGAACTTTGTTGGCCTGGGAAATAGAAAAGACCATGGTACTTCAGGCAAGTTGGATCCAAATGCTCAAGCAATTCAAGATTAACTCTCTACTTAACTATCCCCTCTGTGCTCAAGAGTATTGGCCTTATCCTCAGCAGATTCTTTTCACCTGTTGATTCCTAGCAGTTCCAGGCCTTCATCTTGGAAAAAAGAACTTCTCTTCTGCAATATTTGTAGGAGAGAATTTTATTAGACTGAATTGGTCTTATGCCCATCCCTAACACTCTTTCTTTGCCGAATGCTAGAATACCAAAGTCTAAAGCGGGCAGTGCAGCAGCATATCAAATGAGACCAAGAGATGGGTGGCTTTCCAAAGAAAAACCTGGGTATGATTACCAGATGGTAGGCAAGCCAGCATATATCCACCACAATCAATGTGGCTAATTACTTTTTTTTTTTTTTAATTCTACTTCAACAAGTTTAGAAAGAGCAAGAGTCTAGGTCTGCTTTTCCTGAATCATCTTAACAAACTTAGAGATTGGTTATAATCACTATGAAGTGGGAGCAACGTATAAAATCTGGACATGTTTATAGCCTTTCCTCAATACAAAGTGCTGTGCATTTCCTGTCTATAAAATATATCCTTAAGCAAATATATATACCCCAAAAAAGAAAAAGAAATGTCTAGATTTATTCATGTCACATCTTTTCCTCATTAACACAGATATTCAAGTACTGACTGCAAGACCATTAGGCATCTCTTTTTAACTCTTAAAATTTACTTAAAAAGGAATGGATACTCAAATCGTACTAAGATGTGGGAATAGGGAGGAAACCACTGCCATTTCTAGCATTGTCATTTCCTAGGATTGCCATTTCCTTCTCCATTTCTAGCATATATGGGTAGAAATTGTGAAGCCCTGAGCCTTAACAAAGGTGGTGATAATGGAGAGAAGAGGACTAAATTAAGAAATACTTAAGAAGTAGAATCATCAGGTGTTGGTAACTGACTGGATGACAGAAGAAGCCTTAAGATGAAACAGCTGGATTGAAAATCTGAGCTAATAGTGGTAGTACCAGTGGAGATATTTAATGAAGGAGGAAGATCAGGTTTGGGAGTGGAGAGGACAAAGATGTGGGGACGGCAATGGCACCCCACCCCAGTACTCTTGCCTGGAAAATTCCATGGACAGAGGAGCCTGGTAGGCTCCAGTCCATGGGGTCACACAGAGTCGGACACGACTGAGTGATTTCACTTTCACTTTTCACTTTCATGCATTGGAGAAGGAAATGGCAACCCACTCCAGTGTTCTTGCCTGGAGAATCCCAGGGACGGGGGAGCCTGATGGGCTGCCATCTATGGGGTCGCACAGAGTCGGACACAACTGAAGCGACTTAGCAGCAGCAGCACCAGCAGCAGGACAAAGATGATGAGTGTTGTTTTGTATATACTGAATTTCAGTACCTTGTGGAAGCTCAGAAAGGAGACTTGGGTTACTAATAGGGACATAGGTGTCCAAAATCACCAAATTATGATAGCCAGAATCATGGGATTGGATGACTCTTATACTAGCAAAAGAAACCATTTTAATGTAAAAGTAATTTAAATATCAACAAATATTTGTTTTGTACCACAGTGGGACATATAAATTTTTCAAGAAAGGCTTTATATTCAAGGAGTTTCTATTCCTACACATACATCTTAATTTGTTTTGTGACTTTAAAATTGGTACATTAGATTTTCTTAATTTTCTTTAAATAGACTTGTTTTTTAAGTTGTGAAAGCAACATACGACTTTTAGTTTAAAAAAAGCTAAGCAAAAATGTAAAGAAAATAATTAAATTCACCTGTGATTTTACTGTGCAGCTATAATCACAGTTTTGGAGATGTTTTGAATTTTTTTCTAACTACATTTTACATGCATAGCTTCTTTCATAGTTTTGATAATATCTTCAGCACTGTATTGCTTTTTCATTTAATAGTATCTTGAGTATTTTCTGTGTCATTAAAAAGTCTTCATATTAATAATTTTCATGGTTCCGTGACATTCCACCTACTGAATGTTTTATCTCCTGATGGACATTAATCATTTCCAATCTTTCAGTGTTATAAATCATGCTTTAATATTTTTATATAACTATTTTCCCATTTCTGATAGTTTAGAATAGGGTCCTGAAAGTGAAACTAATGAATCAAAGTATATATAAACATTTTTAAGTGTCTTGATACACAATGTCAACTTTTGTAGTCATTACTGCTTCTTTCTAGTAAGCAGTAAGATTGTCTGCTGCTGCTTTCACCTACTGTAAGATGACTAACTTAAACTCCTAGTTTGACAGATAAAATGTTACAGTATTTAAAAATAAGCTATATTGAGTGTAAGAAATCAGACAAGAGTATACTATAAGCATACACTTCCATGAAACTCTAGAAAATGCAAATTCCAGGTGACAGAAAGCAAATCAGTGTTTGCCCAAAGACAAGGCTGGGGGCAGTGGGAGGGAGGGATTACAAAAGGGCAAGAGGACCATTTGGGGGCTGATGAGTATGTTCACTATTTTGACTGCTTACGTTTTCATGGTCATATGCAAATATCCAACTTACCAAATTGCACGTTTTGAAAATGTGCAGTTTACTGTATATCAAGTACACTTCAATAAAAAACTGTTTAAATTGTTTAAATATATGTTATTTTAATCTGAGTTTTAAAAATTACCCTTGAGTGTGAACATTTTTCACATGTTTTAGTTGAGTACACACTTCTGTAATATTTGTTTCATGTTTTCTACTAACTTTTCTACTTGTGCTTTAGCAATTTTCTCCTGGATTTGTGAACTCTTTACAGATGAAGCAAATTCACCCTTACAGTTCTCCAGATTTCTTTTCCCTGTAATTTTTCTTTCTACTACAACAAGCTTTTGGGAGAACTCATTTGTGTAAGACAATTTTAACCAAGAGGATGTACTATATACCACAAATCTAGAAACTATAGTAAATTATTAACCATCACTTTGCAATATAAACAAAAACTCTTTATACAAAATTCAAATTAAGGAAATGGGGTGTTAAAAACAAAGCCTTCAGAAATGGCGTCTAAAATACACTGCACATCTACTCTGATGTTCTGGAACTATGTTCTTAAGTTACATAGTAAATAGCAGGGACAGGAGGAGGACCTTTAAAAACTGACTACTCTGGGGGCTTGGCTAGAAGACACTGTGCTTTCAAAGACGCACTCAGGATTTTCCTTCCCTGACTTCCCCAGGCTGCTCCTCTGGCTACTTACACAGGAAACTAAAGGAAGGTAATGCCACGGGTGATCTCATGCTGGCGTGACGTCAAGAACTCTTGACGTCAGAAGGCGGTTGCCACGGGGACCATTCGCCACCGACGGCAAAGTCGTGAAACCCCATCACCACACTCCGTCTCCTTGGCGGCTGCTAAAGAAGATTTAACCTTAAGGGGGCCTCAGGGAGAGACAAGTACTGCCGCTGCCGCCGACAGCCGCACCTCTGCGGCTACGGGTCCTGGGTGCCCGGCCCTGGCCTGTGGCGGCGAGTGGGCTGCGGGCGACCCGCCCGGGTCTCCGTCCCTCTGTGCAGAACTGGAAGAGGGGAGCCGCCATATTGGAGCTAGAGGCGAAGGTGCCTTGCAGACGCCGCGCGAGTCGGGTGGAGGTGGCGGCCCTGGCCTTGGTCTGGGAGGAGTCGGCCGCGCCGGGGCCCGCAAGGCTGGGGAGTGAATGAGCCGCTCGCACTAGTCTCCTCCCCGCCCACTCCTTCCACTTTCCGCCGCTTTGACCTGGCCGGGAGGGGGCCGGAGTCGGCCGTGGCGGCGGCAGGATGTTCTCCAAGAAGCCGCACGGGGACGTGAAGAAGTCTACCCAGAAGGTGCTGGACACCAAGAAGGACGCGCTGACCCGCCTCAAGCACCTGCGCATCGTCATTGGTGAGGGGCGAGGGGTGACGGCCTCTGGAGGCCTGGGTTGCTCGGCCTTCCCTCTCCTGGGAGCCCCTAGGGACTCTCCCTCCGGCCCTGGCGCGATGCGCTAGTGGAGGGCGAGGCATCGCCTCTACGGAGACGCGGGAGGGCGGATAATTTGGGGACGGGAACACTTGGTAGTTGGCAAACGCTGCTCACACACAGGGTTACCTGGTTTTGAGTTAATAGCCCGAACTGTTTTAAAAACACTTACTACTCAACAACGTAGATTATTTTTAGACTTTCTGGAGACTTGTTGTTGCAGATAATGGTGTTTATAGGATATGTTTGTCAGATGACTACCGCCATCCCCACCCAAGTGAAAAGGAAAAAAACTCAGACAATATAAACCCTAATCTTTCAAGTTTCTTGGCTAAGGAGGGCAAGGAGGAAGCAGTTACACCTCTTTGGGAAGTGGGTGGTTCCCTAAAAGCTTGTGGGAAGGAGCCCCGCCCTTGTTAATGCACCTTGTTCATAATTACTATCATTTAGAGGGAGAGCTATGATTAATTGTAGAAAACAAGGTAGTTTATAGCTTCCTTTTCTTTTGGAAAATCATACAGCATTCTATTTCTAAATAAAATTTTCTTACCGTCTGTCACCTTCTCTTTTGCGTCCGACCGAACTACTCTTGAATTGTGGATATAGGGTTAAATGAGTTTAACACACTCATTTTGGCCCACTTGATAATTTCGTGGGCCAATAGGCTGTAACAGTACTTATGGAACAACTGGTCCAGAACTTGAATCTTTTTATACGAAATTTGAGGTGAAAAGGAAAGTTTGCCTTTGTTGATACAGATAATGGCAGAACTGAGTTTAGAACCCAGATGCCTGAATCCTAGTCCAGAGTTTATCATCTCAGGCTCTCTTCGTAAAGAATGTTCCTTTTGAAAAGTGACATTTATTCAGTGAATTAAGTCTCTTTTATTTGAGGTGCATGTTTCACTATGTGGTTTACTCACACCAACAGGATACTACCAGTACTCAACCTTTGTATGACACTTTACTGTGTACAGAGTTACTTCACCTAAGTGGTAATTGATCCACACAATAACTTTAGAGTTGCTGCTACTGCTAAGTCGCTTCAGTCGTGTCCGACTCTGTGCGACCCCACAGACGGAAGCTCACCAGGCTCCCCTGTCCCTGGGATTCTCCAGGCAAGAACACTGGAGTGGGTTGCCATTTCCTTCTCCAATGCATGAAAGTGAAAAGTGAAAGGGAAGTCGCTCAGTCGTGTCCGACTCTCAGCGACCCCATGGACTGGAGCCTACCAGGCTCCTCCGTCCATGGGATTTTCCAGGCACAAGTACTGGGGTGGGGTGCCATTGCCTTCCCCGAACTTTAGAGTTAGTTAAATTATTATTCTCCTTTTTTTTTTTAACAAGAGAGCTGAAGTTTGGGACTGTTACCAAGTCATCCAAGTACTAGGAGGCAGAGTCAGAGCCAGAACCCAGATTTCATGTCTCAATTTTTTTTTTTTTTTGCATTTATGTTTTCTGCATTTATGGCAGCAAATCTGTATCCCAAATAAATTATGTTTATTCTTGTGTAATAGTAAGAAAGCGATTGTCCAGTTTAGCAATGTAAAAAGATATTTTTTTAAGAAAATACAAATTTGCTAGACACAGTTGACATTGTGATCTTTTCATTTTACTTGAGAGTTAAGCCATTGAAGAAAAAATTTGGCTAGGAGACTGTGACAGGGAAAGTTAATGTGTAGGGGATTTACCACAGATAATGGCATTTTGAAATTGAGGACAATGATATTTGATAACCTACTTAGGACAAGATGTAGGTTGGGTAATGGCAGAGCTCTAAAATTGAATTCCAATAGAGTATTGACATTTTCTAAATTAATTGCCACTGTTTGTTAGTTAAGAAATGGTTTGTTTATACTTCTTTGGCCTTAGAAGTTTTTTTTTTCACCCTGGAGACATGGTCTGAATGAAGAAGTCATAGGTATCAGGTATTTTGTAGGGCCTAGCTTTCTCAGTTTGAAAACAAAACAGTGTTTGTTTAAAAAAAATTGCTTTTTAGTAATTTATTATTTTTTTAAGGAGCATATATGATCTATAATCATTTAAAATATTCTTAAGAACTTTCAAATGGAGGATTCTGTTTTCAGACTCCCTGCCCTGTGAGTGAAGGAGGTCCATATAGAGAGATTACTGCACTCATTTTAGGAGAGTAACTCTCAACAGGGACTGTTTTGCTCCCCTGAGGACAATGAGAATGTCTGGTGACACTATTGATTGTCACAACTATGAAGAGGTGCTTCTGGCATCTAGTGGGTAGCAGGTCAGCTGGACATCTTGAAATGCTCAGGATAATCCCTCACAACAGTATTCTAGCTCCAAATGGCAACAGTGCTAAAGTAAACCTTGTCAAATGTAGAACAAAAAATATGGACCTCTAAGTACTATACTTGGTTCTAACATTAGTTAATTGAATTAAATATTCTGTATTTCTGAGTGGTCACTGTGACTTTGAAATATAATTAGTGTAATTTCTAAGCAAATGAGTAGGGGAGGATAGAACTGCAAAGACTGAAAGATGTCTTAAGGGTCTCCCATTTTGCAGATGGGAGAGCCACTTCATATCCTTTTTGCAAGTTAAGTGCAGGTTTTGTTAATACATAACCACTATAAGGAAACTAGTTTGCAGAATAGGGTATTCCCAGTTACACAGGATTTTGATTTTTTTTGGTTCCATCTAAACTGTATTTTTAACCTTTAAATTAAACTGCCATTCACTAAGGGTATTTTTAGAATTCAGCACTTACTAGTATGCTGCTGCTGCTGCTGCTGCTGCTAAGTCGCTTCAGTCGTGTCCGACTCTGAGCGACCCCATTGACGGCAGCCCACCAGGCTCCCCCGTCCCTGGGATTCTCCAGGCAAGAACACTGGAGTGGGTTGCCATTTCCTTCTCCAATGCATGAAAGTGAAAAGTGAAAGTGAAATCACTCAGTCGTGTCCGACTCTGTGCGACCCCATGGACTGCAGCCCACCAGGCTCCTCCATCCATCGGATTTTCCAGGCAGGAGTGGGGTGCCATTGCCTTCTGAGGCTTACTAGTATATGAGAACATAATTTAAGCATCTAATGTAAACCTTTGTCCTGGCATGTATTCCCACTGAAGGACAATTCCAGCTGACTTTATAGAACTTGGAGGATTTAGATTTAAATCTACTGTGTTTATTGATAATGCTGTATATCTGATTTTTAGGAACTGGAAGTTAGAATTATTACAGACTGGAAATAAAACCTTGTCCAGTTGCTCAAGTTTCATATTATCATCTTGCTCTGCCCCATCCTCCCCCTCTTTTCCCCCCAACGAATGGCCTTAAGATGACACTAAGCACACAATTTAGTATCTAACCAGTGGCTAGCATAATGCTTAGCATATGATGGATATTGACTAAATGTTACTTTTCTTGTATGGCGTGGTAATAGTTCAGTCGTCTTGGCTTAAAAAAAGGTAAGTGCTTACCTAGCTAATATATTGATTATGTTGGCTCATTCTTTCTAGTAACTTTATTGAGGTGTAATTGATAAATGATATGTCACACAAATTTAAAGCATATAATTGAATGCTTTTTAAAAAGTTGAAGTATGGCGATACACAATATTGTATAAGTTACAGGTGTACAATGTAGTGATTCACAGTTTTTAAAGATTATACTCCTTTTATAGTTATAAAATTGGCCACATTCCCCATGTTACGCAGTATGTCCTTTTAGCTTATTTTATGCATAGTAGTTTGTACCTAATCTTCTACCCCCGTCTTGCCCCTCTCCCCTTGCCTCTGTCCACTGGTAACTACTACTTTGTTCTCTGTGAGTCTGCTGCTTTTTTTGTTACATTTGCTGGTTTGTTTTATTTTTTTGATTCCACATACAAGTGATATCTCATATTTGTCCTTCTGTGACTTATTTCACCTAGTGTAATACCCTCCAAGTCCATCCATGTTGCTCCAAATGGCAAAATTTCATTCTTTTTTATGGCTAAGTAGTATTCTGTTGTATATATACACCACATCTTCTTTATTCCTTCATCCATTGATGGACACTTAGATTGCTTCCATATCTTGGCAATTGTAAACAATGCTGCTGTGAACACTGGGCATAATTGAATACTTCTTGACATACATACACTTTGTGAAGCCATCATGACATGATTAGGAATAGAGTCAGATAATCAAGAAAACAAATGACATCTGTAATCCCCCAGAGTTTCCTTTTGCCCCTTTGTAATCCCTTCCTCTCACCCTTACTTGCCTGCCATCCTACCCCTGGGCAACCATTGATCTGTTCTCCTCTACATTAGTTTGTGTCTTTTATATACATACGTGTGTGTGTGTGTGTGTGTGTGTGTGTGTGTATGCATGCGTGTTTGCACACACTCAGTTCTGTCTGATTCTTTGTGACCCCTTGGACCGTAGCCAGCCAGGCTTCTGTGTCCATGGGACTTCCCAGGCAAGAATATGGAGTGGGTTGCCATTTCCTACTCCAGGGGATCGTCCCAACCCAGGGATCAAATCCAGGTCTCTGACATGTCCTGCGTTGGCACTATGCCACCTGGGAGGCCCATGCATAACATATACATGGAATTAACTGTGCTTACTCTTTTGGATTGGTTTCTTTTACTCAGCACACTTTGAAATTCCTCTGTATTTGTTGTGTGATGATGTATCTATAATACATTGCTCTTACTGCTTTTATTGTATGGATATGCTATAATTTGATTGTCTGGGTCACATGTTGATGAACATGTGGGTTTTCAGTTTTTGACTATTACATGTAAAATTGCTGTGAGGTACACCTACTGTGTAGACATATGCTTTCTTTTCTCTTGGAGTCAATACTTAGGAATGGAATGGATGAATCCTATGGCAGTTGTATTTTTTTAAAAACAAATGTACTGTTTCTTTTTTTTTTTTTAACCAGTTTACAGTCTCACAAACAGTATATGAGAGTTGTAGTTCCTGTAGAAAGGCACCAACACCACCTGATATGGTATTTCTTTTTCTTGTCAGTTCAGTCGCTCAGTTGTGTCCAACTCTTTGCAGCCCCATGAACCACAACATGCCAGGCCTCCCTGTCCATCACCAACTCCATGAGTTTACCCAAACCCATGTCCACTGTGTCAGTGATTCCATCCAACCATCTCATCCTCTGTCGTCCTCTTCTTCTCCTGCCCTCAATCTTTCCCAGCATAAGGGTCTTTTCAAATGAGTCACCTCTTTGCATCAGGTGGCCAAAGTATTGGGGTTTTGGCTTTAACATCAGTCCTTCCAAAGAACACCCAGCACTGATCTCCTTTAAAATGGACTGGTTGGATCTCCTTGCAGTCCAAGGGACTCTCAAGAGTCTTCTCCAAACCACAGTTCAAAAGCATCAGTTCTTCGGCCCTCAGTTTTCTTCACAGTCCAACTCTCACATCCACACATGACCACTGGAAAAACCATAGCCTTGACTAGACGGATCTTTGTTGGCAAAGTAATGTCTCTGCTTTTTAATATGCTGTCTAGATTGGTCATAACTTTCCTTCCAAGGAGTAAGCGTCTTTTAATTTCATGGCTGCAGTCACCATCTGCAGTCATTTTGGAGCCCCCCAAATAAAGTCAGCCACTATTTCCACTGTTTCCCCATCTATTTGCCATGAAGTGATGGGACCAGATGCCATGATCTTAGTTTTCTGAATTGTTGAGCTTGAAACCAACTTTTTCACTCTCCTCTTTCACTTTCATCAAGAGGCTCTTTAGTTCTTCACTTTCTGCCATAAGGGTGGTGTCATTTGCATATCTGAGGTTATTGCTATTTCTCCTGGCAATCTTGATTCCAGCTTGTGCTTCCTCCAGCCCCGCATTTCTCATGATTTACTCTACATATAAGTTAAATAAGCAGGGTAACAATGTATAGCCTTAACGTACTCCTTTTGCTATTTGGAACCAGTCTGTTGTTCCATGTCCAGTTCTAACTTGCTTCATGACCTACATACAGGTTTCTCAAGGCAGGTCAGGTGGTCTGGTATTCCCATGTCTTTCAGAATTCGCCGCAGTTTATTGTGATCCACACAGTCAAAGGCTTTGGCAAATTACTGTTTCCCTGATAACTGATAACATTGAATTTTTCATGTGCTTATTTGCCATTGTATATGACTTCTTTGATGAAATCAAGTTCAAATCTTTCACCTATTTTTAAGTTGAACTGTTTGCTTTCTTACCCAGTTTTGAAGATTCTGAATATATTCTGTATGTGTGCTGAGTCACTTCAGTCACATCTGACTCTTTGCAATCCTATGGACTGTAGCCCGCAGGCTCCTTTGTCCGTGGGATTCTCCAGGCAAAAATACTGGAATGGGTTCCTGTGTTCTCCTCCAGGGGATCTTCCCCACCCAGGAGTAGAACCTGTGTTTCTTATGTCTCCTGAATTGGCAGGCAGGGCTGGGAGGGATTGAGGGCAAGAGGAGAAGGGGACGACAGAGGATGAGATGGCTGGATGGTATCACTGACTCGATGGATGTCAGTCTCAGTAACCTCCGGGAGTTGGTGATGGACAGGGAGGCTGCCATTCATGGGGTCACAAAGAGTCGGACAGGACTGAGCGACTGATCTCTCTTTCTCTCTCTTTCTTCTTTACCACCACTAACGCCACCTGGGAAACCCTGTATTCTGTATATATGTACTTTATCAAATACATGATTTGCAGAGTGTTTTTTTTTTTAAATATTATCTTTTAATTTGCTTAACATTTTATTTGAAGGAATAGGAATTCTTAATTTTGATTAAGTTCATATATCAACTTTTTCTTACATGGTTTGTATCTGAAACCTTTCCCTAAGTCCAAGATCATAAAAATTTTCTCCTATGCTTTCTTCTAGAGTTTTATCATTTTAGGATCTATGTCTGTGATCCATCTTGAGTTAGCTGCGAATATAGTTTGAGATATGGAGGATTTTTTTTTTTTTTACATATGAATCTCCAAGTGTTCTAGCACCATTTGTTGAAAAAGACTTCCCTTTCTCTGCTGAATTGCCTTTGTACTTTTTCCAAAATTCAGTTGTCTCTATATGTATAGAACTATTTTGGGACTGTTTTGTTCTGGTGATCTGTTTGTCTGTGTTGCTGCCTATACCACAGTGCTTTTTATTGTTGTTGTTGTTGTTATTATAACTTGATAGTAAATCTTGAAATTAGATGGTATAGACCCTCCAACTTTTTTCTTCCTTTCCAAAGGTTTTTGTTTGTTTGTTTGTTTGTTTTTGCTGTGAAAGAAGGGAGCTATGCCTTGTCTTTTAACTTTCCATAAGATTAGCTTGTCAATTCCTAAAATAAATAAATAAATGAATAAATAAATTTTGCTGGGAATGAGATTGTGATGAATCTGTAGGTCAGTTTGGGAAAAATTGGCAATAGTTTCTCTGACTTACGAAGAAGGTATGTTTCTTTGTTTTATATGCTGCTGCTGCTGCTAAGTTGCTTCAGTCGTGTCTGACTCTGTGCGACCCCATAGACAGCAGTCCACCAGGCTCCCCCGTCCCTGGGATTCTCCAGGCAAGAACACTGGAGTGGGTTGCCATTTCCTTCTCCAATGCATGAAAGTGAAAAGTGAAAATGAAATCGCTCAGTTGTGTCCAACTCCCAGCGACCCCATGGACTACAGCCTTCCAGGCTCCTCCATCCGTGGGATTTTCCAGGCAAGAGTACTGGAGTGGGGTGCCATTGCCTTTTCTGTTGTTTTATATAGACCTCCTTTAATTTCTCTAGCAATGTTTTGTATTTTTTAATCTACAGGTCTTAAATGCATCTTTTGTCAGTTATCCCTAAATATTTTGTACTTTTTATATCCTTGTAAATTGTATCTTCATGACTACTTCTGATTGTTAGTAAAATACAGTTGATTTTTATGTATTGAGCTTATATCCTGAAACTGTGCTAAATTCACTTGTTCTATTAGTATTATATAGATTTCATTGAACCTTTTACATACATGAACTCATTAATAGAGTCTTTAAGTCTTCTTTTTAATCTGGATGCCTTTGTATCTTTTTCTTGTTTTATTGCACTTACTGGAATTTCTAGTACAGTGTAGAATAGAAGTGGTGAGAGTGGATATTCTTGTCTTTTTATTGATCTTAGGGGTAAGGTGATCTGTTTTTAAACTAACCATATAATATCATGTTCATTGTAGGCTTTTGAATAAATGTTCTTTGTCATGTTGAGAAAGTCTTACTCTTTTAGTTTGCTGAGAGTTTTCACCAAGAATGGATACTAGGTATGTCAAATTATTGTTTCTGTTGAGGTTAACAGATTTTTTTGTTTGTTTGTTTTGTTTTTTAAAGATTTTGTTGTTGTTAACTTTTTTTAAAGTCTCTATTGAATTTGTTACAGTATTGATTCTGTTGTTTATTTATTTATTTTCTTTGGCCTTGAGGCATGTGAGGTCTTAACTCCTGGACTAGGAATTGAGCTCACACTCCCTGCACTGGGAGGCAAAGTCTTAACTAACCTGTGGACCACCAAGGAAGCCCCTCATTTTGTTAATATGATAAATTCCAGTATGGATATTCAAATGTTGGCTCAACTCTGCAGTCCTCTGTAAACCTAATTGTGACATCTTGTCATTTTCATATAATGTTGGATTTTATATGCTAGAATGTTTGTAATTTTGTAGTTATGTTTATGGGGGATATTACTTTTCTTGTAGTATTTTGCTTTTTTTTTTAACATAATGTTAGCCTTATAGTTTTAATTGAGAAACATTCCTTTCTTTTTAGTTTTCTGGAAATTGTTCATAGAAAATTTGTATCATTTTTTTTTTTTTTTCTCGTGAACATTTGGTAGACTTCACCAACGAAGCCATCTAGATACGGAGTTTTCTTGGAGAGAAGGTTTTTAACTACTTTAATAGGTAGAGGGCTGTTGGGGTTATATGTTTCTTGAAACAGAAGTTTGTGTCTTTCAAGAAATTTTCTTATTTAATATTAAGTTGTCAGATTTATAGGTATAAAGTTGTTCATAATCCTTCCTATTGTTCTTTGATACCTATAGAATCTGTGATGATCTCATCCCTCATTCCTGATATTGATAATTTATCTTTTTTTCCTAATCAGTCTGGCTGGATGCTTATCACTTTTACTGATCTTCTAAATTATGGTATTTTGTATTTTCATCTAGGTCCAAAATGCATTCTAATTTCTCTTTTGGTTTCTTCTTTGATCTATGGGCTATTAACCTGTGTGTTCTTTATCTTCAAATATGGGTGGAATATCCTGATACCTTTCTGTTATTGATTTCTGCGATAATTTCATTATTGTCAGAAAACATGTGTTTTGTGACTTGAATTCCTCAAAATTTATTGAAATATGATAGCCGGGAATATGTTTTAACTTGATGAATGTTTCATAGTCACTTGAAAAACAGTATATATTTTGCTGTTGTTGGATTGAGTGTTTGAAAAGTGTCAGGACAAGTTTGATAGTATTGTTCGAGTCTCCTATATCCTTGCTGAATTTCTTTCTCCTTGTTTTATGAATTATTGAACATGGGGATGTGAAATTTCTGACTGTAATTGGGGGTTTGTCTATTTCTTTTTGAGTTCTATCAGCTTTTGCTTAATGTATTTTGAAGCTCTGTTACTAGGTTTCTAAACATTTGGGATTATTATCTCCTCTTTATAAATTGACTTCTTTTGCCTTATGAAATGATCTTTATCTGTGGTAATAACCTTTGCTCTGGAATCTACTTTAATAGTGATATAGACTTTTGCTTTCATTGACTAGCATTTCTAGGATATATATTTTTCTGGTTTTAATCTGTTTTGTTACATTTATATAAAGAAGTTTTTTTGGAGCCAGCATATATGTTTGAATCTTAATTTTTAAGATAATGTAATCTTGGCCTTTTAATTAAGATATTTGGGTGACTTTTTTTTCCTTTGTCACTGTGCTGTACCTTCAGAACTTACTTATAACTAAAAATTGACACCTTTTCACCCATTTTCCCCTCATACTCACTGCCTCAACCACCATTCCGATCTGTTTGTTTGAGTTTCGTTTCTTAGATTTCACGTGTAAATGAGATCATACAGTATTTCTTTCTCTGTCTTTTCACTTAGCATAATGCCCTCAAAGTCTGCCTATGCTGTAGCAAATGACAGTGTTCGGTAGAATTCACCATTGAAGCCAGCTGGTTCTGGATATTTCTTTGTTGGGATACTTTTGATTAGTGATTTAGTCTTCTTACTCTTGTTCTGTTCAGATTCAGACCGATAACTTATCATTTAGAACTGGATGATGTACAGTTAAAGTCATTATTGATTTGTTTGAGTTTGATTTAAATTTGTTATCTTTGTTATATTTGTCTTTTATCTTGCTTTTTTCTATTTGGCTTATCTTTTCATGAAAAGTGAAAGTAAAGTTGCTACGTCATGCCCGACTCTTTGTGACCCCCATGGTCAGTAGCCTGCACCAAGCTCCTCTGTCTATGGGATTTTCTAGGCAAGAGTACTGAAGTAGGTTGCCATTTCCTTCTCCAGGGAATCTTCCTGACCCAGTGATCAAACCCAGGTCTCCCACATTGTAGACAGACGCTTTACCGTCTGAGCCACCAGGAAGCTACCATCTATCTTTTCATAGTTCTCTTTTTTTGCCCTTTTTTTGTATTAGTTGAATAAATGTATGCTTTTTTTACATTTTTCTTTTATGGTCTTAATTAGCTATCAGATCAGATGAGTCACTCAGTGGTGTCCGACTCTCTGCGACCCCATGAATCTCAGCACGCCAGGCCTCCTTGTCCATCACCAACTCCTGCAGTTCTCTCGGACTCACGTCGTCGAGTCAGTGATGCTATCCAGCCATCTCATCCTCTGTCATCTCCTTCTCCTCTTGCCCCCAGTCCCTCCCAGCATCAGAGTCTTTTTCCAGTGAGTCAACTCTTCGCATGAGGTGGCCAAAGTACTGGAGTTTCAGCTTTAGCATCATTCCTTCCAAAGAAATCCCACGGCTGATCTCCTTCAGAATGGACTGGTTGGATCTCCTTGCAGTCCAAGGGACTCTCAAGAGTCTTCTCCAACACCACAGTTCAAAAGCATCAATTCTCCGGTGCTCAGCTTTCTTCAGAGTCCAGCTCTCACATCCATACATGACCACAGGAAAGACCATAGCCTTGACTAGGCGAACCTTTGTTGGCAAAGTGATGTCTCTGCTTTTGAATATGCTATCTAGGTTGGTCATAACTTTCCTTCCAAGGAGTAAGCGTCTTTTAATTTCATGGCTGCAGTCACCATCTGCAGTGATTTTGGAGCCCAGAAAAATAAAGTCTGACACTGTTTCCACTGTTTCCCCATCTATTTCCCATGAAGTGATGGGACCGGATGCCATAATCTTCGTTTTCTGAATGTTGAGCTTTAAGCCAACTTTTTCACTCTCCACTTTCACTTTCATCAAGAGGCTTTTGAGTTCCTCTTCACTTTCTGCCATAAGGGTGGTGTCATCTGCATATCTGAGGTTATTGATATTTCTCCTGGCAATCTTGATTCCAACTTGTGTTTCTTCCAGTCCAGCGTTTCTCATGATGTACTCTGCATATAAGTTAAATAAACAGGGTGACAATATACAGCCTTGATGTATTCCTTTTCCTATTTGGAACCAGTCTGTTGTTCCATGTCCAGTTCTACCTGTTGCTTCCTGATCTGCATACAGATTTCTCAAGAGGCAGATCAGGTGGTCTGGTATTCCCATCTCTTTTAGAATTTTCCACAGTTTATTGTGATCCACACAGTCAAAGGCTTTGGCATAGTCAATAAAGCAGAAATAGATGTTTTTCTGGAACTCTCTTGCTTTTTCTGTGATCCAGCAGATGTTGGCAATTTGATCTCTGGTTCCTCTGCCTTTTCTAAAACTAGCTTGAACATCAGGAAGTTCACGGTTAACGTATTGCTGAAGCCTGGCTTGGAGAATTTTGAGCATTACTTTCCTAGTGTGTGAGATGAGTGCAATGTCTATAATTTTTTTCTCTATTCGTATAAGTGACATCACTATCTTTCACTGAGACATAAAACTTTGACAGTGTGGTCAGATCAGATCAGATCAGGCGCTCAGTCGTGTCCAACTCTTTGCGGCCCCATGAACTGCAGCACGCCAGGCCTCCCTATCCATCACCAGCTCCCGGAGGTCACCCAGACTCAAATCCATCGAGTCAGTGATGCCATCCAGCCATCTCATCCTCTGTCGTCCCCTTCTCCTCCTGCCCCCAATCCCTCCCAGCATCAGAGTCTTCTCCAATGAGTCAACTCTTCGCATGAGGTGGCCAAAATACTGGAGTTTCAGCTTTAGCATCATTCCTTCCAAAGAAATCCCAGGGCTGATCTCCTTCAGAATGGACCAGTTGGATCTCCTTGCAGTCCAAGGGACTCTCAAGAGTCTTCTCCAACACCACAGTTCAAAAGCATCAATTCTTCGGCACTCAGCCTTCTTCACAGTCCAGCTCTCACATCCATACATGACCACAGGAAAGACCATAGCCTTGACTAGGCGAACCTTTGTTGGCAAAGTGATGTCTCTGCTTTTGAATATGCTATCTAGGTTGGTCATAACTTTCCTTCCAAGGAGTAAGCGTCTTTTAATTTCATGGCTGCAGTCACCATCTGCAGTGATTTTGGAGCCCAGAAAAATAAAGTCTGACACTGTTTCCACTGTTTCTCCATCTATTTCTCATGTAGTGATGGGACCAGATGCCATGATCTTCGTTTTCTGAATGTTGAGCTTTAAGCCAACCTTTTCACTCTCCACTTTCACTGTCATCAAGAGGCTTTTGAGTTCCTCTTCACTTTCTGCCATAAGGGTGGTGTCATCTGCATATCTGAGGTTATTGATATTTCTCCTGGCAATCTTGATTCCAGCTTGTGTTTCTTCCAGTCCAGCATTTCTTATGATGTACTCTGCATATAAATTAAATAAACATGGTGACAATATACAGCCTTGACGAACTGCTTTTCCTATTTGGAACCAGTCTGTTGTTCCATGACCAGTTCTAACTGTTGCTTCCTGACCTGCATACAGATTTCTCAAGAGGCAGATCAGGTGGTCTGGTATTCCCATCTCTCTCAGAATTTTCCACAGTTTAGTGTGATCTACACAGTCAAAGGCTTTGGCATAGCAATAAAGCAGAAATAGATGTTTTTCTGGAACTCTCTTGCTTTTTCGATGATTCAGCAGATGTTGGCAATTTGATCTCTGGTTCCTCTGCCTTTTCTAAATCCAGCTTGAACATCACGAAGTTCACATATTGCTGAAGCCTGGCTTGGAGAATTTTGAGCATTACTTTACTAGCGTGTGCGATGACAATGTGGTAGAAAAAGAAAATTTTATCTTAGTTTCTTCTTCAACTTCTTGTTACCCCTCTCTGGTATTTTACATTTCATTAATATTGAATGAGAAATCACTTTTCTGCGATGCCTATGCTTTTGCTAATGGTATTTACCATACCATAATCAATAGCGCATTTCTTTTAACCTTTTTACTAAGAAAGAATAAGAGGGAGGAAGGAAGGAGAAAGGAAGAAAGAAAGAAGCATCAGCAACAAAATGATAATCCCACCTATTGGATTTTGAAACTACAGTCTGGAGGGACAGTTACTATAGAAAGGAAGTAGACTTTGTATGAACTCTTAAGTTGAAAACCTAATATGGTTTGGATGTGTGCATTAATCCATTTTTAGAAAATATCACTATTACTTAGAAACCAATTTTGAATTACATATGCCGTATGTGAAAGTAGTACTCCGTAAATATGAGTGGTAATAAGACTTCTGGATGCCCACTGGTGCAATGAAAAAGTAGACTAGATGCTATCAAGAAGGCACCTAAACAGTATAAGTTGGCAACTGTATTCAAAGAAAAGCAGGGGATAAAAATTATGCTTACACCTGAAAGCCTTAAGCCTTAAAACCTCTTCCTTAAAATGGCAGGAAACCTGTAGAGCTTTGCTGAAGCCTTCTCTGTCATCCGGTAGGTATAGGAACTTTTCCTATTTACTTCTAGTAATTTGAAATATTATTTTACTACCATGTAATTACTTATTTGCAGCTCCAAAATCACTGCAGATGGTGACTGCAGCCATGAAATTAAAAGACGCTTGCTCCTTGGAAGGAAAGTTATGACCAACCTAGATAGCATATTCAAAAGCAGAGACATCACTTTACCAACAGAGGTTCGCCTAGTCAAGGCTATGGTCTTTCCTGTGGTCATGTATGGATGTGAGAGCTGGACTGTGAAGAAGGCTGAGCGCCGAAGAATTGATGCTTTTGAACTGTGGTGTTGGAGAAGACTCTTGAGAGTCCCTTGGACTGCAAGAAGATCCAACCAGTCCATTCTGAAGGAGATCAATCCTGGAATTTCTTTAGAAGGAATGATGCTAAAGCTGAAACTCCAGTATTTTGGCCACCTCATGCGAAGAGTTGACTCACTGGAGAAGACTCTGATGCTGGGAGGGATTGAGGGCAGGAGGAGAAGGGGACAACAGAGGATGAGATGGCTGGATGGCATCACTGACTCGATGGATGCGAGTCTGAGTGACCTCCGGGAGCTGGTGATGGACAGGGAGGCCTGGCGTGCTGCGGTTCATGGGGTCGCAAAGAGTCGGACACGACTGAGCAACTGATCTGATCTGATCTGATGCCTGTATCTTACAACTTTCCTGAGAGTAGAAGTGTGTCTCTTAATCTTTGTATCCCTAACCTCAGCATAGTGCCCAGCATGAATTAGGTGCTCAGTAAATATTACATAATTCATGAATGAATATATTAGGTATGAGGAGAGCAAAGCTGCTCTTCTTTGAACAACTTCCTTTCAATGAAGAATGATAGAAAAAACCTTTAAAGTCAGTATCAGAAAGAACCCCCCTTGGGTTATCTTAATTTCCTGTGCAAAAAATTGGCTCAAAATCTAAAATTTGTCCTGTGTGAAACAGAAAAATAAAAGCAAAAAAATAGGATGTTAAATGAAGAATGCTTATGGCATTATGGCAGAGGTTATCATATAATCTTCACCATTATTGAAAGAACTCATGAGTCTTTCATAAGTTTTTGAAAATCAGATGTTATGTATCAGTGAGCACAACATGTCATGTTTGAAATATATACCCCCCAACATATGTAATAGAATAAACTGACTTGTAGATAGACACGGAGGAGAGGATGAAACAGAATACTGAGTTTGTGGCTCTTAATTTGTCACAGCAGCCACAGCATACTGATATAAATCTTTTAGTGTTTTGTTGTTTTGCTTCTCCATGTGAATTAGAAAATCAATTATATTTTGTAAATATTGTTAGGATTTTAAAAATTGGATGGCCTTGAATCCATACATTTAATTTAAAGGAGATTGACGTCTGTGGTATATCTACAGGTGAACCTAAGACAGAATAGAGGTTTAGGGCACCAACCCTCTGCACAGTTGAAGATCAACATGTGACTTATAGTTGGTCTTCCACATTCCTGGTTCTACGTCTGCAGATTCAACTGTGGATTGTGTAGTGCTGTAGTATTTACTTTTGAAAAAAATTCATGTGTAAATGGACTTGCACTGTTCAAACCTGTCTTTTTCAAGGGTCAGCTGTATTTTTCCTATCTCAGGGAGTCTCCATTTATTCAATTAGGCTTTGCTTAAAGTTCATAAAAGAAAATTTTATATTTTTCTCTGAGAAAGATTGGCACATCTTTTATGGTCAGGAATAGGTGCATTTAAAAAGAATGTTAAAAGGGATGGCTTCTCTTTGCTGCAGAAGGAACTCAGGTGACCATTAAATGGTGGTTTAGATCAAGATTAGGAAGAAAGAATGTTCATTTGGATAAAAAGCATATATAGATCACTACTTTATATCTTTTAGCAGAGTATGTTCTACATTAGATTCTTCAGTATAAAAAGGAAGACAAATTAAATACATACATTTGCAATATTGGGATAGAGAAGACAGCTCTTAAAACTTAAAGTTAGAAATTGCCGTAGAAATGTAGGATAAATTTGCCTTTATAAAACACTTAAAATTTTTAATGGTAAAATCTGTCATTAACAGAATTAAAAGACAAACAGCTAAGAAACATTTGCAACATGTTTAAAGGAGTTAATTTCCTTAATTTATGAAGTGTTAAAAAAGTATGAAATTGGGAGAAAATTGCAAAGGGCATTGTCAAGACGTAATGGAAAGAGATTTTCTCATACATTGCTGGCCAAGTGTAAATTAGAGGGCTTCATTAAATGTGAGAATTTTAAATGTACACGTGTATATGCTTTGAAACCAATACTTCCGTTTCTTAGTATTTTTGCGCCTGAGGAACTAAGTGGATGAGTGTGTCTAAACACTGCAGTCTTGTTTAGAATAATAAAAAAATTGAACTAGTCTAAATATTATTTTGGGATTGATTTTAGAATTTAGGTATGTTTCTTTAGATGAACATTGCATTCTCAGAAATTGTTAGCATTCTAAAATTATTTAACAAATAGTTAGACCTTTGAACACAAATTACATTTTAGATGTGGGTCTATCTTTTCTCTATCTTTTGGAAATTTTTAAGGAATGGAATTGTTTATAGAAATAGCTATCCTGTATAAAAATAAGAGTTAATATTTTTGAACACTTACATGTGACAGGTGCTGGACCAAACATTTCATGTGTGTTACCTGACTTAATTCCTTCAACAGACCAGTGTGGCAGATAGTAATTGATCTCCAAGGAAATATGAGTATTAAATAACTAGTAATGGGTATATAGTATATATAATCAGAATATCTGGGTTCTGATCTCAGCTATATTATTTGCTTAACAATTTATAGATGCTTTGGCTGTATATAAAATTAACATAATTTCAGGTATTATATGAAAAAAATGCATTTGAAGCACAGAGTTTATGGAAAAATTTAAAACATTTGAATTTTAATTGGAACCTTAAAGGTACTAAAGTTGAATCAGATATTAATGATTTAAAGTCAGCCGAGTTTTGTTTTTAAAAAGTGAGTACAGACCTCTGAATGTACTTGATGATGGTCTTGATTCTGTATTTTCAGTTTCTAACCTATTAAAAATGGGTAAATTAGAGAGGAACTTACTTAAAAATTATATTTTGGTAAAACAAAGAATTGAATAAATGAAAGGAAGTGAAATTCATTGTTCATGTTTTATTTTGAATAACCCAAATCTTTAAGTTGCTTCACTTAGCAACATTATTCTTTGCTTTACCACCCCAAACTGAAGTGCCATAGATAGTAAAAGGTGTGTTTGTGTTACCAAAAACTTGTCAGTGTTTGAATTTTTTAAAATCAGTAGCTTCAGAGTACCTAGTCATCTTTTCTTTTCTGTCAGTTGTCCTTAGGACTTTTTGGAGGCAAGTTGGTTACCATAAGCTGCTGCTTATAATCATGCCATTTCTTGTAAATTGTCTTTAAGAAAAATAATTATTAATTTCTGCCTCCATTTCTTTAAAAATCTGAAAATATATAGTTCTGAGCAACCATTTGAATAGCTGATATAATATAGTGCTTTGCTAGATTTGGGGCAACTGCAAAAGAATAAGGGACTTGATGGTGTAATAAGAGAATCATGTCAAATATGAAACATGAGTATAAAAGGCAAAAGGGTCATATATATTATATAGTATTTATTTGGCTGCACTGGGTCTTATCTAGTTGCCTGACCAGGAATTGAACCTCGGTCCCTTGGATAGGGAGGATGGATCTTGTAGTCTCAGAGTGATCATATATAAACAGGATGCCTTGAAGAAATGAAGCTGGGTCATTTGAAGTGTACATTGAAAGATGATTGAAATTTTAGTAGATGTAAAAGAAGAACACAGCTATAAATGCAGGAATGTTGAGGGCAGTGGTCTTTCAGGCTTTTAAAAAATAAAGATATCAGGCCTCACCCTAGAAATTAAAATTTAATGGCAAGGTTCCTGAATTTATTGCAGGAACAGATTGCTCATTTCAAGTACCAGTATTAAGGATACTCAGCCTATATACCAAAACCTCTGCATCATTCTTCCCAGTCAATACTACTGCTATTCAAAATGTAGCCTACAGACTGGTGCTAGTTTTTCAGCTATTTATTTACAGGTCTGTAACATGTTAAGTGCAGAAGTTGAGGTGTTGAGAAGCTCATCTCAGTGTGATAATGCTGTGACATCCAATTGTGTGATTGAGGACTTGCCTTGTTGAATATAGAGCGTAGACCATTGAATAGAGTATAGGTGCTTTTCGCTGTATTTTCTAGCAATTTATTGTAAAGCATTAGTCTGTTTTGAATTGGAATTTAAAAACAAACAAACAAAATATCCCCAAAACAAAAAGCAACTGTCCCTATATATAATTTGAGAAGCATGGTCTACACAGTGTTTAAAATTAACTTTTCACATTCTCACTCATTCTGTTTTTATCCTGTTTTATCTTGTTGTTTTCACCCTCTGTTTTAAAGTATGCCTTCTTTTCCTAGTGTAATAGTATTTACTTTCCCTAATAGTACTTTAAAATGTGTGTATGTTTAATTATTTTCAGTATTCAAAAGATTGCCTTTGAATTTAGGGTTATGAATTGAGAAACTTTTCCATTTTGGAGGTATAGAACTAGATCGAGAACAGGTTTCAAGATTTAGTGAAAAGAGTTTTTCAGTCTGATTTATTTTTTTATATACATATACAAAATTATGTCCTTTGTGAATAGAGATGTAATGCTTCTCACTTTACAGTATATATGTGATTTTTATTTAATGTCTAATTTCTTTGGCAAAAACTTGCAGTACAGTGTTGAGTAAAAGTGATAAAAGCAGACATTGTTGTCTTGTTTATGTTTTTAGGGGTAGAATTTTAGGTCTTTTACCGGTCATTATGAAGTTAGGTATGGGATTTTCATAGATATCCTTTATCAAATTGAGGATGTTACTGTTATTATATATAATTTTTTTTTTTTTTTTTGCCTGTGTTGGGTCTTCATTGTGGTGCAGGCTTTTTTTCTCGTGGCAGTGAGCTCAGGGGCTACTCTTCATTGCAGTGCATGAGCTTCTCATTGCAGTGGCTTTTCATTGCCAAGCATGGACTGTAGGTCTTAGGCTTGGTCGTTGCAGTGCGTGGTCTCAGTAGTTGCGGTACCCAGGCTCAATAATTGTGGCACACAGGCTTAGTTGCTCCATGGCATGTGGGATCTTCCTAGACCAAGGATTGAACCTGTGTCACCTGCATTGGCAGACAGATTATTTACCACTGAACCACCAGGGAAGCCCCAAGGATATATGTATATTTTTTATTCCTAACTTTCTGAGTGTCTTTATCATTAAAGAATGTTGGCTATTGTCAAGTGCTTTTTCCGTGTCTGTTGAGACTGTCATGTGGGTTTTGATCCTTTTACTAATATGGTGTATTGCATTGATTGATTTTTGTTTGTTGAACTGCGTTCTGACATAAATCCCACTAGGTCATGATGTGTAATTCTTTTTATATGTTGTCATATTCAGTTTTCTAGTAGTCTGTTGAGGATTTTTGTGTCTTTACTCATAAGGATTATCAATCTGCAGGTTTTTTGTAATGTCTTTGACTTTGGAGTGAAGATAATACTGGCCTCATTGATTTAGTTTGAAAGTGTTCTTTCTATTCTTAGAATTCATCTAGGAAGCCATTTGGGCCTGGTCTTTTCTTTGAGGTTAGTTTTCTTTTTTATTAAGTCTGTCTTTTTATGGATCTGTTCAGATCTTCTGTTTCTTCTTGAGGCAGTTTTGGTAATTTCTTTTATGTCTTTCCTTTGAATTTGTCCATTATATGTCAGTTCAGTCACTTAGTAATGTCTAACTCTTTGCAACCCCATGGACTGAAGCACGCCAGGCTTCCCTGTCCATTGCCAACTCCTGGAGCTTGCTCAAACTCATGTCCATCGAGTTGGTGATGCCATCCAACTAGCTCATCTTCTGTCATCCCCTTCTCCGCCTGTCTTCAATCTGTACTAGCATCAGGGTCTTTTCCAATGAGTCAGTTCTTTGCATCAGGTGGCCAAAGTATTGAAATTTCACCTTTAGCATCAGTACTTCCAGTGAGTATTCAGGACTGATTTCCTTTAGGATGGATTGGTTTGGATCTCCGTGGAGTCCAAAAGACTCTCAAGAGTCTTCTTCAACACCACAATTCAAAAGCATCAATTCTTCTGTGCTTAGCTTTCTTTACATGTAGGTCACCTAATTTGCTAACATATAGTTGCTCCTAGTATTTCTTAATATGTTTTCTATTACTTTAAGTTTGGCAGTAACGTTTTCTTTTCTTTTCCAGTCCAGATTGGTAATTTGAATCACATCTCTCTTTATCTTGGATAGCCTAGCCAAAGATTTGTCAATTTTATCTTTTCAAAGAACTAATTTTGGTTCCTTGATTTCTTAGTATTTTCTGGTCTCTGATTTACTTATCTCCATTCTAATATTTATTATTTCCTTTCTTTCCCATGCTTTTGCTCTTTGTTTTCTAGTTTTGTAGAGTAGAACATTAGGTTATTGATGTTCAGATCTGTATTGAGGTGTTTATTAAAGCTCTGAATTTAACTCTTTGCATTGTTTTAGCTGGATGCCATGTGTTTGGTTTATTATTTTTTCACTTACAGGTCAAAGTATTTTTTCCAGCAGATTCAATTTACTGTCTAGAATCTTTTCATTTCATCTTGATGGATTCACTTGCTAACAACAGATTCAGTTTTGGTGTACTTGAGGATGCCTTAATTTTGCCTTAATTTTTTGAAGGACAGTTTTGCTGGATATAGAATTCTTGGTTGCCAAGTATATTCTTTACACTTTTTGACTGTCGTCTCAGTGACTTTTGGCCTCCCTGTTTTCTGATGACAAATTATATTTTTCTTTTTGAGGCTTTTTTGTTAACTGATGTGTTGTTTCTCTCTTCATATTCTCAAGATTCTTTTTGTTGTTGACTTTTGACAGTTTTTTTATAAGGTGCTTAGATATGGGACTGAGTGGGTTGCCATTTCCTTCTCTAGGGGATCCTCCCAAGCCAGGGCTTGAACCCACATCTCTTGCACTGGCAGGTGGATTCTTTACCACTGAGCTACAAGGGAAGCCCCAGTGAGTTTCTTAAAAATATGGAGAAGTGTGTTTCATCAAATTTGGGAAGTTTTCAGCCATTATTTGTTGAAATTCTTGTGTTTCTTTTCTCTCCTTTCAATTAGCCTGATATATATGTATTATTGCATTTGATGGTGACCCAGAAATGTTTGAGGTTCTGTTCATTTTTATTCATTATTTTTAAGTTCTGTTTGTCAGACAATAATTTCAACCAACCTATCTTTTGAGTTTGCTTATTTGTATTTTATTTTATTGAAAAAAATTGTTTTATTTTTGACTGTGCTGGTTCTTCATTGCTGCATGGGCTTTTCTCTAGTTGCAGCAAGTGGGAGCTACTCTAGTTGTGGTGTGTGGACTTCATCTTGTGGTGGCTTCTCTTGTTGTGGAGCACAGACTCGGGTGCACAGGCTTCAGAAGTTGTGGGAATGTGGGCTCTAGAGCACAGGCTCAATAGTTATGGGATTAGTTGCTCAATAGGCTTAGTTGCTCAACAACATGTGGGATCTTCCCAGATCAGGGATTGAACCCAAGTCATTGGCAGGCAGATTCTTTATCACTGAACCACCAGAGAAGCCCTGCTTATTTTTAATTTTGCCATTTCAAATGTGCTCTTAAGCTTTTAGTGAGCTTTTCATTTATTGTATTTTTAAACTTTTTAAAACATAAAGAAGTGAAAGTTGCTTTCGTGTCTGACTCTTTGGGACCTCATGGACTGTAGCCTGCTAGGCTTCTCTGTCCATGTAATTCTCCAGGCCAGAATATTGGAGTGGGTTGCTGTTCCCTTCTCCAAGGCATCTTCCCACCCTGGGGATCGAACCCAGGTCTCCTGCATTGCAGGCAGGTTCTTTACCAACTGAGTCATTAGGGAAGCCACCTTACTATTAACATTCTCTCACTTGGTGAGTGGAGAAGGCAATGGCACCCCACTCCAGTACTCCTGCCTGGAAAATCCCATGGATGGAGGAGCCTGGTAGGCTGCAGTTCGTGGGGTCGCTGAGGGTCGGACACGACTGAGCGACTTCACTTTCACTTTTCACTTTCATGCATTGGAGAAGGAAATGGCAACCCACTGCAGTGTTCTTGCCTGGAGAATCCCAGGGACAGGGGAGCCTTGTGGGCTGCCGTCTATGGGGTCGCACAGAGTTGGACACGGCTGAAGTGACTTAGCAGCAGCAGCAGCACTTAGTGAGATACCATTCTCACACTTGCCTTTAGTTCTTTAGACATGGTTTTCTTTATCTTTTGGAACATATTTAAAACGTGATAGTGTTTGATACTGTCACACTTGTCTAGTGTATCTAATGTTTGTGCCTTTTTGGGGACAGTTTCTATTGACTTCTCTTTTACATGGAGTGTACTTGTATCTTTGGGTCCTGTAATTTTTGTTGATAAGTTAACATTTTAAATAGCACAGCAACCCTGGAAACCAGTTTCTCTCTCTCTCCCATGATTTGTTGTTTCTTCTGTTTGTTACTGTTGCTGTGTGGTTCTTTAATGACTTTCCTGAACTGTATGCAGTCTGTTTTCCTCTACTTATGACCACTGGATTCTTCACTCATTCAGCCTACTGCTGCTGCTGCTAAGTCACTTCAGTCGTGTCCAACTCTGTGCGACCCCATAGATGGCAGCCAACCAGGCTCCCCTGCCCCTGGGATTCTCCAGGCAAGAACACTGGAGTGGGTTGCCATTTCCTCCTCCAATGCATGAAAGTGAAAAGTGAAAGTGAAGTCGCGTGCTGCAGTTCATGGGGTCGCAAAGAGTCGGACACGACTGAGCGACTGATCTGATCTGATCTGATCTGATCAGTATTCAGGAAACAGTTCACAGTACTTTTTTAGCCTTCACATCCTTCTTGTGCAGTCTTAAGATCAGCCAGAGGTGAAAGTTTAAATACTTTTCCAGTCTTTCCTTAATACGCTTGTAGCTCATGCACATGGCCATCTGTACTCCCTTTAATGTGTTGGTGTTCTTTAAAGTTCCCTATGGAAAGCACCCCCCCCCCACCCCCCGGCTTTTCCCTTTTATTTATTTATTTTGGTTTGTTGTTTGCCTCATCAGTGATTGCTGCCTCAGGCAGCTGTGGTGTTAAATAATTGCCAGTGATTGTTTTTCACAAATGACTCCAAGAGAAAAATGTTGCACTGGGTGAGTTCTAAATTAAGTTAAATAAAGACAAGCTTTGTGAGCTCAGTTTTTGAAGGAGCAGATAGGTAAGTCAAATAATGATGTTTCTCAGAGTAAAGCATTGAAAGAACTCTGATTCTGTTGACTCTTCCAGTGACTGATAGGCTGCTGCTTGTCACTGTGTTCGTGGGCTGTTGGTTTTAAGGCTACCTTGGAGATGAGGATGGAGGATGGGAACACAATAAATTTGAAATGCCACAAAGCTTACTGTTTTTATTGAGATTCATCCATTTTTCATGAATAAATGTCTTTGTTGCAAACCTTTGATTAATTTCTAGGTTTCCAAAACAGTTAGGTTTTAGTGTTTACTTTTGCTTAATTGTTTTTAATGGAGATTTTAAGAGTTCTTTATTCCGCTAACTTGCTGATATTATCTTATAACCTGCTTTTTAAGTTATAAATACTTAATGTTCTTAGTTTTATTAAAATATTCTTTTATGAATACTTTTAGTTACTGCCTATTCACTTGCATGTATGTACCATGATTCATTTAGTGTCTTACTGTGTAGTGGGTTGTGGACAAGATAGTAGAAGTTAGGGAAGAAAAACAGGACTTGTGTATCATGTGAGGGAACCTGGGCATTATCCTGTTTACAGTGGGAAGCTCTGTACATATTTAAGTAGATGAGTGATACAGGTAGTTGGACTTAGGTTTGGGTAAATTATTCTGGTAGCAGTATGTGGAGGATGGATAAAAAGTGAGCTTAGAATATTTTGAGAATAGGTAAGGAGGCTACTAATAAAATTCAGACGAGATCATGCAGTATCA
This sequence comes from Tragelaphus eurycerus, assembly GCA_935064755.1. Taxonomy (NCBI): domain Eukaryota; kingdom Metazoa; phylum Chordata; class Mammalia; order Artiodactyla; family Bovidae; genus Tragelaphus; species Tragelaphus eurycerus. The sequence goes on from CAKXYN010000038.1 coordinate 13,877,339, forward strand.
AATGACAGCAGGCATTGAGAGAAAGAAATGCATTGCAGAGCTGTTTAGGGTGAAAAATGAGTGCTTCGTTGAGTAGTGGGGGTGGGGTGGTGTGGAGTGGAGGGAGCTGAAAAGAGGGGGATGAATCTGAATTGAATGTCAGGTTTAAGATTTAGATAATATTACCAATGTAGTAAGGGAATGTTAATAATAAAGAACTTGAAGAAGATGAGGGGAAAGATGGTGGATTCATTTTGGGCCAAGTTGAGTTTGAAACACCTGTGGAAGATGTAAGTGGATAGGTAATGTAAGCCCGAATCTCAGGAAAGAGCGTGAAATAAATAGTACCTGTGGGTTGATGGTGGTCAGTTGCTTCAGTGGTGTCCCACTCTGTGACCCCATGGGCCATAACCCACCAGACTCCTCTGTCAATGGGATTTTCCCAGCAAGAATACTGGAGTGGGTTGGCATGCCCTCCTCAGGGCATCCTCCCGACCCAGGGATCAAACCCACATCTCCTGCATTGCAGGCTGATTTCTTTACCGCCACCAAAGCCCAGGGATTAGGGAAGTATTTTTATGTAGCTAGAGTTCATGTCGTATCAGATGGAGGAGGAGGACATGTTCCTGTTAGACACTACAATTTAGAGAGAGTTTACAGAAAGAAAAGTTCATAGTGAACATGGAAAAAGACATTTCGTTGCTAACATTATTGTAATAGTTTTTCTGTATCCTCTGCCTTCAACATTGACTTGTATCAGCCTAAACTTTAATGTCACAACTGTCTGTGTGTCTTGGGAGGTAGCGTAGAGTAAGGCATACTTTATTCTTAGTTCAGTTTGGTTCTGTTAATTGCTGTTTGATCTAGTGTCTTGGTCTCTTTGAAACTTGGTTTTGAGTTTATTTTTAACTTTTTAATAAAATGAAGAGGTAAAATAAAATTGATAGGTCCCTAGCTCCATGAGGATTAATGAAACTAAAGTATCTAGCTCAGTCTTTAGAGAATGGTGGGTGTCAGTAAATGATATTGCCTTCTTCTCCATCTTCATATTGTATGAGAATGCCTTTGCTCCTTTGCTGTGTTATGAGGAAACAGTTGGTACCAATTTATACTAATGTTTGAGTGGTACTTAACTCTTTACATTGTGTGTTAGAGTGGTTTGGTATCACAAATGAATTTAATTAGTTAAAATTTAGGTATTCTGATGAACTGAATAGGCTATAATCAGCCAGTGTCAGGAGATACTTTAAGATAGTATGCATGCAGCTACACTAAATCATCTGAATTCTTGGTAATTTGCAGTGCCTGCCTGTCCTAAACTTCAGAGTTCCTGTCTCATCCCTTGCTGGACTGTGTAGCTTTCAAATACTTCTTTAAAAATACTGTTCTTTCAGAATGAATTCAGTTAAAATTGGCCACAAGTTTATGTTTTGGCCTGCCACCTCGAGTGTGGCTAATACGGTGGTGTTGATTGAGGGCTCTGAAGGGCTGGTTTGGAATTGTTTACTAGCTTTGTGTGGAGAATTTCAAAAATATATTTGTGGAGAATGAGTAAGATCATGTTTGTGTAACTGTAAAAGTGCTATCTATGCAGATATAAACTATTAAGTAAGCATAAGTGATTACAACTTGTTTGCCTTTCCTTATCTTTATGTTGCCATACTTAGCTTGTATGTTTGATAAGACAATTGACTTTGTTCTTAAATAAGACACTATATCTTTGTTTATTAGGTTGTCTTTTTCACTGTATCTCATTTCCTCTGTGCCTATGTGGAATCGTTGACGGCAAGAGAAAAAATTTTATTTTACTTTATAGATTTTAATCTTAAAATTAAAGGGCTTATAAATATTTTCAGATCATCAGTTCAGTCGCTCAGTTGTGTCCAGCTCTTTGCAACCCCTTGGACTGCAGCACACCAGGCTTCCCTGTCCGTTACCAACTCCCGGCTGCTGCTGCTAAGTTGCTTCAGTCGTGTCCAACTCTGTACGATCCCATAGATGGCAGCCCACTAGGCTCTTCTGTCTCTGGGATTCTCCAGGCAAGAATACTGGAGTGGGGTGCCATTTCCTTCTCCAATCCTTAAAATGAAAAGTGAAAGTGAAGTCACTCAGTCGTGTCCGACTCTTAGCAACCCCATGGACTGCAGCCTACCAGGCTCCTCCATCCATGGGATTTTCCAGGCAAGAGTACTGGAGTGGGGTGCCATTGCCTTCTCCCATCCTTAAAATGAAAAGTGAAAGTGAAGTCGCTCAGTCGTGTCCGACTCTTAGCGACCCCATGGACTGGAGCCTGCCAGGCTTCTCCATCCATGGGGTTTTCCAGACAAGAGTACTGGAGTGGGGTGCCATTGCCTTCCCCGACCAACTCCTGGAGCTTACTCAAACTCATGTCCATGGAGTTGGTGATTGCCATCCAACCATCTCATCCTCTGTCATCCCCTTCTCCTTCCGCCTTCAATCTTTCCTAACATCAGGATCTTTTCCAGTTCTTCGCATCAGGTGGCCAAAGTATTGGAATTTTAGCTTTAGCATCAGTCCTTCCAATGAATATTCAGGACCGATTTCCTTTAGGATGGACTGGTTGGATCCCCTTGCAGTCCGAGGGATTCTCAAGTCTTCTCCAACACCAAAGTTCAAAAGCATCAATTCTTCGGCACTCAGCTTTCTTTATAGACCAACTCTCACTACATGACTACTGGAAAAACATAGCTTTGACTAGCTGAACCTTTGTTGGCAAATACATGTCTCTGCTTTTTAATATGCTTTCAGATCATGATCACATATTAATGCTTCCTTCAGTGCTTTTTGTTCTTTCAGTTCTATACATTTTTATCTTCCTATCATATCAGGAGCTTTTCTGCAGTTATTTTGAAACATCAGTATGGTTAAGAGATGAGCTACATATCTTAAGCGATTTTGCTTACTTTGAAATTTTAGCATGTTTTTAGTATGATTTGTATCTGCTTGCTTTTCATGGTAAAGGACTAATGAATAATAAGTATTTGAAAGAGTAAAAAAATAAACATCCTAAGTATTTATACAGGAGATAGGTTCCTAGCTTTTGTTTTGATGAATTAAAACATTCAGGACAGTTATCAAGAGAGAGATTGACTTGCTTGTTTGCTACATTGTTAAATACAAGAGTGAGTTTGCCATTTTCATTTATGTTAATATTGATTTTTATATAAAAATGAAAATAGATTTTAGTAATTATTTTCTGAGTTATTTTTTTCTAGTTAAAATGTTGGGACAGTAGACTATTTTTGAAAGCATTAAAAAGTCATTTTTTGGTTTTGTTCATATTGCTTTAAATTCCTTTGTAAATGTGTTATGAGTGTTTTCTGAGTTTTGGGGATTTTTTTCTTAAGAATGCATTCATGGGGAGCCTCCAGGTGCCGGTGGTAAAGAATCTGCTTGCCAGTGCAAGAATGTATTCACATGTGCAAAAACTACTGTGGACACAGAGGAGCATAGGTTTAAGTGTTGAGGAAATACTCTGTAGATCAATGCATTTCCTAGAGTAATTACAGAAACTTTATTTTTGAAGTTCCATTTCACCCACTCTCACTTTGGAAAGCATACTGGAATGAAACTAATGAACATAGTGTTGAATATATATTAAATTAGATTTTTTAAAACAGCTTTATTGAGCTGTTAGTGTATGTTAGTTATATGTTAGTGTATGTTAGTGTGTAATGTATGTTAGTTATAACAACATATAGTAAACTGCATATATTTTAAGTGCACACTTTATATTTCTTGTGAGCAATGTAGTTGAGTTTTGCTTTTTTATCCATCTGATAGTCTTTAACATTTTGAGAGTATCATTTTTATTTAATGTGATTATTTATGTAGAGTGTGTCATCTACTCTTTATCTTCTACTTACTCTTTGATTATTGTTTCTCTTTTGTTATTTGATTCTCTTTATTATTGTTACCCTTTGATTATTGTTTCTCTTTTTCTGCCTTTGTTTGGATTAGTCAAGTATTTTTGTGATTTTTGTATTCTTTTTTTTGGCTTATTACCCATATGTTTTTGTTTTGTTTTCATAATTGCTTTAATGTTTATAGTAGTTGTTTAGTCACTAAGTCATGTCTGACTCTTGTACAACCTCATGGACTGTAGCCCACCAGACTTGTCAATCCATGGGATTTCTTAGGTAAGAATACTGGAGCGAGTGGCTATTTCCTTCTCCAGGGAATCTTCCCAACCCAGAGATCGAGCCCACATTTGCTGCATTGGCAGGTGACAGTTCTTTACCACTGAACCACCTGGGGCAGCCCAGTGTTTATAGTACCTATATATACACATCTCTTAACATTTCACCTTAGACATTATAATTTTGATTGATACCTAGAAGCTCGATTTGAATAGTTCTTTTTATATAGCTTCCATCCTCAACTTTTTGGATATGTGGAATGTAGTTAGAGTAACTGTCTTCATGTCCTTTTCTGCCTGCCTAATATCTGTGTTAAAATCTGGTTTAAATCTGATTTGATGATTATTTTCTTCATTACGATTTAGGTTTTCCTGCTTCTCTGCATGTCTGGTAGTCTTTAGTTAAATACCAGACAAGATAAATTTATTTCATCCTGGATATTTGTATACCTATAAAATTGAGCTCTGTTCAGATGATCTTGAAAACAGTTTGATCTTTTGCATCTTGCTTTTATGATATGTTAGGTGGCTCTGGAGTAGTGTTAATTCTAGGGCTAATTGCTGCATCAATGGTGAGTTTTCCTAGTCTGGCTTGTGGGAATTAGGTACTCTCCAGCACTTTCCTCCTTTTATATAGGGGGTTAACTTCAGTTATTAATTCTAAATTTTATTTAATTTTCGTCGGAGAGCACGAATTAATCACTCAGTCGTGTCTGACTCTCTGCAGCCCCACGAACGGTAGCCCCCCAGGCTTCTCTGTCCATTGGATTCTCCAGGGAAGAAGACGAGTGGGTTGCCATTCCCTCCTCCAGGGTGTCTTCCTGACCCAGGGATTGAATCTGGGTCTCTTACATTGTAGGCAGAATCTTTACCTCTGAGCCACCAGGAAAGTCCAGAGAGCATGGTATGTGCTGTTTTTCTTGGTTCTTTTTCTCTTTAGTTTGTGTCCTTAATAGTTCACTTTTACATGAAAAGGTTTATACTGTATTGAAGTCAGAGTTTTAAGGGTAAAGTGCTAATTGTGTGTTCAAATCTTATGCATAGTTACTAGCCTTACCTTTGCTAAATATGAGACAGATGTGTTAAAATCTACCATACTTTTAAAAAATTTATCTATTTTTAATCAAAGGATAATTGCTTTACAGTATTGTGTTGGTTTCTACCAAACATCAACATGAATCAGCCATAGGTATACATATGCCCTCTCCCTCTTGAACCTCCCTCCACATCCCACCCCTCTAGGTTGTTACAGAGTCCAGGTTTGAGTTCCCTGAGTCATTCAGCAAATTCCCATTGGCTCTCTGTTTTAGGTATGGTAATGTGTGTTACCATGTCACTTTCTCCATACATCTCACCCTCTCCAAAATCTACCACACTTTGAGTGACATTGCTTTTCCTTAGATAGCTGTTGGTTTTTGCTTTTTATATTTTATAACTCTTCGTGCAGAATTGAAATTAAGACTTCGGTAAATAGAGCTTTTTGTCAAAATAGATTCAGTTCAGTTCACTTCAGTCGCTCAATCATGTCTGACTCTTGGCAACCCCATGGACTGTAGCACACCAGGCCTCCCTCTCCATCGCCAACTCCTGGAGTTTACTCAAACTCATGTCCATTCAGTCAGTGATGCCAGCCAACCATCTCATCCTGTCGTCCCCTTCTCCTCCTGCCTTCTGCCTTTCCCAGTATCAGGGTCTTTTCAAATGACTTAGTTCTTTGCATCATGTGGCCTAAGTATTGGAGTTTCAGCTTCAACATCAGTCCTTCCAATGAATAGTCAGGACTGATTTCCTTTAGGGTGGACCGGTTGGATCTCCTTGCTGTCCAAGGGACTCTCAAGAATCTTCTCCAACATCACAGTTCAAATGCATCAATTCTTTAGCACTCAGCTTTCTTTATAGTCCAACTCTCACATCCATATATGACTACTGGAAAAATCATACCCTTGACTAGATGGACCTTTGTTGTTGGTAATGTCATGTCTCTGCTTTTTAATAAGCTGTGTAGGTTGCTCATAACTTTCCTTCCAAGGAGTAAACATCTTTTAGTTTCATGGCTGCAATCACCATCTGCAGTGATTTTGGAGCCCCCCACAATAAAACCTGACACTGTTTCTGGTGTTTCCTCGTCTATTTGCTCTGAAGTGATGGGACCAGATGCCATGATCTTAGTTTTCTGAATGTTGAGTTTTAAGCCAGCTTTTTCACTCTCCTCTTTTCATGTTCATCAAGAGGCTTTTTGGTTCTTCTTCGCTATCTGCCGTAAGGGTGGTGGCATCTGCGTATCTGAGGTTATTGATATTTCTCCCAGCAATCTTGATTCCAGCTTGTGCTTTGTCCAATCCAGCATTTCTCATGATGTACTCTGCATATAAGTTAAATCAGCAGGGGGACGATACACAGCCCTGACGTACTCCTTTCCCAATTTGGAACCAGTCTGTTGTTCCAAGTCCAGTTCTAACTGTTGCTGATATTCTAACTGGTGGTCTGATATTTCTGTCTCTATGAATTTTCCACAGTTTGTTGTCATCCACACTGTCAAAGGCTTTGGCATAGTCAATAAAGTAGAAGTAGATGTTTTTCTGGAACTCTCTTGCTTTTTCGATGATCCAGCGGATGTTGGCAATTTGATCTCTGGTTCCTCTGCTTTTTCTAAAACCAGCTTGAACATCTGGAAGTTCACAGTTCATGTACTGTGAAGCCTGGCTTGGAAGATTTTGAACACTACTTTGCTATGTGTGAGGTGAGTGCACTTGTGCGGTAGTTTGAACGTTCTTTGGCGTTGCCTTTCTTTGGGATTGGAATGAAAACTGACCTTTCCCAGTCGTGTGGCCACTGCTGAGTTTTCCAAATTTGCTGGCATATTGAGTGCAGCACTTTGACAGCATCATCTTTTAGGATTTGAAATAGCTCAACTGGAATTCCATCACCTCCACTAGCTTTGCTCATAGTGGTGTTTCCTAAGGCCCACTTGACTTCACATTCCAGAATGTCTGGCTCTCGGTGAGTGATCTCACCGTCATGGTTATCTGGGTCGTGAAGCTCTTTTTTGTATAGTTCTTCTGTGTATTCTTGCCACCTCTTCTTAATATCTTCTGCTTCTGTTAGGTCCCTGCCATTTCCTTCCTTTATTGAGCCCATCTTTGCATGAAATGTTCCCTTGGTATCTCTAATTTTCTTGATGAGATCTCTAGTTTTTTCCATTCTGTTGTTTTCCTCTTTCTTTGCATTGATCACTGAGGAAGCCTTTCTTATCTCTCCTTGCTGTTCTTTGGAATTCTGCCTTCAAATGGGTACATCTTTCCTTTTCTCCTTTGCCTTTAACATCTCTTCTTTTCTCAGCTATTTGTAAGACCTCCTCAGACAACCATTTTGCCTTTTTGCATTTCTTTTTCTTGAGGATGGTCTTGATCACTGCCTCCTGTACAATGTCACGAACCTCTGTCCATAGTTCTTCAGGCACTCTGCTGCAGTCCATGGGGTGGCAAAGAATTGGACATGACTGAGCGACTGAACTGACCCAGACTTAGGGTCTATGGGCTCTATGGTAGGGTTAATGGTGAACTCCAAGAGCATTTACACTAAGGGAGCCCTTACTGGCCTGATCCTGCTAGTGCCCCTGTCCCCATGCCATTCCATGCCTCCACAGGCAGCCCTCCAACACTAGCAGGTAATTTTGGTTCAGTCTCCTATGGGGTCACTGCTCCTTTCCTCTCGGTCTCACTTCCTCTTTCCTCTCCAAAATTTTGTTTGTGCTCTCCAAGACTGGAGTCTCCCTCTTCCCCAGGCCCCTGGAAGTCCTGTAATCAAATCCCCCTGTCCTGCAAGGTCCGATTGCATGGGGATTCCCAGTCCCTTTATCAGATCCCCAGGCTGGGAAACCTGGGGTAAGGTCCAGAACCTTTGCAACAGTGGGAGAACTTCTTTGGTATTACTGTTCTCCAGTTTGTGAGTCTCCCACCTTGCGGTTATTGGATTTCATTTTATCGTGATTGCGCTGCTCTATCATCTCACTGCAGGTCTTTTTGTCTTTGTATGTGGAGTGTCTTTTTTTGGTGGGTTCTGGCTTCCTCCTGTCCATGGTTGTTCAACAGCTAGTTGCAATTTTGGTGCTCTTGCAGGAGGAAATGAGCACACGTTCTCCTACTCTACCATCTTCTCTCATCATCTTATATTTTCATCTTGTTATTCTTCTGTGTTAGAACATTCTGAATGAGAGCACCAGGCTCTCTTCTAAGTATTTGTTTCTTTCTTTTGTCCTTTCTTTTCTTCCTCCATTTTCTCAGTTTCTTCTCACTTCTCATATATCTGCCTCTTTTTAGAACTGGATAATGTATTATTTATCATTTTCCAGCCTGTTTGTGTAGTTTTACCCCCTTCTCCTCTTTCCCCCCTACTTTTCTGCTTTCCTCCTTATTTGTGCTTAAGTCCATATTGTTTGTATCTTAATACTGTATTTTTGTTTCTTTCTCCTTACCTTTCTCCCTTCTCTTCATCCTTCCTTCCAATCTCCTTCCCTCCATATTTCCCCTTCAACCTCTTCCTGCCTTTCACCATTCCAACATTCTTACCGTCTTCCTCTCCCCTCTTAGCCCTTTTCCAACATCCCACTTCCTCCTTTCCTACTTACTCTCTTTTCTTCATTTCCACTCCTCCCCTCTCTTGTTTTGAGCTTGTATTTATTTTTATCCAGCATTTCTGTGTCTCTGCAATTGCAGAGGTTTTTGGTGTGTTATTCACTATATTGTTGCATCAGTCCTCATTATTATTGGTTATTTTAAGGAAATAATTTGTGTTGTTTGTTCCTTTATTATTAGAAGCCGATTCCTTGTAGTATGCTTCATAGTTTAGTGTATTATAATGCCATCATTTGAGAAAAAGTTCTAAATGGTAATTTTTTTCTAACAGGTGAGAAGGAAGAATGATGATATTGCAAAATTTGTTGAATTTTTGGTCTTCCAACTTGGGTTATGTGATAACTTTTATAAGGGATATATTAGTATAGGTGTTTGAAATTTAAACTCAGGAACACTGGCTTCTAAATTGTAGTTTTTAATTATGTATGTTACAGAGCTTAAATGTCTTCAAAGTGTGTAGTAGGAAATAGATATGTTAACCTTATTCATAAAAAGATCTCAAAGAGACATCTGAAATTTTATTTGTGAAAACTCAGTGAGGTCTGGAACTGTTTTGCCACTTGAAGTTAGTATTCCCAAAGGTCTTCAAAGCATTCCTAAGCCTGAGTCAGTTTTTTATAAGCTCAGAAACTTCAATCTTAATTTATAGTTGAAATGTTTATTTGATTCCTTTAAGGAACCTCTAGTTCACAAACAAATCAAACAAAAGTATTTCTAAAGTTGGAGAAATTTTTGAATGTTTAAGCTTTTAAGTTCCAGCCATCAGTTTAGCACTATGCAGAGCACTCCCTCAGATTAAAATTTTGAAAAAAATATCGAAGGTTAAAGAAGCTAAGGAATGCTTCTTGTCCCCCACAGCATCTAGTATCTATAAGAGAATAGTAGGCACTCCATCTTGGAGTGGTGGGTCTGCATCCTCAGGTTCAACCTACCATGGAGCCAAAATATTTAGAAAAATTCTAGAAAGTTCCAGAAATCAAAACTTGAATTTGCTGCACCCAGTCAGCTATTTATATAGCATTTATATCGTGTTAGGTTTTATAAGTAATCTACAGATGATGTAAAATGTGTGGGAGAATGTGCATAAGTTATATGCAGATATTATGTCATTTTATGTAAGAGTATGTTTGGATTTTGGCATCTGATGCGTTCCTGGAACCATCACCTGCTGATACAGAGGGACAGTTGTACCAGCTAATGTGACATAATTAGGAGCCATATTGACTGAAATTAATGAAGGCATTCACAGAGAAAAAAACAATACCCATAATGGATTTGAGGAGAGGAGAAAAAGGTATTGGGTAGAAGTTTTTTCCATAATCTTTCTTCCTGCTTTTCTTTTCTTTTTATAATTTCCTTTCTCTTGTGTTATTATTTTAGAGTTGTTTTTAAATTAGTGAAGCCTTCTTTTATATTATTCTTTTATATCTACCTATCCTTTTATATCCACTTTTTTTGTGTTTCTTCTCCTATTTTCCCCCGACCATGTAAATTTTGTGAATTGATGAGCAAAAGTATTTTATAAGAGTTTTTTTTTGCTAACTAGATCATTGTAAATAAATACAGATTTTAAAAACAAACTTCTTAATTTTGATCCAGTACTTTTTATTAGTAAGTATGTAGTTTCCAGGCTTTGTTTAACCTAGTATATGGGAAGGAAATAGAGAGAGGCTGTCTTGGCTCCTAAATTATGTTGCAAAATCTTGAGTTGATTCACGTTTGCTTCTGTTATGTTTTGATTTTTTTTTGTTTTGCTTTGTTTTTGTTCTCATTTTCTTTTTTTCCCTGGGGACATTAGTTTTGTTAGAAACATTAGTTTCAGGAAATTTGGTGATAATTATAGCAGTTTATTTCATTCTGATTTCAAGTTTTTTGTTATTTCAAACTGCTCTATGGGGAAAATAGAATACTTTTCCTGTTTATTTTAGTGTATGTATTCTTTAAAATATGTTTAACTAGTATTCAGTGACTATTACTCTTATCTTTGTTCTTTTCTTATTTTTCTTATAAATGTGTTAACACTGAAGGCTGAATAACATAGAGGTTAAGAGCGTAAGCACTAAGTCCAGGCTGTGTGTGTTATGCTTAGTCACTCAGTCGTGTCTCACTCTTTGAGACCCCATGGACTGTACCCTGCCAGGCTCCTCTGCCCATAGGGATTCTCCAGGCAAGAATACTAGAGTGGGTTGCCATGCCCTTCTCCAGGGGATCTTCCCAAACCAGGGATCGAACCCAGGTTGCCCACATCGCAGGTGAATTCTTAAGTCTGAGCCACCGGGGAAGCCCAGTCCAGGCTGTGTTAAGTTTAAATCCATGACTCTGTTTCTCACTAACTGAATTACTTAAACTCTCTATGCCTGTTTCCTCATCTTTAGAGTCAGGACAATAACAGTACTTATTTCATAGTGCTGTTTTGAGAAATATAGGAATTAATTTCTATGAAGAACTTAGAAGAGTGTCTGGCATATGGGAAATATTATTTATGTTAGCTGTTACCCATCCCCCTAGTTCTCTGAAGAGTCACACAGATACTGTTAGAGGTAGGAATAGAACCTGGGTATTCTTACTCCAGTCAAGATCAAGCAATGCTATTTTGCTTGTCAGTAGGTTATGCAGTGTTTTTCAAGATATAAATTTCCGAGCTACAAAGTGAATACAATAAAATTAAAATAATTTATTTATTTATAATAAAACACATTTGCATGTTCAGCACTGTGCTTAGGTTTTGTAAATGGTAAGGTAGACACAGTTTCTGTCCTAAAGAAGCTATAGACTAGTCCTGGAAAAGAGACAAGGAAATACTTGAGACATAATTACTTTCATGAGAGAGAATTGTAGAGAACAGAAGGAAATAGAAAGGAGAGGGCATCCATCCCTTCCTTTGGGAGGGTGAAGGAAAAGGGAAACGGTCTTGGAAAACTCCATAGATGAGCTATCAATTCAGGAGTTATTATGACTATTCATAGGGTAAGATATACCACAGAGTTTAAAGTGCTGTGTATATGTTGTTAATATTTAACTTTATACTGAAATCTTCTATTCAGCCTTAAAGCATTCCAAGAAATTAATTGATTCTTACCTTTAACTTGAGTTTACCAACAAGTAGTAGTTTATCCTATATTTTACTCCCAGGGTGTAAAAAAAAAAAAAAAATTTTTTTTTTCCAGTTGCTTTTTTCAAATTCGTTTATTATAGAAGACACACGTGCTTTTTGTAAATGAATTTGAATAGTTGGAAGTATATAAAAGTTATTAATTCCTCTCCCTTTCCCCAACTTGCTCATTCCCTCTGAAAACAAACAATAAAATGCTTAAGTAAAGAATCTGCCTGCAATGCAGGAGAGCCTGGTTTGAATCCTGGGTCAGGAATGTCCCCTGGAGAAGAGAGAGGCTACCTACTCCATTATTCTTGGGCTTCCCTGGTGGCTCAGACACTAAAGAATTCGCCTGCAGTGTGGGAGACCTGGGTTTCATCCCTGGGTTGGGAAGATCCCCTGGAGAAGGACATGGCAACCCACTCCAGTATTCTTGCCTGGAGAATCCCCATGTACAGAGGAGCCTGTCAGGCTGCAGGTCATGAGGTTGCAAAGCATTGGACAAGACAGAGGCACTAAGCACAAGCACCTATATACCTGTATAGTTATCTTGCTTTAAATGATAAATGCCATTTCCTTAGTTTGCACTTAAGACATTTCATGACATATCAAGGCTACTTTTTCCATTTTATTTTTATCAAAATGCTCAAAGCTAGCCAAAAAGAATGAATTTTCTGCATTCTATCCTGTTTTCTTCACTTCATGTTTTTGTTTATGCCAAGAATGTCTTTCTTATTCAAAACCACCACATCATATCCAAATACCTTCCTGTCTATAAAGATCTTTTCAGATAATACATTCTCTGTCAAAGCTTTTCTTCTTTCCTCACCTTCACTCCTTCTTGTGTTTTGAAAGTAATTTTGTGTTAGTACCTAACACTTGCTGCTGCTAAGTCACGTCAGTTGTATCCGACTCTGTGCGACCCCATAGACAGTGGCCAACCAGGCTCCCGTCCCTGGGATTCTCCAGGCAAGAACACTGTGGAGTGGGTTGCCATTTCCTTCTCCAGTGCATTAAAGTGCAAAGTGAAAGTGAAGTCGCTCAGTCCTGTCCAACTCTTCGCGACCCCAAGGACTGTAGCCTACCAGGCTCCTCCGTCCGTGGGATTTCCCAGGCAAGAGTACTGGGGTGGGGTGCCATTGCCTTCTCTTGCTGCTGTGGATACAGTTACATGTTTAGTTTTCTGTGCTTTGGACTACACTGACAGTTCTTATAACAGTATTTTATGAGTTTTGTAATACTTAAATGCCTGTTTGTAAAGCCTGCTGTTAGATATCTAAAGTAAATGTATTTTAGTCATGTTTTATTACTCTTAGAAATACTGATTTTTAGCTGTCTTGGGGAGAAGTTACAAAATGTGAGCTGTGAATTGAAAATAAAACTTGGTTTGGTTAATGATTTTGGATGAATCTTTCTGAGACATTGTTTTCTTCAAAGATTATGATAACCTGATTTGGCCAATTTTTAAAATTAAAACTAAATAAAATCTTTAAAAACTAAAGTTGTGAGAATAAGGTATAAATAAATCTCTCAAATATTTTAATAGAAGTTTAAGAGCAGTTCTTTGACATTTTTGAAGGAAGCTTGCCACAGTAAATATTTGCTGAATGTGATATAAATAGTAGTCACTAAAAATTGTTTTCATTTATTTTTCAGAGAATGCAGAATCCATTGATCTTAAACAGTTTTTTGACCAACATTTTTCACATATATATTATGTGTTTTTTGAGAATTTTGTTACTATTGAAGCTAGTCTTAAACAGAAAGGTAAGATGTTAAAATCAATCCTGGCTTATGCTGATGTTTCAAATAATTGTCATAAATATTCACTTAAAATAGACTTTTGCACATTGGAATTTTAGTATTCACTTCTCTCAGATGGCTTGTAGACACCCTGCGCACACTGTGGGTTAGTAGTATTAATAATACCCTTATTATTTTGAGAAGGCTTAGAAGATTTGCCTTTTCTCTGGTCAGATTTGTTTTCTCACCTTTACTCTGCCCTAGGGCTATGTGTCAGGTTTGAGCAGTCATTTTAATAATTTCATTTTTAACAGCTCACTTAAGAGTTTGCCACAATATATTATTATTTTTTAGATATAAGTATGTAGAACCTAAATGTAATTGTCTAAAAAGAGTAGAGATGCTATGATATTGTCTACACATTGAACAGAATACAGCTTAAATATTTTATTAAAGAATCACTGAGAAAAAACTATGCCTGAAATATTTTAAGCTTTTTAAGTGGTTGTTGACATTGAGGACAAAATGATAATGTTTAAATATTTTTCTGTAAAAATGTTTTAGGTCACAAGTCTCAAAGAGAGGAATTGGATGCTATACTTTTTATTTTTGAGGTACGTACTTACCCATGTAACTTTTTTCCCAAAATTAATTTTTGGAACATACAAAGGAATATATTGAATATTAACAAGCACTGTGAATCTACCATGCTTTTTAAAAACTAAATTATATTGTTTAACCTAAAAAAATACCTGTCTTAATTATTTTCTGAGGTATATTTTAGGTACAGATAGAATTAATGGTATTATGCATTTGAAGCCACAATTGGTACAATATTTATGGTGTTTACAAGCAATATAAATTTTAATTTGTGGGATGTTTACACAAATGGAGAATTTTTTTTAAGAAATTCTAAAACATATTTACTTGAGAGGATAAATTCATGGAACTGTTATATACCTAAGGAGTTCATAGTTTCTGCTTTAACTGCTTTTCATTGAAAACTTGTATAGAATAGTTTTAAACATTTTATACATTGTTGTTCTACCACATTACTTTTTATTGGGGCGGGATAAGTTTGTATTGCTAAATAAGCAGAAGGAAATAACAACATATGATAATCTGTTAAAACTTCTGTTTTATTTTTGGCACAGTGATAAAATGAGGGACACACATGCTTTTCAAATAACTCCTTGCTGTTCATTCTGGCTTTCAAATCAAATAGTGATAGGAGTATTCCAATCTTTATTGAGAACTTTAGCAATCAGCGAACAGCCAGGATTAATTAGACCTTGTGTTTTGAAAGGCATAAAAAAATTTAGAAATCAGTTTCTAAAGATTGAACTATTCTATTTACAGCTAATTAAAATTCACTGTTTTGTATATTGACTATTTTGGTATGGTTTAGAAGAATTTAAAGAATTTGATCTTTCTCAGTTGCTGAGTTAGTCACAGCTTAAAAAAAGAAAGTTTTTTTTTTTGTTTTTTTTTAAGCATTCCAAAAGAAGTAACTGGTTTGATACCTAGTTCTGCAGTTAATTTTCGTTAGTCATTAACCCTGAGGAATTTACTCATATTTACCTCCCAAAGTGTTTGCAAGAATTGTTTACAAGGGGAATATTAAAGCATGGATATTTTGAGAAAAAAAAAGTATGTACAGAGAAAAGATAATAATTCCTGGAAAGTATTCCTTCAGACATTCATGAAACTGTATTTAGGAAATTGAGATCATTGACTAGTTAATAGAAGCTCTTTCAGGGTATTCCTTCTATTAAAACATAATCCTTATTTTTCTGTATGTAATATATACTGGTCATTTGTTGCTCTGAATTGAAATGTTTGTCTGTAATCCATCACTAAATTTCATTAGGAAAAGAAGTGTTAAATGTAGGGTTTTTATCTTTTGGAAAAAAATACTTAAGCTGTGTGCTGTTTTTGTACTTAAGATGGTAACAATATCTGACTTATACCTTTAGAGACTAATGATTTAAAAGATCAAGAAATTATCTAAATAAACTGATCTCCTTTTTCTAGAATAAAGTGCATCATTGTGGAATGTTATTATGACATAGGATTGATATTCTGTTTTCTTCTGTGTAGTTAAGAGTGTACATGATTTCTTTCATCTTTATATTACTGAATAAAAAGATGATAAAGTGTAATTTAATAGTGATAATGTAGAAGCACTTTAAATAGTTTACAAACTTGTTTTTTTAGTTTTCTATAATTTTATCTCTTTCCATACCACAATAAATATAATTATACAGTTGCTGGCTAAATATGGGAGAAATGTAGGAGGGCAAGGCTGAAGAATTTTCTGTATCTTTTTTAAAAATTTTTTTTTTATTATTATTTTTTACTTTACAGTATTGTGTTGGTTTTGCCATACATCACCATGCATCCGCCACAGGTGTACACGTGTTCCCCATCTTGAACCCCCCCTTCCACCTCCCTCCCCATACCATCCCTCTGGGTCATCCCAGTGCACCAGCCCCAAGCTTCCTGCATCCTGTATCGAACCTGGACTGGCAATTCATTTCTTATATGATATTATACATGTTTTAATGCCATTCTCCCAAATCATCCCCCCCACCCCACAGAGTCCAGGAGACTGTTCTCTACATCTGTGTCTCTTTTGCTGTCTCGCACACAGGGTTGTCGTTACCATCTTTCTAAATTCCATATATATGCTTTAGTATACTGTATTGGTGTTTTTCTTTCTGGCTTCAATCTATATAATAGGCTCCAGTTTCATCCACCTCATTAGAACTGATTCAAATGTATTCTTTTTAATGGCTGAGTACTCCATTGTGTATATGTACCACAGCTTTCTTATCCTTTCATCTGCTGATAGACATCTAGGTTGCTTCCATGTCCTGGTTATTATAAACAGTGCTGTGATGAACATTGGGGTACACATGTCTTTTTCAATTCATATCTTATGTGGGAATAACACCTGTCTGTGAAGAATTTTATAATTTCTTCATTATCCTCATATATGAGAAGGACTAGAGACGATTATCAAAAGAAAGATAGAGAAGTGTAAAAACAGGCATACCATTCTTTGAACAAAATAGTATGAAAGCACTAATTCTGGAAATAGGAATATGGAAGCTGGAATCTGTTTTTCCACTTTCTAACCTAAGCACATTTCCTAACCTGTTGTGGCAAATGAGATCACTCCTTTTAGGATGGTTTTGAGGATTAATGAAATATCCTTTATATAAAGTGTCTACTATTTGGCCCTTATGAACATTCAATTAATGGTGACTCTAAATAGTAATAAAATAGAGCAGCAATAGTAACAAATACCATTCAGCAAGCAGATGAGTATTGAGAGCATAGTTCAACAGCATAATAAGGCAACTATTGAAGTAGAATAATTCATACAGGTGCAATATGTAAAGGAAAATAAAGACAAAATTTTGAAGATATTATATGTAAGAAATATTCCAAACTTGTAGAAGTATGTATGGGTTAGTTTAACCATAGGGCTCCTGAATTAAAAATTTTTTTTTCTCATACCTATAGCCATTATAATATATAAGTATCTTTGGGTTCATGTGATTAATTTAATACAAGTATTTGATAGGATTTTTGTGAAAGCAAGATATTTCCCCTCTTAGGTTTATCAAAATAGGAGAAAGAAAGAACTACTTGAAGAGAAAACATAACAGATATTAGGATCTAAAAGAATTTAGAATAGATCAGTAGTTTCCACAGAAAGTCTAAGAATAGAAAACAAGCCTTAAAAAATATAGTATTTATTCACTAAAGAGAAATATAATTTTTACACCATTGTAAAAGATAAATTTCATCAATTTCCTGTTCCAAGACTTAGTTAGTATAGCTTGTTCATTTCTGAAGTTTTCAGATACTGATCAGTATGCCAGTGCTGAAGTAGTGCCACTACCATCAGACTAGCTCAAAGATGATTTTGTATTTGTAATACTATCTTCTGCATAAGAAACTCTTAAAGGCTTTATGTAAGTTCTTTAATTTTTCATATTGTTCAAGATAACGAACTTGTTACTTGCTTTTCATACTTTTCTTTGTTTTATTCATATTGATTTTTAGAAAATTTTACAGCTTCTTCCAGAAAGAATTCATCAGCGATGGCAGTTTCATAGTATTGGTAAGTAATATAAATACTATTTCACATTTGAAGTAAATGATAATATTTGAACATATTCTGTAATGAGTTGGTTATTACTTGAAATAAGTTCATAGTTTATACTTTGGTAAAAATAAATAAAGGATACAGAATTAAACTTACTGGGAATATAAGATAAAAACATATGAAGGCATGTTAAGTTTCATAGTGGCATGTTAAATTTCTTTGATCCACCTGTTGTTACTCTGAATATGTTAGCAATGATGATAAACTATAAAGCCTAAAAATAAAAGTAGATTCTACATCAAAGTAAATATTCTGTAATCAGAAATGGAATACAAAATGCAAAGTGCCAAGTATAAGAGCCATGGGTTCCAGGTTTGAAAGCAAGCAGTGTAGGTTGGCAGTTTGCTCCATTAAAAAAAAAAAAAGAGGGAACCTGGGGTTTAGCTTACTGCTTGAAGAGCCAAAGTAGAACTTCCCAGATCAAGAAATGAAGCTGAAAAGGAAAAGGGGAAAGAAAAAACATGCAACCCTGCTGTAGATAAAACTATGAAAGACCAAATAGGCAGGTCACAGGCTTCTCTTACAAGGAGTTAAGCCAAGATGCTGGCTGGCTTGGAGTTTGGTTCTATAATAATCATAGCATTGCCACAGGACTCTCTGACTCTCATTGTAAGCATTTTTTTCCCTCTTGGATGAAAAAGGAATCTGCAGGTAGGCAATTTCTGGCTTTGGTTCAGTGTCTCAATTAGAACAAAGGTGATGCTAGTGATTCTCGTGACCTTTCTCTTGTGGTGAATACACAGATAGCCACCACATCTACATTGTTGAAGTAGAATGTTATAAGCCTTATATTCATTTGTAAAAATTGTATTTTCCTCTTAAAAAAGAGTCATAGATTTATTTAGGCCCTACAATTCTTAATCAGTTGTAGCAAATAAAATCTCTGAGACTTTGAAACTATAAGTCATCCCAGTTAGCAGTTCTGGAAGCAAAAGAAACTACATATAGGATGGATATTGATGCAGGGGCTAAAAAAGACAAAATTTTAAATAATAAAGCCTGTTGAGAATAAACTTTTTTGATAAAGCTTGACTAAAAATGATGTGTCCTTAATATATGAAGAACTCTGGCAACTCAGTAAGACAGATAAGTTTTTTAAGTATGCAAAATATTTGCATGTATATCACACCAAAGAAGACATATAAATTGCTAATAAGCATGATAAGGTGCTCAATAGAACAGTGAAATCCTATTTTTTTATTTCATAATCATTAAAATGTTCTTGGTTATCTGTGAAGAAACTTCTCTAGACATCTGAACTTGTAAGTTTTTCTAGTGAGGAATGTAGTGTTCAATCTGTAAAAGAGCTTTGGGCTATCTAGTTGTCATGTTTAGTAGTATTCCAATAAATGTCCAATTTGAGAAGGTATATCAATGGTCATTTTTCTTTGTCACTAAGAATCCTTAAAAAAACTAACTTGAACAACTTTACACTAACAAGTTAGACAGTTTTTTCTTTAACCTATTTATTTATTTGACTGTGCTGAGTCTTTGTTGCAGCATGTGAGATCTAGTTCCCTGACCAGGGATGGAACCCAGGCCGCCCTGTATTTGGGAGTATGGAATCTTAGCCACTAGGAAGACCCAAGGCAGTTTTAATAAAATCAACAAATTCATCAGATCAGATCAGTCGCTCAGTAGTGTCCGACTCTTTGCAACCGCATGAATCGCAGCACGCCAGGCCTCCCTGTCCATCACCAACTCCTGGAGTTCACTGAGACTCACATCCATTGAGTCAGTGATACCATCCAGCCATCTCATCCTCTGTCATCCCCTTCTCCTCTTGCCCCCAATCCTTCCCAGCATAAGAGTCTTCTCCAATGAGTCAACTCTTCCCATGAGGTAGCCAAAATACTGGAGTTTCAGCTTTAGCATCATTCCTTCCAAAGAAATCCCAGGGCTGATCTCCTTCAGAATGGACTGGTTGGATCTCCTTCAGTCCAAGGGACTCTCAAGAGTCTTCTCCAACACCACAGTTCAAAAGCATCAATTCTTTGGTGCTCAGCCTCTTCATAGTCCAGCTCTCACATCCATACATGACCACAGGAAAAACCATAGCCTTGACAAGACAGACCTTTGTTGGCAAAGGAATGTCTCTACTTTTGAATATGCTATCTAGGTTGGTCATAACTTTCCTTCCAAGGAGTAAGCGTGTTTTAATTTCATGGCTGCAGTCACCATCTGCAGTGATTTTGGAGCCCAAAAAATAAAGTCTGACACTGTTTCCACATCTATTTCCCATGAAGTGATGGGACCAGATGCCATGATCTTCGTTTTCTGAATGTTGAGCTTTAAGCCAATTTTTTCACTCTCCACCTTCACTTTCATCTTTTAGATGAAAGGCTTTTTAGATCCTCTTCACTTTCTGCCATAAGGGTGGTGTCATCTGCATATCTGAGGTTATTGATATTTCTCCCAGCAGTCTTGATTCCAACTTGTGTTTCTTCCAGTCCAGCGTCTCTCATGATGTACTCTGCATAGAAGTTAAATAAACAGGGTGACAATATACAGCCTTGACGTACTCCTTTTCCTATTTGGAACCAGTCTGTTGTTCCATGTCCAGTTCTAACTGTTGCTTCCTGACTTACATACAAATTTCTCAAGAGGCAGATCAGGTGATCTGGTATTCCCATCTCTTTCAGAATTTTCCACAGTTAATTGTGATCCACACAGTCAAAGGCTTTGGCATAGTCCATAAAGCAGAAATAGATGTTTTTCTGGAACTCTCTTGCCTTTTCCATGATCCAGCGGATGTTGGCAATTTGATCTCTGGTTCCTCTGCCTTTTCTAAAACCAGCTTGAACATCAGGAAGTTCACGGTTAACATATTGTTGAAGCCTGGCTTGGAGAATTTTGAGCATTACTTTACTAGTGTGTGAGATGAGTGCAATTGTGCAGTAGTTTGAGCATTCTTTGGCATTGCCTTTCTTTGGGATTGGAATGAAAATTGACCTTTTCCAGTCCTGTGGCCACTGCTGAGTTTTCCAAATTTGCTGGCATATTGAGTGCAGCACTTTCACAGCATCATCTTTCAGGATTTGGAATAGCTCAACTGGAATTCCATCACCTCCACTAGCTTTGTTCGTAGTGATGCTTTCTAAGGCCCACTTGACTTCACATTCCAGGATGTCTGGCTCTAGGTCAGTGATCACACCATTGTGATTATCTGGGTCGTGAAGCTCTTTTTTGTACAGTTCTTCTGTGTATTCTTGCCACCTCTTCTTAATATCTTCTGCTTCTGTTAGGTCCATACCATTTCTGTCCTTTATCGTGCCCATCTTTGCATGAAATGTTCCTTTGGTATCTCTGATTTTCTTGAAGAGATCCCTAGTCTTTCCCATTCTCTTGTTTTCCTCTATTTCTTTGCATTGATTGCTGAAGAAGGCTTTCTTATCTCTTCTTGCTATTCTTTGGAACTCTGCATTCAGATGTTTATATCTTTCCTTTTCTCCTTTGCTTTTCACTTCTCTTCTTTTCACAGCTATTTGTAAGGCTTCCCCAGACAACCGTTTTGCTTTTTTGCATTTCTTTTTCTTGGGATGGTCTTGATCCCTGTCTCTTGTACAGTGTCACACACCTCATTCCATAGTTCATCAGGCACTCTATCTATCAGATCTAAGCCCTGAAATCTATTTCTCACTTCCACTGTATAATCATAAGGGATTTGATTTAGGTCATACCTGAATGGTCTAGTGGTTTTCCCTACCTTTTTCAATTTCAGTCTGAATTTGGCAATAAGGAGTTCCTGGTCTGAGCCACAGTCAGCTCCTGGTCTTGTTTTTGCTGACTGTATAGAGCTTCTCCATCTTTGCCTGCAAAGAATATAATCAGTCTGATTTCGGTGTTGACCATCTGGTGATGTCCATGTATATAGTCTTCTCTTGTGTTGTTGGAAGAGGGTGTTTGTTATGACTAGTGCATTTTCTTGGCAAAACTCTTAGTCTTTGCCCTGCTTCATTCTGTATTCCAAGGCCAAATTTGCTGTTACTCCAGGTGTTTCTTGACTTCCTACTTTTGCATTCCAGTCCTGTATAATGAAAAGGACATCTTTTTTGGGTGTTAGTTCTAAAAGGTCTTGTAGGTCTTCATAGAACCTTTCAACTTCAGCTTCTTCAGCGTTACTGGTTGGGGCATAGACTTGGATTACTGTGATATTGAATGGTTTGCCTTGGAAACGAACAGAGATCATTCTGTCGTTTTTGAGATTACATCCAAGTACTGCATTTCGGACTCTTTTGTTGACCATGATGGCCACTCCATTTCTTCTGAGGGATTCCTGCCTGCAGTAGTAGATATAATGGTCATCTGAGTTAAATTCACCCATTCCAGTCCATTTGAGTTCACTGATTCCTAGAATGTCGACATTCACTCTGGCTATCTCCTGTTTGACCACTTCCAGTTTGCCTTGATTTATGGACCTGACATTCCAGGTTCCTATGCAATATTGCTCTTTACAGCATCAGACCTTGCTTCTACCACCAGTCACATCCACAGCTGGGTATTCTTTTTGCTTTGGCTCCATCCCTTCATTCTTTCTGGAGTTATTTCTCCACTGATCTCCAGTAGCATATTGGGCCCCTACTGACCTGGGGAGTTTCTCTTTCAGTATCCTATCATTTTGCCTTTTCATACTGTTCATGGGGTTCTCAAGCAAGAATACTGAAGTGGTTTGCCATTCCCTTCTCCAGCGGACCACATCCTGTCAGATCTCTCCACCATGATCCGCCCATCTTGGGTTGCCCCACGGGCATGGCTTAGTTTCATTGAGTTAGACAAGGCTGTGGTCCTGGTGTGATTAGATTGACTAGTTTTCT
The DNA here is from genome assembly GCA_935064755.1 of Tragelaphus eurycerus. Taxonomy (NCBI): domain Eukaryota; kingdom Metazoa; phylum Chordata; class Mammalia; order Artiodactyla; family Bovidae; genus Tragelaphus; species Tragelaphus eurycerus. The sequence continues at coordinate 13,899,942 of CAKXYN010000038.1, forward strand.
GTGAGTATAGTTTCAGTGTGTTTGCCCTCTGATGCCCTCTTGCAACACCTACCGTCTTACTTAGGTTTCTCTTACCTTGGGCGTGGAGTATCTCTTCACGGCTGCTCCAGCAAAGCACAGCCATTGCTCCTTACTTTGGTCAAGGGTCTCTCCTCACCGCCGCCCTTCCTGACCTTCAACGTGGGATAGCTCCTCTAGGCCCTAAGATACAAATTATTCAAACTGACTCAAAAAAGAATGTGCTCAGTCCCTCAGTTGTGTCCAACTCCTTGTGACCTCATGGACTGTAGCCTGCCAGGCTTCTCTGTCCATGGGGTTTTCCAGGCAGAAATAGTGGAGTGGGTTGCCCGTTCCTTCTCCAGTGGATCTTCCCAGCCTAGGGACTGAACCCACATTTCCTACACTGGTGGCACGTTCTTTACCACTGAGCCACCTGGGAGCCCTCATTTAGATGACTCACTCTCAGTGCTGCTGCCAGAAAAGCTGTACTCCATTTTGCATCTCCTTGCATCTGCCGTTGTTCCCTGTTGTTGAATACTTTAAAAACATCTACTAATTGAGAAGGATTCATTTCAAATATACCATCTAATTTCTATAAAATTTTAATCTCTGGGGCACTTAAAGTAACAATTATAAATCTTCTCCAAAGGAAAGCTTAATTCCAAATATCTTAAAAAGATGTAATATCAATTGGTCACAAACTCTTTAAAGGAACTCTTCCCAGTCTATGTACATATCTATTATTATCTTGATAATAAAGCCAGATTAAAGACCTGACAAAAGAACAGTAGTGTTCAATATCCATCATAAACACAGAGGCATAAATCTTTAATAATTTATTAACAAACTAAATTTAGTAGTATGACAAAAAGACTGGATGTAAATGGTAACCATTTGGGATTTATCTCAGGTTTGCAAGGTTGGTTTAATATTTGAAAAGCATTTTGTGAAAAATACAGTATTAATAGAATAAATGACAAAACCACCTGTAATGCTGACTGTGATGTTTACTTGACTGTAATGCCAGTAGAAGAAAAAGCATCCGACAGAATTTACTGCCCATGCATGATTAAAAACGCCCATCAGATTTGATTAGTTTTCCGCTTAACTTATTTTTCTGTTCCAGGATTCAGTCGGTGATACTACAATGCATTTAGCATGTATAGATTTTTTAGGAGAGCTGATTAAGACCTAGGCTTTATATAGAATTGTTTTAAGAAACTGAATTTGCTCAGACACGAGGAAGGGAATTGCAGATAATTCGACACAATTTGTTGAAATAGTAAAACTTATTTTAGTACGATAAATAAAACTTAAGCAATAGAGTTGCAGTCTTAATCATTTTATATATATATTTCATATAAAAATATGTAATCTTGTTACTAAAAAGAATAAAGATGCAAGATTAGAACAAATAGCTGTAGAGGAAATTTTGTTACTGGTATAAATTTTAAACATAGAAACTATTTCTAAGTATATTATGGATTTATAAATAAGTAGTAATAAAATATTTTTGGAGATAATAACAAAATCTGGATAAGATTTCTTTTGGGGAGGGAAGGAGGAAAATGATTCAGGATGAGTTCATGGGAGGCTTAAGTGATACTTATATAAAACATTATAAATAACAAATAAATGAAATTTTGAAATTACAGGAAACATGAGACTATTTAGATTTGTTCAAACTGAATGGTGGACTTCTGGTTGTGAACATTATTTTATTATAGCTTTGAAGTATTGTATAATTATAAGAAAAAGTATTTTGAATACTTTGAGTATTTTGAAAAGAAAAAGTAGTACAGGGAAAATGTTTGTTAAGAAATACTACAGTTTCAGGTGTTAATTTGATTAACTATATAATTTTCTACAGTGGTTTTTATTTGTATTAGTGATGGTAAAGTATTTATACTCTGCAGTTCAATTCAGTAAAATATATAGATTGTTGCCTTAAATGCAATTTTGGTTTTATTGTTTGTTTTAATAGGATAAATCATATTTAATTCCAGTAAACCATGTGTTAAAATGGTGACTTTTTATATGCCCTCTATCCCAAGACTATGGTCAGAGGGATGTTAAGGTCACCAAGAATAATTTGGAGGTGACCCAGGACTTGTTTTTAAAGTGTTTTCAAGTCTTGCTGATAACTCTTGTCATTTAGAAATGAATAAGATATGAATGTTTAAAATCATGTTTTCTTTTCAGGGTTGATTTTAAAGAAACTACTACACACAGGAAACTCCTTGAAGGTATAATGTAATTATATTTCATCTTTATATTTAAAAAATTTCAGCTGTGCTGGGTCTGTGTTGCTGCACAGGCTTTTCTCCAGTTGTGGCAAGCGAGGACTACTCTCCAGTTGTGTCCCAGCTCCTCATTGCGGTGGCTTTCCTTGTCGTGGCTCCCAGGCTGTGGGGTACAGGCTCGGGAGTTGGGGCACTCAGGCCTAGTTTCTCTGTGGCATGTGGGATCTTTCTGGACAAGAATTGAACCCATGTGTCCTGCATTGGCAGGTGGTTTCTTTACAACTGAGCCACCAGGAAAGCCCCCTTTCCGTGGATTTTTTTTTTTTTTTTTTAAACTGAGTAAAGCATATAGTCAACTGCTCCACTTGCCTGCATCATTGTTTTCCTAAATAAATATGAAGAATCTTCAGTTCCCTTGATTGAAGTGAAATCACTTAAAAAATAGCAGCATGGTCAGTATGCATGAGGTTGACTGTGCTATTGAAAACTTTTTGTAGTTTTACCACTGCATAGTAAACTCTTAATTCTATGGGTTCTACATCCATATCATTTTATATATCGGACTTGAGCATGTGCTGATTTTGGTGTCCATGGTAGGGGAGGTCCTGGAAGCAATACCTCATAGATAATGAGGGACAACTGTGCTTTGCCCTGTGGTCCCCAGAAGATACAAATTATTATACAAATTATTAAGCTATTCAACAAAAAATTCATTTTACCATAGCTATCGTGAGATGTAGAGGGAAGTAGTATATCTGTTAAAAATGGTTCATTATTATTTTTTTTTCTTCTTTTTATTATCCCATTGTGCTGTGGTTAGAAAAGCTTCTCAGTCCAAAAGCATCTTGCTGTAAGTTGGGTAAAAGTCTCATTGTAGGTACTTTTGGTGTCAAGGCTTGGGTTTGCAGTACAACAGGATAAGCCTTCCTACAGCTTTGTCTTGTTTCTGACTGAACTGAGAGGGTGGCAATAGATGTCTAGCTTTGGCAGTGGCTGTTTACAAACCATGCATGTGTGCTCAGTTGCTTAAGTCGTGTCCAACTCTGTGCTACCCTGTGGACTGTAGCCCGCCAGGCTCCTCTGTCCAGGATTCTCCAGGCAAGAATACAAGAGTGGGTTGCCATACCCTTCTCAAGGGGACTTTTCAAACCCAGGGATTGAACCTTGATTCTGTTACATCTCCTACATTGGCAGGTGGGTTCTTTACCACTAGCACCACCTGGGAAGCTCAGTTGTGTACAAAGCTGTGATAGAGGAATATCCGAAGGTATCAGTGAGGTTAGGTTAGTGAAGAACTTTGTGGTTTGCTTGGAGATTTGGAGTTTGCTTTGCTTTCTCCTTTTGTCTTCCTGAAAGAGCATTCTTCAGTTTATTTATTTTCTGTGTATTGGGGATTGTTCTAGTTGCTTAAAAATATAGTAATAGGCCAAATTTCCCTTTAGAAGCAAATTAAATAAATGAGATAATTTCAGGCTGATAAGCCTTTAAAGGACAAGAGCAATGAGTTAGCAGTGAATCCAGATCCCCATGACCATTGCTCCTTTTAGCAGTTAATAGTTATAACAAGGAGTGATCATTGCCCTCTCTCCTTTCTTCTTGGATTAGAGTGGCAATGTGGGAAAGAATGGAAGTAAACAAGAAGGAAATGATTTTGATTTTCTATAAATGAAAGTTATAGTCTGAAAATTACCTGATTGCTTTAAGTAGTTCAGTTCAGTCACTCAGTCGTGTCCAACTCTTTGTGACCCCATGAACCGCAGCACGCCAGGCCTCCCTGTCCATCACCAACTCCTGGAGTCTACCCAAACCCATGCCCATCGAGTCAGTGATGCCATCCAACCATCTCATCTTCTGTCATCCCCTTTTCCTCCTGCCCTCAATCTTTGCCAGCATCAGGGTCTTTTCCAGTGAGTCAGCTCTTCGCATCAGGTGGCCAAAGGATTGGAGTTTCAACTTCAACATCAGTCCTTCCAATGAACACCCAGGACTGATCTCCTTTAGGATGAACTAGTTGGATTCCCTTGTAGTCCAAGGGACTCTCAAGAGTCTTCTCCAACACCACAGTTTAAAAGCATCAATTCTTCGGCGCTCAGCTTTCTTCACAGTCCAACTCTCACATCCATACATGACCACTGGAAAAACCATAGCCTTGACTAGACAGACCTTTGTTGGCAAAGTAATGTCTCTGCTTTTGAATATGCTGTCTAGGTTGGTCATAACTTTCCTTCCAAGGGATAAGCGTCTTTTGATTTCATGGCTGCAGTCACCTTCTGCAGTGCTTTTGGAGCCCAGAAAAAAATAAAGTCTGACATTGTTTCCACTCTTTCCCCATCTATTTGCCATGAAGTGATGGTACCAGATGCCATGATCTTCGTTTTCTGAATGTTGAGCTTTAACCCAACATTTTCACTCTCCTCTTTCACTTTCATCAAGAGGCTTTTTAGTTCTTCACTTTCTGCCATAACGGTGGTGTCATCTGCATATCTGAGGTTATTGATATTTCTCCTGGCAATCTTGATTCCAGCTTGTGCTTCCTCCAGCCCAGCGTTTCTCATGATGTACTCTGTATATAAGTTAAATAAGCAGGGTGACAATATACAGCCTTGACATACTCCTTTTCCTATTTGGAACCAGTCTGTTGTTCCATGTCCAGTTCTAACTGTTGCTTCCTGACCTGCATGTAGGTTTCTCAAGAGGCAGGTCAGGTGGTCTGGTATTCCCATTTCTTTCAGAATTTTCCACAGTTTATTGTGATCCACACAGTCAAAGGCTTTGGCATAGTCAATAAAGCAGAAACAGATGTTTTTCTGGCACTCTCTTGCTTTTTCCATGATCCAGCGGATGTTGGCAATTTGATCTCTGGTTCCTCTGCCTTTTCTAAAACCAGCTTGAACATCAGAAGTTTACGGTTCACATATTGCTGAAGCCTGGCTTGGAGAATTTTAAACATTACTTTACTAGCGTGTGAGATGAGTCCAATTGTGCGGCAGTTTGAGCATTCTTTGGCATTACCTTTCTTTGGGATTGGAATGAAAATCGACCTTTTCCAGTCCTGTGGCCACTGATGAGTTTTCCAAATTTGCTGGCATATTGATTGCAGCACTTTCACAGCATCATCTTTCAGGATATGAAATAGCTCAACTGGAATTCCATTACCTCCACTAGCTTTATTCGTAGTGATGCTTCCTAAGGCCCACTTAACTTCACATTCTAGGATGTCTGGCTCTAAGTGAGTGATCACACCATCGTGATTATCTGGGTCATGAAGATCTTTTTTGTAAAGTTCTTCTGTATATTCTTGCCACCTCCTCTTAATATCTTCTGCTTCTGTTAGGTCCCTACCATTTCTGTACTTTATTGAGCCCATCTTTGCATGAAATGTTCCCTTGGTATCTCTGATTTTCTTGAAGAGATCTCTAGTCTTTCCCATTCTATGCCTTTCCTCTATTTCTTTGCATTGATCGCTGTGGAAGGCTTTCTTCTCTCTCCTTGCTATTCTTTGGAACTCTGCATTCAAATGGGTATACCTTTTCTTTTCACCTTTATTTTTCACTCCCTTCTTTTCACAGCCATTTGTAAAGCCTCCTCAGACAGCCATTTTGCTTTTTTGCATTTCTTTTTCTTGGGATGGTCTTGATTCCTGTCTCTTGTACAGTGTCACGTACCTCCATCCATAGTTGATCAGGCACTCTGTCTATCAGATCTAGGCCCTTAAATCTTAAATCTCTTAAGGCCCCGACCAGTAACGCTGAAGAAGGTGACGTTGAACAGTTCTATGAAGACCTACAAGACCTTCTAGAACTAACACCCAAAAAAGATGTCCTTTTCATCATAGGGGATTGGAATGCAAAAGTAGGAAGTCAAGAAACACCTGGGGTAACAGGCAGATTTGGTCTTGGAGTACAGAATGAAGCAGGGCAAAGGATAATAGAGTTCTGCCAAGAGAACACATTGGTTATAGCAAACACCCTCTTCCAGCAACACAAGAGAAGACTCTACACATGGACATCACCAGATGGTCAACACCAAAATCAGATTGATTATGTTCTTTGCAGCCAAAGATGGAGAAGCTCTGTACAGTCAGGAAACACAAGACCGGGAGCTGACTGTGGCTCAGATCATGAACTACTTAAGTAGTTAGACACCAAGTTTATTTGTTCAGAATCCATAAATTTAGATTTATAAGTGCTAAGGGGGTCAGTAAATTGTCATGGCTATCATTCTATCTCCCTCTCCTGCCTTCCTTCCTTTTCTTCCTCTCCTTTGGAAAGTATCAGTCTATAACCATCTTCCAGACAATTTTGGCACGGAAGGAAGAAAATATTTCCGTTTTAAATAAAACTACTGTTTTTCATTTCATTTCATTGTAGATTAGGCGGGAAGGTGTTCGGCTTTTCTTATTATGGTTGCAAGCTCTTCAGAATAACTGTAGCAAAGAACAGCTTTGGATGTTTTCATGCTTAATCCCTGGATTTTCAGCACCACAGTCTGAATATGGACCTCGAACTTTAGATAACCTCATTAATCCTCCACTCAACCTTCAAGAAAGTAAGATTCATCTTTTCCATCATTATTTTAAAAATTTTGTGTAGTTTGTTAATATATTTTAAAATGTCTGTACATTTCTAACTGGTTAATCCAAGGCCATGTTTTTAAATGTGGGATTTATAAAACAAAACTGATAGAGAAAGGATTCGTGGTTGCCGGGGGAGGGGTGGGGTGGTTTGAGCAGGGTAGGCGGAGGGGTTTGAGTGTGGGCAAAATTGGTGAAGAGGATCTAGAGTTACAAACTTCTAGTCGGAAAGTCAATAAAATAAGTCATGAGGATGTAGTGGACAGCATGGGAACTGTAGTTGATGACAAAATTGTTATGAATTTGAAAGTTGCTAAGAAACAATATTAGTTCTTACCACAAGAAAAAAAATTTCTTGTAATTTTGGTGACCGATGGTAAATACTTATTGGGGTGATTATTTTATAGTGCATACACATGTTGAATCATGTACACCTGAAATTAGTATAATGTTGTATGAAGGTAAAAGATGTAAATAAATAAATTTAAAACATCCAGGTATAATGAGGCCAACAGATCAGGAGATGATTGCTATTAAAAGATAGCTTGTTACTCATAGTTCCCAGGAGAAATGGTTGTGCCACACCAAGGAGGGTGATCACACAGGGAAGCACCAGGGTCAGTTGGGGATGGAGCTTGGAGGGTAGGGTTGGATATAATGAGCAAGAGCTCAGTCAGAAATGTGTGAAGTAGGGTGAGCATGTCTAAGTCTGGCTAGTTTGGATAATTTTATTAATGGCAGGTTCTGGGGCATAGAGGTTGTATCTGGTTATTTGGTACTTAGTCCTAAGGGTCATTAGGTTAGGGGACTAGTAGCCCCGAATGTATGGAGAAGGAAATGGGAACCCACTCCAGTACTCTTGCCTTGAGATTCCCATGGACAGAGGAGCCTGTTAGGCTACATTCCATGGGGTTGTGAAGAGTTGGACACAACTGAGCGACTTCACTTTCACATATTGGAGAAGGAAATGGCAACCCACTCCAGTGTTCTTGCCTAGAGAATCCCATGGATGGAGGAGCCTGGTAGGCTGCATTCCATGGAGTTGCAAAGAGTCAGATATGACTGAGCGACTTCACTTTCACGCATTGGAGAAGGAAATGGCAACCCACTCCAGTGTTCTTGCCTGGAGAATCCCAGGGACTGGGGAGCCTGGTGGGCTGCCGTCTATAGGGTCGCACAGAGTCGGACACGACTAAAGCGACTTAGTAGCAGTAGTAGCAGCAGCCCTGAGTATAAGAGCCCAACAGAGAAAGTGGTAGAGATATGGGCTCTATATATTTAGTTTGTATTTGAAAGGCAAACTTTCAAGCCTGTAGTTTTCTCTCTCTAGGAATTAGCTAGCTGTGCGAGAGGCTTTCTCACTAGGGCCTGTAAGACCCCTGTTATTGTTTAATATAGGCCATTTTTACATTTAATTTTGAATTGTCGTGTATCAGCTTGTATCCTTAGGTAATTTTGATGTACACTGAAGTCCAAGTATGTTTTACTTTGTGCAAAGAGAACTAAAAAAAAAAAAATCCATCTTTGGGCTCAATTTCTTGCCTGCCATTTACTCAGGTGTAGGAACTGGCTTATGCTAAACGAGATACTGCTTGTGTTGCCCGGGAAATATTTAATAAGAGAATTTAGCTAGTTGTGGGTTGATTTTCTTGAATTGCTTTTGTTATAATCAATGTTTTTGAATATCTGAAAAGTTAAAAAATGTGCAAGTTTCTTCTTTTTTTACAAGTGGACTTTTATAAACAGGGAATTAAAATGCTAACTTTCTTTCTGAAAGGGAAATATTAATAGTATTTCATCCTTTGAATAAAGATGCTACCTTAAACTAGAAGCATGGACGTTACCTAGGGTAATCAGATTGTCCTTTAATTGATGAATAAGCATATTATTATATGTTTTTATAATATTTATGGAATTTTGTTGTGTACACTCTTAACCTGAATTTGAAAATATCATGAGCAGTTCTTTTTCAGGCCGACGTTATTCACTCTTACTCCCTGAACATCTGTCCCACCCCTGTGTCACATTTCCTTGATCAGGGGTTCATGAAACAGTTGATTATTAAAGTTGATGGTTGTTGTGATGGGCTGTCAATATGACCTTAGGTTTATTTCAAGTTTCAGTCATTAGAATATTTTCAAGCTTTGCTTATTCTTTGCTTATCCGTTTTGTAGTTAAATTTTATTTGGGTCATATTATCATATTCTTAAATTTGTGGTTATACCAAACTTTTGTCTTTGGATAGCTCAAGTCACTATAGAGGAAATCACTCCACTTGTCCCCCCACAATCAGGAGATAAAGGACAAGAAGATCTTACAAGCTATTTTCTTGAAGCACTTTTAAAATACATAGTAATTCAGGTATGTGTAATCTTCTTTTATATCACCCTTCTTACTATCCTGTGAGTAGTTCATTTTCAACTTCTTCCAGTTATGCTGTCATAGTAGATACGTGATTATTTTCCTAAAGGAGAAGTAACAGATTTTTAGTTCTGAAAATATGTTAATATGCTCCTCCTGAAATAAAATCATAAGAGGGATTATGAACCTCTTAGAAAGGGAGGTGGAGAGAGAAATTTTTATAGTAGACTCTTTATGTTTATAATGTCAGCAAAAACAAGACTGGGAGCTGACTGTGACTCAGATCATGAACTCCTTATTGCCAAATTCAGACTTAAATTGAAGAAAGTAGGGAACACCACTAGACCATTCAGGAATGACCTAAATCTAATCCCTTATGATTATACAGTGGAAGTGACAAATAGATTCAAGGGATTAGATCTGCTAGACAGAGTGCCCAAAGAACTATGGACAGAGGTTTGTGACATTGTATAGGAGGCAGGGATCAAGACCATCCCCAAGAAAAAAAAATGCAAAAAGGCAAAATGGTTGTCTGAGGAGGCCTTACAAACAGCTATGAAAAGAAGAGAAGTGAAGGCAAAGGAGAAAAGGAAAGATATACCCATTTAAATGCAGTTTTCCAAAGAATATCAAGGAGAGAGAAGAAAGCCTTCCTCAGTAATCAATGCAAAGAAATAGCGGAAAGGCATAGAATAGGAAAGGCTAGAGATCTCTTCAAGAAAATTAGATACCAAGGGAACATTTCATGCAAAGATGGGCTCAATAAAGGACAGAAATGGTAGAGACCTAACAGAAGCAGAAGATATTAAGAGGAGGTGGCAAGAATACAGAGAAGAACTGTACAAAAAAGATCTTCATGACCCAGATAATCACAATGGTGTGATCACTCATCTAGAGTCAGACATCCTGGAATGTGAAGTCAAGTGGGTCTTAGGAAGCATCACTATAAACAAAGCTAGTGGAGGTGATGGAATTCCAGTTGAGCTATTTCAAATCCTGAAAGATGATGCTCTAAAAGTGCTACACTCAGTATGCCAGCAAATTTGGAAGACTCAGCAGTGGTCACACGACTGGAATAGGTCGGTTTTCATTCCAATCCCAAAGAAAGGTAATGCCAAAGAACGTTCAAACTACCACACAATTGCACTCACCTCACACACTAGCAAAGTAATGCTCAAAATCCTCCAAGCCAGGCTTCAGCAATATGTGAACTGTTAACTTCCATATGTTCAAGCTGGACTTAGAAAAGGCAGAGGAACCAGAGATCAAATTGCCAACATCTGCTGGATCATTGAAAAAGTAAGAGAGTTCCAGAAAAACATCTATTTCTGCTTTATTGAGTATGCCAAAGCCTTTGACTGTGTGGATCACAACAAACTGTGGAAAATTCAAGAGATGGGAATACTGGACCATGTGACCTGCCTCCTGAGAAATCTGTATGTAGGTCAGGAAGCAACAGTTAGAACTGGACATGGAACAAGACTGGTTCCAAATCGGGAAAAGAGTACATTAAGGGCTGTGTATCGTCACCCTGCTTGTTTAACTTATATGCAGAGTAAGTACATCATGAGAAACGCTGGGCTGGAGGAAGCACAAGCTGGAATCAAGATTGCCAGGAGAAATATCAATAACCTCAGATATGCAGATGACACCACCCTTATGGCAGAAAATGAAGAACCAAAGAGCCTCTTGATGAAAGTGAAAGAGGAGAGTGAAAAGCTGGCTTAAAACTCAGCATTCAGAAAACTAAGAACATGGCAGCCGGTCCCATCACTTCATGGCAAATAGGTGGGGAAACAGTGATAGACTTTATTTTTGGGGGCTCCAAAATCATTGCAGAAGGTGACTGCAGCCATGAAACTAAAAGACGCTTACTCCTTGGAAGGAAAGTTATGACCAACCTAGATAGCTTATTAAAAAGCAGAGACATTACTTTGTCAACAAAGGTCCATCTAGTCAAGGCTATGGTCTTTCCTGTGGTCATGTATGAATGTGAGAGTTGGACTGTGAAGAAAGCTGAGCACCGAGGAATTGATGCTTTTGAACTGTGGTGTTGGAGAAGAGTCTTGAGAGTCCCTTGGACTGCAAGGAGATCCAGCCAGTACATCCTAAAGGAAATCAGTCTTGAATATTTATTGGTAGGACTGATGCTGAAGCCGGAACTCCAGTACTTTGCCCACCTTTGGTCATTTTGGCAAAACACTGACTCATTTGAAACGACCCTGATACTGGGAAAGATTGAAGGCAGGAGGAGAAGGGGATGGCAGAGGATGAGGTGGTTGGATGGCATCACCAACTTAATGGACATGAGTTTGAGTACTAGGAGTTGGTGATGGAGAGGGAGGCCTGGCGCACTGCAGTCCATGAGGTCGCAAAGAATCAGACACGACTGAGTGACTGAACTGACCAGAATCTGAACTTCAGGTGTATATACCTTATGTGATCCAGTTGTGTTTACTTTCTAGTCTTTCATTTATAGTTAGCAGCTGTGGCACTTTAAGTGAGAGATTGTTTGATTTACGGATCAATCTGACTAGAGGCAGCAATTGAGGAGGTGGACTGAGGAGTCCCTTAGAGGGTGGAGGGATGTTATTTTTACTTAAACCTACTTGTACTTTTAAAAATTTTAGGTACATGTATTATGTAAGATAACCTGTTTGTCTTCATATATGAAATGTGCATATCCTGATTGATAAAAACACTTTTAGCATATACACATTTCTTTTAATTGTTCTGAACACAAAAATTCCATGTCTCAGAAACAAACATTATGAAGTTAATTTGCACCCTGAATGAGATGGCCAGGGTTTGAATCCTGACTCTGCATCTTACTGATAGTATGACTTTTAGTAAATTACTTAACCTCTGTGTGCCTAAAGTGGAGACAAAAAGATAATACATATCCTATTTTGGTGTTTGGGGCTTAATTAATTACTGTGTAGTATTTAGAATAACCAACTATGATATATAGTATGTGTTTTGTAGTGAGTAGTTACCATTACTGTATTACCAGTTTTTACTTTTAAAATGTCTTTTGTACTTCATGTAAATTTTTAAAATTATTCTACTGGTTTATTGAGATACATTTGACATACAGTAAACTGTAATGTTTGAAAAGTACATTTTGATGAATTTTATTACATGTAAACCCCTCTGAGACCATCACAACAATCAAGATAATGAATGTATCTATCACCCCTAAAAATTCTCAGATGCCATAATAATCCACCCTTCTGTACCTGCCTGCTACGCTTCATCATCTTGTTCCCCAGGCTACTGTTGATCTGATTTATTTTCGCTGTAGTTTGCATCTTCTGTATTTTCATATAAATGGGATCATATTGTACCTCTATTTTTCTTCTATTTTTGGCCTGACTTTTTTTTTTCCAGCATCATAATTTTAAAAATCTTTATTATTGTATGTATCTACAGTTTGGTTCTTCTTATTGCTGAGTAACTTTTCAGTGTTTGGATATGCTATGATTTGTTATCCAGTCATCTACTGATTGTATGGTGAATTGTTTCTAGTTTCAGGTTATTACAGATAAAATTACTATGATTATTGGCAAAATAAGTCTTTGTGTGAATACAGACTTTCTTTTCCCTTGGGTAAATACCTAGTAGTGGAATAGCTAGATTGTATGGTAGGTGTATATTGACTTTTTTCCATGTGGTTGTACCTTTTTATATTCCACTAGCTATGTTTGAGACTATATAAGGTTACCTCATATACTCACCATCAGTTGATATGGACAGTCTATAGTTTTAGTCATTCTAAAGTTAATGTACAGTAGTATCTCACTGTGGTCCACTCAGGTTCACTTTATTGTCCCCATATTTAGATATCTTCCTCAGCCTACTGGAGTTTTCACACCTTCTATTTCACAACTCTGCTCCTTCTTGCTTACTCCCCTCCATACTTGGTGGATACTTTCCTCACCCCTGTAAGACTCTGAGTCCCCCCTGAACTACTGCCTCTGTTATACTCCCTTCATGGATGCCTCCTGTGGTCAGGCTCTGATTGCCTGCACTTGACTGACACACTTTCATACCTTCCACTCTTCCCTCTCACATATGCCTGTTTTGTTAGACTTTTAGGTTGAATTATTCAGAAAGGGAGAAAGAGGAAAGAACACTATCATCTTGGTCAGTAGTAGACCCGAGTTTTAAGTCAACTTTGACAGTTTTCCAGACCACATTATAAGATTTTTGAAAGATAACATATATCATTGACCTTTTAACAATATAGGTCCTCTTATACACAGATATTTTTCTGTAAATATGATCTAAACTACTACACAAGCCACTGTTGCTTGAATCTATGAATATGCAATGTCACAGATGAATTTTTAAGTGCACAGAGGATTGGCAGTTCAATCCCCAGGTTGTTCAGGGGTCAGCTGTGTATTGTATTTGCATGGCACAAGTTTTTCTATTTATATAAACATATGTACATACACAGATTTAGCTTTTTATCTTTGTAGTTTAGTTTATTGATTAGGTAGCCTCTTTATAAGGTTGTTTTTAATAGCTAGTATTTTTTTTCCCTCCTGGAATGATTCTAATTTTTTGTTTATTTTTAGGTAAAAAGTTTAGAGTGGAAGAACAAAGAAAACCAAGAAAGAGGATTTTCATTTTTGTTTTCACATTTTAAGAAATATTATTTGCCTTATATTTTCCCAAACATCTGTAAGGAGAATAGTTTATATCATCCTGTACTTGGTAAGTAATCTTTGTAATTTTCTAAAATATTATACATATAGTAAAACATTCATCAGTAGAAATTTAGCATTTATTATCTGCAGAAAACTTGCCACATTTAATTTGTATTGATTAATTGGAGGCAGTATACCGTGATTCATACTGAATGTCATACTGAAAGTGCAATTTTATTAGTGGAGAATTTTCATTCCAAGTGAAGAGATTTATCAAAAACTTATTTCTGGGTATCACCTCTTGGAGAAGTTAGCCTACCAGGAATATTTGTGATCACAAATTAAACTTAATTCTAATGTTTGATATCATCTTTATTTTGTAAAACTTTTTAAAGGTCCTTCAAAGGTTTGGTTTTGTTATGTCTTTTTCAAATTCTGTATGAATAATTACATTGTCATATATTTTGATCATATCTTGTTCCAGTATTTATTGACTATGCCAAAATGTCTTTCGGAACCTTGAACTATAGCCTCAAGGACAAAGCCTGGGTTAGAAGTAGACCACTCCCATGTATAGAAGCCATTGACAGCCTGTATGTAGAAATGTCTTTTTTGCACAAAAATGTTTTCTGTTTTAAGTTCCTCCAAGTTTAGACAACTCATAAGCTTAGGCACAGTCATTAAGGCTGGTAGAAATGACTTAAATTAGAGTAGCAGACTTTTACCATTGAAAACAATATTTGCTTTAAAAATTTTTCTATGAAAATTCTCATACTTTGTATGATATCAAAATATGTGTCTCAGACCTAATTAATTGAAGTGATCTCTCATTAATTTTAAATGGCTCTGGAAGTTTCTTAATATTTTTAATGATTTTTTTAGTGATATTTTTGCACATTTCCATGTATCAGCTGTATATGTTTCAGTCTTCTAGATTCCCATGCTACTATCTAGCAAATTATTTTAAAATGTACTAATTCTATTTCTTAATCAGGATATTATCACATTTTCTGAAATATTTAAAAACATAGATTTATCTAAGCATAATTCCTTTCTTATTTTGGTTTTTGTTTCATTCTGGGCAGATATCCCACAGATGAGACCAAAGCCACAGTATGTCATGATAAAGAAGGATGCTGAAACCAATGAGGCAATCTATTGTACAAAGGAGCCTTTCATTAAAGCTCGTGTTATTGTCATTCGTTGGCTGGTTTCATTCTGGCTGGAGCCAAAGCCACATACAGGACCTCATATTCCTGGGATGGAAGGTGAAGTCTTGCCCAAAAATATTCAGGTAATACACACACACAGCAAACTTGTTAAAGTTAAAAATGGGTTTAGGGATTTGTCCACTGATTTCAGTTCCTTAGATGTAGAACCCATTGAAAACAAATAATAACGCTACATTCTTTTTATAAATGTATTTTGTAAATCCAGACTTTAATAAGCATTATAGAAACAATAGTTTTCTTAATGAAAAATGCAATTTGTAAAGTTGTAAGGTATAGAAGATAATTTCAGTCATGTACAAGTCTCAACTTATTTATTTCACGTTAATTGTACAGTACTAAAAATATTCTCAATTGTACAAATAAAAATATTCTGAATTGTGCAAATTCTTGCAATTGGAAACAACTTGCAATTAAATGACCTTCTTAGTTCTATTTATTTTTTATTTACTTTTTAAATATTTAATTACTTATTTTGATTGCCTTAAGTCCTAGTTGTAGCACATGGGCTCAGTAGTTGCTCTGTAGCATATGGGATCTTAGTTACCCAACCAAGGACCAAGCTCACATTCCCTGTGTTAGGAGACAGATTCTTAACCACTGAACCACCAGGGAGGAAATCCCATTCATACAGTACTATTTTAAAGTCCTGTCACCATGTTATGTCCCCTTTTTTCAGGAACACTGACTCTAGAAATGTGATGTAAAGTTACACAGCTATGCAGTGGAAGGACTAATATTTAAAATTCTGTATTTTTAATTAAACCATTACCCTCTTTTTCACTTGCCCCTCCTCTCGATGTGCATTTTTTCCCTGAAATTGTCTTTATTGCAGTGTTTTCATTTTTATTTTCCTTTTCTCATATTTCCTCATTTTAAAAATATTTTATATGTATGTGCTTTTTATACAACCTCTTTAAGTACTTTAAAAGTTAAGTGGAGGTATAAAGTATGTTCTGCTGCTGCTGCTGCTGCTGCGTCGCTTCAGTCGTGTCCGACTCTGTGCGACCCCAGAGACGGCAGCCAACCAGGCTTCCCGTTCCTGGGATTCTCCAGGCAAGAACACTGGAGTGGGTTGCCATTTCCTTCTCCAATGCATGAAAGTGGAAAGTGAAAAGTGAAAGTGAAGTCGCTCAGTCGTGTCTGACTCTAGCGACCCCATGGACTGCAGCCCACCAGGCTCCTCCATCCATGGGATTTTCTAGGCAAAAGTACTGGAGTGGGGTGCCATTGCCTTCTCCATAAAGTATGTTCATTAACATTCAAAAAATTTTACTTATATTCCCTCTAGCCTTTTGTTTGTCTATAGCAGATTATGTGATGTATTTTCCCCAAAACATTATGTTGTAGGTTCTCTACAAAGAGTTTTTGAATGTAGACACTCTTCAAGCAGAACTATTCTTTCTGATCCCAGAATTCAATAAACTAAAAATAAGAATTTTTTTTTTTAGTTGGGAAGGCATATTTGAGATCATTTACATACTTAAACGGGGAAGGCAATGGCACCCCACCCCAGTACTTTTGCCTGGAAAATCCCATGGACGGAGGAGCCTGGTAGGCTCCAGTCCATGGGGTCGCTAAAAGTCGGACACGACTGAGCGGCTTCACTTTCACTTTTCGCTTTCATGCATTGGAGAAGGAAATGGCAACCCACTCCAGTGTTCTTGCCTGGAGAATCCCAGGGACAGGGGAGCCTGGTGAGCTTCCGTCTATGGGGTCGCACAGAGTTGGACACGACTGAAGCGACTTAGCAGTAGCACATACTTAAAACCCTTTTATTTTATAGATGATAGAACTGAGACCAAAAATTGAATAATGTACCAGAAAGTATATTATCATGTTACTGTATAGTGTCACTGTATAGTGACATCTATAGAGCTACCTATCATACCATGGTAGTAGTTTCTTTATTACTGCCTTAAGACTTTCACTTTTTCCCTAAGTTTAGCCATCATCTTCAGTCATGGGGAAAATTGTTAAGTTATTAGGATGTAGAGTTTTCTAATATATATTTTATGTTAGCTTCATTTCTACTTTTTCTGTCATTTTTTTTTCCTGTTCCTTTGTTTTTTTTAAGAAGTTTTTGCTTGCATAATCTTTGTTTATGGTAAAATAGAGATGACTTTACACATTTAAGACAATAAGGAGTCCAGTTTTAAGGTATTTGTTATATAAGATCAAGCTCACTCCATTGACATTATTGTTTTACCCAGTCTAATCGTAATTTGTGCTGCAAACACACTGAAAAACATGATTGAGTAGATGTTTGGTGAGTATCACTATGTCACTTAGATATTGAGTTATTTCATTGCCATTTAATTATTTAGCATGGATTCTAAATGAAATTAAAATCTATTCCTGATTTTAAACAGTGCTATAAGTTACTTATGGAATGCTTTTAATTTTGTCAGTATTTGCTATTGGAAGACAAAATATTGAGTTAAAGGATCGTGATATTCTCCCCCTTTTGTTTTTATTTTAGAGAGCAGCTGCTAGTTTGGTATCCAGAGAAGAAAACAAAAATGATAATGCTGATAAAACAGATAGAAGTACAGAACCTGAACAATCTCATTCCAACACAAGCACTCTCACGGAGCGAGAACCTAGCTCTTCTAGTCTCTGTAGTATTGATGAAGAGCATCTCACAGACATTGAAATAGTTCGCCGAGTTTTTTCTTCTAAAAGAAGTAACGTAAACTTTGTCACAGAGATATTTCGTCAGGTAAAATATCTCTCAATATTTTTAATTTATAATATAAACTTTTGCCTTTAATATTGAATATACTGACTTTTAGCTATTTAGAATTTATTCTTCATGAAAAAGTTTTTTAAAGTTCATATTTAGTTTTTAAAACTTACTACATCTAATCCTTGAATGTTTTCAGTTATTTTTTTAGTTTATGATAACTTTGGTTTAATAATTATCCCCCCAGTATTTCTTATGTTACCAGAATAATTTTTTTAGTGACTCACTTTATGGTTTGAAAGTTTTCTTCCTATAATTTATTAATAAGTTATAGTAAAATTATTTATCTTTCACTCTAAAATTAATAAAAAATGATTTATGAATACAGAGTGTCTTTATCCTCCACATGGAAGCTCGGTTTTGTCTTCTAAGGCATTTTGAAATTAAATTTGCTTAAGGCATGTATTGTTTGGGGAATAAAATAAAGAAGAGGGAAGGGAAAAGAATAAAATCTATTTCACATAAAGATAGTTAAAAATTCCTAAGTGCACATTTTCAGTTACATAGAAATTTTATGGGAAAATAAACCTTTTGAAAACTAATCATTTGCTCTTAATAGCAAAGGTACTTAACTTTTACAGGTAAACATCATTGAGTTTTGTAGCTGAAGGGGATCATTCAAGTCTCACAGCAAGTAAGTGGTAGATCCTGGACTAAAATTCTGTTAGTGCTCTTTATTCTATGCTACACTGTCTTCACATGCCAGGGAGCTCTCCAGGCAAAGCAGATTTTCATCTCCTTCATGTTTGTTAAGTAAAAGAAAGCATGAGGCAGCATTAGCTTTGTCAGTCCAAGGCAAACAAACAACTTGTAACATTTTGTCCAGCTTTGGCAGTGAGTTGCCAGCTTTAGGGTTTAGGTTGACAGAATATATGACATGTGTGAAGGGAAAGATATTTGACAAGTATGAGTGGACTACTTTGCTTATGGGAAAATATAAAGCTTATAGAACTATAAAGGTTTTCTGGTTCTTGAGTCAGTTTGAGTATGTTTGTTTTTGTAGGAATTTGTTCATTACATTTGTTTCTAAATGCATTCTCTTATAACCTTTTTAAATCTCTGGAGCATTTATATTCACGTTTTTCCTTGTCATTCCTGTTAGTATGTGTTCCTTGTTTGTTTTTTCTTGATGATTCTTACTAGAGATTTGTCAGTTTTATTACTCTTTGCAAAGAGTGAACTTTTGGCCTTGTTGATCCTCTGTGTTTTATGTTCATTTTCTCATTTGTTAATTTTGCTCCTTGTTATTTCTACTTTTCTTAATTTTATTTGATGGTTCTTTTCCTAGCTAATTTAATTAGTCTCACATTTTTTTCATATAAGCATTTTTGAGACTGTTAATTTACCTCTTAATGGTGTTTCAGCTACAGTCTACAAACTTTGTATGTGTATTATTCACTTCTAAATGTTTTCTAATTTTCATGTTAATACCTTCTTTGACTTGTGAGTTATTTAGGTGTCCATCTTCCAAACAAATAAGATTTTTCTAGTTTTCTTTTTTCTCATAGATTTCTATTGTGATTCTTTTTGGTCAGAGGCTATATTTTGTGTAATTAGTATGTAGTCAGTCCTCATAAATGTCCTATGTGTTTGAAGAGAATGGATTCTTTTCTATGAAGTTCATGATTTTTAAAGTTTATTAAATCAAGCTTATTATTGTGTTGCTGAACTTTTCTGTTTTCTTACCTAAAATTTTTGGTCAGCTTGACCTCACAGTTATGGAGAAAAGTGTATTAAAATCTTTTGTTCTGATGGTGATTTGCTTATTTTTTTTCTTGGTAGTTCCATAAATTTTCCTTTGTATATTTTGAAGCTTTGTAATAAGCACATACGTATTTATAATTTTATATCTTCTTGGTAAGTTAAACTTTTTGTTTATGGACCTTGAAATCTGTAGAAATTATCTGTAGTAAAAAAGAAAACAATTTGCTTAAAGTCTACCTATAGTAGTCTGTCTACTTTGAGTACATTAATACCACTTTTTATTAGAATTATCCTCAGGTATTTTTTTTAATTCTTTAATTTTAAGTTCTTTTTATTACATTTTATATGTCTTTTGTAAATATGGTTGGATTTTAAAAAATCTTTGTCTTTTAACAAAGATTTATTTATTTATAAATAAATATTTATTATAATTACTGATATGTTTAGATTTATTGATATGATCTTATTTTGTTCTTTTTATTTTTTTTTATGTCTGTATTTTTTATATTCTTCTTATTTTTTACTTTCTTTTTAATTGATGTTTTTTCATTCTGTATCCTCCTTCCTATCACTTGGTTTGAAAGTTTTTTCTTTTCCTTTTCCTTTAGTGATAACTATCTAAATTTTAACATACATACTTCACTTTCAAACTGATTGTTTTTTTATTCTCTTCCTAATCAATACAAGGTTAATAGAACCCTATTATTCTGATTTCTCCCCAAATAATGTTATTAATAAATAATTCAGTTCTATTTTGCATGTTTATATATTTAACTCCAGTATCATTATTATGTTTGTTCAGTTGATTTACAGTTAGTTTTATTCACATCACTCCTTTTGATTATGATTTCTTCCTTTTCAGATCTTTCATTTAGAATTACTTTCCTCTGCTTGAAATTCGTCTTTGAGAATTTACTTTCAGTTTAGTTCAGTTGCTCAGTTGTGTCTGACTCTTTGTGACCCCATGAATCGCAGCACGCCGGGCCTCCCTGTCCATCACCAGCTCTCGGAGTTTACCCAGACTCATGCCCATCGAGTTGGTGATGCCATCCAGCCATCTCATCCTCTGTCGTCCCCTTCTCCTCCTGCCCCCAATCCCTCCGAGCATCAGGGTCTTTTCCAGTGAGTCAACTCTTCGCATGAGGTGGCCAAAGTATTGGAGTTTAAGCTTCAGCATCAGTCCTTCCAGTGAACAACCAGGACTGATCTTTAGGATGGACTGGTTGGATCTCCTTGCAGTCCAAGGGACTCTTCAAGAGTCTTCTCCAACACCACAGTTCAAAAGCATCAGTTCTTCGACACTCAGCTTTCTTCATAGTCCAACTCTCACATCCATACATGACCCCTGGAAAAACCATAGCCTTGACTAGACGGACCTTGTTGGCAAAGTAATGTCTCTGCTTTTGAATATGCTATCCAGATTGGTCATGACTTTTCTTCCAAGGAGTAAGCTTAGTGGATGTCAAACACTTATAAAGTTTTGCTCTGAGAATGCCTTTATTTTGCCCACATATTTTTTCCACTGCATATAAAATTCTAGATTGACAGTTATTTTCACCCAGTACATTTCAGATACCTTCCCACTTTTCTGGTTTACCGTGTTATTGTTGACATTTCAGTCAGCAGTTGAACTGTTGATGCTTTATAGGTCAATTGTCTTTCTCTGGCTTTTAATACCTTTTTTAAAACTATTTGGCATTTTGTATTTTACTGTGGCATATTTGGGACTTCCCTGATAGCTCCTGCAGTGTAGGAGACTCCAGTTCAATTCCTGAATCGGGAAGATCCCCTGGAGAATGGGTAGGCTACCCACTCCAGTACTCTTGGGCTTCCTATATGGCCCAGTTGGTAAAGAATCCACCTGCAATGTGGGAGACCTGGGTTTGATCCCTCGGTTGAGAAGAGCCCCTGGAGAAGGGAAAGGCTACCCCCTCCAGTATTCTTGCCTGGAGAATTCCATGGACTGTACAGTCCATGGGGTTGCAAAGAGTTGGACACCACTGAGTGACTTCCACTTTCATTTTTCACCGTTCAGGTCTAGATTTCCTTTTATTCTTCAGGGGATACTTTGGGCATACTGTATTTATGGATTAGTATAATTTTATAGTTCTGGAAAATTTTCCAGCCATCATTCTCTCTTTAAATATTGCCTCTGTCCTTTTTTTTTTTTGCATTTCAAGATAAGTGTTAAACCTTCCCGCTTTATACATCTACTAATCTCACGTATATATTTTCAATCTCTTTGTCTCTCCATGCTACATTCTGGATACTTTCTTTCTAATTACAACTGTTTCTGGAAGTTGGCCAGTCTGTTTGGTCAATTTTAGGTCTCTAGTTCATACCTTACTTTTTATGTATTGATATGACATTTTTTTTATTATATTTATATTTTATTTTCTATTGACTGATTGATCCTCCTGATATTCCTAAAGTCTTTATAGGTCTGAGTCTGCCATATTTTGTTTCTGAATGTTCCTCCTCGTGGTGCTATATATTCTCTTGAAATATTTTGTGATCAGAATTTTGATTCTGAACTTTTGCTATTTACGACTGTTTGTTGATTTGGTTTGTTAAAGGGTGATTGTTCCAGAGAGGAGATGCATTTACTTCATATAGATGCAAGGAAACCCTTCAACCTCACATTAAACTGAACTCCTGAAGTTAAGCCAGCCAGATAATATGAACGTACAAGTGTAAACCTGTATTAAGGCTAGCTTTTGGTTTCAGTGTCTCTGAGGAGATGTCTGTTACTACTTTGCCTCTATGTATGGGCAGTTTTCTTTGCAGACTTTTAATGGGGTAATTTTAAGTGATGGGACTGGATGCCATGATCTTTATTTTTTGAATGTTGAGTTTTAAGTCAGCTTTTTCACTCTCCTCTTTCACTTTCATCAAGAGACTCTTATAGGTCCCCTTTACTTTCTACCATAAGGGTAGTGTCATCTGCATATATGAGGTTATTGATGTTTCTCCCAGCAATCTTGATTCCAGCTTATGCTTCATCCAGCCGGGCATTTCACTGATGATATATATTCCTTTGGAACTCCAATTTTGGAGGTTTCCTATCATTCTTTCTTCCTTGCCCCTAAAGATCCATAAAATCCAGAGTAATTGGTTCCACTCAAAATGAAACCACTTTATTGCTATACCTAAAACCTCTCTTGAGTTTGGACCTCATGTAAGTTTTTATTTTCAAACATTTCTCCCTACGTTTTGGCTTATCAGTGCATTTAAGAAAATAAAAGTTTTTTTTTTTAATGTATTACATTTTTTTTTCAGTTGTACGATTGCTTACCTAGTATCACACTCTTGGAAATAGAATTCCCCTTATTGGGTTTTTAATGATACTATTTATATTTTAATTTCTAGAAGTTAATACTTGGTTGTTTTTAAATGTCTGTAGAGTGATTTTTCTTACAGTGGCTTATTCATATTTTCACTTTCCTAATATTAAAACATATTAAAATATTCATATTCCTTATTCCAGTAATTGTAGTAACTTAGGTTTTTGCTGTTCTGGCCTTGTTTGTTGTTTGTTTATTCACCCTCATTTGTTTGTTTGGATTTTTATGTTAAGAACTTAACATTTCTTTGGAATCTTATGAAAATTACTTTAAAACCTGGGTTGAAGCATGTGTTCCTCCAGAAAAGATTTGCACTTGCTTCTATTAGGGTATGCAGGAGTCCTGTCAACCGTGGTTTACTTTACATTACAATTCTTTGCTTATGATTCTTCTCACTTTGCAGCACTCAAAGTTAGGTGATAGCCAGCCTGCGAATATATATGAGTTTCCAGGGAAGACTGGTATTCTTTACTTGAAGTCAGCAGACAAGTTTCCTCACTGACTCTTCTCTGGAGTCAAGTTTTTTCTTCCTCACCTAGCTTACCATCATTTTGAGGATGTACCTTTGCTTGGTTTCACGTTTATATGGTCTCTCCAGTCCACACAGAGGGCATTAAAGCAAAGCTCTGAAGGCTGTCCAAGGCAGCACCCACCTGTTGCATTGCTTACTTGCCCCTCTAGATCAATACTTTCATTTTGTTCTAGACTCGGAATATCCTTACAAGCTGAGCCATTCATTTAAAAGGTATATTATACTTTTTATGTGACAACTTTTAGGTGTTCTGTGCAAGTAGATTCTAGGGTATCTTTCTTACAATACTGCTGGGAACTGAAGTTCTCTGAGATGTTATTTTTATTGTAACAGTTGCTTTTTAAAAGTGGTTCTTAAGGCAAAACTTAAAGGAAAATAGATTTTAGGATGGTGACTCCAATGAATGATTAATGTTTTGAAAGTAATCAATTTTTAAGACTAGATTGTAGTAGAAAAGCTATTTTTACTTGCTTAATACTGATGATAAGTTTGCGTAATGGAGAATGTGTGTAATAATTTCTTTTTTAATTTGAAGGCTCATATGTTTCATACTGTGGTATAGACAGAAATATTTAATTAATTATTAGGTATATGGGCATATGATGATTTTGCCCTTAGCAATCCCTGGCTAGAGCACAAGTCCCTCTGTAGGTAAGTTTAGTAGAAATGTCTTATCTTTTCATCTTTCAAATAATTTCGTCCTCATAGCCATTATACTTAACTGTTTCCCTGTCTTCAGCCTTCCTGTCTTTCCTTCCCACTCCTCTTCTTGCCTGGCTACTCAACCTTTACAATGATAGCTTAAATGTGAGTACACCAGAAAAGTCTTCCATGACCACCCTCACCCATTCACCTCCCCACCCACGAAGCAGGTGTACACACACGTGCACATACACACACACACACACTCTCAGTAAGGACCTCTTTTTAATGATGTTTTTGAAAACTGTACTCTCCTTCATAGTATCTCTCCTGAGTTTTAGAAATTTTTTAATGTTTGTTTAATTTTGATCTTTCTTATTACCCTCCATAAATACTTATCTTATTCATCGTTGTAGCCATAGTGCCTGGCAGTGAGTTAGGCACCAAATAAATTTTGGTGAATTTGTTTAGTGAATTATCAAATTTGGTGAATTAAGAAACTCAGTAACTGTTGAGTGCTGGGCACTTTGTTAGTTCTAGCTGTGGGCTAACATGTATTTCTAGAAGTCAAGTCTTGAGACAATTTGTTATATAGGTGATAATTTTTTTTAGGGCCAGTTTAATGATTGTGAGTTCTAGCTCAGATGAGGGTATCTATAATGTTATGTGTCTTTAAAAGAAAGGTACAGCTGTAAAGTGTAAATGCCCAGATTATTTGAAATGATAAAATTATTCTCCATATCCCTTCAGTTCAGTATAGAATGGGCATAATAACACTCTAGACATCAACACTCTATTTTATAAATAAACCCGTTCTTTGTGCTGTACGTTGTTAGTACTTAGAGGCTACAGTGAGGAGCCACAGGTATTTTGATATGAGGTAAATAAAACACATAAAGAGTTTAGCCTTTAGAAGCACCACAGATTTATTTATATGTAATTTAAAAATATATAAATGGGTGGCAGTGGGTGGCAAAGTATAACCTGGGGCTCCTGAGAAATCCCCAGAACCTTTTGAGGTTCATAAGGTCAAAACCTTTTTCACTCTTGCTCTCTCACAAGTGTACAGTGAAATTTTCCCCAGGATATCTGGCATATGATATTGTATCAGATTTAATATGGAAGCAAGCAGATAAGAGAATCCAACTGTCTTCTATTAAGCTAACCATTAAAGAGATTTACAAAAAAGTTAATAATTCTACTTTTCTTTTAATTTGGAAAATGAATTATTCATGTTAACATACATTAGATTAAGTATTCTGAGACAAAATGTGAACCTCTTTGTCTCTAAGGAGATAAAAAAATTCCCAGGTCTGTTAAATGCTCACTGTATTTAATTAAATTTTAAAGAATGTATTTGTCACAATCTGGGTTGGTTAATAATGGAAGCCCATTAAAAAAGTAATCAGAGACTAACATGTTTTGTGAGCGTTTTTTCATCAGATCCCATTGGTGAAGCCAGTTATTAGAAAACTATGTACCAAGTTGCCTTAAGCTGATACCATTAAATATTTTACTTATTGTTTATCTATTGCTGTTTTGATTTTTTTCTCCCTGTAGTTTTCTGATTTTGATGTAGTTTTATGGTCATAGAGTCAAAAAGTGGAGATGACTCGTAGGTTTACCTGTAGAGAGAAAATTTGCTGAGTATTGATTCACATATTCTTGCCTATAATGACAGATTCCCTTATTATCAATTAATACTTGTATCTGATTGTGAGTGGTACTTCTTTGTAGGAAGATTAAGGTGCCAGTATATGGATTTGACTTTCCTGGTGGCTCAGACGGTACAGCATCTGCCTACAGTGTGGGAGACCTGGGTTCAGTCCCTGGGTTAGGAAGATCTCCTGGAGAAGGAAATGGCAACCCACTCCAGTATTCTTGGCTGGAAAACCCCATGGACGGAAGAGCCTGGTAGACTACATATACAGTCCATGGGGTCGCAAAGAGCTGGACACGACTGAGCAACTTCACTCACTCATATGGATTTGAATGTTCTGTTCTGAGACAGCTATTTTTCATTGTAAATGTATAAAATGACCCTCTAGTTTTTATGCATTGGATTTTTAGCCATGACTAAGATCAATCTTTCCTCAAGATCCTTTAGTGTGTAGGCAAAATCAGTATGGTGACCTATAAGGACAAATGTGGTATGTATTCACTCTTGTCTTTAATAGATACATCCAGCCACTTGGAATATAGTATGTTAATTTGTGCAGTAATGAAAATCGTAGCTCTGGGTCTAATATTTTAAAAATTAATAAGCTTTATTTTTATAGAGCAGTGTTAGGTTCAAGGGCTTCCCTGGTGGCTCAGATGGTAAAGAGTCTGCCTGCAATGCAGGAGACCTGGGTTTGATCCCTGGATCATGAAAATCCCCTGGAGAAGGAAATGGCAACCCACTCCAGTGTTTTTGTCTGGAAAATCCCATGGACTGAGGAGCCTGGTCAGCTACAAGGGTCGGACACAACTGACTGACTTCTCTCTTTAGGTTCAAAACAAAAATGAGCAGAAAATACAGAGACTTCTCATGCTAATTTTTAAGTAAATTTTTCAGTATTTGAGAATAGAACTTTTAGAGATTGAGCTTTTTTTTTTTCTTCTAATATTTTTAAGGAAGTCTGAACTGTTGCTTCAGTTGTAAAATAGTCTTAGAGCAGGCAGTGATGATCAGAATTATGCCATTGACCATTAAACTGTCAGAACATGAGAATGACAATTTGGGAATGGGTTTGTTAGATGGAGAAAAGTAGCAAGTAATGCGGAGAAAGCAGTGGCACCCAACTCCAGTACTCTTGCCTGGAAAATCCCATGGATGGAGGAGCCAGGTGGGCTGCAGTCCATGGGGTCGCTAAGAGTCGGACACGACTGAGCAACTTCACTTTCACTTTTTCAGTTTTCCTGCATTGGAGAAGGAAATGGCAACCCACTCCAGTGTTCTTGCCTGGAGTGTCCCAGGGGTGGTGGAGCCTGATGGGTTGACGTCTGTGGTGTCACGCAGAGTCGGACACGACTGAAGTGACTTAGCAGCAGCAAGTAATGCAGTTTTCTAGGGAATCAATAATAGCAATAAATAAAAGGATTACCAAACAACGTGAAATACCCTATTGATATTACATATGAACTTTTCATCATTATTTTCTTGGCTAGTTTCAATCAGATAAAGTAGTCTTTTGACCCTATGATTATTATTAAATATTCATAGATAATTCTAGAGTAGAAAGTATCAGGTTTTAGGTAAAGGTTTTGTGATTTTTACAGCTGAAATTCATAGATAATCATTATGAAACAAATAAAGAAAATCAAGTAAGTTGAATACCAATTTTATTTGTTAAAAAAAGTACAATGAAAATGTTAACACATAAGCACAGATATTATAAGGGAAGGACTTTGAGTAGTGAGACTGACTGCTTTTCTTCTTTTATAAGTAGGAAATGTATAAAAGGGTTTTTTTTTTCCTGTGATGATTTTTTGTGTTAAGGAAAATGTTATTTTTAAACTTAAGATAACACTGAAAGGAAAGGATAACTATAAGGTATTCCTTTAAACTTTCTAAATATTTTTGCCATATTGTTTAGCTTGTAAAATTTTAAGTGTGTAAAATGACGGAAGAAAACTCTTACTTTTTAAATAATATGTTGTGAAAAACTAAGTTGCCCTGTTACATGGTGTTTTTATTGCTTTTTAGAGTCATTTTTTTTAAATTAAAATCTTTTTATCAAAATTTATTTTAATCTACAAAAATGTGATTTATTATGAAAAGTTGTATTTACATTAAATTTATAGGAGCACCGTTACAGGGAATATGTTCATTCTGAAATAGCACTATTGAAACAAATCTTTGCTCCTAGGGCTGGAAATCCATATCTACCTACCAAAAGTATTTGTCTTAATGTATTTACAGATTATTTGGAAACAAAAGGGTTTTTCTGACAATGAGTTGTTTGACTTTAGCTCTTTAAGAATCCTTCATATCTCACATTTTATTAAGATAGGAATGTATATTTTAGTAGTTTGCAGTAAAGTGAAAGGTGTCATTATAGTCTCTCTTTTTTTCACTAGGCATTTTTATTACCAATTTGCGAAGCAGCAGCTATGAGAAAAGTGGTAAAAGTATATCAAGAATGGATCCAGCAAGAGGAAAAACCTTTGTTCATGCAAGAGCCTGAAGAAACTGTGATCTCTTCTTCGGACCTTCCATGCATTGACAGTGTCACAGACCATGATATTTCAATGGAAGAAGGAGAAAAAAGAGAAGAGGTAAAATAAGACTTATGTATTTTAGTATAAGTGTAATAGATAAGATTTTCACAGAAGTGTGGTGATATGGGATAGATGGGAAGGTAAAGATACTTTTCAGTATACAGTTGATCATTGAACAACGTGAGTTTAAACTCTGTGGGTCCATTTATATGAGGATCTATTTCGATAGTAAATATTACAGTACCACATAATCCATAGTTGGTTAAATCTGTCGATAATGGAGAAACTGTGGATTTTGAGAGCCAACTATAAGTTATATGCAGATGTTTGACTGCTCGAAGGGTTGGTGCCCTATACCCAATGTTGTTCAACAGTCAACTATATTTCACAGTTTAGATAATATGTTATCTCAGTACTCTATCCCAAAGCTCTTTGATGTCACAACTTTAAAAGAGCTTGTATTCTGATTCTTTCAGTCATTGTCTAGATCAAAATCAGATGGTATTACAAAAGGTATAATATTTTAAAGTGTGGTGGGAATTCCCTGGTGGTCCAGTGGTTAGGACGTGGTGCTTTCACTGCTGGGGCCCAGATTCATCTTTGGTTGGGTAAGTAAGATCCTGCAAGCTGCACATCCCAGTCAAAACAAAACTGTGAGACTAAATCAAAATGGATGCTGTAGTACATACACTGAAAATACTTTTATTTGGCTGTAGCTAAGAGTTGGTGGTTGAGAGTGATAAGAAATGTGAGATAGACAAGAACTAGACCCTGTTTAGTAACTTGTATGCTGTCATGATGGACTTTGATTACATTCTGGACACTGGAAAGATTAAGAATAGAAAAATGGCATGGATAGTTACAAATCTCAGAAGGCTCATACCAGGTCTAGAATGGAAGATAGATTGGAGGCCAGTCTGGAGGCAAGGACACTAGCTAGGAAGTGCCAGAAGGAGATAATAGGCACCTGATAGAGGACAGTGGCAGTTGCAATGGAAATATAAGGGAAAAGACAGATTTATGAGCTCCTTTGATGGTGAAATCAAGTTTTGATGATTAATTTATATATGAAGAATGAGAAGGTGTCCCAAGATTTTTCTTTTGCAACCAAGTCAGTTGCCATTCACACATGAACAGGAGTGAAAATAAGTGCAAGTGTGGTGATTATGTCCAAGGAGGCTATATTTGGATTGGTAGAAATGAGGAGAGCATGCTTGTATAAATTTACTTTTAAGTGTCTTGAATTTGAGGTGCTTGTGGGTCATTTGAGAAGGCAATGGCACCCCACTCCAGTACTCTTGCCTGGAAAACCCCATGGACGGAGGAGCCTGGTGGGCTGCAGTCCATGGGGGTCTCTAAGAGTTGGACACAACTGAGCGACTTCACTTTCACTTTTCATTTTCATGCATTGGAGAAAGAAATGGCAACCCACTCCAGTTTTCTTGCCTGGAGAGTCCCAGGGACGGGGGAGCCTGGTGGGCTGCCGTCTGTGGGGTCGCACAGAGTTGAACACGACTGAAGTGACTTAGTAGTAGTAGTAGTGGGTCATTCAGGAAGAACTGTTCAGAAGATACCTGATGGAGAAGTATGGAGCTTAAGAGAACAGTGTAGACTAGACCATGATATATTGTATTGGCTACTCTGACAAAGCTGAGTTCCAATACTGCCTCTGGTAATGAAACGATAGTTTGATTAGACTAAATCTCCCATATATTAAAATTGTAAGTTCTAGGCAGAATACTAAAAAAAAAAAAAAAAAATGAAGATACTATTGAGTGACCAAAAGCAGAAAGAAATTAGAAACTTAAAAAAAGAACAACATTGAGTGAAATTTCTGTTTAACTGAGGGAACTCCTTAATCAGCAGGACTTTTGACAGCTAACACTCTGGCAGAAAGCTGTAGTATTAATGGTTTGAAGTGTCAGTATTCATCTATCTTTGGATAACAGGAATTTTATTTTTCTTAGGATAAATAGAAGCTATTTTCTTTTATTTAAGTCATTTGGATTCTGGCATTTCCTTTAGAAGAGGACTCATCTTTTACAAAGCTATAAATAATACAATCCCATTCTTTTTAAGATTTATTTATTTACTTATTTGGCTGCGCTGGGACTTTGTCTAGTGGCAAGTCAGGGCAGGGGCTACTCTTTGTTATGGTATGCAGGCTTCTCATTTCAGCAGCTTCTTGTTGCAGAGCACAGACTCTAGGCATCCTTGGCTCAGCAGTTATGTCTTGTGGGCTCAGAAATTGTGGTGCACAGGCTTAGTTGCTCTGCGTCATGTGAGATCATTGCAGACCAGGGATGGAACCTGTGTCCCCTGCACTGGCAGGCGGATTCTTAACCACTGCACCACCAGGGAAGCCCAGTACAGTCCCATTTTGAGTGTGTAAGTGTAAGAGGGGAGGTTTATAAATTAGATAGGTAGAAAAATGTCTCTGTATATGAAATAATACAATTTCTGACTGGTCCTGATGGGTGACTTTTTTTTCTTATATTTTTGTCAATGAGAACTTTTTTTTACAGTGTACATATATGTTACTTTTATAGTCAAATAGGATATCTTCTATTTTGAGATGTTTAACAGAGGGACCTAGTACTTTCCAGTTTACTTCTTGAACTTACTGACTTGTCACAGCATTCTTAATTGATAAAGTATTAACTTGATGTTTTGCTTCAGGAAAATGAGACCAATGTTGCTGATCATGTTCGAAATTCCACTTGGCCTAAAAATGGCACCTACCAAGATATTCTTCATAATGCTTCCGAAGAAGCCATAGAACAAAACATACGAGCTGGTGCCCAAGCAGTTTTGCAGGTAGATCACTTTTTGTTTATTTTTATAAAATGAAATAAAAATCATTAACTATTCCAAATACATATTTCAATATTTCAGTGTAACTTTTTAAATACAGTGAACCCACCACACACATTTATCAATTACTGTTATGCCCTATTAATGTTGTTTTTTCCTTAACCTTCGTATCATAATGTGTATTGATAAACATTGCATTTTTTTTCCATACACTTTTAAAATTTTTATAAGTTGTGTCATGGTATACTGTCATCAGCAACTTTTTACATTATCCATTATGTTTTTGAGATTTCTTGTTGATACATCAGATCAGATCAGATCAGATCAGTCGCTCAGTCGTGTCCAACTCTTTGCGACCCCATGAACTGCAGCACGCCAGGCCTCCCTGTTGATACATAGCCATAGTTAATTCATTTAAAACTACTTTGTGGTATTATAATTTGTGATTATTTTGCATTTCTCTTAATCATTTTTCTGTTGATGGTTTGTGTGTGTGTGTGTTGATGGTTTTTTAAGTTGGTATTTTAAGATGGTTTCCAGTTTCTCAGTATTCCAGATAATGCTGCATTGAACATTCTTATACATGTATTTTTGGGTACGTGTTGGACATATTTCCCTAGGATATATATGTAGAAGTGGAATTGCTGGGTTGGAGCATTTGTATGTTGTCAGTTTTACTTAACTATTAATTGCCAAATTGTTCTTCAGCATGATTGTATTTTACATTCCCTTAGTAGTGCTTATAAGTTCTTATTTCTTTGTCTCTTCCTCATAGCTTATATTGTCAGATTTTAATTTTTGCTGCTCCTGTGTATATGAAATGTTATTCTTTTTAGTTTGTGTTTCCCTGTTTTAATTTGCTTTTCCTTTATCACTACTGAAATAGAGTATCTTTTCTTACGTATGGCCTATTAATGTTTTTCCATTATCCTTTTGGATTTTTTTTTGTTACTGATTTTTAGTTCATTGCATTTATTCATTTTTTAAATCTTACTGTTCTTGTCAAGGCCACATGTAACTTCTTCATTGTTAAATCACATGGAGTTTTTCAGTCCTAATTTTACCAGATTTGTCAGCATTTTACAGAGTAGATCATTCCTCTCTGTTAAAACCATTCTTCAGATGGCCTTCAGAATACCATACCCTCCTGTGTTTCTGTTTTCTCCTAACTCACTGGCTACTTCTTAGGTTTTTGTTTTCTTTTTTTTTTTTTTTTTTTTTTTACTGATTTTTCAAAGTATTTCTGAACTTTCATGTTGAAGTACCCAGGAACCAGTTCTTGGCTCTTTTCTGTGTAAACTTATCGATGTCTTATTGATCTTATCCATTCTTAGGGCTTTAAATGTCATCTATACACTGCAACTTATACTTTTTATTTCTAGTCTGAGACTTACTATCTGGACTCTGAAGAGTCCTGAACTCAAATATTCAAATGCTAAGTTGGCATCTTCACTTGACTATCTAATAGACATCTTAAATTTGACCTATCTAAAACTTATCTTGTTCAACAAACATGGTCTTCCTGCAGTTTTTCTCATTTCATTTGATGGCAGGCAGCTCTTATTTTCCAGTTGCTCAGGCCATCTTATTTCCTGTGTTTCTTTTATATCTTATATCTAATTTGACAATAAATCCTGTCAACTTTCAGAATGTATACAGAATCTGACTACTGTTCAGCACTCACACTACTTTTGTTCAAGCCTCAATAATCTTTCATCTGGAATATTGCAATAAATTTCTAATTACTATTCTTGCTTCTGGTCTTGCACCTGCCATCATCCTGGTATCTTCTCAACCCAATAGCCAGAGGAATCCCATAAATCAGATCATGTCATTTGTCTGTTCCAAAGCCTCTGGTGACTTTTCATTATCACTGAGTTTTCCCAGTGATCTGTTAAGCCTTTACATCATTGCTCCTCAAAACATGTGGTCCACAGACTAGTGCCAGCCCACAGGTAGATACAAAATTGAGAGTGAAAGTGTAGAAACTTAAGGCATTTAATATGCCTTGATTCTGATGAGAAGTTTGAGTTTGTATTTTGCATGTCTTTTTCTCATTTCCTTTATCCTGTTCATTTTTTTAAATTGTATTTTACAATAGGATTGGTCTGCACAAGACTCGGGGGAAAACCTGTACCTCACCTCTGGCAGTATAAGAAACTCTGCTTCATGTGCTCTTGACTGTTTCTCAACGTACCTCCCACTGCTTTCCCCTTCCTCAGTTAACTCTATACTTGGTATTCCTCACGTGTGCTAGGCTGTGTCTCACCTCAGGTCATTTAAACTTGCTTTTCCTTTTCTTAGGAACGTTTTTCTTCCAGGTTGCTACATAGTTGACCTTTGTCTTTTCTGTTCTAAGTCATCCTTATTTATATTCATTTTCTGCTCCCTGTTACTTCCTTTGCTTACTTGGTTCCACGGGACAATGAGATGATAATGAGGAATCCTTGTCTTGTTCTTGACTTTTGGCACTACTTCCATATATTCAGGTTCAGGCAGAACTTTTCAATTGCTGTTAAAGCATTTGCGGTAGTTCCTGATAAATACTCTTTTTCAGATTAAGAAATTTTACCTTTTTTCTTAATGTGCTAAATTAAAAAAAAAAGAATAAGTGCTAAGTGCTTTTCTTTATGCAATGTGATGATTCTGTCTTTTCACATTTTAATCTGTTGATAGGGTACATTATATTATTAAATTTTGCTGATGTCAAGGCATTCTTACATTTCCGAGGTAAATATTACTTGGTCATAAAGTATTATATTTTGCTTGAGTTGAATTGCTACTTTTTTGAAGATTTTCGTCTGTATGTTCTGGAGTATCTCTTAATAGTCCTTATCTGGTTTTAATAACTGAGCTATAGTTTTATAAAAATAAATGTGGTAGTTTTTTTTTCCTTTTTTGTTTCTGAAACACTTTATGTACAATAGGGATCATTTTCTGGGAAAATTGGACAAAACTCTGCCTGTAAAGCAGTGTAGGCCTGGTGTTTAGGGATGGATCAGGGATACCTTGATTAGCAGTTCACTGTCTTTGTATTGTACCTCTTTTCTACTTTTTCTTGAGTCAGTTTTGGCAGTTTATGTTTTATCTACAAAATATAATCCATTTTATTAAATTTTCAGTTTTACTGGCATAAAGTTATTCACTAAACCATCATTTTAAAATTCTCCACTGGGTATGTAGGTACATCCTTATTTTATTTCTAATGTTATTTGTGCCTCTCTTTTGCAAATCAGTATTGGTAGACCTACAGAGTCAGCTCTTTTCACGATTTTAAAGTTAGCTTAAGTGTTCTTTGCTCACATGATTTTACAACTATATTTTGTTACAGAGTCCATCCAGGGAATTTAAATCAGAATTGTGGGTATGGAAGATGTAAATGTTCTTGGTTCACAATAGATGTAATATTCTATTCCTCCAAAGTGTTTTGAGAACCTTTGCACATACCTGTCACTAATATAATGACTTTGTCCTCTATAACAAAGTATAATGATATTATAATAAATTTAATTAAAGATACATATTGATAGATCCTGATTAGTAGTACTGTAATATGCAGTCTGTTATTAACAAAACAGATATGCATACATAATCAATAAACATGAAAAAAGAAAATAGATGATTTTGAACACCTCCTTCAGAAAGTTCACCTTGATTGAGATATCTATCATCTTGATTGAGGTATCTATCCTTTTTTATCCTAAACTGTTTTTTATTTTATATTCTTTCCATTTTATGACAGTAATAAGGTTATTTTGTTAAAGATTCAATTTTAAAAATTGATGTTTTTCACTTGTTTTATTTTCTTTCAGTGCCTGCTAGTAATTGTATAGTTGTTTAGATAAACATAAAAATAGATTTAATGAATTTTAACTTCCCATATCAAGCTGGTGGTAGAAGCAGGATTAGAATTAACCTATAGTCTAATGCTTTTAAGTTTGTTGTAGATCACCTAGCATCTTGAATTTTTTCCCTTTAAATTTTGTAACAAACAACTTATGATTTCTTTTACCTTAGGTGTTTATTATAAACTCTTCAAACATATTTCTTCTTGAACCTGCAAATGAGATAAAAAGTCTTCTGGATGAGCACACAGATATGTGTAAACGAATTCTTAACATTTATCGGTTCATGGTTGTGCAAGTATCAATGGACAAAAAGACTTGGTAAAAAAATGCTTTTTTTTTTTTTAAAGTGTATATGCACATAGTAAATTCTAGAGGAATAGTGTCTGAATAGGGCTGGTAACAATATTGTACAGACTTCCATTATTGAATGAATGAATGACTATAATATTTTAGGTAATAATCATAATGGCAACAATGTTCTCCTTCACTTTATTAACATCTTTGATCAAACTTTACAAGATCCTTTTGTTTATCTTTCCAAAGTGGGCATTGATGGCCTTCCCCAGGAATGAATACTGGCATGCATGTATGAATAAATGAATTTATATATGTTTGAATGAATGATTAAATAAATGTTTGAATGTATGACTGCTTGATTCCTGAACCTTATATTCAAGGCCTTGTACAGTCAGGCTCCTGACTACTTTTCTAGCCCTTTCTCAAGCCTAAATTCTGTCCTGCAGGATGCGATCCTACCTGCCAGCTTTATCAGATTGCTCTCTCTTAAGCAGTCTGAACTTTTCTTTAGAGAATCTAATTCCTGTCATCTTTTCCTGTTGTTACCATAACTATCCTTAGATTCTACCTTCCTTTCCTCACATACTCTTCCTCTTTCAGTTCTCTTCCTTTCATTCTGTGTTTTTGCCTCTGTTGTTTTGTGGTTTTGCATTCACTAAATCATGTCTGACTCTTTGCAACCCCCTGGATTGCAGCATGCCAGGCTTCCCTGTCCTTCACCGTCTCCTAGAGTTAGCTCAAATTATGTCCTTTCCGTTGGTGATGGACATGTATACAAGTAATTTAGGAACTAAGACAATTTTGACAAGATCTACAACTGAGATGAGGATGAGACGGTTAAAAATAGCATCACCTGTGTTGTAGATCTTTTCAGAATTCTCTTAGTTCCTAAATTACTTGTATTCATGTCTGTTAACCTCACTGAATTAAGATGCTCTGCTGCTGCTGCTGCTGCTAAGTCGCTTCAGTCTTGTCCGACTCTGTGCGACCCCGTAGACGGCAGCCCACCAGGCTCCCCGGTCCCTGGGATTCTCCAGGCAAGAACACTGGAGTGGGTTGCCATTTCCTTCTCCAATGCATAAAAGTGAAAAGTGAAAGTGAAGTCGCTCAGTCGTGTCTGACTCTTAGCAACCCCATGGACTGCAGCCCACCAGGGTCCTCGGTCCATGGGATTTTTCCAGGCAAGAGTACTGGGGTGGGGTGCCATTGCCTTCCCCGAAGATGCTCTACAAGGTATATACTAGCTGTCCTATTTTTATATTTCCTACATTTCTTAGCATAGTATCATATATTATGGATACTCTATAAAAATTTAATTGAAATAAAAAAAGGACTTTTAGAGAGATGAGAAGAGCAGTTCTTCAGTTTTTGTAAAGATACTTGTTCATTGTAAAATTCAAACAAAGAAAAGTTTTATAAAGAAAATAAGTTTCCCAGAAGCTCATTCTCTATAGGTAATCATTGTTTGTCCTTTGGTGAACGTTTGGCTGACCAAACCACATAGAGTCAATAGTGTTACACCATCTAGATGTACCAAACCTTAACTAACCACCTCTTGGTGGACATGTAGTTACGTATTTTGTTGTTGGAGGAGAGAGGGACAGTAAACATCCTTATTATGTATATAATTTTCCTCTTTGACTCATTCTTTAAAAGTGAGAGTATGCCTCATTTGTTTTGTTACATATAGGAAAATAGTTTTATTTTTAAAAAAACTTTATTATCCATATTGATATAGTTAGAAGTAGTTATTATTATTAACTTATTTGGAGCACTTTTCTGTGCCACATCTTTTTAATCTTTTTACATCTAATTTTTTGTTAATCCTTGTAGCACCCCATAAGGTAGATAATTTTACATGGTGATTCTTAGGCATAAAGAAATTAAGTAATTTATCATTGTTCACACAGCTTTGTTTTGAACTGTGGTCCATCTGACTTCAGAGCCCAAGTTATTATCAGCCACTAACTTTTACTTTGAACCATTCCCTTTTTTTTTCTTTTCATATGCTTTGAATCAGTGATTTTGAGCCAGGTTAAAGTGAGAGACTTCTATGTGGAACACAATTTAAAAATTTTTGTAAGTTCCCTTGAAGTCATAGCATTGTGAAAGATTACTCACATATTTACATTGAATTTACAGGACTTTATAATTAAAATCATTATTGTATTACAAAGTGAAAAGTTAGATATATGAGTGAATTAGAGTTTGACCACAAATCAGAAAGTTTTACTTGGAAAATCCATTATTTATTGCATGTGTAGTTGACTTTAAATGGCTTTTTGTTTCATATAGTAAAACTGGAAGCCTAAAAGTTACAAATACATTAACTCTGATTTTTACTTTATGAGCTGAATACATATATTTGTTTAGCTAGTAAGTTCAGATACTGTTCATTGAGTGATACTTTTATATTTAATTCTGCCCTCATTTCCCAGAAAACCATGATACCTACATCTGGGATCTCTTGCCTCTGGCACATTTCTCACATGGAGTATCCCACATATTGCTGTGCTTGGAATGGGCCTGCAGACAAGCCAAAGAAGAGGAAGCTGTGATAGAGACTTGGGCTCTTAGTCTGTCTATATACCTGCCCAAATCCCCTTGTCAAACTTTTTTTTTTTGGCATGTGTTGAGTCAGTTTTTGAATTACCAGGTGCAAATAAGGTAGTTTTATGGTCTTAATATTAAGCATTAAGGAAAGAGAGGCATGGTAAGGATAATGTAATAGAATTGGGTGACTTGCAGCACACATCGAGGATAAAGAGTTGAAAGATGACCAAACTAGAAAGGACAGAAAGAAGCAATGGAGTAATGATCCTTGCTTTCTCATCAGGCTTATTGTGATCTTTTAGTCTTAAAGTATCATGCAGTTTTTGAAATTGAACCTGGTACAATTCTAGATATGTAGTTTCTCCATGTTGTAAAGATGAATGAGGTAGACAGGCATCAAGGTAGAACTGTATTGTAAAGACAAATGAGTGTTCTTCAGACAGCTCCATAAGGTCACTGCTTGATTTGTCGGGTGGGGGGATGGGAGCAGTCTCCATATTCTCACACCTAATTCATCAGCTTTTGTACAAATTTTTATTTGATGGAGAGGTATTATGGCTGAAAAATGGCTGATGTAGATTTGTAAAATGAAAATTTATATTTTAATATATAAAGAATTCTGAAATTTTGAAAGATATTTGATATTTGAATTATAATACCATTTTTATAGCAAATATTAATTTCAAAGTTATTCATTAATCAGAAGCAAACATATGCAAGAAGGAAACATTAATTAATTTTTTTACTTTAAGGGAACAGATGCTGCTTGTGTTGCTCAGAGTCACGGAGTCTGTACTGAAGATGCCATCACAAGCTTTTCTGCAGTTCCAGGGGAAAAAAACATGACTTTGGCAGGTCGACTTGCAGGACCACTTTTCCAGGCAATAAAAATAAATAAATAGATAAATAGGTGGATAGATATGTATTTTTTCTTAAGATTCATTGAGCCCTGAACTTGTTTCTTGGGGAAAAAAGCTTTAAATCAGAAATAGTATTAAAGGAGCTTTTGTAGAGCCAAATAAAAGTTGTATATCTAGTAGTATGTTTGCCATACATACAACCTAACAGCCTAGCAGAATAGATGAAATACCAGTCAGGCCTATGAAAAAGTGTTAAACTGATGACATTTACTTTCTTCTTGTGGGATACACTTTCGTATGATTGCAAAAAGCTGCCAGAAGGCTTTGTGGTAATGATTTGATTGCGTTAGGAGTTTCCAAGCCTCTGGCATTGTTAGAAAAACAAAACTTCCTTTTAAGTTGTTCTGTAGTTTAAAAAAAGTAAATCAAGGTTCTTTCCCACCATGGTATTCTCTTCACATCTTCTTTTGAAGTATCAGTAGTAGTTGATGATACAGGAATTACATGTTGTGTTTTCCAACCCAAGGATAGAGTACTGACTTTACATGTGTAATAGATTATTTGGAGAACAGAAAGCAAAATAATGTTTTTTTTAAGACAAGACATTAAATATAAACACATGGATAAAATGGCTCTTAATGTCAAGGATAAAAACTGTCTCAGATCTAATTCTTGGCCATTTAGTGTAGCTTTTCAACTTAATATTTTTTTCCCAGATGGTGCTAGTTTACCTAAAATTCTGTGCTGATAGTGAATAAGTCTTTTAAATCAGCTATATTTATTATTTAAATTCCTCTTGACTTCATTAGTCTTTTATTCCCCCCCTTATCATTAGAACTAACCCCATGGTGAGTGCTATTGGATGATACAATTTTAGCTTGCTATATGGAATAATATTTTTGTTCTCTGAATGGAATGGAAAGTACTAGTTATTACTCTTTTATGTCATAAACTCTGCTTATTTTTATCTTTATGTTTAATGTTAAAATTATGTAAAATTTGTTGAGTTATGCTTTTAAAACACTTTGTGACTCTTTCTTGAGTAAGATTTTATCTTCAGGAGAATTCTATAAAGTCTCAAGGATATGGTCTGGTCAATAATTTCTGCCCTTTTATAAATAAGTTTTTTATTCTATGATTGAATTTGTACAGAACATCTTTAATTCCACTGGTGTCTTTAAAATCAAATTTAATTTTATCAAGTTTACATACAAATTTTCAGAAACATGTATCAATAAGTTAAATACATCTCTAGTAACTTTTTCTTTTAGAATATTCAAATTGTGTAGTTAGTGATTTCAGTCTTTTTTTGAGAATGTTAGTAGTTACTTGAGTAACTACCAAGTACTCAGTTATTTCAACCTGTAATAATGTGGAGACTTACCTCTTTTTGAACAACATGTACTTAACATTAATGTACCATGAAAGGTAGGTAAACTTTAGGGAGATTTCTTTTGAGTTTTGGTAACTTGTCCTAATGTTAGAATGTTGGAAATTGGCAGCTTATGAAATTTGGAGTAGACGCTAATGAGTGCATGTGTTACTTTTATAAGTATTATGTACCAAGAAAGGATATCATGGATATGGGATTTAAAGTTCTACTAGTTTGGAGATACTTTTTTAATAATTGATTTTGAACATATTTCATTATTATTTCTGATTATTTGTCTTTATAGACTCTTATAGTTGCCTGGATTAAAGCAAATCTAAATGTGTACATCTCTCGGGAACTTTGGGATGACTTACTCTCAGTATTGTCATCGTTGACCTATTGGGAAGAGTTAGCCACTGAATGGTCGCTGACTATGGAGACACTAACTAAAGTTTTAGCTAGAAATTTATATAGTTTGGATCTCAGTGATTTACCATTGGATAAGCTGAGTGAACAGAAGCAAAAAAAGCACAAAGGGAAAGGTAAGAGTTGTTCACAGAGATGCTTCATATAAATTTGTTTAAATAATTTGCTCTGGGAGTATCAAGCCAGGGAGAGGAGTGAAGGTGAAAGTCATAATTTCTCTTAATTATTCCCTCCTTAATTTACTCTGAAGGTTAAAAATTTTCAACAGTGAAGCATGTACTTATCTGGTAACTGTTCTTGAAGAACCTTAAATTCAGTGGTTCTGTGCATATCTAATAAAGTTAAGTAGTTCAGAATCTTAAATATTTTATTTTTAACAATTAACGAAACTAAAAAATTATAAAACACTCTTCCTTTTTATCATACACATATTTTTATTAAAACTTAGAAGGTGATTTCATGTTACTGTATTCGAAAAGAAGTACTTGAGAAATTCTTTTGAAAGCATTTCCTTAGTTTTAACTAAAAGCAAACATTCCCTGACTATGGATTATATTTCTATCTAATGTTAAAAAGCTGGAGAGGGACGGTAACATAGTGATGATATCAAAGAAACATGTCTTTATAATACTAGTAATAGTGCTTTATCACTAAAGTCATGTTTGACTCTTGTGACCCCATGGATGTAGCCTGCCAGGCTCCTCCTGTCCGTAGGATTTTTAGGCGAGAATACTAGAGCGGGTTGCCATCTCCTTTTCCATGGGATCTTCCTCACCCAGGGATTGACCCTGGATCTCCTGCACTGCAGACAGATTCCTTTACCTACTCAGCCACCAGGGAAGACTTTTATAATACTGAGTTTGCTAGGATTTTTTGTTATTAATAATTAGTTGCTATCTAGAGATTACACAAGTCGCATTTCATACTTAACAGTCCAGAGTGTTAAGTATGTGACCAAACTACTTTTTCCTGGACTGTTTATTTCCCAAGTGGCTATTATTGACAGGTAAAGATAGAATAACTTCCTTCACAGGATGGATTTTGGTTAGTTCATTTTCTATCGTTTTTTGCTTGTCCAAATGTTTCACTTATATATGAAGTAAATGGGTGGCAGAGGATTTGTTATCACTTATTGTTGATGGTGCCTCAGATTTGGAATGTGATTTTTACACAATAAATTTCAAAAAACCCTTTCAGTACACAAACATGTTATCTAGTTACTTTATGAGTAAACCTAAGAATCTGAGGCAGAATGGCATACATAATTTGATGCGATTATTGATGAGATGATAGTGCACTGAGATTGAACATCTGCATTTCTAGGAGTGGGACATGAATTTCAGAAAGTTTCAGTTGACAAGTCATTTTCTAGAGGATGGAGTCGCGATCAGCCTGGCCAGGCCCCAATGAGGCAGAGAAGTGCAACAACCACTGGTTCCCCAGGCACAGAAAAGGCAAGGAGTATAGTACGGCAAAAAACTGTTGGTATGTACTTTTTAAAATCATGAGAATTGTATGCAGTGATATGTTTATAGTTCTTAGTAACAATGTATGCAAACACACAGTTTTCATATCAGTTGTTTTTCTGTTGTTAAATGAAAAACTTGTATAGCAAAACTTTTTTCAGAAATACTTGGAGTCTGATGACATACTGTGTTATTCCTTTATGATAGAAAGATGTATCTTATATTACTGTTTTAATGTAGTTTATGATTGATGTCAATAATTTTAAATTGTTATTTTACAGATTTGAGAAGTAGAATGCTGATTCACTCTACAGAACTCATGCATTAACTGATGTAGTTTCTAATAAACATGAAAAAATAGGGTAGCTTATTTTCAGTGCTACAATTATATAATTGTATTGGCTTCACAGACTTCCAGTGAGGAATTTACGTTTTCTGCTTATAGACAGCTGAGGCCAACGTAGAGTATATTGCTGGTTTCCTTGCTGCCTTTAACAGGTAGGGAAGACCTTTCTAGTCTTGGAAATGTCCACAGAGGGCAATGACGGAAAGAATTTCTGGATGTGGGATCACTTGGCATCTGTGGACCTAGTTACTGTCTCGTTCCTTTCTTCTCAGATATAAAACCTGGTCTTTATCATAGTAGAAAGAGTGCTGCAATGAAAATCAAGAGCACTTTGTCCTGATCTCTCTTCACTCTCATCACTAAATAGCTCGATAACCTTGAATAATTTACTGAACTTTCTAGATTTTATTTACTTCATCTGTGTAGTTGGAATGATAATATCTCATATGCCTGAAACAAAAATTCCTTGAAGTTACTTCAGGCTTTGCAGTCTGATTTTGTGAAAGTGGAATTTTCTGTAGGAATGTATCTATATTTTATAGAGTCGATGAAAAACACTTATTTTAAATAAATTTAAAATTGTTATAGAATATATCTTCTATAAAATGAGGTGTTCTAAAGTGTTAAGAATTAGAGTTCTAAAGGAAGAAACAAGTAAAAAGAGAATAGGGAAATTAAAGGTTTTAAAAGAATTTAAATGTTTAGTTTAAAATTATTCAAAAGAATATTTTCAGTGTTGTTTCCTTCCTGTAAAATAACCATAGAATTATATTGATTGTATGTCAAGCAAGAAGACTAAGAAATTACACAAGGAAAAAGGATATTGGATAAAAATTAATATACTACTTAGACATTTTGGTATAGAATTATATTTTGAAATTCTTAACATGTTGATTACATCTGAAATGCCTTCATTTTATGTTAAGGCATAAGAATTATATTTTGAAATTCTTAACATGTTGATTACATCTGAAATGCCTTCATTTTATGTTAAGGCTAAGTAGTATTAATATACTACTTAGACATTTTGGTATAGAATTATATTTTGAAATTCTTAACATGTTGATTACATCTGAAATGCCTTCATTTTATGTTAAGGTCACATGTATAGAAAATATTTCTGTATTGGTTAAGAAGGAATTCTAAGTTTAAAATTTTATTTTATTTTAAAATAGAATATTTTTTAAAGGTTATATATATATTTCTGATTATAGAGGTAATTTATGCTTAATGTGAAAGATAAAAGTTTAAGGAACCACAAAAACATCTTAGGTGTCTAATGAGAATAAATCATAGCTAACACGATGGCATATTTCTAATCTTTATAAAAGCATATAATGATTAAAATACTCATCTTAAGTGCATGCCTGACTAATTACTTTGTGATACCTCTGTCAAAATCTTATCTGGCTTGTTCATTGGACTGACCAATC
The DNA here is from genome assembly GCA_935064755.1 of Tragelaphus eurycerus. NCBI lineage: Eukaryota > Metazoa > Chordata > Mammalia > Artiodactyla > Bovidae > Tragelaphus > Tragelaphus eurycerus. The sequence goes on from CAKXYN010000038.1 coordinate 13,943,589, forward strand.
AAAAGTTTAATGGATAATAAATTTTGTTCAGAAAGGTACCTACATAAAGTTAGAAAATACTAAAAGGGGAACACATTAAATTAGGATATTCTTTAGATATATATTTTCTTAAATTTTTAATTTTTTATGTTTGTAGGGAATGTACATAGTTAAAAATCAAACTGTGATAAAGCATATATGTATTCTAATAAGTTGTTCCTGCATCACTGCTCCTCATCCACCCAGGTCACCCCATTAGAGATAACTGCTATTACTAGTTTTTGAGGATTTTTCTACTATAATGTAGTATGCCTCTACTATAATGTATGTATGGCTTTTAGTCAGTCAAATGAAAAATACTTCTACTCACAGTGGAAGCTTTGTTGTAAGCATTGAGGATACATGTCAGAACAAACTTAATAAAGTCCATTGAAGCTGACAATTCTTGTGTCGGGGAGACCCATAATCAGATAAACCAAACATCAGGCTATGAAGAAAAGTAAAATAGGGTAAGGAGCAAGAGTATAAAGATAGAGAAATGGGACTGTTAGATAGGGAGGTTAGTGAAGACCTATCTAATCATATAAGAACAGAGACCTGAATAAACTGAGAGGAAGTATTTAGGGAAAAGTGTTCTAGGCAGAAGGAAAAGAATAAACGCTCTAGTCTAAGAGTGTGCTTTGTTATTTAAGGAAGAGTAAAGAGGCCAGAGTGAGTGAAGTGTAGAGTAAGAAAGACAAGAGTGCAAGGAGATGAAGTCAAGCTGTAATGCCATATCTTAATGATTATTGCATATCAGAAAATGTTGAACACCTTGCATCAGATGTATATTACATGACAGTACCATAATTTAACTTGTATCCTGAAGATGGACTTTCAGTTTATTTCCAGTTTTGTGTTAAAAATTACACAGAATATATTCTGTGACTTGTGCTTGTATGTGGATATGTCTATAGGTTTAGTCTATAATATTTGATATTAAATTGCCCTTAAAACAATGAAATACCACTGTATATCTATCAGAATGGTTGAAATCCAGAACATTTATAACACCAAATGCTGACAAGGATATGGAGCAACAGTAACTCTCATTGGTTGTGAGACTGCAAAATGGTACTGCCACTTTGGAAGATGGTTTTGTAGTTTAAAGAAGTAAACATATTCTTACTGTAGAATCAAACTATCCTTGGCATTTATCCAGGTAAGTTGGAAACACACGTCCACACAATCATTGGCATGCAAATATCTGTAGGAGCTTTATTCATAAACTTGGAATTTATGCCAAAACTCGGAATCAACCAAGATATTCTTAAATAAGTGAATGATTTAACAAACTGTGGTACATCTATACAGTGGAATATTATTCTTTGAAAAGGTACAGTGAGCTATCAGGACACGGAAAAAATATGCAAGAGTTCCGAATGCTATTGCTAAGTGAAAGAAATCAATCTGAAAATGTTATATGCATGGTGATTGCAACTATATGATATTCTGAAGAAGGGAAAACTGAAGAGACAGTAAAAAGATTGCTGATTGCCAAGGAGTGGAAAACAGGGCAATGAGGAGGGAGAAATAAGTGGAGCACAGAGGGTTTAAATATAGCAGTGAAACTATTCTGCATGGTACTATCATTGTGTATACATGTTATACATTTGTTAGAAGCCTATAGAATGTACAACACAAAGAGTGATCCCTAATGTAAACTATAGACTTCTGTTAATAACACTATGTTTTGAAGCTTAGAAGCCAGGCAGTAACTTCTCTAGTTATGAAAGTCCTTGATGGCTTCTTCCGATAGAAGCTGTTGTGTCCACATTGAAAATCTGTTGTATAATGTAGCTACCTTCGTTAATGATCTTAGATCTTCTGGATAGCATACTGCAGCTTCTACTTCACCACTTGCTGCTTCTTGTGTACTTTTATGTTATGAAGGTGGCTTCTTTCCTTAAATCTCATGAATCTACTCTGCTAGCTTCAAACTTTTCTGCAGCTTCTTCAACTCTCTCAGCCTTCTTAGAATTGAAGCAAGTTAGGGCCTTACTCTGAGTTAGGATTTCACTTAAAGGAATGTTGTGGCTGGTTTGATATTTCCAAATAACTTTCTCCTTACCAGCAGTTAGACTGTGTTGCTTTCTTATCATTTGTCTCTTCAGTCTTAATTTTCTCCAATAATTTTTCCTTCGCATTTACAATTTGACTGTTGGGAGCAAGCAGTCTAGCTCTTGGCCTATATTGACTGTTTACATGTCTTCCTCACTAAACTTAATCATTTCTATTTATAGCATTTGATTTACAGTGAGAGATGTGTGACACTTCCTTTCACTTGAACACTTAAGAGACCATTGTAGGGTAATTCATTGAAGTTGGGCCAGTTTCAGTGGCTTTACAGAGATTCTGTGATATAAGCTTTAAATTAGTAAATCCCCCAAAATCTCTACAGCTAATTCATTGTTAGTTATTTTCTATAGTGTAGATTGCACAGCTGTGAGGCATTTAACAGATTTCCAGGTAAACATAAAGATAGTAACAGATGGAGGGGTGTCTTTTTGAAGAATTCATTCAGGATCATAGCACACAAACTTATATCATAGTGATTATGGGGAAAGTTCCAAGGGCAATGCCCAAGCTCTTGCTTCAAGTTGGTGGTAGAAAAGAAAGAATAGAAAGAATTGTTATTTCCAAGGAATTACCTAACCCAAGGGGAAAAACATCAAGAAAGCTTGTAATTCATCTGTGGAATTGAGAATTTGATTCAATTTGGTTCTAAAAGAAATATCTCTTTTTCATCACATCTGATTATCACTGTAGATGGTATTTTACCTTTTGTGTTGATAAGCGGCACTTTAGGTTTTACCTTTGTGTTTATATCTTTGTTCTAACATATTTTAAGGAATGATTGTCTTGAAGTCAACATAACTTTTATTTCAAATTGGATCATAAAATTGTTGACCACTTTCACAAGAGAGAGAGGAAACCAGCAGAAAAACATGAGTAGGGTCAGACTCTTGACATTTTGTATATGGTTTCCATTTTAAAATACTCTTAACCTTTAATATAATACATGAGAAGTCATATACCAAAGGCACGTTGTTGCCTTTTCTTAATATATTCCAACCTTCCGCATTTTGCTACCCATAAACTTACAAAAAAGCTACTCTTAAAGAATCTGTTATTTTGCCAGCATTAATAAATTTGGGAAATAGGGACTCTTAGATTATTCTTTTCCAGTGATAAACTCTATGACATACATCTAGTTTTTGGTTAGTAATTTTTTTGCTTTCTCTTCTATATGTTCACAATGAAAACTTTAGGTTTTTTCAAATGATTTTGCTGTGCTATCCAAATATAGGTACTCAGTCATTAAAGATTTGTTCAGCTCCTATGTGCCAGGCACTGGAGATATAAAGATAAGAAGATAACAGTTTTTGCCTTTGAAAAACTGGGAGGCATATAAAACGTACAGTCCACTAAAAATAGATTGCAAGCTTTGTAAAAAAGAGGAATTCTTGTTTGTTTTGGTTACTGCTGTATTGCTAGTAAATTAACTATGTGGGAAAGTCTTAAAGCTTCACAGATGAGATGACATTTTATATGTGAAGGAGTGTCAAGAAGAAAAGAAGACCAAATATATTATGGACTCATAAAGCCATGTTGTGAAAGAGCATGGAATTTTCAAGAAATGGTATAAAATTCTGTGTGGCAGTAGCATGGAATAACAGTAGGAGGAGATGAGGTTTCAGTGGATATTGTGGTTGGATTGCAGAGGCCCTGATACACTTAAGGGATTTAGGCATTGGGGAACCAGCTGTTACTAATAATCAGGAAAACCTAAGATTTTTGGAATGATGGTAACATTCAAATATATATGTATTATGTCACCATTACACTAGATTTTATTCAATATTGTTTCTTTTAAAATCTTTATACCTTCATTTATTCAAGAATCTCTTAAGTGTTAAAAAGTACTTGAGATATAAATGACTATTAATTTATTTCTAAGGGTGTCAAAATTTGTCTTTAATTTTACAAACTGGTTACTTTTAACAAATTACCAAATACAACTAAATACAAATGAAAAAAATTTTTAATTTAATCTTCTAAGTTTTATGTAATATAGTTAAGATTTGAATAAACACAAACTTATTTTTCTCAATAACTTGATTCTTCACAATGATTCTATATGCTATAGTGCTATTTTCTATAAGTATTTTTACTTTAAATTTTAAAATTTAGATACTGTTATCTTTAATACAAATAAGAGATACTGATTTAATTAAGCCTTCTTCTATCAGGAACACATACTAACCATGAGATTCAATCCTTTGGATTATGAATTACATACAGTTCTCTAAAAAAGACCTGTGAGTAACTTTGAAACTTTATTAGGGAAAAGTATGAAAGTAGGAATTTGCTCTTGGAATTCAGCTTCATTAAGAAGAGTGGCTCAGAAAAGTGCCCAAATATGGTACCCAAGATCTCTTGAAACTATTGATGTGGGTTCTTTTCAGTGTTTCTGTTCAACGAACTTTTCAGTCTTTAGTTTTGAGAACATAGTGCTAATTAAAGTGTATGCTGTTTTTAATGCTATACCATTGTAATTGATAATAATGAAAAACAAAAAAAAAATCATTTTCCTGCTTTACACCAAAAGATTTACATTTGAAATGTCATGTGTGGTCTCTGATTTCTTTTCTTACAGCTTGCCAGTATTTGCCGTGCTGAAATGTTTTAATTTAAGATTTCCTTCCTTTGTATCTTTTAGTTTTCTCTGTTGCTGCTTTTTCTATGACACAAGCCTTTCATTATAGTCACTCTTCTTTTTTTCCTCCCCCACTTCTTTCTTTTCCTTTTTTAAAGCCATGAGAAGCCGATCCATTGGTGAATGTGCTCTGCCATCGGCCTATATACGCAGTGCTAAAAGTGCTCCTGTTCTGATCCATACTTCCAAACCCTTCTTGCCTGATATTGTTCTCACTCCCCTTTCTGATGAGCTTTCAGGTAGTGCCACCTCTGCTAATTTCTGCACCACCTTTTTCACTTTTTAATTCTTCTGCTTTCAAATTTTGCTTAATCAAATAAACTCTTCAAAGTTAATTTCTTTGGGGGAGGTGTGGGAAATTGGGAAAGTGGTTGAGAAATCAACATTTTGAGTTATTTGAACTCTAATGCTATCCTTGCAGTTCATTCTGGAAGTGCTAAGTTTAGTGCTGTGCCAATGACCAATATTTGGGGCTGTAAATGGCCGGGTTTTTTTTTTTTTTTTTTTCTGTTCATGTCTGATTTTTTTTCTTCTCAGGTGGTCAGGTGAAGTAGTAATGTATATTTATAATTTCATTTATAATGTCATCATTTGACTGAATATATGGTAAATATTAAATAGTGCATTCTCCATCATCTGTAGTAATGAAATTTAAGCTAGGGGAATCAAGTATATAATCAAAAAGTTGCTTTGGAATAAATATTTGTATTAGATTATAATAGTGTATAGAATTCTAATAACTAGTTTTTAAACCAAATAACAAAACCATTCTGTGAACCCCCAATTTCTAAGGAGCCTCAGAACCTTTCCTCAGAAAGTGATTGACTTTCCACTTCTGCCTCAGGTCCTTTATCTGCAGTACTGGGATGATCTCTTCTTTAATAAGGCTTAATTCACATAATAAAATGCATAGTTCCTAGGTTCATTTCAATTAGATTTGAGAATTGTACACCCCTCATCATCTTTCACTCCAAACAAAATCCAGAATATTTCCATTACTCCAAAATTCCCTCATGACACTTTCAGTCTCTCCCTCTCTTTTACGCGCACACACACACACACACACACACACACACACACACACACATACACTGTCATTTCTACCACCTTAGCTTAGTTTTTTCTTAAAAAATGTTTTTTTCTGTATGACTAGAATTATAGTGCCTTGTCTTTTAGACAGAAGCAAGTTTGTTTTTAATATACACTTGGTACTTGAGCAATGCAAGGGTGAAGGTTGCTGTCCTTCCACATTATCCAAAATCCATGTATATATAACTTTACAGTGAGCCCTCCACTTCTGTGATTTCACATGGGCAGATTTGATCAACCACACATAGTGTAATCATGTAGTACAAATTTATTTGTAAAAACCCACAAATAAATGGACCCACACAGCTTAAGGGCTTCCCTGGTGGCTCAGTGGTAAAGAATCTGCCTGCCAATGCAGGAGAGGCAGGTTCAATCTCTGGGTTGGGAAGATCCCCTGGAGAAGGAAATGGCAACCCACTCCAGTAATGTTGCCTGGGAAATCCCATGGACAGAGGAGCCTGATGGACTACAGTGCATGGGGTTGTCAAAGAGTCAGATACAGCTTAGCGACTAAGCAGCAGCACAGCGCACAGCCCTGCTCAAGAGTCCGCTGTGCTTATTATGCAAAATGTGCTGGCTTAAAGAAAGTTACTTGTGCATTCTTGGGTGCTTTCCTATCATTTTCTTAGGAGTGTTTCCTTCATATTGCGACTTTTGTTGAGGTTACTGATTTTTATTTTTTAACAACCTATCTTTGTACCCGTTTAGTTCTAATGAGCTGTAGACTTATGCAAGAGAAGGTGCATTTTTATTAATAATGTTATTTCAGGTTCATGAAAGTCCCTTCCACCATCCCTAATCCTGGTAAGATCAGAGATTTTTCCCAAACCAAGAGGAGGTACGTAAGTGAAAGCTAAAAAGGCAAGTGAACTATGTTTTTCATAGTTTAATCTGTCCCCCTGATGTAAGCGGGCTTAGTTGAACTGATAATAAATATTTCCTGGGTGTATCATCTTAAGAACAAGAATTGATGTTTCTTTCTTTTCTTTTTTTGGTTTTCAGTCTTTTTATTTTTGTGCACTTTTGTTGCTTATGGAGGGAGTTGAGGTTTCTATAACTGCTTCACCAGTAAGACAATCAAACTACCCCATTGACAATCACTCTACCTTTTGGTTAGAAGTATAATTTTCCAGAAAAATATTTACCTGATACTCTTGAATACTTACATGGCAAAAAGACACTCCTTTTAATTCTTTTATATTTGTTTGTTTTAACATACTACGATTTCTAAGAATGAACTGTCAGTTTTCAGTGTACTCTATTGTTATCTAGCCCTTTTTTCTCCTCCAGTATTCTGGGTTAGATGACTATTCAGTCTACATTGTTGTAAATGTGATTCTATATGGTATAACTTTATATAGATAGACTAATCTAATTGAGTCGCTGAATATCCTTGGAGAGTTTTTCTTAAGCTCCAGGAACTATTTCAACGGCATTGACCCAGTGAGTGACATGAGTTCTTAACATCAAACTCATCTGTTGTTGAACAAATGTTTCTTCCCAGACTTGTGTCTGTCTCTGGTTTTGATATAATATCCTGGGGGTTTCAGGAGATCTTTCTTTATTTTTTAAAGCTCTGCAGGTAGTGCTGGTGTCTGGGCAGGCACATTTGCCCTGTCGTGTCTCCTATACCACCAGATTGTACTTTTACATATATGGTAGCCCAGTCTAGCAGTCTTTATTTTACTGAAAAAAGAAAGAGAAGTCAGAAATTTCAATAATTTTTCTTAAGTAAATTAGCTTTCACTGCCAAAAATAATACTTTCATGATAGAAGGCATGTAAAAGAACACAAGCATGGTAGGCAGTTGACTTTTGCAACTGTTGTTGCTATTTTCTAATCAGGTACTGTCCCAGTCTGAAATTGTTTACAGGCCCACTTTCTTCCTAGTTAGTTCTCAAAACTGCTAATTTGTTTGCCACATTTGATGCTATTAATTTCTAGGCTGTCTAAACCATGTTACATAGACTGCTAAGGTTATTAGCAGTACTTCATTATTTGAATTGAACACTGTAGAGCAAAATGTTCTTGATCTTTCAACTTTTACTTCTGAGTATCAGGAGAAAGAAGATGATATGTCTCATGCCCCATCTTGTTCCTAAGATCTGCCTAATCAGGAGAAGAATTTCCTATCTAATCAAACAAGTAGGCCCTTCTTTGCACAATCAAGAAATTTATTCCTTCTCACCAATATGTAATAGTAATTTTCTACAATTTTTGCGCCTAGAACACCAGCAGATTCTAGTGTAATTCTAAATTACACTAGAATTTTTTTCACTGAAATAACTTGTGTTAATTCTTTTAAAAGTACATCTCAAGAAAAACATGGTATTATTTAACATGTTTGCAAACAAATACTATATCTGTATAATTTTCTTATAAAAAATATATTGGTCATTTATCTATTTCCAGAATTTGAGTCAAGGAACCAACATTAAAAGGGTAAGAGTAGATGATAGTTTAGCATTTTAAATTTTAGTAGTCTAAAATTAATTATTTTGGCTTGGTTTGTTGCTTTTCAGTCTTTGCATATGATTTTAATGATGTGGATACTGCTTTGAATTACCTAGAAAGTGAATAGTCTTAAAAAGATACAGAGTTTTTGCTAGCCTCTACTACTAATAATTCTTAACTTACCTTGAAGGTACATTTTCATTATAGCCCAAATAGGCAAAAAAAAATTTTTTTTTTTTTTTAATTACATAAGGGAACATTGTCTTTTCCTTCAGTAATTCCAAAAAAAAAAAAAAAACCTTCAGCCTCTAAATAACATCAGTTTCTACATATATTAATATAAATGATTTTATGAATTCAAGAGCTGTAAAAATATTGCCACTCATAGCTACTGTTTGTGATTAACTGGGAATATAATTTAGGTTTGGTAAAAGGGATTTGGGTACTTTTTTCTGTACCTCATTTTAGAGATTATTAAAATTTTCCAGTAGTATCTTAGTATTAAAAATTAAGTTTTTCCCCTTGAGAAACTAGCTTGATATTTTACTAGTTAGCAGCTACTAGTTTTTTAATATCGGAGAAGGCAATGTCATCCCACTCCAGTACTCTTGCCTCGAAAATCCCATGGATGGAGGAGCCTAATGGGTTGCAGTCCATGGGGTCACTAAGAGTCAGAGACGACTGAGTGACTTCACTTTCACTTTTCACTTTCATGCATTGGACAAGGAAATGGCAACCCACTCCAGTGTTCTTGCCTTGAGAATCCCAGGGATGGGGGAGCCTGGTGGGCTACCGTCTATGGGGTCGCACAGAGTCAGACACGACTGAAGCGACTTAGCAACAGCAGCAGCAGTATTTAATATAAAAGATATGCTTCCCTTCTACCAGTATTTATTGAGCCTCTACTATGTGACAAGAGCTATTTCAGACAGTGGGGATATGGTCATATTAATGTAAAAAAAGAAAATCCTGAAAAATGGTAAATTTCAGTGAAAAGAGATTTTTTTATTTACATGTTACAAGCTAATATTACATTTTCATTTACAGCTTATCTTTTCAAAATATCAAAAAAAACTTTTTTTTGAAACACAACATTCAGAAAAAAATGTTTTAATCCAGAGATGATTTCCAACACTTTAATGGTAAAATATCATTAAGCAAATCCAGAGATGAAACTTGACATTTCAAATACTTTTTAGGCTCTATAGGAAGCATTTTCTCAAATGTTCACTTATTTTTTTAAGTTTATTAAAAAACTTTTTTCTTGTTTAGTCATTGGTTAGTGATTCTTTAGATTAGTTCAACTAAACTAGTTCAATTAGACACTTGTTCAAGGTAAAATGTAAGCAGCATAATTAAGTAGTTTTAAAGGCCATGTCTGTTTTAACTTGTTATTACCATTATTTTCAGCAATCCAATACAAAGTTTATCCATTGTGTTTTTCTGTATAATTTACTAATACTCGTAGTTGATCTAAGTTTTGATTCCTAAGATTCTTAGCTTTATAGAAATAAATTACTGTGCTGATTTATAATGTATTAATAGTAATTTTTAGTTATTTCATGAATACATAATATATATTATTCAGGAGATAAGAACCTGGACTAATTTTTGCCTTCCTTCAAATCCCAGCTCTCCACCTTCTAGCTGTGTATCCTCAGGCAAGTCTTAACAGTTTCTTCATGTGTAAAATGGGGATAATACACCTAATTCATGAGGCTATTGTGAGGATGAAATGAGTTAATATACGTAAGATACTTAGAACAGTGCATGTAGGAAGGACTATACATATCCAAAGTTGGTTGAATACAAGTAAACCTGTTGGTTTGAAGAGCCAACTGTATTTATTGTACTTGTCCATTTTATATAAGAAACTTGAGTGTCTGTAGATTTTAGTTTCCACGGGGGCTCCTGGGCACTAGTCCCCAACAAATACAGGACAGCTGTGTGTGATTGAGCTATCATTTAGACATTATCTTCAATAAGGTTCAGGTTTAATTTCTTTAAACTTTAAGCCTTGTTAGAGTCAGTTTTGCTTAATTTCAAGTGCTGATTTTTATTTCCTCTCGGCAGTTACTTTCTTCTTCGATTTTATGCAATTAGTATTAGTGTTATATGCCCGGGTAAGAACTGTATTTTAAAACTTAAAACTTTCAGAAAGCTTTTTTGTTGAAACTTAGATTTACTAATAGTACATTATTGTTATAAAAATATTTTCATTTTCTTCAAAGCCCTTGCCCTCTTAGACTTGAACGTTTTTTAGATATTCATATGTACTAACAAAAGTTTAGGGGAAAAACAAGCTGAAATAATGGCTAAATTTCCTAACATGCAACATGAAGACTGGATTTGGGAAGAAATGCCTACAAACAGAACTTCAGAGTAATCTTTATTGGTTTCTTTAGAATGGAAAAAGTATGAGATTATCAATAAAGGAAACTAAACATTAACACTAATATTCAACTTTTTTCCTGAAGTTCATATATTTTCTAGTCTCATAGCATTAGATTTCAATAAGGTTTTAATATCTTGATTTTAAATTTGCAGCTAAAAAATAATTCCTACTGTAAAATTCTTAATAATTTTTATAGAAAAGTTATGTAATCTATTCTTTGCTGAGTCCTTTTAGAATATTTTGTGGGAAGAAACTGGAGTGCATGGTGAATTTAATCTCTTGGCAGAGGTTCTTACGACCTATTATGGGACACAAACCAAAAATACTTCGCATTTGTCAAGGTGCACAAATATGCATTATCTGCTACAGTATTATAATATATGCATAAAGTTTCTGCAGAAATGCTTTGTTTTTCATTTAGAAGAATTTGTAAGTAAAGTGTATGAAGAAGAAAGCTAACATTTTTTTTAAAGTATTCTCCTCAACTTAAAGCATTGGTTCAACTTTAGGAGATAGTTTATATTTGATGTGTATTGGAAGTCTCAGTGTATATCTTCAGGAATATAGTGCAATTTTAGTATATCACAAACTGCTCTTGATTTGAATTTAGTATAAGGTGGCTCCTTTTGGGTCTCATACAAAGACAGTGATATCAGTGAAATAGCAGAGGTACCAGCCTCTCTTCATCTCTCACATAGATCCTGAGAATATTTTGAATTACTGTCCCCATTTTATAAATGAGAAAACTTATTTCTCAGAGTCTGGAGTAAGAAAACTTAAGTTTTAGATCTTGCACCATTTCAATAAATTTATCTGTGATCTTGGACAAGTAACTGTTTTCTCTGGATCTAAATCTTCTCATTTTCATCAGTTATAGTTCTGTTACTTTTAATCTATGCATTACAAGCCTAATGAGTACCAATATCAGACTTTTTGACTCTCTATCCCTTTTTCATGGTATTTTTCTGAACGTGTCTTTTAGTAAAATGCCAAGATGTTTTTGTAGAAATGACATTTTATCAGTAGTAAACGTTTTAATTTGTATATATCTCTACAATTAAATAGTATTTCATATTGTGATTTTCAATTTTATACATATTTTTGAAAATTTATCATACACTTAGCACTTCAGGTACTAAAAACAGTGTAATGACATAGAACACTAAGCCTGCTTCTCAAACTTGAGAAGTGGTTTCCTCTCTTTAGGACTCAGTTTGTTCAGTAGGAGAGTTAAATATAATGTCCATTTTGACTCTCAAATCTGTAATTTTTAAAAGAAATGTAAGAAGCTGTAGGTGCAGTTTTTAGGGTTCCATGGTTACTTAATGGAGCGTGCCAGTGTTTGGCAGAGGAGATTGCTTCCTAGTAGATTAATGCTGTTTGTGTCAAACATGAAAAAGTAGAATTTTTTTTAGCAGTGTATTGATTTTATTTGATAGGGTGAATAGATTTTGCAGGGTGTAGGGGTAAGTAGATTTTAATAGTGTAATAAAATAAGGTAAAATACCTCAGTAGAACAGATAACTAATTTCCTGACAAAGAGAACTTTAGGAAGAGGATAGAGATTTCCAAGTGTAGTAAGTGGTCAAATAAGCAAAATTTGAAGAAAAGGTGATGTTTCTTGCCTGGTAAGGAATGAAACAGAGGAATTTATGAGACCCTATGAGTTTCTGTAGTGGGATACTAAGATGAGCTTTTTTGTGTTAAGATCTACTTTTTTCTGCCTGAAACTTTATTAGGAAAAATTGAATAGCAAGTTTGAATTGCTTGATTTATTGGCACAGCTCTATCTTTAACTGCACTTCCAAATGTTTCATCACCTCACTGTTTGTTCTATGCATGTTAACATTTTAAAATGTATTCTGGTAGTTTTCTAATTCATTTATACTACATGCTATATTGGCTTGTGCCCATCATTATTTAAAAACAAATCTGTAGATTTTCTTTCATTGAGCTTACAAAAAAACTCAAAATTTTTTATTTTTAAGCATATGCTTAGAAAATGGTTGAAATTAATACTTATTTTTTTGTATTTGTATAGTTTCTACTCTATAATTTTTCTTTCTTTCTTTGTTTCTTTTTTACAGATATTGATGATGCTCAAATACTTCCTCGTCCAACTAGAGTCAGACATTTTTCGCAAAGTGAAGACACTGGAAATGAAGTTTTTGGTGCTTTGAGTGAGGAGCAGCCATTGCCTCGAAGTAGCAGCACTTCTGACATCTTGGAACCATTCACTGTTGAACGAGCCAAAGGTGCAGTTCCTGTCATTGACAGTTCATCCCGTCATGCACCAAGCTTGCAGAGTTCCACAGAGGCTTCTTCAATAACTAGATCCACTGAGAGCCACATCACTGATTCTCATAGTAGAGAGTCTTCTCTGGAAGTTGGTGATAGCATATATGACCATCTCTGTCACTTAATAGATCCAGTAGAACTTGCAGATTCAGCTTTTGAACAAATCCAGTACATTGACCTTGAAGGAGATGATGATCTTCTTTCCTCCCTGAAAGAATATTTTAAGGAAACCCAAGAAAGTCACAGTAAAAACGAGTTAGATAAAGATACAGCTTCACAGGAAGTGATCTCTGTTGCAGTAAATAAGGATGAAAGATCATCCTCAGATAAATTAGAGTACATAGACCAGGAAAGTAAATCAGAAAATACCACCTCTTTTGTTGGAACTCCTGAAAACATACAGTTTCAAAAAGAACCAAACTCCGCTGTCTTCACAAATATTAGTGCACCCAACCAGTTAGACAGCTTTATGAAAACAAAAACTTCTGAAAAATGTAAACAACTAAACAATGATACACAGTCATCGGAACCTAGTTCAGGTAGCCCTTGTGATAAAGAAAAGAGAAAACATCTGTATAGACAAACAGCCACAGAATTAGATGCCTGTATAGATATAACACTAGCTGAAAAGGTTAAGGGTGTGCAAATTAATGAAAAAATCACTGTCCCACATGTTTTGCATGCCAAGAAAACTACACTAAAAGCACCTGTTAACCGTAGAATGCCTCATGTTACAAGCACTAGCAAGCTTTCTCCAACTAAAAGGAGCTTGTCTGAAACAGTAACTCACAGAGCCAAAATCATGAAAATTGCTACTAAAAAGCGAAATAGTGTTCATGTTACTTTTAGACCTTCTACTGAGTCAGTTCAGTTTTATAATCCTCTGGAAAACAAAGAGGCTCCATGGAAGATGAGACTGCGGAAGCTCAGTGGCTTTAGTGGTAGTAATAGCAACGTCAGCAACCCCCACACCAGCTCCACCAGTGCTGCAGAGCTAGTAAAACCTGGTGTGTACAGGCCTCTAGATACAATTAGTGCAGCATCAGCAAGCAGTGAAACAATTAAGGAAACAACAGAGATTCCCACCGCGATATTACAAAAAGAAGGAATTGCAACTAATCAGTTAGGTAGTCGTAGTACTATTAAGTCATCAAGTCACGAGGCAGGACTACCGCAGGGCTCCCTGGGTGGCGTTTATAAAACTGTTGTCCATGCTCTTTCGAAGCCGAAGGCAAATGTTTCCCCACAGAGGCAGAACAGAATGCCACCAGAGGCTCCACTGAGGGATCTGTACAGTCATGTAATGGGCTATTTTGGAAGGAAAGCTGCAGGTGAGCACTAACTGTGCAGAGCGCAAAAGGAGAAGACAGCACCAGTTTGGCTTAATGCAACTGAAGCAAGCTATAAGCAATCAAAAAGCTTTGGGATGGTCACTGCTTTCTCTCTGTTTGGTTATGCATGCGCCTTTCCCCAGCTGTATTTTTCCCAGCATAAAATGTTTATTTAATTACTAATTTCCCTTATAAAGCATTTAGTTAAACCTCTTTGCTGCTGAACAGGGTAGAGAAGAGGGGATACAGGAAAATTTAATGACCTTCCAAAGAGTATCCAAATCAAATGTTTTTAGTGTTTACTACATGAACTTGAAATTAAGTTTACTGAGGAGTTGGAATACTTCCTCCCTTGCTCCCCCAATAGTTTACATTTAAAAGGATCCCAGCTCTTAATAATTGGTTTCATTTATTTTTACTGCTGATTTATTTAGTTTTATTTTTTCTTGAAGAAAATTATTTTGACATTATATAACATAATGGAAATCAGGGTCCTACAGTGAACACAAACATTTTTAGTTAATTGTTACTGAAGAGGAAATCATGTCTTAAACCTCAAGGTGTGCTTAGTTACTTTCATGTACTGCATTTCCAAATAAGCTGTAGGCTTTTTAGTTTTGCATTCACTTGTATAGAATGCAAGTCATATCCTTAAAACACTTATCATTACTTTCTTTTTTCTGAGATTTTAGATGTGCATAAAGGTTTCATGATAGCCAATCATGATTTAGATATGGAACCTCTATGGACAGATTAAAGAAAGCAAGATTATGGTAACTGTTTTATCTTGATTCAAGTTTAAAATAACTGTACAGTTATAGAAAATTAACTTTCAGCAGTAAGGTAGGTTTTGATTTTATTTAACATGGTTTCGTTAGCATGATTAACAGAACGCTGCATCCTGCACTGAGCCATTAATGCCACTTGAGGGCAGTATTTGACAGCTTAGCAAAGCCTGGCCAAGTAGTATAAAGATAATGGTATTTCACAGTAAGTTCCTGACCAGTGTATTTTCTTAACCTGAAATGCTTTGAAGTTCATTAGGAATGTTAACAGTGTTGATTTCCTTTGGTTGTGGAGAAATCTCCTTTTCAATGGCATAATAGTGAAATAAGTAAATGTCTTACTTTCTGTTAGTTTCCCAAGTTTTAAAATGTCCGTGTTAATAATGTAAATCACAGTATAGTCTTAAAAAATTCAAAATAACTATTGTTTTTTTTTAATGGAAAAACCTTTGTGAAAACTTTTTTCGTCAAACAATAAAATTAGATTTTGTAGTGAACAGAAACAACATTATGTCAAGATCAAAGAATTTTAACTTATTAATAACTTAAAATTCAGGGGATATATTCCTTGTAAATATTCTTTGGGGAAGATGGATTTCTAAATTATTGAGGCTCCAAATAGAAGCATAGAGACAGGAAGAAAAAAATATACCAGTTTCTTTATAGACAATATTAACCTAACTCCCAACTAGTGCTTATCTGTAAGCTTTCTTGCTGTTTAAGGTTGTACTGAAGATTGACTAACATCTGCTTAGGTAATAAAGTACATATCAATTTACTAATTCTTAAATCTAAAAGGAGAAAAATTACTCTTAGATGCATGTTTGGCAAATAATTGATATGGCATAGGTAATTTGTTGTGGCTGTTTTTGTTTGTTTTAAATGTAGGAAATGTAGTTAAGTCTTTACTCACTATATATAGTTGTTTATTTGTTTTTAGTCAATAAAGAGGACATGAGCACAAAACTGCCCCCTCTTAATAGTGATATTGGCAGCAGCAATGCTAATGTTCCTGATCTGATGGATGAGTTTATAGCAGAGCGACTTCGAAGTGGTAATGCCTCAGTAAGTGTTATTTTATTTATTTGTTTTTAGAGAGGAGAGTAGAGAAACTAAAAGATACATACCTTTTACATATCTATGTGTGTGAAACACATGTGAATAATTTTATTCCAGTCAGCCTTCACTCCAAATTTAGGCCTTTTTTTTAAATTAAGATTTTTAAATTATATTATTATAATATTCTTTATCCAAAGACATAAAACAAGCAAGGTTTTAGTTTTGACCAGAGTGAAAGACTGGTATACCTGTTTGCTCAGCTACTGCATTATAAGCCACTGCCCTGCTAGCCCTTTGTTTTTCATCTTCGCTCTTAGGGTGCTCTGATGCCTGCTGCCAGCCCTCAGCAGGAAAGATAACAGTAGAGGTCCTCTGGCCCAATTCCCACAATTTTAAATATAAATATATGTCCAATTATATAGATAAACATGTGTGAGTTGCTTTTTTAAAAAAGAAAACTATTTAACTTGGATTTCCTCTGTCTTCAGAAAGTCTGCAGCTCCATTACATTTTCCTTTCTTCTTAAATTTTTCTTTATTTTGGCTACACCGCACAGTTTGCAGGATCTTAGTTCACCAACCAGGGATGGAATCCGGGCCCCCTGCAGTAGAAACCTGAAGTCCTAACCATTGGACCACTAGGGAATTTCCTCTTCCATTGGCCTCTGTTTTTTCCGTTTGAATTTCTTAACTTAATATTCACTCCATGGATCCTTTTAGGTCTTCAGAGTCTCAGGCCCAGCACCATATGATATTTGACTCTTTGATTTAGGCAGACCAACAGTGCTTCAGGCTCTGGCTCCATACAGTTAACGTAGACTCTTGGATTACTGTCCCCTCCCCCCCACTTCATGCCCTAAATTTCAGTATTTATTGTGATGATTATCTTAGAAATTAAAGATTTCAGATGCTTAATGAGAATTAAAAACAATTTTTTTAATGGTAAAATTTTTCTTTTAGACTATGACACGAAGAGGAAGTAGTCCAGGTAGCCTCGAAATTCCTAAAGACCTCCCTGATATTCTAAATAAGCAAAACCAAATGCGTCCTATTGATGACCCAGGTGTACCCTCAGAATGGACTTCTCCTGCCAGTGCAGGGAGCAGTGATCTTATCAGCTCAGATAGTCATTCGGATTCTTTCAGCGCTTTCCAATATGATGGCCGAAAATTTGACAGCAAGTATCTTTTTACTGCTTGAGCAATATGGTTTTTTGTTAACTTGTTTTCTGTTTGACACTGACTTATGGATTATATAACCATCACCTTCCTCTCTAATGTTGGTTCCTATATATGGATTTTGATTTCATTTTCAGTAAAACCATAAGGATTTTTGGGGAGGCACTTCAAGTTGAGACTACTCTGTTTGGCCAACTAAAGACATTTAAAAAAAACAACACTTTTCTTTCATAAAACAAATGGTATTTTAAGACCAGAAACATAGACGAGGGAAAAATTAGGATGGGCTTGGTGTTAAAATAAGGGACAGTCATGCTTATGAGAGGGACTATTTCATGCGGAAATTTTGGGGGACCACTGTCTAGTCATGGGGGCTTCCCTGGTGTCTCAGACAGTAAAAAATCTGTCTGCAGTGCAGGAGACCCAGGTTCGATCTCTGGGTTGAGACGATCTGGAGAAGGGAATGGCCCCCCACTCTAGTGTTTTTGCCTGGAGAATCCCCTGGACAGAGGAGCCAGGTGGGCTCTAGTCCCTGGGGTCGCAAGAAGTCAGACACAACTGAGTGACTAACACTTAACATCTAGTTACGGGCAAGGCTTCAGTATGTTCAGTACAGTTACATTCAATGTTACATTACCCAGAACCTTACTTGAATAATCATTTCATGTTAAAGTGACATCAGTGATGTTACTTGGTGCTGTATTACTACCACATAGCTTTTCTGCTATAATTCTGTATTACACTTGGCAGTCAGTGAAGGATCAGTCAGTTCAGTTCAGTTCAGTCGCTCAGTTGTGTCCGACTCTGCAACCCCATGAATCGCAGCACGCCAGGCCTCCCTGTCCATTACCATCTCCCGGAGTTCACTCAAACTCACGTCCATCGAGTCGGTGATGCCATCCAGCCATCTCATCCTCTGTTGTCCCCTCTTCCTCCTGCCCCCAATCCCTCCCAGCATCAGAAACCAACATTTAAAAGAAGAGAGGCAAAATCTTGGGAACTAGGTTTATGAAGAGCTGGGAGATTGTTGGGAGAATTATATTTCTTGCCCTCATGGATTATATACTACTCTAATCTTGGACTGGAAATGAGTTTTAAGAGAAAAATTACTTTTACCACATATGTGCCATTTTTATGATACATATCTCTGTTCTAGAGATTCTAAAACTTGAAAAGCAGTTAGCTTTTTCCATCTACCAGAAAACATGGATAAGAATAGTGATAATTGTGTTTCTGTCCTTTTATCATTATTTTTGTTAATAATAGGCTCTGAAGGTCTTTAAAAATTTGTTCCTAATTATAAACTTCAGAGTGTTAACATTGTTTACGCTTGTCTGAATGGTATATAAATATGAAGTAGATTTGGGGGGGATGTTCATATTTAATTGTTTTGATAAAGTAGCTCTGTCTCTTGTAAATATTTTTGTTTTGTAATCAGAATGTCTGTTCACTAGCATGTCTTCTTCCTGTAGATTTTGGTTTTGGAGCTGATACTGGAAATGCATCATCTGCTGACATGGATTCAGGTTCTGGCCATTATCAGAGTGCCGAAGAGCAAGAGGTGGCTAGTCTAACCACACTACACATTGACTCGGAAACAAGCAGTCTTAATCAACAAGCTTTCTGTACTGAAGTTGCAACGGTTACTGGTAAAGTTACTCAAGGGAATGTATTCCTTAAATGCATTTTTTTAAGCCACCAAAGAACTTTTGCAGGCTTTTATTTGATAGATTTTATTTATTACTTATTACTATTTAAGTGTTATTTTTTTTCCACTCATCTTTATGTAACAATGGAGAGAAAAAAAAAGAAAAAACATTATTATAAGAGTCGCTTGACCTGGAGTCCACATGGATAAGCTTTGGGGAACACTATGAACTCCTAATATCATATGCAAAATTTTATAGATGTTTGTACCAGAGCATTTCCTGTAGCACTTTTTACATAAATAACCAAAAAATGTTAAGGGGCACTGCACTTTATCTTTTTCATTGATTTTTCAGAATTAGCTTAGATTTTTGTAGATTTCTTTGGTAAAATATTATTGAAAAGATAAACCACACCGCCAAAAAGAAACTGGTTGTACTAATACTCTGTATTTATACAGTCAATTATGAATTTCAGCAACTTTTTATGTGTGGTTAAACCTGACAATCATGTGACACGTGGGATCCAAGAAATTGAGTCATGAAAGGTGTCACTTTATTCCAAGAGCAGTACCATGACCAGAGGAAGCCTGAGCAGCCTGTGACCCATATTCACGAGTTCCACTGTCTTATCCAAATTCACTCTGGTTCCCACTGTAGTGTGATGCCCTTTTGATGGATGATAGGTGAAATATCTGCCCACTGCAGAATGAGGGCTGAGTGGAAGACAGGAGCCAGTTAGGTTGGATCCACAGTTTGATTGTTGGAGAACTTAAATTACTACTGAAAGAGAAATACTAGAAAAAGTTCTTATTTTACAATAATACCTTTTACTTTAGTTGTCCTGAAACATAAATTTAGATGAGAAGATACTCAACATTACTAGTAATCAGGGAATATAAATAAAATCCATGAGATACCGCTATACACATAATAAATCAGCTCAAGTTAAAAAAAAAAAAAAAAACCCTGACAGTACCAGTGTTAAAGAGGGTGTGAAGCACCTGCAAATACATTACTAATTGGAGAGCAAAGTGATATGGCCACTGTAAAAGCATGGTAGTATCTTTTAAAATTAAACAATACATTTACTATATGACCATCCCTAGGTATTTATTTTAGTTGTTTGTATGTGAACATTCATAACAGCATTATTCATAGTAGCTAAATTGAAAATAGTCCAGATATCCATTAACTAGTGAATAAATTATCAAATTGTAATGTATTCATTCATTCGGTATTCATTGAAATTGTACTCAGCAATTAAAAAAAAAATGCCTATATTTGCAAACCCACAGCTGGCTCTCAAAAATATGCTTTTAAATGAAAAATGTTGAAGCTAGCAATGGTAGTGGCATATAGCAATAAGGAAGTTTCTCTTCTGAATCGCGTCAAGCCTGAAGTAAATGAGATAAAGTAGTGGTGGGTACCAGAGTTTCTGTAGCTGGACCGGGAATGGGAGTAGACATTCTTGCTTTCCCTGATGGTCCCTGTTAACTGGTAAGTCCAGTTCTCATTCCACACTAGTCCCAAGGTAGACATGGAATGAGACTGAGACTGCTAGATATGAATCTTGTACAGTGTCATGATTTTATGGAATTCTTCACCCAGTTTATAATCTATTTTATCTTTTGATATGTTCAGTTTGTGTTTTATTGGGTTTTTAAGCATTACATCTTAGGTTGAGGGTATTAAATATACTCTTTATGGTAATTTTAAGAAATTATATTTACAGGTTCAGAAAGTGCCTCTCCAGTCCATTCAGCTCTGGGATCCAGGTCACAGACACCTTCTCCTTCCACACTAAATATAGATCACATGGAACAGAAGGATCTACAGCTCGATGAGAAGCTCCACCACTCTGTTCTTCAGACACCAGATGACCTAGGCAATATTTAAAAATTAGATCTTTGCCATTTATTCTTTTGGGAGCATTAGTGTCAGGAGATCCTGAATAATGCATCTTAAATTTGACTATGTATTTTATATATGTTATATAAGTAGTATTATAAGTCTTTTGAACTGTTCTGTCTTTGGGAAGTTTATTGCTGTAACATTTTTTCCCTGCCCTTAAAGATATTTACATGCTGATTTTTGTTATTTGATATTTTATTATAAAGTAGGCAGTCCAAATGAAGTATTTTTATGCTTAAGCAAATGTTTAAAAGTGACTGGGAACCCTTAGAAACTTATAAACTGGAAGTTAATAAAAAGATATTTTTGCTGTGTCCTACATGAAGTAACAAGTATCAGGATAAAAAATCATTTGGGGACTATACTAATAACTATTTCCAAGGACACAGTTGATAAAATATTTATAATGAATAATATAAAATACTAGTTTTAATTGGTGGTGCAGCAAATTTACTCTTTGGCCAAAGGAAGAAATTTAAAACCACCTGACTTTTCCCTCTCCCCAGACCCCCACTCCCTGCTTCCTCCTCCCCCCTCCCCTCCTCCCTGCTTCCTCCTCTCCCCATCCCCTCCTCCCTGCTTCCTCCTCTCCCCATCCCCACCTCCCTGCTTCCTCCTCTCCCCATTCCCCTCCTCCCTGCTTCCTCCTCTCCCCATCCCCACCTCCCTGCTTCCTCCTCTCCCCATCCCCACCTCCCTGCTTCCTCTTCTCCCCATTCCCCTCCTCCCTGCTTCCTCCTCTCCCCATCCCCACCTCCCTGCTTCCTCCTCTCCCCATTCCCACCTCCCTGCTTCCTCCTCTCCCCATCCCCTCCTCCCTGCTTCCTCCTCTCCCCATCCCCACCTCCCTGCTTCCTCTTCTCCCCATCCCCTCCTCCCTGCTTCCTCCTCTCCCTCCACCCTGCTTCCTCCTCTCCCCATCCCCACCTCCCTGCTTCCTCCTCTCCCAACTCCCCTACTCCCTTGCTTTTTATAAGGTACTCATACTCTTAATTCCCAATTACCCTGTAATTACATAGCCCTCATTTTCTGGTTTGTATCAACAGATTATTTCTGACCTTTTCTTTCCTCCTCTTGGCCTGCAGTTTTTTGGCTTTTTGGTTTTTATTTTCAATTTTCCCCACAACATTTGGAAAAAATTTCAAACTGATAGAAAAGTTGCAAGAGTAATAAAACGAATGCCCATAAATCTTTCAGATAAATTTACTAGTTGTTAATATTTTACCGCTGTATCTTTTTCTGTACACACACACACACACAAAGTAATAAAATGAATGCCCATAAATCTTTCAGATAAATTTACCAGTTGTTAATATTTTACCACTGTATCTTTTTCTGTACACACACACACACACTCCCCACCGTAACACACACCGACCACCACTACCACCCCCACCGTAACACACACCCACCACCACCACCACCGTACCTCTTTTTTTCACATGTATTAGACTCTTTACATTTAAATACTTCAGCAACTATGTCCTAAGAATAAGTATATACTTCCTGAAAAATCATAATATAAGGGCCACATTTAGGATATTTAACATTGATGTATTACTACAATTTTAGTCTATAGTCAGTTATCCTCAGTTGTTCCAATTATATCCTTCATAGTTATAAATCGGTTAATTTATCACTATATTATGAAGGTTCTGTACAACAGAGATGTTAACAGTGATGATTAAGTCTAGTGTTTTTTAAAAGTTTCATTTTAGTGAATTTACACTAGAAGTCTGTTTTTATTATTATGGAAGATTGTTCAGTAACTTTTTAATAATATACTCAGTTACTGCATACTACATGCAAACCGGAAAAAGTTAAACATTAAGCATAAAGGATATATATCTACTACATATGACTTCGTAGATTATCAATACATTGAGATATTATCAAGCAGGAAAAACCTTCACTGACTCTAATGATGTTACATTTTCAATTATATACATTGCATAGGATAATGACTTTTTTTAAGCTGGAGGAAATCCAGCTTAGGATACCTGCCTAAACCATCTATTTTACAGATGAGCTGTAGTCTTAGATTATTGAATAGCTTATACAGTATATCACATAATTAGTGACAGAAATGAGACTAGGACCCTAGGTTACCTGTAGGTTTTATATATAATCATGCCAATATTAATAAACAAAAGAAATTTAATTATGGGGATTTTAGATTATGAGGGTTTTTTTTATGCCATTGTGATAATCCATTTTGATACTAGACCTGACTTAATTGTGAAATACAGAAATGTTATTCTTTAGAAGTTTTAATTACAAAGAAACAAGCTTAGCAAGACTTGTTTCCTACAGGATTTGCCTTCAGCCTGAGATTTTCTGTTAAATTTGATGAGGTAACTTGAAATAGCTATTAGATGAAAGAGAGAGTACATACTTATAAATAAGATCCTTATTTCAAAACATAAATTTCTCCATCTTGTATCTGTGTCATTTTCTCCTTAGGTAAATCTAGATAGAAGCACTATTGAAGAAGTAATTATTGTCATAATAAGTGAAAATGAAAGTCACTCAGTCGTGTCTGACTCTTTGCAATTCCATGAACTATACAGTCCATGGACTTCTCCAGGCTAGAATACTGGAGTGGGTATCCTTCCTCTTCTCCAGGGGATCTTCCCAACCCAGGGATCAAACCTAGGTCTCCCACATTGCAGGCAGACTCTTTACCAGCTGAGCCACAAGGGAAGCCCAAAAATACTGGAGTAGGTAGCCTATCCCTTCTCCCGGAGATCTCCCCAACCCAAGAATTGAACCAGGGTCTCCTGCATTGCAGCTGGATTCTTTACCAACTGAGCTATGAGGGAAGCCCATATTGTCATAATAAGGAATTACAAACTAGTGAGGTTTTGACCTTACCAGAAAAAAAAACCACTAAGACATATTGACATTTCTCTTATTCACTTTTGTAGATATTTAAGATTATTAATTTGACTCCTGTGTATTTTTTTGATCAATTCTCTGGAAAAGTTACTGACACTTGTGTATTATTTTTTTTCTATAGAAATCAGTGAATTTCCATCTGAATGCTGTAGTGTGATGGCAGGGGGCACTCTTACAGGATGGCATGCTGATGTTGCTACTGTAATGTGGCGAAGGATGCTGGGTATTTTGGGAGATGTCAACGCTATTATGGATCCTGAAATACATGCTCAAGTTTTTGATTACCTCTGTGAACTTTGGCAGAATCTAGCTAAGGTAAAAAAAATAAGCAAAAGCTAAAAAGGGAGAAGGAAAAAAATATAAAGTATTAATAAGTATAGAAAAAGCCTAAGATAACATTCCCTTCCCAGTCCCCTATTACAGACTGATGCCTTAACCATGATTGAATATATAGTTGGTGGTAGGAACTATATCTCAGGTTTAAGGTAAGGTAAACCAGAAAAGAGAACACTTTTCATATCATAGATTTGTTGTGTTTTATTTGAAAATTACAGATTAGAGATAATCTTGGCATTTCAACTGATAACCTGACCTCCCCTTCTCCACCGGTTTTAATTCCTCCACTGAGAATTCTTACACCTTGGCTTTTTAAGGTAAGTTTAATATATAAAATATTAACTTAAAAATTGCATTTAGTAAATAAGTATGTAGTCTCAAACATTTGAGAGAGAAAAGACTTGTGTAGTCTTTAGTGCACTTAATTTTGCTTTGTTTTTCATTTTAAAATTTTGTTTCATTGAAGTATATTTGATTTTCAATGTTGTGTTAATTTCTACTGTATAGGAAAGTGATTCAGTTATGTGTGTGACACATTCTTTTTCATGTAGTTTTCCATTACAGTTTATCACAGGATATTGAATATAGTTCCCTGTAAAGCACTTAGTTTTTAACTAGCCATTAGGGGTTATATAGAGAGGAGTGGACCTAGCAAAATTATTATTTAGGATGCATCAATTTTATTACTTAAATAAAAATGAATATAGAAAATTGTTATATTTAAATGAAATGTAAACCTCAATTTTCTGTTATAGAGTATGCTATGTACTTTTAAGGACTGATTCTTTTAGGTATTATTTGATATGTTTGGTGCCTTTCCCTAAGTGAAACAGTGTGTAGTTATTCACATCTACATTGTATAATTTTAGTAATAAAGATAATTCTAGTAATTCTAATATTTGGTTCAATAAAGAAAATGGGCCAACACAGGAATACATGAAAACAAATATATTGCTTGTTATATTCAGTTGCTTCAGTATTTAACAAATAGTATTTGCTTTTGAGTATTGAAAACAACATCTTTTAATTGTAGGCAACCATGTTAACTGATAAATATAAACAAGGTAAATTACATGCCTATAAACTTATTTGTAATACAATGAAAAGAAGACAAGATGTTTCTCCAAATAGAGATTTTCTAACACATTTCTACAATATAATGCATTGTGGATTACTTCATATTGATCAGGTAAATTGCTTTATGACTTTATCTTTGATTCTTGAATCTGTTTAACTCTTGACTTTCAAGGTGTAGAATTAAAAAGCATTCCTTTATGTGAGTAATTTATTTATGGATTTCTCCTATTTATAACATCATTTATCCTGAAAAATAGTTTCAAAACAAGCTATTGTAATTGAGAGATTAACTTGATTATTAAGTGCATGTTTCTTCTAGTGTTACACCAACTAGTTTGTTTTTGAAGACCCATCCTTTGCTTACATTGAGAGCATCTTCCTTTAATGTCCTAATATACGACTAAGGGCACACACGTGCGTGCTTAGGGCTTCCCCGATAGCTCAACGGGTAAGGAATCCACCTGCAATGCAGGAGACACGGAAGATGGCGAATTTGATCCCTGGGTCAGAAGATCCCCTAGACAAGGAAGTGGCAACCCACTCCTTCATTCTTGCCTGAGAAGTCTCATGGACAGATGAGCCTGGCGGGCTACAGTTCATGGGGTCACAAAGAGTTGGACATGATTGCGTGACGAAGCACACACATAGCTTGCACTTAAGACTTAGGATTTGCTCAGCTAGTCATGCAGTGATCAGAAGTTCTTTTTCCTATTCTAAGACTCGGTACATCACTAGCAGTTCATTTAAGGAGCATTAAATTAATATAAAAGATAATATATCTTTCTGAACAGTGAAAAAACTTCTTGTGTTACTTGGAAATACAGTGTTTTACCCTACACTCTTAATTATGGATAAAGAGCTTCATTTAAGGTAAATTGGATTGAGTAATACAACCTGGTGCACTTCATCTTCATGATAAATTCCAAAGGCAAAATGAATGAATAACCAAGTTAAGAATATTCCCTCAAGAATGCTTAAGTCTAGATTTTTGAGGCTAGATGTCTATCATCAAAGGGCTTCAATTTTTCTAAAAAAGAATTTTCCAAGTTGCCACACAGCAGGTCATGCAGCTTCAGACATCAAAGTGATCTCATGGAAGCAAGTAGGAGGTAGGAGGAACTACTCTGCAGTTAAGTTTTACAACACATGGGCCTTAGATTTTTAACCTTTTAAAGTGAAGAGCCTTCTAACTGACTCTCCAGGGTTGGTGTCAGTTAAAAAAAAAAAAGTGTTTTAAGTTTACTTTCCTTTGATGAAATATAGTACTAAGCATGGATTATTTGGAAGAATTAAAATAAGTCTTTCCTATTAGGCAAGCACTTATGTTATTACTTGTTTTATTATTTCATATCTTATCTATATTTAAGGATATTGATTAGCTGATACCCAGAATTACATTTGTGATTTTTTTTTCTCCTCCTTTCTTTATTCCTAAGGATATTGTCAATACAATCATCAAGCACTGCTCACCTCAATTTTTCTCACTTGGTTTGCCTGGTGCCACAATGCTTATTATGGATTTTATTGTAGCAGCTGGTAGAGTGGCTTCTTCAGCTTTTCTCAATGTAAGTTTTTATTTCCTATCCTTCATAATATAACAAACAGCAGTTAACCGAGATGCAGCTAACAAAGCAACAAAGGAAGAGCCATTGTTGATAAAATATGACAAGTTAATGTTCAGGAAAATATATAATTTAATTAGAATTCAGCCTCATTTTAGATCCCACACATATCATCTTCCCTTTGTTAATTCCCCCATCCCTAGACAGATTACAGAGTAATTTGATTCAGTGTTGCCTTTCTTAATTATAGTTGTATTCTAGTTGTACCTTCCATTATGCCCCACATACCTGAACAAGTATTCCCAATTTTATTGTCCAGCTTTAAATAAAACCCATAGCTAATTTAGGTGTGTTTTTTTTTTTCACTTTTGTAGTAAAATTGATTTTTAATTGAGATAGCGGTTGTGAGCCTACCATGTTCCATTATGCCTCTGGCCTTGTATTCGTAAATCTAGATTGTTTTAAATATGAAATGAGTTATTTTGTTGAAAATTAGAATACTCCATCACTTCTGTTACAGCGTTTATTAACAAAGGAAGCCCTTTTGGAGATAGATTCTTGTTTTATGTATATAGAAGATGTTTTATATTTCTAATAGATTTGTTTTAGCGTTTTTGTTAGGTGTGCTTAAACATGCATCAATGTGTAGGTATTTTAGTAAGTTAACTAAAGCATTGTATCAGTAGGTGAATGTTGATGGTTCGTGGGCATGCAAGTAGGCAGAAGAAGAAAAATAAACATTCAGTGCTGATACTTAAGAAATAGCTTAATATAGCTAAAGAGAAAGGATGAAAAGTTACCTTTATCTTCAGTCTAAGCATAATTTTTAATTTTGTTTTTATTAAGTAGTGTAGGTAGTGTTTTTGTCATGTACATAATACCATAAACTCATCTAGACTAGTGCTTTTTTTTTTGAAGATACAGTGAACATTTTCATTCCTAGTTACTTTATTCATCCTTAGGTTGTTACAGATGTAATACAGAGACATTGAGTCTTCTACTCATTAGAACAATCTATTACAATGCGTAAGTTGCCTTTAAAATGCAAGGATATTTTTCCTCGAAATTAGGGTAATTTTATGCTGTTAGCTAAAACTGTATTCCTGTCTAAATACTCATTAGCTGCAGCCACATTTCTGCTTTTAGCTGCTCTTAAGGAAAGCTCTGTTTGTTCATTGCATTTATTGAAAATAACAGTAGTTTATGTGGAAAGTATAGGTGAAACCTACACTTTTTGTGTTCCCCTTTCCTTTTTGAATTTTTTCTGACTTCCTTATATAATCTGATTAGGTAATAAAGTAATTTTTCTGATAAGTTAAAGATTTTTAAAATCTGATACGTAGGCACCAAGAGTGGAAGCACAAGTTCTTCTGGGATCTTTGGTTTGCTTTCCCAACTTGTATTGTGAACTGCCTGCTCTCCATCCCAACATCCCTGATATTGCTGTGTCTCAGTTTACAGATGTTAAGGTAAGAAGTCAGAGACTAATTTATAATCATAGCAGTATATTCAGGAAAATTTGTATTCTATATTTTCCTCTAGAAAGCCACACAATTGTAAAGAACATTAGCCAGCTGTACCCCTCAGACACAAAGGCTGGAATGTTCATTAGGAGCATAGCCTTTTTTATTTGTAACTACGCTGGAAACATTTTCTCACTATTGAACCCACTTATATGTCATTATCTTAGGATTCATTCATTCACTCACTGAACATTTATTGAAATCCTGAGTCAGATACAATGCTGCTAATATAAGGCTTCTAAGATTGATGGTACTCGGCCTGCACATTTGACTCTCTCCTTCTAGTTTGCCAAGGTGATGAATCAAACAATGTAAAGGAATATTCTTTTCTGCTCTAGGAAACTGTGAAATTGGGGTGGGGATCCCATGTACCTGAAGTATTAATAGGTTTAAATAAGAGATGATACAAAATTGAAGTGACCATGCAATTGTTTACCCAGATAATAAACCTCTCTTACCTACTATAAATTCCTGTGGGTTTAACAGTCCTAAGAAGTTGTGCTTGTTATAGTAATTGCCAGATGTTCTCTGTGAGCTGAGTTGGCCCTAGAATTAGAAGGAAAAGAGCATAAAGAAGGGACAAGACAGTAGCATTCTGTCTCCTTGAGAGTCATGCTGATAACTTTTTCAAAACACATGTGCTTTCTCTGAAAAAATTTTTAAGACAAATTTTTGTCTGGAATATTGCATATACTTTCCATACCACCTTTATTTTTCTTTATCACACTTGTTATTTTTCAGTGTCTGATTTATAGACAAATAAACACTTAGTTACTGCTACATCCTCAAGCTTACCATGATGCTTGGCATGGAGAATATACTCAGACATTTTTTAGAAGTGATTTAAAAAATAATAATAATAACACTATTACATAGAGGCGCTTCCCTCATGGCTTAGATGGTAAAGAATCCACCTGCAATGCTGGAGACCTGGTTTGATTCCTGGGTCAGGAAGATCCCCTGGAGAAGGGAATGGCTACCCACTCCAGTATTCTTGCCTGGAGAATCCCATGGACAGAGAGGAAAGAGCTTACATAGAAAGTTCTAGGGTTTAAACAATAGGTAACTTCCACCTACCTATTAATTCCTAGCCATTGGGCTAGATGCTAAATTCACAAAGGTAAGTAGAAGTTCACTCCTCTTAAGGACCTTACAATCTGTATATGTGATAAATCTTTAGTGAATGAAATACAAATTCTATTCCAGTTTCTATAGACTATAAGCCAGGAGACACTGGCACATATCCAGGGACATAAAACAAGATAAAAAAATTTCATGGCCTAATGGTATTGAAATCATACAGAATCTATTCTCTTATCACTGTAGAATTATGTTAGAAATCAATATCAAAAGATAATTGAAAATATTTTGAAGTACAATGTGACATTTACCAAGAAAGATATTTGACTTAGCCATTGAAAACCTCTAATTGAATGATTTTTAAAAAACACATTAACTATTAACTGGCCCTTCTCCCCAAATTCACACATTATCATGGTTTATAATTTTTAAAGAAGAAGCTTGCTTTTAAATGATAATTCTCAAAGTTTTGAAAAGTTTAAAAAGATGTTCATACCTTTTAGCTATTAAATCTGCTTTAATTATCTTTATAGTGAACATATTATTGCTTTTCTTATCGGGAAAAAAAAAAGCTGGCTTAAAACACAACATTCAGAAAACCAAGGTCATGTCATCCGGTCCCATCACTTTATAGCAAATAGAAGGGGAAAAGTGGAAGCAGTAACAGATTTTATTTTCCTAGGCTCCAGAATCACTTTGGATGGTGACTGCAGCCATAAAATTTAAAAATGCCCCTTGGAAGGAAAACTGTGACAAACGTAGACAGTGTATTAAAAAGCAAAGACATCACTTTGTCAACAAAGGCCATATAGTCAAAGTTATGGTTTTTCCAGTAGTTGTGTACAGTTGTGAGAGTTGAACCATAAATAAAGCTGAGCGCTGAAGAATTGATGCTTTGGAATTGTGGTGTTATTAAGACTCTTGAGAGTCCTTTGGACTGCAAGGAAATTAAACTAGTCAGTCGTAAAGGAAACCAACCCTCAATATTCATTGGAAGGACTAATGCTGAAGTTGAAGCTCTAGTACTTTGGCCCTATTATGTAAACAGTTGACTCTTTGGAAAAGACCCTGAGGCTGGGAAATATTGAAGGCAAAAGGAGAAGAAGATGAGATGGTTGAGGATGAGATGATTAGATAGCATCACCAACTTAATGGACATGAATTTGAGCAAACTCTGGAAGATAGTGAAGGACAGGTAAGCCTGGTGTGCTGCAGTTTATGGGGTCATAAAGAGTTGGACACGACTTAGTGACTGAACAAAAGCAAAATCAGGAAAAAGTTTTTGAACATATACATTTGGTGATAAATTTCCAAAAATATTTGTCTGCTATAACAAAATACTACAGAATGAGTAGCTTATAAGTGACTGAAATTTATCTCTCACAGTTCTAAAGGCTGAGCCCCAAATCAAGGCTCTAGCATAATCACATTATGGTAAAGGCCCTCTTCCTGGTTCTTAGCTTGTGCCTTCTTGCTATTTCCTCACAGAGTAAGAAGTGCTTAGGGAACTCTGTGGGAGTCTCTCTTATAAAAATATTAATCCCATCTATAAATATTCCACCCTCATGGTCTGCTGCTGCTTCTGCTGCTAAGTCACTTTAGTCGTGTCCGACTCTGTGCAACCCCATAGACGGCAGCCCGCCAGGCTCCCCCGTCCCTGGGATTCTCCAGGCAAGAACACTGGAATGGGTTGCCATTTCCTTCTCCAATGCATGAAAGTGAAAAGTGAAAGGGAAGTCGCTCAGTTGTGTCTGACTCTTAGCAAGCCCATGGACTATAGCCTACCAGGCTCCTCCATCCATGGGATTTTCCAGACAAGAGTACTGGAGTGGGGTGCCACTGCCTTCTCTGACCCTCATGGTCTGCTGCTGCTGCTGCTAAGTCGCTTCAGTCGTGTCCGACTCTGTGCGATCCCATAGACAGCAGCCCACCAGGCTCCCCCATCCCTGGGATTCTCCAGGCAAGAACACTGGAGTGGGTTGCCATTTCCTTCTCCAATGCATGAAAGTGAAAAGTGAAAGGGAAGTCGCTCAGTCGTGTCTGACCCTCAGCGACCCCATGGACTGCAGCCTTCCAGGTTCCTCTGTCCATGGGATTTTCCAGGCAAGAGTACTGGAGTGGGGTGCCACTGCCTTCTCCCCCTCATGGTCTAAGTACCTCCTAATACCATCATCTTCAGGGGTTGGGATTTCAATGTATGAATTTGCAAGGAGAGCACA
The DNA here is from genome assembly GCA_935064755.1 of Tragelaphus eurycerus. Taxonomy (NCBI): domain Eukaryota; kingdom Metazoa; phylum Chordata; class Mammalia; order Artiodactyla; family Bovidae; genus Tragelaphus; species Tragelaphus eurycerus. The sequence continues at coordinate 13,975,170 of CAKXYN010000038.1, forward strand.
AACATTCAGACCATACTGTTTTATTTATTTAGCTAATTTTATGAATAACATTGGAATATATTAAAATTATGTACATGAGAACAAAAATGTCTGTTTTATTTCTCTGTTGTATCCCTAGTGCCTAGGCCCATAATGGCTGTTTAATAAATATTTGCTGAATAAATGAATGAAATCTTAGTCATTGCTACTGTTTCTCCTTCATTTTAGGAACTTATAATCAAAACTGTGTTAAGCTCTGCAAGAGATGAGCCTTCTGGTCCTGCACGGTAAGTCAGACTTTCTTAAGACTTGGCATAACTCTTCCATGTGTGCAGTTTTATTTTAAAAGTTAATTGAACTATTTAGCAGTCCAGGTTGTTTCAAATGCACAAAAGCTATTCTGAATCACAAATGTAAATTATTTGGATGATTAAATTTTTCATTACGAACTTCCTTCAGTAAAAATAAAATGCTAGTTACCTTCTTCAATATTTTCATCTTCTGTATCTAAAATGATTTCTTTTAATCTTATTAAAATTCATCTACTCTAGAAAATGATATTGTCTTTTCCATTATTCCACATTTTCATTTCATTTAGCTTTAACTCTAAATTTAATGATTTTCAGTATTCTTTCCCGAGCATTTTCTGTGCTAATAATGACAACCTTCTAAGTTTACAGGGATATTCCTATAATATTGGTCTATTCAATCCTCATCACAATTCTAAGAAATTATTAAAATCATTATTCTTCCAATTTTACTAGCAAGAAACTGACGGCATAGAACGCTAACATTCATTAAACTTTTTTCCAAGTGCCAACAACCACTGTTATAAATACTTTATCACCTCACTTAATCTTTGCAAAAATTTTTATCCTCCTTTTTATAGATGGGAGCCCAGAGAATTTTAGTAATCTGCCCTATCATACAGAAAATGTACAGCCATAATTGAAACCCTGGCAGTTTGTCTTCAGAGCCTTATTAGATGTAAAAGTAATAAGTGGCAGAACCAGATTTGAACCTTAAGCTTCTGATTCTAGATTTTCTGCCCCCCCCCTCCTTTTTTAATGTCATTGCCTTTCCAGTGAAAGAATATTTAAGCCTAAAACATAATTATCCAAAATAGATTTAGGAATCGTTAACATAACAGCTTATGTTGACAGTATAGGAGAATCCCAGAAGTTGAACATTAAACATTTTCTAAACTTGTTTGCCTATACTTTTCAGAAATGTAGGGCCTTAACGTGCACAGACACACACACACCCTTTTCCTATACTTTTCAGGAGTGTATGGCCTTACATATATACACAACCAAACAACAAAACTTAAATATTTGTATTCCAGTTTGTGCCTTTAGTTAGCTGCATCCATGGAGAACTTTGTTTCATTTCAGAGTTTATTTTTATTTTAGGATTACAGCTCCTTCCACTGCTAAGTCTGACACTTGGTTATTTAGATCTGTGAATGTGTAAAGTTTATGGGTAGACAAACTGAGAAAGAAAGAAAGCAGTAGACTGCGCATAAAGACTTTCTGCAGTTTTGATAGTAAATTAGTAGCATTAGCACTGAAAGGGGGACTTTGATCCATTATGTTCAGGAAGAAAAATATTTCTGCATTGAATTGTTCTGAAATTTAGCATTATACTGAATTTAATTTAAGAATATCAATATTGGGACATGGAAGATATATCAGAAAAACTAGAAGGAATTGACTTGTTTTTGTACCTTGAAATATTACATGCTTCCTTAGAAGCTTATACTTAAACCCACTAATGGAATTTTTACTGAATCTGATCATCAGATAACTTTCTTCAAGCTGAAACTCAGTTGAAGTAGGGAACTGGAGTTTCACATTAGAAATCAAAACAAAAATTCTCCAAGTTCTGTTTCTGTTGGAATTCCTTTATAAAGTGTATAAGTTTTGTGTTCTCAATTTGTTTTAAAGAGAATTCCTAGCTAGTTACGTTAAATTTAAAATATATGAAAGAAAAATATCTTATTACTGCTATCAGTTAATAAAAGTACAGTTTCCTTTTTGAAAGCAGGTTGCATGTTTTTTGGGAAATTGATGATATCAATTTGTCAATATGGGTTTGTTAGAAAGATCCTGTGTCTTTATCTCCACCTATGGTCTTGGTAGTAAATTGTAATTGAAAATAAGGCTTAGAACAGGAAACTCTACTCAATAGTCTAGTAATCTATATGGGAAAAGAGCCTGAAAAAGGATTGATATATGTATATCTGAATCACTTGGCTATACACCTGAAGCTAACACAGCATTGTAAATCAACTATACTCCAATCTAAAATAAAAATTAAACTTAAAAAATAAGGCTTAAACTTTGAGGAATATGCTTTTCTCCCACTTTATCTTCTTGGTAACAAATTGATTAATGAACAGTAATGAATTGATTAACAGTAACAAATTGATTAATTCACCTAAATTGTGCACCTTCACTCTAGGTTGGTTGGTTGGGAATATTTTGGTTGTGGTAGTGGTTTCATTTCATTTACAGGCACATCCACTTTTATTTGTATCATTACTGGTTGCCTTTTTGCAGATGTGTAGCACTTTGCAGTTTAGGTATTTGGATTTGTGAAGAATTAGTCCATGAGTCTCATCATCCTCAAATTAAGGAAGCTCTGAATGTAATTTGTGTTTCCTTAAAGGTAAGTAAGTAAATATTTAGAAGACTATATTAAGATAGTATAGAATGCATGATTATTTTTCCCCAAATGTTAATTATATCTTGTGCCTTACATTATTTCCTTGATTCTGACGTTTTCCTTAGTAGTTCTCTTGAGCTTAGGGTATCTTAGGAGAAGTCAATGGCACCCCACTCCAGCACTCTTGCCTGGAAAATATACATGGACAGAGGAGCCTGGTAGGCTGCAGTCCGTGGAGTCGCTAAGAGTCGGACATGACTGAGCGACTTCCCTTTAACTTTTCACTTTCACACATTGGAGAAGGAAATGGCAACCCACTCCGGTGTTCTTGCCTGGAGAATCCCAGGGACCGGGGAGCCTGGTGGGCTGCCGTCTCTGGGGTCACACAGAGTCGGACACAACTGAAGTGACTTAGCAGCAGTAGCAGCAGCAGTGATGGCCTATTTTATCTCAACTTTTTATGTATTTGGCTTTGTCCCTAAGATACATATGGATGACTGCTATAAAGGAAACCAGTCATTTAACAACATATGTAGGGCTGTTTACTGTTTCTTAATCAGTATTTTTGTAACCTACTCTTTGATCTTTATTACCTCCTGAATTCTTAAGCTGTTCCACTTTTTGGCTTTATCATTCAAGTTAAATGCCCTGTTTATGACCAGAATCAGATTTGTTCAGAAATAATAACATGATTATTTGGAGTCTGAATGAACAAATGAATATTTTTATTAGTAAAAAGATTAGTGATATTTTTTGTTGTGTGATTTACAATACAATATCTCTATAGAACTCTAAACACACAAAATACAAAAATACTTGACAGGTATTTCTGAGTATATACTATGTTTGAGGTGCTTTGCTAGGCAGAGGAGAAATACAGAATAAAGAAATGTAAATACTAGATTGAAGAGATTAATAATATGGCTGAAAAATATCAAAATAAGAGTAATAAAATATAAAAAGCTGAGAGAACCAAATGAATGGTGCATGTAAGCTGCTGATTCAATTCAGAGAAAGTGTAGGTTACTTTGACTTAGGTATCAGAGAAGACTTTAGAAAGAGGACACATCTAGTCATGGCTTAAAGAGCGGGTGAGATTTGGTCATAGAGAGAGAAGCATAGAAGTTTGACTTTATACCAGTGGGGAGTCATCTAAGATTTTTAAGCACAGAGAGTGTCAGCATCAGAACAGTTCAGAAGACAATTTGGAAGTATCGTATACAATAGAGTGGAGTGGGGAAAAATGGGATAACAAGATGAGCAGTTTAGACGCCATTCTAGAAATGAAATAAAAACTTTAATGAGGACGAACATTACAAAGAAAAAATAAAGTTAATTATATATTTGGAATGTGTTATGATTTTTAATTTTATAGGTTATATTTATCTTTCTAATATTTTAATAAACATAAATATAGAATGACAAAAATAAACATGTATGTACAATTAAAAATTTTTCAACAACTAGTACATAGATAAATAATATCAAGAAGAAATTTTTTATCATATTTCTTTTTTTTCTTATTACTACAGTTTACTAATAAAACAGTAGCCCATGTAGCTTGTAACATGCTTCATATGCTGGTTCATTATGTACCTAGACTTCAGATTTACCAGCCTGATTCTCCCTTGAAAATTATTCAAGTAAGTAATTTCTCATTTGTTTATTATGACTTGTTAAGGATTCTTATATTTGGATACCTTGAAATATAAAATTATTTAATAGTTTTCTTTAAATTTTGCATAGCTAAATAGTGGCCACTCAGGGTACATATTTGAAATACCATAATTCATGGTAGTCCTTTTCTATATTATGTTATCTTAATATATTAAGAGATTATGTGGTTGGTTTTAAATGCTAAGTGCAAATTTATTATTGCTATTGTCTTTAAAATGTATATTCAGTATCATTCCCTGTCTTAAGTTAGAAAACATACCATCCCTTCAGTTACCAAAATCAGAACATTATTTTGGTTCATTCCTTCCCTTTCCTCTTCTGCCAGTCATTTATAAAGTGTTTTCTTTCTTTCTTTCTTTTTTTAAATTCTGTGTGTTCTGTGCTTCCTGTAACACTAGATACTATAATAGCCTTTTAAACTGGTCTCCTGGCTTCTGAGGTCATCCCTCCAAGTCATCATTCATATTGACATAACTTATGTCACTATCCTGAAAGAGAAAAAAACAATGAAACTAAAGTCTCCAAGTAGTTTTCTTTTACCTATAAAATAAGACCCAAGTAAATCTTCAGTTGCGATTTACTTGGAAGCCTCCAGATGAGAACCCATACCATCTTTTCAGAATCATGTACAGATTCCTTTGATGAAATACCCTGTAGTCTAGGCACCTGAGTCAGCTATTATTCCCTAAACATACCCTTTACTCATCTTCTTAGCTAAAATGCTCTACTTTCTCTGCCCACCTCATCTTTCAGTGATTGGTTTAAACACCATCTCCTCAAAAAACAATCATTACTTACTCTTTCCAACCAGAATTTATCCTTCTTTATGTTTTTATAACATTTTTAAGAAAGACAGTAATACTTATTAAACACTTACCATGTATCAGTCATTATACTAGTCACCTTTTCATGTTACATCATTTAATTCATAAAAGGTCATTTGAAGAAAATTGTTATCTCTTCCTCCTCTTCTCCCTTTATTTAAGATGAGAGAACTGAGTTTATAGTAACTATATAAAGTCATAAGCTAAACCAGGATAGAAACAGAGTTCAAACCCAAGTCTGTTAAATTTCAAGTCCAAGCTTTTGCCAGTCAACCATGCCACCAAGGCCCTATTGTAGCACTAAATATATTTGTGTAAAAAAAAAATCTAAGCTTCTTTAAGACAGTGACAGTTTTTCTTGGTTTTTTTTTATGCATAGGATGACTTTCATATAGAATCTCTTAAATAAATATCTGTTGAGTTTAATACAGTATTATGGTTCAGAGATTGGGTTTGAAGATTTGACCTGGTTTAATCAACCCACTACTCTGCCATTTACTAAGTTTGTAACTATGAATAAATTAGTCCTCTAAACTGACTTTCTTTATGTTTGCATTTGGGATAAAAATACCTACCTCACAGACTTGCTCTGGAAACTAAATGACAAAATATATATAAAACACTGATAACATTTTGCTATAAAAGTGATGGGACATAAATTTTAAAAACTGTGTTGGCTGCAGCTACTGTCGTAATTATGCAGGACTTGATAACTGTACAAAAAAGAGCTTCACGACCCAGATAATCATGATGGTGTGATCACTGACCTAGAGCCAGACATCCTGGAATGTGAAGTCAAGTGGGCCTTAGAAAGCATCACTACGAACAAAGCTAGTGGAGGTGATGGAATTCCAGTGGAGCTATTCCAAATCCTGAAAGACGATGCTGTGAAAGTGCTGCACTCAATATGTCAGCAAATTTGGAAAACTCAGCAGTGGCCACAAGATTGGAAAAGGTCAGTTTTCATCCCAATCCCAAAGAAAGGCAATGCCAAAGAGTGCTCAAACTACCGCACAATTGCACTCATCTCACACGCTAGTAAAGTAATGCTCAAAATTCTCCAAGCCAGGCTTCAGCAATATGTGAACCGTGAACTTCCTGATGTTCCAGCTGGATTTAGAAAAGGCAGAGGAACCAGAGATCAAATTGCCAACATCCGCTGGATCATGGAAAAAGCAAGAGAGTTCCAGAAAAACATCTATTTCTGCTTTATTGACTATGCCAAAGCCTTTGACTGTGTAGATCATAATAAACTGTGGAGAATTCTGAGAGAGATGGGAATACCAGACCACATGATCTGCCTCTTGAGAAATCTGTATGTAGGTCAGGAAGCAACAGTTAGAACTGGTCATGGAACAACAGACTGGTTCCAAATAGGAAAAGGAGTACGTCAAGGCTGTATATTGTCACCCTGTTTATTTAACTTATATGCCGAGTACATCATGAGAAATGCTGGACTGGAAGAAACACAAGCTGGAATCAAGATTGCCGGGAGAAATATCAATAACCTCAGATATGCAGATGATACCACCCTTATGGCAGAAAGTGAAGAGGAACTCAAAAGCCTCTTGATGAAAGTGAAAGTGGAGAGTGAAAAGGTTGGCTTAAAGCTCAACATTCAGAAAACGAAGATCATGGCATCTGGTCCCATCACTACATGGGAAATAGATGGAGAAACAGTGGAAACAGTGTCAGACTTTATTTTTCTGGGCTCCAAAATCACTGCAGATGGTGACTGCAGCCATGAAATTAAAAGACGCTTACTCCTTGGAAGGAAAGTTATGACCAACCTAGATAGCATATTCAAAAGCAGAGACATCACTTTGCCAACAAAGGTTCGCCTAGTCAAGGCTATGGTCTTTCCTGTGGTCATGTATGGATGTGAGAGCTGGACTGTGAAGAAGGCTGAGCGCCGAAGAATTGATGCTTTTGAACTGTGGTGTTGGAGAAGACTCTTGAGAGTCCCTTGGACTGCAAGGAGATCCAACCGATCCATTCTGAAGGAGATCAGCCCTGGGATTTCTTTGGAAGAAATGATGCTAAAGCTGAAACTCCAGTATTTTGGCCACCTCATGCGAAGAGTTGACTCATTGGAGAAGACTCTGATGCTGGGAAGGATTGAGGGCAGGAGGAGAAGGGGACAACAGAGGATGAGATGGCTGGATGGCATCACTGACTCGATGAATGTGAGTCTGAGTGACCTCCGAGAGCTGGTGATGGATAGGGAGGCCTGGCGTGCTGCAGTTCATGGGGTCGCAAAGAGTCGGACACAACTGAGCGACTGATCTGATCTGATCTGATAACTGGATGTAAATGTGAATGTTCAATGTTCATATATATATATATGTATATAGGTATTAAAGCATTTGAAATGTTTTTTTAAATTTTTATTGTGTTGTAACTTTACAATATTGTATTGGTTTTGCCATACATCAAAATGAATCCGCCACAGGCATACATGTGCTCCCCACCCCGAACCCTCCTCCCTCCCCCCTCCCTGTACTATCCCTCTGGGTCGTCCCCGCGCACCAGCCCCAAACATCCAGTATCATGCATCAAACCTGGACTGGCGACTCATTTCATATATGATATTATACAGGTTTCAATGCCATTCTCCCAAATCATCCCACCCTCTCCCTCTCCCAGAGTCCAAAAGACTGTTCTATACATCAGTGTCTCTTTTCCTGTCTCGTATACAGGGTTATTGTTACCATCTTTCTAAATTCCATATATATGCTTTAGTGTACTGTATTGGTGTTTTTCTTTTTGGCTTACTTTGTATAATAGGCTCCAGTTTCATCCACCTCATTAGAACTGATTCAAATGTATTCTTTTTAATGGCTGAGTAATACTCCATTGTGTATATGTACCACAGCTTTCTTATCCATTCATCTGCTGATGGACATCTAGGTTGCTTCCATGTCCTGGCTATTGTAAACAGTGCTGCAATGAACATTGGGGTACACATGTCTCTTTCAATTCTGGTTTTCTGTGTGTATGCCCCGCAGTGGGATTGCTAGATCATAAGGCAGTTCTATTTCCAGTTTTTTAAGGAATATCCACACTGTTCTCCATAGTGGCTGTACTGAAATTTTAAAACTTAAAAATTTTACTCTTTAAGATTGGTTATTCTGTTGAAAGTTAAGGTATTCTTTAAGCAGATTTTTTTTTTTCTCATTTGAAAGCCTCCCAGTGCCTTCCTATATTTTCTTTCTCAGTTTATGTATTTTAATACTTATCTAAGTAATTCTTAGGTGTGTAGAGTTTTTGCATATTGCCTCACTATAAATTATGGTGGCCATTGGTTACAGATAAATAGTTATACTTCACCTCTAATTGAATGAAGAAATGAAATGCAAATAGTAGAGGAATTCTCTAATGGCTACCTATTTGCATAGTTAGGTATAGAATCCCAATTCTATTACCAGTATTAAGTATTAATCTGATATATTAGATTCATTCTATTAGTGAGTAAAACCTTTTACGGTGTAAATTACCTTTAGAGGAATTTTTTTCCTTGAAGCATTCATTTATAAAAATAAAATAGCATGCGATAAAAATACAATAAGTTTACCTCAATACATTTTTAACATACACATTAAAAAATTGAATAAGATCAAGAAATTTTCAGGGTAAATGATAAAACTATATTAATATTTTGCTTTCTTTAATAAGGTCTTCTATTTCATACTTTATCAATTTTGTTCATACTATATTCAGTGTACAATATATGTTAATTTAAAAAGCCACATTATAAAAATTTTATTAAGTCATATATTTCCAAGTATATATACCACAATATCCAGGAAGACAAGACTAAATTATTTTTCCTTCACTTCATTGGGGAATAATTGATAAATATATTATATTTAAAATGTATAAAGCAATGATATTGTAGAAGAGTTACCAAGATCAAGATAATGAAGTATTGATTATTATACATTGTGAATTTTTTTTATGGTGAGAATGCTTCAGGTCTACTCTTAGCAACTTGAAGATACTGTTGTATGCTTAACTGTATTTACTGTACTATGCGTTAAGTCCTTAGAATTTATTATTCTTATAACTGAAAATTTGTGCCCTTTGACCTCCATCTCCCCAGTTCACTAGACCTCAGCCCCTGGCAACCACCATACTATTTTGTTTCTATAAAATGAGCTTTTTTTAGATTTCACATGTAAGTGATACCATACAATATTATCTTTCTCTGGCTTATTTCATTTAGTATAATACCCTCCATGTTTTTTCATGTTCTCACAACTGGCAGGATTTTCTTTTTTCCTATGATTTAATAATATTCAATAGTGTATGTATGTACACCACAATTTTTATATCCATTTATCTGTCAAAAGACATGTGGGCTGTTGCATATCTTGGCTATTTTGAATAATACTGCAGTGAACATGAGTGTGCATATATCCCTTTGAGATACTGATTTTATTTCCTTCATATGTATACCCAGAAGTAGTATATATGGTAGTTACATTTTTAATTTTATGAGGAACCTCCATACTGTTTTCCATAATGACTGTACCAGTTTCCATTCCCACTAAGAGTGCATAAGGGTTCCCTTTTCTTCACATTCTTGCCAACATTGGTTCTCTCTTGTCTTTAAAAATAGCCATCCTAACAAATATGAGGTGATACTTCATTGTAATTTTGATTTGCATTTTCCTGATGATTACTGATGTTGAGTACTTTACTATGTTCTTGTTGGCCATTTATATGTCTTTGGCAGAACTTCTACTCAGAATCTTTGCCCTTTTATAAATTCAGATAATTTGTTTGGCTGTTGGGTGTAGAAGTTTCTTGTATATTTTAGATATTAACCCCTTACAGATATATGGTTTGCAAATATTTTTTTCCATTCTGTAAGTTGTCTTTTCACTTTATTGATGGTTTCTTTCTCTGTGCAGAAGCTTTTGGTTTATATAGTCCCACTTGTTTATTTTTTTGTTGTTGCTTGTGCTTTAGGTATGATTTCCAAAATATTATTACCAAGACCCATGTCACGGAGCCTTTTTCCTATGTTTTCTTCTAGAAGTTTTAAGGTTTCAAGCCTTTGTATTGAGACTTTGATCCATTTCAAGTTAATTTTTGTGAGTGGTATAAATTAGGGGTCCGGTTTCATGCTTTTGCACATGGATACCCAGTTTTTTCCAACACCACATGTGTGTGTGTTCTTGGCACCCTTGTCAAAAATAGACTGTATGTGTGGGTTTATGTCTAGACTTCATTCTAATGCACTGGTCTATGTGCCTGTTTTATGTCAGTCCCATATTTTGATTGTTGTTGTTAAGTCATGTCCGACTCTTTGCGACCCCATGGACTGCTGCATGCCAGGCTTCCCTGTCCTTCACTATCTCCCAGAGTTTACTCAGATTCATGTCCTTTGAGTCAGGTGATACCATCCAACCATCTCATCTTTTGTTGTCCCTTTTCTTCCTGCCTACAATCTTTCCCAGCATCAGGGTCTTTTCCAGTGAGTTGGCTCTTCCCATCAGGTGGCCAAAGTATTGGAGCTTCAGCTTCAGCATCAGTCCTTCCAGTGAGTATTCCGGGTTGATTTCCTTTGGGACTGACTGGTTTAATCTCCTTGCAGTCCAAGGGACTCTCAAGAACCTTTGCCAGCACCACAATTCAAAAGCATCAATTCTTCGGGGCTCAGTCTTCTTTATGTTCCAACTCTTATATCCGTACATGACTACTGGGAAAACCATAACTTTGACTCTGTGGACTTTTGTTGGTAAAGTGATGTCTGTGCTTTATAATATGCTGCCTGGGTTTGTCATAGCTTTCCTTCCAAGAAGCAAGCATCTTTTAATTCCATGGTTGCAGTCACTGTCTACAGTGATTTTGGAGCCCAAGAAAAAAAATCTTTCACTGCTTCTACTTTTTCCCCTTCTGTTTGCTATGAAGTGATGGGACCAGATGCCATGATCTTAGGTTTTTGAGTGTTGAGCTTCAAGCAGGCTTTTTCACTCTCCTCTTTAACCTTCATCAAGACACTTGTTAGTTCCTCTTCACTTTTTGCCGTTAGAGTAGTATCATATGCATATCTGAGGTTGTTGATATTTCTCCTGTCAGTCTTGATTCCAGCTTGTGACTCATCAGCCTGACATCTCATATGATGTACTCTGCATATAATTTAAGTAAGCAAGATGACAGTATACAGCCTTGCTGTGCTCCTTTCCCAATTTTGAACCCATCAGTTGTTCCATGTCCGTGTTCCATATTTTGATTGCTCTAGCTTTATGATAAAACTTGAAATCAGGGAATGTGATGCCTCCAGCTTTGTTCTTTTTTCTCAAGATTGCTTTGGCTCTTTGGTTTTGGAGGAGGGGGGTGGGTGGAATTCCATTCAAATTTTATATTTTAAGATAGTTCTCTCTAATTCTGAGAAAAATGCCAGTGGAATTTTGATAGGTATTACACTGAATCTGAGTAGTGTGAACGATTAAACTGTTAATTCTTCCAATCTGTAGCATGGACTATCTTTCCATTTATTTGTCTTCTTCAGTTTCATTCACTAGTGTCTTCTAATTTTCAGTATATAGGTCTTTCACCTCCTTGGTTAAATTTATTCCTAAGTATTTTATTGACTTTGATGCTATTCTAAATTAATTTCTCTTTGTGATAGTTTATTGTTGGTGTATAGAAGTGCAACTGGATTTTATGTGTTGATTTTTGCATCCTGCAACTTTACCGAATTCACTTATAATCTAATAGGGTTGATTTTGTGGAATGTTTAGGATTTCCTGGGTATAGGATCATGTCATCTACAAATAGAAATAATTTTATTTCTTCCTTTCAGATTTGGATGCTTTTAATTTCTTTCTCTTGCCTAATTGGTGTGGTAGGACTTCCCATACTGTGTGGAATAGAAATGACAGTTAAGAGTATCCTTGTCTTGTTCCCAACTTTAGAGTAAAGGACATCAACTTTTTACCTTCAAATATGTTGTTATCTTCAGGCTTGTCCTATATGGAGTTTATTATGTTAAGATACATTGCTTCTTAACTTGTTGAGCAAAGCAGATGTCTTCAGTAATAAATTACCAATGGTTTTTATATGTCATTTTGCTTATCTGTATCTTCTGATATTACTTGTATATTTATACATGTTGATTTAAGAATTGAATCTATAAGAAAACCATTTATAGTTAAGAGAGCATATATAACTTTGGTTCTGTACATTAAGATTGTAAATGTTTGATAGTATACTTGAAAAACTGACCTATTAAAAATTACTTTGAAATAACTGTATTTTGGCTTCAACTTTCAACAATGTATTTTCTATCACTTTATTAACATTAGTGTTTGTTTTAAGATACAGCATTAGTTTGACATATTTTGAGCTTTTTTTAAATTTCTTACAGATTCTAATAGCCACTATTACCCATCTTTTGCCAAGTACAGAAGCATCATCTTATGAAATGGACAAGAGGGTAACTTAAATTTGTTTTTATATTTAACAATGTGATTAGTAAAATATTTATACTTTTAAACTGTGAAGGTATGTATATTTATGTGGGACACAATCTTACATTAATTATAATATGAGATATAGCTTTCCATTATTTAAGTATAACTAAATTATACTTTTAGTTCATATTTCAAATTAATCATGGTCATTTGATAAAGTCTTTAAATTTTAGGGTTGTAAGGAACTTGGGAGGATTCTGTCCATTTTATTTTTTTTAGTTGTTATGATCTTATTTATGCTTAAAAGTTATTAATTGTGAGGAATTCATCCTTAAGGAAGCCATGCATTTTTATATAACTATTACTGATAGGAAGTAAAGAAATTTCCATTAAAGAGCGTTCATATAATATATAAAGATATGACGCTTTGGAGAAAACATACCCTTTGGCCATCAAAAAGTTCTACAAGATTGTATTTACCTCAGTAAATTTATTATGAAGTGAATTGAAGTCGCTCAGTCGTGTCTGACTCTTTGCGACTCCGTGGACTGTAGCACTGTAGCCTACCAGGCTCCTCTGTCCATGGGATTTTCCAGGCAATAGTCCTGGAGTGGATTGCCATTTCCTTCTCCAGGGGATCTTCCCAACCCAGGGGTCGAAACCTGATCTCCCGCATTGTAGACAGATGCTTTACCATCTGAGCCACCAGGGAAGCCAAAAATTTATTATGAGATTCCTTTAATTATTTCAGATATTGTATTTATCAGTCTAAAGTTTCTATTTGATATCTCTTTATAGGTTTCATGTCTTTCCTGAAACTCTGCATGATTTCATCAGTTATCTCCATTTTCTTTCATAGATTTTTAACATATGTATTGTAATTAAAGTTCTAGCTGCTAAATTCAGTATCTGGATTATTGATGAGTCTGTTTCCATTGAACTGTTTTCCTGAAGACTATAGGTTCCACTTTGCTGTTGGTTCATATGTCTGTTAATTTTTTGCACATAGCTTGTTATAGAGACTCTAGATATGTGCTGACCAAATGGTAGCTACTTACCATGTGTGACTTTACATAAAATTAAATTGAACATTTACATGAAAATTTTAATTCCTTGTTTGTACCAGCCACATTTCAAGTGCTCAGTAGCCACATGGGCAAATATATACCATTTCCATCATTGCACAAGTTTTATCAGACAGTGCTGCTCTAGATCCTGTTAATTTTCTCTGAAAATTATTCCTTCCAATTTTCACATCCCAATCTTGAATTCTCTTCTCCAAATCTCAATGTTACTATTTCTTAATCATATTGTGTTGAAATTTCATGTACTCTGCCCATTGTTTACAGAACTCTGCAGTTATAATTATGCTTCTGGACCTATTCTCAGTTATTTTCTTGTGTGGGGTTGTGGTTGTTTAGTTGCTAAATCATGTCTGACTCTTTTCGACTGCAGCACACCAGGCTACTCTTTCACTATCTCCCAGAGTTTGGTCAAATTCATGTCCATTGAGTCAGTGATGCTTTTTAACATTTTTTGGTCTCTCCTGTTGTCTTCCATATCACTAAACTTCATGAGTTTACCTAAGAATTTTTTATCCTTCCTCTTTGTACGTAGTTTAAAACTCATTTGATCATATTATCTAATGATTGATAAATACATTCTTCCTCATCTTTAAAAGACCCTGTTACTCCATTTTTAGGCAGCAGTCCTTCATTTTAGTGTCTTAAACTATGGTCAAGAATTCCAAATCCAATTTGTGAACTATATCTGGGTCACTAATTAGCCACCTCCTTCTTTATCATTTTGTCTTCCAAAGGCCTAGCTATTCATAATAAAAAGCTCCACTACCAGGTTTTTGTTCCCTGCCTACTTTATTCACTAAACATTTATTGATCACAAAATATGTCTGTGGTATTCTGCTTGGAGCTAGTTAAACAGACATAAATAAGATAGTCCCTGCTCTCATGGATTTTGAAGATTAGAGAGGCAAGTGAAGCAATCCAGTATTGTAAGTGCTTACTGTAAAAAGTAGAAAAATGTGTATGATACAAGGTAGAGGAAGAAGTAATTAACTATCAAGGCAGGAGGACTTGTTTTAAGGGCCCAATTGCTTAAAGATGAATAGGGTCTTCTACATAAATGGAAACGAGTAGAGTCTGAGAGTTATTCCAAGTGGAGGGAATAGCATGAGTAAAATCATGTGTACAATGTCATGGTGTATTATGGGAAGACAGTTGTTAGTCATTTATGTCCAACTCTTTGTGACCCCATGGACTGCAGCACGCCAGGCTTCCCTGTCCTTTACTATCTCCCAGAGTTCACTCAACCCCATGTTCATTGATTCGGTGATGCCATCCAACCATCTTGTCCTCTGTCGTCCCCTTCTCCTCCTTCCTTCAATCTTCCCCAGCATCAGGCTCTTTTCCAATAAGTCAGCTCTTCACATCAGGTGGCCAAGGTATTGGAGCTTCAACTTCAGCATTAGTCTTTCCAATGAATATTCAGGGTCAGTTTCCTTTAGAATTGACTGATTTGATCTCCTTGCAGTCCAAGGGACTCTTAAGAGTCTTCCTTAACACCTCAGTTCAAAAACATCAATTCTTTGGCACTCAGCTTTCTTTATAGTCCAACTCTCACATCCATACATGACTACTGGAAAAACCATAGCTTTAACTATATGGACCTTTGATGGCATAGTAATGTCTGTTCGTTTTAATACACTGTCTGCTGCTGCTGCTAAGTCGCTTCAGTCATGTCCGACTCTTTGCGGCCCCAGAGACAGCAGCCCACCAGGCACCCCTGTCCCTGGGACTCTCTAGGGAAGAACACTGGAGTGGGTTGCCATTTCCTTCTCTGATACATGAAAGTGAAAAGTTAAAGAGAAGTCGCTCAATCGTGTCCGACTCCTAGCGACCCTGTGGAGTGCAGCCTACCAGGCTCCTCGGTCCGTGGGATTTCCCAGGCAAAAGTACTGGAGTGAGTTACCATTGCCTTCTCCAAATGTCTAGGTTTGTTATAACTTTTCTTCCAAGGGGCAAGCATTTTTTAATCTTATGGGAAGACATAATGTTATGGGAAGGCAATTATTTCCACATTATAGTACATGAAATGCATGATTCAAGGTTGGGAAATTAGGCATTAGACATAGAATGGGGTCAGAATTCTACATTAAGAACCTTGTTCTTGGTTTTGCCATATATCAACATGATTCTGCCACAGGTATACACGTGTTCCCCATCCTGAATCCTTCTCCCTCCTCCCTCCCCATACTATCCCTCTGGGTCATCCCAGTGCACCAGCCCCAAGCATCCAGTTTTAATATGCAACAAAATGCCAGATTTGTGAGAGATCACTTGAGAACGAGTGAAAGACAAAAGGAATAATATAGTAATTGTTAATTACAGTAATCTCCTTGAAAATTTATAATGTTCTGAAATAAAGCTAAAGGAATAAAGGTAAATATTGACAAAGTGGCATCCATCACTATCATCAGGAATAAAGAAAAAGGCAGGATATTTGAAGAAAGGTGAATTTCAGTTTTTAGTGTGTTCATGTAAGGAATGATGGCCAAGTAGAGACCACAATCTATATAACTAATGTAGTAAATTTGAGGCTGGAAACAAAATTACTGGCATTGTCAATACATGAGTAGTATTAAACTGGGAATATATGTGATCACTGAAGGAAAAGCTGAAAAGTAAGATAGGTTAGCAAAGTATAACACCTTGAAGAGTAACAGTTAAAGAATAGGCAGAGAGGGAGTCCTAAGATAGTGACCTAGAGGGCTCCTGAGTTTTTCTCCTCTCTTGGACCTGTAGAAGATACAGCTACACATGGAACAGTTCTCTCTGAGAGAAATCCAGAAACTAATTAAGTGACCTCTACATATCAAGTGACTGAGAAAATATCTACATCAAAAATAGGTAGGAAAGGCAATAGCACTCTTGTCATAAACCCCACTCCTAGCATAACTCCATATAATCAGGAGGAAATTCCCAACTCACACCCTGTCAGAGGAGAGAAGGGTTTAGACCATACATCTAGCACCCCACCATTTAAGCCTGCCACCCAAGGGACAGATGCCAAATCACCTGGCTTGTACCTAGTTCTTCTTTCTCTTTTACGCTCGCTCTTCACAAAAGCTTACAGTGGGAGAATGGGTGAAAGTTCATTTGCTGTGTATATTTTATACTTACAGATAATTTGAAGTTTGAGTGTTCTGTTTTCTGGTTATACTGAGGATGTGGGGTTTTGTTGTTTCAGTTGGTGGTATCCTTACTTCTGTGTCTTCTGGACTGGATCATGGCCTTACCTCTTAAGACACTGCTCCAACCAGTCCATGCTACAGGAGCAGAAAATGATAAAATAGAAAAATCTGTCCTTAACTGTATTTATAAGGTAAACTTTGCTTTATTATTTATTTGGTAACCAAGGATTTTTGAAACCTAAAGAATTAACATTTCTTAGTATTGCATTTTTCATTGTTTTAGATCTAGCAATTTTCTAAGAACATAGATTTATCTTACAGTACCTATGGATAATTAAAAAGTACTTCTTACAAGACTTTGTTTCATTGCAAAATTTTGAAAAGTGAAATCTTTGTTGAATGTGAGAATCATTAGTTAAATATTGCTCATTGTTTTTAAGAAAAATTTTACCTTGATTGAAGAGCTGTGTTTAAATATTTAAAAATTTTTTCAAGTTCTTGTATTAGCAGTTGTTTTCTCCTTTTACCTTTATTTTCACTGAAAAGGAAAATTTGGTATGTTTTTTCCCCTGTATTTGCAGGTATTACATGGGTGTGTTTATGGAGCTCAGTGTTTTAGCAATCCGAGGTATTTTCCAATAAGCCTTTCTGATTTGGCATCTGTAGATTATGATCCTTTTATGCATTTGGAAAGCCTAAAAGAGCCTGAACCTTTGCACTCTCCCGATTCAGAACGATCTTCTAAACTCCAGCCAGTAACAGAAGGTAAAATGAATTGTCTTCAGGACAGTATTATTGCTTGGGTTCTGCCAGAGTATGATTTGAGGCCTACGTACCGGAAGGTAGTATGCCTTACTTTATAATTGTTTACCTTGCCATGTATATTATAACTAAAGTTCATTTTTAGTTTAAGAAATAACTTCAGATACACAAGTACTAAGATGATACGTGATGACATTCCCTTTATACTTACAGGCATTCTGATACTGATTAAGTTCTTTAACCGTATTGTGATTAAGTTCTGATTAAGTTCTTTATTCTGATTAAGTTCTTTAACCATATAGTTTTTATTTCTAATTAAGTTCTTTAACCATACAGTTTTTATATTCAGTGAGTTTACTATCTGAGATAAGGAAATACATAGACAAGTAACCTTATGGTATGACTACATATAAAAATAAAAGTACATCCAAGATGCAGGGGTATAGTATGCAGGGAACTCAAACCCAGTGTTCTGTGACAACCTAGAGGGATGGGAGGTAGGAGGGTAGTTCATCAGGGAGGGGACATATGTATACCTATGGCTGATTCATGTCGATGTATGGCAGAAACCAACACGATATTGTAAAGCAATTATCCTCCAATTAAAAATTAAAAAAAGATGCAGGGGTAGCTCAGAGGAATCCTGCAATTATTGAAGGGTTTTAAGGAGGTGATATACATGGTAAAATTAGTATTAAGAACTCTTTGAGAGTAGTATTTTAGGAGTCAGCAGACTGTGGCCCACACCTGCCACCTAAATACAGTTTTATTGAGACACATCCATGCTGTTCATTTATGTATCATTATGGCTGCTTTTGTGTAGTAATAGCAGTGTTGAGTAGTTTGGACAGAGAGAGCATGGCCATAAAACCAAAGATAATTTACTCTCTGTCCTTTGCATAAAAAGGGATTTGCTTGATCTCTAAAATGTTAGATTGACTTTTAGTGAGATTAATGCAGGATCAGAGACCAATCATGATGCTGTTGCAGTAAGAGAAACAAGAGTTGCTAAAGGGTTAAATTGGTTATATCTTCCCCAAACTAGACCAAGAATATGAGAAAATTTAGACAATTAGGAAGGGAAATGAGAGCAGTATTAGAAATGGTTTAACTTGGAGCACCTGTTGGATGTTCATGTTACTTAGTGGGACAGTTCATTGTACATGCAGTTCTACACCTTAGCAGAGAAGTCTTTGTTAGGAATATGTATTTATACGGATGTGTGTGTTCTGAGAAGAAAAGATTGGAAAGGAAGGAAAACCAGGAAAGAATAGTTTCTCAGAAACAGAAGAAAAAGATTTTTGAAAGACTGTCAAAGGTATTAAATGATAGAGATATTAAGTACAAAAAGACTGACAAATACATCTACTTTGGTTTCAGCAGAGAAGTAGGAGACAGAAGTGGATGGCTGTGGGTTAAAGAGCAAGCAGGACTTAAGGAAGCAGAGCCATTTGTCAAAAGTGCTCTTTAAAAAAATCAATAAAAATGATAAAACCGATAAAATTATTCAGGATTAAAGAAGTTTTAAAGACAAAAAGAGCTGAACTCAATTATAAGCTGAGAAAGAAAGTTGTAAGGGGTTCATTAACAGAGTGAAGTTCCTGAGAGCTAGAAAGTTTAGGTATTAATGTTAGCTCTTCTTCTGAAATCAGAAAGATGAAGAAAATTGAAGTAAATTAAGAGGATTGACAGAAGTATTGAAGACCCAATAGAAAGGGGAAACCACAACGTTTTGGTTACATCTCTCAACATTCAGTAAATTGAATCTGGCAGATAGACAAGGGAATGATGGCTTTCAGAATATTGGTATATAGTTTAATTATAGAATCTAGGGTTGGTGAGGATTGAACTGATGTTAGGAAATAGCTAATAAGCTGGAAGAAAGTAGAGGTGATCCTATGAATCAGAAAGTAGATATGGTTGATAATAAGAAGTTTGAGCAATGTTGTCAGCCTTGGCAACATATTACAATACTGATATTCTGGTCCCATCCATAGAGGTTTTGATATATTGATCTGGGATTCCTCAGACTTTTAAAACATTGCAGGTGATTAATATCCAGCCAAGTTTGAGAACCGCTGAGCTTATCAGTATGTTAGGACAGTGGTTTATTAAATGAGTTTTCAAGCAGCAGACACTCTTCAGATAAATTTCACAAGAAAGTCTACTTTGTAAAACTTCTTAAAGTAGAGCTACATTGAAGATTCGGCTGACTTCTCTCCCATTCATGTCTAAGAGCCCTCTCCAAGGGCTCTACAGAACAGAATTGGAAAGTCACTGGACTAGGAGGTTGCAGTTAGAGTATAAACTATTAAGGAAAAGTTTGATTTTTAAAGGTAGAATAGTTATAAATGATTAAAACATCCAGAATGTGGCCTTGGTAATGGATTGATGACATAAAATGCAAGTGAATGTATTAAGTTGTGTATCAAGGAAATACAGGGCTTGGGTTTTGAGTCAACCACAAATACCTAATAGTTTGTCTAGAACACATATGTACAAGTGAACTAGGAATGTAATAAAAACAATTCAGACAATAATTGATATAGGTGACTTATTTCTTTAGATTTGGCATAGTATAATACAGTGTTTATTTTACTTAAAAACAAAGTTAAATGAAAATATTTTTTCCTTTTTGCATTTTTAAAGGTGTAAAATGATAAAACTTGGTTCAGGGCAATATAGTATATTTCTTAAACAATGAAATAAATAGTTTACTTAATATTTACTTACTAAAAGGGAAGTTTTAATATATTTCATGTAAAATTTACTGTGCTGTTAACAGTCACTATAAAAGAAAGGTGTAAAGATTTTAAACAGATGAGCTTTATATTGATACCAAATACTCCATGGGGTACTATTCTCTAAATGTATTAAAGTTGTTCCCTTTGGACTTTCTTAAAGGTATTAAGGACGAGATAAATGCAGAACCTTTTAGGAACAGCTGTGAGCTAACAGCAGGTGATTCTGTGGTCTGTAGTGACTACATGCTGAGGGTTTTTTTTTTTTTTTTAATGTGGCAAAAATGGCTAATCATTGTGCCTTTGTCTAAGGCATGCATCATCATCTTCAAGTACTTTTTCGGCCAAAGATTTCTAAACACACAGTGTCCCTAATAAGCTCAGTATTGGACTGAACAAGTCTGATTTGAAAACTATTGGCAGGAGTAGCAGTAATTATTAAATTTACTAAAGAATAAAGCAAGATAGTGAAGTTGGCTTTTTGTCAAATGGCAGTAGTCTTATTAGCAGAAAGTCATAATTTGCAGGGTCAGAGTGAAAGAAGGCTCCAAAGGATTCATTCTGTCTTAATTATAGTTTCACCTGTACATATTATGCAAAGCTAATATTTAAAGCATTTGCCAAAATTAACTTCCTCTGCATGTTCTGTTATAGTGCAGTGAATTGCAGCAGCTTTTTATGTCTTGCTGCTTTTGTGTGCCATAATAATCTGTAATTATGGATTTGCTGCAAATGCTTGTAGGGTTTGTTTAATCTGACGATCTGAAAAGACAACCTTGAATAGACTTATTTAAATGAGTGATAGTTACCCAAAGCATTAGAAGCGCTGATATCTTCATTTTGCATTTTCTCATAAGGCTAGTTATTTTAGAATTTCATTTTTAATTTCTAAATTAGAGAATTTCATGATTTTTATATCTAGGTAGATATGTAGAAGATATGTATGTTCAATAGCTAATGATTCAAAATAAATCTAAGTAATCCTAACTGCCAAATTAATAAGTTGAGAGTTTTTTTTTTTAATACTTGTATATTTATAGATATCCTGAAATTAGAAAAGCAGTTTAGGAAAGAAAATGCTTTTACCAACTTCTGAAATCTAAGTTCATTTGTTAAATGTTCTTGATGTTAGTAATTATGACATTTGTGAACAAGCTCACTAAACTGCATTCTCACTGTCTCTTTCCTTGAGGGGAGCATGTATAGAACAGACAGGACCTACACTTAGATTATTTCAGTTTTAGGGAAGGAGCTGGCTCATTCTTACAGTTTAGTTATAGGCAAGTTTGCAAAAGGAAGTCATAAAACCTTTGTGACTTACGATGCTCTCAAAATTATTTGTGTTGTTTCAGTTATATCAGGCTTTGTATATGAGTTTTCAGTTCATCTTTACCAAAAACCCCTATGTTATCCTTAGAGAAAAATGGACTTTAAGAAGTTTTATGTGACTTGTCCATGATCACAGAAGAAGCCAAAGTCAGAATTTCTTCTCTTTTCTGTAGTCCATTTCTATTAAATTACACTCTTCTGCTTATTTAGAAATGTTCTGCAAAAAAGATTCACTGCCTAAATGAGTCAGTCACCTGTTTGTCACTCAAAAGGAAGAAAGGGGAAAAAAACTTCCTGCATAAACTAATTTAATCCTAAGTTTCTATTACTATTTAAAACATGGCTTAGTTTATTTATTTTTTCATGGCTTAGTTTAAATGAGCTTTTCCAGTTGATCTTGGCCATTTATTAATTTATGCTAAGTACTCTTTTATGACTCAGTACACAGAAAAAAACTTTTTTGAATGCGTTGTTTCCATATGTCAATTTGCCAGAAGAAAAGGACACTTCAACAAAAGAGAAAAATACGGAGATTTGAGTTGTGATAAAGATGAAAATAACACTGCCCCAGATACCTTCGGTGGCAAATCCCTGAACTTGTGAACCCATTTGTCTTCTTGTTCAAAATGAGAAGTATTGGCTAGTTTATCTGTAAAGCCCCTTACAGTGTGAACACTCTTTATATTTTAAGTTATAATTAGAGAAGCAAAAGCAGACACTAGATTCAGATTACCTGTTTCTCATCATTTAGTGGCATATCTTTTTGCTTTACCATAATAAGTCATGAAAATGTAGGACTGAATTAAGATTAGTCATTTAGTTTGTTATCTAGTGTTAAAATAGCTCATTTTCAGAGCTAGCCCTAACTATAATCAAAGAACAGCTCGATGAAATTGGAACTTTTTAAGTAAATTGAAGAATGTTTATATGTACATATATGTAATAAAACTTGATTGATTATGGAAGAAGATTAAAATTTTGACAGTAACATTTCCAAATCAACAGAGTTCAAAGAAAATTGTTCATTTTTGTATTTGGAATAATGAAGAAGATGTTATTGGCATTAATGGCTTAGCTGCTGACTTGTTGCTTACACTTTGCCTGTACCGAGGGGTGCCTGGAATATATGACACTATTTGTCTCTCTTGCCTCTTTTTAAGTAATCATACCAACAATGTACAACTTAGTTCCCTTATGAACTTTGAAAAGTTGAGTTTACTCTTTTTCTTTCTCCCTTTACTCTCTTTCTGTGTTCTTTGTCTTCCTTCCACCCTCTCCTCCTTTTTCCTCTTTCTTCAGGTCCTGACATTAGGCACCTTGCCTCTTCAGGCCTCGTACTGCTATATTTTTTGAGTTTCCTGTTTTTACCATTTCCTATTTTTTTTTTAAGTTACTCATATAGATGTACACCTTACCTGTTTACTGCCTTAGAAAAATAGGCAAGCCATAAATATTTTTCCTTGAAAGCTTCCTTGGCATATGCAGGCTACACTGACTCACTGTTTAAATTGATCCTGACTCCTGAAGTTTACTTGAAAGATATCTTTTCTCTGACACTTTTACATCATCCATATAAGCCATAGTTAAATGACATTTAAGGCATGTTACAAACTATGTCTCTGCATCTCCTGATAAGAAACTTATCAGTTGGATTTCGTTGACTTTTTAATCTGGGAGCAAAGCTATTTCACATGATTTAAAACACTTTTGAACCTTCTTTGAAGGTATGATGTACATTTAAGGGCCTCAATTTAAATTATTAATATGAATCGATAAGCAAAATTTTCAAAAAGGACTTTGTTACAAAAATTAACAAAACTTTATCTGAGTAGTTTTCTTCTTTGCCATCATTCTTGTAGTTCATATCCTACATTGAAAATATTTGCTCTAATATTTGAATGTCATTTTGATAATGTGATGGAATCCCTATTTGCTGTCTGTTTCATTGTTATATGACTCTCTAGGAAGCATCAATATTCTCACTCACTCATATTTTTCTTTATTCCTAGTGAAAACTCAAATGCAGCAAGGATTAATCTCCATAGCTGCCCGCACTGTTATTACACATCTGGTGAATCACTTGGGCCATTATCCAATGAGTGGTGGTCCTGCTATGTTAACAAGTCAGGTGTGTGAGAATCACGACAATCATTACAGTGAAAGCACTGAACTTTCCCCTGAACTCTTCGAGAGTCCAAACATTCAGTTTTTTGTGTTAAACAATACAACCTTAGTGTCCTGTATCCAGATCAGAGCTGAAGAGAGTATACCTGGAGGAGGTTTATCTGCCGGTCTTGCATCAGCCAATTCAAATGTCAGAATTATAGTACGTGATCTTTCTGGAAAATATTCGTGGGATTCTGCCATCCTGTATGGACCACCTCTTGTAAGTGGTCTATCAGAACCTACATCTCTCGTACTTTCGTTGTCTCACCAAGAGAAGCCAGAAGAACCTTCTGCATCTAATGAATGCTTAGAAGATATAACAGTTAAAGATGGGATTTCCCTCCAGTTTAAAAGAAGTTTTAGAGAAACTGTACCAACTTGGGACACAATAAGAGATGAAGAAGATGTTCTTGATGAGCTTTTGCAGTATTTAGGTGTAACCAGTCCTGAATGCTTACAGAGGACTGGAGTCTCACTTAATATTCCTGCTCCACAGCCTGTGTGCATTTCTGAAAAGCAGGAGAATGATGTTATTAATGCAATCCTTAAGCAGCATACAGAGGAAAAAGAATTTGTTGAGAAACACTTTAATGACTTAAACATGAAAGCTGCAGAACAAGATGAACCAACACCTCAGAAACCTCAGTCAGCATTTTATTATTGCAGATTGCTTCTTAGCATATTGGGAATGAATTCCTGGGACAAAAGGTAAGGATAAAGGACAGGTTTTTTCTTTTTTTAAAAGAAATATTAGTCTTATTCATTTTATGATCAGCATTTTGGTCTCCATTCTTTCCCTCACTAAATTTTACCTACCAGTTCTTTTACCAGTAGGCAGATTTTCTTTCTTTTTTTAGTCCACAGAGTCATAATCAGGTTTCAGAGAAATAAGAAGATAATTGAATGTAATGAATTAACTCTAACATTTTCATAATGACTAGTATAACTATCTGACTTAGAACACATAGCTCAAATAATTGAGAAAAATCTTTTTTCCAACCTTCATGTAAGCTAATAGGAAAAACTTTTTTCTCACAACATTTCTGACACCAAATGTGTGAGTTTCTCACACCAGGCAGTTTCAACAATACCTGGAGTTACCACAGACAGGTTAAGAGCTTAGACTGATGAGATTGCCCTCTACTTCAGACACCAATTGCAAGTCTGGGTAAATCAGGGGTTCCCACAACCCCCTTCTTGGATTTGATTATTAATTATAATGACTCTTAAAACATTTACTTAGGTTTTAAGTTACTTAGGTTTATCAGTTTGTTATCGGAGAAGGCAATGGCACCCCACTCCAGTACTCTTGCCTAGAAAATCCCATGGACAGAGGAGCTGGTAGGCTGCAGTCCATGGGGTCGCGAAGAGTCGGACACGACTGAGCGACTTCACTTTGACTTTTCACTTTCATGCATTGGAGAAGGAAATGGCAACCCACTCCAGTGTTCTTGCCTGGAGAAGCCCAGGGACGGCGGAGCCTGGTGAGCTGCCATCTATGGGGTCGCACAGAGTCAGACACGACTGAAGCGACTTAGCATCAGTTTGTTATAAAGGACAATTAAAGGATATAGATGAGCAGCCAGATGAAGAGGTACGTGGAGTAAAGTCTGGAAGGATTCCAAGTGTAGAAATTCTGTCCCTGTGGAGTTGTAGTGTGCCACCCTCCCAACACATTGAATGTGTTCAACCAGGAAGCTCTCTGAATCCCGTTGTCAAGGGATTTTTATGGAAGTCTTACCATGGAGGCATGATTGATTATTAACTCAATTTTCTAGTTCTTCTCTCCCCCCCAGAGGGAGGGCTGAAAGTTTCAAGCTTGCTCTTTCTGGTGGCTTACTCTTTCTGCTGATGAGGCACCATCCTGAAGTTAACGAGAACACCACCAAGAGTTACCTTATTAGAACAAAATTAAAAGGAAATTCCAGAGGTTTTAGAAAGTCTCTGTGAGACTCTACTGTCACCTCCTATACTCAGGAAGTTACAAGAGTTTTAGGAGCTCTGTTTGAGGAATTGGGGACACAGCCCCAGTCATATAAGCCTATATTTTTTTATTTTTTAGGCAAACAGTGATATGATACTTTCTTGTTTGTATCAGAGAAATTAACTCAGGATTTAGCCTCAAATCACAAAACGAATTTAGATTTCATCTTTTTTAATGTTATTTAATTTTGTTTACTTTGATGCATATTGTAAAACCTCATTAAAAACTTGCAGTACACACAGAGTTTTGTAGGAAGTTACGTAGGAGTTAAATGAGGAGTCATGAGCCTTAAATCAGAAGATCCAGGTTAGAGAAACTTAAACTTTGAGACTCCAGCCACAGGCTACAGATTGAGGAAATAACTCCTACCTCACATGATAAAACTGTACACTGTACAAGTATAAGATGTAACTATAAACTGTACAAGTATAAGCATTATTAGCATACATTTACTTTTTAAATTTCTGTGATACTAAAAGCTGTACGGAAGTGAAGAAATGTTTTTATATGTATAATATATTGTTTTTGTTCAATTTATAGTAGGGCAGCTCAGATATAACTGGATGAATAAATCTTAAAGTAATTCAAACACATGTGAAGCATTGAATTGGAGTTCTACTTGCTTAACTAGTGTTTATAATCTTATTTGGTTTAAATACTTCCATTTATTAAAAGAGTATATCCTCTGCCTTATGGGAAAGCAAGATTATATCAGGAACACAATTTCGTATGTCCAGTACAGGTAATTGCTACTTATTTAAATTTCTTCTACTCTCTTTTCGGAGAAGGCAATGGCACCCCACTCTAGTACTCTTGCCTGGAAAATCCCAATGGATGGAGGAGCCTGGTAGGCTGCAGTCCATGGGGTTGCTAAGAGTCGGACACGACTGAGCGACTTCACTTTGACTTTTCACTTTCATGCATTGGAGAAGGAAATGGCAATCCACTCCAGTGTTCTTGCCTGGAGAATCCCAGGGACGGGGGAGCCTGGTGGGCTTCCATCTATGGGGTCGCACAGAGTCGGACACGACTGAAGCGACTTAGCGGCAGCAGCATCTGGTAAAGAGTTAGATTTTGTGAAATATTTCTCATGAAGGACAACTTTCTCACACATTTTTATGAAACTCTTGAGAAGGAACCTACAAAGTGCTTTTATCCATTTTTCTGAATATGAGTTTGGGAAACTCACAGCATCTGCAAAGGAGACATTTACATGGTCAAGAGATAATGATCCACAAGCAGAAATGTATGAGGGACTCAGTAGAAATAATGACATATATTCTTTACATTTTTTTTTAGGGTCTTTTCCTTTGTGTTAGAAGTATGAAAAGGCAAGAAAAGTGTAAGAATTGTATGAGTAGAGTGGAAAGTATTTCCAGGACTGTCAAGTCATTCACTGCAAAGTTGATGAAAATGTTTATAAATCTCTCTATTTAGGAGGAGTTTTCATCTCCTGAAGAAAAATGAAAAACTACTAAGAGAACTTAGGAACTTGGACTCAAGACAGTGGTAAGTCATTGAGAAATTTTCAAGTCTATATCTAGCACCTCAGCTGTTTCTATTCATAATGTGAATAATAATGTATTGTTGAACTATAAATTTCTGAACACAAACTTTTTTCACTTATACATATGTTAGAAATAATAAGCATTTTAAAAAATATACAGCTACATTTAAATGTTTGGTATCTTTGGATTATTTATATCTTTTTATATACTTCAGAATCATCTTTTGAGTTGAATAAATCTTATTGCACCTATAAAATGTCCTTTAGTTTCCCCATACTTAGATATTCCCTTTTAATTATAAGAGGCCAAAGTGAGATAACTGGTGTATATGTATAAGCTAGTAGCTACAAAAATATTAATGAAACGAAGAAGATGGAGGTAGTTTATTATATTGCTATAAACCTGATTTCTTTTTAAGACCTAGGATATATACCCATTTTTATATGGCTTTTGGTGTGAAAACCTTGTTATATCACTATTTTAATAATCTCTAGATTCCTGGTATATCTGGATGCGATTTCCTGGGAAACTCATACTAGAAATTTCCATATGGTCAACTTACATATATGTACTACTTTCCTTTTTAGGTTCATAAAAATAAAATTTATGAATATGTGCTTTTTGGCAGTGTAACTAGAAAAACATTAGTAAAGCAACATTTTGGATGTTACCATTATTAAGAATGCTTATATTTCTGAAATTTGAAATCCACATCCTTAACATTCACATTTCTTCACTGATTCAACATCTTACTTGAGTGGTGTTTTATACTTTTGTGTCTACAGTTTTTGATTTTCATGTTCTCCCAGTTTGCCCACACACCACTGATTCCACTTGCCTGCCTGTCAAGTAAATTCACATATTGTTAACCATTTTTAAAACGCCTTCTCTTACAACTTCAAAACTGTGAAGTTTATAGATATAGATATATATTTCTGTAACCAGTTCTTTAATCAGAATCATTCTTAACATCTGCTTTCTCTACTCCTAGGCAGCAGTACATTGCTAGAGAAAATTATCAGACCAACATGATACAGGAAGTTACTGTAGATTCATGCATCTTTACTTCGACAATGCTATCTCTGTTATTTGGCAAATTTTTTATCCCTTCTTCAGTTTTATAATACTTTACTTCTTAAAGTAATTATTATAAACCATTTCTTTGTTCCTCAAGCTGTCAGTATAATCAAAAGTCACCTCTGTATTCTGACCATTGAGAAACTAGTGTGTAACAAGCCATTCACCCTGCCATCACTATTCTGCCATCACTTTGCATTGTAGGAATGCAAAGAAGATGATTCAGACCATTCCCACATCAAAGACACATACCTTACATCTTCAATTTTTAAATTTCTCTGTATTGAGCCATCTTCTCTTGCTCGGTTTCTTTGTCAGAAAAGCATTTTTTCTTTCTATGCTTCTGCTTCCTACCTTCTTAGTCTGCTCTAGGATCTTCAGAAGTTATTCCTTCTTTATCTTGTATTTCTAATTCTCTTGATCTAAGTTTGTTTTTTATGTGTTTAAAACAAAACTTTCCTCAGTTTTTATCCTTTCAAGCTATAGTACATCCCTTTCATGTTTTTACTACCAGATTTATAACAAAATATAGTTTTTATTCATTTCCAGTCATTCTTGTTTTTCCTTGTTTTTAGCATTCAGAATAATTTTTTAAAATAATGTATGATTTCTTTGACTATTACAGAAAATAGAAAAATAACACTTGTTATTCATAAGACTGTTAACATTTCTTGATGTATTTTAGTCTTTCTTTTTGATAGATATATATATCATTTTTGTTTTACAAAATTGGAATCACAGTAATATATTTCAGGCCATATATATTATAAAATTGCTTTCCAGTAAGTACTGATTTCTAATCGCACCAACATGGTGTAACTGCAGCCTGTTCAGCACAAGATATTAATCACATTTTATTAATTTTTATAATTTGAGGGGCAGATCATGGTATCTTATTAACCTATAGTCTTTAAATACTAGTAAGGTTAATATTTTTCATATATT
Source organism: Tragelaphus eurycerus (assembly GCA_935064755.1). Taxonomy (NCBI): domain Eukaryota; kingdom Metazoa; phylum Chordata; class Mammalia; order Artiodactyla; family Bovidae; genus Tragelaphus; species Tragelaphus eurycerus. The sequence goes on from CAKXYN010000038.1 coordinate 14,004,463, forward strand.
TGTAAAAAAAATTTTGATGTTTCCAAATTCCTCTTTAGGAATTTTTATTAATTATAAGAGCTCTTTTACATGTGTATATGTCTTAAGGATTAAATTTTGTTTATTGTGGGAGTTCTTCTATTTCAGTTTTCAACATCTTTAGGTTGCTTAACATACAGGTTTTTCATCTTTATGTAGTAATTATTATCTCTCAATCTTCTTTTTATTTTCTGTATTTGTGCTTAGAGAGTTCTTCTTAAAATCTGTCTTAATAGTTACATTTCCTTCTAGGGTTCTAAGTATTTATATTAACTTTTTATCCCATCTGGAATGTATTTTGATTTATGGAATGAGAAATGGAACCACATTGAATGTTGGAAAATAGTCTATTTCTATAATTTGTCATAGAATTTGTTAAAGACCATATGTTTCCCATTGACTTGATATCATCTTTATCAAATATTAAGCTGTTTCAAAGCTATCTGTTTATTGCTATTTGTCAATTTTCTGGAGATGTTACTGTTTATTACAGCTTTATAATTTAGTATCTGATAGGATCAGTCTTCTTCCTCATTTCATCCAAACACATTCTTACATCTACCTGTAAGAACAGGTAGATGTTCTTACCTGTTTTTTCTTCCAGAGTTTTGTTAGAATTATGATGTTATTTTCCAGGGGGAGAAAATCCCATTGATATTTTGATGGGATTTGCAATAAAACTTTCCTGTGGAAAGAGGAAATACCCTTATTATCATCATTCTTCCCATTCTGGCACAGAGGGTAAAGTGTCTGCCTACAATGCAGGAGACCTGAGTTCGATCCCTGGATCGGGAAGATCCCCTGGTGAAGGAAATGACAACCAACTCCAGTACTCTTTCCTGGAAAATCCCATGGACTGAGAAGCCTGGTAGGCTACAGTCCATGGGGTTGCAAAGAGTCAGACACGACTGAGCAACTTCACTTTCACTTTGCCATTCATAATCATAGAGTGTTGTTTTTATTTGTTCTGAGACCTGGACATTACTTTTAGGGGTATATTTTACTTTTGTGTTGCATATTCTGAGTAGAATCTTTCCCCTCACTCATTTTCTATCCAAATACCTTAATGAATTCTCTTATTGATTTTATTTTATTTTTTGCCATTACCAAATCAGGAATTTATTTATTTTAATATAAATTTATTTATTTTAATTGGAGGCTAATTACTTTGCAGTATTGTAGTGGTTTTGCCATGAATCTGCCAGGGGTGTACATGTGTTCCCCATCCAAACCCCCCTCCCACTGCCCTCCCCATTCCATCCCTCTTGGTCATCCCAGTGCACCCTGGGATGACTCTTATTGATTTTAAATACTTTATAGTTGTCTCACTCTTAGAATTTGTTTAGGTGTGTAATCATTTTCTGCAAATCATCTCCTTTCAAAAAGTAATGACAAAAAAAAGGTTATGCTTTCTTTTGCTTATATCATCATGTCTTATTGCATGATGATAAACTTTAAAACTTTCACTACAGTTTTAAATAGCTATAGGAAGACTGGTCATCCCTGTCTTTTCTACTTTTAATAGAAATGACTCTTCTATTTAATCCTTAAGTAAAATATTGGTTATTAGTTTGAAATAGATTTATTTTTATCATGCTGAAGCTTGATTCCTATGAAATTTCATAATCAGATCAGATCAGATCAGTCACTCAGTCGTGTCCGACTCTTTGCGACCCCATGAACTGCAGCACGCCAGGCCTTCCTATCCATCACCAGCTCTCAGAGGTCACTCAGACTCACATTCACCAAGTCAGTGATGCCATCCAGCCATCTCATCCTCTGTCGTCCTCTTCTCCTCCTGCCCCCAATCCCTCCCAGCATCAGAGTCTTCTCCAATGAGTCAACTCTTCGCATGAGGTGGCCAAAATACTGGAGTTTCAGCTTTAGCATCATTCCTTCCAAAGAAATCCCAGGGCTTATCTCCTTCAGAATGGACCGGTTGGATCTCCTTGCAGTCCAAGGGACTCTCAAGAGTCTTCTCCAACACCACAGTTCAAAAGCATCAATTCTTCGGCGTTCAGCCTTCTTCACAGTCCAGCTCTCACATCCATACATGACCACAGGAAAGACCATAGCCTTGACTAAGCGAACCTTTGTTGGCAAAGTGATGTCTCTGCTTTTGAATATGCTATCTAGGTTGGTCATAACTTTCCTTCCAAGGAGTAAGTGTCTTTTAATTTCATGGCTGCAGTCACCATCTGCAGTGATTTTGGAGCCCAGAAAAATAAAGTCTGACAGTGTTTCCACTGTTTCTCCATCTATTTCCCATGTAGTGATGGGACCAGATGCCATGATCTTCGTTTTCTGAATGTTGAGCTTTAAGCCAACCTTTTCACTTTCATCAAGAGGCTTTTTAGTTCCTCTTCACTTTCTGCCATAAGGGTGGTATCATCTGCATATCTGAGGTTATTGATATTTCTCCCGGCAATCTTGATTCCAGCTTGTGTTTCCTCCAGTCCAGCATTTCTCATGATGTACTCTGCATATAAGTTAAATAAACATTGTGACAATATACAGCCTTGACGTACTCCTTTTCCTATTTGGAACCAGTCTGTTGTTCCATGTCCAGTTCTAACTGTTGCTTCCTGACCTGCATACATATTTTTCAGGAGGCAGGTCAGGTGGTCTGGTATCCCCATCTCTCTCAGAATTTTCCACAGTTTATTGTGATCCCACAGTCAAAGGCTTTGGTATAGTCAATAAAGCAGAAATAGATGTTTTTCTGGAACTCTCTTCTTTTTTTTGATGATCCAGCAGGTGTTGGCAATTTGATCTCTGGTTCGTCTGCCTTTTCTAAAACCAGCTTGAACATCTGGAAGTTCACGGTTCATGTATTGCTGAAGCCTGGCTTGGAGAATTTTGAGCATTACTTTACTAGTGTGTGAGATGAGTGCAATTGTGCGGTAGTCTGAGCATTCATTGGCATTGCCTTTCTTTGGTATTGGAATGAAAACTGACCTTTTCCTGTCCTGTGGCCACTGCTGAGTTTTCCAAATTTGCTGGCATATTGAGTGCAGCACTTTCACAACATCATCTTTCAGGATTTGAAATAGCTCAACTGGAATTCCATCATCTCTACTAGCTTTGTTCCTAGTGATGCTTTCTAAGGCCCACTTGACTTCACATTCCAGGATGTCTGGCTCTAGGTGATTGATCACACCATCATGATTATCTGAGTCGTGAAGATCTTTTTTGTACAATTCTTCTGTGTATTCTTGCCACCTCTTCTTAATATCTTCTGCTTCTGTTAGGTCCATACCATTCCTGTCCTTTACTCAGCCCGTCTTTGCATGAAGTGTTCCCTTGATATCTCTAATTTTCCTGAAGAGATCTCTAGTCTTTCCCATTCTATTGTTTTCCTCTATTTCTTTGACCTGATCACTGAGGAAGGCTTTATCTTTCCTAGCTATTCTTTGTGCATTCAAATGGGTATATCTTTCCTTTCCTCCTTTGCTTTTCACTTCTTTTCACAGCTATTTGTAAGACCTCTTCAACCAGCCATTTTGCTTTTATGCATTTCTTTTTCTTGGGGATGGTCTTGATCCCTGTCTCCTATACAGTGTCACAAACCTCCATCTATAGTTCATCAGACACTCTGTCTATCAGATCTAGTCCCTTAAATCTGTTTCTCACTTCCACAGTATAAATTGTAAGGGATTTAATTTAGGTCATACCTGAATGGTCTACTGGGTTTTCCCTCCTTTCTTCAGTTTAAGTCTGAATTTGGCATTAAGGAGTTTATGATCTGAGCCACAGTCAGTTCCTGGTCTTGTTTTTGCTGACTGTATAGAGCTCCATCTTCAGCTGCAAAGAATATAATCAATCTGATTTCGGTGTTGACCATCTGGTGATGTCCATGTGTAGAGTCTTGTCTTGTGTTGTTGGAAGAGGGTGTTTGCTATGACCAATGTGTTCTCTTGGCAAAACTCTATTAACCTTTGCCCGGCTTCTTTCTGTACTCCCAAGGCCCAATTGGCCTGTTACTCCAGGTGTTTCTTGACTTCCTACTTTTGTATTCCAGTCCCCTGTAATGAAAAGAACATCATCTTTGGGTGTTAGTTCTAAAAGGTCTTGTAGGTCTTCTTAGACCCGTTCAACTTCAGCTTCTTCAGTGTTATTGGTCAGGGCATAGTCTTGGATTACCGTGATATTGAATGGTTTGCCTTGGAAACGAACAGATATTCTTTTTTTGAGATTGCATCCAAGTACTGCATTTCGGACTCTCTTGTTGACTGCGATGGCTGCTCCATTTCTTCTAAGGGTTTCTTGCCCACGGTAGTAGATATTATGGACATGTGAATTAAATTCACCCATTCCAGTCCATTTTCGTTCACTGATGCCTAAAATGTCGATGTTCACTCTTGCCATCCCCTGTTTGACTGCTTCCAATTTGCCTTGATTCATGGACCTAACATTCCAGGTTCTTATGCAATATTGCTCTTTATAGCATTGGACCTTGCTCTACCACCAGTCACATCCACAACTGGGTGTTGTTTTTGCTTTGGCTCCATCCCTTCATTGTTTCTGGAGTTATTTCTCCACAGATCTCCAGTAGCATATTGGACACCTGCTGACTTGGGGAGTTCATCTTTCAATGTCCTCTATCTTTTTGCCTTTTCATACTGTTCATGGGGTTTCTCAAGGCAAGAATACTGAAGTGGTATGCCATTCCCTTCTCCACATTTTGTCAGAACTCTCCACCATGACCCATGGGTCGCCCTACATGGCATGGCTTAGTTTCATTGAGTTAGACAAGGCTGTGGCCCGTGTGATTAGATTGGTTAGTTTTCTGTGATTGTGGGTAACACATAGTTACCCGTATTATTTCTATATTGTATCATTGTGTTACATTTGTTAAAATGATGACCCAATATTGATATGCTATACTCCTTGGAAGGAAAGTTACGACCAACCTAGATAGCATATTCAAAAGCAGAGACATTACTTTGCCAACAAAGGTTTGCCTAGTCAAGGCTGTGGTCTTTCCCGTGGTCATGTGTGGATGTGAGAGCTGGACTGTGAAGAAGGCTGAGCGCCGAAGAATTGATGCTTTTGAACTGTGGTGTTGGAGAAGGCTCTTGAGAGTCCCTTGGACTGCAAGGAGATCCAACCGGTCCATTCTGAAGGAGATCAGCCCTGGGATTTCTTTGGAAGGAATGATGCTAAAGCTGAAACTCCAGTATTTTGGCCACCTCATGCGAAGAGTTGACTCATTGGAGAAAACTCTGATGCTGGGAGGGATTGGGGGCAGGAGGAGAAGGGGACCACAGAGGGTGAGATGGCTGGATAGCATCACTGACTCGATGGATGTGAGTCTGAGTGACCTCCGGGAGTTGGTGATGGACAGGGAGGCCTGGCATGCTGCAGTTCATGGGGTCGCCAAGAGTCGGACACGACTGATCGACTGATCTGATCTGATCTGATCTGATTTTAACTGAATATTATGTTAGAGTTTACTCTTGGCATTGTATATTGTATGAGATAATGAAATATAACAAATGTATAATGACACCTGTACACCATTTGGGCTCAGCAGTAAAGAATCCCCTGCAGTGCAGGAGACACAAGAGTTGTGGGTGGGATGATCCCCTGGAGGAGGGCATGTCAGCCCACTCCAATATTCTTGCCTGGAGAATCCCATGGACAGAGGAGCCTGGTGGGCTATAGTCCATGTGGTCGCAAAAGAGTCAGATACAAATGAAGCGACTGAGTGCACATACCCCATTACAGTATAATACAGAATAGTTTCTGCCCTAAAAACCTCATGAGTATTATATCCCCTAAAAATTCAATACTGTCGTCTGTTCTGTCTCTCTTTTTTTTTAAATTTTTTTAAATTTTTTTAATTTTTAATGTTTTATATCATGTGTCTGTTCTCTCTTTAAATGTTCTTTTCCCCTGGCTTCAAAAGTCATGTTAAAATTACCTTGTTCTAAAGGTAAATTCTAAAGTAAAATTTTTGTTTTATTCCTTGGTGACTTCCCAACGACTGATCAGATTCTTTAGAACTCAGGCCATACCAGCCAATCTCGGCTATTCATGGTTGCTTTACATTACCTTATGCTTTTCTATTTCTTGGCTGCTGCTAAACTACTTCCATTCTCATATATAGCTGGAGTATATGGAGGACATCTTAACTGAGACAGCATAGATTCTCTTTTTGATATTATATGCCAAATGAACACATGACATTTATTTTATTTTTTTATAAAAATAAAATTCATTCTAATTATGTGATAGATAGTAAGGCAACTTTGAGCTTCTTCTTAAGCCAAGAATCTGGAAACAAACCTGATTATTTGTCTCCAGGATTAGGATGAAAGAAAATGAAAAGATACTTTCTTTATAGTCTTATCTCTTCAACCATTTATATAGCCTCTGTTTTCTTTGACTAGATTAACTCATTCCTATTCTGCATGGTTGAACTACCATATTTTTAAATTTCAAATCTCGATTATTTTTATTATTCTTTCTATTGCAATGTATATATAAGGAATCAGAGTGCTTGTAACTTAGCATATTTCACTTTTAATTTTCCAATAGTAAGCTCATAATATTTTGCCAGTTCTGGACTTATAGAATATTTGTGCCTACAAGTTCATTGAACTCATTTTTTTCTAATCATTTTTACTTCATTCACTGTTGTAGTACATAATAATTTAATGGCAATCTGATATATACCAAGCATTTTAGTAGAAGTAGTACTTAGAAAAATAAGGAATGGTGAAAAATTAACACCTGATGTTAAAGGGCAGGTAAAGTCTCCTTCACATTAGAGGCCTGCAGTCCATGGAGTTGCAAAGAGTCAAACACGACTGGGTGACCAAACAACAACAAGCTCTACTTTTACAAATTTTAAAAAGAGCATAGATAATATAAAGTGATTCCTCTTTTACTTTTGCATTTTAAGATTTATTTTCTAAATTTTCCTATTTGGCACATGTATTGCTCTTTTTGACTTAGTAAATAGGTGAACATTTCTATATAACTCTGGTCAACTTTATTAATTGTGATTTATGAGTTCTAGCTGATAGCCCTTTACCTGGAATATTGAGAACACTGAGAGGTCCCCTTTCTGCCAGGATCAGAATTTACACATACTTCCAACTTAAATTTACTTCATACTTCCAACTTAAACTCTAACATCTTTCTTTTTTTTTTTTTTTTTTAAATATTTATTTATTTATTTTTTTATTTTGCTTAACTTTACAATATTGTATTACTTTTAGTATACATCGAGATGGATCCGCCACCAGAATACACGTGTTCCCCATCCTGAACCCTCCTCCCTCCCCCCTTCCCACACCATCCCTCCAGGTCATCCCAGTGCTCCAGTCCCAGGCATCTGTTATAGGGCATCGTACCTGGACTGACTCGTTTCAGATATGATATTATACATATTTCAATGCTATTCTCCCCAATCATCCCACCCTCTCCCGGTCCCAGAGTCCAAAAGTCTGTTCTATACATCAGTGTCTCTTTTGCTGTCTCATAAGCAGGGTGATTGTTACCATCTTTCTAAATTCCATATATATGCGTTAGTATACTGTATTTGTGTTTTTCTTTCTGGCTTACTTCACTCTGTATAATAGGCTCCAGTTCCATCCACCTCATTAGAACTGATTCAAATGTATTCTTTTTAATGGCTGAGTAATACTCCATCGTGTATATGTACCACAGCTTGCTTATCCATTCATCTGTGGATGGACATCTAGGTTGCTTCCACGTCCTGGCTATGCTGGGCATACACACTGAGAAATCCAGAATTGAAAGAGACACGTGTACCCCAATGTTCATAAACTCTAACATCTTTCTTGAGATGTAATTCACATACCATAAGGTTCACTCAAAGTGTACATGTTTTTAGTATATTCATAGACAGCTCTCACAGCAATTTTAGAGTATTTCCTTGAAAAAGAAACATTGTTCCCATTACTAGTCATTCTCCATTATACCTGAATACTACCCCCTACTCACCAGCTGTAGACAACATTATCTACTTTCTTTCTCTATAGATTTGCCTATTCTGGATATTTAATATAATAGGAATCAAACATATGTGGTCTTTTGTGAGGGCTTCTTAGCACTGTGTTTTCAGAATGCATCCATGTTGCAGCATGTGTCAGCACTTCATTTCTTCTTATCCCTGAATAATACTCATTGTGAATATACTGCATTTATTTATTCATTCAAAATTGATGGACATTTGCGTTAGTTTCACTTCTTGGCTGTTATGAATAATCCTGCTATAAACATTCGTGTCGTTTTTTACATGGACATTTTATAGTTCTGTGAACTTTTTTAATAAGATTTTTATCATTTTAGACCTTGTATTTAGGGTCTTAATGCTTTTTAATTTTTGTATATGGTGTGAGGTAAGATTCCAACTTTATTCTTTTGCATTTCACATATCCAGTTCCCTCAGGACCATTTGTTGAAAATACTAATTTTTTTCTCCCATTGAATTGGCTTGGTACTGTTGCAAAAAGCCTTTTTTGTCCATTAAAAAAATGACACAAATGTTTATAGCAGCATTATTCATAACAGTCAAGAAGTGAAACTAACACAAATATCCAACAACTTACGAATGAATAAACAAAATGTAGTACATTGACAAATGCAATATTATTCAGGGATAATATAGAAATGAAGTGCTGACACATGCTGCAACATAGATGAATTTTGCAAACACTGTGCTAAAAATCCTGTCACAAAAGACCACATATATATGTCTCTGCTATAGTAATACCATGGGCTTCCCTGGTGGCTCAGATAGTAAAGAATCTGCCTGCAATGCAGGAGACCCAGGTTCAATGCTTGGGTTGGGAAGATCCCCTGAAGAAAGGAATGGCTGCCTACTCCAGTATTCTTGCCTGGAGAATTCCAGGGCAGAGGCACCTAGCAGGCTACGGTCCAGGGGGTCACAAAGAGTCAGCCAGGAATGAACTACTTTCACTTCCATGATAGTACCATAGTCCATTGATTGCTGTAGTTTTGTAGCAGGCTTTAAGACTGGGAATTACGAGTCCTCTGACTTCATTCTTCTTTTTGAAGAATATTTTGACTATTTGGAATTTTTGCATTTTCTTGTGAATTTTACAATTGGCTTATCAACTTCTACAAAAAAAGGGAAGCTAGGATTTTGGTAGTTGTATTAAATTTATAATCAATTTGGTAAATATTATCATAATAAATTTCTAAGTCCATGAATATGGGATTTTTTAAAAGATCTTTACTTTTCTTCAACAACATTTTGTGGCCTTCAGAGTATTTTAAGTTTTGTACTTTTTTTAGTACAAAATATTTTTGTTAAGCATTTTTATTGTGTATTTTTGATGCTATTGTAAAAGAAATAGCTTTCTTTATTTTGCTTTTGGATTGTTCATTGTTAGTTTATAAAAGTACAGTTTGTTTTTTGTATGTTGATACTATATCCTAAATCCTTTCTAAAGTCATTTACTAGCTCTAATAGCTTTTTAGTCTTTATTGCTTGTACCATAAAATATGGGAATGGGGACAGACAAGTGGGGAGGAGGGAGACTTGTCAGATTAATGACATACATACACAGAATGGAAAAAAGAATCCCTTGTACCCAAACCAACCCCCACCTCACTCTAAGACTTCTCTCTGAACTACCTGTAACATTTTTATTTAAAAGTCTAATATAGCAACATCAGCCCTTTTGATTACTGTTTGCATAGCATCTTTTTCCATTTCTTTTACTTTCTACTTTGTGACTTTGAATCAGAAATACATTGGTAGTTGTTGTTTGTTTGAGTCATTAATTGTTATCTTGGAAAGCCAAATTTCATACAAGAAGTTTGCTTTTAGGAGCATTTTTAATTTTAGGGAGAACTAAAACTAAAATATCTCAGAAGTTGTCAGTTATTTCATAAAGCTTTATAGTATTTATGTATGAATTTCTTATAAGTAATTTGGAGAAATGGATCATTTCTTATTCATCTCTTTACTCCTACTTAGCTTTAGTTCTAAAACACAGTCCCTCTAACTCTGGGATTCAGCTACATTGTACAACAGGCAGCTCTTCAGATGCTTTGTGTATTCACACCTATGTGTCTTTCCTGATACCTCCTCTTCTTCATCTGTCAAATCTTAGTTACCTTTACCAAACTTAATATTACCTTCTCTTTTAAATTTCTGCCTAATTTCTCAGTCAGAAGTAATCATGCTTTTCTTCTGTTCAAATCACAATTTTGTAGCTTTCAGGATTTTTTACTTATAGTTACTTAAAATCTAAGTAACTATAGTAATCTAAGTAACTTATAGTTACTTATAATCTACTCTTTGTAGATTATAAGGTTTAATTCATTTTCATCTTTTTTAATGCTCCATATTTAGAAGTTTATTATTGGATAAATTAATGATTAAATGAATGGTGAATTTTTTGTTTTATAGCCGAGAGACACACAAGATTGCAGTATTTTATGTTGCTGAAGGACAAGAAGACAAACATTCCATTCTCACCAATACAGGAGGAAGTCAAGCATATGAAGATTTTGTAGCTGGTCTTGGTTGGGAGGTATTGTTTTTAAATTATATAAATATCATTTTATTTCTATTTGGAAGCAGCAGTTTTCTTTTTCCTTTTAGTTTACTTTAGAAGCATTATTTTAGGAAACTCAGCAACTTAACAGTGGATTTGTTATTGTTTCTGCCTTATATCTCATCTACAAAGACAGCAGCAATTGGGACTTAGGAAATCTTTTGACTGTTTTATCATATAATATATTGTCAGAGTGTGCTAAACTCATAGACTTAAAAGATCCAGATTTTCCTCACAATTATGACCATTAGACTAGTGATCTTAAAATGAAGATATAAATATTCTAGGACTCTCCCAAGGATTCTAACTAACCATGTTGGCATGGTTAGTTACGAGGAGATAAGTTTCTAGATCCTCAACTTTACTAAAATTAATGTGTGAGAACCCTTCTACCAGTCTCTTCCCTCTCCTTTTCTGTTCTTCATCTTTGTTAAAGTATACCTCTCACTCACCTGAGGCCTACATTGCCCTCTAAGGTTTGGTACGCAAAAAAGAGAGTTCATTCAAGAGGGCATGTTCCTGAGAGAGAGGGTCTCCAATCGCAAAGCAGGAAACATTGGAAGGTGCTGCATTCTGTGTCATGCTAGCAACGAGTTCATGTCAAGGTTCCTGAACCAATTTGTCTGTGTTAATAATTATAGCTGGGAAGTGAGGTGTTTGTAATAGATTTGAATTAGTATATTTATTTAAATTGTAAAATGGTGAGGCAGACATGTTCTAACAGAAAATGAACTTGATGTGGCTGATTGATTTGTCATTAATAGCAGACATTTTATATATATTGGATCAGCAAAATGTGTGCTCTGAGATTTGATGAATATATATATATATTCATCATATATTAAAATTTTAATTCATATTTAAAATATGTATAAATGGAGGAACCCACTTTTTAAATTATTTTTAATTTATTCATTGTTGGTTGTGCTGTCTTCATTACTATATGTGGGCTTTCTCTAGTTGTGTCTAGCAGGGCCTACTCTACATTGTGTTGCATGGGTTTCTCATTGCAATGGCTTCTCTTGTTGTGGGCTCTAGGCACATGGGCTTCAGTAATTGTGGTGTGAGGGAAAAATATATGTAAAGAACACATATGTAACTATAGTATACTGGGAATTGGGCTTCCCATGTGGCTCAGTGTTAAAGAATCCACCTGTAAATCAGGAGACGTTGGTTCAATCTCTGGGTTGGAAATATCCCCTGGAGAAGGAAATGGCAACCCACTCCAGTGTTCTTGCTTGGGAAATCCTGTGGAAGAGGAGCTTTGCAGGCTACAGTCCATGGGGGTCGCAAAAGAGTCAGACACAACTTAGCAACTAAACACCACCACCACCAAGCAAATATTTATGGCAATTATGTTACAAACAGGGGAGGGTTAAAGGACATAAAGTGACCTAGGGTTTCTGTGTTTGACTCAAACTGGTAAAATGACAACATCGGTAGACTTTAATAAGGTATGTTTAATATAATAAATACCAAGAAAAACCAGTAAGAAACATATAACAGAAGATACACTCAAAATGATAACTAAAATCAGAGTTCTAAAATATGTTTCAGGTAACCTGTAGGAGACAGAAAAAATAAAACAGCAGATGTGCAGAGAACAAAAAAATAAAATGGTGAGCTTATGCTCTAATATATCTGTCATTACAGAAAATATTAATGATCTAAATATAACAATTAAAATTGGCAGAGTCAGGACTTCCCTGGTGCTCCAGTGGTTTAGAATCTACTTTCCAGTGCAGGAGAAGCAGGTTTGATCCCTGGTCAGGGAACTAAGATCCCATATATTGCAGTGCAGCTGAGCCCATGCATGTGCTGCAGTTGCTGAGCCCACATGCTCTAAAGCCTGTACACCACCGCTTGAGAGAGAAGCCTGCAAACCACAGCAAAGAGCCAGCATGCTGCAGTGAAAGACCCAGCATGCCGAAAGATCCCACGTGCTTCAGCTGAGACCCAGGGCAGCCAAATAAATAGATGTTTGTTTTTTTCCCAAAAAATTGGCTGAGTGGATTAAAGAACATGACTCACTTACATGCATTGTAAAAGAAACTCACTTTGAGTATAATAATATAGGCTGGTAGAAAGTAAATGGACAGAAAAAATGATATTGTGCAAATCTTAAAGCCATAATGACTGAATTTATATTAGATAAGGTAGGCTTCAGAGAAAATTATCAGAGATACGGGACATTCTATAACAGTGATAAAAGGGTCAGTCCACTAAGAAGACTTAAAAATCCTAAACATATGTGCAGCAAACAACAGAACTGCAAAATATGTGAAGCAGAGCTGATAGACCTGAAAGAAGAAATAGGCAGATTCACAATTATAAATAGAGACTTTACCCCTCTCTCAACAACTGAGAGAAGTAGACAGAAAATCAGCAAGTATATAGAGGGTCTCAACACCACCAACAACCAATAGGACCAAATTAACATTTATATAAAACACTCCACCCAGCTATATCATAACATTTTCAGTGTCTAAGGAACATATACCAAGATAGACCATGTATGAACCATTAAAAGAAACTTCAGCACATTTTAAGGTGTTGAAATCATACAGTGTGTTCTCCAACTACAGTAGGATCAAACTTGAAATCATTAACAGAAATAATGCTAAAATCTCCAAACACTTGGAAAAGTTACGTGCCATATAATCCACTTACATAACATTCTTGAAATGACAGTTTTAGTAGTAAAGAACAAGTTAGTGATTGCCAGGCATTAAGAAGGAGGAGGGGTAGGGGGAAGTGGGTGTGGGTTGTGTAACAGGGCAACATAGGGAATCCTTGTGGTGATGAAAATGTTGTCTCAATCACATCAGTATCAGTATCCTGGTTATAATATGGTTCTGCATTGGGGGAATCTGAGCAAAGGGTACATAAGATCTCTTTCTATTATTTCTTAGAACTTTGTAGAATCTATAATTAATCTCCAGATAAAACATTTAATTAAAAATTAGAGATCTGCACGTGTTACAGAACTGTTTTATAGCAAGGAACGCTAAACTTAGACTTTCTCCTTTAGGTACTCAGAAAATTGACCTGAAAGTAAATAACTTTCTAAAAGAAAACAACAAAATATACACTCAAAATATCATTTTTTAAACTATCAGCAGAGGTAATACAGTTTGATAATATATTTGAGAGCATACGAGGGAAACACTTATGCAACTGTTGGTACAGTCTACAGAGGGCAATTTGCTAGTGGGTTTCAAAATCAGAAATGCACATGTCCTTTAATTTACATTTCCACTTTTGACTATTTGTCCTACAGATCTGCTTTCACAAATGCAGTATGATATGTATTCAGTGTCATCCATTGCAGCATTGACTGTAATAGCAAAAGATTGGGAAAGTCTAAATATCCTTCAAGTAGGGCACTAAATTATTGTATATCAAGAAAAGGGACTTCTGTGAAGTCATAAAAACAAAAAGATGAGTCTCTAGTGAAAAATACTTTTTTAAGTGCATTAAAGCAAGTTGCAGAACATGATATATCTATGTTGTGTGTGTGTGCACACGCACATACATACCTTTAAAATTTAATTGTATATAGAGAACATTTTTGGAAGCATACTTAAGAAATTGCTTTGTTAGAGTGAAACTGAGTAGCTAGAGATGAGAAATATGGAAGAAAAAATACTAATGTATCTTTTAAACTTTTGTTTTAATTTATTTTAATTGGAGGCTAATTACTTTATAATATTGTATTAGTTTTGCCATACATCAACATGAATCCACCACGGGTGTACATGTGTTCCCCATCCTGAACCCCCTTCCCACCTCCTTACCCGTACCATCCCTCTGGATCATCCCAGTGCACCAGCCCCAAGCATCCTGTATCCTGCATCGAACCTGGACTGGCGACTCGTTTCTTATATGATATTATATATGTTTCAGTGCCATTTTCCCAAATCATCCCACCCTCTCCCTCTCCCACAGAGTCCAAAAGACTGTTCTATACATCAGTGTCTCTTTTGCTGTCTCTCATACAGGGTTATTTTTACCATCTTTCTAAATTCCATATATATGCGTTAGTATACTGTATTGGTGTTTTTCTTTCTGGCTTACTTTACTCTGTATAATAAGCTCCAGTTTCATCCACCTCATTAGAACTAATTCAAATGTATTCTTTTTAATGGCTGAGTAATACTGCACTGTGTATATGTACCACAGCTTTCTATCCATTCATCTGCTGATGGACATCTAGGTTGCTTCCATGTCCTGGCTATTAAAAACAGTGCTGCAATGAACATTGGGGTACACGTGTCTCTTTGAATTCTGGTTTCCTCAGTGTGTATGCCCAGCAGTGGGATTGCTGGGTCATAAGTCTTTTGAACTTTTAATTGTATGAATGTGTTACTTAGTTAAAAATAAATTTAAAACGTTATAAATGAGGAAATCTTACGGTAATAGCATGACAGCTAACTTGTTATTTATACATTCAGCCATTAATAGGATATACTGCTAGTAGAGACATGTTCAATTCAAATATGCAGAAATTTGCTTTTGTAAGTCTCTGCTTTGCACTTATTTATATTTTGTTTTTTACAAGCGTATACATAGCTTGTTTCTCTGAATGGACAGATACAAGCAGTGTTTAAGTTCTGGTTTTTTCTTTACAATATTTCTTTGGTTTTCTGCAGTGAGCACAAGTTACTGGTCTGTGTGTCAAACAAGTCCAGGGGATATCAGCCAGTGAAATGACCCTGATATTAAATATATCATATTTAAAATTGGGGAAAAGAGATTTAAAAGTCTTTGCAAAGGTTAATTTGAAGTTGTTTTTTTTTTTTTTAATGCATTTGAAGTGTGCGTTTTTGTATTTTTGTTCTGGGCTATGATAGGTACTGGAGAAGGCAATGGCACCCCACTCCAGTACTCTTGCCTGGAAAATCCCACGGACGGAGGAGCCTGGTAGGCTGCAGTCCATGGGGTCGCTAAGAGTCGGACATGACTGAGCGACTTCACTTTCTCTTTTCACTTTCAAGCTTTGGAGAAGGATATGGCAACCCACTCCAGTGTTCTTGCCTGAAGAATCCCAGGGACGGGGAAGCCTGGTGGGCTGCCGTCTATGGGGTCACACAGAGTCGGACACGACTGAAGTGACTTAGCATAGCATAGCATAGCATGATAGGTACTAATAATTAAGAAGCTAGTTTTGATTAATAAATATGTCACACCAAATTAATTATTTAATCAAAGTGACATTACTGTTGTTGTTTTTTTTTTTTAACTTTTCCCCAGATCATTTCCAGTCTTGATTTTTGCCCCTTGGTTTTTACTCTCTGCCCTTGGTGTCTCCCCCACAGCCTTTACAGTTTTAACACCTAATAGCCTAACAAAAGATACATAGTGCTCAGCAGTTGATTCCTTTGCTAATTAATTAGTTCCTACTAATTAGAGATCCTTAGATACTTAAGGCAGAAGGCAGTGGCACCCCACTCCAGGACTCTTGCCTGGAAAATCCCATGGATGGAGGGCCTGGTGGGCTGTAGTCCATGGGGTCGCTAAGAGTCGGACACGATTGAGCAACTTCACTTTCACTTTTCACTTTCATGCCCTGGAGAAGGCAATGGCAACCCACTCCAGTGTTCTTGCCTGGAGAAGCCCAGGGACGGGGGAGCCTGGTGGGCTGCCGTCTATGGGGTCGCACAGAGTCAGACATGACTGAAGCAACTTAGCAGTAGCAGCAGCAGCAGTAGATACTTAAGATCTACCAGTATATAAAATAGCTCTAACCAATAAATCTGGGACAAGCCATGGTTGGTAGTATACAAAAGACTTCATTCCCCATATTTTTGCAAAGTGAGAGATGTGAGTCTTTTTCCATAGTGAGTTTAGTTTGGTTTTGTTAATAAACATTATGTGTCTTTTCATTGCTTCTAGGTAAATCTTACAAACCATTGTGGTTTCATGGGAGGACTACAAAAAAATAAAAGCACTGGATTGACCACACCATATTTTGCTACCTCTACAGTTGAAGTAATATTTCACGTGTCAACAAGAATGCCTTCGGATTCTGATGACTCTTTGACCAAAAAAGTAAGTCCTAAGGAAAAAAGTGCTCAGAGTTAGAATCTTAGAAAAATATGTAAGCAAATAATCTAATTGATTAAGAGCTATTTCTGAGTAGTCTGTTCTTCACCTAGTACTGTCTTAAGAAACAGTATTGTTGCAGAGTAAACTGTTTTCCTTAATGATATGATTGAAGGTTATAGTCTTAAAAAAGCATTTGCCTTCAAGAAAATGGGCATTTGACAAATTGAAAAACTACTGTATATGTTCAGATTGGTGAAATTATAATTCACGTCCCCACACAGAGATGGATATAACATTTATATTGATTAAGGGAAAGGGAAAAAAATGAAAAATGTAAATTATTATAAAGCATTTAAAATGTGCTTTATAATAAATTTTAACTAAAATTAATATAGCAGATAAAATAAGTCTTAATTCATTAAAATAGATTTTACTACCTTAGAATTTATGGGAAGTATAGTAAAATGGTTTTAATGGCCCATGTCTTTTAAAACCTACACCACCATTTTGCTGTAGCTGACACCAGCATTCAAAAATCCAAAAGTCTACAAGCAATAAATGCAGGAGAGGGTGTGGAGAAAAGGGAACCCTCTTACACTGTTGGTGGGAATGCAAACTAGTGCAGCCACTATGGAGAACAGTATGGAGATTCCTCAAAAAACTGAGAATAGAACTGCCTTATGATCCAGCAATCCCACTGCTGGGCATACACACTGAGAAAACCAGAATTGAAAGAGACACGTGTACCCCAATGTTCACCGCAGCACTGTTTATAATAGCCAGGACATGGAAGCAACCTAGATGTCCATCAGCAGATGAATGGATAAGAAAGCTGTGGTACATATACACAATGGAGTATTACTCAGCCATTAAAAAGAATACATTTGAATCAGCTCTAATGAGGTGGATGAAACTGGAGCCTATTATACAGAGTAAAGTAAGCCAGAAAGAAAAACACCAATACAGTATACTAACGCATATATATGGAATTTAGAAAGATGGTAACAATAACCCTGTATGAGAGACAGCAAAAGAGACACTGATGTATAGAACAGTCTTTTGGACTCTGGGAGAGGGAGGGGGTGGAATGATTTGGGAGAATGGCATTGAAATAAGTATAATATCATATAAGAAACGAGTCGCCAGTCCAGGTTCGATGCCTGATACCGGATGCCTGGGGCTGGTGCACTGGGACGACCCAGAGGGATGGTATGGGGAGGGAGGAGGAGGAGGGTTCAGGATGGGGAACACATGTATACCTGTGGCAGATTCATTTTGATACATGGCAAAACCAATACAATATTGTAAAGTTAAATAAAAATAAAATTAAAAAAAAATCATTCTAGTGACCACAGACATACCCTGGAATAAAGTTTTGTGTGCTCAATCCATGTTTGGTGTTTTTAGGGAGAAACATAATTTTCAAGTGAAACCTTGTCCACCATTTCTTATATCTTCTTTTTTTCCTATTCCTTAGTTTATTCAAAACCACTGCTGAATGTAACCTGCTTAATATGGTAGATCATTTTACTCAATACTCTGATGTTACTTAATATCAGAGCTCGTCACAGTTCATTAATAACCTATGAAAACAGTTTCATACTTGTACTCTTTTGAAAAGGAACTTCTTAATATCCTTGATGTTTTTTGTTTACATTTTAGAATACTGTTGGAAATTACCTACTAAATGAGTAATGGTTAGAATAACTAATATATGGATGCTAATTAGATTGGAATGAATAGTAAAGGTATAGGTAATTGATGTGTAGGAAGGTAAGTATATTTAGTCACAGATTTTCTATAGAATATCTTAGCATATAGTTTTTAGTAATACAGAATGAGACATAAATACTGACAAGAAAATGGTAAATAGTTGAGTTGGCATAAAACTTTAATAAAACTTCAGTTAAGCACTTTCTTCCATCTTCTCATTTTAAATCTGTATGAAAATAAGCCATACGCAAATTAGAGACAATTATGGGTATAGTGCAAAAAGATAAATTATTGTAATCATTAAGAACTTGTCAGTGATCCTCATTTTCACAGAACCGTAGATACAACTTTTAAACCCCAGAGCAGAGTCTGAAATTAATAGTATCTTCAATTGCAAACATAGCAGAACAAAGTATATAATTTTTTGTTGAAAATTTTTTAAAGAAACTTATATAGGATATTTTTATTTCAATATATTAAACTTGATGGTTATAAGGTACTTTAAGTTGTATTTTTGCAACCTTTGTAGAAATGTTTTAAATTAAGATTTCTTATTTCCTTCACAACAGTCACAAAGGTCTTCCTTAATTATTGAAGAAGAATCTGAAATGGATGTTTAACAATCCATTATCATAGCAAAATTAATTTTGGAAATGTGTTAACACCATTTAGGAATAGTTAAATGGTTGAGTTCTAATTAAAATTATACCCTAAATGGTGAAATTTTTAAGTATTGGATATATATTAGAGTATATTGAGGGATTAAACCTTAAATACTAATAGTTTGTTTCATTTATAAGCACAGAAATTTTTTACTGTGGTAAAATATGTATATAAAACATAAAGTTTGCCATTTTACTCATTTTAATATGTACAGTTCTTTGTCATAAAGTATATTTACAGTGTAGTACAGCCATCACAAGCATTCATTTCCAGAACTTCTCCATTTATTTCAAAATATTTTTTGACCTATGTGTTACTTAGAACTGTGCTGTTTAATTTCCAAGCATTTGGGGCTTTACCAGCTATCTTTTTGTTATTGATTTCTAGGTTAATTCCATTGTGGTCTAAGAGCAGACATCATATGATTTCTATTTTTTTTAATTTGTTAAGGTGTGTTTTATGGCCCAAGTATAGTCTATCTGGTGAATGTTGTGTGCGAGTCTGGGAAGAATGTGTAATCTGCTATTGTTGAATGAAATAGTCTATAAATGTCAATTATATTCACTTGATTGATGAAGCTGTTAAGTTCAACTATATCCTTACCAGTTTTCTGCCTGCTGGGTCTCTCCTTTTCTGAGAGGGCTATTACGGTCTCCAGCTATAACAGTGGATTCTTCTGTTTTCCTTGCAGTGCTGTCAGTTTTTGCCTCACATATTTTGACACCCTCTTGTTAGGTACATACACCTTAGGATTGGTTATGTCTTCTTGGAATATTGACCTCTTTATCATTAGGTTATGCCCCCTTTATTCTGGGTTATCTTCCTTGCTCTGAAGTGTGCTGTCTCTGAAATTAGTATAGCTACTCCTGCTTTGTTATTGGTGGTATCATGGTATATTTTTCTACATCTCTTTACTTTGAATCTGTATGTGTGTCTATATTTAAAGTTGATTTCTTGTAGACAACATATAATTAGGGCTTTTTTTTTTTTTTTTGATCCACTCTGACAGTCTCTATGTATTTGAATCATTGACATTTAAAGTGATTATTAATATAATTGGACTAATATTTATCATATTTGTTATTTTCTATTTGTTACTCTTGTTCTTTGGTTTTGTATTTTACATTTTTTTCCTGCCATTTGTGGTTATAACAGCATTTTACGATTCCATTTTCTCTCTTTTCTTCGCATTATCATTTGTGCTTTTTTAAAAAATTTTTTTCCAGTTCTTGCCCTAGAGTTTGTACTATTCATTTAGAACTAAGTCCTCTTTCAAATAACACATGGTGTTTCACTAAAAGTACCCATATGCCCAGTTTTTCCCTCCTATCCCTTGTGTCATTGCAATATCATTTATTTCACTTTTACTTAACCATGTATATAGATGAGCGTGTTAGGCACTTAGTTGTGTGCTACTCTTCGCAACCTCATGGACTGTAGGCTCTGCTCCTCTGTCCATGCAATTCTCCAGGCAAGAATACTGAAGTGGGTTGCCATCCCCTTTGCCACGGGATCTTCCTGACCCAGGGATCAAACCCAGGTGCCCTGCATTGCAGGCAGATCCTTTACTGTCTGAGCCACCAGGGAAGCTCTTATATACATAAGCATACATTATCAAATACATTGTTGCCATTTATTAAACTATTATGTGTTAGATCAATTAAGAATAAGAAAAATAAGTTTTTATTTTGCCTTCAGTTATTGATTCTTTGATGCTTTTCTTTTCTGTAAGCAAATCCAAATTTCTATTGTATATCATTTTCCTTCTCTCTGAAAAGGTATTTCTTATAAGGCAGGTCTGCTGGCAAAAATTCCCTCAGTTTCTGTTGTCTGAGAATGTCTTTATTCTCCTTTACTAGTGAAGGATAATTTCACAGGATATAGAATTCTAGATTAGTAGTTTTTTGTCTCAGCCCTTTAAATATTTTACTCTGTTCTCTTCCTCCTTTCATTTCTTGGAGAAATCAGATGTAATTTTTAATCTTTGCTTCTCCATAGGTAAAATGTTTTTCCCCCTCCTGGCTTCTCCCAAGGGTTTTTCATCTGTAATTTTCTGAGGTTTGAATGTGATACGCTTAGATGTAATTTGGGGGCCTTTTATCCTGCTTAGTGTTCTCTGAGCTTCCTGGATCTGTTATTTGGTGTCTAACATTAATTTAGGGTAATTCTCAATCTTACTGCTTTGGTTTATTTCTCTCCTCCTGTACATAAATGTTACACTTTTTGTGGTTGTCTCACAGTTCTTGGATATTGGGAGGTTTTTTTCAGGTTTTTTTTTTCTCTTTGCTTTTCAGTTTCAGAAATTTCTGTTGTTATATCCTGAAGCTCAGAGATTCTTTCTTCAGCCTTGTCCAGTTTACTAATGAGCCCATCAGAGGCTTTCCTCATTTTACTTACATTGTTCTTTTTTATCTCTAGCATCTTTTTTTTCTTTCTGAGAATGTCCATCTCTCTGCTTACATTATCCATCTGTTCTTGCATGTTGTTTATTTTTTCCATTAGTACCCTTAGCATATTAATCATAGTTGCAATTCCCATATCCCTGTCATATCTTACTCAGTTTCTCATCTTCATTCTGTCACTCTTATTTACACTGAGTCTCCAGCAGTTTGCCAACAACAACTCAGGTTTTCCTGCTCTGGCACTGGTTCCTGCAGAGCTTTCTGCTCTGTTAAATTGTTATTCATCATATTTGCCTATCCAATTTTAGGACAGCAGTTTTCTCTATGACCTCACTTCTCTGATCTAAGAAGAGCACTGTAGTTGATTTTTCAGTTGTTCAGCTTTTTACTTGTTGCTAGGACAGAGTGATAACTTCTGTTCTTCTTACTTGCCAGGCTGGAAACTGGAAATCTCAGAACTTCATCCTCCCAAACAGATCTCTGTATCTATTAACAATAACTCTTCATTACCGCCTACACCCAGCCTCTGCTGCTGCTGCTGCTAAGTTGCCTCAGTTGTGTCCGACTCTGTGCGACCCCATAGACGGCAGCCCAACAGGCTCCCCCGTCCCTGGGATTCTCCAGGCAAGAACACTGGAATGGGTTGCCATTTCCTTCTCCAGTGCATGAAAGTGAAAAGTGAAAGTGAAGTCGCTCAGTCGTGTCCGACTCTTAGCGACCCCATGGACTGCAGCCTACCAGGCTCCTCCATCCATGGGATTTTCCAGGCAAGAGTACTGGAGTGGGGTGCCATTGCCTTCTCCGCACCCAGCTCCTAGTAACCTCTAATTTGCTTTCTTTCTCTCTTAATTTTCTAATTCTAGATATCTTACATAAGTTGGAATCATATAGTATTTGTCCTTTTGTGTCTGATTTCATTTAGCATAATGTTTTCAAGCTTCATTGATGTTGAAGCATGTCAGAATTTCATCCTTGCTATGACTGAATAGTATCCCACGATATGTATATGCATTTTGTTTGTCCATATATCTATTGGTAGATACTGGGTTGTTCCCACTTTTCAGCTATTGTGAATAATGCTGCAGTGAACATTGTCATGCAAGTATTTGTTTGAATTCCTATTTTCCATTCTTTTAGGTGTATAGACTAATGAGCGGAATTGCTGGGTAACATGGAAATTACATGTTTGGCTTTCTGAGGAATTGTCCAGCTGTTTTCCAAACTGACTGTGCCATTTAACATTTCCACTAGCCAATACACAAAAGTTCCAGTTTTTCTACATCCTTGCCATTACTTGTTATCAGCCATCCTAATAGGTGCAGAGTGTTATACTGTCTGTGGCTTTGACTTTCATTTCCCTGTTGAATAATGATGTGCATCTTTCCATGTGCTTATTGGCCATATGTATATCTTCTTTGGAGAAATGTCCATTCAGCTCTTCCACCCATTTTTTAAATTAGGTTGCTTGTAATTTTCTGGTTATGTTATTGGAGTTCTTTATGTATTCTAGATGTTACTGTCTTATCAGATATATAACTAACAAATACTTTCTCCCATTTTGTGGGTTGTCTTTTCACTCTCTTGATAGTGTCCTTTGATGCACAGAAGTTTTATTTTGATGGAGTCCAGTTTATCTGTGTTCTCTTTTGTTGCTTCTGAATCCAAGAATTCATTGCCAAATCCAATGTCGTGAATATTTTCCCATGTGTTTTCTTCTGAGAGTATTTTAATTTTTGCTTTGATGTTTATGTTTTGGATCCATTTTTAGTTATTTTTTTGTGTAGAGTATGAGGTAAAAGTCTGACTTCATTCCTTTACATATGGCTATTCATTTGTTGCACTATTGTTTGTTTAAAAGACTACGCATTCCTTTAGTAAGTGGTCTTGGCACCCTTGTCAAAAATCAATTGGTCATCTATGTAAAACTTCACTTCTGAACTCCCTATTCTATTCCATTGGTCTGAATGTCCTTTTGCTTTAATTAAATGCTTTAATTACTGTAGCTTTGTATTAAGTTTTGAAATCAAGTAATATGAATTCTACAACTTCATTCCTCTTTCTCAAGATTGTTTTTATTATTCATAGTCACCTGAGATTCTATATGAATTTTAAGATTGGTTTTTCTATTTCTGTGAAAAACCTTGTTGGGATTTCAGTAGGATTACACTGACTCTTTGGATCACTTTAGTAGTCATTTTAATATTAAGCCTTTCAATCCATGAATATGGGAAATGTTTTCATTTTTTTATGTAGTCTTTCATATTTTTTCAGCAATATTTTGTAGTTGTCAACATATATCTTTCTCAAGTTTATGCTAATATTTTATTCTTTTAATGTGTTAAAAATTGAATTATTTTTACAGTTTCCTCTTCTGTTAAAAATGCAGCTGACTTTTGTGTGTTAATTTTGTATTTGTTGAATTCATATTAGTTCTAACAGATTTTATTGTAGAATCAGGGTTTTCTGTATATAAGATTGTGTTTTTTCAGCGTCTCTAAAGAAAACAATTCCTTGGTCCACGATTTTGCTGACACAACACCCTATACAAAAATTTTAGTTTTTCTCTCCTTTTAAGTTAATTAATTATAAATGTAAAATTGTATATTTTAACAATTTACCAAGTGGAATAGGACAGGTATTTTTTTCTAATTACTTAGTGGGTATTTTTTTTCTCAAATTATTAAAAAAAGAATGCAGGCAGAAACATGGCATAATTTCCCAGTTGTTTAGTACTGAAATGTAAGAAGTATTGTAACTTTTAAAAATACAGGGGACTTCCATAGTGGTCCAGTGGTTAAGACTCTGCACTTCCAAAGCAGGGGCACAGGTTCAATTCCTGGTCAGGGAACTAAGATCTCACAATGTTGTGTGGTGTAGCCAGGATAAATATATAAATAGGTAGGTAGGTAGAAAAAAATTAAAATGTAAGCATATATTTATCATTTTAAAATTTATAATGCAAGCATGCTGTTACGTTACTTGCTAAAGTAACTATACCTGTTTTATTGAAGAAAATTATCCTGGCTAGATAGACTTTTTTAACCTAAAGCATTTTAGGAGTTTGTTTGTTTGTTGTAGTGAAAAATCTTCAAAATATCACTTCTTTCACATATAAAAACAAAACCTATCAAAATTATAAACAGTATATATGTAATAATGTGATATCATTTTGGAAGGTATAGTTCTCTTGTTTTCTCCAGTAGTAATTTAATCTTAAAATCTTCTCTATCAAGGTGGGACTAAATTGATGCAATATTTCACTTAATTCAGTAGAGAGGAAAAATTTACCCCATTTCATAATTCAGTATAAATTATTCTAGACGTTCTTTTCATAGATATCAAGAAAGCTTTATATTTATTGCTCTCTATATGAGGTTTTTTTTTTACTTATTTTCTCTGCTCAGTGCTCTTCAGAGTATTAGTATGTAAGATTTTTCTAAGTAACAAGTTTATATTTTAGCTCTATTATAGTATCAATTTCTTTTTAATAAAAGGTTACATGCTTAAACTTCATCATAGAAACTAGTTGTCTTATACCAGTTCTCCTTAATAAAAAAATCACTTTCTGTATTGGTATTTTTTCTCCTGAATTTAATAAATTCCACATTAGTGGTAATAAGTTGAGGCCTAGAACATGTGTCCTATTACAAATGAACAATTGGATATCATTAGGTTGTCCCCCTTTCCTTTGTACATATATCTTTAGGTGTGTTAATCCATTCAGTAGACACATTAATGAGCACTGGTTGAAGTGTAATATTGAAGGAAGTAAGGCTTGTTGACCTCAGCATGGAGTTTAATACCTCTAATTAAATTAGATACTCGACAGTCAGTATAAAGAAATAGCTGTGCCTCTGGCGAGGTAGAATTATTTATGACTCTGGTTCTTTGTTTTAAACTTGATAGGAGAAAATCATTTATATCTATTTTATAGAAACTAATTTTAGTTTTTACATTTTATTTAAACTATCATGTGGTAGTTCTGTAAATTATTTTTAAGCGTTTTATATTCTTAAAATTAGAGGTAAATATCTTTGTTAAATAGAGGTAAATAAGTGTAGCTATTTATTTCTTGTCAAGAAAGGCTTTTTCAAGGATCAAAATGATAGCAACAGAATTTTTACAACATGGACTAACTATGCTTTTTTTTTTTTTTTTAACAAATTAACCAAGCATTCAGTCTACAAAGTAGTCTCTCTTAGAAATATTACACCACCATATTAAGAATCTTGATGTAACTCCAGTCCAAACTTCTGTTCTGTAAATTATCTCTACCTGAGGAAGATTGACGGAAAATGGTTAAAAATAATTTCCACTTAACTGAGTTTATTCACCCCTAAAAATCAAAAGTGCTGCAAGCATTGGTATAAAGTGTTCACAGGAGCTTGTCTCATTTCCTCTGTCTCCTTGTTCTAGCCACTTGCTGATACTCTGCTTCATAGGTAGCTGAATCACCCTTTTAGGAATTTGATGAAGATCAAGTTGAGATAATTGTAACCTACTTAGTTGGACTCTCTAGCCTATCTTTCATTTCCTGAACCCCCCAAAAGAGGGGAAAGAAGCACTTTATTTAAGTCAGTTCCCTCTGGAACACTGTTAATGTCTTGGACAGCAGTTCGTTTTCTGTTTTTACATTTGGTCACAATAGTTTTGCAAGTAAATGAGCTTTATAGAACTGCTTGGTCTGATTTTAACTTTAAATCTATTTTTTTCTGAATTTTATCTAGAAATAGAATTAACATACTTCATTTTCCAAAGAACTATATTCTAGTATAGTCTGGAAAATGAAAAACAAATTGAAGGAATAATAAAAATTTTTTCATTGTATTAGTAAAAGTGTAGTTAATGATAGTTAATAATTCTGTGGAATCATATACATCATTTTAGTCTCAGATTTAGTCACATTATATAAAATAATTTTAATATAATAAACTCTACCTTTAACCTCAGTTGGCTCAGTGGTAAAGAATCTGCCTGCAGTGCAGGAGATGCAGGTTCCATCCCTGGGTCAGGAAGATCCCCCCGGAGAAGGAAATGCAACCCATTCCAGTATTCTTGTCTGGAAAATTCCATGGACAGAGGAGCCTGGCAGGCTACAGTCCACAGGGTCACAAAGAGTTGGACACAACTGAATGACTAACACCTTTAACCCAGTTTCTATAAATATACTCCTGATGATAAGAATTGAAGATAAACCAGGAAATATAAATGGTTCAGAGTAAATTTATCTTATCACTGTGGCTGGTTTAATTTGGATGGTATAGCAGTGGCTTCTCATTGCACATAGATTAAACTAATTCCTTACCATGGCCTTCCATGCCCTACAAGATGTGGCTATTTGCCTGTCTACTTCTTCAATCTCATCTCTTGTCACTTTCTTTTTCATTTACCAGAACCTGGCCTCACTGGCTAACATTCTAACTGGCCATCACATCGAGCTCATTCCCAACTCGGGCTTTTCACTTACTGTTTATTTCCATTTGAAATGCTCTTCTGCCACCTCATCAGCCTTTCTCCCTGGAGGAGGGAATGGCAGCCCAGTCCAGTATACGTGCCTGGAGAATTCCATGGACAAAGGAGCCTGGTGACCTACAGTCCATGGAGTGGAAAAGAGTTGGGCACAACTGAGCAACTTACACACACACACACACACACACACAGAGCAGTTAACACACACACATACACAGTCATACACACACACACACACACACACATGCTTTCTCATCTGCATTGTTCTATTCTCAGACTCACATTACAATTCCTCAGAGAGATCTTTCCAGACATCTGAGCTAAGGAAGCCCTCTCTACCCAGTAACACTACCACATTACCCTATTTTATATTTTTAAGCACTTATCACCATCTAAATGGTATATTTAAGTAAAGCCATGAAGTGAAGTCACTCAGTCATGTCCAACTCTTTGCGACCCCATGGACAGTAGCCAACAAGGCTCCTCCATCCATGGGATTTTCCAAGCAAGAATACTGGAGTGGGTTGCCATTTCCTTCTCCAGGGGATCTTCCCGACGCAGAGATCGAACCCTGGTCTCCCACATTGTAGGCAGACCCTTTACCATCTGAGCCACCAGGGAAGTCGTAAAGCCATCAGTGCAGGTGATTTTATTTTTATGCTGTACACTATGTAATAATAGAAAAAAATTGCTAAGTACTATGGTATTTATCTTTTTAATAGCATATTTATCAAATGTCCACTCTGCTAAAGTATTATAATACTAGATGCTGTTCCTATTCCTTCAAGAAGCTTTCCTAATTACTAGGAATGAATGATCCAGACAGCAAGTGAGTTATGAAAATGTTTATTTTTTCACATGGTTGAAGAGTACATGATAGTTTATGTTTTGCTACATATGAAGATGAGAGGCAAAGAATGAAGGGCTTGGGACAGTGAGTACTAACTGAGTTTCAGTTTCTACACATCTACAACTAATCCCCTGAAGTAACTGCCTTAACTTAATAATTTTCTATGCATTCTTCAAATGCCATTATAGTTCAGTTGTCTTTGTTATTTGCATTCAGAGAAGTATATTTATATCATTGTCTATACTGTTAATTATTCATTAATTGAATAGTTTTTTACTTCGACATAAAGCTTTGTGAGAAAAGAAAACACCTCTGTTTTTTTTCGCCATTGTATCTACAGGAGCTGATACAGTGCTTCCCTGGTGGCTCAGACAGTGAAGAATCTGCCTGCCAGTGTAGGAGACCCAAGTTCAGTCCCTGGAGAAGGGAATGGCTTCCCACTCCAGTATTCTTGCCTGGGGAATTCCATGGACAGGAGAATCTGGTGGGCTACAGTCCATGGGGTCACAAAGAGTGGAACACTGCTGAGCTACTTAACATTTTCATGGTGCATTTGGCTCTCAATGTTTGCCAATGTTTGAAAGAAGGTAGATAGGAAAGAGAGAGGGAAGGCCTTTGAAGAACTCAAGAACTAGTCCAGCTGTTAGGATGACTACATCTTACGTAGAGCAACACTAGAGGCATTAGGAAGGAAAGTACAAAAATGGAATATAGTACTTTTTAAATTTTTTTATGAGCTTGTTAGAGATACTATAAGTGTAGTTGCTCAGTTGTGTCAGACCCTTTGTGACCCCATGGACTGTAGCCCACCAAGCTCCTCTGTTCATGGGATTCTCCAGGTGAGAATACTGGAGTTGGTTGCCATTCCCTTTTCCAAGGGATCTTCCCAACACAGGGATTGAACCCAGGTTTCCCGCATTGCAGGCCAATTCTTTATCATCTGAGCCACCAGAGAAGCCCAGAGATACTATAAGGAAAACGGAAATTGAAGACTTTCGGGTTTTGACCCTAAGTAATCATAATTAGTTGTTGCTGCTGCTAAGTCACTTCAGTCGTGTCTGACTCTGTGTGACCCCCATAGATGGCAGCCCACCAAGCTCCCCCATCCCTGGGATTCTCCAGGCAAGAACACTGGAGTGGGTTGCCATTTCCTTCTCCAATGCATGAAAGTGAAAAGTGAAAGGGAAGTCTCTCAATCGTGTCTGACTCTTAGCGACCCCATGGACTGCAGCCTACCAAGCTCTTCCGTTCATGAGATTTTCCAGGCAAGGGTACCGGAGTGGGGTGCCAATTGCCTTCTCCGAATTAGTTATTAGATGCTTTTAATAGAAATAGGGACATCAGGGGATACATTGATTTTGTAAAAGAGATGATACATTACCTGAATTTTAGTCTCCAGCATCAAATGAATGATTTTCACTGAGGAAATCTAGAATTAACTCTGGAATCTCTCCTGATAATCATGGAAAATGAGAAACACTGTTGTTGATAGGCAAACACCTGGTTTTCATAAAGGACATGGAACAGGCCACCAAGTACAAAAATTACTAACATTCATGAGCTTCATGTCAATGCCTGGCAGAATAGGATTAGTAAACAGATGGTTTGTGAGCACTTAGGTAATGAAGTAGTGATCACTAGGAGCTAGCATGAGTTCACCATAACAAATCACATCAAAGTAACTTAATTTGTTTTAATAGGATTACTACATCAGGGAAGGCAATAGACAGTATAAAGCATTTAACTAAGTCATTTGTTGTGGACAGGTTGAAGAAATGTGGACTTAATAATAGTTCAATAAGTATATTCTTGACCGATTGTGTAATTATATCTAGAGACATAAATTATTTATTTAATGAGAGGCAATGTATCAGATCAGATCAGATCAGATCAGTCGCCCAGTCGTGTCCGACTCTTTGCGACCCCATGAACCGCAGCACGCCAGGCCTCCCTGTCCATCACCAGCTCCCGGAGGTCACTCAGACTCGCATCCATCAAGTCAGTGATGCCATCCAGCCATCTCATCCTCTGTCGTCCCCTTCTCCTCCTGCCCTCAATCCCTCCCAGCATCAGAGTCTTCTCCAATGAGTCAACTCTTTGCATGAGGTGGCCAAAATACTGGAGTTTCAGCTTTAGCATCATTCCTTCTAAAGAAATTCCAGGATTGATCTCCTTCAGAATGGACTGGTTGGATCTTCTTGCAGTCCAAGGGACTCTCAAGAGTCTTCTCCAACACCACAGTTCAAAAGCATCAATTCTTCGGCAATATATAGAGGTGGTTAAAGTGTGGTTTCTGAAACTAACCTGCTTGAATTTCAATCCTGGCTCTGCCACACTAGTTATATAACTTTGTCTTTTTTAAGTTTCAATTCCTCACCTATAAAAATAAGGCTAATAATAGTTATACTTACCTTATAGCGTTGTTGTCGGGGAAGGCAATGGCACCCCACCCCAGTACTTTTGCCTGGAAAATCCCATGGACGGAGGATCCTGGTAGGCTCCAGTCCATGGGGTCTCTAAGAGTCGGACACGACTGAGCGACTTCACTTTTACTTTTCACTTTCATGCATTGGGGAAGGAAATGGCAACCCACTCCAGTGTTCTTGCCTGGAGAATCCCAGGGACGAGGGAGCCTGGTGGGCTTCCTTCTATGGGGTCGCACAGAGTCGGACACGACTGAAGCGACTTAGCAGCAGTAGCAGCAGCAGCGTTGTTGTGAACATTAAATAAATTATCACAGAGCACTTAGAATAGAAAACATTTAGTAACTGTTGGATATTCATTTAACTAAGAAGGACATCTGTAGTGACTTGCTATAAGGCTCCTACCCAGATCTGTCCCTTTTGACATTTTTATCCAAAATCTAAATAAAGACACAAAATTTTTATTTTAAAGATAACCCAAATCTAGAAAAGTCAGAGCCAACATGTTGAATAGAAGAATCATGCTAACAAAAGACCCTGATAGGCTTAAAGATAATCAGAACCTGGTAAGATAAAATTTATTAAGAGCTGTAGTTCTAATAGTCAGTTGTACCTACTTAAAGTTTCTAAGAAAAAGTCTTAAGGGTTTGAGTTGACTACAGCTTCCATTTAAGCCAGTGTTGTAAAAATGCAGAGAATAATTGAGTGTACAGAACAAAGGAAGTAGCCTCTGGTTGTATTAGAGCATATGTAGATATTATATTCTCTTCCACAGGTGGCACTAGTGGTAAAGAATCTGCCTGCCAGTACAGTAAACATAAGAAAGCGGGTTTGATCCCTCCGTCTGGAAGATCACCTGGAGCAGGAAATGGCAACCCACTCCAGTATCCTTGCCTGGAAAATTCCATGGATAGAGGAGTTCATGGGGTCACAAAAAGTCGGAACACAACTGAGCAACTGAGCACATTCCACATTTGATATTGTTCTGTTCCACACACCAAAATTTAGTAGAAATATCAATAAACTGAGATAATAATCCAGGAAAATGAATGTTGGCAAAGTTAACCATTTTTGTCTTCATAAATTGATAATGATAATCTGCAACTTATGTTATATACTTTGAATTCCAAAATGACTTCAATAGCAGTCAGAGTGAATTTGGAAGAGTATTTTGCTTGTCAGTCATTTTAACAGACCTATCCCATATATAGAATTCTTATACTCTATTTCAGAAGTGATTGGCATCTGGGTACAAAAATACGCAGGTAGGAATTCCTTTGTGAGTTTTCAGTATATAGAAAAACTTTCTCAGTATACATAATTACACGCATGTTCCGTCACTAAAGTCATGTCTGATTCTTTGTGACCCCATGGACAAGCTCCTCTGTCCATGGGATTTTCCTGGCAAGAATTCTGGAATGAGTTGCCATTTCCTCCTCCAGGGATCGAACCCAAGTCTCCTGTGTCTCTTGCATTGGCAGGCAGATTCTTTACCACTATGCCACCTGGGAAGCCCAGAGAGAAACCAGTACATAACACACAATCCTTTAAATCCTTATAAGATAAGGTATGGATAAAATAATTTAAAATATAAAATACTATATAAAATATTTATGTCAAATGTCAAACACACTTTGGAAATTTCCATTAACTGTTAACCACTGAAAATTACTATATAACAATAATTAGTAATTTAGTTAATTTTATAATAACAGGTTTTTAAAGACAAAGATATAAAAACATGCCTCAACATAACAGCATAAAATAATTACTTTTTTTTGCGTTTGGATATAAATGATAAGGGATGTACTTGAAGCTTTTTTGTCAAAATGATTCAATATGTTCTGAATGACTTTGTTATATGCATGGTTCTATGCCACAAATATCTGCATTACAGTATTTTTGTAAAAATATATTATTATTTTCTGTTAAACTTCCATAACAGACTTTTAATACTCTATGGTAGATATTTGAAGACAAACTTTCATTATAAAATAAAACTACAGTTGCCCTTTTCTCTCATTTCTTTAGATAAGTGGGCACTAGAAATTATAGATAGCTTTGGCAAGAGTTCAAGGGTTAATGTAGCAGATAAATAAAAGGAATTTTCTGTAAATTGAGACCTGCATTATTTCAGTTGTCTTGTCTTTCCTAACCTAACTCATTTAATTTTAAAAAGTAAATACTTAAATTCTTCCTGACAGTGTGCTCAGCTTTTACTATCGTTTATTACTTCAATTATACTTGATATCACTTAGAACAATCTGCCATTTGGAAATCTCAGTATAGCCTGGAGCTTAGTATTAGATCTGGCTGCTATTGTAACATGTACAGCATATGACATTAATGTATCAAAATTAGATTGGATCATCCCTCCTGGTTAAATTTATTTCACATTTCTTTTGTATTCAGTTAACATAAACCTATTAGGGAAGCTGACACATGGGGATGGCTGTATAGGAAGGATATTTTTAAAGTATTTTGATTAAAAAATGAAATTATAGAGCCATAGCTTTTCTGAGTTGTGTAATCTCTTTTGGTTTTTAAAAATGTCACAAAACCCAAGCTATGCATTTATATCATTCAAGGGGTGTGTGTGTGTGTGTGTGTGTGTGTGTGTGTGTGTGTGTGTGTGTGTAATAATGATAATTAAAACTTGAACATTGTTTTGATGTTTGAGGTCTATCATCATGTATTTAGGGCAATAAGCACATTTATGTTTTTCAAAAAGAAACTTTAATCCACTTAAACCTAAAAAAAAAAGTCTTTAAAATAAAATTCTTTATATTTCTAAAATAATAGATCCTGCTCTATAGATTTAGCTAGGCACTGTCTTTAGAGTAATAGCTGGCACTATCTTATAATCTGTCAAAGAAGAGAGGACGTTTCTTACTTAGGAATATATTTTAAAGTTCAGGGATTTACCTTGTGTTTTCACATACTTAATTTTATTCATAGTGATTAGGATTTTCTAGATAGATTGGTGTTGGGGACTTTTAAGAACCACTATAACATTGGTTCTTGGGGTTTTTTTGTGTTACCTAGTCCTGTATGATAGATTCTTCTCAGAAAAATACATAGAATTTGCAAAATACATAGATTCCCTTGAACCCAGATTAAGAACTCCAGGGTTAAAGGATGACAGAAGAGAACCTTTTATTAACTGGACTTCATTCCTTTCTTTGTTTGAATCACACGTTTGTAATCCTGCCGTGTAGTAAGCAAGCCAAAATAAATCGCTATTTCAAAAACAGAAATCACCTGTATTTTAGCTCATACTAAGAATATTGACAACACTTATCCTAATTTTCTCATGCACACATTTCTGTCTACAGTATCTCAAGTTATCTGAAGATAATAGAAAAATCCGTGAGTTAGGCACCAATAATGGACTCAAATGTTTGCAGTGGCAGAATCGATAAATTTACCAAGATAACCAAACTGTATATTAAAATACATGATTAAACATATTTCCTTGAAGAAAACTCAGTACTGATGGATATTAAGTTTTCTAATAACTTAATAGAACTCTTAACTTTTAGATACTTTTTATAATTTTAATGAACACAATGTCTGATTGCCAAGAACACCTTCATAGGCAAAATTTCATAGGCAAAGAAAACCTGGAAATAAATTTGTTGAGCCAAGTATAATCATCTTTCTCTTACTCCAAAGGTAATTTATGAATTATTTACTTCATAAATAATTTTACTTCTCTTCCTGTTGCCTCCTTTAGTCCCTTTCACTTTCAGTCATAAGCACTTCCAAAGAGTGGTCAGAAAAAAAAACAGTCCTAAATCAGCCACTTTTTAAAACACTCTCTTAAACAGTTTTTGAAAAGGTTTGGTAATGGAAAATTGGTGCAATTGCTGGTTAAGAAGAGTGGACCGTATGTGAATCTTTTTTAATCTAATTTCTCTGTTTCCCATTGACTGTAGATAGTTGAAAATTATCTGGTCTTCTGCAGCATCTCCTAACATCTTTTTGAGTGTTTGTGTTTTGCATGTTGTGAAAAATGGTCAAATGAAGTTTTTAAAATATTTTTAAAATTTCTTTCCCTTTTAATCTTTTTCTAGTATGTTGTCAGTAACTGTATGACAATATTCACAGGGCTTTTCTCAAGCACTATGAACTATTTTCTTGGTTTTCCAGTTGAGACATTTAGGAAATGATGAAGTGCACATTGTTTGGTCAGAGCATACCAGAGACTACAGGAGAGGAATTATTCCTACAGAATTTGGTGATGTCCTTATTGTAATATACCCGATGAAAAACCACATGTTCAGTATCCAGATAATGAAAAAACCAGAGGTAAGAATTCTTTATCTTACATTTTAATAAAATATTTTGAGTTCTGTGTGGATTTGTGAGTTTCTTTCTCTCAGATGAATTAGGCTATGTAAAAATTGAAAGGAAATGAGACACAGATTCGAGTAGCTATGTGAATTGTCCAAGTCTAGTTTAGAACGAACTAAAACAGGAAAAACAGAAACTGTACTTGAATGGGACAAGGCTAGGTAGCGCCAGAGTGGAAGTTCCTTTACACTAAGCTCACAAAAAGACTTACCTTTATTAACAGGACAATTTAGAGTTTCCTAAAACACAAGGTAATCATTCCCTTTCAGAACAGTATGATTCCTATATTTTTAGTTGATACATATTTTGTTAAGATTACATGACTAGTTATGTCACTTAATAAATGAGAATTCTACAAAGTTTTTAAAAAGCAAGTAGTTCTACTTGAATGTCTTATAGGGCTGAAACACCTGCAGAAGTATTTTCTTTCAGAAGAATAAAAGTCTGGCAGTATTTTGGTGTTTGTTTTTTTTTTTTTTTTTTTTGAGGACATTTTGTTTATGGAAAAACTAGTTTTTGACTGTTGATCATGAATCTTCTTGAAATGGATTGTTTCCCATGTGTGAAACAATGCTTATGGCCAGATTTTTTTAGAATTCATCTAATCAGAGGTCAGCAAATGATGGCCCGTTTCCTGTTGTTTTTGTATAACCCACAAGCTAAGAATGTTACATTTTTAATGGGTTTTTCTCATTTGAAAAATTTCTCATTTGAAAAATTGAAGAATATACAGCAGAGACAATATGTGGCCACAAAACGTACAATATTTATTGTATTATCCATAGCTCATGTCTTTGCCTTTAGCTGCCATTTGTACTAGCCATATTGAAATGGAATACTTTTTAAAATATCAGTCATTTGATAATAGTGACAGATCTTTTTCTAATAAACCATATAATAAAAAAATAGTGTTTTAGGTTCATTGATAAAGCTGGCATTGCATGAAAATAATAAAGTAACTTGAAGTGTTGGATTTTTGTATACAATTGAGGCTACAAAAATTGGAAAATTGGCAGGTAGTATAAGTTGCTTAATCAATTACATGAAGTACATAATTCTTTTGAATGGAACCCCTGTAGACCTTTGGCATTTTTTGTTTTGTTTGTTGTCCTAGTATGAATGACCCATCTTGGCAGAAAATTTGAATAGCATTTCTACTAAAGGAAGAACTAAAAAGGAAGCAGAAAGATTGTTTTATATGCAAACTGTTTTGATTATTGTTATTTACAGCCTTTTTCCAGTTTGAATTGTTAAATTATTCTAATTTCTCAATCAGGTTCCCTTCTTTGGTCCACTCTTTGATGGTGCTATTGTGAATGGAAAGGTCCTACCTATTATGGTTCGAGCAACAGCTATAAATGCAAGCCGTGCTCTGAAATCGCTGATTCCATTGTATCAAAACTTGTATCCTTTTTAACAGTTGGTTTAACAGTTGTTTTCTACTTTCCAAGGTAACTTCTTTTAATGTGCTAAGACCTATGGAGTTCTTGTTTATTGACATATAGATGATGGAGTGTTCCTCCCCAGTGTTTAAACAGTTATGGTATTTTCTTTTATATAGTTGTAGTCAGTACTTGTCTTTTGTTAATTGATTAGTGCCCCATTATATACTAGGTGGTCTGCTAATCTGGATGTGCAGAGATAACCAAAACAGTAATTGCAAAGTACTCAGTTTAGTTGAGGAAATATATTCTTTTCAGTATCTATACTGTAATAAGAGTTATGCACGGAATGTTCTACAAGTTATTATAACAAGGGGCCTCTCAGCTGGAAGAGATGGTGGTATCAGCAAACACTTCTGAGAATATAAGGATTGACCCAGTCTTGAACAATAAATGAGTTAATGAGGTAGATGAGATTAAGAAGAGTATTCCAGGCAGAGGGAACAACATCAACAGAAACATGGAAGTACAAGAGGACATGGAGTGCTGTAGAGCATGACTTCTAGAGCCAGATTGCCTGGACTCAAATATTGGTCACCTCGTCCTTAGTTCTGCAGCTTTGGGCAAGTTATTTAACTTCTCAGCCTCATTTCCTTATCCATAAAATGAAGAATGATAATAATATCTAGCGTATAGCGTTATGAGAACTGAATGAGTCAATATGTATAAAACTCTTAGAGCACTGCCTGGGACGAAATATGCACACAGTTTTAAAAGTTAAATTGTTTTCGTTACTCCTTCATAAAGTGAATTTGTGTCTTCATACTTTTTCTATATGATTAAAAACATTTCACTTATTTCTCTTCTACATAATAAACTGTAGATGTTAAGCTTTACAAGGAAGGCTTAATATCCTATTGCACATGAAATAGATGTATCATAAGTCTGCAGCATATGTTTTCTTCTTTTAAGAAACATTGACTTAAGTAACCTGATTTCTGTGTAATTTCTCATGTATTCTGGCGGTGTGGAATAGAATTACAGGTAGATTCTGATGTGTTACATTGATTAATTAAGCTTAGTGACATCTATATAGCATTTCTTATTTGTAGTGGTTACATCTTCATTTACTTCTAGTCAAAAACTCAGATGTGAAGTGGTCATTGTTATGAAACGTAAAGATTCAGTTTATTATTTCCTGAATATCTCTAGAAAGCTTATTATGCATAAACTAATTTTGTCCACATTTTCAGCTCTACTGCAGTTGACGTCTTTATGACCTTTGCCTCTTGATAGGTCCCCTGATCCTGATGTTCATCCTGAGGTTAGTGTTTTCCATCATTTCATTTAAGACACAGTAGAAAGAATGCCTTTTTTTTTTTTTTTTTAATTTTAATTGGAGGATAATTGTTTTACAGTATTGTGATGGTTTTTGCCATACATTGACATGAATCAGACACAGGTATACATATGTCCCCCCATCTTGAACCCCCCCTCCCCCTTTTCTCCCCTCCCTGTCCCTCTGGGTTGTCCCAGAGCACCAGCTTCGGGTACCCTTCTTCATGCTTCAAACTGGCACTGGTCATCTGTTTTACATATGGTAATATACATGTTTCAGTGCTGTTCTCTCAAATCGTACCACCCTCACCTTCTCCCACCGAGTCCCAAAGTCTGCGTCTCCTTTGCTGTGCTACATGTAGGGTCATTGGTGCCATCTTTCTAAATTCCACATATATGTGTTAATATACAGTATTTGCCTTCTCTGACTTACTTCACTCTGTATAATAGACTCCAGCTTTGTCCACTTCATTAGATGTGTTCCTTTTTATAGCCTAGTAATATTCCATTATGTATATGTACCACAACTTCCTCATCCGTTTGTTTCCTGATGGACATCTAGGTTGCTTCCATGTCCTGGCTATTGTAAATAGTGCTGCAGTGAACATTGGGGTACATGTATATCTTTCAATTCTGGTTTCCTCAGGGTATATGCCCAGCAGTGGGATTGCTGGATCGTGTGGCAGTTCAGTTCTGTTTTTAAGGAATCTCCACACTCTTCTCCATAGGCTATACCAGTTTGCATTCGCACCAAGAGTGTAAGAGGGTTCCCTTTTCTCCATACCCTCTCTAGCGTTTATTTTTTGTTGACTTTTTGATGATGGCCATTCTGACTGGTATATGGTGATATCTCAGTGTGGTGTTGATTTGCATTTCTTTAGTAATGAGCAGTGTTGAGCATCTTTTCGTGTGTTTATTGGCCATCCATATGTCTTCTTTGGAGAAATGTGTCTTGTATTTTGGAGATTAATTCTTTGCCAGTTGTTTCATTTGCTGTTATTTTCTCCTATCCTGAGGGCTGGCTTTTCACCTTGCTTATAGTTTGCTTCGTTGTGCAAAAGCTTTTAAGAATGCCTTAAATCTTTTGGGAAAGTGATGAGAGTGCAATTAGAGTGTAATACAAACCTCTACTTGCCTCTTGTGTCAATCAGATCAGATCAGTCGCTCAGTCGTGTCCGACTCTGTGACCCCATGAATCACAGCACGCCAGGCCTGCCTGTCCATCACCAACTCCCGGAGGTCACTCAGACTCATGTCCATCGAGTCAGTGATGCCATCCAGCCATCTCGTCCTCTGTCGTCCCCTTCTCCTCTTGCCCCCAATCCCTCCCAGCATAAGAGTCTTCCCCAATGAGTCAACTCTTCGCACGAGGTGGCCAAAGTACTGGAGTTTCAGCTTTAGCATCATTCCTTCCAAAGAACACCCAGGGCTGATCTCCTTCACAATGGACTGGTTGGAGCTCCTTGCAGTCCAAGGGACTCTCAAGAGTCTCCGCCAACACCACAGTTCAAAAGCATCAATTCTTCGGTCCTCAGCCTTCTTCACAGTCCAGCTCTCACATCCATACATGACCACAGGAAAAACCATAGCCTTGACTAGACGAACCTTTGTTGGCAAAGTAATGTCTCTGCTTTTGATATGCTATCTAGGTTGGTCATAACTTTCTTTCCAAGGAGTAAGTGTCTTTTAATTTCATGGCTGCAGTCACCATCTGTAGTGATTTTGGAGCCCAGAAAAATAAAGTCTGACTGTTTCCACTCTTTGCCCATTTATTTCCCATGAAGTGATGGCACCAGATGCCATGATCTTCATTTTCTGAATGTTGAGCTTTAAGCCAACTTTTTCCTCTCCACTTTCACTTTCATCAAGAGGCTTTTGAGTTCCTCTTCACTTTCTGCCATAAGGGTGGTGTCATCTGCATATCTGAGGTGATTGATATTTCTCCCAGCAATCTTGATTCCAACTTGTGTTTCTTCCAGTCCAGCGTTTTTCATGATGTACTCTGCATATAAGTTAAACAGGGTGACAATATGCAGCCTTGGCGTACTCCTTTTCCTATATGGAACCAGTCTGTTGTTCCATGTTCAGTTCTAACTGTTGCTTCCTGACCTGCGTACAAATTTCTCAAGAGACAGATCAGGTGGTCTGGTATTCCCATTTCTTTCAGAATTTTCCACAGTTTATTGTGATCCACACAGTCAAAGGCTTTGGCATAGTCAATAAAGCAGAAGTAGATGTTTTTCTGGAACTCTCTTGCCTTTTCCATGATCCAGCGGATGTTGGCAATTTGATCTCTGGTTCCTTTGCCTTTTCTAAAACCAGGTTGAACATCAGGAAGTTCACGGTTCACATATTGCTGAAGCCTGGCTTGGAGAATTTTGAGCATTACTTTACTAGCGTGTGAGATGAGTGCAATTGTGCGGTAGTTTGAGCATTCTTTGGCATTGCCTTTCTTTGGGATTGGAATGAAAACTGACCTTTTCCAATCTTGTGGCCACTGCTGAGTTTTCCAAATTTGCTGGCATAATTAGTGTAGCACTTTCACAGCATCATCTTTCAGGATTTGAAATAGCTCAACTGGAATTCTATCACCTCCACTAGCTTTGTTTGTAGTGATGCTTTCTAAGGCCCACTTGACTTCACATTCCAGGATGTCTGGCTCTATTCAATTTATTGAACTAACCCAAACTGTTTCTGGCCTGAGAGACAAACAGCATGTAAGATGCACATCTTACCAAGTAGTTCAAGTATACCAATGAAAAGTGAGATATGGCTTAATTTCCTTTACCTGCACCTCTTGAAGACTAGTTCCCATTTGCATGTTACACTAGAGGTATAATAGCTGGATTTGCAGTTAGAAACATTGATTTTAACCTGAGGTCTGCCTTGTGATCATAGTCAAGTCCCAGAATCTCTAACCCTAACTTTCTTCACCTTTAATAAAAAACATGCTAATAACCATCTCAGAATTGTGGCAAAGAATAAATGAGATAATGAATTTTAGATGCGCCTAGTAAATGAAATAAGGTACATTATTTTGTGCCGTGATTAATTCTGTTATGTGTAAAGATTACAGTCAATATAAAACAACTCTAC
This sequence comes from Tragelaphus eurycerus, assembly GCA_935064755.1. NCBI lineage: Eukaryota > Metazoa > Chordata > Mammalia > Artiodactyla > Bovidae > Tragelaphus > Tragelaphus eurycerus. The sequence continues at coordinate 14,044,786 of CAKXYN010000038.1, forward strand.
CCAACAGCTAGGAATTGCCTAATTGGGTTTTTATATTTGGTTGGTTGGTCGGTTAATTGATTGAATTGGATTTTCAGGCTTGTTTCATGAAGTTCTTATAGTTAGTCTTGCTGACACATTAATAGATACTACATTGGAGAATTAAAATTCTAAGATGAAGAGAGAGAATTTAAGATGAAAACAGTAAATATGAACACTGTACCCAGCAGATGTGAGGAACTTCTATCAGGAAAACCGCTTCAGCAACAATCAGTAAAAATATTACATCAGATCAAACAAGTTTTTCTTGACTTGGAAGCTTGAATTTAGAAGCTGAATAGAAGTTGTTTCCCCATACTATTTAAGTATGTTGTAGAGATACTCTTAGCCTTTGCTAATCTGAAGAACTATTCTCTTTTCACAAAGGTTCACAAAGGTGTATATTAATTTTAAATATTGAAGGAATTGACAATATGGGTTGATTACTTGATTTTTAAGCGAAAGTTTACATAATAAATTACAACTAGATGGTTTCATTTTAAGATACTAAAATATAGATCTCCTTTCATTTTAAATAGTGAGTATTTCAGAAATAATAAAATTTTAAATATGTAGTTTTGACAAATTCAGATAAGCTCACATTAAGGAAAAAAATGATGTATTCTAAAACAGATCAATAAAGCTTATGAGAAATTACAATAAAAATTGAGATAGCAATAGGCTTTGAAAACCATCAGGTTCTATTTTAATCCTCATAAGAGAAATGGAGTAAAAGAATATGTAATAAACTCAATTATATTTGGATAATTGAACTGCTGTGCCAGTTATTTTATGCCCAATAAAAGTGCCCACTAAGATTCCAAAGCATAAATTGTGCTATTTATGATCATTAAATACAGCTTAAATTTTATCCTAGGAACATCTTCTGTATCTATGAATCTAATGCTGTTCACTAAATGAGGACAATATTGATTGTCATATGCTGCCCAAATCGATCATGCTGGCAGCCAGAATTACAGTAATCTGTCAGTATTGATGACTGTCTTTCAAGCTTTGAAACCTCTCCTTCACTTCACTTGTCATTTCTTGCATTACTTGTACTTGAAAAGCATTTCCTTACAACTTCTGACTTTCTCAGCTAGGTTTTTTTTTTTTTTTTTGTCTCAAGCTCAATTTGTTGGTTTGATCATGCAGTTAGAATTGAAATGCATCACTGGGGAGGAAGACTAGGCACATTCTGGGTAACCATTGGACCTGAGGACTATTTCAGGTTGATGTTTAGCCATCATTTAGTAATTACCTGTTGAAAGAGAGTGTATGTGTGTTTTGGTGTGGGGTTTGGGATTTTTTTTTTAGTTGTTTTTGACTTTTTTGTAAGAATATAATTCTAAAACATCAATTTCATGATCAAAAGTCATATCATGGCTTTTTCTTAAATAAAAATTTTAAATTATTTGGTTTGATTCCAGAGACATTATGACTGTGTATAAATGTTAAATATGTTGATATTATATACATCCTATTTTTCTTTAATGTGAGATCTATTATACATAGAAAATTTTTAGAAGTTACAGTATATAATCATATTGTATTTGGGTTCTCAGAGAAGCAGTCAGTAGGATGTGTGTTCTTAAGTATATATAGAGAGAAGTTGATTTTGAAGAATTGGCTTACATGGTTGTGGGTGCTGGCAGGCCTGACATCTGTGGGAGTTGGGGTAGAGATAGTAATCACACCTAAAAATTGCCTTCAGAGCAACGTCTAAGCTGGCATTGAACCAAAAACTGGGTACCATGGCCTAGCCAAGTTGACATAAAATTAACCATCTCCCATGTCTTAGTTTTCTTAAGTTTTCTTCTTAGCCTTTCTTACTCCAGGATATAATTTGAAAAAAGTTTTATCAGTCTTAAATATGATGAATAATTAGTTTAACCACCACCAGGTAAGAAGATAGAACTATATATACTGTTTTTCTTCTATCAAAAATATTTATTGATCACTTACATAGTAATGGTAAATATTTTGAGAGAAATGCAAAGACAGATGGTAATCTCTTATAAAGTTTATAATTTAATAGGAGAGGGAATATATATTTACACTAAAAAATTACACAAGGTAAAATGTGTCACGGCCAGGTTGTAGATAAAATGCTTTGGGAGTCCTGAAGAAAAAATCATTACTTTGGAGTCAGAAAACTAGAGAAGAATGTGTAGAAAATCTGGGCCTCAAAGGTGAGATTTGAGTAGGTGGAATGGAGCATGTCTGTTATAATCCTTGCCATTTATATTTTGAGATTTTTATGTATATATATGTATAATACATATGTAATATTCTGAAATATACATTACAAGGGATATTATGAAACTAAATGGTTATCTTTAAAAAAACACTTTCCTCCTAGATTTAATATTCTTCCCTACCAAACCAATATCATTTGATTTCTTCTAATCTGTTTAGATTTGACTTTTTTCGTAAATGCCAGAATTGGGTTTCTGTTTAACTTTATCAGACAAATTACCAGAAGTCAATGATCATTCTTCAATTAGTCACAGTTTGTTATCCCTGCAGTTCTGCTACTCAAATGTAAAGAACCTGTTGCAAAAGTATAAGAGCCAAAACAAAATGAAATGTAATTGATTGGCTCCGCTAATGCAGTTTGCCATTCATTACGATAGAACATTATAAAACCTCTTAGGGAGGCCCATCAATATTGCTGCCATTTCATGTTAGAAGAAAGTGAGTTTATTGAGAAACTACATAAATTTATATATCTACTGTCTTTTGTAGATCATTTCCTCCAAAGATAATATTGATAAATACAGACTATCCTAAGTCCTTAATTAAAAATTAATTATTTTTTAAAGTGTGGCAGCTGACTGTTGGGAAATCAGCATGGGCTTCAGAGTCCAGAACCATTTATTAAGTGTGTCACTGTCTTTCTGTCTGATTTTTTATTTAATCTGTAAAAAGAGTACCAAACTCAGCAATGTTGTAAGGATTAAATGAGATTATCCATATGAAGCACTAAGCAGCCTGTCTGCCACGTAGCAAGAGCTCAGAAAATGTGCTTTTACATATTATTATACTTTAACATGTTGTTGACAGATGAAGTATTTTTACCCTATTCTGATAGGAAAAGAAAGCACTACTGGCATCTTACCTGTTTTGTCCTATCCAGCATGACAGTATGGTCCACATATGGTCCAATCTTTGGGTTATATCATAGTACACCAGAAAGAAACTAGAAAACTATCAGGTGATTGTCCAGCTTTTCCATAAAAACAATAAAACTTGAAGTTTCTCTACTTCTGTATCTTTACTAACTTCTGACCTGTGCTAGAAAGGAACTTTTTCTCTGTTAAACCCTTATGTTGTTGATATTAGTGACAAAGATGCAGTAGTGTGCCTGCGTTATTATTAAGTATACCTACTACATAATGTGTAAGTTTTATTCTAGTCTTTTTTTAAATATAAAAAACAGTAGTAGATTCAGATGCTATTTGGGGATTTCAGAGAGCAAAGAATGAAGGATGTAAAGCTGAAATTACTCTAACCTTGTTTAATGAAGGAATTGCAGTGCTTTTAATCCATTAATTTCCTTTACTAAATATAAGGGATTTTGCTATTGAATTTTTAATAACTCAATAATGGAATTAAAATTAAACTATGGATCACAGATCTCCGCATTTTCTTCTAACTGCTTTTCCTCTCAAATACTAGAATACAGCCTATTTAAATCTTAACTTTTGCTTGCCAAACCACTGTTACCGTCCATCTGTTCATGCCAATTGTAAAGAAGGTTCGGTTTTTAGTGAAGCTTTGCATTTCACATAAGGTATGTGAAGTGAAATTTCACAAGGGACATGATGGATCCTGATTCTTAGTGATAAATCTTTGGGGCCATCAGGGTTGGCATATGGTCCAGTGTGATATGAAGGCTTGGGTTCCCTGGCTTCACTTCTTTGGCGTGAAGCTGATAAAACCTGGCTCTTGAGTATTATTTCACTGGACACCAATCATGGGCAGCAGGAACTGCCCATTTAACTCTCTGTGGGAAGGAAGCCCAGAGAGCATTCACAATGGTACCATTGTCGAGTTGCAAACTGCTCTGAACAGCTTGACGGCACTAGGGAGGAGGGGAGGGGAAGGGGTTGCTTTACTAATTGCTATTGAGAAAAAGAGAAGCAGCAAAAATAGCTGTTGTAGAACTGATGTTTCTACATTTACTTATTCTCTCTTGATAAAGGTGTTGATTTTTATTTAGCACATACCTGCTATCAAAAAGAAAGAAAATAAATATATTTAAGCAACCACCTGTAGTAATTCCCTGTTAACAGCCCACAAAATTATACCAGAGCAAAAGTCAGTTTTCCTTTAGGATATTTTTATGTTTAAATGAAATGAAAATGTTTTGTAATCTTGATAGAAATTTAAAATAAGGGAAAGTGGGTTAAAACCACCAAAGTTTATACATAACATAAGGTTAGAGACAAATTTGACTTAATTTCCTTTACTGTGTGCTTTTAACAATTCCTGAATATCATCTGAATATATATAAGCTAAACTGATACAGAAATATAAATCAATTTTATGCATAACAGTCGCAAATCTTAAGGTTAAATACTAGATTTATCATTTAAATGAGGTGATGCCTGTTTCAGTCATTCATGATTATCTTTCTCTCCTTGAATTCTATTTTGGATATCTTTTTTAAAAGTGAGTCAGTGTATGCTGTAATATTTATATAAACACCACTCTAGGTCTTTACATTTTCTTCTGGTCAGTCTAATCAAGCAGTTGGAAGTTCTCATGCAAAAAAAAAAACAATGATGTACAACTTAAAAAAATATTAAAAGCTTATTTCAGCCCCCAAGATCCTGACCCCATAATATATTTCCATAGATGATTCTTTTTTTTTTTCAGCAGAAATTAAGTTGACTAAATTATACTGTAGTATTGTAATTTATGCAACATGTCCTTTCAGAGGATCAGGGAGAGTTATTTTAAGAAAAGTTTTTCAATCTGTACATTTTTAAAATTTTGATGTCCTTGCTAAACTGAAGGAAAATCAAATGCATGTTTTATAAAATTAGTAACATTCTGTAAAATTTAACTACTATTCCATCTCTCATATCCGCTTAAATTGTTTTAGTAAATGAGCACCCAGTGCAGTATTTCAAAAACAGTAATTCATTGAATACCCATTCTTCCTTTTACTACAGAATAGATTATAGTTAAGTCAAGATTAATGGGTAGATTTTAATGTTAAAGTCCTGTCTCTGAGCCTGTTACTCCCTGGGGGCATATAGTGCATTAGTTTAAGCCAATATATTGTTTATCATAGATTCTATGACAGTGTCTTAAATGATGGTTTGCTGTACCCTGTAACTATTTACCATGATAATAAATCACTTTGTGTACTCCCAATAATTACAGCATTTAAACAGAATCTTAATTAAGTTAGTGCACATTTAGGTAGAGATAACACTTAAGTAATTGTACACTGTAAAATTTCACTTAGTTATTATTTTCCTTTTTGCAGTCTTCTGACATAACCCAAGTTTAGTATTTATTCCAAACACATTGATTTCCTTAACTTAATGTATTGAAATTTTTGTTCCTAAAAGGAAAAAACACAAGTGATTGTTTCTAATTTTCCCTCAATATTTTAAAAACTCTTACTCTAGTACTTAGTTCTGAAGCAGTTCTCTGTTGACTGTGAAAGTCTCATTATTACTTAGTAATACTATTTTCAAGCAGATCTTACTGAGAATGAGAGTACAAAATTTTAATTTCATTAAATTTGAAATCCAAGTAACTTAGTTTTTCTTTTAGATGATTTGGTTTATACAACTTTCATGAAAGTGAAACATATACATATTTGATAATGTTAGTGCTTTTTAGAAGCTGCCAATGATTATTGGATTATTAAATCAGGAAGGATTTTCAGAACCTTTAGGTAGGCTTAAATTTTTAATCCTATTTATTTAAGGTTAATCTTTTTAAGTGTGTTTACATAAATTTTGTTATATAGAATTGGGTTTATCAACTTTTTACTTAATGTTTTCATTTAATAATTGACTGACTTATGAGCAATTATATATGGTCCAAATTTTATACAACTCCAGCTTTCAATAATAGGACTATCCTCACAGTGCCTTAGCACCTGTTATGGATTTTGAGTCATCTGGCAGCCCATGGGACTTAGATAAAGAAGTACCAGGTGTCCTGCCTGTCTCCTAATTGAGACGCAGTGAAAACAATATAGACTTGGCAGTATGGTTAAAAGGATGGATTAAAGCCCAGCTTTGTCTACTCTGACAAATCACAGCTTTTCTTTCATGGTGTAGATAGTATCAACTACTAAAGAATTTCATTAATATTAGACATCATAAAAATCATACACAATTATTTGTAATAACCTGTTGTGGATTTTCAGAATTTCTGTTTAACAATTCTAAGATTCATGCTGTTTATGTAGGAGAATTTTGTTTTTACTGCATATGAACTAGACTCCATGTTTCCTAAAGAAATTAGTTGCTGTAGGAAAGAAATGGAGTGTTAATTTACTAGATCTTTATAAAGTAAGCAATATAGCTTTCTTTTATCTTATAAAGGAGCAGTGCCTTTTAGTCTGTGGGATACTTCATTGCCCTGTATATTTCAGGAAAGTATCCGACTTTACTCCTGATAATAATAGTCATGAGATCCTCGAGTTGTACTTACAAAATGTATCTACCTATATACTATATCTCAATAAAATTCTAATTTTCCTTTATGTTTTCAAGATCCTATAATGATACTACTTCAGAATGTTTGAAAATATTTTGTGGCCTTTTAGAACTGAAAAGCCAAATGTGGTTTATTTTCTCATTTTTTAGATCATGTTATAGATTTTTACTATACTACATACAGAATTCAACTATATAAAAAAACATTTTTTGAAAATTGCCAATGTTAGAAGTTAAGCTAATAGTCATTGGCCATCCCTGAGCTGACTAAAATGCCTTTTATACTTTTTTTTCCATCTAAAATTCGTATCATTGAGATAGTCTGTAGAAAAGCACTGGACTCTTAAATGACCAAGATTCTAGTCCCAACTCTACCAGTCAGCAGCTTTGTTTTTCTAAGCAAATCTTTATATTCTCTTTCAAGGCAAAGCTTATTGTTGAATAAGCATTTTGCTGAGTTTCCTGAAATTAATGTTGATAGATCTTTGTTGTATCATTCCTCAAGTTCTGACTTGTCCTAAAATATTCTCTATAAATGATGCCTTGGGATCAGTCCTCTCAAGATTGCCTTTTTAAAACCTTAAATATTTAAATTCCCAAGTATTTTTTTTAAGGATATTTTTACCACTATTCTTAGAGTGTACAGAGCAGTTTTGGATATCTGCCTAAAATGATTTTGAAAATACCTTTCATTTTATTTTATCTATAGAGATATTCCCAGTTTCTTTCCTTTTCTCCCTTCACTGCAGATGGCCACTTGGATGATAAGTAGAATTGATGAAAAATTTTTTAATTTCTTAAAAAAAATTATCCCAACAAGTGGAACAAAATGTTTATTTCAGTGCTAAATTGTAATGAGTTGTGATTACGTTGAACATTATAGCATTTCTTCTATGGGTTGTTATTTTATGTTAATATCAGCTTTCTTTTAATGTTATACCTTACATAGGTATACACAGTGCTTTACTCCCTTCTTTCAAAAAAAGTCAGCCAGATTAAGGATAGGGGTAGAACCAAACTCTTCCTCATAAGTAATATTCAAACTCTGTCTCTAAATTCAATCCTAGGAAGGTCCCAACTATATTTACCCAAGGGGGGTTTGTCTCTGGAGAGCCTAATTGGAATTGGAGGAAGCAGGCTCTCTGCATAACTGAAGTCGCTCAGTTGTGTCCTACTCTTCGCTACCCCATGGATTGTGGCCTACCAGGCTCCTTCATCCATGGAATTTTCCAGGCAGAAATACTGGAGTGGGTTGCCATTTCCTTTTCCAGGGGATCTTCCCAACCCAGGGGTTGAACCCAGGTCTCCTGCATTGTAGGCAGACACTTTAACCATCTGAGCCACCAGGGAAGTCAACAGGCTCCTAATCAATTATCAAACCAACTTGATTCATTCCTTCTATAGTTTATAAACAGTCAAGGAGTACTACTGGGTCTTGTGCTAGGTGCTGGAGATATTAAGATAAAACGGCACGGCCTCCACCCTCAGACATTAGTCTCCCACTAGTTTATTAGAAGAACAAGCATGAGGAAAGAGGCACACTTGGTGCTTAACAGCTGGCTCTGGAGAGCAGGAAGAGGCCTCGATTTGTGGCATTTATTGAGTTCCATGATGTGAAAACTCCCACCAGAGTCAATACCAAGCTACCAACCATCTTGCAAACTTTGTAAATAAGGTAGGTAGTATTCACAAAAAAATTTAAGTCACTATGCAAAACTCTTTCTCTTCCTGCAATTACCATTCTTGGAATTTTCTATAGTGAGAAGGCAGACGAAATTCCTAACTGGTAAAACAGCAAAGAAACCACATTCATATGAGTGTGGGCAAGAGCTTACTGCATTAGGAATTTCAGAATGGGCCTTGAATCCCTGAGGCTATGCTGTCAAGCACAAATATAGATACTTCATACTTTGCCTTTACTCAAAAAGGAGTCAGTAGGGGTTTTATTTGTTTTGGAAAGAAAACATTAAACTTGAATATTAGGCAGTGATAGGCCTTTGATGTCTGCTTATAATTTTCGTAACACCTTTTTATGAAAAATTATACTTTATATTCGTTCTTACATACTACATGTGTACACACATATATTCATATATAAACACACATACATACACACACAAGTTTCAATTTCTTTGAAACTAGTCACAAATTACAGTGGACGTATAAATCCCCCGATTACACTGTATTGTTAAGAAAATTATTGTGGAGAATGAAAAATTAAAAACCAAATCTACTTTTAAAAAAAATTACCTTTTGTCTATTTTTCCTATACATTAGTAAAGTTGAAATAAGTGGCACTAATTAACTGTTTACCATCTCTTTTCTTCATATTCTTTTTTCTCATGAGAAATCGGTTTTCTCAGAATAACTCAGAAGTTCCTCTTCTACATACCATAGACAAGTTTTATCAAAACATTCTTGCAAATGAATGCATGTATATATTTCTTAAACTGGTCTTGAAAAGTGTCCACATGGAGATAGCACTTGCTATTTATTACGTTGGTGCAAACATAATTGTGGTTTCTGACCGTGAATTTTAAATCATAACTAGGCTCAAATGGATCTTTATTAGTCAAAATAAAAACCATTACAATCAACACATTTAGTAACTAGAAATAAGTTGGTTTATTCCTATAGCATAAAAATCTGTTGTTTTGAGATTCGATGAACTCTTGGAAAGAATTTTCTGCAATCTCCTGGTTGTGGAAGCATTTTTCCTGCAAGAAATTGTAGAGATTCTTGAAGAAGTGGTCGCTGGTGAGAGATCAGGTGAATATGGCGGATGAGGCAAAACTTAGTAGCCCGATTCAGTCAACTTTAGAAGCGTTGGTTGTATAACATGCGCTTGGGCGTTGCCATGGAGAATTGGGCCCTTTCTGTTGACCAGTGCTGGCCGCAGTTGTTTCAGTTTTTAGTGCATCTCATCGATTTGCTGAGCATACTTCTCAGTTGTAATGGCTTCACTGAGATTCAGAAAGCTGTAGTGGATCAGATGGGCAGCAGACCACCAAACAGTGACCATGACTTTCTTTGGTGCAAGTTTTGCTTTGGGAAGTGTTTTGGAGCTGCTTCTTGGTCTCACCACACTAAGTTGGGCATTGCCAGTTGTTGTATAAAATCCACTTTTTGTTGCCTGTCACAGGCTGATCAAGAAATGCTTCATTGTTGTTTCATAGAATAAGAGAAGATAGCACTTCAAAACAATGTTTTTATTTCTGGTCAGCTCATGAGGCACCCACTTATCGAACTTTTTCATTTTTCCAATTTGTTTCAAATGCCAAAAGACCATAAAATGGTTGATGTTGAGTTCTTCCGCAACTTCCCATGTCGTTGTAATAGGACCACCTTCAATGGTCTCTCTCAAATGGTGGTTGTCAACTTCAAATGGCCACTCACTACACTCCTCATCTTCAAGCCTCACGTCTCCTTTGCAAAACTTCTGGAACCACCACTGCACTGTACATTCGTTAGCAGTTCCTGGGTCAAATGAGTTGTTGATGTTGTGAGTTGTCTCTGCTGCTTTACAACTGATTTTGAACTCAAATAAGAAAATTGCTCGAAATTGCTTCTTATCTAACATTATTTCCATAGTTTAAAATAAATGTAAACAGCAAGTCATAAGTCAGCAAAAAAAAAAAAAAAGCAAGAGTTGCAAATTAAAATGATGTATAACATAACCACATTAATTTAGAATGTGTTCCAGTATCAAACGGCAAATTTCAACAGTGCAAAAACTGCACTTTTGCACCAACCTGATATAAGGACTTGAGTCAGAGATCAAAATAACTCTTTTTAATATTCACATTAAAATGTGGCACAGAGAATTCATGCATCTCTTTCCAGGAGTGGGCTGAAATTAAACCCTAGTTTCATGACAGCTGATCTTGATCCAGTGACACAGGGCCATTATTTATTATTTCACATGTAGGTTTAAAATCAAAAGTAGTTACTTAAAATGCATACTGATGTTAACACTGTGTTAATGAAGTACAGATTGGGTTTAAACTATTTATACTATAAAAAATATTTAGTTCCTTTTTCTTATTTTTAGAATGGGTAATACTCCTTCCCCCCATTTCTGCTTTTGCAGAAAGTAGAAGGAAAGGAGGATTAGTGGATAATTATATTGCTGTGATTGTAGCACCTGTGTGTTATTTCTTTTGATTGGCTAGTTCTGTATTAAAGATTCCTACCAGCCAAAAGTCTCCTTCATCAAATGGCTTTTTACTAGCTAGTTTTGGCTTGGGTTGTTTTAGATTTGCAACAAAAACTGTCTTAATTCAACTTAGACTTGTACTTTAAGTTTTACTCTGAATTTGTAAGTATGCCATCACCTTTTTAGCATCTCACCCATTTCATTTGTAATTTCAGTGCCAATGGCAACATACAATTGCAGTAGGAATATAGCTTGAATTGTTATTATCCATCAGGTTTGTGTAGGCCACTCAATTTGTAGGTACTAATAACTCTTCCCTAGAGAGCTGCCTTTTAAGGAATAAGTGGGTAACCTATTTTAAGGACATATAGGAATTAACTGTTTTGGATTATGGTTACCATTGCAGATGCTAACATCACTGTTTGGAACTTTATAATCATCTTAGTCACAAAAGGCTCCCTGTTTGTGGACTCAGGATTATGGTTTAAGTACTTCAGGTTCAGTATATCACCTTAATATGTGTTTTCCAAAGTAAAAGAAGAAAAGACGTAAGTACGTAGATTGGGTTGCTTTGATATTATTGTTTGTGCTTTGACTACAGCAAACTTGGAAAATTAGAAAGAATTTAGCTTTTAGAATGTGGTTTACTGTAGTCTGCTGTTACTAAGCTAACAGTATTTTCTGAAAACAATCCCCCAAAAGGAAACTGCAGACATCACCGTTACAGTTTTTTATTTAAATTCAACCATCAGTGATTGTTTTCCTTTACTCTGCCACCTATACTTGGACTTTAAAAATTGTTTAGTAAACATTATTACCTCTTATGTTTTTTTGCAATTTTATTAAATACATCATGTGGTTTTTCTACAAAATGAATACATTATGTCTAGATAATTTCAGTTTGTATAGCTTTATATATTGAAGTTTCTTCAGAGTTTTATGAATCACCTTTTATATAGTAAAATAGAATTACACCCCAAAATGTATCTTCTCTAGATATTCATTTCTTGTTCTAATAAATTTTACTACTTTGGAAGTATTCTCCTTGCTTTAGAAATACTAAATTTGCTTTCTCTCTGCCTAATTTTTGTGTAAACTCTAAATATAATAAGATAAAGTAAAATATTTCATTTATAGGCCCTCTGAAAGTAGAGCATTTTAAAAGCAGGTAGGTGTCTCCACCCTACTTTTCATGAAGCATTTTACCCATTCAAGCAGACTTTTAAAAACAGCTTGTTTTGATAGCAGACTGTTCTCCTGTGGGCCTTCAGCCTTTGCTTCCTGGCAGCACCTTTGGTGCGAAAAGAGAGTGATCAATTGGGAGACTATCAGTGCCAGCATGCATAGAGTGATAAGTTAACACACCACTGGGAATTTCTAGGGCCCACCAAGATACTTCACTTCTAATGTGCTAACAAGCTCATTTTTCTACCTCTTGCCTCTTCAGTTATTTTTTTTCTCAGAAGAGCTTAGAAGTTGAGTGCATCAGGCATAATGAAAAGCTCTGTAGGAGGGAGAAGCAATAACCCCATTTTTCCCTTTTCAGCCAAATAGAAAATTAGTTTCTGGTAATACACAAAGGCCAGTATTTTTTGTACAAGGGGCACTGCTGTGAATCAAAGGACTCTATTAACTGCAGAAAATTCGGCAGCTGTGAATCTCCCCCAATGAAAAAAGTACTTTCCAACAAGTTGTGAGATATGTGGTATTATTTAGATTGAACCATCAGTTTCGTCCCCTTTCATTTATAACCATATACTCTCTTTTAAAAGTGCTATATTACTTTTCTGGGTTAACACTCAAAAATGTCTGAATGATCCTTCTATAAAATCCTTACTGCTGATCATTTTAATATAGCATCTTTTCCTGTTGCTCCCCATTGCAGGAGTGAAATTATTTTGAAGTTCAGCCCCAGAAGTGAAAATAATGGATTACAAGGAATTCGAATTAAGATTATTTGAATATTTGATACATAAAATGTAGTATAAGAGATTACTCAGATCATTTAGATGGCAAAAGACATCACAGTCTTAAGTGCATAATGAATATAGACTTAACTTTGTTTCTCTCAATAATGCCTTGTAAATGTAACTTGCTATGGGATCTCCCACTGACTTAACATTTTAAATTCTCTTCCTCTCAAAATTTTTTCTTGGTCTTCATTATAGACCTGGTCTACAGTTTAAAGAACTGAAGAACAACAATTGAATTGCAATTTTAAAAAGAGAGAATAATGAATTTTGAGGGTAAAATATTAAAATGGGTTTTAGGGAAAATTCAGTGAATAGAGAAGAAGCAATAGGCAAATTTTTATTATCCTTCATACTTATTTATATGTTTTATGTAAAGCCTATCAACATAGCACACTGAGTACAGCAGGAAAACTTTCAAAAGTTGTAGAAGAAAGGTTAACTGATTTCTCAGTTCAGGAACTATACGACATGAAGTCAGCATGTGAGTTTTTCCTGATAATTGTATGTTGCTGCCTGCTGCTCTACATTTTGACAGCCATTTCCATAGTTGCTTTCGTGAACAACAGAAATATTCTCTCTCTTTCTCGCCCTCTCTGTGCTAACAGCACAATCAGGCCTGCTGAAACAGGAAGCCTGGAGTGGGTTGTTCAAAAGCAACAACACTTCAAGGTACTGGTTGCTTGTCAATAATATCAGAGAAGAAAATGTGGTGAAAGGGAAGTACAGTATTTTTCTGTCAGTGTCAGTGCCCTGTAGATGCTTTTGTTAGACAGTATTTAGGAATCCTGTGGACTCTTTGCAAATATTCCTGTCTGTTTCAGTGTTATAATTGACTAGGTATTTTTTTCTGACATACAGATTCAACTGTGTATTTATCTTAACTGCATGGAGTTATTCAAGGATTACAGCAACAGTAGTCTTCCATTCAAAATGAGAACAATTGTTGGGAAAATGCAGGGATTTAGAGAAAGAAGAAGATACGCAGGAATTTTTCACAATAAATCATTGCAAATGAAAAATATAATTTCAGACAAAGTATTTTAAGCAGCATTATAATATTTATCATGTGGCTTTTCAGAGTACATCTGCAGATTGAAGCTGATTAACCAGATAAGATGAGCCTAGGCTACCCTGGTAGCAGTTGAATCCTCTTACAAGTAAACTGTTAACCTTTCTTTCTTCCAACAGTTTACTGTTAGTTATATTCTAATAAATGTATCCCTGTTAAGCTACCAGGTATAATGGTGTCTGGAAGAGTAAACTTATGTTAATAGCTATATTTTTTTTACTCTTTACAAAGTCATACTCTTAGTGATATGCAAGGATAGTTGGCAAATATATTTTATTAAGAAGCAATGACTTAGCAGTGATAGGCCTTTTTGAGCAGATCTGTTCTTTTCCAATGTAAGCTGCATTTAAGTTCAACCTTAACTGAAGGAAATCAGCTATGAGGAGAGAGCACGGTATCTGCAAACGATTGTCCAGCACCATTTAGAACCAACGACATTTGAAGATTTTGCAGCACAGGTTTTTTCTCCAGCTCCTTACCATCATTTACCATCTGATGCCGGTAAGGTTAAAAGCAAGTATTAGTTACTGGTCATTATTCAAACTTGAAATGCAATACCCTTTTGTTCTGAGAAAAAAACAAAACTCTTAATGAAAAACTTACTTGAGTACAATCCCAGTCATTAAAGTATAGATATTTTTCATCATTATTTTCATATTTGGCCTATAAATTTGATTTATACTTTCTTTTACCTAAATACAGTTCTTTTAAACGTCAACGGTCTTCATTAAAAACACATACACTACATTTTATCTTAGCTAAAGGGCAGTAACAATTATGTTTCACAGAATCATTGCTGAAGTATCTGCAAAAGAAACACAGTTGAGCAGGCACTCTCAAATTTGGAGGATCAAATTTTATGGCCAAGAATATTGCCTTTTCAGTTCTGATTTTACAAATAAAGTTAAAATAACTGGTCTAGATTTAGAAGTACTTAACAGAGTAAATTATTTGTAATATTTGAAGATTATAAGAGGGTACTGCATTTTTACAATTAACTAATTTTGAAGAAATCAGTAAGAAAATAAATGACTCATGGCCTTCCTATTCTGTAATACTTTGCACTCCTTATGATTGTTTCATTTATTTTATTTTCCCTCTTTAGATCATTAAATATCAGTTCTGTTTATCTGAAGGTAAGACAAAGTGTCACACAAAACACCCTTTGTTCTTCCCCCATTTCCTTTTTTAAAAATTAGCAAGCACTAAGCTTGTAACTCAGTTAATAAGCAAACTTAACACTGCCCTGGTTCATACTAAACATTTCAGAAATTGTCACTAAATTTCTTCCAGAATTATACTTACTAACCTAGGTCTGCATGAAACACTAACATTGGTTCTGGGATAAAAATAACTAATAATAGAACCCTTGGTTGAAGTTAGTTACACCTTGTTGTATTGACCTTTTTGTTTCTCAGCATGAAAAAGTAGTCCTACTGAACTGAAATGGTGTGTCTGTATTTTGTAATGTGTTGCATTGTTACTGGATATCCTTACTCATCATACAGTTATTGTTGTGTGCCTTACACTGTACTAGGCACCTGAAATACAAAGACGTTTTTAATGTTCAAGGGAAGCAGGAAAAAGAATATAGTATACTTGAAATTCATTATAACAGGCCTTCAAATTATATAAGTTTTCTTTGTATTAAATAAGTTTAATAGGCACATTACTCCTTTTCTGGCCTAATTGGTTTGAAAAAAATAACAATAATTCTCAATTGAGGTTTAGTCTGTGAAATTAAAGTTTCCATTCCTGTCACCCATTTAATTGACCATTATAAAAATAATTTTACAAAGAAACTTGGAGCCCTTTCAATTAATAATATAAAATACCTAACAAAGAGAAAATTACATGAGACTTGGTTCAGTCTTTTGAAAGATTAAAAAGTCTTAATGTTTGCTTCGGTGGATTGACACTATCTGAAATTACTCAGCTTGGCATTAAGAAAGATGGTAAAAGAAAGATACTAAAAATAATGAACAACAAAGTAAAAACTAGTTAAGTATACCTAGATATTTCATTTTTAATAATAGACAATATCGGATAAAATATCAGACATTATTGAAATAGACGTGAACACTTTTGTGTATCCTATAGTTGAACCATAAGTTTCACAAGTGAAAATATTGATTAGACTGTGTTCAGACTAACTTCTCCCCTTAAATGTATACAGGCTGTCAGTTTTTATGTTGTAGTTGTTTACTAGCTGGAGTCCTTTATATTCCTGTTTTTAATGTTTTTCTTATATTTTATGTATTATCCTGCACATTTGACCAGATACATAATATGGGAAGTAAGTAGTAGTCTCACTTTCTGAGACATTAGGTAAAGGATGATACAGCAGCCAAGTCAAGGCTCTTTGGTTAATTTGGGGGTGAGGGAGTTGTGCCTGGTCTTAGTCGCAGCTTGCAGGATATAGTTCCCCAACCAGGGATCAAATGAACCCTGGCCCCCACATTAGAAGAATCCCAGAGGTCCCGGCCACTGGACCACCAGCAAAGTCCCTGGTTAATTTTTTTTCAATTGTCTTTGCTTTTAGGAACCATTAGAAACATGACCTTGAATTTTTTTTAAAAGGTCTTTTTACCTGTAAATAACTTTTCCAATATTACTGAATACATTTTTATGCTTTTTTATAGACTTGAATAGTTATGAAAGATAAAATTTTTATCACAGTAGTTTTAAGGTGGGTTTTTTTTCCTTTAATGTGGACCATTTTTAAAGTCTGTATTGAATTTGTTATAATACTGTTTCTGTTTTGTGTTAGGTTTTTTGGACCCAAGGCATGTGGGATTTTAGCTCCCTGACCAGGGGTGGAGCCCACACCCTACATTGGAAAGTGAAGTCTTCACCCCTAGACCCCCAGAGAGACCCCAGAGTGGTTTCAACTCAACACAGTAATATAAAAAAAGAAACCTTTACCCGTTTACAGTAGCAAAAACATAATGACATCTGAAGAATGATTGTTTTCCCCAATCAGCTCAAATTTTGATTTTTCTGTCACAAACCAACTCATACATGCAGAACTCCCTTTAAAGTTATAAGTTAAAGTGTATAGAGAAGACATAAAATAGGCCACATAATAGCCATATGGACCTGACTTATGGTTTGCAAAAATTGCATAGTAGTGTGAAGATTTTTAGGTTCATTATTACTTTTTAATATAATGAAAAAATTGATTTGCCACACTGAGGAAATGGCATTCAGAACTGCAGATGAGAATCAATTTAGATAAGCCTATGCATACCACATCTATATAAACTAATACTAATCAATACTAATACAATAAATTGAAATTATGTTTTAAAGGAATATCAATATGATAATCATATAAAGGATATAATCTGTTCCTCCTAACCAAACCAATAGAATTATAATAATATAATTCTATTCAGTAGAATAGTGGAAAAATACTACCTTAAGTTTACTTTACTTGGCTCAAGCTTATTTAATACCTACTTCCTGTATAACAGTAATTTATCAGTTGTGATGACTTTGAAATCCAAGGAGGATTTTTCTAGGTAATTGTTAGTATTTAAATAGACATGAAAAACATTTTTGGTGTATCATAGTTGATCCATAAATTTCATAACTGTATTTTCTCAAAATGGACTCTGTCTGTAGAAGTAGACTGATACTTAAGGGAAATTATTTTTATCCCTAAGGTCATTGAGGGAGATATCGTGATGTCACACGTTGTTGATCTTCCATAACCACATTAAAACATTATTAGATTTTTCATGTCCTTTATTTAAAAAAAAAATTACAGGAAAAAAATCCCTTTATCTTTGTCAGGCATGTGTGTGGAAAATATCAAAAGTTTTACAGTGACCTTCTTTTTCAATGTCTTAATATTCATGAACACCTCTCCTCTGACTCTAAACTTTGAAATTACTCCTCTTTTTGGTCAGATTATATTGGCAGTTCAAAATCCTGATATTTTCCCCTAATGTCACATTATGTTCTCAAAGTAAGTCTTGTCTTTTCTCCCCTGTCCCAAGTCTTTTCCAGTGTTACTTTTTTTACTATCATCAGCCATAAGTATTTTTGAATACATTCTGTTAGTAGCATATCTAGAATTACCTCTAATACTCTATTATTTTAGTTAAGCTAGTGTTAGATACCTCCGTTTGGATTTGTTTATCTACAAATTGTTAGAAGTTTTAGTATTTTAAATATTAAAGGGTTGATTGGTATTTGACTCCCTCTGAATATGCACATATATACATACATATATGCATATACATGTACAGTTGACCCTTGAACAACATGGGTTTGAACTACACAGGTCCACTTAACACGTGCATTTTTTTTTTCAGTAGCAAATATTTACAGTACTGCACAATATTAGATTGGTTGAATCCGTGAATGCAGAACCACAGATACAGAGAAACAAGACCTACCTACCTATAGGAACAACTGCATTATAGAGGGCTGACTATAAGTTATAGTCACATTACATAGAGAGTTGGCACCCCTAAATCCCCACATTCAAGGGTCAACTATCAGATCAGATCAGTCGCTCAGTCGTGTCCGACTCTTTGTGACCCCATGAATCGCAGCACACCAGGCCTCCTTGTCCATCACCAACTCCCGGAGGTCACTGAGACTCACGTCCATCGAGTCAGTGATGCCATCCAGCCATCTCATCCTCTGTCGTCCCCTTCTCCTCCTGCCCCCAATCCCTCCCAGCATCAGAGTCTTCTCCAATGAGTCAACTCTTCGCATGAGGTGGCCAAAATACTGGAGTTTCAGCTTTAGCATCATTCCTTCCAAAGAACACCCAGGGCTGATCTCTTTCAGAATGGACTGCTTGGATCTCCTTGCAGTCCAAGGGACTCAAGAGTCTTCTCCAACACTACAGTTCAAAAGCATCAATTCTTTGGCGCTCAGCCTTCTTCACAGTCCAGCTCTCACATCCATACATGAGCACAGGAAAAACCATAGCCTTGACTAGACGAACCTTTGTTGGCAAAGTAATGTCTCTGCTTTTGAATATGCTATCTAGGTTGGTCATAACTTTCCTTCCAAGGAGTAAGCGTCTTTTAATTTCATAGCTGCAGTCACCATATACATATAAATATATGTATATCTACATATACATACCACTTTGTATAATTACCTTTAGAAAACAAATATTCTAAAAATTAGTAATAAGATTCACATAATCCAAATAGTGATTATAAAGACCTAGAGTAGAATCTTTCTTTATTCCAACCTCAGTTTTGCTATTAATTCATAAAATCTATATTGCCACATGTAGATGAGACAGTATTACAAATGTCAGGCCCATCTTCTTTGAATCTTTGAATGGAATGAATCATCAGAATTTAGCCATTAAGGTTTTCTCCTTTTCTCAGGCTTTGAAATGATCTAGAAGAAAAGATTTTAGCTTTTCAGAAGATAGTTATTTTATATATATCCTAAGTATTATTTGTGAGTGCCAATAGAAAATCAACTGCCTTTGACATATAAGCTATAAGTTTGTTTACTGTGTTTTTAAAAACAAATTCCTAATGATATTTATTTATCAGTAGGTTAGCCTGAAATTTAAAGCAACCAAGTATATTCTCTTTTCAGTATTTTAAACTTAGAAATTTGGCTTGTATGTTGACCAAGAAGCAAATAATATTAATCTTAAATGAAGTCCATTAACCTTTAATAACAATAATTATTAGGTTCAGTTTTCACCTAGACCAGTCATTCAGATATAAAATTTGTGTGATGAAAATAACAATAATTGAACAGTCACTGTGCATCCTCTCATTGAATCTTCCATCAGATGAAAACCAAAAAAGTTTACCCAGTCACCTGCTCAAGTCAGAGTCTGACTTCAGAGTGCATGATCTTAACTAATATAATGATTCATTTAGTCTAAATATTTTCAGTCCCTTCTTGATATTCAGGGAGGAGAGAAATTGCCCAGTATAACCGGTCATGTTTGCAAATTAGAGTTTGTTAAAAATTTTTATTTTGAAGGCTCTACTTTTCCATCCATTGAAAAATCTTCATTATTTTTTATATAGTTTTAAGGTTGCCATGGGAGAACTATGGGCTTTGGAAGTCAGACTGATCTGGATTTAAATCCTAGTTCTCCTGTTTATTATCTCAGTGAACTCAAATGAATCCATTTATCCTAAATCCAGTTTTCCCATTTGTAAGGAGATAAAATATGACAAGTTTAGACTGATATGTTCTGTTTGCAATAATGGTAGTTTCTGAATATCTTAATAAGAAACCTCATGTTTGCCTGTATTTCTGTGTTATTTTATTTTAAATTATGTGTTAACTTTATGACATTCAGTGGTACGTCCACACTAATCTTAACCACATATATACTCCTTTACCTGTATTAAAGCAGTAAGATTATTTGGGTGATCTGTACTTTAACAAAGGTTATGTTTTGTAGAAATATTAACATAAAAGTGGATAAATTGTCTATTTTCCCCAAAACTAAACGGTTATGTTCTCCACAATTTACCAATTAACATTTTGTTATTGGTCATTTTCTTCAAAAACTATTTCTAGTTTCTATCCCATCTTTTCTAATCTTCATCTGTTTTGATTTAAAGTCTGTTAAATTTTGCTCTTATTG
The DNA here is from genome assembly GCA_935064755.1 of Tragelaphus eurycerus. Taxonomy (NCBI): domain Eukaryota; kingdom Metazoa; phylum Chordata; class Mammalia; order Artiodactyla; family Bovidae; genus Tragelaphus; species Tragelaphus eurycerus. The sequence continues at coordinate 14,065,292 of CAKXYN010000038.1, forward strand.
TAGTTTTATTGTATACACTTATTATATACCTGCTATATGTCAGGGTCTTTGCATTTGTAGGCATTCATTCCCACAACTTTGGAATACAGCTAGTATTGTTTCCATTTTACAAATAAGAAAACTATCTCAGGTTAGTTTTGCCCAGTATCCAGCAAACTAAACTTGTCATTTAACTTAGGTCTGTCTAACCCATGCCCGTGCTGTTTCTAACATGACACTACCTCTTAGTTCATTATTATTTAGAATTGAAGGCATCGTTTAGTACCTCCAGTAACTTCAGCAGTTTTAAATGGGTCATCAGATCAGATCAGATCAGTATAATCAAAACCACAACAAATAATGATCCATTAAGTGCCCTTGTATAATCTTTATAGATCCCCAAAGTGATATTCTTCATGTTGCTTGTAATAAAGTTCATTGTAATCAGTGTACAAAGTATGAATCAATATATTGTACCATCAAGATATAGACACCAGTCTGTGTTAGTACTGTAAAAGCAGTAATAGATACATTTTGTAAAACATAGGAGCGTATACTTTTTAAACTTGATACTTTAGAATATTTTATTGATAGAAATAAATCAATATTCTTTATGTCTCAGGTGACATAAGTCAATACTTAGAGTAGGATGTGAAATGAAGTGCAAGTATCACATTATTCTTTAAATCTAAAATTGAGATATATCCACCATCGATTATTTATGGAATTTGGGTATGCTGAGTATCCATCACAAATATCTTTTGCTAAAACGTGAGGAGGTCCTAATAGCTGTATAGCACATACATACTAAAAAGTCTGATTTGACTCAGTTGACGGAAAGGGGTTTCACCTTGAAGGCAGTAAAGGGGACGTAGAGGAATTGCTGTTTTTGAAGAAAAATATTCTTTGAATTTGGCATACTCTAAGCAGCGTTCCTTTCTATGATGATGGAAATGTTCTGTGTCTGCACTGTCCATTAGGGTTGCCACTAACCACTTGTGACTGCTAAACAGTTTAAAAGTGGCTAGTGCATCAAGGAGCCAAATTTTAAATTTTCATTTAATTAACTGTAATGTGGCTGTGGCTACCATGTTGGACAGTACAGCCTGAGAGAATTTATGATTGAGTGATTAGGATAACCTGCCACCAGTACAATGAACACTTTAAAAGGTAGATGTTTATAGAATTTCTCATAAACCTTTTTTTTCTTTTCTTTTTTCCTATTTGAACTTGTTTTGTTAGTGGGTAAGTATAACATTTGAATGTACAAGCATTTGTCCATTGTGAAACTTCATCACCCGAACACATTGCATGCCCAATTGTATTTCATAAAACCTGATTACTGTCTTCTCTGCTCCTCTGTTAACACCTGTAAAATTCTGCACTATGTCGCTCATATCTGTTATCTGTCTTCTCTTTTGTTTTCTCACTTCTGCTCGCTACTCCATTTCTTCATTCACAACAAAGAAAGAAATGCAGTGATAGTTCTCTTCCTCCCAAAACCTCCACTAGAAAACATTGGCCATCTCAAGGTAAATAGACATGGGAAGGCCTCTCATAACTGGCCGGATATAAGTATGCATTACCCGAAAAGCATGAGCTACTGCTCTTCACCTTCCTTCTGCCATCCATCTGCAGTGCTCCCCTCAAAAGGGCCGTGGATTCATATTCTCTAAGATTTCCAGTATGGGTCCAGTATGAACCAGTTCAGATCTTTGGGAAGAGTAAAGGCGAACAGAAGTACATGTCCTTCTTGTATTTTGAAGGCCAACCTCATTTCAGTTAGAAAAGAAAGAATGTTGGAGAAGTTACTTTGAAAAAGAGGGCAATTTACCTGAATTAGGATTAGTGATAAAATATTTTTTCCTTGACAATATATACTTGTTCTTGAGTATACTATTTGACCTTGAAAATATTTTGCAGTGTTCTACAGAGATACATTCTTAATTTCCTAAGACATCTCAGTAGGATCTGTACCTCTACTGAATGGTATTGTTTTATAAATATTCATACCTTCAACTTAGGCACAAGTGTTTCATTATATGGAAGTAGTAGTATAAGTATTCCCAAGCTCAGAGTGTCAGTGAAGAGTTCTAGTGGCTAACAGATGTGCCAAAAGTTTCCTACAGAATAAGGAGCTATGTTGGTTGAAGCCTGCAGCCTGTGTCATGTACCTTTGTTTGTGACACACATAAAGATAATTTTTATGTACATAAAACAAAGGAAACCTGGATTAAAGTGCCTCAAAATATACAGAATGTTAAAGATTTTGTTATTTGCAGATTTTTTGTTTTTTTCAGGGGTTTTTATTTTTAATGAAATATTTGAGTGCCTATAGTGTGCAAAGTATGTAAATTAGAGAATCATAATTCATATAAACATACAAAAGTGAAGAACTACTTTGTACATGGTACAAAGAATTTTCCAATTTGAACTCATTTTTTTGCTTCCTTCAAATATTATATCTACTGACTCTACTGGTAACTACAGAAGTTTAAGAAAACAAGAGCATTACTTATCTCTTCTAAATTGAGATACTTTGAGAGAGCAGTTTTTTCTTTTTGAACTGACTTTCAGATGAGAGATCTTGTCCTCACCCTTCTCTCCCCCTGGAATTTATCTTGTTCCTTCTTAAAAACATATTTAAATTTAACTTCCTAGCATGTTTAATGGTCTCATACTACTAAGTCCCTTTTGGGAATGCTTGGTACTGTTTTATTTTCCAGTTTGAGCAGTGAAGGCCCTTTTGTTGATTATATTCTGTACCCGAGAGACAGGAATTGGTCCTTCTCACCTGGTTCTTAAGCCCTCACATGCATGCTGATGGTGCTTTGGATCCCTGTCCTTTCTGTCCTGAAGATCTTGCTTCCCATTGCTTCTTCTGGGGAGCTCTCTGGTTGGTTCTGGTTCTGGAAATAATGATTGGTGCTTTCTGGCTACTATGATGACATGAGCCACCAGATCACTGGGTTTTAAATAAAATACTAGTAGACTTTTGTAACAAGCAAATTTGGGGCTTGCTCTTTCTTCTCAAAAGACCTCACTACGATTTTTGGATCTGTAGCAGAGAAATTACTCTTGTAGGAGGAGAGACAGAGGATTTGCACTAATGCGCTTGCTGTTTCCCGCAGGCTCCTACCCAGAGATCCTACCCAGTGAAACTCCCACAGCGGCGCAGGTAGACGGGGCCGACCTGGCCTCTCCAATGTCTCCTCGAACGAGCAAAAGCCGCATGTCCATGAAGCTGCGTCGCTCCTCTGGCTCCGCCAATAAGTCCTAAGGAGACAGCAGCCTGGCAGTGGTCACCAGTAGCCACCTTAGCATGAACATGGCGTTAACCCTTCCAGGCTTTGTGTTTGCCATAATATGCATGTTCCTTCCTGAACATTTATTTCAGAAAACACTGGATTTAAATAATTTGTAACTTAGTATTTTAGATTTGGGTTGTTTATTCGGTTGTTTTCCCCCACACTCCAAGCTGCCATATGGGAGGTAAGGGATGAAGCTTTATTCTGTACCCTTTACCTTCCCTCGATAATTATGTCCAAGTAGTTTTACTTTCAATTTCATAATTAACTTTGAGCCAAAATATAATTGGACAGATAGCCTCATGATTTTATCGTGCCCCATTACAACTTTATGGCTCAGTAAATATATAATTTTTTAATAAATGTACATCTTTAAAACATTTGTAACGTTGTGGCAAAAGTTACAGATCTGTTAATACACTTGATGTGTATGGATTATTTATGTTATCAAAATAAACGACTTCAAATAAATGGTCTTTTAGCATCTCAAGTTCCAGCTGAAATAATTTTAGCATTACCTTTTTCTTCCCAAAGCAGTGTCTCATTTCTTGGCTGTGCAGCAGGTGATGCCATGACATATCTAATAACCAGAAAAATCACTGTGCTGAGCTCTGATTGATGTTTAGCTTCCAAATATTTTTCTAATGTTTTGCTTTTTAAATGGTATCACTGTTACATGCCACTTCTGTTTGAGATTATGGCCCCTTATTATTGGCTGCTGGACCCTGGTATATCTATGTTCTTTCTTAAGTACCGAAAAGGGAAGAATGAGGTGGGGTGGGTAGAAAAAAAAGAAGAAAACTTTTCTAAGTGTGTGGCTTAAATTATGTGTATTATTTTAAAAGAAAAGGGAACATGACCCAGGAGTCTAAATTAATCTAATATTGTTAATACTGAACATGCAGGTGCAGGTTAGTATACATTCCACCCTCCAGAAATATTTTCCTACAGTAGATAAGCTGCTCACATTTTGCTCACATTTTTTTTTTTTTTTGAACGAGCATCTCCTAAGGAAATGTAGCATGACATTGGTACTAACTGCATGTGTAAATACATCATATCGGCAAACTATAAAATATAAATTATGTATCATCATTCATGTAGTATCTACAAATTTGTAACAGTGGAAAAAAGATGGTATTTAATAATACAATAAAAATATTCTTATCATTTTGTGTTCATGAGTGGTCTTTTATATTTTTTCAGGCTTAATAAACAGGGCCATAAAGCATGAACCTAGGTTTATCTTAACTAATCATGAAAAATGAATTTTAATTCTCTTCTTTGGATACACCCCAATTTATTTCTCAGAGATCCTACCACAGTTACTAAAAATAGGAGATTTTTCACTTTCATAGCATCTCACCAGAAACCTCCTCCAAAGCACTTGGTTAAAGCATCTATTTATCTCACTTTCATGCTTCTTTGATTACTTAAATTTTACTTTTTTTGGTAATATATATTCAGGAACAAAACTTTTTACAGTTTGTAAAGGAAGCTTTCAGAGTTCCTGTGCACTTAAAATTTTGGATTTCCTTATAAATAAAAAATTCCTATGAAACTATGTAGAAAATAAACTAAAATTCCCGTTAAAGCTTATAGAAAGGATGAACATGGATAGAGCTCTGGGAACAAGATTAAACAATACAGTTTCCCACAACCAAAGTGAAGAACTGCAAAAAAGATAAAATACCTACTTACAGATTTCTATAGTGATTTTCCTTTAAAAAAAAAAAAGTTAATGGTTTGATAATATGTAACAAATTGGAGTGAAAATACTAACTTAAAAATACTCAAGTTAGCACAGTTAACATTTTACTCATCTTCAAATAAACTATTCACTAATTTTGAAAAAGAAGAAAATATGTAAAATATTTTCTGTTGACATTTTTGGGTGGTAAAGTATCTTTAATATTTGAAGAACAGAACATATCCCTTGCTTTTTGGAGTTCAGTCTATGCAGCCATACTTCCAAGGAAAGTCTCCCATTTATGCACCATTATAATCATTTACAAAATATAATTTCACTTGTCTGTATTCCGACCAAATGGGTCACCAAGATTACTGGCTTTGGGGAGATGAGAAGTGTGGCATTTAGAAACAGGCTGTGTTCAATGGGATTCTTTAGACAAACACAGAACACAACAAAGCACCAGCTATGTACATTTATTTGGTGGTAAGCATCTTACAAATATGGGCTACCTGTCCAGCAGTACTCAGCCAGTGTTCCAAACTCTGGCTGTTAGGGCATAGGTACAGAATGCATGCTAAATATGGTTTACAAAAATTCAAAACCAGGTTGCTGCTGAAATATTGAATGAATAACCATTCATTTTCATAGTGGGTTATAAGTATTAACATTTTCCTTAACGCTGTCATATATAATACACATTATAAGATTTACAACAGAAGCATTAAAACAAGTTGGGTGAAACCCTACTGAAACTGAAACTTTAGGAAATGAATTCTGTATTTCCCAAAAGCTTATATTGAAGGTTTAAAGTATCTTCCTGAATACTGCACACAAAAGGGTTAGAGGTGAGAATGTGGGAGGGGTCTCAACTCCTTTCAGTAAGAGGTGTTATTCCCCACCTCCAGACACCAGCTTCAGAGTGGAGTAAGCACTAAGAAAAGGAAAGTTTACAAGGAGATCTCCACATCACCCAAAAGTGCATAAACATCTTACATTTCCTGCCCACAGACACTGGTCTTGTATTTACCACCCACCCAATGTAAGTTTGGCACCAATCACATAACTTTTAATTCACAGAATATACAGTGCAAGACGTCTGACCCTATTGAGACAGAAACTACAGAGGCGCTTGCGATGGCTAGAGAAAAAAAAAAAAAAAGGACCTCCACTTTTGGTAGCTAGAATCCTTTGTAGAGACATGCACGCACTCACTGCGACTTTCCATAGGAATTACAAGTCATGTAGGATTCGTTGGGGTCTCCAGAGTTTGGTGGGGGCGGGGGGAATCCTATCTTGTGAGGAAGAGTTAAAGCTGACACTTCTTGACCGGGAACGCTTATACCATATACATACCTGCTCTAGAGAGAGATTTTACATTTCTCTGTCCGCTCCTCAGGCGGAACTTTGACACTATTGAGAGTTTCAGGTGAGAAAATAAGGAAAGAGGGTAAACTTGCAAATTGAAGAAAACCCCACAGAAATCCCCAGGATCGTTTCCTCCACGGCCCACCTTACAATCTTCCTCGTCTCTCAGCCCTCAGCAGCCCGGCCGCAGCGGCATCTGCAGCAGCAGTACCTGCCGACTTTCTGAGGGGTGGCACTTATTGATGTGCCGGGTCAGCCCCGGGGAGCTAAAAAAAGTGGACGGGCAGTGCTTGCACGAGAAAATCTGCTGAGCATCCCCGTCGGGTGCTCCGCCTGGGTTCGGTGCATCAGAAGGCGCCCCGGCCAGAGCGGGCAGGAGCAGCTCGTCGCGGACCGCATGCCACAGCCGGTGTTTGTCCCTGATGTCTGCCGACGGGAAGTGCGCCCCGCACAGCGGGCAAGCGAAGGCCAGGGAGCCGCCGCGTTCCGAGCCAAAGCAGGGACCGAGCGCATGGGCCGAGCCACCCTCGTGAGTGCCCAGGTGCTTGCGCAGATAGGCTTGGCGACGGAACTTTTTGTGGCAATATGGGCACACGAAGATTTCGGATCCCCCGACACCACTGGCACTGCCGGGCTCAGGCACCCGGCGCCCCAACACCCCCGCCGTATAAGGGAGCTGAGGAAGTGGAGGATCGGGGTGGGACCGCACCTGGAGGCCGGGCTGTGGGGCGCTGTCCTGGTGCTGCTCCATCCCGGAGCTGTCCCTGGCTCGTGGGTGCTGATCCTCAGTTCGCTCGGCCCGGCTGTTCTCCTTCCCCTCGGCCAGGAAAGATGCGACAGTCCCGGAATCCGGGGAGGACGACGATGGGGGCAGCTTCCCGTCGGCTGAGGAGATCGTGGCTGCATTGGCCGCTGTGGGACGGGGTTTGTGCCAGCGGCGATGGGAGGCGAGGTTCGCAGGGCAGCTGAAGACCTTGTCGCACTCGGGGCAGCGGTACTCGACGCGCACGATGCGGGAGCAGCGGTGCTGAGCCAGAGCGAAGGGGTCTGCGTACTGCTCCTTGCACAGCTGGCAGATGAACTCCCCCAGTGGCGTGCGGCTGCCCCCGGGGCCCCGGGACGGCGCCCCGGGCTCCTCCTCCTTGATCTTCAGGCCCAGAACAGGGGACGTGGTGACTTCATCGGCGAAGCTCAACTTCCTCATGGCCTTTGGTTTTTTGACTCCGGCGGCCGCGGGCCCAGATGCGCAGCCTGAAGGAGCCTTGGCGCGGCGCTCGCCGCCAGTGGCCCGCTTCAGGCCATGCAAGGTGGCCGAGAGGGGCGCGGGGTCCGGATGGAGCGCGGGCTCCGGGAACGGTGCCCGGAGCGGCAGCAGGAACTGCTCCCCCGAGGTTGGTGCAGCTGCTGGTGCCACCGAGCAGGAGAAAGAGGCCACGGCGGCAGCGCCCCCGGGGAAGGACTCAGCAGAGACGGGTGAGCTGAGGCAGCGCTCCAGGAACGCCCTGCGCAGTTCCACGCCCGCCGGCTTCGTAGGGCTGGGACTGGGCCCCGGACCCTCCCTACCATCCGCCCTCCACTCCGCGCCTTCCCGCCCGCCCGCCACTGGGCTCACCCTGGCCGCCCGACAGGACGACCCTGACAGTTCACGGGCCGCCTCCTGCTCCGGAGTTGGGTGTGCCTCCCGCTCCACACCGGGCTGAGGGGCACTGGACGCCTCCTCGGGGAAGGGCGGCGTCCCCGGGGGTTCCAGAAGGGGGAAGACCCGCTCGGCTAGGCGCACTCGGTAAGAGCCGCCCGTCCGTTTAGTTCTCTTTACCAGGAAGCCCCTAGGCATGGTGGAGACGGAGGGCTCAGGGGCAAAAGAGTGACAGGGGCGCCGAGGGGTCTGCGAGAGGGCGAGCACTGCAGCTGCCCGAGCTTCGCCGCGGCCGTCATGCGTCCGCCGCCTTTATAGCTGAGACGAGGGCCGGGGGGCCGCCGGGTCACCTTCGGGCTGGACCAGCCAATCAGGAGTGGGAACGGGCGCCCGGGCGGGGCTTTCACGGGACCGGGCTTGCGCGGGTCCACTAGGCGGGAGGTGGCGCGGGCCCGGCTTAGCTGAGCTTCCTCCCTGCCGCCCACCCGGCGAAGACGCGAGAAGGTAGGTGTGGAGAGTGAGGAAGCTCGGCGGTCCCAGCCTCAGCGGCCTCCAGGAGCCGTCTGGGGTGCCGGGCGGAGAGGCCACCTCACAGCGCCCTCCTTCCGGGCGGGACCCTGCTGCCGCCGCATGTGGGAGGCTGATGGAAAAGCGCCCCCCCCCCCCCCGGCACCCCTCCTCCACTTTGCGGGAGCAGAGCTGAGACGAAGGGCGCCGGGCCGCAGGTGCTGGGGAGGCGACGAGTTGGGTGTCAGCCGGCGAACGGGTTAACGTCCTCTGCTGGTATCGAGCTGATGAGAAGCTGCGACAGAACGGCAGGGCGGCTGACTCCACCGCCCTGTGCCTACACTTGACGGTGGGAGCACGTCTGCCATCCAGTATCGATCGAGGCTGCGCGCGTCTGTGATACTATGAGAATTCATCTGGGAAGAAGGGCTCTCAGTGTGGGAGAGCGTGCGTTCTGGCAAGCCTCTGGAGCTCAGGACGCCAGCAGGCTTCTGGGCCCCAGTCCTCGGGGCTTATGAATGCCTCCTCCCCATGGGAATAGGAGCGGTGAGGGGAAAACGGGATCTAATTTTCGACTGTCCTCAGATAAAGTGCTTTCTCTGTTCGCACCTTCCACTTGTACTACCCTGAGACATGACAGTGCCTAACTGAACTGTTTAGCATGGAGTAGATTGAGTGAGAAATACTGGTGGTATCAGAATTTCCTCTGCTCCCCTTGTGTAAGAGATACTTTGCCAAAGATGTGCTATATGGACCTTTAAAAACTCAATACGTTTTCATCCAGCACTGTTTTCAGCACTAGAAGAGATCTGAAAGTTTGTGATACTAGTTGACCTATGAAAAATAATTAGAATATATATGGCAGATGCATAGTAAAGTGCCCCAAATCCATGGTATAGACAACTACAATCTGAGAATAGGAAGGGAAAAGAACTGTGTCTTCAAGCCTCCTAGGTAAAATTGAAGAAAAAGACTGAGCCGATATGTTTTCAGAGTAGACTATGTATGACATAACAGATCCAGTCATCAATAACACATATTGTCTTCCTTCTAGTGCATGAAGCATTTTTACATAGAGAGCATTGTTTGAGGGAAAATTTGGAAGTAATTATATATTTGTTAATCAACGGCTATATTTTGTGCATTCTACTTAAGTAATCTCTAATCTTTCCACAAACACAAAACACAAGTAGATATTATTCTCCTTTTATGAGGGGACTGAGCCACAAGAGAAGTTGTGTCACTGGCTGAAGCCACCCAGAGCCCAGAATCAAACCAAGTTCTCACTAATTCCAAAGCTCAGACTTTCCACTAGACCAGTATCTTCAAACTTTTTTTTTCTGATCACATCCCACATTAAGAAATATTTTACAGAGCACACAGGTAAATGAAACAAAAGTTTTACAAAATAACATTTACCCTTAACTAGGTACAATGCATTTTTTTATTTTCTATTCACTTCTATTTTTTTTAATGCTAGTCATAGCAAACGAATTTATTTGATAACTCACTAATGGATTACGTCCCACAGTTTGAAAAACACCATCATTATGATGTCTCCCATTAAATAGCATGAAACCATACAAAATTAAATTAAATAAACCTGATACTTTATGATCAAAATTAATATTCAGAATCACTACTTAAAATATTTGAGTCCTTTAGTTGTATAGGTAAGCTTTGTTTTTCAAATTGATTGTTTCCGACATGCCACTTTATGTATGATTTCTAACTCAACTTCTCAATTTTTCTCCTCTTTTTTCTAATGACCCAGATACTGTATGGTTTGGAAAATCGAATATAAGAATTTTAATACTTTAAGATAGCTCCTTTTGGAGGGGGGTGGCTCTTCCTTGGGTGCATAGTACTGTGTCAGAATTGCTGTCGACCATATGACCCAGCATTTGTGCTTCCAGGTATATACACAGAATTGAAAACAGAGACTGAATCACACTGATGTCCATCAAAATGTAGCATTATCCACAATAGCCCAAAGGTGAAAACAACCCTGCTGCTAAGTCACTTCAGTCGTGTCTGACTCTGTGCAACCCAGAGACGGCAGCCCACCGGGCTCCCCTGTCTCTGGGATTCTCCAGGCAAGAACACTGGAATGGGTTGCCATTTCCTTCTCCAACCCAGTGTCCACCAACAAACACACAAACAAAATGTAGTAGATACAACTGACAGGGTATTATTCAGCCATAAAAAGAACTGAAGTTCTGACACATACTACAACATGGGGACTCTCAAAAACAGTATACTAAGTGAAATAAGCCAAAGACAAAAAGACAAATATTCCAAGGCTTCACTTACATGAAATGTCTATAATGCTTATTGAAAAGAATGCTTATCCTTATTTTACTTAAATGAAATATCTAGGCAAATTCATAGAAATAGAAAGATTATTATTGGTTGTCAGGGGCTGCAGGAATGGGAACTTATAGCTTAAGAGGGTTATATAATTTACTTCTGGAGTGATGGAAAAAGTTTTATTAATTAATAGTAGTGAGAGATGGACAACACTATGAACTCAATCAATGCCTAAACTGCACATGTTTAAATGTAAACAATTTAAAATTGTTTAAATGGACACTTTTGTTATATATATTTTACCACAATAAAAATTTTCACACACACACACCAAAAGAGAGTGGAAGGCAAAACCATGGCATATCAACCAGTGGAAAGAATGTAAAGGACTAGGTCATGTAATTTGGACTTAATTACACAGGACAGGCAGATAGAGTCACTTAAAGTTTTACAGTGAGGGAGTGACATTTGCTTTTGAAACTGCATGAGGGATAATATCTTTGCCTAAAATTTCTGCCAGAGAGAAAAAAGGAAACACAAATAAAGCAGTCTCCTCTCCTCAGTCTTTCACCTTTCTGAAAATGTGGATCTATTTTCTAGGGGGGCAGGAAATTATGGAAACTTGAAAAGTCAGAAGGGCAGTTATAAGGTGAGAATACTTGGTGAAGTGATTGGCACAGAGCTGATATTCAATAAATATTTTTTGAATGAATGTTGCTGATTGTTAAATGGCCAGTAAGTGTGTCTATCCATCTATCCAAGCATCCTTCCAACCCTCCTGGCTTCCAGACATCCTGTCTTCTTCCATCTGTACAACTATTCAATCAGATCAAGTAACTGCTCTGTAATCTTTCTGTGATGGTTCAGAAACATGGTGTTGTTCAAGGATTATCTTTATTTTCAGATAAACAAATTCATGGAGAAGAGGGTCTGGCCTGTACTATTTCTGTTCCTGACCACCACTTTACAGAAATCTACCCTGAAATTTCTGGTTGACCCAATGGACATCAGCATCACCCAGGTTACCAAAGGGTTTGCTCCTGACCTGTCCTCCTACCAGCTCTGCTTCACTGCCTCCCAGGGAAGAGCTGCCTGCCTGCCTGGGAGCTGCTCTGCTCTTGCTGCAATTACCCCTCCTCTGGGGGAAACAGTCACCTCCTTTTCACTCATCCCCTCCCCAGAATGCCTCTTCTGTTCTTTCCTTTCCTCATCACTCCATTCTCTCAATATCCAGTGAACATCAGACCTCCATTAAAAGCAGAGTTTCCCTGCACAAGTGCATCTGCTATTCTCCCTACTCTGTAACACTTGTATTGGCTACCCCATGCTGCTGCTGCTGCTGCCGCTAAGTCACTTCAGTCGTGTCCAACTCTGTGCAACCCCATAGACAGCAGCCCACCAGGCTCCCCCGTCCCTGGGATTCTCCAGGCAAGAACACTGGAGTGGGTTGCCATTTCCTTCTCCAATGCATGAAAGGGAAAAGTGAAAGGGAAGTAGCCCCATAGGCTAAGGCTAATACTTATCTAGTATTGAGTTGGCCCTATGTTACCCTATGAAACAGAACAACTAATGATTAGTACATAACAATTCTCAGGTGGCTCAGTGGTAAAGAATCCACCTGCCAATGCAGGAAACGCAAGAGGCACAGATTTGATCCCTGGGTCGGGAAGATCTGCAGAAGGAAATGGCAACCCACACAAGTATTCTTGCCTGGAAGATTCCATGAACAGAGGAGTCTGGCAGGCTACAGTCCATGGGGTTGCAAAGAGTCAGACAAGACTGAGCACACACACACAGACACACATAAAAAATGCATAGTCATTTCTCTTCTGTGTGTTCAAAATAAAAAAAGCATTATTATTTTTAAAAAGAAGAAAAATTGCTACCAAATATTTTCTACAGGTCCAAGTTCTAATAGGCCTCCCTCACTTCCCCTCAGGTATAACTTGATAACAACCTTTCTGGAAATCAGTATAGCAGTGAATATCAGAAGCTTTAAAACAAATAGGTATACCCTTTAATTCACCAACTCCTCCTTTAGTAAATTATCCAAAAGAAGGGAAAAGATACATGCACAAGCCATCTTTCACTGTGTTTTTGTAATTGCATATAATCAGAAACTACCTGAAACTACCTTGAAATTGTGGTGCAGCTCTACTAAAGATGATTATGTAGCCATAAGAATGCAATGACACTGGAGCTTCCCTGGTTCTCAGTGGTAAAGAATCTGCCTGCCAGTGCAGGAGACACGGGTTCAATCCCTCGTCCGGGAAGATTCCCACATGCCACGGAGCAACTGAGCCCATGCGCCACAACTACTGAGCCTGTGCTCTAGAGTCCGTGCTCTAGAGTCCATTCTCTACAACAAGAGAAGCCACCACAATGAGAAGCCCGCTCATCACAGCTAGAGGAAAGCCTGTGCAGCAAGGAAGACCCAGCACAGCCAAAAATAAGTGAATAAAAAATTTAAAAAATGCAATGACACTAACAAATGTGTATGTCTTAATGTGAAGCAAACAGCAGGCTACAAAGCTACATGTACAAAAGCTCAATTATGAAAGTACAAAATGAATAAAAGACTAGAAAGAAATATGCCAGAAGGTTGTTGGACTTGCTTCTAATTAGTAGAGATTTCTTTTATTATTTTTTAAAAATTCAGTTAAAAAACGTTTTGCAATAAGCATATAGCACTCTGATAATGAGGGGAAAAATTAATGTCTTAAATCCTTTCTGGTATTAGATGTGGTACCCCTCCTCCAGGACACTGTTGCAGAAATGACCGTGGGACATCAAATGGGAATTGTACAGTTACATTACGTTCTCCAGAACTCGGGGCCCAGAAAAGAGATGAAAAGCCTCTATCATGCCATGGCCTTCCAGTTGAAGAACACTTTGGGGGAGAGATTAGGGGTTAAATAAAAGGTAGAAAGGGGGCTAAAGGGGGAGAAAGATAATTTAGATGGATACTCTCCACTTAGCTGTCAATCCAGATAATCCTTCAACATATGAACATTTCTTTTTCCATTTTCTCACTTAGAAATTATGATAAATAGGGTAGCCCTTAGAAAGATTGTGAAATCTTTGCTTTCTTTATAATATATCCTTTCTCTTGATAATAACACATTTTTTTTTTTTTTTTTACCACTCAAGACCTTTGGAATACACAATAGGACCTTCATCTGCTCTGGTGTAGTTTGATAAAAAGTCATACACACTGAATTCTCTCTCAGGCTATCTGCATTTTAATTTTCCTATTTCTAATTATGGAATTAATTACTTTGACATAAATTCAGGAATTTTGTGATAATAGCAATGGGAAAAATTTTCTGTACAGAGAGAGACTTCTTGCCCTGAAATCATAGTGTGTGTAAAACAAGCTCAGATAACTGACCTACTTTCTAGTCACTTGAATATCCGATGATTACTCAGAAGGAACTTTATCTTTCTATTTCTCTGCTGCCTCGCCTCAACACAGACATGCCCCTATACAAGGTAAACACCTGTGGCATCTGCTATGGGCCTTTTCTCCCGCAAGAACTTGTAAGTCAAATGGCCTCTCAGTCATCTAAGGCAAAGTACCGGACTTATTTTCCTAAACCTAATCCTCACTTTGGTAAATGGCACTTCTATTCAATTAGCTGCCTAAACCAAATTTCAAAAACTTCTGACTGAAGCCAAACACTCCTTATTCAATCTGTGAGCAGTTCTTGTCAGCTGAAGCATTTCCTGAGTCTGAAGACTTCTCAGATTTCCCTTCCACTGTACTCTCTTCAGTCTCTCTGCTTCCACCCCGGCCCCTCAATAATGTATTTCTCATTGGGCAGCAAGATGGATGGATCCTATAAGAACATAAATCTGACCACTTCACTCTTTTGCTCAAAATCTCGAAATGACTCCCTGCCATATTTGGAATAAAATCCAAAACTCTGGCTAGTCCCTGTGATTCTTAAACCACAACTTCCACCATGCTCTTCCTCATTTTGTTCCATACATATTGATCTCCTTATTTTCCCAAGACATGACAAATACACTTCCACCTCAAGGCCATTCATCCCACCAGAACATTCTTTCCACAGATATGCTCACAACTTCTTTCACTTCACTGGGGTCTTTACCCAAAGAATTCCACCTCAGAAAAACCTTTCCTGACCACCTGACCTGAAATGGCAGCCCCATCCCACTAGTACCCTTCATCATTTGCTACCCCTGTACCACTCACCTTGCTTTCTCTTGACAGAACTTACCACCATCTGTCACCACATTATATATGTGTTTGTTAATTGTCTGTTGTCCCCTCAAAGCTATTCTTTGTTTTGTTCACAGCTGTATATCCAGTATCTAGAATACTCTCTGGCACAGTTGTAAATGAATTGATGACTAAAATAGTGAGCCACTGGATTTTAAAAAAGCATCTCTGCGCCAAGTGGGATATATAGAACGGATAAACAAGGTCCTACTGTCTAGCACAGGCAACTATATTCAGTATCCTGAGACAAACCATAATGGAAAAGAATATGAAAAAGGAGATGTATATATTATATATATAATATATATGGGGGCTGTGGGTGTATGTGTGTGTATAACTGAGTCATTTTGCTATACCAGCAATAATTAACACATTTTAATTCAAATATACTTCAATAAAAAATAAATTTTAAAGAAGTGAAAAAGGCACAGAGTAGAAGAAAGTATTACATCATATGTGTGACAAAAGATTTTTATCCTAAATTTATAAGGGCCTTCTACAAATTCAATAACAATAAAAGACAATCAAGTAGAAAAGAAACAAGAAGAGGTACTACACAGAAGACTGTATCCAAATAAATGAAAATGTGCTCAAATTCATTCATCATCAGGAAAATACAATATTAAGTCCACAGTGAAATGGTTTGACACCACCACCAAAATGACTAAAATTTAAATCTGTTAATATCACAGTGTTGGCATCCATATGGAGCAACTGGAACTCTAATACACTGCTGCTGCTGCTGCTGCTAAGTCACTTCAGTCGTGTCCTACTCTGTGCGACCCCAGAGACAGCAGCCCACCAGGTTCCCCGTCCTTGGGATTCTCCAGGCAAGAATGGATGCTAACTCGGTACAACTACTTTAAAAAAGTTTGGCATTGGCACTGTCCACAAAATATAATAAACATACTCTCTGACTCAGGAAAT
Organism: Tragelaphus eurycerus; assembly: GCA_935064755.1. Lineage (NCBI taxonomy): Eukaryota > Metazoa > Chordata > Mammalia > Artiodactyla > Bovidae > Tragelaphus > Tragelaphus eurycerus. The sequence goes on from CAKXYN010000038.1 coordinate 14,081,263, forward strand.
AAAAACATCTTTTTTTTATTACTGCAAACTATAAATCTAGAGCCCTCCTTGAGCACAGAAGGGGGAGACAAAGTCATAAAGAGTCCCAGATTCTAGACATTTGGGAATCTTGGTACAGAAAAAAAAGGAGAGGAATAGAAAGGGTTTCCTTGAATTTTTACATCCTTGAAAGATCTTTTCTCCGCACCTCAGTCGCTTGACCCATGGCTTGGATCACTCCCACCCCCTTCCTCTGAAGTCCTTTCCTCCAGGGAAAATAAACACCAGCTTCTAAACCAGTTTTTGTCTCAAGCTCTTCAGTACCCAGAAACCAGGAGAATGACAGCAGAAAGAAGCTTGCCGGTTACTTAGATGGAAAGACAAGACTTGCAAGATAAGATTGCCTGTGTGGAAAACAAGGAATTTCAGGCACAAGGCATGGAGGTTATTGACAAGTTTATTCCAGGTTAAGCTACTCTATTCTGTCTCTCAGGAGCTTAATGGAGAAACAGAATAGTGTAGCCGTCAGGGGCACAGGCTATCAAGTGAGATGGTCTTGAGTTCAGTTCCAGCTCCACGACTAGCTGTTTCATCTCAAGCACCCTACTGAGCATTTTTGCAGCTTCAGTTTCTTCACCACAAAATAGAAATGGTAACAATTATCTCAAAGAATGCTTTGAGCATTAAATATTTTAATGTATTTTAAAGGCTTAACGCAACGGATGGCACACAGTGAGCCCTAAATGACTGGAAGGTACTATCATTATTATTACTGAGGTAAAGGAGAACTATTGATACTAATGGCACCTATAAATTCTACAGAAATAGCAGACTCATTTATGTGACGGGCTCATATTTTGTACCCACTTATGATGCCAGATAGCACTGATGGGGCATAGCTTTTGGTGTGCTCAAAATTAATTTTGTTTTACTGAAATAAGATTCACAAAACATACCAAGACAGAAGACAGTGGAGTTGACTGGATTAAGCCCATGATTTGGAGTCAGGCCTGAGTTTGAATTCTTAGTCCACCCTCTACCTGCTTTATGACTGGGATAGGTTCTTTCAACTCTCTGGCCCCAGATTGCTGTCACGTGGGCACTACAGCACTGTGTTCTCTACATGTGGGCAAGAAGTCTGATGTCCTTTGTGGTGAGGAGATGCTGCCAAGCAGAGGAGCTGAGGTTGGGGCTGGATTGAAGAGAACCCTGTGTACCACACTAAACTGAACATTGATATTATTCAGAGAAAGCCACTGATTTTTCTTATAAAGCACTGAAAATTGACAGAGAAATGGATAAAAAAGATGTGGTACATATATACAATGGAATGTTACTCAACCATTAAAAAAATGAAATAATGTCATTTGCACTAACATAGATGAAACTAGACATTGCCATACCAAGTGAAGTAAGTTAGAGGAAGACAAATATAATATGATATGCTTATATGTGGAATCTAAAAAAAATTATACAGATGAATTTATATACAAAACAGAAGTAGACCCACAGAAAATAAACTTATGGTTACCAAAGGGGAAAGGGGAGGGGAGGAACAAATTGGGAAGTTAGGATTAACATGTACACACTACTGTATATAAAATAGATAACCAACAAGAAGCTAGAGCACTGGAAACTATACTTAATATTTTGTAAAAAATTAAATTAAAAACAACAATTTTAAGAGTAGTTGACAGAAGATGATATGACCTTAATTATTCAAATGTTGAATGGATTTAAATGATTGATTGCTGAACTATATTAGTATAGTATCTCTATAAGTGCTTTTCTCCCCATGTTAAGCAGTGAAATAGATAGGTGACACCTTCTTAAAAACTGGGAAGTAGAGAGAAAACTTGACTTTCACTTGGCCGTGAAAGACTGCCTGTTGAAACTGAGATTCACTTCAGGAACTGTAAGCATTTGGAAAAGAGTGAGCTTGAACTAGAAAAAAAATGATTTTCAATGGCATCAGATGCGACAATAGAAGGCATTTTAATTTGTTGAGCAGGAAACACGACAGCTCTCAGCCGTTCTCATGTTCCCAATCACCAGCCCCAGCTCTGTCTTCTAAGATACTTCTCTCATCGAATTCTTTTAGCTACTTCTTCAGCTCAGTCTATAACCCTCCTATACTATGAACACTAAAACCTTTGTGAAGGCTGCACAAAGACTTTATCTTCCTAATTTTATAGAGATCCTTCTATAAGAAAACCTACTGCCTTACTTCCAGACTCAAAAAGATATTTTATGGAGTTGGTTTGTTGCTCATAAAACAAGCAGATTTCAATTCTAACATTGTTATTTAATGAAGAGGTGATCTTGGAAATTTTACTTCATCTCTCTGAGTCTCAACAATCTCTAAATTAGATATAACAATACCTACATCATCTAATGAGAACTAAATTGAATGTGATGAACTAATATTCTCAACAGCACTGGCTCTTACTTCTGCTCACTATTGATTTTTTTTTTCTCTATCGCTATTTATATACTTGTGTTGCTTGTAAACTCATAGAGACTGACTATCTAACCAGTTTAGGATTACACAGAATAATGTGTGTATGTGTGTGCGTCTCAGTAAACATTCTGAAATAATAACGACGGTTGTCTACATGGCTGGAGGGAAAAAGCCTTCTCAATTTTTATCTAGAATTTAAATAAATTCCATTCATATGCTTGGAAAGAATGTGCATATATTTTGGAGCTGTATATACCAAGTACAAAAGAGTCAGACACAACTTGGTGACTAAACAACAACAGACTAAGTATTATATATGTATATGCCTCCTTCCACAAAGTGGAAGGTCAAAGTGTTAGTTGCTCATCATGTCCAATTCTTTGCAACCCCAGGAACTGTAGCCCGCCAGGCTCCTCTGTCCATGAAATTCTCCAGGCAAGAATACTAAAGTGGGTAGCCATTCCCTTCTCCAGGGGATCTTCCTGACCTAGGTATTGAACCTAGGTCTCCTGATTGCAGGTAGATTCTTTTACCATTTGAACCAAGGTAAATTATGATATTTCTCTTTGCAGTCTCCCATTTATACTCCAAACAGTTTGAGACTTTGTCATCAGATCAGATCATCAGATCAGATCAGATCAGTCGCTCAGTCGTGTCCGACTCTTTGCGACCCCATGAACCACAGCACGCCAGGCCTCCCTGTCCATCACCAGCTCCCGGAGGTCACTCAGACTCGCATCCATCGAGTCAGTGATGCCATCCAGCCATCTCATCCTCTGTCGTCCCCTTCTCCTCCTGCCCTCAATCCCTCCCAGCATCAGAATCTTTTCCAATGAGTCAACTCTTTGCATCAGGTGGCCAAAGTATTGGAGTTTCAGCTTCAACATCAGTCCTTCCAATGAACACCCAGGACTGATCTCCTTTAGAATGGACTGGTTGGATCTCCTTGCAGTCCAAGGGACTCTCAAGAGTCTTCTCCAACACCACAGTTCAAAAGCATCAATTCTTCGGCACTCAGCTTCCTTCACAGTCCAACTCTCACATCCTTACATGACCGCTGGAAAAACCATAGCCTTGACTAGATGGACCTTTGTTGGCAAAGTAATGTCTCTGTTTTTTAATATGCTTTAGTCCTTTTCCATTTGTGTAATTGCTACTATACTGGAAATTAAATCTACCATCTTCAAAAGTGTTTTTCATTTGTCTGATCTGTAACATTTTCTTTTTTTACATTTTAGATTGATTTCTGATTTTTATGTGTCAAATTCCCCCTCTCTAATTTAAAATTATACTCTTTGCTTATATTTTTTATTAGTTCTTAAATTATATCACAAATTTTTAATTTATCAAAGGTTATTTTTAAAATATTAAGAAAGTAGAAAAGTTTCTAACTTTCTGACATATGTTATTATGGTTTTGTATTTTTAAAAATCTTCAAGACATCGTTATTATTGCTTTTCACAGATAATATTCCTTAGATCTACCTACAAGTTTTCTACTGTTTTGACTCTCAATTCTTTCTTGTATCTCAGACTTCCAGGGTGAGATCATTTTTCTCCTGCCTAAAGAACATGCTTTAAAGTTTCCTTCACTATAGACTTGCTAGGAGCAAAATATGTTAGCTCCAGTGTGTCTCTATCCACCTATAGAATTCTAAGATAACTATTTTCTTTTAGCACATTGAAAATAACATTTCACTGTCTTCTGTTTCCTGTTTTTCACTTGTGAAAAGTCAGCTATGAGTATATTGTTGCTCTTTTGAAAGTAATTTATCTGTTTCTCTGGCTGCTTTTAATATTTATTCTTTGGTTTTCAGACATTTTATTTCAATGGGCTTAGATATGGTTTTCTTTTCATTAATCATACTTTCATAAGACTTCTTAAAATCAGTGACATGAAATCTTTTGTCAGCTTAGAAATTCCTCAGCAGTTAACTCTTCAAAGAATTGTTTTATCTCATTCTCTTTCTTCTCCTTCTAGAAATGTGGCTGAACCCATGTTAGACATTCTCACTGTATCTTCTGTTTCTTTTATCCCCTCTTCTTTTCCCTTCTGCAGGCTGCATTCTGGATCATTTCCCTTGATGTATCTTCAGATTCATTAAGTCTTAAAGGTGTGTCTAACCTACACTTAAAATCTTGTTGGACTTAAAATTTTTATTTATAAGTTTACTCATAAAAAATATTTTTATTTATAAAATATACCTATATATTTTTGTTCAAAATAAAGTTACAATAGTTAAACTCACAGTAAAATTGTACTTGGTTCTTTTTTCAAATTCAGATTTGCTGTTTACTTTCTATAGTTTCCTGTTCTCTGTAGAAAGCATCAAGCTGGTATTTTACATCTTTATTTTTTTTTTTTTTCTTTTACGTTTTTAAACATCACCATCATAATTGTGCTATAGTCCATGCCTCATAATTCTAGTATTTAAAGTCTTCATGGGTCTGTTTTTGTTGATTGCTGTCTCTGATGACTCTTGTTCATTTAATCTGGCTCCCTCATGCACCTGATTATCATTGAGAAGATAATACATTCTCCTATTCTGCCAGATACGAGAATGTGCTGAACATCATATTTGACAAATTATTTATAGAAATTATTTAGGCCTATGATAAAAGTATCTTCCTCAAGAGCAGACCTGTATTTCCTTCTGCCAAGCATCTGGAGACACTGCCAAACAACAATTATTTTAACCCAGGTTCAAGGCTTTGAGATTCATTGACCCCGGCAATTTGAATACAAGCAGTAAATACTCAAGGGCTTTGGAATCTCAGTATCTTGAGAAGGGTCTTCCATTAGACCTCCTGTCGTGTACAAGTCCTGGAGTTTGCTTTTTGTCTCCTTTGCACTTGCAAGTCCATCAAGACAAATACTGCTGCTGTTTGGTCACTCAGCTCTGTCTCTTGCAATTCCATGGACTGCAGCCCACCAGGCTCCTCTGTCCATGGGATTTCCCAGGCAAGAATTCTGGAGTGGGTTGCCATTTCCTTCTCCAGGGGATCTTCCCGACCCACGGACCGAACCCACATCTTTTGCTTAGTAGGTGGATTCTTTACCACTGAGCCACCAGAGAAGCCCAGACAAATAACTCTGATTTTCGCCAATCAGCAAATTCACTCAGGGCAGAACATATTTGGATTCCCATTTCTCCTTCACCTTTAGTCTGGTAATTCCAAACTAACTTTTCATATCCTTTTATGCTTGAAGAATAAATTTTAAATCTGGATCTTTCAGTTGTTTTTATTGGGAGGATTCATCGAGTTTACCAGAACCATTCAATCGACTTACATTTTAAACTTTTTTGGTGACTATTACAACAGACTGGTTCCACATAGGAAAAGGAGTTCGTCAAGGCTGTATATTGTCACCATGTTTATTTAACTTATATGCAGAGTACATCATGAGAAATGCTGGACTGGAAGAAACACAAGTTGGAATCAAGATTGCCAGGAGAAATATCAATAACCTCAGATATTCAGATGACACCACCCTTATGGCAGAAAGTGAAGAGGAACTCAAAAGCCTCTTGATGAAAGTGAAAGTGGAGAGTGAAAAAGTTGGCTTAAAGCTCAACATTCAGAAAATGAAGATCATGGCATCTGGTCCCATCACTTCATGGGAAATAGATGGGGAAAGAGTGGAAACAGTGTCAGACTTTATTTTTCTGGGCTCCAAAATCACTACAGATGGTGAGTGCAGCCATGAAATTAAAAGACGCTTACTCCTTGGAAGGAAATTTATGACCAACCTAGACAGCATATTGAAAAGCAGAGACAGTACTTTGCTAACAAAGGTTCATCTAGTCAAGGCTATGGTTTTTCCTGTGGTCATGTATGGATGTAAGAGTTGAATCATGAAGAAGGCTAAGCGCCGAAGAATTGATGCTTTTGAAGTGTGGTGTTGGAGAAGACTCTTCAGAGTCCCTTGGACTGCAAGGAAATCCAACCAATCCATTCTGAAGGAGATCAGCCCTGGGATTTCTTTGGAAGGAATGATGCTAAAGCTGAAACTCCAGTACTTTGGCCACCTCATGTGAAGAATTGACTCATTGGAAAAGACTCTGATGCTGGGAGGGATTGAGGGCAAGAGGAGAAGGGGATGGCAGAGGATGAGATGGCTGGATGGCATTACTGACTCAATGGACGTGAGTCTGGGTGAACTCCGGGAATTGGTGATGGACAGGGAGGCCTGGCGTGCTGTGATTCATGGGGTCGCAAAGAGTCGGACATGACTGAGCGACTGATCTGATCTGATCTGATTGGGAGGATTCATCTAGTTCACCAGAACCATTCAACCGACTTACATTTTAAACTTTTTTGGTGACTATAAGAAAATGTCCTTCAGAAAGGTTGTACCTGTTTAGGCTTATATCCGTAGGCTTAGAAATGCCTTTTCTTTACCTTTTTCCCTTAACTATATATTTTGCCACTTATGAGAAAAAACATTTCCAAGTTGAATAAGGAAAACGTCCTGCTTTTACTAAGTATCTGTACTTATTTAATTACCAATGAAATTTAATGCTTTGTGGTCTGTTTATTTAAATTGTATTTTACTTTTTATAATTTAACCTATTCAAAAATTTCTGGTTTTTATTTTTCTTAGGTCCTCTGGCTACTATAAAGCTGCTACCCACCAGCAAATCTACATCAGTTGTTAAAATATTAAACAACTTCCATACCAATCAGCAAATAGCCATCACCTTCCAAATGACCTTATCTTGGCTCACATAGACATTTCAGCCTCTCCCAAACATCACTCACTTGCTCATTTTCCATCAGTTAAAGAGTTAATGTCCAACATACCAACAGGCCTTTAGAGCCTTACCCTTGCTCAGAGGCCTGGCCATTGTCAGTTCTGACTGGTTAGTAGCTATTATGTAGATATTGTTAAACCTTTTAATGTAACATATGTGCATATACATTGAAAGTATTTTTTATGTGCCTGACAAGGGCTTAATTTCCAAAACATACCAAATAGCTCACATAACTCAGAAACAACAACATAAAATATCCGATTGAAAAATGGGCAGATCTAACCAGACATTTCTCCAAAAAAGATGTAATGGATGGCCAACAAGCACATGCAAAGATGCTCAACATTACTAATTTTTACAGAAATGCAAATCAAAACTACAGTGAGTGCCACCTCACATTGGTCAGAATGGCCATCGTTAAAAAGTTAACAAATAACAAATGCTGGAGAGGGTACAGTGGAAGGGATCCTTCCTACACTGTTCGTGGGAACATAAGTTGGTGCAGCCACTATGGAAAACAGTATGAAGGTTTCTCAAAAAACTAAAAATAGAGTTGCCATATGATCCAGCAATCCTACCCTTGGGCTTCTATCTGGACAAAACTATAATTCAAAAAGAAACGTGCACACCTATGTTAATAGTGGGACTATTCACATTAGCCAAGACATGGAAGCAACCTACATATCCATTGATAGATGAATATATAAAGAAGATGTGGTACATATACACAATGGACTACTACTCATTAAAAAGAAAAAGAATGAAATAATGCCATTTGCAGCAACATGGGTGGACTCAGAGATTATCATACTAAGTGAAGTAAGTCAGAAAGAGAAAGACGAAAAAGAGAAAGACAAATACCATATGATTATATGTGGAATCCAAAATATGACACAGATGACCTTATCTATGAAACACACTCACAGACATAGAGAACACATTTGTGGTCGCCAACAGTGGGTGGAAGGGATGGAGTGGAAGTCTGGGATTAGTAAATGCAAATTTTTATATATATAGTGGATAAACAAGGTTCTATTTTATAACACAGGGAACTCTATTCAATATCCCGTGATAAACCATAATGGAAAAAATATGAAAAACATATACACACACACACACACACACACATATATATATAACTGAGTCACTTTGCTATACAGCAGAAATAAACACAACATTGCAAGTCAATTATACTTGAACAAAATATATTTTAAAAAATGTAAAAGGAAAAAGTGCATTTTACAATAAGACTTTAAAAACACATCATGCTGTATTCCTTTTTCCTTCCTTATCCTATTTCCTTAATTTTTATTTACAATTAGTTTCCGTTTCTCTCAAAATTATTACCATCACAACAGCGATTTGTTCTTTTTCTTGCATTTTGCTTTATTCACAAAATAATTTGTTTTGGAAATCATTCCACATTATGACTCATAGATCCATCTATTTTGTTTGTTTTATTTAATTGAAGTATAGTTGATTTACAATGTTGCGTTAGTTTCAGGTGTACAACAAAGCAATACGTATGTATACAAAAGTATGTATGTATCAACAAGTTGGTGCAGCCACTATGGATTCTTCTCCCTTGTAGGTTATTACAAAGTACTGAGCATAGTTCCCTGTGTTATACAGCACATCCTTTTTGGTTATCTATTTTATATCACCTATTTCTTTTTAACTACTGCATAATATTCCCTAGTGTGCATATGCCATTGTTTATTTCACTGTTGCTCTGTGTTCACACTTAACAAAGTATGATGATTAATATCCATGTCCCTGTGTCTCTGAGTCTATTTAAGAGTGTTCCCTCTAGGGTAGATACAAAGTAGTAGAAATGCTACTACTACATTAGCTATGCTGCATTCTCAGAGAGAATGCATATTTTAAAACTTGTATCAGATGTTAAAAAAATGTCTTCCAAAATATAGTTCTAGTTTACAAGCTGTGAAATTGTGATTTATAATAAGAAATGTACATTTGATCTTCATCCTCATTTCTGGCACCAATAGCTATTTGCTGTTAAATGATCTCTCAGCTTTTAAAATTCTATAAAGGAATTTAGCTACAAATCTATAAGATTTTTATCAATTTTATTATGTTTTGAAAACCTATCAAGCTTATGATTGTCCATGTTAATATTTTTAGCAGACATCACAAATTATAAAATTTCTAAGTATTAGTTGAAGCCAGAATAAAGTAATAGTTCATTTTGGACAAGGAGTAAAGTATTTTGGATTTTTTTGCCATGATGTGTGGCATGTGAGATCTTAGTTTTCCAGCCAGGGATTGAATCTGAGACCTCTGCATTGGAAGCACAGAGTCTTAACAGCTGGATTGCCAGGGAAGTCCCTGAACTAGTTTTTATTTATGATCTGTTATCTCCTATAGAAAGAGTAAATGAATTTTTGTGCACTAAATCATTTTCATATTTGTTTACCATATTGATCTATAAAGATACCAGCTCTTTTATGGTCTTCTGCCAAATATATCAGTTAGCTATTATGATCCATTTTTTATGATTACTTTGTTTTAAATCTGATAACCTCACCATTGCATTGTTATCCAGGCAACATCTTCCTAGCATTTCAATTATCTTAATCTCATGCAGACCCACATCAAAAGCTTTTACAAACATTGAGATATATTGTTTGCCCATGGAGTTTTCTTTATCCACAAACTTGTTGAGTAATTTTATAAGATCAAATAAATCAGATTTGCCTGGCATAATCTGTCTTCATAAACAAATGCTGTCCGCTGACCATCACATTGTTATCTAAATGATTTCAGATCAATTTGGTTTGCTCTAACTTGGGCAATTGCATTCTGCCAGCCCCAAACTCCCTCTATTTTTCAATTGGAGACATTATTCTTCCTTTCACTTAACAAAGTGTTCTGTAAAGCAAGCAGGCAAGTATCTGAACCAATAAAGCCTAGTTTCCTGAAGATTTGTGTCTGATAGGCTAACTGAAACTATGTATTATATCCATGTCATAGCTTTAGCTGGTGACATTATTACCTAAATCATTGTACTAGATGTCATAAGTAATATTTTGTGTTACATCAATGCAAAAAGTAGGCAACACAAAGAAAGTTTTTCATGTGTATGTCTAGGACCATCCTAATGCTAGATTCCCTGCAATATAATCAGATTTAGTTGGAATCAAGTTTTACATCAGAGGTTAATAGTGAGATACACTGGATGTGAGATGATTTCACTAGAAGACTTGTTATATATTGTACTAAGGCAAAATGATCACTGTGCTTTAGCTAAGAAAAATGGTAATTCTACAGTCAGTCCTCCATATCCACACATTCCACATCTATGGATTCAACCAATTGTGGACCAAAAATATTTGGGAAAATATTCCAGAAAGTTCCAAAACGCAAAACTTGCATTTGTCACGCTCTGACAACTACTTATATAGAATTTATATTGTGTTGGGTATAATAAGTAACCTAGAGATGATTTAAATTGTATGGGAGGAGGTGCATAGGTTATATGCAGATACTATACCATCTTATGGGCTTCCTTGGTGGCTCAGATGATAAAAAATCCACCTGCAATGCAGGAGACCTCGGTTCAATTCCTGGGTTGGGAAGATGCCCTAGAGAAGGAAATGGCAAGCCACACCAGTGTTCCTGCTGGAGAATTCCATGGACAGAGGAGACTGGAGGACTATAGTCCACGGGGTCTCAAAGCGTCAGACACGCCTGAGTGACTAAGCACGCCTGCACCCATGCCATTTTACGTAAGGGACTTGAGCATCTACAGATTTGGATATCCACAGGGTCCGGGAGCCAACTCCCTTCAGATATCAAGAGATGACTATATTTCAGGGTAAATGAACAAACTATTCATTACACATCACTTCACTGAAAAAAATCTATAAATTTATTCATTCTGTTCCTCTTACATTTCTATGATGCCCTGTGAAATCTGTGGTTTATCTCCTTATTTGACATTGACCTAAAACTGAATGCTAACTTGGGGGCAATCAAAAGAGGCACTAGGCTGGCTTGCATACAGGTTTTGAAAGGAGGAGGACCTCCTGGTTCTTTTGGTGTTTCTATACTTTAATTCCAACCACACTCAGCTTGAACTGTACAGTTCTTTGTTTAAAACAAAGAAACCCAGATTCCAAAAGTCAGTCATGATGACCAGGGAATAATTCACACACTTGAAGAATGTTTGTGTGGTGGAGGAAATCCATGGCCTGCTGGGGCTCACACTGCCCCAGGAAAGCTGGGACTGGGAGCCCCGAGGGTCTGGGCCCTGCAGTGGCAGCAGCAACGGTGGCAGGAGCCCCAGTGCGATTGCCACAGCATCCGTGAGACGACTTCCACAAGAACTGGCTGATACCCTAAAAATGCAGTCTGTGTTGGAGGCTTCACTGGAGGTCACGTCACATGATTGTGCTAACTTAGAAGATGAGGTACAGGACTGAAAGAAGTTACATCAACTCACACGTCAGGTACAAGCAGCATCTCAAGAAAACTTAGAACGGTTAAGAGAGAGGAGTAATGCTTTAATAAGAAGTCAGGTGGAATTCAGAATTAAAGACTTGGAATCTGAACTCTTCAAGATGAACATTTTTCAAGAAAATTCTAATAAAGCAGAGTTGGAAAAATATAAGCAACTCTATCTAGAAGAACTAGAAGTTCGAAAGTCATCGGCAAATAAACTAGACAAGACTAAGGAGAGGCTGGCAGAGGTCAGTACTAAATGTGGGGTGGAGAAACAGCAGGACAGATCTTGCCTCGGCACTCTCACCAGGAGGCCAGTCCTGGAGTCCCCTTGTGTTGGAAATTTCAATAATACTTTAGTGCTCAATAGAAATCTTACTCCAAGAGCAAATGTACTGCTTTCTACCTCAGTTTCATGCCCTTCAAATAACAGCATGGAGACTTACTTGACCAAGATGCAGTGGGAGTTGCAAAAGAATATAAGTAAAGAACCAGAAAAAGCTGTTGCTGAATTTAAATCTGGATCCTATAGAGTGTCTCCTCTAGGATCTACAGATGAGTCAAATCTATATCAGGACCTACTTTTGAAAACATCACAAGAATATGTGCACATTTTGAAGGGAAAAAAAAATATGATCTGAAAGATAAATAGTAAAAATTTCCCTACTGGACTGTTTTCATGACATGTTAGTTGTTTCCCATTAAATATAATGAGAAAATCTTTATTAAAGGGAAATATTTTTATGTGCATAATGAAAATTTATATGATATTTTTAGCCATGCTTCTCTGCATCTAACTCCCTTTTAAGCAGATTTAAAAACCAGCACTGTTGAGTTTTACATATGCAAAGTGAAAGTGTAGTCACTCAGTCATGTCTGACTTTTGCGACCCAACAGACTGTAGCCCTCCAGGCTCCCCTGCCCATGGAATTCTCCAGGCAAAAAAACTGGAATGGGTAGCCATTCCCTTCTCCAGGGGATCTTCCAGCCCCAAGGATCAAACCTCGGTCACCTGCATTGCAGATAAATTCTTTACCATTTGAGCCACCAGAGACGCCCTCTACAAACTTAAACTGAACCCTAATACCAGCTGTTTAAACAGCACCCAAACAACCAAACTTGTCATTAATATTTAGTGGTGCAGATTGATATCTTGTTTGTATTTTCCGGTTTATATCACTATTTATAGACCTAAAGATTTAGATATTGCTGTTACGGCTACTGTCAATGTTCTCTTGATGAATGTGAAAGAGGAGAGTGAAAAAGTTGGCTTAAAGCTCAACATTCTGAAAACTAAGATCATGGCATCTGGTCCCATCACTTCATGAGAAATAGATGGGGAAACAGTGGAAATAGTGTCAGACTTTATTTTGGAGGGCTCCAAAATCACTGCAGATGATGACTGCAGCCATGAAATTAAAAGACACTCCTTGGAAGGAAAGTTATGACCAACCTAGATAGCATATTCAAAAGCAGAGACATTACTTTGCCAACAAAGGTCCATCTAGTCAAGGCTATGGTTTTACCAGTAGTCATGTATGGATGTGAGAGTTGGACTGTGAAGAAAGCTGAGCACCCAAGAATTGATGCTTTTGAACTATGGTATTGGACAAGACTCTTGAGAGTCCCTTGGACTGCAAGGAGATCCAACCAGTCCATCCCAAAGGAGATCAGTTCTGAATATTCCTTGCAAGGACTGATGTTGAAGCTGAAACTCCAATACTTTGGCCACCTGATGCGAAGAGTTGACTCATTTGAAAAGACCCTGATGCAGGGAGGGATTGGGGGCAGGAGGAGAAGGGGACGACAGAGGATGAGATGGCTGGATGGCATCACCGACTCGATGGACGTGAGTTTGAGTGAACTCTGGGAGATGGTAATGGACAGGGAGGCCTGGTGTGCTGCAATTCATGGGGTCGCAAAGAGGTGGACATGACTGAGTGACTGAACTGATCTGAATTATTCATAGTGGCATAAAAACTTACTATATGTAACTTTAAACACTGATTCATAGATCGTTCCTCATGGAGAAATTTTTAAAAAAAAGAATGTTTGTGTAATTTTTTTCCTTTGGGGCCCTTTGGATAAGCATTTGAAGCACCAAACCCACATGGTCCAAGCAGTAATCTGGAAAAAGACATTAAAGGCAGAGTCAGTAAACAGAAAACTATCATTATTTACTCTCTAAAGGTATCTTCTTTACTAACAGAGTATAGTTCAAGTTCAACTTTTTCTGTCAACTAATGAGTAAAATGAGTAGCATTTCATCTTACAGTAAATATCTATAAGATGAAATTACCATACTCTCTTATCTTCTTTGTTATTATTAAGTTTGTTTTGTTTTGTTTTTTCACTTAAGAACATGATACGTCATGAGATCAACCATACTAACATATTTCTTGGTTTTTGAAAATTGCTATTGCTAAAATATCAACCATACTTGTTTAATAAAAGCAAATACTGTGTGTGTGAGCGTGCACCCATGGGCATGTGTTTGTGTTGGAAATGATTATTAAAGAAGTCAGTATTATTATGAGAGAATAGAATAGAAGGACTCTATTGGCTATGTTTCCTTTACTTCCTTTCTATTTCTCCAGGGACCTTCCATGGAGATAATTAGAATATTGGCCTGGCTATTATTGTCTAATAGAGTTGTCAGTCATTGATAAAACTTTTTTCTGCCTTCATGCTCTGTAACTGTAACACTTGTATATAAAGACTGTTCTGCTTTCCAATAAAGTAAATTTTCTCTAAAGCTTGTTTGCTGTTAATATTTTGCTAAGGAGGGGAGGTTCTGAGAGAAGACAGAAATGCAAAGAAGATTAAATAAAGAAAACTTCAACATTTTCAACTCAGATTCCTCATCTGAACTATAGTACACAGAAAATTTCTTTATTCTCCCAATTCTCTCAAGGATAGTACAAAATTAGTACTATTCTAGATGCACAAGAAAAAAGTTAAATTTATTAGGGCTTAATTCTCCCCTAGATCAGGTGAGAAATACAATTCCAGCTGTATTTAAATATAATTCCTTGGAGTTTTGAACTAGCCAACGCAAACTATTATATATAGAATGGATAAACAGCAAGGTCCTACTGAGTAGCTCAGGGAACTATACTCAATATCCTGTGATAAACCATAATGAAAAAGGAAAAAAGAATAGATATACATGTGTGACTGAATCACTTTACTGTACACCTGAAACATTGTAAAGTAAAAATTTTAATTAAAAAATGCTAGCAAAGTAATGCTCAAAATTCTCCAAGACAGGCTTCAACAGTACATGAATTGTGAACTTCCAGATGTTCAAGCTGGATTTAGAAAAGGCAGAGGAACCAGAGATCAACTTGCCAACATTCACTGGATCATCAAAAAAGCAAGAGAGTTCCAGAAAAACATCTACTTCTGCTTTAGTGATTATACCAAAGCCTTTGACTGTGTGGATCACAAAAAACTGGAAAATTCTTAAAGAGATGGGAATACTAGACCACCTGACCTGCCTCCTGAGAAATCTGTATGCAGGTCAGGAAGCATCAGTTAGAACTGGACACAGAACAACAGATTGGTTCCAAATAGAGAAAGGAGTATGCCAAAGCTGCATATTGTCACCCTGCTTACTTAACTTATAAACACCCTGCTATTTATTTATATGCAGAGTACATCATGAGAAACACTGGACTGGATGAAAAATAAGCTGGAATCAAGATTTCTGGGAGAAATATCAATAACCTCAGATACGCAGATGACACTACCCTTATGGCAGAAAGTGAAGAAGAACTAAAGATCCTCTTGATGCAAGTGAAAGAGGAGAGTGAAAAGCTGGCTTAAAACTCAACATTCAGAAAACTAAGATCATGGCATCTGGTCCCATTACTTCATGGCAAATAGAAGGGGAAGCAATGGAAACAGTGAGAGAATTTACACTTTACTGGGCTCCAAAATCACTGCATATGGTAACTGCAGCTATGAAATTAAAAGACGCTTGCTCCTTGGAAGAAAAACTATGACCAACCTAGACAGAATTTTTAAAAGCAGAGACATTACTTTGCCAACAAAGGTCTATCTAGTTAAAGCTGTGGTTTTTCCAGTAATCATGTATGGATGTGAGAGTTGGACTATAAAGAAAGCTGAGAGCTCAAGAATTGATGCTTTTGAACTGTGGTGTTGAAGAAGACTCTTGAGAGTCCCATCCATCCTAAAGGAAATCAGTCCTGAATATTCATTGGAAGGACTGATGCTGAAGCTGAAACTCCAATACTTTGGCCACCTGACACGAAGAGCTGACTCATTTGAAAAGATCCTGATGCTGGGAAAGATTGAAGGCAGGAGGAGAAGAGGAAAACAGAGGATGAGATGGTTGGATGGCATCACTGAGTCAATGGACATGAGTTTGAGTGAACTCCGTGAGTTGGTGATGGACAGGGAGGCCTGGTGTGCTGCAGTCCATGGGGTCGCAAAGAGTCAGACACGACTGAGCAACTGAACTGAACTGATTATTCTTTAAATAGTCATTGTAATTTCAAAATAAATTTGAAACTCTTATGTAAACAGCTTTAATAATTTCAATTGATCATAAATTGTTCCCTCCAAAAGGTTTACTGTGCTTAATCCTTTGAAACTAGCTTAAAAATGAAAGCAGCATTGTAACCTCAAATCTTTTATGGAATGCTAGTTTTAAAACAATACCCATATGGTATATTCATGAGCATTAACTATTTGAAAAGTCCTAACTAGGTGTCAAGATCAAAAGGCTTTACAGGGAACTCTGCTCAGTGTTATGCAGCAGCCTGGATGGGAGGGAAATTTGGGGGAGAATGGATACACGTATACTTAGGACTGAGCCCCTTTGCTGTCTACCTGAAACTATCACAACACTGTTAATTGGCTATACCCCAATACAAAATAAAAATCTTTTTTTAAAAGGTCAATAGGGTTTATTCCTAGTTTGGTCAGAAACTTATTGATAGACAACCTAACTTTCTAAATGTTTTAACTTCAAACACTCTATTGAAAAATATAAAAACAAATCACTATACGCACCATATTTCTCACTTGGAATGTTGAGACTTAAGTCTTTAAAGGAGATGAATATGTATTTATAGCCTTTATATATATTTTATAAATAAACTAGGACGGTGACATTTACTCTCAGAGAGCTACTGCATCTGTCTTCCCTGGGCAGAACCCTTTTAAAAAAATTCCAAAATGAAAGAGGACACAGAAAAAGCAGTATCTAAAAGGCAAGGAATAAAAGGAAAAGAAATACATGAACAAATAACACAGTGGAGCCAAGATATATTAGATATTCATTAGTGTATTTTCAGAGTCCACACAATGCCCGTAATTATTTAACATTTCAACTGAGAAAGTCTGTATAGATATATTCTGTAGACACACAGTACAGAACTCTGAACATATTTTGGACAATTATGTGTGAAATCCTCATCACAACCATTTTCGCTGAACAACTCTACTATGAGTGGCGGATTTTCTGAAACTGAAATTGCTATTTGCACGATGTGGTGCATTGAAGCAATTCAAGGCTTTCATTCCACTTCACTGGAAATGAAGATTCACTATATTAACGTTCTCTAGACACTTATGTGGTGTGAAATTATGCCCCTCAATTACAAATTCTTCCAGCCTTCTCTCTCTTGGCTTCTCTATTTTCAAGTCTTATTTCAAATACTCCACAAAATATTTGGCCTCACTTGGCATAAAAGAAGCAAACCTCTGTGCCTCTTTTCCCCACCTTTCCATGGAGATAATAACACTTGCCTGTCTCATAAAGATATTGTGAAGCATAATATTTTGTAAAGCACTTTAAAAACCTTAGCTATGAAGGCTAATGGCAATAAGAACTGTATTGTCATCTATTCCTCCATTTCCTCTCAAGCTGACCATTTTCTTTTTGTCTTTGTTCGTTTAAATGCTAAGAAGAAATATTGTTTTGCTATTGAATGTTGAGGCTTAGCTTTATTTCCTTCAACTTTTTTCTTTTTTGATTTCTGTATGACCCTCTTCTGGTTTCATACCATCAAATCAGAGTTTGCTTCCAAGGACCCACCTAGAACGGACTCAAATGTTATCTGTTTTATGGCTAAATGACCTGCATATGGTCTAATCTCACAACCAAGGATCCTCCAGAATACTAATTCAGGACTTAAGGCTTCACGGTGGCATTACTGGACACTGTTGCCACTACAGAGCCACCTATTCACGCTCTGGCTCCACCACACCTATATTTGTATCAACTGTATAGATTCTCTCTCTTGACACTGTGAATGCCCTTGAGGCAAGGGACGGAGTCTGCCTACAAAGTACCTAGCACAATAGTCTACTCAGAGTAAATATTTTTTAAAATGAGTTCAAGTAATTAAATAACACTGCACTCTTATTAAGTTGGCTGCACTGCGGAAGTCTTTGGAACCAAACTGGACTGAGCCTACAGGAACTCCTGGCCATTATTTCCAAGCTCAAGGTAACCCAGGTGTGGAGAACTGCTTGACAAGCTTCCAGGAGTTCATCTGGATGGCTTCGTGTCTCTGCAAGCCAAATCCTGACTGAATTCTTCTCCCTGGAGCTGCTGATAAGATTTTAAGGTATGAGGCCTTTTTCTGTCTCATACATAACCGTGTCTTCAGAAAAAAGGTACTCTTAGAATGCATCGAAGTATGATGATGAAGGAACACAAATCAAAGTGAATTAAGGAGTACATAAAGTACATAATGAAAGGATGATGTTGAATAAGTTACTAAGCTAAAGAGGCCTTGAAGTTGGACAGACCCAAGTTCCTGTCCTGGCTCGGCAATTTGCTAGCTGTGTTACATTGAACAACTTAACCTCTCTGAACCGATTTCCTCATTCTTAAAATATTACTTTCCTTGAAGAGTTGTGAAGATAGTTTTCCTGTGAATAATACCAACACATATCTGACCTAGGGCTTCCTAGGTGGTGGCTAATGTTAAAGAATCTGCCTGCCAATGCAGGTGACATATGAGGTGTGGGTTCAATTTCTGGGTCAAGAAGATCCCCTGGAGTAGGCAATGGTAACCTGCTCCAGTATTCTTGCCTGGAAAGTCCCATGGACAGAGGAGCCTGGTGGGCTACAGTCTATGGGGTCACGAAGACTTGGATACAACTGAGCACAACAACAGCCAGGACCAACAACCAACCACACCTGACCTAAAGTAAAAGCTCAATAAAGGGCATTATTAGAAAGGACACCATGGAAAAGTATGAAAATGAGCAAATATAGAGTCATCTTAACTAAAGTAAGAATGAAACACTTCTGAAAAGAGCCTCAGGGAAAGCCTAGTAGAACAAGAGGGAGGTTTTTCCAGTGACTAAGCCAGAAGTTACAACTTTCTGTTCCATCTCACTCTAAGGTTGGTTCAGGGGATGAAAACCTTCATAAAAGCATTACAAGTCAAGAATATAAAACCACTGAATTTGAGTAAAATGCTGTTCGGTTTCCTATAGGGCTACTTCCTGAGAAGGAGGAGCTTTAGATGTCACAAAACCTTTGATGATCTGCTGCTGCTGCTGCTAAGTTGCTTTGGTCGTGTCCAACTCTGTGCGACCCCATAGATGGCAACCCACCAGGCTCCCCCATTCCTGGGATCCTCCAGGCAAGAATACTGGAGTGGGTTGCCATTTCCTTCTCCAATGCATGAAAGTGAAAAGTGAAAATGAAGTCGCTCAGACGTGTTTGACTCCTAGCAACCCCGTGGACTGCAGCCTACCAGGCTTCTCTGTCCATGGGATTTGCCAGGCAAGAGTACTAGAGTGGGGTGACATTGCCTTCTCCGCTTCGATGACCTAGGCAGTGGCAATAAAACAGGAAAGAAGGAGTATGATGCAGCAAACATTAAAGTTTCACATCTTATTCCTAAGGCTGTGTGCAGGAAAAGCAGCACCAGGTACTTGGCTCTATCTCAGAATAATGTTTTCTTCTAGAATTCGGGGAATGAGGGCATTTCCTAGATACAGATAAAAGGAGGCATTGTTACTCTGCCTCCTCTACTCCCAGATTCTTTTTAGGAAAAGAAATTGGAGAATAGCAAAGAATACACTTTAGATGCAGTTGTTCAGGTATCCCAGAAAAACATGATCTTAAAATGCCTGAAAAATATGATTCCATAACACAATAGGAGAAGATCATGTAGCTGCTGTTTCCCTCTGAACTGCACAAAGAATGAAGTCACAGAAGGAGTCTTAGAAAAACTGGAGATACAGAAACAGATAGACAGCTAGACAGATTGGTAGTAATAGACTGACAGACAGAAATCAGTATTAGTGAAATCCCATCATAGGAGGGCTCTCTAGGGTGAAGGATGTTAAACTTCATGCTTCAAAAGAGATTAAAAACATATCTGAAGTGACAGCTCTTGATCGATCAGTCACATAAATAGGTGATGATTTGCTAGTGGGGGAGAAAAAAAGTCTTTCGTTTTGTCTCAACCTACCTGAGCTAATACAAATAATTGCAGCTGACCCCTGAACAGCACGAGGGAGTCTACTTATCGGCAGATTTTTTTTTTAGCAGTAAATACTGCATGATCCAATCTGCGGCTGCTTGTTTGAATCTGAATATCCAGAACTGCCTGTTGGAAGGAACTGTATACAGGGAGTGTGTGCTCAGCTTGCTCAGTCATGTCTGAGTCTTTGCAGCCTCGTGGACTGTAGCCTGTCAGGCTCCTCTGTCCATGGGATTTTCCAGGCAATAATACTGAAGCAAGTTGCCATTTCCTACTTTAAGAGATCTTCCCAACCCAGAATCAAACCCACATTCCTTGTGTCTCCTGCATTGGCAGGTGGATTCTTTACCACTGAGCTACCTGGGAAGCCTGAATATAGGGAAGGCACTATAAATCATATGCAGATTTTTCATTGCTGGGGGACAGGGTGCCCCTAATCCCTACATTGCTCAAGGTCAACTATATTATGTTTCCCAACAGAAGCATTGACAACTAGGAATTTTAAGATTACCTATGTATGGATGTGAAAGTTGGACTATAAAGAAAGCTGAGCCCCAAAGAATTGATGCTTTTGAACTGTGGTATTGGAGAAGACTCCTGAGAGTCCCTTGGACTGCAAGGAGATCCAACCAGTCCATTCTAAAGGAGATTAGTCCTGGGTGTTCATTGGAAGGACTGATACTGAGGCTGAAATTCCAATACTTTGGCCACCTCATGCGAAGAGTTGACTCATTTGAAAATACCCTGATGCTGGGAGGGATTGGGGGCAGGAGGAGAAGAGGACAACAGAGGATGAGATGGCTGGATGGCATCACCGACTCGATGCACATGAGTTTGGGTAAACTCCAGGAGTTGGTGATGGACAGGGAGGCCTGGCATGCTGCAATTCATGGGGTGGCAAAGAGTCGGACACAACTGAGAACTGAACTGAACTGAACCTATTAAGAAAAGAGATTGATGTCTACTGTTAGATGAATGGATAAAGAAGATGTGGTGTTATATATATGTGTATGTGTTTGTGGAATATTACTTAGTCATAAAAAAGAATGAAATAATGCCATTTGTAGCATCATGGATGGACCTAGAGATATCATATTAAGTAAAGTAAGATAGAAAAAAGCAAATATCATATAATATCACTTACATGTAGGATCAAAAAAAAAAGATACAAGTGAATTTATTTACAAAATAGAAATAGACTCACAGGGATAGAAGTAAATTTATGGTTACCAAAGGAAATAGGGGGAAGGGATAAATTAGTTTGGGATTAACAGATACACACTACTACATATAAAATAAATAACCAACGGTAGAGCATAAGGAACTATACTCAATAACCTATAAGGGAAAGAGTCTGAAAAAGAATAGGTGTGTATATATACACACTGCTACTGCTACTGCTAAGTCGCTTCAGTCGTGCCCCACCCTGTGCGACCCCACAGACGGAAGCCCACCAGGCTCCCCCGTCCCTGGGACTCACCAGGCAAGAACACTGGAGTGGGTTGCCATTTCCTTCTCCAAAGCATGAAAGTGAAAAGTGAAAGTGAAGTCGCTCAGTCGTGTCCGACTCTTAGCGACCCCGTGGACTGGAGCCTACGAGGATCCTCTGTCCATGGGATTTTCCAGGCAAAAGTACTGGGGTAGGGTGCCATTGCCTTCCCCAATATATACACACACATGTAACTAAATCACTGGGCTGAAATTAATACAACA
Source organism: Tragelaphus eurycerus (assembly GCA_935064755.1). Classification (NCBI taxonomy): domain Eukaryota; kingdom Metazoa; phylum Chordata; class Mammalia; order Artiodactyla; family Bovidae; genus Tragelaphus; species Tragelaphus eurycerus. The sequence continues at coordinate 14,103,116 of CAKXYN010000038.1, forward strand.
TTGTTAATTAACTATACTTCAATAAAAAGAAAGAGATTAGACAAATAAATGGGGCAAGAAAGCATGTAGCTCAGGATACAATGCCATTTTTTTTATCATATGTATGTTAAGCAGCTGACAATGTGGACATTTTGAAGTAACTGTGACATGAGCTAAATGTTTTGGGAAGTCCTAAGCAGTACCACTGCATGAAGCTTTCCTTCTAGTTTCATGCTTAGTGTGTTACTGAAATTCAAGAAGTCCTTGGTAGAAAAATAATTATTTGGCTATTAGATTATAAATAGCCACTATATTATGGGCCAGGTAGTTTTTATTTTCCTTTTTGTGAATGCATGTGTAATGAGAGGACCCGGGAAAGAGGAAGAGTTTCTAGCCTGTCGTAAAAACACTCAACTCATTTAGCCTCAAGACATATTATGCAATTTAGTATTTGAAAATACACTCACTTTTTACCATCTCTATAAAAAGGCAAAACAGTACTCACAGATTTTTCTGTAATGCTTAATTCTGGAATAGTGAAATTTTAATTCTCTTAAGTTATATTTCTCATCAAGTAAATTAAGCAACTCAAATGCAAACTTTCCCTTTATTTCAGCTCTTCTCTGATTTTTTACAAAATTTACAAATTTGTACTTTTAGCTTCTGCTTGAATACATTCTAGACTGTGTTTTTCTCTTTGTTATTGCTATTGCCTTGATTTTTTCTTTGTATGTTTTGGTGGATAGAATATTATAAACTCCTGTGACTATGAGAACCCATATCTTTCACATTTGCTATCATCCGTAGCATCTCAAACGACTGTGTACTTACTGCATATTCATTGGCTTAAATTGAATAACATGTCTAAAAAGGATTTTTAAGGTCCTATGTCCATTTCTCTGTTTTTAGAACCATACATCAATCTAGGGAAATAAAGTCAGTCCTTCTGATAAGCCCCAGGAAAAAGTGTCCACCACCTGTAAAGGCAATCCTGTGAAAGTGTGAGTTGCTCAGTCATGTCCGACTCTTTGTGACCCCCATGGCCAATAGCCCACCAGGCTCCACTGTTCATGGGATTTTCCAGGCAAGAAGAATACTGGAGTGGGTAGCCATTCACTCCTCTAGGGGATCTTCCCAACCCGAGGATCAAACCCATGTCTCCTACATCTCCTGCATTGTAGGCAGATTCTTTACCATCTGAGCCAATCCTGCCCAATATCAAAATGATTTACCAAAAGGAAATTCTTCACAAATGTGGAGATATACACAGAGATATGTAGATACAAAAAGCTTTTATCTTTGTTTCACCCAAAAAAGCTACAATTGGCATTTGCTACATCAATATTATGTAGGAATGCACTTTATAAGATTTCTTTCTGTAAAATATCATGGAAAAAATTGAGATCATTAGTGAAAAAAGGTGGAAAATATTCATAAATCTAGAAGGCAGGAACAGCTATTAAAAATAACATTTTAATTCCTGTCATGAGATTTTGAAGCCCAACATACCAAGTCAACTACTCTTTCAATACTGTTTTAACAACAACTTTACACTGAAACAAAACAAAACTGTGTACCATAGTGAAGTGAAATTGTTAGTTGCTCAGGTGTGTTCAACTTTTTGCAACCCCATGGACTATCGCCCACCAGGCTCCTCCGTCCATGAAATTTTCCAGGCAAGAATACTGGAGTGGGTAGCCATCCCTCCTCCAAGGGATTTTCCCAACCCAGGAATTGAATTTGGGTCTCCTGCATTGCAGGCAGATTCTTTACCAGCTGAGCCATGTACCTCAGAGTATATCTTAAATGTTCTCATCTACACACACACACACACACACACACACACACACACGTTAAATACGTGAGGTGATGGATGTGTGAGGTGATTGATGAAAGTGAAAAAGGAGAGTGAAAAAGTTGGCTTAAAGCTCAACATTCAGAAAACTAAGATCATGGCATCCAATCCCATCACTTCATGGGAAATAGATGGGGAAACAGTGGAAACAGTGTCAGACTTTATTTTTCTGGGCTCCAAAATCACCGCGGATGGTGATTGCAGCCATGAAATTAAAAGATGCTTACTCCTTGGAAGGAAAGTTATGACCAACCTAGATAGCGTATTAAAAAGCAGAGACATTACTTTGTCAACAAAGTTCCGTCTAGTCAAGGCTATGGTTTTTCCAGTAGTCACGTAGGATGTGAGAGTTGGACTATAAAGAAAGCGGAGCACCTAAGAATTGATGCTTTTGAACTGTGGTGTTGGAGAAGACTGTTGAGAGTCCCTTGGACTGCAAGGAGATCCAACCAGTCCATCCTAAAGGAGATCAGTCCTGGGTATTCATTGGAAGGACTGATGTTGAAGCTGAAACTCCAATCCTTTGGCCACCTGATGCGAAGAGCTGACTCATTTGAAAAGACCCTGATGCTGGGAAAGATTGAGGGCAGGAGAAGGGGACAACAGAGGATGAGATGGTTGCATGGCATCATCGATTCAGTGGACACGGGTTTGGGTGAAGTTGGTGATGGACAGGGAGGCCTGGTGTGCTGCGATTCATAGGGTCACAAAGAGTCGGACACAACTGAGCGACTGAACTGAACTGAACTGAAGGATGTGTTAACTAACCTCACTGTGGTAATCATTTCACAAGTTATATGTATATCAAGTAAGGCACATCTTACACTTACACAATGTTATATGTCAATCCTATCTCAGTGAAGCTGGGGAAAAAACTGTGTATCTCAAAGCAAATGAAACTGGGGTTCAAGGAGACTCCAAGTAACTCAAACATGAAGATGCCCAGTGTCTATAAATTACTAAACTTCTAGCAATCTGTCTCTTCTCCTGACATCTGATCAAAGTTTTATCATATATTAATTATTGTTTTGAGCAAAGGCCCTGAATTTCATTGAGCTCACCAGCTCTAGACAACTACAAATATGTTTTGCTATAAATTACTGGCACTGTTTCTGTTGATATTCAGTATAATCAAACATTTGTAAGCATGCTGTCTTTTCAATCTGTTCAGCTGATGCACTTTACCTGATCTTTCATTAAAGTAATCAAAACACTTGCTGTGTCGCATCTAATGAATGTTGCATGTATGATTAAGTGCTTTCATTCATATTGCAAGTTTGATTTAATGTAATCTGCCTTTCAGACAGCCATTAGCCTAGCTCCTACGTGAATTTGATTAATTGGCTGAATTCTTCCAGATGTCCATTAGGCATTACAGGAATTTCTATGTAGAAACAGCAGGGACTGTCTAGCACAGAACCAAACAATGAAATGTTATATTGCTGTCATGACTTACAAAAAGCTGGATTCATTTTCATTAATAAAACATCTGTACTCCTGCACAGCTATGCATCGAGATGCATTTATTTTATATGTTTATTTCTCTTATGACTGTAAATAGATAGTTAAATAGAAGCACATTTACAGATATTATGTGGACCCAGGGTTTAGCAGATGCTGATTGACAAAACAGATCAATTTTTAAAGTTTATAGAAGGTCTTAAACAGAAAAAAAAATGCACTGACACCTGTTTGAAACAGAATTAAAGAATGTCTGGTATTATAGAAATGAGTATTAAAATGACAAGAGAGACTTCTTTTGAAAATGGCTTGATTGTTCTACATACACTAAACCATTGGATCTCTTTCCAAAAAAATGGCAAATGTGGCTCTTGCTGAGACAACCTACACTGTTGTTTGGAAAAGCTTTCTTTGGCTGTTAGTTCTGTTTTGTTGGTTCTTAAAGAGCAGGGAGAGATTTAGCCTTGTGCAGATCCTAGCTCAATGTATTTTAGTCCTTAATAAATGCTACAACCCATCATCTGAGAAGTTTCCCACAACAACCAATTGAAACAAAAGGTAAATTTCAAACAAAGCCAGGATTAGAGACAATCAAACACTAAGACCAAATATTCATCTTAAAATTAAGAGAATACCACAAAAATGATATTTTGTGTCCCTTTTACAAGGATCTACACATTGATTTCGGAGAAGGCAATGGCACCCCACTCCAGTACGCTTGCCTGGAGAATCCCATGGATGGAGGGGCCTGGTAGGCCCTAGTAGGTCCATGGGGTTGCTGGGAGTCGGACACGACTGAGCAACTTCACTTTATTTTTTCACTTTCGTGCATTGGAGAAGGAAATGGCAACCCACTCCAGTGTTCTTGCCTGGAGAATCCCAGGGACGGGGGAGCCTGGTGGGCTGCCGTCTATGGGGTCGCACAGAGTCGGACATGACTGAAGTGACTTAGCAGCAGCAGCAAACATTGATTTTAGGAATTGAAAGTGAAACTTTTCTCATGCCTAAGATTGTATGAAATTAGTGGTTTGTGACGATATATCATCCCTGCTATAAAGACATATAGAGTTTGAACTTTAAGACTAAATGCCTTTTATCCTTTCTTTGCACAGTTAAACAAAGTATATCAACTTGGAAAGGTGTGGAGAAATGGGAACTCTCCTACACTGTTGGTGGGGATGTAAATTGGTATAACCACTATGGAGGACGGTATGGAAGTTCCTTAAAATCTAGCAATTCTACTCCTGGGCGTATATCCAGAGAAAATCATACTTCAAAAAGATATTGGCACCCTAATAGTCACTGCAGCACTATTTACAACAATCAAGGCATGGAAACAACTTGAATGCTCATTGACAAAGGAATGGATAAAGATGTGGTACACGTATACAATGGGCTATGACTCAGCCATAAGAAAAGAACAAAATAATGCCATTTGCAGCAACATGGACAGAACTAAAGATTATCATACTAAGTGAAGTAAGTCAGACAGAAAAAAACAAATATCATATGATATTGCTTACAGGTGGAATCTAATTTTTTTTAATGATACAAATGAACTTATTTACAAAACAGAAAGAGAGCCACAGATTTCAAAAACAATGATTACCAAAAGGGAAATGTAGCGGAGAGGGATAAATTAGGAGTTTGGGATTAATAAGCACACACTACAATATATATAAAATAGATAACAAGAAAGAACCTACTGGATAGCCCAGGGAACTCTACTCAATGTAGTAACCTATATGGATAAAGAATCAAAAAAAGAATGGGTAAATGTATGTGTACAACTGAATCACTTTGCTGTACACCTGAAACTTACACAACATTGTAAGTCAAATATACTCCAATTTTTTTAATGGAAAAAAAGGTAAGTAAACTTGGAGAGAAGAAATCTTCTCATAATAAAATATACATGTGAATCATTAATCGTAATAGAACTTTTTCTAAAATAATTGAACTTTGAAATTTTAGTTTTTACCTGAAATAGCTTCCCTATTAGTAGTTTCTATTTCATTGCAGTTATTTAAAAAGTGAGTCTTTATTACCTAATAGTTTATTTTAATCATGACTAGGTGAACTTATATTACTGGAAGAGGGCATCTTTTAGGAAGCACATCTTCTATCATATGTGCCATGTTAATAAGATGATGTCAATAAGATTTCAAAAATGGGATTTGAACAGTCAATATCTGCCTTGACCAGAAGTTTGTTGGCAAATTTTTGGAATATAGAAAAGCCTAAAAGGAAAATGGCAAAATGGTTGTCTGAGAAGCCTTGAAATAGCTGAGAAGAGAAGAGAAGGAAAAGGCGAAAGAGAAAAGGAAAGATATACCCATCTGAACACAGAGTTACAAAGAATAGCAAGGAGAAATAAGAAAGGCTTCCTATGTTAACAATGCAAATAAATAGAGGAAAACAATAGAATGGGAAGTACTAGAGATCTCTTCAAGAAAATTAGAGAGACCAAGGGAACATTTCATGCAAAGATGGGCTCAATAAAGGACAGAAACGGTACGGACCTAACAGAAGCCGAAGATATTAAGAAGAGGTGACAACAATACACAGAAGAACTATACAAAAAAGATATTTGTGACCCAGATAACCATGATGGTGTGATCACTCACCTAGAACCAGACATACTGGGATGTGAAGTCAAGTGAGCCTTAGGAAGCATCACTACGAGCAAAGCTAGTGGAGGTGATGAAATTCCAGCTAAGGTATTTCAAATCCTAAAAGATGATGCTGTGAAAGTGCTGCACTCAATATGCCAGCAAACTGGGAAGACTCAGCAGTGGCCACAGGACTGGGGGCCACAGGACTGGAAAATATCAATTTTCATTCCAATCCCCAAAAATGTCAATGTCAAAGAATGTTCAAACTACCACACAATTGCACTCATCTCACATGCTAGCAAAGCAATGTTGAAAATTCCCCAACACAGGCTTCAATAGTACATGAACCAAGAACTTCCAGATGTTCAAGGTGGATTTAGAAACGGTAGAGGAACCAGAGATCAAATTGCCAACATCTGCTGGATCAGCGAAAAGGCAAAGGAATTCCAGAAAAATACCTACTTTTGCTTCATGGACTATGCTAAAGCTTTTGACTGTGTGGATCACAACAAACTGTGGAAATTCTTAAAGAGATGGGAGTACCAAACCACTTTTCCTGCCTCCTGAGAAATCTGTATACAGGTCAAGAAGCAACAGTTAGAACTGGACATGGAACAATAGACTGGATCCAAACTGAGGAAAAGGAGTACATCAAGGCTGTATATTGTCACCCTGCTTGTTTAACTTATATGCAGAGTACATCATGAGAAACGCTGGGCTGGAAGAAGCACAAGTTGGAATCAAGATTGCTAGGAGAAATATCAATAACCTCAGATGTACGGATGACACCACTCCTATGGTGTCAGAAACCCAAAAGAAACTGAAGAGCCTCTTAATGAAAGTGAAAGAAGAGAGTGAAAAAGCTGGCCTAAAATTCAACATTCAAAAAAACTAAGATCATGGCATCTGGCCCCATCATTTCATGGCAAATAGATGGGGAAAGAGTGGAAACAGTGACTTTATTTGGGGGGATCCAAAATCACTGCAGATGGTGGCTGCAGCCATGAAATTAAAAGACACTTGATCCTTGCAAGAAAAGCTGGGACAAACCTACACAGCGTATTAAAAAGCAAAGACATTACTTTGCTGACAAAGATCCATATAGTCAAAGCTATGGTTTTTCCAGTAGTCATGTATGGATGTGAGAGCTGGACTATAAAGAAAGCTGAGCCCCAAAGAATTGATGCTTTTGAACTGTGGTGTTGGAGAAGACTCTTGAGAATCCCTTGGACTGCAAGGAGACCCAACCAGTCCATCCTAAAGGAAATCAGTCCTGAATATTCATTGGAAGGACTGATGCTGAAGCTGAAGCTCCAGTACTTTGGCCACCTGATGTGATGAACTGACTCATTAGAAAAGATCCTGATGCTAGGAAAGATTGAAGGCAGGAGAAGAAGGGGATGACAAAGGATGAGATGCCTGGATAGCATCACTGACTGGACATGAATCTAAGCAAGCTCCAGGCATTGGTGATGGACAGGGAAGCCTGGAGTGCTGCAGTCCAGGGGGTTGCAAAGAGTCGGACACGACTGAGCGACTGAAAGTAAAGGAAGATACTTGATAGTCTTCTTATTGATCTTGGTGTTAAAATGAAGACCTAAAAATACTAATACTAGGACTTGCCTGGTGGTACAGTGGTTAGGAGTTTGCCTTCCAAGCAGGGAGTGCAGGTTCCATCCCTGGTCAGAGCACTAAGATCCCACATGCCTCATGACCAAAAAACCAAGACATAAAACAAAAGTAATGTTGTAACAAATTCAAACAAGACTTTTAAAACATTATCCATATCAAAAAACTCTTTAAAAATACTAATTTAACAACATTTGTATTATTTATACAATATATCATTTATATAATACACATTATAGAAGTATAAAGTTTATTTTATTAGTTATATATTATAATAATAGAATAGAATATATGATAATATAATATTATTTATATAACTCATAGTATTATAAAAGTATTTGAATTTAAATATATCTGAGTTTACCAACTTTTTCACAGGCATCCAGCAAAAATTCATCGAATACCTTCTATGGAAATATAAAGACATATAAGCCACGGTCCCTGCACTCACATGGGAAGGCACATAAGTACATGCTATGACAAGTATCGTGATAAAAGTTGCTCAGAGTCCTACGACAGCATAAAAGGAGTGTTCCCTTCAGTTCCCTCAAGCTGCACAGAGGTGTTAACATTTCAGCTACATCTTGCAAGATGAGTGGAGTGAAGCATATAAAATAAGGGGAAGGAGTGGGGAGCAATAGGGTATCTCAGCCACCAAGAAGTCATGCTGTCAGGGGAGCATCTGCTCCCCACTCCTGATGCTTTCTTTTGTGTCAAGGGACATCTGTTATGGTGACATTACTAGACTCCTTCCTTTCCCTCCTTTACTCATTCTTCACTAGGGAAAGAAGGATGATGTCATTTGATTGGTGCATTAGGGACCAGAACTTGATATGTTTAGCTCCACCTTCTTCGTCTCTCCTCTTTCCGATCAACCTTGTCGGCTCTTGGCCTTACTCAAGCATAGAAGTCACTGATTGCCCCTGAGAGAAGAGGCCAGTAGTTATCCATTTCTTCCAGGTGGATAAGAGTGTCTAATTCTGGAGTTTAGAATTAAGAAGCCCCTATTTTCCACATGTAAGCCACATTCTTAGTGCACTCTTAGTCCAGCCCATAGAATAATACATAGACATTGAGCATCAGGGGCAGGAGGTGCTGGGGCTCTCCCAGAGGCTGCCTGTCTCAGTTGTGAACATCATCTTTCTACAAATGCAGCCCAAGATCTCATGATGGTTTTGTGCCAAAGGTTCACGCTGATCTTCTCATCAATTGAAACTCAAGTTTCTCTTTGTTTACTTTATAATTCTATGGGCTGGACTAAGGGCACCTCGCCGGTTGCGACCAGCGCACTAAGAGCGCGGCCGAGAGGAGCTACCCCACGACCGAGGAGGGATGGCGGTGAGGACCGGCGCACTAAGCGCGGCCGAGAGGAGCTACCCCACAACCGAGGTCAGGAAGGGCGGAAGTGAGGAGATACCACTCCTCCAAGGTCAGGAGGGGCGGCGGTGAGGAGAGATCCCTCGTCCAAGGTAAGGTGCGATGGCTGTGCTTTGCTGGAGCAGCCAGAAAGGGATACCCCACGCCCAAGGTAAGAGAAACCCAAGTGGGATGGTGGGTGTTGCAGGAGGGCATCAGAGGGCAGACACACTGAAACCATACTCACAGAAAACTAGTCATTCTAATCACACTAGGACCACAGCCTTGTCTAACTCAATGAAACTAAGCCATGCCCGTGGGGCAACCCAGAAAGGGCGGGTCATGGTGGAGAGATCGGACAGGGTGGGGTCCGCTGGAGAAGGGAATGGCAAGCCACTTCAGTATTCTTGCCTTGAGAACCCCATGAACAGTATGAAAAGGCAAAATGATAGGATACTGAAAGAGAAACTCCCCAGGTCAGTAGGGGCCCAATATGCTACTGGAGATCAGTGGAGAAATAACTCCAGAAAGAATGAAGGGATGGAGCCAAAGCAAAAAGAATACCCAGCTGTGGATGTGTCTGGTGATAGAAGCAAAGTCTGATCCTGTAAAGAGCAATATTGCATAAGAACCTGGAATGTCAGGTCCATGAATCAAGGCAAATTGGAAGTGGTCAAACAAGAGATGACAAGAGTGAATGTCAACATTCTAGGAATCAGCGAACTAAAATGGACTGGAATGGGTGAATTTAACTCAGAGGACCATTATATCTACTACTGTGGGCAGGAATCCCTCAGAAGAAATGGAGTGGCCATCATGGTCAACAAAAGAGTCCGAAATGCAGTACTTGGATGCAATCTCAAAAACGACAGAATGATCTCTGTTCGTTTCCAAGGCAAATCATTCAATGTCACAGTAATCCAAGTCTATGCCCCAACCAGTAATGCTGAAGAAGCTGAAGTTGAATGGTTCTATGAAGACCTACAAGACCTCTTAGAACTAACACCCAAAAAAGATGTCCTTTTCATTATAGGGGACTGGAATGCAAAAGTAGGAAGTCAAGAAACACCTGGAGTAACAGGCAAATTTGGCCTTGGAATACGGAATGAAGCAGGGCAAAGACTAATAGAGTTTTGCCAAGAAAATGCACTGGTCATAGCAAATACCCTATTCCAACAACACAAGAGAAGACTCTATACATGGACATCACCAGATGGTCAACATCGAAATCAGATCGATTATATTCTTTGCAGCCAAAGATGGAGAAGCTCTATACAATCAGCAAAAACAAGACCAGGAGCTGACTGTGGCTCAGACCATGAACTCCTTATTGCCAAATTCAGACTGAAATTGAAGAAAGTAGGGAAAACCATTAGACCATTCAGGTATGACCTAAATCAAATCCCTTATGATTACACAGTGGAAGTGAGAAATAGATTTAAGGGCCTAGATCTGATAGAGTGCCTGATGAACTATAGAATGAGGTTCGTGACATTGTACAGGAGACAGGGATCAAGACCATCCCCATGGAAAAGAAATGCAAAAAAGCAAAATGGCTGTCTGGGGAGGCCTTACAAATAGCTGTGAAAAGAAGAGAAGTGAAAAGCAAAGGAGAAAAGGAAAGATATAAACATCTGAATGCAGAGTTCCAAAGAATAGCAAGAAGAGATAAGAAAGCCTTCTTCAGCGATCAATGCAAAGAAATAGAGGAAAACAACAGAATGGGAAAGACTAGGGATCTCTTCAAGAAAATCAGAGATACCAAAGGAACATTTCATGCAAAGATGGGCTCGATAAAGGACAAAAATGGTATGGACCTAACAGAAGCAGAAGATATTAAGAAGAGGTGGCAAGAATACACAGAAGATGTACTTGTGTGATGAATAGCATCACATGATGTAATCATGATGGCGTGATCACTGACCTAGAGCCAGACATCCTGGAATGTGAAGTCAAGTGGGCCTTAGAAAGCATCACTAGGAACAAAGCTAGTGGAGGTGATGGAATTCCAGTGGAGCTATTCCAAATCCTGAAAGATGATGCTGTGAAAGTGCTGCACTCAATATGCCAGCAAATTTGGAAAACTCAGCAGTGGCCACAGGACTGGAAAAGGTCAGTTTTCATCCCAATCCCAAAGAAAGGCAATGCCAAAGAATGCTCAAACTACCGCACAATTGCACTCATTTCACACGCTAGTAAAGTAATGCTCAAAATTCTCCAAGCCAGGCTTCAACAATATGTTAACCGTGAACTTCCTGATGTTCAAGCTGGTTTTAGAAAAGGCAGAGGAACCAGAGATCAAATTGCCAACATCCGCTGGATCATGGAAAAAGCAAGAGAGTTCCAGAAAAGCATCTATTTCTGCTTTATTGACTATGCCAAAGCCTTTGACTATGTGGATCACAATAGACTGTGGAAAATTCTGAAAGAGATGGGAATACATGACTGAGCAACTGATCTGACCTGATCTGATCTGAAGCCACATTCTCCAACCTAGTCACCATTAGGAATCAGTTTCAGTCTAGTTGCTTTGTCTTGTCCGACTCTTTGCAACCCCATGGACTTGCAGCACGCCAGGCCTCCCTGTCCATCACCAATTCCCAAAGTTTACCCAAACTCATGTCCATTGAGTTGGTGATGCCATCCAACCAGCTCATACTCTGTCATCCCCTGTCCACCTCCCCTCAATCTTTCCCAGCATCAGGATCTTTTCAAATGAGTCAGCCCTTCGCATCAGGCAGCCAAAGTATTGGAATTTCAGCTTCAACATCAGTCCTTCCAATGAACACCCAGGATTGATCTCCTTCAGAATGGACTGGTTGGATCTCCTTGCAGTCCAAGGGACTCTCAAGAGTCTTCTCCAACACCACAGTTCAAAAGCATCAATTCTTTGGGGCTCAGCTTTCTTTATAGTCCAACTCTCACATCCATACATGATTACTGGAAAAACCATAGCCTTGACTAGACAGACCTTTGTTGGCAAAGTAATGTCTCTGCTTTTTAATATGCTATCTAGGTTGGTCATAACTTTCCTTCCAAGGATTTAGCATCTTTTAATTTCATGGCTGCAGTCACCATCTGCAGTGATTAAAAGTGTTATTTTGCTCTCAAACTCCCTCCTTTATCTTCCTCAGTTGTGTTAGAACTCAGGCCTGGAATCAGGATGTTATTTATTGTTCCTCCTCCAAAAACAAAACAAAACAAAACCCCTCCAGGTTGCCAGGTTTCATGTAAAATGCCTATTCAGAGTGTTGAAGCACAGAAGGTTGAAAGGAGAAGCGAGAAATGAGACCAGAAAGTAAGGAAGCCAGACTGGGAGAGCCACCCAGCCTGGACAATGGTTAGCTGAAATATTCTATTCTGATTACAAAGATGAAGATGTTATCTAGGAAAAGGGTTAAATGTCCTAACAGGGCTTCAGTGGCACTGATCCGGAGCTTCTCAGGCAGTGACCCTCAAGCTTTACTGTGCTCTGGAATTATTTGGGGACCTTAGTAAAATGCAGATGTGCAGCCCCTTCTCAAAGTTTCTGACTCAGGATAAGCATAATATGGGTCCAGGAATCTGTATGTTTAACAAAGCCCCTGGGTTAGGTGACTCTCATGCCAGAAAAGTTACATAGCAGTCTGAAAGTGAAAGTGTAGCTGCTCAGTCATGTCTAGCTCCTTGCAACCCTATGGACTGTACAACCTGCCAGGCTCCTCTGTCCATGGAATTCCCCAGGCAAGAAAACTGGAGTGGGTAGCCATCCCTTCTCCAGGGACTCTTCTAACCAAGGTATCAAACTCATTCTCCCGCGTTGCAGGTAGATCCTTTACCATCTAAACTACCAGTGAAGCTCACATAGCAGTCTGTATGTAAACAAGGCAATTTTAAGTTGCTGGTTGTTTAATTTCAGATGCATTTCTAGTATCCTGCATTTACCTCTCCTCTTCTCATAATTGCTGGTTTTGATATCATATTTGTGTGCAGATGACCTCCTACCTTTACTGTATGTTTTCCTTTACCAGTGAGCTTTTTATTCGTAATTTTCTTGTTTCCAGCTGTGGCCTTTTCTGTCTATAGAAGTTCCTTTAGCATTTGTTGCAAAGCTGGTCTTGTCATGCTGAATTCTCTCAGCTTTTGCTCATCTATAAAGCTTTTGATTCCTCCATTGAATCTGAACGAGAACCTTGCTGGGTAGAGAATTCTTGGCTGTAGATTCTTCCCTATCATCACTTTTAATATATCATGCCACTCCCTTCTGGTCTGCAGAGTTTCTGCTGAGAAATCAGCTGACCATCTTAGGGAAGTTCCCTTGTATGTTATTTGTTGCTTCTCCCTCATACCAGAAATTTTAAGGGGGCTTCCCTAGTGGCTCAGAGAGTAAAGAATCTGCCTGCAATGCAAGAGATCTGCATTCAATCCCTGCACTGGGAGGATCCCCTGGAGAAGGAAATGGCAACTCACTCCAGTATTCTTGCCTGGAGAATTCATGGATAGAGGAGCCTGATGGGCTGCAGCCCATGGGGTCACAAAGAGTCAGAGACAACTGAACAACTAACACTTAGAAAATTTAAAATCACCCTTGGGAAAACACTATTTGAGGGTCTGAATTTCAGTTATACAGTTCTAGAAATTTAGCTTCATCAGAATACCCAAAGATGTTCAGATTCACAGTAACCAAATTCCCATGATATTTAAATGCAAACCAGAATGCTGCTATACACATAGTGAGAACTCTTAACATTAAAAGGACTAGAGTACTTAATACATTCTCTCCCTGTAGGAAGCCTCATAAGGGTAGCCACATTATACCCGAAGGTTGCTTGATCACCTTGGAATCATAGCAGTGAAAGTTAGTTGAGGGACCTTTACTAATGGCATCAAGCTAGTCTGACAGTTTCACCTCCAGTCTCAAGGCTGACTTGCAAAGGGGACTGGAAGCTGCCAGTCAGAGGCCCCGTGCCCAGTGCCCTGAAGATAAACTGGCAAATGCCTATTCTTTATGTCTCCTTTTTCTAGGGTTCTTTTTAACATGTTCTTCACATACATTTAAGTATAATTGATAAGATTACAGATTTAGATGCACTAATATTGTCACATGTTCTTGAAAATCTGATGCTACCTTGATAGGATCCATGTTCTCCCAGAATTTGCCTTTCTATTTACAGAGTATTTTTTAGGCTGAAATATTTCTACCAATGAATGCAAGCTTCATGAGGTCCAAAATCTTGACTTCCTCCTCATCACTTTATCTCAATTGCTTAAAACAGTGCCTGACAGAGTAGTCAACAGATATATTTTGAATGAATAAAAGATTAGTGTCATATATTACATGACTTTTTCATTTTTATTATCATAGGGAAAACATCATTCCAACATCTGCATCCGACAAATTAGCCACACACTTCAACAAAGTGCCCAAAACAAAATCTGTTGCTTTTGCCACACTTTGTCAGAATTTGCTTTGATTTCTAGCACTGATCTCTGGGGAGGTTATGTCTGTGAGTTCCCGACTGGTTAAAAGGAATCGGAAATCTCTGCTTGCTCAAGAATAAAGAAGAGGAATGGATCTGACTAAATACCAATTCTTTTCATGTTTGGGATGGACAGCTAAGTCTAAGAACTTTCTTGTGGGTGTGTAAGTGAATGTCACCCATACTTTCTGCACCCTCATCCCAATAAATGTGAGGAGGAAGTTCCTTAGCTTCTGAGCTTAAAAAACATTGAAAAATATTGTGAAGCGCCAACTAATTAAAAATGAAATGCAGCCAGCTAAGCTCCAGCCATCTTTAATTTACAATATTGCTTTGCTTCCGAGGCAAATGTGGACAAGTCACAACTTCTTTTGATGCCTGAGGGATTGAAAAAATTAAATCAGCAGGATTGGCTATTGATGTTTTCTAGCAAATGTTTTGAAATCTCTGCCTTTCATCCATCTTGCAGGAAAACAGAATTGCTTTGTGAGCCTTCAAAGATATTAATTCCTTTAATAAATCCTGATTTGTATGTTGAAAACTTCCAACAGTTAGATTTCTGTAGCAATCTCTGCATCAGGGGTGAATGTTGCCCGCAGGCAGACTCCCAATTTTTTCCCAAGTATCAGCGTTCTCAGTCTGAAACTGGGGCTGAAACCAACACCACAATAGATTAAACACACCTTCTGTTCAGCCTCTTTTCATGAGATTTCTTTGTTATATTGTTTGCAAGGCAAATTTCATGACAGGCTGTTTGCTTTCCTGGTGATCAGCACTTAATGAGATAAAGCACAAACATAAGCAGTGACTGGCCCAGTTCTGTGCTTTGATCCTTGCCCCTCTAACCAAGGTGAAAAAAAGATGGGGCGCAACTGGAAATTCTAAAAATGTAGCGAACATTTGTCATAGAGGAAGTCGACTGGAGCGCCTGCCAATAAAAACAATAAAGACAGTGTGGTGCAAGTTAAAGCACAAATATAGAGATAATGCTGTATGTGCATGCAGGAAAGGTGGGTTTGACGGTGGAAAGAAATTGCCCTTACCGTGAAAATTCTATCACAGCATCTATGTCTCCAATAATTTCACCACAGTGATTATACAAATATAGTAGAAATAAGAAGATAGCAAAAAAACTATCAGATGATCCTCTTGAGAACAGCATTATTTTAGGAGGGGTTCTTTTATTAAAAGGAAGCAGTCATGACACTGGTTTAAAAATGTTCTGAGGCCTTCTCCTTGAAATTCCTTAAGGGAGCAAATAGTAATGTGCCTCTACTGAAAAAAAAAAAAGCATTACATTTTCTCTTCTTTGCCCAAGCCCTTTTAAAAAGGGGTCTTAAAAAAAAAAAAGAATGACACCAGGGACTATATTCAATATCCTGTGATAAACCAAAATGGAAAAAAAATATGAAAACAAATGCATCTATATACATATATAAATACATACAACTGAGTCACTTTGCTGTACACGAGAAACTGACACAACGCTATACATCAGCTATACTTAAATATTTTTTTAAAAAAACAATGATAAATGGCTTTATCTAGTCAATTTATCTAATCTATCTAGAGCGAAGTGAAAGTCGCTCAGTCATGTCTGACTCTTTGCGATCCCATGGACTGTAGCCTACCAGGCTCCACCATCCATGGGATTTTCCAGGCAAGAGTACTAGAGTGGGCTGCCATTTCCTTCTCCAGGGATCTTCCCAACCAGGGATCAAACTCAGGTCTCCTGCGTTGTAGGCAGATGCTTTTACCATCTGAGTCACCAGGGAAACCATGAAGAAGGAGCGTCTAGACAGCTCTTGACTTTAGAAAGGGAGCTAACTTAAAAACACTAGTGCAGAGAGCAACAGTAGGAAGGATGTGAGGGATGCTGTGAGAGCCCGCGACTCAGTAGGGCCTGATGTCGGGTGGGATGTGGGATCTTAGTTTCCTGACCAGGGATACATACCCCCTGCACTGGAAGCTGAGTCCTAACCACTGGACCACCAGGGAAGTCCCTGATGTCTCTTCTCTAGAAGAATCTTTATCATTTTGAATTAATGATTTACTTTAAACTGATATTTCCTGAAAATCAAAAGTCCGTAAGGACATTAACCATACATAAACAATATTTTCACAATACTGCTGGCCATAGAACTATATATTTAGGAATACATTTAAATTTTTTTAATTTAGTCAACATCTTTTTATGTTATACATTTCTTAGCCACTGATGGAGTTTTTTGCATAAACTTTTATTGAAGTATAATTGATTTATAATATTGTATTAATTCCTGCTGCACAGCAAAGTGATTCAGTTACATATATACATATTATTTTACAAATTCTTTTCCATTACAGTTTATCACTGGATGTTGAATACACTTCCCTGTGCGATACAGTAGGACCTTGTTGTTTATCCATTCTATATATAATGGTTTGTATCTGCTAATCCCAACCTCCCATTCCAGCACTCGCTTCCCAATCCCTTGGCAACCACAAATCCATTCTCTGTATCTGTGAGTCTGTTTTGTTTCATAGATATATCCATTTGTGTCATATTTTAGATTTCACATATAAGTGATATTATACATATTCGTATTTTGCTTTCTGACTTACTTCACTTAGTATGATAATTAGACATATATTTTATTGCTCCTTTTTTCCAGTCAAGATATAATAATGAAAAATTAAACATCACATTAAACACTGTAAAGATTTTACCTTTTAAAATAACTACCTAAATATGTATATGCACAAATAGAAATAAACATACACACATATATGTAATAAGTGCTCTACTGCAAGGGACCCCCCCACAGCCCGGGGGGGCTTCCCCGATGTAATAAGTACACAATTAGAAAAACTAATTCAAGTATGCACACATTACTGTTGCCAAAGTTAATCACTGGTTAACTTCAAATAGTATGTTCGATCTTTATTGAAACAAAATATTTAAGAATAAAAATGTTAGATTTACCAAACAAATGTTAGATTTTCCACAAGTGAATTTTAATTTCATTATTCAATAATGAGCTATACTTACATTTTACAAGCATACCTCATTTTATCAGCTTCACAGATACTATTTTTTTTACAAACTGAAGTTCATGGCAACCCTTGGTCAAGTAAGTCTATCAATGCCATTTTCCCAGCAGAATTTGCTCTTCGTGTCTCTGTATCACATTTCATAATTCTCAGAATATTAAACATTTGCACTGGTATTGTGTGTATTATAGTGACTTGTGATCAGCGATCTTTGGTATTATTGTTCTGGGGCATCACAACCTGCGCCCATATAAGACAGCAAACTTAACCCACAAGTGTTGTGTGTCCTGACTGCTCCACCCATCTCTCTCCCTTTCCTCAGGACTTCCTATTCCCTGAGACAACAATTTTGAAATTAAGCCAGTTAATAACTCTACAATGACCACTAAGTGTTCAAGTAAAAAAAAAGAAGAGCTGCATATCTCTCACCTTAACTTAAAAGCTAGAAAAAATAAACTGAGCAAGGCAGGCACATCAAAGCCAAGAAAGGCCCCAACTAGGCCTCTTGTGCCGAGCAGTTCACCAAGCTGTGAACACAAAGCAGAAGTTCTTGAAAGATTTTTACAAGTGCTGCTCCAGTGAACAGATGAATGATAGGAAATAAAAACTGCCTTATTGTTGATAAAGAGAAAGCTTAGTGGCCTGGAGAAATCAAACCAGCCACAATATTCCCTTAAGTCGAAGCCTAACCTAGAGAAATACCCCAACTTTCCTCAGTTCTAGGAAGGTGAAGAAGAAGGTGAGGAAGCTGCAGAGGAAATGTTTAAAGCTAGCAGAGTTATTTCGTGAGATTTAAGAAACATTCAAGTGCAAGGTGAAGCAGCAAGTGCCCATGAAGAAGCTGTAGCAAGTTATCCAGAAGATCTAGATAAGATCATCAATGAAAGGGGCTACACTACACAATCGATTTTCAAAGCAAGCCAAACAGGCTTCTGTTGGAAGAAGGTGCCATCAAGGACTTAGCCAAAGAAGAGAAGTGAATGCCTGGCTTTAAAGCTTCAAAGTACAGGCTGACTCTCTCATAGGGGCTAGTGCACCTGAGGACTTGGTTAGAGTCAGAGCTCATTTATCACTCTGAAAATTCTATGAATTAAGAATTATGCTAAATCTTCTCTGCCTATGCTTCCACAAAGCCTGGAAGACAGCACATCTGTTTACAACATGGTTTACTGAATATTTTCAGCCCACTGTTAAGACTAACTGTTGAGCAAAAAGATTCCTTTCAAAATATTGTTGCTTATTGACATGCACCTGGTCACCCAAGAGCTCTGATGGAGATGGACAATGAGATCCATGTTTTCATGTCTGTCAACACAACTTCCATCATGCAGCCCTTGGATCAAGGGGTAATTTCGACTTTCAAGTCTTATTCTTTTTTTTTTTATTTCATTTTTTATTATAAATTTATTTATTTTAATTGGAGGCTAATTACTTTACAGTATTGTATTGGTTTTGCCATACATCAACATGAATCTGCCACAGGTGTACACGTGTTCCCCATCCTGAACCCCCCTCCCTCCTCCCTCCCTGTACCATCCCTCTGGGTCATCCCAGTGCACCAGCCCCGAGTATCCTGTATCCTGCATCGAACCTGGACTGGTGATTCATTTCATATATGATATTATACATGTTTCAATGCCACTCTCCCAAATCATCCCACCCTCTGCCTTTCCCACAGAGTCCAAAAGACTGTTCTATACACCTGTGTCTCTTTTGCTGTCTCGCATACAGGGTTATTGTTACTATCTTTCTAAATTCCATATATATGCATTAGTATACTGTATTGGTGTTTTTCTTATCCTTTAACATACATTTTGTAAGACTGTAGCTGCCATTGGGCTTCCCAAGTGGTGCAATGGTAAAAAATCTGCCTGCCAATTCAGGAGACGCAAGTTCGATCCCTGGGTCACAAAGATCCCTTAAAGAAGGAAATGGCAACCCACTTCAGGATTCTTGCCTGGAAAATCCCATGGAGAGAGGAGCCCAGCAGGCTACTGTGCACAGGGGTGCAAAGAGTCAGACACAACTGAGCACGCACATATAGCTGCCATAGATGGCGATTCCTCTGATGAATAAGGGCAAAGTATATTAAAAACCTTCTGGAAACAAGAAAACCATTCTGCATGCCATTAAGAACATGATTCATGGGAAGAGGTCAAAACATCAACCTTAACAGGAGTCAGAAAGAACTTGATTCCAAACCTCATGGGTGACTTTGAGGGGTTCAAGACTGCACTGGAGGAAGTCACGGCAGATGTGGCAGAATTAGCAAGAGAACTAGAAATAGAAGTGGAGTCTGAAGATGTGACTGAATTGCTGCGATTTCATGATAAAACTCTAATGGATGAGGAATTGCTTCTTATGGATTAGCAAAGAAAGTGTTTTCTTGAGATAGAATCCACTCCTGGTGAAGATGCTGTGAAGACTATTGAAATG
This sequence comes from Tragelaphus eurycerus, assembly GCA_935064755.1. Taxonomy (NCBI): domain Eukaryota; kingdom Metazoa; phylum Chordata; class Mammalia; order Artiodactyla; family Bovidae; genus Tragelaphus; species Tragelaphus eurycerus. Next base: position 14,122,939 of record CAKXYN010000038.1, read on the forward strand.
ACAACGAAAGGTGTAGAACATTACATAAACTTAGTTGACAAAGCAGTGACATAGTTTGAGAGGACTGATTCTAGTTTTGAAAAAAGTTCTACTGTGGGTAAAATGCTAACAAACAGCACTGAATGCTACAAAAAATCATTTGTGAAAGGAAGAGTCAGTTGATGAGATAAACTTCACTGCAGTCTTATTTCAAGAAACTTAAAATCACTCCAGCCTTCAGCAACCACCACCTAGATCAGGCACCATCCATCAACAGTGAGGCAAGGCCTCTACCAAAAAAAAAAAGTTCTAACCTCATTGGAGGCTCAGATGGTGCTTAGGATTTTTTAGCATGACATATTTTTTAATTAAGGTATATACATACTGCTACTGCACACTTAATAGACTATGTGTGCTATGTGCTCAGAGAAGGCAATGGCACCCCACTCCAGTCCTCTTGCCTGGAAAAATCCCATGGACGGAGGAACCTAGTGGGCTGCAGTCCATGGGGTCGCTAAGAGTCAGACACGACTTCACTTTCACTTTTCACTTTCATGCCTTGGAGAAGGAAATGGCAACCCACTCCATGTTCTTGCCTGGAGAATCCCAGGGATGGGGGAGCCTGGTGGGCTGCCGTCTATGGGGTCGCACAGAGTCGGACACGACTGAAGCGACTTAGCAGCCGCAGCAGCCATGTGCTCAGTCATGTCCAGCTCTGTGTAACCCATGGACTGTAACCAGGCTCCTCCGTCCCTGAGATTCTCCAGGCAAGAATACTGAAGTGGGTTGCCATTTCCTCCCTTCAGGGGATCTTCCCGACCCAGGGATCGAACCTGCATCTCCTGTGTCTCCTGCATAGCAGGCAGATTCTTTACCCACTGAGCTATCAGGGAAGCCCTGATAGACTATGGTATAGTATAAATATAACTCTTTTAGGAACTGGGAAACCAAAAAATTCATGTGACTTTTTTCCTTGCATATTCGCTTTTTTGCAGTGGTCTAGAAGGGAATCTCGGAGAAGGCAATGGCACCCCACTCCAGTACTCTTGCCTGGAAAATCCCATGGATGGAGGAGCCTGGTAGGCTGCAGTCCATGGGGTCACTAAGAGTCGGACACGACTAAGCGACTTCACTTTCACGCATTGGAGAAGGAAATGGCAACCCACTCTAGTGTTCTTGCCTGGAGAATCCCAGGGACGGGGGAGCCTGGTGGGCTGCCATCTATGGGAGTCACACAGAGTCAGACATGACTGAAGCGACTTAGCAGCATCAGCAGCAGCAGGAAGGGAATCTGCAGTATCTCCGAGATGCGCCTGTACTACAGTGATGTACATAGTACTTTACTACATGTTTAAAAATGCATTTTCTTTCAAAAGCAGAGACACTACTTTGCCAACAAAGGTTCATCTAGTTAAGGCTATAGTTTTTCCTGTGGTCATGTATGGATGTGAGAGTTGGACTGTGAAGAAGGCTGAGCGCCGAAGAATTGATGCCTTTGAACTGTGGTGTTGGAGAAGACTCTTGAGAGTCCCTTGGACTGAAAGGAGATCCAACCCGTCCATTCTGAAGGAGATCAGCCCTGGGATTTCTTTGGAAGCAATGATGCTGAAGCTGAAACTCCAGTACTTTGGCCACCTCATGCAAAGAATTGACTCACTGGAGAAGACTCTGATGCTGCGAGGGATTGGGGGCAGGAGCAGAAGGGACAACAGAGGATGAGATGGCTGGATGGCATCACTGACTCGATGGACGTGAGTCTGAGTGAATTTCGGGAGTTGGTGATGGACAGAGAGGCCTGGTGTGCTGTGATTCATGGGGTCGCAAAGAGTCCAACACGACTGAGCAACTGAACTGAACTGAATAAGACCCCGGGAACTCTACTCAATACTCTGTAATGACCTATTTGGGAAAATAATCTAAAAGAGTGGATTATAATTGATTCACTTTGCTGTACACCTGAAACTGAAACAGCATTGCAAGTCAACTGTTTCTTATTTAAATTTTTATTGGAGGACAGTTGACTTGCAATGCTGTTTCAGTTTCAGGTGTACAGTAATGTGAATCAATTATAATCCACTCTTTTAGATTCTTTTCCCAAATAGGTCATTACAGAGTATTGAGTAGAGTTCCCCATAATCGGAGAAGGCAATGGCACCCCACTCCAGTACTCTTCCCTGGAAAGTCCCATGGATGGAGGAGCCTGGTAGGCTGCAGTCCATGGGGTCACTAAGAGTCAGACACGACTGAGCGACTTCACTTTCACTTTTCACTTTCATGCATTGGAGAAGGAAATGTCAACCCACTCCAGTGTTCTTGCCTGGAGAATCCCAGGGACGGGGGAGCCTGGTGGGCTGCCGTCTATGGGGTCGCACAGAGTCGGACATGACTGAAGTGACTTAGCAGCAGCAGCAGCATGGTCATAATTGATAACAACATCTTTCACTAAGAGTAGAGATAAACTGGACAAATAAGTAAGTCTCAAATTATTCCAGAAACGCCAACTCAATACAGAAAATAGAGGGGCTTTGTAAACCAAAAATTCCAATACAGTAAATGTTAATGATAATGATGATAATGATGGCAAAATGGTTAAGTAGGCAATTCCAAGCTCTCATTCCCCCACTGAAACATTGAAAAACAAATAGAAATTGTCAGCATCAACTTTGACAGGACTCTGGAAAACAAAGGTCTGCAGCAACGAAATGAATACTCAATCGAGAAAGACAACTTGCAAACTAAGAAGGCTTTGTGACCTTTTTATTTGTGCTTGCCTCACCCCCATCCCAGCATGAGGGCAGTGTTGAAACAGCAGTAGCCCAAGTTCCTAGTGTGGACTCTGGTCCTGGGTTCCAGAAAAAGCAGGCTTTATTTGCGAATTGTTGTTTATATCTATTCCAACTTGTGTGAGGCTATGTAAGGGCCAAATTAAGTGCTTGTCTCTGTTTGGACTGAGAACTCGGGCCAGAAAACCTAAATATATTGTTCGAAAAAAGCTGCAAAGCATACAAATAACCCACAGATGTCTGGGGTAAAAGATTAGGGTCCAGGCATACAATAGACCACCCAAACTTTGGAGGAAAAACTGAAAGAGGTTTTAAGGGAAATCAGGACAATCAAAAATACCCAAGGGTATTTACCACTGAGCACCAGCTTTCCTGGTGCCCAGTGGTAAAGAATCCACCTGCCAATACAGGAAACACCAGTTCGATCTCCAGATCAGGAAGACCCCCTGGAGAAGGAAATGGCAACCTATGCCAGTATTCTTGCCTGCGAAATCCCAGGGACAGAGGAGCCTGGTGGGCTACGGTCCACTGGGTCACAAAGAGTCAGACATGACTGAGAGACTAAACAATACAAGGAATATTCACAGGAATTTAGGAAGTCACACACATGTACAGGGAAAGACACATGCTCAGATAATACTCGAGAAGACCCCAAATTTTCATCTCAGGCTGATTGCCAAACTCAAGGTGAGCCTGGATAAGTGTTGGAATGTCCTAGTTCAGAGCCCATCAGCAAAGACTGAGAGAGGTATTTGGTGTGATTCTTTGGTCTTTTTTTTTCCTGTGGTGGAGGGGGATCATTTTTAAAATTTTATTTTATTTCTTAGCCTTCAAAGAAATCTCTGAAGGAAAGGAGACTTCAAGGACCACAGATGACAAGATACATAGTCTTTGCAAAAACCGTTCAGGAAAGTCACTGAACAATAAACTGCTACAGCCTTCAATAGTCAAAAAATAAGAACCAGCACATCCTAGAGAAGGCGTAAAAGCTGGTTTCCGGATTATCCCATTATAATATTCAAATACCCAGTTTTCAACAAACAAGGCACAGAAAGAAACAGGAAAGTATAGCCCATCCCTTTAGAATAAAATAACTGGATGAAAACCAGCCTTGGCATTAGACTCTCTAGCCTAAGACTTTAAAACAATCAAATAAACTCAAATCACTAAAGCAAAACATGGCCAAAGAACTAAAGAAAGTCAGGAAAACAACATGTGAACAAAATGAGAATATCAATAAAGGAAAAATTATAAAAAGGAAACAAAGGTATTCTAGAACACACTGTATGACCAGGAGTGTATCTTTAAGAAATGGCTGGCTAGGACAAATGTCGCAGTCCACAATGAACAGGATGAGGGTAACTAACCACCTCTGGAAGGCCTGCCCTTAACAATCCATCTAGCCTTCCTCCAGATTTTGAACTGATCCTCAGCTCTGACTTTGGAGAATAAGACTGTTCCATGCCTTTGGGAATTCATCGGGCCCTGCTCTCAAGTTTTTTGAAGTTAGAAGCAAGCACAATCCAGGACCCAGAAATGGGACCAGCAAGCCCCCAAAGCCCGTGGTCATCAGTGTCCAGACTTGGAGAATTCTAGAGGAGAAAACCTGATGACCAGCCCATCAGTGCAGCAGAACAACTTTGAGTCAACACGGATCACAGATAAAACCTTAGATCTATTTCACTGGCTTGATTAAATCCCTAAAAGGTGAATTCTTTTTTATGGAGAAAGAACCATGGGACACTGAAAGAGGTCACTGGGTGGGACAAGGAGAGTTAAGACGGTGTGTCATGTAATCAGATCTCTCAGTCCAGGGGTTTTTCTGGTGCTTTCTAAATTGGCCTGCTGAGAATTCCTTCAGTCTCCCCAACTAAATAAAAGAGGATCATAACGCATTAGGATCATGACAATTAACAAAAGGCATCACTTGATGATTCGACTTCTGAGAAGAGTCAAATACCATTAGTAACACTGGGTTGAGAAAAGATGTAATAAACCACAAAGTCCTAGTCAGAATGTGGGAATGAAGTTGTACCTCTTTTTCCCTGCTATCTGGTATTATATTCCCATAAGAAGGTTAATTGCATTAATAGCAGTTACAACCACAAGGGAACACTGAACTGATTGGTGGGTGCTCTGATAACTTCTGTATGAAAGAAAGGGCCACAGCCTCTAAAGGAGTCACCAGTCATTCCGGAGTGAGGCAGCTGTCTTATCTCTCAGGACACACCAACCATCAAAATAATCTGAGGGTTGCTGCTGTTTGCAGCTGAGTGCCTGTGAAGTTGACAAATAGCTTGTGTGTGTGCTGCCCGCGTGACTGAAAAGATACAAGACCATAAAGTCACAGAGCCAAGAGTGACCTTTCCCAAGAGACCCATTATGATGCAGGGCCATTATCAGCCCAATGATTCCCACACATACAATAAAATTCACTGTGTTATTAACACAGTGGATTTTATTAAATCCTAACAGAGTGGCGAGGAGAGTAGATTTCCTATTGTTTTCCTCCTGTATCTGTCATCATCTCTGCAAAAACAACTGTTTCTGCCATTGTGAGAGTAAGGCCATTGGAACACCTGCTGGTATTAATACTAACCTTACATTTTTTGGACATGGAAGAAGTTGCTGTATTAATGCAGAATAGGTAGAAGCCTCTCTGGAAACAGCACTTGGAAAGAAAAAATTTTTACCTTTTTTTTCTGAGGATGATATAATAGTATTGATAGTTAAAATTTGCAGAGCATTTTACAATTTTCAAAACATTTGTCTTAAACATTCCTTCATCTGAGCTTCAAAATATTTCTCTTCTGTGTAACCTGTGCCAAGTTCCCTAACTCTCATTAATTTAGTTCCCTCATCTGTAAAATGGGGATACCACCATTTACATCACAGAATTGTTGTGAGGATAAAAAAGGGTGCAGGTAAAGTGTTTAGCCCGATGCCTGCAGTGAAGCACCACTGAATTCTAGTTCTCAGCACTTTGCCACACCAGCCTTCAACATGAAATCGCTAAGCTCAGGAGGACCAGATCTGAGTTCAGAACCCAGGTCTTCAGACTGCCCTGTTGTGCAAAGGAAAGCAAGAGAGGAGGAGTAGTCTAGTTTACATGTGTCATATGCGTATGCTTGATCTCATTTCCATGTTTCATTGGATCCAACTGGTCAAACAGTAATTAGGATTGACACAATATAAAGAAAAGCTCATCTAAGTTCATCTCTCTTTACACCCCCAACCTTCCCATAGCTTGTAAGTTTCTTTATTCCAGTTTGATAAACTGCGGTGTCGGAGAAGACTCTTGAGAGTCCCTTGGACTGCATGGAGATCAAACTAGTCAGTCCTACAAGAAATCAGTCTTGAACATTCATTGGAAGGACTGATGCTAAAGCTGAAGCTCCAATTCTTTGGCCACCTGATACAAAGAACTAACTCATTTGAAAAGACCCTGATGCTGGGAAAGATTGAAGGCAGGAGAAGGGGATGACAGAGGATGAGATGGTTGGAAGGCATCGCCAACACGATGGACATGAGTTTGAGCAAGCTCCAGGAGTTGGTGATGGACAGGGAAGCCTGGCATGCTGCAGTCCATGGAGTCGCAAAGAGTCGGACATGACTGAGCAATTGAATTGAACTAAACATCAAATGAAATGAAAAGTAGTCCCACATTAGACTCTCAACTGGAGAGAGATTACCTTTAAAGCATTCACATAAAGGTACTATGAGATAGCCAACTCTGTAATTGAAATGAGAAAAAAGTCAGTCAAACAAAAATTATTATTATTAATTGAGTTTTATTCTTAACACCAGCATAGTACCTATCTTTGCAAAGTAGAAAACCTTCATTTGTTGATATATAAGATTAAAATCAATAAAATTGTCTATAATCTATGCTTCTCAGGTTTGTCTCTCTGTAGTAGATCAAACAGGAGTAATTAGGTTTCTGCCTGACTAGCAGGGGGATAAAACTATTTCATTTTGGATCAAAATCTTCCTGGTGGATACATTACACTTTCTTACTTTACCATCACCATGGAGCAATTGCTTCTGTGTTTTATTTGGTTCAAAGTATCAACATTTCATTCTACAATTCTCAGTAGAAGATCAGATCAGATCAGATCAGTCGCTCAGTCGTGTCCGACTCTTTGCGACCCCATGAACCGCAGCACGCCAGGCCTCCCTGTCCATCACTAACTCCCGGAGGTCACTCAGACTCGCATCCATCGAGTCAGTGATGCCATCCAGCCATCTCATCCTCTGTCGTCCCCTTCTCCTCCTGCCCTCAATCCCTCCCAGCATCAGAGTCTTCTCCAATGAGTCAACTCTTCGCATGAGGTGGCCAAAATACTGGAGTTTCAGCTTTAGCATCATTCCTTCCAAAGAAATCCCAGGGCTGATCTCCTTCAGAATGGACTGGTTGGATCTTCTTGCAGTCCAAGGGACTCTCAAGAGTCTTCTCCAACACCACAGTTCAAAAGCATCAATTCTTCGGCGCTCAGCCTTCTTCACAGTCCAGCTCTCACATCCATACATGACCACAGGAAAGACCATAGCCTTGACTAGGCGAACCTTTGTTGGTAAAGTAATGTCTCTGCTTTTGAATATGCTATCTAGGTTGGTCATAACTTTCCTTCCAAGGAGCAAGCGTCTTTTAATTTCATGGCTGCAGTCACCATCTGCAGTGATTTTGGAGCCCAGAAAAACAAAGTCTGACACTGTTTCCACTGTTTCCCCATCTATTTCCCATGCAGTGATGGGACCAGATGCCATGATCTTCGTTTTCTGAATGTTGAGCTTTAAGCCAACCTTTTCACTCTCCACTTTCACTTTCATCAAGAGGCTTTTTAGCCCCTCTTCACTTTCTGCCATAAGAGTGGTGTCATCTGCATATCTGAGGTTATTGATATTTCTCCCGGCAATCTTGATTCCAACTTGTGTTTCTTCCAGTCCAGCATTTCTCATGATGTACTCTGCATATAAGTTAAATAAACATGGTGACAATATGCAGCCTTGACGTACTCCTTTTCCTATTTGGAACCAGTCTGTTGTTCCATGACCAGTTCTAACTGTTGCCTCCTGACCTGCATACAGATTTCTTAAGAGGCAGATCAGGTGGTCTGATATTCCCATCTCTTTCAGAATTTTCCATAGTTTATGTGACCAAAGTTTGATTCTTATTCTAGATTTAAGGCTTATTCTTCCCATTTCCCTTTCTTCCAAAGTTCTCTCCAGGATAGCACATTTTATACGTGATAATATCAATCTTCCTAATTGTTAATGGCAGTTTTCCTTATTTTAATAAACACAGTGATAATAATGGGAACTACACCTGCACTTCAAAAATTTAGAAAATGTTTCACACTCATCATCTCATCTGATCTTTATAGATGTTAGGAAGTAGATAGTGTAGATGTTAATTTTACAAAGGAGGATGGTTAGCAGATTCAGAGAGGCTAAGTAATTTGCCTAAGATTTCCCAGCCAGATAGTACTATATTACATCATGTCATTACCGGATTACATCACGTCATTTCATGGTAATATGGCTCTTCAACAGAGCACAACAAGACATCCTGTGTTATCTGGTCATGAAATTATAGCAACACACAAAGAAGAGCTTAAGTGTGCCACCTACATATGAGTTATGTAGGTGACCAAAAGATGGCACTTATTATTACCTTGCATATGCATTTATGCAATTTTTATATTAAATAGTATATGCTATGAACAATCAAGATTTTTTTTAGTGATGGCGGCAATTAAATTTTTAATAAAAATAGTTTTTCTGATTCTAAAAATGATATATTTCTCTCCTTCTAATAAAACAGAAAAAAAAACAAAGTATAACATACCTAAAATTCCAGAACCTAAAAACTTTTGCTCTTTTTAGAATCTCTCAAAGGGTATATATAGGCATGCATGTTCACACACGCACGCACACACACACACACACACACAGCTTTATACAGCTTTATATAAACAGCACTATGTAAAAAGCTACCTGGCATATTTTTTACTCAACATCGTAAATATTTTTTCATGTCAATACGAGATCTACTTAACCATTTTTAGCTATTGAGTGTACACAATGTAGAGATGTACCCTTTCTTTCATTTTTAAGCCATTTCCATTCTGCAATTTGCTATCACAAACTGCAGTGTGATGACCATTTAGGATACATTCCTGAAAGTATTACTAAATCAGCAGGTGTTCTAATTTAAGATTATGATACATATTGCCCTCTTGCCCTCTGGAAAGGTTTCAGTTTGTACCCATATTGACAGTGACTGAGGGGGAATTTCCCCATACACTCTCACTGATGTCAGACTTTGCCAATTTTTACCTCTTCCCATCTGAATAATGAAAAATACCTTATCATTGTCATTTTCATGATTCTTATAATTAGTGATGTCAAGCAAATTTTGTATGTCTTTGCCCTATTTAATTTTTTCATTTTGACTTATTTTTATGGCTTTTGTAATGTTTTATAGGTATATCCATTTTTTTAATATACAGAAATATTTTATAATTACAAAAACAACCCTTTTATATGTTTCAAATATTATATCTTCCTTCAGTTTAATAATTTAGAATTTATGTTACTACTTTTTTTTAGCAATCTGGAATCAACTTATTATTTTTGCAGAGCAGCTAACTTAGAAAATATTGCCCTAAGACCATTTGTTAAAAAGACCTTTTTAACATGTACCAAATTCTCATACATTTCTATATATTATTTATTTACTTATTTAGGCCATGTCGTGGCTTGTGGGATCTAGTTCTCCTAAAAGGGATTGACCCTAGGCCCTCAGCAATGAAGTCCTAACCATTGAACTGCCAGGGAATTTCTTTCCTATATCTAATTCAGAGTTTTTTCCTTCTGAACCACTGATCCTTCTATACTTTCTGTATCAATATCAAACTACTATAATTTTTATGGTAGGTATATTATTTACTATTTTGTAGTCACATACCTGTATGCGGGTCAAGAAACAAGAGTCAAAACCAGACATGGAACAACAGACTGGTTCAAAGTTGGGAAAGGAATATGTCAAGGCTGTATATTGCCACCCTGCTTATTTGATGTATATGCAGAGTACATCATGCAAAATGCCAGCTGGATGAAGCACAAGCTGGAATCAAGATTGCTGGGAGAAATATCAATAACCTCAGACACGCAGATGATACCACTCTTATGGCAAAAAGCAAAGAGGAACTAGAGAGCTTCTTGATGAAAGTGAAAGAGGAGAGTGAAACAGCTGGCTTAAAACTCAACATTCAAAAAACTAAGATCATGGCATCTGGTGCCATCACTTCATGGCAAACAGAAGGGGAAAAAGTGAAAGCAGTGACAGATTTTATTCTTGGGCTCCAAAATCACTGCAGATGACAACTGCAGCCATGAAATTAAAAGACACTTGCTCCTTGGAAAGAAAACTACGACAAACCTAGACAAAATATTAAAAAGCAGAGACATCACTTTGCCAATAAAGGTCCATTTAGTCAAAGCTATGGTTATTTTTCTGGGCTCCAAAATCACTGCAGATGGTGACTGCAGCCATGAAATTAAAAGACGCTTACTCCTTGGAAGGAAGGTTATGACCCACCTAGATAACATATTCAAAAGCAGAGACATTACTTTGCCAACAAAGGTCCATCTAGTCAAGGCTATGGTTTTTTCTGTGGTCATGTATGGATGTGAGAGCTGGACTGTGAAGAAGGCTGAGTGCCGAAGAATTGACGCTTTTGAACTGTGGTGTTGGAGAAGACTCTTAAGAGTCCCTTGGACTGCAAGGAGATCCAACCGGTCCATTCTGAAGGAGATCAGCCCTGGGATTTCTTTGGAAGGAATGATGCTCAAGCTGAAACTCCAGTACTTTGGCCACCTCATGCGAAGAGTTGACTCATTGGAGAAGACTCTGATGCTAGGAGGGGTTGGGGGCAGGAGGAGAAGGGGACGACAGAGGATGAGATGGCTGGATGGCATCACTGACTCGATGGACGAGAGTCTAAGTGAATTCTGGGAGTTGGTGATAGACAAGGAGGCCTGGCGTGCTGTGATTCATAGGGTCGCAAAGAGTCGGACATGACTGAACGACTGATCTGATCTGATGGTTTTTCCAGTAGTCATGTACAGATGTGACAGCTGGACCATAAAGAAGGCTGAGTGCTGAAGAACTGATGCTTTTGAATTGTGCTAGAGAAGACTCTTGAGAGTCCCGTGGACTGCCAGGATATCAAGCCCATCAATCTTAAAGGAAATCAACCCTGAACATTCATTGGAAGGACTGATGCTGAAACTAAAGCTCCAATGTTTTGGCCACGTGAGGCAAAGAGCTGACTCATTGGAAAAGACCCTGGGAAAAGATGCTGGGAAAAACTGAAGGCAGGAGAAGAAGGGGATGACAGAGGATGAGATGGTTGGATAGGATCATCACCTCAACAGACATGACTTTGAGCAAACTCCAGGAGATAGTGAAGGACAGAGAAGCCTGGCATGCTACAGTCCATGGGGTCACCAAGAGTCAGACATGACTTAGTGACTGAACAACAATGACAACAGAAGTTATGTAATACCTTATCATTTTTCTTTTATATAAGCTTCCACTATGAAATTCATTTTGTCACCTCACATTGATTTCATTTGCATTTCTGAATTGCTAGGGAGGATTAGTTTCTATAATATTGAACCTAGAAAACAAATACATATCAGGAGTGGGTGGTTACATAAAGTTCACTCATCTATGCTTACTATATATATATATATATATATATATATATATATATATATATGCAGCTGTAGCAGTTGTATGGAAGAATCGGTAAGACATAATTTAATTTTTTAAAATAGGTTTCAGGATTTCTACTTCTGGTAAGATAGAATAGTCATGCTAATGCTATGGAAAAGGCGATGGCACCCCACTCCAGTACTCTTGCCTGGAAAATCCCATGGACAGAGGGGCCTGGTGGGCTGCAGTCCATGGGGTCACTAGGAGTCGGACACGACTGAGCAACTTCACTTTCACTTTTCACTTGCATGCATTGGAGAAGGAAATGGCAACCCACTCCAGTGTTCCTGCCTGGAGAATCCCAGGGACAGGGGAGCCTGGTGGGCTGCCGTCTATGGGGTCACACAGAGTCGGACACAACTGAAGTGACTTAGCAGCAGCAGCAGCTAATGCTAAGTTGCTTCAGTCGTGTCCGAGTCTGTGAGACCCTATGGACAGCAGCCCTCCAGGCTCCACTGTCCACAGGATTCTCCAGGCAAGAATATTGGAATAGGTTGCCTTTTTCCTTCTCCCTTACTAGCGTATGAGATGAGTGCAATTGTGCAGTAGTTTGAGCATTCTTTGGCATTGCCTTTCTTTGGGATTGGAATGAAAACTGACCCTTTCCAGTCCCGTGGCCACTACTGAGTTTTCCAAATCTGCTGACATATTGAATGCAGCACTTTCACAGCATCATCTTTTAGGATTTGAAATAGCTCAGCTGGAATTCCATCACCTCCACTAGCTTTGTACAACTGCTCAGCAAGATGTTTTTTAGAAATTTAAATTAAAAGGCTGTAAGTAAAATAGTATTTAAAGATCTAGTCATATTTATCCCTATTCCTTCCTCTAAGTGCAAGTGAAAGCACTGAGCGTTATATTTAAACAAACATAAGACTCAGAAAGGCAGAAAGAAGATAAACTGGCTAAAACCTTGACATACATGTATTTATGTATGTATCCCCTGGATTTTCTCTTGCCTCATATGTCCCAGACGTGGAGCTCAAGAAGCTGGCAAGCTGGAAATGCCAACAAGCGCAGACAAAAATAAAGACCCAGCAAAAGTCTTTTCTCTAGTCAGAGAACCAGAAACACAGTGGACACAGAAATCTTTTAGACAATAATTGCTCTACTCCAGCCAAACACTACAGAAAAAATTGTGAGCCCGCCTCCACTGATGCCAACAAGGTCTAACAGGAAGCCTAGACTTCCAGTCTCAATAAGCTTTAACAAAGTGCCCCAATACCCTCTTCGAGGATGATGTCAGAGGAGGCAGAGTGGAGGGTCAGAACTTTCACCACTGCCCAGCAGTAAAGAGGCTACCTTCACCACAGCATCAGTGGAGACGATGGAAGGAGCCAGAACTTCCACGCCTACCCAGGGGCAGCAAGTAGCACCCTGTGAGTGCAATGGAGACTGAGTGGGAAACTTGGATTTACACATTCACCCAGCAGTAATGAGGCAATACTTCCATGCTGGAGTAGCATCAGAAAAAGTCAGCTTACAGAAGGTTTAAACATGATCCAGAGTCTCAGAATATAGTACAAAAATGTCCAGATTTCAACCACTTGTCAAACAAAAAACCATGAATATCTAAAAGCAAATACAAATAAAAGCTAATTGATGTCAATACTGATGTCATAGAGATATTAGAATTACTTATGGGGATTTTTTTTTTTTTTTTGGCTCACAAGTATCTTTTATTTAGGTGTGAATTTAAAAAAAATTAAATCAGTTGCTAATATTTAAAAACTGATAGAGTGCACATAAATCTATGGATTCTTTGCTTTTCCAGAGACCAGACAATAATTGGAACTATATTCAAATCTAGCAACAACAGACTTAGATCATCTTACACATGGGGTGTGCACTCTTTTCTGCCCTCATCCCACCACCTGCAGGCTTCCACATCTGCTGCTTTTACTCACTCACCTCTATCTGCTTCATAGCTGCAGCTTCTCACTGTGTCACTCTGGTTCCCCTTACACTGAAGCTCTTCAAAGGCTCACGGTACGATCACACTTTGCAACCCATTATTTGTCTTTCCTTCAGTTCAGTTCAGTCTCTCGGTCATGTCCAACTCTTTGTGACCCCGTGGACTGCAGCATGTCAGGCCTCCCTGTCCATCACCAACTCCCGGAGTTTACTCTAACTCATGTCCATTAAGTCGGTGATGTCACCCAACCATCTCGTCCTTCTCCTCCTGCCTTCAATCTTTCCCAGCATCAGGATCTTTTCAAATGAGTCAGTTCTTTGCATCAGGTGGCCAAAGTATTGGAGTTTCAGCTTCAACGTCAATCCTTCCAATGAACACTCAGGACTGACCTCCTTTAGGATGGACTGGTTGGATTTTAAAGCAACCATGATAAAAAATGCTTCAGTGAACAACTACAAGCATGCTTGAAACAAATGAAAACACAGAAAGCCTGTTATTTGTATGACTGGTTTTTGTTGGTATACAAAAAGACTATTGATTTTAATAAATTTATTTTTCAACTACTCTAAATTACTAAAAACTCCCTTATCATTTCTAGTAGTTTTTAAGTTGATTTACTTGGTGTTCCATGTATAATCATACCATCTCTAAGTGTATTTTATCCTCCTTTTCAATATTTTTCATATTTTTTTGTTTCATCGCATCACCTCCAATCCATAGTTTCACCAATAGCAGTTCTTATTCAACAACATTAATAGGCATCCTTTTCGTGTTTTATTCTTGATTCATTCATTCATTTGTTCCGCTTATTAACCACCTACCACTGTGCTAAGGCATTGTGCAAGGCATCATGCTAAACCCTAGAGATCTGATGACAAGCAAAACCACACATAGTCCCTGCTGTCACTGAGTCTTTTGTCCAGTGGGAAAGATCAACATTATCAAGCAATCATACTTGTCAATGTCTAATTACAAATTAGATAACTGCTAAAAGCAACTTGATTCTATGAGAACATGTAGTGGAACATGAAGGAATAAGAGAGAATGTTTTATTATAAATAATCAGAGAAGAATTCCATTAGGCCCATTTAAGTCTACAACCTTTTCTTCTAAAAGCATATAAGGAATTGAGTCTTGGATAATTATCTTACTCAAATTCTTATGACTAGGCAGTGGTACAAATATCACTTGTTCCATGATTTTGAGTAGGGTATATTTCAAATCAACTCATGAAAGTTATTGTTTATAGAGTGTTTAACTCTGTGCTGGAGAAGGCAATGGCACCCCACTCCAGTACTCTTGCCTGGAAAAACCCATGGACGGAGGAGCCTGGAAGGCTGCAGTCCATGGGGTCGCGAAGAGTCGGACATGACTGAGCGATTTCACTTTCACTTTTCATTTTCATGCATTGGAGAAGGAAATGGCAACCCACTCCAGTGTCCTTGCCTGGAGAATCCCAGGGATGGGGGAGCCTGATGGGCTGCCGTCTCTGGCGTCACACAGAGTCAGACACAACTGAAGTGACTTAGCTTAGCTTAACTCTGTGCTATTATGCATCTTATCAAGCCTCCCAATAGTCATTTCATGCAGGTATTATTGTCCCTATTTCACACTCAGGAGCAGTTTAGGTGGGCAAGCTGGACAAAGTTTTAGGGCATGGATGATTATCAGGTGATATCCTGGATTGCTACTGATTGATGGCTCCTACCATACAACAGGAAGTCTAGAAAACTAGGCATTGATGCATTTTATTTCAGTAGACTGTATACTCCTTGAATGTAGAAATTCTGTCCTAGTTATGTTTATAGTCCCAGTGTCAAGCAAAGGATCAACCATACAGGAAATATTCAATAACTGATTTCTTTTATTACTAGGATTTTTGTGTTAAATTTCTGGATAGTCGTCATGTCTGCCTTTTGCTCCAAACAAGACCTAAGGCTGAGACAGGGGCAGGCTCTTCTGGTTTGCTGGTTTTCCATCCTCTACTCCAAGTCAAGTTAGCCTCATCCAGCATCAAAGTTACTGATTTTCACAGCAAGCACCACCTTAACAGAACAACAGCCCCCCAAAAATCATGGTATAATATGGAGAGAGCCCTAGGCAAGGACACCCATTCTCTCACTGAAGATGCCCACTTTTCACCGATTTCTAAAAGTGAAAGTAAAGTCGCTCAGTCCTGTCCAACTCATGGTATGTAGACTGCCAGGCTCCTCCATCCATAGGATTTTCCAGGCAAGAATACTGGAGTGGGTTGCCATTTCCTTCTCCACACCAATATCTAAAGGATATACAATTTTCAATTCATTGTTTGCCTGAGCCCTGTAGATTCCCTGAGCCCTGAAATGACTGATTTTGAAATTTCTTTACAAGTTCATCATTACTTTGTGAGAGGATTTGTCAACCTCTTCACTTTTCCATAGCCAGAGACCCATCTTAATATCGTTTTATGCCTTTCTGAACTTAATACAATTTTATAACTGCCTTCTGAACTTTTCTGGCTTTGTTAAGGAAACAGTAATATTTTTCCAATCTCTCATCCTTCTTTGATTCATTCACTGTAGCTATAGACACTGTTTCTATATTATTCTGTCATTTCTGTATTATGACTTCCCAGTCTTCCAGGGTGAACATAATGTACAAACTACTATCATTTTAAATAAAAATTTAATAGAAGTTAGTTATCAGTCATGCTGTGTTGCATATAAGTTATCAGTGAAGACAGGAAGAGATGGGGGAAAAGAAATTTCTATTCAGGAGTAAAGGAGATTTTTCATATGTTCATTTAGCAAGTAACTAAGTTTCCCCTTATATACAGAAGTAATATTCAAGGTCCTCTAGGAAGAAAAGGAAGGAGAGAGTAGACTAACATTTGTTGAAGGTCTACTTTGTGTCAGGCTCTAGGCTAGTCCCTTCACACACAATATCTCATTTGATTATTTTAATGCCCCGAGGCGCTAAGTTTTGCTATTTGCATTTTACAGAGGAATAAGCTGATCGTGTAGAAATCAGGTCAATAGCCCAAGGACAGCCCGTTAGTAACTATTAGAGCTCAGATTTAAAAGCACTCTGACTCCAGAGTGACACGTTGATTTTCAAGGGATATTGTGGATGGTTTTTCTACACATTAGGTAGGAAGAACATTGAAATTGGAAACAATAGTGTGGGGAGTGTGGGGTTTTCTCAACAAATCTCACTGGACTCTGAGAAGACAGACAATATTCACCTATTTCTCAATGAAAATGAAGTGCAACTATTATTATTTTTAACATTTCTTTTGTGACTCCACTTTCCCCAAAATGTTTGGGGGAAAGGAATGTAGTTTGTTAGCATTGCTATTGCTTCCTGTTTGGCTCTATAAAGTTACTAGAAGTTTAAAAGAAAAATTAAAAAAAGAACAAAGGAAAAAAATTGTAATAAACAATATTTTAAAAAACTTAAAAGTAAAAAGGAATTTGTATATTGACTTCTGAAACAGTTCAATGGAGGAAATTTTTGAAAACTTTATCCTGTTTCTTGGCACTCTTGAAAAAGGAATTCTGGGATTGCAAGTGGTGGAATTTAGAAACTAGATCACATCAGTGCACAATGTAAGAGAAAGGGTGAACAGCTGACCCAGGACTTAGGAAGTGGCCCTTAAAATTTGACTGGCAAGATACCCTATGATTCATCTTAGTGTTCCTGATGCACTTAAAATCTTTGAGAGGCAAAACACCACACATCAAATAGCAAACACACACACAGAAAGCTACTTAGAGTATGAAGGAAATGCAAAGGTGTGCATCTTAAGCCTTTAAAAATAATAGTGACTTGAAGGAACTAAAACAAGATTATCACTAATGTACTCTATATACAACAGAGTACACCATTATTCTAGGAAGTGATATTATGGTAACTTTTTTCTTTCTGCTTTTATGTATTTTGTAAATTTTCTATAACAAATATGTAACACGTATTACATTTACAAAAAAATTATTTTAAAACATGCAAAGAAGATATATGAGAAAAATTCCATGGCAAATACTGTATAACAGAAATTTATCTGTGGAAGAAGCTAGAAGACCAGCCTGAATGAAATCAAATTACAATAGAGTTTAGAAGTATATATAATAGAAAATAGTGACAAATTAGATTCTTTAACAGAGAGTATCATAACAATGCTATAGGAAAGACAGACCCTTCTGACAGAGATTAGAATACAAAAGAAAAAACAAAAGGACTAAGCAACAAGCACTTACCGTATAGTACAGGGAACTATTTTTAATATCTTGTAATAACCTATAATGGAAAAGAATCTGAAAAAGAATGTGTGTCAATCATTTTGCTGTATACTGAAACCCTGTAAATCAACTATACTTCAATACAAAAAATAAAATAATTTTAAAAGCACACTTGGTCAGCATATGCCCCCCCAAAAAAGAAAAAGGACTAACCACAGAATTGAACGTAATAATATGTATATAACATAAGAGAGACTAAGGAAGAGAAGGATAGCTTGAGAATTGAAAAACAATAAGGAAAAAAGAAAGAGAATAAGATGTAAGACACAGAGAAAGAGCCATCAGGGTTTGATGCTTGATTAGGAGACTAAAGAAAAGGATAAGTCACAAACAACACAGGAGTATACCCCTAGGCATCCAGGAGAGTGCTGAGGCTTAGAAGGCTCTCAGGATGTACACAATAGAAAAAAGTCCCATTTTTGACAAATAAATGTTATACTTTGGTGCTGGCATAATATACAAGTAGTGATACTACATGAACAGCTAGTTATCTAAAGATATAGAGCTGTAAGGCACAAAAACTGGTGTTTGAAGCTATGAGAGTACATAATCTTTTCTAGAAATATCTGCCCTGTGAGGACCAAAGTCTGAGTCTTAAAGAACCACAGATGCAGGTCAGGTAGTGAAAGAGCTAAAGAGAAACAAGTGACAAACATAAGGATCCAAATGAGGGGCCTTGGTTTTTGACTTAAAGAATGGGACAGAAACATGGCGTTTGAATGTTGAGTAGTATATTTGTTTGTTTGTTTATTTTGTTCTGAAATTTAAGTATGCAAAATAAAGAAGATGCAGGGTTTTTGCACACACAAAGAATAGGATAGTCATTGAGGGTGAAAGCACAAAAAAAAGCTCAAGATTTTAAGACTATAACACAAAAACCTGTACATGAAGCTTGTAGAAGCTTTATTTACAATAGCCAGACACTGGAAACAACCCAAATGTCCTTCAGTGTAGGTTGAACACCAATGGTGTGTTCCTAACATGGAATAAAAAGGGATGATCTGCTAAGATAGGCAACAACCTGGATGGATCAGAGAGAATTACACTGAGTGACTAAACCAATCTCCAAGAGTTACATACTTATATTTCATTTATATCAAAATGGTAAAATTATAGAGATTAGGGACATAATAGTTACTGGGATGTGGAAAGACAAGGAGGTAGGAGTAACTATAAAGGGGTAACATAAAGGGTCTTTGTGCTGATGAATAGTTCTGTGGCTTGATTGTGGTCATGGTAACACAAACCTATACACATGATAGATAGCATCACACAGAAACTATAGAGGCAGAAACATACATAAACAGCTGCATTGAAAATGGTGAAATCTCAACTTCGTTTTCCAGGATGACATAAGCTTTCATTCCATAAAATGTTAACGACAGGAGGAACACTGGATAAAAGATACATGGGGACTCTCTCTACTACTTTTTGCCTCTTCCTGTGAATCTACACTTATTTTGAAATAAAGTGGAAAAAAAAAAAACTGTGCCAGGAAAAAATAGATGATTATATTTAGCCAGGAGCAGTCAGTTTTTTTCAGCTTTATTGAGGTATAACAAATTAAATTCTGAGACCTTCAAAATATACAATGTGATGATTTGATATACAAATACATGGTGAAAGAATTCCCACCATTAAGCTAATTGATACATCCATCACCTCACAAATTTATCTTTTTCTTTTTTGTTGTTATTTTTTCTTTTTTACTGAGAACATTTAAGTTCTACTCTCTTAGCAAATTTCAGTTATACGTTAGTGATATCAACTATGCTCACCACACTATAAATTAGATTCCCAGACATTATTCATCTTGTAACTGTTTCTATCCTATTACCAACTCTATCAATATTTCTCCCAACTCTCAGCAAACACTTTTCTTCTGTTTCTATGAGTTTGACTTTAAAGAAAAAATGATTCCACATATAGTTGATATCATGCAATAATTGGCTTATCTTACTTAGCATATTGCCCTGGATGAAATTTCTAACATTTTATCCATGCTGTTACAAATGACAGTTTCCTTCTTTTCTAAGTTGAATAAATTTCCCTTCATCTAAACCACATTTGCTTTATTCATTCATCTGTTGATGGACATTCGTTTGTGCTCATACCTTGGCTACTGTGAGGAGCACTGCTATGAACATGAAGTACAGGTATCTCTTCAGGATACTGATTGGGTTTCTTTTGGATCTATAACCAGAAGTTATAGATGATGATTCGGTAGTTCTGTTTTTAATTTCTTGAGGAACTTCCATACGTCATACTTTTTTCTATAGTGGCTACACCAATTCACATTCCCACCAACATTGCACAGGGTTCTCTTTTCTGTACATCCTCACTTACACTTATCTCTTGCTTTATTAATATTGGTCATCCAACAAGTATAAGGTGATATTTCATTGCGGTTTTGATTTGCATTTCCCTGATAACTAGAGATGTCAAGATGCTTTTAATGTACCTATTGGTGATTTGTATGTCTTTCGAAAAATGTCTATTCAGGTCCTTTGCCTTGTATCTGCAAATGTTACTGTCTAAAATCTAATTCATCTCTCTTGAACCCTACCTTCCCATGAACTCCTTGAAGAAAGAAAATGTGTATGTATGAAAATATGTGTATATGTATATATGTGTGTGTGTGTGTGTGTGTGTGTGTGTGCATGCGCGTGCGTGCTACATGTGGCTGTTGTTTAGTCACTAAGCTGGGTCTGACTCTTTTGTGAGCCCATGGTCTCTAGCCCAGCAGGCTCCTCTGTCCATGAGATTTCCCAGGCAAGAATTCTGCAGTATATTGCCATTTCTTTCTCCAGGGGATCTTCTCGACCCAGAGATTGAACCCACGTCTCCTCATTGGCAGGCAGATTCTTTATCACTGAACCACCAGGGAAGCCCCTATATATAAGTAAATAAAATCTCCAAATCTTGAAATCTCCTTCTCCAAGTCTAATGATGACCAATTAACTCTTTCTTTTAGTACCGCTCAAAAATAGTTTGCTTCCAATTTCAAGATAGAAAGCTTTCCTTTGCCTTTTGAAAACAGCCAATAAATACACTTTTATTACTTGTATTACATGTATTTATGAATAAATACACTTTTATTACTAACGTGGGGGAAAATCTTGATCATTTGTTTTGTTTCCATATAAATCAGGACTGGTGTTTTAGAATAAAAATAGAATCTTAAGATTTTAGAACTGGAAGAGACCTTAAAAGATTCTCTATCCAACCCCTTTATTTTACAGATGAAGAAACTGAAGCACAAAGAAACGAAAGTAACTTCTCAAGTTCATGAAAACAATAAAATTAGACAACAACAAGCCTGTCTAATAATTTCGGCACTATTGTTAGAAGCTGGAATCTGGTCTCTGACCTTTTGCCAAAAAATGCCAAACAACTACACTATTAACTACTGTTTTCACAATGAATGAAACTATGCGGCAATGAATACTTTGACCTGACTGTACATGTGCAAGGGTTTCTTGGGGCCTAGCTCTAGAAGAATGCTGTAAACACTGACAAATTGAAACCGAACTATTAGATACTGACAAATTGCTATCTAAAGTGGTTGTCTGATTTTTCACTCCCAACTGGATTTGAGTCCCTATTTGGACTTGTCAAACATTTCACTTTTGGTCAGTCTGATGGGTATGAATGAGATCTTATGTTTCAAGTTAAATTTCCCTGATTACTAGGCATATTGAACATCTATTCGTATGTTCACTGTCCACATTGAATTTCTTCTGTCAATTGTCTATTTTTATTCTTAACCAATTTCTATCAAACCTGATCAGAAGTAGTTCTTTATATAGTCTGAATTTACTAATTTTTTTTTTTTTTTTTTTTTGCTGTTTTTACACATTGTAGGTATCCTTAGTAAGGCCTTGTCTTACTCATTTCCAGCAACCAGAAGAGTACCTGGCAAGACCCAGAATGTGGAAAAACATGCAGAAAGTTCTTAAAGATAAAGAGAGAGAGGGAAAGAGGAAAAGAGTAACTCTACACTTGTTCTGACCAAGGTTTAGGCATTTGAAGAAAGTTCCAGAACAGATAAGACTAATCACTGAACCATTTTAGTTCAAAATATCTGATTAATTGGTGTATTAAAATGTTTTAAGTTGTAAGTTCAGGACATTCTATTTTGTTGCTGGTGGGAGTGACAGTGGTGGCTTTTTATTTTATATGCTGTTTTTCAGTCCAGCTGGGCAACTAATTTTTAAACAAAAGTGATTTTTTTTTGGGGGGGGGCTACTTTTTGGCAAGTCACTACAGTTGAAAAAGACTCAAAAGTAAGTAAATACTCGCCTATGATATCTTAAGGTTGTTTCCTTGCTGCTTTTTCTTCCCCTGGCCCTGCCTTTTACTCTATGGAAGGCACCGTTACAGAAAGATACACGTAGCCCACATTTGCCTGGCTCAGGCATAGGAATTATTCGGGGCTATTTCCGTACAGGCAGTGTTCTCCTAGACCTTCTCTATAGATGCCAATTAGAAGATTAGCGTCTTTTCTCTCTCCCTCTTTGCTATTAAATAGTCACACAAAAGCTGAGCTGACAAATTACTCTCTCCATGGTGCTCGACAAAGACAGACAATAGATCATCATCATTTACTATACTCAAATCCTATTAATCACAGATTAATGAGAACATGTCTAGTGGGGAAGAAATTACCAGAATGCGGGCCTATTGGCTTGTTACTCATGTAACATCTGCTCTGCCTTTACCTTTAGTGTCGTGTCATCTTTTATCACATTGAAATAATGTTTGCTCCAGAAACATAATTAAGATAATGGAGCAGATTCAGAGCCCTTCCCTTAATAATTAAAGAATTGGGGTTATATTTCCTAGTCTGATGGCTTTTAAAAAACTAATTTTCCTCTGTTCTTGATTATTTCCTTTTTCTTTTGCTCATAATGATCTATCAGGTCTTGTTTTTTTTTCTCCTCTCTCTGTAAACTATGTGATTAATAGTCATACTCAAAACTAGGACAAAGCCAGAGTTTGAGTGCCTTTTTCTATGGAGATAAAATTCACATAACATAAAATTCATCCTTGTAATCATGTTAAAGCATATAATCCAGAGAAGCTCCTTTTTATAATTTGAAATATTCTAAATTTTAATTAATACTTAGATGACTCTCTAAAGCTTGTGAAGAGCATCAAATACTATATCTGCTTTCCTTAACCTCCCTCTGCAGTATGTTGTTTTAATTTTTAAGTCAAATACTCTTATTTTTATTTATTAATTTTTGGGCCACACTATGCGGCATGTGTGATCTTAGCTCCCCAACCATGAACCCAAGCCCCCTGCATTGGAAGCACAGAATCTTGACCACTGGTTTACCAGAGAAGTCCCTACTTGTATTTTTTAAATGCTTGGTTTCATCTATGTTTTAGTCTTTTATTCTAAAGCCAATTTTCTGTTTTAAAGCATAAAAGTTCAAATATTTAATATCTTTGGAAACCTCCTACTATCCTCATTTCAACAAGCAGTAGAACTGGGGGAACACATAATTTTTTTTTTTTTTTTAGGGTAATGGCATCTGCTATCAGCTGATAAAGAGGACAGAAGAATCATAATTTATGATTACAAAATTGAAGAAAGTAATTGCTCATGTTATTAAAAGCTAGACTATGTACTTGTCACTCTTGGAGGCTGCGGTGATTAGTGCTCGGGACTGGGTAAGCTGTGATCTAAGGCTTTATGATTAAGCTGTGATTCAGCACCACAGGGATAAAAACAGCTCCACGACCAAGAGCTGGCAAGCACCAGTTGAGGGAGGGGGTGGGAGGATTGCAAAGAGCTTCTTAATTAAATTTTAATTATTGCTAATTAGAACTACTGTTTTTTATATCCCCAACAAGGAAGACAAGAGCTGATCTTGCCTTTTTATTATTCTGCTAATTAGTTTCCCAAGGAGAGGTTTGAAAGGGCAGACTCTGCTTTGACAGTATCCAAGTTGTCAGCTGAACTCAGAACTGCAGGTGGATCTTGTCCTCAAACTTGAGGTTTAAAATTTCTAGGTAGCTCTTTTTCTGAATCTTGAATTTTATTCTGGATACCTCAGGAAATGAGCTAACCCCATCCAGTACGTGAAGAAATTCATGAATTAGTTTTCCTTTTGCTTATCCTATCTACCTTATCTTCATACAAGTCCCAAGATTTCTGCTTAATTACTAAAATATGTGTCTGACTCTTTGAGACCCCATGGACTGTAGCCTGCCAGGCTCCTCTGTCTATGGAATTCTCCAGGCAAGAATTCTGGAGTGGGTTGTCATTCCCTTTTCCAGGGGATCTTCCTGACCCAGGGATCAAACCCAGGTCTCCTGCATTGCAAGCAGATTCTTTACCATCTGAGCCACCAGGGAAGCCCTCTTAAAACAGACAGTGAATCCTCTACATACTATTAATGTGCTCATGTAAACTTTATGCTTTTTGTGAACTGCTAAATGTTAGAGATGATCTCTACTGGATTTGAAGAATAAACAAAAGTACACATAAAAAGTGACTGCTAGTTTTCTGTAGCCACGGACTTGGTGCTTTGCAATAGGTAACAACAACAACAAAATCCAAGTCCCTGCCCTCAAGAGCTCCCAAGTTCTATTAAATACCATTTAAGATGAAATGCTCCAGGTAAACCACACTTGAGATTGCAAAAGAAAAACCCTAATTGCAAGCTTGATATAATCCCAGAAGGTTCCCAAGATCCATTAGCATTATAAACCCTCTGCAAAACATGAATCCTATAAGTGCGTACATTTCACAAGTCTTCTCCCAAGATAATAAAGAGTTCTGAGTTAGTACAACTCCCTGTGTTAATTACAATAAAATCCATCAAATGAAATCACATTTCTGGAATCAACAGCATTTGGCCAAGCACACACACACATGCCTTGACAATCTTCTATACAGTTGGAGTTACATTAACACATGTGTTTATTTCCTCACCTTTTACAGACACAAGAGCCTTGTGATATGTTAATTCACACCAAATTCCAATCCTTTCCCTTGTCTTTATCTTCCCAACTCAATGATGTGATGTGTCAACACCTTTCATATTGGGAAGAAAAAGTGCTTAGACAAGATTTTGTTTAACTCACTTTAATTAAAATTACAGAAACTAGAATGCAAAGAGTAAATAAATTAAATCTGCCTTTCAGTGCCATTCACCATCTGCCCTGTCAATATCCACTCTGATCTGAATTATTCTAAAAAGTCATCTGGGTCTTTCTTACTCTGATTAGTCAATTAGCCACATCTCACACTGGTTTGAAATGTGTTTTTTCAGGTCAGTGAGTTACCCTCACCATCTTACAGTAGTTGACATACCAATAAATAAAGACTTCTGGGATTTCCCATTAGTACTCAAAGATCTGTTGCTTTATTTAGCTTACTCAATATTTGAAAGCTCTCTAATACTTCTGTCTTTTTTCTTAGAAACTTGTAAACATTACATAATCCTGTTTTATTTTTCTTTATTGTATATTTTATGTTAGATCTGGAGCTGGTTATTATTAACCTCATTTTCACAGGTGAAGAAAGCCCAGTAGAATACTATCCAACTCCAGTTACACTCTTTTTGCAGCTTGCATATTATGCTATTGTTTCTTTCTCAATCACCTCTGTTAGTCAACAGAAATTACTTTTTGTAAGAGATATTTGGACTATTCTAAACTTCTATGGGTAGCCATGGGGAAAGCCTCCAGATTGGGTGCCTTTGAAGAGAATGGAAGTGAGATAGGGAATGTAGGGGATAAATAATAAACCAGGAGAGAGACCTTATAATAGAATCATGACTGTGTGCCAAGAACTGAGGCGTCTGACTAATTCAATTCTATGCACCTGAGCACTCACCACCCCCCACCCAAACACAACCTGAGGCCCAGGTGCACTCAAGGACAGCTTGATACATGTAGTCCCACAGGCTGGATCCAAGTTCATGACTTCTCAAAAGCTGGCATTTGCTGATCTTTTATTTTAAATTTTGCTGTTATAAGTTGTAAAATGCATAACTAAATTAAAGCATATGTAGTGGGCATGATCAAAAATTCAGAAAACAAGAAATATCACTTCATTTTATAGAAAAGCTTAATTTCTGACTCCAGCTCCCCAATCTCTTGAGCTAGGAGAAAAATTAAGATTAGTTCACTTAAAGCCTTTCCCTCATCTCTTCTGAGTTGTGTCAAGATGCTGATATCTTGTGTTGGGGTGGGCCAAATGAGCACGGGACTGGCTCTAGCAGCCAGTCACTTCTATGCACAGGTTACCACCAAGCCTTCCATGGTCTTATCTAAATGGCACCTTTAGTGGTTCTCCTCTATTTCATCAACATATTCAGGACTTAGTATCTAATCCCATATACCTAAAGCTCTGGAGAAGGCTCACTTTCTACCTCACTTTTCCAATACATTCTACCTCTACCTGAAAATCTCCTTCTCCATTTTTCTTTCTCCACAAGCTCCCTAAATTTTTCCAAGAGCTTAAGCTTTTGGAAACTAAAGCCAAAAAAGTCTTGTGTAATACTCCTGCTTTCTGCCCTATAGAGACCCTGAGTAGGGTATTTACCTGAAACAGAGGAAATAAAAAAGAATATTCATATATATAAAAACAAAGTAATATTACAAAGTATTGTCCATACCTCATACTAGAAATATTCTAAATAGATCACAGATAGGAGGGAGGGAAGGAGGAGAGTGGGAGCGAGGGAGGGGAATGGGAGAAGAAAAGGGGGACAGAAGAAAGAGCCAGTCAACTATAGGAGTACAAAAATAAAGGAGAATTACTTTATAGAATAACTTTGGCTTAGAGAAGGATCTCTTTAACTATGACTTGAAAGTCAGATGTCATTAAAGAAAATATAGATAAATGTAACTACCTAAAAACAGTTTTTAAATCCAGCATGGCAAAAATAAAAACCAAAACTATATGTGATATCAAATGATAAATTACAAATTGGAGGAAAATGTCTGTAGTAATTCTTTCCACAGATAAAAGGCAAATCTCCCTTATCCAGGAGGTCCTAGAAGCAAAAACAGAAAACAGACTATTGATCTAATTCAATAGCAAAATGGGCTAAAGATATGAATAGTTCACAGAAAAGGAAATGTTTTCTGAACACAAGAGAAGATATCCAATCTCACTTATAATAAGAGAAATGCAAATTAAAAGTATACTATTTCTCAGCTATTAAATTGGCAAAAATCCAAATGTTTGAGAATGCAGTGTTGGCAAAACTACGGAGAATCAGGCACTCTCACACACAGCTGATGGAAGTGTAAATTAACACAACTGCTATGGAGGGAATTTACACTACCTATCCAAATGACCAATGTGTATGTCCTGTGATGTAGCGAATCCACTGGTGGGAACTTATTCTGTAGATATATTGCACAGGTTATCCATTGAAGCACTGTAATAGCAAAAGATTGGAAAACAATCTAAGTGTCTACTAATAGGAAATGAGCTAACTAAATTACGGTATATCTACATGTTGGAATACTTTGCAGATGTGCAAAAACAATGAGACAACTCTGATATTGATATGGGAAAATATCTCCAGGATACTTAAATATTTGAAGTAGAGGATAGTGCTATCTTATGTGTAAGAAAAGGGGGGAATATGTATTCTACATATTTTTACTTGTATATGTAGAAATGTCTGGAAAGATTCAGAAGAAACTAACAAGAGCAATTGGTGGTGGAGGGCTGGGAACCAGATAGATAGGGCCAGATATGAGAGGTGTACTCACATCTCCATAACATGACTCTTTAATGTGTATCTTTTAATCGTTGAAAATACGATTTTCAAAAATAGTGTTAAGCTGAGAAACCTTGAAATTTAAAAAATTTACAATTATTTCAGATTAAAATTTTAAGAATCAAAATTTATAAATGAATGGATAAAATATCACTGGAGTTTATTATAGCTCATAGTTAAATGGTAGAAAGGATCACAGAGAATATGTAGATAGATTCCAATGATATTTTATCCATTCATTTATAAATTTTGATTCTTAAAATTTTAATCTGAAATAATTGTAAATTTTTTAAATTTCAAGGTTTCTTGGCTTAAACAACACTATTTTTAAAAGTCACATTAGAGTACCTATCATGATGCGGAACAGTGTGGCCTTTAAAAAAAATAGTGTAGGTAATTTTACTATAATCAGATTTTTTTTTAAATGTATCAGAATACAGATAAGCTTTTTTAGTATTGTTACAGTATAAATTATACAGTAAGTTCCACTATAGGAAATTCCAAGAGACTTCTGTTTATTATAATTTCTGTACCAAGAATGTGTAATTACTTGAAATGTATAAGTCAACAAATGAAGCTTGAAATATTTGATCAGAAAGAAATTTTTGTTTTAATATTATTTATGCTACTGGATTTGATCTACATTATTGATATTAGCACTGTATTTTCCCTCAGTCTTGGACCACACAACTGAAAAGAAGATCAAAAGCATGGACTCTAGCCTCAGACTTGAGTTCATGTTCCGACTCTACCACTTACTAATCGCATGACCTTAGGTGAACCACCTCACTTCTGAGTGCCTCTGTTTCTACATCTTAAGAGGGGAATAATAGGATATTATGAGAATTAAATCATTTAGAGCCTGCACATGCAAAGTCCTCAATAAGCTTTAAGTATTATCATTATTTTGGGCTTCACAGGTGGCACGAGTGGTAAAGAACCCACCTGCCAGTGCAAGAGATATAAGAGACGCAGGTTTGATCCCTGGTTAGGGAAGATCCCTAGGAGGAGGACGTGGCAAACCATTCCAGTATTCTTGCCTGGAGCATCCCCTGGACAGAGGAGCCTGGTGGGCTATAGTCCATGGGGTCACAAAGAGTCAGACATGACTGAAGTGACTTAGCACAGCACATTATCATTATAAATATATGTATGCACCAAGAAGGGAAAAAACATCACCTGATTTTCTGGCATAGACTCTGAGGAAGAATCCAAAAACACAGTGGCATTTTTCACAGAAACAGGACAAATAATCCTAAAGACTACAAATAGCCAAAGCAATCCTGAGAAAGAAGAATAAAGCTGGAGGCATCATACTTCCTGACTTAAAACTATATTTCAAAGCCTAACAATCAAAACAATATGATCCTGGCATAAAAACAGACACACAGATCAATGGAATGGAAAAGAGAAACCAGAAACAAACCTACACATATATGGTCAATTAATTTACGATGGAAGAGCCAAGAATATACAATGGGGAAAGGACTGTCTCTTCAATAAATCATGTTGGGAAAACTAGATATCCACATCAAAAAGGATGAAGGTGGACCATTATCTTACACCATACACAAAAAGCCAACTCAAAAATAGATTAAAGATTTGAATGTAAGACCTGAAACCATAAAACTCTTACACAAAAACAGAGGCAGTAAGCTCCTTGACATTGGTCTTGACAATGATTTTCCCTGGATTTGACCACAAAAGCAAAGACAATAAATGCAAAAATAATCAATGGAATTACAAACTAAAAAGCTTCTACACAGCAAAGGAAACCATCAACAAAATAAAAAGGGAAACTTTGGAATGAAGAAAATATTTGCACATCACATATCTGATAAGTAGTTAATATCCAATATATATATAAAGAATGCACACAACTCAACAGTAAAACCACACCCAATTAAAAACGGGCAGAGGATCTGAATAGGCAGTTTTCCGAAGAAGACATAAGAGATGACCAACTATGAAAGATACTCAGTATCACTAACTCTCAGGGAACGGCAAATCAAACCACAGGAAGGTATTACCTCATGCCTGTGAGCGGAGAAGGCAATGGCACCCCACTCCAGTACTCTTGCTTGGAAAATCCCATGGACGGAGGAGCCTGTTAGGCTGCTGTCCATGGGGTCGCTGAGAGTCGGACACGACTGAGCGACTTCACTTTCACTTTTCACTTTCATGCCTTGGAGAAGGAAATGGCAACCCACTCCAGTGTTCTTGGCTGGAGAATCCCAGGAACGGCGGAGTCTGGTAGGCTGCCGTTTATGGGGTCGCACAGAGTCAGACACGACTCAGGTGACTTAGCATAGCATAGCATAGCATGCCTGTGAGAATGACTATTGTCAAAAACACGAGAAACTAAAACTATTGGTAAAAAAGTGGAGAAAGGGGAAGTGTATGCTTGTACACTTTTGGTGGAAACACAAATTGGTGTGGCCACTATAGGAAAAAGTGTGGAGGTTCCTCAAAAAATTAAGAACAGAACTACCATACGATCCAGCAGTTACACTTCCTGGTGTTTATCCAAAGGAAAAAAAAAACACAACACTAACCTAAAAAAATATGTGTACCACCATGGTCCTTGCGGTAATGTTTATAATGGCTAAGATATACAATCAACCTATGTGTCTGTCCTTCGATGGATGAATGCATAAAGAAAATGTATATATACATATATAGGAACATTATCCATAAAAAAGAAGGAAACCTTGCCATTTGTGCCAACACAGACGGACCTTGGGGGTATTATGCTAAGTGAAGTCAGTCAGACGTAGAAAGACAAATACGCTATTGTATCAGTTACACACAGAATCCAAAAAAACAAACTAAGAGAAACCTGAACTCAAGGATATAAAGAACAGATTGGTGGTTGCCAGAGGCCTGGGCAGAGGTGATGAGGCAGTGGGAGGGAGGTTAGTGGGCGCAAACAGATGAAGGGGGTCAAAAGGAACAAGTCCCGGGCATGTAATGCACAGCAGGGTGATGATAGTTAATAATACCATAGGTATGTTTGAAAGTTGCTAGCAGAGTAAATCTAAAAAGCTCTCAAAGAAAATGGTAACTTCCTGTGGTGATCAGTGTTAACTAGACTTATGTTAGTGATCCTTCACAGTATACACAAATATTGAATCATTATGCTGCATATCTGAAACTAATATATGTCAATTAGATCTCAAAATATTAAAACAAAAAAATATATACAAATGGAAGTTTTTCCTATATGTCATCCACAAACACTTAAAAACCAAAGAAAAATGCTCTTCAAGTCAGTATCTTCTGAGAGGTCTCGTGGAAGACATCATCATTTTAGGGTGGGGGGCTAGTAAGGTAGAAAAGCACATCTCATTTGAAGAAGCACTGAATCAACAATACTATAAATTCATGAATCAACAATACTATAAATTCATATCTGGGAGAAAACAACCTATTGTGCACACAATGCAAACAAAGAAAGTAAAGCTCAAGAAAATTATTTTGCCAGAAGGTGATACAGTGCTTCCCAACAAGGGAGGGGCATGGCACTTCCAGAGCTGTATCAGAATTGGGATGGTAGGCTGTACGAGAGATGGGATGAGACAGTTACCTTTATAAAAAGGGGTTTGAGTTAGACAGGAAGTAAGGAAACATTGCTTTAAAATAAAGTAAAACTGATCAAACTGTCAGAAGAAGATCACTTATCAAAAAGAAGGAAGTTTCAACTTAAAAAAGAAATCATCCCTGGCTTGCATTTCCACCACCCTGTTCCCTCTCACACCAATGGATTTCTGTTGTTTGTTTTGAGGTTGTGGAATAATGATTAATCAGAAGGGTAGGTATTTATCTTTCCTTCCCCGGGGGTGAATTGGAACCCGATCTTCCATCTTCCCAGGCTTCCTATTGCAATAATGAAATTCCATTACATTGAAAATGATGTAATTCCCACTGGGGTTGGCTGTAATCAGACTTGACCTATATGGATATGGTGGTGATGAGAACCAAAGGATAGAGAAATTAGCAGAAAGAAAGGAACAGAAATTAGATTTGATTGGCTGACTCTACTTTGCTTTAATTCAGTTGTACAATGTCTATTGAATACTTGCTTTACTTCTGATGAGAAAAAATAATGCAAAAGAATAGAGATAAATTGCCAAACGGCTTCAGAATCCAGTGTTCACTGAACAGCTATCAGGGTTTGTTCTTCCCCCCTCCACCCCACCCCCTCCTCCTACCACCACCATTGATCAATTCTCATTATTAGCTCTCAGAAAAGCAGACAATCCCTGGGACAAGCCTGGCTTCAGATCAGAGAGTCAATATTCTACTGTAACAATCTGCCAAAAAATGCAATTCAGGCACATTTAAAGTGTGTTTCCCCAGAGGAAAGCAAGAAACAGAGGCCACAGAGAGCCTCACTCTTTACTTTGATTCAACCACAGCTGCCTCTGACATTTCTAAGCCAGTCAGAGTTATCATCAGAAAATGCGAGTGAGCAAATGCAGAGTGACAGAAGACCACAGCACAAAGGCTGCTTGATTCAGGACGTTTATCCAATGCCCCTCCCTCTGCCCCCCACCCCCACCGCCTATGAAGAACTGAGTTCACGGTGAGGACTGAGTGCCAGCCGGGAGGGCAATGTGTGAGAGCAGGCGCAGCAGTAGCATCACTTAAAAAGGCATTTATGCGGCACAGGCTGAGTAACTAGTGAAGACTGCTTCTCTTGAAGATTCAGAGTTTAAGACACAGGATAAACCATAAGTGTGTGTATGTGTTGAAATTGTCGTTTCTGTAGTCAAAAAGGGTCAAGTATCTGCAATTTTACTTTTTTCAATCATATATACTTATATTTCACGAACATAACATGTACATAAAAACAGAATGAGATAGAAATGATCTTGGAGAGATCAACTGTCAAGAAACTAGAGGTGAATGGAGAATAAATGGCTTATTCAGACATTGCTAAATGATTAAAAGTCCACCTTTGATTTGTATGATTTAATTATATTTAGTACTTATAGTCTATCTATATAAAAATTGCACTTTTAAAAACTACCATGAACATTTATATTTAATTTAGATTTTAACAATTTGCACAAAAATAACAATGCAAAACCAGTATGCAAACGTAGGAGTTTGTTCTCGTAAAGTAAAAAGCCAATAACTTTGGTCAGTTTATAAAGATTATTTAAGTATCAGTGATATAGTAGTAATAAAAAAGGGTGCAAACTGTGGGGCAGATTTCCAATTCTATTTTTCAAATGTATACAAAAATAGACTGTAGAATACATATAAAACATTAAAGTTTCTGGATTCTTAGAGTAGCTGTAGTCTAAACTTTCCTATAGTTTCAAAATTTTGATCATTTACAGATTTTCCTTCCATTTTTCCCTCCAACATGCAAACATTGATCGTAGACCCTAATGAATATGTAAAATTCACAAGTATTTTTAAATATCTGCATTATCTGTACTCTTAATACAAGAAAAGGTTTATTATTCTCTTGAGAGCTAGCATCAGAATCTATTTTGAATACAATCTTTCTTTGCAAAGTATTTGAAGTAGAAGATAGGGTCCCCAGGGTATTAGAGAACGAGGTAAAAATACCTCTTTCATGAGATTGAGTGAGGAATTTGTTGTTCTGGAGAGGAAAAGGAGAGGAAGCAGTGAAGAACTATTAAGTGGAAACGAAAACAAAATATATAAATACAATTAACTGTTAATTCCACACATACACTTGTGCACATAAGAAAAAGAAAGAGGTGGGAAGAAACAACAATGGATTATCTTTTCTGTGGATTATTTTTTCCTTCATGATTTATCCAGTATTTTAAAGCATCTGTCTGCAATGAGGGAGACCTGGGTTTGATCCTTGGATTGGGAAGGTTCCCTACAGGAGGGCATGGCAACCCATTCCAGCATTCTTGCCTAGAAAATCCCAGGGACAGAGGAGCCTGGTGGGCCACAGTCCAAAAGGTCGCAAAAAGTCAGATGCAAGTGAAGCGATTTAGCATGCACACACACATGCACATACATAAACATTATATTCAGGAAAAAAGTTATTCTAAAAACCAGAGGCGTTCAGATAGATTAAGAAGCAGGAAGAGGGCATTCCCAGTGTATGGAAGTCAGCTTTAATATAGCATCGTGAGTTAGACATGGTCTTAATGCTAGTAAGCATTAGTCCAACTGATACCAAGAGTTCTCACTAGAGGTTGATGGGAGAGAAACTTAGAAAGATAAACTAAGATCTGATGAAGGCCTTGGATGCTGGTGTAATGCTAGGACCTGCTTTCTGAGGCTGGAGTAGAATAGGTCTAGGATGCTGAACCACCCCAGACAAGTTTGCTTCTGAGAGTAAATCTTAGCCTGGCTGCCAGGTCAAAGTAATGAAACACCAGAAAGCCCCATGCAAGCCATAGTGGATAAAGGCCACAAGGCAAGAGAATTTATTCAACCCCGATGACAGGCTGTTAGAGCATCAGGAAAGTCAGAGTAATAAAGTAAGAGAATTATTATGAGGCAGCCAGACAAGGCTGAGTCTGTAGCCAGGTTACACTAAATCTCCAATTGAGATCACGGATTCCTCAAAAGCAAGAATTCTTGACCAGAACATCAAAATCACTTGCAAAGTGTTTTTAGTACAAACATATGCCTTCTCCTGTCCCCTCTGGATGACAAATTATTCTCCAGGTCTGACCTTACATAAACCCTCAGTTGACACCACCCAGCGTTGTTCCTTCTGGGATCAGATCAGATCAGTCGCTCAGTCGTGTCCGACTCTTTGCGACCCCATGAACCGCAGCACGCCAGGCCTCCCTGTCCATCACCAGCTCCCGGAGGTCACTCAGACTCGCATCCATCGAGTCAGTGATGCCATCCAGCCATCTCATCCTCTGTCGTCCCCTTCTCCTCCTGCCCTCAATCCCTCCCAGCATCAGAGTCTTCTCCAATGAGTCAACTCTTCACATGAGGTGGCCAAAATACTGGAGTTTCAGCTTTAGCATCATTCCTTCCAAAGAAATTCCAGGATTGATCTCCTTCAGAATGGACTGGTTGGATCTTCTTGCAGTCCAAGGGACTCTCAAGAGTCTTCTCCAACACCACAGTTCAAAAGCATCAATTCTTCGGCGTTCAGCCTTCTTCACAGTCCAGCTCTCACATCCATACATGACCACAGGAAAGACCATAGCCTTGACTAGGCGAACCTTTGTTGGTAAAGTAATGTCTCTGCTTTTGAATATGCTATCTAGGTTGCTCATAACTTTCCTTCCAAGGAGTAAGCGTCTTTTAATTTCATGGCTGCAGTCACCATCTGCAGTGATTTTGGAGCCCAGAAAAACAAAGTCTGACACTGTTTCCACTGTTTCCCCAGCTATTTCCCATGCAGTGATGGGACCAGATGCCATGATCTTCGTTTTCTGAATGTTGAGCTTTAAGCCAACCCTTTCACTCTCCACTTTCACTTTCATCAAGAGGCTTTTTAGCCCCTCTTCACTTTCTGCCATAAGAGTGGTGTCATCTGCATATCTGAGGTTATTGATATTTCTCCCAGCAATCTTGATTCCAACTTGTGTTTCTTCCAGTCCAGCATTTCTCATGATGTACTCTGCATATAAGTTAAATAAACATGGTGACAATATGCAGCCTTGACGTACTCCTTTTCCTATTTGGAACCAGTCTGTTGTTCCATGACCAGTTCTAACTGTTGCTTCCTGACCTGCATACAGATTTCTCAACAGGCAGATCAGGTGGTCTGGTATTCCCATCTCTTTCAGAATTTTCCATAGTTTATTGTGATCTACACAGTCAAAGGCTTTGGCATAGTCAATAAAGCAGAAATAGATGTTTTTCTGGAACTCTCTTGCTTTTTCCATGATCCAGCGGATGTTGGCAATTTGATCTCTGGTTCCTCTGCCTTTTCTAAAACCAGCTTGAACATCAGGAAGTTCACGGTTCACATATTTGCTGAAGCCTGGCTTGGAGAATTTGAGCATTACTTTACTAGCATGTGAGATGAGTGCAATTGTGCGGTAGTTTGAGCATTCTTTGGCATTGCCTTTCTTTGGGATTGGAATGAAAACAGACCTTTTCCAGTCCTGTGGCCACTGCTGAGTTTGCCACATTTGCTGGCATATTGAGTGCAGCACTTTCACAGCATCATCTTTTAGGATTTGAAATAGCTCAACTGGAATTCCGTCACCTCCACTAGCTTTGTTCGTAGTGATGCTTCCTAAAGCCCATTTGACTTCACATTCCAGGATGTCTGGGTCTAGGTGAGTGATCACACCATTGTGGTTATCTGGGTCATGAAGATCTTTTTTGTATAGTTCTTCTGTGTATTCTTGCCACCTCTTCTTAATATCTTCTGCCTCTGTTAGGTCCATACCATTTTTGTCCTTTATCGAGCCCATCTTTGCATGAAATGTTCCCTTGGTATCTCTAATATTCTTGAAGAGATCCCTAGTCTTTCCCATTCTGTTGTTTTCCTCTATTTCTTTGCATTGATCATGGAGGAAGGCTTTCTTATCTCTCCTTGCTATTCTCTGGAACTCTGCATTCAAATGGGTATATCTTTCCTTTTCTCCTTTGCCTTTCACTTCTCTTCTTTTCATAGGCCTCCTCAGACAATCATTTTGCCTTTTTGCATTTTTTTCTTGGGGATGGTCTTGATCACTGCCTCCTGTACAATGTCACAAACCTCCATCCATAGTTCATCAGGCACTCTATCAGATCTGATCTCTTGAATCTATTTGTCACTTCCACTGGATAATCATAAGGGATTTGATTTAGGTCACACCTGAATGGTCTAGTGGTTTTCCCTGCTTTCTTCAATTTAAGTCTGAATTTGCCAATAAGGAGTTCATGATCTGAGCCACAGACAGCTCCCAGTCTTGTTTTTGCTGACTGTATAGAGCTTCTCCATATTTGGCTGCAAAGAATATAATCAATCTGATTTCTGTATTGACTATCTGGTGATGTCCATGTGTGGAGTCTTCTCTTGTGTTGTTGGAAGAGGGTGTTTGCAATGACCAGTGCACTCTCTTGACAAAACTATATTAGCCTTTGCCCTGCTTCATTTTGTACTCCAAGGCCAAATTTGCCTGTTACTCCAGATATCTCTTGATTTCCTACTGAATACACATGTACCCCAGTGAAATACAGACAGACAAGAATGGATAGACCCCTGAGGGTAATATGTAGGAGACCTGCAGCCTGCCTAACAAATATTCCTAATTTTTGGTAGGCTTCTCTTGACCGAACTTGGAGAAACCCAGAGTCCAGCCCAATTCAGTGAAGACTAAAAGGAGAGACCAGGGGTGAGACCCCTGAAAGTAAAGACCATATATAAAAACATGCTACAATTAGGAGTTGGCATTCATTGCATGCTTCCCAGGTGGCTCTACAAGTAAAGAAGCCACTTGCCAATGCAAGAGATGTAAGAGATGCAGGTTGATCCCTGGGTCTGGAAGATCCCCTTGCAGAGGACATAGCAACCCACTGCAGTATTCTTGCCTGGAGAATCCCATGGATAGAGGAGTCTGACAGGCTCCATAGGACTGCAAAGAGTTGGACATGACTGAAGCAACTCAGCACACACACATCCATTACATGCAATCCTGTTACGGATCACACCCTTCTCAGCCTGCTTCAAGCTTGATTCTATCAGTAAATACCATAATTGCTTTAGCATAAAGTGCTTAGACAACCTTAACCAGGCTTTGAATATCTCTCACCATTTTAACTTCCTAGGTCACATTTCACCTATTGACACTTCCTGGCTCATACATCTAGACCAACCACGCAGAAACTGACCACTGTCTTATTTAAGGACTTGCCTCTTGGATTGTGATTCCAGGAGTAAACCAACTGGGGAGTGGTTAGCACACTCAGGGAGAAGGCAATGGCACCCCACCCCAGTACTCTTGCCTGGAAAATCCCATGGATGGAGGAGCCTGGTGGGCTGCAGTCCATGGGGTCGCTAAGAGTCGGACACGACTGAGCGACTTCACTTTCACTTTTTCACTTTCATGCATTGGAGAAGGAAATGGCAACCCACTCCAGTTTTCTTGCCTGGAGAATCCCAGGGGCAGGAGAGCCTGGTGGGCTGACGTCTATGGGGTCACGCGGAGTCGGACATGACTGAAGTGACTTAGCAGCAGCTTAGCAGTAGCACACTCAGAAGTTCCCCTGTCTAACCAAAGACCTTAAAGAAAGTATTAGAAGGTTTTGAGCAAGAGAGTGGCACAATGAAATTCATGTTTTAAGAGGGTTAGTTTGACATCTGCAAGATGGATTTGAAGACAAAAGTTACAGAATTCATGGAAATGTTATTATTACAATAAAATGTGAGTGTCTAAAAGTCTAAGCTTGCACGATGGCAATGCAAAGAAAGATACATACATTAGAGATATTGTAAAGGAAAAAAAATCAATGAATTTCGTGAATGAAACCTTTGCCCAGAGAAAAGGGTCTAAGAGAGATTGCCAGGGGGGCTGACATGACTTAAAGGTAGAAGCAGGGCAGAAGAAAATTAGATATTGAAGAAAGCTGGTATTCCTGAGGGGTGAGCAATTTTAGGGATTATTTAGATAAAGCAAATCATTAGCTATATAGACAACACCAAGTTCCATGTACCAATAGGGAAATAAAGTTTGATTTCCTTTGTGTATATGTGAATGTGCTTACTGTTTTCTAAATTCAAAAACAGCTCAGCTGAGAAAAACAATCTGAATAGACAATTCACAGAGGAAGAAATTCTAATGGCCAATAAGCATTTGAAAAACAAAAAAAAGTTCAATAGTGGAATTGCTAATACAGATTGATTTCTAAAAACAGAATGTAAGGCAAAAATCAAGTGCAGTATAGTTGGAAATCTTTTAAATCTCCCAGGAAATAAGTATACATGATTTGGTGCACAGAATCCTACATGTATATATAAATATATAACATACTGCATCAAGGGGATTCCCAAGACCACCTCAGTTTCAATAATTCACTAGGGGGATACACAAAATTCAGAAAAGTTGTTATATGTATTGCACAGGGGACTATACTCAATATTTTGTAATAAACTATAAGGGAAGATAATCTGAAGAAGAATCTATGTCTAGACAGATATAACTAAACCATTGTTCTATACACTTGAAACACTTGCTTCCTGAAAGGAAAGCTGACAAATCTACATAGCATATTAAAAGGCAAAGACATCACTTTGCCAACAAAGGTCCATATAGACAAAGCTATAGTTTTTTCAGTAGTCATATACGGATGTAAGAGCTGGACCATAAAAAAGGCCGAGCACCAAAGAAATTATGCTTTCGAACTGTGGTGCTGGAGAAGACTCTTGAGAGTCCCTTGGACTGCAAGGAAATCAAACCAATTAATCCTAAAGGAAATAAACCCTGAATATTCATTGGAAGGACTGATGCTGAAGCTCCAATACTTTAGCCATCTGATATGAAGAGCTGACCCACTGGAAAAGACCCTGAGGCTGGGAAAGATAAGGGGCAGGAGGAGAAGGGATCAACAGAGGATGAGATGGTTAGATGGCATACTGACTCAATAGACATGAACTTGAGCAAACTCCAGGAGGCAATGAAAGACAGGAAAGCCTGGTGTGCTGCCGTCCATGGGCTTGCAAAGAGTTGGACACAACTTAGCAAATGAACAACAATACTTGAAACTATACATTGCAGTTCAGTTCAGTCACTCAGTCATGTCCAACTCCTTGCAACCCCATTGACTGCATCATGCCAGGCTTCCCTGTCCATCACCAACTCCTGAAGCTTGCTCCAACTCATGTCCATCAAGTCAGTGATGCTATCCAACCATCTCACCTTCTGATCAACTATTATGCTTCAATTTTTAAGAAGAAAAGCTGTTATACTCATGGTTATGATTTAGAACAGCAAAAGAAACATTTCATAGAGCAGAATCAGGAGAAATCAAATGCAAGCTTCCAGGTGTCCTCTCCCAGGAAAGACAGCACTTATTCTCCCAGCAACATGTGTGACAACATACTGCCAACCACGGAGACTCAGCTGAGCCTTGGTGACCAAGGTGTTTATTGCAAATCAATCATACGGACATGGAGCAGAGACATGACTAACTTCAGCTAATCAGCCTCCAGCACCCCCAGAGGTCTAGCTAATACAGTGTGGCCCAGAACCTCAGCTGAACCAAAACAGGTATTCACCATAAATCATATGGTCAACATAAACTATCTGGCATGGCCTATGATCACTATGCTTCCCAGAAGGCTCAGTGGTAAATAATTTGCCTGCAAATTCAGAAGATGTGAGTTCAAGCCCTGGGTTAGGAAGATTTCCTGGAGTCAGAAATGGCAACCTGCCCCAGTATTCTTGCCTGGGAAATCCCATGGACAGAGGAACCTGGCAGGCTATAGTCCAGGGGATTGAAAAGAATCAGACACGATTGAGAACTGAGCTTGCGTGCATGGTCATTGTACAAAGACAGTCTTATCAGGCAGATATTCCAAGGGCTTAGAGCTTTTATCCTGGGAACTGACCAAAGCCCGGCCATAAATATCTTTGGAATATACAGGATTTAAACACCTAGGCCTCCTGAGTTAACCCTTTACTTCACATGTACATAAAAATATAAGCCATGTTCTAGATTATCTGTGCAAAACAGAACTGTATAACATTCTGTCGTTAGAAACTAGAATCATAATTCCACTTAGAAGACAGTGTCTAAGTAAATAACAGGTATGAATAAGGCTCAACGTTCCAGGATGACAGAAGAAAAGAACAAAAATTCAAAAACAAACTCAGTGTCTAAGACTAGGAAAATGGTTAAATAAATCATGGTGTACTCATAGCCTGGACTACTATATACTCCTAGTGTATTAGTAGCTCAGTTGTGTCTGACTCTTTTGCTACCCCCATAGGGTAGCCTACCAGGCTCCTCTGTCCATGGGATTTTTCAGGCAAGAATATGGGAGTGGATAGCCATTCCCTTCTCCAGGGGATCTTCCTGATCCAGGGATCAAACCTGGGTCTCCTGCACTGCAGGAAGACTCTTTATCACCACCAGGGAAGCCCTATATACCACTTAAAATCTATATATTGTTAAGTGAAAAACAAGATATATAATTAACGCTAATCACTCATGAATTTTGCATTTGTGAATTCACCTCGTCTCTAAAATTTACTTGTCATCTCAAAATCAATCATTATGGTGCTGTTTGTGGTCATTTGTGGACTTGCACAAAGTGGCAGAAAGTTTGAGTTGCCCAATGGGCACATTCCCAGCTGAGGTCAAACAAGGAGACAACTGCCTTCTTATTTCATCTTACACTGTAAACAAGCATCCTTTCCATGATCTACCTGCTGCCAAACACTTCACATTTCTGTGCTTCTTGTTGGCAACCTCTCTGTCTAAAGTGGCCCCAAGCACAGTACTGAAGTACTGTCTAGTGCACCCAAGGGCAAGAAGCCTGTGACATGCCTTATAGAGAAAACATACGTGCTAAATAAGATTCATTCAGGCATGAGTTTTAGTGCCATCGGACATGAGTTCAATGTTAATGAATTAACCATGTTT
Source organism: Tragelaphus eurycerus (assembly GCA_935064755.1). Lineage (NCBI taxonomy): Eukaryota > Metazoa > Chordata > Mammalia > Artiodactyla > Bovidae > Tragelaphus > Tragelaphus eurycerus. The sequence goes on from CAKXYN010000038.1 coordinate 14,163,978, forward strand.
TAAACTGTCTTCAAACTGAAGCACATATTAAACAAGGCAATGTATTAATTGACTGATGAAAATGTAGTGACCAGAGACTCACAGGAACCTAACCCAATACTTTTTCTAGGAGCAATAGTTCAATATTCGCTAATACACTGTAGTAACTACAGAACATAACTACCACTAATAATGAGAACTGTTTATGTATATACAACACAGAAAGACATATCTTTCCGTGGCTATCTTTAATAAGAAGGTGGTTGATTTTGATTTTGTTTTTTCTAATATTTTGCAATATTTGCCTCATCTTCTATCAGCAACATGTGTAATATATACAATTGAGGAAAAGTTAGTTATGCAATAAATAAATGTAAGACCATGAGAAATAGATCACACCAAAAAAAAAGAAAAGACCTTAGTTACTGAGGACACCATTAAGGGTGGACCCTAATATTTCTAAAGATACTAGAGGCATAAGTTACCATATGAAAAACCACATAGATGAGTGTACAGGCTCGCCTATGGAAAGGTAAGTGGGGGCAAGGAGGGAAAGGTGACTGAACAATATTATGCTTCCTCATAAAAACAAAATAGAACAAAAATTTCATTCTATTCATTGTCAAAGGCATGGAGGGAAAATTCTTGTTGGCTTCCCTCTTTCAGCCTGTCTCCAAACAAAGCTTATTTATGAGCAGGGAGCTGAAAAGGACCTAGAATTCCTGATTTGTTTCCACCCTGATGCTTGGCGGTAGAGATAATAAGGCTGCTGTGGGTGGGCTTTGCATAACCAGCCCATCCTACACTCGTCCGTGGTCAGTTGGGCTTTAAGTGAATGTGTTATTTGAAAATCAATGCTAAGACCATGAAAACAGCATTGCAGTATCATGAGGGTCTCAACCCTCCAAGTTTTCTCTGGGGATCTGTGCGTTATCAACACTTCACCCTCACATTACTCACAGGCAATAGCAGCTGTGGCAGCATTTTCTCATCTTTAGTTTGTTTCAACTCCCCTGAGAAGCATACAGAATACACCTCCCATTTATGCCAACTCTTCCTTTGTGAAGGATCCCACAAGGCTTCATTAATTTCTCAGGCTAGCCCCAGAGGTCACTGTTGCTGCTTCTGGGGCAAAGCAGAACTTGATAGCACACAGAAACCCAGGACAGTCATTTGAATTAAGAAACAGAGAAGCATTCCCACTATAGGGAGTTCAGGGAAATTACACATGACCAGGAATCTAAGCATTCTCACCCTGACAAAGAAATAATGGCTGTCACTGGCTCCGAGGCGAGGTGGGAGTCCAAAGAGCTTTAGAACAGGTGGACTCCAAAGAACAAAGTTTTGATCAAAGGGGATTCTTTGGTCGAGACAAAAATTTGACACATCTTGAAAGAAATACTGATACAATGGAGTTTCCTTATCTAATGCACTCAAAACTCCAAAGGAATTTTCCTCTGATATAATACAGTTGGTTATTAGCAAGAAAGAAATACATGAAAAACCTAAGGTCAAATCCATCAAGCAGGGAGAACATAAAGCAATTAACGTGAGAGAAAAAGATGTTGGCTCTAAAAGAAACGGAAACTGGATATTATCATCCTTTTGATGATCAGAGACCAAGCCCTCTTGAGCAGGAAAGGGTTTCATTAACTAAATGGCCTGGAAGCTCTTACCACAGATGAACCAGAGAATATGTTTCCAGGGCAGGGAAGGATAATAGTCTACTGAAAATGAGAACCCCAAAGATCTTTCAAAACAAAAATTTATTAACTACCTAAAAATCAGTAAGGAAAAGAAAAACACCTCGAACAGAACTATGGGCAAAGAGCATGAATAGGCAAGTCATACATACCAATATTGCTAATGAACATTAAAAGCTGTTCAACTCCCCCTAAATTAATCAAATAGAATTAAAACAATAATGTGATTATTTCTACCTATCAGATTGCCAAAGATGGTAACATTAATGATATTCAGTGTCAGCAATAAGGTAGGAAAATGGGACTTCCCTGGAAGTCCATGGGTTAGGAATATGCTTTGCAATGCAGGGATACTGGTTCGATCCCTGGTCAGGGAATTAAGATCCCACATGTCACAAAACAGCTAAGTCTAAACACTTTAGAGTCAGTGTGCCTCAACTAGAGCATCCAAGTGCCACAATGAAAGATCATGTGTCCCAAACTAAGACCAGAGGTAGCTGAATAAATAAGCTTTTTTAAAAGATGGTAGGGAAAAAAATAAATAAAAATTTTTTAAAAAGAAAGTAGGGAAACATAAATGAATAAATACTCTTGTTGTACATATATTTATATTACACTTTAAATGTTCATCTCCTTTGATTCAACATATCTACTTCTAATAATAGAAACATTCGTCTCATGGAAATGTTCAAATAGTCAAGGGTGTTTAGCATAGCATTGTTTATAAAATTTTTAAAATCTAGTATAACTCAACTGTCCTTTCATTGAGGTTGGTTAAATAACTACAGTACTTATAATGGAATACTTTAAAGCTATGAAAAAGAATGAGACATATCTTTACATAGCACATGCGTACGCGTTCAGTTGTGCCCGCCTTTTTGAGACACTATGGACTGTAACCCACCAGGCTCCTCTGTCCATGGGTTCCCCAGCAAGAATACTGGAGTGGGTAGCCATGCCCTCCTTCAGGGGATCTTTCCCACCCAAGAATCAAACCCACATCTCTTATGTCTCCTGCATTGGCAAGTGGGTACTAAAAAAGGGGAGTTGATACTAAATAAGAAACCAATAAGCCAAGCAAACAGTGTACTCAAAAAAATTTCATTTAGAGCAGTGCATATTATTTTACACAATCTTAGAAGAATCTGTTAAGGCAACTAAGCACAGAGTTAGACTAAATACGCATGTTTGTGAAGACTATCAATAGACTGCATGTTTAAAAGCCTGGAACTGAGGCAGCTATCAAAGGCTGTCTTTATAGGATACCTTATAGAGTGCCTTACGTGCAGCGAAGTCCTTTTCAAAAGAAATGTTTGAGCCTTCTAAGAAAAGTTCATTTTCATTCAACTAACCTAATGTTCTTCTAGCTCTAAAGATTCATGATTCTGCAGACAACGGAAAAGAATTGTATTCCTTGCTGCCCCCTTGTGAGTTTTAAGGAAACTTCCTTGGTTTATTAATGATTTTAAATTCAGGAACCATTTATGAAGTATTTACCTCGTGCCAGGCACTTTGCTGGTGTAAACACAAAAATTAAATAAGACATGATGCCTATTTTTAAGGAACTCATAGATAAATAAAAGTTATGAGTGACTAAACATTTCTAATTCAGTCTTTCTGCATAGTCTGTGAACTATTTTCTATCAGTATCCCAACCACATTTCATATTTATTCTACTTCTAATCTCAACTTTACTTTTCAGGATTTTATTTGTGCATTGTGATCATCATTTTATGTTTGATAACTATGCTATGCTATGCTATGCTAAGTCACTTCAGTCATGTCCGACTCTGTGTGACCCCATAGACGGCAGCCCACCAGGCTCCCCCGTCCCTGGGATTCTCCAGGCAAGAACACTGGAGTGGGTTGCCATTTCCTTCTCCAATGCATGAAAGTGAAAAGAGAAAGTGAAGTCGCTCAGTCATATCAGACTCTTAGAGACCCCATGGACTGCAGCCTACCAGGCTCCTCTGGCTGGGTAATATTCAAACCATAATAACACAAACTCTAGTGTCATGGAAGAATTTTTCACAATAAACAAAAGCATAGGCAGTGTCAGGAAGCAAGTTTAAATTTTCTTCTAATTTCTCACTTTTGTAATCTCACTTTTGTAATCACAGAACCTGGTGCATAGTTGGTTAGTTGAAATAATAAATTTGAATGAATGGCTACAGAGTAAACAGGTTTGAATGAATAAGTGGTTTTGAAATCAGCCTGTGAAGAAAGGGTAAGACCTGGATCGCTAGAAAGGACAGAGAAGAATATTTGAGAAAGGGAGAGCCACAAATAAACCAAGACCATTTATCAAAGAAAACATTAGTACATGGGTTAATTATTAATTAGTGCTGACTAGTTTAGGGGCTCCTTTAGGTCACAAGTGTCCAGATATAGACACAATCAGACTTGGGTCTTTTCCCTCAGCCTCAAAGGATTTTTTACTGTACATCTATTCTTAGGAATATGAAGAGATTGAAACAGTGGAGAGTGAAGGCTTAGGCCCAGGTCTCTCTCCACCACTTCCTCCCAAAACGCTGGCCTCTGATACCCTCAGTTTCAACCACTCCTTTTCAAGACCTAGTTATAAATTTTGTTCAATAAAACAATTAGCCAAAGAGAGAACATTCAACAGCTGTAATTACCTAAATGTCCCACCATTACCCATTTGAATGACTAAATCCTCTACATTGATCATGTTAACGAATGATAATTAAAACCAAATAACCTCTAGGCTCATTTGTTTTCTACAAGGACAAAACTGAACCTCTAAACATAATATCATGAGGCCCTGAATTGAGGCTGGAAGAGCAAAACAAAGCACAAGGAAAACTGGGTGGAAAGGTGCTGGTGCCCTGGGGAGAGAGGAAGGCCATGGACCATGGTAGCAAATACATGTCAGTTACCGCAAATACGTGTCAGTTACCAGTAGATGGGGGCCTCCTGCCCCTGCCACCACTCTGCTGTGTTCAGTTGCTTCAATCGTGTCCAATTCTTTGCAACTCTATGGACTGTAGCCCACCAGGCTCCTCTGTCCATGGGATTCTCCAGGCAAAAATACTGGAGTGGGTTGCCATGACCTCCTCCAGAGGATCTTCCCAACCCAGGGATAGAATCCACATCTCCTGCATCTCCTACACGGCAGGTGGATTCTTTACCCAGCCACTAGGTAAAGAATGTATATATCTATCGATATATTGGTGTGTGTATATATATATATCACCTTGCTATACAGTAGAAATTAACACGGCATTGGAAATCAACTATACTTCAATAAAATAAATAAGTTTGGTCTCTATCAGAAAAGTATTCGAAGACTCCTTCCTAATTAACAATAAGTCACCCCCAAATCTTCTATTTTCTTGGAATTTGTATGAAGAACCTCATATCAAAGAATGTATAATACCAAGTTCACAGGTTAATTATTAATTAGTCCCAACTAATGTAGGGGCCACTAGAGGGCCTAAGTATTCTTGCCTGGAGAATTCCATGGACAGAGGAGCCTGGCAGGCTACCGCCCATGGGATTACAAAGAGTCAGACACAACTGAGGGACTAGCACGTACTTACTCAGAGGGCTTAAGGATCCAAATATAGACAGAAAGCAATGTAGTACTGTAAAATAGTATAATTTTCACAGCTTGTGTGTGTTTTTTTTTAACAAGACCCCATATACAATGGCATCTATGATGCACGAAAACAAGCAAGCTCAGGAAATACACAACACGATAAATAAAACAATCATAGAAAACACAGCTCCAGCTTCTCCCCTAGTGATCTTAAATTCAACTAAATCTGTGTTTCATTACAGTAAAACTTTTGGCTCTTTACATTTTTTTCACCATGTATTCCCCACACCACCATCCACCCTACCCTCACCAAATATTTACCTATAATGATACTTTTATCTTTGAGGCAACTGTCCAGGTATTTTAAAGTTGGCAAAAGCCCTATTTCTTTAGCGTATGTAAGTCAGAAAAAAGCACTACTATTTTTCATTAATTTTAGAAAATGTAAAGGCCTAAATGTGAAAGGTAAAACTTTTAAATGATCAGAAGGCCATGTAGGATACTCTCTTTGACATCCAGACACAAATAAGACAAAAAACACAAAGAAAAATTTTAATAAATTCAATTATATTCCAATGTAAAGCCTCTGTATGGCAACATTTATCATTAAAAAAAAAAAAAGATTAAGAAAAGCTACAGACTGTGAGATGATATTTAGGAATGTAAATTAGCCACAATTACTTTCAAGGCAATTTGTCTAAATCGCATAAATTTGGAAACTCACCTATAACTCAGCAATTCTACCGTAAAAATGTATACCTCGAGCAGTAATTCTCAAACTCAAGCTTGCATCAGGATCACTGGAAAGCCTGTTAAAGCAGTCTGGTGGGCCCCACCCCTAAGTTCTGACTTAGTAAGCCTGGGTGATGGTCCTGGAATCTGGATTTCTAACAAGTCCCAGATGAGCCTGATGCTGCTGATTTAGACACTATCCTTGGAGAATCACTGCCCTAGAGAAACCATCATACAGGTACCTAAGAGGACACATACAAAAAATGTTCACCATAGTACTGTCCACAATTGTGCAAACCTAGAAACCACTAATAAAGAAATGGATGAGTAAATGTAGAATATTCAAACAATCCAGTTTCATGAATGAACAACTTGTATCAATATGAATACATCTCAAAGCAGAATGAGGAGTGAAAGAGCAAGTTAAACAGAATACATTCAATATGCCATCTGTGCAAATCTTTTTTTTTTTTTCACTGTGCCATGTGGATCTTAGTTCCCCAACCAGAGATCAAACCTCCATTCCCTGGATTAGAACAACGGAATCTTAACCCCTGGAACACCAGGGAAGTCCCCCATTAATGTAAATCTTTAACAATAATCTGGTTATGGATACACTTATAGGTACCAGAAGTATGAAAACAGGGATAGGAAGGATACACATGAGTGAGGAAGTAGAGAATTGAGACTGAGAAGGGTTCAAAAAAGAGCTTCAGTTGTATCCAAAATATTTTGTTTAAAACTGACCTCAAGTTCACTCCTTCCCAATTTCCTCCTCCTCACCTTGGAAAAGAGAGAGCAAAGGCACAGTGAAAAAGCAAGATCCCCCATCCTGTCTAAAGGAAAGCTGCAAAGAATACTGCAGGGCAAAACGGTGCAGGATTAAGAATGATCTATGTCACTATTTTTTGTTTCTTTTTATCTGGTCTTTCAAACAACTTAGATATCAGTACCTACCTAAATGGGAAGGATGGAAGGACAGGATGGAGAGGAGGAGGGAAGAAAGGAAAGGAAGAAGACAGGAAAAAAGAACATGAATCACACCAGTACTTGTGGGAAGGATAATTCCTCTCTTTAGAGAAGAAATACATCTTATCATCATGGTGTGTATGAGGCACAGGAGGGGCCAAATATCATTAACAACAACACAACTTGTATTTCCATAGTACTTTTCCATTTTCACCTGTTTCACTGGAGTAAAAAACAGCAAAATGGTTACATAAAGGAGAGAAACGCAACTTGCTCTGATTTGACGACCCTAGGTTTGGGCTCTGACAAGGGGGAAGGAAGTTTCCTTCTTCCTGTGAATGCAAAGGATTTCAGAACATGTTACCCTAAAATATACTGCTTTAACATATGGACTATTTTGAGTTAAAGGCACTTGAAAGACAGAAGATATAAGAGAAAAGCTTATGACCTTCCTTCTTTTTCTTAAAAGTCAAAGATGAAATTCCTATATGAAAGAGGTGCTCCCCTCCTCCTCTCACCAAGGATGAGAAGCTGAGACCAAGAGAATGCTACACATTAGACCTTGTTCAAGTTATTCTTCTCTTCCTTTGGCCTCCTCACGTAGGTCACTTTTCCACACTTGCTTCTCTGGGTTCAAATAGAATGTAAATGCTTTAATAAAAATAATACAAATGCAAGTTGGAGGGCCACTGCTTTGGATCTTCATTCCTTACGAGGGCTGTGGTGTCATGTAACATTATCTGTATGCTTTCCTCTCATCACTCTCTTCTATGTCAGTTTAGTTCTCAGACTTAGCTGAAAAACCCTAAGAGGGTAGAAGTAAAAACCTGCCTCCCCTGTACACAATGTCTCTGACAACTTCCTCTGAACCAGGTCTTGGCGCAGTTCTTATCTTCCGATGACCTCAGCTCCGCAGAAACTTCAAAAGTAATCACCTCCTTGAAGAAGACTTCCTGACTGTACATTCTGAAAGAGCAACTCCAGTCTCTCTCCATTTCCTTTCCCTGGAATTCCTTTCCAGTTCTTTTACTGGTGAGGAAGTAGGGAATTGAGAAGGGAGTTTGTTCATAGCATTTACCACCACCTAACGCACCCCACCCCAGTACTTGTGCCTGGAAAATCCCATGGACGGAGGAGCCTAGTAGGCTCCAGTCCATGGGGTCGCTAAGAGTCGGACACGACTGAGCGACTTCACTTTAACTTTTCACTCTCATGCATTGGAGAAGGAAATGGCAACCCACTCCACTGTTCTTGCCTGGAGAATCCCAGGGACAGGGGAGCCTGGTGGGCTTCCGTCTATGGGGTCGCACAGAGTCGGACACGACTGAAGTGACTTAGCAGCAGCAGCAGCAACATTATCTTATATATTAACTTGTTTATTGGATTGCGCTCTGTCTAGCATATGAGCTTCATCAACACAGGGACCCTGCCCGTAGCGAACATCACTTTGTATCTAGGGTCTTGACTAATGCGTGGCAAACAGCAGGGGCCCAGTAAATATTTGTCGAATGTATGAAAGAATCTCTCTCTGTCCATCTTTCTTCCTATTAATATTCCCTCTTGAACTGTGGGTATCCTGCAGAGGCTGGTGCATCACCAATGTCCCAAAATATTTCAACCTTTTGTTTTTACTTCAATCCCACATTTCCATTGTACGAAAGGCTGCCCCAGAATCTAACACCTTCTGTTACCTGACAAACGTCATCTTATCTTCTCCAAAAGAAAAAGCCCAAAAGTGGGTTCACTGTTCCCATCCCATCTGCCACCAACTCTTATCACCTCTTTTCCTATATTTTTTTCAGCCTTTTATCACTATCTATCAGGATTAATACAACTCAGAGTAATATGCCTTAAGTTTAAATTGAGCACTGCCATTTACAAAGTACCTTAACATTAATGATCTTACTTAACCCTTAAAAATCTTATAAGCCGTAGTATTTATCGTGGAGAAATGAAGCTATGGTCATAAAAAATACACATGAATTTTATACAGGCATACTTCATTTTACTGTTTTGCTTTACTGCACTTCACAGATAATTGCATTTTTTATAAATTGAAGATCTGTGACAATCCTGTGTCAAGCAAGTCTATCAGCACCATTTTTCCAACAGCATTTACTCACTCATGTCTCTATATCACATTTTGGTACATCTTGCAATGTTTCACACTTTCCATTATTTGTTATAATGACCAGCGATCCAAGATCACTGATGTTACTACTATAACTCAATGAAGGCTCAGATGACAGTTAGCATCTTTTAGCTAAATAGCACTTTTTCAACTAAGATAAAGTATTTTTTAAATTAAGATATATACATTATTCTTTCAGACATAATGCTGCTGCTGCTGCTAAGTCGCTTCAGTAGTGTTCAACTCTGTGAGACCCCATAGACAGCAGCCCATCAGGCTCCACCGTCCCTGGGATTCTCTAGGCAAGAACACTGGAGTGGGTTGCCATTTCCTTCTCCAAAGCATGAAAGTGAAAGTGAAGTCGTGTCCGTCTCTTAGCGACCCCATGGACTGCAGCCTACCAGCTCCTCCATCCATGGGATTTTCCAGGCAAGAGTACTGGAGTGGGGTGCCATACTGCATACTAAATAGACCATGGTATAGTATAAACACAACTTTTATATAAGCTGGAAAACCAGAATATTCATGTGACTTGCCTTATTGCAATATCCAGTTTATTGTGGAGACCTGGCGCAAAACCTGCATACCGGTAGGTATGCTTGTAGCAGTTTTATTTGTAAGAGCTAAAGACTAGAAACCAAATATCCTTCATTAGGTGGATGGATAAACTGTGGTATACCCATATAATAGAATATTACCCATTAGTGAAAAAAAAAAAAAAAAAAGACCATACTAGTAACAAATGCAACAACCTGGATGGGTCTCAAGGGCTTTAAATTGACTAAAAAAGAAAAGTTAATCTCAAAATCATACATATAATTCTATTTATATGATATTCTTGAAATGACAAAATTATAGTGATGTTGACCAGATCAGTCATTGTGGGGGGTTGGTGACAGAGGAGGGTGTGACTAGAAGGGGTACAAGGGTGTTTCTTTGTGGCAACAGAACAGTTCAATAACCTGATTGTGACAGTGGTTATACAAATATATACATTTTATAGAATTTCATAGAATTGTACCACAAGCAACAACAACAACAACAACAAAAAAAAACAGTATATGTAAGGACTGGGAAATCTGAGAAAACTCTGCAGTTCGTTATTGTTAGCATTGTACCAGCATCAATTTGCTGGTTTTGATAATGTTATCATTGGAGGAAGCCAAGTAAAGAATACATGGGAACTCTCTCTTCTACTTTTGCAACTTTTAGGACCACAAAATTATTTCAAGTTATAAGTTTAAATCATGTAAAATTGTACACACCAAACAAAATGACAGACTTCCAATTAGAAGGGCTACCAAGTAAAAAATTCACATCAGGACGATCATCAATTGCAAACATTAGAGCCAATTTAATATCCTATAGATCTATATGTTCTGAACCACTCCAAAAACTTAAGAAAAGAGCAACACTCTGCACTGGTACCTGGTAACCACGATTAAGAAGAAGTAAACTTCATTTTACTAGCCTGGAGCTGTAGTCACCAATCGGGCTTTGAAGAGTAACTGCTTCCACTGCGATGGTCTGGTTTTCCTGTCTGGAAGGCAGGAGTCATCTCACCTGAAATGGGGTTAGAAGTAGAGCAGGTTTAACTGAATGTTCACTTAAAACCTTGTTATACAAAAAATTCTAATATAATTTTAATCTGTACTACTTCACATGGAAAGTGAATTTTGGCTACATATGTATATGTTATACAGATAATTTTGTAAATAAACACTGGATCACTGAAAAACAAAAAAGACACATAAAAGCTGCCAGAGGGACTTCCTTAGTGGTCCAGTAGCTAAGACTCCACACTCCCAATGTAGGGGGCCCAGGTTTAATCCCTGGTCAGGAAACTAGATCCCACAAGCCGCAACTAAGATCCTGTGCAGCCAAATAAATTATAAAAATACATATATATATACATTTTTTTTAACTGTGAGAGTGGTGATAGCAGCAGTAGCAGCTCATATTATTAGGACTTACCAAAGGCACTGCCCTAAGCCTCCCAAAGATTGCCTCATCTCATGGTCAGAGCAGCCATGTAAGGAGGTACTATTACTATTGCTTTTTATAGATTAAGATATAGAGACACAGACAGGCTAAGTAACTTGATCTGGCTCACACAGATGGTATTTGGTAGAGCTGAGATCCTCAACTGGTTTACTGCTTTTGCCCCTATAATAGTGGCCTTGATCTTTACTGCCTCCTCACCTTCAGCTTTCCTTCCTGTCCATCCTCTTAGTTTTCCTGAAGCTGCCATGACAAATTACCACAAATTTAGTGGCTTAAATAATACAAAGATATTATCTAACAGTTCTGGAAGTCAGAAGTCCAAAATGAGTCTCACTGGGCTCATGTTCATTGTGGCCACCCTAGTAGAGAATTCATTTCCTCACCTCTTTACAGTGTCCAAAGGCTACCTTTATTCCTTGGCTCTACCATCAAAGCCAGCAACATCAGCCAAGTTCTTTTCACATTGCCATATCTCTGGTCCTCTGTCTTCCATTTATAAGTAACCCTGTGATTACATTAGGTCCACAAGGGTAATCCAGGATCATCTCCCCATCTCAAGATCATCTGCTTAGCAACCTTAATTCCATCCAAAAACTTAATTTCCCCTTTACCATGTCATCTCAAATTTTCACATGGATCTGAGAATTATGGACATCTTGGGGTAGGGTAGGCACTGTTCTGCCTACCACAAGCCATAATGCTGGCATTGAAATAATCTTTTCTTATCGCTTCAGGTGACCTTTCTTTTCCTTTCCTATCAATTCCAAACTTTTTCATTTATATTTTTATACTCCTGCCTTGTTCTTAAAAATTTGGTATGATTTCAGAATATGTACTTTGGGATAGTAAATTGCAATTTAAAAAATCAAATCTGAAGGGAGGATTCTGAGAAGATAATAGATAAGAAGCACCAGGAACATGTCTCCCCACCTGGACAACAATTGTGCTGGTAGAATCTGTCTCATGTAACTATTTTGAAACTCTAGAGTCCACTGAATGTTTGTAACTTTCAGGAAGCTATTTTCATCAATTTCAACTCTCAGCATAGCACAGACTATTTATCCTCCATTTTGGGAACCAGACATTAAACATCACGACATTCAAAAGTAACTGTATATATAGGAGAAATGAGAAAGTCACCTCACATGCCTGGGGAAAGACACAGACTTAAGAAAATCTGAGAATTGCAATAACATATAAGGAAGAAGAATCTGAAGAAGGATACGTATGTCTGAATCATTTTGCTATACACCTGAAACATAATATTATCAATCAACTATACTTCAAATTTTCTATTTAAAAATTTTTTTAAATTATACTCTAGGGAAAAAGAGACCCAAGACAATCATATCAGGCTGATTTTTGGCAGAGACAGACTAGAGCAATGTTTTTACCCTTTCTTTCTAAAATTAACTTATTTTAATTGGAGTATAATTACAATATTGTGATGATCTCTGCCTACATCAACATAAATTGGCCATAGGCATACGTGTGTCCCCTCCCTCCTAGACACCCATCCCACCTCCCTCCCCATAAAAACCAAAAGCCATCAAACCTTGGGGAAGGGAGAGAATCTGATTTCCAGAGTTATCATATCATTATATTGAAATGTCCATGTTACCAACAGCAACAGAAAAAATATCACAAGGCATACAAAGAAACAGGAATGTTGGCCCAACATTCAAAGAAAAAACCCACACGAACAGAACTGTACCAGAGAAAAAACAGATGGTGGACCAACTGTACAAAGACTGTTTAATAACTATCATAAAGATGGTTAAAGAACTAAAAGAAGACATAGAGAATGTCAATAAGGAGATAGAAAACCTAAAAACAAACTCTAGAGTTACAAAGTGTAATAACTAAAATGAAAACTTCAAAGGCAGATTTGAGCAGGCAGAAGAAAGAATAAACAAACTTAAAGATAGGATGATGGAAATTAGCAAGTCTGAGGAATGGAAAGAAAAAAGATTAAAGAAAAGTTAACAGAGCTAAAGGGAACCGTGGGACACCTTTAAGGAAACCACCAAACACATTACAGGAGTTTCAAAACAAGGGAAAGAAAGGGGAAGAGATTATTTGAAGAAAATAGCAGCTGAAAACTTCCCAGGTTGGATAAAAAGCATGAATATAAACAACCAAACTCAGTGAACTCCAACTAGGTGATCTTGAAGAGAGCCACACCAAGGGACATTGTAATCAAACTGTTGAAAGACAAAAACAGAATTATGAAAGCAGCCATAGAAAAACACATCACATATGTACAAGTGATCCTCAATAAGTTTATCTGCAGATTCATCAGAAATCTTGAAGGCCAGAAGGCAGTGGACTGATATAGTCAAAGTACTAAAAGATAAAAAACTGTCAACCAGTAATCCTATACATGGCAAAAGTAACCTCAAAAGTGAGAGAGAAATTAAGATATTCCCAGATAAACACAATCTGAGAGAGTTTATTAACACTAGCCCTGTCCTACAGGAAATGCTAGAGTTCTGCAGGTAGAAATGAAAGGACATTGGACAGTAACTCAAAGTCAGTGATATGAAGAAATAAATATCTCACTGAAGGTATATACATGGGCTGCTGCTGCTGCTGCTAAGTTGCTTCAGTCGTGTCTGACTCTGTGCGACCCCAGAGACGGCAGCCCACCAGGCTCCCCCATCCCTGGGATTCTCCAGGCAAGAACACTGGAGTGGGTTGCTATTTCCTTCTCCAAAGCATGAAAGTGAAAAGTGAAAGTGAAGTCGCTCAGTCGTGTCCGACTCTTAGCAACCCCATGAACTGCGGCCTACCAGGCTCGTCCGTCCATGGAATTTTCCAGGTGAGAGTATTGGAGTAGTATTATTATAAAAGTGCTTTGTAACTCTCCCTTTAATACATTTAAAAAAACAATTACTAGTCTAAAAACTAACATTATTATAACTTTGCTTTGTAACTCCACATTTTGTTTCCTATTCAATTTAAGTGATGAATAATAAATAAAAATTATTACTGATTTTGGACACATAGTGTATAAAGATGTAATTTTGTGACACCAATAACTGAAAGGAATGGGGATGGAGCTGTACCAGAAGAAGAGTGTTTGTATGTTATTGAGTTTAAACTGGTATAAATTCAAACTAGAATGCTGCAGTTTAGGTTATCAAATGTAATCCTCATGGTAACCAAAAAGAAAATACACAAAGAATATACACAAAAGAATATACACAAAAACAAGAAGGAAATTAAGATGCTTTACTACAAAAAAAAAAAATCAGCTAAACACAAAAGAAGACAGCAGTGTAGGAAGTGAGGGACAAAAAAAGTATAAGGCATAGAGAAAACAAACAGCAAAATAAAATTAGCAGTGAACTCCAGGAGTTGGTGATGGACAGGAAGGCCTGGCGTGCTGCGATTCATGGGGTCGCAAAGAGTCGGACATGACTGAGCGACTGATCTGATCTGATCTGATATGATGAGGTACCATTTCACGCCAGTCAGAATGGCTGCAATCCAAAAGTCTACAAGCAATAAATGCTAGAGAGGGTGTGGAGAAAAGGGAACCCTCTTACACTGTTGGTGGGAATGCAAACTAGTACAGCCACTATGGAAAACAGTGTAGAGATTCCTTAAAAAGCTGGAAATAGAACTGCCTTATGACCCAGCAATCCCACTGCTGGGCATACACACTGAGAAAACCAGAATTGAAAGAGACACGTGTACCCCAATGTTCATCGCAGCACTGTTTATAATAGCCAGGACATGGAAGCAACCTAGATGTCCATCAGCAGATGAATGGATAAGAAAGCTGTGGTACATATACACAAGGGAGTATTACTCGGCCATTAAAAAGAATACATTTGAATCAGTTCTAATGAGGTGGATGGAACTGGAGCCTATTATACAGAGTGAAGTAAGCTAGAAAGAAAAAACAACAATACAGTATACGAACACATATATATGGAATTTAGAAAGATGGTAACAATAACCCTGTATACATGACAGCAAAAGAGACACTGATGTATAGAACAGTCTTGTGGACTCTGTGGGAGAGGGAGAGGGTGGGATGATTTTGGAGAATGGCATTGAAACATGAATAATATTATATATGAAACGAGTCACCAGTCCAGGTTCGATGAACAATTCTGGATGTTTGGGGCTGGTGCACTGGGACGACTCAGAGGGATGGTATGGGGAGGGAGGAGGGAGGAGGGTTCAGGATGGGGAACACGTGTATACCTGTGGCGGATTCATTTTGATGTATGGCAAAACCAATACAATATTGTAAAGTTAAAAAATTTAAAAAAAGAAGGAAAAAAATGAAAAAAAAAAATAAAAGGATTACACAGCATGACCAAGTGGAATTTATTCCTGGAATACAAGGAGGGTTCAACATATGAAAAATTGACCAGTATAAATACACATTAACAGAATGAAGGAAAAACCTTCATGATCATCTCAATGATGCAGAAAAAAAGCATTTGACAAATTCAATGCCCTTTCACTATATAAAGAAAAACCTCTCAAACTAGAAAGAAAATAAAAGGCATCCAAATCAGAAAGGAAGAATTAAAATTATCTTTGTTCACAGATGATACGATCTTATATGTATACAATCCTTAGAGTCCTCAAAAAACCTGTTAGAACTAATAAATTTAGCAAATAACAGGATACAAACTTAACACAGAAAATTCAGTTGCATTTCTATTAATACACACTAAAACAGACTGAAAAGGAAACTGTAAAATAAAATATTTAGGAATTAACTTACTATGGAGGTTAAAGACATACAATAAAAACTATAAAACATTGCTGAAAGAAATTAAAGGAACCATAAATAAATGGAAACACATCCCAGGTTCATGAATGAGAAGACCATTAAATTTTTAATATTTAAAATGCCTATTTTACTCAAAATGATCTACACAGTCAAGGCAAATCCTATCAAAATCTCAATGACACTATTTTCAGAAATAGAAAAATCTATCCTAAAATTCATATGGAATCTCAAGGAACACAAAATAGCCAAAACCATCTTGAGAAAGAAGAACAAAGTTGGAGGTCTCACACATCCTGATTTCAGAACTTACTACAAAACAATAGTAATCAAAAAGTATGGTACTGGTCTATAGACACAGGGACCAACAGAATAAAACAGAGACCTGGAAATAAACCCTTGCATATATGGCCAATTGATTTTCAACAAGGGTAGCAAAACAACTCAATGGGGAAAGGACAATCTTTTCAGCTAGTGGTGCTGGGAAAACTGGGTAGCCACATGTAAAAGAATGAAGCTGGACTCTTACCTAATACCATACAGAAAAATTAACTCAAAATGGATCACAGAACTAAACATAAGACCTAAATCATAAAACTGTGAGAAGAAAACAGCAAAAGCTTTACTACATTGGATTTGGCAATGATTTCTTGGCGATGACACCAAAGACATAGGCAATAAAAGAAAAACTAGACAAGTTGGACTTCATGAAAACTGACAACTATTGTGCATAAAAGGACGTTTTCAACCATGGTTTCCTGCTTCAACAATGCTTAGGCAGGGACTTCCCGGGTGGTCCAGTGGCTAAGACTCCACACTCCCAATGCAGGAGGCCTGGGTTCAATTCCTGCTCAGGGAACTAGATCCCACATGCAGCAACTAAGCTTTAGTGCAGTCAAATAAGTAAAACAATGCTCGGACAGAACAGGTGTTAATCTCCCATGCCTGCTGGTGCTCAGAGCCAGCTCTTCAACCTCCTTAAGGAGCTCTCAGGCTGCCCCAAAGCCCACACCCCACGGCACCCCCACGGACCCTGCTGCTGCTCTAGCGCTGGGCAGCCTTCACCACCTCTCCTTTTCACCCCCATGACCACTGAGGTCCCTCACTGGAGGGCCAGAACCACCAATAGGACTCAGAGGCCACCATCAACTGCCAGATCAACCTGGAGCCCTACACTTCCAACCTCTGCCTGTCCAGGTCTCACTACTTCGGCTGCAATCCTGTGGCTCGGCAGAACTTTGCCAAATAGTTTCTTCAGCAGTCTTGTGAGGAGAGGAAACATGTTGATAAACTGATGAAGTTGCAGAATCAATGAGGTGACCACATCTTCTTCCAGGATACGAAGGAACCAGATCCTAAGGACCGGGAGAAGGAGCTGAACACAGTGGAGTGTGTATTACACTTGGGAAGCGTCAATGAGTTGCT
The DNA here is from genome assembly GCA_935064755.1 of Tragelaphus eurycerus. NCBI lineage: Eukaryota > Metazoa > Chordata > Mammalia > Artiodactyla > Bovidae > Tragelaphus > Tragelaphus eurycerus. Next base: position 14,181,239 of record CAKXYN010000038.1, read on the forward strand.
ACTGGAGCTGCAAGAACTGGCCACTGATAAGATCAGCCCCCCACTTGTTGACCTCGTTGAGACTCATTACCTGAATAAGCAGGGTAATACAAAGACTAGGTGACCACATAACTGATTTACACAAGATGGACTTCACAACACTCTGAAAGTGTTTTGCAACCTTTACCTTTTCTATCAGATCAGATCAGTCGCTCAGTCGTGTCCGACTCTTTGCGATCCCATGAATCACAGCACACCAGGCCTCCCTGTCCATCACCAGCTCCCGGAGGTCACTCAGACTCACACCCATCAAGTCAGTGATGCCATCCAGCCATCTCATCCTCTGTCGTTCCCTTCTCCTCCTGCCCTCAATCCCTCCCAGCATCAGAGTCTTCTCCAATGAGTCAACTCTTCACATGAGGTGGCCAAAATACTGGACTTTCAGCTTTAGCATCATTCCTTCCAAAGAAATTCCAGGATTGATCTCCTTCAGAATGGACTGGTTGGATCTTCTTGCAGTCCAAGGGACTCTCAAAAGTCTTCTCCAACACCACAGTTCAAAAGCATCAATTCTTCCGCGCTCAGCCTTCTTCACAGTCCAGCTCTCACATCCATACATGACCACAGGAAAGACCATAGCCTTGACTAGGCGAACCTTTGTTGGTAAAGTAATGTCTCTGCTTTTGAATATGCTATCTAGGTTGGTCATAACTTTCCTTCCAAGGAGTAAGCGTCTTTTAATTTCATGGCTGCAGTCACCATCTGCAGTGATTTTGGAGCCCAGAAAAATAAATTCTGACACTGTTTCTCCATCCATTTCCCATGTAGTGATGGGACCAGATGCCATGATCTTCATTTTCTGAATGTTGAGCTTTAAGCCAAGCTTTTCACTCTCCACTTTCACTTTCATCAAGAGGCTTTTTAGCCCCTTTTCACTTTCTGCCATAAGAGTGGTGTCATCTGCATATCTGAGGTTATTGATATTTCTCCCAGCAATCTTGATTCCAACTTGTGTTTCTTCCAGTCCAGCATTTCTCATGATGTACTCTGCATATAAGTTAAATAAACATGGTGACAGTATACAGTCTTGACGTACTCCTTTTCCTATTTGGAACCAGTCTGTTGTTCCATGACCAGTTCTAACTGTTGCTTCCTGACCTGCATACAGATTTCTCAAGAGGCAGATCAGGTGGTCTGGTATTCCCATCTCTTTCAGAATTTGCCACAGTTTATTGTGATCTGCACAGTCAAAGGCTTTGGCATAGTCAATAAAGCAGAAATAGATGTTTTTCTGGAACTCTCTTGCTTTTTCCATGATCCAGTGGACGTTGGCAGTTTGATCTCTGGTTCCTCTGCCTTTTCTAAAACCTTTTCTTTCCTTTCTTTACCTTTCTTTACCTTTCTTTCTTTACCTTTTCTATAGGTTGTACCAAAACATCTACTTAAGTTCTTTTGTACCATTCTTTCAAATGAAGCAATTTGGTACCCCTCAAAAAAAAAAAAAAAAAACACTTTCAGAGTGAAAATTCAACTCATGAAAGGAGAAAATACTTGCAAATCATATCTGATAAGGGATTAAGAGTCTATAGAGAACTCCTAAAACCTAAAACTAAACAACAAAAAAACAAATAACCCAATTCAAAAATGGGCAAATGACTTGAATAGACACTTCTTCAAAAAAGATATTCAAATGGCCAATAAGTACATGAAAAGATGCGCAACATCAGTAATCGTTAAGTAAATGCAAATCAAAACTACAATGAGGTACCCCTTCACATCCATTAGGTAACTAGTATCAAAAAAAATAAATGTTGGCAAGGATGTGGAGAAATTAGAACCCATGTGCATTACATGTGTGACTATAACACGACACAGCCACTGTGGAAAGTAGCATGGTGGTTCCTCAAAAAAAAATTAAATATACACTTGGCATATAACCCAACAATTCCACTTCTGGATAAATGCCCAAAGGAATTAAAAGCAGTGTCTCAAAGATATATTTATACACCCACATCCACAGCAGCTTTATTTGCAAAAGCTAAATTTTGGAAATAACCCAAGAGTTCACAGACAGATGAATGAATAAGCAAAATGTGCTATATGCATAAAGGGAACATTTTTCAGTCTTAAAAAGGAAGGAAATGCTGACATACTCTACAGCATAAATGAACCTGGAGCCTGTTATGCTAATTGAACTAAAAAGTGAAGTCGCTCAGGCGTGTCCGACTCTTGGAGACCCCATGGAATATAGCCTACCAGGCTCCTCCATCCATGGGATTTTCTAGGCCAGAGTACCGGAGTGGGTTGCCATGTCCTTCTCCAGGGTTATCTTTCCTACTCAGGGATCGAACACGGGTCTCCCGCATTGTAGGCAGATGCTTTACTGTCTGAGCCACCGGGGAAGATCTCAGTCAGTCACGAAAAGACTAGTACTGTATGATTCCATTTGAATGAGGTACTCGGAGTAGTCAAAATTATGCTAAGTAGAATGGCGGCTGCCAGGGACTGAGGGGAAAGGGAAACAAGGGGTCATTGTTTAAATGGCTGTGGAGTTTCGGTTTTGTAAGATGAAAAGAGTTTTGAAGACGGATGGTGGTGATGGTTGCTCAACAATATGGATGTAATTAACATCACTGAACTGTTACTTAAACATGATTAAGATGGCAATTTTTATGTTATGTGTATATCACAATTTTAAAAATTTGAAAAAAGATCAGAGCTAATTCAGGTCAAATCCAGCATGCAAATATATAGACCTTAAGTTTCTAGGCAGTTAGTAAATTAAGCAACAAATGTGACTTACCAACCCTCTGCTATCTCTCAAATTCCTGGGGCATATATTTTACAAACAAGCTTCCCTATGTATTCACCGAGTGAGAGAAAAGTATACTTTATATGGGCACACTGTCTTCAGCTTGAGTGTAGAATAAATGTATTTCACACATGTAAAGTCTCAAAAAATTTACACCCAACTTATTGTTACCAAAGGGATAGCAGGGGATGGGGGAGTATAAATTAGGATCCTGGGATTAACATATATACATTACTGCATATAAAATAGGTAAACAACAAAGACCTACAGTATAGCACAGGAAACTATACTCAGTATCTTATAATAACTTACAATGGAAAATTTATGAAAAAGAATATATGTATATACATATATATAACTGAATCACTTTTCTGTACACTAACACAACATCGCAAATTAACTACACTTCAATTTTTAAAAATTTACATCCCAACCATTCTTTCTTAGCAGACTACTATATGACAAAAGTTAGCCCTTAATTGCTACTATGAGGTATCGTGTATTTTTTCCAAACTCTTCACAGAACTGATTACAAACCCCACTGAGGAAGGGACCACAGTTTATATTTCTATTACTCAACAGGATTTTGAGACTGTATTTGTACCACAGCAGAGATTCAGTACATGTTGTTTATTCCAGAGGTATTACAAACAGTAAGTGAATCTTCCATTAGCAGAGAGAAGGGGAGGAATGGAGTCAGGACATGGGGAGCGCTAAGGCTCATTTCTGCAGCTATTCACCCAGCAGCGCTCCATTAACTGGTCTCTCCTAGCCCAACCAACTTTACCTCTAGTTCTTGCCAACACACACCTTCCCAGAAATAATCATTATCAATATTCTCCATGATCACTAGTCATATTTAATTATAGAATTAAAAACGTGGGCAGACTCTCTTGCTTAATTTTCAAAAATCTTGGAATCAGACAACAAATAGTTGTGCCCCACTTTCAAGGAAAGATGGTCTCTGCAGTTCCACTAAATCCCGGTAGGTGGCGCTGGCACAGTACAAACCAGTTCCAGTGTGCTCTGGTTTATGGAAAGAATCCATCTCCTTTTGCCATTAAGGTTATAAATCGTATTTTTAGTGTGACTTGATGGGCCATAGCTGTAACTTAACAATATCGGAATCAAATTCTGATACCTAATCAAACGGATGTAAGCTCTATTAGATTTCGATTAGCATTCATTCTAATTTGATTATAAGGCTTCAACCATTCAAATGGCTAATAAGGAGACATTTAGATAATTGCAGCTGTCTGGGGTTATTGCATTTGCTATCATTTCCACAGAGTGATTCATGTACAGACTGGGCCATAAAATTTGTTTTTGTTGGTGGAGACAAGAAACGAGGGTTTATTGGGGTGGGGGCACTGTGAAACATTTTGCTGTTGTGGTCTGGCATTTGGGATTGTTTTTTCTTTTTCTCTCTTTTTTTTTTTTTAAAGTGGCATTGTTTTTTAATTAGAAGGGAAATACGAGTGTAGGGTGCTTGCCATTTAGCTGTTTTCCAAAAAGGTAGTCTCGATTCTGCATCCACAATACTGTTTCATTTGGCAAAAGAAGAGAGACATTAGCCAAGTTTCCTTTTCCTCTCTTTTAATTGAACTGACTTGGATTTGAACTGAGCAGATTAACCACATCAAAACTCAGCTCCTGCACAAAGGCCTTCTTCAGTAAGTAGAACCGGGGTCTCTCCTCTCACTTAATGTCTTTCCTAGGTGCAGACACTAGAGGTGTTTTACCAAAGTTGCTAGACCACTTAGGATACTGAGACACACTTTAAACATAAAAGGAATACTTGAACTAACTGACCTTCAAGGTCACTTCAGCCCCCACCACCTAAGATTCTAGAGATCAACAAAAAATGCCCCTGTGCCAAAGAGTCCCCAGACTCCAGGTGTGGGACAGGTCATCTAAGTTCCTAGAGCAGCCCACATGTGGTATATTTTTCTGGATGGCACAGAGTTGCTGTTCCAGAGAGGTGGGGAAACTCACCCTTTATGCTACATGAGCCACTAAGAGCATGAAATTCAAGTCTGGAAAGAAAAGTCATCAGTGAAAACTCATTTGTTCTTCAATTCAATACTTTATCAAACCCACAGATAACTTACTAATTTGTCAATATTAGTATTAGCTTCGAAACTATATTTTACTCAAGGAAACAGATATGGTCTCTGAAGGCTCAAAACCAAATTGTGAGGGGAGCTTAGAATTCTCTTTTGTTCTGCTAGAAAATACGTCTCATGTCCCGACATGAAAACATAAATTCTCATAAATACTCCTCTATTCCTAGAGGCCTAGGATATAACCCCCCAGACCCCAGGACTACATCTTTTGGTCCTACGTGTTGGGGCAGGACCTAGCCTGAGACTTCACAGACCACAAACACCTTGCTGTGTATAGATCCAATCCTGTTCGAGGTCTAACTGTATGTGTGAGAACATAAGAAAACGCAAAGCTTTCTAAGCACAATGTTCCATCAAGTCTAATAGTTTGCCTTCTATACACTCGAATATAAATTCAATAATCTTCCAGAAAGACAAACATCCTAGGCTGTCCTTTAATGCATTGGGTTTTTTCTTTCCCCAGTACAGGTGGTTGTGGGGTGGGCCAGGATCCAAAAGTCTTGACCATAAAAAGAATGCAGGCTGACAAACTGAAGGTCTGAGCCACCGCCCGAGACTCATGTGGGTGGGGTCCATTTTTCCCAGAAGTGCGGACAATGTCATTTGTAATACAGAAAAAATGTGGCAGACACTGCCAGGGCAATTCTCTCAGCATTGAGTGAAGAGGTGGGGGTGGGATGGGGCCATGCATATACACACTGAGGTGATCATAGAAACACATTTCCTCCTGGGTCTGTCTCTGCAGACGGGCCTGGGGGCAATTGTTTGGAGAAGAAAACAAGCAGCTGAGCAAACTCCTTAGCCACTCTGTGGAAGGAATTTCTATAACCCTTCAGTATCTGGACAGAGGAGCCTGGTGGGCTACAGTCCACGGGGTCGCAAAGAGTCGGACACGACTGAGCGACTTCACTTTCACTTCACTTTCACTTTCAGTATCCCTAGAGCCAGAGCTCAAGTTTGGGACCTAATGTTCCCTTAGCAGTAGATAGTATGGTTTAGAACAAGAGAAATGGAGTAACTTTTTAAGGAGGAATTTCCTAAATGTGAAAAATCCATTCCTAAGATCCCGGCATTGACCCAGCTTTCTGAGATCTCTGACTTCATTTCCTATTGCTCTTCCCCTGACTCACTCCATTTCACCCACACTGCCTCCCTGCCGTGTATTCAGGAGGGCCCACCTCAGGGCCTTTGCACTCACCCAGCTCACTCTCTCCCTTCCTTCAGGTCTTCGCCATTGCCCTCTCCTCTTCCCAGCCACCCTGCTTAAAATTTCAATATGTCCTCCTGCCCTGACATTTCTACTCCTTTCTCTGACTTCATTTTACTCTTAAACCCTCTCACTAGTGTATTATATATTTTACTTATTTATCTGGTATATTTCTGTCTCCTAAACAAGGTAAGCTTCCTGAGGGCAGAGTTTTGGACTGTATCTCCCATGCCAAGAAAAGTGTCTACAACAGCGTGGGCACTCAGGGCAGAGCTTTGAATGAATCAAGTCCAGTTCCATATTCATACTTTCCACAGGGACACTGGCTCACATGAATTTCTTTCCAAGTGAATTACTATCCTGAGAGTTTCTTAGAGAATGGTCAAGCATCCTGGGACACCCGGCTGCTTTCTAGAATCCTCCCTATTTTTAAGTGTTTAGAAGCATCTAGAGCAGTTCTCCAGAGAAGGCAATGGCACCCCACTCCAGTACTCCTGCCTGGAGAATCCCATAGACGGAGGAACCTGGAAGGCTGCAGTCCATGGGGTCGCTGAGGGCCGGACACGACTGAGCGACCTCACTTTCCCTTTTCACTTACATGCATTGGAGAAGGAAATGGCAACCCACTCCAGTGTTCTTGCCTGGAGAATCCCAGGGACGGGGGAGCCTGGTGGGCTGCCGTCTATGGGGTCGCACAGAGTCGTACACAACTGAAATGATTTAGCAGCAGCAGAGCAGTACTCTAGTGTGGTTCTCTAGTGGTTCTCAAAGTGTGGTCCCTGGCCAGAAGCAAAAGAGGACCTAGAGCTTGTAAGATAGACATTTTCAAGCCCTGCCCAGGACCTACTGGACAAAGATCTCCAGAGGTGGGGGTGTGGGAGAAGGGGGTGAGGCAATCTAGTTTTAAAAGCCCTCTGGTGACTCTAAGGCAAGCTGCAGTTTGAGAACTAATCGGAGTAAACAGCAGAGGGCTAAATTATCTAGAGATATGGATTCTAGTCCTGGTCAACTTAGTTGTATGACCTAAGTTGGTCACATCCAATATCCCTTAGTTGGGTACATCCCTTAACCTCATCTACCTCTTCTCTTCACCTACAAAATGAAACAGCTGCTAAACTTTTCTTCCATGCTTTCAACATACTACTGGTATATCTTGGAATCACAGCCCTGAAGGACTTCTTTACTTAACCTTACAAATGTGTATTTGAAGTAATTCAATATTCTATCATAAGTAAAACTTTTTTCATTCAATCTGGCCATTTCTCAAGTTTCCTGAATTGGTGAGCAATCTGTACAGTCACACAATCTTGCCACACTAGACGCCTCTTCCGATGACCATCTTCTCATACCTCTCGCCTTTTTCAGCTTCTGGGACAGCCCCCCTCTTCTGATTTCCCTCCCGTCTCTTGAGCTGGTCTGTTTTTTTTGCTGGCTTCTTATCCTCAGCTTCTTAAGTGCTGGTGTTAGCATCTTGATTCTTAGAATCTACACGCAATTCTGGGTGACTTTGTCCTCACCTTGACTTCAGCTATTTCTCAAGTAAGCTGACAACTCCCAAATATTTTACTCTCTTAGAAATCTCCACATTCAGCAGAGGAATGGATAAGAAAGCTGTGGTACATATACACAATGGAGAATTACTCAGCCATTAAAAAGAATACATTTGAATCAATTCTAATGAGATGGATGAAACTGGAGCCTATTATACAGAGTGAAGTAAACCAGAAAGAAAAACACCAATACAGTATACTAACGCATATATATGGAATTTAGAAAGATGGTAATGACAACCCTGTATGTGAGACAGCAAAAGAGACACAGATGTATAGAACAGTCTTTTGGACTCTGTGGGGGGGGGGGGCGATGATTTGGGAGAATGGCATTAAAACATGTATAATATCATATAAGAAACGAATCACCAGTCCAGGTTCGATGCAGGATACAGAAAGCTTGGGGCTGGTGCACTGGGATGACCCAGAGGGATGGTATGGGGGTTCAGGATGGGGAACACATGTACACCCATAGCGGATGCATGTTGATGTATGGCAAAACCAATACAATATTGTAAAGTAAAAAATAATAATAATATATTTTTTAAAAAATAAACAAAACATATTTAAAATTAAAAAATATATAAATAGATTTAATGTCCAGTACCTCAGAATGTGGCTGAATTTGGAGATAGAGCCTTTTAAAAGGTAATGAAGTTAAAATTGAGTCCATAGCATGGGACCTAACCCAGTCTGAAGGGTGTTTTTATGAGAAGAGGAGATTAGGACGTAGACACACAGACAGAGGAAAAGACCACACGCAGACACATGGAGAGCGTCTCCGGCACCAAGAGAGGCCTCATATAAGCACAGACTTGTTGATCCCTGGATCTTGAACTTCCAGCTTTCAGAACTGTGAGGGAACAACTACGTTGTCTAAACTACCCTCTACATGGTATTTTGCTGCAACAGCCCTAGCACATGAATACAGCCACCAATTAACATCGAATCCTTTCAATCCAGAGGCAAATTCAAAATAACTATATTTTAGATTTAGAGTGAACTGGTTATTTTATTTCACTTTAACCAATTAGCTAGGTAATTGTCTGACAAATGGCTAGATGATAAAGATATTTTATGCGGTCTCTCATCAAACTTCAACCAAAAATGTCAATGCTCTGGAATGACTCTGAACATGCATCGTTGTCACAAAAAATCATTTAATCCAAAATAAATAACAGATTTTAAACTGGTAAAAAAAAAAAAAGAAATCTCCACATTCAATCACCTGTCATGTGTTTCTAGGTCCCCTGAGATTAAAACATCCAACAGAGAAGCCATCACTTCCCCCACCCACTCTTCTTCCAACTTCCCCACTAAGCAGCCCAGGTGAGGAACTAGAAGCTCCTGATGCCTCCTTCTCTGTCCTTGCCTCTCATCCTCTCTGTCCCCACTCTGGGATCTCTTTGGCCATCTCTCTCCTCACTTTGCAGTCACTGCCTTTCACCGGCTGCCAGCTTCACGCCTAATGCACTCCAGTCTGCTTGCCACACTGTCCCCCAAAGCACACTGTTGGCAGCCACGCAGCCACCACGTAAAACCCCCCAGGGACCTTCCTCGTGGTCCAGTAGCTGGGACTCTGCGCTTCCACTGCAAGGGGCCTGGGTTCAGTCCCCAGGTGGGGAGCTAAGATCCCTCACGCTGCTCGGTGCAACCAAAAAAAAGAAAAAAAAAATTTTTTTTTAATTTAAACAAAATCCCCCAGGGGCTCTCCATAGGTTTCAAGGCACTGTTCCAGCTTCTCTGCTCGGTCACATGGATCTGCCTCATCTCCTTCCTGCCCACACTCTTGTCTCCCCACCCCACACTAGCCCACGTGCAAATGCTTGTTTCATACTTGGGTGCTTCACCACAGACTCCACCTTCTCCTGGTATGTCCTTCTCCCCGCTTTTCTAACTGACTTTCACGTGTCCCTTAAAAGCTGTCCTGTATCATCTCACACCTGGCAGAATGGCCATCATCAAAAAGAACACAAATAACAAATGCTGGGGAAAATGTGGGAAGAAGGGAACCCTTTCACACTGCTGGTGGGGATGTTAAGAGGTGCAGCCACTATGGAAAACAGTACAGGGGGTTCCTCAAAAAACTACACACAGAGTTGCCATATGACCCAGCAGTTCCACTCCTGAGTATATATCTGAAAGAAAGGAAAACACTAATTTGAAAAGATACATGCACCCCGATAGCAGCATCATTTACAACTGCCAAGATTTGGAGGCAACCTAAGGGCCCACAACAAATGAATGGATAAAGAATATGTGGTGTATATCTATTTTTTGTTGTTTAGTCACTAAGTCTTGTAGGACTTTTTGTGACCCCCAGGCTTCCCTGTCCTTCACTATCTCCTGGTATTTGCTCAAATTCATGTCCATTGAGTTGGTAATGCTAACTAACCATCTCATCCTCTGCTGCCTCTTTCTCTTTTTACCTTCAAAATTTCCCAGCATCAGGGTCTTTTCCAATGTGTCGGCTCTTCATATCAGATGGCCAAAATAGTGGAGCTTCATCTTTAGTCCTTCCAGTGAATATTCAGGGTTGATTTCCTTTAGGATTGATGTGTGTGTGTGTGTGTGTGTGTGTGTATATGTGTGTGTGTGTGTGCGTGCGTGCATATATATAGTCCATATATATGGAATACTACTCAGCCAGGAAAAAAGAATGAAATTTTGCCATTTGCAACAACATGGATGGACTTGGAGGGTATTATGCTGAGTGAAATAAATCAGACATAGAGAGACAAATACTGGATGATATCACTGATATGTGGGATCTAAAACAATACAACCAACTAGTGAAAAAGTAAACAAACTCACAGACACAGAAAACAAACCAGTGGTTACAATGTGGAGAGGGAAGGCGGAAGGGGCAATATAGGGTATGGGAATTAAGCGATCCAAATTACCATGTATAAAATAAATAAGCTACCAGGATATATGTACAACACGGGGAATATAGGCAATATTTTATAATAACTATAAATGGGGCATGACCTTTAAAATTGTGAATCACTATATTTTACACCTGTAACTTTTATAATACTATACATCAACTATTTCAGTTAAAAAAACTCTCCTTGACCAACCCTCGCAGCCTGCCTTAATTTCCCTAATTCTTATGCTCCCAGAACACTTTGTTCTTACTTCAACCTCAGTCTTTATTACTCCTTACTCAAATCACTCCTGGATCTGATTCTCTCCCCACCAGCCTATAAGTTCCCAAACAGTCAGGAACCTATTTTTTTTTTTTTTGTATCTTCAGACACCAGCAGTGCCTGGCAGAAAAGTGCTTAATAAATGCTTGACAAATTAATATTTATTTTTTTCTTTATATACACAACACTTTTTCTCTAGGGATCTGCTTTCTTCGTATTAGTCAAGCGTGTCAATATGTCACATTTCCTTTAGCATAACCAGTCCTTTGACTAAACGTAGCTGCAGGCAGTTAGGGACAGATGTCCCTGCTGGATCCTGGATCACGAACTAAGAAAGCGAATTTGCTCCGCAGGAAAGACTCTGATGGGAGGCCTGGGGTAAGAAGGAAGGCCAGCCTGTCTGTGGGGGCTGTGACATTTTGAAAGCACCAAATTCACTGTCACCTCGAGCTTTTCCTGTGGGGCAAAAGGGGTGACAGGGGCGGGGGCTTTTGTCTTCTCTTGTGGGCAGATTTCCCCTGTGAGTTTTCCTCTTGTGGTGCCTGTGGCCACGAAAGAGCCTTCCCCAGGAACCCCCACCTATTTTTAGCCTCAGTTCAACACCCTACACACAGCACCCCTCTCATGCACCTCTATGTTAATTTTCAATCCTGCTGCTGCCAAGATGAATCACCCAGGGCTGACCTGATGAACTGCTAGACCTGAAGTGAGAAGACAGACTTGAAGTGAGAAGGTAAAAACCTTTAACAGTGGAAAGTTGCAAAGATGCCCTGACATCTAACACATCTAAGCCTCCCTGTGCTTCTTTTACAAAACTGTTTTGTGTACGGTCACATGTCGTGTTATTTGAATGAAGCTCTCTGTGATCCGGCTCTTGAGATTTAGAGCCTGCGTTGAATGACCTGAACTCCTCACTAGGATTTGCTCTTGAAGGAAAACTCATCTGGGAAATGAATTGTTCTAGATGTTGCCTGAATGAGGTATATGACACACCATCTATCGCTCTGGGGCTTTTTAAGTACTGATTATGTTAGTTGGTGCTCACTTCCACCGTACATATACTAAAATTGGAATGATACAGAGAAGATTAGCAGGGCCCCTGTGCAAGGATGACACATAAATTTGTGAAGCATTCCATATTTTTTGGGCTTCCCTGGTGGCTCAGCTGGTAAAGAATCCACCTGCAATGGGAGAGACTTGGGTTCGATCCCTGGGTTGGGAAGATCCCCTGGAGAAGGGAAAAGTATTGTGGCCTGGAGAATTCCATGGACTGTATCATCCATGGGGTTGCAAAGAGCTGGACGTGACTGAGCAACTTTTTTTTTAAATAGTTGCTGTATGCTTTGTGATACAAGGTCAAGCTCTTGAGATATATTTTGTGTTGAAAATGTTCCTGCTTCTAATAGATCACCCTGGAAGGACAGCTACCCCTCCACTGGGTCCAACCCAACCATGTGTCCACGGGCCTTCAGCCTTGCAGTCCATTGATGGGAGTGCTGATAAGGCACTGCCCTGCTGGGCAACCTCTCACTCAACTAAGTTGATTCCCATTCAGCCTTCTCCTCATTCCGTTATGTCCCCCAAGGATTTCTGCCGTGGGAAATACTCTAGGCAAATGCTTATCTTTCCTCTAACCTAGAGCTTCTGCCTCCACTTACTCTTTGATCTCTTGTGCTGAGGAACTGGACTAAATCATAAGCAAGCTTCCAGGACCTCATCTCTGTACTGAAGGTTCTGAGGAGGAGTCATCTGCCTTATTTATCCTGGGTCCCACCTTAGAGGGTACCCTCAGGGAGCAGAGAGGGAAGAAGAGAAGTGAGGCACCATCTAGGTCTCTTTGCAGTCTCTTCACTCCTCTTATTAATGCTCCAGTCCCCCGATGGGCTGAGTTCTAGAATGGCTCTGGGTTGGCCCCCTGTCCTCCTCATAGTCTTTATTCCTCAACGCTTCCTTCCTCTGTAAAATGAGAGTGGTAACACCGTACTCCACAGCAGAAGCTGGACCAGATGAGCTCTTGAGATAGTTTCCAGACAGAGAAGAGTTGATTGCATGAAGAATGAGGTATTAACAGAAGAAGAGGCAAACAGCAAGTATCGGGACTTCCCTGGTTGCTCAGGGACTAAGAACCTGCCTTCCAATTCAGGGAAAGGGGGTTCCATCCCCAGTCAGGGAACTAAGACCCCACATGCCATGGGGCAACTAAGTCTGTGCTCCACTAATACTGAGCCCAAAGTGCTCTGCAGCCCACACACCACAACTGGATAGAAGCCCCAGTGCTGCAACTAAAACCCAAACAGGCAAAATAAATAAGATTTTTTAAATTACCATTTAAAACAGAACAATCATGTTAGCTCTGAAAAGAGGATACTTGAACTTTAAACAACGGACTGAACAAAAGAAATACAGAAGACATGAATTTTCTCCAGCCCTCCCAGCAGGGCTCATGCCACCCCCATCTCTGTGTCCAACTAGAGTCGAAAGGGGACACTGAGCAATAACTAAGCAGTACAAGTCAGCATGTGACCTCAGACCCCATGTACAAGCCAGGCCGTAAGAATCAGAAGGATTCAAAGCTGGGCAGAGTACTCTGGGGAAAGGAACTGAGGGAAAGTCTCTTGGAAAGGGAAGATCCTGGCAAGGAAGTAGTAGAAGGAAGCCAGTCCCTGGGCAGGGAGGGACAGCAGAGGATATATCCCAATACAGACCAGATCTCCAGGAGCAGAATGGTGGTGCTGGGAAGAAATGGGGACCAGGGTGGCCAAACTGGGCAGACTCTAACTCTGGAGGGCTGTGAATCCTGCCTGAGGAGCTCAAGACTCTGTCCTGCAGGTCATGGTAAGTCATTAGAGGTCCTGTTACAGGAAATCACAGGACAAAAATGTGTGTTAGTGAAAGGAAATGTAATTGTCTCATTGTAACCCTCTGATACTCTTTGAATTTTTTAACCACTTTTTCAACCAAGTGCAAGTTCTGTGTTTATGTATTTTTATTACCACAGAAAATACAACACATAATTTGTGCCATTACCTTTGAAAAAGTTTTAAGTAGAAACAGTCAAGCCACGTTGTCAGAGTGTGCACAGGGGATGGGTCTGAATGCTGGCTTGGCTTTCTGGGTAAGTGACTTAACTTTTCAAAACAGAGAATGATCCCCATCTAGGACAATGCTTCTGAAGATTAAATAGGATAAAGTACATCAAGTGCCAGCCGCGGTAAGTGTTCAGTAAATTTAATATACATAACTTGAGAGGCTACTGTCATTAAACAAGGCCTACAGTAATGTGGGGACAATGGAAACGGAAGGACACGGGTTGGAGTCATATCAAAAGTAGGATACACTGAACTAATCGGCTAGAGGGATTTCAGGAGCAGGAGTATGCACAGCTTTCCAGGGAACTGTGATAAATGATGCACTAGAGTCACACCTAAATACCCAGTCTCTGGGCACATCTTCCACTCAACTTGCCTAAAATCCCATCCTTAAGAAAATGTGGGTCCTCGGAGAAGTTATTCCACGGATGACCTGAAGATGTCGCTGCAGGCAATACCATCCATACTGAGCGCCTCATCCTATCTGGATTCTGCCATTCCAGCAGGAAAATTCCACTGTGGCTCTGTACCCCACCCCAAACTCCAGCGGCTGCTCCTCTCTCTCCTGTGAACTCTCATCCTTCCCTCTCCCTCCTGCCCTGGCCACCTGGGGGGTGACTCTGAGCCCTTCCAGACAGCAGAGCCTACCTTGTCACCAGGCTGGACGTGGGCTTCCCTGCGTCTCCCCATCATCACATTTGTACAGATTATTTACCGAGACCGGCACCCCTGCTCTCACCCCGGAGCACGTTCCCCCAGCCTCCTGAGTTTCAATCAGTGAGCGCAGGGGTACGCCATTTCCTTGTCTCCTGTGTTCTTTATATTCTCTTCTAAATGGCCCATTTTTCAAATATTAGCATTAAAGATTTGGTGACGCATAAATTTACCTCATTTGCTGAAAATGTCGGTGTTCTTGGTTAAAATAATCCCTGAACTGTGGCCTATATAAACAGCCGTGGGATATAGGAAATGATGAGCATTTTGGAGCCAAGCTGAATGATTTATCCAGAGGGAATATGTCACAGTCATGGGACTGGATTCTGATGGCTGAGACTCAGCAACAAAGGGAAAATGTCCCACATCAGTTTCCCCCTTTCTCCCTGCTCACGGCTTCTGTTTGGAGCCCTTCCTCTTTGTCTCTCATTTGTTTTCAGCATCTAAAAATCAGCCTAAGAGTATGAGATTAACAAAAATACACTACTACATATAAAATAGATAAGCAACAAGGATTTACTGTTTGGTCCAGGGAACAATATTTAGTATAATAACCTATAATAGAAAATAATATGAAATATATACATTATATGTGTACATATATGAATCACTTTGCTATATACCTGAAACACAATATTGTAAATCAATTATACTTCAATTGAAAAATTAAAAATAAAAAGCCTAAGAGTAACATTCAGAATCAACTTTTTTATAAGTATCCGTCATTAACAGCCTCAGAGAGAAGACTCCAAGACACATCTTGATTTTTAATACTTATCCAATACTTAGCTGGGGATCTACTCCAGATAACAGAGGGTCAAAAAGGAGGTTTGGGCAAGACATTATCTTGGCGATTACAAGAAAGGGCTAAGGATTAAGGTTCCTAAATCTTCGCTCTATTTATAAACTGAAGCAAATCTATGATTATCTGTGATGCAGCTATGATTCTGTTTACCTTTGACCTAAACCATTCCCAAAACTTTAGACCACACAGGGGAAAAAAAAAAAAAAAAGTCTACATCCCCATACAGCTTCTGGAGGTGCTCTGACATTGAGAGGGATCATGACCTCCTCCCCTGATTATGTACCAAGAGCAGGGACCTCCTCTATCTTAGGTCCCATGTCCTGTGGAGATGCCCCGGTGCTCCGCCACCTTGTGCCCTGACTGAACTCAGAGTGAATTTACACACGAGAAACAACAGCAAACATACAGGCACGCAGAAGAAGCAATGTGCTCTTAAACCGCCACCCCCTCCCTAATCCAAGTCCTCCTCCCTGAACACAACAGAACATGAACCACCCTCACACCTGTAGCTTGGTTACTGCCAACAAACAGCCGAAAGGGAGAACCAGGAATTCTGGCCACAGATAAAATGTGTGGGCCACCCCCACCCCCATCCCTGGCAACAGCTGGTTAGCCAACAGGCAGACCTGCTGAGCAGGAACACCTCAAGGAGAGGTTTATTGAAACCATATGAGTATTTTTTAAAAACCTAAGTAATCTCTGTAAGAAAAATCAGAGTTTTGTTGAACTTGTTACACTTATTTTACAGGATAGTGTTGAAAGTTTGTGGGGAGAAGAGAGAACTCTCTTCCAGCGATTCCAGCCCTGCCTGCAGGGGCAGATGGAGCTTCCTGGAGGGACACATTCCACTCTTAGCCCCTGGTTACAGTTACACAGAAGAGCAGAACCCTGATGTTGCTAAGGGAGGCGAAGGCAGGTGCCTTGCCCCAAAGTACCCAAAGGAACATCATACCTTGGCTGAAAAAGAGGTTATAAACTCAGGGCCTATAGGCTCGATTTAGTCAAAGGATGCAGAAATGCATTTTGCTTGGTTTTTTACAACACTTTAAGATTTGAGATTTTTCACATTAAAATCCATTTTCTGATTTTTTTTTTCTTTAATAATGGAATTCCAGCGCTGAACTTCAAGTGTTGCTTGGCAAAAATCATCTGAGCTGAGCGTGAGAGACACTCTCAGTCAGAGATGTCACCATTCCCTCTCGGACTCATGTGGCCAGCTTCACCCATCTGCAAAAATTGCCTGGGCCCTACTGGAAAGTAGGGGGAGGAGTTTAAGACCCTTTCAAACTTTGACTCCCATTAAACTGCAGGATTTCTAGCTAAAGAAACCCCTGAAGGCTTTGACAGTCTTATTTTCAGGTCACTGCGAAAGTCCTGACAGCTGTTTTTCTATGGAGAATGCTCCAGAGCATGGGAACCCCAGGTTCTGAGAGAGATGCACAGAAATGGTTGCTAACCACCAGAGGAGGAAAGAAGACTGGGATTCCAGGCAGAATATAAATTCAGAATTCACAGCGGGGCATCCATCAGCAGCCTGCCTGTCTTGCTTGCCCTCCAGGGCTCTTGTCATAGCTCTTCCCTCTTCTAGCCTGGCCGCAGTGAGCCATGGACAGCCTTCTTCAGGAGCTTGGTTTGCTGGAGCTAAAACAAGTTTTGGCAATTGACACAGGACACCCTGCCCATGCTGTTAAGAAAAGTCAGATATGCTGGACCACCTCGTTGAACTTATAGAAAAATCTCTACACTGCCAGGCCACTGGACACTTCAGGTAGGAGGTTCAGTCCACACTGTGCATTCCCCACCCAGGAAGAGCACACCAATTGCCTGCAGCCCACCCCAGGCCTTAATGGTGTTTTCCCATGGGGGTGGCTCCTGCTGCCAGTGAAGCAAGCAAGCATCACTGGCCATCCTGTCCATGATGCTCGCTTCCCCAAGGCTGCTCCTGAGCCACTTCAAGGCTAACTTATTTTTTGCCTTTTATATTTAAAAAAAAATAAAAAAAAGAAAAGAAAGGAATTTCCTGACAGTCCAGTGATTAGGACTTCACTGCTGGGGCCCAGGTCCAATTGGAGAGGTGCTGCTGCTAAGTCACGTCAGTCGTGTCCAACTCTGTGCAACCCCATAGACGGCAGCCCACCAGGCTCCTCCATCCCCGGGATTCTCCAGGCAAGAACACTGGAGTGGGTTGCCAGTGCCTTCTCCATTGGAGAGGTGGGGAGAGAACTAAGATCCCACAAGCTGCCTGCCACAGCCAAAAAAAAAAAAAAAAAAAAGGCTTTAACATGACTTTAAGAGGTCTTAACATCTTTAAAATGGTCAAGATTAGCTAAAATGCTTCACCGTGAGGTAGGGAGGACTCTTAAGTGTGTAAAGGTCTTTCTAAAGCAAAAGTCAGTTTTGCTGTCTTCTGCTCCGTCTGTTGCTGTTTTCTGACTTCCCCAGTATGTTCTCTGTCACCCAAACTGTAATGTTTGCTAATTTAAACCATTTAGAGCATATAAACGGAGAAGGCAGTGGCACCCCACTCCAGTACTCTTGCCTGGAAAATCCCACGGATGGAGGAGCCTGGTGGGCTGCAGTCCATGGGGTCGCTAAGAGTCGGACATGACTGAGCGACTTCACTTTCTCTTTTCACTTTCATGCATTGGAGAAGGAAATGGCAACCCACTCCAGTGGTCTTGCCTGGAGAATCCCAGGGATGGGGGAGCCTGGTGGGCTGCCATCTATGGGGTCACACAGAGTCGGACACGACTGAAGTGACTTAGCCAGAGCATGTAACAGAGAGAAAACCTTTTGGATCACATTACCCAAAATTGTCTCCCTGGTTGCAGGAAAACAAAAGGTACCTCCTTGGGAATCCCCACTAGAGGTACAGGTCATCAAGGCTCAGCACCTCCCAAAAGTTCAAAGTTCAGTTCAGTTGCTCAGTCATGTCCGATTCTTTGCGACCCCAGGACTGCAGCACGCCAGCCCTCCCTGTCCATTACCAACTCCTGGAGTTTACTCAGACTCGTGTCCATTGAGTCAATGATGCCATCCAATCATCTCATCCTCTGCAGTCCCCTTCTCCTGCCTTCAATATTTCCCAGCATCAGGGTCTTTTCAAAAGTTCCAAGGCGCCATGACAAATCACTGACTACCTAGGCCTGAATCTACCACTAGGTGTCACACTAAACAATCAGGAATAAAGACCCTCCACTTGCCCAAGCCTGCAGTAGCAGCAGCAGCTGCAGAAAACCATCATAGGAGGTGCAAAGAAACATATTCCTGAAATACTTTGGACTTATGCATAGTTTTTTTCAATGATCATTTTCAAACCTGCAGCAGACAATTGTCTTCTACGGTACCTTTGTAAGTGGGGCAGTCAGAGTTTGCTATTTCTGTACCTTTTAAATGTATTTTTTATATATGAAAATCCCCAGATGGGGGAACATCTACTCTCTATTTTACCTAACAATTGGAGTAGAAAATACTTTGCATATCTTTCAAATTATAGTGTATTCAGTCTCATTTTCACAAAGTGTTTTCAAAAGTGTTAATATCATGACTGTTTTGGCCAAACAGGTTGGGATAGAAATTAGATAAACTGCCATGGAATGTCCAAGTAAATTTATCTGCATCTGTTTCTTTTTAGGAAAGTGGGAACAATAGTTCCTTACTAACAAGATTAGTTCTGAGAACTAACAATGTATAGCAGAAAGTGTTGGAGCCCTTCAAAAATTTATACCATGATATTTCTAAGAGCCGTGGTAACCCTTAATCAAAGATACATGAGCATTTGTGATCAAGTAATACAATTTTTAATCTGGAAAAAAAATCTAAACAGCATTAAATCCAATCTTATTATAAAAAGCAGGTATCCCATAGCAAAGGCAGCTAATTTCTCCAACTAATATGCAGGCAATTAGAGGTAGCGCTGGGAACTGAGGTCTCCTAGAGTCTAATACATTGCACCTCGCCTAATACTTACGTATTTGTGTATCACAGGCCTGCAGAGGACATGTGGACTCTATCCCTGAGAAGTTTCCATTTTAATATATGACCATTACTACCTCGACAGTTTTACTTCTTGATTTTCCTTTTTTTTCCCCTCATATTTTGTCTCTCACTCTCATTGACCCAGATTACCTACATTCAGATACTGGGGGTAGGGGAATGGAAAGCGGAGATTAGGAATGGATAAGGCTTGGTTAGTACATGGTCAGTTAAGCTGAAGATGATTGCAATGATCACCAGAAATCTCTGCAAAACTACAGAGGCTTCCTGAGACCTATTCTGAAGAACTCTGACCCAAGTTTCTTTATTTTGCCTGGACCAATTCTAGAAATAGATGAATGCATACCGCTCATTGACTAGGAGGTGGGGGTGGGGCAGGGAGCCTCGGTTCTATTTCTGCAGGTGAGAGGAGGGTGGTGAGCCTGGAGTGGCTACCCATATGGCAAGCATGGGGCCCATGCAGGTCTCTCCCAGGCAGGAGAGCAAGGAGCCAGCAGAGGCAGGATGAAGGGCACCAAGGGCTGCCTTGAGCCTCCTGCACAATGCGTAGCAGCTAATTTCTTGGCCATCCATAAGGCCCCATCTTGGATAAGGCACTACTCTACCCATTCTCGGAGAAGGCAATGGCACCCCACTCCAGTACTCTTGCCTGGAAAATCCCATGGATGGAGGAGCCTGGAAGGCTGCAGTCCATGGAGTCGCTGAGGGTCGGACACAACTGAGCGACTTCACTTTCACTTTTCATTTTCCTGCATTGGAGAAGGAAATGGCAACCCACTCCAGTGATCTTTCCTGGAGGATCCCAGGGACGGGGGAGCCTGGTGGGCAGCCGTCTATGGGGTCGAACAGAGTTGGACACGACTGAAGCGACTTAGCAGCTACCCATTCTTCAGCCATCTTCCCCAAATGCTTCTGCAAAGTCGCCCAGCAGAGCACCCAGAAGTAGGTTCAGGGTCTGTTCCCTGCAGCAGCACAGCGCAGAGCAGGGAATCCGGCCTCCATAATTATTTCCTTATTGCAAGGGATCTACAACCTCTGCTACAAAGATTCATACCTTGCTTTTCTTGAAAAATACCATGGTTGTTTCCACCGCTCTCCTGCATACAGGGCAGAGTGCTTGCCTCTCCTCCAGTCAATAGGATTGCTAATCCCAAAGAAATGATTTGAGGTTTCCCCAATCATTTAGGCCTTTAATGCCAAAAGCTTTAGAAACTTCTACCCGAGGGTCGGGGGGAGGAGGTGGCTATTCAGCCGGTGCCTACAATGCTAAGAGCCTGGTACTGGCAGGAAGGCAGAGGCAGCCGACCTTCCACAGACCAGTGCGTCGTCCCCGGAGAGAGCTTTGGGGAAGTGAATCCCTACACCCGGCCAACATTTCCACTCGCGTTTTCAAAAGAGTAAAAAAAAAAACCGGAAAAGACCTGCAGGTCGGTAAACCCCAGTGAAGAACCAGCCTGCAGGCCTGCGTCTTTGGGATCTCAGCAGCTGACGACCCTAAATCAAATCGATCAAATCGGGAAAACCCAGGGAAAGAGAGCTTCTTGCAGAGGGCCAGGATTACTGCGTGCAGGTTGCAGGGAAGTACCCGGGGAGGGGGCCCGGTCAGGAGGACTTTCCAGCCACTCAGCGTTCATCAAAAAGTTCCCTGTACATGACCCCAGTGGCTCATCACAGGGAGTTTCTCTGATGAACTCGGGCGCGGGGTTTAGGCTTCTTTTTCCCCCTAGCAGAGGACGAGGCCAGTTCTCTTTTCTGGTCTGACTGGCTTGGAAATTCCCCGTGCCTGACCCCGCCCCGGAGAAATCCCCTGCCAGCGTTTATAGGGCGCCGCGGCGGCGCTGCCGAGCCCACAACAGTCCTAGCCCGTCGTCCCGCCCGCCAGCGACTCCGAGAGCAGCCAGCGCGCAGCGCAGCCCGCGGCCCGTGCACCTGGGGAGCAGCGCCCGAGCCTTCACCGCGCCATGTTCCAGCCTGCCGAGCCCGGCCAAGATTGGGCCATGGAGGGCCCCCGGGACGCGCTCAAGAAGGAGCGGCTGCTGGACGACCGCCACGACAGCGGCCTGGACTCCATGAAGGACGAGGAGTATGAGCAGATGGTGAAGGAGCTGCGAGAGATCCGCCTCGAGCCGCAGGAGGCGCCGCACGGCGCCGAGCCCTGGAAACAGCAGCTCACCGAGGACGGAGACTCGTAAGTGTCGCAGGCCCGGGTGGCAGGGCCGGGTAGAGGCGTCGGGCCTGCAGCCCCAGGCGCCGGGCGCGCGGCGGTCGTGCACCGGGGTTCGTGCACCGACCCCGAGGCTGTGCAAAGGTGCACGGCTGCCTGCGGGGCCGGGTGATGGCGGGGGCCGGGGCGGTTAGCGGTGGGGGGGGGTGGGGGTCGGGGGTCGGCGCTGGTTCCCGGGGCCATGGTCCCGCGGCTCTGCGTTGCAGCCGCGCGCACCCCCGCGCGCGCACACCCACCCCCGTGCGGGTCCCCTCGGCCGGAGGCGGGGCGGCGGCGGGGACGCGAAGTCCCAGCTTGCATAAGGGGGGGCGGGAGTTTCTGCCCCGCTGGCGGGCGCCGAGCAGCCGGGAGGGGAAGTACAGGGCGTTCCGGCCCGGCGAGAGGGCGGGGCGGTCTGGCCGGCGCCCGCCGCCCGCCGCCGAGCGGGGGGAGGCCCGGAAAGTCCCTGGGCGCCTGCCAGGAACACTCAGCTCATAATAACCTCGCGGAAAACACCGCGGCCTCGGCCTCCAGAAACCCCGGCCTTGCGCAATCCCCCGCGGGCCGCGCCTCCCCGGGCCCCACGCAGTGCACTCACCAGCCCTGGGGGTTTTCCCTCTCTTCCTCTCAGGTTCCTGCACTTGGCCATCATCCATGAAGAGAAGGCGCTGACCATGGAAGTGGTCCGCCAAGTGAAGGGAGACCTGGCCTTCCTCAACTTCCAGAACAACTTGCAGCAGGTACTGCTCTCCCGCCGCGTACCCCTCTCTACTGCCCCGAGATGCTCTGACCCTGAGATAAAACCGGGTCTTGCACATGATTTCTAGATTAACAGAGATTTGATCATTATCGGCCCTGATCTTTTACACCTGCGTCAGCCAGTATTCTAGAACAGAAAATTCCATTGATTTGGAGAGGCCTTTATGAAGCCCATCTGGGGCCTCTGGTATTTTGCCTTGCCCCTGGTATGCGCCTGGGAAAAGCAGCACCCCCAACCAGGATCTCTCTGGGGTTCAAGGGAACACAGATGGTGAGTTGGATCCACGGCTCATCCTTTCGGTCCCTCTTCTGTTTGTAGACGCCACTCCACTTGGCTGTGATCACTAACCAGCCAGAAATCGCTGAGGCACTTCTGGAAGCTGGCTGTGATCCTGAGCTGCGAGACTTTCGAGGAAATACCCCCCTACACCTTGCCTGTGAGCAGGGCTGCCTGGCCAGTGTGGGAGTCCTGACTCAGCCCCGGGGGACCCAGCACCTCCACTCCATCCTGCAGGCCACCAACTACAATGGTAAGTCTGGCTGCCCTGCCCATCAGAGGGCAGGTGAGGTATACACGGGGGCAGCAGGCACTTAAGGAGTCCAGGCAAGGCCTAAGCTCTCGACATGTGAAAGATGGAGAAAACAACATAAAGGCCTAGTTGATGCCTTTCTAAAGTCCATTCAGAACCCAGATTCTGGGCTCTTCAAATTAAGAAGAATGTGTCCCTTAAAAGAATAGGGACATATGTATACCTGTGGCTGATCCATGTTGATGTATGGCAGAAACCAATACAATATTGTAATTATCCTTCAATTGCAAATAATAAGAAAAAAAAAAGAATAGGTGAAAGCTTCTGCTTGAGAAATGAGTGTTGAAACAAGTGGTTATAATACTGTCTTACTTTTGGTCTTCTAGGCCACACGTGTCTGCACTTGGCCTCTATTCATGGCTACCTGGGCATTGTGGAGCTGTTGGTGTCCTTGGGCGCTGATGTCAATGCTCAGGTGAGTGCCTCACACCTTCAGATGGGCTACATCAGGCCAGCCTGGTCCTCGGTGCGAGGGCTTTTGCTGCAAGCAGAACTTCCAAACTCAGCTGTAAGCATCTTGAATTCCTTATGGTTCCAGGAGCCCTGCAATGGCCGAACTGCCCTCCATCTGGCAGTGGACCTGCAGAATCCCGACCTGGTGTCACTCCTATTGAAGTGTGGGGCTGATGTCAACAGAGTCACCTACCAGGGCTACTCCCCGTACCAGCTCACATGGGGCCGCCCCAGCACCCGGATACAGCAGCAGCTGGGCCAGCTGACCCTAGAGAACCTTCAGACACTGCCAGAGAGCGAGGATGAAGAGAGCTATGACACCGAATCAGAGTTCACAGAGGACGAGGTGAGTCCCAATTAACTTGTTCATGGCTCTGTGAAAAGGAAGAAGAGAGGCCATTCTCCCTCCCCCTTCCAAGGCTCCTAGAGTTCCTCCTTATCCTGAGGGTCTCAATGTAATGAGCCTCTCAAGCTTGAGTATGTGTAAGCAGAATCCCAAGAGCGTGTTTTTTTTTTTTTTTTTTGCTCTTCTTGAAGGAGAGGATCCTTAAAGGAAAACTCCCTCAGCCCAGGAAATTCATTTACATTCAGTGTATAGAGCAGGGAGTCCAAGAACACTTGAGTTATTTCCAGTAGCAGCCCTCCCCATCATCCCAGCACCCTTGGCAAAGCCCTGTGAGTTTAACCTGCCTTTTTTTCTCTTTTTAGCTTCCCTACGATGACTGTGTGCTTGGAGGCCAGCGTCTGACGTTATGAGCTTCAGAAAGAAGCTAAAAGAACATGGACTTGTATATTTGTACAAATAGAGAGTTTTATTTTTCTAAAAAAAAAAAAAAGAAAAAAAAAAGGGAGGGGTGTACTTATAACCACACTGCCTGGTCTGGAACATTTTACTCTGGATTAACCCTCAGTTTGTCATTTTTGTGAACTCTGGAAGAAGGGGCAAGAAAGATCATTGGAATTCAGAGAAAACCTCTTTTAAATGTCACCTCTGGTGGGGTTTCAGGGGGAAGGTTATTCAAAATTTGATGAAAGGACTCTTATTTATTATGCTTATTGGTTGAATCACCATGGATTCTGCGGCTGCGCCAGTTGAGTGACATGTAACCATCAGGTGTGTTGTTAAACCGGTCGGGGGGGGGTGGGGTTAAAAGTCATTACCTGTCAAGGTGTGTGTTCCCCTCCTGTAAATAGTGCACATAGTGTATTTTGTCAGTAATTATTTTGGTACTTTTAAGATGTATATTTATTAAACAGATTTTTACAAACAGAGTTATCCTGATCTTTTTCATTGGGCTGCTGTGGGTCTCCTACACAGAGTCATTCAGTCCCTAGGCGGAGGCGGAGGTGGAGAGCATGTGGGAGAACTCACCACAGCCACGGAACCCTCTCACAGAGCAGCTTCTCACACTGTCAACACCAGCCTCCCAGCTGGGCTTTGCAGGCAGCCCCGGCCCGGTGCGTGGGAGGGAGGCTGTTGTAAGGTGATAGGAAACATCAGTCTCAGGCTTGGGGTGGGCAGGCTGTTTGGCCTACAGCTGGAAGGCTCTTCATTGTCACCTGCTTTCATCTTCTTGGTTTAAGCTATTCCAAGACCTTACTTCCGCTTTAGGAAATTATTTTGGCCAAGAGTAGTATTGTGAAATTTACATTTTCTAGAGCCGGGAAAGATCTGTGTGAGAAGTTCCTGAGGACGGGGGCTTAGGAATAGGACAGTGCTAATGTGTGTTAGCAGGTGCCCACCTCTGGGCCTTTGTTTCCTTGCTTACAAACTGGACCATCTGAAGATTGCACAAGACTATCCGTGCAAAAAACAGAGTGCCAGGCACCTAGTGCTGAAAAAAAAATGCAAGCCGTTGCACAACATCCTGTATTTCACACGGGAAGGAACAAGCCACAGAGATGTTGTTGGGGGCGAGGGCCCTTCAGTGGTTAACAGCTTTGAAGGAACAAGTCCACAGAGAATGTCCTGTTTGGGGTCACCTTTCAGGACAGACAGGTGGTTAACTTAGTTAATGCACTCTTATCTTCAGTGGTTAACAGCTTTTAAGCACCATCCACCTGCAAATCAGCCTATTGTACTGTTAGCAGCTGCAGGATAAAACTGACAAAGTTTGGGTCTTTTCATCAGTTCAGTCTGATTCTCCTGAATGATCCTACAGAAGATGATTTTACAAGAAATCAGTAACTTGTGAAGTTTGGCTTTAGATGCTATCAAAGTTTTTATCCCTAAAATGCATCTCTTGCCTAGACAGAGGAGTAAAGGAAAATTTATAGCATTGCATAAAATGCAGAATGGTGTATCAATCAATACAACTCATGTACTTGGCTTATGCCTAAGAGGACATTATTCTTCCTTATGTTGTCCTTTTCTGGACTCATAAATGATGTCACAGTGAAGTGAATATGATAATTATCTTCTTAGACCAAAAAGGGGCCAATACCTCCTGAATCTTTCATATGTAAAGAGTATTGCTGTAGACGACCACGTGGTCAAAGCCAGCCCTATCCCCCTCCTGCAGCCTCAGTCGTCTGGAGCTGAGCACTGTGGTGGCCCCTCTACCTGTCTCACCTTCTCTCAGGTGCTGCAGGGCCCTCGCTGAAACTCCTTGTCCCTCTTAGAGCAGCTGAACACAGGTGTTACATGGTCTAACACGTGAATGTCAGGCTCAACCCTCCGCTGACACACACAAGCGGTCAGAGGGGTGAGGGGTGGGGACATCCACCTCCAATCTCAAAGAACAAAGGTTGGAAATTGGCTCCCGATTTTGGAATGATTCCCTTAGCAAGTCCCAGTCAGACATGCCTCTTTGCCCCCCATGGTTGAGTGTACAAGTCACTCCAGTTCTACACACTAGAGGGTTGGAGAAATGGGACAAACAGACGTGGCCCACCTGTCCTTGGCCTCCTTGGGGACGGGCTTATGTGTAGAGACATGACCTTCCAGGCTCACAGAACAGAAGGGCCTCTTCTGACCCAGTTGGGCCCAGCCTTCCACCTTCTTGGCTTCATTCAATCTTTCTGCTCTTCTGGATCCTAATCTCCAAAGTGGATTCCATTGTCTGCATAAACCTGGAAGTAGCTGGCCTCAGTGGATCATCTTCCTGTTCCTCCATCTCCTTTCTTTCTTCTTTTTTTAAACCCACCCTACCTTCATAGCACTGGTTGGTGGCTGGAGCCTGGAGTTCCCTAAAGAAAAATTTTAGAACTGAAACATTCTAATCCATGGAAAATCTTCCTTAGACTTTCTCTGTTGCAAATTTCTAAGCACATGAGAACCCAAGTTTTCAAAGAAAACAGTTCAACAGACTGGCAGCCTTCTGTGCACTCTGATTTTCTCCAAGAAGCCAAAGGTCTTGTCAAGACAGGTAGAAGTATAGGAGCCTTGGGGAGAAGGGAAGTTGTATGACTGAGGAATAAAAATCATGTCAGCAACTTCCTTGAATTTAGTTCCTTGATTCCTTTCGCCTGCCTCATCCTCAGGATAAGTCATTTCCAGAAGGAAGGGTTTTTCTTTAAAGATGGGACAAACTCCAGTCTGAGCAATTTGAGGACTTTCCTTCACGTGGGGCTTAGAGATGTCAAGGCCGGGTGCCGGAGGGCATTTGCATTGAAACTTCATTTGCTACTGGAAGTGATTAAGTGCTTACAGTTAGAACTGAGTCAGTGAGACGTACTTGCTTCGCCCCCTCTCCTCCCGATTTTCATCAACTCGCCCTAGGTAAAGTTGAAGTTTCATTTGGCAAGAAAGGTCAGAGTGGAACTGCAGTCAGAAACATACCCAAGAAGCATTCCCCAACCTCTGGGACCTGGACAAGAATATCCCAGTTCATTTCCCCATTTAAGGGAGTGTCACAGAAGCTGTAACTGGATGGCCAATGTGTGTTTCCCTCCTAGAGGGAATGCATGGCGAAGCATTATTCTCCAGGCCCTGTGCTAGGTGCGAGAGACACAAAAAGGAACCAGTCATGGCCTCTGCCTCAAAGAGCTCCTTGCTCAGGGGGAGAGAAAGACAGTACATAGAAGAGAGGATGACAGGATGAGGCACAGAATGTGCTGTGAACTCAGATCAGAGGCCCCCAGGGCAGAATGAGGCGGACCAAGAGATTACACCCTAGTTACATCTGCTCCCCAGGCCAGAACTACCCTCTTATATCCCAAGTGACCAGTGGGCCCCTCTCAACAAGTACAGGAAACAAAGCTGTGCTCAGAACAAAACTCACTTCTGGGATGGGATTAAACCAAGCATCTGCAGCACGCTGTACTGTTCATTTTTGCATTTCTGTGAGCTCTGAGATTCCAGAGCTGAGCCTGAAAGCAATGGAATGAATGACAAATGATGCGCATGCCTTAGTCTGTTGTTGTTCAGGCGCTCAGTCGTGTCCGACTCTTTGTGAACCCCTGAACTACAGCACGCCAGGCTTCCCAGTCCTTCATCTCCCAGAGCTTGCTCAAACTCATGTCCATTGGGTCGGTGATGCCACCCAATCATCTCACCCTCTGTTGCTCCTTTCCTAGTCTAGCACTTCTCAAACTCAACGTGCACTCGAATGTGCACTTGTGTGCCCTGCAGATCTTGTTGAAGCACAGTTTCTATTTCATTTGGTCCCAGGCTGGCCTGACACTTGCATTTCTAACAAGTCCCCAGACAAGGCCTGTTAGAGTGCTGGCCTGGGGACCACACTCTGAGGAACATTCTGAATACAATGTTATGTTGGTCATTTACTAAAGCCAGCACTCTCGGCCATCCCCCTGGGTACCACCGACAAACCTGGACAAGCGTTCCTGCAGCTGCTCCTGAGGATGATCTGGCACCCGGCAATGTGAGTCTTTTGAAAAGAAGGGCTGGATCCTGAGGGCTGACATTAAAATAGGGGCCAAGGGGGAGGAGCTAAGATGGCGGACGAGTAAGACGGGGAGAATACTCTCTCCTCCACAAATCCATTAAAAGAACATTTGAATGCTGAATAAACTCGATAAAACAACTTCTGAATGCCAGCAGAGGACATCAGGCACTTAGAAAGACAGCTCATTGTCTTCAAAACGAGAAAACGAGCCCTGCGGTAACTCCTTTTGCGGAGAAGTGGCGCGGACACCAGCATTTGCTATTGGCAAGCGGGGGCTGGGCTAGGAGGAGCGGCGAGGCCTGCATTGCTTTGAGAAAGGATTTGGCCTGGCTATCTCGGGCGCTATCTGAGCGAAATAACCAGACTGTCGGTTATCTACTACATCAAAAGCCAGCCCTAACTTAAGACACCACCAGGACTACCTACGGAACAAAGGGCTGCACAGAGTTGGCCGGCTGCAGGCCGTCCCACTCCGGTGACAGGCAGCCAGGGCCGGAAGCGGGCAATTATAGCCCTAGAGAGACACTGTCTAACGGAACTGTGAGTAGGTTTCTGTGCTGACTCACGCTTCTTGGGGCTCTGGATAGTCAACATCTGCCTGAGAAAGTGCGCTGTTTGTATACCCAGAAAACTGAGCGGCGGAGAGGCGATAAGTCGCAGCAGCTGCGCTCGCTGAACATTTCATCACCTGCGCTACTCGGATCTGGGAAGGGCATAAAACGCAGACTCAACCAAGTCTGTGCTTCTGAGGATTATCTGAGTGCCTGAACCTGGCCGGTTTAGATTTGGGTGTTCATCTCCGCCCCCTCTGTAACAAGGCAGAGATCAGATATTGAAAAGACCTGTAAACCGCCTCAATAAAGAGAATTCAACAAACTACCAGAATATAGTAAGGACACTCTAAATTTGGCAATTTTAACAAAATGAAGAGACAAAAGAATACCCAGCAGCTAAAGGAACAGGATAAATGCCCACCAAACCAAACCAAAGAGGAAGAGATAGGGAATCTACCTGATAAAGAATTCCAAATAATGATAGCGAAATTAATTCAAAATCTCGAAATCAAAATAGAATCACAGTTAAAGAGTCTGGAGACAAGGATTGAGAAGATGCAAGAAAGGTTTAACAAGGACCTAGAAGAAATAAAAAAGAGTCAACACATAATGAATAATGCAATAAATGAGATCCAAAACACCCTGGAGGCAATAAATAGTAGAATAACAGAGGCAGAAGATAGGATTAGTGAATTAGAAGATAGAATCCTAGAAATAAATGAATCAGACGAGAAAAAAGAAAAACGTATCAAAAGAAATGAGGACAATTTCAGAAACCTCCAGGATAACATCAAACGCTACAATATTCGAATCATAAGAGTTCCAGAAGAAGAAGATAAAAAGAAAGATCATGAGGAAATACTTGAGGAGATAATAGTTGAAAACTTCCCTAAAGTGGAGAAGGAAATTACCACTCAAGTTCAAGAAATCCAGAGAGTCCCTAACAGGATAAACCCAAGGCGAAACACCCCAAGACACATATTAATCAAATTAACAAAGATTAAATATAAAGAACAAATATTAAAAGCAGCAAGGGAAAAACATCAAATAACTCACAAAGGAATTCCCATAAGGATAACAGCTGATCTTTCAATAGAAACTCTCCAAGCCAGGAGGGAATGGCAAGACGTAATTAAAGCGATGAAAGAAAATAACTTACAGCCTAGATTATTGTATCCAGCACGGATCTCATTCAAATATGAAGGAGAAATGAAAAGCTTCACAGATAAGCAAAAGTTGAGAGAATTTTGCACCACTAAACCATTTCTCCAACAAAAACTAAAGGACATTCTCTAGATAGGAATCACTAAAAGGGTGTAGACCTTGAAAAGGAGAAAATGAAGGTTACACATAACGACTTAAAGGAATAATCCAAAAAGAAGTTATAACAATTATAAATATATATGCACCCACATTGGAGCATTGATATATCTAAGCTAAGCTAAGCTAAGTCACTTCAGTCGTGTCCAACTCTGTGCGACCCCATAGACGGCAGCCCACCAGGCTCCCCCATCCCTGGGATTCTCCAGGCAAGAACACTGGAGTGGGTTGCCATTTCCTTCTCCAGTGCATGAAAGTGAAAAGTGAAAGTGAAGTCGCTCAGTTGTGTCCAACCCTCAGCGACCCCATGGACTGCAGCCTACCAGGCCCCTCCATCCATGGGATTCTCCAGGCAAGAGTACTGGAGTAGGGTGCCATTGCCTTCTCCGGATATATCTAAGACAAACATTAATTAATATGATAGAAGAAATATGCAGCAATACAATAATAGTGGGAGACTTTAATACCCCACTCATATAATCTGGCTGTAATAGACAAAGTAAAGAGGAAAACATATTTACTTATGAGCCTCAAAAAATTCAGTTCACTCAGGAGAGTTTAAAAAAAAAAAAAAAAAGACTTATTTGTTTACTCTGTAAAGGTTTATTGACTATTTTATGGGTTTGGTACCACTTTGGGTAGTAAGGAGGAAGAGGTGACAAATGTGATCCTGTCCTAAATAATATATTGTGGTAAAGATAGACTTACCAATATAAAATACCAAGAGGTGCCTAAAGATGAGGACACCCAAACCGGACTTTTTGTTTCCTGAACTTTTCATTTCGAGAACAAACTTCCTAATATAAGATGAATTCAACATGATTTTTTTTAAGTGTTCTTTGTGATTAAAAACAGAAAGCCATTGGTTAAGAAATTACATATACTCCTCCCCACCATCACTCCCCTCCTTTCTTCCCATTTCCCTCCCACCCTCATTGATCCTTTCCTTTGTCCATTTTCCCCTGCAAAAAAATAAATAAATAAAAAAATAAAAAATTAAATAAATAAAATAGGGGCCAAGGCGAAAAAACCTGCCATTGAACCAGGTAAGTGTATAAGGAAATAAGGAAAGCAGCTGATACAATGCAAGGCCAAAAGTGTGATCACCTGAGGTCTAGCTGCTGCTGCTAAGTCGCTTCAGTTGTGTCCGACTCTGTGCGACCCCAGAGACGGCAGCCCCTCAGGCTTCCCGGTCCCTGGGATTCTCCAGGCAAGAACACTGGAGTGAGTTGCCATTTCCTTCTCCAAAGTATGAAAGTGAAAAGTGAAAATGAAGTCACTCAGTTGTGTCGGACTCTTCCAACCCCATGGACTGCAGCCTACCAGGCTCCTCCATCCATGGGATTTTCAGGCAAGAGTTCTGGAGTGGGGTGCCATTGCCTTCTCCGACCTGAGATCTAAGAAAAGGACAAAAGCATGAAGGAAATGCACTTGGTGAATAATTCACTAATTAAGAAGAAGAAAGTGAAAGTCGCTCAGTTGTGTCCGACTCTCTGCAACCCTGTATACATGTACACATGGGCTGTATAGGCCATGGAATTCTCTAGGCCAG
This sequence comes from Tragelaphus eurycerus, assembly GCA_935064755.1. Taxonomy (NCBI): domain Eukaryota; kingdom Metazoa; phylum Chordata; class Mammalia; order Artiodactyla; family Bovidae; genus Tragelaphus; species Tragelaphus eurycerus. Next base: position 14,212,947 of record CAKXYN010000038.1, read on the forward strand.
AATACTGGAGTGGGTAGCCTTTCCCTTCTCCAGGGGAATCTTCCCAACCCAGGCATCGAACCCAGGCCTCCAGCATTGCGGACAGATTCTTTACCAGCTGAGCCACAAGGGAAGCCCAAGAAGAAAAGCTGGCTTTAAAAGAAAGTTATTTGTCCCTTTCAATGAGGTTGCTGCAGCGTGTTGGGAGGGGCCCTGACCAGGCCTCCTTCGAGAAGATGGGAAGAGGGGTTGGCTTCCCTATGACAAAGTCTCCACAATATCCTTATCAGAATATGAGACACCTTAACAAGAAACAAATCAAACAAGGAACAAAAAAATAGAAAAAAGGCACATGAGAAGCTTTAACAAGTACTGACTAGAATGCATCGGGGAAGACCTTAAAGAATCACTGCCCCATAAATGTTGCCAGCATTTCATGTTTCCTAATTTCAGAAATTCACTGGATATAGTCTATATGGAAAACATTCAGCCATTTGAAGATAAATTTTTGGGAAGCTTTTAAGTTGCTGTAGTAACCTCTGCCCCCTGCAGTGGAAGCTCAGAGTTCTAACCAGTGGACCAGCAGGAAGTCCCTAAATTTACTTTTATGTATTCAATATTACACATGTACATAGTATGCTCTGTGCCAGACATTATTCTAAGTGGTTTATAAATATTAAGTCCTGGGATCCTCAAACTACTCTGTGAGGTAGGTACTATTATTATTTTCATATTTTTTGTAAAGGACGCTAAGGCACAGCCACGTTAAGAAACTCAGCTCAGGTCACACAGCCAGTAAATGGAAGCTCCAGGCTTGGGTGAGCTCTGGGTTCACATTCCCAGCTTGTGGTATAAAGCAGCTCCCAACATGCATGGAGATTCCTATTAACTAAATGACTTCTGGTCATCAATTCTGACTTTATTTCTTACACCTTTGCTACTTTTGTCCTTTCAAAATTGGATAAATATTACTTAAGGATGGTTTGAACGTCGATGGGCTGCTTAATGAAAGATTATCTGATTAAAAACTCCATAATAATGCAGAGCATACAAGATAGATGTAAGACCTTGGGAAACTTCAGTAAACCCAACAATCGCATGGGACTGAGGCAGATTTGGACCCGAATCCTAATTCATCTCCTCTGGATGTTCAGTATCAAGTTTCATATGATTCTAAATAAAAGGAAATGAGGCATGTCTCTCCTTCCAGGAGTTTCCAGTTGTGTGGTCTATGTTTGTTCCTCACTGAAGCCAGGTCTACCCAAAGTCACCACATTAGATATTTTGGTCAGACATTTAAAAACTTGGCAGTATTTTAATGTTCATCTCCAGGGGAACCCAAAACAAACTAGCAAATGCAACTTTCAAAGACCAGTGAATGATCTTCTTTCAGGTGAAATGCTCTAGTGTTGATTCAGTTTTAAGCTGGTTTTTAAAGTTCTCCTTTGAATGACTTTCCACCTCCATCCTTAGCAGGCAACTGTCCAGGCAGCACATTGCCACATGGCATGTCACACGGGGCCTAGCCAATGGGGTAGCTTGGGCTCCAAAAACCTTTATGTGTATTTGCAATTAACTCAGTTGCTCTCTTCCTTGTTTTGTAACACTGAGTAAACCTCTGGCTTGGTGAGGTCTAAACTATAGATATGTAAATATCATGTAATTAACAAGTCATATGGAATAGAAAGCTGTCACCTCTTGGAGGCTAGAAGTAGGACTCTCCCACCAGCAGAATCATCCGGGAAGGGTCTGTATGGCGTGCATGCAGCATTGCGCATGCAGCATTTCCCAAGGCATGCAGCAACAGTGTCCCCAGGGAACTTCTGTACTTGGCTGTCTACCCGTGTTCCCACTGCACCCTGAGCGGGGAGAGGCAAGGGCATATATTTCTCAATGAGAATTTCAAATGTGGCTTAAAACAGGTCTTTGCATTCAGGGGCTTGACTAGGATTGGGGCAACTTCCTGATATAGCAGTTTGCGGTTGAAAACAGCAAGGTGAGGATTTCGAGGTGAGGATTTTGAAGTATCTCCAGCATGCACTATCTGTTGATGCTTCCTGTTAAAGAGCTGATGGGTCTTTCAGGAAATTTCTGTAATTTAACAACCAAGTTTATTTGTCTGGGCAAGAGTGTCCTAGAATAGCAAACTTATCACAATGAACAATAGAAGAATAAAGTCATGTTAATGTAGACAGTAAACTAGAGGCAGGAGCGGGTAATTTCAGCCTCCACTGATTAGCCATCAGGCCTAGAGGTCCTGAGGAATACGAGGACACATGACAGGCACATTTTGATAAATTAAAAAGACTAAAAATCCAGGACATGAATCTATGAGCAATGACAGGTGAGTGTTAGGGGTGGGCCAGTAGGGAGTTTACAGAGGAGACTGTACCCAGGGAGCCCAGAGGAAGTGGAGGGGGATCAAACAACAAGTTTTACATGTTCCATCACTTCACCCATAATTGACAAGTCTTAGATACAATCACAAATCCCCACTACAAAGTACCCATGTAATCCAGCTACTGCTGACTAATAATAATAGATATAATGTCTCAATATGCCAGGCATTTTATATACATGATCACTACAGGGAGGAGGGTGACAGCAGAATTATTATCCTGATTTTGTAGATGAGGAAACTGAGGTTCAGAATTTAGTAACTTGTCTGAGGTGATGCAACCAAGAAGAGGGGCAGTTCTGGGACCCAAGCTTCACCCCTTCTGCCTCCAAAGCTCTTTCTCATCAGACTGGTCTGGGTGCCTCCTCATCTGCTGAAGACACTTGAAGATCCTCAACCACTGGCATTGCCCACTGATGCTGCTGTTTAACCTCAAGTAGCTCCACCGGCCATGTAAATCCCTACTAACTCTGAGAAGTTACTTGTTACTAGTACTTTTATTTTAGAGAATTTCCTTATCAGAAAAGTAGGAAAGGTACCTTCTAGGAGTGTTTGAAAAGTAACTGACAGAGCGCATAAGAGACTCACCCAGAACTGTGGACACAGTCTTGGCATGCCAGGCTTCAGTGTGAGTGGCCTCCAGCTGCCAGGGAGGCTCCAGACACTGGATCCAGCTCAGGGGTTGTCCCCAGAGGATTCTTGAGACCAAATGGCAGGCACCCACCAGCGAAGGAGAGAGAAAGCTCTGCCTCCTCCAAGCCTGCTAGGAAACCCTGTCCAAAGCAATTTATGATTAAGTTTAGAACACATTTCCAACTGATTCAGGGTAGGACATGGGTACAGTGACCCAACGCCTGTGAGGCTCCAGGGAAGGGAGCTCCAAGGATCACTTTTCAAAGGACCAGCAGATACCACCTTGGGTGGCTGTCAGCTCAGAGGCCACCCCCGGCATGACCGCCCAGCCGTTTGAGGTTCAGACCAGCCTGGATCCCACCCTGGGTCTATACCATCGCACGACCCTGGGTTAGTGCCAAACCTCTATGCTTCTGTTTCTCATTGTAAAGCAGGGTGATGCAGCTGCCTCAAAGAGTTGCTAAGATGCTTAACCATCACAAATGGTGTCCGTAAAGCTTTGGGAAAGTGCCCCATGCGTAGCAAGGGCTCGGGAGCTGACAGCTTCTGCTATTAGGATTAGTCACATCAGCAGCATTGAGAGGCATCTGACAACCCTCCATACGGCAGGGCGTCCCCTCCAAGCGGGACCCCTCCTTCCTCCGCCTCTCAGGGTCACCCAGGACCTGAGGAACCAGATCCTCTAAAGACAAACTGGGGTATCCAGTCTTCCCTTGTGCCCCTCCTGAACTTGTCCCTTGCCCCAGGGCTCCACCCTCGCCCAGCCCGTCTCATCCTCGGGACATGGTCCCCTGATGGGGAGGGGAGCCCATTCAGTGCAGACCTGACTCACAAAAGCTGCCATAGGGCTGGACTAGGAGACACCTTGAATTAGGTGCCTGACCCGAAGTGGGAAACTAAAGGTTCTTGTGGGCACAGGCCTGGGTGTGAGCTGGAGGCTCCTGATTTCCATCAGCCTCATGGAGCCGTGGAAAGCGACACCTCTGCTCCCATGGTCAGCAGTGGGCCAGGCTGCCAGCTGCTCAGGGCATGAGCACAACCTGCCTATAGAGTGTGAGGAATACCCCTCTCCTGGGGCCTTGCCAGGAGCCCATATGAGGGGCAGCAGCTGCCCGGGCACACCCTCCAGCTATCCCAGTCCCCACCCTGCCTCACTGAGAGGAAAGTGAACTTATATTATGACGACCCTTCCTTTCCCTCTACCAACCCACTTGCAGCAAAGGTAAGAAGGAGGAAACACTTGGTCCTGTAGCAGCATCAACTGTGTTTGTAAAAATGAAGGACGGAGGGGGTCTGTGTACTCTCAAAGACACTTCCACATGCTATCAAGTAGAAGAGGAAAAAAGACACCTCACAGAGCAGTTTGCACAGTAATCCCATCAGTATGAAGAGTCAAGAGAAAAGAGCTGGTGAGCTCATCACTGGCCTGTTCCACTCCGGCTGGAATGGATTCCACACGATCCCTCCCATCATTATTAGCCTGTGATTCAAGGTCTAGGCAGAAGGGTGTGATTGCTGGAGGCTTGGTCATGTGCCCATGCAAGGGAGGCTAGGAACGTGAGTGCCTGGCATTTTTGCTTCAACTTAGGGCATCCCCCAAATGTAAGAAGTGGGTTCAGATGTCAAAACTGAGAGACAAATGTCTCAAGAAGTTAATAGGGGCTATCTCCAGGGGGGTTGGATTCTAGGGTGGTTGGGTTTTTTAGGGGTTTTTGGTAACTTATTATGGAGAATTTCAAATATATACAAATGTAGAATATTAAAAGGAACTTTCATCTCTAGCTTCAGTTATCAGCTCATGGGCAATTTTGTTTTCATTTATACCTCTCCATTTCCTTACCTCCATCTCATTAGAAGTAACACCAGTCATCGTATCATATGTCCATCCTTAAATATCTTAGTATTTATCCCTGAAAGATAAACACTGTATATTTAATGTATAACTCGAGTGCCATTATCACACTTTAAAACTTTCAGGAGAGAGAGTTCTTTTACTCTCTACTTTGTGCATTTATTACTTTAATTATCAGGAAAAGAAAAAACTATTCCCATTTTTAGTTTGTTCTCAAAAACTTTAACCCCTAGTTGAGCATGCCTTAAAATTCTAATACTGAGGAAAAAGGCATGGAAAAAGGAAAAAGGGCCTCAAGAAGAAAAACGGTGAACAAAGGAGCAGGGGGAGGGGCCTTGAATAGTATTGCTTCAATTCAGAACTGTGAGAAACCACCAGCAACCATCCCAGGCCTTCTACAGATAACAGGAGCACCCCCAGGGAGGGTCAGTGACCACCCCCTCACCAAGGCAAGTTCCTGAGGGCATTGAACCAGATCCAGAGAGCCTACTCTCAGCCCCAAGTTCTTGCCAGGGTTTGGACAGATGAGCAAGGACAAGGCTTTCCAGCAGCAGAATGTGCCAAGGTGGGTGCCCACCTGGAGCCTGACCACAAAGCTCCTATGGGCAGATGGCACAGGCAAGACCAGATTACAGAAGGCTATACACATCTGGACTGGACCTACAGACAATCAGGAGTCACACTAGGTTCCTGGGCAGGGAAGCCACAGGGTGAAGTGCAACAGTGATATTTGGTAGAGTTTAGTATGCACAGTGAGCTGTAAGGGAGCCCAGCTAGCAAGCTGCTGCAGTTGTCCAGCGGTGAGAAAACACAGATCTGGCTGGAAGTGATGCGGGATGAATTAGGTACAAGATGTACTGCAAAGAGAGAAGTGTGGGGTACTCCAACCAGCTCCCAATTACCAATACATCAACACATCAGATGAGTGGTTGATTCGGACCCTGTTCTCTGTCTGTAAGCCATTAACCAGCTCTAGCTAATTTTGAAGCAAAGGAGAATTTAGTGGAAGCCCACAGGGGATGGAGGGATCACAAAATGGACAAGAGACCAGAGAGTCCAGACTTGGGGAAGTCAGAAATTGAGGGCTCTAGTCAGCCAGAAGTTCACAGCCAGGATGCCAAAGCTACAGTAACCTCTCCTGTAGCTGCTTCCCTAAATGACTTCTAACCACCTGCTGCCCTCAGCTCACTCACTCAGGATCTGAAGTCCTGGGCAAGAACATATGATTGACCAGGCAGAGGCTATATTCCTGTCAAGATTGGGCTGGGGTAGGGGTGGAGCTGGAAGGATTTGGCCCCTGTGGCTCTCTTTGAGGGAAGTAGGGATGAGGCAATCTCCAAAAAGGGGATCAGAGTGCTCCTAGGACGGGGCAGTGGACACCTCCAAAATGACAACTAGATTCCCCTTGCTCCATGTTTCCAGCCCACTGATTGCAGTTTGCCAAGACCTCTGACCATCACTATTCCTCTTCTGATACTGCTCTCCAACATGACCGCCCAGAAGGGCTTGCCAGGGATCTCTGAGCTCCAGGACCTTCCAACTGGATCTGATGCTCCTGCCCACAAGAGGGAGAGCCTACCGTGGGCAGGTGAGTGACTGGTGGGCTGACCACTGGGCTTCCAGGACTCCTTTGGATGGTCCCTGCCTCCTTGGGTCCCTCTCTCCCCCAGTTGACCTTCATAGAGCCCCCGACTGAGCCTTCCAGCATCCTCAAGATGAAGCATAAGGTCCTTTGGGTGGGCACAAGGCCCTTTATAAGCGGACCCTGGCTGCCCGACCTCCCACTCTCTCTGTGCACCCTTGCTTCTTCTGGTCCCTATGCCCAAAAGGCCTCTGTCCCCCACCCAGCGGCCCACTCATCTGGCTGTAGCTGGCCAACTCCTCTTCAGCCTGCAGAACCCCTTCCTCATCTTCCCCAGGATTCTTAAGCATGCCTCCTTTGATTCCACCACACTGGTACATCTCAATCAAAGCATTTCCCCTCCAGGCATATCACATTTTGTGATATTTACTTGCAGTACTTTCCTCCTTTCAGAATGAAATAGGACTCTGGACATAAAACAGAAATGCCCTTTAACCACCACCTGTGGCACCCGATGCATCATGTATACTTTCATATACTTAAATGGCACGTAACCAGCGCCTGGTACCAGTCTTGGCAGAGTTGACTTCATTCTCAGTTGTATAACGGTCATCACACTCTAGGCTTTGTTCCATGTCTTCGTCTCTCCTGCTCAGCATCATCACAGTCAGCAGACTGTGTTGCGTAACATCCAACAAGTGACTGTTGTAATGGACCTGATCACGTCTCTAACATTAGATATTTAGTTTATTTCCTTCTTTTAGTACTTGAAATGATGCTGAATATAGAGTGTTTTACGCATTTAAGGTTATATACTTAGGGAGGTGTTTCACAAGGCCAAGTACTAGGTCAAAGGGCATGTGCTTGCTCAGTTCTTACATCTATTGCTAAATCAGTGCCCTCTAAGAGAGCCAGTCTCCCTTCTCCAGGCAGTGGGTTAGTAAGAACACTTGTGCTGCAACAGCACTTTTTTTTTCTAATCCTGGATGTGATACATTTTTGAAGTTAGCTAATTTGATAGATGGAAAAGTATGTCTTCTTTTGAACGTGGATTTCTTTGATTATCATATCTTTTTTGATTATTTAATAATAATTGTGCTTTTATTTCTTCTAATAAAATGGACTAGCCCTCATAGTCAACAAAAGAGTCCAAAATGCAGTACTTGGGTGCAATCTCAAAAATGACAGAATGATCTCTATTCATTTCCAAGGCAAACCATTCAGTATCACAGTAATCCACGTCTATGCCCCAACCAGTAAGGCTGAAGAAGCTGAAGCTAACAGTTCTATAAAGACCTACAAGACCTTCTAGCATTGCTGCTGCTGCTACTAAGTCACTTTAGTTGTGTCCGACTCTGTGTGACCCCATAGACGGCAGCCCACCAGGCTTCGCCGTCCTTGGGATTCTCCAGGCTAAAACGCTGGAGTGGGTTGCCAATTCCTTCTCCAATGCATGAAAGTGAAAAGTGAAAGTGAAGTCACTCAGTCATGTCCGACCCTTCACGACCCCATGGACTACAGCCTACCAGGGTCCTCCATCCATGGGATTCTCCAAGCAAGAGTACTGAAGTGGGGTGCCATTGCCTTCTCCCCTTCTAGCATTAACACCCTCCCAAAAATGTCCTTTTCATCATAGGGGACTAGAACACAAAAGTAGGAAGTCAAGAGATACCTGGAGAGTAACTGGCAAATTTGGCCTTGGAGTACAAAATGAGGCAGGGCAAAGGCTAACAGAGTTCTGCCAAGAGAACGCACTGGTCATAACAAACACCCTCTTCCTACAAGAGAAGATTCTACACATGGACATCACCAGATGGTCAATACCAAAATCAGATTGATTATATTCTTTGCAGCCAAAGATGTAGAAGCTCTATACAGTCGGCAAAAACAAGACCAGGAGATGACTGTGGCTCAGATCATGAACTTCTTATTGCCAAATTCAGACTGAAATTGGAGACCATTCAGGTATGACCTAAATCAAATCCCTTACAATTATACAGTGGAAGTGACATATAGATTCAAGGGATTAGATCTGATAGACAGAGTGCCTGAAGAACTATGGACAGAGGTTCGTGACATTATACAGGAGGCAGTGATCAAAACCATCCCCAAGAAAAAGAAATGCAAAAAGGCAAAATGGTTGTCTGAGGAGGCCTTACAAATAGCTGAGAAAAGAAGAGAAGTGAAAGGCAAAGGAGGATGAGAAAAACACACCCATTTGAATGCAGTGTTTCAAAGAATAGCAAGGAGAGATAAGAAAGCCTTCCTCAGTGGTCAATGCAAAGAATTAGAGGAAAACAATAGAATGGGAAAGACTAGAGATCTCTTCAAGAATATTAGAGATATCAAGGGAACATTTCATACAAAGATGGGCAAAATAAAGGACAGAAATGATAAAGACCTAACAGAAGCAGAAGATATTGAGAAGAGGCGGCAAGAATACACAGAAGAACAATACAAAAAAGATCTTCATGACCCAGATAACCATGATGGTATGATCAGTGGACTACTAGAGCCAGACATCCTTGGATGTGAAGTCAAGTGGGTCTTAGGAAGCATCACTAAGAACAAAGCTAGTGGAAGTGATGGAACTCCAGTTGAGCTATTTCAAATCCTTAAAGACGATGCTGTGAAAGTGCTGCACTCAATAAGCCAGCAAATTAGGAAAACTCAGCAGTGGCCATAGGACTAGAAAAGGTCAGTTTTCATTCCAATTCCAAAGAAGGGCAATGCCAAAGAATGTTCAAACTACTGCACAATTGCACTCATCTCACACGTTAGCAAAGTAATGTTCAAAATTCTCCAAGCCAGGCTTCAACAGTACGTGAACCGTGGAATTCCAATTGTTGAAACTGGATTTAGTAAAGGGATCAAATTGCCAACATCCGTTGGATCAAAAAAGCAAGATAATTCCAGAAAAATATCTACTTCTGCTTACTGATTACATCAAATCCTTGATTGTGTAGATCATAATAAACTGTGGGAAATTCTTAAAGAAGAGAATAACAGACCACCTGACCTCCCTCCTGATAAATCTGTATGCAGGTCAAGAAGCAACAGTTAGAATTGGACATGGAACAACAGCCTGGTTCCAAACTGGAAAAGGAGTACATCAAGGCTGTATATTGTCACTCTGCTTATTTAACTTATATGCAGAGTAAATCATGCAAAATGCCCAGTCTGGATGAAGTACAAGCAAGAAGAAATTGCTGGGAGAAATATCAATAACCTCAAAATCAATATCAATAACCTCAGATATGCAGATGACACCACACTTATGGCAGAAAGTGAAGAGGAACTGAAAAGCCTCTTGATAAAAGTGAAAAAGGAGAGTGAAAAAGTTGGCTTAAAACTCAATATTCAAAAAACTAAGATCATGGCATCCAGTCGCATCACTTCATGGCAAATAGATAGGGAAACAATGGAAACAGTGAGAGACTTTATTTCTGGGGGAACTCCAAAATCACTGCAGATGGTGATTGCAGCCATGAAACTAAAGGATGCTTGCTCCATGGAAGAAAAGCTATGACCAACCTAGACAGCATATTAAAAAGCAGAGACATTACTTTGCTGACAAAGGTTTGTCTAGTCAAAGCTATGGTTTTTCCAGTAGTCATGTATGGATATGAGAGTGGGACTATAAAGAAAGCTGAGCGCTCAAGAATTGATGTTTTTGAACTGTGGTGTTGGAGAAGACTCTTGAGAGTCCCTTGGACTGCAAGGAGATCCAACCAGTCAATCTTAAAGGAAATCAGTCCTGAATAATCATTGGAAGGACTGATGCTGAAGCTGAAACTCCAATACTTTGACCAACTGATGTAAAGAACTGACTCATTGGAAAAGACCCTGATGCTGGGAAAGATTGAAGGCAGGAGAAGAAGGGAGCGAGAGAGGATGAGATGGTTGGATGGCATCACCAACTCAATGGACATGAGTTTGAGCAAGATCTGGGAGTTGGTGATGGATAGGGAGGCCTGGCCTGCTGCAGTCCATGGGGTGCAAAGAGTCAGACACAACTGAGCAACTGAACTGAACTCTGCTTTTATTTGTGATTTGTCTACTTGTATCCTTTATTTGGAGCCTGGTAGGCTGCAGTCCATGGGGTCGCTAAGAGTCAGACATGACTGAGCAACTTCACTTTCTCTTTTCACTTTCATGCATTGGAGAAGGAAATGGCAACCCACTCCAGTGTTCTTGCCTGGAGAATCCCAGGGACAGGGAAGCCTGGTGGGCTGCCGTCTATGGGGTCACACAGAGTCGGACACGACTGAAGTGACTTAGCATAGCATAGCATCCTTTATTTAGAAAATCCCATGGACGGAGGAGCCTGGTGGGCCGCAGTCCATGGGGTCGCTGAGAGTCGGACAAGACTCAGCGACTTCACTTTCACTTTTCACTTTCATGCATTGGAAAAGGAAATGGCAACCCACTCCAGTGTTCTTGCCTGGAGAATCCCAGGGACGGGGGAGCCTGGTGGGCTGCTGTCTATGGGGTCGCACAGAGTCGGACACAACTGAAGCAACTTAGCAGCAGCAGCAGCAGCAATACTGTTTTTTTCTTTCCTTATTGATACTGTAAGAATTTTAATACTTTGTCACTTTGCTTATCAATATCTTTTACAAGGCCTTATTTAAATTCTTAAACACTTTATAATTACAGCATCAGACTTAGTTAAATGTTCATTTCAGGTATACCACATATATTCTTAAATTGGTTTCCAAGCAGAGTAGCACGTTACTTCTGTGATGTTACTGGAAAGGGATTTTTTTCATTACCTAGAGTTCAGTGGAATGCAGAGGACATCAGCCTTTGCTTGGAAGTGTATTTCCCTCATTGCCTCAGGAAATGGTCTTTACTCACCTCAGTGTGGCTTAAAATATTTTTTAAATCAACTCTATCAATATTTCTTGCATGATCATTTCCCTTTTAGACTCAGAAAGTCTTTTCACTTCCAACAATTATTTTGTATTGTTTTCCTTTAGATTTCATGAGGGCTTCCTTGGTGGCTCAGATGGTAAAGCATCTGCCTGCAGTGAGGGAGACCCAGGTTTGATCCCTGGGTTGGGAAGATCCCCTGGAGAAGGAAATGGCAACCCATTCCAGTACTCTTGCCTGGAAAATTCCATGGACGGAGGAGTCTGGTAGGCTATAGTCCATGGGGTTGCAAAGAGTCGGACATGACTGAGCAACTTCACTTTCACTTAGATTTCATAGTCGGGGTGGGGGTGTTTGTTTGTTTCATATCTGACTCCAATACATCTGGAATGTATTTGGGTGGCTTGAGTCTAGGAACAGTTTGGAAATAAGCAACAAGAACTATTACATATATACTCCCTGACCCACTTTAGAGGTAAGTGGGTCAGGGAGTATAAATTTATTACCTTCAAGGAAATGATCTAAAATAAAAGACTTACAAAGATGTTTACAGCAGTACTATTTATAATAGCCACAGTGTAGAAAGCCTAGACAGATGTTCTCGTGCAGAGGAAGAATTAAGCAAACTGTGATATGGGATAGGAAAAAGAAAAGTATGATGAATTTTTAAAAGAACACAAAATGTACCTACCCCGTGTTTACACTTATAATATATCAGGCAGGAATATGACCACAGCCTGGGAAAAACAAAAGTGACCGGGCTGTGAGTCACTGACTGCTCCTGGGTGGGTGAGTGGTCCTGGCTGTGCGTACCTTCTCTGAAAGGTGTTCAGAAAGGAGCTCTGCAGATGGGAAAGTTGCCACTGAGTGAATTATTTTCCTCTTTTTATTTATATTATATTCATAACAGCAAAAGATTAATTATTTATTATTGAAGTATAGCTGATCTAATATTGTGTTCCTTTCAGGTACACAGCAAAGTGATTCAGTTTTATATATATATACACACACACAAATATATATATATATACATATATATATATATGTATATATATACACACACACTCTTTTTCAGATTCTTTTCCATTATAGGTTATTATAAAATATTGAAGATAGTTTTCTGTGCTATGGAGTAAATCCTTGTATTTTATCTATTTTATATTTAGTAGTGTATATCTGTTGGTCCCATACTCCTAATCCGTCCCTCCCCTCTACACCCCCTGCAAAAACTTATTACAAGAAGACAGTAGCCACCTGACATTTGCAATGGATATGCTTCAAGATCTTTGCTAATCTCCAAATTTGAACATTAGGAAACAGCCAGCTCCTCACCCCTGGAATCATGTCATCACCGAGAGTCCCTTTAGGTCTTGTGCTTCCTCTTGCACCTTTTCCACCATCACTATTTTTACCTCTCACATAAAGTCCTCCTCCCCCAGCCCCACAAATAAAAAGGTATTGATTTCTCCCCTCAACCCCTGTCACAACTTTACAAGAGCTACCCTGTAACCAAGACAAATGGAGGCCATCCCAGCCTTGGTAAGAGTCAGGTGCTCTGTTGCCAGCCAGGCTCACTCACTCGGCAGTGATTCTTACTTCAGCACTAGCCTGGAGGCACGAGTCTAATGTCACCCCTGCAAAGTCACAATGCCATCAGGTCCGCTCTCAAAGAGTTGAGCCTGAAAATGTCAAATCCATAACTATTACTCAACTGCTGGAATAAGAAGGAAGTGCTGGCAGGCTATTCCAGCATGGCAGATAGACTGTGCCCTCCCAGGAAGCCCATTTCCCTGAATCTGTCCCCTTGTGTGGTCCCTCCTACATTCTCTCTGGCCTTAACCAGGTGCCTGATGATGGAAGCATGATATCAAGCTCAAGGAAGCATGATAAGAGAGCAGCCTTTATCAGTGCTGGTGCTTTAGATCCGTTCTTTTGGAAGGTGTCCCTCTTAGGACCCAGTTGCCATGCCTCAAGGAAGCCCTGACTAGCCAGTGGGAGGAGGAGACACCTGTGAATGAGGCAGCTCAAAAAGAGGAACAGAGGTGCCCAGGAGAACTCCCAGCTGAAGGAGCCACGTGAGTAATACCATATGGCACAGAAGAACCCCTGCCAACCCACAGGATCTTGAGGAATCATAAGTCAAGGATGCTTTTAGGCACTAAATGTTGGGGTAGTTTACACTACATAGTAACAAATAACTGAATCACATGGAAATGTGTGCTGTGTACACTGTAGGATGTTAAGACAGAAAGGACAAAAACACAGGATCGAGTCTATATAAAAATACATAAACATATCATGAACCAAGACTAGGGCACGCTTTAAAAGTATTGAAAACATTTGCTGCTCTCCTGGTTACTTTTAAAGTATATATATTTTTTGAAAGTGCTATAAGGAGTTTCCAAAAGTGTACTGTGGCTCCTGTTCTCGAGAACTTCCAGTCCTTGGGGAAAACCAGTGCCAGGCTGCTCTTGGGAGCAATGCTTTGACTCCCAGCCCAGAGAGGGTGCAGGACAAATGCGAGAAGTTCCGGGGCCAACTAAAGGCCGGTATGGCTTCCAAGAGAAGCAACTGACATCCTCTTTTTATAGAAAGGTGGTTCTCAGTAAGGAAGAAACTACACTTGATAAACAGCTATGCATCTGTGCATGTGCATGTATGTGAGCAAGAAGAAATCCAGCCCTAGAAAATCCCCCAGTCCTGAGTCCCCGGGGTTTGTAGCAGTGTTAGGCTCAGTTCCCTGGCTCAGGGAGATTTGGGGGGACTCTCGGACAAGTCTTGAACTCTCTCAACTCTTCCAGTCAGCTCCAGACCAAACCATGCTGTGGTTGCCATCTGCAAGCAGGTGATATGATGTGACATGTACAGCTGGGATGTTCTAAAGCTGATTGAACTCTCATTGGCTACATCACTATGTGAGGCCTGTGCAAAATTAGGAAAATTACAGCACTGGTAAGGAGGGCATGACATCTGGGAAAGTACTTTTTAAAAATATAAACAACTTAAGTAACTTGGCAAAACAAGCTACTACAGAAACATAAAACTCTATTTCCACTCATCTAATTTCTTGATGAATTATAGTTAATGTTCATATACCTGTTACAAAACACATTTATAAGAGCAAATGGATCATAGTGAACAAACTAGAAAACCACTGATCATGCTGTCATTAAAATATTTTTTTGGACAGTTGCTTTTGATTGGCATTTCATGTCCTATGTGGGCCTCCTAGTTGGCACAGTGGTAAAGAATCTGCCTGCCAGTGCAAGAGAAACAAAAGACTCGGGTTTGATCCCTGAGTCAGGAAGATCCCCTGAAGAAGGAAATAGCAACCCACTCCAGTATTCTTGCATGGGACGGACACAGCTGAGTATGCATCCATACTCTACACACAGGCTCATGTCCTATTTCTAGGAAAAGTTTCTGTTGGCACTATTGCTTCTGGTCTGAGAAATGGTTCAATAGTTCAACAATCTCTGGTGTTCCAGAAAAACACGCTGGCTACCAGGCCTGAACCAACTCGTGATCCTTGGCTGAATCGAGTCTCTCAGCCATTCCAGACTCAACCATTTTTGAAAAGGTGAGAGCGCTCCTCCTGCCAACAAAGAATCTTCTAACTGAGCCCCAGGGGCACTCAGCAAAAAGTTTAGGTGTCAGGTTCCTGGTTCAATCCCCTTATTTAGCAAGAACAACTTTGTATTTGTGAAACTTCTGGTTCCCTTTGTGAAATGAAGAAGTGCTGAATCATCTTTCTGAGGTATTCCTGCAATGAGCTCCCTAGATTTCCCAAGACTTTTTCTATTTCATTTTTCCTAAATTAAGAAATTAGTACAATGAGTGGCCTAGTAAATGTCACAGAAGGTTGGAAAGCACAGGTGTTGACCGCTAGGGCTGCTTCAGGTTCAGGAAGTTCTAAGCAGGACGTGCCCTTTCTCTGTGCCTTGGGCTCCATCCACAGACACAGGAAAGATGGCCAGAACCCTGCCCTGGGAAACATGTTCTTTCCTCCGACACCGTCTCCTTCAGTGGCTGCTTTGAGTTTTCATTGGAACTTTTTGTTCCAGCTGCTCCCTGAACAGAGCCTCTGTGATCTTGATAAGGGAGGTACCTTTCCTATTTTTTCTGGCTTTCCAGCCCTGCATCTTGGCTTGGTTTCCAGCCTTATTGTTTTGCAGTCTGTTTGAAGAACCGAGCTCTCTGGTGAGGGTTCCATGACAACCCTCCCCCCGCCCCCGCTACAGGAGGCAGTGCCACGGATAGGGTTGGGGTGGCTGGATGCATGCCTCATGCTGGTCTCAGTTCTGACCTTTCACCTCAGAGGCGAGGTGGGTACCGGCTGGGCAAGGACTTCTCACAGCTCAGGGCTCACGGAAAAAACACAACAAAGAAAAAGCTTTTTGATTTTGGAGTCTGCCTTGCCTGGGCAGCCTGTGTGACTCTCTGCTCAGTGGGTACCTCAGTGCCCCCAAAAGCAGGGAGGCCACCATGGATATCACTTTGGGGAGGAGGGAGCAGTAGAATGGAGTAGTTAACGGAGGCCTCTGAGCCTCACTGCTTGCCAGCCATGAGGCCTTGAGCACACCACTTAACTTTTCTGTGCCTCAGTTTGATCATCTTTAAACTGGGACTTTGGTAGTTCCAACCTGCAGGGTTGAAAGAAGCAATCCAAACATACAGGATCCATAAGCTCTCAATAATACAACCACTGATACTAGTCGTAGGGTGGTAGGGACAAGAGGAAGTCTTATCTACTTTGCTTCAGAAAACAATCCCTATTAGCCCCGGCTCATCCAGCACCCACTCTCATCCCTGTCTGGGCAGTAGAAGGCCCTGTCCTAGCTGGGATGGTCTGGGCATCAGCACCCAGTCCTTCTTTAATCTCAGTCCTTGGATTGCTGTGGCTTCTGTCCTAGGATGACTATGCAACCAAATTCAACACACACTGCTCAGGCTGGGTATGAGGCAGGCTGGAATGTTGCCTAGGAATCATTGCCAACATTGTACTGTGCAGGAAGAGGGAGAACTGAAATTCTCCAGGAAATGTGGACTGACCCAGGTGAAGGTTAGAGTTTACAGTTTACTTTGGGAGATCCCGAGAAACAGAGGATTTCAGAAGAGGGATATACTCCCACAAGGCTCCTCAGGAAGGGCTTCAGGAGGCGGCATCTACTTTCCTTAATGTGCCAGGGTCATCTCTCCCCAGCTTCTGAGCAACAACTTTTCAACAAAGCTTCTTTGACCTGAGCCTGTGGGCCTTCAGCAAGAGGTTTAGAAAAACTGCTCAGAAAAAAGCTCAGTGCCAGAGAGTAGGGCTGGGTGCAAGGGTGCTGCTGGGTGCTGGGAGTCCTAGCTTCCAGACCGATTCTGCAATTCAGGTCCCTTCCTTGTCTACAATATAAAGTGATTAGGGAGGTGGTCAGAAGCTTATCAACCTCTCCTCCTGCTTGCAAAGTCTAGGACCCTTCACTCTCCAGTCCCTGCCCCTACCTGTCAAGCCATACATTTGGGCACCTGGGGGAGAAGCCCCAACAGGACAGAACTGACTCATACATTACCATAACAGGGTGCGTTTGATATTGCTTTCTGGACCTGGGAAAAGACCAGAGTGCCAAGGAGGGACTGGCCTATGAACGTTTCCTGTTTCTCTTAGAGCTGACAGGCCGGCGTTCAGTATCCTGGGTGCAGCTCCTGCCAAAAAGGACAGCGTTCCCTGGAGCGCGGGGCGTAGCCTCCCCGCGGCTGGTCTCCGACTGGAGCTGGGCTGGAGCTGGGCGGGAGCTGGGCGGCGGCGTCCATGCCCTCATGTCTGCAGAGCGGCTGGGGGAGGGGTCGTTCTCTGCCTGGACTCCCCTGGAGGTCACGTGCACCCTGCGGCCCGCAGCACAAGCCCTAACTGAGCAGAGGTCTCAGTTCAACCCGTGGATGGGCCGACCGATCCGTGCCTCCTGAGGCTCCACACCCGGGAGGACTGAGCTTGGGACATCCATCTGTCAGTTTCCTAAGGCACCTCTCCCACCTGGGTGTTACTTCCAGTCACCAGGCCCATCAGTTCCATTAAACCCAATAAGCTGGGATCTCCCGGCCTCTGGGCCCCTCAGAACGGAGGGTGGAGTTGGTGAAGGTCACTTTGACTTGATACAGTGGGCGTGAGGAGTGGATGAGAGGAGAGGATCAGGATAACTGTTGTGCACATTAGAGATGGAACAGGCAGCAACTAGCCCTCATCCACAGGTGGGTAATTGGAGAGCTTAATAAAGGGGCTGTCTAGAGGTGGCTCAGATGGTAAAGAATCTTCTTGCAATGCAGGAGACCTGGGTTCGATCCCTGGGTTGGGAGATCCCCTGGAGAAGGAAATAGCAACCCACTCCAGTATTCTTGCCTAATTCAGAATTCCCACGGATGGAGGAGCCTGGCAGGCTACAGTCCATGGGGTTGCAAAGAGTCAGACACGACTGAGCGACTAACACTTAGAAAGATGAGGATCATGGCCCAGGCCTCACAGCAGCCTCCGTGTTCCCTGAGGCCTGGCCTGGCAGGAGTCCGGGCAGCCTAGTGGGACCTGAGCCCAGAGAGCCTGCAGTGGGGTAAGGAAACAGACCAGCCTCACTCGCTCCTGCGCGCATCTCCGCTGTGTGCCCCCAGGCTGAGCCTAGCCTGGCCCTCTAGGGAGAAGGGCGGACTGGTGAGAGGAGCCCCAGGGACAAATGTCCAGCACTGCAGTGTAGAGGTAACTGTTACAAAGAGCTGTGTCCAGATGCAGTCAGTTACCCTAATAGCACAGAGAACTATAGTCAATATCTTGTAATAACCTATAATGGAAAACACTTACGAAAATAATATATGAGTATATGTATGATGGACTTACCTTGCCGTGCACCTGAAACACTTAAATCAACTCTACTTCAATCATATATATATTAAAAGTAATTAATTTAAAAAAAAGTTATCCTAAAACACCAGGCCTCATGCTGGGTTGGGTTTGTGTTCTCCAGCCGTTCACTGAGGCCACAGTCCTGAGGGCAGTGCTATCTGCAGCTGGTGCATGCCAGGTCTTCTGGCAGAAAAGCCCTAGATCACGTGTCCCTTTTCCGGGTCAGGCTTGTGCAGAGTCCAAGCTGATGGAAAGCACCTATGACTGCAAATAGCTGAAAAATGAAAACCCCTGTACTTCTTATCCCAACAACACAAAATACTAAAAGGAATTTTGCTTTTACAAAATCCAGTAAACCACCCTCCATTGTACCTACCAAGCAAAAGTGCACCTTCGTAAGCAGAGGAATGACAGAACAGGTCAGAGACACTGGTTATCATGTTCAGGGCACAGATGTAGGGACCAGTCTCATTTTCTGCCCACAGGAGTCAACAGTCCAAAAAGAATTGAAAGAAAGCCACATTTATTGGCTATTTTCTATCTGTGTAACCTCAGACATGTTTCTTAACCTCTCTATGCCTCTGTCCTTTTATCTGTAAAAGGGAATCAGATTTGCCTTCTAGGGTTTTATGAGGATTCAATGAGTCTATCTCTGGAAAGCATGTGAAGTCTGGGACACTGTAACATGGTCATGTTACCTCACTACCAGCTATGATCACATGTTGGCCCAGAGGTGGTGCAGTTTCCCACCCTTTCCCACCCCAGGAGACCACAGCTTCTAGGCTTTCTCAGCACCCAGAGCAGACCAGCCATTTAGTGGCGCCAAGGGTCTCCTGGCTTGTGTTCCTTGGGAAAAGATGTCCCCAGAAACTCTCTCTGAGCCCTGCCTCTTCTAGCCTGTGTGCCAGGCACCTGCTTCTGTGTATACCTGGTGGTAAAAAGTGGCTCTGAGTTGGGATTCAGAAGACAGAGCAATAGTTGAGTGATCTTAATCTCTGGACCTCAGGGTTCCTATCTGTAAATTACAGATAATAATTGTCCTCCCCACGTACTCACATGCAGGCTGGTTATAAAGATCACATGTGGAATAACTACCTTTTCCCAGATGTAACCATCGTGCCTCCAATTCCAAATTGCATTCTTGATTTAAAAATTAATTTATTTGGCCGCACTGGGTCTTAGTTTTGGCATGCAGGATCTTTAGTTTTGGCATGCAGGCTCTTAGCTTTGGCATGTGGGATCTAGTTCCCTAACCAAGGATCAAATCTGGGCCTCCTGCATTAGTATTTGAGTCTTAGCCACTGGACCACCAGGAAAGTTCCCAAACTTTATTCTAATGTTCAACTGGGCATAAAATGGATTAAAATAAACCAACCTCGATGGGTGTGAAAGGGCCTTAGAGTTGCTCCTTTGCCACATGGAGTCGTGGGCTATTCCCACTGTCAGGCTGATGCAGGGTGGGGCCACTAGTCCAAGAGAACCCTTACTGGGGATGGGGAAGAAGGAAGGTGTCCCATCTCAGCTGGTTCCCAGGTTCCAGGAGGAAGCAGGGATTCTACCCCATCCAGCCCAGCGTTGGTCCGGGGGTGGGGTAAGAAGGAGGGTCCTCGGAAGAAGTGACGCTGGCACTGGGGCCCCACAGAGCTCAGAGGGAGTGGGTGAGGTGAGTGGATGTGAAGCAACCAGTTCCTTTTACAAGCAAAGTTTCTAGTTGCAGCTGCATGTAGGGGAAAGTGCCAGGGGAGGAAAGGGGCCCTGTGAACAGAGCACCCTTCAGTGGGGGAGATAAAAATAGAATAGAGCTTTCCTCACCCCCACCCCTGCTGAGGAATGTACATGAAAAGCCACCCTCAAAGCAACCACACGAATGACCAAATGACTTGATGAAATGAGATCCCCTGAGCAGCAGGTGCACAACGAATCTGCATCCCGTACACACCCCCTTTACACATGTATGTGCATATACACAACTGCTTTCGGCCTCCCCACCAGACTTTCTGCAAATGCCAAGCACCCACTGTGTGCTGGGCACTGCGCAAGTTTCAGGGGACCAGGCACAAGAGCTGGCCTCGGCCTCTGGGAACCCCAAGGATGCTGGTTAGGACCACCCTGAGCCCAGGAGGATGAGATGGCTGGATGGCATCACCGACTCAATGGACATGAGTTTGAGTGAACTCTGGGAGTTGGTGATGGACAGGGAGGCCTGGCGTGCTGCAGACTATGGGGTCGCAAAGAGTCAGACATGACTGAGCGACTGAACTGAACTGAGCCCAGGAGAGAATTGGAACCCTGACCGGGGCCCTGGAGACACACTTCAGACCCAGGGGTGCTGGTGGATGGGCCTTCAGGCTGAAGGAAGAACAGACACACCACGAGGGGGAGGGAGCTTCAAAGTGGCGGTGGAGAGCAGGTAGGGAGGAGGCAGGGTCCTGGGCAGTGTTTTCTTGTTAGACACCTACTTGATCTATTCCTCTAATACCTCCTAGAGAGGCATACCTGGGCCACCCACCCTGCAGGTATCCCCATAACTGGCACTTGGTAACCCCAGCATGGGGCCCCTGTCATGGACTGGCAGGGTGGGGGCAGTGCAACCCTTGCCCCCAGTGACAGCACAGGTGGGCTGGAAGAGTCCCTAAGACAGTACTGCCCTCTGGGTTCCAGGCGAACATTCTAACCCATCAGAGTCCTCATGGGCTGAAGGCTCTCCCAGAGGTGGCTCCCAGGACTAACTCCAGACACAGGGCCTGGGGCCACCCATCACTTCTTTCCTCCTGCTCTCTGGTCATCCTTCTCCTCCAGCTTCTGGGGGCAGAGAGCCAGTTCCCCCCACTCCAGAGTTTTCTGAAGGATGGCCCTGGGGGGTCAGATAGGAGTGGACAAGAGGAGTTTGGTAAGAACCCTCCCCAGTGGTCCGCCCCTTGCAGAGTGTCTCAAGCAAGGCCACCCCTTCACACTGCCCAGAAGAATCAACTCCTTCGTGATGATGGAAGTTTCTGTCTCCTCCTCTAGCCACATATTTGCATGAAGAGTTGGGAGCCTGGATATGGGGGAGGCGCAGCTCTGAAAGCTGAGCCCTGGAGGTTGGGGCCAATCTGAAATTTGCCTCAGAGCAGACTGAGAACAAGGGCCATGTATTAGAGCCCGACACTGTGCTGGGCCCTTTGCATACAGTATCTAATCCTCACCACAGCTTATGGTAGGCATTCTAGACCCACTTGATAGATGAGAAAACTGAGATACAGCACATTTGATTTAGTTGTCCAGAGTCACACAACCACCGGAGGGGAGTGGCCTCTGGGGCACTGTCCTTTCTGACTGAGGGCCCCTGGGCAAGCTCCCAGGGCCTGTGTAGATTGTGGGTGAACAACTGAGGCTGGATTGGGATCTGCCACCCCAGGAACTGTGTGCGGAAGGCTGATTTGGGGAGCGTGGCAGCTGTCACAGATGGGCCGGGGCTATGGGTGCCCCACCCGCCAGCGGGGCGCAATGGAAGGGGTTTGCACAGGCCATCTCACTCCTGTGGCCAGCAGGACTAACCTGAATTTAGTGGGGGTCCCCAAGTCTGAGCTTCCAGCGTGGGTGATGGCTGCTTCCCAGTTGATGCACTTGGAAAAGCCCCTGCCTCTACCATGACCACAGAGTGCTGTGTAATTTCCTCTGTGGGTCAGTCTGCCACCAGGAGTTATGACAGGGCCATGAGTCAGGCTCAGCTTGTCACTGACAAGCCACCAGCTGCCTAGATTCCGGCCGACTCGGTGGATATAAGCGGCTGCCCTGCCTTCTCCCACCTCTGCCCCATCCTGCAAGGATGGTCAGGTAGACATCCACTGGGGTCACACCAGACCCAGGGCATGTCAGGAGCTGGAAGCAGTTCTGGGCTGTGGCTGGCATGACTGTGACTGAGGCAGACCATCACCAGGTCGGCCATGAGCTTCCAGGGTCAGGAATCGAAGTGCCCCCAGCCAGTTGTTTGAACTGATTGCCCCACACAACTCCCTTGAAAGAACATTCTTCACCTTCCCCTCAAGTTCAGAAGTCCCACAGAGGAATTCGGGCTTCCCAGGTGGCACTAGTGGTAAAGAACCTGTCTGCCAATGCAGGAGACATAAGAGATATGGGTTCGATCCCTGGGTCAGGAAGATCCCCTGGAGGAGGGCATGGCCACCCACTCCAATATTCTTCCCTGGAGAACTCCATGGACAGAGGAGCCTGGCAGGCTACAGTTCATAGGGTCGCAAAGAGTCGGACATGACTGAAGCGACTTGGCACACACAGAGGCATTTACTCCTCTCAGAAAAAGGCACTTAACCTAGGTAGGTTAAAAAAAAAAAAAATTAGTGGTTATTTCAATTGCCTTCAAGGAATTCACCATGTACGGAGAAGGCCTTGAAACTCAACAACTGGCTTTTAGAAAACCAGAAGGCTCATCTTTGGATCCCTTGTTCTGTGTTGACAGTGGGTCCTCCTTTGGGGTGGGGAGGCACAGGCTGGGGTGCCAGTCATACTTCTGGGCAATTTGACGCCACGTGCTCTGTGTCACCAAGACTGTGATTCAGCTGCACGCTTGCCAAGGCTCGTTCATGTTCACAGAGGGCGAAACTGCTCTGTAGGCACTTTTCAAAGCATGGGCTCTCCACCTCCTGGAGAAAAAACCAGGATACACCAGAGATGGGGCCGCCCATCTCTGGTGTATCCAGCCGCCCAGGGGACGGGCTGTCAGAGCCAAGACTGGGCAGTGTTCAGCTCTGTGTCTGTTAGATGACTAAAGGAATAACAGAAAAACCATGAAGCAAAGCTGGTATAAACCCTAAAGCCCATACTTTCCCATGTAGGTGCTCCCTACTCTCTTGCTTCTGAGCACAAAGGAGTGATGCTTGTGGGGTCCTCATGAGGAAGCCTGGAGCTCCACAGAGGTCGGCCAGGAACAAAGAGGCCCTGGCACCCCAGGGGCTTGCCCTCCCTCTGCCTCTGTGCACAAGGTAGGGGATGGCCTGGCACTCTTTGAGGGAATGATATCACTGTACCTGGGCTATTGCTGGAATTATCAAATTTGTGTTGGCTGAGACCTTCAAAAGAGTTTTTGGGTTTTTCTGTTTTTTGTTTTTTTTTTCTTTTCACTGTGCTCCGTACAAAGAACAAAAGCCAGCCTGCTGACAGGTGCTAAGGGTCCAGGCTAGATGAGCACGGTCCAGCTGCCCTGACAGAGCGAGCAGGCAGCTCCCCACATTGTGGGCTCCACAGTGCCATGGCATCCTTTCCACCTTCAGCTGGGTCTGTGGGTTGGATAGCAGCTGCCAACACAGTTCTCCACCCCTGCAGAGAGAGGGCACAGGCATCTTGGCTTGGGATGGCTTTTTTTTTTTTTTCTCTTTCCTTTTCCCTGCCCTTTTCTTTTTTTTTTTTCCTTCTCTTTACTTAATCTATGTGTCAACCTGGCTGGTGGAGACCAAAAGCCAGAGAGGGTGTGGCTCTGAACAGAGGCACCCAGTGGGGGTGAGGGCTCAGCAGGAAGGCCTGGGTGAGGAGCGGCTCCCAGACCAGCCCACAAGGCAGGCAGATCCTGCTTGTCTCCCTGACACTTGGTTCCCGAGGATCCAGCTGGGAGATATCTATATGGCAGGAGGGAACAGAGGGAGGGGGAGACAGCAACATCAAGTGTATGAGACTGATTACACTCACGGCTAAAACACCAGAGTCTGTTGGATCAGAAATACAGAAGGTGTTGGAGCCCAGCTGGATAATTCAAGTTTGCCCCCGTGCTGGGGGCCAGGGCGTCCCCATGGTGGGATTTTTTACTTGCTGGGACCTTCCATAGAAGTGTGTTTTGACCATTCTCTGAACCATAAACAAAAACTCTCATGGTAAACAGCTTTCAAAGACAGTTATCTCTAAAAGGAAATTGGGACTTTATTTTCCCACAAGAAGTTCAAGGAATTGTGATTACTCAGAACTCCCTCTCGACATTCTTGTGAACATTTGAGAAATTCCCAGCGCCTCCTGTTGCCCCAAGAGCGGGAAGCCAGGGACGCACCGACTCACACACAGCCACGCAAGTGCTTTTGGGCTCATAGCAACTGCATAAATCATTGCATAACTGCAATTGTGAGTGTGTTTACTGTGATTATGGAAGGAAATGCAAATAAAGAAGTAATGACTTCAGGTAAAATTATGCCTAGAAAATGACTTTCTATTTTCTATCTCTCCTGTCCCCTTAAAAGTCCTCCTCTCAAGATCTCTTCTCCAGGAACTTAGCTCCCAGAGCAGTTTTCCAGGATTGCTAAGGGACATGTGACAATCTCTGTCATTAACTCCATGAGACCTCTACTTGGGGGCTCAAAGTTTCCCTCAGGCCCAGAGATGGATGCAGGGACTCTCCAGGCTAGAAGAGCCTCTGGCCAGCAGCCAACTTCCAATGCAAAGTGCAACTCCAGTCACGAAAAAG
Source organism: Tragelaphus eurycerus (assembly GCA_935064755.1). Lineage (NCBI taxonomy): Eukaryota > Metazoa > Chordata > Mammalia > Artiodactyla > Bovidae > Tragelaphus > Tragelaphus eurycerus. The sequence goes on from CAKXYN010000038.1 coordinate 14,237,579, forward strand.
ACCTGAGAAGTCTTGCCAAGTCCTGAAGACTCTGCCAGAAAAGAAGAAAGGGCCTGCATAAGCCTGCCCCCATCTCCTCAAAGAGAGAGCCAGCTCAACTTGTTCACTTACAACCGTGGAGGATGAGCATGTGGGGGCTGGATGTGTCCAGGGGAGTCTGATAAGGGGGCTGCCAGGAGCCTAAAGAGGGTATCTGCTCACATGTTGGCTGCAGCAAGCAGGAGGGAACAGCCCCTGGACAGCAGAGAATTCCAAAAAATAAGGCTTTCCAGGATTTTCTGCCTAGGTGAGCATTGTAGGCAGGTAGGCATATGCCTCAATTTCTTAAAAATGGTATGTTTTTAAAAAGAAATATAGATGGAAGGAAGGAAAGAAGGGAGAGAAGGAGGGGAATGAGGAAGGAGTGAAAAGAAGGAAGGGGGAAGGGATGGAAGAAGGAAAGAAAAGGAGACAGATAAAAGTTCTAGATCTGTGCAGTTTGATATAGTAGCTTCTGTTCACATATGACTGTTGAGCACTTGACATATGGCTGATCCAAACTGAGATATGCTGTAAGCTGGATTTCAAAGACTTAGCATGAAAAAAGAATGTTAAAAAAATTTTTTTGATCAAGTACATACTGAAATGATATTTTGGAGATTTTGGATTAAGCAAAATATGTTAATTATTTTAATAATATATTATTAAAATTAATGTCACTTATTTCTCACTCTTTTTAATGTGCCTCCTAGAACCTTTACATGCGTGGCCTGCACTCCTGTATACTTGCGGAGGGGCGGGAACCATCCAGCGCGCGGCGCAGCAGTGGAAAGGAGGCGGGGCCACAGTCCCACCGCTAGTTCCCACCAAACTGTTCAGGTCTTTAGCCCCGCCCCTTTCCCCAGACCAAGAGTAACTGGCCCGGGCTTGTGATGCCTTGTTTCCTACATTCTCCACGTGAGATCCGAGCATCTCCCTGGAAAATCCTTTCTTTTTTAAGCTGCCAGTTTCTGACCTACTTGACCTTTTAAAATCCTCAGCTTCATCTGAAGGCGCGCAGGGGCTTTCTTGCACTCTTGCTTGAGAAAGCCGGTAGGTGGCTGGGTGATAGTAACGGAAACTTTGAATAGGATGTGTGAGTCGTGGGAGGGTTTGGTTAGGCCTCAGTGGAGTTGAGGCACTGGCAGACGCTGTTCAAGTTTGCATCCAGGTTCAGCAGTAAATATTTAGGAAAGTTCTTAAAGTGGTACTGGGGAACATCATAGCAACATTAAGGAAACATTTCTTCAAAAAGTATACCAGTTGAGTGCCCTGTCTATGCCTGAGAGTTTATTGGGTGAGGAATTTCGCAGGCTGTGTTGGACCCTGGAGGCGAGAGGAATGGCTGGGTGTGTGAAGCAAATGGAAAGGATCCAGGTGCCAACAGCCCAACTGCTCAGCTTCCCAGACCTCCAGCCCATTTGTGTACCTCAGTCATAATTACAGTAGTACAGTTACACATTTTGCGTTATACTTCTTTCTCGAAAGTGCTCATAAGCATTTTCCATGTTACTTCTCATATACGTTTAGTACTCAAGTAAGATTCCACCAAGTGACTATCACTTTGTAAACTTCAGTGGAACATTTAAACAGTTTCAAGCTTTGTTCATTTGAATAAAATAGCAGCAAAATGCAATTTGCTTTCCCTGCTGTCTTTTCTCTGGGATTTATTTCTCTTGTGATAAATTTTCAGGAAAGAAAGAAACTACTGTGTTCAAGGGTATGCATGTTTTTCTACTTCTTCACAGATATTGCCAAGGTGCTGTCCAAAAGGCATGTATGAACTTATATTGCTCACAGTGATGGATGTCTGTGCTGAAGTTTCTTGCAGCTTTGCCAGGATTGAAGTGTTACAGCATATATATTTATATTTTTTACAGCTTTTAAATTTGTAAATGTATACATAAATGTGTATATATTTTTTCAAATTTAAATGCTGTAAAAATGGAAACAGATTTTTGAAGCCCTTATAAGCAAAATATTTATAGACAAGTAACAAAAAATACATATTATATATATGCGTGTGTGGTGTATATATATATTTATTTATATATATAATTATAATTATATATATAAATATATATATATATTTCCTGCTGAAAATGCCAAGATATTGACTTGAGCATTTCTGGACTTTACGTGCATTTCTATTTTTAAATTGTTCTGCACAGGGGCTTCCCTGGTTGCTCAGTGGTAAAGAATCTCCTGCCGATGCAACAGACATGGGTTTCATCCCTAATCCAGGAAGATCTCACATGCGGAGCAACTAAGCCCATGCACCACAATTACTGAGCCTGTGCTCTAGAGCCTGAGGCGCAACCACTGAGCCCCTATGCTGCAACTCCTGAACCCTAGAGCCCTACTGAGCTCACGCACCCTAGAGCCTGTGCTCCATAACAAAAGAAGCCACCAAGATGAGAAGCCTGTGCACCGCAACTAGAGTAGCCCCTGCTGGATGCAACTAGAGAAAAGCCCACACAGCAACAAAGACTCGGCACAGCCCAAAATAAAATTGCTCTGCACAGAAGATATGTCTCTTATCCATTTATGAATATATTCAATCATTTATTTATATCAGTATGGACTTGTTTTAGACTTTGGGGTACAGTCAATACTACTTTATTTATTGTACTGCTCAAAATTTTCGGCTTACCCATTGGGAACTCTTTCAGTTGACTCCTGTGCCCCTTTGCCATTTCTCTATCCATGTGTTTGTTTTGTGAGCACTTCCTTTCTCTCTGGCACTACAGGATGCTGCAATTTCATCTTGTATATTTCCCACCTCAGTCCTGGAATCAGACCATTCTCCAGGGAGCCCTGGTTCCGGTTATGAGAGAATGATTCTAGAAACCAAGATTCAGGTACTTGATGTTGCTCATTGCTACTGGAGTGTCGTTTCCCAGGTAACAGAACAAAGATCAAAATGTGTTTACTAGTCTATAGATAGACGTCCATAACTATTTCTATATGTAACCATCTGTGTCTATATTAAGATAAACAAGAATTCTTACTTTGCCTTACTCTACTCCAGTACCACATGGATCATTCTAGCCTTGCTTATCTTTCCACTCTGATTCTGATGCACTTTAAAGACCTCATCCCAGGGAGGGCTGATCACCCCTTTTGAAGAATTTCTTTTCTAGAAGCATGATGTCTGTGAAGGGGGAAAGAAAAGTCATGCCTAATTTCTGTCAACAGAGGCGGGGAAATATCGTCTATTGGCACAAAGTTTTAAATGTCCTTAAAGTTATCAGTTGAATCTGTTGCTGATGGATACACAGCAGTCTGCATAAGTCTCCAAAGCACAAGGGCTACACAGGTGATTCCGGGTCCAAGGCCTGGCTGACTTTGCTCCCAGCATCTCCCTGTTAGCACAGAGTACTCGTGGCTCCTGACCAGAACCCACAGGACGATCCCAAACACAACTGTCCACCGTCCAAAGTCACTGCTTCTCAGTGTCCCCCTCAAAGAGGTCGTGTCTCAGACCAGAGGGGCTCCCCCAGCTTGGCTCACTGACATTGGTCACCTCAAACTGCAGCTTACCAGCATGATGTCCCACAGAAAGACTGTCCACATCAGCACAGTGGTGCTCAGGGAGCACCTCAGTGCCTTCTCGGCCGGCTCCTCACCCTCCAGGAGTTGTGACTCTCCCTTTGACACAGACATACACAGCAAGTTTCTCCCTCCCTTCTCAAGCCCTTCATGGGATACGTTTGGCCGTATTGGTGTGGGATTCTCCATCCAAGCAGGCACAGACTCTGTGAAACAAAGTTTATGTTTAATTACACAAGTAGTGATAAATTGGAACATTTTCCATGGGTCAGCTCTGTTCAGAGTATTTTGCTTCTATGAGTTTAAGCCTCATTCAGTTCAGTTCAGTCGCTCAGTCGTGTCCAACTTCTTGCAACCCCATGAATCGCAGCACGCCAGGCCTCCCTGTCCAACACCAACTCCCGGAGTTCACTCAGACTCACATCCATCAAGTCAGTGATGCCATCCAGCCATCTCATCCTCTATCGTCCCCTTCTCCTCCTGCCCCCAATCCTTCCCAGCATCAGGGACTTTTCCAATGAGTCAACTCTTCTCATGAGGTGGCCAAAGTACTAGAGTTTCAGCTTTAGCATCAGTCCTTCCAATGAATACCCAGGACTGATCTCCTTTAGGATGGACTGGTTGGATCTCTTTGCAGTCCAAGGGACTCTCAAGAGTCTTCTGTCCAACACCACAGTTCAAAAACATCAATTCTTCGGTGCTCAGCTTTCTTCACAGTCCAACTCTCACATCTATATATGACCACTGGAAAAACCATAGCCTTGACTAGACGGAGCTTTGTTGGCAAAATAATGTCTCTGCTTTTCAATATGCTATCTAGGTTGGTCATAACTTTCCTTCCAAGGAGTAAGCGTCTTTTAATTTCATGGCTGCAGTCACCATCTGCAGTGATTTTGTAAGCCCCCAAAATAAAGTCAGCCACTGTTTCCACTGTTTCCCCATCTATTTTCCATGAAGTGATGGGACCAGATGCCATGATCTTCGTTTTCTGAATGTTGAGCTTTAAGCCAACTTTTTCACTCTCCTCTTTCACTTTCATCAAGAGGCTCTTTAGTTCCTCTTCACTTTCTGCCATAAGGGTGGTGTCATCTGCATATCTGAGGTTATTGATATTTCTCCTGGCAATCTTAATTCCAGCTTGTGCTTCATCCAGCCCAGCATTTCTCATGATGTACTCTGCATAAAAGTTAAATAAGCAGGGTGATAATATACAGCCTTGATGTACTCCTTTTCCTATTGGAACCAGTCTGTTGTTCCATGTCCAGTTCTAACTGTTGCTTCCTGACCTGCATATAGGTTTCTCAAGAGGCAGATCAGGTGGTCTGGTATTCCCATCTCTTTCAGAATCTTCCAAGTTTATTGCAATCCTCATAACAAGCCATTATTAGCCCTATCTTTTTAGAAAAAAAAAAAGTAAGGCTCATTGAGATTTAGTTTTGTGCCTCTCACACAGCTAATAACTAATAAAACCAGAATCTACACTAACCATGGCCATACATACTGCAGCTAAGCAATACACTGATGCAGGCTTATTGTCTAAAAATAAGTAATTAAAAATCCCCAAGCACAGAAATGTATACTCTCTCTTTGTCACACCCTTCCAATTCTTCTCCTCCTCTTCCAATTCTTTTCCTCAGAGGTAGCATCCTTCTAGAACTGTTTGTTTTCTTTTTGTCCATTTGGCTTGTGGGATCTTAGTTTCCCAACTAAGGATGGAACCTGCGGCCCCTGCAGAGGAAGCATGGAGTCTTAACAAATGGACCACCAGGGAATCCCCTAGACCTGTTTCTGTGTATGATATAGTCTTAGGACTTGGGAGGATATAGTCTTAGGACTTGTATGTATTACACTATATGTGCCATGCTTTTGACTTGTTAGTTTCATTTTTCAGTATGTCTTAGAGGTCATGTCTTGCCAACATATGTAAATCCGCCTCAGCCCTTCAGGCATTTTAAGGATTCCATGGTGCGAATGTCCCATATATTATTTATCTGGTCTCTGATTGATAGCCATTTGGGTTGTTTCTAATATTTTGCTTGAAAAACCACAGTGTGTTGAACATTCTTGAATATGCCTTTGTCAGAATGGCAGAGGGCAGATTCCAAGGAGTGGAATTTCTAGCTCAGGGTGAAGTGTTAGTGACTCACTCTTTGTGACCCCATGGACTATAGCTTCCCAGGCTCCTCTTTCCATGGAATTCTCCAGGCAAGAAAACTGGAGTGGGTTGCCATTCCCTTCTCCAAGGGATGTTTCTGACCTAAGGTTGGAACCTGGGTCGCCTACATTGGCAGGCAGATTCTTTACAGTCTGAGCTACCAGGGAATAGTGTAGTAATATCAAGCTCAGGGTGAATCCACATTTAACTTGTTGCTACTGCCTAACTGTTCTCCAAAACGATTGGGGTGATTTTTCACTTCCCTCAATGGTGTTTGAGATCACCTGTCTTTCCACATCCCCACCAACACTGAATAGCAGCTGTCTACTAATCTGATGGGTAGAAAATGAGATCTTCCTGTTTGAATTGGAATTAACTCTGCTTGAATTTATGTTTCTAGTTCCCTCATTGCTCATCTATTACTAGGCTTTGGATTTCTTCTCTTATCCTGTGCAAGCATTTGCACCCTCCCCAGTAATAATCTAAAATGACTCTAAAACTCTTTGCTGATCTCACCTTTGAGCTTATGTACATTCTGCTAAGAATGCTTATCAGTTCTTCCCAGCCCTTCCTGGAGCCCTTTTGGGGCTCCTTTCTCAAGGATAAACTGTTCTGGAACATGTCAGTAAAGCTTGCCTTTGGAAGGTTGTGGACTTTTGTCACAGTTGTGACTCAGCCCCTGTCCCTGCAGTCTGCGGCCATCCACGTGGAAAATGCTAATTCCCTACGCAAGAACCCGCTGCCCACTTGGCCCTCGGCCAACAGAAGTACTTGCTCGGCATTCCTCCCACTGCCTCTTTGCTCCTGCCTGCCCCTTTACCTCAAAATGCTGGTATAAAGAGAAGACACTCACAGAAGCTGAACCATTCAAACACTACAAAATTATGCCATGAGAACACATGGATATTTGCTTAATCTCTGCAACCTCTTTAGAAATGTTCATGCATAAGCATGCATATATTTACATAATCTTTTTTAATGCACACGGAAGGAAACTATACATTGTATTCTGTACCTGGCTTTTAAAAAAATATTTATTTATTTATTTGACTGCATCATGTCTTAGGTGCTTGGGCTCTAGAGTGTGCAGGCTTAGTAAGGGTGAGTTGGCTTGGTTGCCCCTCAGCATGTGGAATCTTTATTCCCCAACTAAGGGTCAAACCCACGTCCCCTGTATTGGAAGGCAGATTCTTTTAACCACTGCACCACCAGGCAAGTCCCTGTTTTTTTAAGTAACAACATATCTCCAAGTTCTTTCTGTGTCCGTATACACAGACCTTTTTCATTTTGAATGGTCTTAGTATTTCATTGGTGTTATTTATTTATTTATCTAGTCTCCTATTAATAGACATTTGGGTCCTTTCCACTTTTTTACCACTACACACAAGGCTACTACTGTGAACGTTCTCAAACAAACATCCTTGTGGACATGTGAAGATGTACCTGCAAGGTCAATTCCTAGAACTGGAACTACAGAGTCAAACAAAAGAAATGTGTACTTTAATTTTGATAGATCTGCTGTGCCAATTTACCCAACCATCTAGAGTCGTGGAGAGGTACTTCCCAGATGGTCCAGTGGTTAAGACTTTGCCTTCCAATGTAGGGAGTGTGGGTTCGATGCCTGGTTGGGGAGTTAAGATCCGACATGCCTTGCCAAAAACACAAAAACATAAAACAGAAGCAATATTGTGACAAATTCAATAAAGACTATAAAATGGTGTACATCAAAAAAAAAAAAAAAAAGAGTTATAAAGAGAGGGCTGCCTGTCTGCTCTCTCATAGGGCTTTGTTAAACTTACAAACCTTCTCTCATCTCATAGGTGAAAAATGGTATCTCATTGTAATCTTACTTTGCATTTTTCCAGTTATGGCTTAGGAATATGTTTCAAGCATTAAGAAGTCATTTGTATTTATTTTTCTGTAAACTGCTTATTTATATCCTTTATGAACTATCCTATGTGTTAATAGGACTTCCTCATATATGAAAGACATTAGTATTTTCATTATATATGGTATAATAATATCCTCCAGTTTACTATTTATCCATTATTTGTAGGCTTTTTATTATATATTTGTTGTTTAGTCGCTAAGCTATGTCCAAATCTTTTATGACCCCATGGACTATAGCCCACCAGGCTCTGTTGTCCATGGGATTTCCCAGGCAAGAATACTGGAGTAGGTTGCCATTTCCTACTCCAGGGGATATTTGAGACATAGGGATCGAACCTGCATCTCTTGCGTCTCCTGCATTGGCAGGCAGATTCTTTACCACTGAGGCACCTGGGAAAATTTGCTATCTTATAAAAGGTTAGATTTTCAATATGCACATTTGGGTGGACAAGGATTGATTTCTGTAGCTCATCCTCATTTTTGCATTTCAGTCCCCACACCCTTGAGGTGGCAGACATTTGATCTTGGCAATCCAGAGATTGGCTGCTTCCCTCATCCCCTCAAGGTTCCTGGGGGATCCTGAGCCCAGGTGGGCTTACTCAGGATATGGGAGGGGGCCTGAGCTCATTCAGTCCCTCAGGCCCACTGTCCATCTGGCATCCAGAGGGATTCCCTGCCCTTACTTCTTGTCCACAAGGCCCTTCTGAGGCTGTGCTCTCCTCCCCAGTCCTGCAATATAGGTGGAGTGCACAGGACTCCTTTGCTGCCCACAGGGCTGCAGGGGCCCAACTGCCTGACACCCCACTTGGCCCTTCCTAACCTGGACCTTTGGGTGGCTCATCCTAGAAAACTGGGTCAGGACCCCTTTCTCAGGACCCCACCAACATCTATGTACATCTCACAGACCCACGACTCTGCTCCCAAGCCCAGGATGCTGACAAGCCTTGCTATTCCTCCTCAAACAGTTCCTCAAATCTATTCCTGTGTCTTCCATTCCTCTGAGGAGCTGGAATTCTGGACCACAGAGAACAGGAAGACTTTTTATACTTTTTTTCTCCTTTTTATATTGTCACTTCCCTTCCCTGAAGCAGTGCACACAGAGAATGGCCAGAAATGTGTGAGAGTGTGTGTGAGAGAGTGTGTGTGCATGTGTGTGGCTCCCAGAGAGAGGAGAGGTCAAAGCTTATCAGGAACTGCCAGGAGGAAAGAAAGCAAACGGGTATTAAACCCTGCCTCTCCTGACAGGTATTGCCACCCCTGCTGGCTGCCCCAGGCCTGGACTCCCTCAAGCCCCCAGCTGACCCCATCCAGGGCTTCTCTGGTCTGTATGCCTGCAGTGTCCCCTTCCCTAGAAGCCCTTTGCAGGTGGTGGTGGGGTGGCCTGTCTTCCTCTCCTCGGTGACATCCAGCCCCATAGGCCTTGCACATCTGGGCGCTCAGTCAGGTGCCTGGCGCTGGATCACCTACTGGTCGTAACAGGCCAGGCTTTTTTGTCCTGGGAGCTCTCCAAGAAGGCCAGGATGGGTGGGGTCCCAATGAGGGGGGTACTTAGGGTGTCCCCCCAAACGAACTCCCTGGCTTCTCCTCAAGGCTTTCTTCAGCGGAGCTCCAAGGAACCAGGAAAAAAGCTTTTCTCCAGAGAACTCTGTCTGCAGATAGGCCCTCCTCGCTTATTTGTCTCCCCAGCCTCTCTCCCTGCTTTGTTGGGGTTTCATCAGGCCAGGGAGCTGGACGGTGTAAAATAACCTCAGACCTGGGCTGCTCAGGATGGGGAGCCGCAGGGGCCTAGCCACAGGGAAGGTACCAGACATGAAGCTCCATTTGACCACAACTGAAATCATTCCTCACAGGGTTTTCACCCAATGCTGCCGCAGCCCTGGTGCCACCATCTTTACTTTGTCTCCAGCCAAACCAAAGCTCCACCTCTAAGCCTTCTGGTCATAAGGGACAAGGTGTCACATTTCCCGAAACTGGTGATTGCTGTCAAATCCAGCCATCTGCACACAAGAGGCTCCTCCCCACCCAGCACCCCTTCTCCTTGCCCCTCTTTCACTTTTCTGGACAGCACCAGTTCTCAGGATAGTGCAAACGCGTCCTCAGCTGTCTCCAGGCCCCCAGCCATTTCTAATTGTCCCCTCTCCAGCATCCTCCATGAGCTCAGCCCCCAACCTGATCTAATTTTGCTGGTCCATTACCCACCTCAGTGCCCACTACCTCCAAGGCCTTGAGGCCTATAGATCTTTCTTAAAAAAAAAAAAAAATAGTAATTGGAGGATAATTGGCTTTTCAATATTGTACTGGTTTCTGCCATACAGCAACATGCATCAGACACAGGTATACATATGTGCCCTCCCTCTTGAACCTCCCTCCTACCTCCCACTCCATCCCACCCCTCTAGGTTATCTCGAGCACTGGTTTGAGCTCTCTGTGTCACACAGAGAATTCCCGCTGGCTATCTATTTTACATATGGTAATGTATAGGTTTCCGTGCCACTCTCTCAGTTTGTCCCACCCCCTCCTTCTCCTGCTGTGTCCGGAAGTCCGTTCTCTATGCCTGCATCTCCATTTCTCCCCTGCAAATAGGTTCATCAGTACCATCTTTCTAGAATCCTCTCCTCAGTAGCATCTCTGAGCAACATCATCCACCACCAACAGGCTTGCCTTAGGGCTGAAGGTCAAACTCAGGGGGAAATGCAGGCAGGAGTGGAGCCCTCGGAGAAGGCAACGGCACCCCACCCCAGTACTCTTGCCTGGAAAATTCATGGACAGAGAAGCCTGGTAGGCTGCAGTCCATGGGGTCGCTAAGAGTCGGACACGACTGAGTGACTCACTTTCACTTTTCACTTTCATGCATTGGAGAAGAAAATGGCAACCCGCTCCAGTGTTCTTGCCTGGAGAATCCCAGGGACGGGGGAGCCTGGTGGGCTGCCCTCTGTGGGGTCAGACAGAGTCAGACACGACTGACATGACTTAGCAGCAGTAGCAGCAGCAGCAGTGGAGCCCCACCTCTGGTACTTCATGAATGGTCCCTTGATCTTCCTGGATCTCTTTGTTCATCAGTAAAGTGGTGAAAAATACAGTACTTACCTCGCAGGGCAATGAGGGGTCCATGGGTATCATATGGGTGCTTATAAAACACACACTATTATTCATAGTATTTTGTGAAGAGCATTTGTCATTGTAAGTGATCCTGCCCCACTTATCTAGCATAAATCTTGAGTCTTTCTTTCTTTTTTTGGAGGGGGAGGTTTCTCTACTATTTTCTTTCTCTTTTTACTACAATTTTTATTTTAATTAGAAGGTGGGCATGGTGGTAGCAGCGTCAGGAAAAATAGTGTAGGATGTGGATGGAAAGACAAATAGGCTATATGGCAGCCTCACCTCCCAAAGTAGGTGTCAACAAATTCAGCTAGGACCAAATAAAGTTTGGAAACCTAGTGCTAAATTCCTGGACCCTGCAGACACTGACAGAAGTCAGGCCTCCACCCCTGCAGGTGTAATGTGGGTGTTACACACCCACACTCCAGCAGCCAGTGTTAGGAAGGCACCCCCACCCATGGGCACCCTCTCCAGTTACCTTATGCCACACATCTGATACACAGGCTACCAGGAGAGTACTGGCTCCAGGAGACATGTGCTGGGGTCACTGCAGAGCCAGGGGTGAAGGAGCAGGTAGTCTCCTGAGAAGGGACAGCAAGTCGGGAGCCCAGAGGACTGGAAGGCTCTGAAGTCATGGGGGTGGTTGGTCTCCCTGCGGGGAAGCAGAGCAAGAGATGCAAGGTCATGAACCGAGAGAGGAAACAGGAGGTTAGGAACAAACCGCAAAAGATTGAAAATACCCTCGGTTTCCATTAGTGTGGGAAAGGCTAAGCTCATGGGAATATCCAATCAAGGGAGAGCTGAGCAGAAGGATGAGCGCTTGTATTATGGATGCATGTGAAATGATATTCAAGATAAAGTGAAAAAAGCAAGATGCCGGTGGTACATAAAATAAGCTACCACTTGTGGTTTGACTATGCATAAAATGTCTCCAGAAGGCGTCCCAGAAAGTCATTTTAGGAATTTTGTGTTTAATGGTGATGGGATTCAGGGAAGGCCACTCCAAAACATGACACTATGGTATATTGGTTATTTTGAATTAAAGTTATTTAAGAAGTAGCCAGTGCAAGGACAGCTACTCTGACCTTCCTTTGTGCCTCTGAGAGCAAGAAAAAAAAATCCCCCATTTTGGAGATTTTGTGCCTACTTTAGTCACTTTTTTGGGTCTCATATCTTTGGGACCCTCAGAAATATAAAATTAAATTAAATCTGTTTTTCTCCTGTTAATCCCTCTTTCATGAAAGAGGTGTCTTAGACAAGAACCTCAAAGAGTAGAGGAAAAAATTATTTTCCTTCCTGACAATGAGTACAGAGTCTCAGATGGGCAGGATGAAAAAGTTCTGAAGAATGATGATGGTGATAACGTGAATGCACTTAATTCCGCAGAGTTATACACTTAAAAATAATTAAAATGGAAACATTTTATATTACTTTTAACTACAATTTTAAACAACCCAAACATTTCATGAGCTGCCTGTGGGGACTAGGTGTTTAAGAAAGAAAGGAAGGGAGACTTCACTGCACTTCCTTTTGTAACCATGGAAATCTTTTCAAAAAAATAAGGAAGGAAGGGACTTCCTTTGGCAGCCAGTGGTTTAAAGCCTCTGCACTTCCACAGCAGGGTACACAGGTTCCATCTCTGGTCAGGGAACTAGATCCTACAACCACGCAACTAAAAGTTCCAGTGCCACAGTTAAAGATCCTGCAGGCCGTAACTAAGATCTCCACTGCAGCCAAATAAATAAAAATAAATATTTTTTAAAAAAAGAGGAAGAAGAGGAAGCAAACTGATAGGGCCCAAGACAAGGTAAGCCTTGCAGGATGGATGGCTGAGAGGCAGTACAGGTGGCAAACACTTCACTGACAAAGGAACTATTTACAAAGATTGTAAAGGGGAAAGATGGTTGGATGGCATCACTGACTCAATGGACATGAGTTTGGGCAGAGTCGGGGAGATGGTGGAGAACAGGGAAGCCTGGATTGCTGCAGTTCATGGGGGTCTCAAAGAGTTAGCCACTGCTGCTGCTGCTAAGGCGCTTCAGTCGTGTCCGACTCTGTGCGACCCCATAGACGGCCTCCCACCAGGCTCCCCCGTCCCTGGGATTCTCCAGGCAAGAACACTGGAGTGGGTTGCCATTTCCTTCTCCAATGCATTAAAGTGAGAAGTGAAAGTGAACTTGCTGAGTCTTGTCCGACTCTTAGCGACCCCATGGACTGTGGCCTACCAGGTTCCTCCGTCCATGGGATTTTCCAGGCAAGAGTGCTGGAGTGGGGTGCCAAACTGAGCAGCTGAACAGCAAAACCGGAAGAGCAGTGAGGGGTGAGAGGGTAGGGGGTTGGGTGAGGGCTTGGTACAGCACCTGGGCTTAATAGCAGTGAAGCTGCATGCTCGGACAACTTACTGGAATCAAAAAGAGAATCCGTGCAAGGGGCTACCTGACAGAGGCTGCGACTTTCCTTCCAGGGTCAGAGCCAGCCTGGGTGACCTGGCAGGGAGGGCGTCGGGGGAATTAACACAGACCTCCCTTTCTTCCCTCCCTTTGATCTCTCCTGGCCGCTACACGGCCCAGCGGAAAGGCAGCCTGTGGGCAAGGGCGCTGGGCGGAGCAGGATTGGACGCAAGGGTCGCCCTCCTCCTGACACAGGAAAAGGGTGGGATAGCACGTAGACGGACAGTGGGACAAACTTGGAGGCAGCCTGCCAGCCGAGGAGCCGGCTTGCCTTGGCGTGTAGCCTGGTTCGGCCACTCACCCCCTGGGCCTCGCGGGGTAGTGACTGTAGGGATCCTAGATGCCGCTGCCAGAAGTACATTTGTTAATGTTGACGCAAAGTGCTTAGAACACAGTGCTGGGCGCAGGGTACACAATGTACACGCGAACTGTGACGTGTGACAGCCTGCGGAGCGGAACCTCGAGCTCCCCGCGGCTCCGACCCAGGCAGGATGCGGTGGGCGGGGCGTCCTGGGAGGCAGGAGGCGGAGCCAGCCGCGAGTGTCCCCGGGAGGCTGCACCTGAGTGTAGCAGGACTGTAGGTAGGTCCACTGAGCGCTTCCACGAGTCAGCCCTGAGCTGCGCCTGCAGTATCCACTGTCACGAGACCGTCACCGCACGTGCCAGCTGGGTGTCAGCTGGGTGCTGGCTGGGTGCAGCCGGGTGGAATCCTTGCTTCTTACAAAGGGGGGAAACTAAACTTATGAGGGGAAGCCCCGGTCCAAGCGCCCGCCGCCGCTAATGAAAACTTTACTTCCAGCTGGGCTCTCACTGCTCCACCCTTCCCAGTTGCTAAGTGTTCCCGCAGCAACTCAGCGCTGCAAGAGTTGCAGATTGTAATATCAGAATTTAGAACAGCCATTATGTGCAGAATTTTCCTAAGCTTACCGGGCACTTATACAAAGGGTAAATTCTCATTCAAAAATATTGTGGTCCATTGAAAGAGTCGATTAAAAGCGTCCAAAATATCAAATTCATTAACTTCAAAACACAACTTTAAAGAAGATTTCAGGCAATTTTATGAAAAATTAAAAGTGATAAGCCCATATTGAAAGTCATGCACTTTTTTTTTTTTTCCTCATAAAAATGCCAGGGGCGTGGTACATAGAGATAGACATAGTTAATGTACAGGATTAATATTAAAGTGATGAAAGTATTAAGAATAGTATTTTTCTTTTGTTATATTATTTTAGTATTTAAAAATAATAATTAGTATAGTATTTTAAACTACTGGACTAATTGATATAAATAAGTTTGTTATTTGCTTGAATGTACCTTATCTTTTTAAATAATCTTATTTTGGAAAAGTTTTAAAATAAATTATTTTATAAACCCACAAATATAATAAACACAACTTCTCAGTCAATAAATACTTAAAATTTTTTAAAAATCCGAGGCCACCTCACATGTCATTGGAAGTGTGGATCCCTTCTTGCTCTGTCCCTGCTCCTTCACAAAACGAAAGATTATTTTCATCCCTATAAATCACTGTTCATGGTAAATATAAATGAACGAATGAGTGGATGGACAATTGATGTATTTGAAAGACAGACAGACCTGGCTGGAGTGGTGATGAGGTTGGGAAGACAGTTTGGGCTGCATGGGAAAGGCTGAAGAGAGGATTGTACCCAAGAGGCAGTACTGTACGCTTTGGGGTTTGGGACAGAAAAATGTTGTGATGCGACCAAGACTGTAAGGAAGATTTATCTCACCAAGGGATGAGAGAGGTTATAGAAGGAACCATGTCATCATGGTCACCATTTGGGAGCTCAAGGTGACAGCATCTTTATTTGTGTTTATTTATTTTTGGCCCTGCCACATGGCTTGTGGGATATTATTTCCCCAATCAGGGATCGAACTCAGGTCCTGGACCCTTGGCAATGAAAGGGTGGAGTCCTAATCACTAGACCACCAGGGAATTCCTGACATTTTTAGAAGGGCCTGGAAAGGGAGGCAAGGAAGTCTGAGAGGCGGTAAGAGGCCTGGCAGGATCTGGCGGGTGCCTGTGTTCGCCTGGGAGAGGGAGGGGTTGGGGCAAGCTAGCCCCTTGGCAGCACCAGGGAGGTCAGGACGTGGGGAGGAAGTCTTTTCTATCTGCATTTCTGTTAAGCCCTCTGCTTCCTGAGGGAGGGGGACGGGTTTCCATCACCCACAGGTCATGACTCAGGTCTGAGGCTGTCACCCCAGCACCCAGAATGGAGGACTAAGGCCACAGCACTGTCATCTCCTCTGATCCTGGCGCCGTTTCCAGGGAGAGGCTCTACCCTGTCTTGAGTGGCTGGTGGGGAGCATCAGGCCCCATCTTACAGTCTCGGGACTTCTACGCAGGTGAACCCTGGCCAAGACACCTGTCCAGACATGGTTTTGTGTCTCTCAGCATATTTCCAGGATACCCCATGGAGAACTTCTCCACCAACTGCCACCATCCTGCTGTGCTGGAACCTGAGGGATTGAGGTAGCACTGGGAATCATCCCGAGATGATTCTAGATCATCTCTCCCTTGCTCTCTGCAGTCCTGCCTCAGGTGTCAAAGTTCAAATAGAACTGGACATCAGGGAGAAGTAAAACAAACCACAGAGGAAGTGGCCAGCCTCCTGTTGGCACACACAGAAGGCACGCCGGGAAAGAGGGTGAGGGGCCACACCAGAAGCTTCTGATTCTGGTCTGCAAGGCCAGTGCTGGCCAGATGGGGTCTTTATCAGCAAGAATGTAGACCAAGTGGTCAGCAGCCCTTTCCCACATCACATGCATCCATGCATGTGATGCATGTGAGCTTCAGGCTGCTCCTTGAGCCCAGGGGTCAAGTCCCTTGCCTAAGGCAGCCTCAGTGCTGATTTTCAAATGAACCTACTGAGTTATCAAAGGATGAACACCTGTTCCTGGCAGAGAGAATGGGGCTAAACCATGGGCATTTCATTCACTCAACACATTTATGGAGCACCTGTTAACGCACCACACATTGTGTAGGAGAGGGGTGGGGGAGGAGGGGCAGAAATCCCAGTGAGCAGAAGAGAAGGTCTCTTATGGAATGTACGTTCTTGTGGTAGAAGATACGTGATAAATATCTGCTCAGTCACTTCAGTCGTATCTGACTCTTTACGACCTATAGATTGTAGCCCACCAGGCTCCTCTGTCCATGGGATTCTCCAGTTATCTAAGATAATTTAAACAGTGGTGTGGAGAAGGAGAGAAACGAAAAGTGTGCAGGGAGTACTTAGAAATGATGGTCAAGGAATGAACGTTTGAAGGAGATAAAGATGTCACTGGTGGCTCAGTGGTCAAGAATCTGCCTGCTAATGCAGGAGACACAGGTTCAATCCCTGGGTCAGGAAGATCTCCTGGAGAAGGAAATGGCAACCTACTCCAGTATGCTTGCCTGGGAAATCCTATCATGGACAGAGGAGCCTGGTGGGCTACAGTCCATGAGGTCACAAGAGAGTCGGGCACGACTGAGCCACTAAACAGCAACAACATATTGTGAACTGTGAGAACTACCTAGATTTCTAGCAGTAAATTCCTCAATGAACCCTTGCAGGAAAGACCATTGTGTTAAGTGTTTATGATGCACATGGGGTCAAGAGTGCCAGAAGCTCTGACCTTCCAATGGGCCTTTACTTTCAGGCTGGATGGCTGGGGAGGAGAAAGGAAATGGTGGTGGGTCCTCCTACCTCAGGGGGTTTGAAGATCCTGCCTGCGTGGGTTGTGGTACTCTGGCTGCCGGAGGGGAGACCCTAGCCAGAACCCAGATGGACCCCCTGACCGTCCCTAGTCGCCCCCAACAGTGGGAAGGGTTTGCTCCTGTTCCTTTCTGCATAAGCACTGAAGTCACGAGCTATGGGCCAGTGTTTCTTTAAGTAGGGCACGGTCCTCGGGGAACACTTGAGGAGATGGTGTATACTGGGGGCCTCCAGGGGTTTGGTGTCATTGCTCGGGAGTGAAACAGTATAACTGAAAGTGGGGTTTGGCTGCTTGCTGCTCAAAAACCGATAAAGAGGCAAGGTTGGTGGAAAGGAAAGTTTGCTTTATTTTGGATGCTGGCAACTGTGGGGAGGGCAGACACTGTCCAAAGGTTGATTGCATCCCCCTGCACTGAGAATCAGTGGGTTAGAGTTTTTACAGGCTGAGGGGGCAACATGTAGAAACAGCACAGTCAGCTCAGACAGTTATTTTGAGATTAGTCATTGGTAGTCTGATCAGCATCAAATACAGTTAGTCTTTAGCTCTAGGGTTGCTTTGTTCCCATTTCCTTGAGGCCAGTTCTGGGAACTGTGGCAGCGAATGTCCCGGCTACAGTCTGGTCATCATAGAGTTAACTTCTTCCACCTGGTGGGGCGCTCAGTCTATATAGGACAGCTTATAGGAAATGGCTCAGAATATTATCTGTAACCCTTGAGAAAGATCTAAAAGGTCCTTGACTTTGCTTAATGACTATAGTAGTATTTGATCTCCTTTGATAGTTTTCCTTTGTTTCTTCACCTCTCTGATTAAACTTATTCTTTGACTAAAGTTTTTCCGCTGACAAAAGGCAGGCTGAGGATTGGGAGGGTGGGCCCAGAGGGTCCTGGCTCTGTTTAAACAGGTTGTTATTGGAGGCTTGGACTTCAGAGTAACCCCTGGCTCTGCCTGCCTTCCAGAGTTTCAGCAGAGTCTGGAATCATTCCAGGGTCAAGGGCAACGCACCTGCCAGTGTCTGTGCCGCTTTCCTTGGCTACAGAAGCCCGGGGCCAGCAGCAAGGAGGTGGGAGCCAGGGGTGGGGTGGAGAACGGGGCCAGCGAAGGCCTTGGGACAGGCATGGGGCAGGGGAGGCCCTTGAAGTGCTGGGCAGCAGGTTCCTCAAAAGCAAAACCACTTGAAACACCTCATCTGGGCCAGCTGAGGCCCCAGTGGCCAAGTCCCCCACAGCCCAGGACACTTCTGTTGTAGAAACCCTCGGCCAGCGAGGGCAGCCGCTGGCCGGAGGTGCCCAGAGAGGCGTCTCCCCACCTACACCCTGCAGAGGGTCTGGGATGGCTGAGGGCAAGGGGCCCAGGGGCTCAGGGGCTGACGGATGAGGGGGTGACTCTGGAGCAACAGCCACTCCAAGGCCTGCCCCAGCCTCCGGGACCCAGCCCCGAGCTCGGGCCTCCCCGACGTGGCTCTGTTTCCCTCTTCTCTATCTGTTCTCAGCTCTTCTTTTCCCCCCAAGTGAAGGCAGACTGGGAGGCTCGCCTATCCTGGGTGGCTGCCAACATGCTGTAGAAGGCAGGGGCTTGGCAAGCACACAGTGTCGCCTCTGTGGGAGCGGCAGGCTAATTATATTTCAGCTGGCGGCCGTGGCTTGGAGGTGGCCGGGAGTTTCCCAGCTCACTGGCTCGCTGGGCCTCCTGTGTGGTAAACACTGCGAGGAGGTGTGGGGACAGAGGGCGGGGAGGTGTGGGCAGGAGCTCAAGACAGGCCTTGAAGGGGAGCCAGGTGGGGCAGTCCGACCAGTCCCTGGTTCCAACTAGGAATCTCACTTCGAATCCTGGGCCATGGGGCAGGTCCAGCCCCCTGCAGGGCCCAGGGTCCTACTGAGGGGGTGGGTAGCCCAAGATCCGCCCAGCTGGGATATGGTAAAGCCAGATGGAATGGAACGCTTGGGGAAGGCCCGGAGAAGGGGCCTGATGGAGAATGTACTGTCCGCCTTTCCTTTTCCTACAAATCTTGGGGACTTTCCTGAGGTCAGGACTATTGTGTACAGCCATGCAGGTGTGGGTGGAGGTATGAGTGGGGGCCCATCCAGCTGGTTTGGGCTGCGACCATCTGGATGGGGGGGTCGCCTTTATTTCAAGTTCACAAAGGCCCTGTGCCGGCTGGTGCCTGGTGCCCATGGGTCAGGGTCAGAGGGGGTTACTCATCAGAGAGGAGCCCTGGGCACTGGGCAACCCATCCCCCGAGGCCAGTGTGGCACTTTCAGGACCGAACGTCTGGCCTGGTCATTAGCACTTCAGGCTCCTGGGGTGAACTCTCAGCCTAGGTGGTGAGTGGCAGGTTGACTGAGTAGCCGGAGGGCCCTGGGTGAGAAAGCCCAGACCCCACCCCAGGCTGTGTGCTTCCACAACCTCCCCTTGTTGTTGTTGTTTACTTGCTAAGTCGTGTCTAACTCTTGGTGACCCCATGGACTGTAGCCCACCAGGCCCCTCTGTCCATGGGATTTCCCAGGTAAAAACACTGGGTGGGTTGCCATTTCTTTCTCCAGGGGAACTTCCCGACCCAGGGATCGAACCCATGTCTCCTACATTGGCAGGCGGATTCTTTACCACTGAGCCACCAGGGAAGCCCCAGTCCTCCCCTACCTGTGAGCTAACTTTGGCCACTGTGGCAGGTCACACCCTAACCAATCATATTTCATCCCAAGTGGCTTGAGTCACACATGATTGCCATGAGGGGTGAGCCTGTGGAAGTGAGGTCAAGAGTCGCTCTGGTACCTGCGTCTGACCTGGAAAATATAGACCATGAGGCTAAATTACCTGTCAAATGAGTCTGCTGGGTAAGACCAATGATTTAAAGTCATGCCTATCCTTACACAATTCACAAACATGTTTAGGTTTACAAACACTAATCTCGAAGCCCTATGTACTCAGTCAACAAACATTTAGTGAACACTTCCTGGGTCTCACTTGCCATCGTGTCTGAAGACTCAGTGGGGAAGCAGATACACCCTGTCCTCACTCACACTCTGGAAAACCAAAAAAACCGAGAAAGCAAACCAACAAAATAATGGCAAGTGGCAATAAACATTAGGGAGGAAATAGCCAAAGTCGAGAGCCATGATCCTACTTGAAGTGTGGAAGGTGTGACTGAGCTGGTCTTGCTTCACCTCTGAAATGAGATAATAGAGAACCCACCCAAATCCTTGTTAGGAGGGGGAAAAAGAAGCTTTCAACTACCTCCAGACCACAAGCCCAATTAAGAACCACCTTCCCCACACACCTACTCCCACCTGTGGCTGCTCACAGAGGCGCGCCTGCAGGGGCGCTCTGCGTGCTGATGTGAGGCCCACGGCGTGAGGGACATGAGGGACGTGCCACCTCCCCACGGGAAGGGAACATCAGGGCTCTGTCAGCTTGGTAGGAGGATTAGCAGTAAAGGTGAGGGGGCGGAGGTTGGTTTTGAAAGATGAATCCAAGTCTGCAGGTTGGCCAGAGCAGGCCTCCCCGGCTCTGAGTGCAGAGGAGAAAGCAGGAGGGGGCGGGTGCCATTGGGGCTCAGCAGACACCTCGAGGTGGGGAGGCCTTGGCCGGGGGTGCCAGCAGCACCCCAAGGGGAGGTGGGGTTCCCAGCCCTCGCTGGCACCTCCTCTCCACCGCCTCTGCGGCTCCCACGGGGCTTTCCCATGCTGTAAACCTGGCCAGAGGCCCGTGGGGCAGGGTCCAGGTGGGGTTATAAGGGTGGAAGGCTCTGGAGAGGGACTCCTGCAAGTACGGGCTGCTTCTCTGGCCTAGCCACTGGCTCCTTTGTGGAGAGCACCAGGAGAAATGCTGCTCTTCTGGAATTTCTGGCCGTTAACCCAGAAATCCGGGGGTGGGGGAGCCTCCAAGGAAGAGGAAACAGGCTGTGTGTGTGGAGCTGCCCCTGGTCTGGGTTCGGCCTGAGCACACAGGGAGATGGTTCCTAAATTGAGAGTCATCTGGGTGGGGGGGCTGGGAGCCACAGTCCCTGTCCTTCCTCCTCTGCTTTGAGATCAGAACATCTAGGCTGGAACCTAGCATGGGGCAGCTGTAACAAGCACCTAGGCGATTCTGATGCAGGCAGCCAGGGGCTTCAGAGCCCTGAAGTGGGGCCTACTGGGGCCTGGGAGCCACTGGGAGGCTGGGAACTGGAGGCTCACTGTGGGCATGGCAGCTCCCAAGAGCCCAGGACTTGTCCTTTGATCCTTATCAGTTCCATAGCCAACTCTGCCACAAGTTCTCAGAAGGGGTCTTTTTCTCCTTGCCATCCCCACCGGCTCCAACTGCATGTCAACAGGTAGACTCTAGACCCTGGAGTCTCGAGAGGCCCCACCCCAATACTCTCAATAACATTTTTCCCAACCGGAAAACAGCTCGAACAAAGCAGACATGAGGATTTGCGGTGGTCTCCGGTCTGGGAAGCCAAGGCTGAAACGTATTTTGCCTACCCGTCAGTCCTCAGCCTCTCGGCACTCACAGCTGATAGAGATGTTGTCAGCTGAACAGTCCTGAAGAAAGGCTGGAAACCACCAGGCAACAGAGAGAGCTCCCAGCTGCTGAGAACCTGGAGGCATTAGGGCTTAACGTCTCTGCTCACCCTCCACAGCTGTTAGACCACAGATGCGGCAGGTGGGGGTGAGCGGCCCGGCGGGTGAGAAGGTCAGAAGATGATGGAGCGGTCCCAAGGGGGATCTTGGGCGGGTCAAAGACATTGCCCTCTCTCCAGGGTCACAGGCATACAGCGCTTGTCTGAGGGCAGATGGGCCTCATTTCAAAAGCTTTCCGGCCTCAGTTAACTAACTCATCTTCTCAGTTAAGTAACTCATGTCTCCTGGGTTCTGACCTGCAGTCTGAGGGCTGCAGGGCCTGAAGCAGACAGGCCATAGGCCTATAGGCTTGGCCCCAGAGCCCTAAACCCCTTCTGGCCTCTGGCTGGTGAGAGCCAATAATGGGCCACAAGGATAAATGTAGCTCATCCACCATGAGGTCAATTCTTCCTTGAAATCAGAAGACACAGTTACTTTGGCTTGCTTCTTATTAGGCCTTACCCTCATTTGGTCTATGTCCTAATTGAAGGCTTAAGGTGAAAATGGGCTTCCCAGGTGGCACTAGTGGTAAAGAACCTGCCTGCCAATGTGGGAGACATAAGAGATGAAGGGTTCGATCCCTGGGTTGGAAAGATCCCTTGGAGGAGGGCATGGCAACCCCCTCCAGCACTTCAGTACTCTTGCTTGGAGAATCCCCATGGACAGAGGACTCTGATGGGCTACAGTCTATAGGGTCAAAAGAGTTGGACACGACTGAAGAGACAGCATGCACACACTCAACGTGGACATGGGACCTTTTCACCTACTTTATGTCACTTTTTCTTTTTTTTTTTTTGGCTGCTGCACATGGCTTGCAGGATCTTAGTTCCCCAATCAGGGATCGAACTTGGGCCCTGGGCAGTGAAAGCATCAAGTCCTAACCACTAGACTGCCAGGGACTTCTCACTGCCATGTTATTCTTCTCCAGTCAGCCCCAGGCCAATCCAGAAAGCCGAGTTTTCAAACACCTGTCTCTTTTAGGAGCATCCAGGGAGTGCCTGGGCTCCCCTTTGTAGGTGCAAAGATGCTATGGGACTTGGAGTTTGGAGCTGGGTGAGACTGGATGTGCTGGGTTTCACTAGGTGAGGGCTGTGTCTTCTGGTTGACGGCAGCCCCGAAACTGGGAAAGATTCCACAGCCTGGCTTTGAGTCATCAGCTACCACCTGTGTGACCTCGCTCATCTGTCTGAGCCTCAGGAGCCCATGTCAAATGGGCATAAAAACATCTACCTCATAGGATTGCAACTGAGAGAGTCGATGGGGTAGAGTTCATCTGCGGCGCTGGTCTGAGGGCTGGTACACAGGAGACGGTAGGTGAGTGCTCCCACCACCTCTGCTGCACCAGGAACCAGAGCACCTGGGATCCCACTCCTCTCCTGAGCAAGCATGGTGGCATCACAGAGGCGGTGGCCGTAGGAGAGGAGAGCTGGGGACGGGCCACATTCTCCTCAGTCCCTTAGCACAGCGACCCTGAGTGGTGGTGAGGGGAGGGGCGGGAAGAGCTGAGGGGTCAGGCCACTGAGAGGCTTTGGGCATCACTCGATTCTGCCCCGGACATTTCCCATGGGCCCCACCCCACCGCCGTTCTCCTCTGCAGAGGGCAACCCTCACCCTGCCTTGTGCCCTGTGCCCCTGGGCGTGCAGGGCATCAGGCCACTGTGGCCAAGGGGTGTAGATCAGGGCACGGCCCGCAGACCCCGCCCAGCCAGGATTCATTGCCCTCTGCCGGCCCCACCTTGGGCGCTCCCCAGGACTGTGGGGCTCGCGTGGTGTCTGTGCCCGTGTCCTCCATTTCTGCTCCTGACAGGGCAAGGACTGTGAATCAGATAAACAGAAACAAATGCTGAGCATGATGAACACAAACTTTTTCTAGTATTAAACAGACAGAAAGGGCCTGGGAGCGTCTGAGGGTCTTGTGTGGCCTTTCCCTGGCTGAGCTTGGTTCCCTTAGACAGTGTGCCAAGGCGTTGTCTGGTCCCCAGGCCCTGCGGTGGCTGCGGCTTGTTCTTGTCCCCATTGGGGTGTCTGGAGAGGGGGGACCGAGGGGCGCCGACCTGCCTCTTCCTCCCTCTCCAGGTCTCTGGAAGGCAAAGAACACTGTGGCCCAGACAGCCTCAGGAGCATATTTGCATTATTTTGTGGCAACAAGCAAACTTCCTGGAGGGGGTTTTTGGAAGAGTCGGGAGCCGCCCAGAGGGAAAGCCGAAGGAAATAAGAGAGCAGGAGGCTAGGAGGAAACAGGCCTGGGCAGAGGCTGCAGGCGGGGGGCAGGGGCGGGAAATAAGGCCTTGGTCTGAGGCTGGGTGCAGGGTACCTGGGGCCCGAAACCCGCTCCTGCCCTTGTGAGCTGCAGAGCGGAAGCCTGGGCTGAGCAGGTCCAAGCCCTGCAGGAAAGCTTGCCCAACCGACCTGGTGTCAGTGGCAGGATAATGATCTGAGGAGGAGCCGACTGGGCTGCAGAGTCAGATGGAAAATTCCCACAGCGCTCTTGCCCCTGAGCCGCACCGGGGAGGGGGCGCTGGGTTCCAGGCAGGCCCTGACTGCATGCGGGTGGGCAGGGCACACTCTGGGAGCAGCAGAGCTGAACAACTTCAAGGGGAGGGGAATGAAGACCAGGCCTCGCTCCCTTTCTCTTTATTGTTGGGAACTGGCCTGACTGTGGGCTTGGGTGATGTGTTCATCGGGTAGGACGTGGACCGTGCTCAGTCGTGCGTGCTCAGTTGCTCAGTCATGTCCGACTTTTTGTGACTCCATGAACTGTAGCCCTCCAGTCTGCTCTGTCCATGGGATTTCCTAGGCAAGAATACTGGAGTGGGTTGTCATTCCCTTCTCCAGGGAATTTTCTTGACCCAGGGATCAAACACGCCTCTCCTGCATTGCAGGCGGATTCTTTACCACTGAGCTACCAGGGAAGCCCAGGATGCAAAGGCCATTAGGCAATGAGAGAAGACAGACCTATTTTCTGCATATAAAGGAGGTCCAACAACCCTCTAAAATAGGCTGAGAAACTGAAAAAACAAAAACGACCCACGTTTGTTTAAACAAATCAAGCAGCATTCCACCAGCATATCAAGATTTTAAATTTGTCCCTAGTAACACTCAGGTACAGACATTCACAGGCAGGATTCATACTGATGAATACAGTCCTTTGCTGGGCCCAGGGCCTTGAGGGAGCACATTCATGGGCACCTTTGCATTGCCTACTGTTCAGTCCTAAGCTGGTAAGAGCCCCGCCAGCAGGACATGCTCCATGAAGTTCAAAGCCAGACTGGAATGCCCCTAACCAATGTTACTCCTCGGCTTCTTGCAGGAAGCCAGGCTGTAGCAGGATGTTTTGAGGCCCTGCAAATACAGGTGTTTTCCATGTAGTCTCCAGAGCAGGAGCCTCAGGTTCCCTGTGCCCCAGGAAGATGAGAAGGAACCAGGTGGCAGGAAGGGTGTCCCCTGGACACCTGGCAGGGAGCCCAGAAGCCTGGGTGCCAGGTCCAGAAAGGCTGCCCCGCCCCTGTGAGGTCCAGTCAGAGGGGGGAAGGAAGGAACGCATGCTAGATGGGATTTCCCCACCCCAGGCCTGCAATCTTCTTGGCTCCAGTCACCTGATAAGCAGGCTGGTTTGTAAGATGACCTGTGTAGTTTCCCACAGGTGACAAAGCCAAGGGCAATTTGCAAAATTCTCCTGCACAGGTAGGCTTTAAGAGGCCACAGTCTTCCAACAAGGATGTGAAGAAAAGGTAGAAGATCCCTGGCCGTTCTGTCAGGGTGACCCTCTTCAGGGTCTCCTGGCTCAGCCCAGAGAAAGAGCTCCAGAGGAGCTGGGCAGCTGTGGAAAAGGTTCCATTTCCCCTTCCTTCCTGCTGTCCCCAGAGCTCCTCCACCTCGGCCCCGCTCTCCCAGCTGGCCTTGACTCACACTCGCTGGGTGAGGCACCTGTCCTCTGGCCCCCTCCATCAAGCCCGCCCGGGTCCTCAGGACACCCCGTGTGAGGAGAGAGAGGTGGGGGTGGGGGGAGGGAAGCAGGCTCCGGGGACCTCACAGCTGGGGGGCAGGCTGAACCAAGCACAGCTTTGCAGGCCCTGCCTAGAAGGGGAAGTGAGTGGGAGCTGACAGGAGTTCCCCTCGGAGCTCCAGGAGGCTTTGGGTTCATGCAGGGTCAGAGAGGCTGGCTCCCCAATGCCATTTTGTTCAGCAGGAGAAACTGGAGCCAGGTCAGCCCTCGTTCTGAAGGCCAGGGTCCCGCCTGAGGAAAGGCTGCGGCCTGTGCATGTTGTGGGCAGATGAGCAATGGGGGGTGCCCAGGAAGGAACCTCTTCATCCAGAGAGAAGCAGGGATTTGGCTCCCAGGCTGAGCTGCAAACATGGCTTTGCAGGTTGCCCAGGGCCACACTGGCTCTGCTCTAGCTGAGGAGAGAGGCTCTGTAACTGCAGGCTGGCTTCTGCCTTGCTGACCCCATTATTTGGGCAAAAACATCCTCATATTTTGGAAGGTCAGGACACTTTTGAAACTTTTGAAAGCATTTAAGAGGAATGTGAAGTCAAGTGGGCCTTAGAAAGCATCACTACGAACAAAGCTAGTGGAGGTGATAGAATTCCAGTTGAGCTATTCCAAATCCTGAAAGATGATGCTATGAAAGTGCTGCACTCAATATGCCAGCACATTTGGAAAACTCAGCAGTGGCCACAGGACTGGAAAAGGTCAGTTTTCATTCCAATCCCAAAGAAAGGCAGTGCCAAAGAATGCTCAAACTACTGCACAATTGCACTCATCTCACACTAGTAAAGTAATGCTCAAAATTCTCCAAGCCATGCTTCAGCAATATGTGAATCGTGAACTTCCTGATGTTCAAGCTGGTTTTAGAAAAGGCAGAGGAACCAGAGATCAAATTGCCAACATCCGCTGGATCATTGAAAAAGCAAGAGAGTTCCAGAAAAACATCTGTTTCTGCTTTATTGACTATGCCAAAGCCTTTGACTGTGTGGATCACAATAAACTGTGGAAAATTCTGAAAGAGATGGGAATACCAGACCACCTGATCTGCTTCTTGAGAAACCTGGATGCAGGTCAGGAAGCAACAGTTAGAACTGGACATGGAACAACAGACTGGTTCCAAATAGGAAAAGGAGTATGTCAAGGCTGTATATTGTCACCCTGCTTATTTAACTTATATGCAGAGTACATCATAAGAAACGCTGGGCTGGATGAAGCACAAGCTGGAATCAAGAGTGTCAGGAGAAATATCAATAACCTCAGATATGCAGATGACACCACCCTTATGGCAGAAAGTGAAGAGGAACTAAAGAGCCTCTTGATAGAAGTGAAAGTGGAGAGTGGAAAAGTTGGCTTAAAGCTCAACATTCAGAAAACGAAGATCATGGCATCCGGTCCCATCACTTCATGGCAAACAGATGGGGAAACAGTGGAAACAGTGTCAGACTTTGTTTTTCTTGGCTCCAAAATCACTGCAGATGGTGATTGCAGCCATGAAATTAAAAGACGCTTACTCCTTGGAAGGAAAGTTATGACCAACCTAGATAGCATATTCAAAAGCAGAGACATTCCTTTGCCAACCAAGGTCAGTCTAGTCAAGGCTATGGTTTTTCCTGTGGTCATGTATGGATGTGAGAGTTGGACTGTGAAGAAGGCTGAGTGCCGAAGAATTGATGCTTTTGAATTGTGGTGCTGGAGAAGACTCTTGAGAGTCCCTTGGACTGCAAGGAGATCCAACCAGTCCATTCTGAAGGAGATCAGCCCTGGGATTTCTTTGGAAGGAATGATGCTAAAGCTGAAACTCCAGTACTTTGGCCACCCCATGCAAAGAGCTGACTCACTGGAAAAGACTCTGATGCTGAGAGGGATTAGGGGCAGGAGGAAAGGGAATGACAGCGGATGAGATGGCTGGATGGCATCACTGACTCGATGGCTGTTGAGTCTGAGTGAACTCCGGGAGTTGGTGATGGACAAGGAGGTCTGGTGTGCTGAGATTCATGGGGTTGCAAAGAGTCGGACACGACTGAGCAACTGAACTGAACTGAAGAGCCATTCTGGAAGAGCTCATGAACCCCTGTTGAGAGACAGGAATACTGTTCTTTTCTGCACTTTAAATGTGTTGTGTCATGTAGTTCTCACTGCATCTCATTGAGGTGGATCCTATGATTGTATCATTATCACGCAAGAGAAAAGTGAGGCTGTGA
This sequence comes from Tragelaphus eurycerus, assembly GCA_935064755.1. Classification (NCBI taxonomy): domain Eukaryota; kingdom Metazoa; phylum Chordata; class Mammalia; order Artiodactyla; family Bovidae; genus Tragelaphus; species Tragelaphus eurycerus. Next base: position 14,265,247 of record CAKXYN010000038.1, read on the forward strand.
CGCAGTCAGCAGTGGGTGAATTGAGTGAGGTTCTTCGTTAGAGAGCTAAAGTCCCTGGTACTCGAGTCAGGGATGGAAGCCTGGGGATGCAAGCAGCCCTCTCCCCACCTCTCCAGTCAGTGTCTCGGTCACCTCGGTCTCCTTGAGGCCCAGTCTGGAATGGAGCAGATGCAGAGTTGGGAAGTTGGTGGGGGTGTGCCACCTTTGGGAGCTGTCGTTGTTCAGTCGCTCAGTCATGTCCGACTCTTTGCGACCCCATGGACTGCAGCACACCAGGCACACTGTGTCCCTCACTATCTCCTGGAGTTTGCTCAGATTCATGTCCGATGAGTCACTGATACTATCTATCCATCTCATCCTGGGTTACCCTCCTTTTGCCTTCAATCTTTCCCAGCATCAGAGTCATTTCCCATGAGCCAGCTCTTCACATCAGGTGACCGGAGGACTGGAGCTTCAGCTTCAGCATCAGTCCTTCCATTGAATATTTAGGGTTGATTCCCTTTAGGATTGACTGGTTTGATCTCCTTGCAGTCCAAGGAACTCTCAAAAGTCTTTTCCAGCACCACAATTCAAAGGCATCAATTCTTTGGCACTCAGCCTTCTTTAGGAAGTGGCAACCCCCTCCAGTATTCTTGCCTGGAGAATTCTATGGACAGAGGAACTTGATGGGCTACAGTCCATGGGATTCCAAAGAGTCGAACACGACTGAAGGACTAACACTTTCATATTCTTTCACTTTCTTCTTTATGGTCCCACTCTCACATCCATATATGACTACTGGAAAAACCATAGCTTTGACTAGACGAACCTTTGTTGGCAAAGTCATGTCTCTGCTTTTTAGCATGCTCTCTAGGTTTGTCCATAGCTTTCCTTCCAAGGAGCAAGCAGCTTCTAATTTCATGGCTGGAGCTGTTGGCTGTGACCTTTTCAGCAGGAATTTCCCCACTCCAAGTTTTGCTATGCTGTCCTGTGTCCAAGTTTTTGGACAGAGGTTCCTGTGACTATTTATCTCCTTCCCTGGAAAGCCCCTCCCTCCAAGGCCATCAGCTGCCCACCTCTTCCACTTTGGGTAAGGGAGACTTGGGACTGGGGTTTTTCAGAAATGGGAAAGGAGCAGTGAGCACATGCAGCCTGTCCTGATTCAGAAGAAGCTGCATTATTCCCTGTTGTACAATGATGTTTTGTTTAAGAACACAGAGGAGAAAAGAAAAGCCATCCCAGAAGGGATGTCCACATAGAGTATGGCAGGAAAGGAGTGTACCACGCACGTGACAGTCGGAGTTGTTAGAGGCATCTGCTCGCTCATCCTGGGCAGGTGGCCGCTGGTCCCCAGGGATGCCCCTTGCAGAGCTTGTCTAGAAGGGGGCCTGGAGCCTGGTTTTACACAAGAGGTCTCTGTGCCCAATCTGCTTCTGTGAAGGGGAGCAACCCCCTGCCCTGCTAGATGCAGGCAGGAAGTGAAGCTGCCACAAATCTCTCTCAGCTTACTTGGAGGAGACACTCTCTCTGCAAGAGCTGCAAGGGCCAAAATTCTTAGTCCCTAGAGAGGCTTAGCTCATGTGGCCTTGGTCATTGCCTTGTCCCCAGGCCTCAAGGCAGGGTCTGACTTGGAGGCCCCACGTTTTTGGTCATCAGTAAGAACTAAGGGGACTTTCCTTGCATTGACAGGAAATGGTACAATCCCATGGCCCTTGCAAAACAGCACTCCTCCCCTGGTCCCTCTCAGAGCTCATTTTCTCAGGAGGCTGCTGGACACAGAGGCACAAAGAAGCTGGTGGCCTTCTCCAGGTCACTCTGCAACAGAGAGTCTCTCCAACCATTCTGTCAGGATCAACAAGCTACTTTTGCAGAGGGAGGTGATTTTGTCTGCTGCTGCTGCTGCTAAGTTGCTTCAGCTACGTCTGACTCTGTGTAACCCCTTAGACGGGCAGCCCACCAGGCTCCCCCGTCCCTGGGATTTTCCAGGCAAGAACACTGGAGTGGGTTGCCATTTCCTTCTCCAATGCATGAAAGTGAAAAGTGAAAGTGAAGTCACTCAGTCGTGTCTGACTTCTAACGACCCCACGGACTGCAGCCTACCAGGCTCCTCCATCCATGGGATTGTCTGATGAGTCCATCCGAAACTTAGAGCTTGACCTATATTACTTAAGGAACACCAGCATGGCTATCTTCAGCTTTTTTGCCTTCGGTCTTGGCAAGAACTTATGACAAGAACAGTTCCCCAGTGACTGTCAGGCCCCTGGAGTCTGCCTAAGGAGAGTGACTCCAGTTACAAGACTAAGGCGAACATGGCTCTGACGGGGGTTACCAACTAACCAGCTAGACCCAGATGATAACCAAGGTGCTGTTCTCAGCTTCTATCCCTGGAAAACTCAAGCTCAGGCGGGCACTCTGAGTCTCTTAAAGGGGGCTGCCCCCTGGTTCAGCCCTACGCTGACCAGGGAAACCAGGTCTGTCCTGTTCTTCTTCTGCTTCTCCTTTTCACCCTCATTCCAGTAGTACCCAGTGGAGGGTTAATCACTGCAGTTCTCAGTAAAAACCTAAATAATTGGATTAACTCTGAGGCTTGCAGGTCAACTCCTGAAATAAGGTTAGCTGTTGATGTCTGTCATGCAGACAATCTTGTGGTAGCTGCTCAAAAGAAGCATCAACAACTTCATCAAAATTTCAGTAACACCACTTGCCTTCTGGGACAATGGCACGTTCCCTTCTCCTGCAAGCACTTTCCCCTGTGCTCCCTCCATGTGCCCCTGGATCTGGAGGAGCCCTAATATTGCACAGGAGGGAGTGGTCTGCAGAAAGCTCTGCTGGAGCTGCTTAGAGTCTTTGCAAGGGGCCCCCAGGCTGAGGTTGCCACAAGCTGGGCTGCCCAGAGAGGTTAATTATTGTTGCATATTTGCATTTTTTGTCCCCTGACTGGCTTTAGGAGTCGAGGATGAGACCAGCAAAGGCACAGACGACAAGAACCTAAGGCATCTGGGTCAGTTCCTGGAAACCTGCTTGCCTCCTCAGCACACTAATAAGCTGCCCACTGACCAAAAGAGGGGTAAAGGTGGGATGAGCCCCAAATACCCTTGACTATGACCAGGCCGCCTGCAGTTACCTCTTACAGCGTTTCCTAACGATTAGCAAACACCAGACCTGACTGGGGAGCGTCCTCAAAATACACATGCCCAAAGCAGCCTCCTGGGAACCCTCTGTGATGTGAGATCAAGGCAGGGGGCCAGGTTTGTACACTTGGGGAAAGTTCCTCTGGTGGTTCTGACGTGAAATTCTGGCTAAGAACAGTCAGTCTAGCACATTTCAGTTTAAAAGTCTTCACTGCTTACTCTCATGGGATGTGGGCATAGGAAAGTGGTATTTACACAGAATTTCAAACCACACCAAGCTCAGTGATTTCCTTCTTGTGTAGGGGTATCATTGGGCAAATCGTGCTTATCGTTACCTTGGAGGTTGTTTTTGAGTCAGAAGCAAGCACCAACACCCATCTAATGGTGTGCTTTAAAACCAAGAGAAGAAGGACCCTCTCTTTTAAAGCAAGGGTTTTAAAGGAAGGGTCACTCAAGCTGGGGTCAGTCAGATGGACAACGAGTGAGAAAGGTGAGAATGTGCACCAGAGAATTCTGGAGACTGTTTCCCCTTTGGAGGCACCTGCGTTACATGTAGCGTTCACAGTTTTGCCCAGGGGAATGGGAACACACTTCATGCACGTGCCGAGTTCAGGCCACCTGAGTTAGGGCTTTCCTGTGGTCTGGAATTGAGAAAAGCCAGTGTCATGCACAGGGTTCGCACGAGTCTTGACCAGCACATGACCAGCTGAGCAAGGCTCCTCTCCAGGTAATATGCTAGGATGTGTGAACACTTCAAATATGGGTATGAATACCCATACCTTCACTTTTGGTATTTTACTGGGAAAATTTAGGCTTGTTTGCTCTTAGTAGGACTGAAACTTCAAGTTAAAAAAAAAAATGTGCTTTTCAGTATAGAGTTTTTGGAATTCAGGGCTTAATTTTTGTCTAATTCTATGAATAATAACTAATCCACTGGAAAAGATTTTGAAAACACATTAAAAATAAGTGAGAAATTATTTATAAATTTGTTAAAATTTATGAACATTTTAATTTAAAAAATTAGTAAGATTTATTTTTTAGAAAGTTTTAGATTTACAGAAAAACCTAGTGGTAATTGTACTGAGTTCCCCATTAACATCCAGCTTCCCACATACACGTTTTCCCTATTATCAATATCTTGCATTAGTGTGATATATGTTACAATTAATGGACCAATACTGATACATTATCATGATCTAAAGTCCATACTTAAAGTTAGGTTTACCATTATGTTGTACGTTTCTTTTTTATATTTATTTTTTGGTGGAGCCATGTGGCTTGCAGGATCTTAGTTCCCAGACCAGGGATTGAACCCAAGCTATGGCAGTGAAAGCTCCAAATCCTAACCACTGGATTGCCAGGGAATTCCTTGTGTTGTACATTTCTATGGGTTTTGACAAATGCATAACGTCCCGTATCCACCATTACAGTATCAAATAACAGTTTCACTGCCCTAAACCTGTTCTCCACCAGTCTTTTCTCTCCACTCTCCCACATACCCCTTCCAAACTCCTGGCAACTACTGGTCTTTTTACTGTCTCTATATAGTTTTGTCTTTTTCAGGATGTCTTATAGTTGAAATCATATTTTCTATGTAGCTTTTCCAGACTGGAGTCTTTCACTTACAAGATGCATTTAAGTTTCCTCCATGTCTTTTGTGGCTTGATAGCTCATTTTCTTGTTACCACTGAATAATATTCTGTTGTCTGAGTGTACCAGTTTGTTTTCCATTCACTTAATGAAGATTATCTTGGTTGCTTCCAGTTTGGGGCGAATTATGGATAAAGCTGCTATAAACATTTGTGTCCAAGATTTTGTGTGGGTGGGCATAGCTGGATGTTATAGTTAAGAGTGTGGTTACCTTTGTAAGGAACTGCCCTGCTGCTGCTGTTGCTGCTAAGTTGCTTCAGTCGTGTCTGACTCTGTGCAACCCCAAAGACGGCAGCCCACCAGGATGCCCCGTCCCTGGGATTCTCCAGCCAAGAACACTGGAGTGGGTTGTCATCTCCTTCTCCAATGCATGAAAGTGAAAAGTGAACGTAAAGTCGCTCAGTCATGTCCAACTTTTAGCAACACCACAGACTGCAGCCCACCAGGCTCCTCCGTCTGTGGGATTTTCCAGGCAAGAGTACTGGAGTGGGATGCCATTGCCTTCTACTGTCTCCCAAAGTTGTTGCATTTTGCATTCTTACCAGAATTCTTACTGCTTACTGCTCTGTACTGCTCTTACATTCTTACTGATGCTCTGAAGCCTCACCAACAGTTGGTATTTTTGATTTAAAAAAAAGTTTTCCATTCTAAAAGATGTGTAGTGTGGTATCTCATTGTTTTAATGTGAAATTCCTGAGGACATAGGATGTTGGGTGTATTTCACATGCTTCTTTACTATCTGTATTTCTTCAGTGAGGTATTTGTTAGGATTTTTTGTGAACTTTTAAATTGGGTGTCTGTTTCCTTATTGATCTTTGAGAATTCTTCGTAACTAATATGCACACACATACAAAGAATTCTTAATATATTTTGGATACCAGTCCTTGGTATCCTTTGGATACCAAACACATGTGTGTTCTAGTCTAGCCTTGTCTTTTTATTCTCTTAAGTGTCTTCATAGAAGTTTTCAATTTTAAAAGTCTATCAATTTTTTCTTTCATGGATTGTGCTTTTAGTGTTTTATCTAAAAGCTCATTGCCAAACCCAAGGTCACCTAGATTTTTATGTTATTGTCTAGAAGTCTTACAGTTTAGTGTTTCACATTAAGTGAAGTTTAACTTAAAGATCCAATGTAAGTTAACTTTGTGATAGATAATGGTCTGTATCTATTAATAGATACATGTTTTTGCATGTGGATATAGAATCCTTGCAGAGCACCATTTTCAGAGAGTATTCTTTCTCCAGTGGATCACTGTTCTCCAGTGGATCCACACAGTCAAACGCGTTGGCATAATCAATAAAGCAAAATTAGATGTTTTTCTGGAACTCCCTTGCTTCTTCGATGATCCAGAGGATGTTGGCAATTTGATCTCTGGTCCCTCTGTCTTTTCTAAATCCAGTTTGAACATCTGGAAGTTCACGGTTCATGTACCGTTGAAGCTTGGCTTGGAGAATTTTGAGCATTACTTTGCTAGCATCTGAGATGAGTGTAATTGTGCTGTAGTTTGAGCATTCTTTGGTAGTGCCTTTCTTTGGGATTAGAATGAAAACTGACCTTTTCCAGTCCTGTGGCCATTGCTGAATTTTCCAAATTTGCTGGCATATGGAAATCGTGAAATGATTCTAAACAAAATTGCGTTTAGAATCAAACCCATACCCACCAGAGATGTTCAGAGAGTTCAAACAAACCTTGTGCACACCAGGACCCAGAGATCCCACAGAGACTGAACCAGAACTGTGTTTGAGTGTCTCTTGCAGAGGTACAGGTCAGCAGTGGACTGCTGCAGGGACAGGGGCTCTGGGCACAGCAGACAGGGGTATGGCATAAGCCCTCTTGGAGGAGATTGCCATTTACCCACATTAGTGGTGCCAGAACTTATACAGGACTGGGAAACAGACCAACCTAGATAGCATATTCAAAAGCAGAGACATTACTTTGCCAACAAAGATTCGTCTAGTCAAGGCTATGGTCTTTCCTGTGGTCATGTATGGATGTGAGAGTTGGACTGTGAAGAAGGCTGAGCGCCGAAGAATTGATGCTTTTGAACTGTGGTGTTGGAGAAGACTCTTGAGAGTCCCTTGGATGCAAGGAGATCCAACCAGTCCATTCTGAAGGAGATCAGCCCTGGGATTTCTTTGGAAGGAATGATGCTAAAGCTGAAACTCCAGTACTTTGGCTACCTCATGCGAAGAGGTGACTTATTGGAAAAGACTCTGACGCTGGGAGGGATTGGGGGCAAGAGGAGAAGGGGACAACAGAGGATGAGATGGCTGGATGGCATCACTGACTCAATGGACGTGAGTCTGAGTGAACTCCGGAAGTTGGTGATGGACAGGGAGGCCTGACGTGCTGCGATTCATGGAGTCGCAAAGAGTCGGACATGACTGAGCGACTGATCTGATCTGGGAAACAGACTCTTGGAGGGCACAAACAAAATCCTGTCTGCACCAGGACCCTAGAGAAAGGTGCAGTGACCCCTCAGGAGACTGACCCAGAATTGTCCGTGAGTGTCCAGGAGTCTCCAGTGGAGATATGGGTCGGTGATGGCCTGTTACAGGGTTGGGGGCACTGAGTGCAGCAGTGCGCTCATGGGACAGTCTGAAGGAGGTTGCCATTATCTTCATTACCTCCATCATAGTTTGGCCTCAGGTCAAACAACAGCCCCGCTCATCAACAGAAATTTGGATTAAAGGTTTACTGAGCATGGCCCCACCCATCAGAAGAAGACCCAGTTTCCCCTCCAGTCAGTCTCTCCCATCAGGAAGCTTCCATAATAAGCCTGTTATCCTTCTCTATCAAAGGGCAGACAGACTGAAAACCACAATCACAGAAAACTAACCAATCTGATCACATGGACCACAGCCTTGTCTAACTCAGTGAAACTATGAGCCATGTGGTGTAGGGTCACCCAAGACAGATGGGTCATGGTGGAGTTATGACAAAACATGGTCCACTGGAGAAGGGAATGGCAAACCACTTCAGTATTCTTGCCTTGAGAACCCTATGAAAAGGCAAAAAGATAGGACACTGAAAAATGAACTCCCCAGGTCAGTAGGTGCCTAATATGCTACTGGAGATAAGTGGAGAAATAACTCCAGAAAGTAGGAAGAGACGGAGCCAAAGCAAAAACACCACCCAGTTGTGGATGTAGCTGGTGATGGAAGTAAAACTCTGATGCTGTAAATAGAGCAATATTGCATAGGAACCTGGAATGTTAAGTCCATGAATCAAGGCAAATTGGAAGTGGTCAAACAGGAGATGGCAAGAGTAAACATCCACATTTTAGGAATCAGTGAACTAAAATGGACTGGAAAGGGTGAACTTAACTCAGATGACCATTACATCTACTACTGTGGGCAAGAATCCCTTAAAAGAAATGGAGTAGCTCTCATAGTCAAAAAAAGAGTCTGAAATGCAATACTTGGATGCAATCTCAAAAATGACAGAATGATATATTCATTTCCAAGGCAAACCATTCAATATCACATTAATCCAAGTCTGTGCCATGACCAGTAATGCTGAAGAAGCTGAATGGTTCTATGAAGACCTACAAGACTTTCTAGAACTAAAACCTAAAAAATATGACGTTTTTAATTATAGGAGACTGGAATGTAAAATTAGGAAGTCAAGAAATACCTGGAGTAACAGGCAAATTTGGCCTTGGAGTACAAAATGAAGCAGGGCAAAGGCTAATAAGAGTTTTGTCAAGAGAGCACACTGGTCATAGCAAGCACCCTCTTCCTACAACACAAGAGAATACTCCACACATGAACATCACCAGATGGTCAATATCAAAATCAGACAGAGTATATTCTTTGCAGCCAACGATGGAGAAGCTCTATATAGTCAGCAAAAACAAGACTGGGACCTGACTGTGGCTCAGATCAGATCAGATGAGATCAGATCAGTTGCTCAGTCCTGTCCGACTCTGCGACCCCATGAATCGCAGCACGCCAGGCCTCCCTGTCCATCACCAACTCCTGGAGGTCACTCAGACTCACATTCATCGAGTCAGTGATGCCATCCAGCCATCTCATCCTCTGTCATCCCCTTCTCCTCTTGCCTTCAATCCCTCCCAGCATCAGAGTCTTCAATGAGTCAACTCTTCACATGAGGTGGCCAAAGTACTGGAGTTTCAGCTTTAGCATCATTCCTTCCAAAGAAATCCCAGGGCTGATCTCCTTCAGAATGGACTGGTTGGATCTCCTTGCAGTCCAAGGGACTCTCAAGAGTCTTCTCCAACACCACAGTTCAAAAGCATCAATTCTTCGGCGCTCAGCCTTCTTCACAGTCCAACTCTCACATCCATACATGACCACAGGAAAGACCATAGACTTGACTAGGCAAACCTTTGTCGGCAAAGTAACATCTCTGCTTATGAATATGCTATCTAGGTTGGTCATAACTTTCCTTCCAAGGAGTAAGCGTCTTTTAATTTCATGGCTGCAGTCACCATCTGCAGTGATTTTGGAGCCCAGAAAAATAAAGTCTGACACTGTTTCCACTGTGGCTCAGATCATGAACTCCTTATTGCCAAATTCAGACTTAAATTGAAGAAAGTAGGGAAAACCACTAGACCATTCAAGTATGACTTAAATCCCTTATGATTATCCAGTGGAAGTGACAAATAGATTAGGGATTAAATCTGATAGACAGAGTGCCTGATAAACTATGGACGGAGGTTTGTGACATTGTACAGAAGGCAGTGATCAAGACATCCTGAAGAAAAAGAAATGCAAAAAGGCAAAATGGTTGAGGAGGCCTTACAAATAGCTGAGAAATGAGAAGCAGAAAGGCAAAGGAGAAAATGAAAGATATATCCATTTGAATGCAGAGTTCCAAAGAATAGCAAGGAGAGATATGAAAGCCTTCCTCAGTGATCAATGCAAAGAATTAGAGGAAAACAATAGAATTGGAAAGACTAGAGATCTCTTCAAGAATATTAGAGATACCAATGGAACATTTCACGCAAAGATGGACTAAAAAAGGACAGAAATGGTTATGGACCTAACATAAACAGAAGATATTAAGAGGTGGCAAGAATACATAGAACTACCATACAAAAAAGATCTTCATGACCCAGATAACCAAGATGGTGTGATCACTGGACTAGAGCCAGACATCCTGGAATGTGAAGTCAAGTGGGCCTTAGGAAGCATCACTATGAACAAAGCTAGTGGAGGTGATGGGATTCCAGTTGAGCTATTTCAAATCCTAAAAGAAGACGCTGTGAAAGTGCCTGGTAAATACCATGGACAGAGGAGCCTGGCAAGCTACAGTCCGTGGGGTCACAAACAGTTGGACACAACTTAGCAACTAAACCACCATGGCCCATTCCAGAAATGCCCCACAAGAACTTAGACATTTACTCACCAGTTTCGGCAGATACTCTTTATACAATTTGTGGTGTGTTAGGCTTGCACACACTGATCAGGGAAACCACCATGGCCCATTCCAGAAATGCCCCACAAGAACTTAGACATTTACTCACCAGTTGCAGCAGATACTCTTTATACAATTTCTGGTGTGTTAAGGCTTGCACACACTGAACAGGGTTTCCTGTTCAGAGAAACCCCTGAGACAGGGAAGCAGAGAAATGTACAAATTAGTTGGATTTTCCAGAATGTAAAATAAATGAAGGTTAACAGTCATCCTAGGATCATTCACGGTTTCAGTCCAAGTGCCATTATCATGTTAGCTGTTAGGACTTGTTTCTTGTATTTTGTGATTATTGATCGTCAGAATATATTTCATCTTAGCATTTCTGATTCTTTAAGAGACCCTAAAGATCCTTAATATAGTAATTTGATTGTGGCACATATCTGAATGTTAGATTTGGGGCTAGTGAGGGAGCTGAGTACCTAGTTGGTTGTTCATGTAATCTAAATGGTAAAAGATGTTTCTTCATGTGGATACCAAAAGAAGGAAAGCCGTATGTTTACCCAAAGAGCTTCATATTCACGAATGTCTGGACATACCCCTCTGAATGTCAGTATTCAACTGCAGATTTCTTACTAGGAGTTGATCAAAATGCCCTTTGGGTACAAGTTTTTAGTTTTAACATTTTTTTTTTTTTTTAGCATTTGAATAAGACTTCCATGTTAACCCTGTTGTCAATCCAAGGCTCTGTTAAAAACAGAATTAGAGCACTGAATGTTTACATACTTAAAACTCAACTCTGGTTCTTCCAGTTCCTTTAAGTATTAAATAACCAATATTGGTTAACTTAAAACTACTTCTTAAATTCATCTAGATTTTGTATTATGTTAACATTTTCTTAACAAATGAGTAAATCTCCATTTTCTACACCAGAAGATATTTTCTTATAGAAAAATCCAGTTATTTGCTAGTCTCTCACCCATGATTCCAGGAGGGTGAAGCTACTCAAGGCTGTCAGGGTACAGAAATTCAGAGTCTTTTCAGGGGAGCAGTTCTTCACACAGACTCCACTTTCAAAATGAAAGCATCACCTTTATAGAGCCTAGTTGATCTGGATGGGTAATCCCAGGGCAGCAGCCTCAGAATCGGAAGAACTCTGCTTCCCTTTTAGGACACAGTACAACTCATGACTCAGTTCTAAAGAGGATGTGGTCAGTGAAGTTTCCTGCATCTAGTGGTCACAAGTTCACACTGCTCCCCCTCTGCAGGCCTGTTGGCTGCAGGAATAGGAGCAGCTGACTACAGGGATTGGTATTAGACCAGCAGCCATGCTCACCTGCCTGAGGTAACATCATCAACAGCACCAGTCTCACCCGGTGCAAACAAGAACATGGAATGTATTGGCCTTAGACAGTCCAAGATTTTTGGATCCTCTGTAATAATTAGTGAGGCTTCCTAGGTGGCTCAGTGGTAAAGAATCCGCCTGCCAATGCAGGTTCGATCCCTGGGCCGCGATCCCCTGGAGAAGGAAATGGTAATCCATTCCAGTATTCTTGCCTGGAAAATCCCACAGACAGAGGGGCCTGGCAGGCTACAGTCCATGGGGCTGCAAAATTGGACATGACTGAGCTACTAACCACATACTTACATAACAATTAGTGGCTGAGGTCACCAGAGATCTACTCTGGGAAGTTTAAACACTTAATTCAAAAAAAGATTATTCAGAATATAGTTTGCTCTTTTCCCCTTAGTGTTGTTTATGGTGGTATCTCTCCTTTACTAGAGACCAATTTCTTAAAGTCTGCTTTAAATAATCAATCTTAAGGCAGCAAAGAAAATACACTTTCTACAACTTTTCTAACCCTATTGTTTCCCAAATTTAACTACAATTTCTGCTCTTAAAAATACTGGTTCTTATTGAGTATAGATTAAATGTGTACCTCAACTACTGAAGATCAATAATACTAATCATTTTACTATAGTTAAAACCTCCAATGGTACTTGGAATTCAAGTTCAGGAATGAATGAGGAATTGTAAAAAAGATGGCTTCCCACGCCAAGTTACTATAGTCAGAGCAAGTTTTGAAACCAGAGTTTTAGTTTGTGATTTATTAATTATGCCATACAAGCTATAGTTTAAATTTCTGGCTATTAAGTTCCTTAAGTCAAAGAAACGTGGATCTCTCAACAAAGATGAATATAAACTACCATGTGAAGGTGGTGAACATTTATTTAACAGTGTGCACGTACCGAAGACTTAATACTCTAAATTTGAGGTAAAAAAGACAGGATGCAATTATTTTCCAAAAGCATTGGTTTTATTTATACAGACAGAGTCCTAACCATTTCAGTGGCAGCAAGAGTGGGAGAAGTTCCTTTTTCAATCGAGGGGCCCCCAAAATGTTGGTCTGTTGTTACCAAACACACAGGTAAGTGGCGTCACGGATTTGGTAAACTAACTACAGTGTCTAGTCTCTCTCTGCTAGAGCAACAAGGTGAGCGTCAATCTCTGCTTCTGTAAGAATCCTGGAAGGCAAAGGGAAAAACCCCCACAACTATTTACTTTTTGAAAACCTTTTATTATGCAAAATAAACACACACACACAAAAGTAGGATAGCAATGACCTCTTGTGTACCTATCACCCAATTTGATAGGTTGATACCCACCTGATTCCTGATTTAGGAAGATGCCCTGGAGGAGGGCATGGCAACCCACTCCAGTGTTCTTGCCTGGAGAATCCCATGGACAGCAGGATCTTTGAGGGCTACAGTCCACAGGGTTGCACAGACACAACTGAAGTGACTTTGTGTGCATGCAAGTAGTTTATACAGTTGTTTATGCTTATTATTTAAATACTATCTAGCTACTATTTATCGGGGAAGGCAATGGCACCCCACCCCAGTACTCTTGCCTGGAAAATCCCATGGACGGAGGAGCGTGGTAAGCTCCAGTCCATGGGGTCGCTGAGGGTCAGACACGACTGAGCAACTTCACTTTCACTTTTCACTTTCATGCACTGGAGAAGGAAATGGCAACCCACTCCAGTATTCTTGCCTGGAGAATCCCAGGGACAGCCGTCTATGGGATCGCACAGAGTCGGACACGACTGAAGTGACTTAGCAGCAGCAGCTACTATTTATATATATAAATATATATATATTCTATTTATTATTTAAATACTATCACAATTTATAAATGATACAAGAGTTTTCTAAAGACATAGGCTTCTTGGTTTCTTATTTATTTAACTAGTAGATGAAAATAAAGATTTTAAAAGGTTATAGAAGGGTCTCAGAACAGAACACAAGAACTAATTGGAGGTCCTTTAGAGAAATTGCTCCCGCTGGAATTTTACTGCTTTAAAAAAAAAAGGCAACCTTTTCCTCCAGGGGATAAAGGGGAATTCAATTGTGTTTTTTAAAAAAGTTCTTTAAGTTTTTCTTAAATCTTTCAAGTTTGTATCACTTAGCCGAAGGCAACAAAAAGGACAAACTAGAAAAATGTACTAAGGAAGCTCTGAAAGGTCTGGTTGAGCTTAGTTTACTACTTTTGTTCCCCAGTCCTAACCTTGACATGTGTTTTTTAAATTCTGACCTAAGAGTAAATACACGCAACAGTTAACATGCCTTCCAGCACCTTCCTTGCATCTGTGATTTACAGAAACATTCTCTATTCACAAGAGTATCCAGATTCATGGTCAAAGTGTGCTGGGAGGATTAAGTGAGCTGATAACATGTTAAGCACCCAGTACAGATTTGACTCATGGAAGCTGTGAGTAAGAACAGACAAGCATCCAGTCCAGTATCAGATAGTCCATTAGCTGTATGCAAAATCTGGGGCTTTCAAAGATACCCAGATAGGGTCTGATGTACATTAGTATTTCATATTGTTCTTCAAAGCTCCATTTAAATAACCACTAAATAATCAAAGCTCCATCTGAAAACTACTAGTTTGGAGCTGAATTTCTATTGGCCTTAAGCTAAAAAAAGAAAAACACTTAAACTTACTTTACTCCTTATATAAAGGACGTTATTATACATCACCTCTGGTTTTAGGTATAAAATAAATAAAATGAGAAAAAAAGCAGTTATGTCTGTTTTAAGGAGACATCCAATAAGTTTTAAAACAGACCTCTCAGGACCTTGCTGGTGGTCCAGTGGTTAAGAACCCACCTGGCAATGCAAGGGGACGGGGGCCCAATCCCCGATGGGGGAACTAATCCCACAGGCCGTGGAGCAACTAAGCCTGTGCGCTGCAGCTACAGAGCCTGAGAGCTCCGGAGCTCACACACAACCCGAGTGTGCAACAAGGATGCTGCGTGCTGCAACCAAGATCCGAAGCAGTTAAATAGTAAAATAAACGACAATAACAACAAAGCCAGATCTCTCAAGTGCTAGGGGAAAACCTAACTCTCGTTCAAAGAAGTGTTTTTTCTTCAAGTTATAGAACAAATGAACCAACACACCTCCGCCTTTCTACACTAGAATTTATCACTTGGCAAACTTCTTTAAGTACCTAGCCAACAATATATCTCACCTGAATTTAGGATTTTCGACTGTAACTACTCCAACTTCTATTTCTGAAGGTTTGAAATCAATGGATAGAACAGTAGACAGGCATGTAATCGCAGTCTGAAAAAAAGTATCCATATTTAAAATAATATAGAATTTTTCAGAGATTCCAAGATTTTTCTCATCCTAATCTTATTCAACTCATGAATTAACCACAAGCTATTCATTTTTGAGGTGGTAGTTCAACAGCCACACAGATTGCTTAATTCTAAGAAGTTGCCTACCAATAACAAGAAACTTGTTTATACCAAGTTGAGCTATAAATGAAAGGCGTCTCAGAAGAAAAACAGGGTGATTAAGACAAAAGAGTCTGTTTACCTGATGATCACTACATGCCAGACAATATGCTCAGCACTTGGAGTGAGACGTGGAGAGGTAAAGATGAATACAGCCTTCTTTTAAGGAATTTACAGTGATAACACTTTAAGAATGTTTTAAGTGGCTTTGTACATGATGTGATTAATTAATTCACGTAACTATGAATTGCAATTAAAAAAAAAACCTTAAAAGACATTTAAACAGTACCTCCCACATAAGAAAGAGATTCACATTTCCTGTTAGTATATGATAATACTGCCAACCAAACATAAAAGTATTAGATGATAATTTTTCCTTTCTTGTTTATCAGAATCATGTTAGTCTTTAGAATTGCTGTATCCCAGACCTTCTTTTCAACAATTTACTATAATTTTGTTTTTAACTTCCTGGCAATAATTAAGAAGCTTCTTTAGTCTAAGGTTGTTACTAAGTACTTGTATAAGAATTTTGGCTTGTCCTGTCAATTTAAAACTTTCCAATCATAACCAACAATCCCCTCAAGAATACTGCTTAATGCTGATTCTAGGCATTCCAGTTATAATTTCTGTCAAGTCCTCCTGTGAGCAAACTATTTTACCATGAAGATATCTGCTTCCCTGAAAACTTGGTGTGACTGCTTTTCTTTTAGGACTGTAAGAGCAACATTACTGACTCAACTCTCTCACTTCTGCTTCCAGTTAGCTTAAGTCTAATTTGAATCGCAGCCATGCAGGTTTTTGGCCTGGTCTAGACTTGATTCTCAGTTATATTTTCCCATTTTATGTGTTTTGCTGAAAGCAGTCTCAAATACAGTATAAGACAGAGAATTAGATGAATAAAGCAGTCCTCACTGTTCCCATGTGACACCAATTTTACTATTAACCTGACAAACTTGGATATCATGAATATCCCAGGAATAGCTTATAAAGATTGTCAATTATGCAACGATCTTCATTATTCTATAAAGTATTAAAAAAAGGTCAGCTCCTTTCAGTTAACTTACTTCCACTGTCTGTTCAAAGGTCCAATCAAATTTCTTCTTTACTTTTTTTTTCAAGGAAGCTGGTTGACTCAGTTTGTTTAACTCCTGCTGCAGTTGCTTTAAACCCACAGTAGTAACCTGCAGGATCACACTTGTACACCTGAGGGCCTTGTTCTTCATCTATACCAATTAAAATCATACCTAAACAGAAAGAAAGACCCTCATTAAATATCTTAAACCTTCATACAACCAGATTTCATCTTATCTTGGTGTTGTCACATATCTGTTAATCATTACTCTGGCTATTTTAGGATATATCAGATCAGATCAGATCAGATCAGTCGCTCAGTCGTGTCCGACTCTTTGCGACCCCATGAACCGCAGCACGCCAGGCCTCCCTGTCCATCACCAGCTCCCAGAGGTCACTCAGACTCGCATCCATCGAGTCAGTGATGCCATCCAGCCATCTCATCCTCTGTTGTCCCCTTCTCCTCCTGCCCTCAATCCCTCCCAGCATCAGAGTCTTCTCCAATGAGTCAACTCTTCACATGAGGTGGCCAAAATACTGGAGTTTCAGCTTTAGCATCATTCCTTCCAAAGAAATTCCAGGATTGATCTCCTTCAGAATGGACTGGTTGGATCTTCTTGCAGTCCAAGGGACTCTCAAGAGTCTTCTCCAACACCACAGTTCAAAAGCATCAATTCTTCGGCGCTCAGCCTTCTTCACAGTCCAGCTCTCACATCCATACATGACCACAGGAAAGACCATAGCCTTGACTAGGCGAACCTTTGTTGGTAAAGTAATGTCTCTGCTTTTGAATATGCTATCTAGGTTGGTCATAACTTTCCTTCCAAGGAGCAAGCGTCTTTTAATTTCATGGCTGCAGTCACCATCTGCAGTGATTTTGGAGCCCAGAAAAACAAAGTCTGACACTGTTTCCACTGTTTCCCCATCTATTTCCCATGCAGTGATGGGACCAGATGCCACGCTCTTAAATGGCACGCCGGTCGCGGGCAGGCGTTTAGGATATATACATATGTGTAATTCCTGAGAATAAGTTTTTTAATGGGTGACAGAAAGTGCTCAATAAATGTGGAAATTAAATGATGTTATATAGAAAAGGCAACTCATGAAAGCAAAGAAAATCAAGTTAGCCAATTTAAGAATTCTTTAAAAAAATTTTTTAAAAACTTTTTGCTTTAAGAAAACTAGTAAAAGGTCTAAATGATCACAAATGTAACATACAAACAATTTTCTAATCCCTGCTATTACCTAAAGCATGTTCCTCTGAACCCCAACCCCTCAAGATGTTAACTGGTCAGATAAATTTGGAAAATAGACTTTTCACTTTATATTATTTTTAGAAAATATACAGAAGCATACTAAATGTTCTAAAATCTTCTGCTGTAAGCTGATCTACTTTACCTCAGTAGTTCTTAAATTTGACCACAGAATACTTTTTTTTTTTAATTTAGGAACTACCTATTAAGGTTCCAGAGAACTGAAACTGTGTGGAACTCACCTTGGGAATGCTGGCACTAAGTGAAATAAACCTAGGGACTGGTTGCTCACCTCTATCTATAATCAAATTTGGAAAACTCAGCAGTGGCCACAAGATTGGAAAAGGTCAGTTTTCATCCCAATCCCAAAGAAAGGCAATGCCAAGGAGTGCTCAAACTACCGAACAATTGCACTCATCTCACACGCTAGTAAAGTAATGCTCAAAATTCTCCAAGCCAGGCTTCAGCAATATGTGAACCATGAACTTCCTGATGTTCAAGCTGGTTTTAGAAAAGGCAGAGGAACCAGAGATCAAATTGCCAACATCCGCTGGATCATGGAAAAAGCAAGAGAGTTCCAGAAAAACATCTATTTCTGCTTTATTGACTATGCCAAAGCCTTTGACTGTGTGGATCACAATAAACTATGGAAAATTCTGAAAGAGATGGGAATACCAGACCACCTGATCTGCCTCTTGAGAAATCTGTATGCAGGTCAGGAAGCAACAGTTAGAACTGGTCATGGAACAACAGACTGGTTCCAAATAGGAAAAGGAGTACGTCAAGGCTGCATATTGTCACCATGTTTATTTTACTTATATGCAGAGTACATCATGAGAAATGCTGGACTGGAAGAAACACAAGTTGGAATCAAGATTGCCGGGAGAAATATCAATAACCTCAGATATGCAGATGACACCACTCTTATGGCAGAAAGTGAAGAGGGGCTAAAAAGCCTCTTGATGAAAGTGAAAGTGGAGAGTGAAAAGGTTGGCTTAAAGCTCAACATTCAGAAAACGAAGATCATGGCATCTGGTCCCATTACTGCATGGGAAATAGATGGGGAAACAGTGGAAACAGTGTCAGACTTTGTTTTTCTGGGCTCCAAAATCACTGCAGATGGTGACTGCAGCCAAGAAATTAAAAGACGCTTGCTCCTTGGAAGGAAAGTTATGACCAACCTAGATAGCATATTCAAAAGCAGAGACATCACTTTGCCAACAAAGGTTCGCCTAGTCAAGGCTATGGTGTTTCCTGTGGTCATGTATGGATGTGAGAGCTGGACTGTGAAGAAGGCTGAGCGCCGAAGAATTGATGCTTTTGAACTGTGGTGTTGGAGAAGACTCTTGAGAGTCCCTTGGACTGCAAGGAGATCCAACCAGTCCATTCTGAAGGAGATCAATCCTGGAAATTCTTTAGAAGGAATGATGCTCAAGCTGAAACTCCAGTATTTTGGCCACCTCATGCGAAGAGTTGACTCATTGGAGAAGACTCTGATGCTGGGAGGGATTGAGGGCAGGAGGAGAAGGGGACAACAGAGGATGAGATGGCTGGATGGCATCACTGACTCGATGGATGCGAGTCTGAGTGACCTCCGGGAGCTGGTGATGGACAGGGAGGCCTGGTGTGCTGCGGTTCATGGGGTCGCAAAGAGTCGGACACGACTGAGCGACTGATCTGATCTATAATGCCCCTCTTTGTTACTGTTGACATAATTCCTGTACTAGTCAGTATAAACCAAATTCTAAATTCTGTACACACAACGTATTATAAATGTTATTATAATGACATACAATTAAGATAAACACCACTGCCAAACTTCTCTCTACTCAGAAGAACAGGTAACAAAGTATTTAAAGAAGGGCTTAACCCCATCTGAACCTTTTTAATATAGTGTCTTATGTTATCCATAACATTTCTTTACATTTTATACTTGACATACAATAGAAAGTACCAAGAACACCACAAAAGAGATACCCACTTACTGCCTGGGGAGTGGGTGGTGGGGGCGGGGTGTAGTTAACACTTCCTTACTCCAGATGCGCAGGGTTTGACACATGATAAGGAACAGAAGGGCAATCAAGGCAAAAGAACACACACAGAGGAACACAATGAGACAGGACACACCCAGGAACGACAAAAAGATCCATGTATTACAGCAGCTTCAGGAGAAAGAGAAATGCAGCACAAGAAAGAGGCAACTTGGGAATAAACTATAAGGGACCCTGCATATGATATTATTAACAACAAAACAACAAAGTCTAGGATGACAACTCAGGTAGCAATATGGAACAGTCTAGGAAAGAGTAAGAAGGGAGAAAGGTGGGAAAATAGGTGGCAAAGGCAAGAGACGATGGAAAAGTGACACAGGAGGTGGAAGGGCCAGATACTCCGCAGTAAAGCTTGACAGTCTGACTGAATAGAAGACCAGGGAAGGTGAGGTGGGGTAGGAAAAAAAGTTGAGGATGAGAGTATGAAAACAGCAATGATTTCGAGTCTGAAGTATCTGTGGGACATGAAGGAAGAGACTGGGATAAAGCTAATGAGGGAGTGATTGACATATAGATGAGACAGTAAAATAAAGCCATGAAAGTGGATGAGATTACCCAGACAAAACAAAGAGGACAGAAAGACCAAGGAGAGAAACCTGATGAACAACATTTAAAAGACCAGTAGACGAGGATAAACTAAGGAAAGTGAGCAGGCAGAGGAGAAGAGTATCACTGAAGAAATCAAGGGAGACTTTTTAAAGTAATAGGTCAATCATTACACTGACTGCTTTAATTCTCATAAATAAATGACATGCTGTCTGAAACAGACATGTTGAATTTTCCAGGCTAACTTATTCCATTAAGTTTAAATCAATAAATCTTATTTCTCTCCCAATAAAATTTTACTTTTTTTTTAAAAGAAATTTATTCTTCTTTATATGCATAGTTTTATGCATATAAAACTATATGCCCCATATAGTTTTATATGACTATAAAGTATATAAAATATAAAGTATATGAATCACAGGCATACGTGTGTGAGCCTGAATCTTTAGGGTGGGCAAAAGAAACAACTACAATGTTAAGATGCCTAATTTAGGCGTTTTCACTCAACTAGTAATCTGGAGAAGGCAATGGCATCCCATTCCAGTACTCCTGCCTGGAAAATCCCATGGATGGAGGAGCTTGGTAGGCTGCAGTCCATGGGGTCGCTAAGAGTCGTACACGACTGAGCAACTACCCTTTCACTTTTCACTTTTATGCATTGGAGAAGGAAATAGCAACCCACTCCAGTGTTCTTGCCTGGAGAGTCCCAGGGACGGGGGAGCCTGGTGGGCTGCCGTCTCTGGGGTCGCACAGAGTCGGACACGACTGAAGTGACTTAGCAGTAGCAGTAATCCGGAGTTGCAGTGGACTCTCCACTACAAAAGCCCAATAGTGTCTCATGTTTAAAGGTAGTAAAAGACTGCTGTGAAACCTATCCTTCCAACACCTATTTATTATAAAGATTTTTCTCACCTTTCATAATTTTCCAAACCACATATTCAAAACCAAGTCTTATTGAAATAACTTTCTTAATGTATATTCTCTAAAAAAAATCTGAATTCATTAATTATTTGGGAGACTTCTTTGCATACTTACAACAACCAAGAGGCCTCATTTCAGCATTCTGTGTGTAGACCTGAGAAATATCAGCGATTCTTTTACACAGCATGTCCACGGGAATTTCGTAACCATACTTGTATTTCCAGTTAGCTGCCTCATAGCGTGCCCTCTGTACCTGGGATCTACTGTCAGCTTAGAGCATAAGAAACAAAGGTTTATTTCATTAGAAGGAAAGCATGAACCTCAAAGCCAGGTAACTGTCCCAACATATGCATGTATCTCATTATGACTTAGGGAAAGCAGAAGTGGTCCACAATGGTTTTTTCTCCCACCAACATACGGTGAATGACTCAGCAATAAGAATGTGACAAAAAAGGAAAACAACGTGTCCTATACATAGCTCTGCTCTTTTATGCTGAACTCTTCATCAGCCATCATAATAATTTCTAAAAGTGTCTAATCATCTCCCAAAGAACAAGGTATAAGGAGAAAGTATACAGTTTCTCTCCACCTTTTTGTAGGCTTGAATGTTCCCTTGATTTCAGAAAACAGAAACCCAGTTATTTTCACAACTGTCACCTACTTCTAACCAGTGTCACTATCACCAGGTTTGAGATATACTGACTTATGTCCCCTTAAATTATTAACCATTTCATGGATGAAATCAATCATTTTTGAGAGGGCCCTCACTCAGTTTCCCTGACAGCAGCATAGATATCTAATTCTGTTAAACTTATGGTTTCAGAAATGCACACAATACTCTGAAGATTGATACTAGCCTTAGAAGACTACAAATCAGATATGCAGGGAAGCCTTTTAACATTAAAAATAATCTGAAGAAAATAACAAATCTAAGTAAGTATCAAGCTGGTCACCTGTCATCCCTGTCATCACACAGCCAATGTTCTCAGTTATCTTGAATAAGTGAGTCACTGTGCTGGAATCCAGTAATTTGTCCTAAAGAACAAATCAAGATAATTAAAACAAACAAACAAAAAAAAACATTATGGAATTATAACAATGAACTATAAATGTCTTCTGTTCATTTTATAGTTAAAACCAATAAAAAATGGAGGTGTGGGCACTACTCTGTTTTCCTTTTTAAGATGATATGTTTTCTGTGGGCAAGAACTTTAGCTCACCAAAGTGTGTTCTGAGGTACCTGAAGACAAAAGACCTAGAAATGCCATTGTGCTTATAGAAACAACATTAACATATACAGATAATAATATACCCTTGTACAAACTCATGAGACATTCTTACATTGCATTCTGCAACAACTGCCCATCTGGGCAGTACTACTTACAGGTACTTTCTTCTGTGTGACAACTACTGCACAGTCTTTCCCTCTGACAGCTACTGATGTAAGGCCACCCTGGTTAATAGCCTTAAAAGCATATTCTGGAAAATAGAACAGTTTTTTTTTTTAATGTGAAATAAATGATCATAGATCCATGCAACTGAGTAATAAACAGTCATTATGGAATGCCATCTAAGATACGCAAAATCAAAATAATAATGATAATAATAAACCATGGTTAAACCAACTGTATTTCTTTTCATTTTCATCAGGAGCAAACACCAAATTTCCAATAAACAATTTTTATCATATCAAATCTTTATCAATTGTTTTATCATTAAAAAAATCTGTTTTATAGCCATTATTCCTACCACGTCTGGTTTTCCTGGGTAAAATTAGGTGCTCTACATTTTCTCAAGATTTACTATTTCTGTTAACTTTTGGTCAATAACTAATTGATTATATGCAGCTTTAATTGTTGTTAGATTACTCTGTCTTTTTTACCCTCTCTACCAAGTTGAAAATTTCTGGATCATGTTTTTTGCAGCTTTCACATTACCTACACTACTGGATTCTTTAGTTTATCTATAACAAACTACAGCTTGTGCACTTCTCTAGTTGCTGTCAAACCACTCCCATGTTAAAACAGCTGATCAAAGTGATTTATAAAAACAAACTACTTTGGTACCATGTGGTTTAGCTGAGACTGCCTATGGAGAGCAGAATTACAGATGAGACTATCCCTTTCAATGTTATTTATTTCTGTAATATTTAAACTTAATAAAAACATTCTGTAATCAGGAAAATTGCAACAAAATTTAATATATGCTCACTGTAGAAAGTACAGAGGAAATATAGAAGAAAAAAATCACTACTTCAGTTGTTATTTACATCTGACACATAATAAATGCTTTCAAAATTCTGTCAAGTATTACTCTGCACACCAGGTCTGAGGCCTGGTCTCATTTGGTTCAAAAAGCCACTGGTGATGAGGCTCATCTAAGGAAGATATTACCTATGACACCAAAGAATTTCCTTTAATAGGAGCTGTGATAAAAATCCTTTATCAAATTATAATAACTTGTTTTTACCATCTCATTATACCACAAATATTTCTAAAATATGTTTCATAATGCTTCTCAGTTCTGTTTCTCATATGGTCAATAAAGCCTGTACCAGATCAATCCTCCAGACAAACTATAAATGCTAGCCAAAACAATAACTGCCCAAAGATACCAGAGAGGCCAAAAGTACACAGATTCTAGAGAAGGAGTCCGTGCCTGAAGAAGGGAATGGAGTGGGGTCAACCTCCCATTTTCATGACTTACAGCTTGCCTGCAGGCCCCAGTCTGGGCTAAATACCCACAGAAAATTCAGTCCTTTTGACCTGAAGAGCTAGAGAACAGCTTGGGGGAGTAATCACAGCTGCTGGAGAAGATCCTCAATGTCTTTATTGCCCAAATCTCTAGCTGATTCCATAACCACACATAACAAAAGACAGACTCCAAGCATCTTAGCTAGGATAAAAGAATTAAGGTGAGATTTAAGCTGCCATCAATTAACTGCCTGCTAGAAGGAGGAACATAACAAAATCCAGTCTTTACAACCCAACATTTACAAATGCCCAGGATATAATCCAGAATTGCTCAACATACTAAAAAAGAAAACATAGTTAAATGTGATCTACTTATAGGAGACCAACCCTGAGATGATCTCCAGATGTTGTATTAGAAGGCAAAGTTATTAAAACTATGTTCAGTGACATAATAAAAATATTCAAGATGAAGAAAGAAATTTCAGTAAAGTACAAAAGAACCAAGTAGAAATCACAAAACTAAAAAATACAATTTAAAATTAAAAAATCCACCAAATGGACTTAACTGCAGAATGGAGATAACATAGCAGAGAGTATGAAAAATGAATCAAAGTATACTTTTTGTTTTTTTGCCTTGCTACATGACAATATAGGGTCTAGTTCCTGGACTAGGGATAGAATCCGTGCCCCTGCAGTGGAAGCACGGAGTCCTAACCAGTGGTCCACCGAGAAAACAGGTTTAAAAATACAAGTCTGTAGATTAATATCAACAGGTATAAGTGTGTTTAACTGGAGAGGAAAGAATGAGACCCAAAACAGAAACAAAAATTTGAGAAATAATGGTTAAAATGTTCCAAATTTGTCAGAAGACATAAAATTCCATATTGAAGATCCAGCAAACTCCAAGCAGGATAAATAAAAAGGTCCTGACTCATTACAGTCAAATTCCTGAAAATCAAAAGCAGAGAAAACTTTGAGAACAGAGAAAAAGAACAGAATATATACAAGAGAACAATGATTTAAATTCCATGGATTTTACCTGAAGATAGTGGAACATCCTTAAATTGTGGAAAGAAAAATCATCAATTCAGAATTCTATTTTCAACAAAAACATCCTTCAAGAATGAAAGTAAAACAGACATTTTCAGGTCTGCAACAAAAATGCTAAAAGAAGTTCTCTGGGCTGAAGGAAAATAGTACCAAGAGAAAACTCCAATCTTTAGAAATAAGAAACATCAAAAAATGGTAAATATCTGTATAAATATAAAAGACTTATTTTATTCTCTTTAATTCTTTAAAAATACATAACAAAAATTATAACATTTACGGAGTTTGTAAAATATGGAAATGTATTACTTATAGAAGGAAAGGGAGTAAGTTGACTTACAATGTTTTAAGGCTTGTACATTTTTTGTGAAATGATAAACATTAACTCTAAGAAAGATGGAAAGAAGTATATATATTATAATCCTTAAAACAAGACTAAAAAATGCTAAGATGTAGCCAAAAGGCTAATAGTTTAAAATGAAATTACAAAAACTGTTCATATAATCAAAAAGAAGGCAAGGGAGGAGGTACTGAAGAAAAAAACAAGCAAACAAAACAGAGACAAACAGAAATAAATAAAATGGTAGGTTAAAATCTAGCCATGTCAAAAAAAGAGAAATCTAACCATGTTAACAATTGCATTAAATGTCGATAGATGAAATACTCCAATGAGAAGCATAAACTGTCAGAAAGGATAAAAAAGCAAGATTCATATATATGCTGACAACTGGAGACACACTTTACAAAATGGATGAGAAAAAGTCGATTAGCCTGGGATGGAGTGGGCACACAGGGGAAATGGATGGTATTGCAAAGTGATAGAAACCTTGTATTTTGGAAATTTTTTAAATCTGAAAATTTAAAACCATACTTCTAAATAATCCATAGGTCAAAGAAGTAACCACAAAGGAAATTTTAAAATATTTTGAATTGAGTATTAATGGTAAAATATAACAAAACTTACAGGATGCAGCTCAAAGTGTTCAGAAGGAATTTTACCACTATGGTGGACGGATCCTAAGGTGGCCTCCCCTCAACAATACCTGCCTCCTGGTGTTCACATCTCTGTGTAATCCCCTCTCCTGAGTAGTTAGTATCTGTAACTCCCTTCTAACTGAATACATCAAAGGTGATGGGATGGCACCGTCCTGACTACATTATATAAGACTATCTTGCTAGCAGACTCACTCTAGACCTTCTTCCTGCTGGACTGCTAAGTGGCTCCATGGCAAGAACCACTGGTGGCCTCTGGTGAAGTCAGTCAGTCAGAAAGCGGCTAGGGCCCCCAGTTCTACACTGCAAACCTAAGTTTCTACTTTAAGAAGCTAAAAAAGGCAAAATAAAACCAAATTAGAAAAAAATAATAAAGATCAGAAATCAATGAAATAGACATAAAAGAGGACATGAGCAAAGTCAAAAACTGACTGTTTGAAAAATACCAATAAAATTATAAACCCTTTGGTATACTGAAAAAGTCCCCAAATGATATCCATGTACTAATTCCTAGAACCTGCAAACATTACCATGTATAGCTCCTTTCCCCCCAAAAAACTCTGCACACGTGATTAAGTTAATCTTGAGATAGGGAGATTATTCTGGTGGTCTCTAAATGCATTCCTATGTATCCTTACTAAGAGAGACAGATGGAAATTTTATACACAGAGAGAAGAAGGTGCTATGAAGGAAGAGCAGAGAGATTTGCAAATGCTGGTCTTGAAGATTAGACGGATGGAGCAGGAGCCACAAGCCAAGAAATGCTGGTAGCCTCTTGAAGTGGACAAGACAAGGGAAGCATTCTTCCCTAGAGCCTCCAGAGACAGAATGGCCCTGCTTGACACTCTGATCTTGGTCCAATGATACAGATTTTAGACTTCTGGCTTCCACAACTGTGAGAGAATAAATTTCTGTTGTTTTAAGCAACCAGGTTTGTAGTAATTTGTTATAGCAGCCACAGGAAACTAATACAAACCTCTAGCTATACTAATCTAGAAAATGAGAGAATACAAATGACCAGTTATCACTAATAAAATGATTATCACTATAGATATTACAGAGATAAATATTAGGAACAACCTTTTCTATACAGATGTATATCTGGGTCTAATAACTGGGTCACTACATTGACTGTGTAGATCACAATAAACTGTGGAAAATTCTGAGAGAGATGGGAATACCAGACCACCTGATCTGCCTCTTAAGAAATCTGTATGCAGGTCAGGAAGCAACAGTTAGAACTGGTCATGGAACAACAGACTGGTTCCAAATAGGAAAAGGAGTACGTCAAGGCTGTATATTGTCACCATGTTTATTTAACTTATATGCAGAGTACATTATGAGAAATGCTGGACTGGAAGAAACACAAGCTGGAATCAAGATTGCTGGGAGAAATATCAATAACCTCAGATATGCAGATGACACCACCCTTATGGCAGAAAGTGAAGAGGAACTCAAAAGCCTCTTGATGAAAGTGAAAGTGGAGAGTGAAAAGGTTGGCTTAAAGCTCAACATTCAGAAAACGAAGATCATGGCATCTGGTCCCATCACTACATGGGAAATAGATGGGGAAACAGTGGAAACAGTGTCACACTTTATTTTTCTGGGCTCCAAAATCACTACAGATGGTGACTGCAGCCATGGAATTAAAAGACGCTTACTCCTTGGAAGGAAAGTTATGACCAACCTAGACAGCATATTCAAGAGCAGAGACATTACTTTACCAACAAAGGTTCGCCTAGTCAAGGCTATGGTGTTTCCTGTGGTCATGTATGGATGTGAGAGCTGGACTGTGAAGAAGGCTGAGCGCCGAAGAATTGATGCTTTTGAACTGTGTTGTTGGAGAAGACTCTTGCGAGTCCCTTGGACTGCAAGGAGATCCAACCAGTCCATTCTGAAGGAGATCAGCCCTGGGATTTCTTTGGAAGGAATGATGCTAAAGCTGAAACTCCAGTACTTTGGCCACCTCACGTGAAGAGTTGACTCATTGGAAAAGACTCTGATGCTGGGAGGGATTGGGGTCAGAAAGAGAAGGGGACGACAGAGGATGAGATGGCTGAATGGCATCACTGACTCGATGGATGTGAGTCTGAGTGACCTCCGGGAGCTGGTGATGGACAGGGAGACCTGGCGTGCTGCAGTTCATGGGGTTGCAAAGAGTCGGACACGACTGAGCGACTGATCTGATCTGATCCTTGATCTCACTTAATTTCAGTACATTTTCAATTGCCAGCTGTTACTACCTGATTGTTCAGAACACAATTTTGGCCTAAAAAATATTCCCATCTACGGGTGTTATTGTTTAGTTACTAAGTTGTGTCCGACTCTTTTGCAGCTCCATGGACTGTAGCCTGCCAGACTCCTCTGTTCATGATATTTCCCAAGCAAGAATACTGGAGTGGGTTGTCACTTCCTTCTCCAGGGGGTCATCCCGACCCAGGGATTGAACCAGCACGTCCTGTACTGGGAGGCAGATTCTTTATCACTGAGCCATGTGGGAAGTGTGTCTATAGATATGGAGGGCTACTAGTTTGCCATTTTTACCATCTCTCCTCTTACAATGTACTTTTTGCTTCTTCAAGTCCTCTCTGGACTGCACTATCACTCTTATTTCCACCTTGCCTGTCCTTCCCCTCAAGCGTCCTCCTTTTCTCATGGATACTTTCTCTGACTGTCCTAGAAGGGATTCTTCAACCCTTTCTCTGAATTCCCATAGCATTTCCTATTTCACTAGTAATTTTAGCATTTTCAACTGTGTTATTTCCCCCTCCACCACCAGACTGGATAGTCAAAGAAAGTAGGAACCAAGGAGCTTTAAAATTACATTTACAACCAGTAGACATTAACTCAAAGGTTGGCCATGGATCCAATCCAGCTTACTCAAATTGGTTTAGAATACACAGTTTTCTAGGAAAATTTTAATTAATTAAAAGTTTGATAAAATAAAAGCAGGATTATTTTTTCGTAGAAAAAAATTCTGGTATCATTTGACCCTCATAGCAACTGTCCAGCAGAGCAAAAATCATTTAGGGCTGACATGTGCTCTGCAGTTTGTCACAGTTCCCATCACTCCTCCTCCTGTCTCACCAGCTGGTTTCACTCATGTGCATTACTTACCTGTTCTGCTTAAATAATGCAAAACATAAGAAGCCACAAAGGAAAAGAGCTACGGCTCTCACCACATATTAAAATTTGCTCCCACAAAATATAAAAAAATTTTTACATATAAAAAATGTTTCTCAACAGAGAATGTGCCTATGAATCAGCAAAGATCCATTAAAGGGGTCCTAGTCCTCTCTCCCTCTCTATATAGACTACTGCTGTCCAACAGAAATCTGTGATGAAGGCACTGTTCTTCATCTTTATATTTGCACAATCCAATATAATAGGCAATAGCCACGTGTGACTACTGAGCACCTGAAATATGGCTAGTGCGTCCGAGAAACTGAATTTTTAAAGTTCTTAGTTAAGAATATCATCCCTGGACTTGCCTGGTGGTCTAGTAGTTGAGACTCCACACTTCCACAACAGGGGGCTCAGGTTCGATCCCTGGCTAGGAAACTAGGATCCCATGAGATGCGGGCCCCCTCAAAAAATTACTATTTATCTCCTACTTTTCAGTCTCCTTCACTGCTTCCATCTCTTTAGCTGGCTCCTTAAATACTGGTATCCCCAAGGATTCTATCACTTCTCCCTATCACTGGGTGATTTTCCCATATAATCACTACTAACTGTCATCTTTAGCTCTGAATTTATATTTGTAAATGCTCATTTCTCCCAACTCTTGGGCTTCCCAGGTGGTGCAGTGGTGAAGAATTCGCCGTGCCAATGCAGGAGACGCGGGTATGATCTTTGGGTCGGGAAGATCCCCTGGAGAAGGACATGGCAACCCACTTCAGTATTCTTGCCTGGGAAATGTCATGGTCAGAGGAGCCTGGTGGGCTGCAGTCCATGGGATCACAAAGAGTCAGACTGAGCATGCACGCAGTTATCTCTGCAAACCTGCTTATTATAGTCATCTCAGATTACTAACCACTCAAATTTTCAAGCTACAAACCTGGGTACCATTCCTGACTCTTCACTTTCCTCTTATCAGAGAAATGTCCACTCTTGTATCTAGGATTTGCTTTAAAATACTCCAGCAGAGAGGGCTAAGTGTTTGAGATTGACAAATGACAATTGAGATTGACAAATGCAGACAGTCCTCAAAGCTGGGTTATGAATACATGTGTCATTGTACTATTCTATCTACTTTTGTTTGCATGGATTACTGGAACAACCCTTTCCAAAATGGTCTTCCTGTCATCTGTCCCTTTCTACTCTTAACTCTAATTCTATACCCAACTCTTCTGCTATCTTACTTAATAATCTTGTTCTTAACGATTTTTACTGGCTATGTCCAAAATCCATGGGACAAAGTCCAAACTGTAGCATGACATCCAAATCTTTTCAAAATTTCGCTACAATCTTTTTCCAGTTGTCACTGTCTGCTCCAGCCACACCTGACTGACCAGTACACAGGTCTCCCTAAGTTTCCTTATCTAATCTTCATGTAGATCAATTTATCTCCCCTAAGGAAACATTCCTGGCTCTAACTGTCAGTGTCACTTCCTAAAGTACCCGTCTCTGTACCAATATTTTGGTACTTACCATCCGGCATTACAGTGTAATTTTCAGTAAGATTTTGTGTAAATGAATCCCCGTTATAACACTACCACCAGCATAAAATAAGCTATAAACACACACACTGTACAGCACAGGGAATATAGCCAATATTTCATAACTATAAATGGGGTATAACGTTTAAAAGTTGTGAATTACTATGTTGAACACTTGAAATTTATATAATATTGTACATAAACTATACAATTTAAATTAAAAAATATAACACCACCATAAAATATATTAATTTCTATTAAAATTCTATAGTAATTTCTATAATTTCTAGATTCAAGTAAAGAATCTAGACAGTAATTAAAAGAAACACTGGTAGGGTAAAAGTAATATCACAGTTTACGGCAGAGGAGAGCATGAAGGCCAATTAAAAAATAGAAGTTTATAGGAAGTATTTAAAAGGCATATTTAGTTTTGAGTCAGAATTCAAATGTCAAAAACAGTAATTAAACACTTTATTTGCATCACTAAAAATTTTGCTTTTTGGATAATTTCAGAAACTTACAAAACTAGCAAACACTGTTATGTTAACCTCAGTAATCTGTTTTTGAATGTCCAAGATTATGCAAGAAAAGAACTGATAGCCCATTTCTTATTTTTTAAATAGGAAAAATTATAATGGATTATAGTTCATCTCAAGTCCTCAATTTCTTAATCTTTAATTTAAATACATAATAAGTTACCAGTATATGTGTGTGTGTGTAAGTATATATATTAGATTATATACATACATATATACATATCTATCTTAGGTTGAATCACATGAAAGAGCTAGTTTTACAGGTAAAAAGCAGTCAAACACCAGCAGGTTCAAAGGGCTCAATCTAACAACAAACCATTATGTTAGAATGAAAACTGCATCCTTGATTATAAATAAAATAGTTAATAAACAGTTGTCTGTATATAGAGACCTCTTTCCATAGTAATCTCTCTCATACACTTTGCTTCCTCCCCTACAATTTTTCCCAACACTTTTCAACTTTTCCAGGACTGATTTGTAAAACACTAGGAAAAAACAAGGGCTAAATATAAAAGGTACTGTGACAACATGTTCAGGACAAGCACACAATGCCCGACAGTGGCTCACAATAGGAGCAGCTCGTGTGATGCTGGCAACAGCGGAGATGCACATCCCCTTTATGGGCACTCATTGCGAAGCATCTACAGGTGATTCTGAAATTCTGATAATTCAAGGAATGTAAGTCAAGATATTTTCACCCATAATTTTGTCTAAAACGCTGTACTGAGACAGAAACTAAATTTTTGGTGGCGATCATGATGCAGTATGCTGTATACACAAACTTATATAATATTATAAGCCAATGTTACCTCAATAAAAAACAAATCTAAACTTAAAAAAAAGAATGCAGCCTCCTTGTGATTTTCAGCCTGTGTGACCCTAAGCCTACCAGACTTCTAACTTACAAAACTGGGAGAAAATAAATAGATGTTGCTTTTGAACTGTGGTGTTGGAGAAGACTCTTGAGAGTCCCTTGGACTGCAAGGAGATCCAACCAGTCCATCCTAAAGGAGATGAGTCCTGGGTGTTCATTGGTAGGACTGAAGCTGAAATTCCAATACTTTGGCCACCTGATGCAAAGAGCTGACTCATTGGAAAAGACCCTGATGCTGGGAAAGATTGAGGGCAGGAGGAGAAGGGGACGACAGAGGATGAGATGGTTGGATGGCATCCCGGACTCAATGGATATGGTTTTGGGTGGACTCCGGGAGTTGGTGATGGACAGGGAGCCCTGGCGTGCTGTGGTTCATGGGGTTGCAAAGAGTCAGACACGACTGAGCGACTGAACTGAACTGAATATGTATGTATTACGAATATATATATATACACGTATATATGTATATATGTACACATTCAATTTCAAATCTGATCTAAGGAGGGCATGAGAAGTCTGGGTTGAGAAACACTACTTTAAAACAAGAATTCTTATGGTTACTGTTATTTTTTGGCTGCGCTGAGTCTGGGTTGTGGCACGTGGGGTCTTCTATCTTCGTTGTGGCACACAGGCTCTTTTAGTTGAGGCATGCAGACTCTTAGTTGCGGTATGTGGGATGTAGTTCCTTGACCAGGGATTGAATCCAGGCCCCCAGCATTGGGAGCATGGAGTCTAAGCTACTGAATCACCAGGGAAGTCCCCAAAACAAGAATTTTTTTTTTTTTTAAAAAACAGCAAAAGAGGCAAACAGTAAGTAAGTAAGTGCATTTACTTGTGAAACTCCTGAGGTGAAAAAACTTCCATTTTTATCAGCCATGTTTCTGTGAGGGATTTTAACAGCATTCCTCACAGAAACATTTACTGACTGCTTATTAATACTATGTGACAGACACTAAGTACATATTTTACATACATAGTATATGTAAAATTCTATACTTCCTCTAGTTGGTGTGGAGTTAGGACTCCCCAGGAATCCTGGCTTCAATACACATTCTCACTTTCTAGATTAGAAAACCATCCTCTCCAGTCTCTCTCTACCAGTCCACTTCTTTTCCGTTTCTTATCAGCATGCTCCCTTCTCAGGAACAACCAGGCAGTGCTCACTTCACCTGGGAGGCAAATTCAAGTGACTGCTCCCATCTCCCTTGCCAGACATATCCAGGAAAAAGGCAGAAGACAGGAGCTCTAAAGTAGCCAGGCTTATGGACCTATTTCCCCACTGATAACATATGAAATTCCTGAAGTTGGATTTCAAACCCAAATACTCTTTATATAGTTCTACAGTTTACACACACACACCCTCTTGAACACATTAAAAGAAAATTTTCAACAATTATTAAAGTGTACAGGTAAAAATAAAAAATTTCCCTACTCCTTGAGAACACCATTAACAGTTTGTTTATAAAAATTTATATCTGTATTTTTTAAATGTATCAACTTTAGACCACATTTATCTTTTGAATCCCAACTATAGAAGATGAGGAACATCTTTAATCCTTTCCACTAACCTTTCCATTCCCTTGTCATCTCCTATTTTTCTTCTACTATTTTTCCACTGTCACTGTTAACAATTTTCACTCTGTCTTACATGTTTTGTCTTTGGCAGAGTCTAAAGTTTAGAAACTAAAAAACAATATTCACAACACTGTGACGATGTTGTATATTTCATTAGAGAATCAAGCATGGATGGACCATAAAAGAAACAGTCCACATCTACAGAGCTACTATTTGACAGACCACACACACACACACACACACACACACAAAAGGCCAAAGAATCAATCAAAAAATAACATTTACTGAGAACTTAATACTGTGCTAAGCACTGTACATATATTATTTTATTTAATCCTCAAAACCACCACAAAAGGGAGGAATTATTACGCCAACTATGAAAACAGAAACTAAGGGTAAAGCTGTATCACTTGTCCAGGTGAGGACTATCTATGAAGCAGAGCAGGAATCTGAATCCAGTTATGGCTCCAGGGCCTGAACTCTTCACCACTGCACTGCTTAATCATACTTTTCTTTCACTTTCCCTTTCCTGCTGCTGCTGCATCACTTCAGTAGTGTCCGACTCTGTGCGACCCCATAGACGGCAGCCCACCAGGCTCCCCCGTCCCTGGGATTCTCCAGGCAAGAACACTGGAGTGGGTTGCCATTTCCTTCTCCAATGCATGAAAGTGAAAAGTGAAAGTGAAGTAGCTCAGTCGTGTTGGACTCTTCCAACCCCATGGACTGCAGCCTACCAGGCTCCTCCGTCCATGGGATTTTCCAGGCAAGAGTACTGGAGTGGGGTGCCATCGCCTTTTCCATTCCCTTTCCTAGCAATGCCTAACCAGTGCCCTGAGTAGCAGAGGGAGTTAGCTACAAAGACAAAGCTTAGGGAGTTAACTAATAATAAAGCTTAAAGTTATTCTGTCTAGATATTTAACCTGTTCTGAATTGCATGCTCTATTCCAAGTCTTTTTAAACTATTAAAATGACACTATATTCAGCCTTTCAACTCACCAAATCTGGGAAGCATTAAAGCCTATTGCTGGACTTTATAGTATACAAAGGTCTAGTTTAAGTGACTTTCCCTGTTTGCATATAAAAACAATGAAATAGAACATTCAAAGCACAGCCAATACAGAAGTCTTTAAAACTCAGGGATAAAACTTTTAAAATGAAACTTCCTTGAAGATACAGTTATCATCTCAGATCATATTTTTCAACTGGGGAGGAGTTAAAAGGGTTAGCGAATTACCCTATATGATGTTGTTTCTTGCTACATTATATCCAGTATATAGCCATAAAGTAGTCTGGTTTCATTCCAAGTTATCTTTATTTCTAACATTTACACTGTCTAGAGAACCTCATTTAAAGGCCAACTCCCTCCTTATGATTTCCAAGCACAGACGATCATTGACCTCACCAAGGCACTGAGGTGCTAAATTCACCCCAAAAGAAAACCATCACCGGGCAGCTGTAAACCAGGTTCTCCTAATACTGACTTCTCCAATCACAGCCTAAACCCTGACACCTTTTTGATCTACCAAAATGTACTGCTATACTGAACAACGCTAACTACTTTAGGGTTTATCTCCAGTGAAGCTGTTCTTCAGGAAACAGCTAGTTCACTATACCTCACCTACAATTCAGAACCAACTTTTAAATTACAGCAGCACCCAATCAGACGTGGGTTAAGACAGGATGTTAGTTTCAAGAGCAGCTCTAGAGCTGACGGCCACTCATCCCGTCTACCAGTTTTCCACAGATGTCCTGAACTCCAGTCATTTGTTATTTGTCGCTTTTTATCCATTTGTTTACGTATGTCACTCCCTTTAAGCCGCGAGCTTCAGTGTGAGGGTGTGACATCTCTGCGTCCCCCAGGACCAGCACAACGTCTGACACACAGAGGTTCTGAAAGTCTACGCGTGTAATTAACCACAAGACCAGGAAGTCTATACTGCAAAGGAAAACGAAGAGGAAACGTTTTCACTAGAAGGTTAAGGAATCAATTACCCTTTAGATGACTACAGACGTTGGGCCCATTCAGGCTAAACAGCCCTACCTTCCTGTAACTGCTTATAGTGACCAGGCAATGCGGCCGCTTGCCCCGGACAGCCCGAGACCTTCCGCCTTCAGGCTCCCATCCCAGCCTGTGGATAGCGCTAGGAACATCAAGGGACCTCCATATGGACTCGGCCCTCTTCCAGTCCCAGCTCCGGCCACGCTTCAGCCCGGGACTAAACTCCGGCCGTGTCTTCCTGCTGCAGGCCGTACCATGACAGAGCAATTCGAGTGGACCAAAGGCAAACGCGATTCACTCACCTACTTGGTAGAGCCGTCCCTCGGGAGAAAAAATGGTAATGTGCCGGTCAAAACCAGCGCTGGAACCTCGGGACATGATGCACCACTAATTGCAGGCACAATCTCGGGCCCCGTAGCTCCCGCACCAGGCGTACAAGCCCCTCCGGAAGTTGCTACGACTGCTTCCGGGGCATCGGCTGGCTTCTTCCGCTCTTGCGCACCGAAGTTAAGACCCCAGCGCGGGGAGAGCTCCAAGGTCCCGCCTCTGGTGGGGGTGGGGAAGAGCGGGTTTTTTGACTTGAGCTTGCGCCAGCCCCACGTGTGGGCGGCTTGAAGATTGCAGGTGAGGTTCGGCATGTGGTGGTTTAGAGCTTTCATCTGGAGAATGAATTGACTATAGCAAGAGCAGAAAAGCTTTCCGGGGTCTCGAGCAGTGATTTGCCTCTGAGTAATCGCGTATTGAAGTCTCTCGTTAGTTTGGGTACCTGTATATCTAGCCTGGATCCGGCTTGCTGGCGTTCCTAATGTTTACCCACTGGCTTCCTTCCTTCTTTGTTTCAACTGGAGTATAGTTGCTTTACATTGCTGTGTCAGTTTGGCTGTACTGCAAAGTCAATTAGCCATACGTATACATATATCCCCTCCTTCTTGGATTTCCTTCCCATTTAGGTGACCACAGAACACCAGGTAGACCCTGCCTGTGCCGTACAGTAGGTTCTCATTAGTTATCTACTTTATACACAGTGAAAAAAGTGAGGGAGAAGTCGCTCAGTCGTGTCCGACTCTTTGCGACCCCATGGACTGCAGCCTACCAGGTTCCTCAGTCCATGGAATTTTCCAGGCAAGAATACTGGAGTGGGTTGCCATTTCCTTCTCCAGGGGATCTTCCCAACCCAGGGATTGAACCTAGGTCTCCGGCATTGCAGGCAGACGCTTTACTGTCTGAGCCACCAGGGAAGCAATATACACAGTAGCAGTGTATATATGTCAATGCTGGTCTCTCATCTCACTCCCCTCCCTCACCCTTTGGCATCCACACCTTAAGTTCTCTAGGTCAGTGTCTCAGTTTCTGCTTAACAAGATCATCTTTACCATTTTCCTGTTTCCACATATATGTGTTAATATACAGTATTCGTTTTCCTCTTTCTGACTTCATTCTGACAGTCTCTAGGTTCATCCACGTTTCTGCAAATGACAAGTTTCAATCCAACCACTTTCTTTCCTGCTATGAGAGGGAGAAATAAATGGATCGCAGCTGCTCTAGCAGTGAAAGTCAAGTCACTCAGTCATGTCCAATTCTTTGCAGCCCCATAGACTGTAGCCTACCAGGCTTCTCCATCCAAGAGATTTTCCAGGCAAAAGTACTGCAGTGGGTTGCCATTTCCTTCTCCAGGGGATCTTCCTGACCCAGGGTTCAAACCCAGGTCTCCTGCATTGCAGGCAGATGCTTTACCCAGAGCCACCAGGGAAGCCCTGGCAGTAGCCAGTTAATTTTAGGTACAGAAGGCAGAGGGTGTTGCTAGCCACTCCAGAGCAGAATTTTATTTTGGCCAAGTAAGATCTTCCTTTGGCCAGGAGCTGTGGACAGTTTTGTCTTAAAAGTGGAACTGAAGTTGAAATATAGGTGTAATGGGGCTTTCCTGATGGCTCAGAGGGTAAAGAACCTGCCTGCAATGCAGGAGACCTAGGTCTCTGGGTCTGGAAGATACCCTGGAGAAGGGAATGGCTACCCACTCCAGTATTCTTGCCTGGAGAATTCCATGGACAGAGGAGTCTGGTGGGCTGCAGTCCACAGAATTACAAAGAATCAGACACAACTGAGCAGTTAACAGTAGGCAATATAGCTATAATAAAGGAATCAGTAGCCTTGATTGATAATGAACAAGAACGGAAGGGACAAGGCTCAAAGCAGGCTTGTGGTAGATGAAGTATTGAGAATAATTTCTAAATAGGCAAGGTAGCTCTGGGAGAACAGCAAGTGACTTTTGAAACTGTAAAATGTGCCTGTTTTGATCTACCCCAAGACACATACTTCTATTTAGTGACTGTAAAATGCAAACCAGATGTTAAACTAGTGTAGATGGCCCAACAGCTTGTATACCAGGAAAGCCAGCTATAACAAGAGTCTGGCACTTCAATACCAGTTGCAAGTAATATTGAAGAAGGAATTCTTACCTTTTTAATGTATTTTCTCTTAAACTCACTTTCCTTTTAAAAGAAAAAAATTTTAAGAGCCTCCTAAGGAGTTTCTTAAGGAAGTTCTAATTTCTCAAGAGTACTTTTTAAAAAATAAACTTCTATTTCATTACTGAAAAAATCCAAAACTGACACTCAGTTAAGAAAATACTAAGTGCAGACATCATTTTTGGCACACAGGGTACTTTCCAGCTGCCTCTGATTCCCAAGTGTCCTGATGAAAGGTGTTCCTAGGTTTAGGTTCCTATCCTCAGGACCAACTCCTCCTGACACTTTTTTTCCTTAGACTCTGAGCAAGCCCCTTAGACTGTAACTCCAAAAGTTCACCTGAATAGTCATAGATAAAACGACTTCTCTGTAAGGTTGCTCGGAGAGTGAACTCACTCAACAACCCCCTCTATGATGATATTTCCTCAAAACTAGTTCTCTGGCTGTATCAGTCTCTAGTGCTGAGTCTTCTCTAATCGCCTATAGAGTATTTTTCACATTGAGACACATAGTACCTTCAAACCTAACATGTTTAAAACAGAACACACCTCATTCCATCTCTTCTCCCAAGCCAGTTAGTTTCCTTCTCTCACACTACTTTTTCCAAGTCCTCAGAGTCAAAACCTTGCAATAGTTGTCAGTTCCCCCAAACCTCCCCAGGTAATTCTGATCCTTCTTATTCTGCTCTCTTTTCCATCATATAATTCATAATTTTGCTCACTGTTTATTGTCTCTCACCCAACCCAAGGGCCAAGAGGGCAAGAATCTTTGTTTTGTCCACTTGTACAGCTCAGGCAGCTTGAACAATACCTAGCATATATTAAAGTGCTCAATAAGTATTAGTTGAATGAATGAATTCCCTTGCAGCGCAGGGGCTAGGAGTGCATCCCTTTCTATTTAAACTTGAAATTTAAATCCCATTTGTGACAGTTACCAGATATCTGACCTTATGCAACCTCCTCAAGGCTGGATTCTCTTTATGGGGGCTGTTTAGGAGATGAGATGAGAGAAGGCAAGAAACTGAGGTACTAAAGACAAGATACCTAGCACATAATAAGCACTCATTAAATGATGACTGTGATTGCGGCCTTCCAGTAACCAAATCCTGTTGATTCTCCCTATGGGATAACTCCTTCTGCTTCTCACTCCCATTGCCACTGCCTGGATTAAGACCAGTTGGCATGGTCTGGCACAGTAGAGTCTCTTCCTGTTGATCACACTCGGAATCATTTTCCTGAGCAACATCTCATTGAGTTGCTTCTCTGCCCAGACTTCTTTGAGGTACTTGATAAAATTTAGTCTTGAACTTAGTTGACCTGTGCCTTTCTTTTCAGCCTTGTCTTGCAATTCATCCTCCTATTTCCACTGCAGGGCTACATTCCATGGCACAGCTCTGAGATACACTGCCTGATCCCTCCTCAAGCTCTCCAGTTCCTTCACACCCCTATTCCTCCTGTAAGGACACTCATTCCCATCTCCTCAGCTAAAAAGCTCAGATTCACCAATCTGCCTCTTTGCCCCTATATGCCTATATAGTGCATATAATTTGAGTTTTTATTACTCTGAACCAAATAAAATGGCCATTTTTATAGGTCAAAAGCATCACATATTGGTAATCATGTGGTTTAACTTAAAAGAGCTGTAATAGGCTTCACTAAAGATTGCCAAAGCAGGACTTCCTTGGTAGTTCAGTGGTTAAGAATCTGCCTGCCAATGCAGGGGATATGAGCTTGATCCCTGGTGTGGGAAGATTCCACATGCTGTGGAGCAAGTAAGTCTGTGCATCAAAGCTACTGAGCCAGCATGCTACAGCCTGTGCTCCACAACAAGAGAAGCCACCACAATGAGAAGCCCTCACACTGCAACTAGAGTAAGCTCGTGCACAGCAGCAAAGACCCAGTGTAGCACAGAAAGAAAGAAAGATGAGCAGAGCCTGAATACCTTTTATCTTTGTATTCGCTACCACCCTTGCTATGGGGCTTGGCTCATAAAAGTTCAGTAAATGAACTGAAAAGTTGAACTGAAAACTGTAGAAAGACAAGGGAACAACTGAGAAATGTTTTCATAATTGCCTTTCCTTCCCACATAGACAAGACTCTCAGTGAAGCACCCTGGGTGTACCCTGCCATGCAGTGATGGAATATCTAAAATCACACACACACTGGCTATGAGAATTATTTCACAGGTTCAAATAAATTCTGATCCTCTGTTGAGGTTGCATTTAAGCTGGGCCCTAAAAGACGCCTAGGATTTTGGATGGCATATACTTTTTAATGGTGAGGGACAGAGAGGCCTGGTGTGCTTCAGACCACGGGGGTCACAGAGTCAGACAAGACTTGGTGACTGAACAACAACAACATAATTACCCTAAAGGATACTTCCTGCAAGGAGTCAACTTCATTTTCAATACAACGCAACCTGAAAGCTAGAATTAGAACATCAGGCTCCTTGAGGGCAGTGGCCATATCTGCTCCTGAGTGTATCATCAGTGCTTGGCATGAAGTAAGCACTCTGATCATTCACTGAACAGGCATTCTCTCCACTTGGGTTTTGTACTATGTTGAACTGTTTTTATTTGAAGAGATTTGTGAATAAATGAGAAATCCAAACTCAAAAACCTAAAAGGCCAGAGATTTTATATTAGAATTTGAGTTTTTTTCCACAGGCAAATAGATTTCCTCTGGGAAACCTTTCAGAAAGATGAACCCCTTGCTCATTCCATTGCTAAGGGAAATCCCCAGGAAACAGAGACTTGGGTGCCCAGCAGCAGCTTAACTACTCACCCAGGTGGACTTCCCCCTGGGCTGGGGAGCTTTCATGAAAGTCTGGGTACGAATACTCCTGCAGCTTTAACACAAGCCTATGGGGGCAGACTTGCTGTGTCTGTGTGGAAAATTTGATCTTCCTCTCTGTGGGGCCACTAAGTTAGACATTCTGAAATGACTTTCTGGTTTTTTGAAAAATTTTAGAGATGACTTGACATCTCGTGAGTCTTGGAAAATCTCCTAGGGGCCTCCATTTGGCAAGGCCCACATTCTCCCCTGGGGGTGGAGGTAGGTGGAAGGTAGGGGTTACCCACAAGGCAAAGGTAAAGTGGCAGCGTAGATTCCCAGTGACTGCAGACGCGCTGAATCACATGGCGTTTAAAGGCAATATAAGAATTTAGCCCTTGGCTTAGGATGCTCTGCTGGTGGTTTCAGTGAGCCAGGGAATATACAAATGAAGCGTATCTGTGTTTCCATGTATGAGCAGGTGTTGAAACACTGGTAGGTAGAGTATCTTAGGAGAGTTAGGATGCCCCAGAAGTCAACTGTGGCCACGAAAGAGCTGCAGACGTAGCGGCTCTGGCTGATCAGCTGAAGGGAGGTAGCTCCCTGGTCAGACCATGACCAATCAGGTGCCTCAGTAGAGGACTGAGGGCAAGAACCTGGTTCTATTTGTATCTTTCTCATACCAATCAAAGTCCTTAATTTCTTTATGTACCCCAGCAGCTATGGTAGGGTATCTAGGAGCTGTCATTCTGGCTGAGTTCTTGGGAAAGAGAAAATGGTGATTTCTCTGTACTCCAGTTCTACTATACAATTTATGGGCAAAGGAGAGGGACAAATGGAGCCTCAAATGTGGTGTGGGATGTGCTACTGTGACTTACAAGAGGCACATGGTTATGTTTCTGCTCAAAATCTCTTCAAACCACATTTCAATAAAGTAATATTCCCCAGTGCTCTCGGCCATAACACCCAGCGTGTGGTTCTCTCACGCTCCAGTACCAGTGGTGGGTACAATATGGTGTCTGTCGACACAGTAGTCACAAATTACCATTGCCCTGCTACGCCGCCCTTTCCTTACCAGTCTATATAATTCTGTGCCTGGAATTCGATCAGTCATCTCCCAAAATGGTAACACTATCCTTTGATTTGAAAGGGAATAAATTTGTTTCAGCTCAACCCAAAGGACATTTTACTTAACTAGGAACTCCTTCTAGAGAGCCAAAACCTTTAGCTTTTAGGTCACCCTTGATTTTTAGCTGTAACAACTTTAGAATTACCCTCTTACAACTTGTGATGCTTCTCTTGTTTTTCCAAACTCTCCCTTTAAAGGAAGACCCAATGCTTGACGGATGACTGAGCTCATTTCTGAAAGCCAAGGACTTAGAGAAACACTAAGAATTCTCATGGGTCTCCCCAGAGTACTGGAAGCAGCAATGGAAGACCCCAGCTGGTTTGGGCTTAACCGTTGGTGGTTTTTTAACATACAACTTCCCCTTAGGCATGATAACACAGGAAGCCCTTCAGAGCTTGAGAGAACAGCAAATGTTCCAGTGAAAAATAAGATTGGGGAAGGGAGGGGCCCGAGTCCTGAACAGGGTCGGGCTTTGCTCCAAGTGTCAGAAGCACTAGATTTGGATCTGACGCTGGCCAGAGATCACCTGGTGACCACCACCTCCATTTCTTCTTTCAAACAGGTGAGCATGCTGTACCTACCCTTAAAGGCATGGAGGAAAAAAATTGTAAGCACTACAAAGAAAATAAGTCACCTACTAAAGACTTGCTTCTGCCTTCGTGAAAGGAGGGGACACGGGTGAATAAAGCCTGGATCGGTGGTGGTTTTGCTCTTTCTCTAGCAAGAAGGAAGCCAAGTACTGCACCAGGTTACACTGTATGCTGCGAGTGTTCAGAAGTGAAACTCAGTCTGTTTTCTTAACTTTGAAAGCAGCCAGTTCTTACACACCCTGTCTTGCACACATGTAGCCTCAGCCATGCATGTGGACAGGGAATGGGAATTGTAAGCATCAGTTAGTTCACGGAGATTTTCACACCCATGGTGCATCCCTATATCTTGGGGTCTTTGTGAATGTTGTTTGACTTCCTTCACTCTAACTCCAATTTCCCCTCACACCTATTCCAGCCCCCTAATCAGGTGGGGAAAGGGGGGTGCAGAAGTTGCTCAGGCACTGAGAGGATGAGTCAAGAACAGAGAGGAAATAAGACTCAACAGCCTTCCCTTCAGCCTGGAGATACTTCCTCTTCCTTGAGGTGTCCTAATTGGCTTCCTCTCATTCCTATTTTCTCACCGCAAAATTAAGTCATCAGTGGTGCTCAGAATAAGCCCAAGTTCTCTTGAGATAACTGGGGGAGAGAGAGCAAATGAATGAGGTGTCTAATCATTATAACCAATATTTTCAGTCACTAATTTAGGAACTAGTTCTTGAGAACCCAGGTACTGATGGGAAAGCAGCAGAGTGCTCCAGTTTTATTTTCTGCTTGCTTTGAAAGTACCTGATAAACCGCAGGTGAGATCTGCAAACTTCTAGTGTGCAATTCATCCATCGTGGTGAGAAAAAGGCAAGTTTTAAGAATCAACCATAGACAACAGATTAAACACTTTTCCAGACTAGAGACTCTGAAATGATATCTTACAGGTGCAGAGCAAATTTTATTCCAGTTTTCATAGTCTATGTAGATGCCTAATAAATATTTAATTCATTTAAGACATGGAGGGGGTTAAATAGTATGATCAAAGAGGGTGGCATTGAGAGGTTATCATTATTTCTTGAAGATCAGTCAAAGCACCAGACACCAAAGACTATGCTCCTGAGCTAGCCAGCACACACACACAAAATACCAAGGAGCAAGAGGGGGAATTCACTCAAAGGAGAAGTGGGAATCAGAGGTAAAAATCAGGAAGACATTTTCAAACAACTTCTCCAAAATAATTCAACCAGCATTTATTGAGCCTCTTCTATGGGTAAGCAGCTGGGCCGGATGCTCTGGAGACACACAGACACAGATGAGACAGATGGGGCCCCACTGGAATTCAGTGGGCAAGAAAGATGAAACACAAATGAGAGCAATGCTAAGTACAGGGCAGCTCATGATACATAAGGTAGTGTCCAACAGAGCACGGCAGGTGGGAAATGACCGTGGCCACAGGGAATGCAAGCTGCCTGCTGAAAGAAATACATTTGAGCTCAGCCTTGGGGGACAAGAACTCTGACAGATGTGTTGGCTGTTAGGAGCAGTTTGAGTGGCACCATGATGCAACGTGGACTGGGAGTGGCCAAGAACAGGGAGACAGAAAAAAAGTCTGTTTAGGTCATGGCAATGGCTTAGCCTGACTGGGACACAAAAATGTTCTGGAGTACAAATGCAGGGAGGAGG
Source organism: Tragelaphus eurycerus (assembly GCA_935064755.1). Taxonomy (NCBI): domain Eukaryota; kingdom Metazoa; phylum Chordata; class Mammalia; order Artiodactyla; family Bovidae; genus Tragelaphus; species Tragelaphus eurycerus. The sequence goes on from CAKXYN010000038.1 coordinate 14,309,035, forward strand.
CCCTGAATGCCAAGTAAAGGAAGTGCTGTGGCTGGAAGGTAATGGGGAGACATTTAATGTTTCCGAGTAAGGAAAATGGCATGATGAGCATTATGCTCCTAGAAGATAAACTTGATATATTTATGAACTTAGATGGGGATATCAATCAGGAGGCTACTGTTATTAGTCCAAGTGAAAGTTTGAGAAGGTGTGAACTGGCGTGGTAGTTAGGGAAATGGAAAGGAAATAAGATGCCAGAGATTTTTAAATAGCTCTCTGCCCATTATTAAACGTGATAAACTATTCATAGCACTATTTCTAATAGGCAAAACCTAGAAGCTATCCAAATGCCCATCAAAGCAGAATGGATAAACTGTGGCATATTCACACTGGTGTTAGTCACTCAGTTGTGTCCACCTCTGTGATCCCGTGGACTGCAGCCCCCCAGGCTCCTCTGTCCATGGGATTCTCCAGGCAAGAATAGTGGACTGGGTGCCTGTTCCCTTCTCCAGGGGATCTTTGCGACCCAGGGATCAAACCTGGGTCTTCTGCATTGCAGGCAGATTCTTTACTGTCTGAGCCACCAGGAAGTCCATATTCACACTATAGAACATTACAGAATAATGAAAATGAATGAGATACAATTACATGTGACAATATAGATGAACCTCCTACAATACTGAATGAAAGAAGACAGGCACAAAAAAACACATCCTGAATGATTCTATTTACATAAAACATAAAAACAGGCAAAAAAAAATCTATACTATTAGAAAACTAGACAGTGGCTACCTTTATGAGGGCAAGAAATGATGGAAGCGAGCACAAGGGGGCACCTGGGTTCTGGTGACAAGCATGATGAACAGGCCGATAAAACTACAATCTGACTTTCGTTCTCCCACTCTTCCTTTCATTTTTCCTGCCTTTAGACAAAAACTCTAGAAAGTCCCCTTACTTTTCTGTTCCTCTTAGATAATATGCAGTGCTATGGTCACTTTAAGTCACCAATGCAGTATCAGTTCAGAAATTAGAATACACAGTTCTATACCAGCAGATTCTAAGCAGTACTGTATCATTTTTTTCCTGCCAGCGTAGGTCAGTTTCACACTAAAGCTTCCAGTGGAAAGGGGTGGGGGCATGGTTGACTTTTCCTTCCTGACCACTCCTGGCTCAGTTTTACACCTCCCTCCCTCATATGCCCGCCTCCACCAGCCAAGGTGAAGGACAGGTAAGGGTGGGTGTCTTAATGCTTTCTAGGCCTAGCAGCTGTTTATAGCTGGTGTCTCTGGTGAGCCTGACAGAGATTTAAAGTGGATGCTTCCTGCTTGGCCACTTTTCTAGGCTCTTTGGTGGTTCTCTGCCGAGTCCATCTATTTTTATATGTAGGTGGCCACTTGCACTCTTTCCTCAACCCCTGGCCATCTAGAAGTTCCCCTCCAGGCTAAGAAAAAGTAAGGCAACTCTCTTCCCACCCAGCGGCCTCCATCTGGCCCGTGGGGCAGCTTTAGGGCAGCGGCGCTCTCTGGCTCGTTTCCAGCGTCCCGTGTCAGCCGTGCTGTCATCTTCTAGCTTTGCTGGCAGTCAGGCCCGTCCAAAGAGGCTTCAGCTTTCACTGAGGTTGGTGAGTTCCCCAGACTGCTGAAGGAGCCCCAGGTCTTCCTATTGAGGTGATTTCCCGGGGTCCTAAGGTCAGAGGGCACCCAAGGAACGGGAACCTGGCCACAGCTCTCTATAAAGAAAGATCTTTATCTTTTTCCTTCTTTTGACTCTCTTACATCTTTGGCCTGGTTGAGGGGATTTCATATCCTAAAAGATGATGCTGTGAAAGTGCTGCACTCAATATGCCAGCAAATCTGGAAAACTCAGCAGTGGCCACAGGACTGGAAAAGGTCAGTTTTCATTCCAATTCTAAAGAAGGGCAATGCCAAAGAATGTTCAAACTACTGCAGAGTTGTACTCATCTCACACACTAGCAAAGTAATACTCAAAATTCTCCAAGCCAGGTTTCAACAGTCCATGAACCATGAACTTCCAGTTGTTCAAGCTGGATTTGAGAAGGCAGAGGAACCACAGGTAAAATTGCCAACATCTGCTGGATCACCGAAAAAGCAAGTGAGTTCCAGAAAAACATCTTTTGTTTTATTGACTACGCCAAAGCCTTTGACTGTGTGGATCACAACAAACTGGAAAATACTAAAGAGATGGGAATACTAGACTACCTGACCTGCTTCTTGAGAAATCTGTATGCAGGTCAAGAAGCATTAGTTAGAACTGGACATGGAACAACAGACTGATTCCAAATCAGGAAAGGAGCATTTATTTAACTTATATGCAGAGTATATCATGCGAAATGCTGGGCTGGAAGAAGCACAAGCTGGAATCAAGATTACCTGGAGAAATATCAATAACCTCAGATATGCAGATGACATCACTCTTATGGCAGAAAGCCAAAAACTAACAAGCCTCTTGATGAAAGTGAAAGAGGAGAGTGAAAAAGTTGGCTTAAAACTCAACATTCAGAAAATAAAGATCATGGCATCTGGTCCCATCACTTCATGGCAAATAGATGGGAAAACAATGGAAACAGTGAGAGACTTTATTTTGGGGGCTCCAAAATCACTGCAGATGCTGACTGCAGCCATGAAATTCAAAGACACTTGCTCCTTGGAAGAAAAGCTATGACCAACCTAGACAGCATATAAAAAGCAAGACATTACTTTACCAACAAAGGTTCGTCTAGTCAAAGCAATGGTTTTTCCAATAGTCATGTATGGATGTGAGAGTTGGACTATAAAGAAAGCTGAGCACAGAAGAATTGATGGTTTTGAACTGTGGTGTTGGAGAAAACTCTTGAGAGTCCCTTGGACTGCAAGGAGATCCAATCAGTCAATCCTAAAAGAAATCAGTCCTGAATATTCATTGGAAGGACTGATGCTGAAGTTGAAACTCCAATACTTTGGCCACCTGATGCGAAGAACCAACTCATTGGAAAAGACCCTGATGCTGGGAAAGACGGAAGGCAGGAAGAGAAGGGGACAACAGAGAATGAGATGGTTGGATGGCATCACTGACACAATGGACGAGTCTGAGTAGGCTCCAAGAGTTGGTGATGGACAAAGAAGCCTGGCGTGGGGTTGCAAAGAGTTGGACATGACTGAGTGACTGAACTGAAATGAGGGGCCAGGAGTTGTGAGGCAGAGTCTCCTTTATTCCTTTTGTAAATTTTGCATGTGCAGTGTCTGCCTCACACTCACCTGGGAATCTTGGTATGTACTGACATTTGTGCCTCAGTGGAAATGGAGACAGAGAGAGTCCTAATGGTCTGTTACTCAAGTATCTGTTTCAAATTGTGCAGAAGACAAAGAGAACTAAAAATCAACTACAATCCCAGAACCCAGAGATTGTGAAATCAACAAAATGTAACACTGTGGAATCAACAAAACCTTATATTGTGGAATCAACAAAATCTTAACCCATGCCAAGACACAGAGTATCATTTTAATTACTGTAACATTTAAAATTATATTTGTCTCTTCCTTCCCTTGTTTTGAACATTTCATTATTCCCAATTTTGTTATTCTTCTCAATAACATTATTATGAAGAATATCTTCATGTACAAACCTTTCTCAAAAAGAATTATTTCCTTTGGAGAGGTAGTTAAGAGTTGAATAACTAGCCTGTTATACTTCAAAATATACCAGACAGATATTTTGAAGGTAAAATCGACATGATTTGCTAATTGAGTAAATAAGTAAGTAAGTAAGTAAGAGGTAAGGAGCAGGAAAAATAAAGTAAGGCAGGAAATCACTTTGTGGGGATGAAGAGGAGTTGTTTTCATAGTGGTTGAGGGTCCACAGGCTACCAAGGTAGAAATGCTCAGCTGCAAATGGAGAACTGGAAAGAAACCAAGGGTAGAGATGACTCCTTCCTCTGAGAAGTCTGGCTGTTACACTATGCCTAGGGAAGTACATGTCAAGCTAGAAGGCCAAAGGAATTTGTAGATGAGGGAAAAGTGAAAGTGTTAGTTGCTCAGTCGTGTCTGACTCTTTGTGACCCCGTGAACTGTAGTCTACCAGGCTCCTCTGTCCATGGAATAGGTAGCCACTCTCTTCTCCATGGGATCTTCCAATCCCAGGGATTGAACCTGGGTCTCCTGTATAGCAGGCAGATTCTTTACCATTTGAGCCACCAGGCAGCCCAAAGATTAGGGAAAGAGCCCAGGGAAAGAGATTACCTGAGAGGACAAGTTCTGAAGTCAGCAAGAAAGGATAGTATGGATGCAGGTAGAAAAACTAACCTAGAAAAGTAAGAGAAAGGTGAGGGCAGAACGTTGTTGGGAAGAACAAAAACTGATGAGGCTCTTAATAGATGATTCTTACTTCCTGCTAAGTTCATCTGCTGAGTGAGAGTGAGGTTATGACTCAGGACATAGAATCCTGAGTGTTGTATTATAATTATTTTTAAATAACCTTGGAGCTCATTTGAGACTACTCAAAACATGGTCTGTAGCATTGGCATCACCAGGCACATGAGACCTGAACCAACTTTTTAAACAAGATCCTACATCCATCAGAGTGTGAGAGGTATGCTGACTATCTTCCCCACTGAACAGAAAGGAAATGAAGGCTGCAGGAGAAGAGCTACTTTTCAAGTTAGGATGACAAAGATTGGGAGAGCTCCTTCAGGAAATTAATGGGAATTCACTGAAACATGAAACAAAGAACCTTCAAATGGGAGTGAAGTACCAGCAGTGTAATTTCATGACTTTTGTAGCAACACTGTGGTGTGTAGGAGCAGAGGAAGTGGACAGATCTCAGGTTACCCAAAGTTAGGTTTAAAATTGGTAAGATGGACACCACAGGAGGTAGAATGAGTAAATGAATCTGAAGTGTTACTGAAAGTGAAAGTCGCTCAGTCGTGTCTGACTCTTTGCGACCCCATGGACTATACAGTCCATGGAATTCTCCAAGCCAGAATATTGGAGTGGGTAGCCTTTCCCTTCTCCAGGGGATCTTCCCAACCTAGGGATTGAACCCAGGTCTCCCACACTGCAGGCGGATTCTTTACCAGCTGAACCACAAGGGAAGCCTTACTGGAAGCACAAGGGAAGTGTTACTGAAGCATTCATGCAATGAATAGTTTAACGGTAGAGTGGGATGAGAAAGAAAGTGAGCAAAACCAGATGGGAATGGATGAGAGAGGCCTCTAGGTAAGGAAGAGGCTTAAGAACAGGTCTAGGAACTGAAAGTAGGGATGAAGCTGTGGGACAGGTAAGGAGGTTGTGCTCAAAACGAAGAGCTTCAAAGTATGATATCCTGAAAGTGGAGCACTTTTACATAATTTAAAAGATCCAGGTTGGCATCTCCCAGGGGGCATCATCAGAGCTTAAGTGGTTAAGAAACCATGAGAACTAGGACTTCCCTGGTGGTCCAGATGGCTGAGACTCTACACTCTCAATGCAGGCGGCCTGGGTTTGATCCCTGGTCAGGCAACTAGATCCACATGCCACAACTAAAGGTCCCATAGGTTGCAATTAAGACCTGACACAGCCAAATAAATAAATAAATACAAGTATTGAGGAAAAAAACAAAAGAGAAATGATGAGACCAGAATATGGAAGCTGTTGAAATCTCTGGGGGTAATAGCAGTGGAAATGGGAGAGAAAAAAACTGCCACTTATAAAGCACAAACTGTTCACTACTGATTTCCTCACAGAAACCTCCCTGCTGCTGCTGCTGCTAAGTCGCTTCAGTTGTGTCCAACTCTGTGCGACCCCACAGACGGAAGCTCACCAGGCTCCCCGGTCCCTGGGATTCTCCAGGCAAGAATACTGGAGTGGGTTGCCATTTCCTTCTCCAATGCATGAGAGTGAAAAGTGAAACTGAAGTCGCTCAGTCGTGTCCGACTCCTAGCGAGCCCATGGACTGGAGCCCACCAGGCCCCTCCGTCCGTGGGATTTTCCAGGCAAAAGTACTGGGGTGGGGTGCCATTGCCTTCCCCGGAAACCTCCCTATCAAAGGACAAAAAGAGCCACGTGATTCGCTTTAAAAAATAAAAAGCTCTCTTAGTTGTGTAAAGCAGCAAAACTTCCTCAGGCTTTGCCTTCAAATAATTGGTCTGACCAGAGTTTCTTTCTTTAGGAGTTGGAGATCAGAGGGCCTAACTTGGAAAAGACTCATTTCTTTAAGGATTTGATTATTCCTTGCCAGAACACCGCTAAGGGCCAAAGGACATGATCTTTAATTTGACCCAGTAGCTATCATCAGGGTGACAGTTTCCTGGAACACAAATTTCCTTCTGAACACAAGGAAATCTTGATTAGTGTTTTGTGAGTACACCACCATGTGAGCAGGATTTTACGGTATACAGCAATGCCCTAGCTTAACCTGACTGCCTTGTTTTATGAATTTATATTATGATGTTTGAAGTACATGAGGAAGAAGTGCTAGAAGACTATGAGAACAAGGAAAAGTTTGTTTTTTGTCTGGTGGGGGAATAAAAAAACGTATTACAAAAGAGCTTACAGAGAATGAATGATCTTTTAAAAATTATGTGGATAAATGTGTAATATATGGGACTTCCCAGGTGGCTCAGTGGTAAAGAATTCGCCTGCCAAGGAGACTCGGGTTCAATCCCTGGGTTGAAAAGATCCCTGGAGAAGAAAATTATAACCTACTCCAGTATTCTTGCCTGGGAAATCCCACAGACAGAAGAGCCTGAGGGGCTATAGTCTGTGGGGTCCCAAAGGTCAGACACAACTAAGTGACTAAACCATCAACATATATATATGTATATGTGTATATATATATATATATATATAACAGGCACAGATATGTATAAAAACTTAATAGTGTTAGACTACTGAGCTTTGCAGCAGAGGACAGAAAAAAATGAAGCTTTGGATTCTATGGCACGGTCACTGGAAAGAGGAAGAAAATACGACGATTTATTTTTAAAGAATTGATAATACAGTACATCTTATGTAATAAGTCTGGGTGAGGAACTTACCTTTGGTTTGACCTGCCATAACTACTTCCAGAGGAACCTGTTTCAGGAAGGTGGAGACCCCATACTATCCTGCCTGGCCGAGATGTCACTCTGCCCCTAAGAGCCAAATGAGGAGCGGAACTGTCAGGGAATTCCGGACATTGACATTCTTGGTTCTGATGCAGTCATAAAAGACACAAGAGAGCTGTTTTATTAATGGACTTTCATAAACAACAAAGATCTACTGTATAGCACAGGGAACTATATTCAATATCTTGCGATAAACTATAATGGAAAAGAACCTAAAAAAAATACACACACACACACACATATATATATTTGAATCACTTTGCTGTACACCTGAATCAATGTAATTCAACTATACTTCAGCTAAAAAAACCCTTTTTTAATAAATAAAAAAAGAAAAAAGTGGACTTTCAATATTCAGATGTGAACTAAACTTGTTATGTAGTAATGTTCTAGACCAGCTGAGAGTGGCAGGATGATCTCAACTGGTCTCCTTAAAATGAATTTATGTGTCTATCATATAAGAAATTATGATTTCTCAAGCCTTTGCTTCTTGGGTTGGACTTTAACACTGGAAACATTGATGTTGTGATCATTTAAATGTGGTTGAAATTAATCCTACATTAACTTCATCAGAAGCTACCAAAACCCTGTCACATAACACTGCTATTTACAATAAATTAACAAAGGTCCGTCTAGTCAAGGCTATGGTTTTTCCAGTGGTCATGTATGGATGTGAGAGTTGGACTGTGAAGAAAGCTGAGCGCCGAAGAATTGATGCTTTTGAACTGTGGTGTTGGAGAAGACTCTTGAGAGTCCCTTGGACTGCAGGGAGATCCAACCAGTCCATCCTAAAGGAGATCAGTCCTGGGTGTTCATTGGAAGGACTGATGCTGAAGCTGAAACTCCAATACCTGGCCACCTCATGCGAAGAGTTGACTCATTGGAAAAGACCCTGATGCTGGGAGGGACTTGGGGCAAGAGGAGAAGGGGACAACAGAGGATGAGATGGCTGATGGCATCCCGACTTGATGGATATGAGTTTGGGTGAACTCCGGGAGTTGGTGATGGACAGGAAGGCCTGGTGTGCTGCAATTCATGGGGTCGCAAAGAGTCGGACACGACTGAGCGACTGAACTGAACTAATCATTGTTATTTGAATAACTTAATCCATTTGATAAGAGTGTACTTTTTCAAGTACTATGGTTAGCAAAACAGATTATTTTTAGCTCCTATCTGTGACTAGATAATTGGCTTCCTGTTTACTTCAATTCCTGGTTGAGAGCAAGTTGTATATATGTAGTCTCTGGAAGTATCCGTCAGATACTGCCAACAGAGACAAAATGTGGGGACAAAAGTCTTCAGGGAATCTTGAAACACCATAACAGAGGCATGACAATAGAAAATTGAAGATTATTTCTCAAGATTTATTGCATTTATTCATTGGTGACCCCATCTCTTTTCTTTTGTGGCATTTATTTTCATTAAATACTGTGTGGATCACAATGGAACTGTGGAAAATTCTGAAAGAGATGGGAATACCAGACCACCTGACCTGCCTCTTAAGAAACCTACATGCAGGTTAGGAAGCAACAATTAGAACTGGACATGGAACAACAGACTGGTTCCAAATAGGAAAAGGAGTATGTGAAGGCTATATATTGTCACCCTGCTTATTTAACTTATATGCAGAGTACCTCATGAGAAACGCTGGGTTGGATGAAGCACAAGCTGGAATCAAGACTGCCGGGAGAAATATCAATAACCAGATATGCAGATGACACCACCCTTATGGCAAAAAGTGAAGAAGAACTAAAGAGCCTCTTGATGAAAGTGAAAGAGGAGAGTGAAAAAGTTGGCTTAAAGCTCAACATTCAGAAAACAAAGATAATGGCATCCGGTCTCATGACTTCATGGCAGATAGATGGGGAAACAGTGGAAACAGTGGCTGACTTTATTTTGGGGGGTTCCAGAATCACTGCAGATGGTGACTGCAGCCATGAAATTAAAAGACGCTTACTCCTTGGAAGCAAAGTTATGACCAACCTAGACAGCATATTTAAAAGCAGAGACATTCCTTTGCCAACAAAGGTCCGTCTAGTCAAGGCTATGGTTTTTCCAGTGGTCATGTATGGATGTGAGAGTTGGACTGTGAAGAAAGCTGAGTGCCGAAGAATTGATGCTTTTGAACTGTGGTGTTGGAGAAGACTCTTGAGAGTCCCTTGGACTGCAAGGAGATCCAACCAGTCCATCCTAAGAGATCAGTCCTGGGTATTCATTGGAAGGACTGATGTTGAAGCTGAAACTCCAATACTTTGGCCACCTGATGCAAAGAACTAACTCATTGGAAAAGACCCTGATGCTGGGAAAGATTGAGGGCAGGAGGAGAAGGGGACAACAGAGGTTGAGATGGTTGGATGGCATCACTGACTCAGTGGACATGAGTTTGGGTAGGCTCTGGGAGTTGGTGATGGTCAAGGAGGCCTGGTGTGCTACAATTCATGGGGTCACAAAGAGTTGGACACAATGGAGCGGCTGAACTGAATTGAATACTGATAGAATATTCTGTCTCCTGTATTTTCTTTCATCTCACTGGTCTGTATGGCTTCCTCTAAGTAGATCTGTGAATGGCACTTACTTCATTTGTATCATGTAGACTCAAGATTGTCATTGGCTGGGATAAAGCAGAAAAAAGCTGGTCTTCTCTCTTCTGCCCTCAGCCCCACCTCCTGCTCAGGCTGCCTTTTACTTACATCTTTTCTTATCCTTGTTTCCCTCCAGTCTCCTGTAGTGCTATGGGCTTTATAGATGCCTCATTTCCCACTACCCCTCATCTTCCCATCTAATTCCCACCTAGAGTTTCCATATGGAGCAAATAAAAATGTAGGATGCCCTGCTAATTGTGAATTTCAGATAGGCAGTAAGTAATTTTAGGGTAAATAAGTCCCTGCAATACTTGTGACATATTTATACAGAAGAACTGTCATTTATCTGAAATTCAAATTTAATTGTGCTCTCTCTGTGTTTGCCCTTAGGGGGCGCGCCCCCCCCCACCTGGGAGACTGTTAAATTTCAGTCCCAGCCCTGAAAGAACTCAGACCTAAATCCCACAATGTCATCACACTGGTCTGTGTTCCTCCACTCCCAGTCATTCCCACAAGGGTTCCCTAGATGTTTATCACTCTAGAAATTCCAGGTTGCTGAAAGATGGGCAAAAGTATCAGGTCCAGGACTCCATTTAGCTTTGCCCTCAACTATGCTGGTAATTTTGATTTTTAGCAAAGACTCACCATGATGGGCCAGAATTCAGGTGCCTAACATATGCCTTCCTTTCTATGCCTCCTTTAGAATGAAGTTATCAGGGAAAAGAAATCTATTAATAATATGAACACATATGCATTATATAATATCTTAGGACAGTTTTTTTTTTAAAAGCAAGAAACCTGCTAGAGGACCAGGGAAACAGTAATTATATTTAAGTACAAACTTGAAGAGAAAAATTCATTTAATGTGAAGAACAAGGCATCTGAGGTGAGACAGTCCCACTGGAACCCTAAGAGAATGAACTCAGGCTTCTCCTTTGAGATGTTCTCCTTATTGGGTCTGAGAACAGCAGGAGGAAAAGAGAATATAGATTCAGGAGCATGCCAGGGGGAAGTACAAAGCACTTTAGAAATAGTTTTCAGTGGCAGAGTTTCAAAGCCTTCATTGTTCACGGTTGGCCGACTCTAAAGATACTCTCAATCCAGGGCGCAGGTTTTAAAGAATTCCTTCTTCCCACAGTGTCTGGGACTTTGAATTAGACAGGTAGCCTTTGTTTCACTCAGGTGATCAGCATACAAAGGTAGCCTAAGCGCTGGGTACCAGCTGTCTTCATTCAGAGAAAAATCTGCACTCCCCAGGGTTCCACGTCAGTGCAATTGACTCTGAGCAGCCTAGAATTCCCCTCCTTCTAGACAAATGACAGATGCATCTCAATTTACCTCCAACAGAGATTAGGGGTTTTGTTTTGGAATGGCATCAAAGAGTTCAAAAATCATATAATTTCCCTACCACAATTTTATACCCTGATGAGCCGCTATGGAAACATGGGCCCTTTAAGAAGCTGTCCTCCCCGTTCCCTTTCTCTTGTTTCCTCCTTTCTCTTTTGTAGCTAACAAAGTTTCTAAATCTACACACCGGATGCTCTACCATTCAGGCTGAGTTTTTATGAACTACTCTAGCCTAAATCACAGTGTACAGTACAAGAAAGACTATTTGGCTGAGAATCAGAAGAGCTGGATTATAGCTGAAATGTCTCCACTAACTAGCTGTTGGATCCAGGGGAGCCATCGCATTTTCCTCATCTATAAAATACAACTGTATGGCCTTACATCATTCTTCAAGGTTCACTCCTGCTCCAAAGTCCTACATTCTTTCTGCATCCTACCCCGTCCCTAGGAGCAACTTCCCTGTCCCTAGGAATCTGCATTAAGCTTTTAGACAGGCTTATATAACAAATGCATTTCCCCCTAATTTTCTTAAAACTAGGATAGTTCTTTAAAAAAAAAAAGTTTAGCTCACTGAAAGCCCAGTGTTCTAAGTATGTAGTTCATGAAATTTAGGAAAAAAGGTTGGATTTGAGAGCGTTCTGACTCTTAATATCTTTCAACGCCCTCAATTTATCAGACCCTCGTCTGGAGAGCTCCTTCCTCTGGGGGCGGCAGTGTTGAATCCAATAATGGGTAAGGAGATCAAACTTCCCTGCCTCTGTTTTTCCTGGATTGTTTCCCTGTGCATAATATATACCCTACTTATATCTGTGTACCTGGTCTTATGTAAATTAGGTCGCTGTTCATTTCACATAAATAACTTTTTAAAGCTAATATACTTTTTTCAGTTATGTTGTAAATGCATCAATTTTAAGTGTTTAGTGTGATGAATTTTGACTAACATTACATACACTACGTTAGCACCACCCAGAACCTTCCATCACCCCCACAAAGTTCTCTTGTGCCCTTACCCTCAGGCAACTACTATTCTGATTTTTTCTAGCATAGATTGGTTTTGCCTATTCTTGAATATGAAATCATATAGTATGTATAAAGAAAAATCTGTTATAGTGTTGCAGACATGAATTTTTTCAGTTAAAATCAAGAAATATATTGCCAAAAAAAGGGGGAAAATGCTGAGCAAGCAAGTAAAATAGAAATGCAATTATGAAAATTTACTCACTTTGGTAAAGTAAGCCAAACTTGATGAAATGGAACAAATCTATATGATTTAGAAAACCCTCATCCCAAGTGATGGAATTAATCAAAGTGAAAGTCACTCAGTTGTGTCCATCTCTTTGGGACTCCATGGACTATACAGTCCATGTAATTCTCCAGGCCAGAATACTGGAGTGGGTAGCCTTTCCCTTCTCCAGGGGATCTTCCCAACCCAGGGATGGAACCCAGGTCTCCCACATTGCAGGTGGATTCTTTACCAGCTGAGCCACAGGGCAAGCCCAAGAATACTGGAGTGAGTAGCCTATCCCTTCTCCAGTGGATCTTCCCAACCCGGGAATTGAACTGGGGTCTCCTGCATTGCAGGTGGATTCTTTACTAACTGAACTATCAGGGAAGCCCAATGGAATTCAAAAAATGTTGACTTAATCCTGAAAAGACATTATAGGATGAAGAAAAATGATCATAGTCTAAAAAGAAGGAAGTGCCCCCCTTTCCTCCAACCCAAATCATTGTATACTAAGTAAAAGTTGCCTTTTAAATAAGCCTTTGACATCTGAGCCAGTTCATCAGAGGATCATAAGTGATTCAGGGTGGATAGGAGATAATATGTAGAGAATGAGATGATACCAGAAATGGAGAAGGGGTTTACAAATAACGTGGAGGACTGGTTCTGCTACTGATGGACCTGGAAGGGCAGCAAAAAGGATACCAGAAGACCCTGTTGCCCATGTAAGTGGAATGGCTGGCCCAATAAGAGAAAGGTAGGCATCACTCTGTCTTCCCTGGTGGCTCACCAGTAAATAATCTGCCTGCAATTCAGGAGTTGGAGGAGATTCAAGTCCGATCTCTCGGTTGGGAAGATCCGCTGAAGGAGAGCAGGGCAACCCACTCCAGTATTCTTGCCTGGAGAATCCCATGGACAGAGGAGCCTGGTGGGCTACAGTCCACAGGGTCACAAAGAATCAGACATTACTGAAGTGACTTAGCACACACCAATGCAGGCATCATTTCGTATTGAGTTCCCCAACTTCAGATAAGCCTCAAATCCTAACAAATGTTAGGGGGAAAAATGCAACCGGTTATGAAAAGATATTATATCTCATTTAATTAAAAAGTCAACTTATTGATATATAAACCAACTGAACCAAACAGGAAAAACTGAATCAAACAGAATAGAAGCAATGCTCTAAACAAGCATCAACTTAAGAGCTCTAATGCCAACCAGGAGGACACCCAGACACAAGTTTAGCATGGGGTAAGAGTCTTTACGTCTTCCGGTGAAGGCAAAGCCATTTGGTTGGCACTTCGTAGGAATATCTTTCCACCAGGTCGTCATCATAAGGTATGTGCCATGAGTCTCCAGTTGTTTGCACCACGGTGTCATAGCTGAGAATATGCTGTTGAATTAAAAAGGGAACCACACATTGAGAACAACACTAAAGGAATATCTGGCCATTTCCCTTTCTTTTCTGACGATTTCTTAGTTTGCTTCAGAGATGTATTCTTTGTCTTACTTTAACAATGGATTTTCAAAGAGCAGCCAGCTCTGTGAAGATGAATCCTGGTGGTAGGAACGGTGGGGGTTGGAGGATAAAACAGGAGTTAGAATGAACAGGTACACATTACTACATATAAAAGAGAAGACTTCCTTGGTGGTGCAGTAGATAAACAATCTGCTTGCCAGTAAAGGGAACATGGGTTTGATCCCTCATCTGGGAAGATTCCACATGCCAAGGAACAACTAAGCCCATGCACAACAACTGCAGAGCTGTGCTCTAGAGCCCTTGAGCCCCCAACTACTGAAGCCTGCACGCTCTAGGGCCCAAGAGCCAAACTAATGAGCCCCTGTGCCCAAACTACTGAAGCCTGTGCACCTAGAGTCTGTGCTCCACAACAAGAATAGCCCCACTCTCCACAATTAAGAAAAAACCTGTGTGCAGCAATGAGCACCCAGTGTAGCCAAAAATAAGGAAAAAAGAAGAAAAAAAAAAAAAAAAGACTTCCTCACTTAAAAAAAATATAGGTAAACAACAAGAACCTACTGTATAGCACAGAGAAAGATAATCAGTATAATAATCTATAATGAAAAGAATTATAAGGAAAAGAATCTGAAAAAGAATATATATACACATACACATATACAAACACCCCCCCACACACACATATATATATATCTACCATTGTTTTACTGCTGCATACTTGAAGTTGACACATTGTAAATGAACTATACTTCAATTAAAAAAAAAAGATGAACCCTATTGTTAGGAGTTCCTTTTTGGGGAGGCTTCATTTTTAAGGTTAAGGATCTCTATAAGAAAAAAAAATGTATACTCCTTTTTTGTCTTTAATGATTTTGAATGCAACAGAGAAAACTTTCAAATATACAAAAATAAAGAAACAGCACAATGAATTCATATATACCCATTACCCGGCCTCAAAAATCATCAAAATTCATGGCTAATCTTACTTCATCCATTCATCCAAAACCCCTCAGATTATTTTGAAATAAATCTCAGATTATCATTTTTCCTATAATTCAGTATGTATCTCTGAAAGATAAGAACTTATTTTGTAAATATAAAAGGAATATTATTATTATACTTAAGAATTAACAATTCCTTAACATCATCAAATTTCTCTTTACATTTTTCCAATTATTATATGTGTGCAATTATATTTTCTAGTTTGTCTGAATAAGAATTGAAATAAGGTTGTTACATTGTGACTGCCTAAATTCTCTCTCAAGTCTCTTACAATCTAGAGCTTCTCTTTTCAACTCTTATTTTTCTTGCAGTATTTTGTTGTTGAGGAAACCAAGTCCTATACTGTTTCCCACAGTTGATTTTGCAGATTGTATTTCTGTGGTATCATTTGATACCATATCTCCTACAAATGCTGTTTTTGTCTGTCTGTTGAGCCCAGGACTGTATTTACCATTGGCTAGTGTATTGGCACCCCACTCCAGCCCTCTTGCCTGGAAAAATCCCATGGACGGAGGGGCCTGGTGGGCTGCAGTCCATGGGGTCACTAGGAGTTGGACACAACTGAGCGACTTCACTTTATTTTTTCACTTTCATGCATTGGAGAAGGAAATGGCAATCCACTCCAGTGTTCTTGCCTGGAGAATCCCAGAGACATAGGAGCCTGGTGGGCTGCCATCTATGGGGTCACACAGAGTCGGACACGACTGAAGCGACTTAGCAGCAGCAGCAGCAGTGTATTTTTCTGTAGTAAATTGCCTTTAGATTTTCTCTTTGCTTTTAAACAAGAGACATCCTTGTACTTACAGGTATTTCAACTAGAATCAAAAAAGAACTCAATTGAGACTGTGCCACAAAAGCGGATTAAACAGGAAAAAAGAGTTATTCAGCAGAACAGAAGTATGATGAGACATAAGACAGAATTTTGAGCTATGGCAAATAAATAGGAAAATAAAAAACACATATAGGGATTTGTAACTGATAACATAACTGAAGTCACAACTTATGACACTTCAGGGGTTTTCAATACGTCAGTTGACATGGGGTTGGCCTAGGAAAACTGCTCTGGCAGACTCTGTGTTTTTAGGATCTGGCTAATTCCGAATATCAAACTGCTGCTGCTGCTGCTTCTAAGTCGCGTCAATCGTGTCCGACTCTGTGCGACCCCATAGACAGCAGCCCACCAGGCTCCGCTGTCCTTGGGATTCTCCAGGCAAGAACACTGGAGTTGGTTGCCATTTCCTTCTCCAATGCATGAAAGTGAAAAGTGAAAGTCAAGTCACTCAGTTGTGTGTGTCCGACTCTTCGTGACCCCATAGACTGCAGCCTACCAGCCTCCATGGGATTTTCCAGGCAAGAGTACTGGAGTGGGGTGCCATTGCCTTTTCCGAAATACCAAACTAAAGCTAAGAAAAACAAAACAATGAGAACTAGTTGCACTGTTCTTGGACTATGTCACATTCTTACTATATAGTTGGCTCTGCTGATGGTATGGAAAGGATGGATAACATACCTGAAAGGTTATTTTTGCTCCTGGATGCTTACTAACAATTGCCAGCTGATGTCCCTGCTGCCACTTAAAGAACAGGCGCTGGGTCTTGGCATCAGGCAGACAGGCCTTGTGGTCTCGCATCAGGTCTTTTGTGATAAACTTGCAGTGGTTTCCCGAGTGCAGTGTGGCATACAGAAGGAACGGATCATCCTCAGAGCTGAACCAGACATAAGAATGGACACAATCAAACACACGTCCAAAGAGGCAGAGAACAGCATTCTTCACCATGCTGTTTACTTCTTTCTCTACTTTCTTCAGAAGTATTCTTTGCTCTTAACTGATATGATCAATCAAGGATACTTATGAACTACCTGCAAGTCTTCAGCTGGTAGACATGATCGAGAAGACAGATGGACAGCTACAGGGAAAGGAATGCTAATGCTTAGGGTTCTTCTTAGCAGTTCAACTGGACTCTACCACTAGAATGGAGAATTCTAATAGTAATTCTCTCTTCATACTTAAAAGCTGGTTCTCTGCGTCCCCATGGAGTTTTCCTCATCTGCCTCATCCAATACAGAGCACATCTTTCCCCTACCCCTTTCTTCACTTGAATTCCAGAAACATTCATAATACTAACAGGGCAAGAGGACACTTTCTTGCAAAAGTAACGGGCTAACCTCAAAGCTGAAACTGGTATCTTCAAGTAGCTTCTGGGTAGCCATCCTGATCAGCACCCAAAGGCACCTCCAGTCTGAGAAGAGCCAAGAGCTCAAAGTTTCCAATGAGCCCTCAACATCAGTAGTGAGTGCTTGAATTACATGTGCTGTAAAAACAGCAGTAGTTACCTTGACTCAGGAGATTCAGATGGCAACATGTGATTAAGCCATATACCTTGATCCAAATGACCCAAAATGGATCCTTTACAGGATACCTTATACTAAAGTATTTCAATTTCAAGTGAAATGATAAAATAACTGGAATCTGTCTTTAAAATAATCTTCAGGAAAAAAAAAAAATGTGGGGGTTATATGGAACAATATTAACAAATGAGAATAGTTACAGGAGCTGAGTGACAGTCATGGGGGCATTCACTATACTATTCTCCCTAGTTTAGGTTTGAACACGCTTCTTTGGCACATTAGTGGCAAACAGAGTTAATGTTAAAAATTTAAATACTCAAATCCAAAGCCATAGAAGGTAGCTGAATCAATCTTTACCACTGGGTTTGGAATTTCAGCATATACAATAAATACAGGCTCCAAACCAAGCACAAGACCAATTTCCAACAGGCTTCTTGGTTATAACACTACCGTTACTCAGTTCTTCTACCTATGAAAAATAATGACGATGGTGACAGCAACAAATATAGATGCTTTCCATGTACTTGGTGCTGTGCCAAGAGTTTCACATGTACTATTTGCAAGTATTTTCTCACTGAATCCCCATGAGGGTTACCTATGAAGAAAAGAAGACACAGAGAAGGGAAACACTTCCCAGACAGGAAGTGACAGGGCCATGATCTGAACCAGGGTAGACTGATTCTCAAGCCTGCGATCCTCAGGTTTAGCCAATGCTGCCTAACATGACTGAATGAAGGGCATTACTATTATCTTATAGTCTTGGAAAGATGGAAGTACCCACTCCATGAATAAATAAAAGAACTTAGCTACAGAAAAATGAGATTTGATTTGGGATCTGAAGGAGGGGTTAGTTTCCAGCCTTATGCATTGAGTGCCGTTTGACACTTTTTTTGGGGGGCTGCAGTGTTTGGCCTCTGGGATCCTTAGTTCCTTGACCAGGGATTGAACCTGGGCCACAGCAGTAAGACTGCTGTCCTAACCACTGTACTGCCAGAGAATTCCTCCATTTGACCTTTTAAAGAACAAACGGTTTGGACAATACTGACAAATCTTGAAGTTACCACATTCAACCCAATGAAACCTAGACTCAGGACTGAGGTCCGCTCATGATCCATGCTAAGTTGTAAATAAACCTTTGTCAGTAGAAACAGTATGAGAACCTAAATGTGTGCTAACAGTTAATACACGGTGTTGTAGATCTGTGCTCCTCCTGACTAGCTACTTTCTGCATACTCTATGGACACTGTGTATTTCCTTGCTGATCGTTTTCCATGTTCCTTTGGTTTCCTGGGAAGCTGTAGCTCCTAACAACATTACCTTTATATTTAGAATAAAATCCAGAGCCCACGAGGTCCTCTGTAATGTGGTCCCTACGTTCTCTGTGACCTCAGAACTGACCATCCACACTGGTCTGCCAGCTCCCCTCATTCCTGACTGACAGCCCTCTTTTCCCCCTCCCCATCTGCGGTGGGTCTTAGTTGTGACATGCAGGATCTTTAGTTGTGGCATGTGAACTCTTAGTTTTAGCATGCAGGACCTAGTTCCCTGACCAGGGATCAAACTTGGCCTCCCTACACTGCGAGTGCAGAGTCTTAGCCACTAGACCACCGGGAAGGCCTTTTTTGGTGTTGTTCAGGGCCTTTTGAACACTTGCTGTTCCTTCTGCCTGGTAGTTTCTTCCTACTACCTCTCCTCCTTTCTCAAACGACTCACTCGTTCCCTTCAGCTCTGTACCCTCCCCAAGGCCTTTCCTGGTGATCTCTCCATTCACCCGCCCTTGATATCGGACCTAGTCCCCTTCCAGCTCCCCACTCTGCCTCACTGTCTTCACAGCTTTGGTGTATCTGTTTACTGTGTATCTGTTTACCTGTCTACTGTTACGTTCCAAGATAACAGGGACTTGGTTTTGTTCACTGGTGTTTCTCTGAGAACACAGATGGTGCTCATATTTGCTAAATATTTGTTAAATGATCTGTTCAGGAATTTATGGCATGCATTCTGTGTACTAATCTCATTTGGGCTTTAACTTATTTCTCCTTTAAACTGATTTTTCATCTATTTAAGTTTATCCTGCTATAAAAACTATATTTTTATAAGCTGCCTCAAATCTTTTTTCTTTTTTTTTTTTTGAATGAGGTTGAGTATACATATATACTCACACACACATGCACTTTAAAAATAGAAAAAACAGGCAACAAGCAGATGACTGGAGCCTAGTGTAATTCACTTAATAACTTCAATACCTACATGTTGTCAGCAAAAAAAAAGCTGGCTTGCTTTTGCATCTTTTCCATCTCAACTCTTCTCCACCGGGAATTTTGCATTAACATGTGCTTCCGGCCCAGGACCAGCACTTGAAGATTCTGCTTGGCGAGGTGAGAGACCACGTTCAAGAGCTGAAAAACACAAAGCCAGTTCCCAAGAAAGTCAGGGAAGAATCTCAAGTAAGGGGAGTGATTCTCCAATGGGTCAAACAGTCTTTTCTGGTAAGAGGTGAGAAAACATTCCTAAAGTCTTTTCTGGTAAGAGGTAATTGCCCATCTTTGTAAATAAGCCCAAGGAAAATGCTTCCTTGTTACAAATGATTATCTAACACCTGCCCACTGGCCAGGCTACATGGGATACCTGGGGAGGTTTCTAAGCATAAACAAGATGAGCTATTTTTAAACTGTGTTCCGTAGGGCCCGCTGGGAGAGAGGTAGGGGGGCTAAGAAGGATGGGGTTTGGTTCCTATACATTCCCAACCCTGTTTCAACCCAAACAGCTCAGTTTTTGTCTACTTATATATTGGTATTCTGCACAGATTTTTATCTCAATAAAGGATGGCTCAGATGGTAAAGAATCTGCCTACAATGCAGGAGACCTGGGTTCAATCCCTGGGTCAGGAAGATCCCCTGGAGAAGGGAATGGCAACAGAGGAGCCTAGCAGGCTACACTCCATGGGGCTGCAAAGAGTCAGAAACGACTGAGAGACTAACGCTTCTTTTATTAAAAGTTTGTAAATGCTGGAATAGATACTTCTTTTTTTTTTTACTTAAAGTTTTTTAATGTTTAACTTTGTATTGGGATATAGCTGATTAACAATGCTGTGATAGTTTAAGGAGAACAATGAAGGGATTCAGCCATATGTATATATGAAGATACTGAATTTTCAGTCAACTTTTCCACATCATGATTCTGCTAAGACTGCTACTTTTCGCTGAAATCCCTCTTTCCTTCAAAAGGTCTGTCAATTGTCATCCTCCAGCTTATTTTCCACTCAGTGAATTTATCCTGTATTCTTTCCACTTCCCACATGTCTTGTGTGCACATGGATTCCTCTTAAAAGTTTGAAGTGAGATTTTTAGTAAATCCTGCAGTTTGGTGAGCTTGCTTACATTCAATCTTTCATAAGTAAAAGTCTATAGACTACTTTCATGTACAACCTATTGAACTAAGCTACAAATGAATATTACTAAGTATAATATGTAAAAGCTAATAAAATATTTTAACTTAAGTTATACAACAGTGTATCGGAAATGTAAAAGTTCTATAATTTATAAAAACTCCAGGGCCTATGAAAATCACAAGGTGAAAGTCTTTGAAGAAATCCTTAATTTTCTTGGGTCTTGGTTAGAAAGGCATTTATTTTAGCCTAGCTTTCCTTAACTCATAAATTTCTTCCCGTAGACTTTCAGGATATTAGTTAAAATTCTTTACTCAATATTTTTTCATTCATTTGGTCAGTTGTCAAATACTGCTTGAGTACCTGTTAGTCTAACACACATGGATTCTCTCTGTTAGTCCAATAATGAATTAGCGAGAGCTAAACTTTTAAGTACTATTTAATGCTTTGGATTTATATGTATTTTTAGCCCATTCTACTCCATTACTAATCTTATTATGTTAGGAAACAGTAGTTCTAGAATGAATGGACACAAGTTGGCCACTGAATGTGAGCAGAGAAGTGTACCAATACCACTGTGAGGACTCTGACCCAAAGCTTTACAACCAGAAAAAGTTATGAGTAATAGCTTATCTGTTCACTCAATAGTTATTTCCCAGAACTCTCCATGTAAAAGGCACATGGTAGGTATCAGAGCTTACAAAGTTTTGAAAGATATGGCCCCTGACTTCAGTGAGGGAGTGCCTCATAATTTTCTTATCCAACTCTCAAGCCTGGAAAGATGTATATGCTGGTTCCACATATACTGGATGGTTAATAGACATTTTCTGATTAGCTGAAGAAAACGCCTACCTCTATTTTGAAATAGAAAATCCCTACCTCTATTACTGAAAACTTGAAAAAGATAGGCAAGAAGAAAAGTGAAAGAGGAAATCACTCATAACCTCACTATCCAAAGATCTAACTCTATTTGCCAGTCTATTTATCCTAAGCATTTTTATATAATCTTATAAGGTACTACTTTAAAAGCTGGGTTGGTAATCAAACATCTTCACTATGGAAGTTTAGTTCAGGGATTCAAACACCTCAAAACATTGAGACTGAATCTCTTTCTAAATGCACTTATAAATTTCCTTTCTTAAAGCTATGCTGAGATTACAGATTATTTTCAATGAGCCCAGATACAAAATGGCAACTGAATTCATTAAAAGGAATGACAACTGCTTTCTAAAAATTCCTGTATGAATTCCCACAACGTTACTCTCAATAACAAAAAACAAACAAACAAAACCAATTTTTGATACTGATTCCATACATATGAGAAGACATGGCTTAAAGAAGAACACAATTGGGTCTTCACATCTGTGTGTGTGTGCGCTTAGTCACTCATATCTATACCTTGGTTTAAATAAATAGCCTTGAGTTTATTAATATTAAGTTAAAGACAGGGGCCCAAAGAAGAGCAGAAAGGGCTTAGGTTAGCTTGAACAACTCTGGGGCACCATCGTGTGGCTGAAAGGTCTCTGCTAGTAGCAGCTCTCTGGTAATGATGCAAACAAGGGAGAATAAAGACACCGGAAAGAGATGAGTGTACAGGATGGAATAGAGGCATTTGCCTGAAACTGGGTAACAATCTAGCTATGAGCCTACTTCCTGTGAGGTAAATTCCAAGACCGGATCCAATGGGCTGGCCCAGAGTCATAGATAGAATAGTAAAGAAAAAGAAAACTGACCTTAATTCTATGTTAGATCAAAAATAAAACTGGGAGAAATTTCCACTTCTGGGAAGATGGAGTGGATGTATTTTTCCCTATTTCTTCCGCTATGTACAACTAAAACCCTCAGATGTTTTATATATAAAACAAATGCAAGACTTTGTAGAGATAAAAAGGCAGACTGGCTAGGGACCTTGGGATTTCCTTTTTGCCTCATATATCCTATACTTGGAGATCAAGAAGCCAGCAACCTGGAAATGCCATGGATACAGACAAAAAAAGACCAACAAAGGCCGGTTCTCTCTAGCCAAAGGACTAGAAAAGATGAAGTCTAGCAAGACAGAAAACCTGTTAAAGTGATAACACCAGCAGACTGATGTTACGTGTGTGTGTGTGTGTGTGTGTGTGTGTACATGTGATGCTTTCAGCAACCATTAAAAATGCTATACAAAGATATATATTCAAAAACACTATGTTTTTTTTTTAAAAAGCCAATTATAGATACATAAAAATGGAATTCTAAGAAAAGTTCAAGCAACCCACAGGAAGGCAGGAAAAATAAAATAGAAATAGGAAATAACGGTGATAGAAAACAAAAAATAAAATGGCAGACATAACGTCTAACATATTAATAACAACATAAAATATAAAGGATTTTAATACAT
Source organism: Tragelaphus eurycerus (assembly GCA_935064755.1). Lineage (NCBI taxonomy): Eukaryota > Metazoa > Chordata > Mammalia > Artiodactyla > Bovidae > Tragelaphus > Tragelaphus eurycerus. Next base: position 14,331,836 of record CAKXYN010000038.1, read on the forward strand.
CAATGAAAAGACAGGGCACACACATATCAGAATTTTATTCATTTTTAAGGCTGAATAATATTTCATTGTATCTCTATACAACATTTTATCTATTCATGTCCATGGATATTTGGGTTGTTTCTAAAACTTTCCTTCCTGAACTTATCCTATAACGAGGCATATTGATCATAGCTATCTTGCTTGGCAAACTAGCATAGGACTTCTATAGACGTCAGATCCTAAAGGCTTTAGAATTCTGAAGATCTACAGTCCATAAAACCCAGGAAGTGCCAGAGACTGCAGAGGGGAGGTAAAAAGTTAAAAGACCAGGGAAAGGAAGTTACACTTGCTATTTAGGGTTACTCAGAATAGCTCTTGCTCTCATGACCCTCTCCCACCTCTCAGGCAGCTTTTCTACTTCCTGAGCATCCCTACCCACTTATTTCCAACACATGTAGCTTGGCCAATTGTATTTTTACCCTAAGCTCAGGAACTACTTTTCAGGTTTACACCAAAAGTAAGTCATGTATGAGTAATGTCACTTATGAATTAAAAAAAAAAAAAAACACTTTATTCCTACTGGAGACAAACCAAATTACAACAGAAGCCAAGCCAGAAATTGTACCAAATATTAAGCTGCAATCTGTGTTTACTCTTCTGGTTTTTGGAGAATTATCCTTTGGACATCATAAAGAGCAATGTGGGAGGGAGCATGTGAGAATGGATCTCAGCTTAACCTTGAAGTGCCAAGTACCTGGAGTTCTGGAAGCAATTTGGAATTTGAGATATTCTCTAGAATCAGCTGTATTATGTATTTTGCTCTGCTGTGTGGTTCAGACTCCAGACCCCTTGGGCAGGTCCAGAACTGTCCTTACCATCTCTGGATTCTCCAGGTTGAGAACTTCCCAGAGTGGATCTCAGCTTCTCTTGTCAGAACTGCCCTGAGCTCAAGGAAACTCTTCCATAGCTCTCTCATTTAAACCTAATCCCTGTTCAGAGTCTCAAGGAGAGAAATGCCTCTTCTACGGTATCAACCATTCTGTACACATGGGTATTTGTCACATACTCCTTGATCCTTCCTATGAAGGCCTAGTTTGGTCTTGGATGAACCCTGAAGATAAGTCAGACACAAAAGGACAAATATTATATGATTTCATTTATATGAGTTACCTAGAGGAGTCAAATTCAGAGACAGAAAACAAGGGTGTCTGCCAGGGGCCAGAAGAGAGGTGAATAAGGAGATACTGTTTAATGGTATCAAGTTTCAGTTCAGGTGATGTTCTGGTGATGGGGATGGTTGCCCAACAATGTAAACTGCTTAGTGCCACTGAATGGTACACTTGAAAATGGTTAAAATGATATATTGTATGTTATGTACATTTTACTACAATAAAAGTTTTATTACCAAAAATTTAAAATATAAACAAAAGTAAGCAGAATAGCATAATGTGCCCATCACCCAGCTTCAATAATTATCAGCTCATGGCCAATCCAATTTCATCTATGTTTCTACCAACTTCTGCTTTGGATTATTTTGAAACAAATCCTAGACATCACATCATCTGTGAATATGTCAATGTATTTCTAAGTATAAGAACTCTTAAAAAAATAAGCATAACACCATTATCACATCTAAAAATATTAACAATTCCTTAATATCAAATATACAATCAGCATTTATATTTCTCTAGGTTATATTGCTTTTTAGTTTTAAAAAAAAAATCAAGATTTAAAAGAACTCCATACACTGTGATAGCCTGACTACCATTAAAGAAATGTGGCTGCTATTCTGATGGAAGTTCCCACATTTAGACTTTGCCAACAGCATCCTTGTGGTATCACGTAACATATTCTCTAGTCTTCCTTGTTTCCTATAAATTGGCAGCTGGATCTAGAGACTTGATCAGATTCAAGGGTTTCCGGGTATGTATGAGTGTGCACGTGCATGTGTATATTTAAAATTGTAGCCCTGATAAAGTGAAAAAGGTAGTTTATTCATTAAAAATGAATGACAACCTTCTCTGTCAGTCATTAGGCAGAGGGTACTGGGGATGTGAATACCAATATGAAGACACATTATTCCCAGCTCCGGGAGTTTGCCATCAAATGACTGTAATGTGATATAAAAAGTGCTAAGACAGAGGTTAAAGGACGGGCACCTAAATGAGACTGGGGCGGGGGGAGGGTGGTCAGAGAAGTCACCACTAAGGAAGCGATGACTGAGCTGAGTTTTCAGATGAATTATTCAGGCAAGGAACGGGAGTTTCCAAGGACAAGAAGCAGCATGTAGTTTGTTTTTTTTTTTTTTAAAGCAGCAGCATATTGGTTGAAGGTGAGGGCTCTTTATTAATGCACTGAATTCAGGCAACTGCAAGCTGTCAAATGTGGGAGGAGGACACAGGGAGTCCCAGAAAGAAGCCTGGAAATGACTACAGGGGTCAGATCATGAAGGTCCTTGGAAAACGTGATAAGGAATCTTTTACCAGCTGAAAGCAGTGGAGAACAACAAAGCATTTAAATAGGAGCATGACATGACTACCAGTTTAAAGAGATCAACCCTGTGGATTGCAAGGAGGCTGGAATACGGAGATCAAGTAAGGGAGCTTCTGCAGTATTTCAGGTAACAGATGATGAGAACTGAGATGCTGGTGGTAAGGATGGAGAGAAGAGAGCCTTCTGGAGTAAAGCAGAACTGAGCAGACTTAGTCACTGACTGAATGTGGGAAACATGGAGAGAAATAAACCAGAGAAGAGCTGGACAACCGGATAGATGATGGTAGCAAGCCAGGGTCTGTGAGAAGAGGAGCTCATGACATATACCAGGGGGTAAATAAGCCAGTGGGCAGCCAGTCAGGAAACCCTATCCAGGAGAGGGCTTTGGGATGAAATAAAGATTTGAAGTTATCAGGAAACACACATTGGCAGGCGCCATCAGCAAGTGGAAGAGGTCTCCAGTTCAGTTCAGTGACTCAGTCGTGTCCGACTCTTTGCGACCCCATGAATCTCAGCATGCCAGGCCTCCCTGTCCATCACCAACTCCTGGAGTTCACCCAAACTCATGTCCACTGAGTCAGTGATGCCATTCAACCATCTCATCCTCTGTTGTCCCCTTCTCCTACTGCCCTCAATCTTTCCCAGCATCAGGGTCTTTTCAAATGAATCAGCTCTTCACCATCAGGTGGCCAAAGTATTGGAGTTTCAGCTTCAACATCAGTCCTTCCAATGAACACCCAGGACTGATCTCCTTTAGGATGGACTGGCTGGATCTCCTTGCAGTCCAAGGGACTCTTAAGAGTCTTCTCCAACATCACAATTCAAAAGCATCAATTCTTGAGCGGTCAGCTTTCTTTATAGTCCAACTCTCACATCCATATATGACTACTGAAAAAACCATAGCCTTGACTAGATGGACCTTGGTCAACAAAGTAACATCTCTGCTTTTTAATATGCTGTCTAGATTGGTCATAACTTTCCTTCCAAGGAGTAAGCGTCTTTTAATTTCATGGCTGCAATCACCATCTGCAGTGATTTTGGAGCCCCTCAAAATAAAGTCAGCCACTGTTTCCCCATCTATTTGCCATGAAGTGATGGGACTGGATGCCTTGATCTTCGTTTTCTGAATGTTGAGCTTTAAGCCAACTTTTTCACTCTCCTCTTTCACTTTCATCAAGAGGTTCTTTAATTCTTCTTTTTCTGCCATAAGGGTGGTGTCATCTGCATATCTGAGATTACTGATACTTCTTCTGGCAATCCTGATACCAGCTTGTGCTTCTTCTAGCCCAGCACTTCTCATGATGTACTCTGCATATAAGTTAAATAAGCAGGGTGACAATATACAGCCTTGATGTACTCCTTTAACAAACCCAAAAGGAGCAGAGGATGAAAACTGAGGAATCCTATTCTTTAAAAGATATAGAGCTATAAGAAAAGCCCATTAATGGAAGCTGAGGAATGGCCTGAGTGATAGAAAGAAAACCAGGAGAGAGTGATGTCTCAGAAAGACTATAAGGAGCACTTCAAGAAGGAAGGGAAGACAAAGTAACAGCACTACAGAAATACCAAAATGTGGCCTGCACCCTGGAGGAGACAACCTGATGATGCCATGGTGGCAGGAGGGAGATGTCACTTGCCTTCCTTAGCTCTCTTCAGCTAGTTAGAGCTCAGCACTCTTGGACACTGTACCTAGCGTCATTCCCTGACAGGTTCTAATGCTGTTATTAGATGTGTGAAATGAATGTCAGTTGCTCTTCAAGAACCAAGGGAAGTTTGAAGATAGTTTTCTTTAATGGATCTGATGTAGAAGAGGAGCTTGATAAAGTAGAAAAAATTATTCTCCCTGGAATTGTCAGATGCTGTTATAGGTGCAAACTGCAACCAGGTAAGGGTGTTTGAGAAGCAAGGCCTCATGTATTTGATGAGTCTAAGCTTTTGGAGGCTTCACTTTTCTCAGATAAAACCACGCAAGTGTTCACATCAAGGAGGCTGTGAAGTGATTTCATCTTTGACCTGCCCTTCTTTACACACATACACACACACACACACACACACACCCCCCTGCAGTTCAGCACCTGAGCTGAGAAAGGAGATCAAATTAATTTTAAACAGAATACTGACATTAAAGAAACTATTTTTAGTTATAGGTGGAAAAACTTAAAATTCCATTAAAGAAAAGAAGAGAAATTCTTAAAACAACCACAAACAGCCTGCATACTGTTCCAACATGAAAAGATATCGATTTCTCATAATAGTTACACGCTGGTTGTCTGGAACACTAAAGCCAGGAAACACGTCCCCTTTTTATGCTATTGCTTTACTAAAGACAACCTCATGGTAATGTGGTACTTGATCTAGGATGGAAGGTGGGGGCTTCCTATTTGAGTCTGAGTGGATTTCAGGATATGATGAGATTAAGTCAAAGACAGACAAGAGAAAGCAAGAAAGGAAACAAAAGACCCTGGATCCTTTAAAACTACTTCAGGGCACAATGACTGATGAACTCTGTGGAAGGCAGTGTTCTCAGATTCTAAAGACCACAAACACAGTGTTTATAACTGATGCACTGTGCTTTCCACCAAGTTTACAGCAGAAGAAACACAGGAAGTTATAACTTATACTATAACCCTGGAGTTTTCTACTTATTTCTTTGTTCCTACAGTCTGCAGGTAAGCTAATATTCAGTTTCAATCCCTTCTTTGTCTTTGCTTCTACCACTTTTCTCCCGAACTATGTTTTCAGAAGAGAATCTCTGTTTTAGAAATAGTCCTTGAGTGACTGCTATAGTCAGCATTTTTCTGTGCAGCTCTGGAAATGCCAACTAGGAGGAAAGTGCAGGCAACCCATCACCATTGTGGCTTAAGGCTTCTCATCATGTTTTTATGTGCCAGCTACCAGTTTCAGCCTCAGTTCTACGTTTGAGAATTATTGCTGCTTGCTAGACAGAATGGAAGGGAGTAATATCACTTTCTATTTAAAGAATGTTAATGATACTTCCTTTTAAATTAAAAAAATAATAATAATTTTATGTATTTATTTATTTATTTGGCTGTGCTGGGCCTTTGTTGTTGCAGGACTTTTCTCTAGTTGCAGCACAGGGTTTTCTCTAGTTGCAGCAAGTGGGGGCTACCCTCTAGTTGTGGTATGCGGACTGCTCATTGTGGTGCCTCTTCGTGTTGTGAAGCATAGGCTCTAGGTACATGGGTTTCAGTAGGTGCAGCTCTGAGGTGCTAGAGCACAGGCTCTGTAGTTGTGGTACACGGGCTTAGTTGCCCCAAGGCATGTGGGATCTTCCGGGATCAGGGATCGAACCCGCGTCTCCCGCACTGGCAGGAAGATTCTTTACCACTGAGCCACTAGGGGAGCGTAGTGATACTTGTTTGCTGGACTCGTTTAAGTGCTGTATACCATGTAAGATCCAGATTAACAATTGTTGAGGATGAGAGTACTGGAAGAAGGTAAGAAAAGGAAGTGTATTAGAGAAGCAACAGAAGCTGGGGCAAGGAGGGAAACGGAAGTTTTCACTGGGTGGTATTCAAGGAGTGGAAACCTCGTAAGCCTGATGGCGTAATTTCAGAGAGGAGAGACTGACACTGAGCTGGAGTCCTGCTCTCACCTCTGGGACCATGTGCTTTAAGTACAGCTTTAAAACTCTGACTATTGACCAAATATATAAAGCTCTTTGAATCTGTTGGGAGAAATTACATACACAAAATACTACTAATTATGATGTCATAAATGATCCCATTGGTTTACATGAGACTCACCATGTCTTGTATCCTGCTTTCGTCAGTCATTGGTATTTTAGGGAGATTTCAATGATCTCATGTTCTCTTTAGTCAATGAAACAATTCTACCGAGGAAGAGAAATGCCCTTCCTGCCTTGGGAACATCCTGCCAAGTGTGGGATGTGTTTCCTGCCTGCCATGTCTTCTCTGATGCCATTAGCACCCACACAGTTATCCAGCCTTTTAGAAAATGATTAAATTATTGGTCTGGATGGATTTCCCCACTCAACCAAGAGTCAGAGCTGTCTAGAAGACAGAAGATTTGGCTCCTGACTCATAGTGTGACTTGTCTGCAAACATTTACACACATTCTTTGGTCTTTCTAGTTTTTCTGTAAAATATCTGTCTTTCCTTTATCATTGTGAGGCAGGAAAGCATGGTATTTTGAAGACTGAAAACTAGTTTCAAGGCAATTAAATTAACTTATTCTGATACATATTAATTTCCACTTTTTTTTTTTTAACTGCTCTGCATGGCTTGTGGGATCTTAGTTCCTCAATCAGGGATTGAACTCAGGCCCCTGGCATTGCAAGCTCGGAGTCCTAACCATTGAACCACCAGGGAATTAATTTCCACTTTTAAAAGTTGATTAAAAACTTCTCCCAGGGTTCTAGATCCAGTCCATGTACAGGGAACAATTTGATCATTCTGATAAAGTATATAACCACCTTCAGGCTCATAAGCCACCATTTAATGACTAAAAGAGAAAAAATATGGTGAGCAGGGTTCTGGAGGATTGAAAACTTATGTTTTCTCTCCATGGCTGCACAGCTTCACACAGCTTTTGTCTTCGCAGAGAGTTACACACAACTGTTACACACACTATGGCTGTGCTTAGTCGCTCAGTCATGTCCGACTTTTTGTGACCCTGTGGACTGTACACCACCTGGCTCCTCTGTCCACGGGGATTCTCCAGGCAAGGATATTGGAGTGCGTTGTCATGCCCTCCTCCAGGGGATGTTCCTAATGCAGGAATTGAACCCAGGTCTCCAGCGTTGCAGGGGAATTCTTTACCGTCTGAGCCACCAGGGCCACTGGTTTTGTTTTCTGGAAAAACCTTGTCAATTCAAAATATATAAAAGACCTACGTATATAAAAAGACACCTTGGACATGCCCAGTTAATGCTCCAAGCCATCTATCTATCTGTGCAGTAGAAGGGCTTACATAATGTGAATCTAACAGACATAAAAAAGACTTTTCCAATTTATATCTACTATTTAATAGCATAGTAATTAAGTAATAAAATAGTAATAACAACAGTAATGAAGAGCACAAGTTTTAGCATCAGGCTGCCAGGGTTCAAATTCTAGTTCTCCTAGGACAGAGCTGTGTGACATCTGATACATTTCCTCTTTGAGCCTCTACTTCATTGTTGGTAAAATGGTGATGTGGTTCTGTGGTGGCTCAGAAGGTAAAGAATCTGCCTGCAAGGCGATAGACCTGGGTTCAATCGCTGGGTCGGGAAGATGCCCTAGAGAAGGGAATGGCTACCCACTCCAGTATTCTTGCCTCAAGAATTCCATTGACAGAGGAGCCTGGTGGGCTGCAGTCCTTGGTGTCACACAAGAATTGGACACAACTGAAGCAACTTAGCACATGCACACAAAATGGACATACAAATTGGGTTATTGTGAGGATTAACTCAGAATCATGTAGATACAAAGCACATGGAAAAGTATTCAATAAATATTAGCTATTACTAGACGGTACAGCCTGGATTAGTAAATTTAGACCTCAGAAGCCTGGCTGTTCCAATGCCCCCTGCTCCCCATCAAAATAAATAAATAAATAAATAAATAAAAGGAAAATGGAAGGAAAGAGAATAAAATTTAAGAAGAGAAAGAGAAGAAAGATTCTTTCTGTATTATCACAGAGTTGGATAATTTTTGTGTTACTCTCTCAACATGTTAACAGTAGAACATAAACTTTCAGGATCAGATGGCAAAAAGAACACATGCATCTAATCTTAATCCCACTTGAAACTGCTATTAAAATTATCATACAGAGTCTTTCTAAAATGACAAACCCACAGAAACCTGAAGAATAAGAGGGGAGGCAATAGCAATAAAATCTGGAAGCTGGCGACACAGGTGGCAACTACGTTGCAGATCCGACAGTCAAATCTGAAGAGGGGTCAGTTAAGATCCAATCCAGCCTCTCAAGACCCCAGGATTGGAAACAAAGGGGTAAGGCCAAATGGGGGTGTGAGGTTAACTAAGGAGAAGCAGGTAAACACTGCTGAAGAAGCATTAGATTCCTAGATTTGTGTGCCTTCTGCCTCTATCCAGCTTCCTTGATGGCTCAGTGGTAAAGAATATGCTTGCAATGCAGGGGATGCAGGTTCAATTCCTAGGTCAGGAAAATCCCCTGGAGAAAATGGCAATTGACTCCAGTGTTCTTGTCTGGGAAATCTCATAGACAGAGGAGCCTGGTGGGCTACAGCCATGGAGTCAGAAAGAGTGGGACACGACTGAGTGACTGAACATGCAGGCACGCCCCCATCCATGTTGCCTCTGATAGGTGGGAAGGGAAGTCTGAAGATTCATTACTTGAATGTGGTAAATAAGAGGAAATCTAGACTAAAGCACCAAGCACATGTGACAGTGTGGTCACCACACTGAAAGTAGAGATTGCATGAATGCATGCATATTGAATACGGAATGCAGAGAGACTCAGATTATTTCCCCCTGTACTTGGCTCTCAGAACACTGGCAGGAAGGCCTTTACCCTGCAGTCAAGAGACTGAAAACTCTCCTATGGGGAATCTGACCAGCGAAAGAGGAAAAAAACACCCTAAAGAGTCTGATTACTGGGAATTCCCCAACAAACGACCCACCCAGTTCACCTGGCTGGTAAAGTCAACCGCAACAAGCCCTATCTACATACATACTCCAGAGCTTCCAATGAGCTCTTGAGATCATGTTTAATCGTAAGCAGAAAGTAGAGAGTTATCAGAAAGCTGTGAAGAGAACTCCGAAAGGGAAGAGTCTAAAACAAAGAAAACAAAACAAACAAACAAACAAAAAAAAACTGAAAGAGCAAGGACTGTAAAGGGAGAAAGCAAACCCTCTGCAAAAACCTCTTGTAAAAATCCTATGAGGGGCTTCTCTGGTAACTCAGCGGTAAAGAATCTGCCTTCCAATGCAGGAGACATGGGCTCAATCCCTGATCTCGGAAGATCCCGCATGCATGGAGCAACTAAGCCTTGTGACACAACTACTGAGCCTGCACTCTAGGGCCTGGGAGCCACAGGAGAAGTCACCGCAGTGAGAAGCCCGTGTGCCACAATGAGAGAGGAGCCAACACAGCAAGGAAGACCCAGCACAGCCAAAACTAAATAAATTAAAAAAAAAATCCTATGAGGTAACAGTGCATTCATGAAACAGACGTTTTTTTAAAGGAAGAGAATAAAGAAAAGCCCTTGGGAATTAAAATATGACTGCCATCTTTAATAATAATAAAAGTAATACAAAGAAGACCCTGAGGAAGTCTGCCATGAAAGGAGCAAAGAGACAAAGAATAATGTATACCTGTGGCAGATTCATTTTGATATATGGCAAAACCAATACAATATTGTAAAGTTAAATAAAATAAAATTTAAAAAAGAAATTCAGGAGGGAGGGGGGTTTGGGATGGGGAACACGTGTATACCTGTGGTGGATTCATGTTGATGAATGGCAAAACCAATACAATATTGTCAAGTAATTAACCTCCAATTAAAATAAATAAACTTATATTAAAAAAAATGAAATTCAGAACTAGTCTGGGAGGTCTGACATCTCTGTTACTCACAGAGAGGAAGGAGTCATCAAAGAAACAGCCAAAGAACACTTCCCCAAACAGAAAAATATCAATTTCTAGAATGAAACAGTCCACTGCATATCCAACTTCATGGATGGCCGACAGACAATACCAGGTTGTTCTAATGTAAAATTTCAGAATACCAGAGAAAAAAATTTTCTAAAGCTTCGAGAGAGAAAAAAAAGAAGAGCAGATCATACAAAAAAGATAAGGAACCAGAACAAGCTTCAAGGGTAATTCTGGAAACACGATAACACTGTCTTCACAATTCTAAAAGAATATCTTCAGGGAGCTGTCATCTAACAGTGACACAGAGCCCTTTCCTCACACAGCTGGGGCCAAGTTTGCTACTCAGGTTTTCAAACCTAAACAACGAAAAGCAAGAAAATTGTTTACACTATAGTCAAGGTGGTGTTACCTGGCTGGGTTTGGGGGTGGGTAGGGGAAAGGAGAAGGAAATGGCAACCCACTCCGGTATTCTTGCCTGGAGAATCCCATGGACAGACGAGCCTGGTGGCCCTTGAGGACACAAAGAGTCAGACATGACTGAGCACACAGGGCACATAAGGAGCTTCTTAACTGGGCGGGTACAGGGGTGTTAAGTTGTATTGTCAGTCTTTACATTATACATTTCCATTTAAAGTCTTTTTTATAAGTAATATGTTTTACACACGCTTTGTACAATGAACCGTATGAAGTTACCAATATTCTACCATTTTTGAAGTATAAAAAATAAGCCCAGAGGTTTAAACCAAATAGTTGAGGCTCAGCAATGTAACTTGTGCCCTTGAGGCAATTAAGAGTCTAAGTTTCCTCACAGGCAAAATACAAAGTGAAAAAAACCCCTAGAGGATTTCTTAAAGCGTCATGAGCTCTCATAACTATATAACTCTCCTATTGTGTATGTGTGATATAATAATTCCTGTCCTCTAAAATGTTAAAATGTAAGACTTGAATGGGGAAATTCCTTTGTGTTTCCCAGAGAAAAGATCTGGCAAGTACTATATTCGCATAACTATAGTTTAATATAATAACAATGAGGACTTAGGAACAGCTTTTAGAAATCCCCAAGCCCTCACATTTCCCTCACTTCTGCTTTTCTTAGCAGAAATGGGGACACAGAAACTGGAAAGGGCAGGAAGCAATAAAGGGGATGTGATGTGAGGGACAGATGTGAGAGGAGGAATTAGAAAAGAAGACAAGGGTACTTGCTATTCTCTAATCAAAATAGAGACATGAGTGGACCTAGTGGGTTTGGGGAGAAGAGCTGTTTTGAGGCTCTTTATTTCATGCATATTGATTAAAAATTAACATAAACCAAAAAGTAGATTCTTTGTCTTCCTTAAGCTCTGATTTATCTGGCAATTATGATGCATCAGAAGCATCTTACAAATCTTTGTATATACATTATCACTTCATCCTCATAGATGCCCTATGAATTTGAATCATTGTTACCACCCTGCTTCAGACACCCTTTTAATATGAGGTAACTGAGGCTCAGTAAGTTTAAGGAAGTAGCGCAAGGTCACAGGCCAGTAAACAGCAGAGGTAAGTTTCTACCCTGAAACCCACCTTAGTAATCCATAACCTTATGGTGATTCAGATGGTAAAGAATCTGCCTGCAATGCAGGAAACCTAGGTTTGATCCCAGGGTCGGGAAGATCCCCTGAGAAAGGAATGGCAACCCATTCCAACATTCTTGCCTGGGAAATCCCTGGACAAAGGAGGCTGGCGGGCTACAGTCCAGCAAGTCACAGAGCCAGACACAACTGAGCGACGAATGCTTTCACTTTTCACAACCTTATGCAATAAACTCTCTATCTTAACCCCTTTCTTTTCAAAATGTTCCCTTCCTAATCCTGCTCCTTATTCTTCAGCTATGTGTAACTATGATTATTCCAGCAGCATCTACTGCCCCATCCTTCTTAAGTGAGTTGTGGGAAATGCCTAGGTACTTTTGTTTGAAAGCCTAATACTGTATTTCTCACACTGGGCTATACATGAACAGCACTTGGCAATATCCTCCTGAAATGACAATTTACTGCAGGTTTTATTTTGCGGGAGAATCTTGGTTATAACAAACACAGAGATGCTGTGTTATCTTTAAATGCAAGATGTGCACTAACTTTTAGAATAAAACAAGTAAGGCTGCAAGATACTTTGTATTACTTCCACATGACTTGAGTCATGGGAGGTCAAATCTTCCTTTATGTTCATTCAGTATGAATGGCACCCCACCCCAGTACTCTTGCCTGGAAAATCCCATGGACGGAGGAGCCTGGTAGGCTCCAGTCCATGGGGTCGCTAAGAGTCAGACACGACTGAGCGACTTCACTTTCACTTTTCACTTTCATGCACTGGAGAAGGAAATGGCAACCCACTCCAGTATTCTTGCCTGGAGAATCCCAGGGATGGAGCCTAGTGGACTGCCGTCTATGGGATCGCACAGAGTTGGACACGACTGAAGCGACTCAGCAGCAGCAGCAGCAGTATGAAATACCTTCACACAGACATGTGTCAAAAAATAAACCAAAATAAATAAATAAACCCTCCCAAGTATGTGAGGTTGTACATTCCATTTCCAAGGTAACAGTTTCTTCCATTAATAGTGCAGCCATAATCTTCAATATTTTTGAAGATAAGATTTTTTGAAATGTTCCTAATTTAAAAACTGATGTAAAAAATATGGTCTCCAAGGCATTTTACCCTCATTTTACCCTATTTTGTAAATACATACCTAAAGTGGGATTTTTAAATTTCATCAAAATTATGTCCATACTGTAGGTGAAGATATTAATTTCTAAGAATAATCTAATTGAAAATTCCCAAAACTTTCTGATATACTAAAGATTCAAAAAGTGAAAGGATCCAGTCTGATTAGTCTGATTCTATAAACTAATTCCAGAATACTTACTTGAACTTAATTTTGGTTTCCCCTCTAGCAGCATAGGAAAAATTATACCCTTAAAGGGTAGGTGACACCACAGCTGTCCCTTAGATTATCTGCCATCTCAAAACACAATCGGTTGCCTTAGAAATGGTTGTGATTACACACACATGTGTGCATGCAGACATGCAATAAAGGTATCCATGTACGAATGGCAATAAACAAGCAAACACAAAAGCCAAAAAACCCAAAATCTGTTTTTAAAGGAATGATCTTCCATAATAGAAACAAGTAAACTGAAAAAAAAAACCCACCTGAATAAATTTTAAAACAAAGGAAAAAAATGGTTGAAAAGTTGACCACTATCTAGGAAGTAGGAGCCACAATATTTTTAAAGGATGCTAAAATTAGAATGTATATATACAGAATGCAAGGAAAGAGTTTTGAGTAGTCACTTCAGTGGTAGTAAAATGATTTATGAACCATCAATTCTATGCCAGTTCATATAACATTCCTGGTTAAACATTTTGTTTCAAAAACTTTTTTTTTTTTAAACAGAGGCCAAAGCAGAAGATCCTTGGTTTTCCTTAGTTAGACAACGCATGACAACTCATGTGAGTAGGAAACTTGCTTCAAAGTGACATGCCACAGAGTTAATGTGATACTGATATGCCTTCCTTTACATACTGCTAATAGGCAATATGAAATGCAGAAGAAATAATGTAATGCAGAAGAAATAATGTGTCATGCATGCATCTGTCACCTGTCAAAGGGAATGTGTATCCTGTTTATAAGACATAGACCAGGCATACGGAGAAGGCACTGGCGACCCACTCTGGTACTCTTGCCTGGAAAATCCCATGGACGGAGGAGCCTGATAGGCTGCATTCCATGGGGTTGCTGAGAGTTGGACACAACTAAGCAACTTCACTTTCACTTTTCACTTTCATGCATTGGAGAAGGAAATGGCAACCCGCTCCAGTGTTCTTGCCTGGAGAATCCCAGGGACGAGGGAGCCTGGTGGGCTGCTGTCTATGGGGTTGCACAGAGTTGGACATGACTGACGCGACTTAGCAGCAGCAGCAGACCAGGCATCTAATTCCTGAGTATACTGCATTTGGGAGTTATCACGAGAAAATAATCTTATGAACTATCTTATTAGCTCACGCTGCTGTAGCAAAATACCATGGACTAGGTGGCTTAAACAACCTGGACGAGGTTCAGGTGAAGGCTCCCTTCCTGGCTTGCAGATGGCTGCCCTTTGCTGTGTCCTCACGTGGCAGAGAGAGAGAGCTCTGTGTCTCTTCCTCTTCTTCTAAGGACACTAATCTCACCAGATGGCTTCCCTGGCAGCTCAGATGGTAAAGAATCCATCTGCAATGAGGGAGACCTGGGTTTGATCCCTGGGTTGGGAAGACCTCCTGGAGGAGGGCATGGCAACCCCACTCCAGTATTCTTGCCTGGAGAATCCCTATGGACAAAGGAGCCTGGCAGGCTACAGTCCATGGGGTTGCAAAAAGTTGGACACTACTGAGAGACTAAGCACACACAATCTCACCTCATCCTCATGTCCTTATCTAAACCCAACCATTGCGGGTTAGGGTTTCAACACACAGATTTGGTGGAGGTGCACAACTCAGTCCATAGCATGAGTCATAAACACTTCCCTGTCCTCACCTATTCATCAGCTGATCTAACCAACTCGTAACATGCTGCCAAGTTGGCATTCAAATGCTGAGAAGAAGAGGCTTCAATTTGATCACCTGCTTTAAAATATACTTTTGTTTTCAGCAAAGCAGAACATCTCTGACAGAAGGATGTGGATTCAGTGTAGTACTAGAGAGCTGTTACCACCCTGCAAATACTTTCTGCTTCTAAGCCAGTTTCCTCATACATAAAATGACAAAAATACATAGAGATACGTGAGGGTAAAAATCAGATAATATCTATGAAAGGGCTTATAGAAGACTTCACCGTTATTGTTAGGCCATGAAAGCACAAATGTGGTACATTTATATATAGCTTTGATATGCCCTAAAAGATTAAGATTTTAGGAGACTTAAGTTTTCATGAAAACAAAATTGATACATATTTTCAGAGATCCTTTCCTTTAATTCCTTGACTTAAGCACATTCATCTTTTTTAGATCCACTGTCATTACTTTGGTTCAAGGTGCCATAAGGTCTCCAGATTGGTCTCCCAACCAGGTTCTTTCTCCCAACTATGTTTTCCTACAACACTGCTTTCTTTGCATCATTTTCCTATTCACTCCAGCTTCTGGGATTTGTAGGCTGTCTAACCTGCAAGTGGGAACAAATCCAGAGAAGTACCTGGTGAGGGGAGGGCTAGATATGTGGGTTTGGAGATTACAGCTGCATACTACAAGTCATCATAATGTGACAGAGTGGGAAGACCATGGACTTTAAATCAGATTGGCTTTGAATTCTGGATCTAGTACTGTACTTTTGACCTCTGGGAAGTGAGTTAATTGCACTTCAGTTTTCTTATTTGTAAAACAGAAATGTAATCATTTACTTCATAGGGTTGCCTAAGCACAGTATCCAACTTTAATAATGTGTATAATATGTTTCAGTTTCTGACCCTTCACATAAAACAGAAACATAAGATGTGTTTGGTGGACAGAAACATAAGATGTGTTTGGTGGGAATGTAAATTGATACAGCCACTATGAAAGACGATATGGAGATTTCTTTAAAAACTAGGAATAAAACCACCATATGACCCAGCAATCCCACTCCTAGGCATATATCCTGAATAAACCAAAACTGAAAAAGACACATGTACCCCAATGTTCATTACAGCACTATTTAAAACAGCTAGAACATGGAAGCAACCTAGATGTCCTTTGACAGATGAATGGATAAAGAAGCTGCGGTATATATAGACAATTGAATATTACTCAGCCATAAAAAAGGAATGCATTTCAGTCAGTTCTAATGAGGTGCATGAACCTAGAGCCTATTACACAGAGTGAAAGATAAACATTGTATCAGATCAGATCAGATCAGGTCAGTCATTCAGTCATGTCCAACTCTTTGCGACCCCATGAACTGCAGCACGCCAGGCCTCCCTGTCCATCACCAACTCCCAGAGTTCACTGAGACTCACGTCCATTGAGTCAGTGATGCCATGCAGCCATCTCATCCTCTGTCGTCCCCTCCTCCTCTTGCCCCTAATCCCTCCCAGCATCAGAGTCTTTTCCAATGAGTCAACTCTTCGCATGAGGTGGCCAAAGTACTGCAGTTTCAGCTTTAGCATCATTCCTTCCAAAGAAATCCCAGGGCTGATCTCCTTCAGAACGGTCTGGTTGGATCTCCTTGCAGTCCAAGGGACTCTCAAGAGTTTTCTCCAACACCACAGTTCAAAAGCATCAATTCTTCTCACAGTCCAACTCTCACATCCGTACATGACCACAGGAAAAACCATAGCCTTGACTAGACGAACCTTTGTTGGCAAAGGAATGTCTGCTTTTGAATATGCTATCTAGGTTGATCATAACTTTCCTTCCAAGGAGTAAGCGTCTTTTAATTTCATGGCTGCAGTCACCATCTGCAGTGATTTTGGAGCCCACAAAAATAAAGTCTGACACTGTTTCCACTGTTTCCCCATCTATTTCCCATGAAGTGATGGGACCGGATGCCCTGATCTTCGTTTTCTGAATGTTGAGCTTTAAGCCAACTTTTTCACTCTCCACGTTCACTTTCATCAAGAGGCTTTTTAGTTCCTCTTCACTTTCTGCCATAAGGGCGGTGTCATCTGCGTATACTAACACATATATATGGAATCTAGAAAGATGGTACCGATGAAATTGCAGGGCAGCAATGGAGAGAAAGACATAGAGAACAGACTTATGGACACGAGGAATTGGGGAGGAGAGGGTGAGATGTATGGAGAAAGTAACATGGAAACTTACATTACCATATGTAAAATAGACAGCCAATCAGAATTTGCTGTATGACTCAGGAAACTCAAACAGGGGCTCTATATCAACCTAGAGGGGTGAGATGGGGAGGGAGATGGAAGGTGGGGGACATATGTATACCTATGGCTGATTCATGTAGGTGTCTGACAGAAAACAACAAAATTCTGTAAACCAGTTATCATTCAGTTAAAAAACAAACTTAAAAAAACCAAAATGGTTATAGGCATGATATGCATAGAATTTTCTTTGCTCCACTTAACGGGTAGATATTATATCTAATTCAATATGATAAAAAGGCTAAATTGAAAGGGGGAACTATTTAACAAAAAACTCATACCAGTGACCAAAATAAATCTTTTAATATATTCAGCTATCTCCATGATCAAAGCCTAAAATGTAAATCTATAGTCAAACTATAAATCCATTTCAGTTTCAGAGTCAGATGGGTCATTTTGGCCTAAGGAAAAGAATGGATTTGAAAGACACAAACTGGAGATGAGAAAACATTTAGGAGGGTATGGAGCTAATAACATTCAGAAAACGAAGATCAGGGCATCTGGTCCCATCACTTCATGGGAAATAGATGGGGAAACAGTGGAAACAGTGTCAGACTTTATTTTTGTGGGCTCCAAAATCACTGGAGATGGTGACTGCAGCCATGAAATTAAAAGACGCTTACTCCTTGGAAGGAAAGTTATGACCAACCTAGATAGCATATTCAAAAGCAGAGACATTCCTTTGCCAACAAAGGTTCGTCTAGTCAAGGCTATGGTTTTTCCTGTGGTCATGTACGGATGTGAGAGTTGGACTGTGAGAATTGATGCTTTTGAACTGTGGTGTTGGAGAAAACTCTTGAGAGTCCCTTGGACTGCAAGGAGATCCAACCAGTCCATTCTGAAGGAGATCAGCCCTGGGATTTCTTTGGAAGGAATGATGCTAAAGCTGAAACTCCAGTACTTTGGCCACCTCATGCGAAGAGTTGACTCATTGGAAAAGACTCTGATGCTGGGAGGGATCGGGGGCAAGAGGAGAAGGGGACGACAGAGGATGAGATGGCTAGATGGCATCACTGACTCGATGGATGTGAGTCTCAGTGAACTCCGGGAGTTGGTGATGGACAGGGAGGCCTGGCATGCTGCAATTCATGGGGTCGCAAAGAGTCGGACACGACTGAGCGACTGAACTGAACTGAACTGGAGCTAATAAAGATCTCATGAGAGGGCTACAGAATAGAGGGAGAAAAGAGAATTGACTTAAGAAATAATTAGAAGGAAAAACTAGCAAGACTTGGTAAATGACTGGATAGAGGGAAGAGTCAGAGATCATTCCCAGGTTTCTAGGGTGGATGGCTGGAAGAATGGTGGTACCATCTGTAGGTGGAGAGGGCTGGAAGAAAGACTCTGAGTTCAGCTTCGGATATAATTAGCTTTAAGTACTTTAGAGCAGAGATGAAGACCTGGGTCTTGATAGCATACAAAGTGGATGAAATCCACCACAGTGGAGCCTGAGACAGAGCCTCAGGTTAATACCAACATTTAGGGGGAAGAGGAACTAACAGATTAGGAAATTATTGATGGCTTCAGTGAAAACAGTTATAATGGAGTGATGGAGGCTAGGCTATCCCTTAGGGGTTAAGGAACAAATGGGTAGCAAGAAAGAAACTGTGTGCCAGTCTTTTGAGAAGTTTAGATGAGGAGAGAGACTAGAGCAAGCTAGCTGTTTAATGATTAAAGCTGTTTAGTGATTAAGCTAGAGTTAGTGATTAAAGCAGTGGTGATCCAAGAGATCAGAGAATCAGAAAAGCATGTCTGCAATAGCCCAGGGTGGTATTTCAACAAAGAGGGGTTAAGCAGATCTGCTACAGAAGAAAGAATTTGGAAAATTCTGGATTTTGGAAAGAGGTGTGTCTAATCCTGTGACTCTGCCACTTATTGGCTATGAAGCAAGTTACTTAACCCTTTTTGAGCCTTAGTTTTCTCATCCTTAAGAAGGAAACACCACTATCTATGGGACTGTTGTGAGAACTAAAATGAGACTCTGCATATCAAACTGCCCAGCATAGCTACCTTCTGCTTGATCCACAGAAGGTCAATAATATGAGCTCCCATTTTCCCATAGAAGTCACTGATTATCACTGAAGAGTGTTATGCCAATGTAAGCAGTAAAAATATATGCTGAGTTGCCCAGGATTAAGGCATTGAGTTATGAAATATTAACAACAGGAACAAGAATTGAAAGAGGAAAGGATTTGAGAGCATTAACCATGTTTGAAGTCTAAAAAGGATGCAGCAAGTGAAGTACCAAGAGGGAAGTGAGGCTAGGGGAATGAACATCAGCCTTCGTGTTTTATATGTGTGATTCATATACATCCAAAAATTACTTGAAACAGAGGTCCCTCATAGGCCTATAAAGGATGAGATCTACAACAGAAGTGAAGTTTTAGAAGGCTGGACATGGAAAAGAACAAAGGACAAACTTTCTTAGGGAAGAAAGTTGGTGGAGGTCATGTCTGATGTTCATTATTTCAGTAAAGATCTAGGAAACAAAATATTTGGGAAAATTAGTTTCCAAAGCAGATTTGAATCCCAGCATCCTTGAGCCTAGTTATTAATGAATGTACAGTACCCAGCTAGTGAATTTGTGGATAGAAAACATTCCCTAATTGCACAATCTCTAAACCTTTCCATCTGACCATGGAAAGGTTTATTATTAAAGGGGTATTATTAACAGGCATTTTAACTCCATATTTTGATCACAAGGAAAACCTGAGCTTTAAAGAATTTAGAACTGAGCTGTTACAAGGCAAGATAATGGTATAACGAAATTCAATGCTATTCTTTTCTCAAATCTCTCTTCCTAATACATACATAAAATGCAACTTTGTCTTCAAAATACAGGGTACAGACTCCTTACCAACTGCACATTTACTGGCCACAAATCAAAGTGGAAGAACCACTACACAGCTCAGGAAAAAAATGCTGTAATCATTGTGAGGGAAAAGAAGTTAGAAAAAACACTTCACGTTTCATGATACAAAGAAAAAAAAAAAGAAGAACTGCTCAAGGCAAAAGAAAAAAGTCCTTCAATTACTACTGAAGGTAAAGAAAGAAGTAGTAAGTGTATTTTAGAGTGGCTCAACACAGGTAGTCTGAGGAAAAGACAAAGGCTGGTTCCCCACAAAATCCTCTTCTACCCCACAGGAGAGGAATGCATACTTTCCTTTAGGAAGGGGTTGCATTCTGGGCACTGTTGGAACATGGCAACTGACTGACTTTACTATAAGAAATGAATTTTGACTGGTAGGCAGTCAATTCAGCAGGGTAGACAGGATCACTGTGTGGAGCTGAGCTGGCCATGCATTGCACAACTCTGGGGGCAATATCCACACAGATGAAAATGTGAGAGGAACCTGGGAGGTTATCCACAGCAGCAACTCTGATGGTAGGCATGTAGTAAAAACAAGGTGAGCTTCACGAGGGCACGGAGTTGTCTCTATTTCATTGACAGCTATATCCCTGGCACAAAGAACAGGACCTGGTGCTTAAGACAATCAATCAATATCTGCTGACTGGGTGAATGAATTAATGAATCAAAGAAAAGAGAAAACAACTTTGAGAGCAGAGAAGAGAGATGAAGTATATGTCAGAACAGGATTCCTTACGATTGGAAGATATCAAGTGGGTCAAAAAAATTCCACCACTTTAAAAAGGAATCCTACCTGCTATGAAGGAGCAGGAGGAAGGGGTGGCAGAACCAGTTTGGAGAGTCTTGCTATAAGTTACAGTGTGCCGGTATGGACTTATGAAGGGCAGAGCTAAAAGTATATAAAATAGGGGTGAAAAGATGGGATGTTACTGTAGATGTGAGACTTTTCTTCTCAGTTAATAGGATGAGTATGTCAAGAAAAGTCCACTCAGGTGTCTTTTTTTTTTTTTTTTCTGTCAAAAGCACCTGCATGGTCATAACCATATAGAGAGATGGGAGTCAGATGAAAAAACATGATTTTCATTACAATATGAACCTACCTCAAATAAATTCCTGAACACATGATCAAGTGAGATAAACACTGCAAAAGTGATCTGCAACCTGTTACATGCAATCATAATGTTAGCTGTTTTATTATTCAATTAATAGTAACACAGTTCTTAAAGATTAACCAGTTAATGTCCACCAGCCATATCTTGAGCTTTAGCATATATGCATTTATATAAAATATGTAACTTGTACTATTCCTTGTATATACTTTTCATTCTGTTTTATTCATCAGGTTTCAACTAGACCTAAAGTTCTGTTTCTTTACAACCACCAATATCATCTTTACATGAACCATAAACATACACTGAATTTCTAAGGACATGGGCTATGGCTTCTTCAATGGGATTTCTTTTAGAATACTCATATTTGAAAAATCTTTCAACTACAGAAATTTATTTCAAGAGAGCTGATGCTGCTACACATCCTATTATGAGTCCTCCAATGACATATCACAAACAATTCATCTCAAGAAGGAAATCTGCTAAGCTGCTCCAAATTCTGAGCAATGCATAGGGACCTAACCACATTTTTCTGTTCACAATCTGTTTTGTGCCAGGGTTTCTGGACACACACCATCTGTAATTTCCATTAAAACACAACCAAACAAAAACACACAGCTCTTCGCTACATTAAAAAACAAAACAAAACTATAGTTTGCTTCTCTGGGAGGAACCACTCCCACTCAGCCACTTGATGTTTATCAGGATATACTTACTAGTTGAGCTCTATGAAAAGTAAGAGTGGGAAGTTCCCTGTAACCAAAACAAAAAATGTTACAGATGCCTAAGTGATCCTTAGCAAAACTTTTTTCTCCTGTCCACTACATGTTTAGGAGTTTAGCAGGTTACACAACCCACCAAATAGAAGACAACTAGTATATATTCTCCTCAAATATGGTAATGTGATGTACCAAAGAAGGAAAACATTAACTTTATTTTAGTCTGGGTAATAAATTCACATGGCTCAAACTCTAAAAGAAATAAAAGGTACTCAATTAAAAGTTTCTCTCCCATGCTATGCCCCAGCCACCTAGCTTCTCACCCCAGAGGCAACCAACATTGGCCATTTCTTAGGCAACCTTCTAGAGAGTTAAGAACAAGGAAGTGTGTGTGATTCCCTTATCCTCCTTAACACAACTGGTGGCCTAACTTACGGGCTTCCCAGGTGGTGCAGTGGTAAAGAATCTGCCTATAATGCAAGTCTCAAGTTCAATCCCTGGGTCAAGACGATTCTCTGGAGTAGGAAATGGCAACTCACTCCAGTATTCTTGCCTGGAGAATCCCATGGACAGAGGAGCCTGGTGGGCTCTAGTCCACAGGGTCACAAAGAGTTGAACACAACTGAGCACACACACATGGCCTAACTTATACCACTTCTAGTTAGATTCAGGTATTTCTCCCTCTGTGCTATGGACAGGAAATAGGCTTCTTCTTGTGTGTCTTTTTTGATAGATCAATAGTAGCTTCCTCAAGTGTTGTGCTTTGAAGGAGTTTGACGTCACCAAACTTGGAAGGACAGTATTTTGTGATTATTTTTATATCTGTTACACCCATCTACTACACCCACCTTATCCTCTTTTATACAACTGGTGGCCTAACTTATGGGCTTCCAAGGTGGTGCAGTGGTAAAGAATCTGCCTGCAATGCAAGACTCAAGTTCTTATGATGTACCAAAGAAGGAAAGCATTAACTTTATTTTTGTCTGGGTAATAAATTCACATGGCTCAAACTCTAAAAGAAATCAAAGGTACTCAATTAATTGTATCTTATTGTATCTTCTACATGCCTCTAATATAGGAATTATCCCACTTTATATTTAGGAAGGGTGTCTGAGGGTAGGTACCCTGTCGTTTCATGTACATAATGCACGATATGCCTACCTAGCACAATGCACAGCATATAATTAGCATTCAATAAATATTTACTGAAAGAATCCTGCAGCAGAATTCTCAATGCTTAGGGAGAACAAAAGAACTTTTCATATTCCTGAGTAAGCTTCTTCCCTCCATGCAAAGACAGACTTCACTGACCCTGGAACTGTAGATTTGTAATGAACGTGTATTTGAAACACATGTGACAGTGCTTCCCTGTCCGTGTTAGAATTTACAGCAATGCCATCTGTTACTTGCGGAAAAGGCAATGGCACCCCACTCCAGTACTCTTGCCTGGAAAATCCCATGGATGGAGAAGTCTGGTGGGCTACAGTCCATGGGGTCGTTAAGGGTCGGACACGACTGAGCAACTTCCCTTTCACTTTTCACTTTCATGCATTGGAGAAGGAAATGGCAATCCACTCCAGTGTTCTTGCCTGGAGAATCCCAGGGACGGGGGAGGCTGGTGGGCTGCTGTCTCTGAGGTCGCACAGAGTCGGACACGACTGAATCGACTTAGCAGCGGCAGCATCTGTTACTTGACCTACTTGAGAAAAAATACTTATACAGAACTACACAGGACCCCATCATGGGCCTGATCAACTAGTTTCCAATCACTGCCATCTAAAGAGAAAATGGTTGTATAAACGTGTGATTTCTGAAACCAAAGTGGGGTGAATGAAGAGGGAGGTGAGGTGATGGTGGAAGAAAACTTGAATGGAAACAGCATGAGTGAAAAAGAAAGTTTATGATTGTTTAAAAAAAATCCAGCAAGTGAGAAAAATTAACAAAGAAAGAACATTTCAATTGAACTTTACTCATTAAGACACCACCTGCTAATCATTCTCAAATCTCTTGTATTGTTTATATTTTCCACCCAATTACTGCCATCTACAGTACACGCAGGAATCATGGTTTTCTTAAAGGGGCCAAATAACTGAAATGAAAGCATGGCATATGATATAGGCTTACATTTCTGTACCCTTTAAACATATGCATTCATCAAAGTTACATGGTATATTTTCTCTTTATCACATGTAAAGAAAGTCAATAATACTCAATGGGCTGGTTATTAACTTTTAAAAATTAATGTTGTAAAGCTACAGCTTATGGACTAAGTCTTTAAATAACATGTTATGTATCTATGAACAACAAAGATAAAATAATTTATAATTTGAACTATAATTTTAAGAAATGTTTTAAATATGCCCCAATTTCCATTTATTTCATTTTGTTGTGAGATACAAACTGGGACTCTCTAAGAAGTAAAAAGAATCTCTTATTTTTGGTGGGATTCCTCTTTTCTGACCAGTAGGTTAGCCTAGGGATAGACAGGACATAAGAGGAAGAATATAAAAAGCAGACTAACTCAGATTTACAGACAAAAGCAGAAAAAACCTAAATGAAGGTATCCCAGACCACAGATGGCTTTCATGCTCCCAAGAGGACCTTATATCAATGTGTTATGTTATTATAACAGAACTTTTAAGGTAAATAAGCAGACTTCATTAAAACTATTTTTTGGAATAAAAAGAAAAAGAAAATGTGATTTTGGAGATAGATAAACAATACAACTGGGCTTCCCTGGTGGCTCAGTGGTAAAGAATCCGCCTGCCAGTGCAGGAGACACAGGTTTGATCCCTGGGTCAGGAAGATTCCCTGCAGCAGGAAATGGCAATTCACTCCAGTATTCTTGCCTGGAGAATTCCATGGACAGAGGAGCCTTGTGGGCTGCAGTCCATGGCATGGTGTTGCAGAGTCAAGACATGACTTAGCGACTAAAACAAAAAGCCAATAATATTAAGAAGACAATGAGAAATTTTCTGCTTTGTTTAACCAACTATTCTCAACTAGGTATAAAATTTCATATTTCCTCTCAAATTACATTACATTAAGGTTGCCAGGTGTTGATAAAAGAAAAAGAAATTAGGTGATATTTATTACTTTCCTCGACTCTTTACCCTGTATCTCCTAAGTACTACTTGGCTACATGGTGTTATTTGAATAGTGCAAATGTGGAATCAGCCTCTCTTCTTTGCCATCTCCTAACTCTAGCTCTCAAAACCTAATTGTCTTGACTCAAATTAAATGCCTATGTCTCCATAAAGCATTCTTTGATTTCCTCCTTAGCTAGAAGTAGTTTTTTTTAGCCTATGCATTTTTTTTAAAGCTCTTTTCTTAAACATTTCTTAAGGTCCTTATAAATATTCTACATATTAAGAATTTAAATATTTACAGGATTATAAACTCCGTGACAAAAAAAGAAATGCATTTTGTTCATCTTTGCATGTCACAATACCTAGCACAGTGCCTGGCACAGAATAGGAAGTCAATCTAATAAATAATAAATGTTTACATTTGAAAGTTAATATGGCTCATAATAAACCAAACAGTTCTTTTGAGAAACATAGCACAAAAATCAACAATAGAGGGTCTTCAGTAAATACTTCTTGTACAAGTAAAGCTAAAACTATGGAAATGTAAAATATATATATTTAAATTCATAGGTTTTATGAGAGTAATAATTAAGTCATAATAATTGGCATTAAGTCACCAGCATTCTAGTGACAATGCTGCAGCTTGTTAGAACTTTGGTCAGGCTAAGGTATGTGATTCACCGGGAGCTAAATTTCTTAAGCTCTTTTCTAATCATACTTTAATTTATAGATTAGGCAGACTGTACTGTTGCCAGAGAGATGTCACAACTACCAAAAAGGAAAGCATAAACAAATTTTAAAATATGTGAAATGTTGAGAGGAAAGGCAAGTATTAAAAAGAATCCTTAGCTTAATGTTTACTAACTTTGTTTCTTGGGGCTCCCTTTACTGAAATAGAAAAAATGGCCTATCAAAGTAGCCAAGCCCTTGTAGATTTATTCAGAATACCTGGTAAGTTTATGTATGTGGTATGTGATATTCTATGAAAATAACTGTAAGAGTTTCCATTAAAACAATTAAGATTAACACACTTAGAAAAGAGGAACAGAAAACAGATGCAGAGACATATAAGAATTAATTTCTGATACTAGCAAAATCTACATGAAAAAGTAAATTAGATGTGAACCCGGATATATATAAAAATTAGCAGACAAGAATTACAATTAAGCTAAAAGAGAAACAGATGAAAGGACATTATTAGTCTAACCCTGAACATAATCAATTTCACACAATCCCATAATATACCACAACCTAGAAAAAGGAGCTTGTGGTCAAAAACACCCACAAAAGAGCTAGATATAAATCATGTCATTTGAAAACTGGGATACACGTGGAAGAACCAAGCAGACAACAAACAACAGGGAGGGAACATTACTGTAATTAGCAGCTTTGGGGGAAGTTATAACTACAAAGATAAACGCACTACACAGATGACAAAGTCCTTAATTGGTTTGTTTTTTAAATAATGTTTCATGCTTATCAGGTATTTTCTGATATAGGCTGTAACACTGTTCTCCATTGGAATTTTAGGAAGAAAATAAATTGGAGAGGTTGCATTATGCAGTGTTTAGGGCACTAGACTCAAAGTCAGATTTCCTGAATTCTAATTTCAGCTCGTTTATTTACTAACTGTGTGACCTTAGAGATGTTACCTAACCCAAGTCTCAGTTTTCTCAGCTATAAAATGGAAACTAATACTAGCTCTTCCTTGAGAGGAGGATTTGTTATGATGATTAAATACCAATTTACTAAAATATCATTTATAAAGCATCTTTGATATATATTTCACAATAAGCATTAAATAAATGTTTGCAATATAAAATCTGTTGTAAATAGTTGAGATTTCATCTGATTTAGGAAAAAGTTTGGCCCCCATGAGTGAGCAGGTCCCCAGATATCATGATAATACTAGGCAGAACTTTCAAAGATCTTTATTTTAGAAGAAGCTCTGATTTGGAAAACTCAGCAGTGGCCACAGGACTGGAAAAGGTCACTTTTCATTCCAATCCCAAAGAAAGGCAATGCCAAAGAATGCTCAAATTACCACACAATTGCACTCATCTCACACGCTAGTAAAGTAATGCTCAAAATTCTCCAAGCCAGGCTTCAGCAATACGTGAACACTGAACTTCCAGATGTTCAAGCTGGTTTTAGAAAAGGCAGAGGAACTAGATATCAAATTGCCAACATCCGCTGGATCATAGAAAAAGCAACAGAGTTTCAGAAAAACATCTATTTCTGCTTTATTGACTATGCCAAAGCCTTTGACTGTGTGAATCACAATAACTGTGGAAAATTCTTCAAGAGATGGGTATACCAGACCACCTGACCTGCCTCTTGAGAAACCTACATGCAGGTCAGGAAGCAACAGTTAGAACTGGACATGGAACAACAGACTGGTTCCAAACAGGAAAAGGGGTATGTCAAGGCTATATATTGTCACCCTGCTTATTTAACTTATATGCAGAGTACATGATGAGAAACACTGGGCTGGAAGAAGCACAAGCTGGAATCAAGATTGCTGGGAGAAATATCAATAACCTCAGATATGCAGATGACACCACCCTTATGGCAGAAAGTGAAGAGGAACTAAAGAGCCTCTTGATGAAAGTGAAAGAGGAGACTGAAAAAGTTGGCTTAAAGCTCAACATTCAGAAAACTAAGATCATGGCATCCGGTCCCATCACTTCATGGGAAACAGATGGGAAAACAGTGGAAACAGTGTCAGACTTTATTTTTCTAGGTTCCAAAATCACTGCAGATGGTGACTGCAGCCATGAAATTAAAAGACGCTCACTCATTGGAAGGAAAGTTATGACCAACCTAGACAGCATATTCAAAAGCAGAGACATTACTTTGCCAACAAAGGTCCGTCTAGTCAAGGCTATGGTTTTTCCAGTAGTCATGTATGGATGTGAGAGTTGGACTGTGAAGAAAGCTGAGTGCAGAAGAATTGATGCTCTTGAACTGTGGTGTTGGAGAAGACTCTTGAGAGTCCCTTGGACCAGTCCATCTCAACCAGTCCATCCTAAAGGAGATCAGTCCTGGGTATTCATTGGAAGGACTGATGCTGAAGCTGAAACTCCAATACTTTGGCCACTTCATGCAAAGAGTTGACTCATTGGAAAAGACCCTGATGCTGAGAGGGATTGGGGACAGGAGGAGAAGGGGACGACAGAGGGTGAGATGGCTGGATGGCATCACCGACTCGATGGACATGAGTTTGGGTAAACTCTGGGAGTTGGTGATGGACAGGGAGGCCTGGCATGCTGTGATTCATGGGGTCGCAGAGAGTCGGACATGACTGAGCGACTGAACTGACTGCTTTGACTTTATTTTCTGCCCTTCTTTTTCTTTTCCCCTGTATGATTTCTAACTGCCTCTAAAATGCAAGTTAAAAGACAGTTATCCAGGAAATAGCACTATTCTTGATCAAGTTTCCTAAGTTTTCATTTCCTCAAAATCTGCCACGCCCCACAGGAAATAAGAGGGGAAAAGAGGATATATATAATTTCATGTTAGGTATATGACAGGAAGCATTAAAGTAGATGATTGGGTGGTGTTTCAAGTCTCAATGTGCTCAGCCATTCAGTCCTGTCCAACTCTGCGATCCCATGGACTGTAGCCTGCCAGGCTCCCCCATCCATGGAATTTTCCAGGCAAGCATAAAGGAGTGGATTGCCATGCCCTCCTCCAGGGGATCTTCCTGGCCCAGGGATTGAACCTGCATCTCCTGCACTGGCAGGTGGATTCTTTACCACTGTACCACCTGGGAAGCCCCTAAGAAGTCTCAATAAAATAATGTAAAATCAAGAAGAGCTCCAACATAGAGGTGCTGGTATGACACCTAAAGAATACTACAGTGAAAGTGAAAGTGACGTCACTCAGTTGTGTCCGACTCTTCGCGACCCTGTGGACTGTAGCCTGCCAGGCTCCTCTGTCCATGGGATTTTCCAGGCAAGAGTATTGGAGTATTGAAGCCATTTCCTTCTCCAAGGGATCTCCCCAACCCAGGGATCGAACCTGGGTCTCCTGCATTGCAGGCAGGTGCTTTACTCTCTGAGCCACCAGGGAAGCATGGACTATATAGTCCATGGAATTCTCCTAGTCAGAATACTGGAATGGGTAGCTTTTCCCTTCTCCAGGGGATCTGCGCAGCCCAAGGATCAAACCCAGGTCTCCCGCATCGCAGGCAGATTCTTTACCAGCTGAGCCACAAGGGAAACCCAAAGAATACTATAGTAGAACCTTTAAATAATTTATCAACAAAAATATCAAGTAGAGAGCAGGCTATGGCCTCATTCCTAATTAACAATCTCTAGAACATGAATAATAAGAAAAGTAAACTTGAAAGGTTAACACAAGGAGGCAAGTGTCACCGAGACCCACGACATTGGAAAGGTATGTTCTATTCTAATGATGCTATTGTGGTCGACACACAATGATGCTTTCCTCATACAGATTACAAAACAGATAGAGACACAATGTACAGCAGTGACGGGAAATGTCACCTCTCCCGGCACTGGGGAGGTTTCATTCTGGTAAAAGTAGAACACCTGATAAATTGATACCATATTGACAATTTCTCAGAAAGCAGAGGAAATGACAGAGAAAACTGCTATTTAGGACTGACAGGGAGGAAACTGTAGGTGATGTAGGAGTGACAAGTGCTTGCTTGCTTGGACTTTGTAACAAAGGAAGGAAATCTTTCACATGGGAGGACCTCAGACTCAGAGAGAGTAAACGTCAAAGTGTCAAAGTGTTCACAGATTAGATGGAGATGTGGGTTGGAGGTGCAGCAACAGAGACCCAGGACAACGAAGAAATAATAATTATAAATTTAAAAAATAGTAAATAATAGGGTCATGCTAAGTTGGACTGAGGGTGCCAAATGCTCTATAGAAGTCAGGGAGTCAGGACAGGCCTTGTCAGTGAACCTGGTGAGGACTATCGATATTTCTCTTGACCTCTCCCTCAGGTAATTGTTGTTAAGCTTCTTGTTGCTTTTACCAAATATGTTTGAATTTTTATTCTCTGAGTTTTGCTATGAAGTTCCTGAACCAGACCTGTAGTTACTGCTGGATATATGACAGCTTGGGGACTATTCTTTCCCAAGACTGGAGTTTGGACATAAGTTCTTACTGAATAATGTCTCTAAATCTTCCAGCTGTTTCTTAGCAAACATTATTGTTTCCTCTATGGATGCCTCTGGCACTTGTGAAATCCTCTGAGTCTGGAACTCATTAATCTCTGCTGTTCACATATTCAGGGCCAATGACTAGCTATTATTATTATTTTTAAGTTATAGACAGCCAAAAAAAGTCATTTTATTTATGTTTCGACAGTTGGTATCATATTATGAAATGATGATTAAAAATAATAAATGTTCAAAATTATGTTCCAGCTGGAAATTCTGGTCAAAGACTGAATGAGAAAAGAAGTACAAGGCAAGGGGACGTGACTGAGAAAAAGTCATCTCAAATGAGTCCGTTTCTCCAGCCCTGGCTGAATTTCATCCTAAGGTACCAAGAAAACTTACATATACAAACAATCATGCAACCATTACTGGTTTTCTCTAAAGAAGGGAGGATAAACGTCTGGAGATAAACAAAGATGATTGTGATTTTCAAAGAGGAAGGGAATATGGATTCTGAACACAACACCACCAGCTCAGAAAAGGAGCAAGACCAAGAGGGGGCCGCAGTAGTACGTGACCAAGATCATGGCACAGGAGGGGCATTACGCACAGCCTCCGGGACAGCCTCGTGTGCCTGAGCACGCACATCACACGTCACAGTGGAGTAGAACACAGATGTCCACTGCCATTGCTGTGAGGTATTCCTAACCACATCTCTGTCTTTACACCCTCTAGAGTCAAGCCCCAGGAGAGACTGCCCAACGGGCTAAGCATGGATCCTGTGTGTGTGTCTTAGTTACAGGGCTGGGACCCGGGTGAGGTGACTGAGGAACTTATTGGCCTTGAACACACAATATAAAGGAGCACCAAAAAACTCACTAATCAAGATAAGTAGTATGTTAATGCAGTATTTTTAAAAGTCAAAATTGATGCAAAAATCTATGATGAACAAAATATTAAAATTTAAAGAAAGCCACAAAACAGTGCCATGCTGAAGAATTGATGCTTTTGAACTGTAGTGCTGGAGAAAACTCTTGAGAGTCTCTTAGACAGCATGGAAATCAAACCAGTTATTCCTGAAGGAAATCAACCCTGAATATTCATTGGACGGACTGATGCTGAAGTTGAAGCTCCAACACTTTGGCCAACTGATGTGAAGAGCCGACTCACTGGAAAAGACCCTGATACTGGGAAAGATTGAGGACAAGATAAGGGGGCAACAGAGGATGAGATGGTTATACAGCATCATTGACTCAATAGACATGAGTTTGAGTAACTCTGGGAGACAGTGAAGGACAGGGAAGCCTGGCATGCTGAAGTCCATGGGGTCACAAAGAGTGTGACACAACTTAGCACATGAACAACAAAGAACAGCAGCAACAAGGCCAAACTGTACTGGTGCCTGAGGCAAAAGAGAAAATCAATACTACTGATCCTTCTTTCTTTAAATTTTTGTTATTTTCTTCATGGTTTTTTACACTAATTGTAATTCTTAAAAATACTGCACTAAAATAGTCCTTAATTACTGAGGTTTTCTGGCATTCCCTGAAATGCTATAGATGGGATGAGTGACTCATTCTCTTCACCCCAAGCTCACACCTGCCCCTACTTGCTAGGGAGCAATAAGAGGAACTGTCCGGTGCCATTTTTGATTTTTAGGAGGTGTGGCTCTAAAACAGGAAGTGAGTATGGATGCTCCTTTCTGTCTGGAACACTAATCCAGCCACCTCCTTCCTCTCTCCTTCCTTTTGATCTTTCAGTTTCACTTTAGATATCACTTCTTCACTACTGATTTAGGTGTTCCTTCTCTGTCTTAGCATTTAATACAGTTCAGTTCAGTACTCAGCCATGTACAACTCTGTGCGACCCCATGGTCTATAGCACGCCAGGCTTCCATTTCCATCACCAACTCCCAGAACTTGCTCAAACTCATGTCCATCGAGTTGGTGATGCCATCCAACCATCTCATCCTCTGTCATCCCCTTCTCCTCTTGCCTTTAATCTTTCCCAGCATAAGGGTCTTTTCCAATGAGTTAGTTCTTCACATCAGGTGGCCAAAGTATTGGAGTTTCAGCTTTGGCATTAGTCCTTCCAATGAACACCCAGGACTGATTTCCTGTAGGATGGATTGGCTGGATCCCCTTGCAGTCCAGGGAACTCTGAAGAGTCTTCTCCAACACCACAGTTCGAAAGCATTAATTCTTCAGGGCTCAGCTTTCTTTACAGTCCAATTCTCACATCCATACATGACCACTGGAAAAACCATAGCCTTGACTAGACGGACCTTTGTTGGCAAAGTCATGTCTCTGCTTTTTAATATGTTGTCTAGGTTGGTCACAGCTTTTCTAAGGAGCGAGTGTCTTTTAATTTCATGGCTGCAGTCACCATCTGCAGTGATTTTGGAGCCCCCCCCCAAATAAAGTCTCTGTTTCCATTATTTCCCCATCTATTTGCCATGAAGTGATGGGACTGGATCCCATGATCTTAGTTTTCTGAATGTTGAATTTTTAGCCAACTTTGCCACTCTCTTCTTTCACTTTCATCAAGAGGCTCTTAGTTCTTTGCTTTCTGCCATAAAGGTGGTGTCATATGCGCATCTGATTTCTCCTGGCAATCTTGATTTCAGCTTGTGCTTCGTCCAGTCTGGCATTTTGCATGATATACTCTGCATATAAGTTAAATAAGCAGGGTGACAATATACAGCCTTGACGTACTCCTTTCCCGATTTGGAACAAGTCTGTTGTTCCATGTCTAGTTCTAACTGTTGCTTCTTGACCTGCATACAGATTTCTTAGGAGGCAGGTCAAGTGGTCTGGTATTCCCATCTCTTTATAAGAATTTTCCATAGTTTATTGTAAGCCACATAGTCAAAGGCTTTGGCGTAGTCAATAAAGTACAAGTAGATGTTTTTCTAGAACACTCTTGCTTTTTAACACATCAGCATATCAAAATACTCATCACCAAATACTTATCAATGTTTCACAATTTGTTAGCATGCTGTAAAACGAACCTGGCAGAATGTGGAATGAGACTGGGAGTGCAGTACTGAACAGTGAGCCTCCGGAAGACATATCCATATCCTTAATCAGTGAATGAGATCTTGTTTGGGAAAAAAATTTCAAGTGTAATCAAGTTAAGGATCCCTGAGATGACATCATTCTGAACTATCCAGGTGAGTTCTGCATCCAGTAACCTTGCAAGACACAGAAGGAAAGAAGCCAGGAGACAGATAAGACATGAAGACAGAGGCAGGGGGAACTCAGAAAAGCAGACTTGTAAGATCTTCTCAATCTAAGAATCTTTATTCTAGTCACTTCCTGCCTAGTGGAAAAAAGTAATAATAACAGGGTCCATGTGGAAAGCCACCACTTAGGAAAGTTTTTCTGCAGTGTTTCTGGAAACTGATACCTCTACTCTCCAGGCAATACACAAAAGGAGATACATTTTGATACAAGCAAGTAAGCATACAGAAATTCACCAGTAAATTCACTGTGATATTATAAAATTCATAGTACCAGCCTGTCTCTAGAAAATACATGAAGCTGTGTGGACTCCATTCAAATGTCATGGTCACACAGGAAATAGTAGCTGAGCCAAATTATGCAGGTAGGGTCCAAACTATCTTCTGAGTGGCCATAAAACACTTTTCAAATGTAAAAACACTTTCAAATGTTAGAATCTGTTTACACCCAGAGTCTACACACTTTTAGATGTAGGCCCTAGCTTTCATGTTTTATGTCACTTTGTAGAAAAAAATGTCACTATAGGTCCATCTCACTCTATCCTTAACTTGCTGTTAATTTACAAAAGGGGCTTAGAAAAGTCTGTGAGTAGTACTTCACAAATTCTTGAAGAAAATGTAAATATTCCAAAATAATGACGTTCCAATTTCATACCTATTTCCTAGTGGCTAATTAAGAAGGGACAGTACACCTAAAACAAAGGGATACATCTTGATTGTATGGCACCAAAGAGTGTTATTTACATCTCTAAATTACTTTTATAAGACAAACTACTTTGGATAAAAAGAATTTTTTTCCTACTAAAGTTTTATTTGCTGATCACAAAACTATTTTATTGAACAGTCCAGTATATGATGAGTTGGCTTGCACATAGATAATAAGTGGTAGATCCAAAACCCATTAACTATGCTCTGAGCTCTTAACCAGTCTGTCATCCTATCGCCCAAGTTACTATTCTGCTGGTGTTAAAATAAGCTACCCTTGTCATCAGATCAGATTAGATCAGTCGCTCAGTCGTGTCCGACTCTTTGCGACCCCATGAATCGCAGCACACCAGGTCTCCCTGTCCATCACCAACTCCCGGAGGTCACTCAGACTCACATCCATCGAGTCAGTGATGCCATCCAGCCATCTCATCCTGTCATCCCTTCTCCTCCTGCCCCCAATCCCTCCCACCATCAGAGTCTTCTCCAATGAGTCAACTCTTGGCATGAGGTGGCCAAAATACTGGAGTTTCAGCTTTAGCATCATTCCTTCCAAAGAAATCCCAGGGCTGATCTCCTTCAGAATGGACTGGTTGGATCTCCTTGCAGTCCAAGGGACTCTCAAGAGTTTTCTCCAACACCACAGTTCAAAAGCATCAATTCTTCGGCGCTCAGCCTTCTTCACAGTCCAGCTCTCACATCCATACATGACCACAGGAACGACCATAGCCTTGACTAGGCGAACCTTTGTTGGCAAAGTAATGTCTCTGCTTTTGAATATGCTATCTAGGTTGGTTATAACTTTCCTTCCAATGAGTGAGCGTCTTTTAATTTCATGGCTGCAGTCACCATCTGCAGTGATTTTGGAACCCAGAAAAACAAAGTCTGACACTGTTTCCACTGTTTCTCCATCTATTTCCCATGTAGTGATGGGACCAGATGCCATGATCTTCGTTTTCTGAATGTTGAGCTTTAAGCCAACCTTTTCACTCTCCACTTTCACTTTCATCAAGAGGCTTTTGAGTTCCTCTTCACTTTCTGCCATAAGGGTGTTATCATCTGCATATCTGAGGTTATTGATATTTCTCCCAGCAATCTTGATTCCAACTTGTGTTTCTTTCAGTCCAGCATTTCTCATGATGTACTCTGCATATAAGTTAAATAAACATGGTGACAATATACAGCCTTGACGTACTCCTTTTCCTATATAAAACCAGTCTGTTGTTCAATGACCAGTTCTAACTGTTGCTTCCTGACCTGCATACAGATTTCTCAAGAGGCAGATTAGGTGCTCTGGTATTCTCATCTCTTTCAGAATTGTCCACAGTTTATTGTGATCTACACAATCAAAGGCTTTGGCATAGTCAATAAAGCAGAAATAGATGTTTTTCTGGAACTCTCTTGCTTTTTCCATGATCCAGCGGATGTTGGCAATTTGATCTCTGGTTCTTCTGCCTTTTCTAATACCAGCTTGAACATCAGGAAGTTCACGGTTCACATATTGCTGAAGCCTGGCTTGGAGAATTTTGAGCATTACTTTACTAGCGTGTGAGATGAGTGCAATTGTGCGGTAGTTTGAGCATTCTTTGGCATTGCCTTTCTTTGGGATTGGGATGAAAACTGACCTTTTCCAGTCCTGTGGCCACTGCTGAGTTTTCCAAATTTGCTGGCATATTGAGTGCAGCACTTTGACAGCATCATCTTTCAGGATTTGGAATAGCTCCACTGGAATTCCATCACCTCCACTAGCTTTGTTCGTAGTGATGCTTTCTAAGGCCCACTTGACTTCACATTCCAGGATGTCTGGCTCTAGGTCAGTGATCACACCATCATGATTATCTGGGTCGTGAAGCTCTTTTTTGTACAGTTCTTCTGTGTATTCTTGCCACCTCTTCTTAATATCTTCTGCTTCTGTTAGGTCCACACCATTTCTGTCCTTTATCGTGCCCATCTTTGCATGAAATGTTCCTTTGGTATCTCTGATTTTCTTGAAGAGATCTCTAGTCTTTCCCATTCTGCTGTTTTCCTCTATTTCTTTGCATTGATCGCTGAAGAAGGTTTTCTTATCTCTTCTTGCTATTCTTTGGAACTCTGCATTCAGATGGTTATATCTTTCCTTTTCTCCTTTGCTTTTCGCTTCTCTTCTTTTCACAGCTATTTGTAAGGCCTCCCCAAACAGCCATTTTGCTTTTTTGCATTTCTTTTCCATGGGGATGGTCTTGATCCCTGTCTCCTGTACAATGTCACGAACCTCCATCCATAGTTCATCAGGCACTCTATCAGATCTAGGCCCTTAAATCTATTTCTCACTTCCACTGTATAATCATAAGGGATTTGAATCTAAATCCTTATTGTATTTGTTTCTTTTACATTAACCTCTGCATTCTATTGCTTTTGCTGCCCTCCATAAAGGGATGGTGCCTGTAGCTTAAAGTATATATAATGGTCTATTTCTGGGAACCCTGCCTCCCACGCCTATATTAAACTAAAATCTTTGTTTAAGTTCACAGGAAACATCCTGGCCAGGCCCACCTGTGAATGGCTGCAAGAAAGAAAAAAATTAGAACATCCCCTCTAAAGTCTGGCTAGAACCAGGAAATATTTGCAACAACTTACTATTATGCAGATGACACCACCCTTATGGCAGAAGTGAAGAAGAACTAAAGAGCCTCTTAATAGAAGTGAAAGAGGAGAGTGAAAAAGGTGGCTTAAAGCTCAACATTCAAGATTATGGCATCCGGTCCCATCACTTCATGGCAAATAGATGGGGAAACAATGGAAACAGTGGTTGACTTTATTTTTCTGGGCTCCAAAATCACTGCTGATGGTGATTGCAGCCATGAAATTAAAAGATGCTTAGTCCTTGGAAGCAAAGTTATGGCCAACCTAGACAGCGTATTAAAAAACAGAGACATTACTTTGCCAACAAAAGTCCGTCCAGTCAAGGCTATGGTTTTTCCAGTGGTCATGTATGGATGTGAGAGTTGGGACTATAAAGAAAGCTGAGTGCCAAAGAATTGATGCTTTTGAACTGTGGTGTTGGAGAAGACTCTTGAGAGTCCCTTGGACTGCACGGAGATCCAACCAGTCCATCCTAAAGGAGATCAGTCCTGGGTGTTCGTTCATTGGAAGGACTGATGTTGAAGCTGAAACTCCAATACTTTGGCCACCTGATGCGAAGAGCTGACTCATTTGAAGAGATCCTGATGCTGGGAAAGATTAAGGGCAGGAGAAGGGGACGAGAGAGGATGAGATGGTTGGATGGCATTACCGACTCGATGGACATGGGTTTGGGTAAACTCTAGGAGCTGGTGATGGACACGGAGGCCTGGCATGTTGCGGTTCATGGGGTCGCAGAGTCGGACACGACTAAGCGACTGAACTGAACTGTTTTTTGGGTTTTTTTTTTTGCTTTACTTCTTTACCCTTCTCTCTGTTCTATAAAAGAACTAGCATCCAAACTTGGAAAAAATGGTTTTGGGGACACCAGTCCACTATCTTCTCAGTCTGCTGGATTTCCCAATAAAGTTGCTATTCCTGGCCCCAAAACCTTGTCTCTTGATTTATTGGCCTGTTTTGTGTGGCAAGCAATAGAGCTTGAATTCGTAACACCCTGAGCTTGTTCACCAGTTTCTAAATTTATTTACTTATTCAAAATATTTAATACTACTGTACCATGTGAGAATGTGTTGGATAGACTATGAGGGTGAAAGATACATTGAGAACTGTAAGGAGCAGAATGACAAGTGTAAAAGAAAAGACGTGTACATTAGTAACTATAACATAAGGTAAAGAGTGCCAAGTGCTATAAGAAAAAGAGAAAATACTTTTCCAAGGAATTCCAAGGAGAAGAGACTAGTTTTAGCTTGAAAGAATAGCATGGTGGAATCAGGGACAATTTTTGAGATATGCCTATGTGCCATCTCAAAGTCAGCTCAATAGAGGATGTGAGCAATGGAGTAGTGATGATGGTAATACAACATCTACTCTTAATTGAGCATTTACAATGTGGTTAACAATTAAAAAGCATTGTTTTATTTTTGTTGCTGTTTAGTCATTAAGTCGCACCCGACTCTTATGTGACCCCCATGGACTGTAGTCCACCAGGCTTCTTTGTCCATCAGATTTCCCAGGCGAGTATACTGGAGTGAGTTGCCATTTCCTTCTCCATGAGATCTTTCTGACCCAGGGATCAAAATTATGTCTCCTGCATTGCAGGCTGATTCTTTACCACTGAGCCACCAAGGAAGCCCATTCTTTTATTTAATTCTCGTTAAAATCCAATGAGTAGGCAGCCATTAAAAAGAATGAAATAAGACCATTTGCAGGAACATGGATGGACCTTGAGAGTGTCATACTAAGTGAAGTAAGTCAGACAGAGAAGAAATATCATATGACATCCCTTAAATGTGGACCTAAAAAGAAATGATACAAATGAACTGACTTACAAACAGAGAATCACAGACTTAGAAAAGAATTCATGGTTGCCAGGGGAGGAGGGATAGTTAAGGACTTTGGAAAGGTTATATACTCACTACTATATTTAAAATGGACAAGCAAAAACTGTATAGCACATGGAATTCTGCTCAATGTTAATGTGTCAACCTCGATGGGAGAGAGGATTTGGGGCAGAATGGATACATGTATGGCTGAGTCCCTTCACTGTTCACCTCAAACTACCACTACACTTTTAAAATGCTTTTGGTGTTAAAAAAAATTAAATTAAAAAAAATCCAATGAGTAGGTTATTTATCCTCCTTTTATAGATGAAGTTATCAGAGAGATGTAAGGTCACTCAATTAATAAATGATCGCTCATGGGTCAAGTACATAATGCCAAAATGTATGCTATAGCTAATATAAGGGATGCTTCTGATAGTGCATCAAGTTATAGATCTAATGGGTATAAAGGAAGAATTTTATTTGGTTCTAGTTGGGGAACAGGTAAGAAAAGGTAGTGAAGAAAATACGGTTGAGATAGGAATTTACATTTTGGAACTAGAATAGTTGGTTTGCTTTGTCAATTATAGGATTCTTAACTGAGGGATAGTCTTGCCCCATGATATCCGGCAATGTCTAGAGACACTGGTATTCACAACTGAGAAAGGTGGGGAGGGAATGCTACTGGCATTTAACTGGGGAGAGGCCAGGGATCCTGATAAACATCCTACAATGAATAACATAACCCCACAACAAATAATTATCTGGCCTAAAATGTCAGTAATACCAACGTTCGTTGTTAAGGTAGAACCAGGAATGATATACTTTAGAAAGTGAGTCAGAATGAAGGTAAAAGGTCAACACATGATGGACCTAGAAATTATCATACTAAGTAAGTCAGACAAAAAAAAAGACAAGTGTCACATGATATCACTTATATGTGGAATCTAAAATATAACACAAATGAACTTGCAAAACAGAAACAGACTCACAGACATAGAAAACAAACTTATGGTTACCAAAAGGTAAAGAGGGGTGAGGGATAAATTAGGAATTTGGGATTAACAGATACACATTACTATATATAAAATACACAACCAACAAGTACATAATATAAAGAACAGGGAATGATATTCAGTATCTTGTAATAATCTATAATGGAAAATAATATGAAAAAGAATATACATACATATAAATGAATCACTTTGGTATATACCTGAAATATCAATCAACTATAAGTCAATTAAAAATTAATTTTTTAAAAAAAGAATGAAGATGAAAGGGGTAGTGGGTTAATTCAGCACACAAAAAAGAAGAAACTCTGTAGCTCAAAGCTGGTCAATTAGAATGAGAAGCATAAGGAAAGAACAAGAGAAATAGAGAAAAAAGAGAATGAGAGAGAAAGAAAAGGCTGCACTGGGCAGGGAGGTAGTAGAGAGAAGAATACTCTTCTTCTTACAGTTTCTGATGCATGGAAAGAAGAACAGAGCGCATAGGAAAAGAAAGCCAAATGAAAGTCTTTTTTTCGGAATTAAAAGTAGAAAGGAGAATCAAGAATATACTCTTGAGGAGCTAAGATGGCGGACAAGTAGGACGGGGAGAATACTTTCTCCTCCACAAATCCATTAAAAAAACATTTGAATGCTGAGTAAATTTTACAAAACAACTCCTGAATGCCGGCAGAGGTCATCAGGTACTTAGAAAGACAATTCATTGTCTTAAAAACGAGAAAATGAGCCCTGTGGTAACTCCTTTTGTGGAGAAGCGGCGCAAGGACACCAGCATTTGCTATTGGCAAGCGGGGGCTGGGCTAGGAGGAGCGGCGGGGCCTGCATTGCTTTGAGAAAGGGTTTGGCCTGGCTATCTCAAGCGCTATCTGAGCGAAATAACCAGACTGTCGGTTATCTACCACATCAAAAGCCAGCCCTAACTTAAGACATCACCAGGACTACCTAATGAACAAAGGACTGCACAGAGATAGCCGGCTGCAGGCCGTCCCACTCCGGTGACAGGCAGCCAGGGCCGGAGGCGGGTAATCACAGCCCTAGAGAGACACTGTCTACAGAACTGTAGGTAGGTTTCTGTGCTGACTCACGCTTCTTGGGGCTCTGGATGGTCAACATCTGCCTGAGAAAGTGCACTGGTTGTATACCCAGAAAACTGAGCGGTGGAGAGGCGATAAGTCGCAGCAGCTGCGCTCGCTGAACATTTCATCACCTGCGCTACTCGGATCTGGGAAGGGCATAAAACCACGTCTGTGCTTCTGAGGATTATCCGAGTGCCTGAACCTGGATGGCTTAAATTAGGGTGTTCATCTCCGCCCTCCCTGTAACAGGGTAGAGATCAGATATTGAAAAGACCAATAAACCGCCTCAAGAAAGAAAATTCAACAAACTACCAAAATATAGTAAGGACACTTTAAACTTGGCAAGTTTAACAAGATGAAGAGACAAAAGAATACCCAGCAGCTAAAGGAGCAGGATAGATGCCCACCAAATCAAACCAAAGAGGAAGAGATAGGGAATCTACCTGATAAAGAATTCCGAATAATGATAGTGAAATTAATCCAAAATCTCGAAATCATAGTGGAATCACAGTTAAAGAGTCTGGAGACAAGGATTGAGAAGATGCAAGAAAGGTTTAACAAGGACCTAGAAGAAATAAAAAAGAGTCAACACATAATGAATAATGCAATAAATGAGATCCAAAACACCCTGGAGGCAACAAATAGTAGAATAACAGAGGCAGAAGATAGGATTAGTGAACTAGAAGATAGAATCCTAGAAATAAATGAATCAGAGGAGAAAAAAGAAAAACGAATCAAAAGAAATGAAGACAATCTCAGAGACCTCCAGGATAACATTAAACGCTGCAATATTCGAATCATAGGAGTTCCAGAAGAAGAAGATAAAAAGAAAGACCATGAGGAAATACTTGAGGAGATAATAATTGAAAACTTCCCTAAATTGGAGAAGGAAATTACCACTCAAGTTCAAGAAATCCAGAGAGTCCCTAACAGGATAAACATATTGATCAAATTAACAAAGATTAAATACAAAGAACAAATATTAAGAGCAGCAAGGGAAAAACATCAAATAACTCACAAGGGAATTCCCATAAGAATAACAGCTGATCTTTCAATAGAAACTCTTCAAGCCAGGAGGGAATGGCAAGACATAATTAAAGTGATGAAAGAAAATAACTTACAGCCTAGATTATTGTATCCAGCAAGGATCTCATTCAAATATGAAGGAGAAATCAAAAGCTTCACAGATAAGCAAAAGTTGAGAGAATTTAGCACCACTAATCCATTTCTCCAACAAAAACTGAAGGACATTCTCTAGATCAGATCAGATCAGTCGCTCAGTCGTGTCCCGACTCTTTGCGACCCCATGAACTGCAGCATGCCAGGCCTCCCTGTCCATCACCAGCTCTCGGAGGTCACTCAGACTCGCATCCATCGAGTCAGTGATGCCATCCAGCCATCTCATCCTCTGTCGTCCCCTTCTCCTCCTGCCCTCAATCCCTCCCAGCATCAGAGTCTTCTCCAATGAGTCAACTCTTCACATGAGGTGGCCAAAATACTGGAGTTTCAGCTTTAGCATCATTCCTTCTAAAGAAATTCCAGGATTGATCTCCTTCAGAATGGACTGGTTGGATCTTCTTGCAGTCCAAGGGACTCTCAAGAGTCCTCTCCAACACCACAGTTCAAAAGCATCAATTCTTCTCTAGATAGGAATCATTAAAAGGGTGTATGAATTCGAACCCAAAACAATAAAGTAAATCCTATTTATCAATAATTGCTTTAAACGTTAATGGGCTGAATGCCCTAATCAACAGACAGGGACTGGCCGAATCAATACAAAAACAACACATCTACATACCTTGTCT
Organism: Tragelaphus eurycerus; assembly: GCA_935064755.1. Classification (NCBI taxonomy): domain Eukaryota; kingdom Metazoa; phylum Chordata; class Mammalia; order Artiodactyla; family Bovidae; genus Tragelaphus; species Tragelaphus eurycerus. The sequence goes on from CAKXYN010000038.1 coordinate 14,373,983, forward strand.
ACAAGAGATAACCAAACGACTAAAATGCGTCAAATGGATACAAAAACTAGACCCCTATATATGTTGTCTACAAGAGAACCACCTTAAAATAGGGGATATATACTGACTGAAAATGAAGGGCTGGAAAAAGATTTTTTATGCAATTATGGACCAAAAGAAAACAGGAGTAGCAATACTCATATGAGATAAAACTGACTTTAAAGATCCTAAAAAGGAGACAATCAAGGTTATACACAACGACTTAAAGGAACAATCCAAAAAGAAGTTATAACAATTATAAATATACATGCACCCAACATTGGAGCATTGATATATCTAAGACAAACATTAATTAATATGATAGAAGAAATATGCAACAATACAATAATAGTGGGAGACTTTAATACCCCACTCATACTTATACAATCTGGCTGTAATAGACAAAGTAAAGAGGAAAACATATTCACTTATGAGCCTCCAAAAATTCAGTTCACTCAGGAGAGCTAAAAAAAAAAATTGACTTATTTGTTCATTCTGTAAAGCTTTATTGACTATTTTATGGGACTGGTACCACTTTGGGTAGTAAGGAGGAAGAAGTGACAAATGTGATCCTGTCCTAAATAATATATTGTGGTAAAGATAGACCTACCAATACAAAATACCAAGATGTGCCTAAGATGAGGACACCCAAACTGGACTTTTAGTTTTCTGAACTTTTCATTTCCAGATCAAACCTCCTAATATAGGATGAATTCAACATGTTTTTTTTTTAAGTGTTCTTTAAGTGTTTTTTTAAGTGTTTTTTAAGTGTGATTCAAAACAGAAAGCCATTAGTTAAGAAATTACATATACTCCTCCCCACCATCACTCCCCTTCTTTCTTCCCATTTCCCTCCCACCTTCATTGATCCTTTCCTTTGTCCATTTTCCCCTGCAAAAAAAAAAATAAAATAAAAAATAAAAAAACAAAACAAAAAAAAAAAGAATATACTCTTCCTAAAGGAGGCTAGATGTAAGAGCTTGAAGTTACACTGTTGTGCTGAATGAACAATGACAGGAATGTGCATAGAATACTCTTTTATCATAGCAAATATTACAAATAATAGCAAGACATTTTGGTGAGGTTTGTGGGAAAACAAAAATAACACAAAAAACCCAAAGGATTAAAATAGATTGATGTATTATAAATTATTAAAAAAATTTTTTAATACTAACAAAACATGTCTATTACATATATTTTAAGAATAAGTGAGTTTAAAAATGTAATAATCTAACTTTAAATTGTTTAACTAACCTGGCTTTCTGGACCAAGGTGGCCAAGGTTCACCTGCTTTACTAAGAATAAATTCAGGAAGAAGCAAGATTTTCTAAATTAAAAAAAAAAAAAACTAAGGAAAAAAAAAAAAACGACCTGACTTCTTAAAAAACTCAAAATTTCTATAGACCAAAGTTCATGAAAAAAAGTGAAGTGTTAGTTGCTCGGTCATGTCCAGCTCTTTGCAACCCCATGGACTGTAGCCCGCCAGGTTCTTCTGTCCATGGAATTCTCTGGGCAAGAAGACTGGAGTGGGTAGCCACTCCCTTCTCCAGGGGATCTTCCTGACCCAGGGTTTGAACACCTCTCCTGCATTGCAGGTGGATTCTTTATTATCTGAGCCACCAGGGAAGCCCTAAGCAACATGAAAAGGCAAATTAGGAAAATGTCTACACAATAAATATCATAAGGGCCGATAAGTTAATTTACAAAGAATGCATACAAAGTAAATAAATATTAATAAGCCCAATAGAAAAAAGCATAAACGTATGAATTTACAGAAATGATATGAATTCAAAAAACTGTTAACAAACATATAAAAATGTCAGTCTCATCATTTATTTTTTAAAACACCTAAAAGTATCTAGATTCAATGCAATCCCTATCAAAATCTCAGATGGCTTCTTTATAGAAATTGACAAGCTGATTCTAAAAATTCACACGGACTCAAAATGGGCAAAACAATCTTGAAAAAGAAAAAGTTGGAGGACTTATACTTGCCAATTTCAAAATCTACTACAAAGCTACAGTAATCTAGACTATATGGTACTGGCCTCAGGATAAACATTAAGATCAATAAAACAGAACTGAAGGTCTGTTAAAACCTTCACTTTTGTGGTCAATTGATTTGGGGAGGGGGGGTGGGAGGGAGGGTGTGGTAAACTGGTTTTTAAAAAGAGTTCTAAGGTAATTAAATTGGGGAAAGAATTGCTTTTTCAACAAATTATGCCAGACAACTGGATATCCATAAACTAAAGAATGAAGTTAGGTCCACACTTTATGCCATATATAAAAATCAGTTCAAACTGATCAAAGATCTAAATGTAAGAGCTGAAACTATAAAACTGTAGAAAACAAGGCACAAGTTTTATGATCTTAGATTAGGCAATGGTTTCTTAAGATATGAAAACAACAGGAAAATATCAGATAAATTGGACATTATCAACATTCAAGATTTTTGTGGTCCCAAGGACACATTAAGAAAGTAAAAAGAACCACAGAATGGGAGAAAATTTTTACAAATTCTATATCTGGTAAAAGTTCAGTACCCAAAATATATATAAAAAATTCTTACAATTCAATAATAAAATTAACCCAATTTAAACATGGGCAAAAGATCTGAATAGCCATTTCTTCAAAGAAGATAAGCAAATAGATAATAAGCATATTAACAGATGATCAACATCATTAGCCAAGAGGGCACATCAAAACCACAATGAGATACCACTTTACACCCACTAAGATGACTGACAATAACAACTGGTGAGTGAGAATATGGAGAAATTAGAACCCTTATATATTTACTAGTGGGAATGTAAAATGGTGTGGTCACTTTGGAAAACAGTCTGATAGTTCCTCAAATGATTAAACAAAGAGTTACCATATGACTTGGCAATTTAATTTCTACATATACAGCCAAGAGAAACAAAAATACATATCCACACAAAAGTCTGTACACAAATATTCATATAATTGTTATTCATAATAACCCCAAAGTGAAAATAATAAAATTGATAAATGTATAAACAAAATGTGGTATATCTATACAATGGTGTATTATTTGATGATAAAAAGAAATGAAGAACTGATACATGCTACAACATGGATAAACCTTTAAAACATGCTAATTAAAAGAAGCCAATTGCGGAGATCATTTCACAGTGTATACAAGTATCCAATCATTTCTCTGTACACCTGAAATTACGGTGTTATATGTCAATTATACTTGAATTTAAAAAAAGAGAACGAAGCCAGAGACAAGAAGTCACACATTGCATGATTCCATATATGATTTGATCAAAATGGCTATATTTCAGGTAAGCAATTTGACAAATGTATCAAGAACCTTAAAATGTTTATTGCTTTTGATTCAGAAATCTGAACATATTATGTCATAGATTCACATCCAAGATATTCTTCACACCACTATTTTTAATATTAAATATGAAACAACCTAATTATTGAATAAGAATGTGGCTATATAAACAATAGTTCCCAAAACAAATTTTATAGGAAGTCTCACCAGATGGGAAAAGCCAAAAACAAAATAAAATCTCTACTCCTTCTCCCATTCTCTCTAGATATAGATATGGGAAAAACTGAATGATACAAAAAAACCCCTCAGAAATACACTAAAATGTTAATACTGAGTGGTAAGACTGTGTATTTTTTATTTTTTCTTAGAAATTTTGCCAGATTTTCTAAATCAACATATTAAAAAAAGCTTTAAAAAGTATCAATAACATCAAGAATTAGTTTATATCACCTCAACTAAACAACTAAATAAATTTAAGGAATCAGTATTTCTCAAAAGCAGAAAGTCTAAAGACAGGAAATTAAGCTGAGATTGCACCTCTCTTTAGTTCCTCTCAAGAAAATGCTAGAGCACTCAGAAAAACCACAGCACCCTCTTTTGGAAGAAATGCATTGCTGTTCATGGGGAGCCTGATGGAATCATTAAGATTTTTAGAGCTGAGAGTCTTTAAAGATTATTAACCCTGGTCTTCTCATTGTATAAACAAGGAAATTGGGGTTCAAAAAAAGAGATCACCCCAGATCACAAAGGGAGGTAGCAGCAGAGTTGGGAACAGAGCCCCACATCAGATCTTAACCAGTTTATTTTTTCTGATCTTTCCATTTTTTTATTCAACAAATTTTTTTAAAGACAAAAAATAATAACTCTTCCAATCTTTAGTAAGTATGAAGGCCTATACTCATTAGGCAATCTAGGCACCCAGCCATTTAAAAGTATTGTTTTAGAAAGACATGTCCATTCTTGCCTATTGCTTGACACAAATCAGAATAAGAATTTATAAAACTTCACAACTTCTGCATTTGTCTATTGAGAATAGACATCTGTCTATTGATAATACCTTCTTCTTCTAAAACAGTACATAACTCTTTCCCGGGAGAAGGCAATGGCACCCCACTCCAGTACTCTTGCCTGGAGAACCCCAGGAACGGTGGAGCCTGGTGGGCTGCCGTCCATGGGGTCGCACAGAGTCCGACATGACTGAAGCGACTTAGCAGCAGCAGCAGCAGCAACTCTTTCCCAAAATATAAAATACTATAGGTGTTGCTATTTTGGCTTTTCCCAAAATAATATAGGTATTGTTATTTTGGTTTTTATAATTTTCCTACTTCTGGATCTGAATAGTACCCTGCTTCCCTGACAGACAGTATTCTTTGAAATATCCTGTTTTTCTCACCATTGAAAGATGATTGACAAAAGAAACAAACGAATATTTTGATAAGTGAAAAGGGTAAGGTGTAGCTTTTATCATGAACAGCACTGACAGGCGTCAAAGTATAACAGAGCAGATGTCCTGGCGATATTTTCTCTTGGCTGCTAGTTATCTACTGAAGAATCTATAAAGATAACCACTCATTCTTTTGACAATATTTACTGAGCAGTCATTATGTGCAAGGCATGGTTTTAAGTGCTTGGAATACAGCAGTGAACAAAAGGGGTAAGGTCCCTATTCTCATGGAACTTACATTTTTGGTAGGTGGGAAACTGTTAGGAAACAAAAACAAGTAAATGAATAAGGTGATTGCAAAGCATGAATAAAATGATTATCTAAGAAAAACATTAAAAAATAATCTTTTCAGTGTTATACACCCACTAAAGTGTTCATCAGTTTCATGGTGGCATCTGAGCCAGTCCTATTAAAAGATGTAATGTGAGTGCTCGCTTTGGCAGTACATATACTAAAATTGAAATGATACAGACAAGATTTGCATGGCCCCTGTGCAATGATGACACACACATTCGTGAAGTGTTCCATATTTTTACCAAAAAAAAAAAAAGATGCAATGTGATGTGGTCATGAAGCCTACAGTGTGTGACTTGCTCTGCTCAAGAAAACTGGAGGAGGGGAACTGTTTTGCTCTTTTTATCAGAAACTTAGTAGGCATGTCTTACTCTTCCAGGGATTCAAATCAATCTATTTATCCAATACCTGAATTAGGCAACATTTAAGGTATTTCTAGCTAGTCACATATGTAGATTTTTCAAGACAATTAATACTTATTAACATGAGCCTTTTCCTCCAAAATTGTGTCTCTGTCGGAATTACTAGTTATTTTTGCTACTCCTGCCAAATTCCCAATCTAAGTTTTTGCTATGTGCTTGTCAACACATAACTCGAAACTAAAAGTTAAAAATAAAAACCACCCAGATGTATCTGAAATCAGATAAATTTTTCATGACCTGTGTGTGGCTTCTTCTCATCCACTTTCTGGATAAAATACACTAACTGAAATCAGAGAAGCATCTTCATGATCCAAAATTAAAAACATTCTGTGAGCGGTGAAAGAAAGCATATAGCTGTCTTCTGACAAATAATTAAGAGACTCTTTACTCTTCATAAATAGGAACATCTTTCCAGTTACTCAGACAAAAGTCTTTCTTCTAGCCAATAAATTAAAAACTTCAATTTATAACAACTAGTCAATTTCTTCATTTATGCATGTGTATGTGTGCATGCGTGTATACAGGTACACATACACAATTTTATAACTTTTAATTAATACTGCAATCAGGATATGGAACAATTCCACCATAGATCAATTTTTAATTTTTATAACTAGACTCATTAATATTTTAATACTAGCATGTGGTTTTAATTTTTACAAGTGAAATTTAAAGATTTTACCTGTTCTAGAAAGAGTGTTCTAGCAAAAAATGAGAGAAGACAAACTGGTAAACCCTGAAATTAGAAGGGCAGCAGAAAAGTAATAAAATACACTCGATATTGGTATAGGGAATGTAACTCAACTCTGAGTGTAGATGAGAAGTGATTGAAAGAAAAAAAATCGGACGTTTCTGACAAGGAAATGAAGAATAAAAATGGCCTCAACATGAAAGGGTATAATTAGGGTTTGCTGTGATGAATATCACTACTTCTTTCATATTCATTAGGAAATTTGACTGCTATGTCAGCACTTTCAGACATTGGAAATTTAGGAGGAGGAATGATATATCCATTAACTTTGAAGGTCTAGAACTATATGGTTCAATATACTGGCTACAAGTTACTACTGAGCACTTGAAATAGAACTAATCAGAATTGAGATGTACTGGATTTCCATGAAAATTACTATATAAATAGAATATAAAATATTTCATTAGTAATTACTAAAGTATTAATTACATGTTGAAATGATATTTTGGATTACGATGGGTTAAAAAAAAGCTAAAGTTATTTTACCTAACAGGTGAACTTTTTACTTTTAACATTTTTAATGTGGCTACTAGAAGATTTTAAATAACATTATATTTCTATTGGATAGTGCTGATTAGAATGTCCCTTTAGAATGTCACTGGTCTATTCTGTGAAAACCACTTCATACAGGCCAACAGCACTGTAGGAAAAGGCTTGTGATATGGGTAAAGCCTTGAATGAGTCAGGCAGAAGTGGTCATGCCTACACACTAGAGTTCAGTCAGTTTTGGCAGAAATGAAAATACTGATCAAGAGAGAATAGGTATAAATATAGATATCTGTAATCTATTTTGAAATGCATAAAAAGTCCACATGAACTTATAAATGGACAAAAGACAGAACAACAGACACCTAAAGAAGAAAAGTATAGTAAAACGGTAATAGTAGAATCAAAGAGTTGAGTATGTAGATATCCACTATAAAATTCTTTAAACTTTGATGTATTTTTAAAATTTTCATAATAAAATGTTAAAAAAGAAACCCAACTAACAGGAAGGTTGCAGTTGTATGGAACAGTAGAATAAAGGATAGAGTTGGGGGGGTTAGAAGCCCATTGACAGATACTCTCACTGTTAAAATGTTGTATACTTTGCATTTCTTTCTTGGTGGAGAACAATGATGTCCTTGGTGGAGGACAAAGATCTATTTATGTGTTTATGGTAATACCGAAGGAGATACTTTTTTCTGATGACTATAGTTCTTAACTCTTAAAATCTGATTTCTGTTTTCAGGAAGTAAGGCTTTTGGTAAAATATAAGGGCTTTTATATAATGCTCAAGAACTTTTTTTTTGAGAGTAGAGTTGAAGGGCCTCGACAAAAACATTTCAGCCTTTGTCTCATGTGTTGATTGATGTAACATGTCCCAAAGGTGCTAGGTGTCCTTAGGTAAATAGTCTGGCAGTATATTCTTGCTTAGCATATTAGGCCCTTATCCCTAAAGAAAAAAAGAAAAACAATCGCCATAAGAGGCCTCCAGGTGATATTAATAATCCTAATACCAGGAAACTTTGGGGTTAAAAATCAACACACTAAGTGCAATACATTCATGTGTTAGAATTTGAGCACTGCTAAATGGCAAGCAAATGGCAAATACATAATCTCTAGAGGGGGAAAATGTTCTGATCAACCCTCTCAGTGAACAATGGTACACTGATAAGTAATTCATATAAATTATATATCTTAAAATGGACCTTTTAGGGAATGGACCTTGAGAAATAATCCAGTTTAGTTCCATGGTCTCAGGAACACAAAAAACTTAGGACTCTCACTTTCAAAAGGAGAGGACTGAGGCCCAAAGAAGCTCCACTGTCTTACTTACAGTCATCCAGTCAATAAATGGTGGGGGAAGGGGTACAGTTTTCCTGCCATCTGATAGATGATGGTGCTGCTAGTCTACAAATTTATGATAAAGAAGAGAGGGATTTCAAGTTATGGGTAAACACTTAGGAATGATCTTTACAATGAGCTACAAAGGTTCAAACTTGATGCTGATTGGTGGGGATATAAAGTTGCATTAAAAAACTACGGGCCTGAACAGTGTGGACCTGGCCAGTACCTGTCAGAGGTTCCAATCAGTCAACAGGGAGCTACTGACAGACTCTGAGGTTATATGTTGACACTATCTTATCCCTAACTTTAAAGCATGGCCCTGTTCTCACTAAGGAGGGAAGGAAGCAGAACACTAGTGTCCTCCGTCCCACTCAGAGAATTCACTAGCAGCATTCCCTCCTTCCTCCGCCATATATGACCTCAAGGCTTCAGGGAAATGAAAAGCACTTGTTATTCACCAAAAACCCTGGAGAACCAGAAGGTACATTGTCCCCCATAAGCACCACTATCAAAGTGATGTGAGATGGCTTCCAGAGTGTTTTGCACAAGCCTCAAAACACTTGGGTCAAACATCCATCCATTCAACAGTTTTCGCATACTTACCACAAGCCTGACACTGTGTTGGACATTGAGATTGCGAAAATGAAGAACAGTCCCTTCTATTAAAAAAACTTAGACAAGCCAATCACATGACTGATGCTATGACAGGGATGAAAGCAGGCTGCTTGGAGAACACACAGACGAAGACAATGTAGTGGGAGAAAGAGGACCTCCTGGGCAGTGGGGCAGACAGAGATGGGGGAACTTCCTAGAGAGAATTCCGAAGCTAAGCTATGAAGAGCGAGAAGAAAGAGACACACTAAAGAGGCTGTGTGTACAAGGACACACAACCACAGTGATAGTAAGTTTGAACTCTTTGGCAGACTATTTTCTGTTTTAAGATCATGTCAACAGCTAATTAAAATAAATGAACAGATACTGTTGATGGCTTTCCTTTCAATCCTGAAGCTGTTTTCCTCTGTTAAAAGAGCAGAGGTATTGGCAAGGTCCATAGAGAGAGAATGTAAGAGAATCATTAAGATAAGCCTCTGGCATTAGACAGCCTAGGTCTGCAGCTCAAATCTGACATTTACTGGTTGTAAATTTATCACAGGCAAGTTTCTTAAATTCTCTGACCCTCAGTTTTTCCATCTGTAAGGTGAAAATAATAAGACTCTTATGAGGATTAAATGAGATAATGTATGTACGGTACTCAAGAGTAGTTCCTGGCATGTATGAAATTCTTAGTAAGTGTTAGCTAAAACTAAGAAAAACAATATTAACAACATTATAAATAAACTGGAAACACCATAAATGTTTATTACTTCTGAGTAACTGGACAGAAAGAGTAGTTTGAACAATTAGGAAAATCTAAGAAATGTTATTTGCAGTTTCTGTGCAGAGTTATTGGTACAATTAACATGCTGATCGTATTCTGTCTGTAAACATTTATCTTTTTCTCTTATTTCCCCTAAGAGACTATAAAATCCTTCAGGAAAGAGACTATGCCTCTTTCACCTTTGTACTTTGGATACACTCTGTACAGGGCCTTAAAACAAGGAAGCTTTGATGAATAATTGAAGAATAAAATGATTACAACATTCTGATTAATATAACTGGAATAAGTGGAGACAGACTAAATGATAAATGAGTTTGGTATCGCTACTCCATGTTTTAAAAAATATACTGAAGTCATAAAGTGATTAGAATGTGATTTATTAAGGAAAAGATCAGTATTCTTAAGAAGTTACTTGGTGACTAAGAAGGCAGGAGTCTTAACATATGCCTTTAGTGTGAGCACAGAATTCAACATTAGATCTTGTGGTCTATTGACCCATTTCTTTTTCAGTAGAAAACACTTTTTTTTCTCCTTTCTTTCACAAATCTCCCAACATTACTTTCCAGTAACATGATCATGTGGCATGAGTATCACCTTTAACAAAGGTTTAGGGTGGAAGAAAAAAAAATTAAAAAGCAGAAAGGTAAGCAAGCAAAATGCTAAAATGTAAGTTTCTCTGCAGGAAGTTTTTTGTGGTTGCCAGATTAAAGGAGATAACAGATACTATTTATGAACTACAAAGCTCAAGATTTAGTGGTTCAGAACTTAATGAACCAATTCAAATTAAAAAAAAAACTTTAGGATATTCTAACTTTATTTTCAAGGTAAAATTTTCTTTTAACCCCAATATAAAATGAATTCTATCAAAAGAACATCTTTACACTAAATCTATGTTATTAATGACAAGAATCAAGCAAAAGTGAATAAAATGTAAATCTACATTAATATATAATTTCTTTGCTCTTGTAGACTAATCTTAAGAAAGTACAAAGAGCATTTCACTATTTAAAATTACTCTTAATTTACTCTAAAAAGAATTCAGGATTAAAATGCACTAAGGAAAAAAAAGAAACAATTTTCAGTATCTGTTACAGCTTCTTGTGTAACAAGTGAACAGTAACTGACACCTTAGAAAGTTCAAAAGATGGTTATGTTTTAGGGTAGTATTTCCCCAAGTATATTTTGAAGGACTGCTGCTGCTAAGTCGCTTCAGTCGTGTCTGACTCTATGCAACCCCACAGACGGCAGCCCATCAGGCTCCACCGTCCCTGGGATTCTCCAGGCAAGAACACTGGAGTGGGTTGCCATTTCCTTCTTCCAACACATGAAACTGAAAAGTGAAAGTGAAGTCACTCAGTCGTGTGAGACTCTTAGCGACCCCATAGACTGCAGCCTACCAGGCTCCTCCATCCATGGGATTTTCCAGGCAAGAGTACTGGAGTGGGGTGCCATTGCCTTCTCCGTTTGAAGGACTAGTATGTCCTTCAAAATGCTCTGTGAATAAAAGTTCCATAGTCAAATAATAGATCCTCTTTTGGAAAATATCTGTTGCATCATACACTGTATTCTCCTTCCCTCCATACCTCTTGTTTTGGCTAATTCCTCCATCTATGAGTTGGACCTATTGCTTTCTACCCTCTCAGATACTCTACACTCCCATTCACTCCTTTTGTCTTACACGGTCAGCTTCAACCCTTCATCTGGATCCTCTCCTACCTGACCACATACCTCATTCCCCCTTCAGATACCAACCCTATTCCTATACTCCTTGCCTTACTGTCCTGCCTCAACTTCCTTTAGTCTTTGTAAAATAAGAAATTATATATTGTTTTCTGCCTTTGGCTCCTGTCATAGAGCTCCAAAAACCCTTATAATTTCCTAAGTGATAAAGGTACTAAGGTCATCTTTTTTTCTAATACTTGGACTTTGATCCCAGCTCCTGAAACAGAGCTTCTAAATCCCTTGGAATTTCCAGGGTGTTAGACGCATCTTTTATTCTCATGAGGTAGGCTCCTAGAGTGCTTCAGGATGGGGGCTGGTCACCAGAAAGACCAAGCCGTGTTTAGAAGCTTGAGATTTTCAGCCCCAGCCCACTTTCATCCTCTAGGAGGGCAAGAGGAGCCAGAAACTGATTCTATGATGATAGATGATGCCTGTGTAATGAAGCCTGCACAAAAATCCTAAAAGGATGGGGTTTAAGAAAATGTTTGAGCTGGTGAACACATCTAGGTGCAGGGAGGGTGCTGTATTTAAAATGTATCAAACAAATGTTATAGTAAAACAAACTTCTTTGGGTTTGAGTTATATAAATGTTTGGTTCTTCTGTGCTGTACTGACATAAAAATAAGAACACATGGAGAAGACAAAAGGGCATATTTTATGGTTTCTAAAGTGACACAAATAAACGTAAATAAAGCTCTATCAAGATTTTACTTATTCTTTCTACTATTAAATCTTGGAATATCTTAATTTCTAAATGGGGTAGCAACAGCTTAAACTTTATATATATATATATATTTTTTTTTTGGCAGGGGTTAGTGGGGCGAGTTGGAGAAATAGAGAGAGTGGAGTTGTTTCGTTCTGGAGCCTGAAAGCACTTAGGTAAGTGGCCACAGGGCACTCTCATTTTGAGACCAAGCCATATTCCATGAAAATCTGGAAAACACTTTCCTTGGGTTGGCAAGTAAATGTTGGAGAGTTAAAGGAGAGAAAAAGGACACAAAATGTAAGTAATCTTAGGGTGTTAAGGTTCAGCAGGTGTGGAACAGAAAAACCAATGGCTATAAATAAAAAAGAAAACATATCTCAGGACAGCATGGAAAAGCAGCAAAACAAAGAACCAGTAGGAAAGATTCCTACCTATTCCTTTACAGCAACACACCAAGATTACTGTCTTTTTATGAGAAATACATGAAGAATGGTCTCTACATGTAATGTATTTATAACCTTGCTAAAGAGAAGCCTTATATACTTGAGACAATCATCACAGAATTTCAAGTAATCTTTAAATCTAAATATAATCTTGCAGTTACATAAAGTAACTGTGCAGATGTGCCAGTTTCACTAATACAGCTAAACTAGTGAAAAAACACAGGTGGAGCTAAACAAAACTCATGCAAAATAACCAAGTGTTCAGTATATCAAGTGTGGAAAAAAGTTAAGTTCTAAAGCACTTCAAACCACAGAAAGGGTAAGTTCTTTTCTTTGCATTTCCACTGACTCTAAAAATAAACCTCTATTATTTTCCAGATTATAAAAGAAATATAAGCTCATTATTTTAAAAAATTCTAACACAAATGCATCATAATGAAAACCAACATTCTATATAACTATTCCCTTTGGAGGTAACTAGTGTTATCAGTTGGGAAATAGCTCCTGTTGAAACACTTGAGACACAGGAACAGGAAAGCCACTCTGAACAAGTGGATACTATTACTTCAGTTTCTCCTTTGACTTGGACCCTTCATACTCCACTGCTAAGAAGAAAGAAAAGGAAAAAGAACATCCAAAACACATGCTGATCCTCCAAAACAGGCAAACCACAAAGATTAACCCCGGGGGAAAAAAATCAAAGGTGACTGGGTAAAATCGTTATACTACGTGGCAGAAATAAATATTACTTGATTTTGAGAAATGAAGTAAAAGTACAAAAAATACTACCCTTTCCTTTTCATTGTCCTCCGTAGTCAAAAAAGCAGATAGCACATTTTTCCTTCAAAGAAAATTGAAGTAGCCTATCTAATTAGCTAAGTTTTTAGTTTTTAAAAAAATAATGTTGTACCAGCAACGAATTTTGCCAGAAGTAAGGAAGTACTTGAAAAAACACACAATTATGGGGTTTTGTCAAAGGAACATGGGATCAAACAAAAAGCTTGTAGTTGCCAAAGCTAAAATAAGTGAACAACAAAATAAAGTAATATTAGATTATAAACCAAGTATAAAATAAATATCCATGAGTTCATAATACTATAAATAAATTATTAAAGAAATAAGTAAGTAGGGGAGAAGAGACAAATTTCTGGATCAGAAGAATTCCAAACAATTTGTGTAAATATTCTGCCCCCAAAGAGATGGAGTATGACTGCTTGCTCTTTAAGTGTGGGCTGCACACTGACTTCTTTCCAAAGATTACAGTATGGAAAGGGGAAAAAAAGAATAACTTCGCAGTGGAGAAACCTGACAAACACTTGCACAACCAGGTGATTGAAGTTAACATCAACAGTGGTTATGCTGACAGTGTCTACTTTTACTACAATGCTGTGGCAACGGCATTTTATCTCTGCAACCTTCTTCCCTCAAACCCATAACCCTAGGCTAATCATGAGAAAAACATATAAATCCCAACTGAAGAGACAGTCTACATAATACCTGACCAGTACTTCTCAAGACTGTCAAGGTCATCGAAATCAAGTAAAGTCTGAGAAACTGTCACAACCAAGAAGAGTCTAATGAGATACAACAATTAAATGTAATTTGGTTTCTTAAAAGGGACTCATGACATAAAAAGGACAGCAAGTGAGAAGGAAGGGAATCTGAGCAAAGTATGACCTTTGGGTAAAGAAAATGTAGCCACACTGGTTCATTAATTGTAACAAACGTACCACACTAACGGAGGATGTTAATGGCGGAGAAAAGTAGATATAGGCATATGGGAATTTCCTATATTCTTTTTAACTTTTCTCTAAATCTAAAAATACTCTAAAATAAAACCTTATTCATAAAAAGCTTTAAAAAAATCTAAAAAAGGGGAGAAGTAAATCATTTTTTTGTATGAAGAGAATAAATGTCACATCAATTTTTTCTGAATAAAAATAATGCCAATGAAAAGAATACTATTTACATGAGATGTAAGAAGATGCTGTACTTCTGAGTTGAATGAATAAACAGCCAATCTTTACTTTTTCTATCTCTGTAACTTAATCCTCCTTTTTATCAACCAATAAGCTTAAGCTTCCCATAGACTGTGTAACCAATTTCTTCATTTTCAAAATATATTTAAAAGAATTATATGGCAGCTTGAGATCCAAGCTGTAAAGGAGAGTCAGGATATGAGCAGACTGTGGAATCGACTGACTACTTTGAACACTGACCCTCTCGTTATTAGCAATGAAGCTAACTTAATCTTTCTGCTCTTAGTTTCTTCACTGTAAAACAGAAATAATAATAGTATCTGCCTTATGGAGTTGTACAGATTACATGAGATAATGCATTCACTTTTTAACACAGAGAGAAATCAAAGTATGTTAGCTCCACCTGTTGTAGTTCTCATCTCCAGGGTCAATGTTTACAATGAATAGGTTAAAATCATGAACAGAACCTATAATTAGACACTACCCTGTAAGCATGAGTGACTGTGTGTGTGGGTGTGTGCGTGGGGATGGGCAAGGACTGGCAAAGGCCTGCAGCCTGACATCCTAGCACAAAGTGGCTCCCTAAAGCTAGGACTTAATTAGAAATCAAAGTGTAAGGAACCAAATATTATAATGTCTATATGTCATTCTTTCTCTCTGATGACAAGTCAAAGTGATAACCAACCAGGTGATGGACACTGAAATGTAACTGATAAAGCACTGCAAAGAATTTGGTATACTTAAAATGTTTTTACAACCACACAACTACATAGCTTTGTGACTTTCCCTTTCAAGTTCTTATTTTGATAAAAGATTGATATCGATAAAACATTTTATGTATATGTTGTGGGGTCATTTTGGTCCATTTGAAGAGGAACTACTGTTTCCATTTCCCTTCCAAGCTTAAATCCAATAAGATTTGCCTATTACCTCTTCCCTAAACAGATGAGAAATTTTTCAAGAGGTTTTCCTGCTATTCATAACATAATGTGTATATATCTTTTTCTGGAGTCGTAGACCTATTACATATAACGGCAAAGCTTCAATTGGAGAAGGCAATGGTACCCCACTCCAGTACTGTTGCCTGGAAAATCCCATGGATGGAGGAGCCTGGTAGGCTGCGGTCCATGGGGTCACTAAGAGTTGGGCACAACTGAGCAACTTCACTTTCACGCACTGGAGAAGGCAATGGCAACCCACTCCACTGTTCTTGCCTGGAGAATCCCAGGGACAGGGGAGCCTGGTGGGCTGCCATCTATGGAGTCGCATAGAGTCGTACCTGACTGAAGTGACAGCAGCAGCAGCAGCAAAGCTTCAATTAAGACTAATTCTATAACTTTATACACACAAGAAAGTTCTTGGTATTTAAAGTTCAGACAAGACTGAGAAAAATGCTCTACTGATTGAATGATGTCATGTTGAGTTTGTAAGTTTCTTTTTTCACGTTAAAGAAATGGTACTTGCTTTAATCACTTAACAAAATCCAAAGGCAATTCTGATACTCAAACTCACCTATGTCTTCAAATCTTATTTACTACAAATGAGATATATTAAGGATATCTGCTTTCCGACCAGATTTTTTTAACTGCAATGAAATTATAACTATAAAAATTTAAAACCAGATTTAGTACTGCTATGAATTACTGTGGACCAGAAATGAAAAATCAGCTTACCTATTTCCCGAAGAGATTAAGAAGCATGAGTCCCGACACCAGGCCTTCTGACCAACTGGAGAGAGCATCATTGACACTGAATTACTGAATCAGAGGCCTCTCTCAAGCTCATACATGTCTGATTCCTTTACTGCTGATGTTTATACAATTCATTCACCTGGTCATAACAAGGATGCTGTGAAGGGCATGCACTGAACCATTAGGGCCCACAGGAGAAATCTGTTTGGCTTATGCTAATACGTAACAGTACTTGTCCTGAACAATTTGTTTCTATTTGAATTTATGAATTATGTGAATCCTACAAATCAATGAATCCTACAGTGGAAGTAACTTCCTTGGAAGAAATCTTGGACCTGGATGTCTTCAAACTTCTCCACTTTCTACTCTCTCTCTCCCTCCTTGTCCCTAGCCTAGCTCCCTTGAGTATCTCTTTAGGAAAAAAGAAATGTTATAATGGGGTTATGGGGTACTTATGAATGATGTGCAGGCAGATAGAAGTTTGGATCCCTGCTCATCAAGGATTGTGTTTTCATCTTCAAGTTTGTCAACAGAATTTACAGTCAAATTAACAGAGCACTTACTTCATGGTATAAATTTCGTGCACCAACTTCAAACCTCTTATTTTTCCTAAGCTTATTTTCCTTTTGTGCTCTTTATTTTATTTTCTGTGTTATTATAAGTATTTTATATCTCTTATAGAACAAAGTTGAGCAGAAAATAATCTATAAGTAAATAATCTCCACTTCAGAGGGCAGTGAATACTTCATAAAAATATCCAGGGAAAAAAGCCACATCTAAATGAAACAATGCAATAAAACCTAAGATCTGAATCAACTGATCTTAATTGTATCTGGCTGGGAGAAAAATCAGCCTTTACAATGATGAAAGGTCTGAAATAGAAACTATTTTAAAAAGAAAACCATTTTTATCTTAAAATAAGTATCTTAATACAAAATTAATAATGAATAAAGTGGTATCACTGTAACAATAATTAAGTAAGAATAATTTATATAGCTTCAAAAACATATTTAAGTAAATTTACTACTCACTCTGGAATTGCTGCTCACCAGACTTAACAAATATTTTAAAATTTTCTTGGTTAAAGTGAGTACTCTACCTACCACATTCCTGAGATGCATGTTTTAAAATACTGTCATAGAAGTAGAGTACACACAATGATGATTCACAAAGACAATCTCACCACACCCTAAATAGTTATCACACAAAAATTATCAGTGACACAAGAGGAGAGTCAACTTGCCATTAAGATTTTGCCAGAGAGAAAACAGATACGGGAACGTGGCAACGCTGTTTTCCTAACAATGACATTTTAAGATATGCAATCACTTGACTAATGCAATTGGGGAAATTTCTGTTTCAAACACTATGCAGAGTATATCTTTTAGGGATATTTGGAAAGAAAATGACATGAGGCCAATTCATTACCGAAATTTTGCCTGACTTCCTCATCTTTCTACTTACTTCCTTGATCACTTCACTAATAATATTACCCACTTTTCTGACAATTGATCATTTGCTTCATTAGCAATTGGTACATGTAAGAATAATTCTGAGTGGTGCATACCATTCTAGCGGTCACATGACAAGACAGAATTCTTAGACATGTCAAGCAGGTGAACTGGGGGGAATGGCACGTGGATGAAAGGAAGCACCTCCTCAGTTTGGTGTTATTTGACCTAGGACAACGTGACTTCTCTGACTTATCAAGTCATGAAAGATAGATAGTAAGAAAAAAACCCAAGAACCATTTTTTGTGTTCAGTGAATTCTGGATTGGCGTCATCCAGTAATGCCTATTTATTTCCCCAAGTCACTTGGGGGAATCACTCTTGACTAGCTAAAAGTAACTTTTAAAAATGAGGAGTCAAGATTAGGTCTATCACCCATGCCCAAGTAATAAACTGGGCAAAGAAATAGGGCTTCTTAAAATCCAAAGAAATAGGACTTAAATGCCACTTAAATCCCAATGAAATAGGATTTAAATGCCACCAGATGAGTTGCCTTAAGAGTTTCAGTCCAAGTTTATGGTTCCCACTGATTAACAAAAAATCTTCAGGTTTATAAATACATACTAACAGTGACTTATTTGGGTGATTATTTCAGATGCCTTATAAAGAAACATGCAATTCCAGTGCTTTGATATTCCACATAATTACTTTCAATCTCAGGTTTTCCCCAATTAACATATTCTCTTTGGATCATTTAACAGATTTTTTTTTTTTTTAAGTTATTCTCTAGGCACAGAATGACTTTAATCATTATAATGCTAATATAACTACTTGATAACATAGCTGTTGGTTATGGAAACTTGACAAACTTCTATTTTGAAAGTGGAAGACGTATATTATTCTTAGGACAGGTTTCAGTACTGTAAAATGAGTTTCATATATTTAGTTTAAAAAATAGATTCCTACTCGAAGACTCATTTAGACATCTAATAATTTTGAGTATGTGATTTCTATAATTGCTTGTTTTTGTAAAGTAGTATAAGTGCATTTCAGAAGAAATGTCTTTCTATAACAGTGGTTCTCAAAATGTGGTCCCCAAACCAGCAGCATTAGCATTATCTAGGAACTTTTAAGAAATATGAATTCTCAGCCCTAACCTAGAACTTCTTAGTCAGGAACTCTGGGTGTAGGGTCAGAAATCCTGTTTTAGCAAGTCCTCTAGGTGAGACTGATGTACATTAAAGCTTGAGAATCAACATTCTAAAATACAGCAGAAACATTAGTAGTTAAGTTTAAAGATTTTAAATTTTCTTTTCTTTAAAAATACATGAATTTTAAAAAGAAATCTAATGAGTACTCATAAATATATATAATTCTACAAAGTAAAAAGTGAAGTCCCTTCCTGGATTAGAAATAATTGGATTAATAATTGTTCCTATAATCCTTCACCTTAAAAACACTGAAAGAATCACTTTTTAAAATTCACTGGAAAGAAACTGTTAAATAGTTAACTACAATTAAAATGTTTAGATGTAATCTCCAATCACTTATTTCCAATCATTAGCAATGAGCAAAATTTATGAAAGTAAACTGGGAAAAATGACATGTTCTTGATTCCAGATTTCAATACAGGAAAAAAATTACTCAAACACCTCAGAGCAGACATGGGTCAGCCTTCTTTGAAGGCAATGAAAGCAGCATGATCCCCAAGTTCTGAAACCCCAGGAAAAACACCTTCTACCTCTAAAGGCAGTCCTTGAGAGCTAGTCTTTAAGCAGGAAAAACAATTACATAGAGAAGAATATTAAAAGTTAAGAAGCTGTAATAAAAATTTTACTTCAATACTTAATCTAACATTTGCACTTACAAACATAATAAGGAGTTTCCTTGTCACTATAACATTATTGAAACATAATTTCAAGCACAGCTGGTGTCAAACTCCAAACATTTCTATAATTTGGTAAAAAAAAAAAAAAATCCCAGGTTTTATAAATGCATACCAAAAAGCACTGAGCATAGTATATTTTATCTTAGGTTCTTTATGGTATTGAAACATTTACAAGGGGTTATGTAAATCAATAGAAAGAAATAAAATAACTTGGGTGGCAGGAAAAAAATGAGAACTCACTGCCAAGTAAATGCTACTGCCGAATGACTTTTAATGGCTAATACCCTTTCTTCCATTTTTCTCTCACCGTAGTAAAACCAAAAGAGATGGCAATCAAAACAAATTCTGCAGTGCTTCTATCAAACTACTTTCTATTCAATGCCCTAAGCATGCTGTAAGAATGAAAGCATTTGGTGCTGATGCCTGAACATAATTCTTTTAAATTACATTATAAATTTTCTTTCTGTGGAAGCTATTTTAAACCAATTCTCTGTTATCTACAAAAATAGGGAACAGAGTTTGGAGCAGCTAGCAAGATTAACTAAAATTATGTACTTTTTCCCCTATACACCCTCCACTAGAGGAGCTTATGAACAACTGAAAACCCTAAATGCAACCTGCAAAAGGAGCAAGAAACAAAAACACTAGAACTAAATCCTGGGTAGGTACGTTTATGATGGTGACGGGGGAAGTGGTTAACAAGAGGGGAAAATGTAGGGGGAAAAAAAGAGGAAGTTTTCTACTTTATATCCTTTTGTTTTCTGGGTGAAAGCTCAGTATTTCCCTGTCCCCGCAGGCAAACTTACATCACCAATTATGAACTTGATGGCTCAAAAGAAAAATCCATCTGAAAATGAAAGTTATGAAAGTATATGTAAAGTATGAGTTACAGAGACTTTAGAATTCCTACTTGATCGTTCTAGGGAAAAGGATCAATAAAAGCATCAGTTCTTCTCACATAAAACCACAGTAAAGGAATCTGATACTGAAAAAAAAAAAACTAGGCACAGACAGGTTGCGTTGACAAGATAAACCTCATTTCTGGTTCCTGGACTTGACCACTGTAACAGGCAAGACATCACAAACTTCAGTGTGGTAGTCATCAGAGCTGTGAAAAAATACTAATCCTCTTTCTCCTTCTACATGCATGGTAGGACTGTCTTTCCTATCATGCTGAACTCACGTTAGCTATGTAGCTTGTGTTTGCTGGAATCACAACTGAGCAGAACTCTGAGTCAGTGTGTACTTCACGACTTTCCCTTTTCCCTCTGCCACAGTGACTGGCAATATTCCAGTAGGTACTTAGTGAATGATATTCCAGGACCTAGAAAGTTATTCTAGGTCCTAGAATCAGAATGGTGATGACAAAGATGACCTAAAATGGACATATAGCATGAACAAAAAGTGGTTTAAGCCACTGAAAATTTGAGTTTATTACTGCAACATTACCTAGCCTATCCTTACTAATATAGTCAGTCTTTTATTTTCTCTATGCTGTTGGTATATTTCTTATTTACTTACACTACAGAGAAGTTAGCCATTTATTTACAGACTAAGTTTAGGTTCTAAGCATAAGTTCAAAAAGAATGAAGATCTCAAACTGAAAAAACTACTAGATAGTTATTTAAATTAGGAGACTAAACACATCATAAAAGAAAACTATGCTTTTATTTTTATAAAGTTAAGACCATGAACAACTAAATACACTCACAGGGTTGTTGTGGCTTTTTCCTTTTTCATTTATTGGAGTAAGTGCCAGGCACTGCAATAGTGCTTTTCAAGAATTAGCTCATTTAATCATTACAAAGGAACCAGGAGGTTACATAATTTAGCCTAGGTTCTATAGCTACTGAGTGAAGTAAGCAGCCAAAAGTAAAACTCAAGAAGTCTTTCAGTTACTCCTGAAGAGCAAATAAGTCATTTCTAACAGGTTATATGAATTCCTTTACATTCATTTGTTCATTCTTTCATTCATTCACTAAGTACCTACTGAGTACTTATTATGTTCAAGGCCCCTTTCTCAGTGCTGAGGATATGACAGCAAGCAAAGTACACAAGACATTGAATCTCAGGGTATTTGCATTGTAATGGAGGACACTAATAAAGTAAATAGAGAAATGTATAGATAACTATAGATACTAAGTGCTATGAAGGAATTAAATCAATTATCTACTGCTGTGTGATAAACCACTCAAAAACTTGGGTTAAGATAATCACTACCTTTCTCACAACACTATGGGTTGGTTCAGCTGGATATTATTCTGTTCCACATATTATAGGCTAGGCTAATTCATGTGCTCACAATCAGCTGGCAGGCTGCCTGGACCTTGTCTGGTCCTAGATGACTTTACTCATATCATCCACCACAGAAACAAATAAGTCTGTATAACTGAAAATACAGGGAGAGGTTGGGTGAGTAGCATAACGCTACTTCAGAAGAATCAGGGAAGACCTCTGGTATGTTTGAGAAATAGGAAAAGTTATACTGTATTTATAATTCAGTGAAAGGCAAAGAAAAAGAACCAGAGATGAGGTTGAAAACAGAGGTAAAGATAAGATGATGAAAAGTACTACAATCCATGAAAAGGAACATGGCTTTTATTCTAAGTATCCCGCAAAATCAGTGAGGCAAGGATGAAGAAGCAAGGAGGACATTTGGGAGTTTAGGTGAGAGATGATGTCAATGGAGAGAGAAAGAAATGGTTAGGTTACAGGATATACTTGGGAAGTATGATCATTAAAATTTGTCAGTCAATTGGATGTTGGGTTACTGAAAAAAGTAGCTGAGGCTACAATCCTTGGAGGATAGTGGTACACATCACTCATTCACTGAAGTTTTTAAAAAATGGCTACAACTTAATTTCTAACTTAATTAAATTTAGCTAATTAAACTTAATCTCTAAGCATCATTTTTGCAGTGTTTTTCCTCAAAAGTATCTGTAAGATCCAAAATAACATGTTGTTGGGAGATGACTGTTTATAAAATAATCCATGCTGCTCCATAAACGTAGTTTATTAAATAAAAGAAATTGAATTCAAGAAAATCCAAAACACTACATCTTGCAGCAGATAACAAAAAAAGAGACATTAATCTAAGTGCTACATAAAGGCTGGCTCAAGTGCTACACAAGGGTTCATACCTAACACTTTCTAATCTAGTCATTGTTTCTCCAAAATTACAACATGTTCTGGAGAAAATGTTACAAAACCATTTTGTAATACTTGGAATTTTTAAAAAAATTCTTAACTCATGTATTTTGGGTAAACATTATTCTCCATTCTGACACTCCAAGTAAATTTTTAAGAAAAGAGTTATATATAAACACAAGAATCATGGTCATGGACGAAAGGATGCAAAGTATACTATGACTTTCTTGTTTACATAACATAAGCGTTAGCCTAGTCATGTTCCAGCATTCATAGCATTCATCAGCCTGCAGACACATCTTGACACTTCAAAACCTTTTACCTGGCACTGAACAATGCTCAGTAAACAGTAACTGATTCTACACTGGAATTCCTACTAAGATGCTCTGTTCTTAAAATGAAAGCTATATAATTAATCTACCAGTTACTCAGGATTCTTCCTTCTTCTCAAAAGTAAAAATGCAAACCAAAACCTTTCTTCTGAAAACGTGCAACAAAAAAAGTACTGTTTAAAAGCAGAATACACTTAACCCTTGAAAAACATCTAAAAGGTAAGTATAGCAAGTTTTATTAAACAAATGAATTGGGCTTCCCTCACAGTTCAGTTGGTAAAGAATCTGCCTGCAATGCAGGAGACCTCAGTTTGATTCTTGGGTCGGGAAGATCCCCTGGAGAAGGAAATGGCAACCCATTCCAGTATTCCTGCCTGGAGAATTCCATGGACAGAGCTCTGGAGCCTGGCAACCTACAGTCCATTGGGTCGCAAGAGTCGGACACAACTTAGCAACTAAAGAGAGAAACAAATGAATTAGAAAGGGTTAAGGCTAGTCCCATCTAAATCTCACTGTACTCTAAATTCTGTTGGTTTATCATCTATTTAATATTGTTTCCCTAAAAGGGAACCCTCCTACACTATTGGTGGGAATATGAATTGGTATAGTCACTATGGAAAACAGTATGGAGGTTCCTTAAAAAACTGAAAACTAAGTTACTATATTATCCAGCAATTCCACTCCTGGGAAGATATCTGAAGAAAACTCTAATTTGAAAAGATAAGTGCACCCCAATGTTCACAGCAGCACTACTTTTTTAAAATATATTTTATTTTTTAACTTTACAATATTGTATTGGTTTTGCTATATATCAACATGAATCCGCCACAGGTATACACCTGTTCCCCATCCTGAACCCTCCTCCCTCCTCCCTCCCCGTACCATCCCTCTGGGTCGTCCCAGTGCACCAGCCCCAAGCATCTAGTATCCTGCATCGAACCTGGACTGGTGACTTGTTTCATATATGATATTATACATGTTTCAATGTCATTCTCCCGAATTACCCCACTCTCTCCCTCTCCCACAGAGTCCAAAAGACTGTTCTACACATTAGTGTCTCTTTTGCTGTCTCGTATACAGGATTATTGTTATTATCTTTCTAAATTCCATATATATGCATTAGTATACTATATTGGTGTTTTTCTTTCTGGCTTACTTCACTCTGTATAATAGGCTCCAGTTTCATCCACCTCATTAGAACTGATTCAAATGTATTCTTTTTAATGGCTGAGTAATATTCCATTGTGTATATGTACCACAGCTTTCTTATCCATTCATCTGCTGATGGACTTCTAGGTTGCTTCCACGTCCTGGCTATTATAAACAGTGCTGCAATGACCATTGGGGTACATGTGTCTCTTTCAAATCTGGTTTTCTCAGTGTGTATGCCCAGCAGTGGGATTGCTGGGTCATCAGATCAGATCAGATCAGTCGCTCAGTCGTGTCCGACTCTTCACGACCCCATGAACCGCAGCACGCCAGGCCTCCCTGTCCATCACCAGCTCCCGGAGGTCACCCAGACTCACACCCATCAAGTCAGTGATGCCATCCAGCCATCTCATCCTCTGTCGTCCCCTTCTCCTCCTGCCCTCAATCCCTCCCAGCATCAGAGTCTTTTCCAATGAGTCAACTCTTCGCATGAGGTGGCCAAAATACTGGAGTTTCAGCTTCAGCATCATTCCTTCCAAAGAAATTCCAGGATTGATCTCCTTCAGAATGGACTGGTTGGATCTTCTTGCAGTCCAAGGGACTCTCAAGAGTCTTCTCCAACACCACAGTTCAAAAGCATCAATTCTTCAGCGCTCAGCCTTCTTCACAGTCCAGCTCTCACATCCATACATGACCACAGGAAAGACCATAGCCTTGACTAGGCGAACCTTTGTTGGTAAAGTAATGTCTCCGCTTTTGAATATGCTATCTAGGTTGGTCATAACTTTCCTTCCAAGGAGTAAGCATCTTTTAATTTCATGGCTGCAGTCACCATCTGCAGTGATTTTGGAGCCCAGAAAAACAAAGTCTGACACTGTTTCCACTGTTTCCCCATCTATTTCCCATGTAGTGATGGGACCAGATGCCATGATCTTCGTTTTCTGAATGTTGAGCTTTAAGCCAACCTTTTCACTCTCCACTTTCACTTTCATCAAGAGGCTTTTCAGCCCCTCTTCACTTTCTGCCATAAGTGTCATCTGCATATCTGAGGTTATTGATATTTCTCCCAGCAATCTTGATTTCAACTTGTTTCTTCCAGTCCAGCATTTCTCATGATGTACTCTGCATATAAGTTAAATAAACATGGTGACAATATGCAGCCTTGACGTACTCCTTTTCCTATTTGGAACCAGTCTGTTGTTCCATGACCAGTTCTAACTGTTGCTTCCTGACCTGCATACAGATTTCTTAAGAGGCAGATCAGGTGGTCTGGTATTCCCATCTCTCTCAGAATTTTCCATAGTTTATTGTGATCTACACAGTCAAAGGCTTTGGCATAGTCAATAAAGCAGAAATAGATGTTTTTCTGGAACTCTCTTGCTTTTTCCATGATCCAGCGGATGTTGGCAATTTGATCTCTGGTTCCTCTGCCTTTTCTAAAACCAGCTTGAACATCAGGAAGTTCACGGTTCACATATTGCTGAAGCCTGGCTTGGAGAATTTTGAGCATTACTTTACTAGCGTGTGAGATGAGTGCAATTGTGCGGTAGTTTGAGCATTCTTTGGCATTGCCTTTCTTTGGGATTGGGATGAAAACTGACCTTTTCCAATCTTGTGGCCACTGCTGAGTTTTCCAAATTTGCTGGCATATTGAGTGCAGCACTTTGACAGCATCATCTTTCAGGATTTGGAATAGCTCCACTGGAATTCCATCACCTCCACTAGCTTTGTTCGTAGTGATGCTTTCTAAGGCCCATTTGACTTCACATTCCAAGATGTCTGGCTCTAGGTCAGTGATCACATTATCATGATTATCTGGGTCGTGAAGCTCTTTTTTGTACAGTTCTTCTGTGTATTCTTGCCACCTCTTCTTAATATCTTCTGCTTCTGTTAGGTCCACACCATCTCTGTCCTTTATCGTGTCCATCTTTGCATGAAATGTTCCTTTAGTATCTCTGATTTTCTTGAAGAGATCCCGGCATAAGGCAGTTCTAGTCCCAGTTTTTTAAGGAATCTCCACACTGTTCTCCATAGTGGCTGTACTAGTTTGCATTCCCACCAACAGTGTAAGAGGGTTCCCTTTTCTCCACACCCTCTCCAGCACTTATTGCTTGTAGACTTTTGGATACAGCAGCACTATTTACAATAGCCAAGACATGGAAGCAGCCTAAGTGTCCAATGATAGATGAACAGATAAAGAAGATGTGATGTACATATACAACAGACTACTAAACATGAACTGAAGTTGCTCAGTCATGTCCGACTCTTTGCAACCCCACAGACTGTAGTCTACCAGGCTCCTCTGTCCATGGGATTTTCCAGGCAATAGTACTGGAGTGGATTACCATTTCCTTCTCCAAGGGATCT
The DNA here is from genome assembly GCA_935064755.1 of Tragelaphus eurycerus. Taxonomy (NCBI): domain Eukaryota; kingdom Metazoa; phylum Chordata; class Mammalia; order Artiodactyla; family Bovidae; genus Tragelaphus; species Tragelaphus eurycerus. The sequence continues at coordinate 14,400,304 of CAKXYN010000038.1, forward strand.
TCCCAACCTTGGGATCGAACCTGGGTCTCCCACATCGTAGACAGACGCTTTACCATCTGAGCCACCAGGGAACGGAATACTACTCAGCCACAAAAACAATAAAAAAATGCCATTTGGAGCAACAGGGATGGATCTAGTGATTATCACATTAAGTCAAACAGAGACAAATATCATAGGATATCACTTATATGAAGAATCTAAAAAATGATACAAATGAACTCATTTACAAAAACAAAAAGACTTACAGCCATAGAAAGCAAACTTATTTTACAAGAGAGGTAACATACACACTTATGTTACAAGAGAGGTAATATATTAGGAGTTTGGGATTAGCAGAAACAAGCTATTATATATAAAACAGATAAATAATAAGGTCCTACTGTATAACACAAGAGAACTCTGATCAATGTTATATGGCAGTCTAGATGGGAGGAGAGTTTAGGGGAGAATGGATACACGTATATGTATGGCTGAATCCCTTTGCTGTCTACCTGAAACTATCACAACATTGTTAACCTACTAATACTCCAATATAAAGTAAAGTTTAAAAAAAAATTAAAACTTCCAAAAAGAGAAAAGACATGCTGTGTACAGCTAAACCTGTACATTCTCAGGCAATGGCAACCACCAGTTAAGTCTCAACTCTGCATGGTAACTGGCAAGTTTCTACTGACATCAATTACAAGATATAATCTGAGTTCCAAAAACTTCCAAATATAAAAGGATATGTTTGAAAATTGAGAAAATAAATTCACAACCAGAACTATTTTTAGTTCCTTAAATCTCAATCACCCCTAAGCTGTAGGCTCTGAGTTCAAGATATGTGATCAAGGTGCTACTCCCTAAGTAATGAATCTAAAATGGCCTCTTCTTATTTATGAACTTACAGAGAACAATGCTGGCTATATAATTAACCATTAATGCAAAAGGACAAAGTAGAATTTGTAACATATAATACAGAGAGTTCATGAGAAGAACATAAATGAGCTGTACATTATTCCACAGAAAAAGGCTGGAAGATTCTGCACATAAAGATGAAAAAATCAAGAATTAGGATTCCAAATCTTTTCCTTTGTGCACACTTAAAGGCAACCATATTAAGAGAGAGAGAAAGGAAAAATAAAATGGTCAAGAATATTTCCTTTCCGGGCTATTTTATTAAACTTTGTTTACAAATTTTAAAAATGTTTCAGCTAAAGAATCTGGGTTAAAAACTGTCCAGCTCTATTCACTTAGCAGATTCATAGCACAAATGCAACTAAGTAGTTGAAGCAATCATGTAATGAGCAACTTTGAATAAATGTATTTTATTTGGGCACTTTTATAACTATTGGTGGGAATATAAATTGCTATAATCATTTTGGAAAGCAATTTGGTAATATATAGTGAGACCTTTCGGAGAAGGCAATGGCACCCCACTCCAGTACTCTTGCCTGGAAAATCCCATGGGCAGAGGAGCCTGGTAGGCTTCAGTCCATGGGGTCGCTGAGGGTCGGACATGACAGCGATTTCACTTTCTCTTTTCACTTTCATGCACTGGAGAAGGAAATGGTAACCCACTCCAGTGTTCTTGCCTGGAGAATCCCAGGGACGGGGGAGCCTGGTGGGCTGCTATCTATGGGGTCGCACGGAGTCGGACACGACTGAAATGACTTAGCAGCAGCAGCAGCAGTGAGACCTTTAAAATTATCCATACCCATTGACTCAAGAGTCCTATTTCTGGGAATCTATTCTCAAAAAATCATCTGAAACATCCTGAGATCTTCTTCCAAGCATTATTTACCATAGTGAAAAATGAGAAACAATCTAACATATCCACCAACAGGCAAATGATTAAAAAATTGTGGTACATCCATAAGATACAGTTATTTTAGAATATTTACCAAGAATGTGTTTTTACTTTTCCTGATGATGAGTTTTAAATTTTAAACATATATTCATTGTGAAAGAAAATTTTAAAAATAAAATATTGAAATTCTCTTGTTGTCTTATACTATATCCCCAATTCCTAAAGTTAACTATTCTAAAGTTTTTATGTGTAACTTCTGGAATTTTCCAGTCGTATACAAATTTACCTAACAAACATTTATATATGGGTAACCCTTTGGTTTGCTTTTAACACAAGTGGGGCCATACAGCTGCTGTACAACTAGTTTCTGACACTTACTTTGGCTATCGCAGTACATATAGATCTATCTCATTCATTTAAAATAGATGTTTCAATATATATCAGGTCCTAGACTGATAGATATTTAAGTTGATTAGATTCTCTGCTTACAAGCAATGCTGTAACTAACACATTGGGACATAAAATTTTATATACTAGTGTGAATATAACAGTTCCTAAGAGAAGAATTTCAGCATTTTAGGCATTCAAAGTTATTGCCAAATTACCCACCAAAAAAACACTGTACCTAACAGCATCTAAAAATGCTCAAACATTTTTAAAATTTGTAAACAAAGTTTATAGCCCAGAAAAGAAATATTCTTAACCTACTCATTTGTCCTTTTTCTCTCTCTCTCTTAATATAGTTGTCTTAAGGAGTACACAGAGGAAAAGATTCTAATTCTTGTTTTTTGTTTTTGAATCCTAACCCTCCTCTCTACCTCTCTAAACCAATCAAAATATAGAATACTGTTAACTTTTAAATTTCTGCCAGTCTAGAAGACAAACATTTTCATTTGCATAACTATAATTATGAATAAGGTTAAACCACTTTTCTACTGCTTGGTTCTTCTTTTTCTTACAGACTTACTTATAATAAACCTTGGTACAGTCAGGAAATTAGCCCTTTGTCATTTGTGTTACAATTATTTTTCAGTTTGTTTTTACGTTTAAACAACGTTATAGTATTTTTTACTGTCCAGCAAATTTCTCTATTCTTCCAGGGTTCCTGAATTTTATATATGCTTCAAAGGTCCTTTCATCTTAAATATTTTAAAACAGTCTTGATTTCTCTTACTCCTTTTATAGTTTCACTTTTATTGAGAGTTTTCAACAACTATAAATTAAAATATAGGTATATAAGCTCACTTAGGTTAAAAAAATAGAAAAATACTGCATAGAAATAAAACATTGACTGTGATTATAGTTGAATGTTAGGATTATATACAATTTTCTGTAACTTCCAAATTTTCTACAATGATCATTTATTACTATTATAATCATAAGAAAATAACATTTCTTAAAATCATATTTTAAATTTTTCTTAAGTTTTTGATGGAACTGGCTTCAATTCTCAATCAAGTATTATTTGAGTACCTCACCTAGAGTCTAACACTAATACTAAATCTAATACTAAGGCAGAGATTTGTTATTTCCTTTTAGCTCCATTGACATGGATGACAAAACAGGAGAAAATTTTAAACTGCTCAACAGGGGATAGCTGAAAGCAAGAATTACAGTTCCATTTGGGAAGTTACTTTGAATAGTAATCAATAATAGTGACACCTAATAGGTACTTAGTATATACCAAGTATTCTTCACAACATCTTTAAGAGATAGGTACTATAATTAGGTCTGTTTTACAAATTGGGAAAGTAAGGCACAGAGAGGTTAAATAAATCACTCAAACTATGAAAGCAATTTAAAGTGCTAAGTTGACTATAAAGAGCCTGGTTCCAGAATCCCCGTTCTTAACTTCTAATCTAAAATGCTACTTTAAAGCTATTTAAAATGTTATTAAATGCTATTCAGGTGGTGTCTCTTAAGCTGAGTCTCCAAGCTGAAATTTCCCAAATATAATGCCAAGTGCACTGCCACAAGTTCTCTGAAAAGTTGGGTAATAACAACTACTTGTCACATAAGCTGTTGCTTACATTAAATTATTTAAAGAGTAGAAGCTAAAAGTAGTGGCAGACATCATGATTTCCCTGGCCCATCATTTGTTCTCTGCCTGTGTACTTGCCAAAATCTGCTAAAATCTTCAAAAATGTGCACGGTTTTCTCCCACAAAGCTGGAAGATGTGTCCACTACAACATCTTCAACATGGTACTGGCAAAAGTGAGCCCATTTGGGCTACACATTTCTGGCAAGCTAATCTTTTGCTTTGTTTGAAGCTGAAAGTTAAACAAAAAGTACACAAAAAAGAAACTTTTTAATCTCACAGATTAGGTGGGAATGAACCCTTCTGATTCTGAGCTCTACCATGCCTTAGTGATAATAGTTTCGTGTTTCCTATTCTGGCTTTGTCTTTGTTAATGTTACTGCTTCAAAAGGCCCTTCAAGTACCTAAGAGACAAAAATGATGTCAACTTACTTTTGTGCTTTTTAAAAATAAAGCAGTAAAAAGTACATACATGACCATAAAAATGCAGCCACAAACAAAGGAAAGGCATATAAAGAAATTGCTATAAATCAACCTTGTCCTTTGTGAGTGTTTATAAGCTTTTCTGAGTATAAATGGTCAAATTGGACCAGTATTGATAGCATCTCCGAGAAAAAGCTTTTAAGTTGGCAGCAATTTTTACGAAATAATAGTTTAACTACAGATAAATGGCCATAGATTGCCAGTGGTAAGACCCACAAGTCTGAAACCCAGAAGCTCTCTACAATCAAATTTTGATGTTAAGACTGCTTTCTAATATGTACTGTACAAAATTGGCCTTAATTTTCTAATCTGTAAAAATAAGAATTAAAATAATTGCTTGCTGCTGCTGCTAAGTCGCTTCAGTCGTGTCCGACTCTGTGCGACCCCATAAACAGAAGCTCACCAGGCTCCCCCGTCCCTGGGATTCTCCAGGCAAGAATATTGGAGTGGGTTGCCATTTCCTTCTCCAATGCATGAAAGTGAAAAGTGATAGTGAAGTCGCTCAGTCGTGTCCAACTCTTAGCGACCCCATGGACTGGAGCCTACCAGGATCCTCCGTGCATGGGATTTTCCAGGCAAAAGTACTGGGGTGGGGTGCCATTGCCTTCCCTGAAATAATTGCTTATTATGCTATAAAAAAATCCTTATATTCCTATTAAAAACTACTAAGACACTTAGAAATTGATAGAACAAACAATTATCTTACCAAAATAGAAATGCTTAGTTTAATTTATGAACGTAGTATGTCTGCTATGCTATGCTAAGTAACTTCAGTCGTGTCCGACTCTGGTGATCCCATAGACGGCAGCCCACCAGGCTCCCCCATCCCTGGGATTCTCCAGGCAAGAACAGTGGAGTGGGTTGCCATTTCCTTCTCCAATGCATGAAAGTGAAAAGTGAAAGGGAAGTTGCTCAGTTGTGCCCGACTCTCAGCGACCCCATGGACTGCAGCCTTCCAGGCTCCTCTGTCCGTGGGATTTTCCAGGCAAGAGTACTGGAGTGGGGTGCCATTGCCTTCTCCGTAGTATGTCTGGAAGAACACAAATGTGAGTAATGGGTAGCCTATCCCTTCTCCAGTGGATCTTCCCAACCCAGGAATCAAACGGTGGTCTCCTGCATTGCAGGTGGATTCTTTACCAACTGAGCTTTCGGGGATGCCCCAATGAGTGATTAACACCTCTTAATAGTATAAGTTGATAAATTTCAAGTGGAAGGATATGATCCACAGGGACAAGATAGAATAACCCAAAGAGTAGAGACCTGTAAGGTTAGCTAAAGGTTACACAAAAAAAGCTGAACTGGCCCTTTTTACATAGACTTTTGAATCTCTCACTCTTGCCCAGCCAGTAAGAGCCACTTGTCAGAAACAAAAACAGTGAATCTTAGATGACTGGTTGGTCACTGTGGCACTTTTGAGAACTTATTTTTAGAGGAAGGGAAAATGGAGAACTAAGAGAATCAAGAAAGATCACAAATGGGTCCAATAAATATTTCTAGTGATGTGGAATAACAAAACTTGTACTTACAACTTGAGATTCACGAGCTTTAGGAAACATCTTGGCAACATTGAGCCCATCAATGACAACATCAAAAGGAGGACAGTATTTTACAAAGTTCTGAAATCTCTCAAGTTCCTAAAAAATAAGTCAGATAAAATAATAAGAACCTAGTAAGGTCTTTATCATTAACATAAATCTATAACTTTCATTATTGTTCTGGAAAATCAAAATACTCATTCCTTAAAAATATACACACACACACACATACAGAAATATGCTTTCAAAATGAAATCTGTAAAGACCAGCCTACCAGGTGCAACTGCATGTAATTATCTGATATCTCTTATAATCTCATAGTGCTTTTCACTTCACAAAGTACATAACATGGTATTTCAACTGAGCTGTAATCAGTTATCTAGCCTGCTAAACTGATACATACAGCAGTAATGAGGAGAATAAAATGTCAAAATCTCTATGCTCTATTCTGTAAGCCAAGGAGAAATAAATCTGAGATATGCCAGTCTACCAATGTAACCATGTGGAAGGAACAAGGCTCTATAATTTGTACTCCTCTTTTAATCAAGAGGATTTGGTTACTCATGGCACTTGAAGAGCTGAAAATTCATTCACCATTCATTCAACAAAAATTTGTTCAGCGCCTACTAAATTTTTTGCCTAGCAGTTACCAAAGAGAGAAAATCCCAACTTAATGGAGCTTGCATTTTAATGGAAAGAGACACAATATAAACTAGTTAATATATGAATGGAAAGGTGATGAGTGCTATGGGTGGAAGAAACGTAGGAGAGGAAGTTCTACTCCTGGTAATGACGAAGTAGTCTATAATGGACTACCAGATACATGACGTTATCTACATAAAAAGTAATTATTTGAAGGTACTAGAGAATGACCAAAAGCAAGGAGAAATTGAAGGGAACACAACATTTAAAAGAAGGTTTGATAGTTTTAAAACATGTCTGAAAAATTCTTTGACACTCCTCACCCTCAAAAGTGTAGTTGCTCAGTTGTGTGCAACTCTCTGCAATCTCATGCATGGTAGCTTAGCAGGCTCTTCCATCCATGGAATTTTCCAGGCAAGAATACTGCAGTAGCTTGCCATTTCCTTCTCTAGGGGAGCTTCCCGACCTGAGATTCAACCTGGGTCTCCCATGTTGCAGGCAGATGCTTTATCCTCTGAGCCACCAGGGTATAGTCTAATTCCCTCCACTTGAATAGAAGCTTTTCCTTGTGACTGCCTCAATGCATGAGTGTGGCAAAAGTGACACTATGTGACTTGCAAGGCCAGTTAATAAAGGGAAATACAACTCCATCTGGCTCTCCCTCTTGGGATGCTTTCTCTTAGAAGGCAACTATTATTAAAAAGCCCAGGCAGAGGTCATGCACAGATATTCTACCTCAAAGTCGAACCTAGTCCCAGCCAAAAGCCAACATCAACTGTCAAATCGATGAGAGTGAGGGAGATTTCAAGATGACTTTAGCCTCTATTTGATTACAACAGTAGAAGAGCCAAGCAAGAACCACACAACTGAGTTCAGTCAAACCTTAAAACCATAATAATAATAGGTGATTGTTTCTGTTCAATGCCACTATATTTGGGGTGATTTGTTATGCATCTATGGATAACCAGAAAAGAAGTGAACTGCAGGAGAAATTTGCCTGTATACAGCTTTTTGCCAGAGGGCACTCTAGTCAGCATGGTAAGGAGGGGCAATTAAAAATCAACCAGAAAACTGTACACTGATTGGTTTGAGAAATCATAATCAATTGGTTTGAGAAGAGTTTCAGGTTGTCAGAGAGGCTCGAAAGTTATAAAAAGAATATTAGAAAAGAGGGAACTGCAAAAATCTGTGTGTAAATCTGCTAAATCCTTAGCTCTTGATCTATTCAGGTATAGAAGAGACTCCAAGGAGCCCAGGGTGGGGGGTGGAGGGGAACAGGTGAAAGACTTGAACAAAAATTTCAATTACTATCCACTGCAAAAACAGCTTCCCTGGTTGCTCAGATGGTAAAGAATCTGTCTGCAATGCAGGAGAGTGGGATTTGACCCCTGGGTCAGGAAGATCCCCTGGAGAAAGGAACAGCAACCAACTCCAGTATTTTTGCCTGGGAAATTCCATGGACAGAAAAGCCTGGTGGGCTACAGTCCACTGGGTCAAAAAGAGTTAGACAGGACTGAGCAACTACACTTTCACTTTCAGCAAAAGCAGCAGAGTTTAGACTTTGAGTCTAACCAAGTTTAACAGTCTGGCAAAACAAAAAGTCAATAACCTCTAGAGGAAGATAATAGAATCCAGAGCCTTTGAATTTTACAACATGCCCCTCACAATGTCCCAAACACAATTTAAAAATTAATAAATAAGAGAGGAAATAGGAAATTGTGACCCACAGTCAAGAGAGAAGAAAGTCAAGAGAAATCAACCCAAGGTCCAGATGCTGGAGTTAGCAGGCAAGAAATTTAAAGTAGCTATTATAAATAGATTTAAGAATTTAAAGGAAAATATAGTTATAAATGAATTCAAAGAAAGGACCTAACAGAAGCAGAAGAGATTATGAAGATGTAGCAAAAATACACAGAAGAACTATACACAAAAGGTCTTAATAACCACAGTGGTGTGGTCACTCACCTAGAGCCAGACATCCTGAAGTGTGGAGTCAAATGTGCCTTAGGAAGCATTACTATGAACAAAGCTAATGAAGGTGATGGAATTCTAGCTGAGTTATTTCAAATCCTGAAAGATTATGCTGTTAAAGTGCTACACTCAATATGCCAGCAAACCTGGAATACTCAGCAGTGGCCATAGGACTGGAAAAGGTCAGTTTTCATTCCAATCCCAAAGAAGGGTAATGGCAAAGAATGTTCAGACTACAATACAATTGTACTCAGTTCACATGCTAGCAGGATAATGCTCAAAATCCTTCAAGCTAGGCTTCAGCAGTATATGAACTGAGAACTTCCAGATGTACAAGTTAGATTTAGAAAAGGCAGAGGAACAACCACAGATCAATTTGCCAACATCCACTGGATCATAGAAAAAGCAAATGAATTCCAGAAAAACATCTACTTCTGCTTCATTGACTATGCTAAAGACTTTGATTGTGCAGATCACAACAAGCTGTGGAAAATTCTTAAAGAGATGGTTTAATTCTTAAAACCACTTTACCTATCTCCTGAGAAACCTGTATGCAGATGAAGAAGCAACAGTTAGAACTGGACATGGAATAAAAAAAGGACTGGTTCAAAACTGAGAAATGAGTTTGTCAAGGCTATATATTGTCACCCTGCTTATTTAACTTATAGGCACAGTATAACAGGCAAAATGCCAGGCTGGATGAATCCCAAGCTGGAATCAAGACTGCCCAGAGAAATATCAACAAGTTCAGATACACAGATGGTAACACTCTAATGGCAGAAAGTGAAGAGGAAATAAAGACCCTTTTGATGAAGGGTGAAAAAGAAGAGTGAAAAGGCGTGCTTAAAACAACATTAAACAACTAAGATCACGGAATCTGGTCCCATCACTTCACAGCAAATAGATGGGGAAAAAGTGGAAACAGTAACAAATTTTATTTTCCTGGGCTCCAAAATCACTACAGATGGTGACTGAAGCCATGAATTAAAAGATTCTGGCTCCTTGGAAGTAAAGCTAGAACAAATCTAGACAGTGTATTATAAAGCAGAGAGATCACTTTGCCAACAAAGGTCCATATAGTCAAGGCTATGGTTTTTCCTGTAGTCATGAATGGATGTGAGAGTTGGCCTATAAAGAAAGCTGAGTGCCAAAGAATTGATGCTTTTGAATTGTGGTGCTAGAAAAGACTCTTGAGAGTCCCCTGGACAGCAAGGAGATCAAAGCAGTCAATCCTAAAGGAAATCAATCCTAAATATTCATTGGAAGGACTGATGCTGAAGCTGAAATACTTTGGCCACCTGATGCGAAGAGCTGACTCATTTGAAAAGACCCTGATGCTAGGAAAGATTGAAGGTGAAAGGACAAGGAGGGAGCAGAGGATGAGATGGTTAGAGAGCATCACTGACTCAATGGATGTGAGTTTGAGCAAACTCTGGGAGATAATGAATGAAGGCAAGTCTGGTGTGCTGCAGTCACGGTGCTGCAAAGAATCAGACATGACTTAGCAACTGAACAAATAATCTAAACTCTAAGTGGACTAGGTTAAGAATTCATATAATAACCCCAATTCATATATTGAAAAATATAGAAAAAGTATAGATAATAAGCCAACAAAAGAATTCAATGAAATTTTTTAAAAAAACATTTGATTAATCCAAAAGAACATAAAAGTAGGAATAGAGGAACCAAAAATTTTTTGGATAATAGCAAAATAAAATATTTAAATTCAACACTATCAAAAATGCTGTATATAAGACATGTACTTTGTTTTTTCTTCCAGTTTCATTGCAATATAGTTGAAATACAATACTGTATAAGTTTAAAGTATATGGCATAATGATTTGACTTACATATATTATGAAATGATTACCACAGTAAGTTTAATGAACATTCATCAATGAGAACCCTTAGGACTTACACTCTTAACAACTTTTATGTATGACACACAGTAATGTGAACTTGATAAACAGAAAATATAAAATAAAATAGATAATAAAATAATTATATTTATAAAGTTTCACATTATATCCCTAGTGCTTATCTAAATAACTGGAATTTTGTGTCGCTAAGAGTCGGAGACGGCTGAACGACTTCACTTTCACTTTTCACTTTCATGCATTGGAGAAGGAAATGGCAACCCACTCCAGTGTTCTTGCCTGGAGAATCCCAGGGACAGGGGAGCCTGGTGGGCTGCCGTCTATGGGATCGCACAGAGTCAGACATGACTGAAGCGACTTAGCAGCAGCAGCAGCAGACTAACTTCATCCAATTTGTCCTCCTTCCATTTCCTGCCTTTGAAACCACAAATCTGATCTTTTTCTTAAATTTGTTTGCTTGTTTTTGAAACATAGTTGACCATTATAAGTGTAGACAGGTTGACTACAACCTATCTATTCAGGTTACTATCTGTTATTGATTATATTTCCTCCACTGGGAAGTGTGTACCTCTTAATCTCCCTCAACCTATTCCCCTCATCCCCACCTTCACCCCCTCTGGCAACCACCGGTTTGTTCTCTGTATCTATAGCTCTGTTTTTGTTTTGTTATATTGGTTAATTTGTTTTTTAGATTCCACATATAAGTGGAATATATATTTGTCTTTCTCTGTCTGACTTACATCAGCATAATACCCTCTAGGTACATTCATGTTGTTGCAAATGGAAAATTTCATCCTTTTTTAAGACTGAGTTAGTATTCTATTGTGATATATATACATGCCACATCTTCTTTATCCATTTATCTACTGATAGGCACTTAGGTTGCTTCCATATCTTGGCAATGTAAATAATGCTGCACTAAACATGGGTGTGCATTTATCTTTTCAAATTAGTGTTTTCATTTTCTTCCAATAAATACCTGGGAGTGAAACTGCTAGATCATGTGGTAGTTCTAGTTTTTGCTTTTTGAGGAACTTCCATACTGTCTTCTATAGCGGCTGCACCAATTTACATTCCACAAACAGTGCACAAGGGTTCACTTTTCTCCACATCCTGCCAAACTTGTTATTTGTTGTCTTTTTAATAATAACCATTCCAACAGTTGTGAGGTGATATTTCACTGTGGTTTTTATTTTCATTTCCTTGGTGATTAGTGATGTTCAGCATCTTTTTATGTGCCTGTTGATATCTGCACGTCGTCTTTGGCAAAATGTCTATTCAGGTCTTCTGTCCACTTTTTAATTGGGTTGTTTTTTTAATGTTAAGGTGTATGAGTTCTTTGAGTATTTTGGATGGAATTCTCTAGGTAAAAATACTGGAGTGGGTAGCCTTTCACTTCTCCAGGGGATATTCCCAACCCAGGCACCAAACCCAGGTCTCCTGCATTGCAGGAGGATTATTTACCAGCTGAGCCACCAGGGAATCCCAAGAATACTGGAGTGGGTAGCCTAACACTTCTCCAGTGGATCTTCCAGACCCAGGAATGAAACCAGGGTCTCCTTCATTGCAGGCAGATTCTTTACCAACTAAGCTATCAGGGAAGCCCCGTATAGTTTGGATATTAACCCTTTATCCGATATATCCTTTGCAAGTATCTTCTCTCATTCAATAAGTGGCATTTTCATGGTGTCGACAGTTCCCTTCACTGTGCAAAAGCTTTTCAGTTTGATTAGTCCCATTTGTTTTAAATCTGAATTCAATCCTATTTTTAAATACTGTTTATAAGAGATGTACTTTAAATATAGTGATATGGATAAGCTGAAAGTGAAAAGTAGGAAGAAAATACATAGCACGCATGCATCAGCATGCTTGAGAAAGTTGAAGTGGCAATACTAATTTGAGACAAAATAGATTTTTTTAAAAAGGGTATTATAAAAAATAAAAAGGGACACTGTGTAATGACAACAAAATCAATATATAAGGAAGTCATAGTCATACATAAGAACACAGCTTGGAAATACAAGAAGCAAAACTTGACAAAACTGAAAGGAGGAACATAAATGTCTACAATTATAGATGGAGACTTCAGCACTTCCCTCTCCATAATTGATAGAAAAGGTAGACAAAAATCAGTAGGGATACAGAAGAGCTAAACTACAGTATTAACCACTTTGGCTTGATCGATACCTAAAAGAGAATACATCCAATGATGGCAGAATATTTTTTCCTTTCAGGAATACATGGAACATCAACACAAATCACAGCTTCAGGTCATAAAATAAGTTTCAATACATTTCAAAATATTAAAATCTGAAACATGTTTGCTGATTACTCACACATACACACACAAAAGTGAAGCCCTGTATACTGATGGTGGGAATGTTAATTGATGCAGTCACTATAGAGTGTCAACAGCAGCAAGATACCTAGAAAAGTTCCAAATAATTCTGAATAATACTTCCAAATAACATAAGGGTTAAAAGAAAATTACACAAAAAATTAGAAAATATTTTGAACTGATAGTAAAATATTCAGTTCAGTTCAGTTGCTCATTTATGTCTGACTCTTTGCAACCCCATGGACTGCAAGCACGCCAGGCTTCCCTGTTCATCACCAACTCCCGGAACTTGCTCCAACTCATGTTTATCAACTCAGTGATGGCGTCCATCCAACTCATCCTCTGTCATCCCCTTCTCCTCCTGCCTTCAATCTTTCTCAGCATCGGGGTCTTTTCTAATGAGTGAGTTCTTTGCAGCAGATGGCCAAAGTATAGGAGTTTCAGCTTCGGCATCAGTCCTTCCAATGAATATTCAGGACTGATTTCCTCTAGGATGGACTGAGTGGATCTCCTTGCAGTCCAAGGGACTCTCAAGAGTCTTCTCCAACACCACAGTTCAAAAGCATCAATTCTTCACGCTCAGCTTTCTTTATAGTCCAACTCTCACATCCATACATGACTACTGGAAAAACCATAGCTTTGACTAGATGGACCTTTATTGGCAAAGTAATATCTCTGCTTTTGAATATGCTATCTAGGTTGGTCATAACTTTTCTTCCAAGGAGCAAGAGCCTTTTAATTTCATGGCTACAGTCACCATCTGCAGTGATTTTGGAGCCCAACAAAATAAAGTACCTCACCGTTTCCATTGTTTCCCCATCTATTTGCCATGAAGTGACGGGACCAGATGCCATGACCTTAGTTTTCTGAATGTTGAGGTTTAAGCCAACATTTTCATCAATACTTGTTGGTTGCTACCCTTATCTTGTCCCTTCCCTGCTTCCCTCTCCCCATTGGTAAATACCAATTTGGACTATGTATCTATGAGTCTGTTTGTGTTTTGTTATAGTTATTTCATTTTTTAGATTGTATATATCTAGTTGTATATATAAGTAATTCCAAATCCTGAAAGATGATGCTGTGAAAGTGCTGCACTCAATATGCCAGCAAATTTGGAAAACTCAGCAGTGGCCACAAGATTGGAAAAGGTCAGTTTTCATCCCAATCCCAAAGAAAGGCAATGCCAAAGAGTGCTCAAACTACCGCACAATTGCACTCATCTCACACGCTAGTAAAGTAATGCTCAAAATTCTCCAAGCCAGGCTTCAGCAATATGTGAACCGTGAACTTCCTGATGTTCAAGCTGGATTTAGAAAAGGCAGAGGAATCAGAGATCAAATTGCCAACATCCGCTGGATCATCGAAAAAGCAAGAGAGTTCCAGAAAAACATCTATTTCTGCTTTATGGACTATGCCAAAGCCTTTGACTGTGTAGATCACAATAAACTGTGGAGAATTCTGAGAGAGATGGGAATACCAGACCACCTGATCTGCCTCTTGAGAAATCTGTATGCAGGTCAGGAAGCAACAGTTAGAACTGGTCATGGAACAACAGACTGGTTCCAAATAGGAAAAGGAGTACGTCAAGGCTGCATATTGTCACCATGTTTATTTAACTTATATGCAGAGTACATCATGAGAAATGCTGGACTGGAGGAAACACAAGCTGGAATCAAGATTGCCGGGAGAAATATCAATAACCTCAGATATGCAGATGATACCACCCTTATGGCAGAAAGTGAAGAGGAACTCAAAAGCCTCTTGATGAAAGTGAAAGTGGAGAGTGAAAAGGTTGGCTTAAAGCTCAACATTCAGAAAACGAAGATCATGGCATCTGGTCCCATCACTACATGGGAAATAGATGGAGAAACAGTGGAAACAGTGTCAGACTTTATTTTTCTGGGCTCCAAAATCACTGCAGATGGTGACTGCAGCCATGAAATTAAAAGACGCTTGCTCCTTGGAAGGAAGGTTATGACCAACCTAGATAGCATATTCAAAAGCAGAGACATCACTTTGCTAACAAAGGTTCGCCTAGTCAAGGCTATGGTCTTTCCTGTGGTCATGTATGGATGTGAGAGCTGGACTGTGAAGAAGGCTGAGCGCCGAAGAATTGATGCTTTTGAACTGTGGTGTTGGAGAAGACTCTTGAGAGTCCCTTGGACTGCAAGGAGATCCAACCGGTCCATTCTGAAGGAGATCAGACCTGGGATTTCTTTGGAGGGAATGATGCTAAAGCTGAAACTCCAGTATTTTGGCCACCTGATGCGAAGAGTTGACTCATTGGAGAAGACTCTGATGCTGGGAGGGATTGAGGGCAAGAGGAGAAGGGGACGACAGAGGATGAGATAGCTGGATGGCATCACTGACTCGATGAATGTGAGTCTGAGTGACCTCCGAGAGCTGGTGATGGATAGGGAGGCCTGGCGTGCTGCAGTTCATGGGGTCGCAAAGAGTCGGACACGACTGAGCAACTGATATGATCTGATATATAAGTAATAACACACACACAAATATTTGTGGACTGCACTAGACTAATACTTAGCTTTAACTGATTACACGAACAGAAGAAAGGTCTAAAATCACTGATCCAAGTTTTCACTTTAAGCTAGAAAAAGAAGAGCAAATACAAAGATAATAGAATAATAAAGAAAAGAATCAGAGAAACAGAAAACAGAGAAGAAAATTAATACAATGGGGGGAAAAATGCACTTCAATCTCTAGCTCACATCACAGTCAAAAATTAGTTATAGATCATAAAAGGTTAAAAAGTGAAAGTCTAAACCCAAAAGCCAAAACTATGAAATCTAAATTTAAGAGCCAAACCTAGAAGAAAATAGAATTCCACATAACATCAGGATAGACAAAAATTTCTTGGGCGACACAGTCATTACCAATATTCACATAGTATGCCTCTTGACATGATGCCTCTGACAAGAAGTACTGTTGTTGTTTAGTTGCTAAGCTGTGTCCGACTCCTTTGCAACCCATGGACTACAGCCTGTCAGGCTCCTCTGTCTATGGGATTTCCCAGGCAAGAATACTGGAGTGGGTTGCCATTTCCTTCTCCGGAAGACCTTCCCAACCCAGGGATGGAACCTGAGACTTCTGCATTGACAGGTGCATTCTTTACCAGTGAGCCACCAGGGGAAGACCCTGACAAAGATACAACAGCATTTCTGTGATATCTTGCCAAAAATGCATGAGTCTAATCATAAAAAATATTCAGATCAGATCAGATCAGTTGCTCAGTCGTGTCTGACTCTTTGCGACCCCATGAATCGCAGCACGCCAGGCCTCCCTGTCCATCACCAACTCCTGGAGGTCACTCAGACTCACATCCATCGAGTCAGTGATGCCATCCAGCCATCTCATCCTCTGTCGTCCCCTTCTCCTCTTGCCCCCAATCCCTCCCAGCAACAGAGTCTTCTCCAATGAGTCAACTCTTCGCATGAGGTGGCCAAAATACTGGAGTTTCAGCTTTAGCATCATTCCTTCCAAAGAAATCCCAGGGCTGATCTCCTTCAGAATGGACCGGTTGGGTCTCCTTGCAGTCCAAGGGACTCTCAAGAGTCTTCTCCAACATCACAGTTCAAAAGCATCAATTCTTCGGCGCTCAGCCTTCTTCACAGTCCAACTCTCACATCCATACATGACCACAGGAAAAACCATAGCCTTGACTAGATGAACCTTTGTTGGCAAAGTAATGTCTCTGCTTTTCAATATGCTATCTAGGTTGGTCATAACTTTCCTTCCAAGGAGTAAGCGTCTTTTAATTTCATGGCTGCAGTCTCCATCTGCAGTGATTTTGGAGCCCAGAAAAATAAAGTCTGACACTGTTTCCACTGTTTCCCCATCTATTTCCCATGAAGTGTAAACCCAAACTGAGAGACATTCTACAAAACACTAGGTCTACAGTTTTCAGGAAAAAAAAAAAAGTCAAAGTTCAAGAAAGACAACGAAAACAGAATTTTGTTGCAGATGAAAAGAGATCAAAGAAACAAGACAACTAAACTTAATGTGTAATACTGGACTGGATCTGGGCAAAGGAGAAACTTACAAAGGACGTTATTGTGACAAGTGACAAAATCTGAGTAATCAACTGTGGATCAGATACTATCACTGTATCAAAATTGAAAGAGGAAGTTTCCCTTTTAGGCTGATAAGCACATGATCAGATACTCAACACTGTTAGTCATTAGGGAAATACAAATTTAAAACCACCGGGAGAAATCATTAACCACCCACCAGCATGGCTAAAATTTAAGAGACTGACCATAGTAAGTATATGGAGCAGCTGGAACTTCCAAATATGCAAAATGGCACAACTATAGTCGGGAAGGAGCTCCAACCAGTCCATTCTAAAGGAGATCAGTCCTGGGTGTTCTTTGGAAGGAATGATGCTAAAGCTGAAACTCCAGTACTTTGGCCACCTCATGCAAAGAGTTGACTCACTGGAAAAGACTCTGATGTTGGGAGGGATTGGGGCAGGAGGAGAAGGGGACAACAGAGGATGAGATGGCTGGATGGCATCACCGACTCTATGGACGTGAGTTTGAGTGAACTCCGGGAGTTGGTGATGGACAGGGAGGCCTGGCGTGCTGCGATTCATGGGGTTGCAAAGAGTCGGACACGACTGAGCGACTGAACTGAACTGATAGTCAGGAAGACAATTGAGCTGTTTCTTAGAAGATTAAGGGCTTCCCTGGTGGCTCAGATGGTAAAGAATCTGCCTGCAACACAGGAGATCTGGGTTTGATCCCTTGGTCAGGAAGATTCACCTGGAGAAGGGAATGACAACCCACTCCACTATTCTTGCCTGGAGAATTCCATGGACAGAGGAGCCTGGTGAGTTATGGCCCATGGGGTCGCAAAGAGTTGGATACAACTGAGCAACTAATACTTTATAAGGTTAAGCATATATTTATCCTACATCTCAACAAATCTACCTCTAGTATTCAAAGAAGAGAAATGAAAATATGCATCCACGTGAAGACTTAAGTGTGACTGTTAATAATGGCTTTATTTGTAATTACCCCAAAGTGGAAACAACTCAAATATCCATTAACTAGTGAATGAACAGAACCATTAACTAGTGAATGAACAGAAAAATTGTGGTATATCCAGACAATGGTTTACTATTCATCAATAAAAAGAAACTATACATACACAAAAACATATGAATGGGTCTCAAAAGAACTATGCTAAATGGGAAAAAAAAAAAAAAAAAAAAAAGGCAGACAAAAAGAGCTAATCCGTATTGTATAATGTCATTTATATGAAATTTAAGGCAAAACTACACCAACAGAAAGGAGATTAATGGTTCCAGAAAGGAAAGAGAAGGAACTGACTGCAATGAATGCAAGGGAACTATTGGGGGTGATATATCCCATATCTTGTTTTTGTTTTTATTTGGCTGTGCAGCATGGCATGCAGGATCATGGTTCCCTGATCAGGGATTGAACCCATGTCCCCTGCGGGACATGGGTGGAAGTGGGGAGTCTTAATCACTGGACCACCAGGGAAGTCTCTAAACATCCCATATCTTAATTGTATAGGTTATGACACAACTGCATATATTTGTCAAAACTCACTGAATTGTACATTGGCAAGTTTTATTACATGTAAAGCTGATTAAAAACAAAAGAAAATCCTAATAGTAACATGTATTTCATCATTAAAATAACCATTGATCCATAAACATGCTTTCATATGTTACTTGGCTGCTTTAGCTTTTCTATCCCTGCCAACGCCAATTGTGTGGGACCATCCCCTTTCCTTTCTACTCAGCAAATACTTTGTTTAAAATTTCTCTGCTCAAATATATTTCCTATACAATGTATAGAAAGTTTCAATTCATATTAAAACTAACTCAATATTGGTTGGAATACTATTTATTATAAATGGAAATAAAACTACAAGGAAATTAAAAGTTTACATACAATGCCACCATTTCCTATTTAAGTCTGAATAAACCAAGGAAAATAAGTGCATTAAATTTCTAAAATTCAGGTTTCACTAGTAATTCACATGAAAAATATTTCCCATTATATTTCCAATTTATCATCTTGGCGCTATACTTGGTACTCATTATATTCACTTCAGGAGTAATGATAAACAAAGGTAGTTCAGTTTTACCCGAAAAATGGACAACTGTAAAAATCAAGAGTTAAACTAGACAACGTATAAAATCCCCTTCCAGTTCTGATATTCTATGTTAACAACTTTTGGAAATCCCTTAAAACCACAGAATGGAAGAGGGTATACTTGAGAAGCTTTGTTTGAAAGGTGAGTCTCCGGAACCTCTGTGCGATCACAGAATATGTAATATAATCTCATCCAAAGATTATCCTCCCAATCCACGTCTTCTAATAAAAAACAGAAAAATCTAAGATATTGGGTTGGTTTTTCTCCCATTACTAAAGTTCTGCTTAGTAAATACATTACTAGTCAGAGAGTAATACTTTCAATTACTTTGTAACACTTTTGATGGGTCCCCAAGATGTTGCCTTTCCAAACTAAACAAATTCATAACATTGTACACAAAAGCCCTTGAATAGAACCTGCTGTGAAGGCATGAAAAACAAAGAATTAACCCACTGAGACAGCACACTTACTATGGCATGGGCTGCACTATGCTACGTCGCTTCAGTCAAGTCTGACTCTTTGCGACCTTGTGGACTGTAGCCCCCAGGCTTCTCTACCCCTGGGATTCTCCAGGCAAGAACGCTGGAGCTGGTTGTTGTGCCCTCCTCCAGGGGATCTTCCCCACTCAGGGAACGAACCCGAGTCTCTTATATCTCCTGCATTGGCAGGTAGGTTCTTAACCACTAGCACCACTTGGGAAGTTTACTATGGCATAGGGCAACACAAATATGCAAGCTTAGCTGTTTTAATGGGTGGTACATTAAAGCGAGAAACAATTATTTCTTTCTAGGGCTACTGCCAAAATTGTAATTGATAGATGATTGACTCATGATCTGGGGTATGAAAATTCACTGATCCTTTGACCATCTGTTTCTTGGCTATTAATAAAAGAAGTTCTAACTAAAAATTTTACAGAGACATAATTCATATACCGCACAATTAACTAGTTTGAAATGAACCATTCACAGGTTGTACCACATCACCAGTCTACTTTTAAAACAGTCTGTCCCTCCTAGAGAAACTCCAGGAATTCCCTGGAAGTCCAGGGATTAGTACTCTGCCCTTTCATTGCCAAGGGAGTGGGGTTCAACCCCTGGTTGGGGAGCTAAGATCCTGCAAGCTGTATCGCCGCTCCCTCAAAATGAAAGAAGAAAGAAACTCCATACTCATTAGTGGTCAATCCTCATCCCCAGTCACTGCCCCCCAATCACTCAGCAACCACTAATCAATATACTTTGTTTCTATAGATTTAACTATTCTGGACATTTCAGATAACCAAATTACACATTTATGTGACATTCTATGATTGGTGGTGGTTTAGTCACTCAGTTGTGTCCTGCTCTTAGAGACCCAATGGACTATAGTCCGCAACACTCCTCTGTCCAAGGAATTTTCCAGACAAGAATACTAGAAGGGGTTGCCATTTCTTTCTCCAGGAAAACTTCCCCATTCAAGTATTGAAACCGGCTCTCCTGTATTGCAGGCAGTCTCCTACACTGCAAGTGAATTCTTTACCAACTGAGCCACCAGGGAAGCCCAACTCTATGATTAGCTTCTTTCATTCAGCATAAATCTTTTCAAGGTCTATGTTGCAGCACATATCAGTACTTCATTCTTTTTTATTGCCAAGTAATATTTCATTGTATGGATATTGTGCTGTGCTGTGTCAGTCACTCAGTTGTGTCCAACTCCCTGCAGCCCCATGACTGTTACCTACCAGGCTCCTCTGTCCATGGAATTTTCCAAGCAAGAATACTGGAGCAGGTTGCCATTTCCTACTCCGGGGGATCTTCCCAACCCAGAGATCTAATCTGCATCTTCTGGTACAAGAAGATGGTACAAGAACCTGTATCTTCCAGTATCATCTTCTGATCAAGAAGAACCTTGTATCTTCTGCATTCACAGGAGGGTTCTTTACTACTTAGCACCTTCTGGGAAGCCCCTGTATGAATATATCATATTTTATTTACTTACTCATTAATGGATGAACTTCTGGGTTATTTCCACCTTTGGGCTATTATGCAAAATGCTGCTATGAACATCTGTGTACAAGTTCTGCATGGATGTATGTTTTCATTTCCCTTGAATGTATGTATCTAGGGAATACAACTGTCAAGCTACCATATGTGGTAATTCTGTTTAATTCACTGAGGAACTGCCAGACTATTCCAAAGTGGCTGCACCATTTTATTAATATATTCCTGACTGCAAAGTATGAAGCTTCAAATTTCTCCATATCCTCAACCAAAACTTGTTATTATATATCTTTTTTTATTACAGTCATGCTTGTGGGTGTGAAGTGGTACCTCCCTGCAGTTTTAATGTACATTTTCTTCATGACAAATAATGTTGAACATCTTTTCATGTACTCATTGGTCCAAAGGGAGTTATTCATTTTTGTAACATACAGGTTTTATAAATTCAATATATATCTCCTTCAATAATAGGCACAACTTCTATCATCTTTACTCATTTTACATTTTTAAGTTTAAACCTGAGAAGTTTAACTGCATAGGAATTGTAAAAACTATAATTTACAAGTGTTAATCCCTCAGTCGTGTTCTATTCTTTGCAACACCATGCACTGTATGGACCGTAGCCTGGCCAGGCTCCTCTGTCCATGGAATTCTCCAGGCAAGAATACTGGAGTAGGTTGCCATTTCCTTCTCCAGAGGATCTTCCCAACCCAGGGATCAAACCCAGGTCTCCTTCATTAGAGGCAGATTCTTTACCATCTGAGCCACCAAGAAGTTGTAAACTCAGATGCCTACAGGGACTAGACAGGTGATATAAACAGGTAAAGTGAACAAAGCTGAAGAAAGCAGAGCAAGCAAAATCATAATTAGCAAATAACATAGATCTCATTGTCCAAGACTGTACAGAAACAGGTGACAACTGTAACAAAATGGGAGAAAGTAAGTCCATTAAAATAGAGGAAACAGCCCAGTGTTCAGTCCATATAATTGCTGCCACATAAAAATACAGATGCAGAGTTAGCAGGTTTGATTTTTTAAGGAAAATAAAAAATTTGGCATTTTTAAGTTTGTGAAATAACGTTTTTAAAGAGTAAAACACAAAAATACTCAAACAAAAAAAAGAAACTTATAAGGGCTAGATCTCACCCTTAGGCCACAAGTTCATAATATATTCACTTGGTCAGTGAGTCAACAGATTTTCACTGAACACCAAATGTATGTGTAAAATAATGCACTTATTCCTAGGAACAGAAAAGTGAAAACATTTCCTGCCCTCAAGGAACTTACAGTATATTAGCTAAGGAAACAAGGAACACCAAGGTCACAAATACTTAATTTCAGGTAGAGAAAAGTGCCTTGAAAAAAAATTAAGACAGGGAGGGTATTAGCATCATTGTATGCGTGTGTGTGTGTGTGCATGTGAGTGTGTGTGCGTATGTGTGTGTGCGCGTGCACGCATGCACACACATCTCTTTGCAACCCCATGGACTGTAGCCCACCAGGCTCTTCTGTCCATGGGATTTCCCAGGCAAGGTTTCCATTTCCTACTCCACAGGATCTTCCCAACTGCCTAGCCTCTATTTTAGATTTGGTGAAAGGGCCTTTCTAATGAGGTGACATTTGAACAAAGATCTGAACAAAATGAGAGAGTAAACCTTGCTCCCTCTGGGAGAAGAGCCTTCTAGGCAGAGGAAAGAACCACCAGGGTCCTTAAGAAACACCAAAGAGCTTGGCATGTTTGAGGATTAACAACTAGGCAATTTGGAAACTCTAAAAATAAGTATAAAATCTTCATGTAATTAAAGTTTGAGCTTAAATTAGAAAAAAAAAACACTGCTTATTACTACAATATGGAAAAGAGTAAATAAATGTAAAAACAGTTAATTAAAAGTTTTAAATTCTTTCTTATCCAACCTCTTATTAGAAACAATTATGAAGAACTGATATTTTTTGCTTTGTGGTCATCATCTAATCACAAATGAGTAGCAGAAAAATCCAAAGATGCATAGTAACAAAGATAAATAAAAGACTGGCCCTTACACACCAGCTTTCTACTCAGAAGAGGTTAAGATTTTCAAATCTGGGGGATGATGATCCATATGTTTATGACAGTTTACTTCTCTTCTAAGACTTTCATACAGGTTTCACATGGAAATTAAAAACAGATCTCTCATTTATTTTATTTCATTTCCTACTTTAAAACAGCAACTAAGAGGAAACAGAACTATAATAATATATACTCAAAATTTTATATCTTAAAAGAAGTAGTTATCTTAACATGTTAATTATATCCAATGTGCTGCAAACATCAGACAATATTTTCCAAAGATCAGAAGAAAGGGAGTGTTAAAACAACTGGCTTTAGTCACAGTGGATATGGAAAAACAGGGGAATACCAGTTATTTTGGTTGGAAGCACTCTTCTAAACATGGGAACAACAGTAAAAACCAAATTTTTTCATGTGCCTTCTTTAAACCATGGGATCCAAATAAGTCTTCAATAAAAGGAATACTAGTATGACTGCCTTAATTTAGCCAGGGAAAAATGAAGTCACATGTCTGGAAAATGCCACTCTAACTAATAATTTTAGAAAGTTTATACTCATTTAATAGCAAGTTATGTTTTAGATGTTTTTTCATTCAGTAATTATAGTTATAATTACTACTGTATAGACTCCTATTTAAGAACAGTTATAATTTTATGTGAATTTTATGATTCCACTAAGATGAACACACAAACCAAAAAGCCTTCCTGCTACAAATATGTAAAAAGGCTGGATAAAATATGACAAGAATACTTAATACATGGTGAACTTTTAAGAAAATAAGTGAAATAAATCTCTAAATGCCAGAGATGAAGCCAGATCTGAACATCAGAATGGTATAGATAAGAGTTGATGCTAATGTTGTCCAGGAAAGAAGTTAAAAAGCAGAAATGGACTGGGTATCAGCAAACAGGGGAGAGATCTATCAAACCCTGGGCTCAAATCAGAGGGGAAGTCTGGAAGTCAACTCTACAATAAAAGAAGAATCTTTACAAATGAGCACATTGATGTTCAAACACAATATATCAGCTTCTCCACCTTTACCAGGGCTCTGTGTGCTTGCTCAGTCGTTTCAGTCATGTCCAACTCTTTGCAACCCTAGGGACTATAGCCCACCAGGCTGCT
The DNA here is from genome assembly GCA_935064755.1 of Tragelaphus eurycerus. Taxonomy (NCBI): domain Eukaryota; kingdom Metazoa; phylum Chordata; class Mammalia; order Artiodactyla; family Bovidae; genus Tragelaphus; species Tragelaphus eurycerus. The sequence continues at coordinate 14,424,270 of CAKXYN010000038.1, forward strand.
GTGTCCATGGGATTCTCCAGGCAAGAACACTGGAGTGCACTGTCATTGCCATTTCCTTTTCCATTACCAGGGGTCTAAGTAGGAAAAAAAAAAAATCTCTTCAGAAAAAGAAATTGCAAGAATTCCCTGGTGGTACAGTTGATTAGGACTCCATGCTTCCAATGAAGGAGACACGGGTTCAATCCTTGGTCAGGGGACTAAGATCTCACATGCCATGTAGCATGGCCAAAAATACAATAAAATTAAAAAAAATAAACAGAAACTCCAGGCTTACATCTTAAGTAAGTTTGAAGTACAAATTTAAACAAACAGTATGATACAAATTATCGTGCTCCATTAAAAAATTACATAACAACGGGTTCTAGTCCAGTAATATCTCTTGTGCACTTGGCAGAAGTAAACACAAAACTTCCCTGGAGAGACACCATCAACAATCCAAACAATAACAGTAATCTCATAGAAAAAGCAAGCTCACCAATTAAGAATTGTAAAACACAAGAGAAAATAATCCAACCTGTGTGAGAGTCCTCTAACACAACAGAAGGATTAGAGCCCAAAGAGCTTAGGATAAAGGACAACAGAAAAATCTAAGAGATAATATAAAATAAGTACATAAAAATAACTAAAACACAAAAGAATCTGAACTTAAGACAGAGACCATGAAAAAACAAAGGAAAAAACTGCGAAGAGAAACTCTAAAATTAAAATTCCAAAGTAAATGGAGTTGGATGGACATAAACCCCAATGTCCATGAGCTGGTAAATAAACAAATTGTGGCATATTCATCCACTGGAATACTATTCAGCCATGAATAGGAACTATGGATAGATTTAACAACATGAACTCAAAAACATTCTGATTAAAACTAAATATACTGCAAAAGAATTATGTTAAGTGAAAGATGATAAACCAAAAAATTAAAGATTATATGATTCTATTTATATTAAATTTTTAATAAAGGCAAAACTACAGAGACAGAAAGCAGGTCACTGGAGCTGGGAGGAGGAGTAGGGACTGACCTCAAAAGGACATGATGATACTTTTTGGGGTAACAAATATTCTAAAACTGAATTGTGTGATGGTCAGACAAGGGACAGATTTACTCAAAATCACTGAACTGTATACTAAAAATGGGTCAATTTTATGGTCTGTAAATTATTGAAACATTAAGGGGGAAACCCTCAACAAATGGGTAAAGAGAAGAACAGATACATCTCAGATGAGAAATGGTGAACTTGAAGACAGATCTGAAGATGTTACCCAGAATGCAATTCAGAGAGATAAAGAGATGAAATATATGAAAAAGAGAGTAAGTGACATGAAGGAGGGTAAAAGGATCCAACAAAAGTCTATTAGAAATTTCAGAAGTAACATTTGAATATACAAGGTCTGAGAATTATTCAGAATTGATTCAAGACATGAAACTTCACATTCAGAAAGCTCAGTGAATCCCAAGATGGAAAAAATTCATACATACCCATCACAGTGAAACAACAGAAGTGAAAAAAAAAATCTTCAGAGCAACAAGATGGATGGAGATGAAACAAAGACTGGACCAAAAGCAAACTTTTCAACAGTGACTAAAACAGAGGCCAGAAGACAATGGAATACTATCTTCACAGTGTTGAGGGAAAATCCATAGTTAAGCTGTCATTCAAGTAAATACTTTCAAACAAAGAATAAAATAAGTTACCACCCTTATCCTGTTACTGAAAGAATGTTATTCAGGAAGATGCCCAACAGGAACTTTGGGGTTCAGTGAGAATGCAAGGGCTGAAGCTATAAAGATCTGTGAAATCACCAGCATATAGGTGCTAAGACAGGTGTACAGAGAAGGGGGTGAAAATGAACAAGGAGAGTGGGTTGAGTAGGAAAAGAGGAAGGAAGCTGTGGGAAACTGGAGCCTTGGGAATCACCAAAAACTCAAAGGGTAGGCATAGGACAAATTGTACTATTGTCCTTTAACGTACGGGGAAAACTCAGTTGCATCTATAAAGAAAGAGCAATGAACTTTAGGGAGAGAATGGCAACAGATGGAAAGGGAAAGGGATCTGATAAAAACAAAGTAGAAGGGCAAGAAAAAACAAAATGCAACAGAATTAAGATCTTCATTGAAAGCATTAAAAATGGTTATACACTAGGATATGGATTCTGTGAAATCCAGCACAAACTTAGAAAAATTCTATTAGAATGAAGAGAACAAAAGATAAGAGAAAAAAACATTAGAGATATGAAGGAGAATAGAACTCCAACTTAAGCCTCATAAGGGTGTTATGGAATAAATCAGAACCAAAAGATGAGAACAAACCATTTTTTTAAATGGTTTGTTTTTCTGAAGATAAAAGTATGCCTTTAAGGACTCAAAAGTTTCAGGGAAACTTAATGAAAAAATTCATCTAGTCCTCTTCCCACAAAACTTTTAATACTGAAACTGAAGAAAAATTTCTATAAATACCCAGGTCAAATAATAATAATAACACAAAGACATTTATAGTGTTTTCTACATGCTATGTAAATCACAAAAATATAGAACAATAAGCATTTTAAGTGCTTTCCATGGATTTCCACAGAAATCCATGTTCTCACCAGAGGTACAGTGGAATAGAGCAACAACAATCAAGCTGGGAGCCCTAAAAGCCAGAACACAATACAACAACTCTGTTTAAAGATGGTAGAATCATCCTCACATGGGCCTGAACCTCCTGGCACCTGCAGTCTAACAGTTTTTCCTTTTCCTGAACAGTACATATGAATAATCTGTGGCCTACGTTTTTAAGAAGGCATGCCAATCCAGACTATTGTCCTTCCTTACAAGGTACTTGCAAAACGGGAGAGAAATGAAAGTGCCCTTCATGAGTTCTTTTGTTGAGAAGTCCTACTTGCTTTGATGTGGTCTTCCTAGTTTACGTAGGAAGAGATAACCCTTTTTCTCCTGCTCCCTACTCCAAAAAAGACTAATTAGGACTACTGGGATTTCACTGAAATAGAAGTCCAATGAGTTATTTTTCAACTGCAGGTCACAATCAGTGACTGGGTCATGAAATCAATTTAATAGGTTACAACCAGCATTTCTGAGGTTTACAATGAAATAACAGTTAAAATGCAGTCCAACACATGTAACAAAAGCAGGTAAATGTTTTTATTGGTTATCAAATGAGTTGTTACACAGAGTGTATTTTATACTTGAGTTGTTGTCAAAAAAGTTTAAAAGACATAGGACTGTCATATTTACAAAACACAATTTTGCCCCAGGGAACATTATTAGTACATTTTATCATGGGCCTATAATATTTACTCCTTGAAAGTTTATAAAGAAATGGCCAGAACCCCAGTTCTAAGTATTAACTTCACCAGATATTAAGACATATTATAAAACTACAATAGTCAATATAGTATGGTCATGTAAACAGATTAAAGGATGAGAATAGGTTAAGTCCAGAAGCAGACCCAGATATACTGGAAATTTGATATCTGATGAACAGTAGCAACCTAAACTCAAAGGAAAAAAGATGGGTTGTTAAATAAATGGTGTTGACACAACTGTGTAATTAACTGAAGAGAAAAAAAAATCAAATTGGAACCCTATCACATTTACTTCAGTAAATGTATCAAAAATGTAAAGGAAAAACAACAAAAGTAATAGGGGGCAAAAGGAAGCTTGTATTTGTATTTATTCATTCTTAAATAATCTTATAAAGGAAAAGGTCTTTCTAAGTATGAAACCCAGGAGTCATGAAAGTTTAATAAATTTGACTATTTTAAAATGTGCAGAAGGAAAAAAAATTGTAATTCAAACCACAATTTTTCAAATAAAGAGCTTCTACAAATCAACTAGGATTTCCCTAGGGGTTCAGATGGTAAAGAGTCTGTCTGCAATGCACGAGACACAGGTTCTATCCCGGGATTGGGAAGATCCCTGGAGAAAGAAATGGTAACCACTCCAGTATTCTTGCCTGGAAAATCCAATGGACAGAGGAGCCTGGTGGGCTACCATCCATAGGATTGCAAGGAGTCAGATACAACTGAGCAATTGCCACACAATTCAACTAAAAAACCTCAATAACTCAAGTGAAAAGTAGGTAAGACAGAAGCAAGCACTCTGCAGAAAAGAAATACAAATGAGTTTTAAACCTAAAGATGCTTGACTTACCCATTAAGAAAATGGTAAATTAACCCCATACTGAGGTTTCATTTTTCACTTAAGATAGGCAAAGATCAAAATGTTTGATGACACACTGGAACACAAAGATGTGGAGAAACAAGACTTCTCATACTTTGCTGATCAGTATGTGTGAATACTGACAAAATTTCCACAAAGGCCCATCAAAACTGACACAATCTCCACTGCCCCAGCAATTCAATCTGCAGGAGTCTTACAGCCATGTTAGAATATGTGAGAAATTACAAATGTGTAAGGTGATACACTGTTGCATTTTTGTAACAGTAAAAGACTAAAACAACTTAAATATCTATTAACCAAAGACTGAATAAGTAATTGAATTATGGTCACTTGACAAAATGAAAAACTATACAGCTTCAAACAGAAAAAAGAGGAGGAAAAGGAGGAACAGGGGGTAAGAAGGAAGAAGATAATCTGTTTTGGTCTTGCAATACAAAATGATAGCCCAGTATCAATAACATTAAGGACTGAAAAAGTTTCACTAAAGAATCCTCAGCCATTCAGAATCACAAGTTAGAGACAAGTTCTTTAGCAGCCAGTTATATTTCCAAGTAGATTTTTCTACTCAATACCCCAGGCAGAATATAATTTACTCACAGGATAGTTATTTCTTAAATTTTGCTTTATGTGCTTTATGGAAATAGAAGTTATTCAGGTAAAGATAGTTTAGAAATTAGATTAAGAGGTAGAACAAAAAGCTATGTTCTTTTTAATCCCACTCTCCTTCCCTTTTGTATCATATCCTGAAAGACAGAGAACAGTTAAAAGAAAGGCAAAAAGATAACATGTTTTTCATCATAGAATCTTGCTCCCAAATTAGAAAAGAACAAATCAGGCAAAGAAAGGCAATAATGTGGCTTGGATCCTGGAAACCCAGAAATCCTGTTAACCACTTTTAAAAAAAAATTCTGCTTTCAGTTCAAGGAGTGCATCCACACTTACACACCCTGGAAATCCCCACTGGTTCACAATCAACCAAGAACCGGCTCTAAAACACCAACTCAATGCCTAACTTCCCCCATTCCTTGGAAGCAAACATGCAAAATATTTAACTCCTTTCACTGGATGATCCCGAAACAAAATAAAAATATCACACCAATAAAACTCACTGGAAAACTCCCCTTCCCCAAAATCTGAAAGTAAATACTTATTTTTCAACTACAAGACAGAACAGTCTTATAGAAAAATTGAGCACTATACATAGATAAAACTTAATTCAGAGTCCTCAAAAAGAATTTCCAAAGAAAAGCAAATATGGAGAGCTGCCCAAGGCTCCTTTTTAAGAGTCTTTATCGATGTTTCATTGTTCACCCTGAAAAAGTGACCAAATTCAAAATGCTTCTTTTAACAATAACTTTGGATACCATATTATTATCCTCCTCCTCAGGTACACAGCACAAACCCCTGGATGCTAAAGGAGCCTGGGCTAGTCATGATAAGCCAGTTTGGGTCTGTATTATCTCTGCTGGGGCATCTACAAACTGATATGACTTTGGTCAAGTCTCTTCACTTTTCTGGGCCTCAGTATAAAGTGGGGCTAGTACTTACCAAGAAGGGCTATTGTAAGGACTGAGTAAAATTAAGTGAGCAGACTATAAAAAGTTTATACTCCAAAAGCCTCCACAGGTGCCATGGTAAGCAGTCAAGAGTACAAGCTGTAACTCTTTGGTTTTTAAAACAGGATACCAGGAAAATAACTTTCCCATGCTTTCTGTTTCTGACTCAGAAATGGGTTTCTCTCTTCATATGGTGGCAGGATATTTGAATCCCTAAAGTAGTAATAACCCAACTGCCTCTATATGTGACAGATTTTATTTTCTTGGGCTTCAAAATCACTGAGGACAGTGACTGCAGCCACAAAATTAAAACATGCTTGCTCCTTGGAAGAAAAGCTATGACAAACCTTGCTGACAAAGGTCCAAAGAGTTGCTGACAAAGGTCCAAAGAGTCAGAGCTATGGTTTTTCCAGTAGTCATTTACGGATGTAAGAGTTGGACTATGAAGAAGGCAGAGCACCGAAGAATTGATGCCTCTGAACTGTGGTGCCAGAGAAGACTATTGAGAGTCCTGCAAGGAGATCAAACCAGTCAATCCTAAAGGAAATCAACCCTGAACATTCACTGGAAAGACTGATGCTGAAGCTGAAGCTTCAATATTTCGCCCACCTGATGCAAAGAGCCAACTCACTGGAAAAGACATTGATGCTGGGAAAGACTAAAGGCAAAAGGAGACAAGGGTAGCAGAGCTCAATGGACATGAATCTCAGCAAATTCTGGGAGACAGTGAAGGACAGGGAAGTCTGGCGTGCTGCAGTTCATGGGGTGGGAAAGAGTTGGACATGACTCAGCTACTGAATAACAACTTTATATATGTAAGAAAGGTATGTTTACATGTCATTCGTTTCCATGTATTCTGATTCAAAGGCCAAAGAGACAATTCAGCCCACCCCTTTCAGAAGGGCTAGATCCACTGCTCTTGCAGTACATATGTATGTACAGATGATTCATAAATCAAGTATTCTCTGCTGGGGATTGCTTGAAGCATACGCTTGCAGATTACTCTACACTTTACAACATGTGTATATCTTCAGATATATCCTTAAAACAATCCTGTAAAAAAACTGAGATGCAGAGGGGGAAAAAAGGGCCACATTAATGACTACATAAAAAATATACAATCGCTAATTCTGACTCCTACTTAATTCATTACTTCATTGAGCTGAATAAGCTATTTATTTTGTTTATAAAGCAGAAAAGAACAATTAATCAGTTGTACCTGCAAGTCACCAAAGGTTAAAATTTTCTCACAGCAATGAAGCAGAATCTATTATCATCCAAACTCAGTTTTACTAATATAAAAAGAAAATGGTTTACACGGTCTTTTTGTCCTCTTTTAATGAAAAAAAGAAAAAGAATAGAAGACTAGAGAAGGAAAAAATTTAAATCTTGGAATTTCTAGTGCTTAAGTGAAACAATACTAAATCTGCCTCATATTAAATAAGCATATTACTTGCTTTGTGCACTGCAGGAGTGAGAAAGTAGCCAATGGAAGTTGTTCACGTGGAGGGCAGGGAAAAAATGGGAAGTGATTTTACTCTGAAAGAAACTCAGAAGGCCAAAGAACCAAACAGTAAACGGAACTGCAAGAAGACAGGTAGAAATCTTGGGGATATCCCGGGAACACTCATGAACTCAGATGATGTGTCCTGTACATCTCATCAGTGGTTTTCCCTTCCATGTCTAACTTACATAAATATTGAATAACTTAGCAGCAACGTACAACTGGAAGATGAGTCATCCCACCAGTAATAAAGGAGATTAAGGGAAACTCTATCTTCCTGTGAACTTTGATACAGTTTGCATCTGTTTCATTATTCCGGCTAGCAGTTACTGCTAATTCATGTCTGCACATTTTCCCTTCTGCTGCTGCTAAGCAAGTAATAGCAAGCTAAATATTAGGCAACATCATGCTCAAAAGTGTACACCAGACTATCAGCGACATAAAAGTACTGTGTACTTTTTACAGGTACAGGTACATGCTGTTTACAGGTACAGTGTAAACATTATGGGTGAATGGAATCCAGAGATCAGGGTTTGAATCCTGGCTCTGTGACTTAACCCATGTGGCTTTAGCAAGTCAATGAACTTCTTTGACCCTCAGTTTCCCCTCTGTAAAGTATATAAAATACTCCTTCCTTCAAAGTTATTGTAATGATTAAATGGTATAATTAAATAAATGGTAACTATGGCATAGGTAAAATAAACCTTGAATGACTTAATGTATATAAATAATACTTACTGCACATCTACTGATGCCAAACATTGTGGAGAATACAAAGAAGGGTGTCCTGCTCCTGAAAGAGGGAGAGGAATGTACTCCTGCACATTTGAGGTGAAGGAGAAAAGCAGACAAAGAGCAGAGCAGAGTAGTCCACAGCCAGGGAGTAGTAGCCAGCTCTGCCTGAAGCAGGTGTTTGTAAAGGACAGTAAGAGGAGATGAGGCTTGAAAAGTTGGTTGTAGCAAAATTGTGGGGAAGGAGTTACTTGTGGGGAAGGGTAGGAAGGAAAACTGTAGGTTTTTGGCAATGGAATAATATGATTAAACCAAAGTTTTAACAAGACTGATTTAGGAAGAGTATTTTTTTAAAAATGGAAGGAATAGACACAAGAAAACCAGTTAGGAGCTAATACAGACATTGAGGCTCAGATGCAAAAGGCTTACACAAGATAGGAGTAGAAATCGAGCAATAGGAGCAGATACAAGAAGTGCTGCACAATAGGGTTACTGATGGATTTGACACAAAGGTTAAGGATAAGAGAGGAGTCAAAAAGTTAGTTTTAATTGCCTCAGTCTGCTGCCTCAGGGCAGCAAAAAGGAAAGACACAAAAGGAAACTCAATGGTATGTGATTAGAGACTAGAAAAAAAGTAGCATTTATGAAGAACTTGACTTTTGACACCTTGAATTTGAGTTCATAATGACATATTCAGAGACACCACTTTGCCAACAAAGGTCTGTACAGTCAAGGCTATGATTTTTCCAGTAGTCACGTGTGGATGTGAGTTGGACCATAAAGAAGGCAGAGCACTAAAGAATGGATGCTTTTGAACTGCAGTGCTGGAGAACTCTTGAGACTCCCCTGGACTGCAAGATCAAACCAGTCAACCTTAAAAGAAACCAACCATGAATACTCATTGGAAGAAACTGATGCTGAAGCTCCAATATTTTGGCAAATCTCACGTGAAGAGCCGACTCACTGAAAAATACCCTGATGCTGGAAAAGATTGAGGGTGAGAAGAAAAGGGGATGATGGAGGACATTATGATTGGATGGCATCACTGACTCAATGGGCATGAGTTTGAGCAAACTGTGGAAGATAGTGAAGGAAGCCTGGTGTGCTGCAGTTCATGGGGTCACAAAGAGTTGGACACGACTTACCAAGTGAATAACAACAACACTGTCATATTCACATAGAAATGTCTCACAAGCAGTTAGCTGTATTGATTTAGCATTTAAAAGAATAGCCAGCACAAAAAACAAAACAACAACAACAATCCAGGAGTCCCTTGGATAAGAAGGGACTAAAGCTGAGGAAGAAATCCCATCAGGGTCACTGAAAGGCCCTGGGTATTCTTTCAGGAGAAAAATACACCTGCTCATTGTAGGAAAATGGATTTTCTTTGGTGAGGAGAGGACATGGATTCCAGGAAAGTCCAATATTCATAAAAGAGGCACACAGACTGTGGCTTAAATCTCTGTGAATGATGGTGTCAGTCTAACTATAAAAGGTATGTGATGCAACATGAATTAAGATAGAGAGCTTACCTTGAGTGGACACTGTTACTAGCTATTCAGCTCCACTGGGGACTCCAGGGGCCTGCGGAAACACACTGAAATATACTGCATCTGCTTCTCTAACTGGCCCCCTTCTGATACATGTTTTACTTTATAAACTAGGAATTAAATCTAATTTTACTCTGGATGTAATGTGTGGTGTCTGCCTGCTAGTCCATAACCCAACTGTGCACACGAATTTGCACAAAATGTTACCAGAATTTCTGGGTGTTTAGAATCCCATAGAACAAAATCTGAAAATCACCATTACTTATCGTAAGACAAGGAAGGGAAGAAATGTGGTCCTTGTCTCTTCCCAGTAAATCCATTATTGTTCCTTTACTTAGACGGGTATTCTACCTTAAAAGTTTTACACAATAACAAGAAATACGTTTGGATTGAAATACCAGCTTTATTGTTGTTGAGTCGCCAAGCTGTGTCCAACTCTTCACGACCTCAAGGACTGTACCAAGCCAGGCTTCCCTGTTCCTAGTTCAGCTTCACTGGTAACATGGCTGACAGTCAGGACCAAGAATGCTGTGCTTCGGCTGCATTCTGGAAGTGGTCTGTCAGGTTATTTTCTTACATAACAATAATCAGTTTCTTACAGATAGCATATCATTTATGGTGTTATACCTCAAACTAATACACTTATATGTCAATTATACCTCAGTGAAACTGGAAAAATAAAATTATAAACATTTACAAATAATAATAATAGTCAGTTCTTATTTTCTGATACAGAGAAGGCAATGGCACCCCACTCCAGTACTCTTGCTTGGAAAATCCCATGGACGGAGGATCCTGTTAGGCTGCAATCCACGGGGTCGCTAAGAGTTGGACACGACTAAGTGACTTCACTTTCACTTTTCACTTTCGTGCATTGGAGAAGGAAATGGCAACCCACTCCAGTGTTCTTGCTTGGAGAATCCCAGGGACGGGGGAGCCTGGTAGGCTGCCGTCTGTGGGGTCGCACAGAGTCGGACACGACTGAAGTGACTTAGCATAGCATTTTCTGATAATCATATGGAGTTTCTCTGAAAGTCCAGAAACCTTGTACCATCAACAAAATAGTGAGAAATCTTGGAAGAGGTCACTTCAATAATTTCTGTCTTCAAAGGTCTGGCCCACATGTAGATGTAGTCCTGCCTGCCTGCTAAGTTGCTTTAGTTGTGTCTAACTCTGCCACCCCATGGACTGTAGCCTGCCAGGCTCCTCTGTCCATGGGATTCTCTAGGCAAGCATACTGGAATGGGTTGCCATGCTCTCTTCCAGGGGATCTTCCTGACTCAGGGATCAAACCCGAGTCTCTTACCTCTCCTGCACTGGCTGGCAGGTTCTCTACCACTAGCTCCACCTGGGAAGCCCCACAGATATAGTACAGGCCCCTAAATGTATTTTGAAAAAAATGAATCACAGTTATCAGGCCATGAGACGTTGACAACGACTGCAGAAGAGGTATTAACTTATAATAAGTCCTTTCATCTTAAATCTAATGTTGAATAGCTCCTAAGCATTTACTAAGTTCTTTTCATTTCCCAGTGACACTGCACGTGGGCACTGCCTGATAAGGCTGTATCCTATTTCCCTGAAAAAATACCCCCTGCTCACTTTTCTCATGCTGGATAATTTTACAGGCTAAATAATCAATTCAACCCAAAACATAAGCATTTATATGGCATGAATCTACAAAGAAAATATAGTATTTGTATTAATATAGGAGAATGTAATATAGGAGAATGTAACAAAAAAACAATTCTTTGTTTTTTTAGTCAGCTTGCAAAGAATCACATTTCTAATTACAGCAATGTCCATCAAGACGGACATCTGCCTTTGAGAAAGCCTGAGTCTGTCTGCTAATTCAAATCATCTGAGCAGATCTACCACTAGTACAAACGCAGGGAGTCAAGTTTTAAAAAAACAGTGTTTAAATCATCTGTGTAGCTAGCTCAATCCACACACATTCCACTCTTCCAATTATAAATCTCCAAAAAAAAAGCCAGCAGTCCTAAGTGCAGGAAATCACATTTGACTTCCCTGCAGCTGCTGCACAGCTGAGGAAAATGCAAAAACAAAGAGGAAATGTGTCTGGAGATCTTATTAACAAAGAGTGGAAATCCCCTTCCTCCACATCTCCCAACCAGCATTGCTGAGGATGCATGAGCTCTCAGGTTCAAATTTCCCTTCACAGAAGGCCTCACCACTCAGAATCAAGCTGCAGCTGCTGCCTGCACTAAAGGGAGGAGTGGATGCACACCAGAGCACGCCAGATTGCCACTTCAGCTACAGTTTTCACTACAAATTGGATTCACATGTACAGGATTTTTTTTCAACTGCAGAAAAAACATTAATAGCAAAAGCACTGTGGTTCAGTAGGAAATCTCTCCAGCTCTGATCTAAATTTCACCTCACACGCATTTCGTGAGTGGAAAAAGAAATGTACTACCATGTGCAAATGTTATGACAATTTTCAGTATTTTAAAAATATTTTTTGACTAAAGAAATGGACTTTCACTTTCTATGACGACATTTCTAAACTATTTTCATCTTTTATAATGATTATGTTTGTTTGGGGAAAATACACTACAGGAGGATTTGCCTCTGCATGAAATTCACTAAGGATGCATTATTTTATAATCTCCCTCTTCATAACTTCTCCTGAAAACATATAAGCATTTCTTCAACATTTTGTCATTTTGAGAAGATTGTTACAATGGAAATTTCAGACATATACTAAAGTATACAGAATAATATAATAAGAAATCTCAGTGAATACATACTAACTTTATCAATTCATGGCCAATCTTGTTTCATATGTAACCCTACCTACTCCATCCCTCAATCTCCAGTTATTTTTGAAGCATATCTCACCCATCACATCATTTCATCCATAAATATTTCAGTTTGTAGCTCTAAAATACTTCTGGTTTTGGGGGGTGTTTTTGGTCATGCCGTGCGTCTTGTGGGATCTTAGTTCCCTGACCAGGGACTGAATCCAGGCCCTCAGTAGTGAAAGTGCCAAATATTAACCACTGGACTGCCAGGGAATTCCCTAAAATACAGAGTTTGAAAACAACTCACTAGCATTATTACATCTTAAAAAAAAAAATCAGCAATAATTTCTTATCATCCAACAACTGTGTTCAGACTTGATTGTTCAAATGAGGAATATAAGGCACAGTACAGTCCATACACTGCAAATGATGGATAAATCATAAATCGCCTTGATCTACAGGTCTTTTCCCTCTCCCTCTCTCTGGTTCTCTTTCTCTCTGCCTGCAATTCATTTATTGAGAAAAAATAGCTTGTTTGTTTTAGTTTCCTAGTTTGGATTTGGTGACTGTATTCTTGAGGTATAATATGTCCCATATATTTCCTGTATATGGAATTATATATGCAAGATTTTATATAAATTAGTGGTTGGGCCCTAGAGGTTGATCAGATTAAAGTTTGATATTTTCACATACCAAATCCTTAACTCTTCTATTTCCTATTTCTTGAAACCCAAAAGGAGAGAACCACTTGCAGAGCTTCACACTTTAGATAACAAGTACTGCTGGATTCTAAGGAGGTGTTATGTGCTCTGCTCAAGACTTCATTTATACTCTGTAATGACCTATATGGGAACAGAACCCAAAAAGAGTGGACATATGTATATGTATAACTGATTCACTTGCTGTACAGCAGAAACAACACTGAAAATCAACTATATTCTGATAAAAATTAATTTTAAAAAATATATAAAGGAAAGGCAGTGAGGTAGTCTAAAAAGCTTCACACTATCAAAACCCAGCAATGATTTGATGTCCTTTTCTTCCTTTCCAGACTGACACCATGCTAGACACAGATTCTGTACTTTTATTCACCTAAATCACAACTTCCTCTTCTACCCTGCACTGTCTTCAGGGCTCTACCCTCATCTCTGCCCCCACTAGGAAAAGATGATCTTATCTGACTTAAGACATAATTAGGTTGCCTGGCAACAGTCAGAACAAGAATCATGAAGTAACTTTCTCATGGTTATTATAAAGATGATATTAAATGAGCTAATAGTTGTAAGGTACTTATAGTAGTGTTAGTATACAGTAAACCTTATACAAATGTTTGCTTTAGAAAAAAAGCAGTTAAAACAAATCAAGCAGAATTAATATCTGAAAAGATCTTTCAAACTTCAAGAATACAAATATACTTCTTTATATCTTGTATTTTGGTGGAATAATGCGTTCTACATACAAGTAAACCTCATTATTCCGCCAAAATAAGGGCTTCCCTGGTGACTCAGACAGTAAAGAATTTACCTGCAATGCAGGAGACCCAAGGTTCAATCCCTGGGTCCCCTGGAGAAGGGAAAAGGCAACCCACTCCAGTATTCTTGCCTGGGAAATCCCATGGACAGAGGAGCCTGGCAGGCTACAGTCCACGGCATCACAAAGAGTTGGACACGACTGAATGACTAACGCAACAACACAGAGGTAAACATTTCAGATAATGAAGGCGTGTTCTTTTAGACATTTCATTTTATTTCATTTTAATATTTTAAAAGTCTAGATAATGCAAAATGGAAAATGGAAACTATTGTTAGAAATGCACTATATACTTTTCTTTATCAAATGAATATCAAACAGTGTCTTTGAAAATTTCTTAGGGACCCAGTATATCATTATGAACATAAGGAAACTTAATGAACAAAACTCAGATTCTGGAAACAAGAGAGACAAATCTTAGCTCTGCTACTAACAAAGTTGGCTCAGGAAAGCCACTTAACCTCTCTGAGCCCTAGCAAAAATGAGACACTACCTTCCCTATAGGATTAACTCAAGGATTGGAAACAACAAGGACCCTTGGGGAATTCTCTGGTGGTCCAGGGGTTAGGACTCCATGCTCTCACTGTAAAGGGTGTGGGTTGACCTCCTCATTAAGGAACTAAGATCCCACAAGCTGCCCAGTGAAGCAAAAGCAAAAAAAAGAAATAACAAAGATCTTAGCACACTGCCTGACATACAGTAAGCACACTGCAGGGTTCAAACAAAAATTTCTACTCTCATGGAGCTTCTAATATGGAGAAAAGATGAATAGAAACATACAAAATACATAATATGTCAGATGGTGATAAGTGTTATGGAGAAAAATAAAGCAGGGACAAAAACAGAATGCTTGGGTGAGGGGATACAGGCAATTTTGAATAGGGTGGTCAGGAAAAATCACTCTAAGAAGGCAATATTTAAGAAAAGAGCTGAAGCAAGTAGGTGAATAATCACACAGATATCTGGAGGAAGAGGAAATAGCTGGTACAAAGGTCCTGAGGCAGGAGCATATGTGGTAGGACCAAGAAACACCAAGCAGTCCAGCCGGCTGGAATGGAATGCAGTAAGATCCAAGAGGCTAACAGAGGTTTTAAAGGTCACTGGAAAGATTCTGTGTTTCAGCCTACTGGAGAGTTTTAAGCAAAGGGGTAACACGATCTGACATGGATTGACAAAAATCACTCCAGCTGATAGCAGGGTGATGGGAAACAAGAACGATTAGATAGATGGCTATTGTAGTTGTCTAGTCTAGAAATGATGTGCCTTAGATCAAAAAGTGGTAGCAGTCAAGGTGATGAAAGTGAAAGTCGCTCAGTCCTGTCCGACTCTTTGTGACCCCATGGGCTATAGAGTCCATGGAATTCTCCAGGCCAGAATACTGGAGTGGGTAGCCATTCCCTTCTCCAAGGTACCTTTCCAACTCAAGGATCGAACCCAGGTCTCCCACAGTCCAAGCAGATTCTTTACCAGCTGGGCTACCAGAGAAGCCCAAGAATACTGAGTGGGTAGCCTATCCCTTCTCCAGCAGATCTTCCTGACTCAGGAGTCAAACCAGGGTCTCCTGCATTGCAGGTGGGTTTTTTACCAGGTGAGCTACCAGGGAAGCCCAAAGGTGATGAGAAGTATCATATATGCCCTGAAGAAAACTGATATATTTTCTGGTAGACTGGAGGTGGGGTATGATGCAAATAGAGGAGCTAAGGTTGACTTGCATTTTTGATATCTGAATAACTAAAAGAACAAAGTTCTGTTTATTGAGATAAGAAAGACTGCAAGATGGACATCGTATAAACATCAGAAGTCTGGTGCTGGAGAGAAGGGAGGAGGCCTTTGCTGTTATTCTCAACATCTCAGCAGCTGCTCTTTCACATTGGTAGTTTTCTCTTCCCTCAGAAGCAAGCTGTCAGACTTCAGTACCCATGTGTTACCGTTTTTATTCTTCTGTCTTATTCACACTATTCTATTCGCTTGGAAGAACAAATGAAAAGGCAATGAAAATTGATACCTTTAGTCAACACTGAAAGAAAAACTGAATCAGAAATCTGAGGCAACATTTTCTAAGCAAAACAAAAACTTAAAACTGTGGCCACCTGGTACTACCTCACTTCCAACACACTGCTTCTACAATTCATTTCAAAATGCTCACTTAGAACTCACAATACTTTTCTCATAAACACAGATTTATAAAAAAAATGACTTGGTTTTCAAGCCAAACTATGTCACGGGGCTATGTTATAACAATAAAAGTACTAGCCTAGATTTGAGGGAGGAAGGATCACAGGATATAAGAAAAACCAGACCTTCTTGCCCTTGGCTTAAGAAAAAAATTAGTCAAGTTTCTCTTCCCACACTTCTACCTTGTCCAAACCTCCTCAACTACAGGTGCCCCATCTCTCTGCTTCAGCACTGTCACCTACGTGAGACCTACCACTCTAGCATCCGACTCAGAAGTTGCCCCTCAAATGTCCTCCATGTCTAAAAATCACCCACCCAACTCTAAAACAGCAGTTACCACTACAGTCGCACATAATTCTCCTTCCCTTATAGAATAGAACTCAGCTAGCCATCAGGAGGAAATGCAACGCTTCAAGCTAATTCTCATAAAAATGACTGGATCCCAGTTGGAAGAATTTCAGTCAGTGCTATCTCAGAGCAAATGAAGAAAGATGAAGAAATGGGGATGTTTGATGTTGAGAAGGCCACTGCAAGGAGTCAGCTTGCTTTTCTTTTTACATTTTTACCTTTCCTGGGCCTCTGAACTCATTGATTTTTCTAGAAGTTTCACATTTTTAACGACAACTCTTGCACCAAACCACCTGGATGATCCAGAGATCACATGCCCAGTTTCCAACTAGGGAGCTGAAGAAAATGAAATGGGGAATAACATTAGTGATTAAGTATACATTGGGTAAAATGTTCATAACTTGAGGACCATTTGTCACAGTACATGATTTTAAAACTACACCTGGGAAACAATTACATGTCTCAGGTTTTTTTTAAAACTACCAAATCCCCAAAGTTTGCCATTTACCACTAGAATTTAAAAAAAAAAAAATTCTGGGGGAAAACCTCCTATGCATCTTAGAGATAATCAAATCTTCAAACCCACAGAAGATGAGAGTGGAAGGTTCTGAACACTGTGATGAAGAGCTCAGTTGGTTCACATCTTTCATGGTTTGCAGCTGAAACTCTCAAATTTAAAAAAAAAAACCTACATTAGATCGGTTTTATACAGACATTTCATTTAGGTCACGTGTGCTGTTTTAAATCTGTAGTTAGAGAAACACCAGAAGGCCTCCCTTTTGTCAATTAACTGAAGAGATATTATCAAGCAGAACAAATGGTTTGATTTAAACTTAACCCTAAAAATTCAATTAAGTGGACTACAGGCAATTTGCCTTTCTCCAATTTCTCTTCTAGAAAACAGAATCCTAAGTCATTAAGGTTTTAACAAGTTCTAAATCACAGGATTATGGGGAACTGTTATCATGATTAAAGTTTCATTAAAAGTTACCAAAAAAAAACCCAGCTTCATTAGAAATTCAAAATGAGAGGACCATGGTGGGCTACTCTTTCTTTCTTTACAGCTATCTATTTCAACTGCAAATTTTTTATAATTAACAAATTATTTTTATTTTCCATTTTAGAAAGTGAAAGATGATGAAATAAGAATAAGAATTAATAGAAGAAACTAAATACAAGATGCGCTGAGTAGTAAGGCTGCTGTCTTTTTTTTGTTTTTAACTTCCTTTGTAATGTTTGCATAATAAAGTTGAGGAAAATAAATATTACTGAAACTTTTAAAGAGAAAGAAAAAGCAAACTACATCTAAAGCAGAGTATTTCTAAAGCAGTGTTTCAACTGTGGTGTGAGGACCCCTGCACATCTTTAAGACTTTCTCAAGCTTAAAAATTATTTTTAAGGCTTCTCTGGTGGCTCAGTGGTAAAGTATCCACCTGCCAATACAGGAGACACAGGTTCGATCCTTGACAGGAAAATATCCCACAACCCCCGGAGCAACTAAGCCCAAGCGTCACAACAACTGAGCCTGTGGTCACAACAATTGAGCCTGTGCTCTACAGCCCCCACTCCTGAGCCCAGGCGCCCTAGAGCCCTTGCTCCACAGCAAATGAGAAGCCGATGCACTGCAACCAGAGAGTGGCCCCCGCTGGCCCCAACCAGAGAAAAGCCTGAGCAACGACGAAGACCCAGCCCGACCAAAAGTAAATAGTTTTTTTAAAAAACTGTTTTAATAATAATACTAAGATATTATCTGCCTTTTTCAAACTCATTTCCTCCCAGGTGTACAGAGGAGATGGGTATAATATCAAAGAAGAAAAACTATCTGAAAACGCCAATAAAATACTTTCACCCTTTCAGACTATCTCTATGAGCCTCCATTGTCTTCATATGCTTCAACCAAAATAACAAACCACAAGACTGAATACAGAAGCAGATACGAAAATTCAGCTATCTTCTAGTGAACCAGGTAATTAGAAAAATTTACAAATATGTAAGATGGTGCCTCTCTTCTCCCATAGTGTTCTTGTTTTAGATGATAGAGCTATTATTGAGAAAAGATATTATTTATGTTCATGTGATAGTTTTTATTTTGTTATTTTAAGTTAATATTACTCTTAAAGGTTCTGGTTTTAATTTCTAGCCTGCTGCTGTTAAGTCACTCCAGTCGTGCCCGACTCTGTGTGACCTCATAGATGGCAGCCCACCAGGCTCACCCGTCCCTGGGATTCTCCAGGCAAGAACACTGGAGTGGGCTGCCATTTCCCTCTCCAATGCATAAAAGTGAAAAGTGAAAGTGAAGTCGCTCAGTCGTGTCCAACCTCAGCGACCCCATGGACTGCAGCCTTCCAGGCTCCCCCACCCATGGGATTTTCCAGGCAGAAGCACTGGAGTGGGGTGCCATTGCCCTCTCCAATTTCTAGCCTAGTAATTATCAAAAGATACAATACCACATGAACAAAAGTTCTCAGGAATCCTTAATTTACAAGAACATAAAAGGGTCATGGGACCAAAAAGTTTGAGAACTGCTGTTCTAAAGGGTTTCCTACTCGGTCAGAAAAAGATCACTTTACGAAGGTATATTTCTTAAGAGATACAAAGAAAGTTGCTTAAAATTGAATTTATAATTTATAGGATAAGTGATTAAGCTCAGATTTGCTTTACAATGATCTGAGCAGCAAGGGAGGGATGGTGGGAGTATAAATGAAATAAGAGTGGCCATGAGTTAATAATCGAGTAGGAGTTTGTAGGCAATGGCACCCCACCCCAGTACTTTTGCCTGGAAAATCCCATGGACAGAGGATCCTGGTAGGCTCCAGTCCATGGGGTCGCTAAGAGTCGGACACGACTGAGCGACTTCACTTTCACTTTTCACTTTCATGCATTGGGGAAGGAAATGGCAACCCACTCCAGTGTTCTTGCCTGGAGAATCCCAGGGACGGGGGAGCCTGGTGGGCTTCCGTCTATGGGGTCGCACAGAGTCGGACACGACTGAAGCGACTTAGCAGCAGCAGTAGCAGCAGCAGGAGTTTGTTATTCTAATCTTCCTATTTTTGCATATGTTTGAAATTTTCCCTAGTAAGAAGATTAAAGACAAATTCATACCTGGACAACTGAATATGAAAAAAAAAGGTATAATTTAATATTATCACTATTATAAGAATGAATGAAAATGAGAGGAAAAAAATCTTACTAATATTAAACTAACAGTTTCCTCATAGCTCCAAATTTACCTTTTTTATCTTTATTGATGTCAATGAATTTCACGTAGTTGAATCAGTAGTACATGGATATTATTTGGAGTTCTGCCTCATTCACTTAAAATTTACATGTACGGTTCCTCTCTTTACTACAACTAACTTGACAAAGAAAAATTATACAGCTATCTTTCAGTTTAATATTAAAAGCTCATCAAATCCTTTTAACCTGACTGACCTGGCCATAACATAATGAATAATGAATAATTTTTTTCATTAATACATGTTACACTATTGCCATCTTCTGGTTGTGATGTGGAAGTACAGTTTTAAAACAAAAACTAACGATTTACCTATGACTAAGGTTTTCTCCCAAAATTATCCTGTAGAAAAGAAGCTGTCATACACACATTAGAGTTCTTCAAAAGCTCACATTAGAAGCAGTGGTTCTGGACCCCACTTGCACTTTAAAATCATGGGAGTTTTTGAGAGTCCTGATGCCTGGACCCCAAACCAGAGCAATTAAATCAGAACCTATATTCTGTGAAAATGAAAGGCAAGCCAGACTGTGAGAAAATATTTGCAAAAGATACATCTGCTACTGCTAAGTCGCTTCAGTTGTGTCCAACTCTGCACGACCCCATAGACGGCAGCCCACCAGGCTCTGCCATCCCTGGGATTCTCCAGGCAAGAACACTGGAGTGGGTTGGGACTTATACCTAGAGTCACTTTTCAGTTCAGTTTAGTCGCTCAGCTGTATCCGACTCTTTGCAACCCCATGGACTGCAGCATGCCAGGCTTCCCTGTCCATCACCAACTCCTGGAGCTTCCTCAGACTCATGTCCATTGAGTCGGTGATGCCATCCAACCATCTCATCCTCTGTTGTCCCCTTCTTCTCCTGCCATCAGTCTTTCCCAGCACCAAGTTCTTTTCTAATGAGTCAGCCCTTTGCTTCAGGTGGACAAAGTATTGGAGCTTCAGCTTCAGCATCAGTCCTTCCAATGAATATTCAGGACTGATTTATTTTAGGATTGACTGGTTTGGTCTCCTTGCAGTTCAAAGGACTCTTAAGACTCTTCTCCAACACCAACTCAATAATAAGAAAAAGCCCAATCTTTTAAACAGGCAAAAGATCTAAATCAGGCCTCACCAAAGAAAATAAATGGATGGCAATTCAGTACATGAAAAGATGCTCTACATTATTAGTTAATAGGAAAATGTTCATTAAGACCACAAGAAATATCACTTCACATCCATTGCTGTCTAGTCGCTAAGTCATTTCTGACTCTTACAATCCCACAGACTGTAGTCCCCAGGGGATCTTCCTGACCCAGGGATCAAACTCGTGTCTCCTGCATTGGCAGGCAGATTCTTTACCACCGAGCCATGAGGGAAGCCTCTTCACATCCAAAGAATGGCTAAAAGTGAAGAGACTGACCTTAATATTAAGTATTGGCCAGGATGTGGAGCAACTATTAGCTCTCTCACACTGCTGACAGAAATGTAAAATGGGACAACCACTTTGGAAAAGAGCTTGGCGGTTTCTCAAGAAGCGACACACATAACTACCGTAAGCCTCAGCCATTTCACTCCTACATATGTACCCAACAGAAAGAAAAGTTGTAGTAGGTTGAACAGTGTCCTCTCTAAAATTCACGTCTACCTGGAATGTGACCTTATCCAAACAGGGATCTTCACAAATGTAATTAGTTAAGATGGGGTCATACTGTAAAGTAGGTCCTATGTTCTTACAAGAAAAGATGACACCCAGAGAAGAGCAGGCAGAGAGTAGAGTGATTCAGTTAAAAGCCAACAGATAGCAAGGACTGCCAAAAGCTGGGAGCTTCTGAAGCCAGGAAAAGGGGATAAGCTCCCCCAGAGTCTTCAGAAGGAAAATGGTCCTGTCAACATCCTGATTTCAGACTTCTGGCCTCCAGAACTGTGAGATAATGAATGCCAGTCATTTTAAGCTACTCAAGCTGAAGAACTTGGTTACAGCACCCCTAGGAAACAAATACAAAAGCAGAAAGTGCAAAGACATGTACAAAATGTTCTTATTAGCTTTATTTTTAAGAGCTTCAAACTGGAAATAACCCAAACATCCATCAACAGGTGAATGACTATACAAAACTGTGGTATAGCCACACAGTGGAATTCCATGTAGTAGAATTCCTCCGTCCACGGGATTCTCCAGGCAAGAATACTGGAGTGGGTTGCCATTTCCTTCTCCAGGGGATCTTCCCGACCCAGGGATCAGACCCAGGTCTCCCATATTGCAGGCAGACGCTTTAACCTCTGAGCCACCAGGGAAGCCCTTTTCACAGTGGAATACTATTCAGCAATTAAAATGAATCAATGATTGAGACACAAAATGTAAGTGAAATCTCAATTATGAATTATTAAAGAAGTCATACAAAAAAGATTATATATGATTCCTATGGTGTTTATATCTTTCCTTTTCTCCTTTGCTTTTCACTTCTCTTCTTTTCACAGCTATTTGTAAGGCCTCCCCAGACAGCCATTTTGCTTTTTTGCATTTCTTTTCCATGGGGATGGTCTTGATCCCTGTCTCCTGTACAATGTCACGAACCTCATTCCATAGTTCATCAGGCACTCTATCTATCAGATCTAGGCCCTTAAATCTATTTCTCACTCCCACTGTATAATCATAAGGGATTTGATTTAGGTCATACCTGAATGGTCTAGTAGTTTTCCCTACTTTCTTCAATTTCAGTCTGAATTTGGCAATAAGGAGTTCATGGTCCGAGCCACAGTCAGCTCCTGGTCTTGTTTTTGCTGATTGTATAGAGCTTCTCCATCTTTGGCTGCAAAGAATATAATCGATCTGCAAGAAGATCCAACCAGTCCATTCTGAAGGAGATCAATCCTGGAATTTCTTTAGAAGGAATGATGCTGAAGCTGAAACTCCAGTATTTTGGCCACCTCATGCGAAGAGTTGACTCATTGGAGAAGACTCTGATGCTGGGAGGGATTGAGGGCAGGAGGAGAAGGGGACGACAGAGGATGAGATGGCTGGATGGCATCACTGACTCGATGGATGCGAGTCTGAGTGACCTCCGGGAGCTGGTGATGGACAGGGAGGCCTGGCATGCTGCGGTTCATGGGGTCGCAAAGAGTCGGACACGACTGAGCGACTGATCTGATCTGATCTGATCTGATGGTGTTTATCTGAGGTGGCAAGAGTGAACAGCGGGTGGGTACAGAAGGGGGTCATTATAAAGTGGCAGCACACTTTTGACATTGACAGATATATTCATTATCTTGATAGTGCTGACAGTTCCACAGGCGTATACGTGCGTGTGTGAAGTCGCTTCAGTCACGTCTAACTCCTTGCGATCCTATGGACTATAGCCCATCAGGCTCTAGGAATTCTCCAGGCAAGAATACTGGAGTGGGTTGCCATGCCCTTTTCCAAGGCGTCTTCCCAACCCAGGGATCAAACCCGTGTCTCTTTCATCTCCTGTAATAGGCAGACAAGTTTTTACCAATAGCCACCTTCTCCATGTGTCAAAATTCATCAATTTGAAGAGAAGATGGCAGAGAAAAGTGCATCAGAAATCAGTCTCCCTAGAAAGACTAGACAACAGTGCACTGACAGAATCTCTGTCTGATTCTGTACCCACTTGGCAGCTCTGAAGCCTGTTAAATGCTTTCAACTTTCAGGGGAAGTTTTAAATGATGAACTGTGGTTAATTTCATCAGTTTTAGCTCTCTGAACAGCAATAGCTACCCATCTCTCACCCCAACCCACACAGCGGGTACCTGTATGTATAGGTGTTCCTAAAGCAGTCTGCACACAGCTTATGGGAGCCAGGGTGGGCAAAAAGGACCTTGTCCTCCAAATACTGGGGATTTGTGCTCTGATTGCAGACTGCTGCTTCCGGTCACAGAAGTGCAAACAAACAGGCATAATCATCAAGAAAAAGGAAATTTGAATATACACTATAATGAGTAAGTGGAGTGAATTATTAATTTAAAAAATCTCTCAAAAAAATGTCCTGGATCTGATGATTCACTAGTGGATTTCACTAAACATTTAAAGGAGAACAAATACCAATCTTAAACTTTTCCAAAAAATTAAAGAGGAAGGAATACTTCTCAACTCATTTTACAAGGCCAGTATTACATTGATACTACAGTGTCTTTATGCTACAAGAAAGGAAAACTATGAACACTGATGCAAAAATCTTCAACAAAATACTAACAAGCAGAATTCAGCAGCATATTAAAAGGATTTATACACCATGACTAAGTGGGATTTATTCCTGGAATGCAAGGATGTTTCAATATATGAACACTGATCAATACAATACACCACATAAACAAAATGACAAAATAACATGTGATTATCTCAAATAAGAAAAAAGCATTTAACAAAATTTAACTCTTTAAAAAAACTAGACAAACTAGCAATAGAAGGAAACTAACTCAACATAAAAGCCATATATAAAAACCAACAGTCAACATCATATTCAGTGGTAAAAGACTGAAAGTTTTTCCTCAGGACCAGATCAGGACCAAGGGAAGGATGCCCCTGCCCCTTGTACCACTTCTACTTATTGCAAGTTCAAGCTAGAGCAATTAAGCAAGAAAAAGAAATAAAAGGTACCCAAATTGGAAAAGAAGATGTAAAATTATCTTTGTTTGCAGATGATACAATCTTACATACAGAAAACCATAAAGATTACACACACACACACACACACACACACACACACACAGAAGTAATAAATCAATTCAGCAAAGATGCTATAAAGTCAACACACAAGAATCAGTTGCATTTCTAGAAATAATGAACAATCGGAAAGGAAAACTACAGAAACAATTCTATTTATAACAGCATAAAAAAGAATAAAATTCCTGGGAATAAACATAACCAAGGAGGTGAAAAACTTGTACAGTGAAAACTACAAAACACTGCTGAAAGAGTAAAGACATAAATAAATGGGAACAAATTCCATGTTCATGGATCAGAAGACTTAATAATTTTGTTAAAAGTCAACACTATGAAAGCAATCTACAGATTCAATACAATCCCTATCAATATCCCAATGACTTTTTTTTTTGCAGAAATAGAAAAACTCCTCCTAAAATTCCTATGGGGGACTTTCCTGGTAGCCCCCCAGGTTGACCCTTAATCTGGTTAATGATTAAGAATATGCCGTGCAATGCAGGGAAAGCAAGTTTCCATGGAAAGGGAAGGAACTGGGATCCCACACGCCGTGGGACAACTAAGCCCATGTGCCACACTAGGGAAGCCAAGCACTGCAATTAGAAAGTCTGCGAACTGCAAAAGACTCAGAACAGCCAAAAAATAAAAAAATAAAATGCACTTGTTTTAAAATAACTAACTAAAGTTCATATGGACTCTCAAGGGATCCTGAATAGCTGAAACAATCTTGAAAAACAAATCCAGAGGATCCATACTTAATGATTTCAAAACTTACTACAAAGCCACAGTAATTGAAAATAGTGTAATACTGACATAAAAATAGACATACAGGCCAATGAAACAGAAGTAAATTCAGACTCTCCCATATTCGTTAAGAATGACTTTTAACAAGAATGTTAAGACCATTCAATTGGGAAAGGACAGCTACAAACAGTGCTGAGAAAACTGGCTACCCACTCACACACACAAAAAATAAGTTCAACCCTTTCCAAATACCGTATACAAAAATTAACTCAGAATGGATCTAGGACCCTAAATATAAGATCTAAAGTAAACTCTTAGGGATGAAAACAGAACAAAAGCTTTACAACAGTGGATTTGGCAATGATTTTCTTAGATAGGATACCAAAGGCAAAGGAAATGAAAAAATAACAAACTGGACTTCATGATAATTTAAAAATTTTTGTTCATCAGAAAACACTATCAGAATAAAAAAAGGCAACCCACAGAATGGGAGAAAATATCTGCAGATAGCATATAGGGATCAATATATGTCAAAATATACAGAAAAACCTAAAACTCAACAACAAAACTCCAACTCCCATTCAAAAATGGGCAAAGGACTTGAACGGACATTTCTCCAAAGAAGATAGGTGAATTGCCAATAAGCACATGAAATGATCACTAATCATTAGAGAATGCAAATCAAAACTATGATATACCACCTCACACTCATTAGGATGCTATGCTATGCTATGCTAAGTCACTTCAGTCGTGTCCGACTCTGTGTGACCCCATAGACGGCAGCCCACCAGGCTTCCCCGTCCCTGGGATTCTCCAGGCAAGAACACTGGAGTGGGTTGCCATTTCCTTCTCCAATGCATGAAAGTGAAAAGAGAAAGTGAAGTCGTTCAGTCATGTCCGACTCTTAGCGACCCCATGGACTGCAGCCTACCAGGCTCCTCTGTCCGTGGGATTTTCCAGGCAAGAGTACTGGAGTGGGGTGCCATTGCCTTCTCCGACTCATTAGGATAGCTACTACCAAAAGGAAAAGAAAAACCACCAGTGTTGGCAAGGATGTGGAGAAATTGGAACCCTTGTGCTCTATTGGTGTGAATGTAAAGTATCTATAATACAGCTACTGTGGAATATAGTATGGAGATTCCTCAAAATATTAAAAATAGACATAACATATGATCCAGCAATTCCACTTCCCAGTATATACCCAAAAAATTGCAAGCAAGGTCTCAAACAGATATCTGCACACCCATGTTCATAACATTACTCAGATCAGATCAGATCAGTCGCTCAGTCATGTCCGACTCTTTGCGACCCCATGAACCGCAGCACGCCAGGCCTCCCTGTCCATCACCAGCTCCCGGAGGTCACCCAGACTCATACCCATCGAGTCAGTGATGCCATCCAGCCATCTCATCCTCTGTCGTCCCCTTCTCCTCCTGCCCTCAATCCCTCCCAGCATCAGAGTCTTCTCCAATGAGTCAACTCTTCGCATGAGGTGGCCAAAATACTGGAGTTTCAGCTTTAGCATCATTCCTTCCAAAGAAATTCCAGGATTGATCTCCTTCAGAATGGACTGGTTGGATCTCCTTGCAGTCCAAGGGACTCTCAAGAGTCTTCTCCAACACCACAGTTCAAAAGCATCAATTCTTCGGCGCTCAGCCTTCTTCACAGTCCAGCTCTCACATCCATACATGACCACAGGAAAGACCATAGCCTTGACTAGGCGAACCTTTGTTGGTAAAGTAATGTCTCTGCTTTTGAATATGCTATCTAGGTTGGTCATAACTTTCCTTCCAAGGAGTAAGCGTCTTTTAATTTCATGACTGCAGTCACCATCTGCAGTGATTTTGGAGCCCAGAAAAACATTACTCACAATAGCTTAAAATGTGGAAGCAACCCAAGTGTCCATTAATTGATGAACAGACATAGAAAATGTGATATAAGCATTATATGGAATATTATTCAGACTTGAAAAGTAAGGGAATTCTATAATATGCTACAACATGGATGACCCTTGAGGATGTTATACTAAATAAGACGGTACCAAAAGACAAATACTGTACGATTCCACTTATATGAGGTATTTGGAGTAGTCAAAATCATAAAAACAGGAAGTACAATGGTGGCTGGCAGAGGCTAGAAGGAGTGGAAAATGAGGAGTTCCTGTTTTATAGAGTTTCAGTTTTATAAGATGAAGAGAGTTATGGGGATACATGATGGTGATGGCTGCACAGTAATATGAATGTATTTAATACCACTGAACTGTACACTTAAAACCAAAGCTTCTAGAGGGTAGGGCCTGAGCATCAGTAATTTTTTTTAAAAAATAAGCATAACTCAACATGGATTTTGTTTTGTTTCGGGGGTTTTTTTTGGCCACAGTGCACAGCATGCGGGGTCTTAGTTTCCTGATCAGGAATCGAACCTATGCCCCCTGCAATAGAAGCTCAGAGTCTTAACCACTAAATTGCCAGGTAAGTTTCCATCAGTGATTTTTAAACATCCCCTAAACTATTCTAACAAGTAGCCATGGATGAGAACCATTTCATTAAAGGGTACCATTTCATTTATTTTCTTTTGAACAAAAGAGTACTTCTTGGTAAAAACATATAAACCTGAAATCATTTTTTTTTAACTTTTTATTTTGTTTTGGGGTATAGCTGATAAACACACAACAGCGTTGTGATAGTTTCATTAACCTGAAACAATTTTGATAATGCTCTTTTTGGATACTTATGGAGATCAGCTGAAACCATAAATTTTTAAAGCAAGCAAACTCAACATGGATTAGTACTTACTCCGTGCTTTATACCTCACATTCCCAAATTATAAACAAGCTTTTAAAAGTAATATTGAAAGAAGTTCCAGCTGTTTACTCCTAGTACAAAATAATTTAAAATGCTGAACACAATACAGTTTTAATACATATTTGCAATGAATGGTATTTATAGACTGAACTATGGCCTCCTCAGAATCCTCAAATTGAAGTCCTACTCCTTAGCACCTCTTAAGGTGACTGCATTTGAATATAAGGACTTTAAAGAGGAGATTAAGATGAAATGAGATCATAAGGATGAGCCCGAATCCAACCTGACTGATGTTCTCAAGTGAAAAAGAAATTCGGACACACAAAGACGCACCTGGGATGCCCTGGCACAGAGGTCTTTATGAGAACAAATCAAGGACCATCTGCAAGCCAAGGAAAGGAAAAAAACTTCAGGAGAAACCAAACCTGCCTATACCTTGATCTTGGAACTGTGCAAAAATAAATTTCTGTTGTTTAAACCACTCCGTCTGTTGTATTTTGTTACGGCAGCTCTAGCAAATTAACACACATAGTAAGCAAAAAAAAAAAAAAAACCACAAGATGAAGAACCTTTGGGCAATGACACTCTGCAACAGAACTTAATCCTGGGGCACAGGCCACACTATTGGAGAGCTCCCCCTGGATCGGGACAGGGCTCAGGATGGCTTGTCCTCTGAAATTTTAACCTCAAATTTTTATTCACCTGCTCTCTGATTTCAGCCTTCTAGCTTTCATTCCCCTACTGGCACACTAGTATCTCCTCTTTTACTCCACATGAGACTGCAAAGCCCTGGAGCCCTCCCAGACAAGTGCTCTCTGGCCTGCCTTCCTTTCCTATCTGGTCTGGGTCCCATGATGATGGTGTTCACTACTCTATCAGAACTACTTTCCCTTGCTCCCTGTTACGTTGCCACAACTAACCAACAAAACCCCAAATCTGAACCAACGGTGCATTTTGTCTTCACTTCTACCACTCTAGATAAGTCAAGCTCTGTTGGCAAAGTACTAAACCATACACTCATGCACAGTAATGTCTACAAATTCACTGATTCAAATCTCAGCACCCATCCCTTGCCACATCCTTCTGCTGGAGTTGGCATCTCTCAAGGACCACTCCTCTCAAGAACTACCCCAAGCCTCTTCACTCTCTTTAGTCCTGCATGGATGCCTGTCTCTCACCATGCACCCCATTTAACACAGCAGATGTCATTTCCTTCCGTCTTCTCGCCTCCTATCTATATGTTTATCTGTATCCACACCCATCCTCACTTTCTTTTCTAGTCTCAAAGAAGTTTCTTCCATTTCTAACCTCCCTGCTGCTGCTAAGTCGCTTCAGTCGTGTCCGACTCTGTGCAACCCCATAGATGGAAGCTCACCAGGCTCCCCTGTCCCTGGGATTCTCCAGGCAAGAACACTGGAGTGGGTTGCCATTTCCTTCTCCAATGCATGAAAGCGAAAAGTGAAAGTGAAGCCGCTCAGTCGTGTCTGATTCTTAGCGACCCCATGGACCAGGCTCCTCCGTCCATGGGATTTTCCAGGCAAAAGTACTGGGGTGGGGTGCCATTGCCTTCCCCTTCTAACCTCCCTATCTGTGCTCTTTTTGTCAACCCTTCCTACTTCAGAACCTTTTCATCCATTCTCTCCCTACTTGCCCTGCTTATTCAACACTTTTATCTTTACTAAGAACTCTTACTTCCTCCTATGAGTATGCACATCTCTCTCACCTCCCTAAACCCTTCCTTGACCTCTATCAAACTCGAGCCACCACTATCCCATCTGTCTTCTTTTCATCCAAGCTTCTCAAAAGAAGAGTTCACTCTCAATGTGTGTTCACTGAGTTACAATAACCTGGATGGCTTTGGCCCCCAGTGTACTACTGATATCCCTCTTCTTATGGTCATCAATGACTCCTTACTTATTCTTACTGCTACTGCTAAGTCGTTTCAGTCGTGTCCGACTCTGTGCGACCCCATAGTTGGAAGCCCACCAGGCTCCCCCGTCCCTGGGATTCTCCAGGCAAGAACACTGGAGTGGGTTGCCAATTCCTCTCTCAAAGCATTCCATAAGAGACTTCCCTGGTGGTCCAATGGTTAAGACTCTGCACTCCCAAGGGGGCAGGGGTTTGAGTCCCTGGTCGGTGAACCAAGTTTCCACATTTTAAAAAAAAAGCATGCTATAGAATTGAGGGGGAAAGGGAGGCCCTCTCCTAGTCCCTGCCGAGCCTTCAAAGTTGCCACTTTTCCACCTCAACTGAGGTTCGTAAGGTTCATCTAGACCAGGGGTCAGTAAATTGTTTTCTGTAAAAAGCCAGACGGTAAATAGTTTAGGTTCTGTGAGCTGGTCTCTTTTGTACCTTCCCAACTCTGCAGGGCACAGGAAGCCACAGAAGAGACCAGGATACCTGTCTGATTTGGTCCCAGATCCCCACAATAAAGCAATATCACAATGAAGTGAGTCATACAAATTTTTTGGTTTCCCAGTATGTATTAAAAAGTTATATTTACATTATACTTTAGTTTATTCAGTGTGCAATAGCATATCTTTAAAAAATGATGTATATACCTCAATTTTAAAATACTTCATTGCTAAAAAATGCTAACCATCATCTGAGCCTTCAGTGAGTCATCTTTTTGCAATAGTAACATAAACAGATCACCCTAACAAACACAGTAAAAATGAAAAAGTCTGAAATATTGCATGGCTTACCAAAATGTGTCACAAAGACATAAAGTAAGCAAATGTTGTTGGAAAAATGGCACCAGTAGACTTGCTCAATGCACTGCTGCCACAAATTTCCAATTCATTAAAAAAAAAAAACACACAATAAAGCAAAGCGCAATATACTGATATACACCTGAACCTAAGTGAATGACTGTGGCTATGCTCCAATAATACTTAATTTACAAAAACAAGCAGTAGGCTAGTCTTTGTTTGTGGGCCATGGTTTGCTGATTCCTCTTAGCTGTGACCTGTGTTGTTCCCAGAACCTGTACATTTATCAAGAATTTGGCCTCCAACTCACAGTCTTCATTGCCAGCCTAAGGGACAAAGAGCAGTGCCAGGCACCTGATAAGCATTCTATAATGTGGTTGCAATTATTACTTTTTAAAATTATCCCATGGACACTGTAATTAGCTTTGTGGATAACCACCTAGCACTTTAGGCTTCTCAGTTGCTTCATCTGCTTAACTCTCATACCGTGGATTTTGTCATCTTGAGCCCTCTATCTCTCAGATCAAATACCTAATGGACACTGATCACTCTCACTCCCTTTATACTTGCTCTCCAACCTCAGTGAGCTTCCAGTCCACTTGTCTCTCTTGTCTCCCAAATCCTGAGTACTCACTGGAAGGACTGAAGCTGAAGCTCTAATACTTTGGCCACCTGATGCAAAGAGCCAATTCACTGGAAGAGATCCTGATGCTGAGAAAAACTGAAGGCAGAAGAGGACAACAAAGGATAAGATGGTTGGATGGCATCACCGACTCAATGGACATGAACTTGGGCAGACTCTGGGAGACGGTGAGGGACAGGGAAGCCTAGCATGCTGCAGTCCATGGGGTCACAAAGAGTCAGACACAACTGGTTGAGTGACTAACAACAGCAAAGAGTTGGGCATGACTGAGCGACTAACATTTACTTACTTACTTAGTCTCCCAAAGAGTTGGTACTACTTCAATCTACCAGAAATGATCTGGATCCATGTCTGCCCCTTCTTCTTCACCAATACTATTGTACAAAAGCTAAATCCCGAACCAATCCAGCCATATGTTTTCCTTCACTGCCTGTTAACCATGGATATGGTTCTGATCCTGAGTTTCCCCATCTTCAAATGGGTGATATCCTTTCAAGACTGTTACGTGCTATGAGTTTAACAGGCCTAAAAGTGCTTGACCTAAGGTAAACATTCCATAAACGGTAGCAATGTTCTTATGTTAAATCAATAGCTTAAGATGAAAGGTAGATGACAAAAAATAAAAAATGGGATACAGCTTTGGGGAGCTACAGCAGGGAAAAGGGAGAACATCTGGAAAGAGAAAAGGAGAAAATTTCCCTTGTCATAAAATGTCCCAATCCTTCTGTGAATATATTTAGTTGCTTTGTGAATTAGTGGTAACCAAATGTATGATTATTCTTTACTAATCTCACCAGTCTGGAGCCTGAAGCTTCTGTAGTAGAACACTCTCCAAGGAGAAGATTTGCTCCAGAGTCTAAGTCTTTATCAGGAAAGAAAACTAACAAATCATCCTTCTATTAATCTAGACTTACAGTGATATTGTTAAAAAGGAATTATGATGGGGGACTTCCCTTCTGGTCCAGGTAAGTCCAAGCTCCCAATGCAGGGGGCCCAGATTTGATCCCTGATCAGGGAACTAGATTCCACATGCTGAAACTAAGAGTTTAGCCATCGAGAGTGTTAAACAAAAGTATTCAACTAGTGATTCCATGACTGAGGCAGAAGCTATTCAAGGTAAAAGCCTAGGACATCTTGTGCCAGAAAGCATAGAAGTACCCCCAAACTGATGTGTATATTGGGGAGGGGGTGCATGAAAGGGTGTCAAAGAGACAGAGAAGCTGGATTGCAAGAGGTTCCCACAGGCCAAATTTGGGGAACTTTGAGCAATAAAAAGAATGATGATGGTAATGGAATCTAACCCCATTCATTTTTTTTTTAATGAAATAACCAAAAAATCATCACTTTGCATCTTTCCGAAGGCAGAGTTCATTTTCATGTTGCAAAAAACAGTGGGTGAAGTGTTAATGGGTTACAGAATATCTGCATAGTTTTGAACTATTACTCCATAGATTACTTAACTTTTAATTACAAAAATTACAAAGGGAAATTACAAAGGGTAAAAAATGAGCCTTTACAATGGAGATATCTGGCAATCGCCTCCTTTATCAAGTGCCCAAATAGCATCAGCAATAGAAAGCAACTTGATATTATGTGGCTGCTGTAATGCACTAAGAAGCACATAGCTTTGTCTATGTAATACACTCCAAAAGCTTATAAACTGAATTAATGGAGAGAAAGCAATCAGACAATTAATCCACAGTCTTGTTACTCAAAAGTGGTCCAAAGACCAGAATTCCATCACCTTGGTTGGGGCTTGTTCAGAAGACAGAATCTCAGATTCCTCTTGGGACAAGTGAATCATAATTTGCATTTTCAATAGATCCTCAAGTGACTCTGAGGTACAAAGTATGAGAAGCCCTGAACAAGACAAACCACCTAGACTTTATAAAAAATCAATGTCATAAAAACAAAAAAAGACAGAGAGGCCTGCTCTGGATTTAGAGACACGAACAGCCAAAAGCAGTGAGTGAATCTTGATTGAATCCTGGATAAGAGAAAAATGCTTTAAAATACATTTTGGGTGAACTGAAAAATTTGAATATGCAGTCTTTACTAAAATGACACTGAATTAATGTTAAGGTTCTTAAATGTGATAACAGCATTTAGTTACACAGAATGTTCTTATTCTTAGAAGATATAAGGAGTCCCCTGGTGGTCCAGTGGTTAGGACTCCGCTTTCACTGCCATGGCTCGAGTTCAATCCCTGGTTGGGGAACAGAAGTGCCGCCCAAAACCAAACAAACAATAAAAGATACATACTGATATATTTAAGGTAATATGTCTACAACTTACTTTTAGGCAAGAGTACTGGAGTGGGGTGCCAATCACCTTCTCCAACTTACTTTTAAATGGTTTATAAAAACACACAGAGAGAAAACATATGTGGAATAATAACTGGTTATTCTAGATGAAGAGTATGCATCTGTTGTGGGTTGTTTTTTTTTTTTTTTATCTTTTTTTAGGTTGAAAATGTTATTAAATAAAAAGTTGGAGGATGGGAAGAATATTCAACTAACCCACAACAGAAATGGTTAAGTCTTTAGGAGCAAACTGCATGATTTACACAATCCTGCATCTATCTTAACATTTACTTCAGAAGATACACGTAAGTGTTCAATAGATGTTGGATGAGAGAAAGAAATTTGTTTAAATCAGTTTAGCTGGCAGAAATTCCCAAGGCATTAAGAGCTGCTATAGCCAGTCAGCTGTCAAGTACATACAGAACTACAAACTAAATTTTCACTCAGTGAGAGGCAGCAGAGTGTAAAGGCAAAAATGTGGGGGTCACTATGACCTAATTTTATTAGTGGAGCATCCTAGGGCAGATTTAACCTCGCAAAGTCTCAATCACTCTATCTGTAATACAGAAATAAACCAACATCTTACAGGGTAATGTGAAGATGAAATAAGATATAAGATAATGAATATAAAGCTCTAAGGATCATTTAATAAATGTTAACTATAATTTTATCAATAAAGTCGGCTAAAAGGTATTCCGAAAAATGAACATAATGTTTTCAAGGACCCAATTTTGACTTTATTCTGAGAATCAAAGGTCTTCATACTAGCATTTTTTAACAATTTTAAGTCAAAGCGAGAAGGCAGAACACTTTACACTTCTCCTTTTTATTTGGTATTTGGAGAAAGAGCATTCAGTAATATGACAGGCAGCCTCCCAAGGTAAAAGCATTTTACGTCAACTCAATCTTAGTAAACCAGCATAAAATATTGAAGATTAGCAAAATATATCTATTAAGAATGACTTTAAGAATAAACAAATTCAATATGAAGAAGACTTGGATATAATTTTGTCAAGTTATCTTAGACTCTCTTGACTAGAAAACTTATGAGAAACCTGTTTTCATGGAACTGTATTAAAAACATCTTTTGGAAGCACTTACACAAAAAATAACCATCTATTGAGCACTTGTGCCCAGATGAAATAGTACTGAGCTCAACAGATGGATGATTGTCTAACCCAATTATTCTATGAAAGTCTAAAGCAATCTCTCCTAAGCGGTGGCAATTATGGCCAGCCAAAAAAAATCCAACCCATGACTTATCTTCATGAATACAGTTTTACTGTACTCATTTATGTATTATCTGTGGCTGTTTTCACTACAACAGCAGAGTAGAAAAGTTGCATCAGAGACATTACGGCCCCACAAAGTCTAAAACATTTACCATCTAGTCTTTTAGAGAAAAAAATTGTCAACCTCTCCTCCAGACAAGCAATCCAAGAATGAAGTTAAGACCTGTCCGAGACTCACCTGAGGTGTCGTCTTTTTGTATTGATCACCTCCATCTATCACATCCCTCATGATTTTTTCCTTGAGATATTCATACTCTTCTGAACTCAGGTGAATAGACTCTACAGTTTTTCCACAGCCCAAACACTGACCACTGTAATTACAATTGAATGTGTTAAAAAATGTCCCGGGAAATAACTTTTTCTAAAATGAATAATTCTAGGACACGAGAAAATTTGAAGGTAATTTAGAAAAAGAACATCATAACCTTTGTGATTATCATACACATCTCATTTTTTGTAACCCAGACAACATAACAAATTAGTGTCCCAGAAAAAGCCAAAAGAGTAGACTGCTGACCTCCGGATAAACTTTTTTAAGTCATTCTTAAAACACAACTGGGCCCAAATTTATAGGGAAAACACATCAGAGAAATCACACCAGGCTCACAGCACCGACCAAGAAAACTATTTTGGATACTGCAAATTCTCCAAATATGAAATATGACCTTTTTGGTAATCCTAAGGAACTTAATCTATCCTATTTCTGAGATGTTCTTAAATTCTTTTTAACCAGTAGCAACACAACCTACTAAACCTGAATTGAACAGATTAAAAATAAAAGATTGGTCTTTACCTTTGCTGGATTGTGGTGAATTGTCCTTTCCATTGTTCTCCAGGAATACTACAAAAAAAAAATGCAAAACCAAATCACCAGAGGGTCAAATCCCTACTGAACAGATATTAATTGTAGGAAAGAGCTCTGAAAAGTTTGGGATATTTTCTTAACAGTTTGATTAGAAGACCGGATGCTTAGACAACGATGGTACGCTACTCTGGATCTCCTTCTCTTTGCTTCTTCTCTCATCATCTGACCCTCATCTTTAAGTCTAAATTTACCTTCACAGGACCTACCCAGAAAGGAGCTATAACTTCTACACAAAACTCAACTCTAGGGACTTCCTTGGTGGTCAAGTGGCTAAGACTGCACTCCCAATGCAGGAGGCCCAGGTTCTATCCCTGGTCAGGGAACTAGTTCCCACATGCTGCAACTAAGACCCAGCACGGCCAAATTAAAAGAAAAAACTCAACTCTAACCTTCTCCATAAAGCTGCCAGAGATTGTTCGTGACCCAGAGTCATTCTTTCTCTTACACTATCAAATTTTATATACCACTCTTAGATAACTGGCTACTATTGCATTCCCAATTAGCTCATGAATGCCATTATAATAGATCTTACATCACAAAACATCACAGTGCTTAGTCTAAAACTGGAGGCATTCAAAACTACTTATTTATTTGCTCAACCAACTTATCCTTTCTTCTTTCCTCTTTCATACACTGCTGTTGCTGCTAAGTCGCTTCAGTCGTGTCTGTGTGAACCCATAGACAGCAGCCCCACACTACCATCATTTTTTTTTTTGGTGGAGCAGGGGGTGGGCTGCTGTGCTGGGTCTTTGATGCTGCATGGGCTTTTCTCCAGTTGCAGCGAGCATGGGAAACTCGTTAGTTGCAGTGGGCAAGGACTTCTCACTGTGGTAGCTTCTCTTTGTGGAGCATGGGCTCTAGAGTGTGTAGCATCAGTAGGTGCAGCTCACAGGCTCTAAACCATAGGCTCTAGTTAGTTGTGGTGCAAGGGCTTAGTTGCTCTGCGACCTGTGGGATCTCCTCAGATCAGGGATCCAACCCATGTTTCCAGCACTGGCAGGTGGATTCTTTACCACTGAACCACCAGGGAAGCCTCATCGATTCCTATCAATTCTACAGCCTTGTCTCCTTTCTCAGTTCCTAATTCAAGATCTCATCATCCCTTACTCAAATCTACAATTGCCTCCAAACAGATCTCCCTGTTTCAAATCTTAATCCCTCTCCAATCTTCTTTTCTCACTGCTTTGGCATCATCTTTTAAACACTACTCCAAGACCAGCATTCTTGATAACAATAAAATACAAAATCCCTGGCCTTCAAAGACTGTCACTATCTAGTTCCTCTGCAGATATTCAATAAATGTGGTAAGAAAGATAATTAAGCATGATTGCTACTGCAAAGCTCTGTAAAAATAACATACAGTAGAAAAACAAGAGAAAAACAGAGATGAAAGGAAAGAATCTGTAGGAAAAAGCCTGAGGCAAATTAGCAGTAAAGGAATAAAGAACAAAAGACCATCATCAAGCTGATAACATGAAGGAAAGCAAAGGAGAGAGTTTTGGAGTCAAATATGGTATGATCAAAACCAGGACGGTTGAAGATTTTCTTTTTTAATGCATATGAGGTTTAAGCAGGATCCCTCTCTCTGCTCTAACTACTCAAGTTGGTGAAATGCAGACAGTAAACAGAATATATATGTGCATTATATACATTATACCAATCACAATTAGGTTTCAGAAGAACTTCTGAAAATAGTAATATGACCCAAAGACAGCTCCAGTTTTCTTGCTATGAATTTCAGCCACAAGTACGTAAATACTCATATACTAGACACCTCAGAAAACAAATGAACTTTCTAAAAGGAAAAAATACAGAAAAACAACAAGTGTTCTATAATCTCCCTTTTATGTGATGAGCAGAGATTCTCACAACAGGCTTTTCAAAGAGAAAGAAAACTGTCTTAAAGGGGAAACAATCTTACTAAGAAAAAAAAAATATAATCTGAATAGAACAATCCTCAGCAACTAATTTAAAAAAAAAAAAAAAAGGAAGAGGCTACTTTTAGGTATCAGTATTAAAATAAAAATACACATATAAACAGAAATCAAAATTACCTCTCAAACCATGTTTTTATACTGTGTGCAAATGACTCCCCAGGATAAAGTTGATTATTTCTTAGATACAAAAGAATGTTGTGCAGTTTGTTTGAATACTGATCATCTTTCGTGTCTTTTCCAAAATCAAAGAAGGCTTTTAAAGTTTCCAACATAGGAACAATATCATGACTTAACATCTCCTGATACAAATTCCAAGCTACATTTACGTCTTGATGAAACAGGGCTCCCTGGATACAGTCACCATAGTTCTTTCTTGAAGGAATCATGACTTTTTTGAGGTCCTCTAACAGCAGCAAGGCCTCTCTCCATCTGTCTGTATAGATTAATCCCCGAATGAGAAGAGTGTAGCCTCCAGATTCTAAACGCTTGTATCTGGCTTTCATGATTTCATAGACATCAATAATTTCTGATGTCTGCTTATGAAAAACACAGAGATACAAATACTTGACCAGTAAATCATAACCTACAATACCATTGTTTTTTGCAGCTACCCAGGCCAGCACAGATTTGGCCACATCTAGAGAGCCATGGCATTTAACCATCTGCAAAATAATCCAATTTTCAAAGTTAGCCTTTTCTTTGAACTCTTCCTTAAGTTTATCCCACTCCTCTGAGCTCAAAGGTTTTGTCGGGAGCTGAATAATGTTCTTCACAGGTGGCAAGACAGGATCTTTACTAGAAGAATTCATCTGTGATCTCTTCTTAGCCGCTCCAGCTGCAAACATGTGAGAAGAATCAGCAGAAACTTGCTTATTACTACCCTCATCTAGTTTCCTGACACATCTGGCCTTGGCAATCAGCAGGTTCATTGCTTTGGTATTTTGTGCAGACATCGTTTTAACAGAAAACCACTTCTCTTGATTCCTGATGCCATAACAGTCTTTGAGAAAGAGAGAGAGGTAAGAGTGACTTGAACTTAGCCCAAGGTATGAGTTGCTCTTCCAAAGCTTAGGAAAGCTTCGAATACCAGTGAAATAGAAAGTCATTATGCAGTTAAATCAGCGCTAGATTGTGAGAAAGATGTTCAAAAAGCCCCAACTTCTGCAGGCTGGTGGCTGGGGGCGGAAGAATCGAAGGGCAACTTTCTACAAGGCGATTTTCAGCTTCTCACAAATCAAATGCTTTGGGAGCTAGCAGCAACGAAGCTTGGTTGAATTCTCTCCATTAAACAAGGGTATGGGGATATCCAACCTCTCTCGCAAGTTCCAGGACTAGGAGACACAGCAGGAATCCTCTGCTGCCTCTTATACTCCAGTCAGCGAACCTAAGAGAAAAAGCACAAAGACCCGCCAGCTGACTCACACGGAACACCACTCTTCTTGAAAAGGGGCAGGAACTCATGGGAGATAGGCTGCATTAGGGGCGAAGACTCGGAAGCCTCCTACCTCAGGCCCAGCCGTAGCCAAGAAAGAGGCTAAAGCCGAAGTCTAGGGGCCCTGGCAGCCAAACTCTTCAAATGGGGGAAAGAGAGGGGGTGGTTAAGAGAGCGGAGCCAGAGACACAAGTAAGGAAGAGAAGTCCACGAGGGCACCCCCTCTGTGTACGGGTCGGTCACAAACGAAGTTCACTAGATTCAATCACCCACCTCATCACTCACGCTGTGTGCAACCACCAGCGGCGAAACTACGGCGTCCACAATACACCGCGACGGCCCCTGCCGCGGAGGCGTGGCTAAGCTGGTCGCAGGCGTTCTGTCCCGCCTGGAGGCAAGAAAAGAACGACTTGTGAACCTTTTAGTGGCAGGAGGGGGCAGAGGCGGCTGCTGAGCCCACCTATTACATTCAGGGAGTATTTAATGCCTCCAGATATCTGCAATAAACAATGAAAAGAAACTGTGAAATTAGAAAGCT
The DNA here is from genome assembly GCA_935064755.1 of Tragelaphus eurycerus. Taxonomy (NCBI): domain Eukaryota; kingdom Metazoa; phylum Chordata; class Mammalia; order Artiodactyla; family Bovidae; genus Tragelaphus; species Tragelaphus eurycerus. Next base: position 14,463,767 of record CAKXYN010000038.1, read on the forward strand.
TTTCCATCCGGCTGGAGGAGCCAAAAAAACCCCTGGGTCACGTGGTGCACAAGTGCCGAAGGGCCAAGATGAACTAAAAGCGCGGGCTCCCTTATCCGGCGCCTTTAGAATTATGCATGGTGAGGCTGGGAAGCTGCTTTAAGGAAGCAGCTTTTCTTTTTCACGTCTGCCCTCCCTGTTGTGACCGCGTCCCTACCGTTAGCCTGATCGTGGTATTCTCCGCAGTGGCCTCTGGGATCGACATACCCCACTTCCGCCCGCGTCCAAGATGGCAGTTACGCGGCCTTCATGACTTTTTACGGTACTGGGCGGTGTTGACGCCGGAGCTGGCAGTGGGTGGAGCGGTTAGTAAACAGCAAATGCGGGGAACTGGTGGGCCGGAATCAGCCATGGACTGGAAAGAAATTCTTCGCCGGCGGTTAGCGACACCCAGCACCAGTCCAAACAGTGAGTTTGGGAGGAGCCGCCCGCTGAGAGATCCTGGCCCCAAACACCGGGAGCTGGGGGGACGATGGATGGGGAGGAGCAGCACCTTTGGTAAAACCTCTCCTGACAAAAGAGGCTGACTGGGATGTGGTTGAGCGATCCAGAGGGGTTTGACCTACACTTTTCTGGGAAGGGATTTTCAGGAATGAAAAGCTATCTAGACACTCACTTGCTTGGTCCTGACCTCGACTTGTGAGAGAGAATTCAAAGTCGCGGTGCCAACAACTCTTCGATCCTACCGTTTCTCTTACCGCCTTTTTATTGTCACACCTTTTACTTCCCTCCTTTCCCATTTTAGACTTCATAATCCGTTTTTCCTTTTCTCTTTCCTTCTACTTCACACTTGTTTGTTAAACAGTCTGGTTAAAACTATCATTCCTATTCCACACCTCCATCCAGGGCAGCTTGAATTATCTCACTTTGAATTCATGTCCACTAACCTAAAAGTAGCGGAGAAGGCAATGGCACCCCACTCCAGTATTCTTGCCGGAAAATCCCATGGATGGAGGAGCCTGGTAGGCTGCAGTCCATGGGGTCGCTAAGAGTCGGACACGACTGAGCGACTTCACTTTCACTTTAAACTTTCATGCATTGGCGAAGGAAATGGCAACCCCCTTCAGTGTTCTTGCCTGGAGAATCCCAGGGACGGCGGAGCCTGGTGGGCTGCCGTCTATGGGGTCGCACAGAGTCGGACACGACTGAAGCGACTTAGCAGCAGCAGCAGCAGCAACCTAAAGTAGATGTTTCAGTCATTCAACTACACTTCTTTCGTGTGTCCCTAGACATTGACTCTCCTACACTCCAAGGCAGTTCCTTCTCTCACCTCCTAACCCTCCAATCCTCCAGTATTTCCTATCTACTCCTTTATCTGCTCTCCCTCATCTGCTATTCCCACTGGCTCATTCTACTGCAGTCACTGGCCGCCTCCCCCTTCCCTGCATTCACCAGGCATAGTCCCATTTTCGTGCCTTGGCACTGGCTGTTTCTTTTGCCTGGAATGCTCTTCTGCCTGGGTATCTGTATACCTTCTTCAAATTTTATTGTTGTTGTTGTTCAATGTTATCTCAATGAGAATCAGTATCCCTGACTCTGGAAAGATGCATGTGTGTATATCCCTAGAATAGGTGAAGGGTAGAATGAGAGTGACTCTTGGGATTGGAGCTCAGTTGATCATGGTACCACTTACTAAGTTGGAAATAAGGAATTAGAAGAAGAGTAGTAAGGTGAAGGAAGTAGTAAGGTAAGGAAATCAACCCTGAATGTTCATTGGAAGGACTAATGCTGAAGCTGAAGCTCCAATACTTTACCCACCTAATGCAAGGAGTAGACTCATTGGAAAAGACCCAGATGTTGGAAAAGATTAAAAGCAGGGGGAGAAGGGGGTGACAGAGGATAAGATGGTTGGATGACATCACCTATTCAATGGACATGAGTTTGAGCAAACTCCAGGAGATAGTGAAGGACAGGGGAGCCTGGCGTGCTTCAGTTCATGGGGTCACAAAGAGTCAGACACAGATGAAGCGACTGAGGACCCAGGCATGCCCAGTATACTCAGTTGTTGGTGAACTGAGCGGGATTCTCATCTATTGAGGGTGAACACAGCAGGTTTGAGGAATGCAGTGAAAGTTTGGAACAGTCAGTCACCAAGAGGAATAAGCAAGAGGACATCAAGGGCAAATAAAATATATATTGGTGCTTTTGAGAGGCTGAGTTATTAACTACCATGAAATAAATTTGTGGGACCAAATGTTTACATAGTTTGGCAGTTTTCTCCAACACAGTTATTAAAAACAAGGCAAATCCAGATAAAGGAGAAATGCTGGCAGAAGAGTTTCAGGAAAAGAACTACAGGCATATTGAGAAGGAAGTGAGACCAGGAAGGGGAAAATTTTTTAGAAAATAAATCATAGAATCAAAGATCTCAGTGAGGTTGAAGTGCAGTGAGGTTTTGGTAACCATAAGTTTGTTTCCTATGTCTGAGTCTCTCTGTTTTGTAAGTAAGTTTATTTGTATCTATTTTTAAAATATTCCACATGTAAGAGATATAGTATGATGTCAGGTGGGCCTTAGGAAACATCACTACGAACAAAGCTAGTGGAAGCGATGGAATTCCAGTTGAGCTATTTCAAATTCTAAAAGATAATGCTGTGAAAGTGCTGCACTCAATATGTCAGCAAGTTTGGAAAACTCAGCAGTGGCCACAGGACTGGAAAAGGTCAGTTTTCATTCCAATCTCAAAGAAAGGTAAGGTAAATGCTCAAACTACTGCACAATTGCACTCATCTCACACGCTAATAAAGCAATGCTCAAAATTCTCCAAGCCAGGCTTCGGCAATACGTGAACTGTGAACTTCCAGATGTTCGAGCTGGTTTTAGAAAAGGCAGAGGAACCAGAGATCAAATTGCCAATATCCGCTGGATCATGGAAAAAGCAAGAGAGTTGCAGAAAAACATGTATTTCTGCTTTATTGACTATGCCAAAGCCTTTGACTGTGTGGATCACAATAAACTGTGGAAAATTCTGAAAGAGATGGGAATACAAGACCACCTGAGACCTGCCTCTTGAGAAACCTGTATACAGATCAGGAAGCAACAGTTAGAACTGGTCATGGAACAACAGACTGGTTCCAAATAGGAAAAGGAATACGTCAAGGCTGTATATTGTCACCCTACTTATTTAACTTATATGCAGAGTACATCATGAGAAACGCTGGGCTGGAGGAAGCACAAGCTGGAATCAAGATTGCTGGGAGAAATATCAATAAGCTCAGATATGCAGGTGACGCCACCTTATGGCAGAAAGTGAAGAAGAACTAAAGATCTCTTGATGAAAGTGAAAGAAGAGAGTGGAAAAGTTGGCTTAAAACTCAACATTCAGAAAACTAAGATCATGGCATCCGGTCCCATCACTTCATGGCAAATAGATGTGGAAACAGTGGCTGACTTTATTTTCCTGGGCTCCAAAATCACTGCAGATGGTGACTGCAGCCATGAAATTAAAAGATGCTTGCTCCTTGGAAGGAAAGTTATTACCTACCTAGACAGCATATTAAAAAGCAGAAACATTACTTTGCCAACAAAGGTCCATCTAGTCAAGGCTATGGTTTTTCCTGTGGTCATGTATGGATGTGAGAGTTGGACTGTGCAGAAGGCTGAGTGCTGAAGAATTGATGCTTTTGAACTGTGGTGTTGGAGAAGACTCTTGAGAGTCCCTTGGACTGCAAGGTGATCCAACCAGTCCATCCTAAAGGAGATCAGTCGTGGGTGTTCATTGGAGGGACTGATGTTGAAGCTGAAACTCCAATACTTTGGCCACATGATGTGAAGAACTGACTCATTGGAAAAGACCCTGATGCTGGGAAAGATTGAGGACAGGAGAAGAAGGGGATGACAGAGAATGAGATGGTTGGATGGCATCACCAACATAATGGACATGGGTTTGGGTGGACTCCAAGAGTTGGTGATGGACAGGGAGGCCTGGCATACTGTGGTTCATGGGGTCACAAAGAGTCAGATACGAATGAGCGACTGAACTGAACTGAACTGATGATATTTATTTTTGTCGGACTTATCATGATAATCTCCAAGTCTGTCTTTATTGTTGTAGATGTCATTATTTCATCCTTATGACTAAGTAATATTCCATTGTATGTATGTATATGTGCATGTATACATACACACACACCACATATTTAGCTGTTCATCTGTTGATGGACATCTGGGTTGCTTCCATGTCTTGCCTATTGTATATATCTTTTCAAATTATAGTTATCTTAAGATATATGTACAGGAGTGGGATTGCTAGATCATATGGTAACTCTATTTTTAGTTTTCTAAGGAACCTTAATACTATTCTCCATAGTGGCTATATCAATTTAAATTCCCATCACCAGTGCTGGAGGGTTCCCTTCTCTACACCCTCTCCAGCTTTTATTATTTGTGGCCTTTTTGATGATGGCCATTCCAACTGATGTGAAATGAGATCTCATTGTAATTTTGACTTGCATTTCTCTAATAAGTAGCAATGTTGAGCATCTTTTCATGTGCCTGTTGGCCATCTGTATGTCTTCTTTGGAGAAATGTCTATTTAGATCTGCCCATTTTTTGATTGGTTTTTTTTTTTTTTTTTTTTTTTTTGATACTGAGTTGTATGTGCTCAATGAGAACTTTTGATTAAATGAACTAGAACATGTCAGGTCTATAAGAGAGGCAGTGACTTGAGGAAGAGCAAGTACAGTGATAAGAAGTGGGAGCATCTGAGAACTGGTTGAAGATGTAGAAGAGGCTATTTCAGTGGAAGATAGTGATTCTTGATATTTTAAGAAAGTTAATAGATACTCAGTATCTAAACACAATTGTGAAGGCCTTTTTTATGCTATAATTAGAGCATAGTGTATAGATGTCTTGAAAAAATGTTGTCTGATGTTAAAAGTTCTTTCCCTCCTTAATCTGTTTTGTTACCAGAAAAAAAAAGTGAACAAGAGTTAAAAGATGAAGAAATGGATTTATTTACCAAGTATTACTCAGAATGGAAAGGAGGTAGAAAAAACACAAATGAATTCTATAAGACCATTCCTCGGTTTTATTACAGGGTAAGTGATATCTAAGCAAATGTCTTGCAGAGTTTATAAATTAAGTGTAATTTTTTTAAATGGGATAAAAATCTTTTATAAACAGATAAATTGATTATATTTAAAATGTTGTATATTGTTTTATTATAGTTGACCTTATTATTTTTGACCTGGTTAAATCTTAGTTTTTCATATAAATTGGCATAAGAACACAAAGTTGTTACTTGCCACTTTTTTAAAGTTCTTTCTTGGTAATTTTTATTATGGATATTAATTGTGGTGTTCTATTGGATTCTGTTGTCAGGCTTTCTATAAGACTTTGATTTACTTGGTTGGTCACAATTTTTAACTTTGTCTTTTACTCATATGGTGTAAAATGTTTTGCTCAAGGCTAAACTGAAAAATAGATTGAGAGTGGAAAACTTTAAGATTATACTTAATTATATGTTTCTTTGTGCCAGAATGGTAAAGAAGGCTTTGAAGAGCATTGTAGATAAAACAGTAAGACTTTCAGAAAGTTATTTACAGCCAAAATCAAAGGCTACTGAAAACAATAAGACCTATTTAGTATTGTGGAAAGTGTAGCTACCATAATAAAGTTAACTTTGGAATTTTAGCTAAATGTCTCTTAAACCTGTTGCCTTCTAAACTCAATTAATTATAACATTATTTGCAAAGAAAGTAAATATTATGTCTTACTTGCATTAAGGAGTGAGGTATTGATATAAGTGGATTATCCAGATAATTTTAACTTATTTCTTCAAGTACAAACTTTTTTCTTTTGAATCATTTTACTGCAAACTTTTTTGTAATACTGTGTCTCCCAGCCTTTGAAAAATTATGAGACTAATCCATATATGTTATGGAAAAGAGGAAAAGCAAGCACCTAATGCCAGAGACATAAATAAAGATTTTTATATGTGTGTGTTTAACAAAAATGAGGTCACAGCATACATACTTTTCTTTTTGCTTTTTTGCATTTCATACTTTTCTTAATCAGAGGCAGTTAGACAACTGAGAATTTTTTGTAGTCTGAGGGAGTGGGAAGGGAATTGACATTTATTGAGTATCCACCTACTTCAGAACATTTTATATTCATTATCTCATGTAATCAGGATTGTGAAATTGTTATCTTACTAACCCAGAAGCAGCCCTCAGATGCTGACGTCACTCTATACCCAGGACTCCACTTTCCTGTATTTCCAATACCAGCTGTCCCCTTGTGGTTCCTGAGGGAATCCCCTTTTCCCCCATTTCTGTCTCTTCTCTGACCTCTTCCAGATCCCAAACGGTTGCTGGTCTGCAGATGTGGACTTGTGGGATGTTCTTTCCCTGGTTTCTTCTTCTCCTTCCACTCCACTGCTTCAGAGAAACTATGCGTCATCTTTGGTCACCACTTCTCTCCTTGGCTGGTTAGCTGGTTGACTACCCATTGACACACAGTTCCTGTCTCAACCCCAGCCTCACCTCCTGATGCTTATTCCTTCTCCATCCTCTTTAATGGGAAGGGATGGCATCTTAGTTCTTAGAAATAAAGTAAAATCATAGCCCCGAATTTGAATTATGGATTACACAGCTACATTTGATGGGGCAAAGATACATAAAAGAAAGAAGAAATTCTCAAAGCGAATTATTTGAAGTTGTTGGGATGAGTCATCTTAAAGCCCAACTTAGGGAAATCACCACAATAAGCAGAACCTCTGCCTTGGAGGCCAATTGGTAGACTTTGGCGTGACCATCTCTGAAAAGTAAGGTGATCCAATCTCACCAGGCATACTTGGCTAAAAGTCGCTCTTCAGCTAGTCCTGATTTAATTCTGTATCAGGCTAAGGTTACACTGGGAACAGTTCTATGAATATAAAGTGAAACTTGGGCTACATTGAGAAAATAGAAAAAGTGGTAGGTCATAAAGGAAAGTAAAAGCATGACACATTCTGATACATTTAGTTTGGGGATGGTTATCTTCCGTTGATTATCTGTCATAGTCCTTTACTCCTAGCAGTCACTAGCAAGTAGCATTGAAGTCTACTTAAGGGAGAGATAACCTAACTATCCAGTAATGGAAATGAGATGGAAAAGAGAAAATACACTGAATCCCTGATGTCAGAAAACCCAGATGCATGTTTTATTACTCTAGTTGCACAACTTTGGGCAAGTCATTAACATTAGGACATGAGGACATAGGGGAACAAGGAACCAAAGAAAACAACTCATAAAAAATTAAAATAGACTGGAACTCCAAAGATTTAAATCTTGGGTCTGGGACTGACTAACTGCATATGCATTCTTGATAGTCATCCATCCCTTGATTTCCTTACCTCTAAATTGAGTGTGATGAAATCCATCTCACAGGGCTAGTAGTATTAAATTAGAATGTGTGTATTGACATTTGATATATTGTGGACACATACTAAATGTTGTGTTGAGTTTTAAGTAAACTCTAGATCAAAAAAAGAAACTTGGGCTAGATGGTTAGCTTTTTCCAGGCAGAACTGGCCTTGCTGATCACTGAATTCTCTGTGAATCTTTTCTTGTTAAATGAACTTCTTAAATAAATGATAACTTGAAGTTAAGCAAAATTAAGATACAAAAAGTACTTTTGAGACAGTTGCATATATAGTTTTTTAGACCAGATCAGTTCAGTTCAGTCACTCAGTTGTGTCTGACTCTTTGCGACCCCATGGACTGCAAGCATGCCAGGCTTCCCTGTCCATCACCAACTCCTGGAGCTTACTCAAACTCATATCCGTCGAGTCAGTGACGACATCCAACTATGTCGTCCCCTTCTCTTCCTGCCTTCAATCTTTCCCAGCATCAGGGTCTTTTCCAATGAGTCAGTTCTTCGCATTAAGTGGCCAAAGTATTGGAGCTTCAGCTTCAGCATCAGTCCTTTCAATGAATATGCAGGACTAATTTCCTTTAAGGTTGACTGGTTTGATCTCCTTGCAGTCCAAGGGACTCTCAAGAGTCTTCTCCAACACCACAGTTCAAAAGCATCAGTTCTTAGGCACTCAGCTTTCTTTGTAGTCCAACTCTCACATCCATACATGACTACTGAAAAAATCATAGCTTTTACTAGACAGACCTTTGTTGGCAAAGTAATGTTTCTGCTTTTTAATATGCTGTCTAGGTTGGTCATAGCTTTCCCTCCAAGAAGCAAGCGTCTTTTAATTTCATGGCTGCAGTTACCATCTGCAGTGATTTTGGAGCCCCCAAAATAAAGTCTGTCACTATTTCCATTGTTTCCCCATCAATTTGCCATGAAGTGTTACATTTTACATAATCCAATGGTCTAGAATTTAAGTGTAGAAATTAACTGCAGTGTATTTTTAGCTGCCAGCTGAAGATGAAGTCTTACTACAGAAATTAAGAGAAGAATCCAGAGCTGTCTTTCTGCAAAGGAAAAGCAGGGAACTATTAGATAATGAAGAATTACAGGTGAGAATGGAATAATTCTTGGCCATTTCCTGTTTATACTACGTGTGTCATATAGGATCCCAGGGCGCCTAAATGGAGACAGTGCGGAGTGGCTGAAAGCACAGGCTCTGTAGTGATGATTCCCACCGGAATCAACTGCAAAGCTTATGTGTCCCAAGGAGAGTTTTGTCTTGTTTTTTAAAGTCCATAGGTAATTTTAATGTGAGGCCAAAGTCGAGAACCACTATTGTAGGGAGTCATATTAAGAAGAATATCATCTTCTATTATCCTTTGATTACTAATAACATAATAAAAATAGCTGACATTTATTTAGTGCTTACTAAGTTCTAAAATTTTCATATACAGTTCCTCTTTAATCCATATAGCTGTATGATGTAGGGACTGTTATCTCTACTTTACAAATGAGATTTGAAACACAGGAAACTTAAGTCCACCATCCAAGATTAAAGACAGGGCTGAGATTTTAACCCTTGCAGTTTGACCCTACAGTGAAAGTGAAAGTCGCTCGGTCATGTCCGACTCTCTGTGACTCTGTGGACTATACAGTCCATGGAATTCTCCAGGCCAGAATACTGCTGTGGGTAGCCTTTCCCTTCTCCAGGGGATCTTCCCAACCCAGGGATCAGACCCAGGTCTCCCACATTGCAGGTGGATTCTTTACTACCTGAGCCACAAGGGAAGCCCAAGAACACTGGAGTGGGTAGCGGATCCCTTCTCCATCAGATCTTCCTGACGCAGGAATTGAACTGCGGTCTCCTGCACTGCAGGCGGATTCTTTAGCAACTGAGCTATCAAGGCAGCCCCAGTAATAGACAGTAGTCTATCATTTTAATGGAAATAACACATTTTTTAACTATTTTTTTAAAGTTTTGTTCTGTTGATAATAACATCTTAAATATCTTAACATTTTGCAATTCTCCTAAGAACTTATGGTTTTTGCTGGACAAGCACCAGACACCACCCATGATTGGAGAAGAAGCAATGATTAATTATGAAAATTTTTTAAAGGTTGGTGAAAAAGCTGGACCAAAGTGCAAGTAAGAATAATATAATTAACGTAAGAGTATGTTACATTAAACATTTTAAATGCATCAAATAAGTGTTAATGAAAATTTAAGTCAATGATACGATCATTTAAGTCAACTTTTCATTAAACTAATAAAGTTTAATACAATTATTTATAGTCAAGACTATTATTACATTGGTATAAAGCTGTTAAAAGAAATAATATAGTTTATTTACAACACTATTGTCCCTCATTCTTAAAGCAATAGAATTTAAAGATGTATGACTTAATATTTTAAGTTTTGAACTATAGTTCTCACTTTGATTTTTTCCCTCTACTTTGATTTTTAGTTGTTTGAACTTATGCTATTTTCTGCTAAATCATATAGAAGTCATTTTTTTATTATATTGGCAGCTGATTTAACATTTACTTTCTTTTCTTAGGCAATTTTTCACAGCAAAAGTCTTTGCTAAACTTCTTCATACAGATTCTTATGGAAGAATTTCCATCATGCAGTTCTTTAATTATGTCATGAGAAAAGGTGATTCCATTTTCATTTTGCTTCAACTCCTTCTATCTGAGAAACAAGAATTTGGGTCTTTGCTTTTATAATATCTCTTCCATGTCAAACATTTCTTTTATTAAGTTTGAATAGCAGAATTTCTTGTCTTTTGACCAAGATTTGTTTTCCTATTATGATGATTCTCTCCTGGAACTTACTAGAGCTGAAATTTTCTACCATACATTTGGGTTCACTATTATAAAAAAGTTTATAAAAAACAAAACAAAAATCTCTTCTGAAGATGCTTTGGCATCGTCAATAAAGCAGAAATAGATGTTTTTCTGGAACTCTCTTGCTTTTTCCATGATCCAGCGGATGTTGGCAATTTGATCTCTGGTTCCTCTGTCTTTTCTAAAACCAGCTTGAACACCTGGAAGTTCACGGTTCATGTATTGCTAAAGCCTGGCTTGGAGAATTTTGAGCATTACTTTACTAGCGTGTGAGATGAGTGCAATTGTGCGGTAGTTTGAGCATTCTTTGGCATTGCCTTTCTTTGGGATTGGAATGAAAACTGACCTTTTCCAGTCCTGTGGCCACTGCTGAGTTTTCCAAATTTGCTGGCATATCGAGTGCAGCACTTTCACAGCATCATCTTTCAGGATTTGAAATAGCTCAACTGGAATTCCATCACCTCCACTAGCTTTGTTCGTAGTGATGCTTTCTAAGGCCCACTTGACTTCACATTCCGGGATGTCTTGACTATGTCAAAGCCTTTGACTGTATGGATCACAATAAACTGTGGAAAATTCTGAAAGAGATGAGAATACCAGACCACCTGAACTGCCTCTTGAGAAATCTGTACGCAGGTCAGGAAGCAACAGTTAGAACTGACCATGGAACAACAGACTGGTTCCAAATAGGAAAAGGAATACATCAAGGCTGTATATTGTCACCCTGTTTATTTAACTTATATGCAGAGTACATCATGAGAAACACTGGACTGGAAGAAACACAAGCTGGAATCAAGATTGCCGGGAGAAATATCAATAACCTCAGGTATGCAGATGACACCACCCTTACGGCAGAAAGTGAAGAGGAACTAAAAAGCCTCTTGATGAAAGTGAAAGTGGAGAGTGAAAAAGTTGGCTTAAAGTTCAACATTCAGAAAATGAAGATCATGGCATCCGGTCCCATCACTTCATGGGAAATAGATGGGGAAACAATGGAAACAGTGTCAGACTTTATTTTTCTGAGCTCCAAAATCACTGCAGATGGTGACTGCAGCCATGAAATTAAAAGACGCTTACTCCTTGGAAGGAAAGTTATGACCAACCTAGAAAGCATATTCAAAAGCAGAGACATTCCTTTGCCAACAAAGGTCCATCTAGTCAAGGCTGTGGTTTTTCCTGTGGTCATGTATGGATGTGAGAGTTGGACTGTGAAGATGACTAAGTGCTGAAGAATTGATGCTTTTGAACTGTGGTGTTGGAGAAGACTCTTGAGAGTCCCTTGGACTGCAAGGAGATGCAACCAGTCCATTCTGAAGGAGATCAGCCCTGGGATTTCTTTGGAAGGAATGATGCTAAAGCTGAAACTCCAGTATTTTGGCCACCTCATGCGAAGAGTTGACTCATTGGAAAAGACTCTGATGCTGGGAGGGATTGCGGGCAGGAGGAGAAGGGGACGACAGAGGATGAGATGGCTGGATGGCATCACTGACTCGATGGACGTGAGTCTGAGTGAACTCCGGGAGTTGGTGATGGACAGGGAGGCCTGGCGTGCTTCGATTCATGGGGTCACAAAGAGTCAGACACAACTGAGCAACTGAACTGAACCAAAGATGCTAGCTAACTAGATATATCAAAAGCTGAACCAAGAATTTTAATGGATTTGAACTATTTTAATTCACTGGTAATTTCATTTCACCAATATATTACAGGTTGAGTTGCCTGATAGGATAGTTTCAAACTCAAAACTGTAGCCACATACTCAAGGAGTTTTTATTAAACAACATGGAGTTGTTATGATTCCTATAACTTCCATAATGATTTGTCAAAATCTGTGTGTACCATCTTTAACTGATATTTGGTTGCTGTAATTAACCTCAGTAGAATAAAATCTGCTTCATTGAAGGCATAACGTTACACTCATTTTTGGTGAAACACCAGGATTCTCAACGGCATCAACTTTATTGTCACTTTAGGCATGGTAAAATTGTTGATATCTGCACTTAATTCTATGGTATATTTATTTCAAACAGTTTTTGGATTAATGAATAGTATATGTGAGAAAATATATGTTTATGGAGTTATTAAATTAGCTTGTCCTTCCAATCTCTCTTTATCTCCTTTTATGCATATATATACCAAAGAATAGATCTTAATAATTATTATATTTCATTTTTCATTTACTGTCAGTTTGGCTTCATCAAACAAGAATAGGACTCAGTTTATATGATGTTGCTGGGCAAGGATATCTTCGGGAATCTGTAAGTATTAACCTACTTTCATAACTACTCTAGACACCAAAATGCTAAATAATAGTTATCACTGGATGTTGAGATTACAGATAATGTAAGGGCAAGGAGTTTTTCCTTTTTTAAGAAATATAAGAAAAATAATGTGACTATATTTCCACCTGTAGGTTTGGGACATAAGGTCAGTTACCAAGAGGATATTTATTACCCATTAGGTGGTTGTGAAGAGTTGGACATGATTGAGCAATTGAGCACACACAGACACACACACATACACACATATACTAATGTAGTTAAGCCAGGTTATCAGCAAAGAATTATATTACAGCCTTATGATACAAATCATTATTTTTCTTGTAAGTGTAACTATCTTAATTATATGGACGTTGTTTCTTTTCAGCTCAGACTTTTTTCCCAAATATATATAAAACAGGAATGGAGTTATATATAAATATGAACCAAGATAATTAATCACTTAGATATATGTTCAAATATAAGATTTAAAGAAATTCAGATTCCATTATAGTTTGTTTTCTGTTATAATTTGTTGCGCTCTGTTTTATCCAGGTTTATATAGATAGAATCCATTAGCTCATACTGAACATTTACACTTAAAAACCTTTCTAGGGCCACAGTACTGTTCTTGTCCTTTAAGGTTCAGATCGACTTGACAATAAAAGGTTCTTGGTTCTATCTGTCTCTCTATAGCAAGGAAGATATTAAGCATTTGTTGATACTTATTCAGGTCAGATATTGGAATACTTCTATAGCTCTGAGGATTCTTGTCAGCCATTAGTTGGTTTACAAAACAAACTTATTTCTTCTTGCCTCTTGCCATGAATGGAAACAAAAATTTAAAAAGGGATGGGGAGAAGGGATAAAAAAGCAACAGTGTATCTCTATAGTTGTTTAGAAGGGAATAATCTTCCCTTCTGTCAATGAAAGGAAACACTTCTCTCAAAGGGGAAAAAACCTCTTCTCCTAACCTTGGTGCTTTGCCTTTTGAAACCAGACTTTGTGTCTCCCTTATTTAAAAGATAGTGATTTCCAGCGCCAACATCTGTAATTTGAGTAGTATAGGCAAACTTTCATTCAACTATTAAATCTTAAATAAGCAATTACCAAACACTTAATTTATGCTAGGTACATTGCCAAGCCTTACCCCTATGTATAATAAGGTACTTTTTTCCTAGCAGAGTGAGGAGGCAGACACTAAATTATCTGCAATATGATTTCAAAGACTGACAAGTTCTAAGGAGAAAACAGGGTCCTAGGAAAGTGTATGACTGGGGTTGCGGAACTATTTTAGATAAGATGAAAGGTGCCTCTTTGAACTAGTGACTGAGTTTTAGCCATGAAGGATAAGAAAGAACCAGCCTTATGAAAATGTAGTACAAAGGGAATAGCCAGTTCAGTGTCCCCAAGGCACAGTTAAACCTGATCTGTTTTAGAAGCAGAAGGAAGCCAGTGTGTCTAGAGCATATGAGCAAGGGTTAGTGTAACAAGGGGCTTCCCTGGTAGCTCAGCTGGTAAAGAATCCACCTGCAAAGCAGGAGACCCCAATTCCATTCCTGGGTCAGAAAATCCCCTGGAGAAGGGATAGGCTACCCACTCCAGTATTCTTGGGCTTCCCTGGTGGCTCAGACAGTAAAGAATCTGCCTGCAAAGTGGGAGACCTGGGTTCGATCCCTAGGTTGGGAAGATCCCCTGAAGGAGGGCATGGCAACACACTCCAGTATTCTTGCCTGGAGAATCCCCATTGACAGAACAGTCTGGTGGGCTACAGTCCACGGGGTCGCAAAGAGTTGGACATGATTAAGCGACTAAGCACAGCACAGCACCAGAGTTGACAGAAGGGGAAGTTGGAGAAGTAGGCAGGGCCACTTGTATTAGGGCATGGTAGGGAGTTTGGGTTTTATTTTGAGACTAATAGGAAGCCACTAGAACTTTTAAGCTGACTCTGTCAGATATGATTTACATTGTATTTGTTTATTTATTGGCCACAAAGCATGTGAATCTCAGGTCCTCTACCAGGGATTGAACCCAGGCCACAGTAGTAAAAGTCCAGACTCCTAACTACTAGACCATCAGTGAACTCCCTGGTTTACATTTTAAATTTTGTTTCTTTTTGTTTTTTTTTTTTTTTGGCCATGCTGCTCACCTGTGGGATCTTAGTTTCCTTACCAAGAATCAAACCCATGGCCCCTGCAGTGGAAGTGCAAAGTCTTAACCACGAGACCACCAGGGTACTCCCTGGTTTACATTTTAAAAGATCACTGGATGTGTGGAGAATGAATTGTAAGGAGCCTAGAGTCACTGAATAATTAGGAAACTACTGTAGTTGTCCAGGTGAGAGATGACAGTGGCCCAGACCAGGATGATGTCTGTGAAGAAGCCAGTAATAGATCAATTTAGTATTTATTTTGGACACACACACACCCCAACAACAACAAAAATTTGCTGCTGGATTAGATGCTGGGGGTAAAGCATATGGGCCTTGGTAAAGAAAAGGTAGGAACCAAGTTTAAATTTTTTACTTTGAATAAATAGGGGAATAAGGGGAAATAGTGAGGACTAGGGTTGGGGATGATAAGAGTCCAGTTTTTGACTCACCATGTATGAGATGCCATTGGTTATACAACTTAGATTATAAAGTATCTCAGAGGAAGTAGGAACATTATATATCAGGAGGGATAAATCAAAAGTAACAAAATTATAAAATATAAGAAACCATGAGAGACACTTAAATATATAATCTTGGAATAGGGAAAGCTTTTCTGAATATGACAAAGCTGAAAAGTCTAAAAAACAAGTTCAGCTAATTTTTTTAAAAATCTGTAAAGCAAAGACCATGATAAACAAAGTAAAAACAAGAAGCTGGGACTTCCCTGGCAGTCCAGTGGTTAAGACCTTGCCTTCTAGTGCATGGGGTGCAGGTTTGATCTGTGGTGGTTGAGGAAGTGGTCCGGGAGCTAAGATCCTACATGCCTAGCAGTCAAGAAGACAACATACAGCAGAAACAATACTGTAACAAATTCAATAAAGATTTTTAAAAACAGAAAAGAAAACAGTAAGCCAAGAAAAATATCTGCAATTTATTCACAGACAAAGGACCAATTACTCTAGTGGAGAAAAAGCTCCTGGAAATCAAGAATAAAATGGCTGTTAACCCAGTAAAAACTGGGCAAAGGATATAAATAGTTTGCAGAAAGTAAATAAAAATGCTTCTTCATCACAGGGAAAAAAATGTTAACCTCACTTTATAGAGAGAAATGCCAAACAGATCTACACTAAAATATCATTTTCCACCTATCAGATTGGCAAAGATCAAAAAGTTTGATAATGACTTTGATGAAGGAATGTAAAATAGACCATGGGTTCCCAAACTTTTCCAGTTCACTGAGGTGCTCTTATTGTCTCGGCAATTTTTTCCATAGAAAAATGGCCAAAAGAAATACCTAACAACTCCACTTATTAACCAGTTGTTTTTGTTGTTTAGTCACTAAGTCGTGTCCGACTGTGTTGCGACCCCTACTATAGCCCACCAGACTTTTCTGTCCATGGGATTTCCCAGGCAAGAATACTAGAGTGGCTTGCCATTTCCTTCTCCAGGAGATCTTCCTGACCCAGGGGTTGAATTTGCGACTCCTGCATTGGCAGGCAGATTCTTTACACAGATTCTTTAGAACCATCAGTGCTGTGTGCTCAGTCATGTCTGAATCTTTGTGAGCCCATGGACCATAGCCCACCAGGCTCCCCTGTCCAGGGAATTCTCCAGGCAAGAATACTGGAATGAATTGCCATTTCCTTCTCCATGAGCCACCAAGGAAGCGCATTAACTGTTAGTTTTAGCTGGCACTGTTATTACTCAGCCCTGGGTTGGACACAGTCATCCTTGATTCCTTTGCCACACCAATTTGCACATGACACTTGCTTTATCACAGCAACCACCAAAAACCTAGCTTTGCAAGGATGAAATGGAGTCAAGTGAAAGTAGCTCAGACATGTCCGATTCTTTGTGATCCCATGGACTATAGCCCGTCAGACTCCACTGCCTATGAGATGTGGCAGGCAAGAATACTGGAGCAGATTGCCATTCCCTTCTCCAGGGAATCTTTCCAAACCAGGGATTAAATCCAGGTCTCCCACATTGCGGGCAGATTCTTTACCGTCTGAGCAAGAATAGATGTTATCAAAAGGAATAAATTTCAATCTGATGTGATTGAAATGTGAATGACCTTGAATTCATAGCTCTAGCCCATGGTGATATGTTGTGCGGTATCCAATAGATGTCGCTGTGTTTCCTTTAATTTATTGCTGCACCCCCTTGAGTTTAGCGTATCACTCCTGGGGCACAATTTGGAAGCTGTTGATAAAGCCTTCACAATGCTGGTGGTAGTGTGAAATCAATATTTCCTTCCTGGGGAAGTGTGAAGTTTGCTGATGCCTATCAAAATTATAAATGTGCACATGCTTTTGACCCAGCAATTCAACTTACAGAAGTTATGTCCTATATTCTCCCATAGTATCTATGAGTGAAAAATTACCTTGGCCCCTATAGTATGTTATTTTTTTTGGCCATGCTGAGTGGCATGTGGTCAGAGTCTTAGTTCTCTGACCAGGGAATCCAACCTGTATGCCTTGCAGTGGAAGCATGGAGCCCTAAGCATTGGACTGCCAGTGTATTCCCTATAGTACTTTAGTGTCACAAAAGATTATAAACAGTGTAGATGTCCATTTGTAGAAGACTGGTTCACTAGATTATGGTACATTCATACAGTGAAATAATAGACAGCTGTATTTTAAAGAGCAGATGTTCTTTGAGAGCCAAAATGGAATGACTGCTAAGTATATTGCTAAATGATAAAAGGAAGATAGAGAAGAATTTTCATGGTATGCTGCTACATCCT
Organism: Tragelaphus eurycerus; assembly: GCA_935064755.1. Taxonomy (NCBI): domain Eukaryota; kingdom Metazoa; phylum Chordata; class Mammalia; order Artiodactyla; family Bovidae; genus Tragelaphus; species Tragelaphus eurycerus. Next base: position 14,481,156 of record CAKXYN010000038.1, read on the forward strand.
GTGTAAAAAAGGAAAAGAAATATATATGTATTAGCTTATATGTGCATCGGTTATCTTTGGACAGATGTATCAAAAACTGATAATGTAGGTTCTCTGCAGAGAAGAAATAGGTGGGAAGGAAACTTTTCAGTGAATACTTTTTTATTTCTTTTGTATTTGGAACTATGTAGAATGTGTTACCTATTCAAAAATATATTAAGATGTAAATAAATGGCATATATAAAATAACTTCACCACTAATACAGTTATAGATTTATTTCATTATTATAGTTTCAATGCTGAATAATTTTAGGACTGAAATTGTATTTTAGAATCTAATGAAAAATCAAGATCAGACATTTAACACTGTAAAATTGTATTTTGTTTTGTTCTTTCAGGATTTAGAAAACTACATATTGGAACTTATCCCTACTTTGCCACAGTTAGATGGGCTGGAAAAATCTTTTTACTCCTTTTATGTTTGTACAGCAGTTAGGAAGTTCTTCTTCTTTTTAGACCCTCTAAGAACAGGTAAAATCTTATCTCACTTAGACATTTTCTAAATCTCAGTAACTAGAGATAAGTCTTTAAAATGTAATTTATTTTCCTAACATGTCATTACCACTGATATATAAATATTTTGATATATAGATCTTTTGATTTACTTGCACCAACCACCATCAGCTATGTGACAGTGGGCATGTCACATAACCATTTACAATTTGTCTTTAAAATGAAATATCAAGTAGGTGACCTATGGTTCTTTCCAGTTTAAAGAAGCCAGGTATTGATATATTTGCTAGCCCTAATGGGTAATATACTGGAGAATTATTCTTTTTGATGAAAAATATGAATTGGGAGATAGGAGGACCATTTAGCCATAATGTATTTTCTCATTCTCAAGTTAACCATCCTATATGAGGATCAGATTTATAAATTTTGCCTCATGTTTTAACAGTACACTCTATCAACTGTTCTAACCTGCTAGACTGGGACAGAGAAAGGGATAGAAGGCCCAAAGTCCTTGGTTCTTTTAGGTCCTTGAAAGTGGCAGCTGTGTGAATCCATCACAGTATGGGGTAGCTGTCAGTCTTTTTTTAAACGCCTTTGTTAAAGACATACACACCTTTTCCCTTTGAAATTTACAAAATAATAATAGCCAACAGTTTTGACTATTATGTACTGAGTACTGTGCTAAGCAGTTTACATAGATTCTTTCATTTCCTTCTCAACTTCATAAAGAAGGTATTATTATCCACATTTTATGTGTAAAGTAGCTGAGACTTAGATTGCATGTCTAGAAATGGTATTTAAATCCCATCTCTCTACTCTTAACCATGCTTTATTTTGTTTTCTATTCTAGAACCTCCAAAGGAAAATGGAGACAGTCTATTTGACTACTAACAATATATCCATAACCACAAAAAAAATTAACTTTTTTTGGAATCTTGTATCAATGTAATTTTGGAATTTATCAATTGGATATATATTTAGTAATATATAGGTAGACATATCTATATGAGATTTTATTAACTATTCCCTGCAGATTTCCCTTTTAACATCAATATATAGTAAGGACTCTGGAACATGAGAGCTAGGATGCTTTAAAATACCAATTGTGTGATTGCTCTTCTAAAACATTTTTATAAAATTGAGTTGCTCTTGTTTTTAAAATTAAGTAATTGTGTTTCTCTTCTTTAAAGGGAAGATAAAAATTCAAGATATTTTAGCATGCAGCTTCCTAGATGATTTATTGGAGGTAAGTATATTTTTAAATTACTTAATTCTATCACTTGATAGTTGCTGTCTTCTAATTATGTCTCTTTGTTCATCTAGTTAAGGGATGAGGAACTATCCAAGGAGAGTCAAGAAACAAATTGGTTTTCTGCTCCTTCTGCCCTAAGGGTGTATGGTATGTTCTTATCATAATGCTAAAATTTAGATTATCTGTTCCTCAGTAAATGTTTCATTAACTTCTATTCAAAGGACAGTTTTATACATAGCCTGATTACCTTAGGGTGTCCCTGGTGGCTCAGCCAGTACAGAATCCACCTGCAATGCATGAGACCTGGGTTTGAATCCTGGGTTGGGAAGATCCCCTGGAGGACAGCATGGCAACCCACACCAGTATTCTTACCTGGAGAATCCCTGTGGACAGAGGAGCCTGGCAGGCTGTAGCCCATGGGATCGCAGAGTCAGACACAACTGAGCGACTAAGCACAGCACAGCACAATTTACCTTAAGATCAAAGTATTCTAATTTTCTTAAGAGCTTCTAGTCTAGATTACTAAATTTTACTTGTTTAAATATATTTTAAACAAGTTTAAAATAAATATAAAACATTTTATATATGTGTGTATAATTTTTAATATAGTTGATTTATAATGTTGTGCCAATCTCTGCTAGTGCCAGTGTTTTATATTTTTTTGACTCTTAATTTAATACATTTCTAGCACTTTAATATAACATAAGGAATGTGGTTTGACTATTGTTGACTCAGGAACATTAATATGAACGTCACCTATGATCTTGCATTGTGATAAAATGCGGCTCTCAGGGTCCACAGAAGGATGTCTTTGGACCTAGTTTGCTTTGTTCTTGAATTTCGTTAGTCTGTTACACTGTTCTATTGAGTGATCTTCAGAGTTGTTTTGGTAACCTTGACCTCTGCTTTCAAGTGCCAGCATTCCAGTGCTTTATGTTGGTTGACCCGCTGCTGCTGCTGCTGTTGCTAAGTCAGTTCAGTCGTGTCTAACTCTGTGCGACCCCATAGACGGTAGCCCACCAGGCTCCCCCTTCCCTGGGATTCTCCAGGCAAGAACACTGGAGTGGGTTGCCATTTCCTTCTCCAATGCATGAAAGTGAAAAGTGAAAGTGAAGTCACTCAGTTGTGTCCGAGTCTTCACAATCCCATGGACTCCAGCCTACCAGGCTCCTCTGCCTATGGGATTTTCCAGGCAAGAGTACTAGAGTGGGTTGCCATTGCCTTCTCCGGGTTGACCCCCTACCTCCATCTAATTTAGAATGCGAGGAAAGTTCTAAAAAGTTGCAAACTGAAAACAAATAATGTAAGTGACATAGCATAAAGGCATCATGAATTTTCTTTGACTGGTTTCTGGCTTAACATTGTTCTGATAGAGATTAAAGGAATAGCAGGTGTCTGCCTTGACTGTAACAAAATTAGTTTAAAAATCAAAATATTAACCAATAAAAATAACTTTTTGTTTCTTTTGGTCGTGTCTTTTTATTGTCTTTCTTCCCAAGGCCAGTATTTGAATCTTGATAAGGATCACAATGGCATGCTCAGTAAAGAAGAACTCTCCCGCTATGGAACAGCAACCATGACCAATGTCTTCTTAGACCGTGTTTTCCAGGAATGTCTCACTTATGATGGAGAAATGGTAATAGTTTAAACCTCTGAGTTTTGAAAATTTAGACTCCTACAATTTCCAAAAGCCCTTTTTTTAAAATATAGTTGACTTACAATGTTATATTAATTTCATGTATATACCATAGTGATTCAGTATTTTTATAGATTACATACCAAAGTTATGGCAAAATATGACTATACTCCCTGTGTGAAGATTTCATTCTTTTTATGGCTGAGTAGTATTCTATTGTATATATACCATGTCATCTTTATCCACTTATCCGTTGATGGACAGTTAGGTTGCTTCCATATCTTGGCTTATGTAAGTATTGCTGCTGTGAACACCAGGGTGCATATCTTTCCGAATTAGTTTGCATTTTCTTCACATAAACATCCAGGAATAGACTTGCTGGATCATCTAGTTCTATCTTTAATTTTTTGAGGAACCTCCATACTGTTTCCTAGTGTGGTGGACCAATTTACATTACCACCAACAGCACATGAGGGTTCCCTTTTCTCCACATCCTTGAACACTTTAGTTATCTTTTATTTGGTTTTTTGTTTTTGCATGTGGGGTCTTGGTCGGATTGAACCCATGCCCTCTGCAGTGGAAGTGCCAAGTCTTAACCACTGGACTGCCAGGGAAGTCATTAGTTCTTTTTGATGGTAGCCATTCTGAACAGTGTGAGGTGATCTCATGTGATTTTGATTTGTTTCCCTAATGACTGGTGATATTGAGCATCTTTCCATGTGCCTGTTGGCCATCTGTTATCTTCTTTAGAAAAATGCATGTTTAGGTCCTCTGTCCATATTTAATCACAAAAGCCTTTTTCTTGATGTGATACAGCAGTATTTTCTTGTCAGTGTATAACTATCTTAAGAAGTATGAACTGATCAAATTGTTTGAGATTCAGAGCCTTTGATCTTAAGGTAAATTTGCTCAAAAACATTACTTCCCTTATGGACTCAGGACAAATAGAAATTTTTACTATTTTGTTCATTTCATTATTGGTACACCTATTGTAGAGGAATGTTGTAGGCTAGAAAAAAAAATAAAATTCTGAAAAACAGGTAAATACTGTTGACTATTTTCATATAGATGGTTCACTCATTGAGTTACCAGGTCAGATATAGTACCATATATGCCATGATTTAAATTAAGAATCAGGTTGTATTATTCTAAGTGACTACCTTAGTAGCTAAAGATTTGCTAACATGTGCCTGTCCTTTTATCACAATTCAAAATATATACTTGAGAAGAAATTTCTAAATAGCATTTTTAAGTCACCATTCTTGCTATTAAAAATATATGTTAAGGATCTGATAACTTTTTCAAACCAATGATGCTTAAGAAATAGTCACTGTCAGCAGAGAATCAGGGTTTTAGGTTTTATCATTTAGATTCAATAACAGTTTTCTAAATGAGACCATTGTTAACCAGCTGCCAAAAGAAAAGAGGGAAAAGGCATAGAAACTGCATACTACCGACTTGATAAATAAAGAAAATCAGAAGCTACCGTTAGGCGTGGAGTTTAGACCATGAATGATAAGGTCTAGCTCTTATACATAGAGTTTATCAGAAAAGAATTCTTAATCTTAGCCTAAAAAAATCCTTTCCAAGATTATAAACATTTTTTTCCCAAGTGAAAATCTCTGAAGTACTCTACTTCTTTTAACCATGCAAAAAAAGTAATCTGTGACTACGCTTTTTTTTTAATAGAAAAAGCTTTCTGTTCTCTTCATGTCTTTTTAGCCTTCATTTGTATTCGTTTGCTCCCTTTTGGATGAGAACAGTGTCAGATCACTGTAGAGTATCTGGCACTCTTAAGATGACTTATTGGAAATCATCTGAATTAAAATTTCAAAGCAGTATTTCATACAACCACACTGAACTGAAATATAAATTTAGTGGCAATACACAATAGCTGTCACTCTCCTGTCCATTTCAAAAGCCTAATGAATAAAAATTATGATTTAACACAGCAAATCTCATAAGAAAATGAGCTGTGCCCCCAAAAACTGTCTGTACAGGTTAACTGCAGTGTATAGAATTCCTAGAAACCAACATTAAGTATAGTTAAGTATGAATTTCGCATTTCATATTAAAAAATTGCCATCTTTGATTACAAAATAGCCTCCAATCATCATTCATTCATTTGAACAGTTAATTACAAATTACAAATAAGGATTCTAATGAACATCATTTTCTTTTCTTTAGGACTATAAGACCTACCTGGATTTTGTTCTTGCATTAGAAAACCGCAAAGAACCTGCAGCTCTGCAGTATATTTTTAAGTTACTTGACATTGAGAACAAAGGGTATCTGAATGTCTTTTCCCTTAATTATTTCTTTAGGGTAAGTCTCATTTGTGTATCTTTGTTATACAGTTTGGTTTAAATTACCTACCAAGTGACAATTTTATCTAACTTGGGGTGTTTAAATTTAGCAAAAGGATTTATATAACAGATTTCAGAAGGAAATCAAGTCTGGTTTTAGTTTTTTCTATTTTTGAAAATATAAATGGGCTAAATCAGTGCTGATTTGATTAGTTGTAAGATACTTTAGAAGTGTGTAAATACATGTCAGGCTTATTAACCAGTGGAGATAAAAACATGCCCGAGAAAGTCTGTGCTCTTGGTGATCAAAAACTAGTATGTAAAATTCTATAGAAACGTTAATTACACATTCAGAAAAGGGAACTCCTTTCCAGTTTTTTTTTTTTTTTTTTAAATTTTTTAACTTTACAATATTGTATTGGTTTTGCCATATATCAAAATGAATCCGCCACAGGTATACATGTGTTCCCCATCCTGAACCCTCCTCCCACCTCCCTTCCCCTACCATCCCTCTGGGACATCCCAGTGCACCAGCCCCAAGCATCCAGTAGTATCGTGCATCAAACCTGGACTGGCGACTCGTTTCATATATAACATTATACGTGTTTCAATGCCATTCTCCCAAATCATCCCACCCTCTCCCTCTCCCACAGAGTCCAAAAGACTGTTATATATATCAGTGTCTCTTTTGCTGTTTCATATACAGGGTTATTGTTACCATCTTTCTAAATTCCATATATATGCATTAGTATACTGTATTGGTGTTTTTCTTTCTGGCTTACTTCACTCTGTATAATAGGCTCCAGTTTCATCCACCTCATTAGAACTGATTCAAATGTATTCTTTTTAATGGCTGAGTAATACTCCATTGTGTATATGTACCACAGCTTTCTTAGCCATTCATCTGATGATGGACATCTAGGTTGCTTCCACATCCTGACTATTATAAACAGTGCTGCAATGAACATTGGGGTACAAGTGTCTCTTTCAATTCTGGTTTCCTCGGTGTGTATGCCCAGCAGTGGGATTGCTGGATCATAACGCAGTTCTAGTCTGTTTTTTAAGGAATCTCCACACTGTTCTCCATAGTGGCTGTACTAGTTTGCATTCCCACCAACAGTGTAAGAGGGTTCCCTTTTCTCCACACCCTCTCCAGCATTTATTGCTTGTAGACTTTTGGATCACAGCCATTCTGTCTGGTGTGAAATGGTACCTTATAGTGGTTTTGATTTGCATTTCTCTGATAATGAGTGATGTTGAGCATCTTTTCATGTGTTTGTTAGCCATCTGTATGTCTTCTTTGGAGAAATGTCTATTTAGTTCTTTGGGGTTTTTTGATCGGGTCATTTATTTTTCTTGAATTGAGCTGTAGGAGTTGCTTGTATATTTTTGAGATTAGTTGTTTGTCAGTTGCTTCATTTGCTATTATTTTCTCCCATTCTGAAGTCTGTCTTTTCACCTTTCTTATAGTTTCCTTGTTGTGCAGAAGCTTTTAAGTTTAATTAGGTCCCATTTGTCTATTTTTGCTTTTATTTCCAATATTCTGGGAGGTGGGTCATAGACGATCCTGCTGTGATGTATGTTAGTGTTTGCCAACCTGGTAGTTGTAGATTCTTTTAATTGCTATGCTATAACAAATATATTTAAAAGTTGGCTAGAATTCACATTTTAATGTGAAACGGATTTGCTGAAATACTTATTCTGTGCCATAGGTGGTTTCAGAGAATAGCATGATGAGCTCTGAAGTAGAATTTGATTGCATCTGATAAGCATTCAGTTGTAGCAGGTGTACATGTAGGAATGTCCACCCCTTTAAGATAAATCATTCCTCAGTTTGAATGGTGGCTTTTCTACTTGATGGAATGGTTTTGTACAGTACTGTTCCACTCCATTGCCACATAGCTAGTTTTCAGAAGACCATCTGGTTTTTATATGGTTAAGATCAATGGTAAGAAGACATTTTTTTTTTTGACATTTTTTTTTAAAACAGTAAAAATGGACATTTTCACATTTTTGTCATAAACCATTTTCCTCTGCGAGCTTTTTTTTCCATCTAAAAATTTTGTGATACTCCTAAAATAACTTTGTCTGATTTCTGAGTTTCAGAGTATATACTTCATAATTCATGTTAAATTCCCTGAAAGGCTTTCTTTCTCTTATGATTTTCTAGGTAGTAATGACTACAGATTATTATAAAGATAAAATAAATTACATCCAGTATGAGGATGCATTTTTTTACAAACTGAATGCCACATAGGACTTATATATCCATGACTAATCTGAGAATCTGATACCACCTATCATAGGTATGCCCCTGCTTTAAGCAGACCTATTAAATAAAAATTCAGTTTTAGGAAAACCGTAAATTTATCTTTCAAACTACTCAATCCCTTTTCACAACTATTTCTTTATAGTATGTTCTACTCTTATGATATTTTATTTATTAAATACATTGAAAATATTTTATACATTTGTTTTAGACTTGGTTGTATGGGCTAAGGTAAAGTTACTGGTACCAAGCCTGGCTGTGTTAAAGCCTTTGTGCATCAGTATCCCAGTGATAAAGCTAGGCCCGCATTTGCACTCTAGATCACTTCATCCACGTCTGCTGCTCCTGTAGGTGAGAGTGTACTCAGATTCCCATATGCTGCAGAGATGCCCTGTGCACACTGGGATCAGTGGCACTACAGAGTGGCACTCAAAACATATTTCACTGATTATTTTGCAAGAATTTTAAGCTTTCACATTTTCCAGTGAATGACTCCCACCTAAAATATTTGTTAGTCCAACTGGATCACCGCAGTTTCTTCAGTCTTTTTTTTTTTTGTTAAAGTTCATAAAATAATTTGAGGGAGGTTTACCTCCATTTTTTTCTGTCAAGAATATGAAGTATAGGGTGAGAGGGGAGGTGGTAGACTGGGTGCCTTAAAGAATGGTGAAGGTGTGAACAGTGTTCCTGGAAAATGGGAGGAACAGGTGGTAACAGAATTGGAAGGCCATGTTTTAAGGCCTGTCTGGGGTTGGAGACCATTCTTACATAATAGTAATCTTACATAATAGTAATCTGTACTCTTGTATACTTTCCTTATGAAGTTCTCCATGTGTAGATATAGAAAAGTTGATGACTACACCAATCCAGTGTTTAGGTTTTGCTCAACAGATGTTGAGCAAAGTCAAGGTCAAGGAATTTGAGAAAATTGGCAAGGATGGTTAAAACAATGAGACTTATGGTCTGATAGGATAGGAAACAGAACTAGAAACAGGGCCATGGGAACAGGACAGGGAATGTTGTGTATTTTATTTTTTGTTTAAGGGTTTATTTCTATTAAATACAGGCCATACAAGAACTAATGAAAATTCATGGACAGGATCCTGTTTCATTTCAAGATGTCAAGGTTACTTTTTTCTTTAATTTACATAATTTACAGCAGATAATCATTTGTATTAAATGAAGTTTTTACCTGAAAGCAACTTATGATATACTGAACCAAGTATTTGCAGTTATTTGTTCTGAATTTATATTTAAGTCATTAGAAACTGAGACAATAATGGGACTAATGATTTACACAGGTTAACATTTTAACATTGTCAGTCTTGTGTCCTCATTGGAAGCATTCACTCAGATTGAAAGTTAAGAGAATCAGTACAGCCTGTATCTTTTGGCATAAACTGAATTTGGGCAAACTTTAGGTTCAGGCACTTTTTTAGTCCACTCCTTCAGAGGGCTTGCTTGCTTTGGTATTATTTAAGGAGACATCAATCTTACTGTATGAATACTACTACTATTTGAAACACATGCCACTACTTAACATTTTAGTAATCAGACCTTCATAAACTGTAAAAACACATGGGGGCATCCAGTACTGGTTCAGGTGAAATAATAATAAAATAACCCATCCATTGTAACCAAATATAATAAAAGGCTATGTCGGTTTAATATAAATGAGACAAATTTGAAACTATGCAACTGGCAATTTAAAAACGAGTCATTTTATATGGCCACCAACATGGAAAGGGAAATTTCACATACACACCAGATTAAAAAGTCATACATTTACCTGAATTGTTCTAATCTTTAAAAATGTAATTTAAATACTACTAAATACATTGAGTGATTTTACTATAAACAGATTAGAAAACATGTACTGATACCCCATAAGTAATCTTATAAGTGCACTTAATAATATAGAAAAGGTTCTTCCATCTGTTCTAGTTATTTTTATCACCATTTAGTGTCATTGTGGAAGACTAATTCTTTAATATTCCCCCCATCCATTCCAGGTCCAGAGTAAAACGTTGATATTATTATTGGAAATGAAGTTTTGTCCCTGTCTTGGCTCTAAAGCATTTTAAGTTTTTACTTTGAGCCAAGTCTGCATTAAATCAAGGCCCTGCTTTACCCCTAATTAGAAGACAATAGAAAAATATAAGTAGTTACCACATATACAAAGAACACTACATTAGTTTTGCCACTAATTAGCTACGTAGCTTTAACTGAGCTTCACTTTCTTTATAAGAAATATACAGGCATACCTTTAAAAAAAATTTTTTTTTAATAAATTGAAGGTCTGTGGCAACCCTAGTCAAGCAAGTCTGTTGGTGCCATTTTTCCAACAGCATTATCTCTGTTTCACATTTTGGTAATTCTCACAACATTCATTGTTATTATTATTAGCTATATGTTGATCTCTGATGTTTGACATTACTATTGCAAAAAAATTACAACTTGTTGAAGGCTCAAATGACAGTGTGCATTTTAAGCAATATTCTTTAATTAAGGTATGTACATTTTATTACATATGATGCTGTTGTACACTTAAGAGACTACAGTGTAAAGATAAACCTTTATAATGCACTAGGAAACAAAAAAATTCACGAGTTGCTTTATTGCAATATTTACTTTATTGCAGTGGTCTGGAACTGAAATCAAAATATCCTCAAGGGTATGCCTCTACCTAAGGAATCTTCCCCTAAAATTCTGTGTATATAGAAAAGAGATGGATTGCCTGTTAAATGAAAAAGGAAAAACTAGAAAAAAAAATTTTACGTAAGCTCAAGTGCTAGCCCTAAATTTTAGATCACTGTGTGATAGAAATTAAATGAATCATATAGCAAATTTCATTGTATTTTTTCTTCGTCTCTTGCAGGATGAAATCTTTGACATGGTAAAACCAAAGGATCCTTTGAAAATCTCTCTCCAGGATTTAATCAACAGTAATCAAGGAGACACAGTCACCACTATTCTAATTGATCTGAATGGCTTTTGGACTTACGAGAATAGAGAAGCACTTGTTGCAAATGATAATGAAAACTCTACAGACCTTGATGATACATGATCTCTCAAAGACTAGACTGTATTCATGAAAGTAATCTTGAATGCTGCATGTAAATCTTTTGACACAGAATCCTTAGAAACGGTCTAAATAAAATACTTCGTATGCCTACAGAACACAACAAATGTTCTGGTTATTGGAATTTTGGTTGCAGTGGCCTGGAAGAAATGGGACCAAGTTAGGAGCAGTAAATTCTGTTTACACTTAGCTCAGATATGGCAAGTGTGATCTGGTGAAGGTTGGAGTCCATTTTAAACATACATAATCTTTAGAAATGAAGTTTTCCTGGAATATTTCTGACGTTAGTCATTAGGAATTTGAATACGTGAAAGAAAATTTAAATTATATCATTTAACTTTGAATCTTCTTCTAAAGTATTATGTATATCAAAGATTACAGAATTCCTCATTCATCAGAGAAGGGTCATTTCATTTCTGGGAAGTATTTGGACATGTTTATTTTAATAGAGTATTTCAATAAAAAATATTCTAGTATTTTACTTTAATTAAAATCATTGGTATTAAAAAAAATCTGTCTACCTTGATTAACCGGCACCAGGGTTACATTTCACAAAATTTAACTCCATTCTGTTAAGAATTTTTCTTAGAGAATTTGTTAATTAAGTGTAAAGATTCTCAATTATACTGTTTAGTTTTTAAGAGATGAAAGAATAGAAGAAGGCAGAATAGCATGAACTATGATTCAGAAGGAACAGTAATTATTCAAAGGGTTGGAAAGGAAGAAAAAGTGAAAGAGGCTTAAAAATAAGACAAAACCATTTAATGCATTTATGGGAAATTTTATACTCTGCATAAATAAAAAGTATAAAAGTTTAAGGCACAGTGAATATCTATATAAACATTACAAACTGGCCACTGCTGGACAAGTAAAAATAAAATTCAAGAAATATAATGCCTTCATAAATATTATCTTCCTTCTACTACAATCAGAAAAGTTTCTGAGTTAACTCTTTTACATCTGGTACCTCTAAAGAGAGAAGATTCAGGTCACCTTTAGATATGCTTGCCTTTACAGGATACCCAAATAAATATGAGTTCGAATATCTTCTCAAATACAGATAAAAAAAGGGGAACACATCAGATTATCATTCTTTACTGGTAAACTATAATTTATGATGACATTAAATAATCTGAAGATTAAGCACTAAATTATATAGTTTATATCCATGACTAAAAAGATCACCATCACATGCCATGAACCACCATACTACGAATCCATGTAACTGAGGACTCCAAAAAAAATTATCTTCCTAAATCCTTCAAATTTCAATTGAAGAACTTAGTGGCCAGATGCTCACTGCTAAAAGACTTCCATAATAAGCCCAATGCACCTATGTTGTTTGTTTGAAGCTATACTTCAGGCAGATATATTTAAGACTGAACTTAATGCTATTTAGAAGACTATTAACGATTAATCTCTAAAGGTTCTTTAAGTTTGCAAATAGGTTTGTAGCAGCCCCATATCTAAAATATACATTTCTCCTTACATTAAGTTATAAATCGAAGTCATACAGATACCTCATAAGATTCTGAACACATACAGGAATATTTTCAAAATTAGTTTCATATTATACTTTTGTGAGGTCTGCTAATGGCACAGTGGGTGTAGGGATGGCCAACCAGGTCAAGCAAACCATCTACTGTTGCTACTTCGAAGTGATTAATGACAGTTAATTTCATTATGCCACCACTGCACCTTGTACAATATTTAACAGTGAACCCCTGGAGGGTTAAGTCTTCGTTTGTCCCCCAGTATCACTCTGAAACTACTTGACCCAGAGGAGGCATTCAGGATTGAATGACTGACATAACCAGAATGCTATGTGGATAATCACTAGGTATTACTATTTGAATACAAATATATTAATAAATTTATCCCCTAACTAGTGTTCAAACTTAGTTATTTAAATCTGAATAACTACTGAAAGAGAAAGATTAAATAACCTTCATTAAAAATGGAAACCCACCTTAATATTTGGTGTTATAAACTCAATCACCTTCCCATGAAATAGTTAATTCTCAAGGAAAGAAAATTCAAAATGCTTTTATCGTGCTCCTTTTATTACTCAGTAAACCATCCTTAGTATAAAATGAATGGTTAGATATATAAATATAAGACATAACATGAGAAAATCTAGGGCAAAAATCCTCATTTTAATCTGAGACCACAAATATCAGCTCCAGTTAGTCTTCATCAGTAACTTACCCATTTTTTTCTTACACAAAGACAAGCTTGATAATTTAACTCTTCCTAGAGTTAACCACTAGCCTTAACCACTAGTTGGTGGTCAAGGCTCTTGAATGTCCTTATCTTTTTTAAAGATCATTTTAAAACCAAAGCACTAATTTGACACAGTAAAAGCACAATACAAAGATCCAAATTTCATATCTGGCTTTTGCTAGATAGAGTTTAAGAATAAAGAAACATTCTTCCCTTTCCTGATAATAATTTAAAATATAAATAATTGTATTAAGTCCCAAGACCCACTGAATAGAGAATGTGAAAGATTCTGGTATAAAAACTACCTTAGAAGTCTGACAGTCACTTCATTCTACAGAGGGACAGAAACTGGACTTTGTTTGCTTTCTGTAATTACTTCACAATCTCCCTCCATTTCAAAATTGAGATTCACAAATGAATTGGATGCCAGTGTTTCTGGTTGATCGGACTGAACAATGGAATCAGCCTGCAGCTTATTTTGTTGGTATTGTCTTTCTGCTTCTTCTGACATCCTATTTTCTTCTTCTTCTTCTTCTTCCTAAAAAGAAGTAACAAGAATAGTTGAAACATAAATGTCCAAATGGAACAGTATTTTTCTCCCACTTTCAGTACCCAGCACAATGAAATCTAGCTTAACTGTGCACATCAATCCTAGGAAAATCTAAGTATTACAAAATTCTAAAATGTATGCTAATCTGATAAAGAATGACTAGAATGAAATGCCTAGTGTTAGGAGGCTATCTCTGGGACAGCTAGAGGATACACGTCTTCATTATGCAACCCATTCAGTCCACAACAAATGAAACTGAATCAAGAAAATGTAAAAGGAGACACACCTCCTTCTTCATCCGGTAATACTCATCAATTGCATACTGGTATTTTGGGGTGCTGATGCCCAAAACAGATGCAATCTTCTCTCCAAGAAAGTCACAAACTAAAAATATAAAAGTTATTAAAAAAAAATACAAAAGTCAAATGGTTTACATAATTCCATGTACATTACTTAAGCCCTTTCTATGTGCAAAGCACTGTAGGAATACAAAATTTACAGTCCCTGCCCTCAGAGAGATTATCAACATTCAGTACATCTTATCTGTGTATCTTCCTTGATTTCCCCAAGAAACACTAGTGGCTCCTTCTGGGCTCCCAATAACACTGCTGGGAATAAGCAGTCAAACAGAATGAGAACAATGTCAGGGAACAAAATGGCAAAACAGCAAAATAACTGCTAACAGACCTTTTCTGTTCATGTTCACAAACATGAAAACTGTATCTAAATGAGTATAGCTGTTTTTCAGTCCTTTTTTTTCCAAAGCACATCCAGAAGCTAAAGAATGTGTTAAGGTGAAGTATATTTAGATTAGTATCGCCAATGGTAGCTAGCTAGCTGCTGCCAAGGGCGTGACTAAACTCCCCATTGTTTTTCCTTCATTTCTGAAACACCCTACTTGGCCAAGTTCCTGCTCTGGGAATATATGATACCGGTTATACAACATTCAAACAAAAAAGCAATACCTGAGAGGGTGGATGTGGCAGCACGAAGCATGTGAAACCACAAGTAGGGGCCCCAGGTAAGTTTTGTCTGCAACAAGAGGTTAGGTTAGCAACCTTCATACTTAAATTTATTCTATATATTTAGGCCAGGATGAAGCAGTCAAATACTTGGTGGGTACAGAGAATATTCTATAGACAGTATAACAAATAGGCTACAATCCAATAAAAAAAATTAAAAGCTTTGTAGACAGAATGTCACAAAGACATTTAACATTCACCCATACAACTACCATCACCTTAAGTCCATAGAATAACCCAAAAAAGTGGCAGTCACTGAAATGGAGTTGGTAAGTCACAACCTTGATTATTTACGAATTGATAATCCAGAGCCTTCCTTTCTCCTGTCTTGCTTTTTTTTTTTCTGTCTTCATTGTTCGGAAACACATCAGAGTGTGTATACAGTCAATTGAAAGCAATCTAAGGAATCATACATACAATACACTTCTGGTTTAGTGGTGAACTGAGGTTCAGAGAAATTAAGGATAAGTGAGGGCACATCAAATGAACTTTTAATGGTAAGAAAATAAGTAACCAGTAAGTGGCAAGATGAGTTTTTTTGTTAATTTAAGGATTAAAAAGGGACTAGATCATGCAACCCAAGAAAACTTTAACATACAACTGGCAGGCTAGAAACACTGGCAGACTGCCATCCACACTACACACCTCATAGTTAACCTTGGTGCTGTAATTCCATAGAATACTTCTATAAAGCTTGACACATGGATGACAGTTTGCCTCTATGGAGGAAACTGGTCATAGGAGCATGCTTCAATATACCAATATTTTTGTTTATGAAAAGAAAACACAGTATAGAGCATAGGCTCTATCAAATACATTAGTAATTGTTTCCATATTGGTTTCTCAGAGAAGAAAAAGATAAGCCTTAATCCATAATCTTCTTAGATAAGATATGCTGATGATTACAAGGGCATTAAAAAATCAAATACAAGAATATTTGTAAGACTGAAAACCATAGACACTAGAAACTGCTTCTTTTCTATTGGTGAAATAGAAGTATTGTCCTTTCCTGATATCCAAAGCTGACAAGGTTGCCAATTTCAGTGTTATTTCCTTTCTTCCTGATTAAGGAAAAATTTTCACCTGAGGGCTTTCAAGTCATTTTGAGTGGACACTATGTGCCTAATCAAGTTCTCATGCAAATT
Organism: Tragelaphus eurycerus; assembly: GCA_935064755.1. NCBI lineage: Eukaryota > Metazoa > Chordata > Mammalia > Artiodactyla > Bovidae > Tragelaphus > Tragelaphus eurycerus. Next base: position 14,497,133 of record CAKXYN010000038.1, read on the forward strand.
ACTTTAAAAAAAAATCATATATTTCAAATATTATTTTAAAAGGATATCTGTAAGACTGGGCAGACAGGCTAAAGCAGAGGAGGAAACAAAATGAAAAGTAGGTGATAGTATTTTTGAAAGGACATACAAGAAAGGTAGCTCCTTAGTCTCTCTTTACACAAGAATGGAAGTCCAAGCAAACAAATACATTCAAGAAAGTACTGTATATTTCTGGCTCCCTGATCATATCTGCTGTATCTTCTGTATTCAGAGCAGAAGGCATTTCTCATGTGGGATAAGGGTTAGTTCAGGGGCTCTGTTTAATATGCTCTAACACTAGTGTTTACGTATGTCTTACAGCAAGTGGGACAGTGCAGAAATAAAGGGAATGGAACCAATTTCTATAACACATAGTAAGTGACAGGGCCAAGAAATTACTTAGAAAAAGATTCAGCAAGCTTTTGAAGGAAAGTACGTATTTCTCACTGGACCAATTCTCTTGAGGTTGTTTCTACAGAAAATAATTGCTAATGTCCAGACTGTAACTACCAATAGGTCAAACCTGTTCCAGAGCTAAGACACTGGATAAGGATTCCTGAAAACCATCTATCATTATCACACAAAATTATACAGAATGAATGAATGGGGCGCTTTGTTCAGACGCGGACCTAGAGTCTACTGGACCCCTGACATCACCACCAGCGTCACTACTGCCACCACCGTCCCAGTGACAGGAAAACCGATAAAGATCTAGTCTTCAAGACTTCCGGTTTATGGGTGCAAACTCCAGTAGATTCATTCTTTTCTTCAAAAATTCAAGTATCTATTTCTTCCTGAATAATTATCCATTGCTTCCTTAAAAACGAACTATTAAGCTTCGCTATCTTGGGACTTTCCTGGTGATCCAGTGGTTAAGAATCTGCCTGCCAATGCAGGGACACGGCAGGTTCAATCCATGGACCAGGAAGATGCCACATGCCGCAGAGCAACGAAGCCTGTGTGTCACAACTTCGGAAGCCTGCGTGCCTAGAGCCTGTGCTCTGCGCAATGAGAAGGCTGAGCACTGCAATTAGAGAGTAGCCCCCGCTCTTAGCAACGAGAGACAGCCCACAGGCAGCAACAAAGACTCAGCACAGTCCAAAATTAATTAAAATTAAAAAAAAATTTTAAACCTAAGCATACATGTGTTTTACAACATTATTACACTTTTTCTATCCTGTTGGTTTTCCCATTTGCTATATTGAAAATATTAAGCTTATTTCTTAAATGCTTCTATTTCTATAGGCAGAAAAACTAGGCCCAAAATATAATCATTTGGAAAGCTCGCCCTTCACGATGTTAAACTTCACAACAGAAAATTTACTAATAAATATTCACCAGTAATATATGAGACTGTCCATTCCCTTGTACCCGCATTACAGTATATTGTCCTTTTCATTTATTTATTTTTATTATTTTGGCCATGCCTTGCATCAGGCAGGATCTTAGTTCCCCAACTAGGGACTGAACCCATACCCCCTGTAGTAGAAGGGTGGAGTCCTAAGCACTGGGCCACCAGGGAAGTCCCACATCCTTTTCCTTTCTTAAAATTTGATAGGCAAAACTGAGCCCAGATAATTTTTAGTTCTGACTATATTATGAAAGGCATCAATCCATTTATATAGGTAGCAATTATGTGCATAATCTAAGTTTTTAATGTGTATAGTTAAATACACATATATATGCACATTTGAGGAACCCTAAACAAAACTACCACGGATTAAAGAATTACTGGAAATATGTCTATTCTTAAGACACATCTAAGGTAAAAAATCTAAGGAAAATTGTAAAAAGACCTAGGTCTCCATTTCTTACTTCCTATCAGGTACCATATGCCAGGAGTATTATTCTTAAATCTTTATTTAAAATATCTGGGCTTATCTTTAACTGGGTCAGTTCTACAAATCTTCTATATAAACATACCAATACCAATGCCAATGCTATGCTGTGCTGTGCTAAGTCACTTCAGTCGTGTCCGACTCTGTGTGACCCCGTGGACGGCAGCCCACCAATGCCAATACCTTTCCCAAATTTCTTTGTTCTCAGATTTATGATGCATTAGAAACAAACGGATGGAGAAGGAAATGGCAACCCACTCCAGTGTTCTTGCCCGGAGAATCCTAGAGACGGGGGAGTCTGGTGGGCTGCCGTCTATTGGTTGCACAGAGTCAGACACGACTGAAGTGACTTAGCAGCAGCAGAAACAAACAGAAAATGGACAGTCTGCTCTTCACATTAAGTGAAGCTAGATCTGTCTTCAGTGATTAACAACTGAGAGGATAATTGGTATTTTGCTTAAAAAGATAACAAATGTTGGTGAGGAATGCAGAGAAACTGGAACCCTTAGTTGCTGTCAGTGTGAATGCAAAATGGTGTAGCCATTATGGAAAACAGTATGGAGGGTTCCTCAGAAAATAAAAAATAGAAATACCATACGATCTAGCAACCCCACTTCTGGGTAGTACCCCAAAGAATTGAAATTAGAATCTCAAAGAGGTATTTCCACTCTCATGTTCACTGCAGCATTATTTACAGTAGTCGAGGTATAGGAACAACATGAAGCGCAGTCCGAGTCCAGTCTTGGCCACAGCAAGATGACTACTCCACGACCGGCCAGACCTGAAAACCAGCTCGGACTCAGCATGCTGGCTTCCAGTGAAGGAAATATAGACAGATTTCTTGTCTTAGTTTAGGCATAAGAATTCTAATAAATTCCAATGACAACATGCTACATACAGGGTAACTTACAATTTTAAGAATGGATAGGGACTTCAGGCAAAAGAGTGGGAGGAATCCTGAGAACCCATGACCCAGTGAAATTGGTGAAAATTATTTTAAATCAACATGTAAAGCCTCTGGAAATGGTCCTAAGGGTATATGACAAATGAGTAAATAACTAATCAAAAAAAAAAAAAAATAAAGGAAAATGTGATAAGAAAATGAGAGTATGCAGTACGTGAACCAAGATCATAGGCCTTCCCAGCAAAGTGAAATGGAAAGTCCACTGCAGAACAGTGCAACTAAGAGCACAGGGCTCCTTCACCCCCAGCTTCCAACAGGAGGCCTTTCTTTCCAGGAAGAATAGGACATTAATCAGCATTTCTCAACCTGCCCAGAAGCCATCTAATCCTGAGACTAACTCCCAGGTGAGTGCGGTTGACAGGGGAGGGCTCCCTTCTTCCATCAGCTTCCACTAACATAACAGAGGCTCTACCTTGAGCATGGTGCAATTGAGAATACGGGGGCACTGACCCCAGTTCATTAGCCAGTGGTTCCATGCCAGAAAAGATGACATGACCTAAGGCTTCCTTCCGCTCCCAACCTCAACTGAGCATTCAGCTCCTAAAGTGGGGTGGAGGGGGGTGTGTCACAGAGAAATGCACTACTATTCCTACCCCCCAATTCTGAAGCTCTATCTAAGAGATTTTGCCCAGGAGGAAAAGCAGGCCATCAGACAGGTTGCTCCTAATTTCTGCCCATGTGAACTGACTTCATCTGCAACAGAAGTGGAAAAGTCCAAGCTTAAGGGTACTCTCAAAATCAGTGAAGATTTTGGTAAAAGGTACTTGGGAAGAAATTCTTCAATTCTATCAAGATACAGGATCAATTGTAGTTGATCAGCTAGTTTGAAGCAGAGAACAGCAAGTGAGGAGGAAACAGAATTTGTTAAAAGAACCCATCAACTGACTAGACAAATAAACAAGCAAACACTACAACAAAATCAAGATCCTGGGTAGTGGAGATTTGAGAAGAGGGAGAGGGGCCCACCTAGAGTTGTTACAATAAATTATCTAAAATGTCTAGTTTCAAACAAAAAAGTATGAGACATGCAAAGAGACAGGAAAGCATGACCCATACACTGGGAAGAAAATTTAAAAAGCAGACAACAAAACTACTTGTGAGAGTGACCAGATGTTGGATTTAACGGGAAAAACTCAAAGTAGCCTTTATAAGTATGTTCAAAGAATTAAGAAAACCATAGGGCTTCCCTCGGAGAAGGCAATGGCACCCCACTCCAGTACTCTTGCCTGGAAAATCCCATGGATAGAGGAGCCTGGTAGGCTGCAGTCCATGGGGTCTCTAGGAGTCGGATACAACTGAGCAACTTCACTTTATTTTTTCACTTTCATGCACTGGAGAAGAAAATGGCAACCCACTCCAGTGTTCTTGCCTGGAGAATCCCGGGGAAGGTGGAGCCTGGTGGGCTGCCATCTATGGGGTCGCACAGAGTCGGACACGACTGAAGTGACTTAGCAGCAGCAGCAGGGCTTCCCTAGTGGCTCAGATGGTAAAGAATCTGCCTGCAGAGAGGGAGGCGCAGGTTCCTGGGTCAGGAAGATCCCCTGGAGAAAGGAATTGAAACCCGCTCCAATATTCTTGCCTGGACAATTCCATGGACAGAGGAGCCTGGTGAAATATAGTCCATGGGGTCACAGAGAGTCAGTCGGATACGAGTGAGCAACTCACACACACACACACAAACACATACACACACACGTAAAGAAATAAAGGAAGGTATGATAGCAATGTCACATCAAATACAGAGTATCAACGAAGAGAAATTATAAAATAGAACCAGATGAAAATTCTGGTGTTGAAAAAAGTACAATAACTGAAATGAAAATTTTAATAGATGGAAAAAGAAACTGACAGAAATGAGGGGAGAAATAGACAATTCAACAGTAACAGTTGGAGACTCCAACACTCCATTTTCAATAACTAATAGGGCAACTAGGCAGCAGATCAACAAGGCAACGGAAGACAAAGAACACTATAAAGCAACCAGACCTAACAGACACCTATAGAACACTCCACCCAACAGCTCTACCACTGCAGGAAACACTTCTACAGTATTCTGCATGCATCTGGAATTGCCTTCAAAGTATACTGTTTTACAGTCCTTTGAATATTTGCTACAACAGAGAATCTGCATCTGATTTTTTTAATAACTAAAATTTATGTATTAGAACCAAATCTGAAGAAAAACTAGTAATAACACTTTTTAAACCAAATCTAAATGAATAATTCTCTATTCTGCTACTCGGCTTTATTTTCTTCATAGAACTATCCATAGTCTGATAATTAAAGTATATATTGCTTATTACTCTTCTGTCTACTGGTGTAAGAGCATAAATTTACACTGCCCATTGCTGTATTACCAGCACCTAAAACAGTACCTTTTAGGAAGTCAGTAAATATTTCAGCAACTGAACTCTCAAAATGACCACTTAGAAGGGCAACATTCCCTTTTTAAAAATGTACAACTAATCATAATTTTATAGTCACATCTTTTATAGTTTAGAAATTCTTAAGTTCAGCTGGTGAGGAACACAGAGTTAAGAACTATACACTCCTATCTTCTAATTAAAACGAGGTGATATAAAAAAGAAGTGCCAACCATCAGTGGTATATAACATTTAATACAAAGGGACAGGAATTCAAGCACTCTGCTTAGTGAAGTAAATTTGAAAGAAACCTATCCATGCTGACAAAAAACTTCTGACTCTCAAAAATAAACCATTCACGCTACTCAAGATAGGAAAGAGGTCCATCCATACTGTGTAAAAATACTGCTTTCTACCAAAATCATAACACAATGTTATAACCAGAATATAATTTATTTAAACCTATCCCATGAACGGAGGAGCCTGGTAGGCTGCAGTTCATGGGGTCGCAAAGAGTCAGACACGACTGAGCAACTTCACTTTCACTTTTCACTTTCATGCATTGGAGAAGGAAATGGCAACCCACTCCAGTGTTCTTGCCTGGAGAGTCCCAGGGACGGGGGAGCCTGGTGGGCTGCTGTCTATGGGGTTGCATAGAGTCGGACACGACTGAAGCGACTTAGCAGCAGCAGCAGCAAATGGTTCCTTCCATTCAGTGTTTAAGGGAAACAAATCAGCTAGAACAAAACCCAGTGACAAAAGGCTCATCAGTCTCACACCTACCGGATCAACAGGAGGCAGAACATCTTTCTTCTCCAGGCTGTCCACTTCATCTTCATCTGTGCTGTACTCTTCCATTGTTTCACCGCTAACAAAGTGGATGACTCTCCTTGGGACTTTCTTCTTTTTTCCTATGACTCCCAGTTCTACATTTTCAAAGCCTCTTTCATTACTCATCTAATGTCAGTAATAAATCAGGAAAAGGAGAGTTTCAAGTGAGATTAATTTTCTTCCATATAACCAAAAAAAAATTATTTGGGGTTGCTTTATTTAGGGAATAAAGAAATATAAGCCAGTCTATAAACAGTTTTTTAAAAAAATAAGACAGGTCACACACACAAAAGAATATCAACAGCAAAAATGAAGGGTTTAACAAACTGAATAATAAAGCAAACCTCTGTATACTCACCACCAAGGTTAAAAAATAAAACTTAACCAATTAAAACTTTTTAAGTCAAAAGCTTAGAAATCAAGCAGCACACTTTAGGTCACAGCAATTCCAATGCTGTATAATATGTGAAGACATGCTGGACATCAATAATTTTAAAGAATTACAAAGGAATTAATGTGTAATATCAAAGGAAAATCATACAGATACGTACACATTTGTTAGATATGTAGTATAAAAAAACACTTTGTATTAGGTAACCCTGGTAAGTCTTTAGATTTGAGTTAAGCTATGTGTGAGCAAACCAAAACCAGTTCAGCTTAATTCTGAACCTCTCCTTTTCTCAAAACGGAAGTCCCAAATTCAAATGCCTTTTAGGTCCAAGCAGGTACCAAAAATGAGTAAATACTGCTATCGATGAAGAGTAGAGCTTTAAACAAAAGCATGCCCCAACTAAAAACATTAAAACTGAAAAACTGTAAAGCACCATGCAGGTCAAATAAAACTCATTTGTAAACCAAATCTGGAAAGCAGACCATCAGTGTTCTATATGAGAACTTCCAGACTTCTCAGGCACTAATATATACAGGACAACAGTTTTCCTGATAGTAAAAATATTTTTACAAATTTTAAAACTATAATAGTCTAAGAAATTCTAATTATATCCAAACTTCATTCCTAAAGAAACACTAATTTTACCTCATACATACAGCCAAAACTTAGAGCAAACACATTTTGTGGGAGAGGATGAAGAGCTTTTCCTTGTCATCTTGTCACAAGTTTAAATTCCTAAGAAAGCCTCTTTTGTATCTTCTTAATAAGGAGACTTCAAAACAGCACAGTGCAATTGTAAAAAAAAAATCTGCCAACACTGGTTACCCCTCGGGTTAGGTACAAAGATGGAGAAGGAGGTACAGGTAAAGGAGTGGTCAAGTGGGCTTTTTATGCTTTGTGCATTTTGTTGTCATTTTATTTTCGTGATGAGAATATGTTCCTGTATTACTGGTTCAAATTTAAACCTAAACCTAAAATGACTAGCATGCTTAGACTTCATGTTGGTGGGACTGTCCAGGACTGAGTCCAGAGTTCAAAAATTTCATCCTCTATAAGGATTCTTTGTGACCCCAGGGACTGCAGCTTGCCAGGCTTTTCTGTCCATGGGATTGATTTCCCAGGCAAGAATACTAGAGTGGGTTGCCATTTCCTTCTCCAGGGGAGCCTCCCGACCCAGGGATCAAACTCACCTTTCCTGCATTGGCAGGTGGAGTCCATCTGCTAATGCAAGAGATGTAGGAGACATGAGTTTGATCCCTGGATCAAGAAGATGCCCTGGAGGAGGAAATGGCAACCCACTTCAGGACAGGCCATAGTCCACGGGGTTGCAAAGAGTCATATGTGACTGAGAACGATGATAAGAATTTTTACGGCTAGAGATATACCAACACATAATTTAAACCCATGATTGTTGTTCAAACCTAGAAAAGTGTTTTGAACTGCACCTGCAAAGATATGGAGTTGCACTGATAAAATAATGGACTTGCCCAGAATTGCCCAGTTATGCAAGTATCAGATCAGATCAGATCAGATCAGTCACTCAGTCGTGTCCAACTCTTTGCGACCCCATGAACCGCAGCACGCCAGGCCTCCCTGTCCATCACCAGCTCCCGGAGGTCACCCAGACTCACACCCATCAAGTCAGTGATGCCATCCAGCCATCTCATCCTCTGTCGTCCCCTTCTCCTCCTGCCCTCAATCCCTCCCAGCATCAGAGTCTTCTCCAATGAGTCAACTCTTCGCATGAGGTGGCCAAAATACTGGAGTTTCAGCTTTAGCATCATTCCTTCCAAAGAAATTCCAGGATTGATCTCCTTCAGAATGGACTGGTTGGATCTTCTTGCAGTCCAAGGGACTCTCAAGAGTCTTCTCCAACACCACAGTTCAAAAGCATCAATTCTTCGGCGCTCAGCCTTCTTCACAGTCCAGCTCTCACATCCATACATGACCACAGGAAAGACCATAGCCTTGACTAGGCGAACCTTTGTTGGTAAAGTAATGTCTCTGCTTTTGAATATGCTATCTAGGTTGGTCATAACTTTCCTTCCAAGGAGTAAGCGTCTTTTAATTTCATGGCTACAGTCACCATCTGCAGTGATTTTGGAGCCCAGAAAAAGAAAGTCTGACACTGTTTCCACTGTTTCCCCATCTATTTCCCATGTAGTGATGGGACCAGATGCCATGATCTTCGTTTTCTGAATGTTGAGCTTTAAGCCAACTTTTTCACTCTCCACTTTCACTTTCATCAAGAGGCTTTTTAGCCCCTCTTCACTTTCTGCCATAAGAGTGGTGTCATCTGCATATCTGAGGTTATTGATATTTCTCCCAGCAATCTTGATTCCAACTTCTGTTTTATGCAAGTATAAGTAACTTTATTCTTCTGAATTATTTCCTGTTAACCCTCTGAAGTCCTTCTTAGAAAACAGTTATGGTTCTTCTCTTTCCAAAGGTAAGTTTAGTCATAGGCCAGGATTTGCATCCAGGTATATCCAACCCAAAGAACCCATGCATTGTTCCATAACACACATGAACATCCCTGACAGCAACTATAGCTGATGCAGAGCAAACTGAGAGAAAAATCTTGACAACATGGCCTATCTATAAAATAACCTGAAAAAACAAAACCACAGTTCTCCCTAGCTGTCCTGAGGTTTCAAATATATCCTAGTCCTTAATAAAGGAAAACCACCCCTTTAGAGAAGGCGATGGCACCCCACTCCAGTGCTTTTGCCTGGAGAATCCCATGGATGGAGGAGCCTGGTGGGCTGCAGTCCATGGGGTCGCTGGGAGTTGGACACGACTGAGCGACTTCACTTTCTCTTTTCCCTTTCATGCATTGGGGAGGGAAATGGCAGCCCACTCCAGTGTTCTTGCCTGGAGAATCCCGGGGACGGGGAGCCTGGCGGGCTGCTGTCTCTGGGGTCGCACAGAGTCGGACACGACTGGAGTGACCTAGCAGCATAGTGGCCATAAATAAGATGGACAACAAACGGCCCACCCACACCATCATTCTTCTGTCACCAATCCCTAAGCATGGTGAGCTGTTCCTACCCAATCTCATTTTTTCCCCCTTCACATGAAATTTGGTTTATGCTTGTCCTGACACCAATGTCTGCCTTTGGACCAAGGCTTTATAGGCAAGGAAAAGTCAGAGGAGCTGGGTTAGATCTCCAGTCATCATATGAACTGGGTGGATCTGATGCTAAAGACCAGTCCCAATCAATGAACAGAGTTGAGACCTTTTGTAGTTCATCATGGTGCCTTATTCCACCCCCACCGCACCCGCTTCAGAGCTGAAGAAGCTTTTCATTCTCCCTCTAGCAATCTCTCATTGGTTTAAGTTTTCTTTTCTAAGATACAGGCAAAGGAGAAAGGGTGTCTCTCATTGGTTTAACTATTTTGTCTTCTTTAGACAGCTTTAATGAATAAAAACATTCTTGCTGGGTCATAACAACTGATATAAACTTATCTACTAACTCCATTAACTGACTCTTGGCTGTATTTTTTTCAAAAAGATTAAAGAAAAAAACTACAAAGAGGAAGGCTGAAACATGATTCACATTTTTTCATTCTAATGCCGAAGTTAGTTAAGTACTAACAGAACTTTGAGTAATACTCTATACATAATATGCAATTTCAAAAGGCATTTTATTTATTCTAATCATCACATTCCATATAAAGATCCTTATTAAAGAGAGTTTCATTTAAGTTTTCTTTGAAATTTTTAATATTCTTTTTTGATACAGTAAAACCCAAGCTTTAGGTATAGCAGCTTAAACAGGAATGAGTAAACTTTTCCCACAAAGGAGAGAGAGTAAATATTTTAGGCTCTGAGGGCCATGTAATCTCCGTCACAATTACTAAACTCTGCAAAAGCAGCCATGGACAATACATAATGAATGGGCTATGTTCCAATAAAACTTTATACAATTTAGTGGCTGGTGGGATCTGGCCCACAAGCTATAGTTTGTCAATCCCTCATCTTAAGGAACCAGATTATCAAGTAGAAAAAAAAAAATCTGTGAAAGAACCTATGCCATGTGATTCCAACCTCTGCTTGGCAAGGAAGTGGGGTGGGAGTTAGTTAAGGGAGATACTGATAGGTAAAACCAACCAGAAAATAATTTGATTCAAAATATCCAACAATTATGAAAGCTATTCTCTGAATTTGCAAAGGTTTCATTTTTACAAATAAACAATTAACCTGCTGGTAAGAAAACTGTCACTGCCAACTACACAAACTCCATTTCAACAAATGCCAATGATCTGACAAAACAATTTTCTAACACCAGGAAATTACGAACTGCAATGTCAATTAATATTTGATTATCTTTCATGGTTAACTGTACTGTTTAAATCTGCTTATCTTATTTCTTTGGCCTGTTTTCAAGGCAATTGTCTTTTTATATACTCCCATAGTACCCAGAACTTCTTAAAAACATGTATTACGCTTGGAATTTATTCTGCATCATCTTCCCTAGATAGGTGATCAGCAACATGCAAGTAGGCACAGTGTGTATCCTTCACTGCTATATCCTTTACCCTACAGCTGCTGGTACATCGTGCTTGGTAGCAGGGGTGCTAATAAAACAAATGAACAAGTAGTACTGAAATTTTAACTCCTTTAATAATGCTGAGATTCTGCTTAAAAATCTAGTTGGAGCAGATGCTGAATGGCCTGGTTTGAAGCCTAATTCTAAACACACCCAAGTTCCTGTCTCTTACTTCCTTCCCGACATGACCCTTGGGATTTCTCAGTTCTGATAAACAGAGAATGGCAGGCTCTCCTTCCACTCAAGTCTCCACCTCAGTGGCCTCTCCCCTCTTACTGCGGTCAACTGGGCATAGATCTGGGTTCCCGGAAATATCTCTGCTACAGGAATGTGCATGAGAAAGCACAAAGGGAAAGTTAGAAAACTGTGTGTATATATGAACCCACTTGTGTATAACAAGATTATATATGTACAGGCAATCCCAGAAAGAATACACCAGAAACCTAACAGTTACTTTTGGGGAAAGTGAATGTGAGAAACGGGTGATGGGGGGGATCCCTATGATTTTTTTCCTCTTTGCTCTATGGGACTTCTTTACGTTTGAATATTTATTTTATTATTTTTTAACCAAGAGTGCAAAGATAACATAACAGTACTAAGTTGCAACAAAGAGCCTTTCTTCCAACATTAATCTGATAAATCAGTACAGGTATGTATACTTTGCTACTAGAGAGATTCAAAGCTGAAATCGTGACCGAAACAATTCCAGTAACAGAAGGAAAAATCAAATGGAAAACACATCAAACACTGTGGACTAAAAGAGTCAGGTCAAGTACACCTCCTGTCAACAAGAGGTCTCGACTCAACTGAACATGATAAGCGGCTTTGTAACCATTTAGCGTTACCCTCGAATTCCTTCTTGCAGGTTACCTTCCTCCTTCCTAAGCAGAAGAAAAAACAACTCCATATATAGTCTAGCCTCTGGACAACTTTTTATTAAAGCAAACTACTTATAATATTAGAACAAACATTTGGGCACCATTCTCCGGGAATCTGGAGTTTGGGGGAAATGTCTTACATTCAAGTAGTTATTCTTAAAAATGAAGCCACTCAAAAGCTCTGCTTTCACTGAGGACGGGAAGATTTTACACAGAAGCAACTTGGGTTTTTAACATCTAAACTGCATACTCCTGGGCTGGTTTCTCCCCTGGAGTGGGAAATAGCAACCCGCCCCAGTATTCTTGCCTGGAAAATTCCATGGAGAGAGCAGCCTGCCGGGCTACAGTCCATGCTGAGCACGACTCCGCACACGACTGAGCACACGAGCTGGTTTCAGGTAAAGCCATTCCTTCATTAGCTTTACTTGGCCAAAGATCCTACTACTACTGTTTTAGACACGAAATCCAAAACAAAACAAACCTCCAAACCTTACCTAATACTCTAAACTTATGCTATTCAATACATAAGTTAACCACGTGTGGCTAAGACTCACTTGAAATGTGGCTAGTTCAAGAGATGTGTTGAAATACACAAAGGATTTCAGACTAGCACAGAGAGACAATGAAATATCTCAGTGGTAACTGTCATCTAAATTGCAAGTTGTTTTTTTTTTATAAACTGGACTAAATAGAATATCAAAATTAATTCCACTGGTTTCTTTTTAGTTTTTAAATGAAAATACAACTTACAATGCACATAGCATTATGTCTATTGGACAGCGCAGCTCTGGGCCTTAGTTACCTCGTACACCTTGTGCACAAGTAATAAGGATTAAATGCCGGGGGAAAAAGCCTGTAAACGCATATTACCTAGCTGCTATCTGCTAACCAAAGGGCAGATGCCAAGTAAGGCGCTCCCAAAAGGAGAGACTGAGAAGTGACTGTAGCCATCGCCACCTGGCTTCCAGCTACTCCAAGGACAGCCTTTCGGGTACACGCCTTCCTTCTAGCTATCGCAGACCCGAAGCCGCAACCTCACCCCTCGACACTCGAGGCCTCCCTGGAGTCTGCGGCGCTGTCAACGGAGGGGTTGCCCAGCTGCGCCGCGACTAAAGGAGCGTTCGCCCCTTCCCTCCAGCCGACGCTGAGAGGCAGGGACACCGTGAAGAAGAGCTCCATACGGAACGTCCGGCGGATGGCCTGCTCGAAGGAAGGCCAGGCAGGCCAAAAGGGCAGGCGGCGGACTAGGCAGACAGGAGGCGGGGCTTTCTGGCCTCACTCAGCCTCGGGGCTGTCGCAACCGTCTGCGGCCCCACCTACCTGCTGTGCCGATTCCCTGAACGCCGAGGCGGCCGCAGCTCCCGAGGCATTCACGGCTTCTCCCTCCTCACGGCTCGCTGGCTCCCGCTCCATCGTTGTCGCCGCCACAGGACTGCTGGCGCTGGCGAGATACAAAGTTATGGCCGATAAGCCCAATTCCATCCTCCGCCTCCCCGCCCAGCTGCGGACCGAGCCAGAGGTCAGGAAGTGAGACTCACCGGCACGGCCAGCCTAGCGCCGCGCCCCGCCACGCCTCGGTGGGAGGGGCGGGGCAGAGAGGCCTTGGGTGGGGCTTGGGTGGGGCGGGGCTACTGGCGCCCCCGCCCATCCAGCTCGGCACCCCGGGCTTTGCCAGAAACAGCCTAGATTGCACAACTGCGGGGCGGGGCGTTATGCTGCAGCGTTTCCGGCCCGGCCCAGGTCCGGAGCTCGCTGACTGGCACCACCAGTGACGTCATGTCTCGTACCTGTACCGGGAACCTGACTTCGGGATCTTCACGCAGCCGCTCACCAACTGCATCCCGGGCAGTCATTCCCAGACCTTGGTTTCAGTACTGCTGAAATATGAGCAGCTTCGTAGTGTGCTCCAAAGACTTGTGATGAGATGTGACTGCTGAAAATATGTTTTTTAATGAAAGATTCATGCTACGTATTCCATTTCTTTTATGGATGGCGATCTAGCCAAGATACCTTGAAATAAGAGCCTCGAAGGCGAATTTTGCTTCCACCTATATGAAATACTTTATATGTAACTAAAAAAGTGAGACCTGAAGAAGAGCAAAGGGCAGCAACAAGCTTCTATTTTACAATAAAAAAATGTGAGGAATAATTTATTATCTGTTTAGGTGTGTGTGTGTGTGTGTGTAAGAGGGAACATTTCAGACTTTTACAGTTTTTCCCAGTGTTCAACCAAATTAAAAAGTTATGATTGCAATCATTGCATTACTGTAGTTGGAGCATTTCCAGGTAAGTGGTCTTTTATTGTAGTTTTTTAGTATGAGAATTTTCATGCCATTTTCACCAGTTGTAGAGGTCAAAAATAAAATACACTATTTTGGTCATGAAGAGGAGCTTCATTTGATACTTTGAATTCGATTTTCAAGCCAGTCAAATTTCATAAATACTCCCCAAAGTTATGGCCTACAATATCTTCTGTGTCTGCAGGCCCAACATGGTTACAATCTTAGTTATTCCTTTCTCTCCTATGCAAAATTCTTTTTCTGCTTAATATTCTTGTATACTTTCTATCCTGAATATAACTATGATGACCTGAAAACCAAATTGAAAACCTTAAAAACAGAAGTTGATTATTTGACAACCATCTATATTTTTTAAATTAGATGGAAATTCATCATCTATTGTTGCTAAGGTACACAAGTGCTGTCTAGTGGCAATAGGAAGGAGTTGAGACAATCCAAAACAGCAAAAACAAACTGCAATAAGTTGAAAAGAAAAATAAAGAACCAATTGTTAAAGGCTCCATGGATTACAAGCCAGTTGTTCTACATTACAAACTGTTCTACATTACAAATTGTTCTACATTACAACAAAAACAAGCCAGTTGTTCTACATTACATGGATTCAAAAATCCCTTTCCTGTTAACTGGCAAGAAGGGTAATCAACAGCTTATATCGTTTAAAAAAATTAGTGAAATGTTTTTAATTGCATGATTTTATTTTGCAAATTGGCAATTAAACATCAAATCATGATGTTCACTGCCACAGAACTTATTTTCATGGTTACAAGTACATTTCTTAGTTTACTGAAAATTCAAAATGCAAGTCACATTCCAAGAGAACTAGAATAGTTACTTTTTAACACAAATATGCAATTGAAGAGCAGTTTTTTGCAAAAGAACAACTTATAGCAAGAGAAAAGTACAGCGATTTTAATGGTTTTATTTTGGGCATTGACATTTTTGTCATTATCTCCAAACTGTCACAGGTCAACTAAAAGTAGACAACAAAACAACATGCCAAATCTTTCACTTTGTAATATAAGTTGTATTGCATACCTGTGACATAAAGATAAATTTGGGTATTAGTATAATTTACTTGAAAATATAACTGTTACTTAAATTTAGTTATCTAATGATGCATGTAAAGCTAAAAAGGTAAATTTAGTTATACCTATTTCTATGAAAGGCTGGGAAAACAAAAACTCAATAACCAGGAGTGTCCATCAGATAAAAAACAAAACATTTAATGGTTTTGGCATAGGTACATATATATTTTAGTAAAGAATATTTATTTATTTCAAGTTATAGTTTCATAATCAATCATGCACAGGAAAAAATGTTTAAAAGGTGTTAAAAATGCACTTTTTCGATTTGAAGCAATGGCCACTCCTGATTTGGTGAATTTAGTGAATAATCTCTCCAAAACAATCCTACACACAAATGCAAGGCCACTAAAATCATGAATTTGCAGCTGCAGCATCTGACCACTGCCACTCAGCAGCCACCTCAACAGAAAGACCAAAATTCTCTCCAGGGTTCCTTTCAAGCCTAGGCCCCTGCCACTATCATAATCAGCCTGGCCACTGAAAGAATTACCCAAAGTTAAAAAGAAGGGCTTATTCACAGCCCAAAGCTACCCTCTTGGACCCTTTTCATGAACATTCTGAGAAATTTGAAATGCACCTCCCTTTTGTAAACAAACACTCATGAAGTCCTGAGAAAAGTTTGAGGGTCTTTCCAGTATCCCACTAGCACCACTGGGAGAGTTGGACCTTCTTTTATAGGAGCTGAGGCTATTACCACTCTTGTGGACATAGAGACATACCACTCTTGTGTCTTGAACCCCACCAGCCTTCAGGCCCTCTTCCTTAGAGTGCCAGAATGGTCCAAATGGTGTGAGTTCCAAACACGGTTGTGAAGGTAAGTCAGTTGGCCCCCTTGCCTTCAGAGATAGGTTTTTTTCAGGGAACTCATTAGTTACTTCTGTCCCTGTACATTTTTGGGGGCCAAGACCTCCTGGAAAAATTACATGCTTATATTTCCTTTTCCCTAAAAGGAGAAATACACTTTTATTTTGACTCCTCAGGGTCTACCTCCAACTCTTGTCCTGATATTAAGATTCCCCATCACAAGGATTTTAGATTCTGTTCCTTCTACATTATTGTCTACCTCTTCAAACAACATTGAACACATTCATTCAGTTCAGTTCAGTCACTCAGTTGTATCCAACTCTGCCACCTCATGGACTGCAGTACGCCAGGCTTTCCTGTCCATCATGAACTCCTGGAGTTACTCAAACTCATGTCCATCGAGTCGGTGATGCTATTGAACCATCTCATCCTTTGTCGTCCCCTTCTGCTCCCACCTTCAATCATTCCCAGCATCAGGGTCTTTTCAGATGAGTCGGTTCTTCACATCAGGTGGCCAAAATACTGGAGTTTCAGCTTCAACATCAGTCCTTCCAATGAATATTCAGGACTGATTTCCTTTAGGATTGACTGGTTGGATCTCCTTGCAGTCCAAGGGACTCTCAAGAGTCTTCTCCAACACCACAGTTCAAAAGCATCAATTCTTCGCACACAGCTTTCTTTATAGTCCACCTCTCACATCCATACATGACTACTGGAAAAACCAAAGCTTTGACTAGATGGACCTTTGTTAGCAAAGTAATGTCTCTGCTTTTGAATATGCTGTCTAGGTTGGTCATAGCTTTTCTTCCAAGGAGCAAGCATCTTTTAATTTCATGGTTGCAGTCACCATCTGCAGTGATTTTGGAGCCCCAAAAAATAAAGTCTGTCACTGTTTCCATTGTTTCTCCATATATTTGCCATCAAGTCATGGGACCAGATGCCATGATCTTAGTTTTCTGAATGTTGAGTTTTAAGCCAACTTTTTCACTCTCCCCTTTCACTTTCATCAAGAGGCTCTTAGTTCTTCTTCACTTTCTGCCATTAGGGTGGTGTCATCTGCATATCTGAGGTTATTGATTGGACTTCCCTGGTGGCTCAGATGGTAAAAGCGTCTGCCTACAATGCAGGAGACCTGGGTTCGATCCCTGGGTTGGGAAGATCCTGTGGAGAAGGAAATGGCAACCCACTCCAGTACTCTTGCCTAGAAAATCCCATGGATGGAGGAGTCTATGGGGTCGCAAAAAGTTGGACACTACTGAGGTTACTGATTAAGTGCTATCAATTAAGATCCAGGTAGATCCTAATAAACCTTTGTCTCACCTCAGACAATATTCTCTCAGGCCTGAAGCCCTAGAAGGAATTTGTCTGACTGTCAAGGCACACTTCCAGAAGAGACTCATCATCCCATGCTTTGGTCCCTGTAGCCCACCAGTCCTTCCCACAGGCAAGTCTCATTCCTGAGGTTGGTATTTCATTCAGGATCTTTAAGCCATAAACAGTATAGTTATACCATATCACCCCATAGCCCCCAACCCCACAGCATCCTCAGTTTAATCCCTCTGAGCACACAGTTCTTTAAAGATTTATGTAGTGCTTTCTTCAGCCTTCCTGTCCATCCAGATAGCCAGTACTTGTTTGTCTTTACTTGGGAAGGGCATCAATATACTTGGAGCATTATGCCTCAGGGCTACACAGAAAACCCTACTTACTTTTCACAGATAGTGAGAGGAGACTTGGCCAGTGTGAATTTTGCCCACAGCTCTACTTTTCTTCGATATGTTGTTGACTTTGTTATGCTCTCCTTCTAAGGAAGCACTCCTCAAGGACAGCCTATTCCTTATAACTCAGCTAGCACACAAAGACAGAAGTCTCAAGGAGAAAGTTCCAGTTTCTTCAAACCCAGGTAAGATACTTGAGTCACGCGTGAAGGGCACATCTGTTTCCTACTTCTTCCCACCAAGTGCCATTTGAGTTGCTTTTCTGGACTAACAGGCTATTGCAGAGTTGGGTTCCTTATTTCTCCTTGTATGCACAAAACCTTTTTCCCTGCTAAAAGGCAGAGGCCCAATGCTCTTGTTTGGAATAATGAGGCTGAATCAGCTTTTCAAACTTTAAATGTTCAGTTGGCCACAGCCCCTGCTGTAGGGGACCCTAACTATTTTCTTCCCTTTCTTTTATTTGTTCATGAAGTTATTAATAACAGGAAACACCCTTGGAGAGCTCATGCAGTCCCATGGGGGAAAACAGAGATCTATTGGCTTTTAGGGCCAACAGTTGAAGCCTGTAGGTAAAGATCTTTCACCTTGCCTCCAAGCAATAGCAGCCACCACTGCCCTTCTGCAGGTTATAGAAAAGACAGTTTTGGGGTCTCCCTTATGGATTTTTGTCCCTTAAATGGTTGAGGCACTCCACACACTCTTATCTGCTCACTGACTGACATCTATGAAATCTTGCTTTTCTCTCTAAATGTCTTTTTGTGTTATGGTAATGCCCTAAATCCTGCTACCCTCTTAACATCAGCAACAGATAAGACCTCACATGGTTGCATAACCACAGTTGGTATTTTGACTAGTCTGCATCCAGATTGCAAGAAACACCTTTAGAGAAGCTTGACATCTTTTGCTGTATCTATGAAATAGTGCTGGACATCTGAAATCTGGATATGGTGTCACTATTCCCTTCACTATAATAGAATCCAATGCTCTGCCCCTAGTTTATTCAGCCCAACGAGTTGAACCATACACACGAACTTGCACCTGCACACTTTAGCCTCGGGCAAATGTGCTAACATTTATACTGATAGCAGTTGTGTTTTTGGAGGATCTCATGACTTTGAAATGCTTCGGAAACAGAGAGGTTTCTTGAGCTCCGGGGCAAGTGAAATTGAAAATGGCCCCTTTGTTAAGGCTTTGCTCGATGCAATCTTGCTGCACGACAGTTGGCAATGGTAAGTTGCCAGGCCTTCCAAAGACAGCACTGAAGGAAAGAGAAACTGACTGGCTGACAGAGTTGCTGAGGCCACAGCATTACAAGACTCAGGCCTCATAAAGAAACTTCTGTTGGTCACTGTTCACACCAAGTTAACTGTGTACTACTTGGAAGGACACCCAAGATTTAAAGGATATTATCAGAAACGGGAAAGTGCATGCTACAGTTAGGAAAGAATAGTGATGGGCTTCTGAAGGATGCACATTTGACCAACATCCTTGGCTTTGATATGGGCCAGACAGCCATCCTGCTCTTTCTGCAGTTGCTCAAGCAGCCATCTTAAAGTTAATACAGGCAATAACTCGTTAAAGAATTGATAAAATGATAGCCTGAGGGAAACAATACTTTTAGAGACTCCCATAGTAGCAGCTCAAATATGTCAATGGTATCAGATCTGTCTGAGGTATAACCCATCAGAACTTATTCATATTCTCAAGGCCACTTTCATTTACCTGCTGGTTCCTCTACTATCCAGCAACTGAATTTTAGCCAGCTGCCTCCCTCTCAAGGATCCAAATATGTTCTTGTGATGGTTTGTATGTATTGTCATTGAATGGAAGCCTTCCCTTGCAGACAAACAGCCAGCCTTGCAGTGGCCAAAACATTATTGGAAGGAATTATTCTCACATGGGGACTTCTCTTGGAATTACATGATAAAAGTACCATTGCACTAGACAAATTCTAAATGTTGCTTGTGAAGTCTAGCCTACAACATTTCTGCTGTACCCATCAGCCTCAATCCTCTGGTCAAATGGAAAGAACTAATGTGTGTGATGTGTGCGTGTGTGCTTGGTTGCTCTGTCATGTCCAACTCTTTGTGACCCCATGGACTGTAGCCTGCCAGGCCCCTGTCCATAGAATTTTCCAGGCAAGAATACTGGAGCGGGTTGCTATTTCCTCCCCCAGGGGATCTTTCTGACCCAGGGATCAAACTCACATGTCTTGTGTCTTTTGCCTAGGCAGGCGGAGTCTTTACCACTGTGTGCCACCAGGAAGTCAAAAGAACAGCATAATAAAAACATGGAATACTACTCAGCCATAAAAAGGAACACATTTGAGTCAGTTCTAATGAGGTGGATAAACATAGAGCCTATTATACGGAGTAAAGTAAGTCAGAAAGAGAAAAATACCACATATTAAAGCATATATTTGGAATCTAGAAAGATGGTCCTGATGAACCTATGTGCAGGGCAGCAATGGAGATACAGCCATAGAGAAAAGACTTATGGATACAGTTAGGGAAGGAGAGGGAGGGATAAACTGAAATAGTAACATTGAAACATATACATTACCATATGTAAAATGGATAACCAATGGAAATTTGCTACATGACACAGGGAGGTCAAACCCAGTGCTCTGTGACAATCTAGAGGGGTGGGGTGGGAGGTGGGAGGCAGGTCCAAGAGGGAGGGGACATATGTATACCTTTGATTCATGTTGATACATGGCAGAAACTAACACAATGTTGTAAAGCAATTATCCAATTAAAAATATAAAAAACCAGAATTGGCAAAACTCTCAGTGTCTTTCAGTCTCCTTGGCCTAAATTACTACTCATGATTTTATTAAACTTAAGATCTACACCCTTTGGAAGACACAAATTGTCACCATTTGACATAATTACTTGATGACTTACAATTCTTGACTCAGAGTTATACAAGCCCCTTCTAGTCAAGGGATATCTTTTACATTACTGCCAAAGTCTCACTAAGACTCAAGAAAAATGAGCACCTGGTTGAGAAATCTTTACATAGTAAAGCATTCCTGGGAGATGAAGAACTCGCATACCACAATTTACAACCAGGGGACTATGTTTATTGGAAAAGACAATTTTTAAAGGACTCTTTGCAGCCCAGGTGGAAGGGACTCGATCAGGTACTCTTTACTGGCACAAAACTGTTTTGTGGCAGTAAACTTAAAGGCACTGATTCTTAGATCCATGTTTCTCATTTGAAAAAGGCTTCCCTACCTGAATGGGCTTCTGAAATAGTTGGAGACTTAAAGCTGAAGCTGACCGAGTGAAGCAAATGACACCTGACATAGACAACTCTCCCAAGATTCAGGTTAGGCCAGTATATTCCACGATCACTATTAATGAAGTCTTTGTTTTTCTTTGTTCCAATTGCTATCACAAAGTTGCTTTATCTCCTTCAATATGTAATAACTGATAATGGCAACTTGCAGCTCTTCTCCTTCTAGACACATTATCTGGGAGTGAAAATCCTCATGCATGGGTGCATGCTTGGAATGAAAGTTTAAAGGAAGTGACCCAGGTCCTTTGGCCCCTTAAATTCGACTATGAAGGACTGGAGAATTGAACTTTTGGGACTCCTCCTTGTAGCTTCAGGTTTATTAGTACTCTTTACCTTACTACATACAGCGGGCATCCTCTATTGGTAATAATTCTATGAAAACCATATATCTTGTCAGAACTCTCCTGGAAAGAAGCCTCTAGCTCCAATTTTTGGCCATTCAACTAATCTATTCAGCTTAGTATTCTTTATTTAACCAAGGCCATGAGCTACCATTTCTTCTCTTTATATTAAAATGATTGATTTTACTTGAATAGTTTTTTCACTTCTGTTATTATTCTTTCTTAAAACCCATCCAGAACCTTTATGCCTGGAAGAATAATGCCCTAGTCTGCATTTCCCAAAGTTTAGCCCCTGAAGGAAATCCAACATGTTGTCGACTATGCTATGGGAACTCCAGACTCATTCATCAGACAATGGGATTCCCTTGCCTTAGCTATTTCCTATCTTATTAATACCGCTCCATCATATCCTGTATAGAATTAACTATTTTCCCAGCATACCATGTTTGCCTACTTGAATTCACAGCTCCTTTTTCCTGTTGAATCAACAGAATCAGACAAAAACCTCAATAGTTCTTAGAACATTTATTCCAGTAAAACCAAGAAACACTGGCTCTCATCTTTACCTTGCTGTGCAACAGAATATATCCTCATGATGATCCCCACGTCCCTACAAGGAAGGCTTCTAAGTTCAGTTCAGTTCAGTCACTCAGTCGGGTCCGACTCTTTGCGACCCCATGAATTGCAGCACCCCAGGCCTCCCTGTCCATTACCAACTCCCGGAGTTCACTCAGACTCATGTCCATTGAGTCGGTGATGCCATCCAGCCATCTCATCCTCTGTCACCCCCTTTTCTCCTGCCCCCAATCCCTCCCAGCATCAGAGACTTTTCCAATGAGTCAACTCTTCACATGAGGTGGCCAAAGTACTGGAGTTTCAGCTTTAGCATCATTCCTTCTAAACAACACCCAGGACTGATCTCCTTTAGAATGGACTGGTTGGATCTCCTTGCAGTCCAAGGGACTCTCAAGAGTCTTCTCCAACACCACACTTCAAAAGCATCAATTCTTCGGCGCTCAGCTTTCTTCACAGTCCAACTTTCACATCCATACATGACTACTGGAAAAATCATAGCCTTGACTAGGTGAACCTTTGCTGGCAAAGTAATGTCTGTGCTCTTGAATATGCTTCTAAAAGGCTGCTCAAATATAACTGACCCATGATTTAACCTCACTTTGACTCCTTTCCCTGTGCCCCATCTGGCTGTGTCTCTACTTGTGGGTGGAAGATGTCCTGCCTCAACATCGCCCAATCCCAGGTTCTCAATGTGCCCTAGGGCTTTTACTGGCCCCTTTGTGTTCAGTTCTCCAGAAATTACCAGATAGCACCCATGTTCTACTTCCCACTTCTGCTGAGATATCTCTTTTAAGGGATTTCAGAACTATCTAAGAATTTTATTCCCCAAGTGGAGAATTGGAACCCTTGACAATATGGTTTGAAATTTCTCTGCCAAAGCAGCATAGCTAATGCCATAGTTAATAGCATTAAGTGACAAAAAAAATTTTTCTAAACTCACTCACTCATGTTATATTAGATAACTGATTTGCTTTGGACTGCCTTCTGGCAGAACATGGAAATATCCATGCTATCTTAAACACCACCTGCTATACTTGGATAAGTATTTTTGGTATCAGTTCAGTTCAGTCGCTCAGTTGTCTCTGACTAGAAACTCAAATTGAAGTCCTACAAAAGAAACTCACTTGGCTTCATTCTGATTCCCTTAACATTCCCCTAATGTTTGATCTGTTCAGCTGATCACCCTTAAATATTGGACTTGGCTCAGAACTATTCCAGAAACTGGGATATTGCTCTTAGTAACTTAGCTTCTGTATATTGGTAAAGCACTTGCTCAAATTGTTTACATCTGTACCTAACCATTCTTCTGCTTGGTTAAGGATTGCACAGATCACTGTATTTGAGGTAGCACAGTATCACAATGCTGCCAATGATTTTCCTGATCCATTTATTGACTCTTACACCCAACACCCACTTTGAGGGATATGATAAATCCAGAACAGGCAACCAAGCCACTCCAGTTTTGTGGGACTAGATGTTGCTCCAGTGATGTTTTCTCCAGGAAGAATCATAGGCAAAAGGAGGAAATGTAAAAGGTACAATGGCATAAATGACTGATACTGAGGACATCCAGGTTTGCTGCCCATGCTGAACTTTTGCTGAATTCTCTATAAATTTGTTGATATTAGCTCAGTGTCAAAAGGAAAAAATCCTGAGAACAGTAGTTTTTCTAGACTAAAAAAACCATACCTTTCCCTAGTAACAGATGAGATGAACTTGATAATCCAATTGTATATAAAATACAAATTTACCCTCCAATCCAAATTCTTGGGAAACAACAAGAAAGAAACTTAAAAAAAAAAAACAAACCCACATCAACTTATGGGCTTCACACTCCGTGTATTTCCTGTCAAATGGAATGTCAAGAAACAGGTGGGTATTTCTTATACCACTTCTGCCAGAAATAAAATGTTTAACCCCTTAATTGATTCCCAAAGTCAGAAATTATGGGTCCATGAATATATCTAACTCTTAGCCTATTTTGGGTTACCTCTTTATTTTCTTACATTCTTATGCAGCTATGCAGGTACTGCATCTCCTCATGACATAGATATGGGACTTTCCCCTGGAAGGTCACAAAACTTTTTCATGTGTTTCTTAAGAAAAATAAATCACAATCACCAGATATTACTCATTTCTGCTTCCGATGAGAAGCAAGTCTTTATGTCAGAGGACGCTAAGGCCTCACATAGAGGTTTTCTTAGTGTCAGACTATCTACATTATCCCTCCTACAAACAGGTGCTGATGTGCAATTTGATTGTTTTTCCATTTATGATCCAACTGGTACCAAAAATGCATTGTTTTAAGGCTAATGAGAGAACGCTTTAGGCCAAATGAAGCTAAAAGATATAAATGCACTTCAAATAATGATTCTGAATGAAGAGAAAAGTAACGAGAGTTGCAAGCAGGAGCACAGGCCTGCCAAATTACAGAGCCTGTGTGTACCACATTAATATTATTGAAGGAAACGTTCTATTAGCTTACAATTAATATTACCAAAGGAAATGTGCCACTAGCTTACAATTTGTATTTTCATTTTAAAAGTATACAAAAATTACTTTGTATGCAGTATGCCCATATTACAGACAAGAGGTCAGTAGAGAAGGGAGTAGAGTCTTGGGTTAGCAATTACTCAACAATGAACACAAATAAATTGTTATCTGCCCCTAATGACAAAGTGTGGGGAAAAAGTCATAGCAAAATTTCATATCACATCAGTAACAAGACACAGACTACACTGGTGATCTAGACGTAAAATTTAAATTAATACCCCAAAATTTGAGATACAGATTCATCATTCTTATAACTTGTGGCTCAGAAGCAAAGGAGGTATTAGGTTCAACCATAATGCAATAGCTTAATGTTCAGAACAAAGTAGCTGGAGTTTAGAGCAGAGTTTTGAAGATGACTCCGTTTCTAATCCAGTGAATGCCAGGAATGAACAGAAGAGATAAGAGCTGTGGTGATGGTTTTCTAGTTTTGAATATGGTAACGTACTTGGCTTTATTAATAATTATTGCCAGGTTTTAAGAAGACCAAAACTTACTTACATTTCGTTGTTATTTAGCCATGGTTCTCACTGACACAGTTTTTATTAGAGCTCATTCAAATTCTGTGGTTGTTATTTTACTATAATAAAACACTTGCTTTTACTTGCATACAATCAGTAAGCTGAAATATCTTCACATTTAAACACTGTGTTCCACTTTTTACTCAAAATATTTGTTTTTATGTACTAGAGCTACTAACCTCTACATTCGCTGATAACAAGTATTAATATATTCATTTTACCAGTATTAATATGAGACTTTAGTTCTAGTAAATTTCCTAGCTTTGTTGCCTTGTCTATATCAGTATTTCTGATAATAATACATTTCTTTTTAGACATGTGCACTATACTTCTATTCAAGGTTAGTATAATATTATTGCATCTCAGAACTTAGGACTTCTCACATTTTGATATATTATATTTATTTCAACAATATAATGGTTTATGTAACACACTTTAAAAAATCACTTTTACTATACGATGAAAAGTAATTTTTTCCCCAAAAAATGCCTCCATAAAGTTTCAATGCATTGTGTATGTATACCTTATATCCTACATGCCAACAAATATGATACTTTCAGAACACTGACATCCATTAAATTATTAATTTGCCTTTTCTTGGTATTATAATTTTTTTGATAATTACATTGTTTTTGTTATAAAATTACATAAGCACTGTAAGTAAAATAAATTATATCTAATTTTACATTTGTACATATTTACATATTATAATCAAATTCAGGAAGAATCCAATGTTGTATGATATTAGATCTAGCTAGTGCTCTAAGTTGGTAATAGAAAATATATCAAAAAGCTAAGGAACTAATTTTAACAATAGTAAAAAATAAAAGGAAATTTGTTCAGATTATTAAAGGATTTTAGTATACTCATGCTTTCAAAAAATCAGTACTTTGATAAAAACTGAGAACTGAGGATAATTTTTGTAACAAAAAAGATGCCAGGTTGAGGCATTAATGGAGTCAGAGTATCTCCAATTTCCTCGTTCTATAGATGAGGAAAGAGAAACAGAAGCTGAATGACACATTCTGGACTTTTACTGGCCTTTGCCACTTATTTTTGCTTCTGAAAAAGGTAATTTGCATCAGACACAAAAAATGCTAAAAACAATGCCCCAATCCATAAAGTCTGGCCAAGTATCTCATTTCTTTTTTTTCTGTCAAAATGGAAAAGTGGTCCCTGAGGATAGAAATCCCAATAATGCATGCCCAGAAAAGGTGGCATGCATTAGTTTAATAAGACTAATTTGGAGAACAGTATTTTCTATAATGTCTAATTTCTGTAGCTGGACCTTGTGATGACATTTCTGCAGAAGAAAAGATAAATAATTTTTACAGGGTATACAAATATTCCATAGGGATATTAAAGTTTTTATCTGGTGAAAATGATTTAGTGGGATATAAAATCTTTACCCAACTAAATAAGAAAATCAGTTGCATTCTCTATGTATTTCCTGAAGACACTTTGGCTTTTAAGATCTTTTTAAAACACTCGAGACATAAAAAAATTAATACTACAAAAACTAGCTATTTCTTTCACTCTCTTCTGTGCCAAAGATCAGTTTGTTCGTGTATGCTCAGCCACTTCAGTCATGTCCAACTCTCTGAGACCCCATGCACCATGGCCCGCCAGGCTCCTCTGTCCATGGGATTCTCCAGGCAAGAACACTGGAGTGGGTTGCCATTTCCTTCTCTAGCAATAAAGTATGAAGTGAGTGAAGGGAGTGAAGTGAAGTCATTCAGTCGTGTCTGACTCTTTGCGACCCCATGGACTGTAACCTACCAGGCTCCTCCATCCATGGGATTTTCCAGGCAAGAGAACTGGAGTGGGTTGCCATTTCCTTCTCCAGAAGATCAGTTCATCCTAGTTCAAAATACATCGTTATAACCGTGTATCTATTATCTTCACGATGTGAATAATGAATAGGTATAAGAATTACGGTAGTGTTTTAAATTAATTACATAACTTACTTAAAAGCCATTCTTCTAAATGAACTGTACAGAAATCCAAAGTAACCAACAACCAAGTCAATCTTGTTATGGTCTCATTATTTTTAATATATAATAATGACATCCTAATATCTGCAATTATATTCCCATTAAGAGATCTATACATCAGCTATTATCATCAAAGTATATCAATTTCTTCAAGCAGATTTTTGGTATGTAAGAAACATAACAAAACTGGCTTTGCAAGAAAATCAAATATTGCCATTAAGGCTTCAAAAATATGAGGTAAAAAAAATGAAAGTTATATACAAAACATTAAATTGTGAACTATAACCAAATTCACAATTTCAATTTAAATGTCAGAGTTAAGATTTTCTATGGCAAAATTATCTTCATTATTCCAAGTTAAACAAAAATTCCTAATACTAATGGTTAGGTTACTCTACCATGTGTCCCAATAAAGGTATACTTCTGAGAACAGTTTTAAATATTATTTTTATCTGCCTTTTAACATGATACACTGATCATTTCAAACCATAAAGAAAGTTAACAACCCCTTAACTTATAATGATTTTGAAGTTTATTGTATAGCACTTTTATTGAGACATCATGTAACTACTGACCAGGACTGTTTACAAAGGTAATGGTTGGCCTTTGAGGCAATTAAAAACTTTTAAGTACTAAAATTTTACATCATGATTTAACTTCAGAAGTGTTAGGATGGTTGAAACTAACAGAAAAGAAAATCTAAAGCAAAAATATAATGATTTCCACAACAACCATATATTCCTCCCATATGAAAGGGAGGAAGGGAAAATGGAAGAAAAGAAAAAGAAAAGGAGGGGGAAAAAGACAAGAAGAGAAAGAAAGGGGGCAAGACAGGCAAGAAAAATACTTTTTTTTTTTTCCCATTTGCAAAAAGGAGGGGAAATTCTGAGGTCTCAGCAAATAATGTAATCAACAGAGTCAGTTTATAGTAAGGCATCTTCTTTACATGTTATTGAATCCCATCATGCCTTTCATATTGCCAGCAGCACCCTGTTGAAATTGCCTCATCATTGACTGAAGTCCTGCCATACCACCTAGAGTGAAAGTGGAATAAAATCAGATAATTATTATACAGAACTTGAAACAACTACTACTTTTGCCTAATAAGTAGTTAAACTTCTAAAAAATATACTGGGTTCTGACTGCAATTTGGTCACCAGCCGTGAAGTACATAAAAATTGGTATTATCACCAGTATCCTCATCCATAAAAGAGAATAAATAACTTACTTCATCTCGTTATGAGGAATACAAACTACATGAAAAGATCTTAGAACAAACAGTACCTATCACATAGTAGGGAGTCAGTAAATTGAAACAAAAATACTTCCCTCTGGGAAGTCTGAGTCTTACAAATAGTAATAAATTGAAGCTGTAGTTAATGCACAGTGCTTCAAGTAAGAAAACAATTCATCATTATTGAATATCTACTATATGCCCAGAACTGTACTAATTTCCTGACAAGATATGACCTGTGATTTTACAGGAGAAAGTGAGGTTCAGAAAGTTTAAGGAACTTTTCACAGGTTACATGGTAAAAGTGGAACTTGCTTTTCAAAATCGTTATATAATTTCAAAGTCTCGTCACTAAAACTATCCAGTTTCTAAACTAAGGCAAAAAGTCACCAGAAGAAGGTGAAAAAGATGATTAGGCCTCCGTGGTGGGGGGTGGCATAAATATAATATATTTTTTTGGTTGGGCGTGGGGGGGGGGGGGGGCCCGTGTATATATATATTTATATAAAAACCAAAGGGGGGAAAACATTCCCCCTACTTAAAAAAAAAACCATTATAAACTAAACCATGTATTAGCAACTGGCAACAACTTCATAATTACCCATATGATGAAGAACTCTTGGATCCATCATTTTGGCCATTTGTTGATTCAATTTTGCCATCTGTGACTGGCTCACATTCTTAGACATGTCGCCACCTGAAAAAAATTTTGTATTAGTATAGACTGTAATATCATCAGGATATCATAGAAATTGAGTAAATATAAAGAAAAACTCTATAATCTTACTCTAACACAATTATTTCTATTTGTACATATTCCCTTCTAATCTTTGTCCCAATTACATATATATTTTTGAGAAACAAAAAATGAAATTCAATATTAAGAGACACTTAAGGGGCTTTTAAGGACTAAAATTTTTAACACTTTTACTTATACCTGTGAAATGAGCCACTATAAGCAAAACCATATCCAATGGTTATTAACAGTAAGCTGTAACAGTTGTTCAGTAGTAATATGGTATAATGCTGAACAAAAAATTTTAAAGATATGGGTTAACTGGGAACGAGAATGGACTACTGATAAATTGTATCAGTAATCTTTCTTTCATGGTTATGAAAGAAAGAGTCTGAGAGAACCTCAAGATGTATGTATCTAAGAAGTTACTATAAATAAAAAGCTTCAGAGAATAGAAAAAAATATAATGAAACTCCATTTATCAGTGAATTTCTACACACTGAGTGAGATTTTACAGCAAAAAGGCAACCATTGAAAGAGATGCACACTAGGGCAGAAGAGAGAAAAGCATCCTTTAGAGAATAACTGCTGTGCTCTTAAGACACAGAAAATCAAAGAGATCATTGATGCAACAGCAATGAATAAGTAGAGCTTGCTTCAGCAAAACTATTTCAAAGAAACATTAACTCTGGTACTTCTCAGGAACATTTGTGAAAATTCAAATCAAAGCTGACCCTGATTTTCTGATCAAAGCTGGCTAATATGAATAAATTAAATGAATTAAGAATTATGAATGAAAGAAGATACGTTTTTATAAAACATGATAAAATTTTTTAAAAGTTTCATAATTAATAAATCTGTGTAAGATGTGAATTCTATGACCACTGGTGAGTCATTGAAAGTTTTTGTCTCTGAGGACTTAAAACTTCAATAAATTATTAAGGCTTTGGTGTGACAAGGATGTGTACTAAATTCACTGCCCACTTCATCTGATCTGGTTGTGCCTTTATTGAGTAGTCAAGGCTTAGATAAGATCTGACCAATGGATCTGTAGTAGTTCTATCATGAACAGTCAGGGTCATTTGGGAAAGATGTTAAACTGACTTAATGTATTTATAAACCACTATCTAAATAGCATGTGGTGTTAGGAAATATAACCAATTTTAAACAAGTTTGTCTAACTTTTCTCCCTTTTCACAAAGAATAAAACAGGATATAGCAGGCAAGAAAAATAAGGAAACTGTCAAAAGACGAAAGGTGATATGTAAATACTCATTTGTTTTAGAAACCTATTCAGGGATATTATTCATCTTTGGAGCTTGCCTAATCAGGATTCCTTAGATAATAAATTCACTTTAATAGTGTTTAAGATAGAGAAAAAAATTTAAAGACAGGGCTAGGACAGTTGACTTAAACTCTTTGGAAAAACAAACTATCTTTTTACCTTAGATAATACACAGCAAAATACATTCTAAGTGGGATAAAAAGTAAAATCTAAGGAAAAAAACAGAAAGAGTAGAAGAGTAGAAGAAAACATAGGTATCAGAGCTTCTCTGGTGGCTCAGACAGTAAAGAATCTGCCTGCAATACAGAAGACATGGATCTGATTCCTGGGTTGGGAAGATGCTGGAGAAGGGAATGGCTACCCACTCTAGTGTTCTTGCCTGGAGAACTCCATAGACACAGGAGTCTGGGGGCTACAGTTCACAGGGTTGCAAAGAATCAGACATGACTAAGTGATTAACACTTTCACATTGTGGTACCAACATGGGGAAGGCTTTTAGGAGCATAAAAGAAATCACACCAAAAGGTTTGGCTGCATTAAAAGTGAAAACTTCAGTTTTAATTAAAAATATAAAAAAATGAAAGGCAAATGAAAAACTGGGGAAAATATTTGCAGATATAATCTAAGAACTTTAAAGAGTCATTACAAAGCAATAAGATAAAAAATAAAACAAATGGGACAAGAAACCTAAATAAGAGGGGATTCACCAAGAAAATTTAAACTAGTAAATGTACAAAGAAATGTTAAGTATGAGTAATCTAAAACACATACTGAAAAACTGACCATTAAATTGGGAAATACTGAATTATTACCAAACTTACTCAGCATCTCCTATGTTTCTGATCAAAACAGAAAAAATCCCTGGCTTCATGGGAGACTGAACAGAAACTGACACAAGAACTGATACTGATATAGAACTGATAGTGATATATCAATCAGCCTAAACATCCAATAAAGATGTACCTGTGCTAAACAAAGATACATACATAATTGAAAAAAATACTATCTGTCTAAAAGGTATACTTTGAAGAATACTTGACAACATGGAAAAGAAGATCAGAAGAAACCCCTAGTTATATCAAATGTTATTTGCAGTAAGACCTATGGGATTCACTGGGGAGTGAATGCAATGGGTGTTTTAAACTTTTTTCTTATATTTTCTCATAGTCTAAATTTTCCTTAATATATAACTTCACACAAAGTCATTAAGTGTGATTTTTAAAAATATTAGTGTTTGATTACCTTGAATCTGAAAACAGATAAATCACAGATCACATTATAAATTCTGGAAGTACCTGAATAAAACATGAAATTCAGCAGTATATTTTCTAATACTGGCAGTTCTTCCTGACTTTAATTTTTAGTTTCTCAACCTCTTTCTTTCCTTTCAGAGTGTCAAATAATGATGTGCTTGTTATTCCTCTTACCTTTGAAAAGTCCTTTGATACCTCCCATCTTTTTTACCATCTGTGCAAATTTGGTATATTGGGTCAAAAGTTCTTGGACATCTCTTGTTGACACACCTGATCCTCTTGCTACTCTTTGGATTCTTCCTGGTTGCTTACTGAAAACCTTGGCACCATCAGTACTGTCAAGTTCTGTAGGCAAGGGTCAATTACTTTCATGTACACACAACTATCATTCACTGTCAAAGCAGTTACATCTAAATATCTCACGTATAGAAAAACAAATATAATGGTCAACCCACCAACCAGATTTAACAAATGCTGTTATCATCTGCTGTGTCTTCCTCTGATTTTTAAACACTAAACATGGAATATATTCAAAAGAGTATTTATAATATTCATAAGCTATAAAAACAATAAAGCAAATACACACATACTCACCCTACAGAAAAATGTCTTTTCTTTGAAAAAACTTTTTTGTCCATACTTTCCATATTTCAAGTCCAAGTGCTCCTCAGAATATATACCAGAGGTATATTTCAAAAAGCAACACAAGTGCTCACCTTAGCTCTAAATAACTATATCCTTTAAATCATAAATTTAGGCAAATAAACAAGTAGAAGTAGGTAGGTTCTATCTATAATCAACAGAATAACTGTTATATTTCCTATATAATCAAGTAATTACTACTAGTATTTTAATTTTTTCTGTAACATAAAGACTGAATGTAACATAAACACCTCCAATGTTTTGGTAACTGTTAGAATACAAGGTCCATCTCTCATGGCGTTAGTTGCATACAATCTCAGGTACAAAATTTCTATTATGTCTGCATTTTCTCCACAATATCCCCTAATAAGTGATCACCTAACCTTGATCTTAACAACCACAGGAGAGATGAGCCACTATCCAAAATAATTCAACCTATGTCATTCTATTATACCTGTAATTATGGAAAATATTTTCCCATATTAATATGAAATACGTTTGTCTGACACTTCTTCCTATTTTGCATAGATGTCTCCTTGCCAGGCACAAAGAATAAGGCTTTCAAATTATTTCAGAGTCATCATGTCTCCTGTGAATTTTCCTCTAGGTGACAAATATCCAACTCTTTTGACTGTTTCTCTTATAATATGGTTTAACACCCCATTTATCATGCTGATTTCCTAAATACATCTTCTAATTTGTCTATGTCCACTAAGCATATTGTCCAGAAGTGAACTGAAATCCAGGGGAAGACTGATTACCAATGCAATACAAACAAAGATCAAATTATCTCACAGTAAACTTACAGTCCATTAAAACCTTTAAATCAATTTCATAAATGCAGTTTTAAGCCACACCTCTATGATAAAATATTTTGAAAATGTATATCATATTCTCCTAAGAGCTCAAATGGAGTGAGAGAATGAAGACAAGCTAATAACAGCACATCCTGGTAAGCAGTATGACTGAATTTAACAAAAAGCAGAAGGGACATAACTCAAAGAAGAAAGGAAGTCAAGAAAGGCTCCATGCTGGTGGTTTCTCTTAAACTATGTAGTCTTGAAGGACAAGTATGAGATAAGTAAAGAAGGAAAGGAGCAAGGGACATTGTAGGAAGCAGAACATGGATTCCCAGAATAAATGAAAATAGTTTTGTGTAGAAGGAACCAAGCATGGATAAGAGCTGAGAAATAAAGAGGTTATAAAAATAAGGACTAGATTATAACAGAACTTGTGTGCCAGGCTATGGAAGTCGCTCAGCAGTGTCCAACTCTGTGTGACCCCATGACTATAGCCCGCCAGGCTCCTCTGTCCATGGAATTCTCCGGGCAAGAATACTGGAGTGGGTAGCCATCTCCTTCTCCAGGGGAATCTTCCAGACCTAGGGATCGAACTCAGGTCTCCTGCATTGCAGGCAGATTCTTCACTGTCTGAGACACCAGGGAAGCCCTATGCCAGGCTAAGGAGTTGGGAATTAATCATTAAGACAACTGTCATTGAAAGATTTTGATCCCAGAATTGTTATATTTAGAAATACTATTTTTATGGCAGTGAAGAAGACAGATTAAAAGAGGAGACAGATTAAAAGAGAAAGGGAAATGTCAGGAGGCTACTGGAACAATCCAGGTACGAAATGTTAAGTGTATGAACTAATGCAGGGAACAAAGAGGAGAGAGAAAATATAAGAAATATCTAGAAAGTATAACTCACTAAGTCTAAGGTGATGTTAAGGTTTCTATATTCTACCTGAAGCAAAAAATACTGATATGAATAGACTGGGATAAGTTAAATATGTATATATACTGTAATACCTAGAGCAACCACTAAGAAAAGTAAAATACACCAAAAAATATACAGATACAATAAAACAGATTAATAAATAATGTTCAAACAATCCATAGGAAAGTAGAAAAGAGAAAACAAAAGAACAAAAATCAGAGTGAACAGAACGAAAGATAAAATGGCAGAACTAAATCCTAACATATAAATATCAGTTAAAAGAGGCTATCAGAATTATTAAAAAAAAAATTACCATGTTGTTGATACGAAATTCATTTCCAACATAAAACAGGTAGGTTAAAGGTAAAGGGATAGAAAAAGATATACAATGCAAACAACTAATTAAAGAAAGCTGGAGTGGTTGCATTAATATAATAGCAGATGAAGTGGACTAGGACAAAGGAAGGCATTACATACATAATGATAAAACAGTCAAGTCAATTCAGTAAGAAGATAAAACAATCCTAAATGTGTACGCACCCAACAAAAGAACTTCAAAATACATGAAGCAAAACTAACACAACTGAAAGGAGAAAAGTCAGGCATCTCAACACCTCTATATCCATAATCAATAAAACCACTAGACAGAAAATGAGCAAGGATGTAAATCTAAGTTGACACCAGTTTCTAGCTTGGATGACTGAATAGATGGATGGAATTGTCACTCACCAAAGGAGAAGAACTACCTTTTGGAACTTATACTCCTCAGAAAACTCTCAAACATGTGATAGAGATACTTGTCCACCATTTAGCGAGCGTCTAGACAGGAAGTAATCCAGAGTACAGACTCTCAAGCAGGAAGCCCAGCCTCTCCATCCCCTAGCTAGTGACTTGGGCAGATTACTCAACTTCCCTGTATCCTAATCTGTAAAAGCTAGATTGGATTTTGACCCAGAATTGTCCCTTAAGAGTTGTTGTTGGCTGCAGTCCATAGGGTCACTACGAGTTGAACACAACTGAGCAACTTCACTTTCACTTTTCACTTTCATGCATTGGAGGAGGAAATGGCAACCCACTCCAGTGTTCTTGCCTGGAGAATCCCAGGGATGGGGGAGCCTGGTTGGCTGCCGTCTATGGGTTCGCACAGAGTCGAACATGACTGAAGCGACTTAGCAGTGGCAGCAATGTATGTTAAGTGCTCATGACAGTGCCTGGGATAGACTAAATACTCTAGATATGGCTGCAGTTATTAATTCTACACACAAAAATTTTTGCAGTGTTGAAGATAAAGAGATGAGAAAGACACAACCTTATCTGGGTTACTATGAAGGCCAAGAGATCAAGAAAGAGGTAGACACTATAAAAAATAATCAGGTAGTATATATAGAAGTGATATTATTCAACAAAAGGAACACAATAATAATAAACACTGGCTGAGAACAGAACCTGTAGCATATATTCCTTTAGGCTGATTGAGGATGAGACCAGTGAGAGAGATTGCAGTTAACAAGAAAAGTAAGGGTAAAAGTGGAAATAAAAAAGTAACAGAAACTAAGAAGAAAACATCAATGAACATCCAATGCTGCAAAAGTCAAGAAAAAGATTGAAAAGTCTCCACTGGAGTAGACCCAGTAGAAGGTTGTTGGAAATCTTTGTATAATCTATTTCAGAGCAATGGTGGGTACAGAAGTCAGATTTCAATAGTTTGAGGACACAAATCATTTTTTTAAAGAAACTTGACTGAAAAGAGAGTAAAAGTATGAGTGAGAAGTAAAGCCCAGAAAATGTGAAATTGTGAAGTTAATGTTTATATGCTGATGGATGAAAAATAAGTAGGTAAGGAGAAACTGGAGACACAGGAGAGGATTTTACTGATGGAGAAAAGTCCTTGAAAAAGTTTGAAGAATGGCTTGTGTCTGTCACAACCTCATCAATAAGTTAGCCAAAGACTGAAAAAATTCAATGCCAAACACGTGTATTTCTTTGTAAACAGAGGTCAGATGATAGAGTAGAAGACCTGGCATGCTTGCTGCACTGAATCAGAAAAGGTGCTAAAAACTGGGAAAAAGATAAAGGCGTCATGAGTCTAGAAATACTCGTGGGCTGAGGACCCAGAAGTATAGGAGGGAGGGATAATCTAGGATTACAGAGAGCAGTATACTTGAGAAGACTGAAACCTTAGAGTTTCAGAGCAAAGTAAGTTGGTAAATATTGCTAAAACTGTCCCTCTCTTACAGATTCCCAATTCCTGTGAGCATATTAGAGGTCTGAGAAGACATGCAATAAATAAATGTACCAGTTTTTTTTAAAAACCCAGATTATCTGACTACAGGACTCCCCTTTCAAGTTATTTCTATCAACACCCTAAAGAACTGGTGTTCTCATCACAGAACTCATTTGGAGAAGCACTGTACTAGACATTTCTCTCAAAGATGAAGTCAACCCAATAATCATAACT
Organism: Tragelaphus eurycerus; assembly: GCA_935064755.1. Lineage (NCBI taxonomy): Eukaryota > Metazoa > Chordata > Mammalia > Artiodactyla > Bovidae > Tragelaphus > Tragelaphus eurycerus. Next base: position 14,533,488 of record CAKXYN010000038.1, read on the forward strand.
TTTGAGCAAGAGCTTTCAAGCAGCTATAAATCTCCTGAATAATAATCGCTCATTCTAAAATTTTTCCCATCTTGTCCACAAGAACACAGTGAAAGTCTCAACTTGCTGATATTGAGAACACAGTCCTCCAAGTCAAGAAATCTTACCTTGATCATTCATACTATCCATTATTGTCATTAATTTCTTTAGCCTTGCCATAGACTCTTGTTCATTTCCTTTGCTCATGAAATCTGTTCCAAAACCAGGGATCATCCCCTAAAACATGCATTTAAACATAAAAATCAGTAATAGCTTGAGATTAATTGTTCACATTTAACTAATGGCTTTAATATTAAATTTTAAAAGTAACTATTTTTACCCAAATATTAAAATAATTAAAGCAAGTGTATCCGCTCTTAGAAATTGTAACAAAGTTAATAGAGGTTAGAAAAAAAAACTTTTAGGATAACTAACCAAGATCTGACTGAAGGGGCCCATTTTCATGATATTTTGAAATTGCTCATACATGTCTCGCAACGTAAACTGACCTGAAATACAATATAAATGATGCAAATATATTAGAGAGTGAACATTTCCATTCAATAAAACTAATATTTTCCTTAATCATGGGCTCATCTTGAAGCACACTTATAAAATAGCCAATCAATATTCACTGAGAAGTTACATAAGATTACAGGATGAATGCCATGGAGACATCCTATCCTATAGAAGCTCATATTTTATCAGAGAAAATGGATAAATATACACAGGAAATGTGAAAACAAAGGAAACAATCTATACATACTAGGATAACTGAAATTAAAATATCTGACACCACCAAAAGTTAGAGGATATAGAACAAGCAAAACTCTCATATATTGCTGATGAGAATGTAAAAATGGCAAAACTGCTTTAGATTATTTGGAGCTTCTTAAACAGCTAAACTGTCAATAAACTGGAAAATAGGTTGACTCTGGATGAAATACTACTCAGCTATAAAAGAACACGGTACAGATAAGTAAAACCACTTGGATAAATATCAAAACTATTGTGCTGAGTCAGGGAAACCAGGTGGGGAAAAAACTTATATATATATACTCTAGGATTCCTATATGAAGTTTTACTGGGAAGGGGAATAAGCAAACTTCTTAGAGTAATGGAAATGTTCTGTTTCCCAACGAGCATTTGTCAAAACTAATGGACTGATATCCTTAGAATCTGAGCATTTCATTATTATGCAAATTAATGTCAGTTAGAGAAAGACTATTTTCAATTTTTGTGCTACAATATTAAAAAGAACATACTTGGTTTTAGGCATTCTGAATTTGAAGGAGCAATAAAATACATCAAAAGAAATGTTCTAGGCAGCTAGAAATATAGAATTAAATAGTGGTAGAGCAGGTTAAGGCTGAAATAGATGTTTGGCCATTATACAGAAATGACAATGGAAGTTAAGATGATATAGGAAGTCCACTGTCCACTGTCATGGAACCCAAGTGTAGAGTCTGAAAATATAAAAGGCAGATAGCACTGTTAAATTTTGGGAGCCAAGAGAAAAGAGAAAGGTCACTACATTTGGAAGTAAGGAGGCCCCTGAAGCAAGGGCACAGACCTAAAAAGAGACCTAGGCATTAGAAATCAGGCTGTCTGGGAATATATTAGAAACCAATCTTCAACTTCAAGCAGCGAAGACAGACATCAAAATAATTGTGATGAATAATACAATAATTACAGGGTCCAGTGGAAACACATAGCAGGGGTTCTAAGTCTAGGGATAAGGTAGAATGTTCCTGAAGCATATTTAAGTAGAGACTTGGAAGTATGAGTGAGCCAGTTTGGCTAGGGGTAAAGGAGGACAGAAATGGGAAGAAGACAGGATAACTATCTGACAGGCAGAGGGCCAGCAAGGTAAAAAAGACTGTAGTGTACATTTGAGAAACTGACAGAAATTCAGCATGACTGGCACATGGAATGCTAAGAACAACAGGGTCAAAACATAACTCAGAAGATGTAGATTAGATGGTGGAGTCATTCAAAAACACTACAAGGGCAACGGGACAACACTGAAAGATTTTAAGAAAAGTAGTAGTAATAGGATCAAATCCGCATTTCTGAAAGATCATTTTGGCTGGAGTATAAAAAAACAGGTCCAAGGGAAATAATCCAAAAAAACTGTAAAACCTGTTAAAGAGCCTCAGAATAAACAATCTAGAGAAGAGATTAATTTAAATAGCTGCTGGGAAGTAGGGGATAGAATGGAGATAATTAAGAGGTAGAATTACTAGAATAATTCATGGAAAAAGGACTGGGCAGATTGAGGAAGACATGAGTGGATGACAACACCCAAGTTTCTGACTTTGGAAACAAGACAAATGATGTTAACTTTCATAGATGGCAACACTGGCGTGGGAGGTTGAAATGGGAAGATAAGGACAAATTGAAGTCAGTGTCTAAGGAACATTAAAGCACGGTCTAGCAAACATACAGATATGAGTCTGAAGCTCAGGGAAAGATGATGACCTAGAAATGATCACTAGAATGACCACCATCTAGGATGGAAAGACATAAGTACCTGACAAGATGAGTGAGAAGGAGCAGAGGCAGGACAGTATGTGGTCATGGAAATTAAGAGTCATGTCATTTTGAGAAAAACAGAAATGATCAATAATAATATATGTTAAATGTTCCTGATGTGCTAGACATTTTATATATATATCAGCTCATTGTCACAACTCTATGAAGAAGATACTTAGTATTATCTGCTTTTTACACAGAAGAAAACTGAGGTTATTTTTTAAAGTTCTATGTTGGGTTAAAAAACTTAAGCTCTTAAACATACTTTCATAGGAGTTGTCTTCAATGTGAAGAAAATGTGTATTTAATCTCTTTAAAATTTATGTTTTATTATATAAATATAAAACTTATAAGTAAACAAACAAATCAGAAGAGAGTATTTTAGCTTACTTATAACCTGTTTTACTCCAAGAAACCCAATGAAAGCTTCAATACTAAGCTTAAGGCAATTTGATTATAAGAAAGAAAATAAAACACTCAATTCTACAGCTGCTTAGATGACTGAGATTTAAAATCATCTGCACATCATCTAAACACTGGAAGAACTGACTTTAACGGACTTATCACTTCAAAAAAATTATAGTAGCTCTATTAAAAGAAAACAAGGGAAGTCATCTGAGATCAAATGCTTTTTGTTACTCATATACCATGTTTCAACTTCTCTATAAGTGCTTCATTGTCATCCAACTTCAGCTCGTTGACTTTATCTATCAGTCCTTCAATGTCACCCATACCTATAAGAGCCAAAACAGTAAAATTAATAACTAATTAATTGTTATATTGCTACATTATGTAAAATGCATGCACATATAGTAATAAACCTGTGAGGTAGGCAGCTCAGGTATTTCTACAACACTTTACAGGTGTGAAATTGAAGCTAGAGAGGTTAAGTAACAAAGCAGTGATTGCATGATTGCAGTCCAGGGTTTAATTCCAAATTCTATGCTCTCAAACATGAAAGTTTTGCTGCCATTATCACTTCTATTACTACAACCACATACTTCTGTACTGTGCTCTAAAACTTTCCCAAGGACTTTCTATCCAATAGCTCATTATTACCACTCTAAACATGGGAAGCAGGTTACCATCATCCCTATTTTGTAGGTGAAGAAGATAAATCATAGAAGGAAATTATTTTCCTGAACTAGTCAGTGAGAGGGCAGAATTAAAATTCTAATCTGTCCTAAAAAGCCACACTATTTCTTGGAGATTTGTCTATATCCCCACCACTGTACACACCAAGAAGTTTGCTGATGAAAGGTTGTGTTTTGAAAGGTTCAAAGTCATCTATGTGTTCCCCTGTACCAATGAAAATAATTGGACTTTTTGTGGCAGCAACTCTGCAAAGAAAAAGAAAACACAAAATAACCTCAAAAACGAAAACAAATTTCTAGATGTCAAAGCTTATTAGACAAAGGTATATAGCTCAAGCTTCTTTTCACGAGCTAAAACAGAACTATAGATATATCAGAGGTACTGGAAAATTCTGTTTCTATTTACATTTTCTTCATAGACTATATTAGGTCCACTACTGAAATAGATTTTTAATGATTGATAAAATCATAAACACACACACACACACGGCATGTAAGTCCAAGGCACAGGACAACAGTGTTAATGATACTTACGCACTGAGAGCACCACCTCCTTTTGCATGGCCATCTAGTTTTGTCACTATTACTGAGGCTACATCTACTTTATCTTTAAAAGCCTTAGCCTGGGCTTCACAAGCCTGTCCAATGGAGGCATCCATCACATAAACAATGTTATCTGGTTGCTAGAAAATTTAAATAGAAAAGATACGTGTTTTAACTGACCTTAAGTAAATTTCATCAATAGAAGCTATAAAAAGTATTTACTATAATTATTCAATCAATAAACATTTACTGTAGAAGTAGTATGAATTAGGCAACATTTAGGTCCTCAGATAGAGATGAATAAGAAAATCCTTGTCTTTATGGGGCCTACATTGAAGTCATTGGAGACAGATTAAAAAATAGGCAACTAAACATTTCACCTAGTCAAGGCTATGGTTTTTCCAGTAGTCATGTATGGATGTGAGAGGTGGACTATAAAGAAAATTGAGAAGAATTGATGCTTTTGAACTGTGGTGTTGGAGAACACTCTTCAGAGTCCCTTGGACTGCAAGGAGATCCAACCAGTCCATCCTAAAGGTAATCAATCCTGAATATTCATTGGAAGGGCTGATGCTGAAGCTGAAACGCCAACACTTTGGCCACCTGATACAAAGAGCTGACTCATTAGAAAAGACCCTGATGCTGGGAAAGAATGAAGGCAAGAGAAGGGGACGACAGAGGATGAGTTGGTTGGATGACATCACCGACTCAATGGACATGAATTTGAGTAAACTCTGGGAGTTGGTGATGGACAGGAAGGCCTGGAGTGGTGCAGTCCATGGGGTCACAAAGAGTTGGACGTGATTGAGCGACTGAACTAAACTGAACTGAAACATTTTGAATGTACAACAATTAAAATGGGATGGAGAAAATCAGTTATGAGGTGTGGAAGGCTTCTTTCTTAGGGTGGTTAGAGAAGGCCTGTCTGGAGGTAAAATTTGAGCTGAGATCTGAATAAAGAGGAAAAAGTTAAGCAACAATCTCAAGCAATCATACTCCAGGCAAATGGAACAGCAAATGTAAATGAGAAGAAGAAAACACAGAAGAGTGTGGGCTGAAACCAAAATGGATAAAAACAGAGGCGAGGCTATTTCCCTTAGATCTGCTCCACTAAGTCAAAATAATGGCATGGCTAAAACCCAACTTATTAGCACTAACCATTAACCAAAGAATTACTGCCAGCACCTCAATGGCAAATATGGGCTCATAATATGTGCTACAGATTACCTATAAACCATTTCTTATCCCCAAGTTATTTCCATCACGATTTTAAAGAGATACTAAATGATGATTAATACTTTTAAATGCTTCATATCTTTCAAAATTCACCTAAAGCAAATGTTTCTAATTTTAAAAATTTACAAAAAGGAAATTCAATAGTTACTAAAGGTTATTCTCAATTTTTTCCATGATCCAGTGGATGTTGGTAATTTGATCTCTGGTTCCTCTGCCTTTTCTAAAACCAGCTTGAACATCAGAAGTTCCAGAAAAACATCTATTTCTGCTTTATTGACTATGCCAAAGCCTTTGACTGTGTGGATCACAATAAACTGTTGAAAATTCTAAAAGAGATGGGAATACCAGTCCACCTGATCTGCCTATTGAGAAATTTGTATGTAGCTCAGGAAGCAACAGTTAGAACTGGACATGGAACAACAGACTGGTTCCAAATAGGAAAAGGAGTATTCATCAAGGCTGTCTATTGTCACCATGTTTATTTAACTTATATGCAGAGTGCATCATGAGAAATGCTGGACTGGAAGAAACACAAGTTGGAATCAAGATTGCTGGGAGAAATATCAATAACCTCAGATATGCAGATGACACCACCCTTATGGCAGAAAGTGAAGAGGAGCTCAAAAGCCTCTTGATGAAAGTGAAAGAGGAGAGTGAAAAGGTTGGCTTAAAGCTCAACATTCAGAAAACGAAGATCATGGCATCCGGTCCCACCACTTCATGGGAAATAGATGGGGAAACAGTGGAAACAGTGTCAGACTTTATTTTTCTGGGCTCCAAAATCACTACAGATGGTGACTGCAGCCATGAAATTAAAAGACGCTTACTCCTTGGAAGGAAAGTTATGACCAACCTAGATAGCATATTCAAAAGCAGAGACATTACTTTGCCAACAAAGGTCCGTCTAGTCAAGGCTATGGTTTTTCCTGTGGTCATGTATGGATGTGAGAGCTGGACTGTGAAGAAGGCTGAGCGCCGAAGTATTGATGCTTTTGAACTGTGGTATTGGAGAAGACTCTTGAGAGTCCCTTGGACTGCAAGAAGATCCAACCAGTCCATTCTGAAGGAGATCAGCCCTGGGATTTCTTTGGAAGGAATGATGCTAAAGCTGAAACTCCAGTACTTTGGCTATCTCATGAGAAGAGTTGACTCATTGGAGAAGACTCTGGTGCTGGGAGGGATTGGGGGCAAGAGGAGAAGGGGACGACAAAGGATGAGATGGCTGGATGGCATCACTGACTCGATGGATATGAGTCTCAGTGAACTCCGGGAGTTGGTGATGGACAGGGAGGCCTAGCATGCTGCGATTCATGGGGTCGCCAAGAGTCGGACACGACTGAGCGACTGATCTGATCTGATTCTCAATTTATTTGTTAGTTTTTCTTATACATACTAATAAGATGATTAAGCAATGAAATTTCCAATACTCATGAAATTTTCATATTAATGTAGAGAAGATTAAGTTCTTATCATATAGATAAAGGAGCCCAAAATAGAAATAAATTACTTGGAATCTTATAGGCAAAAAATAATTTATATGGTTCACAAACTCAGTTAAGTTTTAACTGAAGTCTTTATAATGTTGTTAAATTAAAGCTACTTACTATAGCATTAGCAACTTGAAGCATTTCTTCAAACAAAGAGTCTTCTTGTTTATGACGGCCACTTGTATCAACAATAATAATTTCAAAGTTTTCATTTTTGAATTTCTCCACTCCTTCAGAGGCAATGATAACAGGATCCATTTCTGTATAGCTATTTAAAATGGAAAAAATGATTTAAGAACCACAACAGCAAAACGTTCAAATACTAGTAATTTGGAAATTGCTAGTATATCTTTATTCTGAAAAAGTCATATTGATCACAATTTCAATTAAGTATAAAATCCAGTAAGTATTAAATATGACAAGCCACTTAAAGAGCAGCATGCAGCAGTATCCAGTCTCCCAATTATGAAATCCTGTATGATTCTGCTTCATATCTTTTCTGAATGAGTTGTGTATCCCTCAATTTTTTAAATTTTCTTTAATAACTGAACTTGCATTATATAGTGTTTCATATATGCTTTCCCACTTAGTCTTTTGAAAGCATTTTTAAATGAAGTATAGTTCATGTACGCTATACATTATAGCTACACAATATTGAGTCACAATTTTTTTTTTTCAGCTGAAATTGTTGCAAATGGCAAATTTTCATTCCTTTTTATATCTGAGTAGTATTGCATTGTATGTAGGGGGTGTGTGTGTGTGTGTGTATCTCAATCTTCTTCATCCATTTATCTGTTAATGGCCACTTAAGTTGCTTCCATATCTTGGCAATTATAAACAATGCTACTATGAAGATTGGAGAGAATGTAGCTTTTCAAATTAGTGTGTCTTTTTTCCCTCCTAAATATACACCCAGGAGTGGAACTGTTGGGTTATAAGGTAGTTCTATTTTCAGTTTTTTGAGAAACTGCCATACTGTTTCCACAGCTGTGGTACCAATTCACATTCCCACGAACAGTGTACAAGGATTCCTTTTTCTCCATATCCTCATGATCATTTGTTATTTGTGTTCTTTTTGATGATAGTCATCCTTCTGTAGCACTTTCTAAAACCATTAAATCTTCTTGTAACACGTGACTTTTAAGTTATATAGCATTCCATCAGACGGCTATGCTATCATTTATTAAATAAATGCCCTACTGTTGGCCATTTAAGGTTTTCTAACTTCCTGGCATTAAAAATACAGCCAATATAAATAGTATATAATGTTGTTTCTTCTAAACTATGATACACTCCTACAAGCTGAATTTGGATCAAATGGTTTGATCATTGAGGCTTTTGGTTTTTAAAAGGAAAATGTCCTTCACAAAACTTTAATTTCATTGCTATTTTATTATATTTTCATAATCCTCAAAACTCTACTCAAATTGAAAATCAAAATATAAGATTTTATTTTAGTTTGCATTCTGTTAGTGGCAACTTTTAATACAGATCAATGTTGTCAAATGAAAGGATATATAATGTTAAAAAAAAGTTTTTCCCCTAAATTAACAACAAAAATCAAGTAGAAATACACTTAGTAAGAATATATGTGAAACTTAAAAGAGGGAAATTAATATACTTAAGGGCAAAATTTTTAACAGAAGAGACCTAGCAAGTTTCTACATGGAACTATACAAATAAATAAAGATGTCAGTTCTCCCCTAAATTAATTGGCTTCAATATAGTTTTAATCATAATCTTACAGAGATTTTTCTTTCTGGAACTTGATTAAAGAAACCAATACAACATTATAAAGCAATTTTCCTCCAAGTAAAAAGAAAACTAAAATTTACTCAGGAAAATAAGCAGGTGAAAGAGGCAAGAAATGTTGAAAAAGAAGAAATTAGCATTACCACTATTTTAAAATATGATAAAGATACAATTAAAATAAAACATAAAGAAATAGGATCAAAGATGTTCAAAAGGAGATTACTTACATACATGCATACAAGGGAATACAGTGATGTTATAAAAAGAATTCTCTTTAACAGCATATTGTCCAGAATTATTAAGATCCCATTATTATAATATGTATTTTAATGAAATATAACATACATATGGAAAAGTTGCACAAATTGTTAAATTCAGTGAATTTTCACAAAGCAAACACACCCAGACCAATGAGAACAAAATAATTAGTATTTTACTCCCTCCCAAGAATAATCACTATCTTGTCATAAGATCCCATTTTTAATCAAGTCTATAGTAGCATGTTTACATAAAATGCACTATTTTAAGTATTCATTTTAATAAGCTTTGACAAATTTATACAACCCATATAACTACTACTAAAGCAATCAAGGTTCAAAGCATGAAAAGATTCTATTTCAATTTAAAATTATCTATCTCTTGTATATTTGTTTATATATAGCACATTTGAAAAAAGCACAGATGCACTTGCTAACAGCTGGTAATTGGGAAGTGAAACTGTTAGTACTTTCACTTCTTTAAAATTTTTTATTAAAATAGTGGTTTGTTTTTTTTTTAAAGACAGAAAACATCACTCATTATCAGAGAAATGCAAATCAAAACCACTATGAGGTACCATTTCACGCCAGTCAGAATGGCTGCGATGCAAAAGTCTACAAGCAATAAATGCTGGAGAGGGTGTGGAGAAAAGGGAACCCTCTTACACTGTTGGGGGGAATGCAAACTAGTACAGCCACTACGGAGAAGAGTTTGGAGATTCCTTAAAAAACTGGGAATAGAACTGCCTTATGACCCAGCAATCCCACTGCTGGGCATACACACCGAGGAAACCAGAATTGAAAAGAGACACTTGTACCCCAATGTTCATCGCAGCACTGTTTATAATAGCCAGGACATGGAAGCAACCTAGATGTCCATCAGCAGATGAATGGATAAGAAAGCTGTGGTACATATACACAGTGGAGTATTACTCAGCCATTAAAAACAATGCATTTGAATCAGTTCTAATGAGGTGGATGAAACTGGAGCCTATTATACAGAGTGAAGTAAGCCAGAAAGAAAAACACCAATACAGTATACTAATGCATATATATGGAATTTAGAAAGATGGTAACAATAACCCTGTATACGAGACAGCAAAAGAGACACTGATGTATAGAACAGTCTTTTGGACTCTGTACTTTTGGACTCTGTGGGAGAGGGAGAGGGTGGGATGATTTGGGAGAATGTATAATATCATATATGAAACGAGTCGCCAGTCCAGGTTTGATGCACGATACTGGATGCTTGGGGCTGGTGCACTGGGATGACCCAGAGGGATGGTAGGGGGAAGGAGGTGGGAGGAGGGTTCAGGATGGGGAACACATATATACCTGTGGCGGATTCATTTTGATATATGGCAAAACCAATACAATATTGTAAAGTTAAAAAATTAAATTAAATTAAATTTAAAAAATAAATAAACTATATTGGTAAAAATTAAAAATAAATAAATAAGACAGAAAAAAAACCATATCTATTGTCCCCCCAATAAATGTTAACATGTAAATTTAACATTAGAGATCATTTCAAATCCTTCCTTCCCCAGCCCGATCCACTTTATCTCTCGCAGAGGAAACAATGATCACTAATACTTTACTCCATACACACAAGCAAAGGAGAGATTTTTTAATAAACAGTACTGAGAAATGGTTAAAAATTAAGGCTCTGGTTTTGGCTGATAGTTCAAGTAAGTAGCCTAAGCATTACTTGCTCAGTCGGGTCTGACTCTGCAACCCATGGACTGTAGCCAACCAAGCTCCTCTCTCTGTCTATGGTATTCTCCAGGCAAGAAAACTGGAGTGGGTTGCTATTTCCTTTTCCAGGGTATCTTTCCAACTCAAGGATCGAACCCAGGTCTCCTGCACTGCAGGTAGATTCTCAACCATCTAAGCCACCTATCAGCTCACACCTATCACTGTGCAAATTTGAACTCTAAACATGTATTATCCTTTAATTTTTAAATCTATGGTAGAAAAAGTTTTTAACCTAAAAATTAAATTCCTAACATTATTCTTTAATCTATTTGCTAGAAATTATCATAAAAAAATAACTAAGAGGGAATTCCCTGGTGGTTCAGTGGTTAGGACTCTGCGCTTTCACTCCCAAGGGCCTGGGTTCAATCTCTGGTTGGGGAACTAGGATCCTGCAATCAGCGTGTTGCTGCCAAAAAAAAAAAACTAATAAAAGAATTTAAAGAGCATACCATAGCCAAAGTTCACTAGTTTTTTTGGCCAAAAAGTAGCAAATAATGATTTATAAAATGATATCATTCATTTAATTACTTCAAATTTTAGCTTAATAATCTTCTTATATTATTAGTAATATTAATAAAAATGTTATTCTCTCAAATAAGTCTTTCTAAATTTAATCTTGACTCAATTCTTTTAATCAGTCATTTTAACATAAACAAATCACCTAACTGAACAGCAATGTAGCAAATGAAGGTTAGCAATGATCAGACTGAGATAAACATAGATTATAAAGCATTTTAGGATGATCAAACACAAACTTTTAAAAAATGGGGTACTAAAGAAACAGACAATGTAGAATTCACCAGGGTATGTTGAATCGAGAAAAGGTTCAGACACATCTTAGAAGAAACAAATGGAATAGAAGCAGGAAGCTGGAAAGCATGCAAGGCAGGGTAAGTACAGGAAGAATTATAAGCTAAACAGTATCTGCTCTGATTGATCAGGCTGGATCAGAAAAATCATGTTACAATAATAATAGGTAACAATGTAATAATTATACCCCTACCTTATTCCAAAAATGATTCAAGCTTATAGGTACATATTAAAATGTGGCCAGATAGCATAAAGTAAAAAGTCAGACAGACAAGGTAAGACATATGAATATAAGAATAAAAACCGGAACCCACCTTCCATAGAATGGAATTCTTGCTTTGGTTGCATTCTGTTTTAGTTGGTCAAAAGCCCCTATGAAACAAAAAAGTTAATGAGTTCTTAAACTTGAAAATAAAAATTTCAGGAAATAATTTTCAAATTTCAGCACAGTACCTGCTCTGAATGTGTCTGCACATATCAAACAGGTCTTCCAACCTTTCCTCTGATAATAATATGCTAACTGGGAAAGGAAGATTTTAAAAATCAATAAATACAAATTATTACACATGTAAAATAAAACAGCTCATATTCTCCTAAAAATTAATATTATTACATTCTGAATACTGAAGATTTCCTAAAGAGTTTAAACTCTAAGTGCCAAACAGTCACATTCAAAGGATGTGAAATGACGAAGCAACAAATGACAATGGTAAAAAATGTTATTAACGTTAATTAAAAACAAACAATAACATAACCCTCTAAGAAATAATCCTGTTTGGTTTTTTTTTCCTAAACTATACATAGTTGAGGCTTCTGAAGCAAAATCTGATAACAAAGTTGAGGCACCCAATTATGAAGGAAAGGGTGGTATAATGAATTTAAAATTAGCAAAATGATATGTAAAATGAAGATCCATACATATTATACTGGGTTAGACATTGTGAAAAGGGAATCCTGAGCCACAGGATATAAGGTAAACTTTCCCCCTTTACTTCTCCAAAAATCATATCCTCATCTCCTTAAAGAATAGGAACAGTTTTCTTGGTAAAAGCACTTGATTTACACAAACATGGCTTCTCCATGACTTTGTTTTTTTTGAGTGTAATTTACCTTTGAACATGTAGTTGTTTTACCACTCCCTTGCAATCCAACAAACATGATCACATTCTGTTTTCCTTTAGTGGGTGTCCATGCTTTAACTCCAGGGTCTACAAGCTACATACCAAAAACAAAGATAAAATCAGGTTAGCACATGGTTACATTCCAAACCTCTCTCCCCACAACTTTCAAATTGTAAAAATGATTTACAGACATTTCAGTGTAAGAGGCAACCATAATCCTCCCATTCTAACACAACTCTATTTCCCTCTCTTATATATACACATAGTGAAATTTAAGAATTTAAAATAGTGCATTGTGAAGTTATAAGCAAGCCTATACTCCCAAACTGATTCAGAGGTAAGGATCTCAAAATATTTTTTAGAAGAAGTTGAAAGGATATGAATGTAAAACCAAGTTTGAGCAAGGGAGCAATCTACAATAGCACTGTAGAAATATAATATATGTGCAGGCCACATACGACCTTTTAAATTTCTAGTAGTGACATTTCAAAAAGTAAAAACAAGTGATATTAATGTTAATACTTTAACTCAATATATATAAAATATTATAATTTTAACATGTAATCTATATTTAAAAATTAATGAGCTATTTTATATTTCCTTTTCCTATGCTGGGTCTTTTTTTTTTCCCCTAAATAAATGTGCCATGCTAGGTCTTAAAACTTGGCATGGATCTCTTATCCATCTACTCAATATCAGATCTCAGCATGGACTAGCCACATTACAAGTCTCAATAACCACATGTGGCTAGTGGCTACAATACTGCAATGGCACCTACCTTCCTGTTCAATTTCACAAGTGTTTATATATGAGCAAAATTACAAACTACATGTGAAAGGCTTTCCAAGTGAGTCAAATGTTAAACTGTCCAATGCCATTGGATGTACTATTCTTTAAAGTTATTATATTTAAAGTAAAAAATAATCACCAATTTTATAATGACAATCAGTGGAAAATAAAGGTACGTATACAGACAGTCCCCAAACTAACAAGCAGGAGGCATTTTTAACGTTCATTTGAAAAAATAATACATTTCCAAGTCGTCATTTAGAACTTGAAACCTCTATCTCTATATAATCAAACAGTAATAGTAGTTAATATCCTAGACCAGAGGACATAGACCATATTTACAACTATGTGTAAATAAAGTCTTAACACACACATGCCCAGTCATTTACTGCTTTTGTGCTATAACACCAGACCTGAGTTGTTGCAACAAAGACCATATGACCCACAAAGCTGGAACTATTTGTTCTTAAGAAAAACTTGCTGAGCCCATGCTAGATGATACCATAAAAGTTACATAATCCATATTATATCTGATTTCAAGGAAAGCCATGTGGTAGAAAAGGGAGGAAAAGAAAATACATTTTGTTATCATCTTCTCAGGCATAGAGCTACCCATAAGCAAACTTCTGAAATAAACAACTATCTTAGACATAAATCCATTGCCCTTCCTCTTAGACCCTTTCAGAACACTAATGCTGCCCTATATTCACCTCCACTCTCTATATCCCATGGCAGAATCACTCAGCTCACTATGAACCTACTATTTGGAACATACATTTTACTGAATAATGATTTTATTATAAATTTATCTTCTCTTCCTCCTGCATCCTAGAACTGTAGTACTGAATTTTCATATTATATCACATTAAAATCTGTTATCCTATCTTGGACTTTGAATCGATCTTATACTGGTGCATGCTTCTGTAACATTATACACTAGTCATTTAGAAAATACTAGTTTATTGAGTTATTGAGTTAGGCAGATCTCCCATTGTTGACACGTCACTATACAACATTGAAAATTTTATTTATTAATAAACCATACTGATCTCACCAGACGAGTTAAGAATCAGGACATTGTCAAACTCATAGACTGGGCGGGGAAGAGGGGGTGGTGGGCGGGATTCAAGCTTTCAGTTTTCACTTGAAAGCTAGAATTTTATCATTGGCTACAATACTGTTAGTTGTTTGCCTTAAAGTGACAGGCCAACTTTATTTACTTTGGAGAAAATGTCTGCCAAAGGTTCAAGGCCAAATAAGCACAGATTAACTGTCTGTTGCTTTCCTCAAGACAACCATCAAATTCGGTACACAGCAATACAGCTTTCTGTGTACTTTTTATTTCATCACACAAAATCCTACGAACACATATATATTTAAGGCTCAAGATTTAATACCACTAATAATTTCCATCAAGAACACATTTGAAAAAAAAAAAACTTATTTTTATTTCACTGCAAGTGTCTGGGAGTAAAGGGTACAATGACTACCAGTAGAGTTTAGTATCACTGTCTCGTTCATGCTAGGGAGTTTTACCCAATGGTTTTATCTGCCATTGCTTTTGCACTGATATTTGCAAAGCAAATATCAACAAAGTTTAAAGAGGCCAAAAAAAGGCAAATGATGTTTTAGTGTTATTATGAAAACAGTTTTGACCTTGCTTTGTACACCACTGCCCTAGACCATGAGCTTCTGAGTGTAAGGCCCAGTCTTCATCTCTTGTTATCAGCAGTATGTGGATACAGCCTGGAATAAAGTAGGCACTCAGTAAAGGCATCTTAACAAAGCACTTGATGTTCCAGAATTGCCTCAAGATGCCAACCCCTAAAAATAAAAATGTTCACTCACTCTGTGCTGACCTCAGGTGTAAGATGAAGAGCAAACTGGAAATATTGGGAGGAGGAGTCCACACAAGTATGGAGATCAGGCCTGGGTCTACCACTAGCTGTCTCACTTTTCTCAACCACAAACTGAAAAGACAGACTGGCTAAATTTCCTGACCTCTTTCAGGTTCTGAATTTCTTTTCCAATTGATTAGTCTACAGGACTAAAGTGAAGTATCATAACCATCTGAGATACTAGATTTTCTCAAAGTACCAATCAGTTCTGTTGAACTAAAGGAGTAAATGAAACTATTCACACAATATAGGGAAAAAATACCTGGAGACCACTAGCAGGTACCTGTTGCTCCTTAAAAAAAACACTTTTTTTAGTTCCTTTCTTTTCTGCCCCTACCATTAGACTCAAACATATTTCCTAATGCTCTAAGACTCTCATCATAATTTTCACAACAGCAGCAGCAATATCAGTTCTAAGGTGGGACAAGGCAATAGAGTATAACTTGTAAAATAAAATTTCACTGATTCAAAATTGCTTAAAATCTAGGCAAGTGTAGGATATTCAATCTTTTAGACACAATAAAAGTGTAGAAAAGAGCTCTTTCCAAGAGTGACTTTCTGTACAAAAGTAGGACCTTCAATATGCAAAACTTGATATTAAAGAGAATAAACTCAGAGAGGCTCTTCCATCAATGAATATATAGTAAAGCTGTACTTTCTATAACTTGCTTTAGCATTTTTTTGTAGGAGTAAAATACCAGCCTTCACATCTGTATTCAGAATTTTAGTCTACAATAAAAAAAAAGTCTACAATTTTGTATTCAGAAAAGTTAATTATCTTTCTATTAATATTTTTAATACAGATAAATATTCCATAAAAATATTAAAAAGCATTCTGAAATACATTCCTGTTTGCCGTGCTAATGCAGTGAGTGTATAGACAATCAAAGCACAAGCTAGATATACTTTTACCTTCACAAGTTCTTTAAATACAGCATGCTGAATCATTTTCCTTTTGTTAAGACCAGATGCCATCTCCTCAAGATCAATAGCAGACCTTCATAATGATGGTTTTTGAGGATAAAAGGGAAAAAGTCAGTTAAGATACTTAAAAAAATTACCTTTTGCCCCAAAGAATGTAAGAATATCCAATCATTTATATTAATATTTTTCTAATTAACATGCATATAATTAGTACAGAGTCATAAGTTCATTGCTAAGTCACTTCAGTCGTGTCCGACTCTGTGTGACCCCATAGACCGCAGCCCACCAGGCTCCCCTGTCCCTGGGATTCTCCAGGCAAGAACACTGGAGTGGGTTGCCATTTCCTTCTCCAATGCATGAAAGTGAAAAGTGAAAGTGAAGTCACTCAGTCATGCCTGACTCTTAAGAATTTACCATGAAATATTAGATATATGACTTTGGTTAGTTTTTCAAGGCTTATTTTTTGAAAGTCCCAATATTAATTTTTCCAAATATTAATACTTCACATTATTGTGAAGTATTAATTTTATTTTTCTTGCAGCATACAAAATTTATACATGTTTATACCAAGCAGCAAATAGGATTACTTCTTGCGGTTCTAAATGCTTAAATGTTAGTAGTCCTGCATTTAACACCCAATACAAGACAATACGAGAAGGAGGGGGGATGGCCTGAGCATGAGGAAGGCTAGGACTGAAACAGCTAACTGAAGCGCCCTCCGTTATTCTACGTGCTCTGCCCCAGCCAGTGCCTCTTCCAGTTAACACAATAACTAAGACCACACACACTACTCCTTTATCGAATATGGACAGAGAAACCAAAAGAGGATAAAAAAGAATACAATTCTCCAATAGTGAAGGAGGCTGATTAATGCCATCTTTAGTTTGAAGAGGATTAAAATGGCACCACTTTTCTTTAAGAACTCTGAATTGCTAACAGGCTTTTCTGTTAAAATACTATACAGTATATGATTGAATCCGTTCAGATAAAGGAGTAGTAGAATGGAAAGAACTCCATAATTAAATGAAAGCCACATGTAGTTTATTCTTTGAACCATTATTATGGAAACGCACTATAAAAGAAGTCTTTCAACATATGAGTTCTATTTGTTCCCAGTGCTATATAGCAGAAACGTTTCATAATGCAGCAGACTTTTCTAGTTAGCTCCTCATCCCAGTAAACTAAATTTAGCTTTGCCTGTTTTTTACCTTTAGCTTAATTAACTTACTTTACATTTTCTCTTAGTTGCTTCACTAGTTTAATATTAACATCTGCTTCCAATAATGCTGTGCATACTTCTTTTAGCATAGCATTTAACACCTGCAAATAAATAAACAAAACTTTTAAAAAGTTCATTTCAACCATGTAAAAACAATGACCAGTCATCAACCATACAACCATGACTAATTAAAAACCATAGTATACCATTAGAGAGGGATAAGGTTTTCAGTTAGCCTTTGAGAGAGATTTTATTAAATACTTAGTCATTTTGTCAAAATAAGACATTCCAGGGAATTCCCTGGTGGCCCAGTGATCAGGACTCTGAATTTCCACTGCAGGGAGCATGGGCTAGATCCAAGATAGGGGAACTAAGATCTCACAACTTGCAAAGCACCACTTAAAAAAAAAAAAAAAAGACATTTCATTTCATTTTATTCAACCAGGTATTAACCACAATTTTATCCCTATATTAAAGTAACAATAGTAAAGACAATATACAAGTCGAAGAAAGTTACTATACAATAACAATACATGTTGCCACCGAAGTTTTCTATGCCACTGAATTCCTGTTGCTAATATGCAGCAACATCTTCTCAACTGGACTACCATGGAGGAAAATGTGACAAAAGAAAATGACCCAGTCTGACCTACTAGCTTTTACTATTTCCACTCAGAGCAGAGGAATAAAGTTGAAAAGAAAACCATCCTCCATTAATAACTCACTATCATCACGTATTTGTTGAGCTGCAAGGCACTGTAGTTAAAAGATCACAAACTATAAAAAAGTCTTTAAAAAAGATGAGCCTTAGCTGCTCATGGAAATAGCTGTTTACACATTAGAATGCAATACACTCCACGAGGGTAGGGATTTTAGTCTATTTTGTTCACTGCTATATCCCTGATGGCAGCAAAAAAGTTTGCAAAAATGTAGGCCCTCAAACACTTCTTGAATGAATTCTCATCTTCAACTTCTATCATATGTCATATAGCAGCTTATCAGATTTCTCTCTCTCTCACTAAAGGGATTTGATAAAAATGGAACTGATTTTTCATTAGAGGGATTTCTCCTTGTTAATTCCCTAGTAGCACAGTATCAAGAATAGAGAAGATGCCAATTTAAGCAACAGCTGTTATTTTACTTCCCACCAATTTCATTTCCTTGGTTTCTTTTCTTTTGCTACTATAAATACAAACAGCATACCGGTTATAAACAGGGAAAACTATTTGAAAAGCTGTCCTTTTATTTATTCTGAATTCCAAAAACTAGTGGTTTAAATGATGATTTATTACTTAATTATTATAAAAAGCTGTGTATGTGGAATTAGAAACAAGATTTTAATCCTGGTTCTTCCAATAAATAAATATGTGAAACTGACTTCCTACTGCTGTTAAAAGAGAGGCTTGAGTAGCTGAGCTCAAAGATGGTCCCCAAATTATTTAATTCCACTAGCTTATTAAAGTATTGATATCAAATTTTATATTAGAATTTTCTTTAAAACTCCAAGTTAGAAGATACTTTCAATCTATTATTTCATTTGATCTTTAAAATCATCCTGAAAGGTAAATGCTATTTTCTCATTTTAAACATTAAGAAATTCTGAATTTGACTTGCTCAAATTTCTATGACTTGTTTAGCAGGACACTAAACAAGGTCTTCTAAAACCAAAATCAGTACTTTACCACTGGAACCACAAAATGTAAAATATATTTGTGGACCATAATCACCTTCTTTCAGTTGCTGCTGCTGCTAAGTCGCTGCAGTCGTGTCCGACTCTGTGAGACCCCATAGACGGCAGCCCACCAGGCTTCCTGTCCCTGGGATTCTCCAGGCAAGAACAACAGAGTGGGTTGCCATTTCCTTCTCCAATGCTTGAAAGTGAAAAGTGAAAGTGAAGTCGCTCAGTTGTGTCCAACTCCAGCGACCCCATGGACTACAGCCTACCAGGCTCCTCTGTCCATGGGATTTTCTAGGCAAGAGTACTGGAGTGGGGTGCCATTGCCTTCTCCGTCTTTCAGTTGACTAACC
The DNA here is from genome assembly GCA_935064755.1 of Tragelaphus eurycerus. NCBI lineage: Eukaryota > Metazoa > Chordata > Mammalia > Artiodactyla > Bovidae > Tragelaphus > Tragelaphus eurycerus. The sequence goes on from CAKXYN010000038.1 coordinate 14,552,957, forward strand.
TTTAATATACAATGGGCGGGGGGTGGGAGCAAGAAATACCTTATACTTAAAACCAGGAGGAAAAGTATTTCAGATATCATATTAGGGAGTCAGCTTACAAAACCTCCAAAAAACTAAGAGAGGATTTCAGAGAAAATGAATCAAAGTAGCCAAAATGGAAATATTAGCCTTATATAAGAATGTCAAATAAAAGTCAAGGAAAAAAGATCAGATATATGCATGTCTAATCAAGAAGGAAGAAGGAGGATACTAAAGTTATAGGCCGGTATTAAGAGAGAGCAAAAGCATATTTCCAGACCTAAGCCATTTTTGAAATAATAAAACGTTATGTCATTATTACATATAAGTTAAGGTGGGGTTTTTTTGGTAATTCATTATAGAAAGTTGAAATTAACATAGTCAATTTCTCATAAAACACATTACTATACCCATTTATGGGTTTTATCTAGAAGTAACTATATATCTACAATGCTAGTGATGATGTGCAATCACATGTATTTTTACATACCTCTTCATTGATAATGGTGGCATTGCTCAATGAGCGCAATGCTGATGTTATTTTTCTTCCAAGGTCTGCTAATACCATCTTGAAAGCTTTAAGATGTAATCACAAGAAAATCTAGGAAGGGAAAAAACTAAATAAAAACATCTGAAAACAATCAATATCAGTTCCCATAAATGAAAACTTTTAAAGAAGAGCAAGTTCAAATTAAAGTAAGTTTAAAATACAGTAACTTCAAATTCTACAGCCTCAACCTGCATCTTCAATACTGTCAGGTCCAAAAGCTAAAGGTACTACTTAGTTACAATGCCTTATATTTGAATACTTAACTGGAATATTCTTTATGAATCAGTAAATTTTATACAATGCCTTATATTTGAATACTTAACTAGAATATCCTTTATGAATCAGTAAATTTTATATATCAGACAATACAATTTGAAGAAATGACATTTCAAATTAAATCTGTTCTCATTTTGGACATACTTGTCAATATGAATAACTGACTAATGTGCTATGTACATTCTTTTTTTTTTTAATGTACATTCTTAAATGAAAAAAAAAAGGTGAGAAAGAAAAAGGTGACATCTCCACCCAGGAAATATCTTCTAATTAAAGGACACATTCTGATTCATGCTCTAAGCAAAAATAAAGCTTTAAAATTAGTAAATCACTTAACTTTTCATAGATACTACATTATCTCGTTTATTTTCTTAACAACTAAGGAAAGAGGTGTATATTAATAAGTTGTTCTTGATTCTCCAACTCTAAAACAAGATAACCTTCAAGGCCCCTTCTAGCCCTCAAAATATTACGATTTCATAAAATACGGAGATGTACCTATTACATGTAAATCAGGATGCACAAAGTTATAGATGGTAAGCAGGTAAACATGACTTGCAGTTCCTGCCCTCAAGTTGTTTACTAGCTAGCAAGACAAGGCACATCAATGAGCAGCAAAATAAAGTAAATCTAAAAATTCCTCTGCCTGACTGCCTAGGCTTCTTTCTGCCTTCAGAATCAAATTGAAACATCAGCTTTTTCTGGGTCTCAAGCTTGCCAGACTGCAGACTGGAAATATGCCATCTGCTTAGCTATCCTGGGTCTCCAGCTTGCCAACTCACCCTGGGGATGTCAGGACTCATCAGCCTCCATGATTGCATGAGCCAATTCCATATAATATATATAAAGAGTTTCATGTATGTGTATGCGTGTGCACATGCATGCACATGTATACACACATCCTATCAGTTCTGTTCTGTGGAGAACCTTTACTAATACCAGTGAAGTAGTAGTTCAAAGCTAGAAATAAATGCTTATGGTCAAAAAAAACACCTTATGGTCAACTGCCAATAATTATAAAAATTATACATATATGTAAAAATAAGCTCAGGTAGACAGAACAGGCTTTACTGAGAAGGCTGTCATGAATTTGATCCTGATACAGGGAAGAAGTCAGATAGGTGGAGAAGAGGACAAAGGGAAGTTTGAAGAAGGTGAAATGGTACAAGCAGAAATGGAGACATGGAAAAGCCTGGGACATATTCATACTTTATGTATGCACTGTACTCAAAAATTATTGAGTACTATTTGGAAGATAGTAAAAAAAAACCATTCCAGTCAGGACAGAAGGCTATACAGTCAGAAGGAAATACAGGGTGTAAAGGGCTCTGAAAACCAGGCATCAATTGTCCAACATAAGCAATACTGGCAGAAGAGTTCATTGTTCAAAACAGCTATTTTGGTAACTATTCCAAGCTAACTGGTCTAATTTAGTAAACCAAGATTATCTAGACTAGATCCCATCTACAGACTAAACAGCTGACTCATTCAACATAGAGAAAGTGGAAAGATGAGGGAAGTCAAAGGAAGCAGGCAGGGAAAAGGCACTCAAGGACCTGTCACTGGCAGAGACATTCCAAGCTGAGCTCTACATTAAACATCACACTTCTATTCAGGTAAAATCTGATAATTTAAAAACTAAAAACTTACTACCAATACTTGATGGAACTGAAAAAATACCATGTTATACCAAAAATACTTACTTTTTTTTTTTTTTTAACAATTACATGGTTATTTAAGCAGGAAAAGCAACCACTTTGTAGAAAAGATCCAGAAGTTTTAACTTCTACCCCAAATCATTATACTAAATTATTATTGTTTAAGTTAGTATTCTTCAGGTAAGAGATAGGGTTCAGGGGTTTCAGCTTATATCCTTTACCACAGCACTACCAGGGGTATTATAATTCTAATTATGACACCACAATTAGCTCTTTTAGAGATCATATCATAAACAGACCATCCTTCATTTTACTTATTTTTTCATCCTCCATTTTAAAAAGCTATACTAGTTAACTCTTATCTTCCTATGTTGACTGGCTCTTTTAAATTGAAAAAAATTTTTCTGTGAGGTTTCCCAACACAGTTTTCCTTATATAAATTACTTATTCATAGCATATTTTGAAATATATTTGCCTGATTACAAAAACCTACACTTCAGTAGGGGAAAAATAATATCTAATAATAGCTTTTATTTATAAAGTGTTTTCTCCACAATTTCCAAAGATGTGTTTCTGAAAACTCTGGTATCAAAATTGTGTTCAAAACCTCAATGACTCCTCATTTCACGCAGAGGTAAAGTTCTCAGAATGGACTGTAAGGCGCTTTCACACTTTTCACACATACACATACACACACACATATGATTCACTTACGCACTTCACACACACACGATTCACTTATGCACTTCACACACACACACGATTCACTTACGCACTTCACACACACGATTCACTTATGCACTTCACACACACACACACACACACGATTTTCTTCCTTGCTGTTGATGCTGTGCTAAAGCCCTCTGGTTAACAATATAGATCCCTCCATCATCTCCCTCATATTGTTGTTGTCCAGATGCAATTTCTCAATGAGGCTTTCCCCTACCACTTGTTTAAAATCGCAAACTCCCTTCTCCTTCTCTCATTGTTTTGTTACCAACATGATTTACTGACAGCTGATCCTTTAGCAAAGCGAGGTTAGTGGCACTGGCCCATTCCCCATCCTAGTAGAAAATCCAGGCACTGCCATCTCTGCCTCAAAAACCAAGGAACTGACAAATGACTTACCCAAAGGGAGGCAGGAAGTTGAAACAGCTTGGAGGCAACTGTCTCAGATCCTAGTTCTTATGATTCCACAAACTGTGGTCTCTAATTGTTGAACAAACTTTTCCCCACACTTAGTTAATTTAAAGGTCTATAAACTGAAAATACAGGTACTGGGTTGCCCAAAATGTTTGTTTGTTTTCCATAAGACACAGTAGAAAAACCCAAACAAACTTTTTGGCCAAATAATACTATATTTCTTGAAAAAAATCCACACAAAAGTCGACGCACACAGCTGTCGTCCTATCCCTGGTCATTAAGGGTTAACTACACATTACTGCAGTCTATCTCCCTCAACCAAAATGTAAGTTGCATGAGGGCAGAGATGTTTGCCTCTTTTGCTCTCTCCTGTGAGCTCACTGCTTTATTTACCCTCAGTCTTTACTAAAAATGAACTTTATGGATGAATGATGTATTTAAGATCTTAGTTAAATAACAAAACTAGGGAGCCAAAGTCACAAATGGCCTTAAAAATATCTCTCAAAAGATCACATAAATTAACCGATGAAGATAACATGACAATCAAGAAAATCAACAACCTAGATAATTGATATTATACAATTAGTTTTCATTTGCCTTATTATAACTTTTCAGAAGTTCCAACAAGACTCTTAAAAACTAACTTCGCTTTGTTCTAATATGCACACTAGAATACATATATCTTTTACTGTTAATGGTTAACCCTATAGCTCAAATTGGGATAATTTACAATTCAAACACACTCACTCAAAATTCTCTGGGCTAACTAAAAAGATTTAGAGAAGTAAATAAGTGTATACATGTACTAGAGTTTCACAAAATAAGAATCTCTGCTTAGATGGGGCTGTTGGCAAGGTAAGGGATTACAGTATAGCAGTTCATACAATTTAACATCTATTATCTCATTCCATCCTCACAACAATTTTAACATATAAGCAGGTGAAAGAATGGAACAGCCATCAGATCAGATCAGATCAGATCAGTCGCTCAGTAGTGTCCGACTCTTTGCGACCCCATGAACTGCAGCACGCCAGGCCTCCCTATCTATCACCAGCTCTTGGAGGTCACTCAGACTCACATCCATCGAGTCAGTGATGCCATCCAGCCATCTCATCCTCTGTCGTCCCCTTCTCCTCCTGCCCTCAACCCCTCCCAGCATCAGAGTCTTCTCCAATGAGTCAACTCTTCGCATGAGGTGGCCAAAATACTGGAGTTTCAGCTTTAGCATCATTCCTTCCAAAGAAATCCCAGGGCTGATCTCCTTCAGAATGGACTGGTTGGATCTCCTTGCAGTCCAAGGGACTCTCAAGAGTCTTCTCCAACACCACAGTTCAAAACCATCAATTCTTCGGCGCTCAGCCTTCTTCACAGTCCAGCTTTCACATCCATACATGACCACAGGAAAAGACCATAGCCTTGACTAGGCGAACCTTTGTTGGCAAAGTGATGTCTCTGCTTTTGAATATGCTATCTAGGTTGGTCATAACTTTCCTTCCAAGGAGTAAGTGTCTTTTAATTTCATGGCTGCAGTCACCATCTGCAGTGATTTTGGAGGGAACAGCCATTCCCTACCCAATAAAAAGCATAATGACGTCCTATAGTCCCTTGGGTATACAACCTTAGATCTGAAAGTATGAATGATGCTTTAGACAACTGAGTTGAAGATCCTTACTGGCAAACTCCTGGAACAAATTTTGCTGCCATAATACAAAAGAGGAGATCATATTTTGAAAGCAAAGATGCACATTCCTCTTCATGAAGAGTAATAATTGCAATATCTAGAAAGAATTGGTAAGTCCACCGCAATCAGGATGCACAAGGACTGATCTTGGCCCATCACACTTTCTCCTAACATGAATCTAAGAGTTGGACAGTGAGGCAGTAGAAACAGGCTCAAGTTTGGGGTGCCCTAGGTAAGGCAGGCACAGGGCCAAGTATCATACTTACCTGCTACAGCATGAAGTACTGGAAAGAGCATGGGCTTTGGAGTCAGACAGACTTGGATTCAAATCCCAGCTCTGTTACATACTGGCTGAGTTACTTTGGGCAAGTTACTTAATATCTCTGAGCCTCACATTCCTCACCTGCAAAATGGAGATAATACCATTATCAAGGTAGTTACCCTGAAAGGCTGTTGTGAGGATTAAATGAGACAGTATGTATAAAACTGCCTGCAAGTGCACAGTATATTAACTGTTATTTTCCTTCCTTTCTTGATGATGTCAGTTGCCTTTCCCTATAATGCTGAGGTGTGAATAAACTGGAAATTTTCTGAACACTACTAAAGTGTCTGTTCCACTACCCAGGAATCACTCCCCCAGAATCTTTTAACATTTATTTAGTGCCAATTCCATGTACTTGGTTATTATTCAACAGAAGCTGGAGTGCCCAAGCAGCCATTTTTCTCTGCATAAACAATTAAAAATAGTCCTGCCAGAACCCTGCCCAATCTTGGATTATACAAACAGACTCTAATGATTAGATATTCCAAATCTTACTATAATGAAAACACTTACTAAAAAATTCTTCTACCTACTAGGCTCCTCTGTCCTTGAAATTCTACAGGCAAAAATAAAAAAGTTCTTCTATGCACTAGTTAATGACTAATTTATTGGATCAATGTTACACTAAAGAACTAAACATATAAATATACTATTATTAGTAAATATCTTTAGAAAAATGATTTCTACACCTGTAAAATAGTCAATAGCCCAAACCAGTATATGCTTTCCTGATTATAACATTAAACACATATATATATTTTAAATTCTACATAGCATATATATTTATAGTCTATAACCACAGAAAAGTAAACTATCTAACAAAGCAACCTATTGATATTTTACTTGGTAAAGTGATTATATCTGAATAACTAATACAAGTTAATGCCTTTCAAATTTAGGAATATTTTTCATTCTGAATATACTCAGTCCTCTAAAGAAATAATTCATTTTTAAGTTTTGTGATTACAAGAGGATACATGTTCATTAAATTCAAACATTACAGAAACATTAAAGGTAGAAATACAGTTTTCCTAACCCTCTTTTTGTCCTTTGATAACCACCAACAATAATTTGGCATACACTCCTATAGACTTTTTAACGCATTATAATTTAGGCAAGTTTTCACAAGAATTATGGTTTGGGAAGGAGTGAAGAGGAAAGCAGAAATGAGGGAAAATCTTTTGTAAATATGTTTGCTAATGCTAAAAATATGCTTAAAGGTAAAAGCCAGATTACAAAACTGCACATAATGTATTTTGTTTAAACAAATATCCAAAAAACGCATTACCCAGGAGGGAAATGTGAATCAAAGGCACAATCAGATACCACTTGACCCACACTGAGATAACTGTAATAACAAGTTTTGGTGAGAACGTGCAGAAATTGGAACCCTCATACACTGCAAGTAGGAACATAAAATGGTACAGCTCTTTAGAAAACAGTTTGGCGATTCCTCAAAATTTTAAATGCACAAAGTTACTGTATGACCCAGCAATTCCACTCCTGGGTACATCTGAGAAAAAGGAAGATACACACCCACACAAAGAATTATACTTAAATGGTCACTAGAAGCATTATTCACACTAGCCAAAAAGTGAAGGAAAAAAAAAGCCAAATATCCCTCAACTGATGAGTAGATAAATAAAATGTGGCATACCCACCAAATGGAATATTATTTGATAATCAAAAGAGATGAAGTACTGATACACGCCACAACATGAATCTTGAAAGCTTGTGCTAAATGAAAGAAACCAGTGACAAAAGGATATTTGATTTCACTTATATAAAATGTCCAGAAGAGAAAAACCTATAAAGAAAGAAAATGGATCAATAGTTGTTTAGGGTTTGGGAATTAGGGGGAAATGAGAAGTATTAGTGGGCATGGGGTTTCTTTGTGGAGTGATGAAAATGTTCTAAAACTGATGGTGGTGATGGTTGTGCCTGCTCAGTCACATCTGACTTTTGTGATCCCGTGCACTGCAGCACGCCAGGCTCCTCTGTCCATGGGATTCTCCAGGCAAGAATACTGGAGTGGGTTGCCATGCCCTCCTCCAAGGGATCTTCCCCAGGGATCGAACCTGTGTCTCTTAAGTCTCCTCCACTGGCAGGCGGTTTCTTTACCACTAGTGCCACCTGGGAAGCCCTGGATGGTTGCACAACTGTGCAAATACACTAAAGGGTACAGTTCAGGGTGAGCTATATGGTATGTTAACTGTATTGTAGTAAAGCTGCTAGAAAATAATAACATTTGTCATCTTTAGATGGTGAATAGTAATTTAAAGTTTCTAATACATTCTTGTAATTTTCAAATTGTTGGTAACGACTATGAGAATTATTTTTTGATAAGGGTTAAGTTATTTTTCAAAGTGCTCTTTGTGAGAATTAGAATGATGATATTCTAGAGGTTGAGACATAATTGCTCCTTGTATTCAGTCAGTCACTCATTAAACACCTACTATGTGCTCCAGGAATTGCTCCAGCATGAGCAAAGTTCTAACTTCAAATCAATAAATGACATCATGTTAACACAGACAAAACTCCTCTGTTAACTTCAGGAAATAAATTAGGTATCATGCCACCACTGACTTCTCTGTCTTATTTTGCACCAATCAATATTAGGAAATATTCTCTTCAATACAATGATTCTGTTTTCAAATTTTAAAACAACTTTAAAACTCATTTTAACATTAAAGATAAAACCACTGCAACACATCATAGCTTAATAGCAGAAAAGGTATACCAAAAATTCAATTAGCAACAATAGCTAATAATTCAAAAACACTGGGAATCAATTCTCTAAGATACTTTCCGGCTGTCAAGTTAATCATAAAAAGAATCTTTATGTAAACTGTTACCAGGAGGAAAATTACAACAAACTCAAAAGAACTCTTTGGAAATAGTTTGCCTTGAAGCTAAAAAGAACACAGCCTGAAAATATGGATGAGGAGGGATGAGGCATATGCTCAAGTAATGGGCAATTTCAATGGCATTCAGCTAACACCTGTCAGCTAAAAATGAAGTATTCAATCAGAATCTCCAGGGATGGTAACATCAGAAGATCATGGGGAAGTGGCCTCATCTAAATTCTTGATTAGGAGAGCCAAACAAGGCACCTATGTTTTGAAACACTTCACTGGCTATACTGATGTGCAGCCAGGATTAATAATCACTGCATGAGGCAACACTCATTAAGGCAAACAAGAGAATGAGAAATCTGTTCTATAATTTAAAAATTAGAGACAATGTAACAAAGGCATTGAAGGGAGAAAAACTGGAGAGTAAGGAGACTACATATACTAAACATACTCCCAAAGTCTCTTCAAGAGATGTGAGCTTGAACTAAGGAAGAACACAAAACAGAGGGACAGGGCTCAAGGGCTCAAGGGTTAATCATACAGCAGAATCTATAGGACCTAATGATCAAATGGTTATGGAGAAGGAAGGAGAAACAGAGGCAAAAATGATTCTGAGGGCTCTAGTCTGAATAACCAGGTGGTTAGTGATGCCATTAGCCAATGAATAGAATGCAAAAAAGAGCAGCTGATTTGAAAGTTCAAGAGTTAATAGAGGCAAGATTCAAGGGGCTTTAAAGTTTATTTACAATATTCTACTACTAGGTTGGACAGTTAGTGTTGACTTTATTATTCTTTTAAAAATTGAACAAATGCCACAAAATTCAACTAGAAACCCAAGGTCAAAACTCTGAGATAAACTAGGGAAACGTGTGTGTAGGACATATGTAATAAAAAGGGGAACGAAAAGAAGGTGGAGAGAGTGAACTTGGTTTTCACATCAGATCAGATCAGTCGCTCAGTCGTATCCGACTCTTTGCGACCCCATGAACTGCAGCACGCCAGACCTCCCTGTCCATCACCAACTCCCGGAAGTCACTCAGACTCACATCCATCGAGTCAGTAACTTGGTTTTAGACCTACTGAATTTGCAGAAACTAAAATACTATTTCATGAAACAGGGGCTAGAGAAAAAGATGTGGAAATGGTTGGCATACAATAATACCATGGAAGTAGAGGAGAACTCTCAGATAGAGCTTATGGGATAAGGCAATGGTGAACCGCCAACTAAAAGGAGTCCATTGAGACTTTGAGAATAATCAGAAGGAGAGAAGCTTTTACCAATTCCCTTTGCAAAGGCATACAGAAGAAAATCAATTGAAAAAAAAAAAAATTAAAGCTACCATTTATGATTATCTTACTGTATTCCAGTGGCAGGTCCAGAATTTCCAGATAGGTAGAGTTACAGGAGTAATCAATCTCTTTGAAGGAGGGCTTGAAGATGCTTTTGCACAGGACTTTATATTTAGTTAGAAAATACTAATTGACTAGATCAAAAAATCAAGGGAAAGAAGTTTGAAGGAAATAGTTCCCCTCCCCTTTGGCACTACCACTGCTGTATTCTAGGCATGGTACCAAACATGTTACCTAATCTTCCATCCTCAAACTAAGGTAGATGAGGAAACTGAGGCTAGTTGGAGTATCAACTTGCTCAAGGTCACAAATCTTCTAAGGAGCAGAGCATATCATCTTTGTTCCCATAGCTCTCATGGCTCTTTACACCTTACTAGAATTTCTCATTACTCATCTTGATTATAATGTATTTTTATGTGTCTCTGTATCATTGTACTGTTAGGTCCTCAATGCCAGGGTTCAAGTCATTCATTTCTGTATCATTATAGCTAAGAAAGAGTAAACATTTTGTTGAATGAAGCATATGAAAGAACTATGTAAGAACAGCATCAACAACAAGGGAGAAAGACTTTCAAGAAACGGCTAGTAGCACCAGATGCTACGAACAGAGCCACCAGTATATCTTAGGTCGTCAATGGCACTGAACTGATAGCCCTTAATCATTTTTGAAAGGCTACTACAGGCGGGACACTGTGTTAATTAGACACAAGTTAACGTGGAAAAATAAAATCTGGTACAAGTCAACAGATTTTCGGAGTAGCAGCCACATCTAAATTCTTGATCAGGACAGCAAAACAGAGTCAGGCCTGACATCGCTTACGTTTAATTTGGCTCTGGCAAATCTGAAGACAATTTTAAAGGGTCACAGAGCATCTTTTAACAAAACTTCTGGTGAGGGACAAGAGATGAAAATGGGCCAGCGCACCTCTGTCTCAATAACGACAGCTGGTGGCCAAAGCAGCCAAGTCTCTCCAGAGTGTCTACCCCGCTGAGCAGGACTGGGGCTGCCCCCAGCTCCTAGTCGGTAGTCTGGGGCGGGAAAAAGCAGACACTTACCGCAAAAGGCACCGCTACCGCCGTGGCCCAAAGGGGCCCGGGAAACCTTAGCGAAGCCCCAGGCCGGGGGAGGAAACCAGGGAACGCGGGGATCAGACAGACAGGTGCGACCCCACAGCCCGACTTCCCAAACTGGATAAACTAGGGTTCCAGCGCCCAGCACCGCAACGCCAACTCCCACCAGCTGGAAGCCCGACGACTGCCACCGAACCTTCCGCCCAATGAGGAAACGTCACCACTCGGCGTAGTCCAGCCTTTCAAGAAGGGGATACACTTCCGCTTCCGGGGCACTCGGCGCGTCTACAGTGTGTTAACCGACAGTGTCTTGAGATGTTTCTTTGCCTTGATTGGCCTTTGACATTCGTTTCCTATCGCTTAATAACTGCGGCATTAAAGTTAGTATGAAGATAGGAGGCTTTCTAGGGATGGGATCTCAAGAAAGATGTCCAGCCTCCAGGCGCCACCTGAAGAAAAATGACTTGGCTGAGCACCACCAGCTAAGAGGGGAATTATGAAAGGTGGGGGGTCGAGATGTTTCAGAGTAGGGAGTCCCAGGAGCACGTGAGAACTCCAAAGAGGAGGCGGGGCTTAGGACTTTGGTAGCCGAGGGAGGCGGGTTCCACGCCGGGTCTAATCGGGTGTCTGAACCGGCCTCTGCTTGCGCGTGCGCAGTGCGAACCTCCCTCTGCTCTGCTTTCTTCTCCAACATGGAATTCCGCGCCGCGCGGCTCGCAGTACTGCAACTGCTCCGTACGGTGGCTCCGGCAGACCTCCCAGCGCTTTTGCAGTGGATGCGAACTACCCGTAAGCGATCAGAGCCAGAGTCAGACGGTTGGGGCAAGGATATGCTGTGGGCGCTGACCTTGGGGACCTAGGGTGAGGCCAGAAGCCTTCCATGGGATAGCGGTGCTGGTCTCTGCTCTGCTACCGGGCAGGTTGACCCGGGCACATCGCAAGCATTGACAGAGTAAGAGTCCAGTTTAGGACTGGATTCAGGAAGACCCGGCTCTGGGTTTTATGATTCCGCTACAGACTTAGGCAGCTAGAGCCGCATTGTGTCTACCCTCTTTCCTAAAGGGAAAAAAAGTGGGAGAAATGGATTAGCCCACCTCCCCATTACTCCCACAAATTTGAGACTACCAGTAGGATACTACCTGAAAAAGTTCTTTGCAAGATAAGTTTTAGACTGTAGAACTGGAAGTTTTTTACCCTGTAGGCAAAGTCTCATGTAGCTAATCTCAATGTGTGTGTCAGTCTTTAAGTCGTGACTCTTTGCGACCCCCATGGAGTGTGTAGCCCACCAGGCTCCTCTGTCCATGGGATTCTCCAGGCAAGAATACTGGCGTAGGTTGCCATTTCCTTCTCCAGGGGATCTTCCTGACCCAGGGATTGAACCCGTGTCTCCTGCATTGCAGGCAGATTCTTTACCATCCAAAATCACTGCAGATGGTGACTGCAGCCATGAAATTAAAAGACGCTTACTCCTTGGAAGGAAAGTTATGACCTACCTAGATAGCATATTCAAAAGCAGAGACATTACTTTTCCAACAAAAGTCCATCTAGTCAAGACTATGGTTTTTCCTGTGGTCACGTATGGATGTGAGAGTTGAACTGTGAAGAAGGCTGAGCGCCGAAGAATTGATGCTTTTGAAGTGTGGTGTTGGAGAAGACTCTTGAGAGTCCCTTGGACTGCAAGGAGATCCAACCAGTCCACTCTGAAGGAGATCAGCCCTGGGATTTCTTTGGAAGGAATGATGCTAAAGCTGAAACTCCAGTACTTTGGCCACCTCATGCGAAGAGTTGACTCATTGGAGAAGACTCTGATGCTGGGAGGGATTGGGGGCAGGAGGAGAAGGGGACGACAGAGGATGAGATGGCTGGATGGCATCACTGACTCGATGGACGTGAGTCTCAGTGAACTCTGGGAGTTGGTGATGAACAGGGAGGCCTGCCGTGCTGCAGTTCATGGGGTCGCAAAGAGTCCAACACGACTGAGCGACTGAACTGAACTGAACTGAACAGGGAAGTCCCAACTAGTCTTTATAGTCCATACATTTAAAGGAGTTGTTCCAGGGTGGAGAGGGAGAGAAAGAGGGGAGGGGAAGACTTTGTTTTGGATAATATTAATAGTAATACTAAAAAAGCAGACGTTAGAATTGAAATGTGGTAATTAGGTCGAGTTATTGAAGAATGGAGGTAGATCTATTTTAGCAAAGTGAAACCTGGTGAAAGCACAAAAAAATAGGATATTCCTCCTTTGAGAACTTCTCCAAACCATGCTCTTTTTCTATACTCCTAAACATTGATTCCATGTTTATTTCAGCCAGACATGAACTATTCATGTTTGCTGATGACTCCCAGTTTTAGACTTTCAGGCATGAGGTTCTTCCTGGAACTTCTCTCTCTTTGTGTTGTTAGAGTCAATAATCATTTGGGTGTTATCATTATTGTTATTACTATTACACATTTCGAAAGACCATTTTAGCTAAGATACCAAAATAAAATTACTTTGGACATCTGCTAGTGAGATTTAGCCTGGAAAGTAGAGAAAACCAAAGAGGTAGCTTCATATTTTTACACACGGACAAGATTCAAGATTGTTGTTCAGTCGCTCAGTTGTGTCTGACTCTTTGGGACCCCATGGACTGCAGCAGGCCGGGCTTCCCCGTCCTTCATCATCTCCCGGAGCTTGCTGAAACTCATGTCCATTCAGTCAGTGATGCCATCCAACCATCTGGTCCTCTGTCGTTTCCTTCTCCTCCTGCCTTCAATTCTTCCCAGCACCAGGGTCTTTTCTAATGAGTTGGATCTTTGCATCAGGTGGCCAAAGTATTGGAGCTGCAGCTTCAGCATCAGTCTTTCTAATGAATATTCAGGATTGATTTCCTTTAGAAGTAACTGGTTTGATCTCCTTGCAGTTCAAGGGACTCTCAAGAGTCTTCTCCAACACCACAGCTCAAAAGCATCAATTCTTTGACATTCAGTCTTCTTTATGAAGAAGAAGATTCAAGATTGGTATTTTTTAATACAAGATCTTTTATTCCAAAATCCCTTGTGTGCCTGCAAAATTGCCATCTACTGCCTGGTTCTGGCAATTGCACAGTTACTAAAATATCCTTGCCGTCAAGATTTTTCAGTTTTGTGGAACCATTTGTATTCTAAATCTCCAATTTTAGAGGCATCAGCTGAGACTCCATTTTTCCGAAATCACTGAAAAGCATGATTTGGATGATGATTTTGTAAACAAGAAGACCCAACAATATTGCCTAACACCATGTTCTGTCTTTCTCCAGCAGATCCTATAGTCAGAGGCGCTCAGGCAGTTTGTTAAACAATTTAGAAAACAAACTGACTTTCTGAAAAATGTTTATTACAATGAATATTTTAAGAAATAAATGTCACTTATTCTTGCCTGAAGAATCCCATGAACAGAGGAGCCTGGCTGGCTGTTGTCCATGGGGTCACAAAGAGTCAGACACAACTGAGCGACTATACTTTTTTTCTTTAGCTTAAGACGAAGGAGTATGTTTTAATATAAATCTTAAAAGTAGTGTAATTTATTGGTAAACCTTTTTAGGTGGTAATATATACATAATATAAAATTTACCATTTTCAAGTGTACAGTTCAGTGACATGAAATACATTTACATTGTGTAACCATCCTCATTATTGCCTCCAGAACTGAAACTCACAGTGTACTTTTTTTTAATTAAATACAGCACAAAAGATTCTTCCAATCAGCAATTTTTCGTTTTCCTAATTCCCTTGTTCCAGGGGAAAAAAATTATTGCATGATGTCTTACTTGTATGACGTTTGCTTAGACCTTTGTTAATTATAACTCTCCTTGAATTTTTATACCATTTAGTGGAATAGCAAGAGTTAATAATAGGCTTTATGATTTTGGTTTTGAGCTTCATAGAGTTTATTGAAAGTTAAAAAAACTACATATTGCTAACTAGTAAAATCACAATAATTTTAAATACACAAAAGAAAGAATAATATTGTTGGTCTCTGAAGGAATAGTGGAATTATCATACCTAGACCTGGGGTCATTTGGAATCAAGCTGATAGAACCAGAATCTTAGACCAGGACAGACCAGGACAGGTAAGCACATGTCAGCGTCTGATATAAACTGAAGATGTAGAAAAAAATAAAGATAAAGCCTGTATTTACTTTAGTACAGCTTAGACCAAAGGTCTAGAAACAAATGATCACTAGTATAGGAGGGATGAAACAAAGATGAGGGACAAAGCACACAAAGACAACTCCCGCCTCAAATAAATAAATGAAGAAAGTAAAAAAATACAACAGGACCTCAGTGCATTGACTCTAATCTCATGGTAGAGCATCTGTTCTTTTCTATTTTATATACATACTACTTCGTGTGTATATGTGAAATGGACTCTTGGCTTAGCTTTCAACATATAGGAGAGTGCTGCTGCTGTTAAGTCACTTCAGTCGTGTCTGACTCTGTGTGACCCCGTAGACGGCAGCCCACCAGGCTCCCCTGTCCCTGGGATTCTCCAGGCAAGAACGCTGGAGTGGGTTGCCATTTCCTTCTCCAATGCATGAAAGTGAAAAGTGAAAGGGAAGTCGCTCAGTTGTGTTCCACTCTTCGCGACCCCATGGACTGTAGCCTACCAGGCTCCTTTGTCCATGGGATTTTCCAGGCAAGAGTACTGGAGTGGGGTGCCATCGCCTTCTCTGATATAGGAGAGTAACTACAATCTATTAAGAGAAATGAGAGCCAGAACTATGTGTGCGGTCCCCATTAGGCATATTAAAAATTGCATTTTGTTAACAGTTGTCTGTTAACGAACACTACTCTGAAGCCTCTGAATTTGTCCTGAATGTACATATACAAATGAGGATGTCAAACCAACAGCATGTAAAAGTTTCTGTTGAGTCAAGTTACAAAAACATTACCATGTGTAAAATAGATAGCTAGTAGGAAGTTACTATAGCTCAGGGGGCTCAGCCCTGTGCTCTGTGATGACATAGAGGGGTGGAATGCAGGGTGGGGCAGGAGGGAGGGTCACGAGGGAGGGGATATTATATATTTAACACTGATTCATATTGTTGTATGGCAGAAACCAACACAACATTGTAAGGCAATTATCCTCCAATTAATAAATTTTTAAAAAGTTACAAAGGATAGAAAAGTGAGGTATGGGATAAGAAAATTAATAAAATCATCAAATATTTTAATATTTAAGGAAGATAATTGTAGATGACTAGAAGCTTCTCTGCTTCCTGTATTTTAAATACATCTTCACTGAACAGAATTGGACTTGCTGCTTAGCAGCAGCTACAAAGTTGTGAAAAGTTCTTTGAAATTCCTACTAAATCTAAAAAGCAAAGGCTGGAATCTAGTTACATTTGTCAAACAGCATACTATTCCAGTTCTATATTGTATTAACCACTGAGGAAGTAGCCACATAACTTACAGATTTTCCAATCTTTATTAAAACATTATGAATTTGTGAAAGTTATCAAGTATATGAAGTAGATTGTTTTTTCCAAAAATTAAAAAGATACATTTGGCAAATGCACACCTCTTAAACAAAATTTTTCTGTCAAATAAGTAAAAATAATTGTACTTTTCATCACATTTATTGTATATTAAAAATGGCCACAATATATAAAAAGAATAATATGAACAAGTAATTTATTCCAAAATGCACTGTTAGATTAACACTAGAAAAGCAATGTAATTCATTATATTAACTAAAAAGAAAAACTGTATGATTATCTCAAGAGACATAAAAAAGCATTTGACGATATCCAACATCTCTTCCTGATAAACACTTACCAGACTAGGAATAGCAGGAAACATTCTCAACCTGATAAAGGGGATCTATGAAAAATCTACAGCTGACATCATACTTAATGGTGAAAGACTGAATTCTTTCCCCTAAGAACAAAACAGGGATTTGTACTCATCACTTCTACCCAGCATCATAACAGAGCTGCTCAAAGTGTTAGTCGCTCAGTTGTGTCTGACTCTTTGCGACCCATGGACTGGAGCCCACCAGGCTCCTTTGTTCATGGGATTTTCCAGGCAAGAGTACTGGAGTGGGTGGCCATTTCCTTCTCCAGGAGATCTTCCAACCCAGAGATCGAACCCGCGTCTCCGGCATTGCAGGCAGATTCTTTACCCTCTGAGCCATTGGGGGATTATGTGTAAGAGAACTTCTAGCCAATATAATACGGCAAGGAAAGGGGGAGGAGCAAGGCATCTCCCTTAGAAACAGGTTAATGGATAAACAAATTGTGCTGTATTTTTATAATGGAATACTACTTGGCAAATAAATGGAATGAAGTGTTTATATGTGCAAAAACATGGACAAATTTTGCTAAGTGAAATAAACCATACCGAAAAAAGACTTCCTACTCGGATTCCATTTATCTAAACCTCTAGGAAAATGCCAGCTAATCTATAGTGACAGAAAATAGATCTCTGGCAGCTGGGTTGGTAGGGGATTAGAGAGAAGGAAGGATTACAGAGGGGCAGGAGGAGATATTGGGGATAATGACTATATTCACTATCATGGTTATAGTGATCTTTCATACTACATGTTATATATATATATCAAAGCGTATATAACTGTACATTTTAAACATGCACAGTTTATTGTATGTCAGTTCTACCTCTATAAAATTGTTTTTTTTAATTCCATAAGAAGTCAGGTCTGTGTTCTCTCTCCCCTTTGAATTTGGGTGCCCTCTGTGATACCTTTGGCCAATAGAATTTGACAGAAACGACAGTAGGCCAATTTCAGACCTAGGGCTTAAGAAACTGACAACTTCTACTTCCTGCTTCTTGGAATACTTACTCTAGGAGAATCTGGCTATCATGTGTGTAGTCTGACTACCCTGAGATCGTCACAGTGTCAGGAAGTCCCAGCTAGCTTATGGAGAGCAAGATGTCCAACCAGCCTACATGTTTCTGCTGTCCTAGCCTGGGCACCACACATGTGAGTGAAAAAGCCATAGGAAGTATCTGGACCAGTAAGGCCTTTGTTAGAAATACTGTTTCTGTGAACATTCATGTACATATTTTTGTGTTAACATAAGTTTTCATTTCTCTGTGATAATGTCCAAGAATGCAATTGCTGCATCATATGGTAAGTGCATTTTTAGTTTTATAGGAACCGCCAGGCTGTTTTCCAGAGTGACTGTAATCCTGTTTCTCTGCATCCTCACTATGCACTGCGCACTCAGTCGTGTCCGGCTCTTTGCTACTGCATGGTGCTACTACATGGACTGTAGCCCGCCAGGCTCCTCTGTCCATTGAACTCTCCAGGCAAGAATACTGGAGCGTGGGGACTTCCCTAGTGGCCCAGTGGACAAGACCATGCTCCCAATGCGTGGGGCCCAGATTTAATCCCTGGTCTTGGAATTAGATCCTACATGCTGCAACTAAGAATTCACATGCCACAACTAAAGATCCCACGTGCTACAAGGAAGGTCAAAGATTGTGCCACAACTAAGACCAAGCACAGCCAGATAACTAAAGGTTAAAAAAAATACTGGAGTGGGTTGCCATTTCCTATTCCAGGTGATCTTCCCCCACCAGGGATTGAACCCACACCTTCTCCTGCATCTCCTGTATTGGCAGGCTGATTCTTTACCACTGAGCCACTTGCTAGTAAGGAAGTAAGCCACAATGCTAGTAAAGAAGACCTGTATCCTTACTAGCATTTGGTATTTTCAGTATTTTAATGTTAGCCACTCTGAAAATTATATAATGATATATCATTGGGGGTTTTTTTTCCAATTCTTTTCTTTTTTAATAATTTTATTTGTTTATTTATTTTGGTTGTGCTGGGTCTTCGTTGCTTTTCTCTAGTTGCAGAGACCAGGGGCTACTCTAGTTGTGGTGTGCGGGCTTCTGACTGCAGTGGCTTCTCATTGCAGAGCACGTGCTCTAGGGCATGAGGGCTTCAGTAGTTGTGGCACATGGACTCAGTAGTTGCAGCTCCTGGGCTCTAGAGCACAGGCTCGATAGTTGTGGTGCAACGACTTAGTTGCTCCATGGCGTGTGGGATCTTCCCAGATCAGGGATCTAGCTTGTGTCTCCTGCACTGGCAGGCTCTTTACCACTGAGCCATCAGGGAAGCCCTATCATTGGGTTTAATTTCCATTTCTCAAATGATGTTGAACATCTTGTCATGTGTTTATTTGCCATTTGTATATTCTCTTTGATGTAGTATCTGTTTATGTCTTTCGCCCATTTTCTATTGTAAACAGAAATAATAAATACTTATTAATAAATAATATAAATGTAAGTATAAATATATTTTATAAATCTCTTTGGCCCTAGATTTTTACAGATCTCTTTGGCCCTAGATTCTGAAAATTTTCTCCTATACTTTTTTTCCCTCTTTATTTAAAAATTACGCAATGTGTTAGTTTCAGGTGCTAAGGTTTTTTTTTACAAACCCTAAAAGAGTTTTGTAAAAAGGTTTTTTCACAAAATTCTAAAAGAATTGTCGTTTTGTGTGTTACATGTTCTTTGACCGAAGTTAACTTTTGTATAAAGTGTGAAGTTTAGATTGAAGTTTATTTTTTCCCCTGTAGATGTCCATTTGCTCCAGCACTACTTGTTGAAAAGGCTATTCTTTCTCCACTGAATTGCTTTTGAATCTTTGAAAATTATTTCTGCATTTTTGCCTGGATCTGTTCTGTATCTTTTTGAATGCTCTATTCTGTTGATTATTGTAGCTATCATTATTTAAAAGTATGTTGTTTACTTTCTGAGCATTTGGCTATTTGCCTATTGTCTTTCTGTTACTTTGGCTCCATTATGTTCGGAGAAGATACTCAGTATGATTTACATTCTTTAAGAATTTTTGATATTTGTTTTATGACTCAATATGGTCTATCAGATTTTTTTTTCCTCTAAGTGTAATGTAAAGCTGATGACAGCTCATTGGCGGTATCCAGTGTATCTCCTTTGTCGAGGTGAAGAAATGTTGGTTTACAGAAAGAAATTGAATGTAATTTTAAGCAATTTACTTTTAAAGATGAACACAACTATTTAGCAGAGGATATTTTAAGTAAATGCAAAATAACAGCTGAATGGCTTTATGTCAAAGACTAAGATATATATTTTTATGGGTGTCCAAGAGAAAGAAAATATTTCTTTTCTATTCAGCCTATGTTTTTCCTATATGGTATATTTTGCAAAAAAAAATCCCACACAGCTTGATTATTTTTCTACCTTTTATAAAAGATCAGATCAGATCAGTCGCTCAGTCGTGTCCGACTCTTTGCGACCCCATGAACTGCAGCACGCCAGGCCTCCCTGTCCATCACCAACTCCCGGAGGTCACTCAGACTCACATCCATCGAGTCAGTGATGCCATCCAGCCATCTCATCCTCTGTCGTCCCCTTCTCCTCCTGCCCCCAATCCCTCCCAGCATCAGAGTCTTCTCCAATGAGTCAACTCTTCACATGAGGTGGCCAAAGTACTGCAGTTTCAGCTTTAGCATCATTCCTTCCAAAGAAATCCCAGGGCTGATCTCCTTCAGAATGGACTGGTTGGATCTCCTTGCAGTCCAAGGGACTCTCAAGAGTCTTCTCCAACACCACAGTTCAAAAGCATCAATTCTTCTGCGCTCAGCCTTCTTCACAGTCCAGCTCTCACATCCATACATGACCACAGGAAAGACCATAGCCTTGACTAGGTGAACCTTTGTTGGCAAAGTGATGTCTCTGCTTTTGAATATGCTATCTAGGTTGGTCATAACTTTCCTTCCAAGGAGTAAGCGTCTTTGAATTTCATGGCTGCAGTCACCATCTGCAGTGATTTCGGATCCCAGAAAAATAAATTCTGACACTGTTTCCACTGTTTCTCCATCTATTTCCCATGTAGTGATGGGACCAGATGCCATGATCTTCGTTTTCTGAATGTTGAGCTTTAAGCCAACCTTTTCACTCTCCACTTTCACTTTCATCAAGAGGCTTTTGAGTTCCTCTTCACTTTCTGCCATAAGGGTGGTGTCATCTGCATATCTGAGGTTATTGATATTTCTCCCAGCAATCTTGGTTCCAACTTGTGTTTCTTCCAGTCCAGCATTTCTCATGATGTACTCTGCATATAAGTTAAATAAACATGATGACAATATACAGCCTTAACGTACTCCTTTTCCTATTTGGATAGAGCCTGTTTATTCTTTTAGTAGATACAGAAATTTGGTCTATAATCAGACATCCTAGTACTCTTGCCTGGAAAATCCCATGGATGAGGAGCCTGGTAGGTTGCAGTCCATGGGGTTGCTAAGAGTTGGGCATAACTGAGTGACTTCACTTTCACTTTTCACTTGCAAGCATTGGAGAAGGAAATGGCAACTCACTCCAGTGTTCTTGCCTGGAGCATCCCAGGGACGGGGGAGCCTGGTGGGCTGCCGTCTATGTGGTCATACAGAGTCGGACACGACTGAAGTGACTTAGCAGCAGCAGCATGGTCTATCTTGGTGACTGTTTTGTGGGCACTTAGAAAAACTGTATTCTGTTGCAGTTTAGTGGCGTGTTCTATACATATCTATTAGGTCTTGTTGATTGATGATATTCTTCAGTTCCTCTCTATCTTTGCTGGTTTTCTGCCCTGTAGTCCTGTCAGTATTGTGTTGAACTCCCCAGCTGTAATTGTGAATTTTTCTATTTCTTCTTTCAGCCCTGTCAGTTTTTGTTTCATTCCATCCACCTCTCCACTGCCATGCTGCATGTGGAATCTTAGTCCCCTAACTGGAGATCATGGAAGCATGGAGTCTTAACCACTGTCTGGACATCCAGGGAAGTCCTTGTTTCATGTATTGATATTTTAAGGCTCTGTTGTTCAGTGTATGCACATTTAAGATCACTATGTCTTCTTGATAGATTGATCCTTTTATCAGTATGTAAAGTTATGGGAAATAGATGGAGAAACAGTGGAAACAGTGTCAGAATTTATTTTTCTGGGCTCCAAAATCACTGCAGATGGTGACTGCAGCCATGAAATTCAAAGACGCTTACTCCTTGGAAGGAAAGTTATGACCAACCTAGATAGCATATTCAAAAGCAGAGACGTTACTTTGCCAACAAAGGTTCACCTAGTCAAGGCTATGGTCTTTCCTGTGGTCATGTATGGATGTGAGAGCTGGACTGTGAAGAAGGCTGAGCGCCGAAGAATTGATGCTTTTAACTGTGGTGTTGGAGAAGACTCTTGAGAGTCCCTTGGACTGCAAGGAGATCCAACCAGTCCATTTGAAGGAGATCAGCCCTGGAATTTCTTTGGAAGGAATGATGCTAAAGCTGAAACTGCAGTACTTTGGCCACCTCATGTGAAGAGTCGACTCATTGGAGAAGACTCTGATGCTGGGAGGGATTGAGGGCAAGAGGAGAAGGGGACGACAGAGGATGAGATGGCTGGATGGCATCACTGACTCGATGGATGTGAGTCTGAGTGACCTCCGGGAGCTGGTGATGGACAGGGAGGCCTGGCGTGCTGCGGTTCATGGGGTTGCAAAGAGTCGGACACGACTGAGCGACTGATCTGAATGTTCTACTTTGTCTCTAATAATTTTTTTTTTTTTTTTGCTTTAACGTCTATTTTATTTCATATCAGTATAGCCACCCTATTTTTTTTTTTTTTTTTTTTTGAACTGTTGGCACAATTTTTTTCCCCATCCTTTTATGTTCAGTCTTCCTGGCATGTTTAAAGTGAGTTTCTGTTGACAGCTCAATAACACTGGAGTGGGTTGCCATTTCCTACCCCAGGGGATCTTCCCAACCCAGGGTGAGTTGTATTTTTTAAATTTGTTTTGCTAATCTCTGTCTTTTGATTGATGTGTTTAGACCATTTACAACTAGCTTAATATATGTTAGCACTTACATATAGCATTTTACTGTTTGTTTCCTTTCTGACCCTTCTGTTTCTCAATTTCTTGTTATCTCCTCTTGCCTACCTGTGGGTAAATGGAACAGTTTTAGCATTCTGTTCTTTGTAGTGTTTCTGAGTGTATTTCTTTGTAGAGTTTTCTTTGTGGTTACTCTGAGTATTACAGTATACATATGTAACATCACTGCTGCTGCTAAGTCGCTTCAGTCATGTCCGACTCTGGTTATCAGTGTTTTATCACTAGAAGCAAATATTGAAATCTTACTTCCACATAGGTCCCTATACCCTCCCCCACTTTAAAAATATGACTGTTTTATGTATTTCCTCTATGTATTTACATAGAGCACCATTACAGGTGGTTTTATAAATTTTGATTTAACCATCAAATATGATTTAGGAAACTATTGAGAAAGATAGTCTATTTTTACACATTCTGTTCTTTCCTGTCTGACGTTCCAAGACCTCTTCTGCTATTTCCTTTCTGTTGAAGTTTCCTATACCCATTCTTTAAGGGTAGGTCTTTTTTTTTTTTTTTTTTTTTTTAATTGGAAGCTTTGTTTTTTTTTTAAGGGTAGGTCTTAAGGCAACAAAAATTTTTTGTTTTTCAGTTTTTCTGTATCGGATTTGTCTTTACTTCTCCTTCATTCCTGAAGGATAATTTCATCAGGTAGAAAATTTACAGCTTGTGGTTCTTTTCTTCCAGCATTTGAAAAGTTTTGTAACCTGGCTCCCATGGTTTCAGATGAAAACTTCACTGTTGGTTGGTGTTTCCCTGTAGGGAATGAATCATTTCTTTTTGGTTGTTTTTAAGATTTGTTCCTTGTCTCTTGTTTTTAGAAGTTTATTATATGTTCTTATGTGGATTTCTTTGGGTCTATCATATTTAGACTTTGCTTGGCTTCTTAAATCTGTAGGTTTAGATCTTTCACCTAATTTAGGGAGTTTTTAGCTGTATTTCTTCAAAACTTTTCAGGTCCACACTTTTCCCCCTACTTCTGGAACTCAGATACCAATGTTAGAACTCTTTCGTTATTCCAAAGATCCTTAGGTCTCTGTTCAATTTCTTTTTCTATTTTCTCTCTGTTGTTCAGATGGAATAAATTTTATTGATCTGTCAATTCAAGTAAACTGGTTCTATCCTCTGTCATCTCTACTATGGAGCCCTTTCAGCAAGGGGTTTCTAAATTATTATTTTATTTTTCTGTTTTGTAGTTTCTGTTTCTTTTTCTATGACTACTTCTTTGCT
Organism: Tragelaphus eurycerus; assembly: GCA_935064755.1. NCBI lineage: Eukaryota > Metazoa > Chordata > Mammalia > Artiodactyla > Bovidae > Tragelaphus > Tragelaphus eurycerus. The sequence goes on from CAKXYN010000038.1 coordinate 14,576,999, forward strand.
GAGATTTTCTATTTTTTTCACTTGTTACAGGATAATTCATAACTACTTATTGAAGCATTTTCGTTATAGCATCTTTAGGGTCCTTGTCTGATCATCCAAACTAAGTTGCACAGTAGCATCTAGATTGCGAGAGTCAAATTAAGATTTTTCCTATTCTTGATATAAATGATGTTCTGTTATATAGTGAACATTTTGTTTGTATGCTAGGATAATTTTTATTTTATCCTGGATATTTTAGATATTATGCTGACTTGATCCTGTTCAGATTTTCTATCTTAGTAGGCAGTTGCCCTGCTTAAGTTTAACCTTTTGATTCTGGCCTGCTTTTGTGAGCTGTAGCTCTGACAACATTTAGTTTTCAGTGCCCTTGCAGTGCTATTCAGGCTTGTTTCATTCTTTGGTACTGCTGGGGCTTCCTGCTCAATCTATGCTCGTGTTTCCTCCTTGGAGAAAGATACCTGTGTCACTGAGCTGCCTTCCACCAGTGGGGGTCGGGGGACGAGCAATACAGGGCCTGGTTTGCTCTTGGCCGCTGGGCAGAGGATTGAGAGGGCTCAGGCCTGAGTCTGTCCTGCTGGGCAGAGGGCCTGGAGACAGCAGCCTCCTGTTTTGTTACCAGATAGCCTGCCTTTGCCCCAAGTGTGGGCTAGGGATTAGGGCTCCCCAGTACACCTCTGTTATTCTTCCCCTTTACTGGTCTTTGGTGAGAGAGAGCAGACTTACTTTTTGTTTTGTTTATTCGGTCTATAGGTATTGGTAGTTCTGGTTGGTAGTCACTCACCTCTCCAGGGTCCAGTCCAGGCTACATGGAAGATGAAAACCCAGGAGGGAATTCACTACAGTGACCTTCCTTCCTTAATTCCTGACATCCCTAGACAGTTTACCTTTTTTCTAGCCTTCAGAGCCCTTTATGGTTGCCTTTTGGTTTACAGCCAGGATATTTCATTGTATTTAGAGGGGAGGAGCTGGGGAAATTGAGGGAAGTAGCCATCTTGTCTAAGGCCAGAAGTCCCTTCAGTAAATTTTTAAACTTTGAATAAGAACTTCAAAGTAATATAAGATATTAATGAGTAATAGGAAATATATGGCCCAGTGTTTAATTATATATTATAAGTCATTAGAGATAAGGATATGGGTGAATGACGGCCAAGGGCTGAAGCTAAGACTTCCTGGAGATGAAGTAACTTGAGAAGGCCCTTATTGTGAAAAACAAGGTCATAGTTGAAAGGAGCAATATGAACAGGAAGGAATATTGAAAACAACTGAGGAAATTTGCCTGTCTTAAGCAAAAATTATGTTAGTAATGAGAGTAGAAAATAGGATGGTTAGACTCTGGTGATATAGAGGGCCGTGAAAGTCTACAGTAATACTGGATACATTGAAAAGTGGAAAGCTGTCCCAAATGTAAGGAGAAGGAGTGACATGAGTGAAGTTTAAGCAAGATTAGTTTAAAATAGATGTTGTGTGGTGTTAGTCACTCAGTCATGTCCGACTCTTTGTTACCCCATGGACTGTAGCCTGCCAGGCTCCTCTGTCCATAGGATTTTTCAGGCAAGACTGCTGGAGTGGATTGCCATTTCCTTCTCCAAAATACATGTGTAAGGTAACTTATATTGGGGGAAAACTGATCATTCAGGAGCCAATTATGAGTTTGTCCTGGTTTTCTAAGTGTGAGGTGGTACCTGTGACTATGAAGTAGTTGAAGCGATAATAAAGAGGAAGTGGATTCAAAAGAGAACATGATGGGACTTGATACCTGACTAGATATAAAAAGTGGGACTTGATTCATAGACTGTCAGCCTTGGTGAGTTCTCTTTTCCCATATACTTAATTAAATATAAGTAGGAAACTTTTAAAGAATAGATTTTGCTCTGCAGAGAAACTCTTTCTTTCTCTGTTCCCTTCCCACCTGCATATGTAATTTGAGAAAAACCTAACTGTCCTAAGGCAACTGATTAACACCTTTAATCTTTTTCCAAGCAACATACTGTTACCACACATTCCGAAATTGTTATTATACATGTTAAAAGATGTCCAGCCTCACTAGTAATTAAAGAAATGCAAATTAAAACAACAAAGTTTGTTTTTATAGTACAGTTCAATGCTGTAAGGCTTTCATGAAGTAAGGCTTACACATATTCTAATTTTTTTCTGATGGAGTAAACTGGTATAATCTTTCAGGAAGGAAATTTAGCAGTATGTAGCAAGTTCAGTTCAGTCACTCAGTTGTGTCTGACTCTTTGTGACCCCATGGACTGCAGCACACCAGGTCTCCCTGTACATCACCAACTCTCAGAGTTTACTCAAACTCATGTCCATTGAGTCAGCAATGCCATCCAACCATCTCATTCTCTGTCGTCCCCTTCTCCTGCCCTCAGTCTTTCCCAGCATCAGGGTCTTTTCAAATGAGTCAGCTCTTCGCATGAGGTGGCCGAAGTACTGGCATTTCAGCTTCAGCATCAGTCCTTCCAGTGAACACTCAGGACTGATCTCCTTTAGAATGGACTGGTTGGATCTCCTTGCAGTCCAAGGGACTCTCAAGAGTCTTCTCCAACACCATAGTTCAAAAGCGTCAATTCTTCGGTGCTGAGCTTTCCAACTCTCACATCCGTACATGACTATGTATGTTGCAAAAGCCTTTACAATGTTTAAGTACTTCTGCTAGGAATTTATAGTAAGGAAATAAATGCAAAGAGGCCATATGTTATGCAAAGAGGCCAAAGTATGCCAAATGTTAGCAATGTCCCTAAATTTTCACAGTTAAAATTGTATATAAATGTATAGTAGTAGGAGTGAATGGTTAATACAAATATGATGGAATATTACATAGCCTTTAAAAATAATGTTTTAAGAAATTTAATTTTAATAACAAAGTGAATACTTCCAGTGTTTAAAAAAACTGCATCACAGATGCTATTTAAATTCCACCTAAAACAATTTGGGGACTTCTCTGGCAATCCAGTGGTTAAGACTCAATGTTTCTGCTGCAGGGGACACAAGTTCAAACCCTGAGCAGGGAGCTCAGACCTCGTATGTCGTGTGGCATTGCCAAAAAGATAATAATAAAAAATTTTTAAATAAATAGAAGAATTTGGAATGAATCTTCATAATATTTTTGTCTGTAATTTATATTCTGCATCCTTCTATAAATAATTTGAAGCAACATTTAGATCACTATCACAGATAGCTGAAGAAAGAAAAAAAAAAAGAGTTAAAAGGCCTTTCTGCATTAGTTCAGGGAGTCAAATAATGTATCTTCATGTTAACTGCTATTGCTCAGAGGGAGGTTATGCAGGGAAAGAACCTGTGTATGTAGGGACACAGTGGAAAGAGTGAAAAGGAAGAGTAAAAAACTTAGGTTTATTTCTTTTGCTGCTGTTGGCCTGCTTTGTAACTTTTCACAATTCATGTCACCTTAATTACCTCCTCGTGAATCAGAAAAGGTAATCTTGCTTTGTCTTCTTCACATGGATGTTATAATATTTAATTGATGTAGTTTCTACCTGAAAGAACTTTGCAAGCTAGAAAATATTTTCCAAGTTTTAATTGTTATTTGTGACTTGAGAATAGCGTTCTGACCCAACACAAGAATTATTATTAAGAAGGAAATCATGAACTTATTTAAAACTTATTTAAGAAGGAAATCATGAAGTTATTTAAAAACAAGCAAAGACTTGAGGGATAGGGTATGTGGAAATGGATGGTATTTTCACCTGTTTTCCTTTTATAGGTATTTTAAAACAGTAAGAAAAACACAGTCCCCTTGAGGTCCTTTCACTCTAGCAAGAATTCAATATAAGAGAGTTTTTTAAGAAAAAGGTAAAATGTTTTCATTAGTTGTTCTTTCCAGTCTATATTTGGCATTCAGGCTACCGCTGACTTTTACAGTGTTTTACTTCAAGGTGAGTCTGTTATACTAAAAATTATGTATGAGCTTCTTAGAAACCATTCTTTTGTAGAGCCAATTAAAAAAAATTCTTAACACAGATAAGTTGAAAAAACAGACCAATGAAAAGCACTTTTACACCCTTACATAGTTTCACCAAGTGTCACTTTCTTCATCTTTATTGTTGTATACATTGGCATACACGCTCACTCCCCTTTTCCAGTGTATCCAAAAGTAGGCCAGAGCCATCAGAAAGGTGCTGTTTTAATGATCATTTTATCTGCTGTTCAGATGCAGCAGAGCAACATAATTCTTGTAAAGTTTATTCTATAGTTGGTGCCATCTGTTTGTGCTTATTATCTGAAGTCTTGGGTACATTTTATTGGAGGCAGGGATGCTCAGATTACAGTTATCCCTATGCGATGTCTCCTAAACTTATAGAGTCTACATGGTCACAAAAGGAATATTTGACTACTTCTTAGTAAGTTTAAGTAGTAAAAGTACTACATACTTTTTAAATGTCTTTATTGTTCTGTAACAGACTGAAATGGTCAAGTTTTATATTTTCAAGCAGCTTAGAGAAAGAAAAAACTCAATGTTTTCCATGGAACATTTGTTAGAATTTGAATATTTCACTGGACCTAGAATGTTTGTTTATTGTTATAAATCGATGCTGTCTGATAGAAGATAACCATCCATTGTAATCACTTAGTCTAGGCATGACTGCAACCATAAAAACTATACTTTTTTTTTTTTTGGCAGGAGATTTTGATGAATTCACTCAAGACAATAATGACATTATGTTGAAAAACATAGCAGAAGACCTTCGGAATTGCTTACCTCTAGAAACCATGCTTTCCTCAGAACATCTAGCCCTCCAAAAAGTAAATATATTAAATTAATTTATTCCTAGTGCTACTTCAGGTTTCTCCTGTTCTTCTCTAACCCCATTAGCCTTTCCAGTCTAATCATTAGTCCTGAATTCTGCTTTTTCACTTGGTGCTTCATCCATTTCCCCAATTCTTTTGAGTCAGTAATCCTCTGGCTCCCTAGTACCATTCATTCAAAAGATATTTTTTGAGGGTGTCCTGTTTCCCAAGCAGACCCCACCCCACACCAAATCAAGGCCCAACAATACAATAGTAATCTGTCCCTGCTTCTGTAATTGTCTTGGTTTTCTCTGCCCTGTTCCATTTCCCTGACTTGTATCAAGGGTGAAGTTCACCCTTTAGTTGATTCTTTATTATCGTTGAAGTAGAAAGGATCAAACATTTTTTTCTTTGTAGCTGCTTGCTGTTATATCACGTACTACCAGCACTAAGTGCTATTATTTGTAAGCATGGAATTTTACTAAACATTTTTTATTATTTGAAAACTTTGCTTCTGGGAAAAGATTACTTGTCAAGTATTTCGATGGCTAAGTCCCTGACATGTAGGACTTAAGACCTGGCATTAGTTCCTACTCTCCCTCTGAACTAACTCGTGTCATTTCTTGGGAGAAATCTCCCTGGGTATGTTTCCTTATTTGTAAAATATACTACTTAGGATGGACAAAATGATCTCAGAATACTCCTTTCAACTAAAATTTTTATCTGTTTCTCATAGCCATGTTTTGCATCATGACATGGTCAAATAGCAAGTTGCCAGTGTCTCAAAAATAGCGTGAAAGCAGAGCTGAGTTGCTGACTTCCACAAGCGAAACTTGTCTTTCTGGTTGTTGTTGCTCTCAGAATTTCAGCATATGAACCACTGATGTTTTGCCTTATTTAGCAATAAAAAGAGACTTCTTTGTACTCTGTTTCTTTTGATGTTTTTCTTCTCTCCACCAGATACAGCAGCAGCCAGAACCCACAGTTCACGTTGATGCATTCCTTTATGATGAAGACTTTATTGATTCATTATGTGAGGAAGGAAAAATGAGCAGAAACTACTGTATGGTGTGCGGCTCACATCAGACAGCACCTCTAGGTGGGCACTCCAGCCTGCAAACCTGACGACTTTGTGTGCACTTTTCCTTACATGTCATGACTATGCAGATTCTTGACCAGGCATTCACTGTTTTTTGTTTTGTTTTTTAAAGCAAAAGGCCAACCTGCAGCCTAGCTACTACCAATTACTGAAATCAGAGAAACTAAATAGAAACATTGTCCAAGGAGGTTAGGCCACTTCATGTCCCCCACGGGAGTATTTCTGCTTTTTACTGAACATATTTAATAGGAGGTGACTTCTCAGGTCCTGAAACTAATTGGAAGTGGTTGAATATACGAAAACTAACTCATACTTTATATACTCAAAAAAGATTTACATTTATCCATAGCGGTGATTTATTTATAGTGAGAAATATAACTGCCAAGGGAGCTGAAAACTTTCTCCCCATGAAACTATCTACTTGTGAAGTCAGATAGTAATCCGATATTGTTGGATGGGCGTGAACTTAGAGGACAGAGATGGATAATCTTGAGAGTTTATGCAGGCCGTGATTTGACCTCATGGAGCATCTCCTGTCTGTAACACAGGACAGCTCTTGTAATAGTCTCCTGCGTGTCTGTCCCTCAAATGCAACACCTGTGTTTCAAACAGGAAACTAGACTGACTCCATGCTGCTAAGATGTAAACTCTTCTGTTACTATATCTTTTGTTCAAACGGGATATGACTGTCTAGGGTATTACTTTAAACGTGCTATTTCAGTCTCCCTGCTAACCTAGATTTTGAGGCATTGCTTAGAGTGGGTGAGTAGTAATGTGCTCATGTGACTGATCTTAGATATTATTATTCTCAAAAGTTCACTACTACCAAATTTGTAATATGTAGCTAATACAAATTTATTGTACCTGTATTATAGTTGGGGATGAAACTACCCTGGTTTACTGCTTTAAGATTCTATTTTTAAATAGTGCTCATAGTTGCCATTTGAAGTGGTTGAAGTTCACAGAATAGAAAAAGACTTAGATAAGAACAAGAGAGGGGAAATTAAAAAGTGAATTCTAACTATAACAATCATATCAGATCTGATGTACAGAAATTTATAGACGAGCTATGGTCAACAAAGAAAAATTTGGAGATTAGGATGCATTTTTGCATAAAAATCAGATTATAAATAGTGATTGGGTGCCCAGACCAGCCCAGATAACTAGAGTGACTGTGAGAAAGCTGTGACCGTGTGGGGCTCTTCTTCCCTATATGAAAGGAGCTTGTCAGCTTTAAGACACTAATGATGACTGTAGCCTAGAGCAGGAGCACTGATGTGGCAAAGAGGGCAGTGAGAACGAGGGGAGATGAGGACTGTGGTGCTCACTGCCCTTGCACCCACCATCTCCAGTGTTACTTCTGAGGCCTAGTCACCCGTTTTTTTTCTTCCTAGGGATTAGCCTGCTTGCTTCTATTTTATTTGCCACCATTCATTAGTTATGACCAAAATTTCCTGACCATTAGATCATGTACTAGCACACAATAAAGAAAATCTTTGGGTTACCTCCGTATCAGAAAAAACAGACTCAGGCTCTCCCAAGTATTTCATTATAGAAATAATGGAGTGAGAAAATGGGCTAGGAGGCTAGAAATTATAGCAATTAAACTAAGGGAAATAACAATTTAGGAGTGTCTTAACCTCCTCCCATACCACCCATCTCCAGCTCTGCAGACCACACTTCAGGTTGGCCAGGGTGCCACATTGTTCCACTCCAGAGATGGTCATTCATTTGGTAGTTTACAGTCTATGCAGTGAGAGGTGGTGGCTCTGTGGATGGCTCGGGGGTAGAATGAGGAAAACAGGTGCTATGGGAGTTAGGGTTAGGGAAATGCTGGACTGGAAGAAACAGAAGTTGGAATCAAGATTGCTGGGAGAAATATCAATAACCTCAGATATGCAGATGACACCACCCTTATGGCAGAAAGTGAAGAGGGGCTAAAAAGCCTCTTGATGAAAGTGAAAGTGGAGAGTGAAAAGGTTGGCTTAAAGCTTAACATTCAGAAAACGAAGATCATGGCATCTGGTCCCATCACTGCATGGGAAATAGATGGGGAAACAGTGGAAACAGTGTCAGACTTTGTTTTTCTGGGCTCCAAAATCACTGCAGATGGTGACTGCAGCCATGAAATTAAAAGACGCTTACTCCTTGGAAGGAAAGTTATGACCAACCTAGATAGCATATTCAAAAGCAGAGACATTACTTTACCAACAAAGGTTCGCCTAGTCAAGGCTATGGTCTTTCCTGTGGTCATGTATGGATGTGAGAGCTGGACTGTGAGGAAGGCTGAACGCCGAAGAATTGATGCTTTTGAACTGTGGTGTTGGAGAAGACTCTTGAGAGTCCCTTGGACTGCAAGAAGATCCAACCAGTCCATTCTGAAGGAGATCAATCCTGGAATTTCTTTAGAAGGAATGATGCTAAAGCTGAAACTCCAGTATTTTGGCCACCTCATGCGAAGAGTTGACTCATTGGAGAAGACTCTGATGCTGGGAGGGATTGAGGGCAGGAGGAGAAGGGGACGACAGAGGATGAGATGGCTGGATGGCATCACTGACTCGATGGATGCGAGTCTGAGTGACCTCTGGGAGCTGGTGATGGACAGGGAGGCCTGGCGTGCTGCGGTTCATGGGGTCGCAAAGAGTCGGACACGACTGAGCGACTGATCTGATCTGATGGGAGTTAGGAAGCAGTCCCAGGGAAAAGCAGTTCATTGGGAGACGAGGAAGGAAAAGACCTAGGCCACCCTAGAGGATGGAAGAGAAAGAGATGAGAAGCATGGGGGTAGGGACAGCCAGCTGAGTAACCATTTTCTAGAGGCCTAAATGTCAGAGATTGCATGTTTGTTCTTGTGTCTTACAGCTCAGAGTGAATGAGTACAAAGTTATCACACTGATGTTTTCTAAATAACCTCTGAATGGCTTTCATCGATTAAGAAAGCATGAAATATTCTTTGTAGGTGAAAGAATTAGAAGTACAGAATGGAACTTTTAATCCTCAAGCAAAATTTAATATTTGTTCTCATTCTCCAGGGTTTATTTCTCATTCCTTCTCTCTCATGGAATTGAAATTCATTTATCATCACGTACTCCCCGATCTGTCGGGAAAGGTCTTGGTTGACGTTGGCTCCAGGCTTGGCACCGTCCTTTATGGGGTAAAGTCCAACTTGTGGACATAGTCAACATTTGGAAATTACTTTCTTCTCCTACTAGCAACAGTTTTGCCTGCCACCATCTAAGGTGACAGCTTGCCTTTATTTATTAGAGTAATAGAGTAATATGATTAAAATAGTGTATTGAATTTGGACTTTTCAAAGGCCGGCTCTCTGATCTCCTTTTCTGGTTTGTCTCTGTCACACAAGTGAAGGAATTTCAGCAAAACAGGAACAGATGGCCCTCATAACACTTTGGTATTCTGCAACTCACTTACCGTGCTTCTAACTCCATTTTCTGTCCTGTCGTAAAATAGTATAGCACACTGAGCTTTGATAAGAGCTCTTATAAAACTGACAAATTTGCTTGACTAGGGAATCACTTAACAGCCATGAGCAAATCGCTCCACACCCCTGGCATCAGTATCCTCACCTGTAAGTGAGCAAGGCAAATGATATCATCTTGGACACAGGATACACCGTGGTTTTCAGTGATCCAAAGTCTGAATGTAGATTTTTGTATCTGAGATACCAGTTCGATGTGACTCTTTAAAAAGAATTCAAATCCTGAATATTTTTAATGTTCTTAAATGGTTTTATCAAACTGAAATGTGGTTTCTGGTTGTCATTAGCAGACGTGTTAAAACATGTGGCCAGCAGCAGTAGAAGTTCATGCCAGGAACAGGCTCTGTCTGTTCCCAGCATCACTGCCTGCTCTAAACAGAAACAATTAACCCTTTCATGCTTCATTTATTTTTCAGCATTGAATTTTATCCTACAGTTAGAAAAGACAGCCATAATAGAAAGTACAGTTTATCTGCTGATATTGCTTGGCGAACATTAGAGATTATGATTGTTTACCATATTTTGTCCACTCTTGTTTATTTTTTTTATTTGTTAGAAACAAATATAGCTGAATAATTGTGACTGTGCAAGTGTTTGGTAGCATCAATGAGTTTAAACATATGGTCATTTTCCTGTATAGAGTCCCTGATTCAGTCAACAATATTTTTTTTTGAGTACGTGCATAAGCTTTGTTGAACATATTCTAAATATCTATGGTGAGCTATAAATATAAATTGAGCTTACACATAGGTGTTAGTTGATGTAAAGTTAGTTGATGTAAAATGGTCTTCAGAATATGATTGGACTTCTCCTTCCAGATTGTTTTTGTTATTACAACCAAAAATAGATAGGTAATAATACATAGTCTATTTTTGATGATCCTTGTTAACCGATAGCCAGTTATCTTTGATGGATTTACCAAACAGCAGGCTGGCTTCCATAAGCTAAACAGGACACACCTCCAGCCACCCACATCTTATGTCAGACTGTGCTGAGTGTCCATCGTATTTCCAATAGGTTAACACCTTTCTTACTTTCCCCTGATGTAACATTCCAAGAAATTACAGAAATAGGGTATTAAAGAAAGAATCTATTTGTGATCACTTTCCTTATTTCCAGTTTTGTTGAATGCAGCTTTATCGAGAAAAGTAAGAAATCAATCCTTAAAAACATAATTACTTTTTTATTTTTATGCTTTTAGGAGGTTTAGGCTTTATTTGGAAAAAATGTATTCTTCTACAAATATACATAAAGGGAGGGCTTAAAATAGTAATATTTGAAAATAAGATAAAATTACTTCTAAATAATGGAAATTAATAAACTACAATTGAGGTCTTGATGAGTAAGAGTCTTAAGTTCTTGAAGTTGTTTTATATAAATTATATAATGTTATTTATCTTTATTTTATTGAATTCTGTTTTAAAAGTTTGACTTTTAAAATTTCAAGTAGAAAGAAACCCACAACTAAAAATTAATTCTTTTGTATCATGTGTTTTCATATTTTAGGGTTATCTTTACAGTTCAGCATCACAACTGTATGGAGTAGAACTGAATGGAGACTTTTGCCAGTTGCAGGAAATGGTCATTAAAAAGTATCAGTTCACTGACAGAATAAAGGTACTTCTTAAAATATTTACTCTGTTATCCATTGTGTAGCAAATTTAGCCAAGTTTCTTCTGCATTGGAGTTGGAAAATTTTTGAATCTATCCTTCATTGCTGTTGTATGGAAATAGATTGAGTTAATATTTTATAACAATAATGAAGATGAATTATTATCATTATGTTCCACTCACACTTTTCTCTTCCTCCCCAATTTTATTAGAAAGTAGAATTTTTTTCTTAGTTTTCTTCATATCAACTATAGTTTTGTTAGCAGCAATTTTAAATATCTTCATTTTGTCAGATGTGTATTTAATTAAACCCTGAATGTTACAAGTAAGCAAAAAGATTAAGTAATGCTCGCAGTTCTTTATCGTCTTTTATAAACTTGCAAGAGGAATTGTGGGTACCACAGAATAACAGTTCATGGGAGAATGATCCCCTAAGTTGGGCTATGACAGAAATTTTCTGTTTGTTATAGGTAAGGGGAACAATAACTAGAAAGGGGAAAGGAAGTTTTTTGGTTAATGCCATAATCCTTATCATTTCACTAGTGATCCTACACTTCTAATGGCGGTGCACAAAAGTACTGAGTATCTAAGGATCTCTGGTGTTCAGTTCAATCTAATATTCAAAGACATATCTTAGTAAGATTCAGAATCTAGCCTTCCCCTTTTTATAGAAGGAAAACTTTTCATTCTCCTCCTCCTTTCATCCTTCCTTTTTTTCTCTCTCTCATCTTATAAATTGAGAGGCAAGTGATCAAAGAGAATTCATTGTCCAATATTAAATTTATAGATTTTTCTCACTATTCCATATTTAGTGAACAAAAACACACTGCTGTTATATAATAAGTCACTTAAATAACAGGAATATCAATTTAATTAGAAATCAAGATTTAAACATTTGAAAAACACCTCTGAATATTATTTATTTATAAGACTAAGTGTTTTTTTGGAAAAAAAATCATATAATACAAAAAACTTTTTCTCTTCTTTTAAAATAAAAGTTAATTTGCTTTGCTCTTGAGCAAATAAATATTTCTTCTTGTTATCTTGCCTGTGTTCTACAAGACTTATTAATTATAGTCCAAGGTAATTTTTAGAGGTATATAATTTTCTAATAAATTATTTTGTTTGCTTTCTTGGATAAATAATATATTCAAGTAAATTTTGGATGATGAGTCAGACAAGGCCAGTTAACATATTTGTATTAACATTTTACAAATTACTTTTTAAACTTTACTTAGTCCCATTTGATTCTGTGAATCAGGACAGATATTACTCCATTTTATTTATGAAGACACTTGACTACTCAAATGTGTAAATCTACTTGATAATGCAGCCAGAATTTGAACCTAGGGAACCTAGGTCCTTGGACTCATAACTACTGATACAGTAGAAACAGCTCTGAATTGGGAGTGAAGAGAGTATAATTATGACTATATAAACCAAGTCTATCTAAAAAATAAAGTTTTCACAAATTTATGGTTTTTATTAGATATTAAGTATCTTTCATAGGCAGTAGTATTAAATATACTGTACTCTCATTTTAAGAAGTGTGAATCTCCCTTACCGTCTGCCTCACAATGTCATTGAATGAACAGCTATTTCTTAAGTGGTTATGTGATATGGTACCCTTGTTCTCTTACATGAATTCATTCTTTAGGTGCTTCATGCAGACATTTGTACACAAGGTTCACTTCTGCAGAATGCTGATGTTATTATAATGAATAATGTCTTCGAATATTTTCTTAATGAGGCAGAACAGGCCAGGTACGTTATTTATTTATTTATTTTGGCATGGCCGGGCTTGTAGGACCTTCATTCCCCTACCACAGATTTAACTTGGGGCCCTGGAGTGATATTAAACTTTTCAGAAATGACCTCAACTCTCAGGAGATTATATTAAAGAAAATGTGTTATGTCTAAGTGAAAATAAAAATAAACTTTGGTTTTCTAACCTTGTAAAATATTACATCTGATTTTGAGGACATAGAAAATGGTGTCATGCAATGTATGGGATAAACCACTACAATATTGTAAAGTAATTAGCCTCCAATTAAAATAAATAAATTAATTAAAAAAAGAGAAAGAAACTGGTGTCATGACCCAAGCTTTTGCTTTGCAGTCAGGGATGCAAGAAGTTGTCAGTTCCCAGTGGGTCTTAAATTTTTTTCTGCCTCAATTTTCTTTTCTTTGAAAAAACACATGGCCTGTGCTATACTATCACAGAATGATGGGAATTAACTGCTGCCCATAAATGACTATAGAATGAGATAGAAGAATATTCACCTAAAAAACAATGACTTATTACCAAATTTTTAAAATGTTCTTAAGATAGTAATAGTCAGTTCCTAGACTTTATTCCACTATTTAAGCAATAGAAAAATTAGCAAATCTGTGATCAGTTTTTTTTGTTTGTTTTTTTTTTTTTTTAGTTTTTGACCATACTACATTGCTTGTGGGATCTTAGTTCCCCAGGCAGCGATCTTACCCATGCTCTAAGCAGTGAAAGCATGGAGTCCTAACCACCGGACCGCGGGGAGTTCCCTATGACTTTTCTGACTTCTCATCAGGACTAATAGGCTCCTCTAATTCGAAAATTCTTACAGTCCAAGACACTGATTTTCTAGTCAGTTAGGCTTACTAACTTATTTATTATGACATACGTAACTCTAGATATAGGAAAACACCTCTCCATGTGTATGAAAGGGCATTACATTCATGTTTGGATTAGTGCATCAGGGAGATTTCTACTGCTTAGAAATAAAAAGGTATATATAGACCATAAACAGTTAATATGGAGTAGAATCTTGAATGACTAAACCTCTGTCTGCTATCCCTTTACCTTCTCTCTCTCTCTCTCTCACACACACACACACACACACACACACACACGCACACACATCTATTACTTCTAGGTTAAGATCAGTACAAAATTAGCAATGTAAATTGTTTATAAAGAAACTTGTTCAACAGAAAACTAATCACATCATCAAAGTGCAACCAGAATAGGTGATGATTTTTTGTTCACAGGGTAAAGACCAGAAACACAACATGAAAAAAGTTGTTTTAATCATATTGCACTCTTTAAACTTAATTTCCAGTGGACAAAGTTTGTGTAGCTTTTTACCTTTTCAAGTTCATGTCCAGTTCAGTTCAGTTCAGTCGTTCAGTCATGTCCGACTCTTTGCAGCCCCATGAATCGCAGCACGCCAGGCCTCCCTGTCCATCACCATCTCCCGGAGTTCACTCACACTCACATCCATCAAGATGGTAATGCCATCCAGCCATCTCATCCTCTGTCGTCCCCTTTTCCTCCTGCCCCCCAATCCCTCTCAGCATCAGAGTCTTTTCCAGTGAGTCAACTCTTCACATGAGGTGGCCAAAGTACTGGAGTTTCAGCTTTAGCATCATTCCTTCCAAAGAACACCCAGGGCTGATATCCTTCAGAATGGACTGGTTGGATCTCCTTGCAGTCCAAGGGACTCTCAAGAGTCTTCTCCAACACCACAGTTCAAAAGGATCAATTCTTTGGCGCTCAGCTTTCTTCACAGTCCAACTCTCACATCCATACATGACCACAGGAAAAAACAAGTTCATGACCAGTAGTCAAAACATTACATAATGGTTAGAGAATGAAATAATAACCAACATTATAAGAAATTAAAAGAGAAAAGCACCTTAAACTCTTGGAAGATTCATAAAGGAAGATTTTAAACGCTGAAGAATGACAGATATTACTGGTCAGCTTGATACTGGAACTGCTGCATGCTTGTGCTACCTTGGAAAATTCATTTGCAAACTCTGCATGACTCACCAAATAGGTATTGACCCCATATATTCAGTCACTTCTCCAAATTAGTCAAGTGCAATGAATTTTAAATATAGATAATTATCTTCATGAATGACAATACACAGGAGGAAGTTTAGAAGATAAAGCATCCTGATATTAGAATCATTCTAACAGAACTGATCATTTACCTATATTATTCTATATTATAGCAAGTAGAGTAAGTCTTAGTTTAAAAGGTACCTCTATGTATTTTTCCAGTAAGTAAAACCTATAAACTACTGCGATGACAACTTCTCAGAAGCAGTAAGTACTATTTTTAGAGCCATGCCACATCATGCTAATATAATCAGTTTCTTCAGTCTTACTAAACAGACTTGAAAAAACATCATTTTTAGGGAACTGCACCAAAACAACAGACAGCTCTAGCCCATGCACAGCAATAATTATTATCAAACTGCTAGTTGGTTTTAAATCTCACCTGAGAAAAAGAACATTTGTTATCATTTTGCCTAGTAAGCTCCAGAATGTACTAAACCCAATAGCCATTGCTATAACTAAAGTAAGTGCAAACAACATTGCTGCCCACCTGCCCCACTGCAAAGGGTGCACTTCCTTGCTTTGCTTGACCCCTGCTCCCCAATGGGGTGTACTGTCAAGACTCCTGCAGTGTAGAAATCCCATTCATGTCTGCACTACAGGCTAATCAAAACTGGTCAGATACTGCCCTCTGACACATACATGTGCACATGGCCTGCCTTTGTGCTTTAAACCTAGCTGATCACACTGAACTTCTCAGGTATCATAATGTCCACAAGGCTTTCCACTGACTATTTCTGACAGCCAAATAAAGTATGATTTCACTGTTGATGTCATTTTAAAAGATCTATATACTATATTCTTATTATTAGCCTTTGCTTATTTTCTGGTTTCTGTGGCTTTTCTCCATGACTCTTTCCCACCCACTCCCCACAGCTCTGTTCCATTCTGTACAAAGTTTGACAGATCATAAAGAATTGAAGGGGCTTTAACCATGATCCAGCTTTGACATCTGTATCAGTTCTGAAAACTTTTTTGTGGTCTTACTCACAATTGCTTATATTAACCCTAATCCCCCATCTTGTTAAATCTCTCTCAGTATTGTAACTCCACGATTTTGCCAACATCCCTTCAGGAACTGAATGTGCCAATTACTAGTATGTTGCTGCAGGTCAGTTTCTGCAGGCTAAGGTTTTTGCCCATCTGGATTTCTAGATTTCACCTATGCTGCATATTTTGTTATTCTCATTAAAAAAAAATATCCAGTATCTGGTAAAACCTAACATAGAAGTTTTTAATGTGTTATAGAGCCTGGGAATATATCTGCCATAATGTAAGGAAACAAGGGTCGTTGTTAGTGACAGTTCCAGGTCTGGAAGATTCTCTCTCAGGTCTTCAGGTATGTAAGCTTCTTTCCCAGCATTTTTATTGTCAAAACTTTTCTCCTGCTTTTTTCTGATAGCTGTTACCCTATCCTAGAAATGTTCAGTCTGAACATAGTGACAACACTAGAAAGAGTAGCAAAACCTTATGGCTTAAGAACATTATGTGGTTTGCTCATATTCCTCCAGAGCTCTGAGAGTGTCATTCGGATCCTGATCTAGATTCCTTTGCTTCTCCACCCAATTTTTCTAACTGTGGAGTTACAGTTTTAGGTTAACAAATGCTATTAAATATTTGTAAGAGACTTAAAAACCCCCATATCATAACTTTTTCTCCAGTAAGTGGGCTGGAGGCCACATCCTGAACACAGTTTAGCTTCTGGGTCAGTTTGGAATCTTGCTCAAGCTGCTTCTATATTCCTCAGATTCTCCATACAAAATAAGATTGATACTTAATAATAAGATTCATCCCGATAAATTGACTCTTTTATAAAGGTTAATTAATATTTGTAAAGCTCTTTGAGACCCCTCAATGAGATACTGTAGCATTTCTTAATACAGAATCATATTATCATTTTCTTTTATAATGCTTTTGTTTTGTATAACCTACTGCCAAATTTAAGTACCTTATTTCTTCCTTTAAGAAATTAAACTATCATGAATAATACATTCTTTAAAAATTGTTGTCAGTTATCTAAATTACAGTCATGTTTACCATAACAGGAGAAATAATGCAAAGATACGTGAAGACATGATGGTAATCTCCCCAGTTCCCTCCCCTTGAGATCCCTACCCCATGAGTGGTGTGATTCTGCCGTACTTTTCCATACTCATAAAAACACACCTTTAAAATACATGCTCTCCAATTTATAATGTTTATATGTATTGAAATAATTAAGTCATTTTCACTTACCAAAGTAAAATGTTTTTGAAAGAGTCCTTAAATATGAATTCTTAAATAACATTATTGCTTTCCAATTTAATGAAACTTCTTTAAGTCGGTATATCCATTGGTGGCTCCAGAATTTCTGTGTCTTGGAGACCCAAGTTTGCAGTGTGAAGAGAAGAGCCTGATGAAGGTTATAGAGGGAGATTAGCTCCTTTCATGCAACTTGTTAGCACCATCACTGTGTATATATGAAGTTTCTCTGTGTACTCGCATTGTTGTTTTAATCTTTTATTGTTTAAGCTAGTTTATTAAACTAGTTACATTAAAATAATTACTCTATTCTATATGTTCTTTATCCCTTCAAGTTCCCAAATCAAGGTAAATTAATTAAGTCCCTGAATCTACAGGCCTGCCATTTACTATGACAAAGAATTGTTCATGTGGCACCGTGTAAAACTTAGTCCCTCTCATTGTAATACAAATCTGATTTCTTGAAATTGAAAAGAGTAGGTTCATTCTGTAATTTTCATATTTGTTTATAATATGAACAACTTTTTTTTCCCTCAGGTTAATATACAGTTATCTCCTTGGGTTGAAGAGATACCTCTGAACTATGATGTATTCCCAGAAAAGGATATTGACAGAGAAGCTCTTGAACAAATACATTTATACAAGATTCTCTGAAACTAAAATAGTCCTGCCTTGGTATAAAATAATTACAAAATAATTTAAAAGAAACAGAATTTCAGTATCTTAACACATATTATTTACTGTGTATATTCCTTTCTAGTGTTTGTACCTATGCTTGCATATTTGTAAATAGTTGTATGTGTATATATATATGTATATATATATATATATATATATATATACACAACTTTGTGTGATAATTATATTAAAATTTTATCTGAAAAATAGGTTTCCCCTGGTTTCTTTGATTCTGTCAAAAATATAAACTTGTATCCTTTAGTCACCAACTCTGTATACCAAGTCCAGATATGACCAAAAAAAAAAAAACCATCAGAAGTAGTTTCTATCATGAAAGAGGGGGCAAGGGTAGGTAGAGATCTCATTTCTTAGATCTCTATTCTGTAAGATTACTGTACACACCTTTATCTGAGGAGACTAGCACAAAGACTAAAAAATTGCAGTTGCCAGTAGAAAGGTAAACTCTAAAATATAAATTGAGGTTATTTCTGTGGTAGAACAGTTACTGGTAATTTATTGTTTTTTCTGTGCTTTTCTGGATTTTCCATTTTTTTCTAAAATGACTGTACTTCTTTTGAAATCAGAAAAAGCAAAACTTTTTTTAAAAACAAGAATACAATGAAACATCAAAACTTGAACACTTACTAGTTCTAGTAATTCATATTTAGTATTGCATAGAAGTTACTTTTTTATACTAAACTAATCCACATTTTGGAGTTGTAGAACGTTTTGGAGATTTATCTTTTGAAAGGAATTTATCTAATATACTTTTTGTCATCACTTGCTTGTGAAAAATTTGCAGTGGCAGTCAACTCACTTTTAAAAGAAAATTATAGGCCAATAACCAAACAAAATGCTAAAATAAAAAAAATGGGAGTTTGGAACTTTGCTATTGATATTAATAAGTTTAATATTTGGGACCTGGTATAATATTAAATATCAGAATAAATGCTGGATTTCCAATAATATCTTGTTCATTTCCAATAATTTATTATTTAAAGGTAACCTGTTAAACACTTAGCATGCTAGTCATCTAAAAAATCACTATAAACTTCTAGCATCTTTGAGTAACAATTGATGGATGTTTCCAGCAGGCTGTGCAGATTTTCTGAGATTAAAGTATTTTAAAATAGCTGGAAGCTGTTATTATGTGATTGTTTTATATATGATTAAATATATCTTGATTTATTACAGTAACACGTTTAGGCACTTAAATTTCAGACACAACAAAGCATACTAACAATAGCAAATAGAGTATTACATAAGAGTCAATAATCATTCATAAAAAATGAGTTTATTAATAATATGACATAATTATAAACATAACACTTAATTGAATTTCACTTTATGCTGTGCCTCTGGCGTGCTGCGGTTCATGGGGTCGCAAAGAGTCGGACACGACTGAGCGACTGATCTGATCTGAATCTTAAGAAACTGGTTGCCAAATTCTGAATCCCATCTGCCTAATGTTGATTCAGCTGCTCCTCAGAAGCGTGACCCTCTAAAGCAAAATCTGATGCTGTGGCCCTGGGTGAATGGGAGAATGCCCATTCCAAAAGGCCTTGACAGGATGGAAAGATCAATAACAACACTGGATCATGGTGGGCAAGTCTGTAAACCTAGTTTCAATTCATTCACCCCTCATCTGTAAAATTAAAAGTCTTCAGCTGTTGTTAGTGGAATATAGTCAAGAGTAAAAATTATAGATGGTTTCCAAAGATATGTGATTTAAATTACAGAACAAATGGATGGTTGTTTAAATACTGTTATCACAGCTATGATTTTAGATGTTAAACTATGGATCTTTAAGTTGATAGAGCAGAAAAAAAGATGTAAATGGTCTAACATATTGGAAAGTATCCTGTGTGATATATATATATGCTTAACACTTTTTTTTTTTTTTAAACAGTTGAGTGAACATTCAGGAGGACACACAGTGTGGTGATGGGGACTTTGGATTTCCACAAGTTCCCTGAGTCTATCTGGGTAGCGTTATGGCTTGTTGATTTTTCAGGACATGGACTTGCCAGGTTCTTGCCCTTGAACAGTATGTAGATGTAGTTCAGCTGTTTAAGTGTCAACCCTTTAGCAATGAAAAAAGGAATAATTCCTTTCATTTAGGAACTGTTAAGGGCTCTTTTTCACTCCTGGATTTTCCTCTTGCATTTTTTAGCTGCCTTCATCCAATTGCCCCTACTCCTACCAGTGGCAACCTCAAATCTGATTTCTTTTCCTATGAGTTTGTTAGTTTATTTGTTGAGGTATAACTGACTTACAATATAGTATGTTAGCTTCTGTTACACAACATAGTGATTTGCTATTTCTTTTTTTTTTTTCATCCCACCCTCTCCCTCTCCCAGAGTCCAAAAGTCTGTTCTATACATCAGTGTCTCTTTTGCTGTCACGTATACAGGGTTATTGTTACCATCTTTCTAAATTCCATATATATGTGTTCATATACTGTATTGGTGTTTTTCTTTCTGGCTTACTTCACTCTATATAATAGGCTCCAGTTTCATCCACCTCATTAGAACTGATTCAAATGCATTCTTTTTAATGGCTGAGTAATACTCCACTGTGTATATGTACCACAGCTCTTATCCATTCATCTGCTGATGGACATCTAGGTTGCTTCCAAGTCCTGGCTATTGTAAACAGTGCTGCTATGAACATTGGGGTACACGTGTCTCTTTCAATTCTGGTTTCCTCAGTGTGTATGCCCAGCAGTGGGATTGCTGGATCATAAGGCAGTTCTATTCCCAGTTTTTTAAGGAATCTCCACACTGTTCTCCATAGTGGCTGTACTAGTTTGCATTCCCACCAACAGTGTAAGAGGGTTCCCTTTTCTCCACACCCTCTCCAGCATTTATTGCTTGTAGACTTTTGGATCGCAGCCATTCTGACTGGCGTGAAATGGTACCTCATAGTGGTTTTGATTTGCATTTCTCTGGTAATGAGTGATGTTGAGCATCTTTTCATGTGTTTGTTAGCCATCTGTATGTCTTCTTTGGAGAAATGTCTATTTAGTTCTTTGACCCATTTTTTGATCGGGTCATTTATTTTTCTGGAATTGAGCTGTAGGAGTTGCTTGTATATTTTTGAGATTAGTTGTTTGTCTGTTGCTTCATTTGTTATTATTTTCTCCCATTCTGAAGGCTGTCTTTTCACCTTGCTTATAGTTTCCTTTGTTCTGCAGAAGCTTTTTAAGTTTAATTAGGTCCCATTTGTTCATTTTTGCTTTTATTTCCAGTATTCTGGGAGGTGGGTCATAGAGGATCCTGCTGTGATGCATGTCGGAGAGTGTTTTGCCTATGTTCTCCTCTAGGAGTTTTATAGTTTCTGTCTTACGTTTAGATCTTTAATCCATTTTGAGTTTATTTTTGTGTATGGTGTTAGAAAGTGCTCTAGTTTCATTCTTTTACAAGTGGTTGACCAGTTTTCCCAGCACCACTTGTTAAAGTGCTTAACACATTTTTAAATGAATGCTTGAGGCAAATATTAGAACTATAAGATATTGAAGAGACATTCCTATGCCAGTATTAATAGTCTGTAAGTGGAATTATTTAATTTAATCTTTAAATGTCTTATTTGTCTGGAGATGATTACTGTATATGCAGAAGCATAGAGAATAATATTGTACTGTGACTGTAGTCTAGAATGGGACTACATGAGTCTGGCAAAGTGAATGCATGCCAGATCAAAAAGGGCATGGTATGCCAAGGAGATCCCATCTTACTCTAACTTAGGGTGAGCCATTCATAGTTTTTAAACAGCATACAGATATGGTCAGAATTAAACTATAGAAACATGATTCTGTAAACATTATCTATGATGATTAAAAACAACAGGCAATGGGACTTCCCTTGTGGTCCAGTGGTTAAAAATCCACCTTGGAGCTTCCCTGGTGACTCAGTGGTAAAGAATCCACCTGCCAATGCAGAGGACATGTGTTTGATCCATGGGTCATGGGTCAAGAAGATCCCACGTGCCTTGGAGCAATGAAGCCTGTCCTCCAGAGCCTGGGAGCTGCTATACTGAAGACTAAATGCCCTAGAGCCCATGCTCTGCAACAAGAGGACCCACTGCAGTGAGAAACCCGCACAATGCAACTAGAGAGTAGCCCTCGCTTGCCACAACTAGAGAAAAGCCTGTGCGGCAACAAAGACCCAGGACAGCCAAAAATAAATTAAAAATTTTAAAAAATCTCTATTAAAAAATAAAAAAAGAAATTGGCTTTGCAATGCAGGGGACATGGTTTCAATCCCTGGTTGGGGAACTAAGATCCCACATGTTGCAGCTGCTGAACCTGCACACTCTGGAGCCTGCAGAACACAACTAGAGAGTCCATGAGCTGCAATGAAAGATCCCACATGACCCAATAGAGATCTCACATACTGCAGCTAAGAAAACAGCCAAATATTAAAAAAAAAAAAAAAATAGGCAAAAGGATACCCTTTTCAGAAAGCCACTTGGTGGTCCAGTGGATCTAGTAAGAATGAACTAAGACAGCATCTCTGTGGATGGAGGGAAAAGGAATCAGATATTCAGGTGGCCTTCGCACTTTGTTGGGGGAGTACACAAACCTAGAGTGAACAGAATTTTTTAAATTACATTTCTAAAGATACACAGAGCTTCCCTGGTGGCTCAGGTGATAAAGAATCCACCTGCAATGCCTGAGACCTGGGTTCGATCTCTGGGTTGGAAAGATTGCCTGGAGAAGGGATAGGCTACCCACTCCGGTATTCTGGCCTGGAGAATTTCATGGACAGAGGAGCCTGGCAGGCAACAGTCCATGAGGTTGCAAAAAGTCAGTAAGAAAAATCAATAAGGCCTTGTAGCAAATTTATTAAGTCAAGAAACAATAGCTGCTGCTGCTACTGCTGCTAAGTCGCTTCAGTCGTGTCCGACTCTGTGCGACCCCATAGACAGAAGCTCACCAGGCTCCCCCGTCCCTGGGATTCTCCAGGCAAGAACACTGGAGTGGGTTGCCATTTCCTTCTCCAATGCATGAAAGTGAAAAGTGAAAGTGAAGTCGCTCAGTCGTGTCCGACTCTTAGTGACCCCACGGACTGGAGCCTACCAGGCTCCTCCGTCCATGGGATTTTCCAGGCAAAAGTACTGGGGTGGGGTGCCATTGCCTTCCCCGAGAAACAATAGCAAGAAATCTAATGAATGGAATCTCATAGTATCAGCATAATAGTTAAATACTAAGATAAGACAAAAAAAAAAAAAAGAATGCTGTGAAGCAAAACTTAAAGACAATAGCTTGAAAATAAACCTACCAAGGGTGAGAAATACACACACAAGATAATGTTATTAGCATTGAAGAGAAGGATTTGGTTGAAGCATAAGATTTCAGGCATTTTTCATATAAATAAACAAGAACCTAGCGAGAAACACAAAGACAAAACAAACACCCTTAAGGGCTTCTCTGGGGATGTGCTAGAATGGTAAAAGATTTCTGCTTTTAAGAACTCATTTCCTGGATACAATATTAATTAAACAAGGCTTGGAGCTTGAGCTGCTGTTAACTTCCCTAGACTTGTCCAGATGCCTTAAGCAACTCAACCATTTTAGGCTGCAGTTTATTCACTTGTAAAATAAGTTAATTAATGTTTCTGGTTCATGAGTTTCGGAGGAGTATTATGTACATTAACTGAATGATAAACATCTTGAAATACACATATGAAAAAGCACATAAATAGAATTGATTTTAGTCTTTTTATCTAAAGAAGTATGCCCCAAAAATTGATAGATATAATAATAATTGTATCAAGCGATTGTATCAATGCTCCATTTCTAAGAACATTGAATTTCAAGTTATTTGTCAACAATGATGATCATCTTGTTGTTAAATTGTCTAAAACTTAATTAACTTTCTCAAATTTCTGCTTTCTTTGAGGAAGATGAGAATAAGGAACATATTCTCAAACTAAGCTCCTAGGAATAAATTCAATGTGGATTACTGAAAATGTAATCCTTTAGACTAAGAAGAAACAAATGTATGAAAACCTCACCTAAATCTAATGGACGGAAAATATCACAAGTTAAGGAATCAATTTCTAACTAGACTCTATTAAAACACTTCCATACTGATCTAAATCAAAGACAGATTCCCAGACCGGAAAGGTGATATATATTTAAATCCAAAGCCCTCAAGGAACATTTTCAGGCAAAACAGAAAAACCCTAAAATTTATTGACACATATTTTATAACTAACACTTTACCTATTGATCCTGTTAACAACCCAATGGGGTAAGAGCTATTAATCTCATTTAATGAGACTTTCTGTAAATGTGGCTCAGCAGTGAAGAATCTGCCTGCAATGCAAGAGACATGGGTTGGATCCCTGGGTTGGGAAGATGCCCTGGAAAAAGAAATGGTGACCCACTCCAGTATTCTTGCCTGGGGAATCCAATGGACAGAGGAGCCTGGTGGGCTACTGTCCGCAGGGTCGTAAAAGTGGTAGACATGACTGAGCGACTAAACAACAAACAGCAGATGAGTAAACAGTTTTGGAAGGTAAGAAACTTTCCCGAAGTCGTTCAACTAGTAAATTGCAGGGGCAAGATTCAACCCTGTTTTCTGCCAACTCCAAAACCTATGCTCTTTTGCTATGCTGCCTCTATATTTTACATTTCATAGTCTAATATTAGTGGCAAAATCAACAGATTGTAGTGGAGAGAAGCCTCTTTGTTTTTGCCTTTGGATTCCTCATGAATGTGAGAGTTGCTTGAGTAATTGTCAAATGTATGAGCTATAGCTGTGATGTGTAGATTTGTTGGGTGTTTGATCCAAGAGGAAAAATGACAACTAGGTCATAGTTTGAATTTTGTGGCTTTTGAATAAAAGAAGAGATTTGGTATGGCTTTAATATTCTGTTGGTATTGCTTGATACTATGAATATAACATCCTAGATGGTAATTTTTAATGTGATTCTATTTTCACACGGAAAGTTACTTAAGTAGAAAGTAGATTCAGTTTCTTCCTTTTCAACTCCACTTACTAAATTGTATATACATTATAAAATAATACCTGAACTTTTCAAAAGCCACTGAAAACATGGAAAATATGCCATGATTTTGGCTTATAAGCAAAGAGGGCAGCTAGCAGAGAGAGATTTACTTAAATGACTCAGTTTTTGGACTTCAGTTTTGTTTATTTTTCCTTGCCAAGCAGACATCATTATTTAGGTCAAACTGTAAAGTGCAAATAACATGAGCCATTCTTTCTGATGGAAGATGAAGGGTTCAGAGAATCATAGACTTTTAGAGGACACTCTACGATAAATTAGTCTAACTCCATTTTCTTAGAGAAAGAAAAATCATATCTGGAGCTTCTTTGCAAAGTGGGATAAAGGAATTCCTTAAAATATATCTGTATTCTGGCAACGTGAGACCCACAATTTATAGCATAAAATGAAACTTGAAAAGTACTTTAGGTTATTGTTAAGACTGGAAGCTTTCTGAATTGCTGGTAGGAATATAAAATGGTGTAGATGCTTTGAAAAAGTTTTGGTAGTTCCTCAAAATGTTACCATATGAATCATAATTCCACTCCTAGATACATACCCAAGAGAAAGGGAAATATACATCCAACACAAAAACGTGTACTATGAACAAATATTCACAGATCATTATTTATGACATGCAGAAAGTAGGGTTGTTGTTAGCTTGTAGTATGTCCTTGCGATTTCCCAGGCAAGAATACTCGAGTAGATTGCCATTTCCTTCTCCAGGGGATCTTCCCAACCCAGGGATCAAACCCACGTCTCCTGCCTTGGCAGGCAGATTCTTTATAACTGAACTACCAAGGAAGCCCAGAAAGTAGGGCAGGGGCAATAAATATCCATCAACTGATTAATGGAGCTGATTTATTCAGAATGAAAAGAAATATTCATACATGCTACAACACGAATCTTCAAAACATTATGCTAAGTGAAAGAAGCCGGTCACAAAAGGTTGAGGTATGATTCTATTTATGTGAGTGTCCAGAACAAGAAAATCTATAGGGACAGAAAGTACATGTGTTGTTGTTTAGGGCTGGGAGTGGGGCAGGGGGAGGATGGGAAGTGACTATCAACAGGTTTCTTTTGAGGATAAAAATAGTCTAAAATTAGATCCCAGGCACAGTTGTGCAACTCTGATTGTACTAAGAACTGTTGCTGTACACATTAAATGGTTAAAACAATATGTTGTATGGTGTATGAATTACATCTCAATAAAACTAGTTTCTTTTTTAAACAAGAAAATGAAGTCGAAAAAAAAAAAAGTACCCTATAAGCAATATCTGTGGCTTTATCCTGTAACAGTTGGGTAATTATTAAGCACAACAGTGTTTATATGATTAAATCATGAAGTGAGAGAACTACCTATATTTAAGTTTAACAAGTACATGCTTGATTTTCAGAAAGCAAATAATTGTATTTAAATTGATGCTTATCTCAGTAGACTCATTAGGAGAAATGAGATACTTTTAGTAAGATCACTACTAGTTTACATGTTGTTGTTCAGTCACTAAGTTGTGTCCAACTCTTTTGAAACCCCATGGATTGCCTCCCTAGGGGAGCCTGGTGAGCGACAGTCCATGGGAGTCACAAAGAGTCGGACACGACTGAGCAACTAACACACACAGAGGCTTCTCTGTCCATGGGATTTCCCAGCCAAGAATACTGGAGTGAGTTGCCATTTCCTGCTGCAGGGGATCTTCCAGGACCAGAGATCGAACCTGTGTCTCTTGCATTGGCAGGCAGATCCTTTATTACCTGTGAAGCCCACTATTTTACATGTATGTGGACATAAAGTTACAACTCTGTAAACACTGTGAACCAGTGATCTTCTATTCCTCATTTCATATATGTCCACTGAGGCCATTGGATGGATAACTAGAATTTTCAGAGCCTTCATTCATTTTTCAGCACTAAAGATAACTCTTATATTTATGACTGTAGACATGAAACAAGATTTTGAATATGTCTGGCTGACAAATTTCTAAAAGAGCAAATTTCCCCAAAACCAAAGAAGCAGCAGGCTTAAAAGCAGTGGAGTATTCTGTCCTTCTTTTCTCTCTGTTTAGTGACAGTTTGCTGGGAAACTGATCATCAGTACTGGAACTGAGGCATTTATACTCAAAACTGAAGGGTCAGAGTGACTCATATGAGAAGGAAGTGGCACTGACAAAATATGTCTTTGATTACTACAAAAGGACTACAGTGTTTGCAGGTAAAGCAATTTGCAGAAACCAATTAGTAGGGCTCAATTAAGAAACACATTTCGAATTCTAACTAGTTCTTCTATGTACTACAACTAATGTTTATATTGGTATTAACCCATACAGTTTTATTGAAGTATAATCAACATACAATAAAGTGTAGTAAGTATAGTAACTGCATCATGACATAAGCCTACATCTTTGAAACCATTACCACAATCAAGATAGAAACTTCCATCCCCTCTAGAGTTTTCTCTTTGTCATCTATCCCTCTCCTGACCCCTGCCTTGGACAAACACTGATCTGACTTCTGTCGTAATAGATCAGTTTGCTTTATATCAATGAAATCATACTGCATGCACTTTCTTTGTCAAACTTTTCTCATTCAGCAGAAGATTTTAATATCCATCCATGTTGTTGAGTATATCAATATTTTTTTCCTTTTTATTGTTGAATGCTGTTCGATGGTGTGTGATGTGTTAGTTGCTGAGCTGTGTCCAGCTCTTTGCAACCCCATGGTCTGTAACCTTCCAGGGTCCTCTGGGGATTTTTCCAGGCAAGAATACTGGAATGGATTGCCATTTCCTTCTCCAGGGAATCTTCCTGACCCAGGGATTGAGCCCGCATCTCTCACATTGCAGGCAGACTCTTTACTGTTTGAAACACCATATGGATATAGTAATACTACTATTTTCTATCCATTCACCAAGTGACAGACTTTGAGTTCCAGTGTGGGCAATTACAAAGAAAGCTGCTATAAGCATTTGTGTATAAGTTTTTGTGTGATTATATGCTTTCATTTCTCAGGTAAAATTCTAGGACTGGAAAGTCTGGGTTATATAAGAGATATAAGTTTATCCATATGTAAAATAGAGAGCCAATAGGAATTTGCTGTATGGCTCAGGAAACTCAAATAGGAGCTCTGTATCAACCTAGAAGGAGTGGGATGGGGAGGGAGATGGGAGGGAGGTTCAAAAGGGAGGGGATATACGTATACCTAGGGCTTCCCTCATAGCTCAGTTGGTAAATCATCTGCCTGCAATGCAGGAAACCCAGGTTCAATTCCTGGGTCAGGAAGATCCCCTGGAGAAGGAAATGACAGCCCACTCCCGTATTCTTGCCTGGAGAATCCCATGGACAAAGGAGCCTGACAGGCTAGAATCCACGGGATCACAGGAGTCGGACACGACTTAGCGACTAAACCACCACCATATGTATACCTATGACTGATTCATGTTGAGGTTTGACAGAAAACAACAAAATTCTGTAAAGCAATTATTCTTTCATAAAAAATAAATAAAATTTTAAAAAGATATAAATTAAAATTTTTAAGTTACTGACAAACCATTTTCTGAAATAGATATAACATTTTGTGTTGCAAACAACACTGTATAAAAGTTACAGTTCTTCTGCCAGTACTTAGTATAGTCAATCTGCTTCATTTTAACCATTCCAATGGTTATATGGAAATATCTCAAAAAAATTTTTGCCCCTTTTAAAAGTCGGCTGTCTTATTATTGAGTTCTAGGAGTTTTTTTTTTTTTTTTTAAATATATTCTGAATACAAATTCTTTATCAGATAAGTTTAGTAAATAATTCTCCTGGTCCATGGCTTGACTTTTCATTTTCTCAATAGTGTCTTTTAAAGAGCAAAAGTTTTTAATAATGTCTACTATATCAATTTTTTTCTTTATATTTTGTGTCTTTTGTGGTCCTTCTTATATGAGAAATCTTTGTCTAACCCAAAATTACTAAGATTTTCTCCTATTTTTTGGTAGGAATTTTACACTTTTAGCTCATACATATTTTCCCCTGCATATGGATATTAACTATTTAACACCATTTTTGAGACTATTTCTTCTTCCAGTGACTTGCTATATGGTCATTTAGCCATATAATGTATGCTTATTCCTGGACTCTATTTTGTTCTACTTGTCTATTCCCCTACTTTTTTTTTTTGGCAAGTGCCATACTATCTTGATTACTATAGCTTTATTATGTCTTGATATAAGGCAATGTAAAACCTGCAACTTTGTTTTTCTTTTAAAACTTTTTTGGCTATTTTAGGTCCTCTACATTTCCATACAAATTTCAGAATCCACTTGTAAATTTCCACGGAAAAGCATGCTGAGATTTTCACTGGCATTGCATTAAATCTGTAGATCAATTTGGAGAGGATCGACATCTCAATAATACTGAATCTTCTGACCCATGAAGAAGGTATATCTTTCCATTTACTTAGGTCTTCTTTAATTTCTCTCAGCAATGTTTTATAGTTTTCAGTGTACAAATTTTGTACTTCTTTTGTTAAATTTATTCCTGAGTATTTTATGTTTCTAGTGTTTTCTATGAACAGTATTTAAAACTTTTTCAATTTCTGATTGTTTGTTGCTAGCATATGGAAATAGAGTTGATTTTTGTATATTGACCTATATTCTGCAACCATGCTAAATTCACTTATTACTTCTAGTAGGTTCTTGTTGATATCTTTAGAAAAGCAATTTTATTTCTTCTCTCCTAATCTATATACATTTATTTCTTCTATTTGCCTTATTGCATTAGCTATGATTTCCTGTTAAACTCTGAATCTAAGTGGTACAAACAAACCTTGTCTTGTTTCCAGTCTTGAGGGAAAAGCATTTAGTCTTTCACCTCTAAGTATATTAGCTGTAGGTTTTCTGTGCATGTCCTTTATTAGTTAAATAAAGTTTCTTCCATTCTTAGTTTGCTGAGAGTTTTAGCATGTGTGAGTATCGAATTTTGCCAAATTATTTTTCTTCATTTATTGAGATAATTACATGATTTTTCTTTTTCAGTTTGTAAAAATTATGAACTGCATTATTTGATAAATCAATTTCACATCCCTGGGATAAACCCTACTTGGTCATGATATAGTACCGTTTTTATAAGTTATTGGGCTTGATTTGCTAGCATTTTTGAATCCATGATAACAAGGGATCAGTTCAGTTCAGTCGCTCAGTCGTGTCTGACTCTTTGCAACCCCATGAATCGTAGCATGCCAGGCCTCCCTGTCCATCACCAGCTCCCGGGGTGTGTAAATTGAAGTTGTTTCCTTGAAATGTCTTTGTGTGGTCTTGTTAGCAGGCTAATACTTGCCTCTGACAATAGTGATAGTGAAGCCACTCAGTCTTGTCTGACTCTTTGCGACCCCATGGACTGTAGCCCACCAGGCTCCTCCATCCATTGAATTTTTCAGGCAAGAGTATTGGAGTGGGTTGCCATTTCCTTCTCCAGGGGATATTCCCGGCCAAGGGATCAAACCCAGGTCTCCTGTATTGCGGGCAGACGCTTTACCATCTGAGCCACCAGGGACAACATCTGCCTTCAAATTGTGTGTTTGGACTATTTACTATAATTATTGGTAGGATTGAGTTTAAATTTACCACTTTTCTAGTTGTTTTCTATTTGTCTCATCTGTTCTTTGCTTTTTCCCTTGTCCTAGCTTCTTTTGGATTAATTTGAATACTTTCTATGACTTTATTTTATCTGTGTTTGCTTATTAGCAATACATCTTTGGCTTTTATATGATTGCTGTAAAGTTCATAAATATACATCTTTAACTCATCACAGTCTACCTTATGTAATATCATGACAAATCCTGGGGCTTATTGCTGTGGCTTCTCTCGTTGCAGAGCAGACTTTAGGCACGTGGGCTTCAGTAGTTGCAGCACACAGACTCAGTAGTTGTGGCTTGTGGGCTCTAGGGTGCGAGCTCTGCAGTTGTGGTGCACAGGTTTAGTTGCTGTGTGGCATGTGGAATCTTCCTGGATCAGGGAAGTCCTCAGGCTGCTTTTTAGATTTCTCTTTGTTTTACTGGTCCTCAGCAACCTCATTTTGATGTGCATTAGTGCTTTTTATTTTGTTTCTTTGACTTAGGATTTATTGAGCTTCTTGGATCTGTGACTTTATACTTTTCATCAAATTTGGAAAATTTTGGTCATTATTTTGTCAAATATTTATTCTTCTCTCCATCTTTCTCCTCCCCTTTTGAGACTAACTACATATATGTTTGCTGAATAACATTCCTCAGTCCAAAGGCGCTTTACTCTTCTTTTCCTCCAGTCTTTTATCTTCCTGTGCTTGATTTTCAATAATTTCTATTGCTATGTTTTCATAGCAGTAGTTTACTAATCTTTTATTTAGCAGTGTCCAGTCTGCTGTTAGTCCCATCCAGAGTGTTGTTCATTTTAGACATTGTTGTTGATTCTAGAAGTTTGATTTGGATCTTTTTACATCCCTCTTCTTAACATGCTTGTACTGCCTAGTTGAATATCTCTAACTAAATACATCATCTGTATCTTTTCTGGGATGTTTTTACTGATTAATCTCACCTCACTAAAGATTGTATTTTCCTGCCTTTTAAATATCTCAAATGGCATTATTTTATTATTTTTAACAACTGAGTAATATTTCATTATATTTATATACCACATCTTTATCCATTCCTCTGTCAGTGGAATACCTCCCAGTTTTTGACTGGATGCCATTGTGCTGGAGGTTTTGTATTCCTTTACATATTTGGGGGTTTTGTCCTCAGATGCAGCTATATTATTTGAAAACAGTTTGAGCCTTTCAAAACTTACTTTTAAGCTTTGTTGGACAGGTGCAGAACAGCCTTTAATATAGGGCTTATTTGGCACTAATACTGAAGTAAGAAGCTTCTGAAAACTATTCAAGGCTCTATGTATTGGGAGATCTTTCCATTCTACCTGATTGGAACACAAATGATTCCTGGCCTGTTTATTATTTTCCAGTGATTCTCCAACCTTGGTAGTTTTCGCACATACTGAATACTGATCAGTACTCAGCTAAAGATCCAAGTTTTTCTCTAAAGCTCTTTCCTCTGGTTTTCACCATCAAAATGCTGGTGCCTTCACCTCCCCAATTTTCAGATTCTGTTTCCTCAGCTCAAAGAGGTAGCTGATTTCAGTTTGTGTTCCTTCTCCTTATGCTTTTAGGCTGCAAAATCTCCTACAGCCAGGGACAATCATAGGTATTTTCTTTCTGAGAAACTGCTGTCCTGCATGACCTGCAGTCTACAAACTATTACGTCACACAGTTTGTTCAGTTTTTAAATTATTTTAGGTGGGAGACTAGTTCTGGTCCCTGTTATGCCATCTTTGCTGATAACAGAAGTCATACCATAAATTTTTTATTTCTTAATATTTTCTTTTAAAAAAATTTATTTATTTATTGTTTGGTTGTGCTGGGGGATCTTCTTTGCTGCCTGGGCTTTTCTCTAGTTGTGCTGCTTGGGCGATTCATTGCGGTGGCTTCTCTTGTTAAGTGCGGGCTCTAAGGCTTGGGGGCTTCAGTAGTCACATCACGTGAGCTTGGTAGTTGCAGTTCCCAGACTCTAGAGCATAGGCTCAATAGTTGTGGTGCATGGGCTTAGTTGCTCCATGGCATGCGGAATCTTCCTGGATCAGGAATCAAACCCATATCTCCTACGTTGGCAGGAGGATTCTTTACCACTGAGCCACTAGGGAAGCCCCCTAATATTTTCATAATTAACTATACCATCCACATTAAAATTTTTTGAATCATTTCACAAGATAGATGAAGTTAAAAAAGTGGTGAAAATAAACAAAAAAGACATCACATGGATATTATATCTTTGAATTGTTGGTAATGATTTGGGCAAAATGTAACATTTTATTGTATTTTAACTGTATATATTTTATACATAAAATTATATATAAATGAATTATTTTAAATGTTAAAAAAATGTGGGAAAGGAAAAAGAAAGCCTAAAACTGACAATTGAGAAGTGAAAAAAGTAATTATGATTTTTTGCCAAAATATAGTACCAGCTAATCATTAAGCTACTTATGTAACACCTCAAAGGCTTTTATTTATTTATTTTTGGGGGGGGACATTTTATTTTTATTTATTTATTTTTTTTATTTTGCTTAACTTTACAATATTGTATTGCTTTTACTATACATCGAGATGGATCCGCCACCAGAATACACGTGTTCCCCATCCTGAACCCTCCTCCCTCCCCCTTCCCACACCATCCCTCCAGGTCATCCCAGTGCTCCAGTCCCAGGCATCTGTTATAGGGCATCGTACCTGGACTGACTCGTTTCAGATATGATATTATACATATTTCAATGCTATTCTCCCCAATCATCCCACCCTTTCCCAGTCCAAGAGTCCAAAAGTCTGTTCTATACATCAGTGTCTCTTTTGCTGTCTCATAAGCAGGGTGATTGTTACCATCTTTCTAAATTCCATATATATGCGTTAAATGGCAACCCACTCCAGTGTTCTTGCCTGGAGAATCCCAGGGACAGGGGAGCCTGGTGGGCTACCATCTCTAGGGTCACACAGAGTCGGACACGACTGAAGTGACTTAGCAGCATACTGTATTTGTGTTTTTCTTTCCGGCTTACTTCACTCTGTATAATAGGCTCCAGTTCCATCCACCTCCTTAGAACTGATTCAAATGTATTCTTTTTAATGGCTGAGTAATACTCCATTGTGTATATGTACCACAGCTTGCTTATCCATTCATCTGTGGATGGACATCTAGGTTGCTTCCACGTCCTGGCTATTGTAAACAGTGCTGCTATGAACATTGGGGTACACGTGTCTCTTTCAATTCTGGATTTCTCAGTGTGTATGCCCAGCACTGGGATTGCTGGATCATAAGGCAGTTCTATTCCCAGTTTTTTAAGGAATCTCCAGACTGTTCTCCATAGTGGCTGTACTAGTTTGCATTCCCACCAACAGTGTAAGAGGGTTCCCTTCTCTCTGCACCCTCTCCAGCATTTATTGCTTGTGGACTTTTGGATCGCAGCCATTCTGACTGGCGTGAAATGGTACCTCATAGTGGTTTTGATTTGCATTTCTCTGGTAATGAGTGATGTTGAGCATCTTTTCATGTGTTTGTTAGCCATCTGTATGTCTTCTTTGGAGAAATGTCTATTTAGTTCTTTGGCCCATTTTTTGATTGGGTCGTTTATTTTTCTGGAATTGAGCTGTAGGAGTTGCTTGTATATTTTTGAGATTAGTTGTTTGTCTGTTGCTTCATTGCTATTATTTTCTCCCATTCTGAAGGCTGTCTTTTCAGCTTGCCTATAGTTTCCTTTGTTGTGCAGAAGCTTTTAAGTTTGATTAGGTCCCATTTGTTCATTTTTGATTTTATTTCCGATATTCTGGGCGGTGGGTCATAGAGGATCCTGCTGTGATGTAAGTCAGAGAGTGTTTTGCCTATGTTTTCCTCTAGGAGTTTTATGGTTTCTGGTCTTACATTTAGCTCTTTAATCCATTTTGAGTTTATTTTTGTGTATGGTGTTAGAAAGTGTTCTAGTTTCATTCTTTTACAAGTGTTCAACCAGTTTTCCCAGCACCACTTGTTAAAAAGATTGTCTTTAATCCATTGTATATTCTTGCCTCCTTTGTCAAAGATTAGGTGACCATATGTGCGTGGATTTATGTCTGGACTTTCTATTTTGTTCCATTGATCTATATTTCTGTCTTTGTGCCAGTACCATACTGTCTTGATGACTGTAGCTTTATAGTAGAGCCTGAAGTCAGGCAGGTTGATTCCTCCAGTTCCGTTCTTCTTTCTCAAGATAGCTTTGGCTATTCGAGGTTTTTTGTATTTCCATACAAATTGAGAAATTATTTGTTCTAGCTCTGTGAAGAATACCGTTGGTAGCTTGATGGGGATTGCATTGAATCTATAAATTGCTTTGGGTAGTATACTCATTTTCACTATATTGATTCTACCAATCCATGAACATGGTATATTTCTCCATCTATTAGTGTCCTCTTTGATTTCTTTCACCAGTGTTTTAGTTTTCTATATATAGGTCTTTAGATTCTTTAGGAAGATATATTCCTAAGTATTTTATTGTTTTCATTGCAATGGTGAATGGAATTGTTTCCTTAATTTCTCTTTCTATTTTCTCGTTATTGGTGTACAGGAATGCAAGGGATTTCTGTGTGTTAATTTTATATCCTGCTCAAAGGCTTTTAGAAAACACATCAAAAATTCTTTTAAGTCATCATATCTTGATTTTACAGCTTCCAGTATTAAGCACACTGTAGATCTAGCAGCTTTTTAAAAACCTAACCTTCAATTGCATTTTTGCTCTTAAGTAAAATTTGACAAATTTGCTTAAAATTATGGAAGGCATTAGGCATAAAACTAAATTTTCAAGTAGTCAGTTTTCACTTTAATGAAGCCAAAAACAAGTAGGATCGTTTTCCAGCACAAGTTACAGAATGACAAAGCAGAGATGGCAACTCGGAAGAAATTATTTTGAAAGAAAATTTTCAAAGTGAAAAAATACATTTTTCCCTGTATTTTTAAAAAATCACCTCAGATGAGTTATCTCACATTTTCCAAACAGAAAAATAATCATCTCTAGGTTGGTAAAAGGCATAAAAAAAGAGTTTGACAAAAAAAAAAAGAAAGAATAAAAAGGCATGACAAAAAGTTTGAAACAGTTTTTATATAGGATGGTGTAGCCAGTAAAGGACTGTACTACAGCAACCTCTCCAGTAGGGCATTCCTGGATAGTAATCACCTAAAAGCTATATGGTCAGCATTCCTGTTAAATGAATGGAATGAGCCCACAAGGCTACTGATAAAAGTAGAAATGTTACTATACAAGGGCTTTAGTGGCCAGAAGACGTGGTTATTATCCTCCACTAATTGCCTAAGAATAAAATAGCTAGCTCTGCTCATTTCTGAGGCTCCTAATGATCCCCATAGATTTCCCCCCTTGTTGCAATTCCCTCCCATTGTGGGTGGAGTGGACCTAGTATCTTGTTTCTAATGAATAGAATATGGCAAAAGTGATGTCCTATCTGAGATTAGATTACAATACACTATGAAGTCCATCTTCATCTCTCTCTTGATCTCTTGTATTACTTACTCATTCTGATGAGAGAGACTGCTATGCTGTAAACTGTCCAATGGATAGGTCTAGGTGACAAAGAAGAGAGGGCAGCCTCCAGTCAACAGCCAGTGAAGAACTGAGACCATTAGGGCAATGCTCTGAGAGGAACTAAGTCCCCCGCAACATCCTCCTGTGTGCGATGGAAGTGGATCCAGGTCTAGTTAAGCTTAAGAAGACTGTAAAAGCAACCAACACTTGACTGCACACTTGCAAGAGCCCCAGAGTCAGAAGACCAACTAAGCCAGGCCAAGCTTCCTAACCCACAGACTCTGTGTTGTTTTAGTCACTAAACTGTGTCTGACTCTTTTGCAACCCCATGGACTGTAGCCTGCCAGGCTTCTTTGTTCATGGGATTTCCCAGGCAAAAATACTGGAGTGGGTTGCCATTTTCTTCTCCAAGGGATCTTCCCGACCCAGGGATTGAAGGATGTGTCTGCTGCATTGGCAGATAGATTCTTTACCACTGAGCCACCTGGGAAGCCCTCACAGACTCTGTGCTGCTGCTGCTGCTAAGTCGCTTCAGTCGTGTCCGACTCTGTGCGACCCCATAGACGGCAGCCCACCAGGCTCCCCCGTCCCTGGGATTCTCTAGGCAAGAACACTGGAGTGGGTTGCCATTTCCTTCTCCAGTGCATGAAAGTGAAAAGTGAAAGTGAAGTCGCTCAGTCATGTCTGACTCTTAGCGACCCCATGGACTGCAGCCTACCAGGCTCCTCCATCCATGGGATTTTCCAGGCAAAAGTACTGGGGTGGGGTGCCATTGCCTTCCCCGCACAGACTCTGTGAGGTATACGTAAAACAACTATTATAAATATACACCGTACCTTCACAAAGGTAGAGGGAAGTACAAGCATGATAAGAAGATGGACGTAAAATGTAAAAAAACATCCAAATCAAACCTCTAGGGATAAACAACAACAATATCATCTAAAAAGAACGCTCTGGATGTGATTAACAACAGACTGGACACTGTTGAAAAAAATATTAGTAAATTTGAAGATATAGCAATTTAAATTATTCAAAATGAAATGAATCTATGAGATAATAAAATTTCAAACCACTGTTCATTGTTTCAAACCCCTAAGTGGTGATTTGTTATGCAGCAATTTTTTGTTTATTATTGTTTTAGATAACTAATACAGATTCCATTTGAAAAATATTAACTTACCCTTAGCTCAAATCTCTCTCAAAGAAGGAATTAATATTCATCTGAGATTTATTCTTTATTCAGTTAAGATAGTTATTAGCCAGAAACATTTTAGAAACTTGCCTAATGATTGTGTCATGACCTTACTTTGGAGTTTAGAAATTAAACTTAAAGAATTGTAGTTTCCAGTCACATTTTCCACTAAAAAACAAACAAGCAAAAAAAAACCCCTGTTTTGTTTTGTTTTGTTTTGTTTTTAACAAGGTATAGCTATCTTATTA
This sequence comes from Tragelaphus eurycerus, assembly GCA_935064755.1. Lineage (NCBI taxonomy): Eukaryota > Metazoa > Chordata > Mammalia > Artiodactyla > Bovidae > Tragelaphus > Tragelaphus eurycerus. The sequence goes on from CAKXYN010000038.1 coordinate 14,614,340, forward strand.
GTTCTCTGTTAATCAGAAAAATAGTATACTCCTAACTCTGTAGTGGGCTTCCCAGGTGGCTCAGTGGTAAAGAATCTGCCTGCCAATGCAGGAGATGCAAGAGTTGCAGGTTTGATCCCTGGGTTGGGGAGATCCCTGGAGAAGGAAATGACAACCCACTCCAGTATTCTTGCCTGGGAAATCCCACGGACAGAGGAGCCTGGTAGGCTACAGTCCATGGGATTCCAAAAGACTCAGACACAACTTAGTGACTGAACAACAACAACAAACTCTGTACAACCACCTTCAAGTCTGGAAATAAGTACTGTGTAGTAGAAATTATCAGAGCTGAGGATTTTAATAAATATATGTTATTTAATTAAACCATTTTGAGAAAGCTGAACATGAGAAGAGACAATTCAATTGGCAGATTTAATAAATAGTTAAATTGAGAAATTATTCTCAAACTGGTGGGTACATAGATGTTTTATTAGTTATTATTTTAAAATCTTTATTTTTATACACCATTTGGTGTCTATGATATTTCATAATAAAAATATGGTTTAAAACCCTGCCTTTTTCTGATTTGAAAAACTGGCTGAAATTTCAAGTTTGAAAAGGTGCAAATGGTAATTATCTGAAAAAAATGATAGGGCTTTTTAAGCTTCTATTATGTTTAACATATTTTAATTAATTCTCCTAAAATTATGTAAGTTATCAATTTACAAAAATCAGTTACTCAGATCCTCCAGAGTTAATTAATCCTCTAGGTTTGGGGTGATAAGGGTGAAAAATAAAAGTTAAATACTATACTATACTAAGTCACTTCAGTCGTGTCCGACTCTGTGCGACCCCATAGATGGCAGCCCACCAGGCTCCCCCGTCCCTGGGATTCTCCAGGCAAGAACACTGGAGTGGGTTGCCATTTCCTTCTCCAATGCATGAAAGTGAAAAGAGAAAGTGAAGTCACTCAGTCATGTCCGACTCTTAGCGACCCCATGGACTGCAGCCTACCAGGCTCCTCCATCTGTGGGAATAGAAGCCTACAAAAATCAGAAAAAGAGAAATTACTCCTACAGTTACTACCTTTTTCATCCTCTACAGACTTAAACACCTTCCCATACAGACTGATGCTTTACTGTTTCTCAAACGTTCAGTCAGAATCCCATAGGCCACCTTTGACAAGTATTATGAACCCCTCTATGCCTGTACTCTTAAATGGCGCGCCGGTCGCGGGCAGGCGAGGTCGCTCTTAAATGGCGCGGTGTTGGAGAAGACTCTTGAGAGTCCCTTGGACTGCAAGAAGATCCAACCAGTCCATTCTGAAGGAGATCAATCCTGGAATTTCTTTAGAAGGAATGATGCTAAAGCTGAAACTCCAGTATTTTGGCCACCTCATGCGAAGAGTTGAATCATTGGAGAAGACTCGACTCATTGGAGAAGACTCTGATGCTGGGAGGGATTGAGGGCAGGAGGAGAAGGGGACGACAGAGGATGAGATGGCTGGATGGCATCACTGACTCGATGGATGCGGGTCTGGGTGACCTCCGGGAGCTGGTGATGGACAGGGAGGCCTGGCGTGCTGCGGTTCATGGGGTCGCAGAGAGTCGGACACGACTGAGCGACTGATCTGATCTGATCTGATGCCTGTACTAGTCATCTGCATTTTAACTATTAGAACTAATACCCACTTAAATCATTCATTGAGAACCAGTAATGTGTGCTACCACTTTAAGGTCTGGAATTAAACATTCAACTCTGTTGAGAAGTCTGGTTTGTTTTATAATTGGAGGCCTTTCCAACTTTTGTTTATAGCACTTTTATAAATTAATGCCATTTTTCATCCTTTTAAAATTATGTCTGTATTTTTCATTCATTCAGCAAATATTTATAGGCCTTTTACTACATATCTGAAACTGTTCAGGATAGGAATGCAGCAGTAAAGAAGACAGACAAAATTATAGTCTTTATGAAGTGTATATTCTACTTGGGGGAGGAATGGGAGTGGAAAGTACTAGACAGGCAAAATAAATCACCAGGTTGAAATTTTGCTTGACATAGTATTTTTCATTATTAAATAATATATTGTTATATATAATATATTGTAATATATTAATTGTTAATGATGTAATTATTGTTATATATATTATTAATATATTATAATATTTTGTTATTCAATGATTACTTTATATACATCTATATATTACTATGCATCTCTTAATACAGGTTTGTAATAAAGTTGCAATATACTTTGTTCCCTTTTGTAAGTGTGTCAGGTTAAACCACTCACATGTGACACTTATGTATCTTATAATTAGCATCTTAAATAATAGTTTAGAAATTTCTCACTAAAAATTGAGATACATTTATACACTTAATGCCATACACATTGAAACAGGAAGGGATTAACCCTCATCATATTCTCAAATCAAGCTAATGCCATTTGGTTTTCTTTTTATGTTTTTTTTAATAAAAGTTACATAGTTTTCAAGTAAATCCAAAAAAAACTAACTTTGCATTGATCTGGTCTTTCACTCATGAATATTTAATGAAAATTATGATATTTGTTATCTTTAAAGGGGAGAAGATTCAGTTAAGAAAAACCCATACTATCCACTTATGCTATGCTATGCTATGCTAAGTCACTTCAGTCGTGTCCGACTCTGTGTGACCCCACAGATGGCAGCCCACCAGGCTCCCCCGTCCCTGGGATTCTCCAGGCAAGAGCACTGGAGCGGGTTGCCATTTCCTTCTCCAATGCATGAAAGTGAAAAGTGAAAGTGAAGTCGCTCAGTCATGTCCGACTCTAGCGACCCCATGGACTGCAGCCTACCAGGCTCCTCCATCCATGGGATTTTCCACTTATAGTAGACTGCTTTGTATTGTGCTGAAGGCATTAAGCAAAAGCAAACTGGAAATGAAAAGAATTGCCCCAAACTTTTCTCCTCTTTGATCGATGTATTGTAGCTCACGTGACAAGGGTGTGATGCCACCTTAAACACAAACCTACCCTTCCCAACCCAAACACCAAGTTGGCAGGGTAGAATGGACAGAACATTGTGTTCTTTCCTGGCATTACATGCCAAGAAAGAAAATCTCTGCTACACAATTTCTGCATCTTCAAAACAAATCAAGTTTTCAAAGAAGAGATACTGTCACCCCTAGAAAAGTTTACCCATCAGAATAAGAAATCCTCACATGTTGTTGGTAGGAGTGTCATAAAAGCCTTAAAATGCTTAAACACATAAGTGGTTCAGCTTTTAGGAACTTAAGAAAATAACCTGATATTTACAAAATGATTTATGTGTGGTAGTTAACAACAGTGTTGTTTATAATATTTATAAATCGGAAACAAGCTAAATGACTAATAGCACAGATTAAGTACCGACCATCCGTATTCTGGAGCTGATAATCATATATACGAGAATATTTAAGGTGTGAGTAAATATTCACAATATATTATTAGATTAAAAAATGATGTTACAAGGACTTCCCTGGCAGTCCAGTGGTTAAGACCCCATGCTTCTATTGCAGGCGGCAGGGGTTTAATACGTGGTCAAGGAGCTAAGATTCCACAAGCAGGGCCAGAAAAAAAAAAGAGTGTGTTCCAGAGATAAGATCCCAGTTGTATGTGTATGTATTGGTTGTTCTTGTTCAGTATGAGTATGTAAATGAAATGTCAAAATGTGTATTCCAAAATGTTAATAGTGATTTTCTTAAGGTGGGTATCTTTTTTTTTTTTCCTGCTTTTCTGTGTTTTTCAAACTTTTAAAAATGAAAAACAGGTATTGCTTTTATCATCAAAGAATTGTAATTTTTTTCAAATGGACTTCTACTTTGCTAAAATTCCATCATTCTTATTTCAACTTGTTCTCTCCTGATGTTACTTTCTGAGTGTCTGTTTATTGTCTGTACCTTTTTAATATTATCTATCGATGTCTGATATTTATCATGGTTTCAAAGTTATAGAGGATTATGAGCTTCCATTTTATCTCACTGTATCTGTTTAACAAGTGTTTACTAAATTAAAATGAATACACTTATAAAGATAATTCTGAGACAGAGTTGCAAGGTGGAACTCTGCCTAATGGGAACTTGTGAGGGCTATCAATTAATATTATGCCAAATACTAACAGCAAAGCCACAGGTGTGATACATTTGTTTGCAAAACAATATTAGGAGGATACAATGCTTCAGGCCAGAAAGAGATAGAAAATGTTCTCGAAAGGAGTGTTTCATATTTCAGTGTTCCATATTCAGCCAACTGAATATGGAAATATCGGGGATGAACTCTAGGAGAAATGTGCTTGACAGGAGACCAAAGCAGCCTTTCCTGCCCTGGTTACAGCCCTCTCCCTTGAAGACACTTTAAGAAACTGGGATGCCTTTAATTATTTCTTTTTCGCCCCTTCCTTCCTCCCTTCCAATCTTCCTCCCTCCCTCCCCCTTCCTTCCTTCCTTTCTTAGCTTTTTAAAGTTATTTACTTGTTTTTTTTTTTGGCAACTGTATAGTAAGAAAGGTTTTTTTCTCACCGCCACCCCATCCCAGCTCACAGGTTTTACGGTCTCAACCACGCGAAGAAGTGAATGAGTGTTTGTGCTCTGTCAAACACTCAAGACCAAGGGCAATGTATGTGCGCCGGAGATAGTAATGGAACTGGGTTCTCTACTCTTGGGAAACAGTAGAAGCCCTCTACAAGTGGAATTACTAAAATGATAAGAAGACCTGTGGCTCAGGAGAGAACAAGAATAGTGAGAGTTACAGATATGCACAACAGAGGCTATGTGAGGGTTTATAGCCCCCGGAGACAGAGTTGGGGCACAATCCACAGGCAACTTTCATCAAAAAGCAGGCAGCTCCAACTCTTGAGGGGCGGGCAATGTGCTGGCAGTGACAAGAGCAGCTCCTTCCATTGAGGGAACATAGAACTGAAAGCTGCAACTTATACTTTTTCTATTCAGTGCTTTGATTTCCAGCAAGTCACGTGTTTACTAGACTTCTCTTTATTTAGAACTGGGTAAATACTTCTTTCTCACCTTACAGGTGCCTCCTGAAATTTAGTCCACACAAAGGTGTGCTCCAGGTACTTTTGTTTTTTTAAGAACAATCCCAAATCAGCATTTTTCATCAGTCACATTGGAACAGATTGAGAGAGAACGACCAACGTTTTCCAGTTGCCCTTGTTCCCCTTTATGACCAAGCAGGAAGTTTCAGAGCAAACCTCCACCTCTCAGGAAGTGTACGTCAAACTGGGTATTGACATCCTGTTTAATACAGTCTTAAATTTTTGTCCTCAATTATAGATGCTCAGTATTTGAATTAAGATGTTAGAGTAATCTGTCCTGAAGTTGTTTTTCCTTTGACTTTCAAAAGACTCCATATATCTGTTTCTAATGACAAATCGAATATCTCTGTGACTAATAATGATAAATGTTGAAGTTTTTCTTAGTATTAAGTGCCTATAATTATAACTCTATTTATTGCCCTATTCCCTACCCCTTATGCATTTGATCTCTCAAGTAGGTCCTTATTAACCACGTTCTGAGTCATCAGGTATACAGCTTCTACACTAAAAACAAGCAAATAAAACCTTTCAATGGCGCATCCTGGGGCTTCCCTCCAGGACATACAATGTGATATTGAAGTAAGGGAAGTGACAGGACAGTGGTTCTGGATCTTCTAGAAACTGGCTGTATGGCTTTGGCTAAATTCCTTAACCTTTCTGGCTTCAGTTTTCTCACCTCAAAATGTGAGGGATGGGTTAAGTCTTTAGTACATCCTGTGCAACTGTACCGTGGGGAAGTGGAAATCTTTATCTCAGATACTGTAAAGTCATACTTCTTAAGTTCAAAAAGTTGATAAACCATAATGGAAAAAATATTTTAAAAAACCAATGTACATATATGTATAATGAATCACTTTGCTATACAGATGTAATTAACAAAACATTGTAAATCAACTATACTTCAAATTTAAAAAATTTTTTAAAAAGAATAAAGAATAAATATGATTTTATCTTCCTAGATGTACTGACGAGGATTCTTTTTGGTTGCAAGTAATCGAAATCCAAATGAATCTTGTTAAGGTAGGCAGATGAATGTACTATAAAGGCATAGAAGGATTTCCCAAAGCAAAGGACAGGAATTCGACTGCACAAAAGAAGCCAGGCATGTCCACAGAACTCTCTTTGTCCTGTGTCTCCCACTTTTTGTACACCTACTTCATCTTATCTTTTCTCTGTAGACCAGGTTCTTTCTGCTACACCTGATTACATGATGGAAAACAGGACACCCTGGAAAGTTCTTGAATTCACAAGGTATAGGCACATGAAGAGAGACAGCTCTCAGTCCAAATGACATTTTTTTTTTTTTTTTTTTTTTTCAGAAGAAGACGCTAATCCCCCTCCTCAGGATAGATGCCCATCCCTGGGCTAATCAACCGCCGTCCAGGTTTGGGATTGCTTGGACTGAACATAATAGTTGTCACCACAATCCTGAGCTGGGGGAGTAGAGAAATTTCTAGAAAGGGGATATAAGTAGAATATTCAAAAGATGCTCCCATACTAAAATACCACTTTAAACTATTGAAGCTTTATTTTGAAATAATTATAAATTCACAGGAAGTTGAAAAATCAGTACAGGAGTTTCCACCCAGTTTCCCCCAATGGTAGCATCTTACATAACTATAGTATAATATCAAAACCAGGAAATTGACATTGCAATCCACAGACTTCACCACTCAGACTCAGACATCACCACTTTTACATGCATTTGTTTGTATGTGTACACGATTTCATCACATCTTTGTAGATTTGTATAACTACCGCCAAAATCAAGATACAGAACTATTCCCTCACCACAAAGATCCTGTGCATAAAAACACAGCTAAATGAATTTTCGTGACGTAAATGGACTCGTGATCCAATTCAAAACAAAACCACTGTCACCTCAGAAGTCCTTTTTATATGCCTCTGAGTTACTGCTGTCCCTTAAGAGTGAATCACACATCATGTACTCTTCAGTATCTGGCCTTTTTTGCTGAACATTAGGTTTGTGACATTCATTTATGTTGTTTTCTGTAATTATAGTTCATTCATTCTTCCACAAACGTATGTATTTTAATAACTTTATTAGGATATGTGAGGGGCTTCCCTCATAGCTCAGTTGGTAAAGAATCTGCCTGCAAAGCAGGAGACCTGAGTTCCATTCCTGGATCAGGAAGATCCCCTGGAGAAGGAAATGGCACCCCCCTCCAGTAATTCTTGCCTGGAGAATTCCATGGACAGAGGAGCCTGGCAGGCTACAGTCCATAGGGTCACAAAGAGTCAGACAGAACTTGGCGACTAAACCACCATACACCATACATTTTAAGTGTATAATTTGATGAGTTTTGACATATGTACATACTTGTGGCAATACCACAATCAAGACACTGAGCTTCTCTATTCTGGCAAAATATTCTATAAATTTTCAAAGCTAAAAATAGATCTTGAAAGACATCTTCCAGATCCTTTGTGGAAAGTGAGAATAGGTAATATTTACTTTTCTCTCTTGTTAGGCAGACTTTAATGAGAAAGATTTATATCACATACATTCTATCAAAAAACAAATCTAGCTTCACAAAACCATAAATCTAAATAATTATTCTAAACCACCTCCTAAAGTGGCTCTGTGAAGTACTGTGACTGCCAGAAACAAATGAGAAATCCTGACATGAGAGAAAAACAAAATTTACGTACAAACACACACATACGCATCCACACATGTGTGAAAGAGCTAACTAGACCAAATTTCTGGATTAACCAAAAGGTCAAAATCCCAAACTGTAGGTATAAAAATGCCGTTTAGAATGACAAAGACTAAAGAGGATTTGTATATTTTGTATACACATAAAACTTACACAGCACTATTCTTGCCTGGAAATCCCATGGATGGAGGAGCCTGGTAAGCTGCGGTCCATGGGATCGCTAAGAGTCCGACACAACTGAGTGACTTCACTTTGACTTTTCACTTTTATGCACTGGAGATGGAAATGGAAACCCACGCCAGTGTTCTTGCCTGGAGAATCCCAGGGACGGAGGAGCCTGGTGGGCTGCTGTCTATGGGGTCGCACAGAGTCGAACACAACTGAAGCGACTTAACAGCAGCAGCATTCTTTTCTTAAATGTGTACAGTGTCTATGCAGTTGTTATAATGAATGGTTTTTCACATTTATTCACCTATCCCCATAACTTTCTTGGTAACCTTATTTAACTACCTTGGGCCACTTTGTAGTGAGGATATAAAGAACTTAGAACATGAAATTTAGTTCTTCATTTCATTCCTTAGGCGATGACAAACTGCCTCTTCATCTTCAGACTACATTTGCTCTCCAGAAGTAATAAACACAAACACCTGTGAAGAAGATGTATTAAATGAAGTGAGTGAAAATCCTTATACACCCTCTTTTGTTCTGTTCTCTTCATATAAATGATCTGAAAGGTAAAGTTCTCATTTATACAAAGATTTACTGAACTTCCCATACCCCAGGTACTGGGGATATAAAGACAAATAGTACAAGGTTCTATGCTCAGAGAGTTTATGCTCTAATGAACATATCTACCTAGAATTATAAGAAAATAGTCTTTACATTTTAATTAAAAGCATAGTGCTATCCATGCAATAGGTTTTTAAATTTTTTCCTTACTGAAATGTATCATAAAAACTAAGAAAAACAAGTTGAAAAATCTAAAAAAGTGCAAAGACATCTTTATATCTAAAGAATGAATTTTCTCTATATTTTATGTATTTTTTCATAAAAGTATAATATTTCAAAATGTCAATGGCATCTCATCACAGTTAAGTGTCTCTTAATCACTTAACAAATACCAGTTGGAAGTCTACCATAAGCAACTCTTCCTAAGAGGAGAATAACCGTTTCCAAAAATCTCATTTTACATTTAAAAGTCAGTTTTTTAAATTAAATTAATCTGTGTCCAATATCTATATGTTCTTATATTGTGGAAGCAGACTAAATTTATAATCTCCACAGAAGTTTAAGAGTACCAGTACCCAAACCAGGCATGTCCCTAACTGTGCTTATCACACTAAATGTCTTTCACCAAATTATTTATTAAAAATCATCAGAACAGTGGATTACACTTCTGTTGTCATATCTTTTAAATTAATCAGATCAGTCACTCAGTCGTGTCCAACTCTTTGTGACCCCATGAATCACAGCACGCCAGGCCTCCCTGTCCATCACCAACTCCCAGAGTTCACCCAGACTCACATCCATCGAGTCAGTGATGCCATCCAGCCATCTCATCCTCTGTCGTCCCCTTCTCCTCTTGCCCCCAATCCCTCCCAGCATCAGAGTCTTTTCCAATGAGTCAACTCTTGGCATGAGGTGGCCAAAGTACAGCAGTTTCAGATTTAGCATCATTACTTCCAAAGAAATACTGGAGCCGATCTCCTTCAGAATGGACTCGTTGGATCTCCTTGCAGTCCAAGGGACTCTCAAGAGTCTTCTCCAACACCACAGTTCAAAAGCATCAATTCTTCGGCACTCAGCCTTCTTCACTGTCCAACTCTCACATCCATACATGACCACTGGAAAAACCATAGCCTTGACTAGACGGACCTTGGTTGGCAAAGGAATGTCTCTGCTTTTGAATATGCTATCTAGGTTGGTCATAACTTTCCTTCCAAGGAGTAAGCGTCTTTTAATTTCATGGCTGCAGTCACCATCTGCAGTGATTTTGGAGCCCAGAAAAATAAAGTCTGACACTGTTTCCACTGTTTCCCCATCTATTTCACATGGAGTGATGGGACCAGATGCCATGATCTTCGTTTTCTGCATGTTGAGCTTTAAACCAACTTTTTCACTCTCCACTTTCACTTTCATCAAGAGGCTTTTGAGTTCCTCTTCATTTTCTGCCATAAGGGTGGTGTCATCTGCATATCTGAGGTTATTGATATTTCTCCCAGCAATCTTGATTCCAGCTTGTGTTTCTTCCAGCCCAGCATTTCTCATGATGTACTCTGCATATAAGTTAAATAAACAGGGTGACAATATACAGCCTTGAAGAATTCCTTTTCCTATTTGGAACCAGTCTCTTGTTCCATGTCCAGTTCTAACTGTTGCTTCCTGATCTGCATACAAATTTCTCAAAAGGCAGATCAGGTGGTCTGGTATTCCCATCTCTTTCAGAATTTTCCACAGTTTATTATGATCCACACAGTCAAAGGCTTTGGCATAGTCAATAAAGCAGAAATAGATGCTTTTCTGGAGCTCTCTTGCTTTTTCCATGATCCAGCGGATGTTGGCAATTTGATCTCTGGTTCCTCTGCCTTTTCTAAAACCAGCTTGAACATCAGGAAGTTCACGGTTCACATATTGCTGAAGCGTGGCTTAGAGAATTTTGAGCATTACTCTACTAGTGTGTGAGATGAGTGCAATTGTACGGTAGTTTGAGCATTTTTTAGCATTGCCTTTCTTTGGAATTGGAATGAAAACTGACCTTTTCCAGTCCTGTGGCCACTGCTGAGTTTTCCAAATTTGCTGGCATATTGAGTGCAGCACTTTCACAGCATCATTTTTCAGGATTTGGAATAGCTCAACTGGAATGCCATCACCTCCACTAGCTTTGTTCATAGTGATGCTTTCTGCTGCTGCTGCTGCTGCTGCTAAGTTGCTTCAGTCGTGTCCGACTCTGTGAGACCCCATAGACGGAAGCGAAAATTAATGGTAGGAGTATAAACTATTCATATGTAAAAATAAGGATTCTTAACCTAAAAAGTGATAATTGTGATTAAAAACCTATTCACGGTTGATTGTGTTGGTTATATACTGTGTGTCTACTGCCAATACGTACTTGATCAAAGATATCTATGTTTTAGAACAAAGTGTCCTATTTCTCCTCTAGTCACCTTCCAACTTCTTTGTACACTCGTCAGGAAGCTCTTAAGCAAGTAAGCAATTAAATTAAAAACAATGTTTTGTTTTTTTTTAACATTGGAATTTATTTTGTACTTTACCATTGATACAGCCTCCACATATACCATCTACCCCATTCCTCTCACATAAAGAAACTGTTCTTTGTGTTCCTGACTATCAGTCTCTGAAGAGTTGAACCTGCCTCACAACCTAGCCTGGACCAAAAAGGTTTCCACGTGAGGCCATTCCTGCTGTACATCATCACAGGGACTCTTAGTTGAGGATCTGTAATGAAGAAAAGAAGGATCAAAAGACTGTAAAGTCAGAACAAGGCAATTTTTAACAAAAGAAGGAAGCTATAGTTGGCAGCTAAATTCTGTCAGACTTAATATTAGTATCAGGAAAATGCCTAGATTGGATTTTCACTGGTAATTTGAGAGCTCTTAAGGAGGAGACGTTGATCACTTATAGTCAGCCTGAGTTTACCCAAAAAAGTGACGCTACACTATTTCTTTCTCAGAGGGTATTGGTGGATTGGTAGTCAAGGAGAATGCAATACAAAGAGCATAAAACATTGAGCTCCTTTTGGACAAGATGAAAAATTGTGGATTAGATTATAACACAGATTTTGTTTGAAGGACAGACCTAAGAAAGCAGATAAATGTTCTCTTGGACAAGTCCTTGAGTTTTAACATTTTTATTAATGATCTAGATAGAAACTTATATGTAATTAAGTGTGTAGATCACATGTAGTTAAGAATTATTAACGTGCTCATTGACATTAAAGAGTCATTTAATAAACCTAGTTGTAAAAGCCAGTGTTTCAATTAAAAATCAACTTTATAATTATACTTCAGGTAAACATGTCCTTCAGTCATATTTGGAAAAACAAAAATTTAATAGACTACAATCATGTTAATTAAAATTCAGTGCTTATAGGGAACTCAGCTGGGTGCTCTGTGATGACCTATAGGGGTAGGATCAGGGTGGGTGGGAGGAAGGGAGTCTCAAGAGGGAGAAGATATCTGAATACTTACAGCTGATTCACATTGTTGTACAGCACACATTAACACAACATCATAAAGCAATTATCCTCCCCCCGCCCCCAAAAAAATCCAATGCTTAGAATCAGAGGAATATTGGCTCTACCTACTCTTGCTTGATCAACTCAGACAACATTTTCAAATTAACACTGATAAACCAAAGTTTTCCATAGGAGGCCAACCAAGATAAAAAAGCTGGTGAAGAAACGGGTTTTTTTGGGAGATAGTGGGGTCAATATATCTTCAAGTATCTGAAGGAGAGTTTATATGGCAGATGTTAAACTTAATATTTGTGACTTTAAAGGACAAAGCCAGGCCAATGCACAAAAACCAAATGTAGGCAAAGTTTAGCTCAAACTTTCTAGCCATTAGGATGTGGGCTACCTTGGGGCTGTGGTAGACTAATGGCCTCCAAAGATGTTAATTCCTGGAGTCTCTGCATCTATTGCCATAAAAAGCAGAAGAAACTTTGTAGATGCAATCAAGTTAAGGAAATTATTCTGGATTACCCAGATGAGTCCACTGTAATCACAATGGTCTTTAAAAGATGAAAGAAGCAGAAAAATTGAAGAAAATATGACGATGGAAGCAGAAGGTCAAAGACAAAGAAAAGTGTGAAGGTGCTATGTCATTGGATTTGAAACTGGAGGAAGGGGCCATAAGCCGAAGAACACAGGCACACGTGCCTGAAAACGTGGAAAAGGCAAGGAAGCAAGTTCTACACCAGAGCCTGTGGGGGGGAGCTCAGCCTGACCAGCACCTTGACTTTGGCCCCATGAAACTCATTTTGGACTTCTGACCACCCGAATTGTAGGATTGTATTTTTGTGTTGTTTAAGCCACTAAATTCATGGTAATTTGTCACAGTGACAAGAGGAAACTGATGCAGGAGATAACGAGCTTTCATCACCACAGGTACAGCAGTAGAGCTGAACTTTTTTGTTCTGGGGTGTTGAGAATTATGGAAAGGACAGGACTAGAATTATCTATAAAGTCTTTTTCCACCTGAACTGAGCTATCTTTTTTCATTTTTGGAATATTTTCCCACAACTTAAACAATAACCTCTTGATCATAACCCCTAAGTTCATATCTCTAGCTCTAATTTCTCTCAGTTTCTAGCTCCACATATCTTATTTGCTGACATTTTCATTTGGACATCCTGAAATCCCTTTAAAACCAATAATGCCTCCAGAAAGAAAAATGAGGGGATTGAGAGTTTAGAATACAAACAGATAAATGTGGTCTTTCCATGAAAGAGGAACAATAAAACTAACTTGCCTTCCACAAATGAACAAAACTGACAAAATCTGCCATGAAGAATTCTGATGACAAAGTTTCAAGTGCTTTGGTACAGCAAACTACGTAGAAGCTTTTAAACTGCAAAGAAAATAAAATGAAAATGTTTTCCCTTAAGTTATACTTCTTAATTTTTTTTAATATATTCTTCACAAGAAAAAATAGACTAAATACTATCTGGACCTGATATGCATGTCTTCAGCCATCTCTCTCAGGGCTGAGTCCAGCAAAATGATAGATAAGAAGCATGAGTTAAAACTGCAGGAAGCCATGTCCTACCGTGGTATAGAGTGAAGGCTCTGAGGTCCGCCTGAAATAGAGTCACTTTTACTGGGTGGGTAATATTTACTGGGTGAGTAACCTTAGACAAGCTGGTTAACCTCCTTTGCCTCAGTTTCTTCTATAAAATGCAGAGAAACAGATTGTCTACTTCATAGGGTTGTTATAAAAATTATGGGAGATAATACAAATAAAATGCTTAGAACACTGATGGCACACATCAAGTGCCCAATAAATATTAGATTTTTTTTTAAAAAAGGAAGACTTAAAATGGAAAGTTTTCGACATCAACTCAAAGGGAGATTCTAGTTTCCAAGTAGCATTTGTTTGCATACAAGATTTAATACAAGGATATATTGGCATTTTCCCTTGGCAGCCTGACTCATCTTGGTCCCTAATTACTGCCGTGGTAGGGCATCATTTTTGGTGTCCTAATTTCCTGGCTCATTTTGGTACTTGACTTGATGTCAACATTCTCCCTGACATCCCAATGACTAATGCTGAGCATACCACAACTCCCTTCTGGTTCTTACCTTACCTGCTTTACTTTGGCGACCTGACCCACCTGTTCTTCAGGGCTTTCAGGAATGTATCACTCTAGTAGCCCTCTACTGCCTTCACCTTTTATCCATTTTAATAGTTCAATATTCCAGCTCTGACCTCAGCTCCAAAGGACTCTTTGATGGTTTTGGAAAGTTGTTAGGAAGAAGAGTTGAAATTGAGGGAGAGGCTTTGAATATAAGTGCTTATGTGTCTCTATATCTTATTCACTAAGATGTCCAATATGTGCCATTAATTATTAAATTGGTCATGCTTTTAGGACTATTATTTTTTTCAAAAAATAGATACAATAGAAAAAAATGGTTAGCTTATAGACTAACTATATTCTCATCCAAATCAGAGAATATGCTACAGAGTAAGTCCATACAACCATAAAATAGGCACCACTATCCACTTGGTGGCACCTGAACTGTAAATGTCATGGCTCACAGAAAATAATAAATTTTCATAAGGTTGGCCGTACCAAAATTAAACCTATAACATGACCACAAAAAGTCATTTTAAAGTGGTGTCCAGTAATCAATGCAATAATGTAGAGAAAAGGAAAAGCGTCAATATTAATTGTAAAGGCAAAGAAATAGAAATAAGTGGTTATGGGAATAAATGGTCACCGTATAAGTTGTGAACAGAACACAAATTTGTTGAAAAATTAATATTTGTATAGGACTCTACACTATACTTTTTTATATACTCTACCTCATTTATTGGAACAGTATTATAACATTGATGCTGGTTATACATTGTACAATAAAAGTGTACAATAAGAACATTGCTCTTATTTTAAAGAATTTTTGGAAAGACAAGAATTTAATGGACTAAATTAAGGGAGGGGTAGGTTAGGTGATTTGCTCAAGTTGACAGTTTAGAAAGAGGCAGAACAGGTACTTAATTACATTTGCTCTGATTCCAAGTTTTGGACTTTCTGCACTCCAGTGTTCTTGCCTGGAGAATCCCAGGGACGGGGAAGCCTGGTGGGCTGCCGTCTATGGCGTCGCACAGAGTCGGACACGACTGAAGCGACTTAGCAGCAGCAGCAGCAGCCTACTTCTCACAAAAGTTTGCGACTTATGATATCCACCCCACACGTATATATTAACAGAGGCGGCCAGAGCATCTGCTCTGAAAAGATATCATTCAATCAAAGGCAGGCCTGTGTAGATGATCAGGTAGGTAATTGTCTTACTAGGTCATAACTGACCAGGCCATAATTCATAATCTTACCAGAGGTTGGGTTGTCAACGTGTTCAGGGCCTTTCAGCTCCCCTACCTGCCCTAACCCCACCCCCGCCCCCAGCGACCCAGCGACCCAGCCTCGCTTGCTGCCCCGACTTCTGAAGCTCTGCTCGGGGTGGGGGCGGGAAAGGCAGAGTTAACCTTCTGCAGTCTTTGGCGAGAGCCACTCCACATGTTGTCCGCAGAAATCCTGTCCTGAAAGAACGGTGATCTGAAGAGATATGTAGGTCTCTTGGGGCTCACAGTCACCCTCCAGGGTCGGGGCCCACGCCGGAGGCCTGGCCCTGCGGGAGCTGGAGCTACGCATCCCCGCAGACCGCCCGGCATGGTTGGCACGGAGCGCTGGCCCCCGTCGCAGGCAGCGGCTGCCAGGAGCCGCGAGATGCGCAAGTCCGCGGCTCAAGAGGAGCGGGGGGCTCTGGGGAGGGCAGAGAGGATGGCAAGGCCCGCGGAGCAGTGGCGGCCCCGGGGCAGGATGTGAGGACCACGTTTAGGGCGACCCAGACGCGAGAGGTGAGCGCCGGGCCCGCGGGGAGCGCAGCCGCGCCTCCCACCCGAGGTGAGTAGCCAAGTTCTTGGGTTAACGCAGGGCAGAAAGCAAAACTGATCTGCTGCGAACAACCAAGGAATGCCTTTATTGCACAAGAGCATCAGAAGACTCCTCTCTAGACTCACTTTCTAATTATAAAAATCCTTAATGGTATAGGCCCGGCTGGGGTCTTAACACCACTTGTTCCCAAACCTCTTGCTGAAGCACAGTGCTCATCTCTAGAGTTGACTTCTTAACAACCTCTGTTTTGGTTTGTTTGTTTAAATTCAGCCCGTGGTCCAGTTCTTTTTTTTTCCCTCACACTTTATGTCTTGGTTTATAGACATTGTTTTATCCACCCCTAAGATGCTGTGGTGGAGAGTGTAGTCAGCCTATGATACACAATCAACAAAAAATGTCTTATTGAATTAAAACTTATTTTTTAAATTGCCCACAGTGTAGTCATCTTATTAACAATATCATGTTAAATATTTGCTGTTGTTCAGTTGTCGTGTCCGACTTTTGGCAGCTCCATGAACTGTAGTAGGCTATACTTCCTTTTCCTTCACCATCTCCCAGAGTTTACTCAAACTCATGTGCATTAAGTCGGTGATGCCATCTAACCATCTCATCCTCTGTGTCCCCCTTCTCTTGCCCTCAATCTTTCCCCGTATCAGGGTGTTTTTCAGTGAGTCAGCTCTTCACATCAGATAGGCAAACTATTGGAGTTTCACCTTCAGCACCAATCCTTCCAATGAATGTTCAGGGTTGATTTCCTTTAGGATTGAATGGTTTGATCTCCTTGCCGTCCAAGGGACTCTCAAGAGTCTTCTCCAGCACCACATTTCAAAGGCATCAGTTCTTTGGTGCTCAGTCTTCTTTATGGTCGAACTGTCACATTTGTACATGACTACTGGAAATGGCACCGCACTCCAGTACTCTTGCCTGGAAAATCTCATGGATGGGGAAGCCTGGTAGGCTGCAGTCCATGGGGTTGCTAAGAGTCGGACACAACTGAGCAACTTCCCTTCACTCACTGGAAAAACCATAACTTTGACTGTATGGACCTTTGTCAGCAAAGTGCTCTCTGTTTTTTAATACACTGTCTAGGTTTGTCATAGCTTCTCTTCCAAGGAGCAAAAATCTTTTAATTTCATGGCTGCAGTCACTGTCCACAGTGATTTTGGAGCCCAAGAAAAGAAAATATGTTGTTTCCCCATCTATTTGCCATGAAATGGTGGGACTGGATGCTATGATCTTAGTTTTTTAAATGTTGAGTTTTAAGCCAGCTTTTTCACTCTTCACTTTCACCCTCATCAAGAGGCTCTTAGTTCCTCTTTACTTTCTGCCATTAGAATGGTATCATCTGCATATCTGAGGTTGTTGATATTTCTTCTGGCAATCTTGATTCCAGCTATGAGTCATCCAGCCTGGCATTAGGTTTAAAAGAGAATATAAGATGTAGCTATTTTGTGCATGCTCAGTCGTTTCAGTTGTGTTCGACTCTTTGCAGCCCAGTAGACTGTACCCTGCCAGGCTCCTCTGTCCATGAGATTTTCCAGGTGAGAATATTGGAGTGGATTGCAATTTCCTCCTCCAGGGGGTCTTCCCAATGATCAAACCCACATCTCTTACATCTCTTGCATTGGCAGGCAGTCTTTATCACGCCTGATAAATTACCTGGGAAACCTCAGTCATTAGGGCAACACAAACCAAAATTACAATGATACTACTTATACTACTTGACACTCACTGGGATGTCTATTATTTTAAAAAATATAATAAATGTTGGTGAAGATGTGGAGAAATTGGAATTCTCATGCATGGCTGGGGGTTGTAAAATGGTACATGCTAGGAAACAATATGGCAGTTCCTCAAAAAATTAAACAGAATTGTCATAAGATCCAGCAATTCCAATTCTGCATATATACCTAAAAGAATTGAAAACAGGAACTCAGATACTTGTACTTCAGTATTAATAACAGCATTATTCACAATAGCCAAACGGTAGAAACAATCCAAATGCCTATCAACAGATGAATAAACAAATGTCATATATACATAGAATGGAACATTATTCAGCCTTCAAAAGAAATGAAATTCTGATACATACTACAACATGCATGAACCTTGAAAACATTGTGCTAAGTGAAATAACATGTTTTTATTTTGTTTCAATTTGATTAATTGAATAATCCTCCCCATATTAAGTAGCCACTTTTATATTCCAAATTCTTTTGTTTTAAATTGTATTTCTCTGCTTACTATTCAATTTAGCTAATTTGCCTATTCATAATCCATTACCACAATGTGAAATTATTACTGCTTTTCAATACAGTTTAATATCTTATTTCAGAGTTGTATTAGCTTATAAGATAGACTTGAGACGGTCTCTGTTAAATAATAAATTTCCTCTTATTTACTTCAGCTTATGAAAATGTTTTTTAATCTTAATTCTGAGATACTGTTTGCTACCTCTCTTTTTGTATTCCCATATTTTATAACCATGCCTGTAGATCTTAATTCAATATAAAAATTTCAGCTAGAAATAGAGTCCTATAGCATTGTCCTAGAGCTTTATTTATTACTCTCAGGATGGTCTATGGACCAACCCCACTAATGTTGTTTGGGAACTTGTTATAAATTCTGAGTCTCAGGCCCTAACCCAGAATTACTAATTCAAAATCTGCATTTTAACAAGATTCCCCAAGTGATTTGTATGCACATAAAGTTTTGAGAGCAGTGTACAATAGAGATTTCCCTGTAGGATAGAAATTCACATCCTTCACTGAACATTAAATTCACCTGGGGGAGCTTTAAAAAAATACTGATAAACTGCACCCCTAGAAATTGATTTAATTGATCTAGGGTTGGGACCCTTGGCACTGGTATTTTTTTAAAGCCCCAATTGCAGCCAGAGTTGAGAAACAGCTTGCCTGTTTAAGCTAATGTATTAAGCTACCTAGAATACAGCTTGCCATTGTCAGGGTCCCAGTTACTTTAAAAGCAAGAAGGATGCCTTTATTATCTGATGTGGTGTCATTCAATTCAGTTCAGTCGCTCAGTTGTGTCCGACTCTTTGTGACCCCATGGATTGCAGCACACCAGGCGCCCCTGTCCATCACCAACTCCCAGAGTTTACTCAAACTCATCCCCATTGAGTCAGTGATGCCATCCAACCATCTCATCCTCTGTCGTCCTCCTCCCACCTTCAATCTTTCCCAGCATCAGGGTCTTTACAAATGAGTCAGCTCTTCGAATAAGATGGCCAAAGTATTAGAGTTTCAGCTGCAAATCAGTCCTTCTGATGAATATTCAAGACTGATTTCCTATAGGATGGACTGGTTGGATCTCCTTGCAGTCCAAGGGACTCTCAAGAGTCTTCTCCAACACCACAGTTCAAAGAAGCATCAATTCTTCGGCACTCAGCTTTCAATACTGAAGTCAGATTAATTACATTCTTTGCAGCCAAAGATGGAGAAGCTCTATACAGTCAGCAAAAACAAGACTGGCAGCTGACTGTGGCTCAGATCATGAACTCCTTATTGCAAAATTCAGACTTAAATTGAAGAAAGTAGGGAAAACCACTAGACCATTCAGTTCAGTTCAGTTCAGTTCAGTCCCTCAGTCGTGTCTGGCCCTTTGCGACCCCATGAATCGCAGCACGCCAGGCCTCCCTGTCCATCACCAACTCCCGGAGCTCACTCAAACTCACATCCAAGTCAGTGATGCCATCCAGCCATCTCATCCTCTGTCATCCCCTTCTCCTCCTGCCCCCAATCCCTCCCAGCATCAGAGTCTTCTCCAATGAGTCAACTCTTCGCATGAGGTGGCCAAAGTATTGCAGTTTCAGCTTCAGCATCAGTCCTTCCAAAGAAATCCCAGGGCTGATCTCCTTCAGAATGGACTGGTTGGATCTCCTTGCAGTCCAAGGGACTCTCAAGAGTCTTCTCCAACACCACAGTTCAAAAGCATCAATTCTTTGGCGCTCAGCCTTCTTCACAGTCCAGCTCTCACATCCATACATGACCACAGGAAAAACCATAGCCTGGACTAGACGGACCTTTGTTGGCAAAGGAATGTCTCTGCTTTTGAATATGCTATCTAGGTTGGTCATAACTTTCCTTCCAAGGAGTAAGTGTCTTTTAATTTCATGGCTGCAGTCACCATCTGCAGTGATTTTGGAGCCCAAAAAAATAAAGTCTGACACTGTTTCCACTGTTTCCCCGTCTATTTCCCATGAAGTGATGGGACTGGATGCCATGATCTTCATTTTCTGAATGTTGAGCTTTAAGCCAACTTTTTCACTCTCCACTTTCACTTTTATCAAGAGGCTTTTTAGTTCCTCTTCACTTTCTGCCATAAGGGTGATATCATCTGCATATCTGAGGTTATTGATATTTCTCCCGGTGATCTTGATTCCAGCTTGTGCTTCTTCCAGTCCAGCATTTCTCATGATGTACTCTGCACATAAGTTAAATAAGCAGGGTGACAATATACAGCCTTGACGTACCCCTTTTCCTATTTGGAACCAGTCTGTTGTTCCATGACCAGTTCTAACTGTTGCTTCCTGAGCTGCATACAGATTTCTTAAGAGGCAGATCAGGTGGTCTGGTATTCCCATCTATTTCAGAATTTTCCAGAGTTTATTGTGATCCACACAGTCAAAGGCTTTGGCATAGTCAATAAAGCAGAAATAGATGTTTTTCTGGAACTCTCTTGGCTTTTCCATGATCCAACAGATGTTGGCAATTTGATCTCTGGTTCCTCTGCCTTTTCTAAAACCAGCTTGAACATCAGGAAGTTCACAGTTCACATATTGCTGAAGCCTGGCTTGGAGAATTTTGAGCATTACTTTACTAGCGCCTGAGATGAGTGCAATTGTGCAGTAGTTTGGGCATTCTTTGGCATTGCCTTTCTTTGGGATTGGAATGAAAACTGACCTTTTCCAGTCCTGTGGCCACTGCTGAGTTTTCCAAATTTGCTGGCATGACCTAAATCAAATCCCTTATGATTATCCAGTGGAAGTGACAAATAGATTCAAGGAATTAGATCTGATAGACAGAATGCCTGAAGAACTATGGACAGAGGTTTGTGATATCATACAGGAGGCAGTGATCAAGACCATCCCCAAGAAAAAGAAATGCAAAAAGGCAAAATGGTTGTCTGAGGAGGCCTTACAAATAGCTGAGGAAAAAAGAGAAGCAAAAGGCAAAGGAGAAAAGGAAAGATATACCCGTTTGAATGCAGAGTTCCAAAGAATAGCAAGGAGAGATAAGAAAGCCTTCCTCAGTGTCAGTGCAAAGAAATAGAGAACAATAGAATAAGAAACACTAGAGATTTCTTCAAGAAAATTAGAGATACCAAGGGAATATTTCATGCAAAGATGAGCACAATAAAGGACAGAAATGGTAGGGACCTAACAGAAGCAGAAGATATTAAGAAGAGGTGACAAGAAAACACAGAAGAACTATACAAAAAAGATCTTCATGACCCTGATAACCATGATGGTGTGATCAGTGGACTAGAACAAGCCATCCTGGAATGTGAAGTCAAGTGGGCCTTAGGAAGAATCACTACGAACAAAGCTACTGGAGTGTCGGGGTCCAGACCCGGTTGGGTCGAGGGATTCCCTCAGGATGACGGCGTCAGCGATAAAGGGATAGCAAAGGCTGAGAGATTTATTAGATGCTCAATAATAACTGGTTTACGTGGGAAATCAATAAAATTCGTGACACTGAACTTGCTCTGACCACAGAGGCCGCAGGCGCTCTCTCGAATAGCGGAAGGTGCCCCACCTTAGGCACCTTCTTGAGTGGGTCTTAGAAGCCCAGGCATATAAGTGGTCGCAGAGGACCCCCACGCTCCAAATTATTTTGGCATGAAGGAAGAACAGAAGAGAAAAGGAGGAAAAGGAAACGAAAAGAATGACACGGGGAGACCAAGCTTTGGTGAACAAGGCCCCACAGTTTATTTTTCAAAGTAGTTTTTATACCTTAAGTTATGCATAGAGGATAATGGGGGAAGGGGTGGAGTCATGCAGTAAGCCAGGCTTTCTTCCTGTAAACTTATTGTATACAAATGGTTCAGGTGTTCTACATCACCTTCTGGCCAGAAGGCCTATTAACATTTTATGACTCTTGACAAAGGTTTGTCAACCGTAAGACTTATTTTCTCTAAGAGCAATTATTCTAAGGTTTGGCGCCATCCTCCGAAGATAAAGCTGCATTCCTATAGGGCAGAGATGCAGTGGGTTTACAACAAAGGAAAGAATTTATTACCTTAAGGGTCTAAAGTTGCTAACACCAAGGCCACTACTTATTTTTTCTACATACCAACTATATTAATTAATACACGTTCAAGGATATAATACAGGGGATGTGGAAACTTGGCAGCAAGCATTGGCTCATTAATGAAATCTTTTAGTTTTATTCTGACAGTTTCTAACTTTCTGAGAGACTCTAGGCTATTTGAATATCTTAAGCTTCCCTTGCCTCTCGAGGCTGAGAGACTGTAGACAATCCTATGCATGGCTGTAGGAGTCCAGGTAAACTTGTCAGGCCAGTTGAAGAGCTATCTGAGGGGTTTAGATTTAAACACTCCTAATGCCTAGGAACTTTATTAATTGGAGCTGTAAGTTAATTCTTTATTAGAGAGAGTGAGATAGTGGTGGGGGACAGCCCCCAGTAAAGTCAGAGGTGAGAGCACAAAACAATAAAGTAGGCAGACTCTGGGTTTTTTTTTGGGGGGGGGGAGATGCTTGAGAATATCCAGGGGGCGCTCCTGAGGCTTAATCCCGCATTTGCGTATGCCAAGCCTCCTTCCTCAGGACCTTTGCCATGAGGGGAGCTCTCCATGCTGGCTCCCAACACTGGAGGTGATGGGATTCCAGTTGAGCTATTTCAAATCCTAAAAGATGATGCTGTGAAAGTGCTGCCCTCAATATGTCAGCAAATTTGGAAAACTTGGCAGTGGCCACAGAACTGGAAAAGATCAGTTTTTATTCCAATCCCAAAGAAAGGCAATGCCAAAGAATGCTCAAACTACTGCACAATTGCACTCATCTCACACGCTAGTAAAGTAATGCTCAAAATTCTCCAAGGCAGGCTTCAGCAATATGTGAACCGTGAACTTCCAGATGTTCAGGCTGGATTTAGAAAAGATAGAGGAACCAGAGATCAAATTGGCAAATTCTGCTGGATCATTGAGAAAGCAAGAGAGTTCCAGAAAAACATCTACTTCTGCTTTATTGACTACACCAAAGCCTTGGACTGTGTGGATCACAACAAACTGTGGAAAATTCTGAAAGAGATGGGAATACCAGACCACCCGACCTGCCTCCTGAGAAATCTGTAGGCAGGTCAAGAAGCAACAGTTAGAACTGGCCATGGAACAACATATTGATTCCAAATTGGAAAAGGAGTACATCAAGGCTGCATATTGTCACCCTGCTTATTTTACTTATATGCAGAGTACATCATGCAAAATGCTGGATTGGATGAAGCACAAGCTGGAATCAAGATTGCCGGGAGAAATATCAATAACCTCAGATATGCAGATGGCACCACCCTTATGGCAGAAAGCAAAGAAGAACTAAAGAGCCTCTTGTTGAAAGTGGAAGATGAGAGTGAAAATTTGTCTTACAACTCAACTAAAACTAAGAAAACTAAGATCAGAAAATTAAGATCATGGTGTCCGGTCCCATCAGTTCAATTCAGTTCAGCTCAGTCACTCAGTCGTGTCCGACTCTTTGTGACCCCATGCATCACAGCACACAGGCCTCCTTGTCAATCACCAACTCCCGAAGTTTACCCAAACTCATGTCCATCGAGTCGGTGAAGCCATCCAATCATCTCATCCTCTGTCGTCCCCTTCTCCTCCTGCCCCCAATCCCTCCCAGCATCAGGGTCTTTTCCAATGAGTCAACTCTTTGCATGAGGTGGCCAAAGTATTGGAGTTTCAGCTTCAGCATCAGTCCTTCCATTGAACACCCAGGACTGATCTTCTTCAGAATGGACTGGTTGGATCTCGTAGTCCAAGGGACTCTCAAGAGTCTTCTCCAACACCACAGTTCAAAAGAATCAATTCTTCGGCGCTTTCTTCACAGTCCAACTCTCACATCCATACATGACCACTGGAAAAACCATAGCCTTGACTAGACGGAACTTGGTTGGCAAAGGAATGTCTCTGCTTTTGAATATGCTATCTAGGTTGGTTGTAACTTTGCTTCCAAGGAGTAAGCATCTTTTAATTTCATGGCTGCAATCACCATCTGCAGTGATTTTGGAGTCCCCCCAAAATAAAGTCTGACACTGTTTCCACTGTTTCCCCATCTATTTCCCATGAAATGATGGGACTAGATGCCATGATCTTCATTGTCTGAATTTTGAGCTTTAAGTCAACTTTTTCACTCTCCTCTTTGACTTTCATCAAGACGCTTTTTAGTTCCTCTTCACTTTCTGCCATAAGGGTGGTGTCATCTACATGTCTGAGGTTATTGATATTTCTCCCGGCCATCTTGATTCTAGCTTGTGCTTCTTCCAGCCCAGCATTTCTCATGATGTACTCTGCATATAAGTTAAATAAGCAGGGTGACAATATGCAGCTTTGACATACTCCTTTTCCCATTTGGAACCAGTCTGTTTTTCCATGTCCAGTTATAACATGGGGAAACAATGGAAACAGTGACAGGCTTTATTTTGGGGCACTCCAATTCACTGCAGATGGTGACTGCATCCGTGAAATTAAAAGACACTTGCTCCTTGGAAGAAAAGCTATGACCACCCTAGACAATATATTAAAAAGCAGAGACATTTTTTTTGCCAACCAAGGTTCATCTAGTCAAAGCTATGGTTTTTCCAGTAGTCATGTATGGATGTGAGAGTTGGACTATAAAGAAAGCTGAGCACAGAAGAATTGATGCTTTTGAACTGTAATGTTGGAGAAGACTGTTGATAGTCCCTTGGACAATAAAGAGATCAAACCAGTCCATCCTAAAGGAAATCAGTCTTGAATATTCATTGGAAGGACTGATGCTGAATCTGAAGCTCCAATATTAGGCCACCTGATGAGAAGAACTGACTCATTAGAAAATTGATGCTGGGCAAGATTGAAGGCAGGAGGAGAATGGGATGACAGAAGCTGAGATGGTTGGCTGGAATCACCGATTCGATGGACACGAGTTTGAGCAAACTCTGAGAATTGGTGATGGACAAGGAGGTCTGGTGTGCTGCAGTCCATGGGGGTCACAAAGAGTCCGACATGACTGAGCGACTGAACTGAACTGACTGAGCTCAAGTCTCTTTTTTTCAACTTAAAGTCATATAATTCCCTCAAGCTGTAGGCCTATTTCTGTTTCAAATATTTCTTTCCACAACCTTCTGAAGAGAATCTGCAGGTGAAAAATACAGAATTTTATTATCAAGACAGAAATTTAACATCCTCATTATTTTGGGCTTACAGTAAGAGTGCTAAAGGCAGACTTGGCTCAACAAATGTTTATCAACAAGTCACTTGTAACATATTTTATCATCTGTCTCAAAAATCTATCTTTCCCAACTTCAGAATAGTAGAAGGGGAGAGAGTTAATTATGATGACTGAAAGGCTAATATTTACTCCATGCCTGGAGCCCATTTTATTTGATCCTTAGAACAACCCTCTGAGGAAGGCACTAACTGCCATTACTGATCAGGAAGTAGGCACAGGATCAGGAAATAAACACAGACACACATTGTTTAGTTGCAGCTATTAAAATGCCAGAGTTAGAATTCAAACCCAAGCCTGCCTGACTTCAGGGTATAAGTGAGAAACCATCACACAAAGTGCTCTCTTATATGCTGCTGTTCTTTGCCACCCTAGAAAGGAAAGGTACCTTCCTGCCTGCTTTTGTGTTGTCAGGGGGATAGTGAAGACTCAGATTTGAAATGGTGCTTGGAAGCTACTAAGCAATTTCATCTCTTGTTAATACCATCCCTATTGTATGTCTGGGGCTTCTCTGGTAGCTCCGTGGTAAAGAGTCTGCCTGCCATGCAGGAGACACAGGTTTGATCCCTGGATTGGGAAGATCCCCTGGAGGAGGGCACAGCAACTCGCTCTAGTACTCTTGTCTGGAGAACCCCATGTACAGAGGAGCCTGGTAGGCTGCAGTGCATGGGGTTGCACAGAGTCCAACAGGATTGAAGTGACCAAGCAGCAGCAGCAGCATTGTGTGTCTGTGGTCGTGGGTTTTGGTTTTTATTTTGTTTTGTTTTTACAAAACACTCTGCTTTCCTCCAGGAACGTGTGAAAAAAAGGAGTGGGGGAATGGTCCTTTTCTAGGGCCTCTGCTTTATTTTTGGAGGAGGGTTTATGGGCTCAACCATAAACCATGGAGTATGGGCAACCCACTCCAGTACTCTTGCCTGGAAAATTCCATGGATGGAGGAGCCTGGTAGGCTATAGTCCATGGGGTTGCAAAGAGTTGGACATGACTGAGCAACTTCACTTTCACTTATGGGCTCAACAGTGCCTAGAGGGCTTATTTAAATGCATGCTTTCTTTTCTGTCTTTGGCATCCCTGCAGATATCTGAAATAGATGAAAATATGGACATATACCCTCCCTCAAATATTTTATCTACATTAACTATATCTTTTTTAAAAAATTGTTTTAATTTATTTTAAAATTTTGGCTGTGCTGGGTCTTTGTTGCTGCACAGGCTTTGCTCTAGTTGCAGAGAGCAGATGCTTAGTCACTCAGTCATGTCTGACTCTTTGCAACACCATGAACTGTATAACCCGCCAGGCTCCTCTGTCTATGCGCATTCTCCAGACGAGAATACTGGAATGGGTTGCCATGCCCTCCTCCAGGGGATCTTCTCAACCTAGGGACTGAACCCAGATCTCCCACATTGCAGGCGAATTCTTTATTTTCTGAGCCACCCGGGAAGCCCAAGAATACTGAAGTGGATAGCCTATCCCTTCTCCAGGGGAACTTTCTGACCCAGGATTCAAACCAGGGTCTCCAGTATTGCAGGTGGATTCTTTACCAGCTGAGCTACCAGGCAGGCCCTATATTATCTGAGCACAACACCTGATTATAGCCATGTATCAAAATTGTGTACAAAGAATAACTGAGAAAAGAGAGTAAGAATATGCAGAGAGCAGGGGTCACTCTCCAACTGTGGTGCACAGACATCCCTCGGCAGCGGGCCCTCCTGTTGTATAGCCTCTAGGGCACATGGGCTTGAGCAGTTGCAGCACATGGGCTCAGTAGTTAGGGCCCCTGGACTTAGTTGCTCCGCAACATGTGGGATCCTCCTAGATCAGGGATCAAACCCATGTCTCCTGAATTAGCAGGCGGATTCTTTACCACCAAGCCACCAGAGAAGCCCTATATTATCTGTATCTTTATAGTTTGAACTCAACACCTGATTATAGGCATATAATCAAAACTGTGTTTAGAAATAACTGAGAAAGGAAAGAATGTTTTTCTCTAATAACTTAAATGTTGAGTAATCTCAGCTTTCCTAATAAAAGAGATTGAAAACACAAGTATATTTTTACTTCACTATAATTGTCAGTAAGTCACCTTCCCCACTTCAGTATTGGCTCAGTTGCTGATTATGGGCAACTTTAATAGAATGTTGAGATTATACTACTGCTTTCCAGTAGGTTACTGGTTTTTAACTGCTGGGAAGAAAAAACCAGTAGAATAAATAGAATACATTCACAGCCATATGAAATTCAGCCTGTAACTTTCCAACACCAAAAAAAAAAGGTAATTAATTATTTCTTGGCTGTTTAGAACTTTTGTTATCTGTAACTGCATTTAGTATTTATGATTTGATTATGATTTAGTATTTATGATTTATTGTGAATACTGTTTGGAATCAACTGTCTAATACTCCAGCTTGTTTGAAAAATTGGGAACGAGGTGGTTTTTCTCATGAATCCTTTATCTCCTTTTCTGTGGCATCTTTCTGCATTCTCCACTCTTCCAGAGACTTGTGTTCCACCGTTGCTCTCCAGACTGCCTACTGTCTCCATTGCAGACTCATTAGCTTGGCAGCTGTCCTTTCTTTCCCTTTCGGTACCGAGCTCCTGTTTCCTGCAAGTCTTCCTCAGGTTGGTAACTGATAAACTAATTCAAAACTAACATGTTAATGGCTGACAGCTGCCTTGGGAATCTGGGACAGCAGTTTGGGGAAGGTGTCTCCCTATAGCTTTCAGATCTCACCTGGGAAACAGATTAATTAGCTTATCTCTAAGAGGGGTCTTGTTCCTAACCAAATTAATTGACAAGTACTGTATGTTTGGAAAGCCTGTATTGTTTAAATATAAGATATTTCTTTATTAAGAGGTTATTTGCTTAGATTTGATTGTGTCTTCCATGTGGGATTTTTTTTTTTGAACATCCAGATTTAAAGTGAGAATTAGGAAACTGATCCCAAAATCACATAGCAGAAACTCATCTTTTTCTGGCTTTGTTACCATTAGATATATCCCTATATGCAGTCTTATATTAATCTTTCATAAAATAGGAATAAAATGTGGTCATATCCATAGAAATGTCATGGAAATTAATTATTATGTTATAAATATAAAATAAATAATAATTATAATTAAAATAATAATCTTGTGGTTTCTATAATATTACCATTTATAAAAGTACACAGGTTTAAATATAGCATTATAAATTTATCCCTTAAAATGTGTATAATGTTAATTCATATCAATATTAAATCAGGATGGATAAAACTTTGGAAATGTTAGACACTCAAAATGAATTTGCTGTACAATTTAACTTTTGTATATGTGAACTTACTCCCTACTTAGCAAGTCAATAAAATAAGAAAATGATTGGAACTTTAGCACTAATTATTGGTTCTAAATCAATACTGCTGATTGATACAAACTGAGCTATAATTTTGTTTCATATATATATTTCAGTATATATATTTTTTCAGTATATATTTCAGTTGCAGACCTCATGAATCTGGTTTTAAACTGTAGTACCTAATTTGGATTTCTCCTTGAGGGAGAAATCGGGGGAAATTTTTGCATTGCTCTGAAAGCAGAATTGTTTTCAGAATATGTTGAAAGATTCTTGTATATTTTTACTATCATCCAGATACTTTAATTAACTTTTAATAGTTTGTGGACAATTTGAATCATATGTACTTCTTTCAGTTAAATAAAAAAATGTTTGGACTATCATATGAGCATGATTAAACATTGGTGCATCATTTTAGCAAACACTATATTTGCTCATTTATTTTGCTTATGTGAATGATGGATCATAACTTTTTGACTAATTGATAATATAGACTGAAATGTGCAGACAATGGGGTTGCTTTTTCATTGTTGCATCAAATTGTAAAAATTAAACTGGATCTATATTTTCAGAGCTTAATAAATCAGAGATAAAACTCAGAGGTAATTTGTGAATTCTGCTTATTCTTTCCAATCCATTTTAAGTAGATTTTTCTGTTTACCTGTGAATTCTTTAAACATTTGCTGTACAGTGATCACTCAGTTATTTAGCATGGATTTATTAGGTGTCCTTTATAGGCATAGCACTTGGCTAAAGGATATTTGAGTATAATGATCTTATTTTCTAAACCCAAACAAATAGAACTCATGCTCAGACAAATATCTCTGGTGACTGTGCTTCTGTATCATAGAAATGAGAACTATCTGGGACAATCTCAAGCACAATGCTGCCAAATACACATTACTTGAAAAAAAAATAAAGACATCTATAAGGTAATAATCAAGTGACTTATTGAATATCAATTATATGTCAAGCATTTTGTATACAGTGTAGTGTACCTAATTTTTACAGCAACCCAGCAAGATAGATGCAATTATTTCCATTTTATACTTGTAGAAGCTGATGTTTGGAAGTGGGAGTGAGATGGTTATATAATTTGCCTGATATCAAATGGCTGGTCAGTGCCAGAGCTGAGTCTCAAAGTCAGAGCTGATCTGACATGGCCTATGGTGTCCCAGTATCTCAGTGTACTGATACTAGTGGTTAGAAAAGAATGAGGAACTCAAATATGATACTAGGTGTGGGTAAAATGTTTGATAAATGAAGCAATGAAATTATGTTACTAAACAATTTTGAAACTCTGAAATGCACTAGTAATATTCACATTTTTCTTTTACTCAATAAGAAGGCTTATTTATGAGATTCTATTGTTGAATCTTCTTTTCTAGAGTAAACCTTGTAGAATTTGTACAAAAAAAAAAAAAAAGAAAGAAAGAAGGAAAGGGAAGGAAAAGATGGGGAAGGGAATCAGGAGTCAGACAAATCTGGGCTGACTATTGGGTATACGGCCTCCACTACTTAGTAGCTGTCTGACTGAGCAAGTCAACTTAACTCCTCTGAGCCTTAATTTTCTCATGAGTAAAATGGGTTTAATAATACCTATATTGAGGGATTATGAGAATTGAATTGAGATAATACATATATAGCACTTAACACAATGCCTACACATCAGTTCAGTTCAGTCACTCAGTTGGGTCCGACTCTTTGCGACCCCATGAATTGCAGCACGCCAGGCCTCCCTGTCCATCACTAACTCCCAGAGTTCACTCAAACTCACGTCCATCGAGTCGGTAATGCCATTCAGCCATCTCATCCTCTGTCATCCCCTTTTCCTCTTGCCCCCAATCCCTCCCAGCATCAGAGTCTTTTCCAATGAGTCAACTCTTCGCATGAGGTGGCCAAAGTACTGCAGTTTCAGCTTCAGCATCAGTCCTTCCAAAGAAATCCCAGGGCTGATCTCCTTCAGAATGGACTGGTTGGATCTCCTTGCAGTCCAAGGGACTCTCAAGAGTCTTCTCCAACACCACAGTTCAAAAGCATCAATTCTTCGGCGCTCAGCCTTCTCCACAGTCCAGCTCTCACATCCATACATGACCACAGGAAAAACCATAGCCTTGACTAGACGGACCTTGGTTGGCAAAGGAATGTCTCTGCTTTTGAATATGCTATCTCCTTCCAAGGAGTGTCTTTTAGTTTCATGGCTACAATCACCATCTGCAGTGATTTTGGAGCCCCCAAAAATAAAAAATAAAGTCTGTTTCCACTGTTTCCCCATCTATTTCCCATGAAGTGATGGGACCGGATGCCATGATCTTCGTTTTCTGAATGTTGAGCTTTAAGCCAACTTTTTCACTCTTCTCTTTCACTTTCATCAAGAGGCTTTTGAGTTCCTCTTCACTTTCTGCCATAAGGGTGGTATCATCTGCATATCTGAGGTT
Organism: Tragelaphus eurycerus; assembly: GCA_935064755.1. Taxonomy (NCBI): domain Eukaryota; kingdom Metazoa; phylum Chordata; class Mammalia; order Artiodactyla; family Bovidae; genus Tragelaphus; species Tragelaphus eurycerus. Next base: position 14,645,429 of record CAKXYN010000038.1, read on the forward strand.
ATTGATATTTCTCCCGGCAATCCTGATTCCAGCTTGTGCTTCTTCCAGCCCAGCATTTCTCATGATGTACTCTGCACATAAGTTAAATAAGCAGGGTGACAATATACAGCCTTGACATACTCCTTTTCCTATTTGGAACCAGTCTGTTGTTCCATGTCCAGTTCTAACTGTTCTTCCTGACCTACGTATAGGTTTCTCAAGAGGCAGGTCAGGTGGTCTGGTATTCCCATCTCTTTCAGAATTTTCCACAGTTGATTGTGATCCACATAGTCAAAGGCTTTGACATAGTCAATAGAGCAGAAATAGATATTTTTCTGGAACTCTCTTGCTTTTTCCATGATCCAGCAGATGTTGGCAATTTGATCTCTGGTTCCTCTGCCTTTTCTAAAACCAGCTTGAACGTCAGGAAGTTCACGGTTCACATATTGCTGAAGCCTGGCTTGGAGAATTTTGCGCATTACTTTGCTGGCATGTGAGATGAGTGCAATTGTGCGGTAGTTTGAGCATTCTTTGGGATTGGAATGAAAACTGACTTTTTCCAGTCCTGTGGCCACTGCTGAGTTTTCCAAATTTGCTGGCATGTTGAGTGCAACACTTTCACAGCATCATCTTTTAGGATTTGAAATAGCTCCAGTGGAATTCCATCAGCTCCACTAGCTTTGTTCGTAGTGATGCTTTCTAAGGCCCACTTGACTTCACATTGCAGGATCTCCGGCTCTAGGTGAGTGATCACACCATCGTGATTATCTGGGTCATGAAGATCTTTTTGTATAGTTCTTCTGTGTATTCTTGCCACCTCTTCATAATATCTTCTGCTTCTGTTAGGTCCCTACCATTTCTGTCCTTTATCGAGCCCATCTTTGCATGAAATGTTCCTTTGGTATCTCTAATTTTCTTGAAGAGGTCTCTAGTCTTTCCCATTCCGTTGTTTTCCTCTATCTCTTTGCATTGATCGATGAGGAAAGCTTTCTTATCTCTCCTTGCTATTCTTTGGAACTCTGCTTTAGATCCTATTTAAAAAAGAAAATCTATAGCATGGAGAGCTGCTAAGAGAGAAGGAAGAATAATTACAGGTGGAGCAAGAGGGCATGGAACTATTTGAAGCCAGGGATGATTGGTTTGCATTTGGATGCTGTCCTTGGTGGTGGAAGGAAAATTAAATTTGATTTGACTGATACTTAAAAGAAACAAAAAGTTTTTTTATGGAATGGATCATAAGAATTAAAGGACAATGAAGTAAGTGATTTTACCATAAAATACAGGCATGCTTTAGAGATGAAGTAATTTGGGAGCTAATTGTATTCACAACCACCACAGCAATAAATCAAAACAAAAACCCTCCTAGAATCTAGTTGAAGACTGAATGCTATTAACAGATAAAATATTTTATCTACACATCACTGACTATAAAAAGCATTAGTAAAAATCTAAATTATTTCTGTTTTTTGGTGGTAGCCATGATGTGGAACATTTACATGTCTTCTTATAAAATTTGAAATGGTATGTTAGATGTACTTTCAGATTTCCACATGCAAATTGTGCTTGTACTCTTCTTAAGGATGCATTAATCTTGATCATCTTTTATCCCAGCATGGTAAAAAACTCTGCAGATATTAAAATTCACAACCCCTCTGACAAACAGTACATAGGTAATTAAATGCTGTGATCTACCCACTTGATATATGAATTGTGTGTGTGTATGTGTGTGTGTTCAGTTGCATCTGACTCTTTGCAACCCTATGGATTGTAGCCTGCTGGGCTCCTTAGTACATTGGATTTAGGTTGCCATTTCGTACTCCAGGGGATCTTCCCAACACAGGAATTGAACCTGAGTCTCCTCTTTCTTCTGCACTGGCAAGCAGATTCTTTACCACTGAGCCATCAGGGAAGCCCCAATATATTAATCAGTTCCTGGTTAATATGCTCTCTTACCTATTTAGAGTAAAATATTAAAATTTAGATAAATATATTCACGACCCAGATAATCACGATGGTGTGATCACTAACCTAGAGCCAGACATCCTGGAATGTGAAGTCAAGTGGGCCTTAGAAAGCATCCCTATGAACAAAGCTGGTGGAGGTGATGGAATTCCAGTGGAACTATTCCAAATCCTGAAAGATGATGCTGTGAAAGTGCTGCACTCAATATGCCAGCAAATTTGGAAAACTCAGCAGTGGCCACAGGACTGGAAAAAGTCAGTTTTCATTCCAATCCCAAAGAAAGGCAAAGAATGCTCAAACTACCGCACAATTGCACTCATCTCACATGCTAGTAAAGTAATGCTCAAAATTCTCCAAGCCAGGCTTCAGCAATATGTGAACCGTGAACTTCCTGACGTTCAAGCTGGTTTTAGAAAAGGCAGAGGAACCAGAGGTCAAATTGCCAACATCCGCTGGATCATGGAAAAATCAAGAGAGTTCCAGAAAAATATCTATTTCTGCTTTATTGACTATGCTAAAGCTTTTGACTGTGTGGATCACAGTAAACTCTGGAAAATTCTGAAAGAGATGGGAATACCAGACCACCTGACCTGCCTCTTGAGAAACCTATACGTAGGTCAGGAAGAACAGTTAGAACTGGACATGGAACAACAGACTGGTTCCAAATAGGAAAAGGAGTATGTCAAGGCTGTATATTGTCACCCTGCTTATTTAACTTATGTGCAGAGTACATCATGAGAAATGCTGGGCTGGAAGAAGCACAAGCTGGAATCAGGATTGCCGGGAGAAATATCAATAACCTCAGATATGCAGATGATACCACCCTTATGGCAGAAAGTGAAGAGGAACTCAAAAGCCTCTTGATGAAAGTGAAAGAGAAGAGTGAAAAAGTTGGCTTAAAGCTCAACATTCAGAAAACGAAGATCATGGCATCCGGTCCCATCACTTCATGGGAAATAGATGGGGAAACAGTGGAAACAGACTTTATTTTTTATTTTTGGGGGCTCCAAAATCACTGCAGATGGTGATTGTAGCCATGAAACTAAAAGACACTCCTTGGAAGGAGATAGCATATTCAAAAGCAGAGACATTCCTTTGCCAACCAAGGTCCGTCTAGTCAAGGCTATGGTTTTTCCTGTGGTCATGTATGGATGTGAGAGCTGGACTGTGGAGAAGGCTGAGCGCCGAAGAATTGATGCTTTTGAACTGTGGTGTTGGAGAAGACTCTTGAGAGTCCCTTGGACTGCAAGGAGATCCAACCAGTCCATTCTGAAGGAGATCAGCCCTGGGATTTCTTTGGAAGGACTGATGCTGAAGCTGAAACTGCAGTACTTTGGCCACCTCATGCGAAGAGTTGACTCATTGGAAAAGACTCTGATGCTGGGAGGGATTGAGGGCAAGACGAGAAGGGGATGACAGAGGATGAGATGGCTGGATGGCATCACTGACTCGATGGACGTGAGTCTGAGTGACCTCCAGGAGTTGGTGATGGACAGGGAAGCCCGGCGTGCTGCAATTCATGGGGTTGCAAAGAGTTGGACCCAACTGGGCGACTGAACTGAACTGAACTGAACTGAATGAAACAAGTCACAGAGAAACACAAAGGAATTTAAAATAACTAGGAAAACTCCTTTATTTAACAACTGAGCTCCTTTAGACATATGTGAAATCTTAAGCTTATACTAGTTCACGATGGACCTAAGACACTGAAAATTAATTCATTCTTCAAGAAATGTCTATAGATATCTATAGTGCATCAGACATGTGCTGGAGCAGATAATACAAAGATGCATAAATACAGCAGCACTGGCCCCTGTCCTTGAGGAGCCATGAGGGAAGCCATCAAGGAAGCAAATAATTATACTACAAAGTGACAAGTGCTATAACAGGAGTGTTTACAAAAGTGCTATTCTACTGATTCATAAGGATATTGTCACGTGAAAACAAAAAATACTTTCCTAAAAGTAATAACAATCACTTCAGAGACTCTGTTCATGATACTAATTTTTCTAAAGCACGAAGCTGTTTTTGTACTATGAAATAATGTGAGGGGCCTCACGAAATCTACGAATAAGGTGGTTCTGTGTCAAGCATCTAATTTAAACCTCTGATTTTATAGATTCATTTACCCACCACTGAGAAAACTGAGTGCCTACCACTACCAGAAGTTTAGTGAATAGAGTTAATAGCAGAGACTAAATCTCTCTGGACTGGGTAGCCAGCCAATACCTTCTCTAAGGATGCTTCCCAACCCAAGGATCAAACCCGGGTCTTCTGCATTGCGAGTCTTCTGCTTTGCAGGCAGATTCTTTATCATCTAAGCCACCAGGGAAGCCCACTGTTTAAAACATGTATTTACTTCATCCTTGTTCTTGATTCAAAAAGGGAAAAAAATACTTCAAATCTCTGTAAATTCATACAATAGAGATGCAGAAAATACAGTCCAGATTATTTCTAGTGTTCATTCATTCATATTCCTTTACTCAGGATATATTAAATAGGGTCAGGTCTTATTTTAGGGGAGGAAGGCCGACTCCCATCCCAGGAATACTGAGGTACAAACAAGTGGATACAATGTGTTACAGGAGTTCTGTAAGGGAGTAAGGACAAAAAGAAAGAGACTTTCAACATTATGGGTGTTTGGGGGCAGGAGTACAGGAAGTGCTTCCTTGAGAAGATAGTGCTTAGTCTAATATGTATTCTTAATCTGTACTTGCAAAACAAGGGCTTGGTCTATGCAATTATATCTGACTGGTACAAAATTTGGAGGCAATAGTTGCTTTTTTTCGGGCCAACTAAAGTTATGTAAGAACTTTCCTAGGTCCTGCTTATTTTGGAAATTTTAGCCCTAAGTTATTGCATTTATGTTTTCTCTGACTATTACACACACTAATGAGCTTTTGTTCTTGAACAGACTGGTTGCAACAGCTTTGGAATGTGTTTGTTAAGTTAAAAGACAAACAGAAACACAACAGTTCAAATTCAGCTTTCTATTAGACCTGCTACTTTGCTTCAGACTTTAAACTGTGCACAGATAATGCAAAAAACAGATAAGTGCAAGTTGCTGAGAACCTTCTGTGCTGATTACCTCTTGGGAATCAGCATTTGAATATACTTCCCAAGGTCTGAACATATAGTAGGAGTGGACTCTGGAAGATACAGGCGCCTACCTAGTTGTGAAACCCATTATTATGAAGAACAGAGTCACAGCCAAATGAAATTTTAGGCTGTCCTTGAGGACATGCATAGAAAGTTATGTTACTAATAGATGATTTGTAAGCCTGAAGCCTTCAAAAGTTTCAAGCAATAGTCAGGCTAAAACAAAACGTGCTACTTTGTTAGAATAGAGAGAATATGCTTTTTGTTGTGAAGCTAAGTCCTAGGAGAGTCAGAGACTAAATAAATATAGATAGCAAGTCCCAAAGAATCTTACTTTTATCCTGAGTGGCATTGAGCCACCACATGAACCAAGGTGGCAGATGTTTAGTTGCTCAGTCGTGTCCGACCCTCCTGTGACCCTGTGGACTGTAGCCCTCAAGTCTCCGCTGTCCACGGGATTTCCCAGGGGAGAATACTGGAGTGGGTTGCCATTTCCTACTCCAGGGATCTTCCCAACCCAGAGATTGAGCCCACATCTACTTCATTTGCAGGCAGATTCTTTACCACTGAGCCACCAAGGAGGCCCAAGACTCAATAACCTTCCTAGAAAAGTGAAGTGTTGCTGTTGCTATAGCATAGAAGCATCAGAATGGTGTTTTTAGTGGGTTAGATCGGGAGCTTACAGGAACTCTGAGGAAGAACAGAACCAGCATAGGCATAGAGCTGAAATGCGTGAGTGGGGGTGTAACTTTGAGGGGAAAATACTAGAACAATGTATAGACAAGGTTGGGCCCAGACTGTGTTATAATGGGTGCCTGCACAGCCTTTTTGGCCCAGCATTTTTTTAAAGGTAAAATCAAGTTAAAATGAACATGAAAGCCTAAAAGTAGAAAAGAGATCTCTCAGGTTGCACAGATAAGGCATGATTAGTCCCACTCTTGGTGGGAGGGTGACTAAAAACATTGACCACTAATTTTGCACCTACGTATAATAGAAAGGGCGGCGTGTCTATAGCAGAAAAGTAGAGAGTTCATGATGGTATGGGCTTCCCTGGCGGCTCAGGAGTAAAGAATCTGCCTGCAGTGCAGGAGCTGCAGGAGACCTGGGTTTGATCCCTGAGTAGGGAAGATCCCCTGGAGGAGGACATGGCAACCCACTCCAGTATTCTTGCCTGGAGAATCCCATGGACAGAGGAGCCTGGCGGGCTACAGTTCATAGGGTCACAAAGAGTTGTACACAACTGAAATGACTTAGCACACACAGGATAGTATGATAGTTCGATTTAGAATAGAAAACTTGCGTTCCAGAGAGGGCAGTGACCCATCTATCTTTATGTGTTGTTTGTTAAGTTCCATTTTTCATTGGAAAGAGCATTCTAGGTGCATCTGGTCTGGCACACCACAGATTCTAGAAGTTCTTTTTCTTAGCTTCCACTGGTGGGCTGTGTAACATATTAAACTTTTTATTTTGAAATTATGATATAGTCACAGAAAGTTGTTTTAAAAATGTGCAGAGAGATCCTATGTACCCTTCACTCTCAGTCTGGGCACTTTTTGAATGGGATCTTTCTTCCCTTATATTTTCCAAATGGTTACTGCTACTCTATGGGAAAGTTCTCTTGTAACCAAACATTTTTCTGAAACTCTCTTATTAGCAGTAATAGTTTTTTAGTTGACTTGGTTTTCTGGTTTTACGTCATCTACACATAGTCATAATTTTCTTTTTTTTTTTTTGAGACTATACCTCTTGTTTACTATTCTTATCTCATTTATTAACTAGCTTCCAGAACAAATATGAGGAATAGCAACAATTATGGGGATTTTTTTGTTTTCTATTTTGGTGGAAACGTAACCAAAATTTTAATGTTAAGTTTGAATTTTGAAAAAAAAAAGATGAGTTTTGCTTTATAAAACATAAGCTTTATTGTGTTTTCATTTACCCTTTTGTTTGTTTACAAACCAGGAACAGACATTGAATCTGATCAAGTCCTCTTTTGTTCTGTCTCAAAGCACTCTTGGATTTTTACTCTTTTGATCCATTAATGTGGTGAAATTAACTTATTGATATCCTAATGTTGAACCTTCTGTTAATTCTTGAAATAAGCCCCACTTGGCTAGGGTGTGTTATTCTGATACTTTACCACTGAATTTGGTTGCTAGTATTTTATTTGGGAATTTTGGCATCGGTTTTCATAAACAGTGTTAATCTGCTGTTTTCTCTTTTTTGCCACTTTATTGTTTTTAATTGAAGGATAATTGCTTTACAGAATTGTGTGGTTTTCTATCATACACCAGTAAGAATCAGCCATAGGTACACCCATGTCCCCTCCCTCCTGAGTCTCCCTCCCATTTCCCTCCCCATCCCACCCTTCTAGATGGTCACAGAACCCCTGTTTGAGTTCCCTGAGTCATACTGTGGCTTTCCTTTGTGTGTGTGTGTGTGTATGTATGCTGTGTGCCTCAGATTTTGTTCTCAGATTATTCTAACTTCATAAAATGAATAACAATAAAGCTTTCCATAGCATTCTGTTTTCTAGATTAGATGTTATTGATTGTAATCTACGTATACCTCAAAGTTTTGGTTGAATTTGTGTAGAAATATTTATGAGCCTGGAATCTACCTCCACTCTTTAGAGATAAGGAAACTTCATTTCCCAAGGCTTTGTGTACCAAATGGAAAATTAAAACTCCCATCTTACCAAGGCATTTGCTATCTGCAACAGCCTGTTGTTTCTCCAGCATGATAAATTATCCTGAACTATTATAAGGATATCTGGCAAATAAGGGATTCTTTTCATCTGATAGGACAGACTTTACCAAAAGCTTCAATAATCTGACGTGGAGGGGAAATGAAACTTCTGTATTTGTGAATTTCCCATATATGATCACCCAGTGGTTAGCTGTCCCTCCCATCCCAGCCCCCACTTGCAGCTTCACTTTTAGCCTATGGGGGAGAACCAGTCAGGCTTATACTCTCTCTTGAAAATACTCTTTCTGGCTTTGAGACTCTCTGCTGCTACCGAAAACCACTAGGAACTGACTGAAGTCCATTCTTTAAGCTAATGCCTTCTCTCTCAACAGTATACCTCTGGCTCTAGCCTCCTTGTTCTTTTAGACTCCACAAAATTTACCTAGTAATCTTTGACAAATAGACAAATTTCATAGACAAATTTCTCTAACGCCTATTAACAAAATATCATTCTCTCTATATTTGCTGGCCTTAAGCGGAGTCAGTAGAAACAATGACTCTCCTTTGCTGTACAGAGAAACTCTGGGTCTTCTCTTGCCTTGCTCAGAGAGCCCAGAAGCAAAATTAAAGCACTTTTAATAGAGGTTCTTTTGCCCCCTTCCACCTAACAAAAATTATTCTGTTTATTTCAACCACTTACTATCAAAATCTTTTAAAATGTGAAGAAATATCACCAAAGAAAAATCTAAATGGCCAATAAACATATAAAAAGATAATTAACTTTATTAGCAATCAGGAAAGTGTAAATTTAAGCTGCAGTGAGGTATGACCACATACTCACCAGTATGGCTAAAAAAGAGACAATACCAAATATGAATGAAGTTATGCAGTTACTAGAACTTAAATAATGCTTCTGATGAGAATGCCAATTTGTATGACTACTTTGAGAGAGTTTGACTATCTAATAAAGCTAAAAATATATATGTCCTATTTCACTCTTATCTACACATTCACATGTCCAAGAAACATGCATAAGAATATTTGTAGGTAAAAACTGCAGACAAATAATATTCATCAACAGAAGAATGGAGAAATTATGGTGAATGCCATATAGTGATGAAAATGAATGTGTGAAAACATAGATGAATCTCATAAACAATGGACTACAGGCTACCTTCTCTTTCTTTACCTGGGTAGTGGTTTTTTCTTTCTTTCTTTCTGTGTGTTTGTCTGTGTGTATATGTATGTGATAATTCATTAAGCTGTATGTTTATTTTGTGCACTGTTTCATGTAATTCACAATGGAAAGGATTTTTTAAAAGTGCATGTATATACAGTATATATATGTAGTATATGTAGTATATGTAGTATATGTAGTATATACACACTGAGACTCTTGAACAGTATGTTGAATATCATTTTGTCTTTTCTTAATGATTTAGAGGCACTAAGTTCTTGTGGTACTGGACTGAAATAAACTTGATTTATGTGGAACTTTTTGTCCTACCATTAAATGACTCCATATCCATGCTTTTTAAATTCTTGTATCTGGTTCTGAGTGTATTACTTGAGTCAGAAGCAATCTGAGTCACCTTCCGAGTGGCAGAAATGATATCTGACTTTTATACTAGCTTGTAGTTATCTCTACTTTTCAGTAAAATGTATGATACAATAAATATGAATATGTATTTTCTTATTTGTATTAGGAAGCTCTTAAAATGTAAAAGGAAAAATTCCTCTAGATGATTTCAAGAAAAATTTAGCTAATTTTCTGTCTTATTCAACATCTTACTGTGATGACAGGAGATGGTCCTATTTCTCTCTTAAGATACTCTTATGGATGTAGAAATACAGTTCTTTTAAAGCTGGGATAAACTGACTTCTTATTAGTCAAGGAAGGAGTTTTCAGGAGTGGTCAGAATGCTTAAATGTTGTAGACAAATTGAGAGGCATGAGGACAGCAAACAACCTTTGGAAGGAAAAAGAGGTAGCAGAGGGTTAGAAGAGTGCTGTGGAACATGGGGTATGGTGTGGAATGAGAAAAATAAATGAAAATAGGGACATAGAGTCATCTTTCAAGATGAGACATGACATGTATATTTAATGTGGTTGGATGGATCCAGTAAAAGAGGCAATAATGAAGCTGGGTTTCAAAGGAGACTTGTGATAAAGGTGATAAAATCAACTGCCTCAGTAGAAGGGTTAATCTTGGGAAAATAAATCCATCTTTACATGTGTAGATAGGTGGCAGGCGAGAAGACAGAGGCGTTGTCAGCTAACAAATATTAATGCCAAGAATGCAGGGATCTTGTTTTCTTCTCTGATGAAGCCCAAGTCTCTAGAACTGTATCTAACATATAAAAGGCACACAGAAATATTTATTGAATAAATGGACTTTGATATCTAATCAATCTGAATTCTAATCCCAGCTCTTCTACCTACACAGAAGAGGGATCTTGGGTGATTTCCTTACCCTGCTATACCTCAGCTTTATTATCTCTAAGACAAGAATAATAATATGGAATGTAGTTCTCCTATACATGTTTGTGACATAAACCTTTAATCTGAGCCATTATGACTTTCTTATATTTAAATATTAAGCTCAGTGCTTGGCAAAGACCTTTACACCTAAAAGTTGCTCTCTAAATGATTTAAATTTAATTTTTATACTTAATTAAGAGGAATAAACTTGCTGTATTATAGATCATAATATCTTTAGATATTTTTCAGGAGTTTTCTAGCTGTGGGGCCTTAATTTTGTTGCTGCTAAGCTGCTAAATCACTTCAGTCGCGTCCAACTCTGTGCAACCCCGTAGACAGCAGCCCACCAAGCTCCCCCGTCCCTGGGATTCTCCAGGCACTGGAGAATGCTGGAGTGGGTTGCCATTTCCTTCTCCAATGCATGAAAGTGAAAAGTGAAAGTGAAGTTGCTCAGTCGTGTCCGACCCTCAGCGACCCCATGGACTGCAGCCTTAACGTTAAATACACATTTTATTTTTGTGAAATTACAAAAATAACTTTTTCTAAAAGTTGGTTATACAGTTAGTTTTTACATAGCTCATTCTTTAGCTCTTAAATCCAAATACTAAGCAATACATTCTGGCATTTTCTCTAACTTCATCAACAATTAGACAGTATAGTGGACAAGTGTGAAAGGTATCTATTTTTTTAAATTTATTTGTTTTTTAACTGAAAAAAGGTAGCTTTTTATGCTAGAAGGAGAATAAAGTGTATGTGTAGAGCAGAGAGGGGAAAGCACTGTCAACTTTCCTGATAGAAAGTTCTAAAATGTAAATAACTTTTATGAAGTAAGATTAATTGTATCTAAATTAATAATGGAAAAAATTAGTATTCTTACGATGCCTTCTAAGTTTAAAACTGAATGCCCACTTCTCGTGCTGCTGCTGCTGCTGCTGCTGCTAAGTCGCTCCAGTCGTGTCCGACTCTGTGCGACCCCATAGACGGGAGCTCACCAGGCTCCCCTGTCCGTGGGATTCTCCAGGCAAGAACACTGGAGTGGGTTGCCATTTCCTTCTCCAATGCATGAAAGTGAAAAGTGAAAGGGAAGTCGCTCAGTCGTGTCCGACTCTTAGCGACCCCATGGACTGGAGCCTACCAGGCTCCTCCGTCCATGGGATTTTCCAGGCAAAAGTACTGGGGTGGGGTGCCATTGCCTTCCCCGCTTCTCGTGCTAGCATCTACATTTGTTGCTATAGGGATCACCCAAGACTTGTGCTTATGTTCTTAAATGAGTATAATTGCTATTGTTACAGACATCAGAAAAATTTTGACTTATGACTAAGAGATAACCATCACATGACAACTCTAAGTGCATTTACAATTTTAACTCCTTGGAAACAGATAAAGGCAAAGTAGTACTATATTATTTATTGTTTCTTAGAAGTCAGCCTCCCAAATCTCACAATTATTTCTTGATTAACCATAGCTGAAAACATTTTATGATTAATTTACCATATGATTTCTGCCCTACTGAAACTTAAATTTTGGAGTCTGTGAGACAAACATATAGGATATACATAAATAAAACTGCTCTAGTGAGAATTCAAGACACTATCAAGACGATGTGGTAAAGTTTATATTACTTAGTAACACCAAAAAAGAGTAATAAGTTGATAGTTCTGAGGGAATCAAAGTGAAGGAAAAAAGGTTTTTTAAAGGATAACATGGGCTTGAATTTGTTAGCCGGTCAAAAAAGGAGCAACTGAGGGGAGATACTAAAGAAACAAGCATGGGATAAGATCTTAGAGGTTGAAAAAAATATGGTCAAAAGCACAGCTGTAGCCTTGGAAAGAAGACAACAGAGGAGGAAAAGAGGGTGAGGTGAAAAGAAAATTTGGGTTGAGAACAGAAGTCATACTGAGTGGCCCAGATTTTGTAAATAAATGAGGAGGCAAGATGCAGCTAAGAAAGGAAGATGAGGTTGGAGTCTTGAGAAAAATGAAGAGGTTTAAAAAAACTGTTGTAGCGTGGTCAGTAGAGATGGCTTTAAAAGACATTAGCGTGTCTAGGAGGCCCTACGATTAGAGAGCATGTGTTTCATAATACCTTCCAATGATAGATCAGGAAGAGGCAGCAGAAAGCAAATGCTGGGGCTGATTCACGGTACAAATACCAGTGAGGAATTCTGGAGTGCCGCTGAGGCTCTAGAGCATCCTGATACATGGTCAAGCACCTGAAGGGCAGAAAGAGTATCAAGAGTTTTATTTATTTAGTAAGTATTATTTACTTTTGTATACCCATCAACTTTGTGTGTGTGTGTGTGCTCAGTCGTGTCCAACTCTTTGTGATCCTGTGGACTGTAGCCTGCCAGGCCCCTCTGTCCATGGAATTCTCCAGGCAAGAATACTGGAGTGGGTTGCCATGTCCTCCTCCAGGGGATCTTCTCGACCTAGGAATCAAACCTGGATCTCTTGCATTTCCTGCAATGCAGGTGGGTTATTTCCCACTGAGCCCAGTCTTCCCAAACCTGGAAGGCTTCACTGCTTTGATAGTCCATGTCTAAAATCCAATGCTTCATCTTCCTCCCAAACCTATTTCCATACCTGATTGCCCCAACTTTGTTAATTATGACCTTTCTGGTCTCCATGTCTGAAATTTCTGACTCATCTCTGACTTTTCTTCTCCCTCCCTTGATGTGTAATCAAGTTGTCACTAAATACATCCACTGAAATATTTCTCCTGGCTTTTCTTCCTTTCCATTGCCAAGGCAATATTCAGGCTGTTGTCATTCCCTACTCATCCTTCTCCAGTGTCCTCTCAACTGGTTTCCCTGCCTCCAGGCTCCACTCAACACAGTCAGTCTTACCTACCACACCTAGATTAATCTTCATAAAATGTCAGTTTGTTGACTCATTCCTCATCTCAAAAAACCTTCAAGAATCTGTGGTGGAGTCCCCAAGAGAACAGGAAGACCCTAAGAAAAGCTCATGTTTCAGTGAGAATAGGGGCAGTTGATGTAGTCAGGAGGAGATGTTGGTTTAGAGAAGGCTTCCCTGAAGAGTGACAGGTGAAGAGAGTGGATGGAAGAAAGCTGGGAAGCACCAGGGTTTAGGGAATAGGCTGAAGAGGAAGAGGTGATGGCAGAGACACTCAGGACAGTTCAGAGAGATAGAAGGAAAGCCAGAGTAGAGTGTGTCACAAAGCCAAATGTAGGAGAGGATGCCAAGGAACAGAATGAATAAGGTGGACTCCTCCTTGGTTAGAGTCTATTGGATTTGGCAGTTAGGGGTTTAGAATCAAAAGCAGTTTCAGGGAGGAGTATGGGGAAGCTACAGAAGGTTGAGAAATAAAGAAGTAGAAACAAGGAGTATAGGTTTCCTTTTTTAAATGTTGGTTGAGAAAGAGAAATAGTGCTGAAGATCAAGAAAGATGTACTTAATCTCCACCCCACCTCCACCCTCAGGAAAGAAACTTTCAGCTAGATTATGGCCTAAGGGCAGAGATCTCAGTAGTGATGGAAAGCCTAATATTGGATAGAGGGAAGATTGATGGAGCAAGACCCTAAGGTCTGAGGAGATAGAAACTAATGAGGGGGGCAAGTCTTTGTTCACTGATAATCCTCTTACCATATTCTGCTGCTGCTGCTAAGTCGCTTCAGTCGTGTCCAACTCTGTGTGACCCCATAGACAGCAGCCCACCAGGCTCCTCTGTCCCTGGGATTCTCCAGGCAAGAATACTGGACTGGGTTGCCATTTCCTTCTCCAACTATATACAGCTTGTTCTAACTGTATATATATTATTTGTGTATGGTTAAGGTAAAAATGCATTATGAAATAACTAGATGAATTTTTGCAACTTGGAGAGGTAGCAGTTGGATGAATCATGACAAAAAACTCTAGAAGTAGGAATTGCTAATAACCTCAGCTTGAAAGAGCTAAATCATTCATTAAAGTTCAAAGGTATCATTCATTATTGTTGTGAAAATCAGCTGAAAATTAAGAATATTTTCCTCACTGGATATATTATTTTTCTATTGCTTTTCTAAAAACTTACCAGAAACTTAGTGATAGGTCCACAACACAGGTCTCACTGGGCAAAATAAAACTGTAGGCAGGTTTATATTCCTTTCTGGAGGCTTTCAGGGGAGAATCCATTCCCATGCCTCTTCTAGCTTCTAGAGATCACTGCATTCTCTGGTTTATGGCCCCCTTTCTCCATTCCACACCAGCAACATCATATCCCTCTGACCTTTATTTAGTCCTCCCTTCTATCTGACCACACCCAGAAAAGGTTCTCTACATGTGAGCAGTCACATGATTAGATTGGGCCAACCTGGATAATCCAGGCAGCTTGCTGCATCTCTAGGCCCTTAACCTTAATCATACCTGCAAGTTTCTTCTGCCATGTACAATAGCATTCAGACTCTGGGAAATACGCTGTGGACATCTTTGGGGGCTATTATTCTCCCTACCACACTGGAACCAAGAGTGAGGTCTTTATTTTAAGAGGGAAGATTGAAATGGAAAAAAAGAGAGGTATTTAGTATTGGGGAATTTGGTTTTTGTTCCTAAAATAGGCAAGATGTTTATTCTGGTAGGTAAACTAGTTTCTAGATGCCAGGAATGTGTGGTCTAGATGCTAGGAAGTCATTGAGAAACATCTTACTGGTAGTTGAAAAAGCTTTTTCAGCTGAAAAAGATAAATTTCACTTGTGCTAAGACAATAAAAGATGGGTGTTTTGACTAAACATTTAGACTAGAGAAAATAGGATAGCACCATGACTGCTGGGTTCCAGGTCTGATGATGGCTATGGAGGTAAGAGGGAGAAAATCCTAAATGTCTTAGAGTAACATTAGCATGTTTCACCAGGAACTCTTAGATTAGAATTAAATGTTCAGAACTGATTTCTGAATTTTAACTGTCTTAATTCTATCTCTTCATCCATAATTGCCAGGCAGTCCATGTATACAATGCAATATGGGGCTAGTTATTGGTGTCAAACTTACAGTATGTCATGAATACCATGCTTCAACCACTTGAGCTAACTAGTAAAAAAGATGGTGGTCCTAATTACAAATATTATAAATAATAATTATTTAAATATTATAAGGAAAAATTGAAAGAATTTAGTACATTTCTATAATAGGTTTGAGTGCCTACAGTGTTTCAGGCATGGTAGTAAAATGTTTTTTAAGATTTTTTTAAATATATAGCAATATTTAAAATTATATCTGATGATAATAGGTTATAGCCTGAACACTAGTATATTCCAGTATTTTATATTCAGTATTAACAGAAATTAGTAAATGAGATGGCAAATATTAATGCAACTTTTATCTGGTAGCTATTTACTACAGATGAACTAAAACTTAATAATTAGTTTTGCAATTGATAAAAATAAGAACCCTGTAATTCAAATTTTAAAACTTTCTACTTGTTCCTTATATGTCTTATTTTTAAAAACAATAATTAATCTATTTGGTTGAATATAGTAAATTGATATAGAGATAATAATTAACGTAGTCTAGAGAGAGTTTCTCAGTTGTGTGTAATCTAAGTTCTATTTCTAGGATAAGATGAAAGCAGCCACCTATCCGACTCTGTTTCTTTCACTGTAATCAAATTAAGTTTGTATTTTATATATCCATTTAACTTCTCATCCATCCAACAAATATGTATTGAACTCCTGTCATGGAAAAAGCACTGTGCTAGGCCCTGTGAAATATTTAACAGACATTTTTTACTTTGTATTTGCAATTCTAAACCTATTTCCAATTGTTGTGTTGAAGACTTTATTATATTAGCTATCTGTCCTGACCTGCCAGCTTACCATTTAATCTCTGTATCTTAAAAATGCTTATTCAACTTTCTACAAGTGAAAAAATCTTCCTTTGATCCCTGTCCCCAGCAACTCTTTTCCCAGAGGCAACCAGCGTGTTATTTTACAGTGTCTTTCCAGATGCATTTTATGTATCAAGCAAATATGTATATACATTAAGTCTGCATTTAATATACACTAAATGCACATTTTAATGAACTTTTTTTTACTTTCTTATTCTTTCTTATGTCTGCATACCATTCCATTGTATGAACACATCATACTTTAATTATGGACATTTCCATTAATTTTAAGATTATGCTATTTCTAACAAAGCCAAAATAGAGTCTAATATTCAAATATGGGATATTTTCCTAGAGATGGAGATTTTATGTACATTTGTAATTTTGGATAAATATCACCAATTTGCCCTTTACAGAGGTTGTACCTGTTTCCCCAGACTTACCAACATATGATGATGATCTTTGCAAATCTGAAGGATGAAAAATGTCATCTCTGTGTAGTTTTATTTTGCATTTCTCTTATTATGGGTGAGGTTAAGAATCTTTCTATATGTTTTAAAAGCCATTTATGTTCTTTTTTCTGTGTATCTTGGCTTATTGTGATTTATTATTATGACAGGAAAACAGGAAGTTATACATTAGGGAAATCATCCCTTTGTCAGTGAGTTGCAAATAATTCTTTTCCCAGTTTGCTATTTGTCTTCCAACTTTGTGGTAGCCTTTGTCATGCAGAGACTTTTAATTTTTATTTTATAGAATTATCTTTATGGATTTGGGACTGTGAGTTATAATACTTAGGCTCTCACTGCTCTGAGATAATTTAAAAAATTCTCCATGGTTTCCTCTAACAAACATTCTTGATCATTACAAGTTCTATATGCATTGTTTAGTGCATTGGCTCAATTTCCCTGCTTCAATTTATATCTGAGCTAGATTAGCAAATCAGTCCCTTGGAAATATAGAGTAGTAGTAATGAGTTTGGACTCCATAGAGTTGATAATTTCATTTTTTCTGCTCCTGGGTTATCTGACCTTGAGCAAGCTACTTAATTATCCTCTCTGAGCCTCAGTGGCTTCATCTGTAAAATGGAAATGATAAATAGTACTTGGTTGAGAGAACTGCATGAGATGATTCATTTAAAGCCCTTAGCACAATGCTTGACAAGCTGGAAGCATTCATTAAACGTAATCTATTTCTGTGATGATGATGATGGCCACAGACATTCTTTCAACTCCTACTTACCATCCCATAATTCATATCTTTAAGGGGTTGAATAAAAAATGAATTCAAAAATTGCCAACATTCCTACTTCAGCATTAACAATCCAATCTCCTCTTAGTAGTTCTCAAGTTGGCAGTACATTAGAATCATGAGTTGATTTTTTTAAAATTTGAGTTGATTTTTAAACCCCCCAAACCAGGGTCCCTACCCCAGAGATCGTATTAATTAGTCTAGGATATGACCCAAGCATCAGTATCTTTCAAAAACCCCTCTGGTAATTTCAATGGGCAGCTAAGGTCTAGCACCTCTATGCTAATACAAGGCCAATAGTTTCGGGTACTCGTTGCTTCTAAAGAACAATATATAAAAATCTTTTATAGGCAAAATTGTCATGAATTATAAAGACATTAAAAAGAGATCAAGATCCCCTAGAGGAGTGCATGGCAGTTCACTCCAGTATTCTTGCCTGGAGAATCCCATGGACAGAGGAGCCTGGCGGAATACAGTAAATAGGGTCGCACAGAGTCAGACATGACTGAAGCAACTTAGCAAGCATGCATGCATGTAAAGAGATCATAGAGTTGAGACAGGTGTCAGAGACACTAAGGAAAGGAGTTATAAAGTTGAAGATATTCCTTGAATATATTTATAAGACACCTTTCTCAGCTATCCTCTAAATACTTGTATAACTGCTATTTAGAGGCAAGGGACATTAAGTGTTTATATTTGTTAGATGTGTTTACTGAAGCATGGAGATAGGTCTTGTCAGCTCTTCAACTGGACAAATTTAGGATTTGTATTACCCTGATTGCTTTTCTGGATAATTCTCAAAAACTACTGTTTCTGATCATGAGTAGTATATCTTATCCCCTTACACATTTTAGGAGTTTAGGAAGGATTTGTAATAGTATTTTAGCTCATTTATAGATACTGTGCAAGTAGGATATACAAGAAAATTAAACATTATCAAATCCACGTCTAAAGAGACTAGACAAGGAGTCAGGAGGCCTAGAGTTCAGTTCCTGAACTTCCATTTCTTCAGCTGCAAAATGAGAGAATTGAGTTCCCAAAGCTTAATAAAAATAATTTTTAAAAACGTGTTAAAAAAAAAAAAAAGTTCCCAAAGCTTTCTTTCAGTTCCAGATAATTACTGTCTCCCAAATCCCCTAAGTAAAGCCTTTCTTAATCAGTCAATAGAAGACAGGCAAAGTATTCCAGCTCAAGCTTTTTTAAAAATACATATTTCATAGTCTTGTCTTCACCTATCCAAGGCAGTACACCTTCTCAAATATTACACTAGTCTAGATGGTATTATATTGGTGTGTGTCCTGCCTTACTAGTATATTTACACTTTACATTTAAGTGGGGGCCTTAAATGTAAAGGTGTCTTCATCCAGAGGGGTAACGGAGTGGAGGGTTGCATCTTGAGACTTGAGAGGAGGATATGCTGGAACATGAGCTTTCTAGTCCCATCCAAATCATGCCCTGTGAATGACTTCATTTAGGACCCACCCTGGGTCCCCCTTCTATATTTTCTTTTAATCTTTTCTCCTTTTGCATTGTATTACTCATGGTCATTAGGACTCACACAATTCTTGTATTAGTTATTTGCCCTTACATCATCTCTTTCCTACAAGATGATACATTTTTTGAGGCCAGGATACATTTATATTGTATCCCTTACATAAGTTAGTACAGTGTCCTGGCACATAAATGGAGGACAAATGTTTAACTGAATTAAATTGATAAAATTTTAAATTAATTTCATTGTTTTCTCTTTTTTTCTTTGTGATACTCTTTCATAGTTTCCTTTACAGTGTTTTTAATTTTTTAAAAACACAAAGTCCTATTTCATGAAGTATCTTTTAACTACTTTCTGAATACAGCAGTCAGCTTTTCACTCTCAAGGCTAGAAGTAGTAAAGAAGCAAGAAGGTGATCATGATACCAATATATGAAGTTAATAATACATTAGGTAAGTTTTCAGTAGTAAACATGTAGGATAATTTTAGGAGAAGTGTTATTTTGAGGTACCTTAGCCATGCTATTGATTTGATCAAATATAAGCATATAAAAAATAAACTTTGAATATGTTAATTATAATTTATTAAACATGTTCTAAAATAATAACTATGTATAACAATGATTAAATATCAGAAATTAAAGTAAATCCTATGTATGTAACTCAGAGAACTGAGTTATGATGGTACTGAAATTTGGGTATGGTAATTGAGAAAATTAGATGGTAGTAGTTTGAAGTAAAGTAAAATTTTAATTTTAGGTTAGTATAAAGAATCCAGTTGTTTAAAAATTTATATTTAATAAAAGTAAAGTCAACATTACTATTTTTGATCATGATTTTAACAAGATTATTTTATCTTAGCAAATAGATCTAAGAAATATAAAGACTATATAATCAGACAAAATTTCATCTAATTTTAGCTTAACAGTTAAGGTGGGATTTTGAGTTGTGAGAGTGATGGTTCAATATTGATTGAAAATTATCCATTCTCCTTGTCCTCATTTTGAGTTTATCTTTGTGGGTTCTAACATTTTTATCTGGGAAGTTACTTTATAGGTAGGGAAATCTATATTATAACTCAGTGTACTAATTGGAGACCAGTTTAAAACACCAAATCTTTGCATTCGTAATTTTTTGAAGACTTTATCCAGGCTAAAGAATATACTTACTACTGAGAGCACTTCCAAGCTTCTTCGACTGTACACTAGGTGCATTAATTTGATTAATGATTTTTGAATCATGAAGTTTTATTTTGCTAGCCACCATAGAAGTATCTTAAAAGAAGTTTAAAAATAATTCGAGATTTGGACAGAATTCTAACATTTTCTGCCCCAATGTATATATGTACTTAATTTGAAAATACAGAGATGATCCCACATTGTTTCTATAACTGAGATCATTTCATAGTATTACTGCATCCTTTTTTGAATGACTTCTTCAGACTTACTGTCTTTTAGACCCATTTTACATGTTAATCTGCAAATAAGCAAATGTCAAGGGCAGCAGCAAAAATGACCATTTAATATAAAGATGGCAAACATATTTTGACAATTCTTTTTAATTCATGAGTCACATGTACTATATGCATTAAAATTAGTTTCACAAATGGAAATCATAGATATGGGAAAGTTGTTTTAGGGGAAATTTCACTAGTAAATTCATAATCTTTGCAATTCTGGGTGATTGAACTAAATATTGATCCCTTGCATATATTTTCAGCGGCGTATTCTAAACATTACTTTTTAAAGGTGTGGTTTTTAAGTATGTGGGGGTCGTTCTACAGGCATGACATTTTCTGACGTATATTTTTCTTTTTTGGTCTTTTCTTCTGCTAAATCTTTGAATTATCCTAAGTATTAAAGAGTACGGCTGTCAAGAAAAGTATCTTCTTTTCGAGATGAATGTTTACACTAGCAAAGTATTTCATTTTAGACATGAGAATTCTAATTCTGAAGAAGAAAATTTCAAAAGGTTATTCATTTCTTATTCCTTATCTCTCGTCCCATCCTTAAAATACAAGTTAAATCTTAATCGGAATCCTTGTCCCATCGTGGAATCAAGCGCTGCTGCCAGACTTGAAGAGGAAGGCTTTTACTTTGTTAGCCATGTGTTTATGAAACCCCAGCGCTCTCCCCAGATCTTTGGGCTGATAATCGCAAACATGGAGGATGCTTCTGATTCTTCACTAGGGGTTGCTCCATTAATTAATAATGTCAGAGCCTCTCCCAGGCTCTCCGCCGTCTCTTCCTGTATCAGTGACAGGCTGTAAAAGTCATCGAGTAGCCAATAAAAAGGTAGAAGCGAGAAGTGAAAAGCTCCTCCCAACAGCTCTTCCTCCTTCAGAGCCGAAAGTAGATCAGAAACTTCCCAGGAGCTCCGAGAGGCGGGGAAGTGGCGGTGGGACGCGATCCCCCGCGCGGAGCCAGGCCGTGGCAGCGGGAGAAGCGGCGCCCGGCGGTGCGGCGGGGCGTTGAGAAGCGACCCCCCGGGGGGGACAGAGCCTCCCCTCGCTGCCTTTGTAGTTGAGAAGGTGGAGAAGTGGCAGCCGGCGTGCTCGCAGGTGAGGGGCTCAGTGTGGTCGCCCGGTAGCCGGCCGGCGCCGGCAGGGAAGTGTAGGGGAGCGGGGGAACAAAGCGGAGCGGCGCCGGCGTCCGCCCGCAGCTAACTCCCTCGCGGCGTCGGGCCGGCCGGCTGCGCGCCGAGCACGTTGTGAGCCCGGCGGCGGCGGCAGCAGCAGCAGGCAGGGAGCGGGCGCTGGGGGAGGGGGCCGCCGCTCCCGCACCGCCCGCGGCAGGGCGTCCGGCCCCATTGTGAGCCGGCAGCCGGGCGTGCGGAGGTGGGGCGGCTCCGCCGGTTCACTACCCTGGTCGCGACAGCAGCCACCTCGGCTCGGGTGGCAGCCGCGGTGGGTCAATCACACAAAAGGCAGCCGAGCTTCCCCCGGCGCGCGGACCGGCCCACGCCGCCGCCGCCGAGCGCTCCCTACCTTACCGGCTTTCCTTTCCCTCCAATTTTGATAGGGAAGCGGGGCCGGCGCGGGCGGCCGAGGGTCCGGGTGAGCCCGCGGGCGGACGCGAGATGCCGCTGCTACACCGAAAGCCGTTTGTGAGACAGAAGCCGCCCGCGGACCTGCGGCCCGACGAGGAAGTTTTCTACTGTAAAGTCACCAACGAGATCTTCCGCCACTATGAGTAAGGGCCGGGCCGGGCGCGGGGGGTGCGAGGGAGTGTGGGGACTCCCTCCCCAGCGTCCTTTTGTCTCTCTCCTTTTCCTCGCCCCGGGCTTCTGGCGGGGCGACTCGAAAGTGACGGGTGGCTGCGGGCCCGTGTTTCTCTGGCGCCCAGAGCCCGACCCGGTGACTGCGCGGGGGCCCCCGGCGGCCCGAGCGGCCGCGGCGCGCGCGAGGGACGGCCGGCCGCGGCGGAGGAGCCTTTGGTCCCCGCCGGCTGCGGGGACCGCTTCTAGTCGCGGCTGCCACCCGGCCGCCGAGCGGCGGAAACTCCCCGCCTCGCCCCTCCCCGCCGCGGCCACACGCGCGCTCCGGGGCCAGTTCCGGGATCCCCGCCCGGCGGCCGAGGGGATCCCCTTTCGGGTCAGCGGCACGGAGTTGCCGTCCCCCGGCCCGGGGAGGGAATCCCCGCCCCCGGGGGCAGGAAACGGCCGGGGCTGGGAGTCGTTTTGCCCAGTCTGGAGTGGAGCCTGACGTTGGAGCTGCCCCGGGTAGGGGCGGGGGTGGAGTGGGAGCGGAGTTGAGACGCGGGGAAGGGGGGGTCCCCGACGGGCCGGGGGCCGTGGAGCGCGGGACACCAGAGCCTTGGCCGGCCGCCTCCGGTCCCGTGCGGCTAGGCCTTGTAGTGTGCGAAGCGAGCCGTGCGCTCTGTCACCGCCTCTTCTTGGTGACTAACTCCCGGCCCCGGGGAACTTGGCGTCTCCGCCCCCGGGAGACCGGGTGAGGAAGAAGTCGGGGCTGGGCGGGGGAAAAGGAGGGGGAGAGAGCCGGGCCCTGGGCGCCCCCTCGTTTTCACTTTCCCGTAGCCCGGAGCGCGGCGGTGGGAGTTGGGGGAGGGGGTTAAGACAAGTTCAACTCCAACCCTAACCAGCCTCTTTATCCCCTTGAGCATGTGGGCCGCCTGACATGTGCCACTCGCTATTGTTTTGATAAGAATCCGGAGCTGCTGCGTGTGTAGCTGGAACCCCTAAAATTTTAGTCCCTTGCCTGGTGTATCCCAAGAGATCGCCTTGTCCTGTGACACCTAACAACGGGGTGTTTCAGATCTCTGTGTTTAAGCAGGATCTCCAAGCGAGAACCTGAATTGATCAATCGCTGAAACAGCCGGACCCTCCCTTTTTCTTATGCTTTATCCTCTCCACTCAGAAGGAATCCTTTTGTGGCTTAGAAACCCAGTGTTATAGCAACCAAATAAATTGTGTGTAGGAGGCACCTTTTCTGAGTAGGGGCTTGATGGAAGGAGGGCTTAAGGCATCTGCACCTGTCTAAGGAATGAGCAGTGGTTAGGAAAGACGTTTCCTTTAAGCTTTTATTTTTAAGCAAGTCTTTTTCTTCCAGCGCCACAGGAGTTACATGTAAACGTGTTACATCTAAAGAAGTTTTTCAGCACACAATACTTTTAAATAAATAAGAGTGCACATCTTACTCTGCTCCTGTACGGACTTGTTTTGTTACCCAAATAGAGTTCACTCTTGTAACTCCTTAAGTGAATTTGGATTAAGTAACTTGACAAGGATGTTGTCTTATTTTTAAGGAAGATTTAAGTTAAAATCCTTGGTAATTCTGAATTTTTTCACACAGTTGTATTTAAAAGTGCCAACAAGATAGGAAATGGGGTTACATTTCAAACTTTTCTTCTTTCATGTAAGCAGTCATAATTTTTGAGACACTCTTCTTAGAAGGGAGTGTAAATATGACCATTATCCTCTTTGAATTAAACACTTTTCAAATACTTAGGTTCTTCATAATTTATTGTTAATATAATCATGGAGAAATCCGAAATGCCAAATAAAGGAAGAGACTTTTGGTATTCCAAACCTACCTCCCATTAATGTTAAGGAACTGCTTCCTTTATTGTCTTATGACATTAAAATTTAAAAAGAAAAAAAAAACAAACTAGTTTTTTTTGGTTTGTTTGTTTTCTGTTTTCTCTGTGCTGAAGTGTTTGGATTTTTGGAAATTACGAGCAGTTTAGGGGATAGGATTGGTTTGGGAGCAAAAATACTTAATCATATGTCCTGTGCAAAGCAGAACTAGAGATGTTCTTGGTTATTAATGTTTATGACTTTGAATTGCAAAATTGGAAGAAGATTGCCATTTGTGTTAAAATTTATTTGAATTACTTTCTCTCATATGACAACAAAGAGATTTTCCTAAAAATGGATTTGAGATGAATGGTATATGATAGTCTGAAGATTATGGTAATCTGACCCTTGCCACAAGACTGGAGAAACTGTGGTGGAAGCTTCTGTTTTCACTAATTCATTAAGTTACATATTGATTTATGTGAATTTGTTTGAAGATTATCCTTTAAGTGCCTAAATTTGAATATTCTTTTGTATTTGTCTGAAGATCACTATGCTTACCTATTTCCTCAGATTTTTGATTTCTTGAATATAGCTTTAATCAGTCTTAAAGATTTTTACAACAGCTCCCCACCTCATTCACTCCCCAGCACAAGGCAAAGTAACTGCCTCTAACTCTGGTTAATAGAGGTTGCCAGTGACCTTTTAATTGCTAAGTAATGTTTTGTCTGTCTTACTTGATATTATAGCCTAACACTTCCTCCTTTGTCCTTCCAGCAGCAGTGGTCACCACCTCCATTTTATCTAGTGTAACATCTGCAGTTATTGTTCTGTAATGTAATGTGTTTGTTGCATCACATTTTCTCTTTTTCTAGACTCCAAATTCTTTGAGCCAGGGACTATGACAAAGATATATTCTTATCATAAGTGTAACCACTTACACAGTTCAAACTCCTTTATTTATTTTTGAACTATGTACTCTTTAATCAATTGCTAACTCTTGTTTGACCTGCTTTCCACAAGTAAAGAAGACCTAAAAAATAGCACATTAACTGGAGGCAAATGCATAAGCTAGAGTGCAAAAGAATGAAACTGAGCCACTGTCTTATGCCATAAACAAAAATTAACTCCAAATGGATTAAAGACTTGAACATAAGACCTGAAACCAAAAAACTCCTAGAAGAAAACATAGGTGGTAAGCTCCTTGACATAGGTCTTGGCAATGATTTTTTAACCCAGTACCACAAGTAAAAGCAAAAATAGTGGGACTACATCAAACTGAAAAGCTTCTGCACAGCAAGAAGTATTAACAAAATGAAAAGGCAGCCTACTAAATGGAAGAAAATATTTGTAAATCTTATATCTGATAAGGGGCTAATATTCTAAATATATAAAGAGCTTATACAATTCAACAGCAAAAATTAAAACAATTAGATTTTAAAATGGACATATCTGAATAGTTTTCCAAAGAAGATATTCAAGAGCCAACAGGTGCTTTACATCATTAATCATACAGGACAGACAAATGAAAACCATAATGAGTTATCACCTCACACATGTTAGAATGGCTATTATTATTATATCAAAAAGACAAAGTAATAAGTGTTGGGGAGGATGTAAAGAAAAACAAACTCTCATGCACTATTGGTAGGAATATAAATTGGTACAGCCATTATAGAAAATAATATAGGGGTTCCTCAAAAAATTACAAATAGAACTACCATATGATCCACTTCTGGGTATTTATCCAAAGAAAATGAAAACACTAATTCTTTTTTAAAAGATATATGCTGCCCCAGTGTTCATTGCAAGATAAAGAAACAAAGTGTCCACTGATGGATAGATGGGTAAAGAATACACAATAGAATATTATTCAGTCATTAAAAAGAACAAAATTTTCCATTTGCGACAATGCCTATGAACCTTGAGGGCATTATGCTAAGTGAAATGTCTGACAGAGAAAAGCAAATACTATATGATTTCACTTATATATGAAACCTAAGGGAAAAAATATAAGAAAAATGAAGCTCATAGATAAAGCAAGCCAAATAAAGTACATAATTTACTCTCTTAAACATTTATTCTGTAATTTAGTTAGCTGACAACAATTTCATTAAAATTTTTTTTTTTGGTCTGTGGTAATGGAACAGTTAGGTCTGAATCCCAGAAATTCTAGTTTTGTAGGATAGGAAAATGATTTGTATTACCTAGTGACTTAAATCTCCTTAATAAAGTGACTTCTTTTTTTAGGCATTTAGACTCTTGGAATGTATTTTCCATCTTTATGTGAGTCATATTTTTCATATACAATGCAGGAATTTCTTCCACAACATCACTGACAAACCAGCTTTATGTTTCAACCTGACTGCAATGAAAAGTGTGACTGGTTTATAAAACATCCTGTTTTCATTGTTCATCAGCTCTTCCCTTGTTGATTCAGTCCTTTCTGTACTCTTTTTGCAGATGAGAAAGCTGGGATTGGGGTAAGAAAATGAATTAAGTCCAAGATCAGTGTCCAAAACTACCTATATAGCAATTGGTGACACTAGAGTTCTCACTCACATACCTAAGACTCTAGAGCTTGTGTTCTTAGTTACCAACACATAATGCTTATTATATGTTCCCTGGTGGCTCAGATAGTAAAGCGGCTGTCTGCAATGTGGAAGATCCGGGTTCAGTCCCTGGGTGGAGAAGATCTCCTGGAGAAGGAAATGGCAACCCACTCCAGTATTCTTGCCTAGAAAATCCCATGAATGGAAGAGCCTGATAGGCTACAGTCCATGGGGTCGCAAAGAGTCGGACACAACTAAGCGACTTCACTAATGCTCACTAGTGAGAAGTGAATGTGTGTCTATAACACAATAATATAAATCATATGCTGTGGAGCCAGTGTAATGGAAACATAGACAATGGAGCTGAAAACTGCTGGAGAGATGAGGAAGCCCTCAAATAGGAGATAACATCTAAGTTGGGTCCT
Organism: Tragelaphus eurycerus; assembly: GCA_935064755.1. NCBI lineage: Eukaryota > Metazoa > Chordata > Mammalia > Artiodactyla > Bovidae > Tragelaphus > Tragelaphus eurycerus. The sequence goes on from CAKXYN010000038.1 coordinate 14,672,211, forward strand.
GAAAGATGGAGCCATATGTTTCACCTTTGTTGATTTGTGCTTTAGGCTTTGTCTAGATTTAAAAAATTTGTATTGCTGTTCTTCATCTTGCACTCAGGCAAAGTCGCTTCAGTCGTGTCTGACTCTTTGCAACTCTATGGACTGTAGCCCACCAGGCTTCTCTGTCCACGGGATTCTCTAGGCTAGTATACTGGAATGGATTACCATGCCCTCCTTCAGGGGATCTTCCCAACCCCAGGATTGAACCCTGGTCTCTTGCATCTCCTGCATTGGCAGGCAGGTTTTTTACTGCTAGCGCCACCTGGGAAACCCATTCCTCACCTTAGTGTCATCTGAAGATTTTAGGAGCTTACCTTGTATGTCACTATCTTAAGTCTGACTGAGGCAGCACTAATTGCAAAATAATATCTTGTTAAAGTGTCTTTAAACTTTATATTTTTAGTTAATTGAACTCCCCCTCACCAAAACAAACGTAATTTTCCTCTTGCAGCTTTTTCTATCTGTAAGACATGTTTAGTCTACAATGGCCATAGTTAGCACCTAATCTGCTCTTGTAACCCCTTCAGTGAAAGCAATTGTTAGACCAACCCATGCTGTCTTTTTTAAGTTCATAAACCATACTTTCCATCCATCTATTGCATGCCATATGCTGTTTTAGTCGAGTTACGTTAGTTTTTAACCTGTGGTGGGTTTCTCAGTTACTAATTATTTTGCAGATGGAAGAGTTTGCTTATGTCCCTTAGATTTTTTCTGCAGTTTTGTGCTGGATCTTTCTTGTCGTATGTCTAGTTAATAGTTTGGGCCATTAAGTAAATAAAGTATGCTTTGCAATTATCTTTTCTTAATTGTATTTGGTTTCTGTTTTTTATGTCACTTCATTCTTAACCTTATTCTACTAGGTTTTTAGTTTTCCAGATACTCAGCAAGTTAACAGAAATGTTGCCCTTAGAAGTGTGTTCTTACCAGTACTTGACCTGGTAACTCAGAAGCAGTTTTTCCTTATGAAATAACAGTAAAGGGCAGGGGTCATCAAACCATTTCTTAAAGGGTCAGATAGTCAGTATTGTAGGCTTTCCAGGCTGTTAGGTGTCTGTTGCACCTACCCAACTCTATGGATGTAGTGAGAAAGCAGTCATAGGCAATACCTAAATATATTGTGTTCCAATAAAAATAGAAAAACAGGTGGAAGTCTGGATTTGACCTCTGGGCTAGTACTATGCCCATTTCTAGTAAAGAGGATTGTTGAAGGAATGTATTATAGCAATCAGTTGGAGACATAATAATCTATAATAGTCTGAACTGATATAAAATAGTACTTTGTATTTTATAAGTTTTTCCTCACAATAATAAAATGTGCTTCTTGGAAATTTTTCATTATTTATAGCCTTATAATATTGAAGAGGCACTGTAACCTATCCCCTAGAGTTCAGTATTATTAACAAACCCCCACACATTTGAATGAGTATGATGAATGGGTGAAGAGCAGAATTGCAGAAGTGGAAGAAGTGAATGTGTATAATGTTAGAGATGGTGCCATGTTGGTAGGGGGTGTTGAATAGGGAGAGATAGCTTTGGGCTTTATTTCCCCTTGCTTCTCACACCACTATGGTAGTGTGTCCTGCCTCCCTCCTCCTAATGGTGGATTTTGTACATAGCAGGGCTATAATGTAACGGCAGCTTTGTAGAGTAGATAAGCACAAAGGAAACAGTAGAAACCCTTTACAAGAGGCTGTGGAAACCTGGTGAAGAAAGGTAGCTCTACATCATTGGTTGTTGTCTATTTACATGTTTAGTGGAGGTTTGTGGTACTTACACCATTCCTCTCCTTGGTACTTTGAACAGTGATAACGAATCTAAATAATGTTTATTCAGGGAGCTTAGCTCCCTGCTTTTTGATGACCTGGAGGGGTGGAATGAGGGATAGGGTGGGAGGGAGGCTCACGGATGAGGGGGGGATATATGTATACATAAGCTGATTCACATTTTTGTACAGCAGAAACTAACACAACATTATAAAGCAATTATACTCCAATAATAAAAAATTAAAATAAATAAATTAGTATTTACTGCAGCTCAGTCTAAAGTCTTCCTCTTGCCATGGCTGAAAATACCCCAGCCTGTTAAATACCGACCTACAGTGGCTAGAGCTATGTTGTCTAATGCAGGAGCCATTGGTTATTAAGAACTTGAAATGTCACCTGTGAGAATTAAGATGCACAATAAATGTAAAATATTTACTGGATTTTGAAGACTTAGTACCAAAAAAAAAAAAAAAGTAAAATATTTCACCACTGATTACATATTGCAAAATTTTGGAATATATTGAGTTAAATAAAATATATTGATTTCATTTGTATTTCTTTAAAAGTTTTAAAATGTGGCCACAAGAAAATTTTAAATTGTATGTGTAACTACCAGTTTGTTTTTGACAGCAGTGTCTTAAACTAGTAGGGCTTCCCAGGTGGCTCAGTGGTAAACAATCCACCTGCCGATGCAGGAGACGCAGGTTTGGTCCCTGGGTTGGGAAGAGCCCCTGGAGTAGGAAATGGCAACCCACTCCAGTATTCTTGCCTGGAAAACTGCACATGAACCCCATACAGCCCGTGAGGTCGCAAAGAGTTGGACGTGACTGAGCATAAGCAGAGACTAGTTAATATGTAAAATAGCTAGATTTGAAGTATATTTTTCCTTAGAGTTGGGGCTTCCCTGGTAGCTCAGTTGGTAAAGAATCTGCCTACAATGGGAGATCCCGGTTCGATTCCTGGTTCGGGAAGATCAGCTAGCGAAGGGATACGCTACCCACTCCAGTATTCTGGCATGGAGAATTCCATGGACTGTATAGTCCATGGGGTTACAAAGAGACTGACACAACTGAGCAACTTTCATTTAACCTCACTTTGTTACAGTTGATTGTGAATAAGGAGAGCTGATTGTAAAGTTACATGCAGATTTTTGACTGTGTGGAGATTAGCACCCCTTCTCCTCTCCTCATAGTGCAGAGGTCACCTGTGAAAGTGAAGTCGCTCAGTCGTGTCCGACTCTTTGCGACCCCGTGGACTGTAGCCCACCAGGCTTCTCTGTCCATGGGATTCTCCAGGCAAGAGTACTGGAGTGGGTTGCCATTTCCTTCTCCAGGGGATCTTCCTGACCCAGGAATCGAACCCAGATCTCCTGCATTGCGGGCAGATGCTTTAATCTCTGAGCCACTAGATACAGCTTAAATTATTAGAATATCTCATGCACATTAAATATGTGGCTTGGGAACCTATGTTTGTTTCTAAGGGAAAAAGTTTAAAACTTTTTATGAAGCTTTCTAAGTGAACTGCAGTTTTAGGCAGTAAAAATTGAATAAGACCTCTTCCAAGATCTGTCTGTTCATTCATTTTATTCTGCACTATTGATAATCCTTGATTGGGTATGTCTCTTGCCTCTCACTTAGCTAATAAATTATTTATCTGACATAGATTTTATTATAAAAATCAGATTATATTCATTGTTTTTTCTCTCTGACATATTTTTCTTCAACTCTACTTTTCCATTTCATCCTAACTTTTAACGCCACTTCCTCCCAAAGGTGTTTCCTAGCATTTCTTGTTTGTGCCTGTCTCTCCTTGTTCCCTTCCTCTGAATTCCCAAAGGATATCTGCTTCTGTCTAGTAAAGATAATCACTTTTTACTTTGTATTTTAATGATTTGCACCCATTATCTCCATTACTAAAAGGTACATACTTCAAAAGGATTTTCCTTTGTACTGAATTAGTCTGGGCTTTCCAGATGGCACCAGTGGTAAAGAACTCACCTGCCAATGCAGGAGATCCAAGAAACGCAGGTTCAATCCCTGGATCAGGAAGATCCCCTGGAGGGAGGGCATGGCAAATCACTCCAATATTCTTGCTTGGAGAATCCCATGGACAGAGGAGCCTGGCAGGCCACAGTCCGCCGCTGCTAAGTCGCTTCAGTCGTGTCTGACTCTGTGCGACCCCATAGACGGCAGCCCACCAGGCTCCCCTGTCCCTGGGATTCTCCAGGCAAGAACACTGGAGTGGGTTGCCATTTCCTTCTCCAGTGCATGAAAGTGAAGAGTGAAAGTGAAGTCACTCAGTCATTTCTGACTCTTAGAGACCCCATGGACAGAAGCCTACCAGGCTCCTCCATCCATGAGATTTTCCAGGCAAGAGTACTGGAGTGGGGTGCCATTGCCTTCTCCAAGGCTGCAGTCCACAGGATCTCAAAGAGTCAGACACAACTGAAACAACTTAGCATGCAGGCACAGTCATGTAACTTGGCTTATGTCTATTATCTCTTTAGATCTCATTTATGTTAAGGTATGATTAGTTTCTCTTTACTTCTATAGGTTTTATTTTTTGTTGTTCTTGTAAACTACAGACAAATACACAAATGAAACTATCTTAATGGAATTACTCCAAATCTTCTTTGAAAATCAGACCCTACTGTTAGGGTAACCTGGACAGATATACTAATGAGGAAATACGCATGTAATAGTTTTTAACAATTTTTAGAATGACAGTAGAAGGAAAGGTGGATCTCAAGAAGGAGAAAAAGCTAGAGAATTGTGAGTTATGTTGGTTACACATAATTGTTGAAAAGGAGACCAAAATATAGAAGAGGGCAAAATATTTACCCAAATATTGCCACTTAGAGGTAACTATTGTTAATCTTTTTGCATATTTCTAACCTTTTCCATTTAAAAATATTTTTGTTAACAAAAACATGAATACTCATCATAAAAATTCAATTTAGAGACTTTCCTGGTGGTTGAGTGGCTGAAACTCCACACTCTCCATGCAAGGGGCGTGGGTTTAGTTCTTGGTCAGGGAACTAGATCCCACGTGCCACAAGTAAAGATCCTGCATGCCTCAACAAGGATCAAAGATCCCGTGTGTTGCAACTAAGACCTCAAGCAATCAACTAAATACTTTTACAAATTCAAACAAAATGAAAATATTTAGAATAGCAAATTTTCTTTTCTTCCTTCCCAGTTCCTCCCTTTCTCCATAGGGAACATCTGTTTATGGTATTTGTATAAATGCAAACCTTTGCACGTTTTTGCTATTACTATATTAATGCATGTGGAATTATTCAGTGATTGAGTTTTTTCTACTTAATATACCTTAAAAGTCTATCTCTGTACTAGATCTCTTGCATTTTAAAAATGACCGAATTAAAGTTTTGAAGAGAAATCAGTGCCGTAGTAAGAAATCCCAACAGTGTAGAAAAACACTGAGTAGAATGGTCCCTTAATTCCATCCCCATTCTGTAGCTGTTACCTTGATTTTTGTATTAATATAACATATATTTTGTATTATAATTCCAGAAATATTTTATGCTTCCTTAAGTCATTTCTCTACTTTCCTTCCATCTTTCTTTTTCTTCTTTCTTTTTTTAACACAAGTGGACCATATTCTATATATTGTTTTGATAAGCTTTTTTTATGTATTTACTGATTACATTTTTTTGGAGTATAGTTGATTTACAGTATTGTATTAGTTTCAGGTGTGCAGCAAAGTGACTCAGTTATACATGTAAGTATATCTACTTTAGATTCTTTTCCTATAATAAGTTGTTACAGAGTATTGAGTAGAATGTCCATTCAGTAGATCCTTGTTAATTATCTATTTTATATATAGTAGTGTGTATATGTCCATCCCAGTCTCACAGTTTGTCCCACCCACTTTTTCCCTTGGGAACCATTAGTTGTCTTGGTAAGCTTTTACTTTGAAAAAAAAAAATAGGATGGAAGCAAACTGGAAAGTTGTCTTTCCTATTTACAGTATTTAAGAACTCTTACTGTTTCATGACTGAGTTTTCATTGTATGAAGTACTATAATTTATTTAATTTTTCTCTTATTGTTAGATGCTTAGATTTCCCAGTTTTTCACTATTATGTTAAACCCTTTCAAAATTCATAGTCAAGTGCTTGAATTCAGTGTTTTGACTGCTTTGGAATAGAAAGCTTAAAAATTAGAAGGAAAAAGAAAGGCTGAGTTTATTTTGTTTCACTCAGTTTCAAAACTGATAGAAATCACAGTCCAATTTTGGCTGAATGTTCCTTGAAATTGAAAACTATAAATGGACATGAGTCTCAGTGAACTCTGGGAGTTGGTGTGGACAGGGAGGCCTGGCGTGGTGCGATTCATGGGGTCGCAAAGAGTCTGACACGACTGAGCGACTGATCTGATCTGATCTGATAAATGTCTAGTTTAAATATACTTTTTCTTATGTTTGTATTAATGTATAAATTGACCAGTCCCTAAATTTTTGTATGAGTTATATGATTCTGTATAAAATTTTGCAATAAACGCTCAATCCTTTGTCAGCTTTTAATATAAAACTTGTGAAATGACAGGTAATGCATTTTTGTTTTTGTTTTTGAATCAGTGACTTTTTTGAGCGAACCATTCTGTGCAACAGTCTTGTGTGGAGCTGTGCTGTGACAGGCAGGCCTGGACTCACCTATCAGGAAGCACTTGAGTCAGAAAGAAAAGCGAGACAGAATCTTCAGAGCTTTCCAGAACCACTAATTGTTCCAGTTTTATACTTGACCAACCTCACCCATCGTTCACGCTTACATGAAATTTGTGATGATATTTTTGCATACATCAAGGATCGATATTTTGTTGAAGAAACTGTGGAAGTCATTAGGAACAATGGTGCCAGGTAAAGTACTTTTCATTTTTTCTTTTGATATACCTACATTCACATTGCTCAAATTCAGAATACACAAGCAGATGAAATGAGGGAAAGCTTACTACCTTTTACTACTTTCTGGCTACCATTTTATCCTCCCCCCAAATAACCCTTGTGTTAACAGTTTCATATGTATTTTTCCAAAGCTGATTTTGGTATAGACCATCAAAAGCGTGTACACACACGCATACACACACACAGTCTCCTGTCCCTTTCAATGCGAAAGGTAACATACTGTATTTTACACCTTTTTTCACTCAAAATTTCTTGAAGATTGGTCTATTGCTTTATAAACCATTTCCCTTCTTTTCATTTACTGTGTGTTCTATTATATCAGAGTTTCATCTCTCTTTTTTACCAGTAAAAAGATCTTAGATAAATGTATCTACTATATCGTCATTAGGTTATCTATATTTCTTGCTGGGTTTTAGTAGTTCTTGATAAGATGAGGACTACATTTTTGATAAGATTAAGAGAAGTTTTGCTAAGTTCTCCTTTACCCAGAAAAAAGTGGATTTTTCATATATGAAATTTAAAATGAGTTTGTCTGTGGTACTAAGTTAAAAATTATCTGCTTTTCTGAAATGTTAAGAATTTATGATTGGCTAGTCACTGATACTTATTATAGTAATCTTTATTTGCATTAAAACTTTTATACCCTCTTTTGAGGCAGTGACTCTTTTGGGATGCCTTTTTTCCCCTTCTTTGTTACCCTGAATGCAAATTTATTTCTTTTTGAATTTTAAACTTCAGTAGCCAAAACTTTTTATGTATGTTCTTAATTATATGTCAATAATTATGTTCTTTAATATTTTATTTTAGAGAATCATCATGAATTTATGTGTAATTTCAGAATAATGTCTTTAATACAATCCATTTCACTTATTAAATGCTACTCTATGTGAATGTTAAAAGCCAAAAGATATTTATGTTTGAATTTTATTTTGGTGAATTACTGAACAAGTTCTTTTTTAACTGTAGAAGTAAAAAATGGTAAAAATTGAAGCATTTTTCATTTGTTTCCTGACATTTAGTAAAAGATATATCTTTATTTTCAAGAGGAAAGATTGGTATGTCACCAGTAATCCCACCAAGAACATACCAAGCTGTATTACGAAAAGGGCCTATTTGGGGATGAGGGCAATTTTTTTCTCCTTATAGTCATTATTTTATTTGACTTATGCCAATAGTATTTTTTAACTCACAAATCATTGCGATACATTAACCTTTAACACTAGGTTAAATATGGCTTAAATCTAGGAATATAGTTGTTTTTTGCATAGCTTTTTTTAGTTGTACCAACTATCTTTGGCTTCAGATAGTTATTGCTTTAATCACAGTATTAAACTAGGATACATTGTAGAAATGGGAAATCTGAGTCACAATTTTGTTGATTATTCATTAGAAACACACTGCTGCCTTATGAAGCTTTTAAATGGTGAAGTATAAGAAACTGATATTTTTCTGAGTAATTTAAGGCTTTATTTTCATAATACATATTGGCTGTTCTTAATCTGCGTGTGAAAGGAGAAATCATTGATGATTCAATCTTTATTTTTTGCCTTTAGCAGCTGGGTGGATGATAAGATGCAGAGGCCTCAGGAAGTAATACTGTCAGTCTAGCCTTCTTCACTGTCATCTCAGGCCCGGATATTTCTGATTGCTCTGATTGTGTCTTTCATCCACATACTGCTTAGGTGATTCATGAGTGTCACTTAGAGGGTAGACTCCAGTTATTAGGGATGTAAAAAGGATTAAGATGTCCTTTAAGAGTTCAGTTAAGGGAGAGACAAACATGCCAACTTGTGGGATATTAAAAAAAACATGTGAATGAGGTGATTCAGGAGCAACTATGTCCAGAGTGCCCGTAGAGGCTAGGCCTGGGTTTCTTCACGTTAACTCACGTTAACACTGGTTATTTTGGTCTTTTCATCTTTGCCAGATTTGATGATATCTCAGTGTGTAATATGCTTTTCAGGTCCTTTGCTCAGTTTTCTTTTGGTTTGTCTGTGATTAGTAGATTTGTGAGAGGGCTGTTAAATACGAGGCATATTAAACTCTGTCACTTTGTTGCAAATATTTTTGTTTCATTTTTTGCTTTTTTTTTTAAATGTTCAGTAACAGTAAAGTTAAAAGGACTTTAAAAATATGTATAAGGAATACTAGTAGAATTAAGGAATAATGAATAAAAATTCAATAAATAGACATTCACCACTTGGTTTTAATAAAATATCTTTTGTCTTTGTTTGTTTATAGTTTGAGAATAAGTATAAATTTTTAGTTATATAGGAAGCAGAATTGTGTGATACTGAAGGTTTAGACTTTGGTGTCAGACTGACCTTGCTGGACAATGACATCTTTTCAGGTTTTTGTGAGACTAAAATGAGAGGGTGGCTGGAGCGAGGGTGGGGGGGTTGAATTGCTGTATAAATAGAATATAGTGGCGTTTTACTGGGAAATAATGCTGCTGTTGGCCCACAAGTCTTATATGGAAGTTAGTATTTTTCTTCTATTATTGGCTAGTTTTTCTATTACTTTATATTATAATTAAGCTTCAAGCCTGACTTGAGATTTCTGCAACTTTAGGTACTATTTTCTGCATACACCCTTATCTTTTCACCTTTTTCACTTAAATTTCAGTTTAAATAACTTTAATATATATTAAACTTGACTGGATTTCCTTTGGTTGGAATTGTACCACCCCCATCTATTTATTATGGGCATGAACTTGGACAAACTCCATGAAATTTAAGGGAGAAGCCTGGTGTGCTGCATTGGGTCGCAAAGAGTTGGACATGACTTGGTGCCTGAACAACAACAACATGTATTTGTTACTTGTGCCCATGTCGCCTGCATTGGCAGGAGGATTCTTCACCAGGGAGCCACCAAGAAAGCCTTTGAATTCAGTTTTGAGGTGTTGATGCTAATGGTAAGGTTCTGGTATCCTCTGGGTGGGCTAGGGCAAACCTAGCTTCAGTGATGAGAGAAGCGTCACATTGAGTTTCCTCAGTATCTCTGTTGACTTTAACTGCAGGCTCCTGTGACCTTTGTACCTAATTGTGTCTTGAGGCTTATCCTTAGGGGACTTATTTGGAGAATTCAATGGATTTCTCGCAGTGCCTGAGAAATAGCAGGCACTATCTTCATGGGGATCCATAGGATCCACAGTATGAGATATCTGTGTTCTTACTCCCACTTGCCACTCTCTGAAAGTTAGAGTGTGAAGTTAGGAGAATTTTCTTCCACAGTGCATATATTTTTATCCACTTTTGCTTTTAAAGTTTATTGAGATATAATATTCACACACTGTAAAATTCACCCAGTATATAACCCAGTGGGTTTTAGTTATGTGACTGTTTCCGCTATCTAATTCCAGCATATTTTCATCACCCCAGTAAATCCTGTACCAATGAACAGGCTGGCCCAACTGCATTTTCCCTCAGCCCCTGGCAACCACTAATCTATTTTCCGTCCCTATGGATTTGTCTATTCAGGATATTTCATATTGAAATCATAAAGTATGTACCTTTCTTATCTGTGTTTGGTTTCTTTCACTTAGTACAATGTTTTTCAGGTTCATCTGAGTTGTATGTATCAGTATTTTATTTCTCTTTATTAATAAATTCTGCTGTATGGATCTATCACATTTTATTTATCCATTCATCAATGGATAGATAAATTTGAGTCATTTCCACTTTTGGACAATTATAAATAATGTTGTTAACAAGCATTCCTGTACAAGATTTTGTGTGGACATATGTTTACAGTTTTCTTGGGTATATACATAGAAGTAGAATTGCTCAGTCACATGGTAACTTAGCATTTAAGGCATCTTCTAAGCAGCTTCATCATTTTACATTGCTGCTAGCAATGTATGAGAATTCCAGTTTGTCCATGTCCTCACCAAGCCATACATATTTATTTATTATTATAAGTCTTTTAAAAAAATTAATTTAAATTGGAGGCTAATTACTTTACAATATTGTGGTGGTTTTTGCCATACATCGACATGAATCAGCCACAGGTACACATGTGTCCTCCGCATCCAGAACACCCCTTCCACTTCCCTCCCCACCCTATCCCTCTGGGTTGTTCTAGAGCCCTGGCTTTGAGTGCCCTGTTTCACGCTTTGAACTTGCACTGGTCATCTGTTTTACTTATGGTAATGTACATGTTTCAGTTCTATTCTCTCAAATCATCCCACCCTTACCTTCTGCCACAGAGTCCAAAAGTCTGTGTCTCTTTTGCTGTCTTGCATATAGGGTTTTCGTTACCGTCTCTCTAAATTCCGTATATGTGCATTAATATACTGTATTGGTGTTTCTTTTTCTGACTTACTTCATTCTGTGTAATAGGCTACAGTTTAATCTGCCTCATTAGAACTGACTCAAATGTGTTGTTTTTTATAGTTGAGTAATATTCCATTGTGTATATGTAGCAACTTCTTCATGCATTTGTTTGCAGATGGACGTTGTCCATCTGTTTTGTTTTACCATCCTAGTGGGTGTGAAGTGGTTTCTCTTTGTAGTTTTGATTTGCACTTCCTTAGTGGCTGATAATGTTGAGCATCATTTTATGTGCTTATTGATCATTTGTGTATTTTCTTTGGAGAAATGTCTACTCTGGTCCTTTGCCCATTTTAATATTGGGTTATTTATCTTTATTACCGAGTTCTAAGAGATCTTTGTGATTTTGGGTACAAGTCCCTTAGCAGATATGCGATTTGCAAGTATTTGCTCCCTTTCTGTGAGTTGTCTTTTCATATTCTCGATGGTACCATTTACAGCACCATTTCCCTTTGCTTTTAAGCTTTTGTATCAAAAGTATCTACCTTTTGTTTCTATCTCTGTTGGCAGAATTTAGCAGTGGTCCTAAAGACCTCTTCATCCATTAGAATTAGATTTACTGGAAAGAACATGCTACATTACAGAGAAGTGGATGGCCTCTTCTTAGGCTGAATTATTTCAGTATGGGTACTCTGGATCTCCTCACTTCAGTATTCTTATTGTCTTACTTATCTTTAGACATCCCTCCCTCCTTTCTTTTTTGCATCTTAGAGATTAGGTGCTTCCCTCCTGACCAGAACTTTCTGTTTTGAAATTAGCAATCAAGCTGACAGATTCTTCTAGAAGATCCTTTGTCATTTCTGTGTTAGATAAAGAGAACAGCAGGCTACCTTACTGAACCACACCAATTTAGTTCTTTATACACCCATCTGCATTACTACCAGCTTGCCTGCCAGTCATGCTGAAATATGTTTTCTGCTACTTCCTTGGAACCTTGGGAGAAGTGAAGGGATGAGTGGTCTTGTGAAAAAACCACCAAACAGTCAGGTCTGTGAATTCTTAAATAACTACCAGATGTTTGTGTATACATTACATCAGCAGATATGAAGCAGGGACTTATGGTTTCCATTTACAGATGAGGAAACAGATCCAAAGAAGTTGTGATTTTTGGGGGGGTAATTTTTTTTTAACATATATTTACTGATAGCTGCTATTTACTTACACTGGTTCCAGACACTGGAGATGAAGCAGTATACAGAGCGGAGTCATGGACTGTCCATTCCAATCTTACAAGTCATAAATGGTAGGATTTAAATTCAGATGGGCCTGACTTACAAAATTATTTCTTTCTCTGTATCACTGTGTCCTTGGTTTTAGATTCTGCCATTTGTGATTAGCTGTATGGTTCTGTGCAAGTGATTTAAACTCTAAGTTTTGGTCTCTTTTTCATGTGTTAAATGGACCCCTGACTTACAGGGTGGCCTCATGGGATAAAATGGCATAATGAATGTGAACTTTTAAAAGCTATATTAATATAATACTGTCTTTGCTGTAATTGTCTTGTTAGCATTTGAATGTGTTTATTGGTGGCCATGCAGTTGTGTTTTTTTATTTATTTTTAATTGAAGGATAATTTCTTTATAGTATTGTGTTGGCTTCTGCCATACATCAGCATGAATCAGCCATAAGTATACATAGGTCCCCTCCCTCTTGAACCTCCCTCCTACCTCCCACACCATCCCACCCCTTTAGGTTATAGAGAGCCATGTAGTTTTATTGTTTTATTTTTGTTTGTTGGCACATGCTAGTAGTAATGTGAGGCTAAACAGTAGGCGCCTGGGACACTGTAACTTGGAATCAAATTTCTGTTACAACTCTGAAAGGAAACCCCACAGTTAAGAATTTCAGTGTCTTAGAAAGATATAGTTGTTTTTGAAGACAGTCATTCCACATTTTTATGTTATCTTCTAAAAATGCTACACAAGCAGATTTCAAGACATCCAAGTTTCAACTAACTTTACCATCTTTTTTTTTAACCACCTTGATAACCATTGTTTAATGAAAGGTTAGGAGGATGATGAGCTAGAGCTCAAATTCTTGCATGATAAACTCATCTTTTGTCCCTAACCCTAGAACTAGAGAATTCAATTAGGAAAAAGGAGGTAGAAATCACACAACAAATAAACATTTTGGAGTGTTGAGTCATGATTCAGTGTAAAGGAACAACTGTAGAGTTTGAAAGAATTTTAAAAAATGCGTCAGAATTATAATTTTACATTTGGTAATTTTTTTTTTAGTTAAAGTAGGCTTTGGGCAGCTTGTTTTCACGCATTTTACAAGCCCAGTCAAGATGTTCTGGGAGCTGAAAGATTCATAGGAAATGTGAAGCAACAGGTGTGAGAAGGTACTTCTAAAAGTAGATATACTGACAGCAGCAAGAAATGGCACCTTATAACAAAAGAGGAGATGGGCTAAACAGTAACTCCGAAATACACTGACCTGGCTCAGTATATATTTTGATGAAGTTTGAAGACATCACAGAACGGCAGTGTGCTAGATGCTTTCAGTTTAATTCTCATGACATTGATAGGTGACTCAGAACTTCTGAAAGGTTATTTGCATGTTGGTATTTACCTAAAGGAGTTGAAAACTTATGTCTACATACAACCTGCACATAATTGTTTCTAGCAGCTTTATTAATAATTGCCAAAAGTTGGAAGCACCAAAATATCCTTTAGTCAGTGAATGGGTAAATAAATGGCAGCACATCCAGACAATGGAATATTAATTCAGTGCTAGAAAGAAATGAGCCTTCAAGCATGAAAAGACATGAATGAACCTTAAATGCATATTACTAAGTGAAGCCAGTCTGAAAAGGATACATATGGTAGGCTTCCAACAATGTGACTTTCTAGAAAAGGTAAAATGTGAAAAAGATCAGTGGTTGCCAAGGGTTGAGAATGGTGAAAGGGAGATGAATAGGTTGAACTTGGAGGATGTTTGAGGCAGTAAAAATACTCGGTGGTGCTATAATAATGGACATATTTGTCCAAACCCATAGACTGTACACCACCAAGAGTGAAACTTAGTAACTGTGAACTTCAGGTGATAATGATGGTCAGTGTATGTGCATTGATTATAGCAAGTGTTACTTCTCTGGTGTGGGGTGCTGAAAGAGGAGGAGGTTATTCATGTGTTGGGGCAGGGAGTGTATGGAGATTTTTGTGTCTTCCTCTCAGTTTTGCTATGAATCTAAAACTGCTCTTAAAAAAACATGGTGTTTAAATTTTAAAAAGTTATATACTCTGCTTATTAAGACTGAACTTTCTCATTTTTTAAAAATCTGCTTTTTTTCCCTATAAAAACTCACATGTAGCAGAGAAAAGTAAAATGTGAAGGCCTGGAATACATTTCCCAAATGCTCCTTTCAGAGATAACCATGGTCATGTGCACAGTTTCGGGGGGTTTTTTTGTATATCACACTAAATTTTTTTCTTTTAAAGTAACTTTTTTGATTAGTAATGGTTTGGATAGCTTCTTATATTAGAAAACCATGCACACCATTTCTAACTGATTTTTGCATAAACTAGCTAAACTGTTTAAAAAGCTTAATTGGAATGTTGCTTTTTCTGAGGATAGAGAAAGTTATTTCATTTGTTAAACCTTGTGTGAATTTGCTCTTTGAAAACAATGACCTGCATTTTCTTTCACATAATCTGTGACTTAATGACAGACCTTTTCTCCAGTGTAGGTTAAATCAGTACAAAAGCAGAATTGGATTTGCACCAAAGAGTTTCCCCTGTAGCTAGATTTTCCAAATCCTATCCCCATACTATTTAGATTTAACATTTCGAAATGTTCTCTAATTAAGCATAAGAGACTATAGTTCAGTATTGTTTTTAGAACTGCTTTGTAAAATGCAGATTATGAAATTCCTTTTAATCTTACAAACTGATATCAATTTTGTCATGAAATAGGGACCAACCCACCTAGTTCCTAGAACTCTTATCTATTCAGCTATCAATGTGCATTCCCTGTGGCTTTCTATGTTGCATTGGTGTGTTGCTTCAAGCATTTTAGTCTAATGAAATAAGAGAAGATTAGCACATAAACCTAAAATATAGAGTAGTACTTATTATATATTAGAATTGGAAATGAGAAAATGAACTTTTTGCGCTCTTTTTTGTGCTAACCTAAATGATATTAGTGAATCATAATGCATTAATTAAAATGCATTAATATTAGGACAAAGGGAAATACTAAATATATTGAGATAAGAGGAACATAAAAGGTGTAAGTAAGGAACAATACAGTTATTTTGATTTAAACAGTATGTGCTTGGATATCAGTGACTGGATCCAGATGAGATTAATCCAAGGAGAAGTTTTCAGAAGAGGGTTTTTTGACTAGAAATTTGAAGACAGAAAAATTAAAATTAGCAGAAAGGATTGAGGGGGGAAGGCTTATTTAGGTGCTAAGACAGAGTGTATAACTTATTGGGCACACCATGCAGCATACGAAACTGCCCTGACCAGGGATCGAACCCATACCCCCTGCAGTGGAAGTGCAGAGTCTTAACCACTGGACCACCACGGAAGTCCATAGTATATAAATTTTAACAACATATATTAGTTAAGTTTATTATAGTTCTTTCAGATAAAGGCTTTCTGTTGGTCAGCTTACTCTGCTGCCCTTTTAAGGTCAAAGTTCCTGGTTCTTAGGCAAGGAGAATCCTAAGGAACATCCCCAAATAGATGTTTCAGTCTTTAATTGCTGATGACCCTAGTATGTTGATGATATAGTTATTAATAGGGGAAAAAAGGCTATTTGGGACAGCTGTTCTTTCTTTGGAATTCTAAGTTAGAGTGGAACCATATTCTTTAGATGTATATTATTGTATATACCAGAGACCCAGACTTACAACCTGACTACTGTATTGTTGCAAGCTTAACAGTTAAAATTTAGAATTCTTATTTACTTGTATAATAATGTAAATTGAGAGGCTATCCTGGGAAACACTTTTTATACCCTAAAAATCCCTATTAAGTAGTCACAAAGATAAATGAATTTGTCTGTCTAAGCATGTTTAATTCAAATAACATATAAAACTTCTGTTGTAAATTTTCTGAATGGACTCAACTGCCTGATGCTTAACAAAATAGTTCAGTTAAGTTTGGACTGATCATACAAACATATTCATCTCTTCAGTGTTCTAAGGACCTTCACATTTGCATTGGCCATTAGGAGCATCTGTCTAATGCCTCTCAAAAGTCTTTGGTCAATATTGGAGGAGGGTGGTTGGTGTGTATGTGCATGCTGAAGTCGCTTCAGTTGTGTCCAACTCTTTATGACCCTATGGACTGTAGCCTGCCAGGCTCCTCTGTCCATGGAATTCTCCAAGTAAAAATACTGAAATGGGCTGCCATGCCCTTCTCCAAGGGTGGTTGGTATCTGTGGCAGTTTCTTTATTAATCCCTTGTGCTAATGCGAAGTCCAAGAGTCAGCTGAGTCTCTACCACGACGTATGATCTCTATCAAGGGAGTCTTACTTATAGTAAGACAAGTGATAAAAATGGGGGATGGCAAGTAAATTGAGGTCACCTCTTTTCTTATATAAAAGAAAATCAGTGTTTACTTGAGTTCATGTCTTGTTTAACTGGTTAGCAGCAGGATGTCAGTAGAATGGTCATAGTCCTAAAGGTCTTAGTCCACTGTGGCCAGAGAATATTAGAGACAAATCTCATAAGAGAGAGGAGACTATAGCTACTTCTGCCCTGAAATCTCTGTTAGGAATAAAAAGGAAGTCCATTTCTGTGTGGTTGTTACACAGGCTCAGGTCTGGGAAATTAGAGACCTTCTGAATAAAATCTCTCTCCTACATCATCTTCTACTTCCTATCTGATCTGTTCCATTTGGCCAATATAAGATCACAATGGTTCCAAATAACTGTTTTGAAAATGAAGTTATCTGTCTTTCTTAGACCAATTCAGAGACTATCCAAAAATAAAAGTTAAAGAGAACCTAGAGAAATGACATAAGCTAAAATAATTTCCAGTGAACGGAAAGGGGGTGATAAAAGTACAAAAAAAGTCTACTCGTCACTAAAGGCCAGGCAAGGTCCTTTGTTTAACTTAAAAACATATGCCAAGAGAGTAATTCTGAGCAGATATTGGCACACTTTTTAAAAAATAAAGAGCCAGATAGGAAATAGATAGTCTTCGATGTCCATATGGTCTCCAGCACAGCCAGCCAACCCTGCTGTAATAGTGCAAAAGCAACCATACATAATATATACGTGAGCATGGCTCTATTCTAGTAATTATTTATGGACACTGAAATTTGAATTTCATATTATTTTCATGTGTCACAAAGTATTATTATTTTTATTTTAAGCCATTTTAAAATATAAAAACCACTCTTGGCTCATAAACCACACAAAACAGTCAGTGAGTTGAATCTGGCCCTTTGACCATAGTGTGCTGATTCCTGGTAGAGAGGAAAAATTACTTACTGCTTTAAAAAGGGTTCTAGAATAAAGTTTCCAGAGATCCCCTTTTAATCTGGAACCTCAGAGTATAGCATAAACAGGTGGCTTTGTGTGGTGGAAAAAGCTTTTGGAACCAACCTGAGTTACTAGTGTTGGGAATCTTCTTTGCTCATCTGTCAAACAGTGTTTCCATTCGTATAGAGGTTGTATTTGGTTAGCTTTTGCTGCATGACAAACCATCCCCAAAACTTAGTGGCATAAATCAATAAACATTCTCATGTTTCCTAGTTGACTGGAATGTTCTTATTATCTGGAGCTAGATTGTCTAAATTACTTACTCTGGCCTTACATGTCTGGGGCCTCAGCCCGGGGTGGGTATTTTCTTGTGGCCTCTTATCAAGAGGCTAATCCAAACTTGTTCCCAGGGTAGGAATAGAGTTCCCAGCAGCAAGAGAAGGCAGAGCCACAGTGTGCAAGCACATATCAAGCCTCAGCTTGCTCCATGTTTGCTAGTGTCATAGACCAACGCAAGTCACATGAGCAAATCTAGAGTTAACGCACAAGGGATCAAGGAGGTGGGGGCCATAACTGCAGTAGTCTGTCACAGTGGTTAATATTTTTTGGCGCCCAGCATAGTGCCTGGCACATAAAGCACTCAGTAGATGTTAGGTCCTTCCTGTACTTGTCAGAGACAAGTACTGCCAGCTGTGATGACTCATCCTTTCTTGTAGCCAGTCACTAATTTTCTTACATCATAGTCACTGTTCTTCAGGGTTCACTATATGACATTTTAGGGAGATGATGGCAATACCACTAAGCTTTTGAGAACTTACTGTATGCCAGGCAGTGTTCTAAACTTTTAACTTAGACTATCTTATTTAATTTCCACAGCAGCCACATGTGATCGGTGCCCATTTGCTCCTTTTACAGTTGAGGAGTTCATGCACAGAGGTTAACTAACTGAAACTTGCCTACGGTCACAAGCAATGATGTTATCAAGCCCAGGCAGTTCTCCTCTGTAGGAGGAATGAATGTGAAAAAATACTAAAAGAGAGCCCTGAAGCAGGGTTGAAAGATTATAAATTGAATGTGCTTATTGATTACTGTTTACTTTTCACTTAAGCATTTTATAATTCTGTCAAAGTGTGAAGCAACATTGGATTGTATATGATGTGGTTAGATTAAGCTTTTGATCATTTAAGACTGACCCATATTGTTCAATGTCTGAAAATTAACACTGTCTTATGATCGTTGATTCAAAACGAAAAAAGCTCCTGCATTTAAATAGTTCTTCTGTTTATATTTTTAACCATTGTACTTATCAAGGTGCCTTAATGATTTTACTTCTGCATTCTGGCTATATAAGCTTTTTTCTCTTCACATATTTTGCTTGCAGATGAAAGAATGCTTTTGAGTGGCAACAAAAGATGAAAATGACTGCAAACATGGGGGAAAATAGAATTTTTATTTATACATTGTTTTTCTGTCTTTTGGCACAGTTTCAAGGGATGAAAAATACAACAGTGTATGACTTTTTCTTAGAGGTGGTAGGGAATATTCTGATTTAGTATTATACAAAGACAAATTTTTTATAATTTATTTATTGAACATTGCGGGCTCAGTTTGTTGTAGGTATTGGGAAGAGGGTAGTGAATAAGACAAGGACTAGGGACTTACATTCAAGTGCAAGAGAGAAAAACACAAATCAGGATAATTTCAGATACTGATGAGTGCTGTAAAGAAAGTAAAACTTGATGGAATAATTTTGAGTCATTTTTTGTTTTAGTCACTTAAATTCAATTCACTGTGTTAGATGCAAGTTAATCAAGTGTCAAAAAAGCATAGTACTTATTGTTCTCTTAGCATTATATAGCCTGTTGGTAGTAGGAGTAGAATTTTTAGGGCCAAGATAAGCAAAATACATATGCGTGACTAAATGAAAGACTGAATAAGATAAATGCATTACGAGGACATAGAGGGAAGGAGAATGAAGAAAGGGTAGTCAAAAGGTGGGCTTCCCTGGTAGCTCAGTGGTAAAGAATCCGCCTGCCAATGCAGGAGATGCAGGAGATGTGGGCTTGGCCCCTGGGTGAGGAAGATCCCCTGAAGAAGTAACTGGTAATTCTGTCCAGTATTCTTGCCTGGGAAATCCCATGGACAGATGAGCCTGGGGTACTACAGTCCATGGTGTCACAGAGAGTCAGACAGGACTTAGCAACTAAACAACAACACTCAGAAGGTACACACTTCCAGTTATAAGATAAATCAGTACTAGGAATGTAATGTACAACATGATGACTGTAGTTAACACTGCTCTATGATATACAGGAAAGTTGTTAAAAGTAAATCCAAGAATTCTCATCACAAGATGAATTTTCTTTTTTTTTTACTTAGGAAACGCTGGGTGTTATATGAGATGCTGAATGTTAGCTGAACCTATTGTGGTAATCATTTCACTATATGTGTAAATCAAACCAGCATGTTGTATGCTTTAGGCTTATATGGTGATACAGGTCAATCAAGTTCAGTTCAGTCACTCAGTTGTGTTCAACTCTTTGTGACCCCATGGATTGCAGCATGCCAGGCCTCCCTGTCCATCGCCAACTCCTGGAGTTCACTCAGACTTATGTCCATTGAGTCAGTGATGCCATCCAACCATCTCATCCTCTGCCATCCCCTTTTCCTCTTGCCGTCAACCTGTCGCAGCATCAGGGTCTTTTCAAATGAGTCAGTTCTTCACATCAGGTGGCCAAAGTATTGGAGTTTCAGCTTTAACATCAGTCCTTCCAATGAATGTTTAGGACTCATTTCCTTTAGGATGGACTTGTTGGATCTCCTTGCAATCCAAGGGACTCTCAACAGTGTTCTCCAACACCATAGTTCAAAAGCATCAATTCTTTGGCACTCAGCTTTCTTTATACTCCAACTCTCACATCCAAACATGAGTACTGGAAAAACCATAGCTTTGACTAGATGGACCTTTGTTGACAAAGTAATGTCTCTGCTTTTGAATATGCTATCTAGGTTGGTTACAACTTTTCTTCCAAGGAGCAAGTGTCTTTTAATTTAATGGCTGCAATCACCATCTGCAGTGATTTTGGAGCCCAAGAAAATAAAGACTATCACTGTTACCACTGTTTCCCCATCTATTTGCCATGAAGTGATGGGACCAAATACCATGGTCTTAGTTTTCTGAATGTTGAGCTTTAAGCCAACTTTTTCACTCTCCTCTTTCACTTTCATGAAGAGACTCTTTAATTGTTCTTCGCTTTCTACTGTAAGGGTGGTATGATCTGCATATCTGAGGTTATTGATATTTCTCCTGGCAATCTTGATTCCAGCTTGTGCATCTTAAAGCCCAGCATTTCTCATGATGTGCTCTGCATATAATTTAAATAATCAGGGTGACAATATTTAGCCTTGACGTACTCCTTTTCCTATTTGAAACCAGTCTGTTGTTCCATGTCCAGTTCTCACTGTTGCTTCCTAACCCATACTGACTGGCATTACAGTACATTTTATTCATTCTATTTGAATGTTAGTGATATATTCACTAGCCAAATAAGACTTGTTATGCCCCTTTTTTCCAGTTTTATCGAGAAATAATTGAACAAAGCTAGTGGAGGTGATGAAATTCCAGTTGAGCTCTTTCAAATCCTAAAAGATAATGCTATGAAAGTGGTGCACTCAGTATGCCAGCAAATTGGAAAACTCAGCAGTGGCCACAGGACTTAAAAAGGTCAGTTTTCATTCTAATCCCAAAGAAAGGCAAAGCCAAAGAATGCTCAAACTACCACACAGTTGCACTCACCTCACACGCTAGTAAAGTAATGCTCACAATTCTCCAAGCCAGGCTTCAACAGTATGTGAACCCTGAACTTCCACATGTTCAAGCTGGATTTAGACAAGCCAGAGGAACCAAAGATCAAATTGCCAACATCCGTTGGATTATTGAAAAAGCAAGAGAGTTCCAGAAAAACATCTACTTCTGCTTTATTGACTATGCCAAAGCCTTTGACCGTGTGAACCACAACAAGCTCTGGAAAATTCTTAAAGAGATGGGAATACCAGACCACTTGACTTGCCTCCTGAGAAATCTGTATGCAGGTCAGGAAGCAACAGTTAGAACTGGACATGGAACAACAGACTGGTTCCAAATCAGGAAAGGAGTATGTCAAGGCTGCATATTGTCACCCTGCTTATTTAACTTATATGCAGAGTACATCTGGGCTTTTTTCATCAAGAGTCTCCTTAGTTCTTCACTTTCTGCCATAAGGGTGGTGTCATCTGCATATGTGGAGTTATTGATATTTCTCCCAGCAATCTTGATTCCAGCTTGTCCTTCATCCAGCCCAGCGTTTCTCAGATGTACTCTGCCAAACAAAGCCTTGATATACTCTGCAAAGCCTTTCTTTGGGATTGGAATGAAAACTGACCTTCCAGTCCTATGGCCAATGCTGAGTTTTCCAAATTTTCTGGCATATTGAGTGCACCACTTTCACAGCATCATCTTTTAGGACTTGAAATAGCTCAACTGGAATTCCTTCACCTGAACTAGCTTTGTTGGTAGTGATGCTTCCTTCCTAAGGCCTGCTTGACTTCGCATTCCAAATAAAAGGTACTGTAATGCCAAATTAATTTAGTGCTTCATTAATAATTTCCTGTGATTAACACTAGATGGGCTGATGTTTACCTTTTATCTTTATAAAGATGTGTTTGTATTTTTCTTCTTAGTAAGTGATTCAGCATGTTGATTTCATTGTTATCATATTAAATATACGTACTGACCATAAGGATAACAAAAAATATTCAGATTATTTTGTTTGAGCTTCTAGCTCAAAAAATCTGAGAATGCAGGGAGTAAAAGTATAATTTTGTCATCTTAATTTGTTATATGAAAACCTCTTTGCAAATTCTTATAATTTTTTATGCAGTTTATTTTTATATACAGACATCATCTGATTTTGTTTGATTTGGCTATCTTGAACTTCTTTCTATGAAAAATAGGGATTTTAAGATGAATTTTTGTGATGTTGAAATGGAAACAAATTCTAGAAAAGGATTTGTTACTCCCTTTTTGCATTACAAAGAACTTTCTGGCTATCTTCTTAGTAAGACCCATCTATATACTTCCGTGAGATCTAACAAATAGACCTATTTCAATTACCCATTTTCATATATATTGTTTTAAGAAAAGCAGTAAATATTTTTCTTTTAGGTTAAAGAATAAAATGAATAAGTTACATTCAGATAGGGCTTTATCCTAAGTAGTAAACTAATTAATTTTAATTAAGGTACATTGGGCTTCCCTTGTGGCTCAGCTGGTAAAGAATCCACCTGCTGTGCGGGAGACCTGGGTTTCAATCCCTGGCTTGGGAAGATCCCTTGGAGAAGGAAAAGGCTACCCACTCCAGTATTTAGGCCTGGAGAATTCCATGAACTGTACAGTCCATGGGGTCTCAAAGAGTCGGACAGGTCTGAGAGACTTTCACTTTCAAAGTACATTACTTTCTTCTGATAAAATTTATCCTTTTTAGTGTATAGTTCTGACTTTGGATGCATAGTTGTGTAACCCATCCCAGTAAGATATCAAACACTTGCAGTATTTCTTTGTGCCTCTTGTTACTGACCGCACGATCTTAGTTCCCCAGGCCGTGGATCGAACCCCTGCCCCCTGCAGTGGCATTTGTGCCTCTGGGTAGTCACCCTTTACCTCCATCTTCTAGACTCAGGCAGACAGCGATCTGTTTTCTGACCTCATAATTTTGCCCCTTCAGAATATGAATGTAAATAGAACTTTGGGTCTATGTCTGAACTCCCTTCTATTGAACTATATGGCTATCCTGCCAAAACTACAGGGTCATTCTTTATTGTAGCTTTTTAGTGATACATATATATTATTTCCATCTGTTACTGATTTTTCCCCCATGATGTGAAATGAATGCTTTTAATTGGAGTTAATATTTTCCTAATATTTATCATTAGCATTTTTAAACTGAACTTTCTATTTTGAGATAACTGTCGAATCACATGATGTTGTAAAATAATACAGAATAATACACAATTTCCCCCACTGGTGCAGTATCACAACCAGGATATTGACATTACTACAGTCACGGTACAGAATATTTCTATCACTGTAAGAATCCCTCATATTGCTCTTTTATGCCACACCCACAAATCAGAAGTTGTTAAACTTATTTTCCTACTTCAGACTTTGTTTTCTGGAACAAATCTGACTTGAAAAATCTGTATTGCCCATGACAAGGTAACTTTCAAGTTTGAAAATCTTAACTCAGCTTTTTTGGCTGAATTGAAGAATACAGTACTCTGACTCAAAATAAATTTAACATATGTCAAGTTATAAACTGATTACCGTTTAATAAATAGAATGAATACCTGATGGATTGCTCATATCACTTTTTCTTTTCAGCTGGTATTTGACTCATGTGCCTATAATAGGACAAATATTAATGGCATTAACAAAATAGGAATTTCTGTCTCACATAGAACCAAGTGCAAAAGTTGTAGTATAAGGGCAGATCCACAAAGTTGTCAGGAGCCCAGGCTTTTTCCTGTGTTCTACTCTTTCATCCCAAGGTTGTGACATTGTTTTTTTTTGTTCAGGACGGCAGTAAGATAGAGGAAGGCAAGAAGGCCTGCTTCTCTTCCTTGCCTATCCATCCTTCACACTGAGGCCAAGTTAAGTGCTCTAAAGTACTACTATCATTTTGAAACAGAAGTCACTTGCTGCTGAGTCTGTCATGGCTTTTCATTATGTTTGATGTTTTGTTTTTTCTGATCTGCATATGTTGGTCTTTCCTCCTCACAAGGTTATCGTTTCTGTTGGTGTCAACATAAAGCTGAGCCCACAAACACCTTGAATACCTATTAACTTGAGTAGACTAGTTGGAATTTTGTATAAAGTATTTTGGTGAAGCTTTCATTAATTTAATTGAAATTAACCAAACTTTATCATGTGGCTTTAAGATGATAATTTTGAATACTAAAAAGTTTAAACAGTATATTGATAATATCCAAGTGTTTGAAACTTTGGAGATACGTAGGATATAGCCCATATCTTAAATCTAGAATTCTTCTTTCTAGAGATTTTTATTCGCTATATGTATCTTTTAATAAAAGATTTAGTCTTTAGTAAGAATCTAGTGATTCTAGTCGTATTAGGATATTTAGGCTTATAATAAGTCAAATGCCAATTGGAGAGGTAATAAGATGTGTTCAGGTCCACAAAGAGCCTCAGAGCAGTTCAGGATGAAACATTCTTTGAGCTACTCTGATCAATTTGTCTAAAAAGTGAGAGATTACAAAGCAACCTTTCCTGATCTCTTCTTCCCCACTGACAAGTAATCAACATAATTCACAGTCTTTTTGTTTGAAGTAGCAAACTTGTTGAGTGGTCTAGTTTCCTCCACTTAAAATGAGGTGTCGCTTAACCTTTAGTTTTTTTAAACTCGAAACTTCAAATTAAGCAGGTTTTACTCTGTTTCTACCTATAAACTTGAAGTAATTAGTCAAGCATAACATTTTTAAAATAAATGTTCTTGGCACCTGGATTTCGAGGAAATAAAAGGTAGCACAGGTAGGCAGGTGTGAAGCACGCCATCAGTTCAGCATTTTCCATTTTTAGAGACCCAAACAGAGAAGGGCAATCTTTTATGTCAAGCAGGTCTCCCCAGGTTTCTGGTCTTCTTTTCTTCTGCTGTTAATTATTTATCTTCTACCCAAATGCCTTGTAAATGCATGTTTCTTCTAGAATTTACTTTTATATTAATTAATTAGTATTTTGGGATATAAATTGAACTATGTGCATGCATGTGTGCAGAGTTGATTCCGTCATGTCCGCCGACTCTGTGACCCATGGACTGTAGCCCACCAGGTTCCTTTGTCCTTGGGATTTTCCAGGCAACAATACTGGACTGGGTTGCCATGCCCTCCTTCAGGGGATCTTCCCAATCCAGGGTTCGAATCCACATTTCTTAGGTCTCCTGCATTGGAAGATATGTTCTTTACCACTAGTACCACATAGGAAGCCCCAAATTGAACTATAACTATTATTAAATGACTATTAAAACCAAAACAACTTTTTTGGGGAAAGACATATACCATTCCAGAATATTCTCATAAAAGACTGTTTGCATTTTAGGTGGTCACTATTAGAAATTTATGACTAACTTCTGCTATATCCTCATCCTGTCCTTGCTGCTGTTCCACAGACTTGCTTTCATTCTGAACCATGTTTTAACTTTGAAATGTGTTTTGGAGAGGCTCCAAAAGTGCCTCTCGACTACCTGGGCTTAAAGCTCTGAACTGCTCTTGTGTCAGTATAGTGTTGTGTTCCCCTTACCTCCAGTAATAGAGTGGAAGATTAGAAAATATATGGGCTTCACATATATACCGTTACTGGTTGTGTAGCTATATGCAAATGATTTAACTTCTCTGACTCTGAATTTCATCTTCTGAAAAATGTGTCCCTTGAGGAATTGATACAAGGAGAGAACTTTGTGTCAGTTAAGTACTTATCTGGCACACAGGAGCTCTAGTAATAATGAGGACCATCTCTTGATTGTCATTCTCTACTCTGTCCTCAAATAATGGAGCATAATTTTAGAGTTGCCATACTCTCCAAGACCCACTAGCTTGGTCTTAATTCATGATCCTTTAATCTTTTTTTAAACCCCAATCTTTTTTGAACTCCCTAGAACTAAGAAATTACAGCAAGTGGATTTGAAAGAGAGTCTCTTTGGAAATCTATTAGAACATGTTGACTTGACATCTTGCAGTTAACTGAAGTTTAGACAGGCACCAATGAGAGGCCCAGCCTTGATTAGATTAGCAAAACTTGACCTATGGTTTGGGTGTGGTGCGAAGTTATAGTAGCACTGATAGTAACTAGTATAATTTATATATAAAACGTTTACTACATTATAAGCAATGTCTGTTGGAAAACTAAGCAGTGGCCACAGGACTGGAAAAGGTCAGTTTTCATCCCACTCCCAAAGAAAGGCAATGCCAAAGAATGCTCAAACTACCACACAGTTGCACTCATCTCACACACTAGTAAAGTAATGCTCAAAGTTCTCCAAGCCAGGCTTCAGCTGTACGTGAACTGTGAACTTCCAGATGTTCAGGCTGGTTTTAGAAAAGGCAGAGGAACCAGAGATCAAATTGCCAACATCTGCTGGATCATCAAAAAGCAAGAGAGTTCCAGAAAAACATCTATTTCTGCTTTATTGACTGTGCCAAAGCCTTCAACTGTGTGGATCACAGTAAACTGGAAAATTCTCAAAGAGATGGGAATACCAGACCACCTGACCTGCCTCTTGAGAAACCTGTATGCAGGTTAGGAAGCAAAAGTGAGAACTAGACATGGAACAACAGACTGGTTCCAAATAGGAAAAGGAGTACATCAAGGCTGTATTTTGTCACCCTGCTTATTTAACTTATATGCAGAGTACATCATGAGAAATGCTGGGCTGGAAGAAGCACAAGCTGAAATCAAGATTGCCAGGAGAAATATCAGTAACCTCAGATATGCAGTTGACACCACCCTTATGGCAGAAAGTGAAGAAGAACTAAAGAGCCTCTTGATGAAAGTGAAAGAGGAGAGTGAAAAAGTTGGCTTAAAGCTCAACATTCAGAAAACGAAGATCATGACATCCAGTCACATCACTTCTTGGCAAATAGATGGGGAAATGGTGGAAACAGTGTCAGACTTTACTTTTTTGGGCTCCAAAATCACTGCAGATGGTGACTGCAGCCATGAAATTAAAAGACACTTACTCCTTGGAAGGAAAGTTACGATCAACCTAGATAGCATATTCAAAAGCAGCGACATTACTTTGTCAACAAAGATCCGTCTAAGTCAAGGCTATGGTTTCTCCAGGAGTCATTGGAGAAGACTCTTGAGAGTCCCTTGGACTGCAAGGAGATCCAACCAATCCATCCTAAAGGAGATCAGTCCTGGGTGTTCACTGGAAGGACTGATGTTGAAGCTGAAACTCCAATACTTTGGCCACCTCATGCAAAGAGCTGACTCATTTGAAAAGACCCTGATGCTGGGAGGGATTGGGGGCAGGAGGAGAAGGGGATGACAGAGAATGAGATGGTTGGATGCCATCACCAACTCAATGGACATGAGTTTGGGTAAACTCCAGGAATTGGTGATGGACAGGGAGGCCTGGACTGCTGCACTTCATGGGGTTGCAAAGAGTCAAACACAACTGAGCGACTGAACTGAACTGAAGCAATGTCTCTATAAAGCTGTGCTAATTTCCTTCTCTCTTATTTCTCTGCCAGGGAATTGTATTTCTGTCTGTTAATTTTCTGTTGGTTTTAAATTAATTAGTGCTTAAATTATTGTAGCTTTGTGGGCCCTACAGGAATCATAGACTGTTCCCTTCAGCGGGCTGTCAGACCATTTAGGCACCACACCAATGTCCCTGTGCCCAGCATAGATGCATTTATTTTTTCTCTGATGGCCACCACTCCGGCCACTTAGGGGCACACATCTGGACTCTGCCAAATGAAAACCACCCCTTTTTCTAATCTGAAGAAGCTGTTGCAGGTTCATGAAAAGCCTCCTTTATCACCTCCTGTAACTGAGCCGTATAATCCCTGAATGTTATACCTAGGCCCTTCAGAGTTGGTTCCATTTGATTATTGCTTATTTTTGTGCAGTTCATGTCACTAAATTACAGAACCTTTTAACCATCAGACTACATAATTTCCTGGAGATGTTCCTCTTTAGAAACACTGTTTTGTTTCTATCAGCCAGCGGTGAAAGTTGACCTGCAGTTCTTTTGACACCATTTCCATTTGCTCGGTAGGCTTGGTGACTGGGCCTTCTTCAGCTTTACTGTTGGGATAAAAAAAAGTTTTTTTTTGCAGTTGTGGTAAATAAACATAAACTTTACCGTTGTAATCATTTCTAAGTGTATAGCTAAGTGGCATTAAGTACATTCACAGTGTTGTGTAACCATCATTACTATTTCAAGAACTTTTTCATCATCCCAAACAGAAACTCTGTACCCATTAAGCAATAACTCCCCATTTCTCCCTCCTTTCTGCCCCTGATAACCTTTATTCTACTTGAAGTCTCTGCGAATTTGCCTAGATACTTAAATAAGTGAAGTCATACAGTATTTGGTTTTTTGTGTTTAGCTTATTTCACTGAGCATAATGTTTTCAAGGTTCATCTGTGTTATAATATGTATCAGAATTTTATCCCTTTTTATGGCTGAGTACTGTTCCATTGTATGTGTATAAACTGTGTTTTTTAAATCTATTCATTTGTTGATAGATACTTGAGTTGTTTCTACCTTTTGGCTATTGTGAATAATGTCATTATGAACATTGGTGTACAAGTATCTGTTGAGTTCCTATTTTCAGTTCTTTGGGGTGTGTGTATGTATATATATATATGTATACATACACATATATGTATACATATACATACACAGAGATGTATATATATGTATATATATACATATACACATAGAAGGGGAATTTCTGGGTCATAGGATAATTCTCTGATTTTTTTAGTAACTTTCGTATTGTTTTCCATAGCAGCTGCATCAGTTTACATTCCCACCAGTAGTGTACAAGGGTTCCAGTTTCTCTGTCCTTCTCAATACTTTATTTTTTTTTTAATAATAGCCATCTTAATGGGTATGAAATGGTATCTCATTGCAGTTTTGATTTTTCATTTCCGTTATGACTAATGATTCTGAGCATTTTTTCATGTGCTTATTGACTATTTATATCCTTTTTGGAGAAATGTCTGTTTAGATCCTTGGCCCATTTTTGAATTAGTTTGGTTTTTGTTTTGTTTTAAGGTTTCTTTTGTTCTTTTGTCTGGTTTGTGCATGAGGGTAATGCTGGCCTTAGGAAATGAATTAAGAACTGTTCTCTCCTTTTCAGTCTTTTGGAAGATTTTGAGAAGAATTGGTATTAATTCTTTAAAAGTTTGGTAGAACCTACCAGTGAAACCATCTGGTCCTGTACATTTCTTTGTTGGGACGCCCTCATAATAGTTATAGATCCATTTAGATTTTCTATTTCTTCTTAAGTCAATTTGTGTGTTTCTAAGAACTTATCCATTTCATCTAGGTTATCCAGTTTGTTAACATATAGTTAGTTCATGGTATTCTCTTATAATCTCTTCCAACTTTTACTTCTGGTTTTAATAATTTGAGTCTTTCCTCAATTCTTTTTTAGAAGTAGATTAGTAAGGAGTCATATATGATGCTTGAAATGAATTGAGGGAGGAAGATGAAATGCTTGAGGGTTTTGTATTCACCCACATAGTGTATATTTTATTGATTCTTAAACCTCAGGGTTCTGTGAAACCAGTTGTTTTCTTCTATTTGTGTACAGTGCAAAATTCCTAGCAGAGAATCCATGGTCTTGATTTCCTCTGCCAACCCACTCCAGTATCCTTCCCTGGGAAATCTCATGGACAGAAGAGCCTGGTGGAGTATAATCTATGGGGTTGCAAAAGAGTTGGACGTGATTTAGTGATGAAACAACAACAAATAGCAATATTAGATTTTGTTGGGATACTTAATATTCTCCTAAAGGAGAATATAAGCAAGCATATGCTAAAATGTACACTAATGAAAATAAGTTCAGTTATCTTGTAAAAATCAATCAGCTTCCTAAAATGAATCAGCTTTAAATATACTGTTTGTCTTTCTGGAATTGTATGCTTCTGTTTTGACTATAAATACAACATTTTATTTTGAAAATGTAGGCAAAAGGCCACATTATCAGTTATAGGATAAAAGGAAAGATTATAAACAAGTAAACTTGAGATTGGGCTAGGTGCAGCAGGAATAAGAAAACGAATTGCCTCTAGAACCCTTGCTGTCTCTCCTCTCTTCTCTCACTGCACAATGACCTGTTGGACATGGCAGAAAACATGGCTGCTGGCAGCCCTGGAATTTTACATTGTATAGATTCCATGATGGGAGAGGAGCTGATTTTTACTTTCTTGATTGCAAATGTTTAAATCTTGGAAAAGATATATTGACTCAGCAAAAAGGTACCCACTGGGTAGCAACTGACTCTGGCCAGGGTCTTGTGGAAGCATGTCAGCTCTACTATTAATAAAGGTGCAGTATGGAGGGAATGAAGTTCCTGGAAGAGGAGGCCTGAGTGGACAGGCAGCTTTAAGAATGCCCACAATGTATCAAAACTTGTTTATGGTATGGGATAACCAAATGAATGATACAGTGAGTAGATTGTCTAATTTTGAGCCACTGTTTCTCAGAGACTAGGGGTTTATCCCATTTTTAGGTGTATATATGCCTTATATATTCTTAGTTAATTAATACCTTGGATTGCCTGAGACTTGTAGAGGTGCCATAGATAAAATTTCAGAAATGCCCTCTCTTTTTTTTAGTTAATGTGTGTTAGTCACTCAGTCGTGTTCGACTCTGTGACCCCATGGACTGTAGCCCACCAGGCTCCTCTGTCCATGGGATTTTCCAGACAAGAATACTGGAGAGGATTGCCATTTCCTTCTCCAGGAGATCTTCCCAACCCAAGAATCAAACCCAGGTCTCCTTCACTGTAGGCAGATTCTTTACTCTCTGCACCACCTATATCTTGCTATTACTTGTGACTTTTGTTTTTTAGCAACTTAAGATGTATTTCACATACCATAAAAGTCACCCATTTAAAGTATATAGTTCAGTGGCTTTTAGTATATTCATAGAATTGTACAATCATCACTACAAACTAATTTTAGAACATTTTTAACTCTCCGCGAAAGCAGCCCATACTCAGTAGCCGTCACTGCCGATTAGGCTCCTCTTTCACCTTCTCCCTTATTCCCCTTTACCTTCAGGCTCCTTGCAACCACTCATCTACTTTCCCTGTTCTGAATGTTTCATATCAATGGTATCATATATGACCTTTTAAGTCTTGTTTCCTTAATTTACCATAATGTTTTAAAGGTTCATCCATACTATAGCATGCATCAGTATTTCATTCCTATTTTTTGCTGAATAATGTTCAATTGTAGGGCTTACCAAGTTTAATTTACTTATCAATTGAAAATTGGCACAGTAAAAATGAGATTGAGGAATATTTCAGTTGTG
This sequence comes from Tragelaphus eurycerus, assembly GCA_935064755.1. Taxonomy (NCBI): domain Eukaryota; kingdom Metazoa; phylum Chordata; class Mammalia; order Artiodactyla; family Bovidae; genus Tragelaphus; species Tragelaphus eurycerus. The sequence continues at coordinate 14,703,815 of CAKXYN010000038.1, forward strand.
GTGAGTGAGTCTGAAATTGCAGCCCATAAAATCCAGATACAGCAGGCAGAGGTAAGGGAAGCCAAAATGTTACTATGAGAAAGGTTATGATCAGGAGAATGTCAGAATTTAAAATACTAAATGCTTAAAAAAAAACTCTCATAATACCAATCTGTATAATGAGATATTCTGTAATAATTGATTTTCTGAACTTTAGTGATAAATATAATTGCTAAGAATCTTGATAAACTGAGTTTTAAAATAAGTTTGTATTGTTTTAAATTGTAGCTAACCTTTACTTAAATTGGCTATTTTTTAAATTGACGGTTTTCTTTTGTACTAAATTGGTTATATTAATCAGCCATAGTTTCTGCAAAATTGCTTTTTACTTGTTCAAAATAGATTGCTCTGAAATGTTTGATTTATTATAAAATATCAAATGACTTATATTTTTAAATGTCCCATTTTCTTTCAGATTACAGTGTAGGATTTTGGAAGTCCTTCCTCCGTCACACCAGAATGGTTTTGCTAATGGACATGTCAGCAGTGTAGATGGAGAAACTATTGTCATCAGTGATAGTGATGATTCAGAAACACAAAACAGTTCTTTTCAAAATGGGTAAGCGGTTTTTATCAACTTTTAAAATGTACGAATTCTTTGGCTCTCCACATTTTCACTGCCCGGGGCCCAGGTTCAATCCCTGGTTGGGGAACTAAGTTCCCACAAGCCACACACAGGTTAAATAAATAAACAAGGTATATGTTGTATATATATGTATGTCAGATTGTGTACTGATAACCCATTGAAGTAACTTTTTCTTCTTTCTAGCCATACACTGGTATATACTGTGCATCTAGACCATGTGGTTCAACAACACATGTTAGAGTTTGCAAAATTGAAATTTACGTAGTTAATTCTAGTCATCTGTTGAAGAGCAAGTGAAGCTCACTTCATTCACTTACACTTATACATTCCACTTTTGTTTACTTGAAAAAATTCATTCTGTACTTTATTTTTCACTTTATAGTATATAGTATATACTATATATATATAGTAAAGAAACTGTAACTTTCTGAGTTTTATGTTTCACTTTATAGTGCAGGTAGTAAAGAAACTAACTCCGAAATTCAGTTGACAGTCTTGGTCACCTGAGTGTTCTCAGAGAAAGTTATATAAATCCAGATAGACTGACTCTGCAGTGTCTGTACTGTGTTTGTATTACTTTGTATCTTACTTTCGTTGCCAAGTGCTTCTCTTTATCATCCTTTCATATCATTTTTTTCTCTATAACTTCCACTTATATCTCCTTTACATTTACACTGGCATTCTAGAGGCAGCTTTTCTAGAATCTAACCATTTCTCTCTGCTGCTGCTGCTGCTGCTAAGTCGCTTCAGTCTTGTCTGACTCTGTGCGATCGCATAGACGGTAGCCCACCAGGCTCCCCCGTCCCTGGGATTCTCCAGGCAAGAACACTGGAGTGGGTTGCCATTTCCTCCTCCAATGCAGGAAACTGAAAAGTAAAAGCGACCCCATTTCTCTCTACTACCGTCTTATTCTGTCCTGCCAACATTTTTTCCCACTTAGTGTATTGCATTGCAGTTTTCTAACTGATATCCCTGTTTTCACTCTTATCTGAGTGTTCACAGCCAAGATAATCCTTCAGAAGTATTAAGTTAAATCATCATCACTCCAGTATTCAGAATCTTCTGGTGTCTTTATTCAGAGTAAAATTAAAGCCCTTCATGGTGACCCCATCATCTGTCCCTGCTTTTACCTCTCTGACTGGATCTTCTTTTTTTACTCCCTATTTATTCTGCTTCTTGTGCAAACCATGCATGCTTCTCTGTCAGGACCTTTACATACTCTTTCTCTTTTACTTTAAAAACTCATATCCCCAAGGTTTTTCTCATGAGTTGCTCACTCATTTTTTTCAGATCTCTGCTTACATGTCAACTTTTTGAAAGGCCTACCTGGTCAATTTACTGGGGACCATCACCCTATATGAAATAGGAACCTTTCAGTCTGTGTACTCTATTCCCCTCATAGCAGTTAACCACCTACCCTGTTGTGTATTTTGTTTGTCTCCTTACTGTATTTCTGTTTTGCTTACCACGGAATCCTTAATATTTATTAGTATATGGCACGTGGTAGGCTCTTAACTATTTAGTGAATGGATGGGTGGATGGATGAATGAATGAATGTACCCTCAGAGGGCAGGAAAAATGAGGAATTGGTGGGGGTGGGAATTACATGTGTAGGCTTTTTGCTAGTTCTTGAAACAAGGTAAACTATATTATCTCCACTTTTGCTCTTGGATTACATAGCTATGAAGAAGAAAGTAAATCCAATATCTATGAAGAAGAAAGTAAATCCAAGAAGTAAATCGAGAGCTATTTGTTTATAAATTTATCTAACCTAAACTGGGTATTCTGCTTATTTATCTGTAGTTAATTTCTTCACTCAGGAAAACTTATTGAATGAACAATTAAAGTGCCTATCTAACAAAATCGGAGAAGGCAATGGCACCCCACTCCAGTACTCTTGCCTGGAAAATCCCATGGATGGAGGAGCCTGGTAGGCTGCAGTCCATGGGATCGTGAAGGGTCGGACACATCTGAGCGATTTAACTTTCACTTTTTACCTTCATGTATTGGAAAAGGAAATGGCAACCCACTCCAGTGTTCTTGCCTGGAGAATCCCAGGGACAGGGGAGCCTGATGGGCTGCCGTCTATGGGGTCGCACAGAGTCGGACACGACTGAAGCGACTTAGCATAACATCTAACAAAATAGTGCTTTGTACTATTTTGGCTAATAAAATAGTAAGGCATATCTGTAACATAAAATCATAATTAAAAGTTAAATGCATTAAATTCTGTTATAGTATGTTTTTCAAAACTAGATTTCATTTAAAATATCTTGTTTCCAAACAAATTATTAACTTATTTGTATCTTTGCTTTTTTTAGAAAGAAAAAAGATGCAATCGATCCCTTATTATTCAAGTACAAGGTGCAACCCACTAAAAAAGAATTGTATGAGTGTGCTATTGTTAAGGCAACACAAATCAGGTAAAATTCTGTATCTTCTCTATGCTGGTTTAAAGTAGAATAATTATATTGTTCAGTTTATGGGCTAATGAATAGTATAGTTGAGATGACCAATGTTTTCCTTATTCATTACTGAGTTTTTTCCTTTTTTTGCTTTTGGCTCAAAATATGTTTTTTATATAATGAAACCTCCTATTTAATATTTTTCACTTTTCTATTTAATTTTTGACTTATACTTTGAATATAATTCTGCTAGATCTTGGTTACGGTCTTATTAACTCATTTTCTTCTTAATTGGTGAACCAGAAATTATAAGATGGGAAAGTTATGCTTGATAATAGAAGATTTAATTGACTTGCAGCTCTTTGTTAGCATCAAATGATAATACTATTCCTATAATAAAAGAGAGAGTTATATTCCTCTAAGGTAGCCTTACTATGATAGAGTAGCTTTGACAAGGAGGACTTCCTTCAGTAATAGAAAGGTTATATGTATACTATCTAGTATGGTGGAAGTGTGACTAGTAATAGTGCAGAACTGAAGTTTTTATTTTAATTTTATTTATTTAAAAAAACATATGGCTAATAGTTGCCATGTAGAACAATACATTTCTTGAGGACTAGTATATTTAGTTAACAGTCAAAAGATAATTACTCCCAGCTAGTGTATGGTGCTACTTTCAGATCTTTTTTTTCATGTAGTCCTTCCTATAGCTTAGGAAAAAATACATATTTTGGGGAGGGCCACTACTTAAGAACCCCTATGTTGTTTTTTTACTCATAGAAGCTTTTAACTTAGCTTTTTCTTAAAAGGAATACATTAAATTCAATTGAAATATTTGCTTTCTTTCCAGAACCTTTCTAGAAATACTTGTATGTTTATTTTTTTGTCTTCTGTGTGTGGTAATGGTACTATTGTGGTTGCTATTTTTTAATTGGGGCCTAAGGAAAATGAAAAATAGTGTATTTTTAAAGCTCTAATCATTCTAACTCTTTAATTTTAATCTCATGAATTTGCTGGCTGCCATATGAAGTTTAAATACAAAATATTTTACAGTTTGATAAAACCCATGTTCACTTCTATTCACAATATCCATTTGAATGTTGATTTATGTAGCACTATGTGATACATGGTAGTCTGTGAATTTTGATTATGTTAAGAGTTTTAACGGTAATACTTATAGGGATGATCATCTAATTTTATAAAATTTGGTTTACTCTGTGTAGTATATTTTCCTTGAGGTTTATTTGATTTCTAAGTGGTTCCTAAGCAACAAATGCATATACTGTTTTTGTAATAGACTTTTATGGTAGATCACTCAAGTAGATCTTATAACATTCTACATAAATACTTCTTTACATATAAATATATATATTCTCTCCATCTTTTTTGTTTAATGAAGTAGTAACATAAATACTTCTGTATAAGTTTCTTGTAACTTATAAATACTATTGGAAAATGAATTGTTCTTTTCCTAGGTTTGAAATTTAATTATAGATCTAAAGAGATTATGGAGCTCAGATTGAATTCTTCGATATTAACACTTTCTTCTTTCTCCTCCTTTTCCTTATAGCCGGAGAAAACACCTATTTTCTCGTGATAAACTAAAGCTTTTTCTGAAGCAACACTGTGAACCACAAGATGGAGTCATTAAAGTTAAGGTAGTTAGAACAGTGATATTATTTGTTGAAAAGAAGGAAGAAAGATAAAAATGAGTAGTGTTATAAGGTTGTAACATTGCAAAAATGTTACTCCAAAGTTGCTTGAAAATAGCTCTTTACCTGGAGCCAGTTTTTAGTAATTTTCTTTGTATTCATTGGATTAAATACTGTTTCTATGCAATTGCTAGAAATGCTAGAGGCCTCAGTTACTTCCACTGTTCTCCTTGTATAAAAGGGTCAACCACAATAGATGAGAGTAGATGGAAGACTATGGGGGAAGTTCCCTGGCAAATACAGTGGTTAGAACTCTACATTTCTACTACAGGGAGCCCAGGTTTGATCCCTGGCCAGGGAACTAAGATCCCACAAGCTGCACGGCCAAAAAAAAGGTGAATGGATAGGGCAGCTAGAGTTTTCTAATAGTGTAATGCTGGCTCAGAAAAACAGATTCAAAGAACAATGCTAAAATAGATCCTACTAGGTAAGAAGATAATATATATAATAAAAAGAATCTCAGAGACGAATACTAAGCAGATAGATTATATTTCATTAATAACTATTTAGAGGGAAAAAATCAAGTTTAGGAACCTCATATTGTACACTCCAGTAAAAAGTTAAATGATAAAACTAAAACTAATTTTTTAAAATGAGAAATGCTTATATTGGGAGAGAGACATTAAGTAAAACAATAGAATGGATTAGAGAAATGTATGCATGTATCAAAAGTCAGCTACTGTATGCCTAAGATTTGTGTATTTCATCATATGTATGCTGCTGCTGCTAAGTCCCTTCAATCGTGTCCGACTCTGTGCGACCCCATAGACGGCAGCCCACCAGGCTCCCCTGTCCCTGGGATTCTCCAGGCAAGGGTACTGGAGTGGGGTGCCATTGCCTTCTCCAGTGTATGAAAGTGAAAGGTGAAAGTGAAGTCGCTCAGTTGTGTTCCACTCTTCGCGACCCCATGGACTGCAGCTTACCAGGCTCCTCCATCCATGGGATTTTCCAGGCAAGAGCACTGGAGTGGGGTGCCATTGCCTTCTCCATATCATATGTGTATATTGCATCAAAAGAAAAGATATGAAGGAGAAGGGTATTTGCTTTATGTGAAGACTAGTATTTCACATCTCTAGAGACAAAGATAAATAGAACTGGGACACTTAGTTAACTACTTGGAAAATAGTTGGAACTACTTGGAGAACAGTTGGGTCTACTTGGAAAATAGTTGGCTCTATTTGGAAAAATGTTGGATCTAACTCAAAAAATAAAAAGGACATAAAATAAATCTTAATGTTATTTATGCTAAAGTACTTAGGTGGAGCAATATAAAAGAAATACCAAAGATGAGATTGATTTGACAATGTGAACTTATGTAGGATTAAAAATGTCATGAACAGATTTGAAGGGCAAGTGCTAGAGGAAAGATACTTTCAGTGAATACATTGAGGAGCTCAAGTCAATTATAAAATATGAGCACTCCATTAGAAAAATAGACATGATCAAAATTTACAGTGGATGAAGTATAAAACTTGAAAACATGTAAGGTAAAATCATCTGAAAGAATTTTTAAAGTATTTGTCTTGATAAGAGAACATGATTTAAGCATTCTTCTGTCTATAGTATTGAACAGGTAGGTAGTCATGTAAAATGATGCTTAAAAAAGTTGGTGGTTTAAACACTTGTAATAAATGGCCAAAACAGTGCCTGACATTTGATAGACAGTCAGTGAATATAGCTGCTTATGTGTATCATAAATAGCCAGTTGGCCAGTTCACCTAATTTTATAAGATTTCTTCCACATCAGCAAACAAAAATAGCCCAAATAAGGAAAAAATGGTGACAGACATAAAAGTTTTCATCCAGGAAAATAAAGTCAATAAGTTTGAAAAGTTCAACTTTACTTAATAAATAAATAAAAATTAAGGTTATAGTGAACATTTTTCTCTTATGAGTATAATGAAAGATGGTTAGTGGCTATTCTAGTATACTTGTACACACACACACACCCTTAAAACAACCAAGTTTGATACCCAGTTAGTAGATATTCTAGTATACCCACACATACACACACACACACACACCCTTAAAACAACCAAGTTTGATACCCAGTATGGTAAAGCGTCTGTCTACGATGCGGGAGACCTGGGTTCGATCCCTGGGTTGGGAAGATCCCTTGGAGAAGGAAATGGCAATCCACTGTAGTACTGTTGCCTGGAAAATCCCATAGACAGAGGAGCCTGGTAGGCTATAGTCCGTGGGGTCGCAAAGAGTCAGACACGACTGAGCGACTTCATGTTCACATTCACGTTCGTGGTAAATGTAGACTGTTGTTAGGAATACCTGCAAGAACACAAAGATGTGGGATTTTTTTTTATGTGTGTGTGTTGTGTGTGTGAATAAGGATACCTTGGCAGTTAATATATTAAAGCCTATTTGATCCTTTTTGGGTATGTGTTTCAGAAGAAGCCATCCACTCATACTTAAAGTACTATTCTCTATGAAGTGAAAGTTGCTGAGTCATGTCTGACTCTTTGCAACCACATGGACTATACAGTCCATGGAATTCTCCAGGCCGAATATTGGAGTGGATAGCCATTCCCTTCTCTGGGGGATCTTCCCAACCTAGGGATGTAACACAGTCTCCCACACTGCATGTGAAATATCACAGGTTATTTAAGTGGGACAGTAGATAGCCATCTTAATGGAATTTAATGTGAAATCTTAATGAATTATTCATATACTGTGTTAGGTATTAAAAGCTATGTTCTACCAAAAGTAAAAATATTATTATAGTAAATTGAATTCCCAGTAGAAGCAATCCTATTTTATTAATAACTTAAAATTTTATATCATCACATTTTCTGTATTTCTGTAAATAGCATTTTTTTTTGGAGAGGAAGAAAGAAGATAATCTTTGCTATTAGACCAAAACTTATCTTCAGAATTGCTAATCGAAAACGAGAAGTTTAGAGTTGGACATGGATGAAAGTAGAAGGAAAGAAACTCTTGATTTTAGCAGATATCCAGGAACCACACAACTTACAGTAAAAATGAGGTTGACTTCTATGAACTTAAATTTTGAGTTGAAACTTTATAGAAATTTATCAATATTTCTGCTTTTATCCAGACCAGCTTTAAAATTTGATACATAAAGTATTAAGTTATCATTTCAAACTGGAGGGGGAAGTCTAAATGTTCAGCAGTTAGGCTACAAAAAATTTATTGATTTAATATAGTAGATTTTTTAATATTTAATATATGGATTATTTATTTACTAGAAAGCCTCATACAAAATTAGTCAAAAGCAAACAAAAAAGATTATTGTATAAGTGAAATTTTGAGATGGTTTTAGAATTCAGAAAACTGTTGAAGCATTCTTGAATATTTTATGGTAAAGGAATCCTTTGAATTGTGGATTTCTTCCTGGTAAAGCTGATTAATTATGTAATTTTTAAAAGGATCAAGAAATAAAATGTATGTTACTTCACAATACACATAAAATTCTAATGCTTTTGGCCTGGTTTTTAACAGTAATCATATGACATGTTAAAGCTCATCTATATATGATTTACTAATGTGTCATTATTGTACCCTGCGTCGTCTTCTTTTTTTTTTTTAATGAAGGCATCATCTCTTTCAACATATAAAATAGCAGAACAAGATTTTTCTTACTTCTTCCCTGATGATCCACCCACATTTATCTTCAGTCCAGCTAACAGAAGAAGAGGGAGACCTCCCAAACGAATATCTGTTAGTCAGGTAAATAGAGAATAGATAAAAAGTACACAGTAGTTCTTAATAAAACTAACCAAAATTAAGAGTAGGGTTTGGCTCGCTTCACACTTGGACCCTATAGGAAGGAACACTTTCCTTCACACAAGAACAGGGTGTACTGTATTTTGACAACTGCTTAGCAGTGAGGCTTATAGAAGTTTCAGGTGTGAGTTAGACATGTGTCTCATGCCACAGGGGTTTCGTACTGAAATGTAAGCAGTTACTAAAATGTAAACCAGGATGGACTACAAAAATGTCTCTGACGTGTGTTTACTCTGCCTCTTTCTTATTTGACATCTACACCAGCTAGTTTAAGTACCCTGGAATATTTTTGTTTGTTTTCCTAATGCATATTTTTAAGGCTCCCCTTATGTATTACTGGGTTTTTTTTCTGGGAGGTTTTTGTACTAATTTGTAGAACTACAGAATTAACTTATATTCTATATGTTACCATGATTAGAGTTATTAAAAGTTCAATTATATTTTAGAATAAAACCTTAGTATAAGGAAAGTATAATTGATGAGGGCTTTACATTTTTTTGTTTTTTAAGTGTAAGGAAAAAGTAGACCAGTTTGTAAAAGTTGTGGTTACAACTTTAGTTTCTTGGTTTTTATGTGTGTGTTTTGTTTTTATTTTTTTAGGAGGACAGCATTGCCAGTAAACAGACTATTGCAGGCTATAGGAACAAAACTACTAAAGAAAGAGACAAACTTTTAAAACAAGAAGAAATGAAATCACTGGGTGAGTTTTAATGTAAAGAATATACCAAAGATTTTGGCAAACAGAAGAGGCTTAATAAATGTCTCCAATTCCTTCACCTTCATTTGTTGTCAGCCCTCTTAATACCTTTTTTTGTCTCCAAAAACTCTTTAGTTACAGGAAAGTGTATTTCTCTGTGCCTAGGTAGGGAATGTTTCAAAATGGCTTATTTCTGGTTTTGTCTTTCTTAAGATTAGTTTTTTCCCTCAGATAACTATTAATTTCTTTGATAATGAGACCTCTGTTTCTCTCTTAAAACAACATTTCAAGGTATAACATATCCTCTGTTAAACTGACCTAATGCTAGATTAAGCACAAGTTGGCAGTTTGTAGCCAGTATTGTTTGACTCCTACAGCCTTATAAAACATTGTTTCCCAAATGTGACTATATACATGAATCACCTGGGACTCTTACTAAAATGAAGATTCTAAATTAGTAGGCCTGGGTGGGAGAAAAGATTCTGCATTTCCAACAAGGTGGTACCTTGCTTGCTGGTCTTAGGGCTACACTTTGAGTAGTAAGGCTTTCAAAGGCAGGTTTGTGTTTGTCCTATGGCAGTAGTTTGTCTTAAACAGAGAGGACTTGCTCTTGCATTTTAATCACCAGCTGACTCCCTCTGTGAGTGTTTCTTGATCTCATTTAAACCTTAAAATATTTCTGAGGTTCTTTTGTTACATTTAAAAAGTGTGTTATTTTCTGTCTGTGTACAATTCTAAGTCTGATCTTCTCCACAGCTTTTGAAAAGGCTAAATTAAAAAGAGAAAAAGCAGATGCCCTAGAGGCAAAGAAAAAAGAAAAGGAGGATAAAGAAAAAAAGAAGGAAGAATTGAAGAAAATTGTTGAAAAAGAGAGACTGAAGAAGAAAGAAGAAAAGGAGAGGCTTAAAATAGAAAGAGAAAAGGTATATCCAAGTATATTAGTTATACTCTCCACAAATAGTAAATAGTATTCAACACTTTATATATTTAAGTTCATGGTTAATTTAAAAATACTTTTATCACTTTCATTTACATTTATAGTTGTGCATAGAGCACTGATAAATGGTATTGGGATATCTCCACTTTCCTTGGAAAATTTAATGAATGATTTAAGGTTCAACATATATGAGTGACTTTACACCTCAGAGCCTCTTCCAAAGTACAGTTCTAACGTTGCTTTTCTTCATTGTTTAGACTCCCATATTTAGGGAAATAAAACTTTCAGAAGTAAACTACATTGTTCAGATCAGATCAGTTGCTCAGTCATGTCCGACTCTTTGCAACCCCGTGAATCGCAGCACGCCAGGCCTCCCTGTCCGTCACCAACTCCCGGAGGTCACTGAGACTCACATCCATCGAGTCAGTGATGTCATCCAGGCATCTCATCCTCTGTCATCCCCTTCTCCTCTTGCCCTCAATCCTTCCCAGCATCAGAGTCTTCTCCAATGAGTCAACTCTTCGCATGAAGTGGCCAAAGTACTGGAGTTTCAGCTTTAGCATCATTCCTTCCAAAGAAATCCCAGGGCTGATCTCCTTCAGAATGGACTGGTTGGATCTCCTTGCAGTCCAAGGGACTCTCAGGAGTCTTCTCCAACACCACAGTTCAAAAGCATCAATTCTTCGGTGCTCAGCTTTTTCACAGTCCAGCTCTCACATCCATACATGACCACAGGAAAGACCATAGCCTTGACTAGGCGAACCTTTGTTGGCAAAGTAATGTCTCTGCTTTTGAATATGCTATCTAGGTTGGTCATAACTTTCCTTCCAAGAAGTAAGCGTCTTTTAATTTCATGGCTGCAGTCACCATCTGCAGTGATTTTGGAGCCCCAAAAATAAAGTCTGACACTGTTTCCACTGTTCCCCCATCTATTTCCCATGTAGTGATGGGACCAGATGCCATGATGTTTGTTTTCTGAATGTTGAGCTTTAAGCCAACTTTTTCACTCTCCACTTTCACTTTCATCAAGAGGCTTTTGAGTTCCTCTTCACTTTCTGCCATAAGGGTGGTGTCATCTGCATATCTGAGGTTATTGATATTTCTCCCAGCAATCTTGATTCCAGCTTGTGTTTCTTCTAGTCCAGCGTTTCTCATGATGTACTCTGCATATAAGTTAAATAAACAGGGTGACAATATACAGCCTTGACGTACTCCTTTTCCTATTTGGAACCAGTCTGTTGTTCCATGTCCAGTTCTATCTGTTGCTTCCTGACCTGCATACAAATTTCTCAAGAGGCAGATCAGGTGGTCTGGTATTCCCATCTCTTTCAGAATTTTCCACAGTTTATTGTACATTGTTAGAAAAATACAATAAAATGTATGAGCAATAAGAAGAATTAGCGTAGTGTTCTTATTTTCCTTGAAGAATCAAGTATCTTTGTTTAAGCAAATCTTTTATTATCATCTTCAGTGGTAGATATTTCTTAGGGAATTCTATAGCTGGTTTCTTCTGAAGTCCATCATTGTCATTGGTTTTCCGGATATTCACAAGTACCCTTGGAGAAGGACATGGCAACCCACTCCAGTATTCTTACCTGGAGAATCCCATGGACAGAGGAACCTAGTGGTCTATCTACATCCCATAGGGTTGCAAGAGTGGGACACGACTTAGCGACTAAACTACCAGAAGTACCCTAGGTGATCATGTTATATATTATGTTCATTTAAATTGCATGTGTTTCTTGAATTATTTCAGATAGGCCCTTGTGTGGAAGTAGGGAGTGTCTGATATGTGTTTACTCCAGAAAGTGTAGAATACAAGGAAAAAAAAAAACACACTTGTAATCTAAATGGTAATATTTAGAGATAGCATTATTGCTTTGATTAATTTATTTCTAACCTTTATTGTGGCGCTTAAAGATCCAGCATTTATAATTTTGTATGTATATATTTTAACATTATTATAAACATTCTTTCCTGCTACTAAATAAACTAAGTAATGTGAGATTTTTAGTGACTGCATGTAATATTTAATCAAATAGATACAGGTAAGCACTTTACAAATTTTTGCTCATAAATAAGGATACTTTGTTCAAATTTATGAACAAAAGTCTTTCCTGTTTTTGGATTGTGTCTCTGGATTAATTTGTAGAAGTGAAATACTAGGTCAGTGGCTAAGAACATGCTAGAAACTTTCTGTACCTGGTGAACATAGGTATTTGTTTGTCAAATGTGTTGTACTTATGTATACCCTTCAGATCAGATCAGATCAGTTGCTCAGTTGTGTCCGACTCTTTGCGACCCCATGAGTCGCAGCACGCCAGGCCTCCCTGTCCATCACCAACTCCCAGAGGTCACTCAGAGTCACATCCATTGAGTCAGTGATGCCATCCAGCCATCTCATCCTCTGTCTTCCCCTTCTCCTCCTGCCCCTAATCCCTCCCAGCATCAGAGCCTTTTCCAATGAGTCAACTCTTCGTATGAGGTGGCCAAAATACTGGAGTTTCAGCTTTAGCATCATTCCTTCCAAAGAAATCCCAGGGCTGATCTCCTTCAGAATGGACTGGTTGGATCTCCTTGCAGTCCAAGGGACTCTCAGGAGTCTTCTCCAACACCACAGTTCAAAAGCAATTCTTCGGCGTTCAGCCTTCTTCACAGTCCAGCTCTCACACCCATACATGACCACAGGAAAGACCATAGCCTTGACTAGGCGAACCTTTGTTGGCAAAGTAATGTCTCCGCTTTTGAATATGCTATCTAGGTTGGTCATAACTTTCCTTCCAAGGAGTAAGCGTCTTTTAATTTCATGGCTGCAGTCACCATCTACAGTGATTTTGGAGCCCAGAAAAATAAAGTCTGACACTGTTTCCACTGTTTCCCCATCTATTTCCCATGTAGTGATGGGACCAGATGCCATGATCTTCGTTTTCTGAATGTTGAGCTTTAAGCCAACCTTTTCACTCTCCACTTTCACTTTCATCAAGAGGCTTTATAGTTCCTCTTCACTTTCTGCCGTAAGAGTGGTGTCACCTGCATATCTGAGGTTATTGATATTTCTCCCAGCAATCTTGATTCCAGCTTGTGTTTCTTCCAGTCCAGCGTTTCTCATGATGTACTCTGCATATAAGTTAAATAAACAGGGTGACAATATACAGCCTTGACGTACTCCTTTTCCTATTTGGAACCAGTCTGTTGTTCCATGTCCAGTTCTAAGTGTTGCTTCCTGACCTGCATACAGATTTCTCAAGTGGCAGATCAGGTGGTCTGGTATTCCCATCTCTTTCAGAATTTTCCACAGTTTATTGTGATCTACACAGTCAAAGGCTTTGGCATAGTCAATAAAGCAGAAATAGATGTTTTTCTGGAACTCTCTTGCTTTTTCCATGATCCAGTGGATGTTGGCAATTTGATCTCTGGTTCCTCTGCCTTTTCTAAAACCAGCTTGAACATCAGGAAGTTCATGGTTCACATATTGCTGAAGCCTGGCTTGGAGAATTTTGAGCATTACTTTACTAGCATGTGAGATGAGTGCGATTGTGCGGTAGTTTGAGCATTCTTTGGCATTGCCTTTCTTTGGGATTGGGATGAAAACTGACCTTTTCCAATCTTGTGGCCACTGCTGAGTTTTCCAAATTTGCAACAGTGAATGAAAATACCCATCTTATTACACCCTACGAGAATTATTTGTGTGGAGGGAGGGCTTATTTCAGCAGGCCACTCAAAGCACAGTTAAGTTCTGTAACTAGGTGTTTTCTGTTAAACTTGAGAAGTGTACATCTGTTTAATTTCAGTGTTAATAAATTTCAAAGAAAGAATATTAACATGCATTAAACATATATATTATTACATAGTTAACATATTTATTGGAAATAATTATAACAAAATATTTTGTTTACATTCTGTTTTATCAGAGACTTTTTAGGGTCAGTATTTATCCTGCAGTTTCAAATACCAGAACCAAGAAGAAAAGTTGTCAAAAGACCAACTGAGCAAAAAGTTCACCAACTGTACTCTAATATTGCTTTTACGTACTGTCCCCTCTGTGTGTCTCTAGGCAGTTAATTAGGTTTAAATGAATCTTGAAAACTAATGTATTACAAATATAAGGGGGGGTAGTTATGTTAGGTACTCTAATAATTTCTTATCTCTTCACTTGAGGTCTAATTGATTTAAAGTGGAGAAAGCACTGCTATAGACAAGATCAGATTGAGTTAATATTTATCCAGGAGTTGCTATGTGTCAAACATCTTTCATCTTTGTAGCAGTTCTGTCAGTCAGGCATTGTTTTGATCAGTGGTTTTAACCCTTTTATATACAGCAGAATCCCCAAAAGAGCTTATTAAAACATCAATTGCTAGGTCCCAACCCTAGAGTTCTTAGTTCAAGAGATCTAGGTAGGGCGCAAGTATTTGTGTTTCCTACTAGTTCCAAGGTGATGCCGATGCTGCCTTATAAATATCTTATAAGAATTTTTATTGACCTTTCATTTTAGGAAAGAGAAAAGTTGCGTGAAGAAAAGAAAAAGTATATGGAATACTTAAAACAGTGGAGTAAACCCAGAGAAGATATGGAATGTGATGACCTTAAGGTATAAGCACGTTAATTGATGTTTCACACACTTGTGTAACAGGGGAGATGGCCAATTAGGCAAATGTGTATATTTAGAGTTCCAGGACCACATTGTTTGTGTTTTATAACAAGCTGTAATAATGATTCTTATCCTGTGGAAATAGTTCGTCATCTGTGCTATCCTAGGTAGTCCGGTAACCGCTGGAGCCAGGCAAACATTTAATGTGGTTACCGGACAAAGATTCTGCCTGTCTCCAGAAATAACCAAAGTATCTATACCACACTCATTCATCTCATTTTATATGGAACCATTTCTAAGACAATAGATGGTGGGTTAATTTTGTTCCATAGCCTAAGGAAAATACCACATTAGAGATCATACTGATATGGCTAATGCCTTGGCCTCAGAATCTAGGTTAGGAGTTGCTCATAACTAGGAAATGTAGTCAGAAGTACAGCTCAACCTAAAGGTATACTGTTAGTTGAATGAAAGAAAAAATGATTTAGTAAGTGATTTAGAGACTGTGATTTAGTATAAGGTATAAGGTTGAATTAAAGCCACAGCATCTCTAATTTTTAAAGTTCCAAAAGTGATTGTAATGAACATCCAGGGTTGAGAAATGTGAAATAATTCTTAGGTAAAGAATATATCGTATCTGTCTTTGTACAATTTCCTGTACTTGGTTCAAATAGTTATATAAATTGTTTAATCTTGCAGGAACTTCCAGAACCAACTCCAGTGAAAACTAGACTACCTCCTGAAATCTTTGGTGATGCTCTGATGGTTTTGGAGTTCCTTAATGCATTTGGGGAGCTTTTTGATCTTCAAGATGAGTTTCCTGAGGGAGTGACCCTAGGCAAGTGCTATTGCTATGTGATAGTTCACCCTAAAATTAGTGGTTTAAAAGAACAAGTTATTCTCTCTCAAAGTTCTGAGGAGTCACTGGACCCAGCTATCCAGTCCTCTCTCGGGGTCCTTCCTGTGATCACAGTCACAGTGGCTGGGACTGGATCACCTGAAGGCTCACCTGGCTCAGTGTTCAAGGTGGCTTCTTCACACACATGCCTGGTACCCTGGTGTTCCTCCACATGGTGTCCCGCTTCATCAGAGTAGCCTGCACTTCTTATGTGGCAGCTGAGTGCGCCAAGGGGCTGGAAACAGAAGCTATCACTTTACTTAAAGGCCAGGCCTAGAACTGGCAAGCCTTGCTTCTGCCATATCCCATTAGTTAGGCCTGCTGGGATTCAAAGGGGTGAAGGAATAGACCTCACTTCTTGAGGGTGGCATGGTATGTTAGTGCAGGGAAGGGAGGGATTGACAGCCATATTTGAAGACAAGTTACTGCCTAACTTTAACTTGTGATTGCTTCTCCTCTGCACTTACATACTGTCACTTTGTATGTACATCATTCATAAGAGCTAAATTAATATAAGAAGGGCTTTAGATCCCATTTTAGATTTTTAGCTAACCAATAGAAAAATAATCTTCTTTAGATCCAAATAAAAATTCTAAAAGAATTTTAATGCCACTCTTATTTTATCGACTATATTCTTCAGGAGGGCTTTCACATTCCCTTAGTTTTTCTTTATGAGCTAGGTGAGGCATGAATCACTGTGCCTTACAGATCAAGAAGGTCTAACAAGGCTGGTTGAGATAAGACATTTAGGGTAGGTGAATTAGATGAGAAACATTTATGACCTGAACACAATATTAGGATTACAGCTAATGCTGATGATTACCTCTTATGTGTACTATTTGGTAAACAGTCATGTCCCACATAGCTCTTGAGAACACTGGAACAACAGTAACATCTTTGGTGTCATTACTCAAATTAGAGTAAGTTTATAGTTTTTAATATATGACTAATTTGCATCTCAGGCTTAAATTTAGATGAAATATTGTATCAACTGAGGCTAATTTGGCTTTCTTTGAATGCAGTGATTTTTGGCTTATGATTTTGTTGTAATTACTAAAAATTATTTTGTGATTTTTGCCTTAAATAATAATACTTGGCTTTACCTGATGGGCACTTAAGAAAATAGTTACACTGGCTGTTGTTGATTAAAATGTTTATTGTTCCAATGGAGTTGTTTTTCCAGTATGTGACCAGAACTTTAAATTCATTTTAAACATTTTATTCACAGAAGTGTTAGAGGAAGCTCTTGTAGGAAATGACAGTGAAGGCCCACTATGTGAATTGCTTTTTTTCTTCCTGACTGCCATCTTCCAGGCGATAGCTGAAGAAGAAGAAGAAGTAGCCAAAGAGCAAATAACTGATGCTGACACCAAAGGTCAGAATTCAGTGTTACTGCCGGCTGATAGTAGCTTTGTAGTGAAATAAACTTATGATTAGTTAAATTTTAAATTAACTTGGCTTTTACAGTTATAAAACATGGTTGTTCAAGTTTCTTGATTTTTGAATCATATACTAGCAACACATTATCAGTTGTTTTACAAAAGCTTTGTTTTAATATATCCTGTTTCTGATGACCTTAAAGATGCTACAACCCCCACCCTGCCAACCTATCTTGTTTTTTATTCCTCTAGATTTCTCCTGTGATTTAGGAACCTTACAGATTTCATTGACCAGTATCTGTAATTCCAATAAATTTACTAAATAGCACTGAGTTTTTGTCCCCATCCAAGAAAATACTTCAATTGTTGTTATTAATACTTTAAGTTTAAAGTATTATTACTGATTTCATTTCATATCTGACAATTTTTAGATCAGAGTTAAGGAACATTTAATTTTTAAATTTTGCTAGTTTGAACTAGAAATTTTGCTCTTTAATTTCTGTACAGTTAAGTATCTAGAGTCTGTATGGTACATATTAATGTAGGAATAATTCTTGGGGAAATCTTTTTTGTTTTTAATACAGAGTAGAGTGTTCACTGGAGAAGGCAATGGGAACCCACTCCAGTACTCTTGCCTGGAAAATCCCATGGATGGAGGAGCCTGGTAGGCTGCAGTCCATGGGATCGCTAAGATTCGGACATGACCGAGTTACTTCACTTTCACTTTTCACTTTCATGCATTGGAGAAGGAAATGGCAACCCACTCCAGTGTTCTTGCCTGGAGAATCCCAGGGATGGCAGGGCCTGGTGGGCTGCCGTCTATGGAGTTGCGCAGAGTTGGACACGACTGAAGCAACTTAGCAGCAGCAGAGTGTTCACTGTTTTATTTAGGATTTACCTCAATCAGAGGAATTGTTAAGCATTTATATTACCAGGTTGATTTGACTTCCTGAATAATATTCTCTGTGAATTTTTCCACCTATGAGATAGGACCATTAAATAAACTTTAATGTATTATGTAGAAATACACTATAAGAAATAGTTTGGAGCCATCTTGATAGCAGAATCTTAGTAGGAAAAAAAATGGGACATTCCTCCATTCAGGTAGCGTGGTTGGCCTTAGATAATTTGAGCTAATTTCCTTTATGCCTGGTCTCTGGAGCAATAGGAGAGTCATGAGGATGTAGTCAGTTCAGTTGTCTTTTGATTTTGCAGCCTAAGTTCAAGCAAAATATATTCTCTTGCTTGAGTGCTAATCACTCTAGCTCCCTTATCACGGCTATTTTAGCAATGTGGTCTTCATTGTCATCTTAGATGATTTAGTCAGTTTCATAAAAGGGAAGGGAGAGGGGTATATCCATTTATAAAACATTCAAAGATTTTCTAATGACAAGTACCACCACTAAAGATGGATGATCTAAGATAGACTGTGTAACATATATTCATTCTTTTAGCCTTTAGGTTGTCTTAATGACCGATAATATCACAAGGTTATTGACCAAATTCTGACCTTAATATAAGACATAAAGCTTTCTTTAATTCAGGGTTTGAATTAGGTGAATTTTGTAGTTTTGGAAGCCTTCATGACAAAAAGTGGGATCAAAAGGAAATTGTATTGGAAAAGCAGCTAATGTAAAGGAAAAATACATGTAACTGTTGGTGTTTGTATTGCCATTTTATTTTCTGTTCATGATTTGTCATTCCTGTAATTTTTATAGCTCTACTCCTATACCAACTGTCTATAAGGTCTATCTCAGAATAAGTATTGACCATTAATAATGCTTCTTTTGAAACTATTTAAATGTTATGGAGGGAGAAAAATTACTTCAAAAATTTCACCCTTCATTTGCCTATTACCAGATTTTAAATGGTGACTTCAGTTTCATTAACAGCCCCAGACTGTTCCCCCAGGTATTTTTCATATATTCTCCCATCTCAGTAACAAAAAGGGTTTTCCGTAGTCTTCCTGAAAGCACCTGATAATCACATGGGATTGAATAGTATTTACTTCTTCATTAGCTGACCTTACGTAAGATATTTCTTGCTCCTTTTAGAAATGGGGAAATTGGGCAGACAATAAAAGCATGTATTTACCTCAGTGATAAAACATGAGGTTCAGTGAGGTCATTTACTGAAGATCACATAGAGAGTAAGTGATCGCGTAACTAGCAAGACACCATATATGTGTTGTTTTATCCTCATACCACCGTTATAAGGAAGATGTAATTATTTTCTGCCTTTATATGTAAAAGAAGCTTAGTCTTAAGGAGTTTAATTAACTTGCCCAGAGACACGTGGCTAATAAGAAGCGATGGATACAAACTCAGGCACTCTGGGCTGGAGCCTCGTAATGATTACATTTTATTACCTTATAATACGGCAAAGAAGTAATTATCTGTCAACAACATGTAATTTTTTGGCCTCCTTGCTTTTATATCGAATCTTGGAAATTTTGACCAGCAATTTTTAACTCTTACATTATAAATATCAGTTCCTCTCTTTAGTCTTACATCATGAACTTAAATGCCTTTCACAAGTATAGGGACAAAAGCATTCTCCTGATATATAATAGTTATGTGTATTGCAGAGATGTTATTGTTTAGTGTTGAAATTATGTGTACCTGATTCTAGATTACGATGATGATAAATGTATCTGTTTCAGGTGGTCATCCCCCACACAGTTTAGCTGTATTCTCTTGGTATGATGTATCCAAGTGACTATCTCAGCAAATAAATCCTAGAATGATATTTACAGTTTCTTGAAAGAGCAATTTGGTAGATAGTTGAGTTGAAAAATATGTATTTTAGCATGTTAAACACAACTAAAAATAAATTGTCATTTTGTTGGTTGTCCATTTCCTGAGGCCTTTACAGCCTTTGTCTAGGAAATTATAACTTACTATAGATAAAATAAGTTGAATTGCTGCAAAGGAAGAGAGCCAGTACACTTATACAGCTTTTTAACTAGGACTTGTTAATTTTGGAGTGCCTATATTAATTTTAAGTTTGTTTGGCTTTGTATGTAAAATGAAAATTGAAAAAAGTTTTACATCTAGTATTTCCCTGGTGAGGAACATTATAATGTCTGTCATTTCGACTAAATTCATGGCTTTGTAGGAATAACTTATGTATATATGTAACATTTAGTTAGGTAACTTCTTCTGTATGGTACTGTTTATGCTTCAAATGCCGTGGAATTATCAGTAACTGTAATCAGACATAATCCCAAAGGGCCTTTTTCCTTTAGTAAAGGACAGCAGTTCTTTTCTCTAAGGTTCATTTCTTCAGCTTGTGAACTTTGAGGAGGGAATCATAAAGTAGAAAGTGAAGGAACCACAGAACCAGTTTAGCTCAGTGATTTCCCAGCTCTAATCCATGGAGGCCTACAAATTGTACAGGGATTCATCCCTGCTAGTGTAGGAGAGTTGAAAAGATGAATGGGCAGGGTTATCATCTCCATTCACTTTATATGGTGCTTCTAAGAAATACTTGAGGAATTTGAAAACTGCTGATCCTGACTTAGCGCTATAAAAAAAATGAAGCCAATTAAGTGTCTGATCTAAAGGCTACATAAGTAGGAACTAGGGATGGACAGAGCTAAGAGTAGAATTTACATTATCTGAGACTTAGTCTGAAGCTGTGTCTACTGTGGTAGAGCAGAAGGACTTTTTATCAGCTTAAAAGTTTTTTCATTGGTGACATTTTATTATCTACGTAAGGAATAATTGTATATCCTAATGGTTTAAATATATTTGTGTCAGTAGACTTGCTCTTCGGTCCTTTTTGTAGCTTAAGCACTGTTTTAAAAGCTGAAGCAATTTACTTAGAAAATACAGGGATATCTTCCTATTGTTTCATGGATCAGAGAGTTTTCAAAATAAAAACAGGCAATTTAAATGAAGAGATAAATCTGTGGTTAAGTGACAGTAGTATTGTCTTTAAGTT
This sequence comes from Tragelaphus eurycerus, assembly GCA_935064755.1. Classification (NCBI taxonomy): domain Eukaryota; kingdom Metazoa; phylum Chordata; class Mammalia; order Artiodactyla; family Bovidae; genus Tragelaphus; species Tragelaphus eurycerus. The sequence continues at coordinate 14,724,760 of CAKXYN010000038.1, forward strand.
CTTTTAGCTCTTTTCCTGTGTTGGTTTTGTGATGATTACAACTTATACTTTGTTATGATTCAGTATTTGTAATTGAATATTTATGAAAGATTGGGATATCTTCAAATAGATTCTGATTTTCAAAGTACACTTTTTTTTAAGTTATATTGAGCAAGGAAATTTGTCTTTCATTTTAAAGTGTATTTTACCATTTTTTTGTAATGTGTATGTGTATCTTGTTGGTAATTTGGAAATTGTCTTCTCTATGTTAAGTAAGGGGAAAATTAGTGTGTAGTACATGTCTTAGGATTTATAGTTTTATTTGGAGCCTAGGCAGAATGTGACTGATGCTTGTGGTACCTATTGTCAGTTCTTTTGAGGTTCCTGAATGTTAAGCTGTTTGCTGTTTCTTTCATCATTTTAAAAGGGCATTATTCCCAAATATTCAAGCTTTGATTTGCACTAGAATAAAGTATTTATTTCCTTAAAGATCTAACAGAGGCTTTGGATGAAGATACAGACCCCACAAAATCTGCACTGTCTGCAGTTGCATCTTTGGCAGCTGCATGGCCGCAGTTGCATCAGGGTATGTGTGGGATTTTTTTTTTTTTTGATTGCCTTTTTATTTTTATAAAGGTATATTTTACATTACTGAGGATTTATTGTTTATATTCTAAATGACTGTTTCGTTTTTAACGACTATAGGCTGCAGTTTGAAAAGCTTGGATCTCGATAGCTGCACTCTCTCTGAAATCCTCAGACTACACATCTTAGCTTCGGGTGCTGATGTAACATCAGCAAATGCGAAGTACAGGTATCAGAAACGAGGAGGGTTTGATGCTACAGATGATGCCTGCATGGAGCTTCGTTTGAGCAACCCCAGCCTGGTGAAGAAACTGTCAAGCACTTCAGTGTATGATTTGACACCAGGTAAACTTTGCAAGTTAGAATTTGTATAACCTTCCTACTTATGCCCAGAATCCTCGGTAGCTGATGAGAAAATTTTAGATGACCCTCAGTTTTAAAAGAGAAAGGAAGAAAGCAATCTTTTAAAAAAAATTGTCGGAATACAAATAGTGACCTAAATTAACTACAGTTGTTATTCATATTAACTTTAATTATTTATGATTTTCTTGTCTTTTTTCTCTTTGGATTTTTTATTACTTTAAAAATGTGTGGTTAGTTTACTACATCTAGCAAGTCTAGAAAGATAAGTGGGAATTAGCTTTAATTTTTATTTATTAGTATATCAGAAATGTAAGCTGTAGCTGCAGAATTCTAACATTCAGTTGAGTAAATGTTTGAGCAGTGAGGCACAATATGTAAAATGAAGACAGTTTTTTTTACTTCCTTTTATAGATAAAAGTAAAAATTGTAATGTATAAATACATAGTATTGAATTTATTATGCTTATTTAAGGAAACATATAATAAGAATACCTAATTCCTAAGAGTTATTTAGTTTTAAAAATTTTTATTGTGGTATAGTTGAGCTAACATGCATATAATTTTTAAAATTTATGGTAGTATTTTTGTGCAGTCTTTTCTGAGTAGCAGTTTGCCTATTGCCATTTGTGTGTGTGTGTGTGTGTGTGTGTATGCGTGCTCAATCACTTAGTCATGTCTCTTTGCAACCCTGTAGACTATAGCCTGCCAAGCTCCCTCTGTCCAAGGGATTCTCCAGGCAAGAATACTAGAGTGGGTTGCCATTTCTTGCAGGGATCATCCCATACCAAGGATCGAACCCACATCTTGCGTCTCATGTGGTTATAACTTAGTTTTGATTTGAACTTCATATTTATAAGCCACATAAACCTAAAATTAAAACTTAAAAATTAACTCTTTGCAATTAGAAAGTTTTTCATGTCTGTTTAACTAGTAGTTATTAGTATTTGAAATGTGTTGTATATCACATAACTGTTAATTGGATTCAAAGTTGCTTTTTTCCATAAATGCCACTAGCTTAGTTGATCTTAAGAGACTATTCCCTAGTCTTTATTAAATATTTTCACATTGAGCCACAAATTAAATTTTTTCTTGTCATTGATAATCCAGAAGTTATTTACCAATTTTTGGCAGGAGAAAAGATGAAGATACTTCATGCTCTCTGTGGGAAACTATTGACCCTAGTTTCTACTAGGGATTTCATTGAAGATTATGTTGACATATTAAGACAAGCAAAACAGGAGTTCCGGGAGTTAAAAGCAGAACAACATCGAAAAGAGAGGGAAGAAGCAGCTGCTAGGTGAGAGATAATTATAGTCCATTGTGCTAATGAAAGCTGTTTATTTCTTTGCCTCTAAAAACATGTTGGGAACTTTCTTGGCAGTCCAGTGGTTAAGACTCCACACTCCCATGCAGCGGACATGGGTTCAGTTCCTGGTCAGGGAACTAAAATCCCATACATGCTGTACACCACAGCAAAAAAAAATTTTTTTAATAAATAAAATAAAATTTATTTAAAAAATAAAACCATGTTGGGCTGTAATGTGGCACTGGTTTACCACTGAAAGGTTATGAATAGATTACTTTGTAGTTTTGTGATAACATTTGGAGCATTTTCTGTAATTGGATGGTTAAAGATAAAAAGTTAAAAGTATCATATAGACTATAATATTTTATTTTAACTTTCAGAATTCGTAAAAGGAAAGAAGAAAAACTTAAGGAGCAAGAACAAAAAATGAAGGAGAAACAAGAAAAACTAAAGGAAGATGAGCAAAGAAATTCAATCGCAGATATATCTGTTGGGTATGGTTTGAATTACACTGCTTATCCGGATGACATAAAGAATAAAAATCAGCACCTTAAACTCTAAAATGCTTTCCAAATTTTTAGAAAACTAATTTTATGTAGTTTTGTAATAGTGTCAGCAAGCCTATGAAGTTTGCATACGGAGTCTTCAGATATACATGTGTTGGTTTTGGTTTTTGTTTTTTTAAAGCACTTTCAGGGAACCTAAAACTCATTCTAGCATTACTAATAGTATCTCTCCCTTCCACCACCACCATCACAGTTGTACTCTGCATTTCACAGAGTTCCTTCATGCTTTTTAAAGAAGAGATTGGAGCTTTTGGTAGAAGATAGAGGGAGAAGATGTCAGCACCTTAAATAATTCAGTGTCTGCCTAAAGTATTTTATTACATATTGACATATTAGGGATGAAGATTGGCTGTGAAGACAAGTGGGGATTTTTCCTATATTGTAGATAGATGGCAGATCATATTCCAAATTAGCAGAAATAATCATTCTAAAATAAAATCTGCAAAATAAATTCTAAAAACCTCAGTATTCCAAATTTAGCATATTGACTTTTGATTATACTTACATATAAAAATACCTGTTACATCTTAAGATCATAGGTCACAAACTTGGAACAGTTGTATTTTATATGGCCATCAGTAATACTTTAAGGAATTTATTTGGATACCTTGAGAAAGTTAATAATAGATATGACACCTAAACTACAAGCAACCAAACAAAAAATAGACTTCACCAAAATTGAAAACTTTTGTGCTTCAAAGAACACTGTTGAGAAAGTTAAAAAAAAACCCAGAGAAGAGAAAAAAAATTTTATAAATCATATATCTGATGATGGTCTGACATCCAGAATGTATAAAGAACTCATACAACTCAATAGTAAAAAGACAACTCAGTTTTTAAAATGGGCAAAGGATTTAAACAGGCATTTCTTCAAAGAAGATCTATATGAAGTGCTTAAAAAATGCTCAACATCGTTAGTCATTAGGGAAATGCATATTAAAACCACAATGAGATACTTCACACGTACTAAGATGGCCGTATTTCAGTTGAGGGATGGTAACATATGTTGGTGAGAATAAAGAAATTAGAACTCTCATACATTGCTCACAGGGATGTGTAAAACAGTGTGGCTGCTTTGAATAAGTTTGATAGTTCATCAAACAGTCTAAACCATGTGTTGCCATGTAGCCAGCAATTCTACTCCTAGGTATGTACCCAAGAAAATTAAGAGCATACATTCACCCAAAAATGTATACATGAAAGTTCATAGCAGCATTATTCTTTGTAACCAAAAAATAGTCCAACCCAAATATTCATCAGTCCATCAGTTGATGGATAAACAAAATGATATACCGCTTCTATGGTATATCCGTATAGCAGAATGTTATTCAGAAATAAGAAGGAATGGAATTCTGATACATGCTACAACATGGATGAACTTTGGAAACATGCTAGGTGAAAGAAGCTAATCACAGAAGACCGTGTGATTATTCCATTTATAGGAAAAGTCCAGAATAGGCAAGTCCAGAGCAGAAAGTACAATCAGTGGTTACCAGGGGTAGTGGGGAAAAGAAATTGAAAATGGTATCCAGTTTTTCTTCTGAGATGATGAATTAGATAGAGGCAGTAATTGTACAGCCTTGTTAATATTACTAAAAACCACTGAGTTGTACACTTTAAAATGGTGATTTTTATGGTATGTGAACTATGTCTCAAATTTTTTTTTACACTTTATAAAAATTTTTCCAATTATGTCAGTTATATAGAAAATACTGTATTCATTTAAGGTATATAAAATAATGATTTGATAAATGTATATATTGTTAAATGATTACTATAGTTAATATTCATTGCCTCATATAGTTGCAATTATTTTTTCCTTGTGATATCTTCAGTTTTTAAAAAAAAGAAATTAGGCATGTAATAGATCCCACTACTTCATATATTTGTACTCATCTAACCTCACTCATTTATGTTCTCTCTCTGGCTCCTGAATACATTGAGTTTGCAAAACTTTGAATGTAGAACATAAATGGTGGAATTCAAATTCCATGCAACTTTAGTTTTGATTTGGACAATACAGTGATAAAATATCCATATTGTTCCTACTTACTGTATCTGAATTTGTCTACTTCTGCCCTCTACTGTTTGTCTATTTATCTCCTTTTACACTCTGAGCCACCATTACCTCCCAGCCAGCTACCTGGACTAATTACAGTGGCCTCTTTACTAATCTCCCCTCATCTGCTTTCTATCTCAGATGATTTTCCACATAACAGCAAGAGTACCTTCTAATCATGTCATTTCCCTTTTCTAAACTCTTCCACTTTTTCCCTGTAGCTTCTCCCCACCCACCGCCATTGCTCTTTGAATAATGCCCTACAAGGCCCAGTATGATATTGCCCTGATTTTTCTCATTTATATCTTAAATTGCTTCTTTTTTGTTTACATTCTTGTCAAAATTACACACTCTTTCCTTTTCCCTTGAGCTCAGTGCATTTGCAGGTTATTCCTTCTTCTAGAAACAAAGATTTCTTCTTACCTGCCACCTCACCCCTCCCAGCCTCCTTAGTCTTGCAGTTTAAATGTCACTTCTTTGAGCAAGCATTACTTGATCCCTGAGACTAGGGATCAGGTTCTTCTCAAAATGCTTTCATAGCATTTTGAACTCCTTCTTTTTTAGTATTTATTACATATTTTAATTGTACAATGATTTATATAATTATCTGCAAGACATAAACTCTGTATTATCTTGTTCACTACTTCCCAAAGGATAAACCCTGGCACTTCATAGGCAGGCAATAAATATTTCATGAATGGAATTATAAATATTTTTTCTTCTTAAGGGAGGAAGAAAGGGAAGATTTTGATACTAGCACTGAGAGCAAAGAAATAGAGCAAAAGGAACAAGATCAAGATACAGTTACTGAAGATGAAGATGACCCGGGACCACATAAAAGAGGCAGAAGGGGTAATACAGAATTTCTTAAGGGCATGCTTGCTTGCTTTTAATTGATAAGGCATTTTATTAACTCACTATTCTGAAATATATATTAGGTTACTTCCATTTGTGATTCCAAGGTGTGTTGTTAATTTTTTGTATTTGCTACTTTATGTTGACCAAGTAGAAATTTTTATTCTGTAATGTACCAATTCAACATTGAATGCCTCTTAGATGCTAGAGATGGAAAGATCAGTAATGCTTGTAACTGGTGTCATATTGCTGAGAATGGAAATCTATGCTGCCTTAAAGTAATCTCATAAGTTGCTGGATCAAAGGAAATGCATTTTCTGAAGCTTGTGATACAAGTTACTTCTGAGGATCTGTAACCATTTTCATTTGATAACTTAAAGGAGATACTTAAGTTTATTCTGTACCTCTAATTTGGACAGTATCTCTTTTTTTACATTATTTTTAAAATGGTTATTGTAAGTGGACAGAAAAATCTCTTATACAATATCATGGAGGCTGTATTCTCTGACTACAATGCAATTGATTTGGAAATCCAAAACAAATCTTATGCTATTAGAATTTAGAACATATTTCTTAGTAATTAGAGTTTCAAAGGAGAAGCCCTAATAGAAATTTTAAAATATTTAAAACTAATTAATACTGCATACTGATGGATATAATCTATACAAGTCCATACTTGTTGTATACAGTCCCTCAACTTAAAGGAAAATTTATAGCTTTAATACATATTAGGAAAGTAGAAAGGCAAATTGCACTAGGCATTCATTTAAGAAGTTAGAGGTAAAAACTAGAATAATCTCCCGAAATATAAGGAGACAATAGACATGAGTAGAAATTAATAGAAAATAAAACTGTAATAGAGAAAAACAACAAAGCCAAAAGCTTGTTCTTTGAAAAAGACACAAACTAGACAAACCTTTGTTCAATTGACTTTCAGGGGGGTGAAGGGTCACAATAAACAAAATTAGGACTAAAAATTGAAGCAGCATAGCTAGAGATAGAGTAGAAATTTAAAGATAATGGGATAACATAACAATTTAATAGCAGTAAATTTGAAAATAGAGGGCAAAAAGCTAAATCCTAGAAAAAATGCAAATTATAGAAATGAATTAATACAAAGATTAGAAATGTGAATGGTCCTAAACTGTTAAAGATCTTGAATTAGTATTAAAAACCTTCCTATAAAGAAAACATCACTCCTAGGCGACTTTATGGTGAATTCTGCCAAATTTCAAAGAAGCAAATAATTCCAATTTTACACAAACCCTTTCAGGCAAAAGGAAGAGAAGAAACACCCCCCAACTGTTTAAACAATTTGGCAATGAATGAAACAGGAGAGAAGTCTAATGTTTCAACATAGCATACAGGGCCAACCAGGAGGAGTCTAGGTTCCTTCTGTCTTGTTGGTACTGTCATCCTTGAGCGTTTGCTGCCATCCTCATGTTCCAAAATGATTTATCACCCTGTCTCCATTCTGTCTAAGGAAAGTGGAAAAAGAGGCATAACGCAGAGGTTACAGACAGTGCTTCTGCTTCCATCTCTTTGATCAGTAGTTTCTAATGTAGCCATATTTACTGGGGAAAGAGGGTCTGGGAAATGTTGTCCTCTTGGATTGCTGCTGCTGCTAAGTCGCTTCAGTCGTGTCCGACTCCGTGCGACCCCATAGACAGCTGCCCACCAGGCTTCCCCGCCCCTGGGATTCTCCAGGCAAGAACACTGGAGTGGGTTGCCATTTCCTTCTCCAATGCATGAAAGTAAAAAGTGAAAGTGAAGTCGCTCAGTCGTGTCCGACTCTTAGCGACCCCATGGACTGCAGCCCACCAGACTCCTCCATCCATGGAATTTTCCAGGCAAGAGTACTGGAGTGGGGTGCCATTGCCTTCTCCATTGGATTGCTAGGTGCCTGCTAATAATTAAGGCTTCTGTTACCTTAAAGCTGTGGTTGTTAAAGTACAGCCCATTGGCCAAATCCGCCCTGCCCCCGTTTTAATATCACCCATGAGCCTGAAAGGGTTTTTAAATTTTTTAATAGTTGGGAAAAAAATTAAAAAGAGTGATACTTTGTGACATGTGAAAATTACATGCAATTCAGATTCAGTGACCTTAAATAAAGTTTTGTTGCATATAGCCATGCTCGTTCATTTGCATATTGTCTGTGACTGCTTTCATGCTACAGTGGCAGAGTTGGGTAGCTGTGATAGAAACCATATGACCCACACAGCCTAAAATATTGACTAGCTAGCCCTTCATAGAAGTGGTTTGCTAACTTCTGCCTTAGAAGAAGGACTAAATGTATCTTGCAGAATAACTAACAGACTCTGGCACACTCTCCAGTATGGAGATAGAAGGTTTTTGTCTATCTCTTTATATATAAGTGTGCCAATTTCTTATTAACATAGTATATTAGGCTATTCATGCTGCCATGACAAAATGTTACAGACTGTGGCTTAAACAACAAAAATTGTTATCATAGTTCTGGAGACTGGAAGTACAAGATCAGGGTGCCAGCAGGGTTAATTTCTAGTGAGGCCTTTCTCAGCTGGTAATAGCAGCTTCTCGGCATCCTCATATGACCTGTCCTCATCCACAAGTGGAGAGAGAGAGTGCCCTGGTCTCCCTTCCTCTTGCTTAAAGTCACCAGTCTGACCTTAATTACCTCCTTAAAGGCCCTGTCTCCAAATTCAGTCACATTGGGGTTTAGGACTTCAACCTACAAATTGGGGGTATGTGGGAGTGGCACATAGTTCACTCCATAATGTATAGTAACTTGGGGTAGCTTGTCATGTTTTTCTAGTGAAAAATTAAAATATGATGGTGGTTTCAATTACAGGAAAAAGGGGACAAAATGGATTTAAAGAATTTACAAGGCAAGAAGAGGTCAACTGTGTAACAAGGGAGCCTCTTACTGCTGAAGAGGAAGAAGCTGTAAAACAGGAACACCAACGAAAAGAGAAAGAGCTCTTAGAAAAAATCCAAAGTGCCATAGCGTGTACCAATATCTTTCCCTTGGGCCGTGACCGCATGTACAGACGGTATTGGATTTTCCCTTCCATTCCTGGATTGTTTATTGAAGAGGATTATTCTGGTCTCACTGAAGACATGCTGTTGCCTAGACCTTCATCATTTCAGGATAATGTACAATCTCAAGCGTCTCAGGTATCCACTAAAACTGGAGATTCGTTGATGTCTGAATCTACCTCCAGCATTGACCACAGTCCATGTGATGATACTGTGCAGCTGCCAAAACCGGTGCATAAGCCGAATCGGTGGTGCTTTTACAGTTCCTGTGAACAGCTGGATCAGCTGATTGAAGCCCTTAACTCTAGAGGACATAGAGAAAGTGCCTTGAAAGAAACTTTGTTGCAAGAGAAAAGCAGAATATGTGCACAGCTAGCCCGATTTTCTGAAGAGAAATTTCATTTTTCAGGTAAATTTTCAATGAAACCTATTTCCTTTCTTTTTCTTTTCCTGTAATCTCTGGCTCAGGAGTAAACATTTTTCAAACTTATCAAGAGCTGTATTTAAAACACTTTTTCTTTCATCTGGACAATGCTCTCAGTTCTTTAGTTAGAGAAATTTGCCGGTTAGAGAAATAAGGTCTTCTAGATTCTCCTGGGTTCCACTTGGATTATGAGAAGCACATCTTAACAATATGAGAAGTTACATACTCTTTCTGAGCTCATTGTTTGATCAGTAGGTTGAATACTTGCGGCACTAGGGTTACCATCGAGTTTTGAGATCTAATAGTGAGTGAGGTCACTCACTGAATGTATTAGCTGAGGGTCCAGGGACAGGTTCTATTAGTGATCACACCTTAGGAGATGGGCAGCAAGGACAGTTCAGGTAGCAGTATTTCCTATTTGATGGCTGGTCTGTTGATGGCAAATAAGAGAAAGAAGTAAGGCATTTTTAGGTGTAAATGGGGTTTTCTAGGTAGAGTGATCTTAAATTCAGGGTTTTATTATTACCATGACTACTTTCAGTTCATGTCAGTTCAGTTCAGTCGCTCAGTCATGTCCAACTCTTTGCGACCCCATGAATCACAGCACGCCAGGCCTCCCTGTCCATCACCAACTCCAGGAGGTCACTCAGACTCACATCCATCGAGTCAGTGATGCCATCCAGCCATCTCATCCTCTGTCGTCCCCTTCTCCTGCCCCCAATCCCTCCCAGCATCAGAGTCTTCTCCAATGAGTCAACTCTTCACATGAGGTGGCCAAAGTACTGGAGTTTCAGCTTTAGCATCATTCCTTCCAAAGAAATCCCAGGGCTGATCTCCTTCAGAATGAACTGGTTGGATCTCCGTGCAGTCCAAGGGACTCTCAAGAGTCTTCTCCAACACCACAGTTCAAAAGCATCAATTCTTCAGCGCTCAGCCTTCTTCACAGTCCAGCTCTCACATCCATACATGACCACAGGAAAAACCATAGCCTTGACTAGATGGACCTTTGTTGGCAAAGTAATGTCTCTGCTTTTCAATGTGCTATCTAGGTTGGTCATAACTTTCCTTCCAAGGAGTAAGCGTCTTTTAATTTCATGGCTGCAGTCACCATCTGCAGTGATTTTGGAGCCCAGAAAAAGAAAGTCTGACACTGTTTCCACTGTTTCCTCATCTATTTCCCAGATAGATGATAGTGATGGGACCAGATGCCATGATCTTCGTTTTCTGAATGATAAGCCAATTTTTTCACTCTCCACTTTCACCTTCATCAAGAGGCTTTTTAGTTCCTCTTCACTTTCTGCCATATGGGTGGTGTCATCTGCATATATGAGGTTATTGATATTTCTCCCGGCAATCTTGATTGTTGATCACAATTCTTTAACAGCTTTGTTGAGATTTAATTCATTTATCATACAGTTCACCCTGAAGTGTACAATTCAGTAGTTTTTAATATATTCTTAGATATCTTACACAGTCAATTTTAGAACATTTTCATTATCCCCAAAACTGGTATTGTATAATATATGGTCTTTTGTGACAGGCTTCTTTTATTTAGCATAATGTTTTCAAGGTTCATTCAAGTTGTACCATATATCAGTACTTCATTCTCTTTATGTTCATTGTATACTGCATTTTAGTACATTTTACTTATCCATATGTTAGTTGATGGACATTTCTATTGTTTCTGCCTTTTGGCTGTTATGCTGCTTTGAACATTTGTATATAAATTTTTGCTGACATATGTTTTCATTTCTCTTGGGTATATACCTAAGAGTGAAATTACTGGGTCATATGGCTTCCTCAATGGCCCACGTTGTAAAGAATCTGCCTGCAGTGCAGGAGACTCAGGAGACTCAGATTTGATCCCTGGGTCTGGAAGATCACCTGGAGGAGGGCATGGCAACCCACTCCAGTATTCTTGCCTGGAAAATCCCATGAGGAGCCTGGTGGACTGCAGTCCATGGGGTTGCAAAGAGCTGGATACAACTGAGCGACTTGGCGTGCACACAGCATCACTACGTACTGTGGTAATTCTGTTTCATCATTTGAGGAACTGTCATCAGACTGTTTCCTGAAGTGGCTCACTATTTTCTTTTGAAGGTTAAATTTCTCCACATCCCTCTCAATGCTTGTTATCAGACTTTTTTATTCTAGCCATTGTAGAGGTGTGAAGTATCTCATTGTGGTTTTGGTGTACATTTCCCAAATGACTAATGATGTTGAGCATCTTTTCATGGTTTTATTAGCCAAAGAAAAATGTGTTCAGGGAAATTCCCTGGTGGTCCAGTGGTTAGGACTCAGCACTTTCACTGCCATGGGCCTGCGTTCAATCCCTGGTCATCAAACTAAGATCCTGCAAGCTTCATGGCACAGCAGAAAAAAAAAGAGAGAGAAAGGAAGAAAAGTGTGTTCAGATCCTTTGCTCATTTTTTAATTGTATTATTTGTCTTTTTATTGAGCTGTAAGAGTTCTTTATATATTCTGTTGGATAGATACAGGTCCCTTGTGAGATAAATGATGTGTAAACATTTGGTTCTTTTTTTCCCCATACTTGAGGACTTACTAGGTGTTTTTATATCCACTGTTTCACAATCATACAGTCATATGGGTAATTATATTTTTTAACAAGAAAATCATAATAAAGATGTTTGCTAACTATTTCAGACAAACCTCAAACTGATAGCAAACCTACATATAGTCGGGGAAGATCTTCCAGTGTGTATGATCCATCCCAGATGTCTGCAGAAAGACAGCTTGAGTTGAGGCTGAGAGATTTTCTTTTGGATATTGAAGACAGAATCTACCAAGGAACATTAGGCGCAATCAAGGTTTGTACCTGTTCCCATTTTTAACTTGCCTAGTTACCAGAATTTTGGTAATTTATTTGATATTTTATGTTTGTTAACTCATTTGATATAGTCGAGGCATGTATGTTCTGAATAAATAGCAGGAGTGATGCATTTTTTATAATAACTAATTTTATTTCCCTGTATCAAATTTTATATATATAGATCTTTCTTAAAACCTTTTTTAATATTAACTTTTGGTATTTAAAAAATATCTGTTTTACGGTATTTTCATCCAAGATGTTGAAATGTATAAGGATATTTTCTTCTTCCTTGACTAGCTCCTGCCTGCTCTGCTGAGTCTGGTTTGTTTATTGGTTTCTTTGTTACCTTTTTAAAATCTGTAAGTAATTCATGCTTGATATGTGTGTTCTGTTCATTCCTTGGCTATCATCTGTCACTTTTTTGCTACTGTCAGGTGACCAACCTTAGAGTCATTTATAATTTCACTATATAGAGAGTAAAGTATTAAAGCTTCCATCTATGAATGATATGAACTCCATTTTGGCCACTTAGTAACCTTATTTTTAGATCTCTTTTTGATTCACAATCTGTTCTAGAATATTCATGAATTTTTCATATGTACATTGAACTTCATACTTCTTAGGAACAGTACATGCCATTTTTCAGGGTTAGTAAATTTGAGTTTTGTTACAGGTTACAGACCGACACGTCTGGAGGGCAGCATTAGAAAATGGACGGTATGAGCTGTTAAATGAGGAAAACAAGGAAAACGGGATAATTAAAACTGTGAATGAAGATGTAGAGGAGATGGAAATTGATGAGCAAGCAAAGGTCATAGTAAAAGACAGGTACGAAAAGGATTTTTCTAAAGTAACCATCACTTTTTCTTGCCATTTTATGTTTGTTTTTAAGAAACTGTTTCTTTTTCTTCAAAAAATGGTCTTAAAATCTTATTGTGAGGACATTAACATTTATAACCACTGAAATGATGATTTTGCTAAACCGCAAGTTCTCTGTTACCTCTCTTAGTACTAAAGCAGCCGAAAAACAACTTGTTAGGATGATGATAGTTATTCAAGTTTGTAAAAAGTCTTTGAACTTAAAGTTGTATTAATTTCAGAAAGTAGCTTTACATTATCATTTTTCTTTTCTGTAAGAAAACTTGGTAAACTGTAATAGACTAAATAGACTAAAATATTATTTGAGCTATTAATCAGAACTGATTTCTCTATAGACAGATACTTTTACTTTTTCAGATAGCATCTGCCCTTAGAATAAATTTATTGTCTAGAAGGAAATGGTGGAGGGACCTTAAGCTAGCAATTATAGAGCAGTGTCAGAGTTCTGGTAGAAGTAAATACCCAGTGGAAATGTAATATTGATACATAGGAGATAGAAGACAGCAAAGGAAATGCTAGAGGAAGTGACTGAAACTGAGACCTAAAGGTGGAAAGGATATGAAACTGGGAGGGAGGACATGATACAGGTTTTGAGTAAATGAGCCTGCATTTTTAAATGATCGTTTTAGGTGCAGCATGGAGATTTATTGCAAAGGGAGTAAGATTGGAGGCCAAGGAACTAGCTAGTTAGGAGGCAGCTATAAGTAAAAGTTGAAGCACGAGAAATATAGATGAGCTGCCTGAGCTACTCTTCCCTTAAGGCCCATCTGCTATAACTTCTCTAAGGAAAGATTTCTTTCCTGAGAGCCGTCTAAGGCTTCTTTCCTAAAGCCTTCTAAGCCTTCTCTCATCCACCTTCCCTCCTCTCTGTATTTGCCCTTGTGATGTGCCTAAATGACATGATAGTTTAGCTCTTGATTCATGTTTTTCTCTCCCTTTCCTGGTGGCTTATGAGAACTCCTAGAGATTGAGGAAACCATTTCTTACACAGGTATAAGTAAGGATTTGGATAAGTCAGTGGACTCAAGTTTCATCTAATAGTGGTTTTAGGTACTATAAACTCTTCACTGTTTTAATTGTAGACTTTTGGGCATAAAAACAGAATCTCCAAGTACTGTCTCAACCAATGCAAGCACACCCCAGTCAGTGAGCAACGTGGTCCATCATCTTGCAATGGCACTTTTCCAAATAGAACAGGGTATTGAGAGGCGTTTTCTAAAAGCTCCACTTGGTAAGTATCTGTTTTTAATTCAAAATATGTTATATTTTAAATGCTTTTCAATTACCCCTTAATTAATAGAACTTTATTGGCTGACAGAATAAAATTGATCAACTAATTTGAAAATTTTGAGATTACATTTTCATTTTAAAATATAAGTTCTTTCAGGTGAGATTTATTTAATACTACTTTAAAAATTTATTCTAGGTATTCATTCATTTCATTGAATGTCTGTGTAACTATATTTCTGTCGGTCTCTTTTATGAATGTTTCTTCCAAAGAGATTACCAAGTCCTATGACTCCCCAGACTCTGAATAATCAAACACTATACATAAATGTTTTTCTGGAACTCTCTTGCTTTTTCAATGATCCAGTGGATGTTGGCAATTTGATCTCTGGTTCCTCTGTGTTTTCTAAAACCAGCTTGAACATCAGCAAGTACACAGTTCACATATTGCTGAAGCCTGGCTTGGAGAATTTTGAGCATTACTTTACTAGCGTGTGAGATGAGTGCAATTGTGTGGTAGTTTGAGCACTCTTTGGCATTGCCTTTCTTTGGGATTGGGATGAAAACTGACCTTTTCCAGTCCTGTGGCCACTGCTGAATTTTCCAAATTTGCTGGCATATTGAGTGCAGCACTTTCACAGCATCATCTTTCAGGATTTGGAATAGCTCCACTGGAATTCCATCACCTCCACTAGCTTTGTTCGTAGTGATGCTTTCTAAGGCCCATTTGACTTCACATTCCAGGATGTCTGGCTCTAGGTCAGTGATCACACCATCATGATTATCTGGGTCGTGAAGCTCTTTTTTGTACAGTTCTTCTGTGTATTCTTGCCACCTCTTCTTAATATCTTCTGCTTCTGTTAGGTCCATACCATTTCTGTCCTTTATCGAGCCCATCTTTGCATGAAATGTTCCTTGAGATCCAACCAGTCCATTCTGAAGGAGATCAGCCCGGGAATTTCTTTGGAAGGAATGATGCTAAAGCTTAAACTCCAGTATTTTGGCCACCTCATGCGAAGAGTTGACTCATTGGAGAAGACTCTGATGCTGGGAGGGATTGGGGGCGGGAGGAGAAGGGGACGACAGAGGATGGGATGGCTGGATGGCATCACTGACTCGACGGATGTGAGTCTGAGTGACCTCCGGGAGCTGGTGATGGACAGGGAGGCCTGGCGTGCTGCGGTTCATGGGGTCGCAAAGAGTCGGACACTACTGAGCGACTGATCTGATCTGATACATAAATGTATTGTCATTTAAAACAGAACCTCAAAGAAACTACTTAAATGTCCCCCATTAAGGGTATGGTTTAATAATGTGGGTCACTCACCTGAGCATGTATCAGATCAGATCAGTCGCTCAGTCGTGTCCGACTCTTTGCGACCCCATGAACCGCAGCACGCCAGGCCTCCCTGTCCATCACCAGCTCCCGGAGGTCACCCAGACTCACACGCATCGAGTCAGTGATGCCATCCAGCCATCTCATCCTCTGTCGTCCCCTTCTCCTCCTGCCCTCAATCTCTCCCAGCATCAGAGTCTTCTCCAATGAGACAACTCTTCGCATGAGGTGGCCAAATTACTGGAGTTTCAGCTTTAGCATCATTCCTTCCAAAGAAGTCCCAGGGCTGATCTCCTTCAGAATGGACTGGTTGGATCTCCTTGCAGTCCAAAGGACACTCAAGAGTCTTCTCCAACACCACAGTTCAAAAGCATCAATTCTTCGGCGCTCAGCCTTCTTCACAGTCCAACTCTCACATCCATACTTGACCACAGGAAAAACCATAGCCTTGACTAGGCGAACCTTTGTTGGCAAAGTAATGTCTCTGCTTTTGAATATGCTATCTAGGTTGGTCATAACTTTCCTTCCAAGGAGTAAACGTCTTTTAATTTCATGGCTACAGTCACCATCTGCAGTGATTTTGGAGCCCAGAAAAATAAATTCTGACACTGTTTCCACTGTTTCTCCATCTATTTCCCATGTAGTGATGGGACCAGATGCCATGATCTTCGTTTTCTGAATGTTGAGCTTTAAGCCAACCTTTTCACTCTCCACTTTCACTTTCATCAAGAGGCTTTTTAGCCCCTCTTCACTTTCTGCCATAAGGGTGGTGTCATCTGCATATCTGAGGTTATTGATATTTCTCCCAGCAATCTTGATTCCAACTTGTGTTTCTTCCAGTCCAGCGTTTCTCATGATGTACTCTGCATATAAGTTAAATAAACAGGGTGACAATATACAGCCTTGACGTACTCCTTTTCCTATTTGGAACCAGTCTGTTGTTCCATGTCCAGTTCTAAGTGTTGCTTCCTGACCTGCATACAGATTTCTCAAGAGGCAGATCAGGTGGTCTGGTATTCCCATCTCTTTCAGAATTTTCCACAGTTTATTGTGATCTACACAGTCAAAGGCTTTGGCATAGTCAATAAAGCAGAAATAGATGTTTTTCTGGAACTCTCTTGCTTTTTCCATGATCCAGCGGATGTTGGCAATTTGATCTCTGGTTCCTCTGTGTTTTCTAAAACCAGCTTGAACATCAGCAAGTACACAGTTCACATATTGCTGAAGCCTGGGTTGGAGAATTTTGAGCATTACTTTACTAGCGTGTGAGATGAGTGCAATTGTGTGGTAGTTTGAGCACTCTTTGGCATTGCCTTTCTTTGGGATTGGGATGAAAACTGACCTTTTTCAATCTTGTGGCCACTGCTGAGTTTTCCAAATTTGCTGGCATATTGAGTGCAGCACTTTCACAGCATCATCTTTCAGGATTTGGAATAGCTCCACTGGAATTCCATCACCTCCACTAGCTTTGTTCGTAGTGATGCTTTCTAAGGCCCATTTGACTTCACATTCCAAGATGTCTGGCTCTAGGTCAGTGATCACATCATCATGATTATCTGGGTCGTGAAGCTCTTTTTTGTACAGTTCTTCTGTGTATTCTTGCCACCTCTTCTTAATATCTTCTGCTTCTGTTAGGTCCATACCATTTCTGTCCTTTATCGAGCCCATCTTTGCATGAAATGTTCCTTTGGTATCTCTGATTTTCTTGAAGAGATCCCTAGTCTTTCCCATTCTGTTGTTTTCCTCTATTTCTTTGCATTGATCAGTGAAGAAGGCTTTCTTATCTCTTCTTGCTATTCTTTGGAACTCTGCATTTAGATGTTTATATCTTTCCTTTTCTCCTTTGCTTTTCACTTCTCTTCTTTTCACAGCTATTTGTAAGGCCTCCCCAGACAGCCATTTTGCTTTTTTGCATTTCTTTTCCATGGGGATGGTCTTGATCCCTGTCTCCTGTACAATGTCACGAACCTCATTCCATAGTTCATCAGGCACTCTATCTATCAGATCTAGGCCCTTAAATCTATTTCTCACTTCCACTGTATAATCATAAGGGATTTGATTTAGGTCATACCTGAATGGTCTAGTGGTTTTCCCTACTTTCTTCAATTTCAGTCTGAATTTGGCAATAAGGAGTTCATGGTCTGAGCCACAGTCAGCTCCTGGTCTTGTTTTTGCTGACTGGATAGAGCTTCTCCATCTTTGGCTGCAAAGAATGTAATCGATCTGATTTCGGTGTTGACCATCTGGTGATGTCCATGTATAGAGTCTTCTCTTGTGTTGTTGGAAGAGGGTATTTGCTATGACCAGTGCATTTTCTTGGCAAAACTCTGTTAGTCTTTGCCCTGCTTCATTCCGTGTTCCAAGGCCAAATTTGCCTGTTACTCCAGGTGTTTCTTGACTTCCTACTTTTGCATTCCAGTCCCCTATAATGAAAAGGACATCTTTTTTGGGTGTTAGTTCTAAGAGGTCTTGTAGGTCTTCATAGAACCGTTCAACTTCAGCTTCTTCGGCGTTACTGGTTGGGGCATAGATTTGGATTACTGTGACATTGAATGAGCATGTATACGAAGTGCTAAATCAGAAATACCAAGTGTTTCAGGGTACATAGATGAGGAAGTGCTCTACAATCTATGGTTAGGATGACAGAAATAATTCTATCATGAGTGTGTTTCAGTAGTTATGAAGTTAATGCACTTTTTAGGACTAATCTAGGAAACATAATCCTTATGTTTTTAGGAAAATATGTTTCAGTTCCACATAAATTTTCATATCATAACTGCCTCTAGTTTGCTGTGGTCTTTCTGGGAAAACTGAATTAATTTATAATTCATTATATTGAGATAGTTTATATCTCAATAGTGAGGTACTAAAAGAAATAGTTGTTTTAAACCATATCTTTTTGATCTCATATTGAGAGAGAGTCTTGAGTAGACTAAAATCCTTTAAAAATGATTTGAATGTTAATGTTTTGAGTAGTAAGAACAAAGTTTTCATAAATATATGGTGCTTGAAACATTAATATATTCATAAATAATCTTTTTAAAATGAAGAATTTGTAGTTAGTATCTCATTGTTCTAATAAGCCTGTCCATATTTTAATTTTCTTTGATTTCTTTAATTATCTAAATTGATAATTCCACCATGAGCTTAATAACTCACTTTTCACATTGAAAGTAACATTTGTAAGAAATAAATACATATAAGCACAAAGATTCAAATTTGTGTTTGTTGTATCACTGGTATTTTGTCTTCAGTATTTCCTAATACTTTGTGTCAAAATCAAATGATGTATATAAGGAATCTCTGTATTGTTTCTTACAAACACATGTGAATTTACAGTTATTTCAATTAAAAGTTATTTGTAAGTCATTGGACACTTAGAAATGTAAAATGTTATCACTACTATTAATTCTGTGATTCCAAAAGGGGTATGGGAATAAAATCTAATTCTGCTGATTTTTCCACTTCTGAAATTGCCATCAATTAAAGCTACTTCTGCCTGGAAAATCCCATGGGTGGAGAAGCCTGGAAGGCTGCAGTCCATGGGGTCGCTGAGGGTCGGACACGACTGAGCGACTTCACTTTCACTTTTCACTTTCATGCATTGGAGAAGGAAATGGCAACCCACTCCAGTGTTCTTGCCTGGAGAATCCCAGGGACGGGTGAGCCTGGTGGGCTGCCGTCTATGGGGTCACACAGAGTCGGACACGACTGAAGTGACTTAGCAGCAAAGCTATTTATAGGTTTGGTGAGGAGGGATCAAATTTATTATTTAATATGTTTGAATTTTCATCAGTACCTTTTATTAACTGTTTAGACAAAGGGAAAAAGTTGACACTGAGCGATATTGCAGTTTACATCTAATAGATTATACAAGAGCAGAGAACTATAGTGTTCCCTATGCTTGTTTGTATACAGCAGTGTTTAGACATTCATTTCATCCTGAGACATATAAAAGAAAAAATAAATGAAATAAGACAAGTTCAACTTACCTTATTTATTTTGTAAGTGTTCAGCTTACCTTACTTTGTAAATGTTGGTCAGAGTCAGATGTTGATCATTTGTAATAATGGATGTTACCATCTACCATTGCTGCCTCAAAGTTAATAGAACTGGTGTCTGTAATTCTTTAAGCCTTTGAATGATCTATTTTGAATGAGACAGCAGGAAATGGAAGTACCTCTGGGGTTTAAAGGTAGTCTAAATATTTGGAGAAAGGTGATCAAGAATATATACTTAATCCAGGAGAGAAAAGGGTGTTCCACTTTATAAATGTTGGAGATAGAAAACATTAAAATTCTCTATTTTTGATAATTTTTCAACATAGCAAATTAACTACAGTAGGAATTTTCCCAGTTTAGCTTCAGAAATTATTTCAGTTTCTTGAAGAATCAAGTAAGAAATAAAATTTCTACTTATGTTCCACCTTCTCTAGATGTCCCTCTTATTCTAGTGATCAATCGCATTGATAAAACTTGGCTTTTTTAACTTGGCGAACATAATCATATTTCACTTAATTTTAGGTAAGATGTGATAATTGTTTTAGGTTGATAATTTAATAATTTATTAAGTCATGCTTAAGGTTAAACCCTTAAGCTGTGGGGGAGGGGGGATTGACTAACTTGATCAATTTGAAATTGGTAGCACAGAAATTCGGAGAAGGCAATGGTACCTTACTCCAGTACTCTCGCCTGGAAAATCCCATGGATGGAGGAGCCTGGAAGGCTGCAGTCCATGGGATCTCTGAGGGTCGGACACGACTGAGCGACTTCACTTTCACTTTTCATTTTCCTGCATTGGAGAAGGAAATGGCAACCTACTCCAGTGTTCTTGCCTGGAGAATCCCAGGGACGGGGGAGCCTGGTGGACTGCCGTCTGTGGGGTCGCACAGAGTCGGACACGACTGAAGTGACTTAGCAGCAGCAGCAGCACAGAAATTAATAAAGATCAAAAAGGGAGATAGAAAAAAAGGGGGCAAGAAAAAGAGGAAGATCAGTCTAGTGTGAGAGATGGTAAATATTTAACTTTTTAAAGAATTTTGTATTTTTAAGGAATTATGATTTTACTTTACTGCTGAATATTGATTTACATTTTTAGCTTTTGAAGGAAAAGCCTTAAATTTGGCTTTTTGGAGAGAATAGGGTTGAGGGCAAGCTTATAAAAAGATATTCCTAAAATTTTTCTTTCTCTTGATATATTTCATACCTCAGCTAATCAAACTCTTTTACACTGTTATATAAAAAACTGACATTGTTGAACCTTACTATACTTAGTTATTGTTAAAGAATGAACATCTATGGAATTTATGTGTTGTTTTACATATAGTATTTATTCACATTGTTTTTTCCTTTATGAGCACAGGGAGAATTCTGGAGTAGGAGATGTTACTGTTTTATTTCCTAGGGAAGCCTGCATGGCATGGTGGTGACATGAATTACTGTGTAGTGGCAGTTAACAGCATAAAATCTCATGGTGTGATATTTGATCATCTGAATCTACCAATATTTTATATTAGTAAAATGCATTTAATTAACAATATCCTGAGGAATTTATCTGTGCTAGCTTAATGGAAAATGAAAGATATTTCTGCCCTTGAGAATTGTATAATCTAGAGAAGCAAAGTTTAAAATGAGAAAACAATTAACAGAAAAGTGAAGTGAAGTCACTCAGTCGTGTCCGACTCTTTGCGACCCCATGGACTGTAGCCTATCAGGCTCCTCCGTCCATGGGATTTTCCAGGCCAGAGTGCTGGAGTGGGTTGCCATTGCCTTCTCCAGGCGATCTTCCCGACCCAGGAATTAACAGAAAAAATGGTATCAATTTTATATACTATTTTTTATCCTTTTTTAAGTAGTTATATGAAAATAGAAAAATATGGACATCTATTTATATTTCATATTTAGAATATTTTAAATGGATTGGAGTAGGTAGAATAAAAATGCAGCTACCACTGGGTTAATTTTCTTAAAGCACATCTTTGATCAAAACCCATAGTTTCACCAGCCGTTGAGTAAAGAACCAGTCAAACTGACTTTTAGTGTTCCAATTTGTCATATAATTTTTCTTCAATTCTTTCACATTGGTCTCTGCAATCTTATTTCTTGCCATTACCAATAAGAATACCCTCTGATTTACCCAGAAATATTTCTTTAAGATCTTTGAACTAGCAACTCTTGTTGCCTTTTTCCTTGGAGAGTCCCACTTAGGCCAGAACTTTCCATGAAGACTTACATTAGAAAATTAGGATAAAAAGAAGCACAAAATGAGAGAATGGAAGTAAATCACATGAACTTTATTATTGCATTTATGTCCCTCTTTGCTAATATTTCTCTTTAGCTTTGTCTAAAGAGTCATTTGACCCATCCATTTTTCTCCTTCTCTCATTGAGTTATAAATCTCAATTATTTTTAGAGATCTAGATGCTTTTTCAAATGGCTTGGTCATTTATGCATATTTTCAAATGTTTATTTCTTAAGACATGTTAAACACAATTATTTTCAGATCAGATCAGTTGCTCAGTCATGTCTTTGCAACCCCATGAATCGCAGCATGCCAGGCCTCCCTGTCCATCACCAACTCCCGGAGGTCACTCAGACTCACATCCATCGAGTCAGTGATGCCATCCAGCCATCTCATCCTCTGTCGTCCCCTTCTCCTCCCGCCCCCAATCCCTCCCAGCATCAGAGTCTTCTCCAATGAGTCAACTCTTCGCATGAGGTGGCCAAAGTACTGCAGTTTCAGCTTTAGCATCATTCCTTCCAAAGAAATCCCAGGGCTGATCTCCTTCAGAATGGACTGGTTGGATCTCCTTGCAGTCCAAGGGACTCTCAAGAGTCTTCTCCAACATCACAGTTCAAAAGCATCAATTCTTCGGCGCTCAGCCTTCTTCACAGTCCAACTCTCACATCCATACATGACCACAGGAAAAACCATAGCCTTGACTAGACGGACCTTTGTTGGCAAAGTAATGTCTCTGCTTTTGAATATGTGATCTAGGTTGGTCATAACTTTGCTTCCAAGGAGTAAGCGTCTTTTAATTTCATGGCTGCAGTCACCATCTGTAGTGATTTTGGAGCCCCAAAAAATAAAGTCTGACACTGTTTCCACTGTTTCCCCATCTATTTCCCATGAAGTGATGGGACCAGATGCCATGATGTTTGTTTTCTGAATGTTGAGCTTTAAGCCAACTTTTTCACTCTCCTCTTTCACTTTCATCAAGAGGCTTTTGAGTTCCTCTTCACTTTCTGCCATAAGGGTGGTGTCATCTGCATATCTGAGGTTATTGATACTTCTCCCAGCAATCTTGATTCCAACTTGTGTTTCTTCCAGTCCAGCATTTCTCATGATGTATTCTGCATATTCGTTAAATAAACATGGTGACAATATGCAGCCTTGACGTACTCCTTTTCCTATTTGGAACCAGTCTGTTGTTCCATGTTCAGTTCTAACTGTTGCTTCCTGACCTGCATACAAATTTCTCAAGAGGCAGATCAGGTGGTCTGGTATTCCCATCTCTTTCAGAATTTTCCACAGTTTATTGTGATCCACATAGTCAAAGGCTTTGGCATAGTCAGTAAAGCAGAAATAGATGTTTTGTGTCTAATTCTGTGTCTCATGCCTCTTTATGGATCAGATTCTGTAGGCTCTTGCTTATAGTGTTTTGTTTCCACATGTGCCTCGTGGGTGTTGACTATTAACTCTCATTCTGTAGAACTTAATCTACAGAAATTACTTCATGCAGAGATTTGCCCTTATTTCTGCCATGCCTGAGGTCACCAGTTCAGTTCAGTTGCTCAGTTGTGTCCGACTCTTTGCAGCCGCATGGACTGCAGCACGCCAGGCCTCCCTATCCATCACTAATTCCCAGAGTCCACTCAACTCATGTCCATTGAGTCAGTGATGCCATCCAATCATCTCATCATCTGTCCCCTTCTCCTTCCACCTTCAATCTTTCCCAGCATCAGGGTCTTTTCAAATGAGTCAGTTCTTCATATCAAGTGGCCAAAGTATTGGAGTTTCAGCTTCAACATCAGTCCTTCTGATGAATATTCAGGACTGATTACCTTTAGGATAGACTGGTTGGATCCTTGCAGTTCAAGGAACTCTCAAGAGTCTTCTCCAACACCACAGTTTGAAAGCATCAATTCTTCAGCCCTCAGCTTTCTTTATAGTCCAACTCTCACATCCATACATGACTACTGGAAAAACCATAGCCTTAACTAGACAGACCTTTATTGGCTGAGTAATGTCTCTGCTATATGCTATCTAGGTTGGTCATAACTTTCCTTCCAAGGAGTAAGCGTCTTTTAATTTCATGGCTGCAGTCACCATCTGCAGTGATTTTGGAGCCCCCCAAAATAAAGTCAGCCAGTGTTTCCACTGTTTCTCCATCTATTTTCCATGAAGTTATGGGACTAGATGCCATGATCTTATTTTTATGAATGTTGAGCTTTAAGCCAACATTTTTGGCTTTTTCACTCTCCTCTTTTACTTTCATCAAGAGGCTCTTTAGTTCTTCTTCACTTTTTGCCATAAGGGTGGTATCATCTGCATATCTGAGGTTATTGGTATTTCTCCCAGCAATCTTGAAAGCGGAAATAGATGTTTTTCTGGAACTCTGGTCACCTGGACCACTGTAAAATCTTAGCTTGTGTTTTTTTAGGTTTTAAACCTGTTCAAAGCTTAGCTTATAGTTACATAACATAGATTTATTTCCCCTTTCCACCCAATATCATGGTCCAGATGAGCAGATTTCCTTGCCTGCTTCCTTCTTTGTGGTACCTGTTTCCACCCTGACACTTACAGGTGCGGCCTTTGGGGGCCCTAACTTTTAAGGCAAGATTCACCACATTGAGTGGACCCTAGGTTTCATGTCCTGTCTCTCCCTCCTGCCTAACAGTCAAAACAAAAGTTCAAGACAAGCTAGTGTTTGAAAGGTCTCTTGCTTTATGACTTCCCCTCATTGTGTATATCTTCATCCTCCCTGCTATATTAAAATTATCTTAAGAGCAGGGGCTATAGAGTAGACTTGTTTCATATCTTCTAAAATGCTGCATATTGGAGGGAAAATACAATGCAAGAATAATGATAACAACAGTAGCATTTACACTGTGACAGAGAGAGTTTACATGTCTTATGTGTATTATCTCATTTAATCTTCCCAAGAGCACTCAGAGGTATAAGCTAGCCACATATTGCTGCTGAGGCACCTGAGGCACGTTAAGTCACTTGCCCAAGCTATATAGGGGAGCTAGCGCTCACCTCAAGGCAGATTGTCTCCATAGCCTATATTTTCTTAACTGTCATGCTGCTATCCATGAGATTGCATTTGAGGATATATCTTGCAGAATTTTGATGTGATGTGGTAGGCACTTTATAGTTAAGTATAATGTCTTAGGAAAACTAAGGTAGTTGCAGTAGTGAAGATCAATTCGAGGTCAATATCACATGCCAATGTAAAATGATAGACTAGCTAGATTAATAGCATCAGTCAAATCATTATTAATAGATTCAAATGTTTCTGTATAAAAAATATGCCTTATTTTAAAAATAATATTTTCTTAGATATAGAAGGCAGTATAGTTGGCATTAGGAGAAGGCAATGGCACCCCACTCCAGTACCCTTGCCTGGAAAATCCCATGGACGGAGGAGCCTGGTAGGCTGCAGTCCATGGGGTCGCTAAGAATCGGACATGACTGAGGGACTTCACTTTCTCTTTTCACTTTCATGCATTGGAGAAGAAAATGGCAACCCACTCCAGTGTTCTTGCCTGGAGAATCCCAGGGATGGGGGAGCCTGGTGGACTGCCGTCTACGGCGTCACACAGAGTCGGACACGACTGAAGTGACTTAGCATAGCATACCATAGTTGGCATTTATCCATAATTGATATTTTTAGTAACAGTTTTATTGAACCATATTTCACATGTATAAAATTCACCTTTTTAAAATTGTTCAGTTCAGTGGTTTTTAATATAGTCACAATTGTGCAGTTATCTACCACTGTCTAACTTCAGAGCATTTTCATTAGCCCCAAAAGAAATCTCAAATATGATTGAGACTTGACTTAAAGAGCAATCCATCTTTTATCTGCAAATGAGGCAGTGACATTCTTGATTCATATGAATAGTAGCTGACTTGTTATTGTATTTAGCCAACTTTCTAAATAAGATCAAGATTTGATACCAAGAACTAGATTGCTAGATTGAGAACACATTGCACTAAGTTATTTTTCTGTTTTAAATGTTGAAATCCCCAAGCATTTGTTTTACAGATTTAAGTAATTCTTCATGTCATAAGCAAGGTGTGGCTCAGCAAATTTTCTTTATCATGAATTTTTTGTTTTTAATATCAATATGGTCTTTTTGTGAAGTATTAGAGAAGAACTCTAAATTCTTACCTATTTAACAATACCAAGAAAAATAGTTTTGGAGATGTCTAGGGTTTGCCTAGGAAGTTTTAATTACTTTCCCTTTCATTTAAGATGCCAGTGACAGTGGGCGTTCTTATAAAACAGTCCTGGACCGTTGGAGAGAGTCTCTCCTTTCTTCTGCTAGTCTATCCCAAGTCTTTCTTCATCTCTCCACCCTGGATCGTAGTGTGATATGGTCTAAATCTATACTGAATGCCCGTTGCAAGATATGCCGAAAGAAGGGTGATGCTGAAAACATGGTACTTTGTGACGGCTGTGATCGGGGTCACCATACCTACTGTGTTCGACCAAAGCTCAAGGTATTTTTATTTTCTTCTTCTGCTTCTCAGATTAGAATTGAGATTTTGAGTGAGAGATGATTACTGATCATTTATGTGATTTATCAGACTGTGCCTGAAGGAGACTGGTTTTGTCCAGAGTGTCGGCCAAAGCAGCGTTCTAGAAGACTCTCCTCTAGACAGAGACCATCCTTGGAAAGTGATGATGAGATGGAAGGTAGTATGGAAGGTGAGGATGATGAAGTTGATGATGATGAAGAAGAGGGTCAAAGTGAAGAGGAAGAATATGAGGTAGAACAAGATGAAGATGATTCTCAAGAAGAAGAAGAAGTCAGGTAAATCCTAACATATAATAAAATGAGAGTTCATGAGTCATAACTAGGCAATGTCTTGACTTTTCAAATACAAATGGAATGGTTGGGCCTCTAATTTTTAAAAAACAAGTGTGCAGTATAGTGTCGTAAAGTTCCCCTTGTTTTTTATGTATTATAAACATATGAAATTATTCCCAAAGGAATATAGTCCTTGTGTGAACTTAGCCAGATAAAGTCAAGTATGAGTTTAAGTTTGGATAGGATGTCAAGTCAGAGCCTCATTAAGGTTGACATTACTTAATTTTTTACTTTAGCAAATAAGTAGTCCAGAGGACAGCTAGGAGATACACATGAACACAGCTCTGAATGCATGTTTTGCTTTCTCAAGAAGTTATACCCAAATATTGGTGATCTTGGTAGTCAACAGAGAGAAATGCCAGGAAGCACGTTGTATTTTTATACTCCTGCTACGTCAGCACCTACTACACTACTATACTATACTACTGTATAGCCAAGTGTTTGACAACTTAGCGCAAGCTGTGTCACCCAGGCCTAATGAATGGATTTGGTTATTCCTGCTGGGCAGTCTCTTCTTGTTTATCTCTAAGACTCTCCATCCTTTTTCAACATTTGAACTCCATTCATGTGGAATCGCTTCCCAGATGGTTCAGTGGTGAAGAAGCCACCTGCCCACACAGGAGATGCAGGTTCAGTCCCTGAGTCGGGAAGGTCCCCTGTAGTAGGAGATGGCTACCGATTCCAGTATTCTTGCCTGGTAAATTCCACGAGAGAAGAGCCTCGAGGGCTGTAGTCCATGGGGTTGCAAAGAGTTTTACAGGGCTGAGCGACTGAGCACGCACACATAACACACGTGGAATCAAGAAAGTGAATGTGAATGTGCAGCAAGGGCAGCTGGAACTGACAGAGTCCAAAAAGGTCACAGCCTGAGGGAGATGAGAGAGAGCCAGCCCCTCTATTTCAAGCAAGTTGTTTAGTAGCTCCAACTCAACAGTATTATAGTGAGCATAAAAACAATAAAGAACTTGGAAAATTCTTGGAAATATTTTAGGCAAACCAGAGGTTCAGGTATGTGGGGAGATGGATATAGGAGGCTTAATGGGATTGTATCATCTTGTCTACAACATAAAGGCAATTAAAAGGTTGACTATAGTTTTGTATCTTACAGTAAACATCAAATAGAGCAAAGAGATTCTTGGCCTGGTGTTGAGGAATAGTAGGTTTAAGGCCTACTTTTGTGGGACCCATTGGTCAAAACTGTAGGTTACCTCAGTATCAATAATAAGAAAGAGTGACAGTCTCCTGAAGCATAAGGAAACTAGAGATTTGCATTTTAAGTTTTCAACATGATCAAGTCCATTTATTCAGTTCTTCTGAGGATCTGATTGCAATTTATTCATGACTTAGGATTTGATTTTCACAATAATGTCCTGGAGTTATACTGAGAAATTATTACATGTTCTCCTTGCATTACGAAGAAATAAATGAAAGCACATTTTAGATTTCGTCAGTTCTAAGTTTAAAAAAAAAGTGAAAGTTGGTCACTCAGTCATGTCCACCTCTTTGCAATCCCATGGACTATAGCTCTCCAGGCTCCTCTGTCCATGGAGTTCTCCAAGAAAGAATACTGGAGTGGGTTGCCATTTCCTTCTCCAGGGGATCTTTCTCACCCAGGGATCAAACCCAGGTCTCCTGCATTGCAAGCAGCATCTCTACCATCTGAACTACCAGGGGAAAAAAACTGAGTAATAAGGATGTTACTTATCCATGTGTTACTGAGGATAAGTCTCAGTAACACATAAGTTATGTGTATTAAACTCATTGGCTGAATAGTAGAACAAGGGGGATAGAAGTATCATATGTGCATCATTGCTCTGTACAATAACTGTTTTCTAACACTGTTTATAGCCCACCAAAACGAGGAAGACCACAAGTTAGATTACCAATTAAAACAAGAGGGAGACTTAGCTCTTCTTTCTCAAGTCGTGGCCAACGACAAGACCCTGGAAGATATACTTCACGGAGTCAGCAGAGTACACCGAAAACAACTGTTTCTTCTAAAACTACTGGTAGAAGCCTAAGAAAGATAAAATCTGCTCCTCCTACAGAAACTAAATCTTTAAGAATTGCCAGTCGTTCTACTCGCCAGAGTCATGGTGCACTGCAAGCAGATGTATTCGTGGAACTACTGAGTCCTCGTAGAAAGCGCAGAGGCAGGAAGAGTGCTAATAATACACCGGAAAATAGTCCCAACTTCCCTAACTTCAAGGTGATTGCCACAAAGTCAAGTGAGCAGTCAAGTCCTCTAAATGTTGCTTCAAAACTTTCCCTCCAAGATAGTGAATCCAAGAGAAGAGGCAGGAAAAGACAATCTGCAGGTATGAAGATTCTAAATTAATCTGTTTTCACCTAAGAAAATTGAGTAATCTGGAATGATTGAATGTTGAGATAGTTTGTATCATTTTTGAAAGGCTGTCCACTATACAGAGTTTTTAGGGAGCAACCTGACCTGAAGCATAATGTTCAAGGAAGGGGCAGCTCTTTGGGGAATAAAGGTAAACTACACTGCTAGTGTTTGTAGTAGTGTAGCAGAGTACTTGAAAGAAATTTGCTAACAGCGTTTTGTGTTTAATGGAGAGATTTGGCCAAAAATTGAGCAACCTCAGTATATCACATTATAACACATTTCATTCTCATCCACCTTTGCTTCCTTCAAAACACACATACTCAACATCACCTAGACAAGCTACAGTTGGTAATTTGGTAAGGTTCCCACCTGATATACTGAATCTGGGGGCAAGGGAGAGTTGGAAACATTTAATATTGTTAGGGAGTAATTACCAGCTATCGTTTTTATTCTGATAATTTTTTAAATATTTATATATAATATAGAAATTGTTTACATACTATATAGGGTTATGTTGTTTTTATCATATTTATTATATGGTATATTATTTGTCATATTTATCTATGTAATAATCTGTTTACCCATTAATCTCTTTAATGCTATCCTCTTTTTCTTTATCAGTGGTAATAAAACCTTGGTATTTCAAAAAGAAGTTACACATAAAAAATGCTACTAGTCATTGACATAAGTACACTAATGTTTGTAAAATAGGTAGCTAATGGGGAGCAGCTGCACCGCACAAGGAGCCCAGCCCAGCGCTCTGTGACGGCCTAGAGGGGTGCGGGGCGGGGGTGGGGCAGGCGCAAGGAGGCTCCCGAGGGAAGGGATATGTGTGTGCTTAGAGCTGATGCACATTGTTGTACAGCAGAAACCAACACAGCATTGTAAAGCAGTTATCCTGCAATTAAAAAAAAATTTAATGCCAATTACCGTTCTTTGAAGAATTTCAGGTAGCTTGTACTGCATAAACACATGACAGGATTAGTCCATTGGGTAAAGAATGCAACATGATGCAGTCATCAGGTTGTCAGGCTTGGTGGGTTGTGGATATGAGGTAACTTTGTACCAAGATCTAATTGAGCTTTTCCTATCCTCTTACGTGTTTTGTTCTTCCACAATCCTGAACCCCAAGCTATTTGGAAAATAATACACCTGAAGCATTTTTATTAAAAAAAAAAAACAAAAAAAACCTGCTGGAAAAAAATGTTTTTAACCAATTTGTAATGTGGTTCTGAGGACAAATAAACAGGGAAATGTGTGGATTTACATTTAAGCAGGGAATTTAAACACCTAGATTCATCTACGGATTATACTACCCTTTTCTACTAATTCATGCACCTTAGATCTCATTATATACCTTACATTTTATGAAAAAGCATTTTGCTTTAAGAAAATTCTCCATATGAAGTTAGATTTATAAGAACAATCTTTTATTTCATCATTGAGCAATATTTTCTATTATGCAGGGTAATTTATAAAGAGGCCAGGTTTCTAGATCTGAAGAGGTTATTTTCTGAAGGATGTATTTCAGGAAATACCAGACGATTGCTTGCTTTCATCTTACTGTAGTTGAAAACATATTTTTAGAAGAAACCGAAAACTGTGTGTTCTAGAATTACCTTTTGTATTACACTCTTTATACACCAATCTGTTCCCAATGAGTGTTTATTTCAATTTGAAATTTTTAAGATCAAAAGGAAATAATGAACACTTAGTCCAGATTTACCTGTCTCTCGGAATATATGTTAGTTTAACATCTCAGTGTATAGAGTGTTGATTTTCTGTTTGAATGTAGTTTGTATTTATATGCCTTATTTATAAGTTAAATATTGTTAGGGAGTGATTACCAGCTATCTTTTTTATTCGGATAATTGTTTGTATTGACCAAATACTTCATTTTATCATCACCTAAAGTTAATATAATTATTTGTTCAGAATCATCCCCTATGACACTTAATCGAAGGAGTTCAGGCCGACAGGGAGGAGTTCATGAACTGTCTGCTTTTGAACAACTTGTTGTGGAATTGGTACGGCATGATGACAGCTGGCCTTTTTTGAAACTCGTTTCTAAAATTCAGGTAATAATACTGGACTGTATAAAATGTATTTGTGTATATATCTGATTTAGTCTGCATGGCAACTTGAGGTGGTCAAAATGCTTATTTAGTCACTGTCTACTTAGAAAACAAGGAAAAACTGGGACAGTTGGTTCCTATATTGAAGAAAATGAAGTTAGCATAGTCTCCTCAGTCCCTTATAGTCCTGTGACTGATTCTTACAAACGATGACAGTGTGTTACAGTAACCTCACTGTTTTTATTCTATGTAATGAATATGAAATGAATAGAGTTGATTCAACTAAGTACCATTTTTGGTACTTCCCTTATGTAAAACAGTGTTTCTTAAACGTTAGCATACACCAGAATCAACGCAGGGCTTGTTAAAACACAGCTGACTGGGCCCCACCCGAGTCCTTTAGTCCCTAGGTCTGGGATGATGCCCAAACGATGCTGATAGTGCTGGTCCAGGAACCACAGTTTGAGAAACACTGACGTAAAAGGTACTCTTAACAGAGATGGCATAACCTAACTAAGGCGTTGAGGCAGTGCTGTGGTTGTTTATACGTGTGTGGCAGGATATGGCGTGCCGTAGCAGAGACAGGAGTGTTAGAGTACTGTACTGGAACTTCCACTGGTCTTGCAGAAGTAGAAAAGAGAGGATAGATTTGAGCATTTCAGAGGAGGGAAATAGCAGGAATTAGAAAGGTTTTTTATGGAAGAAAAATGGAATTTCAACAGTGAGAAATGGAATACGGACATTTTAGGGAGAGAGGGCAAGTTAAAAACCTAGAAATGAGAATATGGGAATGATGGATATAGTTTGAATGGAGCAGAGGGTGTATTAGAGGGGCTCAGACACAACTGGATTGTAAAGGGCCTCATTTGTCAATATCAGGTGAAGGTTTCTGAATGAAAACATGACATCATCAGATTTCTGTTTTGAGACTTATAGAGCCAAAATGTGAAGGGTTAATTGAAATAGCATCTTATAAAAATTAGCTCTCAGTTGAACTGTAACTTGTTTTTCCTGAGTAGTTTTTTGTGCCAAATTTTGTTATACATATTTTATTCTTCATTACAAATGTAGTCGTGCTCATTAAAGAAGTTTTTTGGATACATATATGTATATATAGAGACTTTTACAGTATCAAATAATCTTTTACAACATTATAATGACTAAAATGTATTATGTAATTTTAATAGAATAATAGTATTCAGAGGTTAATATTCAGTTGCTTTTAAGTGCAAAACTTGCATATATTTGACTGCTGCTGCTGCTGCTAAGTCGCTTCAGTCGTGTCCAACTCTGTGCGATCCCATAGACGGCAGCCCACTAGGCTCTGTCCCTGGGATTCTCCAGGCAAGAATACTGGAGTGGGTTGCCATTTCCTTCTCCAATGCAAGAAAGTGAAAAGTGAAAATGAAGTTGCTCAGTCTTGTCCGACTCTCAGCGACCTCATGGACTGGAGCCCACCAGACTCCTCCGTCCATGGGACTTTCCAGGCAAAAGCACTGGGGTGGGGTGCCATATATTTGACTACTTATCTTCAATAAATTGTCTATAGAAGAGATATATTTGAATTATTTTACAGGTCCCAGACTATTATGACATCATCAAAAAGCCCATTGCCTTAAATATAATCCGTGAAAAAGTGAACAAGTGTGAATATAAATTAGCATGTGAGTAATT
The DNA here is from genome assembly GCA_935064755.1 of Tragelaphus eurycerus. Lineage (NCBI taxonomy): Eukaryota > Metazoa > Chordata > Mammalia > Artiodactyla > Bovidae > Tragelaphus > Tragelaphus eurycerus. The sequence goes on from CAKXYN010000038.1 coordinate 14,757,384, forward strand.
TATGTTTTTCTCTGATAATTATTTTTAAGGAAGTAGAGACTGTTTTTCTTTCAATGACGCATATTAATGTAATTGTGTAGATGGCACCCCAAGAAATCCCTAAAATGCATGCTGCTGCTGCCAAGTCGCTTCAGTCGTGTCCGACTCCGTGCGACCCCATAGACGGCAACCCACCAGGCTTCCCCGCCGTCCCTGGGATTCTCCAGGCAAGAACACTGGAGTGGGTTGCCATCTCCTTCTCCAGTGCATGAAAGTGAAAAGTGAAAGTGAAGTTGCGCAGTCACGTCCAATTCTAGCGACCCCATGGACTGCAGCCCACCAGGCTCCTCCGTCCATGGGATTTTCTAGGCAAAAGTACTGGAGTGCGGTGCCATTGCCTTCTCCCTAAAATGCATATACACGCATATATGGAAATGAAAGATGGATGGGGATTAGATGAGTTAAAGATATTTTATAGAATCTGATCTTAATAGATGTTCTATACAGTTATATAAAACACATCTAATTAAATATTAAGCTTCAGTTCTGCCATCTCCTTTCAGTTTTCAATTTATAAAAAAAAGTGGACTTAAATTTTTTTAATGAAATTTCCATATATGATACCAACAAAGATTATATTTATAATTGACTTTCATCTAATCTCATTTGGTTTTTTTCATTCTAGCTGAGTTTATCGATGATATTGAATTAATGTTTTCGAACTGCTTTGAGTACAACCCTCGTAACACAAGTGAAGCAAAAGCTGGAACTAGGCTTCAAGCATTTTTTCATATTCAGGCTCAAAAACTTGGACTCCATGTCACATCTGGGAATGTGGATCAAGTTAGCACACCACCGGCTGCAAAAAAGTCACGAATCTAATTTTGTCCTTCTAAAGGATATGAAGAAATCAAATTGTTCATGAAAATGGAACATTAAATCATGCTCTAAAGCAGACATATATGTATAAAGCAATAACAACTGATTGACCACATTGAAGTGTGGCCTGCACTATATTCTCAACTTTAATATTAAGCACTCAGGAGAATGTAGGAAAGATTTCCTTTGCTACAGTTTTGTTCAGTATCTAATAAGTTTGATATATGTACTGGATACAGTACTGGTTTACAGAGGTTTTTGTACATTTTAAGATCATTCATGTGTCCCAGTATCTCAGAAAATATTTTTCCACCTATGATTTATTTTGTCATTGACCTTTTTTTAGAAGTGTGGTATTAAGGGAGATTTATCTACACAGAAAAATCTTCCATTATAGCACAGTTTAGGAAAAAGTATATACATCTAAGAATTGTTTAATGAGCACATTCTTTCAACACTACACATGAATGAATCCAGTTTTATATCCTTGAAGTGCTGTACCAGTGCTGGCTAGAGGTATTGAGTCTGAGTTTATTAACTAGATATTTATTTAGCATTCAAAGTAATTTTGTGAATTTGTTTTGTATTTATAAAATTTGTACCTGGAAAATGTTCTTTAATTTTTTAAACATTTTATTGTGTTTTTGTTTTATTTCTCTAACTTCCTTAATGATCAGTCAATAAAGGTAACACCCTCCCTTTTCCTTGACAGATCTTTCAGTTTTACACAACTGTATTATAAGTTTCTATGTACAACTTTTTAAGTGTACAAATAAAATGATGCATTTTTTTTTCAAGTATTCTGAGTTTCTGGAATTTTTTTACAAATCAGAATTGGACTTCTACATGTGATAAATACCATAGGAACCAATGTTTTATTGTACTTGAGTCTCAAGCTGTGAGTTGAATCTCTTCTGCCCAAAGCCTTTAGGAGTAAGATACCTCCTGTCAGAACAGTAACAGTCTATCCCAGGGATTCTTATTAAAAAGAAAAAAGAAAGTTTGGAATATACCCACCTGTGTTAAGAAACACAACTCTGAAAATTTTTTTAAAATAAATGCTATTTCCTATTCAGACAATAACCAGTCTGTTCCAGCCATAGAGAAGAACTGGCCTTATTCACACCCACACCAGCAAAGACAAAATAGGGAGCCTAGACCTCACCTTCATAAGGATAAAATGAAGTGCCAACACCCCCACTGGTGCAGGGCCCCAGATGACCAAGTAGAGATCCTGGACTTTCATCCTTATCAGCCAGGAATGGGGGGTCCCTCTATCCCTGTGCAGTGTCAGTGGAGACCAGGTGCGGGGCCAGGACTCACCCAGCAGTAACGAGAAGCACCCAGCTTGTGGTGGCAACACAGGCTGAGTGGATAACCTTGACTTAACGCTTACATCTGGCAGTCACAAGGTTCAGCCCCAGCTTCTCCTGTCAGTGGGGTCAGGGAAGGCCAGCTACTGACATACAGTTTAAATAGCATCTGGAGTCTCATAATGCAAAAAATGTCCATGATTCCATCAAAATTATACCAAGAGCCAGAAAGAGCTCAAATTGAAGGGAAAAAAAAGATGCCAACACCAAGATAACATGTTAGAATTGACAGATTTTAAGCCACGATAAAAATGCTTCATGAGCAATTTTAAACACACTTGAAACACGACAAAAAAAAGTTTCAGTGCACTAGATTTTTATTGATACTGTAACAAATTACCACCAATTTAGCAGCTTAGACAATCCAAAGTTAGTTCTAGAAGTCTGACAGAAGTCTCAATGGGCTAAAATAGTTTCCAAAGGGCTGCTTTCCTTTCTGGAGGCTCCATTTCCATGGTTGCTCTAGATTTTAGAGGTTACCCACATTTCTTGGTTCATGATCCCCTTCCTCCATCTTCAAAGCTGCAACGTTAACGTGTCTTCTTAGTTTCGCAGTGGTTTCTGTGCTTTCTTCAGTAGTCACATCTTCCTTGCCCACTGCCAGGAAACCTTCTCCCATTTTAAGGACCCATGTGATTAGATTACACTCACTCAGACAATTCATGATAACCCCATTCAAGGTCCTTAAACTTTTCACATTTTTAAAGTCTCTTTTGCCATGTAAGGGAACATATTCATAGGGATTCCAGAAATTAGGACATGGACATTTTTGGAGGACTTATCCAAAATATACAAAAACTCTTTAAAATGAAACAATAAGAAAATAAACAACCCAATTTAAAGATGGGCCAAAGACCTTTAGACATCAAAGACACATAGGTGGTAAATGAGCATATAAAGAGATTGCTGCACATCATATATCAAAGACATACAAATTGAACAACAATGAGGCCTACAGACCTATTAGAATGGGCAAAATCCAGACCACTGACAACATCAAATGCTGCTGCGGACATAGAATAACAAGAACTCTTGTTCTTTGCTGGTGGGAATGCGAAATGGTTCAGCCGCTTTGGAAGAAAGTTTGGCAGTTTCTTAGAAAATGTATCAACGTAACAACTACACTCCTTGTTATTTACACAAAGAAGTTGAAAACTTAAGACTTATATTCACATGAAGATCTATATACTGTTTATAAGCAGTTTTGTTCATAATTACAAAACCTGGATGCAATCAAGATATCCTTCAGTAGGTGAATGAATAAACTGTGGTACAAATAGACAATGAAATATTCAACACTAAAAAGAAATGAGCTATCAAACCATCAAAAGACATGGAAGAACCTTAAATACATATCAGAGCTAGTAAAAGGATCAGTGGTCACCAGAGATTAGGGAGGAGAGTGGGATGGAGCTCAGGAGGTTTAGGAGGCAGGGAAACTACTCCATATGATACTATAATAGTGCACATGGGCTTCCCTGGTGGCTCAAAGGTAAAGAATCCGTCTGCCGATGCAGGATACACAAGTTCAATCCCTGGTCCAGGAAGATCCCCTGGAGAAGGAAATGGCATCCTACTCCAGTAATCTTGCCTGGGAAATCCCATGGACAGAGAAGCCTGACCGGCCACAGTCCATGGAGTCGCAAAAAAGTTGGACATGACCTAGCATCTAAACAGCAACAACATATCTTTATATTACTATTTGTCCAAATCCATGGAATGTACACCAAGAGTGAACCCTAATATAAACCATGGGCTTTGGGTGATAATAACATGTCATTGCAGGTTCATCAATTGTAACAAATACACAACTCTGATGGGGTATGTTGATAATCTAGGAGACTATGTATGTGTGAGGGTAGAGGCATATTGGGAATCTGAATCTTCCACTCAATTTTGCTATGAACAGGACAATTTTTAGGACAGGAATCTAATCTGTATGATACTATAATGATGACTACATGTCATTATAGATTTGTTAAAACCCATACAACATACAACACAAAAAGTGAATCCTAATAAAAACCATGGGCTTTAGTTAATAATAGTGTATCAATGGAGAAGGAACCGGCAACCCACTCCAGTGTTCTTGCCTGGAGAATCCCAGGGACGGGGGAGCCTGGTGGGCTGCCGTCTATGGGGTCGCACAGAGTCAGACATGACTGAAGCAACTTAGCAGCAGCAATGTATCAATAGTGACTTATCAATTGTAACAAATGTACCACACTAAATGGAAGAGACTAATAGGGGTAACCAGGATTGGGAGCTGTATTAGTGAGAATGCTGTACTTCCCTGCTCTATTTTTCTATAAACCTCCAAGTGCTCAAATAAATAGTCTATTTATTTAAAAAAGAGAGTGGCAAAATGGATTAAAAATATGATCTAACAATACGCTGATTTCTATAAGAAATCACTTCAAATTCAACTATGTAGGTAGCTTAGAAGTTAAAAGGATGGGAAAGACATAGCATGCGAACATTGACAAAAGAAAACCAGGAGTGGCTATTTAAAAAAAAATTTACTTTTTATTTGGTTGCACTGGGTCTTAGCTGGGGCATATGGGATCTTCGTAGCAGTATGTGGAATCTATGGCATTTGAACTCTTAACTCTTAGTTGCAGCATGAGGGGTCTAGTTTCCTGACCAGGAATGAAACCAAGGGCCCCTGTGTTGAGAGCACTGAGTCCTAGCCACTAGACCACCGGAGAAGTTGCAACCCTGTGTCTTTTAAGCAAGTTTAAGCTCTTCTTTTTTTTTTTTTTTTTTTGAAGAATTTTCAGTGTAAATTAATAAATGGGAGTTTCCTGGTGGTCCAGTAGGTTAAGACTCCATGCTCCCAATGCAGAGAGCCCGGGTTCAATCCCTGGTCAGGGAACTAGATCGCACATGTCACAACTGAAGATCCTGCGTGAGGCAACCAAGACCCAGCACAGCCAAATAAATAAATAAAAATAAATGGATCGCTTTCTCCTCATTTCAAATTCTACCCTACTCCTAAACTTTATTAAATAGTCCATCTCTTATTCTTCTATATTCATCCCAAGCCTGCAAGTTTCCTTTTGAAGTGTTAAAAGAAGCAATATGATGGAGTGATTCAGTCTTCTGCAACATGTGGTAGTAGAAGACTAACTTTCCAAGTTCTCAGATGCTGATCTAGGCTATAGGATCAGATGACGAGAACTATTCCAGTGACATAAGCTCATCAATGAAGTACTTGTCTCTCTCTGGGCAAAATGGAAGCTTCAGAGATAGACGAGTTTTTGATGTTTTCTATCTCATTTTATAATGGTGCTTATTTTTGGTTGTTGAAAGTTAAGAATTGGTAGAAATGAGAATGTCTCCTAAGTCTCAAGTATCTATTCTTACTTGAAAGGAAAGAGAAGCAGATACAACCAACGTACCTCTTTGAACACTTGTATCTGCTGCAAGGACTATCACTGAATTCTCTGCTTTGCCATTAGAGTTGGTAATGGGTTGGTTAATACTTTTTGCACAAAGAGTTGGGCCAATAAAGTACCAAACACACAGAGTATCCTCAATAAAATAGCATGGCCTCGAAATCTGCAGGAAAGGAAGCCAGGTTTCCTTTGTGCTGAGTTGTATTACAAGAGCATATTTAAATTTATTCTGAGATTCCTGGATCTCAGTAAGGCTGGGCAATCACATTTTATTTCAGAGGAAAAAAAAAATTGTTATCAAGCCATATGCTTCTTCCTTACTACTCTTCCTCCATTTCAACTCGGAGCTTTTTCTCTCTAATGTCTAAACTAACAATGTCAGCATCTACACTATATTGTATTTAATTTACCAAATGTTTTAATACTTTAAACATCTCTTAGGGCAAACAAAGATAAACGGCCCACCAGTCCAGACTATTTCTTGACAATTTCTTGGAGTAAATAAGCAAACTACAAATCAAAAGAACTTCTGGAAATCCATCCCATGTAATATAAAGCAAGCAGTCTGTAACTAACGCGGCTTAGGAGTTGATGAACTCTGTCTGAACAGCTTGGCTACATCTGGTAGAATTAGAGAAAGTATGTTGAGGGTTCACATGGGTTAGAAATCCGAGCAGATCAGTGACTCTGAGCTTGAACTCTTTGCTAGTAGGTTCAAAAACATCTGCCGCTCACCCCACCCCAGATGTAACAGGAGCTCTTCATCTCTCTCAATATATGTGTTACTTTGAAGGTAGGAATTTGGGGGCAAAATCTTGAAGAGTGAACTTTTGAGATGAAGGCTTTAGCAAAATTATCTTACACAGATCAATAGGCATTCATTACATTTTAAAAAAATATTCTGACATCACTGAAAATGCATAAATGGTCAAAAAAAAACTAAGGATTTAAAAATCTTTTAATAATTTCAAATGTTTCCTTTGGTTATTCCTATTTCATAGGGATTTCTCAAATTTGTGTCCAAAAGCATGTTTCTGCATAGCCAAGGCAAGTTGTCCCATTAATTTGCAAAGGGCTTTCCAAAGACAGAGAAATGTCATAGGACTCAGCCAGCCATACAAGCACTCCTCGTGAGCACATGTGGGGAGCCCAATAAAAGACTATTCTCTGATGCTTTTCCCATTTTTCTGTGATGCTCCTTCAGAGTTATCTGGGATTAAAGGCTTAAATGTAAAAACAAACTTTAACATTATTTGAAGAATATATATATAGGAAAATATTTTTATATCAAGATTAGAAAGTATTTTCTCTCTCTCTCTTTCTCTCTTGCCTAAAAACAAGGAACTGGCTAAAATCATTGAGATTAATTTGGGCTGAAATAGTTCCCAATTAAAAACATATCCTTTGATACTGAATAAAACCCATCTGTGAAAGTGGTGATCCCCACCTTGGGGAAAGTGTTCAAAGACTGGAGCCTTAGTTCGAGTAATCATACATGAGGACTATTAGGATAGATTTAGTTCCATAAAACAAAAAACAGTCCAGGCCAAGTAACAGCAGCTTGAATAAGACAAATTTCTCTATCCAAATGAATCAACAAAAACCACAATTAAATAAAGTTAGAAGACCAGAAGGGGAAGCTCTCATGCCGTGTGAGGACAGCAGAGGCCCAGAGGAAGGAAGACTTCTTTCGTGGCAAAGATTCAGCCAATGAAAAGCCATAGATCCTTTGTTTAATATAGCCTGCCTACTTCCCTCCATATAAAAAGCATGGTGGGGAGGGGACAGGGGGCGGGGATGAGGGGGGGATGCGGTGGGAGGTTGGAGTTCCCTGGTGGTCCCGTGGTTAGGGCGCTGTGCACTGCGCTTTCACTGTTGTGGCCCAAGTTCAATCCCTTAGCTAGGGAACTCAGACCCCACAAGCTGCTTGACACAGCCAAAATAAATAAATAAATAAATAGCACTCTCCTTCCCTTGCCCTGAGAGGAACTGCGTGTGGCTAGCGCCATGGTTGGACTTCCCAGGTGGCGCTAGTGGAAAAGAACCTGCCTGCCAATGCAGGTGGAGAAGGCAATGGCACCCCACTCCAGTACTCTTGCCTGGAAAATCCCATGGACAGAGGAGCCAGGTAGGCTGCAGTCCATGGGGTCGCAAAGAGTCGGACACAACTGAGCGACTTCACTTTCACTTTTCACTTTCATGCATTGGAGAAGGAAATGGCAACCCACTCCAGTGTTCTTGCCTGGAGAATCCCAGGGATGGGGAGCCTGGTGGGCTGCCGTCTATGGGGTCACACAGAGTCGGACACGACTGAAACAACTTAGCAGCAGTAGCAGCCAATGCAGGAGACATAAGAGACACAGGTTTGATCCTTGGGTCAGGAAGATCCCCTGGGCCCCTGGAGGAGGGCATGGCAGCCCACTCCAGTAGTCTTGCCTAGAGAACCCAATGGACAGAGGATCCTGGCAGGCTACAGTCCATGGAGTCACAAAGAGTCGGACACAAGTGAAGCGACTTAGCACACACAGGGCAGCGCCACAGTAGCAGATCCTGAATTGCAATTCTTTGCTGATCCTGAGTAAACCCAACTTCGCTGGAGAAATATCAACTTGTTTTAGGCCAACATATATGAGTTCCAAGGAAGACTGTCCAGGACTACTGTGGTGGCTCCACAGTCATCAGAGACGCCAGCTCCCCCATCTTTCTGTTCCATCATCCTAGCATCTGGCTTTCATTCTCAAGGTCATCTCATGGTCCAGAAGAGCTGGTAGTCCTCTATGAAATCCGTGCCACAAGCCAAAAGAAGGAAGGGCAGAGAGAGACTCAGCTCCTTTGAAGCACCCTTCAGGGAAGGCCACGTAACATCAATTGAATTGATCACATGGCCACATCTCAAAATTCAGTTCTGTTAGCTGGGGGACCTAACTCCAAATAAAATGGAGACTGATGCTCTTTTGTTTACTAAAGTAGAAGGGAGCCAGTGCACACTGGTAGCGCCAGTAATTATTACAATCGTCGAACCCATTTGAAAGGAAACAAACTTCAAGCACTTATAAAGGAGGCAGATTTCCTGGCATGAGCTATGTTTAGATTTCTATTCCATTCTTTACAACCTCAAGTGAACCAAGAGTCATCAGAGTCTTAGGTCCTGCCCCTCTCCACCTTTCTGTTGACAGTTTATGGAAGGAGAAACAATTTTAAGTCAATGAAAGAAGCTCACTTCTGATTGGTCTCTAACCTTGGGGCAAACCTTTCTCTTAGGGAGGAAAACACTGATGTTCTTGCTGCTGCTACTGCTAAGTCACTTCAGTCGTGTCCGACTCTGCGTGACCCCATAGATGTCAGCCCACCAGGCTCTCCTGCCCCTGGGGTTCTCCAGGCAAGAAAACTGGAGTGGGTTGCCATTTCCTTTTCCAATGCATCAAAGCGAAAAAGTGAAAGTGAAGTTGCTCAGTCGTGTCCGACTCTTAGCAACCCCATGGACTGCAGCCCACCAGGCTCCTCCATCCATGGGATTTTCCAGGCAAGAGTACTGGAGTGGGGTGCCATTGCCTTCTTAGAGCTAAATCTAAAGACATTTTTGTAATTAAACAAGTAATTGAAAGCAAAATCACTTACATAAAATGTCTACGTTTTAAAAATATCACATCAGTAGAAAACATCAAAGCCTCCAGCTCACTCTTCCCATTTCAAACCTTTTAATAATTGCCTGTAACATTTAGAATAAAACTCCAAAATCCTTAACAGTAGAGGCTCCCAAATCTTCTCCGTTTACAGTGCCCTTGGTATAATAAAAATTTCTTCACAGCACTCGTGGGCCAGAAGAAATACCTAACAGTTCTGTTTATTGAGTAGCTACATCCAAATTTTTGTATTTATGTCAATAAATTGACATAAATATTTATGTCTTAGCAGCTTTGCACCTTCTGGACACTGCATAAGTCCTCAAATCTTGGAATCATGTTAGACACAATCACCCTCATTTCCAGCTCCACACTGATTTTTTACGACGGACTTGCTCTTTATCACACCAACTGCGGAGAACCTCTAGGATGAAACTGTAGAGGCATCTGAAATTAAAGAGTAAAACCGAATGATTTGGTAGTTCCCTTTGTGTCCGACAGATGGCGCTATGTTTCCCATAAAATTTAAAGCATCTGCGGGAATACCAGACCACCTGATCTGCCTCTTGAGAAATTTGTATGAAGGTCAGGAAGCAACAGTCAGAACTGGACATGGAACAACAGACTGGTTCCAAATAGGAAAATGAGTACGTCAAGGCTGTATATTGTCACCCTGTTTATTTAACTTCTATGCAGAGTACATCATGAGAAACGCTGGACTGGAAGAAAAACAAGTTGGAATCAAGATTGCTGGGAGAAATATCAATAACCTCAGATATGCAGATGACACCACCCTTATGGCAGAAAGTGAAGAGGAACTAAAAAGCCTCTTGATGAAAGTGAAAGTGGAGAGTGAAAAAGTTGGCTTAAAGCTCAACATTCAGAAAACGAAGATCATGGCATCTGGTCCCATCACTACATGGGAAATAGATGGAGAAACAGTGGAAACAGTGTCAGACTTTATTTTTCTGGGCTCCAAAATCACTGCAGATGGTGACGGCAGTCATGAAATTAAAAGACGCTTAATCCTTGGAAGGAAAGTTATGACCAACCTAGACAGCATATTAAAAAGCAGAGACATTAATTTGCCAACAAAGGTTCGCCTAGTCAAGGCTATGTATGGTCTTTCCTGTGGTCATGTATGGATGTGAGAGCTGGACTGTGAAGAAGGCTGAGCGCCGAAGAATTGATGCTTTTGAACTGTGGTGTTGGAGAAGACTCTTGAGAGTCCCTTGGACTGCAAGGAGATCCAACCAGTCCATTCTGAAGGAGATCAGCCCTGGGATTTCTTTGGAAGGAATGATGCTAAAGCTGAAACTCCAGTATTTTGGCCACCTCATGCGAAGAGTTGACTCATTGGAGAAGACTCTGATGCTGGGAGGGATTGGGGGCAGGAGGAGAAGGGGACGACAGAGGATGAGATGGCTGGATGGCATCACTGACTCTGGGAGTTGGTGATGGACAGGGAGGCCTGGCGTGCTGCGATTCATGGGGTCGCAAAGAGTCGGACACGACTGAGCCACTGATCTGATCTGATCTGCGGCGCCCCTGAGAGTTTGGCACACGGTTTTATAGGTCCATTCACTGGCCCTGACCACTTCTTCAGCTTTATCCTGTACTTCTTTTCTTGTCCGGAACACTTTAGTACCACTGGCGTTCCCCCCACCGCTACCCCCCACCCCCACCCCACCCCCTCCCCCGCCAAAGGTTAAGCTCTGGAGAAGGAAATGGCAACCCACTCCAGTATTCTTGCCTGGGGAAACCCGTGGAAAGAAAAGGGTAGCCTGGCGGGCTACTGCCCATGGGATGGCAAAGAGGAGGACATGACTGAGCGACTGAGCACGCAAAAGTCAGGCTCCTTCCTTGCTCAGTCTTTTTTTCATGCTGTGGTTTTGTTTGCGGTACTCTTCAACCATAGAAACCTTCCTCAGTTTCTCTAATCTGTTAATATATCAGGGCCCCTGGTTACTTTCTCACTTGACTACATGATCCATGAAGGCAAGGGACTGTGTCTATTTTGGTCATCTTATACTCAGCGCCTAGCACATTTCCTGGCACATAGTAGAGACTCAATACTTTAAAAAAAAAGAAAACAAACTACATTCCTACTGACATGCTTATTAAGGAATCGACTTTCAGACACACAAGTAACTAGTTGTGAAATACAAGGGGAATTCCTCTCTTATAGTCAGTTAAATTCATCAGCAAGCAATTAGAAATCTAAAAATTGACAGCATTTTACAATGTGATTGCCAGCATACCTGTAACAGCATTTAAAAGGCAAATTTGAGGAAAAGAATAATCTTTCAACAAATGGTTCTGAGACAACTGTATATCCACATGCAAAAGAATGAAGTTGGACCCCCTACTTCCACATGCTAAAAAAGAAATCTCAAAATGGATCAAAGACCTATTCCTGAAGCTGGAACTATGAAACTCTAAAAAAAAAAAAAAAAAAAGAATTCTACAAACCTAGATTAGGTTTCTTATTACACCCAATGTATATGGCATTTTTCTTTTGGGGAATAATTAAAATGTTCTAAAATTAGATTGTGGTGATGGTTGCACAACTGTGAATATAATAATAAACACTGAATGTTAGTGCACTTTAAAGGGGTGAATTTTATGGTATCTGAATAATATGTCAACATCAGATCAGATCAGATCAGTCGCTCAGTCGTGTCCGACTCTTTGCGACCCCATGAACTGCAGCATGCCAGGCCTCCCTGTCCATCACCAGCTCTCGGAGGTCACTCAGACTCACATCCATCGAGTCAGTGATGCCATCCAGCCATCTCATCCTCTGTCGTCCCCTTCTCCTCCTGCCCCCAATCCCTCCCAGCATCAGAGTCTTCTCCAATGAGTCAACTCTTTGCATGAGGTGGCCAAAATACTGGAGTTTCAGCTTTAGCATCATTCCTTCCAAAGAAATCCCAGGGCTGATCTCCTTCAGAATGGACTGGTTGAATCTCCTTGCAGTCCAAGGGACTCTCAAGAGACTTCTCCAACACCACAGTTCAAAAGCATCAATTCTTCGGCGCTCAGCCTTCTTCACAGTCCAGCTCTCACATCTATACATGACCACAGGAAACACCATAGCCTTGACTAGGCGAACCTTTGTTGGCAAAGTGATGTCTCTGCTTTTGAATATGCTATCTAGGTTGGTCATAACTTTCTTTCCAAGGAGTAAGCGTCTTTTAATTTCATGGCTGCAGTCACCATCTGCAGTGATTTTGGAGCCCAGAAAAATAAAGTCTGACACTGTTTCCACTGTTTCTCCATCTATTTCCCATGTAGTGATGTCTGTTATTTAAAACAACAAAACACTGCTGAAAAGTCTGTATTACCTGTCTGATCTGCAGAATACAATTCTGACTGTGGACTTGTATACAAGGTTCACAAGAGCTAGTATTTCCTACCATTCTATCTTCATTCTCTACCAAGGGCACAGGCTCCAGTTGTAGCTAACAACTTGGGGTTTCTTGTGCTTTATATTGGTGCTACTGAGGCTTTGTACATTTCGGTTCCCTCTGCTTTGAATGTCCTATCTCTATCTGCCTAGTCAACTTCCACTTGTCCCTTCAGACCCAGCTTGCTCCAAACTGAGCTGATGGTCCTCCTATGTGTTTCCAAAGCATCTTGTATGTACTCCATTGGAGCATGCATTGGATTGTTCCATATACTGGCTTCCTTGAAGAACTTATTTTCTTCAAAGCAGGAATTTTGTTATTCTTACCTTTGTATTCTTTACCCTGGCAGAAATTCTCAGTAAATGATGTAAAGGAATGAATGAATAAATGAAATGAACAGACTCTTCTCATTCTTAATTTGGTTTTTGATCTCTTGCCTACTCTTATTCATATCTGGTAACATACAGTGTAGGTATATTACATTTTTTCTATATTACATTTCTGTATGATTCTCTAGAATATAAAAATCCACAACTCTTGTAATAAAGTAATCTAAAAAAGGCTCTGCACCTTAAATAAATTACAAGCCAGTTTCTTTTCTCAGATGCTGTTTTTGTATGGTTTGTATAATTTAGATAACCAGTTGCTACTTATTATCATGAATTCAATCAATATTAGAAATAACTGATAGGTGGATCTGATAGATGTGCTTGTGAGTAAATAAATGGAAACTAGCATTTATAAATTTAGAGTTTGAGACCATTCTGAACTACATTTCACTACTTAGTGCATTTCACTGCTGCTACCCTGTACCTCATCATCTCTTTCCTGGACAGACGCTAAGTTCTTTGAGTGTGAGGGCATTTTCCGAAATTAGAAAGAACTGAAGATGAGACATGAAGACCCAAAATGAATTTTGTGGATGAGGGAGTGAGTCACAGAGATCAGACTCCAACACACATTTCCCACTATGTTTATTTTCTAGTTCTAAGTTCAAATTTGGATTTAGAAAAATGCATGACTTGCCTCCTGACCGGTCTTTTAGCTCAGGCGTGGGTTATGAAGATGTCAGATGAAGCAGGCATGTGGGTGGAAAAGTACATTTGGAAGTGATGAGCATCTTTACGTTTACATTTGTCTTTGTCAGGAAGTGGCTGTGGGAGCTGAATATGATGTGTCTTGACAGGGAGTGGGGCTCGAACAGAATGTATCTACATAATCTTCTGGATGCATCACTTCAGTTAAGACTTGATGGGATGGGGAGGGAGGTGGGAGGAGGGTTTAGGATGGGGAACATATGTACACCCATGGCTGATTCATGTCAATGTATGGCAAAAACCACTACAATACTGTAAAGTAATTAGCCTCCAGTTAAAATATATAAATTAAAAAAAAAAAAAGACTTGAAAAACGATTCTGGCTTTTACATGCCACAGGAACCATATTATCTGCTTCGTGGGAGAATATGCATTAAGGGGTGTTCACTTTTCCAATCTTCTAAGAAATCTTCAGCAAACAAACTTTAGCTGAGCCTTACAAATCAATAACAGTGAGGTTTGGGATTGCTTCATGACCGCTGCCTGTGTGTTGGTAAAGTCATGCTCTCCCCTTCACTCTGTACTGGGGGTAATAGCCCCAGGGTTCCTTTTTCTGTGCTGGAAGGAGCTTTACATACACTATTTCACTTGATCCTCACCACAACCCTGAGAGGGAGGTTGTAACATAATCCCCATTTCACACGTGAGGAAACAGCTGTGGAGCAGTTAAGTAAATGGGCCGGGGTTCAGATCCATCCTCTTTGAGGTTACCCTCACGTAGTTCCTATGATTTTCTGCAGCTGTCACCCATGTGTGATCCCGCAAATGGAAAATTAAGAGTTTTGGTGGCACTAGTGGTAAAGAACCCGCCTGCCAATACAGAGACATAAGAGGTGTGGGTTCAATCCCTGGGTCGGGAAGATCCCCTGGAGAAGGGCATGGCAACCCATTCCAGTATTCTTGCCTGGGGAATCCCAGCAACAGAAGAGCCATGGAGTCGCAAAGAGCTGGACACCACTGAAACAACTTAGCCTGCATGTACACAGTATCGTTCAGGGTCCTTTTGTCCCACCTGTTAATCTTTTCTTTGGGCTTGAGATGGCTTAAGAAAACAGATGTGGCATAGTAGGCAGAATAACGCCCTCCCAAAGATGTCCCTGTCCTGTGAATATATTACCCTACATAGCCAAAAGGGCTTTGTGGATGTGATTCAGTAAATGATTTTGAGATGAGAGAGTATCCTAAATTATCCAGTGGATCCAAAGTAATCACAATGGTTCTTAGTGGTGTAAGAGGAAGCAAGAGAGAGCGGATCAGGGATGTGATGACAGAAGCAGAGGTGCGAGAGATGGTACTGCTTTCTGGGGGCCACAAACCAAGGAATGTGGGCAGCCTCTAGAAACTAGAAAAGGCAAGGACACAGATTTTCCTCCTACAGCCTCAAAAGCAATGAAGTGCTGCTTTTAGTCCCATGAGTCATTTCTCACTTCTGCCCTCCAGAACTGTAAGAATAAATTTGTGTCATTTTAAGCCACTAAAATGTGGTAGCTTGTTAAGCAGCCACAGGAAACTGACACACATGATGTCTGACACTCAGATCCCTCCACCACATAGGGGCCAAAATTCAGGCAGCTGCTGCTGCTACTGCTAAGTCACTTCAGTCGTGTCCGACTCTGTGTGACCCCAGAGACGGCAGCCCACCTATCCCTGTGATTCTCCAGGCAAGAACACTGGAGTGGGTTGCCATTTCCTTCTCCAATGCATGAAAGTGAAAAGTGAAAGTGAAGTCGCGCAGTCGTGTCCGACTCCTAGCGACCCCATGGAGTGCAGCCCACCAGGCTCCTCCGTCCATGGGACCTTCTAGGCAGGAGTACTGGAGTGGGGTGCCATTGCCTTCTCCAATTCAGGCAGCAATGCTTGGTAATGCTGTCTCTCTAGCAAGCAGCGGTAAATTCTGGTTATAAATGACAGGTGTGAAGAGTTGTTACTAGTTTCTAAGTCCTAAGAGCTGGCCTCACAAGGGCATGTAGAAAGGTCTCAGTCTTGAGGTGCTTCCTTTTTGTTCTCTTTCTAGCACTAAAGCATCTTAAAGTTGTTATTTTATCACCTATTGAGTACCTGTATGTGCGCGTTAAGTCGCTAAAGTCATGTCCCACTCTTTGCAATCCCATGGACTGTAGCCTGCCAAGTTCCTCTGTCCATAGAATTCTCCAGGCAAGAATACTGGAGTGAGTTGCCATTTTCTTCTCCAGGGGATCTTCCCCACCCAGGGATCGAACTTAGGTCTCGCACATTACAGGCAGATTCTAGGGAATAATCCTCCTCATTATGATTTTCCATCCCTAAATTTACTTAATTCTAAGAACACACACACCATTTCCTGAGAAACACTGGCATGCTAGGAAACTGAGTTTTAAAGCTCGAAAGGACTTCAGAGATAATCACAATGGCTTTCCAGGTGGCTCAGTGGTAAAGAATCAGCCTGCAATGCAGAAGACCTGGGTTTAATCCCTGGGTGGGGAAGATCCCCTGAAAGAAACGGGAATCTATTCCAGTATTCTTGCTTGGGAAAATCCCATGGACAGAGGAGCCTGGCAGGCTACAGCCCATAGGGTCACAAAACAGTCAGATAGTGACTACACAACAACCACAGCTTATAATACAGATGAAGAAGGTCTGCAGCTGTTGAAAGTCCTTCCAATTTATAGAGATGGGGCAGTGCCAAGATTCATACTAGTTTCTCAACTCCTAGTTCTTACCCTGCACGTCTGGCTTAGCTCACCTTGAAGTTTATCTGGACTATTTTGTTTCCAACAGTTTTAGTCATTAACAATTCTAGTTTTTTAGAGCAAGTCTTCTTCACTTGAAAATAAGTTCAATTATTAATCAGAGTTTTAAATTCATTTTGCCAATTTTACAAATGAAGAAAGTAAGGTGGAAATGATAAATGTTCAGGAGAAAAGGTGATATAAATTAGCCCCAAAACTCATGAATGAAACACTTTATTAATTTTTCCTTGTATTAAACATAACCACATAAAGTGTTTCATTTAAACACTTTCATTATAAACTCATCAGATCAGATCAGTCACTCAGTCGTGTCCGACTCTTTGCGACCCCATGAATCGCAGCACGCCAGGCCTCCCTGTCCATCACCAACTCCCAGAGGTCACTCAGACTCACATCCATCAAGTCAGTGATGCCATCCAGCCATCTCATCCTCTGTCGTCCCCTTCTCCTCCTGCCCTCAATCCCTCCCAGCATCAGAGTCTTCTCCAATGAGCCAACTCTTCGCATGAGGTGGCCAAAATACTGGAGTTTCAGCTTTAGCATCATTCCTTCCAAAGAAATTCCAGGATTGATCTCCTTCAGAATGGACTGGTTGGATCTTCTTGCAGTCCAAGGGACTGTCAGGAGTCTTCTCCAACACCACAGTTCAAAAGCATCAATTCTTCGGCGCTCAGCCTTCTTCACAGTCCAGCTCTCACATCCATACATGACCACAGGAAAGACCATAGACTTGACTAGGCGAACCTTTGTTGGTAAAGTAATGTCTCTGCTTTTGAATATGCTATCTAGGTTGGTCATAACTTTCATTCCAAGAAGTAAGCATCTTTTAATTTCATGGCTGCAGTCACCATCTGCAGTGATTTTGGAGCCCAGAAAAATAAATTCTGACACTGTTTCCACTGTTTCTCCATCTATTTCCCATGTAGTGATGGGACCAGATGCCATGATCTTCGTTTTCTGAATGTTGAGCTTTAAGCCAACCTTTTCACTCTCCACTTTCACTCTCATCAAGAGGCTTTTTAGCCCCTCTTCACTTTCTGCCATAAGAGTGGTGTCATCTGCATATCTGAGGTTATTGATATTTCTCCCAGCAATCTTGATTCCAACTTGTGTTTCTTCCAGTCCAGCATTTCTCATGATGTACTCTGCATATAAGTTAAATAAACATGGTGACAATATGCAGCCTTGACGTACTCCTTTTCCTATTTGGAACCAGTCTGTTGTTTCATGTCCAGTTCTAACTGTTGCTTCCTGACCTGCATACAAATTTCTCAAGAGGCAGATCAGGTGGTCTGGTATTCCCATCTCTTTCAGAATTTTCCATAGTTCATTGTGATCTACACAGTCAAAGGCTTTGGCATAGTCAATAAAGCAGAAATAGATGTTTTTCTGGAACTCTCTTGCTTTTTCCATGATCCAGCAGATGTTGGCAATTTGATCTCTGGTTCCTCTGCCTTTTCTAAAACCGGCTTGAACATCAGGAAGTTCACGGTTCACATATTGCTGAAGCCTGGCTTGGAGAATTTTGAGCATTACTTTACTAGCATGTGAGATGAGTGCAATTGTTCGGTAGTATGAGCATTCTTTGGCATTGCCTTTCTTTGGGATTGGGATGAAAACTGACCTTTTCCAATCTTGTGGCCACTGCTGAGTTTTCCAAATTTGCTGGCATATTGAGTGTAGCACTTTCATAGCATCATCATTCAGGATTTGGAATAGCTCCACTGGAATTCCATCATCTCCACTAGCTTTGTTCGTAGTGATGCTTTCTAAGGCCCACTTGACTTCACATTCCAGGATATCTGGCTCTAGGTCAGTGATCACACCATCATGATTATCTGGGTCGTGAAGCTCTTTTTTGTACAGTTCTTCTGTGTATTCTTGCCACCTCTTCTTAATATCTTCTGCTTCTGTTAGGTCCATACCATTTCTGTCCTTTATCGAGCCCATCTTTGCATGAAATGTTCCTTTGGTATCTCTGATTTTCTTGAAGAGATCCCTAGTCTTTCCCATTCTGTTGTTTTCCTCTATTTCTTTGCATTGATCACTGAAGAAAGCTTTCTTATCTCTTCTTGCTCTTCTTTGGAACTCTGCATTTAGATGTTTATATCTTTCCTTTTCTCCTTTGCTTTCTGCTTCTCTTCTTTTCACAGCTATTTGTAAGGCCTCCCCAAACAGCCATTTTGCTTTTTTGCATTTCTTTTCCATGGGGATGGTCTTGATCCCTGTCTCCTGTACAATGTCACGAACCTCATTCCATAGTTCATCAGGCACTCTATCTATCAGATCTAGGCCCTTAAATCTATTTCTCACTTCCACTGTATAATCATATAAACTCAAAGTATTGAATCTTCATGTAAAATTTCCTCAAAGTATACGGTGACAATTTTTTCTATGATAAATGCAATGGATACTTGTAGTAAGTGTCAAAAAGGTTTAGTCAGAGAAGAGCCTTGGCTCAGTCATAGGGGTTTTGCTAGAAAAGGTTGTGATCGCCAAAAAGAGGGAGGAATCTCAATTCTTGGGTCCACTTATTTGATGCCAGCTGTCAAAGGTAGGGGCCTCATGAGGAAAAGACTATTAGTAGAGAGTACAATCCTACTAAATCTAATAATATATAAAAGAATATTACTAAAGGATGTTATTAATACTACCCCCAAATTCCCCATTATTATTTCAACCATAGACTTTTAGAAAGTGATTTCCCACCTCTGTTTATCAGTTTCTTTTTGCTGAGTAATTCAATCGCTAGGTTTAACCTCCGCCCCACAGTGTTTATTCTCACTGAATTGATGGAAGGAGATCTAAATAATTTTCGCCATTTCTGACGGGAGTTTTCCAAAAGGACCCACAATGTAGTCATCCAATGGAAACCACAAAGGAATAAAAGACACCCGGTGCGCCGTTCGCCTCACACGCGCCCAAGTCGGGGAGTAGCGGCCTGGCCCTCGGGAGGCAGGATGGAAACGCCCTCCCGAGAGCCGGCTGGACCGGACAGCTGGTGCCCCGGGGTTGGAGACCTCCCCGCCAAGGCCCGCGGCTCCCACCGCGGATGCACAGCCCGCGAGGGCCTGCCGAGCGCGCGCGGGGTCAGGCCCAGGACGCGCGGAGGGTGAGGAGGGCCTGCCGGCGGGAGGGCCGGCCCGGGGCGTGCCCACGTGACCGCCCCGCCCGCGCCGCAGCCCCCCGAGCCGCCGCCGCCTCTCGGGCCGCACTCCCGGCGTGCCCCGCACTCGACGCCGCCCGCCTGCCCCTCCTTCTCCTCGCAGCGCCACAGCGCCGGAGCCCGAGCCGCCGCCGCAGCCTCTGCCGCGGGCACTATGGTAAGGCGGGCGCGCCGGCCGGGGGTCGCGGGGTCTGGGAGCCCCGGGGGCCGGGGCGTGGCGAGTGCAGCCTCCCGCGCGGCTCCGCGGGGCCCTGGATCTGAGGCCGCCATTTTAACCTGATTTCGGCCTCCAAGGTGGGCATTCCTGCGCTGCGGCCCCGCTGCCCTCTCTCCACCCGGCGGGCCTGCCCTCTCGCCGTCAGGCCCGGCGAGGCCGCTCTTCGGATTCCTGGGGGCGGGGAGGGCCCGGGCAGGGGGCGACGCGCGGGGGTTGGAGGCCTGAGCCGGGCGGGCGGAGGCCGGGGGCGCGGGAGGGTCCGCCAAGTTGTCCCCCCGCCACCCCACCCAGCTCGCCGCCTTTGCCCTTCGCTTCCTTATTTTATTCCCACGCGCGCTCTCAATTCAGTATGTGGGGTAAAAACCCCTCGCTGAAGGCTGAGGGTCTTGAGGGCCTGTCATAAAACCCTTAGGGGGAGATTAAGGAGGTGGGAAAACTCTTGAAAATGCTTTCTCGCCGTAAAAAGCTTTTTACACGCGATCCGTTAGTTTTGAAGTGCCTGCTTTTGAGCTGTGAGTCAATTATGTTGTAGCCGTGGGCGGTTTGGAGTTCACACTTGATTCTCTTTCCTTATGAGGAAACGGCACTGGCTAGGATGACTTTAAAGAAAAAAATAGTAGAAGCATTAACTGAAATCCAAAAGTGTTTTTTTTAAGGCCTGCCGGGTTGACACAATACAGAAGGTATTTTTGCTGCTGCTCCTGAAGCTCTGACATCACCCAATGAAATAGGAAACATTTCAGGGATGGGACAGCCTGTATTTGTCCCTTTCCGTCTACCTTCCACTTGCTTCAACCTCCACACACCTTTTTTTAAAAAGGATGAATGGAGCAGGATGAGTTAGAACCCTTAGGTGCATCATATACTGATACTTAAAATGTGGCAAATCTGATTAGACGGCTTGCATGGTATGATGCAACTTTTGATGTCCAGACTACAGTGAATCCTCTCGAGTAAACAGTAATTTTGGTTAAAACTGAATTACTTGTTCTGAATTTCTGTCCTTTCTTTACTTTCAGGCTTCTGGAGTTACAGTGAATGATGAAGTCATCAAAGTTTTTAATGATATGAAAGTAAGGAAATCTTCTACACAAGAGGAGATCAAAAAAAGAAAGAAAGCAGTTCTCTTCTGTTTAAGCGATGACAAAAGACAAATAATTGTTGAGGAAGCAAAGCAGATCTTGGTGGGTGACATTGGTGATACTGTAGAGGACCCCTACACATCTTTTGTGAAGTTGCTACCTCTGAATGATTGCCGATATGCTTTGTACGATGCCACATACGAAACAAAAGAGTCTAAGAAAGAAGACCTAGTATTTATATTCTGGTGTGTAAAAACAAAAGAAAAAAGTACTTTTAAAATGCAAGGATTATTATTAACATAGTCAGTTTTGCCTTTGTTTTTCTTTTAAATAGGATTCAACCATTTTTTTCCCCCCTGTAGGGCTCCTGAAAGCGCGCCTTTAAAAAGCAAGATGATATATGCTAGCTCTAAAGATGCCATTAAAAAGAAATTTACAGGTACAAGCATTGACTATTTTGTGCAGAAGAATTGCTCCTTCTTAATTATAATAAAGTAATTGGATAATATTTTTTTTCTTTTTAGGTATAAAACATGAGTGGCAAGTAAATGGCTTGGATGATATAAAGGACCGTTCCACACTTGGAGAGAAATTGGGAGGCAACGTAGTAGTTTCACTTGAAGGAAAACCCTTATAAATCAGTCAAGTGCCATCTGGATCTTAAGGAGCTTCCATTTCTCCAGCTCAGTCAATTGGAATAGTATTAGGTTTTTTTTTTTTCCTTTTCCCACTGGGTCCTTCCAACACAATGAATGAAGGAAATATCATTCATGTAAGCAGCCTATCAGTGATTGCCATTAGACTGTTTAATACTGTTACTTTTATGTAGAACCCAAGGAATGCCTTCCCATCATATTTTAGCCAAAACAACTGGGTATATGCCTCCTTTGCAGCAAACACTACAGTGAATTGTGATTGTCAATGTGAATAGCTTAGAACACTACAAAGGGTTAAGCTAATTGAATGCCTTCAAAGTATTATCCACTGGTGAGATGGTAAACTCTTCAGTATTACTGATAGTTGCACTTGACTGCAGTTCTGTGAGGCTTGAGCATTCATACACCTCACCTGCCTTGGCAAGCCTATTTTTTTGTGACATGGCAGCACAGATATAACACTATGCATTAAAAGCACTTTTTTTGTAATAAATTTAATCCCCCACCAGAAAAGGAATGCCAATTAAGTTGTGTTAACTGTGTCATCAGCTTATCCTAGTACCTCAGTGTTCATTCCTTTTACCTGCATATCTTCTTAAAAGAAATAGTTATTAATGCCTTTCCCCCCCCATTGAGTGTACACTACTGAATACACGTAGGAGTTTTATGTTTACCATGTAAGTCTTGAAACACTAAAGATATTTTGAGTATCAGTCATGATGGCAATTTCTGTATAAAAGAGCCTTAAATGGAACATTGTTTTTGAGATCAAACTCCCCACCCTCACAAAAATGGCCACGTTGCAATAAAAATTGTGGCATATTACAGAACGGTTGCCTTGTTTTCCTTGGACATTTTGCAAAATACCATGTGAACCAACTCCTAGGCTAAACAGCTATTATTAATCTCTGCACTGGTCATTTAAGAACTTTTTTTGTACAACATTCTTGCATGATATTTTCCAGTTTGTTGATTTTATTTGGTTTAAAAAATATTCTATTCTAAAGCTAATATAAAATATTACAGAGGTATACTTTTATAAGCTTTATTTATTTCCTTATGTATTAATATGGTGATCAGGAATTATTTTTTGCACTTTGACATAAATACTCTTCAGTATCTGATTAGTTCTCTGGATAAATTAGCATAGTTATTTTTTTAATTCACATTTACATTTCTAAGTAGTTGACCAGTAGAAGAAACAGGAAGCTCTTATTACCTATTTGGTCATAATGAAAATAATTTATAAAATGTTGTCCTTCAAAAGTTTAATAGTACTTCTGTTTAGGAACTTTCATTTCAGCTACTAATTTCTTAATATATTTCACAAATTCAAAAAAAAATGTTTATATAGCAGTCTTAAAGATTAGTAGTGGAATTTGGCTGTGGTCCAGGCGGCTCTCCTTATAGAGAATTTGATCTGTTCAGTGTGAGCAGTTTGCTGTTAGCCAGAGCTATTTATGGCAAACACATGCTTTTGTATCTTGTCATAGTTACCCACAAATGGCAAAACTGGACTTGATTCTACTGGTATGCAAAACAGGCATGCTAGTAAGCAGTGGATTGTAGCTGAGAATTTAACCCCATAGCTCTGAAGAATGCTCTTATTAGAAAACAGGGACTGAAAAATCCCCTCTTTTTCTAATGTCTGGAAGTAATTTTGAGTTTAATTAGTTTTTTTTCCCTTGTTTTCAAAAGGTTTTTCAGATGAAAACAAAAATAGGAGGTAAATGTCTAGGTTTCCATTTAAAATTATATGAATGGCTTGGGATCTTTTGCACTGAGCAATTTTATTTCAGGCTTCCAGCTGTCCCTGTGAATTATTCTGGACATTTTGATGGCTTTTTGGTAAGGCCAAACTCATATAAGTAAAGCATGAGAATACTGACGTGTACTAAACCATATGTGTAACTGATACTTGTACCATGAAATTTTTCATTATTTTCCTCATTCTAAAAAATAAGGGACTCTAAAGTTGTGCAGTCTCTTGTGTTTTTATAGCTGATTTCTCAACTTTTTCTTACGTACCTCTTTAATTATATAATAATTTCAGAGGTTAAATATTGCTTTAAACTGTGGTACTTTGATTTGTTAGATTGACAGAACTGATACTAATAATTAAGTTCATCTTTGAAATACATCTTTGTGCATAAAGCCAAAAATAACGATAATTAATGGTTCTTATGTTACTTGAGACTAATTTGGCATTTGAAACGATCATTCTACTTTACAATCATTTACATTTGAAACAATGTTCCAGTTAGCTTTAAAAGGTATACGGTGCTAATTAGTAAAATATCAAGGACAATATTTTACTGCTAGCTTGCAAAATTATAAGTGTTTAAAAAATAAAATATATGAAACTATGTAAAGCTGTTGAGATGTGTTTACTTACACTTTGGGACACTAAAATTTTTTTAAACTAATATTTCAAATCAGAGAGGCACCATTATCTCTAGTCGGTTTTTTAGGATTTTAGTTGATATACTTTCTCGATAGATAACAATATTCTTTCAAAACAAAGTGCTGTTGCAATTAATTTTGACATCTTTCAGACAAATGGGAACAGTTGGCATTTGTCCCAAACTGGCTATCAGCTGTTGTTTTCCATCATTATCAAAAATAATGTGGCCAACGTTGTGTATTTAATGTGCCTTTCTGATAGTGTAAGAAAAGCCTCTTATTAGGTTTGAATTTCTCTGATATGGATTCTTTGTAACAGCTAATTTATGGAATCCAGCAAATGAGCTCTAGGAGAAAATTATTTTTCCTTGTTAAAGAATAATCTCAGCAATGGTAATCATAGAAACACTATGGTAATCATTGAAACATTTTTCCTTAGGTTTGCCACGGAAAAATAATCTACTTTAGTCCCTTAATAATAGTTTGAGATCCCAAACAAGCATTAATATTCATTTTTCTATGAACATTAAAGCTACTAGAGATGTGCAGACAGGCTCCAATGAATATTGCTTTTGAAACAGCATGAATTGACAAATGTTCTGTGTCTCGTCTCAGCCAATAAGGAAGTTTGAGGTTTTTACTTTTCTCTAGAGCATCCAAATAATTGCTTTCTTTCCATGTAGATCAGGAGTCATCCTTCCACTTCAATTTCCTGTCAAAAAGCAGTTGTGCAAATTAATTTCTCTGAGCCTCAGTTTCTTCGTAAGAATGATGATATCTGTCTACTATACCTGGTTGCTGAGGATCAAATATGGAAATACTTTTTGGAAGACAGGAAAATACTATGTAAATATAATTATTTAAGCTTCACTCTTAAATATATATAGTTAAGAACCATATTAAAAATAAGATTTATTATAAGCCTTTGAATCTCTTTATTGTAACTAATCTACAAATCCTTTAAGGACTGATTAGCTGATAAATTACAACTGTTTCACAGAATGAAGTATAAAGTGTGGCCCCCGAGTTCATGACTGCTGTTAATGTTTTTAGTGTAATTTTCTTTTTCACATGTGATCAGTGAGAGACTAGCTTTTTTTCCCCAGACTTTGAAGTAAAGAGTAAATAAAGAGATATTCTTGTTTTGGAGTACTTGGCATAAATGTATGATCCAGGTTGTTGAAAATCTATGACTGTTTATTAATACTAGAAATTTAGGTAGTGCTTCATAGTTCTCAAGGCACTTGAAATCCGTTTGATCTCCTTAGGTCCTCTTAACAAGCTAAACCGTATTTCTCTGCTGCACATGAAGAGGCTGACGTTTGGAGAGGTTAAGGGACATCCAAGCTGTTGAGTAGCAAAATGGATTCCAGTCCAGTACACTTTTCAGTCTGCGTTCATATTGTAACATACAGTGAGTTACTAATTTTCTTTTTTAAAAGATGGAATAATCTGACTTTTTGAGCAGAACATAACTAATTAGTATGTTTTTAAAGCATCTCAGAGAATATTTGAAAAACATTCTTGGACTATTTGTTTTCTAAGAAAGCCCATACTCATAAAGATCTGAAAATATTTTTACACTTCAAATATTTTCTTAGATGTTTCAGTATCATAAGTTTTTTGAAAACCATAAGGATTGTATAGACACATTTTCTAGAAAGCTGATACCTCTCAATCCTTATCCAAAATGTTGGATATTTTCCTCCCTCTGTTCCTCTACTCACCTTTCTAAGAAATAGTACAGTATATTATGATAGTTGGTATCAGACTGTCTGGGTTCTTCACACATAGACCTTTAATACTTTCTAATTGAATGATCTTAGGAAAATCACTTAACCTCTCAGAGCCTTTAGTTCATCTGAAAAAGGGGTTAATGATTATACCTCATCTCATTGTACTGTGAGGATAAATGAAAGCCATTGGAATAGTTCCTGCATGTAATAAGCATTCAGTAGGATGACCCTAAAATTTAGTTCAAACC
The DNA here is from genome assembly GCA_935064755.1 of Tragelaphus eurycerus. Taxonomy (NCBI): domain Eukaryota; kingdom Metazoa; phylum Chordata; class Mammalia; order Artiodactyla; family Bovidae; genus Tragelaphus; species Tragelaphus eurycerus. Next base: position 14,783,380 of record CAKXYN010000038.1, read on the forward strand.
ATTCTTCTTGAGACTGAAAGGGAGAGCTAAAAATAATTATGCCTAGACAACAGCCTTAAACTGGTACAGTCCAAAGCAAATCAGATGTGTTCCTCCATCAAAAAGTAGGCTAATAGCAACATGATAGTTAAATAGAAGAAGCTATTGATGACTCAAGGTCATCATCATTTCAGTTATATGTACTAGCATACTAACTTGGGAGTCTCCTGAAGAATATGATTTCTATTAAGTAACCTCAAAAGGGTTGATTCTGGCTTTTTAGACCTTTTTTTTTCTTTTGATTTTCATACTTTTAGACTCTCAGATACTGCATTTTGCTCTTTTCAGTATGCTTTGCCAATAGCAGCTTCCCTTACTGTTGCTTTTCATCTCATGTGGACGTGAAAAGCTGAGTTTGTTAGACTTGTGAGGAAGGAACCCAGTAGACTCAGAGTGAGGGCTTGAGAGCAGAATGCCTGATGGAGCACAGGAGCCTTCTAACATTCCTTTTGACTATTCAGAGAAAGTTGTCTGGGTTTTGGTTTTATTTTATTTTTTTATCAGTAAGGTTTGTATGAGATCTGAGCTGTTGGTAAAGGAAACATTACTTACTGTATTCCAGTGAGGTGTCTAAAATACCATTAATTAGAGAAGTTATATTTGCTTTTGATTGTACTTTTGTCATTAAAGGCATACAAAACGAATTTGTTCCCATTATTAAGAGAGAGAAGGTTTATTCTTGATCCAGCTTTTCTGGATTATTGAAACAATAATAGGATCTGAGAACAAACATTTGATAAATCTTTAAAAATATAAAATGCCAATTGATTTTTTTTAGTTTGTTAGACTTTTCTTACATGTACCCTAGACATGTTCCCTTACAAGTAGCTTTGATTACTCTTCATCTAGACATGTAGATACTTCTCATTTACTCTTTTCTGTCAACTAATTTGATTATGCATATATAACATTTTGGTACTTTATTTGGCATAACAAAAATTTGGAACAGATTTTTTCAAATGTATAATTTTCTCACAGAAGTGAAAAAGCATCTATGTTAATTATGTTTTGTAGTAGCACTTTTTTTCTTGTTTTATGTATTCCTAATAGTGGAATTTCAAATATTTCCTTTGGGAAGATGATAGTTAAACTGAGTGAATCACAGAATTCCTGGGCATGTGGCCCAAAACCTTTTATGTGTTCCTGTGAGCTGATGGGGCCCTTTTTTAATTAGCTGTAAACTAAATCACCAGCTAAAAAGTCAGACAGTTCCCAAATTGGCATAATTTGACAGTTTTATAAAATGTAAAACTGATAGCAGAGTATTTGTTCTAGAAATCATAAAATTCTGCTGTACCACATAAGAAATAAGATACGAAGGAGATGTATACTTTATGAAATAAGTAGAAAATAATTGTATGTGAAGATTAAATTAAGCCTTTTGTGTGTAAAATAGCTATGGTTCAAGTAGGTTCCTTAACTCATTACTGCTTGTTGATAACTGTGTTATGAAGGAATGTATAGAAATATAGTTTTAATTTCAAAAAGTCTTTTTACATGAGAGAAAAGGGGGATGAGCTAGCAAATCTGGTGTTAATCATTTTCCTATTTTGAAGTATATTTAGGCTTTAGAATGTATGGGTTTTTTCCTAAGGTTTAACTAAGTTTTAAAAGTAAAAAATAGAATTGTTGATTTACCATTTTCAATGCCTTTACATATTGAGTAATATGTACACTTTAATTACTGCATTAGAATTATATGCAGTTAATTTAACAGTGCTTCCCTCCTGAGAGAGGAAAGAGAAGAAATAAAGGGAAGCAAAAGATAAAGATTTCACCAGATGCTATAAAAATCTGTATGGGAAGGAACTATATGAAGTATATTTTTTGTCTATTTAGTATAGTATATTTAAAGCGCTTGAAAATTCTGTAAAATATATATATATATATATATATATATATATATATATATACAGTTGCCTCTTTATTTTAGTTTTGTTTTTATCTACCTGATAAAGAAAATTTTTTTATGGTTATCATAGTGTACCGGTTCTTAAGAAATAGCAGGTGACTGAATTAGGTATCTTGTGCCCTGGCTTTAGAAAAAAAGGTTTGGGGACTAGTTGAAGTGTCACTGCTACTGTAACAAAAAAATTTCCTTCTCTGAGCTAGATATTTTATTTCACTCAGTTTTTGTTTGCAACATGTAAAATAATAGAATTTTTTAAACTGAGCCTTAGGTTAAACAGAGAAGGTCTAATGGTATTCTTATAGGAAAACCCTAAAAATTGGGGCAGGTTAATATTTTTTTATTTCTGCTGGGTAACTCTTTAAAATAATTGTGTTTTTATTTCGAAAATAATGTGTTCAGTGTGGGACCTCTGTAAATACAGAAAGGAACAAATAAGAAAGTGAAATCATGAGTTATTTTCTTATGTTAAATTATTATGACTTAATTGGAAGATTCCTGTAGTTAAAACTAGTTTTAAGTTAAAACTATTAATATATGCTTATCAAAGGTGAGATTTTATCCTTAAATATTATTTGTGCACATTCCTTAGTATTTTTCACCCTACAAAGAATTTTGTTGTGGCTCCAGACAGAGGAGCAGATTTAAATCTTGAAAATTATGCATTGTCCCTACTTGAATGCTTGCTGTATGACTTGGGGCCATCCACTGTAAATATTTGAAGCCACAAAATGTCCCTGTATTTCTCATGCCACATACTTTTTTTCTATTGGGATTTGATAATAGGCACCCCTTGCATAATTTTTATTTTTCTCCAGAGGAATTATTTTGGGCTTTCCAGGTGGCGCTAGTGGTAAAGAACCTGCCTGCAAATGCAGGAGACACTGGTTCAGTCCCTGGGTTTGGAAGATCACCTGGAGGAGAACATGGCAACCTACTCCAGTATTCTTGCCTGAAAAATCCCATGGACAGAAGAGCCTGGCAGGTTACAGTCCATGGGTCTCAAAAGAGTCAGACTCTTAGCAACTAAACAACAACACTGCCAAAAGATTTAAGGTAAAACATAATGTATATGTTCTGCACTAAGCCAGAAATACTCACCTATATTTAAGAGTTTGTGTTTTATACACTGTTGCAAGAGGGTCTGGTAATCCCTCTGATTAAAGAAATGTATGATTTATGTTTGCTGTGGCAAAGCATGATCATCTTGGCCACTATGAATCACTCTGGAAACATTCCACCTCTGTTTCCCAATTATTCAGCTCATTAGATCAAATTCAGTTGAGTTCAGCAAACATGAAACACCTTTCATGATTTCAGAAGGTTTACATTGATAAAGAAAAGGCAAGCATATAATCAAGTAATTATAATACAACATGGTAACTAAAAGATAATGTTAGATTTAGAAGAGGGAGTGATTAATTTTGGAGTTGGATGGACTTGAAGGCTTTAACAGAAGTCACTTTGAGCTGGGTTGTGAAGGATGATGGAGTTCACCAGAAGTCAATGTGGAAGGATGGTCCTGGAGAAAGGAGAGCTGTGCAGAGCCCTTCTAGCGGATTAGTCTAGCATGAAGCACTGGGGTGGGAGAAGAACAGGAAAGGCGGGTATGAGCCAGATCACCGGGGGCCGTGGGTACCCTGCTCACAAACAGAGGCCTGTGCATGGTGAGGAGCCACTGAAGGGTTTTGAGCAGAAGGGTGGGCTGATCCTTCTGAAGCACACATCTGATCACTTTGTGAGCATGTTGAGAACCTATGGAAAAGGAAAGAAATTGGAAGCAGTTAGGAGGCCTGAATTGAGGCAGTGGCAAGTGCACTTGGAATGGATGTGTTTGGGAGGTATGTAGGAGAATTGACAGGACTTGATTAATTTCATAATTAAATTAGAGGGTACAAAAGCTTTAATCTTGAAAAATGTTAGCTATATTTTTAATGTTGACATTTAAGATAATTTAATCATCAGATTGTCTTAGGGAAAACTTAACAGGAAATTTGGCACTGTGGAAAGAAAAAATATTAAACACACATTTTTAATGAAGGTAACATTTTGAAAGCATGAAATAAATCACTGACTAAAATGTCATAGGTGTGCTGTTTGAATTTAGATTTACAAGGCTTATTTGTAGTAATTTTTGTATAACAGTGGTTTCAGTAGATAAAAGAAAATTTTAAACTACCATAACAATAGCATCTTTGAAATGAAATATCCTATAGTTTTAAAAAATTATAGTTGTTTTTTTATTATTCTGTGTTCGAGCTTTCATTATAAAACTCATATCTGTCCACGTATAAGCTGTGGCTAAAGTCCTGGATCAAAGATTTTAGAAAGAATTTAGCAATGTTCTTCATCACATAATCTGCTCATTAGAGAAAGCCTGGCCCGCTCTGCTGGTGTTAGAATATGGAATTTTCAGGTCATCTGAGGGATCACTTTCTATTAAAGAAGACTTTTAATCCTTACTAGTAAATAAAAGTTATTTATAAACATGGTGTCTTAATTCCTTTCACAAGTACTGTCCAGAATCTGAGATTCCTCTTTTTTCACTGCTTTGTAATAAAATTTCTCAACCATACTGGCTTTTAATATGCTTTTATGGTAAATAAATTCACGTTTCTGAAAAGCCTTATACTCATCAGGAAGCATTTATTGAGTGTCTATTTGTAGAACACTATTCTGGCCCTCCTGAGAAATAAACTTCTCAAGGGCACTTTTATAATCCAGCTGGAGAGACAAAATAGACCTGTGAACTAAAAAGTATTCAGTGATAAACAATTGAATAACCATTGAGGGAATGCAGGGAAAAAGAAGGGTCAAAAAATGATTTCCTAGAAAGGAGTTTTAAACGGTACTTAGAGGAAATGTTTTTTTAAAAATTAAGGTATTTTCACTTCAAATATACAATTACTACTTAAAATGAGGTTCTAAGAGGCTCTTTCTTCACTGAGAATGTCTCCATAACATCACAAACAGAAAGGGCATTTTTATCACCACTTTAATTAGATCATTTTAGAGTAGTGAAGCCAAAATATAGAGACCTTACTCTGGGAGTTCTGCGTTCAATGTGAGTAAATTGTCATGGAGCCCTGAGTTTCTACGGGGGTTCTTAACGTTTTCATGTGCCATTCATCCCTTTGGCAGTCTGGTAAAGCCAATGAAGCTCTTCTAATTTATTTTTTAATTGGAGTATAATTGCTTTACAATGTTGTGTTAGTTTCTGCTGTACAACAACATGAATCAACTATAAGTATACATATATCCCCTCCCTCTTCTTCCTCCCTCCTGTCCCCCCACCCCTCCACCCCCTAGTTCCCCTACCCGCCACCATCCAGCCTGTCTAGGTTGTCGCAGAGCAGGGAACTCCCTAATAGTATACTTCTTTGTGTCAATCAAAAGTGATACCTTCACGTGTATGCTTTTGCTTAACACAGTGTACAGCAATATCTCTGTCAGTAATAGCTACCATAATTCCTGATGAAGGTAAATGATACTTAGAGGTATCTACAACCACATGATATGACTCGTATGAGTCTGTGATTTCTATTGGTGATGAATGTTTATCCTACTATGGTGTGGCCTAAGTTTAAAATTGAAGGAACTGGTAGATTTCAAATAATGGTTAGTTAAAAATGAAGTCCTAATGGGTCCTCTGAATTCTTTCCATGGATCCCTTCAGGGTCCAAAGATCCCTAGTTAAGAAATCCTGCACTGTAGTGGTTACTGAGAAGCCCCAGGAAGTAAAAGACTGAATGAATAGGGGTCACCTTCATTTCAAGGAAACTGCTTTTATTTTGCTTTATATGTTAGAATTTCATATACAATTTCATTTGAAATAAAAATGGTTTCTGGAACTAAATATATAATCTTGAAGACAATTATAAACAAAAAACTTGATTCTTTATCTTGTTTTTTTTTTTTAGCTTAAAACTTCTTTTGTAAACATTCTCAGTATATTAATATATGATCGAGTTGATAAATAAAGATTTAGAAATCAACAGTATATGGTTGGAAGGTATGGGACATCAGTCAGGTTGCCCAGCAGTAGTATGTGTGAGTGTAGCCCAAGATGAGGAACAATAGGCAGAAGAAGAGTTGCCTGGAAAGAAGACAGAGAAGGAGTTGTCAGAGGGATAAGAAGAGAACATGATTTCTGCTATGTTAAAGAAGCAAAGGGTATCAGTGCTGCGCAGATGTCATAGATGATGATGAGAGAATTCACTGAAGCTGGCTAGTAAGGAGGTGAGTAACCTTTCCTACATCATTTTCAGCAGAGTGAAGAGGGCAGATGCCATATTGAAAGGGCTTGAAGACTCAATGAGAAATGATGTGTGGAGACAGTGTCATATATACCTGTGATTTTCAAAGGTCTGTGGTGAGGCACAGTGCCTCATTTCTAACCTGTTGTGGACTTACGGCAGTCCTGTCACACACAGCTAGCATGCCGGTTGTACCAGATGTAAGTTATCCAAAGGGTTGGATGGCAACCAAAGTGGTCCAGACTTTTAAACAAGACAGGTCCACTGATGACGGGCTTGGGTGGCGTGGCCGTGTCACATTGCTGTACAAGCTTCTAAATGCTTATCAATTCTGTACAGTAGTGGGGTCGCTTAGAGTCGGACACGACTGAGCGACTTCACTTTCACTTTTCACTTTCATGCATTGGAGAAGGAAATGGCAACCCACTCCAGTATTCTTGCCTGGAGAATCCCAGGGACAGCCGTCTATGGGATCGCACAGAGTTGGACACTACTGAAGCGACTTAGCAGCAGCAGCAGCAGCAGTATCTCTCCGTGCGTGCTCAGTCATGTCTGACTCTTCCAACCCCCTTGGACCATAGCCCGCCAGGCTCTGCTGTCCATGGGATTGTCCAGGCAAGATTACTGGAGTGGCTTGCCATTTCCTCAGGGAATCTTCTTGACCCTGGGTCGAACCCATGTCTCTTGTGTCTCCTGCTTGGCAGGCAAATTCTTTACCACTGAACCACCTGGAAAGCATAGTATACGTACAGATTATTCTTTCAAGAAACTTACTTGTCAAGGAAGAAGAATAGCCAGTGCTCTGTGGGGCCTTTAAAGGGTTGAAAGAAGGTCTCTACCAATGTTATTTCTTACAACTCTCTCCTCATGTTCTTCATGCTTCACATTCTTTTCAGCCCCTAATCTGCATCTCCAACACCGAAAATAGTTCCCTGGTACATAGAAAGCATTTATATTGAAAGGTTGTTGGGAATACCCTGGCAGTCCAATGGTTGCGACTCTGCACTTTCACAGCTGAGGACCAGGGTTCAATCCCTGGTCAGGGAATTAAAATCCCATAAGCCACATGACGTGACCAAAACAAAACTAATTAAAAGGACATTGAAAAAAATAAATTTCATATGAACAGTGGAGGATCTTAGTGGTTGTGTGTTTTCCAGGTTTTACAGTAGAATATCCTGCCTCTTTAATCTCTGGATATTTGTTTTGTCTGGGAATTACCATGGAGACCCATAGACTTCACAGTCTTTGAGTGCATTAAATCATTGCCCTCACTTTTCAAAGATGACATCACTGACTTGTGCTTTGAGGAGTTTTGTTTTTTGTTTTTTAAAATTGGAATTGGGTTTTCCTCTTGATTTGCCTCTTTCCTCTTCATGGACATACATTAACAAAAAACTAGACACGTTTGGGGCCATACCATGACCACAGAATAAGGAGAACTGAACTGAGCAGCGAGTTAAAACCTAAGAGTATCATCTAGCATGAAGGACTCTGGTTTTCCATAAATTTCTTCACTTTCCTCTTTCTCTGATAGGAATGATTTTCAAACCTCCTCTTGTTTTCTCATCTACAGCAGTGCCTATGGCCAACACAGAACTCAAATTTGTACCTGAAAAAAATGAGAATTCTAATCTTAAAATATGGGCAATATGAACAGGAACCAAAGAAAAAGGGACAATTTCTGTCCTTCGGCCAGCAGACTTTTACTGCTGAATGTATCATATGTGCCAAGCACACATGCCAGGTATATAATGTCTCTCTGGGGAAGTGTAAAACTTGGGTCTAATTGGTGTAGTAGGCTGGACTTGTGTATTTAAGTGCTCACCCAGACTCGTGTCCTATGATAGCTGGAAGGCTTTCCATAGTGTGAGTCACTTATGCCACTCAGATTCATCCTTTACTAGATTGTTAACCTTAATCAGGCGTTATTTAACAGATTTAAGGATCCTAGCTGTGTAAGTGTGTTTGGTTTTGTGAGTGGAGTAAAGGGGAAAGTGATTAAATGAGAACTTTTAGTAATTTTTGGAAATAATTGATAGTTGAATTTACAACTTAAAAAGGACTATTATGACTTTTTATCCATTTCTGGGATGAAGAGAACTGTAAATCTTGTTCTCCATCTGGTCCTTAGTATGAAGTTCTCAATCTCTAGGAAAATCTATTGCCACATTAGAGCCAATGACTGCCAAAGGGTGTGGCTTGCATGTATTTGTTCATTCATTTATTAATTCAAAAACAATTTACTGAGTATATTCTACATTTACAATCCTTAACATCTCTAAAAGAGCTTGGCTGAGAAGGGAAGAGAAGAAATACGTCAATAGCCATAACAGGTGGGAAGTGTTCAGTGCTGTGCTTAGATAATATGTTATTAATTCCATTAACCTGGCCATAAAAACAGCCCAGTACCATTCAGAAACACCCCATGAATAGAAGGAAAGTCTGCTTATTTCTCACAAAGACAAATTATGATCTTATTGCACCTCTTTATATCAGATCAAGCTAGAGAAGTTTTATGTGTTTAGTCACTGAGTCATGTCCAGCTCTTTGCAACCCCATGAACTGCAGTCCAGCAGGCTTCCGTGTCCTTCACTCATCTCCTGGAGTTTGCTCAATTCATGTCCATTGAGTCAGTGATACTATCAAACCACCTCATTCTCTGCCACCCTCTTCTCGTTTTGCCTTCAGTCTTTCCCAGCATCAGGGTCTTTTCCAATGAGTCAGTTCTTTGCATCAGGTGGCTGAAGTATTGGGGCTTCAACATCTCTCCTTGCAATAAATATTCAGGGTTGATTTCCTTTAAGATTGACTGGGTTGATCTCCTTGCAGTCCAAGGGACTCAAGAGTCTTCTCCATCACCACAGTTGGAAAGCATCAATTCTTTGATGCTCGGTCTTCTTTATGGTCCAACTCCCACATCCATAGATGACTACTGAAAAAACCATAACTTTGATTATAATGGATCTTTGTCAGCAAAGTAATGTCTCTGCTTTCTAACATGCTGTCTAGGTTTGTCATAGCTTTCCAAGGAGCAAGCATGTTTTAATTTCATGGCTGCAGTTATCATCTGCAGTGATTTTGGAGCCCAAGAAAATAAAATCTGTCACTGCTTCTGCTGCTTTCCCTTCTATTTCCCATGAAGTGGTGGGACCAGATGCCATGATCTTAGTTTTTTGAATGTTGAATTTTAAGCCAGCTTTTCCACTCTCCTCTTTCACCTTCATCAAGAGGCTCTTTAGTTCCTCTTCACTCTCTATCATTAGAGTGGTATCATCTGCATATCTGAGGTGGTTGATATTTCTTCCGGCAGTCTTGATTCCAACTTCTGAGTCATTCAGCCCAGCATTTCACATGATGTACTCTGTATATAAGTTAAATTAAAAAGTGAAAGTCGCTCAGTTGAGTCCGACTCTCTGTGACCCCATGGACTGTAGCCTACCAGGCTCCTCAGTCCATGGAATTTTCCAGGCAGGAGTACTGGAGTAGGTTGCCATTGCCTTCTCCAGGGGATCTCCTGACCCAGCGATCAAACCCGGGTCTCCCGCATTTCAGGCAGATGCTTTACTATCTGAGCCAGGGAGCCACCTATTAAGTTAAATAAGCAGTGTGACAATATACAGCCTTGTTGTATTCCTTTCGCAATTTTGAACCAATCAGTTGTTCCATGTAAGGTTCTTACTGTTGCTTCTTGACCCACGTACAGGTTTCTCAGGAGACAGGTAAGGTGGTCTGGTATTCCCATCTCTCAAGAATTTCCCACGGTTTGTTGTGATCCACAGTCAAAGATTTTTGCATAGTCAATGAAGCAGGAGTAGAGAAGTTTGGGAAATATTAAATAATACTTTGGCATAAAAAATTATGTCAAAATTTATGTGGGTTTCTTTCAGCATATTGATTTCTTATATGAGTTACATGATTCTTGAAGCACTTTCTTTAAATGTATATTATCCCACTAAAGATATCTCCACTCTGGCAGGCACAATTACATGGTGGAAAAGCCTGGCTTTTGCAGTCATGTGTCGTCAGAATGCCCACTCTTACCTTCTATTAGATTCATGACCATAGGCAAACTATTAACCTTTTTGGGCCTCAGAGCTCCGATGTGAAAAATGGGATTAGTGCCAACTTCTAGGGTTGTTGGATTATCAGGAATATTAATAATAGCTAATATTGACCATTTACTTTGGGCACTTCACATAGATTTTTCTCATAGATCATCCGCTCAAACAAGACTAGTAGTGGTGCTGCTACTTCTCTACAGACACAGTTGCTTAGAGGTTAAATAACTTACCCGAGGTTGCATAACAAAGAAAGCAGCAGAAACAGGATCTAAACTCAGGCAGTCTTTTTTTTTTTTTAATTTATTATTTAAATGAAATAAAGATGAATTTTTTTATTAAATTTTTTTTAATTGAAGGATAATTGCCTTACAGAATTTTGTTGTTTTCTGCCTAACATCAACATGAATGAGTCACAGGCACACACATGTCCCTTTCCTCCTGAACTTCCCTCCCATCTCCCTCCCCATTCCACCTCTCTAGGTTGTCAGAGTCCCTGTTTGAGCTCCCTGAGTCATACAGCAAAGTTTCCCTGTTATTCTCACCATACATCCCACCCTCTCCCTCCACCCCTCCCCACCTCTTCCCCCCGACCACCCCCTCCCCACACATTGGGTCCACAAGTCTATTATTTATAGTCCATGTCTCCATTGCTGCCCTGCAAATAATTTCATCAGTACCATCTTTCTAGATTCCATATATATGCATTAATATACAAGATTGTTCTTTCTCTTTCTGACTTCACTCTGTATAATAGACTGTAGGTTCATCCACCTCATTAGAACTGACTCACATGTTCCTTTTTATGGCTGAGTAATATTCCATTGTATACATATACTACAGCTTCCTCATCCATCCGTCAATGGACAGCTAAGTTGCTTCCACGTTCTAGCTATTGTGAATAGTGCTGCAGTGAACACTGGGGTACATGTGGTCTTTTTCAGTTTTGGTTTCCTCCAGGCATATGCCTTGTAGTGGGTTGCTGGGTCATATGGTGGTTTTATTCCTAGTTTTTTAAGGAATCTCCATACTGTCTTCCATAGTAGCTGTATCAATTTACATTCCCACCAGCAGGGCAAGAGGGTTCCCTTTTCTCCACACCCTCTTCAACATTTATTGTTGGTAGACTTCTTTATGATGGCCATTCTGACTGGTGTGAGGTGATCATCTCATTGTAGTTTTGATTTGCATTTCTCTAATAATGAACAGTGTTGAGCATCTTTTCATGTGTTTGTTAGCCATTTTTATGTCTTCTTTGAGGAAATATCTGTTTAGGTCTTTTCCCCACTTTTTGACTGTTTATTTTTGCTTGCCTAGTTGTATGAGCTGCTTGTATATTTTGGAGATTAATTCTTTGTCAGTTGTTTTATTTGCTATTATTTTCTCCCATTCTGAGGTTTGTCTTTTCACCTTGCTTACAGTTTCCTTTGCTGTGCAAAAGCTTTCAAGTTTAATTAGGTCCCACTTGTTTATTTTTGTTTTTATTTCCATCACTTTACGAGGTGGGTCATAGGGGATCTTGCTTTGATTTATGTCATTGAGTGTTCTGTCAATGTTTTTGTCTAAGAGCTTTATAGTTTCTGGTCTTGTATTTAGATCTTTAATCCATTTTGAGTTTATCTTTGAAGATGAGTATTTTTAGTGATAAAAGGTTTAGTTCACAAAGAAGGTAGACATCATAAACCATTAGACACCTAACAACAAAGAAACAAAGATACATAAAGCAAAAATCAGAAATATAAGGGAAAGAAAAAAACATATAGTCATAGTGAGACATATTAACATTTCTCTGCAAACTCAGGCAGTCTTGACTCTAGACTTCATTCTTTTTTTTTTAAACAGTTTTATCGAGATATAATCCACATGTCATACAATTCACCCACTTAAAGTGTAAAATTCAGTGGTTTTTAGTATATTCATAGCTATGCAGTCATCACTAAAATCTAATTTTAAAACACTTTCATCCCCTCTAGGGACCTCCCTGGTAGCCCAGTGGCTAAGACTGCATTCCCAATGCAGATGGCCTGGGTTCAATTCCTAGTCAGGAAACTAGATCCCTTGTGCCACAACTGAGAGTTTGTGTGCTACAACTAAGACCCAGTACAGCTGAAATAAATTTTAAAAATGTTTTTATCCCCCCTAAAAGAAATCTCAAGAGGCGGTCCTAAGATGGCGGAGACCACTTTCTCCCCAACAAATTCATCAAAAGATCATTTAAACACTGAGTAAATTCCACAAAGAAATCTCATATCTATTAATCACTTCAACCCTAATCCCCTGCTTCCAGCCCTTGGCAGCTACTAATCTATTTCATATTTCTATAGTTTTGTATTTTCTAAACATTTTATGTAAATACAATAATAAAATATGTGTTTTTCTTTATAATTGGCTTCTTTTACTTAACATAATGCTTTCAAAATGTATCCATGTTGTTGCATATATCAGAACCTCATTCCTCTTTATTGCCAAATAATATGCCATTGTATGGATATACCCCTTATATCTATCCATCCATCAAATTTTGGGTTATTTTCACTTTTTGCCTATCAGGAGTAATGGGGCTGTGAGCATTTGTGTACAAGTGTTCTTACGTGCAAATTTAGGCTTTCATTTTTCTTGGTTATGTATCTAGCAGTCATATGCTAGGTCACATGATGACTATGTTTATCTATTTAAGGACATTCTTTTTTATTGTGAAAAATTTCAAAAGTTGAAAGAATATAGTCCAGAGTACCCATACACCCTCCACTTAGAGTAATTGTTAACATTTTACTGATTTTACATCCCTGCTTCTCCTCCTCCTCCCTCTTTTTCTCTCTCAGATTTCATTTTTTTAGAGTCAGTCTTCTTAACTACTACTTTATATTAATTTGCACTTAAATGAGTAAAAAATAGATTAAGTATTTATTATAATGCCTGGCCAATAATGGCTTCTCAATAAATGTGAATTTCTTCTTTTTCCCAGTGCTTAGAAACACTGTGTAGAATCTGGGGCTGCAAGCTCTACATCAAGATAAGAGAAGTGAGATTTATTTTTTTTAATTTTTATTATTATTTTTTACTTTACAATATTGTATTGGTTTTGCCATACATCCACATGCATCTGCCACGGGTGTACGAGAAGTGAGATTTAAATAGAGATTCAAGTATTTCTGGCCCAAAGTCAGTGGAATTAGGTGGGTGGCCATCCAAGCCGTGGTAATTAATTTGTGGTTGCCTTTATTAGGGTGATGGATCCTATGAATAGTTAAATTAACAGAAACAAAACAGACAATTCAAACCATCACAACTTTTTTTAAGGCAGCATGAACTTCAGCTCATGTGATGTACACACAAGCCTATCGAAAGCAAATTAAGAAATCCCATTTACTAATGCCAGTTTTTTCATATCTCCACATTTCATGCATGGACATGAGGAAGGAGTTGTGAGAGAGAACTGACCAAAACTTAAGTTTTACCAAAGATACCAACGGGAAGGGTTACTTTATTCCTGGACAGTGACATATATCAGGTGAAAATTGGATAACACGTGACTCTAGTCATTATTGACTTATTCTGAAGAATTGATCATGATATTGGCTCCTTGAGGACTTCAGAACAGTTTTCAGTCCAGTGAAATTCACATGCTTCCCAAAAATCCATGGGACTTACTGGAATTTTTATGTATTACTCTTAATCTTGTGAACACCTAGGTCTGGGGCCCAAGTCTCACTGAGCCCAAACCTGAGATTCTGAGCCCTGGCTGTACACCAGAGACCTTTATCACAGCTAACAAAATTAGCAGTTTCTTAATATAATTTAATACCTGATCTACATTAAAATTTCCCCAATTTCCCCCAAAATGTCATTTACAACTGGTGTGTTCAAACCACAATCCAACAAAATCCACATGTTGTATTTGGTTTTATTCTTCATAAGTCTCTTATAATCTAGCATAGTTTCCAACACTTATTTTTTTAGTGCCATTGATTTGTTGAAGAACCTCTGTATGTCCTAAAGAATATTCCTACCTTATCACTCTGATGATTTCCTTGGGATGTCATTTCCCTTGTTCCTCTATTCCTTGTAAGCTGGTAGTTGGATATAAAAGATTGGTTAGATTCAGGTTAAACATTTTGGGTGAGAATACTTCATGGGTGACGCTATGTCCTTTGTAATACATCATGTCAGGTCCACACAATATCTGGTTGCCTCACCAATACTGAGACCAAGATTGATCAGTGCAATCATACGATGGATCACAGCCTGATCCTTCTCATTGCAGAGCTGTGTTTTCCCCTATAACCAGCGTGGGATGATACTTTGGTCCTTCTATTCACTGCCACCATGTGCCATCCAAGTCCTGAAAGATTAAACAGAAACAAAACAAAAAATTATCTTCACTTTCCTAGTTTGAATCAGAGGATTTAAACAATGTATATTCTCTGATCACAATGGAGTAGAATTAGAAATTATTAATGGAAAGAAATTTAGGAAATTCACAAATATGTGGAAATGAGCTCCTAAATTTTAAATTAAACCAAGATTGGAAAAATTGGTTCTTTATGAAAGCAAAGAGATTTCCTAACCTAGCGTCATGATTTTAGCCCCTCCTCCACTGTTCCTCCAATGCCCTGTGCTGCTTCCTGTCACAGGGACTTTGCATCCACTGTTCCCACTGCCTAGAATGCTCTTGTCCAGCTTCCTTGCTCAACTAGTGCCTACCTTTCACTCAGATCTCAAGCCCAATGTTACTTCTATGGAGAGAACTTCCATGATACCCCACACACTAGGCTAGGGCAGGTCTTTCTGGTGGTGTGTGCCATCCAGTAACATATGCCTTTCCTTTTTAATCACAGAGTATATTTACAGTCTGTATGTGATCAGTGGTTTAATGTTTATTAAATCTCCCCTGCTAGGTTGCTAACTCCCCAAAGAATGGAACTGTGCTTCTTTTGTTCACCTTTGTCTCTCTTGTGTTGAGCACTGTAGCTGGCACACAGTAGGAGCTCAGTATATATTTGATCATTCATAAGAATAGAAAAAAATTTTATGTAGATATTTCTCACAATTTTATGATAAAAATCAATATAAAGGCTAAAATACAGAAAATTTACACAATGAAATATGTGGCCTTTAAAAAATCATATTTCTCAAAAAAAATCATGTTTCTGAGTAATATTTAATGATACTGGGAAGCATTCATTATAAAATATTAGATTCAAAAATTAATGTGGCATAAGAGTCCTATTTATTTACCTTTTCCACATATTTTTGAAAAGTAGAATTATTAAGTGTAGTTTTGTGTCATGCTTTTCACATAATACTTAAGCCAGTATATCAATATATCATGTATGCATAAGATATAAGCAGAGAAATAAGTTGAAGACAATGTTACTGGTGATTTATTGTAGTGGACAGAATTTCAGGAGGATTTATTTCTTCCTTAGACTTCCTGTATTTTTCAAATGTGTTGATAATAAGCACATATGTTTTTATAATTAGGAGCCACTGTAATTAAGAACATGGACTTTGGTGTTAGCCTGATCTGAGTTCCAGTTCCAGCTCTGTCTCTGCCATCTAGTAGCTGAGTGACCTGGACAACATTCTCCCCTCAGAGGAATACCTAAAACACATAAACTTCTTAGACCTCTTTATGCCATATTAATAACTAGCAGCTCTTGTTATAGATTTGGATCTGATAAAAATATCACTTTTAAAATTTAAAAACCTTTCTTCTGGAAATAAAAAAATGAAAATAATACCCATCTCTACTTTCAATCAGATCAGATCAGTCGCTCAGTCATGTTCAACTCTTTGTGACCCCATGAATCACAGCACGCCAGGCCTCCCTGTCCATCACCAACTCCCGGAGGTCACTCAGACTCACATCCATCGAGTCAGTGATGCCATCCAGCCATCTCATCCTCTGTCGTCACCTTTTCCTCTTGCCCTCAATCCCTCCCAGCATCAGAGAGAGAGAGAGAGAGATCAGTCGCTCAGTCGTGTCCGACTCTTTGCGACCCCATGAACTGCAGCACGCCAGGCCTCCCTATCCATCACCAGCTCTCGGAGGTCACCCAGACTCACATTCATCGAGTCAGTGATGCCATCCAGCCATCTCATCCTCTGTCGTCCCCTTCTCCTCCTGCCCTCAATCCCTCCCAGCATCAGAGTCTTCTCCAATGAGTCAACTCTTCGCATGAGGTGGCCAAAATACTGGAGTTTCAGCTTGAGCATCATTCCTTCCAAAGAAATCCCAGGTCTGATCTCCTTCAGAATGGACCGATTGGATCTCCTTGCAGTCCAAGGGACTCTCAAGAGTCTTCTCCAACACCACAGTTCAAAAGCATTAATTCTTCAGCGCTCAGCCTTCTTCACAGTCCAGCTCTCACATCCATACATGACCACAGGAAAGACCATAGCCTTGACTAGGCGAACCTTTGTTGGCAAAGTGATGTCTCTGCTTTTGAATATGCTATCTAGGTTGGCCATAACCTTCCTTCCAAGGAGTAAGCGTCTTTTAATTTCATGGCTGCAGTCACCATCTGCAGTGATTTTGGAGCCCAGAAAAATAAAGTCTGACACTGTTTCCACTGTTTCTCCATCTATTTCCCATGTAGTGATGGGACCAGATGCCATGATCTTCGTTTTCTGAATGTTGAGCTTTAAGCCAACCTTTTCACTCTCCACTTTCACTTTCATCAAGAGGCTTTTGAGTTCCTCTTCACTTTCTGCCATAAGGGTGGTATCATCTGCATATCTGAGGTTATTGATATTTCTCCCAGCAATCTTGATTCCAACTTGTGTTTCTTCCAGTCCAGCGTTTCTCATGATGTACTCTGCATATTCTTCAGTGATCAATGCAAAGAAATAGAGGAAAACAACAGAATGGGAAAGACTAGGGATCTCTTCAAGAAAATCAGAGATACCAAAGGAACATTTCATGCAAAGATGGGCACAATAAAGGACAGAGATGGTGTGGATCTAACAGAAGCAGAAGATATCAAGAAGAGATGGCAAGAATACACAGAAGAACTGTACAAAAAAGAGCTTCAAGACCCAGATAATCATGATGATGTGATCACTGACCTAGAGCCAGACATCTTGGAATGTGAAGTCAAATGGGCCTTAGAAAGCATCACTACAAACAAAGCTAGTGGAGGTAATGGAATTCCAGTGGAGCTATTCCAAATCCTGAAAGATGATGCTGTGAAAGTGCTACACTCAATATGCCAGCAAATTTGGAAAACTCAGCAGTGGCCACAAGATTGGAAAAGGTCAGTTTTCATCCCAATCCCAAAGAAAGGCAATGCCAAGGAGTGCTCAAACTACCGAACAATTGCACTCATCTCACACGCTAGTAAAGTAATGCTCAAAATTCTCCAAGCCAGGCTTCAGCAATATGTGAACCGTGAACTTCCTGACGTTCAAGCTGGTTTTAGAAAAGGCAGAGGAACCAGAGATCAAATTGCCAACATCCGCTGGATCATGGAAAAAGCAAGAGAGTTCCAGAAAAACATCTATTTCTGCTTTATTGACTATGCCAAAGCCTTTGACTGTGTGGATCACAATAAACTATGGAAAATTCTGAAAGAGATGGGAATACCAGACCACCTGATCTGCCTCTTAAGAAATCTGTATGCAGGTCAGGAAGCAACAGTTAGAACTGGTCATGGAACAACAGACTGGTTCCAAATAGGAAAAGGAGTACGTCAAGGCTGTATATTGTCACCATGTTTATTTAACTTATATGCAGAGTACATCATGAGAAATGCTGGACTGGAAGAAACACAAGTTGGAATCAAGATTGCCGGGAGAAATATCAATAACCTCAGATATGCAGATGACACCACCCTTATGGCAGAAAGTGAAGAGGGGCTAAAAAGCCTCTTGATGAAAGTGAAAGTGGAGAGTGAAAAGGTTGGCTTAAAGCTCAACATTCAGAAAACAAAGATCATGGCATCTGGTCCCATCACTGCATGGGAAATAGATGGGGAAACAGTGGAAACCGTGTCAGACTTTGTTTTTCTGGGCTCCAAGATCACTGCAGATGGTGACTGCAGCCATGAAATTAAAAGACGCTTACTCCTTGGAAGGAAAGTTATGACCAACCTAGATAGCATATTCAAAAGCAGAGACATTACTTTACCAACAAAGGTTCGCCTAGTCAAGGCTATGGTCTTTCCTGTGGTCATGTATGGATGTGAGAGCTGGACTGTGAAGAAGGCTGAGTGCCGAAGAATTGATGCTTTTGAACTGTGGTGTTGGAGAAGACTCTTGAGAGTCCCTTGGACTGCAAGAAGATCCAACCAGTCCATTCTGAAGGAGATCAATCCTGGAATTTCTTTGGAAGGAATGATGCTAAAGCTGAAACTCCAGTATTTTGGCCACCTCATGCGAAGAGTTGACTCATTGGAGAAGACTCTGATGCTGGGACGGATTGAGGGCAGGAGGAGAAGGGGACGACAGAGGATGAGATGGCTGGATGGCATCACTGACTCGATGGATGCGAGTCTGAGTGACCTCCGGGAGCTGGTGATGGACAGGGAGGCCTGGCGTGCTGCGGTTCATGGGGTCGCAAAGAGTCGGACACGACTGAGCGACTGATCTGATCTGATCTGACTCTGCATATAAGTTAAATAAACATGGTGACATATACAGCCTTGACGTACTCCTTTTCCTATTTGGAACCAGTCTGTTGTTCCATGACCAGTTCTAACTGTTGCTTCCTGACCTGCATACAGATTTCTCAAGAGGCAGATCAGGTGGTCTGGTATTCCCATCTCTCTCAGAATTTTCCACAGTTTATTGTGATCTACACAGTCAAAGGCTTTGGCATAGTCAATAAAGCAGAAATAGATGTTTTTCTGGAACTCTCTTGCTTTTTCCATGATCCAGCAGATGAGTCTTCTCCAATGAGTCAATTCTTCGCATGAGGTGGCCAAAGTACTGGAGTTTCAGCTTTAGCATCATTCCTTCCAAAGAAATCCCAGGGCTGATCTCCTTCAGAATGGACTGGTTGGATCTCCTTGCAGTCCAAGGGATGTTGGGAGCCGGTTTGAATTAGTGCTCCGCCCGTGGCAAAGGTCATGAGGAAGGAGGCTTGACATACACAAAGGTGGGGTCGAGCCTCAGGAGCCCCTTGGAGGTTCCGAGGATCTACCCCCAAAACCAGAGCCTGCCTGCTTTACTACTTGTGCTCTCACCTACACCTCTGACTTTACGGGGGGCTGTCCCCCACTACCTCTCTCTGAAAAAAGAGTTAACCTAAAGCTTCAGTTCATAAAAATTCCTGGGTGTGACAGGAGTGTTTTAACCTACAAACTCCTCTGAAGGTTCTTTAGCCCACCTGACAGGCTTGTCCAGTCACATGTGATTACTCACAGCCTCCCAACAGTGGGAGGCACGACATGCTCTTAACCTTCTAAAAACAGGTTCTTTAGAGAAGTTAGAAAACTATTAGCATAATGGGCTGATTAGAAATTGTATTGGTGAAGGGTTTTTCATTTGTTGAGCCAATGATTGCTGCTAAGTCTCCACTTCCCCTGCCTTTATACACATTAATGAATATATAGAAGAGATAAGTATTAACCTTTGATATTAATCATGTTAGACTTTAGGCTAAGTAAATTCTTTGCCTGACTAAAACCCACTACACCCTCACCCTGTAGGAATGTAAATTTATCTAGTGGAGTCTGTTTTAAGAATAATCACCCTGGAGAAATAAGTGACTGACCGCTATCACAAGGAGAAGGTCATAAATTGTCAGCAGGCCCCCTGGCCAGAAGATGATGTAACACCCCTAAGACCTCTGTATACATTTGATAAAAGTCAGGGCTGCTGACCCCACGTGACTTTTGTATAACATCTCAGTGTATAAAAGTAGACCATGGAAAGTAAAGAATTGGGATCAGTTCCTAGAAAGACTGGTCTCCCCATGTCGCTCTCTCTCTCAAATTCTGGCTGAGTCTCCATCTGGGGCGCGGAACCCACCATGCTTACTAATTATGCCTGGGCTTCTAAGATCGGACCGGGGAGGCCTCAGTGTCTCCTCTCCTTCGGGAGAACGGAAAGACGCCTGCGGCCTACGTAAGTGGTGCAAACTTCTTGTCTTGAAGTTTTATTGGTCTCCCGCGTAAACCAAGCTACTCAGCTTCTTTTCTTCACTGAGTTTTCCTACTGAGCTATCCTCGTTCTATTATTCTCTATCGTGTCCTGACCCCCACGGACGCTGTCCTCGCTTCGAAGTCCCTGGATCAGCTGGGGCTGGTCCCCAGCAAAGGGACTCTCAAGAGTCTTCTCCAACACCACAATTCAAAAGCATCAATTCTTCGGCGCTCAGCCTTCTTCACAGTCCAGCTCTCACATCCATACATGACCACAGGAAAAACCATAGCCTTGACTAGGCGAACCTTTGTTGGCAAAGTAATGTCTCTGCTTTTGAATATGTGATCTAGGTTGGTCATAACTTTGTTCCAAGGAGTAAGTGTCTTTTAATTTCATGGCTGCAGTCACCATCTGTAGTGATTTTGGAGCCCAGAAAAATAAAGCCTGACACTGTTTCCACTGTTTGCCCGTCTATTTCCCATGAAGTGATGGGACCGGATGCCATGATCTTCATTTTCAATGTTGAGCTTTAAGCCAACTTTTTCACTCTCCACTTTCACCTTCATCAAGAGGCTTTTTAGTTGTATTTTCAAAACAAAAAAAAAAGTTTAAAGTCATACTCAGAACATTGAAAAAGTGAAGGATTACTGGCCCTGGAGAATCAGCTGTAGGAAGAAAGACCATTGAAATTCAGGAGTTAATTCCTGGGTCACTTTCTAAAAAGTAAAAAACAAAACTCTTAACGTTGCCGACCTAAAGAAAGGTGAATGAATTCCTATACTAAGTGCAGCTGCTGCAGCAGGGTCCCTCAGAGCTATTCACAAGCAGGTAATGATTTAGCCAAACTGTTGGACTCAGCTGTGTCATCAATATAGTGGACAGCTCTACTTGATAGGCAAACTTACATGACCTCAGTTTCTCCCTGGTAAACTGACAAATTGGCTCCACAACCAAGTTGATAATTTGTAAGCTATCCAAAGTTCATGCATCTTGTTCTAAATGGAATAGCGTGTAGTCAGGGAGACCAACTTTAGTAGAAGCTGTTAGGTTTATCGGGTGGAAAGACCCGATTGGAATCTCAGCCCTTCCACTTACCCAATTTTATAGCTTTAGGCTAAAACTTAATCATGCACGAGCTTCATTTTCTCATTTGTAGCTAGGAATGATGATTCCTACTCTACTGGGAAGCTGTGCAGATAAAAAGAAATGATGTCCATGAAAGCCTGGAACAGAGCCTGACAACTGACAGGATCAGTGTATTACTTCCCACCTCCCATGGGGACCCAGTCCGTGGGACAGTACCAGGCAGCCAGGCCTGTATCTGAGCATGGCTACTGCAGTGAGATACACAGCCCAGTTCCTTCATGGGGCTCACATCCAGCTAACAGAGCTGTCTGCCAGGTGGTAGAGGCCTTCAGAGAGCAGACTGACGCAACCCCTGCCTTCGGGAAGCTGCACTGCTAAGCAGCCCTTCAACCGTTGAAACAGTTCAAACTTTATTGGTTTTAAATAGACAATGATCACATCTGTTTCTTGAGTGATTATACCTCCAACTTTTCTAAATCTAAACTTAAACGTTGATGCACCTACACACATACACACACACATAGACACACAGAGTCCTTGAATCAGAAGGATGGTTTTCTCCACCAGTCACAGCTTTTCAATTTTTTATTTTGAAAATTTCAAACAAATTGCAAACAGAAAAATTACAAATAGTACAATGAACACCATATACTATTCACTTAGATTCATCAATTGAATTTCCCCATTTGCTTTCTCTCTTTTTAATTTTTTATTTCTGGCTGAACCATTTAGAGTTAATTATAGACACTGACACTTCATCCCAAAATACGTTAGCATGTATTTCCTAAGAACAAGGACATTCCTCCTACATGGAATAAGACTCTCACTCAGGAAATTTAACAGTAATGCACTAGTAGAATCTGATACACAATCCATATTAAAATATTTTCATTTGTCCCAACAATATCCTTTGTAGGTTTTTTTTTCTTTTAATCTAGACATCAAAAAGAATAAAAAGGAAAAAAGACCACATTGCATTTAATTGTCATCCATTCACTCTGAAATCCAAAAACCTTTCCCCTTTGGAGCTAGAACTATTGTTTTCCTCTTAATTTTTATTTACAGCAGTGGGCCTCATGACTAAATGCAGAAATTTGTCATCTTCTATGTATTCTTGAAAAAGTGACTTGTACTGAATATAATCCCACTATTTTTCAGATCTGAGCTTTAAACCATATTGAAATAGAATGATACATGTTAACAGCAGCGATATGATGACAAGTCTGGGTGGAAAAGGAATGGAGCATGCAGCCCGTTCAAGTCAAAGAATTGACAGAACAGGAAGGTGACAAGACCAGCAGGCCATGAGTGAGTTAGCAACCTGACTCTCTCCCAGGGAAGGTGAAAAGAGTCACAGAGGAGTGAAGGGGAGCCACAGGATGGTAACTTTCCTAGGAGACAGATCATTCTGAACCCTGGAAGACTTCCAAGCCAGAGGAGCAGCAAAGCACACTAGAGACCCAGAAGAATCGGGAGTGGGGAAAGGGGGTGGTGCCCAGGTAATGAGGAAGAAACAGTGAATCCCACCCCTGAGCTGTGCATGGTTTTAAATTCAAATTAGTTCTCTAGGAGAGGGGTCTTGGGACCCAGACCTATGCCAGCTGGAGTCAGATCAGGTAACCTTCTGGAGGGGGAAGGTAGAGGGCAGGCTAGAGGTGCAAATCCCAGATCTTCAGCTCTCCTAAGGCAGAACTCCTTCAGGTAAGGAAAAGGGGAGAAAGAACCCAGAATAATCATCAGGAAGAGAAGTTGCCTATGAGACTGTGAAGGGACAAGTGGGAGGACGAAGGCCAGTTCAGTTGGGATGGCCAGGGAACAGTGGAAAGAATCTGTGTCCCTGACAACATTGATCCACTGAGCTAACCAACTCCTAAGCCGCCCCACCTCTGGACTTCTTGCTACATAAAACAATAAATTTTCGTACTATTAAAAACAAGAGGCCACCTTAAATTAATGAATTAAGAAGTTATCTGAAAAGGATATTTGCCAAGAAGTCTTGAGAACCAAAAGAATAAAGATATCAAATAGGTGAACATAGTCACAGTGACTACAGCAAATCCATTCAGCTTGTTGGATATGATTACCTTGAAAAATTGTGAACAACAAACCTATCAACTCAATGATTTTAAAAGGATTAGAGAGAAAACCAGTAAAGGCAGGTGAAAGGAAAATCTGCTCTGTAGGCAGTTTCTTAAGACATATAACATATACACAAGTATATACATGTATGTGCGATGCATATGTATATATACACATAAGTGTATATAATAATATATATGTACAAAATGTGCCCCACAGGAGGCACTGCTGAATACAGAAGCATTCCAGGTTATTCAAGTGGGGGAGAACAAGAGAAAGTAAGATACTGACTACTAAATGTTGAAAAGAGGTTTGAGGTTTGAGGTTTCCTTGTTTGCTACCTAACAAGGAAATTTGTGCCAGAATAACTAGAGTAGATAGAGCTTCCACAATGCACCAGCTTTGATAAGGTTGCAAAGCAGTATGAGTAATAAAGGAGAGGGAAGTGTCCTGACTCTGTTCCTGTTGTCGAGTTTCTCTGCTGTAAACTCTGCAGATACTGAATCACCAGAGAGAGGTTTTTCAACCCTCGCCACGTCTAAAATTTAACCCCACTGTACTTCAGTTTCCTGGCACAAACCTTACTTTAAAGTTGTTTGTAGGACCGTGAATGAATTTAACAGACTGTAAATTTAACCCTAAAAATATGTAACCTTACTTCCTCCAATTTAGTGTGAAAATAATCTGTGCTGCAGTTGGGAAGAAAGGGAAAAAGAAACATGTTTTCACCCTTTTCACCTTCAAATTAAGAGCGTGATTGTTGACATGGAACATCCACCGTTGATTTAGAAACTGTTGTATTGACTACTTCTTTCCTATTCCTCGGATCTGCTCATCTGAAGGGGTGGTGCCGATGGGGATTCGAACAGCTGCACATTTCCAACATAGTATTCCCTAAATGGTGTCAAATGACTGGGAATGAAGTTTTGGTGACTGGATGATTTATTCACTTAGTCATCGTTGTTCCGTCAGGGGAAACAATAAGAGGCTTTTGTTTGTGTTTCTGAGTGTAGGGTGTGAGGGATGAAGAGAAGAGAATAGCCATATAATGAAACTTTGGTCCTCTTTCTCCCTCTCTCAAAAGAGGAATTATCTTCAGATTACTATAAATATATCATAAAAAGAGAACATATACTGCATTGTGGCCCCTTCTACATTGTTTTTTCATATTTTCCTGGAAAGGTTCTTTTTTTTCCTTCTCTATTAAAAATACTGCAAAAAATACTGCATGAATATGTTCAAATCATAAAATATTCAAACATTACAGAAATAACAGAGTGAAAAACAAGTCTCTCTTCACTGCCCTTGCCCAACCCCCCTCTCTCAACAGTCAGCCCCTACAAAAAAAAGTTCTTTCTTTGTTTCTTTCTTTTTTTTTTTTTTAACCTTTACTACCCTGGTTTGGGGCAGTTTCATAACAACAGACGGTATATTCAGTCAACAGGCAAATTCCAAAATACAAACAACCAACAAAGGAATCACTGAAAGTGAACCTCCCTGTAAAATATAGTTCCAGAAAGTGCCAGGGAAATTCGTGGCAGAGTGGCTGAACACAGACCAGAGTGCCCAAGTGAAAAGGCTCCCGGGGCCAGAAGCATCTGGGTTTGCTTCTCTCCCCACCACTAGCTAGCTGGATGTCTTTGAGCATCTTTGTTTCCCCAGCTGTAAGGTAGGCTCGACAACAGGAGTCCAAAATGAAGCTTATGGCCAGGAAACAACTAGCAAGTGCCTGACCTATGCTAGATCTTTGGCAAAAATAGTTTTCCTCCCAATTCCAGAGGAACTTTGGTACATCTAAAGCACATGTTGATTTCTGGTGAAATTCTAGTTTCATCTGCATGTTCGTGGGGAAGTTATAATCCTATTTGTGCACTGTTTATAAAAGGTGAAAAAAGAGCATGCTTTGTTGCCCTGCCAAACTGCTTGGAGTGCATCAGTCTTTTCACAGGTTAATTAAAAGCTGGCACAGAAATACATCTGCATTGGACTTAGGTTCAGGCAATGGATGTGGATTCAGGCAAGAGTGTTCAGGATTATGAGATCCTGATAATCATGTGTAAGTTATCTCTGGGAATCCTGTATCATAAAAATAATTCAAAGACAAATTTGAGTAACTGGGGAACACTGATGCAAGAACATTGGATTTAATTTAAAAAATTATTTGTGTAATATTAAGACGGCTATCACTGACTCGATGGACGTGAGTTTGAGTGAACTCCAGGAGTTGGTGATGGACAGGGAGGCCTGGTGTGCTGCAATTCATGGGGTCACAAAGAGTCGGACACGACTGAGCGACTGAACTGAAGACGGCTATTTGGGAGTTCATAATTTTTTATTTTCATCACACACACACACGCAAAACTCAGCAGTCATCCAACAGACAAGCTCATAATAAGATGAAAAGTAACTTGCAGAAGGTAGAAGACAAGGCATTTGGCAATTCTGGGGCTTTTTCTGCAGTCTTTGAAGGTTAGAGTGCCCTCTACTGGTTACTTTCTAGAAAGGCAGGCAGCTAATTGTCCACAGATTAGATCAGATCAGTCGTTCAGTCCTGTCCAACTTTTTGCGACCCCATGAATCACAGCACGCCAGCACACCCTGTCCATCACCAACTCCCGGAGGTCACTC
The DNA here is from genome assembly GCA_935064755.1 of Tragelaphus eurycerus. NCBI lineage: Eukaryota > Metazoa > Chordata > Mammalia > Artiodactyla > Bovidae > Tragelaphus > Tragelaphus eurycerus. The sequence goes on from CAKXYN010000038.1 coordinate 14,809,527, forward strand.
AGACTCACATCCATCGAGTCAGTGATGCCATCCAGCCATCTCATTCTCTGTCATCCCCTTCTCCTCTTGCCCTCAATCCCTCCCAGCATCAGAGTCTTCTCCAATGAGTCAACTCTTCACATGAGGTGGCCAAAGTACTAGAGTTTCAGCTTTAGCATCATTCCTTCCAAAGAAATCCCAGGGCTCATCTCCTTGCAGTCCAAGGGACTCTCAGGAGTCTTCTCCAACACTACAGTTCAAAAGCATCAATTCTTCGGCACTCAGCCTTCTTCACAGTCCAGCTCTCATATCCATACATGACCACAGGAAAAACCATAGCCTTGACTAGACGAACCTTTGTTGGCAAAGGAATGTCTCTGCTTTTGAATACACTATCTAGGTTGGTCATAACTTTCCTTCCAAGGATTAAGCGTCTTTTAATTTCATGGCTGCATTCACCATCTGTAGTGATTTTGGAGCCCAGAAAAATAAAGTCTGACACTGTTTCCACTGTTTCCCCATCTAGTTCCTATGAAATGATGGGACCAGATGCCATGATGTTTGTTTTCTGAATGTTGAGCTTTAAGCCAACTTTTCACTCTCCACTTTCACTTTCATCAAGAGGCTTTTTAGTTCCTCTTCACTTTCTGCCATAAGGGTGGTGTCATCTGCATAGCTGAGGTTATTGATATTTCTCCCGGCAATCTTGATTCCAGCTTGTGTTTCTTCCAGTCCAGCGTTTCTCATGATGTACTCTGCATATAAGTTAAATAAACAGGGTGACAATATACAGCCTTGACGTACTCCTTTTTCTATTTGAAACCAGTCTGTTGTTCCATGTCCAGTTCTAACTGTTGCTTCCTGACCTGCATACAGGTTTCTCAAGAGGCAGGTCAGGTGGTCTGGTATTTCCATCTCTTTCAGAATTTTCCACAGTTGATTGTGATCCACACAGTCAAAGGCTTTGGCATAGTCAATAAAGCAGAAATAGATGTTTTTCTGGAACTCTCTTGCTTTTTCCATGATCCAGCAGATGTTGGCAATTTGATCTCTGGTTCCTCTGCCTTTTCTAAAACCAGCTTGAACATCAGGAAGTTCACGGTTCACATATTGCTGAAGCCTGGCTTGGAGAATTTTGAGCATTACTTTACTAGCGTGTGAGATGAGTGCAATTGTGTGGTAGTTTGAGCACTCTTTGGCATTGCCTTTCTTTGGGATTGGGATGAAAACTGACCTTTTCCAGTCCTGTGGCCACTTCTGAGTTTTCCAAATTTGCTGGCATATTGAGTGCCGCACTTTCACAGCATCATCTTTCAGGATTTGGAATAGCTCCACTGGAATTCCATCACCTCCACTAGCTTTGTTCATAGTGATGCTTTCTAAAGCCCACTTGACTTCACATTCCAGGATGTCTGGCTCTAGGTCAGTGATCACACCATCATGATTATCTGGGTCGTGAAGCTCTTTTTTTGTAGAGTTCTCCTGTGTATTCTTGCCACCTCTTCTTAATATCTTCTGCTTCTGTTAGGTCTATACCGTTTCTGTCCTTTATCGAGCCCATCTTTGCATGAAATGTTCCTTTGGTGTCTCTGATTTTCTTGAAGAGATCCCTAGTCTTTCCCATTCTGTTGTTTTCCTCTATTTCTTTGCATTGATCGCTGAAGAAGGCTTTCTTATCTCTTCTTGCTATTCTTTGGAACTCTGCATTCAGATGCTTATATCTTTCCTTTTCTCCTTTACTTTTCACTTCTCTTCTTTTCACAGCTATTTGTCCACAGAAGACTCAAAATTTTTGGAAACATATAAATACAATATTTCAGTTCAGTTCAGTGGCTCAGTCATGTCCAACTCTTTGCAATATTTAATCTCTGTGTATTTCCTATTGAGTGATTGTTTTTTCTAAAGGCTTATCATCTGAAAAAGAAAGAGCAGTGAATTTTTTGTTCCAACTTGATTTCTTAATCAGAAATATCATTTTAAGTAAGTAAGTGTCAGTCACTCAGTTGTGTCTGACTCTTCGCAACCCCATGGACTGTTGTTCTCCAGGCTCCTCTGTCCATGAGATTCTGCAGGCAAGAATATAAATTTTGTCTGTTGGATCCTAAGTTTTAAAGTAATCAGCATTTCAGAAGAAAGATTAAATGGAGTAAAGTGGCCCCCAAATATTTAAAACTAGATTTTACATTAAAAATATATATTTTGTTGCTGAGTATACAGTTTCTAGTATACACTAGTCTCTCTGTACTAACTTTTCAATTTCCTGTAAATCTATGATTATTTCAAAATGAAAAGTCGGGGGAAAAAATCTAATGAGTTTACTGTGCAGCTTTAAATCATTTAAGTCTTTTTTGAGCTTATTGAACTGTAATGGAAAGAAAATAACAAAGACAAAGATTAAAAAATGTGCATCAGTTGAAATTTTGACTTTTCTGTTCTTTTTCTTGCCCTACTCTCCTTTTCTTGCCCTACTCTTCCTGGCTACTGGCCAGGAAGGGTGGCCAGAAGCCTTTGCTGATAGTCCCTGAGGAACCTGCAAGAGGAATCTAGCCAGAACAGGTATGTGCATGCTCGTCAGGCAGAGCAAACCATATTGCCCATGTGAACTAGCTTACTACTTTTCATTCATGTATTTAAAAGCGGAATTCTTAGCTTCTAATGCAGTGTGACCCAGAATTTATCCACTTTTCATTCATGCGTTAACTTATTCCATAGCTATTGAGCACCTATTATGTATTGCACACTATCTATATGTCATGAATACATGTCGCTTCTACCAAATAGGGGTCTAAAATTTAATCACATTCCTTTTAACATCAAAACAACACACAAACACGTGCACACACCAGTCTCAGGAAAAGCTTGTCTTTCTTTCCTCTGCAAAATTCCTCTGTGTTACAAATCCATGAACACCAGAGGGCTAAAACTCATGCTGGGACTCAGTCCTGCACTTAACTTGCCTACTGGTCTCTACTGGGAGTGTGGGTGTGGGAAATCAGATTTGGACAGCTTCCACCACCCTGGAAACATTGCCCGATTGTCCTGCACCACAGATACCTGCAATGGCTCCTAGAAAAGTGACGGGGGATGTTCGTTCCCACCCAGTGTTATAGCACACAGATAAGACTTCCACGCTTTGTGACAGAAAGGGTGCCACACTCTTTGTGTGTTCATCCCTCAGTTGTGTCCGACTCTTTGTGACCCTATGGACTGTGGCCTTCCAGACTCCTCTGTCCCTGAAATTTCCCAGGCAAGAATACTGGAGTGGGTTGCCATTTCCTTTTCTAGGAGATCTTCCTGACCCAGGGATCGAACCTGCGTCTCCTGCATTGGCAGGCAGTTTCTTTACCACTAAGCCACTAGGGAAGTCTGTTACTGTACACAGAGGGCAGAAATCCCAAACTGTTCTTTAAACACACACACATGTCAAAGTCCACTTTTCCCTAGAGGATTGGCAGCAGGGATATTTTTGCATCCGTGACCTGAGAAATCTCCAGAGCAAAGTAGCCTGTCCTTGATCTGGACTCCTCAGTCACATCCTTGGTTATCTCGTTCCATGTAAAGCTTACAGCACAGCTGCCCTGGTTGGAGCAGGGGTGGGGCTCTGTCTCTGTCTACCTATTTTTTTCTTTGCATCTCTCCCCTCCCAAGCTAGTGGACATTGAGGTACCTCTGTGAAGCTGTGGGGTTTTGTGAAATGCAAATTGAAAACTGCCGATCTATTTAAAAACTCCTACTTTATTGAAAAATGAGGCCCAGAAGTATTGTAAACTGCTGATCTAGAACTCAAGCTGAGATCTCATTTCAAACCTCTTGCTCTTCCTGTTGCTTTGTGTTGTTTCTCTTTTATCTCTATGAAGCTTTATTTGTTGTAGGTCCCATTTCCTCCGAGCTCAGCCTTAGGTAGTTATATATTGAAAAGCAATCTCATAATTTATAATTGGATGTTTATGGCCAATAATAGCTCAGTAAATTGCTTCTATCAAGGAGTATCTGTCAAAGTCCCAGGAGAAAACAGATGGCACACTCAAATTAGGATAATTCAAGGTGGGTTTAATAAAGGTACTATTTATACAAGTACATGTAGTGTGTAAGGAGAGACCACAAGGGACAGCAGTCCCAAGGGTATTCCCACCCCTACTCCCAGAAGGATGCAGCGAGTGAGCAGAATCTCTAGAGATGCATGGAGCTTGCCAGAAGAGGAGCTGTGACCTTTGGTCAGGGGACCCAAGCTGCCCAAGGTGACCTTTCAGGCTTGAAGCTGGGCAGTTATAACAGCACCTCCTGGACCTAAGAGTGGGCTCTTATCTTCCACTTGGAAATGAATTGTCAGAGGAGACACAAGTGCTAATGAAGCAAGAGACTCTTTTGGGAAGAGGTGCCCAGGCGGAGAATAGTAAGGTAAGGGAACCCAGGAGAACTGATCTGCCACGTGGCTCTAAGTCTCAGGTTTAATGGTAATTTGGTTAGTTTCCAGTTGTCTCTGGCCAATCATTCTGACTCAGAGTCCTTTCTGGTGGCACATGGATTGCTCAGTCAAGATGGATTCCAGGAGAAGGATTCTGGGAGGTTAGTAGGACATGTGGGCTGGAGTCTCCTCTCTCGTTTTGACCTTTCCAGAATTCTTCCAGTTGGTGGTAGCTTGTTAGTTCCACATTCCTTACCAAGATCTCCTGTTGTAAAATAACTCAGGTGAGTGTCTGGTTCCTGTGGTGCCTGGCCAGGGCAGGTGGTTTCAGTCAGTGGTTCCCCGAACAGCTTCACTGTCCTCTTTTCCTCTGATGTCTCCCAGGGATCGTCGTTGGTTAAACCCAACTAGAAGTCAAAGGCACTGAACTAGTCTATAGGGGTCAGCCACCCTATTATAGAGCAGGCTGAAGGTGGGTGGAGAGTGAACCTAGGGGCAGTGGAAAATCTTTTACTATAAGGTGCTGAAATAAAATTCACATTTTATGGCAAGACAAGAAAACTTTTAATTTTTAAATTAAATTTTTCTTTGCCTGTTTGGGCCACCGGCTTCTCCTTCGCTGCATGTTGTACATCTGCTTTAACCAGTTCTCTTTAGGAGATAAAATTCCTTCTTAAAGTTATAAAGGCTCACAGCTCCTTAGGAGATAACCTTCCTTCTTAACCTTGTAAGGGGCCAAGAGCCATGTGTAAATCTGGATTGTGTAAACTGTCAATTGACTATAGTCCTTTGTCTTAAAGACTTATATCACTGCACTTCGACCTCTAAAGAAGGAAATAGTCCTCGGAACTTTCTGAAAGATTGCTTCCCAGGTTATAATCCTCAGGTTGGCAGCAATACAATTTTCCATTTCTTTCTTAGATCTACTGCTGCTGCTAAGTCGCTTCAGTCGTGTCCAACTCTGTGCGACCCCATAGAAGGAAGCCCACCAGGCTCCCCCATCCCTGGGATTCTCCAGGCAAGAACAGTGGAGTGGGTTGCCATTTCCTTCCCCAATGCATGAAAGTGAAAAATGAAAGTGAAGTCGCTCAGTCGTGTCCGACTCTTAGCGACCCCATGGACTGGAGCCTACCAGGATCCTCCGTCCATGGGATTTTCCAGGCAAAAGTACTGGGGTGGGGTGCCATAAATTACTAAATTGTATGTGACCTTTCTTGTTGACATATGTGACAGTGGTCACATACAATTTAGTAAGGGACTCTTCGAGTCATCTAATGATGATTCACTGTGATGTTGTCATTCATACTCAGAAATGTATATTTGGTCTTATCCTTGTTTCTAGCACAGAGCTCTTAAAACCCTTGGAAATTTCCCAAGTGAAGAGAATGACCAAGGAGTCTTTTGTGATGGAGTGGTGACTTGTGGGCTGCACCTCAGATTGAAGGCAGTAGGCCAAGAGAAACAACCAAGTAATAAGAGGATTGGAACTTTCAGTCCCATGCCTCCATTTCCAGGGGGGAGAGGAGAGCTAGAGGTTGATCAGTCACCAGTGGCCAATGATTTAATCATTCACGCCTATGTAATGAAGCTTCCATAAAAACCCAAAAGAATGGGATTCGGAGAGCTTCTACATTGGTGAACCATAATGTTTTCACATGCCACTGTGCTGGGCCCCAAACTCCATGGGGACAGAAGCTCCTTTGTTTAGGACCTCCCTCTATATATCTCTATTATCTGGCTGTTGATTCCAATCCTTTAATATCCTTTGTAATAAACCAGTAATCCAGTGAGTAAACTGGTTTGAGTTCCCCGAGTCACTCTAGAAAATTAGTCGTACCCCAGGAGGGAGTCATGGAAACCTCTAATTTCTAGCTGTTGGGTCAGAAGCATAGGTAACTATCTGGACTTGTGATTGGCATCTGAAGTAGGGGCAGTCTTGCAGGACTGAGCCCTTAATCCATAGGATCTGATGATGTTTGGTTAGTGTCAAAATTGAGTTGAATTTTAGGACACTCAGCTGGTGTCAGAGATTTGCTTAGTGTGGGGAAAAAACCCACCCATCAGAGTTAGTGCTAGAATCATGCTTATCTAATAATGGGATCCCAGTATATGGAAAAACAAAGGAAAAGCAGTCACTGGAATGGAGCTTTCCAAGTGCCCTGAACTCTTACTGCACAACCTGGAATGAACCTTACTGGGATCTGTGCTCTGTATTTCTTTGAAATGATTCAAACACAGGGTTTTTTTTTTTTTTTTTTTTTGCCGCACCTGCAGCTTGCAGGAACTTAGTTCTCTGGCCAGAGATCGAACCTAGGGCCACAGCAATGAAAGCACCAAGTTTTAACCACTGGACCACCAGGGGATTCCCCCACAGGGATTTTTAAAGATTTTTTAATTTTTATTCAACTATAGTTAATTTACAATGTTGTGTTAATTTCTGCTATATAGCAAAGTGACTCATATATATATACACATATATACATATGTATATTCTTTTTCATATTATTTTCCATTATGATTCATCACAAGATACTGAATATAGTTGCCTGTGCTAGATAGTAGGACTTGTTTCCATTCTGCATATAATAGTTTGCATCTGCTAATCCCAAACTCCTGCCCTACCTCCCCCTTAGCAACTACAGATCTGTTCTCTATGTCTGTGAGTCTGTTTCTGTTTCATAGATAAATTTATTTGTGTCATATTTTAGATTCCACATATAAGTGATATCATATGGTATTTCTTTCTGACTTACTTCACTTAGTATGATAGTCTCTAGGTCCATCCGTGTCGCTGCAAATAGCATTATTTCATTCTTTTTATGGCTGAGTAGTATTCCATTGTATAAGTTGACTCATTGGAAGACTCGGATGCTGGGAGGGATTGGGGGCAGGAGGAGAAGGGGACGACAGAGGATGAGATGGCCGGATGGCATCACTGACTCGATGGACGTGAGTCTGAGTGAACTCCGGGAGTCGGTGATGGACAGGGAGTCCTGGCGTGCTGTGATTCATGGGGTTGCAAAGAGTCGGACATGACTGAGCAACTGATCTGATCTGATATATATATATATATGTATATGTACCACAGCTTCTTTTGCATTCATTCTGTCAGTGAACATTTAAGTGTTTCCATGTCTTGGTTATTGTGACTAGAGCTGCTATGAACATAAAGGTCCATGTATCTTTTAAAATTATATGCCCAGGAGTAGGATTGCTGGATCATATGACAATTCTATTTTTAGCTTTTTGAAGAACCTCCATACTATTTTCCATAGTGACAGCACCAACTTACATTTCTACCAACAGTGTAGAAAGGGTCCCTTTTCTCCACACCCTCTCCAGCCTTTGTTATTTGTAGACTTTTTAATGATGGCTATTCTGACCAGTGTGAGGTGGTATCTCATTGGAGTTTTGAATTTGCATTTCTCTAATGATTAGCGATGTTGAGCATCTTTTCATGTATTTGTTGGCCATCTGTATGTCTTCTTTGGAGAAATGTCTTTTTAGATTTGACCATTTTTCAACTGGGTTGCTTTGTGTTTGTTTGTTTGTTAATTGATTTGCATGAGCTCAAATTGGGGCTTCCCTAGTGGTTCAGATAGTAAAGAATCCGCCTGCAATGCGGGAGACACACGTTCAATCCCTGAGTCGCAAAGATCCCCTGGAGAAGGGAATGGCAACCCACTCCAGTATTCTTGCCTGGAGAACGCTATGGACAGAGGAGTTTGGCAGGCTGCAGTCCATGGGGTCACAAAAAGTCAGACACAACTGAGCCACTGACACTTTCACTTTGATTTTCATGAGCTCAAACATGGTTTTTAAGCAGAAGTGTTATGTTTCTTAGGTTCACAGAGGTAGCTGGGAAATCCCTAACAGTACCACTTGAGCAAAGAAAGTTTTGTTTAGGGTCAAAGCCACAACAGGTCAAGAAGGGAGTCTGAGGTAAATGGAAACAATTACTGAACTACAGATAAATGTTTGTTCAAAGTAAAAACTAGTTATTCCCAAAAGATTTCTCCAAAGTTAAAAAGAAAGCCTTTAAAAAAAAAAAAAAACACTTTAGGAGATTAATGTCCCTGTTTTTTCTTGGCTAATTTCTTTTCTTTTAACAGCACAATCTAGCTTTTCAAATTAACTTTACTATTCAGACCACAGAAAGTAGGTGGCAATTTCAGGACTGGGAAAGAGATAATACCAAAAAAGCTCTTCCTGGACGTTTATTCTATGCTGTGTATAGCTGTGCTCACAGAGACGGCTTCTCGTGCTTCTCTGCTGCTGCTGCTGCTAAGTCGCATCAGTCGTGTCCGACTCTGTGCGACCCCAGAGACGGCAGCCCACCAGGCTCCCCCGTCCCTGGGATTCTCCAGGCAAGAACACTGGAGTGGGTTCCCATTTCCTTCTCCAATGCATGAAAGTGAAAAGTGAAAGTGAAGTCGCTCGGTCGTGTCCTACTCTTAGCAACCCCATGGACTGCAGCCTATCAGGCTCCTCCGTCCATGGGATTTTCCAGCAAGAGTACGGGAGTGGGGTGCCACTGCCTTCTTTGCTGCTGCTAAGTCGCATCAGTCGTGTCCGACTCTGTGCGACCCCAGAGACGGCAGGCCACCAGGCTCCCCGTCCCTGGGATTCTCCGGGCAAGAACACTGGAGTGGGTTGCCATTTCCTTCTCCGATGCATGAAAGTGAAAAGTGAAAGGGAAGTCTCTCAGTCGTGTCCGACCCTTAGCGACCCCATGGACTGCAGCCCACCAGGCTCCTCCATCCACAGGATTTTCCAGGCAAGAGTACTGGAGTGGGGTGCCATTGCCTTCTTTGCTGTGCGGCAATTCAGTTGTATATAAAATTGACCCTCCTCAAAAGCTGGGCGGAGAAGGCAATGGCACCCCACTCCAGTACTCTTGCCTGGAAAATCCCATGGATGGAGGAGCCTGGTAGGCTGCAGTCCATAGGGTCGCAAAGAGTCAGACACGACCGAGCGACTTCACTTTCACTTTTCACTTTCATGCATTGGAGAAGGAAATGGCAACCCACTCCAATGTTTTTGCCTTGAGAATCCCAGGGACGGGGGAGCCTGGTGGGCTGCCGTCTCTGGGGTCGCACAGAGTCGGACACGACTGAAACGACTCAGCAGCAGCAGCAGCAAAAGCTGGGGGGGACTAGAAATGATGGGCCCATATCCAGGTGCAATTTTACACAGTTCAAACAGTGGTGCAGCTACCACCTCCACCTTGTAATTTTTAGGGACTGCAAACAAGGCTTTCTCTTGAAGCTGAACCAAAAACAACTTCTTATGTTCCTTAGGTTTTGTAATATGTGCAGGAATATATGGATACTGAGGAGGTTCAAAATTTGGTCTCCATCAGTTGCCAATGCAGTCATCAAAGACCCAGTCTTGCAGGACTCCATCTTGACCACCCGATATCTCTGTCATTAAGCGTTTTAGTCCTTCAACTTCATCTTCTCCTGGGTTAATAAGCTCACCACCAGGTAATTTGAAGAAGTTGTTCCCAGCTGTAGTAGTAACACATGGGTTAGCCCGTGCTCATGGACAATCAAAACCGTTTCTACAGCCCTCCTCACACCAATTTTATCGAATTCCTTCCTCATGCGCTGAAATCTGGCTGCAACAGAGCTGTCCTTCTCACAGAGCGGCTCTTTTGTACCAAAAAGGGAATTGGTAAGAGGGTACAGGTACATGGTGTGCTCTAGGGTGAAGGGCTTGGTCTGCTGGATGTACTAGTTGCCGAACTGGGTGACTCCCGGTGCCAGCCGTTCTGCGAGCGATTGGGCGTTACCGCGGCCCTGCTGACGAGCTTTGGCACTAGTTGAAAGCAGGAGGCAGGGAACCTGCGTCCCACTCAGCAGCCTCCCGCCCTCCATTAACAAGAGAATGCCGAGGGAGGCCTTGGCTAATTTCTTAATGGGCATATGGGTAAGTTTTAATTTAAAGTAAGTCAATTTACTATTAAAACTTGATTACATCATTGATGCCTTAAAAATATTAAGTAACTTAAAAGAAAATTTGAAATGAAGACTACATTTTTAGTGTTTCTTCAATAGAAAAATGCTGATGTAAGAAAAACCTTGAAAAACAAAATATTCTAAAGAAGACTTAGTTTAAGGAAAATACTCACGTACTCCACCCTCCCCCCCACCCCAAGTTATGGGAAGATATTTCTATCTAGTACTTACTATAAATCCACAAAGTGCAACTAGGTAAATACATTTATCTTAGATAAGAGTGAGACCTTCAAAAGGAGATTTCTGAGCTGAGATGGAGAAATAGCATGGGACTGACTCTTTCTTCAGCAAATAGCCAAAGCTGGGGAATCTATACATTTGGCAAGATTCTAGAAGGAAAAAAAAGACCACAGAAATCATTTTAGTCTCTATCTTTCCTGTCTCTTTTATAAACACTTCTTGATCCTGATGACAAAGAGAAATTATAATGGCATCATCACAGTTCAGGCATACAAAAATGGAGTCAGGGAGCCATTTAGGATCTGGTCTCTAGCAGTCTCTCCATCAGTGAGAACCTGAATTTTACTGAACTATCATGGCACCCCACTCCAGTACTCTTGCCTGGAAAATCCCATGGACGGAGGAGCCTGTTAGGCTGCAATCCATGGGGTTGCTAAGAGTCGGACACGACTGAGCGACTTCACTTTCACTTTTCACTTTCATGCATTGGAAAACGAAATGGCACCCCACTCCAGTACTCTTGCCTGGAAAATCCCAGGGACGGGGAAGCCTGGTGGGCTGCCATCTGTGGGGTCGCACAGAGTCGGACACAACTGAAGCGACTTAGCATAGCATAGCATAGCATGCCAGACCCAAGGACACCGTCTGCCAGCTGGAACGCTATGGTCTCGGGGTCTCCCTTTGCAACTGTGTGACCATTTCAGACCCCAACCAATCCTTACTTAATAAGCACCCTGACTTCTTGGCAGTTCCAATTACAATTCTTGATAAAGGGCTCATTTAACTGACTCTAACCTTACAGTTTTTGCCTTTATAAGCCTCCCCCATTTTGTAGTATGGTGGAACACAATTCAAGTTCTCCTAGAACTTGTGTCTCCCCAGCAGCAGTGCTAACAAACCCCATATAAGCACTTTTTATTTCAATCAGGTCTTTGCTTCTGAAGTTTTCTCTAACCTCCAGCTTGATCGCCACATGGTCTCAGTCCCTACTTCCTCACTCCTGGATGGTATGATCCCTTCCTCAGTCATGTCTGACCTTTAGTTTCTCAGTGTCCACCCCCTTCATCCAACTTCTACCTCGAAGGCAGAATTATTTCTAGATGCATGTCTGACCATTTACTGCTCCACTTAGTAACCTTCAATGACTTAACCTCACCCCAATACAATCTGTATCTGTAATGAGTTATTCTAAAATCTAGTGGCTTCAAACAATAGTGATCACATATGGTCAGGAATTTGGAAAGGGCTTGGTTAGGAAATTCTTGCTTGGAATCGTTCATGACGATACCATCAGATTTTGCCTGAGGCTGCTGTTATCAGCGGCAAGGATCTCTAGGAGCCCTCTTGAAAACTGGTTAGTACATGTACCTAGGGTAACCTCTAATCTTAAAGTGTCCTTCAAGGCCATTTATTCTTTATCATCAGGAACAAGGACCTGCCATGCAGCTCAGACAGTAATGAATCTGCCTGCAGTGTAGGAGACCTGGGTTCGATACTTGGGTCAGGACACATAGAGGAGGGAATGGTTACCCACTCCAGTATTCTTGCCTAGAGAATTCCATGGACAGAGGAGCCTGGCGGGCTATAGTCCATATGGTCCCAAAGACTTGGATACAACTGAGCGACTAGCACTTTCACTTTCATGTCCTAGTACATTTTCAGGTTTGCTATTTCAGAAGTAGTGGGTAGGGACTTCGCTGGCACTCCAGTGGTTAAGACTGCCCTGCAGTGCAGAGGGTGTAGGTTCAATCCCTAGTCAGGGGGCTAAGATCCTACCGGCCTTGCTGCCAAAAAAGCCAAAACATAAAGCAGAAATAGTAATGTAACAAATTCAATAAAGACTTTAAAAACGGGTGAAAAAAGAGATAAGGGGTAGTTTTTCATTCATTTACTCCTTCTTGTTGTTCAATTGCTAAGTCATGTCCAACTCTTTGTAACCCCACCGACTGTGGCACACCAGGCTTCCCTGTCCTTCACTATCTCCTGGAGTTTGCTCAGATTCATGTCCATTGAGTCAGTGCTGCCATCCAGCCATCTCATCCTCTGTCACCCCCTTCGCTTCCATCTTTCCCAGCATCAGGGTCTTTAAAGTTGACTGAGTCAGCTCTTTGCATCAGGTGGCCAGGGTATTGGAGCTTCAGCATCAGTCCTTCCAGTGAATATTCAGGGTTGATTTCTTTTAGGATTGACTGGTTTTCTTCTAAGGAGCAAGATTCTTTTGTTATTTATTTATGTACTAACCAATACAGAATTATCTCAGAATCATGTATATAAAACAGTATATATTAAGTATGTATATTTAAAGCAACATAATATACTTAATGTGTTGTTAGTCACTCAGTCATGTCTGACTCTTTATGACCCTATGGACTGTAGTCCACCAGGCTCCTCTATCCATGGAATTAATTCTCTAGACAAGAATACTGGAGTGAGTGGCCATTCCCTTCTCCAGGGCCAGGGATCAAACCCAGGTCTTCTGCATTGCAGACAGATTCTTTACCGTCTAAGCCAAGAGGGAAGCCCCTAACCTACTTAATACCTAAAGTTTAATATATTTGATAACTTAAGTATCAGTTCAGTTCAGTCACAGTCGTGTCCAACTCTTTGCGACCCCATGAACTGCAGCACGCCAGGCCTCCCTGTCCATCACCAACTCTCGGAGTTCACTCAGACTCACGTCCATCAAGTCAGTGATGCCATCCAGCCATCTCATCCTCTGTCATCCCCTTCTCCTCCTGTCCCCAATCCCTCACAGCATCAGAGTCTTCTCCAATGAGTCAACGCTTCGCATGAGGTGGCCAAAGTACTGGAGTTTCAGCTTCAGCATCATTCCTTCCAAAGAAATCCCAGGGCTGATCTCCTTCAGAATGGACTGGTTGGATCTCCTTGCAGTCCAAGGGACTGTCAGGAGTCTTCTCCAACACCACAGTTCAAAAGCATCAATTCTTTGGCACTCAGCCTTCTTCACAGTCCAACTCTCACATCCATACATGACCACAGGAAAAACCATAGACTTGACTAGGCGAACTTTTGTTGGCAAAGTAATGTCTCTGCTTTTCAATATGCTATCTAGGCTGGTCATAACTTTCCTTCCAAGGAGTAAGCGTCTTTTAATTTCATGGCTGCAGTCACCATCTGTAGTGATTTTGGAGCCCAGAAAAATAAAGTCTGACACTGTTTCCACTGTTTCCCCATCTATTTCCCATAAAGTGATGGGACAAGATGCCATGATCTTCGTTTTCTGAATGTTGAGCTTTAAGCCAACTTTTTCACTCTCCACTTTCACTTTCATCAAGAGGCTTTTTAGTTCCTTTTCACTTTCTTCCATAAGGGTGGTATCATCTGCATATCTGAGGTTATTGATATTTCTCCCAGCAATCTTGATTCCAGCTTGTGTTTCTCCCGGTCCAGCGTTTCTCATGATGTACTCTGCATATAAGTTAAATAAGCAGGGTGATAATATATAGCCTTGATGTACTCCTTTTCCTATTTGAACCAGTCTGTTGTTCCATGTCCAGTTCTAACTGTTGCTTCCTGACCTGCATACAGATTTCTCAAGAGGCAGGTCTGGTATTCCCATCTCTTTCAGAATTTTCCACAGTTTATTGTGATCCACACAGTCAAAGGCTTTGGCATAGTCAATAAAGCAGAAATACATGTTTTTCTGGAACTCTCTTGCTTTTTCCATGATCCAGCGGATGTTGACCATTTGATCTCTGGTTCCTCTGCCTTTTCTAAAACCAGCTTGAACATCAGGTAGTTCACGGTTCACGTATTGCTGAAGCCTCACTTGGAGAATTTTGAGCATTACTTTCCTAGCGTGTGAGATGAGTGCAATTGTGTGGTAGTTTGAGCATTCTTTGGCATTGCCTTTCTTTGGGATTGGAATGAAAACTGACCTTTTCCAGTCCTGTGGCCACTGCTGAGTTTTCCAAATTTGCTGGCATATTGAGTGCAGTACTTTCACAGCATCATCTTTCAGGATTTGAAATAGCTCAGCTGGAATTCCATCACCTCCACTAGCTTTGTTCGTAGGGATGCTTTCTAAGGCCCACTTGACTTCACATTCCAGGATGTCTGGCTCTAGGTCAATGATCATACCATCGTGATTATCTGGGTGGTGAAGATCTTTTTTGTACAGTTCTTCTGTGTATTCTTGATGAGATAGGCACATAACTCTTCTTTATTTTCTCCTATAGCACCTCCCTGGAGAAGGCAATGGCACCCCACTCCAGTACTCTTGCCTGGAAAATGCCATGGACCGAGGAGCTTGGTAGGCTGCAGTCCATGGGGTGACTGAGTGACTTCACTTTCACTTTTCACTTCCATGCATTGGGGAAGGAAATGGCAACCCACTTCAGTGTTCTTGCCTGGAGAATCCCAGGGACAGGGGAGCCTGGTAGGCTGCCGTCTATGGGGTCGCATAGAGTCGGACACGACTGAAGCGACTTAGCAGCAGCAGCAGCAGCATAGCACCTCCCAGCCCAATTCTTAGCATAAAGTGGATGGTCATGAAGTATTTGTTAGAGTGGGTTGAATAGTACTAGGAATAAGTAACACCCCAGCCTTCTCTTTGCAGTTCCTTGTGAATTTCTGCAGAGCAGGAGACAGTATTGTGTTCCAGACACTATGCTGAGCACTTTACATGTGTTATTTCATTCAGTTATTTCATAGGTGGTTATTTCATCACCGCCTATCAGGATGGTGGTACTTTATTTTACCTATTTTGTAGATAAGAAAACTAGATTTAGAGAAGTTGTTCTCTGCTATTCATAGCCTCACCAAATTCTTTATATTCTGTAGTTTGAGTCAAGAAAAAAGACTATTTGATTAATATTATGCCTAGTTTTGAATATACTGATTCTATCATTTCTATTTGAAAGCTTATTTTGCATGTATTTAGCAGTACTATTATTGAAATAACTTTTTCTTCAGGATATAGAGGAATGTGCTATAGCAGACCTAAACAGAGAGGACAGTCCTCCTTACTTCTAAGATACAGTTTTATTGTTCTCATTTAAAGTTCCGAAATCAGGATGGATGTAACCTAATGCTAGTGTGAACATCTAATGCACTACCTTTTTTCTTTCTCCCAAATGCTCTTGGTACACCTTAAAATTGCAGAAATACTTTCTGTCAAAGACATGGCCCATGCCTCTGCTTCCTCTTGGTCTGTTAAAGAATGTGATGACAATACATATGCTTCATAAAGCTGAGCTGACATCCTTTTGTCTTCCAGGTACTTGCTGGCTTTCTTCCAGACTTATACATTTACAGAATGCATCTGCAGAGATGAGCATTTTTAATTTTGAGAGCTTAAAGCACTTTAGAGACTCTGGTTTCTATTCTGTGGTATACAGGGGTATAATATACAACCTTTTACATGTCAAAGAAAGGACTTTTGATTTTCCTGGAAAAGACCATTTTTTCTCCTCATGTGATAACTTGTATTTACTTAAGGGCTATTGTCGTTATCACCATCATCATGATGTACACGTAGTGACAGAAAAAAGTCAACACCCCAGGGTTCCTTTCAGAGTTCTAATTGTTAAAATTGAGCACATTTTAAAATTAATTACGAAGATGAAACCTTTGGGAATAACTTGGATGGCCTGGAGCCTGTAAAGAAAAAGCTAACCTGTTCTGTAAGAAATGAATGAGAATTTGAGGGATTGAGGACCAGTAAGGAAGGGAAGCATGGGGACTAAAGCAAGATGAAGGGAAACCAATGCTCAAATCTGGCCCACTTTCTGCTGTTGTGCTGAATATTACAAAGGCTGCTGAAGAAGGGCTGCCTTTAAAAAAAAATGTTCGCTAAAGTGTCATATGGGTCAACAGTGACCCCAAGAGGGACCCAGCACAACTTGGATGGAACAGGTATGGGGTGAATTCCTCATAAGAAAAAATGGACCAGGGATTTTTAAGTTCAGGAATATTAAAATCCTCTTTAGGTCATTCTGCCCTGGAACATCATCTCCTCCATGGTTCTCTTCCTTTGACAATATCTGCTTACATATAGCATGGATGAGTGATGTTTCATGGTGAAGAAATTGGGGGACAAGGTGGGGGAAAAGGAGAAGAAACACTGAGTAGAAGGGCTGTAGTGTTGCTGGAAGGAAGACTCAACCAGAGGACACTGAGAGAAGAGTAAGCCCCAGAGTATCCTCAGAGACATGGGGGATGGGTGTTTGAACCAAACCTCATTTGAATTCCAAAGGGCTCGGGAATATGCATGGAGCTGACATTTATATTATACAGATGTAGATATCATTTAAAAACATTTGAGTTTTCAACAAATGGTGCTGGAACAACTAGACATCCACATGCAAAAAAAATTAGACACACACCTTATACCCTTCAAACATAAAAAACCCCTCAAAATGGATCATAATTTAAATATAAAATGCAAAACCATAAAACTCCTAGAGGAAAACATACATTAGTTAGTCATTGTTATCTAGTAAACTACTCCAAAATCTTTTGCCTTAAAATGACAATTACTGATTATAAACACGGATTTGTGGGTCAGCTGGGGTTTGGCTGATCTGGACAAGCTCAGGGCAGTGCAAGCTCATGAGAGTGGCAGAGACATATGAGTGCAAATGGAAGCACAAGCAATGTCTTAGTAAAGCCTAGGCACACAGTCCGTCACTCCCACTCACACGTTATGGACCAAACCAAGTCCCATGGTCAAACTGAAAGTCGAGGGGCCAGGAAGTTCAAGGAACCACAGTAAGAGTGTGGACCCATGGGAGGACAGCATATTAAAAAGCAGAGATATTACATTGCGACAAAGGCTTGTCTAGTCAAAGCTATGGTTTTTCCTGTAGTTATGTATGAATATGAGAGTTGGACTACAAAGAAAGCTGAGCGCCAAAGAATTGATGCTTTTCAACTGTGGTGTTGGAGAAGACTCTTGAAAGTCCCTTGGACTGCAAGATCAAACCAGTCAATTCTAAAGGAAATCAGTGCTGAATGTTCACTGGAAGGACTAATGCTGAAGCTGAAACTCCAATACTTTGGCCACCTGATGCAAAGAACTGACTCATTGTGAAAGACCCTGATGCTGGGAAAGATTGAAGGTGGGAGGAGAAGGAGACGACAGAGGATGAGATGGTTGGATGGTACCACCGACTCGATGGACATGAGTTTGAGTGAACTCTGGGAGTTGGTGATGGACAGGGAGGCCTGGCGTGCTGCAATCCGTGGGGTTGCAAAGTCGGACACAACTGAGCAACTGAACTGAACTGAGAGTTTTTTCCCTTATTTCACAGTCTATCTTGTGTGGTAGGTAGGGAAACTCTGCCTACCCAGTCATCCAGCAACCCAGCCTCCTTGTGTTGTGTGGTTCGTTCATTTCTTTGGGCTTTATCATTCTCTTCTTTCAGCTCAAAGATACGGAAAGAGAGACAAAGTGTGTAGGATCACTGTGGTAGGCTGAGTAATGGCCCCCAAGGACGTCCACATTCTCATCTCTAGTATCTGTGAATGTTATCTTACACTGCAAAAGGGACTTTTCAGATATAGTAAGGCAATGGCACCCCACCCCAGTACTTTTGCCTGGAAAATCCCATGGACGGAGGATCCTGGTAGGCCCCAGTCCATGGGGTCGCTAAGAGTCAGACACGACTGAGCGACTTCACTTTCACTTTTCACTTTCATGCATTGGAGAAGGAAATGGGAACCCACTCCAGTGTCCTTGCCTGGAGAATCCCAGGGACAGGGGAGCCTGGTGAGCTTCCGTCTATGGGGTCGCACAGAGTCGGACACGACTGAAGCGACTTAGTAGCAGCAGCAGCAGCAAGGCTTTCAAACTGGGGAAATTGTCCTGGATTATCTGCTGCTGTTGCAGCTAAGTCACTTCAGTTATGTCCCACTCTGTGCGACCCCATAGACGGCAGCCCACCAGACTCCTCTGTCCCTGGATTCTCCAGGCAAGAACACTGGAGTGGGTTGCCATTACCTTCTCCAATGTATGCATGCATGCTAAGTTGCTTCTTTCATGTCTGGCTCTGTGCGACCCTATGGATAGCAGCCCACCACGGGATTCTGTCCACGGGATTCTCTAGGCAAGAATTCTGTAGTGGATTGCTATTTTCTTCTCCCACTGGATTATCTGGGTGTGCCCTAAATGTAACCACTCAGCAGCAGCAGCAGCAGCAGCAGCAGCAGCAGGGTCCTCATTTTAGAGGGAGGCAAGAAGATCAAAGGAGAAAGAAGTAAGTAGATGTAAAGATCAGAGACTTCAGAGAGAGATAACAAAGGGATCAAGAATACAGTGGGTGGCCTCCAGGAGCTAAAAAAAGGCAGAAATGGATTCCCTTCTAGAGCCTCCAGCATAAATGAGTCCTGTTAACACCCTGACTTTAGCTAGTAAAACTGA
Source organism: Tragelaphus eurycerus (assembly GCA_935064755.1). Taxonomy (NCBI): domain Eukaryota; kingdom Metazoa; phylum Chordata; class Mammalia; order Artiodactyla; family Bovidae; genus Tragelaphus; species Tragelaphus eurycerus. The sequence continues at coordinate 14,828,494 of CAKXYN010000038.1, forward strand.
TTTGGGAGGAATGGCCTCTAGAAATGAGAATAAATTTGTGTTGTGTTAAGTGACTAAGTTTGTGGTAATTTGTTGCAGAAGTAATAGAAAAATGATATAATTGCATAAGAGGTTTTTCAGGGGCAGACATGTGCACACCATTTTCACTCACAGCTCATTCCACTTAGTCAGACAGTCACTCCCATGCTGATGGGGTCCCTGGAATGTAATGTCCTCGAATAGCTGGGAAAAAAAAGAGGGTTTGGTGAATATCTGGCCAGTTTCTTCCACAACCTTTCATGAAAGCTTCCAAACAGTGGAGCCGGCCAGTCAAACTGAGTATCTTTTAGTGCCTAAAGAGCACCACATTCCTGCCTCACATCAGACCATTACAGTGACTGCAGCCTCAGTCTCGCAGTGAATCCTATTAGGGGCGATGGTGGTTTTCATCTGAATTTCTGGGAGCCTCCCGTACCAAGTTTATACATCTCCAGTCAGTTAAATACAAGAGGGCAAAAGAAATACCTTTAATGATTCAGAAATTAGTGTATGTTTCCAAGATGCCTTTAAAATGATGATAAACATGTTCTGACTTTCCTTTTTAGAAATTGCAAGCAAAGCAAAGGAAATTGTGTAAATAGCAAGATCAGAGATATGGCTAAAAATGTGGTTATAGAGCATAAAAGAGTAAATAATTCAGTACCTTTTCTGAGTCAGCAAGCAGAAAGAAAACTCAAGAGGTCATTTGGCCCAACTCTCTGCTTCTGAGGAGGCCCAGATAGAAGTCACGCCAGAAGGTGTGTGATTATGGGTGGAGACACAAGGTATCCTGTGTCCTGCTCCTGGGTCTTTAAGCATGGAGAAGGTTGTATAGAACTTTCAAGGTATTGTCTGAGTCCTCATAGCTGACATACGCAATGCCAATATCTGCTAGGTGCCTTGCCCATGGAAGACTTGCTGGCACCCAACTCAGCTGTCTTCTGACTTTGAGGAAGGGCTGAGGGGTGGGGAAACTCTGGGCCTCAATCATATCCCAAGAGAAAAATACTCACGACTTCTCTCTGCCTGGTGGGGCTGAACTGCTAGATTAACAAGGGGGCAGCCCTCTCAGCCCTAAAACTGAGCAAGAATCTCCCTACGTTAGCGTATGCCCCATGCATCTGATGCCCCATGCTTTCTAGACCTAAAGTCGGCAGAGAGGAAATCAAGACCCCTGAAACTGTCCATGTCCTCTTCTCTTCTCGATTCCCTTTCTCTTCATCAAGGCTAAAAGGAACTGGTGATACTCTCTCCCTCTCCACTCCAGCTCCATGGCAAAGTCTTAGGAACAGGCAGGCATATTGTCAGGGAATTCCCTGGTGGTCCAGTGGTTAAGACTCTGAGTTTTTGCTGCAGAGAGCAGGAGTTCAATCTCTGGTCATGGAACTAAGATCCCACCTGCTGTGCGGACATAAAATTAAAAATATATATATATCTATCTTGCTTCAGCTGTTGTGGGTGCTGTATGTTATAACTACTTCCTCCTGCAAACGAGAGCAAGGGACCACGCTTTCTTGCCCCGAGGCAGTCACCCTCTAGACTCAAGTCAGAGGTGGAAAGCTAGGGAACACAATTTAGGGATGTATTTATATTCAGTGTTTTAATATTTATAAAAACAAGTCCTATTTCACCAAGAAATGACAGAGTAAGTACTCAAGTACAGTTCTGACTCAGGTCTTTGTGCTTGAAGGAGTCATTCTTTAACTTTTTTTTTTTTTTTGCTCATCACCAGCCTTACTCTATAATGTATTTCCCAGCTTTTTTTTCTTACTTTTTTATCTTTTAATTTCATATCATATGAAGCTATCAGTTAAAAATTTCCATACTATATCTTGGAGACCATTCCATATATATTTCCCAGCTTTTAAATTCCAGTTTATTGCAATTTAGTTAATACTATTTGTGAGGATCCATTAAGGACTCCTTACTGTGTTATTGCTGCTGCTGCTGCTGCTAAGTCACTTTAGTCGTGTCCGACTCTGTGCGACCTCATAGACGGCAGTCCACCAGGTTCCCCCGTCCCTGGGATTCTCCAGGCAAGAACACTGGAGTGGGTTGCCGTTTCCTTCCCCAATGCATGGAAGTGAAAAGTGAAATTGAAGTCGCTCAGTCATGTCTGACTCTTAGTGACCCCATGAACTGCAGCCTACCAAGCTCCTCAGTCCATAGCATTTTCCAGGCAAGAGTACTGGAGTGGGTTGCCATTGCCTTCTCCGACTGTGCTATTGCTATGGTGGACTTATTCCTGTCCTCAGGATTTAAGTCCTTTGGGGAGTTCTGCTGGCTTGGGTTCTGCCGGCCCTAGTTCTGCCTTATCCCCACCCTCAACCTTGAACTTTTTCACTTTGTAAATGAACCCTTTTTGAATCTCTTAAGGAGTGTGACATCTGTTTCCTGTTAGAATCTTGACTGGTAGACAGGAAGTCTGTGACTCCACTGCTTGAACTCCAGTGGCAGATGGCTAGCTGAGTCACACGCCCTTCCAAAGCCCGGAGTTGTTGCTGCTCAGCCCAGAGGTTATTGTCATTTCCCAGACCCCTTGCCTCAGGAGGGGCCACGTGACTGAATGTGGGCAGAGGAGATGTTCCTGTTACCAGGCCTGGGCCACCAAAGCTTCCTATTTGATCCTGGTGCTTTCTCTGCCCTTGTTTAATAACATCTGAGCCTCCTGGGCAGGTGTTCCTATTTATTTTGTACCATGGATGCCTACATTCCTTCTCAGAACCTTTTTCTTTTTTCATAAACTTTATACTTTAGAATAATTTTAGATTTACAGAGAAGTGGCCAAGATAGTATCTTACTCCATTTGGGCTATTACAAAAGATAGATCCAGTGGCTTATAAACAACAGAAGTTTATTTCTCACAGTTTTGGAGGCTGGAAAGTCCAAGATCAAGGCACCAGCAGATTTGGTGTCTGGTGAGGGCCTGCTTCCTACTATAGGAAGACAGTCATCTACCTACTGTAACCTTACATGGGAGAAGGGGTGTGGAGTCTCTCTAGGGCCTTGTTTATGAGAGTGCTAATCCCATTCATGGGGACACTAATCACCTCCCAAAGAACCCACCTCCAAATACCATCACCGTGGGGCTCAGGATATGGGTCTGGGGGATATGAACATTCAATCCATTGTAATAGCAGAATTCCCACCTGCTGTCCACTTAGCTCTAGTTTCCTCTGACGTCATCATTTTACATTATTGCAGTACATTTGCCAAAACCAGCATTTGTACAGTATTATTAAGTAAACTCCAGGATATATTCCGATTTTACCAGTTTTTCCATTAATATCCCATTTTGTTCTGGGATCTAATTCAGGATACCACATTGTCTCTCTAGTGGTTATGTCTCCTCAGCTTCCTTAAGTCTGTGACAATGTCTTGGTCTTCCCTGGTTTTCATGACTTTGACAGGTACTTTTGAGGAGAACTGGTCAGGAATTTTGTGGAATTCCAGAATAATGTTTTACATGCATAAGACAGGCTTAAAAAGAAAGCAAACCACATTGAAATATAGGTATTGGAGTTTTTTAAAACTGTGATACGATAATTTATGTGCTTTTTCTTTTTTTAACATATTACATAACTAGATCTAGTAGCTACCTTGATTTTGAAATAGTAGTGAACATAAACATTATTTTGAGATTCTGTAACAACTGTAGTATAACATGAAAATATCTGTGAGTTGTCTCCATGGCAGTCATGGGTATTGAGATTTCTTGCCTACAGTAAAGGCTAGAGACGGGGAAGGCAATGGCACCCCACCCCAGTACTTTTGCCTGGAAAATCCCATGGACGGAGGAGCCTGGTAGGCTCCAGTCGATGGGGTCGCTAAGAGTCGGACACGACTGAGTGACTTCACTTTCACTTTTCACTTTCATGCTTTGGAGAAGGAAATGGCAACCCACTCCAGTGTTCTTGCCTGGAGAATCCCAGGGACAGGGGAGCCTTGTAGGCTGCCGTCTATGGGGTCGCACAGAGTCGGACACGACTGAAGCGACTTAGCAGCAGCAGCAAAGGCTAGAGAAAATAGAGATGTAAAATTTTTCCCATACAAGTTTACAGATTCTCTGAATTCTGTGGCCACCATGACTGTCTTAAAAGATGCAGAACCCCAGGAGTGGAAGCCTGAGTTCCTGAATATCAATCTTCATGTAGCTGAGACTCTCAAAATAGCCCCCCGACACCCCCACCACTGCCAAATACATTTTGCCTAAGTTAGCAGTAAATCATACAGGGTTACACCATTGAAGTTTTAGGTTTATCTATTAAAGCAGTTGGCATAATTTCAAATAAAATGGCTCTTAAACATTAAATTTTATATATATGTACACTTGTATTAACTAACAATACAAAAGTACATATATTTGTATTCATTGAGACTTTTTTTTCCTTACAAGTAACCAAAAGCTTAACCAAAGAAGGAGATGTTACTGGAAGAGAGCTGGAATATCTCACTGCATACAAAGGTAAGGTAAACCATCAGGCATCTTAATGGACTGGAGTGAGAGAAGCTCTAGGAACCTCAGCAGTATTCTGGGGTGCCTGCCTCTTTTGACAGGCCGTGCCATTAATATGACTGGGCTTCCAACTCTGTTGCCACATGTCTCGAAGACCCTTATGCAGAAGAATCTGATTGGCCCAGCCAGCTTCAGTCAGATATCCTCTGGCCCAGTCGTCTGTGACGACTGGGAGTTACTGTCCATGACTGAAACATGGTTTTGGAGGCCCACTATCTCTTGAGTGGACAGATAGTTCTCAAAAAATGATAACAATAGCATTAAAACAAATACCTGAGCTTTTGCTGTAAGCCAGGTACTCTTCTGTGTGCTTTATAAGGATTATTTTAAACCTCTTCAACCACTTTGAGATAGGTATGTGCTATTATTCCCATTTTAATGAAGAAACCAAAGAACCAAAAAAGTTTATAAAAGTGTTTGAGGCTCCATGATAATCAAATGGCAAAAGCGAGATTTATACTCAGCCCATCTAACTCTAGAGTCTACATGAGCATTGCCATATTACAAAGCAAGGAAACAGGCTCAGAAAGACAACTTTCTTCACCCACAGTTATAGGATACAGGGCCAAGATTTGGACAGGAGACTGTCCCCAAAGCCCATGTTCTTTCCTAACTATTCCAGGTAAAGTAGGGGCGGTGGTGGAGGCAACTTCTGGGCCCATCTTGGAGGATGGTAAGGTTGGGGAGGCACAGATAAGGAGGGAAGTGAGTTCAGGCTGTGAGAACAGGGGAGGTCTTGCATTACCTGCATAGACTAAAATCTGGGTAGCTCCCCTTTCTGGGCCAGACACAGTCTGATTCTGTTCCCTACAATGAGAGGGAAAGTTCAGCACCACTAAGTGAAGGGTTCTTGGACCTGTCATTTTTTTTCCTACTGAGTGCAGTGTCTAAACAGACTCCTAAAGTGGAGGACTTCATGTGTCTGGATTCTCTTGTGCCAGCTGGGGCCGAGCAACACTTCTGAAGAGACAGACAGAAGGAGGAGCAGGGCTTTGGGCTCAGCCTTTTGGAAGGATTTCTAGGCCTTTTGCTTGGGAAACTCAGAGAGTTTTCTGATTCCTGAAAGTTTTCTTTCTTGAGACTCCCATGACATAGCCATAGGCTGAGGCCAATTCACAGGATTCCTGGGGTTTAACCCCATTAGTCTTTGCTGGAGAAATGGTTCTTGCCCAGGTACTCCTAGATCTTAAGCAAAGGGATAAGCTACTCCTAAAAAGATGAATGCAGAGTCAGACATGAGTTAGTGACTAAACAACAACAACAGAAGATGAAAGCAGTAGGGAAGCAGCAGGCTTTCCAAGCAAGGCCTGGGATTTGTAAACATTATTCATCTTCCCTTTATGCAAAGATGCAGCTATCTTTTCACAAAAGAATTCTATGACCTTTTGGAATGTAATTCTTAAAAAAAAAAAAAGACCATGTGTAGGATCCTAAAAGGAAATTCCCCAAATCACTTCTTTCTTTCTTCTTTAAATTGAGAGATAATTCACATACCATAAAATTCACCCTTTTAAAGTGTATGATTCCATGGTTTTTAGTATATTCACCTTGTGTAACCGAAACCACTAATTTTAGAACATTGTCATCTAAAAATGTAACCACATACCTTTTAGCAATCATTCCCTATTTCCCCATTCCCTCAGCCCTTGGCAATCACAATCTACTTTTCGAGATATATGTGTGTGAAGGGACGATCTTCAATTTATTTTCTAAACTTTCTCCTTAAAAAACACATCAATTAATATCTGGTACTTCAATAAATGGTGTTGGGAAAACCAAATAGCCACATGCAAAAGAATGAAATCTTTTACACTATAAAAAAAAATTAACTCAAAATGGATTAAACACTTAAATGTAAGACCTTGAGACCATAAAACTCCTAGAAGAAAACAGATAGTAAACTTCTTAAATTTATTCTTTTATTTACTTATTTTTTGGCTGTGCTGGGTCTTAGTTGTGGCATGTGGGATTGAACCCAGGTCCCCTGCGTTGGCAGGCAGATTCTTTATGACTGAGCCACCCGGGAAGCCCCTTCTTCATCTAACTTAAACAATTATTATTTCATATGTTTAAAATTTTTCTTCTAGAAAAAAAAAAAAACTTGACTTTTGTTTGACAAAAAATGTTCAACCCCAATAGTCTATTTCCAGAATTTTAAAGTAACTCACTCATTATTCTCTGAAATCTTACTGTTCTTTAAAATCTTCCAATGCATGTCTTTTTTTTTTGGCTGCATCATGCATGTTTGATCTTAGTTTCCTGACCAGGAATCCAATTCGCACCCCCTGCATTGAGTCTTAGCCACTATACCACCAGGGAAGGCCCCCAATGGATGCCTTTTGAAGCACACCACTGGGAAACTATTCATAATTATAACATTTTACTTTCCTGTTGAATCTGTGAAGAAATCAAATTGTGATTCAACATAATTTGCTCATGAAATGTATATAAAGTAGGTAATTTCATAGAAATCTATCAAAACAGGATGAAGATTGATTACTTGGTTAAAAGTATTAGGAAAGGGGTTTAACTTTAATATCTTCTTGATTTATTTTACAAGTAGTTGAAAAATCTGTTATGTAAACTTCTACCTTAATTTCTTTTCATATTCCTGAACTTCTATAACTATCTTGATAGTTGTTAGTATCAGTTACTTATGACTCCTTTTTTTTTTTATCATTTACAAAATATATCTTGAGACCTTTGCTCAGAAAGGAAGGCTCAGATGTTAATGAACAACTTTATTATTTCAAGATTGGGTTCTCTATTCATGTGAGTTTTCAGCTATTGATTTTAGCTACAGTAAGTACTATATGTCTTTGTTGATCATTTTAGTTGGTTATTTATATCTTGTTTTAAATTTTTATTTTTATTTGGCTGCACCAAATCCTAGTTGTGGTATGTGAACTCTTAGTTGCAGCATATGGGATCTAGTTCCTTGAGCAGGAATCAAACACAGGCCCCCTGCACTGGGAGCTCAGATTCCTAGCCACTGGACCACAAGGAAAGTCCCAGTTACTCATAATTTAAATCCTGCCTCTTTTTCTTTTCAGAACTAGTGATCTTAAAGTTTTGGCATTTGAGAATTTCAGTGTTTCTATATAGTTTTCCTGGACTTGGCTTAAATATTGAAATTTAAAACCCTTGGTTAATGCAGAAACATTTGAAATCATCTTATGTGGCACTTCTTGATCTTTGTCCACAAGGACACACCTGACCCTCCTACCAGTTGTGTACAAATCCTGAGCTTATTAATTGTAGCTCCTTGCTTCTGTCTCCACCTAGGAAGTGTAACCTTATGCTGCCGCTACTGCTGCTAAGTCGCTTCAGTCGTGTCTGACTCTGTGCAACCCCAGAGACGGCAGCCCACCAGGCTCCCCTGTCCCTGGGATTCTCCAGGCAAGAACACTAGAGTGGGTTGCCATTTCCTTCTCCAAAGCGTGAAAGTGAAAAGTGAAAGTGAAGTCGCTCAGTTGTGTCTGACCCTCAGCAACCCCATGGACTGCAGCCTACCAGGCTACTCCGTCCATGGGATTTTCCAGGCAAGAGTACTGGAATGGGGTGCCATGGGAAATATTGACACATTTTATCAGCAACAAGTTACTGGGACATTCCTCCTGACATTTCATCACACTACACTGACACCACATGATGCCTCATGACTCCCAATGAAAAACATTACCCTAATAGTTCTTACATTGCACTGGAAACAAGAAACAAACAAAAAATAAAGTCACCCCCCATCCCGTGTTGGAGAATAACCCTTGTTGGGGCAATAACATAAATCTTTCTATGCCTCAATTCTTACATATAAAATGAAACCTACAATTTCTCATGAAAATGTCTAGAAGTTTTACATTATTGTTTTGTAGAAATTCCCTGGCAGTCCAGTGGTTAGAACTGTGTGCTTTCAGGGCAGAAGGTACAGGTTCAATCCCTGGTTGGGTAACTTAAGATTCTGCAAGCCGCGGAACCTGACAAAAAAAAAAACAAACAAGCAAAATAAAACCCATTACTGTTTTGAGAGCTTAAATTTAATAAGATAGGATGGGAGGGCCTGACAAAATAGGGACTCACAGGCTGAAGAGCTGGACTTTCACATAATAGAGACCTGGGAAGATTACTGAACAGGGTAGTAACATAATCACCAATATCTGTGTCTTAGGAGGAAAACTGGCAGCAGTATATATAGAATGGCAAAGAAGTTATGAGAAATATATAGAATATTTTATATATAGAATATATAGAAGTTATGAGAAATATATAGAATGGCAAGAGAAGTTTTGGCAAAGGGCCGGACAAGGGTGGGGAGAGATAAATACGGAGTTTGGGATTAACATATACACACTGCTATATATGTGTGTGTGTGTGTGTGTGTGTATTAACATACACACACTGCTATATACACACTGTTATCTATATAAAATAGTTAAACAACAAGGACCTATTGTGCAGCAAGGACCTATTGTGCACTCATGCTCAGTCGCTCAGTTGTGTGCTACTCTTTGTGACCCCATGAACTCTAGCCAGTAGTCATGTATGGATGTGAGAGTTGGACTATAAAGAAAGCTGAGTGCCAAAAATTGATGCTTTTGAGCTGTGGTGTTGGAGAAGACTCTTGAGAGTCCCTTGGACTGCAAGGAGATCCAACCAGTCCATCCTAAAGGAAATCAATCCTGAATATTCATTGGAAGGACTGATGCTGAAGCTGAAGCCCCAATACTTTGGCCACCTGATGTGAAGAGCTAACTCATTTGAAAAGACCCTGATGCTAGGAAAGATTGAAGGCAGGAGGAGAAGGGGACAACAGAGGATGAGATGATTGGATGGCATCACCGACTCTATGGACATGAGTTTGAGTGAACTCTGGGAGTTGGTGATGGACAGGGAGGCCTGGCCTGCTGCAGTCCATGGGGTTGCAAAGAGTCGGACACAACCGAGTGACTGAACTGAACTGTAGCCCGTCAGGTTCCTCTGTCTATGAGATTTCCCAGGCAAGAATACTGGAGTAGGTTGCCATTTCCTCCTCCAGGGGATCTTCCCAACCCAGGGAACGAACCCATGTCTCCTGCATTGGCAGGCAGATTCTTTACCAGTTGAGCTACCAGGGAAGCCCGTGCTATACACTAGGGGCTCTACTTCAATTTTTTAAAATGGTCTTTAAAAAGAGGCCAGACAGATGCTGAGGGTAATTGTTGTGGAAGGGGGTTGGAAGGAGGAATGAGACCAATTTAAGAGGTAATGGCAGATAATCAACTATAGATGTAATGGGATTTGGTTACCAAATGATGTGACGACTGAGGGAGAGGAAGGAAGGACTTGAATGGGATTTTGAGGTTTCTGGCCTGAACATCTGAACATGCTGATGCCATAAACTGAATGGAAACGTAGGATTGCTTTTTTGTTTGTACCTGTGTGTGCACCTCTGTGTAACAGAAGTGGAGCAGGGGCTAAGGAATGGTTTTGTCTTGTTTCAAGTTTGTACATGTGTGTGCACTTCTGTGTAACAGAAGTGGGGCAGGGGGTAAGGAATGGTTTTGTCTTGTTTCAGGTGCCTGTGGACACCTGTGTGGTGCTATAGAACTGGACAGGTAGAGTGGGCCTGGGGACAATTCTTGGTATAAAGAAAAGGAATACTCTAGTAATGTGTACGGGGAAGGCAATGGCACCCCACCCCAGTACTTTTGCCTGGAAAATCCCATGGACGGAGGAGCCTGGTAGGCTCCAGTCCATGGGGTCGCTAAGAGTCGGACACGACTGAGTGACTTCACTTTCACTTTTCACTTTCCTGCATTGGAGAAGGAAATGGCAACCCACTCCAGTATTCTTGCCTGGAGAATCCCAGGGACGGGGGAGCCTGGTGAGCTTCCGTCTATGGCACAGAGTCGACACGACTGAAGCGACTTAGCAGCAGCAGCAGCAGCAGCAACTATTAGCGCACCACACCCTGAGGTAATTACCTTGCCAGCAGTAAAGCTTTATTACAGCCCCTGGCCGATGACTGTGTAAAGGGCCTTGGTTCCCACAACATCTACGGGCAAAATATTAATTGTGATTAATTATCGTGTGGCACCATACAAAGACTAGAAGGTTTCTTGTGGCTCCCGGAGGGCACTTGCTTGGTTTTTGCTACAGCCCTCAGGGAAAGAGAACTGGACAGCTCCCCGGGTGGCCCTCGGCCCTTCCCGGGTCTGAACCGGCCAGCCGCGAGCGGTCTCCAGACACGTGCGCCTGGACCTGGGCGTTCTCGGCCTAGGATGCGACGACCTTGGGCGGAGGGCACTGAGTCCTTCTTCCGCGCTCTCAGACCCAGGCCCCCAGCGTCAGGGCGGCAGGGGCGGGGCGGGGCGGAGCTGCTCCGAGGCCCCGCCCGCCTGCAGCCGCGGCCGCCGCCGGCTCCCTCCGGCCCGCGGTGCGGTGCGCGCCTGCGCTGGCCCTCGTCTCGGAGCAGCCATGATGGTGGGTGTTCGCGGCGCCGAGCCCAGGGCGCGCGGTGGGGGCTGCGGGCGCGGGGCGGGCGCGGGGGCCGCGCCGGCCGGGCACTAACGTCTCCCTTTGTGTCTTCCCCACTTCATCCTCTCCCCCGGCGCGCTGGGCCCTGCCGACCCCGCAGGAAGGCCTGGACGACGGCCCCGACTTCCTCTCGGAGGAGGACCGCGGAGTAAGTTCTGCCTCCTTCTGGCTCGCGGGACCCCCCCTTCCTCTCCTTGGCCCTGGAGTGGGTTACCGGAGAGTGGTCCCCGGCGCGCGGCACCCGCTCCCCGCCGGCCTCTTTTAGGTTTCCTCGCCGCACCGCGCCCCGCCCTCCTGCAGCTCTTCCTCCCTTGGGGCCGTGCGGTTCTGATTTCCCGGGGACCCGCGGCCGCTCTCGGCCCTCCGCCCCGGCTCCGACCCTCCGGTGGACTCCTTCCCCGCCCGCTCCGGGTGCAGGTGGGGAAGTAGAGGGGAAGCCGGAGCTAGACAGTCCCCGCCCCCAGCCCCACGTTGGGGGCTATGAAACCCATTGTCAGACCTTCCTGCCCGCATCCTGAATTTCCCTTTGGGGACCTCTAGAACCCGTCTCCGCCTACCCTTCTCTCTCTCTGAAACACTGTAGTACTGACTTGTTGTAAATTATCCTTTTGCAAGGGATTTTACAGTCGCCGGATCTTATCTCTTCTCCAGTATCCTACGAGATTTTGCAAAGTGCTGGTAGCTCACTGTACCTTTACTTTTCCTAATGTCCAAAAGACACATCTTTTGCGGAGATCCCTTGGTGGTGATTTGAGGCAAACTGCAGCTCCCTTCAGAAAGGGCCTTCAGAGCTGATTCCTCCCTTCCACTCTGCCCCCATTTATCTTGGCTGAAGGGTGGTAATCTCTATAGTGCCTTGTACAAGTGAGCACTTGAAAGATACTGATACATGATGATTGCAACTCAGCAGCGTTCTACGGTTCCTTCACATTTAACAGCGTGAGCTTTACTTTTCTGTTTTGCTTTTACTTATTTATCTTTGATAATGTGAGAGACACATCTGTTAGTCGGTTTTTGGCAGATGGTAAAGTATTCTCATAAGATTTTATTCCTGTTTTTTTTTTTTTTTTTAAGTAAAGATAAGGTAGTATTAACTGATGACCTTTATAAAGCTTTAACATGGTAAGAAAGATGCAAAGGGAGCAGTATACTTTTATAGATGAGCAGTTAATACATTTCTCTGTTTACACAAAACAGGAAAAGCAAACAGGATTTGCTCTCTTGTAAAAACTAATGTTCAGTAAAAGTATTAATTTTTTTGGGTATTTATGTTGATGTGAAAAATAGAGTATTTTCTGGTGAATATTTGTGTTCCAAGCCTTATGCCTTTGATGAGATTTGCTTATCAAACCGGAACCTCTTAAGTAATGTGTCCAGAAACTTTTCATGTATTACAGATTAAAGGCAGGGTGAGATGAAAGGCATGAGTGACCAGGAGGTTCTTACAGAACCTTGCAGATGAAATTTTTAATGTGAAAATGGAAAAAAAAAAAAGCCCAACAAACATTACCATGAATTTGAAAGCATTTAGAATGTCATGATGAATATGTCTACATGTCCAGTTCTTCCTTGTTTTTGTCCTGTGAGACTAGGTGAATCATAGTAATAGCCACAGCTGGACAGTGTTAGCACTGTATAAGCACTGTTTCCTTATATCTTCTCATCATTCTTGTGAAGCTTTTAGTATCCCCCCTTTACAGATGAGAAATCTGAACCTCAGGGAAACTAAAAAGTCTGAAGTCATAGTCAGTGAGTGGGAGAGGTGGACTTTAAACCTTGTAGCTGACGTCAAAGCCAGTGCACATATTTCTCAAAGTCTCCTTGGAACACTTGCATCAGAATCACCTGGGGTGTTTGAAAAGCTAAAGTCAAAAGGTTCTGGGCCCACTGTCTAGTAAATCAGTCTCTTGAGATGGGGAGGGAAGAAAACTACTTTGTTAACAAGCAAGAAGATTCTGTTGCACATGAAGTTTGATTATGGCTGCACAAAGTTATCCTGCTCTTTCCTCATTTCAGGAACAAATTGCAGGCCTGTTAATTTCTTTATATTGTGTTTGTCTTGATAGAAATAGATTAGTAGAACTTTTAGGCATTGCACTTTCAGTTCAGATTGTCTTGTTCAGCCTTTTAAGAAAGTCTTGATAAAGAGAAAGCATGAAATACCTATTTGATACAAATTACGGAGGGGAACATCACAGATTCAAAAATAATAGTGTAAGCACTTCATTCAAAGCAGCAAGTAAGCAAAATTAAAGACAGTATTTTTAAATACGTTTATAAGCAGCCTTGAATTTTCATTATATTTGGAACAGAAGAGAATCTTAAAGCTTTAAGAAAATACTGTTTCGTGAGAAAACATAAAAAGCAGACTTTAAGAATACACAATATTGAAAATATTGGTCACGTTGAATCTCTTCGGTTACACCTCTACATAATAGGGTATTTTTTTCTTTCCCAAAGGCAGGACAGTAACATATTATTTAGTAAACAAATGAGCCCTTTGAGCTGGATGCATTTTGCTCTGATGTCCTTGTTAAATAGAGCAGTAGGTACCAGCATGATGGCAAAGTTCTGTTAGCATTTGATTTGAACTCTAAATAATATGTTTATTGTTTTCAGAATTACTTCAGGTAGAGGAACTGCACCTCTCCTGGACTCCTTGCCTTGCTCCTTCCTCTGTATTTCTTATCTTCATTAATATAATTTCCATTCCTACAGGCAAGAAGCCTCTGAATCATATCCTTCATCCCCATACCAGAACAATCATCAAGGCCCAATAATTTCACCTCAGAAATACTGTTTAGCCCATCTTCTGTTTACATGACCCAGTTAAGGTCCCTGCCATCTCTTGCAGGGCTTGTAGCAGTATCTGTTATTGGTCTCTGTCTCTGGTCTTTCTGTTTTCCAGTCCAGACTTCACATGACTGCTAGTTTACCTAACTGAAATGATTGAATCATACAGCACCAGTAGTCACAAGGACTTACTTGGACCCAGTTCTTTTTGCAGTAAGGTCTAAACTCCTTATTCTAGCATTGAATACCGTTCATCATCCTTTCTGGCCAACTTCATTCTCAAGATGCCCCAGCAGACATCACCTCCCCAACACACACAGTATAGGCATATTCTAGTCTATTTGTCATTGCTCAAGCGCCTCTGCCCTCTCTAATGTCTATTTTATGCATGCTTGTCAATGTTGTGGAGTGGTTTTTTCCCTCACCTCTTTTTTTCCACATGAAATTTGGCTTATCTTTTAAGACTTGGCCCAGATGTCTACATTTTCTTTTGTACCTCCTCAGCATTTAGCTTGGATACATTTCACATTTATTGCTAGTTATTTTGGATGAAAATGTCACATAGATTTTGTTAGCAAAGGATAAGATGAATGTTGGCAGAGGAAGAAGAGAAAGCTCCTGCCCTGGGACCATGGCAGTGTAGTATGAGACTTACGGTGAAGTGCTGAGGGAGTACCAAGGAGGGTGAATACGTAATGATAGCTACACACTGCTGAAGCATTTGCTGCATGCCAGGGACTTTCCATATATTAACTCACTTCTCAAATCCCTGTGAAGTAACTGCTTCTGTTATTCCTACTTTGGAAAGGAAAAGTGAGGTTTAGAAAGAGTAAGTAACTTGCCCAGATTCCTACAGCCAGTATGAAATAGATTCAAACTCAGAGGAAATCTAGCTATGGGTCCTGGGCCGTCATGTCCGACTGTTTGTGACCCCACGGACTGTAGCCCACCAGACTCCTCTGTGCATGGGATTCTCCAGGCAGGAATACTGGTGTGGTGTGCCAGTTCCTTTTCCAGGGGATCTTTCTGACCCAGGGATCAAACCTGCATCTCTTGCACTGCAGGTGAATTCTTCTTACTGCTGAGCCACCAGAGAATCCCGTTAACTGTTAATTGTGGTACTGTCTCCTAAAGGAGCTAAACCTTAAATGTTGATCAGAAATTGTGTAGGCTGTCAGGGAAGGGGAGGGCTTGTCAGCAGAGGAGATAACATGTGCAGATAAGCCATTTGGTTCCACCTGCAGCACTTGTTCTTATTGGAGAGAAGTGAAGTCACTCAGTTGTGCCCAACTCTTTGCGACCCCATGGATAGTAGCCTGCCCCAAGCTCCACCATCCATGGCATTTTCAAGGCAAGAGTACTGGAGTGGGTTGCCATTTCCTTCTCCAGGGAATCTTTCCAACCCAGGGATCGAACCCAGGTCTCTGACATTGGAAGCAGGAGGAAATACCAGTAGTACAGATAAAGTGCATAATGATAAAGAATCCAGCCAGTGGGAAGTTCTGAGGATTCTTAGCTGGGAAGGACATACACCCAGATGAAAATAGCATTGTAGATGACTCCAGTGTGGAAGATGGATTGCTGCCTTCTTGCAGAAAGCAGAGAAAGCAGTTAGGAGGCTGTTGTGGCAGTCCAGATGAGAAATGTTAAAGGTAGAACTAAGGCCGTGTAGTGGGAGAAGGGATGAAGGAGAGGACATAGCAGAGATGTCTAGGAGATAGAATGGACAGAGCATAGTGGCTTAAGAAATACATGGGCTGGGCAGAGGAGAAGGAGATGAGGAATATAGGAGAGAAGAGTAAAGTTAGAAGGTAGATAATAGGTTTGGTTTTCAGATATGCTGGATTTGAAGTGCCTAATCCCTTTCTGCCAAAACTACAAACTAAGATCTGAAAGAACAAAGATTGTGTCTTTTCATACTAGCACCTTTGACAGTAGTTGGCACACTGAAGGCACTCGGTTGTTTAATAAGTATTAAGAAATAAATACATAAACACTAAACAACAAATACATCCAGGTGGATATATCTAGTTGGTAAGTTGAAATTATGATTGGGAACTTAGAATAAGAGATGTGAGTTGAAGGTATAAATTCAGGAGTTATTAGTCAAGAATGGCTGAAATTACAAAGGCTAGATACCCAGAGGAAATAAGATTCACATGCCAAGGGGAGAAGATGGACTAATTGATGGGGCTGAGATGGTCGGGAAGAAAATGAGAAGCGTTCCCAGAAGCTGAGAGTTTTAATGGAAAGGATCAGAATGATCATTAAGGCAAATACTGAAGAGAGGTCAAAAAGACTGCAGAGTATTGGATTTGGAAATAAGGTTCTCACCGTGTGGAGGTTTTGTTAGACTAGGGCTAATTTGACTAGAAGAGCAGTGCTAGAGCAGACAGGAAGGTTACATGCTCAGGTGGCCAGAAAGCTCAGCTCTCTGTAGGACACCATGTCTTCTGAGGATGCAGAGGCGTTGAGTCCATCCAGATCTATTTGTAGAAAGGTTTATTGATGGGTCTGAAGGGGTAACAGCTGCTAGTGTTTATTTCTTGGAGATGTGGGAGGCAGTGTCACTTATTGAGCATAGGGGTAGAAATGTGGTTGAGGCTTGAGACAGGAAAGGTTTGGAGTAGTTGCTCAGGGAGTCAGAAGGGGAGCTGAGCAGATCGGCCTAGGACTGTTGAATGATTTTAAGGATCTTATGCAGTTTGGAGACCAGTAATTTGTAGTGGACAAGTGCAACAAACAGTTGTGACTTTTCCTCTAGCTACACTCAGCTCAGAAAGCAAAAAATGTCGATTGAATTGATCCTCCAGGTGGGAATTTGCAAGTCAGGTATGGCAAAGAGCAGTGAGAGTTGACAAGACCGGTGAGAAAGGCATTGGAGTGACATCAGGTGACTTATTTTTGGTATGGTAGATGAAAGGAAATCTAGTTTCCAGAAAGTATATGTATGTATAATCAACCATTGATTTGACTGCTGAGTATACTGGGTATAATAATGGAAATAATTCATTACAGGACTTCCAAAATTATTTGTTGTGGTTCAGTTGCTAAATTGTGTCCAACTCTTTGCAACCCCATGGACTGAAGCATATCAGGCCTCCCTGTCCCTCACCATCTCCAAAATTATAACTGGTGGTAAATCAACTGTACTTCAATAAAAAAAAAAAAAAAATTTTTTTTTTTTTTTTAAATCCTAACTGAACTAGGAGTAAAATAGATTTAAAATTTGGCCAGAACTAGTGAACTTAACAGAATTTCTGTCTGTCTCATGGGGTTTTTTACTGATTGTACTATAATCCCCTAGAAAGAGTTTCTTAGCACGATTATGGTTTGCACCTTTCTTTCAGGGCTGCATTGAGCCAGAAGAATAGGGCCTGGGGGCTCACTGTAAGGACTAGGCTTTTCTCCAAGCGAGAATCCCTTAGGTTTTGAGCAGAGGAATGAGTTCTAGTTTAGTGGTATCGTTCCAGTGGCCCTATATGGAATATAGATTGAAGAGGCAAGAGGACAGAAGCAAGAGACTGGTTGGAAAGCTGTGGGAATAATCACTTTGCTTCCTTCTTCCTCCTCCTTTCATCAGTCTATCTCTGTACATGTATTTACTTTTCTGACAAAAGATAAACAGTTTTTTAGGAATGTCATAAAGTAGGTACCTTAATGTGTAAACACATCAGTGTACTAAACTAGTAGTGAATGTCGTCCTTACTAATTATACATGAAATAATCTATCAGCAGTAAGGCAGTGTCTTTATATTTTCTAAGGATAGTATGTTTATGTTGCTTAATCCATTTCCTCTGTCTGGGCTTTCTCTTGACCATGACACAAATGTTTAACCTAGTAAGTCTTTGACAAAAGAAAGTACAAAGTTTATTGACCCAGATAAGGATTAAACTGATGAATGTAGTGACCTGACTAGTTGCACAAAGTTAATTAAATGTTAATAAATCACAGTTGTTTGCTTCACTCCCCTTAATAAAAGCTACCTAAAATTACTTATTTTTCTCTAAACCAAGAAGATACTCTGCTTTCAAAATCTGTGTGTGTGTGTGTGCAGTCAGTCAGTTGTGTCCGGCTCTTTGTGACCCCATGGAATATAGCCTGCCAGGCTCCTCTGTCCATGGAATTTTCCAGGCAAGGATATTGGAGTGGGTTACCATTTCCTTCTCCAGGAAAATCAGTGTACATTGTATCTAATTAGCACTAAATTTAAGGAAGTTCCCTGCAGTCCAGGGTTAGGACTCTGTGATTCCACTGCAGGGGGTGGGGTTCCATCCCTGGTTGAGGAACTAAGATCCTGCAAACTGCACAACAGGGCCAAGAAAAGAAAGAGAAAAAAAAACCCCGCTAAATTTACAATATGATATTTTATTAAATCTAAGGTGCAGTTGATTGGAAGATATATTTTCTTACATGTACCACTAAGGAAAAAATATAGCCAACTAAACTATTAATTTGTCATCAATTACAGGGCATCCTTATTTCAGATACATTAAAATGTGGAAAATATGCATCTGGAATTGATGAAATATGATATCAGATTATCTTTCTTTTTTAACTTAATTTTTTAAATTGAAGTATAGTTGATTTACAGTGTTGTGTCAACCCCTGCAGTACAGCAAAGTGACTCATACATAGATTGTAGTGAAAATAGCTCAGTTGTGCCCCACTCTTTGGGACCCCATGGACTATACAGTCCATGGAATTCTCCAGACCAGAATACTGGAGTAGGTAGCCTTTCCCATTCTCCAGGGGATCTTCCCAACCCAGGGATCAAACCCAGGTTTGCAGGTGGATTCTTTGCCAGCTGAGCCACAAGGGAAGCACAAGAATACTGGAGTGGATAGCTATCCCTTCTCCAGCGGATTTCCCAACCCAGGAATTGAACTGGGGTCTCTTGAATTGCAGGTGGATTCTTTACCAACTGAGCTATCAGGGAAGCCCATACACATACAGACATTCTTTTTTAAAAAAATTCTTTTCCACTGTGGCTTAACCTAGGATATTGAACACAGTTCCCTGTGCTATACAGTGGGACCTTGTTGTTTATCCATCCAGATTATCTTTCAGTGAAAGTTTTGTATTGATGTGGGAGATCATTTTATTGGCTGGCAAACCCTTATGTGCGTGAAACAAATCTTGTGGTCAGACAAATAATCCTCCATAGGCCCAGGAAATGGAAAAAAATTGAAGTCTGAAGTGTATATGGGAACTGACCATAGGAACATGCACTATCAAAATGAATGCTTCTGCTGATACGTAGCTAAACTTCCTATGAGATATAAAGAGGAAGAATCAGAGTCTTACCATCAGCATTTTGCTGTGACCACATTTGTAATTCATGTACATTTTCCTGAGATCAGTTCTAGAACTGAGTTGTTAAAAGAATGAAAGAAGCAAATGGCAGGTTGAATTAATAGCTATTAAGGCTATTATGTGGGATGCTTTAGTAAAGCATACAAGAAGAGAATTTATAGAAAGGTTAGAAAGAAGTAGAGGAATAAAAGCAAAGGAGAGAACTTCTGGGACTGATGGAAATGTTCCATATCTTGATTATGGTGATGATTACATGGGTATAATCTATGTATCTGTTAAAACTTTTCAAATTATATCCTCAAAATTTGCATTTCATTATATGTAAACTGTGCCTAAAAAAATACAGAGTACAAGACCAAAAGTGAGATGTAGGAGTATAGGAATGTATAATATAGGTATACTTTTTGTATATAGGAATACTTTTATTGATGAGTTGCAGTTTTAAAAAGCCAAGTGTTTTACTGTCAGAATAAAGCAAAAAAAAAGGGAAATAGTGGATGTGGTATAAAAGGATACTGAAATGGAAGACAGAGAAATATGTTAATAATTTGAAATAATCTTTAATTGGAAGAATAAATAACAGCTGTTCATATGTAGAACTCCTGAAAGGTGTATTTCCAGATTAATAATGCAATGGTTAAAAAAATAAACCTGAAAGTTAAAATGTACTTAGAGATATACAGTCTGGCAAAATGTTTTATATAATCATTAAAAAGAAAATATTAGCAACTGAGATAAAGTTTTGAAAGAATGTAAGGATAGTCCGGAAGAATCTAGACTAGCGTTCCCTCATGTGGTTTTTAAGGCTTATTCTGAAAATTGTTTTGATATGTTTGTGATAGGACATGGGATTCTGTGTTTTTTAATAAGCATCCAAGTTGAATCTTACCAGTTGTGTCTGAGAAATGCTAGACCAGGCAGTGAAAACATAAATGAAGAACTGCCAAGATTGTTATTCCAAAATCCGTAAGATAAATTTATTAGTTTCCTGGGGCTGCTGTAACAAGTTACCACAAACTTAATGGGTTAATACAACAGAATTTTAATCTCTCATGATTCTGCAGGCCAGAAGTCTGAAATCAGTATCACTGAACTGAAATCAGGGTGTTGGCAGGGCATGCTCCCTGAGGCTCTAGCAAAGAATTAGTTACTGGTCTCTTCCAGCTTTCTCATGGCTGCCTGCACTCCTTGGCTTGTGGCTTTACCACTCTAATCTCTGCCTCCTTAGTTAAGTTGCTTTCTCTAGTTTTGTCTGTGTCAAATCTCCCTCTTATAAAGATACATGTAATTGTATTTAGCCAGGATAAACTCCACATTTTTTTTTTTTTTTTTAACCATATAAGGTGACATCCACAGGGATTTGGACGTGGATGTCTTTGGGGGAGCTATAATTCAGCCAACCACAATAAACATCTTAAGAGTGGCCTCAATATGAGTAAAAAGAAATAGGGAAACGGATTTCTTCAATTAGAATTAAGGGTAAGGGGTTAGAGAAGAGGTAGGAAACAGTTTGAAGACCTGATAAGACTAAATAAAAGCAAGAAAACCAAGAACAGAGTACTCTCTAATGTTTGCAGTATTGTGGAAGCAATGAAGTTATTCAAAAATGAAAAAGAAAACTTCTTTGTAATTCAGGACAGCCTTTAAATTTCTTTTATCAGACAATGGCTACATGTAGCAGAGTACAATAGTGATTTTTAAAACATTTTTATGTAAGTTTATAGTGTTAACTTAAAAATATGATTGCTGATTGAAATTTAATTCAGTATAAACTTATTAAAGTTACCAGTAAAGTTTTTGTTAAAGGCCATCATAGATGGTATCATGCATTTTAAATAATGATTCATTTCTTCTGTGACTGTTGTTAGATTATAATGGTATTTATTTTTTAAAAATATGTCTATTCAATATAGAACCAGTAGTGCAAAAAGTGGGAGAAGGCAGTGGCACCCCACTCCAGTACTTTTGCCTGGAGAATCCCATGGATGGAGGAGCCTGGTGGGCTGCAGCCCATGGGGTTGCTGAGAGTCGGACTGAGCGACTTCGCTTTCACTTTTCACTTTCCTGCCTTGGAGAAGGAAATGGCAACCCACTCCAGTGTTCTTGCCTGGAGAATCCCAGGGACGGGGGAGCCTGGTGCCTGCCGTCTGTGGGGTCACACAGAGTCGGACACGACTGAAGTGACTTAGCATAGCATAGCATAGTGCAAAAGTGAAATAGTATTTTACTTTCATTACTAATAAACAACTCTCTTTAATGAGAAACTTCACAAAATTCATCTTTTAAAAAGTCACAAGATTTCTTAAAGGCTTTTTTCCAATTTTATAAAATTCATGCATATTGTGGAAAGTTGGGAGGATAAAAGAACATAGAAAATCACTGCAACTCACATTTTGTTGTATTTCCTATACATAATAATTTTATGTATGCATTTTTTAAAAATATAATTGAGATCATAGAGTGGACAATTTTGCTTCTAACATTTTTTCCATTTGCACCGTAATTGAAATTTGAAACACTAACGATTAGGTAAGTTTCCAAAGGCAATCCTGCTTTTACAGCTAGAGTATTTGAAGCAGGCTAGTTAGATTTTTAATATTTTGTATCTTTGCATCTGGCTTATACTTGATTTTATCTTTTAGTGTATTTGGTTTTGTAAATCTCCAAATTACCTTAAGATGTTAGAATGTTAATCTGTTTAAAAGGGAAGAAAAATGAGTGATATTTAAGAATGAGTAAAATTGTGATTAGAATTATAAGTGACGTCTTCTTATAGATGAGTAAATAGAAGCACTAAATAGGCAATATACCCAATTCTTCTAATGTACTAAAGCTATAGAGTAAAATTTAATACATATCACGGGAGTTAATTATTATTTGTTAGCATTTTTCTTAGCACTTTGCATACGTAGTACATTTAACTGTTATTATATATTACTAAATTAAAATAAGCAATAAAATTTTAATGATTGACCATTATTCTTTTTATTTTCTTATTCTTAAAGGTAGATGGTAGATACATTTCTTAATTTTAGGACATATGAACTTGTAAAGGACCATCTTTTTTGGGAAATAGTTTACTAGTTTACTTTTTGGGTGAAAGGCGATGGCACCCCACTCCAGTACTTTTGCCTGGAAAATCCCATGGACGGAGGAGCCTGGTAGGCTGCAGTCCATGGGGTCGCTAAGAGTCGGACATGACTGAGCGACTTCACTTTCTCTTTTCACTTTCATGCATTGGAGAAGGAAATGGCAACCCACTCCAGTGTTCTTGCCTGGAGAATCCCAGGGACAGGGAAGCCTGGTGGGCTGCCGTCTGTGGGGTCACACGGAGTCGGACACGACTGAAGTGACTTAGCATAGCATAGCATAGCATAGTAAATCATAGTTAGCACATTGACTCATACAAAGGATAGTTGAATGGTGTAGAATGAAAATTGATTAAGATAACATACCCAAAGCACCTCCCCCAGAAGATAGATTAAATGAACTTGTGAATCTTGTTAGATCTAAGATTCACTATTTTAGTTTTGTTTTTTCACTGTCTTATTGTCTAAGAGAAGAATGAATTTGCATAAAAACCTATAGAATTTTCACTGAGATATTATTTTTTTCTAGCTTAAAGCAATAAATGTAGATCTTCAGAGTGATGCTGCTCTGCAGGTGGACATTTCTGATGCTCTGAGTGAGAGAGACAAAGTAAAATTCACTGTTCACACAAAGGTAAATGGGATTTTTTTACTTGTGTTATTTTAATTATTGTGCTGTTATATATGTAGTAGCACACTGACTAGAATTTTGGTTTTCAACATAATTAGAAATGATATTTTAGTTTATAATTCACTGCTGCCTGTTATCTTTCATTAAAGACTACGTTTAGAAAATAAGGTATAAAATGTTCATAGAAACTTTTATAGTCTAATCTTAATTTTTATTTGAGAAAATCTCTGTCTTTGCAGAGTTCATTGCCAAATTTTAAACAGAACGAGTTTTCTGTTGTTCGACAACATGAGGAGTTTATCTGGCTTCATGATTCCTTCATTGAAAATGAAGACTATGCAGGTTACATTGTAAGTATTGAGGTTCCAATTTAATCCTATTTTCTAGGAACTTTTTGGATACTTTATTATGTGTGGAAATTTTATTCAACACTTCTAGTGAACTGATGTAATTTTTTAAAAAATTGCCAGCTATAAAACATAATTGACTGCCACCTTTTATCCCAAGTTGTCTTGTTTGGGAGTGTGGAGATATCGATATGTAATGCTCCCTCATTTAAATTCTTACTGTTTATTAGAATTGAAATGGGCTTGTCCTGGAGGGTAATAACTAAGGAGGTGTTAGAGACCGTATTGGTCTTGAACCCTTAGGTAGACAGATGTTTAGAGTTGGAGGGCTCCTGAGAGGTTATCTAATGTGAATATGCACCCGATGTTGTGCCTCAGCTATGGACCACACTCAGATTTCTGGAGCTGTTTCATTTGATTTCCTTGGTATCGTCCTGACCTGATTCCATCTTTATCCTTGTGGCCCTTACTCTCAGTCATTTGCTTTTTTTTTTTTCTTTCTACAACTCCAGTTTGGTGCACAAGTGGCAGTGCTTTTGTTGTTGTTAATTGCCAGTTTTTATAAAGAATACAACTGAGGAACAGCCCAGTGGAAAGATGCATAGGATGAGATATTGGGGTGAGGGGTTGGCACAGAACTCTCATGCCCTTTCCAGGATGTACCACCAGCATGTCAATGTGTTTACTAGCCTGGAAGCTCTCCTGTTTCCACCTTTTTCCCTCTCATCTTCTTGTATGGTGTTACTTTCTTACTACTTTTTTCTCTTATAGACTAAACACTCCTCAAAGATCAAGACTGTGTCTTATTTATCTTTATCTGCTGGTCGTTCAGCATCACTCCTACCACATAGTAGATGTCATGTGTGGGCAGCAGTGACTATGTGCCAGTCTGTACTTGGTGCTTCCTTCCCTGTTGCTTTCCTTGGTATAATCTTTTTCTTCTGGTCATTGCTGTTTTAACTTCCCCCTACTTACTTTTCCTTCTGTTTATTTGCTATCTTTGCTTTCCATCATTTCCCCATCACAGTTCTTACTTGCAGGGTCTTCCTCTAAGATAGATTTTTTTCTTATATCATTCCCTTGAGTGATACGTCTCTTTTAGACCTTGTGTTTTTATTTAAAGTAAGTGCTTGCTTTCCCCCTCACTGAGAGAGAATAGGGGGAGGTTAGTCATTGGTCTGTGCCTTATTCTCTTGTAGTTAAGTCAGTGCTTTCTGCCTCTGGTACACTCCAGTCATACCATTTACATACTTTGGAAAAAATAGCATGCATATTTGCAACACATTTAATTAGTGTGTACTTAGAGCTTAATGTGCATATACATTGAGAGCTGTAGGTTGTCACATAGGAGTCTACAGACTAAAGTTTGGGTTCAGTTCCGTTCAGTCACTCAGTCGTGTCCAACTCTTTGCAATCCCATGAACCGCAGCACGCCAGACCTCCCTGTCCATCACCAACTCCCAGAGTTTACCCAAACTCATGTCCATTGAGTCAGTGATGCCATCCAACCGTTTCATCTGTCGTCCCCTTCTCCTCCTATCTTCAATCTTTCCCAGCATCAGGGTTTTTTCAAATGAGTCAGCCCTTCGCATCAGGTGGCCAAAGTATTGGAGTTTCAGCTTCAACATCGATCAGTCCTTCCAGTGAACACCCAGGACTGATCTCCTTTAGGATGGACTGGTTGGATCTCCTTGCAGTCCAAGGGACTCTCAAGAGTCTTCTCCAACACCACAGTTCAAAAGCATCAATTCTTCGGCCCTCAGCTTTCTTTATAGTCCAACTCTCACATCCATACATGACTAGTGGAAAAACCATAGCCTTGACTACATGGACCTTTGTTGACAAAGTAATGTCTCTGCTTCTTAATATGCTGTCTAGGTTGGTCATAACTTTCCTTCCAAGGAGTAAGTGTCTTTTAATTTCATGCCTGCAGTCACCATCTGCAGTGATTTTGGAGCCCCCCAAAATAAAGTCAGCCACTGTTTCCACTGTTTCCCCATCTATTTTCCATGAAGTGATGGGACTGGATGCCATGATCTTAGTTTTCTGAATTGAGCTTTAAGCCAAGTTTTTCACTCTCCTCTTTCACTTTCATGAATAGGCTCAGTAGTTCTTCACTTTCTGCCATAAGGGTGGTGTCATCTGCATATCTAAAGTTATTGATATTTCTCCCGGCAATGTTGATTCCAGCTTGTGCTTCCTCCAGCCCAGTGTTTCTCATGATGTACTCTGCATATAAGTTAAATAAGCAGGGTGACAATATGCAGCCTTCACGTACTCCTTTTCCTAAAGTTTGGGTCCTACTGATCTAATACCAGAATATAGTGCTGCACTGTGTTTCTTCCTTGGTGTTAAGGACCTCAAGAAACTTAATTTCTAGACTTAATCAACTTCTCTAACCTTAATTAGGATATTTCTCATTCATTCAGGATGTCATTAGCTCTCTCAGACAGCAGTCTTTTTTTTTTTTGAGAGGGAAATAAAGTTTATTAGAGTGAGAGACGTTGTTAGAACAAGCGGGCCAGTTCAAGGGAGAACCGATGAGACAACAGTCTTTTATAGTGGCAATAGTACAACTACTGAAAGAAATAAAAATCTTTAAAAACTAGCGGTGTAGGGGACTTCCCTGGTGGTCCAGTGGTTAAGACTCTGTGCTTTCACTGCAGGAGGCGTGGGATCTATCCCTTTTCAGGAACTAAGATCCTCCTGCTGCATGGCACAGTCAAAACTAGTGATTTTATTCTGTGACAGATCCCTCCAGCACCACCAAGACCTGATTTTGATGCCTCAAGGGAGAAACTACAGAAACTTGGAGAAGGAGAAGGGTCTATGACAAAGGAGGAATTCACGAAGATGAAACAGGAATTGGAAGCGTATGTGACTTTTGTTGTTATTTGTGCTTGTTTTTATGCCCTTTTTTTGTTTGGTTGGTTTTTGTTTTTGTTTCTCTGCTCTCTGATATCCCATCCTTTCAATCATTTCACCACAGTGACCCTTTCTGGAAGATGCAGGTTTAAGCCATACAACCAGTGTTAATTATCATGATCAGAGCCTACAGGAAAATTATAGAATAATTGTCTACATTGTAAAATTCTTTAAATTGCTGTTTTAAATAAACTCTGAAGATTGAAAACAAAAGATCCACAAGTTCATAAATGATAGTAGATAGGGAAATAATAACTTTTTAAAACACACATGTAGATCATTTTATTTTTATTTATAAGGCCTTAGTCATTACCTACCTGGTTCTCTTGTTTGGATAAGTACATACTACCAAGATTTCTGTTTCTCATATAAGTGTGCACTAAGCAACTCTGGATATTTTTTTCTTTCTTTTTCAAAAAGTGTGTGTGTGTGTGTGTATAATTTTCCCACTCTTTTGTCTGCCTATGGCTTCTCCCTGAAGGGAAAAGAATAGGAGCAAAGCAATGAGAGAATAGTTTTTTAGTGTTTTTTATTAAATGATGATTAGTTTCATATATACTAGACATATATTAAATTCTTGAAAAAATTGTATTTCATTTTTAGCATATTCACTGAAAATACAGTTTTTCCTCTTCTGTTGAACATTGAAAGAATTTTGGATTGTTGCGTATTGTTTTTCTATATTTTGACAGTTAAACAAGGAAATAGCTTTCCTTGCATTACCATCGCCTCCATCACTTTTTCTCATCATTTCTCCTCTTTGTGCATTTCCTTTTCTCCTCTTCCACTGAATTTCAGTTTTTAAGCATATATTCATGCTGCTACTAGACTCTTCTTCAGAATGCTAAACTCTTGACAAGAGAAATTAACAAAGTAGGTCTTCTTTGTTAAAGTGTAAGGTGACAGATATTTTAAGAATTCTGTCAATACTGAGTGCAAGCAGTAGCCTGATAGTGGACAGATATGACTTCTATAGTTTATAAGCCTGAAAGCTGGAAATGAGCAGTGCACATTAATATTGAAAGAATCTGTGGTTTTCCAGTGGCCCTGATCATGATTCTTTTGTGGTCTGGTTAGGGGTTGGATAACAGAGAACCTTGGGTTTATTCTTCTGCTACCTCCATCCTCTGCATCCTTCTTTTTTGTCTTCACTGAATGACTACCCTCACAGAGATCAAACTTCTCCCAACATTGGTCCTGCTGGTTTGCTGGTATGTAAAACTTAACCTCCTTGCACGTAGTTGAAGCAAGAATATTGGGCCTTTTCCTTGAGTGTTTTTTTTTCCCCCCAAACTGACATGTATTACTATAAGATCGCTGTGATTCACTGATGATATTAAAATGTTTTAAACACAGTTCTTCAATGTAATGGAAAACACTAGTCTCTCCATGGTGTGTTTCTTTCTTGTGTGCTTGGGTCTTTAGATGAAAGTAGTTATTAAAGTTGAAAATATGTTTACTGAAGTTTGTTTTATTTATTTGTATGAAGGTGTTTAAAAGCAGTAATTATCTAGAAATTGAGTCATTAAAATTGTATGCAATAATTTATAGTATACTTTCTCTGAAGCTAAAAACAAAAAGCCCTATAGTTACCTTTAACATTAACTTGGATAGGAAGAAAGGTTCATAAAACTTAAAAATATTAACATTTATATATAATAAATACTATTAACTAGCATGAAGTCTTTTCAGAGCTGGGGTTTATATATTTTGTTAACAGTTCAACTAAAACCTTTGTTTACATGGATTATATCTTTGTGCCTCTAGTTTTGCATTTAGAATAATTCCTAGTATTTGGTTGAAAAACTGTTGCGGGTGTTTTTCTGCAGTGTTTTACCTTGAATTTTGTGTATTATTTCTAGTGAGTATTTGGCAATATTCAAGAAGACGGTTGCAATGCATGAAGTGTTTCTGTGTCGTGTGGCTGCACATCCCATTTTGAGGAAAGATTTAAATTTCCATGTCTTCCTGGAATATAATCAAGATGTGAGTATTGAATTGATCAAAGCAGTGATCAAGGTTTATTTTTAATTGGAAGGAGAAGGGAGTTGTTAGAAAAGGCTTCAGATCAGATCAGATCAGTCGCTCAAGTCGTGTCCGACTCTTTGCGACCCCATGAACTGCAGCACGCCAGGCCTCCCTATCCATCACCAGCTCTCAGAGGTCACCCAGACTCACATTCATCGAGTCAGTGATGCCATCCAGCCATCTCATCCTCTGTCGTCCCCTTCTCCTCCTGCCCTCAATCCCTCCCAGCATCAGAGTCTTCTCCAATGAGTCAACTCTTCGCATGAGGTGGCCAAAATACTGGAGTTTCAGCTTTAGCATCATTCCCTCCAAAGAAATCCCAGGGCTGATCTCCTTCAGAATGGACTGGTTGGATCTCCTTGCAGTCCAAGGGACTCTCAAGAGTCTTCTCCAACACCACACTTCAAAAGCATCAATTCTTCGGCGCTCAGCCTTCTTCACAGTCCAGCTCTCACATCCATACATGACCACAGGAAAGACCATAGCCTTGACTAAGCAAACCTTTGTTGGCAAAGTGATGTCTCTGCTTTTGAATATGCTATCTAGGTTGGCCATAACCTTCCTTCCAAGGAGTAAGCGTCTTTTAATTTCATGGCTGCAGTCACCATCTGCAGTGATTTTGGAGCCCAGAAAAATAAAGTCTGACACTGTTTCCACTGTTCCCCCATCTATTTCCCATGTAGTGATGGGACCAGATGCCATGATCTTCGTTTTCTGAATGTTGAGCTTTAAGCCAACCTTTTCACTCTCCACTTTCACTTTCATCAAGAGGCTTTTTAGTTCCTCTTCACTTTCTGCCATAAGGGTGGTATCATCTGCATATCTGAGGTTATTGATATTTCTCCCGGCAATCTTGATTCCAGCTTGTGTTTCCTCCAGTCCAGCATTTCTCATGATGTACTCTGCATATAAGTTAAATAAACATGGTGACAATATACAGCCTTGATGTACTCCTTTTCCTATTTGGAACCAGTCTGTTGTTCCATGACCAGTTCTAACTGTTGCTTCCTGACCTGCATACAGATTTCTCAAGAGGCAGATCAGGTGGTCTGGTATTCCCATCTCTCTCAGAATTTTCCACAGTTTATTGTGATCTACACAGTCAAAGGCTTTGGCATAGTCAATAAAGCAGAAATAGATGTTTTTCTGGAACTCTCTTGCTTTTTCCATGATCCAGCAGATGTTGGCAATTTGATCTCTGGTTCCTCTGCCTTTTCTAAATCCAGCTTAAACATCAGGAAGTTCACGGTTCACATATTGCTGAAGCCTGGCTTGGAGAATTTTAAGCATTACTTTACTAGCGTGTGAGATGAGTGCAATTGTGCGGTAGTTTGAGCACTCTTTGGCATTGCCTTTCTTTGGGATTGGGATGAAAACTGACCTTTTTCAATCTTGTGGCCACTGCTGAGTTTTCCAAATTTGCTGGCATATTGAGTGCAGCACTTTCACAGCATCATCTTTCAGGATTTGGAACAGCTCCACTGGAATTCCGTCACCTCCACTAGCTTTGTTCCTAGTGATGCTTTCTAAGGCCCACTTGACTTCACATTCCAGGATGTCTGGCTCTAGGTCAGTGATCACACCATCATGATTATCTGGGTCGTGAAGCTCTTTTTTGTACAGTTCTTCTGTGTATTCTTGCCATCTCTTCTTAATATCTTCTGCTTTTGTTAGGTCCACACCATTTCTGTCCTTTATCGAGCCCATCTTTGCATGAAATGTTCCTTTGGTATCTCTGATTTTCTTGAATAGATCCTTAGTCTTTCCCATTCTGTTGTTTTCCTCTATTTCTTTGCATTGATCGCAGAAGAAGGCTTTCTTATCTCTTCTTGCTATTCTTTGGAACTCTGCATTCAGATGTTTATATCTTTCCTTTTCTCCTTTACTTTTCGCTTCTCTTCTTTTTGCAGCTATTTGCAAGGCCTCCCCAGACAGCCATTTTGCTTTTTTGCATTTCTTTTTCATGGGGATGGTCTTGATCCCTGTCTCCTGTACAATGTCACGAACCTCATTCCATAGTTCATCAGGCACTCTATCTATCAGATCTAGGCCCTTAAATCTATTTCTCACTTCCACTGTATAATCATAAGGGATTTGATTTAGGTCATACCTGAATGGTCTAGTAGTTTTCCCTACTTTCTTCAATTTCAGTCTGAATTTGGTAATAAGGAGTTCATGGTCTGAGCCACAGTCAGCTCCTGGTCTTGTTTTTGCTGATTGTATAGAGCCTCTCCATCTTTGGCTGCAAAGAATATAATCGATCTGATTTCGGTGTTGACCATCTGGTGATGTCCATGTATAGAGTCTTCTCTTGTGTTGTTGGAAGAGGGTATTTGCTATGACCAGTGCATTTTCTTGGCAAAATTCTGTTAGTCTTTGCCCTGCTTCATTCTGTGTTCCAAGGCCAAATTTGCCTGTTACTCCAGGTGTTTCTTGACTTCCTACTTTTGCATTCCAGTCCCCTATAATGAAAAGAACATCTTTTTTGGGTGTTAGTTCTAAAAGGTCTTGTAGGTCTTCATAGAAAAGGCTTAAGGCCTTATAAATACATTTTATAAAATGTTCTGATTTTTCAAGGCAATTTAATATGACTTTTTTAATGATACAGTATTTCAGTAGAACTTGAGTAGATTAATTTTTTAAATGATGCTAAACTATGTTACTACATGAGATATTGATTTTGATACTGAATTGTGAACTTCTTAAGAAATAGGGTTATTAAATTGGTTAATGTTTCTTAAATTTGAGTTTGGAGGCTTCTGAAGCCTTATGGAGAATTCCAGAGAAGTTCTTGAGCTAAAGAATTCCCAGTTACTTTGGTGTTGATCATTGACTCAATCTGTTTAACCTGCCTCCTTCAGTGCTGGTTGCTGCTAATTTTCCTCCCTCCCTGCCTCAAGAGATTTCTTCATTCGTGGTCCTGGAAAAAATCTTTTCAGTGGATGGATGATACAGATCTTGGAGTCTCTATTTGGATGACAAGATTAACTCATAATTTTAGCAGAAGAAAGATGTTTCCTAACCTTTGTTCATTTCTTCCTATGGCATCAGTGACCACACCCAGGACCTCATCTCACCCCCGAGTTCTTAAACCCTGATATTATGGACTCCAAGCCTAGCCCTCTGTCCTCACAACTCCCTTTTCCCCTGTTCCCGCTGCAGTTGTTCTTTGACTCACTGCTGCATCTAGACCCTTGACTTCTCCTGCACTTTGACCCTGTCAGTAGCTCTTCTGTTTTTCTTTCTTTCTTATCTTGCCTACAGTGCCTGCTCTGTCACTTATAGCAGTGTTATGACGTTAGACAGATCTCTCTCATTTTCCATTAAAGCTAATTTCAATAATTCCTCTAGATCAAATAATGACCTTGTTCACTGGGAGTGGACACCAATCAGAAAGAAAACACCCAAACCTCCTGTATCCCCACAGTCTTCAACCCCTTTGGCAGCCACACTCATTTAATAGTTTTCTTTTCTTTTTTTCTTTTTACTTCCTCCTTTCCAATCTGGATGCCTTTTTAAAATTTTCCTCACCTGACTGCCCTGGCGGGAATCTCTAGTACAGTGTTAAATGATAAGAGCAGACATCTCTGTTCTGTCCCTGATCTTAGGGGAAAAGCACGCACTCCTTCACTATCAAGTGTGATGTTAAATGTGGGTTTTTACATAGATACCCTCTGCCAGCTTAGAGAAGTTCTATTCCTAGTTTGTTGAGTGTTTTTATCATGAAAAAGTAGTATCTGTTGAAATGATCATGTTTTTTATTCTGTTAATGTGGTGAAATACATCATGCTTGTCCATTTTGACTGAGATACCTTTCTAGCTATGCTGACTTGCATGGTCTTGTGGATCTATGGGAATCCATCTTGATGTGTTCACCTCTTAACTCTATGGCTGCTTCCCAGTCTGCTTCATGGGCTTTTCCTGCCATATATCCATTCATTTAAATCTGATTCTTCCAAGGTTCCTCATTGAGTTCTCTACAAGTCTATAAGATGTCTAACTCTGTAAATTCTCTCTAATACCTGCTTCTGTGGCTCCAGCAATTCTAATATGCTATTAACTTAGAAATCTATGGGAATTCCTTGGTGGTCCAGTGGTTAGGACTCTGTGCTTCCAGTGCTGGGAAAATGGGTTTGATCCCTGGTCACGGAACTAAGATCCCACAAGCTGCATGGAACGGCCCCGTCTGGCGGCTCCCCCGCCCCAACTGTATCACTCCTGAGGCCCAGCATTATTCATTAAATAGCCTCCTGAAAAACCTCCACTTAGTTGTCACCTTGGCTTTTTACCCTCAGCTGAACCCTTCTCTTAAATCCATGCCTCCTTTTGTACTCTTTGTCTTATCTCAAAGAAGGCATCACTAACTCCCATTCCTTTCCACCATGAAAATTACTGAGGACTTCTACTGTCTGATCCTATCAGGAGTCACCAGATTCTCTTTTTACTGTGCATACTTGGTTCCATCACTAGACCTAAAGACTAGTCCAGACTTTAATAACCTTTGCCCGGGTTATTGAAGCAGACCCTGACTGGTCTCAGTTAACCTCTAGTCTTACCTTTCTCAACCCCTCAGTCGTATTGAGTTCCTTGGGTGCTTTGCTGATGCCCCATGAATAGCTTTAACACTATACTTCTCATACTCTGTGTAATTATATATTTGCTTCTCTCTGTCCTCCTCTGTACTATTAGTTACTTTAGGAGTAGGGATCACTTCTTAATCACCTTAATATTTGTAACACCCAGCACAGTGTGTGGTTATAATATACATTCTTTATGGTTTATTAAATGAGTGAATTAGAGAAGGAAATGGCAACCCACTCCAGTGTTCTTGCCTGGAGAATCCCAAGGATGGGGGAAGCCTGGTGGGCTGCCATCTGTGGGGTCGCACAGAGTCGGACACAACTGAAGTGACTTAGCAGCAGCAGCAGCAGTGAAATAATTAATATAAAAAATAAGGTTAAAAAAAAGCTTGAGTGCTTTGAGGGGCCTAAGATAGAGCTGCTGCTGCTGCTAAGTCGCTTCAGTCGTGTGCGACTCCATAGACGGAAGCCCACCAGGCTCCCCCGTCCCTGGGATTCTCCAGGCAAGAACACTGGAGTGGGTTGCCATTTCCTTCTCCAATGCATGAAAGTGAAAAGGGAAAATGAAATCACTCAGTCATGTCTGACTCTTCGCAACCCCATGGACTGCAGCCTACTAGGCTCCTCTGTCCATGAGATTTTCCAGGCAAGAGTACTGGAGTGGGGTGCCATTGCCTTCTCCTAAGATAGAGCAGTGAATTCTAACTGGGAATTTGAAAGGGTTTCATGAAGAGATGCCTTTTATTTTGAATATTAAAGTCTGAATAGAGTTTTTGGTGGGAGAGGAGATACCATTTCAGATACAGAGGAACCTAAGAGTTCAGAGCCTCTTTCGAGAACAGTGTGGAGCATAAGGCTCTTTAGGGGTAAGGGTGGAGTTGGAATGGTAACCTGAACCAGATTTTTTCAAAGTGTTGAGTATCTTGCTAAGGGGATTGGCGTTCAGTCTCTGAACATTATGAAACTCTATGAACTTATTTAAGTATGGAAGAGATGCTCAAAGTGTGATTTTGGAAGGAAAAAGAAAGAAGCTGTAGATTGTGTCAAGATTTTTATTGAAAGGTATGGAGTTTTCATACTTGCATACCTTTACAGTCAGTCTCTCCCATCAGGAAGCTTCCATAAGTCTCTCATCTTTATCCATCAGAGGAACGACAGAATGAAAACCATAATCAAACTAATCAAACTGATCACGTGGACCACAGCCTTGTCTAACTCAGTGAAACTGAGGCATGCTGTGTAGGGCCACCTAAGATGGACGGGTCATAGTGGAGAGTTGTGACAAAATGTGGTCCACTGGAGAAGGGAATGGCAAATAACTTCAGTATTCTTGCCTTGAGAATGCGATGAACAGTATGATAAGGCAAAAAGATTTGACACTGAAAGATGAACTCCCCAGGTCGGTACATGTCCAATATTGCTACTGGAGAAGAGTGGAGAAATAACCAGAAAGAATGAAGAGACAGAGCCAAAGTGAAAACAGTGCCCAGTTGTGGATGTGACTGGTGATGGAAGTAAAGCCCAATGCTGTATGCTATGCTATGCTAAGTCACTTCAGTCGTGTCCGACTCTGTGTGACCCCACAGACGGCAGCCCACCAGGCTTCCCCGTCCCTGGGATTCTCCAGGCAAGAACACTGGAGCGGGTTGCCATTTCCTTCTCCAATGCATGAGAGTGAAAAGAGAAAGTGAAGTCGCTCAGTCATGTCCGACTCTTAGCGACCCCACGGACTGCAGCCTACCAGGCTCCTCCGTCCGTGGGATTTTCCAGGCAAAAGTACTGGAGTGGGGTGCCATCGCCTTCTCCGGCCCAATGCTGTAAAGAACAATAAAAGAATGATATGGCATAGGAACCCGGAATGTTAGATCCATGAATCAGTTGGAAGTGGTGAAACAAGAGATGGCAAGAGTGAACATTGACATTTTAGGAATCAGGGAACTAAAATGGACTGGAATGGGCGAATTTAATTCAGATGACTGTTATATCTGCTACTGTGGGCAAGAATCCTTTGGAAGAACTGAAGTAGCCCTCATAGTCAACAAAAGAATCTGAAATGCGGTACTTGCTTGCAATCTCAAAAACGACAGAATGATCTCTGTTCATTTCCAAGGCAAACCATTCAGCATCACAGTAATCCCAAGTCTATGCCCCAACCACTAATGCCAAAAAAGCTGAAGTTAAACAGTTCTGTGAAGACCTACAAGATCTTCTAGAACTAACCCCCAAGATGTCCTTTTCATCATAGGGGACTGGAATACAAAAGTAGGAAGTCAAGAGATACCTGGAGTGAGAGGCAAGTTTGGCTTTGGAGTACAAAATGAAGCAAAGCAAAGGCTAACAGAATTTTGCCAAGAGAACACACTGGTCATAGCAAACACCCTCTTCCAAACAACACTAGAGGTAACTCTACACATGGACATCACCAGATGGTCAGTACTGAAATCAGATTGATAATATTCTTTGCAGCTGAAGATGGAGAAGCCCTATACAGTCTGCAAAAACAAGACCAGGAGCAGACTGTGGCTCAGATCATGAACTCCTTATTGCCAAATTCAGACATAAACTGAAGAAAGTAGGGAATACCATTAGACCATTCAGGTATGACCTAAATGAAACCCCTTAACAATTATACAGTGGAATATTGCATGGGAGGCAATGATCAAGACCATCCCCAAGAAAAAGAAAGGCAAAATGGTTGTCTGAGGAGGCCTTAAAAATAGCTGAGAAAAGAAGAGATGCTAAAGGCAAAGGAAAAAAGGAAAGGTGTACCCATTTGACAGAGAAGGCAATGGCACCCCACTCCAGTACTCTTGCCTGGAAAATCCCATGGATGGAGGAGCCTGGTAGGCTGCAGTCCATGGGGTCGCTGAGAGTCGGACACGACTGAGCGACTTCACTTTCTTGCATTGGAGAAGGAAATGGCAGCCCACTCCAGTGTTCTTGCCTGGAGAATCCCGGGGACGGGGGAGCCTGGTGGGCTGCCGTCTTTGGGGTTGCACAGAGTCGGACACGACTGAAACGACTTAGCAGCAGCAGCAGCAGTACCCATTTGAATGCAGAGTTCCAAAGAATAGCAAGGAGAGAAGAGAAAGCCTTCCTCAGTGATCAGTGCAAGGAAATAGAGGAAAACAATAGAATGGGAAAGACTAGATATCTCTTCAAATGATACCAAGAGAACATTTCATGCAAGGATGGGTACAATAAAGGACAGAAATGCTGTGGACTGAACAGAAGCAGAAGATAGTAAGAATAGGTGGCAAGAATAAATAGAAGAACTATACAAAAAAGATGTTGATGACCCAGATAACCACAGTGGTATGATCACTCACCTAGAGCCAGACGTCCTGGAGTCCAAAGTCAAGTGGGCCTTAAGAAGCATCACTATGAACAAAGCTAGTGGTGATGGAATTCCAATTAAGCTGTTTCAGATCCTAAAAGATGATACCGTGAAAGTGCTGTACTCAATATGCCAGCAAATTTGGAAAACTCAGCAGTGGCCACAGGACTGGAAAAGGTCAGTTCTTGGTCTAGTCCCAAAGAAAGGCAATGCCAGAGAATGTTCAGACTACCGCACAACTGCGCTCACCTCATGCACTAGCAAAGTAATGCTCAAAATCCTCCAATCCAGGCTTCAATAGTACGTGAGCCGTGAACTTCCAGATGTTCAAGCTGGACTTAGAAAAGCCAGAGGAACCAGAGATCTGCTTCTGTTTTATTGACTCTGCCAAAGCCTTTGACTGTATGGATCACAACAAACTGGAAAATTCTGAAAGAGATGGGAATATCAGACCACCTGACCTGCCTCCTGAGAAATCTGTATGTAGGTCAAGAAGCAACAGTTAAAATCGAACATGGAACAATGTACTCGTTTCAACATGGGAAAGGAGTACGTCAAGACTGTATATTGTCACCCTTTTTATTTAACTAGTAATGCAGAAAGCAAAGAACTAATGAGCCTCGTGATGAAAGTGAAAGAGGAAAGTGAAAAAGCTGGCTTAAAACTCAACATTCAGAAAACAAAGATCATGGCATCCAGTCCCATCACTTCATGGCAAATAGATGGGGAAACAATGGAAACAGTGACAGACTATTTTTTTGGGCTCCAAAATCACTGCAGATGGTGACTACAGCCATGAAATTAAAAGACGCTTGCTCCTTGGAAGAAAAGCTATGATAAACCTAGATAGCACATTAAAAAGCAGAGACATTACTTTGCCAACAAAGGTCCGTCTAGTCAAAGCTATCATTTTTCCAGTAGTCATGTATGGATATGAGAGTTGGACTATAAAGAAAGCTGAGCACTAAAGAATTGATGCTGTTGAACTGTGGTGTTGGAAAAGACTCTTGAGAGTCCCTTGGACTTCAGGGAGATCCAACCAGTCCATCCTGAAGGAAATCAGTGCTGAATATTCATTGGAACGACTGATGCTGAAGCTGAAACTCCAATACTTTGGCCACCTGATGTGAATAACTGACTCATTTGAAAAGACCCTGATGCTGGGAAAGATTGAAGGCAGGAGGAGAAAGGAACGACAGAGGATGAGATGGTTGGATGGTATCACTGACTCATTGGACATGAGTTTGAACAAGCTCTGGGAGTTGGTGAGGACAGGGAAGCTTAGCGTGCTGCAGTCCATGAAGTCGAAAAGATTTGGACATAACTGAGCTACTGAACTGACTGAACTGATGGGGTTTTAGGGAACAGATGAGAAGCTGAGAGACTGTATAGATGGGAAAACCATGAATAGGGAACCAAGAAGAGGGAAAACTTGGAGATCAGATTATAATAAGTACTTTTAAAAATATTTAATGTGCGGTTAACAGAATATATATGTAAAGAATATGATGTAGGCAATTGGAAATAGAATCTAAGATTCAGGAAAGAGCCTAGGCGTAGTGATTGAGATGTGCTAGTCACTTGCTTAATGGTGAGAGTATTGAAGCCATGCCAGCAGATAAGGAAGTTAGATGAGATGTTCCTTCATGGGGCACTGATGCAATAAGTGGTAAAGTCAGAGTTGACTGCTTCTCAGTTTTGCCTTTAGATATATACTATTCATGCCATTCAGAGTCATCGTTTGTGTCCTTTGTCTCGTGAGTTGCTGAGCCCAGAATAGGTCAGGAGATGAGATTTGGAGTTCAGAGTGAAAAATTTACAAAATATATTTTCAGAGTTTCTATAGAATCATATGATGGTATATTGTACTCCAGTAAATTTTACATGTTCAGAGAAGGTCCTGAGTGAATTTTTAGTTGACTTTATATGATGTAGTAGTGTTTGACAAAGTATGATGAAAGGGCTCCTTAGAGCAGAATTATCAACTACACTTACACAATTTGGAGGGGCTTCCCTGGTGGCTCAGTGGTAAAGACTGCCTGCAATGTGGGAGACTCGGGTTTGATCCCTGGATTGGGAAGATCCCCTGGAGAAGGGAACGGCAATCCAGTCCAGTATCCTTGCCTGGAAAATTCCATGGACAGAGGAGCCTGGCAGGCTACAGTCCATGAGGTCATAAAGTGTCAGACACGACTGAGCGGCTAACACTTTCACTTTCGAGCCTTACTGTAGATTAGCTGAACCTGAATCTTTGGGGGTGAGGCCAGACTCCTTTAAGTTCCCAGAATTTGAAAATCACTGATCATTCATAATGAAATTGCCACTTTATTAAGTTTAAAAACTGGAGTCCTTTTGAGATTGCTGTTTTGATGACAGAGAATAAAGGAGGTATTAACTTCTCATTTGTAATCCAAGAAGTACTGACTTAAATTTACCTTTCTTTCAGTTGAGTGTGCGAGGAAAAAATAAAAAAGAGAAACTGGAAGATTTCTTTAAAAACATGGTTAAATCAGCAGATGGAGTAATTGTTTCTGGAGTAAAGGTAAGACACTATTTGGTTAACAGAGGTACTGCTTTGAGAATTTACTTGTTTTACGAGGGAGATACTTTGAGATTTTCCGATGTGTAGGCAGTTATATTGGAATGGAAGAGAAGTTTGGATAGTAGACTTCTTAGGGCTGGGAAACTGGGCCCCTTGCTCTGAGTTCCCCTCTTCAGAGAGCTCCTTTCTCTAAGGGGTGATAGGGCTGCAGCTCCAAGGGGATTTGCCAACCCAGAGCCTACACCCCTGTCCTCCAAACCAGACCATTCTCCTTATCTAGAACCCCACATTTTCTTGCCCAAATTCCAAGCCTGCCTTCACGTCCTGCTTGGACTTCCTCCTTGAATTCATCTGCTGGTGAGTAGACCGTGCCTCTGGTGGTCTGTCCTCCACAGGTAGTCAAGGAGTAGAGGGCCAGCACAGGGAAGAAGAGCAGTGTGCAGGATGGAATGACTGTCTGGCCACATGCACATGAGGTCCCTGTGGGTGCCTTACAGAGTCACATGGTGGGGCACCGAGGGGCTGCCTCGCCTTGGCTTTACAAATGTTAGGGGCCGACTTGGGTTTAGATTTGAAGGTAGAAGAGCTCAGTTGAAGTTTTGCTTTTGTCTCATAGTAGCCACGTGACCTTGAGAATCACTTTTCTTTCTCTAAATCTCAGGTTTCCCATTTTGAAAATGTGGTTAGTAATGCTACCTAGTTACAGGATTGTTAGAAACACTGAGTTAGATTTAGGAAGAATGAGATGCTAGGTATGCATATACTTATAATTACCTAGATAACACCTAGATTTTTCTTAATGATGGTCTGAAAATGGTACAAGAATTGATTTTTTTGAAAACTCTTACCATCAAAATATTGAGAAAAATGTTTATTGCAGAATGTATTTTCAAAGTTTATATAGAATCATATGATGGTATATTGTACTCCAATAATAATATTATTAAGCAAATAAGCAATAAATAATGCTTTATCATCTTTGCCTGTTTTTATAAATATATCTACACTAAAACTTGGGTGTAAAGTACTATTTGATTTATACTTTGATTTTGTAGAGACAGGTCAGTTGATATGTTGACAGTGCATCTCCTTTGGCTACTTTTAATAAAGAGTTGACATGGGAATTCCCTGGCAGTCTAGTGGTTAGGACTCAGCGCTTTCACTGCTGAGGGCCTGGGTTCAATCCCTGGTCAAGAAACTAAGATCCCACAAACCATGCAGTGAGACCAAAAAAAGATTCAGGCTGGTTTTTTTTTTTCTTCTTCTTCAGATTATTTCCATTTTGATGCTACTTATGTTGAACTTTTTGATTAACATTAATTATAAACCACTATATTGATTAGGAGTTTGATAATTTTATTAAAGTAATAGCTGACTTTTTTTTGAACATTTGCAGTGTGGTAGCACACATTTCATTAATCTTCACTACAACTCTGCAAGTTAGTTTTATCTCTGTTTTTCCAATAGACCTCACCTGTATTAGTTAAGAAAACTAGTATACATGCATTAACAGATTTTAAGTCACATTTTGTCACACGAACTTTTGCTACTATGTTCTGTTAATATGGGTCTCAAGTTACATCATTTCAGCTGGTGCTTTTTCAGTAAACAGTTGCTATTTTAGAAGGGAGTTCATTGTTTTTAGTTTTAATGGATTTCTAGCTTTGTTCCAAAAAAGATTGAAAACAGTGTTTAATACAAAAATTGCTCCCAGATAGCTAATTTGGCCCGGTTCCCCAAAGCAGTCAGAGAGGGCCAATGACTGAGGCTTGGCAGCATTCAGGAATGGTTCATAAAATGCATAACAGACCAAGAGAGCAGATTTCTACTTGTCTGCTGGGCTTTTTTCTTTTTTTTTTTTTTTTCTCAAAAGCAGTTGATTCCTCCCACTGGAGGAAATAAATATGTTGGAGAAGCAGGATTGTAGTGGAAGAGTACAAGCTGAAATAGGTTCAAGTACAACATGGAAGCTTGGACCATATGGGACCATAAGCCTTCTGCTGTAGAACTGTGGAAGACTTCTTACTTGATAGAGAGATGTTTTTGAGATTTGAACTTGTTTTTGAAGTTTGAACTTACATGTTTTTGAAGTTTGAACTTGTTGGTGAAATCAATATAATGTCTGATTATTAGAGGTTAGCTATGCTGTTTAATAATGATCTTTTATGATTATAAGGGAAGCAAAGTGATTTATATGTTAGATTAAAGCAAATGAGTGAAAAAAGCTCATATTTTCTTTTGATCCCATAGGATGTAGATGATTTCTTTGAGCATGAACGAACATTCCTTTTAGAATATCATAACCGAGTTAAGGATGCATCTGCTAAATCTGATAGGATGACAAGATCCCACAAAAGTAAGGCTTTTCTCTGTGGCTCAAGTTTACATTGTTTAATGGAATAATTATCAAGTTATTATGTTATTTACAGTTTGTAAAAGTCTTGATATAGGGCAGTGATTTTCAAACTATGGTCTCTGAAGCTTTGATCTCAAGGCTCTTTTAAGCAAGTCTGTGAGAACAAAACTAATTTCATAATAATACTAGGATGATTTTTTTGTCCTTTTCACCATGTTGACATTTACACCAATGATGCAAAAGCCGTGATAGATAAATTGCTGGTGTCTTAGGACAAATCAAAGCAATGGCACCAAACTGGACTAATAATCTTTGTATTCTTTCCCACTGTGCATTCAGAATTTTAAAAATTCAATTAAGAATGTCCTTGATGAAGCAGTGAAACTTATTACTTATTGAAAGTCTCCTCCCTTGAGTATACTTTTTTAATATGCTGAATGATGGATCGGGAGGTATGCATAAAGCACTTTGCATATGGATGTATGATGGTTCTTTCTAGAAAAGCAACTGTTGAGTTGCAACTGAACTGGCTGCTTTTTTTCAGTACCATTTCTACTTGAAAGAACAACTGACAGACAAGCTGCTATTATGCAAACTTGTGTATTGGTAGACATTTTATCAAAAATTAATTAAATGAGCCTCACACTTCATGGAAAACTACTGGCAGTGTTTGTTGACAATGATAAAAATCAAGGTTTCCAGCAATTATTAGAATCTTGGAAAACTTGTATCAGTCACCATGAGTTTGCTTTTCAGTAATTAAAGACTTGTCTGAGGAGATTGATGGTGATATTACTGAGTGTGATACTTTTTATATACTGACGTGCATCTGCATTTGGAAGATGTGTGTGATTCATTGAACCAGTATTTTCTAAATAATCAAAATCATGTTAAGTACACGATAGACTAATGGTTTTTTTTAACAGCTGTATTGAAGTGTAGTTGATATCAATAAGCTGCAATGTTCAAAGTTTACAATTGGATAAGTTTTGACACATGTATGACTTCATCACTAGAAACAGTATAATGAACATGTCTATTACCACACACAGT
Source organism: Tragelaphus eurycerus (assembly GCA_935064755.1). Lineage (NCBI taxonomy): Eukaryota > Metazoa > Chordata > Mammalia > Artiodactyla > Bovidae > Tragelaphus > Tragelaphus eurycerus. The sequence goes on from CAKXYN010000038.1 coordinate 14,870,539, forward strand.
CCTCTTGTGGCCCTTCATAATCCCTCCATCCTGTCCCCAGGCCACTGCTGATAATGCTTTCTGTCTCTGTAGATTAATTTGCATTTTCTAGAGTTGTATATAAATGGAATCATACAGTATGTACTTTCTGTGGTTTCACTTTGAAATTCAACAAAATTATTTTGAGTTTCATCCATGTTGTTGTATGCTTCAGTAGTTCATTCTGTTTTATTGCTGTGTGGTATTCCATTGTATAGATATACCACAGTTGTGTATTCAGCTATTGCTGGACAATTGGATTTGTTGCTAGCTTTCACCCATTCAAAATAAAGCTGACATATATAACTGCTGCTTTGTATGAACATATGCTTTCATTTCTCTTGGTAGTACCTAGAAGTAGAATGACTGGGTCAAATGTAAGTGTATAATTAACTTTTTTAAAAAATTGCCAAACATTTTTCCAAAATGATTGTATCATTCTGCATTCCTACTAGCTGTGCATGAGGATTCCAGCTGCTTCATATCCTTACCAACAAAGTCAGTCTTAAATTTTATCCATTCTGCTAGACCAATATGGTTTTAATTTCAGTGATTGATGATAGTGAACTTCTTTTCTTGTATAAGTCTTTCAACTTTATTCTTTATCAAAGTTTTTGGGCCCTCTAGGTTCTTTATTTTTTTGGATGAATCTTAAAATCAGCTCGTCACTTTCTACGAAAATGCCTGCTGGGATTTTTTGATTGGAATTGTGTAGAATATAGATCAATTTGGGAAGGATTAAGATCTCAAAAGTATTGGTTCTTCTAATATATGAACAGGGTATATCTCTATTTACTTTGGTCTTCTCAGCAATTTTTTGTAGCTTCCTTTGTAAAGCTCTTATACATCTTTAGTTAGATCTCTGTTTTTTGATGCCATTCTAAATGATATGTTTTTTACATTTGAGTTTCTAGTTTTTTTGCCAATATATAGAAATACATTGTATTTTCAGCATTGAGCTTATATCTTGCAGCCTTTCTAAATCAACTCACTTATTACTTTATTAACTATTTTGTAGATTCTTTAGCATTGTCTACATAAAGGGTCATCTGAGAATAAAAACAGTTACACTTCTTCCATTCCAGTTGAAATGATGTTTATCTCTTTTCCTTGCCCATTATACTATAGCTGTACCCTCTAGTACCATGTTGGTAAAAGTGGTGAGGGCAAGCAGTTTGACCTTGTTCCTTATCTTGTGGGAAAGCATCCATCTTAATTGTGATGTTAGGTATAGGTTTTTCCTAGATGCCTTTTAGCAGATTTAAGTCAGGAATGAATGTTGGATTTTGTCAGATGCTCTTTTTGCAACAATTAAGATAACCATATGGTTTTTATTTTTTTAGTGTGTTAATATGGTTAATCATGTTGATTCATTTTCAGATACTAAACCAATCTTATATTCTTGGGATAAATATTACATATCATTGGAGTTTAATGCGATAGAGTACACAGACTTCATTGATAGGACTTTAGGTTCCCCAGTGTGATTAACCCTTAAAGAAACGACTGCTTGTTGAGTAGAGTATCCACAGTTATCTGAAAATATTAGTAAAATACCTCCTGCTTTTCCAACCTGTCTGAAGCTAGATTTTTTTTTCCCCACATACTTGAGCAAAAATATTGTGTCACAGTACAGTGAATGCAGAAGCAGATAAGAGAATGGAGCTATTGACTATTAATCCAGGCACAAAAAAGAGATTTGCAAAAATCTAAGTGTCACCATGGTCACTGATTTTAAATATTTTTCATTTAAATATTATGTTAACATATAATGGTTTGAATACTGTTATTTTAAAATAGTAAATATTAAGAGTGTACTTTTGGGGATCATTTCTATTGTTTATTACTCTAGAAGTTTCTCTGAACATGTACAGCACCTGAAATCACAAGGAGGAGACACACTTCACACAGCAGTCTCTCCTCAGTGCGAAGCCAGCTCGTGGTGTTGCTTCTGCAGTTGCTATTTGCTGTTGATGCTTGTTCTCTTCCTCCTTTGGGAGAGTAAGAGGGAGAGAATGCTGTCTGGGTGGTTTCCGGTGGTTTCCTTACGGAAAAAAAAGTAAATATTTAAAAAATTTTTTGTTTTACTTAAAAAAAATGATAATAACCCTCTATACAGTGCTACAGACCCAGAAGTCTCTCTGAATATTCTTTGCTCTTGTATGTCTCCCTGGTTCTTTTCCATGCCCTTCTCTTTATCTAGAATTCTTTCCTCCACTTTGCCTAGTAAAGATTTCCTCACCCTGCAAGCTCTAACACCTGCTGTAGTGTCTGTAAACCCTTCTCTGACATCCTCAGGTGGAATATCTGTTTCCCCTGCTCCTTAAGTAGTTTATAGCTACTTCCAGTTCCATATTCATCATAATGTATTATAGTTTGTGTCATTTCTTTCTCTAGACTTCGGTATCTCATATTACATACACATTTTTCGGCAGGTATATATTCAGTAACTTTTTAAATCCATGAATAAATATATTAAATCCTTAAAACTTTTTCCATAGGTGCTGCAGATGATTACAATAGAATTGGTTCTTCATTATATGCTTTAGGAACTCAGGATTCTACAGATATATGCAAGTAAGGATTCTGATTTAAAACATTAAATAAAACAAAATTTTTGTTGGCAGCTCGGGCACACACACTACTGCTGACCCAGCAGGCGTTTTGGAATATTTTTGTCAAAACACATTGACAGTATAGAGCTTCTTTATAAACTTAGGTTGGTGTTATTTTTCTCTTCCTTTTCTCTCTTACTTTTTTAAATCCTAGAAATAAAAATCGACCTTAGTATGTATAATTTTTAACATTTACAGTGTTTTAGTTGATGAAAATTTGCCAATTTGTATGTGTGAAAGAGAAACAATTTATATTAAAATGTTCTTAGATTTTGATAAAGTTTATTTTAAATAAGTGCTGTTTTAGAATTAGATATATATGTATATTAATATATATTTTGTTGGAGGCCAAGTTTTACTCTTTGGCCACCTGATGCAAAGAACTGACTCACTGGAAAAGACCCTTCAATGTTAGATTGAAGGCAGGAAGGGAAGGAGATGACAGAAGTTGAGATGGTTGAAGGGCATCATCGACTAATGGACATGAGTTTGAGCAAGCTCCAGGAGTTGATTGTGGACAGGGAAGCCTGTTGTGCTGCAGTACATGAGGTCGCAAAGAGTCAGACACGACTAAGCAACTGAACTGAACTGAAGATTTAATCTAGCCTTAAATCTTAGTTGCTCGTGTAATGTTGTTTAGACTTAACTCTCTGTTGAAAATAGCTCAAACATACTTTTAAAATTTTAAGAAGAAAAACTTTTCATAGTCCATGCCTTTCTCTAAACCACATCCTTTAACTTTTCTCTAGTATATCCTGTCACAGTAGACATGTCAGATCAAATTTTTCAGCAAAACAGGATACCATAGCCTACTAATTAACTAATTAACATGCTGTCTTCCCAAAGAGTTAGTTCTTAAGTCTTTGTCAAGGAAAAAAAGGCAACCTTGCCATGTGTTACCTTACATAAACTTGTCAAGGAGTAAAGTGAAGTTCATAAAATTCAGCTTTAAATAGTATATACCCTAATCCAAATATAATGTTGTCTGTCGTATTTTACAGAATACCCTTTAATAGTTTGGCATTGGGATATTTTTTAGTTGGCATCAGCATTTGAAAGAAGGACTTTCTAGTTAAAAGCGACAGTGGGGACTTCTTGGTGGCCTGGCGGTTAGGGTCCGGGCTTTCACTGAAGTGGCCCAGGTTCAGTCTCTGGTCAGGAACATTCTGCAAGCTGCAAGTGCAGCTTCCCTACCCACCCCCAAAAAGTGAAAGTGAATCCTGAAATAGAAATTGACTATTCCTTTCTATTGTTTTCCAAAACAAAAGAGCTCCATTTGAAAATATTTAAAATGTAGATCTTTGGATGTGATTGTTCTGTACTTCTGTATTAATTTAAAGGTATAGACTTTATTTAATAATATGCAGCATATTACTAAAGGATATCAAGACAAAGTCGTTTTGTTTTTTTTTTTTAAATATTTATTTACTGTATTTATTTGGCTGCACTGGGTCTTACTTATGGCATGTGGGATCTAGTTCCCTGACCAGGGATTGAACCTAGGCCCTTGCATTGGAAGCATGAAGTCTTAGCCACTGGACTACCAGCGAATTCCCAAGACAAAGTTTTAATGTACGGCTTAGACTGTTACCTTGGAATGGGAGGGTTTTCTGTAACAGTGCATCAAGGGGAATCTATTATATGGGTGCTTGTACAAAGAAAGATTTTTGTCGAACTAGATGAAATCTGCAGTGAAAAAAATTATTATTGTAATGAGATAAAAATGTTCATTATTAATATGGTTTGGGGTGTGTTCTTTGAACATTTGCAATAGAAAATTATTTCAAAGATAGCTTATGATGAAATATTCTTCCTTTCCAGGTTTTTTCTTAAAGTTTCAGAACTGTTTGACAAGACAAGAGTAAGTACTAATAATTAAATTTTGGGAGTATAAATCTCTGCAAACAATGTTTAACTTGTTGGGTTGTGTTTAACTTTATTAGAAAGATGAGTTATACTTTAGAATAATGAAGAGGCAGATTTAGATTTGAAAATAATGAGTTTTTCAGGAAATTCACTTTTTGTTATGATATAAAAGTTCAAATTCTTTTTTTAATGTAAATTTATTTTAATTGGAGGCGAATTACTTTATAATATTTTATTGGTTTTGCCATACATCAACATGAATCTGCCACTGGTGTACACGTGTTCCCCCATTCTGAACCCCCCTCCCACCTCCCTCCCCGTGCCATTCCTCTGGGTCCTCCCACTGCACCAGCCCCAAGCGTCCAGTATCGTGCATCAAACCTGGACTGGCGATTCGTTTCATATATGATATTATACATGTTTCAGTGTCATTCTCCCAAATCATCCCACCCTAAGTTCAAATTCTTGATCAGAAAATGTGTTCAGTAGGAAACTGTTTATTTTTATGAAAAAAAATCATTTTTTCTTGGGGATTTTGTGAGCTAGAAGAAAATCTTGGATTCACTATAACTTCACCAAGATTATTGTTTTTGATCCCCCATGAAATACTGAGTTAAAAGTGAGTTGTATCAATGTAAAGCAAATATATAACTGCATGAAATTTTCATTCATTTTAGTAATAATTTAATACTGATAAAGTCTTGGTTTTCAGGGGTCATATTTATAATCATTATGATAAATAATATTTAACATTTTTATAAATTGATCAGATCAGATCAGTCGCTCAGTTGTGTCCGACTCTTTGCGACCCCATGAACTGCAGCACTCCAGGCCTCCCTATCCATCACCAGCTCTCGGAGGTCACTCAGACTCACATTCATCGAGTCAGTGATGCCATCCAGCCATCTCATCCTCTGTCGTCCCCTTCTCCTCCTGCCCTCAATCCTTCCCAGCATCAGAGTCTTCTCCAATGAGTCAACTCTTCAGTAGTGAAAATGTTTACTAAATGTTTAATGGTACTTAGCTAATTAAGATTGGTGGTGGCTAGTCCATTGTAGAAGTCTGATTTCATGATCTTGTCAATTGAGCTATGTATAGTGAAAACAAGTAGAAAAAAATAATATTCTCTGTCAAAGGAACAAGTTCTAAAAATACATAAATGTTATACTGGGGTCCATATAGCCCATTATTCTGCCTTTGATGTTTGTACCAGTGAGCATTTTCTGGAAAGATACAGTTGTTTTCTTGAGTCTGCGCATTTACATCAAAATGATAGGGATCTATCACAAAATAGCCTTATGTACCAGTTCTTCAAAAGTAGATGTAAAGATGGGATTAGATGCACAGAGATTTATTGTGAAAAGCAAAAAGGAAGGAACAGTAATAGACAGGAGGAGCCTTCAGATGACAGTGCCAGTCTGCACCTGTGAAAGGAGAGGGAGAGGAAAGAGGACTGGCTAGGCAGGGTTTCAGACTATAGCTTAGTTCTGAGAAAGCTTCATCCAGGTCACAGGGGAGTCCCTAAGCCAGAGCCGCCTGTTAGAGGAGTTCTGCGTCAGGCAAAAATGGGCTGAGTGGGGAGGATAGAACATAACTTTGGTATGAACATGATTCCAGATCCAGAGATACTGCAGTTGGGGCTATCAGCCAGCCAGCTATAATCCTTTCAGCAAGCATTTCTCTTGACTGAGGTCCAGGTGGCACATTTCGATAACCCCCAAATTCTTATTTCCGTTAGCATGTGCATGGTGTTCTGGTTACTATGGCTGTGTTACACATCATCCTAAAATCAGTAGCTTTAAACAACAACCATTTGATTAAGCCAGTGAACTCTGGTTCAGGAACTCAGAAAGGGCACAGCAGAGATGATTGCCTCTGCCCCATGGTGTGCCTCCACAGGAAGGCTGTGAAGGCCAGGGCCTGGAACTATCTGAAGGCTCGATCATTCCTGTGTCGGAGGGTTGATTCTGGCTAGCAGCTGGAACTTCTGCTAGGGCTGTTGGCTATAACAGCTACATGTGGCTTTCCCATGGAGCTGCTTAGGCTTCTTCACAGCATGGTAAAGAGGTTCCAAAAGTGAGCATCCCAAATGATGGGAAGAGGAAGCTGGGGCCTGGGAACTGGCGTGGCATCATTCCTGTATTGGCCAAGCAGTCTTAGAGCCCAGATTCAAAGAGAGAGGACACACACCCTACTTATTAATGACAGGAGAGGAGCTCCGTTTAAAAGCACCCAACATTAACTAGCATATCAGGAAGTTAAGTTTGTTTCTCCACAAAGAAACTTAAAGTTTTTTCTAACTTTTTATTAAAGTATACTATACATGTAGAAAAAAGCACATAACAGAAACCTACAGCTCGGTGAAATGTTATTTCACACACCCATGTAATGAATACCCAGATGAAGAGATGGAGCATTACAGCAATTCAGATGCCCGACTCCCCTTTCAGCTGCCTTCTGAGTCATCACCTCCTGTAAGACTAACCACTGTCCTAGCTTCTAACAGCAAAAATTGGTTTTATTTTCATATCTTATATAAATACATATGCAGTATATATTTGTCTGATTTCTTTTAATTGTTTTATACATGAGATTCATTGGTGGTGTTGCATGTAGGTATAGTTCCTATATTCTTACTGCTGTATTGTTTTCCATTGCAAGAATAGACCTGACTTTATTATTTGTTCTACTGGTGGGCAGTTGGATAGTTGCCGGTTTGAGGAACTTTACACAGAGTACTGTTAAGACCATTTTTTATTTATCTTCAGCACATTTCTGCTGGGTGTATGTAACTTGGAGACATGATGGTTCATAGGATACCCATGTAAAAAGCTTTTGTAGGTGAACTGTTTCCTAAAGTGATTGTGCCAGCTTATATTCCCACCAGAATGAATGTGAGCATTGGGCTGCTGCACAGGGTTGTAATATTTGGTATCTTTTTTTACTTTAGCTGTTCTGGTGGATGTATAGGATTTTTATTTTAATTTTTTATTTTGACAACAATTTCTGACTTAGATTGCAAGAATAGTACAAAGAATTCCTATACACGTGTCACCCAGATTTCCTTTCCTTTTGTTGTTGTTCAGTCACTAAGTCTTGTCCAACTCTGCAACCCCATGAACCTGCAGCAAGCCAGGCTTCCCTGTCCATCACCATTTCCCAGAGTTTGTTCAAACTCGTGTCCACTGAGTTGGTGACGCCATCCAACCATCTCATCCTCTGTCGCCCTCTTCTCTTGCCATCAGTCTTTCCCAGCATCAGGGTCTTTTCCAGTGAGTCAGCTCTTTGCATCAGGTGGCCAAAGTATTGGAGCTTCAGCTTCAGCACCAGTCCTTCCAATAAATATTCAGGGTTGATTTCCTTTAGGATTGACTGGTTGGATCTCCTTGCACTTAAAGGGACTCTCAAGAGTCTTCTCCAGCACCATAGTTCCAAAGCATCAATTCTTTGGCACTCAGCCTTCTTTATAGTCCAACTCTCACATCCATACGTGACTACTGGAACAATCATAGCTTTGACTATATGGACCTTTGTTGGCAAAGCAATGTCTCTGCTTTTTAATACACTTTCGGTTTGTCATAGCTATTCTAAGGAGCAAGAGTTTTAATTTTGTGGCTGCATTCACTGTCTGCAGTGATTTTGGAGCCCAAGAAAACTAAATATGACACTGTTTCCACTTTTTCCACATCTGTTTGCCATGAAGTGATGGGGTCAGATGCCATGATCTTTGTTTTTTGAATTTTGAGTTTTAAGCCAGCTTTTTCATTCTCTTCTTTCACCTTCATCAAGAGGCTCTTTAGTTCCTCTTCACTCTGCCATTAAAGTGGTATCATCTGCATATCTGAGGTTGTTGATATTTCTCCCAGCAGTCTTAATTCCAGCTTGTGATTCATCTAGCCCAGCATTTTGCATGATGTACTGTGCATATAAGTTAAATAAGCAGGGTGACAGTATACAGCCTTGACGTACTCCTTTTCCAGTTTGAACCTATCCATTGTTCCATGTCCAGTTCTAATTGTTGGTTCTTGTCCTGCATACAGATTCCCTTAGATTTGGTTGACATAATACATTCTTTATCCTCTGTCTTTCGAGGGTGAATGAAGAGTTCTTATCTTTTTAGTCTGACATGGCTGCTTCCCACTTCACCTCACCTCAGACTCACCACACCACTTTAGTTTTATGTTTTGTTTTTTTTTAACTTTTACTCTTTGGTATTTTCAGGTGCATTTTGTTAATGTTTTGTGTTGTTTTGTGGCTGTCTGCAGCAGGGGATTGGTTTGAATTACCTGGTCCATCACTGCTGCCAGCGGCTATTACTTTATAGCCATGTGTATATATCAGTTGCTCTTAAAATGAATAGAAAAATACAGGTGAACCTAAAAGATGATATTGAAACTAGTTACAGCCAAGAACTTGAGTCAAATATAGAGTCCTTCCATTAATTTACTAATCTCGTTTGATCTCATCATTTTTCTGTTAATTTTTTGTCAGTTACATACAAAGACAAAATAACAGGCTCATAGAAAGAATGGAAGGAAATTTAGCTTAAATAGGAACTGATACTGTAGTTACTTATAACTTTAGTTTTTTTATTATCTTCATTTTTTAAATTTATTTATTTTAATTGGATTAAAATAAATAATTTAAATTTAATTATTTTAATTGCTGCAGTGAACACTGGGGTACACGTGTCTCTTTCAATTCTGGTTTCCTCGATGTGTATGCCCAGCAGTGGGATTGCTGGGTCGTATGGCAGTTCTGTTTCCAATTTTTTAAAGAATCTCCACACTGTTCTCCATTGTGGCTACACTAGTTTGCATTCCTACCAACAGTGTAACAGAGGTTCCCTTTTCTCCACACCCTCTCCAGCATTTATTGTTTGTAGACTTTTTGATGGCAGCCTTTTTGACTGGCATGAAATGGTACTTCATTGTGGTTGTGATTGCATTTCTTTGATAATGAGTGATGTTGAGCATCTTTTCATGTGTTTGTTAGCCATCTATATGTCTTCTTTGAAGAAATGTCTGTTTAGTTCTATTGGCTCACTTTTTGATTGGGTGATTTATTTTTCTGATGTTTATATGCATGAGCTTGTGTATTTTGGAGATTAATTCCTTATCAGTTGTTTTGTTTGCAATTATTTTCTCCCATTCTGAAGGCTGCCTTTTCACCTTGCTTATAGTTTTCTTTGTTGTGCAAAAGCTTTTAAGTTTAATTAGGCCCCATTTGTTTGTTTTTGTTTTTAATTTCATTACTCTGGGAGTTAGGTAATAGAGGCTCTTGCTGTGATTTATGTCAGAGAGTGTTCTGCCTATGTTTTCCTCTAAGAGTTTTATAGTTTCTGGTCTTATATTTAGAATCCATTTTGAGTTTATTTTTGTGTATGCTATAACTTTAATTTTTTTTACAATAAGAAAGAAAGTACTGAGTGTAGAATGTAAATACTGACTAAATATTTAATTTTTTCCCCCTATTTTAGAAAATAGAAGCACGAGTGTCAGCTGACGAGGACCTCAAACTTTCTGACCTATTAAAATATTACTTAAGAGAATCCCAAGCTGCTAAGGTAATTTTATTCATTGTTTTTTAAAATGGACTGCTTTACAGAAACCCATCATCTCTTTAGAAGTTGTTAGACTTAAGATGGTTTAAGATGACTTATTTCTTGATTTTAAATCATACTTTCAAGTGTGACTTTTTTTCTCCTTTTATAGATTGTAGGTCACAGAACCCCACATTAAAGTCTCCTTTATTAACTTCTGATACAGTTTGTCCGGAACTTTTTTTTGAATTTGATATATTTAGCCAGGTGAAATACCTGCAAAGACAAAAGGAAAACGCCCAAATAACAGTTGTACAGCTAGAGGATTCCTAATTTGGCCTAAGTCCTCTGTTGGGGGTGTCTACTCAGTTGTGTACAACTCTTTATGACTGCATGGACTGTACCCTGCCAGGCTCCTCTGTCCATGGGATTTTCCCAACAAGAATACTGGAGTGGGTTGCCATGTCCTCCTCCAGGGGACCTTCCCGACCCAGGGATTGAACCCACGTCTCCTGTGTTTCCTGCATCACGGGCAGATTCTTTACCGCTGAATCACCAGGCAAGCCCTCTGTTGAGGGTGAGAGAGTCATAGAACAAGGATATGTTTTATTTTAAGGCATCTCAAATTTCCTTTTGGAAATCTGTCCATGTGTAAAACTAAAAGTCTATACTAATCAAAAAAATGTTTAACAAAAACTTCTAAAAGCACTGAAATCTTAGTGACTCAGATACTCCAATTCAGTGTTAATTTATGAATTGAGATGTACAGAAAATTCCCATCTGGTCCCTGGTGCCTTGAATACCCTTCTTTTATTTCTCATCAAATTATAAATAACCCTTTTAACTTTGAGGACTTAAGTACTTGCAGATATACTGTCCATATCAAATTTGTTTTAAGTCAGATTGTATATTATGAACTGCTTAACATTGGTTGGGCAGGGTTAAAATAAATTGTTCACTTTTGAAGACTTATAATATGTAATTGTAATATATTCATAAAAGGGAAGGCTGCTCAACAAATAAAAAGGAATAAGCTATGTATATATGCAACAAAATGGGTCACTCTCAAAATAATTTTGCTGAGTGAAAGAAGCCCAACAGTAAAGACTGCAGTTTACATTAGCGTTCACTCTTGGTGTTGTACATTCTGTGGATTTGGACAAGTGTGTAGTGACATAAGTGTCATACAGAATAGTTTTCCTGCCAGAAATCCTGTGTTCCATCTGTTCGTTCGCCTTCCTCCTAACACTTTTTGATGCTTTAATTGCCTCCGTAGTTTTCCCTTTTCCAAAATGACATATTGTTGAGTCTTTTCATATTGGTTTCTTCACTTGGTAACGTGCATTTAAGTTGCCTCTGTGCTTTTCAGGACTTGATAGCTCTTATCTCTTCAGCAGTTAATAGCCTCTATCCATCAAGTTTGTTTATCCACCAACCTTACTGAACAGTTGCTTCTAAGTTTTGGCAGTCATGAGTACAGCTGCTCTAAACATCCATGTGCAGGTTTTTGTGTGAACATAAGTTTTCAACTCCTTTGAGTAATAAACAGCAAGGAGGGTAATTGCTAGACCATATGATAAGAGTAGTTCTGTCAAACTGTCTTCCAAAGTGGCTATATCATTGCATTCCCACCAGAATGAGAATTCCTGTTGCATAACATCCTCACCAGCAATTGGTATTATCAGTATTGTATATTTTGGCCCTTCTGACAAGGTGTGTAGTGATACCTTGTTCTAATCTGCAGTTCCCTGATAACATTTGATGTGAAGCATCTTTTCACAAGCTTATTTGCCATCTCTGTGTCTTTGATGAGCTACCTGTTTTAAAAAAGGAGTTGTTTGTGTATTTTGGATAGCAGTCCTTTCTATCAACATTTTTAACTGTCAGGGAAAGGAAAGTTTTAGTCGCTCAGTTGTGTCTGACTCTTTGTGACTGCATGGACTATAGCCCGTCAGGCTCCTCTGTCCATGGGGATTCTCTAGGCAAGAATACTGGAGGGAGTAGCCATTTCCTTCTTCAGGGGATCTTCCCAGTCCAGGGATTGAACCCGGGTTGCCTGCAAACCAGGCAGATTCTTAATCCTTTGAGCCATCAGGGGAGCCCCTGAGCCCCCAAGTACACATCAAAACCATGGAGCTATGTCACTTCACACCCACTGCATAGCTCTAATCAAAAAGACAAGTGTTGACAGGAATGTGGAGAAATAAGACCCCTCATAATTCTGGTGGAAAAATGTAAATGGTGCAGTCACTTTGAAAGTAGTCTGGCATTTTCTCAAGAGGTTCAACATAGTTACAAGGTGACCCTGCAATTCTACTTCTAAATAATGAGCTACAAAAGAGAAGTGACACATGAAAACATGTCCACAGAAAAGCTTAAACACACATGTTCGTAACAGCATTTTTATGAAATAGCCAAGAAGTTGAAACAAACCAAATCTTTTGGCTGATGAATGCATAAATCAGTGTGGTATATCCATACAGTGAAATACAGAGCTTTCCTGGTGGCTCAGAGGTTAAAAGCGTCTGCCTCCGTTGTGGAAGACCTGGGTTCAATTGCTGGGTCGGGAATCGACCCCTGGAGAAGGAAATGGTAAGCCACTGCAGTACTCTTGCCTGGAGAATCCCATGGACAGAGAAGCCTGGTAGGCTACAGTCCACAGGGTTGCAAAGAGTTGGACATGACTGAGCGACTTCACTTTCACTTTCACATCCATACAGTGAAATATTTAGCAGTAAAAGATATGAAATACTGATTCATGCTACAAATAGATGAACTTGAAATTTTATGCTAAGTGAAAAAGCCAGATGGGGGAGTTCTCTGGCAGTCCAGTGGTTAGGACTCTACTCTTTCATTGCTGAGGGCCCAGGTTCAGTCCCTGGTCAGAAAACTAAAATCCCACAAGGCAAGCAGCCAAAAAAGGAAAAAAAATAAATAAAAACCAGGCACAAAAGGCCGCATATGAAATGATTCCTTTAAGAAATCTGTTTATTTGGCTGTGCTGGGTCTTTGTTGCTATGTGGGCTTTTCCCTAGTTGGGCGAGTTGGGGTTCCTCTCTGCTTGTGGTGCACTGACTTCATTGTGGTGGCCTCTCTTGTTGCAGAGCATGGGCTCTGCAGCGCACATGCTTCAGTAGTTGTGGCTCCCGGGCTCCAGAGCAGACTCAATAGTTGCGGCACGTGGGGTTGGTTGTCTTAGACAGGTGGGATCTTCACGGATCAGGGAGGGAAACCGTATCTCTTGCATTGGCAGGCACATTTTTTACCCCTGAGCTACCAGGGAAGCCTAGGATTCCTTTTTAAATGAAATGTCCAAAATAGGCAAATCTGTAGAGACAGCAGATGAATAGTTGTCCATGACTGGAGGTGGGGGCTGTAGGAGGAAATGGAGAGTGATTGTCAGTGGATATGAGATTTCTTTTTGGGTGACAGAGATGTTCTAAAATTGAGTGTAGTGATGGGTACACAACTCTGTGTGCATATTAACCATTGAATTGTGCTCTTTAAGTGGGTGAATTATATGGTGATATGAGTATACCTCAATAAAGCTGTTACCAAAAAAAATTTGGAAGAGTGACTGTGGCATTCAGTGTGTAAGTAAGTGTTAGCGCCAATGATGGTTGTTAGGAGTGGGAGTGGGGGAGGTTGGCAGCAGCTACTAGATACAAGCAGCATATGTTATCATGAAGCATTCTATTTTATAGGATCTCCTCTATCGAAGATCTAGGTCATTAGTGGATTATGAAAATGCCAATAAAGCTCTGGATAAAGCAAGAGCGAAAAATAAAGATGTTCTGCAGGCTGAAACATCACAACAGTTATGTTGTCAGAAATTTGAAAAAATATCTGAATCTGCAAAACAAGGTACTCTTATATTAACCTTTAGTCATCAGGTATGTTTTACACTGTTACACAAGTAGTTAATCCTAATTTGTTTTGTTCACAGAACTTATAGATTTTAAGACAAGAAGAGTTGCTGCATTCAGAAAAAATTTAGTGGAACTGGCAGAGTTAGAACTGAAGCATGCAAAGGTAGTGTCATATTAAAGATTTAACAATTTAAGTGACTTAAAATTTAGGAATGAGTCTGTTATGATACTTTATACTAATTTTAAAAATAGGAAATCTTAGACTTGAGAGGGATTTTAAAAATTATCTAATTTCAGCAAGAATAGTAGTGTTCTCTAATGCAGTGTCTCTAATGGTTAGCTCTGCAAGACTCTAGTACCTAATATGGAGAAACAGTGTCATTTTTTGACTAGTTAAAAAAATAAATTTTCTTTACTGTCATTGCTCATATAAAATACTAAACCCTAAAATGGAAACACTTTTGCATGTGTGAAATGATTATTGTACACATTTCTTGTTGCAGCATGTTTTTTTAATTGAAGTATATAGTTGATTTAAAATGTTATGTTGATTTCAGGAATACAGAAAAGTGATTCAGTTATATACATATATGTATATATTCTTTTTTAGATTCTTTTCCATTATAGGTGATTACAGAATATTGAGTATAGTTCCCTGTGCTATACAGTGGGTCCTTGTTTATTTTATATATAGTTGCGTATATATCAGAGAAGGCAATGGCACCCCACTCCAGTACTCTTGCCTGGAAAATCCCATGGACAGAGGACCCTGGTGGGCTGCAGTCCATGGGATCGTTAAGAGTCAGACACAACTGAGCGACTTCACTTTCACTTTTCACTTTCATGCACTGGAGAAGGAAAGGCAACCCACTCCAGTGTTCTTGCCTGGAAAATGTCGGGGACGGCGGAGCCTGGTGGGCTGCTGTCTGTGGGGTCGCACAGAGTCAGACACGACTGAAGCGACTTAGCAGCAGCAGCAGTGTGTATATATGTTCCCTTGTGGCTCAGCTGGTAAAGAATCCGCCCGCAATGTGAGAGACCTGGGTTTGATCCCTGGATTGGGAAGATCCCCTGGAAAAGGGAAAGGCTACCCACTCCAGTATTCTGGCCTGGAGAATTCCATGGACTGTTAGTCCATGGGATTGCAAAGAGTTGGACACAACTGAGTGACTTAAAAAAAAAAAAAGTGTGTATATGTTACTCTCAAATTCATTTTTTTTTGTGGTAAAAAAACATAAAATTTACCATCTTAACCATTTTTAAATGTGAAGTTTGAGTAGTGTTAAGTATATTCATGTTGTTGTACACTGGATCTCTAGAACTTTTTCATTTATTGAGCATTTATTTTAAAAATGTAATTGTAGGCCACATGTGTGTCTGTTAAATTTTAGCTTGCTAGTCTTAGCCCAGCTCATTGAGATCTTCTGGAAACTTGGGTTTGATCATGTGGTATTTGACTATTACACTAGTTTTTCCTGTCAGTTGTTTGATATTTACCATTTGTATGAACTTCCTTTTTATGTCTTCATCTAAGTTTTGATTTAAAAGGTTGATCAAGATTAAATGAATCAGGGTTTGTTAATCTAATTTATAAAAGTGGCACCGAAAAACTGAGTTCCCTTCTGTTCTTTCTATACTAATTGATACTAACTTATTAATATTATTTGGTTATACTTATTTGAATAGTTATGAATTCACTTATTTATACTATTACCCACCATTATTTCTCCATTTTATCTGTGAAGGACATTAGGATCGAGCCTGTGTTGGTTTTCTGATGTTCACTGTTTATGTTCTTTTTAAAGAGGTTATAAACTGTCACGGATTTTGTTATAGATTAAGGATGAGTTGACAAACTATAACCTGTTTTTGTACAGCCTGTGAGTCAGAAATAGCATTCATGTCTTTAAATGATTATAAAAAGATCAAAAGAATACTTCTTGACATGCTAATTATATGAAACTCAAATTTAACCTATAAAGTTTTATTGAAATACAGCCAAGCTTACTTAAGCTTTGTCTATGATTGCTTTCATACTACTGCAGCAACGCTGAGTAGTTGAAACAGAGACCAAATGTCTCTGAAAGTCAAAAAGTTTACTGTTTCAGATCAGTCGCTCAGTTGTGTCCGACTCTTTGCGACCCCATGAATCGCAGCATGCCAGGCCTCCCTGTCCATCACCAACTCCTGGAGTTCACTGAGACTCACGTCCATCGAGTCAGTGATGCCATCCAGCCATCTCATCCTCTCATCCCCTTTACTGTTTAGCACTTCACAAAACGAGTTTGCTGACCCATACTATAGATTGGTGTTAGCCTTTGGTTTCCAGATTTTGTACTTTTTCAAATTCTTTCTGAGATATGTTCTTTGGGTGCCAGTTTCTCACAGCTGTTGTAGTCCAGTTGTTCTGAACTAGTAATGATTTTGCCCCCCAGAAGACATTTAGTAATTTCTGGAGACATTTATGGTTGTCACCAGTTGGGTTGGGTAGGTTATGGAGAGGCCAGAGGCCAGGGTTGCTACTCAACATCCTCCGATGCACCAGAGAAGCCCCACAAGAGGGGATCACACGCCCCAGTGTCAGGAGTGCTGAGCTCGGAGAATTCTGTTGTCTCAGATTTCTTACTGATTTTGTAAGTCTGAACAAAATCTCATTTTGGTCCCAGGATCCAAGTAAACCATTCCAGAAAGAGTAGATAATGGTTAAATTTACAGCAAGATGTTTGAAACTACTTTGGATTTTATTTATTATAACTGACATATATGACTTTACCACATAATTGAAGTCTAGTTATAACAGACAACTCGATAGTTAGGTCACTTTTGTTTCCTTGAAAATAGGCTCAGGTTCTTTATTAAGGAAATAAAAAATGTATGATGGGGCAGCAACAAAAGAAAGTGATGAGCCAACTGTGAGGGTGTGAGTGAGTCCCCACATACCCTACTGTAGGTGCAGAGCACGGTGCACCTTTTGCGGGCCGTTTCGCAGGTGCCAGCCTGCAGCACATACATCTCGTGACTCGGCGGTTCCCGTTGGGGGTGCAGCTGTAAGAAGGTAATTTCATGACGATAGGCAGGCTTAGAGCCATTGGTCACAGTTGTGTTGTTATACTGGCCAAAAATTGACAGTAACTTAAACATCTAAAATTGTTTATTTTCACTTAATTTTAGACTTTCAGAAATGTTGCAAGGAAAGTACAAAGAATTCCTGAATACTCTTCACCCAGATTCCCCAAATGTGCATGTTATCACATCTGTTTTGTCTTTTTCTCTCCCTTCTTGCCTGTTTCTCTTTACACACAGACCCCTGTACACACCTATTTTTGTTTTAAACCATATGAATGAGTTGCAGATACTATGCTTCTTCCTTTTACACATTTCAGTGTGAATTTCCTAAAACCAAGGAATTCTTAAAATAGTTACAAAGGTGAGGAAATTAATATCGACATAATTCTATTATCTAACCCAGAGACCTGTATTCACATTTCTGTAGTTGTGCCAACAATGTCCTTGATGGCAGAAGGAGTGAAGAGATCGTGTGTATTCAGTGCACCTGTCTTCTTAGACTTCTGGTGTCTGGGGAAGTTGCTCAGTCTCTGTGCTTTGTAGCATTGGATACAGGCCCGTAGAATGTCCCTCAGTTCGGGTTTGTCTGATTCCTGGGTTTGGGTTCTGCACTCTGGGAAGGTGTCCCACACAGAAGTGACGTTCAGATGGTCTCATTGCATCGCATGTGAGGAGATACATGCTGTTGATTAGCTGCCTTACTGGCAATGTACAACATTGATCATTTGCTTAAAGTGATGTCTGCAGGCTTCACAGCAGCTGAGTTGCTGTTTTATACTTTGGAATTAAGAGGTATTCTGTGGGGAGGTACTTGAGACTGTTAAATACCCCATCGCTCAACCAGCACTGCCTGGTAGAACACCGTGCCATGGTGGAAGTGCTCTCATTAGCACTGCCTGTGGGGGTGGCGTTAGTCATGTGTGGCTGTTGACCCCTTGAAATGTGGATAATGCACCTGAGGGACTGAGTTTTCATTTAATTTTAATTGACAGAAATTTTAATTATGCAGCTGTATATAGCTAATGGCTACAGTATTGGCATTTTAAGTCTCATAATAGCATCTATTCATGTTTTTTGCCTGAGTCAGTTAATTTGTGATGATTGCCAAATGGTCATTTTCTAATTCAATCTTTATACATTTTAGTTGACTTTCTAAGGAGAAGGATTTCCTTCACTCCTGTTAATATATTACTGTAACGTAAATATACTTAAATTTACCTTTGTATAGTCCTAAATTTGGATGCCAGTTCACATGTTTTAGAAATGGGCATTTAGGTATGACTTTTGTAGAATACTTCTGTGTGATCTTACTATTTTTATAAAACTACTATAAGTCTAAGCTAATGTATATTTTAATAGCTAAAGAATAAGAACCTATCTTACCATCAGAACATGCTCAGTAGTTTAATCTGTATACAAAGGGCATATTTTATAACCCTCACTAGAGCATGCCAAATAGTAATATTAGTCTAGATAGAAACTTACTGAGGCATCTAGTATGTGGAAAATATTATTGTGCATGGAACAGATTCTGTAATTTTATGTCTTTAAACCTTTATTTCTATATAATGACTGTTTTCACAATTCTGGTATTTTAATGTGATGTCTAATGCCATGTGTTTTCATTAAGACTCTCACAGTATTTGAAGCTCACTGTTGCTGTTCCCTTCCTTTGCAGGGTAATCTACAGTTGCTGCAGAACTGCCTGGCAGTGCTCAATGGAGACACATAAGCCACACTCTTGCCTTCCAGTTAAAAAGGGCTGCCTTCCTTCAGATTTTATTTTTTCTTAATGATGTTAGGCATTTACTGCTCACTGGAAACGAAAGAAACAGCTGACAGAGTGCATCTCCTCTCCCTTTTTCTGAAAAATAATGGATCAGTGCCACCCGCGGGTCTGCGGGCTGTGTGGTGGCACCTGCGCACCTGCGCCCTGGACAATTGCCCGTCATCGTGCCCCTCCTCCTCTTCAGAAGTCCAAAGTTCTGTCTTTTTTAAGTAGCCTTTATAACTGTTTATTTTATGAATAGTATTCCTTTTGGCTGCCAATCTTATTTACCTTTAAATAATTTCTGAAGTTTAACCCTTTCAAAAATGGTTTAAACCAAGATAAGGATTGCCATTACCTTTTTTTTTGTTAAAAAAAAAACAACAAACATACACCACCATAGTTCACTCTTGTATCCTGGTAAAGCATCTTAATTAGACTTATTTTAATTAATGAACGTTTCTTAGAAGTTTGGGGACAGGCTTTATGTACTCTTTATAAGTATGATTTCTGAAGAAAAGCAAATGCATTAGTATGTTTGCCTTAAACTTGTAGACTAAACCAACTATTGTCAAATAAACAGTGATAACAGTGATAGTTTTTAACTCTGTGGTCATTGTATCACTCTAAAATTTGGAGTAGCTATAATCTACTCCTATACTATGCTTTTACAGTGCAGGTCTTAGCTTTTCTTTATTTCTTTTAAAATGGCATATGGAACCAAGTTCACTGCTTTACAAAAGAATGAACTGCTTCTCTGGGTGCTTTGAGCACTTCGTGTAAGATGGAATTGGACCGAGACAGGTTAGAGACCGCTGTTTCTAAAACTGGAACAGAGACTCTGGTCTGTTATAATTTCCAGGATTCCACCTCTAGCTCAGCCAATTAACCATGAGACATATGCCAGAGTATAGATTGGTATGTAGAGAGAAAGGGGCCTGCTGTAGGGAATAGCACCTGTCAGTGGGGAAAAGTTGGAATATTTGGAATAAAAGTTAGGGTACAAAGTTAAGGTAATGTCAGTAGCTACTTTACAAATATTGACCTTTCTAATGTGAATGACCATTATGTTATTCCTAGTTTAAAATTAGCTTGAGTGGTTGGATTTTTCCACTCTTAAGTTGTCTCCCATGTAGAAACCACAGGCATTTGGGTTGGTCACCTCTCCAGCGTGTTCCTAATTGTTTTTGCAAACCATTCTGAAGACCGCCTGCCTGGGTCTCAGGGCTAGTTACTACGGTTCCAGACTTCCTCTGCTGCTGGTCTCTTGCCTCGCTGGTGTGCTGCTCAATGTTTCACTCTGTTACTGTTGTTCCTCAGTGCGTTTGAATTGTCTATGTTTGTGTTGGCTGAGAGATTGTGTTTTGTCTTCCATGTCCCCTTCACTGGTGAGAATATGCCCCTGTGATGCCCACCAGTGGGTGAACGTGGGGTGGAGGGCCCCAGCCTCTGGATTCAGGGGCAGTCCCTTCACCAGCTGCCCTTGTGGCCTCAGACCACAGGGTTCACTTGAGCTCTTTGCCTGTTTCTCCACCATGAAGGATATACTGACCTACCTCACAGGGGTGTTGTGAGGATTAATAAATATTGGTACAGTGCTTTGGAAATGTGAAGATGCTATGTCAATGCTAAAAAATAGGAAGTTCACAATTTTCTACACAGCCATCAACTAATCTGTTTCTATTAAGGTGGCCTTTTTCTAGGAAGGGAGTACAGTGGAAAGTATATCCCCTGACCTTTTGATTTACATTTTAGAATGCTGGACGGAATGGGGTAAACTGGAGGTGACGATTATGGGTGTGGGGAGGTGAGGCGTGCTTAGTAAATACATGGATAAATGAGTTATTACTATCCAAGGGTCTTGGGAAAGAATGTGTGTTACTTCTTTGAAGTCTTATGGCAAAAATATATTTTGTACCTCCAGAACAATTGAAACATTTATCCCATAGCTCACTGCTGCTGCTAAGTCGCTTCAGTCGTGTCCGACCCCATAGACGGAAGCCCACCAGGCTCCCCCGTCCCTGGGATTCTCCAGGCAAGAACACTGGAGTGGGTTGCCATTTCCTTCTCCAATGCATGAAAGTGAAAAGTGAAAGTGAAGTCGCTTAGTCGTGTCCGACTCTCAGCGACCCCATGGACTGGAGCCTACCAGGATCCTCCGTCCATGGGATTTTCCAGGCAAAAGTACTGGGGTGGGGTGCCATTGCCTTAGTCCCTGTTAAAAATAGCCCACCCACCCTGGATTCCCTGCTATCGATTGAGTTGTGGCGTTCATAAAGCTTTAGCACGGCAAAGGTGCAAGAGGAAGACACCTAGTGGCAGAGACAGGACAGCAATGGAAAAAATGGTTTCCCTCAGGAGATGCTTTATGCTTTGAGAGGAAGAGGAGCAACCTGGTCTGTGGAAATGGTTTGGGGAGTCCTTGTTGGTTGCAGTGAGAACCAAGGATGTGAGGGATTAGGAGTTTATGTGGTGAGCAAGGACAGTGACCGGAGAGGAAATCAGTGAAAAAGGTGAGGCAAACCTGCCTGAGGCCAGTGAGGCTCCAACTGGATGAGAGTTTTTTCCAGTGGGCACATAGTGTAAAAGGAATTGATTTTTCACTGCTTATGGGTAGAGAAAAAACATCAATAACCTCAGGTATGCAGATGACACCACCCTTACGGCCGAAAGTGGAATTAAGAGTGAAATTAAGAGTGAAAACACTGGCTTAAAACTCAATATTCAAAAAACAAAAGATCATGACATCTGGTCCCATCCCTTCATGGCAAATAGATGGCTGGGGGGTGGGGGGAGGGCGGGGCGGAATGAAAACAGTGACAGACTATTTTCTTGGACTCCAAAATTCTGTGGTTGGTGACTGCAGCCATGAAATTAAAAGATGCTTGCTCCTTGAAGAAAAGCTATGACAAATCTAGACAGCATATTAAAAAAGCAGAGACATCACTTTGCTTACAAACGTCCACATAGAAAGCTATGGTTTTTCCAGTCACTTACAGATGTGAGATGTGAGCCATAAAGAAGGCTGAGAGCCAAAGAATTGATGCTTTGGAAGAAGCATCAATTGGTGCTGGAGAAGACTTGAGAGTCCTTTGGACAGCAACGAAATCAACCCTCAATGTTCATTGGAAAGACTGATGTTAAAGTTGAAGCTTTAAAGCTAAAGTTGATGCCATCCAACCATGAGATGGTGTGATGGCATCATTGACTCAAGGGACATGAGTTTGAACAAACTTCTATAGGTGGCATGGTGCAGTTCATGAGGTGGCAAAGAATCAGCAGGACTGAGGCACTGAATAACAACAATAGCTAACAGAAAGCAAGTTTATAGCAGAAAACAAAGAATGACACAAAAGAGCACCACTACAAACCCCTTTGGGTATAAAACATTGAAACACACATACCCAGACACCAAGCAAGTCCCTTTTTACCTGTGTTCACAATTACCAGGGGAAAGGGCAAGCACAGTCCTCAATACCCCAAATTATGCAGTTGAACTTCCCACATCTGGGGAAGTCACAGGGGTCAGCACACCCAGAGTACAAAGAATAAGCCTCGCCCTGGGAAAACCACCTTCGTGCTTATGGTATCTCCCCTGCCAGGTAAATATGAGTTTCCGCCCACGCACCACCCAGCACACTCGCGCTCTCTTCATTCTCCAGGCACGGTTACTTCCTCAGCCGACTCTGCACGCTCCGGGCCCTCCGCCCCTGCACGCCTGTCGCCGTGGCCTCGCTCAGCCGTAGACCAACCCCAATAGCCTCCGCGTGTCCACACGCAGGACGCGCAGATCCAGGTGAAGCGGGACCAGCAACCTCTGCGCGCCCGCTCATCTACATACGCCACGCCCCTGCGTGGGTGTCTCCGGCGTTCTTTGCTTCGCCTTGGGGACCACGGAACCTACTGACCCCACCCGAGACGCGCCGATATCTCCGATGGGGGGGGGAGGGCCGTGGCGCGTGGCGACAAGTCGGGACCTGCAGAAGGGACCAGGGAAGACGAGCTCGCGGCGTTCGGCGCCCCGCAGTTGAGGGGGACTGGGTGGGTCCCGGCTTGGGTCTGGTTTCACTTCTTTTTTTTAACTGAAATTGACACGCAACAGAATGTCAATCAGACGTTAAATAGTAAGAGCAGAGTTTCGTCATAAATTTAGCATGAAATTTAGTCCTCGTCCATGATCTTTCTTTCAGATTATGTAGTAATCTAATCTTGCAACAGCGAAAGAAAAACAGACTATCAGGGCAAAGCGTCCCTGTAAGGGGTAGATGTGTATCAACTGGGTGAGGTGTTGGATGGTCCCTGAAAATCAAATACACGCAAATATCACGGCTTTGTCCTGAAGGACTAGGCTGCCCTTTCAACCGCCAGATTTGTCTTTTCCTCTTCCGTACATGAAGATTATTTCTTGGAATCAAGTGGCTCCTCCCCAAACGTGAGCAAAACGACTGAACGAACTGCACGATCATGGGTGGCCCGTGTTAGGGAGCAAAGGGAGGCGAGAGGCATGACTGGAGATTTTAAGATTAGGGAAGGCTTCCTGAGGTCCTGACTGCTCAAAGATCCTCAAACACGTGTTATAGCACCCTTCTTTTCCTTTTTTTTGTCGAGATGTCTGGTGGGGGCAATGCTAGTTCCCGAAACAGGGATGGAGTTGCACGCCGTCGCCGCCTTGCAGTAGAAGTATGGAGTCTTAACCGCTGGACAACCCGGGAAGTCCCAAGCACCCTTTTTGATTATTGGTTGTCTCAGGAAGTTTTCTTTCTTAGTGAATATTTCCTAAAAATAGAGGATTTTCTTATCTAACCCCAGTGTTTCTTGATAAAAGTCAAGAAATTGATACCTTATTTATTCTATAGACATTATTCCATTTGCTCAATTCTCCCAGTAATCCTTTATAGCAAAGGGAAATTCAGAATCACGTGTTACATTATGTATCCTGATTTTTTAACATATTTTAATCTGATATAACTACCAGCCCTGTCTTTTTTATTTCATTATGTAGGCATTTTTGAAAATTACAGGCCAGTTATTATTGTGTAGAATAGCCTTTGATTTTTAAATTGTCCTGTATGTCCTCATCAGATCAGATCAGATCAGATCAGTCGCTCAGTCGTGTCCGACTCTCTGCGACCCCATGAACCGCAGCACGCCAGGCCTCCCTGTCCATCACCAGCTCCCGGAGGTCACCCAGACTCATATTCATCGAGTCAGTGATGCCATCCAGCCATCTCATCCTCTGTCGTCCCCTTCTCCTCCTGCCCTCAATCCCTCCCAGCATCAGAGTCTTCTCCAATGAGTCAACTCTTCGCATGAGGTGGCCAAAATACTGGAGTTTCAGCTTTAACATCATTCCTTCCAAAGAAATTCCAGGATTGATCTCTTTCAGAATGGACTGGTTGGATCTCCTTGCAGTCCAAGGGACTCTCAAGAGTCTTCTCCAACACCACAGTTCAAAAGCATCAATTCTTCCGTGCTCAGCCTTCTTCACAGTCCAGCTCTCACATCCATACATGACCACAGGAAAGACCATAGCCTTGACTAGGCAAACCTTTGTTGGTAAAGTAATGTCTCTGCTTTTGAATATGCTATCTAAGTTGGTCATAACTTTCCTTCCAAGGAGTAAGCGTCTTTTAATTTCATGGCTGCAGTCACCATTTGCAGTGATTTTGGAGCCCAGAAAAACAAAGTCTGACACTGTCTCCACTGTTTCCCCATCTATTTCCCATGCAGTGATGGGACCAGATGCCATGATCTTCGTTTTTAATTACATTCAAGTATGTATTTTTTGACAGGTAGACAACATAAATGATACTGTATCCGTTTACAGGTTGAATTATGTCTGTGTCCTGCCACCCCTCCCCCCAGGAAAAAAAAAAACCCAACACACTTCGATATACTAATCCCTGGTGCCTATGAACAGGACCTTATTTGGAAATAGAATCTTTGTACATATAATTAAGGTAAGGTCAGTAAGTCAGTCCAGTCACTCAGTCGTGTCCAACTCTTTGTGACCCCATGGACTGCAGCAGGCCAGGCTTCCTTGTCCATCACCAACTCCCAGAGCTTGCTCAAACTCATGTCCATCGAATTGGTGATGCCATCCAACCATCTCAGCCTCTGTCATCCCCTTCTCCTCCTGCCTTCAATCTTGCCCAGCATCAAGGTCTTTTCTAATGAGTCAGTTCTTCAAATCAGGTGGCCAAAGTATTGGAGTTTCAGCTTCAGCATCAGTCCTTCCAATGAATATTCAGGACTGATTTCCTTTAGGATTGACTGGTTTGATCTCCTTGCAGTCCAAGGGACTCTCAAGAGTCTTCTCCAACACCACAGTTCAAAAGCATCAATTCTTCAGCCCTCAGCTTTCTTTCAGTTCTTTCTTTCTTCAAGTTCAGTAAGGTGGGCCCTAATCCAGTAAGAATATTGCCCTTATAAGAGGAAAATGCTGTGTAAGGACAGAGATATATAATGCCATGTAATGACAAAGGTCAGATTGCAGTGGTCTTGTAGTGGTGGTCTTGCAGTGACTTGTAGCTGCAAGTTGCGGATTGACTGTCACCTCTAGAAGCTAGGAAGAAGCAAGGACAGAGGCTACCCAGAATCTCAGAGGGAGCATGGTCCTGCTGACACCTTGACTTTGGATTTCTAACTTCCATAACTGTGAAAAAATAAATTTCTGTTGCTTCAAACCACCCAGACTGTAGTACTTCATTATGATAGCCCTATCAAGTTAATCCAGTGTCCTCCTGTGGGCATCACATTGCAGTCATGTGAAGCCAGTTTGTTCAGTTATTGATGGTGCTAACATTCATGATTTGGTTAGGGTGGTGTATCAGTCATCTACTGCTGTGTAACAAATTACCCTAAAACTTAGCAATTTAAAATAGTAACCATGTGGGTGACTTCCTTGGTCCAGTGGTTAAAAATTGCAGAGAAACTAAGCCTAGGCAATGGTGACTAAGACCTGACTCAGGCAAATAAATAAAGTGATTAATTAATTTAAAAAATAGCAACCATGTTATTTGCCCACCATCCTTTGGGTTATCAATTGCAGTTGGGCTCAGCTGGGCAGTTCTGTGGCATTGATGTAAGCTCACTTATACAGCTGCAGTCAGCTTGTCCGACAGTTGGGGCAGGTTGGTCTAAGGGCCTCAGCAGACATATTTCATCTTCACTCCCATATTTCATCCTCCAATAGGCTGTCAGTCTTCTCATGGTGGTCTCAGGACAGCAAATAAGAGCAAGTCCTGATGAGCAACTACTTTTCAGTCTTCTGTTTCCATCGCATTTATTAATGTTCCATTAGTAGTGGTTCCGAAGATCTCCGGGTGGTAGCTCTGCTCCACAAATAGATTAAGATGGTTGGGAAGGTTTTCTGTCTCCCCAAGTCTAAACCTGCAGAGACCATATGAAAGACAGGGACGGAGAGGCAGAAGTTGGGAGGTTGAAAGACTGTGACTAGACGAAACAGAGATTGTGACCTTCCTTTAGGGGGCAGAGCTGGGGGCTGAGCCGGCATTGAGGGGGTTTCAGGAAGGGTCCCCTGCTGTCCCTGACTCTGTGATGGCCTGGGTGCTTGTTGGCCTCGCTCCTGGGCTTTTGGAGCGCAGCTGCTGTTTGGTGGGCCTGGGTGGGAGTGGGGGTGTGGTGGGGGTGGGAAAGCGAATAAAAGCGGAGAGGGCGCGGCCCGCGGCGGCGGACCCCGCTGTGGGCCTGTGTGCGGCCTACAGGCAGGTGACGGCGCAGGCGAGTCCCCAGGCCACGGCCAAGGCAGGGCTGTGCGGGTGTCCCCGAAAGGCTTTCCCGCCTCTGGCCAAGAAGGAAGGACGCTGCGCTGCCGCAGGGTGTCGGGCGGGGCAGAGGCGCCAGGGGCGGCGTGCCTTTCACTGGGGAGCAAAAGCAACCAGCACCTCCTTCGAGCCGGAATCGAACCAGCGACCTAAGGATGACCACACGTGTCGGATCTACAGTCCTCCGCTCTACCAGCTGAGCTATCGAAGGGTGCGCGCCACCAAATGGCCGGGGACCTTACTTTTTCCGGAAACGCCGCTACCACCACACTGGGACGCCCGAGGTGAGACCGTCCGGGCTGGTTGGAAGCCCCTTTGAAGAGAGCGTTTAAGTGTCGTTTAAGTGTCGTTAGTTCAAAATACTTCTTTGAATAAAATGGTATTATTTGCTGTGGCACATTGTGCCGCCCTTCAAAGCCAGTATCATCTTGCCTGCCTTCCGCGGGTCTCCTATGGATCTCCCTGCTTTCGCCCTCCCACCTTTACAGCCAGAGTGATTTTCTCTCCTTTGCTAGGGGAGTGTGGAAGAGGGGTGGGGGTGGGATGTGGAGGGTTTAGATGAAGCCGCTTCTCTTCTGGAAACTTCTGGTTCACTCAGACTTGAATCCTTACAATGGTCTACAAGACCCTCAGTTCTTGTCTCCACACAGTCACCTCTCTCAGTTTCGGTACCACTCTTAAATTTTGTTCTGTATTCAGGACCTCCTTGCTATTCTCCAGATCCACTGGTCTAGCTGACCTTTTGCTAGGGATGCTCTTCTCAGACAACCCCATGACTAGGCCCCTCCTCCCTCCAGTCTGCTCACGTTGTCACCTTCTCCAGGGAGCCTTCCCTGACCACCTAAATCAACACAGCAACCTGCCTCCTTATAGCAACTCCCATCCCCTTTCCTCCTTGGTTTTTTTCTTTTTTCTTTTTTTTTTTCTTTTTCATAGCTCTGGTCGCACAGAGTCGGACACGACTGAAGTGACTTAGCAGCAGCAGCAACATACTAATTAATTTACCTACTGTGTCTCTTGTCAATTTTCTCCCACCCCACACCCCTTTCTCTAAGTAAAATATGAGTATCAAGAGGCCTTTTTGTTGCCAAATTCCTAAACAGTGTCTGGCATGGGGTATTCAATACATAGTTGTTGAGTGGAAAAGTGCCCAGTACTGTCAAAGAGTAGATCAGGATATAAAAGAAGGGGCCAGGAGCCAGGGTTTGCCCAGGGGGATGTGCAGAAATATCTTCTTTGGTCACAAAATAGAGACGGAGGAGGCTGGTGGGCTGCCGTCTATGGGATCACACAGAGTTGGACACGACTGAAGTCACTTAGCAGCAGCAGTAGCAGCAGCAACCCCTCCAAACCATTTCCTGCATTAAGAGACTTAACCAGACTCAAGCCTGGCTTTCAGCAGCATAAGGTCCTGTCCCTGCCTTGACCTCCACCCCCATTAAAATGTCTTGTCTGATCCCAGACATAGAAAACACACTTACGGTTACTAAAGGGGAAAGGTGGGGAGAAGACAGAATTGGGGATTAACATATACACACTACTATATATATAAAACAGATAAACAGAGAGCACCTACTGTATAGCACACAGGACTATACTCTATTTTGTAATAACATGCGAATAGAGTCTACATATATATATAATCCTGTCTCAAAAAATCTAACACCTGACACAAGCCCCTGATCTCCGTTTTTTCTTTCTTTCTTTCCTTTGGCTTCTGTATGCTGCATTTTAGTTCCCTGGCCAGGGTAACCCTGCCCCCATGCAGAGCTCAGAGTCTTAACCACTGAACCGCCGGGAAGGTAGGCTAACTGTCCTTTGTTAGCGCATTCTTTTAACAGGGTTTGCAATTGTAAAGATGCTTCTCTTACAGCCCAAAGGGTCTCTCTCAAAGACTGGGAGCCATTCCTCTGAAGTGTAAGCAAGAAGGATAGGGCCTCTGTCTCCCACTTTCTGTGCGAGGACCCATCCTAACTTCAGTAACTGCCCGCGGACAAACACGGCTGGCCTGCCTCTCTACTGACCAGCTCTGTGGTTTTTCACTGCTGCCTCTTCTGAGCCCCCTCCCTCTCGTCCTCCCTTTAAAACGCTCGGATCCCCTCGCCCATTTCGGAAGGGAGCTCGGTCAGCTCTTTGCCCTGCTGTCAGTATTCACTGAATAAAGTCTGCTTTCAGCACTTTCTCTAGGGTCTGCTGTGTTTCTCTTTGACCGAGTCAGATCGGAAAGGACCAAAGGACACCTGGGGGGCCGCCCAGTGTCTGCCCGGGGGCAGCAGGCGGGGGTGGGAGTTGGGGTGGGATGCGGGGGCGAGGCCCAAGGGCAAGGGCTCCTGACCCCGAGCACCGCGCTCCGGGAGCCCCAGCCTGGTGCGGTGGAGGCGACCGCTCGCGCTCCCACCTGGTTTTCTCTCTGCAGCAGAATCCCGAGTTTTCCTTCCAGCATCACTAGGATAGGCTATATATCCCGAAGCACTTTCGTCACTTTTATTTAGAGAGACACCGTGAATAAACATAACCATGCTTTCCTATTAAGGCGGCTTTAGCGCTTAATGTCAACCGGTAAGTAGGTCTTTCCTGAGCTTTCCATGACTAGAAAATAGGTTCAGACAGGCGACTGCAAAAAAGGGCTGATATTTTCTTCTTGCTAAAAGGAAGGTGAGACCAGACCCGAGTCCCGACCCACTCCTCAACTGCGGGGCACTGCGGTCTCGTGTCTTCCTAGGTTCCCACTCCAGGTCCAGACAGGTCGCCGCTCGCCCATGCGCTCCCCTCACGAGACAGTGGCGAGTCTCGGGTGGGTTAGTAGGTCCCGCGCCCCGCGTGGAAGAACATGACATCCGGGGCATCCCGGCAGGGGGCGTGGCGTATGTAGATGAGCGGCGCGCGGAGGCTGCTGGTCCCGCTCCTCCTGGGCCTCGGTGTCCTGCGTGTGCACACGCGGAGGTTCCTGAGGTTGTTCCCCGGGTGGGCGAGGCCGGGCCGGGGGACGCGCCGGGGCGGAGTGTGCGGCGGTGGTGCGAGGGAAGTGACCGTGCGTGCAGAGTGGGGCGAGCGCGAGGGTGCTGGGCGGTGGGTGGGCGGTAATTCATACTTACCTGGCAGGGGAGATACCATGATCACGAAGGTGGTTTTCCCAGGGCGAGGCTTATCCATTGCACTCCGGATGTGCTGACTCTTGCGATTTCCCCAAATGTGGGGAAACTCGATTTTATAACTTGTGGTAGTGGGGGACTGCGTTCGCGCTTTCCCTTGAGTAGTTTTTTTTGGTTTCTCAATAGAAGAATATGACTACATGTGGGTTTAGTTTTTCTGTTTGGTGGTGTATTATGTTTTGCTAACGTACATTCACTTGTTTCATTTTCTTACAAGGAACATTATTTTGAACAACTATGATTTCTTTTTTTCAGCGTTATCTGGGCGAGTGGGAAAAAGGATTTCTGTTTGAAAACCTGTCGAAACAAGTTTTTTTAATATTAAAGGTCAAGGAAAGCAAATATAGTATCTATATAAAGCCTTTTAGACTGTGCGACCACTTGGACTGCAGCAAGCCAGGCTTACCTGTCCTTCACTGTTTCTGCTCATCAGGTTGGGTTCGTGGGGCAATCCAACCATCTCATCATCGTCCTATATATGTCACCTCTTTTTCTCCTTTCAATCTTTCTTAGCATCAGTCTTTTCAAATTAATCAGCTCTTCTCATCAGGTGGCCGAAGTATTGAAGCTTCAGCATCAGTCTCTCCAATAAATATTTAGGATTGATTTCATTTAGGATTGATTCGTTTGATCTTGCAGTCTAATGGACTCTCAAGAGTTTTCTATCACTTACATGTGGAATCTGAAAAAAAAAAGTATAAAACGAAAACAATCACAAACAAAACAAAGCTGGAGGGCAGGGATAAATTAAAGAGTATGGGATTAATAGAACACTGTATAAAAAATAATATACTACATAGGAAGGAAAGTTATGACCAACCTAGATAGCATATTCAAAAGCAGAGACATCACTTTGCCAACAAAGGTTCGCCTAGTCAAGGCTATGGTCTTTCCTGTGGTCATGTATGGATGTGAGAGCTGGACTGTGAAGAAGGCTGAGCGCCGAAGAATTGATGCTTTTGAACTGTGGTGTTGGAGAAGACTCTTGAGAGTCCCTTGGACTGCAAGGAGATCCAACCAGTCCATTCTGAAGGAGATCAGCCCTGGGATTTCTTTGGAAGATCAGATCAGATCAGATCAGTCACTCAGTCGTGTCCGACTCCTTGTGACCCCATGAATTGCAGCATGCCAGGCCTCCCTATCCATCACCAGCTCTCGAAGGTCACTCAGACTCACATTCATCGAGTCAGTGATGCCATCCAGCCATCTCATCCTCTGTCGTCCCCTTCTCCTCTTGCCCTCAATCCCTCCCAGCATCAGCGTCTTCTCCAATGAGTCAACTCTTCGCATGAGGTGGCCAAAATACTGGAGTTTCAGCTTTAGCATCATTCCTTGCAAAGAAATACCAGGGCTGATCTCCTTCACAATGGACCGGTTGGATCTCCTTGCAGTCCAAGGGACTCTCAACAGTCTTCTCCAACACCACAGTTCAAAAGCATCAATTCTTCGGCGCTCAACCTTCTTCACAGTCCAGCTCTCACATCCATACATGACCACAGGAAAGACCATAGCCTTGACTAGGTGAACCTTTGTTGGCAAAGTGATGTCTCTGCTTTTGAATATGCTATCTAGGTTGGTCATAACTTTCCTTCCAAGGAGTAAGCGTCTTTTGATTTCATGGCTGCAGTCACCATCTGCAGTGATTTTGGAGCCCAGAAAAATAAAGTCTGACACTGTTTCCACTGTTTCTCCATCTATTTCCCATGTAGTGATGGGACCAGATGCCATGATCTTCGTTTTCTGAATGTTGAGCTTTAAGCCAACCTTTTCACTCTCCACTTTCACTTTCATCAAGAGGCTTTTTAGTTCCTCTTCACTTTCTGCCATAAGGGTGGTATCATCTGCATATCTGAGGTTATTGATATTTCTCCCGGCAATCTTGATTCCAGCTTGTGTTTCTTCCAGTCCAGCATTTCTCATGATGTACTCTGCATATAAGTTAAATAAACATGGTGACAATATACAGCCTTGACGTACTCCTTTTCCTATTTGGAACCAGTCTGTTGTTCCATGACCAGTTCTAACTGTTGCTTCCTGACCTGCATACAGATTTCTCAAGAGGCAGATCAGGTGGTCTGGTATTCCCATCTCTCTCAGAATTTTCCACAGTTTATTGTGATCTACACAGTCAAAGGCTTTGGCATAGTCAATAAAGCAGAAATAGATGTTTTTCTGGAACTCTCTTGCTTTTTCAATGATCCACCGGATGTTGGCAATTTGATCTCTGGTTCCTCTGCCTTTTCTAAATCCAGCTTGAACATCAGGTAGTTCACGGTTCACATATTGCTGAAGCCTGGCTTGGAGAATTTTGAGCATTACTTTACTAGCGTGTGAGATGAGTGCAATTGTGCGGTAGTTTGAGCACTCTTTGGTATTGCCTTTCTTTGGGATTGGGATGAAAACCGACCTTTTCCAATCTTGTGGCCGCTGCTGAGTTTTCCAAATTTGCTGGCATATTGAGTGCAGCACTTTCACAGCATCATCTTTCAGGATTTGGAATAGCTCCACTGAATTCCATCACCTCCACTAGCTTTGTTCCTAGTGATGCTTTCTAAGGCCCACTTGAGGAATGATGCTAAAGCTGAAACTCCAGTATTTTGGCCACCTCATGCGAAGAGTTGACTCATTGGAGAAGACTCTGATGCTGGGAGGGATTGAGGGCAGGAGGAGAAGGGGACGACAGAGGATGAGATGGCTGGATGGCATCACTGACTTGATGGGTGTGAGTCTGGGTGACCTCCGGGAGCTGGTGATGGACAGGGAGGCCTGGCGTGCTGCGGTTCATGGGGTCGCAAAGAGTCGGACACGACTGAGCGACTGATCTGATCTGATCTCTGATAGCCACTAAATTCAATATCTTATAATAATCTCAACTGTGCACCTGAAATTAACACAAGATTGTAAATCAACTAGTTTAATACATTAAAAAAAAATTTTTTTTTTAAAGAATCTGGAGGGAATTCCCTGGAGATCCAGTGTTTAGGACTCCAGGCTTTCACTGATGGGGTAGGACATCAGTCCCTGATAAAAGAACTAAGATCCCCAAAGTTGTGCAGGCTTCCCCAAAAGGCAGATTTTTTACATGTACAAGAGAACTCCCAAAGGAAGATGGACTGTAGCCTGCCATGAGATTCTTCCGGGAAGAATACTGGAGTGGGTTGCCATTTCCTTCTCCAGAGGATCTTCCTGACCCAGGGATCGAACCCAGGTCTCCTACATTGCAGGCAGATGATTTACCAACTGAACTATGAGGGAAGCCCTAAAGGAAGATAAATATCCCCAAAAGTGGCTAAGTGCTTCCTTTTATTGGCCCTGGCTCCTTTTGCTGGAGAATGATACTTAGAGACTAAAATCTGAGTCCTTTTGTTGATGAATACTGGTGTGTCATTGCTATTAAGTCCTGTACCTATTTTACTCAATGGATTATATTCCATTATTATCATTACCCTGATTTGGCAGTGGGACTCCTTTGAAACTGGCTCCTGTGAGCTTGATATGCCCCCAAATCAGTCACCGTACATTTCTTCACTTTTCGGCACATTGGCACTTTTCCAGGTTTGCATGTTCCACTACTAAGAGCCTCACTTCCTGTGGAATCTGATGTGCCGCTTCGCCCTCCTGCCCACCATGACTTCGGACGCAGCGAGGCTTCCTGTGGAGTGATGGAGAAGGGTATCAAGAGCAATCAGCACACCCAGGCTTAACGAGGCCTGTAGGTATCCAGCCTTGGGTGCCCTCCTTCGTCCACCTACCCCAATTCCTGGGCATAAGGGGCTGCTTCCTGGAAGAGGTCAAGGTTCTGTGGACTTCCTGGAGACGGGGCTGGAATCCAGAGGGAGGGGCAGAGGGCACGGGTGTCCAGGTTGGACTCTACAAACATTTCAGATCCCACTGGTGTGTGTCCACCACCCAGGATTGCTAGCCCACCCAGCAAAAGTCCTCCAGAGGCACAGCAAGCCACAGTGAAGTGGCCTTCCCTCAGCCCGGTGTGTTGCCACTCCCTGACCAGGCAGCGGGCACCTCTGCCCCTTTGAGGTTGGGGTACAGTGCCTCAGAGCGCCCCTACCAGTCTCTGTGACACCCGGATCAGAAGAGTTGGCCATGCTGGTCACCAAAACACACATCCCTTTCCACTTCCCCAAACCCAGGTCCCCAAGGATTCCACACCTCCACATCCCTTCGGGAATAGATCCAACAAAGGCCTAAGGTTCTTTTTTTGGCCCCATCTGCTGGTCTTTACAGATGGTATCATTCAAGACTGGGGTCTCTGCCTCCTCAGAGCAATGGACCCTTCTGGAGGGGTACCGGTCAGACTGCAGCAGCACAGCCCTCTAGGCCCCGGGAGACTCCAAAGACTCCAAGTCGGCGCATATTAGCAGTGGGACGATTAGAAGGGCTGAGACCAACAGGGTGCGTGGGGGGTGACCCCAGGAGTTTGCCAGGAGAGGAAGACAAAGCAGAAACACAGTCTCCAGTTTGAGAGGCAGTTCAGTTCAGTTCATGGGAAATAGATGGGGAAACAGTGGAAACAGTGTCAGACTTTGTTTTTCTGGGCTCCAAAATCACTGCAGATGGTGACTGCAGCCATGAAATTAAAAGACGCTTGCTCCTTGGAAGGAAAGTTATGACCAACCTAGATAGCATATTCAAAAGCAGAGACATTACCTTACCAACAAAGGTTCGCCTAGTCAAGGCTATGGTCTTTCCTGTGGTCATGTATGGATGTGAGAGTTGGACTGTGAAGAAGGCTGAGTGCCAAAGAATTGATGCTTTTGAACTGTGGTGTTGGAGAAGACTCTTGAGAGTCCCTTGGACTGCAAGAAGATCCAACCAGTCCATTCTGAAAGAGATCAACCCTGGAATTTCTTTGGAAGGAATGATGCTAAAGCTGAAACTCCAGTATTTTGGCCACCTCATGCGAAGAGTTGACTCATTGGAGAAGACTCTGATGCTGGGAGGGATTGGGGGCAGGAGGAGAAGGGGACGACAGAGGATGAGATGGCTGGATGGCATCACTGACTCGATGGATGCGAGTCTGAGTGACCTCCGGGAGCTGGTGATGGACAGGGAGGCCTGGCGTGCTGCGGTTCATGGGGTCGCAAAGAGTCGGACACGACTGAGCGACTGATCTGATCTGATCTGATCAGTTCAGTTCAGGCGCTCAGTAGTGACAGACTCTGCGACCCCATGGACCGCAGCACGCCAGGCTGCCCTGTCTATCACCAACTCCTGGAGCCTACTTAAACTCATGTGCATTGAGCCGTGATGCCATCCAACCATCTCATCCTCTGTCTTCCCTTTCTCCTCCTGCCTTCAATCAGAACCAGAACCAAAAAAGGCCTCAGGGGTCGGGGACGGCAGCCCGGGGCCCCTGAGGTTTCAGAGAGCCACACTGCCATCGGCTAGTGAGTTTGGGTGGTAAGGGCTTAGGGGACGATGAGGATCACGGGAAGGGGGCTCAGCTCACCGGACGGCCCGCATCAGCTGCTCCAAGGCCGCATCTACGTTGAGGCGCAGTTTGGCAGAAGCTTCGCAGTAGGCCCCGTGGTGGGAGGCAGTGAAGGTGGAGGCTTCAGATCGGGGGACCTGGGGCGCGAGGGGGGTTTACGGAGGAGTCAGGTGCCTGCAGTCAAGGCTAATCCCAGCCGGGGGTGGGGGGAGGCAGAAAGACACACTGTGTGCTCTCACTGGGGTAACGTACTGCGGAGCCTCAAGTGTAGAGTCCTCTGAGATGGACTCCAACTGTAAGCAGAGTCTCTGGAGTTGCCCTCCCACAGGAAGGGAGGGAGAAAGTACCACTCCCTGCTGTTCTCTGTACCCACACCCAAACCAGTCTGTCCCCAAAGTGAAGCTGCTCCTTCTTAATGACAGTCCAGCCCATTTCCTTCTGGGTGCTCTCTCCACTTCAATCTCTTTCTCCCAATTTAGCCTTAAGGACCCAGCACTAAAGTTAGCCACCTGCTGAGAACCTCCCTTGCTTTTCACTGGGGAACAAAAGCAACCAGCACCTCCTTCGAGCCGGAATCGAACCAGCGACCTAAGGATGGCTATACGTGTCGGGTCTACAGTCCTCCGCTCTACCAGCTGAGCTATCGAAGGGTGTGCGCCATCAAGTGGCCGGGGACCGTACTTTTTCTGTAATGCCGCAACACCACACTGAGACGCCCGAGGTGAGATCGTCCGGACTGGTCGGAATCCCTTTGAAGAGACCGGTGTGCTCGCCGCCAGGGCGCCAAGTGCGGGTGCGAGGACCCGGCAGTCCTGCGGGGTGACTGCGGCCCGGCCTTTGTGTCGGCCGGCATCGGGGCAGCGAATTTCAAGATGCCTCGTTTTCTCTCCGCCGTCCCTCTTTCTACAAGTGGGGACCGCTCCCTGAAAGCGGGGAAGAGGTCTAGGGGAGAGGCGTTGGGAAATGGATGGGCGCGTGGGGTGCAGAAGGCCGGGCCGAGGAGAGGGGCACCGCGGAGCCGGCTGCCAAACGCCTAGCCAGCCACCTGGTGCTCTTTGAGTGCCGTCAGTTCAAACTACTCCTTTGGTCAAAATGGTATTATTTGCTGTGGCACGTTGTGCCGCCCTTCAAAGCCAGTATCATCTTGCCTGCATTCCGCGGGTCTCCTATGGATCTCCCTGCTTTCGCCCTCCCACCTTTACAGCCGGAGTGATTTTCTCTCCTTTGCTAGGGGAGTGTGGAAGAGGGGTGGGGGTGGGATGTGGAGGGTTTAGATGAAGCTGCTTCTCTTCTGGAAACTTCTGGTTCACTCAGACTTGAACCCTTACACAGGTCTGCACGACCCTCAGTTCTTGTCTCCACGCAGTCACCTCTCTCAGTTTCGGTACCATTCATAAGTTTTGTTCTGTATTCAGGACCTTCATGCTATTCTCCAGACACTGCTCTAGCTGACCTTTTGCTAGCGATGCTCTTCCCAGACAGCCCTATGCCCAGCCCCCTCCTCCCCCAGTCTGCTCACATTGTCACCTTCTCCAGGGAGCCTCCCCTGACTACCGAAATCAACACAGCAACCTGCCTCCTTATAGCAGTTTCCCATCTCCTTTCCTTCCTCGATTTTTTTTTCTTTTTTCATAGCTGTTAACATCTAACATACTAATTAATTTGCCTACGGTGTCTATTGTCAGTTTTCCCCCACCTCCACACGATTTCTCTAACTAAAATATGATACATAAAACATTTTGCCTTACACCTGAAACTAACACAACGTTGTAAACAACTATATTTCAATTAAAAATAATTTAAAAAATTCCTCTCTGAGAAAATTCGACACCTGACACAGGCCCCTGTCATCCTTTTTCTTTCTCTTTTGTCCGCGCTATGCTGCATTTTAGTTCCCTATCCAGGGTAACCCGTAACCCCGCATTGGGCGCTCAGAGTCTTAACCACTGAAGCACCTGGAAGGTCGCTTGACTGCCCTTTGTTAGAGCATTCATTTAAAAGGGCTTGCAATTGTGAAGATGGTTCTTAACAGCCCAGAGCGTCTCTCAGAGACTGGGAGCCATTCCTCTGAAGTGTAAGCAAGAAGGATAGGGCCTCTGTCTCCCACTTTCTGTGCGAGGACCCATCCTAACTTCAGTAACTGCCCGCTGACAAACACGGCTGGCCTGCCTCTCTACTGACCAGCTCTGTGGTTTTTCACTGCTGCCTCTTCTGAGCCTCCTCCCTCTCGTCCTCCCTTTAAAACGCTCGGATCCCCTCGCCCATTTCGGAAGGGAGCTCGGTCAGCTCTTTGCCCTGCTGTCAGTATTCACTGAATAAAGTCTGCTTTCAGCACTTTCTCTAGGGTCTGCTGTGTTTCTCTTTGACCGAGTCAGATCGGAAAGGACCAAAGGACACCTGGGGGGCCGCTCAGTGTCTGCCCGTTGGGGCAGGAGGCGGGGGTGGGAGTTGGGGTGGGATGCGGGGGCGAGGCCCAAGGGCAAGGGCTCCTGACCCCGAGCACCACGCTCCGGGAGGCCCCGCCTGGTGCGGTGGAGGCGACCGCTCGCGCTCTCACCTGGTTTTCTCTCTGCAATAGGACCCCGGGCTTTCCTCCCAGCATCACTAGGATAGGCTATATATCCCGAAGCACTTTCGTCACTTTTACTTAAAAAGACACCGTGAAGAAACGTTACCACGCTTTCCTATTAAGGCGGCTTTAGGGCTTAACGTCGAAGGCAATGGCAACCCACTCCAGTACTCTCGTCTGGAAAATCCCATGGACAGAGGAGCTGGTAGGCTGCAGTCCATAGGGTCGTGAAGAGTCGGACACAACTGAGCGACTTCACTTTCACTTTTCACTTTCATGCATTGGAGAAGGAAATGGCAGCCCACTCCAGTGTTCTTGCCTGGAGAATCCCAGGGACGGGGGAGCCTGGTGGGAGGCCGTCTATGGGGTCGCACAGAGTCGGACACGACTGAAGCGACTTAGCAGCAGCAGCGCTTAACTTCAACCGGCAAATAGCTCTTCCCTGGACTTTCCTTGACTAGAAGATGAGTTGAGAGAGGGGAGGGCAAAAATGGGCTGACAGTTTTTGCTGAAAGGAAGGTGAGACCAGACCCAAGGCCCGACCCACCCCCTCAACTGCGGGGCACCGCGAGCTCGCGTCTTCCCAGCTCCCCCCTGACTGGTCGCCACTCGTCCACGCGCTCCCCTCACGAGACACTGGCGAGTCTTGGGTGGGTTAGTAGGTCCCGCGCCCCCGAGTGGAAGAACATGACATCCGGGGCATCCCGGCAGGGGGCGTGGCGTATGTAGATGAGCGGCGCGCGGAGGCTGCTGGTCCCGCTCCTCCCGGGCCTCGGTGTCCTGCGTGTGCACACGTGGAGGTTCCTGCGGTTGTTCCCCGGGTGGGCGAGGCCGGGCTGGGGACGCGCCGGGGCGGGAGTGTGCGGCGGTGGTGCGAGGGGAAGTGACCGTGCGTGCAGAGTGGGGCGAGCGCGAGGGTGCTGGGCGGTGGGTGGGCGGCAATTCATACTTACCTGGCAGGAGAGATACCATGATCACGAAGGTGGTTTTCCCAGGGCGGGGCTTATCCATTGTACTCCGGATGTGCTGACCCCTGCGATTTCCCCAAATGCGGGAAACTCGACTGCATAATTTGTGGTAGTGGGGGACTGCGTTCGCGCTTTCCCCTGAGTCTTATCTTGGTTTTAAAAACAGTTTGTGTAACAGTGTTCGTGTGTTTATGGTTTTGATGGGGTATTGCTATGTCTAGTAAGCTCGTGTTTTTAGGAAGCATATGGATAGAGAAAGTCGTTCTTCAAAAAGGATTAGATGACTATAGGTGATAAAAGCATATACTTTTTTTAAAGAGCATCACTGACTGGCTACATTTGGTTGAACTCTGGGAGTTTGTGAAATAGTGATCTGGGGGTGATGTGTTGTAATTTATGGGGTCTTAAAGAGCTGCTGCTGCTGAGTCACTTCAGTCGGGTCGCAATCCCATAGACGGCAGCTCACCAGGCTCTCTGGCCATCCTTGGGATTCTCCAGGCAAGAATACTGGAGTGGGTTGCCATTTTCTTCTCTAATGCATAAAAGTGAAAGAAAGTGAAGTCGCTCAGTCGAGTCTGATTCTTAACGACCCCATGGACTGCAGTCTACCAGGCTTCTCCACCCATGGGATTTTCTAGGCAAGAGTACTGGAGTGGGGTGCCATTTCCTTCTCTGGTTAAAGAGCTGCAACTGAACTAAAGTATATGTATTCTGACATTTTTGTCACACGGTTTGCTGGGTTGTGATCCTTTGCTTTTTAATTTTTTTTTAAGTGATGCTAATTTCTCTTTTAAATAACCGAGAAATATTTCGAACATACAAAAAAAGTACAGAAAATGAAACATACCTCACTATCTATCATCCTGCCCGCCTCACACACACAGCTTAAAGGATGGGAACATTTTGCCTCACTTGTTTTACGTATCAAGGAAACGATGTACAGATACAGGCAAGCCTCCTCCCAACAAACCTGCCCCTTGTTTTTCTTCAGCGGTGGGTATTTTCCTGAAGTTGCTGGGTAGCTCTTCATATATTTATTTGGTTGCGCTGGGTTTTTCGTTGCTGTGCACAGTCTTTCTCTAATTGTGGAGAGGCTACTCTTTAGTTGTGGTGTGTGGGCTTTACATTGCTGTGGCTTCGTTGTTGTGAAGCATGGGCTCTCGGGCGTGAAGACTTCAACAACTGTGGCACACAGCTCGGTAGTTGTGGCCTGAGGGGCCCTGGAGTACGCAGGCTTCAGTCGTTGCAGCAGGTGGGCTCGGTGGTTGCGGCTCACAGGCTCTAAGCTTGGATTCAGTAGCTGTGGCACACAGGCTTAGTCGCTCCATGGCGTGTGGAATCTTCCTGGACCAGGGATCGAACTCGTGACCCTGCATTGTCAGGCTGATTCTTGTGTACTCTTGCACTAGGAAAGTCCACTGTGTAGCTCTTTTACTACATATGTGTACCCAATGTTATTTCTATATATGTGAAAGTGAAAGTGAAGTTGCTCAGTTGTGTCCGACTCTCAGCGACCCCATGGACTACAGCCCACCAGGCCCTCTGTCCATGGGATTTTCCAGGCAAGAGTACTGGAGTGGGGTGCCACTGCCTTCTCCTTTAACCTTGTTAATTTGTTACCTTGTAGAAGTTTTTCTTTTATATTGTTCATGGGGTTTTCAAGGCAAGAATACTGAAGTTTGCCATTCCCTTCTCCAGTAGAACACATTCTATCAGACCTCTCCACCATGACCTGTCTGTTTTGGGTGGCCCCACATGGCATGGCTTAGTTTCATTGAGTTAGACAGGCTGTGGTTCGTGTGATCAGATTAGCTGGTTTTCTGTGATTAAGGTTTCAGTGTGTCTGCCCTCTGATACCTTCTCGCAACACCTGTCTTACTTGGGTTTCTCTTACCCTGGACGTGGGGTATCACTTCACGGCTGCTCCAGCAAAGTGCAGCCACTGCTCCTTACTTTGGATGAGGGGTATCTCCTCAGGGCAGCCCCTCCTGACCTTGAACATGGAGTATCTCCTTTCGACCCTCCTGCACCGGTGCAGCTGTTGCCTCTTGGACGTGGGGTTGCTCCTCTCTGCCGCTGCCCATGACCTCAGGTGTGGGGTAGCTCCTCTCCACTCCCACCCCTGACCTCAGAAGTGGGGTAGCTCCTCTCGGCCGCAAGATGGTTAAACAGTGGAAACAGTGTCAGACTTTATTTTGGGGGGCTCCAAAATCACTGCAGATGGTGACTGCAGCCATGAAATTAAAAGATGCTTACTCCTTGGAAGAAAAGTTATGACCAACTTAAGATAGCATATTAAAAAGCAGAGACATTGCCAACAAAGGTCCGTCTGGTCAAAGCTATGGTTTTTCCAGTGGTCATGTGTGGATAAGTTGGACTGTGAAGAAAGCTGAGTGCCGAAGAATTGATGCTTTTGAACTGTGGTGTTGGTGAACTCTTGAGAGCCCCTTGGACTGCAAGGACGTCCAGCCAGTGCATCCTAAAGATCAGTCCTGGGTGTTCATTGGAAGGACTGGTGCTAAAGCTGAAACTCCAATACTTTGGCCACCT
Organism: Tragelaphus eurycerus; assembly: GCA_935064755.1. NCBI lineage: Eukaryota > Metazoa > Chordata > Mammalia > Artiodactyla > Bovidae > Tragelaphus > Tragelaphus eurycerus. The sequence goes on from CAKXYN010000038.1 coordinate 14,911,758, forward strand.
CATGCAAAGAGTTGACTCATTGGAAAAGACCCTGATGCTGGGAGGGATTGGGGGCAGGAGAAGAAGGGGACAACAGAGGATGAGATGGCTGGATGGCATCACCGACTGGATGGACGTGAGTTTGAGTAGACTCCGGGAGTTGGTGATGGACAGGAAAACCTGGCATGCTGTGACTCATGGGGTCGCAGAGTCGGACACGATTGAGCGACTGAACTGAAGGTTTTTCTTTTAAGCTTTCTAATTTGTCTGCCGTCAAGTTGTTTTCTATTGCTTGATACTCCCCCCCGCCCCCCAGCCCAGTGAATAGCAGTTGTGTATTCGGCAGCAGGATAGAACCTCGGAGCAAAAGACTGACTTGTACTTTTGAGATTTTTGAGGCAAAAGAAGCAAGTTCAGTGTCTGTGCAAAGAAGGCTTAGCAGTGAGTGAAGGTGATGAGCTTCTATATAGCAGTGGGGTTGGCTTCTCTGGACAGGAGCAGATCATGAACAGGTTCTAATCTGGTGCTGCAGGTATTAATAACTTGGTTGTGAGGTTTGGAAGGACTCGTTGGATGGGACCGGGTTCTGTAAGTTGCCAGTCATTTGCTTGTCCTGGAGGGTTGGCAGGTAAAGAGTATATAATACACAGCTGTGGACAAATTCTAGGCTTTCAGAAGGGGCTGGGACAGCATTATCCCCACTCTCAAGATGTAGGCATGTGATGACAGCAAAGGCCTGTTTATGAGGCCCTTCCAAAACAAGGGACTTATGCTTCTAATGGACTCAGAAGGCCAGGCAAAACCCTGGCCATTTGCTAAGGTTTTTCATAAATGCTGTATAGAGTCTCCTGACTGCCCAGGAAAAAACAGGAGACTCCCATTGTAAGACTTGGAATCACAATCCTGATGTGGACCTTTCCTCTAGTGATAATGTTGCCCTTCCCCATCCTGATAGCTCAGTTGATAATCTGCCCGCAATGTGGGAAACCCGGGTTTGATTCCTGGCTTGGGAAGATCCCCTGGAGAAGGGAAAGGCTATCCACTCCAGTATTCTGGCCTGGAGACTTGCATGGACTGCATAGTCCACGGGGTTGCAAAGAGTCGGACACAACTGAGAGACTTTCACTCACTTCACCATCCAAGTCAGTTCTGGCCCAGGCTCTCCGGCCCCATAGGCACTGGGACATGTAATGTGTAATGGAAGATGAATACTAAATCAGAAAAAAAATTCCCCTGTGCAAAAAAGGGAAAGATATTTACTCCTCTTTCTCAAACTGTTTATTTTGTCTTTGTTTTGGTCTGTGCCAGTCTTAGTTTTGGCTTGCGGGATCCTTGTTGCAGTGTATGGGATCTAGTTCCCTGAGTAGGATGGAACCCAGACCCCTGAATTGGGAGTGTGGAATCTTAGCCCCTGGACCAATAGGGAAGTCCTCGCTGTTTCTTAACAAATTTGCAAATACCTGTTCTGTCCTTTTGAGATATATAGATACATAGTGTTTTTAACAGCTAAACAAATCTTTTGTCAGTGTTGCAACCTAAGAATGTTTGTTTTGGGCTTTTGAAGCCATCTTTTTGAAGTGTGAACGTTAAGGAAATGCTCCATCTCCCTCTACCTCAGGGAGTTTAGCTAAAGTGGCTGGCTCCATGTTGTAATGACCTGCTTGCCTGGAGATACAAGTTTTATTTCCTTTTGGATGAAGGCACACGGATGGCCACTCCAATTACCAGTTGAATTTAGAATGAACTGTGTAGCAAATGGTGCTGTCAAGTCCTCCTATTGAGGACAAGTTCTTGAAGACATATATGTAATGAGTTGTATCTGCCTGCCTATATAACAGGCAACATTCTTATTGTTATGGGGTGAATTGTGTCATTCCCCCTGCCCCAAGATTCATATGTTGAGGCCCTAGCCCTCACGTGACTGTATTTGGAGACAGGGCCTTTAAGGAGGTAAATTAAGATTAAAATGAGGTCATAAAGGTGGATCTCTTAATTCAATATGACTGATGTCCTTAATTGGAGATGTGAGGGACAGCTGCAAGCCAAGGAGAGGCCTCAGGAGAAAGCAAAGCTGCCAATATCTTGGTCTTGGATTTACAGCTCAAACTGGGAAATGTTCCTATTAGTCAAACCTCCCTGGCAGTTCATGATGTTTTATTACAGCAGCCCAAACTGAGTGATATCTTGTCTTTGCAGTCTACTTGGTGCATTTCTTGTGATGTGCATTACAACGTGGTTTAGTAGTTTTTCAGTAAAAATATTTTCTTTCTTTCTACCTTGTGGAGAGGATAACCTGGTTTGACAGGAGATGATATTCTCAATCGTCTGGCATCGAGGACAAGTGTTGGTTTGGTGGTTCTTGACTTTACTGAATCGGGTAAATGTCTTGTGGTCTCACAACAGTTAGGTAAGAAAAGACCCTGAGTTATTTTTAAAAGTCTCCCTTTTAGGACTTCCCTGGTGGTCCAGTGCTTAAGACTCCATGCTTCCAGTGCAGGGGGCATGGGTTTGATCCCTGTTAGGGAAACTTCTGCATGCCATGTGGTGTGGCAAAAAAAAAAAAAAAAAAAAAAAGTCCTTTTTCAGCCCTCTGCTCTTTTCAAATTCTAGCTGGAGGAACCACCCACTTCAATATCAACATATTAAGTAAGCATGGGTAACATAGGTTCTAAAATTCTCAGGATCACTATTAGCATTGAAGGTAAAAGAAATATGTCTATGTGTGTGTGTGTGTGTGTGTGTGTGTGTATATATATATATATATATATACATACACATATATATGCCAGCTTCCCTGGTAGCTCAGATAGTAAAGCATCTGCCTACAATTTGGGAGACCGGGGTTCGATCCCTACGTTGGAAAGATCCGCTGGAGAAGGAAATGGCAACCCACTCCAGTATTCACGCTTGGAAAATCCCATGGACCGAGGAGCCTGGTAGGCTACAGTCCATGGGGTCACAAAGAGTCGGACATGACTGAGGGACCTCATGCATATATATATAGATAAATATATAGTCAGTCTGTGGCTCAGATCATGAACTCCTTATTGCCAAATTCAGACTTAAATTGAAGAAAGTAGGGAAAACCACTAGACCATTCAGGTCTAAATCATAATCCATTATGATTATACAGTGGAAGTGAGAAATAGATTTAAGGGACTAGATCTGATAGAGTGCCTGATGAACTATGGATGGAGGTTCATGACATTGTACAGGAGACAGGGATCAAGACCATCCCCATGGAATAGAAATGCAAAAAGGCAAAATGGCTGTCTGGGGAGGCCTTACAAATAGCTGTGAAAAGAAGAGAAGAGAAAAGCAAAGGAGAAAAGGAAAGACATAAGCATCTGAATGCAGAGTTCCAAAGAATAGCAAGGAGAGATAAGAAAGCCTTCTTCAGCGATCAATGCAAAGAAATAGAGGAAAACAACAGAATGGGAAACACTAGAGATCTCTTCAAGAACAGTAGAGATACCAAGGGAACATTTCCTGCAAAGATGGGCTCGATAAAGGACAGAAATGGTATGGACCTAACAGAAGCAGAAGATATTAAGAAGAGATGGCAAGAATCCAAAGAAGAACTGTACAAAAAAGATCTTCATGACCCAGATAATCATGATGGTGTGATCACAAACCTAGAGCCAGACATCCTGGAATGTGAAGTCAAGTGGGCCTTAGAAAGCATCACTACGAACAAAGCTAGTGGAGGTGATGGAATTCCAGTGGAGCTATTTCAAATCCTGAAAGATGATGCTGTGAAAGTGCTGCACTCAATTTGCCAGCAAATTTGGAAAACTCAGCAGTGGCCACAGGACTGGAAAAGGTCAGTTTTCATTCCAATCCCAAAGAAAGGCAATGCCAAAGAATGCTCAAACTACCACACAATTGCACTCATCTCACACGCTAGCAAAGTAATGCTCAAAATTCTCCAAGCCAGGCTTCAGCAATACATGAACGGTGAACTTCCTGATGTTCAAGCTGGTTTCAGAAAAGGCAGAGGAACCAGAGATCAAATGGTCAACATCCGCTGGATCATGGAAAAAACAAGAGAGTTCCAGAAAAACATCTATTTCTGCTTTATTGACTATGCCAAAGCCTTTGACTGTGTGGATCACAATCAACTGTGGAAAATTCTGAAAGAGATTGGAATACCAAACCACCTGACCTGCCTCTTGAGAAACCTGTATGCAGGTCAGGAAGCAACAGTTAGAACTGGACATGGAACAACAGACTGGTTCCAAATAGGAAAAGGAGTACGTCAAGGCTGTATATTGTCACCATGCTTATTTAACTTCTATACAGAGTACATCATGAGAAATGCTGGACTGGAAGAAGCACAAGCTAGAATTAAGATTGCCGGGAGAAATATCAATAACCTCAGATATGCAGATGACACCACCCTACGGCAGAAAGTGAAGAGGAACTAAAAATCCTCTTGATTAAAGTGAAAGTGGAGAGTGAAAAAGTTGGCTTAAAGCTCAACATTGAGAAAACTAAGATCATGGCTGCTGCTGCTGTTGCTGCTAAGTCGCTTCAGTCGTGTCCGACTCTGTGCGACCCCATAGACGGCCTCCCACCAGGCTCCCCCGTCCCTGGGATTCTCCAGGCAAGAACACTGGAGTGGGTTGCCATTTCCTTCTCCAATGCAGGAAAATGAAAAGTGAAAGTGAAGTTGCTCAGTCATGTCCAACTCTTAGGGACCCCATGGACTGCAGCCTACCAGGCTCCTCCGTCCATGGGATTTTCCAGGCAAGAGTACTGGAGTGGGGTGCCATTGCTTTCTCTGAAGATCATGGCACCTGGTCCCATCACTTCATGAGAAATAGATGGGGAAACAGTGGAAACAGACTTTATTTTGGGGGGCTCCAAAATCACTGCAGATGGTGACTGCAGCCATGAAATTAAAAGACGCTTACTCCTTGGAAGGAAAGTTATGACCAACCTAGATAGCATATTCAAAAGCAGAGACATTCCTTTGCCAACAAAGGTTTGTCTAGTCAAGACTATGGTTTTTCCAGTGGTCATGTATGTATATGAGAATTGGACTGTGAAGAAAGCTGAGCGCCAAAGAATTGATGCTTTTGAACTGTGGTATTGGAGAAGACTCTTGAGAGCCCCTTGGACTGCAGGGAGATCCAACCAGTCCATTCTAAAGGAGATCAGTCCTGGGTGTTAAAGCTGAAACTCCAATACTTTGGCCACCTCATGCGAAGAGTTGACTCATTGGAAAAGACTCTGATGCTGGGAGGCATTGGGGGCAGGAGGAGAAGGGGACAACAGAGGATGAGATGGCTAGATGGCATCACTGACTCGATGGACATGAGTTTGAGTGAACTCTGGGAGTTGGTGATGGACAGGGAGGCCTGGTGTGCTGTGATTCACAGGGTCACAAAGAGTCAGACACGACTGAGCAACTGAACTGAACTACTCTTCAATTTCTTGGAAGTGTTTTACTTTCCATCTGGTGATAGCGTAGTAGAAACTTTTTTGGGAGGGGAGCCACCTTTCTACTTGTTCCTTTTCCTCCATGGTTCTCATATAGAACAAGTTCTCTGACTTGAGAAACATGTATTCTTATTTTCTCCTTTTAAAGTACTGGGGAGACCTGCTGTGCATATTAAAAGCTATCATGTCCTGTGCTATAGATGCCATGTTGGTGGAGCTCCTTGGAGAACAAGGCCCCTAATTTGGTAACTATGTACCTCCTGAAAGAATAGACAGATGGCCAAGAGTGACTGTCTCACACTTCACTGGAAAAGCCCTCCAAACAGAGACAAATCCATGTATGGAGCTGGGCCTTAGCAAATAATGACACTTTTTTAGTTTGAGATAGAGAAAAATTAACAAAACTTAACAATCAAATTAAAGAGAAAAAAAGAGAATTTTATTCTAGTCAAACTGAGGATTATAACCCAGGATAAGCTCTGAGAAAGAAATCCAAGGCACAGTCACATATATTTTTCAGAACAAAGAATCATACATCAAAATAACATACTGACATTTTCACCAAAGATGCATAAAGTTCACCAAAGATGCATAGTTCAGGTAAGCATGTACAAATCAGGCAGCAAGCCACCATACTCTTTGACACAGCTGGGAAAGAATGCCAATCTTCTGAGAAGTTACATCGCTGTTGTCAGAAGAAAGGGAGAAAAAAAAATGATCTTTATGGCCCAGCAGGCATTTCCACCTTTAAGGAGATCTGGTTAATGTATAATACACATCACACACTAGGGAGGGCCCAGCATGGGCAGGGACTATGTTATGCTTAAATTTTCTTGTCCTGTTTATACATTCAGTTCCATCAGAATCAATAATTTACCAAAAGGATAAGCTATGGTCAGGTATAAAACAATATCCTTTGTCAAGAATTCAATTTAAAGGGGGCTTCCCTGGTGGCTCAGTGGTAGAGGATCTGCCTGCCAGTGCACGAGACACAGGTTCCATCCCTGGTCAGGGAAGATAGTACACGCTGTGGAGCAACTAAGCCCGTGTGCCACTACTGAGCCTGTGCTCTAGAGCCCATGAATCACAGCTACTGAGTCCATGAGCTGCAACCACTGAAGCCCGTGTGCTAGAGCCTGTGCTCCAAAACGAGAGAAGCCACAATGAGAAACCCACGCAGCAACTCAGCCCCAACACAGCCCAAAAGAATTAAGTTTTAAAAAAGAATTCAATTAGAAGGAATAAACCAGTTTTAAAAATTAGAAAAAATGAGAATTTTAAAACAGTGCCCACCTTGTAAAGAAGTAACAAATTTGATAAATAATTGACTAATATGTAGATTTATACAAGATCTCAGAAAAATTAATTTATTATTCCGTTAATGTTAAGGCCTGTAAGCTTCCGCTGCTGCTGCTAAGTCACTTCAGTCATGTCCAACTCTGTGCGACCCCATAGATGGCAGCCCACCAGGCTCCCCCGTCCCTGGGATTCTCCAGGCAAGAACACTGGAGTGGGTTGCCATTTCCTTCTCCAATGCAGGAAAGTGAAAAGTGAAAGTGAAGTCGCTCCGTTGTGTCCGACTCTTCTCGACCCCATGGACTGCAGCTCACCAGGCTCCTCCGTCCATGGGATTTTCCAGGCAAGAGTACTGGAGTGGGTTGCCATTTCCTTCCTCAGTGCATGGAAGTGAAAAGTGAAAGTGAAGTCGCTCAGTCGTGTCTGACTCTTCGAGACCCCATGGACTGCAGCCTACCAGGCTCCTCCGTCCATGGGATTTTCCAGGCAGTTCTAACCCTGCAGTTATCCTGACTTCAGTACCATCATCTGCGAGGTTTATCTGTGTAGTTGATCTGAGTTCCAGTTGTTTTTCTGTCCCCCTAAAGGCAGAGTCTTTGTTTTCAAACACAGAGTCCTATATTGATGGCAAAGGATTCCTCAAGGGTTTCAGGAGTTTTCTATTTTCTCTAGGAAAAAACCAGAAATTTATGGGAAAACTTACAGAACTATGTCCCAGCAGAAAGGTCTGTAATTGTAGATGATTTTCTGACAGCCTCCTAAAGGACACTGGAAAACCAACACCTCAGTTTTGTTCCACCTCCTTGCTTCACAGAGAAACAAGGCCTCACTAGACAAATTGTAGGATTGTGAAACAGAAGTAAAATATTGTGGATTCATTCTGATATATGGCAAAACCAATACAATATTGTAAAGTTAAAAAATTAAATTAAAAAAAATGGCAAAAAAAAAAAAAGTAAAATATTTAGAGTATGTTGTCAATCGAAGGCTGCAAAGTGTTACAAGCTAAGAGTCACCTAATTTTTCAGTGAAGCATCTAGTACAAAAAAGAAAAGACAGTTTGGGGTCAGGTCCAAGTACTAGTCAGGTAGGGACTTCCCTGGTGTCTTAGCGGTAAAGAATCTGCCTGCTATGCAGGAGACCTGGGTTCAATTCCTGGGTCAGGTAGATCCCCTGGAGAAGGAAATGGCAACCCACTCCAGTATTCTTGCCTGGGAAATCTGATGGACAGAGGAGCCTGGCGGGCTACAGTCCATAGAATCACAAAGGGTTGGAAACAACTGAACGACTAAACCACCACCAGCACTAGTCAGGTACTTAGATGGTAGGTTTCAGCTTTTCCAGAGGCAAAACTTCTGACAAAGCACCGCGTGGGAATTCCCTAGATCTACTGGTTCAGTTCAGTTCAGTCGCTCAGTCGTGTCCGACTCTTTGCAACCCCATGAATCGCAGCACGCCAGGCCTCCCTGTCTATCACCAACTTCTGGAGTTCACCCAGACTCACATCCATCGAGTCAGTGATCTACTGGTTGGTCCCTAGAAAAAAAGATTTTGAAGAAAAATCAGCTATTTTCCCCCAACTTTGGGTATTCCAATTTTTAGAAAAAAAAACTTTCACTTATTTTGTTATGAAAACAAAGTCGTGTTAATGGAATTTTAAGTCAAAAGTTGGGATTAGGCTATAAACCTAATAGTATGGTTCTCAGTTCTTGATTTCAGTGTCCTGGAAGTGCCTGCTAAGTCACTTCAGTCTTGTGTGCTTTTCAGCTGCAGTAGCAGCTGCCACACTTTTTGAAGGCTCAAACCCTGACCTTGGGTTGCTTATTTGCTATCAAAGTGAAAGAGAAAATCAGTTGGATTCATATTTCCCATGTGAAGCCAGTAAGTACCTTAGGAAAACCAAAGGGTGATTTACACAAGAACTTGACACTTAAATTTTCTGGAATAACTGACATTGGAACTGAGCCGTACTGAAAAGGTAATGATTCTTTCCTACAGATACATGTTTCCAGTCAATGTCACTTCGCACTCTCAGAAATGGTTTGTATTGAAGTTGAACAGCTGTCATTGGTGATTATTGGTAGAGCACTTTTTATAATATCAAAATAAATCTAACTTGAATCCATGTCCTCAAGCACTAAATTTGACACGAAAACAATTTTAATTGAGTACAATGTTGTGTTAGTTTACTGTACAGCAAAATGACTTATATATACATTTTAAAATATATATTTGCTCCAGTCAATGTAAGTACTTGACTTAAATATGAGGTTAACTCTAAAAGCTGACTTAAATAAAACCCAACATTCAAAAAAACTAAGATCACATGGCGTCCAGTCCCATCACTTCATGGCAAATAGATGGGTAAAAGTGGAAACAGTGACAGATTTTATTTTCTTGGGCTCCCAAGTCGCTGGAGAGGGTGTCTGAAGCCACAAAATTAAAACATTTGCTCCTTGGAAGGAAAACTATGACAAACCTAGATAGCGTATTAAGATGCAGAGACATCACTTTGTTGACAAAGGTCTGTATAGTCAAAGCTGTTTTTTCCCACTAGTCACCTACAGATGTGGGAACTGAACGATAAGAAATATCAAGCACCAAAGAACTGATGCTTTCAAACTGTGGTGATGGAGAAAACTCTTGAGAGTCCCTTGGACTGCAAGGAGATCAAACTAGTCAATCTGAAAAAAAGTCAATTCAGAATACTCACTGGAAAAACTGATGCTGAAGTTGAAGCTTCAACTTGGTCCACCTGATGCAAAAAACTTGATGCATTGGGAAAGAACCTGATGCCGGGAAAGATTGAGAGCTAGAGGCGGAGGCAACTGAAGAATGAGATAGCTACATAGCATTATCGATTCAATGAACAAAAACGAGTTTGCTCAAACTATGCTCAATGTGTTAAGAGACACAACACCTGACATGTTCATAGTACCTTAAAAATAGACAGGACACACCCAGTCTCAAATAGCTCAAACACTGCAGACTTAAAAGAACATCTGAAATAGTCAAAATCTCAGATATGCTCTATCACTTGTTCAAGTGAACAAGTAAAACTGTTTACTTCGCAAAAATCTCTCACTGCCTTAAAATCTGTTTATTTAACAGAAATTAAAGAAAAAATAGTTCACAAGTATTAACTTTATATTTACCACAATCCTGAGAACAGTTCAGTCGCTCAGTCGTGTCCAACTCTTTGCGACCCCATGAATCAGAGCACACCAGGCCTCCCTGTCCATCACCAATTCCCGGAGTTCACTCAAAGCCATGTCCATCGCGTCGGTGATGCCATCCAGCCATCTCATCCTCTGTAGTCCTGGCTCCCAGCATCCCTTCTCCTCCTGTCCCCAATCCCTCCCAGCATCCCTTCTCCTCCTGCCCCCAATCCCTCCCAGCATCATGGTTTTTTCCAATGAGTCAACTTTTCCCACGTGGCCAAAGTACTGGAATTTCAGCTTTAGCATCATTCCTTCCAAGAACACCCAGGACTTATCTCCTTCAGAATGTACTGGTTGGATCTCCTTGCAGTCCAAGGGGCTCTCAAGAGTTCTCCCACACTACAGTTCAAAAGCATTAATTCTCCGGTGCTCAGCTTTTTTCACAGACCAATTTTCACATCTGTACATGACTACTAAAAAAAACATCAGATCAGTCGCTCAGTCATGTCCAATACTTTGCGACCCCATGAATCGCAGCACGCCAGGCCTCCCTGTCCATCACCAACTCCCAGAGTTCACTCAGACTCACATCCATTGAGTCAGTGATGCCATCCAGCCATCTCATCCTCTGTCGTCCCCTTCTCCTCCTGCCCCAATCCCTCCCAGCATCAGACCCTTTTCCAGTGAGTCAACTCTTCACATGAGGTGGCCAAAGTACTGGAGTTTCAGCTTTAGCATCATTCCTTCCAAAGAAATCCCAGGGCTGATCTCCTTCACAATGGACTGGTTGGATCTCCTTGTAGTCCAAGGGACTTCTCCAAGAGTCTTCTCCAACACCACAGTTCAAAAGCATCAATTCTTCGGCGCTCAGCCTTCTCCACAGTCCAACTCTCACATCCATACATGACCACAGGAAAAACCATAGCCTTGACTAGAGGAACCTTTGTTGGTGAAGTAATGTCTCTGCTTTTGAATATGCTATCTAGGTTGGTCATAACTTTCCTTCCAAGGAGTAAGCGTCTTTTAATTTCATGGCTGCAGTCACCGTCTGTAGTGATTTTGAAGCCCAGAAAAATAAAGTCTGACACTGTTTCCCCATCTATTTCCCTTGAAGTGATGGGACCGGATGCCATGATCTTCGTTTTCTGAATGTTGAGCTTTGCCAACTTTTTCCACTCTCCACTTTCACTTTCATCAAGAGGCTTTTTTAGTTCCTTTTCACTTTCTGCCATAAGGGTGGTGTCATCTGCATATCTGAGGTTATTGATATTTCTCCCAGCAATCTTGATTCCAGCTTGTGCTTCTTCCAGCCCAGCATTTCTCATGATGTACTCTGCATATAAGTTAAATAAGCAGGGTGACAATATACAGCTTTGACATACTCCTTTTCCTATTTGGAACCGGTCTGTTGTTCCATGTCCAGTTCTAATAACTGTTGCTTCCTGACCTGCATACAAATTTCTCAAGGCAGATCCGGTGGTCTGGTATTCTCACCTCTTTCAGAATTTTCCAGTTTATTGTGATCCACACAGTCAAAGGCTTTGGCATAATCAGTAAAGCAGAAATAGATGCTGTTCTGGAACTCTTGCTTTTTCCATGATACAGTGGATGTTGGCAGTTTGACCTCTGGTTCCCTCTGCCTTTTCTATAAACCAGCTTTGAACATCAAGAAGTTCATGGTTCACGTATTGCTGAAGCCTGGCCTGGTGGAGAATTTTGAGCATTATTTACCTAGCATGTGAGATAAGTGCAATGATGTGGTAGTTTGAGCATTCTTAGACATTGCCTTTCTCTGGGATTAGAATGAATAAACTGACCTCTCCCAGTCCTGTGGCCACTGCTGCGTTTTCTAAACTAGTTGGCATATTGAGTACAGTATTTCACAGCACCATCTTTGAAAATTTAGAATAACTAAACACACTTGAGTAAAAGCAAAGTCTCTGTTTTTGAATATACTATTGAGATTGCTCATAACTTTCTGAGGAGTAAGTATCTAAAAAGAAAAGTTAACAAAGATTAATCTTATTATCTATCACTACCTAGAAATAGTTATAACCCCACGAACCGAAAAAAAAAAAAATGGAAAAAAGTCAAGTCTACTCTTTACAACATTATGTATCAGGGGAAAGCGCGAACGCAGTCCCCCACTACCACAAATTATGCAGTCGAGTTTCCCACATTTGGGGAAATCGCAGGGGTCAGCACATCCGGAGTGCAATGGATAAGCCTCGCCCTGGGAAAACCACCTTCGTGATCATGGTATCTCCCCTGCCAGGTAAGTATGAGTTACCGCCCACCCACCGCCCAGCACCCTCGCGCTCGCCCCACTCTGCACGCACGGTCACTTCCCTCGCACCACCGCCGCACACTCCGCCCCGGCGCGTCCCCCGGCCCGGCCTCGCCCACCCGGGGAACAACCTCAGGAACCTCCGCGTGTGCACACGCAGGACACCGAGGCCCGGGAGGAGCGGGACCAGCAGCCTCCGCGCGCCGCTCATCTACATACGCCACGCCCCCTGCCGGGATGCCCCGAATGTCATATTCTTCCTCTCGGGGGCGCGGGACCTACTAACCCACCCGAGACTCGCCGGTGTCTCGTGAGGGGAGAGTGTGGACGAGTGGCGACCAGTCAGGGGGAGCTGGGAAGACGCGAGCTCGCGGTGCCCCGCAGTTGGGGTGGGTCGGGCCTTGGGTCTGGTCTCACCTTCCTTTCAGCAAAAACTGTCAGCCCATTTTTGCCCTCCCCTCTCTCAACTCATCTTCTAGTCAAGGAAAGTCCAGGGAAGAGCTATTTGCCGGTTGACGTTAAGCGCTGCTGCTGCTAAGTCGCTTCAGCCGTGTCCGACTCTGTGCGACCCCATAGACGGCCTCCCACCAGGCTCCCCCGTCCCTGGGATTCTCCAGGCAAGAACACTGGAGTGGGCTGCCATTTCCTTCTCCAATGCATGAAAGTGAAAAGTGAAAGAAAGTGAAGTCGATCAGTTGTGTCCGACACTTCACGGCCCCATGGACTGCAGCCTGCCAGCTCCTCTGTCCATGGGATTTTCCAGACAAGAGTACTGGAGTGGGTTGCCATTGCCTTCGACGTTAAGCCCTAAAGCCGCCTTAATAGGAAAGCATGGTAACGTTTCTTCACGGTGTCTTCTTAAGTAAAAGTTACGAAAGTGCTTCGGGATATATAGTCTATCCTAGTGATGCTGGAAGGAAAGCCCGGGGTCCTATTGCAGAAAGAAAACCAGGTGAGAGCGCGAGCGGTCGCCTCCACCGCACCAGGCGGGGCCTCCCGGAGCGTGGAGCGTGGTGCTGGTGGTCAGGAGTCCTTGCCCTTGGGCCTCGCCCCCGCATCCCACCCCTCCCAACCCCCGCCTCCTGCCCCATCGGGCAGATACTGGGCGGTCCCCCCAGGTGTCCTTTGATCCTTTCCGATCTGACTCGGTCAAAGAGAAACACAGCAGACCCTAGGGAAAGTGCTGAAAGCAGACTTTATTCAGTGAATACTGACAGCAGGGCAAAGAGCTGACCGAGCTCCCTTCCGAAATGGGCGAGGGGATCTGAGCGTTTTAAAGGGAGGATGAGATCAAGTGGGCTTTATCCCAGGAATGCAAGGATTCTTCAATATCTGCAAATCAATCAATGTACTACACCACATTAACAAATTGAAAAATAAAAACCATATGATAATAGATGCAGAGAAAGCCTTTGACAAAATTCAACATCCATTTATGATAAAAACACTCCAGAAAGCAGGAATAGAAGGAACATACCTCAACATGATAAAAGCTATATATGACAAACCCACAGCAAACATTATCCTCAATGGTGAAAAATTGAAAGCATTTCATCTAAAGTCAGGAACAAGACAAGGGTGCCCACTTTCACCATTACTATTCAACATAGTTTTGGAAGTTTTGGCCACAGCAATCAGGGCAGAAAAAGAAATAAAGGAATCCAAATTGGAAAAGAAGTAAAACTCTTCACTGTTTGCAGATGACATGATCCTCTACATAGAAAACTCTAAAGACTCCACCAGAGTGTTCGCAGCCGCCGCCGCGCCGCCATCGCTCTCCAACGCCAGCGCAGCCTCTAGCTCGCCGAGCTCCAGCCGAAGGAAAAGGGGGGGTAGATAAGTAAGGAGGTCTCTATACCATCCATGGCTCGTACAAAGCAGACTGCCCGCAAATCGACCAGTGGTAAAGCACCGAGGAAGCAACTCGCTACAAAAGCCGCTCGCAAGAGTGCGCCCTCTACTGGAGAGGTGAAGAAACCTCATCGTTACAGGCCTGGTACTGTGGCACTCCGTGAAATTAGACCACTGAACTTCTGATTCGCAAACTTCCCTTCCAGCGTCTGGTGCGGGAAATTGCTCAGGGCTTCAAAACAGATCTGCGCTTCCAGAGTGCAGCTATTGGTGCTTTGCAGGAGGCAAGTGAGGCCTATCTGGTTGGCCTTTTTGAAGACACCAACCTGTGTGCTATCCATGCCAAACGTGTAACAATTATGCCAAAAGACATCCAGCTAGCACGCCGCATACGTGGAGAACGTGCCTAAGAATCCACTATGATGGGAAACATTTCATTCTTTAAAAAAAAAATTCTCTTCTTCCTGTTATTGGTAGTTCTGAACGTTAGATATTTTTTTTCCATGGGGTCAAAAGGTACCTAAGTATATGACTGCAAGTGGAAAATAGGGGACGGGAATCAGGTATTGGCAGTTTTTCCATTTTCATTTGTGTGTGAATTTTTAATATAAATGCGGGGACATAAAGCATTAATGAAAGTCAAAATGTTTCAGTGAACAAGTTTCAGCAGTTCAACTTTATAACAATTATAAATAAACCTGTTAAATTTTTCTGGACAATGCCAGCATTTGGATTTTTTTAAAACAAGTAAATTTCATATTGACTGCAACTAAGATTGCCGGGAGAAATATCAATAACCTCAGATATGCAGATGATACCACCCTTATGGCAGAAAGTGAAGAGGAACTAAAAAGCCTCTTGATGAAAGTGAAAGTGGAGAGTAAAAAGGTTGGCTTAAAGCTCAACATTCAGAAAACGAAGATCATGGCATCTGGTCCCATCACTACATGGGAAATAGATGGAGAAACAGTGGAAACAGTGTCAGACTTTATTTTTCTGGGCTCCAAAATCACTGCAGATGGTGACTGCAGCCATGAAATTAAAAGACGCTTACTCCTTGGAAGGAAAGTTATGACCAACCTAGATAGCATATTCAAAAGCAGAGACATCACTTTGCCAACAAAGGTTCGCCTAGTCAAGGCTATGGTCTTTCCTGTGGTCATGTATGGATGTGAGAGCTGGACTGTGAAGAAGGCTGAGCGCCGAAGAATTGATGCTTTTGAACTGTGGTGTTGGAGAAGACTGTTGAGAGTCCCTTGGACTGCAAGGAGATCCAACCGGTCCATTCTGAAGGAGATCAGCCCTGGGATTTCTTTGGAAGGAATGATGCTGAAGCTGAAACTCCAGTATTTTGGCCACCTCATGTGAAGAGTTGACTCATTGGAGAAGACTCTGATGCTGGGAGGCATTGGGGGCAGGAGGAGAAGGGGACGACAGAGGATGAGATGGCTGGATGGCATCACTGACTCGATGAATGTGAGTCTGAGTGACCTCCGAGAGCTGGTGATGGATAGGGAGGCCTGGCGTGCTGCAGTTCATGGGGTCGCAAAGTGTCGGACACGACTGAGCGACTGATCTGATCTGAAGTGGTGTTTGTAGCATTTTTATCATACAGTAGATTCCACCCACTCACTATACTTTTCTAACTGAGTTGCCCTACGTGCAAGTACATGTTTTTCATGTTGTCTGTCTTCTGTGCTGTTCCTGTAAGTTTGCTATTAAAATACATTAAACTATATATATAAAAAAAGACTCCACCAGAAAATTACTAGAACTAATCGATGAATATAGTAAAGTTGCAGGATATAAAATCAACACACAGAAATTCCTTGCATTCCTGTACACTAATAACGAGAAAATAGAAAGAGAAATTAAGGAAACAATTCCATTCACCATTGCAATGAAAAGAATAAAATACTTAGGAATATATCTACCTAAAGAAACTAAAGACCTATATATAGAAAACTATAAAACACTGGTGAAAGAAATCAAAGAGGACACTAATAGATGGAGAAATATACCATGTTCATGGATTGGCAGAATCAATATAGGGAAAATGAGTATACTACCCAAAGCAATTTATAGATCCAATGCAATCCCCATCAAGCTACCAACGGTATTCTTCACAGAGCTAGAACAAATACTTTCTCAATTTGTATGGAAATACAAAAAACCTTGAATAGCCAAAGCTATCTTGAGAAAGAAGAATGGAACTGGAGGAATCAACCTGCCTGACTTCAGGCTCTACTACAAAGCCACAGTCATCAAGACAGTATGGTACTGGCACAAATACAGAAATATAGATTAATGGAACAAAATAGAAAGCCCAGAGATAAATCCACGCACATATGGACACCTTATCTTTGACAAAGGAGGCAAGAATATACAATGGATTAAAGACAATCTCTTTAACAAGTTGTGCTGGGAAAACTGATCAAACACTTGTAAAAGAATGAAACTAGAGCACTTTCTAACACCATACACAAAAATAAACTCAAAATGGATTAACGATCTAAATGTAAGACCAGAAACCATAAAACTCCTAGAGGAAAACATAGGCAAAACACTCTCTGACATACATCACAGCAGGATTTTCTATGACCCACCTCCCAGAATATTGGAAATAAAATAAAAAATAAACAAATGGGACCTAATTAAACTTAAAAGCTTCTGCACAACAAAGGAAACTATAAGCAAGGTGAAAAGACAGCCTTCAGAATGGGAGAAAATAATAGCAAATGAAGCAACAGACAAACAACTAATCTCAAAAATATACAAGCAACTCCTACAGCTCAATTCCAGAAAAGTAAATGACCCAATCAAAAAATGGGCCAAAGAACTAAATAGACATTTCTCCAAAGAAGACATACAGATGGCTAACAAACACAGGAAAAGATGCTCAACATCACTTATTATCAGAGAAATACAAATCAAAACCACTATGAGGTACCATTTCACGCCAGTCAGAATGGCTGAGATCCAAAAGTCTACAAGCAATAAATGCTGGAGAGGGTGTGGAGAAAAGGGAACCCTCTTACACTGTTGGTGGGAATGCAAACTAGTGCAGCCACCATGGAGAACAGTATGGAGATTCCTCAAAAAACTGGGAATAGAACTGCCTTATGATCCAGCAATTCCACTGCTGGGCATACACACTGAGAAAACCAGAATTGAAAGAGACACGTGTACCCCAATGTTCATCGCAGCACTGTTTATAATAGCCAGGACATGGAAGCAACCTAGATGTCCATCCACAGATGAATGGATAAGCAAGCTGTGGTACATATACACAATGGAGTATTACTCAGCCATTAAAAAGAATACATTTGAATCAGTTCTAATGAGGTGGATGAAACTGGAGCCTATTATACAGAGTGAAGTAAGCCAGAAAGAAAAACACCAATACAGTATACTAATGCATATATATGGAATTTAGAAAGATGGTAACAATAACCCTGTATACAAGACAGCAAAAGAGACACTGATGTATAGAAGAGTCTTTTGGACTCTGAGAGAGGGAGAGGGTGGGATGATTTGGGAGAATGGCATTGAAATAAGTATAATATCATATATGAAACGAGTCACCAGTTCAAGTTCGATGCCTGATACCGGATGCCTGGGGCTGGTGCACTGGGACGACCCAGAGGGATGGTATGGGGAGGGAGGAGGGAGGAGGGTTCAGGATGGGGAACACATGTATACCTGTGGCAGATTCATTTTGATACATGGCAAAACCAATACAATATTGTAAAGTTAAATAAAATAAAAATAAAATTAAAAAAAATTTCTTAAAAAATAAAGGGAGGATGATAGGGAGGGGGCTCAGAAGAGGCAGCAGTGAAAAACCACAGAGCTGGTCAGTAGAGAGGCAGGCCAGCTGTGTTTGTCAGCGGGCAGTTACTGAAGTTAGGATGGGTCCTCGCACAGAAAGTGGGAGACAGAGGCCCTATCCTTCTTGCTTACACTTCAGAGGAATGGCTCCCAGTCTTTGAGAGACGCTCTGGGTTGTAAGAACCATCTTCACAATTGCAAGCCCTTTTAAATGAATGCTCTAACAAAGGGCAGTCAAGCGACCTTCCTGGCGCTTCAGTGGTTAAGATTCTGAGCGCCCAATGAGGCAGGGGGAGGCGGGGGCGGGGCGGGGCGGGGAGCGCCCCGGGAAGGGTTACCCTGACCAGGGAACTAAAATGCAGCATAGCGCGGACAAAAGAGAAAGAAAGAAAAAGGGATGACAAGGGCCTGTGTAAGATGTCAGACTTTCTCAGGAATTTTTTTTCATAACTTTTTAAATTGAAACATAGTTGTTTACAACGTTGTGTTAGTTTCAGGTGTAAGGCAAATGTTTTATGTATCATATTTTAGTTAGAGAAAGGGGTGTGGAGGTGGGAGAAAACTGACAATAGACACCGTAGGCAAATTAATTAGTACCTTAGTGGTTAAGAGCTACGAAAAAAGTAAATTAAAAAAAATCGAGGAAGGAAAGGAGATGCGGAACTGCTATAAGGAGGCAGGTTGCTGTGTTGATTTCGGTAGTCAGGGGAGGCTCCCTGGAGGTGACAATGTGAGCAGACTGGAGGGAGGAGGGGACTGGGCATAGGGCTGTCTGGGAAGAGCATCGCTAGCAAAAGGTCAGCTAGAGCAGTGTCTGGAGAATAGCATGAAGGTCCTGAATACAGAACAAAATTTATGAATGGTACCGAAACTGAGAGAGGTGACTGCGTGGAGACAAGAACTGAGGGTCGTGCAGACCTGTGTTAGGGTTCAAGTCTGAGTGAACCAGAAGTTTCCAGAAGAGAAGCAGCTTCATCTAAACCCTCCACATCCCACCCCCACCCCTCTTGCCCACACTCCTAGAAAAGGAGAGAAAATCACTCTGGCTTTAAAGGTGGGAGGGCGAAAGCAGGAAGTTCCATAGGAGACCCGCGGAATGCAGGCAAGGTGATACTGGCTTTGAAGGGCGGCACAACGTGCCACAGCAAATAATACCATTTTGACCAAAGGAGTAGTTTGAACTGACGGCACTTAAAGAGCACCAGGTGGCTGGCTAGGCGGTTGGCAGCTGGCTCCGCGGTGCCCCTCTCCTCGGCCCGGCCTTCTGCACCCCACGCGCCCATCCATTTCCTAACGCCTCTCCCCTAGACCTCTTCCCCGCTTTCAGGGAGCGGTCCCCACTTGTAGAAAGAGGGACGGCGGAGAGAAAACGAGGCATCTTGAAATTCGCTGCCCCGATGCCGGCCGACACAAAGGCCGGGCCGCAGCCACCCCGCAGGACTGCCGGGTCCTCGCAGCCGCACCCGGACTCTGGCAGCGCGCGCACCGCCTTATTCAAAAGGGCTTCCGACCAGAGTCCCAGTGTGGTGTTGCAGCGTTTCCGGAAAAAGTAAGGTCCCCGGCCATTTGGTGGCGCGCACCCTTCGATAGCTCAGCTGGTAGAGCGGAGGACTGTAGATCCGACACGTGTGGTCATCCTTAGGTCGCTGGTTCGATTCCGGCTCGAAGGAGGTGCTGGTTGCTTTTGCTCCCCAGTGAAAGGCACCCCGCCCCGGGCGCCTCTGCCCCGCCCGACACCCTGCTGCAGCGCAGCGTCCTTCCTTTTTGGCCAGAGGCGGGAAAGCCTTTCGGGGACACCCGCACAGCCCCGCGTTGGCCGTGGCCTGGGGACTCGCCGCACACAGGCCCACAGCGCGGTGGCCGCCGCGGGCCGCGCCCTCTCCGCTTTTATTCTCTTTCCCACCCCCGCCCCCGCCCCCGTTCTATGCGCCCAGGCCCACCAAACAGCAGCTGCGCTCCGAAAGCCCTGGAGCGCGGCCAACAAGCACCCAGGCCATCACAGAGTCAGGGACAGCAGGGCACCCTTCCTGAAACCCCCTCAATGCCGGCTCAGCCCCCAGCTCTGCCCCTCAAAGGAAGGTCACAGTCTCTGTTTCTCCCAGTCACAGTCTTTCAACCTCCCAACCCCTCTCTCTCTCTGTTCCTTTCATATAGTCTCTGCAGGTGCGGACTTGGGGAGACAGAAAACTTTCACAGCCATCTCTCGGGGCAGAGCTGCCACCCCGAGATCTTCCGAACCACTGCCTACCCTGGTCCTACGTAGAAGTAGACACCCGCAGGAGCGAAAGTCAGCAGGGCTCTCAGTGGGCCTGACAGTGCTGATGAGAAATTCCGCGGCTGATTCGGGTGTCCTGTCCGTCTGAGGACCGGAAGTGGCCCCGGGGGAAGCCTCAGTTTTCATAGGCCGTTGCACCTATCCCTGTAGCCTTGGAAGGTTCAAGTTCCTGTGGAAAGAACAAGGATGGCTCCCACTCTGTAGAAGGGTGGGAAAAGCGCCCCCATCATTCTGCTACATCTGATGGAGGAGAGAGTTCAGTTCAGTTCAGTCGCTGGGTCGTGTCCAACTCTTTGCGACCCCATGAACCGCAGTAGCCAGGCCTCCCTGTCTATCACCAACTCCCGGAGTTCACCCAAACTCATGTCCATCAAGTCGATGATGCCATCCAACCATCTCATCTCTGTCGTCCCCTTCTCCTCCTGCACTCAGTCTTTCCCAGCATCAGGGTCTTTTCCAATGAGTCAGCTCTTCGCATCAGTTGGCCAAAGTAGAGATGACAGCAAAAGTACAGAAGTACAGACAAGAGCTCAGAGCGCCCTGAGTCGGGAGCAATGGGGGCTGATGGCAGGGAAAAGGGTGGAGGGTGGGATGAGGGTCATATGGGGAGATGTTAGCATGCTATGCTTTGCTAAGTCACATCAGTCATGTCCGACTCTGTGCGACCCCATAGACGGTAGCCTACCAGGCTCCCCCGTCCCTGGGACTCTCCAGGCAAGAACACTGGAGTGGGTTGCCATTTCCTTCTCCAATGCATGAAAGTGAAAAGTGAAAGTGAAGTTGCTCAGTCGTGTCCGACTCTTAGGGACCCCATGGACTGCAGCCTACCAGGCTCCTCCGTCCATGGGATTTTCCAGGCAAGAGTACTGGAGTGGGGTGCCATTGCCTTCTCCATCTTAGCATGAGGGGCACATAAATTCACCTAGTTGCACAGACCACTAGCCTGTGGGTTCTGACCAGGTGGCTAACTTTAGTGCTGGGTCCTTAAGGCTAAATTGAGAGAAAGAAGAAGATGAAGTGGAGAGAACATCCAGAATGAACTGGGCTGGACTGTTACCAAGAAGGAGCAGCTTTATTTTGGGGACAGACTGGTTTGGGTGTGGGTACAGAGAACAGCAGGGAGTGGTACTTTCTCCTTTCCTATGGGAGGGAAACTCAAGACTCTGCTTACAGTTGGAGCCCATCTCAGAGGACTCTCGGCAGAACACCGATGGCAGCGTGGCTCTCTGAAACCTCAGGGGCCCAGGGCTGCCGTCCCTGACCCCCGAGGCCACAAGCCATTTTTTGGTTCTGGTTCTGATTGAAGGTGTGAGGAGAAGGGAAAGACAGAGGATGAGATGGTTGGATGGCATCACCGGCTCAATGGACATGAGTTTGAGTAGTCTGCGGGAGTTGGTGATAGACAAGGGAAGCCTGGCGTGCTGCAGTCCATGGGGTCGCAAAGAGTCAGACATGACAGTGCCTGAACTGAACTGAACTGCCTCTCAAACTGGAGACTGTGTTTCTGCTTTGTCTTCCTCTCCTGGCAAACTCCTACGGTCACCCAGCACTTCTCATCTCAGCCCTTCTCATTGTCCCACTGCTAACTAACATGCTCTGACCTGGAGTCTTTGGAGTCTCCCTGGGCCTAGAGGGCTGTGCCACTGCAGTCTGACTGGTGCCGTTCCAGAAGGGTCCGTTGCTCTGCGAATGCAGAGACCCCAGCCTCGAATGATACCATCTGTAAAGACCAGCAGATGGGGCCAAAATAAAGAAACTTAGGCCTTTGTTGGATCTATTCCCGAAGGGATGTGGAGGTGTAGAGTCCTTGGGGACCTGGGTTTGGGGAAATGGAAAGGGGTGTGGGTTTTGGTTACCAGCATGGCCAACTATTCTGGTCCGGGTGTCACAGAGACTGGTAGGGGCGCTCTGAGGCACTGTCCCCCAACCTCAAAGGGGCAGAGGTGCCCGCTGCCTGGTCAGGGAGTGGCAACACACCGGGCTGAGGGAAGGCCACTTCACTGTGGCTTGCTGTGCCTCTGGAGGACTTTTGCTGGGTGGGCTAGCAATCCTGGGTGGTGGACACACACCAGTGGGATCTGAAATGTTTGTAGAGTCCAACCTGGACACCCGTGCCCTCTGCCCCTCCCTCTGGATTCCAGCCCCGTCTCCAGGAAGTCCACAGAACCTTGACCTCTTCCAGGAAGCAGCCCCTTATGCCCAGGAATTGGGGTAGGTGGACGAAGGAGGGCACCCAAGGCTGGATACCTACAGGCCTCGTTAAGCCTGGGTGTGCTGATTGCTCTTGATACCCTTCTCCATCACTCCACAGGAAGCCTCGCTGCGTCCGAAGTCATGGTGGGCAGGAGGGCGAAGGGGTACATCAGCTTCCACGGAAAGTGAGGCTCTTAGTAGCGGAACATGCAAACCTGGAAAAGTGAAGAAATGTACGGTGACTGATTTGGGGGCATATCAAGCGCACAGGAGCCAGTTTGAAAGGAGTCCCACTGCCAAATCAAGGTAATAGTAATAATGGAACATAATCCATTGAGTAAAATAGGTACAGGACTTAATACCAGTGACACACCAGTATTCATCAACAAGAGGGACCAGATTTAAGTCTCTAAATATCATTCTCCAGCAAAAGGAACCAGGGCCAATAAAAGAAAGCACTTAGCCACTTTTGGGGGTATTTATCTTCCTTTGGGGATGCTCTTGTACATGTAAAAAAATCTGCTGTTTTTGTTTTCGGGCTGCACAGCTTTCAAGATCTTAGTTCTTTGACCGGGGATTGATGTCTTGCTCCATCAGTAAAATCCTGGAGTCCTAAACATTGCACTGCCAGGAAATTCCCTCCACATTCTTTTTTACATTTTTAATATATTAAACTAGTTGATTTACAATCCTGTGTTAATTTCAGGTATACAGTTGAGATTCCTTGCCATTATAAGTTATTATAAGATATTGAATATACTTCAATGTGCCATGTAGTAAAATCTTATTTATTTTTAATACTGTTCTATAACTATTAATCCCATACTACTAGTTTATCCCTGTCTTTTGCCTCCCCCTCTTCTCCCTACTCCCCCTTGATGCCTAGCATTGTTTTCTGTTTGTGGTTGTTTCTGTTTTATAAATAAGTTGACTTCCTTTTTTTTAAATTCCACATATAAGTGATATAAAAAAACTCGAGAGAGTCCCTTAGACTGCGAGGAGATCAAACGAATCAATCCTAAATGAAATGAACCCTGAATATTCATTGGAAAGACTGATGCTTAAGCTGAAACTCCAATACTTTGGCCACCTGATACGAAGAGCTGACTCACTGGAAAAGACCCTGATGCTGGGAAAGATTGAAGGCAGGAGGAAAAGCAGTGACAGAGGATGATGAGATAGTTGGATGGCATCACCCACTCAATGTACATGAGTTTGAGCAACCCTGGGAGGCTGTGAAGGACAGGTAAGCCTGGCATGCTGCAGTCCATGTGGTTGCAGAGTCAGGCACGACTGAAACAGTAAGTGATTTTATAGATATTATATTTGTCTTTGTCTGATCTGCTTAGTATAACCTCTAACACCTATTCAGTTCAGTTCGGTTCAGTCGCTCTGTCGTGTCTGACTCTTTGGGACCCCATGGACTGCAGCACGCCAGATCTCCCTGTCCAACTCCCGGAGTTTACTCAAACTCCATGTCCATTGAGTCGGTGACGCCATCCAACCATCTCATCCTCTGTCATCCCCTTCTCCTCCCGCCTTCAGTCTTTCCCAGCATCAGGGTCTTTTCCAATGAGTCAGTTGTTCACATGAGGTGGCCAAAATATTGCAGTTTCAGCTTCAGCATCAGTCCTTCCAATGAATATTCAGGACTGATCTTCTTTAGGATGGACTGGTTGGATCTTCTTGCCATCCAAGGGACTCTCAAGAGTCTCCCCCAACACCACAGTTCAATTCTTCAGTGCTCAGCTTTCTTTATAGTCCAACTCTCACATCCATACATGACTGTTGGAAAAACCATGGCTTTGACTAGAGGGACCTTTGTTGGCAAGGTAATGTCTCTGCTTTTTAATATGCTGTCTGGTTGGTCATAACTTTTCTTCCAAGGAGGAAGCGTCTTTCAATTTCATGGCTGCAGTCACCATCTGCAGTGATTTTGGAGCCCCCCCCCCCCCAAAATAAAGCCTGTCACTGTTTCCATTGTTTCCCCATCTATTTGCCATGAAGTGATGGGACCAGATGCCACGATCTTAGTTTTCTGAATGTTTAGTTTTAAGCGAACTTTTTCTCTCCTCTTTCACTTTCATCAAGAGGCTCTTTAGTTCTTCTTCGCTTTCTGCCATAAGGGTGGTGTCATCTGCGTATCTGAGGTTATTGATATCTCTCTATCCCTTTCCCGATTTGGGGAAAGGAATCCCAAAGGAACTGTCGTTCCGTGTCCAGTTCTAACTGTTGCTTCCTGACCTGCGTATGGATTTCTCAAGAGGCAGGTCAGGTGGTCTGATATTCCCATCTCTAAGAATTTCCCAGAGTTCGTTGTGATCCACACAGTCAAAGGCTTTGGCATAGTCAATGAAGCAGAAGTTTTTCCTGGAACTCTTGCTTTTTCCGATGATCCAACGGGTGTCGGCAATCTGATGCCTGGTTCCTCTGCCTTTTCTAAATCCACCTTGAAGAGCTGGAAGTTCAGGGTTCACGTACTGCTGAAGCCTGGTTTGGAGAATTTTGAGCATTATTTTACTAGCGTGTGAGGTGAGTGCACTTGTGCACTCTTTGGCATTGCCTTTCTTTGGGATTAGGAATGCAGACTGACCTCTTCCAGTCCTGTGGCCACTGCTGAGTTTTGCACGAAATTCAGCACGTTCAGAGCATTTTTTAGGATTATGAAATAGCTCACCTAGAATTCCATCAACTCCACTTAGTGAAGCTGCTGCTAAGTCGCTTCAGTCGTGTCTGACTCTGTGCGACCCCATAGACGGCAGCCCACCAGGCTCCCCCGTCCCTGGGATTCTCCAGGCAAGAACACTGGAGTGGGTTGCCATTTCCTTCTCCAAGTGAAGGTCCTAAGGCTTATTACCAATTTGACTTCGCATTCCCGGATCTCTGGCTCTAGTTGAGTGATTGCTGCTGCTGCTAAGCCGCTTCAGTCGTGTCCGACTGTACGCGACCCCATAGACGATAGCCCACCAGGCTCTCTCCTCCCTGGGATTCTCCAGGTTCCAACGTTGACTCATTGGAGAAGACTCTGATGCTGGAAGGGATTGAGGGCAGGAGGAGAAGGGGACGACAGAGGATGAGATGGCTGGATGGCATCACTGACTCGATGGATGCAAGTCTGGGTGACCTCCGGGAGCTGGTGATGGACAGGGAGGCCTGGCGTGCTGCGGTTCATGGGGTCGCAAAGAGTCGGACACGACTGAGCGACTGATCTGATCTGAACACTGGAGGGGTTTGCCACTCGAGTGATCAAACCACCTTCATCACTTTCTATAAACATCGATCTAAAGTGCTGTAACGTTAACAGAGATCCTTTTCAAAACCTGGAGAGTGATGAGCGTTCGTAAGAAGGCTTATAACTGGAGATACAACTGGCGAGACTCCGCGGTCCACAGACAGCGCACTACATGGCTATTCAGCTTAGTCTACTCTTGATAAACGTTGTTCATCAGGGGAAAGCGCGAACGCAGTCCCCCACTACCACAAATTATGCAGTCGAGTTTCCCACATTTGGGGAAATCGCAGGGGTCAGCACATCCGGTAGTGCAATGGATAAGCCTCGCCCTGGGAAAACCACCTTCGTGATCATGGTATCTCCCCTGCCAGGTAAGTATGAATTGCCGCTCACCCACCGCCCAGCACCCTCGAGCTCGCCCCACTCTACACGCACGGTCACTTCCCTCGCGCCACCTCCGCACACTCAGCTCCTGCTCGTCCCCCGGCCCGGCCTCGCCCACC
This sequence comes from Tragelaphus eurycerus, assembly GCA_935064755.1. Lineage (NCBI taxonomy): Eukaryota > Metazoa > Chordata > Mammalia > Artiodactyla > Bovidae > Tragelaphus > Tragelaphus eurycerus. The sequence continues at coordinate 14,937,811 of CAKXYN010000038.1, forward strand.
CGGGGAACAACCTCAGGAACCTCCGCGTGTGCACACGCAGGACACCGAGGCCCGGGAGGAGCGGGACCAGCAGCCTCCGCGCGCCGCTCATCTACATACGCCACGCCCCCATACCGGTTGTGTGACCAACCAATCCCCAACCTAGACGAGTTGCCTGGAAGTTTCTGGGCCCCAGGGTCTGGGCGCGCAGAGAGAAGACGCGACCTGGAGGGGGAGCCCGGGAAAACAGGAGTTCTGGGCGGCCGGAATTCCGCATTTGAGAGTGAGGGTGTGAGTCGCGGCTCCGTTCTAGTCTCACCTTCCGATTTTGTTTTCACAGCCAGACCGAACTCATCCCCACTGGGCATGGTTATTATGAGGACCTTTCCCTCCCCCGACCCCCGTTAAATATTTAGGTAATAAGATTTCCGCAGTCAATTTAAAAGCGATCGCTTTATTCGTAGTGTCTTCCTCAGTTAGCATCTCCATCAACTACTTCAACACATATCTGCTTCAAGATACACACTAAACCAAGTGAAAGTTAAAGGGAAAAAAAAGTCCAAGATTCTAACCTTGAAGAAAGTAAACCAGGGCAAGGTACAAACTTCTTCCACTTTGCAAAGAATACAGTGCTTGAGTCAAGTATATAGTACTGGCAAATACAAAGTTTTAAATTTTATTTTGGCCGTTGCCCTGCGATTTGCAGGATCTAAGTTTCCCCACCAGCGACTGAGCCTCTGCTCCCTGCAGTGCAAGCACCATCCAAACCCTACCTGTCTTTCAAAATCCATCTGCAAGCAATGTGTGGCTCAGTAACTAGGTAGAAAGATCCTTTAGGATTCCTTTCAGCCATGAGATGCTGCACCTATGGTTACTCCAACTGTACGATTGCTGTGATACCTTTTCAGATTCTCTCTCTGCTTGTGCTCCTTCTATGCTTTGAAATCCTGTAGGATAATGTACCACTCATATGCTATATATTTCTCTGGTTTTGTTTGTTTGTTTCTAGACTGTGCCTCTTGGCTTGTGGGATCTTAGTTTTCCAACCAGGGACTGAATCCAGACCCACTGCCCTGAAAGGGAGGAGTCCTACTGGACTGCCAGGGAACTCCCTTCCCTGGTTTTCAACTATTGTTCCACCCAACTTTCTTGGGAGGTACAATACTCTCCGGTGAGTCACAATGACATGAAAGAGACACCTGTTAGGAAACCCATTTTTCTTTTTCTGATAATTGTGGCCCTCATCAGGGCCACAATTACATCTATATTCATTCTGATCCACAAAGTTAAGTCATTACTTATTTACTCCCATAAATTTAAAACTAAGAATTAGAAATGCTAAGGAGTTGGTTTTGATTCTAGGACTTTGATTCCAGGACAGAACAAGTAAACTCAGAGGCTGAGCCTGTCGATTTTTGGTGGTTACATGCGATAATGACAGGCAAGCAAAGGGAAGCAGGAGTATGTAGCAAACTGAAACAGAGAGCCTTTCCCTGACCCCCTTGCCAAACACTGTAAGCCCTCACCCCAACCCCTGCTCTCCGTCGTGTCTTCTCTATCCCTTAATCCACTTTTCCCCCTTCTACTTCATGTTACTTGTTTGCTTACTTCTGTATCCCTCTTCCATTTCTCTATTGTTACACAAAAATATCACCCGCCCACCCCCCAAAAAAAACACCCCCAAAGTTAAGTGCAAAGTGGAAGAAGTTTGTCAAGTGGAAAGTGGAAGGTACAAACTTCTTCCACTTTGCAAAGTGGAAGAAGTTTGTACCTTGCCCTGGTTTACTTTCTTCAAGGTTAGAATCTTGGACTTTTTTTCCCTTTAACTTTCACTTGGTTTAGTGTGTATCTTGAAGCAGATATGTGTTGAAGTAGTTGATGGAGATGCTAACTGAGGAAGACACTACGAATAAAGCGATCGCTTTTAAATTGACTGCGGAAATCTTATTACCTAAATATTTAACGGGGGTCGGGGGAGGGAAAGGTCCTCATAATAACCATGCCCAGTGGGGATGAGTTCGGTCTGGCTGTGAAAACAAAATCGGAAGGTGAGACTAGAACGGAGCCGCGACTCACACCCTCACTCTCAAATGCGGAATTCCGGCCGCCCAGAACTCCTGTTTTCCCGGGCTCCCCCTCCAGGTCGCGTCTTCTCTCTGCGCGCCCAGACCCTGGGGCCCAGAAACTTCCAGGCAACTCGTCTAGGTTGGGGATTGGTTGGTCACACAACCGGTATGGGGGCGTGGCGTATGTAGATGAGCGGCGCGCGGAGGCTGCTGGTCCCGCTCCTCCCGGGCCTCGGTGTCCTGCGTGTGCACACGCGGAGGTTCCTGAGGTTGTTCCCCGGGTGGGCGAGGCCGGGCCGGGGGACGAGCAGGAGCTGAGTGTGCGGAGGTGGCGCGAGGGAAGTGACCGTGCGTGTAGAGTGGGGCGAGCTCGAGGGTGCTGGGCGGTGGGTGAGCGGCAATTCATACTTACCTGGCAGGGGAGATACCATGATCACGAAGGTGGTTTTCCCAGGGCGAGGCTTATCCATTGCACTACCGGATGTGCTGACCCCTGCGATTTCCCCAAATGTGGGAAACTCGACTGCATAATTTGTGGTAGTGGGGGACTGCGTTCGCGCTTTCCCCTGATGAACAACGTTTATCAAGAGTAGACTAAGCTGAATAGCCATGTAGTGCGCTGTCTGTGGACCGCGGAGTCTCGCCAGTTGTATCTCCAGTTATAAGCCTTCTTACGAACGCTCATCACTCTCCAGGTTTTGAAAAGGATCTCTGTTAACGTTACAGCACTTTAGATCGATGTTTATAGAAAGTGATGAAGGTGGTTTGATCACTCGAGTGGCAAACCCCTCCAGTGTTCAGATCAGATCAGTCGCTCAGTCGTGTCCGACTCTTTGCGACCCCATGAACCGCAGCACGCCAGGCCTCCCTGTCCATCACCAGCTCCCGGAGGTCACCCAGACTTGCATCCATCGAGTCAGTGATGCCATCCAGCCATCTCATCCTCTGTCGTCCCCTTCTCCTCCTGCCCTCAATCCCTTCCAGCATCAGAGTCTTCTCCAATGAGTCAACGTTGGAACCTGGAGAATCCCAGGGAGGAGAGAGCCTGGTGGGCTATCGTCTATGGGGTCGCGTACAGTCGGACACGACTGAAGCGGCTTAGCAGCAGCAGCAATCACTCAACTAGAGCCAGAGATCCGGGAATGCGAAGTCAAATTGGTAATAAGCCTTAGGACCTTCACTTGGAGAAGGAAATGGCAACCCACTCCAGTGTTCTTGCCTGGAGAATCCCAGGGACGGGGGAGCCTGGTGGGCTGCCGTCTATGGGGTCGCACAGAGTCAGACACGACTGAAGCGACTTAGCAGCAGCTTCACTAAGTGGAGTTGATGGAATTCTAGGTGAGCTATTTCATAATCCTAAAAATGCTCTGAACGTGCTGAATTTCGTGCAAAACTCAGCAGTGGCCACAGGACTGGAAGAGGTCAGTCTGCATTCCTAATCCCAAAGAAAGGCAATGCCAAAGAGTGCACAAGTGCACTCACCTCACACGCTAGTAAAATAATGCTCAAAATTCTCCAAACCAGGCTTCAGCAGTACGTGAACCCTGAACTTCCAGCTCTTCAAGGTGGATTTAGAAAAGGCAGAGGAACCAGGCATCAGATTGCCGACACCCGTTGGATCATCGGAAAAAGCAAGAGTTCCAGGAAAAACTTCTGCTTCATTGACTATGCCAAAGCCTTTGACTGTGTGGATCACAACGAACTCTGGGAAATTCTTAGAGATGGGAATATCAGACCACCTGACCTGCCTCTTGAGAAATCCATACGCAGGTCAGGAAGCAACAGTTAGAACTGGACACGGAACGACAGTTCCTTTGGGATTCCTTTCCCCAAATCGGGAAAGGGATAGAGAGATATCAATAACCTCAGATACGCAGATGACACCACCCTTATGGCAGAAAGCGAAGAAGAACTAAAGAGCCTCTTGATGAAAGTGAAAGAGGAGAGAAAAAAGTTCGCTTAAAACTAAACATTCAGAAAACTAAGATCGTGGCATCTGGTCCCATCACTTCATGGCAAATAGATGGGGAAACAATGGAAACAGTGACAGGCTTTATTTTGGGGGGGGGGCTCCAAAATCACTGCAGATGGTGACTGCAGCCATGAAATTGAAAGACGCTTCCTCCTTGGAAGAAAAGTTATGACCAACCAGACAGCATATTAAAAAGCAGAGACATTACCTTGCCAACAAAGGTCCCTCTAGTCAAAGCCATGGTTTTTCCAACAGTCATGTATGGATGTGAGAGTTGGACTATAAAGAAAGCTGAGCACTGAAGAATTGAACTGTGGTGTTGGGGGAGACTCTTGAGAGTCCCTTGGATGGCAAGAAGATCCAACCAGTCCATCCTAAAGAAGATCAGTCCTGAATATTCATTGGAAGGACTGATGCTGAAGCTGAAACTGCAATATTTTGGCCACCTCATGTGAACAACTGACTCATTGGAAAAGACCCTGATGCTGGGAAAGACTGAAGGCGGGAGGAGAAGGGGATGACAGAGGATGAGATGGTTGGATGGCGTCACCGACTCAATGGACATGGAGTTTGAGTAAACTCTGGGAGTTGGACAGGGAGATCTGGCGTGCTGCAGTCCATGGGGTCCCAAAGAGTCAGACACGACAGAGCGACTGAACCGAACTGAACTGAATAGGTGTTAGAGGTTATACTAAGCAGATCAGACAAAGACAAATATAATATCTATAAAATCACTTACTGTTTCAGTCGTGCCTGACTCTGCAACCACATGGACTGCAGCATGCCAGGCTTACCTGTCCTTCACAGCCTCCCAGGGTTGCTCAAACTCATGTACATTGAGTGGGTGATGCCATCCAACTATCTCATCATCCTCTGTCACTGCTTTTCCTCCTGCCTTCAATCTTTCCCAGCATCAGGGTCTTTTCCAGTGAGTCAGCTCTTCGCATCAGGTGGCCAAAGTATTGGAGTTTCAGCTTAAGCATCAGTCTTTCCAATGAACATTCAGGGTTGATTTCATTTAGGATGGACTGGCTGGACCTCCTTGCAGTCCCAGGGGCTCTTAAGAGTCTTTTCCAACACCACAGTTCAAAAGCATCAATTCTTCGGCGCTCAGCTTCCTTTAGGGTTCAACTCTCACATCCATACATGACTACTGGAAAAACCACAGCTTTGATTAGACACCTCTTTGTTGGCAAAGAAGGGACAAAGGAGTCCAATTGATTCCAAGACTTTCAGTCTATGGCAACTCTAAGGATCTCTAAGGAAGTGGTAAGAGCAGAAATTGAGTCAAAAGTAGCTATTAGCTGAGGCATAGGAATGAGGTGAAAGCTGCTGTGCCTTTTTGGGGCTACATTGATTGAATTGCAACAGGCAGAGGTATCTAGCCAAACAAGAGGAAATCTGACGAAGTATCAGAGGAAAGGGCAAGGGATAAATAAGACAAAGTAGTCATCTGAATTGGATCATTAAGAGGGGTCACTTGTCCCTAAGGAGGCAGACGCTTGAATATAGGCTGGTAGAAAAACAGAAGAAACAGTCTCACAGTCAAGACGTTGTCATCTGTCTCATTTGACATATCCAGCGGATGTGTAAGGTAAGGGCTGAGAAAAGATTGGGACTGAGAAGAGGTCATGGAGAAGGCAATGGCACCCCACTCCAGTACTCTTGCTTGGAAAATCCCAAGTAGTCTGGTAGGCTGCAGTCCATGGAGTCGCTAGAGTCGGACACCACTGAGCGACTTCACTTTTACTTTTCACTTTCATGCATTGGAGAAGGAAACGGCAACCCACTCCAGTGTTCTTGCCTGGAGAATCTCAAGGACAGGGGAGCCTGGTGGGCTGCCATCTATGGGTCGCACAGAGTCAGACACGACTGAAGTGACTTAACAGCAAAAAGAGGTCAAGAAAGGCAAATTAGGAAGTAATGACAGGTTGGTGCTTTTGAACTGTGGTGTTGGAGAAGACTCTTGACAGTCCCTTGGACTGCAAGGAGATCCAACCAGTCCATCCTAAAGGAGATCAGTCCTGGGTGTTCATTGGAAGGACTGATGCTGAAGCTGAAACTCCAATATTTTGGCCACCTCATGCGAAGAATGGACTCATTGGAAAAGACCCTGATGCTGGGAAGGATTGGGGGCAGGAGGAGAAGGGGACGACAGAGGATGAGATGGCTGGATGGCATCACCGACTCGATGGACATAGGTTTGGGTAAACTCCGGGAGTTGGTGAAGGACAGGGAGGCCTGGCATGCTGCGGTTCATGGGGTTGCAAAGAGTCGGACACGGCTGAGCGACTGAACTGAACTGAATTGAATGACAGCTTAGCGACTTTTTTGGAAGACAGAAGAGGGCGGAAGTCAGACAGAAGGGAGAACTGTGAAAGCAAGGCAGTAGCGCGAGAAAAAAAGGCAGAAGGATTTCAGGCGACGAGGCTGGAGGGACGTCGAATGCTAGTGTCTGGAGACCTACTGGCCCTGATCTAAGGCTACGAGTCCCTCAGCATATAAATTTCTGGGTTTTGACGTCACAACGTGAAACACGGCACGTGGAGTGTTCACCTCACATACTGCCACTTATGAGGGTGCTGACTGCAACTTCCAGTAATAAGGTAGCGCCTTCCTGTGTTCCAAATAGGAACATATTCCTGTTGCGAAGGGTAGCCGCAGGTCTTCGGGACCCGCCTGCGGTACTAACCCTTCGCTGGGACAATCCGCGCAGGCGCGCATCAAGGACTCGGAAGTGCGGGCGGAAGTTGTGTCGGAGCACTTTAGGGAAGGGACCTGCGAAGTAAACAGTCATTCGGCAGACGCCTGTGGATGGTATCGGAGGGGCTGATCACTATGAACCGCCTTCAAGAAGACTATGACCCGTACGCAGTTGAGGAGCCTAGCGACGAGGAGCCGGCTTTGAGCAGGTGGGCCCCTGCCCTGCCCCGTCCCCCTGCCTCTCCCCGGCCCCCGAGGCTTCGGACCAAGATCGGACCTCAGCCTCTCGACTCGCTGCGCTTTCCGGGCCCTTGCGGATACTCCGGCCAGCGGTTCAGGACACTGTCGCACCCCGCTGTCGTCTGTGGGACTCCGCTGGGGGTTCTGGTGAGGTCTTGCAGTCACGGGGGAGGCAGGATCGAAATTGGCGCAGAGAAGGGCCATTGTCCATATTCTGGAATTAAACGTAAGATTCAAAAGCCGTGAGGTCCAATCCTGCTTCTGCAGCTTACCAGCACTGTGACTGAGGGCCAGTCCCTTATCGTCGGTTTCTCGTTTGTAAAAAGGAAGTATAATAAGCATATCTCGAGTGTGTTGTGAGGCACTTGGGACTTAACTGTGAATTGAACATCATGAAGATTAAACTGCCATAAACAGAAATTAGGGGATAATTAATCTTTTTTTTTTTTTTTTTTTTTTTTGAGCATCTATTGTATGCTTGCTTTGGGCTACAGAGATCAGACATAAGATTTTTTGTCTTTCACAGGTTTAACGGTAAAGTAGGGGACATAAGATAGATAAGTATCTTGCGAGATACATGTCTTGGAAATAAACGTGTATTGCAGAAGAGCGCTGTAGAAAAAGATGACCTAGGATAGTTACAGATGAAGTTCCACGGGAATTTCCAGAAGGGAGGGATAAATCCTACCTGGGGGAAACTTGCAATTATGTTGATTAGAGATTTCCAGACAAGTTTAGCCATTTTTAAAACTGTCAGCACATCCTGTTCATAAACTTTAAAACATTCTGTCCGACTAGTTTTCTGTGAAACCGTTTTTCTCTTAATCACAGTGCTTCCTCATACTATCCTGGGGAAGGTTTATAGGATGGGAGATCAGACTGCTGTGAGAATTTCTGTTGTGGGAAGTGAGGATGGATTCCAGGATTCCCTTATGAAGAGTTTCACTTAGGGGGCCCAGTCTGTGAAATTAGGTCTCAATTAGTAATTCAATTTGATTGGTTTCAGTGTTTCCTGAACTTGAGTTATTCTTCCATTATCATCCCCATATTCATCGTTGTTATTATTCATTTAATATTTTTCTTTAAGTCAGTTTACATTTTTGTAGTTAAATGCCTTCTCTTTTTTTTTGGCTCACAGTTTGTGGGATCTTAGTTCCCTAACCGGGGATTGAACCAGGGCCCCCAGCAGTGGAAGCACAGAGTCCTAACCACTGGATCACCAGGGAATTCCCATGTAGTTAAATATTTGTAAGGAGACTTTATATTCCTGTGATAGTTGCCACTGGTAAGGTAACTGTAAATACTTTGAAAACAAAACAGTGTTATTAGGTGGTATTGCCTGCTGAATCCAATGCTTGTTTTGGAAAGGGAAGTTGTGTTAGAGAGGTGTTTAAGAGATGTCTGTCAGGATTTGATTTTACTCTATCTAGAAGTGACTCCTTTATCGCCTGTTATTGTTTCATGGAAGCTGGCAGAACACATGAGTCTCCTGAGTAAGAGACAGCTCACAGTAGAGCAAGCAGTCTGAGCATCCCGTTTGTGTTGGTTGCTCTTGCTTCCAACTCCCATCTATAGGAGTTACCTGGAGAGGCCTACATGGCTGCTACATGTTCAGCAGGTTGGTATAATAGCTGAGGACCACTTGGGCTTGGAGAATGCACCTTTTACAGCAGACAGTAAATATGCCACTAGATACCAGTAACCCCTCCTTCCGCATCCCAGTTGTGACAGTCAAAAATATCTCTAGCTGTGCCATATGTTCCCTAGGAGGCAAAATTGCCCCCAGTTGAAGAATACTGTGATAGTTCAAGGGTAATAGTGAAAGATAAGCCTGAAAAGATAAGTTGAAACCAGATTGTGGAAGATTCTTTTGAATGCTGTACTCAGAGTTTTGGTCATGGATGACTTTCTTTTGGATTTGGGTAGTGATGTGTTAACAGTTCTTTAGGAATAATATGCTGGCATCAGGGTTCAGGGTGGAAGGAAGCAGAAGAGTTTTGAGACCTGGAGATCCTTAGGCCTTGATGGTACAGGCAGAGATAAGAGAACCTGAGTGAATAAAGAGGTGATGGAGAAAGGGAGCATGCTGATCAGGATGGGGAATTTTCTTGGGAGTAAAATCTGGATAAGGCCTCTGTCATTAGCAAAATTGATTGGCATGAGTTGTATTATTCTTATTTACCTTCTTCTGGTGTATTAATAGAAGAGAAAAATAGTGAAGCAAAACCCATGAATAGTCTGTAACTGTTCATCAGACCATGAATAATTGAACATTATATATGTACTATTGACTCTATTAGAAATGTCTTAGGCATTTCATCTTGATAACATTTCATTTCTTCTGATACCTGGTTTAATTCCATACTGCTACTGATGGGGAAACCCAGGCACAAAAGGCCAAATTGGCATAAATTGCTCAGGAGAATTTGGAATATATTTTACGTCTCTCTCTCTTTTTATAGTTCCCTGTAGCACTGTGCCTTTTAAACTGTGATATTTATTTACTGTCTGTTAACATTTTCTGTGGATATATTAGCTGTCTGTTACATATATTAAGTTTTATTTGTGTCCAGACTTTAAAACAAACACCCAGTAAAATTTTCATTGCTGATGAAATTACGAATTGGTGCAATACACTTGAAAAGTAGTGTGATAATTCCAGAAGTCAGAAAGATGTTTGTGTCTAATTTTAGACATTTAACTTAAGGAAATCAACAGAAACAAGATTATATATCTGGAGCTATTCATTGTATGTGTTTAATAGCAAGGACAAATAACTATACAGCATCTGCAAGAGGAAATGGTATGCAGGCATTAAAAAATATGTTTGGAGCTATGCAGAAATGGTTCAAGTCAGAAGACAGCTGAATCCAATACAACCTTATGAAACTTAAAATTGTTGGGCTATGGGATGATAGGTGTTTAAGTTATTTTAATACTTTAAAATTCATGTTCTTTGTGATTTAAATGTGTTCTAGTTCTGAAGATGAGGTGGATGTGCTTTTACATGGAACTCCTGACCAAAAACGAAAACTTATTAGAGAATGCCTTACTGGGGAAAGTGAATCCTCTAGTGAAGATGAATTTGAAAAAGAAATGGAAGCTGAATTAAATTCTACCATAAAAACAATGGAGGACAAGTTATCTTCTCTAGAAACAGGTAAACTTTTAGTTAGACTTTAAGCTCCATAATGGCAGAGACCCTTATTTGCGTTCTAGTGTGTCCCCAGCACTTTTAGTCCGTGCCCAGTAAACACGTCTTGAGTGAATGAATAAATGTACTTGGCACCTTGAGTGTACTTTTCTTTCATTGCTAGTGCAGAATTTTCCTGTGGTGCTGGAAAGAGACTGTTAAGCGTTGTTTACTTATATGATTTCCTTTTGTACTTTTTACCCTAGGATAAAGAAAGAAAGACACATTAGCGTATAGAAGTACTTTTTAGGTTATATAACACTGATATAGCAGATTGAGCAATGTGTCACCACAAATTCCTGTCTTACTTTAGTAAGTAATGAAATATACTAAATTTTGGTGCGTGGTCTGTTATGTAAATGTACCTGATATGAAAACTGTTTTATGAAAGTAGGACTCCTCAGCATTGGTTTCCGTATTGTTATGCTATATATTAACTACTAAGAATTTAAAGAATATATGATAATGATAAAAGCAAAGGCAGATATTAATTAAGAGGAAGAATTAGGGATGTATGCATATGACAGAAGTATAGGTGATGTCAGGGCACTAGGCACTACTGAGGAGAGGAAGAACATGTCCTTGACGCATTCCTCCTGACTCTTTATAGAGCTCTTATCCTCTTTTTTTCTAAAGTCCCTTAAAAACAAGATGTTTACTTCCTGTTCTCTACAGTATACTGCATGGCTGAAAGGTAGAGATGTATATGCTGGTAACTTGAAAATGTGGCTGCTTTGTTTAATTAGATGTGCTTTTATCATTATCATATGTGCTTTCAGTCTCTTTCTGGCAAGAGAAGAAGAATACTTTTCTCATGATTTGGAACACATATTTGAGGACGAGACGTTCTCTGTAATTGCATAGGGCACAGAAATACAGTAAGTCATTGACTCCAGTAAGTCATTGATGTGAAAGTATTTTTCCACTGAAATGAAATTGTGAATGAGCCAATAGCAGTTTGAAGTGATGGAAGAATGTACGGAGTTTTTTATCTCGTCAATTCTGTATTTTTTAGTCTTTGAACTTCCTTTATGGTTTGACTAGGGTCTTCAGGAGATGGGATAGTTGGAACAGCTCTGACAAAGTACTATGACAATATATATTTTGATTCTGATTCTGAAGATGAAGACAAAGCAGGTAAGGAACATGTTTACCAGGTTTAGCAGTTATATTTTATGAAAGAAGTTTTATCTAGCAATTTGATATTAGGTTTTCCCTTTGAGTTTTATCTTTTAAGAAATTGCAGGCAGTTGATATGAAAACAAAAGCAGGATTGTGTGTAGAACAGATGGAAGCACACACACACCCTAGGGCCTGAGACTAGGGCAGCGTGCAGAGGCGCATCTGGGAAGGAGGAGAGTCCTGACTCAGTGGCTCTCTCCTCAAGGCTCTCGGCCTCCTTTCCTTCAGGGTTCTTTAGCACAGCAGCATTTACTTTCATGATTGCAGATAGTTTTTAGGTTTTACTCTCTTGTAGAATTTTCCCTAAGTTGTTGCTTTTTAAAAAAAAATCAACCTCTCTGTTCTTTGAAATTGATTTTGTATAAACTAAAAAAAAATTTTTTTAGGCTGTAGTGAGTCTTCATTGCTGAGTGCAGGCTTCCTCTAGTTGCAGCGAGCAGGGGCTACTCTGGGTTGCGGTAGTGGGCTTCTTCTTGCAGTGGCTTCTCTTGTTGTGGAGCATAGGCTCTAGGCACCGGGCTGAGGCTTTCGTTGCTCTGTGGCATGTGGGATCTTCCCAGACGAGGGATGGAAGTGGTGTCTCTTGCATTGCGAGGCAGATTCTTAATCACTGGACCACCAGGGAAGCCCATGATTTTGTGTAAATTTTGAGCAAAGTTGAGCATAATGACAAGAGCTAAAACTAACTTAAGTATATCAGTAGTTATGATGGAATACATATGTATTTATAAGGTAAAGAAATGATTTTATATTTTTATATATTGTTGCATAAATATTGACTTATTCAAGTTGGTATAGTGTATGTATATGATCATAGTGTTCCACTCATTTTTGTTCTGAAATCATTAGCATTTTATGTATGAGAACTTATGGAAAATTTAAGACATCAAAAATAGTTTCTAAGGAATTCCCTGGTGGTCCAGTGGTTGAGACTCGATGGTTCCACTTCTGGAAGTCTGAGTTTGATCCCTGGTCTGGGAGCTAAGATTCTGCAAGCCGAGCAGTGCAGTCAAAAAAAAAAAAAAAATTAGTGTCTATTCTTGACTTGATTTGGGTGGCTTTTTTGAGATTCTGACTTCTCATTATTTGAACTCGGTTCTTAACTTTATTTGGAGGAATAGTTAAAAAAAATTTTTTAGGAAAATAGAAAAAATGTATACCTTAGGAAATAGGATTCTTCATTTTGTGTAAAAGAAGGTGTGAATTTTAGACATGCTACTTAGCCATATTCTTAACATTTTCAAAATTAGCACAAGTAACCAAGAAAAAAAAGAAGAAACAACACAGAATTCCAACAAATGATGAATTACTATATGATCCTGAAAAAGATAATAGAGATCAGGCCTGGGTTGACGCACAGAGAAGAGGGTAAGAACTTAAATTTAATATTTCAAATCTTTAGGGAAAATGATTAAAAGATGATGTTCACTGTACTCACATTTTGAGTGTATGTGTGTATGTTTATAGGGACTTTGCTGGTGGCTAAGATGGTGAAGGATCTGCCTGTAATGCAGGAGACCCGGGTCGTGCATAAAGAAAGTTTGAGAAAAAAAAACTACTGAATATTTTGAAAATGAAAAGCAAATTTCAGTCAGGCCATTGGTTATTTATTTTTATTTGAAATATAGCATCATGGACTCAATGGACAGGAATCCGAGCAAACACTGGGCAATAGTGAAAGACAGGGAAACCTGGTGTGCTAGAAGTCCATCGGGTCACAAAGAGTTGGACACGACTCAGCAACTGAACAGCAGCAACGTAGTTGATTTACAATGTTGTGCCGATCTCTGCTGTACAGCAAAGTGACTCCGTTATATACATATATACATTCTTTAGACCATTTATTTTTTAAAAACTGTTGTTGAATTCAAACTGCTCTAGTTAGTCAAGTCTCTCCCTTCAAGAAACAAAGCTGACTTTTTTCAAATAAGTAGTATAAAATTACTTAGAGATTAAAAGTTTATATGGGAAATTCCCTGGGGGGTCCAGTGGTTAGGACTCCACGTTTCCACTGGAGGGCGCTCAGGTTCGATTCCTGGTTGGAGAACTAACATCCTGCATGCCGCAGCATGGCCAAAAGTAAAAGAGTTTATGTGGATTAAGAGTGGATATTATGTTTTCTATTTGAATACTTGAATCATGTTTACAAATTTGACTTTTTAAAGTTGAGGTAGAATTCACATGACATGTTAACCATTTTGAAGTTAGCAGTTCAGTGGCATTTAGTGTGTTCACAGTGGTGTGCAACCACTTCCTATGTTATTTCAAATCATTTCCATCATTCCAAGAGGAAACTCCATACTCTGTTTCAAATTTGATTTGATAAAGATTGTTTTATCATAAACATGAAAGCTGAAAGCTTATCACTGTTACCTAATGTTACCCTAGCTTGGCTGAGCTTCAGAATCACCTGGTGAGAGTGAAATGCAAACCCTTGAGTCCTACTCCAGGAAGTTTTGATTCATCAAGGGTGGGGCCCAGGAATCTATAGTTGTTCAGTCCAGAGGGAATGTGATGCTGTGTGGGTGTTGGTGTACCACCTTTTAGCTTCTACTCTCCCACTTTGTCCTTTTTTCCTCTCCCAGTTTCACCTATGCACCACTTACAGCTGCCTCTTGCATTTAAGTAATGAGTAGTTTTCACACCTACAGTGTGAAATGAACATTTTAAGTGCTATGAGCGCTGTTGAAATAATTAAGGAGCTTATGTTCTAGCTCCTGATTCTGGTAACAGAAGTTGTCAGTGACTTAAGATGGAATGTATTTTCATTGTTATATAATCTTGAGAAGTAACATCTATAAGCCCCTTTTAAGAATATATCCTTTTATACTTTAGTGTCTTTGTAAGTAAATTCATACTTTATTTTTTCAATCAGCACATATTTGTTGAGTACTTACTATATGCAAAACACTGTTCCAGACTCTTGAAATACAAAAGGGAATAAAACAGACTAAGATTCTTAGGCACTTAGAGCTTACAATGCTTGCTTTTTAAAAGTAGCTTTATTGATGTGTGTGTGTTTCATTAGTAGACTTTTTGGAATAATTTTAGATGTACAGAAAAATTCAGCTGGTAATACAGAGAATTTCCTTATTACTCCCCCAACCAACAGCAAGACGACCTGACCACTGGACTGCCAGGGAATCCCCCTAGATTTCCTTAGTTTTTATCCTAATATCCATACTCTCTTCCAAGAGCCCATCTGGGATACCATGTTAGATTTAGTTGTCATGTCTACTGAGGCTTTTCTTGGCTATGAGTTTCTCAGACTTTCCTTGGTTTTGATGACTTTAGCAGTTTTGAGGAGCATGGGTCAGGAATATTGTGGGAGGGTCCTCTATTGGAATTTATCTAATGCTTTTCTCATGATCAGACTGGAATTAGAGGTTTTGGGGAGAAAGACCATAGAGGTAAAGTGCCGGTTTCATCACTTTGTATCGAGGGCACATACTATCAAGCATGATTTAGTTTCTCAGCTGTAAAGTTACTCTTTCCACACCTTTCTGTACCTTCTGTTTGGAAGGATGTCATTATATTTAGCCTAGACTTAAGGAGTCATGTTCCACCTCGTTTAGGGGAGAGTATCTTCATAAATTATTTGTAATTCTTACATATGGGAGATGTGTCTGTTCTCCCCATTTATTTACATATTAAGTCATTTATATCAGGTATTTATTTATACTTTGCTTATAATTTAACATTGTTTTATTTCAGTGCTCTAATTGTTTTGATTTCAGTCGTCAGGGGCTCTTTGAGTTGGCTCCTGTGCCCCTTTAACATACTATCTCATGGATTTTTGGTTTTGTTTTTTCTTTTTGAGCACCGCCTTACTTTCTGGCACTACAGGATGTTCCAGGTCTGCCTTATGTGCCCCATTCCTAGAATTAACCATTTTTCTAAAGGGTACTGATTTCTTTTATTGGAAAGTGGCCTTAGAAAGGAAGATCTGGCTCTAATGTGCTTCACCCTTCCTCTTTCTGTTCTAGCTACCATGGTTTTGGAATACAGCGACCACGTCAACAACAGCAACCTGTTCCGAATAGCGATGCTGTCTTGAATTGCCCTGCCTGCATGACTACACTATGTCTTGATTGCCAAAGGTAAGTGATAAAGGGTAACAACACACACATACACACACACGCATGAAAATAAAACCACTTGGTGGTCCTTGTTTAAATAGACTTTTGAGGTACTTAGGAATTCTGATAAAGTTCTGTCCTCATATATCCCTTGTGCTGCATGACTAATCTTTATAGAAATAATTTTGATTATATGGAGTCTAACTGGGTTTTCTAATAAGTACTTGCCAATGCTGATAAGGATTCAGTAAAACTGCATATATATTTTAGGATGATGAAATCTCTCAAATAGACTCATTCTTTTTTCCTATTGTGATAACATAAAATTTACTATTTTAAGCATTTAAAAATGTTGCTGTAAGAGTATTTCATTTGAATATTCAATTAATTGTAGCTAGACCATTTAAAAATTAAATCTTTTCCCAGATTTATTGAGATGTAATTGACATATACCATTATATAAGCTTTAGGTGTACAGTATACAGTGTAATGATTAGATATTCAAATATATTGCAGGATGATTACCACAATAAGATTAGTTAACACAGCCATCACCTCACATAGTTCCTTTTTTTGTGTGGTGAAAACTTTTAAGATCTACTCTCAGCATTTTTCAAGTATGTAACACAGTGGGAGGCTTGGGTTCTATCCCTGGGTTGGGAAGATCCCCAGGAGGAGGTCATGGCAACCCACTCAGTGTTCTTACCTGGAGAATCCCTATGGACAGAGGAGCCTGGTGGGTTACAGTCCATGCAGTTGCAAAGAGTCGGACATGACTGAGCAACTAAGCGCGTGCGCACATGCGCGCGCACACACACACACACACACACACAACTAAGCACAGCACATTGTTAACTATAGTCATCAAGCTGTATATGCATCTCCAGAGCTTAATCATTATAACTGGAAGTTTGTATCTTTTGACTACCTTCATCCACCTACCCTCCCCCCACCAACTTTTTTTTTTTAATATAAATTTATTTTAATTGGAGGCTAATTACTTTACAATATTGTATTGGTTTTGCCATACATCAACATGAATCTGCCACAAGTGTACACGTGTTCCTCATCCTGAACCCCCCTCCCACCTCCCTCCCCATACCATCCCTCTGGGTCATCCCAGTGCACCAGCCCCGAGCATCCTGTATCTTGCATCGAACCTGGACTGGCGATTCGTCTCACGTATGATATTATACATGTTTCAATGCCATTCTCCCAAATCATCCCACCCTCACCCTCTCCCACAGAGTCCAAAAGACTGTTCTATACATCTGTGTCTCTTTTGCTGTCTTGCATACAGGGTTATCATTACCATCTTTCTAAATTGCATAGTTATGCATTAGTATACTGTATTGGTGTTTTTCTTTCTGGTTTATTTCACTCTGTATAATAGGCTCTGGTTTCATCCACCTCATTAGAACTGATTCAAATGTATTCTTTTTAATGGCTGAGTAATACTCCATTGTGCATATGTTACACAGCTTTCTTATCCATTCCTCTGCTGATGGACATCTAGGTTGCTTCCATGTCCTGGCTATTATAAACAGTGCTGCGATGAACATCGGCTCCCCCACCAACTTTATGAGTTCAGTTGTTTGTTTGTTTTTCAGATTTCACATATAAGTGAGATCATACACTATTTGTCTTTCTCTTTCTGACTTATTTCACTTAGCATAATTCCTTCAAGCTCCATCCATGTTGTTACAAATGGCAGGATATTTTTTCTTTTTAATGGCTGAATAATATTGTGTGTATATACCATATTTTCTTATTTATGCATCAGTCGATGGACATGTATGTTGTTTCCACATCTTGGCTGTTGTAAATAATGCTGTGATGGGTTTTTGGGAGGAAGACCACTGAAGTCAAGTGCCATTTTCATCACATTATATCATAGGCAACAAGCCATCAACATGGTTTATGGCTATTAATGTTGACCTTGATCACCTGGCTGAGGTGAGGGCTCAGATGTCTCTTTGAGAGAGTATTTTCATTCCTTTGTATACAGTCCCAGCAGTGGGATTGCTAGATCATATGATGGTTCTCTTTTTGACTTTTTGAGGCTCTTCTGTACTGTTTTCCATGGTGGCTGTACCAATTTACATTCCTACCAGTAGTACACAAGGGTTCACTTCTGTTATCTTTTGACTTTTTGATCATATCTATTTTATGAGGTGATATCTGACTGTAGTTTTGAGGTGATAATCTTACAGTAGTTTTGATATGTAGTTCCCTGATGGTGTTGAGTTCCTTTTTGTATACCCATTAGCCATTTGTATGTCTTTTTTAGAAAAATGTCTATTCAATTTCTTTGCCCAGTTATTAATTGGATTTTTTTATATTGAGTTCCTTATGTATTTTGGAAATTAACCCCCTATGAGATATATGATTTGCAAATATTTTTTCCCATTCCATAGGTTGCCTTTTTATTTTGTTGATTGTTTCTTTTGCTGTGCAGAAGCTTTTTAGTTTGATGTAGTTCCATTTGTTTATTTTTGCTTTTGTTGCTTGTGCCTTAGGTGTCAGCTCTAAAACATTGCCAAGACCAGTGTTAAGGAGCCTTTTTTTAGTTTTTTTTTTTTTTCAGGAGTTTTACAATTTCAAATTTTAAGTTTTAGTCTTTATTTCAAATTAATTTTTGTGAGTGGTATAAGGGTCCAATTTCATTTTTTTGCCTATGAATATCTAGTTTTCCCAATACCATTTATTGAAGAGATTGTCTTTTCCCCATTGAATATTCTTGACTCCTTCCCAAATATTAGTTTATGGTACATGCATGGGTTTATTTCTGGGCTCTTGGTTTTGTTCTGTTGATCAATGAGTCTGTTTTTTTATGCCAGTCCTGTACTGTTTTGATTACTGTAGCTTTGCAGCATAGTTCAAAACCAGGAAGTGTGATGCCTCTGGCTTTGTTATTCTTTCTCAAGATTGTTTTGGCTATTTGAGGTCTTTTATGGTTCCATACAAACTTTAGAATTTTTTATGTTCCTATGAAAAATGCCACTGGAATTTTGATAAGGGTTGCATTGACTCTATAAAATGGCTTTGGGTAGCATGGACATTGTAGCAGTCTATGAGCATGGAATATCTTTACATTTATTTGTGTTTTCTTCAATTTCTTTCATCACTGTCGTAGTTTTCAGTGCATAGATCCTTCACTTCCTTGGTTAAATTTATTCCTAAGTATTTTTTTATTTTTATGTTACTGTGAATGAGATTGTTTCTTAATTTCTCAGTTTGTTAGTGAAAATGCAACAGATTTTTGTTGATTGCTTGTGTATCCTGAATCTTTACTGAATTCATTAGTTCTAACATTTTCTTTTTGGAATTTTTAGAGTTTTGTATACATAAGATCATGTCATCTGGAAACAGGGATATAATTTTACTTCTTTCTTTTCTGTTTGAATAGGACATCTTGTTGGATGTCCAACAAGATGTGGACACTCTTAT
The DNA here is from genome assembly GCA_935064755.1 of Tragelaphus eurycerus. Taxonomy (NCBI): domain Eukaryota; kingdom Metazoa; phylum Chordata; class Mammalia; order Artiodactyla; family Bovidae; genus Tragelaphus; species Tragelaphus eurycerus. The sequence continues at coordinate 14,956,675 of CAKXYN010000038.1, forward strand.
CTTGTTGCCTGTTTTAACCTTTTTTTTTTTTAACTTTAAACTTTTTATTTTGTTTTGGGATATAGCCAATTGATGATGTTGTGGTAGTTTCAGATGAATAGCGAAGGGACTCAGCCATATATATATATTTATCCATTCTCCCCCAAAGCCCTTCCCATCCAGGCTTGCACATAACGTTAAGCAGAGTTTGCTGTGCTATATACAATAGGTCCTTGTTGGTTATCCATGTTAAATATAGCAGTGTGTACCTGACCTTCCAGTGTACATTTCAGTGACATGAACTACAGTAAAATTGTATAGCCGTCATGACTCTCCATTTCCAGAACTTTTTCATCACTCCAGACAGGAACTCTTTCCCCATTAGACAATAAGTCAGCATTCTCCATCCGTACCTATCCCAGCTTCTGGTAATCTCTATTCTACTTTCCTTTTGGATTGTTCTTTGCTAGTGTATAGACACAGCAGATTTTTATGTCTTCATTTTGCACTCTGAAATTTTGCTGCATTAATTTATGAACTCTGATAGTTTTTTGTGTAATCTTTATAGAGCTTTAAACATATATTATCATGTCATCTGTGAACAGAGAAGATTTTACTTCTTCCTTTCCAGTTTGGATGCCTTTTATTTCTTTTCCTTACCTAATTGCACTTATAACTTTCAAGTTGGATAGAAGTGGTGAAATCAGGTATTTTTTGTCTTGTTCCCTTGTCTTAGAGGAAAAGTTTTGTCTTTCATCATTGAGTATGATGTTAGCTATGAATTTTTCATATATGGCCTTTATTATATTGAGGAGCTCCTTATATTAGTTTTTGGGTGTTTTTTATTATGAAAGAGTATTGAATTTTTCAAATGCTTTTTATGCATCAATTGAGAAGATCGTGTATTTTTTTATCCCCATCATTATATTAATCCAAATATACTCTTGCCTTTTTCCTCTCCTTTTTTTCCAGTAGCCTTATAAATGTCTAACATAGTCCATGTTCTAAATCAGGTTCACTGAAACTAAATGATGATGCAGGTGGTACATTTGTTCTAGTCACTGAGTAGGCAGATATAGTTTTACTCTTACTAGCTAACTTGAGGTTTCTGATCATCTGCAACAATGAATTTTTGTACTCTCCATTTGAACTCTTAAGTTTTTTGTATATAAATTGACACCTAGAGTAGGAAACAAAGAAAAAATAAAGTACCTTTGTACTTAAGTTGCTTCTCTTTTAAATTAAGTCATGCTATGTTACAGGATTCCTATACCTAAAAGAAGTTGCTTCAACATCTAACAGTAGATATTGGTCTTGGTAAAAACTGTGTTCCATATGAATACAGGATTCCAATATGGTGGAATATAAATGTAATTTTTATGGTTTTACCTAGAGAAGCTCCAGCCTGGTGGTTGGTGGAAGAGGAAAAAGATCAGTGTTTAGAACCAATGGAGGAATAACTTGACTTCACTGTTTTTAGCCAAATAGATATTTCTGTTGTATGAGGTTTAAGGTGGAGAAAAGGAAAGTAACTTACTAAGTCAAGAAAAGTAGAAAAACATTAAGTTATTTGAGGAGAACAAAGAAAGCATTATTTATTCTTTAGACTATTGGAGTGAAGCCAAGAATGGACATTATAAAGTCAGATGGTCTTTAAGCATTTTAAACTGTAGCTTTTACTAAAATAGTGACCAGAATGGCACCATCTGTAATGAGAGGAGGGCAGAGTCTCAGGCCACAACAGGAAAAGATGCAGTCAAAGATTTTTTAAACATGACTCTCAAGTTTCCAACAACTTTTCTTGTCTTTCTGTGTTGGAAGAGCAAATCAAAAACTTTTTTTTTTTGCAGGGGAAAATGGACAAAGGAGAGGATCAATGAGGGTGGGAGGGAAATGGGAAGGAAGAAGGGGAGTGATGGTGGGGAGGAGTATATGTAATTTCTTAACTAATGGCTTTCTGTTTTTAATCACAAAGAACATTAAAAAAAATCATATTAAATTCATCTTATATTAGGAGGTTGGATCTGGAAATGAAAGGTTCAGGAAACTAAAAGTCCAGTTTGGGTGTCCTCATCATAGGCACATCTTGGTATTTTGTATTGGTAGGTCTATCTTTACAACAATATATTATTTAGGACAGGATCACATTTGTCACTTCTTCCTCCCTACTACCCAAAGTGGTACCAGACCCATAAAATAGTCAATAAACATTTACAGAATGAACAAATAAGTCTATTTTTTTTATTATTATTTTTAAAACTCTCCTGAGTGAACTGAATTTTTTGAGGCTCATAAGTGAATATGTTTTCCTCTTTACTTTGTCTATTACAGCCAGATTGTATAAGTATGAGTGGGGTATTAAAGTCTCCCACTATTATTGTGTTGTTGTATATTTCTTCTATCATACTAATTAGTGTTTGTCTTAGATATATCAATGCTCCAATGTTGGGTGCATATATAGTTATAATTGTTATAACTTCTTTTTGGATTGTTCCTTTAAGTTGTTATGTGTAACCTTCATTGTCTCCTTTTCAGGACCTTTATTTTAAAGTCAATTTTATCTGATATGAGTATTGCTACTCCTGTTTTCTTTTGGTCCGTATTTGCATAGAAAATCTTTTTCCAGCCCTTCATTTTCAGTCAGTATATATCCCCTATTTTAAGGTGGTTCTCTTGTAGGCAACATATATAGGGGTCTAGTTTTTGTATCCATTCGAATCGTTTTAATCTTTTGGTTATCTCTTGTAGACAAGGTATGTAGGGGTCTTGTTTTTGTATCGATTCGGCCAGTCTTTGTCTCTTGATTAGGGCATTCAGCCCATTAACGTTTAAAGTAATTATTGATAAGTGAGATTTACTTTATTGTTTTGGGTTCGAATTTATACACCCTTTTAGTAATTCCTATCTAGAGAATGTCCTTTAGTTTTTGTTGGAGAAATGGTTTAGTGGTGCAAAATTCTCTCAACTTTTGCTTATCTGTGAGGCTTTTGATTTCTCCTTCATATTTGAATGAGATCCTTGCTGGATACAATAATCTGGGCTGTAAGTTATTTTCTTTCATCACTTTAATTATGTCTTGCCATTCCCTCCTGGCTTGGAGAGTTCCTGTTGAAAGATCAGCTGTTATCCTTATAGGAATTCCCTTGTGAGTTATTTGATGTTTTTCCCTTGCTGCTTTTAATATTTGTTCTTTATATTTAATCTTTGTTAATTTGATTAATATGTGTCTTGGGGTGTTTCGTCTTGGGTTTATCCTGTTAGGGACTCTCTGGATTTCTTGAACTTGAGTGGTAATTTCCTTCTCCATTTTAGGGACGTTTTCAACAATTATCTCCTCAAGTATTTTCTCATGGTCTTTCTTTTTATCTTCTACTGGAACTCTTATGATTCGAATGTTGTAGCATTTAATGTTATCCTGGAGGTCTCTGAGATTGTCCTCATTTCTTTTGATTCGTTTTTCTTTTTTCTCCTCTGATTCATTTATTTCTAGGATTCTATCTTCTAATTCACTAATCCTATCTTCTGCCTCTGTTATTCTACTATTTGTTGCCTCCAGAGTGTTTTGGATCCTATTTATTGCATTATTCATTATGTGTTGAAAAACTTTTTTTACTGAGGTAAAAATTGGCTTTAGAGCAGTAGAATGTATTCATTCTTTATTATCTATTTTTGTAACAGGTCCCTTCCTATTCTTAAAATAACTCTTAAAAGTTTTTGAATTTCTTGTTTTGTTCTCATGTTTTAACTTTGGTATTTCAGTAAGTTTTTGATAGTCTTAAATTTTTATCTAAATGTGTAACTATTAAAATAGAACATAAATCCAAATTCTCCGTTTCATTTTCCTCTTAGGCATGAATCATATAAAACTCAATACAGAGCAATGTTTGTAATGAATTGTTCTGTCAACAAGGAAGAGATTCTGAGATACAAACTCCCCGAGAACAGGAAGAAAAGGCGAGGCCATAAGAGGATGAGGTCTAACCAAGAACGTGCTGCGGAGGAGGCAGAGACAGATGTGGAAGAAATCTATCACCCAGTCATGTGCACCGAGTGTTCCACTGAAGTGGCAGTCTATGACAAGGATGAAGTCTTTCATTTTTTCAACGTTTTAGCAAGCCATTCCTAAATAGTCAAGTTGGCATTTAATTGCCCAATACTGTATACAAGGCAAATACACAGTTATATTCTTCCTGCCTGCTCATCTCAAGTGACATTCTGAGTGGTTATTTGAGGAAGCAGTGTTTTATCTTTATCTTTTTGAAAGAAAATGGTTATCTGCTCTCATCCCTCCACTTCCTTTAAAGAAAAATAAGATTTCCCCAGTTCTGATGGGATTCATTATTCATTCCTTTTTTGGATAGATATTTGGAAGATGGGGCCTTTTATTTATTAAAACTCTCTAGAATTAAAATGTTCTAGAGTTACAGGTAACTTTTGTTTCAGAGTATTACTTTTATTTTCTATTTTGGATATACCGTTGGTGTACTTAAACTGGAAACTGTTTCCTCACTTCTGTCTATGTTGTTTTTGCTTACAAGTATGTTTATTTCTCTTCTCCCCCATAGGATAGAGTGAACAGTATTTAGTAACTGTTAAAATTAGGTAGAGTTAGTATGGGAGTGCCTTGGGTAATTAACATAGGTCTTTCTTTAGAAGGATGGTACTTACAAGTATTCTGAACTTAATAAATTAACATAGTAAAATAGAAATTTGTGGTAAGGAAGAGCAAACTCACCCTCTAGCTTTAGACTTAAAAATTCTATTGCTGTCTCTTGTGTTGCCATTTATTTCAGAATTGCTGTTGCAAGCAACCAAGGTACGTTTGTTTTTTTCTTAATAATAGAAAAATCATTAGTGGCAGCTTGGAGGAAATTGCAGTGTGAGCATCTGTACATTTTAGCTTTTTTAAAAAAAATATGACTGGACTCTTTCCAAAAACAACATTAGGAAGCTCAGGGTCCTCTTGTTATTTTAATAGAGATGTGATAGAGTGAAAAAAAATCGGGAAATAGGTTTTAATTCAGGCTCTACCATGCTAATCTTTGGCAAGTCTGTTCCTGTGAGCTCCAGTTTTCTCATCTATAAAATGAAAAGATTAGAAAAGAGCAGTGATTTTCCACAGAGGTCAGGGCTCAACAGAGCTTGAGCGGGACTTCTGCTTTCTTCCTCAGAGAACGATATACCTCCAGGAGGGAAAACATATCCTTTCCACCTCCCTGCCTTTTGCACTTTCTAAAAGGCTACACATAAGGTGAACTGGAACCAGTGATTAGTATGGTATTTGTAGATGGAGGCAGAAGAATGATAAAGAATTTGCTTCTAGGAAATTTCCAATGTCTTAATATCATAGTTGATCATTTTTCTGATATGTTGATATCTATCCAGTTGAATTGTGCTGGAGAAGACTCTTGAGAGTCCCTTGGATTGCACAGAGATCAAAGCAGTCAACCCTAAAGTACATCAACCCTGAATATTCATTGGAAGGACTGATGTTGAAGCTAGAACTCCAATACTTTGGCCACCTGATGCAAAGAGCTGACTCATTTGAAAAGACCCTCATGCTGGGAAAGATTGAGGGCAGGAGGAGAAGGGGTGACAAAGGATGAAATGGTTGGATGGCATCATTGACTCAGTAGACATGAGTTTGAGCAAACTCCGGGAGATCGTGAAGGATAGGGAAGCCTGGCATACTGCAGTCTGTGAGGTTGCAAGGAGAGGTTGCAAGAAGTCAGACAGGACTGAGCAACAAAAATCCAGTTGAAAGAAATACGTATACTTTTAAATGTTTCAATGTATATGCTTTTAAATGTTTCAGTATATATACTTTTAAATGTTTCAACATATTGACAGATAATACATTACAAAATAATACTACTAGTCTACCTATTTTAACCTTATATTTGTCTTACTGTAGCTTTATAAGATCTTTTTCTGTCTTACTATCATTGTGTCAGGAGTCTGGGCATGGCTTAGCAGTATCTTCTACTGAGGGTCCAAGAAGGTTGTAATCCAGTTGTTGGCCAGGTTGTATTCTCATGTGAAGACTTGTCCAGGGAAGATTTCAATAACTGCTGCACTTCCAAGCTACTGCAAATTGTGAGGTTGTGGGACTGAGGTTGCTGTTTTCTTGCTGGATGTAAGCCAGGTGCTGCTCTCTAGAAAGCTCCTGCCAGGCTGTATCTATGCTTCTGTTTTGTGTTTTCATGTATATCATTCATGAACCCTGTGTCCCCTGCATTGGAAGTGTTGCAGTTTCTTAACCACTGGATCACCAAGGAAGTTCCTGTGATTGCCCTGTGATTGCTTCTTTTCTGAGCCCCTTATCCTCCTTACTCCTAGGTGTTTCATCCTCACAATCCCCTAGCCCTCCCTTGTAGGAGTCACTGCTACCCACCTCTGAACTGTTATGTAATTTGGAAATGAAGGAGGCAGGCAGTTAGGGAATGGAGGGAGAAAAGGGAGACCCTACCCCATGTCATCAAATATTAAGATGCATGCATATCCAATGTTGAATATCTTTTCTCAAAAAACTTTCTGAATGGATTATCCTTGTTTTGAAAATTAATTGACTGTGTTGACTCATTAATGATTTGATATGCATTTTAAGCAGTCATGGATATGTCAGAATTCTTGAGAAATGTAAAACTCTAATGTGCTAATTATTTTTAAATGTAAGGAAATTCATATGTTTTAAAATGAAAAATTAAGTTTATATATGAATTTAATGGAACATTTTAAAATTTTGTAGTTTAATTTTCTTAAATTGGTGTCTGCCCTTTTCATGCCTAGATCTCAGGCATTTTCTTATATGTTTTCATTTCTGGAAAAGTTTGCAGGCCCTGGGCTTCCTGCCTGCAGTGTGAAACGGACAAATTGGATTTGATCAAGTCTTCCTATAGGAAGGGATCAGTAAGGGAACAAAAAGTTGGCAGTAATTTATCAACATCCCATCAGTTCAGTTCAGTTCAGTTGCTCAGTCGTGTCCGACTCTTTGCAACCCCATGAATCACAGCACACCAGGCCTCCCTGTCCATCACCAATTCCTGGAGTTCACTCAAACTCACATCCATTGAGTCGGTGATGCCATCCAGCCATCTCATTCTCTGTCCCCTTCTCCTCCTGCCCCCAATACCCCCCTCATCAGGGGCTTTTCCAATGAGTCAACTCTTTGCATGAGGTGGCCAAAGTATTGGAGTTTCAGCTTCAACATCAGTCCTTCCAGTGAACACCCAGGACTGATCTCCTTTAGGATGGATTGGTTGGATCTCCTTGCAGTCCAAGGGACTCTCAAGAGTCTTCTCCAGCACCACAGTTCAAAAGCATCAATTCTTCAGCGCTCTGCTTTCTTCACAGTCCAACTCTCACATCCATACATGACCACAGGAAAAGCCATAGCCTTGACTAGACGGACCTTTGTTTGCAAAGTAGTATCTCTGCTTTTGAATATGCTATCTAGGTTGGTCATAACTTTCCTTCCAAGGAGTAAGTGTCTTTTAATTTCAGGTAATTAAGCAATTTCAGTAATTCTTAATAGCATGACAGATTTTATTATCTTTTAATAGGTATTGGCTAATGGGACCTAGGGAAGCACAGGAAAATTTCTTTTGCATTAAAGCAGTTCTAGGCAATAAATGAATAGTATTTATTTAAAGTGATATATTGCCAGGGCTGCCACAACAAAATACCGCAAACTAGGTGGCTTAAACAACAGATGTATTTTCTGACAGCTCAGGAGGTGGAAAGCCCAAGATCAAGGTCAGCAGGTTTGGTTTTTGGTTTTTGTCTTGAGTCTTCTTTCCCTGACTAGCAGAAGGCTACCTTGCTGTGTTTTCACATGCAAAGTGAAAACCTGTGTATATGCAGGTCTGTCCTCATCTCTTCTTAATAAAGAAAGCAGTTACAATGGATTAGGGCCTACCTATGTGACCTCACTGTATTGTAATTACCTCACTATAGATCCTGTCTCCAAGCACAGTCACGTTATGATGCACCAGGGGTTCGGATTTCAACATACACATTTTGAGAAGATACAATTAAGCCCATAACAATTGTCATACTTTATTTTATGCAATAGTAAACTTGATGATAAAGCACACTTCAATTAAGGTAAATCTTTTTTTCCTACTGTCTCCCAATGGGAATATACTGCCCTCCCACCCCTCAGTGAAACATAGCGATAGCAAGAGTAAGACCTTAAGCACAAAAGCAGAAACAGTTTTGAATCACTCTGTACCCTCCAGATCCTCCCCCTGCAATTTTGATTTTTTTCTTCCTGTTTTCCCAAGTCTTTTCTTTATATTGTCTTTCTTTAGTCCTTCTTCAAATGATGAGCATACCTTCCAGATACAGAGTTGCTCTATTTCATGTGGAAGATTCTATAACTTGGCTTCCCTTTCCCCTTTTGTCTGAGATCTCAATGAACTGTTTGGAAAAAAAACAAACAACACCTAGTTTTATGGAAGTAGATTTGATTTACAATGTTGTACTCTGCTCTATAGCAGTGTGATTCAGATATATAGATAGGTATTCTTATCCATTATGGTTTATTATAGAATATTGGATACAGTTCCCTGTGTTGTACGGTAGGACCTTGTTTATTCTATATGTAATAGTTGCATTTGCTAAACCCGGCCTCCCAGCCCATCCTTCCCCTTTCCCCCTCTCTCTAACAACAAGTCAATTCTCTCTGTGAGTCTGTTTCTGTTTTGGTAGGTAAGTTTTCAATGAACTCTTCTACCACCTCACTTATCCCCCTCTTTTTTTGATTTCTCTTTCACCTTCCTTTTTATTTTCGGTGTTACTGTGTGCAAAGGCCTTAGACATACAGAGTAAGAAGAGACACATATTCTTTTCGTGAAGTTTACTGTCCAGTGTGAGAAGACGACCTTTAAAAAAAATGCACTGACTTTAGATGGTAACTGAGAGTTGTGAGGGGAAGGCAATGGCACCCCACCTCAGTACTTTTGCCTGGAAAATCCCATGGACGGAGGAGCCTGGTAGGCTCCAGTCCATGGGGTCGCTAAGAGTCGGACACGACTGAGCGGCTTCACTTTCACTTTTCGCTTTCATGCATTGGAGAAGGAAATGGCAACCCACTCCAGTGTTCTTGCCTATAGAATCCCAGGGACAGGGGAGCCTGGCGAGCTTCCGTCTATGGGGTCGCACAGAGTCGGACACGACTGAAGCGACTTAGCAGCAGCAGCAGCAGCAGCAGAGAGTTGTGATTTGATGTGAGAATAAGGGAGTAGCTACTATAAGAGAGTGTGTGTTTTAAATTTAAATAGAGCTTGGAGAAGGCCTAATGAAGTGGTATTTGAGGTGAAACCTCCCCATTGAGAAGAAGAGTTACTTTCCTGCAGATGGATAGTTGGGTTGTTTTTCTTCCTATTTATTTATTTTGCTGTTAAAAACATTGATGCTTTAAACATTCTTATACACATTTCTTGATGGATATTTCCAATAATTTTAAGGTTAAATATAGGAGTGTTAATTGTATGTTATTCTATATGTGAATGTATGGTTTTCAGGATGGTGCCAAATCATTTTCCACAATAATTATACCAATTTACATCCACAAGGGAAACAAAAGAAAGTCCATTTAATAGGCTCCCCTGGTGGCTCAGTGGTGAATCCGCCTGCCAGTGCAGGAGGCATGGGTTCAATCCCTGATTTGGAAAGATCCCACATGGCGAGGAGCAGCTGAGCCCATGTGCCACAGTTGAGCCTGTCTGTGCTCTAGAGCCTGGGAGCATCAGCCACTGAGCCCGTGTGCCCAGAGCCTGTGCTCTGCAGCCAGAGAAGCCACCGCAGCCTTTTTGTCCGACATCGTAGCGAGGCGGCAGTTGTTGCAGCTGCTCTCCGGGCTTCGCTATGCCGCCCAAGGATGACAAGAAAAAAGATGCCAGAAAGTCGACCAAGAAAGACAAAGATCCAGTGAACAAATCTGGGGCCAAATAGAAGTGGTCCAAAGGCAAAGTTCGGGACAAGCTCAATACTAGTCTTGTTTGACAAAGCAACATGACAAACTCTGTAAAGAAGTTCGCAACTCTAAGCTTGTAACTCCAGCTGTTGTCTCTGGGAATCTGAAGATTCGTGGTTCCCTGGCCAGGGTAGCCCTTCATGAACTCCTTAAGTAAAGGACTTATTAAACTGGTTTCAAAACACAGAGCTCAAGTGATTTACATCAGACACACCAAGGGTGGAAATGTCCCAGCTGCACGGTGAAGATGCATGAACAGGTCCCACCAACTGTAGATTTTGAAAAATAAAACTTTATTAAGTCCAAAAAGAACAAAACCAAGAGAAGCCACTGCAATGAGAAGCCTGCAACTAAACAGTAGCCCCACTGCTCACCAAAATGAGAGAAAAGCCTGTGCAGCAGTGAAGATCCAACACAACCCCCCCCCCCCAAAAAAGACTCAGAGCCAGGGTTCATGAAAAAAAAAAAAAAAAAACAGAGAAATTCTATTTGAGAATCTCCCAAACTTCCCATAAGAATCTTCATTCTTGTCAATACTTCACAAATTTAACTTTTACCAATCTAAATATTTATTTTTACCAATTTTTCATTGCAATTTTAATTTTATTTTCCTGATTATTATCTGTTTTTTTTTTAATTTTACTTTTTAAAATAAATTTTAAAATACATTATGGGTAGCAGACTTTGGTGAGTGATATATTGCAAGTACTTTCATTTTGTGGCTCTCATTTCACCTTCCTCATAGTTTCTTTTAATAAAGTTCTTTTAAGATGGTCGAATTTGTCATTTTATGGTTAACACTTTTTGTGTCTTGTTTAATAGCTCTCTCCTAACCCTGAGGTCACAGATAATTCTCTATTTTCTTTGAAATGTTTCCAAAATATCTACTCATATCTAATTATTGTATCTATCACTGATTCCTTTTTTCCTTGTGGATACTTAGCACTCTTTATTGAAAAGTCCGTCCTTTCTCCAGTGACCTAAATGGCAACTCTGTCTTACCAAATTTCCAAGTGTGCATGGATCTACTTCTGGGCTCTCCATTCTGTTTATTGGTTGTTTGTTTTGTACCAATGCAGTGTACCATGTTCGTTTCTGTAGCTGTATGGTAAGTCATGCTATTACATTTTAGAAGCAACTAGTAAAAGTTGGCAATGGCACCCCACCCCAGTACTCTTGCCTGGAAAATCCCATGGACGGAGGAGCCTGGTAGGCTCCAGTCCATGGGATCGCTAAGAGTTGGACACGACTGAGCGACTTCACTTTCACTTTTCACTTTCATGCATCGGAGAAGGAAATGGCAACCCACTCCAGTATTCTTGCCTGGAGAATCCCAGGGACGGGGGAGCCTGATGGGCTGCCGTCTATGGGGTCGCACAGAGTCAGACACGACTGAAGCGACTGAGCAGCAGCAGCAGTAAAAGTTCTGTAAACCTATTTGAGATCTAATTGGAAACTCATTTAATCTTTAGGTCATTTTAAACAAATTGACATCTTTACAATATTGAGTCTTCCTATCAATGAACATGATATTGCTCCACTTATGTTTCAATGGAGTTTTATAATTTTTTACATGCCACTCTTGAATACCTTTTAAAAGAGATTTATTTTGTAGATTATAAGGAGCTCATGATCTGAGCCACAGTCAGCTCCAGGAACTCTTGGAAAAGACCCTGATGCTGGTAAAGATTGAAGGTAAAAGGAGAAGCGGGCAGCAGAGGATGAGATGGTCAGATAGCATCACTGACTCAATAGACATGAATCTGACCAAACTCTGGGAGGACAGGGGAGTCTGATGTGCTGCAGTCCGTGGGGAAGCAAAGAGTCGGACACTGTTGAGTCACTGAACAATTCCTGGGTAACTAATGATTTTTATTATTTATTTAAATGGTCTATTTTTGGCTGTGCTGGGTCTTCATTGTGCTGGCTTTTCTCTACTCGTGGCGAGCGGGGGCTGCTCTGTTGCAATGTGGGGGCTTCTCACTGTGCTGGCTTCTCTGTTGGGGCCTGGGCTCTGTGGGATACATGGGTTCAGTAGTTGCAGTTTCTGGGCTCTAGAGCACAGGCTCAATAGTTGTGGCACACAGACTTAGTTGCTCCAAGGCGTGTGGGATTCTCCTGGACCAGGGATTAAACCCATGTCTCCTGCATTGGCAGATGATTCTTCACCACTGAGCCACCACGGAAGCCCCTAAATTGTCTCTTTAAAAAAATTGCTTTCTAACTTTATTATATAGATATGTGACTGCTTTTTAACTTTTCTCTCTCTCTCTCTCTCTTTTTTTTTTTTTTGCCATACCATATGGCTTGCAGGATCTTAGTTCCCTACCAAGGATTGAACCCTGGGCCATGGCAGTTAAAGCGCCAAGTCCAAACCATGAGACTGCCAGGGAATTCCCGACTTCTTTTTTTTTTCTTAACTTTAATTTTTATACAATTGTAGATTCATAGGAAGTTGTAAAAATAGCACAGAGAGTTCCATGTACTCTTTACCCAATTCCCCAATGGTTCTATCTTATATGGATATAGTACAGTATCAAAGCCAAGAAATGGACATTGGTGCAACATATATGTATAGTTCTGTCATTTTATCAACTGTGTGGATTCCTGTAACCATCAGTGCTATCAAGAAACATCTATTGCATTACCACAAAGCTCTCCCTCATGCTGCTCATTTATGGATCTATCTACCTGGCATTCGAGTATTATTTTTAGGCCCTGGTAGTTAATAATCTATTCTTCATATCTGTAATTTTATCATTTTGAGGAATTTATCTAAATGGACTCATACAATACATAGTCTTTTGAGAACTTTTTTTTTTTCACTGAGAGCCATCCAAATCACTGCATGTGTCAGTAGGTCATTCCTTTTTAATTTCATTTTCTGGATGTATTACAGTTTGTTTAGTCATTCAGCTATTGGAGGAGCAATTGCTTTTTTTAAATAAAAAAGCAAATGCCCACTTTAATCATAATTCTGAATTGCTTTTTTTGTGTTACTATCTATGGTTTTATAAGGCATAGTAAACTAAGCTAGGTATTATTATTTTGCATTTTGGCCATGGCACATGGCATGTGGCCATGTTCTCTGACCAGGGATCGAACTCGCCCCCTGTGGTGGAAATGTGGAGTCTTAACCACTGGACTGCCAGGGAAGTCCCAGTATTATTAGTGTTTATTGGTTAATAAGATTTGAGATGTATATAAATGATATCTCTATGATATACATTATAGTTATAACTAGACAATTAAAATTCACACATTTATATGAAATATTTGTAACTCTTTTTATTTATTTTGACCACCCTGTGGGGCTTTCGTGATCTTAGTTTCCCAACCACGGGTAGAACCCAGGCCCTCGGCAGTTAGAACAGAGTCCTAGCCACTGGGCCACAAGGAATTCCTCTATTTAGTCATAATAAATTTAGATCTACCTAAAAAAGATATTACCTACCATAGGGCTAAGTACCTGAAAAGCACTTCCAGTATCATTGATTTAATATAAAGCGATTATTTAAATGGGCACATGCGCACATAGCTTTCCTCCATGTCTTTTTTTTTTTTTTTTTAAATATTTATTTATTTATTTGGCTGTGCCAGCTCTTAGTGGTAGCATTCTGGATCTTTTTCAGTTGTGACATGTGAAATCTAGTTCCCTGACCAGGGATTGAACCCTGGCCCCCTGCAACGAGAGCATGGAGTCTTAGCCACTAGACTATTAGGGAAGTCACTGTGTTGACTTGTTTTAGAATTTGATTTAATTCATCTGTAGACAAGCAAACCTTCTGGTCCCACTCCAGACCAACTAAGTCAGAAACTTGGAGGGGGCGGGTGGTACCCAGCCATCTTTTTACAAAAGCCTTCCAGGTGATTCTGATGCACTCTTAAGTTTGAGAACCACTATGATAGACTGTTGTGTTTTTTTTTTTAAATCAAGGAAAAAACAAGCCAGAGAACATTTGAATATATACCCTATTAGGTTTTATACTTGCTACTGTCTTTCTTCTGCTTTTGGTCTCTACTTTTGGTCAGGTGGGGTGTGTTGCTGTTACTTCTAGGGCCAAAATAATCTCAGCCCAAACACTCATGGTGTCAAATCTTGGCTTTTGACTTAGCAGCAGCAGCCATGGCCTGGTTGTTTTTTCCTCTTGATCCTATTTCTCAGACAGAGCTGAGGGCTAGCTGTATCACAAGGCTTTGAGAGTGGTTTTGAAAGTTGGAAATCTGCAGTGTTGATCTAGCTAGAATGGGACTGTGAAGATCCTTGGTGAGTCCTTACAGATGATTCATCTGCTCAGGCCAGGTTGGCGGTGGGGATGGTGCAGTGTGTGTTTGTGGTGGGTGGGGGTTGGGGGATTGTAATGATCACAGATCCAAGGACTGAAAAGGACATTTAAAAGGCCTGAGCTGTGTGGCTTGGACTCTAGGATCAGGTTTGTTCACAGTCTTATCTGTCAATCCTTTTTTTTTTTTAAGTCCTGCTTTTTGGGATTATGTCTAGAAAATGTTCTCCTTTTCTCCCCATTTATGCTGGTTTTATCTGTTTTTCTTTGTTTTTCAAATACCTCATTGGTCTACTTGCAATTTATTCTAGCTTTAAATTGTTATTTAATGTGTCCATTTGGAGGACACTCACATTTCATTTTATCATGTCTCCCATCTACTGCATCTCTTCATTATTAAAATCTCTTGGTATTTGTAAATTAGTGAAAAAGTTTACTGCCAGGTATTTTTGTTTGGTTTTGGCCATTGAAATTGGATCTTTTGTCCATTATATTTTCTCACAGGTAACAGCTGGAGGAAAGCCACTGATGTAAGCAACTGTTGTATTTTATAACTTGCTACCGTGATGAACCTCAAGTTGTCACGGTTTTTCAGGTGACTTTCTTGGGTTGTCCTCCTGTTACCTGCGGGCAGCCCTTCTCTGCTGGTGACCAGGATACTATGAGTGTGTTCTTTCTGTTGTCTTTTTTGCTTCTTTTCCTCTAGAACTCCTCATTCCCCAAGTTTCAGTCCTTCAGCCATTCAGTGCATAGTCTCTTCCTCAGAGGAGAGTTCATCCACTTTTTAAAGTTTGCCTCAATGTTAATGGTTCCCAGTGTATTCTGAGCCTTGACTCTAATTCTAAATGTCTGGAAATACCCTGGACTGTCCTAGGACCTTGAGAAATGTGCTTTTCTAAAACTGAATAGGGACTTCCCTGGAGGTCCAACGGTTAAGGCTCCGAGCTTCCACTGCAGGGGGCACAGGCTCCATCCTTAGACAGGAGACTAGGATCCCACTTACTGCACGGGACAAAAAAAGAAAAAAAAAATCAAAACCAAAAAAAGCTCATCAAAATAGTCTAGGATTCCTTTATTCCAGTTGTGATATCCACTTCCTGTGTAGTTTTGAGATTTAAAATTTTTCTTTGTTTTCCACTTCCACTTAATTAACAAATCTTTTTTTAATCTTCCTTTGAAATGTCCCACATTTATCTATCATTTCCTTCTAGTCATGCTGAGTCCAGGTCATTTCTATCCCTTTTGAACCATCACTGCTGCTACTGCTAAGATACTTCAGTTGTGTCCGACTCTGTGCGACCCCATAGACAGCAGCCCACCAGGCACCCCTGTCCCTGGGATTCTCCAGGCAAGAACACTGGAGTGGGTTGCCATTTCCTTCTCCAATGCAGGAAAGTGAAAAGTGAAAGTGAAGTCACTCTGTCATGTCCGACTCTTAGTGACCCCATGGACTGCACCCTAACAGGCTCCTCCGTCCATGGGCTTTTCCAGGCAAGAGTGGCTGGAGTGGGGTGCCATTGCCTTCTCCATTACTTCTCCGTTTTTGGTATTACTCCATGCCTGAATCATTACTACCACTTGCCAACCGGTTTTCTTGCTCCCAGTCTCCTCTTTGTTTGTTGGTTCATCAACATTAACTGAGCTCCTCTCTGCCTGGGATTGTGTCAGGTGCTAGGAATTTATGAACAAGGACCTGCTCTCAACGAGTTGACATGAACAGGGAAAACAGGTAACCAAGCAATCACGGTATTGTGTGGTGTGTGCCATGGCACAGATGTAACACAAGGTGCCACCAGAGTATGGAACAAGAAGGACTCGGGACAGCTCTGGGGAGGAGGTAAGGCTTGAGCTGGGTCTCACAGAATTGGTATGAATTGGCCAGGAATTTAGCCCTCTGGGGTTGCTAACTCTGTTAGATCAAACACTTATTTGGGAAAGTTTTCTTCTCTAAATGCTTGCCATATATCCTATTTTTTTTTTTTTTTTTTTGGTATGAGACTTTAAGTTTCCCTAAGGGCTATTTTCACACTTCAGTCATTTTAATTCAGCATGGAACCAAATGCCAAGCTCACAAATGGCTAGATTTACTGGGAAACTAAACTTCAGGTTTGTGCATGCATGCTCATCTTCAGTCATATCTGATTCTTTGTGACCCCCATGGACTGTAGCCCGCCAGGCTCCTCTGTCCATGGGATTCTCCAGGCAGGAACACTGAAGTGGGTTGCCATGCCCTCCTCCAGGAGATCTTCCTGACCCAGGGTTCAAACCTGCATCTCCGGCATTCCAGGCAGTTTCTTTACTCACTGAGTCACCTGGAAAGCCCAAACTTCAAGTATAAATCTGTTGATCTTTCCCCCAGAGGGTGAGATGGTTAGATAACATCACTGACTCAATGGCCATGAGTTTAAGCAAACTCCGGGAGTTGGTGAAGGACAGGGAAGCCTGGTGTGCTGCAGTCCATGGAGTCACAAAGAGTAGGGCACGGCTTAGTGACTGAACAACCCCTTACCACAGTTGTATAGTCGTATCCCCAATACTATCTAGATTGTTATGATAGGATTCTGGAAATCAACAAGTCTCTGATAGATTATGATGCTGTCTTAGCCCATCCACAGACCAGTAATCTGACAAACAGGTTTATTAACCCATTACAATAAGAGAGGCTATACACTAGAGGACCAGATAAAGTATAGAGTTAATACAGGATTTGAGGGAAGCGTGGAGATAAAATGTGAATGAAACAGTATTTTGACAGGCTGATAGCAAAACAGGGCTCCCATGGTCAGTGTCAGGTTCAAAGTGTCAGAGTGAGCTCAGGAGTGATGTTTCCTCGGAAACTAAAAGTTTAGGTGTGGAATACTACGTCCACAACTCCTTTCCTGAAGCTTTACACCGGGGTTATAAATAAAGGCTGCTTCTCTGTGTCAGAGTGACATGGATGTTCAATCAGTAATGGAATGTTTCGTTTTTATGGATTTAATTTCAAATAGGAAAGTTTCTGCTGATTAACAATTTTAGAGAACAAAAGCTTCCAGTGAGTGAGAAAGCAGGAGTCATACAAAGATGGGGGTTATTTGATACTCTACAACTGTAATGTATCATGGGAAGAGATGCTTTTGCTATTCTGCAGCTGCCTTTTACTGTGTCTGTTAGCCTAGCCTGGGTAATGGCAAGACAGGTTTCAAATGTTCTCAGTCCTACCAAATTTTGACCTTTTCAGTCCTCATATTATAATAAAGCAGGATTTGTAGACAAAAGGCAGAAAGGGGTCTGATGAAGAGGGGCGCTCCTCTGTGAAGCTGGTGGTTGGTGGGCCTCCTTGCTCCTGGCATCAGCTGCGTACCTCTATAATAGAATGGTATATAATCATCTTTATGAATCTGGGCTGTGAGCATCTTCAGTGTCGGGCGTTTCAAAGATTCCCTTTGTTCTCCCAGTTCTGGCCCACAATGCTGAGTGAATTCACACATGAGTCATCAGGGTTGCTCACCCCTAAGTTTTTACTGCTCTGCCACTTTGCCACATCCAAGGTGGAGGTAGCAAGCACTACCTGTCACCTGAACAGTGTGTCCCTAGAGTTCCTAGGACTGGAAAAGTGCTCTTGGCTCTTGGTGTGGTTGATTAGTGAAGAATGGCAGGGAAGTCATTTGCATATATGTAAAAATCAGCTGACTTCCACAGAGCCTTAAGTCTTGTTCTGAGCTTCTTACAGAATCTCTGGCCCCACCTTTACAAACAGATCAGATCAGATCAGATCAGATCAGTTGCTCAGTCGTGTCCGACTCTTTGCGACCCCATGAACCGCAGCACACCAGGCCTCCCTGTCCATCACCAACTCCCGGAGGTCACTGAGACTCACATCCATCGAGTCAGTGATGCCATCCAGCCATCTCATCCTCTGTCATCCCCTTCTCCTCCTGCCCCCAATCCCTCCCAGCATCAGAGTCTTTTCCAATGAGTCAACTCTTCGCATGAGGTGGCCAAAATACTGGAGTTTCAGCTTTAACATCATTCCCTCCAAAGAAATCCCAGGGCTGATCTCCTTCAGAATGGACTGGTTGGATCTCCTTGCAGTCCAAGGGACTCTCAAGAGTCTTCTCCAACACCACAGTTCAAAAGCATCTATTCTTCGGCGCTCAGCCTTCTTCACAGTCCAGCTCTCACATCCATACATGACCACAGGAAAGACCATAGCCTTGACTAGGCGAACCTTTGTTAGCAAAGTAATGTCTCTGCTTTTGAATATGCTATCTAGGTTGGTCATGACTTTCCTTCCAAGGAGTAAGCGTCTTTTAATTTCATGGCTGCAATCACCATCTGCATTGATTTTGGAGCCCAGAAAAACAAAGTCTGACACTGTTTCCACTGTTTCCCCATCTATTTCCCATGCAGTGATGGGACCAGATGCCATGATCTTCGTTTTCTGAATGTTGAGCTTTAAGCCAACTTTCTCACTCTCCACTTTCACTTTCATCAAGAGGCTTTTTAGCCCCTCTTCACTTTCTGCCATAAGGGTGGTGTCATCTGCATATCTGAGGTTATTGATATTTCTCCCAGCAATCTTGATTCCAACTTCTGTTTCTTCCAGTCCAGCATTTCTCATGATGTACTCTGCATATAAGTTAAATAAACATGGTGACAATATACAGCCTTGACGTACTCCTTTTCCTATTTGGAACCAGTCTGTTGTTCCATGACCAGTTCTAAGTGTTGCTTCCTGACCTGCATACAGATTTCTTAAGAGGCAGATCAGGTGGTCTGGTATTCCCATCTCTTTCAGAATTTTCCACAGTTTATTGTGATCTACACAGTCAAAGGCTTTGGGTGTGGTACCAAAGTTCCCTCCAGGCATAGGCTATTGAGTTGATGCTTTTCTGGAAGATCCTTATATATAAAAAAAATGCCAACAGGTACGCAACAGTCATGGATTCTTCAACTCACAGAGATTAAAGGGAGCAGTCTCATATTAAAATGAACTCTTAGCTTCCTAAACTAACTTCATTGGTATGTAATCCATCCGTGTTGTCATAGGAGTAGCTAATATGAGTCTCTTTAAAGGCTTTCAAGTTAAATCACTTTCTCTTGGGTTTTCAATTGCCTGGTTCTAGACCTGGGGTTCCTGTGCACTCGTGGAAATGGCAGCTTTTACAAGGTCTGGGTACCCGGGCCACAGTGATTTCCTTTCTCTTTTTATTGTGGTAAGCTGCTTTCTAAAGTAACTTCTGCTTCTGGTTGAGGATTATTTTGTTGAAGCAAATATAGCAGTCCCTGCTTATTAACTGTCTGTGTCCACAATGTAATCATGATATACCAGTTGCCAAGGTAGTTTTCCACTATATAAAAATATGATAAATAATTCACAGGGAGAATCACTGACAAAATAAAGCTTGTGCCTTCAGTAACTTTTGTCTGGGGATCTCAGGAGAGCTCTTCACAGATGGTCCAGCCTAGTATAGAAGTGCCTTTTGCCAATGTGCCTTGAATAAAAGAATGAACTTAATCTTTAGGTAATGCATAAAGCTTTTGCTCTTTATCACAGCAAATGTTAGAATTTTTTAATTTTAAGAATAAAATAGTGTTCAAATGCAACAAAAACCATGTTCCCTGCCTCCAGCCATGCTGCTACTACCCAAAGACATCTCTTTCTAATGTAACTGTTTTTTTCTGGTATTCACTTCTATCTACATAATATGCTTATACCATGGATTTTTGACTAATCAATCTTAGATTATGTTGTTTACTTTCTCTCTGGCCAACAAGGACCTAGAACTCTCATACCCTGCCACCTCTCAGTGTGAACGTGGTGCAGGCTTTCTTTTTAATGTCAGTATTAAATGATTACATTAGTATGGCTGAAGTAAGCAGTGTAAGATGGTTATAGTTCTTATACATTGTATTTTTCCTGAAGTTATATTTTGCCTTTACTTCCTCTTTCCTTCAGGGTTGGGAGAAAGGGAAAGTCACTTGGCTTTTCAGGGTGGTGATGAGACCTGGTGCCAAATAGCTTCTTAAGCAGCCTTTTAACCAATTCTCTTGTCCCCAGCCTCTCATCTCACTCCCTCTGCCCTCCACCCCAAATTGTCAACTTTGGCTTTTCCTATGTACAGGATATGGGACTTCTCTGGTGGCTAAACAGTAAGGAATCTGGCTGCAGTGTGAGAGACCTGGGTTTGATCCCTGGACTGGGAAGATCCCTGGAGAAAGAAACGGTTACCCATTCTAGTATTTCTGCCTGGAAAATTCCATGGACAGAGGAGCCTGGTGAGCTATAATCCATGGGGTCACAAAGAGTCGGACATGACTGAGCAACTAAGACCTTCTTACACTTTCTTTCATTTTTGTATATAGCATATATCATCATATTGAAACTACTGCAAGATTTTAAACAGAGAATATAGGTGTGTACGTGCATTCTTAGTCGACGACTCAGCCGTGTCTAACTTTGTGACTCCATGCATTGTAACCCACCAGGCTCCTCTGTCCATGGATTTTCCAGGCAAGAATACTGGAGTGGGTTGCCATTTCCCCCTGGGGGAATCTTCCTGACCCAAGGATCAAGCCGTGTCTCCTGCATTGTTAGGTGGATTCTTTGCCACTGAGCTTCCTGGGAATATAGGAGTGATTGCTATATTTTATACTGCTATATCCTAGTTCAGAATGTCATCTACTACCTGAACTGCATTTCACAATTATATCCTATTTTATCCTAGCATCTTGCTGAGTATTAATAAATGTTCTATAGCCACCAACACATCTATCACAACAGAGATGCTTTGGTCAAATGAGTTTGGGATACATTGGGTTATGCAAAGTTAGATTTTTACTGCAGGACCTCTGAGAACAGCTACTATGCATTATAACTCCCCAAGAAGACTGTCCTCCCCCACCTTTCTTTTGAGAATACCAGTGTTCCTTAGAGCATATTGAGCAACCCTGAACTGCTCATTCAATAACCGCCTAAGGGGTTTTCCCTGTCCCCAGTCTCTTTTATCCTAAAGCTGTGATTTATATTGTTGCCACACTTTTCTTTCTAACTCACAAAGCCCATCTTGGCATTTCAGTTCTCAGAAAGCTTTCCTATTTTCATGAAAAAATACAGTCCATCCTCAAGGTCCTCCATGTTTTGGCTGTAACAGATCTTCCTACCCACTGTTCCACCATTTCCTCATGCTCCTGCACATTTCAGCCAACTTGATCATGAGTTTTACCGCAGGCCTACAGAGTAACTGGAAAGTCCAGTTCCTGCTCTTCTTTCACGCTGAGTGTTCTACCCTTACTTTTCATCATGTTCCACGAATGCCTCCCTGATCCACTTCCTTCCCCAGGTACTACTCACGTTGGAATATAAGTCTTTCCCTCCCCCTGTGCTCCGCCATTTTGTCAGTGATTCTGTTAGACTTCAGCCTTGCAGCTGTTGTCTCACTGGTGGAATCTAAGATGCCGCAGGGCAAGACAGTATCTTTTTTTCTTTCATAATTCTAGCATGTGTACTGATTTAGGTAAATATTCAATGAAAGCTTATTAAAAAATTAGAAACAGAAGCACTCTTTGGAGATCCAACCTGAAACAATAAGAGGTAACATTATTGAGGAGTTGATTCTTCAATTTCTAGGTTATCTGGCATGTTATTAATTTATCCTCATCTAGATGGCTTTTCTGTGGTTTCATCTCTTCCAGATCAGGGTAAAAGGAAACTGACAGTGAAATTACTTTAAGCTTGTCTGCTATTTAGTAATTTAAAGAATAAGTATTTAATTGCAAAAAAGGTTGAACTTGGGATTTTAGATTCCATTAATTTTATTCATATATTCTTACCTTTCACTGGTGCAGATAATCAAGATCTAATTGTGTGTTGCTAGATACATCTTTTGTTTATTAAGCCACTGAAATCCTGGCTCCAAACTATTTCCCTTTGATACTCTAGCTGGAAGAGCATTGTAACCCTAAGGTCTAAAAGGTATAATTTGAGTGTCATAAATGAAAACATCCACAAAATTGAACTCTGATTGCTACATGGTTAAACTTGAAGTAGAAAATTCATCAGGAAGAAAGATTTTATGCTAATTCAAAATAAAAAACAGTGGTTAGTTCATCCTATAGGATGCTTGTTATAGTCAGGACAGACTGCTCAATACCCAGTGTTGAGAAGATGTGGGTGGCAAGAGATGTGGGTGGGCCTCTTGGTCCATCTTGGAAGCTGACTGGTTTCTTGAAAAGTTTCCTTCTATGACACAGCCTTTCCTGGTTTTCTGCCTGTGTCTCTGGCCTCTCATTACTAGTCTTTCATTGATTTTTCCTCCTCTTCCTGACCTACATGTTGGATTGGAGGTCCCCTGGCTGTGATCCCAGCCTTTTTTGGGGAGCTCCAGACAATTAAGTTCAACAGACCAAGCAGTTTCTCTCTCTCTCCTTTTTAAACTTTTTATTTTGTATTGAGGTTTAGCTGATTAACAAGGTTGTGATAGTTTCAGGTGAACAGCAAAGGGACTCAGCCGTCCATATATATTTATCCATTTCCCCCCAAACTCCCCTCGCATCTGGGCTCTGGTTTCTCTATCTTGATGTTTCATTGGCATCTTAAACCCATTGTGGCTACTCAGCTCCCCTTCTCTTTCCTCTCAACTCTGCACACTTTATCTGGATAACTTCTATTCATCTTTCATGCTTCACCTCTATTTTTTTCAGCAAATACTGACTGAATGCCTACCAGGTGCTTAAATGTGCCATCCTCAGGGAAGCCTTGTCAGGTGTCACAGATCAGTTTAAGGAGCTCCTGTTATCAGGTAAACCATGTTCTTCCCACTGGAGCACTTACCACTATGGAAGTTATATAATTAAAAAAATATCCTGCTAAAGTTAATATCCACAAGAGCACAGATAATGTCTAATTATCACTGTGTCCTCAGTGCCTAGAATAGTGCTTGTTTCAAAGCAGATGCTTAAGATGTGCAGAGTGAATGGACATGGAGTTTTTAATGCAGTTGCTTATAATTTTTTGAAGAAAGACAGCAATTGAAACGGAGTTTACAAAGCAGTGTTGACAAGGATGTGGTTTAGACTGTATGACTTTTGAAGTCCTATTCTATCCAGAGACTCTATGATTCTCAACCTCACATCCAAGTTACTGTAGATCACTCTGTACATTCTGTGGTTATGCAAAACAAGCGCATGGTCAGAGTTGGGTATGGTTAATTTGGGAATATTTCCTAATTCAAACAGATGAATTTAAAGCTCAACTTAGAGCAGAGATTCTTAGTCTGAGTACTATTGACATTTTGGGGCCAGATAATTCTTTGTATATGTGGGTGTCCTGTGCATTGTAGGATATTTTGCAGCATCTCTGGCCTCTATCCACTAGATACCAGGAGCAACGCTTTTAACAACCAAAAATGTCTCCAGATATTGCCAAATATTTCCTGGAGGGCAAAATCACCCCTGAATGGGAACCACTGACTGACAGGAGGAGGATACATTGGCTTTCTTGGGAGATAAGCTTTCCAGAGGACAGCATTTATGGAGGCTCTAAGTTGGGGATGAGCAAGTCATGCCCAGGAAAATGGTAAGATGCTCTTGGTTGGAATGGGAAGAGCCCTTCATCTGGGCAGTTACATCCAGGGAAGTCTTCAGACCAGACCTAGTGTTCCTCAGACTTGGGGAGGGGTGGGTGTAGGGATCATCGAGCTCAGTGCCCGCACAACACATTGATGAAGTTCACTGCATGAGCTGTTAGCTGGGCAGACCTGAGAAGGAGGCGAAAAAACTGGCAGAGAAGGCAAAAAATGCCTTGTAGTCGGTTGATTTGATGTATATTTTAAGTACTTAGAATGATACCCGTACATCAGATTTTTGCATTTGCTAGTCACCAAATTTTTGTATCTTCTGATTTATATCTTTACTTCAAGCTGGAACAAGGAGAAGAAAGTGACCATTTCTGGCTTAATTAGTCATGACTATTAGATATTTAGGGGCTTCCCAGGTAACGAATCTGCCTGTCAATGCAGGAGATGCAAGAGACGCAGGTTCGATCCCTGGGTTGGGAAGATCCCCTGGGAAAGAAATGGCAACCCACTCCAGTGTTCTTGCTGGGAAATCCTGTGGACAGAGGAACCCTGTGGGCTACAGTCCATGGGGTTGCAAAGTGTCGGACACGACTGAGCTACTGAGCATGCACAACTGAGCACATTACGTATTTAAGTATGAGTGAGTGAGTGAAGTCGCTCAGTCGTGTCCGACTCTTTGCGACCCCATGGACTGTAGCCTACCAGGCTTCTCCATTCCTGGGATTCTCCAGGCAAGAATACTGGGGTGGGTTACCATTTCCTTCTCCAGGGGATCTTCCCGACCCAGGGATCAAATCTGGGTCTCCCGAAATGGGGACAGACGCTTTAACCTCTGAGCCACCAGGGAAGCCCTTATTTAAGTATAACACATTTTAAATATCTTTAAAATCAGGAGATGATATCACTTAAACTTTTATATTAAAAAAAAAGTCAAAGCATGACTTTCTGCCTGCAATACCCAATATAAGTATGCCATGCCATTATCTTTTAAAATAATTTCATTCTTAATAGCACTGAGTTTGGGAAATTGTGTGCTTATTTCTCTCTCTGTCTTTTTGTGTTTGTGCGCGCATGTGTGTTTGTTTTTCTGATGCTGTTGTTGCTAAAATATTTTCAGAGCTCTTCATTCTTCTGTTTATTCCTTCTCAAACATTTGTTGAAAATCTGTTTTGTCCCAAACACTGCTGGGCACCTAAAGATGAAGACGCCTAGGGCCGTCCTCCAGGAGCTCACTGATCGGTGACAGTGACAGCTCAGGCGGCAGGTGCTCTGGGGGGCAGTACAGTGCTGGCTCCCTGTGTGGGGCGGGAGGGCTGCTGGGGGTCTGAAGGAGATGGCGAGGGTGCCTGCTGGAGGAGGCTGTGGAGCTGCTCACTGAATGGTGAGCTGGAGTTTGCCAGGGGGGCAGGAGTGAGCGCTCAGATGCCTCCTGGCAGAGCTGATAAAAATGCTTTTATGTAGGGAGGGAGGGAGAAGAGAGTGCCGCAGAGAGCAGGGATGGCTCAGTGGGCTGGGGGTGGGGAGGAGCCTTGCCTACCATGCTGAGGTGAAGAAAGTTGTGGAAAGGTTCTTGGAAAGTCGATTCTGGCAGTAGTGAGGGAGGACTGGCTTCCAGGACAAAATAGGAAGATGAGGTGTGAGGCTAATGTACCTCTCTGCACAAACTGGACAGAGAGGTGGGAGGTGCTCAAGGGAATATGCACCCTCCTCCCTGAATTCCTAGAGGTACTAGAGGCACTTTTTAAAATTGAAGTATACTTGATTTACAATGTTGTATTAGTTTCAGGTGTACAATATAGTAATTCAGTTCATAAATATATATATGTAATTATATATATGTATGATTCTTTCCCATTATAAGTTATTACAAGGTATTGAATATAGTTCCCTGTACTATACAGTAGGACCTCATTATCGATCTATTTTATATATAGTAGTGTGTATCCTGTACACACTTATAACTCTCAGCAATGTGATAACTGTCCAGCACATGAACTGTACTGTACATGTTGAAATGTAGCCCACAGTTCTGCATGTTCTACAGGAACATAACAATGGAACATTTCTCATCAAGATAGAAAATGACAACCTGGTTTCACCATCACTGCCCAATCAAATAACCTGTTAGTCATGGTGCACCTTTGGTCCATCAGGTAAGAATTAACCTGAGGTTAGGGGCTGAGAAGGAAAGGAGGAAGGTGGCCAGGACAATGGAGTCATTCAGTGGTTAGGCAAATGATTACAGATCTTGGTTAGTAATTTCCAGTGAAGGTAGGGGCTGAAGGAGTGGTCTAGGATAATTGCTATATTTCCAGTTTGGTCACTAGCTTTTAAAATTGCCTTCTGGGTCTCTTTATGAGGCCAAGAAGATCAGTTTCATTACTTTTTTACTCGGTAGAGCATGAAAGAGACTCACTGGGTCATCTATTTTTACTTATTCCCTAGAGCATGAACCAATTTGATAACCCACATGAGTGACTGGATTGTCCTCTGATTGAAATTGACTTTGAGATATTTACAAAAAGGATCTGTTCAATACTTTCAAGGATAAGGTTTACCCTTGGTAAGGATCTGCATGAGCACACACTCAAGTTCTGTCCTATAAAATCTTTTCTTCCCTTACCTAGAATGGGGAAAACATTTCATAACTGGAAACATTTAGTGAGAACTCAGTCGATGGCAACTCACTCCAGTGTTCTTGCCTGGAGAATCCCAGGGACAGGGGAGCCTCGTGGGCTGCCATCTATGGGGTCGCACAGAGTCGGACATGACTGAAGTGACTTAGCAGCAGCAGCAGCAGTCTCTAACAACACTGGTGTGCTTGGTATTCTGAAGAGACCAAAGCCTTTTATGTCCTCCGTGCCTCCGACCCAGGCAGTGTTCTACCTGGAATGCCTCCACATGTCACCCTTCTCCCCATTTCTAACTGGGGAGTCAGACACACCCTTCAAGGCCAAGGTGGAATGTCACCTCTTCTGCCTTCCTGACACCCTCACACCCCAAGCAGGAGAGTCACAGCCTCTTACAAACTGTTTTCCCCAGTAGACCATGCACTCTTTTAATGGAGGCCCCACCCGCCCACCTTCGAGTCACCATCATTCACATACCTGGCTTTGGCAGAAGTTTAATCCATTTGGTTGAATTATAGAGGATTCAGAAATGTGGTCAGGAATATTACATCTGCCTGGGAAGGTTGGAAGCCAGAGCCCACGAGGAGGAGGCTGTGTGAGGGCGCCCAGCCAGGGGGCTGAGCCTCTTGGCACCTGGCAGTAGCAACAGGTGGGCACCAGGGAGAAGTGAAATGAAAGCCGGGTGAGGGTGGTGTTCAGGGCCAGGATTACTGCCTCTGGAAGGCCTGGAGGGGCAAGGTAGACAGGGAGCAAGACTGGGAATTAGGCTGGGATGGTGGGGAAAGGAAAGGGGCCAGGGAAGACGCTTAGTGATCAGAGTGAAGATGTTACCCAAAATGTGAGAAAAAAATCAAGTGAAGAGTCCTACAGCTGGCACACACTGCAGCTGTTACTACATTTTAAAAGAACAGGGAATCATTAAATTTGAGAAGGACAGAATGCTGTCCTGCTCAAAAGGCGAGAGCTGCCCCAAAATATGGAGTGCTTAGTTTTATGGGCTGGGTAATTTCGTAGGCTAACAAGTAGGAGGATTATTACAACTATTTTGGGGAACAGGCTGGATCTGCAGGATTTGAGCAACTGCCCACTTTTTGGCCTTTTATGGTTGGCCTTAGAACTGTCATGGTACCTGTAGGTGTGTATTCAGATCAGATCAGCCGCTCAGTCGTGTCCGACGCTTTGCAACCCCATGAATCGCAGCACGCCAGGCCTCCCTGTCCATCACCAACTCCCGGAGGTCACTCAGACTCACATCCGTCGAGTCAGTCATGCCATTCAGCCATCTCATCCTCTGTCCCCTTCTCCTCCTGCCCCCAATCCCTCCCAGTATCAGAGTCTTCTCCAATGAGTCAACTCTTTGCATGAGGTGGCCAAAGTACTGGAGTTTCAGCTTTAGCATCATTCCTTCCAAAGAAATCCCAGGGCTGATCTTCAGAATGGACTAGGTGGATCTCCTTGCAGTCCAAGGCACTCTCAAGAGTCTTCTCCAATACCACAGTTCAAAAGCATCAATTAGGCATATGCTAATGTTTACAATGAGCATATAATGAGGCTCAAGATCTACTGGAAGCTGAATCTTCCACCACCCTGGGCTTAGTTGTTTCTAACCAGTATATGCTGTATCCTCAAGAGCTATGTCATTCTTTAAGGGTTGTGCCCTGCCCCCTTCCCCCCTGTTTCAGTGGAGTTAGTAAATTGTAAACTTAATTTAAGCATTGCTACATGGCATTTCTTCTTTATCATATAAAGCAAAAATAAAGGCTACACTTTGTCAGGCTCTGTCTTAAATCAATGTTTTAAATTATATAAAATCTTTAGGAACACATCCCTTGCATAAAAATA
The DNA here is from genome assembly GCA_935064755.1 of Tragelaphus eurycerus. Taxonomy (NCBI): domain Eukaryota; kingdom Metazoa; phylum Chordata; class Mammalia; order Artiodactyla; family Bovidae; genus Tragelaphus; species Tragelaphus eurycerus. Next base: position 14,984,948 of record CAKXYN010000038.1, read on the forward strand.
CAACAGCCCTAAATCAGTATCCTAAATTTTATTATTTTTAAAAATAAATTTCTTATGAATCTCTGAAGCCTTTCTTATTTTTGAATACTGGGAGAAAGTTTTTTTTTTTCTTGTCTTACTCTGCTTATCTGAAGACTCTGAGAGAACTCTGACAGGTCTTCAGGGTGTGTTGACATTGGTTAAATTTCAGTATTAGTGGTTGGCTAGCAGATTTATTTTAGGAGAATACCAGAGATACCAATTCCTAGAACTTGTTAGGGCAATGTCAGATCATTAATCCAGCTTTTATTATCCATATAATTTATAAAATTGTAATGAGATAACATGTAATGTGACATAATGATACAGGGCAACTGCTTCTGAATCCCTGGCCTGTGTGATATATGTTCCAGATGGGACTGAAATTCAGCAGTAGGAAGCTTAGTGTTCTAGCATTAATGACAGAAAATACTAATTAGTTTTAATGAGCAGATGTGCAATTTAAGCAAAGAGTTGGAAACCTCATCCACCTTAAGCTTTGGACAAGTTTTTCCAGGACCTTAAGTTGATTTCTTTATGTTTGGAATAAACAGCACAGTTCAAAACTTATTTGACAATTTTCAGAGTCATATAAGGGGGATTTACAAAATGATTATTTTGTAGAAGTCTGCCTCATAGGTGAACCGCTGGTCAGTTTAAATATCTCCCTAAGTAGCCAAATATCTTGCCTGTGAATTTTGATTTTTTAAAGTTTTATTTTCTGGCCACGCCATGTGGCATGTGCGCTCTTGGTCTTCTGACCAGGGATTGAACCTGCACTTCCTGCATTGGAAGCATGCAGTCTTAACCATTGGACCACCAGGGAAGTCTCTGCCTGTGAATTTTAGACTTGAAAATTTCAGGCCCTAAAATTGATGATCACCTGTCAAAATAATTCACTTTTAGACTCTTCTACAGACAAAAATGACAAGAAAACCTTGGAATGTGGCCAAGATATCATTAAATGACCTCACATATAGCAGGAAGAGATTTGACATATCCCCTTGAATTGGGGTTTGAAGAAAATTATTTTTGTTTATATATGTGTGTATTCATACACACACACACACACACACACACACACTTGGGCTTCCAAGGTAGTAAAGAACCTGCCTGCCAGTGCAGGAGATGTAAGAGACAAAGGTTTGATCCCTGGGTCAGGAAGATCCCCTGGAGCATGACATGGCAACCCACTCCAATATTCTTGCCTGGAGAATCCCATAGACAGAGGAACCTGGTGGGCTACAGTCCATAAGGTCACAAAGAGTTAGACACAACTGAAGCGACTTAGCATGCATGCATATATATACAGCAGGGTTTTAAAATTGTATTTTTGTATTTATATAGAAAGTTATTATAAAGACTACATAGAATGACACCACTGACAAGGACAGATATTTATTTGCAATATAAGGAAACTAAGTGGGAAATCATTATTCTATTTGTACTTGGAAAGTGGATTGGATTAGAGAAAGTAGGAGCTTAGAAAGCATCACTACGAACAAAGCTAGTGGAGGTGATGGAATTCCAGTTGAGTTATTTTAAATCCTAAAAGATGATGCTGTGAAAGTGCTGCACTCAATATGCCAGCAAATTTGGAAAACTCAGCAGTGGCCACAGGACTGGAAAAGGGCAGTTTTCATCCCAATCCCAAAGAAGGGCAATGCCAAAGAATGTTCAAACTACCACAAAATTGCACTCATCTCACACGCTAGCAAAGTAATGCTCAAAATTCCCCAAGCCAGGTTTCAACAGTATGTGAACCGTGAACTTCCAGATATCCAAGCTGGGTTTAGAAAAGGCAGAGGAACCAGAGATCAAATTGCCAACATCCTTTGGATCATCGAAAAAGCAAGAAAATTCCAGAAAAACATCTGCTTATTGATTATGCCAAAGCCTTTAACTGTGTAGATCACAACTGTGGAAAATTCTTAAAGAGATGGGAATACTAGACCACCTGACCTGCCTCCTGAGAAATTTGTATGCAGGTCAAGAAGCAACAGTTAGAACCGGACATGGAAAAATGTTGCAAATTGGGAGAGGAGTACATCAAGGCTATATATTGTCACTCTGCCTATTTACTTTATATGCAAAGTACATCATGCAAAATGCTGGGCTGGATGAAGCACAAGCTGGAATAAAGATTGCTGGGAGAAATATCAATAACCTCAGAAATGCAGATGATACCAGAAAGCGAAGAAGAACTAAAGAGCCTCTTGATGAAAGTGAAAGAGGAGAGCAAAAAAGCTGACTTAAAACACAACATTCAGAAAACTAAGATCATGGCATCTGGTCTCATCACTTCATGGCAAATAGATGGGGAAACAGTGAGAGACTCTATTTTCTTGGGCTCAAAATCACTGCAGATGGTGACTGCAGCCATGAAATTAAAAGACACTTGCTCCTTGGAAGAAAAGCTATGACCAACCTAGACAGCATATTAAAAAGCAGAGACATTACTTTGCCAGCAAAGGTCCATCTAGTCAAAGCTATGGTTTTTCCAGTAGTCATGTATGGATGTGAGAATTGGACCATAAAGAAAGTCTAGTGCTGAATTGATGCTTTTGAAATGTGTTCGAGAAGACTCTTGAGAGTCCCTTTGTCTGCAAGGCGATCAAACCAGTCAATCCTAAAGGAAATCAGTCCTGAATATTCATTGGAAGGGCCGATGCAAAGCTGAACCTCCAGTATTTTGGCCACCTGATGCAAAAAACTGACTCATTGGAAAAGACCCTGATGCTGGGGAAGATTGAAGGCAGGAGGAAAAGGGGACGACAGAGAATGAAATGGTTTGATGGCATCACTGACTTGATGGACATGAGTTTGAGCGTGTTCTGGAGTTGGTGATGGACAGGGAAGCCTGGCGTGCTGTAGTCCATGGGTTTGCAAAGAGTCGGACATGACTAAGCAACTGAACTGAACTGAGGAACTCTTAATGTGAGACTTAAGCAGGGCCTCTGGTTTATGTTCATTTGCTCAAGAGACTTGCAGGTTTGCAACAGTGGGCAGCCAAAAGAGTACTTTTGGCTCTTGTTTTTGGATCTACCTTCAGGACTCCTCCCTTCCAGCTCGACACTGGTCCCTGCCTTACCTCCATCTCCTCAGCTTTCTCCACCTCCCCAGTCTCCTTGCTTCCTCAGCCTCAAACTTCTCAAGCTGCAGTCTCCTTTGAGGTCATTTCCTTCCACTGTCTGGGTCTCTTTCCCTCAGGCCACCTCTACCCACTCTGACACACAATTGGTTGGTCTGGGTATTTGGATGAACTCTTTGACCTCTGGCTGGAGGAAGGTAAGATTGTATCATCCTTCTAGTCCCACAAACCTGTGGACAGCATTGGGACAGGAAGGAAGGGAGCAGGGAACAACCATTAAAAGAATGACACAACTATTGAAAACAGAATACAACATAAACTGGTTAGAACTGGTTAAGACCGAGATGGTAGAAGGTTCAACTTCCAATAAACCTTGAGCTTCATTATACACTCATTGTAATATATTAGCATAAGCTAAATACATACACACAGGTGCCAAGATGGTTCCTAGGTCAGCCACAAAAGACCAAAAAGTGCACAGTGGCCCAAATCCTAGAAATCCCACTCCTTCCCCAAAATGCTGGAGTAACCTTCCCACTCCTTAGAGTATGAAATTAACCAGCCCATAAAAACTAACCATCTCCACACCTTCAGCCTTCTCAGACTGCCCAGACTCTGCCTATGGAGTGTGTTTCTGTCTAAACCAACTTGCTGTCCCTTTACATTGGCTCCCTTTTAAATTCTGTCCTGTGACAAGTCAAGGACCCTCACTTGATGGCCAATCCCAGGACTCATCCAACATCCTCTTGCACCCCGTTTTCCTGCAACAGCATCAAGAGGTGTTCCTTTTGAAAGAGAGCAGGTTTTTGTTTCCTTGAGGACTTGAGGTCATAGTGGAGATGGATGGGGCTGATGGTGCAGCCTTTGTGGAATAAGCCCCTAGCATCCTGCTGCTCATTTCCTAGGAAACCACAGAGAGCGCTGGCTCTGGACTTCCTGTTGGCTGATGCCAGGGTTCCTGATCTACTAGGCCCAACTGCATCCTCTCCTTGGCATTCCTAGTGCCAAAAAAGATGGGAGTATTAGAAATCAGTCTTTGATGCCTAGTGCTTAGTAAGAATTCCATAAGGATTTGCTAAATGTATGCATGAATGAAAAAATGTCACGGTTAAATCAGCTTTCTTGTAGCTTCTTTCTATTGAATCAAATTACTTGCCATATTTAAACCAATTGGTAAAGCGTATTTGCCTTTACATATAACATTGCTGGGAGAAGGCAATGGCACCCCACTCCAGTACTCTTGCCTGGAAAATCCCATGGATGGAGGAGCCTGGAAGGCTGCAGTCCATGGGGTCGCTGAGGGTCGGACACGACTGAGCGACTTCACTTTCACTTTTCACTTTCATGCATTGGAGAAGGAAATGGCAACCCACTCCAGTGTTCTTGCCTGGAGAATCCCAGGGATGGGGGAGCCTGGTGGGCTGCCGTCTATGGGGTCACACAAAGTCAAACATGACTGAAGTAACTTAGTAATAGCAATAACATTGCTGAAAGTGAAAGTTGCTCAGTTGTATCCGACTCTTTGCAACCCATAGACTGTACAGTCCATGGAATTCTCCCTGGCCAGACTACTGGAGTGGGTAGCCGTTCCCTTCTCCAAGGGATCTTTCCAACCCAGAGATTGAACCCAGGTCTATTGCATTGCAGGCAGATTCTTTACCACTGAGCCACCAGGTCCTGGGGGAAACCCCAAAGTGGATCCTACCCCATTTGGAAGCAAATGCATTTGCTGAACTCTGTTCTTATTCCATAGAAACAATCCATTTGAACACATTATGTATGGAGCAAGTGTTGATAGTCATTCTATTATGAATGTGAACTTTCTGCTTTGTGCCGCTCTGTATTTGCTGTCGTGAAAACGCACAAGAATTGTACCAAGCCCTTGCTGTGTTTTGAGATATTGTGCAACATGTTTGGAGGGTTTTCCTTAGTTTATACTCATTGACTAGCCTTGCTCGACCCCTTTCCTCTCTGCACCAAGCCACCAGACCAGTACTTTCTCTACTCTCAGAACCAGCTCTCACCTTTGCTGACTCTAGAGCCTCTGCTTCTCATCCTCTCATTTTCTTTCTCCTTCACACACAGATGATAACCTCATTGCTCCTGGCACAGCTCAGCTACCAGAGGCTCTGCTCAGCCCCTGAGGAGGGGCTTGGATACAGAACATGGAGGTTATTGTGGCTACTGGTCCAGAAATATTGTGAAAACCTAGCAGGCAGGATGAATCCCACATTTCCTTGCCATATGTGGCTCTAGGTGACCTGCCCTGCCACTCTCTACAGCCCCTGGGGAAGAAAGCACCCACTGCAGTTTTAAACGAAATTATAACATTCTTTCCATGGGACACAGGGACATGTATCTCACTAGATGATAAACTTTGAGGGCAGAGGGCACATTGCATTGGTCTTTCTGTAACCCAGCATTGGCACAACTGCCATATTATGGACGGTCAGTGAATGGATTGGTGAACTACTGAGTCATTTTAATGGAAAAGATGGTTTAAGTGAACACTTTCAGGATGCAAACAAGTTTCTTGAAAATTCTCTTCTCTTCTCTTGCCATTCTCTTCTCATAGGCTGCAAGTGTTTTCAGAATGAAAAGTTTTCAAGCCGAAGTAGGCAATGGTAGTTGATAAGAAAAGTTTGGATGACAATGGCCAGCTCATCATCATGATAAGAGTGAGACTGTGTGCAGATCCTACCAAAGGAGGCAAATCTAAGACTGAGTCTAGTCTTTACCACTGAGCCACCAGGTCCTGAGGGAAACCCCAAAGTGGATCCTACCCCATTTGGAAGCAAATGCATTTGCTGAACTCTGTTCTTATTCCATAGAAACAATCCATTTGAACACATTGTGTATGGAGCAAGTGTTGATAGTCATTCTATTATGAATGTGAACTTTCTGCTTTGTGCCGCTCTGTATTTGCTGTCGTGAAAACGCACAAGAATTGTGCCAATTCTTGTGCCAATTCTTGTACCAATTGTCCCTGTCTAAGTCTAGGACTGAGACAGGGACTTTGCTGGTGGTCCAGCGGTGAGTCCTCCAAGCTTCCACTGCAGAGGACAGGAAATCACTCCTTGATCGGGGAACTAAGATCCCTCATGCTGTGCAGCTCCACCTCCCCCACTCCCCCAAAAAAAAGAAAAAAAAATGATGCTTGGTAGAATGATTCCATATTACTCTTAGGGAGAGAAGTTGAGGGGTGGGTCCGTGGGGTGGGGGGTGGCGGGGGCAGAAGACAAGGGTATTAAAACTGGTACATAGTTTCTGGCCTGGAGATCAAAGTACCTCAACACCACTTCAGTCCTGCTGTGTCCACACTGATGTTTCTGGAAGCCAGATCTGGAGGTTAGCCTGGCCCATGTTGCTGTTAGCACTACCTCCCTAGGGTACCAATTCCCACCTTCCCATTCTGCTCTGACATTTCTTTCTTCCAGACACATTCCTGCACCGAGCCTTCCTTGCCAACCCTCTCTTGGGCCAAGTTCTCCTTTCCCATATAAACAAAGTCTACTGTTGACCTCATCGTGAGCATCCCACCTCTCTTCTGCCCTCTGTGGAAGAGCCCATCTCCCCTCTACCGGAGGCAGAGTGGGTTGGCCTTCTTACTGCTTCCTAAGAGAGACCACATGCCACTAGGCTTTGCCCCCACCATTCCACTTCTCTCTGGAGCTTTCTCTGCACTCCCTGAAGTCTTTGATGTTTGGTCTCCAGTTTTTTCCTCTCTGCCCTTAGTCCTGCCACCACCCTGGACTTCATGTGTCCACTTCAACTTTCACGTGCCCAGTCCTGCCAACACCATTGGCGATGACAGTCCCTTCCTTCCCCTTCATCCTCCTCTGGCTGCCTGTCCCACAGTTATGGCTCATGCCTGTCCTTGCCTTGTCTGGCCCGTCTCTATGATCTCAGGCTTTGGTAGGATACTCGGCAGGATGTCTCCTCCAGGACAGAAGCTCTCCCACCATGTACTCCTACAGTTCTGCATTTACTTCCATCTCTGATCCAATTCTCACAGCCCTTACACCAATGATTCTCTTCCCACCAACCTTCTTGCTTCCTTGTTTCTCCCTTGTACTCAGTCAGCCAGACTCCACCCTGGAGCAAGACTCCTAATTCATCCTCTCTGGTTCCATCCATGGGTCCTGTGGCTTGATGCTGAAACTAATGTGCTTTTTCTGTCCGATGATCCCACCGCAGGTTTAGGAAATTTCTCCCATTCCCCCTTTTCCTTTTCTGTTTACCTCAACGTCTTGCTCACTCTCTACAGAAGCCTTACTTTAAGCCTTTAAGAAGTCCTTTCAGCCTGATTGAGACTGAGGCTGTCAAGTAGAGAGTTCCTTGACTTACTCTTCCATGTTCATGTCCCTCTGGCTCCCTTTTTCCCTCTTAGGAAAAGAGCTACCAATTCCTGTTTATTAAGGCTTTAGATTTGTGACCCGCTCCTTGCCCCTGCCATTCCACCATTTTCACTTGTATCTTTAGTCTAAGCTCATAAACTTGCTCACACTTTCCCATCTGAAAATCAAACTAAACAAAAAACGCTCATCATCCTCTCTCTCCTTCCTGCAAAGGTAAGTCTGATCCTATCTCTTCTTTTGTTACCTCTCATTCCCTCTCTAATCTGGTTCCTGCCCTTATCACTCCACAATCAATGAGTCATCAGTTGAGCCCCAAGTGGGCAAAACAAATTGGCAAGTCCCTTCCTCTTTTTCTTGTCTCCCTGAGCTATTTGATCTGCTGGTTGTCCCTTCCTCCTTGGGCTTTGCCTATTTGGCTAGTCCTCTTTGCTGTCAAATCTGTTAGCGCCTTCTGAGTTCCCTTTATTGGCTCCTTTTGGACTCTCATCTCCTAAATGCAGAGTTGCTTCAGTCTGCTCTTCCCACTCTGATTGCTTTCCCTGGCTGCCCCATCTGCAGTCATGGCTTCAATTACCAGCACGTGCTGAAAATCCACATGCCTCTATCTTCTGTTCAGGCTTCTCTCCTGAGTTCCAGACCCATGTGCCCAACTGCCCCCTGTATACCTCCATTTAAGTGTTTTCCAGGTACCTCAGATTCAGCCTCTTCCTAATAGCATTCATGTCTTTTCAGCCAGACTTTTCCCCTTGGACTCTGTGAATATTGTCATTATCCAGGATCCCAGCCTCTTTTCACCACTTCTAGTCAGTCATCAACTGTACAGAGATGGGGTGGAGGTGGGGGTTATGTTCACTGGAATCCTGGGGAAGCTGAGGGATGGAAATTGACTTGCTGGTGCTGCTCTCCTGAAGAGATGCAGTGGACTGGAGAGCTACATACAGTGGGAAGGACCACATGGTAGGAATGGTACTTAGAGACCTGGCATTGGGAAGGGTAGCTATGAGTGATGATGCTTCCAACTTTGTGTAAACTTAACCAAGCATCACCAAGGGCTGAGATACTTGGTTTTCTTAAAGAGAAAGGAACAGAGTTTGCCTGCCCAAACAGATCTGAAGAGATAGCTCAGGATGAGAGAGAGAGAGAAGTCCAACACAGGAAGATTCAGAAGTGGGAGAGACAAGAGTACTCAGATCTCTCAAGGATAAGGAGGCCCCAAGTGAGAGTGGTTTATAGTATACTTTTACAGTTTCTACCTCTTAAGTTCTCCAACTGGATCTTCTTTTCCTCCAATCTACTACTAATACCAATGTCTTATCCCAAAAGCAAATCTTACTAAGCTACTGGTTTTTTTAACTTTTGGACAGCAAGTTATAAATTCTTTAGCTCCTCAAACAAGGTCTTTAAGGTTATAGTTCCTGGTTACTATCTACCTCTTGCTGCTATCTACACTATTTTCCTTTTCTTTTCAGCCTTTCTTTTCAGGGAAGTTCTTCCAGCTCTTTAAAAGCACCAGGCATTCATATAGGGGATCCATAGTCCAGTGTTCGTAATATCCACTCCACCCCATTCATCCTCCCATTTCTACTTGTCCTTTAAATACTCAGCTCAAGCACCATTTCCCCAAAGGCTTTTACAATCCCAATGTGATTTTTCCTGGGCTATCATAGCATCCTACACAAAACATAAAAATACCCTTAACTACATCTCACTGTAATCAATTAACATGCTTCTCTTCCCTGGTAGTTACTGGGTACTTTATGAAGGCAGATCTCAGTCTATCTGGCTTTCTATACCCACTATTTAGCTCTTGAACAGTATTTGATATTTCTAAATAAATAGTTGTCAACCATCAAAGCTTTAAAGTGTAGCAGAAAGCTGCTACTGCTACTGCTAAGTCACTTCAGTCGTGTCCGACTCTGTGCGACCCCATAGACGGCAGCCCACCAGGCTCCCCAGTCCCTGGGATTCTCCAGGCAAGAACACTGGAGTGGGTTGCCATTCCTTCTCCAATGCAGGAAAGTGGAAAGTGAAAGTGAAGTCACTCAGTCGACTCTTTGCGACCCCATGGACTGCAGCCCACCAGGCTCCTCCGCGCATGGGATTTTCCAGGCAAGAGTACTGGAGTGGGGTGCCATTACTATTAATATAAACCTTTAACATTTAAATAGCAGGCCATTTAATAGTATCATGTTACAAGTTAATCGTGCATCTTCATTCCTGAAAGTGTGTGTGACGTCGGGGCTCATTTGTTAGTGGGAAAATCTGAACATTTAAGAGCGCATCTCCAGGAAATATCTGCCCCACCGACGGATCTCAAGCAATCTGTCATCTGCAGAACCAACCAGATCAGCGTCCTTCTCCCGGCCTTGACCTACAGGGCACCTACAGCTACTAAGAGAGGTGGGCAGACACATCTTTACAGATGCCTTTCATGACCTCCTTGAGTGGGGGATGTTCGCCTCCACACTCTCTCGGAGCATCTTATTTTCTCCCTCTGCACCGATCATGGCACCCCACTCCAGTACTCTTGCCTGGAAAATCCCATGGATGGAGGAGCCTAGTAGGCTGCAGTCCATGGGGTCGCACAGAGTCGGACACTACTGAGCGACTTCACTTTCACTTTTCACTTTCCTGCATTGGAGAAGGAAATGGCAACCCACTCCAGTGTTCTTGCCTGGAGAATCCCAGGGACTGGGGAGCCTGGTGGGCTGCCGTCTATGGGGTCGCACAGAGTCGGACACGATTGAAGTGACTTTAGCAGTAGCAGCAGCAGCACCGATCACAGCTTTAATTGCATTGGTGTGATGAATGCCTGTCTCCCTCTCTAGATCGTAAACTGCACGAGTTAAGCACCCTAATAAGTTCCTATTCAACTTGTAATGCTCGAGCCTATTAGGACGCCTAAGGAGTCACTGCTATGCTACAGATATTTCTGCGACCGGCGTTTCTGGGCCCTGGTAGGGGCGCCCGCCCCCGCGCTCAAGCCGGCGGGCAGTACCGTCCCGCCCACCAACGGCCTCAGGGCGAGGCCGGGCGGGGCGCTCTCGCGGGGACAGTTCCCAGGCTCGCGTGGGCGCGGCCCCGGGAGGGGGAAGCGCGGGGGGCCGGGAGCCGCGCGAGGTTGGGCCTGGCCAATGAGCGCGGCCGGGCGGGGCTCGCTGGCGGCGGCCCGGGAGCGCGCGCGGGTCTGGGCGTGCCCACGGGTGACGCTCCGGGCCTGGGCAGCCAATGGGCGCGGGGTGGCGGGCGGGCGGGCCTGGCGGCCGGGGGACTCTAGGACGATAGCGGGAGGCCGGCCGGACAGACTGACGTTTGGCTGCAACGCGGGAGGCGCGTGGCGGGAATGGCGCTGGCGCGGGCCTGGAAGCAGGTGTCCTGGTTCTACTACCAGTACCTGCTGGTCACGGCGCTCTACATGCTGGAGCCCTGGGAGCGGACTGTGTTCAGTATCCTGCCCGGGCCGCGGTGCCGGTGGGGGCGCGGAGGGCCGGGGCGGCATCCTTTGGGGCTCCGGGCCTGGCAGGCGGAAGGGCGGAGGGCCGGCCCCGCGGGAGCTGCGCGCCGACTAGCCTCTGCGCGACGGACACGCGGGTCGAGGTGTGGGGGCCGCGCGGATGGCGTTCCTGCGGTTGGGAGCGGGCCGGGAGGGCGAGAACTCTTGAGATTAGCGGACGCGGGTGATTCTCCAGATAGAGGCGTCTTTATTACTGGAGGAGATCCCATAGGGAGACGTCTACCGGGTGTGCCCTCGTCTGCTCTTCGGCCGCGCCAGCCGTCGTTTCGGTCTCCTGTTCCTGTGGGAGGCGGGGACCGGATAGTGGAGCAGACCGCTCCCGGCTTGGGCGCTTTTGACCTTTAACTGTCCCTGATTTAGTTGGTTTCGATCCTAATGAGAATGCTAACCAGTTTATCAGCCTTCACGTGAGATTGTGAATTTGTGTTTATGGCATCCCAATTCAGTTTTTGAAAGCGGCTCTGTTAATTGTACCTTTTTTGATCTTCAAGATGGTTAGTTTTAAAAGTGTGTTTTACTCATTAATTTTCTGTTTGCACAATCCGGAACAGTAGAGCCCGAAAAGGAATTTATGGTTATTTGCAGATAATGTTTGAAACTGTGTTTTCGAAGATAGCTAATAACTACTTGTTAATGACTACTGAGCGTTTACTACCAGCCAAACAACTGGGCTAAGCACTTTTCCTGTATCTTAACTCATCTTAACTTTAATAACCACAATGAATAACTCATGATTGTGAAGAAAGGGTTCTTGAATCTATGTTGACGTTCCTTGATATTATTCTTGCAGAATAAATATTAATAATGATAGAACTTTTTAAAAAAGAAGTTGAGGACCAGTATGAGACAAATAGTTTACAAAGCATGCATACCTCATGGAGGGCCCCTCCTCTTCAATGAGGTTTAGTTGAAGTAGCTTTAGAACAACTTTGCGAATACATTGTTGCATTGTGGTAGAGTGGGATAATTTCATTCCAAGCCTTAAAAGTGTTTATTTGTATTGAACTAGCAATGACACCCCACTCCAGTACTCTTGCCTGGAAAATCCCATGGATGGAGGAGTCTGGTTAGGCTGTAGTCCATGGGGTCGCTAAGAGTCAGACGCGACTGAGCGACTTCACTTTCACTTTTCACTTTCATGCATTGGAGAAGGAAATGGCAGCTCACTCCAGTTTTCTTGCCTGGAGAATCCCAGGGACAGGGGGAGCCTGGTGGGCTTCCGTCTATGGGGTCACACAGAGTCGGACACGACTGAAGCGACTTAGCAGCAGCAGCAGCAGCAGCAGCATAAGATTGTACTCAAAGCTGTCTTCTGTTTCAGCACTTTTGAGGCATCTTAGCTGCTCTATAAGGACATTTAGTTTTATTACTGTTGGCATGTCTTTCCAAATCTGGAATTTAAGAACCAGAATGCATATTTTGGATGTAAAATCTGAATGTAAAGCATGCTCTAGTTTCCTGAACCATTTACTTGTAGCTGTAGTTTAGTTAGGATTTTTTCATTTTTTTTGCAGTTCTGTAGGTTGGAGTGCATGAAGTCATCCTTGTAAAGTGTATAGTAAAATAGAGACCATCTCTTGACTTAGTTAAAATTACTAAAAAGTGAATTTAAACAGTGTTGTGGTAAATTTAAATTCTTTAAGAAATCAGAAGTTGAATGTAATGCCCCACTATCAGAGTCTACATTCTTGGTTTTACTCTTGAAGGCTTTTTTGGCCTATAGATAAATGCTACAGTGTCAGTGGTGTTAAGGCTTTTTTGTACTATGTTGCAATAGTAACAATGTCCTGTAAATAGCTCCATGATGGCTTTGGGGGCCTGATGTGGAGAAATAAATTATTAAATTGTCTGTAGTACCTCTGTGGATTTTTGCCTTTGAATCATTTGACTTCTCATTGGTTTATGTAACCACATGATTTCAACTAAAAAACAATAATGATATCTGCAACAACCAGAAAGAGATCTGCTGGGAACTTTTGATTTCCACCACTTGAGGGGAAGCTTTAACATGTTTCAGAAATCCCCTTTCCTTCCTGGAAGTCATCAGTGGAAAAGGAAAAAGACCAGGTTTTGTAACCAAGACTGGTTTTGTAACCAGTGAGACACTCCCTGTAGTGTGGCTCACCCAGTGACATTGTAATGTTGGAAAATTAACAGATACTTTGTTAACATAATTTAGAAGCATACATAAAATTTATTTTAGCCTTGTTTTTTAATTAAAAAAAAACTAAATAAACTTGTATTTTGTTATCACTGGATTATATTTGCCACCTTTCTATGGCTTCTTATGTTTCCATGGCACTTTATACTTTAGTTTATTTTAAGCAAAATGTGGGCAGTTTTTTGATGTATGTTTGAAATTAGATTCCCCCTGAGAGACCATAATTTTTTCAAGGAAAGAGTTCTTTTTGTTGTTTTTGTTCAGGAACACGTTACTGCACACAAATAATGCTTGACAAATATTTGCTTATATATTGCAGAAGTGCTGATTTTAAGCCACTTTTAGATTAGCTTTGGAACTGGACTGTTTCTGATGAACAACATTCAGTTATATTCAAACTTAAAGAAGTAGAAAAAGCTGTCAGTTGAAAGAATTTCTTTTATTTTGGAGATGTTTACAAAATTTGCATTGTCCCCTCATTTGTAAAATATGTACATTTGTTAAATTCTTTGTTCCACAAGTATTATATACTTTCTAATGGCAGATACTATGTGCCACCTGGGAAGCCCATTCTCGAGAGTAGAGATTTACCTACAAATAAAATATAAACGTGTTTTAATGCCACTAGATAAATAAATAAAAACATAGATTATTAGTTTCTTATAGATGTTATGGAGGTAAAAAAAAAACAGAGATGAGGATAGGAACTAAGGAAGAGGTCTTGTTCTTTGATTTTTGCTAGAGTGGTCAGGAAGGAGACATTTAGAAAGAGTTAAGCTAGGAGAAAATCCCAGGGGATTGAGCATTCCAGGTAGCAGGAATGGTAACCATGCCCTGAAGCACCAGCATGTCTGGCGTGTTTCAAGGATAGCTGTGCGATTGGGGTGGGCAAAGTGGGGTGAGTGGCAGGAGAGGTTGGATCCAATCCGGTAGGGCCTCCTAGGCATGCAGTGCGAGTTCTGGAGGGGAAGGGAGGTGCTCATACCTTTTGAGTAGAGTCACTCAGATCCAGTAACTGTTTTCTCACTGACATTTTTTCTCCTTGACATTTAAATATTGGATAAAGTAGGAAAAGAAAACATAGGAATATACATTTTTTCCTTTCCTCTTGAGACTTAAAGCTCTTTTCATTCTGAGTGGAAACCATGCACACACATGCATACACCCTAGGAATGGGATTTTTGAAACTTATTTTAATTAATTTTTTTTTCAATGTCCTGAGTTCTTCCGAGTGTCCAAGAATACGAACTTCAGTTTTTCCTTCGGGGAAATTAAATCCAAGTTCAGGAAAAACTAGAATTTACACATATTCTCAGATTCCCGCCCCTGCCCCCTCACGCCATTCAGCTGAAAGAGCTGGGCAGTGAGTGCTTTGGGACCCAGGGCAGGAAGAATGATTAGAGAAATTGCAGAGGGAGGTATCTGAGGGTTTGGCTGCATTTTCCCCACATGGGAAGAAGGTGTGGACTGGGGTGCAGAGATGTGTTAGGATGGTGAGTGAGTATGCCAGGCTGACTGCTGGAACACAGATTCTTGAAGGCAGAATAGGTGGAAAGTACAACTGAAAAAGCAGGTTAGAGGCTGTTTATTAATTGGACACTTCTGTGTGTATACTTGGTGTCAGACCTAGGTGCTTTAAGGGAACTTTTATAATAAGTGAACTATGTGGGACTTCTGTGGCGGTCCAGTGGTTAGGTCTCTGCACTTGTGAAATATATAGCATGTTAGGTGGTAAGCATATGGAAAACAAAAGTAGGTAAAGGGGATAAGAAATGTGTGGATAGGATGGAGTTACTATTTTCAAACAAGGTATCAGGAGAGGCTTCATTGTGAAAGCATACTTGAGAGTGAAAACCTGAAGGAGTTGAGGGAGTTAGCAGGGCAGACATCTGACAGAAGAGAGTAGCTGGCAGAAGGAATAGCAGTTGCAAAGTTCCTGAGTCCATAGCTGCCTGGCGTGGATGAAGGCCATCACTGAGGCAGGTATGGCTGGGGCAGAGTGAGCCTTGGGGAGAGTAGAAGTCGGTGAGATCAGACTCGTTGGAAGCCCTGGAGGTCTTTGTAAGGACTGTCGTTTTTAATTTTGGTAAAAAGGGGTGCTCTTGGGAGATCTGATAGAAGAGTGATCCAATCCGAAAAATTTAAGAAAATTATTTAAAAATAATTTAAGAAAAATTATTTATTTGGCTGCTCCAGGTCTTAGTTGCAGCATGCAGGGTCTGCAATCTTTGATCTTCGCTGCAGCATACGAACTCTTATTTGGGGCTTGTAGGATCTCGTTCTCCAACCAGGGCTCGAATCCAGGCCCCCTGCATTGGGAGCACAGAATCTTAGCCACTGTACCCCCAGGGAAGTCTCCAATCTGACTTTATAAGTTGAGAAGGTTTACTTTGGTTGCAGGATTTGGAACAAATTAAGAGTGGCTAGAGGAAGGAATGGAGACTGATCTGATCTGAGAGGAAGGAATGGAGAAGGCAATGGCACCCCACTCCAGTACTCTTGCCTGGAAAATCCCATGGATGGAGGAGCCTGGAAGGCTGTAGTCCATGGGGTCACTGAGGGTCGGACACGACTGAGCGACTGCATTGGAGAAGGAAATGGCAACCTGCTCCAGTATTCTTGCTAGAGAATCCCAGGAACGGAGGAGCCTGGTGGGCTGCCAGAGTCAGCGGTCCATGGGGTCGCACAGAGTCAGACACGACTGAAGTGACTTAGCAGTAGTAGCAGTAGAGGAAGGAGGGGTGGAAGCAAAGGTAGATGTTTTGGATTGAGGTAGGCTTTGAATGGTCATGAAAAAAAGCATTACTTAAAATGTTTTTTTTTTCAAATTAAAAAATTAATTTAAAAGTTGTAAAAAAATTTTTTTTATACAACTTTAAAGGTTGCTTTCCATTGACAGTTATTACAATACATTGGCTATGTTCCCCGCATGGCACAGGACAGCCTTGAGCCTGTCTTACACCCAATAGTCTGTACCTCTCACTCCCCCACTGCTGTTTCCCCTCCTCCCTCCCCAGCATTTTGTTATTTATTGATTGATTTGATCGCACCGTGTCTTAATTGTAGCATGTGGAATCTTTGTTTAATTGTAGCATGTGGAATCTAGTTTCCTGACCAGGGAGCTAGCCTGGACCCTCTGGAAGCATAGAGTTTTAGCCACTGGACCACCAGGGAGGCCCCAGCATTACATTTTCTAAGCTGTATGTTCTTTTCAGTGATGGCTCAGATGGTGAAGAATCTGCCTGTAATGCAGGCGACCCAGGTTCGATCCCTGGGTTGGAAAGATCCCTTGTTGAAGGGAATGGCTACTAACTTCAGTATTCTTCCCTGGAGATTTCCATGGACAGGGGAGCCTGGCAGGAACCATGGGGTTGCAAAGAGTCAGATACGACTGAACTACTCACACTTTCACATGTTCTTTTCAGTAGTGACTAGAGTATTTTCTTAGATTTTTGCTGTATCCTCAAATGTCTAAAGCTGGAACTGAGAAAGATTTTTCTTTACATCTGAATATACTTGAATAATTAGTGTGTTTGAGAGTTTAGAAAATACACCTTTTTGAATTATAAATGAAAAATAGTTTATACATCCTCATGGGTCAAAACTCAAAAGGTGCAAAAATGTAGATGGTGAAAGTCTTCCTTCCACCCCTGCCCCAGCCACCTTGAGGCAACCATTGTCATCAGCTGCCTGTGCATCTTCATTCTGCACCTGGAAAGTAATAGGTGTTGTTCTGGTGTGTGTAGTTTGATGAAATCAAAGCTTTTATAAGCCAATAGAGAATTGTTTGAGGAATATATTTTGCTATGCCCTTTTGGAGGTACTAATAATGATTGATATAGTTCCCTACAATTAAATGTCTCTATTTTTTGTATATTTTCTATATAAAGTATATTTTGTAAATAAACACAGCACACAAAACAAAATTGACAAAGAGAACACCTATATATAGGCCAGTGGGTATCCTTGTCTGTCTATTTGGGAGAGCTTTCTCTGAACTAGTCAGTAAATTATTAAAACCCTAATTCACCAAGTGTCTTCTACTAGAACTTGTTTTTTCTTAATGAGCTCCTTTTTTGAAGAAAATGTTTGTAAATATAGAGCCATCTATCAATTTAAATAGGTCTCCAGTAAAAATCAGTATGTGATTAGGCAAAATTCTTAATATCAGAAAGTTACTTTTAGAAAAAAATTATTAGTAAATAAGCTTAATGCCTTTTAGAAAGATTTTATCAAGGTACTTTCAAGTCAAATATGATTTCCAAATAACCTCTTCGAAATAACATTCTGTACTGAACATTCTGTACTACCTTCCAACTTAGGTAGGGAAAGAATTTCTTCCCAACAATCTTCAGTCTTTCTTTTGTATTTTATGCCATTTCCTTTTTGCCTTCCTTTTGTAGGAATGAAGGCAGTTTTCCATTGTCAGGGAGGGGACTCAATGAGGAAAGCTGAGGTAGGAAAAACTGTAACTGATAAATTAATACTTCCAATTCTCCAGCCCAGTGGTATTCAGACGTTTTGTTTGTGTATCCCCTAAAAGAACACAAAGCACATACTACATATCCTCTCACTCATTTAAGTTGACATTGGAAATCTTTCATAGTAAATTTAGACAAAGCAGGAGGGGTTTTTTTTTGCTATTAAAAAAATACTATGTATTTTTGCTAAAACCTTAAAACTATGATTTTTTTTTTTTCCATATACAATTTGTAGAAAATGTTCATCACATGATCTGATTTAGCAAAGCTGGTCCTCACTCTGAAGCCAGGTAGGTGAATTCAGTCTTAAATTTCTGTCAGAAAAGCCTCAACATCTGACTTCCCAGGTGGTCCAGTGGTTAAGACTCCACACTCCCCATGCAGGGGCATGGGTTCAGTCCCTAGTCTGGGAACTAAGATCCTGCATACCCTATGGTGCAGCAAAAACAACAAAACAAAACTCAGTGTCATTTTCCTGTCCAAATGATTTTATATAAACACCTTTACTCCTGTCTCACCTTGTTATTGTTGCTGTTTTATTTGTTTTATATTTAAAAATTTTTGTTGTTGCTTTTTAATTTATTTTATCTGATAACTAGTGGTTCATTCTCATCTACACTAACTCTAGGTTTGTGCAAGTGGTGACAGGTACATAGGTAACTGATGCATAGCGCTTATTTGGTGAATTTTTAGCTTCATTATGTTTTTTGGACAGCCACACCACCACACGTGAATACAGTATGGGACATTCCTTATCCCTTTGGTCAAGCTTTATTAAAACCAGTGTCACTGCTCACATCTGGATTTCCTGTTTCCTTCATGTCAGATTTCTGGATTTCTTTCATGCCTGAGGGTCATGCTTCTTGAAGCTGACTCCATGGGTGCACTTGTGAATGTTGGCATTGGATACTCTGGCCACTGCCTCTGATGGCAGAATGGCCCTTCTCTGTATCGTGTTTGCTGGAGGCATTTTGTGGGGTCCAGATTGGAAAGGTGTCTCATTTCCACGTTCATGTTATTACACAGATAGATGAGGCTTGGAGCTGTGCTAGAAATTTGTAACTTGAATGAAATAAAGTACAACGTAAGTTAGTTACCATTCCTTTGCTGTCCCAGATGTTATTTTATAGCCTGGGGAAATGCATGATTGTAAGATTCTGGAAGTAAAGTGGGAGAAGTGAAATTATAAGTGGGGAGGGGGTGATGAGAAGGAGAACTAGCAGATCACAGTTCTCAGATCAGCTGGAGAAGAAAAAACAGTGGAAGCTGAGGATTTATAAACTGATTCCCCTGACTGATCCAAACTCTTTGAAAAGTTGCTCCAGGGCTCCAGTGCTTTAGTTTGAAAATCGCTGCTCTCGCCTGTTTCATACTGCCTGGATATTTGGCTGGCTACATGAGAATGTTAGACTTACCCTTATCTGTACTCCTTAGGATAGTATTTTCCCTTAGTGGGGGAAAAAAACAACAACTCTTCTTTTGAGAAAGGTGGAATATAAAAGCAAAACAACAACAAAAAGACCAAAACAAAAGACCAGAACTGTGCTACACAAAAAGCAGGTCTCCTATACTAGGATGTCAGGGAAAGTCATGGGAAGTTGATGGTTGAGGGGACAAAGCATGTGTAATCTATAGTGTTTCAGTGTGTGATACAAGTGATTTTTCAGTAGAGGTGAATGTGGATCCTCTCTCTACTGCTTCATATTCTTAAGGACCTTGTGACTTCATCCCCCAGCTCAGAGTTTGAGTGTTGTTAACGTTTGTGATGCTTAGGGGTAAGGATAAGATAAATTCTTTAGATTAAAAAAAAAAAAAAAAAGCCCAATGCTCAAATTTAATGATTAAAGCTACATGTTCCAGAAGATCTACTTAATGGAGGATGTATACTTTTCATGAATTGCAGTGCTTAAAAAAATAGCAATTATGGAATGAGAGGGAGTATTTATGATCGAAAGTTATGAAAAGAACTATTACTAATACAGGAATTTTGGCATCACATGCTGTTGTTTACTTGCAAAGTTGTATCTGACTCTTTTCAACCCTGTGGACTGTAGTCCACCAGGCTCCTCTGTCTATGGGATTTCCCAGGGAAGAATACTAGAGTGGGTTGCCATGCCCTCCTCCAGGGGATCTCCCTGACCCAGGGACCGAATCCATCTCTTGCATTGGCAGATGGATACTTTACTGCTGAGCCCCCGGTGAACCCCATTACGTGTTGTATGTGTTTCTGAAAAAATTCTCAAATAAGATAGTTTATGGGAAAATACCATTGGCACAGACTCCTCAAAACTGATGCAACTTCTAATGAGAACAATGGTTAGCGTTTGGGGGATAACTTGGATAGCCAGGGCACGCAGGCTGGAGGCTGCCCCAGGGGACATTCAAAAATTGATGGACAGAGTTGACTGGAAATGCTGGGGTGTGACAGAGATGGTGTGGGCTGCCTTGGAGGAGGCGGTGCAGGCCTGTCATTAGCGCAGAGTTTTTCCAGCTGGGAGGTGTGCCTTTTTGGAAAGGGAGAACCGGTGCAGATGCTAATTTTTAATTTTCTTAAAATAGAGCTGTAAGGACTTGCAGCCACTGAGCTGAGGGATGTTTCTTGCTGAAGATTAGTATTCTTTTCTCACTAATCTGGCTCACCTAATTTATGAAAAAATCCCATATGAAACAAATCCTAGTTAAGTATGAACTGATTGATGTTTCAGAAATGTGTTATAGCAGATTATATTTTAGAGCAAACAGGTGATTCAGCCCCCCCCCTTGACTCCAGGACTTCAGATCTTCATTAGATTAACAGAAGCTCTAATTAAAAAGGGATATAGCCATACGTAGCTTCAGTGTCTCTGGGCTCAGATCTGCAAACCATTTCTAGGATTTCAGTTCAGAGTTGAACAGTGTTGTTGCTGGTTTTAGCAGCAGACTTTTTTGTATGTTTAGCTTTTAAAGAGTTCATCATCGAGTTGTTCTAAAATCAGTTTCCATACTTAGGTATGATGAACACTACAGAAAGCTCAGAGAATGGGTTTTGCCTGCTAACGTTAACCTCTGATGCTGATGTCATGTTCTTCGTTGTTTAGTCGCTAAGTTGTGTTTGACTCTGCAATTCCATGGACTGTAGCCCTGCCAGGCTTCTCTGTCCATGGATTTTTCTAGGCAAGGATACTGGGGTGGGTTGCCATTTCCTTTTCCAGGGGATCTTCCCAATCAATGGTTTGAACCCACGTCTCCTGCATTGGCAGGCGGATTCTTTTACCAGTGAGCTACCAGGGAAGCCCATGACATCCTTTACTATGGCCCAAGAATATATCAAATTGGCTGACATACACTGGACTGTATCTTCTACTTGCTTTCATATATGACAACCAGAGTATCAAAAGTAACATATTTGGGGGAAAATAACTTTTTTTTTTTTTTTTAAAAAAAAAAAGCATTTGGTGGTGTTCTGAGGCTGCAGAATTTTAGTTCCCTGACCAGGAAGTGAAAACCTGCCCTCAGCAGTGAAAGCATGGAGTCCTAACCTCTGGGCTGCCAGGGAATTCCCAAAATAAGCTTTCTTAGTATTTCTTTTCAAGGTCAGGGAACAAAAACTGCAGTAAGAAAATGGCAACCCACTCCAGTATTCTTGTCTGGAAAATCCTGTGGACAGAGGAGCCTGCTGGGCTACAGTCCATGGGATTGCAGAGAGTCGAACAAGACTGAGCACATTTCTTTTCGCCGTCAAGGGACAAAACCTGCGGTAGTAAGGGAGATTCTTTTCCGTAGCGTTGTTTAATAGCCGACACCTGCTTTCCCTTAGAACTTTGATTGCTTTTCACCAAACAGCCTGTGGTTATACTTTGTCAGATGCTTTGTTTTCTTTCAGATGGTTCCTTAAATTAGATATATCAAAACTTTTGAATATATCTAATGATAAAAGTTGGAGACAGCAATGGCACCCCACTCCAGTACTCTTGCCTGGAAAATCCCATGGACGGAGCAGCCTGGAAGGCTGCAGTTCATGGGGTCTCTGAGGGTCGGACATGACTGAGCGACTTCTTTCCCTTTTCACTTTCATGCATTGGAGAAGGAAATGGCAACCCACTCCAGTGTTCTTGCCTGGAGAATCCCCAGGGACGGGGGAGCCTGGTGGGCTACTGTCCATGGGGTTGCACAGAGTCGAACACGACTGAAGCGACTTAGCAGCAGCAGCAGCAGCAGCAAGGATAAAAGTAACATTTAAAGAGTTCATTTTACAAAAGGAATTTGAGTAATAGAAGATTGGGTTGACTAATAGAAGATTGAAAAATGACATTTTAGCTCTGTTTTTTGATGTGACCAGGGCCATCAGAGACTGAAAACACTGAAACTGTTCAGTGAAGAGGAATAAATCATACCCACTGGATCAAAAAGCTCTACTCTTTTCCCAGTGAGGAGCTAACTTTGGTTTCTCCAGAGTCTTGCGAACAGGTTGCTAAAGTAGGTGGTGATAGTGTGAGATTACTGGTTAGGGCAGAAATGTTAGTTTCTGCAATCTTCTGATGGACTGTATTTTAAAGCATTTCCTGTTTGTTTGTTTTTTTTTTTAGGTTGCTGGGAAAAGGCCTAGGGTGGCCAATTCCTTGTATGAGCAAAACGTCTTTATTTATTTTTCCTATCTAGTTGGGAACTTACCAGCTCATGATTAATTGGGGATTCCTGTTAAAGAAAACAGAAAACAATACACAGATATATGGCTTCTCATCCATTTGCTTTTTAATCCATTGAACCCATAAAATATTTAAGTTATGTCCAGGTTTATAAATAACCTCTAATTTTTCACTCTGCCCTTGAACAAACATTTATTGGCAGTTCCTGCACAATCTTGGCACATTATATGCTCAGTTCTTTTTTTTTTTTTGTTTTTAATTTTTATTGGAGTATGGTTACTTTACAATGTTGTGTCTCTGCTGTGTAGCAGAGTGAATCAGCTATATGCTTACTTATATCCTCTCTTTTCTTGATTTCCTTTCCATTTAGGTCACCACAGAGCATTGAGTAGAGTTCCTCGTGGCTGTACTGTAGGTTCTTATTAGTTATCTATTTTATACATCATCTGCTCAGTTTTTGATGATTGACGAAGTCCCGGCATTGTCTAACAATGCACTACAGCTAGAAGCAAAGAGCGGCTGAGGCACTCCCTCTTAAGCACTCAGAAATCAGTGGTAGAGGCAGTTACATACACACAAAACAGAAAAGACTTTTTTAAGTTCTTGAGGTTTTTGGTTTGTTAGTCTAGATTTCACTAGCTCAGTTCTGTATTGCTTGAATCATGGAGCCTGTTTTAAAGCATGAACCTGGTCAGTCTTGTACAGCTAACTGATGCTTGTGGAAACAGCAGTAAGGGCTTGGTAAATGGGGAGTTGGTTGTGGTCTAGTCACTCAGTCCTGTCCAAGTCTCTTTCGACCCCTTGGACTGTGGCCCACCAGGCTCCTCTGTCCATGGGATTTTCCAGGCAAGGATACTGGAATGGGTTGCCATTTCCTCCTCCAGGGAATCTTCCCAACCCAGGAATTGAACCCAAATCTCCTGCATTGGAGGCAGATTCTTTGCCACTGAGCCACCTGGGAAGCCCAAATGGAAAGATTACTCTATCACCTTGTATATTATGTAACATTATATATAGATTATGTCACCTTCTAATATATGTGTATTATGTAGCACTGATTATTTACATTTTCTCTGTGTGTGTGTGTGTGTGTGTGTGCGTGCCTCTCAAACAGGATTACATTAGGTGATTGAGAAATGGTGCCTAAATGCCTTCTGTAAGCAAGTGGAATCTGAACATGTTGGTGCAGGAAGGGATTTCATTTTACGGAGAAGAAACTTAGGTTCAGAGAGGTTGTGATGCCCTAGTCGTGTCCAACTCTTTGCGACCCCATGGACTTTGGCCTCCGTCCATGGCTCCTCCATCCATGGGATTTTTCAAGGCAAGAGTACTGGAGTGGGTTGCCATTTCCTTCTCCAAGGGATCTTCCCAACCCAGGGATCGAACCTGGGTCTCCCGCATTGTAGGCAGACGCTCTTACTGTCTGAGCCACCAGCGAAATCCATACTATAAATTAACAAGTTAATAGCAGAGTGACCTTGGGCAATTTCCAAACAGAGATCTGAGTCATAGAGTTAAGTGCCCAAGCCTTAAAACAGTAATTTCAATAAAGATTATGTCACCTTTTGTTGAAGAATATATTTATATCAACCCTGAAAGGTAAGTTATATATATCTTCATACTATAGATAAAGAGACTAGTAATCAGATAATTTTTGGCACAATCAGGGATTGACAGAAATGCAGCTCAGCTCAGACCTAGGTCTCTTATAGTGCTGTGGTGATTCCAGTATCCATTTCTTGAACTTTACAGTGTATCAAGGACACTTTAAAATTTGAGAGGTGTGTTAAAAGAATGCAGTGGATTGAGAAATTCACTCAAGGACTCAGGTAACAAATAATAGCTGTTGTATTCTAGATAGTATAGTTTTAGCTTTGTTTGGGAGAACATTTCTAAGGAGATGAAGGGCACATGTTCCCCAGCCTTGCAAATGTCACAATAAAACCAAGGCCTAAGAGTGTCAGTAGACTGCCATTATAAATGGTGCCAAGCATAATCTCAGGGAATATTCAACTCAGTATTTCGGAGCTATTTCAACTACATGGCTGAAATTGCTTAAATTGCATTTGTAGAAAGCTATTATAAAAGGCATTTCTTCTTTTTTTGCATGTTTTGTAAGGTGATTATTAATGCCAGTAGAAATTCCTCATGGTCCCATTGTTTTATTTGTTCACATATTATGAGTTTCATTGTATAGTTAAGTCAGCTTTAAATAGTCTCTTATTTAGTGGAGTGTGGACTTCCCTGGTGGCTCAGACGGTAAAGCGTCTGTCTACGATGCGGGAGACCTGGGTTCAATCCCTGGATTGGGAAGATCCCTTGGAGAAGGAAATGGCAATCCACTCCAGTACTATTGCCCAGAAAATCCCATGGACAGAGGAACCTGGTAGGCTACAGTCCACGGGGTCACAAAGAGTTGGACACGACTGAGTGACTTCACGTTCAAATTAGGAATTTGGGTTTAATAGATACTACTATTTATAAACTAGTTAAGCAGAGATCTACTGTATAGTATAGGGAGCTATATTCAGTACCTTGTAATAACCTATAATGGAAAAGAATCTACAAAAGAATCTATCTGTATATCTGAATCACTTAGCTGTATACCTGAAATGTTGTAAATCAACTGTACTTCAATTAGAAAAATATTCTCTTCCGGTTGAGCTTTAGGATAATTTTTGGAAATAATTTTGAAATTTAATTGTAAAGCAAACTTAACTTTTAGAGAGTTAGTTATTATGATTCTGAAGATACTTAGGAGAACTAGGGTCAGAATATAGAAACTTTTTTGAGGGAAATAGAATAAAAGTTTAATAAGTGGCTCTGGGTAAAAATTTAGGGTTATTATTATTTCAAGCAGCTAATAAGTTGGCATTTGCATCTTGGTTCAAGTGACTTTTGGTAATTTTATTTTGGTCAGAATTGAGAGTTATTTATTCTAAGAGCTAAGACTTTCTATTTATTTCCTAATAACAAATTAGATCCAATGATGCCTAACCCAAACTGTGTCAAGGAAGAAGATCCTTCAAATAAAATAGCTTTTAGTCTAGAATGATATACAGTTACATTTTCCTTTGCAATTTTTACTTATTAAAAAAAGTTATTGACTAATTCCAGCATGCCAAAAACCCCGTAAAGGATAATGTAATGAAAATGTGCCCATACTACCAACTAGTTGAAGGAAAACCTTACTAATACATTTGAAGACCCTTTACATGCCTTCTTGCGGGTCTCTCTTCTTCCTCTTCCCATTTCACCCCATTAAGTATCCACTACCCGGATTTTGCTAATATAATTGCCATTTATTCATTTTTTTAATTTGTTTTTTAATTGACGGATAATTGCTTTACAGAATTTGTTGTTTTCTGCCAAACATCAGCATGAATCAGCCACAGGTATAGATATGTCCTCTTATTCCATATGTTTTCCTCACAACAGAATGCTATAGAATGTCATGACTCTAGTATCTAATATCTTAACCGGGCAAAAAAAAATCTTTTCAAGTTTCAATAAGTTCTTGTTTCATTTAGAAAAACGTCCTGATTTTATATGCAAAGAAAACTTTAAAGATTTGAGAATTTAATGTTCACAAAATTGACCTTAAGTCTCATATTCCTATCTTACGTGGAACAGTCTCTGTTAAGCTAAATTTATGCATGTTCTGTAACTGATACATTCTCCATAATAAATCGAAGGATTATAGTGCCATAAAGAGTAGGTAATATAATCATTCAAATGGCTGTTTTTAGTAATTACTTCTTACTTGAATTTGAGCCAATGACCTGAATTTTATTACTGTGTCATTTCATTTGTTTGGTGTAGACGCTCATAAATCTTACATAAAAGCTATTAAAAAAAAATTTTTGAAAATATAGGTTAGAAAAAGATTTTGTGTTTCTTCGCTGTAGTCACTGTAGAGTTTGTCAGTCACAGTACATATGTGGAATATGTAGAAAGCACTACAGTGAATCCAGGGTCAAATAATGTTTCTTGAGCAGTTCCTTTATTCGTCACACATTTATTAAGCATGTGTCATGTTAGATATTGGAGATACAAAAATGTTTAGACATTGTCCCTGTGTTCAAGGAGTTGATAATCTGGATGAGATAATCTACAGATATAAGCACTGTGACATTTAATAAAGAGTTTGACAAACATCAGGGAGTAATTACTTCTGTCAGGACCTTGGGGTAAGAATGGAAAAAGTGAGTGCTAGGGAAAGCACTCTGGTTTCCCTGGTGGCTCAGATGGTAAAAGCGTCTGCCTACGATGCAGGAGACCTGGGTTTGATCCCTGGTTGGGAAGATCCCTGCAGAAGGAAATGGCAACCCACTCCAGTACTCTTGCCTGGAAAATCCCATGGACAGAGGAGCCTGATAGTCTACAGTCCATGGGATTGCAAAGAGTCAGACACGACTGAGCAACTTCATGTCACTTCTTCAGGGAAAGCCTCATCTAAGAGATGAGTCACTGAGAGAATGATTAGGTTTTATTTGGAAGAATATGACTTCTCATTCATAGGAAGGTATTATGGTAATGGTGAGGAACACATTTTGGAAGTTTGAGTGATTTGGTTTGGAATTGGCTCCATTGCTTACTCTGATTTTGGGATGTTACTTAAATTCACTGAAGGGCTTAACACAGTTCCAGGTGCACACTAGATATTCACAGAATGAAAGCTGCTACTGCTGTTATCTTTGTTGTTCAGTTGCTAAGTCGTGTACAACTCTGCGCTCCCCATGGGTTGCAGCATGCCAGACTTCCCTGTCCTTCATTGTCTACTGGAGTTTGCTCAGATTCGTATCCATTGAGTCGATGATGCCACCCAACCATCTCATCCTCTCTTACCCCCTTCTCTTCCTGCCCTCAATCTTTCCTAGCATCAAGGTCTTTTCCAACAAGTTAGCTCTTTGTATCATGTGGTCAAAGTATTGGAGCTTCAGCAAGAGCCTTTCCAATGAATATTCAGGTCTTAAACTTTGAACTGGTTGATCAGATTTGGGGGTGGGCATTGTTACAAAGAGAAGATCTTAATTGGTTCAGATCAGTCAGGGCTTGTCCCTGGAGATGGGATAGCATAAGGCCCACTCAAGGAACATGACAGCTGTACTAGCAGGAGGAGTGGAGTGGATATTTGGGGGAAAAGCACATTAACCATCTTACACATCAGTGGCAGACAGGGGAAAAGAGCCAGTGAAATAGGAAAGTGATGTGAGAGAAGGAAGGAGAATCCCCAGAGAAGTACCTCAACCCAGAGTCGAAGGAGTTTTGAAGAGGAAAGACGAAAATGGCATGAATTTCAATAGCCATTGGGTTTGGTAGGGGGTCATCAGTGACCTGGGAGTGTCTATAGCCTGGAGGGATAGAAGGCATATGGTTGTGTGGATGGTAAACAGTAATGTGGAAACAGCAAGTACATACACTTTTTTTAAAAAAGAAATTAAGTGGTAAATACAGGCTGGTTGTTTAAGAAAGAACTGAATTAAGGGGGCGCTATAAAGTAAGTTAAAAAAATTGTCATGGGTGGACATTACCTACACCTGACATCTGCGTCTCCACCAAGGCGGCCAGTTCCAGCTCCCCCAGGGCAACCTTCTTCCTGCAAACACCCTTCCTCTTGTGAAGTTCTTCATAGGGACAGCAGCACTAACCCAGGCACCCCCAGCGGGGTCACTGGTGTCATTCCAGATGTGACACTGGCCTCCACCGCCGTCTTTAGTGACTCATTTCCAAAGGCCTGTCCATCTTCTTCATAAATCCCGCTTTAGGGTATTCCCGTGTCCAGGTTGTCTGGGTCAACCATTCTGGGTACTGTGAGGGACACTGAAGGACTAAGCATGTCCACTGCGGCCCTGTCTTTGTCTTCCTCCTAAGTCTAGCACCACACTGCTCCTCCTACCCCACCGGAAAAATGTAAAGCCCCAAATAATGGTTGTTAATCATCAAGAACTTGCCTTCCCCATCCCAGGACCCACAGTTTGACCAACCTTCACTTAAAAGCTAAGACTGAATGTAGGCTGACTGCTCCCATGAAGACTGTGCTGCTAAGTCACTTCAGTCATGTCCGACTCTGTGCGACCCCATAGACGGCAGCCCAGCAGGCTCCCCCGTCCCTGGGATTCTCCAAGCAAGAACACTGGAGTGGGTTGCCATTTCCTTCTCCAATGCATGAAAGTGAAAAGTGAAAGTGAAGTCGCTCAGTCGTGTCTGACTCTTAGCGACCCCATGGACTACAGCCTACCAGGCTCCTCCATCCGTGGAATTTTCCAGGCAAGAGTACTGGAGTGGGGTACCATTGCCTTCTCCGTGAAGACTGTGAGATCCCACTATAAAATCATGATTTCTCCCACCCCCAGGCTGCGCTGTGTGGCATGTGGGAATCTTAGTTTCCCAACCAGGGATCGAACCTTTGCCTCCTGCATTGGGAGCGTGGAGTCTTAACCACTGAACCGTCAAGGAAAGTCCCCAAATCATTGTGATTTTAGTTGCATTTCAAAAAGCAATCACTGTGGGAGACGTTTCACCCATGTTTGCTGAACGAACTTAGGGTTTGAGTCAGGTTTGAGCTCCGAATCTAAAGATAGCTTCTTGTGTGGCCTTGGACAAGTCCTCTCTGTGTTTTCTCAGTCTCTGAAGAGTGGTAGTCAATAAACATTTCACAGGAAAGCTGAAAGCTGTAAAGGTCAAGTGAGATAATACATAAAAGATTTGTCAACTAAACTGTTATACAAATATTGGCTGGTAGTAAGCACATTGTTTATTTAAACCCTATCTACTCATAGAGGAATGTAAGGTATGCTAGAACTACCAGTTTGTAGAGCTGAATGTATGGAAGACAAGAGGTAGAGGGAGGGGAGGTTGAGGATATGAATGAAGGAGTGACTGAAACACAGTCCTAGTTCAGAAGCAGTTACTCCCCTTAGAAATCCTTAGGTTTTACATAATTTTTGTTAACAGTGTTTCATGTGGCCCAGCGGGAGGACTCCCTGTTGATTTGTGCCTATACAGTTTAAGTTCCTTTTGGAATGCAGAGAAAGGACCACAGTGCAGAATGTTTGTGGTTTAGGTTATCAAGATGACTTTTGTTTGACATTGCAAAGTTTAGTGAGAATAATATGTGTTTAATATAGCCAGTGTTATCAGTTTATGTCACTTTATATACTTATCAGTTATGTATATTATCAGTTTATATACTTATGATTGATCTTATCTTTGGCCCTAAAGTCAATATCTTACCACATTCTAGTCTAAATAATTCTAAAATTTTTGGATCAGACATTCTTATTCATGTCGGAAGACCTTTTGCAGTCATTAAATACTGTACACTTTTATTCCTATACATTTCTATTTCTTAGGTTAACAGTCACTTTCTCTGCTTCATTTTAAGCAGCCTGATGTTTTGAAATAAAACAGGGAGAATAATATATGCCCCATGCAAGGTGATGGTGAAGATAAAATGAGCTTAAAAAATTTAGAATGGGGGCTTCTCTGGTGGTCCAGTGGCTAAGACTCATCACTCCCAATGCAGGGGCCTCAGGTTCAATCCCTAGTCAGAGAACTAGATTCCACATGCTGCCACTAAGACTTCTCATGCTGCAACTGAGTTTACGTGTCACAAACACATGATCCCACATTCTGCAACTAAAACCAAATAAATAAATAAAAGGCAGCTAAATAAATAAAATTGTTAAAAACAATTTTAGAATGGTGTCAGGCATAATTCAGGTGAGAAGCTATAATTATAGTTATTTGTTCTCTATAAATCCTTGATAGGGATGGGAAAGAATTAAGTGAATGGATACTTCCACACAAAACAGTTGCTGCAAAAACTGGGGAATTTAGTTTTCGATAAACTGAGAAAAATAAAGTTTCCTTAACTGTGACTCAGATTCCATGCTGGTTTCCATCGTGGGGATGGCACTGTACACAGGATACGTCTTCATGCCTCAGCACATCATGGCGATACTGCACTACTTTGAAATTGTACAGTGACCAACATGTGACCAAGTCAAGAAGCTCCTTAGGGAAGACCCATCGCCTGCATTTGGAAAGAGACTTCATCAGATGTCATAAGAAACTCTCCTAGATAACCAACATAACCAACCCTATGAATATAAAGACTAAAATTCATGAGTAGAACAGGAAAGCGATCCTGACTCATGTGTTGTGTTCTTTATTTTTAATTTTAAAAGAGGCTCTTGTATAGTAGTTTTTGTCTATTTTAACATTGTAGTCATTTGTACTTTGATATCAGTATTTTCTTAACCTTTGTGACTGTTTCAATATTACCCAGTGAAAGCTTTTCTTAATGTAACTTTGAGTACATTTTAATTGCCTTCTATTTCTAAAACCTAAAGTCATTAGTTGGGCTTTACTGTTCTTGCTATCGTTTGGCATACATATCTGCCTGGAAATATTTATACTCTTGACCAAAGTTTTGTAAGAAAAAAATTCAAGATTTGGGACAAGGGGGCTGGGGAGGGAGGATATTTTATTGAGAACTATTTACAAAAGACTTATCTGTAAGTTTGAACTCAGGAGTACAGTTTTAGTTATCTGGACTCTTATCAGCTTTTGCTTTAAAACTATAAGGTGTTTCTTAATGAAAAAGGAAGATCTTGCTAAAGTTAAAATAAGGAACATTTCACCTTTTAAGTATTTAATTCATGTGTGAACTCATTTCCAGAAAACTTTGATGATGGTTCTTGTGACAAATGGTCATTTAGTAGCATTATTATGTAAGGCTTATATACCATAGAGTTTTTAACAGAAGGTAATGAGCTTCTTCTGAGGGCCATTAGTAGCACTGTACTTCCTTAAATTTAGTTTCATGATTGTAATGGGTGCTGCAAATGCATTTGCACATTGCAATATGATGAGGTGAATTGTTAAAAACTATAACAAAAAGAAATGTAAACTTGGTTAAAATCTGCTCACTCTTTGTATTGTTTTTTTTTAAAAAAGATTTTTATTCCGTAAATGTAAAATGACTACCTAATTTTTTGATGTAAACTCATTAAATTCGAAGAGAGAAAAATCAGCTGATGTAGCAGTATTTTTTTCTCCCTTGATGGTTAAATATTGATCTAATATTTATATTTCTGAATTGATTGCTGTAGGCCAATAAGCAGTAAGTATATTTTAACATGTCTCGCAACATAAAAGTATTGCTAATTTAAAAAATTAGACATTTTTTTAAAGCATGCCTCCCAGAATCTTTTGCCTTTTTTTTTCTTTTTAGAAAAATTTAAATATTTTTGGCATCAGATTGTACAGATTAGACTTTTGAAGTGTTTTCTAGCCCAGAGGTACTAAGTAATATTTGAAAGCCTGATATTTTTAAAGAATCAATTGGTATCATCTCCATTAGATAGGGAGAGTGAGGGTAATGTATAATTTGATTTTGAAGTGGTTAAAAGTAGATTATCTCAAGTGAAATAATGAATATGAGGATGTAAGTCTGAATTTATTCTATTAGTGCTCAAATTTGGCTTTCCCCATTGACATCCTCTCTCCCCTCTTAATCATTGACAAATAGCTTCTAATATCGGGATCTCTGCTGAGTTGAAAACAAGACAAGTCAAGAATCATTAGTTGACAGGGATATCCAGATAATCTGTCTTCGCCCTCTATTCAGAAATCTTTAATTCATCCTCTGCTGAAATCCATTAAATTGCTGTTGTATAGCCAATGGTTGTTATGCAATACTGACCTGAAAGATAGATGGAAGATAAGTTTAGCCTTACAGAGAATTAAAAAAGAATTTTTTTTTTTTTTTAACCTTACAGAGAATTTTGAGAAGAGTCAGAAAGAGAAATAGAAGCAGGTCCACTGAGAGGTGATCAAGGAAGCATATTCTCACCCACTGATGCAAGGGTCTGGTCCATTTGTCAGTAAATAACAAATGGGGAGATCATTTCACTTTGTTATTTCACTTTGTCATTTCACTTTGTCATTTCACTTTGTCATTTCACTTTATTAGCTTGCAGACCCTTCACAGTTCTTGACACTGTTTTGGTGGTGAGAATGCGATGAAGAAGAGATGTGGTGTCTGCTAGAAGAGAAAGGACCATGGCCCCACAGGCCAGATTCAGAGATGAGACACACCATGGTATCCAGTAGTAAATGCTCTTGCTCAAGTGTTGGGGAAGTTAGGGGAACCAGGGTCCCCTGCTGTCCTACTTGTTAACTAATCCTTTGAAGCTGAGAAGCGAGAGACATGATTGTGCCAATCTGCTTACCTGGTGCCTTGGTGGTTGGTCATTGTTCCTCTGGGGAGTTGGAAGAAGGAACCTCGTGATAAAGGGACAGCTCTAAAGACATTGTGTCTGTCATGCTAAGTCAAAGAACCTCCAAATGGAAATCAATGGTGACAACATTGTTGAATTGTTGAATAACATGAGGGCATATTATTCACATTTGGGTGGTCTGGAACATTCCATGTTTATTCAGGTGAACTGAATGCAAAGCCTTGCTTATCGGCTCAGAGCTGCTCTCTCCCTCTGTGCCCCTTCTCCCTGATCCTGGCTTCAGGTTCATTAAAGGTGAGACCCAGAGCACCCTGCCTTTGTACACTGGGGAGTTTCACAGAGGGTAGAGAGTCAAACTTGATGGCTCTGTAGGATATACTTACTCAAGTCATCCTACCCATTCCTGTGGGAGAAGGGGCACCAGTATTTAACTAGTGGAGTTTGGACGTTTTTTGTAATGCAGAAGGAAAATCTCTGTGACCTTGTTAGGGCCGATTCAGTATACTCTTGTGGCTTCCTATGGTGAGTATGCAATTGATGTCAATGTCTGTGCTATGAATGCTTGTAAGTGCTAGAGATGATACCCATATTTGGCAAGAGAGGTATGTAGAGAAATACTAGTTCCTTTGGATTTCCACAACTCTGATGACCCCTTTGAGCTACAGGTCTCTATGACTAATGATTTAGCCATTTAGAATCTGGCATAAAACCTTCCATCTAAGGTGCTCCTTCCATATTTGGACTCCTGGGTCCTCTTAGCCCCTGATAATGGCTGTCTGTTTGAAAAACAGCCAGGAACTTACTACTGGGCTATTTTCAGAACTGACTCACAAGTAAAGCACAGGGTAGCCCCTGCTCCTGTATTTTCCATGCAAAACATTGGTCAGCACCTCTGGATTTCGTTCATTCCCATAGCCATTCTCAGTCTCTAGGGGCTGAACAAATGCCACCTTCCTAGTGGCATGGACTGACAAGGCAGTTTGGACCGTTGGCCCTCAGGCAATCCCTCCAAAAATAAGGACTAGATTCAGTTATTTAAACTGAATGGTGAGCCCTAGCTGAGGTATACTAGCTTGCCAGAAGGCTCCATTGGAGGAACTGTCAACCTAAGTCCTTTGAATGATGGAGGTCTCACTTGAGGCCAACAGTTGTAACAACATTTTCTTTCCAGGGATACCTTACATGATTTCTGGACTTTATTTCTTTTCTGGAAGCAAGAAGTTAACTTGTGTCCTGAAAAACACCCTTCAGGGCAATCATAAGAGACCTGCCTGCAAGTGTTTAGAAATACTAACAGATCATGTGACCCTCAGATGACTGCAGAGATCTCTCTAACAGGGTTCTCCAGAAAGGTAACTGATTTATTATTCACCCATATGTTATGGGCGGTGATCTCTGTACCAGGAGTCATCTGATTAGAAAAGGTGGTACAAAATTTCATGATTTTAGTTGAAGCGATCCATGACAGTGCCTTGGCTCTGGAGGGATTTCAGGCTGGTCCCACCTCATTAAGCAAGGTTGTTATGGATGAGAGAATTGCCCTAGACTTCCTTCTTAAAGGCCAAGGTGGATTTTGTGCGATCTTAAGTACATTTGGCTATGCCTGGATTAATAATGGCTTGGGCCGAGTGGAAAGGTCTTTATAGAAACATGGCTTTCTAAATTAGACCTTGATAGTTTTGGGGATTTGTTAAGCTGGTAGGTTCTCAGATCCTGGGGGCCATGGTTGAGATTGATATAGGATGGCCGCTTCCTGTCAGAATCCTATTTAACAGTTCAGTTCAGTTCAGTCGCTCAGTCATGTCCAACTCTTTGAGGCCCCATGGACTGCAGCACGCCAGGCTTCCCTGTCCATCACCAACTCCCAGAGCTTACTCAAACTCATGTCCATCGAGTCGGTGATGCCATCCAGCCATCTCATCCTCTGTCATCCCTTTCTCTCCCACCTTCAATCTTTCCCAGCAGCAGGGTCTTTTCAAATGAGTCAGTTCTTTGCATCAGGTGCCCAAAGTGTTGGAGTTTCAGCTTCAGCATCAGTCCTTCCAATGAACACCCAGGACTGATTTCCTTTAGGATAGACTGGTTGGATCTCCTTACAGTCCAAGGGACTCTCAGGAGTCTTCTCCAACACCACAGTTCAAAAGCATCAATTCTTTGGCACTCAGCTTTCTTTATAGTCCAACTCTCACATCCATACATGACTACAGGTAAAACCATATCTTTGACTAGATGGACCTTTGTTGGCAAAGTAATGTCTCTGCTTTTTAATATGCTATCTAGGTTGGTCATAGCTTTTCTTCCAAGGAGCAAGTGTCTTTTAATTTCATGGCTGTAGTCACCATCTGCAGTGATTTTGGAGCCCAGGAAAACAGTCTCTGTTTCCATTGTTTCCCCATCTATTTGCCATGAAGTGATGGGACTGGATGCTATGATCTTAGTTTTCTAAATATTGAGTTTTAAGCCAACTTTTTCACTCTCCTCTTTCACTTTCATCAAGTAGCTCTTTGGTTCTTCTTTGCTTTCTGCCATAAGGGTGGTGTCATCTGCATATCTGAGGTTATTGATACTTCTCCCAGCAATCTTGATTCTAGCTTGTGCTTCATCCAGCCCAGCATTTTGCATGATGTACTCTTCATATAAGTTAAATAAGCAAGTGACAATATACAGCCTTGATGTAATCCTTTCCCGATTTGGAACCAGTTTGTTCCATGTCCGGTTCTAACTGTTGCTTCTTGACCTGCATACAGATTTCTCAAGAGGCAGGTCAGGTGGTCTGGTATTTCCCATCTCTTTAAAAATTTTCCATAGTTTGTTGTGATCCATACAGTCAAAGGCTTTGGCATAGTCAATAAAGCAGAAGTAGAAATTAAATGCTGTACTAGAGAAGTTGATTTGGTTCTCGCCTCTGTTGATTAGATTACAGTGACTATTGGAGCAACATAATTATGTATAAAAACTATTGTATGTGTGGCATGGATATTGTTGGGATATAGCTCTCTGTGGGCCTCTCACATTTCTGTATGTCTTGCGAACAGTAGTTCTGACTGGTTTTGTTCTATACCATCTTTCCAAGGATATTTGTTTAAAAAAAAGGCCTTAGAAGATGTAGTGTCTCCTTTTAGGATAAATGGTAGGCTTGCTTGGAGCCTTGGATGGTAACAGTGTTCGCCACTGGAGCAGAGAGTGGAGACATGCTTGCTGTCTGGTATAAAGATTTGGGTTCTCGAAGCTTGGGGGTTCTTGTCAGTAATGAAACCTGTTGTCTGTATACATGATGTATATATGATGTCACCTAGGCTCTCTTTGTGTCTCTCTTAGAATTAGAGCTTGTTTTCTTTCAATAAGAAAATGCTATCCTTCAGTTACTGCTATTGCTGAGGGCAATGAAGACCAAGCACAATGAAATCTCAGTTTCTTTAAACTTCTTTACTGCGTTGACCTTGAGTAATGAAATAGTGCCATGGTTTAATTAAAGCATAGTATTTTTTCTTGGTATGTGCTTTCTTGATTTGTCAGCTTTCAGTCTTTGGAATATATACAAAGTCTCAATCTTGTTTTTATTTTATTTTACTTTTATTTTGTTGTTACATGGAAACTCTAGTTTCTATGATTCTTAAATATTCATTTGCCAAGGTTTTTAAAAGCATATGTCAAATGTACTTATACAAACATTTTTACAGTACAAAGTTGAACTCTTTACCAAGCCTGGTTGGTTACGCTATTGATGAGAATTGTCTGCTTCACACCCTCCTCAATGAAACAAGGTGAGTTTAGTAGTCTAGGTGAGAAAAAGAGGGTAACTTGGACCAAGGTGGTGGCACTGAGGTAGAAAAAGGTTATGGTGACTAATTAGGTACAGAGTGGGAGGGGGAGGAGAGAGTCCAAGTTTCTGTCTTGAATAACTTGGTAAGTGGTAACATTCACTAACATTTGGGGGAAAATGATCAGATATAAGGGCGATCATGCAGGAGTTAGTGAGTTGTAGATGATAAAGGCAGTGGCACCCCACCCCAGTACTTTTGCCTGGAAAATCCCATGGACGGAGGAGCCTGGTAGGCTCCAGTCTGTGGGGTCGCTAAGAGTTGGACACGACTGAGCGACTTCACTTTGACTTTTCACTTTCATGCATTGGAGAAGGAAATGGCAACCCACTCCAGTGTTCTTGCCTGGAGAATCCCAGGGACAGGGGAGCCTGGTGAGCTTCTGTCTATGGGGTCGCACAGAGTCGGACACGACTGAAGCGACTTAGCAGCAGCAGCAGCAGCAGATGATAAAGGACTTTGTAAGCCATTTCCAGGAGTATGGACTTAATCCCTAGAGCAGTGAGAGTCATTGGAGAGTTTTAAATGAAGGAGATATCAGATTTGCTTTTTTTTGGCCATGCAGCACAGCTTGTGGGATCTTGGTTCCCTAACCAGGGATTGAACCTGGAACCTCCACAGTGAAAGCACGGAGTGAAACCACTGGACCATCAGGAAATTCTCCAGATTTGCATTTTAGAAAGGTCATTCTGGTTACAACATTAAACATGGATTGGAGGGTGTATTGCTTGCACATAGCGCCAACTGTCTTGCTGTTCACATTGTCTGCTCTGTTCATTGAACCCAGGGTAGGCAAGGCGCAAGCTAAGAGGCTGGAAGAAGACTCAAAGAGCTGTAGGAACTGCAGACATGTTTATTCTCTGCTGGCTGGCACGGCAGCCATAACATAGCTTCTCTCCTGGCTGATGCAGCAGCTAGAGAAGCAGGCACAACATAACCATAATATAGCCATAAGAGAAACATAACATAACCTCATACAACATAATCATGATGTTGTGTCAGTCTAGCCCAAATGCAGCAGCAAGCAGCCAGAACTTTCAGCGTGAAGCTCATTCAGGCATACCACACACAACCCATGACTAAGCAAGTATCTCATGATGTACATGTGCAGTACTATAAATGATCTCAGCAGCTACACAGTCATTATTTACAAAAGGGGGTGAGACAGCCTGAACATGCCATCTTGGCTAATTTGCTCTCTCCCCACAGAGGATATAAAAACTCTGATAGAAAAACTATTTTAGGTGTCTGTTAGAGTAATTCAGGCAACGCATGATGGCCAAACTAAGTTTGTTGCGATGGAAATGAGAAGCCAATAAAATTGAGATGTCAAGGGTAGAGGAGATTTAGAAGTCATGGTTGCTGACCAGATTTTTGGCTGACTCAGTTGAGTGGTTAGTGAATTTTTAATGAATTTTGATTCATTAAAAGTTAATACAAAGAGATAAATGGATTTAGCATAAGAGAAAATGATTTCAGTTTTTGATGTGTTGAGTTTGACGTTAGTGAAATATTTGAGTGGAGATGTTTAGTAGTAGTCTGATGAATATGAAGATATAGTCTGGAAATGGATATGGGCTGAAGATTGAAGTTGAAGGAAAGGGTGAAAGTTCCTAGGAAGAGCATAGAAGGCAGAAGTTGTTAATCTGGTGTTTGAGCTTCTAAAGCTCCTGAAATTGTATGCAAAATTATCTGTACATTTTCTGGGGGAGCTCTCCCATGACTTTAATCAGATTTTCAAAGTCATAATTTGCTTGAGAGGGTTAAGAACCACCGTTAAAATCTATATGTGTTTTTTTTTTTTTCATTAAACATGAATTAATAATTTAAAAAACCCCATGATAGTATAAGATAGATTGGACCATTGCAAAACTGGGAAAAACTGGGAATAGCCATGAAAATATGTTAACTTTCCTAATCTACAAAAACAGTTTAGAAATCAATAAGGAGTTGCATAATCCCTTATCAAAGACACTTGGGACTATCTTTCAAAATTCTGATTTTTGGAGGGTTTTAGAAAGGTAAATGGTATATATCATTTAATATTCCTGGTCAGACCCAGGACAATATGTAGTTTATCAAATATATTTTTAGCTCTGCATTGAATTATATGAATATTCACAGTAAACAAGGTCAATAAAACTTATAGTTTATTGAAAGGCATTTATAATGTGCCTTTCAATCAGTCCAGAGAAGGTTTTGCTGACAAATGAGTTCAGGTCAAGCCAGGTTACGCTACCAAATGGTAGCACCCAGACTGACCTATGAAGGAACAGATCATATAATATCACTTCCACCTAAAACCCATCCATGGCTTTGTTTTCTTTTTTAAAAAAGAGCTAGTTTTCATTCTTAGCGTTTTCTTTTTGATTTCACCATTAACCCACTGTTTTTTTTTTTTTAATTTATTTTTACTTATGTATTTGCACATCAGGTCTTTGTTGTGGCATTTGGGATCTTCGACGTTGTGGCCTGTAAGATCTTTAGTTGTGTCATGTGTGATTTAGTTCCCTGACCAGGGATTGAACCTGGGCCCCTGCGTTGGGAGTGCAGAGTCCCAGCCACTCCACCGCTAGCAAATTTCCCCACTCATGGCTTTCTAATGCATTTGGGTTCAAGTCTCAAAACCTTAACATTTCTACAAGGCCTGGTTGATCCCCTCTCTGTGCTTCACAAGCTTCTTATTGTTCCCAACCAACTCCCCCTCCCTCACCTGTGCTGCTTTCCACCACAGGGTGTTTACCCAGGCTTTTTCATCTGCCTGGTGAGGGCTTCCCTACCCTTCTTCTAGATTTTGTCTTTTCTACCCAGCAGCACAGGCATCTCTTCCACAGGAAACCTCTTCGACCCTCTAGACCTGGTGAGGGGTCTTGTGACACGTGTCACTTAGCAGAGTTCCACTGATTTTTGTTATGAGTTGTTGCTTTCCTACTACTCTATGAAGACTTGGAGTGTAGATCTTGCATCTGTCTTGTTCATTTCTATTTCAATATCTGTAAATACACCTGGGATGAAAAAAAGTTATGTTGTGAAGAGATGGAAATTATTTCCCCTAGTTCCTCTTCCACGAAATTGACCCACACTTCCCCCTCCTCTTTAAAATTTTAATAGCAGATTCTATAATGGATACTTAAAGCCTATGCTCTTGAAAAAGCAAGACCCATTAAAAATGGAAGTAGCTTTATTTTTTTCCCCTAAGTATGACAAATATGAGCTTATTGTAAAAAATTAAAAAAAAAATTGGATGCCACTCATCATCTTGTTAAAGTCATCTTATTACTATCATAAGAATTTATTGTTGAGAATCTGATATGTTCAAGTGCTTTACACATAGAATCCTTAAATCAGCCCTGTGTGGTAGGCATCATCTCTGTCTTACAGATAAGGAAAGCAAGATTCATAATGACTTGCAAAGTCAGATGCTAATCAAAAGTGATGGGCCTCTTGGTGTGTGTATGTCTGTAGATTTATGCCTTGGGCTACTAGGCTGAACCTCTGTGTGCCTCCCTCTCTTAAGTGATTCTTAACCAGGAGGGTCATCCATGGTATATCTGATTCAGATCTGCAGTAGAGCCTGGAAATCCCTGCTAGTCCGATATGCTGTTCTGTAATTATAGTTCTACAATACCAGACAGTCTCCTTTTCTTAATTTAGAGACAAGTACAAGCAGGTCTGAATTAATTGCTGATTAATTCACATGGGTGCCAAGTTATTTGTGCCCATTTATTGACTCCTGCCAGCAAATAAGCAGTAAACATAGGCGCCCTCTTGTATAGATCTATTTGCTAATGCTCTGGGTACGTCTTTCTATGGTTAACATCTGAGTTTGTCTCCAGCCCACTTTTTGGTCCTGGGGCATCTTGCTTCTGGAATTCTCAGGCTTTGAAGAGCAAGGAAAGAGAGATCAGAACTAAGCTAAGCAATTCTGGGAGAGAGAAGGAAGAGGAAAGGGAAGGAGGAAAGAGAAGGGGAGAAAGAAGAAATTGACAAATAAAGGAACATTTTAGTATTTTGTGATTATAGAGTAATAGGACTCATTTTTCTTATGTGGCTGATAATTTATCTCTGAAGACAGTTTTATTACAGGAGTCCCAAACATATATTCTAAACATTTAAAAATGTCATATAGGCAGCTGTCAGCGACTCCCGGAGCCCGCCAGCTGCCTCGGTGCGCCTCCCCCGCCCCCACCGGAGACTGCAGCATGGTGCGCGCCAGCACCGTAGGGGCGCATCTCCCCCCGTCTAGCTTGGATATCTTCGGGGACCTGAGGAAGATGAACAAGCGCCAGCTCTACTACCAGGTCTTAAACTTCGCCATGATCGTGTCCTCTGTGCTCATGATCTGGAAAGGCCTGATTGTCCTCACTGGCAGCGAGAGCCCCATTGTGGTGGTGCTGAGCGGCAGCACGGAGCCAGCCTTTCACAGGGGCGACCTTCTGTTCCTAACGAATTTCCGGGAAGGCCCCATTAGAGCTGGAGAAATCTTGTTTTCAAAGTCGAAGGATGCGACATCCCAATAGTTCAAAGAGTAATCAAAGTTCACGAAAAAGACAATGGAGACATCAAATTTCTGACTAAAGGAGATAATAATGAAGTTGATGATAGAGGCTTGTAGAAAGAAGGCCAGAACTGGCTGGAAAAGAAGGACGTGGTAGGGCGAGCCCGAGGGTTTTTACCATATGTCGGTATGGTCACCATAATAATGAACGACTGTCCAAAATTTAAGTATGCTCTCTTGGCTGCAATGGGTGCATATGTGTTACTGAAACGAGAATCCTGAAGTGAAAGGCAGTTCCTGGGACCAGACTGAAAGAACTTTTGTTGAAGAGAAAAGTTAATATATTTGAAATGTTCCACTTTCTGTATAAAAGGAAACGATGTGGAGATGTCTTGTCTTGTTCGAATAAATGATTCATCAGTAAAGATAAAAAAAAAGTCATATAAAATGAAACAGGACTATAATGCCATTAGAAGAGAAAGTCTGGAATTGTGCCAAGGTGGAAGATTTTTATTTTTCATTCTGTGGAATCAAGGTCGTCTTTGGCTTTGAGGCCTTTGCTTTTGGCCACCACTTAAGTCAAAGCTTGACAGAATGAACAGCCCTGAGGCAAACTATCAAATGCTAATGTTCAGTCAGAGTGAAGGTTGGTGTGTGTACTTCCAAGGAAAGGCCATTCAAATATTACCTAGCTGCAGGGTAAAATTGCTGGTGCAAGGCAATGGTAACCCAAGAACACAAGTGTCCCATCTTTTTCAGAGGCACTAGAAAGACCAACAAGCTGATGATTAGTGCCTACACGTGTAAGAGGAGAACTTGTACTGAATGGAATACTTTGTAAGTTCTTGAAGTAGTCATTGAGTGACCCTAACTCTACAAATATCTTCTTACACATACCTGTCAAAATGTCCTAAAATTGATAAAACCCAGTGTTATTAAGTATGTGGAGAAATGGGACTTTTCACTCCTTGTTATTGGAGTGAGAATTCATACAAGCATTTAGAAGGTAATTTAGCAGCAGCAGCATTTGATCTGGTAGTTATATGTCTATAAATTTATCCTTCAGAAAGACTTGCTCATGTTTATAACAATGAATTATAAGAATATACATTCAGTATTTTTAAAACTTTTTTTTTTTAATGAAACAGAACATGTTAAAAGAAAGCTCGTTAAAAAAGGGGGGGACTTGCTTGGTGGTCCAATAGTTAAGGTTCCATGTTTCCACTGCAGGAGGTATGGGTCTGATCCCTGGTGGGGGAAGTTAGACCACCCCCCACCCCCTGTATGGTTTAATGAATAATTATGAAGCAAACACTTGTATAACCCATACTCATGTCAAAAAAGATAATGACAGTTCCCCAGAAGCCCACGTTTCTTGCCCAATTACAATCCTACTTCTTTCCTATAGGGATAGCTTCTTTCCTGACTCTTATATCTGTTAGAACTGATTTGTCTAATATGGTAGCCACCAGCCACACATGGCTGATAAGCACTTGAAACGTAGGTGGAATTCAGATGTGCTGTAAGTATAAAATTCACACTGGATTATGAAGATTTAGTATAAAAAAGTGTAAAGTACTTCATTAGTAATTTTTAATATTGTTTCATATAGAAATGACATTATTTTGAATGTATTGGGTTAAATAAAAATATGTTAATTTCACTTCTTTTTTTCCCTTTGTTTAAAGTGACTCCCAGGAAATTTAACATTGCATTTATGGCTTGTTTTCATGGCTTATATTTTCATTGGACAGTACAGCTCTGTAAGTAATCACTATCTTGATTTTTAGATAATGATTTTTTTCCTTTTCTTTAAAATTTTACCACCTGTGTATGCATCTGTAAAGTAATATAGTTTCAGTTCAGTCGCTCAGTCATGTCCGGCTCTTTGCGACCCCATGAATCGCAGCACACCAAGCCTCCCTGTCCATCACCAACTCCCGGAGTCTACTCAAACTCATGTCCATCGAGTTGGTGATGCCATCCAGCCATATCATCCTCTGTTGTCCCCTTCTCCTCCTGCCTCCAATCCCTCCCAGCATCAGAGTCTTTTCCAGTGAGTCAACCCTTTGCATGAGGTGGCCAAAGTATTGGAGTTTCAGCTTCAGCATCAGTCCTTCCAATGAATATTCAGAACTGAACTCCTTTAGGATGGACTGGTTGGATCTCCTTGCAGTTCAAGGGGCTCTCAAGAGTCTTCTCCAACACCACAGTTCAAAAGCATCAATTCTTCAGTGCTCAGCTTTCTTCACAGTCCAACTCTCACATCCATAGATGACCACTGGAAAAACCATAGCCTAGACTAGATGGACCTTTGTTGGCAAAGTAATGTCTCTGCTTTTTAATATGCCATCGAGGTTGATCATAACTTTCCTTCCAAGGAGTAAGCGTCTTTTAATTTCATGGCTGCAATCACCATCTGCAGTGATTTTGGAGCCCCCAAAATAGTCTGACACTGTTTCCACTATTTCCCCATCTATTTCCCATGAAGTGATAGGACCAGATGCCACGATCTTCGTTTTCTGAATGTTGAGCTTTAAGCCAACTTTTTCACTCTCCTCTTTCACTTTCATCAAGAGGCTTTTTAGTTCCTCTTCACTTTCTACCATAAGGGTGGTGTCATATACATATCTGAGGTTATTGATATTTCTCCTGGCAGTTTTGCCAAATTTTGAAATTTATATAAATGGAAATGCTTTATGCATTCTTTCATATCTTGCTTCTTTTGCTTATGTTTGCATAATTATTCCTGCTTCTACATATAACTATGATTCATTTATTTTCACTATATTATTCCAGTTTATGAATATATGCTACAATTTGTTTATCCATGCTGCTGTGCTAATTTATACCCCTACTAGCAGTGTTTGTGAATTATAGCATTGTTTTTAATATTAAAAAATTAGAAATGTTCATCAGTAGGGATTGATAGATAAATTATAGTACATCTATGCAGCAAAAGGCCACACAGTTATTGAAAAGAATGAGCTAACTCTCTGAAATGACTTGGCAAAATGTCCAGACTACATTGTAAGTTAAAAAAAAATATATCACAAACTTGCAAAATAGATCTACAGAATCATCCCATCTGGGCACAAGTACAAAAGTCTAGAAGTGCAAAAGAAGTTTTTGCAGCAAAACAATAGGTGGGAGAGCCTTGGATTGTGGGAGAAGAGGGATGAAGAGACGTGGTTGGAGGAGTGTCATCAGAGGCTTTGACCTGGTAATAGGGTGCCATGTTAGGTCAGTGGAGAGGAGCACTGAGGATGGAAATACTCTGGGAGAAGACCTCCTCTCAGGCTGTGCATTCATTGCCAATTTGGGGCATTGCTACTCAGCAGGGAGTGTACTCAGCAGGGAGCAGCAGAGGGAAACTTTCGATTTGAGTCTTTAGATAGCAAATTATCCTCTTTATACCATTGTTTCTATTGGAAGATCAGATTTAACTTCAGGCAAAACTTTTATGTAATAACCTGTGTAGGTATAAGTTTTTTTTTTAATTAGTTAATTTTTGGCTATGCTGGGTCTTTGTTGCTGTGGATGAGCTTTCTCTAGTGGCGGTGAGTGGGGGCTACTCTCTAGTTCTTGGCCTTCTCATCGGGATGGCTTCTGTTGCTGCAGAGCAGTCTCTAGGCACATGGGCTTCAGTAGTTGCAGCGCATAGGCTCAGCTGCGGCTCTTGGGCTTAGTTGCCCCTTGGCGTGTGGAATCTTCTCAGATGAGGGATCAAACCTATGTCCCTTGCGTTGGCAGGTAGATGCTTAACTACTGGACCACTAGGGAAGTCTAGAGATAAATATTACATGCACGTTTATTTATCATAATCTACCTTCAAGGAATATCAGACTATTTCATGAACAGTATAAGGACATCCCAACAACACAATTCCATTGACCTCCTCTACCGTTTTTGTTCTCATTGCTTATATTTTACTACTATA
This sequence comes from Tragelaphus eurycerus, assembly GCA_935064755.1. Classification (NCBI taxonomy): domain Eukaryota; kingdom Metazoa; phylum Chordata; class Mammalia; order Artiodactyla; family Bovidae; genus Tragelaphus; species Tragelaphus eurycerus. The sequence goes on from CAKXYN010000038.1 coordinate 15,029,705, forward strand.
TGTGTGCTAAGCTTCTCAACTTAATTTTTGCTTTAAAAATTGATGGCTTTTTACAGAAATTTGAAAAGAAAATACATAAAGGAACTAAAACATTTAAAGCATTTACTCAGATAATTTATCCTTTCTTTTGCTCATTTTTTCCTAGAGTTCTGTTAGTTTTATTTCCTTTTAGCTTTACACCTTTTTCAAAGTAAAGATTGTGGAAATGTATTCTCTTGAAGCTTTCATCTTTCTAAGAATATCTTTATTTCATCTTCATTTTTGAAAGATATTTTCACCGAATTCAGTGTTCTAGGTTGACATTTATTTTTCTTTTATTACTTTAGAGAAATTTCTCCATTGTCTTCTGACAAATTATTTCTGGGGAGAAATCAGCCTTTATATGTATCCTTTCCTGCTTGTATATATTTCCCCCTTTTCTGCTCCTCTGGCTGTTCTTTTTAAGACATACTTTTTATTTTTGACTTTTGGAAGTTTAATTTTGGTATGACTGCTGCTGCTGCTAAGTCACTTCAGTCGTGTCTGACTCTGCGTGACCCCATAGACGTCAGCCCACCAGGCTCTCCTGCCCCTGGGATTCTCCAGGCAAGAAAACTGGAGTGGGTTGCCATTTCCTTCTCCAATGCATGAAAGCGAAAAAGTGAAAGTGAAGTTGCTCAGTCGTGTCCGACTCTTGGCAACCCCATGGACTGCAGCCCACCAGGCTCCTCCATCCATGGGATTTTCCAGGCAAGAGTACTGGAGTGGGGTGCCATTGCCTTGGTATGACTAGATCAGTTCTTTGTGGTTACTCTGCTTGGAATTCATTGAGAGTCTTATTAAATATTTGGATTGTTGTCTTTTATCAATTTGGGGAAGTTCTTGGTCAGCCTATCTTCAAATATTTCTTCTACTTCACTTTCTCCCTCCTCTGTTCTAGGACTCTGATTGCGTTAATGTTAGACCATTTCATATTTCCCCACAGATCAGTCCTGTTATTTAGTTTTTCCCTTTCATTCTTTTTCCCCCTCTGCATTTCATTTTTTTTTTACAATAGTAACTTTAAAGGAATTTATTTAAATTTTTCATAATTTTTAATTTTTTCATATGTATTTTTTCATAATTTCAAATAAAAACCTAACAGCTAACAAAGAGAAGATAGACTGTTTTTTAAAAAAAAGATAATAATAATAATAAAAGCATTCCATTGCCTATGGGAAGAAGGTCTGAAGGCCCTGGGGCAGAAGGGAGCATTTTCACTGTGTTATTTTTTTGTGCCTCTTGAAAAATTACTTTTGCTGTTACCTTCTTAGGTGAAAAATGAAAATCCGTAAAGGCAATCTCAAAAAGTAAAATGTTTGTTCATGTTTTTAAGCATCATATACTCATCTGTCATATGACTAAGGCCAACCAGTGACGTGGAGAAATCCTGAAACAGTTGGATTATTTAGATCTACCCCTGAATTAAAGCTGGCTATTAATTTTTTATTCCAGCTTGCAAAACTCATAGCTAGTTTCCTGAACTGGATGTTATACATAAAGGGTTTTATTCTAAGTTGTAGTATGCATTCAGTTTCTAAGCTTGTAATATGCATTCAACTGAGGAGGATATTTCCCATTCCCACTGAACTTTGAAATTTAAGTTATACTTCCAGTTCCTTCCCCTAGTTAGTTTTTATGTACCTGCAGTGTCAGAAGAGTGAAGAATAATGTCAAAGTGTTTTGTACCTTCCTTCTTTAAAAATAATAAACAGTACATCTAAAGACAACTACCTTATCGTTGTTACACCTACAGTCTGCTTGACATATCACTTACCAGTTGAAATTACAGTAACTTTGTGCCACAAATATAAAAATGTTTAAAGAAAATACTAACAAATAAGGTTTATAGAGAGATCATATTAAGATTTGGCTATGGCTAAAGATGGGAGAGCAAAATATACTTGAAATTTGACAGAATTTTTATTTCACAGTACCCTAATATTGATAAAAGTGAAGAGGCAGTTGAAAATGGTGCTCTGAAGTTCTGACATGATACTTAATAGCTGTAAGTTGCTAGGTTACAAGCAAGGTGTACACAGATGGAAATGAACAATATTAAAAGTTTAGGTAGATAGGAGATTCATATTTTATTTCTCCACTGACATATTTACAGCGAATATAAATTAAAGGCCTGCTTGCACACCAAACCCAGGTCCTTTTGGTGGTTCAGTCAAAGAGGTAAGACCTCCAGCTGGCTCACAGGAGAAGTGTCCACTCCTCGGCCCAGGTTTTGGCATTTTGCCAGCCTTCAGTTCCTCAATAATTTCTTCAATATCTTTAGGTGTCAGATCCTCATAGTAGTTGTCATTTATTTGAACCATTGGTGCATTTACACAGGCCCCTAAACATTCGACTTCTATAAGAGTGAAAAGTTTGTCAGGTGTAGTCTCTCGAACCTTTATTCCAAGTTTTTTCTGAATGGCTTCCAGTATGCTGTGGGAGTTTCAGAGCATGCAAGGTGTGGTAGTACAGACTGAATGTGATACTTTCCAACAGGCTTTCGATTATACATTGTATAAAAAGTTGCTACTTCATACACTCTCATTGGAGGTACTTGTAAAATTTCTGCAACCTCGTTCATAGCGGAGATGGGCAGCCATCCATTCTGTCTCTGGGCTAAATCCAGAACTGGAAGCACAGCTGCTGCCTTATGCCCTTCTGGGTAGTTTTTCACAATGGCCTCTATCCTCTTATAGTTTTCTGGTGTGAAATCAAATGGAGTTTCTGGGTTATTCTCAGGAGTATCTCTGTGCACAAATAAGGCTCCTCCTGCTCCATTCTGAACAGCTGTCTTATGCAGATTTCTTTTATGTTTTCCACAGTGGGCGGCGAGGCCGGCCGCTCAGGCCCGTAGCACCTTGGAGAGAAACATGGCTGGCCAAACTGCGGGCCTCCGGGCCTCGCCGGGCACAGTCCCGAGTGGTCGGCACGCACGGCGTGTGCGCCCGCCCCCACCCTCTGCATTTCAGTTTGGATACGTATATTGATCTAAACTTGGCTCTGTGATACTCTCCTCTACTTTGATAAGTGGTTACACCCACCTAATGAATTCCTTACTTCAGATAGCATATTTTTCATTTCTAGCATTTCCATTAGACTCTTAAAAAAAGAGTTTCCATATTTTGGTTGAAATCATCTTTTCAAACGTGTTTTCCTCTTCTACCAGATACTTCAGCATTTTTACCATGCTCACTTTAAAATTCTAGTTTGATCATTTCAGCATGTGGGTCAGGCTGGGGTCTTTTTCTGACTATTTTCTTTTATGATAGTGGGTCCACATTTTCTTGTTTTTCGGTATATCTTGTGATTTTTTAAATTGCACTCTGGATGTTTAATATGAAAGAATAATAGAAAATATTGAACTAAATCTTTTAGTTTTTAAATACTAAATACTATTCACCTTCAGAAAGGTAAATACCAGGCTACTAGAGTGGGTGAGTCAATCTGATCTCTCATTGAGCTGCGTGTGCCCTTTTTTTTTTGCAGCCAATGGATTAGTTCACCACTGGCCTCAGGTGCTTTGAGAGTGGGTTCTGGACTTTCTCTCTAGCAAGGCCTGTATGTATCTGAGTCCTGGTGAGATTCTAGGGATTTTCTGGGGCTTCACAGCTTACCTATCAGTTTGTGGAGCTATTACATACCTCTCGGTGCTTTACAGACAAGCTGCCCACCTTTTGGGTTGCTGGGAATTTGCCTTCCACTCCTGCCATCTCTCATACTAATTTTTTGAAAAGACTCTTCCCTGAAACATCAGTCCTTTAGTTAGGAGCCTGGAAAGAAAAAGCTCACTTTATTATTATTTACCAGTTATATTTTAGCAAGCAGAAGAAACTACATTTCCAGGACACTTTTCCTGTTTTCACTAAATCCTCAGTTTAATGTAAAAATGTAAGTAAATCTAGAAAGCTTTTATACCTTCCCTAAATCTTCTAAAATTTATTACAGTTAGCAGTGCAGCCAGGGTTTTATTTTTAATTCAACACGGTAGTGGAGGATTCCAGTATTTTAAAATACAAGATTCTTATCAAAAATTATACTTAAAACTGAAAAGATTACTAGAGCAAACATGAATTGTCACTGAGTAATTAGAACCATGTGTAGGCTAGTGAGGCTCTGAGATATAGCAGTCAATGATAAATCTAGCATTTCCAGTGGATCATTTTAGGAGATAGTAGTATCCAACAATAATGGGAGAAATCAGTGGGAAATAAATAGCAAAGTAATAATGTGTAACTCTTGAAAGTTTTCATGCTCATGTGTTTCTGGAGCTTCCTGCTTTTACCTCTATATAAATCTATAGAAAAATTCATTTTTAATTTAAGCAAAATTTGATTTTAGTGTCAAGGTTTGTTCAACTAGCTGAGAATCCAGAGACAACTTTGGATTTACATTTTTCTTCCCCCTGTTTCTGAGCCTGGAGAATTTATCAGATTCATTCTCATTGTCCATTATTTTTAAGAACAGTGTTTACCTCTGACATTTCTAAACAAGATTCATTTGAAAAATGTCTGTCATTTCTCATGAATTCAATAAAACCTTATATTTTTTTAGCTATGTAAAAGTTTAGAAAATGGATTCATTTTTTTTTCTTGCTTGATTCAACCATGTTAAAAACTGTCATCAAAGAAGATGATAATTTTTGCCTTTGTGTCTTACTGTTTTTAAGACTTCCCTGGTGGCTCAGATGGTAAAGTGTATGCCTACAATGCAGGAGACCCGGGTTCAATCCCTGGGTCAGGAAGATCCCCTGGAGAAGGATATGGCAACCCACTCCAGTACTCTTGCCTGGAAAATCCCATGGACGGAGGAGTGTTGTAGGCTACAGTCCATGGGATCACAAAGAGTTGGACATGACTGAATGACTTCACTTTCTTATTGTCTTTAAAGTTTTTTAAATTTGCCAAAAAGGACCCAGGTAGATTCACTGATTGAATATTTATTGTGATCAGTATGAAAACGCTGATTTATAAATATTTCTATTTGGTACAATTCTAGGTATAACAACTTCAATATACATTAAAGTAGAAACCACTTATGCCAGTAAAGGCAAGTAACTATAAGAAAAACAAATATAGGAGCACATAAAATTATTGTAATAATTAAATCACAGCCACTTTTACTTTAGTAACAACTATGACAAGATTTTTTTTTCCAACTTTTAAGTTGGAATTTTTTGTCATTCAGAAATGTTGGATGAATAGGAGAAGTAACACCATGTACCTTTCACCTCGGTTTACTGACTATTATTATTTTCTAACAGTTCTAAAAAGCTACATCTTTTATTTGGGCAGTTGAGAATTATATTTCGTTTCTGTTTTTTTTTTTTTTTGGTAGTTTTCCTCTTGGTGATTTTATCTATGTAATTATAGAGATAAATTGTAACAGATAATTATAGAGATAAAAAGACCTTGTAACAGAATTGTTTCATTACTTAGGTCAGTGTCAACCTCCAGGTATCTGCTGTTTGTGAGCCTTTCATTTAGAGCATGGGTTCTCTTGGATTATAGCAGGAAGGGAAAAAGAGGGGAAATAAGAGGATATTCTCTCTATAAAGTGTCTACCTTCCCTCTTCCTCCTCTTTTTGATGAGTACTTGCTAGTCTGAAGAATTAACCATGTGCATCAAGGCAGGGTGAATTCAATTTTCTTTTCTTCTCATCAAGTGAAGAAAGGTCAATCTTTCTAGATTTTTCTGGTATACTGTATTATCCATCAGAAAGTTCACTATGATTTTGGTTTCTGTTATATTTTCCACAAACCTGTCTTCAGGGTTAATAGTTTATAGCACTCTTGTTCAGATAAAAGGATTGGTTCTGAGGATTTATGATATCTAACCTAATTTTCCATCACCATACCTTGACCTTGGCCTTATAAGTTGTAGCCTATACAAAGCAATCGATTGCTACCCGATAGAGGCAAATGACCCTCTTTAACTCTAGGGCAATAGCTAATAAGGTCTTGATAATTGTGATTTATCTACTGTCAGCAGTGATTGCACGGGCCTCTCTGAAGCTGACCTGAACTGATGGATTCAACTTGTGTGACAGGAAGCCAGTTCCAGAGGCTTTCTTCTTTTATCCTTAGCATCACCAGGGCTCCTAGAATGGGACTGATGAAGTCATTTTTCTTTCATTGTGGTTTTCTCTAATGAAATATGGTAAAAATTCATCTTCTCTTGAGCATGCCATTTTTTCCTTGTCAGATCTACAGTCTTTCCTTAACTGAACCAATTTGTTATCTACAAAAACAGTGGCCTTGCACTTCCCTTTTGATTCAAGGAGCTTGAGCTGGCCAAGAGGAGTTTTCTTCTATAAATTTAGTAGCAGATCAGTTCTATCCTTAGCCAGAACTCTTGATTTCCTTTCCTTTTTAAAGAATTTGGGAGAGAAAGAAATATCTGTTATTGGTAACCCTCTTGAATACTTCAAGTGATCGTCCTTCAAACATCCTTGAAGAAAATCCTAGCAAAATTGGTGTTAGGAGAAACCAATACTAATTTTTCTGTTTGTCCCAGGATTGAAGGATACCTTAATCATTAGCAGAAATGAGGATGTGATAATCTGGATATCCCTCATTTAAAAACGTCATCATGTACGAGTTTGAGGAACCTTCAGAGTCAAGCTGTTTGTACTGTAGCTGGTCTGAAGTAAAAGCTTACTGGCATGTCCTTCAAAGTATTGAATTGTGGGTAATACTGGATTTACTATTAAAATGAGAAAGCCAGGGCAAGAAGAGATCTTATATCTTGATGTCCAGCCCTGCCATGATTAAACATTTTATGTATTTTTTCCACTGGCTTTTGCTTGGTGGTACTTGATTTCAGTTCAGTTTACATCTGAACTGCTCTTTATTTTTATGTTTATCCAGATTTATTAAATGAAAGTATGTTAAGCATTTCTTGGGTGTAGGAAAATGAAGACTCCTTTAAGCTTTCACAGGTCTTTTCCTAACTGCACTGCACCTTCCACATCATTATAATTGTCTGTTATCATACAGACCGCTCAGATCAGATCAGATCAGATCAGTCGCTCAGTCGTGTTCGACTCTTTGCGACCCCATGAACCGCAGCACGCCAGGCCTCCCTGTCCATCACCAGCTCCTGGAGGTCACTCAGACTCACACCCATCAAGTCAGTGATGCCATCCAGCCATCTCATCCTCTGTCGTCCCCTTCTCCTCCTGCCCGCAATCCCTCCCAGCATCAGAGTCTTCTCCAATGAGTCAACTCTTCGCATGAGGTGGCCAAAATACTGGAGTTTCAGCTTTAGCATCATTCCTTCCAAAGAAATTCCAGGATTGATCTCCTTCAGAATGGACTGGTTGGATCTTCTTGCAGTCCAAGGGACTCTCAAGAGTCTTCTCCAACACCACAGTTCAAAAGCATCAATTCTTCGGCGCTCAGCCTTCTTCACAGTCCAACTCTCACATCCATACATGACTAGGCGAACCTTTGTTGGTAAAGTAATGTCTCTGCTTTTGAATATGCTGTCTAGGTTGGTCATAACTTTCCTTCCAAGGAGTAAGCGTCTTTTAATTTCAGGTCAGGAAGGGCGGCGGTGAGGAGAGACCCCTCGTCCAAGGTAAGGTGTGGTGGCTGTGCTTCGCTGGCCGGGAGCAGCCGGGAGCAGCTGGGACGAGATACCCCACGCCCAAGGTAAGAGAAACCCAAGTAAGACAGTAGGTCTTGAAAGAGGGCATCCGAGGGCAAATACACTAAAACCATTCTCACAGAAAACTAGTCAATCTAATCACACCAGGACCACACCCTTGTCTAACTCAATGAAATTAAGCCATGCCCGTGGGGCAACCCTGGATGGGCGGGTCATGGTGGAGAGATATGACAAGGTGTGGTCCGCTGGAGAAGGGAATGGCAAACCACTTCAGTATTCTTGCCTTGAGAACCCCATGAACAGTATGAAAAGGCAAAATGATAGGATACTGAAAGAGAAACTCCCCCAGATCAGTAGGGGCCCAATATGCTACTGGAGATCAGTGGAGAAATAACTCCCGAAAGAATGAAGGGATGGAGCCAAAGCAAAAAGAATACCCAGCTGTGGATGTGTCTGGTGATAGAAGCAAAGTCCGATGCTGTAAAGAGCAATATTGCATAGGAACCTGGAATGTCAGGTCCATGAATCAAGGCACATTGGAAGTGGTCAAAAAAGAGATGGCAAGAGTGAATGTCGACATTCTAGGAATTAGCGAACTAAAATGGACTGGAATGGGTGAATTTAACTCAGATGACCATTATATCTACTACTGTGGGCAGGAATCCCTCAGAAGAAATGGAGTGGCCATCATGGTCAACAAAAGACTCCGAAATGCAGTACTTGGATGCAATCTCAAAAATGACAGAATGATCTCTGTTCATTTCCAAGGCAAACCATTCAATGTCACAGTAATCCAAATCTATGCCCCAACCAGTAACGCTGAAGAAGCTGAAGTTGAACGGTTCTATGAAGACCTACAAGACCTTTTAGAACCAACACCCAAAAAGATACAGACCGCTAGTTCCCCTCAATATCCTTTTTCCTCTTTCTAATGTACATATAGAATTTCTAACTTTTAGCTGAGTGTGTTAATTTTTAGCTGAGTGTGTGGTTGTCTTGAGAATAAAGGCTGTATTTTCCTGCATCCTTTGCAGCTAGCTGTGGCCCTATGATTCTATTCTGGTCAGTTAGGATGTGAGGGAAAGTGATGTGTGTGGCTTCCAGAAAGAAGGGCGTACTCTTTCTTTTTCCCTTCATTTACTGTGCCAAGTGGAACATGGTCATCTTAGAGCTTGTGGACAGTGGCAACCCTCAAAGAATGGTGGTGCAACAAGATAGAAAGACCTTTGGTCTCTGGATAACCTCATGGAATAAACCAGTTCTGCCAGCCCTTCACTTAAATCTGGGCTGTTGCATGAGGAGAAATAAACTTATTTAACTCACTGCAGTTTTGGGTCTCCACTTTATGCATCTGAACCTGTATTCTCTTTACAAACCTGTGGTCTGTTTTCCCAGTGGACTGAGGCTCCTTAAGGATGGGCGCTGTATTCTAGTCACCATTTGTGTCTGGTTCAGAGCTAGTTGGTTGGTGCTGGAGGTGGAACTGGAAACAGATTAGTTTTTTTCTCCAAATGAAAATGCCTTTTTGATAAGACAGAAGTACATAGGGTACAGGTGAAACACAAGCAATCTTTTCTGTTGCCTCTTGCCTTGCTAGACTCACTGGGGAAGAAAGGAAGGGGACGGTCCCTTGGCAGAAAGGCAGGATATGAAATAACCAGGATTTGTCTAGTATCTGTGGTCCACTGGGATGTCACCATCCTCCTTCTCTGCTGTTGATATGGATGGAACCTTGCTCTATAAACCCTTGCCCTTTGGCCTAGGGACTCTCCTCTTTCTTCCCCACTAAGTTGAGGGAGGCAAGAGGCAACAAAAAACCCAGGTGCATGTCCTATTGCCTTGGGCTGTTCCTCTGGGCTCTCCCTGAATGGGGCCAGCTGCGGGGTTCAGATTCCAGAAAGAATTTGTGCAGGTGGCCTAGGTGGCCTGATTATATCAAGGTAGACAAGTGTTTAGGGGTTGGGTTACACAATCACATGAATGGCCAAATGCTCAGAAACTGGGACTACCCAGGCAAAAATGACTCATTGATCCCATAAGATACAGGGATCCAAGCCAATTCTATACTTACATTAAAAACACCTTGGGACTTCCCTGGTGGTCCAGTGGTTAAGACTTTGTGCTTCCAATGCAGAGGGCATGGGTTCAATTCTTGGTCAGGGAACTCAGATCCCACATGCTGTGCACTGTGGCAAAACAATTAAACAAGAAAAACAAAACAAACAAAAAACCCCAACTTGTACCAACATTGTCCAGTCGAGTCATAAGCCATACCAACTGTTTGGACAAAGAACTTAATATCAGATCAGATCAGTCACTCAGTAATGTCCGACTCTTTGCGACCCCATGAATCGCAGCACGCCAGGCCTCCCTGTCCATCACCAACTCCCGGAGGTCACTCAGACTCACATCCATCGAGTCAGTGATGCCATCCAGCCATCTCATCCTCTGTCGTCCCCTTCTCCTCTTGCCCCCAATCCCTCCCAGCATCAGAGTCTTCTCCAATGAGTCAACTCTTCGCATGAGGTGGCCAAAATACTGGAGTTTCAGCTTTAGCATCATTCCCTCCAAAGAAATCCCAGGGCTGATCTCCTTCAGAATGGACTGGTGGGATCTCCTTGCAGTCCAAGGGACTCTCAAGAGTCTTCTCCAACACCACAGTTCAAAAGCATCAATTCTTTGGCACTCAGCCTTCTTTGCAGTCCAGCTCTCACATCTATACATGGCCACAGGAAAAACCATAGCCTTGACTAGGTGAACCTTTGTTGGTAAAGTAATGTCTCTGCTGTTGAATATGCTATCTAGGTTGGTCATAACTTTCCTTCCAAGGAATAAGCGTCTTTTAATTTCATGGCTGCAGTCACCATCTGCAGTGATTTTGGAGCCCAGAAAAATAAAGTCTGACACTGTTTCCACTGTTTCCCCATCTATTTCCCATGTAGTGATGAGAACAGATGCCATGATCTTCGTTTTCTGAATGTTGAGCTTTAAGCCAACCTTTTCACTCTCCACTTTCACTTTCATCAAGAGGCTTTTTAGTTCCTCTTCACTTTCTGCCATAAGGGTGGTGTCATCTGCATATCTGAGGTTATTGATATTTCTCCCAGCAATCTTGATTCCAACTTCTGTTTCTTCCATTCCAGCATTTCTCATGATGTACTCTGCATATAAGTTAAATAAACAGGGTGACAATATACAGCCTTGACGAACTCCTTTTCCTATTTGGAACCAGTCTGTTGTTCCATGTCCAGTTCTAACTGTTGCTTCCTGACCTGCATACAAATTTCTCAAGAGGCAGATCAGGTGGTCTGGGATTCCCATCTCTTTCAGAATTTTCCACAGTTTATTGTGATCTACACAGTGAAAGGCTTTGGCATAGTCAATAAAGCAGAAATAGATGTTTTTCTGGAACTCTCTTGCTTTTTCCATGATCCAGCGGATGTTGGCAATTTGATCTCTGGTTCCTCTGCCTTTTCTAAAACCAGCTTGAACATCAGGAAGTTCACGGTTCACATATTGCTGAAGCCTGGCTTGGAGAATTTTGAGCATTACTTTACTAGCGTGTGAGATGAGTGCAATTGTGCGGTAGTTTGAGCATTCTTTGGCATTGCCTTTCTTTGGGATTGGGATGAAAACTGACCTTTTCCAATCCTGTGGCCACTGCTGAGTTTTCCAAATTTGCTGGCATATTGAGTGCAGCACTCTCACCGCATCATCTTTCAGGATTTGGAATAGCTCCACTGGAATTCCATCACCTCCACTAGCTTTGTTCGTAGTGATGCTTTCTAAGGCCCACTTGACTTCACATTCCAGGATGTCTGGCTCTAGGTCAGTGATCATACCATCATGATTATCTGGGTCGTGAAGCTCTTTTTTATACAGTTCTTCTGTGTATTCTTGCCACCTCTTCTTAATATCTTCTGCTTCTGTTAGGTCCGTACCATTTCTGTCCTTTATCGAGCCCATCTTTGCATGAAATGTTCCTTTGGTATCTCTGATTTTCTTGAAGAGATCCCTAGTCTTTCCCATTCTGTTGTTTTCCTCTATTTTTTTGCATTGATCGCTGAAGAAGGCTTTCTTATCTCTTCTTGCTATTCTTTGGAACTCTGCATTCAGATGTTTATATCCTTCCTTTTCTCCTTTGCTTTTCACTTCTCTTCTTTTCACAGCTATTTGTAAGGCCTCCCCAGACAGCCATTTTGCTTTTTTGCATTTCTTTTCCATGGGGATGGTCTTGATCCCTGTCTCCTGTACAATGTCACGAACCTCATTCCATAGTTCATCAGGCACTCTATCTATCAGATCTAGGCCCTTAAATCTATTTCTCACTTCCACTGTATAATCATAAGGGATTTGATTTAGGTCATACCTGAATGGTCTAGTGGTTTTCCCTACTTTCTTCAATTTCAGTCTGAATTTGGCAATAAGAAGTTCATGGTCTGAGCCACAGTCAGCTCCTGGTCTTGTTTTTGCTGATTGTATAGAGCTTCTCCATCTTTGGCTGCAAAGAATATAATCGATATGATTTTGGTGTTGACCATCTGTTGATGTCCATGTATAGAGTCTTCTCTTGTGTTGTTGGAAGAGGGTATTTGCTATGACCAGTGCATTTTCTTGGCAAAACTCTATTAGTCTTTGCCCTGCTTCATTCTGTATTCCAAGGCCAAATTTGCCTGTTACTCCAGGTGTTTCTTGACTTCCTACTTTTGCATTCCAGTCCCCTATAATGAAAAGGACATCTTCTTTGGGTGTTAGTTCTAAAAGGTCTTGTAGGTCTTCATAGAACCGTTCAACTTCAGCTTCTTCAGCGTTACTGGTTGGGGCACAGACTTGGATTACTGTGACACTGAATATTTGCCTTGGAAAGGAACAGAGATCATTCTGTCGTTTTTGAGATTGCATCCAAGTACTGCATTTCAGACTCTTTTGTTGACCATGATGGCCACTCCATTTCTTCTGAGGGATTCCCGCCCACAGTAGTAGATATAATGGTCCTCTGAATTAAATTCACCCATTTCAGTCCATTTTAGTTTGCTGTTTCCTAGAATGTTGACATTCACTCTTGCCATCTCTTGTTTGACCACTTCCAATTTGCCTTGATTCATGGACCTGACATTCCAGGTTCCTATGCAGTATTGCTCTTTACAGCATCGGACTTTGCTTCTATCACCAGACACATCCATAGCTGGGTGTTCTTTTTGCTTTGGCTCCATCCCTTCATTCTTTCTGGAGTTATTTCTCCACTGATCTCCAGTAGCATATTGGGCCCCTACTGATCTGGGGAGTTTCTCTTTCAGTATCCTATTATTTTGCCTTTTCATACTGTTCATGGGGTTCTCAAGGCAAGAATACTGAAGTGGTTTGCCATTCCCTTCTCCAGCGGACCACATCCTGTCAGATCTCTCCACCATGACCCGCCCATCCTGGGTTGTCCCATGGGTATGGCTTAGTTTCATTGAGTTAGACAAGGCTGTGGTCCTAGTGTGATTAGATTGACTAGTTTTCTGTGAGTATGGTTTCAGTGTGTTTGCCCTCTGATGCACTCTTGCAACACCTACCGTCTTACTTGGGTTTCTCTTACCTTGGGTGTGGGGTATCTCTTCCCGGCTGCTCCAGCAAAGCACAGCCATCGCACCTTACCTTGGACGAGGGGTCTCTCCTCACCGCCGCCCTTCCTGACCTTGGAGGAGGGGTATCTCCTCACCGCCGCCCTTTCTGACCTGGGTCATGGGGTAGCTCCACTCGGCCGTGCTTAGTGCGTCGGTCCTCACTGCCGCCCTTCCCGACCTTGGAGGAGGGATATAGCCTCACCGCAACCCTTCCTGACCTCGGTCATGGGGTAGCTGCAGCCGCCGAGGCGCTTCTATATATTAGAACTTAATATATAGACTATTGGAGAAGGAAATGGCAACCCACTCCAGTGTTCTTGCCTGGAGAATCCCAGGGACGGGAGAGCCTGGTGCTGCTGTCTATGGGGTCACACACAGTCCGACACGACTGAAGTGACTTAGCATAGCATAGCATAGCATATAGACTATTAACTAGATATAAAGTTAATTAAGTAATCAAAAAGGCAAGAAAAGACACCAAGGCTTCATAGAGATAGCAATTACAGGAAGCAATGACCACTCACAGGGTTTGGGGAGCAAAGACTGGGATTACTGAAATATAGACACTTGGAGGAGGGACCTGTGGAGTGGAGCTCAGACCTCTGAGGAGGGGGCACAGCTTTGCTGGGACTAGCATCTCTGAGCTCAGAGAAAAAACCTCGCGGATTTAGGAACTGGATCACTAGGAAGGAGACAGAGCTGGGATGAGGCTAGTACTGTATGTGTTGGAAAAACTGCAAACTGCATTTAAATGTGGAAAGTCATATTGGGTAGACAAAAAAAAAAAAAAGGCAACCAAAGAGATATCTCTACTGCTATGATCACCTCCACGACAGCCACCATCACTGTTTATTGGACAGCTACAGTGTTCTATATACAGAGCAGGTCCTTTAAGTATATAGCCCCTCTCAGAACATTACATATGACACTCACCATTTTGTGGATGAAAGGAAGCTGATGCTTAGAAAATTTAACACTCTTGCTCAAAGTCATGGAGCTAATCTGTCTGAGTTCAGGCCCATGCACTTTGTACTTCACTACCTCCTGGGTGGGGAGTCCTCTCTTTTGACATTGCATGTTAATTAAGGCTCACAGATGGCCCTATGAAGGAGCGACCGGAAGAGTGCATGACTTTTTAAATTGACCTTTGGTCACATTCGCTGACTTAATGTTTTTATAATGTTGAAGTTGTATTTTTATGATCCAGTCAGTGGAATGAGGTTAATGAACCAGTACTTTCCTCATGTGGGCTGAATGTGACTGTTGAGGTGAAATGAGGAGGGCCGATTTATTTAACTGGAAGAGGGCTGCATGAGCTTATGCCAGGGAGACCAAAATCCACCTTCAGACATTTTCAATTCAGTGTGACCAAGCATCTGTAAAATCAGAAGCCTACAAAACATTTTTGCATCCATTCTTTTACTTTGTATTGTTAAAGTTAAAAAATGATTTACAATGGGTTTGCCACTACCTATTAAAGACATTATGTGTATGGGTAAGCAGTAATCAAAAGCATTGAAACAATTTACCCATTTAAAAAAAATTGTTTAACTGTTCTGCAGCACACGGGATCTTCGATTTTTGCTGAGACATGCAGGATCTTTTTCAGTTGTGGCATGTGGGATCTAGTTCCCAGACAAAGGGTTAAATCCACCTACAAATGCAGGAGACACGAGTTCTGCCTCTGGGTCAGGAAGACACCCTGGAGGAGGAAATGGCAATCCACTTCAGTATTCTTTTTTTTCTTTTTCACTTAAGTATTCTTGCCTGGAGAATCCCATGAACAGAGGAGCTGGGTGGTCTACAGTCCGTGGAGTCACAAAGATTCAGATACAACTTCTTGACTAAAATAACCATATTTAAAATGTCCTCTGTCTCTTATAGACTGCGCACATTTACACACAGACACAGGGTTAAAATGCTCTGTACTTAAAATGTGGCTTACCTATTCAGTGAGGAAACTAAGAGGCATTAATATGGAGCTTGGTTTCATCTCTCTTTTTTTTGAAATCAGGATTTGGAGGAACCTCAGATCAGATCAGATCAGTCACTCCGTCGTGTCCGACTCTGCGACCCCATGAACCGCAGCACGCCAGGCCTTTCTCCACAAACGTAGCTTCTCTACTTGTATATTCTCTTTGCCTTTTTAAAAAAAATATTATAGTTGATTTATACTGTTGTTTTAATTTCTGAGGTATAGCAAAATAAGTCAATTATACATATACAAATATACCTATATATTCTTTTTCATAATCTTTTCCATTATGGTTTATCAAGTATATTGAATATAGTTTTCTGTGCTATAGAGTAAGACCTTGTCATTCATTTTTTCTTTTATATATCTAGCCTGATTTAATCTTGATCTCAGTATACTTCACTAGGCTGGGGGTGGAGAGTGTGGTACTCTCTGTTCAGTTCAGTCGCTCAGTTGTGTCTGACTCTGCGACCCCATGAACCGCAGAATGCCAGGCCTCCCTGTCCATCACCAACTCCCGGAGTCCACCCAAACCCATGTCCATTGAGTCGGTGATGCCATCCAACCATCTCATCCTCTGTCATCCCCTTCTCCTGCCCTCAATCTTTCTCAACATCAGGGTCTTTTCAGATGAGTCAGTTCTTCGCATCAGGTGCCCATAGTATTGGAGTTTCAGCTTCAACATCATTCCTTCCAAAGAACACCCAGGACTGATCTCCTTCAGAATGAACTTGTTGGATCTCCTTGCAGTCCAAGGGACTCTCAAGAGTCTTCTCCAACACCATAGTTCAAAAGCATCAATTCTTTGATGCTCAGCTTTCTTTATAGTCCAACTCTCACATCCATACATGACTACTGGAAAAACCATAGCCTTGACTAGACGGACCTTGGTTGGCAAAGTAATGTCTCTGCTTTTCGATATACTATCTAGGTTGGTCATAACTTTCCTTCCAAGGTACTCTCAAGGCACCTGAAAAATATTCCTTTGACTTGAGTCTCCCAGTTATACTCCTTCAATCAGTGGCTGGCTGTCACAAAGGCCTTAGAGACTATGGTGTTTATAGGTCAGTATTGGTGGTGACCCCTTCATAGTCTCCTGCCCAGGGTGGGAAGTCATATATTGTTCCACCCTCCTCATCAGGGTGAGCACCCAGACCAACGTGGGTCAGGCTGCAGTCAATGGCCTGTTGTTGTTGTTGAGTCACTAAGTTGTGTCTGACTCTTTGTGACCCCGTGGAATAAGAGGGCTCAGTACCAAGGATCTGCCCAGACTGCTCTTACTGGCCTGGTGTCAGTGACACTGCACTAAGCCATTTCTTTGGCTTTAAGACAAAGGACCAAGATGGAGAGAGAGTCGGTTGGTCGTGGCTGCAGGAGCTGAGAATACATCGAGAGGGCAGACTGCCATGGGGCCTCAAAGCCACAAGTAAGCTAAAGTCAGAAGGCAGAGAAAAGGCATATGTAGTGCCTGAACATGGGAACAGGTGTTCCTTGAATGAGGTTTCCAGGGCAGAGGATTTGGGAAACATCACGTCCATATCCTCTCATGGAAAGTCACAGGGTGCATTAGTATTTTAAAGATTCTGAAGATCCCACAGGAATAAACTTGTCTAAACACTCTTAACTTGTTGTAGCCCCATGTTCCGGGAAACAAACTCACTCAGAAGGACAATGCAGATAGTGGAGTGCAGTTTATTATACCAGCAGGTCCAAGGGTGAATCTCCTCTTAGCCAAGGACCCCGACCCGGTTTGTGAAAACTTTATATACCCTAAGTGTAGGTGCCCAAACCCACCTCCCTAAATTCCCTGAAACTAGTCTGAACAAAGGAAAAAGAAAGATACAATCAAAGTTAACCAGTGATTCATATGCCTTAAGCCTAGGTAGTTAACAGTGGACAATTATCAATAGACTTGTGGTCATAGCCCAATAAGCATAATAGAACGTATGATTCTATTCGGTTACACAGATAATCAGGGTATTCTTTTAGGCGATGGAGAGCCCTGGGGCTCTTCCTTCCAGGGGCCTGGTTTTCCAGTTGGTTTGTCGTTTCCATAGATACTGGGCATATAGCTCAAAGTCCACAGTCTGGCCCAAGAAGGAGTTCTGCTTTCAAGATAGAGCCTGTTCTGTTTCCTCCTTCAAACTCAGTGTTTCCTAGATGTGTTTGACAACAGAACCTGGTGACAACCCCACCTGTTTGTGTCTTACTGTGTTCCAGGGAACAAGGTTGGGAGTGGGAGCTGGCATGTGGGTGGAAGCCAAAGGAGAAATGGCAGCAGGAGCAGAGGCAGTTCAGACTTCCTGGTCATTAGGCCTGTTCCACACTCTGAACTGAGCGACTGAACTGAACTGAGCTGAGCGACTGAACTGAGAGACTGATCTGATCTGATCTGATCTGACACTCTGAACTGCACTCCAGTCACCATGCGCTGAGGTCTGCCCTTGGGCTGCCGTGCTCTATTAGAGGTCCTTATTTCCTCCACTATTCTTATCCCAAAAGATGGATTCAGTGAGTCTTTAACTTGTAACTGCCCTTGGGCTGCCGTGCTCTATTAGAGGTCCTTATTTCCACCACTATTCTTATCCCAAAAGATGGATTCAGTGAGTCTTTAACTTGTAACTAAGAGACTATGAAGAAAGCTGAGCACCAAAGAATTGATGCTTTTGAACTATGGTGTTGGAGAAGACTCTTGAGAGTCCCTTGGACTGCAAGGAGATAAAACCAGTCCATCGTAAAGGAAATCAGTCCTGGGTTTTCTTTGTAAGGAATGATGCTAAAGCTGAAACTCCAGCACTTTGGCCACCTCATGCGAAGAGTTGACTCACTGGAAAAGACTCTGATGCTGGGAGGGATTGGGGGCAGAAGGAAAAGGGGATGACAGACGATGAGATGGCTGGATGACATCACCGACTCCATGGACATGAGTTTGAGTGAACTCTGGGAGATGGTGATGGACAGGGAGGCCTGGTGTGCTGCAATTCATGGGGTCGCAAAGAGTCAGACACGACTGAGCGACTGAACTGAACTGAACTAAAGAGGCTGACTGGAGAAGGCAGTGGGACCCCAGTCTAGTACTCTTGCCTGGAAAATCCCATGGATGGAGGAGCTTGGTAGGCTGCAGTCCATGGGGTCGCACAGAGTCGGGCACGACTGAAGTGACTTAGCGGCAGTGGCAGCAAGAGGCTGACTAATGTAACTAGATGTTAACTGTCTCCCCAGATACTACAACTGGTGACAAATGTTCCCATTAATTCTTCCTTGTGAGATGTTGGACCACCTGTGTGGGACATGCTAAGAGACTGTGGATCTGGTATGGACAGTATTTGCCTTCCTGTGCTCCAGGTGAGAGGAAGGAGGAGGGACAATGCCACCAGGGTAGACAGTGAGACTCCTCTGGAGAGAGGGTTGTCAGTGTGTGCTCCTTGGGGATGGGGGAGAGAGCTCCCCCGGGTAGTAAGCCAAATCCTGTGGCCTTCAGAGTTCCAGCTGGAAAGACTGGTACCTGTTTCTCACTAGAGCAGGGAAGAACTTTTGTATTCTATTACAAGTCAATCACTAAAGGGGTGTTACCTTTCACTTTAAATTATACACAATTGCCCATCTCTGGAAACCCTGCCTCCCAGGCAATGAGCTTTAAGCTAAAATCAGATCAGATCAGATCAGTCGCTCAGTCGTGTCCGACTCTTTGCGACCCCATGAACTGCAGCATGCCAGGCCTCCCTATCCACCATCAGCTCTCGGAGGTCACTCAGACTCACATTCATTGAGTCAGTGATGCCATCCAGCCATCTCATCCTCTGTCGTCCTCTTCTCCTCCTGCCCTCAATCCTTTCCAGCATCAGAGTCTTCTCCAATGAGTCAACTCTTCGCATGAGGTGGCCAAAATACTGGAGTTTCAGCTTCAGCATCATTCCTTCCAAAGAAATCCCAGGGCTGAACTCCTTCAGAATGGACTGGTTGGATTTCCTTGCAGTCCAAGGGACTCTCAAGAGTCTTCTCCAACACCACAGTTCAAAAGCATCAATTCTTCGGCGCTCAGCCTTCTTCACAGTCCAGCTCTCACATCCATACATGACCACAGGAAAGACCATAGCTTTGACTAGGCGAACCTTTGTTGGCAAAAATATCTTTGTTTAACTCATCAGAGGGCCTGATTAGGCCCACCTGTGCACAACTGAAGGTAGGAAGAAATAACACAGATTGGAAACAGGAAATGCTTGACTTTACGTCTGGCCCTTTTAGTATAAAAGAAGGCTGGGAAAAAAAAAGCCTGAATTCTAACTCAAGGCCACACTGGTTCTTTGGGGGCACAAGTTCACCATCTTCTTGGTCTGATGGCTTTCAGAATAAAGTGGCTGTTTCTTGCCCCAGCAACTCTGTTCTGTGGCAAGCATTTGCCAGCTTGAACTGGGTAGTAGTACCATCTGTACTGGCGACTACATCAGGTCCTCAGTGAGGAGGAAGTTTCCCCTGTGAGGAGGAAGTGTTGGTAATTGTGCGTCTGTTGTGCCAAGGTCTGCTTTCAGATTACAAGTCCAGCAGTGGAAGAAGACTTCACCATCCCCACCTCTTTCCCCTCCCAGCTCTCTTGGCCCCCAGGGGATCCAGAGGCTGCAGCGGGCATGGCAGAGGAGGCACTGAAGGGAGTGGCCCATGCACCCCATTCTCAGCCGTTTGCCCAGCAAAGGTAGGTCCCAACTGATGGAAGAGAGAAGATTGAACTGAAAGAGTTTGGAGATTGGCTTTTTGACCAGACTAGAATTTTTGTCTAAAATGACCAAAGGACTTTAATGTTCTGAGGGACTGAAGAATCTCTGGGCCTCAGGCTGCCGTGGAGAATGTCTATTGTTGGTCAGTCACTCAGTTGTGTCTGACTCTTTGCGATTCCATGGACTGCAGCATGCCAGGCTTCCCTGTCCTCTATCTCCTGGAGTTTGTTTAAACTCATGGCCACTGAGTCGGTGATGCCATCCAACCATCTCATCTGTCACCCGCTTCTCTTCCTGCCCTCAATCTTTCCCAGAGAAAGTCTGCATGTGAGCTTTTCAGAGGTTATGCCTTTGGCTCATTGAATCCTGCACTCTGCAGACCAGGAGTAGGACAAAGCTAAACATCAGTACAAAGGGTTTATAAGTATTTACATGGCTTCCTAAGTAACTATGCATGAGCCAATTCTAACAAAAGATTTTGGACACTTATATTGCACACCCAATTAACACAATTCATATGTGTTCAGTCACTGAACATTGTTAAGCACCTTAGCTGAATACTGGGGCTGTGAGGATGAATAAAAATTGCTTCCTATTTTCAGAAGCATGCAGTCTAGTGTGAAAAGCCTTAGTCCTGCCTAAGGCTTTCCTCCTTTCGATTGCAGAAGAATCATAGTGCTGTTGGTTTAATTTTTATTTACTTATTTATGGATACTCTGGGTCTTCATTGCTGTACACAGGCTTTCTCTAGTTGCAGTGCTGTGGGTTTAAATGCACTGTCATCCCTAAAGTCTGATTTGGTAGCTTGGAACCTAGGAATCTGCATTTTAACAAGCACCTTGTTCTAAAGCCACCGATGGAGAAATAATCTAGGCTTTTCATCAGTACATACCAAGGCAGAGTTTACTGCATTAGGACATGCATTATCGAAAGCCACAGGGTTTGCCCCAGAGTCAGGACAGTATTACCTACTTGGATAGAATGAAGTTTCTGCCTTTTCTTTATTACAACAAACAAATTCAGCTGGATAGATTCTCATCAAATTGGAGGAGCATGTTTGGGCTTGTCTGACTTAAAAGATGGGGTAAAAGAAATGAACTTTGGGAATTCCTAAGGAGGAGGCCCTTAGCAGAGAGGCAGCCATTTTTAGAGCCGTGTTAGAAGGCAATGGCACCCCACTCCAGTACTCCTGCCTGGAAAATCCCATGGATGGAGAAGCCTGGTAGGCTGCAGTCCGTGGGGTCACTGAGTCAGACACGACTCAGGGACTTCACTTTCACTTTTCACTTTCATCCACTGGAGAAGGAAATGGCAACCCACTCCAGTGTTCTTGCCTGGAGAATCCCAAGGACAGGGGAGCCTAATGGGCTGCCGTCTATGGGGTCACACAGAGTCGGACACGACTGAAGTGACTTAGCAGTAGCAGTAGCAGGCACTGAATTCTGACAATGCTGCTTCTCCCAAGAGTGTGTTGGCCTTAGGGTGGAAGCAGCAGGAGTTTATTGATTTAATGGTGGTTAATGATTGATGTTAATAACCTTGGGGAGGCCAGGTACCTGACAACAGACTTTTCACCAATAAAAGTATGCAGGAGAAAATGCCTGTGAACACGGAATTTTAATCCTCATTCAGCTATTTGTCATGGAAATTTCGCCAATGTTTCTTGTCTTCTCTCTTTTCCTGATTATATAATTAGGACAGTGCTGACTGTTTTTTGTCAAGTTTTTCCTAAGGAGTAATGAATCAAACACCATGTTAGCACTTGGAAACTTTATAAAGATGAGGTTTTTTTGTATGTTAAAAATGCAGAATAAGCAGATAAGTGAGATTTTACTGCAAGGTCATGGACTTGGTTTACTTTGACTTATAGTGTATTGCTCATTTCCTTTATAATCTGTTTTGATGACTCAGTTTACAAGAGTGATGCAGTTTTGAAATGACATGTGATTAGATTTAGAAAAAAAAATCTAATGTGGGAACTAGGGCAATTAGAAAGCATAGGATAGGCAAAGTTTTTAGAAAGCCTAATAGGACTTTGAGAGATAAAGCAAGCATGGAGAAGTATGCTAAGCAATTGGCTATAGACTTATAAATAGAGGAGTCCATTCTCTTTTGGTTATTAATTTGCTAAGGGGCCTTGAGCCATGAATATAGATGAAATCTATGAAAAATTGACACATTCAAATCTGGGCAATATATCACCACACCTAAGAGATGGTGCAATATGAGAGCTTTAAATATTTAGCATAATGCTATGCCATATAATTACATGTATGCCATTATCTTTAATAGGAGCTGATTAATGAGGCTGACATAAAGCAAGGCTGAATATTAGCTATTCAGACACTGATGTTCAGAGAGCCACCTGCATAGTCATTTTCCCTCTACGTCCTATTCCTTAAGGATTATAGAAATGTCAATTGTTTTTGCAGAGTTTTCATTTCAAGAAGCAGTTATTCATAATCTCCAGAGAACCTTTCCCTAACAGACTACAATAAAACTTAGACTTGATGGTGGTGACATTTTAGACCTAAAATACTGCCTTCACAGTTTAAGTAGTTATTCTGCAATGTCTGTGCAAGGGACTTTCAAATTGTTCACTTCATTCCTGGCTTATCTCTCATCTCTACCACTTGACTAGTTTCTTGTCTCTTACAGTTGAAGGCAGGAGGCTGAATTTCTAATTTCCCCCTTAAAATTTTCCTGCTCGTTAGTTAGTACTACTTCCATGGTTATTTATCTAAATTAGTTTTTAAGCAAATTCTTCTCAATGGTCATCTCTGGCTGTCCATTTCTTTTTTCATTTCAGCACTGAATAGCTGCTCGCCACTGGTGCATCCTGGGACTTGTATGCACTCATCTGGGATTTGATTTCTCATCTCTTTCTCTGTTTCTGTACTTTCTCCCTCAAAGGTGATTCTCTTTTTCTCTCTCTGTGTATATATTTTTAAATAGAATTTTTATGAGCAGTTTTAGGTTCACAGCAAAACTGAATGGAAGGTATAGAGTTTCCTCATATTCCCCCTGTTCCTACACATATGCAGCCTACTCTGTTATCAATATCTCCCAGCTGAGTGGTACATTTGGTACAACTGATGAACCTACATTGACACATCATAATCACTCGGAGTCTGTCGCTTATGTTAACTCTTGGTTTTGTACATTGTTTGGGTTTGGATATATGTCTAAGGGCATATACCCATTGTGTAGTATCATACAGAGTACTTTCACCTCTAAAAATTCACTGGGCTCCACCAATTCATCCCTCCCACCCCTTGTCAGTTTTTAAAATCAATAATTGTTGAGTGTCTGCCACCTCTAGGAATGGACTAGTTCCTTAAAAAAACAAACTAAAAATAAAGTTCCATGTTATTAAGAATCTTCTGTCTGAAGGAAACCAATCACATAAACAAATAACCTAATGTAGTAAGCTTGGGGAAGGCAATGGCACCCCACCCCAGTACTTTTGCCTGGAAAATCCCATGGACGGAGGAGCCTGGTAGGCTCCAGTCCATGGGGTCGCTAAGAGTCGGACATGACTGAGCGACTTCACTTTCACTTTTCACTTTCATGCATTGGAGAAGGAAATGGCAACCCACTCCAGTGTTCTTGCCTGGAGAATCCCAGGGACAGGGGAGCCTGATGAGCTTCCGTCTATGGGGTCTCACACAGTCGGACACGACTGAAGCGACTTAGCAGCAGCAGCAGCAGCAGCAGTAAGCTAAACTGCTTTAAAATGGTGTGTGTCAGTGTCAATGGGGCCCTAGGAGAAATGGAGCTCAGAAGTTGACCTGGGCAGCATTCTCACACGCCTATCTTCTCCAGTAGGATTGTTTGTAGGCAGTATGGAGGGGGAATGGTCCAGAGTTTGCAGAGTGTGGCATCCGAGTTCAGAGGATGGCATGCGTAAACACCCAGCAGCTCTGGAGGATAAGAGATACTCGGAGAGACCACAGGAGCATAGCATATTTGAGGAACTGACTGCAATGGTGGGCTGCTGAAGGAGACGAGCCTTGGAAGGAAGGCGGGAACAAAGATTGTCAAAGACCTCAAATGTCATGCAAAAGAAGTTTATTAGATTTTGTCATGGAGGCACTAAGGAACCAGTGAATAATTTTGAGCAGTGTACTGATGATTTTTTAAAAATTGAAGTACAGTTGATTTACAATGTTGTGTTAGTTTCAGGTGTACAGCAAAGTGATTCATTATATATATACACACACACACACACACATGTTTTTTCTTTTTTAGATTATTTTCCCATATAGGTTATTATAAAATATTGAATATAGTTCCCTGTATGTTAGAAAAATCTACAAATCTACTCTGATGGAAGGGTGGAAAACAGATGGCAGCAAGACTGGAGACAAGAAAGTCCAATAGGGATGCTTTAATTTGGGAGACAATAGTGTTAATTTGGGAGACAAAGACAGCAAGACTAGGGCAGTGGGGAGGAGATAGAGAAGAGAGACTGATCAAGTACACAGGATTTGGTGTTAGGGAAAGAAAGAGGGAAGTTTCTGGCTTGGTCAACTTGACATTACTAAGTTGATGTATGAGATATCTCCAGTATTTGTGCCTGGAGAATTCCATGCACGGAAGAGCCTGGCAGGTTACAGTCCATGGGGTCACAAAGCTCTGGACACTACTGAATGACCGATACTTTATTAAATCAACTTTGCAGCTGTTAATTTCAATTGTTTTTTATTGATTCTATTTTCACATAGAAACCTGTGTTACAAATAGCTTATTCTGAATGAGGCCTGGTGGGGTTCAGTAAAACTCAAAGCCTTACTTGGGTCAATCTGGTTCACTGATATAGTTATGTTTCTGTCTCACCAACCATTGTCCCCTAGAATTGTGATAGATAAGGCCATATATGAGGGATGGACACAGAGAGAGTTGCCTGCTGAGAAGACTGAAAGGAGCAGCCAGAGACTGGGGAGGTGAATTAGAAATAAGAGAATGTTTAGATTGGTTAGGACCCTTTTGGGGTGACAGGTGACAGAAGCCTAGTGCAAACTGGTGGGAGGAAAATTGGAAATGTATTTTAAAGATCTAAGGGAGTCAGGCATGTAGGTATGAGCATGTAATTGGAATGTGTTACCAAACATTGTGGGGGGAGATCCAAGGTATTTTTTGTTTTCCCACTCTATTGAAAAATTATTGGGGAAATCACTGATAGGTACTGCTTGGTGAGGCCCATCTCTGGGCTGATTGACCATGGTGGGGAAGGTGGGGAGGTGGAGGCATGTAAGTACAAAAACGTGGGAGCTGGGTCCCAGGAGAGTGGTTTGAACATTTCCTAGGGAAGGAAAAATTGTTTATCAGACTCTCTGAAGGCTTTATTGCTGTGACATCAAGATATTTGAGGACGTTTTAGTCTATTGGGGATAGGTCACTGTGAGATATAGCAGGAAGTCAAATGAGAGAGAAAAGTGTATCCCCTGAGCTTGGCATTTGAAATGTCAGTGGTAACTTCAACAGGATTGGCCTTTCTTATGGTTCAACAGGAAAGAATCCTCCTGCAATGCAGGAGACACAGAAGATGTGGATTCAGTTCCCAGGTCAGGAAGATCGCCTGGAGTTGGAAATGGCAACTCACTCCAGTATTCTTGTCTGGGAAATCCCATGGACAGAGGAGCCTGGCGGCCTACAGTCCATGGGGTAGTAAAAGAGTTGGACACAACTGAGCGCTTAAGCATACACAATACAGGATTAGTTTTGGTGGAGTGAGGGCAGAGGATAGAGGAGGAAATAGGAGGTAGGGAGCGGAGAGGTGTGTATGCTAGAAGCTTGCTTGGAAAGGAAGGAGAGGTGTCCACGAGCAGTTAAGGTCTGAGACAGAAGAGACTTCCATCTCTTCGGAAAGACAGAAATCAGGGCTTTCTCTCCTGGGCTCAGTGAGCCTAAGAATCTATCAGCTCCTTAGGAATGACATGCAGAACTTACCTGCTTCTCAAAGAAAGAGCCTTTTGAGCCACAAACCTTTAGAATCATGGTGGTGAAACAAATGTGGCAATAGAAAGGGAAAGGTGAAAGAAATAGAGATGATAAATAACTGACACATGCCTTTGAGGAGGAAGGGAAGGTGGAAACCGGAGCTCAAAGGAAATTATTATCCTTTGTGGGAAGAGGTTTGTTTTTCTTTTTCTGCAAAGACTGTAGGGAAGTTATGAAATCTAGGGCAGATGTAGACACCTTGGTAGGTAGCATGGCAGGGAACTGTGTGCATCGCATTTCTCTCTCTTTTCTTGGTCCATCTTGGTTTGGTATCAGGATAAAAACTCTTTCTATGGATAACTGCTTGAGAGATGGTCATAATCTGTTCTCTTTCTTGGGTTTGCCATTGGGCTTTCTGCCTCCATGATTGCTCCTGACCTATGTGCTCTGCTGCTTGTACCTGACATGTTAGAACCTGACCTGTGCTGGAGCTGTTCCCCTGCCCTGCCCCTAAGACCTTCTACAGGTCACTCAGTACTCTTTGTGGGTGAAACTGACAAGTGTGAGCAGTTAATCATGCCTTTTCCCTTTCCTGAAGGTAAGCTTTATTCAGGGATTTTTCCCCAATTTGGGGCTTCTTGTGTTGGAGTCTCCTGGCAAAGAGTGAGTTAATAGGCATGCTTCAAGAGAGTAGGTGTTTATGTGGCTGAACAGTTATTGAAGTTTATTATAATAATTTATAATGAGTGATCTCTGTTTCTTAAATGATCTCAAGCCAGAAGGCAGGAAAAGCATGGCCTCTGAGCCTGGAGTTCAGGATCTAGAATCTGAAGTTCTCTTCTCATGGGATGATTTCAGTTCAGTCTTTTAGATTTTCCAAGCCTTAACTTTACCATCTGCCAATGTAAATAATATTTTCCACTTATGTAATGGGAGACTGTGTCTTCATTATCAGAGAGGTACCATGAAAGTACCCTGTTGAACATGTTACTGTTAGAACTGGAAACCCTTAAAGGCCACTCCTATGATCTGAATGTTCTTCAAGTTACAATTGTGGAAGAACCGGTTTCTGAAAGAATAGCTTTGTGACATTCTTTGGAAAACATGTACTCATAGAAAATACTCATACACCAGACAGAGTGTGTTGATTTTTAATTTAAGGGCATTTTTGATTATAGGAGCATGTATTTTCCTACTTTTGAGTTTCAAAAACCCTCACTACTGGTTAGATTTCTGTGCTACTGAGATTCTCTTTAAAAATAATAATACTTTTCTTCCGGTTAAGATGGCGGAGGATTAGGACAGGGAATACACTTTCTCCTCCACAAATTCATCAAAGGGACACCTAAACGCCAAGTAAATTCCACAAACAACTTCAGAATGCCGGCAGAGGACATCAGACACCCAGAAAAGCAACTCATTGCCTTCTAAAGGAGGTTGGGAAAAAATATAAAAGGCAAGAAGAGACAAAGAGGGAGGGGCGGACCTCTGGCGGGGAAGGGAGTCTTAAAAGAAAAACAGAAGTTTCCAAACACCAAGAAACACTCCCTGCAGAGTCTGTGTCGAACCTAGGAAGCACGGAGAATATCGTAACAGGGAGGAAAACAATTAAACAATTAAAACCCACAGACTACGAGCCCTGCGGTAACTTCCACAGCGGAGAAGCATTATCGCAAACGCCCGCATCCGCCATTAGCAAGCCGGGGCTGGGCAGGGAGACGCCGTGGGCCGCTCCCCCGCGGGACGCTCCCCCGCCGGCTGCTCTCCGCGTGGGCCGCAGCCGCTCCCGTGCGGGCGTGCCCCCGCCCCCTGTGCCGGCGGCTCCGGCTCAGGCCACCCCCCCCCCATGCCGGCGGCACCCACCCGGGCCGCCCCCACCCACGCCGGCCGCTCCCGCGCGGGCCGCCCCCCCGCCCCGCC
Organism: Tragelaphus eurycerus; assembly: GCA_935064755.1. Taxonomy (NCBI): domain Eukaryota; kingdom Metazoa; phylum Chordata; class Mammalia; order Artiodactyla; family Bovidae; genus Tragelaphus; species Tragelaphus eurycerus. The sequence continues at coordinate 15,057,493 of CAKXYN010000038.1, forward strand.
CCGCCCGCTGCTCCCGCGTGGGCTGCCCCGCAGGCCGTTCCTGCGCGAGCCACCCCCTCGCCGGCGGCTCCCGCGCGGACCGCCGCGGCGCAGGCTGCGTTGGCCTGATTGTCCTGACCGCTGCCTGATCTGAGTAGTTTGGGCCAGCAGACCAGACTGTGCAGCGCCGACCACACAAGAGGCCGGCCCTAGCCCAGGACACCGCAGGGCTCGCGCGCAGAACAAAGGACTATACAGACCAACTACAGGGAAAGGGGCCTATAGATCTTGAGAAATTTAAGCCGGAACAAGGAACTAGCCGAAAATGAACTGAACCCACAACAATAATAGAGAAACTCTTATATACATTGTTACTATTTTTACCATCATTATTTCCTTTTTTTTTCTTTTTTTAATAATATTTTTAAAATTTTTATTATTTTTTTATTAAAAAAAGGAAAACAAAAATTTTTTTTCCTTCTTTTAATTTTTTTTTGTTTCTTTTATTTTTATTTTTTTATCCTCTAGTACTTCTTTATTTATTTATTTATTTTTTGTGGAGAATATTTTAATATAATACCATCCCCAAGTGGAGATGTTCATTCCAAGACCTGGTTACTTACTTTAAATGTATTTTCCAGGAATATAAAATTTACCTATTTAAAACAATTTTAACAACAGAAAGAATATATTTCAGTCCAAGGAATACAGTATAAGGTACTAAAAACTATAGAAGAACTCTATGTAGCAAAGTTAAAAAAAAATCTTTATAAACTGAGTTTTACCAGCCTTTTTAGTCTTTTCATTTGCATTTATTTAAACACAGTTTTCAAAACATTTGAGTGAAATTGGGCCTCCTTTGGTAAGCAAAGGACCTGAAAGTAATATTTAAAAAATGAACAGGCAAAGTCTTCAAATCATCCACAACACAGGTGTAGTGTTCCCTTCTTTTTTTCTCAAAACTCTGAAGCACCCAGTTTTTCCATATAGTCTTAAAAGCTAGAAGAACAAGAGCACATTTGTGGTGGAATGTATTGTCACTTGCTGATAACTAATTGAAATACCATTATCCCCTTCTAACAGCTTTAAGAAATAGCCTTTTTAAGGCATACATTATGTAACTCATCTTATTCCCTGCTATATGTAATACAGATTACATAAAGGCTGACAAATTCATATTTATATAAGCATTAAGCATTTGCTGTATTGAAAGATCTTTAGTTTTTAACACTAGCAGTATAGAGTTACAGAGCGTAATTTTTATCACTTAATTGCAGGTATATTAAGTATGGTATGTTTCATGGACTCGAGGAAAACGGGCATTTTTGTCTTTAATTTACTACTGACAATCTAATCTCAACAGTTCTGCTAAGCATTGATATGTTAGAAAGAAAAGTTAAAACCAAACTTTATTGTTGCTTTTTGTCATTTGGTAGCATTTTACACACAGGCTTCAATCTTCAGAATACCCTGGATTCAGTAGAAAAACCATTTAAATGAAGTTCTGTACAATAGAAACTTCTCAGCAGTCAAAATTTTAGACTGTAAAAAAATACATGCAAAACATACTTTTCTGAAAACACTTAACTTTGAACAAAGCACCGAACTACACAAATGCAGAATGAAAACAGCATTTCAACTCCACCAAAAGTAGCCATCATAAAAGGTGTAAAAGTCACCTAACTTCACTAGGCACTGTTCACTTTTTAAACAGGAGACAATAAAAAATATTGTCCACAAACAATATCCCAACTCTAGGGCAGGTTTCAGAAAGTCTTCAACTTCATGCTTTAATAGCGACGAGGTGAGTATGATCGAGATCTGGAACATGATCTGTATCCTCCACGACTATAGTAGGGAGAAGGGGACCGTCTTCTGTATATCTGATCCCTGTCTTGAGCAGCTCTGCATCCTCCCCCTCCTCCTCCTCCACCTCTGTACGATCTGCTGTAATAGTCCCGATCATCATAGCCTCGATCATATCCTCTGTCATAGTAATCTCGATGGCGTGAGCTGCTATAGGTAGGTCTCCCCATGTAAATTCCTGGTGTTGGAGTATGTGGTCTTTTCGTTATGGAGAAGTCAACTCTGATCCTACGTCCATCAAGCTCCATTCCATTGGCACGCTCTTTTGCTTCCTTGGCATCATCTACATTTTCAAAGTATACAAAGGCAAATCCTCTTGAACGTCTAGATTGCTGGTCATATACAATAGATACATCAGCAATTGGGCCATATTTAGAGAACACTTCTCTTAGATCTCTTTCTGTAGTGTACAAGCTCAATCCAAATACACCAAGACAACAGTTCGGATCAGGATTTGCCCGATTCCCAACATGACGCCGGCGGGTAGACATGGGAGAATGACTGTGGCTATGCCGTCTTCAATAATCTCTGCTGTAAGATCTGCTACGAGATCTTCTATGGGACCAGGACCGAGATCGTGACCTTGTATAATGCCTCCGAGAACTTCTTCTGGATCTAGACCTAGATTCAGATCTGGACCTGGACTTTGATCTGGAACGCCTGGAATCTTCCTTGGAGCGAGACCTTGCAGGGGTATGCCTTGCAGATTTCCCAGATCCATGAGCACTTCCACTTCTGGAAGCAGAACGGGATTCTTAGCGTAGTGCTTTCTGATTCCAGATTACTTCTTATCTTAACTTCATTTTTATTTCTTTTCTTCATTCTTCCGTTTCAAATTCTGACTTCTTTCATCTTCCCCACTTCATACAAATTGCTCAATATTTTACAAGTGGGACTTCTGGTCTGATAATTAGCATGCATTCTTTCTTTTATTTTTTCAAATTTCAGCTTCACTTATTCCTGAGCTTCAAATACTCATTTATAAAACTTGTCAAATGACGACTTCCGCATTTTCCTTCTTCAACATTAACCCGCTCTCCGTAGTTCTGCTCGCCGCTGTCGCTCATGACTTCCACTGCTGTCGCCGCTCGATGTGCTTCAATCAAAGCTGCCAACCTCTCTCGCCTTCAGTGTAGAGGCTCCACTGCAGCCTCGAACCACACACCAGTTCCCGAGCTGCTCAGAGCCGAAACGCTCCGTGCCGCCTCCGCTTGGGCTCTAAAGCTGTCTAGTACTTCTTTAATCTCCACTTTTAGATATAACTTTTGCGACCCTGTTTTTTTTCTTTTTGTCCTTTGCTTTTTTTCTTTTCTTTATTGTTTACTGACTGGATCTGTCTCTCTCCTTTACATTCCCTCCTTTTATCCTCTTGACCACCTCTGTCTCCTTTCTCCCTTTTTCCTTCTCTGTATAACTCCGTGAACATCTCTGAGCGGTCCAGTTGTGGAATGCAGTATAGAAGAAGAAGTTTTTGAGACTACTGTAAAAATAAGAACGATAACTGGAAGCAGGAGGCTTAAGTCCAAACCCTGATCCCACGAAACATTAATTGACAGGAGCTCATCAAATGCCTCCATAACTACACTGAAACCAAGCATCACACAAAGACCAGCAAGTTCCACGGCAAGACATACCAAGCAAATTCTCCAGAAAAACAAGAACACAGCCCTGAGCTCCAATACACAGGCTACACAAAGTGACCCCCAAATCATAGATATCTCATAACTCACTACTAGACACTCCACTGCACCTCAGAGAAAAGAAATCCAGCTCCACCCACCAGAACACCGACACAAGCTTCCATAAACAAGAAACCTTGACAAGCCACCGGTACAAACCCACATATAGTGCAGAAACGCCACAATAAAGAGAACTCCACAGACTGCCAGAATACAGTAAGGACACCCCCAAACTCAGCAATTTAAACAAGATGAAGAGACAGAAGAATTCCCAGCAGGTAAAGGAACAGGATAAATGCCCACCAAACCAAACAAAAGAGGAAGAAATAGCGAACCTACCTGATAAAGAATTCTGAATAATGATAGTGAAATTAATCCAAAATCTGGAAAGCAAAATGGAATCATGGATAAATAGCCTGGAGAAAAGCATTGAGAAGATGCAAGAAAGATTTAACAAGGACCTAGAAGAAATAAAAAAGAGTCAATATATAATGAATAATGCAATAAATGAGATCCAAAACACTCTGGAGGCAACAAATAGTAGAATAACAGAGGCAGAAGATAGAATTAGCGAATTAGAAGATAGAATGGCAGAATTAAATGAATCAGAGGAGAAAAAAGAAAAACGAATTAAAAGGAATGAGGACAAGCTCAGAGACCTCCAGGACAATTTAAAACGTTACAATATTCGAATCATAGGAGTCCCAGAAGAAGAAGACAAAAAGAAAGACCATGAGAAGATACTAGAGGAGATAATAGTTGAAAACTTCCCTAAAATGGGGAAGGAAATAATCACTCAAGTCCAAGAAACCCAGAGAGTCCCAAATAGGATAAACCCAAGGCGAAACACAGTCCAAGAAACCCAGAGAGTCCCAAATAGGATAAACCCAAGGCGAAACACCCCAAGACATATACTAATCAAATTAACAAAGATCAAACACAAAGAACAAATATTAAAAGCAGCAAGGAAAAAACAACAAATAACACACAAGGGAATTCCCATAAGGATAACAGCTGATCTTTCAATAGAAACTCTCCAAGCCAGGAGGGAATGGCAAGACATACTTAAAGTGAGAACCTACAGCCCAGATTATTGTACCCAGCGAGGATCTCATTCAAATATGAAGGAGAAATCAAGACCTTTACAGACAAGCAAAAGCTGAGAGAATTCAGCAACAACAAACCAGCTCTCCAACAAATACTAAAGGACATTCTTTAGACAGGAAACACAAAAAGGATATATAAATTCAAACCCAAAACAACAAAGTAAATGGCAACGGGATCATACATATCAATAATTACCTTAAACGTAAATGGGTTGAATGCCCCAACCAAAAGACAGAGACTGGCTGAATGGATACAAAAACAAGACCCCTACATATGTTGTCTACAAGAGACCCACCTCAAAACAGGGGACACATACAGACTGAAAGTGAAGGGCTGGAAAAAGATTTTCCATGCAAATAGGGACCAAAAGAAAGCAGGAGTAGCAATACTCATATCAGATAAAATAGACTTTAAAACAAAGGCTGTGAAAAGAGACAAAGAAGGTCACTACATAATGATCAAAGGATCAATCCAAGAAGAAGATATAACAATTACAAATATATATGCACCCAACATAGGAGCAATATGTAAGACAAATACTAACAAGTATGAAAGGAGAAATCAACAATAACACAATAATAGTGGGAGACTTTAATATCCCACTCACACCAATGGATAGATCAACTAAATAGAAAATTAACAAGGAAGCACAAACTTTAAATGATACAATAGACCAGTTAGACCTAATTGATATCTATAGGACATTTCATCCCAAAACAATGAATTTCACCTTTTTCTCAAGCACACACGGAACCTTCTCCAGGATAGACCACATCCTGGGCCATAAATCTAGCCTTGGTAAGTTCAGAAAAATTGAAATCATTCCAAGCATCTTTTCTGACCACAATGCAGTAAAATTAGATCTCAATAACAAGAGAAAAACTATTAAAAATTCCAACATATGGCAGCTGAACAACACACTCCTGAATAACCAACAAATTACAGAAGAAATCAAAAAAGAAATCAAAATCTGCATAGAAACGAATGAAAATGAAAACACAACAACCCAAAACCTGTGGGACACTGTAAAAGCAGTCCTAAGGGGAAAGTTCATAGCAATACAGGCATACCTCAAGAAACAAGAAAAAAGCCAAATAAATAACTTAACTCTACACCTAAAGCAACTGGAAAAGGAAGAAATGAAGCACCCCAAGGTTAGTAGAAGGAAAGAAATCTTAAAAATTAGGGCAGAAATAAATGCAAAAGAAACAAAAGAGGCCATAGCAAAAATCAACAAAGCCAAAAGCTGGTTCTTTGAAAGGATAAATAAAATTGACAAACTACTAGCCAGACTCATCAAGAAACAAAGGGAGAAAAATCAAATCAATAAAATTAGAAATGAAAATGGAGAGATCACAACAGACAGCACAGAAATACAAAGGATCATAAGAGACTACTATCAGCAATTATATGGCAATAAAATGGACAATGTGGAAGAAATGGACAAATTCTTAGAAAAGTACAACTTTCCAAAACTGGATCAGGAAGAAATAGAAAATCTTAACAGACCCATCACAAGCACGGAAATTGAAACTGTAATTAGAAATCTTCCAGAAAACAAAAGCTCAGGCCCAGACGGCTTCACAGCTGAATTCTACCAAAAATTTAGAGAAGAGCTAACACCTATCCTACTCAAACTGCTCCAGAAAATTGCAGAGGAAGGCAAACTTCCAAACTCATTCTATGAGGCCACCATCACCCTAATACCAAAACCTGACAAAGATCCCACAAAAAAAGAAAACTACAGGCCAATATCACTGATGAACATAGATGCAAAAATCCTTAACAAAATTCTAGCAATCAGAATCCAACAACACATTAAAAAGATCATACACCATGACCAAGTGGGCTTTATCCCAGGAATGCAAGGATTCTTCAATATCTGTAAATCAATCAACGTAATACACCACATTAACAAACTGAAGAATAAAAACCATATGATTATCTCAATAGATGCAGAGAAAGCCTTTGACAAAGTTCAACATCCATTTATGATAAAAACTCTCCAGAAAGCAGGAATAGAAGGAACATATCTCAACATAATAAAAGCTGTATATGACAAACCCACAGCAAACATTATCCTCAGTGGTGAAAAATTGAAAGCATTTCCTCTAAAGTCAGGAACAAGACAAGGATGCCCACTTTCACCATTACTATTCAACATAGTTTTGGAAGTTTTGGCCACAGCAATCAGAGCAGAAAAAGAAATAAAAGGAATCCAAATTGGAAAAGAAGAAGTAAAACTCTCACTGTTTGCAGATGACATGATCCTCTACGTAGAAAACCCTAAAGATTCCATCAGAAAATTACTAGAACTAATCAATGAATATAGTAAAGTTGCAGGACATAAAATCAACACACAGAAATCCCTTGCATTCCTGTACACTAATAACGAGAAAATACAAAGAGAAATTAAGGAAACAAATCCATTCACCATTGCAATGAAAACAATAAAATACTTAGGAATATATCTTCCTAAAGAATCTAAAGACCTATATATAGAAAACTATAAAACACTGGTGAAAGAAATCAAAGAGGACACTAATAGATGGAGAAATATACCATGTTTTGGATTGGTAGAATCAATATAGTGAAAATGAGTATACTACCCAAAGCAATTTATAGATTCAATGCAATCCCCATCAAGCTACCAACGGTATTCTTCACAGAGCTAGAACAAATAATTTCTCAATTTGTATGGAAATACAAAAAACCTCGAATAGCCAAAGCTATCTTGAGAAAGAAGAACGGAACTGGAGGAATCAACCTGCCTGACTTCGGGCTCTACTACAAAGCCACAGTCATCAAGACAGTATGGTACTGGCACAAAGACAGAAATATAGATCAATGGAACAAAATAGAAAGCCCAGAGATAAATCCACGCACATATGGTCACCTTATCTTTGACAAAGGAGGCAAGAATATACAATGGATTAAAGACAAGCTTTTTAACAAGTGGTGCTGGGAAAACTGGTTGAACACTTGTAAAAGAATGAAACTAGAGCACTTTCTAACACCATACACAAAAATAAACTCAAAATGGATTAAAGAGCTAAATGTAAGACCAGAAACCATAAAACTCCTAGAGGAAAACATAGGCAAAACACTCTCTGACATACATCCCAGCAGGATCCTCTATGACCCACCTCCCAGAATATCGGAAATAAAATAAAAAATGAACAAATGGGACCTAATCAAACTTAAAAGCTTCTGCACAATGAAGGAAACTATAAGCAAGGTGAAAAGACAGCCTTCAGAATGGGAGAAAATAATAGCAAATGAAGCAACAGATAAACAACTAATCTCAAAAATATACAAGCAACTTCTACAGCTCAATTCCAGAAAAATAAATGACCCAATCAAAAAATGGGCCAAAGAACTAAATAGACATTTCTCCAAAGAAGACATACAGATGGCTAACAAACACATGAAAAGATGCTCAACATCACTCATTATCAGAGAAATGCAAATCAAAACCACTATGAGGTACCATTTCACGCCAGTCAGAATGGCTGCGATCCAAAAGTTCACAAGCAATAAATGCTGGAGAGGGTGCGGAGAGAAGGGAACCCTCTTACACTGTTGGTGGGAATGCAAACTAGTACAGCCACTATGGAGAACAGTGTGGAGATTCCTCAAAAAACTGAGAATAGAACTGCCTTATGATCCAGCAATCCCACTGCTGGGCATACACACTGAGAAAACCAGAATTGAAAGAGACACGTGTACCCCAATGTTCATAGCAGCACTGTTTACAATAGCCAGAACGTGGAAACAACCTAGATGTCCATCAGCAGATGAATGGATTAGAAAGCTGTGGTACATATACACAATGGAGTATTACTCAGCCATTAAAAAGAATACATTTGAATCAGTTCTAAGGAGGTGGATGGAACTGGAGCCTATTATACAGAGTGAAGTAAGCCAGAAACAAAAACACAAATACAGTATACTAACGCATATATATGGAATTTAGAAAGATGGTAAAAATAACCCTATTTACGAGACAGCAAAAGAGACACTGATGTATAGAACAGACTTTTGGACTCTGGGACTGGGAGAGGGTGGGATGATTGGGGAGAATAGCATTGAAATATGTATAATATCATATCTGAAACGAGTCGTCAGTCCAGGTACGATGCCCGATAACAGATGCCTGGGGCTGGAGCACTGGGACGACCTGGAGGGATGGTGTGGGGAGGGGGGAGGGAGGAGGGTTCAGGATGGGGAACACGTGTATACTGGTGGCGGATCCATCTTGATGTATAGTAAAAGCAATACAATATTGTAAAGTTAAGCAAAATAAAAAAAAATAAAAAATTAAAAAAAAATAAAGTCAATGTAGATGTCAAAAAAAAATAAAAATAATAATACTTTGACTCAGACAAAAACATATACTATATATATGTATGTGTGTGTGTGCTTAATCGTGTCCAACTTTTTGCAACCCCATGGACTGTAGCCCACTAGGCTCCTCTGTTCATGGAATTTTCTAGGCAAGAATACTGGAAGTGGGTTGCCATTTCCTCCCCCAGGGGATCTTTCTGACCCAGGGACCAAACGCCAGTCTCTTGCATCTCTTTCATAGATAGACAGATCCTTTACCACTGCGCCACCTGGGAAGCCCCCAATACTGTGTGGTATCACTTATATGTGGGATCTAAACAATTTGACAAACTAGTGAATATAGCGGAAAAGGCAATGGCAACCCACTCCAGTACTCTTGCCTGGCAAATCCCGTGGATGGAGGAGCCTGGTAGGCTACAGTCCATGGGGTCGCTAGGAGTCAGACACGACTGAGCAGCTGGCTTCACTTTCACTTTTCACTTTCATGCATTGAAGGAAATGGCAACCCACTCCAGTGTTCTTGCCTGGAGAATCCCAGGGATGGGGGAACCTGGTGGGCTGCTGTCTGTGGGGTCACACAGAGCTGGACACAACTGAAATGACTTAGCAGCAGCAGCAGCAGCAGCAGTGAATATAGCAAAAAGGAAATAGAAACTAGTGAATATAACAAAAAAGAAACAGACTCCCAGATATAGGGAACAATCTAGTGGATACCAGTGGGGAGAGGGAAGGAGGGAGGGATAATATAGGGATGGGGATTCAGAAATACAAACTATAATGTATAAAACAAGCCATAGGGATATATTGTACAACATGGGGAATATAGCCAATATTTTATAGCTATAACCTTTAAAAATTGTGAATCATTATTGTATACCTGTAACTTTTATAATATTGTATAGTAACTATATTTCAGTTGAAAATTGAATAATACTAAATCAGTGATCATTAGACCACCTGGGACTTAGATGTATTTCCTTTTTTAAAAAAAATGTGTTGCATTCAATTTATTTTTAAATTTTTTTCACTTTGAAAAATGGGGGCTGGGGAGGGGGAAGGAGAGGGAGAATCTGGGAGTTTGGGACTGACCTGCACAAACTGCTATGTTTAAGATGGATCATGAGTGAGGACCTAATATATAGCAAAAGAACAACAAATCAAAAAACAAACAAACCTTGGAACCAAAAAAAAAAAAAATTGTGGTAAAATATATATAATCATCTTAGCCCTTTTTAAGTGTACAGGCCAGTGGCATTAGTACATTTGCATTCTTGTGCAACCATCAGCACCCTCCATCTCTAAAATTAGCTGCATTTCTAAACTATCAGTTTACTGGCTTTGGTAATTCCTTCTGCCAGGGATCTGTAGTCAGGAGGCGGACTGAGTGACTCCTTGCTCCTAGGAAGCCTCTTTTTTTTTTTTTTTTTCCCTAAGGAATGATTCTGAAATGAAATGACAAGGTCCTAGAAGAGGCACCCCCCTCTCCCCCATCGGAGACAAACCTTATCAGGGTCCACTGTAGGGCATTACAGCCCAGCCTCCAGATCCTTACAGGTGTGGTTTGGCTGACAGACAAAGTGGGTTTTATTTGAAGGGCAGAGGAGAGTTCCCAGATTTCTGTACCAAATGGAACTGCAGAGCTGGGGGGTGTTTGGTGCTGAGCGACGTGGTGGCAGCCGTGTTGATGGCCCGAGTCGGCTGCTGCAGCTGCCTGGGTGATGCTGCTCAGAAGTGGTAAGAGGGAGTAGGGAGGGGGCTGGGAGGGGACGAGATGGCACAGGACCTGTCCACAGGGAGTGAGAGGGGCACTGACCCAGCGTGCTGACTGGAGGCAAGAGAGCACGTCCAATTCAATCGGTTGAAGTCAGCTTCATATTCAGTTGTTAACTTCCCCTTTCTTCCTGTGCAAGCTGAGAGATGTCCTCAGCAGGACAGGAGAGCAGGGTGGAGAGTAGTTTAGAAATTTCAAGCATAAAACTCCCATGGGCTTCAGCTCTTTCCTGATGATTTAGTCTTCTTCTGGGATCACATGAATGGAAAATACCATCTCCACAATGGTTTGCTTAATACTCGTTCCCTAAAGACGGCCTTGTTCCAAAAGCGATCTCATTCGTACTCACCTTTGTTTTATCGAAGTGTGCTATGACGTATTATAAAGCTCATAATTTACAGCCGGTACTGAAGGTCAACACAACGAAGAGAGGATGCTGGTGTCCTCCTAAATGAGTTAAATATCTTTGGAGGACTGGGTTGTTTCGCCCTTTTTTTAAAAAAAATATTTTTGTTGCATTGGGTCTTCATTGGCGTGTTTGGGCTGTCTCTAGTTGTGGCGAGCAGGCGCCGCTCTTTGTTGCGGTGCACAGGCGTCTCATTGCTGTGGTTTCTCTTGCTGTGGAGCACAGGCTCTAAGGTGTGCACGCTTCCGTGGTTGCAGCCTGCTGCCTCTAGATCACCGACTCAGGACTTCCGGCGCGTGGGCTTAGTTGGTTCCCGGCATGTGAAATCTAAGATTCGAAGATTCGAAGGGATCGAACCCATGTCCCTTCATTGGCAGGCGGATTTTTATTTGCGGCACCACCGTGGAAGTTTTGTTTTCCCCTTTGATGTGAGGATCAAAGTTTGCTCTTTGTATTTGTGGAGAAAAGTTCCTGTGGCGTTGCCTAGGAGCTCTGCCAGGGAGGGAAATGGATGTCCTTCTCATTGAGTTAAAAGGTCCAGGCAAGTGAGCTCAAGGTCGTGGATTCAATACCCCCTGGACTAATCTCCTTAAGCAATGCCTCAGAGAGGGCCAGGACAGCCTGCTTCTGCTCCAGTGAACAGCCAGTCACTCACTGCTTCTGTGGTGTCATGATGGATGTGTGTACCAAGTCCCCCTATTGCTCAGCTCTCCTTCTGTGTCATGGGAAGCCTGGTTGTGGGATGGAGAATGTGACTTCCTTGTTTGTCTATGTTGAATGATGAGAAACCAGTAAGGAAACATTATGTTAGATTCATACTGCTAAAGGGAAATTTAAACTGAAAGAAAGAGACTTGGTCAGGGGTTGATTGGCATGTCAGACTGTACATCTGTCCACCTCTTTCTTCCTTCCTCTCTTGTGTCTCTGTCTTTGTCTCTCCGTCTCTTTTTCCGTCTCTTTACCTGGCTGTAACTCTCTGTCCTGTGCTTTTCTGTGTATGTCTCAGTATGCTTATCTCTATCTTGTTTCTCTGAGCAAATGTTGAACTCCATTTGTGCACCAAGTGCTATGCTAGATTCTGATAGTCTAAAGGCAAATAAGACCCTATGAATAATAATAGTAACAGTAGCAACTGGCATTGTTGTTACTTAACATGGATCAGACTCAATATGTATTAAGAACTTTATATTCATTGTTGCATTTAATCCTCACAATAGCAGTATGTGATGGTTACAACGTTACCCATTTCACAGGTAAGGAATCTGAGGTTCAAATAGGTTTGTAACTTGCCTGAGGTTGTGTTGCTTGTAGGGGTTTAAGTCTGTCTGCCTCATTCTCATTATTTACTGCTACTCTCACTGGCCCTTTCGTGGTTAACTTGAGTTCCTGGGGACTCCAGGCTTCCCGTGGGACTGTTTTATGATATCGAATCAATTCTAGGTTACTGGTCTGTTTGAGATCTCGGAAGTGTTGTGCCACTCTGGAAGGGGCTCGGAGAGATGAGAAGGAGTGAGGGGGAGAGAGACTAACACATGCACACACAGACAGAGAGATGAAGATAGTGATCGACTGAAAGGTGGAAACAGGAGCTAGGTAGAAAGAGAGACATATTAAGATACACAAAGAATGAGAGAGGGAGCGAGAGAAGAGAAGAAGAAAGAAAGAGACGCAGATGTACAGACTGACAGACATACCAAGCCATTGATCAAATCTCTTGCCTTCTTTCTCTTTCTCTCATTTTTATTTTATTAGCGGGACTTCAGTATAATGTTACCTTACTTGTTTCTTACAAATCAAGATGAATGATAAGCAGTGTTGTCCAGTAACATGTTGTGTGCTGTGGGGAATATAAAAGATTGGTGAGAATGTGGTAGCTCTGAAACCCAAATAAAAGCCTTTTTTTGTTCCTAGTGATCAGAACACAACAGAACTGTTATTTGCTGTATCTTACGGTATTTAACATAAATGATTAGACATAGACATTGGAGGTAGACTAAAGAATTTACATCCCAGCTCCTCCACTTCCTAGTTGTGTGATTTTGAGTAAGTTACTGAACTTCTCTGAGCTTCAGTTTTCTGATCTGTAAAACTGGCACAACTGTGGTACTTCTTTTATGGAGTTCTTGGGAGTTTTTCAAGAGATGGTGTCCAACAGTGTTGGGCATAAATGATTTCAGCCCTTTTTATTTTATGAACAATATTGGGAAAGTTAGTTTAATTTAAAACCCTGAATAAACTCAACTGCTGTTAGGATATAGCAACTGCATTGTGCTACTTTTGGGACCCAGTGACCTAGTTTCCAGGAGTGCTCCTCTCAGTCCAGGAGCTGTGGTGACTTGGAATCTCCTACATCATTTCTTTATCAGGCAGCTGGTACTCATCTACCCCCACCTACACACACTGGTCACTTTTACCTGCTGGTACATTTGATGACATGATTTTCTCTGCCCAGTATACACTTCCCTTCACTTCCCCAACATTTCCAGTGGTAAAAAGCGCAGGAACTGCTTTGAGTAACTTTGCCCACCGTAGAGATAGAATGTATGGTACCCTTTGTGCAGATGCACACCACTGTGAAGCGTCCCTGTTGTGGCCATGATCACGGTCTGTTTAATTCAAAGCAGGGTGTCACTCATCTGTAGATTATGAGTTCTTTGCAGACTGGTATTATCTTATGTGCTTTTGTGTTCTCAGCAGGTGGGCACAGCCCCTGAAGAGTCTAGGAGAACAGGCTGAGAGAGCCTTTGGCCATTTGTCATGTTCCAGAATTTTCTTTCCTTTGATAAATACTTACCAGGAGAGCCCAACCAACATGTTAGGCATTTCCATCCCATGAAAGACTAGACAGGATGTGACTGAGATTAGTTTTATATTCTGAGACTTTGCTGTTAAGTCCTTCCATTTGATGTCTCAGGGTTCAGAACCTCTTTCAACTTAATTTAAAATAAGAATCTGCCTATCATTTGGGAGGGCTTCTGGGGGAGGGAAGACTGCCATGATATTTGACACAACTGTCTCTAAAGCACTGGGATAGTGGATGTCACACAGCACAGAGCAGATACAGAGCAGGTGGTTGGGAAATGCTTTCTGAACAGCAGGAATTTACATTGCTTATAAGTATTTCTTAAAACAGATGCCAATGTCCATCATCTCGATAGGACATGAGAAAAGCCATGATGTAAGCTGAAGAACTAGTTTTGCATGGCCTGGAGTTGAACTTCAGATTTCACTGTTTCATCATTCCATGACTTTATGTATCTGAATCACAGGCTGATTCACATCTTGGGTAGGAATTTAAATTCTGGACTGACTGTGAACTCTGGGCAGGTGGCAGATGTGGGCCTCCAGTAATTAACTGGCCTTTGACTTCAGCCCAAGGAAGTCAATTATGGAGTTGCATAATGGTATGAGGTCTCCCTTTCCCCTGAACAAGTGGGGAAATATTATGAGCCGCTCCTACCCTTGACCATGGAAAAGTCCATACCAGTCTGAGATCTACTGAGAGTGAGTTCTCATCTCTAATCTAAGGCCAGTTTTTAGTCTTAATTTGGCTATTGTAGAATGGAGTCCATATACCTTTCTTGGAAGTGCTTCTGTGTTTTGCAGGGAGGGGAGTGAATGGGGAATTGCCACGCGGTTCTTCTGAGTTCAAGGAGGGCTTTCAGGTACCCTCAAGGTTTGAAAGACTTCAAGTTGAACCCTTGCCAGGCAATTTTGAGTAGATCTGGGTGGTGGCTCCATAAACTCCTTTGTCTTCACACTTGTCATTAGCCCTTTATTAGCTTAAGGCTAATTTTTAAGGTTGGATGCACCACAGGGCTGACCACCTTGGCTTAGTCAAAGCATTACTCCCCTGATGAATCTGCACTTGCCACTTGCCAGCTTCTTTGGGCCACGTAAAGGCACAGGTTGCCACTTGAGTCTGCTTCTCCTGGAAGAACTGAAATTCCTGACACTGTGTGTGACAAAGCAGGAACTGGAGAAGAGGATTAAAGCTGAAGTTGCAGGAAGCACAGTGTGACTGTTGTGAGAACAGCTCTGAGGCTCAGATCCCAGCCAAGCTGCTTCTCCACTATTTGGCTATGGGCAGGGACTTCCCAGGTGCTGGAGCGGTTAATGCAAGAGATGCAGGTTCAGTTCTGGGTTGAGAAGATCCCCTGGAGGAGGGCATGGGAACCCACTCCAGTACTCTTGTCTGGAGAAGCCCATGAACAGAGGAGCCTGGCGGGCTACAGTTCATGGGGTCACAAAGAGCTGTACACAACTGAATGCACACACACACACACACACACACACACACACACACACGGGCTACAGTCCATGGGGCCACAAAGAGTTGGACATGACTGAGTGCACTCACATACACAAGCCTCATAGGCTCTCTACTTCTTAGAAACCTCAACTGTGATCATAACACACACCTTGAGAGGGTAATGGGGGTAATACTGGGGTACACCATACCATGGAGACTGGGATGGTAGGGGCACCCTGGACAAGAGTCCTTATCTGTTTCTTTCTTGCTCTTTGGTTTCAACACGTATGTTTGTGGTGGTTGGTGACATCTTGGATGCAGAATGGAAGAAGACACATGGGGTGGACTTTTAGGAACTCATAATTTATTTACATATTAAATTTTTTAATTAAAGTATAGTTGATTTATAATGTACTTATTTTTTGATGTATAGCAAAGTGACTCAGTTATACACATATATACATTCTTTTTAAATATTCTTTTCCATTATGGTCTGTACAAGGAGATGGATATAGTCTCCTGTGTTGCACAGTAGGACCTTGTTTTTAATCCATTCTAAATGTAATAGTTTGCATCTGCTAACCCCAGACTCCCAGTCCATCCCTCCTCCGCCCCTTTCCCCCTTGGCAACCACAAATCTCTTCTCTATATCTCTGAGTCTGTTTCTGTTTTGTAGAGAGGTTCATTTGTGCCACATTTTAGGTTCCACTTGTAAGTGATGCCATATGGTATTTGTCTTTATCTTTCTGACTTACTTCACTTGGTATGATATTATTTAGTCCTATCCATGTTGCTGCAAATGCATTATTTTGTTCTTTTTAATGGCTGAATAGTATTCCATTGTATATATGTACCACATCTTCTTTTTAAAATGTTTATTTATTTATTAGGTTGTATGGGTCTTAGTCGGAGAAGGCAATGGCACCCCACTCCAGTACTCTTGCCTGGCAAATCCCATGGATGGAGGAGCCTGGTAGGCTACAGTCCATGGGGTTGCTAGGAGTTGGACATGACTGAGCGACTTCATTTTTACTTTCCTGCATTGGAGAAGGAAATGGCAACCCACTCCAGTGTTCTTGCCTGGAGAATCCCAGGGACCGGGAAGCCTGGTGGGCTGCCGTCTATGGGGTCACACAGAGTCAGACATGACTGAAGTGACTTAGCATAGCATGAGCTAAGGAGGCAATGGCACCCCACTCCAGTACTCTTGCCTGGAGGATCCCATGGACAGAGGAGCCTGGTGGGCTGCAGTCCATAGGGTCACAAAGAGTCGGACACTTACTGAGCGACTTCACTTTCACTTTTTACTTTCATGCATTGGGGAAGGAAATGGCAACCCACTCCAGTGTTCTTGCCTGGAGAATCCCAGGGACGGGGGAGCCTGGTGGGCTGCCGTCTATGGGGTTGCACAGAGTCGGACACGACTGAGGCGACTTAGCAGTAGCAGCAGAGTTGGACACAACTGAAGTGACTAAGCAGCAGCAGCAGCAGCATGGATCTTAGTTGTGGCACACGGGGTCTTTGTTTTTGATAGTACATGGCATCTTTAGCGGCATGAGAACTCTTCGTTGCAGCATGTGGGATCTAGTTCCTTGACCATGGACAAAACCTGGGCAAAACCTGGACAAAACCCTGCATTGGGAGCTTGGAGTCTCAGTCACTGGACCACCAGGGAAGTCCCATGTGCCACCTCTTCTTAATCCGTTCATCTGTTGATGGACATTTAGGTTGCTTTCATGTCTTGACTATTGTGAATAGTGCTGTTATGAACATAGGGGTGCATGTATATTTGTTTTGGCCATCCTTTGGCAGTGAGTGCATATAGTCCTAACCACTGGACCATCAGGGAATTCCTGCATGTATCTTTTTAAATTGTAATTTTGTCCAAGTGTATGCCCAGGAGTGGGACTGCTGGGTCATATGGTAATTCTACCTTCAGCTTCCTGAGGAACCTCCATACTGTTTTCTATAGTGGCCGTGCGAACTTAAATTCCCACCAGCAGTGTAGGAGAGAGAGGAACTCATACTTTAAAACAGACATCTTGAGTGCATTTGAAGCAAAGCTTGCACAGAAATCACATAAAACAGTCATAAATATTTGAGAAAATAGGTTTCTGAAAAAAAAATTAGTATTTAGGTGAATAGGAAATTGCAGTTGTTGGGAGATAAATCTTCATCTGTTTGCCAGTGTGCCATTAGGATCCATTTGGAAGTCCAGGGGCTCTTTGGTTAATCGAAGATAGAGGAGTTGTAAAATAAGGGAGAAGTTGTCTCATGCTAGTGTTTCCCTAAATGCTTGCAGGACACTTCATCTACAAGATCTTTTGGAACAAAAGGTGTCTGTTGTCCGTAAAGGGATGGAAACAAAATAGGGTTAAGAATTGATGTTTTACCATGCAAGAGTTCTTCCCTGACCCCAGTGGCCAATGCGGGTTAATCTATTAAGATTTATGAGACATTGGGTAGCAAGGAAACCTGGTATAACCCAGCATTTTTCAAGCTCATTTGAGTAAGAGATTTTTCCCAGATAACTCCTACTGAATAGGAGAAATGGAGTGGGCAAAGGTTGAGAAATACAGCTTTGATTGTTGGGTGGGGTGTGAGGTTGGTTGTGTAAGGTTGAGCTGTGAGTGGATTTTACTGGAGAATTCTCAAGAAAGAAATAATACAGATGGAAGTTGCAAGGACTGCTGAGTAGGTTTTTTTTTTTTTAATCTCTATTTAAAAAAAATGGGACTTTCCTGGCAGTTGAGTGGTAAGATTCATGCTTCCCCTGCAGGGGGTATAGGTTCTATCTCTGATAGGGGAATTGAGATGCTGCACACCACAGTGTGGGCAACAGTAACAAATTTCCCATTTCCTCAACATTTTCTTATATCAACTATTTCAAACATTCAGGAAAACTAAGAGATTAGCTATATGATCAGGCCACTCAGGCTGTTCTCTTGCTCTCTGTTCATCCCCTGTTCAACCAGTCCCTGCTTCACCTACACCCTACTCAAGTGCATGTGTGATAAGTTGTTTCAGTCGTGTCTGACTCTGTGTGACCCTATGGACTGTAGTCTGCCAGGCTCCTCTGTCCATGGGATTCTCCAGGCAAGAATACTGAAGTGGGTTGCTATTTCCTCCTCCAGGGGATCTTCCCGACCCAGGGATCAAACCCCTGTCTCTTATGTCTCCTGCATTGGCAGGCGGGTTCCTTCCCAATCCTCTTGATCTTAGGGCTTATTGAGTAACTACCTATGTGATTGCCCAGTGGCCCAGCCGCTGGTTTCCCTGACTGATGAGCTAACCTGATGTTAGTTATGTCAGTTCCCCCCATAAATGGTAGCCTTCTTATTCCTCGAGTAGAGGAGATTTCTGCTGTGTCTGCCTCCTGCCCATGGTGGAGTGTTTCCCCAGGACTTTTTGCTTCCGATTTGCAAGATTAGCTATCCAACAGGTCATTGGTGTCTCTGTCATTGTCTCTAGGCATTTTCTTTGGTCTCCCGGCTGGACAGTTACAAGGCTTGTAGGCCTGCAGGGTGCAGTCCAGCATTAGTACAATGAAGTCTAAAGTTATATACACATTATGATGGACTTCTCAGGTGGCTCAGTGGGTAAAGAATCCACATGCAATGCAGGCGATGTAAGAGACCTGGGTTTGATCCCTAAGATGGGAAGATCCCCTGGAGAAGGAAATGGCAACCCACTCCAGTATTCTTGCCTGGGAAATTCCATGGACAGAGGCACCTGGGGGGCTACAGTCCATGGAGTCACAAAAATATGGGCAGGACTGAAGCGACTGAGCATGCATACATGCATACACATATGACACATCACTTCTCAATATTTAACATACATCACTTAAGAATACAGATATTTGTTTTCAGACCCACAATGTCATTATACCTATTAAGAAAGCCATCTAAAATCAACTTAATGAAGAAGAAAAAATAAAATCAACTTAATGTTTAAATCCCTCCCCATCTACAGCTTTAAAAAAAAATCAATTACTTTGTTTTTAATGGTTGTTACTTACTTTAACTTAGAATAGTTCCTCTCCCCTTTCCCCCCGCCCCCATGACATTGATCTTCTGAAGAACCTAGGCTAGTGATTGTATGAATGTCCCACATTCTAGATTTCTATTTCCTCATGATGTTCAGTTTTTCCTCTGTCCTGGTAATCCTCTGCCCTGGCTGCACATCAGAACCACCTGTCTTGATTAATTGGCAGTACAAGGAAGGGGGATTCATTGGCCCACTCTGTTCTCATTGGAATTATTTAAATCAAATTTAAAGCCTAGAAAAGAGAATACCAATGTCTGTGTTCCACTCTAAACCAATTAAATTAGAATCTCAGGAGTTGAAGCTCAGGTGACCCTGGTTTCAAAATTCTCCAGGTGATTCTGGTAAGTAGTCAGCACTAAGAACCACTGTTCTATCCTGTGGATCCTATATATTGAAGTTAGACTCAGGCAATACATTTTTGTCTGGAATACTTTGCATGTTGCAATCATCTTGGAAGCTTTAAAAAATACTCATACATGGGGTCCACCCCAGAGATTCTGATATAATTGGTCTGGCAGCGTGGCCTAGGCTTTGGGAGTTTTGAAATCTTTTCAGGTGATTTTAATGCAGCCAGGAAGACCCACTGCCTTAGATTATTTTTTTGTTTAATTTGCATCCTATCAGGAGGCACACAATGTCTCACTATTCCATTCTTTGTGATGCCAGTTTCAATCACTGGATTAAGGTGGTCACACCAGACCTCTGCATCACCTCTTCATCGCAAATGTACTAGTGCTCCTGTTCCCAGAGGTAAGCCGTCTCTGAGATGATACCTTGATGCTGCTAACAAGTTTTAATCCAATGGTTTTAGTTTCCACTGGTGATTGCTACCTCTGTCGAGTATTATGTGGAACGTGAACGTGAACGTGAACGTGAAGTCGCTCAGTCGTGTCCGACTCTTTGAGACCCCATGGACTGTAGCCTACCAGGCTCCTCTGTCCATGGGATTTTCCAGGCAATAGTACTGGAGTGGATTGCCATTTCCTTCTCCAAGGGATCTTCCCAACCCAGGGATCGAACCTGGGTCTCCCGCTTCGTAGACAGACGCTTTACCGTCTGAGCCAGGGTGAGTATAAATGGTGATCTAATCTTGTCCTTCCTTCTCTAACAGAGTATGGCTAAGTGCAGCCCTGTGCCACTATGCCGCACCCATTGGACCTGTGGGGGCCCTGCTCAGTGATTGGTCGACACTGCAGTGGGCCCCACCCACAAGCAACCAACTGTCAAAGAGAGACCTTTTAGTGGTCCTGCTCAGTCATTGGTCAGCACTGCAATAGCCCCGCCCACAAGCAACCAACTGTCTAAGAGAGACCTTTTAGTGGTCCTGCTCAGTCATTGGTCAGCACTGCAGTGAGCCCCGCCCACAAGCAACCAGCTGTCAAGGAGGGACTGTTAGTTGAGAGGATTCAGCCAACTGAATCAGGCAGTGGAGTGGTGGTCATCAGGCAGAGAGTGAGGTAAGAAGTGGATCCGTCTCTCCAGCTTACCTGGCCTCGGGCCAGCAGGTATGCTGTGGGGGCCCAGGGAATAGGCTGGGGGCTGTGTCCTGCAGGGCTCCAGAGCCCTTGCTAGGGCCACCCACTGGCCTTGGTCCAGGCCTTGAGGCCGTGGTGAACCTCTTCCCCAGCCCCACCTCTGACCTAATGGCAGTGGCAGTCCGCATAGGACAGTCTATGGGCCCTGGCCCCCACCATTTGGGGGACCTGAGGGTTGGTTGTGTCCTGGGCGCTCTGCTCCCTCAGTGATGACAGTTGTGCAGGGTCTGGGGACCTGGCCTTGAGGGAGCTGCCAACTGAGATCTGCCTCCTCAGCCAGGACCCGGACCTCAGAAGGACAAAGCTATGCTCCGGGACCTTGGCCTTCTTGTCAGACAGGGAATAACATTTGGTAGAGATTTACAGAAACATCATTCCCTGACCCTGACCTGACCTCCAGAACAAAAGCTCTGATACCAAGAGGTTTGCAACAGCTAACCACACCCCTCTGTCACCTTTCCTAGAAAAGGGCTTTGCTGAAGGTTTTTGGGCCACCACCCATTTCCTTGCAGGGCCCTACAATATACCTTTCTCTGTTCCAAACTCCGAAGTTTTGGTATGTTTGGCCTCACTGTGTGACGAGCACATGGACTTGAGTTTTGGTATCACTTCCACATTTATTTGACTTACTTTTGTAAAGAAGATCTGTCCTGTTTATCCTCTCACCACCCCCTGGACACATGTATTTTTATTTACTAACCAGCTACAACCGTTATCCTTTTTGATATTCAAATTATACTAAATTTGGCCTGTGGGAGCCCCTTCAAGCTGGCCTTTTTTTAAAAGTAAAAAAATTTAATTCAATTACATAGAGAAATATACAAAAGATTGAGTCTACAGTTCAAAAATTTCCCAGAGCAAACACCTGTGTAACCAGTTCCCAGATCAAGAAACAGAACAATGAAATTACCTCAGGAGCCTCCATCACACCCTCTTCCTATCTTTTCCCACAAGAGTAACCACTAAGAGTCTTACTTTTAAACTTGTTGATCAGTTTGCCTGTTTGGGAACTTTGTATAAATAGGATCATAGAACATGTAGTGTTTTAATGTGTCTGGCTTCTTTGTTCCTCATCATGTTCGTGAGATTCATCTATGATATGTGTAGTTGTAGTTCTTTTTCATCCTTCTTGCAATTTATTTATCCATTCTAATGGTGGTGGGCATTTAGGCTGATTCCGGGTTCTATTAAAACAGTGCTGCTATTGACATTCTGATACTTGTCTTTGGGTGAACATATTGTTGAGTTTTGTTTGCTTTTTTGTTTTTGGAGGTGGGGAACATATACCTATCAGTGAAATTGCTTGTTCATAGAGTATGCTCAACTTTATTCAGTACTGCCGGACAGTGTTTTCTTTGGTTATAACCCCATTGGTCTTGGTATACTTTTAACTTTCTGGAAGAAGATGTCCTGGGCTCATTTTGTATGTTCTCTGACCAAGCCCTGGAATCTGCCATCTCTCTGAGGAGCCCTCATGCTTTTGAATAAGGAATAGTACTTAAAAACCAGGGTCTGCATGCTAGTGGTGCTCACTGATACCAGGAAGTCATTGCTCTTAGTTCCCTTTAGTGGGCAAAGGTAGAAAATTCACTAAAGAAAATAATCATGTGTTTGAATTGACAATTCCAATTCAACATTGCAGGATTTTTTTTTCCCATTAACTCTGTTTTTATTTTCTATGTGTATCTCTTTTATGCTAAAAATCTTGGTTTCTAATAACATCAATAAGTTTTGTTTATTTGCTTTGTTCTACACTTAAAATAGCTGCAAAACTGCGATACTAACATTACTATATTGTCAGTATAACTGACAACAATATTATGAATTGATGTATGTGTGAAGCTTTAGATTTCTTTGAAGTAATTTTTTGTCTCTCGTGAGCAATTTATATGATACTAAATTGAATTGCCTAAACCTAAAGAGGATGAAGGAGAAGGCGATGGCACCTCACTCCAGTACTCTTGCCTGGAAAATCCCATGGATGGAGGAGCCTGGTAGGCTGCAGTCCATGGGGTCGCTAAGAGTCGGACACGACTGAGTGACTTCACTTTCACTTTTCACTTTCATGCATTGGAGAAGGAAATGTCAACGCACTCCAATGTTCTTGCTTGGGAAATCCCAGGGACGGGGGAGCCTGGTGGGCTGCCATCTATGGGGTTGTACAGAGTCGGAAGCGACTGAAGCGACTTAGCAGCAGCAGCAGCAAAGAGGATGAAGAATTTATCCAGTGGCTTAGGAAGATGGGTGTTGGGCTTGAAATAATATTGACTGTGGGGCTTGGCCCTTCTAGACAATTACTGCTGTGGAGCTCCCACTCTTTGCCCTTCCCCCTCCTTTTTCTAAATTGCTTTTTGAAGGATTTCAGGGTTTCCACTGGGGAGGGATGCACCTGTGGGGATGCACTCCTTTCTCTCACTTAGAGGTTCTGTGGCCACCAGCCTCCCCCACCCAGGTTGTGATGGTTCATTTTGTGTCAGCTGGGCTGTGCTCTGGTACTGTTGTTTGGTCATGTGCCAGTCTAGATGCTGCTATGAAGGCATTTAAAACATATTTCTTTGGCTGTGCCAGGTGGGTCTTTTTCTGCCATGTGGAATCTTTTATTTGCAGCATGAGAAGTCTTAGTTGCAGCATGTGGGATCTAGTTCACTAACCAGGGATTGAACCTGGGCTCTGTGCATTGGAAGCATGGAGTTTTAGCCACTGGACTATTAGGAAAGTCCCTATGAAGGCATTTTTGAAAGCTCTGATTAATATTTAAATTGGCAGATTTTTAGTAAAGTAGATGACTCTTCATCATGTGGTGGGTGTGATCCGATCAACTGAAAGCCTTAAGAGAAAAAACTCAGGTCCCTTGAAGAGGACTTCCATCTTACTTACAATTCCATCAACTTCTTGCTGGAATTGCCAGCTTGTACCCTGTTTGAATTTGCCAGACCCTATAATCATGTGAGGACTTCTCTGGTGGCTCAGTGGTAAAGAATCTGCCTGCCAATTCAGGAGATGAGGGTTTGATCCCTGGGTTGGGATGATTCCTTGGAGAAGGAAATGGCAACCCACTTTGGTATTCTTGCCTGGGAAATCGCATGGACAGAGGAGCCTGGAAGGCTACACTCCCTGTGATTGCAAAGAGTTGACTATGATTTAGTGACTAAAGAAAAACAACCACATAATCATGTGAACTAATTTCTAAAATCCCCTCCCCACCCCTGCCCCAAGCCATCCTGTCTTTTTCTTTCCCACCCCCATCCTCTACACACACAGAGACAGACACACCCTCACCCACCCACCCACGCTATGGATTTTGTTTCTATGGAGAACACTTATAGAATGCTGGTTATCTCAAGCCTCAGACAAAATGGTCCAGAGTCTCTGCTGTGTGGCCCAGGAATAGCGGCTGCTGCTGAGTCGCTTCAGTCGTGTCGACTCTGCGCGACCCCATAGACGGAAGCTCACCAGGCTCCCCCGTCCCTGGGATTTTCCAGGCAAGAATACTGGAGTGGGTTGCCATTTCCTTCTCCAATGCATGAAAGTGAAAAGTGAAAGTGAAGTCGCTCAGTCGTGTCCGACTCTCAGCGACCCCATAGACTGGAGCCCACCAGGATCCCCCGTCCATGGGATTTTCCAGGCAAAAGTACTGGGGTGGGGTGCCATTGCCTTCCCCACAGGAATAGCGGAGCAGGGTGAAGAGCAGATTGTTATCATCCAGGCAGAAGAGGTGTGTAGCAGGTTGATAAGGGGCCCTGTGGAGGGAGTGGATGCAGGAAATAGGTGAGAACCTCCTCCTCTCCCACTTAGAACTTGACTACTGTGGCTGCCTGCATCTGGAAGATGTGACCTTTGTTTGACTTGGAGCTAGTGCATCCTCCTGGTCCAGGAGCACCCTAACACACTGTTTGGGTGAGAGAGGAAGAGGCCCTCCGTGACCCTTGAGTGCCTCTGGGGTCAATTGACCTAGTTAGGGTTCCTGTCAGTGACTCTCGGGTACGGCGGGCTGTTTGCACAGCAGGGCTGTGAGCAGGGCTTCTCCTCAGTGGGAGGAGCTGATCTCTTTTCTCAAAGAGTAAAGGCCCAGCTGCTTGTTGTTAAGAAGCACTGCAGGATTTCCTCTTTTAGCTTATCCCCTCCCCAGGAGGAGACTTTTGATGAAATAGAGGAAACCACAGAATATTCAGGAACATAATAACACATTGAAGTTATGCCATGAGACAGTCCGTGTAAACAACAGAAGAGCTGATTTTCCAAGGTTCCTCTATTCTGGGGGAAAGGGCTACTCCAGTGAAGCCTAGTAAGATCCCACCACACTCTCCCCTGGGAGAATGGGACAAAGTAGGAGAAGACCAAGGGTCTAGAGGAGAAAGAGCAGAGAGGTGGAGAGGGAAGAGACCCCAGGATAACAGGACATGTCCTTTTAGATCACGGTTTTCCACCATTTTACTCTACATTTGTGACATTTTTGATATAGTTCATTTCAGACCTCCTGAGGATGGTTGCTTTTCACATATCAGATAACTAAGGGGACTTCTAGATAATATCACAACTGAACTCTCCCAGGAGTGTCAGGATGCTGATCATTCAGTCTCTGGAGTAAAGCATCTCTGTGTGCCTTAGATGCACCTATCAATATTTTAATGAAGGTGGAGAAGTTAGACCAATGTCCTCACTCATACTTGCTTGGTGGAAGATACACCAATTAGGAATCTTCTTATTGTGAATGACTGCAGGTCCCAAACAAACTAGCTTAAAATAAACAAAGCAAAAGAATCATTGACTTTTGTCACTGAGAAGGCCACAGGTAAAGCTGCTTCAGATGAGACCTGAGTCAGGACTCAGTGATGCTTGCAGGATGCCCCTCTGGCTCTGCTCTGTGCTGGCCCCTCCCAAGTCTCTGTGTAACTGTCCCTGGAATCTTCAACTTCCCATCTTTCTGACTCAGTCTTGGGGAGGATAAGAGAAAGCTTCTCTTTCCCACGAGCCTAGCAAATAATTTCCTCTACTGAGGAAATCATTGTGGCCTGGAGAATGTGCCAGGCTATGAGGTGGGACACACACTCACTGTAGGGCTGGGCAGTGGAGTGAACTTCTGGGCAGCTGGGGACCCAGAGTGGGTGGGCTCTCTGGGGGAAAACTGGGAATTGAGACCAAAGCTGAGGAAATGGACACTGGGAGGACCAGACAGACAAACCAGCAAACGTGTGCACTGACTGATTTAGATGGCTGTGGGGAAGCTAAGTTTTTCTCAGAAATGAAACACTGAACATGCTCAAGGGCGAGATCCTTAAGACTTTCTACCTTGCTGTCCAGCAGAGAGAATTTGGACCTGAAAAAATGCAAAATGAAAAAATGCAGGTGTTATTGGTTACTTTAACCATGAAAAGAATTTCTCTTGTGAGCATCTGTTTGTTTATTCAACTCCTATGAATGCTCAAACTACCGCACAATTGCACTCATCTCACACGCTAGTAAAGTAATGGTCAAAATTCTCCAAGCCAGGCTTCAGCAATACATGAACTGTGAACTTCAAGATGTTCAAGCTGGTTTTAGAAAAGGCAGAGGAACCAGAGATCAAATTGTCAACATCCGCTGGATCATTGAAAAAGGAAGAAAGTTCCAGAAAAACATCTATTTCTGCTTTATTGACTATGCCAAAGACTATGTGGATCACAATAAACTGGAAAATTCTGAAAGAGAATGAGGATACCAGACCATCTGATGTGCCTCTTGAGAAACCTATATGCAGGTCAGGAAGCAACAGTTAGAACTGGACTTGGAAAAACAGACTGATTACAAATAGGAAAAGGAGTACGTCAAGGCTGTATATTGTCACCCTGTGTATTTAACTTATATGCAGAGTACATCATGAGAAACACTGGGCTGGAGGAAGCACAAGCTGGAATCAAGATTGCCGGGAGAAATATCAGTAACCTCAGACATGCAGATGACACCACCCTTAAGGCAGAAAGTGAAGAGGAACTAAAAAGCCTCTTGATGAAAGTGAGAGGAGAGCGAAAAGGTTGGCTTAAAGCTCAACATTCAGAAAACGAATATCATGGCATCTGGTCCCATCACTTCATGGGAAATAGATGGGGGAAACAGTGGAAACAGTGTCAGACTTTATTTTTTGGGTCTCCAAAATCACTGCAGATGGTGACTGCAGCCATGAAATTAAAAGATGCTTACTCCTTGGAAGGAAAATTATGACCAACCTAGATAGCATATTCAGAAGCAGAGACATTCCTTTGCCAACAAAGGTCCATCTAGTCAAGGCTATGGTTTTACCAGTAATCATGTGTGGATGTGAGAGTTGGACTGTGAAGAAAGTGGAGCACCGAAGAATTGATGCTTTTGAACTGTGGTACTGGAGAAGACTCTTGAGAGTCCCTTGGACTGCAAGGAGGTCCAACCAGTCCATCCTAAAGGAGATCAGTCCTAGGTGATGCTGAAGCTGAAACTCCAACACTTTGGCCACCTCATTTGACTCACTGGAAAAGACCCTGATGCTGGGAAGGATTGGGGGCAGGAGGAGAAGGGGACGACAGAGGATGAGATGGCTGGATGGCATCAGCGACTCTATGGACATGAGTTTGTGTGAACTCCAGGAGTTGGTGATGGACAGGGAGGCCTGGCGTGCTGTGATTCATGGCATCACAAAGAGTTGGATACGACTGAGCAACTGAACTGAACTGATGTATTGATTGCTCGCTACTACCTGGCACTGGATGGGACAGTGGAGACAGAGGAGTGAACTGTACCACCACAGGACCCAACGTAGTGTTAACTCCAACATAGGCTGATCATCAGCAGCTGATGGGATTATTTTAAATTATGTTTTAAAAATTGAGTTATATATGTAATAAAGTACACAAACCTTAAGTGTATAGCTCCAATCCGTTGAATCACAACTTCTGTGATGTTTTTCTATGTTTTAGCTATAAAATAGCAGGATAAGATTCTCCCCAGCTGGGATTCAGTAACCCCATCTACTTGAAAACATAAAATCAGCTATCCAGACTTAGCAAAGAGCTTCAGAACAGATTCCTTGCCACCAGAATTATTCCTATTCTGCCCTGACGGTTGGTCATCCATCCTTGCCAAATGGTTCTAAATAATTCTGCTGGATGTACTTGCCTCAGGGTAGGTTGTAATAGGACTTATCTCCTGGAGGGCAAATTTGTATCTTCTGTGCCAGAGGTAGCTTCCGTGATCACAGTGGTCATTACCAGAGCACCTGAGTTACCTCACCAAATCCTCAGCCTTCCCAGGAGGATGCTTCAGGTAGCTGCATGCAGCAATCCCAGTTGGCATGCCAGATGAAAGGATTTTTTGCTATTTTGGGTCTTCCTAAGCTGTCAACAGAGAAAAAATTTAATAGCCTTCAAATCTCAGAAATCAATAAAGTGGTTAAGGGTTCTTTCCTTGTGTCTGTGATCCCACTACGTTTCTTTTTCTTGGAAGCAATTACCAAAGCAAGAGGTGAGATGGGCCTCGATGTGAGGTTGCCCTCGAGAAAAGTCAGTGCTGGTTTTCAGTGGCATATTATTATCTGCTGATAGGAGGGAAAATGCTCCAGAAAAGAAGTTTACATTGTTTTAACTCTCAAAAAGTTGCTCGTAGGAATAACAAGACCTTTGTTTAACTCTAATCTTAGTCTGCCTTTAGAAGGAAGTTTAAAGGATAAAGAATCATTGTCAACTCAGTCTATAAAGTATCAACTAAGATCCCACAAGCCCCATGACCTGGTCAAAAAAAATCCAAAAAGAAACAAGCAAACACCTCCATGGCCTCCCCACTCCTCCACCACCAAAAAAAAAAAAAAGCCCTTCAATGATGTGGATAAGGAAAGGAAAATTGATTTTTAAATAATAAAAAATACCAACCCTCTTATTAAAGTTATACACAAAATTCACTCCACAATTTCTATTTTTTAAGATAATTAGATTTTGTTGAAAGATGAGTTGGTATCATGATTTCCCTACTTTTTTCCCCCAAAATATTTATTTATTTGGTTGTACCAGGTCTTAGTTGCAGCAAGTAGGATCTTGGTTCCAGACTGAGTAGAGATCAAACCCTGCATTGGAAGCACAGAGTCTTAACCACTGGACCACCAGGAAGTCCCATGATTTTCCTACTTTTGTTCATGCAGCTTATGCCTGGAGAATGGGACTTTGGAAACTGATCTTTTTCAATATAGATTTTTCTCTCTGAATTAACCAGTAGAGTCCTGATTGGTTTTCCTCCAGTAGGTTTTCTGAAGCAGCTGGATTTCTGAGGTGGAGGTACCATGGACTGCTTCAGCCTGAAGCAGCTGTTTTCCCCAAGCACCCATTTCTTGGTTCTCTGTATTGCTTGCTTTCTTTCTTTTTTTGTATTGCTTTCTTGATAGTGCTCATCACACTCTGAATTTTGTTTGTCTGTCAGGCCCCTAGAATGAATGCCAGTGCCAGTCTCTCAGTCGTGTCCAACTCTTTGTGACCCCCTGGACCGTAACCTGCCAGGCTCCCCTCTCCATGGAATTCTCCAGGCAAGAATATTGGAATGGGTAGCCATTTCCTTCTCCAGAGGGTCTTCCCAACCCAGGGATCAAACCCCGGTCTTCTGCGTCGCAGGCAAGTTCTTTACCATCTGAGCTATAGGGAAGTCCCTTAGAATGAATGAGCATGTGTTTAAAGCCCTTTGATAGTTTCAGTTGCCTTTAGTATTAAATCCTGTCTCCTCCTCACGCAGCATATCTGAATCTGTGTCTGTTTCTCTAATCTCTCATCTAGTGCTTGTTCCAGTCCCTTGGAACTACATTTCCATTGCCATTGATCTGTGTCCTTTCCCCTGGTTCTCTTTTATAGATCCTTCCTCATATCCAGAATATTTCTTTCCCCAGTTGATTCTTCTTCTCCCATGACCCACTGGCTTGAATAAGAACATACTGTGCCCCTTTTGAACTTACTTTATCACCAGGTTATCTTGTTATATTATCATTGCCAATTTATTTGTCCAGATTCCTCCACTAGACGTGAAGTTGGGGGCAGAGGTCTGTCCACTCTCTGATGTCTCTTTAGAGCCTGACATACATATTTGTTGAACCACTGAATGAATGAATGAAAGAAATACCCACAAATAGCTTAAAAGTGGTTTCACTTTTGTTAACTGGATGTAACATGATAAATTATGTCTTCTTTATCACAATTATGTATCAGAAAGCAGGATAAGGAAAAGGCCAGAAATCTTGGGCCAACTAGATCTGCAGTAACTTATGGATGATATGGGAGCCTGGGTTGGTGATCAGGACACTTGCATTTCTTTTAAATAATTTTATATTTTGGCTGCATTGGGTCTCAGTTGCTTTGTGCAGGCTTTCTCTAGCAGGGACTATTCTTTATTGTGGTATGAGGGTTTCTCATGGAGATGGCTTCTCTTGTTGCAGAGCACAGGCTCCAGACATGTAGTCTTCAGTAGTTGCAGCATGCAGGCTCAGAAGCTGTGGCACACGGGCTTAGCTGCTCTGTGGCATGTGGATTCTTCCCAGACCAGGGATCAAACCCATGTGCCCTGGATATGGGGATAAGAATTGGCAGGCAGATTCTTATCCACTGCTCCACCAGGGAAGTCCAAGACACTTGCATTTTTGTCCTCATTCTGCCACATTTCAGCATTTCTAAAGCATTTAAGAGCAGATTCCAAAATACTCTGAGGGTTAGGAAAAACAATGCAACCAATTCCTTTTGGGTTTAAAGGTTTAGTGATTCTACACATCTTGATTTATTAATACCATTAATTAGACTTAATTAATCTGTGTTGAGATAAGGTATAGCAGGCTGATCCTTAATAGGAAGATTTATCCTAGTGCATCTGAAGAACGGAAGGGAATGTGCATCCAGGAACCAGCTGCATGGTGAGGATGTCTTGGCTCCTGTTACCAGAAGACTGTATAGCCAAGGCTCAGCAGGCCGGATTGGAACAATAGCCAAGAAAATATTTGAGGGGACCCAGGGGGCTTTCAATGAGAGTGTCATCAGGACATGCTTCCCAGATGGGCTGTTATAAATGATTCATTTGGAAACTAACTGACAGGATGAGTAGGAAGTTTGGCTAGAAGATTGTTATTCTTAGTGAGAAAACTTTAAGGGTCTTAAATCGTTTGTTATTAAGAGTCTCAACCCCCCTCCCCCACAGCTCTTACATGCCTGAAGGCATTAGAGACTCCCCCATCCCCCACTGCCAATGCTTCAGAAACTCTATGGAGCTTTGAACTGGGAGGAATCCTGAGTTCTCACATGGGATGTCCCTGGACGCCTTCACACTTTCAGCATTGGGTCTACTTTGGGCTGTGTCTGTTGTTGGGAGCCCCCAATAGAGTACAGCCTCCTTTGTTTTGAAGAGTAGATTTGAATAATGTACAGCTTCCCCTTGGTGTCTATAATAAGAGAAGGTTGTTGAGAAAAACTGCCAGAAGAATCTTTCTGGACTGTTGGTCAGATTGACATAGGAGGGCTTCTTAGGAATCCATTCGCTCTAAGAAATTGAATAGACAGATCCAAGAACTTCTGGGTATCGTCTAAAATTAAATCAGTGGAAAGATTAAGGTGGGAAGACTGCTTTAGTTTGGCCTTCTTACTTACTGGTCGAGATATGGATTAATAGAGTCTTGATTAATACAAAAAATTAGGAATATTGGAGATTATGGATTTTAGTTCAAAGATTTTTTTCCCTCTATACCGGGACTGAATTACCTCAGATTAAAAAAAAAAAAAAAAAGCCAAATTCCTGGAGGTCACCTGAACTGGGTTAATTGCTTGTGGGGTTAATTTTAACTTCTAGAGCCTTTGAATTGCTAGAGGCAGTAGTTTTAAATGTGGGGGTCATCAGCTTTCCTTAGAGAACTGCCTTTTAGTCGAAGGTGACTTTTTTGGGTTAGATTAAGGGAATTTTGGTTGACAGGGGAGGGAAAGAGAAATGTGAGGGGGTGGTTAGTACCTTTTCACTGGGAGAGCCTCTGGAGTTGGGTTTGCTAGATCCCACATGAGATTTGTGTGAGGCTGATCTACAAAAAAGAGGAAAACTGCAGTTATCTAGGTTATATGCAGGTTACTCCTCAGCTATTAAAAAACCCCAATATAAGTAGTTTTCCAGGCATCTGTTATAAGGACAAACTGTGGTCCTGGCAAACTGAAGTCTGTTCCCATATGGTAGAATTTGAAGGGAGACCTTGTTCTGTGGTCATAGGAAGTTTTCTTGTACAAGTGGGATCATCCACTGGATTCAAATCTGGGTTCCTAGCAGGTCAGAGCCCTCATTCTGGGCCTAATATTGTTGGCCAATGTAACAATCGAGAAATGGAATACTTCTTGCCACATCAGTAAACAAAGGATGTTACAGTTTTAGTAATTACAGCCACCACAGATGGTGAGCTGATGAGCCTTGAGGGAACTCAGGAAGGAAAGAATACCTGCCATCTAGCAGCCATCAGACTCTGCTGCTGCTAAGCCGCTTCAGTCGTGTCTGACTCTGTGCGATCCCATAGACGGCAGTCCACTAGGCTCCGTCCCTGGGATTCTCCAGGCAAGAATACTGGAGTGGGTTGCCATTTCCTTCTCCAATGCATGAAAATGAAAAGTGAAAGTGAAGCGCTCAGTCGTATCCGACTCTTAGTGACCCCATGGACTGGAGCCTACCAGGCTCCTCCGTTCATGGGATTTTCCAGGCAAGAGTACTGGGGTGGGGTGCCATTGCCTTCCCCCCCATCAGACTCTAGCCACTCCATTAGGTGAACCCTGAGGAAGGTCAGGATGTGAAATCAAAGTGGCTCTTTGCGGTCCCATGGACTATACAGTCCATGGAATTCTCCAGGCCAGAATCCTGGAATGGGTAACCTCTCCAGGGGATCTTCCCAACCCAGGGATGGAACCCAGGTCTCCCGCATTGTAGGTGGATTCTTTACCAACTGAACTATCAGGGAAAGCCCTGAGGAAGCTCAGGATGTGAAAATACAGGATATTGGGTCCAGATAGCTGAGGTGCATTTCAAAGGAGTGATTTCAGTAAGCCCAGATTCTTGCCTCTTCCCATTCATAGAAAAGCAGTAAATTCCTTAACTTGGGATTCCTGGTTTTCTTTAATTAATAATTGTTTGATGTTTAGACTACCTGTCCTTTGTTGCAAAACTTCTATGTAACCTGGCTCCTCCCCTCACCTCCTTGGAGAAGTTCTCTCAGGGTTACTTGAAATGCTATCTCCTGGGCATGAAGTCCTAAAAAATTCCTATCGAATAAAATATAACTCACAGGTTTTAGGTTGTGAATATTTTTTAAGTCCACACAATGACCTAGAATTCTTGGGTCCTTCAACTCACACACCATCGTCCACTGCTCAGGTGTCAACAGTTGTTAAATTTCAGGATTCTCAAAGTTGGGATGCTCTGAGGAATCCCAAGTTGGGGTCCAGGAATCTGTAACTTAAAGCAAGTCTTTCAGTAGCCTTTAAAGTAAGAGTTTGAGTGGACAGGAA
The DNA here is from genome assembly GCA_935064755.1 of Tragelaphus eurycerus. Lineage (NCBI taxonomy): Eukaryota > Metazoa > Chordata > Mammalia > Artiodactyla > Bovidae > Tragelaphus > Tragelaphus eurycerus. Next base: position 15,090,979 of record CAKXYN010000038.1, read on the forward strand.
GGAAACCCTACTTTCAGGCTCCATAGCCTCATAGACAAGAGGAGCCTTTTGAAACAAATCTCTTATGATACTTTTATCTGTGTGAAATCTCCATTTAAAACCCTTTTAGTCATGGATGTGAAGCAAAGCTGGAAAGGGTGAAGCTTTTTAGAACCTGAAAAACAAGTTGTGTTAAAGCAAGTGAAGCCCTGGCCTCTCCCTAATTCAACCCTCAATCTGTGAGTACTCAGTTTCTTTTTCCTGCCACCTCCCATTTCCAGCCATTTGGCTTGGCAGTATCATTTGTTGTGGTGGTGCAGCTGGGTCAAGTGAGACTAAGAAGGGGCAGTTTCTGAAGCTCTGTGTTTGCACACCCTGAGATTTTGGGGGCCTTTGGCTGAGGACCGAGTTGGCCCTGGGGGACAAACTGTGTGGAGCAACCTGCTGCTCTCTTGGTGGAATATTCTCACAAGTCTCTCCAGGCCATCTGTTTGAGGACAGGATTAGTTGTGTGGTAGTTTGTTATACCCCAACTGCACTCATTTCACATGTTAGCAGGAGAAGGCAATGGCAACCCACTCCAGTACTCTTGCCTGGAAAATCCCATGGGTGGAGGAGCCTGGTAGGCTGCAGTCCACGGGGTCATGAAGAGTCAGACACGACTGAGTGACTTGACTTTCATGCATTGGAGAAGGAAATGGCAACCCACTCCAGTGTTCTTGCCTGGAGAATTCCAGGGACAAGGGAGCCTGGTGGGCTGCCGTCTATGGGGTTGCACAGAGTAAGACACGAAGCTACTTAGCAGCAGCAGCACACGTTAGCAAAGTTATATTCAGAATTCTCCAAGCCAGGCTTCAACAGTATGTGAACCTAGAACTTCCAGATGTTCAAGTTGGATTTAGAAAAGGCAGAGGAACCAGAGATCAAATCGCCAACATTAGCTGGATCATACAACAAGAAAGATAATTCCAGAAAAACATCTGCTTCATTGACTATGCTAAAGCCTTTGACTGTGTGGATCACAACAGTGGAAAATTCTTCAAGAGATGGGAATACCAGAATACCTTACCTGCCTTCTGAGAAACCTGTATGCAGGTCAATAATTAACAGTTAGAACCAGACATGGAACAACAGACTGGTTCAAAATTGGGAAAGGAATACATCAAGGGTGTGTATTGTCACCCTGCTTATATAACTTACATGCAGAGTACATCATGAAATACCAGACTGAATGAAACACAAGCTGGAATCAAGATTTCAGGGAGAAATAAGCAGATGACACCACCCCTATGGCAGAAAGTGAAGAGGAACTAAAGAGCCTCTTGATGAAGGTGAAAGAGGAGAGTGAAAAAACTGGCTTAAAATCCAACATTCAAAAAATGAAGATCATGGCATCTGGTCCCATCACTTGATGGCTAAGTGAAGCCACGAATTGATACTTTTGAACTGTGGTGTTGGAGAAGACTCGAGAGTCCCTTGGACTTCAAGGAGATCCAACTAGTCTATCCTAAAGGAAATCAGTCCTGAATATTCATTGGAAGGACTGATGCTGAGGCTGAAACTCCAATACTTTTGTTGCAGGAAGGTGGACCCCTTCCGGGGCCCGAAACTGGGCTCTTGTCTAACACTTGGAAATGAATTGTCCGAGGAGACACATGTGCTGACAAGGCAAGAGATTTTATTGGGAAAGGTCACCCGGGGGGAGAGCAGTAGGGTAAGGGAACCCAGGAGAACTGCTCTGTGCGTGGCTTGCAGTCTTGGGTTTTATTGTGATGGGATTAGTTTCTGTGTGGTCTTTGGCCAATCATTCTAATTCAGAGTCTTTCCTGGTGGCGCACGCATCGCTCAGCCAAGATGGATGCTAGCGAGAGGGATTCTGGGAAGTGGATGGATACGCGATGTCTCCTTTCCACCTTTCCCGAACTGTTCTGGTTGGTGGTGGCTTATTAGTTCCATATTCCTTATCAGGATCTCCTGTCATAAAACAACTCATGCAACTGGTTACCATGGTGCTTGGCCAGGGTGGGAGGTTTCAATCAGTGTGCTTCCCCCAACACTTTGGCCACCTGATATGAAAAACTGACTCACTAGAAAAGACCCTGATGCTGGGAAAGATTGAAGGCAGGAGGAGAAGGGGATGACAGAGGATGAGATGGTTGGATGGCATCACTGACTTGATGGACATGAGTTTGAATAAGCTCTGGGAGTTGGTGATGGACAGGGAAGCCTGGCCTGCTGCAGTCCATGGGATTGCAAAGAATCAGACATGACTGAGCAACCAAAGTGACTGATTTTCATTCAGATAATGATAATCTAGCCATTAGAGATACATGACTTTATAACACGGTAGTTTTTATGTTAGTAAAATGTGAAATTTTCATTTATTTTTCAGGCTCAGTAATATTTCATTGTATACCACATCTGTCAAGTGCAGATGTTCTATGGGAAACAGTAGACACAGTCTCAGGCCCAGTGGTGTCACAGAAGGTGCTGTAGGAAAATAGTCTGTCCTGGTCACTGAGATGCCAGGATTTGAAGTGCAGCTACTTTTGGCAAATCACAGGTGTCTGCACAAAAACAAAACCTGCTCTGCTTCCAGTGTGTCTGTACTTTTCACCTACCACAGTAAAAGCAAAAATATAAACAACAAACTTTGCACCCTGAGATAAATCAGAGTCACCCTGACTGGTCTGATTTCCCAACTAATAAAATGTTGAATATTTCCAACAATCCTAGACTCCTCCCCAAATAGTTTTATCTCCAATTTTTGCTGTGTTGTTGGCTGGAGATTGTCAGGAGCATTGTGAATATAGCTGTCTTATGAGCAAGTTGTTGCTTTCTTATCTTGAAGGGATAATATAAACTTTGTAACCTTGGTAATACTGTGAATTTTTTTGTTTTAAGTCCTTCTTATGTTTTTTATTTGATGAACCAGTCCTTCTAAAGTCTGATTCCCTTTCTCTCTTTGAAGGTGCATTTTTCTTTCCTTTTCTAAATTCTTCTTTCTCTGGGTATTCCTTTGACACCTGTCATGTCTGGATCAGCTAAAATGCAAAAGCTCAAAGATGTTCTGTATTGATTTATGTTATTAGGTCACAATAAAAAATATTGATTTTTGAAGTACTTTTAGACTTAGGAGAGGTGGCAAAAATAGTACGATGAGTTCCCATATACTCTATATTCAGCTTCCCCTAATGATAACATTTTACATAAACTACAGATCAGATCAGATCAGCCGCTCAGTCGTGTCGGACTTTTTGTGACCCCATGAATCGCAGCACGCCAGGCCTCCTTGTCCATCACCAACTCCCAGAGGTCACTCAGACTCACGTCCATCGAGTCAGTGATGCCATCCAGCCATCTCATCCTCTGTCAAACCCTTCTCCTCTTGCCCCCAATCCCTCCCAGCATCAGAGTCTTCTCCAGTGAGTCAACTCTTCGCATGAGGTGGCCAAAATACTGGAGTTTCAGCTTTAGCATCATTCCTTCAAAAGAAATCCCAGGGCTGATCTCCTTCAGAATGGACTGGTTGGATCTCCTTGCAATTCAAGGGACTCTCAAGAGTCTTCTCCAACACCACAGTTCAAAAGCATCAATTCTTCGGCCCTCAGCTTTCTTCACGGTCCAACTCTCACATCCATACATGACCACAGGAAAAACCATAGCCTTGACTAGATGGACCTTTGTTGGCAAAGGAATGTCTCTGCTTTTGAATATGCTATCTAGGTTGGTCATAACTTTCCTTCCAAGGAGTAAGCGTCTTTTAATTTCATGGCTGCAGTCACCATCTGCAGTGATTTTGGAGCCCAGAAAAATTAAAGTCTGACACTGTTTCCACTGTTTCCCCATCTATTTCTCATGAAGTGATGGGACCGGATGCCATGATCTTCATTTTCTGAATGTTGAGCTTTAAGCCAACTTTTTCACTCTCCACTTTCACTTTCATCAAGAGGCTTTTGAGTTCCTCTTCACTTTCTGCCATAAGGGTGGTGTCATCTGCATATCTGACGTTATTGATATTTCTCCCGGCAATCTTGATTCCAGCTTGTGTTTCTTCCAGTCCAGCATTTCTCATGATGTACTCTGCATATAAGTTAAATAAGCAGGGTGACAATACACAGCCTTGACGTACTCCTTTTCCTATTTGGAACCAGTCTGTTGTTCTATGTCCAGTTCTAACCGTTGTTTCCTGATCTGCATACAAATTTCTCAAGAGGCAGATCAGGTGGTCTGGTATTCCCATCTCTTTCAGAATTTTCCACAGTTTATTGTGATCCACACAGTTTTGGTGTAGTCAATAAAGCAGAAATAGATGTTTTTCTGGAACTCTCTTGCTTTTTCCATGATCCAGCGGATGTTGGCAATTTGATCTCTGGTTCCTCTGCCTTTTCTTTACATAAACTACAATTCATTTTCAAACCAGGAAACTGATATTCATATTAACTCAATTACAGACTTTATTTAGATTTTACCAGTTTATTTTAAAAATTTTATTTTGCTTAACTTTACAATATTGTATTGCTTTTGCCATTCATCAAAATGAATCCACCACAAGTATACATGTGTTCCCCATCCTGAACCCTCCCTCCCTCCTCCCTCCTCATACCATCCCTCTGGGTCGTCCCAGTGCACCAGCCCCAGGCATCCGTTATCAGGCATCGTACCTGGACTGGTGACTCGTTTCAGATATGATATTATACATATTTCAATGCTATTCTCCCAAATCATCCCACCTTCTCCCATTCCCAGAGTCCAAAAGACTGTTCTATACATCAGTGTCTCTTTTGCTGCATCGTAAACAGGGTTATTGTTACCATCTTTCTAAATTCCATATATATGCATTAGTATACTGTATTTGTGTTTTTCTTTCTGGCTTACTTCACTCTGTATAATAGGCTCCAGTTCCATCCACCTCCTTAGAACTGATTCAAATGTATTCTTTTTAATGGCTGAGTAATACTCCATTGTGTATATATACCACAGCTTTCTTATCCATTCATCTGCAGATGGACATCTACGTTGCTTCCAAGTGCTGGCTATTGTAAACAGTGCTGCTATGAACACTGGGGTACACGTGTCTCTTTCAATTCTGGTTTTCTCAGTGTGTATGCCCAGCAGTGGGATTGCTGGATCATAAGGCAGTTCTATTCCCAGTTTTTTGAGGAATCTCCACCCTGTTCTCCATAGTGGCTGTACTAGTTTGCATTCCCGCCAACAGTGTAAGAGGGTTCCCTTTTCTCCACACCCTCTCCAGCATTTATTGCTTGTGAACTTTTGGATCGCAGCCATTCTGACTGGTGTGAAATGGTACCTCATAGCGGTTTTGATTTGCATTTCTCTGATAATGAGTGATGTTGAGCATCTTTTCATGTGTTTGTTAGCCATCTGTATGTCTTCTTTGGAGAAATGTCTATTTAGTTCTTTGGCCCATTTTTTGATTGGGTCATTTATTTTTCTGGAATTGAGCTGTAGGAGTTGCTTGTATATTTTTGAGATTAGTTGTTTGTCTATTGCTTCATTTGCTATTATTTTCTCCCATTCTGAAGGCTGTCTTTCCACCTTGCTTATAGTTCCCTTTGTTGTGCAGAAGCTTTTAAGTTTAATTAGGTCCCATTTGTTTATTTTTGCTTTTATTTCCAATATTCTGGGAGGTGGGTCATAGAGGATCCTGCTGTGATGTATGTCAGAGAGTGTTTTGCCTATGTTTTCCTCTAGGAGTTTTATGGTTTCTGGTCTTACATTTAGCTCTTTAATCCATTTTGAGTTTATTTTTGTGTTTGGTGTTAGAAAGTGCTCTAGTTTTATTCTTTTACAAGTGTTTGACCAGTTTTCCCAGCACCACTTGTTAAAGAGATTGTCTTTAATCCATTGTATATTCTTGCCTCCTTTGTCAAAGATAAGGTGTCCATATGTGCGTGGATTTATCTCTGGGCTTTCTATTTTGTTCCATTGATCTAAATTTCTGTCTTTGTGCCAGTACCATACTGTCTTGATGACTGTGGCTTTGTAGTAGAGCCTGAAGTCAGGCAGGTTGATTCCTCCAGTTCCGTTCTTCTTTCTCAAGATAGCTTTGGCTATTCGAGGTTTTTTGTATTTCCATACAAATTGAGAAATTATTTGTTCTAGCTCTGTGAAGAATACCGTTGGTAGCTTGATGGGGATTGCATTGAATCTATAAATTGCTTTGGGTAGTATACTCATTTTCACTATATTGATTCTACCAATCCATGAACATGGTATATTTCTCCATCTATTAGTGTCCTCTTTGATTTCTTTCACCAATGTTTTATAGTTTTCTATATGCTGCTGCTGCTGCTGCTAAGTCGCTTCAGTCGTGTCCGACTCTGTGCGACCCCATAGACGGAAGCTCACCAGGCTCCCCCATCCCTAGGATTCTCCAGGCAAGAACACTGGAGTGGATTGCCATAGTTTTCTATATATAGGTCTTTAGTTTCTTTAGGAAGATATATTCCTAAATATTTTATTCTTTTCATTGCAATGGTGAATGGAATTGTTTCCTTAATTTCTCTTTCTATTTTCTCGTTATTAGTGTACAGGAATGCAAGGGATTTCTGTGTGTTAATTTTATATCCTGCAACTTTACTATATTCATTGATTAGTTCTAATATTTTCTGGTGGAGTCTTTAGAGTTTTCTACGTAGAGGATCATGTCATCTGCAAACAGTGAGATTTTTACTTCTTCTTTCCCAGTTTGGATTCCTTTTATTTCTTTTTCTGCTCTGATTGCTGTGGCCAAAACTTCCAAAACTATGTTGAATAGTAATGGTGAAAGTGGGCATCCTTGTCTTGTTCCTGACTTTAGAGGAAATGCTTTCAATTTTTCACCATTGAGGATAATGTTTGCTGTGGGTTTGTCATACATAGCTTTTATTATGTTGAGGTATGTTCCTTCTATTCCTGCTTTCTGGAGAGTTTTTATCATAAATGGATGTTGAACTTTGTCAAAGGCTTTCTCTGCATCTATTGAGATAATCATATGGTTTTTATTTTTCGATTTGTTAATGTGGTGTATTACGTTGATTGATTTGCGGATATTGAAGAATCCTGGGATAAAGCCCACTTGGTCATGGTGTATGATCTTTTTGATGTGTTGTTGGATTTTGATTGCTAGAATTTTGTTAAGGATTTTTGCATCTATGTTCATCAGTGATATTGGCCTGTAGTTTTCTTTTTTTGTGGCATCTTTGTCAGGTTTTGGTATTAGGGTGATGGTGGCCTCATAGAATGAGTTTGGAAGTTTGCCTTCCTCTGCAATTTTCTGGAACAGTTTGAGTAGGATAGGTGTTAGCTCTTCTCTAAATTTTGGTAGAATTCAGCTGTGAAGCCGTCTGGACCTGGGCTTTTGTTTGCTGGAAGATTTCTGATTACAGTTTCAATTTCCGTGCTTGTGATGGGTCTGTTAAGATTTTCTATTTCTTCCTGATCCAGTTTTGGAAAGTTGTACTTTTCTAAGAATTTGTCCATTTCTTCCACATTGTCCATTTTATTGCCATATAATCTCTGATAGTAGCCTCTTATGATCCTTTGTATTTCTGTGTTGTCTGTTGTGATCTCTCCATTTTCATTTCTAATTTTATTGATTTAATTTTTCTCCCTTTGTTTCTTGATGAGTCTGGCTAATGGTTTGTCAATTTTATTTACCCTTTCAAAGAACCAGCTTTTGGCTTTGTTGATTTTTGCTATGGCCTCTTTTGCATTTATTTCTGCCCTAATTTTTAAGATTTCTTTCCTTCTACTAACCTTGGGGTGCTTCATTTCTTCCTTTTCTAGTTGCTTTAGGTGCAAAGTTAGGTTATTTATTTGACTTTTTTCTTGTTTCTTGAGGTATGCCTGTATTGCTATGAACTTTCCCCTTAGGACTGCTTTTACAGTGTCCCACAGGTTTTGGGTTGTTGTGTTTTCATTTTCATTCGTTTCTATGCAGATTTTGATTTCTTTTTTGATTTCTTCTGTGATTTGTTGGTTATTCAGGAGCGTGTTGTTCAGCCTCCATATGTTGGAATTTTTAATAGTTTTTCTCCTGTTATTGAGATCTAATCTTACTGCATTGTGGTCAGAAAAGATGCTTGGAATGATTTCAATTTTTCTGAACTTAGCAAGGCTAGATTTATGGCCCAGGATGTGGTCTATCCTGGAGAAGGTTCCGTGTGCGCTTGAGAAAAAGGTGAAATTCATTGTTTTGGGATGAAATGTCCTATAGATATCAATTAGGTCTAACTGGTCTATTGTATCATTTAAAGTTTGTGTTTTCTTGTTAATTTTCTGTTTAGTTGATCTATCCATTGGTGTGAGTGGGATATTAAAGTCTCCCACTATTATTGTGTTATTGTTGATTTCTCCTTTCATACTTGTTAGTATTTGTCTTACATATTGTGGTGCTCCTATGTTGGGTGCATATATATTTATAATTGTTATATCTTCTTCTTGGATTGATCCTTTGATCGTTATGTAGTGACCTTCTTTGTCTCTTTTCACAGCCTTTGTTTTAAAGTCTATTTTATCTGATATGAGTATTGCTACTCCTGCTTTCTTTTGGTCCCTATTTGCATGGAAAATCTTTTTCCAGCCCTTCACTTTCAGTCTGTATGTGTTCCCTGTTTTGAGGTGGGTCTCTTGTAGACAGCATATGTAGGGGTCTTGTTTTTGTATCTATTCGGCCAGTCTCTGTCTTTTGGTTGGGGCATTCAACCCATTTACATTTAAGGTAATTATTGATAAGTATGATCCCGTTGCCATTTACTTTATTGTTTTGGGTTCGAATTTATATACACTTTTTGTGTTTCCTGTCTAGAGAATGTCCTTTAGTATTTGTTGGAGAGCTGGTTTGGTGGTGCTGAATTCTCTCAGCTTTTGCTTGTCTATAAAGCTTTTGATTTCTCCTTCATATTTGAATGATATCCTTGCTGGGTACAATAATCTGGGCTGTAGGTTATTTTCTTTCATCACTTTACGTATGTCTTGCTATTCCCTCCTGGCTTGGAGAGTTTCTATTGAAAGATCAGCTGTTAGCCTTATGGGAATTCCCTTGTGTGTTATTTGTTGTTTTTTCCCTTGCTGCTTTTAATATTTGTTCTTTGTGTTTGATCTTTGTTAATTTGATTAATATGTGTCTTGGAGTGTTTCGCCTTGGATTTATTCTCTTTGGGACTCTCTGGGTTTCTTGGACTTGAGTGATTATTTCCTTCCCCATTTTAGGGAAGTTTTCAACTATTATCTCCTCTAGTATTTTCTCATGGTCTTTCTTTTTGTCTTCTTCTTCTGGGACTCCTATGATTTGAATGTTGTAACGTTTAATATTGTCCTGGAGGTCTCTGAGATTGTCCTCATTTCTTTTAATTTGTTTTTCTTTTTTCTCCTCTGATTCATTTATTTCTACCATTCTATCTTCTAATTCACTAATCCTATCTTCTGCCTCTGTTATTCTACTATTTGTTGCCTCCGGAGTGTTTTTGATCTCATTTATTGCATTATTCATTATATATTGAGTCTTTTTTAATTTCTTCTAGGTCCTTGTTAAACCTTTCTTGCATCTTCTCAATGCTTTTCTCCAGGCTATTTATCTGTGATTCCGTTTTGATTTCCAGGTTTTGGATTAATTTCACTATCATTATTCAGAATTCTTTATCAGGTAGATTCGCTATTTCTTCCTCTTTGGTTTGATTTGGTGGGCATTTATCCTGTTCCTTTACCTGCTGGGTATTCTTCTGTCTCTTCATCTTGTTTAAATTGCTGAGTTTGGGGTGTCCTTACTGTATTCTGGGAGTTTGCGGAGTTCTCTTTATTGTGGCATTTCCTCACTGTGTGTGGATTTGTACAGGTGGCTTGTCAAGGTTTCTTGGTTATGGAGGTTTGTGTCGGTGTTCTGGTGGATAGAGCTGGATTTCTTCTCTCTGGAATGCAATGGAGTGTCTAGTAATGAGTTATGAGATGTCTATGATTTTGGGGTGACTTTGGGTAGCCTGTATATTGGAGCTCAGGGCTGTGTTCCTGTGTTTCTGGAGAATTTGCTTGGTATGTCTTGCCGTGGAACTTGTTGGCCCTTGTGTGATGCTTGGTTTCAGTGTAGGTATGGAGGCATTTGATGAGCTCCTGTCAATTCATGTTCCATGGAATCAGGGTTTGGACTTAAGCCTCCTGCTTCCAGTTATCGGTCCTATTTTTACAGTAGTCTCAAACCTTCTCCTTCTTACTGCACTCCACAACTGGACTGCTCAGAGATGTTCACGGAGTTATACAGAGAAGAGAAGAGGGAGGAAGGAGACAGAGGTGGTCAGGAGGATAAAAGGAGGGAATGAAAAGGAGAGAGACAGATCCAGTCAGTAATCAGTTCCCTAAGTGTTTTCCTTTATTTGGAACACTCAGAAATTCACAGAGTTGGATAGAGTAGAGAGGGGTTAGGGAGGATACACAGGCGAACTGGTGGAGAAAAAGGAGAGTCCGGAGGTGGAGAGAACAGTCAAGCCAGTAATCTCGCTCCCTAGTAAAAAGTGGGTACTGAAGATTAGGTTCTTAAAGGTACAGAATTGGTAACATATACCTAAAAGCAAAAATTAAAAATCTAGAGTTTGGAGTTTCAAAAATACAGTGTTAAAGAAAAGAAGAAGGAAGAGAAAGAGAGAAAAAGAAAAAAGAAAAAAAAAAGAGTCACAAAAGTTACAAAGAAAATATAGGTACAAAATGATAACCAATATTAAAAAGTAAAAGTTAAAAATCTAGAGTTTGGAGTTTCAAAAATACAATGTTAAAGAAAAGAAGAAGAAAAAGAAAGAAAGAAAAAAAGAAAGAAAATAAAAACAAAACAAAAAACAAAGTCACAAAAATTATAAAGAAGATATAGGCACAAATTGATTATATATACCAGAAAGCCTAAATTAAAGATCTAGATTAGAGTTTGGAATTTCAGGAATACAATGTCAAAGAAAAGATGAAGAGATAGAAAGAGGGAGGAAAAAAAAAGTCACAAAAGTTATAAAAAAAAAACAAAAAAGAAAAAAAATAGGTACAAAATTGATAACAATTACCAATAAGCTAAACTTATGAATCTAGAGCAGAGTTTGGAGTTTCAAAAATACAATGTTAAAGAAAAGAAAAAAAGAAAAAAAAAAAGAAAAAAAAAAAAAAAAGAAAGAAAGAAAAAAAAAGGGGGTCGCAAAAGTTATAAAAATATATATATATGAAGTTTGTTTTTTTTTTTAAAGAAGGGTCTTTTATTTGTTTATTTTTATTTATTTATTTTTTTACAAGGTAATAGTAGTTTCTAAAAGTGAGAATTAAAGGAGTACTAGAGGATAAAAAAGAAAAAAAAATTTTTTTTCCTTTAAAAAAAAACAGAAAGAAAGAAAGAAAGAAAAAATGATGGTAAAGATAGTAAAAATATATATAAGACTTTCTCTGTTACTGTTGTGGGTATTGTGGGTTCAGTTCATTTTCAGCTAGTTCCTTGTTCCAGCTTAAATTTCTCAAGGTCTATAGGCCCCTTTCTATGTAGTTGGTACTAACCACAGGGTTTTAGTTTATTGCCTCTCCTTCCACGGCGGTTCCCTCTGCTATAGCTTCTTCTGTGCTGGTCTCTTCAGTGTCTGATTTCCGCCCTGATACAAAGGGGGCGGTGGTGAACACCTTTTTTTTTTTTTTTTTTTTTCTTAGGCTCAGTTGTTCAGTCGTGCTCCTTTAGAAGGCAATGGGTTGCTTTTCTGGGTGTCTGATGTCCTCTGCCGGCTTTCAGAAGTTGTTTTGTGGAATTTACTCGACGTTTAAATGTTCTTTTGATGAATTTGTGGAGGAGAAAGTGTTCTTCCTGTCCTATTCCTCCGCCATCTTAGCTCCTCCCCCTTACCAGTTTTTATATGCACTCTTTTTTCTTTCAGGTATATAATTCTACAAAATATTGTCACATGTGTAGATTTGTGTAAACACTGACATATTTAGGAGACAAAATTATTTCATTGCCATAAAAGAAACTCTGTGACTTCACCTGTTTATAATTAGTCATACTCTCCTTAAAACTTAACGCCTGACAAATAATGATTTGTTCTTTATAACTTTGTCATTTCGAGAGTGTTATATAAATGGAATCATACATATAAACTTTTTTAATAAGATTTTTTTCTTTTTAAAATTTATTTTTGATTGCACTGGGTCTTCATTGCTGCTCACAGGCTTCCTCTAGTTGTGACAGATGGGGGCTACTCTTCCTTTCCGTGCATGGGCTTCTCATCGTGGTGGCTTCTCTTGCTGTGGAACACAGACTCTAGATGTCCGGGCTTCAGTAGTTGCAGCACTTGGGCTTTGTAGTTGCAGCCTACGGGCTCTAGGGCACACGGGCACAGGTGGCTGTGGCATGTGGGCTTACTCTGCAGCACGTGGAGTCTTCCCAGGCCAGAGATTGAACCTATGTCCCTTGCATTGGCAGGTAGGTCACTATCGATTGTACCACCAGGGAAGTCCCATAGGAGCTTTTGAGATTTTTTTTCACTTAGAATAATGCATTTGTGATCCTCAAGTTGTTATACATATCACTATGTCTTTTTCTTACTGAAAGGTATTTCATGGTGTTATATACTGTACTGGAGAAGGGAATGGCAAACCACTTCAGTATTCTTGCCTTGAGAACCCCATGAACAGTATGAAAAGACAAAATGATAGGATACTGAAAGAGAAACTCCCGAGGTCAGTAAGGGCCCAATATGCTACTGGAGATCAGTGGAGAAATAACTCCAGAAAGAATGAAAGGATGGAGCCAAAACAAAAAGAATACCCAGCTGTGGATGTGTCTGGTGATAGAAGCAAAGTCCGATGCTGTAAAGAGCAATATTGCATAGGAACCTGGAATGTCAGGTCCATGAATCAAGGCAAATTGGAAGTGGTCAAACAAGAGATGGCAAGAGTGAATGTTGACATTCTAGGAATTAGCGAACTAAAATGGACTGGAATGGGTGGATTTAACTCGGATGACCATTATATCTACTACTGTAGGCAGGAATCCCTCAGAAGAAATGGAGTGGCCATCATGGTCAACAAAAGAGTCCAAAATGCAGTACTTGGATGCAATCTCAAAAATGACAGAATGATTTCTGTTCGTTTCCAAGGCAAACCATTCAATGTCACAGTAATCCAAATCTATGCCCCAACCAGTAACGCCGAAGAAGCTGAAGTTGAACGGTTCTATGAAGACCTACAAGACCTTTTAGAACTAACACCCAAAAAAGATGTCCTTTTCATTATAGGGGACTGGAATGCAAAAGTAGGAAGTCAAGAAACACCTGGAGTAACAGGCAAATTTGGCCTTGGAATACGGAATGAAGCAGGGCAAAGACTAATAGAGTTTTGCCAAGAAAATGCACTGGTCATAGCAAATACCCTCTTCCAACAACACAAGAGAAGACTCTATACATGGACATCACCAGATGGTCAACACCAAAATCAGATCGATTATATTCTTTGCAGCCAAAGATGGAGAAGCTCTATACAGTCAGCAAAAACAAGACCAGGAGCTGACTGTGGCTCAGACCATGAACTCCTTATTGCCAAATTCAGACTTAAATTGAAGAAAGTAGAGAAAACTACTAGACCATTCAGGTATGACCTAAATCAAATCCCTTATGATTACACAGTGGAAGTGAGAAATAGATTTAAGGGCCTAGATCTGATAGATAGAGTGCCTGATGAACTATGGAATGAGGTTCGTGACATTGTACAGGAGACAGGGATCAAGACCATCCCCATGGAAAAGAAATGCAAAAAAGCAAAATGGCTGTCTGGGGAGGCCTTACAAATAGCTGTGAAAAGAAGAGAAGCGAAAAGCAAAGGAGAAAAGGAAAGATATAAACATCTAAATGCAGAGTTCCAAAGAATAGCAAGAAGAGATAAGAAAGCCTTCTTCAGCGATCAATGCAAAGAAATAGAGGAAAACAACAGAATGGGAAAGACTAGGGATCTCTTCAAGAAAATCAGAGATACCAAAGGAACATTTCATGCAAAGATGGGCACGATAAAGGACAGAGATGGTGTGGACCTAACAGAAGCAGAAGATATTAAGAAGAGGTGGCAAGAATACACAGAAGAACTGTACAAAAAAGAGCTTCAAGACCTAGATAATCATGATGATGTGATCACTGACCTAGAGCCAGACATCTTGGAATGTGAAGTCAAATGGGCCTTAGAAAGCATCACTACGAACAAAGCTAGTGGAGGTGATGGAATTCCAGTGGAGCTATTCCAAGTCCTGAATGATGATGCTGTGAAAGTGCTGCACTCAATATGCCAGCAAATTTGGAAAACTCAGCAGTGGCCACAAGATTGGAAAAGGTCAGTTTTCATCCCAATCCCAAAGAAAGGCAATGCCAAGGAGTGCTCAAACTACCGAACAATTGCACTCATCTCACACGCTAGTAAAGTAATGCTCAAGGTTCTCCAAGCCAGGCTTCAGCAATATGTGAACCATGAACTTCCTGATGTTCAAGCTGGATTTAGAAAAGGCAGAGGAACCAGAGATCAAATTGCCAACATCTGCTGGATCATGGAAAAAGCAAGAGAGTTCCAGAAAAACATCTATTTCTGCTTTATTGACTATGCCAAAGCCTTTGACTGTGTGGATCACAATAAACTATGGAAAATTCTGAGAGAGATGGGAATACCAGACCACCTGATCTGCCTCTTGAGAAATCTGTATGCAGGTCAGGAAGCAACAGTTAGAACTGGTCATGGAACAACAGACTGGTTCCAAATAGGAAAAGGAGTACGTCAAGGCTGCATATTGTCACCATGTTTATTTAACTTATATGCAGAGTACATCATGAGAAATGCTGGACTGGAAGAAACACAAGTTGGAATCAAGATTGCCGGGAGAAATATCAATAACCTCAGATATGCAGATGACACCACTCTTATGGCAGAAAGTGAAGAGGGGCTAAAAAGCCTCTTGATGAAAGTGAAAGTGGAGAGTGAAAAGGTTGGCTTAAAGCTCAACATTCAGAAAACGAAGATCATGGCATCTGGTCCCATCACTGCATGGGAAATAGATGGGGAAACAGTGGAAACAGTGTCAGACTTTGTTTTTCTGGGCTCCAAAATCACTGCAGGTGGTGACTGCAGCCATGAAATTAAAAGACGCTTGCTCCTTGGAAGGAAAGTTATGACCAACCTAGATAGCATATTCAAAAGCAGAGACATTACTTTACCAACAAAGGTTCGCCTAGTCAAGGCTATGGTCTTTCCTGTGGTCATGTATGGATGTGAGAGCTGGACTGTGAAGAAGGCTGAGCACCGAAGAATTGATGCTTTTGAACTGTGGTGTTGGAGAAGACTCTTGAGAGTCCCTTGGACTGCAAGGAGATCCAACCAGTCCATTCTGAAGGAGATCAGTCCTGGAATTTCTTTGGAAGGAATGATGCTAAAGCTGAAACTCCAGTATTTTGGCCACCTCATGTGAAGAGTTGACTCATTGGAGAAGACTCTGATGCTGGGAGGGATTGAGGGCAGGAGGAGAAGGGGACGACAGAGGATGAGATGGCTGGATGGCATCACTGACTTGATGGATGCGAGTCTGAGTGACCTCCGGAAGCTGGTGATGGACAGGGAGGCCTGGCGTGCTGCGATTCATGGGGTCGCAAAGAGTCGGACACGACTGAGCGACTGATCTGATCTGATCTGATATACTGTACTGTATATACTTACAGGGACTTCCCTGGTGGCTCAGATGGTAAAAGCATCTGCCTACAATGCGGGAGGCCTGGGTTTGATCCCTGGGTTGGGAAGATCCCCTGGAGAAGGAAATGGCAGCCCACTCCAGTATTGTCGCCTAGAAAATTCCATGGACAGAGGAGCCTGGCGGGCTGCAGTGCATGCGATCGCAAAGGGTCGGACACGACTGAGCAACTTCATTTTTTTTTTTTTTTTTAAATCCATTTGCCTGTTTAAACATATTTGGGTTGTTTCCAGTTTATGGCTATTACATAGAGCTGCTATGGACATTTGTGTAGTTTTTTTGTGTATAATAATAAGTTTTATTTCTCTTGGTTTGGGTGAGAGTCTTATAAACTGTATTTGCAATTGTATAAACTGTAAAAATTTATAAATTGTATAAAATTACTGATGTTAAGTAGTGCTTCTTGAATTGTTCTGGGTGAATGTGAAAAGAGGTAACTTAATATATTAAGTGATATACTTAAGCCAAGCAAAGTCAAATGACGTGGCGTTTGGTGCTATTAATTGTTGACAGTATTTCAAATAGAGTCAAGTTCTAAGAGAACTGAGTTCTCACAAAACACATGTAGACAAACCTACCAAACTCAAGAGCATTTGTCTGAAAGCCTCAGTACATTGCTATGTTGTGAAGAGTGACTTTGTTCCAGCAGAAAAACAGCATCCATTTCATTATATTAAAACAATTGTTCATTTATTTGGATTTTTTGTTTTTATTTCATTTATAATTAAAAAACATTTTTATGGCTCTGGACCAGCATATAATCAGCTGAGCTAAAACCAGTATAGCATATATAATTTAGTAGTGGTGTTGGTACTGAATAAAGTCAAAGTGAGGAGGGAAGGGGACAGGGCACAACCTTTAAAAGAATGATGTAGCCATTGAGGATATGACAAAAACTGTTTAGAAGAATTAAGTCCAAGGTAGTGGATGATTTGACTTCCTGTACACCTTGAGCCTCGTTATACACTCATTGTAATACAAGTTCAGTTCAGTTGCTTAGTCATTTCTGACTCTTTGTGAACTCATGGACTGCAGCACGCCAGGCTTCCCTGTCCATCACCAACTCCCGGAGCTTACTCAAACTCATGTCCATTGAGTCCATGATGCCATCCAACCATCTCTGCTTCTGTCATCCCCTTCTCCTGCCTTCAATCTTTCCCAGCATCAGGGTCTTTTTTAGTGAGTCAGTTCTTTGTATCAGGTGGCCAAAGTATTGGAGCTTCAGCATCAGTCCTTCCAATGAATATTCAGGACTGATCTCCTTTAGGATGGACTAGTTGGATCTCCTTGCAGTCCAAGGGACTCTCAAGAGTCTTCTCCAACACCACAGTTCAAAAGCATCAATTCTTCAGTGCTCAGCTTTCTTTATAGTCCAACTCTCACATCCATACATGACTCCTGGAAAAACCATAGCTTTGTAATACAAAAGCATATACTAAATACATACCCACAGGTATCTGGAAGTTCCGGGGCAGACCGTAAAAGTAAAAATGTGGGTGGTGTCCCAGTTCCTAGAAATCCCCACACCTTTCCCCAAGCAGCTGAAGTAATCCTTCTACTCACTTGTTGTTTATTCATTAAGTTTGTATCTGATTCTTTGTGACCCCCTGGACTGTAGCTTGCCAGGCTCCTCTCTCCATGGGATTTCCCAGGCAAGACAACTGGAGTAGGTTACCATTTCCTTCTTTGGAGGATCTTCCCAACCTAGGGATTGAAACCCTGTCTCCTGCATTGACAATTTGTATGGTTGTGAAAGTTAGACCATAAAGAAGGCAGTGCTGAAGAATTGATGCTTTTGAATTGTGGTGCTGGAGACTCTTGGACTGCAAAGAGATCAAACCAGTCAATCCTAAAGGAAATCAACCCTGAATATTCATTGGAGGGATTGATGCTGAAGCTGAAGTTCCAACACTTTGGCCATCTGATGCGAAGAACTGACTCATTTGAAAAGACCCTGACGCTGGGAAATACCCTGGTAAAGACCCTGGAAAGACTCATTGGTAAAGATCCTGATGCTGGGAAAGGCAAAAGAAGGGGGCAGAGGATGAGATGGTTAGATAGCATCACTGAATTTGAGCAAACTCCTGAAGATAGTGAAGGATAGATAGGGGAGCCTGGTGTGCTACAGTCCATGGGGTCACAGAGTCAGACATGACTTAGCAACTGAACAACAAGTGCATTGGCAGGTGGATTCTTACCACTGAGCCCCCAGGGAAGCTCTCCCAGTCATTAGCTTATGAAATTACCCAGCCCATAAAATCTAACTGTCCCATATTTCCAGGCAGCTCTCACCTTCTGAGATGGGGTGCATTCTGCCTATGGAACATACTGCTTGCTCTTGAATTCTTTCTTGCCTGAAGCCAGGGACCCTCACTCTTTGGCCTGTCCCAGGAACTCATCTGAGACCTGGGATATGACCATTCTTTCCCATTTTCCTGCAACCTCTTTACAAAGGATATTGATAAATATACTTCTTACCTATCACTTTGCCTCTTGCTGAATTCCTTCTGTGCTGAGGCATAAAGAACCTGAGCTTTAATATGTTTGGAAGCAAGTTGTGTGGTTTCTGTTGGAAGAGTGTAGTTTCAAGTTTCATCCAAGGTGTGTGGTTTTAAAAGGAATACATAGAGAAAAGATCCTGGGGAGGAGCTAAGATGGCGGACGAGTAAGACGGGGAGAATACTTTCTCCTCCACAAATCCATTAAGAGAACATTTGAATGCTGAATAAATTCTATAAAACAACTTCTGAATGCCGGCAGAGGACATCAGGCACTTAGAAAGACAACTCATTGTCTTCAAAACGAGAAAACGAGCCCTGCAGTAACTCCTTTTGTGGAGAAGTGGCGCGGACACCAGCATTTGCTATTGGCAAGTGGGGGCTGGGCTAGGAGGAGCGGCGAGGCCTGCATTGCTTTGAGAAAGGATTTGGCCTGGCTATCTCGGGCGCTATCTGAGCGAAATAACCAGACTGTCGGTTATCTACTACATCAAAAGCCAGCCCTAACTTAAGACACCACCAGGACTACCTACAGAACAAAGGGCTGCACAGAGTTGGCCGGCTGCAGGCCGTCCCACTCCGGTGACAGGCAGCCAGGGCCGGAGGCGGGCAATCACAGCCCTAGAGAGACACTGTCTAACGGAACTGTGAGTAGGTTTCTGTGCTGACTCACGCTTCTTGGGGCTCTGGATGGTCAACATCTGCCTGAGAAAGTGCGCTGTTTGTATACCCAGAAAACTGAGCGGCGGAGAGGCGATAAGTCGCAGCAGCTGCGCTCGCTGAACATTTCATCACCTGCGCTACTCGGATCTGGGAAGGGCATAAAACACAGACTCAACCAAGTCTGTGCTTCTGAGGACTATCCGAGTGCCTGAACCTGGCCGGTTTAGATTTGGGTGTTCATCTCTGCCCCCTCTGTAACAAGGCAGAGATCAGATATTGAAAAGACCTGTAAACGCCTCAATAAAGAGAATTCAACAAACTACCAGAATATAGTAAGGACACTCTAAACTTGGCAATTTTAACAAAATGAAGAGACAAAAGAATACCCAGCAGCTAAAGGAACAGGATAGATGCCCACCAAACGAAACCAAAGAGGAAGAGATAGGGAATCTACCTGATAAAGAATTCCGAATAATGATAGTGAAATTAATTCAAAATCTCGAAATCAAAATAGAATCACAGTTCAAGAGTCTGGAGACAAGGATTGAGAAGATGCAAGAAAGGTTTAACAAGGACCTAGAAGAAATAAAAAAGACTCAACACATAATGAATAATGCAATAAATGAGATCCAAAACACCCTGGAGGCAACAAATAGTAGAATAACAGAGGCAGAAGATAGGATTAGTGAATTAGAAGATCAGATCAGATCAGTCGCTCAGTCGTGTCTGACTCTTTGCGACCCCATGAACTGCAGCACGCCAGGCCTCCCTATCCATCACCAGCTCTCGGAGGTCACTCAGACTCACATTCATCGAGTCAGTGATGCCATCCAGCCATCTCATCCTCTGTCGTCCCCTTCTCCTCCTGCCCTCAATCCCTCCCAGCATCAGAGTCTTTTCCAATGAGTCAACTCTTCGCATGAGGTGGCCAAAATACTGGAGTTTCAGCTTTAGCATCAGTCCTTCCAATGAACACCCAGGGCTGATCTCCTTCAGAATGGACTGGTTGGATCTCCTTGCAGTCCAAGGCACTCTCAAGAGTCTTCTCCAACACCACAGTTCAAAAGCATCTATTCTTTGGCGCTCAGCCTTCTTCACAGTCCAGCTCTCACATCCATGCATGACCACAGGAAAGACCATAGCCTTGACTAGGCGAACCTTTGTTGGCAAAGTGATGTCTCTGCTTTTGAATATGCTATCTAGGTTGGTCATAACCTTCCTTCCAAGGAGTAAGCGTCTTTTAATTTCATGGCTGCAGTCACCATCTGCAGTGATTTTGGAGCCCAGAAAATAAAGTCTGACACTGTTTCCACTGTTTCCCCATCTATTTCCCAAGAAGTGATGGGACCGGATGCCATGATCTTCGTTTTCTGAATGTTGAGCTTTAAGCCAACTTTTTCACTCTACACTTTTACTTTCTTCAAGAGGCTTTTTAGTTCCTCTTCACTTTCTGCCATAAGGGTGGTGTCATCTGCATATCTGAGGTTATTGATATTTCTCCGGCAATTTGATTCAGCTTGTGCTTCTTCCAGTCCAGCGTTTCTCATGATGTACTCTGCATATAAGTTAAATAAGCAGGATGACAATATACAGTCTTGACGTACTCCTTTTCCTATTTGGAACCAGTCTGTTGTTCCATGTCCAGTTCTAACTGTTGCTTCCTTTGCCTACTGGTCATCAAAATTGAGTGTGTGCATGTATTCTAGAAGAAATATAAAATTCCTTTAGTTTTGTTTTTTGATTTATATTTCTAGTTAGAATAGAATTCTCAAGAAAATTTTCCTGGATGCAACTATACTTCATGATATTTCTTTGAGGAAACAACAAATCAACAAAAACTTCCCATAAAATTTAAAGAACTCACTGCATTAAAAATATTTGTATTTGGCTGTACTGGGTCTTAGTTGTAGCCTGTGGGAGCTTTAGTTGCTAGCTGAAGTATGTGAGGTCTTCTTTCCCTCACTAGGATAGAACCTGTACCCCCTGCAGTGGAAGCACAGAGTCCTAACCACTGGATTGCCAGGGAAGTCTCTTATTTCTATTTTTATGTATTTTATCCTTGTTATATCAGGAGCTCATCACTGTTCTTTTTTTAATGATAATATACTTGCTGTTTTATATACTTTTTTCCAATGGCCTCATTGATTCATTTACCAACTAGACCTAATGGTTGAATTAAAAATGTAATATCATACATGAATGAAAATGTAATATCTTAAAATACTCTGGGCTTCCCTGGTGGTTCAGAAGAATCTGCCTGCAATAGGGGAGACCCAGGTTCTATCCCTGGGTTGGGAAGATCCCCTGGAGAAGGGGATAGCAACCCATTCCATTATTCTTGCCTGGAAAAATCCCATGGACAGAGGAGCCTGGTGGGCTACAGTCCATGGAGTTGCAAAGAGTCGGACATGACTGAAGCAACTTAGCATTACATATCAAGAGAATAGCCCCTGGCATCTAGGAGCTACTGATTTAAAGGCAGACAAAAACGGTGGCAACAACAAGTGATGTTCAAACTGGGCTACAGGAAATGCTTTTATAGCAGTCCAGTGTTTGTCCTCTTCACTCCATGTCTCCAGGTTGCCGCTTTGGCGTCTTTCAGCAGAGTTGTACGTCACGGTGTGGACTCCCTGGTGGTAGTGCTGGACAAGCAGTGTCTCCCCGCTCTTCCATGTGGAGAGTGATGGATAGGAAAGGGAGCTGCAGTGTTTTCCTACATGTTCTCTCTGGGGTAGTGCAAAAGAGAGAAGTGGGTTTGAAATCTAAGGTAAGATTTTGGCCTCTCTTGGCCTCAGTTTTTCATTTGTAAAATGGGGATGATAATACTTGCCTTATAAGATGATGTCATGATTATATGGGGAAAAAAAAAAAAGGACAGGGTGCAAACGCTTACAGTAGTGTCAGGCATGAAGTAGTTGCAGTTTGTCTCTTGCTCCTCTCTGTAAACCTCTCTAGCACATTCAGAACAGTGTGTTTCTCTCTGGAAAAAGGCTATATTAGTTGTTAAGCTGCTCCAGGGACCCAGTCGATAGACTAAGAATTATGGTCCCCGGAGTCAATCGACCTATTGTTATTAAATTGCCTTGGCTCTGTCAGTTTTTGGAGTTGTCATTTTGCACTGTAATTGATTTCCAGTTTTCTTCCTACCCTTCTCTTACAGATGTAGGCACTAGATGGCGGCATTTTACCAAGTATCACACATGGCCTAACTTGTTCTTCCACTTGTCCAGGGCTAAAAAAAAAAAGACAGTTCTTACAGTCTGCTTCAGCATAGCCACATATTCCAGGACATCAAAGAAATCCCTTTACAAATCTGTATTTCCTTCATTTATAATAGGTAATGTGTGATGCTTAGAAATCACCCAGAAGTTCACATATTTGATTTGGTTTAGGGGACAGAGAAAATTTGGAGTAGATTAAAAAGGAAACGATAAATTTGATTGGAATGGGAAAATGAAATGTTTGAGGAGGGGTCACATAAACATGGATTACTTTGTTTAAAGAATGGATAAGTAATCTCATGGTAGACTCTAACAATGAAGTGCTTCTGGGGAAAAGGCTAAGCAACTGTTACTCTTCAAGAATAGAACAAGGAGAAATGGGCTTCATGACCACAGGAGAGAGAGAAGTTAATCACAAGAAAGGATTTTTGGAACCAAGAATATGTCACATCAGAATGAAGAAAATTGTCAAAGCTTTCTTTATGAATGTGAAAAATAAATTAGTCATGGTCTCAACATGATTATTTTGAGGATTATTTGCAGTCCTGCTAGAAGACAGAGGAATGTTTTATCCTTTATTGTGGTGATTATTTGAAACCTGATATGTGTAGGCTAGGATGATGCTCATTGCAGTCTATTGGCACAGGCTAGGACTGGATATGACTCAACAGGAGAGCAGTGGTTTCAAAAGTGTCCCATTTATATATATATTTACACACACACACACACACACACACATTTTGTTTCTTGGTTTCTAAAATACATAAGAGCTGGATGAGAGGGAAGGCAATGATCACAGGAAAAAAAGAATCAGATGTCTTCCTTGACACTCATTTTAAATATTACTTTTTATTTTTAAAAACTTTTAATCTTATATTGGGGTATGTTATGTTAAGTCACTTCAGTCGTGTCCGACTCTGTGTGACCCCATAGACAGCAGCCCACCAGGCTCCCCCGTCCCTGGGATTCTCCAAGCAAGAACACTGGAGTGGGTTGCCATTTCCTTCTCCAATGCATGAAAGTGAAAAGAGAAAGTGAAGTCGCTCAGTCATGTCCGACTCTTAGCGACCCCGTGGACTGCAGCCTACCATGCTCCTCCGTCCATGGGATTTTCCAGGCAAGAGTACTGGAGTGGGGTGCCATTGCCTTCTCCGATATTGGGGTATAGCCGATTAATAATGTTGTGATAGTTTGAGATGGACAGCAAAGGGACTCAGCCATACATACACATATATCCATTCTCCCCCCAAATTCCTCTCCCATCCTGGCTGCCACATAACATTGAGCAGAGTTCCCTGTGCTATACTGTATTGACACTTATTTTTTTGAAACTCTGATTTGTTACTTATCATATGATTGTTCAGACTGTGGGTTTTATATTATGCTAGCAATACTTTATCTTTTCAAAGATTATTTAGCAGAAAGGGCTGAGGTGGAGATATAGAGAAGGTGTTAGTGATGGAAGATTGGGATGAGGTGAAAAAAAAAAAAAAATCCAGTGCAGCAGTTTTTTCCCTTGCTGATTATAGATGTAATACATGTTCATTGTAGAAAGTTTGGAAAAAACACAGACTAATTAGAAGGAATGATGCTAAAGCTGAAATTCCAGTACTTTGGCCACCTCATGGGAAGAGTTGACTCATTGGAAAAGACTCTGATGCTGGGAGGGATTGGGGGCAGGAGGAGAAGGGGACGACAGAGGATGAGATGGCTGGATGGCATCACTGACTCGATGGATGTGAGTCTCAGTGAGCTCCGGGAGTTGGTGATGGACAGGGAGGCCTGGCATGCTGAGATTCATGGGGTTGCAAAGAGTCGGACACGACTGAGCGACTGATCTGATCTGATCTGAATGTAAAAAAGAAAGCAAAATCATTCTATATTCTACTACTTATAGATTATAAAAATTAGTATTTTGAAATATTTCCTTCCATGTAACTACAGGAATTTGGAAAAACTGAGCCAACTATTTGTAGAAAGCTGGTGTAGAAGATCACTGAAGGGTTGAAAGGTGAATTAAAAAAAAGTTTATAGGAGTATAATTGATTTATAATGTTGTGTTAGTTTTAGGTGTACAGCAAAGTCATTTTTTAAATGCATATACATATATTCATTCTTTTTTAGGTTCTTTTCTCATATAGGTTATCACAGAATATTGAGTAGAGTTCCCTGTGCTATGCAGTCCTTGTTAGTTATCTATCTTATATATAGTTGTGTGTGTATATTAATCCAAGCTCCTGATTTATGCCTCCCCCATGGTTTCTCCTTTGGTAACCATAAGTTTGTTTTCAGTATCTGTAAGTATCTTTGTTTTATGAATAAGCTCATTTGTATTATTTTTTAAAATTAGATTCCACGTATGGGTGATAGCATATGATACTTGCCTTTCTCTGGCTTGATAATCTCTAGGTCCATTTATGTTGCTGCAAATGACATTGGTTCAGTCTTTTTCATGCCTGAGTAATACTCCCTTGTATATGTATTTATGTGTGTGTTCCACATCTTTCTTTTAAATTTTATTTAATTAAAAATTTTTTGACCATGCTATGTAGCTTATGGAATCTTTGTTCCCTGACCAGAGGCTGAGCATATAATAATGCTAATACTGGTATATTAACCTGGGGTTGGGTTTTGAGAGTGATGGCCTGGGAGTGTATAGATTATAGAGTTAGATAAGGCAAGAGTTTGCTACAATGAATATACTTGCCTGTGGTTCAGGATTTAATATTCTGGCACAGGCTCTTGAAGCCACTCTCTGAGCGGTGCTGGATGGCCCCTGGAAGCTTGGAAAGGTGATGACCACCACATTGCAGGAGATAGAAAGGCCAGAACTACCTCGGCATAGTATCAAGCAAGGATTCAAAGTCTCAGAGTAGTGAGCGTGTGTACCAGTTATCAGCTTATTATCTCTTAGCTCCAAATCCACTTTTTTTTTGCCTTGTGATTTTGGAGCTGGACTAGGTAATCATTTTTTCTTTGCCATCTGGTACAATATTAGGCTTTCACAATGGAGGGTGCTGGAGGGATACTGCACAGCACAGGCGAGGAAGGAGCTTCTCTTTCTGGTTTCGGCACGCTTTTTTTTTTTCTTTTTCTTTTTTCCCTGATGGTGTGGCTACTTAACAGTGGGCAGAGGCCTGTTGGTACTCACTCCCCTACAAGTTGCTGCAGGAATCCAGCAGGCTGTTTGCTGTGAACCTGCTCCAGGTCACTCAGTAAACTTTACAGGTAAGGATAGGAGGGTGACTGGTAATCAGAATGTTTTGGTCCACAGGGTTCTCCCATAGAAGCCAAGTGATCATGGTGTAATCATGAATGAAAGGGATGGGCATTCTTCTAGAATATTGCTACATTCATACAGCAGAAAGCAACAACAATACAAACTCCACATCTGCTGGCCAGCAACCTGATTTGAGTTGCCACAGTGGAGAGTCATGGCCATTCACCCATTTTCCAGACTGAGCCAGTTCACAGACTCAGAGTTCCTTGATTGAAGGGCAGCTGGGTTACCTTGGGAAGGACTTTGTATTGTTGCCACACGTATATACTGTAAATTTTCTCTTAAGATTTCCCTAATGGGACTGGTGCCTATCTGCTAGAGTAAATGTGCATTGAGTAAAAGACCTCTGGGTTTTACTAGATACTGGCTCTGTACTAATCCTAATTTCCGGGGAAGTAAAATGCTAGCAAGGCCTGATAGTCAAAATGGGGGCTTATGGTGGTCAGCGGGGAAGGCAATGGCACCCCACCCCAGTACTTTTGCCTGGAAAATCCCATGGACGGAGGAGCCTGGTAAGCTCCAGTCCATGGGGTTGCTAAGAGTTGGACACGACTGAGCGGCTTCACTTTCACTTTTCGCTTTCATGCATTGGAGAAGGAAATGGCAACCCACTCCAGTGTTCTTGCCTGGAGAATCCCAGGGACAGGGGAGCCTGGTGAGCTTCTTTCTATGGGGTCGCACAGAGTCAGACACGACTGAAGCGACTTAGCATGGTGGTCAGATGACAAATGGAAACTAACTCACAGTGGCTCCAGTTGATTCATGGACCCTTCCTGTGGTTGTTTCCCCATCTCCTGAATGTAGTATTGACATATACACTATTGACAACTGCCGGAATACCTATACTGGCTATGTTACCCAGCAGGCAAGCAACCTAAACCAGCAGAAGCTAGCCAAAGGGAGAGGGATCTAGAATTAACAGTAGAGAATCATAAATGGATGGTATCAATTACAGCTTTAGGATCAACTGTAGTGATAGAGACTATGATTTGTCATACTAACTTCCTTCTGTAAAAAGAATCATACAACTAATAAGAATAATCATAAATTATAGAGCTCATATATTCTACTATTCTAGGTGCTTCACACTTATAAACTCAATCTTCAAAAAAGTCTATGAAGTTGGTAGTCATAGTTTTACAGATAAAGAAACTGAGACCTAAGTTGTAACTTAATGATTGAGAGTTGAGAGGGATGTGGATGATAGAATACTTTAAGCATGGAATGATACAAAAAGAACTCATAATAGACTTTTGATCCTTTGCTTCAAGGTGGATTGGATGAATAGCAGATTTGGTGATGGGTGGGTGGATGCAAAGAGAACAAGTGTTCCAGGTGGAACAGATGTATAGGAATAAACAGATGTACAGAGGGAGCAAATAGAGATGTATTCTGGCTGAGTAATAGATACAGGAGTTTGGTTAGAGAGTAAGACTGGTGATGGGAAGGAATGGGAGATAAAATTTTAAAAGTAGAACTGGGTCATCCTGGGTAGAGTTCTGAAGTCAAGTTAAAATTTTTGAATTTTATTTTTGGCAGTTACAGGGAATGGCAGGATTTTTAAGGACATGATCATAGTGCTTTCTAGAAGAGTAGTTTCCAAATATCAGGTGGTAAAACTAATCCTGTTCTGGCTGCCTAAGAATTATTTGGTTCCTGAAGGACATTTGCTCTTGTTAAAAACATTCGTAAGATGTTGATTTACCCCTGAATGTCTTTGATATTGGCAGAACCATTTGGTTCTGTCCAAAACATTTATAAGACATTTGGTCTATGCCTAAGGCCCTTGATATTTGGTCCTGTCCAAACTGTTTGTAATGGATCAACTATATTCATGGATGCTTTGGATAGACCAAGCCTCTGTGCGGATCACAACAAACTGTGGAAAGTACTTAAAGAGATGGGAATACCAGACCAACTGACCTGCCACCTGAGAAATCTATATGCAGGTCAGGAAGCAACAGTTAGAACTGGACATAGTACAACAGACTGGTTCCACATAGGAAAAGGAGTACGTCAAGGCTGTATATTGTCACCCTGCTTATTTAACTTCTATGCAGAGTACATCATGAGAAACACTGTGCTGGATGAAGTGCAAGCTGGTATCAAGATTTCTGGGAGAAAGATCAATAACCTCAGATATGCAGATGATACCACCCTTATGGTAGAAGGCAAAGAACTAAAGAGCCTTTTGATGAAAGTGAAAGTGGAGAGTGAAAAAGTTGGCTTAAAGCTCAACATTCAGAAAACGAAGATCATGGCATCTGGTCCCATCACTTCATGGGAAATAGATGGGGAAACAGTGGAAACAGTGTCAGATTTTGTTTTTTGGGCTCCAAAATCACTGCAGATGGTGACTGCAGCCATGAAATTAAAAGTCGCTTACTTCTTGGAAGGAAAGTTATGACCAACCTAGACAGCATATTCAAAAGCAGAGACATTACTTTGCCAACAAAGGGCTGTCTAGTCAAGTCTATGGTTTTTCTAGTAGTCATGTATGGATATGAGAGTTGGACTATAAAGAAAGCTGAGCGCCAAAGAATTGATGCTTTTGAATTGTGGTGTTGGAGAAGGCTCTTGAGAGTCCCTTGGATTGCAAGGAAATCCAACCAGTTCATCCTAAAGGAAATCAGTCCTGAATATTCATTGGAAGGACTGATGCTAAAGTTGAAACTCCAAAACTTTGGCCATCTGATGTGAAGAACTGACTCATTTGAAAAGACCCTGATGGCTGGGAAAGATTGAAGGCAGGAGGAGAAGGGGAAGACAGAGGGTGAGATGGTTGAATGGCATCACTGACTCAATGGACTTGAGTTTGAGTAAACTCTGGGAGTTAGTGATGGGCAGGGCCGCCTGGTGTGCTGCAGTCCGTGGGGTCCCAAAGAGTCGGACATGACTGAGCAACTGAACTGAATTGAAGCTTCAAGGTTCTTTTGGCACAGACAACTTGTCTTATGAACCAAATATCTCATGGGCTTTTTTGATTGGACAAAATGTCTGCTAACCATTTGGAGACATTTAAACAATACAGACCTCTGGGACATGCCTGAAGAATGATCAAGCATGTGTCTCCATTGACTGTCTCTTCCCTTCTCCCTGTGGCCAGGTTCTACTTCCACTTTTAAGTGAAGGCCCCCATTTTTCTTGCTCCTTTATATTTATTTGTGACATCAGTTAACTGTGACTTCTGGTAATGTACCTATTTCATCTGAGATTATTCAACTCAGGCCTCAAATGTTTGGCAACCTTAGCTTTTTTCTTTTTCTGAGATATTGCTAATAAGAGTCATGAAGATTCAAAAAACTGAGTCTTTCTGATACTTTTTAAAAAAAGAGAACTTTTAGGTTTCTCTTTTTCCTTTTCTTTCCTAAGCTAAATAGTATCTGTCCTTTTAATGGTTTAACGTATGTCATGGTGTCAGAACTTTAGTATTCTATCAGGTTCTAGTTTGCATGGGATCCTCTGGGATGGTGGCACTAGGAATGGCATACAGTGCTTTAGATATTCTTTTAGAAATTAAAAAAAATTAAAAAAACTTTTTATTTTGTAACGGGGTATAACCAATCAACAATACTGTGGTAGTTATAGGTGAGCAGCAAAGCGGACTCAGGCACACATGTACATGTATCCCTTCTCTCCCAAGCTCTCCTCTCTTCCAGGCTTCTGCTCCAGATATTCTGATCCACAGAGACTAGAGTGGGACCATTATCCTTCCTCCCCCAGACTAAACTGGACTCTAGGTTTCACAGCTAAGATGCATTCATAGCACAGCAGCTCCATCATTCTGCTGCTTCTTTTAAAGCCATCACTGCTAAAATCACTAAGACTTTCCCATTCTAGCTCTTTCTTATCTCTCTTTCAACAATTGTTATGTGCAGTTGGTTCCTCGAGAGTTACTAGGGAACTGGGCTCACTACTTTAGCCAATTTATTATCCCATCTAGTTTTTTGGTGATGGGCAATTTAGTGTAATATTGCCACAGTTGTGATTCCATCTTTTGGTCTCATTTTTTTGCTTAAAAAAATGAGCACAAAATGCTTTCTTTAAAAATGTGCTGCTGCTGCTGCTAAGTTGCTTCAGTCTGACTCTGTGCAACCCCATAGATGGCAGCCCACCAGGCTCCCCTGTCCCTGGGATTCTCCAGGCAAGAACACTGGAGTGGGTTGCCATTTCCTTCTCCAGTGCGTGAAAGTGAAAAGTGAAAGTGAAGTCGCTCAGTCGTGTCCAGCTCGTAGTGCTGGATTTGGTTATATTCCTTTACTTTCTCCCATAAAACTAAGAAGAAAACTGTTTTTGTTTGTATGTTTTGTCATCAGTCACAAAGAATAAGAACTTTCAAAATGGACTTTGGTTTTGTTCTTTAACTGATAGGTATGTGTCCTGGTCACTAGCTTTTTAAAATTTTGGATAGGTAGATGCAGAAAAGAAACTTGGTACTGAGGTTGGTAAAAATGAGATAATGTATTCTTCAAAAGAAATTAAGATATAATGCATATATAATGCATATAATCCATAAAAATCATCCTTCAAAGTATATAATTCAAGGGTTTTTTAGTATAGGGTTAGCCAAAAAGTTTGTTTGGGTTTTCCCCCAAACAAACTTTTTGGCCAACCCAATATATTCACAAGGTTGTGAAAACTGTCTCCACTAATTCCAGAACATTTATTTCCATTTCCTCCAAAGAAATTTTGTACCAGTTAATAATCACTATAAAAACCTCTTTGTCCCCAGCCCCACGGGATTCTGACTTCCTGCATTATCTATACAGATCCCTGGGACACACCTGTGTGGAACTTTGAGCCTTGCACTCTGAGAGCTGACTGCACAGGTTTTCATTGGCAGCCTAAATTGTGCAGAGGAGAATCTTGCATTTATAGTGTCCCAACTCTTCATCTATTCAACTATACTGGATTCTTAGGAAGAGAGGAACTCATTTTTGACAGAAAATGAGAATTTTGTTCAACATCATCTCTTCCACCTGGGCTGGGCTTCAGCTTTTTCAATATTTATGCTTCTCTTTACAGCCAGATGCCCATTCTCTTTAAAGAAAAGAATCAAAATAGAAGTTGAACAGTTCTACTTTCTCTATGATCTGCTAACTTCGCACCATAATCTCTATTTGACAGATTTACATCTTCCATGTTCCTGCCCGAAACAAAATCACAAAAAAATCTTACTTTTCTTTGCTGTCTTTTGCATCACTTGTGCATTCTGGGGGCTTCCCTAGTGGCTCAGCTTGTAAAGAATCCACCTGCAGTGTGGGAGACCTGGGTTCAATCCCTGGGTTGGGAAGATCCCCTGGAGAAGGGAACAGCTACCCACTCCAGTATTCTGGCCTGGAGAATTCCATGGGGTCACAAAGAATCAGACATGACTGAGTGACTTTGACTTTCCCTTTCTGTGCATGCTGGGCTTCAGCCTTCCTGACACAATTCCCATTTGATCTGTGCCAAATTTTGCATGTAATTTTGACCATGGGTCCCTTGACCCCGTCCGTGGTATGTATATTCTAAATCTGAACTTTCTAGGACACTATATATGTTGTGCCACATTGATCCTTGCTCTCCTTTTTTCTTTCCAGGAATAATTTCTGGAAGTTAGGTCCGATTTTTATTGTTACAAGTCCCATCCTTTCTGCAAAATCTCCCCTTGTAGGACTACAGACTGTGGACCCACAGCTATGCTTTCTTCCTGCCATAGGGCAAGAGGGCTTGCCTCTGACAATACCAGCTCTCCCTTCCATAATGGTCATCACTCCAGGATGACAAAATCCCTTGCTCCCCAAGGTTCCTGTTACTTCATCCTCAGCAAAATTCTCCCATGTTGGTCCAGAAGAGTAGTAGTAGTCTCATTATATCCTCCACCTCTGAGAGATCATACTGTCAGCTTGGATTTGTCAGATGTACCTTCATAAATGGACTTGGACATTACTTTTCTAAGACATTTGTAGTATGTGATCATTTGTTCTTTTATGAACATTCAGGAAGTGTAATTTATATAAATTGACCTGGGAGCAGGGATGAAAGGAAGGGAGGAAGCTTGTGTCCCGAGCTGATGGACAGCAGGGCCACATAGACATATACCTTGTTTCTCCAGATGATGCTATTTTAATCGCTACTTTTTGGGAGTTGTTAGGTAATTTATTTACTTTTCCATACAGATAGATGATTAGGTTGGAATTCTAGCGTTACCATAACTGTATGACTTTGGGAAAATCACCTATCCTTTCTAAGTTTAGTTTTCTTTATAGAATGAGAATAAGAATGCCTAGCTCATAGTATTTGTCATAGATTACAGATGTCTGCAATATTTTTAAATACTCTTCCCACTGAGAGGTAAAATCTGTATCTCTGCTCCTTAAATCTGGGCTCTATGGTTGCTTGAGGGGTTGGGGGCAGGAGGAGAAGGGGACGACAGAGGATGAGATGGCTGGATGGCATCACCGACTCGATGGATGTGAGTCTGAGTGAGCTCCGGGAGTTGGTGATGGACAGGGAGGCCTGGCGTGCTGCGATTCATGGGGTCGCAAAGAGTCAGACATGACTGAGCGACTGATCTGATCTGATCTGATGGTTGCTTGACCAATAGGATACAGTAGAAGTGACAATGTGCCAGTTTCTAGTATAAGAGACTGGCAACTTCTACTTCCCCTTTATAGGAAAAATTTCTCTAAGTGTCCTGAGCTACCATGTAAGAAGTCCATATACCCTGAGACCACCATGCTGGGGCCTCAGTGTAAGAAGTCCTAGCTGAACTCAACCTTCTAGCCATCGCCACCAAGGCTATAAACATGCAAATGAAGCCATCAAGGACCTTCTAACCAGCCCATCAGCTGAATACCACCCAGTGACTCATTGATGGCAGTTGATTTCATGTGGAACAAAGGAATTGTCCAACTGAGTCTTGATTGAATTCTTGACTCACAGATTCATGAAATATAATGATGAATATATACATCATTAACTTAAGACAATAACTTATTGTCTTAAGTTATTCAGTATATGGTGTGATAGAAAATTAGAATTTGGTACCTGGAAGTGGGGTGCTTCTCTACGAAAACCATAAAATGTGTGGCTTTGGGACTAGGCAGTAAGCAGAAGCTAGAAGGCCTCAAGGAGCCTATTGATAAAATCTGGAAGACCACTGAAGACAAAAACTGGTGAATCCTAGAAGAAGGGAGAAAGTTGGTTTTGGAGGTTGGAAAAAATGTGATCCTTGTATAATGGAGGAAAGTTAGACAATATTGTTGTCTGCAGTAATATGGGAAAATAGAACAACCTGACAAACTGGTGGTTTGGCTCAGATTTACTGGCAGCATACTGAAGGGGCCAGTTGGTTTCTTTGGGCCACTGATAATAAGGTATGGATGTGCTGTGCTTAATCGCTCAGTCATGTTTGGCTCTCCGCAACCCCATGGGCTGTAGCCTGCCAGGCTCCTCTGTCCACGGGGATTCTCCAGGCAAGAATACTGGAGTAAGTTGCCATGCCCTCCTCCAGGGGATCTTCCCAACCCAGGGATCAAACCCAGGTCTCTCACATTTCAGGTGAATTCTTTACCGACTGAGCCACCAAAGTTTTGGATGGAGAGACTTAAGTGTGAAAAAAAAAAAAAAAAGAACTTTTGCAGTATTCAGACAATTTTTAAAGGAACTATAAGGACTTGGGATTTAATGGGTTTGAAAATAAAACTTTCTTATTTCCTTCCTCTCCATTGGCAAAGACCTTTGAAGTAAGATCATATAAATAATATGGCTGTAAGACCCTTTGTTAATCTTCTAGAAAGATTTAAAAATATGTCTAGAACTAGAAAAAGGCCTCTAATTATTCAGCCCAAGGCAGAATAATTATGAATCACTCTGATTCAGCCCAAGGCAGAGAATTAAAGAGATTAAATATATTTAAAGATATTAAAGAGATTTGTTGATGTGACTTTTATTTAATGAAGTACATTCCAGTGAAATTCATAGAAATCCCACAAAGTTTTTAAGAGAATTGAATTGATGGACACTCCATCAACTTTGACTGAAAGGGACAAAGATAATTCAAAATAAAAAGAGCTCTTAAATTTCAGTGGGCAAGAAGCTATTAAAAAGCCTACTGTACTACAACCACAGGCTAGTTCTTATGAAAAAGGCAACTTGGTTCAGAGCATGGAATCAAGCAATGTGGAACACAAGTCCTAGGGAACATGCTGCTGCTGCTAAGTCACTTCAGTTGTGTCCGACTCTGTGCAATCCCATGGACGGCAGCCCACCAGGCTCACCCGTCCCTGGGATTCTTCAGGCAAGAACACTGGAGTGGGTTGCCATTTCCTTCTCCAGTGCATGAAAGCGAAAAGTGAAAGTGAAGTCGCACAGTTGTGTCCGACTCTTAGCGACCCCATGGACTGCAGCCTACTAGGCTCCTCCATCCATAGGATTTTCCAGGCAAGAGTACTGGCGTGGGGTGCCATTGCCTTCTCCCCTAGGGAACATGACTGGACCCTAATCCGAGCACTGGTGATGTTTGCACGCTAAGTTGCTTCAGTTGTGTCTGACTCTTTGCTACCCTATGGAGTGTAGCCTGCCAGACTCCTCTGTCCATGGGATTCTCTAAGAAAGAATACTGGAGTGGGTTGCTGTGCTCTCCTCCAGGGGATCTTCCCAGCCCAGGGATAGAACCTGTGTCTCTTATCTCCCCTGTGTTGGCAGGTGGATTCTTTACTATTAGTGATACTGAAAAGTCCATATTTAACATAATCATATATTATTTAGAATTATGGCCTTTATTGGGCTTCCCAGGTGGCGCCAGTGGTAAAGAACCCATCTGCCAGTGCAGGCAACATTGGAGATGTGAGTTTGATCCCTGGGTCAGGAAGATTCTCTGGTAACTCATTCCAGTATTTTTGCCTGGAGAATCCCATGGACAGAGGAACCTGGTGGGCTACAGTCCATGGGGTTGCAAAGAGTCAGACACGACTGAAGTGACTTATCACAGATGCACATGGCTTTTACGGATTTATGTTTGAGATAGCTTGATAGATGCAAGATGCTTTTAGTCTTTAAAGCATATCCCAAAGGCTTCCCTGGTGGTTCAGTGGATAAGGAATCTGCCTGCAATGCTGGAGACACAGGAGACATGGGTTCGATCCCTGGGTCAGGAAGATCCCTTAAGAGAAAGAAATGGCGACCCACTCCAGTATTCTTGCCTGAAAAATCCCATTGACAGAGGAGCCTGGAGGGCTACAGTCCAAAGGGTTGCAAAGAGTCAGGCATGACTGAGTGACTAAGCACGCGCATTGTTTTTTGAATAGACTCTCAATTCCATTCATACCTGTGTAACTGGGGGCCTTCATCTCAATTGCAGGTCCCACAATTTTCATTGGTGTGACTCTTAGAAGTGAGTATACTTCCTGATGAAAGTGAAAGTGGAGAGGAAAAAGTTGGCTTAAAGCTCAACATTCAGAAAATGATCATGGCATCCCATCACTTCATGGGAAATAGATGGGGAAACAGTGGAAACAGTGTCAGACTTTATTTTTCTGGGCTCCAAAATCCCTACAGATGGTGACTGCAGTCATGAAATTAAAAGATGCTTACTCCTTGGAAAGAAGGTTATGACCAACCTAGATAGCATATTCAAAAGCAGAGACATTACTTTGCCAACAAAGGTCCGTCTAGTCAAGGCTATGGTTTTTCCTGTGGTCATGTGTGGATGTGAGAGCTGGACTGTGAAGAAGGCTGAGCGCCGAAGAACTGATGCTTTTGAAGTGTGGTGTTGGAGAAGACTCTTGAGAGTCCCTTGGACTGCAAGGAGATCCAACCAGTCCATTCTGAAGGA
Organism: Tragelaphus eurycerus; assembly: GCA_935064755.1. NCBI lineage: Eukaryota > Metazoa > Chordata > Mammalia > Artiodactyla > Bovidae > Tragelaphus > Tragelaphus eurycerus. The sequence goes on from CAKXYN010000038.1 coordinate 15,126,167, forward strand.
GATCAGCCCTGGGATTTCCTTGGAAGTAATGATGCTACAGCTGAAACTCCAGTACTTTGGCCACCTCATGTGAAGAGTTGACTCATTGGAGAAGACTCTGATGCTGGGAGGGATTGGGGGCAAGAGGAGAAGGGGACGACAGAGGATGAGATGGCTGGATGGCATCACTGACTCGATGAATGTGAGTCTGAGTGAACTCTGGGAGTTGGTGATGGACAGGGAGGCCTGGCGTGCTGTGACTCATTGGGGCGCAAAGAGTCAGACACGACTGAGCAACTGATCTGATACTTGCTGTTGGCTTGAAATCTCATCTAAAATGTCTTTTTAGTGTGCAGCAAATATGACTGATGGAGAATCTAAATGCTGTAATTCTCAATATCTAGATTACGTATGGAATCTGATGTTTTATATGTCAGTAATCTTTCATCAAACTATTAAAAAAATTTTTTTAAAAATTTATTGGCGTATAGGTGATTTACAATGTTGTGTTAGTTTCAAGTGTACAGTACATTGATTCAGCTATACATACACATATATTCTTTCTGAGATTCTTTTCTCATATAGGTTACCATAGAATATTGAGTAGAGTTCCCTGTGCTATACAGTAGGTCGTTGTTGGTTATTTATCTTATATTCTGAAGGAGATCAGCCCTGGGATTTCTTTGGAAGGAATGATGCTAAAGCTGAAACTCCAGTATTTTGGCCACCTCATGCGAAGAGTTGACTCATTGGAGAAGACTCTGATGCTGGGAGGGATTGGGGGCAGGAGGAGAAGGGGACGACAGGGGATGAGATGGCTGGATGGCATCACTGACTCGATGGATGTGAGTCTGGGTGACCTCCGGGAGTTGGTGATGGACAGGGAGGCCTGGCGTGCTACAGTTCATGGGGTCGCAAAGGGTCGGACACGACTGAGCGACTGATCTGATCTGATCTGATAGTAGTGTGTGTATGTTAATCCCAAACTCCTGATTTATCCCTCCCCCACTATGTTTCCCCTTTGGTAACCATAAGTTTGTTTTTGAAGTCTGTTTCTGTTTTATAAATAAGTTCATTTGTATCATTTAAAAATATTGATTCTTCTTTCATGGAACTTTAGAGCAAGTCTCACGGCAGGAATAAGAGTAGGGAAGACTGAAAAGCTTGAAGAAAAATAACAGTTAATTGAATCACACAGTTAGAAAATTGTAGGAAAATGCTTGTTGAGCTTTTCTGATCTTTAGAAAGAAAAATAAATAATGAAAACTGACAATAAAGACATGAAGAGCTAATTTTCAATTTCAATTTGTCTTTCTGAATGATACCTCTTTGGTCTTTTATGAAGGTAAATTACATTTGAAATGAAATCTTTTAAATGAGTCATCTTTTGGGTAGTTATTTTATACACCTTTAAAATGCATTTTGCTTCTTTGTAGGGGGTGGGCTAGAAAGATGAATTCTGAAGTTGAGAGGAAAATAATTTCAGGAGGTAATGGATGAACTTGGTCTGGAAGATTAATCAGGGCAGTTGCAAGAGAGTGCCAAATGCATAACGGGAGTAGAACTAAATATCTGATTGTAATTAAAACTTTAGGTTTCTAATGGCTGCATGAAAGATATTTTAATAAACGTGAAATGCACTTTCTAAATGGCACGCTAACTTTTAATGACTTGGGTGTTTTGTTTGATTAGTAACCTGGACTGTTAAATTAAAGCCAACTGCAAGTGCATGATAAAATATTGATGGTTTCAGGCAAATGAATTGGGGGAGTTATGCTTGACAGATTTTTTGTATCATTAAGGATTTTAACTGGTGGAAAATATATATTGCTGGTGCTTAAAGATAGTTAAAGAGGATCTTCCTGTTTATATGACCTCGTTTTAATTTTACAGTAATAATAAGGAGGAAATCTGAATTATTCACAGATGGTTGGTCAAGAGAGGTCACTTAATTAAAATAGTGTTATTTTAATTACACCTGTTTCACATTCCTGGAATAGGAAATTAAATATTTTGAAGCATTTGATTATTTCTGTTTCACAGAGTACCTGGACTTTTGCTGACTCTTGTGAAGGCCTGAGATTGTTCTGTGTAAGGCTTTTACTACTTGTTAGTAGAAAGTTTTGCTTTTAGAATCACGACTTTAAAAAGAATGTCTATATGTATCAGAGTCACTTTGCTGTAAAGCAGAGATTGACACAACAATATAAATAAACTATGCTTCAGTAAAAAAGCTTTTAAAAAAAATCTGAATTAAAAAAACCTTTTTTCAGTAATAGGTTTAGAAATAATTCAAGAAGATTTACACATACACATACACATATATTCACACCTGTATTCTTTTAAATGCAGGACAATTCTTAGGAGGATATATTAGAAGATATTAATATAAACCATGGTTACTTCTAGGGAGTCAGGCTGGGGATTCAAAAGGTTGAGAGATTTTATTTCTTATTCTTTTTGGAAAATAAAATCTGTTTTGCAATGAAATTGCCTTCGTTTTACAAAAAAAATTTCTCTTTGAAATCCAGATTTAGCTTTTAACAATTCAACTGTTCCTTTTCATGCCTCTTTTCCCATAACAGAGAATTTTCTTGATTCTGTCAGATGATGTGGTCGATTTTAAGGAGCTTTCTCCCCTCCTCTATTCCTCTAACCATTCATGCATCCTCAAATATTTAGCATTCAATGTCTCTGACTGCTTTTTACAGCCTAAGTCAAGTAACTCTTTGCAAAAGACCTGCATTCTCAGTGTGGCTCTCTAGGATTTGTCTCTGATAGGACTTGAGCTGTGGGAAGACAGGAAGAAGGTGAAACTTTGAGAAGAGGGAGGAATTTTGCAAAGGATGTTAGGACAGCAATTCGGGGTGGCCTAGATATTTGCATGCCTAGATATTCCCTTTAGTAGAAGGAAAACACGTGTGTTTCCTCAATTATTGAGAGATGTGTAAAGTGCCAGAAGGACATCTGGAGGGGAAACAGTGGAATGGCCTTTTCTTTTTCTTTTTTTAGGGTTGCCGTGTAACACCACTTAAAATCTACAATTTATGATTACCATTATTTCATAACAGAAAAGACATTTTACCACACATACAAAATAGAAAAACAACCTCCTCCCTACTAATTCTCCTAAAGCAAATGGAGAAGGACCTTTTCATAAAAAAAGGTGCCAGCCCTTCCCAGGGTGCTGACCTCTGGGTGCTTCCTTAGGCTGTTTGAGGTTGAAAGGACAGGGAGAGTGTTGAGACACACACACACACACACACACACACACACACACGTCTGTTCTATGCTTGATCCTCAAATGACTGAACCTCAAGGGATTGCTGCTGCTGCTAAGTCGCTTGAGGTGTGTCCCACTCTGTACAACCCCATAGACGGCAGCCCACCAGGTTCCCCCATCCCTGGGATTCTCAAGGCAAGAACACTGGAGTGGGTTGCCATTGCTTTCCCCCAAGGGATTGAAGAATATGAAATTAAGTTTTCCATTTACTTTTTGCTCTGAGTTTCTAGTTTTTACACCTTTCTGGGCCTCTCAACTATGAAAAGAAGATACATATTCTGTTGTTCAGAATAATAAACAAATGTTCAACTACTGTATTAAAGTGTGGTAATTTTTTTTTTACCACTCCGAAAGAATTGTAGTTGGATATATTTTTGAGTTAGCTAATTTTCATATTAATAAATGGTAAATGGTAGTAGTAACAATAACAAACTATAATTCATTGAGTTCTCATTGTGCTGAGTGTATGCACATACATTATCTCATCTAATTTCTTTGGCAACCCTATGAAGTGGGCTAAATTTTACAGATGAAGAAACTGAGGCTTCAGAGAAGTTAAGCAGCTTAATTTTCTTTTGCATGTCTATCTACCTATCTATTCTTTTTCAGATTCTTTTCCTTTATAGGTTATTACAAAATATCAAGTAGAATTCCCTGTGCTATTTAGTAGGTCCTTGTTTTTATTTTATACATATGCGTGTATGTGCTAATCTCAAACTCCTAATTTATCCCTCCCTTCACTCCCTTTCCCTTTTGACAGCCATGAATTTGCTTTCTAGGTCTGTTGCCCATTACTTTAAATCAGACTCTTTGTCTTGACTTTGGTCAAGGCCGTTTCCCTCTCTGTTCCACCCAATCTTACCAACCTTGTTCCTCTCTACTTCCAACACACACCTTCTTCTGTGGTCAGACGTTTCTACTCTGTCTCTCTGTCTTTTTTCATTTGAGTTCTCTCTCTTGCTCCTCTCCTTGTTTTCTTTCCCCGCTTCTTTCATCAACTAATAATTTCTGAGTGTCCATCATGTGCTAGTCTCTGGAGCTAGACCTGTGAAAAAGCTAAGACACCTTCCTGCCCCCAGGGAGCTTACAATCTTGATTAAAATTTCCCATGTGTGTTATGCTCATTTCTTCCTCTTAGTTTTGTTTTAGTTCGTTTCATCCACCTGAAAGCTATTCCTTTGCCTTCCAGCCATCTAAACTGTGTTCATATTTGAAGGCCTCACTCACATTTTCTTTTTCAGGCACGTGCTAAAAAAGGCTTCAGTGCACTTCTAGACCCAAACGCCTTCAGTGCACAATCATCACTGCATAATTGAGCTTTCATTTTTCTTTCTCATGCTATGCTGATGCTATTATATTTTTGAGAGCCAGAAATATGTCTTATCTGTATACTGACCATATGCTAGCTAAGCCCCCCCCTGGATTCTCCAGGCAAGAATACTGGGCGGCCCGGGTGATATCCATATATATAGATACTAATATGTATATAATATTTTGACCTCTGTTTCTCTCTCTGTGTATATAAAAATGCTTGGCTGCTGCTGCTGCTGCTAAGTCGCTTCAGTTGTGTCTGACTCTGTGTGATTCCATAGACAGCAGCCCACCAGGTTCTGCCGTCCTGGGATTCTCCAGGCAAGAACACTGGAGTGGGTTGCCATTTCCTTCTCCATTGTGTGAAAGTGAAAAGTGAAAGTGAAGTCGCTCAGTTGTGTCCGACCCATATTAATCCCATGGACTGTAGCCCACCAGGCTCCTCCATTCATGGGATTTTCTAGGCAAGAGTACTAGAGTGGCTTGCCATTGCCTTCTCCGAAAAACCCTTGGCACCCTCATCTTTTAAAATTCTCAAATTCATGAAAGTAGAGTTGTTTTAAACCAGACTCCTGGCCTTCCAGATTTGTATTTCTGTTCAGAGCCAAGTGTAATCCTTGTGTATTCTTAAACCACAATCACATAATCTTTTCAATGCTCACTGAAGGTGTTTGTTTCCAGTATCTAGGACCATTTTCCACATGGTAACAAAATTCTGTGATGTCCTGTTCATTGCCACATGCCCAAAGTCAGGAGAGGATGGTTGAGGAGGCAGAACTCAGATGGGTAACTACTTGAGTTTCAGAGTAAGACAGATCTGGAGTCCAACTCTTCACCAGCTAGCCTGTGATCTTTCCGACTCACCCTTACTCTTGGATCTCAGTCACACAAACTAGCTCACATCACACTACTGAGCTATGTGATCTACTCAGTCACATGTACTAGCTCTATGGTCTTACTCAATCTCACTGACTACGAGCTGGAGAAAACTTCTGGGAATCTTAGTTTTCTCATCTATAAAATGGAGATAATCATGGTGCAATAAAATGATGTATAGCAAGCAATTTGTACAGTTCCTAGAAAATTAAGCATGATAATGTTTTTAAGGTTACTGACAAAGCTAGCTAGGCTCTCTTATTAATGACTAGCTCCCAAATACTAGTGTCATGGGATTTAATGTTTGAATTTGAGCCTTGGCAAAACATAAATTGGTATCAGCCATGAGTCTCTTCAACTGCTGTGAGTGCTCAGCCCACAAGTGTCAGAATCTTAGTGAGCATTCGTGATCCCCCAGCTCCTGGCCTGGCTGGGTCTCCAGAGAGGCTGGGCATATGATTTATTGGTTGACGGTGGAAGATGGCTAGGTAGGGAGAGTTAGGACAGCCAGACTGTGCATGGCCTCTCTAGCCACCTGTGTAGACATTTAGTTCATTCCAGAATGGAGCACAACTTGATTCACTCTGTGAGGAAGCAGCACATGGCCTTCTTTAAAGATTTTATGAATGGGAGTAAGAAATGGAGGCAAGCCAAAGATAGCAGCTGGGCTGTTCTCTCAGACCATGTAAGATTTAAAAAAAAAATCTTTTATGGAATAGGTTATGGGTTTAGCTGGTACACTGCAATAATAAATGCTCTCCAGTGACAGCCGCCCCTGCCCTCAGCCCTACCTCATCCCCCAGCCCTTACTGTCCTTTGCAAGTCCTGGGAGATGGCACTATCCCAGGCCTGGGCCAGGAGTGCCTATTGGTGCCAGCAGAGCAAAAGGATGCCCCTTCCCCTACCCTTCCAGAGGCTTCCAGTCCAACAGGGGAGGACACAAGACAGCTGCAGAGAGAAGGTGTGTGCAGGCGGCTGGGGGAACAGAACAAAGCCTCAGTAGTGACCAGGATCACAGGAAACCAGACTCTGCTGAGAGCCAGTTATAGGATTACTGTGGAGGCCAAAATGCCACCCATCTGTAGAAGGCGGCTGCCTGTGGTCGCACAGAAGCACAACTCTGAGGATCATGTTAGCCAGTCATCCGTGGAAAGCCCTGGAGGGAGGGCTGGGTACCACTAAAGCGGGTTGAGGAAGAGAAAGGAAAAAGATCAAGAATCAGGGAAGCTGCTTTGCAATACCTTTATTTATTTATTTTAAAACCATTAGCACAGGGTTTGTTCTCAGTTATTATCCTTTGCTTTTTGATCCTCCCCCTCTCCCTCAATATCCCCCTCCAATACCTTGAGAATAGATCTGTTTTAAAGCTCAAACACTGATTTCGGGTTCCCTCTTTATTTCCTTACAGATATATCCCATGGGATACATATGAGTCTGTCACTTTTCTTCCTGGCTAAGAGTTGGGCCTGTCCATATGCTGAGCAGCGGGCTGGCTGGGGAGGCCCACAGAGAAGAGGATGGGCTTGAGTGTCTGCAGCACTCTGAGCACCCCCCACAAGCAGGCTGCCTTCTCACGGCACTGCACATCACTGCCTTTGAAGCAGAAAAGAAATCCCACCTTTCCTTTGAGGCCCCTTTTGTAATATTGCTTTCCTCTGGCTGGTTGGATTAGTTAAAGTTTCATCAGCTTCTCTCTCTCAAAAAAAATTTCCCTGCTGTCGTATCATGAAAAGAAAGGATATCTCTTGAAGATGTTTGCCGCCCTCAAGAAATAAGAAAGAAAAGAATCTGATCTGCTCTGATTTTGGAAACTTAATTTCCCTTGCAAGCTTAAGCTGGTCAGACGAAGTGTTTTGAAACAAACTTATATATATCTTTTATATATATATTATTTTTTTTGTGTGTGTGTGTGTGGTTCTTCAGTGGTTTTATTAAAAGAAAAATAAACCCCCTTCCCACACACCCACCAGTCCAATGTTCTGTGTGCTTTGGGGCATGAGAGTGGGCAGGTTTACAGACCTTGGCAGAAAATACACATTTTGAAAACCAACTCAAAACGGTATCAGCCAGGATGAGATTATTAGACCAGAACAGTAGGGGGCAGCCTGACACAATAGAAAAAAGGTTGCTAGTCCAGTAAAACAGTGGCATGGCTCTTTGAGACAACAAAGGCAAAAATTGTGCTAAGAGTTGTAAATCTTGAATGCTAAATTCCTGTGCAAGAGACAGTCGTGGTTGTATCATAATTAAACATGCTACTAAAACATAAATCCCTTACTGATAACTTCCTCTTAGTGGCCTCATTTCCCATGGAGGGAACCAGAGGCTGGTCACCCATTAGCATTAATTGGAAGGACTTCTGGTATATTCAGCACGGAATGTGTATTGGAACAACAAAAGAGTAAATCACCATCATCACTGCCACCAAGTACCAAGTGTTTCCTAACCATTTTTATGAATATGGGGCTGTGTTGGTGCTAAAGAATGACATTTAATGGTTGACTCTAGCGTTTTCTGACCTAGTGAAGTGGTGGTGAATAAGGAAGACCATTCACTTATAGATATTGTATCAGTTCATAGTGCCTCTATAACAAAGTAGCAAAGCAAGTGGCTTCAAACAATGGAAATTTATTCTCTCAGTCCAGAGGGCTAGATGTCCAGAATCAAAATGCTGGCTGAGTCATGTTCCATCTACAGTTTTTTTGGAGAGAATAGTTTCTTGCCTCTTCCTAGCTTCTGGGGGTGACCGTTGAACCTTGATGTTCCTTGGCTTGTGGCAGTATAACTCCAGTCTCTGTCTCCATCTTCTCATGGCTTTTTTTGCTCTGTCTTTACATGACTGTCATCTTATAAGGATACCAGATAAAGTAGATTAGGGGCCCACATGTGATGCCTATAATGACTAATTATGTCTGCAAGGACCCTATTTCCAAATAAGGACTCATTATGAGATATTTGGGATTGAATTGTGTCTACCTTTATGGAGGGACACAGTTGAACCTGTAACAAGCCTATAGATATTTTTTGAGACTCTGCCATATTATCTATTAGGATATCATGACATCTCCCAAACATGATCAATCAATTTAGTCTCCTCCAGAAATTCTAGTCTTTGCTTAGAGTAATTCTTACCCAAGGAATATAAATGGTATGAACAGTTGTTCAGTATCTGCTAAGTGCCAGGTACTTAAAAAAAATTATCTTCCATTCAACTGCTTCTCACCACGGCCACTGCTATGTGCTAGTACAAACCACCATTGTTACTAGGATGGACGGGCCATTTCTATGTCCTACAAACCTGGTCTTCTGGGTCTCAAACTTGCCCTCTATATTGGTTGTCTATTGTTGCATGACAAGTTAGCCCAAATCTAGAGGCCTAATATGACAAGTAGTATCTCACTGTTTCTGAGGTCAGGAATCCAGGCACGGTTTAGCTATGTCCTCTGACTAAAAGTCTCTCTTAAGGCTGTGATCAAGGCACTGAAGGAGCTGCAGTCATTTAAAAACTGCATGGTGGGGAGACTTCCCTGGTGGTCTAGAGGCTAGAACTCTTGCTCCCAGTGCAGAGGGCCCAGGTCCAACCTTTGGTCAGGGAACTAGATCCCACACGCCACCACTAAAAGATCCTGGGAGCTGCAGCTAAGACCTGGTGGTGGTGGTTTAGTCGCTCAGTCATGTCCGACTCTTGTGACCCTAGGACTGTAACCCGCCAGGCTCCTCTGTCCATGGGATTCTCCAGGCAAGAATACTGGAGTGGGTTGCCATTTCCTTCTGTAGATGATCTTCCTGACCCAGGGATCGAATCTGGGTCTCCTGCATTGCAGGTAGATGATTTATTGACTGAGCTATGAGGGAAGCCCAGGTGCACCCAAAAAAACAAATAAACCACCCACCCCCCGCCCCACACCGTGAAACAAACAGAAAAACCCAAGACTACACTGGGGGAAGATCCACAGCCAAGTTCACTCACATGGCTGTTAGAAGGACTCATGTCCTCACTGGCTATTTGCTAGAAATGTCAGTCCTTGTCACACGGGCCCCTATAGGGCTAATCCCAACCTGGCAGCACACTTCACCTCAGAGAGGGCTCTGAAGCGGAGAGCAAGTGAGAGAGGGTGAGTAAGAAGAAATGCACAGTCTTTTGTAACCTAATCTTGGAAATGACATGATTTTTGCAGTATGGTGCAAGAATCAAGTCAGAAGCAAGTCATTAGATCCAGGCCACACACAAGAGGAGAGAATTATCCTAGGGCCTTGTGAGAAAAAGCTAAAAACTTCCCTTGAATGTTTCTCCTTAACTCCTACGACACTACCACACCCACAGCCTGTCTGACACCAGATGGGTGGACTTTCCATATATCGAGCAATTTTGTGACACTACTGGTTGTCCTACAATTTAACTCAATTTTGATGCTATCTACCTGGAGCTAGAATTAGATGCCACAGGTTAAGAGCTCAGTTCCACAGGACACCCCCACTCCCCTGCCCAATGCCAACCCCAAATCCAGGTTATCATCTGTGCTTCTGCCTGGCTGGCCATAAATTGAAGGTTCCCACCACCCTATTTCAATTAATTTCTAGAGAGTTTCACAGAACTCAGGGAAATATTTGTTTACTAGATTACTGACTGATTATAAAAGAGTATAACTCGGGGGGAGGGGGGCTTCTCTGGTGGCTCAGTGGTAAAGAATCTGCCTGCCAGTGCAGGAGACGTGGGTTCGATCCCTGGGTCAGGAAAATCCTGTGGAGGAGGAAATGGCAACCCAATCCAGTATTCTTGCCTGGAAAATCCCATGGACAAAGGAACCTGGAGGGCTATAGTTCAGGGAGTCGCAAAAGAGTTGGATACAACTTGGTGACTAAACAACAACATAACTCAGGAACAGCCAGATGGAAGAAAAACATAGGGTAAGGTGTGGGGAATGGGTGCAGTTTCCACGCTGTCTCCTAGTGAGCCCTCTCCTTGTGAGCCCTCTCCTTGCATTATCATGTGTCTACCCAGAAGTTTGCTGAACCCTGTACCTTTGGGAACAATGACTAATTAAGTCATTAATTGTTGGTGTTGGAGTTCAATCTCTAGCCTCTCTTCCTGGAGGTTGGGGAGGGGAGGGGAGGCCTGAAGGTTCCAACCCTCTAATTAAGGTTGGTTCCCTTGGCAACTAATTTCCATCCTTAGGTTACTTAGGGGTTTCCCCAAATTCCTGTTGTTAACATAAACTGATATATTGTTGAAAGGACATTGTTGTAAGTAAAAAAAAAAAAAAAGATACTGTTATCTTTCTTATCACAAAAACCTTGGAAATTCCTGTGCCAGGAACTGGACAGAGACTAAATGAATATTTTTTATTGTAAATCACAACATCACAAACATTCACAGGAGGAGGCAGAAATTGTAGGTTATTTGCTACACAGCTACCCAAGTGATCCAGTTAAAATGTAAATCAGTCATAACACAATACTGCTCAACCCCCCAATGGCCGCCCATCCATCACTCTTAGAATCCAAAGCCCCTACACAGGCCTAAGCGGCTCGGTCCTAGCTGTCTCTCTGGTCTCACTTCCTTTAACTTACCTTTTCCCACCACTTTAGCCTCTGGTCCTTTGACAAAGCATGCTATTCCCACCTTAGGTCTTTGCCCTTGTTTATCTGTTCGGTATACTTTTTGCCCAGACATTACCTATTGAAAGACATCTTATTTACTCCCAATTTTGGGGTAATTATCAATAAATCTAATGCAGCATTTTTGTGTAGTTTCCTGTAAATGTAAGTTTTCAACTCACTGGGAAAATACCTAGGAGCATGATTGATGGATCATACAGTAAGACTATGTTTACTTTGTAAGAAACTGCCAAGATGTCTTCCAAATAGCTATTCCATTTTACATTCCCACGAGCAGTGAATGAGAGTTCTTGTTGCTCCACATGCTTGTTAGCATTTGGTGTTGTCAGTATTTTGGACTTTTGCCATTCTAATGGGTCTGTTATTATGGTTATATTGTGTACTTTATTATATAATATAATATGTTATATATATGTTATACTATAAAATGTATATAGGTATAACAGTGAACTTCCTGATGTTCAAGTTGGTTTTAGAAAAGGCAGAGGAACCAGAGATCAAATTGCCAACATCTTCTGCATCATTGAAAAAACAAGAGAGTTCCAGAAAAACATCTATTTCTGCTTTATTGACTATGCCAAAGCCTTTGACTGTGTAGATCACAATAAACTGTGGAAAATTCTGAAAGAGACGGGAGTACCAGACCACCTGATCTGCCTCTTGAGAAACCTATATGCAGGTCAGGAAGCAACAGTTAGAACTGGACATGGAACAACAGACTGGTTCCAAATAGGAAAAGGAGTACGTCAAGGCTGTATATTGTCACCCTTCTTATTTAACTTCTATGCAGAGTACATCATGAGAAACGCTGGGCTGGAAGAAGCACAAGCTGGAATCAAGATTGCCAGGAGAAATATCAATAACCTCAGATATGCAGATGATACCACCCTTATGGCAGAGAGTGCAGAAGAACTCAAAAGCCTCTTGATGAAAGTGAAAGAGAAGAGTGAAAAGGTTGGCTTAAAGCTCAACATTCAGAAAACGAAGATCATGGCATCTGGTCCCATCACTTCATGAGAAATAGATGGGGAAACAGTGGAAACAGTGTCAGACTTTATTTTTCTGGGCTCCAAAATCACTGCAGATGGTGACTGCAGCCATGAAATTAAAAGATGCTTACTCCTTGGAAGGAAAGTTATGACCAACCTAGATAACATATTCAAAAGCAGAGACATTACTTTGCCAACAAAGGTCTGTCTAGTCAAGGCTATGGTTTTTCTTGTGGTCATGTATGGATGTGAAAGTTGGACCGTGAAGAAAGCTGAATGCCAAAGAATTGATGCTTTTGAACTGTGGTGTTGGAGATGACTCTTGAGAGTCCCTTGGACTGCAAGGAGATCCAACCAGTCCATTCTGAAGGAGATCAGCCCTGGGATTTCTTTGGAAGGAATGATGCTAAAGCTGAAACTCCAGTACTTTGGCCACCTCATGCGAAGAGTTGATTCATTGGAAAAGACTCTGATGTTGGGAGGGATTGGGGGCAGGAAGAGAAGGGGATGACAGAGGATGAGATGGCTGGATGGCATCACTGACTCAATGGATGTGAGTCTGAGTGACCTCTGGGAGTTGGTGATGGACAGGGAGGCCTGGCGTGCTGCGATTCATGGGGTCGCAGAGTCAGACACGACTGAGTGACTGAACTGAAATGAACTGATGACATGTTATATAGTACATATTACATAATATAATATACTATATTACGATAGTGTGTTAACTCACCTAGAGCCAGTCATGCTGGAATGTGAAGTCAGGTGGGCATTAGGAAGCATTACTAGGGAAAAAACTAGTGGAGGTGATGGAATTACAGCTGAGCTGTTTCAAATCCTCAAAGATGATGCTATGAAAGTGCTGCACTCAATATGCCAGCAAATTTGGAAAACTCAGCAGTGGCCACAGGACTGGAATAGGTCAGCTTTCATTCCAATCCCAAAGAAAGGCAATGCCAAAGAATGTTCAAACCACTGCACAATAGCACTCATCTTACACACTAGCAGAGTAATGCTCAAAATTCTCCAAGCCAGGCTTTAACAGTATGTGAACCAAGAACTTCCAAATGTTCAAGCTAGACTTAGAAAAGACAGAGGAACCAGAGATCAAATTGCCAACATTCATTGGATCATAGAAGAAGCAAGAGAATTCCAGAAAAACATCTACTTTATTGACTACGCCAAAGCCTTTGACTGTGTGGATCACAACAAGCTGTGGAAAATTTTGAAAGAGATGGGAATACCAGACCACCTGACCTGCCTCCTGAGAAATCTGTTTGCAGGTCAAGAAGCAAGTTAGAACTGGACATGGAACAAGAGACTGGTCAAAATTGAGAAAGGAGTACATCAAGGCTGTATATTGTCACCCTGCCTATTTAACTCATATGTAGAGTACATCATGTGAAATGCCAGGCTGGATGATGCACAAGCTGGAATCAAGTTTGGAAGGAGAAATATCAATAACCTCAGTCATGCAGAAGACACCACTGTTATGGCAGAAAGCAAGGAGAAACTAAAGAGCCTCTTGATGAAAGTGAAAGGAGAGCGGAAAAAGCTGGCTTAAAACTCAGTATTCAAAAAACAAAGATCATGGCATCTGCTTGCATCACTTCATGGGAAATAGATGGGGAAACGATGGAAACAGTGACAGACTTTGTTTTCTTGGGCTCCAAAATCACTGCAGATGGTGACTACAGTCGTGAAATTAAAAGACGCTTACTCCTTGGAAGGAAAGTTATGACCAACCTAAATAGCATATTAAAAAGCAGAGACATTACTTTGCTGACAGAGGTCCATCTAGTTAAAGCTCTGGTTTTTCCAGTAGTCATGTATGGATGTGAGAGTTGAATTATAAAGAAAACTGAGTGCCGATGAATTAATGCTTTTGAACTGTGGTGTTGGAGAAGACTCTAAAGAGTCCCTTAGACTGCAAGGAGATCCAACCAGTCCATCCTAAAGGAAATCAGTCCTGAATATTGATTGGAAGGACTGATGCTGAAGCTGAAACTCCAATAGTTTGGTCACCTGATACAAAAAACTGACTTACTAGAAAAGACCCTGATGCTGAGAAAGATTGAAGGCAGGTGGAGAAGGGGACGACAGAGGATGAGATGGTTGGATGGCATCACCAACTCAACGGACATGAATTTCAGCAGGCTCCGGAAATTGGTGATGGACAGTGAAGCCTGGTTTGTTGCAGTCCATGGGGTCAGAGAGTTGGACACGACTGAGTGACTGAACTAAACTGAATAGGCATGATGTGGTATTTTGTTTTAATTTGCAATTCCCCAATGAAATATAATGTTCAGCATTTTTCATATGTTTATTTGCCATTTGTATATCTTCTTTGGTGTGGTGTCTGTTCAGATCTTTTGCTCATGTTTAAATTGGGTTGTTTGTTTTCTTATTGCTCAGTTTTAAGAGTTCTTCATATATTTTGAATATAAGCCCTTTATCAGTTTATCTTGTAAATATTTTTCCCAGTCTGTGATATCTCTTTTTTAAAAAAATTATTTAATTTTTGGCTGTGCTGGGTCTTCATTTCTGCATGGAATTTCCCTAGTTGTGGTATACGGGCTTCTCATTGCAGTAGCTTCTCTTGTAGAGCAGGGGATCGAGGGCACTTGGGCTTCAGTAGTTACGGCAACTTTTGTGGCTCTAGAGTGCAAGCTCAGTAATTGTGGTACATGGGCCTAGCTGCTCTGTGGCATGTGGGATCCTACTTCAGGGATCAAACCCGTGTCTTCTGCGTTGGCAGGAGAATTCTTTATCACTGAGCCACCAGGGAAGCCCCTCTTTTCATTCTTCTAAAGCAAATTCCATTACAACTGAGATGCAAAACAGCACAGAAAAATTTTGTTATAATTTGTTAATTTACTTCAAAAAGACATTTGGAGATGTAAAAATTAAGTTAAATATAGACAATATTTGACAAATCACTATTATTGAAATTAATAAAATTAAATACAGTTGAAAAGATCTGTCCTATAACTTTGTGATGGGTATAGCATTATATAGCGAATATAGGAATTGGATATAATTTCTTGATCACAAAGGAAAGGACCAATGGAATGGATAGTTTGTGTTTAATTAAAATTTGGAGTTATATAAAATAACATTTTCTGGAGAAAAATTTGCAATAAATAGAGTGACAAAGGCTTGTTATCTTGAATGTATACAAAGCTCTTGCTGCTGCTGCTGCTGCTGCTAAGTCGCTTCAGTCGTGTCCGACTCTGTGCGACCCCATAGACGGAAGCTCACCAGGCTCCCCTGTCCCTGGGATTCTCCAGGCAAGAACACTGGAGTGGGTTGCCATTTCCTTCTCCAATGTATGAAAGTGAAAAGTGAAAGTGAAGTCGCTCAGTTGTGTCCAACTCTCAGCGACCCCATGGACTGGAGCCCACCAGGCTCCTCCGTCCATGGGATTCTTCAAGCAAAAGTACTGGGGTGGGGTGCCATTGCCTTCCCCGATACAAAGCTCTTAGAAGTCACTAATTAAAAATTAACACACTCAAGGACAAAGACAATTGATCAAAGATCTACAAATGGCAAATAAGCCTTTTAAAATGTTCAACTTTGCTGATAACTTAAAAGCAACCATATTTAATACACGTAATAACATTTCACATATCAAATTGGAACGATGATGGAATGAGGATATCCTATACTGTTGTGGTACAGATGAAGCAGTTTCTTCATATATTGGTGAAGTGCTAAGTGATAAAAACTTTTTTGGAAAGCAGATAGAAAGTATATATTGAATTGGCCAAAGATTTCCTTCGGAGTTTCCTATAACATTATATGGAAAACCCTGAACAAACTTCTTGGCCAACCCAATGTTAAAAGCCTTACATTAAAAAAAAACCCAAAAAACTTTTGACCTAGTATTCTTACTTCTGGGGATCTGTTCTAAAGAACTAATCTAAAATATAAGCAAAAGTTTATCCATAATAATGCCAGTTACATCTTTGTTCACTAACTGTGAAGTCATTTGCTATAATAGCCTATGTGGATCATTCTTTGGGCCTAGTAATTACCTAACATAAATTCTGAAAGATATATTTACAAATATAATTCTAAAAAACACTGTTCCATTAATTCACCTAGAGCCTGTGCTCTGCAACAGTAGAGGCCACCGTCATGAGAAGTCCATGCGCTGCAAGTAGAGAGTAGCCCCTGCTCTTAGCAACTAGAGTGAAGCCCACATAGCAACAAAGACAGCACAGCCAAAAATTAAGTAAGTAAATAATTATTAGAAAAAAAATACAAAGCATAACTGAAGTCTGTTTTAAGGAGATTGACCGAAGGCTCCTGGATGATGAAACAACAGTGTGACATGGACAGGATAGTTTACTTAACTCCCTAACAAGCCAGGACCCAGGTTTCCTGCAGTTCACTGCCTGCTCTCAGTCCCTTTTGATGCTGGGGTCCACTTAACTTCCCCTCATTTGTGCCCATACCTGACATGCCTTGGGCATCGCTGCTCCACAGAGTCTGGGCCCAATGCACCTTTAGACCCAGCAGTGGTGATACTCAGCCCAGCTTCCCATGTAGTAGTACAAGGTTGCATGATGCACTTAGTTTAATGCTCTGCTATAACCATATTGAAATTCTTTGTTGTTCAGTCATGTCCAACTCTTTGGACCCCATAGACTGCAGCACTCCAGGCTTTCCTGTCCTTCACCATCTCCCGGACCTTGCTCAAACTCATGTGCACTGAGTCAGTGATGCCATCCAACCATCTCATCCTCTGTCGTCCCCTTCTTCTCCTGCCCTCAATCTTTCCCAGCCATCAGGGTCTTTTCCAATGAGTCAGCCCCTTGCATCAGGTGGCCAAAGTATTGGAGCTTCCACATCAGCCCTTCCAATGAATATTCAGGATTGATTTCCTTTAGGATTGACTGGTTTGATCTCCTTGCTGTCCAAGGGACTCTCAAGAGTCTTCTCCAACACCACAGTTCAAAAGTATCAGTTCTTCGGAGCTCAGCCTTCTTTATGTCAAACTCACACCCATACATGACTACTGGAAACACCATAGCTTTGATTGTATGGACCTGTGTTGGCATTGAAATTCTTAATAATTGTTAAACAAAGGGCCTCACATTTTTTTTCTTTTTTTCTTTCTGGCCATACTGTGTGTCATGTGGAATCTTAGTTTCCTGACCAGGGATCAAACTCGTGGCCCCTGCATTGGGAGTTCGGAGTCTTAACCACTGGCCCTCCAGCCCACATTTTCATTTGATGTGAGCCCCACAGATTATGAAGCCTGTCCTAGGGATATTTTGAGCTGGGCCTGCTGGTTGTATGAATTCCATAGGGAATATATCAGGGGCTACCACAGGGGACAGGATGGAGGCCATGTAGTTAGGGTTTAGGGGTCTCCCATTTTGGCTTTGCACAGATCCATTCTGACTTCTGCCTTTGTACATTTTTGTACACAGGGTTCTGCTGCTAAAAAAAGACCTAGTTATTTTCATTCTACTGCCATCTGATAGAAGAAGCCTCTAGAATTTAGACAGATTTACTGGATTACCCCAGGTAACCCAGATTATTAAATGACAGAGCTATACCTCAACTGTGACCTCTTAATTCCCAGTAATACTTTGGCATTTAATATTAGATTCCTGTCCATATCATTCAAGTAACTTCACTAGAATGTAGTTTTATCAAAGCCAAAGAATATTGCTTGGCTTATATTTCCAGGAAAACCTAAATTCATTCATGGAGGTACAACCTATAATGCCATCTGGACATTTCATAAATCTGTACAGTTGTTTGCAAGAAGACTGGGCAAGAGAGTGTGAACAGCGCAATCCAAGAGAATATCACTGCTGGAAAAACAAGTGCACATTCCTGAGTAGGCAGCCACAGAAGAATAAACATGAGTGCCCAGTAAATTTTGTGAAAAAGTGTTCAACTTCATTATAGTCAAAGGCATGAAAATGACAACAATCTGTTATTAATCAGATCAGATCAGATCAGTCGCTCAGTCGTGTCCGACTCTTTGCGACCCCATGAACCGCAGCACGCCAGGCCTCCCTGTCCATCACCAGCTCCCGGAGGTCACTCAGACTCGCATCCATCGAGTCAGTGATGCCATCCAGCCATCTCATCCTCTGTCGTCCCCTTCTCCTCCTGCCCTCAATCCCTCCCAGCATCAGAGTCTTCTCCAATGAGTCAACTCTTCGCATGAGGTGGCCAAAATACTGGAGTTTCAGCTTTAGCATCATTCCTTCTAGAGAAATTCCAGGATTGATCTCCTTCAGAATGGACTGGTTGGATCTCCTTGCAGTCCAAGGGACTCTCAAGAGTCTTCTCCAACACCACAGTTCAAAAGCATCAATTCTTCGGCGCTCAGCCTTCTTCACAGTCCAGCTCTCACATCCATACATGACCACAGGAAAGACCATAGCACACTGATAAATTTAAAAATATTGAGGGTAGTTGGCTAGGAGGGGCAAAATAAACACTCATACTCTGTTGGTGGGAGTGTGAATTGATTCCCCCTTTTTGGAGGGGATTTTGGAATACTTTTCTAGATTTTAAATAGACCCATTTTTAATCTAGAAATCTAGGAATTTATCCTACATCAAAACTCAAATAATAGCACAAACTTATTTGTAAAAAGATAGTCACTGTCATTTTAAGAGCTTGGGACAGTGAGAGCAGAGGCACCCTGTCACCTGGCTTCATGTTTACACGTAGAGGGAACTTTCCCAGCCTACTATTCCTGGCCTTTTGCCCCCTGTCCTCACTTATGTCAACCCTGGGAAGGAGTGAAGGTTTTTATTTGTGTGTTTGGTACAAAATGCTGAGCATTTCTGTTTGACCCTTTCCTCCCTCTCCCCTTGCTTGAATCCAGCCACCTTCAGCCAGGTTGTAGTCTCATCTCTTTTTTTAAAAAAAAATTAATTAATTTATTTTAATTGGAAGCTAATTACTTTATAATATTGCAGTGTTTTTTTTTTGCCATACATTGAAATGAATCAGCCATGGGTGTACGTGTGTTCCCCATCCTGAACCCCATTCCCATCTCCCTCCCCATCCCATCCCTCAGGGTCATCCCAGTGCTCCAGCCCTGAGCACCCGGTCTTGTGCATCAAACATGGACTGGCGATCTATTTCACATATGATAATATACATGTTTCAATGCTATTCTCTCAAATCATCCCACCCTCGCCTTCTCCCACAGAGTCCAAAAGTCTGTTCTTTACATCTGTGTCTCTTTTGCTGTCTCGCATGTAGGGTCATCGTTACTATCTTTCTAAATTCCATATATATGCGTTATTATACATTGGTATTTTTCTTTCTGACTTACTTCACTCTGTATAATAGGCTCCAGTTTCATCCACCTCATTAGAACTGATTCAAATGCATTCTTTTTAATAGCTGAGTAATATTCCATTGTATATATGTACCACAGCTTTCTTATTCATTTGTCTTTCAGTGGACATCTTGGTTGCTTCCATATCCTGGCTATTATAAACAGTGCTGCAATGAACATTGGGGTACACATGTCTCTTTCAATTCTGGTTTCCTCAGTGTATATGCCCAGCAGTGAGATTGCTGGGTTGTGTGGCAGTTCTATTTCCAGTTTTTTAAGGAATCTCCACACTGTTCTCCATAGTGGCTGTACTAGTTTGCATTCCCACCAACAGTGTAAGAGGGTTCCCTTTTCTCTGCACCCTCTCCAGCATTTATTGCTTGAAGACTTTGATAGCAGCCATTCTGACCAGCATGAGATGGTACCTCACTGTGGTTTTAATTTGCATTTCTCTCATCATGAGTGATGTTGAGCATCTTTTCATGTGTTTGTTGGCCATCTGTATGTCTTTGGAAAAATGTCTGTTTAGTTCTCTGGCCCATTTTTTGATTGGGTCATTTATTTTTTCTGGAATCGAGCTGCATGAGCTCTCATCTCCTTTTGATCTTGTGGGACAACCGGCAGTTTTGGGTTTAAGTTAGATTATGGTGGCTGTGGGTATCTTATTAGTAAATGCATTAGATTCTCACAGCTAAGCCACGTTCTTTAGAATTCACTTAATCAGTAATGAAAATGATATTTCTATATCTGAAACCTGTGTCTTTATCTTTCAGTTATTCTGAAATACAATAGGTAAATGGAGAGCAGAGTTTTATTGATAGACTCCTTCAAACCTCAGTAGCAGAAAAAAATTCTAAACAATCATAATGTCCATTAAATAAATTGTGGTACTCCCACTCAATAGAACACCATGCTGCCATTACAAAGAATGAGGTCATCTTATATACCGACAGAGAAAAATGTCCACAACATAATGCCAAGGAGAAAAAAGGGCAACTTTTATAAAAGCTTACATAGTAACAGCTCATGTTTGTTTAAAAAAGTTTGCATATGCCCTAGCAGAATGTTTGGGAAAATGCACACTGATCTGTTAACAGTGGGAGTTGTTTAGTTGCTAAGCCATGTCTGACTGTTTGCAACCCCATGGACTGTAGCACACCAGGCTTCCTGTCCTTCACTGTCTCCCTGAGTTTGCTCAGACTCATGTCCACTGAGTTGATGATGCCATCCAACCATCTCATCCTCTGTCATCACTTTCTCTTCCTGCCCTCAATCTTTCCCAGCATCAGGGTCTTTTCCAATGAGTCGGCTGTTTGCATCAGGTGGCCAAAGTATGGGAGCTTCAGCTTTAGCATCAGTCCTTCAGTGAATATTCATGGTTGATTTCCTTTAGAACAGACTGGTTTGATTTCCTTGCTGTCCAAGGGACTCTCAAGAGTGTTCTCCAGCACCGCAGTTTGAAAGCATCTGTTCTTCGGTGCTCATCCTTCTTTATGGTCCAACTCTCACATCCATACATGACTATTGGAAAAACCATAGTTTTGACTATATGGACCTTTGTTGGCTAAATGATATCTCTGCTTTTCAGCATGCTGTCTAGATTTGTCGTAGCTTTTCTTCCAAGGAGCAAGTATCTTTTAATTTCAGTGATTACGTTCAAAGACAGATGTGGTGGGAAGCTTTCACTTCTACAATATATTCTGTTTTGCTTGAGGTTCTAGCTTTGTTATGTTTTACAAAGAATAAGGGTTACCTTTGTAAAATTAATAAAATCTGTTTTATTTTTCTAAAGGAAAAATTTGTGATAGTTCTATTACTGCTGATATTAGATAATTTGATTATCAGGGATTGTACTTAATTAAAAAAATTTCCTCTTTCTCTTTTACAAAGTAAATAAGGGCTTTGAACATGTTCAGAATGTATGTCCTTAGGCCAGAAAATGATACTTGGCCATATTTACCCTGGATATTATTTTTGAGTTTGTATATAATTTGTCAATTTAATTCTCTCAACTCACAGGAATCTTTTCTGTTTGACTTTCTGTCTTCTGATAGTAGATGCAGTATAAGTACTAAATCATTTTATATAAGGAACTTGAGCATCTGCAGATGCTAGTTTCCACCAAGGTCCTGGAACCAAGACTAGGACTGAGGGTACCAAGTGATGACTGTATACTGATTGTATAAAACTTGGAAAATATATAAAAACACAAAGAAGCAGAGAGGTAAATGGCTTATGATGCCATCATTCAGAGACTAATATTCTTAACATTTTGTGTTGTTTATTTCCAGTTTCTTCTATATATATTTGGCTGATAGTGTGTTAGGCATTCAGATTTGTAACCTACTATTCATTAACTTGGAGAAGGCAATGGCACCCCATTCCAGTACTCTTGCCTGGAAAATCCCATGGACGGAGGAGCTTGGTAGGCTGCAGACCATGGGGTCGCTGGGAGTCGGACACGACTGAGTGACTTCACTTTCACTTTTCACTTTCAGGCATTGGAGAAGGAAATGGCAACCCACTCCAGTGTTCTTGCCTGGAGAGTCCCAGGGATGGGGGAGCCTGGTGGGCTGCCATCTATGGGGTAGCACAGAGTCAGACACGACTGAAGCGACTTAGCAGCAGCAGCAGCATTCATTAACTTAGTATTATATCATCAACTTTCCCATCTTGTCAAAAAGCTTCATAAGCATCCTTTTGAAAAGCTGTTATATCTTCTTACACAGATGTATTTCATTTAGAGTGATTTGAAATGCAGTCTGACCATAGGTGGTCCTAGGAAAATCCCATGGATGGAGGAGCCTGGAAGGCTGCAGTCCATGGGGTCGCTGAGGTCGGACACGACTGAGCGACTTCACTTTCACTTTTCACTTTCATGCATTGGAGAAGGAAATGACAACCCACTCCAGTGTTCTTGCCTGGAGAATCCCAGGGACGGGGCATCCTGGTGGGCTGTCGTCTATGGGGTC
This sequence comes from Tragelaphus eurycerus, assembly GCA_935064755.1. Lineage (NCBI taxonomy): Eukaryota > Metazoa > Chordata > Mammalia > Artiodactyla > Bovidae > Tragelaphus > Tragelaphus eurycerus. The sequence continues at coordinate 15,148,517 of CAKXYN010000038.1, forward strand.
GCACAGAGTCGGACCCGACTGAAGCGACTCAGCAGCAGCAGGGTTAATCCGGGTGCTAAGTTGGTATCTCCATGGTTCATCAGGATTTTCTATAAAAGTTTCAGGATGGCTGCCATGGTTCCAAACCACAGTAGGTTAATGTCTTTACATACTTGAAACCAATGCCAAAACAAGGGGGCAAATAGAAAAGGGATTTTAAAAAATACGTGCCTTTTTGGGGTGGGGAACGGCGGGGAGAAGAGGAAAACTTTGCCAAATTTTAAGAGCTATAACAATATTTATGCCTTTGATTTAGTAATTCTACTTTGGAAATCCCTCTAAGGATACTTTCTGTTACATCTGCTTCTCCAGAACTGGGTTTCATGCTGGTTCTTGGACTAATTATGATTTCCCTCTGGCATTTGGCCACTGCTACCTAAGCAAACTATTAAGGAGCTAAGAAGATGAATTTGGCTATTGAGTTGGTAACTAAGAGAGTTATTTCCTCCTTTTGTATTGGAAATAGCCTTGCGTATATTAATAAATACATGAGCTTGAGTCTTTGCATGTTGGTTCATTTTCTGTGAAGAGATTCACAGAAGTAGAATGACTAGATCAAAGGGTACAAATATTTTTATGACACTAGATTGTTATTACAGAAATTTAAATATTTTTCTTTTTACTAAATTCTAGACTTGAATTTGAAACAAGATAGTGAGATACTAGGTTCCAACGTCCTCCACCCCTCCCTGCCAAAAACCCAAAACTAATGTACCAATGGTACATTCTCAGAATTTTCTTTCAGTAATCACTGAGTGAACTGAAATTGGACAACATCATAATTGCTGTTTCTGTCACTGAGGAGAACAAATTCTGAGGTGGACGTCATCACTCATGGAGCTAACTAGGCTGATCTGTCTTCTAATTCTCATTCCATCTCCTTTAGAGCATCTTATCTTTCACCACTTCTACATAAATATAGAAGATCAAGTGAAACTCAGTTAATTTTGTATTGTGTTATTAAGCAGAAGATAGAAAAGTGTAAGAAGTTAAAACTTAGTCAAAAGAAGGCATTTAAAATATCGCTGGTTTTGCTATATTTTCACTCTCTGCCTTAGATGATTTAAGTCAACTGCCATCAGACTTTTTCCCCCTATAAAAGAATTAGTCACACTGGATTCTTCTAGGAGAAAGAGAAATATGGTTAAATACCCAGGAGAACTGTTGTGTATGTTAAATAAAATTTGGATTCTAAAGAAAAGTGGAAGGATTTGTTGGCATGACTCTCTAAAGGATTACAGCTTTGCAAGTGGGTGTGCTAATTAAGTCCACTTCATTTCTCCACGTGTGCCTGTTTTCACTTACCTTGAAAGATTACAGTACCAATGGTACTTCCACAAGACCTTCCTGCATTTATGCAATTGTCAGGACCCACTGATGAATTTGAAGTTCCCACTCCCTCGAGAACTGGTTGAGATTTCTCTCACATATTTCTTAAGTTTTATCTTAATCTTGTATAAAAGATAATCTTTAGAAATTCTTCCCTCAGTAGACTGCTCTATTTTCCCATAAAATACACTTGCAAATAGGTCTGCAGATTTTTCAACACAATGCCTGCAGCAACATCCATGATAAATCCTTTCATGGGCTCAGCTTTCTGTAACCTTCTCCATCCCTCACAATGACACACACTTTTTCTCATTCATCTTTTATTACAATTCAATATTGTACTTGAATATCATTAGCTTGTATGCAGCATTCCCCTCACTCTTTTTTTTTTTTTCTTTAAAGGACAAACTGCTGTTGTTGTGCACATTTCATCTGGAAATTGACTTTGGTGTTATAGGTTCTAATATATTTACACAACAGGTACAGAAAGGTATTGGAAAAAAGAAGAAATATTTTTAACATCGTAAACCTCTAGCAAAAATATGTGTGTAATAGAATCTGGTACTGTGGTATTACACACATTACAACTGTCACTGTGACTTAGAGCCTTGGTTTAGCTGAAAGAAAATCTATAACCCCAGAAATGCAACAATGTCTGAGTCACAGTTCAGGGTAATAAATGTTTTTCACAGAATACTATAATCCATATTTCCAAAGCTGATGCAACAAAGGAATTTCTACTAGAAATCTTTCAATTTCATGGGTGGAGGCTCCAATGCAGAAAGAAACAGAAAGAGAAAAAAAAAAGCATTTAGGAAAAAAATGATGCACTTGAGTGACATGATGGACGGTCAGATATTCAGAAATCTGGCTAGCAAATTTGGTTGCCGTGTACCTTCTCTGATAAAAGGCCACAGAGAGCAAACTTTATTTGAATAACTTTAAGAGTGGACTGTTTCTCTTGAAAGGAGAAACAGATAATTGTTTTATGACCAGGACAACTGGGAAGATGAATCCCAGTTGTGGCTCAAGAAGGGCTTTCCTCAAACTGGGGAAGTGAGGGAATAATTCAGTTTTACGGTTTTATGGCCTTTGATTGGCCTGGGCAGGGGTTGATAATCTAAAGAACATTCTCAAGTGTTTGTGATTGCCAGCCGTGTTCTCTTGACTTCGTTGGGGGTGGGAGCAGATAGGCCGGGTCTAGGTTGGCAAACAGGGCAGCAAACACTGGGTCTCATGGAAGCGTTGAGAAGAAGATGGCTGGGTTAGTTTGGCAGGCCTTGTTTTTGGCCACTACAGCAGTCATTTCTGAAAATGCAGTAGAACTAGAATACTTTTTTTTGTGATTATGAGGGAACACGGGGAGAGTGTCTGCTTGAACCTTGGAATTTGATATTAGAAAACAAGCCTGGCACTACACTCCGTGTCACACAATTTCTGTCCCCTCTAGATCTGTTAGACTCCTACTCATGCCTCAAGATCCATTCAACTGTCCCTTTAGCAATTCTTTGCTCCCACCGTTCAGCTCCCAAAGCAGCTAATTTGTATTCTTTTCATACCACTTATGGCATTCCCAAGTTAGTTGCTCACATGGGCAGCAGATCAATTTGTTGAAGATCAATTCCCCAAAGTCATTTAGCCATATTAAATTCACCGCAAGTCAATTGAGGAAACCAATTTGCTTCAAGTGAATTTTATCTGTAAGTCTGTGATTTATTCATCATAAGCTCCTTGAAGGCAGAAACCTTGCTGATTCATACCTGATGCTCCTGCATATTACTTGAAATATTGAAGGGCTTAGTAGATGCTTAGCGCTTATTGAATTAAATTGAATATAATTGTAATATAAAATAGCTTCATGTTTTTCTTGCTTTCTATATGTTCACATTTTCTATCTGGCTTATAATGAGCAGACCACACCTGGACAGACTATATGGATCCTGAGAAGTGTTTTTCTCCCATGCCTGTCCTGTAGGCATAGAATCTGCATAGCTTTATGTGGGAATTTCAGCTCTTTATTGGGTTTAGTGCCTCTTAGCCCTTCTAGTGGAGAAGGCAATGGCACCCCACTCCAGTACTCTTGCCTGGAAAATCCCATGGACGGAGGAGCCTGGTGGGCTACAGTCCATGGGGGTCGCTAAGAGTCGGACACGACTGAGTGACTTCACTTTCACTTTTCACTTTCATGCGTTGGAGAGGAAATGGCAACCCACTCCAGTGTTCTTGCCTGGAGAATCCCAGGGATGGGGGAGCCTGGTGGGCTGCCATCTATGGGATCGCACAGAGTTGGACATGACTGAAGTGACTTAGCAGCAACAGCAGCAGCCCTTCTAGTAACTTGTGTTCTGCCTTCTTTACTATAGCTTCTTTAAAAAATTCATGTTTGATTATAATTTTTTTCTTGTCCTTTTCATTTAGTTTCATTGTTGCTTCATTACATAGTTGACTCATCACTGTTAGTTATGAGAAATGCATTGGATGGCTTTTTCTGTTCTCTCTGAGAACTCACATCTCAGATATCAACAGTACACAAAGTCCAGGGAAATTAAGGCAAGTAACTGGGACCTCTTTGGAAGAAAGTAGTGATGTAGTAACAGTGTTGTATGCCCATCAACAGCACTCCATCCTTACCTGCCAAAGATCCCCAGTTTGCTAAGGTATTGGGTAGCCATATGCCCCAGAGATAGTGGGGCCCTTTCTAGCTCCAAGGAGAGAATGAATGAATCCAAGCCAATCCTAGTGATACATTCACATGTGCCAGTGAGTGGCTCAGAAGTGGGCATCAAGTCCAACACTGGCCAATGTGATATAAGAGGATGCCTCTTGCAAAACTTCAGAAGATTTTTCTCCCTCCTAAGAAGGGTCGCAACTGGGAGGTTTCTTTTCTGCTCTGAATGTTGCTATGTGAGGATTTGGTCCTTGGTGACTATTTCTTCTGACCACAAGGAAGGAAGCCAGAAGAAGCACCCAAAGGTAGAACCCAGACAGACCCTGACATTGAGCCACAAGTGCCCCCATGCTGCAGCTGCCTCACCTCAGACTTTATCTGGGTTTTCTGCTGAAAACATCCTAACTAAAAAAGTGTTGTCATGGTTTACAAAATAGTTGAGTCCCCTGAAATGAAACCCGGATTTGATCCCTGTGTTGGGAAGATCTCCTGGAGAAGGAAATGGCAACCCACTCCAGGATTCTTACCTGGAGAATCCCATGGATGGAGGAGCCTGGTAGGCTATAGTCCACGGGGTTGCAAAGAGTCGGAAACGACTGAGAAACTTCACTTTCTGAAATGAATACTTGGTAGATGTCCTCTGAGTCCTTTAATCCCAGCCCACCGTGAGGCCTATGTGACTTTAGAGTCAGCCAGTTCTGTGATCCAACTCTGGTCTGCCATCATTTACCAGCCATGTGATTCTGAGCAAGTTATTGAACTTCCCTGAGCCTCATATTCATTCTCTGTACACATTGCTGGAAATTTGAGGCTCTTACTAGCCCTCACGCCATCCCTGACCCTCATGACACCCAAGCTGAAGATTTTGGAGAATTTTACTTCAAATGCTGTTTTCCCATCATCCTGGCTTCTGGGGTTTATTTGAATCAGTTGCTGGGCTGAGTCTGGAGAATCAGCCATGGCTGCTCAGGGCAAAGGGAATGTTGAAGGGAGAGTGAAGACAGGTACAATGCAGATGCTGCTCTCTGTTGCTGTGAGCTTGGAATTGATCTAAAGAAGGCAGGAGAACCTTGACTGTAATCCTCCCACATAACAGGGGGTAGAGAAAAGTCAGTGTATCTGTCAGAGTCAGATGGCACAGATGGGGAAGTTAAGGGAAGATGGATAACAAGATGATTAAAAAAGGTGTGGGCAGGTTTAGGGAATCAGTTGCTACTCCTGTGCTTGAGCTGGAAATGGCTACCAGAAACTCTTGAGACCCACATCTATCAGAGTGAACTCTCTGCCAACCATGGCTGCCAAGGAGGGCTACTCAACAGGGTCTACTGCCTTAAGTAGAGGAGTGCAACTATTGACGCCTCAGGGAGAATAAATTCACGTGTTTTATGTTTTCCCATGCTCTAGTTTCCTCCAGTGTCCCTTACTGATGGAGCCCAACTAGAAGCCAGAAGGCAAGGGTGCCCACTGATGTAAGCTATACAAGTCAGCCTCCTCAGGCACAGATTAGGGTGTGAAGGGTGGAGAACAAGTTTGGAGGGGCAAATGATGAATAATGTCAATCTAATGAATAAATCAGTATAACTTGATTTTGATGAACAGTGCAATGCTATCACGTTCAGTAACTTTCCCAAGGGTCCATAGCTAGGAAGTGGTAGAGCTGGGATTTGTATCTTGGCATTTGCTCTATAGTCTTCGCTTAGGGTCCTATGTGATGCAGGCTTTCAATGAGTACCAGATTTTGAGATTTTGCCCCTGTTCTCTCCATGTGTATTAAAAAATGAGAGTCGAATTCTCTGCACCAAAACCACGCCTTATTGATGCTGTTTCCCCTACTTCTGAGCATGAGAGGTTTCAGTGTTATCAGATCAGATCAGAGATCAGAACAGTCGCTCAGTCGTGTCCGACTCTTTGTGACCCCATGAACTGCAGCACGCCAAGCCTCCCTGTCCATCACCAACTCCCGGAGGTCACTCAGACTCACATCCATCGAGTCAGTGATGCCACCCAGCCATCTCATCCTCTGTCGTCCCCTTCTCCTCCTGCCCTCAATCCCTCCCAGCATCAGAGTCTTCTCCAATGAGTTAACTCTTTGCATGAGGTGGCCAAAGTACTGGAGTTTCAGCTTTAGCATCATTCCTTCCAAAGAAATTCCAGGATTGATCTCCTTCAGAATGGACTGGTTGGATTTCCTTGCAGTCCAAGGGACTCTCAAGAGTCTTCTCCAACACCACAGTTCAAAAGCATCAATTCTTCGGCGCTCAGCCTTCTTCACAGTCCAGCTCTCACATCCATACATGACCACAGGAAAGACCATAGCCTTGACTAGGCGAACCTTTGTTGGCAAAGTGATGTCTCTGCTTTTGAATATGCTATCTAGGTTGGTCATAACTTTCCTTCCAAGGAGTAAGCGTCTTTTAATTTCATGGCTGCAGTCACCATCTGCAGTGATTTTGGAGCCCAGAAAAATAAAGTCTGACACTGTTTCCACTGTTTCCCCCTCTATTTCCCATGTAGTGATGGGGCCGGATGCTATGATCTTCGTTTTCTGAATGTTGAGCTTTAAGCCAACCTTTTCACTCTCCACTTTCACTTTCATCAAGAGGCTTTTGAGTTCCTCTTCACTTTCTGCCATAAGGGTGGTGTCATCTGCATATCTGAGGTTATTGATATTTCTCCCAGAAATCTTGATTCCAACTTGTGTTTCTTCCAGTCCAGCATTTCTCATGATGTACTCTGCATATAAGTTAAATAAACAGGGTGACAGTATATAGCCTTGACGTACTCCTTTTCCTATTTGGAACCAGTCTGTTGTTCCATGGCCAGTTCTAACTGTTGCTTCCTGACTTGCATACAAATTTCTCAAGAGGCAGATCAGGTGGTCTGGTATTCCCATCTCTTTCAGAATTTTCCACAGTTTATTGTGATCTATACAGTCAAAGGCTTTGGCATAGTCAATAAAGCAGAAATAGATGTTTTTCTGGGACTCTCTTTCTTTTCCCATGATCCAGTGGATGTTGGCAATATGATCTCTGGTTCCTCTGCCTTTTCTAAAACCAGCTTGAACATCAGGAAGTTCACGGTTCACATATTGCTGAAGCCTGGCTTGGAGAATTTTGAGCATTACTTTACTAGTGTGTGAGATGAGTGCAATTGTGTGGTAGTTTGAGCATTCTTTGGCATTGCCTTTCTTTGGGATTGGAATGAAAACTGACCTTTTCCAATCTTGTGGCCACTGCTGAGTTTTCCAGATTTGCTGGCATATTGAGTGCAGCACTTTCACAGCATCATCTTTCAGGATTTGGAATAGCTCCACTGGAATTCCATCACCTCCACTAGCTTTGTTTGTAGTGATGCTTTCTAAGGCCCACTTGACTTCACATTCCAGGATGTCTGGCTCTAGGTCAGTGATCACACCATCATGATTATCTGGGTTGTGAAGCTCTTTTTTGTACAGTTCTTCTGTGTATTCTTGCCACCTCTTCTTAATATCTCTGCTTGTTAGGTCCATACCGTTTCTGTCCTTTATCGAGCCCATTTTTGCATGAAATGTTCCCTTGGTATCTCTGATGTTCTTGAAGAGATCCCTAGTCTTTCCCATTCTGTTGTTTTCCTCTATTTCTTTGCATTGATCGCTGAAGAAGGCTTTCTTATCTCTTCTTGCTATTCTTTGGAACTCTGCATTCAGATATTTATCTTTCCTTTTCTCCTTTGCTTTTCACTTCTCTTCTTTTCACAGCTATTTGTAAGGCCTCCCCAGACAGCCATTTTGCTTTTTTGCATTTCTTTTCCATGGGGGTGTTCTTGATCCCTGTCTCCTGTACAATGTCATGAATCTCATTCCATAGTTCATCAGGCACTCTATCTATCAGATCTAGGCCCTTAAATCTATTTCTCACTTCCACTGTGTAATCATAAGGGATTTGATTTAGGTCATACCTGAATGGTCTAGTGGTTTTCCCTACTTTCTTCAATTTCAGTCTGAATTTGGCAATAAGGAGTTCATGGTCTGAGCCACAGTCAGCTCCTGGTCTTGTTTTTTGCTGATTGTATAGAGCTTCTCCATCTTTGGCTGCAAAGAATATAATCGATCTGATTTTGGTGTTGACCATCTGGTGATGTCCATGTATAGAGTCTTCTCTTGTGTTGTTGGAAGAGGGTATTTGCTATGACCAGTGCATTTTCTTGGCAAAACTCTGTTAGTCTTTGCCCTGCTTCATTCTGTATTCCAAGGCCAAATTTGCCTGTTACTCCAGGTGTTTCTTGACTTCCTACTTTTGCATTCCAGTCCCCTATAATGAAAAGGACGTCTTCTTTGGGTGTTAGTTCTAAAAGGTCTTGTAGGTCTTCATAGAACCGTTCAACTTCATCTTCTTCAGCATTACTGGTTGGGGCATAGACTTGGATTACTGTGACATTGAATGGTTTGCCTTGGAAACGAACAGAGATCATTCTGTCGTTTTTGAGATTGCATCCAAGTACTGCATTTCGGACTCTTTTGTTGACCATGATGGCCACTCCATTTCTTCTGAGGGATTCCTGCCCGCAGTAGTAGATATAATGGTCCTCTGAGTTAAATTCACCCATTCCAGTCCATTTTAGTTTGCTAATTCCTAGAATGTTGGCATTCACTCTTGCCATCTCTTTTTTGACCACTTCCAATTTGCTTTGATTCATGGACCTGACATTCCAGGTTCCTATGCAATATTGCTCTTTACAGCATCGGACTTTGCTTCTATCACCAGACACATCCACAGCTGGGTATTCTTTTTGCTTTGGCTCCATCCCTTCATTCTTTCTGGAGTTATTTCTCCACTGATCTCCAGTAGCATATTGGGCTCCTACTGACCTGGGAAGTTTCTCTTTCAGTATCCTATCATTTTGCCTTTTCATACTGTTCATGGGGTTCTCAAGGCAAGAATACTGAAGTGGTTTGCCATTCCCTTCTCCAGCGGACCACACCCTGTCAGGTCTCTCCAACATGACCCGCCCATCCCGGGTTGCCCCACGGGCATGGCTTAATTTCATTGAGTTAGACAAGGCTGTGGTCCTGGTGTCCGGGGCACTAAGAGCGCCTCGCCGGCTGCAACCGGCGCACTAAGAGTGCAGCGGAGAGGAGCTACCCCACGACCGAGGTCAGGAAGGGCGGCGGTGAGGAGATACCCCTCCTCCAAGGTCAGGAAGGGCGGCAGTGAGGAGAGACCCCTCGTCCAAGGTAAGGTGCGATGGCTGTGCTTTGCTGGAGCAGCCGGGAAGAAATACCCCACGCCCAAGGTAAGAGAAACCCAAGTAAGGCGGTAGGTCTTGCAAGAGGGCATCAGAGGGCAAACACACTGAAACCATACTTCAGTGTTATACACACTTTATTTCATCTTATTATAATTAAGAATGTCTTTACAAAAGAGTTTAAGATTTATCCATATTTTTAATGTGGAGAAAAGGAAGCTGTGTAGGTAGAGAATGAGATTATTCTAAACCTCCTCGCCAAGAGAACCGTAAAGTAAGAAACTGAATTTGATTGCCTTGATTGGCCCTTATTTATGTTTATTCTTCAGTTTAGGTGGCCAGATATTTTTTGCTCGAGAACTCTGTATTTAGTCAGGGTTCTCCAGAGAAACAGAACCATAATATATAAAGAAGATTTATTATGAAGTGTTGACTTACATGATCATGGAGGCTGAGAGATCCCATGATCTGCCTTCTATTACCTGGAGGCCCAAGGAAACAAGTATAGTCCTAGTCCAAACCCTAGAGACTGAGAACCTGGGAAGTCAGTGTCTGAGGGCAGGAGAAGATGGATGCCCCAGCTGTAGCAGAAAGAGCAAATTTACCCTTCCTCTGCCTTTTTGTTCTATTTAAACCCTCAGTGGGCTGGACTTCATAGTCTACCAAATCAAATGCTAATATCTTCTGAAAACACCCCTACAGACCCACCCAGAAATATTTTATCAGCTATCTGGACATCCCTTATTCCAGTGGTACCCAGTTTTTTTGGCACCAGGGACTGGTTTCATGGAAGACAATTTTTCCAAAGACAAGGAGTTGGAGGGGGCGATGGTTTGGGGATGATTCAACTGCATTACATTTATATGAACTTACTTTCTGTTATGATTACATCATCTCCACCTCTCCAGGCATTAGATCCTGGAGTTTGGGGACCCCTGGAATCCTCCTAAGGCTTAGTCCAGTCAAGGTGACACATCAAATTAACCATAACAAAACCACTGAAGGTGTTATAAGCATTTGCATGTAACCACATTTGTCCAGAACATTTATTTCTAGGCAGAGGAATAAACCTTCCCAGCCTGTTCATATTTCAGAGAAGTTGAGGGAACTCTAGAGGATTAAAGACCATGGGGAGGAGGAAGGGGAGGGGGCTGACTGAATATGTAGGGGCTTTTGGAGAATTGCCCCCATTATTTTAGAAAGGACACTTTTAAGCAACCTTTCTGATTAAAAATCTGCCATATACTATGGACTTCAACTGGCCTTCAGGAAATAGTATCTATCCTCAGTTCACTTTCATGACATTTATGTTGACTGAAGTGGCCTCTTTTATGTTAAACAAAAAATATCAGACAAAGTGCTGGTAGCTTTTAAAATACTGTGGACTGAGAAGGAGTAAAATTTTTAGGACTTTTATGCAGGCTGGAGAAGACTCTTGAGAGTCCCTTGGACTGCAAGGAGATCCAACCAGTCCATTCTGAAGGAGATCAGCCCTGGGATTTCTTTGGAAGGAATGATGCTAAAGCTGAAACTCCAGTACTTTGGCCACCTGATGTGAAGAGTTGACTCATTGGAGAAGACTCTGATGCTGGGAGGGATTGGGGGCAAGAGGAGAAGGGGACGACAGAGGATGAGATGGCTGGACGGCATCACTGACTCGATGGATGTGAGTCTGAGTGAGCTCCGAGAGCTGGTGATGGATAGGGAGGCCTGGTGTGCTGCAGTTCATGGGGTCGCAAAGAGTCGGACACGACTGAGCGACTGATCTGATCTGATCTGAAGAATCTGAATGAACATCTTTCGCCAAGTGAGTCCTAGAATAGTTAGAAATGAAAAATTAGCAACTTTCACTTGGATCCCACAATAGATTATACAAAGATCTAAAATAAATAGCTACTTTATTTCTCCCCTCACCTGACATATGGTACAAAGAAGAAAAATTCTTCAATTTTGGTCCTAGTGAATAATATGCTAGGGTCTTAAATTTTGGATCTAGTGTATAAAATGAGCTAAGATTTAAGTCCAAGTTTCCCATATTCTATGTCCAATAATATTCACTTGAACAAAGAAGCATTCTATTCATTTATTGAAAATTCTATAGTCAAGATCATAACAAATTGTTAAAATGTAAGTCTATCATGATATGCTTCACAAAGAGAATACAAATTAGTATTTGCTTCTGGTAATATCCATTAATAAACTAAAAGAATAGATGGAAATTTTCCATAAATAGAATATTTCTTGTTCAAGTGAATATTATTGGACTTATTTATTTACTTTATGCATTGTAATGTGGTATAAAAAGTCAATCTCAAACTAAGATCATTCTTTTTTCCCTCATTTATTTATATATAAATAATTAAAAAATTGAGATGTAATTTAAATATAAATATAAAAAATAAAGTACAATGTATGTTAGCTTCAGGTGTACTACATAATGATTTTTTAAAAATATTTATTTATATATATTTAGATATTTATTTATTTGGCTGCATCGGATCTTGCTTGAGACATGTGGGATCTTTGTTGTGATATGCAGGCTTTATTGCCCTGTGGCATGTGGGATCTTAGTTCCCCCGCCAGGGATAGAACCCACATCCTTTACATTGGAAGACCGATTCTTAACCACTGGACCACCAGGAAAGTCTCCTACATAATGATTTGACATTTGTGTACATTATGGAATGATCACCACAATAAGTCTCGTAACCCCCTGTTCTTGTAAAAAGTTATTATAATATTATTGGCTATATTCCTTATGCTGTAAATCTTCATGGCTTGCTTATTAATTAATATATACAAATTTTAGTTTATTTTGAAGTTATTATTTCAGTTATTATTAAATTAACTTACTCTATTAGATCTCTCTTAGTTTAATTATTTAAGAATTTTGCAGTATTCCAAATTCTCCATCAAAATATTGTATCTGTGTCCCTCTAATTCATCTTCACCCTGGAATTTTTTTTTAAATCACTTTCCTCTGTCAATTTTGTGTATTTCTATACAGATGAATTATTTCTTGGTTAGTGTCATTATCTTCCATCCATTTGCCATTTTCTGTGGACAAGGCATGGACTTTCCTTGCCATAATAGTGCTTGCCATTCCATTAAGTGTGCTGATATCCACAGAATGACCTTTGGAAATTTTTGTTAAAAGTTCAGGTTTATACGCTACTCTGCACATCAATGCATGGATATATCATAATCTGAGCTTGGCTTCTGAGCTTTTTTTAGCCATTTCACTCTTAAGAATTGTCAGACATCTCTAACATCTGTTTTACTTATTATCATAAAATTTTAGTTTTATATAAATACCTTTGCCATTTTTTTAAAAAAATTGAGGTACTGTTCATTTACAATATTAGTTTTCAGGTGTACAAATAGTGTTTCAAAATGTTTACAGATTCTATTCCGTTAGAGTTATTATTACCAAAATATTGGTTATATTCCCTGGGTTGTATAATATATCCTTGTAGCTTATTTATTTTATACATGACAGTCTCTACTTCTTAATCCTCTACCCTTATCCTGTTCCCTCTCCTTTCCTCTCCCACTGGTAACCACTAGTTTGTTTCCTGTATCTGTGAATCTGTTGCTTTTCTGTTATATTCACTAGTTTGTTTTACTTTTTAGACACACATTCAAAATATGTGATAATATACATTGTTTGTCTTTCTTTGTCTGACCTATTTCACTTAGCATAATATCTTCTAGGTCTATCCATGTTGTTGCAAATGTTAAAATTTTGTTCCTTTTTCTGGCTGAGTAGTATTCCATTGTGACATGTGAGTGTGTGTGTGTGTGTGTGTACACTCTGTCCATTCATTTGTTGATGGACACTTGGGTTGTTTCCATGTCTTGGGTAGTGTGAGTAATACTTCTGTGAACATTGGGGTGTGTATGTCTTTTTTATTTTTGGATTAAACATCCAGAAAGGGAACTGCTGGATCATATGGAAGTTATATTTTAATTTTTTGAGGAGCTTCTGTGCTGTTTACCACAGTGACTGCACCATTTTACCCACCAAGTGTGCATGAGGGTTCCCTATTCTCCACATCCTCCTCAACATTTGTTATTTGTGGTCTTTTTGATGATAACCATTCTGACAGGTGTGTGGTGTTATCTCATTGTGGATTTGATTTGCATTTCTGTGCAGACTAGCAATATTGAGCATCTTTTCATGTGCCTGTTGCCCATCTTTATGTCTTCTTTGGGAAAATATCTATTCAGATCTTCTGCCCATTTTTTAATTGTGTTGTTTGCTTTTTGATATTGAGTTGTTTGAGCTGTTTATATATTTTAGATATTAACCCCTAATTGGTCACAACGTTTCAAATATTTTCTCCCATTTGGTAGGTTGTCTTTTTGCTGTGTTGATAGATTGCTTCACTGTGCAAAGTTTTTCAGTTTTATGTAGTCCCATTTGTTTATGTCTGCTTTTGTTTCAGTTGTCTGAGGAGACAGATCCCCCCAAAATATTGCTATGACCAGTGTCTAAGAATGTATTCCCTGTTTTCTTCTAGAAGTTTTATGGTCAGGTCTTACATTTAAGTCTGTAAACCATTTTGAGTTTATTTTTGTATATTGGGTAAGAAACTAGCCCAGTTTGATTCTTTTGCATACAGCTATCCAGCTTTCCCAATACTGTTGATTAAAGAGGCTGTACAGTTTCCCCATTGTATATTCCTGCCTCCTTTGTAGTAGAGCATTGACCATGTAAACTTAGGCTTATTTCTGGACTCACTATTCTGTTTTACTGATTTATGTCTGGTTTTGTGCCAATGTCATATTGTTTTGGTTACTGCAGTTTTATAGCATAGTTTGAAATCAAGGATTGTGATAACTCCAGCTTTATTCTTCTTTTCCCAGATTGCTTTGGCTATTCAGGGTCTTTTGTGTTTTCATGCAAATTTTAGAATTATTTGTCCTAGTTTTGTGAGAAATGGCTTTCATATTTTGATAGGGATTTCATTGAATCTGTAGATTGACTTGAGTGGTATGGTCATTTTAGTAATTTTAATTATTTCAATCCATAAGCATGGTGTATTTTTTTAATTGTCAATCTTCAGTTTCTTTCATCAATGTCTTACGGTTTTCAGAATACAAACCAATACAAATGTTTCTCTTTTACTTCTTTGATTAGATTGATTTCTAGGTATTTTATTATTTTTGATGCAATTATAAATGGGGTTGTTTTCTTAATTTCTCTTTCTGATAGTTTGTTATTATTATTGTTCAGTTGTTAAGTTGTGTCCGACTCTTTGCTATCCTATGGACTATAGCACGCCAGACTCCTCTGTCCTCCACTATCTCCAGGAGTTCACTCAAATTTATGTCCATTGAGTTGGTGATGCTATCTGACCATCTCACCCTCTGCTGCCCCCTTCTCCTTTTGCTTCAATCTTTCCCAGCGTCAGTGTCTTTTCCAATGAGTTGGCTCTTTGAATAAGGTGGCCAAAATGTTGGAGTTTCAGCTTTAGCATCAGACCTTCTAATGAATATTCAGGGTTGATTTCCATTAGGATTGACTAGTTTGATCTTGTGGTCCAAGGGACTCTCAAGAGTCTTTTCCAACACCACAATTTGAAAGCATCAGTTCTTTAGTGCTCAGCTTTCTCCATGGTCCAACTCTCACATCTGTAGAAGACTACTAAGAAAACCATAGCTTTGACTGTATGTCAAAGCTTTGTCAGCAAAGTGATGTCTCTGCTTTTTAATATACTGTCTAGGTTTGTCATAGCTTTCCTTCCAAGAAGCAAGCCTTTTTAAATTTCATGGCCGCAGTCACCATCCTCAGTAATTTTGGAGCCCAAGAAAAGAAAATCTGTCACTGCTTCCACTTTTCCCCCTTCTATTTGCAGTGAAGTAATGGGACTAGATGCCATGATCTTAGTTTCTTGAATATTTGAGTTTCAAGCCAGCTTTTCACTTTCTTCTTTCATCCTCATCAAGTGGCTTTTTGGTTCCTCTTCTTCTGCCATTAAAATGATGTCATCTGCCTATCTGAGGTTATTGATATTTCTCCCAACAATCTTGATTCCAGCTTGTGATTCATCCAGCCCAGCATTTTGCATGATATATCTGCATGTAAGTTAAGTAAGCAGGATGACAATATACAGCTTTGATGTTTTCCTTTCCCAATTTTTGAACCAGTTGGTTGTTCCATGTAAGGTTCTAACTGTTGCTTCTTGACCTGTATATAGATTTCTCAGGAGACAGGTAAGGTAGCCTGGTATTCTTATCTCTTTAGAATTTTCTATAGTTTGTTGTGATCCACACAGTCAAAGGTTTTCGTGTAGTCAATGAAGTAGATATTTTTCTGGAATTCCCTTGCTTTTTCCATGATCCAATGAATGTTGGCAATTGATTTCTGGTTCCTCTGCCTTTTCTAAACCCAGCTTGTACATATGGAAGCTCTCGGTTATGTACTGCTGGAGCCTAACTTGAAGGATTTTGAGCATAACCTTGCTTGCATGAGAAATGAGCTCAGTTGTACTCACTGTAGTTTAAACATTCTTTGGCATTGCCCTTCTTTGGGATTGCAGTGAAAGTGTACCTTTTCCAGTCTGTGGCCACTGCTGAGTTATCCAAATTTCCTGACATATTGAGTTCACTACTTATTGGTGTATAGACATGCAACAAACTTCTGTATATTAACTTTGTAACTTGAATTTTACTGAATTAATTTTTTAGAAATGGAAAATTCTTATTATTTACAGTTAGAGTAATTGTCTATTCTAAAACCCCAAAGAAAGGCAATGCCAAGGAGTGCTCAAACTACCGCACAATTGCACTCATCTCACACGCTAGTAAAGTAATGCTCAAAATTCTCCAAGCCAGGCTTCAGCAATATGTGAACCGTGAACTTCCTGATGTTCAAGCTGGTTTTAGAAAAGGCAGAGGAACCAGAGATCAAATTGCCAACATCCGCTGGATCATGGAAAAAGCAAGAGAGTTCCAGAAAAACATCTATTTCTGCTTTATTGACTATGCCAAAGCCTTTGACTATGTGGATCACAATAAACTATGGGAAATTCTGAAAGAGATGGGGATACCAGACCACCTGATCTGCCTCTTAAGAAATCTGTATGCAGGTCAGGAAGCAACAGTTAGAACTGGTCATGGAACAACAGACTGGTTCCAAATAGGAAAAGGAGTACGTCAAGGCTGCATATTGTCACCATGTTTATTTAACTTATATGCAGAGTACATCATGAGAAATGCTGGACTGGAAGAAACACAAGTTGGAATCAAGATTGCCGGGAGGAATATCAATAACCTCAGATATGCAGATGACAAGACTCTTATGGCAGAAAGTGAAGAGGGGCTAAAAAGCCTCTTGATGAAAGTGAAAGTGGAGAGTGAAAAGGTTGGCTTAAAGCTCAACATTCAGAAAACGAAGATCATGGCATCTGGTCCCATCACTGCATGGGAAATAGATGGAGAAACAGTGGAAACAGTGTCAGACTTTGTTTTTCTGGGCTCCAAAACCACTGCAGATGGTGACTGCAGCCATGAAATTAAAAGACACTTACTCCTTGGAAGGAAAGTTATGACCAACCTAGATAGCATATTCAAAAGCAGAGACATTACTTTACCAACAAAGGTTCGCCTAGTCAAGGCTATGGTCTTTCCTGTGGTCATGTATGGATGTGAGAGCTGGACTGTGAAGAAGGCTGAGCGCCGAAGAATTGATGCTTTTGAACTGTGGTGTTGGAGAAGACTCTTGAGAGTCCCTTGGACTGCAAGAAGATCTAACCAGTCCATTCTGAAGGAGATCAATCCTGGAATTTCTTTAGAAGGAATGATGCTAAAGCTGAAACTCCAGTATTTTGGCCACCTCATGCGAAGAGTTGACTCATTGGAGAAGACTCTGATGCTGGGAGGGATTGAGGGCAGGAGGAGAAGGGGACGACAGAGGATGAGATGGCTGGATGGCATCACTGACTTGATGGGTGTGAGTCTGGGTGACCTCTGGGAGCTGGTGATGGACAGGGAGGCCTGGCGTGCTGCGGTTCATGGGGTCGCAAAGAGTCGGACACGACTGAGCGACTGATCTGATCTGATCTGATCTGATCTGAAAACCCCATAAGAATTAGCTAAAAAACTATTAAAACTAGTAATGGAGTTTACAAAGGTGACCACTCACAAAATCTTTTCCGTGTGCTTAGTTGTATGCTAACAAGAAATGTAAAGGATCTTTATGACGTTAAAATGAGGAGCCTAACCATTTTTTGATAGTATTTAACTTCTGACAGTTTGTAACCCTTACCTGTCCCTCTTCCCTTTGTGCCAGACATCTGGGAAAGTTGATAAGAAAGTGCAGCCTCCTTTGGCATGGGTGGCAGACAGTCTCTTTTCTCATATGGGAACACACATCCTAAGCTACCCTTCCCCTCCCCAAACAGTGAATCTCAGTAAAAATCAAGTCTTTTTTCATTTTCTTGTTCTCTCGGGCAATTTTGTACCTGCTTGAGAGTCCTGCCATGTGCCTGAATAAATCTCAGTTCTATGAGTAATGTATATGTTCATACCCTCTTGAAATGTGCTGTCATAATCTTGACACTGGAGTTGAGCTTCTATACAACAGACATAAATGACTCAGATGGAGAGTCATAGCTATAATTTACTAATTCTTATTATGTTTTTACATACTGTTTTCAGAGCATTGAGTCATTTAATCTTTACAACAACCCTATGGGTAAATAATATCATTACTTTCATCTTAGTTATTTCAGTCACTCAGTCATGTCCAACTCTTTGCGACCCCATGAATTGCAGCACGCCAGGACGCACTGTCCATCACCAACTCCCAGAGGTCACTGAGACTCATATCCATCGAGTCAGTGATGCCATCCAGCCATCTCATCCTCTGTTGTCCCCTTCTCCTCTTGCCCCCAATCCCTCCCAGCATCAGAGTCTTCTCCAATGAATCAACTCTTCACTTGAGGTGGCCAAAGTATTGGAGTTTCAGCTTTAGCATCATTCCTTCCAAAGAAATCCCAGGGCTGATCTCCTTCAGAATGGACTGGTTGGATCTCCTTGCAGTCCAAGGGACTCAAAGAGTCTTCTCCAACACCACAGTTCAAAAGCATCAATTCTTTGGGGCTCAGCCTTCTTCACAGTCCAACTCTCACATCCATACATGACCACTGGAAAAACCATAGCCTTGACTAGATGGACCTTTGTTGGCAAAGTAATGTCTCTGCTTTTCAATATGCCATCTAGGTTGGTCATAACTTTCCTTCCAAGGAGTAAGCATCTTTTAATTTCATGGCTGCAATCACCATCTGCAGTGATTTTGGAGCCCCAAAAAATAAAGTCTGACATTGTTTCCACTGTTTCCCCATCTATTTCCCACGAAGTGATGGGACCGGATGCCATGATTTTAGTTTTCTGAATGTTGAGGCTTAAGCCAACTTTTTCACTCTCCTCTTTCACTTTCATCAAGAGGCTTTTTAGTTCCTCTTCACTTTCTGCCATAAGGGTGGTGTCATCTGCATATCTGAGGTGATTGATATTTCTCCCGGCAATCTTGATTCCAGCTTGTGTTTCTTCTAACCCAGCGTTTCTCATGATTAGCTCTAGTAATTTTCTGATACTATCTTTAGGGTTTTCTATGTACAGTATTGTGTCATCTGCAAAGATTGAGAGCTTAACTTCTTCTTTTGTGATTTGGATTCCTTTTATTTCTTATTCTTCTCTGATTGCTGTAGCTAGGACTTCCAGAACTATGTTGATTAATAGTGGTGAAAGTGGACACCCTTGTCTTTTTCCTGATCTTAGGGGGAATGCTTTCAGTTTTTCACCATTGAGAATAATGTTTTCTTTAGGCTTATCATATATGGCCTTTACTATGTTGAGGCAGGTTCCTTCTATGCCTATTTTTTGAAGAGTTTTAATCATAAATGGGTGCTGAATTTTGTCAAAGGCTTTTTCTGCATCTATTGAGGTGATTATATGGTTTTTACCTTTAAATTTTACCTTTTAATTTGTTGATATGGTGTATCACATTGATTGATTGATTTGTTGAAGAATCCTTGCATCCCTGGAATAAACCCAACTTGATCATGATGTAAAAGCTTTTTGTTGCTGAATTCTGTTTGCTAAAATTTTGTTGAGTTTTGCATCTATGTTCATCAGTGATATTGGCCTGTAGTTTTCTTTTTTTGTGTTTTCTTTGTCTGGTTTTGGTATCAGGGTGATGGTGGCCTTGTAGAATGAGTTTGAAAGTGTTCCTTCCTCTGCAATTTTTTGAAACAGTTTTAGAAGGATAGGCATTAGCTCTTTACTAAATGTTTGACAGAATTCTGTGAAGCCATCTGGTCCTGGGCTTATGTTTTTGGGCAATTTTTGATCACAGCTTCAATTTCAGTATTTGTAATTGGGTTGTTCATAATTTCTATTTCTTTCTGGTTCATTCTTGGAAGATTGACCGTTTCTAAGAATCCGTCCATTTCTTCTAAGTTATCCATTTTATTGCCATATAGTTGTTCATAGTAGTCTCTTATAATCCTTTGTATTTCTGCCTTGTCTGTTATAACCACTCCTGTTTCATTTCTAACTTTGTTGATTTGATTCTTCTCTCTTTTTTCTTGATGAGACTGGAAAAGATTTGTTAACTTTATCTTCTCAAAGAACCAGCTTTTAGTTTTATTAATCTTTATTATTGTTTTTCATCCCTTTTTCATTCATTTCTGCTCAGATCTTTGTGATTTCTTTCCTTCTACCAATTTTTTTTGTTCTTCTTTTTCAAGTTGTTTTAGGTGTAAAGTTAGGTTGTCTATTCGATGTTTTTCTTGTTTCTTGAGGAAGGATTGTATTGCTATAAACTTACCTCTTAGAATTGCTTTTGCTGCATCCCATAGGTTTTGAGTTATCGTGTTTTCATTGTCATTTGTTTCTAGAAAATTTTTTTTATTTCCCTTTTGATTTCTTCAGTAACCTGCTGGTTATTTAGAAACATGTTGTTTAATCTCTATGTGTTTGTGTTTCTTACACTTTTCCCTTGTAATTGATATCTAGTCTTATAGTGTTGTGGTCAGAGAAGATGGTTGATACAATTTCAATTTTCTTAAATTTACTGAGGTTTGATTTGTGACCCATGATGTAGTCTATCCTGGAGAATGTCCCATGTGCACTTGAGAAGGAGGTGTATTCTGCCTTTGGATGGAATTTCCTGAAGATATCAATGAGATCCATCTCATCTAATGTATCATTTAGGACTTGTGTTTCCTTACTAATTTTCTGTTTTGATGATTTGTCCATTGGTGTGAGTGGGGTGTTCAAATCTCCTCCTATTATTGTGTTAGTGTCAATTTCTCCTTTTATGTCTGTTAGTGTTTGTCTTATGTATTGAGGTGCTCCTATGTTGGGTGCATAGATATTTACAATTGTTATGTCTTCCTCTTGGATTGATCCCTTGATTATGTAGTGTCCTTCCTTATCTCTTGTAATCTTCTTTATTTTAAGGTCTCTTTTCTCTGATATGAGGATTGCTCCTCCAGCTTTCTTTTGCATCCCATTTGCATGGAATATATTTTTTCCATCCTCTCACTTTCAGTTTATATGTGTTTTTAGGTCTGAAGTGGATTTCTTATAGACAGCATAAAAATGGGTCTTGTTTTTGTATTCATTTAGCCAGTCTGTATCTTTTGGTTGGAGCATTTAATCCATTTACATTTAAAGCAGTTATTGATATATATGTTCCTCTTGCCATTTTCTTAATTGTTTGGGGTTGATTTTGTATATCTTTTTTCTTCTCTTGTATTTTTCGACTATATGTCTGTTTAACATTTGTTGTAAAGCTGGTTTGGTGGTACTGAATTTTCTTAACTTTTGCTTGTCTGAAAAGCTTTTTATTTATCTAACAATTTTGAATGAGATCCTTGCTGGGTACAGTATTCTTGATTGTAGATTTTTTCCCTTTCAGTACTTTAAATATATCCTGACATTCCCTTCTGGCCTGTAGAGTTTCAGTTGAAAGATCAGCTGTTTAAGTGTACAGGGTTTCCCTTGTATGTTACTTGTTTCTTCTCCCTTGCTGCTTTTAATATTCTTTGTGTTTAGTCTTTGTTAGTTTCATTCAGAAAACTAAGATCATGGCATCGGTCCCATCACTTTATGGGAAATAGAGGGGGAAACAGTGTCAAACTTTATTTTTTGGGGCTCCAAAATCACTGCAGATGGTGATTGCAGCCATGAAATTAAAAGACACTTACTCCTTGGAAGGAAAGTTATGACCAACCTAGATAGCATATTGAAAAGCAGAGACATTACTTTGCCAACAAAGGTCCATCTAGTCAAGGCTATGGTGTTCCAGTGGTCATGTAGGGATGTGATATTTGGACTGTGAAGAAAGCTGAGCACTGAAGAATTGATGCTTTTGAACTGGGGTGTTGGAGAAGACTCATGAGAGTCCCCTGGACTGCAAGGAGATCAAACCAGTCTATCCTAAAGGAAATCAGTCCTGAATATTCATTGAAAGGACTGAAGCTGAAGCTGAAACTCCAATACTTTGGCCACCTCATGTGAAGAGTTGACTCATTGGAAAAGACTCTGATGCTGGGAGGGATTGGGGGCAGGAGGAGAAGGGGACAACAGAGGATGAGATGGATGGATGGCATCACTGACTCAATGGACATGAGTTTGAGTAGACTCTGAGAGTTGGTGATGGACAGGGAGGCCTGGCGTGCTGCGATTCATGGGGTTGCAAAGAGTCGGACTCGACTGAGTGACTGAACTGAACTGAACTGGGTTTATCCTGTATGGGACTCTTTGTGTTTGAAGTCTTTTTCTTTTCCCAGGCTTCAAGATTGAGTTCTTTCTTGCTTTGTGGTCAGAGGTTGGTGTTCCGGGGTGGGGGGGGTTTCTTGCCTTGGGGAGGAGCCCGCGAGCGCCGACTGAGCGACTTCACTTTCACTTTCACTTTCAAGGTTGGTCCAGTGGTTTGTGGTGAGATTTGTGCTGAGTTTTTATTTGTTTGTTTGTTTTTCCTCTGATGGGCAAGGCTGAATGAGGTGGTAATCCTGTCTGCTAATGATTGGGTTTGTATTTTTGTTTTGTTTGTTGTTTAGATGAGGCTCCTGCACAGGATGCTACTGGTGATTGGGTGAATCTGGGGCTTGTAGTCAAGTGATTTCCTTTGTGTGAGTTCTCACTATTTGATACTCCCTAGGGTTAGTTCTCTGGTAGTCTAGGGTCTTGGAGTCAGTGCTCCCACTCCAAAGGCTAAGGGCTTGATCTCTGATCAGGAATGAAGATTCCACAAGTGGTTTGTTATGGCATTAAGTAAGATTAAGCAAATATCCAGAAATGAGAAGCCAAAGATGACCCCCAGACAAATGGAAGTTACAAAATCAGGCAAATGATAATTGAAATAATGGAATATACACATATACATATATACCCATGCTGCTGCTGCTGCTGCTAAGTCGCTTAAGTCGTGTCCGACTCTGTGCGACCCCATAGATGGCAGCCCACCAGGCTCCCCCATCCCTGGGATTCTCCAGGCAAGAACACTGGAGTGGGTTGCCATTTCCTTCTCCAATGCATGAAAGTGCAAAGTCAAAGGGAAGTCGCTCAGTCGTGTCCGACTTGTAGCGACCCCATGGACTGCAGCCTACCAGGCTCCTCCATCCATGGGATTTTCCAGGCAAGAGTACTTGGAATGGGGTGCCATTGCCTTCTCCACATACCCATGAGCAAATGAGCAAAGTCAAAACAGTCTAACACAAATACAGTAGATTGACCCAACGAACAAAGGAAATAAAAAGTTACATTTACCAGTTAAGAAACTAAAGCGCGAACTGGAAAACAAAACTAGAGCAAGGTGCCAAGCGGAGAATAAAGCAATGAAAACAGAACTAACAAATATGTTGAGAGGAAAGGAAAGAAAGAAAGAACAGATATGCAAAGTTAGATAGAGGTAGGTGAAGAAGATTTATATACATTAAAGATTAACCGCAAGGGGTTAAAAAAAAAAAAAAAAAGATTAACCGCAAAGGGAAAAGAACAGTAGGAAAGGCAAACAAAGGAATAAATGTAGAAAAAATATAATAAGTTTAAAAAAAGTAAAAATTAAAATTATAAGTAAGAGAAAAGAAAAAAAAATGGAAGAAGAAAGAAACAAGGAAGAAAAAGGAAAACTCCAAGAACTGCAAAAGCCCAACGTAGAGGCAGAGGTTTAACAAAAATAAAAAGTGCAACTGAATATATATATAGACACCCATAAGCAAAATCAAAACAGGCCAACAAAAATAAAGTACAATAGATTGACCCAGCAAACAAAGGAAACCAAAAATGATATCTACCAGAACAAAACTAACTAAAAGCACAAACTGGAAAACAAAAGCAAGGTGCCAACTCGGGAATAAAGCAATGAAAATAAAACTAGCAAAATGTTGAGAGGAAAGGAAAAAAAGAAAGACTAGATATGCAAAGTTAAATAGAGGTAGATGAAGAAAATTTATATACATTAAAGGTTAATTGCAAGGGGAAAAGAACAGTAGAAAAAGCAAGCAAAATAATAAATATAGAAAAAATGTTAATAGGTTTTAAAAATTAAAATTAAAAAAGAGAAAAGAAAAAAAAAAGAGAGAGAGAGAAAAAAAGGAAATCGTACAGAACTGCAAAAGCCCAATGTAGAGGTAAAGCTTTATGACAATGATAAAAAATGTGACTGAGAAAATAAAAAGTTCAAAAGCCTAATTGGATATCTTAATGCCAATAAAATCAACAACTACAATGGAGGGGAAATAAAAGGGGGGAAATCCAAAGAATCTACAGAACAAGTCAAAAAACCAATACAATATTGTAAAGTAAAAATAAAAAATAATAAAGAATAATGAATGTTTTTCTTGAGTCACCGCTGTCAGAGTCTTTTCCCTTCCTGGGAGTCCCAGTCCACCTCACCTCCCTAGGATGCCCTCCAACACTGTGCTGATCTCTGGACTAGCTGTGGGGCAGCTCAGATTCTAATCTGGTCCTACTCCTGTGTGTTCTTGCCCCCAATATCTACAGCTATCACCACTAGTGTGTTTTCTTTTTGGGGAGCTCTCAATGACATTTTATATATTCCTTAGACACAGAGTCTGCCTAGTTGATCGTGTGGATTTAATCTGCAGCTTGTACAGCTGGTGGGAAGATTTTGGGTCTTCTTCCTTAGTCACACTGCCCCTGGGTTTCAATTGTGGTTTTATTCCTGCCTCTGCATGTGGGTTGTTCCCTGGGGTTTGCTCCTGAGGCTGCCCTGGAGGCTTGGGTTTGCCCCTGTGAGGGCCATGTGTGGAGGTGGTGCAGGTGCTTGGGTCACAGGGGTTCTTGAAGCACCAGGTACTCAGGGGAGCTGGCGTCTAGGGCAGCAGGAAATAGTGCTCTATAAGGGTATGGCAACCAGTATTGGCCAATGCGCTCCAGTATTCTTGCCTGGAGAACCTCCCTTCCTGACAGAGGAGCCTGGCAGGCCACAGTCTACAGGATCACAAAGAGTTGGACACGACCAAAGTGACCCTGCATGCGTAGGTACAAGAAATTTTTTGCCTGTGGCAGCTCTGCCCCCAGTGAGAGTTGAGCATGAAGGTGGTGCAGCTGCTTGGCTTGTGGGGACCCTGGCAGTGCCAAGTGTGCAGGATCAGGACTGCCTCTGCTGCAGGAGTTATGGCCCTATCAGAGTCTTTTTTCAAGCCTCTTGTAGCTGGTGATCAGAAGGCCTCTTTGGCCAGTCTTTCTCCATAGCTCTGTCCGTTCAGGCACTTAGAGGCTTCCTTGCCTGGGGTCCTTCTCTGTTGTTCGGTGCATCAGGCACTTAAAGGGGCACCTTGGGTGCGGTCCTACTCTGTAGTTCAGTGCCACGTGTTTGATGGGCCAGCCTCTCTATTGTTCAGCTGCCAATGCTGGCGTGTCGGGGGAGAGAGACTATGGTGATGGCTCCACGGACTCAGCAGTATCACCTTGGTTCCACGGCTGCCCAGCTTCCCTTCACAGGCATTTCCCACCACAATCTCCTCCCTCACATCCCCTCGATCCATCTCTCCGCAGTCAGCAGCAACCCTCACCCTGGGATTGCTCCACAATACCTAAACTCCAGCTTGCAGCCACTGCGCCTTCCAGGAGATCTGCATCCCTGTCCAGGGTATATATGGCTGTGACAAGGACTGTCTGATTCTCATTCTAGTTAGGCTGCCACAGATAATGTTTCACTCTCAGGGTTAAATGTTTCTCTTCTGACTCAGACAGTTGCCCCCATGTGGGGATCGGACCCCTGCTTCAGTTCTCCCACCTGTCGAGGGAAGGTCCAGTCCTACTAACACTCCTGTTTTCCCTCCTAGTTCCTTCATCCTACTGAGTTTTGCGTGGTTCTATATATTCTTTTCCGCTGGTCAGGTACTCCTGGCTGCTCTCAGCTGGTGTTCTGCATGCACTTCTGTGTTTGAAGGTGTATTCCTGATGTGTCTGTGGAGAGATATATACCCCATGTCCATCTACTCCTCTGCCATCTTGTTCTCTACCTATTGATCTTTATTAATCCTGGTGTGGCAGAACTAGGAGATACCTTGCTAGGGATGACAAATGCCAAAGGTGATGTCAGAGTCTCCTAGAGATGGCTGTAACATTATCTCCCACTCTGTACACTCTTCTGCAAGGCTACCTTGCCACTCTTCCATCAGGAGATGCAATCTGTTTCTCCATTCCGTTGGATCTGGACAGGTCCTGTTTATTCTTTGACCAGTAGAGCATGGCAGAAGTGATGCTGTGCCATTTCTAGGTATAGCCGTTAACCAATGCAGCAGCTTCTGCTTCCTGTCTCTTGGAAGTCAAACAACATGTAATAAATGGACCTACCTGGAGACCACAGTGATGTGAGAGCCCTCAAACATGTGAAGAGGTGTTGGAGGTTGAGACACCAACACCTGTGGTGTAGAGAGAGAGTTGCTAAGGAGCACTGAGGTTTCAGACATGTAGAGAAGAAGCCACCCTGGAAGTGGTTCCTCCAGCCCCAACTGCCTGGATATGGCAGAGATGAACTGCCCCAGGCAAAACCTTCTTGAATTTCTGATTGATAAAACTGTGAGCAAAAGAAAAGGATTGCTTGAAGCCACTATGTATTTGAGTGGCTTGTTATACAGCCAGGGATGACTAAAACAGAAGTAACTTTAGGCTGTTCCTGGTACTATACCCTGAGTAGTCAACAGTAGTGGGCACAGCTTTCCTGTCTGCATGGGGTTACTTTTTATTTAGCAGAATGGACCACAAAGGGAGTAACTACTGGTCACTGATGACCATTTTCAGCTCTCAGGTGCTTAGGTCTTTAAAGGTGGTCTGTTTTACCATTAGGACAAGATAATAAACAAAACTTACACATATCTGAGCTAAAATTTCATGATTCATTTTGAGCAAGAGGAAAATAATTCAAGTATGTGATTATATTTGCCTATCCTTTTGCAGTTTCCAAAGTGCTTTTTCATGTCTATTTCCACTTTCAATCTTCCCATTGAATCTGAGATAGATAGAAGAGTTTCTGTTTTTTCCACTTTTTAAATAAGGGAATAGAGGCTCAAAAAGGTTATTTGACTTGCCTATAGCCATGTGAATAGTTTCAGAGGTAAGGCTAGAATCCAGATGTCTTCACTCACAGCCTCTTTCTAGTCTTGCAGCCAATCATCCTCTGAGTTGGGCAAAACAGAGAATGGATTGTGGGGGAGTGATGCCTCTAGCTGATGTTTTAACCATTATGGTAGGTGTATGTTCAATGAAACTCACTTGTTTCCAAGACAACAGGATTCAAAGGAAAACCTCAATTGCTCGGGAGGAGGCAGATTCACTGTCATTTCCATCCCTTTGAAGAATTGCACATTTTGATGGGCAAAGTGCCAGAAGTAATTAAACCGAATAACTCCACAGAGCTCTGATGGAGCAAGAAAGCAGAAGAAAAGCAACATATATATATATATGTGTGTGTTTCTTCTGCTGTGAGAGTCTTTCAACAGAAATCATGACAATCCAGGAAAATCCAGGGATCAACACTCTGTAGAAAAGAACAACAATCTAGAAAGAGAAAGAAGGAAGCATTTTGAAATGGAGAGATGGGGAGGAGGGAGGAGGAAAGAGGAAGAGACAGGCAAGGCGGAGGCGCAGTCCTGGCCCCTCAGTCCTTTCCCTGGTCCCCAGGGGAAAGAAGCAGTGGACGAAGCAGTCAGATTTTACCATGAATTCCCTAAGTTGAGTCTAGTGACTCGAAGCATTCATTTTGTCTTTATTTGCTTTTCTTGTGAGATGTCTGCTTGGCTCTAATTTCCCATTTTTGCTGTGGAGATCAAGAGATTTGGAACAGAGCAGATACGGAATACATTTTTCTGTACTGGCTGCATGCCATATTTTATTATAATTTTTTGTTAGCTTATTATGAGATGGAAAATTTGATCTTTCAGGCATGTGAGAGGAAGGAGGCTCTTTTTTTTTATTGAGGTATAGTTGATGTACAATATTATATGTTACAGGTGTACAACATAGTAATTCAGAATTTTAAAAAGTTGTATTCCATTTATATTATTATAAAATATTGGCTATGTTCCTTGTGTTGCGTAATATATCCTTGTAGCTTATTTTGTACATAGTAGTTTGTACTTCTTAATCCCCTATCCTGGTCAAGGAGGAGTTTCTTTTGGTTTCTTCCATTCTGATCTTTAATTCATTGAACATTTACTGAGCTGCTCTTTTATAGAAGGCCCTGTCCTAAGTACTGGGGATTCAGAAACGATAGGGCACTCCATTTAATGGTTCATACTTAATGTGCCCACTTGCCTGTTCTTCACAGCTAAATAGTTAAAGTGCCATTGCTCTGTTGCAAGCTACAGAGTGATTGCCCAATGCATGGTTTTTATGCAACATTCATTTATTCATGTAACCAACAGATAGTTATTACCTCTTAATAAGAGTCAGATACTCTGCTATGTTTTGAAGTTACAAAAAGCAACATGTATAACAATGAATTAATAATTTGAATTTATTAAGAACTCTGCAAATCAGTAAGGACAAATAAACCAAGAAAAAATAAGTGATATAAACATGGGATTCACAGAAGAGAAAAATGTAAAAGGCTAAAGAACATTTGAAAAGATGTTCACCTTCACTAAGCTAGGGAGGAAAAGCTAATTAAAATCAGCACAAGATACTATTTTATTATGACAAAAATGAAGTTTATTAATATTCAGTGTTGTTGAGTTGTGGGAAAAGAGCTGCTTCCTGTGCTTCTGGTGGGAATGGTAAATGATCCCTGGCTTTGGAGGCCAATTTAGTATCTATTACAATTGTTTCTATCAAGAACAATTGGAAACAACCTAACTGTCCCCAGAGTGGATAGATAGGACATGGTCTATTAGATGGTGAAATATTACTCAGAGGAAAAAGTTAGAGCTATCCACATCAACATGGATCGATCTCAAAAATGTATCATAGAGTGAAAAGGGCAAGCTATAGAGTTGTATGTATTTTATGAACATTTATGTGAAAAGACCCACAAAAATTAATACTATTTTCTATGGCATAGCTAAACAGTCTAGTAAAGACGCATATTAGATTATAGTAGAGGTTATCTCTTGGGTTTTGGTTATCTCTTGGGTTTGGGGGAAAGGATTGAAGAAATCTAGGGGACTTCATTTATAACTGTAATATTATATATTTTAGGTAAATATAGCATATAAAATTATAATTTATTTATAACAATTAACTAGAGAGAAACAATGTACAGAAAGCAATTCTTGTCTTTGACTGTGGACAAAGCTGAGATTAGAACCCAGGTCTCTAATTTCCTAGTGCAGTGGTTTGTCTCTTGGATGTATGATACATTTAATTTGACTTGCTCTCTGCAAAGTGAGATCTTTTCCAGTTGGCATGAAAGTTAAGGCACTTTATTTCTATCTTTGTGGAGAAGAGATTTTTCTTTACTTTTTTTTTTTTGTCTGAGCCCCATGACATGTGGGATCTTAGTTTCCTGACTAGGGACTGAACCTGTGCCCCCTGCATTGGGAGCATAGAATCTTAACCACTGGACCACCAGGAAAGTCCTAGGTTTTTCATTTAAAGGAATTTTTAAAATTTAAAAATGAATAGAAGTCAAGAATATTTGCGATTTATATGTTAGGTATTATTGTTGTTGTTTCGTCGCTAAGTCACATCTGACTCTTTGTGACCTCATGGACTATAGGCTCCTCTGTCCATGGGATTTCCCAGGCCAGAGTACTGGAGTAGGTTGCCATTTCCTTCTCCAGGGGATCTTCCCAACCCAGGGATCAAACTCATGTCTTCTGTTTTGTACGCAGGTTCTTTACCACTGAGCTACCTGGAAAGCCCATGTGTTAAGTAGAGAGACTCATTAAGCTACACTCAGTTCAAGGAATAGAAGACATGCATTTTTCAAAATGGAAATGGTAACAACTTTTGGATTCTCCCATCAGAGACAAAACCTAAAGGGCTTGATAGTTTCATCAGCACCATTTCCACAATTCACTAGCAGCCAAACAAATGGCCCTATTTGGAAAATTTTAATCTTTTCCTTTTTGAGTGCTAAATGGCTAGTCAGTGATTTATTTGGGCTGCTTCTAGAGGGCAAGAAGTCACACAAAGCTCTGAGAGATGTTTCCAGAGGTAAATAGAATGTCTAAATGTATTTAGCAAATGATAATGCAAACCATACAAGATGTATAGCATAAGGAAGCAAAATGTGCATTTGCTGTCTGAGAAGTAATTGAACATTTATAGTTTGGGAATAGCTAGTTCAGAGCTGGTAGAAGTGAGAGTCTTGTTTCAGTTCATGAAAGAATCCATGTTCTTTGGAACTCAGTGGGGACTTAAAAGGAATTTACCCATCTAAGTAGTACATTTTTGAGGTTTTTAAGTCTTTATCTGAGAAGCAATTTAAGTAAGAACTGGTTAAGACTGTATCCAAAATGCAGAGAGAGAGCAAGAAAGAAAGAGTCCCTCCACCCCTCCATAGACACTTGTGTGAAAGGATGGAGAGAGGAGGGTGGGGAGAAGAGCGAAGGAGGGAACAGGTGGAGTTTAAGGGCACAGTCTTGTCTTCCTTGCTCTTTAAGGTATTGGGGGCCACGAGCTTTTGTTTACATGGCATAAAAGCCTTACATGCTGCCTTTTCAAAATGGCAGATCCTTATTCCAAATGAAGGTTAGAACATCGCTGGGTAGTGTAAGAGATCAGAACTAGAAAGGGATGATTAACGAATCCCCGGAAGCTTCTGACAGCCATTTGAGGCCCCTGAGAAGCCGTTGCTTCTTGAAGTCCCAATTCTCTCTTTGCAGACAATGCTAGAGCCCTCAACTCCTTCCCTCACTGCAGCTTGTAGGGTTGCCAGATAGATTCAGGATGCAAAATTTGGAACATAGTCACATGGAAAATGATTTATTGCTTATCTGAAATTCAAATTTAACTGAATGTATTTTTATTTTCTAAATCTGGCAACTTTATGTTCATGAAATATGTTTGCCCTTTTTCCTTCCCTGATTCTTTTTCTAATTTTGATCAACAAAGTTCTCCATCCCCCAGAGACCCCTGATTGCTTCAGACAGGCCTGGGTCCAGTAATCATTTTCCTTCTTCAGGACCCACAGTCTAATTCTAAGGAGGGAAAGAGTGTACAGCTCCCATTTCCACCTTCCCTGAGACTTTTCCTCCCTGTGCTTGAAGATTACCCCACCATTTCAGAGAACTACTACTGCCTACCAGCCAAGAAATTCTTTCCCTTCAACATCTTCACACAGTGCAGAGAGATTACAATGTATCTCATCATGCAAGAATATTCAAGATTAAGAAATAATTATAATCTTATCTCTAAACACTACCCTCATAGCTCAAGTCGGTAAAGAATCTGCCTGCAGTGCAGGAGACCCAGGTTCAGTCCCTGGATCAGGAAGATCCCCTGGAGAAGGAAATGGCAACTCACTCCAGTATTCTTGCCTGGAGAATTCCATGGACAGAGGAGCCTGGCAGCCTGCAGTCCGTGCGTTTGCAAGAGTTGGACAGGACTTAGTGACTAAACCACCAACCATAATCTTATCTCTAAACACTATAGCGCCTAGAGCTGCATGCCAGGAAGAGTCTGTCATTGCAAAGACTGTAACCTTACTTGTAGCCAATCACAAACACACTTGAAGTTCAGAAGATCAGTAAGCATTTCTTTGCTTTTCCTTTTGGGTTATTCTGTCATCGACTCATAGTTAGCCTTGGAGGAAATCTAGAGAGTTCTCTTCCACTTGCTTTGCCCTCTTTGTAGATGAACTAGGAAGACCTGTTACCTTTTCTGCCCTAGGAGGGTGATAGAGGGCTAGCACCTCATCTATGGATGAGAATCTAAGCAAAGGGTTCAGTTCAGTTCAGTCGCTCAGTCGTGTCCGACTCTTTGCGACCCCATGAATCGCAGCATGCCAGGCCTCCCTGTCCATCACCAACTCCCGAAGTTCACACAGATTCACGTCCATCGAGTCAGGGATGCCATCCAGCCATCTCATCCTCTGTTGTCCCCTTCTCCTCCTGCCCCCAATCCCTCCCAGCATCAGAGTCTTTTCCAATGAGTCAACTCTTCGCATGAGGTGGCCAAAGTACTGGAGTTTCAGCTTTAGCATCATTCCTTCCAAAGAAATCCCAGGACTGATCTCCTTCAGAATGGACTGGTTGGATCTCTTTGCAGTCCAAGGGACTCTCAAGAGTCTTCTCCAACACTACAGTTCAAAAGCATCAATTCTTCAGTGCTTTCTTCACAGTCCAACTCTCACATCCATACATGACCACTGGAAAAACCATAGCCTTGACTAGACGGACCTTTGTTGGCAAAGTAATGTCTCTGCTTTTGAATATGCTATCTAGGTTGGTCATAACTTTTCTTCCAGGTTGACAAATTACAAGTTGTAGGGCAAATCCTCTGTACTGGCTGTTTTTCTACAGCTTGTGAGTTAAGAATGTGTTTTACATTTTGCCTGAGTGCTAAGTCACTTCAGTTGTGTCTGACTCTATGCAATCCTGTTGACTGTGACCTGCCAGTCTCCTCTGTCTGTGGGATTCTCCAGGTAAGAATACTGGAGCGGGTTGCCAGCCCTTGCATTTCATTATGTTTCCTGCATTGTAGATGGGTTCTTTACCCCTAGTGCCACCTGGGAAGCCCAACTTGAGTATAATAACCAAATGAAGGATAACACTAAGTGACACAGAAATTACACAAAATTCAAATTTCAGTATTCATAGTTTTACTGTAACACAGCCTTGCTCATTCTTTTATATATATTGTCTATGGCCACTTTCATGATCTAAGGGCAGAGCTGACTATTTCAACAGAGGCCATAAGGCCTACAAAGCTTAAAATATTCATGATCAGGCCCTTTTTGTATAAAGTTTACTGATCGCTGACTTAAGCAATAAAATTTTCCTACTGATAGTAGCTGCCCCTTAGAGTATAACTTTCAAGTGCGTCCACTACTTAGCTTATGAGATCCCCTTCTTACATGGAATGGATCATTTAGAATACTTTTGGTTGCCAGGGACAGAATATGCTACCCAAAGTGCCCTTTAGGTTGCGTGGAAGCTAGTTGCAGTGTGGCTACTCTAATGGTGCATTTGTGTTGACTTGAAAACTTTCTTTTGGATTAGAAATGTATTAACATTATCAAAACATTTTCAATTGATCTAGGCTTCTCTCCATCTCCTGATCTGCCTTCCAGTGGTGAGCTATATATCCTTTATTCCTTTTCCAGAGCGTCTCCTATTGGTAACTGAATGCCTATAGTAGTTTCAGAATTGAGAGTCTAACTTTACACTGGTTCCTAACTTTTGTCACTTCGTGGCAAACAGAAAATGTTACTTGTATAGCACATTGAGATAAACTAGAGGGATTTGTGAGGGTCTATATAGGGCTTGGGTGAAAAGATGTATTATATATTTTTATAATTATGATATGGAAAAGAAAATAAAAAATATTATGGAAGATATCAAATAAAAGACTTGTATAAAAGCTTACATTCCAATGAAATGAAAAGGTCAGTTTTCATTCCAATGCCAAAGAATGTTCAAACTGCCGTACAGTTGCACTCATTTCACATGCTAGCAGGATTATGCTCAAAATCCTTCAAGCTAGGCTTCAGCAGTATGTGAACTGAGAAATTCCAGATGTACAGCTGGGTTTCTAAGAGGCAGAGGAACCAGAGATCAAATTACCAACATTCATTGGGTCATGGTGAAAGCAACGGAGTTCCAGAAAAATATCTACTTCTGCTTCATTGACTGTGCTAAAGCCTTTGATTATGTGGATCACAACAAACTGTGGAGAAATCTTAAAGAGATGGGAGTAACAGACCACCTTACTTGTCTCCTGAGAAACCTGTACACAAGTCAAAACATAACAGTTAGAACCTTACATGGAACAACTGACTGATTCAAAATTGGTAAGGGAGTACGTCAAGGATGCATATTATCATCCTGCTTATTAACTTAAATGCAGAGTACATCATGCGAAATGCTGGGCTGGATGAATCATAAGCTGGAATCACAATTGCTGGGTGAAATATCTACAACCTCAAATAAGCAGATGACATAATTCTGATGGAAGAAAGTGAAGAGGAACCAAAGAGCCTCTTGAGGAGGGTGAAAGAGGATAGTGAAAAAGCTGACTTAAAACTCAACTTAAAAAAACTAAGATCATGGCATCCAGTCCCATCACTTCATGGCAAATAGAAGGGGAAAAAGTGGAACCATGACAGATTTTATTTTCTTGGACTCCAAAATCACTTCAGTCACTTAATTAAAAGACATTTACTCCTTGAAAGGAAATCTGTGACAAATCTAGATAGTGTATTAAAAAGCAGAGATGTCACTTCACTGACAAAGGTTCATATATTCAAAGCTATGGTTTTCCCAGTAGGCATGTATAGATATAAGAGTTGGTTCATAAAGAAGGTGGAGTGCCAAGAAATGGATGCTTTAAATTGTGGTGCTGGAAAAGACTCTTGAGAGTCCCTTGGACTACAAAGAGATCCAACCAGTCAACCCAAAGGAAATCAACCCTGATTATTCATTGGAAGGACTGATGCTGAAGCTCCAACACTTCGGCCATCTGATGCGAAGAGCTGACTTACTGGAAAAGACCCTGATGCTGGGAAAGATTGAAGGCAGAAGGAGAAGAGGGTGACAGAGGAGGAGATGGTTGGATGGCATCACCGACTCAACGAACATGAATTTGAACAAACTCTGGGAGATAGTGAAGGTCAAAAATCCTGGGGTGCTATAGTCCATGGGATTGCAGAGTCAGACACAACTTAGCAACAGAACAACAACATGACTTATGTATGTATGTATGTATGTTAATGATTGCACCAAGAATTACAATATACCTCCTTAACTTGTCACAGTCTGCCTTCAATTAATATTATTCTACTTTACATAAATGTAAGAATCATAGAATAGTAAGCTTTCATTTATCTCCCTCCCATCATTTGTGTTTCTATTGTATTACATTTTTACTTCTATACCTGTTATAAACATCACAGTACACTGTTACTTTTATTTTTATATAAATGTCTTTTTTAAAAAAACCACTTTATTGAGATATACATTAACATACTATAAAATTCACCCATATTAAGTACAGAGTTCATTGGTTTTTGGTGCATTAAATTATTACTTAAGAAAAATTGTGGTTAAACATATATAACAAAATTTGCCATTTTAACTTTTTAAATATACATTTCAGTGGCATTAATTACTTTAAAAATGTTATGCAACCACTGTCTATTTCCAAAACTATTTTGTTGTCCTGAACAGAAACTCTGTGGCTATTAAGCAGTAACTCCCTATACCCTGCTTCCCAGAGCCCCTGGTAACTTCTCGTCTCTCGGTTTCTATGAATTTGCCTATTATAAGTATCTTATATAAGAGGAATTACACAATATCTGTCCTTTTGTGTTTGGCTTATCTGGAGTAGCATAATGTTTTGAAGATTCATCCTTGTTGTTGTGTATATGAGAATTTCATTTCCTTTTAAAGCTAAGTAATACTCCATTGTATGTGTATATATATGTATAATATCCCATTATATAACACATTTTATTTATCCATCCATCTGTTGATGGATTAATTATTTTTTAAGGAAATTAATAAACAAGAAAAATTTGCTCCTTGTGTACTTACCCTTTTTTAAAAAAAAATTTGTGGAACTTTATGTTTGTTTATAAAGAACTGAATTTTTATCTGATATGTTTCCTTTCATCCTGAAGAATGTCATTTTAATATTTCTAAATGCAACATGTATCTTCTGGAGACTAATTCTCTCAGACTGAATTTTTTCCTTCATTTTGGAAAAATGTTTTTGCAGTATATAGAATTCTAGGTTCACAGTTTTTTCTTTGAGGCTTTAAAGATGTCATTCCATTGTCTTCTAGATTCCATTGTTTCATGATAAGTCATAGTAATCTTTATTGTTTTTCTCTTATTTGTGATACATCTTTTTTCTAGCTGCTAATATTTTTTTCTCTTTGGTTTTTCAACAGTTTTCTGTGATACGAATAGATATTGTTTTGTTTTTATTCTGATTGGAGTCTATAGAATTTATTGGATCTTTGGGCTGATATGTTGGTTTTTTAAAAAAATCAAATTTGGAGAATTATATATTCATTATATATCATTGTATTACTCAAATATATTTCATTATAGCACCCCATTTTCTTTCCTCTCTTTTCATGACTCTAATAGCAAGTATATCAGACTACTTGATATTGTCATTGAGGCTCCATTGATATTTTTCAGCTTTCCTTTTCTGTGTTTCAATTTGTAGTTTCTACTGCCTCATTTTCAAGTTCATTAATCTTTCCCTCTGTAGTGATCATTATGCTAAAAATTCACCCAGTGAATTATTCATTTAGAATACTGTATTTTCCAGTTCTTGACTTTACATTGTTTTATCCAATAGTTTCTATTTATCTACTGAAATCATCCACAAGTTCATTTGTCATGTCAGTCTTTACCTTTAAATTCTTGAACTTATTTGTAGTGAATGTTTTAAAGTCCTTGTTGACTATTTTTGATATCTGTGTTATCCCTGGGTCTATTTCTATTGCCTCTGTCCCATGCACTTATGGTGAGGACACATCTATGATACAGCTACCTTTCAAAATTCTGAACAGGAATCAAAGCACAAATAAGCTTTCCTGGGATCTTCAAAATTTGTTAGATTTCATAACTCTTTGATCCCCTCTGATGCTCATGTCTAACTTTCTAGTCCTCTTTAACCCCTTTTCCAAACTTTCCTCCTTTATTTTGACTCAACTCAAAGTTTTTTTCCCAGTTTGGAATGAAAGACCTCAGTTTCAAATTTGTGGTACCCAGGGATCTGTGGATGAACACTTAGAGGACAATAAAGATTCTTTTTTTCTTTAAAAGGAATCTGTGTTTTACATGAATTGAAGAACTCACATATTTTTTACTTTATATTCTATACTAAGACAGGGGTTGTCAAACTATAGATCATGATCTAAATCTGACCTATGGCTTGTTTTTGCATGGACCACCAGCTAAGAATGGATTTTACATTTTTAAATTTGTATAAAGAAGAAGAAAAAGAGTATGCAGCTGAGGTTCTGTGTGGCTCTTAAGTCTAAAATATTTACTATGTGGCTTTTTATAGAAAAGTTTATCAAGCTCTGTGTAAAAGACTGGGGGAGATAAGGAAGCCTCTCTCAAGTGGAACTGTGATTCCAAGTTTTTATTTTACCTTTTCTTGGGCTGAAAGAAGGTGAGGTGGTACCACAGCCTGTCTTTATCTTTGCAGAACCTTCAGTTATACCCTGATGCAACGGGTGATTGTTTGGGCCTGTGGTAACACATCCCTTACTCTGCTGACATGAGCATGGAGACATGGACATCCTCACACGGGCCAGATACAGCTGAAGGCCCAGTGTAAGTCCTCATGAGAACATCCTTCCAGCTGATAAAGGTAGGTCAGAGCAGAGACATTTCTGAGCAGAACACAGCTGTCTTCAGGCAGAGCTCTTCTCTCTCTTTTGCTGTTTGCGTGCTATGAGGACTTAGGTTAGTGAGGAAAGAGGATGTGAATATCATTTCTGTTGGGTGGTACTGTGAATCCTCTCCAGGCCTTTGGGAGGCCCCTGTGGGATGGTAGCATGCTTTATGTCAGGTGCTGGTTGTTAACAGTGCCATTTATCATCTCTTTGACTTAGAGACTGTCTGTCAGCCTTCTTAGAGCAATAAGTAAGTGACTATGGGTCTCCAGAGATTGGAAGTCTTCTCTTTTTGTGTAATGGCTTGGTGAAAAGGGGCTGAAATATAGCTTTCCTCCATAATTTCTTTATCATCCTCCTGTTCCATATTTAAGTGCTATTATCAGGAAGTCATTCTTCTCAGAAATAATTTGAAAGAAAGTTGCTTACAAAGGCATCAAGCAAAGGGGACAACTTTTGTAGGATCAAAATGGGAAAGTGATTGAATTCCAGGTTATTTCTCCATTCTGTAGGTAGAAATTGGGGCATATAGATGGCAAAGCAAATAGGAAACTGCAGATAAACATGCTGGAATGTACATTGGGTAATGGATATTGAGGGATGATCTCATCATGCATGCTAAACAGATACTTTTATGAGTTTAAATTTAATTAGCACTTGGAAATGAACAAGGCTAGAAAGAAGGGCAATGGATTTTTAAGTGTTGGCGATGGATAGGTACTGTTTGGAGTGTATAGATAAATGAAGATTACATTTGTAATACATAATGAGCCAGGTGCCTATAAAATAACTTGTTTTTCAAGTGGTTATCACAGAATAAAACAGTGGAAACATTTGAGGCTAGAGAATGACTATTATTACAGTTTTTGGTTAAAATCAATTTTGTAGATGGACATTCATTTGTATTGTTCAAATCGGGTAATGTAAATATTTCACTGTCTCTATTTCTTCTTCAAGGAATGGGGCATGAAGATAACTTCTGGTCTTATGTACATTTACCTTAAGTAGTGTGTGTGTTGGGCTTTCCTGGTAGCTCAGCTGGTAAATAATCTGCCTGCAATGCAGGAGACCCTGGTTTGATTCCTGAGTCGGGAAGTTCCCCTAGAGAAGAGGTAGATTACCCACTCTAGTATTTTGGGCTTCCCTGGTGGCTCAGACAGTAAAGAATCTGCCTGCAATGCAGGCGACCTGGGTTCAATCCCTGGGTTGGGAAGATCCCCTGGAGGAGGGCGTGGCAACCCACTCCAGGATTCTTGCCTGGAGAATCCCACGGACAGAGGAGCCTCGTGGGCTATAGTCACAGAGTCAGATTCAGTTGAGCACAGCACAGTGTGTGTGTTGGGTCAGGATATGCCCCTGGAGAAGAGGGAAATGGAGTTCTGTACCGTCTCTTCTAGAATCTTTTAATGTTTAGAGCATTTGTTTTTTGATTATCTTTTTGGCGGAGGGCCTGAGAAATGAGGAGCATATAGATTCTCCATCATTGCAGGAGATGAGAAGGCAGTGCTATTTCTTGAGGATTTAGTTAAAAGTTAAGTAGCTCAAGAGTTATGTGGGATACCCATGCAGACAGTGGCTCACACAAAGTGGGTGCATGGCTGTGACACGGCCCTATAGAATGGAACTCACTTCAAGGTTCAAGTACCAGCCTTGCAACTAACTGCTTTTCTCTCTCTCTCACTTTCTTTCACAGTCATGTCCTATGAGCTGGGGAGGAGTCACTTTGGGCAGAAGTGGAGGACGAGGCTGCAGTGTTTTTAATTTATGCTAGGAATGAATTTGTGTTTCTGTTTTTCATTTCTCTTCTTTCTTTCCAAGGAAATGCATTTTAGTGTGTGTATCTTGGAGCGTATGGGCAGTCCATGCATTCTAAGGAAACCCAGGAGATCACCCAGGTCTTAAGGCTTGGGGAAAGGGACATAGAAGGCCATCTTGTGTGGCCATTCTCAGACCTGACTCTGCCACTAGGCCCCCTCCTCCCTCTCTAGGGCCTGAAAAATTCAGTTCCTAGGTCCCACTTCTGGAAGTGTTGACTTAGTCATTCTGAGGACCTAGGAGTTTATGGTTAAAGAAAGCACCATGGTGGGCTTCACTGGGCAACTGGGTTTGGGAACTTTGGATTCCTCTCCAGCCTGTGAGCGGGAGCACACTTCCATCCTCCCAGAATGTGGAGACTATAAATGTCAGATGACACATACAGTCGTAAATTTTGGCATCAGAACACTGCCATCTTGTGGGCCTTGTTGTCTTTTTGATCTTTTTAAAGCACAAACTCTCGCCTCCCTCTGCTTCCTGCCCCCAGGAGCCTTCCACATGACCCAGGTATTGAGGGTGGGAGTCGCCGGGAGACCCAGTTTCTGGAACCATGTTCCTGTAACATGCAGCTTATGAGAGGGAATATGAATAATGTAGACCAGGCTTTGCACAGGCAGCACCTTGTGAGCTTCCTGTACAGAGCCCTGTTATGCCCTAGGGAATCCGGAACTTTCTTGCCAGCAGGAGGTGATGAGGTCAGTGCGCTGAAGGTTCCACCCTGGAAAAGGCGAAGCAGGAAGGTGACTGGAAAATGCTGGTTTACAATAAAATGTGTTGGACCATCACAGAACCCCAGAGAGAAATAAATTTAGTAACTTTGTTTTTATCATTGTTCCTAAATTTCCATAGTGGAGAATTAGGGACTAGTTTCCAAGGTGGGAATCTTTTGCAGCTTTTGTGTATTTTGAAGTGGGGTCTCTGGGGGCTCAGGGCGCACTTGAGGGCAGGGCAGGGAGGAGACATCACTGCCACTCAGGAGCACCCAGAATAAGAGCTGGAAGATTTACGACGTGTCTGTGTGTGATTAAAACCAGGGCGGGGAAGCAGTCCAACTCTTCACTGACAACTGTTTGTTTTGAGATAAATTTAAACAGGGCTGTTAAGAGAGTTTCACGTTTGTGCAAGTGCCTTTCATGAACAATAGTTTCCAACCATTTAATAATGACCTTGGCTCTTTGAGCAGAACAGCACAATTCTCAGTCTGTCCCCAGCTTTGCAAAGAACATTTCCTGTTCTCCTTAATCGCTTCTCCCATCTGGGAAGCACCAGGCTCTCTGGAAGACACCTGTTTTCTTGCCTGTTGTTTTCAAAGCTTGGATCCCTGACTGGTCCTGAATAGTTGTGAGAGAGGTTATGGGGGCCGGAAGGTCAGGCT
Organism: Tragelaphus eurycerus; assembly: GCA_935064755.1. Lineage (NCBI taxonomy): Eukaryota > Metazoa > Chordata > Mammalia > Artiodactyla > Bovidae > Tragelaphus > Tragelaphus eurycerus. The sequence goes on from CAKXYN010000038.1 coordinate 15,188,975, forward strand.
GCCTGTCCTGTGAAGCAGAAAATCATGAAGTGTAGGTGAAAGATCCTCATCATCTCAGGGCCTGCTTGTGAATTCCCAAGTGAGGCTACACATGATTCATAGAAGTTTTTCTTAGTAAAGGTGACTTCTGTTCATTTTGAAGAGGAATTCATGGAGAAGGAGAAAAGAAAAATTTTGAAGAAGAGAATCAGAATTAGAAGAAAAAAGAAACATATACAAAGTTGCAGGAAGAAAAAAAATCTTGTTTAGTTTTTACATCCTTAGGAGACCAGCGCCTGTATTATAGAAGATTATCCTATACATCCACGAGTAGATTGCTTGGTGCTTGATAAAGACAATGATTTTTTTTTTTTTTTTGACAATGAGTCTTTTTTTTTTTTTAGCATATAGTTCACTGGCTTTTTTTTTTTTTTTTCTTAATTTATTTTTAATTGGAGGATAATTGCTTTACAATGTCATGTTGGTTTTTGCCGTACTTAACAATTACACAAGGCATAATTACACAAGGGCATAACCGTGTTTTTAGTAAAGTAAAAAAAGAGTAAAAAGAATCTTAATTACATAGACATGTTTTTAGTAAAGGTTCCCATGTTCGTGGGCTCTGAGAACCCAACATTATAAAGGCTGAGGTCAAGGATAGGGTGATGTAGTGTAAATTTTTTGACTTTTTCTTAGTCCTTGTGTAACAACAGGGATTACTGAAGAAATGGCCTCAGGCAACTTTCAGCAGGGGCTTACTGGCTTTAGCAATCTTTCCTGGCAGCATAATGTACTTCTCAGCATTGGCAATTCCCACTGGGACAATTTCCCACAAGAGTCTGAGTGGCCTATACCTCCCATTCCTCTGTGAAGCCACCACGGACTTGGACACTGCAAATATCACTGCAATGTGGGCTTGCAGGGTAGCGGAGAGATTTTGCAAGAAGTATCAATACAGTGTAAAACTCAGCGCCTGCCCTCAAGTACTGTACTGTCCACATGAGAATTCACCCATGGAAAAGGCTTAAGAATGTTTATTCAGGTATGTTAGAACTGATAAACTTTGAAACAAACAAGAGCAGAGTCCAGGAGTGATTAGAGTGTCACAGGGTTAATCGACAGGGATATTTTAAAAAAGAGAGCTTAAAATTCAAAACCAGGTAATAGAATAATGATAATACTAATAATGAGCAGGTGACAGCATAATAAAATACTGTGATATGTTTCCAACACTCAAAGCTCATTTAGAAGTTGACCCCATTTGTTAGAGTACTTGTGAGACACTCATTATCCTCACGTTGTGGGCAAGGAACTGAAGGCTCAAAAGAACTGAGCCTTTGTTTCTAGCATGTTCCATGCAGAACAATACAGAACTCTGATTGCAGGATGAAGCCTTGACCTGTCACAGGAGTCCAGGAGTTCACATCTCCCTCTGGCTTTCTTCAAGCTCTTTCTGAAGATAAGCTATTACATTAATTATGTCACCATGTTAGTGCCTTTTTTGGAGGGAGAAGTGGTACAAGTAATTTTTGTTGTTTAGTCACTAAGTTGTGTGTGACTCTTTTGTGACCCCATGGACTGTAACCTGCCAGGTTCCTCTGTCCATGGGATTTTCCAGACAAGAATACTGGAGTGAGTTGCCATTTCCTTCTCAAGGGATCAAATCTGTGTTTCCTACATTAGCAGGCAGATTCTTTACCATTGAGCCACCAGGGAAGCCTGTAATTTTTGGAGAGTTATAAAACAATAAGTTTGAAGTCATTTCATTTTTGCATATATACATGAAAAAATGATATATACCAGTTTGTTAGTAGTGGTTATTTCTGATATGTATAGTTATAGATTATCTTTACATTTTTTATCCTCTTGTAAATTATAGAAATGAGTACGTGTTGTTTTGTATTAAAGAAAAAAATCCCTAAAATAATGAATCAAAAGAAAAGATTCCAGGGTTCAAAAAAAATTTCTAGTTTACTTTTAGGATGTTACACCTGTTTTATTTTCGTGAAATAAAATATTTTACTAAATACTAGAAAAGTATTTATAATCCATTTATAATAACCAGTTTAATTTGTAACTTTTGTATATATGCATATTGTATATATTATTATGCTTTCTTTAATCAAGTCCTTTCTGTTAGATATCTACTTTTTCAACTAATCGTTATTGTAAGAAAAGCTAGACCAAACACAATTGGCTAAAATGAATTAAAATCAAGTAGAAACATCCTGCTCTCTGCCTCCCCAATGTTGAAAAAATAGTAAAAATTCCTTTCTGAAAAATTTTATTCATTTCCAACCCAGTTTTTTTTTTTAACAAGATTATGATCTTAACAAAGGAATGGGAAGAAAATAACCTATGTCAAGTACTACAGCCACTCACAAAAGAGTCTTTATTGTACTTTTTGTTTTTGTATTTTAGTAGGTTTTAAAATCAGGAATGAATTATAGTTACAGTAGGAGAGACACAGTTCATTTTAGACTGATATTCTTATTTACTGTAAGGATGATCAAGCACAATAGTACATGATTTTACAGAATCTTTAAATAGCATAGATAAAGAAACATTTATGTATATAGGGGGTATGCATACATGCTCAGTCACTTCAGTCATGACTGGCCCTTTGCAACTCTATGAACTGTAGCCTGCTAGGCTCCTCTGTCCATGGGATTTCCCAGGCAAGAATACTGGAGTGGATTGCCATTTCCTTCTCCAGGGGATCTTCCTGACCTAGGGATTGAATCCATGTCTCTTATGCCTCTTGCATTGGCAGGTGGGTTCTTTACCACTAGCATGTAGGGGGTAGGGTGAGGTAATAACTTACTGTTTATCTGCCTGAACATCCCTGGAAAGGGTTGCAGTGTTTCTTGCTGAGCGCTCCTGTAGAACAAAGGAACAGTTGCATTCTCATCATAAAGATTATGAGAACCAAATGTCCAAGGATAGTGACATTTTTTATTCAGAAAATATTGTATTTCCAGCACCTTGCTAAGGAAGTGGAGGTGAGGAGGGCTTCAGAGATGAATATTAAAAAACCACCTCATACTGCCACCTCTCACAAGATATAGCATCTCCTAGATATCTTCTAGGTTCCTGCAGAGCTTTAGAAATTCCTCGATATAGCACTTAATTGCAACGATTTGTTCAGGGTTTCATCCCATCTGGTGGATGGTGAAGTTCCCTAAGGGAGTCCCTAGAAAATGTTTCTTTTTTATTAAGAATGAATGGATAAATGAATGAATGAGCTGTCATAAAGAGTGGTATGACTCTGTTGTATAATGAGTGGAGAACAAGGGAGGGAAAGGTCAAGTGAAATGGTTTCATGGAGATGAAATGACGGTTCTATGACTCTATGAGATGTTTGCCACATCTGTCCTGTACTTAGCTTCTGTCCCTGAGATAACCACCCCGCTTGTCCCATGCTCTCAGCAGGAAGGCTGCATCTAAGATTTGGTGGAAATCTTCAGTGCAAGTCCTACACAGAGGTTGGAGTCATTTTGAAAGAGAGGATATCCTGAAAAGTTGAAAATGTAATGAATAGGTAGCTGGGAAAGTTGAGTTGGTGGCAGATAAGCTGCTAGATCTCTATCTCCTGATCTAATATTAAAATACAAGTCTTCATTAACCCTATTCCTCCAAGACTTGACTCCTTCCCCCTTTTCTTCCAGAAAACAAACTGGCATTTCTTGTTTCCTTCACAAAACAAATGCAAAAATTGTTTAAGGAACCAAAATGGACCATTTATATCATAGACTCCGGTCATAGAGTTGGCAGCTGTGCCTTGATCCCTGTCCCTTCCTTTTTCCACGATAGAAATCTAGATTTTTGTCTTGGAACATGGACTATCACCACCCTCTCCCCAAGACTATACCTCTTAGCTTTACTTACAGCTATGGAACTCATATTAGCTAAGTTCTGGCTGGTGGATGTTAGAAGAAATGGTGAGTACAGTTTGAGGGACTGCATGCTTATCTTCCTGTTGGCAGCCTTTTTGGGCCATGAAGTCACCTTGAGAATGGGAGCCACCTGCAGTGGAAAAGCAAGATAAGAGAAACCTGAATGTGAAGAAACCCTGAATGTGAAGGAGGTTTCTGAACATGAAGAAGCCCTATTCCAGCCCCTGACTAACCAACCTCTATACCTTTTGAAAGAGAGAGAAACTAATTTAAGCTAGAGTTGTTTTGGATTATTCTGTTATAGCATAATTCTGACTAATACAGCAACTGTGAGCTGAGGGGATTATTTTGCTGATTTACTTCAAGTCTATCTCTGAGGACTTAGCACATATGTTCCCTAAGCCCAGCACTTTTCCTGGGAGCTCAATTGATAATGTAGTGAGAACTGGAGGCCAGAGCTCTGACCAGAAGTATATGGCTTAGATTATAGTGAGGTCTTGGTCAGGGAGGAACAGCACTGGGGAAAGAGCGTGGGCTTGGGGTCAGAAAGACTTGAGTTAAAACCCTGAATCTATCATTTACTATTTGTGTGATTGAACTTCAGTTTCTGTGGTTGTCAGGATTAATCAGATATACTGAGAATAAATAAGTAACTGATACTTTATTAAGTATCAGTTACTTAATTTATTAAGGCTCTAAAAATATAACTATTATTATTAAAATACATTAAGTATTAATAGGACTTTACATATACAAGGCTTGTAAAACTTTTGCTTTTGTAATTAATGGCAAGGCATTGATTCATGCTATCTAAATGAACTCTCATAGGTAGAAATATAAGAGCTGTAAACAAAATCTCCTAGTGGAAAAATTTTAGATATATGATATTTTTGCTCAACACTAGGTATTAAGGGATGACCTCTCCTGTGTAAGAGAACAAAAACAAATATCATTGAACAAGACTTTGAATAACTGCTTTGGGTCTGGATTCCTAGTCTCAGAAAACAGAATCACAGAGGCTAATTTTAGTAGAAAGGAACTTGTTACAGCAGTGGCTTCTGGGGTTTCTGGGAAGACTAGAGAACCGAGGTTGGAAGATAACCAGCCAGGAGGAGCATAGTCTGGAGAAGCTCCAGCCACAGCAGATGAGGGGCCTTGTGAAGACCTGCTGGAGCCCCTGCCCGCTGCTTGGCACCTGTGAACTAGGGAGGGGACAGTGGAACCTCAGCCATAGCCACCACAGAAGAACAGAGCCTTGGCAGACACAAGGGCCTGTCTTCTTGGATCACCACCACCCATATGGCCCCCTTAGGCCCTTAGAGTCTACAGGATGCTTGGGAGAGCCTAGATCACACATAACATGCTAGGTGCGCAGGAGGGAAATGTAACTTTGAGGCTTTTTAGACCATAGACCTGGATGGTGTCACATCTGTACTGCCCCAGAAAGCAGGGCCTAGATGAGGGCTTGGCTGTGGGAAGTTTATTTTGGAAAGGGATCATGGGGAATAGAAATGGGGGATTTAGAAGAGATTTAGTTCAGAGATGATGACATAAATTGATTGATTGATTTATTTTTCAAGTAAAATAGTTAAGCAAAGTAATCAGATCAGATCAGTCGCTCAGTCGTGTCCGACTCTTTGCGACCCCATGAACTGCAGCACGCCAGGCCTCCCTGTCCATCACCAGCTCCCGGAGGTCACCCAGACTCGCATCCATGGAGTCAGTGATGCCATCCAGCCATCTCATCCTCTGTCGTCCCCTTCTCCTCCTGCCCTCAATCCCTCCCAGCATCAGAGTCTTCTCCAATGAGTCAACTCTTCGCATGAGGTGGCCAAAATACTGGAGTTTCAGCTTTAGCATCATTCCTTCCAAAGAAATCCCAGGATTGATCTCCTTCAGAATGGACTGGTTGGATCTTCTTGCAGTCCAAGGGACTCTCAAGAGTCTTCTCCAACACCACAGTTCAAAAGCATCAATTCTTCGGCGCTCAGCCTTCTTCACAGTCCAGCTCTCACATCCATACATGACCACAGGAAAGACCATAGCCTTGACTAGGCGAACCTTTGTTGGTAAAGGAATGTCTCTGCTTTTGAATATGCTATCTAGGTTGGTCATAACTTTCCTTCCAAGGAGCAAGCGTCTTTTAATTTCATGGCTGCAGTCACCATCTGCAGTGATTTTGGAGCCCAGAAAAATAAAGTCTGACACTGTTTCCACTGTTTCCCCATCTATTTCCCATGCAGTGATGGGACCAGATGCCATGATCTAAGCAAAGTGATACATGTTCCCAAACTGGCCACCCAAAAATAACCAAGGTTAACATCTGATGAACGTCATTCCAGGCCTCTGTTTGTGCTGGTAAAACGATGGGTGGATAGGCGTATTTTTGCTTGAATGCGTCACATTTATTTTTCCCATTGAACTTAACATTGTTTGATTCTTTTTTTGGGGGGGGGGGGCTATAACTGCTTTACAACACTGAGTTGGTTTCTGCTGTACAATGAAGTGAATCAGCTATGTGTATACCTACATCCCCTCCCTCTTGGACTTCCACCCCATAAGTCACCACAGAGCGTCGAGCTGAGCTCCCTGTGTTATACTGCAGGTTCCCACTAGTTATCTATCTTACACATGCTAGCGTATTTAGATGCCATAAATTTAAATCGACAAGTCCAACTCTTCTCATCATCAATAAAAATACAGACTCACAAGCTGTATACAATTCAGTATGGAAATAAATTCACAGGAATGGTGAGGATTCACTGTAAAAGTCTTATGTGCCACAGGTTGGAGATAAAACTGATGCAGTTAGGGGGCAATTGGAGTAGCGTTGTGAGAGACTATAGGACCTGAGCAAGAACCAGTGATTGTAAGATGAGAAGCGAAAGCATGCGGCACGTGATAGGACTAACTAACTGATAGGACTTGATGGCCAATGGCTTATAGAAAGGGAGGACAGTTTAAGATGGTAGCCTTGGTGATTGGAGATTGGTAATGTCCTCCACTGAGGTCAAGAATCCTGGAGAAGGGATAGGTTCGGGTTGGGGATGGAGGGGTGGTGATTCATTTTGCATATGCCGAGCTGGGGGTAGGGGGCTGTGGCAATGTATATGGTATGTGGGTCTGGAGTCAGGAGAGAGGGTGTGGCTGGGGTTATGGATTTAATAACCTTAAGCATTTAGGGGAAGGTAAGGGAAAAGGAGGAGAAGGCAATGGCACCCCACTCCAGTGCTCTTGCCTGGAAAATCCCATGGACGGAGGAGCCTGGTAGGCTGCAGTCCATGGGGTCGCTAGGAGTTGGACACGACTGAGCGACTTCACTTTCACTTTTCACTTTCATGCATTGGAGAAGGAAATGGCAACCCACTCCAGTGTTCTTGCCTGGAGAATCCCAGGGACGGGGGGAGCCTGGTGGGCTGCCGTCTATGGGGTCGCACAGAGTCGGACACGACTGAAGCGACTTAGCAGCAGTAGCAGCAGCAAGGGAAAAGGAACTTGCAGAGGAAACAAAGAAGCCCCACATACTCCTGTCAGATCAGACAGGTTTGTCATTTTCTCCTGTGTTTCTTGCAATAGGTCTTAGACATGCAACCTCCTTCCTTTCCTGGGTGCTGGCATGGCCAATTCTGACTCCCCAGAGGGAGGTGGTGTCCCTAGCTTCTTCTAATTCCTCTTCAGATCCCTGAAGACAACCAACTAGCTCCTCTTAGTTACCTGTCCATTTATTTTTGAAATACATTTTACTCCTAATCACTACTGTTTAATAAAATAGGAATAATACAATTTACAAACCCATAAGATTTAGAGAATCTTAAAAAATTCATATGGTTTTGATTCCCAATCTGTGTTCCTGACTCCCTTGCTGAGATAGTAACTGGAATTCCCATTGGTCCCTGCTTTCTGCTTTCATGCCTGAAAAATGAGAGTATTAACCCTTCTCTTTCCTTCTGAGTCACTCGTCTCTGGGGAAGGACTCCAGGATGCAAGGTGGACAGAAAGATATGTATGTCTCTTATTCCCACCTGGGCAATTTAGGTTCAAGAACCTCCAGACCATTTATATCCTCTTGGCTTCTGTAGGAATAGGACTCTCTGAGTGGTGTTGCCCAAGACAAAAATCAAAGGGCCTTCAGGAAAAGAGGTAATTGTCAGCTGTTCAAGTGGTATGTGGGGGTTGATGAAGGTGAGGACTGGGAAGAGGCCATTAAAACTGGCAGCCATGCCGTGACTGAGGATTTCTATAGAGTGATGGGGTTCGACATCTGATCCAGCAGGTACATTTAGGTAAGTTCATACTTGTTAGAATAAACTAAATCTTTGAAAAGCAGTCTGTGCCCAAGATCCTATTGATGATAAACCTCTGGTAATAAAATATCTCAGGAATTCCATGACATTCCAGTGGTTAGGACTCAATGCTTTCACTGCTAAGGGCCTGGGTTTGATCCCGGGTCAGGGAACAGAGATCCTGAAAGCCATGTCATGTGGGGTAGCCAAAACCAAAACAAACAACCAAAAAAAACACCCTCAATGTCCACTAGCAAAAAGCATTGTGTATGTGTGTGTTGTGTGTGTAAGAATAGGAGTGGGTCCAAACTAGATCACCATTCTGTAATCACCAGGGGCAAAAGGGAATCTGTGAGATCTCAGAGGAAATATTTAGAGAGTGTCTGAAGCACAAAAATGCGTGTATTGAAATGGTGCTATTACTTGTGCTGGCATATTTGGAAGCAAAGGGCTTTTCTTCTTTAGCTGCTGCTGCTGCTAAGTCGCTTCAGTCGTGTCTGACTCTGTGCGACCCCATAGACGGAAGCTCACCAGGCTCCCCCGTCCCTGGGATTCTCCAGGCAAGAACACTGGAGTGGGTTGCCATTTCCTTCTCCAATGCATGAAAGCGAAAAGTCAAAGTGAAGTCGCTCAGTCGTGTCCGACTCTTAGCGACCCCACGGACTGGAGCCTACCAGGCTCCTCCGTCCATGGGATTTTCCAGGCAAAAGTGCTGGGGTGGGGTGCCATTGCCTTCCCCTTCTTCTTTAGCAGGTGATTGCTATATGTGTGATGAAGCCCCTCTTTACCATTGTAAGTTTCAGTTTTTATAAGGATATCATCATTGTGCAAACTGCCTGCTGAACAAATCATAATGTATACCAAATTTCACCTAAATCTACCTTCCAAATCTCTGACAAGTGGTCATTGGTGTTTTATGTACCTCACTGAGTGAACACTGTAGGCTTTTTTTTTTTTTAAGAAAAATTTTGATTTGTTCAAATGTTCAAAAGAAAGTGGTAAAGCCCTTTAAATAAATAGTTTAAAAGCAGTTGGATATTTACTGGAGAAACTTTAAGCAGTTCAGTGGAAAATCATCTTAATATGAAAGGCAAGGAGATGTGCTGGGAGGTGAGGAGGAGCGAGACACGGAGAATTAGAATTCCTAGGGGCACTCATCACCCGACTCCAGTACTCTTGCCTGGAAAATCCCATGGACGCAGGAGCCTGGTGGGCTGTAGTCCATGGGGTTGCTAAGAGTCGGACATGACTGAACGACTTCCCTTTCACTTTTCACTTTCATGCATTGGAGAAGGAAATGGCAATCCACTCCAGTGTTCTTGCTTGGAGAATCCCAGGGATGGGGAAGCCTGGTGGGCTTCTGTCTATGGGATCGCACAGAGTCAGACACAACTGAAGTGACTTAGCAGCAGCAGCAGCAGCAGCAGGGGCACTCATACTGTGTGCCTACCCTGGTGTCTAGAATGATGGCGTTCTCTCCACCATTCCAGGTGAAATCATTCTGAACACTACCCTCCCTTCCTGCCTCCTGTCCTTCATTTAGACTCTTCCCTGTGGAGGAATAAGAAATCAAGAGGAAGAAAATGGTCAGGTCTGGAAGTTTAGGAGAAGGCCAGTAAAACCCCAAAGAATTAAACATGGTGTCTTAAAGCAGATGTTAGAGTAGGAAATACTTAGGGTAAAGGTGAAGCATTAAGAGACAATTATTACCTTCTCTCCATAAGTTGTAAATGACTATTTATGGGATTTTGCACTACTCTGAAGCCCTAATCTGCAGAGCAAGCTGAGCCTGACAGAAGAGGCAGAGTATGTATAGATCTGAGTCTTTGATACCCAACATGTAAGTTTGTAAATAGTCCTCAAAAGAGAAAGTTGTAAGATTAGTAATTGACTTTGATTTCCCTTTTCTATCCTCCCTCCTTTCCTTCCTTCCATCTTTCCCTCCTTTTTGTGTGTGTGTGTGTGTGTGTGTGTGTGTGTGTGTGTGTTAGTTGTTCAGTCGTGTCTGACTCTTTGTGAACCCATGGTCCATTAGGCTCCTCTGTCTATGGAATCCTCCAGGCAAGAATACTGGAGAAGGTGGCCATTCCCTTCTCCAGAGAATCTTCCTGACCCAGGGATTGAATCTGGGTCCTCCAACGTTGCGGGCAGATTCTCTATCACCTGAGCCACCAGGGAAACCCGTTCCCTTCTCTAATTAGTTATTCTTTGCATGTTTACTGGATGTCAGACCTTCTTGGCACTGGGAGCATAGAGATGGTTGTGTTTGAGGCCCCACAATTACCCCCACAGCCTGCTATTAATTGTATCAGCATAGAGAGAAGCACAGGTTGTTATAGTGACTCAGAGGAGGGTCATCTAATTCAGAAATGAATGATGCAAGGCATGACTCAAGGTGGAATCTGGGTTATGAGTAGTTGTAGGAGTGATGAAGAAGAGATAATGTGATATTTAGGAGCTAGAAATGGATAAGGGGGATAAAGGATAAGAAAGAGTTTGGGATGGTTACCAGGTTCCTCTGGATAGATGAACATAATGGGAGAAATAGTTTGAAGAGAAAAAAAAATTTAATTTAGTGTCAGGGATATTGAGTTCAGGACATAATGACATTTCAGTGCCTATTAAATATTTTATATTATAGTTTGAATACAGTCTAGTACAGGTGAATGTCTGATCTAAATAATGTTTCTGGGAGCTTCCCTGGTGGTCTAGGGGTTAAGAATACGCCTTACAATTTAATGCACACTGGTTCAGCCCCTGATCTGGGAAGATCCCACACGCCAAGGGGCAACTAAGCCTCTGCGCCACAACTACCGAGGCCACATACCTAGAGTCTGTGCTCCATGATTAGGGAAGCCACCACAGTGAGAAGCCAGTGCATCTCAACTAGGGAGTAGCTAACATGCAGCAAGGAAATAAATAAATAATAAAAAATGTCTTTGGACATATACTATAAAATTTATCATTATGAAAAAATTATTTGGAGACAGAATAAGTCTGTCTGTCCCCTTTACCCTTTTTATCCCTTCCAGTCCTCACCCAGATGCAGAGAGAATCTTAAAGCATGACAAAGCATCAAACTGTGCTATGAGAGGTGGTCATTATTAGAGATAGGTTTGTGGGAGCCCTATGGAAGGCTCTGAAAACCCAGACCTGCTCTTATGAAAGGTTGTAGGGAGGTGCCCACTTTGGAGAGAGGCAGCAACAGTCCAGGCCATGTAGAGGTGATGCTAGCAGAGTGGATCTGGGACCCTGACAGAGGACAGAGGAGTAGAGGATGGGAGATCAGGCAAAAAATACATCCTCTGTGTTCACAGAAAAACATCCAAGATAGACTTGCCTACCAACTGGAAGGCAAGCTGAAGAGAAAAGAGATGCATTATCTTCTAGACTCTGTGATCAACTAGTAGATGGCCTTATTTCTGGTATTGAGTTAGTCTTTTTATCCAACCAGATGTTTTAGAGCTTAAGGCAAGATAATTCTAATAATACTAAGAGAGTCATTTATTAGTGCATTTCCAAGCCCTATGCTAATTGTTTTATATGCATTATCACCTTTGATCCTCACAATAACTTTATGGCAAAGGTGGTGTTACTCCCATTTTACAAATGAGGAACCTGAGGCTTAGAGAGTAGTTTGGAGGAGGGAAAATGACCAGTGAGTGATGGAACTAGGAATTTAAATGCATAGTTCACACCTTTAACCACAATGCTCTACTGGAGGTCCTCATGATAGAGGTGGCCCAGGGAGAGCAGGTGAGGGAACTAGAGCAGAAGTTTGAACAAAGGGGCTTGGAAATGGTGGTCTTCAAAAGTGAACAGGAAGATAGAGTCCCCAGAGGAAACTGAAGTATGGCCACAGAAGGAAAAGAAATGTCAGAAAGGAGAATTGGCATGGCACCCAAAAGAATGGATTTTTTATTAAGGAGGGAAAATTTGGTATCCAATACTGCAGAGAGGTCAAGCAAGGCAAACACAGAAATGTATCCATTGAAGTTGAGAATCTTATGGTCATTGGCAGTGGTGATCTTAGCCAAAGCCAGGTTGGGGCAGGTAAGGAGAGACTGCAAAGAGAGCAGATAGAACCAGAATGAGCTGATGATTCCTTGTGGAGTTTGGCTGTGAAGTGGAGGAAGGAAAGGACAGGGAAATGTGAAGTGAGAGTCTTTATTGTTTTTTAGAATGAAGATGAAGAGACTTGTGATTTGATTATTTACAGGCTGATTGAGTAAATCCATATTGGGAAAGGCTGTATATTGTCACCCTGCTTATTTAACTTACATGCAGAGTACATCATGCAAAATGCTAGATGAAGCACAAGCTGGAATTGAGATTGCTGGGAGAAATATCAATAACCTCAGATATGCAGATGACACCACCCTTATGGCAGAAAGTGAAGAACTAGAGAACCTCTTGAAGAAAGTGAAAGAGGAGAGTGAAAAAGTTGGTTTAAAGCTCAACATTCAGAAAACTAAGATCATGGCATCTGGTCCCATTACTTTATGGCAAATAGATGAGGAAACAGTGGAAATAGTGAGAAATTTTATTTTCTTGGGCTCCAAAGTCACTGCAGATGGTGACTGCAGCCATGAAATTAAAAGACAATTGCACCTTAGAAGAAAAGCTGCGACCTACCTAGACAGCATATTAAAAAGCAGAGATGTTACTTTGCCAATAAAGGTCTGTCTAGTCAAAGCTATGGTTTTTCCAGTAGTCATGTATGGATGTGAGAGTTGGACTATAAAGAAAGCTGAGCACCAAAGAATTGATGTTTCTGAACTGTGGTGTTGGAGAAGACACTTGAGAGTTCCTTGGACTGCAAGGAGATCCAACTAGTCCATCCTGAAGGAGATCAGTCCTAAATATTCACTGGAAGGACTGATGCTGAAGCTGAAACTCCAATACTTTGGCCATCTGATGTGAAGAACCGACTCATTGGAAAAGACCCTGATGCTGGGAAAGATATAAGGTGGGAGGAGAAGGGGACAACAGAGGATGAGATGGTTGGATGATATCACCGATGCAATGGACGTGAGTTTACGTAGGCTCTGGGAGTTGGTGATGGGCAGGGAAGCCTGGTGTGCTGCAGTCCTTGGGGTTGCAAAGAGTTGGACGCAACTGAGTGACTGAGCTGACCTGAGTAAAGGAGAGATTGATGGCATAGGATACAGAAAGAATGATGGGGATAGAAGGGAGAGAGAGAGAGAGAGACAGAGAGAGAGAGAGAGAGAGAGAGAGAGAGAGAGAGAGAGAGAGAGAGAGAGAGAGAAGAGCTCAAGAACACAGATTGTAAGTCCCAGAGCACAGAAGGATTAGCTTCAAATAAAGACAGGATTCCTCCATTGCTGAAACAGAAGGATGAAGGCAAGTTCTCAGATGGGTGAGGAGAAATGTGAGGCTTCATTCCTTTTGGTGTCTTCTAGTTGCTCTGTAGAAAAGGAGGTAAGGCCATCTGTTGAAAGTGAGGGTATAGGAGGGGGGTTGGAGTAGGCTGAAGAAAAGGTGAAAGTTTGTTAGATAAAGATGGAGATCATGGATTTTAGTAGCAGCTCAGATGTGGGACTCATCTCTTGTCATTAGAGATGGGTTGTTTCAAATTTTTACTGTCATAAACAGAACAGAGAAGGAATGCTTCACTAAGAATGAACTTGAACTTTTTTAAGGTAAAAGAAACCCCTTCAATAATTCTCAAGAAAAAGATCCATGGAGAGTTGCTTCCAAGTTAGTAATACATCAAAAATTGCCAACTGGTGTCAGTATTTTCTAATCAAATTTTATATCAACTAAACTCTTTCACAATGATTAATTTTCCTTTTAGCCAAAGTACTTTTGACTAAGCTACTTTCTACCAAATAAACTTTTGGTTGTCATTTGCAGTTGGGTTTCTTAGGACAGATGCAAAGCCTGGACAAGTAAACAAGAGAGCTTCTGGCTGAGCATACATCTCTCCATCAGATTTCATTTTTCAAGCCATGACATTTTTTTTGGTGTGAGACAGAAGACTTTTGAACCCTGAATATTCATTGGAAGGTGTGATACTGAAACTGAAGCTCCAATATTTTGGTCTCCTGATGTGAACAGCCAAATCATTGGAAAAGACCCTGATGCTGGGAAAGATTGAAGACAGGAGGAGAAGGGGATAACAGACGATGAGATGGTTGGATGGCATCACCAACTCAATGGACATGAGTTTGAGCAGGCTCCGGGAGATGGTCAACGCCCTGACAGGGAGGCCTGGTGTGCTGCAGTCCATGGGGTTGCAAAGAGTAGGATATGACTGAGTGACTGAAAAACAACAACAAGACTTTTGATAGTTGGAAAGATCAAGGTAGCTCTTTAGGTAACTAATTCTTATTTAGAAGCAGAAGTGCCCATTTACCCATTCAAATAGCTCAGAGAGAGTCACAAGCATCACACAATTATTGATTGTTCTGATTTCTAGAAAACTCTCAGAGCTACCAAACGCAGTATGAGAAATACTATTATAAATAACTTACCTACATCATGAAAAAATGAGAGGGAACAAAATCATAATCACAAATGATACTAAGACACAAAATTTTATTTATTTATTCTCTTTTTTAAAAAATTTATTTTAATTGGAGGCTAATTACTTTACAACATTTTGGTGGTTTTTGCCATACATTCACATGAATCAGCCATGGGTACACATGTGTTCCCCATCCTGACCCTTCCTCCCACCTCCCTCCCTGTCCCAACCCTCAAGGTCATCCCAGTGCACCGGCCCTGAGCACCCTGTCTCATGCATTGAACCTGGACTGGCGATCTATTTCACATATGATAATATACATATTTCAATGCTATTCTGTCAAATCATCCCACCCTCGCCTTCTCCCACAGAGTCCAAAAGTCTGTTCTTTACATCTGTGTCTCTTTTACTGTCTCACATATAGGGTCATTGTTAAACATCTTTCTAAATTCCATATATATGCATTAATATACTGTATTGATATTTTTCATTCTGACTTACTTCGCTCTGTGTAATAGGCTCCAGTTTCATCTACCTCATTAGAACTGATTCAAATGCATTCATTTTAATAGCTGAGTAATACTCCATTGTGTATATGTACCACAGCTTTCTTATCCATTTGTCTGCCGATGGACATCTACGTTGCTTCCATGTCCTGGCTATTGTAAAAAGTGCTGAGATGAACACTGGGGTACATGTGTCTCTTTCAATTCTGGTTTCCTTGGTGTGTATGCCCAGCAGTGGGATTGCTAGGTCTAATGCTCAAAATTCTTAAAGCCTGGCTTCAGCAATATGTGAACCGTGAATTTCCTGATGTTCAAGCTGGCTTTAGAAAAGGCAGAGGAACCAGAGATCAAATTGCCAACATCCGCTGGATCATGGAAAAAGCAAGAGAGTTCCAGAAAAACATCTATTTCTGCTTTATTGACTATGCCAAAGCCTTTGACTGTGTGGATCACAATCAACTGTGGAAAATTCTGAAAAAGATGAAAATACCAGACTACCTGATCTGCCTCTTAAGAAATTTGTATGCAGGTCAGGAAGCAACAGTTAGAACTGGACATGGAACAACAGACTGGTTCCAAATAGGAAAAGGAGTATGTCAAGGCTGTATATTGTCACCCTGTTTATTTAACTTCTATGCAGAGTACATCATGAGAAACGCTGGACTAGAAGAAACACAAGTTGGAATCAAGATTGCTGGGAGAAATATCAATAACCTCAGATATACGGATGACACCACCCTTATGGCAGAAAGTGAAGAGGAACTAAAAAGTCTTTTGATGAAAATGAAAGTGGAGAGTGAAAAAGTTGGCTTAAAGCTCAACGTTCAGAAAATGAAGATCATGGCATCCGGTCCCATCACTTCGTGGGAAATAGATGGAGAAACAGTGAAAACAGTGTCAGACTTTATTTTTCTGGGCTCCAAAATCACTGCAGATGGTGACTGCAGCCATGAAATTAAAAGACGCTTCCTCCTTGGAAGGAAAGTTATGACCAACCTAGATAGCATATTCAAAAGCAGAGACATTACTTTGCCAACAAAGGTTCGCCTAGTCAATGCTATGGTCTTTCCTGTGGTCATGTATGGATGTGAGAGCTGGACTGTGAAGAAGGCTGAGCACCGAAGAATTGATGCTTTTGAAGTGTGGTGTTGGAGAAGACTCTTGAGAGTCCCTTGGACTGCAAGGAGATCCAACCAGTCCATTCTGAAGGAGATCAGCCCTGGGATTTCTTTGGAAGGAATGATGCTAAAGCTGAAACTCCAGTACTTTGGCCACCTCATGCGAAGAGTTGACTCATTGGAGAAGACTGTGATGCTGAGAGGGATTGGGGGCAGGAGGAGAAGGGGACGACAGAGGATGAGATGGCTGGATGGCATCACTGACTCGATGGATGTGAGTCTGGGTGACCTCCGGGAGCTGGTGATGGACAGGGAGGCCTGGCGTGCTGCGGTTCATGGGGTCGCAAAGAGTCGGACACGACTGAGCGACTGATCTGATCTGATCTGATCTGATGGCAGTTCTATTTCCAATTTTTTAAGGAATATCCACACTGTTCTCCATAGTGGCTGTACTAGTTTGCATTCCCACCAGCAGTGTAAGAGGGTTCCTTTTCCTCCACACCCTCTCCAGCATTTATTGTAAAACACATAATTTTAGTAAACATCATGAACGTCCAAAGTAGCAGTTGTTCAAGTAAGAGTCTACATTAAAAAAATTTTTTTTAATTTTAAAATTTAAAAAAATTTAAATTTTTTAAAAAAATTAAAAAAATTTAAATTTAAAAAAATTTAAAAAAATTTAAATTTTTAAAAATAATTTAAAAAGGAAGGTGGATAAGTTAGTCAAGTAACAATTGTATAAAATTTTCTGTTCTTTAAAAATTTGTTATATGAGCCTAGTTAATTTAGAATTGATTTCCTTTCAGTCCTCCCACTCCAAAATAGCAGCAAAATTATAAGAAACAGAAACAAGATACAAATTCATAACTCACGCATAAAGGGGCAAAAAAAAAAAGAGTTAAGCCCTAGTTCACATTGCAGTCTAGGATGGTGCATAAAGTCCAAAATTAAGTACAAGATATTGAGGAAGTCTCTCTCCCTCACACCAAGAAGCAACACTTGGCTCTTGTCGTCAACTTCTACTCCAGTTCAGACCAAGTGTCCCTCCCTGTAGTCATCTAGTTTTGATTTGAACTAAACCCAATAACAGAAGCAGAAGATATTAAGAAGAGATGGCAAGAATACACAGAAGAACTGTACAAAAAAGATCTTCATGACCCAGATAATCACGATGGTGTAGTCACTCACCTAGAGCCAGACATCTTGGAATGTGAAGTCAAGTGGGCCTTAGCAAGCATCATTATGAGCAAAGCTAGTGGAGTTGATTGAATTCCAGTTGAGCTATTTCAAATCCTAAAAGATGATGCTGTGAAAGTGCTACCTTTAATATGCCTTTAAAATTTGGAAAATTCAGCAGTGGCCATGGACTGGAAAAAGTCAGTTTTCATTCCAATCCCAAAGAAAGGCAATGCCAAAGAATGCTCAAACTACTGCACAAAATTGCACTCATCTCACATGCTAATAAAGTAATGCTCAAAATTCTCCAAGCCAGGTTTTAGCAATACATGAACCATGAACTTCCAGATGTTCAAGCTGTTTTAGAAAAGGCAGAGGAACCAGAGATCAAATTGCCAACATCCACTGAATCATTGAAAAAGCAAGAGAGTTCCAGAAAAACATCTATTTCTGCTTTATTGATTACACCAAAGCCTTTGACTGTGTAGATCATAACAAATTGTGGAAAATTCTTCAAGAGATGGGAATACCAGACCACCTGACCTCCCTCCTGAGAAATCTGTATGCAGGTCAAGAAGCAACAGTGAGAACTGGACATGGAACAACAGACTGGTTCCAAATCAGGCAAGGAGTACATCAAGCCTGTGTATTGTCATCCTGCTTATTTAACTTATAGGCAGAGTACATCATGTAAAATGCGGGGCTGCAAGAAGCACAAGCTGGAATTAAGATTGCCAGGAGACATATCAATAATCTCAGTTATGCAGATGACACCACTCTTATGGCAGAAAGCGAATAAGAACTAAAGAGCCTCTTGATGAAAGCAAAGAGGAGAGTGAAAAAGTTGGCTTAAAATTCAACATTCAGAAAACTAAGAACATGGCATCTTGTCCCATTACTTCATGGCAAATAGATGGGAGAAACAGTGGAAATAGTGGCTGACTTTATTTTTTTGGGCTCCAGAATCACTGCAGATGGTGACTGCAGTCATGAAATTAAGACGCTTACGCCTTGGAAGGAAAGTTATGACCAACCTAGTTCAGTTCAGTTCAGTCACTCAGTCGTGTCTGATTCTTTGTGACCCCATGAACCGCAGCATGTCAGGCCTCCCTGTCTATCACCAACTCCCAGAGTCCACCCAAACCGATGTCCATTGAGTTGGTGATGCCATCCAACCATCATATTCTCTGTCATCCCCTTCTCCTCCTGCCCTCAATCTTTCCCAGCATCAGGGTCTTTTCAAATGAGTCAGTTCTTTGCATCAGATGGCCAAAATATTGGAGTTTCAGCTTCAGCATCAGTCCTTCCAATGAACACCCAGGACTGATCTCCTTTGGATGGACCAACCTAGACAGCATATTAAAAAACAGAGACATTATTTTGCCAACAAAGGTCCGTCTAGTCAAGGCTATGGTTTTTCCAGTAGTCGTGTATGGATGTGAGAGTTGAATTATAAAGAAAGCTGAGCGCTGAAGAATTGATGCTTTTGAACTGTGGTGTTGGAGAAGACTCTTGAGAGTCCCTTGGACTGCAAGGAGATTTGACCAGTCCATCCTAAAGGAAGTCAGTCCTGAATATTCATTGGAAGGACTGATGCTGAAGCTCCAATACTTTGGCCACCTGATGTGAAGAGCTGACTATTTGAAAAGAACCCAGGAAAGATTGAAGGCAGGAGGAGAAGGGGATGACAGAGGATGAGATGGTTGGATGGCATCACTGACTCAGTGGACTTGAGTTTGGGTGGACTCTGGGAGTTTGTGATGGACCGGGAAGCCTGGCGTGCTGCAGTACATGGTGTCTCAAAGAGTCAGACATGACTGAGCAACTGAGCTGAACTGAAACTCCCCCAAATTAAAAAGAAAACAAAACCTTTCTCTACTTGTCGTCTGCCTCTTGAGATTTTTTTTTGCATTTTATTTTTTAAAATTTATTTATCTTAATTAGAGGCTAATTACTTTACAATATTGTATTGGTTTTGCCATACATCAACATGAATCCACCACGAGTGTACACGTGTTCCCCATCCTGAACCCCCCTCCCACCTCCCTCCCCATACCATCCCTCTGGGTCATCCCAGTGCACCAGCCCTAAGCATCCTGTATCCTGCATCGAACCTGGACTGGCGATTCGTTTCTTATTTGATATTATACATGTTTCAATGCCATTCTCCCAAATCATCCCCCTACTCCCTCTCCCACAGAGTCCAAAAGACTGTTCTATACATCTGTGTCTCTTTTGCTATCTCGCATACAGGGTTATTGTTACCATCTTTCTAAATTCCATATATATGCATTAGTATACTGTATTGGTGTTTTTCTTTCTGGCTTACTTCACTCTGTATAATAGGCTCCAGTTTCATCCACCTCGTTAGAACTGATTCAAATGTATTCTTTTTAATGCCTGAGTAATACTCCATTGTGTATATGTACCACAGCTTTCTTATCCATTCATCTGCTAATGGACATCTAGGTTGCTTCCATGTCCTGGCTATTATAAACAGTGCTATGATGAACATTGGGGTACACGTGTCTCTTTCAATTCTGGTTTCCTCAGTGTGCTCTTGAGATTTTTTGAGTTATCTATGCATCTGTTTTTCTCAAATTCAAAGTCATTTGTCTTTTGTTGGAGAGATCCAGAAGCCACCCTATTTAGCCAGTCACAACACTGCCCATGCAGGAAGATGTCTGCTGCTGCTGCTGCTGCTAAGTCACTTCAGTCGTGTCCGACTCTGTGCGACCCCATAGACGGCAGCCCACCAGGCTCCTCCATCCCTGGGATTCTCCAGGCAAGAACACTGGAGTGGGTTGCCATTTCCTTCTCCAGTGCATGAAAGTGAGAAGTGAAAGTGAAGTTGGTCAGTTGTGTCCGACTGACCCAAACATGCAACATGCTAGGATAGGCTCTGTGGGAACCAAGGCTGGGGCGTAGGGACTCCAGAATGATGAGAACCAAGAAAGAAACGGCTCTCTGTTCTTTCCACAACCCTGAAGTCTTGCTGGTTCACACATTCATATTCTTCCAAGGGCTTTCCTGATGACTCAGCAAGTAAAGAATCTGTCTGCAATGCAGGAGATATGGGTTTGATCCTTAGGTCAGTAAGATCCTCTGGAGGCAGACATGGCAACCCACTCCAGTATTCTTGCCTGAGAAATCCCATGGACAGAGGAGCCTTGTGGGCTACAGTCCAAAGGGTCACACAGAGTCCGACATGATTGAATAACTAAGCATGCGCATATCCTTCAAAAAGCTTCCTTTCGCACTTGAAAGCAGGATATACACTTTCCACTGCTGCTTAAGATTTATGTAAAGATTTTATGATGGAAATTTCTTCTCTATGCTTATACACATTCTTTTATTTAAAGGACATATTCTAAACATTTAGAAATTGTTTTGTTTCAAAATCAAAGAATGTGTGACAATTATAGCTTTTATGCCCATGTTTAATACCTGAAGGAAGAGTCCAGATAAATTTCTTTAACAACAGTTTTTATTTAAACTTATTACTCTGACTTGATCAGCTCCTACTTGCATCTTGGCAACTTCTGCCTCTAAGTTCTATCCAGAAATTCCTAATTGAAGGCCACATCTTTTTGAGGGGGTACATTTTCAATGATGTTTCATTTGCTATAGTTCATGACCACAGACTTTCCTTTTAATATTTGCTATTCTTTGATTAACCGTGCCAATGAAGTATCACTTGTAGTATCACTCTCAGAATACCATGAGATTATATGTATTGGACTCTACTGATCGCAGGGCTCTTTAGCGATAAAGCTAACTAGTCAGTGGGCCTCAGCTCAACCTTGTACATCATGAATTCAAGGAAGCATTTGAAATATGTTTCTCCCCAGCAAGGGTATGAAGTCAGAGTGAGATTGATTTTACATTGTCTACCTTAATTTTGTCTCCATTGAGTGTAAATTGGCCATCAATCTCAAGTGACAATTTTCTTATAAAAAATTCTGCAAAGTAATTTGAGAGTCTTCATAGTGGTTCCTCATTATTTAATCAATATTTGACAGAGTTATAGGACAAACTCAATATTCAACAAGTACCAAAAATTATTATGTGCCAGGAACTAAACTAGTCTTTGAGACAGAGACAAACAAGATAAGATTCTTGCCCATGAGGAGCTAATAGTTCATTGGGGAAGATAAATATGTTTTAAGTCTGAGGAGTCCCTCAAGGGTTCACAATAGGGATGATATTTTAGTGGATTAGGCATGGAAGAATGACTAGGACTTTGTTGGGCAATATGGAAAATTGTGTTTGAATATTGGTAAGACCTGTTCATTTAATAATCAACCTTGTAATATTCCAAGCTAATTGGTTAAAATACTAAGTATTAAATGGGTAGAGCCAGATTACAGGATACATGGACACATTAGATTGTCTTAATAAATCCTCATTCTCTGGTTAGTTATATGCCCCTTTTCCTAACACATGGGTTTTGGTGGCAGCCATATTTTGCCCTGCAGCTCTGGACACTGTGTGATTGAACCAGAGCAGGCATGTGATCAAGCTGGGGAAGTCAGAGCATTTCCCTAGCTCTGGCCATACAGATTGGTTTAGGAATGAACATCAGATCCAAGCTCACAGAGTCCCACCACAGAGAATTAGGTTTGAGGAGAGAAATAATTGAACTCAAGTGGATCACTGACATAAACCTCCAGAAGAAAACATCAGGAAGAATAAGACCTTGAATTAGACAAAGATTTCTTTGCTAGGACTCAGTAAGTAGAACAATAAGAAAAAATTCATATATTGGACTTTATGTAAAAAAGTAATTTTTGAAATATGCTGTTAAGAAAGTCAAAAGACAAGCCACAGACTGGGAAAAAATGTTTTAGCAAAACACATATCTAATAAAAGACTCATATCTAGAACAAATAAAAACTCTTACAACTCAGATTGGCAACCCTCTAAAAATTGACAAAAGAGTTAAACTCCTCACCAAAGAAGAGATATATATGCAAATAAGAAATGAAAAGATGCTAAACATTATTATTTTTCAGGAAAATACCAATTAAAACCACAATGAAATACCATGTCATACGTATTAAAATGAAAAAGACTGACCATGCCAAGGGTTTGCAAGGATGTGAAGCAGCTGGAATGCTCACATATTGTGTGAAATGCAGAATGGTACAGCCACTTTGGAGAATAGTTTGAGGCTTTCCTTTGAAGTGTAACATACACTTAAAATATGAAAATATGACGCAGCAATCCCATTCCTCAGTATTTCCCAAAGAGAAATGAAAACATAAACATATGTCCACAGAAAGACTTGTATGTGAGTGTTCACAGCGGCCTTATTCATAACAGCTCCCAATTGGAAACAACCCAAATGTCATTAACAATGGATAAACTGTGGTATACTTATGTAATATAATACTGCTGAGTAACAAAAGGAACTAACCACCAATACTCATAATAGAAAAGTATCTCAAAAACATTATGCTGAGTGAAAAAAAAGTCATATACTACGTGACTGTATTTATAGAAAATTCTAGAGAAGTTAAAATATTAGAAAAACAGATCAGTGCTTTCTAGGGCTGAAAATGGGGGAGGAAACGAATGAAAATAGCACAAAAAACCATTATTGGGTGATGGATATATTCTATATTTTAATTGTGGTAGTGGTTGCATAATTCTATGCATTTGTCAAAACTCATGAATTTTGTGGGCTTCCCAGGTGGCTCAGTGGTAAAAGAATCCAGCTGCCAATGCAGGAGATGCAGGTTTGATCTCTGGGTTCGAAAGATCCCCTGGAGGAGGAAAGGGCTACCAACTCCAGTATTCTTGCTGAGAAAATCCCCTGGACAGGAAGCCTGGTGGGCTACAGTCCACGGGGTCTCATAGAGTTGGACAAAGCTGAGCACGCACACACTCGCATTAATTCTGTATTTAACAAAGGATACATTTTATTGTATGTAACTGATGCATCATTCAGATGAGATCAGATCAGATCAGTCGCTCAGTCGTGTCCGACTCTTTGCGACCCCATGAACTGCAGCATGCCAGGCCTCCCTATCCATCACCAGCTCTCGGAGGTCACTCAGACTCACATCCATCGAGTCAGTGAACACTGATTTAAAAAGTGAGTAAATGTGGAACTAGCAGTCCAGGAGCATAAACCTCGGGAGGAGGTAGAATCTTGTCTTCTGCCATGTGGATAGCAAAGTAGAAAAATCTGATTTGAAGAAGATGGAGGATGGAGCGGATATACAGAAAAGTCAAAGCAGGATTTGGAGAGAGATTTCTAAAGCTGTTTGAATCCCTAGCTCCAGCTGCATTCCTGGCCTGGGATTCATTCCTGCTCTGTGTTCTCTTAGCCCCTTGTAATGGACCTCTTCTTTTTGACCAAAGTCATCTCAGTGGATTTCTGTTGCAACCAAAGGAACTCTTAATTCATGAGGAAATAGGCCCTGAAAATATTTCCAATGATGTAATGTTCAGGGGTGGAGAATTTGTAGGCACTTTCCATAAGAAACATGTGTTTGAGAAACTATTCTTACTAGGATTTTCTGAGAATCTGAAGATCTGGGCTTGTCTCATAGTGTGCTGTGCAGGTTGGGGAAGTCCCTCTTCTCTCACTGAACCACTTTCTTACATGCAAAGGGAAGAATTAAACAAAATTCAAGGTTTGCAAACTTTTTTTTTTTTTTTTTTATCAATAGTAGATAAACAGCCCAGTTTATACAGGAATGAGTGGAACCACGCTGGCTGATGTAGAGGGAGGCCTCAGCCTACCTACTTGGGGTTCA
Organism: Tragelaphus eurycerus; assembly: GCA_935064755.1. Lineage (NCBI taxonomy): Eukaryota > Metazoa > Chordata > Mammalia > Artiodactyla > Bovidae > Tragelaphus > Tragelaphus eurycerus. The sequence continues at coordinate 15,213,190 of CAKXYN010000038.1, forward strand.
GGAGTGCAGCAGAAATGTAATTTTTGTGCATGGATTGTAGTGTTTGTAGTTTTGTGCATGGATTCCTTCCTTGTGCAAGGAAGTCTCTGTGTTGGTTGGAGTATAAATATAGGAACTAAGCACACCTGTAAGATGATGACAGAAGGAGCTTGGCCTGAAATTCAGCGTTTGGAGCAGAAGTATAAGTGGGGAGGCTGAGATACTGCCAGAGCAAGGCTATCTGTTTTTCTTCATTTGGGGGCTCCATTTCTTTTCTCTAGAGCATTTATTGTGCAACTCTCAATAGAGCAGAATCATATGCTCCACAGGGCAGGAGCCAAAGCTGTCTTGTATAGCAGCAGTTCCTTCATACTTCATTACCCTAGTTCACCCCAAAGTTCCATGAAGGCATCCATCAGCAGCCTATTTAAGGATTCAGGAATGCCTAGACACTTTCTGCCCCTTCCTTGCAGGAGCACCAAGAAACTTGTTGATTTTTCCTCCTCCTCTTCCTACTAGTGCTCTAGGTCTAAGGGATATGTGAGGAGGGAGAAATAATAACACTGCCTAGAAAGTCATCAGGGTCTTTTCCCTGTGGTTTTGTCCCTCATGAAACTCATGTGAAAATGGAGCCGCTGAGTGGGTTGGAAATTTATTCAAACCTAACCAATAGAGATGGCCAACTGCCCACTATGTTATGTTACTGGTAAGGGATGTCCAGCCCAGCACTACATTTCCCAGCAGCCCTTGCTTCTTGATGTGGTCCTGTTACTACTCCTTATGAATGAAATGGGAGTGACAGTGGTTTGTGTTACTTATGGAGCATGTTTGCTTGTCACTTGCCTGTTTGCCCTCAGATCTACTTTCTCATCATTTCCCTGATCTTCTCATTCTGCAGAGGACTGGTTCCTGCAAACTGCAATTCCCCAGACTTCCTGCCCTGGCTCTGACTAGATTCAGCCAGCCTGGACACTGGCAGGAGACTGGAGGGAGGGAGCCAGGGAGAACACAGGATATTTCAACCCTGATCTCTTTACTTCAGGTGACATCACTGTCATCTCAGCTCTTAACTAACAGCCCCTCTTTCATGTCTCAGTTGCCCAGAAGCTTTCTCTGCAGCTCAGATAGGTAAGTGGTGAGTGAACTGGATCCTTTTGTCCTAGGAGCAGAAGTGACTTCCTGCTAATGCTAACATCTGAATTTTCTTATGTCCCCTATCTGGCTTTTAAGTTCTTGTAATTGCCCATTTTAATGGTCTCTATTGGATTGCCTGGCCTGGGCCCTATTTTTCTGATTACCTGGCCTGAACTTTGTTCTCCTGAAAATCCCCCGACTAGTACACAGGCCGAGGCAATGGCACCCCACTCCAGTACTCTTGCCTGGAAAATCCCATGGATGGAGGAGCCTGGTAGGCTGAAGTCCATGGGGTCGCTAAGAGTTGGACACGACTGAGCGACTTCACTTTCATGCACTGGAGAAGGAAATGGCAACCCACTCCAGTGTTCTTGCCTGGAGAATCCCAGGGATGGGGGAGCCTGGTGGGCTGCCGTCTATGAGGTTGCACAGAGTCGGACACAACTGAAGTGATTTAGCAGCAGTACACAGGCCAAGGTGATAAAGAAGGAGAGATGCTTCTCTCTCCTCCCTTCTCCTGGATGTGGCTCTAGGGGATAATGGAACCGTAAGATGGAAGGAGACTGGGTTCCTGTGGAAGAGAGCCACCTGCAGGCCAGAAATCCTCTAATCAAACTGTTATTTGAGTGAAAAGTCAAGTTCTTTGTTGACAAGCCATTGAAATGTTGAGGTTTATTTATTATATATACTACTGCGGGCAGGAATCCCTCAGAAGAAATGGAGTGGCCATCATGGTCAACAAAAGAGTCCGAAATGCAGTACTTGGATACAATCTCAAAAACCACAGAATGATCTCTGTTCATTTCCAAGGCAAACCATTCAGTGTCATAGTAATCCAAGTCTATGCCCCAACCAGTAATGCTGAAGAAGCTGAAGTTGAACGGTTCTATGAAGACCTACAAGACCTTTTAGAACTAACACCCAAAAAAGATGTCCTTTTCATTATAGGGGTCTGGAATGCAAAAGTAGGAAGTCAAGAAACACCTGGAGTAATAGGCAAATTTGGCCTTGGAATACAGAATGAAGCAGGGCAAAGACTAATAGAGTTTTGCCAAGAAAATGCACTGGTCATAGCAAATACCCTCTTCCAACAACACAAGAGAAGACTCTATACATGGACATCACCAGATGGTCAACACCAAAATCAGATCGATTATATTCTTTGCAGCCAAAGATGGAGAAGCTTTATACAATCAGCAAAAACAAGACCAGGAGCTGACTGTGACTCAGACCATGAACTCCTTATTGCCAAATTCAGACTGAAATTGAAGAAAGTAGGGAAAACCACTAGACCATTCAGGTATGACCTAAATCAAATCCCTTATGATTATACAGTGGAAGTGAGAAATAGATTTAAGGGCCTAGATCTGATAGATAGAGTGCATGATGAACTATGGAATGAGGTTCGTGACATTGTACAGGAGACAGGGATCAAGACCATCCCCATGGAAAAGAAATGGAAAAAAGCAAAATGGCTATCTGGGGAGGCCTTACAAATAGCTGTGAAAAGAAGAGAAGTGAAAAGCAAAGGAGAAAAGGAAAGATATAAACATCTGAATGCAGAGTTCCAAAGAATAGCAAGAAGAGATAAGAAAGCCTTCTTCAGTGATCAATGCAAAGAAATAGAGGAAAACAACAGAATGGGAAAGACAAGAGATCTCTTCAAGAAAATCAGAGATACCAAAGGAACATTTCATACAACGATGGGCTTGATAAAGGACAGAAATGGTATGGACCTAACAGAAACAGAAGATATTAAGAAGAGGTGGCAAGAATACACAGAAGAACTGTACAAAAAGAGCTTCATGACCCAGATAATCACGATGGTGTGATCACTGACCTAGAGCCAGACATCCTGGAATGTGAAGTCAAGTGGGCCTTAGAAAGCATCACTACGAACAAAACTAGTGGAGGTGATGGAATTCCATTTGAGCTATTCCAAATCCTGAAAGGTGATGCTGTGAAAGTGCTGCACTCAATATGCCAGCAAATTTGGAAAACTCAGCAGTGGCCACAAGACTGGAAAAGGTCAGTTTTCATCCCAATCCCAAAGAAAGGCAATGCCAAAGAATGCTCAAACTACCACACAATTGCACTCATCTCACATGCTAGTAAAGTAATGCTCAAAATTCTCCAAGCCAGGCTTCAGCAATATGTGAACTGCGAACTTCCTGATGTTCAAGCTGGTTTTAGAAAAGGCAGAGGAACCAGAGATCAAATTGCCAACATCCGCTGGATCATGGAAAAAGCAAGAGAGTTCCAGAAAAACATCTATTTCTGCTTTATTGACTATGCTAAAGCCTTTCACTGTGTAGATCACAATAAACTGTGGAAAATTCTGAAAGAGATGGGAATACCAGACTACCTGATCTGCCTCTTGAGAAATTTGTATGCAGGTCAGGAAGCAACAGTTAGAACTGGACATGGAACAACAGTGGTTCCAAATAGGAAAAGGAGTATGTCAAGGCTGCATATTGTCACCCTGTTTATTTAACTTCTATGCAGAGTACATCATGAGAAATGCTGGACTGGAAGAAACACAAGCTGGAATCAAGATTGCTGGGAGAAATATCAATAACCTCAGATATGCAGATGATACCACCCTTATGGCAGAAAGTGAAGAGGACTCAGAAGCCTCTTGATGAAAGTGAAAGTGGAGAGTGAAAAAGTTGGCTTAAAGCTCAACATTCAGAAAACGAAGATCATGGCATCTGGTCCCATCACTTCATGGGAAATAGATGGGGAAACAGTGGAAACAGTGTCAGACTTTATTTGTCTGGGCTCCAAAATCACTACAGATGGTGACTGCAGCCATGAAATTAAAGGACGCTTACTCCTTGGAAGGAAAGTTATGACCAACCTAGACAGCATATTCAAAAGCAGACACTACTTTGCCAACAAAGGTTCATCTAGTCAAGGCTATGGTTTTTTCCTGTGGTCATGTATGGATGTGAGAGCTGGACTGTGAAGAAGGCTGAGCGCTGAAGAATTGATGCTTTTGAACTGTGGTGTTGGAGAAGACTCTTGAGAGTCCCTTGGACTGCAAGGAGCTCCAACCAGTCCATTCTGAAGGAGATCAGCCCTGGAATCTCTTTGGAAGGAATGATGCTAGAGCTGAAACTCCAGTACTTTGGCCACCTCATGCGAAGAGTTGACTCATTGGAGAAGACTCTGATGCTGGGAGGGATTGAGGGCAAGAGGAGAAGGGGACGACAGAGGATGAGATGGCTGGATGGCATCACTGACTCGATGGATGTGAGTTTGGGTGCACTCCAGGAGTTGGTGATGGACAGGGAGTCCTGGCGTGCTGCGATTCATGGGGTCGCAAAGAGTCCGACACGACTGAGCAACTGATCTGATCTGATTTATTATAGGATGTGAACAAACAGTGGGACTAGAGATCTCAGATGCCTTTCTTCTTGGCCTCCTACTTGTTTCTTTAGGTGATCTCTGGAATGTTGTTAGGCAAAAGTTTGGAATTATTCAGAGTGGGCAGTATCTCCATCCCTTCCAAGCTCTATGTTACTGGGCCCACATTCACTTTAAGAAGGTGCTAAATAAGGTGATGGAGAAATTATAAAAATTGGAATGACTAAACTGTAATCAGATCAGATCAGTCGCTCAGTCGTGTCCGACTCTTTGCGACTGTAATACTTTAGATTTTAAAGCAATTTTACTTCTGAAGTCATTAATTCACTCGTGAACTCATGAACTAAATCATCAGTTTCTCAAGGCTTTTACCAAGTGCCTGTTGCTTGTAAAAACCTCAGCAAGGCACTGAGTTACCAGTTCTTTTAGTAAGGTAGGCTCAGAGAAAGGGCTTTATAATAACTGGCCTCTGGATGAGAGAGAATTCAAGAGAAAAAAATGTAAATAGATATCACAGACCTTCCAGGTACTGACCCTCTGGGACTTTTGATGCTACTTCGGTCAACTTCACTGTTCTTGGCTTAGTAAATTTCAAGAAAACTGATAGATGTTTTTCTAGGTAGTGTTGTATGTAGTTTAGAGCAGCTAGCATCATGTAACAGTTTCAGCTTTTTGGTTGGACGTCTGGGATTCAACTGTACTTTTTTTTTTTTTTTTTTTGTAGACAAGAAAATATGGCTGGTGTAATGGACAAACTCAGCAGTATTTCTCTTGTGATCTCTTTCCTGGCCTGTTTATATAAACATATTTTCACGTCCGTGGAGAGAGAGGCTCATCTAGAGCCTGACTCTGGAGACTTTCCAGGTGACTCGTCTGCCGGGGATTTGTTTGGCATGGGCTGTTTGTTGCCTTGGGTCAGCTGGTTGTGCCTTAGGGAGGGTCGTAGAGCTTCGTAGGGGACATCAGATTTGGCAGGACCTTGAGAAGGGTCTAGGGAAAATGTCCAGAGGTGGGGGGAGGCTGCTGAGAGCCTGGAGGCACTCTCTGAAACTCACTGAAGGGGAATGTGGGCCATGTGGTGCTGTAAAGTTTGGGGAGAGCTCAGTCAAATGTCATTTGTCCAAAAACTTCAGAGTTGAGTTTTTCTAGATAATATTTTCTTTGTGATGGCTAAGGGTTTATCTTTTAAACTGCCAAACATTGTGTTTAACTATGTGAAGTCCGAATTTCTCGAAAAGCTTTGGCATACCCAGCATCCCCTGGCGACTCCTCCCTTACTCTCGGTTCCAACTGGATAGCCTTGAAGGGCTCCATGGAACACACAGAAATCAGTAGAAGAGATTATTTCTAAGCCTCAAAGGTTCTAAGTTATGACTGTAATTCCAAATTATAAGTACTAGGATAGGGTTACCCTGTAAGCGCTTATCAGACCTTTCTATTATGAAAACGGGAAAAGAGGGGCTCCTTTCCAGAACACCCAGGGGGAATCCTTGGAGCAGGAGCCTTGAGGGTGACAGTGAGAATCCACAGGAAAGTGAAGAAATTCCTTTGGTTATTTCAAGATGTAGGGTCCTTCCGAACCCTTTCCTTGCCAGAAGGGGTTGATGAAATTCACCAGATATACTGCACCTTTCTTATTTCTGCTTGGAAAATGATCTCTGTTTTTCTTTTCTTCTTCTTTTTTTCCTTCATAGCTTTCTTTACATGGATGTGTTCCATCAATTCACCCATTTAAAGTGTATGAATCAGTAGCTTTTATCGTATTCAGAGTTGAACAGTCATCATTACAATTTTAGAATATTTTTGGTAGCCTCAAAAGAAATCCTGTTCCCCTTAGCTACCACCCCCCAATCCCACCATCCCTCACCCTTCCCCGCTATCAGCAACAACTTACCTACTTTCTGTCTCTGTAGATTTACCTATTCCGGACACTTTGTATAAATGGAATCAATACAATATGTGATCCTTTGTGACTGTATTCTTTTACTTAATGTTTTGCATAATATTTTCAAGTTTCATCCACAATGTAGCATGTAAGACCTTTAGTCATTTTAATGGCCAAATAATACACCAATGTATAGAGATACCACACTTTATTAATTCATTTACCAGTGAACGTTTGGGTTGTTTCTACTTCTTGGCTATTATGAATAATACTACTATAAGCAACCTTGTATAAATTTTCATGTAGATATCCATATTTTCATTTCTCTTGGATATGTAATCTACTGAGCAGTGGAATTGCTGGATCATATGGTAACTCTATGTTTAACTGTTGATTCAGGGCTACTTATAAAGTCCTACTTGTTGGAGATATTCCTTCATGCTTCAATACTCTGATTCCATTTTACTTTTATTTTTTTAAAAATTTTTATTACTTTTAATAAATGTAGCATTTACTGAAATTTATTAACATATTGACTGTATTCAAACATGTGCTACTATTATTAATACTCCATATTCTTAAGTTAAATATAGCTCTTGTATTAATATTCCAGACAATAGTAAAGTTCTGTTTCCTTACGTGCTAACTTAATAATGTGAAAACAAATCCTCTGCTCTTCTATTTTATAGATGGGGAAAAACATCTTTTTCTTAGATTCTAGGAATCATGGATTAAGTCAATGAAAGAATTAACATGTTGTAGTCTCAGATTTCAGACTTTTCTCTAGAATTTTACTGCGTGTTAGGCACCATCCTGCAATAATGTCTGAACATAATTAACTTAATACTACCTTCTAAAACTTAGCATTGCCAAGATGTTGATTTTTATTTGTTTGGCTTATATTAGTTTAGGTAATAACTTGCTTTCTTGTTTTTATATTGAATGACCACTATTGAGTTCAAAGTTCCCTTCCTAATTTGAGATCCATTTTACTTTTAGAAACTTGGATTAAAAAGATGTGTATGTGCAGAGAACTACATTTAGTAATAAGCCAGAATGGAAAAGAATATGAAAATGAATATGTATATATTTGTATAACTGAAACGCTTTGCTATGCAACAGAAACTAACACAATATTGTAAATCAACTATCTGTTGTTCAGTTGCTAAGTTGTGTCCGACTCTTTGCAACCCGATGGACTGTAGTACGCCAGTCTTCTCTGTCCTTCACTGTCTCCCGGAGTTGGCTCAAATTCATGTCCATTGGGTTGGTGGTGCTATCCAACCATCTCAGTTCAGTTCAGTCCCTCAGTCGTGTCCAATTCTTTGTGACCCCATGGACTGCAGCACACCAGGCCTCCCTGTCCATCACCAACTCCTGGAGCCTGCTCAAACTCATATACATTGAATTGGTGATGCCATCCAACAATCTCATCCTCTCTTACCCACTTCTCCTCCTGCCTTCAATCTTTCCCAGCATCAGGGTCTTTTCTAGTGTATCAGTTCTTCACATAGGGGCCAAAGTATTGGAGCTTCCCCTTCAGCATCAGTCCTTCCGATGAATATTCAGGACTGATTTCCTTTAGGATTGACTGGTTTGATCTCCTTGCAGTCCAAGACTCTCCAGAGTCTTCTCCAACACACAGTTCAAAAGCATCATTTCTCTGGCACTCAGCTTTCTTTATAGTCCAACTCTCACATTCATACATGACTACTGGAAAAGCCATAGCTTTGACTAGACAGACCTTTGTTGGTAAAGTGATGTCTCTCGTTTTTAATATGCTGTCTAGCTTTATCATAGCTTTTCTTCTAAGGAGCAAGCATCTTTTAATTTCCATGCCTGTAGTCACCATCTGCAGTGATTTTGGAGCCCCCAAATAAAGTCTGTCACTGTTTCCATTGTTTCCCCATTTATTTGCTATGAAGTGATGGGACTGGATGCCAAGATCTTAGTTTTTTGAAAGTTGAGTTTTGAGCGAACTTTTTCACTCTCCTCTTGCACCTTCACCAAAAGGCTCTTTAGTTCTTCTTTGCTTTCTGCCGTAAGAATGGTGTCATCTGCATATCTGAGGTTATTGATATTTCTCCTGGAAATCTTGATTCCAGCTTGTGCTTCATCCAGCCTGGCATTTTGCATGATGTACTCTGCATATAAGTTAAATAAGCGAGGTGACAATATACAGCCTTGACATACTCCTTTCCCAATGCAACTATCTCATCCTGTATCATATAAACTATACTTCAATAAAACAAATAAGGTGTGTGTATACTGATTTTTATTGATGAACTTTTTCTTCAACTCTGTCAGTGCTCAAGTATTCGTTTTTGCCTGTGTAGGTAAAGTCTATCCTGCTTTTGCCTGTTGTTATCAAGCAGTCCTACTTGTGCTTCCTTGCTTCCATTTTGTTCACTGCACATGAAACTTCTCTCTTTGGGACTGTGGTTTGTTTTCATCATATAAATTACAGAAATAACGAGAGTGAAAACTCAATTCCTATTGTACTAAAGACAGGGCTGGAAGTGAGGTAAGCAAGGGGGCGGGGAGAGGCCTGTGGGAAGGAGTCAAATTCTTGGAACACAGGGATGCTCAGGGCTCCGTGCCACCAGCCCCTTGGGCTACTCCCCTGTGCTCCCTGGATCACAGCGCCCTACGTGCTACCCGGCACTTGCAAGAAACACCTGCGCACAACAGTTGCCAAGGGCTGAGGATCTGTTTGAGCGTCCATATCCTGTTTGGGAAAAGTTTCAAATGAAATCAATGCCTTTTCCCTGCATCATAACAATTTTTTTGTAAGGTGGAAAAAGAAAGGGAGAAGGAGAGCTGTGAGGAGTTTTGCTCAAAGAAGCAGTCCTCAGGCCTCCGTCCTCTTGCCTGCAGCCCTCAGCCCTGCCTGCTGCCCCTGGGGGCCTGCGGAACAGCAGTGAGAGCCCTGGGAGCTCAGGAGGTGCTGGGCAGCCTGCCGTGTGGGCCCCCTTGGAAGACTTTGTCTAAACTCCATCTGAGTGCGTTGGGTCTTAGGTGCTTAGCGTGTTTAGGGCCCTGCCTCTGACCCACTGATCCAGGGGCGGGCCCTCCTCATGAACAGATGTGAACAACAGGCTTTGCCTCTGCCTGCAAGTTGCCACTGTTTCCTGGAGAAAGGCACAATTGTAAGCCTGTCTTTTCTAGGCGAGATGCTGCCAGCTGAATGGGCAGGGGGCCTGGACCAGAGCATGGAACGGGATTTTAAGTTGTGCTCTTCATATGAACTGATGTTTTTTGGTAAAATACAATAAAAATAGAATACTAGGAAAAAAGAAAAAGCAAAGATAATAATACAAGCTTTTTTTTTTTATGAATTAGATTCAATTCAGTTCTAATGAGGTGGATGAAACTCGAGCCTATTACACAGAGTGAAGTAAGTCAGAAAGAAAATAAATACAGTATATTAGCGCATGTATATGGAATTTAGAAAGATGGTAACGATGACCCTATATGTGAGACAGCAAAAGAGACACAGATGTAAAGAACAGACATTTGGACTCTGTGGGAGAAGGTGAGGGTGGGATGATTTGAGAGAATAGCATTGAAATATGTATATTACCATATGTGAAATAGATTGCCAGTCCAGGTTTGATGCATGAGACAGGGTGCTCAGGGCCGGTGCACTGGGATAACCCTGAGGGATGGGATGGGGAGGGAGGTGGGAGAGGGGTTCAGGATGGGGAACACATGTACACCCATGGCTGATTCGTGTCAATGTATGGCAAAAATGACTATAATATTATAAAGTAATTAGCCTCCAATTAAAATAAATTTAAAAAAGAAAGTGAAGTTGCTCAGTCGTGTCCGACTCTGCGACCCCATGGACTATGGTCCACCAGGCTCCTCCATCCATGGGCTTCTCCAGGCAAGAATACTGGAGTGGGTTGCCATTTCCATCTCCAGGGAATCTTCCTGACCCAAGGATTGAACCCAGGTCTCCCGCATTGCAGGCGGACGCTTTAACCTCTGAGCCACCAGGGAAGCCAGTTAGATTCGATAGACATCAAATTGCTCTGGAAAATTGCTGCACAAGTTCTCAGGTTTTCTCAGTTGCTGTTCTTTTCTTGTTGTAGGCCAGTAACAGGTAGGAGGGCTGACAGCAGTCTGCAGACCACACTCTGGCCCCCACAGCCCTCCTTTCCCCTGCCTCCTCCCGCAGGGGTACCCATCTCCTGCCTGGACCTGGATGGCAGGCACATGGCCGAGCTGAGTGTGGCTCTGGAGGAGGGAGCAGAAGCCCCAGCCTGAGCTCGATCAGTGTTCTCTCTCAGTTTCAGGGTTCCTCAGAAGCGGTTTTAGTAATAAGGAACTGAGTCCACTCAAGTTGGTTTTAGGTACAGAACTCATGGAATCCACCGAAAAGCTGCAGCGGCACACCCAGGAAGGACAGAAGTCAGGGCAGGTCCAAGGACCTCAGCAGCCCAAGTTCATGGACCTTCACTTAGAGACCCACCAGTAATACAGACCCCTCACCTTCACCCTTGTCTGTGTGCCTCATGGCGTACATTATGAAAACAGATTCCGTGGATTAGGTATGGAAAAACGTCTACCTTCATCCAATTAGTGGGGTGTCAAGAGATGGGGTCTCATAGCCTGCTTTCCACTCAGTAGGGCTTGTGGAAACCAACTCTTGGAGAAATAAGTTAATGGTAGAACGGGGACCAAGGGAGGCTCTTGGTGTGAGCTGCTTCTTGTGGAAGGTCCTGAATGATGTGGCAGTTCTCAAGCAGGAGAAAGGTTTTAATCATTAAATTGCAGGGAGAAATTCCTGGCCTTGTCCTGTGCAGTCAACTCATTTCTCTGGGTCTCTGAGTGCGTTGCTTCCTTGCTCCTGGTCTAACCACTCACTTAGCAAACAGGAGTCTCCACGGAAGGCATTGACCTGTGATTTATGTGTCATAAAAGGCCTGGGGTGTTTGATGCCTGTACTTATCTGCTTGAGAAGAAACATTAAATGAGAGCTAATGGACCCTCGGCCTCTAATGCGGCTGCTGCTTGCTTAATGCGTGGCTCCATTTCAATCTAGCTCCCCGGCCAGGCCAAGCTGATTTTCATCCTGCAGCGTTCAATGAAGCTCAGCCACAGCCACAGCCATGAGAAGGAGAACCCAAAGGCCCAGAAGCTGCAGTTTTCTCCTTTCCACACCCTCACCATTGAACGTCTCTTGCCAGCAACATGTTTTATATACAAACCTTCAGTGTTAAAATCCTAATGTGAAGTGACCATTTAAGCTGAAGACAACATTTCAAATGATGTTTTAACAATTGATTGTGGGATGGGAGGTCTCCTTGACTTTACACTGAACAATTTCTTGTAGAGGCAGGGTTCATCTGAATCCAGAATTCCTTTACTATAGTGGGCTGGTGGTGAGTACCCTGGGTTGGTTAGCCCTGGGTCTCTACTGGCAGGAGACTCTAGGTGGCACTGCAACGCAACGTTAGTGCACTGCCGGGCTGGTTAGCATGAGAACCAGGAAAGATTTAGTGTTCAGCAAAGTAAAACATGGTAAGGAAAGGAGTACAGAAATCACCACTTAGAGATGCTCTGTGGTGACCTAAATGGGAGGGGAATCTAAAAAAAGAGTGGATATATGTATATGTATGTCTGATTCACTTTGCTGTAGAGTGGAAACTAGTGTGACATTGTGAAACTACTATACTCCAATGAAAGTTAAAAAAAAAAAAGAAATCACCACTTAGAGCTTGCTGTAGAAGCCTTGGGACCACAGACCATCTCCTCTGGGGACTAACTGGCTAAATGTCATGGATGATCTAGAAAGGAATATGTACCTGGTGATGGTTTGCAAAGTCTTGGCACAAGTAAGAATCACAACTGTCTTGTGTGCCTGGGAGATATGGAGGCTGAAAAAATGAAAAACCCAAGAAAACAGGGTAAGAGTAGAATGTATTTTAAAATTATCATCATTGTTTTATTCTGAGAGAGAATTTGGTCTGAAGTACATAGTTTCCTCTGGATTTATATTCCTACCTGACCACTAATTGAATTGTTAGTATAATTTAAATTACAGCATGATAGTTGGAGAGTCTTGGTAAGTAACACTGATTAGGGTACTTATTTATGAGTGATAAAGTGAATCAGGAAAGAAAAATAAAGTGCAATGTCATAAAATGTGTTTTCTAGTAGACCAAGCTATGGGCTGCCCTGACAGCTCAGTTGGTAAAGAATCTACCTGCAATGTGGGAGAGCTGGGTTTGATCCCTTGGTTGGGAAGATCCCCTGGGGAAGGGAAAGGCTACCCGCTCCAGTATTCTGGCCTAGAGAATTCCATGGACTGTATAATCCATGGGATTGCAAAGAATCAGACAGGACTGACTGACTTTCACTTTCATGGACCACGTGCTCCAACACCTGTGATGTAAGACATAGATTATGCCTTACCCATGGTGTGCTTGGTCGCTCAGTCATGTCCGACTCTCTGTGGTTCCATGAACTGTAGCCCGCCAGGCTCCTCTGTCCATGGGATTTCCCAGGCAAGAATACTGGAGTGGGTTGGCATTTCCTTCTCCAGGGATCTTCCCAACTCAGGGATCAAACCCATGTCTCTTTTGCATCTCCTGCATTGGCAGGCGTATTCTTTACCACTGGCTGCCACCTGGGAAGCCCCAAAGGCATAATTTAGCCCACCAGAGTTTGATGGTTTGAGAAGTATGCATAAGCTTATCATCTGAACCTTTTTCATCCCTTGTTTGTGAGGATTTGCTCAATGTATTTCTGTTTCTAATGGTGCTCTCAATTAGTGTTAAGTGTAGTTCTTAGACCAACACAGCACCAGTATCATCTGAGAACTTGTTACACATGCAAATTCTTGAGCCCCACCCCAGACTTCCTGAGTCAGAAACTTGGAAAGGGCCCAGTAACCTGTGTTTTAACTAGTCTTCTCTGGGATTGTTGTGCCTGCTTAAATTTGAACACAACTGCTCTAAAGAGTCCCTTGGATAGGTATGGGGAAAAGTTAGAATAGATTATCTAATCAATATTTGTGATCTCCCCGCCTTTTAGCAGCGTGATAAATTCTGGGGTGACAAAGAGGATAATGTATTTCTTCTTTCAAGCTGTTTACAGTTTTAGAGGGAAAGCATGCAGGCATACAACTATAAATGTAACAACTGCAAAAGTTTAATAATTCTGGCTAGGAAGGAGAGAGGGTAAATACTTAGAGTGGTTGACAATACTTGAGCACAGTCCTGAAAGAGGAGATTAAGTGAGGCAGAGAAGGGCTTGTAGCTTTTAACATTGTCTTTAATATTGCTGCCTTAAAAAATAGAGGAACCAACCATGTTGAGAGATACTCTTTAAGTCTTCCCTTCCCTACCATGGGTTTTGCAAGTCATTTGTTAAGAGGAAAAATATGGCTAGTTTTGGGAAAGCAGTGACTTAAGAATATTATATCCAGCCAAGGTGTTGATTACATGTAAAGACTATAGGTAGGGATTTCCCTGATGGTCCAGTGGTTAAAATCCTCTTGCCGATGCCAGGGATGCACGTTCAATCCCTGATCTGGAAAGATCCCACATGCTGCAGGGCAGCTAAGCTCATGAGCCACAACTACCGAGCCTGTGCTGTGGAGCCCACTAGCTGGGGCTACTGAAGCCCATGTGCTCCGCAACAAGAGAAGCCACCACAATGAGAAGCCCATGCCCTGCAACTGGAGAGTAGCCCCTGCTTGTGGCAACTAGAGAAAGCCCTCGTGCAGCAATGAAGACGCAGAGCAGCCAAAAAAGAAAGAAAACTATAGGTAAAGATCATTACACATCAATAAACTCAAGAAATATACAATGCATGAAAAGTTCTTGGAAAAAAACTAAATCAAGGTTCACCCACATGAAGGGTAAATCAAAAGAAAGGACTCAGGAGTGGAGTAGTCATAGTAAAAGACCAGAGTGATCCTTGCCAGGAAATGTGAGTGGAGGTATAAAAGTGCTAATTTCTTTATCTTTCTTAGCAGGAAGTTGATTTTTCAAAATGACTTTAGCCACTTTATGCTTTTTTATAATCTTTTTTTCTTGACCTAGTGGGCTCTTTTTAAGAAACATTACTATTTATAGCAAAGAAATATCTAAAGTTTATTTTCTTCATTTTTAAATCTTTTTAAAATCTAAAATTCAAGTAAAACTAAGTTTCAAAGCTTTATACATTTTTCTAAAATTAAAGCTAGTTAATATTTTAATTTGCTTATTTTTCCATCCAGCTGTACATCCATTTTTCTATCCATTCTTGGTTAATCCTTTTTACTCTCATAGTTTTTAAGTATCACCTGTTTGCTTACAATGTTCAAATATTTATCTTCAGTCCTGTTGACTCTTCTGATTTTCAGAACTATATGTCCAATAGCCCACTGGACAGTTCCCTTTGGATGTCCAGTTGGCACTGCAGACTCCACATGTTCAAAGTGAAATGAATTTCCTTCATCTTCCAAATGCAAATTTCCCATCCCTAATGTATTTCTGTATTTCCTATCTCAGTTCAAGATATTACCATTAATTTGGTCATCCAAGCCAGAAACTTGGAGTTATCCTAGATTCTTTACCTCTTCTCCATCCTTTCCAACTATCCAATAGATAACTTCATTTGCTGTATATATTCAGTTTTCTCTTCCCCCTTCACTCTAGCTACCATTGACCCAGGACATATCCTCACACGGGACTGTGATGTGATGTGATGGTGTCTTTTTACCTGGTTTCTGTGCCGTGTTGGCTTTTCATTTACCTCCATTTTTTATATTCCTATGAGAATGATCTTTCTAAATGAAAGTTGACCTTGTTCCTCTCCAGCTAAGGTCCTTTGGTAGTTTTCTATTTCCCTTGGGATAAATCTCAGGTTACTGAACATATAATCACCCTCAGTTTCCGGACTAATACTTTTATCCCCAACCAGCTGTGATATAGATAACTTCTGGTTCTTCTGCCTGGAGTTTTTTTGGTGTTTTTTATACCCTGGATGATGCCTGCTTATTCACTGAAACACAGCTCTAGAGACATTTCAGGAAGCTTTCCTAGAACTGAGACAGAGGAAGTGTATCTCCTCTGTGCTTCATTCACATACCACTACTGTAGTGCTTTGCATTCAAGAGATGTTTACATGTTGGTCTCTTTGTTATTATTTCTGGTTCATCCATGTTAGGAACTGTGTGTATGTGTGTGTGTGTGTGTGTGTGTGTGTGTGTGTAAGAGAGAGGGTGCACACACACACTAAACCATAGTGCCTGTTACACACTATGGCACATAGTAGGTACACAAAGTCTACTGAAGTGAACGAAGCAATCCTGGTACGTCTTTCTATATTGACCACCAGGGATACATCCCCTCTCTCCCTGGGGCACAATTGAATAAACACTACCAAATTCAATAGTGCACCATTTTTCTGAACTCAGGGCAAATGGCCTTCCTTCTGTGGATACATTCTACTTTCAGATATGTTTATACTATTGATTGTTATAGCTTTCTTGTAGAGAAATCACATTCCAGTCATGTCCTCTAGGTCCATCCTAGACTCTCTAATTGGGTTCTTCATTCTTTCATTAATTAGTTCACTTGTTCTGTTCATGGAAAGCTGTGTGTTTAAAGGATATCTACGAGGTTTTCAATAAAACAGTGCCCTTCATATTACTTTCATGCAGTAGGGCCATCATTGTGCAGCCCAGAGTGTGAGGCTGCTGGAGGCTTCATTAGATGAAGGGTGTGTGTATAAGGTGAGCGCTGATGCCAGGGGAGGGCAGGGATCCTATATGTCAGGTCCGACCTCAGGTGAGTCCTTCAGATTCTTGAGAACTGTCTAGTGTAAGATTAAGAGCTCTGTTTTTTGAGGGAGGCAGCCTGTTTTCCAATCTCAAGGTGACAGCTTAGTGGACACATTCTCTACTGTGAATCTCTTTAACTGTTAAATGGGCGTAATAGTAGGACTAGGGTTGTTTTGGAGAAGGCAATGGCACCCCACTCCAGTACTCTTGCCTGGAAAATCCCTTGGACAGAGGAGCCTGGTGGGCTGCAGTCCATGGGGTCGCTAAGAGTCAGACACGACTGAGCGACTTCACTTTCACTTTTCACTTCCATGCTTTGGAGAAGGCAATGGCAACCCACTCCAGTGTTCTTGCCTGGAGAGTCCCAGGGACGGGGGAGCCTGGTGGGCTGTCATCTCTGGGGTCGCACAGAGTCGGACATGACTGAAGCGACTTAGCAGCGGGGTTGTTTTGATAATTAAAAGATAATGTTGAACAGTGCACTGGAAGATGAGAGGCATGACAGATGCTAGTCGGCCTCATTATCCTTGTCGTCATCACCATCATCGTCGTCGTATTTTAATGTCTGCTCTGAGTCCAGAGTCAGCCTGACTGGCCTTTGGGTCCTCCTCACCTCTCTTCTTCCCCTTGCCATGTTTTGGTCAATGGTAACGTGAGCCTGGAAAAGACCTTGTGGACATCCCATCTGCCAATTTCCTTTTTCTGCTTCCTCTTTTAGGAAAGGCTTTCAGTTTTTCGGGACTCTTTTTTACAGGGATTATTTAGCATTTTTATTCTCCGAGGGTGCTGGCAGAGCTTCAGTCTGTAATTCTAAGGAAAAGGCATTTAGCTGTGCCTTTCTTTGTTTGTCGGGAACATTTCTGTAGATAAGCACCCTGCACAGTAAATAAACTGCATTGTTATTACATTGCTTAGCAATTTACCTGTAACAGACGGCTGTGCCTGCTATAATGACATGATAGCTAATCCATACCCCTGCATGATTTTATCTTCTACTGGGAGAGCTGGCAAGTTTAAAGGGGATGCCCTCAGGGATCAGCTTGGGGAAACCAGTTCTGGTTTTTTTTTGTGAATGAGATTTTTGCAGGGGGTACACCAAAAATCCTATGTCCGAATTTTGAACAGGTGCTTAATTCCAGGATCAATTACCATAAGCTTCCCACAAGTAGCTTCTGCCTAAAGCTTCTGTTTGACTTAATTAAAGAAATCTTTTGAGTCTGTGATTAATATAGATGATAACTTTTTTTCTTACTGAATTAGAAATTTTGGATATGTAAATAGCATACAAACCAATTTGTTTTAAAAGTAAATAACAATTGCCTTTGGCAATTTGTGAACAGTGCTGCTTTCTTTATTATTATTATTGAGGTATAGTTGATTTACAATGTTGTATTATTATTGGTATACAGCAAAGGGATTCAGTTATATATAAATATATGCATAAATATGTATATATATTCTTTTCATATTATTTTCCATTATGACTTATTATAGAATATTGAATATATTGTTCGCTGTGCTATAAAGTACGGGAAAGGCAATGGCACCCCACCCCAGTACTTTTGCCTGGAAAATCCCATGGACGGAGGATCCTGGTAGGCTCCAGTCCATGGGGTCGCTAAGAGTCGGACACGACTGAGAGACTTCACTTTCACTTTTCACTTTCATGCATTGGAGAAGGAAATGGCAACCCACTCCAGTGTTCTTGCCTGGAGAATCCCAGGGACGGGGGAGCCTGGTGGGCTTCTGTCTATGGGGTCGCACAGAGTCGGACACGACTGAAGCGACTTAGCAGCAGCAGCAGCAGCTATAAAGTAGGGCTTTATTATTGTTTTTCTATTTTATATATAATATTAACTGTATTCTTTTTTTCAGCCACACTGTGTGACTTGTGGGATCTTAGCTCCTTGACCAGAAATTGAACCTGAGACCCAGCAGTGGAAGTTCCAAGTCCTAATCATTGGACTGCCAGGGAATTCCCAACTATCTGCTTTTTGATAGAGCCCTCCAAGTGATGTTACTAGATCCAAAGGCAAGAAGTATTTTATAACACTGTTAGTTTGACACTGCTTACTGAAACACCAAAGCAATCTATATTGTCATCATAATTTTCACTGTAAACAATAGCGCTGCCTTTTCATTTGTACCTTGTTTCTTGAAGCTTGCTGTTTTTTTTTTTTTTTTTTTTTTGCTGTGAGTAGACTGAAAGTTTCTGGAAGGGGAGGGTTGGGTTTGGACTTCTCTGAAGGCTGTGCCCCCTCCTGGAAAACGCATAAACTTGGAGTGCAACCCAGGTTCAATTTCAATGACTACCCACGACCCTGGGCAAGTTATTTGCCTTCCTATAATCTTTCTCTTGCTGTTATCCCAAAGGTTGTTCAAGATATTATTTGAGCATTTTTTAGTAACTAATTTTCTCAGTGGCCTCAGATACCTACTGGCAGTGCTATCAGAAGAAACAAAAATTATTTCAAATTTAGGAAACTTTTCATAGTGGTACCAATCACTTTTCTCTCATTCATCCCTCTCCAACCTTTCTCCTGGGAAAGAAGATGTGTCTCACTCCTCCTAGTGATGAGTTAGGTAGAGTGATTGCTGCCTAGTGGGCTATTTATATCTCTCTAATCTATTTCTCTCCATCTCCAGCACCACCAGTCGCTAACATTTATTGAAGGCTTACAGTGGGTCTGGTGCTCTGCAGGCATGATCTCATTTAATCCCCACTAAAACCATTATTATTGCCATTTTACAGGTGGGGAATTTGAGGCTTAAAGGGGTGAGGCAAATTATCCAAGGTCATACAGCTAATTAACGTGAGACTCGGATCCAGTCTCCCAGTTAGACTCGTGTGAACCTCAGGAAGACTGATACCTGTCTTCCCAGTGTCTTGTGTTTCTCAGGTTAAACTCTTCTCCACATGGAAACAACATTAGCATCTGCAAAAGAAAACCCAAGACCACCTTCTGCCACCCTCCCCTCCCCTCCATGGGCTTCTGCCCACCTTCCGCGTCTCTGCCGGCATCATTCTGCCCTTGCTCTCTGCCCTTTGTGACCTTCCGGTTCTGGGTTGTGCCATCTCTTCTCTGTTCTCGGAGTCTTTGTAGATGTGGTTCCCTCTGATGGGAACAACCCCATCCTCTCTTTACCTGAGGCTTCAGTCATGTTTCCTTCTCTTTTCCTTCTCAGGTTTCTCCTGTGAAAGAGTGTTTCACACTCCTATTAATGTAGGATGTTGCTTGCTTGTTGACTATTTGTACCTTTCTAGACCCTACTGGTTCTGCAGCTCGATCGTCTGTTTGTTCTTGACCTTATCTTGGGTAGGTTCCCCTGGTCTCTGCTTTCACTGCAGCTGTGTCTTTTCTCAATGGCATGTATCAGGATTTTTAGTTTTAAAAATTATGTGTGACCTTATTTGATTACTGTCTACCTATTCTGCCCTGCCTGGATATTTTATGAGGATAAGCCTTGCATCTCTTTTAGTTCATTTTATTTCCTAGCACGTGGTATTTTTGTTTACCACGTTGAAGAAAAACTGAGCTTTAGAAACTGGGAAATACTAATGAGTGATCGTGGAGTCTCTTAGACCTCTCCTGTTCCTGGAGGGGCTAGCAGCACACATAAATTGCATTGCCCCTGGATCTCGTCACAAGTGTGTGTGTGTGTGTGTGTGTGTGTGTGTGTGTAAGGTTTATGTGTGCATCTCTAAATGTGTATGTCTCATATACACATGCACACAGACACACACATGCCTTCCTCTCTCCATTACAGATGGCTGAACCAGGAAGGTGAAGAATATTTTTCATGGCGTTATTTTTATGATAATCTATTTCGCTGGTTAATTTGGTTTAGGACACTGATTTATCACCAGTTTATAGATCTCTCTCTCTCTCTCTCTTTATTGTCCTATTTGAATTATAAGGATGGCATGTGTGAAATGGAACTTCTTGGCCTATTGTTCTGCTTCTCACGCAACCAGTGTAGTTCAGACAATAAAAAGATCTATAAAATTAATATATACACAGAGTAGAGAGGGGAAAGAGAGGGACAGAGACAGGGAAAATGGGTAATGCTTTGGAATTGGATACCACATTTATCTCTCTCCGGTGAAGTTCAGAATCAGAATTTACATGCGGAGGAGGCATAAATGAGGTATGAAGGTGTTGTCCTCTGGTGTGGAAAGAGGTCTAGTAATTCCAGCTTACCTATG
The DNA here is from genome assembly GCA_935064755.1 of Tragelaphus eurycerus. Lineage (NCBI taxonomy): Eukaryota > Metazoa > Chordata > Mammalia > Artiodactyla > Bovidae > Tragelaphus > Tragelaphus eurycerus. The sequence goes on from CAKXYN010000038.1 coordinate 15,233,545, forward strand.
TGACACAGAAAATGTATTTTCCTCTTATTTTTTGGTCAGTTTTAAGGGCTTATAACTTCTGGGTTAACTTTAGAAATATATTCTCCAAAAGTGTGCGTTTAAAGAAAATAAATATTAGGCCACTTGGATTACATAATTACTGATTAGGTATGTTTCAATTGTATCACCAACAGGCATCTAAAATAGATATCTGCTTGTGAATTTTCTCCAGCACATGGCACACACCCGACACATAGTAGGTATTCAGTAAATATTTTGTAGAATAAAAGTATAACTGAATGGGTGCTGAGGAGACATGGCTGATTAACTGGTACTCTGACATACAATCCTGATTTCACTGATCCTTCACCAGAGGAAAGGTTGTTCCCATCACTCCTTCTGAGACCTCTATCACGTGATGTCCTTTTCTGGGCCACTCTTCCTTTTCTTTTGACTCTTGGTGTCTCTCTTTGTTTTGTTCCTCATCTTGCAATAGCCATTCACCTGTTCCTTTCAAAACTGAGATGGGAAAAATTCTGGTGGAGTAGTTGATGCTGATAAGTGTCTTCTGAGTGGAAAATAAACTAGTCTTCCTACCTTGTGAGGAAGTATTTTGAATGACCAGGTGCCAGTTCCCAGATGCGATTTCACTTGAGGTTCTTGGATTGACTGTTTATTGCTAGGCTTGAAATGATGGTTATTATTGTTACAAATATTATGATGCCAAGGAAGCTGGCGTGCAAGCACAGACAGCTGCATTGTTTACAAACATAATTAATGAGGTGATTTTTAATATCAACAGCTCAGCACCAGCCTTCCTGAAGACTGTTTATGGCCTGGGCCACAAAGCCATTTGTAACTTCTACAACACTTCTACAACGCAGCTGCCTCCAGGAGTCGTTTCCTTTGGCTGAGCCCCGGTTTATTTTATGAATGACAAAAATAAACCTCTACTTGTTACTGGTGAAGAATGGTTTATGTCTAGCAAGCCCAGCTCCACCAGAAGATAAACATAGGAATACTTTTCTAAGAACTGAAGGTGCATTTCTTAGCAGCTAACTTCTGTATTTATACAGTCATCATCCAACTAAGGTGGCTGTCCTCGGGGACTGGGATGGAATCGCACATTTTTTTTCTAAACATGGAAATGTTTTGTGTGATACAATGTTCCATAAACACCTGCAGTATATCAATACTCAGAAAAATGGCTTATACTTCAAACAGACTTTTGACAGCCTAACAATTGAGGCCTTTTACATGACTCAGATTTTAGTCCATTTAATTATATTTGAGTGAAGGATTTGAATAAAAGATTTTTCTCTTGTCTAAACCTGGCATGGCACAGACTTTCAAAATGGACTTGAAAGCTAACTATTCTTCCTTAGTAAGTTGAACTCATCCTTTTGTCTTTGTTTTTTTCCCCTGTACTCCAGAGTTTGAATTTTGAGATTCTGTCAGTGATTGTTAGCTGGTGTACAGCTAGATGGAAAGATAAGTTTATTCTTACGATATGCCTACCATTGAGTAGCTCCCTAAGCAAGTAAATGAATGACTCTTTCACCCCTGTAATAAAATGAAACCTATCACCCTTCTGGACTTCCCCCGTGGCTCAGTGGTAAAGAAGTTACCTGCAATGCAGGAGACGCAAGTTCAATCCTTGGATTGGGAAGATCCCCTGGAGGTGGAAATGGCAACCCACTCCAGTATTCTTGCCTGGAGAATTCCATGGACAGAGGAATCTGGCGGGCTACAGTCAGATGGGGTAGCAAAAGAGTCAGACAGCTTAGTGACTAAACATCAACAACAACAGCCATCCTTCCAGAATCAGTATTACTAAAAATCAAGAAATGACATCAGCATGATTTCATGACCTGCTTCTTACATTTCAGAGGATAGATGATTTAATAACATGCTTAAACTTCTTGACTTTTGTCTTCTCCTCCAAAAACTCCAAGGGAGTTATTGTTATTCTGTTCCTTCCTGATCATGGAATTGCCTGGTTATGTTTGTTTAGTAAAAGGCAGTAAGATAGGAAGAGATAAAAAGATTAAAAGTAATAAAAATGACATGTGATCATGAAAGTCAACCATCTAGTTTCCTACAATTTTCAGGCAAATGCCTCTGAAACACAGCTTTATGATCCCAACTCCAGGTGTTCTTTTCTATTATTATACTTTAATCGATTGCTGGCCCTCGAGTGAAAGATGAGAACTTTGTGAGTGGCCTAGGTTTTTTGACTTGTGTTGAATAACAGTGTTCACTTACCACAACTCTGCATTTACTGAGTATCTGGGGATTTATACCTCCTACCCTCAGAGCAACTCTCTCAAAGGAGATACAATGATTGAGATATTCTGTAACTCAAAGGAGATACAAATGATTGAGATATGTCTGTAAAGGTACACTTATGTTCTTCTAAAGAGAATTGTTTGTTTGGTCTGTTTCACTGCTAGAATTTTTGATATGTTGGTTATGGTAATGTGTGGAGAGGAGAAATGTAGACGCCAGAGAGAGCCAAATTGATTCATATAAGAAAAGACATGAAGCTGCCAGTGGGACAGAAAATAATAAATCTATAAGGTAGCAGGAAGGAGTAAAGGATGGGGGTAAAGTTTGAAGGGATGGTAAGAGAAAAAGGTTGGAGACCGATTACCACAATGACTGGGATTTTGGAGCCACAGAAAGGTCCAGTGAGAATGTTTATTTATTAAAAAATTAAGATATAACTTACATAAAGTACACAAATGTTAAATGAATAGGTCAATGCATTTTTACATATGGATATTCTTTGTAACCACCGCCTGCATCAGTATACAGGAATTTCCATTCCAGAGAACTTCCTCCCAGCCCCTCCCAGTCAGCAGCCCCTGAATAATCATTATTGTGCCTTCTGTCATGCTTTTGAAATTCAAATATTTGAAATCATATAGTGTGAATTCTTTGTTTTTAACTTCTTCCACTCAACATTATGTCCATGGGAGTATAATTATACATGTTTTTTCATGCACCAGGCATTTATTCTTTTTCATTCTTTGCAGTATTCCATTGCATGACTGTATCACAATTCATCTGCCCATTCTGTTGTCGATGGGCATGTGAATTGCTCCCAGTTTGGGGACTAGTTTGAGTAATGCCGCTCTAACCATTATTGTGCCTGTCATTTTCTGTTGGGATATACGTAGGAATGCAACTGCTCAATCACAGGATATATGTGAATGTTTAGCTCTAGCTGGTACTACCGCAGAGTTCTCCAGAGTGACTACATGGTTGGCATTGCCTGAGAGAGTAGCAAGTGCTCTCAATATCTCGATATCTTTGGCAGCACTTAATGAGGACTTTAAGGAAGTCTTCTGGGCATCATGTGGTAAAATTTCCCCCTTTGCTGCCCTTTCCTGAAGCTTCAGGAAGGACCACACATTTGGTGTCTATTTATGTGGGATTCTTCACATTCACTGTCAAAGGCCACAACCTCACATACACCTGGGTTTGAATCCTTGCTTCTCCGAGATTCTTACAGTGTATTCTTAGGCAATGGGTGTGTGTTGCCTTCTGAGTTTTTTATTCTTCACTTGCTGAGTGGGAACTACAGAATTACTGCATAGGGTTTTTATGAATGGAGTAGTGTGCATGAAGCCCTTTGGAAAGGGCTAGGGATACAATTAGTACTCAAAAATGGTAGCCTGTGTTGCTTGTGTTGCTACTAAGAGAAGTGAGAAAATTCCAAGAGGAAGTGTTTAACACCGGAGAGATGCAGTTGGGAGAGCTGGGCCAGTTCCCCACATTCATCTGGAGTTTGTCCTTTCATAGTCAGCCCTTAAAATTTTGGAATTTTGATTAAAAGAAGGAATAATTCCCTTTCACCGAAGCCCTGCACTTTTTTCTGCATCCAGGTAAGCAGTTGTGACTTTTCAGGTATTGCATTTTTAGGCTTAGCTTGTATGACGACGTGGGTGTACTAAAGCCATCCTAGTCATATGACATCATCAACCACCATCACTAAGCAATTCTAGAAGCAAGATTTACAATAATTAGAAATCTCTCATCAAAGGAGATTGGTAATATGCAAGGTAGGAGAAGAACAAGGAGAAAAACTTAAAATGTAAAAAAGAAAAAAAGAAACCTATTTAATTTTATGGTTGATGCAACTTGTTACATGTGTGTCCTGCCAGAATAAATTGGATCATCTGATTTTCAAATTGCTGGGTCTATTGTTTCAGAAATAGAGAATGTAAATAATTCCAGTGCAGTCTCCCGGATCTGGACCTCTCTCATCCAGAACTGTTATCAGTATTAGCATAATTTATGGTGCTATCTAATAATGAAATCAGTGAACACTGATTGTACAGCTTCTTAAAGCTATAATTATTGCTCATTAGGAATGGATTTCATATTGTTTGCTCCTGGCACATAACAAGTTATTGAAAGGGAAAAGTTGTCAGTGGGAGTGAGAAACCAGAGAAAGCACATTTTTTTTTGGTTCCTGAATATTCTCCCTGATGAATCAATCTGTCTGAGATTTCGTTTTTCATCATAATAGAGAACAACTGGCTGTCCTACATGCCATTTCTGATTTTTTTTTTCTTATTTTTTCTTTAAATGGAGTAAATTTAGCTTCACATAATTTTTTTTTTTTCAGACCAGGAGGTAGTAAGCACTCAGTTAAGTGTTTATAGACTGAACGAGTATGTGAGGAAAGAAAGGAAGGAAGACCAAAGCCACAATGGCAGGCAGTTACACTTGAGCTTTGTCCAGCTGTTAAACAAACATTAACTCACCCAAGAGTTGGCAGTGTTTCAGAGGTGTTGATCTGAAATAAGTCTTGGCATATTCATCTCAGAACACCTTAAAGTGCATTTTAAAAAATTACAGAAGCAATATTGATTTTTTTCACTGTAAAATATTCAAACAATACTCAATATTCAGTAAAATTTGAGTGTCCCTTTCCTCACTCTGTTTGATCCTTTTCCTGAGATAATGGCCATTAACACTAGATGTCTCCTTTAAAACCCAGTGTTCCTGATGATGTAACCAGAATAACATTGTCCAGGATAAGACATAAAAAAAAGTTTGCTTTTGTTGGCTACCAGATCACTTGCAGAGGGACCACAGTGCTGGGGAAGGTTTGGTGTTCACTCTGAAGATGCGGGTTTAGATAGTAATTTTTATTCAATACAGTGAAGAGAGTTATATATTTCAGGCTGGGCAGCAGTAACAATTTACATTTTGCAAAACAGGCCACTGTCAATATGTTCCTGCTTCTGGGAATGGAGAAAGAGGCTTATCCCAGAAGATTTGAGTTCATTATGAATGCTACCTTCGGCTTGTGATATCATCAACTTCAGTGGGACATAGCTTGGTCTTGAGATTGGCCTCTTTTATTTGACCTTCATAAATTGAATATGATCTCCATATTTGTCCATTAATCCAACCTGGTTATTTATTCAGGACTAGGCCAGATTTTGTAGCCTGGCTTTTTCGTATGTACTTCTAGCTTCCATAGTTTTTTTTTTTTTTTTGGCATGAAACCTGAAAGAGCTAGAGAAATCAAATGAGTATTTCTTTAACAGATTCTTTTCCTTCCTTGTTGATAACTGCTCTCTTTTCCTTAACTGTCCTCTTATCTAGGGCTTTCTAGTCCCTGAGAGTACAGGGAAAATGTCAGATATGCAGAAATAAAGAAAACCTTATTCTTTCACTGGAAAATTTCAAACTTTAGTAAAACTGTAGAAATGTTTAAATTGCCTTCCAATTTCTGAAAGAAATTGGTTTCCTTTAACGCTTAACGAGATAAACTGCAATTCGATTCAAGTCATTTTTCTGCCTCTCCTGTTGACAATCTGAGCTCCATTTTTTTTTTGGTTTCCTCTTGCTTTCTGATTGACTTCAAGATTGCATCTAATCTTTTTATTCTATCTTGCACAAATGCAGCCTGCAATGTGTTGTGACAAGGAGCCAGACCTCCTATTAGCATATATTTATACCTTGCCGCACGCCAAGTGGTACTCAGGGATTATTAAACCAAGTTGGAGCTCTGCAGGCACATAAAAGGCATCAGATTCATTTCTCCCCCTAGAAAACCCTGTGTCCTGACTGTCTACCCATGTGGAGACCTAATTGTTTGGAGAGAGGGATAACTGAAAGGAGCAATAAGAGCCGTTGTGGATGACGTTAATATGAGGGACGAATGACCAGATAATCAAGGGCATGGGGAGGCATAAGAGATGATTGTTGTCCTCAAAGGATCTGGCAACACCTTGGAGGAAATTTAAGGGCCATTCTGGGAGTCAGCTGAAACATGATCAAGTTACCCTCCTGAAGAAAGAATTGGAGGATGGAGGCATCTGGGCAGAGGTCTGGAAATAGCTAGGTTAGAGGTATTCATGATTTGTAGGATTCAGAATATGAATTCAGAAGGCCAGATGCCAGGAAACGAAGACAGAGAGTAGGATTTCAAGACAGTCTCTTTGGAGGTGACGAAGAGAGAGATAAGAGTCAGTATCTCTTTGGGTTCTATTTGGTTTTCCATAAAAAGTCAATAGAACAAACTCTGAACAATATTTTGACACACGCCTACATATTCTTTGATGTTCCAGTTTTCTTTTAGTGGGATGATGCTTGGGCCCTCTAGGGTCCCAGCATTTCTGAAGTACTAACCTCTGTCTGCTAGCAAAACTGGCAATGATCTGACATTAGTCATTCACACATGGGTTTGACCTAATTTCTACTTATGCTTACCATCCCACAGCACTTCTATTTTAAGCCTGTTTTCTCTAATTGCAGAAAGACAGGCTTTGTCTCTGAAAGAAATTTTCAGTGTTAGTAATGAGTGAAAGATACCATTTGGGGGAAGGGAAGCCATTTTAGTGATTTGTATGCTAGGCAATTGGTCCGTAAGAGAAAGTATTTTTCTCTCTCAGTTCCCCAGTTGTTCCTATAGCCCAGGATGATGAGTGCTAGTGACTGTTCTTGGGAATTGCTGAGTTTCGAAAAAATTTTCATAATGGTGTACATCTCACAGTCTTATTACATTTGCCTTTTCTAATTGTCTATGAGCACTATGGTGACAGACACAGTGTCTTTTCACCTGTTTTTACATTGATGGTATTCAGTACAGTTTTTGATCAGCACAGCACAGGCATCACAGTTAACCTCAACTTTGCACCTTTAAACATTTCAGCCTTTGAGATACAAAGTTAGATTTAGGGTGCTGTTTGAGTTTATGCCTGGAATGTACTGGGGTGGACTTAGCCTCATTTTATCTGTTTCTCTAGCTTCTTGGGGCTGACCCTCTTCATTCTGGGGCTCAGGGCCTAGGGCAGCTGTCTCCCAGCCCCTGCCAACTCAGCACTGCTGCTGCTGCTGCTGCTAAGTCGCTTCAGTTGTGTCCGACTCTGTGCGACCCCATAGATGGAAGCCCACCAGGCTCCCCCGTCCCTGGGATTCTCCAAGAAAGAACACTGGAGTGGGTTGCCATTTCCTTCTCCAATGCGTGAAAGTAAAACGTGAAAGTGAAGTCGCTAAGTCGTGTCTGACTCTCAGCGACCCCATGGACTACAGCCTACCAGGCTCCTCCATCCATGGGATTTTCCAGGCAAGAGTACTGGAGTGGGGTGCCATTGCCTTCTCTGAGCTCAGCACTAGGCAGACTCTTTGCCATTTGCCTTTCTCAGACATCTGTGACTTGAGCTGGCACGTGTTCCTTATTTGACCATTTCCTTTCTCCTCCATAATAAAATTCAGGACATGGGCTAGGTCAGCTATAGTCAGAGAAGTGCAAAGAAGTTGCTTTGGGACTTTCCTAAGTAAGTCTGAAGAACTTTTGAAAAGGAAGTCACACAGTGTTCAGAAATAATTACTTTACTTCCCTCTGTATACATCTCCCTGGGAAACTTCAGGGCTGGAGAGGTGGTTGGAATTAAGCAGGATTTAGGGAAACTCAAAACTTAATTTGACGATTTAAAATGCATATTTATCAGAGACATATTTCCAGGAAGGAGAGAAATGATTAGGTAGATGACTTTATATGTCTGATTTCCTTTAAGTCTGTATTTGTGGAAATTAAAACTCAAAGTGTGTATGAATAGTGACTTTTAAATAAGAAGACAAGTTTTATGAGTCACATGTGGACATTAAACTCATTAGACATTTGTGGAATGGTGTAAGAAGAGATCAAAAAATGAGAAGGCACTTAAATTTTGGCTCATTGAGAGGAAATAAATATTAGATACTGTTAGGAAAACTGAGTGTAAGTATGAATCTTAATAAGTTAGGGCAATTACCACAACGATAATTATGGGATTATGACATTTAAACCAGTGGTATAAAATGGAAACTATTTAAAGGAGACCAAGGAAAAAGGAAAAAAGAAAAAGAAGTAAAAAGAAAGCATTTGATAGCACCAAATAAGACAACAAACTTGTAAAACAACCACAATATATATAAGTGAGCAATCAAATTAATTGTGCCTTAATTAAATTAATTGCACATTTTACTAATGTGACCAATTAAAAGTCAGATTTTTTTAAAAAACAAAGATTTAGATGTGTGATATGTAAAAAAACCTAAGTCTCAAGTACAAAATGATACAGAAAATGGAAAATAAAGGAATGGAAAAATACATTAGGCGTTTATGAAGCAAAGAAATTACAGGTAGCACTTGTAATATAAGAGAAAATGTAATTTAAAATGAAAAACTTAATAAGTGAAAATAAAGGACATTGTATATATGTAAAAATGATGTAACAATCATGAACATTTTTGATGCTAACAATAAGATCTCAGTATATAAATTGCCAACATCCACGGGATCATCGAAAAAACAAGAGTTCCAGAAAAACATCTACTTTTGCTTTATTGACTACACCAAAGCCTTTGACTGTGTGGATCACAACAAACTGTGGAAAATTCTTCAAGAGATGGGAATACCAGACCATCTGATCTGTCTCCTGAGAAATCTGTATGTAGATCAAGAAGCAACAGTTAGAACTGGACATGGAACAACAGACTGGTTCCAAATCAAGAAAGGAGTATGTCAAGGCTATATATTGTCACCCTGCTTATTTAACTTATATGCAGAGTATCATGAGAAATGCTGGGCTAGATGAAGCACAAGCTGGAATCAAGATTGCTGGGAGAAATATCAATAACTTCAGATATGCAGATGACACCACCCTTATGGCGGAAAGCGAAGAACTAAAGAGCCTCTTGATGAAAGTGAAAGAGGAGAGTAGAAAAGTTGGCTTAAAACTCAACATTCAGAAAACTAAGATCATGGCATCCAGTCCCATCACTGCATGGCAAATAGATGGGGAAGCAATGGAAACAGTGACAGACTTTATTTTGGCGGGCTCCAAAATCACTGCAGATGGTGACTGCAGCCATAAAATTAAAAGACGCCTCCTCCTTTGAAGAAAAGTTATGACCAATCCAGACAGCATATTGAAAAGGAGAGACATTACTTTGCCAACAAAGATCTGTCTAATTGAAGCTATGGTTTTTTCCAGTAGTCATGTATGGATGTGAGAGTTGGACTATGAAGATAGCCGAGTGCTGAAGAATCGATGCTTTTGAACTGTGGTGTTGGAGAAGACTCTTGAGAGTCCCTTGGATTGCAAGGAAATCCAACCAGTCAATCCTAAAGAAAATCAGACCTGAATGTTCATTGGAAGGACTGATGCTGAAGCTGAAGTTCCAGTACTTTGTCTACCTGATGCGAAGAACTGACTGATTGTAAAAGACCCTGATGTTGGGAAAGATTGAAGGTGGGAGGAGAAGGGGATAACCTGAATGGTGAAAATTAAAAATTAAACTTAAAGTTTGCTCAAAAGTTTTGTGTGTAAAAACTAAATTCAAGAAAAAAATTTTTTTCTATATTAAGCTTGTGTCTATGTATCTTTTCATTCAGTATTTGGTGGATTTATTTTGCCTGATGTAGTGGTGGGAGGCTCTATAACAAAATTATAGCAATTGAAAAAATCTTCTCTCTTCTTTAGATACAATTTATATTGTTAGATAGAAAAATTGGGGGAAATAGAAAATAGAGAACACAAGGCATATCTTTAGCTGAAGGTGATTTCTTTTAACTTTGGTATGATGATTGGACATCAAGAGGAATGGTAATTCATAGATATATGTGGCTCTTCCCAAAGAACCATATGTCATCTGTATTTGCCTCTAGGCTTGTGTTGTTAGAGTAAACATGTGTTACTTATAAACTGAAACTTTTTTACCTCGGAAATCTGGGCTAATTGTAATTGTTGGCATAATAGTTGTAGTGGGTTGGGTTTTTTGGAAAGCCAACTCTGAGACTGAGATTCGCATGTGAGAGGTTTCTTAGAGACTGCTCTTGGAATAATGCTTAGAGAAGGAAAGAGAAGGAAGCAAGATCAGGCAGAGGCAGAAGCTAGGTTGTAATGAAGCCTCAGAAGAGGAGATGCAATAAAGCAAAGTTCTGAAGCTGGGATAACACTTTCAGGTTGAGTTAAACTTTATATCTCATTACTACCAGTCATCAAATAAGTCTGTGCTGAATGAGTTGCCTCAGCCTGGGTTCAGTTCAGTTCAGTTGCTCAGTCGTGTCCGACTCTTTGCGACCCCATGAATCACAGCACGCCAGGCCTCCTTGTCCATCACCAACTCCAGTTGGGCAGCTCCCATGGGGACAGCAAGAAATAATAAACCCTTTAGTTCTGAAGGAGGATATGAATGCCACATCATAATATCTTTCACCATAGTGGTGTAATTTTGTTTGAAGCTATTTTTTTGGTTTGTTTGTTTAAGAAAGCAAAGAGTTGGAAAAAAATTCTGGTCTTGTCTGCTGTGGAGGGTGAAATCATTCCTAACCTAATACTTGCTCTTATTATGGACATGCTTTCGGATCAGATCAGTCGCTCAGTCATGTCCGACTCTTTGCGACCCCATGAACTGCAGCACGCCAGGCCTCCCTGTCCATCACCAACTCCCGGAGTGCACCCAGACTCACATCCATCGAGTCAGTGATGCCATCCAGCCATCTCATCCTCTGTCGTCCCCTTCTCCTCCTGCCCCCAATTCCTCCCAGCATCAGAGTCTTATCCAATGAGTCAACTCTTCGCATGAGGTGGCCAAAATACTGGAGTTTCAGCTTTAGCATTATTCCTTCCAAAGAAATCCCAGGGCTGATCTCCTTCACAATGGACTGGTTGGATCTCCTTGCAGTACAAGGGACTCTCAAGAGTCTTCTCCAACACCACAGTTCAAAAGCATCAATTCTTTGGCGCTCAGCCTTCTTCACAGTCCAGCTCTCACATCCATACATGACCACAGGAAAGACCATAGCCTTGACTAGGCAAACCTTTGTTGGCAAAGGAATGTCTCTGCTTTTGAATATGCTATCTAGGTTGGTCATAACTTTCCTTCCAAGGAGTAAACGTCTTTTAATTTCATGGCTGCAGTCACCATCTGCAGTGATTTTGGAGCCCAGAAAAAGAAAGTCTGACACTGTTTCCACTGTTTCTCCATCTATTTCCCATGTAGTGATGGGACCAGATGCCATGATCTTCGTTTTCTGAATGTTGAGCTTTAAGCCAACCTTTTCACTCTCCACTTTCACTTTCATCAAGAGGCTTTTTAGTTCCTCTTCACTTTCTGCCATAAGGGTGGTGTCATCTGCATATCTGAGGTTATTGATATTTCTCCCAGCAATCTTGATTCCAACTTGTGTTTCTTCCAGTCGACATGCTTTAGATCAGATCAGATCAGATCAGTCGCTCAGTCGTGTCCGACTCTCTGCGACCCCATGAACCGCAGCACGCCAGGCCTCCCTGTCCATCACCAGCTCCTGGAGGTCACCCAGACTCACACCCATCAAGTCAGTGATGCCATCCAGCTATCTCATCCTCTGTCGTCCCCTTCTCCTCTTGCCCTCAATCCCTCCCAGCATCAGAGTCTTCTCCAATGAGTCAACTCTTCGCATGAGGTGGCCAAAATACTGGAGTTTCAACTTTAGCATCATTCCTTCTAAAGAAATTCCAGGATTGATCTCCTTCAGAATGGACTGGTTGGATCTTCTTGCAGTCCAAGGGACTCTCAAGAGTCTTCTCCAACACCACAGTTCAAAAGCATCAATTCTTCGGCGCTCAGCCTTCTTCACAGTCCAGCTCTCACATCCATACATGACCACAGGAAAGACCATAGCCTTGACATGCTTTAGGGCTCTATAAACATGAATTGGTATCATTACAGCATTTCTCTTTCTCTATCTGACTTATTTTACTTAACACAATGCCTTCCAAGTCCATTCATGTTGCTGCAGATTGCAAAATTTCATTCTTTTTTATGGCTGAGTAGTATTCCACTATATATATATATATATATATATTATATTATATATATTATATACACACACACACATACACACACACACACACTATCTATCTATGTATATATGCTGCTAAGTTGCTTCAGTCATGTCCAACTCTGTGCGACCCCACAGATGGCAGCCCGCCAGGCTCCACCATCCCTGGGATTCTTCAGGCAAAAACACCGGAGTGGGTTGCCATTTCCTTCTCCAATGCATGAAAGTGAAAGGTGAAAGTGAAGTCGCTCAGTTGTGTCCGACTCTTAGTGACCCCATGGACTGCAGCCTACCAGGCACCTCCATCCATGGGATTTTCCAAGCAAGAGTACTGGAGTGGGATGCCATTGCCTTCTCTCTCTCTCTCTCTCTCTCTCTCTCAGATCCCCTGGAGAAGGAAATGGCAATCAACTCCAGTACTCTTGCCTGGAAAATCCCATGGACAGAGGAGCCTGGTAGGCTACAGTCCATGGGATCGCAAAGAGTCGGACATGACTGAGCGACTTCACTTTCACTTGCTATCTTGGCAACTGTAAATAATGCTGCTATGAACATTGGGGGTGCATCTATCTTTTTGAATTAATGTTTTTTTTTTTTTTTTATATATCCAGGAGTGGAGTTGCTGAGTCACAAGGCAGTTCTGTTCTTAGTTTTTTGAAGAAATCTCCTTACTGTTTTTCCATAGGGGCTGCACCAATTTACATTCCCACCAACAGTGTAGAGGGCTTCCTTTTCTTTACATTCTTGCCAACCTTTGTCATTTGTGGGTTTTTTCTTTTTTTGGATGATAGCTATTCTGACAGATGTGAGGTGTTGCCTCTTTGTGGTTTTGATTTGCGTCTCCCTGATGATTAGAGGTGTTGAGCATCTTTTCATGTGCCTGTTGGCCGTGTGCATGTCTTTTTTAGGAAAACATCTATTCCGTTCTTCTGCCCATTTAAAATCAGATTTCTACTTTTTGATGTGGAGTTGTATGAGCTGTTTATATGTTGGCTCTGGATGTGAGAGTTGGACTATAAAGAAAGCTGAGCACTGAAAAATTGATGCTTTTGAACTGTGGTGTTGGAGAAGACTCTTGAGAGTCCCTTGGTCTACAAGGATAGCCAACTAGTCAATCCTAAAGGAAATCAGTCCTGAATATTCATTGGAAGGACTGATGTTGAAGCTGAAACTCCAATACTTTGGCCACCTGCTGCAAAGAACTGACTCATTTGGAAAAATCCTGATGCTGGTAAAGATTGAAGGCAGGAAGAGAAGGGGATGACAGAGGATAAGATGATTGAAAGGCATCACCAACTCGATGGACATGAGTTTGAGCAAGCTCAGGGAGTTGGTGATGATCAGGGAAGGCTGGCATGCTACAGTCCATGGGGTCACAAAGAGTAGGACATGACTGAGTGACTGAACTGAACTGGCTAACTGTTTATTGGTCATATCCTTTGGAAATGTTTTCTCCCATTCAGTAAATTGTTTTTGCATTTTGTGATTTTGATGATTTCATTTTCTATGTGAAAACTTTTAAGTTTAATTAGGTCTCATTTGTTTATGTTTGTAATACCACTCAGCTGTAAAGAAGGAATGAAATTTTGCCATCTGCAACAACATGGATGGATATGGAGGGTATTATAAAAGGGAAATAAATTAGACAGAGAAAGACAAATACTATATGATATCATTTATACATGGAATCTAAAAAATACAACAAATTAGTGAATATAACACAAAAGAAGCAGACTCACGCATAAAAGGAACAAGCTAATGGTTACCAGTGAAGAGAGGGAAGGAGAAGGGGCAATACAGGGGAAGGGCAGTAAGAGGTATAAACTATTAGGTGTAAAATAAGCTACAAGCATATACTGTACAACATGGGGAATATAGCCAATATTTCATGATAGCCATAAATGGAGTAAGTCTCTAAAAATTGTTCATCACTATATTGTATTCCCGTAACATATAAATTTGTATATCAACCGTATTTCAATAAAAACTTAAAAAGCCCATGAATTGAAAGAACTAAGTTTTTTATAGCTATGGAACAGGGATTTCTGCATTTTATCCAAGGACTCTTACCTGAATATGATACTCAGAGTGGGAGTATCCTTCCTAGTTTTTATTCTTTTCCTGTATGTAAGAGTTGAAAAACACAAAATGTTTCATAAATATTTTAGGTACTGTGTTTTTCTTTAGTACCTTATATATTCATTTTGAAAATAATTTAAACATTCCAGTGAATACTCTTGGAGTTGTTTTTGACTCAAGGCTAATCACGGATGATTTGAAGGTGATACAGATAGATTGTACCTCTATCTTATCACCTTACTTTCTCTTTCCATCTTAAACCCAGAGAACTCAGGAAATGGGAAGGGAGAGGAAGGTCACTAGTTAACACCAGCAGGCTAGTGTTAGCAGGAGAAGGACAGGACAGTAATGATATTCTTCCAAGTAGATTGTAGATATTATCCACATCCTTGATCCTTGATGGGCTGCTTTCTAGGTGAACTTTTTATTTATCCCCTCATGTATAGCTAAGATGTGTAGTAGAATATGGACACAGACTACGGCAGTTAGAGCCTGCACACCCAGCAGGGCAGTTCAGCTCCCTCAAGGGGAGGGACTTATACCTGGGTTCAAGGGCTACACTGTCTGGACTTGAAGACCAGCTTCACTTTCTGCACTGTGTGGTCTTGAGCATAGGGCTTAACCTCTCTGGTCCTTAGTTTTTCTGTCAGTAAAGTAGAGTTGATAATATCTTTGAGTTTGTTGTTGAGAATTGATGAATTAATTCTATAAAATCACTTTGTTGTTGTTTTCCAGTTGCTAAGTCATGTCTGACTCATGGCAACCCCATAAACTGCACATGCCAGGCTCCCCTGCCCTTTGCTATCTCCTGGAGTTTGCTCAAACTTATGTCCGTTGAGTCAGTGATGCATCCAACCATCTCGTCCTCTGTCTCCCCCTTCTTCTCTTGCCCTCAATCGTTCCCAGCATCAAGGTCTTTTCCAATGAATCAGCTTTTCACCTCAAATGGCCAAAGTATTGCAGCTTCTGCTTCAGCATCAGTCCTTTCAATGAGTATTCAGGATTGACCTAGAATTGGAGATAGAGGGGGTGGAAGTGATGATGGTGGAGGTCATGGTTATAATAGAGGTGGTGAAGGTTTTGTTTGCGCTGGTGAAGGTTATGGAGATGGGAATGAAAGGAGTAAAGGTGGAAGTGGTGGTGGAAGAGTTGGGGAAGGTGATGGAGTTTTGGAGGCAGTGGAGACGGTGGAGATGGTGGCCAGAAGGTGAAGGAGGTGGTCGAGGAAGTGGAGGAGGCAGTAGAGATTAGGGTGAGTACGCTGGTGTAGATGGAGGTGGAAGTGTGCCATGTATTGGAGGTGATGGAAAGAGTGGTGCAGGAGGTGGTAGTGTGCTATGGAAATATATGTGGTAGCAGCCAAGATGATAGAGCCGGTGGAGTGGTGGGTTACATAAATATCCGATCTTAATACCAGGCAGAGTGAGGTATGTGCACTGGTGCATGGAGGAACAAGCAGCCATGTGTATTACTTTAAAAACGGAATTTCAGGTTTTTTTTTTTATTTTTTTTTTTACTATTTGCATATATTTTTGCCTATGAGTCCCAGGTACTTATTTTCTTAATGACTCAGAACAATTGAACAACATTAATGCCCACTCATTCTCACTCCAACTGGATGCTTTTTAATGTGCCAGCCTGGATCAAGCTTAGGCAGTCAAAAATGAAAAACACTTAGTTCCTGTTTTCATTGGGGAAATAGACCTATAAACAGATAATTATAATGTAGTGAAGTTCAATGCAATGGTAGAGATGTGAGCAGCCAGAGGGGAGTGATAGATATACTTTTGGGGCCAGGGGAAGCTTCCTGGAACAGAGGACACCTTAAGGATGTGAGGATGGGGGGTGAGTTGGGTGAGTGGGAAGATGAGCATTTTTGGCAAAGGCAGGGAAGAAACAGTACGTGGTAAATATATGAAACTATAAACAGATCTCTGACTTTCCTTCCCATTTACTGAGTATGTTCAGTTCCTTGTATTATGCTGGTATTTAGAACCAGGTTTGAAAGCATTCATGGATGCAAGAATAAAATTGTAAATGGAATTAGGGTCACCTGGTGCCTAGTGGTGACATGTTTGAAAGTAGAGACAATAAGGGCAAATCTCAGAGCTAGTGTCATCAAATTTTTTAAACCATTCCCTCCCTAGTTAGTGGGAAGACAGAGCCTGAATATTTTTTCCTATCAGAGGAAGCAGGACAAACAATATTTAAGCTGAGATGGGTGGGCAGATGTCCAGTATCTGTGTAAAAGATGAGTTACTCGCTTAGAGAAGACCTGATGTTCAAGAAGTCAGCCAAAAATATGAGTCACCTCATTAGCCTCTTTAAAAGGTAGAACATGCCAAGGCAGAGAAAGTAAATAGACTCTTTTACTAAGTTGGATTAAGATGTACCCTTAGATATAACATTTCTCTAGAAATGAAAAAAAATTATCTCCACACACATACTTGGCTCAATTAAAATATATTTTAAAGAGGAAGCAGATAACAACAAACTTGTCAAATGAATGACTCAGTAGAGATGCATGAAATATATTTGAGTAGTTTCAAAGGTTGTTTTTAAAATAGAGAACCTATTAAAGTCTATGAAATAGACTTCAGAAAATTGATTTCTAGGAGTGAATCCTGCAAATGACTGTTTAGAGACCATGAAGAGGGGAATTTCTGATGGATCCCCTGGGCCAACATTGTCCTACAAAGGATGTGAAGAGAGGAAGGTGTTAGTGCATCTCTAGCCCATGGTGTCTCCACAGAGAACAAAAGAATAAGCCTTTTGGAAGAGGGGATGAATAGTGGCTTGATATTGTTTATGAAGAATTTCCAAATCAGAGAAGGCGGCCCTCTATCTGAAAGACTTGATGTCTTTGCCCACCTACTCTGGCAAACAGGATGTGGATTGCACCAGATAAAATATTAGAAGTCGACCTCTGAACCACATATTTAAATTCATTTCTGGCTTAATTCTTTCCAAAAGCAATTGAGTTTGACTATTGTGATTCAGCCATCTGCAGTCCATGTTTATAATTGTGCATGGTATCATTGTTTCTGAGATTTTTCCAGTTAATATTATTAAGGGGTGGATATATGATTTCCTGGGTGGTTTGATTCACTCTTCTGGCCCATTTTGATAAGAAAGTGTCTACCTGCTGTTCCTGGGGGCTTTAATTGGCTTTTTGAATTTTTGCTTGTGAGGAAATAATATAGAACAGATCCACTCTACTGGTTGTCTTTTAGTTATAGAATTCTGTTTAATTTGCAAAAACCATTTATAAATTCTAACTATTAACTCAGCCTTTTTTGCCTGCCTTACAAAAGCTGCTCTTAGGAAATAAAGCATTTGAGACCCAGTGGGAAAGATTCCAAGCTCACAGTGACAAATCTCCTGAGTTATCCTGATTCTCACCTGAGATTTTGGGATTTTCCATAAAGAAGGGGGAGGAAGGGTTTGGCCCCATTTGGAATACAGATAATATAGAGTAAATAGACTTGTCTGTTTTTCAAAGATAATTGTGGGTTATGAAATAAAGCTAAGTAGGTAGAAAATCCTACGCAGATTACAAAAGACGTTTTATATCTCTGCATTAGTACACATAATTTTGGGCCCTGAAGCAATGTCTGGTAGACCAGTTGAACGTGCTAGGGCAATTGTTTAATGAATCCAGAAGCAATGGTTGGAATTAGATTGTGGATTATAGATTCCTAGAACTGGAAAGGACTTTAGAGATTTTCTACGTAAAGCCTTTTGCTTACAGTGAGGAAAGGGAGGCTCAGAGAAGCTAGGCTATTTTGAATGATTATCATGGGGCTAGAACCTGGGTTTCTTGATTGCTTAGCACTGTGTTTTAATGCAGGGTCAACCAGGCCTCAGAAAATGGTCTGCTGCTTTCATTGTGGATGTACCCCAGAACATGTGTCACGGGTAGCACATGCCTCCTCACAGTTAATCTGCTACTCAAAGATCATGAGGCATCTTGTTCTCACTTGTTTTGGCCACATGTCTGCGAGGTAGGCAGTATTCTTTGGACTCAGAGCTCAGCTCTGCCATTAGCTGGGGGAGGCTCAGAGGGTCCTTTGAGAGCCAGTTCCCATGAAACATCCTCTTTCCCTAGGATTCTCTGCTAAGCTGAAGGGGAAAGTATTCAGCCCTAGGATTCTCTGCTTTGCTGAAAGATTGATAACTCTTACAGAAGTCTTGGTCAAACTAAGCACTCTCAGTTTTAAAAAAATGGAAAATAAAGTGTTTTATTTTATCTTCATTTATTTATTCTCTGATTCTTTATGTATCTCCAACCTTCTGACCTACAAAATTTTCCTTCTGCCTGAAGATTTTTTTAACTTTTCCTGTAGGGCAAAATGGCTTGCAATGGATCCTATCAAGTTTGTCTTGAGTGTGTGTCTGTGAAATTGTTGTTTCTCCTTCACTTCTGATGGATAATTTGAATGGATATAGAATTAAACATTGATGGTTTTGTTCTTTCAACACTCTCCTTACTTAAATGATTTCTAATGAGAAGTCAGCTCTTATGTATAGAATAAAAATGACAGTTCACAGAGTCTGTGCTACATGTAGTCCTGAGTGCAAGGGAAGCAGTTAATAAAGGTTTGCTCTTTCTCTTGCCTTTTATAATAAAATTTCTGAATATGTTGTTTTCTGAATAGTTTAAGGAAAATGATTTCAATTTTTTTTTCTGTTTATGAAGATAATACATTTTCATTGTAGAAAATCAAGCAGTTTTGAAAATTATGAAGTTCCCTGAATGTCTGCAATCCAGGAATAATTATTCTGCATCTTTTTAGAATAATTATTCTGCTGCTGCTCTTGCTAAGTCGCTTCAGTCATGTCCGACTCTGTGAGACCCCATAGATGACAGCCCACCAGGCTCCCCCGTCCCTGGGATTCTCCAGTCAAGAACACTGGAGTGGGTTGCCATTTCCTTCTCCAATGCATGAAAGTGAAAAGTGAAAGTGAAGTCGCTCAGTCGTGCCCGACTCTTAGTGACCCCATGGACTGCAGCCTACCAGGCTCCTCCAATCCCTGGGATTTTCCAGACAAGAGTACTGGAGTGGGGTGCCATTGCCTTCTCCAATAATTATTCTACTTTTTTTATTCTTTATACTTTTACAACATTCTTCCAGTCATCTCTCTATGCATCTATGTGCATATAGACATATGTCTATGTTTGCATTTATGATTTTATGTAAAATGAAATCATAATATAAATGCTCTTTCGCAATTTACTCAACAAAGGGTAAGTTCACAGAAAATGCTAATGGGCATTTCATGCCAGATCTGGGAGCATCTTTAGTCCCAAATTTAAGACACGATGGAAGACACAGTCTTATCTTATCGAATGAAATTTTGTGAAACTTGTTTGGCAGTCTTCCCCCCCACGTGTCCTTTCCCTCTACTCAATAGACAGAGTACATCACTGAGCCTATACAATGTACTTTCTGGAGTTTGCAAAAGGTTTGCCAAACAGGGCAATCTGTTTTATTTACCCTAACAAAAGCCAGGGTAAATAAGTGTGTCTACTGCTATTGTCACCTGTGTAGTTCCTTGAAGCCCCTCCTTCTGACCCTCCTCCCATTTTCCATAGAAGAGACCCACAGGAGGGCACACAGTGCCGTGTACTTTAACCTGTTGGGTCTTGCTGATCTGTAACCATGGACAACCATTGTTTTTTCTTTTTAGTTAACTTTTATTGGAGTATAATTGCTTTACAGTGTTGTGTTAGTTTCTACTGTACAACAAAGTGAATCAGCTATGTGTGCTGAATTGCTTTAGTCGGGTCCAACTCTTTGCAATCCTAGGGACTCGGAGCCCACCAGGCTCCTCTGTCCATGGGATTCTCCAGACAAGAATGCTGGAGTGGGTTGCCATACCCTCTTCCAGGGGATCTTCCCGACTCAGGGATCGAACCTGCATCTCTTATATCTCCTGCATTGGTGCGCGCGCGCGCACACACACACACACACACACACACACACACACATATATACAGAAAAGCTAGTGTCCTCTCTCTCTCTCTCTCTCACACACACACACACACACACACACACACACATATATACACATATATCCCTTCTTTTTGGATTTCCTTCCCATTTAGATCACCACAGAGCATGAGGAGAGTTCACTGAGATACATAGCAAGTTCTCATGTACATAGCATGTTCTTCACATAGAAAGTGAAGTCTCTCAGTTGTGTCCAACTCTTTGCAACCCCATGGACTGTAGCCTACCAGGCTCCTCTGTTCATGGGATTTTCAGGCAAGAATACTGGAGTGGGTTGCCATTTCCTTCTCCAGGGGAACTTCCCAATCCAGTGATTGAATCCGGGTCTCCCGCATTGCAGGCAGACACTTTACTGTCTGAGCCACCAGGGAAGTCCAAAAATATCCAAATTGGAGTGGAGAAGCTGTTAAAATTCAACTCTGATGGGATTTGAACCCACAACCTTTGAATAACCACACCCAGGCTGGCTAGAAGTCCAATGTGCTATCCAGTGCGCCTCAGAGCTGGTTTGTTCTCATTAGTTATCTATTTTATGGGCTTCCCTGGTGGCTCAGAAGTTAAAGCATCTGCCTGCAATGCGGGAGACCTGGGTTCAATCCCTGGGCTGGGAAGATTCCCTGAGAAGGAAATGGCAACCCACTCCAGTATTCTTGTCTGGAGAATCCCATGGATGGAGGAATCTATTTTATATGTAGTATCAATAGTGTATATATATCATTCCCAATCTCCCAATTCTTCCCACTCCTCCCTTTCCTCCTTTGGTGTCCATACATTTGTTCTCCACATTTGTGTCTCTATTTCTGTTTTGCAAATAAGATCATCTATACCATTCTTCTAGATTCCACATATATGCATTAATATATGATATTTATTTTTCTGTCTGACTTACTTCACTCTGTATGACAATCTCTATATCCATCCATGTTACTTACTGCAAATGACCTGATTTTGTTCCTTTTAACCATTATTTTTGTTTAGACTGATCTCCTTTGTGGGCCAGTGGGTTGCCCTTGTCAGACAAACAAATTGACATTACTCATTCTCTGCCCTTCACCTGCCTCCCACCTTAACCCATATTCCCAGTCTCTTTGGGCCTGCAATAGTAGTGATCTGAGTGATGATTTTGCACCAAGCATTAGGAAGGCATGAGGACTGATTCCGCCAAGAGTTATAACCCGATACTGCTCTCTGCCCAATCATGTCAGTACCCATTGGTAGAAAATAGAGATCAGGGAAAATCTTTGAGGATTGGGAGATTTGGCTTCTACTTTAATCACCTTGTATAGGGATTTCACACTTTGGAAAGGTTCTCATTCATGAAGGAAGGATGCTATTTATGTGGTCCCAGCTCCCCAACATAAGATAGAGGTGACCTTTCTTATCCTCTGAGATCCTGTGATTAGAGCTAGTAATTTAATAATAGTCTTTTCAGGGTGTTTTCTGTTTTGTCATAATTGGGCCCCCTCACTCTCAGAGTCTGAGTTCAGAGTTTCTTCTCAGTCTCCCCTTCCCTCACCACAGGAATCTGCACTGGTTAATTTGTGCCAGATGTACTGAGGTAGTTTCATAAGGCAGCTTTCATCTAGGAAGAGGTGGGTTGAGCACACCTACTCATTTCCCACCATCTCCAGAAGGAGCAGCTTTTAACTGTGACTCAGTGACGCAGGGCTTCTAACCACAATCTGAAGATGAAAGGCCCATCACCAATTTTATCAGCTTATCAAAAACCAGACAGTGGTGGTGACATGCAATCAAGGCTCACTGGCCTGCCCTGAGAGGGCTCTGCCAGGCCCTCCTGGGGAGATGAAGACATTGTGCAGCCACAGGGAGGTTCTGGAAATTCTGACCTTCTCATGCCAGCTTTCTGTCATCAGTGAAGATTATCCAGATATATTCTTAATAGGAATGTTGGTAAATTTAAAGGAAATATAATATTCTTAAGTAGGAGCTTTACTTTTCTGAGCTCTTCTTTTTTTTTTTTTTCCTGAGCTCTTCTTCTGAGGGTAAACCTCTAATTTTATAGCCGCTGTTCTCCAAGGATGTTGTGTACATGCGTGTGTGAGATTTCTCATTCACTGATTATTTTATGCTTTATCCCTACACATTGAGAATGACTACATAAGGAGCTCTGGAGGAGCTACATAAGGGAAAGAGAAGGCAAAGACTCCTGCCTTGGAAATTCTGCAGGAAAGTAAATGAGCTTTCATACTTTTGTATTCCTTTTGTACTCAAAAATGCACACCTTACAACTCATGTTTCTAAATTTGAAAGGGACCTAGAGGAGTGGGACGGGGTGGTGCAGTGGAGGGAGGCTCAAGAGGGAGAGGATATATGTATACCTATGGCTGATTCGTAACACAACACTGTAAAGCAATTCTACTCCAATTAAAGAAATAAAAACAATTGTCAGGAAATCTGCGATGAACATGTCTTACCTGTGAATGAAAGGTTGGTGCTGTTTTGTAATTAAATGTACTCGTCTGTGAGGAAGCTGAATTTGGGACTGGTTTGAATTTTGATTTTGCTTCTTCCACTTCTGGTTTAACAGATGGGCTAAAGAGAGGCTGCCCAGGGATCAGGAGAAGTGTGTGCATGCTCAGTTGTGCCCAACTCATTGTGACCCCACAGACTGTAGCCTGCCAATCTCCTCTGTCCATGGGATTTTCCCAGCAAGAATACTGAATGGGTGGCCATTCCCTTCTCCAGGGGATCTTCCTGACCCAGGGAACAAACCCATGTCTCCTGCATTGGCAGGCAGGTTCTTTACCACTGAGCCACCTGGGAATCCAGGCTTGCTTTATCCTGAAGATGTAGACAAAAGTGACCTTGTGCCCTTGACATTTTCCATTTGCCTCCCTGTCAACTCTTCACCTGTTGACGGCATCAGTGGTTCCCTTGCCCTCTATCTCCTGGTAGGTTTGATAATAGGAACATCTACTGTATACTGGAGGTCAGGAGGGGAGCAGGGTCAGAATATTTATTCTCTCAGATCCCTTCTTGCTAGGTTGCTGTGAGTTGCTTGTGTCCATCTATCTGTGATCACAAGTCTTGCCAGGAAGTTCATACTCTCTATGAGAGGCTAAGATAGATGCTCTCTCTTCTTGCCCTTTCAGCGTCTTTGAACAAAAGAAGCATTAATAAGAAGCATTGTCCATGTCTTTTAGAAACCTGAAGTCAGTGAGGTGAAACCCAATATCAAGAATTTGAAGCAAAGTAACTTGTGGAGAAGAAATGTAAAGAATACATTAGTGGTTTGGCTAGAGCCTAATTAGAGCAAAATGCATTAAGTAGATTTTCTGGTTTTCAAAAACTTGAATTGTAATACATTTTTTGATATGCTATTTTAATTTTTAGTAGCAAATAAATGTGTATTAAGAGGATCTTATGACAACTGTGATGTATTGTGTGCCTTAAAAAGAACATGGGAGACTGTAGCAGTAGACACCATTTACTGTTTACCTGGGACTTCCCTGATGGCTCAGACAGTAAAGAATCTACCTGCAATGCAGGAGACCTGGGCTAGATGCCTGGATGGAAAAGATATCCTTGAGAAGGGAATGGGTACCCATTCCAGTATTCTTGCCTGGAGAATTCCAAGGACAGAGGACCGTGGCAGGCTACAGTTCATGGGGTCACAAAGAGTCAGACACGACTGAGCAACTAACACTTTCACTTCACACTTTTTTCTTTGACTTTTCTTTGGCTACACCCAAGGCTGTAGAGGGGCTTACATTCAGCCCCTTTTTGTAAATAATCTCTTTTTATTAGACCTTCCTCTCTTACCATGTTTAAGTATGACATCTTTTCCTGCTGGATTCGGACTATTGTACTTGGTGAATATTTTCTCATTTGATGACAAAGAACAGAAGCTCACACATACTAGCTCAAGTACAAAGTGAATTTACTGAAAAGACACAGGGCAGGTATGGAACATACACCCAGTTATCTGGAAAGTCAGTCAGTATGCTAAACCATTTCTTCAGTCGCTGGTGGCAACCTGTCTTCTCTTATCTCCACTCTTTTACATCTGCTTTCTTCTACTGCTCTCTGTGTATTGGCATTCTCTGTCTTTCTCATGGATTTTCTGACTTTAGTTTGATCATAGCACAAACTCTGGCTTCAACCCTATTTAAACTCTAAGTTCAAGGAATCTCCACTGTTTAACCATGTCTCTTAGTGTCCTATTTCCAATTCCCTCCCAGGGAAAATCTGAGTGGCCTAGTTTGAGTTAAGCCCATTTATGGCCCACTGAGTTGTGATGGAGGAGAAGGAAACACAAGAATGTCCTTCCCAGGGATGTGAACAAGTCATCCAAGAAAAGCATGTGGTTGGGGGGCAGTTGTTAGCATTTCTACATAGTACAGCAAGTCAGTCTTGTGAAAAAACAAACAAACAAACAAACATCTGATTCAAATGCTAGGTGAGAGGGACTTGTCCTTAAGTCATTTGGAAAGCCATTTTATCTGCTTCACTCTTTAAACATTTCAGTGGAAAGACATTTAGTAATTCCAGAAACTTGGAAGAGAGATCTGATGATTTCTCCTATATATAGCATGCTATGGATGTTGCTCATTTATTTCTTCTTTTCTACCTTTCATAGTAACCAATCCACTTTTCAAGGTGACCTTCACAGGATCCTTTTTGGTGACTATGGTGAAAAGCAATTAATAAGATACAGAAACAACCCTGATCATTCTTTAGGATAAACATGCAATTATATTTGGGGATGTGCCTGTATTACAATCAGCTTTTCAGTCCTCATCCAACTATTAGCATGTAACCAAAGATTATAGAACATCAGAGGAGGTGTCTAATGAGGGGGAAAATGGGGACAGAGAAGGGGAAGGAGGGTGGTGGGGAGAGAGAGGGAGCACAAACAGAAACTAAGCAATTTGGAAGAATCAGAGACTAAGCCAGGAGATTAATATTTAAAAAGCAATATTAAGGGACATTAAGTGGATTAAAAAATAAATTCTTAGATTTTAAAAACATAATAGCAAATTTGAAAAACTCAATAGAAAATTTAAGGATAAAGTTGACTGAGTATCCCTAAAATAAAGCAAACATAAAACAAGATAGAAAATAAGGATGTGATGTTAGTAAATTTTACAGACCAGTTCAAGACATCTAAATAACAAAAGTTTCTGAAGAAGAAAAAGAGAAAACAAGGGGAGAGAAACTCATCAATCAAATAATTCAAGACAACTTTCTAGAGAAAGACATACATTTCCAGACTGAAAGTGTTCATTCATTATACCCCCTTAAAATGGATAAAAATAGACTCACATCAAAGTTCCTCATAAGATTTCAGAATATTGAGGACAAAGAAGATCCTACAAGTTTTTAGGAAGGAGAAAAAGTACACCACATAAAGGGTCAATATCAGAATGGCTTCAGTTCAGTTCAGTTCAGTCGCTCATTTATGTCTGACTCTTTGTGATCCCATGAATCGCAGCACACCAGGCCTCCCTGTCCATCACCAACTCCCGGAGGTCACTCAGACTCACGTCCATCAAATCAGTGATGCCATCCAGCCATCTCATCCTCTGTCGTCCCCTTCTCCTCCTGCCCCTAATCCCTCCAAGCATCAGAGTCTTTTCCAATGAGTCAACTCTTTGCATGAGGTGGCCAAAGTACTGGAGTTTCAGCTTTAGCATCATTCCTTCCAAAGAAATCCCAGGGCTGATCTCCTTCAGAATGGACTGGTTGGGTCTCCTTGCAGTCCAAGGGACTCTCAAGAGTCTTCTCCAACACCACAGTTCAAAAGCATCAATTCTTTGGCGCTCAGCCTTCTTCACAGTCCAACTCTCACATCCATACATGACCACAGGAAAAACCATAGCCTTGGCTTAGGACTTCTCAAAAGCAGAATTAAAATCTAGTAAACAATAGAAAATATGCTTTCAGATTCTAAGGGGAATGATTGCCAGTCTTGAATTTGATACCCATTCAAAGCATCAGTTGAATGTAAAGGAGGAATAAAGACTATCTTCACTGGGAGCAAGAGGAATCATCAGCCAGTGAAGTGAGACACCAGTAAGACAGTGAGAGTACCAGGCACAGACATATTAGAGCAGATCAGAAATCTCCAGAACACATCCAGGAAGATGTGATTCACAGAATAACCCATGTGTTGAATGTCTTGAGAAAAGAGTTAGACGACTGTCAAAGATAGGCTTTAATGCTTCCCTGTTGGCTCATCTGGTAAAGAATCCTCCCGCAACGAGGGAGACCTGGGTTC
Organism: Tragelaphus eurycerus; assembly: GCA_935064755.1. NCBI lineage: Eukaryota > Metazoa > Chordata > Mammalia > Artiodactyla > Bovidae > Tragelaphus > Tragelaphus eurycerus. The sequence continues at coordinate 15,260,192 of CAKXYN010000038.1, forward strand.
GATCCCTGGGTTGGGAAGATCTCCTGGAGAAGGGAAAGGCTACCCACTCCAGTATTCTGGCCTGGAGATTTCCATGGACTCTACAGTCCATGGGGTTGCAAAGAGTCAGACATTCACTTTCATGTAGAAAACTAGGTAAATGAAGACAGTAAGACAATTATTAATTCCAGGGAGAATAAAAAGTTGTGCAGAAAAAGAAAAGTAATTATAATTATTACATGACTCATCTGTGAATAGCATTCATATAGTGATAATATTATAAATTCCAAATACTGATCTATCTTAAATCATGGAATTTTAATTATGATGGGAAGATGAAAAAATGGGAAAGGTACTTGAGTACAGTGGGATGGATAAAAGGAAAAGAATAAAAACTTTAAAATTTATAGCAGAAGGTTAACAAATAATGTGTAAACCTGGGAGAAAAAAAAAACCAATCAAGTAGCAGAGTACAAAAGTGTTATTTAAAGACCCAAAGACCAATTTTATTTAATTGGTGAAAAGATATGAAAGTAATGACTGCATGAAAGGGGGAAATGGGCTACGGGAGAGCAGAAGCTACCATATTTTTGTAGTAAAGCTTGTAGAATTATTTGACTATTAACTTTATTATTATTTTTTAAATTTTATTTTACTTAACTTTACAGTATTGTATTGGTTTTGCCATACATCAAAATGAATCCGCCACAGGTATACATGTGTTCCCCATCCTGAACCCTCCTCCTCCTCCCTCCCCATACCATCCCTCCCCATACCATCCCTCTGGGTCGTCCCAGTGCACCAGCCCCAGGCATCCGGTATAAGGCATCGAACCTGGACTGGCGACTCGTTTCAAACATGATATTATACATATTTCAATGCCATTCTCCCAAATCATCCCACCCTCTCCCTCTCCCAGAGTCCAAAAGACTGTTCTATACATCAGTGTCTCCTCTGCTGTCTCGTATAGAGGGTTATTGTTACCATCTTTCTAAATTCCATATATATGCGTTCAGATCAGATCAGTCACTCAGTCGTGTCCGACTCTTTGCGACCCCATGAAATGCAGCACGCCAGGCCTCCCTATCCATCACCAACTCCCGGAGGTCACTCAGACTCACATTCATCAAGTCAGTGATGCCATCCAGCCATTTCATCCTCTGTCGACCCCTTCTCCTCCTGCCCCCAATCCCTCCCAGCATCAGAGTCTTCTCCAATGAGTCAACTCTTCACATGAGGTGGCCAAAATACTGGAGTTTCAGCTTTAGCATCATTGCTTTCAAAGAAATCCCAGGGCTGATCTCCTTCAGAATGGACTGGTTGGATCTCCTTGCAGTCCAAGGGACTCTCAAGAGTCTTCTCCAACACCACAGTTCAAAAGCATCAATTCTTTGGCGCTCAGCCTTCTTCACAGTCCAGCTCTCACATCCATACATGACCACAGGAAAGACCATAGCCTTGACTAGGCGAACCTTTGTTGGCAAAGTGATGTCTCTGCTTTTGAATATGCTATCTAGGTTGGTCATAACTTTCCTTCCAAGGAGTAAGCGTCTTTTAATTTCATGGCTGCAGTCACCATCTGCAGTGATTTTGGAGCCCAGAAAAATAAAGTCTGACACTGTTTCCCCATCTATTTCCCATGAAATGATGGGACCAGGTGCCATGATCTTCGTTTTCTGAATGTTGAGCTTTAAGCCAACTTTCTCACTCTCCTCTTTCACTTTCATCAAGAGGCTTTTTAGTTCCTCTTCACTTTCTGCCATAAGGGTGGTGTCATCTGCATATCTGAGATTATTGATATTTCTCCCGGCAATCTTGATTCCAGCTTGTGCTTCTTCCAGTCCAGCATTTCTCATGATGTACTCTGCATATAAGTTAAATACACAGGGTGACAATATACAGCCTTGACATACTCCTTTTCCTATTTGGAACCAGTCTGTTGTTCCATGTCCAGTTCTAACTGTTGCTTCCTGACCTGCATACAGATTTCTCAAGAGGCAAATCAGGTAGTCTGGTATTCCCGTCTCCAGAATTTTCCACAGTTTATTATGATCTACACAGTCAAAGGCTTTGGCATAGTCAATAAAGCAGAAATAGATGTTTTTCTGAAACTCTCTTGCTTTTTCCATGATCCAGCAGATGTTGGCAATTTGATCTCTGGTTCCTCTGCCTTTTCTAAAAGCAGCTTTCCAAATTTGGTGGCTTATTGAGTGCAGCACTTTCACAGCATCAACTTTCAGGATTTGGAATAGCTCAACTGGAATTCCATCACCTCCACTAGCTTTGTTAGTAGTGATGCTTTCTAAGGCCCACTTGACTTCACATTCCAGGATGTCTGGCTCTAGGTCAGTGATCACACCATCATGATTATCTGGGTCGTGAAGCTCTTTTTTGTACAGTTCTTCTGTGTATTCTTGCCACCTCTTCTTAATATCTTCTGCTTCTGTTAGGTCCATACCATTTCTGTCCTTTATCGAGCCCATCTTTGCATGAAATGTTCCTTTGGTATCTCTGATTTTCTTGAAGAGATCCCTAGTCTTTCCCATTCTGTTGTTTTCCTCTATTTCTTTGCATTGATTGCTGAAGAAGGCTTTCTTATCTCTTCTTGCTATTCTTTGGAACTCTGCATTCAGATGTTTATATCTTTCCTTTTCTCCTTTGCTTTTCGCTTCTCTTCTTTTCACAGCGTTAGTATACTGTATTTGTGTTTTTCTTTCTGGCTTACTTCACTCAGTATAATAGGCTCCAATTCCATCCACCTCATTAGAAATGATTCAGATGTATTCTTTTTAATGGCTGAACAATACTCCATTGTGTATATGTACCACAGCTTGCTTATCCATTCATCTGCTGGTGGACATCTAGGTTGCTTCCAAGTCCTGGCTATTATAAACAGTGCTGCGATGAACATTGGGGTACACGTGTCTCTTTCTATTCTGGTTTCCTCAGTGTGTATGCCCAGCAGTGGGATTGCTGGATCATAAGGCAGTTCTATTCCCAGTTTTTAAAGGAATCTCCATACTGTTCTCCATAGTGGCTGTACTAGTTTGCATTCCCACCAACAGTGTAAGAGGGTTCCCTTTTCTCCACACCCTCTCCAGCATTTATTGCTTGTAGACTTTTGGAATGCAGCCATTCTGACTGGCGTGAAATGGTACCTCATAGTGGTTTTGATTTGCATTTCTCTGATAATGAGTGATGTTGAGCATCTTTTCATGTGTTTGTTAGCCATCTGTATGTCTTCTTTGGAGAAATGTCTATTTAGTTCTTTGGCCCATTTTTTGATTGGGTCATTTATTTTCCTGGAATTGAGCTGTAGGAGTTGCTTGTATATTTTTGAGATTAGTTGTTTGTCAGTTGCTTCATTTGCTATTACTTTCTCCCATTCTGAAGGCTGTCTTTTCACCTTGCTTATAGTTTCCTTTGTTGTGCAGAAGCTTTTAAGTTTAATTAGGTCCCATTTGTTTATTTTTGATTTTATTTCCAATATTCTGGGAGGTGGGTCATAGAGGATCCTGCTATGATGTATGTCAGAGAGTGTTTTGCCTATGTTTTCCTCTAGGAGTTTTATGGTTTCTGGTCTTACATTTAGCTCTTTAATCCATTTTGAGTTTATTTTTGTGTATGGTGTTAGAAAGTGTTCTAGTTTCATTCTTTTACAAGTGTTTGATCAGTTTTCCCAGCACAACTTGTTAAAGAGTTTGTCTTTAATCCATTGTATATTCTTGCCTCCTTTGTCAAAGATAAGGTGTCCATATGTGCGTGGATTTATCTCTGGGCTTTCTATTTTGTTCCGTTGACCTATATTTCTGTTTTTGTGCCAGTACCATACTGTCTTGATGAATGTGGCTTTGTAGTAGAGCCTGAAGTCAGGCAGATTGATTCCTCCAGTTCCATTCTTCTTTCTCAAGATAGCTTTGGCTATTCGAGGTTTTTTGTATTTCCATACAAATTGAGAAATTATTTGTTCTAGCTCTGTGAAGAATACTGTTGGTAGCTTGATGGGGATTGCATTGAATCTATAAATTGCTTTGGGTAGTATACTCATTTTCACTATATTGATTCTGCCAATCCATGAACATGGTATAGATCAGATCAGATCAGATCAGATCAGTCGCTCAGTCGTGTCCGACTCTTTGCGACCCCATGAACCGCAGCACGCCAGGCCTCCCTGTCCATCACCAGCTCCCGGAGGTCACTCAGACTCGCATCCATCGAGTCAGTGATGCCATCCAGCCATCTCATCCTCTGTCGTCCCCTTCTCCTCCTGCCCTCAATCCCTCCCAGCATCAGAGTCTTCTCCAGTGAGTCAACTCTTCGCATGAGGTGGCCAAAATACTGGAGTTTCAGCTTTAGCATCATTCCTTCGAAAGAAATTCCAGGATTGATCTCCTTCAGAATGGACTGGTTGGATCTCCTTGCAGTCCAAGGGACTCTCAAGAGTCTTCTCCAACACCACAGTTCAAAAGCATCAATTCTTCGGCACTCAGCCTTCTTCACAGTCCAGCTCTCACATCTATACATGACCACAGGAAAGACCATAGCCTTGACTAGGCGAACCTTTGTTGGTAAAGTAATGTCTCTGCTTTTGAAAATGCTATCTAGGTTGGTCATAACTTTCCTTCCAAGGAGCAAGCGTCTTTTAATTTCATGGCTGCAGTCACCATCTGCAGTGATTTTGGAGCCCAGAAAAACAAAGTCTGACACTGTTTCCACTGTTTCCCCATCTATTTCCCATGCAGTGATGGGACCAGATGCCATGATCTTCGTTTTCTGAATGTTGAGCTTTAAGCCAACCTTTTCACTCTCCACTTTCACTCTCATCAAGAGGCTTTTTAGCCCCTCTTCACTTTCTGCCATAAGAGTGGTGTCATCTGCATATCTGAGGTTATTGATATTTCTCCCGGCAATCTTGATTCCAACTTGTGTTTCTTCCAGTCCAGCATTTCTCATGATGTACTCTGCATATAAGTTAAATAAACATGGTGACAATATGCAGCCTTGACGTACTCCTTTTCCTATTTGGAACCAGTCTGTTGTTCCATGACCAGTTCTAACTGTTGCTTCCTGACCTGCATACAGATTTTTTAAGAGGCAGATCAGGTGGTCTGGTATTCCCATCTCTTTCAGAATTTTCCACAGTTTATTGTGATCCACACAGTCAAAGGCTTTGGCATAGTCAATAAAGCAGAAATAGATGTTTTTCTGGAACTCTCTTGCTTTTTCCATGATCCAGCGGATGTTGGCAATTTGATCTCTGGTTCCTCTGCCTTTTCTAAAACCAGCTTGAACATCAGGAAGTTCACGGTTCACATATTGCTGAAGCCTGGCTTGGAGAATTTTGAGCATTACTTTACTAGCGTGTGAGATGAGTGCAATTGTTCGGTAGTTTGAGCACTCCTTGGCATTGCCTTTCTTTGGGATTGGGATGAAAACTGACCTTTTCCAATCTTGTGGCCACTGCTGAGTTTTCCAAATTTGCTGGCATATTGAGTGTAGCACTTTCACAGCATCATCATTCAGGACTTGGAATAGCTCCACTGGAATTCCATCACCTCCACTAGCTTTGTTCGTAGTGATGCTTTCTAAGGCCCATTTGACTTCACATTCCAAGATGTCTGGCTCTAGGTCAGTGATCACATCATCATGATTATCTGGGTCTTGAAGCTCTTTTTTGTACAGTTCTTCTGTGTATTCTTGCCACCTCTTCTTAATATCTTCTGCTTCTGTTAGGTCCACACCATCTCTGTCCTTTATTGTGCCCATCTTAGCATGAAATGTTCCTTTGGTATCTCTGATTTTCTTGAAGAGATCCCTAGTCTTTCCCATTCTGTTGTTTTCCTCTATTTCTTTGCATTGATTGCTGAAGAAGGCTTTCTTATCTCTTCTTGCTATTCTTTGGAACTCTGCATTCAGATGTTTATATCTTTCTTTTTTTCCTTTGCTTTTCACTTTTCTTCTTTTCATAGCTATTTGTAAGGCCTCCCCAGACAGCCATTTTGCTAGTAAAGTAATGCTTAAAATTCTCCAAGCCAGGCTTCAGCAATATGTGAACCGTGAACTTCCTGATGTTCAAGCTGGTTTTCGAAAAGGCAGAGGAACCAGAGATCAAATTGCCAACATCTGCTGTATCATGGAAAAAGCAAGAGAGTTCCAGAAAAACATCTATTTCTGCTTTATTGAGTATGCCAAAGCCTTTAACTGTGTAGATCACAATAAACTGTGGAAAATTCTGAAAGAGATGGGAATACCAGACCACCTGATCTGCCTCTTGAGAAATTTGTATGCAGGTCAGGAAGCAACAGTTAGAACTGGACATGGAGCAACAGACTGGTTCCAAATAGGAAAAGGAGTACGTCAAGGTTGTATATTGTCACCATGTTTATTTAACTTATATGCAGAGTACATCATGAGAAATGCTGGACTGGAAGAAACACAAGTTGGAATCAAGATTGCTGGGAGAAATATCAATAATCTCAGATATGCAGATGACACCACCCTTATGGCAGAAAGTGAAGAGGAACTAAAAAGCCTCTTGATGAAAGTGAAAGAGGAGAGTGAGAAAGTTGGCTTAAAGCTCAACATTCAGAAAACGAAGATCATGGCATCTGGTCCCATCACTACATGGGAAATAGATGGAGAAACAATGGAAACAGTGTCAGACTTTGTTTTTCTGGGCTCCAAAATTACTGCAGATGGTGATTGCAGCCATGAAATTAAAAGACGCTTACTCCTTGGAAGGAAAGTTATGACTAACCTAGATAGCATATTCAAAAGCAGAGACATCACTTTGCCAAAAAAGGTTCGCCTAGTCAAGGCTATGGTCTTTCCTGTGGTCATGTATGGATGTGAGAGCTGGACTGTGAAGAAGGCTGAGTGCCGAAGAATTGATGCTTTTGAACTGTGGTGTTGGGGAAGACTCTTGAGAGTCCCTTGGACTGCAAGGAGATCCAACCAGTCCATTCTGAAGGAGATCAGCCCTGGGATTTCTTTGGAAGGAATGATGCTAAAGCTGAAACTCCAGTATTTTGGCCACCTCATGCGAAGAGTTGACTCATTGGAGAAGACTCTGATGCTGGGAGGGATTGGGGGCAGGAAGAGAAGGTGACGACAGAGGATGAGATGGCTGGATGGCATCACTGACTCGATGGATGTGAGTCTGAGTGACCTCCGGGAGTTGGTCATGGACAGGGAGGCCTGGTGTGCTGCGGTTCATGGGGTCGCAAAGAGTCGGACACGACTGAGAGACTGATCTGATCTTTGCGTTTCCTGTCTAGAGAATGTCCTTTAGTATTTGTTGGAGAGCTGGTTTGGTGGTTCTGAAGTCTCTCAGCTTTTGCTTGTCTATAAAGCTTTTGATTTCTCCTTCATATTTGAATGATATCCTTGCTGGGTACAATAATCTGGACTGTAGGTTATTTTCTTTTATCACTTTAAGTATGTCTTGCCATTCCCTCCTGACTTGGAGAGTTTCTATTGAAAGATCAGCTGTTATCCTTATGGGAATTCCCTCGTGTGTTATTTGTTTTTCCCTTGCTGCTTTTAATATTTGTTCTTTGTGTTTGATCTTTGTTAATTTGATTAATATGTGTCTTGGGGTGTTTCGCCTTGGGTTTATCCTGTTTTGGACTCTCTGGGTTTCTTGGACTTGAGTGATTATTTCCTTCCCCATTTTAGGGAAGTTTTCAACTATTATCTCCTCTAGTATTTTCTCATGGTCTTTCTTTTTGTCTTCTTCTTCTGGGACTCCTATGATTCGAATGTTGTAACATTTAATGTTGTCCTGGAGGTCTCTGAGATTGTCCTCATTTCTTTTAATTCTTTTTTCTCCTCTGATTCATTTATTTCCACCATTCTATCTTCTAATTCACTAATCCTATCTTCTGCCTCTGTTATTCTATTTGTTGCCTCCAGAGTGTTTTGGATCTCATTTATTGCATTATTCATTATATATTGACTCTTTTTTATTTCTTCTAGGTCCTTGTTAAACCTTTCTTGCATCTTCTCAATGCTTTTCTCCAGGCTATTTATCTGTGATTCCATTTTGCTTTCCAGATTTTTGGATTAATTTCACTATCATTATTTGGAATTCTTTATCAGGTAGATTAGCTATTTCTTCCTCTTTTGTTTGGTTTGGTGGGCATTTATCCTGTTCCTTTACGTGCTGGGTATTCTTCTGTCTCTTCATCTTGTTTAAATTGCTGAGTTTGGGGTGTCCTTACTGTATTCTGGCAGTTTGCAGAGTTCTTTTTATTGTGGCATTTCCTCACTGTGTGTGGATTTGTACAGGTGGCCTGTCAAGGTTTTTTGGTTATGGAGGCTTGTGTTGGTGTTCTGGTGGATGGAGCTGGATTTCTTCTCTCTGGAGTGCAATGGAGTGTCTAGTAATGAGTTATGAGATGTCTATGATTTGGGGGTGACTTGGGATAGCCTGTATATTGGAGCTCAAGGCTGTGTTCCTGTGTTGCTGGAGAATTTGCTTGGTATGTCTTGCCTTTGAACTTGTTGGCCCTTATGTGGTGCTTGGTTTCAGTGTAGTTATGGAGGCATTTGATGAGCTCCTGTTAATTAATGTTCCCTGGAGTTAGGGTTTGGACTTAGGCCTCCTGCTTCCAGTTATCGGTCTTATTTTTACAGTAGTCTCAAAACTTCTCCTTCTATACAGCACCATTGATAAAACATCTAGGTTAAAAATGATAAGTTTCTCCACTGTGAGGGTCACCCAGTGAGGTTCACAGAGTTACATGGGGAAGAGAAGAGGGAGGAGGGAGTTAGAGGTGATCTGAATGACATGTGGTGGAATCAATAGAGGAGAGAGTGGGCTAACCAGTAATCTCTTCCTTATGTGCACTCCACAACTGGACCGCTCAGAGATGTTCACGGAGTTATACAGAGAAGAGAAGAGGGAGGAAGGAGACAGAGGTGGTCAGGAGGATAAAAGGAGGGAATGAAAAGGAGAGAGACAGATCCAGTCAGTAATCAGTTCCCTAAGTGTTTTCCTTTGTTTGGAACACACAGAAATTCACAGAGTTGGGTAGAGTAGAGAGGGGTTAGGTAGGAGACGCACGCGACCTGTGGAGAAAAAGGAGAGTCTGGAGGTGGAGAGAACAGTCAAGCCAGTAGTCTCGCTCCCTAGTAAAAAGTGGGTACTGAAGATTAGGTTCTTAAAGGTACAAAATTGGTTAACAAATGCCTAAAAGCTAAAATTAAAATTCTAGAGTTTGGAGTTTCAAAAATACAATGTTAAAGAAAAGAAGAAGGAAAAGAAAGAGAGAAAAAGAAAAAAAAAAAAAAAGAGTCACGAAAGTTATAAAGAAAATATAGGTACAAATTGATACCAAATACCAAAAAGCAAAAGTTAAAAATCTAGAGTAGAGTTTGGAGTTTCAAAAATACAATGTTAAAGAAAAGAAAAAAAAGGGTCACAAAAGTTATAAAAAATATATATATATGAAGTTTTTTTTTTAAAGGGTCTTTTATTCATTCATTTATTTATTTATTTTTAAAAGTAATAGTAGGTTATAAAAGTGAAAATTAAAGGTGTAATAGAGGATTTAAAAATTTTTTTTTAAAAAATTAAAAAAAAAAGAAAGATGGTAAAAATAGTAAAAATATATATAGGACTTTCTCTGATATTGTTGTGGGTATTGTGGGTTCAGTTCATTTTTGGCTAGTTCCTTGTTCTGACTTAAATTTCTCAAGATCTATAGGCCCCTTCCTCTGTAGTTGGTACTAACCACGGGGTTTTATTTTATTGCCTGTCACTTCCACGGCCATTCCCTCTGTTATAGCTTCTTCTGTTTGCTGGTCTCTTCAGTTTCTGATTTCCACCCTGATACAAAGGGGGCGGTGGTGGACACCCTTTTTTTTTTTTTTTAAGGCTCATTTATTCAGTCGTGCTATGGGGAGGGATGCTGCAAGTAAATAACACTGGCATGTGCTCGCAATGCCTCAGCCACACTGGGCCTGCCCCTGCTCACGGCGCTTGTAGCCTCCCTGCCCACACTGCTCAGGCTCCACCGGGAACCATCTGCGGCAGGCTCTGGGCTGCTTGCTCCTCCCAGGTCTAAGCCACTCAGGTTCAGGCACTGGGTAGTCCTCAGAGGCCCAGGCTCAGTTGGGCCTGTGTTTTGTGCCCTTCGCAGATTCCAGCAGCACAGGTAATGGAGTGTTTAGCAAGCGCGGCTTCTGCGACTTATTGCCTCCCCGCCACTCAGTTTTCTAGGTGTACAACCAGCGCACCTTCTCAGGCGGATGTTGGCCAACCAGAGCCCCAAGAAGTCTTAGTTAGCAAAGAAGCCTGCTTACAGTTTTGTAAATAATGTCTCTCTGGGGCTGCGATTGCCCGCCTCCGGCTCTGGCTGCCTGTCACCAGAGGGGAATGGTCTGCAGCCGGCTATCTCTGTACAGTCCTTTGTTCTGTGTGTGGGCCTGGCGGTGTCTTAGGTTAGGGCTGACTTTACGTGTGGTAGATATCCCACAGTCTGGTTTGCTAGCCCAAATTATTTCGCTCAGGTAGTGCTCGGGATATTCAGGCCAGATGCTTACTCTAAGCGATGCAGCCTGCGCCACGCCTCCCTGCCCAGCCCCCGCTTGCTAATGGCGGATGCAGGCATTTGCACTGCTTCTCTGCTGGGGAAGTTATCGTAGGGCTCGTAATCTGTGGGTTTTAATTGTTTATTTATTTTTCCTCCCTGTTATGCTGCCCTCTGTGCTTCCCAGGTTCGGCACAGACTCGGCAGTGAGAATGTTTCCTGGTGTTTGGAAACTTCTCTCTTTTTAAGACTCCCTTCCCCGGACAGAGGTCCGTCTCTCCCTCTTTTGTCTTTTTTTTGTCTTTTATATTTTTTCCTACCTCCTTTAGAAGGCAATGAGTTGCTTTTCTGGGTGTCTGATGTCCTCTGCTGGCATTCAGAAATTGTTTTGTGGAATTTACTCGGCGTTTAAATGTTCTTTTGATGAATTTGTGGAGGAGAAAGTGTTCTCCCCGTCCTATTCCTCTGCCATCTTCATCAGTCTGAGCTCTGACTATTAACTTTAAACATGCATACTTATATGATTCAAAAATTAAAAAAACAATAAAAAGAAACTTAATTAATAATTAAAAATATGCATAAATCCAGACAGCCATTGCTAAGTAATTGGAATTGGCAAAAAGCACAGTCGTGCTTATTTGGGCAACATGAAAACTGTGAGGGTAGGAAAATCATTTTTATGAGTATGATTAGAGCATTGCTTATTTTAAAAAGTCTTGTAGATTTAATTGATTTCACAACAAGGTGTTTGGGGTACAAGCTTTAGCATAGTTTGATTTTTTGTCACAGGGCAAGCGATTGTCATTCTAGCAAAGGAGCAGACTTCAGGTCTAAGCAGGAGAGGGCTCAGTTTCAGAGGGATCTGCTGTATTAGTGCTAGCGATCTGGGCATATTGAATCCAAAGCCTTGCTGGGCAGAAAATCTGTATTAGAGACCTTACTTCCACCCCTGGCCAGTGTACTATTTATATCTTATCTTTCTTTTCCCCATGTAGACTGGTCATCCAGCGTCAGGCTAGGCTTTGTTAGTCCCCTTAGTCCAATAAGGCCCAAGTCTTGGCCTTATTTTCATGCTAGGAATTTATTGAACATTTACAATTAACTTATTTGGAATTCTCCAAACACTGTACTTTGCATGGTTTACATGGATTACCTCCACTCCCTGTGGTTGTAGCTATGATTATCAACACCATTTTATAGATGGAGAGATTATTTTAATGATAGAAAGGGCCTCGTCCATGGGCAGTAGGAGAGCATGTCCATAGAATTCGCCAGGCAAGAATATTGGAGTGGGTTGCCATTCCCTTCTCTAGGGGATCTTCCTTGACCAAGGGATCAAACCCAAATCTCTTGCCTTACAGGCAGATTCTTTACCATCTGAGTCACCAGGGATGCCCATGAGAGCAGGCAGAAATTCAAACCAGTCATCTGGTTCCAGTCCTGGCCTCTAATTACAAGGCTCACCATCTCCTGTAGTCTGTGTTTGAGTTTCAGCATCTACTTGGATTCCCAGGCCTGGCCTTTCCTGACTGAACTTGCCTTTGCTTCCAAATCTTGGATCTGCCAGAGAGGTGAAGGCTGAGGTATCTGGTGGTCTTCACAGAATTATTTATTATTATTAACCCAAGTTGATTCTATCAGTCCACATCCTGGTCTAATGCCCCAGGGCAGTGGTTCTCAAAGTAAAGTCCCTGGACCAGCAATATCAGCATCACCTGGGAAATGGTTAAAAATGCAGAATTTCAGACTAGAATCCCTGGGAGTAGAATTCAGCAATCTGAGTTTTCACAAGCCCTGGAGGTGATTTTGAAGACACTAAAATTTGAGAACGCTTCCCTAGGGTCGTGGTCAGAGGGAGTCTCATAGGTTCAAGTCTTTGCTTGGGCTATTGTTGAGTGTGCTTAAATTAGAAATGTTCAGGAAAAGAAGGACAGGAAGGTGTGGTTCTTTCGTGGGTTGCCATGCCACCCAACTAGTGAGTTGCTCCACCATGGCTATCTCATTGGGAAAAGAAAATGGAAGAACATGAGAAATCAGGTGGTTCAGCCCCTGACTCTGTACCGTGGAGTTGTGAAGAAACTGATTTGTGTGGCTGTAATGAAAAAGCTCCAAAGAAAACAAGAGTGGTATGTGAGGGGCAGATAGGAAAGAATATGTTATCAGTGTTCTTAAAAACTACAGAGGTGAGCACACTGATATTTTGGTTTAAGTATTCCAAATCTCTTTTGGTTACAATTTACCTCATCTCCCTTTGACATGCCCTTATGATAAAATAGTGGGAATCATCACACTTTTCAAAAGGTATATGCGAGGAAGCAGCTTGAAACTAAAAGCCATGACTTGTCTTATTCTTATAACAATAAGAAGCAGTTGTTAAATATTTTTTTCCTTTTACATAGTTCAGTGATCTAAATACAAAAACCCATCTACCCACTCAGTGATCTTCCCAGCATTTAGCCTTAGTTAGTTTCTATTGTTTGCTAGTTTGTGTTTTCTCTACACATTTTAGGGTGTTTTGCACCTGCTCCCCACATAGGAGAACACACCTGCAGATGTCCTGGCCCTATGTGTGAAGTCAGGGCTTGTCCAAGCTTTGGAACAACAAGCTTGCCTACCCTACCCCAGTGCCTTTCTAAGCAGGGATTCTGTGATTGATGATGGGAGAGAGTAAATAAATTTCAGTAAGTACACACAAGAGTGGATCAGGACAGTAAGTGCTTACTATGTACAATCAATGGGCATTATTTTAAAGGAGATTAAAATTTCCTAGACTTAATCCTCCTGCTAGAGTGGCATTGGTGGCAGAGGATGAGTTACTGTTTTCTCTAGGGAGGTAGTTGGAAGAGCATCTGTGCCTTTTGAGTAAAAGCATGTAGTAAAACAAGCAGTTTAGAAATCTATCCAGTTTGAAAAAAAAAAGAAATCTGTTCAGTTTGGAACTCAATTCTCTGATAAAATATATATGTTTGTGGGATATGAAGAAGGAGAAGGTGATTCTGGGCAGCAAATATCTACAGATTGCAAGTGATACAGCTTTATCTCTTCGTGTAACATTTTTAGATATTGTCACAGCTTCTACATTTTACGACATATTATGCATGATCCCCTTAAGTGGTGGAGGTTGGTGCTGAGACTTTGAACCTGCTGCTGACTCTGGAGTAAACTTTATTCTTTGCTGTAGTGAACTGCATTGATGCAATAGGTGTCTTGGCTGAAAGTTGAAACCTAACCTTCCTCTAAACTTCATTTATTACAGAAGCTAGAAAGACCGTCACTTAAAACAGTAAACAAGTTTCTACTGGATAGCATAGGGAACTGTATTAATATCCTGTGATAAACCATAATGGAAAAGAAAATTAAAAGAATGTATATATCTTTATCTATATCTATATCTTAATCACTTTACTGTAAAGCAGTAAGTAACACAACATTGTAAATCAACTGTACTTCAATTAAATAAATAAATCTCAAAGCAGTGTCTGTCTCCTAAGAGATAAAAGCTTAAATTTAGCTTTGGAACTTTTGTCTGTAAAAATATCTTGAGTACTTACGCATTGTTTGTAGGGGAAAACTGTGAACTCAAGATTTTTCTGAGAGGAAATATCTAAATACTATAAATGTAAATTATGTGTATATTTGATCAAAACAGATTTCTAGACATCTTTATTTCTTTGTGGTAAAACTATTCTCTATGTGGATTTAAGTTGTCCTATGCCTTGTACCAGGAGTTGGCAAACCATGGGCTATGGTACAAATCTGGCCTGCTGCCTGTTTTGTAAATAAAGTTTTATTGGAACACAATCACACTCTTTTGTTTGCATATTGCCAATAGCTGCCTTTCTGCTACAACAGCAAGTAGTGTGACAGATAGTGTATGGCTCTCAAAGCCTAAATATTAACTATCTAGCCCTTCACTAGAAAAAGTTTGCTACCCTCTGCATTCTATTATTGCTTATTCTTAAGTGTGTGCTTAAACAGTTGCTCACACATTTTGGAGCCAGAGATCACAAAATGACAGGCAAGATATGCAGTCCTGAACTTGATGTCATACTTGTGAATAGACTTCAAAAATGACCTGAACTCGGTCTTGGCCTAAGTCATACCTGCTGTACTGTTGCTGTCCTGCACCTGATGTTATTCCAAGCTGAATAACTCTGTCTTTACTAGTAATGATTTATCATTTCCTGATGTATTTGTAATGAGAGCCATAGGATCAAGCTTCATGTCATGCCATGTGGGTAGGTGCAAGTGATATTTCCTCACTATCAGTTATCCTGGGAAGAAGGCAGCTCTGAGCTAGGAAGAGGAGACTCAAAAAGCACACCTTAGATTGGGAAGAGGAAACTTCTGCAATTTCACTTCATTGTGGAGGTTAGGTATGAGTTCTGGGGAGAACTGGAAGGCACAAGAGTACTTCTTTTGCGGAGATGATTTTGTCATCATTTTTTTCTTTCCAGTCTTTCTTGAGACAGCATCCTGTGGGACCTCTCAGAAACTGCTGAGTCTCTATGGGGGTTAGGAAGGAGAGGTTGATGTTTGGCACTATCAGCTGGTTGATGAACGCTCAAACCATTGACTCAACACTCCTTTTCCTTGTTAACAGCACTATCATTAGTTCAAGTATTGAGTGACCATCTTCAGGGGAGGCTGTTTCCCACCCACCCCACCCCCAGACCCCAGGGTTAGGGGTGAATAAGTCCATCATGGTAATTCCATCCCTCTTGCTGATTTAAAAAAAAATGGACATGTGATATAATTCACAAAGGCTAATGAGAGACAAAGGGAAGTTTTCTGGATCACTTGTGTGGAAAGGTTTCTTCGTTCTTAAAAGGGAGAAGCAGAAGATAAAGAGGTTATTTTCTTGCTTTGGATGTGGCTGTGAGGGGATGTGACACCAAAGAGCTGACAGAGTCCATTTTGCAATTATGAGAGGATGTTACCAACATGCTAAGAGTGATAAAGCAGAATATGGAAAGGACGTGAGCTGTTGGTGGCAGTGTAGAGCTAGTGATTCACACAGATGTGTAACAGATGTGGGAGCTTCATGAGCTGCGAGAGAATAAAATCTCCTTATTGTTTAAGTCACTTTTCATTGGATTTTCTAGTACTTGTAACCAACTAATACTCTTAAGTATTTAATGAAATATGACCTTTTTATAATGATAGGTTGGTACAACTAAGAAATTGTAACTATGTTCTTAAGATGTATTGATGTGAGCATAACTACAACTGTGGTCACCAAGTAGTTAAGTTCAATTATAATGGAGAAGTTTAGTGCATCTGAATAATTGCATATATACCACAAATCTTTTTTTAGTTGGTAAGAAATCCAGAAAATTATAGCCTTAAATTTCATAGTAATGATAAACAATGGAAAGGCCATAAAAATTTGGGAAACTTGATCAACTTGGCAGTATGTTAGTTTGAAAACATTTTAAATTATAAAACATATTCTTACCGTAAATGTTCTGAACAATAGAGAAGTATTTGAAGTCACCAGTGATCACAATTCAGTTGGCAGTTTGAGGTTTCCCAAGTAGAAGAACTAGGAGGCTGGCCAAGGAACCAGCAAGAACTGATGAGACACTAGGAACCAGGCAGAGCACGGTTCTAAAGCTGTGGGAACTGCAGTGTCCATGAAGCCCCCCAGAGACACAGTCCGCCTGGAATTCATATCCTAGTGAATTTCCCTCCCACAATGACTGGGGCAGACTTGGGTAAACCAATAGGTTACTGTGGAAATAATGTATGACATCTGGGGCTAGATCATAAAGGACATTATGACTTCTGTCTTGCTCTTTTTTGATCACATAACCTGGGGGAAGCCAGCTGCCATATTGTGAGTACACTCAAGCAGCCCCATGAGGAGCTCCATGTGCAAAGAACCAAGGTCTCCAGTCAACAGCTATTAAGTGGGTCATCTTGGAAGCGGATCCCAGCCCTAGTCAAGTCTTCAGACAACTGCCAACGTCTTGTCTGCAACCTTGGTGACACCCTCTGAGGCAGAAGCACCCAGTTGTTTCAGGGTAACTATATATATGATCGGAAACCATAGGAAATAATAAATGCTTATTTTGGGCAGTTAAATTGTGGGATTACTTGTTGCATGAATCACTGATACAAAGGCCTATGTATCCTGGGTCTCACCCCACACACCACAGGAGACCTTGGTAGCTACTCTGGACCATTTGTAGGTGAGGATAGGATTCCTGCTCAGAAGCTTACTTTAATCAACTTAGGGTATCATTGGCCTTCACCTTGTAGGTCCGCAGAGAGTATAGTTGGGGAGGGATGGGGAAATTTGAGATCAGTGTGTATGTGTGTGTGTACACATGTAAGTTGTATGCACATAGGTACATGAATCAGTGTTGTTCCCTTGTGCCCTCCCTGAGGGACAAAAGGGCTTTTTTGCTGTGCCCTCTGCCCCCAGGGTGACTATAAACCTACTTTAGTTGTGAAACCTCTTCAGTTTTTCGTGCCTTCATCTGGTTGCTTCTCAGAGATAGTCCTGTCTTTATATATTCTACAAAGGCTTGTTCTGACTCTGAAACAGTGTTTGGAGAACTCTGAAATTGTGTTTGTTTTCGTGCTGAGCCTTCTGGGCTGTGTGTATTGAAAGCACATTCCTTGGCGGGTAGCAAGCGAGAGTTGAATGGGAAATGGGCTCCAAGCCTGTGGAGAAACAAACGTAGGGAGCAACTAAATGATACTCACTTAGGATTCTCATTGTAAACTCTCCTGCCTCCCCTGGACCAGGCTATTGGTATAGAGATCCCATGGTGAAGTCAGTTATATAAAACTTATGGTCGCTGGGCTCTCTGGGCCATGAAATTTACTTTAGGTGTTAGGATGTTTGCTTCCAATAACTCAGGAGCTAAGTCATTTCTGTTGTTGTTGGAAAACAACCTCAGCTGCAACTCTAAATTGTGCGATTCTTATTGCCTGAAGATTAACTTAAGATAAAAGGAATTTTTAATAACAATTTGAAGGTGCTAGATTTCAGATAGCATGCACTGTTGAAGGAAGAAAAGACATCCTGGGCAGGACAGGCACATCTCACACTGTGCCTGTACCATCATTTCTCCTGCCTTTTCCTCTGTGTGACAACCAAGCAGATGAGTTTCTGTTTGCGACCTGAGTCTCTCTGTTCTTTTAGTAGCTGATCATTTCTTCCTGTTTTTGCCACTTAGTCCTATCTCCCCTTTCTCTGTGCTTTCTCATTTTGCAATAAAATAATATTATTTGCCTTTCTAATCTTGAAGGTATATATAGTATCAGGATACCGACTTTTTCAGTGGGCTGTTCCCTGTTTCTTTCACCCAGAGTTCAATGAGCCATTCTCAGTTCTGATATTCAAAGGGAAAACCCCAACAGCAACTCCAGATTCTAACAATTGGCCTTTAGCAAGGGCCAGTAACATGGCCATTGGACAGAATACATGCAAAATTTCCAGCCCAATTTCTGGTACATAGTAGAAGCTCTTTTAAGGATATTTGATTTTAATATATGATTAGTAACTTCATCTTGATTTACCTTGCTATGTTTGAGGCCCTGAAGGAGATATAAATGTATAGGTAATACCAGGCTGCCTATGACAGCGATGGGAAACATAGAACTGAAATTGTCTCCAAAGCAGTGTCGCTGCTCTAAATGAGGTCCGTGCTCCCTGAGATCATTAGAAACCCATTCTCAGCCAGTTTTGATTTCCATCCAATGTCTCCTGCTGGAACAAGTGAGTCTGACTCAGGTACTTGCTCTTAATCTTTGTGATCACTGAAGGAAGGAATAAGATCCAAAGCTTCTTTTTAACCAAGACTCTCACAGCGACCTTTGTGAACTTTGGGACCTAGGGAGAGATTTTGACGTTTCTGCTAAGATTGTGCAGCTGGCTGAATTACTCCAAGGCCCACCCTAGACAGTGACGGTGAACATCTAGCAATGAGGCCTGATTATTGTGTGATAATCGCTCCTTTAGCTTGTGTTGCTGCTGCTGTTCATAAATGCTCTTCCTTGTCGCTCCCAGACCTCTTGTCTCCTGCCCTGACTTTTCTCTCCATGCACATTTGGAACGTTTCTCATTATCCCTCTTAACTTTGCTTGTTACTCCTCTGAATGACTTGGGAGATCTCTTGTAGTCTCCAAAGCATGCTATTCTGTTCATCCCACGTGGCTTCACCCTCCTCTGGAGCATTCCAGATGGTTTTGTACCATGCAGAGCATATGCCTCCTTCTTCCCTTGATTACTCTTTGCGTTCCTTCACTCTTCTGCATTGTCCTCCATTTGATTTACTTCGGGAGTATTTATTGCTAGGGTGACGTGCATAATGAATGTTCTTGGGCATTCATTAAGGTTAAGTTTGAACAGTTTCTATTTCCCCTCAGTGTCCTTGATGTGTGATGCTTTTGGTTATTTGCCCACGGAAACCTCACAATTTGCCAGAATTTACTCCCCCAAAATTCATACTTCTCTTTCAGGTTGTATGATTTTTTTTTTAACCACATGGAAGACCTCAGTTAAAAATGACATGTTTCCAGGGATCTTTAAGATTTCCTTCTGTGTAAAAAAAATCTGCAGGTATCTATTGCTGTGTAACTAACACCCAAATCTGAGTGTTTTTGAACACTGTCATTATTTCTAATGGGTCTTTGGGTTGGCTGGGCATAGTTGGACAGTTTTCACCAGAGCCTTCTCCTGCTCTTCTGGTTAGATGTTGGGTATGGCCATGGCCTTTTAGGAGACCTGAAGGGGCTGGCTAACTATCAGGCTCACTCGTGTGGTTGGCAGTTGTTGGTTGAGGGCTTAGTTGGAGTTGTCCCATTGAATAACTCCAGCTACACTTGGTCTCTGCAAGTGACAACCAGGGATTTTCAAAGCTTGGTGGCCAGGTTGAAAGATGAAAGGTTAGCATGATTTCTGTTGCACTTGATTGATGTGAGCAAGCTTCACAAGTGAGCAAATACTGCGAACTGTGCTTCACTGGGGAGACTGGCTGCCACTGGAGTGAATAGTTCTTCTGTTCTTCACATTGTTCCATGTTTCAGAGTCAGGCAGGCCCTTTTGATGTTGATTTTTTTTTTTTCCAACCTTTTCTTGTGACATGAGCAGTAGCCACAGTAGCTTTCCCTAGTAGCGAAGCCCAGACGTGATTTTTCCAATGCTATCTGTACCACCCACTCTGCTGCCAAAGGGTCTGCCTTTCTCCTTGTTGCTCATGTTGATGAGCCTCTGCTAAACTAAAGAGGTGACTACAAGGCAAGGAACTCTGGAGTGGACCTTCAGGGACCTGGTCTTTTGTCCTGGCTTTGGAGTAGTGTGACTGACCTTGAATAAGTCACTTCATCTCTCTAGAGTTTGGTCTTTTCTGAAGTCCTCAACAAGCTCTGAAATTCTACCATTCTAAGTAGTCATCTTGAACATACATCTCCAATGGGTCAAATGCTGTCATTCACCCCCTGAACCCATTAAGCCAAGGTTTTAGGGCTGATAGAGGAACTGTCACTGTCCATCAGTTTTTGCACAGAGTAGGCTTTCAATTAAAAAGATTAGAGGGATGAAACTTAAATCAAGAAACCTAGAGAGTACCATTGTTTTCAAGATCTTGGTGGTAAACATTGCCAGATTATTTATTATTTTTATTTGAAAAAGCATAACCTTGCATACGTAAGGCTTTGCTGTTAGAACTTGGAACTTGTTTCACACAGTCTCTGCATGGATCCATTTGCCATTTAACAGGCAGTTAAGATTTTGTGCCTGTTGACAGATTGATATTTTGCAAATAAACGTCATGCCCTGATACTGACCATGATTACCTCAAGCTGTAGCAACTGGAAGGACGCCAAGGGTCTGGCCATGTGATTTTGCTCTTTTTTTTTTTTTTAAGGTGCTGGACTACTGAAACCTTGAGTAGTTTCCCTTTAGGATAGTAGTGGGGAAAGAGAATAAGGAAAATCCATGGGAATAGAAGAAGGTCAGGTCGAATGTAAATGAAAATACACCTCTTTGCTGCTCCCCAGCAGAGTACCCCAGTTTCAGTTCCTAGTCTTGCTCCAAGTGGAAGTTGACCTTGGATTTCTTGCCCTTACAAGCATTTGACATTTTAGAGGACAAAGGGCTCCATAAGGAAGAGGCTTAGCCCTGATGATGGCTACAAATCACTGGCCCTGGAGGGCTGGGGCTTAGAGAGGTTCCTTGCAGCCTTCTTTTTATTTTAGGGAAATCAAGTTTCAAAGAGACTGATACGTAGGCCCCCAGGATTTTCTGATGGTCTAGGCAGCTTCCAAGCCTCAAACCAGCCTATTGCTTTTTTTTTTAAAGCAAGACATCCCCCTAAAGGAAAACATAGCTCAACTTCAAAAAAGACTGAAAACTTATAGAAGGAAGCTATATGAAGTGGCCTAAGTTGAAGATTTTTATTTTTCTAATGACAAATGTGAAAAGAGTAAAAAGAAGCATTCTGAGCTGGCATAATTAAAATAGGCTCACATTTCCAGCAATTCCTTTAAGAAAAAGACAGGGTGACTATTTTGGGGGGTGGGATGGGGTAGATTATTGTCATGATCTCACCTGAGGGTTGTAGCTGAGACTTTCTCTGATCTGCCTGGCTGCCATCTTTACTCACCCTCTCTACCAGTCATAGTCTGTTAATTTTGTCTTTAGCTTTAGCAAACATTTTTGTACCATTTATGCTTAAATAAAACCTATTCATGTTGTGAGCTGGAGAAACAGAGGTCAAAGTAACAGCAGACTCCCTTGCCAGCCTTTGATGAACCCTTTGAGCAGCTCTGGCCTCAGCTCTCAGGCTGGAAATGGTAGCTTTGACCGTGTTCATGGTTTTGAACTCTCAGTTCTAGCATTTCACCAAAAAGACTCTAAGCTAAGATGGAAGGGACTGGAACACTGGTACCTGAGGCCAAATTATGACCCCAGAACACAAAGAGAGAGAGGAGAGACTAATCCTGCTCGGGCAGGATCATCTGTACATTACAGAGTGAAGATAAAAACCAGGAGGATAAAAACCAGAAGATAAAAGCCTTCATTATTTCTCTACTGACTAAGAATGACTTGCATTTCTGTGGTCTTTAGAAAGATCCGGGCCTAGTGGACAGACAGTAGACCTGTGGGAATTCAGCCTTGGTTGCTGAATTAGTGTCGATGAAATAGTGTTTTATTTGCCTGGCATCAGATGTTAACTAGCTATCTTGGATCATAGTGGGTCTCTCTTAGAAGCTCTGGAAACAGTTTTCCTCATCTCCAAAAGTATAACAAAGCTCACCAGGAAATTTGGAGTATTAGTCTTATCAAGAAATCCTAGGAGTGATCTTCTCCAGTTTGCCCAAGTGCTAGAGGGAATATTTCTGTCTTCTCCTACCAGCTTGGGTGAATGCCACCTAAAGGCCTTTCCCTTTGTTTATATTCCAGGGAAATCATTCCATCATAGAATAAATAGCAGGACATTTCCAATACGCTTTTTAGTATCTTTTCAGATTGGTAGAAAGGTAGGGTGGGATGAAGAGTGACAAAGACAAGGCTGACTGGAAAGATATAGATCATTTTTTATAGTCAACACTTATAAGGCATTTATCAAAGCTTTTATCATTGTTATAAAGAGAAAAAGCTAGCTTACTAGCAGCTAGAGCTAGGCCTCAGGAATAAATTCCTGTCCAGAAACTTGTTTATTTTTTGTCCAGTCCCTTAGGCCCTACTAGGTGCAGTGCTTAAATTCTTCCACCAAGGGGCTCTGCCCAGACCAGGGATGAAGCCAGCCTAGCCCAGAACTGGTAATATTTCCAAAGCCACGAATCCACTTACAGCTGAGGTCTTCCACTTCATTTCTGATGTTCTTGGGGCCTACCCCACCCAGAGATCTACCCACTGAAGCCTTGACCCTCAGCTCCATTGGGAATGCCCAGACCAGATGATAAAGATGATGTTAATCACTTCTAGTTTTTGAATGTTGTCTCTGAGTTATAACATTATGTTAAGTGTGTTATATACATACTTAACATACATACATACTTATTTATGTATGTAGCATTTCACCAAAAAGACTCTAAGCTATGTATTGTCCTTTAATCCTTTTAACAACTTTCTGAGGCAGTTATTATTAATTGAGTCTTAGAGATGAGGCTTAGAGAGGTTAAGTGACAAGGTTATACCATAAGTAGAAGCGTTGGGATCTGAAACCAGACCTACCTGATCCCCAAATCCATGCTTGTAAATAGCATGATATATTGTTGGGTGTTACTTTCTTAACTTTACTTCCCACTAGAGGCTGGACCTTTGCCCTGAACCCAAGACCATTTGGTTAGAGCCCAACTTAACTCTTGCCAACTCCTTCCCTAAGGAGAGGATACCATTATTGGTCAACACTCTTTCAACCTAGACTGACTTCCACAGAATCATAAATTGTCTACCAATTAGTTAGAACAATGATTACATCAACCCAGAAACATCCGATGCCACACCTCACCCACTAGATTAAACCTCTTGGGTAATGTTGCTGGCCCAGATCAGACCCAGCTTTTTTAGACATTATGTTTTGAAGAGTTGATCCTCTTGATGAAACCAACACCAAGCCTGGTGGATTCTCAGCCCTGCTCATTCCCCATGTACTCTCTCCTGGACCCTTTGCTATAGCATATCTTATTGTGAAGGCCACATGGGTTATGACAGACTCTGAGCTTTGATGATTCATAAACTCAGTTAAGTTCACTTGAGGTGAGTTGTTTTTGGAAAATCTGGTCTGTTCTAACCACCTAAGGAAAAAAAAAGATCAACAATATTGTCAGCTTATTCATATACAGTTTTATCCATTTCCTCGTCATTTCTCTTTGTTCCAGGACACCCATCTCTGAATTAGAACTCCAAGTCGGAGCAGTCATCAGAAGGTTGCTTGACAAGCCCATCAATACAGCAAATAAAACTGAATTGTCATAAATGATATTTTATTCAGACCCATTTCTAACTTCCTCTTCTTTTCAGTGAACAGAATTCTTCCCCCGTCAGTGAGTCTAAAGATCTGGGTTCAAGTGCAGACTCTGTTGTTTAATATCACTGTGGTCATTGACAAGGCATTTAACCCCTTCAGCCTTTTGTATTATGGTCAGTAAATGGGAGTAATAATATCTTCTATATGATTCATAATGCTTAAATTAAGGTTATGGAAAGGAATACTTTATATATATATTTTTTATGTTGAGCTGTCAAGTTGATTTTTTAATTTGAAACCTTGTGAAACCAGTTGCTTGTAGGTCACCTATCTCATCATCCTTCCCAAACGGCGTCTTTTCTGGGAAGAGATGTGGTTTCTTCACAAACTTTAATGTGCACATGAATCTCCTGGGCGGGCCTGGGTTTCTGCATTTCTGACAAGTGTTCAAGTGATGTAGATGCTGCTGACGAAACTTTAAAAAAGATTTTACATATTTCTGGCAGGTTTCTATGCAGGTGCTCCAGAGACCATGCGTTTAAAGTTCAGTGTGACTTCTAAAAAACCAAATCCAAAGGTCACTTTGTGTTCTCATCCTAGGTTGAACATCCATGCTTTCTCTTTCCTTTTCTTTCCATGGGTTTACCTCTCTCTGAATTCTCAGAGTCCTGATTTATCCTTTAATGTTGGTGTCTCTTCAGGTTCCATCCTTTGCCTTCTGATAATTTTACTCTCCACTCATGCTCTCAAGACTTGACTCCTGTGTGATCTTTCCTTGTCTTGCCTATGCAGGCTTAATTTATCCGTCTCCTACACTCACACAGCATCTGGTTTTAAGATTTACTTTAGTACATGATAGTTTTTTTTTCCTAATGGGATTATTGTGCAATGATTTTTCATGGTCTAAACTCACATTAAAAAAATTGGAATATAATTGCTTTACAGTGTTGTATTAATTTCTACTGTACAATGAAATGAATCAGCTATATGTATGCATATATTCCCTCCATCTTGGATCTCCCTTCCACCACCCCCCATATCCCATCCCTCTAAGTCATCACAGAGCACTGGGCTGAGCTCACTGTGCTTTATAACAGGTTCCCACTAGCTATCTATTTTTACACATGGTAGTGTGCATATGGGGCTTCCCTGGTGGCTCAGAAAGTAAAGAATCTGCCTGCAATGCGGGAGAAGTGGGTTTGATCCCTGGGTTGGGAAGATCCCCTGGAGAAGGGCATGGCAACCCATTCCATTATTCTTGCCTGGAGAATCCCCATGGACAGAGGAGCCTGTTGGGCTGTAGTCCATGGGGTTGCAAAGAGCTGGACACAACTGAGCGACTAAGCAGGCACGCGCGCGCACACACACACACACACACTGTATATATGTCAATCCCAGTCTCCCAATTCTTCCCCTGCCCACCCATGTCCATTCTCTACACCTGTGTCTCTAGTCCTGCCCTGGAAATAGGTTCGTCTGTACCATTTTTCTAGATTCCATTTATATGTGTTAATATACAGTATTTGTTTTTCTCTTTCTGACTTACTTCACTCTGTATGGTGCAGCTCTCCATCTTTGCCTCCTTTGTGCCTAGCATGGGGCTCAGATTCCATAGATGTTTGACTAGTAAACAAAAGCACATCCAGGCTTTGGGAAAGACATCAGAACCAGCCAACTGAGCAGGCCAGATGGCAAATGTTAGTATTTGGACACCCTGCGGGAACACAGAGCGCACTTAAATTCTGTTGTGTATGCATTTGTGTGTATAAATTACATTTCTGGATAGTCTCAAGATACCAATAGCATCAGGGGAAGACACCTGAGCCATGTTTCCGCTGTAAATTATTTCTGAGTTCCTTTTTCAAACTTAAACAATAGGCTGTCAAAACTGTCAAAATGCGGAAGCATGTTTCTTATGGGAAAAATTATTTATCATGCTCTTCTATTGTAACAAACAAAGCAAGCCCTTTCAGAGAAGGAAGGTTGCTAGTCTTGCCAGAGCTGTGGTTTCCAAGAGAAATTTTAGCACAATTGGCCTCAAAGAGCACTCAGGAAAGCAGGTAAATGAGGGCCAGCAGGTGAGATGTCCTCAGCCCAAATCTCAAGTGGATTTGGATTCAGTTCACTCCAACAGTCTTGGTAGACATTTTCTTTGTGTCAGGCTAGTACTAGGTTAGGGATAGAAAGATAAAAAAGATATGACCCCTGCTCTCAGAGAGCTGCTAGTCCAGTTGAGATATTAGATAGTTAGATAAATAAGGACAACTCAAGATGATGACTGTTTAATAAATACATATAAAGTACTCTGGATCAGAGAAGACAAAATAATTAGAAAAATAGAAGAAAACATATATGGGAGGGTTCTCCATTCCTAAATGCATATCATCTCTTGAACCAGCCATCAAACATCAAACTCCCTCTATTGATGTAATGAGGCTAAAGCTGAAACTCCTGTACTTTGGCCACCTCATGTGAAGAGTTGATTCATTGGAAAAGACTCTGATGCTGGGAGGGATTGGGGGCAGGAGGAGAAGGGGACGACAGAGGATGAGATGGCTGGATGGCATCACTGACTCGATGGACGTGAGTCTGAGTGAACTCCGGGAGTTGGTAATGGACAGGGAGGCCTGGCGTGCTGCGGTTCATGGGGTCACAAAGAGTCAAACACGACTGAGCGACTGAACTGAACTGAATTGATGTACACCAATTAGATTAAAGTTACTGTTTTTAGTGCCTATGATGTGCCCATAATGCACACAAGAAAGTTTTGCTGTCAGGTTATATATGCAAATAAGATTTAATAGAATGGAAAATGGTAGAGTCATTAGGGATGCAAGCACCATCTGATAGGAAATAGAGGGAGCAGCAGTAAGTCTTGACTGGGGGACATGGAAGCCCTTTCCAGGCACACTGGTATTTGGGGTAATTCAGTCCATGCCTGCCTGTAGGGGCTATGGGCTCTGCACCTGTGTTTGCAAGGGATTCTGGATTTCCTTGGTCAGACCAAGTCTAAGGGGAGATGGCACAAGGGCTGGGTTAATAAATTTTGGGGAGAATCTGGAATTGAGAAGCGTTGAATGGTGGCTTTGTTGCTGAGAGGACATGAAGGAGGCTGCTGCAGCTACATGTGGATTTGGACAGCAGATCAGTAAAGCAAGGGGGTGGGGGCAGTGAGGATGGAGGGAAGAAGGAAGACAGAGAAGAGGAGGAGGAGGAGAGAAGAAGGTGGTGGGGCAGGGAGAGGACAAGGGGAAGGGGGAGGAGGAGAGAAAGGAGAGGAGGAGGAAGAGGAATAAAAGGGAAGAGAAGAGACGGAGAGGGGAGGGAAGGCGTAAGAGATGACTGAAACAGACACACAGGGATGAGCAGGGCTGAGATGGGAACCAGAGACTGAAAAGGTGTCAAAACCTTGCCATTTCTCACCACATTGTGGCTTTGTCCTTTCTTGTTTGCAAACTGGCCTTCTCTGCTAATTGGTTTATCTTGTGGGAGCAGGTTAGCCATCCCCTACCTTCTTCATTTCATTTTTCTTGATCAAGACACCAGCCAGACTGAATTCGAATCCAACTTTTAGTCTTACTTCCAAATTCTAATTGCTCCAGAGAATACCAAGCGTCTCTTCCTGGTTCAATACCTGTGGCTGCAGAGTGGGAGCAGATTATGGGTCCTGGATGTGGCTATAGGAGGCCCACTCCTGGGTGGAGAGAGCAACAAAGCAGTCTGCCTTAACAGAGAAGCTACCATCAAAGGTTTGTGCTATAAAAAGAGCACTACAGGTCAGGGAGAGAGCTGACTGTCCAGCTCTGCTAGCATTTCATTTGTGAAGCCCTTTCCATTATTCTTAAGAGATTTGAGTTCCTTATATAAATCCCACTTTGCTTAAGCTAACTCAAGTGGGCTTCTATTTCTTGGAATAGAAGAGTCTTAACTAAGATTTTAACAGGCAGAGAAGGGATGAAAGCAGGCACTTTAAGTTCAGGCAGCAGCATTAATACAAGCATGAGAGTGAGAAAGTTCAGGGTTAATTAGGAAGAGTTCTACAAATGGGCATTGCAGCATAGGGTATCTGAAGGGATGGCATGGAAAAATGAGGCTGGAAAGATGATCTGGAAGCTGGTATTAACCTTAGAAATTCCCTTCTTAGTTTTGAGTAGGCAGTTGGAGTCTTGCTGCATTTTTTTAAAAAATTTTTATTGGAGTATAATTGCTTTATAATGTTCTAGTTTCTACTGTATAGCATGATGAATCAGTTACATATACATATGCTATGCTATGCTATGCTAAGTCACTTCAGTCATGTCCGACTCTGTGTGACCCCATAGACGGCAGCCCACCAGGCTTCCCCGTCCCTGGGATTTTCCAGGCAAGAACACTGGAGTGGGTTGCCATTTCCTTCTCCAACATATACATATACCCCCCCCCCTTTTTTTTGGATTTCGTTCCCATTTAGGTCACCACAGAACATTGAGTAGAGTTCCCTGAGCTATGCAGTAGGTTCTCATTAGTTATCTATTTATATATAGTATCAATAGAATATATATGTCAATCCCAATCTCTCAATTCATCCTCAGTTCAATTCAGTTCAGTCGCTCAGTCGTGTCTGACTCTTTGCATCCCTGCTGCGACCCATGAATTGCAGCACGCCAGGCCTCCCTGTCCATCACCAACTCCCGTAGTTTACTCAAACTCATGTCCATCAAGTTGGTGATGCCATCCAGCCATCTCATCCTCTGTCGTCCCCTTCTCCTCCTGCCCTCAATCCCTCCCAGCGTCAGAGTCTTCTCCAATGAGTCAACTCTTCACATGAGGTGGCCAAAATATTGGAGTTTCAACTTTAGCATCAGTCTTTCCAATGAACACCTAGGACTGATCTCCTTTAGAATAGACTGGCTGGATCTCCTTGCAGTCTAAGGGACTCTCAAGAGTCTTCTCCAACACCACAGTTCAAAAGCATCAATTCTTCAGCGCTCAGCTTTCTTCACAGTCCAACTCTCACATCCATACATGACTACTGGAAAAACCATAGCCTTGACTAGACGGACCTTTGTTGGCAAAGTAATGTCTCTGCTTTTGAATATGCTATCTAGGTTGGTCACAACTTTCCTTTCAAGGAGTAAGCATCTTTTAATTTCATGGCTGCAATCACCATCTGCAGTGATTTTGGAGCCCCCCAAAATAAAGTCTTATACTGTTTCCACTGTTTTCCCATCTATTTCCCATGAAGTGATGGGGCCAGATGCCATGATCCTACCCCCTCCCTTTCTCCCCTTGTGTCCATATATTTGTTCTCTATGTCTGTGTCTCTATTTTTGTTTTGCAAAGAAGATCATCTACACCATTTTTCTAGATTCTACATGTATTTGTTAATAGCTGTCTATGGTCATACCATCCTGAATGTGCCTGATCTCACCTAGCTGGCTTTTGAATTGCAGAGTGATAGAATCTGACCAGTGTGTCAGGACTGTCTTCATAGACAGTGACAAGCACCTTGTGTGTGCCATAAGCTTGGTGGTGGTTGTCTTGTAACGTCAGTGTTACATGATGATAAAATTCCACTTTTAACTCAAGTGACATTGTACCGTAAAAACATCCCAAGGCCTCATTTGCTGACTCTGCCAAAATGTACTGGGTACCTTTAGTATGCACTATAGTGCTTCCCTTATGGCAGAAAGTGAAGAGGAACTCAAAAGCCTCTTGATGAAAGTGAAAGTGGAGAGTGAAAAGGTTGGCTTAAAGCTCAACATTCAGAAAACGAAGATCATGGCATCTGGTCCCATCACTACATGGGAAATAGATGGAGAAACAGTGGAAAC
This sequence comes from Tragelaphus eurycerus, assembly GCA_935064755.1. Classification (NCBI taxonomy): domain Eukaryota; kingdom Metazoa; phylum Chordata; class Mammalia; order Artiodactyla; family Bovidae; genus Tragelaphus; species Tragelaphus eurycerus. Next base: position 15,289,448 of record CAKXYN010000038.1, read on the forward strand.
AGTGTCAGACTTTATTTTTCTGGGCTCCAAAATCACTGCAGATGGTGACTGCAGCCATGAAATTAAAAGATGCTTACTCCTTGGAAGGAAAGTTATGACCAACCTAGATAGCATATTCAAAAGCAGAGACATCACTTTGCCAACAAAGGTTCACCTAGTCAAGGCTATGGTCTTTCCTGTGGTCATGTATGGATGTGAGAGCTGGACTGTGAAGAAGGCTGAGCGCCGAAGAATTGATGCTTTTGAACTGTGGTATTGGAGAAGACTCTTGAGAGTCCCTTGGACTGCAAGGAGATCCAACCAGTCCATTCTGAAGGAGATCAGCCCTGGGATTTCTTTGGAAGGAATGATGCTAAAGCTGAAACTCCAGTATTTTGGCTACCTCATGCGAAGAGTTGACTCATTGGAGAAGACTCTGATGCTGGGAGGGATTGGGGGCAGGAGGAGAAGGTGACGACAGAGGATGAGATGGCTGGATGGCATCACTGACTCGATGGATGTGAGTCTGAGTGACTTCCGGGAGCTGGTGATTGACAGGGAGGCCTGGCGTGCTGCAGTTCATGGGGTCGCAAAGAGCCGGACACGACTGAGTGACTGATCTGATCTGATCTGATAGTGCTTCCCAGGTGGCTCAGTAGTAAAGTTTCCACCTGCCAATGCCAGAAATGCAGGGGATGTGGTTTTGAGTCCTGGGTCGAGAAGATCTCCTGAAGGGAATGGCAATCCATTCCAGTATTCTTGCCAGGAAAATCCTAGGGACAGAGGAGCCTGGAAGGCTACAGTTCAAGGAGTCGCAAAGAGTTGGATACAACTGAGCATGTATGCGTAACTCATAGTGCCCCACCCAAGTCTCCTTTGGTTGTTGGTACATGTGTTCTTCAGCTTCTGTTAAGTGCTACAGCCATGGGCTTATATCTGGGAGTCACTTCACTTGGAAATATATGGAAGTTTCTACTTCTTGATCCCCATGGCCAATGACTGGATGATATATGGATATACAACAGGTTGGCCCTTTTGTCTCAAGCTGGGGCAGTTTTGCTGTATGATTTATGCTCCAGAGCCTTGTGGATCAGGCCAGGCTGCATGTTACCTGAGTCCATGTCCTGCTCAGCATTTTCTCCTTCCCTACCCTGATTACCTTGTTGGCATATGGAATTCTCTTAAAGAGATTTCCCTCAACAGATCACAGACACCCAAATTCCTTTCTCAGGCTCTAATTTAAGGAAATCTTTTCTGAGATAGTGCCATTTATTTCAATAGACATTCAAAGTCACACAGGTTGCTGTGTTTTCCCTTCCATAGAGCATAGTGATCAAGAGCTTGGATTCTGTAGTAAGATCCATCTACATTCGAATCTTGGCTTTGTCACCTAGTAGCTTCTGGTCTGGGCACATGGTTAAATCTTAGTATCATAATTTATAAAATCTAAATGGAATAATAATAGTACTTAGGTTTGATGTGAGGATTAGATGAGAATAATACATGTGGAATGTTCAGCTCAGCTCTTGACTCACACAGAGAGCTCATTAGCTACTCTTACTATTACTTGATTTACATTTTTGATAGAGATACTACAGGTAGTTGCACAGGTATACACTGTACCAGGGTCCATATCTAAGGGGTAGATTTATGTATTTATTATAATGATATTTTGACAGATGCAAATAAATCAAATATCTTGGGGAAGGAGGATCTTTTCCTCATTCTCACAAAGGCGTGGTATGTATTAGCAGTAGCCTGCCTGAGGCGGAGTTCAAATGGCTTCTTTTGTTGCCTCAGTTTGAAATTGTGGTTCCCAGCATAGTCTTGACTATGTGGTTACACTTGGAACAAGTGGCTATCACTTTTCTCTTTACCTATGGAAACTCAGTGACAACCAGTGGCTAAAGTTTCATCTACTCCATGGCTTCTCCTTAGTCTGGGATTGTCAGATGATGTGCTAGCTGAGCCATCTGGGAATCTGTGCTGTGCCAAGGTCTAAGGAGGGTAAGGTCTGAGCTGCAGAAGGGAGTATAGAGATATCTATCAAGGAGGATGTGTGAGAGACAAGGGTGGGTCTGTGTGTCTGGCACACTGTTGTTGATTCACAGTAGGCCTTCAGGTGGAAAATAACTGGCAAAGACACTTGCAGTTAGCATGAGATGACTAAAAGTACCCAGATGCCATAAAGGGGCTCTTTGGTCTGGAAAGTCCTACTTTCCCCTCCCACCCTTTCCCCATGGTGCTAACCAGGCAGATGTATTCTCACCCTCTGGCCATTGCTTAACAACTCAGCTGGGGGAATGGTAGCTGTTTTGTCTTCTAGTTCACAGAAGTGACAGTTTAGTCCCACATAGCTAAGTCAGTGCCTTATTTTCAGCCAAAAATTTTTTGTACATTTTCAGGAATAACTTCCTACCTAGTCACTGAATTTGGTACTTGATGTAAGGAGCTGGCATAAGACGATGAACTGCCCCATTTGGTGGAAACTGTGGGCTAGGGAGAGATTGTTGAGAGGCACTCTGACCACATTTTTGTGACACAAGCTGGTGCCAGCCAGCGTGAGAGGAAATTAGGCTGCAGAGAGACTGTCGACAGATCTGGCTGGTAAGTGGTTTTATGTGGGAGAGCATGTCTTTTCTTAAAAGTAACCTGATCTGAAGAGTATCATAGAGAGTTTCTGATTCCAGAACATACAGAGAAGTCTTTCCTATTTGATGGAGCCAATAACCCCATACTCCATCTACTGTGTCTCTTCCAGTCAGCCAGCCTTCCCACAGAACCACCCCCTCAATCAATAAAATGAACAATTTTCCTGGAGAACCACAGCTCACAGACTTAAGGTATTGACTTGCAAATTTGTACCTGGCTAGGGTCCTAGCTCAGAGCATATAGATGAGGAAATTTGGCCTGACTTGTGAACTGTTGCTTCTGAAGGGGCAAGAATCATCATGAGTTAATTGTTTACAGACACCCAGTAAGAGAATTCACAGAATTCTAACTGTATCAGATGCTGCTGCTGCTGCTGTGTCACTTCAGTCGTGTCCGACTCTGTGTGACCCTACGGACGGCAGCCCACTGCCGTCCCTGGGATTCTCCAGGCAAGAACACTGGAGTGTGTTGCCATTTCCTTCTCCAATGCGTGCAAGTGAAAAGTGAAAGTGAAGATGCTCAGTCGTATCTGACCCTCAGCGATCCCATGGACTGCAGCCTTCCAGGCTCCTCCATCCATGGGATTTTCCAGGCAAGAGTACTAGAGTGGGGTGCCATTGCCTTCTCCAGTATCAGATGCTAGGTTCTATAATCTTAGACAGCTATCCCATGCTTGGTGAAGCCCACTATTCAAGGGAATGTGACTGGGTTTCCCAAATGGGATAGGACAGAATCCTCATCTTTGCTCCCTTATGGGGAGCAGCCGGAGCAGGGGGTCTCCTTCCTCTTTGCTCCTTTGGGACACTGCAGTTTGTCTGCTACTGTCATCAGAGTTGGATGCAAGGCCTCTGGAATGTGCCCGCACTCCCCTAGGCAGGAAGCCACTTGGTTTTAGGGCAGTCAGGGTACCTTACCTTCAGTCTGGATCATTTCCTTCACATAATCCAGATTCGTGAAGCTTCTCAAAAGAGGAAAGCTTGTTCTGGCCTTTTGATAAGTGCTCCATGACATATGACTCCTCCTAAGTGGCTGCCACACTGAGTGGAAACAGAACCATGGTAGAGAGGAGGCTGGGGGAGCCTGGAGAGGCCCTTCTTTCTCCTGCTTACTTGCCAACTTGCAAAGGGTAAGAGTCTGCAATGATTTCACAGTTGGGACTGGAGTTTGGAAAGCCTTCTTCCTCCCTTCCTGTATAAGTCTTCTGATAGCAAGGGATGGGCAAGTAGACTAATCCTCGGGGACAGAAATCCAGGTTCTGCTGGGGAGAGGGGCGGGAGTCAGACCTACTTGGAAGAAGTTCACTGGCATAGAACTGTATGCTACTTTGACAAGAGACCAAACCCTGTGAAGTCTCATGGGCTACAAAGTCCAATTAAATCAGAGCTGGGCACAGTCAGAGGCTAACAGGCATGCATAATTGTGAGAATGAGGATTTTAGTGGGGAAAGGAAAAAAAAAGCCAAGGAGAAGCCAAGGCCAATTATCAGAACTGCTAATTTTTACCAACCTAATCATTAATGAATACTATGTTTCTGAAAAGAATGTTGAGAGAATAATTGTATTCCAAGGACTTGAAAACTGCCTAACTCTGAAGTTGTACAATTTGTGCAAATTAATATGATAAAAAGAGACAATTAGGGTTTATAATTAACAGATAAATACAAATGATCTGATGAAGACAATCTGAGTTTCTGCTCTGTCTTATGAAGCAGAGTAATTGATTTTTATAAATGCTAATTTACAGTACATGCTCTGTTACCCATTAACACGGAGAAAAGAATGTGGAGTAAATGGAAGTCAAGGAGGGGTGGGAGCCAAGGAACTAATAGGCTGGATCTAGCCAAGGAAAAAAAATAGAATAAAATGCCAAGCGCTGGAATATGACTTCAAAAGGGCACAGATATCATCCAACAGTCTTCCTCCCCTTGACTGTCCATCTGTGTTGGGGCAAAAAAAAAAAAAATTCTTCAACAGTCTATACAAATGTCATGAAGTTTTTCTCTACTGTTTCTACACCATCAGGACTGGATAGCTAGGTTTTCCTGAGATTTGGAGGCTGTAGGTGGCATGTTCTGACTCAAAATATAGGCCATATTGTGTGAATAAGATACACTTCAGTCGGGAAAGTTTCCAGGCCTATGTCCTTTCTGTTTAGGAGTCACTGGCCATACTTACAGAGGCTGAGGACAGAAGACACCGGGGGTGATTCACATGTGAGCCACAAACCTAGTGTGACAAGGGCCCATGCTCAGGACTGCAGGCAGTTTGGGACTGAGCTGTGTCTCCGATGGACAAGTTCACAGCATGTTCTGTATCAGCACCGCAGGAGATTAGCTACTTGTGTAGAAGCTTAGTCACGTCTAACACTCCTCTGTCCATGGGAATTCTCCAGGCAAGAATACTGGAGAGGGTAGCTCATCCCTTCTCCAGGGGATCTTCCCAACCCAGGAACCGAACCAGGGTCTCTTTCACTGCAGGTGGATTCTTTACCAGCTGAGCTACTGGGGAAGGCCTGGCTACTTAATGGTGGCAAATGAGTTCCCCCAAGTCACTCCAAGGAGGCTAAACACAAAAATATATCTTTCCTGATGGGAAAGGAATGAGGATGAAAAGAGCAGAGGGAGAAGGGGACATTGAGGAAAGAGAATGGAGAGAGCTTTGCTTACTGTGGATGGACAGATTGCTGTCCTCAGTAGACTCTATGCCTCCTAAGAACAGGGACTGTGTACTTTGCATTCCTGGTTCCTGGCAAAATACAAGGAGATCAAACCAGTCAATCCTAAAGGAAATCAGTCCTGAATATTCATTGGAAGGACTGATGCTGAAGCTGGAAGGACTGATGCTGAAGCTCCAATACTTTGCCCATCTAATGCAAAGAGCCAACTAATTGGAAAAGACCCTGATGCCAGGAAAGATTGAAGGCAGAGGAGAAGAAAACGACAGAGGGTGAGATGGTTGGATGGCATCACCAACACAATGGACATGAGTTTAAGCAAGCTCCAGGAGATGGTGAAGGACAGGGAAGCCTAGTGTGCTGTATCACAAAGAGTCGGACATGACTGAGCAATTGAACAACTTTGCATTCTTGGTGCTTGGCAAAATGTTCTTCTTATGATTAAAACTTGGAAAAGATCTGATAATGAAAATTCAGGTCTGATCATTCATATTCTTTATAACAGACATCCTGAAATTGTGATATTTTTATTTTGGCAGTATGAGATCCTGGAATTTTTTTTAAGCTGAGTCTGATTAACACTCTGCTTTTGAGTTTTCAAGTGTAAATAGCTAGAGGAAAAAAGAAACTGGATAAAGAGAGCATCAGAGGATGTTTGGAGAGGAGTTTAGACTTGGTTGATCCAGAATTGACTTTTCAGTTGCTATTCCTTCTAGCCATCCTCCATTTACCTGTTCCCAGTGAGTTAGGAGTCTCTCCAAGCCTTTCCAAATGTTACCTGCTGGTGAAAATGACATATTCCTTGATGCTTCTGAAATTCCTAACCCTCAGTACCAAGTGTACTTTCAATAACTCATTTTTTGGTTCTTCTCTTTGTTACCTTTTGATAAACCATGTTTTAGGTTCTGAATTTTAAATTCTCTACATGTATTAAACAAGAGGAAAGGCAAAACCTGGATTCTAAGAGCTAAAACAGAATATACTTTTATCCCACTAGTCTGCCTTCATATAAAGTAGGAAATAAATGTACGCCATAGACCAAGACTGTCCAATATAAGTGTGAGCTACATTTGCAATTTAAAATCTTCTTGAAGACACATGAAAAAGTAACAGGTGAAATTAATTTTAATCATGTATTTTATTTAATCCAATATATTCAAAATACCAGACTTCTCCAGTGGCTCAGTGGTAAAGAATCACCTGCAAGGCAGAAGGCACAAGCAACGTGGGTTCTATTCCTGAGTTAGGAAGATCCCCTGGAGGAGGAAATGGCAACACACTCCAGTATTCTTGCCTGGAGAATGCCATGGACAAAGGAGCCTGGTGGGCTACAAGCAGAGCACACACAGCACATTTAAATATCATTTCAATATATAACCAATATAAAATTATTACTGAGATAGTATATATATCTACTCATATTAAATCTTCAAAATCTGATTATAATTTGCGCTTATAACACTAGTCACATTTTAAGAACTCAAGTCACGTGTGCTTGATGACTTATGTATTATACAATGCAGAGAATGAGAGAGAGAGAAGGAGGAGGAGGAGAAGGGAAGAAAGAAGGAGAAGAAGAAGGAAGAGAGAAAGTGCCTTAAATGTGTCTTCCAAAGTTGTGTTGATTCTTATTCCAGTCATATAATGATGATGATGGAGATGAACTTGTAGCTATAATAATTATATATAATATAAACAAAGTGTAAGTGGTACACAGATGATAAAGCTGAATGAGTATATCTCACCAATACTAGTTTCATTGGATTTACTACAAGTTCCAAAGAAAGTTGCTGAGTAATTTTTAAGGGAACCATATGTTCATCATGAGTCATCAGCCAAAGACTGTGTTCAGAGTTTATAGCCCTGTGGATGCACTGGAGGTCACAAGTGTATTTTTCTATTTTCTTCATTTTTTTTGTCAGTTGGCTTTGCTAGATATGGTACAACAGAGGCCAGAGCATGGCATCAGTCCATATAAGTGCCAGATACATATAAGACAATATTCATTTTCAAGAGATCTATGCTGCCTGGTGGTTAATCCATGGCATTTGTCCTACCGTAGCCACTGAGTGGTGGCCTGAATGTCTTAGGGATGGATGGGGCACTCCACCTGCCATACTTGGAGGAGTAATTTAGAGCCACAGTGGAAGACCAGCCTCTGTAAAAAAAAAAAAAAAAAAGTGAGAATGCTTTTATGAACAGATACAAAACAACTTTCAAGGTACGTTATGTGAAAAGAGCAAGTGTGGAACACTGTATATGAATCGTGATAAAAGGAAATCGTGATAAAAGGAAAAAAAATATGGATTGCTTGTATGTGAATAGACTATTCCTGGAAGAATGGAAAACGGCAACATTGATTACCTTCAAAGAAGGGTAGAAGGAGACAAAGGGAGGGGGAAGAAATTTTCCTTTCAGTCTTGGTTCCTTTAGAATTTTGTACCACATGATCTGTTATATTTAATATGCATATAATTCCTTTCAAATTTTGTGCCATGCAATTATATGTAAGTTAATAATACAGAAATAAAAAAATATAACACCGTTTGAAACAAACCAGAACCATATTAAAAGTCATGTCCATAAAGGTGAATATGTTCTATTCTGGAGTTGAAAGTGGAGTGTAGAACTCAATGATCAACTAGACCCAAGAGTGGAGAGGGACATTTTTAAGACTGAGGAGAAGAATTCTTTAAATATATTTTTTATTTTATTTTTTCAATATTTTTTTTGAATATAAATTTATTTATTTTAATTGGAGGTTAATTACTTTACAATATTGTGTTGGTTTTACCATACATCAACATGAATCCGCCAATCAGGCCAACAATTATAATTCAGTGATCACTTCCTGAGTGCCTAGTTTGTGCCAGTCAGTGGGTAAACTGGCGTGCCCATATTGTCCCTATGTCCCAGAGCTCTACTGAATAGATGAATCCACATGGTGAGTGCTACTTTTTATGACAAAGTTAAAACCAAAGGAGATATACAGGCAACATTTTGGTTCCTGAGATGGAAGCAGTTCCAATCTTTAAGTTTAGAGAGGACATTTTTAAGAATGCTTTTCTTGGATAGAGATTAAAAAAGGAGCATCTTCCTGGGAAAATATGTGACTACGGAGAGAGGCAATGTTGTCAATACAGGAGTATCCAAACCTGGTGATATAATAAGTGCTTTTGTGAACTCAGTGGGTGTGGCCGTTACCTCATTGAGTGGTTGCTCCTTGTAAAGTGTATGATATCTGTCCAATTTTGACTCTTGGGGACATTATCATTTCTCTGGAAATGTAATAGAATATAGTCTTTCAGCAAAGATGTACTGTGGCTTCTGTGTGCTGGACACTGAGAGCAGCAAGGGCCCTGCCCACAAGGTCCTGTACCTGGGATGATAAATGCGTAACTGATACAGTTCCAGAAAAAAGTGGAAGTGCAGAAGAGAGGGGAGAGGAGGAAATATCAAGAAGTTGTGAGGAGCTGGGTATCGAATTAGTAGAATTTTTTCTGATAAGGGAGCAAGGATAAGTTATTTTAGGCAGAGTACTGTATTAAAAGACAGAGACATGAATTGCCAGACCAGTTGGGATGGGGGTGGTGCGGGGGGACTCTAGCTCTGCTGGAGCACAGGGTGCTGGAAGGCAGACAAAGGTGAGGCTGGAGTGTAGACTAAGGGTCTCATGAGTGGTCATGGTGCTGCTGAAGAGTCTGAACTTTGTCTCTAGGCAATGGAGAGCTTGAGAAGATGTAAAAGGCAGGAGATGTGAGGAGGCCTGAGGTGGAGCAAAGGCTTCAGACAGAGGCTGTGCCAGCAGTTGGAGGAACATGAGGAGGGAGAAGATCCAACAGATTATAGAGCAGGGGTTTCTGGGTCTGATGGCCAATGAACTGAATGAAAAGTTCCAGGGGATGCATGAGCCATGTTCTGGCAGACTTTTAGAATAATCTGCAAATTAAGTTACACTTTCTTTTGCTAGCAGAGAATGAATTATACTCCCCCCGTTTTTTTTGCTGACAGAGAATAAATTAATACTGCCTCCTGAAAATCCACATTGAAAAAAGCTCTTCTTAATTTTTAAAGTGTTTTTAGAATCATTTAGTTCGACATTGTATTGGAACTCACTTGATCCATAATTTATTTTGAAACAAATAATCTTCCTTGCTTAAAAATCCATCCTAATTCCAACTCAGGGCTCTCACATATATTAGTGGCTTCCTAAATATTACCACTGAAAGGTCCATACAGAGAGGTGATGAGTTGGAAGAGCCAGAGCTCAGGGCCAGGTGTTTCCAAGGCTGTTTGGTCTGAGTCAGTCCTGTGCCAACTATTGAAGGATGGTGCGTATTTCTTCAAAGCATGCTTTGTTCTCTAAAGTGATTTCACCATGTGATGGAAGTTACCATGTCAGGTTATTTTGGATAGGAAAGTTCAAAAGTTGGACATGCCAAACTGGAGCGAAAGCCTATAAGAAAACCTTCTTCATGAGAAATAGGAGAGATTTAATTTGGTTCCCAGAAATCTTTGTGACGAAGACTAATGCTGTGATCCCAAAACCTTATCAGTGTTACCACTGTTCAGTCACACATTCCTGGTGTACATGTTGGAGGGAGGGGTTGGGGAAGATTCACACCCGCCCTGAAAGCTCTTAATCATGGGGAGTTGTGCAGATCCACTGGAAGCCTTTATGTTTTGCAGTGGCCTATTTTATATTTAAAAGTTGTTAGATCATTTTAAGCAGCATGAGCTACTTTTCACTTAATCGCTGCCTGTTTGGGGGTCTGTGCCAAGGTAACACTCGCTACTAGCCCCACAGAGAATGACCCAATTATGCCTTTAGTTTCCTCTAAATACAATCCATCGATTTTCTTTCCCCCACAGTAAGCAGGGTGATTTTGGTTATTCCAAAGCAATTAGATAGAGTATTTGGTTGGACTCTTCTTCAACCTTGAAGAATTCTATTTACTCTCCTCCATGATAGCCTTAAAGCTTTAGTCCCTTATATAACCAAGAGTTGCTTTTCTGCGCCAATAAGCAAAAGCATTACAATATTAATAACCCTCAGCCACGGGTTTAGCTTCCTCACCTTCTTCCCATGCTTGGATGATTTCCTCTGTATTTGAAGTAATCAATAGTGGCCTGAAATTCATTCAGGCTTTCACACACTCCATAAAGTTTCCAAAATAAGCCAGTGGCAAGCATTTAATTAGCTCATTTTGTTTCTGCCAGGGTAGAGATACAGACTTGAGGAGTGCAAGAACTGTATACAATACAGTTGTTACTGAAAACTTCATGCCCTGGCAGTAAACGGGAATGGGATTCAGAAGAATTAACAATTCTGCCTCTTACCATCCTCTCTGTAGCTGTAGCATATTTCTTTGCCAGTCTGTACCCACATTTTCCCTTGGGTAAAAAGATGGCAGTGTTACTGGTCTTTGAGGGTGATTTCTTTCAGGAGTAGAGTCATTATAGGTATCAGCACCATGCTGGTGTGGAGGATAAAAGGTACATGAGATAGAGCCAGATGGGGAAAGAGGGAGACAAGCATGGAGACAAGTATTTCCCTCTGCCTGGGAAGGGCTCTGTTGGCGATGTAGGGAGACGGCAATGGGACATCAGCAGGGTGGTCCTTGGCACAATGCTGGGCCAAGGACATGGGAGCTGCAGAGGCTTCTACTTTTCCCGCAGTCTTTGTAGCAGGGGGAGCTCTATTTCTCCCCAGGACCAGTCAACAATATTTATTTTCACAACCTACAAAGCCTCAGAAGAAAGGAAGTATTTCTTAGGATGTTTACATTATGCTTTTTGCTAAGAGCTACTGTTGGGTTTGAAGTCACTGGTCACTTCTATCAAGATGAACTGAAAAAGAATCTTACGCACAAATAGGAAAAGACTGCAATGAGTTCCAGGTGGATAGGAAAGCTGATATTAGATGGTCTGAGATGGCCTCCAGCTATGGACATGTAGAAAAGCCCAGAGGCGTATTCATAGGCTGAAAGTGCAAACAGTTTCTGGTCCCTTACATTGGGTCATGAGGAAGATTCCAGATCTATGATCCTGGGATAACACCACCATCATGTTTGCTTGTCTCCTTCTGAGAAATCGAATCTATTAATGTTTCCAATGGGGAAATTGCCACACAGGCAACAAGACTCTGTTCCCTTCATATACTCCCACATTCTCATCTTATTGTTGGTTTATTTAGGCTTCATCTTGATCCAGAAGAGTGAAGACAATTTACATATATGCATATATAATAAAACAAAGCTTAAAATAAGGGGTACCACTGAAGTGTGTATACATGCTGACTCTTCCAAAGTGTTCATGCCTTTTGATTTAGTGATAATGTCCTGAGAAATTTATCCCAAGGATAATACTAAAAATATGCTCAAAGGTTTATCTTTGTTTTTCATATACTTGTAACTCTGGTTTTTAAATTGACCAGCATCTTAAGAATATAAACATGTATGCTGCTGCTGCTAAGTCACGTCAGTCGTGTCTGACTCTGCGACCCCATAGACGGCAGCCCACCAGGCTCCCCCATCCCTGGGATTCTCCAGGCAAGAACACTGGAGTGGGTTGCCATTTCCTTCTCCAGTGCATGAAAGTGAAAAGTGAAAGGGAAGTCGTTCAGTCGTGTCCGACTCTTAGCGACCCCATGGACTGCAGCCCACCAGGCTCCTCCGTCCATGGGAGTTTCCAGGCAAGAGTACTGGAGTGGGTCGCCAGTGCCCTCTCTGTTAAACATGTGTATGTACTGTTAAAAGAATAATAATAAGGCAAACACTTGGGCATCGACCACTCAGATTAAGATAAAGAGCACTGACAGTGCTTTAGAAGCACCCTTTGGGTCCTTCTGCAGCTATATCCAGGGAAGGCAATGGCACCCCACCCCAGTACTTTTGCCTGGAAAATCCCATGGACGGAGGATCCTGTTAGGCTCCAGTCCATGGGGTCGCTAAGAGTCGGACGCGACTGAGCGACTTCACTTTCCCTTTTCACTTTCAGGCATTGGAGAAGGAAATGGCAACCCACTCCAGTGTTCTTGCCTGGAGAATCCCAGGGACGGGGGAGCCTGGTGAGCTTCCGTCTATGGGGTCGCACAGAGTCGGACACGACTGAAGCGACTTAGCAGCAGCAGCAGCTATATCCCTACCCCTGTTTGCTAACTAAATTGCTGTTAAAAAGTTAAAACTTAGTTAAAAAGTTAACTTAGCCATGTTGGGTTTTAATTGTAGCATGTGGGATCTAGTTCCCTGACCAGGGGTCAAATCTGGGCCTCCTGCATTGGGAGCTTGGAGTCTTAGCCATTGGACCACCAGGGAAGGACTGCACCCCCTCACCCCCCACTACCAAATCTTTTTATACATTTGCAATAATATTAAAATATCATTTTGTGATGATTATTCCATTGCTTCTCTCTATAGTTTTACCATTTATAAGTATATCCGTAAAAAATATATGGACTTCCCAGGTGACTCAGTTGTAAAGAATCTGTCTACAATGCAGCAGACTCACCTTTAGTCCCTGGATTGGGAAGATCCCCTGGAGAAAGGAATGGCTGTCCACTCTGGTATTCTTGACTGAATAATTCCATGGACAGAGGAGCCTGGAGGGCCACAGTTCATGGGGTTGTAAGAGTCAGAAATGACAGCACGCATGCAAAACATATATACTTTTGTTTTGCCTTTTTTGAATTCTGTTGTTGATTTTTTTTTTTTTCATTGAAGGATAATTGCTTTACAGAATTTTGTTGTTTTCTGGGGGTAGAGGAGTGGGAGACATAAATTATCAGGTATAAGACAGGTTCAAGGATGCATTCCACAACACAGGAAATACAGCCAATATTTTGTAGTAACTGTAAATGGAAAATAACCTTTAAAAATTATATAAAAACTTAGAGAAAAATATAAAATAATTTATATTTTGCTTGACACTGACCAAACTCCATGCCCACCCCTTGTTCCACACATTAGCAAGGCCATTCTCATGGGATCTTGCCTCTGGAGCAGAGCTCCCTGGTGTGTCTAGTGGTACCCTGGCCCTTCATACTTCTTGGTGGGAGACTCAGCCAGCAATGAACCATCCACGCTTTGCTGATTGTCTGCTTTAATTTTCTCCAACAAAGCCAGTTCTGTGCCTATATATAATCTTGTGGTATGACTTCATCATCTTTCCATACTAGATTATGTTAAACCATTTACTGAGGTGACTTCTCCAGTTTCCCTCTCACCTAAAGTGGGCGATGAGTCTTTTGGTTCCATGTCCTCATCAATGCATGCTATTTGAAAATTTAAATTGAAAGACTTTTACATTTTTGTCAGTCTTATAGGTATAAAATTGTAATTCATTGTATTTTAGTTTGTGTTTTCTTGATTGCTAAATTAAGTATTCTTTCATATGTTTGTGGGTATAAAATTATAATTCATTGTATTTTAGTTTGTGTTTTCTTAATTGCTAAATTAAGTATTCTTTCATATGTTTGTGGGTCATTTAGATTTCCTCTTTTGTGAAAGAACCTATTCAAATTCTTTGCTGAGTCTTTGCCTTTAAAAAATTGATTCATACGAGTTATTTACATGTTCTGGTTATGATTCCTTTGTGGCTTGTATGAATTGCTCATATTTTCTTCAATTTTATAACATCTTTTCTCCTTTATTATAGGATTTTTTATAAATAGAAATCCTTAATGTTAATTCCATCAAATTTATTGAGCTTTAACTTTATGGTTTATGTGTTTGGCCTTATTTGAAAATGTTTTCTATCCATGGGTAATTAAAATATTCTCCTATATTTTCATCTAAAAGTTTTCTATTTTACCATTTCCTTTTTGGGACTTTAATTCTGCAGTTCATATTTGTGTATAGTAAGAGTCCAATTTTACATTTTTCCATGTGGATAATTGTCTCAGCACCATTACTAGAAAGTCTTTTTTCTTATTTGGTTTACAGAACAACCTCTGTCAGACATGAAGCATCCATATGTGTATTGGACTGTTTTTGGAATCATTACTTAATTTGATCAATCTGTCTGTTCCTGCACAAATACTGTACTGTCTCAAGTCTATAGTTTGTAAAACATCTTAATATCTGGTAGAACAGGTTATCTTACTATGTCTTTTGTTAGTAGGAGTTTATCTCTTCTAGGCCTTTGTTTTTCCATATGAATTTTAGAATCGTCCTGTAAAGTTTTACAAAAAAATACACAGAATGCTGGGATTTTGATTGAGATGACCTCAATTTGGGAAAAATTGACATCTTTAAATCATTGAGTTTTTCAACCCTTGAACATGGTATATCTCTACTTTTATTTAGGTTTTTAAAAATATTTATTTATTTATTTTTGGCTGCACTGGATCTTTGTTGCTGTGTGTGTGCTTTCTTTAGTTGTGGTGAGCAGGGCCCACTCTCTGGTTGTGGTAAGTGAGCTTCTCATGGCAGTGGCTTCTCTTGTTGCAGAGCATGGACTCTAAGTGCACGGGCTTCAGTAGATATGAAACCTGGGCTCAGCGGTTCCTCAGCATGTGGAATCTTCCTGGATTATGGATTGACTCTATGTCCCCTTCATTGGCAGGCAAATTCTTAACAATTAGACCACCAGGGAAGATGTTATTTAGGCTTTTAAAAATGAGTTTAAGTGTAGATTATAATTTTTCTCTGTAAATTTTTAAAAAATGCTATTGAGAATGGTAACTATTCAAAACTTTGATCCTTATTTTTGTTGTATGTATAATGCAATTGATTTTTGCATATTGATTCTTATTAATTCTAGTGATTTACCCATAGAGTTTTATTTTCTATATACACAGTCATATCATCACCAGATAGTAGTTGTTTTGCTTCTTCTCTATCCTGTATTTCTCTGTTGACTAGGTACAGTGCAGTGTTGAATAGTAAGATAATGGGAGCCCTTGTCTTGTTCCTCATCTTAAAGGAAATATTTTCAGTATTTCAGCATTAATGTGTTGTGTACCATAGGTTTATCTTTAAAATTCCTTTATTAATAGAAGGGAAAGAAGGTCCCTTCTAATCCGAGCTTGTTAAGATTTTTGGAAAATTATGAGTGGATATTGTATTTTATTATATGTTTTTCCCTGCATAGATTCAGGTAATCATGTTATTTTTCTCATTAATTTGTTGGTATGATGAATTTTATTATTCACATGTTTTTTTAATGATAAATTACTCATGCATTCCTTAGATAAATCTAATCTGGTTATGATATATTTTTTCTTAAGTATATTGCTTAAATCAGCTTGCTAATACTTTTTAATATTTTTGCATCTATGTTCATGAGTAAGACTGGCTTATAATGTTTCTTTCCTTACTGTTCTGGACAGGTTTTGATATCAGGCACACATAATTTTTGTAAGTGAATAAGGATGATGGGACAAGGGGAAAATGTAAATAAGAAAAGATGAAAGTTAGAATTTAGATTGTGATATAAAATTTATGCCATAAGATCTCTTATGTGGTTAGAAACTGGCTCTGAACTTCCTAGTAATGAATTCAAATCAGTTTTTGATTCATAAAAGTCAATGAGACAAGATCAAAAAGCTGTTCAGGAGTCAGTATATATTTTCCAAGAGTCAGTATAGGACGGTGGTTTGGAAACTATTCCTTGGAGATAGACCACTGGAGTTCTAATATCTACAATTTACTAGCTATGTAAATGTGGGTGAGTTACTTAACCTTTGTTTTTCAGTGTTCTCACTTGTAAAACAAAGATTATTATGCATCCACTCACAGAAATGTTTCACAGATTAAACAAGTTAATATACACAAAGTGCTTTGACAAGTAATAGGTTCTTGGTAATGCTCAATAAACATTGACTTCTATTATAATTTCTGATAGTGAGACCAGAAAGAAATTTCTCCTTGAATGCCTCTTGAGAGGATACTCTTTAATGAAAAGAACAATAACCCCAATAAAATTCTTTTAGGATGATGTTGATTTAATTGTTTTGAGGAATGTGTATCTTTCAGGAAAACTTGTACAAATTTATTTATTTATTTCTTTGGCTGCATCAGGTCTTACTTGTGGCATCCAGGATCTTCACTGCATCATGAGAGATCTTTTGTGTACACAGACTGTAGTTGCGGTGCCTGGACTCAGTAGCGTGGCACTCAGGCTTAGTTGTTTCATGCCATGTAGAATTGGACACGACTGAAGCGACTTAGCAGCAGCAGCAGCAGCAGGATCTTAGTTCCCCCGCCAGGGCTCGAACCCATGTCCCCTGCATTGCAAGGTGGATTCTTAACTACTGGACCACCAGGAAAGTCTCTCAGGCAAGCTTTTATAAGTAATGCTTTTACAGCTGAGTTTCCGATAAATTTTCAGAGCAGTGAATATGAGATGATGCTCTATGAGCAGTAACTGGAATACAGCCTCATAGTTAAGTATTTTTAAGACTAAAGCATAAATAGAAGAGCTCTTTGCCTCCACATGGGCCAAGAAGTACTTGAGGGCATGGCTAAGTATCTCTCCTTCAGTAGTCTTAGGTGTGTATCAGTGCCTAATCAAAAGGGTGGTGAAGTCTCAATGGCTGCATGAATTTTAGTTTGGGAAAAATTAAATCAGATATTGTAAATTATCACCTTGGCCAGAAATTGGTTATTAAAAGATGTCTATGCATTGGAGAAGGAAATGGCAACCCACTCCAGTGTTCTTGCCTGGAGAATCCCAGGGACGGGAAGCCTGGTGGGCTGCCATCTATGGGGTCACACAGAGTCGGACACGACTGAACTGACTTAGTAGTAGTAGTAGTAGTATGTATAGTTACCTAAATGAGTTAACTTACTGTACTGAATAAATGAGTATACTGTATTCCAGTCAAGTAACAACATTCACAACTAATGCTTACATAGAGTTTACTGTATGCTGTATGTACCTTACATAAGCACTTCACATAAGTGAGCTTATTTAACCTTCAGAACAATCACATGAGACAGATGCTGTTACTGCCATGTTACAGATGAGTCAGGCAACTGGTACTGTAACTGGTGGCAGAGCTGAGATTCAAACCCAGATAAACTGGTTCCTAAGTCCAAATGTTATGGAGATGCCTACCCAAAACATTGACTTTACTTCTGAATTGTTGACCTGTATGTAGCCCTTCTCTGCGGCAGGAATTATATAGCAGACCACTATATTACAAATGATGAAAGAATAGGGTCTCTATGTGAGAGTGTTTTTTCTTCTCTATTCCATGACAAGGTACAGATCTAGCCCAGTGGAGAGTGGTATGAATATACAAGATAAAAATAGTGGTGGCATCTTTGATGCAATTTTCTCCTGACCAGTTATAGATCATAACTCTGACAGTGGGTTAAGGATCAGGCTCTCATGAAGCATCAAAAACGAGGGTCCATAGTGTGATCTCTATCTATAATAAATTTCTATCTACTGAAATATAAAGAAAAAAATCTAAAAGGAACATATGTAATCCTGGGTAACTCTGAAGATATTTCCATACAGGTTAACACAGAGTTTGTCAATGATCAGTAGTGGATTAACTATGTCCAAAGATCACCTCCTTCTGCATAAGGTATTGGCTTGCTGGGAATTTACCAGGAAGGAAATAAGCATACTGCTATCAGTAGCATCCTTTTCTGTGATCACAAGCTACAGTTCTTTATCTGGGTTTTTTCAGCATGCAAGCTCCCTGTGACATTAGTTTTTGATACTGTAGAAGCATAACATTTAGCTCCAACTATCTAATAGGAAGCTTACAGAGTTTGATTGGGTGGGAATAAGCCTTTCTTGCTTTTCTTCAGTTTCTTGCCTGTTGGGGTTGGGGTAGACTAAGTGGCACCCTTCCGAGGTAATTGCCCATAAAGCCTTCCAGGCCTCAGCAATGATCCTCAAGAAAATGGTTGGTCCTGGGACATGTGGACCTAGATGATACCACCACCTTTGGGTGATTGCTCTTGGGGACTAACTTTGCTAACACTCTGATTCTGTAATTTGGGAACAGTAAAGTTACCCTTTAAAAACTGTGATGGAGTTCAAAATGGTTTTATCTGGTAGTACAGTAGTAGAAATAATAAACGTATATACAAATAGGGACCTGAGGGACACACTTCCAAGCAATTCATTAATGGTTCTGGTGTTGGGAAGTCTCCCCTCGTAATTTATTTGGTTATATTTATTTTCACAAATCAGTTGTTCAATACAAGGGAGCACTACCTAGACTCAGCAAGGAAGCAGCCTGTGCATAAGATACTTGGGTTCATAGAGCTGGGAAAACAAGCTTCTCAGCAGTTAACCAAGACCTTGACTTCCATATCCTTATTCATCTAATTCATATCTCTGATAACAATGTCTCAGAATCTGTCCCCATTTCCATATCTAATGGCCAAAGAGATCTTACAATATAGACTGATTATAAAGTGTTTTTTTAATGTGATAAGAAGTTTATGGTAATATTTAGGTTTTGTAAACTCCCAGAAAGTTCTTCTGATTATCATGATGTGAGTTTTACAATTTTGTTTGTTTTCTCTTGTTTTGGTTTTCCTGTCTTGCGATCCCTAATTCTCTTTAGTTTATATCTAATAGGCACTTGGAGGGAAAGTCCTATGCAGCTAAACCTCAGTGTGGGTGAAGTAGGTTTCAAGTGATTAGCAACTAATTGGAATGAGGGGAACAAAGAAATGTCTTCCTTCAGGCTTAGAGGTAAATTTCTGAAAGGTCATAAGATGGTAACACTCCACCAATAGAAATTCAAAGTCCATTAACTTATTCTTCATCCCCAGATTTCCTAGCCAGCCCAGAAAAATATGAGTGTAGTCTGACTCCAGAATGGGCATGTTGTTGTTCAGTCACTAAGTTGTGTCCAACTCTGTGGGACTCCGTGGACTGCAGTACACCAGGCTTCCTTGTCGTTCACTATCTCTCAGAATTTGCTCAAAATCATATCCATTGAGTTGGTGATGCCATCCAATCATCTCATTCTCTGTTTTCCTCTTCTCCTGCCCTCAATCTTTCCCAGCATAAGGATCTTTTCCAATGAGTCAGTTCTTTGCATCAGGTGGCCTAAGTATTGGAGATTTAGCTTCAGTATCAGTCCTTGGAATGAATATTCAGGGTTGATTTCCTTTAGGATTGACTGGTTTGATCTCTTTGCCGTCCAAGAGACTCTCAAGAATCTTCTCCAGCACCACAGTTCAAAGGCATCAATTCTTTAGGGCTCAGCCTTCTTTATGGTCCAGCTTTCACATTCATACACCAATATTGGAAAAACCATAGCATTGATTATGTGGACCTTTGTTGGCAAAGTGATGTCTCTGCTTTTTAAAATGCTGTCTAGGTTGGTCATAGCTTTTCTCCCAAGAAGCAAGCATCTTTTAATTTTGTGGCTTTAGTCACCATCCACAGTGATTTTGAAGCCCAAGAAAAGAAAGTCTGGTACTGTTTCCACTTTTTTTCCCATTTATTTAACATGAAATGATGGGACCAGATGCCATGATCTTAGTTTTTTAATGTTGAGTTTTAAACCAGCTTTTTCACTCCTCTTTCACCCTCATCAAGAGGCTCTTTAGTTCTTCACTTTCTGCCATAAGGGTGGTGTCATCTGCATATCTGAGGTTATTGATATTTCTCCTGGAAATCTTGATTCTGGCTTTTGCTTCATCCAGCCTGGCATTTTGCATGATGTACTGTGCATATAAGTTAAATAAGCAGGTTGACAATATACAGCCTTGATGTACTCCTTTCCCAATTTTGAACCAGTCCATTTTTCCATGTCCAGCTCTAACTGTTGCTTCTTAACCTGCATACAGGTTTCTCAGGAGGCAGGTCAGGTAGTCTGGTATTCTCATCTCTTGAAGAATTTCCCACAGTTTATTGTGATCCACACAGTCAAAGGCTTTAATGTAGTCAATGAAGCAGATGTAGATATTTTTCTGGAATTCCCTTGTTTTTCCTATGATCCAATAGATGTTGGCAATTTGATCTCTGGTTCCTTTGCCTTTTCTAAATCCAGCTTGAACATCTGGAATTTTTTGGCTCACATACTGCTAAGGTCTAGCTGGAAGGATTTTGAGCATTACCTTGCTAGCATGTGAAATGAGTGCAATAGTATGCTAGTCTGAACAGTCTTTGACATTGCTTTTCTTAGGAATTGAAATGAAAACTGATCTTTTCCAGTCCTGTGTCCACTCTGAGTTTTCAAATTTCATATATTTAGTGCAGCACTTTCGCAGCATCATCTTTGAGCATTTTAAATAGCTCAGTTGGAATTCCATCATCTCCACTAGCTTTGCTTATAGTAATGCTTCATAAGGCCCACTTGACTTCATACTCCAGGATGTCTGGCTCTATGTGAGTGACCAAACCATTGTGGTTATCTAGGTCATTAAGTCCTTTCTTGTATAGTTCTTCTGTGTATTATTGCACCTCTTTTTAATCTCTTCTGCTTCTATTAGGTCATTGCCATTTCTGTCCTTTATTGTCCCCATCGTTACCTGAAATGTTCCCTTGGTATCTCCAATTTCCTTGAAGTGATCTCTAGTCTTTCCTATCCTGTTGTTTTCCTCTATTTCTTTGCATTGTTCACCTAAGAAGGCTTTCTTATCTCTCCTTGCTATTCTCTGGAACTCTGCATTTAGTTGGGTGTATCTTTCCCCTTCTCCTTTGCCTTTTGCTTTTCTTCTTTTCTCAGCTATGTGTAAGGCCTCCTCAGACAACCACTTAGCTTTCTTGGAGATACATAGACTTAAAACTTAGGGAAAGCTGTCTCTTTCTACTTGGTCCTAAATATTAACTCCAAGGATAGTAATGAGACAAGACCTAGCTCTAATATAGTAACTTTGGGGGCAGACAGATAATAAAATTTGTTTTTAATTTTTCCTATGAGCTACCTTTTAGTACCATTAGATTCTATTCATAATGAATTTTGGTGAGTCTCTAAAGGAACACTCTCACCACATAGGAAATTAACCCATCCTTTCCTAAATGATTCTTGGCAGTCTCATTGGTCGTAAGGTCTGGTGTTCAGAGTCTTAGAGATGAGCTACTCTGCCATGGAAGACACTGAGTAACTTGAGATTTAAACAGCATCATAAAAAGACCATATGGAGAGCAAACAATGTGAACTTCGGAGGTTGGTAGGACGGGGGAGCCTGGCGGGCTGCCGTCTATGGGATCGCACAGAGTCGGACACGACTGAAGCGACTTAGCAGCAGCAGCAGCAGCAGCAGGGTGAGTGTAGGCAAGGTGCTAAAATAAATCATATCCGGCTTCCAAGGGCATTAATGGGAGCTAGGTAGAAGAGGTTCCAGTCGTATGAGTGATGGAGCTTAGAAGCAGTCCAGAGGTAAGAGGAAAGAGTCTCTCAGTCATTCTCAATAATTGTTATTGTATTCTTAGTGTATCATGTCTGCAGGCACTTGGTTTGAGTTGGTGTTATTCAGACGACTTATTGTAAATTTACTATTTCCCCCTTTATAATCAATGAGCATTATGTGTGGAGCAATATTTTGAGGCTACATATATCTTGTTCCTCTTTTCTCCTCTCATAGCTATTCAACTTTTAATTACTAATTTGGAGAGATTAATATCTCAAAATTGAGATTTCTTATAAATAGATATTAGAACCCATTTAAAAAACCAACATACTCAATTAAAATTTTTGCCACACTACTCTAACTTATTCATTAAGGGGCAAACACTTACCAAGCCCAAAGGGAAGCAACTTAAGACTTAAGGCCTATCATCCAGTTAAACTCTTTTCTCAGGTAACCTGATTTTTCCCACATCTGGCAAGTCAAGTTTGTCCAGTCCAAGGTGGAACATCAACCAATTCCTAGAATTAGGGAATACTTGGAATTTTCTGGGTCAGGGCACTGGTACTAGGGTGGGGCTCAGTGTGGGTTCATTTATACAAGGAGTCAAGAATTTCCCCAGAGTGTGGGTGATGTCTGACAGCCGTGGGCTTGAGTGGCCTGAGGATTCCATTTTTCATTCTACAGGGAAAATTACTTCCTGAAACAGGTTCAAAGACCCTCAGTGGAATTCTACAAGAGGATCTAACAAGAGATGTGGGGCAAAAAGGTACACTGTCACTAAAACCAAGATTCTCAACTTTGACTAGTCCTTCAGGACCATTCACTCCATAACATCTTCTCCTTGAAGAAGCCAGACAGTGGATCTGAGATGGCCTGTGTCAGCCACTGTCTTATACACTGAAACATATTCCAAGGGATTACATTGGCCTGTGATCTGGTTTAAAACAGGCTTTCCTGATTTCCTGTGTAGACCTGTGTTGCCTAATGCAACTGACCAGAAGAGGCAGGGTTGGTAATTTAAAAAAAAATTATTGAAATATAGTTGATTTACAATGTTGTATTAATTTTTGCTGTACAGCAAAGTGACTAAGTTGTACATATATATATTCTTTTCCATTATGGTTTATCACAGAATATTGAATATAGCTTCCTGTGCTATACAGTAGGACTTTATTTATCCATTCTGTATATAGTCATTTGCATATGCTAATCCCCAACTCTTAAAACTTCTCCCCCAGCCCCTTCCCCTTTAAAGTGAAAGTGAAATCGCTCAGTCGTGTCTGACTCTTTGCAACCCCATGGACTTTGCAACTCTTCCATCCATGGGATTTTCCAGGCAAGAGGACTGGTGTGGGTTGCCATTTCCTTGGCAACACTATGTCTCTATACCTGTGAGTCTGTATCTGTTTCATTTGTATCATATTTTAGATTTCACATATAAGTGATATCATGGTATTTGTCCTCTGTCTGACTTATTTTGCTTAGTATGGTAATCTCTAGGTCCATCCATGTTGCTGCAAATAGTATTATTTCATTCTTTTTAATGACTGAGTAATAGTCATATATATATATCTCTCACATCTCCTTTATCCATTCATCTGTTGATGGATATTTAGGTTGTTTCCATGCCTTGCCTAATATAAATAGTGCTACTATGAACACAGAGGTGCATATATCTATAGTTTTGCCTGGGTATATGCCTAGGAGTGGAATTGCTGGATCATATGGCAACTCTAATTGTAGTTTACTGTTTTCCATAGTGGCTGTACCAACTTACATTTCCACCACGGTGTAAGAGGGTTCCTTTTCTCCATACACTCTCCAGCATTCATTATTTGTAGACTTTTAAAAGATGGCCATTCTAACCATTGTGAGGTGGTACCTCGTTATAGTTTTAATCTGCATTTCTCTAGTAATTAGTGATAATGAGTATCTTTTCATGTGCTTGTTGGCCATCTGTGTTTCTTCTTTGGAGAAACGTCTATTTAGATCTTCTGCCCATTTTTCGATTGGGTTGCTGATTTTGTTATTGAATTGTATGAATTATTCGTATAGTTTGGAAATTAAACCCTATTGATTGCATCACTTAAATATTCTCGCCTCGTTCATAGGTTGTCTTTTCATTTTGCTTATGGTTTCCTTTGCTGTACAAAATCTTACAAGCTTGATTAGGTCCCATTTGTTTATTTTTGCTTTTATTTCTATTGACTTAGGAATAGAAAACCTAAGAAAACATTTACGTGATTTACATCACAGAATGTTGTGCCTGTGTTCTCTTTTAGGTGTTTATGATATCTTGTTTTATATTTAAGCCTTTAAGCCATTTTGAATTTTTTTGTGTGCATGATGTGAGGGTGTGTTCTAACTTCACTGATTTACCTGTGATTTTCTAAGTTTCCCAATACTACTTGTTAGAGAGACTGTCTTTCCTCAATTGTATTTTCTTCCTCCTTTGACGAAGATTAATTGTCCATATGTATTGATGTCTTTTCAAGCAGTTGAAATAGTCCGCAGTCTGGCCAGCATAACTGTCATGAAGAAGGCAGTGAACTCTCCAAGAGTTTGACTTTTCCCCTTTGACCTTACTGAGGAGGGACATAAAACAGTCTGGAAAGAAATATATTAGAGGGTGGCTGGAGTGTGGAGCCCAAAAAAGAATCCTCCACTGTCTTTCTTCCACAAGAGTTAAGTGAAATGAAGACCTAATTCAGCACCTTCCCACAATCAGTCTACCTTTCTTCCCATCTGAGCGCCTGCTGTAGCATACTGCATTCAAACTCTCCCTTACTAAGTTTCACCAGTTATAATTTTCTTTACTTCTTTTATATGCTTTCTCTCACACATACTCTCTTTCTTAATTTGGGAATAATTCTGTAAGAAAGAGCTTTCCGTTTCATTTCACTTATGTATTTATATCTATATGGATTCATAAATTCCTCTTTCTGTTCCCTTGGGTTATAATTCATTACCATCATCATCAATTTGATGCCCCAAATGACCCAGATTTGGCTAGTGAGACATCATAGACTTTTATCCCCAAATACTTTAGTGTGACTTTCTAGGAACAAAGTTATCCCTTTACATAATCGCACCATGCATGTGTGCTCAGTCACTCAGTTGTATTGACTTTTTGCGACCCCCTATAGCCCAACAGTGGAAACAGTGTCAGACTTTATTTTTCTGGGCTCCAAAATCACTGCAGATGGTGACTGCAGCCATGAAATTAAAAGACACTTACTCCTTGGAAGGAAAGTTATGACCAACCTAGATAGCATATTCAAAAGCAGAGACATCACTTTGCCAACAAAGGTCCATCTAGTCAAGGCTATGGTCTTTCCTGTGGTCATGTATGGATGTGAGAGTTGGACTGTGAAGAATGCTGAGCGCCGAAGAATTGATGCTTTTGAACTGTGGTGTTGGAGAAGACTCTTGAGAGTCCCTTGGACTGCAAGGAGATCCAACCAGTCCATTCTGAAGGAGATCAGCCCTGGGATTTCTTTGGAAGGAATGATGCTAAAGCTGAAACTGCAGTACTTTGGCCACCTCATGTGAAGAGTTGACTCATTGGAGAAGACTCTGATGCTGGGAGGAATTGGGGGCAGGAGGAGAAGGGGACGACAGAGGATGAGATGGCTGGATGGCATCACTGACTCGATGGATGTGAGTCTGAGTGACCTCCGGGAGTTGGTGATGGACAGGGAGGCCTGGCATGCTGCAGTTCATGGGGTCACAAAGAGTCGGACACGACTGAGCGACTGATCTGATCTGATAGTCCACCAGGCCCCTCTGTACATGAGATTATCCTGGCATGAATACTTGAGTGGATTGCCATTTCCTCTTCCTGACCCAGGGATGGAACGTGAGTCTCCTGCATTGGTAGGCAAATTCTTTACCACTGAGTCACCTGGGAAGCCCTATAATATCAGCATAGTAGTCAAAATCAGAACATTTAATGTTCATACATGATTATTATTATCTAATTCGCAGCCTATGTTCAATGTGTATATTTTCCTAATAGCGTTCTTTATAGCTCCTTTACTGCCTCTCTCTTCCCCTATTCCATCTTTATCCAGTCATCTGCTGATGTGCATTTATGTTGCTTCCATGTCTTGGCTATTGTAAATAGTCCTGCAGTGAACATTGGGATGCATGTATCTTTCAAATTATAATTTTCTCTGGATATATACTCAGGAGTGGGATTGCAGGATCATATAGTAACTCTATATTTAATTTCTAAAGGAACTTCCATACTGTTTGCCATAGTGATTGTGCCAACTTATATCTCCACCAGCAATGTAGGACGATTTCTTTCTGTGAGCTGTGTTTTAAAAGCCATTCCTAAAATTAGGATAATTTTAAGGGAAAATCAGGGGTTGTGGTAAGAAGCCAAAGGAAGGGATGGGCCTTCAAAATGTATTTATTGTGTGATCTCTCCCTACCACATTTCTTGCTAATATTAAATCAATGAAAACTTAGGTTATTTGCTTTTCTTTTTTAAAAAATTAATTTATTTTTTAATTGAAAGATAATTGCTTTACAGAATTTTGTTGTTTTCTGTCAAACCTCAACATGAATCAGCCACAGGTATACATATATTCCCTCCCTTTTGAACCTCCCTGCCATCTCCCTCTGAATCCCACCCCTCTAGATTGATACAGAGCCACTGTTTGAATTTCCTGAGCCATACAGCAAACTCCTGTTGGCCAACTGTTTTCCATATGGTATTGTAAATTTCCACATTACTCTTTCCATACATCTCACCCTCTCTTCCCCTCTCCCCATGTCCATAAGTCTATTCTCTGTGTCTGTTTCTCCACTGTTGCTCTGTAAATAAATTCTTCAGTACCATTTTTCTAGATTCCATATATATGCATTAGAATATGATATTTATCTTTCTCTTTCTGACTCACCTCACTCTGTATAATAGGTTCTAGGTTCATTCTCCTCATCAGAACTGACTCAAATGTGTTCCTTTCTATGGTTGAGTAATACTCCATTATGTATATGTACTACAATTTCTTTATCCATTTATCTATTGATGGACATCTAGGTTGCTTCCATGTTCTAGCTATTGAAAATAGTGCTGCAATGAACAATGGGATACATGTGTTTTTCAGTTTTGGTTTCCTCAAAGTATATGCCTAGGAGTGGGATTGCTGGGTCATATGGTGGTCTTATTCCTAGTTTTTAAAGGAATCTCTATACCAGCTTAAAGCTCAACATTCAGAAAACGAAGATCATGGCATCTGGTGCCACTACTTCATGGGAAATAGATGGGGAAACAGTGGAAACAGTATCAGACTTTATTTTTTTGGGCTCCAAAATCACTACAGATGGTGATTGCAGCCATGAAATTAAAAGATGCTTACTCCTTGGAAGGAAGTTATGACCAACTTAGATAGCATATTAAAAAGCAGAGACATTACTTTGCCAACAAAGGTCCGTCTAGTCAAGGCTATGGTTTTTCCTGTGGTCATGTATGGATGTGAGAGTTGGACTGTGAAGAAAGCTGAGCACCGAATATTGATGCTTTTGAACTGTGGTGTTGGAGAAGACTCTTGAGAGTCCCTTGGACTGCAAGGAGATCCAACCAGTCCATCCTGAGGGAGATCAGTCCTGGGTGTTCTTTGGAAGACTGATGCTAAAGCTGAAACTCCAATACTTTGGCCACCTCATGCGAAGAGTTGACTCATTGGAAAAAACCCTGACGCTGGGAGGGGTTGAGGGCAGGAGGAGAAGGGGACGACAGAGGATGAGATGCCTGGATGGCATCACCGACTCGATGGATGTCAGTTTGAGTGAACTCTGGGAGTTGGTGATGGACAGTGAGGCCTGGTGTGCTGCAATTCATGGGGCTGCAAAGAGCTGGACACGACAGAGTGACTGAACTGAACTGAACTGATACCATCTTCCATAGTGGCTGTATCAATTTACATTCCCACCAACAGTGCAAGAGCATTCCCTTTTCTCCACATCCTCTCTGGGATTTATTATTTGAAGACTTTTTGATGATGGCCATTCTGACTGGTGTGAGGTGATATCTCATTGATTTTGATTTGCATTTCTCTAGTAATGAGCAATGTTGAGCATCTTTTCATGTGTTTGTTAGCCATCTGTATGTCTTCTTTGGAGAAACGTCTGTTTAGGTCTTTTTCCCACTTTTTGATTGGGTTGTTTGTTTTTCTGGTATTGAGTTGCATAAGCTGCTTGTATATTTTGGAAAGTAATCCTTTGTTAGTTGTTTCATTTACTATTATTTTCTCCCATCCTGAGGGTTGTCTTTTCACCTTGCTTATAGTTTCCTTTGTTTTTCTGGGCTCCAAAATCACTGCAGATGGTGACTGCAGCCATGAAATTAAAAGACGCTTACTCCTTGGAAGGAAAGTTATGACCAACCTAGATAGCATATTCAAAAGCAGAGACACTACTTTACCAACAAAGGTTCGCCTAGTCAAGGCTATGGTCTTTCCTGTGGTCATGTATGGATGTGAGAGCTGGACTGTGAAGAAGGCTGAGCGCCGAAGAATTGATGCTTTTGAACTGTGGTGTTGGAGAAGACTCTTGAGAGTCCCTTGGACTGCAAGAAGATCCAACCAGTCCATTCTGAAGGAGATCAATCCTGGAATTTTTTTAGAAGGAATGATGCTAAAGCTGAAACTCCAGTATCTTGGCCACCTCATGCAAAGAGTTGACTCATTGGAGAAGACTCTGATGCTGGGAGGGATTGAGGGCAGGAGGAGAAGGGGACGACAGAGGATGAGATGGCTGGATGGCATCACTGACTTGATGGGTGTGAGTCTGGGTGACCTCCGGGAGCTGGTGATGGACAGGGAGGCCTGGCGTGCTGCAGTTCATGGGGTCGCGAAGAGTTGGACACAACTGAGTGACTGATCTGATCTGATCTGATCTGATAGTTTCCTTTGCTGTGAAAAACTTTTAAGTTTAATCAGGTCCCCTTGTTTACTTTTGTTTTTATTTCCGTTACTCTAGGAGATAGGTCCTAGAGGATCTTGCTTTGATTTATGTCATCGAGTGTTCTACTCTGTTTTCTTCTAACATTTTATGGTTTCTGGTCTTACATTTAGGTCTTTAATCCATTTTGAGTTTATCTTTATGTATGGTGTTAAGTTCATTCTTTTATATGTAGCTGTCCAGTTTTCCCAGCACCATTTATTGAAGAGGTTGTCTTTGTCCCATTGTATATTCTTGCCTCCTTTGTCAAAAATAAGGTATTCATAGGTGCATGGGTTTATTTCTGGGCTTTTTATCTTGTTACATTGGTCTATGTTTCTGTTTTTGTGCCAGTACCGTACTATCTTGATGACTGTAGCTTTGTAGTATAATCTGAAGTCAGGAAGGTTGATTCCTCCTGCTCCATTCTTCTTTCTCAAGACTGCTCTGGCTATTTGGGGCCTTTTGTGTTTCCATATGAATTGTGAAATTTTATGTTCTAGTTCTGTGAAAAATGCCATTGGTAATTTGATAGGGATTGCATTGAATCTGTAGATTGTGTTTGGTAGTATAGTCATTTTAACAGTATTAATTCTTCCTATCCAAGAATTCTTCCTATCCAAGATGGAATATCTCTCCATCTGTTTATGTCATCCTTGGTTTCTTTCATTAGCATCTTATAATTTTTTGTGTACAGTTCTTTTGTCTCAGGTAAGTTTATTCCTGGATATTTTTTTCTTTTTGTTGCATGTCTGCATTTTTTTTTCTTTTGACATAAAGTGTATAATGAAATATGTAAATACTAAGTGTATCATTGATTAGTTGTAATAAGTGCAATTCTCCCATATAATCCAAATCCTTATCAAGATACAGAACATGACCATCAGGATATAGAACATGGCCATTACCCTGGAAAACAACTCTTATACTCTTTCTGATATATCCTAACTCCTCACTCATCAGTGGCAACAACTATTCTTATTTTTTTCATGATAATTTTATTTGGCTTTCTTTAAAACTTAAAATAAATAAGTAAAAATCAATGAAAACCTTTCAATGAAGGTAGAGTAGAAACTTAGGAAGCCATTAAAATAAAAAAGAGTATAAGGTAAGAGAAAAAAAGAGTATAAGGTAAAAATAAGCTCACAAGTCCAATAAAAAGAAATAGTTAAGGTTTTTTAAATAGCAAGATAAAGTGGATGAGATTTAAAATAGAAGACAGGTTATAAACCAGTGAGGTAAAAGATTAAAACACAAAAAATGAAGAAGATAAGGTCTAAGAGAAAATACAAATATTACATGAACTAGAAAGGTAAAATATTGATAGAGATTAAAGATTAAAAATAGGAAATAAAAAGGTAAACATTTAAAATATGAAAACAATAACAAGTAAAAATAGAGAATATACTTAAAATCAAAACAAAAATCTGAAAGTAAAGAAGAACTAAAGAGCCTCTTGATGAAAGTCAAAGAGAAGAGTGAAAAAGTTGGCTTAAAGCTCCACATTCAGAAAACTAAGATCATGGCATCCGGTCCCATCACTTCATGGGAAATAGATGGGGAAACAGTGGAAACAGTGGCTATTTTTTGGGGCTTCAAAATCACTGCAGATGGTGACTGCAGCCATGAAATTAAAAGACACTTACTCCTTGGAAGGAAAATTATGACCAACCTAGATAGCATATGAAAAAGCAGAGACATTACTTTGTCAACAAAGGTCCGTCTAGTCAAGGCTATGGTTTTTCCAGTGGTCATGTATGGATGTGAGAGCTGGACTGTGAAGAAAGCTGAGCATTGTAGATTGATGCTGTTGAACTGTGGTGTTGGAGAAGACTCTTGAGAGTCCCTTGGACTGTGAGGAGATCCAACTAGTCCATCCTAAAGGAAATCAGTCCTGGGTGTTCACTGAAAGGACTGATGTTGAAGCTGAAACTCCAATATTTTGGCCACCTGATAAGAAGAGCTGACTCATTGGAAAAGACCCTGATGTTGGGAAAGATTAAAGGCAGGATAAGAAGGGGACAACAAAGGCTGAGATGGTTAGATGGCATCACCAACTCAATGGACATGAGTTTTGGTAAACTCTGGGAGTTGGTGATGGACAGGGAGGCCTGGTGTGCTGTGGTTCATGAGGTCACAAAGAGTCAGACACAACTGAGCGACTGAACTGGAACTGGAACTGGATGGCAGTTTATAGGAGTCCAATGTGGAGTAGGGGAAAGCTTAGTGGCTTGGAATTTGGGAGACATGAGTTTAATCCCAGGATTCAAGCTAATGTAACCTGAAGAAACCATTACTCTCCCTGGACCTTGTATTTTATTTATTTAAGCTGTAAAAGGGGAGCCTTAAAATAATGTTTTCCTATCCATATTATGCCACAGACAAACAAAATATCACATTTTCTATTGTAGATTCCCAGATCAACATCTCCTGTGTTAGACACGCGAGGAGAGATAAGCATGAAAGTTAAAGTGTACAGGGAACCAAGCTGCTGCCTAAGAGGATGATGGGGAAGAGGTGTACATGGTGCAGTGTTAGACTCAACAGGTCTCAAACCTGAGGTTGGGAAAGAACGATTGAGCTCCTGAAACTCTTAGCTTCATTTGGGTTTGTTTTTTTTTTTAAAATACTGTCAGTAAAACTAAGATTCAGTTGTCAAAGCCCTAGATTCCAGCCAACAAGGAAGAACCTAATGAGCTCTGGTAATTATCCAGATCATAAAGTTAGAACAGGAAGCAGTACCAATCCTATCTGACATGTAATCTAAAGTTGTAGTCACTGTACTTGTGTGAAGATGCTTTGAACTGATGCTGGTCCAAGGTTGTCATGGTTACCATGGGTGTGTGTGTTGCTCATGTTCTCTTTACCATGTCACTCTGGGTATCATATTAACATACCAGGGTTGTCTCATCTGCACACTAGAAAAACCCAGGTTTTGAATATGAAGGTAAAAAGATTGCCAGCCACCCAGATACCTAGGAAGGTCAGATCAGATCAGATCAGATCAGTCGCTCAGTCATGTCCGACTCTTTGCGACCCCATGAACCGCAGCACGCCAGGCCTCCCTGTCCATCACAAGCTCCCGGAGGTCACTCAGACTCGCATCCATCGAGTCAGTGATGCCATCCAGCCATCTCATCCTCTGTCGTCCCCTTCTCCTCCTGCCCTCAATCCCTCCCAGCATCAGAGTCTTCTCCAATGAGTCAACTCTTCACATGAGGTGGCCAAAATACTGGAGTTTCAGCTTTAGCATCATTCCTTCCAAAGAAATTCCAGGATTGATCTCCTTCAGAATGGACTGGTTGGATCTTCTTGCAGTCCAAGGGACTCTCAAGAGTCTTCTCCGACACCACAGTTCAAAAGCATCAATTCTTCGGCGCTCAGCCTTCTTCACAGTCCAGCTCTCACATCCATACATGACCACAGGAAAGACCATAGCCTTGACTAGGCGAACCTTTGTTGGTAAAGTAATGTCTCTGCTTTTGAATATGCTATCTAGGTTGGTCATAACTTTCCTTCCAAGGAGCAAGCGTCTTTTAATTTCATGGCTGCAGTCACCATCTGCAGTGATTTTGGAGCCCAGAAAAACAAAGTCTGACACTGTTTCCACTGTTTCCCCATCTATTTCCCATGCAGTGATGGGAAGGTCAAGATCCTCCCTTTTCTCCTCCCTTTATCCTGAGTTTGCTTCTGGCTAGAATTCCCTGTTTAATCTTCTTGTTTGTGTTTTTGGGTTGGGTTTAGTGTGGGTTTGTTTTTGTTCTCTTGCTTTATGAGAAGAAATGGGGGGACAGGAGGGCAGGGCTGAGGAGAAAAACAAGCCATTCATTCCTTCCTGTGCTTATTTGGATCCAGAATTCCCTATTCATCTCTACGTCTCCATCACCTTTTACTAGTCTCTCGAGGTCACTTCCCAGAGAATTTCTTTTCTTTCGTGGTTTTTTCTGTATCAAACTTGCCTCAGTTTCCCTATAAGTCACTCCCAAACCCCATTCTACTCTTAACAAACCTAATTACCCCTCTGGAACTGGAAAGGGGCAAAATGTGAATGCAGACCATCTAAGAATCTGCAAATTGTCTTAATTTAGTCAGCATATTCTTGGTGAGGATCACACTGAGCAAGTGCTAACGTCGACACTTGCTGTTGCGAATAATATCTGTTTTTGAGGACTTGCATTTCACCAGTTTTAAGATCTGAGTGTTCTATTACTAATTGGAGAGACAATTATGATGCAGTAGGAAAGGGCAGAAGGCCTGGATTCAAGCCCAGCTCTGCTATGCATTAGTTGTGGGGCCTCACTTAAGACAGTTGATCTCTCCCAGCTTTAGTTTCATGATCTTTTGCTTGAGTATGATGATACCCACTTGCAATGTGGGTGTGAGAATTCTGTGAGTTAATAAAAGGGCAAGTGCCAACTGTATTCTTGTTAAATTCTTACTTTATATTAGAGTATAGTTGATTTGCAATGTTGTGTTAGTTTTAGGTGTACAGCAAAGTGATTCAAACATATATATACCTTTTCTTTTTCAAATTCTTTTCCTATTTAAGTTGTTAGAGAATATAGAGTTCCCTGTGCCATATAGTAGGTCCTTGCTGGTTACCCATTTCACACATAGTAGTGTGTATATGTTAATCTCAAACTCCTAATTTATCCCTCCCCCTGCCTTTCTTCTTTGGTAACCGTAAGTTTGCTTTCTATGTCTATGAGTCTGTGTCTGTTTGTAAATAAGTTCATTTGTATCATTTTTTTAAAAGATTCCACATATAAGTGATATCATATGATATTTATCTTTCTCTATCTGACTTAATTCACTTAGTATGATAATCTGTAGGTCCATCTAGTTGCTGCAAATGGCCTTATTTCATTCTTTTTTTATGGCTGAGTAGTATTCCATTGTATATATGCACATCTTCTTAATGCATTCATCTGTCAATGGATGTTTACCACCTGTATTATTAATGTTTAATTTTGAAGGTATGTACTCAATCTGAGATATAAATGTACAGAGCATTAGTTCTATAGGATATTCCTCAAAATGATTTGAAATCTTTGTATTAAAGTGTCAGTTTGGGGGAAAAGCAGCAGTGAGTCTGATGTGACTTTGAGGATGTCATGGACACAGGTTAGGGGATCGCAAAGAGGTCCCCAAGGAGAGACTCCCCCTCCTTGCCCATAATTTCCAGGCTATAATCCTGTTGGCCATCCCAGTCACCGCACTCCCCACCATTTTTCCATTTGAACAGGATGCTGTATATTCATTTATATATCTGGGAGAGGATCAGAATTGAAAAGAATTGTAGGTGAGCACTTTTTGGAATCCACCTTAAAGGTAGGAGGGTATTTTAGAAAGTCAAGACCTGGTTAATAGAAATGGACAAGCAAACCATGCACTTCTTATCCCTGGGAAAGCTTCAAGTGCCTGTTGTGAATTGATTTTAGGATTGTGACAATAATACTGATGTTCTTTGAAGATGGCAGCAACCTGATAAAGCTTTTAAAAAGGTAGATTTGTATGTGAAGTATTTCAGACCAAAATTTCCTTTGGACACCACTTTCTTGTTTGTCTTTAGTCCTGACTCACTGAGCGGTTAATATAGCGACACATGTGGGCATGTGAAAGCATGGCCAGTGACAAGTGCTTGCTGACTTTGTGTTCAGGTGTACAATTCTCTTTCTTCCTCTTCCCCCACCCTTCTACTCCCACTCCATCTCCCCCAACCCTGCCCAACACTGCACTTAAAATGCCATTGTGCCACTTCATTGATTGCTTTGTGAGAAGCAATCGGAGTGACCACATAAATGCTGCCCAGAGACATCTGTCATCTTCTGGCTCAAACAGAAAACCACAGCTACAAGATTGTCAAGCATCGGTCCATGTTTACACAACTTCCCAGACACCTGAGAGCTTAACAGAACTCCACATTTATAAAATTGCCACGTGTTCAGACAAGTTTTTTCCCCCTTACTTACTCAAAGCTTTGCTTTCTGAAAAATGTTATTGAGAGGGATGCCTGGAAATCTGTGAAAGTAATAATTTAGGGGGGCAAGCAGATAAGTTTGCATCCTCAGGCTACAAATCACAAATAGGTTGAATATGTTTTCTCTCTTCTTGGGAAATCGAGAGATGCTAGACAAAAACCCGGTCTGATTTTCATTACTATATGCTTAAAATAGGATGGCCTCAAAATACTAATCCTTGGACTGCAGTCAAACATGTAAATTTCAGTTTAAATAAGTGCTTAATAGGAAAAGCAAAGGGGGTAACCCTTGAGGCTCCTCTAAAGGCCACTGGTGGCCTCAGCTCTCATTTGCTGCCTCCCTTTTTGCATCAGCTGACCTGTTTTCCTGGAGAATTGCCTTGACTTGGTGAACAAGGCTCAAGCACTGGCAAGGAGTCTCTTTGCAGTGGGAGCCGGGAAGGAAGCCGCCCGCCATCCATGGAAATGCTAATGAGTTGAGGTGGCCCTGGGCTTTTAAATTCAGATCTGTAATACTTTGCTTTCCTGATGCTGTTGGGACATAATTTTACATGACTCCGTACTAGGGAGACAGTGAAAAGCGGATCCCACCAAGCTGAATAGCTTCCACTGCTTCTCTAGGCACTCTGCAGGAATTACAACGTTTTTCATCAAGGATGAGGGAAACAGTTTGACTCTATTATGAGGACTGATTTCAGGACCAAAGTAGGAGTTGCTGTTTTGCCCATTTTCAACTCAAAACAGGCACTGTGGCATTGCAAGTTGCAGCCCTCTTAGGATGCCATTTTCCTTAGTCTGGTTCTGTATTGGAGGAAGTTATTCTGGCTTGCACACATCTTACCCAGGAAACTGAGAGCAAGGGGGAGATGGTGGAACAGCATCTGTCTTCTAGAGTCCTATTCCACACTCTGATGTTTCCTGGTATCTGAGGAAACACAACTTATGTCAGGGGGATTCCAGGCAAAGGCTTCTCTAGGGTGATGGAAGCTACTATTCATGGACCTTCCCAACCCTCCAGAGGAAAATACTCTTCTGGAAAATATTACTGGATTCTTGGTCTACTTTTTAATATTCACATGTCTGTAGTTTAAGTGAGAAGTTCAGGAAAATGAGTATCTTATTATCAACATGACTAGATACAGAAGCAGAAAATGTCCTTAAACAATGGGGTTTGAAAAGGCAAGTTCTTAGCAGAATGGTACCCTGGGTACGTGCCTCCTGCAGATGGAGCCAGCAGGTCCCACTAAGTAATAGTTTCTGTACCTGAGATCTGGCTTGTTGTTCTAACCATGTGAGGTTGTATGAGTGGCATTTAAAATCCTGTTTTATCATGTTATTAAGGCAGCCAGAGGTGTAGGGGAAGGGCTCTGGGCCTGCGGGAACAGAGGTCCTGGCCCACTGTCTGTTTTGCTTCATGTCCCTAACATGCAATCTATGCAGTCTTCAGGGGTGAGGTCCATGATCTTCTGCTATCCCAGGTTGCCTTCCACCTGTGGATTTGGATTTGATAGACGGAAAGGACAGAAGCACAAAGAATAAATTTTGACAGGTTGTATTCTTGCTGGTAAAGAGGGAGAGTGAAGAGTCAGGTGATATGGAAAATACCCATCCTATAGGCAATCACGTAGGACCAGCTAATGCTGTGGGTGCACGTAGGTGAACAAGATATAAAGCACAGAGTTGTTGGCTCTCACAGAGTATCTAGTCTCGTAGGGACATAATTTTTTTTATGTTACTTAATGACATCACCCTCTCCAGTTATTGCCCCTTGGGAAATTACTATTTGAATGTAGTCTCTGGAACTAAATGAGGAAATGGTCTACATCTTTTTAGATAGGAGAATTTTGTAACTTAATACGTTTCTATTTCTGTTCTGTGAATAAGCTAGGATTCTAAGTTGCAAACCACAAAAATTATTTCTAGCTAACTTAGGCAAAAAAGAGGAATTTATTGAAAGGATATTTAAATCAAAACATATACATTCAGGACCTGGCTATCCCATTGATTCACTCAGGGGTACCAGGCAAATCGTTTATCCTTTACAGATTTCACCTACTTGCCATTGAAAGAATGGAGTGGAGCTCCCAAAATAGATGGGATACTCCAAGACCAAATTTGGAAAACAGATATGAACCAAAGGAGTTATGGAAAGTGAGGCCACAGAAGCCGATTGTCATGCTGCTGGGTCAAAGTGAGGAAGACGCCAAACTCTCTCCGCGATTGGGTCACTCACTCAAGATCAAGTCCTGAGAGAACCTTCTGACTGGCTCAACTTCAGTTTGGGGAGCTAGTCCCTTTGATGTCAACAGTGGGAGGGACACCCACTCTCATGATTAATGAAGCAGTCTCCAAAGAAGGCATACAGTTGGCCAAAAGGCACATGAAAAGATGCCCAGCATCGCTAATTATTAGAGAAATGCAAATCAAAACAACAATGAGGTATCACTTCATCTAGTCAAAATTGTCATCATTAGGAGGTCTACAAATATGAAACACTGTAGAGGCTGTAGAGAAAAGGAATGCTCCTACATGTTGATAGGAATGTAAATTGGTAGTCACTATGGAGAATATATTTCCTTCAAAAACTAAAAATAAAGTTGCCATATGGTCCAGCACTTCCATCCCTGGGCATATATCTGGAGAACTCTCTAATTTGAAAAGACACATACACCCCAATGTTCATAGGAGGCTATTCACAGAAACCAAGACATGGAAGCAACCTAAATGTCCATTAACAGATGAATGAAGAACACACAGTATATTACTCAGCCTTGAAAAAGAATAAAATAATGCCATTTGGATAGACCAAGAGATTATCATATTAAGTGAAGTAAGCCAGACAAAGACAAATATCATATGATATCACTTACGTGTTTAATCTAAGAAAATGGTACAAATGAACTTATTACAAAACAGAGAAGCACAGTCATAGAAAACAAACTTCTAGCTATCAAAGGGGAAAGCGGGGGAGGGATAAACTGGGAGGCTGGGATTAACATATACACACTACTATATATAGAATAGATAACCAGCAAGCACCTACTGTATAGCACATGGAACTATATTCAATATTTTGTAATAACCTATAAGGGAAAAGAATCTGAGAAAAGAATATATGTGCATATATAAAATTATCTCTCTATATAATTGAATCATGCTGTATACTTAAAACTAACACGATATTGTGAATCAACTATACTTCAATTTTTAAAAAGATTAATGATGTAGTCTCCAAAGGAAAGGTTAGCAGACTGATGGAAAGGATGGTGCCTGCTGGATAGCCACAAAAACGGATGTCAGGAAAAACAGACCAAACAGAAGCACTATCAACCCTCATAGGGAGCTTACTTGTATTCCTTGTCTTTTCTTGGTTCTGACTTTTGTGTCCTTCTTTTCCCTTTTATTATTCTTATGGTACAACATTCCTTGAACGTCAAGCGAAGAGAGATTTGAAAAGGATAAATGACTTGCTCGATGTCCCTGAGCTAGTAAGTGATACAGTCAGGTCCTGAATTTGTAACTTTTGATTTAAGTTTCTATCCTCTTGTCTTTCCCATAAGTTGATGCAATGCAAAGTGGAGAGTAGGGGCTTCCCCTGTGGCTCAGTGATAAAAAAATCCGCCTGCCAATGCAGGAGACCTGAGTTCTATCCTTGGGTTGGGAAGTTGCCCCGGAGAAGGAAATGGCAACCCACTCCAGT
This sequence comes from Tragelaphus eurycerus, assembly GCA_935064755.1. Lineage (NCBI taxonomy): Eukaryota > Metazoa > Chordata > Mammalia > Artiodactyla > Bovidae > Tragelaphus > Tragelaphus eurycerus. The sequence continues at coordinate 15,327,660 of CAKXYN010000038.1, forward strand.
ATTCTTGCCTGGGAAATCCTTTGGAAAGAGGAGACTATAGTCTGTGGGGTCACAAAAACTCAGGCGTGACTTAGTGACTAAACAACAACAAAGTGGAGAGTGATAAATATCAAGAAAGGTAAATAAAAATGCTATGGTTGCTCTGAAAGGAAATATTTCTCCCTGTTTCCAGAAGTTTATAGGTCCATGGAATTGACAACAAATACATTTTCCTAACTGAAGGACAATTGCATCTCTTCTCTTTTGAAAGTCAAACTTGTAAGACAACCTAAGAGCACAGAATTGTTGCCAGGAAGGTTGCCATGGTAAACTGGGGAATGGTTTCTTCATTTTCTTCCTGGCTGAGACCTTCTAGGAATCTCATGTCTGTTTGGACTATTTCCCTCTCCTCAAAAGACCCATCCCACCAGCCAAATGCACCAATCTTAATTTTCTTGCCTTTTAAAAAAGTATGTATTTTGGGGATGGGGAGAACTGCATGTTTATTACAGAAAATTTGGATAATACACAGCCACCCCCCCCCCCCCCCCCCGCCAACACACAACCAAAAAACCCCACTCAGAGCTCTACTGTTAATATTTTGGTAATTTTATTTTTTATATGTATGTATAGGTATATACATTTGTTTGAAAATTGAAATTATATGATATAAATATGATATGAGCTTCCTGGGCTTCCCTGATAGCTCAGTTGATAAAGAATCCACCTGCAATGCAGGAGACCCCAGTTTGATACCTTGGTCAGGAAGATCCGCTGGAGAAGGGATAGGCTACCCACTCCAGTGTTCTTGGGCTTCCCTTGTGGCTCAGCTGGTAAAGAATCTGCCTGCAATGTGGGAGACCTGGGTTCAATCTCTAGGCTGGGAAGATCCACTGGAGAAGGGGGAAAGGCTACCCAGTCCAGTATTCTGGTCTGGAGAATTCCATGGACTGTATAGTCCATGAGGTCGCAAAGAGTCAGACACTACTGAGTGACTTTCACTTTCATGATATGAGCTATAAATTGAGATTATATCAATATGATATATATTGAGATTATATGATATAAATTATTTGATTACATGATATAATCTTATGGATATCTTTTCATGGCATGAAATTGTTGGCATCTGAATTCTTAATAAGCATTTATTGTACATCTATTTTGGGCTTTCTGTTGTGGATTAGAAAACTTCCCTCTCTCCTCAAGGAGCCATCTCCTCCTCCACTTTTCATGTATTTAGCAGGAAGGAAATGGAAGAAACCAGGTGTCAAAGAATCAAGAGAACAACCCTGGGCACAAAGACTTAAAACTAATATCATCTTTCTATATTAAAGATATTAAGGGATTCAAAATGCTTCCTTTCACAGTTTTTAAAAGTAGAGGCACATTGCTTAGTTTTTACATGAAATCACATCTATTAAAAAAAAAAAAAAGAAATCACATCTAAAGTAACACAGTTCTGCAGAAATGCCGCTGAAAAAATATATATATATATTTTAAAGAATTCATTATTTTACAGGGTCTCTCTAAGAGTCTATGACAGAACTAGACAGCATATTAAAAAGCAGAGATATCACTTTGCCAACAAAGGTTCATACAGTCAAAGCTATGACTTTTCCAGTAGTCGGGTATGGATGTTAGAGTTGGATCATAAAGAAGGCTGAGCGCTGAAGAGTGGATGCTTTAAAATTGTGGTGCTGGAGAAGACTCTTGAGAGTTCCTTGAACTGCAAGGAGATCAAACCAGTCAATCCTAAAGGACATCAACCGTGAATATTCATTGGAAGGACTGATGCTGAAGCTGAAGCATCAACACTTTGGCCGCCTGATGTGAAGAACTGAGGTATTAGGAAAGAACTGAATGCTGGGAAAGATTGAAGGGCAAAGGAGAAGGGGGCGGCAGAGTATGAGATGGTTAGATAGCATTAGTGACTCAACGGACATGAATTTAAGCAAACTCTGGGAGATAGTGAAGGACAGGGAAGCCTGGCGTGCAGCAGTCCGTGGGGTCCCAGAGCCAGACATGACTTAGGGATTGAACAAGAATAACAACTCTAAGAGTCTAAACAAGATCCAGTTCATAAACCATGCTGCTGCTAAGTCGCTTCAGTCGTGTCCGACTCTGTGCGACCCCATGGACTGCAGCCTACCAGGCTTCTCCGTCCATGGGATTCTCCAGGCAAGAACACTGGAGTGGGTTGCCATTTCCTTCTCCAATGCATGAAAGTGGAAATGGATCTAACTTAATCGTTGCCTCGTTCCAGTCCTCCAGCTTCTAGAGGGCGCTCTAGACCATTTCACCCATCAACCCCATACTTGTCTTCTTTGTCTTCCTTCCCTCTCTCTCCTTCCTTTTGTTGATAACCTCTTTTGTGGAAAGTAAGACTCCTTCCTCTTTAAGAAGAGGAAGGGAGGGAAACCCATAGGACTTCAGGATTCTTTTTAAACAGCAGAGGAGCACTGGCTGCTTGATCTTTTGAGCCCTTCCAGTGTCCTACCTCTCAGTCCACTATAGTGACTGATACCAATTCCTGGGAGAAGCTGGTGTAACTCTTGCTGAGTGGAGTTGACTCTGAGGAACCAGGCACTGAGCAGAGTAAGGGCCAGCAAGGCATGTTTCACACACAGGCTCTGGCTCTAGCCAGCAGGATGGGCAGAAGGAAATGGTAGCGACGCACCCTGAGTTGTCGTTAATGCCTTTTCACACCAACCTCTCTCCAATGGTGGTCTCCAAAGAAGGAGTAACATGACATTTCCCTGTCAAACATGAAAACTCTGCCATCTTGGGTAACCGGTTCCAGGAATATGGATCCGTAGGAGACCTTGGGGGTAAGGTTAGGACTTAAGCTCTTGTCCTCTCAGGGTAGTAAGTTCAGCTCAGTCGCTCAGTCGTGTCCGACTCTTCGCGACCCCATGCATCGCAGCAGGCCAGGCCTCCCTGTCCATCACCAACTCCCGGAGTTCACTCAGACTCACGTCCATCGAGTCAGTGATGCCATCCAGCCATCTCATCCTCTGTCATCCCCTTCTCCTCTTGCCCCCAATCCCTCCCAGCATCAGAGTCTTTTCCAATGAGTCAACTCTTCGCATGAGGTGGCCAAAGTACTGGAGTTTCAGGCTAGTACCTTGACCTTAAGAAGCTGCTTTCCTTTGGTTCTTTTACCTCAGGAAGTCAGGTTGTATGAAAGAGTTTCAGAGAAACTTAGATTTCTGCTGTCACTTTGCCAGAAAATTGGCTTATTTTGGCTCTGTTAAGACTTTGTTTATTTCTTGCTTCGGTGGTTTCCTTGTTCTCCCTTCTGATTTTGGGGGGGAAATCATGGTCTTGCCATGGTTTATCCAGTCAGCTGTGGCCTAACTTGCATGTTCTCTGAAGCGGAGGCTGGCCCACCCTGGGCACTCGCTGGGCCAGGAGATCCATGCAGAGGGCGGCAGTGTGGATCCCAGGGCCACATGAAGGGTGAGGCCGCTGTCCTCTCTCTGCCAGGCTGCATAAGCAAAGATGCATAGTTCCTAGCAACTGTTAGGAGAATGGGGGTTACTTTCTGGGTGTCAGTCATAGAACTCTCTGCAGACTGCTATAGTGTCTTTAGAGTCAGAAAGGAGTCAGAAGCAAGTATGAGAAGCAAGACCAGAAAGTTTTACATCTTGAGTATGCATTTGTTCATCCCTAAATTCTTCAAGAATCTTAAGCATTCTGGCTCCAGAATGAGCAGATGTACATTTGAAGCTTGTTTCTGCTACTAGTTAACTTCATGTGCTTGGGCAAATGGCTTTTCTTCTCAAAGCCCCAGATTCTTTAATGTGTAAAGTTGAGAAAATAACAGCAACCTCTTTGGAAGATTGCTAGGAGGTTTAAGTGAAAATGAAAGAATGCCTATGAAGCACCAGTGCAGTGCCTGTTTCGTGGTGTCAGTGTGGGCTGGTATTACTTTTCTTGTACATACCATCTCAGACGGCTGTGATGGTGGTAATAAGAGTAAATTGGCACAGATCCTGCCCTGAGGTAGCTTATGATGGGCAGTCATGACACAGGATGTGACAGGAGTCAGGAGGAAAGAATAGGGCAAAAGGGACACATAACAAATGGAATCAAAGGTTCAAGAAGGGGATCGATGGAGCCAGTTGTTCACATGTGGTGGGGCTCAAAAATGAAGGCTGAATGCAACTGAGTAGCAGTGCTTTTGGACAGCGTGAACACAGTGGGCTAAGGCGGCAAACAGAAGCAAAGGGATAAATTAAAAACAAGACAGGTAAGCAGGCGCACCATCGGGCTGACAGGAGGTAAACAGACTGGGATAAATAAATAAGCAAGCAACACAATGATGAAGACAGTCCTGTTGGCCAAGACATTGAAAGACAGCGTGCACCAACGCTAGAATCAGGCTTGAGATTTGAGATTTTTAAGAAAATTGTATGCAGGCTTTCACAGATTTTTCCAATATTTTGATTTCCTATGACAACACTCAGAAATCCACTCTGGATTTAGTCTCAGAAAGGATGCCCGAGAACTCTCTTCTCCCCTTGCCGCCACCTGGGAGATTTCAGAGTAGAGTTCTCTGGATGGGACAAAGGGTTCAGAGGGTGTTCCACACAGGGTGCCGAATTCCAGGGACCCTGACTGGCGCAGACGCCGGCTGTGCGAACTCTGTCTAGACATGGAAATTGTCCTCCTAATCTCCCAATCTTGCTTTCTCTTCATTCTCTGACAATGCACCATCTCTGTAAACATTCTCGCCACAAGAACGGAGCTGGAAACACATGTGCAATCAGCAGCTACAAAGAGGGTTATGAAATCTGCTCAAAATAGCCTGCTTGCCCCATAGGCATGCAAAGCAGCCAAGCAGCTAGGGTGAACGTGTCAGGCGGCAGATTTCACTCTGCATTTCAAGAGGCTTCCAGTGACCTCCCACAGTTAGGCTCAGAGATGCTCACTGTTGTTCAGAAGCTCCCAGGGGAGACGTGGGGCTGTGGACAGAGTCCCCTGGGCAGCTGTGAGTCCCTGGGGCTAAACCCTTCTATCCGAATATCCTACTTAGCCTGAAATTCCTCAGCCCTGGAGATATTTATTTGGGTTAAAACTTTGAGGTTACATAATCCCCAGTGGTTCAGTGGATCAAGAATTTGCCTGCAATGCAGGAGACACAGGAGATGCGGGTTTGATCCCTGGGTTGGGAAAATCCCCTGGAAAAGGAAATGGCAACCGACTCTAGTATTCTTGCCTGAAAAATTCCATGGACAGAGGAGCCTGGTGAACTATCGTCCACAGGGTTGCAAAGAATCAGACACAACTGAGCACAATGGCACTGAAGTTGGCAGTGTTATCTGAGACAAGAAGATAAAAATCTGGCTCCCTCCCTTAGAATCCGCTTAACACATTGGCCATCTAATCCCCTTATGTTGGTGGGACGGTATTTTTGTATACTGGGTGCGTGGGAGGAAAGACCATTTGGCGGGGGGCTCAGAGCATCAGGGAAGAGGGGCTGCAGATAGGGGTCCACTATGTGCAGAGGCTGGATAAGAGGGGAGCCTTGTTGTGATCTGGGTGGTGCAGTTGTTGTCTGTCTGCTTTCACCTCCAGCACTGACTGCCTGTGTGACCTTTGGCCCTGTCACTTCAGACCTCTTGTTCTAGCCTTCTTTACCAGAGTGGGAAAGTGCTCTTTCCCCTGGATTTCATTTCAGAAAAGGAAAGGAGTCAGATGGCTATCCCTCACCAAGTGTCCTGGGAGTTGGATCCCAAGCTACTCAAAGAATGACCATGTGACTGAATGTAACTGCAGAGGCCTTGGGGATAGTTTTGTGAAGATTGCTATTTGTGGCTGAAGAGACAGGGTGTGTCATCCCTGTTCTGGTGGGAATGGCCACTGAACTGGAAGTCAGGCAACTGGGCTCTAAGCCAGAGCTGGCAGGTCACTTTTGTTTCTGAACCTCTTGTGATTTCCCTCAGTTGAGCAAGACTAAGGCCTGTAGCCCAAGAACGGACACTGGGCAACCACAGGGGCCAGGCTGGGGTAACAGAATGTACCGGGGGCAGCGTGGAGAGCATGACCAAGACACCCGGAGACAGCTTCCTCTTCTGTGAGAGCCCCAAATAAACCCCCTTCCCCTCTCCTGCCTCTCCACACCCATGGCTTGCCTTCCTGGACTAGTTTGGCCTTGGTCCAGATTGGGTTTCTGTTTTGTCAGAATAACTCCAGGTGTCTGCTGGGAGGAGAACACCCCTGAGTGAAGTGAAGTCACTCAGTCATGTCTGACTCTTTGCGAGCCCATGGACTGTAGCCTACCAGGCTCCTCCGTTCATGGAATTTTCCAGTAAAGAATACTGGAGTGGGTTGCCATTTCCTTCTCCAGAGGATCTTCCTGACCCAGGGATCGAACTGGGGTCTCTTGCATTGCAGGCAGATGCTTTACCATCTGAGTCACCAGGAACACCCCTGGGAGGATCATAAATTCATCTTTGGTTTTTGGGTGGAACTTGAGTGGCTTCTGTGGGTACATTATGGTTTGGCTTAGGCCGTCCTCTCCCTGAAGTGCTGTACTTCATGCCCTTTTATGGGACACACACAACGGTCCATCTACTCTAAGTGTGGACTGGATCAGCCTGGCCCAGGAGAAGAAGCATTTGAGGCAGTTGACCATATGCATAGGGTCTGTGCATATATGCATATAGTTGACCATATGCATTGGCCTGTGCCTTATAGTTGAGCTCATATTTGTTTCTGAGGAATCTCTTTGAACTTGATGACCTTCACTCTTTACTTTGTGGTTATTTTAGGGCAAAGGGAAAAATAAGGCCTGGTCCTTCAATATTTGAGGTGTATCTTAAAAATCAGAGCTCTCCTCTCTCTTGAGTCCTGCTCTGGGAGCCACAGTTGTTGTCTAGACTGGGGCTCTGGGCTCCTGCCCACCCTGTTCTGCACGCTGAAATCTTAGAATCCTTAGCATCCTGTATACTTCGGAGTCCTGGGATGGGGACACCCAAACCCCTGCCCCTCCGTCGCACTGGTGCTTCACAAAACCCAGGCAAGATGCAACCTGCCATTGTGGCTCCTTCTAGTGGGCTTTGGGGATAAGGAAAAGTGTCTGTTGATATAGGGATATTGCTGAAATGAGTGTTTGAAACTCACATTTCCAGAAAGCTTGAGGGTTTGGACCTCCTCAGATGCTTTCTTCATGTTGCACAACTGGGCAGCTTAGGCATGAAGAGCCGTTTCCCCCAATCTGGCTGTGAAGACGGGGCAGATGCTTTGGCTGAAAATAGTAGTTGCTTCAGGTTTTAATTGCAGCACGAGAAGAGACTCACGTACACACACCGTGATGTGCAAATGTGGGCTCGGAGGCGGTTCCGGGAATCAGGGCTGAATTTGCAAGTGACTGTGAGGTGGAACACATCAGATGGAACTCTGATGTGGGACTGGCACTTCCTTCCTGCAAGTGGTGGGTGAAAGGAGCTGCCTGAGTCTCAGTGATCAAGCATCTCTGCACTTGCAGCCTGGGAGCAGCTTTAGGAGGAAGAGGAAAAAGTGTGTATTGTTTTTTGTTTTCAGTACAACATTTAGTGCTCTCTGTTTAACTTCAAATGCTAATCTTTAAAGTGTTTAAATATCAATTCAGTTCAGTTCAGTCGCTGGTCTGACTCTTTGCCACTCCATGGACTGCAACACGCCAGGCTTCCCTGTCCATCACCAGCTCCTGGAGCTCTCTTAAACTCATGTCCCTCAAGTCGGTGATGCCATCCAACCATCTTATCCTCTGTCATCCCCTTCTCCTCCTGCCTTCAAGCTTTCCCAGCATCAGGGTCTTTTCCAATGAGCCAGTTCTTCACATCCGGTGGCCAAAGTATTGGAGCTTCAGCTTCAGCATCAGTCCTTCCAATGAATATTCAGGACTGATTTCCTTTAGGATTGACTAGTTTGATCTCCTTGCAGTCCCAGAGACGCTTAAGAAAGTCTTCTCCAACATCATGGTTCAAGAGCATCAATTCTTTGGTGTTCAGCTTTCTTTATAGTCCAACTCTCATATCCATACATGACTACTGGAAAAGCCATAGCTTTGACTAGACGGACCTTTATTGACAAAGTAATGTCTCTGCCTTTTAATATGCTGTCTAGTTTGGCCATAGCTTTTCTTCCAAGGAGCAAGCATCTTTTAATTTCTGCAGTCACCATCTGCAGTGATTTTGGAGACCAAGAAAATAAAGTCTCTCACTGTTTTCATTGTTTCCCTAGAAGTAGATGATTTTCTGGAACTCTCTTGCTTTCTCTATGACCCAACAGATGTTGGCAATTTGATCTCTGGTTCCTCTGCCTTTTCTAAGTCCAGCTTGAACATCTGGAAGTTCTCGGTTCACATACTGTTGAAGCCTCGCTTGGCATTATAGGAAAAGAAAAAGCTGAAAGCAGTCTCTTAATCGGACTGGTTATGTTGGCATAGAAAGGTATGGGGTCTTCTCTCTGCCCATGGTGCCCATGGACCCTTGCTTCTAGTTTTCCTCTCATTTTCAGCTGCTGTTTCCCAGGGCTCTGTCCTCTGCTCAGCCTGGGTACTCACCGATAGCTTTTAAAACCAAGGACAATATATCTTCAGATACCCAAGCTGTGTATAGAGTGTTCTAGACAGCATCTATAGTCTCTTCTTTCTCTTCCTTCCTTCTTATTTTCTTTCCTTGAGAAAATATACTCTACTAGAAAGGTCACTGTGCAAAGATCTTAGATTATTGTTGATCTATTTTCCTTTGTTCCTATCATGTCTCTCAGCCAGGAGGCTTAGTGAACTAGTAGAAAGTGCTCAGGCCTTGGAGAGAGATGGTCTTAGCTTTGAATCCCAGTCCTACTATTTGCAGCTGTAGAGCCTTGGATAATGTTCCTTGGATAATTCTCTGGTGTCTACAAACTGAGAATAATACCTATTAATACTTTGTAGGGCTTCTGTGAGCATTCAGTAGAATAGTCTATTCAAAGCCCCAGGAAGCTGTTAGCACCCAGTGAATGGTGATTGGGTTCACTGAGTGATCATGCAGCATTTTTGAGACTCCTGACAAAAAGCAGACGCTGTAGAGGTGCAGAGGAAGGACTCGCCCAAGCACAGCACATACTAGCAGCACGTGGTGCCCTACCAGTTTGACCTTGGATCACTAGCAAAGTGTCTTTGCAGCAAGATACGCGGAGGAGGGAGCTGGGATGTGGTGACATTTGTTTCTTAGACCAGTTGAAATCTGCTCCCAGACAGAATTGGGATTGCTAGAGTCCAAAGTTGGAGTGGGAGTTGCTGAAACAATTTCTGTGTTTATGCCAAGTATTATAAATAAAATAAACTTAACAAATTATTCCAAAGACCTGACAAGGTAATGATTCACTCTGTTTGCAGGGAGGATCAGCCATTTTACATCTTCCCCCAAAGGTACAGAAAGAAGCAGATGGCATCTCATGGAAAAGAGAGACTGACCAGGAGCCTGGAGACCCAGACTTAAGCCCTAGCAGGTGACCTGGGGTAGGCCTTTTTCATTCTCTGCACTTTAGTTCCCTCCTCTGATCAGTAAGGATACTGATGAGAATGCTAGTTCTGCAGGTCACATCGCTTTCACAATATTACAATAAAAATCAACTGAAATTGTGCAAGTTAAGGCCTTCTGCAAAGTGCAAGTGTGAGGCATGGTCGTCTCACTTTGCAAGAAGGTCTTATCTATTCTAATAGCCTCTGTTGGATTAGCAGGTTTCTGGTGTTGATTTGTATAGCACATGAATCAAATCATAAATCCAAGGCTTGGAGGTGGGCACAGGACTGAGGCTTTTCAAGGGGCAGAAGATGAAAGGCTGTGAGGACCAGCTGCTACATCAGGGGTGGGCTCAGCTTTCCTTTGGGCCTTGAGAACCGAAATCCTCCCCGCTTTTGTCCTCTTTTCCCTGAAACTTTGTCCTCTTCTCCCTCTGAATCCCATGTGAACACAGGCTCTCTTCCTTTTGCTACCTTTCCAGCCCTTCTTTTTCTCCTGAATGAGGCGCTGTGGCAGACAGTTGGTGCTCACTGTATGTCCTACGTGTTGTCTTGGGTTGAGGCCAAGGCAGTCTGAGCAGAAGTGACACAGCAGCAGCAGGTGAAGATGCTCAGTCGTGTCCGACTCTTTGCGAGCCCATGGACTGTAGCCCGCCAGGCTCCTCCGTCTATGGGACTTTACAGGCAAGAACACTGGAGTGGGTTGCCATTGCCTTCTCCAGGGGATCTTCTCGACCTAGGGATTGAACCCAGGACTTCTGCACTACAGGCAGATTCTTTACCGTCTGAGCCACCAGGGAACTGACACAGGTGGCTTCCAAATGGAGATAATAAAGAGCCAGGGTCTGATGGAAGGAATGTAATTTGGTGTACCTACTCAGGAAAGCAGTTTGGAAATTCTTCAAAAAGTGAAAAATAGAACTCCCATATGATCCAGAAATCCTACTTCTGGGTATGTAGCTGAAGGAAACAAATCACTATCTCAAAGAGATATCTGCCCTCCCTTATTCGTTGCAGCATTACTCATAACGACCAAGATATCGGATCAGATCAGATCAGATCAGTCGCTCAGTCATGTCCGACTCTTTGCGACCCTATGAATCGCAGCACGCCAGGCCTCCCTGTCCATCACCAACTCCCGGAGGTCACTGAGACTCACATCCATCAAGTCAGTGATGCCATCCAGCCATCTCATCCTCTGTCGTCCCCTTCTCCTCCTACCCTCAATCCCTCCCAGCATCAGAGTCTTCTCCAATGAGTCAACTCTTCGCATGAGGTGGCCAAAATACTGGAGTTTCAGCTTTAGCATCATTCCTTCCAAAGAAATCCCAGGGCTGATCTCCTTCAGAATGGACTGGTTGGATCTCCTTGCAGTCCAAGGGACTCTCAAGAGTCTTTTCCAACACCACAGTTCAAAAGCATCAATTCTTCGGCGCTCAGCCTTCTTCACAGTCCAGCTCTCACATCCATACATGACCACAGGAAAGACCATAGCCTTGACTAGGCGAACCTTTGTTGGCAAAGTAATGTCTCTGCTTTTGAATATGCTATCTAGGTTGGTCATAACTTTCCAAGGAGTAAGCGTCTTTTAATTTCATGGCTGCAGTCACCATCTGCAGTGATTTTGGAGCCCAGAAAAATAAAGTCTGACACTGTTTCCACTGTTTCCCCATCTATTTCCCATGCAGTGATGGGACCAGATGCCATGATCTTCGTTTTCTGAATGTTGAGCTTTAAGCCAACCTTTTCACTCTCCACTTTCACTTTCATCAAGAGGCTTTTTAGCCCCTCTTCACTTTCTGCCATAAGGGTGGTGTCATCTGCATATCTGAGGTTATTGACATTTCTCCCAGCAATCTTGATGACAACTTGTATTTCTTCCAGTCCAGCATTTCTCATGATGTACTCTGCATATAAGTTAAATAAACAGGGTGACAATATACAGCCTTGACGTACTCCTTTTCCTATTTGGAACCAGTCTGTTGTTTCATGGCCAGTTCTAACTGTTGCTTCCTGACCTGCATACAAATTTCTCAAGAGGCAGATCAGGTGGTCTGGTATTCCCATGTCTTTCAGAATTTTCCACAGTTTATTGTGATCCACACAGTCAAAGGCTTTGGCATAGTCATGGAAATAACTCAAGTGGTTGTCAATAGATGAATAGATAAAGACCCTGTTTTTGTCTATATCTATAATTACACAAAAGCTAATTGTGTGAGGTGATAGGTGTATTAATTAACCTGATTGTGGCAATCATTTCACAAGCTATATATATACACACATACACACATACATATACATATTAAAAATTACCACATCATACACTTAAAATCGATAGAATTCTATATGTCAATTTTAACTCAGAAAAACTGGAGGGGAAAAAAGAGCTAGTATTTTACTTCCATTTCTCCCCTCATCTGCTCTGTGTCAAGGAAGGAACAACTACAGCTTCAAGATGGGGGTCTGACCTTCATTGGGCTTCATGTAACTAAGAAATCACACCTTTATTCTATTGACCACTGGGATGTGGGTGTTTAGTCTGGATGAATGGCAACCTATCCTAATCAGCACAGTGGATGTGCTTGCTGCTTTGCTCCTTCCCACTTACCTGCCCCTCGATTCTGTGTAACCCTGTGTCCACTCACTGCTCAGGGGAACAGCCATTCTCAAGATTTACCAATGACCTCATCCATAATTACTAATCACCTCAACTACTGCTGAGTTGCCTCATGTGCTTCGAACTGTTCTTTCTCACTTAAACCTTTGCATTATTGTTTTCTTTTTATTTGTTTATTTCTGGCTGTGCTGTGTCTTTGCTGTGCTGGGGCTTTCTCCAGCTGCAGTGAGCGGGGGATACTGTCTAGCTGCCATGCACGGGCTTCTCATTGTGGTGGCTTCTCTTGTTGTGGAGCACGGGCTACAGGGTGCATGGACTTGAGTAGTTGTGGTGCAAGGGCTTAGTTGCTCTGTGACTTGTGGGATCTTCCTGAACGAGGGATTGAACTTGTGTCCTCGGCACTGGCAGGCAGACTTTCAACCACTGGACTACCAAGGAAGTCCATTTTGTGTCATTATTTTAAATGAAAAAAGTAACACATTCTTATTTTGGGAAATCTCCCCTTCCCTTCCAGTTTCCTACTTTCTATTCTGGTTGCTTTGTCTCTTATTCTTCTAAAGGCAAATGCTCCCCGCTGCTCCTGAATCTGCCTCTGGCCCACTTCTCCTTGCCTTACCCCTCCTACCCTCTTCCACCCCGACATCTCCCTTATGCCCTTGATATTCTCATTCGCACTCTAGCTATTTGTGTGAGACTGCATTCCTCAATGTCAGCTCCAGGGGAATGTTTCCAACCTCTCTTGATGCCTGCCTGGGGCTTCAGCCAACTTTAGCAGATGAAACTGTCCAGAACTGGACTTATTATCAACCTTGCTCCTCTTCCTTCTGTGCCACCTCTTTCTGCTCAATTTCACCCATGCTTGACCGTTGGACTTTGCTTTTGACCCTTGTCTCTTCTGTTTTCCACCATTCCCTTATGGAATCAACTGTTGGGTGCTGGTCCCCCCTTTTTCCCCACTACTCTCACACTACTGGTGTGTATGTAATTGCCTTGAGTTGGGGGCTAGAAAGACACACAGTGGACTGTTGACCATGGTCAGTTCTGGGAAGGAAATCCGTGGCAGGGAGGGTGAATCATGAGAGTTTCGTACTTTAAAATGTTTTATTATTTACTTTTAACGTATTTTCTATAACAATGGTTTCATGTATTAGCTACATAATACCAAAAAAAAAAAAAAAAAAAAGCCTTTAAAAATTAGAAATGGGCTACCTGTTATGTAGTGAAGCTTTCATAACTGGAAGTGTTTGAACCAAAGTTGAGTGATTTGACATTAGGGATACTGTAAGGGATTCTTATTTTGAATGGTAAACTAGCAGCTCCCTTCTGGATCAGTTAGGATTAGATTCAGCAGTGAATCATGGAAACCCCCCAAAAATGCAGACTTGAGACAACATGGAAGATTATTTCTCTCTGAAGTAAAAGTAACCAGTACAGGGTATGAGAGTGTGTCATGATACTCAGAGATTTTTTTCAGTCTTGTTCCTACACTTTACTTAGCACTTGGCTTCCACCTCATGGTCTAATAAAGCTGCTCAAGTTTTCAGTGCAGTCCAGTGTTCAGTGTTAATTGCTCAGTCATGTCCAATTTGGACTGTAGCCTTCCAGGCTCCTCCATCCATGGGATTTTCCAGGCAAGAATACTGTGGTGGGTTGCCATTTCCTTCTCCACGGGATCTTCCCAACTTAGGGACTGAGCCCAGGTCTCCTGCATTGCAGAGAGACTCTACCATCTGAGCCGCCAGGGCCATCACATTTGTATTCCAGTTAGTAGGAACAGACAAATTAGAGCATGCCTGTTCCCTTTAAGGATACTTCCTGGATGTTGTTTGTTCTGTTTATACACCATTGGCCAGAACATGGTCACACAGGAACACTGAGCTTTGGGGAGCCTAAAATTTATACCCTGTGGCCTGTGCCTGGCTGAAAACTGGGAATTCTATTACTAAATAAAAAGGAGAATGAATATTGGAGGACAATAGCATTCCCTGCTGATTGTTATTTCAAAGTTTTAAAAATTAGTAATAGCTGCTATTGAATGAGTTATTACTATTACTAAATACTGGGCTAAGGCCTTGCTGTGTGTTATCCTTTAATAATGCCCACATGCTGAGGAGTTAGGGTCAGTGCTCTTGCTATTACGTTGAACCTTCATGAGGTTAACCTTTACTTTCTATGCCACCAATTCTCTATTCCAAGCCCATTTGGCTCTGTCTGATTGTGCAGCCAGTTCCCAGGCCTGGGCTCCAGCGGCAAAGGGTGATGTAGAAGCCAGTATCCAGCATATCGGTACCCTACGACGGGAAGCCGTCCTCATACTCACCCAACACTGACACGGTGGAAATTCTCCAGACATGGAAAGAGATTTCAGTGTTGACACAACACTTTACTATTCTATTTCCTTATTGAGCAAGTTAATTTATTTATTTAAATTTATTCAAATTTTATTTTTGAGTAAGTTGAATTTTAATTGGATTATTTTCAAAAGTTTTGAAGCATTCGGTCCTTTTTTTCTCTTTAGAAGTTCCCGTTCAAAGCAGTGGCATAGTAATACCTGGCCTCTTATAACAGGGTTGTGGTAGGTAGAATAATGGCTTCTCAAAGATGTCCACATCCTAATCTTTGGAATCAGAGAATTTACATGGCCAAAGGGATTTGGTAGGTGTGATTAAATTAAGTGTCTCGAGAGGGAAGAGTGTCTGGGATTATCCAGATAGGCCTGATGTATCACAAGGGTTCTTAGAAGGGAAGGAGGGAGCAGGTAAGTGGGAATCAGAGATGTGATGTGAGATGTGATGTGATGACCATGTGATGACCGAAGTAGAGCTTGGAGTGTTGCTATTGCTGGTTGGAGGCCATGAGCCAAGGGATGTGGACAGCCTCGAGAGCTGGAAAGACCAGAAAACATGTTCTTCCCTCCAAAAGCAATGCAAGCCTTGCTGACCCCTTGTGTTTCACCCAGTAAAACCCATTTGGACTTCTGACCTACAGAACTACAAGATAATAAATTTGTGTTGTTTTTAAGCCATTAAATTTGTAGTAATTTGTTTTCATAACAGTAAAAACTTAATACAGGGTACAAATTACAATGCTCATAAGGTCCAGAATGTACCACAAATGAATAAAATGGGCTATGTGTAAAAATGTAAAAACTTTTAAATGAAATATGTGGTTCCTTCAGCCCAATCTTTCATTTTTTCTAGTTTTGGTAGAGATAAGAGTGCAAAAATATATAATTTTACTATTAATTTTATCTGTAAGAAAAACAGGAGCAGAAACATGATGATAAATGGCAGTTCAAACATAACTTTACAGCAGGTGGACAGGGAAGGGTGGTGGAGACAGGTGGGTAATTAGACAGTGAATGAGCTCCTGAATGTGAATCTACTGAAGACAATTGTTACCTTGTAGAATTTGGATCTGGAGAAGGCAATGGCACCTGACTCCAGTACTCTTGCCTGGAAAATCCCATGGACAGAGGAGCCTGGTAGGCTGCAGTCCATGGGGTCGCCAAGAGTCGGACACGACTGAGCGACTTCACTTTCATTTTTCCCTTTCATGCATTGGAGAGAGAAATGGCAACCCACTCCAGTGTTCTTGCCTGGAGAATCCCAGGGACAGGGGAGGCTGGTGGGCTGCAGTCTATGGGGTCACACAGAGTCAGACACGACTAAAGTGACTTAGCAGCAGCAGCAGCAGAATTTGGATCTGATGTTTCTAGCATTTCTGATTTAACTTGGATACAATTTTTTGGGTTGTCTTAACAAACGAACAATGTAGACAAACTCTTCTTCAGGCAGTGGCTTGTTGTCCTTAACAATCTCATTTCTCACCTGTTCTTGTCACTATCTTAGACATTTTTTCCCAATCCATGTTTTTCTTTCCTCTGGTTTTGCAGTCTTTTGGGCATGGAGGGGCAGATGTTCTGTACTTACGTCCACCCTTGTTCTACTTCAACCTGACACTCACGATAGCATGAGGAGGAGGATGAAATTTCATCTGCTCTCTCTCTTTTAAAAAGCACTTTACAAAGCATAAGCTGGAAGTCTTTGGAAAGTCATATTTTTAAAAATGATCCACTGCCTACGACACTGCCCACACTTCATACATATTTTCTATACCAAGACAATATTCAAGGAACTATCTAAGCACTTGATCTACTAGTTGACATATATTTACTGCATCTTGAAGAAAGAGGCTATGCGGGGTAGTAGGAGGACTAGACGTGATGGAAGACAGTAGCTCCTTGAGAACATGCCCCTCCTGCTGCAGGGACAGCGTGTCCTGGGCAGTGACTGCCTGACCTAATACTTCCTGGGGAGTTGAGACACGATGTGAATCTCCAGCCAGCAAGATATTTGCCTAGACAGCTGAGCAAATCTAGTATTTACATCCCCTTTGCATTCGTTTGGTTTGTATTTAGCCTGTAGGACTGGTAAACACAATGTGCAAGACTCTGAGGGGTTGAGGTAAACTCAGCTGTGGCCAAATCCCCACCTGCACCTGTGCCCTGGCATCACCTCGACAGGTGAGCACAAGCCCTCCGAGGTTCCAGAGACTGACCAGATAGATGAGCATAATACTTTCCTGGTGCTTTAGGTTCCCAAACTGGTGAAATGGTGACAGGTGGAACAGTGTTGGGCAGTGTCTGTATTTTCAGGTTCAATCTGTTCTGCTCAATTCCCATGGTGCCTGGATTCATGCTACACACATAATGAGCCTGAGGTTAGATGAAAATAATAACTGTTACTACAGAGAAAATGTAAGCCAACTTTTTCACTGTGTCATGTACCATGCCAAGTTCTTTATATTGATTCTTTTTTTTTCTACAACTGCTTACAGTAGTTTTTTTTTTTATCCCCCATTTTACTAATAAGAAAAATGAGGCTCAAGTCACACTTCTGCTTTGTATCAGAGCCAAGATTTGAACCCATGAATCCATTCATCTTGTATATACCATCTGGGTGAAAACTCTATTTAATTAAAGTTTATGCATTACATTTCAAGGAATTCTAATATGGTTTTTGAAAACAAATGTGCCTTAATTTGTTCAATCAACATGCCCCTAAAAAATTAAATAGAAGAGTATTAAAACATCCTAAGGGCATGGGACATGTCTTTATAACATCTACAATATTTAGCCCTGTGCCTTGCATAGATAAGACCTAAAATGATCATTTGTTAAATGAATAGGTGAATGAATGAAACAATTGTAGAATTTAATTTACTGAAGTAAGTTTACTTAGTGGGGCTTCTTGAGTGGCTCAGTAGTAAAGAATCCATCTGCGATGCAGAAGACTCAGGAGATGCCACAGGTTTGATCCCTGGGTGGGGAAGATCCCCTGGAGAAAGGCACGGCAACCCACTCCAGTATTCTTGCCTGGAGAATCCCATGGACAGAGATGCCTGGCGGGCTACAGTCCATGGGGTAGCACAGGGTTGGTCAGGACTAAAGTGACTGAGCATGAAGCACAAAGTTTATTCAGTAAGACCAGTTTGAAGGGACCTGCAGGGTTACAGAACAGAATATCTAGATTGATCAGGTGTATTCAAGTTTCCAAAGCCCACTATGTCTTTGTTGTTTAGTTGCTAAGTCATGCCCGACTCTTTTGGAACTCCATGGACTGTAGCCCTGTCCGTGGGATAGCCCTGTCCATGGCTCCTCTGTCCATGGGATTCTCCAGGCAAGAATACTGGAGTGGCTTGTCCTTTCCTTCTCCTGGGTATCTTCCTGACCCAGCGATTGAACTCATGTTTCCTGCACTGGTAGATGGATTCTTTACCACTGAGACCCCAGGGAAGCCCAAAGCCTGTTAATGCACAGAAATAAGACTGGAGGGATGTTTCAAAAAAATGAACTTTTATTTTCTTCTTGTACTTTTCTTTATTGTTAAGATTTTAGAAATTGAGCCTTCATTGGTCTTAGTCTGGGTCCCACTTGAAGCAGATCCTCCTGGAAAGCACTTGGTGTATTGATCTGGGACATGGTCCCCAAATGAGGGATGAGGGAGAAAGGAGATGGAGCAGGGGAGGGGAACTCATGCCCAGTGTCTCAGGGCTGTGAAGGTGAGCAGTGGGAGCGCCTTGCCATGGGGACTTGCTTGAAGGCCAGGTAACAGGAGCAGTAGTCTCCTAGTCCTTATTGTCAAGAAGTTCTCCTCCTTTACAAACTCTGCTTTCCAGGGCCCTGTGAACCTCTGCAACATTAGAAAAGGTCCTGCGTTTGAAGGCTGAAAGAGGCGTGGCCCACACTTGAGGTGGGCTCTGTGAGCACCAGGTGAGTCTGAGCTTCTATACTGCCTACCAAATCTGAGCTCAGATCAGAAGTGGGGATGTGAAACAGGAGACATCTACTATGGTACGGGTTTTCCAACACTAATAAAACCACGAGAAAAAAACAAGACATTTTTACAAAGCAAAAAATTGTTCTCTGATTTGACTTTGTGAATTTGGACTTCATTAGGTGAGGTTACTTTCACTGAGATCCTGATGTGCTTGGTGTTGCGGTCCATATTCTTGGGAAGAAGGCTCAAAAGCAGAGATATGGTGCAGGCAGTGGACAGGGGACTGCTCTGGAATCCACACCTGTAGGGGATGCAGGGCTGAGCAGAGGGAGAAGCCGAGCTGAGATGCAGCTGCAGCAAATCTTGAGCCGACTCCATGGGAGCTCTGAAACTGGGATGGCCCGGCAGAGCTGTGCTGAGTTGGTCCTGGGGGATCGGGCTTCATATGTGAGCATCCTCCTGTCACTGGAGGCCGGATGCCCAGGGAGGGAACACATACTTGAGTGACGCAGCTGAAGGCAACTGCAAGAGAGGGCTTGGAGCTGAGGCCGGCCAACTGGGTTAGTAGGGATCTGGGTCGGGCAACACAGTGGATGCTGCATGTGGCTGTTGACATACTTGTCTTTGAACACCTGGACCCATAGAGAAAATGGAAAAATTCAAACCCAGGGGGAAAAAAGCAAGACTAAATTCAACAACCGCGCTCTCTCCTCACTGTGGTGGGCCAAATGAAAAGACACGAGGAATGGGACAAGGCTTTTTTCTCATATATCTGGTGGCCGACATGTCAAATCTGATTGAGAAGTCTTTTATTTGCATGGCTAGTTTTTCAAATCCAGATTTCTGGCTTTTCTTGAAAATTTGGAGGACCTGGCACATTGGGCCCACACTCTTCACTGCAGGTTTCAGCTGGAACAGAGTAGCAGAGGCCCCCTTTAAATTCTGTGCACCCCTGCCTGCTTCTGTCATATGTCACTGCTGCTGCTGCTGCTGCTAAGTCGCTTCAGTCGTGTCCGACTCTGTGCAACCCCATAGATGGAAGCTCACCAGGCTCCCCTGTCCCTGGGATTCTCCAGGCAAGAACACTGGAGTGGGTTGCCATTTCCTTCTCCAATGCATGAAAGTGAAAAGTGAAAGTGAAGTCGCTCAGTCGTGTCCGACTTGTAGCGACCCCACGGACTGGAGCTTACCAGGCTCCTCCATCCATGGGATTTTCCAGGCAAAAGTACTGGGGTGGGGTGCCATTGCCTTCCCCGTAGCTCTGTCATCATTGAGTTTGTGAACCTCAATCTCTGAGGTTCTGCCCAGCTCTGCTGAGCTGTGATTCTGTGTGAATCATTGTGCCTACTGCTGAAATGGCTGTTCAAATTCCTAATAACGTCATGGCATTCAGAAAGCTTTGACTTCCTAGTCAAAAATGCATCTCTTCCTGAAAATTCTCTTTGAGCAAGTCAGGTCATTTCTTCGTAGTCTAGCTTCCTGGCTTTGTTAGTGAGGATGTTGATGACCCTGATCTTGATCATGGCATAAAGCAAAATGGCTGTAGTAGGGGCTGGGTAGGATTTTCTAGCCACTAGAATATTTTCTAAGTTTTAGTGATTCCCAGTATCTGGCTGAAGTTTTGGAATTGCCTAGGCTATTTATAAAAATACTAATTGTCAGGTTCTTCCAGGCCCCTCTGATTTCAGTAGATCTGGGCCCAGTAGTTAGGGCCCAAGAATCTTTATTTTTAATTTAATTTTAATTTTTCAAGTGGTCTTGGCCTGCAACCAGATTTAGGAAGTATACTGGTTCCTCCTAATTTCTCCTTGCATTTAGTGCCTGGCTCATTCATTGTAAAATTTTGAGCTCCTAATACACAGGGATTCCTTCTTAGTCTTTTTATCCACCCCTATCCTTAGTGTTAATACCTAGTTCGGTGCCCTGCAAACCCTGTGCACTCAATGAATGTCTAGAGAATGAAGGATTGAATGAATAAGTGAACATTTCTGAATAGCCTTCTTCTTTCAAAGTCGTATGTTGAAGATCATTTGATTTAGAGAATTTATTTTATAAATATGTTGTCAAGCCAGAGAGGATAAGAGTCCTAGCTTTATCTTGGGAGGTTTTTGCCTTGGGGATGTTAAGAAATAAATGATTCCTTCTAAAGAGAACTTATGCTTTTCATCAAAAGATAGATGATTCACCCATCTAACACAGTATATGTGAGTTATTTGTGCAATATTTCAAAAACAGTAAATTGACTCAATAGAAAAGGAAACTTTCTAAATTATGCTGAAGTTTTGCCTTGAAATATAAACCTTGAAAGAATAAGACCAAGAGCTTCTTTCTTACTAGGAGAGAGATGCAGTGATACAAATTTAATTTATTGTGCAGTGGTTTATTTATCAGATGCTCTGCCTCCAAAGAGTTCAAAAAGCCTATGTCTGCAGAGGGAAGGTATGGCAATTCCTGCAGTTAATTTGGGTTTTGAAGGAGGACAATCCAGAAAATTGTGGCTCAAAGAAAATATTGGAGTTGTTTGGCTGTTTCCACAGATGCCTCAGGGTCCCTTTTCCATCCCTCCAATTTCTGGAGTTAGGATCCTTCCTCAGAAAGGCTGTGGATGTTGATGAGGTGAATTTGATTGACCCGAACTTGGCTGGCTATGGCTTCTGTCTAGAATGCTGGGAATTAGAAACAAGGTTGTCTCAAGTGCTCAGGAGTCTCTTTTAGGTTAATGTTAAATGAATTTCTTGGCACTACTAATGATTTCTTTGCTGAACTCAAATAAGTTTGTAAAATCTGTTCATTATATCACTGGCACCTGTACTTTAGTTTTCTTCTTAAAAAAATTTAAGATTATAATGTAATAAACTATTCAAATTCATGTTGTATAAACAAAGAAGGTAATGGTGCTATAAGTAAACCAACCATTGATGGATTTGCAGTAGCACAACGTGCTAGCTTGTAATGTTTTCCGTTAGCTATCTCCTGTATCCTATATGGCCCCTCCCCTCTTCCGTCTCCCTAATGTAACCATTACTTTGTTCTCTCTATCTGTGAGTCTGCTTCTTTTTGTTATTTTCACTAGTTTTTGTAGTTTTTAGATTCCACATATAAGTGATATTATGCAGTATTTGTCTTTCTCTGATTTATTTCACTTAGAATAATGCCCTCTGAGTCTACTAATGTTCCCGTAAATGATAAAATTTCATGCTTTTTTCTGGCTGAGTAGTATTCCACCGTGTGTATGTATGTATGTGTGTGTGTGTGTGTGTGTGTAGGTATCTATCTATCTATGTCACCTCTTCTTTATCCTGTCATCTGTCAATGGACACTTACGTTGCTTCCAAATCTTGGTGACTGTATATATTGCTTCTCTGAACATTGGGGTGCATGTATCTTTTCAAATTAGTGTTTTTTGCAGTTTGTGGTGTGTGTGTGTTTAACATATACCCAGGAGTGGAATTGTGGGGTCATACTGTAGTTTCTTCTTTAGTTTCTTGAGTTGCCTCCATACTATTTCCCACAGTAGTTGCACCAATGTACATTCCCAATAACAGTGAATGAGAGTTACCTTTTTTCTGTCTTTGCCAGCTCTTCTTATTTGTGTTCTTTTTGATGATAGCCATTCAAGAATTGGAAACATTTTATACTTTAAGCATTATCAAAGAGTAATTTTCAGGAAAACGGCAGTATAAGAAATCTGACACCATGATGCTTAAAGGTTTTCTGCATCCTTATCTTTTTAGAAAAAAGCTTATCTTTTTAGAAAAATATTTATTTTTTAATTGAAGGATAATTGCTTTACAGAATTTTGTTGTTTTCTGTCAAACATCAACATGAATCAGTCATAGGTGTACATATTTCCCCTCCCTCTTGAACCTCCCTCCTATCTCCCTCCCCCAAAGCTTATCTTTGCCACCATTGTCTTGGTTATCACCAAGAGATACTTATTAAGGACCCACTTGTAAAATAAGCTAATCAGCTCTGATGGCTTTCCTCTAAATATGGCAGCCCATTTAGTGGGTAAGAATAAAAATTTCAAGAATAACAGTATAATTTACACTAGAAGCTCACTCTCAACAGTTAACTTCCCAGGTAATATTTCAGAGAAATCAAGTAGAGATAAGCTTTACCACACATTAAAACCACTCCAATTCCTCTTTATCCAGCTAAGACATTCTCTGACCATTGAATTCAGACTAAAATTCATACCATCCTCTCTGCAAATTAGCAAGTCACATGAAAACATATTGATGATGTTTTGACTGGTGTTAAATAGAAGAATGCCAAAGGAATTTGAAAAGTAAAATATGGGATGAGATCATCTCTTGGGTTTTTCAGGAGATGTCTATAAGATTCTATCATTTTATTTTGTATCTTAGAAAGTTGATCAGATCAGATCAGATCAGTCACTCAGTTGTGTCTGACTCTTTGTGACCCCATGAATCGCAGCACGCCAGGCCTCCCTGTCCATTGTCAACTCCTGGAGTTCACTCAGACTCACATCCATCGAGTCAGTGATGCCATCCAGCCATCTCATCCTCTGTTGTCCCCTTCTCCTCTTGCCCCAATCCCTCCCAGCATCAGAGTTGATAAATGGGATAAAATTAAGATATGATAGCAAAAATACACTAATGATAACAAAAAGACATTTTTCACTTGGATATTTGGACCTTTTATAGTTCAAAGCAAGAGTTATTAATCTGTCCATTTCCAATTTTGAAAGAATAAATATTGTATACCTGTTAACCAAAGATAAGACACTAATTCAATTGACTGTTCATCTTTCATTTAGTTACATAGTCACATTTATTGGACATAAAAATGTGCTAAGCACCTTGGGAAATTAGGAAAGGAAGATGGAGGTCTTATCCTGGAATATAAATGAATAGAGTTGTCTCTGGGCTTGTGTTGTAGACTTTGGCCCATCTTAGTCTCTTGGATTATAAGTTACTTGGGAAGCTTTTCTTCTATCTCCACCAGCACTTACCCTGTGCTCTTTGGAATGCCTTTTACCACAGGAAGTTGAGCTATCCATTCTTTTTTCACTGTAGGGTAGCAGCAGATATGTTTCTCCCCATTTTGCTGATAGCAAAAGTGAAGTTAATTAAAATGTAAAGGTCACTGCAGATAAATTCATCTGACTCTGAAATTTTAAGATTTTGCTGCAGGAAGGAAAAGGTTTATAAAATGTCAGGTGCAAGGTGTGTTCCATATTAGGTTCTCTCCTGTCATGAACAATGCTTCCTGAGAGAGTGTTGCAAATGTTCTGAATGGTGTTTTACTGCAGTTAGGGAAGAGAAATGTTAAAGAAATTGGTGAGCCCACACATCTCTCCTGTGACAAAAGAGAGCCCCCAGACTTATTGAACTGTGTTTCAAAAAGTCGTACATGGACTATCTTGAACATGAAAGTCACTCAGTTGTGTCTGACTCTGCAACCCCATGGACATCTATGGAATTTTCTATGCCAGAATATTGGAGTGGGTAGCCTTTCCCTTCTTCAGGGGATCTTCCAAACCCAGGAATTGAACCCAGGTCTCTCGCATTACACAGATTCTTTACCAGCTGAGCCACCAGGGAAGCCAAAGAATACTGGAGTGGGTAGTTTATTCCTTCTCCAGTGGAACTTCTGGGCCCAGGAATCGAACCTTTCCCTTCTCTAGGGGATCTTCCCAACCCAGGGATCGAACCCAGATCTCCAGCATTGCAGGTGGATTCTTTACCACCTGATACACAAGGGAAGCCTGAACTATCTTGAAGGCTATAGTAAAAGAAAAAAATCAGTTTCTTCAGACAATAGACATATTTGGTGGAGTTCTTGAAAGGGATGTGGTAATTTTATAACTGAGAAAATAAACATAAACATTTAAGGAATGATAAAGTCTCCCGGTGGCATTCTCTTCCCCTTCTCAACATGGCGCACAATTGCCTGCAGGCTTTTTAAGTCAAAGAAGCCACCTGCATCTCTTATCCAGCGCATCTTTAAGATTTTCAGTGCATGCGCGCGTGTGGTTCAGTCGTGTCTGACTCTGTGGCCCCATGGAATGCAGCCTGCCAGGCTCCTCTGTCCACGGGATTTCCTAGGCAAGAATACTGGATTGGCTTGCCATTTCCTCCTCCAAGAGATCTTCCTGACCCAGGGATCAAATCCATGTCTCCTGCATCTCCTGCATTGGCAAGCAATTTTTAAAATCACTGAGCCACCTGGAAAGCCCGAGATTTTCAATACTTCTGCTAACTTATGTCTGTGTGATTCAGATCTTTATTGGAAAATTGTGCAATATCAGGATCAATATCCAGGGACTCTGGAATGCTTGTATACACTCAGACCCCCTGCCAGTGGGTGAATGTGCAATTTGAAGGAAACACACATCCCTCTGTCAATTAGGTTTTTAGGTTCATGAAAATAATGAAATCAGTCAGGTATTTAGCAAGGGGAATATGAGACAATAAAATCTCTCATAATGAATTTAGCGCAATTCACCTGGAAAGCAAAAGGGTAGAGGCCAAGAGAAAGAGAGAATGGCTGTAAAGCTCAGATGGCTCCAAGAAAAGATAAATGGACTTATTGACTACTTTTCAGAACAGCTACTTAGAATAGTTCTTTCCAAATGAACCATAACCAAGTTCTTCAAAAATAATTGGCAGGAGTATTTGGATGTTAAAAAAAAAAGGCTCTCACATATATATTTACACTTATTTTTCAGGACATCTTTTTTGTCTCTTATTTCTGTCTTGTTCTCTGAGACAGCCTGCATTTATCTCCAACTGGAAGAGAGGATAAGGGAGAACTTGGGAGATTTTTTTTCTATCCTTACATTTGAAACTGCTCTGCCTTTGACACACTTATAGGATGGAAGAAAAGTCCTTTGTATAGACTCAGACTAGACACTGCCTCACCTGTCTCTCACAGGCTCCCTCTTACCCTCAGCCAATTGCTTCCCACTGCCCTACTGTACTTGTGCTGGTAGTAGGTCCTAAAGTATTGCTATGGCCTGACCCCTATAGTTATCCCATGTTGAAAGTCAGAAGGGGTGGCGGTGAGGAGATACCTCTCATCCAAGGTAAGGAGCAGTGGCTGCGCTTTGCTGGAGCAGCTGTGAAGAGATATCCCACACCCAACGTAAGAGAAACCCAAGTAAGACAGTAGGTGTTGCAAGAGGGCATCAGAGGGCAGACAAACTGAAACCATACTCACAGAAAACTAGTCAATCTAATCACACTAGGACCACAGCCTCGTCTAACTCAATGAAGCTAAGCCATGCCTGTTGGGCAACCCAAGACGGGCAGGTCATGGTGGAGAGATCTGACAGAATGTGGTCCACTGGAGAAGGGAATGGCAAACCACTTCAGTATTCTTGCCTTAAGAACCCCATGAACAGTATGAAAAGGCAAAATGATAGGATAATGAAAGAGGAACTCCCCAGGTCAGTAGGTGCCCAATATGCTACTGGAGATCAGTGGAGAAATAACTCCAGAAAGAATGAAGGGATGGAGCCAAAGCAAAAACAATATCCAGCTGTGGGTATGACTGGTGATAGAAGCAAGGTCCGATGCTGTAAAGAGCAATATTGCGTAGGAACCTGGAATGTTAGGTCCATGAATCAAGGCCAATTGGAAGTGGTCAAACAAGAGATAGCAAGAGTGAATATTGACATTCTAGGAATCAGCAAACTCAAATGAACTGGAATGGATGAATTTAACTCATATGACCATTATATATACTACTGTGGGCAGGAATCCCTCAGAAGAAATGGAGTGGCCATCATGGTCAATAAAAGAGTCCGAAATGCACTACTTGGATGCAATCTCAAAAACGACAGAATGATCTCTGTTCGTTTCCAAGGCAAACCATTCAATGTCACAGTAATCCAAGTCTATGCCCCAACCAGTAACGCTGAAGAAGCTGAAGTTGAACGGTTCTATGAAGACCTACAAGACCTCTTAGAACTAACACCCAAAAAAGATGTCCTTTTCATTATAGGGGACTGGAATGCAAAAGTAGGAAGTCAAGAAACACCTGGAGTAACAGGCAAATTTGGCCTTGGAATATGGAATGAAGCAGGGCAAAGACTAATAGAGTTTTGCCAAGAAAATGCACTGGTCATAGCAAACACCCTCTTCCAACAACACAAGAGAAGACTCTATACACATGGACATCACCAGATGGCCAACACAGAAATCAGATTGATTATATTCTTTGTAGCCAAAGATGGAGAAGCTCTATACAGTCAACAAAAACAAGACCAGGAGCTGACTGTGGCTCAGACCATCAACTCCTTATTGCCAAATTCAGACTAAAATTGAAGAAAGTAGGGAAAACCACTAGACCATTCAGGTATGACCTAAATCAAATCCCTTATGATTATACAGTGGAAGTGAGAAATAGATTTAAGGGCCTCGATCTGATAGATAGAGTGCCTGATGAACTATGGAATGAGGTTTGTGACATTGTACAGGAGACAGGGATCAAGACCATCCCCATGGAAAAGAAATGTAAAAAAGCAAAATGGCTATCTGGGGAGGCCTTACAAATAGCTGTGAAAAGAAGAGAAGCCAAAAACAAAGGAGAAAAGGAAAGACATAAACATCTGAATGCAGACTTCCAAAGAATAGCAAGAAGAGATAAGAAAGCCTTCTTCAGCGATCAATGCAAAGAAATAGAGGAAAACAACAGAATGGAAAAGACTAGGGATCTCTTCAAGAAAATCAGAAATACCAAAGGAACATTTCATGCAAAAATGGGCTCAATAAAGGACAGAAATGGTATGGACCTAACAAAAGCAGAAGATATTAAGAAGAGGTGGCAAGAATACACAGAAGAACTGTACAAAAAAGATCTTCACAACCCAGATAATCACGATGGTGTGATCACTGACCTAGAGCCAGACATCCTGGAATGTGAAGTCAAGTGGGCCTTAGAAAGCATCACTACGAACAAAGCTAGTGGAGGTGATGGAATTCCAGTTGAGCTATTCCAAATCCTGAAAGGTGATGCTGTGAAAGTGCTACACTCAATATGCCAGCAAATTTGGAAAACTCAGCAGTGGCCACAGGACTGAAAAATGTCAGTTTTCATTCCAATCCCAAAGAAAGGCAATGCCAAAGAATGCTCAAACTACAGCACAATTACACTCATCTCACGTGCTAGTAAAGTAATGCTCAAAATTCTCCAAGCCAGGCTTCAGCAATATGTGAACCGTGAACTTCTTGATGTTCAAGCTGCTTTTAGAAAAGGCAGAGGAACCAGAGATCAAATTGCCAACATCTCCTGGATCATGGAAAAAGCAAGAGAGTTCCAGAAAAACATCTATTACTGCTTTATTGACTATGCCAAAGCCTTTGACTGTGTGGATCACAATAAACTGTGATCCACAGTTTATTCTGAAAGAGATGGGAATACCAGACCACCTGATCTGCCTCTTGAGACATCTGTATGCAGGTCAGGAAGCAACAGTTAGAACTGGACATGGAACAACAGACTGGTTCCAAATAGGAAAAGGAGTACGTCAAGGCTGTATATTGTCACCCTGCTTATTTAACTTTTATGCAGAGTACATCATGAGAAACGCTGGACTGGAAGAAACACAAACTGGAATCAAGATTGCCGGGAGAAATATCAATAACCTCAGATATGCAGATGACACCACCCTTATGGCAGAAAGTGAAGAGGAACTCAAAAGCCTCTTGATGAAAGTGAAAGTGGAGAGTGAAAAGGTTGGCTTAAAGCTCAACATTCAGAAAACGAAGATCCATGGCATCTGGTCCCATCACTTCATGGCAAATAGATGGGGAAACAGTGGAAACAGTGTCAGACTTTATATTTTGGGGCTCCAAAATCACTGCAGATGGTGACTGCAGCCATGAAATTAAAAGATGCTTGCTTCTTGGAAGGAAAGTTATGACCAACCTAGATAGTATATTCAAAAGCAGAGACATTACTTTGCCAACAAAAGTCCATCTAGTCAAGGCTATGGTTTTTCCTATGGTCATGTATGGATGTGAGAGTTGGACTGTGAAGAAAGCTGAGAGCCGAAGAATTGATGCTTTTGAACTGTGGTGTTGGAGAAGACTCTTGAGAGTCCCTTGGACTGCAAGGAGATCCAACCAGTCCATTCTGAAGGAGATCAGCCCTGAATATTCATGGGAAGGAATGATGCTAAAGCTGAAACTCCAGTACTTTGGCCACCTCATGTGAAGAGTTGACTCATTGGAAAAGACCCTGATGCTGGGAGGGATTGGGCGCAGGAGGAGAAGGGGACGATAGTGAATGAGATGGCTGGATGGCATCACTGACTTGATGGACATGAGTCTGAGTGATCTCTGGGAGTTGGTGATGGACAGGGAGGCCTGGCGTGCTGAGATTCATGGCGTCTCAAAGAGTTGGACATGACTGAGCGACTGAACTGAACTGAACTGACCCCTATAGTAGAGTTTGTTTGTTGAGTGTCTGTGAAAGAGTAGAGGGATAATGCTGGAAGGGCCCCAGGGAAAGCTGAGATTCCTATTAGAGGTCTGTGAGGAGGCCTCACTCTTGCTTTCTGATGTTTCCAGTTTCTCTTTGCAGCAAAAAAGCAGCTTTGAGTTTAGAGGGTCTTGAAGTATATTTACTTCTAGGAGTTTTATTAGTACAGGTTACCAGACTGGAGGCTCAAAGTCACCATTTTAGCACTGTGAATGGATATAGTTAGTATGTGACCACCTTGCTGTTAGGCACATCCAAACAGAAGTTGGGGAGGTGCTATCAGGGGGCACGGCAATGGTGGTAACAGTATAGATTGAGCTGGTACGCATTCTTTGTAGCCCAAAAGGTTGAGCAGAGGCTGATAATATGTCCTGTCCTTTAGAGAAGGGAATATTTACTAAGACTAGAGGTGGACCAGAGAATTACAAACAATATTCAGGGAATTGCAGAGCTACAGATAGGTCATGTTCTCTATTCTATGTATGAAGGCAGCACATCAGGTTTTGATGTAGCTGCTTGGTGCTTTGTGTAAGTACATCTCCATCTTGACAAGTGCTGTTTGGGGGCTGGTGGAACTTGATTAAATTTAAGCAGTAGGTATCAGAGGTCTTGCCCCAATGGTGTGATTGAACCAACTTACACATGCTTGGCGACAGTCAACTTTGTGTGTGTCTTTACAACTCTGTGTTAAGTCATAAGTTGGTAGCATGAAACAGGCCACAGAAGGAGTATTGGCACCATGGAAATTGGCAAAGTCTACAAATCAGAGCTAGTTGCCCGACGTGTCTAGGAGCACCACTGTCTTAAGCCCTTTCACTTGGAATGAACGGACTAGTTGGGACTGAGGAATCCACTTTCACCTGAGTAGAACTGCCTTTTGTCT
This sequence comes from Tragelaphus eurycerus, assembly GCA_935064755.1. Taxonomy (NCBI): domain Eukaryota; kingdom Metazoa; phylum Chordata; class Mammalia; order Artiodactyla; family Bovidae; genus Tragelaphus; species Tragelaphus eurycerus. Next base: position 15,357,371 of record CAKXYN010000038.1, read on the forward strand.
ACAATCAGCACCACTAACCTCTGCTTCTGATGCTTCTCCTGTTCTGTGGGCCTCTGGTTAAAGCTCTTTCTCCTCTTGATTTCTCTGTTACTTTCTGCAACACTCTCTGGACACTTGCACCCTTTATCCTATTTGGGTTTGTTGTTACTGTTTTACTGTACTCCCTGTTTCTCCACCCAGAACGTGAGATTGGGCAGAGAGGGCAGCTCTAAGTGCTGTTTAGGGGCACCAGCAATGGTGGTAACAATGACAGAGAGGAATGGCTCAATACTGGGTTTATACAGAGAGGAAAGTGACCTGAAAGGCATATTAAAATAATTTAAAGCCTGGGAGTAACACCCATTCAATATAAATGACCTGAGGGGAGGATTTTGTGAGTCTCATTCTGGAGATGTTCCATCATTCTGAGGCTCAGTTAATGATTTTTGTTTTTAAGTCATCACTGTTGGTTCTCTATCAAAACTGCTCAAGGAGTAGTCTTCTCTATGGATAGGAGAGAAGACTGTGCAAGAAGTAAAGGGGAGCAAGAAGCTGTCACTATGCACTTCGGCACATGCCGGGAGGGCCTTCAGAAGAGCTCTGGAACGGAAAGGAAGAGGGAGGAGTAGAAATTCGAACAGCTCCTGCTGCAGGTCTATTAGCGGGAAGCTTTCCCCTTGGCTTTTAATATGCCCCTCCCCTCTCTGCAGGCCACATCAGGGACCTTTTCTCCCTGGTACCCAGAGTCCTAAGGGCTTCTAACTCCCTATCTTCTGTTTTCAGAAATTACGATCTTTATTGCCAGGAGGCCTTCTACTGAAGAGATCCCAGATAAGGGTGACCCATCAGAGAGGATCATCCATCTAGTTTACAGAAGCAATTTCAGACTGGGCCCTGGGTCCTTGGACCCAATGGAGGAAATCCAGGCAAGTATGAGATGGGTAGCATCCCTTTAGAGTTACACCAAGAGAGTGTGCCAGTGTCTGGCTTTTCTGGGGTATGTGGGCCACTGGGGAGGTAAGTTTTCTTGAAGGTAGGTGTGAGAGTAGGTGTAGCTGGGCACGCGAGTAGAGATGTTTGGGTGAGGGGAGGAGAATACAGGCTCAGTAGCCACCTTGAGATGCTGGTCTTTGCTCAGTAGAGCTGAAAGAATTTCCTACTTTTGTTTGGCTTCCTGGTCATACTGGCTGGATTAACCAAGGATCCACTAATTCTATTGACATATCAAAGATTCTTTGAAAACAGGAAGGTGAGTGAGGGCAAGAGTTAGAATAAAAAGTTGAGGACAAAAGGAGCAGGTTTATTTTAAATACATTTTTCTTTTGTCTACCTGGAACGTATATCATCCTACACACGTGGTATTGGGATTTTTCAAGCACAATTTTGTCTCCTGTACAATGTAAATGCCTTTCTATATCTCCATTTCAAATGTGTCGGTAAATTACATCGCTTACCAATGCTCTTCTGCAAGTGGAGTTTTGCTTTGAAAATACTCAGAGGATGAGAGAATAGCTGACATGTGGGTTATAAACAAAGATATTTTCATTTTTTATTAATGTAAAGTCAGCTTTCCCCACCTCCACTAAGCAGACACTGAACAAACAGTAAAAATCACATTGGTGGAAGGGATGCTAAACTATTAGCCTATTCAGAAGACCCACATGTTTTGACTTGACCTTGTAAGTAAATGCAGAAAGTGAAGAGGAACTAAAAAGCCTCTTGATGAAAGTGAAAGTGGAGAGTGAAAAAGTTGGCTTAAAGCTCAACATTCAGAAAACGAAGATCATGGCATCTGGTCCCATCACTACATGGGAAATAGATGGAGAAACAGTGGAAACAGTGTCAGACTTTATTTTTCTGGGCTCCAAAATCACTGCAGATGGTAACTGCAGCCATGAAATTAAAAGACGCTTACTCCTTGGAAGGAAGGTTATGGCCAACCTAGATAGCATATTCAAAAGCAGAGACATCACTTTGCCAACAAAGGTCCATCTAGTCAAGGCTATGGTCTTTCCGGTGGTCATGTATGGATGTGAGAGCTGGACTGTGAAGAAGGCTGAGCGCCGAAGAATAGATACTTTTGAACTGTGGTGTTGGAGAAGACTCTTAAGAGTCCCTTGGACTGCAAGGAGATCCAACCGGTCCATTCTGAAGGAGATCAGACCTGGGATTTCTTTGGAAGGAATGATGCTCAAGCTGAAACTCCAGTATTTTGGCCACCTCATGCGAAGAGTTGACTCATTGGAGAAGACTCTGATGCTGGGAGGGATTGAGGGCAGGAGGAGAAGGGGACGACAGAGGATGAGATGGCTGGATGGCATCACTGACTCGATGAATGTGAGTCTGGGTGACCTCCGAGAGCTGGTGATGGATAGGGAGGCCTGGCGTGCTGCAGTTCATGGGGTCGCAAAGAGTTGGACATGACTGAGCGACTGATCTGATCTGATCTGTAAGTAAATGAATGAACGAATGAATGAATGGTGCCTTAGAATAAATATCACTAAGTGTCAGCTATTCTAGCACCAAACCTAGAGAAGAAAAATCTCTGGGCTTTCAATTAATGAGGTAAATTATATGTGTGGCGGGGAGGGGTTAATAGACCTGTCAAAATAGTGGCTGTCTTTTTTTAAATTATTTTTTTAATATTTATTTATTGGCTGTGTTGGTTTTAGTTGCAGTGTGCAGGATCGTTCATTACAGCGTGTAGGCTTCTCTCTAGTTGAGATGCAGGGGCTCAGTATTTGCGGCACGCAGGCTTAGTTGTTCTGCAGCATGTGGGATCTTAGTTCCCCAATCAGGGATCAAACCCACGGCCCCTGCATTGGAAGATGAATTCTTAACCGCTGGACCACCAGTAAGTCCTGTGGTTCCTCATTTTAAAAATCTTGGAAACTCTGCCTATTTTTTTACTTAATATTTTACATATATGCTATGCTAAGTCGCTTCAGTCGTGTCTGACTCTGTGCGACCCCATAGATGGAAGCCCACCAGGCTCCCCCATGCATGGGATTCTCCAGGCAAGAACACTGGAGTGGGTTGCCATTTCCTTCTTCGATGTGTGAAAGTGAAAAGTGAAAGTGAAGTCACACAGTTATGTCCGACTCTTAGCGACCCGATGGACCGCAGCCTACCAGGCTCCTCCATCCATGGGATTTTCCAGGCAAGAGTATTGGAGTGGGGTGCCGTTGCCTTCTCTGATTTTACATACACCTGGGTTCATATTGCTGACATATTTTTAATTGCCATGAAATTAAGATTTGGAGGAACCTGCTGCTGCTGCTAAGTCACTTCAGTCATGTCTGACTCTGTGCGACCCTGTAGATGGCAGCCCACCAGGCTCCCCCATCCCTGGGATTCTCCAGGCAAGAACACTGGAGTGGGTTGCCATTTCCTTCTCCAGTGCATGAAAGTGGAAAGTGAAAGTGAAGTCGCTTAGTTGTGCCCGACCCTAAGTCTCCACAAACACAGATTCCCTATTCATATTTTTCTTTTTGATTTTGGGTAAAAACAAGTGCTATCTCAGGGGATCACAGCCCTAGGAAAACAATTAAGACTTATTGTCTCTTTATCTGTTAAAGCATGTCCAGAAGCGTAGGGTAGGATCAACACAAGAGTTTTTGACATCAGGGCTTCTAGTCCTGTTCCTACATGCTAGTCATAATTGGACAGAAAACAATGTTCCTTTTCTTCCTTATGACCCTCTGTCTTGCTATGGAAATCTGTGCAAAATTGTGATAATTGCTATGATTGTACACTTGGAATTCCTGAACTCAGCAGTGATGAGGAAAAGGTGGTGAGCTCTTTGTAGTTTTTATGAAATCAAGTAAAACCTGGGAGAGATGGTGGCTGGCTTTAGCATTTGGAACCAGGTACCATACAGTTAAATTTTTGAAAAAACACATTTACTAGTGAACTTCTGTCATAGTGACACATTTCAAGTAACTATTTCATCTGCATTTGTTGGCAGGGGGGCACATCCATGTGCTTCATCACATGCAGTGTTCTAACCAGGAATCCCACTTATGAGAAGAGGGTGCAGGCAAGACACTCACTGTGGTTTGAATGGCTACCTCTCCCTGCCCTAATCCTAAAGCTCTGTCCAGGGTCAGCTATGACATTTGTGGGGCTCATTGCAAAATGAAAATACAGGATCCCTTGTTAAAAATTGTATTAAGAATTTCAAGGCAGTGACAGCAAAGCAGAAAATCCAGTGTGGTTTTCTTCTGAGCAAGGGGCACATGTGAATCCCAGGTCATACAAGGGGCTGGATCTTGCTCTGATCTTCCTAAGAAAACAAAATTAAGGAACTCCCCTGGTGGTACAGTGGATAAGAGTCTAGGCTGCCACTGCAGTGGATATAGGTTTTGTCCCTGGTCTGGGAAGATTCCACATGCTGCAGAGCAACTAAGCCCGCATGCCACAACTATTGAAGCCTGTGGGACTAGAGCCCATACTGTGCAGCAAGAGAAGGCACCACAGTGAGAAACTTATGTACCTCAACAAAAAGTAGCAGTCACTTGCAAAAAAAAGTCCACATGCAGCAGCAAAGACTTAGTGCAACCAAAAATAAGTAAATAATTAAATTATATATATATAAAAGAAGATAGTATACAAAGGCAGTACTGAAAACCTCCCGAATATAATTTACAGTGTGTGCCAACAGGGAAGAGCACAGTAAAGAGGTGGTGTTTCACTGAGGGCCTAGGGACCCATCCTTCCTGCCCTTGGAGACAGAGGAAGCTGGAGTGAGTGACTAGGGTGGCTTGAAGATCCCTTTAGAGTCTATAACTTTGAAATCCTTATTCTGCGGGGACTCTAATTTGAAGATGCTCTACTTTTCTTCATTGTTGGTTGGTTGGTTTAGTTGCTAAGTTGTGTCCCACTCTGTGCAACCGCATGGACTATAATATGCTAGGCTCTGTCCATGGAATTTCCCAGGCAAGAATACTGGAGCGGGTTGCTGTTCCCTTCTCCAGGAGATCTTCCTGATCTAGGGATCAAACCAGCATCTCCTGCATTGGTAGGTGGATTCTTTATCACTGAGCCACCAGGGAAGCCCTTTTCTTCTACTCTTCATAAATTGAGAATTGCAGCTTTATCAGTTATTAACAAGGATGACCTGGGGCTGGTGATAATAGAGATACACTTACCTCACAGAATGGTTGTGAGAGTCAAATTCCACGAGAGATGTGATATGCTCTGGAGAGTTCTGGGCACATGGTCAACTTTCAATCGTCACCATTAGACGATGATCATGGTGATTCGGGCAAACCTTGCTTTTGGAAAAGTGTGTGTGAGAGAAAAAGCCTCCTCTGCGTACTATTCACTCGGGCCCCAGGTGACAACTTGGCTGAAGGTTTGTGCTATCCCAGCAGGCCTTCTCTGAATCCTTTTTTCCCAGCTTCCTTAAGCTTCAGATCAGATCAGATCAGTCGCTCAGTCGTGTCCGACTCTTTGCGACCCCATGAACCGCAGCACGCCAGGCCTCCCTGTCCATCACCAGCTCCCGGAGGTCACTCAGACCCGCATCCATCGAGTCAGTGATGCCATCCAGCCATCTCATCCTCCGTCGTCCCCTTCTCTTCCTGCCTTCAATCCCTCCTTAAGCTTAACTTCTTTCAAATGTAGACTCTTTTGAATATGATGAAAGTCCACGTGCTAACAAAGACGCTGCTGGCAGCAAGGTCACCCAAGGAGAGGCAGTCTTGTCGTCTGGGCGCACAGAACAACACACATTTATTCAGGTGCTCCAGAGGCCAGCCCCCTGTGCTGAGCCCCAGAGGATGCTGCCTCTCACCGCCTGTTTCCAAGCCAGGCAGAGGGAGACTCTTTCCCTCTGGACTCAGCTTGGAAAGTCATCAAGGCCCACTTGTCAGTGTTGTTAGTGACATCAGACACTTTCACAGATCCTGTTCTGGTCCTGGACGTGGTGTGGCACTAGCTCACTCATTTTAGGAGTGTGGGGTCCTTGTCTGTGCCACTTCATCCTTTTCCTCACAGGATGGGGGCGGGCATGGACCGGCTGGCTTGAGTCAAGGTCACTGCAGCATTTTAGGGCGGTGGGCCCACTCTATCCAAAAAGTTTCCCATATCCACACTTGCTCCCTCAGGATTAACAGAAGCTCTTAGATCTGGCATTGGAAAAGATCCTGTTGCTGGGAAAGATTGAGGGCAGAAGGAGAAGGGGGCGGCAGAGGACAAGATGGTTGGATGGCATCACCGACTTAATGGACTTGAGTTTGAGCAAGCTCCGGGAGATGGTAAAGGACAGGGAAACCTGGCGTGCTGCAGTCTATGGGGTTACAAAGAGTCAGACTTAGCGGCTGAATAGCAAAAACAACTTAGATCTGGCAGGCCTCCCACTCCAGCATCCAGCTGCACCTGAAATCCTAACTCAGCTCACACCCTGGTGTTCTTTGTGGGATCTAACTTCTCTGACTCCAAAGTGTTCAGGATGCCGTCCTTCACTCTGGGGAAGTGTATTTTATTTCAGCAAATGGAGTGTGTTTTTCACGATCGGCACCTTTGCTTTAGTCTTGAGGCAGATGGTTGAGTATTGCCGTAGCTGGAGGGTCTTTGGCTGTAGCAGATGTGTCAGAACAGAAGCGGAAGTGATATTTGTCAAATACCTTGTGGGTTCCCAGCAGTGTCCTAGGGTGGTTGTTATTTTATTTATTCTTGGAAGGTAGAAATGATTATCTCATTTTTTTTGGTTGATGAAGAAACCAAGGCTGTTTCAGGATGGTGCCCACAAGCACATCCCTGGTAAGTGGCAGCACCAGCATTTAAATCCAACTTTGACTCATGTTTCTTTCAGCGATTGTTTGTCGCCTCACCAGACTAACATCCTCAGATGAGAACATTCATCCTAGCACGTAGGCCTCAGCTGTGAGGCAGACACACATTCTGCACACACCAGCAGGGAGGAGCAGGAAAGGGCAGGATTTAGTGGAGTATCTGCTGTAGTTACACGGGCAGTATCGGGGAACACAGAATCCCTGCGGGCTGCCCACTGCACCTGGCTCTCCTTAGAAGACAGAATGAACATGGGCCCAGAGAACCTTGGGTACTGCCTAAATGTATACTTTTACCCATAATTAGCTATAAGGAGAGGAGCAACTCAAACTAAATATCAGGGTAGTAATGCCCAGACTCATGGTAGAAAGACTTCCATTTGCACATGAACTAAGCAAAGGTTGGAGAAGGCAATGGCACCCCACTCCAGTACTTTTGCCTAGAAAATCCCATGGAGGGAGAAGCCTCGTAGGCTGCAGCCCATGGGGTAGTGAAGAGTCAGACACGACTGAACGACTTCACTTTCACTTTTCACTTTCATGCATTGGAGAAGGAAATGGCAACCCACTCCAGTGTTCTTGTCTGGAGAATCTCAGGGACGGGGAAGCCTGGTGGGTTGCTGTCTATGGGGTCACACAGAGTCGGATATGACTGAAGTGACTTAGCAGTAGCAGCAAGCAAAGGTTAAAAGACTTGGACTTGTACATATATCCAGAGAAAACTCTGATTTGAAGACATATTCAGCCCAGTGTTCATGACAGCATTTTTAACAATAGCCAAGACTTAGAAATAACCTAAATGTCCATTGACAGACAAATGGATGTAGATGTGGTGTGTATGTGTGTATATGTATACACACACACACACACACACACACACACACACACACACACACACACAGTGGAATATTACTCAGCCATGAAAAAGAATGAAATAATGCCATTTATAGCAACATAGATGAACCTAGATATTGTCATATTATTAAATGAGGTAAATATCATATGATATCACATTTATGTAATCTAAAAGTTGATACAAATGCACTTACTTACAAAACAGAAATAGAGTCATAGGTGTAGGCAACAAACTTATGATTATCTGGGGGGAAAGAGGCAGGAAGGGATAAGTTGAGAGATTGGGAGTGACATATACATATTACTATATATAAGATAAGGATCTAGTGTATAGCATCAGAAATTCTATTAAATATTTTATGATAACCTATATGGGAAAAGACTGCAGTGTTCTTTCCTGGGACATTCCATGACAGAGGAGCCTGGCAGGCTACAGTCTATGGGTCACAAAGAGTTGGATATGGCTTAGTGACTAAACAGCAACAACAATATGGGAAAAGAATCTGAAGAAGAACATATATGTTTGTAAAACTGAATCTCTTTGCTATATACCTGAAACTAACATAACATTATAAGTCAGTTATACTTCAATTTAAAAAAAATTTAAAAAAAGACCTGGGCAATATGCCACTGGCATCTCTGGCCCCTGAGGCATCTCAGTTAATAGGGTAGCGGCTGCTTGAATGAGAGACCTTGGGCAGCTTCACATGGCAACAGGTAGACATCATGAGGAAGGCCTTGACAAGGTGCACACTTTCACTGTGCTTCAGAAAAAGCCTCTTACCAAGACGGACTCCATATGCCTGCCACTGACGGGAGTGGTGCCCGGGGTTCCTGGTATCTCAAAGGGTGGGTGTGTTGGACTAGGGACCTGACAGGGCTGCTGTAGGTGGAGGTCTTAAGCACTTAGCAGCTCAGGGCTATAAGCAGCAGGGCTAGCACTTTCGTTTTAGCTGGTTCACCTTATCCCCTGGGCAGTGCTGAGTTTGGTAGAGGGCAAGAGCATCGGTGGAACTTAAGGCTGACAGATACCTGTCTCTGACCTCACTGATTATCACTATCTCCCTGCTCTACACCCTCATATTACAAGGAAACTGGTATTGTGACATGTTATCTTAGATTTATTTGTGGAATTCTTTGAATCATGTGTCTTCTCATCCATCTGCTTTTGTTCATCATTGTTCCCAGTACTGCCACATATAGCAAGTGTTCAAAAAATATTTCGTCATTGAATTAATTATTGAAAAGACATTCTAGAAGTAATAGAAGATGAGAAGGTGCTTTAGGAATAGTTTAGTGCTGCCTTTCTTGGCTCAGCTGATTAAGTACATGACAGGTACCGTAACTATCAGAGTTCCAGATAAGAATCCAGAAAATGCTATCTTTTACAGTGTCATAGAAATATAACCTTTGTTCCTTCTCAATTGCTGGAAATATACTTGTCTTTGAATGAAACGAGGCATTGGAGCAATAAATATGCCCTTTTGCCCTGGCTCTGAATTTATCAGTTATAGTTCCCACATTGAAAGCATGAGAGTCATCATGAAAAAGTCAAAGAAAGGAAAATAGATCTTCAAGCTCTGCATGGAGACCCTAGGTCAAGGTAAACGTCTAGGGGAGGCTGAAAGCAGGAAGGTTTGGAGGTTGCCAGTGTGGTGTGAGGGGATCTGAAAGCCTAGCTTGACCAAATTGAGTCCTTTATTGGCTTAACTGGAGGGTCACAAATTTTTATCTTTAGTGATTTCTCTTTGGATTTAGATTTGACTATAGAGTTCTAAATGCAGAGTTCCAAAGAATAGAAGAAGAGAAAGAAAGCCTTCTTCAGTGATCAATGCAAAGAAATAGAGGAAAACAACAGAATGGGAAAGACTAGGGATCTCTTCAAGAAAATCAGAGATACCAAAGGAACATTCAGCAAAGATGGGCACGATAAAGGACAGAGATGGTGTGGACCTAAAGAAGAGAAGATATTAAGAAGAGGTGGCAAGAATACACAGAAGAACTGTACAAAAAAGAGCTCAAGACCTAGATAATCATGATGATGTGATCACTGACCTAGAGCCAGACATCTTGGAATGTGAAGTCAAATGGGCCTTAGAAAGCATCACTACAAACAAAGCTAGTGGAGGTGATGGAATTCCAGTGGAGCTATTCCAAGTCCGAATGATGATGCTGTGAAAGTGCTACACCAAAGCCAGCAATGAAAACTCAGCAGTGGCCACAAGATTGGAAAAGGTCAGTTTTCATCCCATCCCAAAGAAAGGCAATGCCAAGGAGTGCTCAAACTACCGCATGCACTCATCTCACACGCTAGTAGTAATGCTCAAAATTCTCCAAGCCAGGCTTCAGCAATATGAACCGAACTTCCTGATGTTCAAGCTGGTTTAGAAAAGGAGAGGAAAAGATCAAATGCCAACATCCGCTGATCATGGAAAAAGAAGAGTTCAGAAAAACATCTATTTCTGCTTTATTGACTATGCCAAAGCTTGATGTGGACACAATAAACTAGGAACTGAAAGAGATGGACCAGACCACCTGATCTGCCTCTAAGAAATTTACAGCAGGAAGAAAGTGAACTGTCAGGAACAACAGACTGGTTCCAAATAGGAAAGAGGTCAAGGCTGCATATTGTCACCATGTTTATTAACTATATGCAGAGAAAGAGAAAGTGGACGGAGAAAAAATTGAAAAGAGGGGAAAATATCAATAACCCAGATATGCAGATGACACCACTCTAGGAGAAAGTGAGGAGGGGCTAAAAGCCTCTGATGAAAGTGAAAGTGGAGAGGAAAAGGTTGCTAAAGCTCAACACAGAACGAAGAAGGCACTGGTCCCACACTGCATGGGAAATAGATGGGGAAAAGGAAAAGTGTAGACTTTTTTCTGGCTCCAAAATCACTGAGATGTGATGCAGCCATGAAATTAAAGACGCTTGCTCCTTGGAAGGAAAGATGACCAACCTAGATAGCATATTCAAAAGCAGAGACATTACTTTACCAACAAAGGTTCGCCTAGTCAAGGCTATGTCTTTCCTGTGGTCATGTATGGATGTGAGAGTTGGAGGAAGAAGGTGAGCGCCGAAGATTGATGTTTTGAATGTGGTGTTGGAGAAGACTGAGAGTCCTTGGACTGCAAGAAGATCCAACAGTCACTAAGGAGATCAATCTGGAATTTAGAAGTGATGCTAAAGCGAAACTCCAGTTTTTGGCCACCCAGCGAAGAGTTGACTCATGGAGAAGACCTGATGTGGGAGGGAGAGGGAGGAGGAGAAGGGGACGAAGGGATGAGATGGCTGGATGGCATCACTGACTCGATGGATGCGAGTCTGAGTGACCTCCGGGAGCTGTGATGGACAGGGAGGCCTGGCGTGCTGCGGTTCATGGGGTCGCAAAGAGTCGGACACGACTGAGCGACTGATCTGATCTGATAGAGTTCTATAAAAGTGCTAACATTTTTCTGGGTGGGGTGGATAGGAAGCCAGGAGCACCCTGGAAGCAGGAAGGCAGTAATTATTTTGATAAGTCTGTGCAGTTAATGACTGAGCAGAGGTCTCCCAAGGGCCAGAAGGAAAGCACTGGATAAAGCAGGAAGTAGACGGAGTGTGGGGAGTTTGGGGGCTAGTGGGAGTTTGCAGGAAAGGTCTTGAGGGGATGGTTTCAGGGGATATTCCTGGGGGGGGGGGCAAGTAGGAACTTTGCAGAGGAATGTTGCCAGGGTCCCACCAAATACCTGGGTACACTACAACTGGATGTTTTGAGGAGGAGTTTAAGAAAGAGACTGTGAGAAATGTGTGATCAGAGTTTAGGGAAATCAAACCAGGGATACTGTAGAACTCTGGGATGAACACTAATGGGGAGCTAGCTGCTCCACACCCTCATGGAGAAAGGGAGGGAACTGGCTATGGATCTTGGAGTGGGTAGCCATAGGAGGGGTACTTACAAAATGTGGTGGGTTAAAGACAGATAAAATTCTCTGATACTCCTTTCTTCAAGAGTAGGGATCTGTGGTCTTTCACCTTGAATCAGGGGGACCTCTGCAACTGCTTTGACCAATAGAACCTGGCAGAAGTTTGTATAGCTGTTTCCAGGCCCAGGTCTTAAAGACTAGAAGCTTCCATTTCCTTGCCCTTGGACACTTGCTCTTGGAACACAGACACTTGCTGGGAGCAAGTTTAACAATCCCAAGTGGAGGCCCACCTGGGAAACTGTTAACTCTGCTAACAGCCCTGACTAAGCTCGCCCAGACCATAACCAGCACCAACTTGTTAGCCATCTTGGAAGTGGATTCTCCAACCCTAGGCATGCTGCTCTGGCTTATGCCATGTGGGACAGAGATGAGTTGCCCGCAGAGCTAAGCTATTAAGTGTCGGAGGGTAGTTTATAACTATCAGTGGTTACTGGGCTATATGAGTTGTGGCCTCAGTAGTGGGACACAGATAACCCATGGTAGCCTGGCAGGAAGGGAGCCAGGGAGACAACCCCGCTGACTTCTCTTATCTCCTGCCTACTTACTTACTTCCAGTGACCACTGGGTGGACTCAACAAAGCCAGAAGAAAAGGAACCCATTGATGGCCCCCTGTAGGTCAGTTCCCTGGGGCACACAGAGCAGTTGGAGAAGTGTGAAGTGAGATCTGGAGGCACAGATGGGAAACAGCCAGCACAGGCACCAGGCAATTTAGCGTTGGTGTCATGGTGTTGATCCCATTCAATAAAACTCAACCTGCCAGAATACAAATCTTAAAAGACAAAGACCAGATCTCTTTTGGAAGGTGGCCAGGTATGTGATCAGTAAGTGAGGAAGGAGGAAAATCTGTCTGAGACATTTCTTAATCAAATAGCCAAGTGTTTGATTTAATCAGTGTTAATGCAACTGGGGAAGGCAATGGCACCCCACTCCAGTACTCCTGCCTGGAAAATCCCATGAATGGAGGAGCCTGGTAGGCTGCAGTCCATGGGGTCGCTGAGGGTTGGACACGACTGAGCGACTTCACTTTGACTTTTCACTTTCATGCATTGGAGAAGGAAATGGCAACCCACTCCAGTGTTCTTGCCTGGGGAATCCCAGGGACGGTGGAGCCTGGTGGGCTGCCATCTATGGGGTCGCACAGAGTCGGACACGACTGAAGTGACTTAGCAGCAGCAATGCAAATGCAAAGTACAGTAACACCCTATGGATGTTGCCTCCTCAGAGCAGCTCTGGGGTTGAGCCCCCCTCCCCAATTTCCTGAGTGGCTGTCTAAGCAGAGCCCTGGGGAGCCTGATGCTCAGTGAAGGAACTGGCTCTGTCTTTATGTCCCATTAACTAAACATCTGTGCTTCCAGGGTAATCGGAATAATCCGGCTAAGGGAGAGAGGGACATGAGCCCAGGTCTGAAGCCCCAGATAGACAGACCCAGGCTACCTGGGCAGAGTCAAGACTCATGTTACTCTGCTAGTCAGAAGTGGCAGTGAACCCTAAGCTCCAGGAAGAGATCCCTGGAGCAGTGCCCAGAGCCAGGGCCCTCTCCACATCAGCTCTGAGGGGCAGGATGGCCACTCCCTGGGCTCTGCGGCCGGCCACAAAGCCAGAGGGGTGCTCACCAATGTCTAGCAGAAATTTTGCAACACCTAATGAGTGGGAGCTTTGAAACACTGCCCTGGGAGACAGGTGGTAGAGTGTGACAATTAGAGCTGGGTTTTGGGAGTCTAGCTGCCTGGATTCGAATTCAGGTTCTGCCTCTTGCTAGCTGTGTAACTTTATTTAACTCCTCTATGACTCTACACGGAGAAGGCAATGGCAAGCCACTCCGGTACTCTTGCCTAGAAAATCCCATGGATATAGCAGCCTGGTAGGCTGCAGTCCATGGGGTCGCTACAAGTCGGACATGACTGAGCGACTTCACTTTCACTTTTCATTTTCACACAATGGAGAAGGCAATGGTAACCCACTCCAGTGTTCTTGCCTGGAGAATCCCAGGGACCGGGGGAGCCTGGTGGGCTGCTGTCTATGGGGTTGCACAGAGTCGGACACGACTGAAGTGACTTAGCAGCAGCAGCAGCAGCATGACTCTACAAGGGCTTCCCTTTTAGATCAGTTGGTAAAAGAATCTGCATGCAGTGCAGGAGACCTGGGTTCGATCCCTGGTTTGGGAAGATCCTTAGGAGAAGGAAATGGCAACCCACTCCAGTATCCTTGCCTGGAAAATCTCATGGACAGAGGAGCCTGGTGGGCTGCAGTCCATGGGGTTGCAAAGAGTTGGGCATGACTGAGCGACTAACACTTTACTTATGACTCTATTTCCTCAACAGTAAAATGGGACTGCTATCATATACTATGGAGAAGGCAATGGCACCCCCTCCAGTACTCTTGCCTGGAAAATCCCATGGATGGAGGAGCCTGGTGGGCTGCAGTCCATGGGGTCACTAAGAGTTGGACACCGCTGAGCAACTTCACTTTCACTTTTCACTTTCATGCATTGGAGAAGGAAATGGCAACCCATTCCAGTGTTCTTGCCTGGAGAATCCCAGGGACGGGGGGAGCCTACGGTGGGCTGCCGTCTTTGGGGTTGCACAGAGTCAGACACGACTGAAGCAACTTAGCAACAGCAGCAGCAACACCTCCTTCATTTGATTGTCACCAGGGCTGATGAGCTCATCTGCATGAAGGGTTTAGGGTAGGTGGTGGCTGCACTGCATTTTTAGCTACAGTGAGCACGCTGTCCACTCCATCCCTCCGGCTTGGCACATAGTAACCTTGCCATAGTATTTGCATTCTGCTGGAAGCACAGGCTAGAGGGAGAAACCCATGAGCTCAGCTCACATTCAACAGGAGCTCCCAGACTGCCCTGCCTGCAGGCTAATGGCTCTGAATGTAGTTGAACTGTCTGTTCCCACAGGTGTGGTCACACTGGTTTTTAAAGTTTTTTTTCTTGCTCTGCTCCAGTCACATCTTAGCTTCTGGGCTGCCCACCAAAGATACTGTCTGCTCCAGTGGTCTTCTCAGACCCCACGGGGCAGAATGGGGCTGCCCCCATCAGTGTGGGGTGACTGATGGCTCACCAGCCTTTTCTTCTGCCCTGGGGCCTGGTTGTGAAAGAAAGCAAATGAAAAATGGTAGCAATAAAGAAGGCTGCTTCCAGTAGACAGCGCCTCTTTGTTTCCAGGTAAACGGTAGTGTTTGGGCCAAACGAAGCCTATGGAGGGAACCTGGAATCTGAGCACTGGGTTCTCTTGCCAGCTTCTGGAACCCACTCGTGACATGGCTACTCTCCTGACCCTCAAGCGTACCTTTCCTTAAGACCTTGCCCTTTAGAGGTCTCATCATGATTTGCTGGTCAAGAGTAGTTTGCTCTGATAGAGTGCAGGGTAGGGGTGACTGAGACCACAGGGGCTGCAGGTAAATATTCCCCAGCATCAATGGGCCAGGTGAGAAAACTGCAGTCTTGAATCTCCTCCACCCCCAGCAGGTTGGGTGACATCACATTAGTTCTTCACCCTTTGCAAAATAAAGGCCACCTGAGCTGACTTTCGGAGAAGGCAATGGCAACCCACTCCAGTACTCTTGCCTGGAAAATCCCACGGACGGAGGAGCCTGGTAGGCTGCAGTCCAAGGGGTCGCCAAGAGTCGGACACGACTGAGCGACTTCACTTGCACTTTTTTCACTTTCATGCATTGGAGGAGGAAATGGCAACCCACTCCAGTGTTCTTGCCTGGAGAATCCCAGGGACGGCAGAGCCTGGTGGGCTGCCGTCTATGGGGTCACACAGAGTTGGACAGGACTAAAGCGACTTAGCAGCAGTAGCAGCAGCAGAGCTAACTTTGAGGGGGTATCCCGAGACTAATAAAATCCCTGGAGAAAGAGCCAAGGAAAATCAGGTGTGGGTATTTACTGTGTTGACAGAGCAGCTATGGTCTTCAGATTCTCTGCTTGTAGGGCTTGGGGCGGCAGCCTCAGGTGGAGAGAGTTTTTCTTCCTGCCTCTCCTCCTCTCTTCCATCGGTGCTCTTTCCCGCAGATCAGGATGATTCTCAGGAATGGCTGCTCCTAGGAGCAGCAGAGAAGCAGGAAGTCTGGGAAGAAAGCCCTTCAAGCCTGGCCTGCAGCGGCTTCTTCTCCTGGGTGAGTCCTCTGAGAGCCCAAGGAAGGGCTACCCTCACCCTCCTCACTTGGGCTGTCCTGAAAAAACTGCCCCACAGGTAGGCCCCATGCCTTAGCTCTGCCCTTTCTATAAGGTGCCAATCCTTTTGACAGGCCACAGAGCCGTGGTTCCAGCCATGCATCGTGTGACGAAAGAGGTGGTACAAAGTATGGCAAATAAACTTACAGTGTTTACTGTCCCACCTGCAAAGCCCGATTGCCAAATAAAGCCCTCTCAGCTCCACTGCAATTTTTGCAGGTAAAATTTTCAGTCAGCCACCAGAGGGTGCCCACAGAGCTCTCTGAATATGACCCAAACCTGCAGAATTAGAAAATTTCCAGGGTATCTAAGAGTAACACCAAACATAGCTCCTTCACATATGACTGGGAGTGATGCACAGGCCAGCTAAGGAGCTGCAAGTTTGCAGGGGATGAAGAGTCAGGGTGGGAGTGATGGAAATTATCTGAATTTTAGCTAAACAAGTTGCATCTTGATTTTAAATTGGCAATTGCAATAGCACTTTGAGGACTGGCTCAGGGTGAATTTTCATTCCCAGCCAAATTCCCTTCCCCACCCTTTCTTTCCCCATCCATGTGTACAAAGGAAATGCAAATACATGTAAATATTAGGCTAAGCCACAGGCTTCTTGGAAGGCAAGGCTGCTGCTGCTTAAAAAGAAAATCCTATAACGTGAGTGAAAAGAAAGATTTTCTGAGCCACTGCTCCTGCACGAGGTGAGCGTCAGGAAGAAGAAATGGAGAAGCTGTAGTTCTCTGAAGTGCTGGCCTGGCGTGGTGCCTGCCTGGGATGAGAGGAGCCGGGGAATGGCTGCCTTCCTGTCCCCAGCAGGGCTGGCAAGCGGGCTGGGTCTGGCCTCCCTGTCTTTCCAGGGCCTGGCACACTGGCTGACACACAGTAGGTGCCTGTTAATGTTTGTTGAGTGAGTGAATGAATGAATGGGAAGTGAGCTGGGTGGGTAGGACGCCACCTGGAAGCTCTCAGCAGGGTGAGGGGAGAATTGGGAAACGGATGGCTGGGGTGGAAGGGTAGTTTTCCAGGGAGGAGAGGTCCTATGTTCCATGTTAGCTTCCTCTGGTTCAGGCCCTTTCTGTGGATGTTCAAGACTCCAGATGCGATGCTTTGTTTTAATGTTGGTCAAACTGCCCAGTGGTCCTGCTCATTGATAAGAAACACTCGTTCACAGTTACTGGTTACCTGATTGGGGACCCTGGCAGTTATCCCCATGCCGGGGACACCAGCCTTCCTCAGCTTTAGCTCTCTGGAAATCTGGCCAGCTGGGAACTGGGTGTTGGTTGCAGGACAATTGGGCCATTTATCTCTCTGGACAAGGGGTGTGTGTGTGTGTTGCCATAATATGCCTTGTGTGTGGGGCGTACATGTGTGTTGCCATAATGCTTTGTGTTTGTGTGTGTGTGTTGCCATAATGCCTTGTGTGTGGTGTGTGTTGTGTGTGTGTTGCCATAATGCCTTGTGTGTGGGGTCTGCCATCTACACAGCTTTTTGACACCACCTATGGCTACTTCTTGCTGGTACATAGAAGAGATGATATGTATTGATATTTAAAGTTAGAAATTTAGGGACAAGTTATTTTACTTAGGTTTCGGTACTTATAATTCATCACAGAAGAAATCATGGTGTGAAGGTCTTGCAGGGTTTTAAAAGATTCCTACATATGTTCCCTTTCCACTATTTCTCCTTTGGGGCAGCTTTAATGACAATTTGGGGGGGCCTTCAGATGAGCCAGGAGGGCTGCTGGGCTTGGAGAAAGGGAATGGTTTTGGGAATTAACCTTTCTCCCTCCTCCCCTGCCTAGGCTGAGTCTGTCCACCTGATTAGCACAACAATGATCAGATTTTCCCCACCAGCCTGAGAAGAATTGGATTCCTGACCAGGATCCTTTTAATTTGCAAATCTCATGCAGATGAGGCCCTGAAGATTCCTGGGCCCTTTCAGTGTTGGCCTAGCTGGGTGCTCCACACTGCATGAACTCAGTGACTAAGCTTATGTGACTGAGCTTATGTCTTCTGGACCTTTTGTATTTCTTCTGAACTCAGTGATTGAGCTTATGTCTTCTGGACCTTTTGTTATTTCTTATCTTCACCAGGCCCTGGCATAGCACTGTATACTTAGAGAAGTTTAGACCCAAGAGAGAGGCTGTTAGGAAAGGGTCTCAACAAACTAGTGGTAGCCTAAGCAAAGGAAAAATTTCTCGAAAGCTAAACAGGCTCCTGAAAGAATGTTCCATCAGATGGTTTTGTTAAAATAAGATCTTTTTCTCTCTCTCTCTCTCTCTCTCTCTATATATATATATATACACGTAGAACTGAATCACTTTGCTGTACGCAAAAGAATTCAACATTGTAAATCAAGTATACCTTTAAAAAAAAAGTTGGAAAGATCTTCTCTGGAGGGGAAAATCCATTTTATTAAAAGGGAAGAAAAGGAAAGAGAGGCAAAGAATAACTCAAACAACCTCTTTGCCTGAGCTCTCTGTTAAGAAGGATAATGCTGCTGCTGCTGCTAAGTCGCTTCAGTCGTATCCGACTCTGTGCGACCCCACAGACGGAAGCTCACCAGGCTCCCCTGTCCCTGGGATTCTCCAGGCAAGAACACTGGAGTGGGTTTCCATTTCCTTCTCCAATGTATGAAAATGAAAAGTGAAAGTGAAGTCGCTCAGTCGTTTCCGACTCTCAGTGACCCCATGGACTGGAGCCCACCAGGCTCCTCCGTCCATGGGATTTTCCAGGCAAAAGTACTGGGGTGGGGTGCCATTGCCATAGCACGGGCCAAAAGACTAGGGTGTTTGGACACCAATAGAGAAAGGTAACAGACAACTGTTTACCTTATATCCACTCATCAGGGACC
Organism: Tragelaphus eurycerus; assembly: GCA_935064755.1. NCBI lineage: Eukaryota > Metazoa > Chordata > Mammalia > Artiodactyla > Bovidae > Tragelaphus > Tragelaphus eurycerus. The sequence goes on from CAKXYN010000038.1 coordinate 15,376,002, forward strand.
TGATGAGGTTGTGTGGCTTTGTGAGTGTCATTTTATGAAATAAACAGAGATAATCTCACTACTATTTCCAAGAATGACCTAAGGGAAGGAAGTCAGCTTTAAAATGGCCACTTTGTCAGGAAAGTGACATAAACAGTGAACAGAGAAAGTGGCATAAACATTTACCTTTTTTGGTCTTCTGAATAGATACAATTCTACAAAGCTCAACTAATTCCTTTGTATTTAATAAACTTATCTTGAATATCTACCATGTCTCAGGCACTGAGACCTACATTCTTGTCCTCGAGGGGTTTTCAGTCTAGTGAAGGAGGCAGAAAAACAACCAGATTGTACCAGAGAGGCCAAGCTTCACCTGCACTCCTGTGACTTCTGCAGGGGGAGTTCTTGCCCGGAGCCTGGGAGGCACAGCCCTCATGCCATGGTGCTCCACCCCTCATGTGCTGCAAGTAGGCCAGAGATGGGCACCTCATGGTTTGTCAGGGTCAACTAACAACTAAGCCAAGCCAACCCAGTTCCTTACTTGACAATTTGTAATTAGGATGCTGGAGAGACAAAGTCAGATGTGGGGAACAAAGCTGAAATTTACAGAGACTTGGGGCTGAAGACACCTTAATGAACCACACATATCCAGAGAGTAATGAAGCAAAGGAAGTCAGCCAGGGGACAGCATGGGATGACTCACAAAGGGAGCCATATGAGAGAGCTTATTAGATGTCTCTGGGAGATGGAGAGTCATTTTTCGTTCCAGCCCTGGTTTCCAGATCCAAAAGCAGGAGGCTTGATTTCTCATCTTTGTGTCCTGTGAGATTGCAGCTCTTAAAAATAAATTCCCCTCTTCCTGAACTAACTGGAGTGAGTTTCGTCTTCTTATAATAAAAATTTCCCTGATTCTAATTCAAAACGTTACACAGTAATATATTGGTTGCCTAGGACTGCCATAGCAAATTATTGTAACTGCATGACTTAAAGCAACAGAATTGTGTTCACTCACAGTTCTGGAAGCCAGAAGTTCCCATCAAGCAGGGTTGGTCCCTTCTGGAGGCTCTGAGGAAGAATCTGTTTCCATGTTCTCCCCTAGCTTTGGGGGTTTCAATAATTCTTGGTATTCCTTGACTTGTAGAAGCATTGCTCCAATCTCTGTCTTAATCGTCATGTGGTGTTCTCCCCACATGTCTCTGTGATTCTCTGTTTTTATCTCTTACAAGGAAGCTCATCAATTTGATTTAGGGCCTACCCTAATCGAGAATCATCTCGTCTAGAGATCTTTACCTTCATTACATCTTGTTGTTCAGTAGCTGAGTTGTGTCTGACTCTTTGAGACCCCATGAACTGCATCACACCAGGCTTCCCTGTCCTTCACTATCTCCCAGAGTTTGCTCAAACTCATGTCCACTGAGTCAGTGATGCCATCCAACCATCTTATCCTCTGTCACCCCTTCTCCTCCTGTCCTCAATTTTTCCCAGCATAGGGTCTTTTCCAATGAGTTGGTTCTTCACATCATGTGGCCAAAATATTGGAGCTTCAGCATCAGTCCTTCCAATGAATTTTCAGGGTTGATTTCCTTTAGGATCGACTGGCTTGATCTCCTTGCTGTTCAAGGGACTCTCAAGAGTCTTCTCCAGCACCATAGTTCAAAGGATCAGTTCTTCAGCGCTCAGCCTTTGATGGTCCAACTCACATCTATACATGACTACTGGAAAAGCCATAGTTTTAACTATATGGACCCTTGTTGGAAAAGTGATGTCTCTGCTTTTTAATATGCTGTCTAGGTTTGTCATAGCTTTTCTTCCAAGGAGCAAGTGTCTTTTAATTTTGTGGCTGCTCTTACCAGCCACAGTGATTTTAGAGCCCAAGAAAAGAAAATCTGTCACTGTTTCCACTTTTGCCCCTTCTATTGTATTCTATTCTGAAGTGATGGGACTGGTTGCTATGATCTTAGTTTTTTGAATGTTGAGTTTTAAGCCAGGTTTTTCCACTCTTCTCTTTCACCTTCATCAAGAGGCTCTTTAGTTTCTCTTTGCTTTCTGCTACTAGGATGGTATCATTTATGTATGTATTATGAGGTTATTGATATTTCTCCAGGCAATCTTGATTCCAGCTAGTGCTTCATCCAGCCCAGGATTTTGCATGATGTACTCTGCAAATAAGTTAAATAAGCAGAGTGACAGTATACAGCCTTGATGTACTCTTTTCCCAATTTTGAACCAGTCCATTGTTTCACATCCTGTTCTAACTGTTGCTTCTTGTCCTGAGTACAGGTTTCTCAGGATACAGGTAAGGTGGTCTAGTATTTCCATCTCTAAGAATCATTACATCTACAAAGGCTCTTCTTCCAAATAGGATTGTATTCTGAGGTTCTGGGTGAATATATCTTTTGGGGGGGACACCATTTACCTACTACAAACAAGGTCTGAGTATGTTTATTGCTGGATTACTCAATTGGTGGGCATGTGTTTAAGCAATAAAGCAGAGGTACAGAGAAAGGGAATTTTTTTGGACGGAATATGATAAAAAAAAATGAAGTCCCTATGGAAAAGATTATGATTTAGGAATGCTTTTAATTTTATATTGAAGGGAGAAAGAATTCATACTTTCAGTGCCTATGGTCTCTAAATGTATTAATTGATGTAATCTGTGAATTATAAATAGTTCTTGTGATTGGAAGGTAGGATGTACGAGGAGTTATTTTGTTGTTGTTGGTTTTATTATATTTTTATAGTTATCGAGGCCACTGGTGACCTTTGCAGGAATAACCACCATATTGCTAACCTCAGAGGGTGGGATTAAGGATTGAATGGAAGTAAGAAGATTGTTAGTGTGGATATCACTTGCAAGAAGTGTGATTGTGAAGTGAGAGGAAGATTTGGGGGGTCTCTGAGAGGTGATCTGTTGTCTCTAACGTGCTGTGTGCTAAGTCGCCTCAGGCATGTCCGACTCTTTGCGACCCCATGGACTGTAGCCCACCATGCTCCTCTGTCCATGGGGATTCTCCAGGCAAGAATGCTGGAGTGGGTAGCCATGCCCTCCTCCAGGGGATCTTCCCTACCCAGGGATCGAACCTGCATCTCTTATGTCTCTTGCATTGGCAGACGGGTTCTTTACTACTAGCGCCACTCTGTAGTTGATTCATAATAGGCTGTTTGTGTTTGAATGCTATGATTAGCTTTAACCTCTCTCAGAGCTTCTTAGGGATGATATCCACTGATGATGTCTCCTGAACAGCATAAAACAAGTTGCTAATCAGGACCCCAAACTTCCCCCAGGTGCCTTGATTCTTTGTTTAAAGCAGCACCTCACTGCCATCTTATACTTGTAGTGACCTGAGCATGCCAGCCCAATGCCCTCTTGGTCCTTGGTACTAGCTAATTTCCCTGCCTGAATATCCCTCTTCCTTGATTAACTACCTATCTTTCAAAGCTCAGTTGGAATATTCCATTTGTTTTACTGTGAAGTTCCTTATGAAGTTATTCATTCTTTAGAACTCCCATAGCACCCTTAGATTATGTACACAGAGCACTTATCACCGTACTATGAAATTCATTAATTTTCTGCCTCTCCCATTAAATCCTTGAGATTGGGATCCCTGTCTTTCCTTCTTCTAGTCCTCAGCTCCTCACATAGTATTGGGCACATAGTATGAGTTCCATGAGTGTTGACTGAATTTTGTAGTTTGCAGTTAATACATGACTAAACACTAAGTATATGTGAAGGGGGACATTGTTGGATGTCTTGCAAACGGAACCAGTCAGGGGAGAGAAAAAGAGAGGGGCGTGGGGCAGACTCATTATCAGCTTCCATTGCCCACTCCTGTCACTGCCAGAATCCAGGTTTTGTGTGGATGTTCACCTTCTTGCAAGCAGCCATGTGCCTTGGTGGGAATTCACCTTCACCCACCCTAGGGATGGGTCTGATTGACCTTAAAGTGATCGTATTCCTATTGTCAGTAATTGATTTGGAAATGGGGAAGTCACCAAATTCTGACCAGTCATACATGGGAGACTTCTGGGAAATGTTTTCTTGCCTAAAAGAACAAAAAGAGATGCTTTCTCTTCTTTCTCAAGGTGTTGTCATGTCTGGAGAGGATACCTGGAAACGCTGAAGACATTTTTCCATCAGCCTGAGAAAGGAGCCAACGACTGAGGATGGAGGAACACAAAATGGTAAGAGCCTGAGTTTATAATGACACGGCCAAGGTACTGACATTGCCTATCCATCTCCCTGTTCTTTGAGAACTAGTTATCACAGTTCATGCATTTCCTTATTCTGGAAGGCGGTTTGAGTCTGTTGCTATGACTTGAAACCAAAGGCATCCCAACTGAAACAACTTGCTATATAGTAAATATTCATTAATTATACAACTTTTATTTTAAAGTGGCTATAGAAATCAAAGAGCCTGTTCCTTGTGACTGTGTTGTGCACCAGGATTTGGAAAAGTAAAATATGATATTCCTATGGTCATCTCATAAGCCCAAGGTTATGCCATTCATTTGACTATGGCACTCAGATTGTAGAGGCTAAATGTTTTTTTCCTGGAAGACTAAGAAAAATCTAATCCTGAGCTATCTGAGGGAAAGTAAACAAAGTTGTAAGACACAGACAGGAAACCTTGTTTTCATGGATCACTGACCCAAGGAAAGAGTTACTTAAGGAGATACATAAATAAATTTTTAAAAATTGAAGGTACAACTGCTTTTAGTTACATTAAAAAAATCAAACCAGGGTGCCACTGGTACATAAATGAAGAGATAGAATAGAAAATTAAGAAGTAGATCCAAATATATATAGGGATTTAGCACATATTAAGGTCCCATTTTGTTCCCTTGGTGGTTCAGTGGTAAAAAAATCCATCTGCTAATGCAGGAGATGAGGGTTTGATCCCTGTTGGGAAAAACCCTGGGAGAAGGAAATGACAATCTACTCTAATATTCTTGCCTGGGAAATTCCATGGATAGAGGAGCCTGGCAGGCTACAGTCTGTGGGGTAACAGAGAATTGGATGTGACTTAGCAACTAGACAACACAAAACAAAAGGTCCCATTTCAAATCACTGGAAACATTGGGTTTTTATCAATGATATTTGGACAACAGGGTAGTTAGCTATAATAATAAATACATAATTAACATTGGAGCCATACCTCAAATGTTACCAAATAAATTCCAGATGGGTTACAGATTTTTAAATAGAAAAATATGAAACCATAAAATAGGAAAAAAAATAAACAATTTTCTTATAATTTATGACTGAAGAGAACCTTTAAATATATGACAAGTTATAGCAGTCATAAAATAAAAGATTGAAAATATTAACCAGGTTTTAAAAAGTATATCCATGCAAAAACAATCATAGCTGGGTCAAAAGTCAATGGACAAATCAGGGAATATTTTTATGTCATCACTACACAATAGGTAAGAAAAAAATAAAAAAAATGCAATAGAAAGATGGCAAAGGATGCTGTGTCAGATGACATGAATTTGCAATTTGGCAATATCAAAATGACAAATACTAAATATTAGATTCAGGAATTCTAGTTACAGGAATTATTTATAATAATTCTATCAGTGAAAGTTGCTCAGTCTTGTCTGACTCTTTGCGACCCCATGGACTCTACAATCCATGGAATTCTCCAGGCCAGAATACTGGAGTGGGTAGCCTGTCTCTTCTCTAGGGCATCTTCCCAACCCCAGGATCGAACCCAGGTCTTCTGTATTGTAGGTGAATTATTTAACAGCTGAGCCACAAGGGAAGCCCTAATTGTATTAAATTACAGACATACTCCTATATGTAGAGATCACTTCAGTAGTTCAGTTCAGTCTCTCGGTTGTGTCCAACTCTTCGTGACCCCATTGACCACAGCATGCCAGGCCTCCCTGACCATCACCAACTCCCGGAGTCTACCCAAACTCATCTCCATTGAATCGGTGATGCCATCCAACCATCTCATCCTCTATCATCCCCTTTTCCTCCCGCATCAATCTTTCCCAGCATCAGGGTCTTTTCAAATGAGTCAGTTCTTCACATCAGGTGGTCAAAGTATTGGAGTTTCAGCTTCAACATCAGTCCTTCCAGTGAACACTCGGACTGATTTCCTTTGGGATGGACTGGTTGGATCTCCTTGCAATTCGAGGGACTCTCAAGAGTCTTTTCCAACACCACAGTTCAAAAGCATCAATTCTTTGGCACTCAGCTTTCTTTATAGTCCAACTCTCACATCCATACATGACTACTGGAAAAACCATAGCCTTGACTAGATGGACCTTTGTTGGCAAAGTAATGTCTCTGCTTTTGAATATGCTATCTAGGTTGGTTATAACTTTCCTTCCAAGAAGCAAGCATCTTTTAATTTCATGGCTACAATCACCATCTGCAGTGATTTTGGAGTCCCAAAATATAAAGTCCGACACTGTTTCCACTGTTTCCCTATCTACTTGCCATGAAGTGATGGGATTGGATGCCATAATCTTAGTTTTCTGAATGTTGAGCTTTAAGCCAATTTTTTCACTCTCCTCTTTCACTTTCATCAAGAGGCTCTTTAGTTCTTCACTTTCTGCCATAAGGGTGGTGTCATCTGCATGCTGCTGCTGCTGTGTCGCTTCAGTTGAGTCTGACTCTGTGTGACCCCATTGATGACAGCCAGCCAGGCTTCCCGTCCCTGGGATTCTCCAGGTAAGAACACTGGAGTGGGTTGCCATTTCCTTCTCTAGTGCATGAAAGTAAAAAGTGAAAGTGAAGTCACTCAGTTGTGTCCGACTCCAGCGACCCCATGAACTGCAGCCTACCAGGCTCCTCCGTCCATGGGATTTTCCAGGCAAAAGTACTGGAGTGGGGTGCCATTTACCCGAGGTTATTGATATTTCTCCCAGCAATCTTGATTCCAGCCTGTGCTTCCTCCAGCCCAGCATTTCTCATGATGCAGTCTGGCATAGAAGTTAAATAAGCAAGGTGACAATATACAACCTTGAAATACTCCTTTTCCTATTTGGAACCAGTCTGTTGTTCCATGTCCAGTTCTAACTGTTGTTTCCTGACCTGGATACAGATTTCTCAAGAGGCAGGTCAGGTGGCCTGGTATTCCCATCTCTTACAGAATTTTCTACCATTTACTGTGATCCACACAGTCAAAGACTATGGCATAATCAATAAAGCAGAAATAAATGTTTTTGTGAAACTCTCTTGCTTTTTTGATGATCCAGCAGATTTTGGCAATTTGATTTCTGGTTCCTTTGCCTTTTCTAAATCCAGCCTGAATATTTGGAAGTTCACAGTTCATGAATTGCTGAAGCCTGGCTTGGAGAATTTTCAGCATTACTTACTAGCGTGTGAGATGAGTGCAATTGTGCAGTAGTTCAAACATTCTTTGGCATGGCCCTTCTTTGGGATTGGAATGAAAGCTGACGTTTTCCAGTCCTGTGGCCTCTGCTGAGTTTTCCAAATTTGCTGGCATATTGAGTGCAGCACTTTCACAGCATCATCTTTCAGGATTTGAAATACCTCAACTGGAAGTCCATCACCTCCACTAGCTTTGTTCATAGTGATGCTTTCTAAGGCCCACTTGACTACACATTCCAGGATGTCTGGCTCTAGGTCAGTGATCATACCATTGTGATTATCTGGGTCATGAAGATCTTTCTGTACAATTCTTCTGTGTATTCTTGCCACCTCTTCTTAATATCTTCTGCTTCTGTTAGGTCCCTACCATTTCTGTCCTTTATCGAGCCCATCGTAGCATGAAATGTTCCCTTGGTATCTCTAATTTTCTTGAAGAGATCCCTAGTCTTTCCCATTGTGTTGTTTTCCTCTATTTCTTTGCTTTGATTGCTGAGGAAGGCTTTGTTATCTCTCCTTGCTATTCTTATTCTGCATTCAAATGGGTGTATCTTTCCTTTTCTCCTTTGCTTTTCGCTTCTCTTCTTTTCACAGCTATTTGTAAGGCCTCCCCAGACAGCCATTTTGCTTTTTTGCATTTCTTCTCCATGGGGATGGTCTTGATCCCTGTCTCCTATACAGTGTCACAAACCTCCATCCATAGTTCATCAGGCACCCTGTCTATCAGATTTAGTCCCTTAAATCTATTTCTCACTTCCACTGTGTAATCATAAGGGATTTGATATACGTCATACCTGAATGGTCTAGTGGTTTTCCCCACTTTCTTCAGTTTAAGTCTGAATTTTGCAATAACGAGTTTATGATCTGAGCCACAGTCAGCTTCCGGTCTTGATTTTGCTGACTGTATAGAGCTTCTCCATCTTTGGCTGCAAAGAATACAATCAATGTGCTTTCAGTGTTGGCCATCTGGAGATGTTCATGTGTAGAGTCTTCTCTTGTGTTGTTGGAAGAGGGTGTTTGCTATGACCAGTGCGTTCTCTTGGCAAAGCTCTATTAGCCTTTGCCCTGCTTCATTCTGTATTCAAAGGACAAATTTTCCTGTTATTCCAGATGTTTCTTGACTTCCTACTTATGCATTCCAGTCCCCTGTAATGAAAAGGACATCTTTTTGGGGTGTTAGTTCTAGAAGTTCTTGTAGGTCTTCATAGAACCATTCAACTTCAGTTTCTTGAGCATCACTGGTCGGGGCATAGACTTGGATTACCGTGATATTGAATGGTTGCCTTGGAAACGAACAGAGATCATTCTGTTGTTTTTGAGATTGCATCCAAGTGCTGCATTTTGGACTCTTTTGTTGACTATGATGACTACTCCATTTCTTTGAGGCATTCCTGCCCGCAGTAGTAGATATAATGGTCATCTGAGTTAAATTCACCCATTCCAGTCCATTTTAGTTTGCTGAATCCTAAAATGTTGATGTTCACTCTTGTCATCTCCTGTTTGGCCCCTTCCACTTTGCCTTGATTCATGGACCTAACATTCCAGGTTCCTATGCAATATTGCTCTTTACAGCATCAGACCTTGCTTCTATCACCAGTCATATCCACAACTGGGTGTTGTTTTTGCTTTGTCTCCGTCTCTTCATTCTTTTTGGAGTTATTTCTCCACTGATCTCCAGTAGCATATTGGGCACCTACTGACCTGGGGAGTTCATCTTTCAGTGTCCTATCTTTTTGCCTTTTCATACTGTTCATGGGGTTCTCAAGGCAAGAATACTGAAGTGGTTTGCCATTCCCTTCTCCAGTGGACCACATTTTGTCAGAACTCTCCACCAAGCCCCGTCCATCTTGGGTGGCCCTGTACGACATGGCTTGGTTTCTTAGACAAGATTGTGGTCTTTGTGATTAGATTGGTTAGTTTTCTGTGATAGTGGTTTCAGTCTGTCTGCCCTCTGATGCCCTCTCTCAGCACCTAGCATCTTACTGGTGTTTCTCTTAACTTGTACGTAGGGTATCTCTTCATGGTTGCTCCAGCAAAGTGCAGCTGTTGCTCCTTACGTTGGACATGGGATATCTCCTCTTGGCTGCTCACCAGAGATCACTTATTGACAGGGTAATATTGCAGCACTATTTGTAGTATCAAAAAATTGAATATAATGGAAATGTCCATTATAATGTCCAAATATAATATAATGTCAATGGGAGAGTGGGTAGACAAATGAAATGTTAATATAATGGATTACTATTCATCATCAAGAAAAGATTGAGGTGGTCTTTGTGTATTGGTGTGGAATGATTTGTAAGATATATTAGGTGAGATATGGCAGGTATAGAACAGAATAGTGAGTTATCATTTGTGTAAATAAAAGATGGTGAATGTATGCCTTATACAAATTCGCTTATATATTTCTGTAAGAAAAAGTAGGAAGGTGATGATGCTGATGTCTCTGGAGGGAGAACTGGGTTTCTGGAGCATGTAGTTGGGAAGGAGTCTTCACTGTATATCACTGAGTGCTTTTTGAATTGTGAACTATCTGAAGGTATTACCCATTCCAATTCCAAAATAAATAAATTACACTTAAAAAGATATTTAGAAAGGGAGAGAAGTAGAAAACCCTCTGCTGCTGCTGCTAAGGTGCTTCAGTCATGTCCGACTCTGTGCGACCCCATAGATGGCAGCCCACCAGGCTTCCCCATCCCTGGGATTCTCTAGGCAAGAACACTGGAGTGGGTTACCATTTCCTTCTCCAATGCATGAAAGGGAAAAGTGAAAGGGAAAAGTGAAAGTGAAGTCGCTCAGTCATGTCCGACTCTTGGCGACCCCATGGACTGCAGCCTACCAGGCTGCTCCGTCCATGGGATTTTCCAGGCAAAAACCCTCAGTACTTCAAAAAGTGAAAACTAAAAATGTTTGACTATAAATTGGATTCAGTAAATGCAGCACACTCATATCCAGCATGAGTGGAGCCTAGCATCTCTTACACCATTTTCAGCCCTCTGCCCCCCAACTCAGGTAGACTGGGCCTTGATTTACTTGCCCTCAACTCCCTCCCCACCACTTTGCACTCCTCCAGCCCCAAGCCAAGCTGTCTGCCTGAGAGTCTCCTAGGCATCTGTATTCTTCACAGCCCGGGGAGAGCACTAAGCCGAGGGCATCCTGTATTTCTCTGGTGGGCATCGCTGATAGGAGCAATTGTTTGGCGAGTGAAAGAGTAGTTGAGACTCTTTGGAAAATTAGACTAGGACAGAAGAAAACAAAGCAACGTAGGAGGTTTTCACCTGTAGAGTAGTCTAATAGGGTGGATAAGAAGAAGTGGAATAATAATATGTCACAGAAGGAAGGAGAACCACATACTTGTCACACTTTGGCTGAATTTTTCTCTTCCCAGAGCTCCTTAGTTGATGCCTTATTAACATCAGAGGAGATTTGATGACTTGTCATATTCAGTGCTGACTATTGAAATGAAAAGGATAGAAAATGAAAAGTATGGAAAATGAAAACCAATTGCATTCTTTAATTTTAGTCATCCTATTCTTGGAGCATATCGAATACTACTTTGGGTTCTTTCATTGTTCAGGTTATTAATAACAAAGAGCCAAAGTATTTCACATTCCTAAAGAGTCTTTCATCTCAAAGGAGCCAAGGTAATTCACTAATTCAGTTACCTACATTTGGTAATTATTTGAGGATCACTTCACCCAGGGGTGAATTTCGACGAGTTGTGTGACATAGCCAATACTCCCTTCATTCTCTAGTCAGTGCGGAAGGAAATGAATAGCTAATGCGAATGTCTTCCTGAAGGATTTGCCCAGTGAAAACTTCAGGGAGATGGATGCTGAAAGAATGTAATTAACTGCCCGAAATTAATACCTCCAACCTTACTCAAGGTTTCCTGACCTCTTTACTAGAGTCAGGGTGGAGAGGTGCCTTCTCTCAGAACGGGGCTCTCTAGTAGCTGAGAGACCTGTGAACAGCAGTCACTCTGTTGCTATATTTTTTGACTGATAATAAATGGTTTTGTATTTTTAATTTGTCCCCATGTATTCACTGCTAGGATATAGAAATACACTTAATTTTTCCATTGTTGCAATTGATTTTTGTATGTTGATCTTGTTGTCAGTGAACTTGCTGAATGCACTTATTTGTTCAAAGGACTTTTTTTTTCTTTTTTGAGATTCCTTGGGATTTCTATGTAGACCAGAATGGCATCTGCAAATAGGGGCAGTTTTAGTTCTTCATTTTGTATCTGTATGCCTTTTATTTCATTTTCTTGCCGTATCGAGCTGGCTAGATCATGGCTGAATAATAGTGGTGGTGGCAGACGTCCTTGTAGGCACCCTTACCTTGGGCCTGATCTTAGGGGGAAAGCTTTCAGTCCTCCAGAGTTAAATATAGTGTGTTAGTTTTTTCATAAATATTTTTTATCAAATTTAGAAAATTTCCTGCTATCCTACTTTTCTGAGTTTTTATCATCAATGGGTGTTGAATTTTGATCAAATGCTTTTTTTGTATCAGTTGATACACACTTGTGACTTTTCCTCTTGAATTTATCAGTGCGATGGGTTACATTGGTTGATTTGTGAACAGCAGGCATTCTGATACTATCTCATTTTAAAGTTTATTAATCATGTGACCCTATTTTGTGGGGAGAGAATGTGGGGATAAGAAGCTAGAGTTCTTCCAGCAAAGAGCATGCAGCTCAGTCCACCCATTGAATGCAATTCCTTTTTTCTCCCTTCCACCTACTCTCTACTATCATCCAGAGGTCAGGAAAATGCTGCTAGCTTGACAACTGCCTGATCCCCATGAGACTGGTCATCAGACAGTACACCATGGAGTGTGGCCACTGCAAAACTTGTGTTTATGGGAGCACACTCACCAGTCACCACTTCTCAGAGAGAATCACTCAGCTTCTCTTCTGCATTCCAGATAGCACATGTGTGTATCTTATTACCAGAAGCTAAATCTCATCTAGATCCCTAGCAGAAAGGAAGTTGGAAAAATATGGTTTTATGCCTTCCCAGCCCCTGTGATCCAGAGGGGAGCATGGAAAAGGGTGGAAATAGAAGCTGAGGACCAAGGGGTAGTATCTAGCACTCTTTTCTACCTTGATGAATCTTACAGAAACCAGGGACCTTCCATTGTCTTTTTACATTTACTGTCCCTTAAGTCTCTTAATTTTTAATGCCATCTTTTCTGTTTTATTTCTCATATCACCATTCAAAAACCCATTCAGAAGGAAGTATTTGCAGTCTAATTGGGGTGGGAAAGTAGAGTGGAAAAAGAAAGAGACAAGATGCAATGCAAATCAAGTATATTTTGTTTCAGTGATGTATTTGAGTGAGCTGTGTTCATGTAGAGATATTTGAGAATGTGAGAAAGGAAGGCAGACAGAGCCTGACTATCTCCAGAAGAGTCTGAATTTTGGCAGCTGGGAGTGATTGGATTGGCACCTGTGGATTGGAGACTGGGTACAGAGTGAGCAAGAGTTAAAAACAAGGGCTCACAGGGGATCTGCGGCTCAGGGATGGGACATGACCCTACAGAGTGAGAGGAAGACAGGCAGTGATCACACTCAGAGAAACAGCTGGAGAATTTGAGCGGAACAAGCTGCAACTCGATTGTCAAGTCAAAGTTGATATCAAGTCCGTTGGAAAAGAGAACTTGGAGTCAGCGTCTGAGATTGCTCCAGGGACTCTGACCATGTAAGCCTCAGCTGTGCTGATTTGAGGTGGCTTAGTGTAGAGGAGAAGGAAATGGCAACCCACTCCAGTATTCTTGCCTGGAGAATCCCGTGGATGGCGGAGCCTGGTGGGCTGCCGTCTATGGGGTCACCCAGAGTTGGACACGACTGAAACAACTTAGCAGCAGCAGCAACAGCAGTGTAGAGGGGAGCCTTCTATAATCAGAGGGCCCTGCTTGGATCATTTTCTGGGGTTTTGAAGCTACTTCTGTGGATGGGTGTGGGATTTTGTCAGACAAAGGCTGATTTCCAAGGTCTCAAGAACCTTGTGGTTTAGCTCTTTCGCCAGGACTCAGGTGAGATGTTCTGCTGAGAGACAGCTTGATTAGGAATCCAAGTGTGGGAACAGCTCAGGAGTTTTTTCCCCTTTCTCTCCCTTCCTCTCATTCTCTATCCCCTCCAGCCTTCCTCTCTGCCTCCATTGTCTCCCCGCCCTCCCTCCCTCCGTCTCCATTTCTTCCTTCCTTCCTCCCTTTGGAAGGGCTCTCTTTCCCACGTGGAAGGCTATTGAATCCTTGGGTACAGTGGTGCATGGTGCCAGACGGGTCAGAGAGGTCAGGGCTTTGGGAGGAGCCACTGAGTGGCAAGACACTTCTTAATGGACACAGCTCCTCAGCTTCCTGCGGTCTCTATTCCACCCCAGAGAGCAGCCGCCACGGGGCTCTCAGACTCATTAGTTATTCTTTTCAAGTTTTTTATAATTTAAAAATGTTTTGGCTGTGCTGGGTCTTCAATGCTATGCTCAGGGTTTCTCTAGTTGTGGATTGTGGGGGCTACTCTCCAGTTACGTTGTGCAAGCTTCTCATTGTGGTGGCTTCTCTTATTGTAAAGCGTGGGCTCTCAAACTCCGTCTCAGCAGTTGTGGTCTGTGGTCTCAGTCGTTGTGGTGGAAAAGCTTAGTTGCCCTGCAGCACATGCAATCTCCCTGGGGCAGAGATGGAACGTGTGTCGCCTGCATTAGCAGGCAGATTCTTAACCACTGAGCCACTAGGAAAGTCTTCATTAGTTATTTTCCAGGGGGTTAAACCAGCTGGGTGGCTGGTTTTTTTCCTGCAGGGGTCAGGGCACTTTCGCTGCTTGATAGGTAGGCGAGTGTCTGTCAGTGTGGGCTGTTGTTTCCAAGAAGGACCCAAAGAGCATCAGCAGATCCATTGGCAGTGTTAGAAAACTGTCATCCCAGGACCAGCAGTGTGCCCCATCTGTCCTTTTCACATGTGAAAAATTAAACATTTTTCTACGCCAGTGGTTTTCAAATTATTTTAGCCTTTACATTCTTTTTTTCTTTCCTCCAAATGAAATCTTACTTGGAAATTCCATGTAAAAATTAAATAGAACAGGAACTGTTCGAATTGACTAAGTGGTCAAGTTCAGACACATATATTCACTCCCTCACTCCATTGAATTACATCCAAAAATTTTCTACAATTTTAAAACACCGTGTTATGTGTTTTTGAAGCTGCTTATTACTTTTACTGTTTTAAGGGGAAAGAAACTAAGGCACGAAGGGACTAAAGAACTTTGCCAAGACCATGCTATAAGCTTGAATCAGTCAGAAACTGTACTTGGCTGATCTGAAGATTGGTCTAAATAAGACAGGCTTTCTTTTCTTCTCATCTAACAAGAAGTAGTCAGTGTAGGGCTGATGTGGCAGTGCTATGAGGTTTAGGGGGGCCCAAACTCCTGGCAGCTCGCCATCCACAGTCCCTAGGATGGACCCTCATCTCATGTTTATAGTATGGCTTCCGGACCTCCAGCCATCTGATTAGCATCTGCAAGATGTAGAATGAGAAAAGACAGTCCCTTAAATGGGGGCTTTCTGGAAAGCCTCTGTCACTGTTACCTACATTTCAAGCAAGTCATAAACAATTTTAGACTGGGAATCCTGTCATTCCTAGCAATGAAGAGGCTCTGTCAGTGATGAAGGGGAGAGTCTATACTGGGCGGGGAACTAATAGTCTGCCACAAATATGATGCCCAAACCCTGTGCTGCTGCTGCTGCTAAGTCGCTTCAGTCGTGTCCGACTCTGTGCGACCCCATAGATGGAAGCTCACCAGGCTCTCCTGTCCCTGGGATTCTCCAGGCAAGAACACTGGAGTGGGTTGCCATTTCCTTCTCCAAACCCTGTAAGTGAGCACATATCCTGGTTCATCCTGATTGCAGACAGTCTGCTGACAGAGTTAATATTTTAGCATCTAAGTGTATGTTTTTCCTGTTTAGAAAAGGCTCAACTATCCTTTGTTAAGTTCACATTTTTAATTTAGAAAATGAAATAACCTAATAAATAAAATAACCTAATTTGATGGGAAGCCATCACTGCGTGTGATGTGACGTGGGACAGATACTTGACATGG
Source organism: Tragelaphus eurycerus (assembly GCA_935064755.1). Lineage (NCBI taxonomy): Eukaryota > Metazoa > Chordata > Mammalia > Artiodactyla > Bovidae > Tragelaphus > Tragelaphus eurycerus. The sequence continues at coordinate 15,391,421 of CAKXYN010000038.1, forward strand.
ACTGAGAAGAGCTGAATTCAGCTCCACCCCTTAGACAGGCCCCTTCATTGTCCAGGCTCAGTTTCAAACCCCTTCGATAAAAAGAGGAAGTTAGACTGACAAGCACTGTGAACACTTCCAAGTCAAGCATCCTGCTATGATACTGTGTCTGCTGCTCCTGTCCCCTTTCCTCTGTCCTCACTTGGACTGGAATGTGACCAACCAGTGCTGCCAGTTGCTGGGCAAGAACTCATAGAAGTCATCTGTCCCTTTTCTTCTATCAGAAAGAATCACAATATAAACCAGCCTCTTTTAAGTGTCACTGAAGATTTGTCTTCTAGACCCTACAAAGTTGTCCTAATGTAGGTTTTCACCTAATATGCCTCCAGCTGTAATTTATCGCCTGTTTGCTCTTGCTTTTATTTGATCATGTGATTCGTGTCTGTTGTTTATAGGAAAACCTCAGACAAAATCAGAATTGCCATAGGATAGAGAACATTTTCCAAAGGAAGATATGGGATCCAGATTGCTCACTGTCTGTCCATGAGTTCACTTATTAGCTCATCCAGTCAATTAAAAAACCTGGGTGCCTGCTATATGCAAATCACTGCATGGAAGAGATGGGCTTCCACTCTGACCTGATCAATGTGGCTGATAAAAGTGCTCTTGTCCGCCTGTCTCTGTCCCATGTGCATCACATTCTCATTTGATCTTCACAACAACCATATGATGTCGGCATTTATCACGGGATTCTCTTGCTTTTTCTACCTCCTTTTGGCTGGAGAGGCTGCACAATACCCCCTCCTCAATCATTTATTTACCTAATTTTGAGGACATCTATTATGTGCTAGGCACTAGGGATATGACTGAACAAAACAGAAAGGATTTATCTGACAGACCTGCCTGATCGTCTCTCAAGCTCATGACCCAAGTCTGGCCCATCAAAAAGCATTATATATATATATGTGTGTGTGTGTGTGTATATATATATATATATATTTTTTTTTTTAACAGTGATTGGGCCAGGGACTGGGAACATGACCCAAGTAGGGCTGGTTAGCCTCATACTGTGCCACATGATCCAACTCTGGTTGCTGGAAAAGAGAGAGCTTCTCTTTATTCATTTGAGCCTTAGATTCAGACTTGAGCCTTAGTTCTCTTTATTCATTTGAACCACTGTTATACTTGCCAGTTTCAAAAGCAAATAAAATTGTTTTTAGCTTAAGTTATTAGCTTGAACCACATAAAATTGCCATTTTTGAAGATTGGATATCAACAATTTCATCTGATTTACCTTACTGACTTGATTTTCTGCTGCCTGCAATTGAAGAAATCCTGACAAATATGGTAGTATCATTACCTCCAACTTAGATGAGGAAATTGAGGCTCAGAGTATTTATTAGTCCAGGGTCATTCAGCAACTCAACATAGTGAGAACTGAATCCCAGGTGGCTTCAAAGTCTGTGTTCTCGGTTGCCCTGGTATGAGTCCCATGATGTTAGACGAGGGCTGAAGAGAAGAGACTGCTACTTAAGGGTGGTCTGCAGACTGTACCCTACTGGTCCTTGAGGAGGTAATACGTGCAGCAGCAGGAGGTGACCCAGTGTGTCACTAGCACACTCTTTAGTTCAGCTGACAATTTTTAATAGCAAGATATTCTCAGTGAAGTAATCAGTGTGTTGATTTGGATTCTGGTGCCTACTCCTTAAACGGTACCCTCATGGATTGGCCTCAAACTGTTTTGGGGACCAGGACTTGGAGGATCTATGGTGTAGAGGACCCTTGGTTTAGCTGCCCAGTGGACAACCACCCTCCAGTCTCTTGGGACTTGCACAGAAGCCATGTCTATGCCATGTGATACTGACCCTCTCTTTGTTAGTCATAACTGATTTGTTCAGGTCATTTGTTTGAGCCCAGTTAGATCAACTGGATTTTTTTTTTTTAAGTCTTTGAGCTACCAAAAACAGGAGAATAAGCCTAGAACTTTGTGTTTTCATGTTTCTGGCTGTGGTTCTTGCACTTCTGAAGTGCAACTTGTCAAGTTTTCCTTACCTTTTATAAGATTGCTAATATCCTTTCAAGTAAATTACCTTTCGTCTTAAGCTAGCTAGAATTAGTTTCAAAAGAACCTTAAGTTATATTGTTGAAAAATATAGGGAAGACCACATGTTCATGACTTAGGATTCTGTTTGTAATTTCAGTTATTTGCTAGACTGCTCGGAGAAGGTGATGGTACCCCACTCCAGTACTCTTGCCTGGAAAATCCCATGGACGGAGGAGCCTGGTAGGCTGCAGTCCAGGGGGTCGCCAAGAGTCGGACACGACTGAGCGACTTCACTTTCACTTTTCCCTTTCATGCATTGGAGAAGGAAATGGCAACCCATTCCAGTGTTCTTGCCTGGAGAATCCCAGGAACGGGGGAGCCTCGTAGGCTGCCGTCTATGGGGTCGCACAGAGTCGGACACGACTGAAGCGACTTAGCAGCAGCAGCAGACTATATGAGAGTGTCCCTAACAATTCTAGATTTCAGTGTTAGCTGAAAATGTTGCTACCTGAACGGCTGTGACATGGAAACAAAGATGTACATCATCGATTACCCTTGGTAACTAAAGGCTCTGATACAGACTGAACATCTAAATTAAAGTAAATAAATAATCAACCTTTGTTAGTTTAGCTATAGATAAATAGAAACTGAATGAATGAACTGACTCATTGCTAACATTAGAAACATTACTACTTTGGGGCTATAGCACTGACATCAGCCATCTAGCTGGCTTTAAAAGAAGAATGACTATTTGTTCTGGGAAAACAAGCATCATCTCAACCAGCTAAGCTCAAACAACAAGTTCTTGAATTCAGTTGGTTTGGGGAAAAAATATGATGGCTACACAAGCTGAATCCTGTTATGACTTGGCCATATCTTTTTAGATATAATATTTGATTAAAAAATAGTATTTGGATATCTTCTGAGATCATCTCACTATTTAAAATTGCAAGTCCTATTAGAGGCAGCTCCTTCTGGGTTGGTGAAAGAAGCAGTGAAAAATGGAAGCTTGAACATGCATCTTTAGCAGCTGGAAGGCGCTGCCTGCAGTGATGGCAGAAGGAGAAAGGGAGCAAACACAGCATGCCTGCTGCTCTTACTGCAATGGAGGAAAACTAGCACTGGTTGGTGCTGGGAGAGGCTTCATAAGCTTGATACTTTCATCATGTATTTCTGAATCCAGACGATTATCTCTTATATGTTCACCTAGAACCTCTGCGATCTTGGTTTTGAATGGCTTAATCTATTTTAAAGGTTATCCAGAAGTGATCAAGATAATTCTTATATTCTTTTGCTCTTCCTATTTAAACATTAAAGTGCTTATAGTAATAGACATCTTCACCTACAAATGCTTTCTGTATAGAAAAAAAAAAACTTGAACCTGAGATACAAATATCTAGTTCCTTACATTTAAAACCTCTTCTTAGACAGTTTCTGTTTAAAATCCTGTGATTTATATGCAGAGTTCTTTTTTCTTAATTGTATCGTTGGACATATATTAGATATAATCTATAAGACTCTCAACACGATATCATATATCCAATATTTTTATTGTACTAAATTTCAGGGCTAATTTAAGTCTAAACTCTTTATTTTAGAAAATCAGTAACAGCAACTAATTAGCACATCTCATTCTGGATGTATTTGCCAACCAATTTCAGAGACTCATTTGCCTGTTAAGAGATTTTATTGAACACCAGCACCACAGTCTCTCCTTTTTTTCTAGTAAACAGCTCATGCTTATTATCTTATTACAGGAATGCCACTGGTTAAATCAGGCTCTGAATATAAATAGCCATATTACTGCCATCAGGCATCAATGTTTATTTAGTGGCTGTGAGTCATGCATACCTCTTTGATCGGGTTTGGAATGAGCTGTTGCAGTTTTTGTTCAAAAAGGTTATTTGCAAAGGCTACAGAAGTATCAGTTAGATTAAACATGAAATTAATCAGTGTGGAATTTTATCAGCCATTTCTGCCACCAAACACCAGGTGTCAAGAGCATGTGCAAATGAGGGCTGAACATAATGAAGCCGGGGGACAGCTTGGTAGGGAGATCAGAAAGGATTCCAAGAGGTGTACCATGCTCAGAGACGAAAGATGGAGGGAGGGAGGAAGGAAGGAAGGAAACACTGGAAGCGAAGTAAATCATCCTGAACTCCTTGGCAGTTTCACATAGCATATCCTATATCCCAGTATATGGAATGCAAGTCAGATGACCCAAGTTGATCTGAGCTCTGCCCTGCCCAGTGATCTTCGAAAAACTACTTAATGCATACACATATTTCATAGCATACATGAATTAAAAAGCATCCATACATAATGTAATACATATACATATATATTTGTATCTATACACAACCCACTTGCCAATGCAGGAGACATAGAGAGATGTGGGTTCAATCCCTGGGTTGAAAAGATCTCCTGCAGGAGGGCATGGCAACCCAGTCTAGTATTCTTGCCTGGAGAATCCCTTGGACAGAGGAGTCTTGGGGGCTACCGTCCATGGGATTGCAAAGAGTTGGACATGACTGAAGCAACTTAGTGTATATATATATAGACACAGACACATATAACATATATATGTCTTTAGATTTAACATGTCTTTAGACTAAAAATATCAGTGAGAGATTGACCCAAGATAGCTTTCATATGGTTTTAGTTGGTTAAACTCTGTTGGTGGAGAAGATACGGTCCTTCAACTAGAGGGCTCACTCAAACTGGGTCCACCCATTTGTCCATCATTGAGTGGATACACCAGCTTGTCAGGCACATGTACTGAGAGAGGCCTGTGAATAATTATAACATTCCATGTTTAGTACTATGATGACTGCCACCATAAATCCCTGGTGACCTCATTCTGAACCTGGACTTCATCACTGCTCAGCAGTTCTATAGCCTTCTACTGGGTGGTTCTCCCAGCCACTGTTCTCACTACCTATTTCTAACATTCCCCACTCTCATCAAGCTTCTGACTTTCAGTTTCCAGTTCCTCTTAATCTCAGTAGATGATCTAACCTTCCCTACAGTGAAAATAAATTTTACCTACATTCACACTTATATTCTCTTTCTCCCTCATTCTCATCACAGGGAATGTCTTTCCTCTTAGACAATTGTTGTAGCTGTGATTTGGATGCCATTTCTTTTCAGTCTTTTCTTCATCCAGAATCTTCCATTCTTTCCTCTCATCTAGCTCTTTCTCATCAGCAGATAAAAATGCTTAGTCTTTCTAAATTTAGAAAATCCTCCTTTGAAGAATTACAGAATCAACTAGAAAACAAGGTTTAAAATGGCAATAAGTACATATGTATCAATAATTACTTTAAATGTCAATAGACTAAATTTTGTGATCAAAAGCCATAGAATGGTGTGCATGTGTGCTAAGTTGCTTCAATTGTGTCTGACTCTTTGTGACGCTATGAACTGTAGCCCCCTCAAGCTCCTCTGTCCATAGGATTCTCTAGGCAAGAATACTGGAGTGAGTTGCCACACCCTACTCCAGGGGATCTTCCCAACCCAGGGATTGAATTTGCATCTCCTGGGTCGCTTGCAATGGGCAAGCAGGCTCTTCACCACTAGGCCACCTGGGAAGCCCCATGGAGTGGCAGAGGGGATTAAAAAAACAAGAAACTGCAAACTTAATTGATGTCTATAACATACTACATACAAAAAACCCCCAGAATACACATTCTTTTCAAGTTTGGTTGGAATGTTCTCTAGGAAAGACCCACATACTAGGTTACAAAAACAAGTCTCAATAAATTTAAGAGGATAGAAATTATTTCAAGCATCTTTTCTGGCCACAACAGTATGAAATTAGAAGTCAACCACAGAAAGAAAACAGAGAACAAACACATGGAGGCTAAGTCACATGCTACTTAAAGACCAGTGGGTCAACAATAAAAGAAGAAATCAGAGAATACCTCAAGACAAATGACAGTGAAAATACAGCCTTACGAAATCTGCAGAATGCAGCAAAAGCAGATCTAAGAGGGAAGTTCATAGTGATACAGGCCTTCCTCAAGAAACAAGAAAAATCTCAAATAAGCTACCTAGTCTACCACCAAAAAGAATTCAAAATAGAAGAACAAATAAAACCCAAATTAAGCAGAAGGAAAAAATAATAAAAGATCAGAGAGGAAAATAATTATATAGAGACTAGAAAAAAATAATTGAAAAGATCACTAAAACCAAGAACGGGTGTTTTAGAAAGTTAAACAACTTGACAGACCTCTAGTCAGGCTCACCAAGAAGAAAAGAGAGAGGACATACATAAAATAAAAAATGAAAGGGAAGAAATAACAACTGACACTGCAGAATTACAAAAAATCAGAAGAGAATACTCTGAACAGTTGTATACTAACCAATTGGACAACCTAGAAGAATCAGACAAGTTTCTGGAAACATACAGCCTGCCAAAACTGAGATAACAAGAAATGAATCATTTCAATAGACCAACTACTAGAAGTGAAATTTAATCTGTAGTAATAATTAAAATTATTTAATTTTAACTCAGCAGTGGCCACAGGACTGGAAAAGGTCAGTTTTTATTCCAATCCCAAAGAAAGGCAACGCCAAAGAATGCTCAAACTACTGCACAATTGCACTCATCTCACATGCTAGGAAAGTAATGCTCAAAATTCTCCAAGCCAGGCTTCAGCAATACGTGAACCGTGAACTTCCAGACGTTCAAGCTGGTTTTAGAAAAGGCAGAGGAACCAGAGATCAAATTGCCAACATCCACTGGATCATCGAAAGAGCAAGAGAGTTCCAGAAAAACATCTATTTCTGCTTTATTGACTATGCCAAAGCCTTTGACTGTGTGGATTACAATCAACTGTGGGAAATTCTTCAAGAGATGGGAATACCAGACCACCTGACCTGCCTCTTGAGAAATCTGTATGCAGGTCAGGAAGCAACAGTTAGAATGGGACATGGAACAACAGACTGGTTCCAAATAGGAAAAGGAGTACATCAAGGCTGTATATTGTCACCCTGCTTATTTAGCTTATATGCAGAGTACATCATGAGAAACACTGGGCTGGAGGAAGCACAAGCTGGAATCAAGATTGCCGGGAGAGATATCAATAACCTCAGGTATGCAGATGACACCACCCTTATGGCAGAAAGTGAAGAGGAACTAAAAAGCCTCTTGATGAAGGTGAAAGAGGAGAGTAAAAAAGTTGGCTTAAAGCTCAACATTCAGAAAACGAAGATCATGGCATCCGGTCCCATCACTTCATGGGAAATAGATGGGGAAACAGTGGAAACAGTGTCAGACTTTATTTTGGGGGGCTCCAAAATCACTGCAGATGGTGATTGCAGCCATGAAATTAAAAGATGCTTACTCCTTGGAAGGAAAGTTATGACCAACCTAGACAGCATATTAAAAAGCAGAGACATTCCTTTGCCAACAAAGGTCCATCTAGTCAAGGTTATGGTTTTTCCAGTGGTCATGTATTGATGTGAGAGTTGGACTGTGAAGAAAGCTGAGCACCGAAGAATTGATGCTTTTGAACTGTGGTGTTGGAGAAGACTCTTGAGAGTCCCTTGGACTGCAAGGAAATCCAACCAGTCCATCCTAAAGGAGACCAGTCCTGGGTGTTCATTGGAAGGACTGATGCTGAGGCTGAAACTCCAATACTTTGGCTATCTCATGCAAAGAGTTGACTCATTGGAAAAGACCCTGATGCTGGGAGGGATTGGGGGCGGGAGGAGAAGGGGAAGACAGAGGATGAGATGGCTAGATGGCATCGCTGACTTGATGGACATGAGTTTGGGTAAACTCTGGGAGTTGGTAATGGACAGGGAGGCCTGGTGTGCTGCGATTCATGGCGTCACAAAGAGTCGGACACAACTGAGCGACTGAACTGAATTGAATAATTGAAATAGATACTCCTTGCAGACAAGAGTCCCAGACCAATTGAATAGGTTCATTGGGGAATTCTACCAGTGAACTCAAATTCTTCCAAACAAAAAAAGAGGGAAGACTCCCAAATTTATTCTGTGAAGCCACCATCACCCATCCTGATACTAAAATGAAACAAAGACATTACAAAATTAAGGGAAAAAAATTATAGGACAATATCTTTCATGAGTACAGATGCAAAAATCATCAAAAAAATATTCAGAAACCAAGTCCATCAGCACATAAAAAGGATCATACACCATGATAAAGTTGTATTCATCTAGGGTCACAAGGATAGTTCAACATATGCAAATCAACCATATGATACACCACATGAAAAAAAGGAAAGACAAAAAACACACAATCATCTCAATAGATGCAGAAAAAGTATCTGACAAAATTCAACATCCATTCTTGATAAAAACTCACCAAAATGGGTATAGTTAGAAAATAGCTCAACATAATAAAAGCCATTTATGATATCCCTGTTGCCAACTTAATACTCAGTGGTGAAAAACTGAAAGCCTTCCTCCTGTATTTGGGAACAAAACAAGGATACCTGCTCCCACCACTTCTATTCAGCATAGTAATGGAAGTCCTAGTCACAGCAATCAGATAAGAGAAAGAAAAGTATACAAAGTGGAAGAGAAGAGGTAAAACTATCACTTTTTGAAGGTGACATGATACTCTCTGTAAAAAACCTTAAAGTTTCTACCCCAAAACTATTTGAACTAATGAACTCAGCAAGGTAGCAAGATACAAGATTAGTATACAGAAAGCTATTGCATTTCTTTACACTAATGATGTAATATCAGAAAGTAAAACAGTCTGATTTAAAATCACATCAAAAAAAGAAAATATCTAGTAATAAACTTATCCAAGAAGGTTAAAGACCTATACACTGAAAACTGTAAAACACTGATAAAAGAGATTGAAGATGATTCAAAGAAATGGAAAGATAATGCCATACTCTCCAATAGGAAGAATTTATATTGTTAAAATGGTTATATTACTCAAAGCAGTCTATAGATTGGAACAACAATAGACCTAGAATTGCCAAGGTAGTCCCAAGTTAAAAGAACAAATCCAGAGGCATAACCCTCCCAGACTTCAGATTATATTACAAAGCTACAGGAATCAAAACAGTATGCTATTGACACAAAAAGAGACATATAGATCAATGAAACAGAATAGAGATCCCAGAAATAAACCCACACTTATGGTCAACTAATCTCTAACAAAAGTGAAAGTGAAGTCACTCAGTCGTGTCTGACTCTTTGCAACCCCATGGACTGTAGCCTACCAAGTTCCTCTGTCCATGGGATTTTCCAGGCAATAGTACTGGAGTGGATTGCCATTTCCTTCTCCAGGGGATCTTCCCAACCCAGGGACTGAATCCAGATCACCTGCATTGTAGACAGACACTTTGCCATCTGAGCCACCAAAGGAGGTAAGAATATACAATGGAGAAAAGAGTCTTTTCAACAAGTGCTGGGAAAGCTAAATGACTACATGTAAATCAAATAGAACACTCCCTCACAGCATATGCAAAAATAAATTCAAAATGGTTTAAAGGCTTAAATATGCTGCTGTTAAGTCACTTCAGTTGTGTCCGACTCTGTGCGACCCCATAGACGGCAGACCACCAGGCTCCCCCATCCCTGGGATTCTCCAGGCAAGAATACTGGAGGGGGTTGCCATTTCCTTCTCCAATAAAGGCCTAAATATAAGACATGCCAATACAACATTGTAAATCAATTATACTTTAATAAAAGAAATGAACAAAAATGAGACATGGCACCAAAAAGACATGATAATCAAAACATTCTTAGACATTAATTATAGCAATATTTTCTTAGATACATCTTCTAAGGCAATAGAAATAAAAACAAAAATAAACAAATGGAGCGTAAATGTTTTTTCACAGCAAAGGCAGCCATTAGCAAAATGAGAAGACAAGGTATGGAGTAAGAAAATATCTGCAAGCAGTGTGGCCAATAAGAGGTTAATACCACAATTATACAAACAGCTCATACAACTCAATGTTGAAAAAAATAGACAACCCAATCAATAAATGGACAGAAGGTCTGAAAAGATATTTTTCCAAAGAAGATATACAGATGGCCAACAGTAATATGAAAAGATGCTCAACATCACTACTTATTAGAAAAATGCAACTCAAAACCTGTGTATACACAATGAGGTATCATCTCACACTAGTCAGAATAGCTATCGTCAAAAATCTACAAATAATAAATTTTAGAAAGGGTGTGCAGAGAGGGCAATGGCATCCCACTCCAGTACTCCTGCCTGGAAAATCCCATGGATGGAAGAGCCTGGAAGGCTGCAGTCCATGGAGTCGCTGAGGGTTGAACACTACTGAGCAACTTCACTTTCACTTTTCACTTTCATGCATTGAAGAAGGAAATGGCAATCCACTCCAGTGTTCTTGCCTGGAGAATCCCAGGGATGGGGGAGCCTGGTGGGCTGCTGTCTATGTGGTCACACAGAGTCGGACACGACTAAAGTGACTTAGCAGCAGAGAGGGTGTGGAGAAAAGGAAACCCTCCTCCACTGTGGTGGGAATGTAAATTGGTGCAGCCACTATGTGAAGCAGTATAGAATTTTCTTAAAAAGCTAAAAATAGAGCTACCTTATTATCCAGCAATCCCACTCCTGGTTATATATTCAGAAAAGACAAAAACTCTAATTTGAAAGGAGACATGCACTCCAGTGTTCATCAGTTCAGTTCAGTCGCTAAGTTGTGTCCGGCTCTTTGCAACCCCATGAATCGTAGCACACCAGGCCTCCCTGTTCATCACCAACTCCCGGAGTTCACTCAGACTCACATCCATCGAGTCAGTGATGCCATCCAGCCATCTCATCCTCTGTCATCCCCTTCTCCTCTTGCCCCCAATCCCTCCCAGCATCAGAGTCTTTTCCATTGAGTCAACTCTTCGCATGAGGTGGCCAAAGTACTGGAGTTTCAACTCTAGCATCAGTCCTTCCAAAGAAATCCCAGGGCTGATCTCCTTCAGAATGGACTGGTTGGATCTACTTGCAGTCCAAGGGACTCTCAAGAGTCTTCTCTAACACCACAGATCAAAAGCATCAATTCTTCGGCACTCAGCTTTCTTCACAGTCCAACTCTCACATCCATACATGATCACTGGAAAAACCATAACCTTGACTAGATGGACGTTTGTTGGCAAAGCAATGTCTCTGCTTTTGAATATGCTATCTAGGTTGGTCATAACTTTTCTTCCAAGGAGTAAGCGTCATAGCCACACTATTTTACAATAGCCAAGATATGGAAACAACCCAAGTGCCCATCAATAGACGATTGGCTTAAGAAGATGTGGTATGAAATAAAATATTTATCAGAAAGAAGAATGAAATATCATTTGTAGCAACATGGATAAACCTAGGGAATATTATTCTTAGTGAAGTAAATCACACAGAAAGACAAATATTATAAAATATCACTTAAATGTGCAATATAAAAAATAGTACAAATGAATCTATATGCAAAACAACAGCAGACTCATAGAAAACAAACTTACAGTTATCAAAGGGGCAAGGAGGGGAGAAAGGATACAATTGGAATATGGGATTAACAGATACAAACTACCATACATAAAATAGATTAAAAAAATAAGGATTTGCTGGAGGCACAGGGGACTATATTCAATATCTTGTAATAACCTATAATGGAAAATGATCTTTAAAATATGAATATATATAATCTGGGCAAACTCCAGGAGATAGTGAAGGACAGGGAAGCCTGGCATGCTGCAGTCTATGGGGTCCCAAAGAGTCAGACATGACTTAGCAACTGATCAACAACAACTGATTACTTTGCTGTATACCTGAAACTAACACAATATTGTAAATCAACTATACTTCAAAAGACCTTCTTTTGACAGTACCCTCTTCCTTTCTTGTCACAGACAAGCTTCTACTCTATGTTGCATAGTGTTCTCTGGGAGACTTTGACACACAGATTTGCATGCAGGTGGCCACTCTTAGAAACCACCCTGGGAGTGGGATGAAGGAGACAGGACCGGCAGTGTGTTTTCATACTGACATCATCCAGTTCTAGGGAACTCAAGTTGGGATGATCTTGCAGAAATGACCTGAACTGAGGCAAAGAGGACAGGCCTTTGCAATCCCACATCAATCTGTCACTGCATGCACATGATAGGTGCATAGACTTGGGTAAGTTAGTTTCCTCTGATAGAGGATCATTCTTGGAGAGGGATTTGGCCATGGCCACCAGCAGGCAGCAATTCTGATGGCTGCGGGAGTCAGTGCTTCATTCCCAGAGAGGGCTTCTGGGGGGCAGAGCCTAGAACACACTGTGTGCTCACTACCCGGTTTTCTCTCACCTGGCTTTCTCTCTCTTGAGCTCCAGACTCTGTCAGCATTCAGCTGCCTGTTGGAGATTTCCATATGGACATCTCTTAAGAGCCAGTGAAACTATTCAAAATGGAATTCTCACCTCCTACCTTTCCACACATTCCTTCCTTAGGGTTTGTTTGTTTTGGTAAACAGAAGATAGGAGATAACTTGTGAGATAAAGTCCCTCTTTTTCTTTCTGTGGATTGCTTCAGGTTATGTTTGTGTTTTTTTGTAGCTCTTGTAAGGAATCTGTGTGCTTAAAAAAAAAAAAAAAAAGTACTACTGAGTGACCCCTGTCTCTCTTTCTATGTTCTGTCATGAACCAGGATCCAGGGTGGCCATGCAGCACACTGTCATTGCATAGCTGTCCTGGTTCGCTTCCCTTTTCTCTCATCCTCAATTCTTTGGGTTTGCATCTAGCAAATCAATTGCTGTGACCTTAACTCTGGCCTCAGGCCTTGCATTTTGAAGAGCTGGGTAAAGATACCACCTTTCCCCTAATGTCCTATTTCCAGTGGTTATATCAGTTCTAACTTCTAAGTAACTCTTCAGTCTATCCTTTCTTCAACACCTCCACTGCCACTGCCCTAAATCAGGTACTGTGAAGTCCACCTGAATCATGACATCAGCCTCCTAATTGTTCTCTAGGCGTGCTTTCCTATACGCTATGCACTGCTCAGTAGCCTGACACACAGTAAGAACTTAATAAATGGTGGTTGTAAGAGTGAAGGAATAAGTGAACAGGTGTATCACAGGGTGCTGCGTATTGTAACTGGGCTACCTTAGAAAAGAAAACATTGATGCATAAGCCTTTGACTGTATGGATCACAATAAACTGTGGAAAATTCTGAAAGAGATGGGAATGCCAGACCACCTGATCTGCCTCTTGAGAAATTTGTATGCAGGTCAGGAAGCAACAGTTAGAACTGGACGGGGAACAACAGACTGGTTCCAAATAGGAAGAGCAGTACGTCAAGGCTGTATATTGTCACCCTGTTTATTTAACTTATATGCAGAGTACATCATGAGAAATGCTGGACTGGAAGAAACACAAGTTGGAATTGAGATTGCTGGGAGAAATATCAATAACCTCAGATATGCAGATGACACCACTCTTATGGCAGAAAGTGAAGAGGAACTAAAAAGCCTCTTGATGAAAGTGAAAGTGGAGAGTGAAAAGGTTGGCTTAAAGCTCAACATTCAAAAAACAAAGATCATGGCATCCGGTCCCATCACTTCATGGGAAATAGATGGGGAAACAGTGTCAGGCTTTATTTTTCTGGGCTCCAAAATCACTGCAGATGGTGACTGCAGCCATGAAATTAAAAGATGCTTACTCCTTGGAAGGAAAGTTATGACCAACCTAGATAGCATATTCAAAAGCAGAGACATTACTTTGCCAACAAAGGTTCGCCTAGTCAAGGCTATGGTTTTTCCTGTGGTCATGTATGGATGTGAGAGCTGGACTGTGAAGAAGGCTGAGCACCAAAGAATTGATGCTTTTGAACTGTGGTGTTGGAGAAGACTCTTGAGAGTCCCTTGGACTGCAAAGAGATCCAACCAGTCCATTCTGAAGGAGATCAGCCCTGGGATTTCTTTGGGAGGAATGATGCTAAAGCTGAAACTCCAGTACTTTGGCCACCTCATGTGAAGAGTTGACTCATTGGAGAAGACTCTGATGCTGGGAGGGATTGGGGGCAGGAGGAGAAAGGGATGACAGAGGATGAGATGGCTGGATGGCATCACTGACTCGATGGATGTGAGTCTGGGTGCACTCCGGGAGTTGGTGATGGGCAGGGCCGCCTGGCGTGCTGCGATTCATGGGGTTGCAAAGAGTCGGACACGACTGAGCGACTGATCTGATCTGATCTGATCTGAAGAGTTTTTCCTAGCTTGTGATAACCCACACACTTCCTTCTTCTAAGCTATTCTTCCACAATTTCATGAGTTCTTAGGAACTACATGTGAAGATCTTTGAGCTGTGCTGTGTGGTGTTGGAGAAAACTCTTGAGAGTTCCTTGGACTGCAAGGAGATCCAACCAGTCCATTCTGAAGGAGATCAGCCCTGGGATTTCTTTGGAAGGAATGATGCTAAAGCTGAAACTCCAGTACTTTGGCCACCTCATGCAAAGAGTTGACTCATTGGAGAAGACTCTGATGCTGGGAGGGATTGGGGGCAGGAGGAAAAGGGGACAACAGAGGATGAGATGGCTGGATGGCATTACTGACTCGATGGACATGAGTTTGAGTGAACTCCAGGAGTTGGTGATGGACGGGGAGGCCTGGTGTGCTGCAGTTCATGGGTTTGCAAAGAGTTGGACATGACTGAGTGACTGAACTGAACTGAACTGAAGGAACATATTAAGCACAAAATAAGTTTCAGCTATCATATCATCCTCATTATTATAATCTCTTGAATTTTTTTCTATTTCCTTTCCCCCTTCTTCTGAGGGTTAAAATAGTTTACAAATATTTCATTCAAAATTGAATAAATTCCATTTTCTCTACCAATTTTGTTTCTCCAAATACAATAGAAATCTTAAGTGGTCATCAACCTAAAAACTGGTACTGTTGAAAGAGTTATTTAGTATTTGTGCAATATATTTTTGTGGATACAAAATAGAACTTAAACCTTGAGATTTAAAAATTATTCTTCAATTTAGAAAAGTTAAAAAATCAAAATAAATCTACTTTTCCTGAAACATTCAAGTTCAAATTACAATTCTTATTTTATTAATAAACATAATAAATCCAGGGGGATTATTTGATTATCTGATTGAGTAGCTGAACAGGCCTAATTGCCTTAAACTGTTTGTCTTGTTTCCATCTTAATTTATGAAATTCCCTTGAACATTTTAGGCTGCATTTATAACTGACTAAATCTCATTTGTTTAAAGCACTTTGACTGCCTAGCCTACCTGTCCAAACCTTCCCATTCTAATAAATCTAATTAATGAATGTGGTGCTCTCAAGTTAATCATATACACTCCAATTTTGTTTACAAACTGCATAATACTCTTTATCTTTCAATTGAAGATCTAAGTCTAAAATTAACTCAGTTATATGTTTTAAGTCCATGAGATTGCAGAGTAGGACACAACTGAGCATTGAAAAACAAATACATTTTAAGTTAGAATGAAAGTCCAAATCTATCAAATTTCCTAAAATTTCTTAAAAGTGCCAGATACTTAAAATATAAAATATACAGAGATCATTCCTAACTGCCTGAAAAAAAACCATTAATAGCATGCTGCTGCTGCTGCTGCTGCGTCGCTTCAGTCGTGTCCGACTCTGTGCGATCCCATAGACGGCAGCCCACCAGGCTCCTCTGTCCCTGGAACTCTCTAGGCAAGAATACTGGAGTGGGTTGCCATTTCCTTCTCCAATGCATGAAAGTGAAAAGTGAAAGCGAAGCCGCCCAGTCGTGTCCGACTCCCGGCGACCCCATGGACTGGAGCCCACCAGGCTCCTCCGTCCATGGGACCTTCCAGGCAAGAGCACTGGGGTGGGGTGCCGTTGCCTTCCCCTATTAATAGCATGGTTTGGTTTATTTCGTCTTCTCTATAATTTTAAACATTCCAGAGTTGACAGTTTTTACTGTTTAAAGCAAGGTGGGGTTGCTTTTGACTGAGAGTTTTGGCTGGGAAACAGTTTTAAGTTCTCAATGCCAGGATGCCCTGTCTATGCATCAGAAGAGATGCTGCTGCTGTTAAGTCGCCTCAGTCGTGTCCGACTCTGTGCAACCCCATAGACAGCAACCCACCAGGCTCCCCCGTCCCTGGGATCCTCCAGGCAAGAAAACTGGAGTGGGTTGCCATTTCCTTCTCCAATGCATGAAAGTGAAAAGTGAAAGGGAAGTTGCTCAGTTGTGCCCAACTTTTAGTGACCCCATGGACTGCAGCCCACCAGGGTCCTCCATCCATGGGATTTTCCAGGCAAGAGCACTGGAGTGCGGTGCCATTGCCTGAAAGAGATGCTGAGCACCTTCTAATAGTCACAGAGATAACAAGTGACTCCTTATATATGTTCTACAAATAGGGCTATTTTCACAGCTGAGCTTCTGGTTTCAAATTAGACCCTTTTGAATTCTTCTGATTTAAACCTGCAGCTCTGGCTAGTTTACCTCATGTTTGAATATTGGCCACAATCTTAAAGATATTCATACTACCAGGCACATTTTTATCATCTGTGGGAAAGATGAAAAAAAAATTACTGAGCATAATTTGTGTGCTATACATGTCAGTATATATGTGTGTCTAAATTTTTATACAATTTTAAAGTTTACTTTTCATTTACAGTTATTACAAAATATTCTCTGTGTTGTACAATATATCCTCAAGTCTATTTTATACCTAAGTGTTTGTACCTTCCACTCCCCTATCCCCGTATTGATTTTCTTCCCTCCTCTCTCTCCCCACTGATAACCACTGGTTTGTTCTCTACATCTGTGAGTCTATTTCTTTTTCTGTTATTTCACTATTTTGTTTTATTTTTTAGATTCCACATATAAGTGATATCATACAATTTTTTTTCTTTGTCTGACTTACTTCACTTAGCATAATGTCCTCCAAGTCCATCCATATTACTGCAAATGGCAACATTTTATTCTTTTTTATAGCTGAGTAGTAGTCCATTGCACATAAAAACCTCATCTTCTTTATCCATTCATCTTTTGATGGACACTTAGCTTGTTTCCATGTCTTGGCAATTGTAAATAATGCTGCTATAAACCTTAAGGTGCATGTATCTTTTTGGATTAGTTTTTTTTTTTTTTTTTTTAAATTTGGCATTGTCTTTTTAAAAAGGTATTTTTCCTACTTTTTGTAACAAAGCAGTCATGAACAGTTTGGGGTTGTGGCTATGAGTTGGGCATTTGAGACTTGCTCTTTCTTTCTGTAAAGATCATATGTTAGTGGGCCAGCTAGTGATTTCATAGATAGAGGCCCAAGGGCCCAAGGGTAGACTAGAATTCTTTAGGACAAGTTCTTGTCTGAGGGTGTCTTGAAGTCTCAGGGCTTTCCTGTTACCCAGCTGGTAATTCGCAAGCTCTACACAAAAGCCAAGAACAATACCTGATAGTTTTGATTTGGCTACGGGGATGCCCAGGTGATTTCTTCCTTCCTCCATTCCATTCTCCCTCCCTCCCTCTCTCCCTCTTTCTCTCTTTTCATTCTACCATGATTTGATTATCAAAGCAGAAAAATTTGAAACTGATATAACGCTCTTATCTAATCTATAGACTTTCAGGATCCCCGTCAGCGAGCAGGAAATAATGGATAGAGGAGGCTATGTTCTCTGAGGTGGTTTGCCTTCTCTGTCTACATCCTAAGATTGAGTCACAGGCCTTGTCTTAGGGAAGGACTGGAGAAAGTGAGGCCATGAGATTCCAGGCCAGTGTCTGCATCAGGGACCTCTGGGACCTCTGTATGTGCATCACAGGAGAGATGGTTACGTCCTGGAACCAACCAAAGACTTGAAGGCCTGTGGGAGGGCTTACAGATTACCTGGACTAAGAAAGAGTGTAACTTCATTTTACAGGTGGGAAATAGGCCCACAGAGTTAAGTAGCTTGCTCAAGGTCACAAACTTTGTGTCCATCAGTTCTATATAATGTGACTTAAAAGTAAAAAACTGTTCAGAAGTAATCCATATTGAAACTCCTGCATTCAGGTGGGTGGGTGTCATCCTGGCCAGCTGTCTACCTAATTTTAGCAAGTGCCATGGCTAGAAATTTTCTGAAATTCTCTTATCAAAGGGGAGCTGAAAATTTGCTTTTGCTGGTTTGTGTAGTCATTCATTCTTTCATTTTAATAATATATGTTTTCTGATTTTTTTTAGAGTTGAGTCCTACACATACTCTTTTATCAGCACAGGTTGCTTTTTTTTTAATAGATTTCTGTGTAAATTATTAGGCTGGGTTTTCTTTGGCTACATTTTCATTTGAAGGATGCACCCTAATTAACTTAATTGGACTCCCCTGTTTTGTAAGCCTCCTAGAGCACCCATTTCTACCCAGATTAATCCAATCTATTATGTTAGTGTTTCCCAAACTGATAAATAATCACCAAGGGCACTTGTTATACATATTCAAACACACCCTGGCCTCAAAAACCAGACTCTCCACATGACTGAAAAGCCAAAATTTTAACAATTTAACATGGATGCAAATTTTGAAAAATGATGATTCTGTGTTAGTTTTGGGAGTTTAACTCTCTGCTGGCATCTTCATCCCAAATCCTCTTACACGTGGATTATCCCTAGGCTCTGAGAGCAATGCCAACACAACTTCTTGGTCTACAGCCAAATCATTGTAATAAATATACAGCTTCCTAACACAGGCAATTCATCAACATGCGGGTGTCTACTCTGAAAGGGAGAGGGCTCCTCAAAAAGATTAGGTATGTGTATGCCAAGTCACAGTACTTTATAGTGACAGTCATTCTTCACAAAATGCAGGAGGAAATGGGTGGTCAGTTCTCCATGCTGCCATCCCAGAGTTGGATGACAAAGGCAGTCAGTCCTTTGGTCATCAAGATCTGTTGACCAGAGCACTTAATCAAATGCCAAGGCTGATTCAATGACACCAGTAGTTCGGTGTTGCTCTGAACAGGCTGTCATCCCTGTTGGGACTGCTTATCATCCTGTTTGCCTTCCATTCTTACCATGAGGGCTGTCTGCTTCAGCCTCTCATAAATTTACTCTTTTGATTTCCATCTCTTATCTTGGAACATCTTGTCTTTCCTTCTTTAACAATTAAAACTTAACGAACGTGATTATTAAAGTGAATGATTACTCTGAGCAAGGCACTGTGGGGTGGTGGAGCAGGATGGAAATCTACTAAGAAAAATAAATACTTACTCAGCCAAGTTGTCGAGGTCATAAAAATGCTTAAGCAACAGTTCCTGCTCTAAAGGAACTTAAGTTCACTAGGGGGATAAGACAAATAAATAATCCTTAAAACTTGGCAATGTGAATAGCCAAGAAAAGACAGGTATAAAGCAAGCATTTTTATTGCAGAAATTAACACAGTTTGGTACTGATGTAGGAATAAATATATTAATGAACTTGAATAGTGGGTGTAGAAATAGTCCCAAGCATATAAAAATAGTTAATATTTGATAACCTCATTTCAAATTGGTGAGGAAAATATTGATTAATCAATAAATTATAGCGGGACACGTGTCAAGACTTCTGGAAAATAAATTCAGCTGAATCCTTACCTCACTCCTTACATCAAATTAAGAAAAGACATTAATTAGGAATTCATAATAGAATTATAAGTGGCCAATAGGCAAATAAAAAATATAGCTCAATAATAAAAGAAATGTGAACTAAAGCTTTCTTTATGCCTATGTGGTTGAAAAATGTATTTTTTCATTGGTAAAATGCCCAGTAAGATTTGCTCTAAATGGAGTATAAATTGGTACATACTTTCAGGAACAGCTTGGCGACATCCATTTAAAATGGAAATGTGGGTTTTCTGTGATTCAGAAAGTCTATGTTTATAAAATTGCAGGTTTTACTTAAATAACTGTGAAAAGGTATACAAGGTCATTCACTGCAGAACTATTAATTACTATATGAAATGCTGGCAAAAGTCAATAAGGTTAAATAGATTATAGTATATTCATATGACAGGATGCTCTGATCTGATGTGAACTGTGATGGGTATTTGCTTAATTGAATTTTTTCAATGGAAAAATCATAAAAACCGATAGATACAGACCTTAAGCAAAATTTTCACTGAAACCATCTAAGTTTGAATTGTTCATTAATCTTTTGCTAAGACAAGGTTTCTTTGAATAAGGGTGTTTGCTGAGAAGAGTTCTGTTCACCTTGCTTGCATAAGTTACACCTATTAGGAATTCAAAATAGAATTATAAGTGGCCAATAGGCAAATAAAAAATATAGTTCAATAGTAAAAGAAATACGAACTAAAGCTTTGTTTTTGCTTTGTGGTTGAAAAATGTATTTTTTAATTGATAAAATGTCCAGTAGGATTTGCTCTGTTCACTGGCCCGACTTTGTCTCCTTCCACCTCACTTAAACTGGCCTCTTCTCTGTCACTCCATGTGGTAAACTTTTTCCCGTTGCACAGCCTCTGTACTAGTTATTCTCTCTTCTTTCCTTTTCCTGCCTCTTTGCATCAGTGACTGTCTTTCTTTTCTAAAAATTAATTAGTTAACTAATTTGTTTTTTATTAGAGTTGATGCATAATATTATATAAGTTATAGGTGTACAATAGAGTGATTCACAATTTTTAAAGGTTAAACTTCTTAAACAGTTATTGTAAAGTATTGATTCCATTTTATAATGTAAAATATATTAATATACAATATATTATAAAATATATATTTTGTTGTACAATATATCCTTATAGTTTATTTTATACATAATTACATGTACCTCTTAACCCCTACCCTATATTTTGCTTCCCCACTTCCCTCTCCCCACTGCTAACCTTTAGTTTGTTCTCTCTGTGAGCCCATTTCTTTTTTGTTATATCCACTAGTTTGCTGTATTTTTTTGGATTCCACATATAAGTGATATCATATTGTATTTGTCTTTCTCTGTCTGACTTATAGCACTTTACTTAAAACCCTCCAAGTCCATCTATGTTGTTGCAAATGGCAAAATTCCATCCTTTTTATGACTGAATAGTATTCCATTGTACATTACGTACCGTATCTTTTTTATCCATTCATCTGTTGATGGACACTTACTTTGCTTCCATATCTTGGTGATTATAAGTAGGGCTACTATGAAATGCTGCTATGAATGAAGTACATTTATCTTTTCACATTAGTGTTTTTGTTTTTTTCCCCAGATATATAATGGATGGCTCTTCTTCATATTTTCAATTTCAATCTAAATGTCACTTCAAGGTCAGCTTCTCTGATGACCCTCCTATATTGCAGTTAGGACAGTTTTCCTTGTGAGTAACAGAGATTTTAGTTTGAATTGACTTTATTGTCTCACATAGTTAAATGATGTATCATAGATCTGGCCACAATTCATGCAAAATGATGAAGGTCTGTTTTCCATTTTTTACTCTATTTCCTTAAAGTCAGCATGGTTCTTCTCTTCTTCCCAGAGCCTGTCAACAACTCATCCAGAGTCTGGAAATTGAGTCAAAAATACACATTGGCCTAATAATCCTGATATGGGTCTTGTGCTTATTTAGGTTATTTTGCAGAAGCAGAATCCAAGTTAGTGATTCAGGTGGTAAGAGCTCTTTGAGAAATACCTGTGAGATATCAAGTACCTTTCTAACTACAATAGTATAAAACTAGAAATCAGTAACAGGGGAAACACTGGAAAATGTGTGGAAATTAAACAACCAATGAGTCAAAGGAGAAATCAACAGGAAAAAAATTTTAGACTATCTTGAACCAAAGGAAATTGGAAACAAAGTATACCACAACTTATGGGATGCGGCAAAATTCTAAGATGTGAGTTTATAGTGATAAACACTTACATTAAGAAAAAAGAAAGATCTTAAGTAAAAAAATCTAACTTTATACCTCAAGAAACTGGGAGAAGAAGAACAAACTAAGCCCAAAGTTAACAGAAGCTAAGAAATAACGAAGATCAGGCTAGAAATAAAGGAAATAGTGACTAGAAAAACTGGCAAAACCGGAGCTGTTTTTCTCAAAAAATAAATTGGTAAGCCTTTAGGTAGACTAAAAAAAAAAAAGACTCAAAATCAGAAAAGACTCAAAATTATTACACCTGATGCCACAGAAATAAAAAGGATCATTAGAGACTGCTATGAACAATTCAGTTCAGTAGCTCAGTCATGTCCGACTCTTTGCGATCCCATGGACTGCAGTGTGCCAGGCTTCCCTGTCCATCACCAACTCCCAGAGCTTGCTCAAACTCATGTTCGTCGAGTTGGTGATGCCATCCAACCATCTTATCCTCTGTCATCCCCTTCTCCTTCTGCCTTCAATCTTTCCCAGCATCAGGGTCTTTTCCAGTGAGCCAGTTCTTCGCATCATGTGACCAAAGTATTGGAGCTTCAGCTTCAGCATCAGTCCTTCCAATGAATAGTCAGGACTGATTTCCTTTAGGATTGACTGGTTGGATTTCCTTGCAGTCCAAGGGACTCTGAAGAGTCTTCTCCAACACCACAGTTCAAAAGCATCAATTTTTCAGCACTCAGCTGCTTTCTTTATGGTCCAACTCTAACATCCATACGTGAATACTGGAAAAACCATAGCTTTGACTAGATGAATCTTTGTTGGCAATGGACAATTATATACCAAAAAATTAGACAACTTAGAAAAGATGGATACATTCCTAAAACCATACAACCTACCAAGACTGACTCAGGAAGAAACAGAAAATCTGAACAGACCAATAACATGAAAGAGATTGAATCAGTAATCAAAAATTCCCCAACAAAGAAAAACTGTAGATCACATGGCTTTACTCATGAATTCTGCGAAACATTTAAAGAGGAATTAATATCACTCCTTCTCATATTCTTCCAAAAAACTGAAGAGGAGGGAACATTTCCAAGAGGAAATAATGGAATTTTTCTGCTTCCAGGGTGGCTCAGTGATAAAGAATTCACCTGCCAGGCAGGAGACACAGGTTTGATCCCTGGGTCAGGAAGATCCCCTGGAGAAGGAAATGGCAACCCACTCCAGTATTCTTGCCTGGAAAATCCCATGGGCAGAGGAGCCTGGCAGGCTACAGTCCATGAGGTTGCAAAAGAGTCAGACACAACTGAGCGACTAAACAGCAACAGCAATGAGTATTCCCAGATAATTTACAAGGACAGTGTTACCCTGGTATCAAAGCCAAACAAGGATGCTATAAGAGAAGAAAACTACAGGCAACTATCCCTGATGATCATAGATGTAAAAATCCTTAACAAAATACTGCTGCTGCTGCTGCTAAGTCGCTTCAGTCGTGTCCGACTCTGTGCGACCCCATGGACTGCAGCCTATCAGGCTTCTCCGTCCATGGGATTCTCCAGGCAAGAACACTGGAGTGGGTTGCCATTTCCTTCTCCAACGCATCAAAGTGGAAAGTGGAAGTGAAGTTGCTCAGTAGCAAACCTAATCAGTAGCACATTAAAGGGGTCATACACCATGATCAACTTCCCTGGTGGCTCAGATGGTAAAGCGTCTGTCTACAGTGTGGGAGACCTGGGTTCGATCCCTGGGTCGGGAAGATCCCCTGGAGAAGGAAATGGCAATCCACTCTAGTACTATTGCCTGGAAAATCCCAAGGACAGAGGAGCCTGGTAGGCTACAGTCCATGGGGTCGCAAAGAGTTGGACACGACTGAGCGACTTCACCTTTCACTTTCTTTTCACACCGTGATCAAGTGGGATTTATTCCTGAGATGCAAGGGTGATTCAACATATGCAAATCAATAAATGGTGATGCACCACATTAACAGAATGAAGGATAAAAATCATATAATCATCTCAATAGAGCCAGGCAAAGTATTTGACAAAATTCAACATCTTTTCATGATAAAAATCTCAATAAATTAGGTATAAAGGAGTGTACCTGAACAAAATAAAGGCCATATAGACTTGTCATATATACAAGGCAACAGCTAACATCATACTTAGCAGTGAAATGCTGAAAGCTTTTTCTCTAAAATTAGGAAGAGAAGGATGCTCACTCTCATCACTTCTATTTAACATGGTACTGAAGTCCTGGTCAGAGCAGTTAGACAAGAAAAAGAAGTAAAAGGCATCCAAATCATATAGGAAAAAGTAAAATTATCTCTTTTCAGATGACATAATCTTGTATGTAGAAAACTCTAAAGACCAATAAGATAATAAGCAAATTCAGTAAAGTTTCAGGGTACAAAATCAACATACAAAAATCAGTTTCATTTTTATACACTAACAATATGCTATCCAAAAAAGAATTAAGAAAGCAATCCTATTTATAATAGTATCAAAAAAAATACTTAGTAATAAGTGTAGCCAACAAGGAGAAAGATCTGTAAATTGAAAACTATAAAATGTTGATGAAAGAAATTGAAGCAGGCACAAATAAATGGGAAGACATTCAAATGTCCTGCTCTTAGTTATTGTTATATCATCCTGTTTGTTTCCTTCAGAGCACTTTACATCATCTGTAATTCTCTTGTATATTTATTTATTGTCTAACTACTGGAATGTAAGTTCCATGAGGATTGGAAACCTATTTCTTTTGTTTACTGTTGTAACCTGAAAATGTATTGGCATGTTTGGTATGAAATATGTTGACTACGTTCCAGATGGAACTCTAAATGTGCAAAGCCACAGGGATAGGAAGGCAAAAATGTGAGTAGGTAAGGAAGAAAGTCCTAGACCTGCCACTCTCAAATTATAGTCCCGCCGCCCAGAAGCATGAACATCATCTGGAAACTAGTTAGAAATGCAAATACTCAGGCCCCGCTCCAGACCTAATGAGGGAAGAACTCAGAAATCTGTTTACCAAACCTGCTAGGTGATTTTGAAGTACAACAAAGCTTGAGAACCACTGCTCTAGAACAACTTGACCTAAAACATGGGATTTACAATAATTTAGGACTACATTACCATGCTAGAGCAATGTACTAAATTTTAACATAGTGAGTAACCTGTATGTTATTTGTTTCTTTTTACTTCTCTGAAAAGTAATCAAGAAAAGAAAGAAAATGTCTTCATCTCTTGTTTTAAGAGACATTTGAAGAAACACCTTTGTTGGTGGTTGGGAGGTAGGAGTAGATGAACTAATGGTATTAGGATTTTTCAGGCCAAGAGGGGATTGCTACCCTAAGGACACTCCTGATTATTCACATCCTTCCCCTCATCTACAACCAGCTCCATGCCCTATACACGCAGAGTTATTTATTTTTTTAGTTTACATTTTGACTGTGCCTCATGGCTTACAGAATCTTAGTTCCCCAACCAGATATTAAACCCAGGTCATGGCAGTGAAAGCTCCACGTTCTAACCATGGGACTGCCAGGAAATTTCCATTATTATTTTTAATAATCTTGTTTTTTTGGCATGGTTTTAATTTTTAAACATCTTACTGAATATAGTTGATTTATAGGGTTGTGTTAATTTCTGCTGTACAGCAAAGTGATTCAGTTATATGTGTATGTATGTATATATATTTTCTTTGTCATATTCTTTTCCATAATGGGAAATGGATATTGAATCTAGTTCCCTGTACTAAACAGTAGGACCTTGTTGTTTATCCATCCTATATATATACTAGTTTACATCTGCTAATTCCAAATTTCCAGTACTTTCCTCCCCACCCCCCTCTCCTCCATAGCAACCAGAAGCCTGTTCTCTTTGTCTGTGTGTCTGTTTCTGTTCTGTAGATGGTTTATTTGTGTCATATTTTAGATTCCACATATAAATGATATCATATGGTATTTGTCTTTTTCTTTTTGACTTACTTTACTTCGTATAGTAATCTCTAGGTTCAGCCACATGGCTGCAAATGGCACTATTTCATTCTTTTTCATGGCTGAGTAACACTCCAGTGTGTGTGTGTGTTTCCCATGGCACTATTTCATTCTTTTTCATGGCTGAGTAACATTCCAGTGTGTGTGTGTGTGTATTTCCCACCAATAGTATAAGAGAGTTATAGTTAGTATGACCATTTTAACAATGTTAATTCTTCTAGTACAAGAACATGGGGTATCTTTCCATTTCACTGAATCATCTTCAGTTTCCTTTATTAATGTTTTATAATTCTCAACATGTAAGTCTTTCACCTTGGTGAGGTTTATTCCTAAGTATTTTATTTTGTTTTTGCTGCAGTAAAGGGATTGTTTATTTACACTCCCTTCCTGATATTTAATTGTTAGTATAGAAATGCAAACAATTTTATGTTAATATTGTTTCCTGCTACCTTGCTAAATTCATTTATCAGTTCTAGTAGTTTTTGTGGGAAGTCTTTGGAGTTTTCTATTTAAAGTATCATGTCATCTGCATATAATGAAAATTTTACCTCTTTGAATACTTTTTACCAATTTGAATGCATTTTTTCTTTCTTTTCCTTTTTTGTCTAATTTCTGTGGCTAGGACTTCCAGTGCTATGTTAAAGAGAAGTAGTGAGAGTGGACATCCTTGTCATGTTTCAGATTTTAGCAGGAAGGCTTTCAGTTTTTCACTATTGAGTATTATATTGGCTGTGAGTTTGTCATAAATAGCTTTTATTATGTTGAGATATGTTCTCTCTATACCCACTTTGGGGCTGCCCTTGTGGCTCAGCTAGTAAAGAATCCTCCTGCAATGAGGGAAACTTGGGTTTGATCCCTGGGTTGGGAAGATACCCTGGAGAAGGCAAAGGCTACCTACTCCAGTATTCTGGCCTAGAGAATTCCATGGACAGTATAGTCCATGGAATCGCAAAGAGTCGGACACGACTGAACCACTTTCACATACCCACTTTGATAAAAGTTATTATGAATGGATGTTGACCTTTATCAAATGCTTTTTTTGTATCTACTGAGGTGATCATGTGGTTTTTGCCTTTTCTTTTGTTGATGTGGTATGTTACATTTATTTGTGTTTATTTAACCATCCTTATGACCCTGGGATGAATCCATCTTGTTCGTGGTATATAATTATTTTTTATGTGTTGTTGAATTTGGTTTGCTAATATTTTGTTGAGAATTTTTGCATTTATATTAATCAAGGATATTGGCCTGTAATTTTCTTTCTTGGTAGTGACTTTGGTTTTGGTATTAGGATGATGGAAGCTTCATGAGTGTCTTTGGGAGTATTCTTTCTTCTTCAACCTTCTGGAAGAGTTTGAGAAGGATTGGTGTAAGTTTTTCTTTGTATGGTTGGTGGAATTCACCTGTGAAACCACCTGGCCCTGGATTTTTGTTTGTAGGCAGTTTTTTAAAAATTACTATTATAGAATCTATTTCACTTCTAGTGATTGGTCTGTTCAAGTTACTTATTTCTTCTTGGTTCAGTTTTGGTAGGTTGTATGTTTCTAGAAAGTTGTCCATTTCTTCTAGGCTAGGTTGTGAAATTTGTTGGCATGTAATTGTTCATAATATGCTCTTCTTTTTTTTTTTAAATTTCTGCATTACAGTTGTGATTTCTCCTCTTTCATTTCTTATATTGTTTATTTGGGTCTTTTCTCTTTTCCTCTTGGTGAGCCTGGCTGGAGGTTTGTCAATTTTGTTTACCCTTTCAAAAAGAACCAGCTCTTGATTTTATTGATTTTTTTTCTATTGTTTTTGATTACTATTTATTTCCTCTCTGATATTTATTATCTCCTTCCTTCTAATGACTTGAGGTTTTGTTTGTTCTTTTTCTAATTCTCTTAGGTGGTGGGTTAGGTTGTTTATTTGAGATTGTTTGTTTGTTTCTTAAAGAAGGCCCGTATTGGTATAAACTTCTCTGTAAGAACTGCTTTCGCTGCGTCCCATAGATTTTGTGTGGTTGTGTTTTTCATTGTCATTTGCCTCAAGATATTTTTAAATTTATTATTTGATTTCATCATTGACAGTGTAGTTTCAGAAGTTTCAGAAAGACTGCAAAGAAAAGGTATAGAGATTTCGCATGTATACAACCACACCCAGTTTCCCCTATTATTAACATCTTATATTTGTATGGCACATTTGTCAAAATTAATAAGCCAATATTTATACACTGTTATTAGCTAAAGACCATAGTTATTTAGATTTCATTAGTGTTTATATAATGTCCTTTCTCCTGTTCCAGGATCCTATCCAGGATGCCACATTACAATTAGTCATCACATCTCCTTACGCTCCCTTTGGCCGTGACGGTTTCTCAGACTTCTCTTGGTTTTGATGACCTTGACAGTTTCAAGGAGTGCTGGTTGGGTATTTTGTAGAAGGTGTCTCAACTTGGATCTGTCTGATGTTTTCCTCACAAGTAGACTGGGGTTATGGTTTTGAGGAAGAAGATCACGGAGGTTAACTGTCAATTTTCAACACATCAGATCAAGGGCAGATAGTATTAACATGATTTATCACTGCTGATGTTGACCTCAATCTGGAGCCTCAGCTAGGGTAGCTGGAGAAGGAGGATGGATTTATGAATGTTACACAGGAAGGGTTTTCAGAACTCGACATTTATGTAGATTTTGGGAGGACGGTTGGAGTAGAAGGAAAAGGAGAGGGAGGAGCTGATGGTGGTGTCCTGTGCCAGGAGCCTCCCTGCATACACAGTCAAACCCTGGTGAGAGAATAGGGTGGAGTGTTGGGCTAGGGAGGCTCAGGGAAAATGTTTGGGCATCTCTGCTCAGGCTGGGCCAAGGGTGGGGGCTTTTCTGTTTTGCTGTGAGCTGAGCTGCCGTCTTCATAGACATGGGGCTTATCCAAGGCGATCGTTTACCCTCCCTGCCGCAGCATCCCCTTCCTGAACAAACACAGGAGGGCAGCTTGGAAAAGCACGAATGTGATGACTGAAGCCCTGTTCACCTTGGCTGGGTAAACACTGCCTGGGAGTCAGACATTGTTTTCCCCAGCTTTCTTAGGTGCCAGGGCCTGTGGGGAGGTGATTTCTCTCATGACGGCCACACCCCAGGTTGTTCTTTATTAGTCACAGCGCATGCTTTCCTCTGCTTGGTTATGTTCCCCTGATGTTCTGCACGTCCCACCATCCAGCTGTAAGTGTTTACCCTCCCCAGGGCTGCTTGGACTGAACAACATCTCGTGCAACTCGTTCTAAAGCAACAGCTGGGAATCAGGTTTAAATTGTGGATTTTCAGCACGACTAAGTTAAAAATGCCTTAGACACTTTCGTTTATGGGTGCCAGGGAGAATAAGCAATGAAAGGAAGAGAAAGTGTGTTAGTGTGTTTCACTTAAATCAGAAGTTCCATCTCCTTCCTTCAGAAGTCACTGGTGTTCCAGTGATTTTTTTTTTTTTTTAATGTGAGAGCATCCTGTTTGGCGATGAGGGCATTCCGTGGCTCATTCTGGCTATTAAGAAACAAAAAGACAATTGCTTCTTTAAGGGGTGGAGGGATGGCATTCTTTAAACAACTGTTCCTAGGCCTAAAACTCTCTCAGAATGTCAATATCAAGTTCAGTGTCACGTGATGAAGGCAAGGGCTTTCATCCTTTCTACACAGCTATTTAACCCTTTATTAGGGTAAAGGAGAGCCACAGGATAAGAACTAATCTCCTCTTTCAAACAAGCTCAGTTATCAAAAGACTTGTCTTCCTCATGCTTCACACTTAGCCACCTTGACCCAGGGCTCCTGTCCTGTCTTCCCAGCAGGCTGTTATCCCCATTTGATAAAAGGGGAAACAGAGGCTCAGGGAAGTTGAGTAACTTGTCCCAAATCATAGTCCTTGGCAACTTGAGCCTAGCTCTGAGTGATTGCAAAGCCTGGACTCTTCACCCCTGCATGGAGCTGCTACCAAAGAGGGCAACATCCATAAAAGGGATCTCAGTAGAGGCTGGGGAGAGCAGGACCTCAGTGATGGGAGCTGGATATGCTTTCCGTGGCCACCTGTACCATTCACTTGTTGTGTGACATTCAATAGCTTACCGAAATGTTCAGTATCATAGATGACATGCTTGGTACCCTCTCTCTGGGATTCTACTGTCATATGGTGTTTCCCCAGCAGGCACCAGCGTGCCATATTTTAGGGATGCTAAAGATTGAAAGAGGAATTTGCCAAGCATAGGCCCCAGCATCACCATACTCAGGGAAGTCCTGGCCCAGACTGCTGGCAGCCCTGGTTTGCCAGAGGCACCCACTTCCACCACAGGGCGCAGTTAGAACAGAGGGGGCTGGCGAAGCCAGTTCTGTCCTCTGTTGTTACCAAAGGTTCTGGGTAAGCTAGCCTAGCTTTCAGGCCCACCCCTTACATAACATTTCCACTACAAGGTTGCAATTATTTTTAGTTTGAAAATACAGAAAAGTACAAATGAAAAACCAATAATCACTCACATTTATGCAACCCTAAATTAGCCAGTGTTGACATATTTGCTTCCGGTTTTATTTTACATATCCATACCTTAAAAATACACAAAACTACAGGATAGGTAACTGCATTGTTCTTTGAAACAATTAGAATCTGGAATAAGCTAAATTCCTAATGACCATTATTTCAAATCCTACTTCCTCTTCCTCCATCTAGAAATACTTTTAAGTTTGTGTATATTCTCACTGCATTAAAAAACACACACATATAAAATATAAAGAATTTTTTGCATGCATGTTTTCTCTATATAAATGGCATAGTCTGTATCATTTTGTAACTTACTGTTCTTCATTCGATATATTTTGGGTACATTCATTTTGATACACATAGATGTAATTTATTCCTTTTCATGGCTTTAATAGTACTCTTTTTTTATGAGTAGGCCACATTTTATTTATGAATAAATGCACTTGAATTTTCAATTTTTTATTATGAATGATTTTAAAATAGACATTCTTGTCCTCAGGAATACCACGCTGCACAGCTCTGGAAAGTTCCATTTACATCCCTGTGTATGTGACTTCCCAGAGCTATGTAGAACACAGCCTGCCTTGCTGAACTTGACTGTGCCAGGGGTCTCCTTTATTCATTCTGTTGACAATAGTTATTGAGTGTCAAGTGAATATAGGGCATTGTTCAAGGACTTTGCTTGTATTAATGTATTTATTTCTCTGAAAAGTCCTAAAATGTAGTGTTTTTACCATTCTTATTTTTCAAACGAGGAAGGTGAGGGGAGTTGGGGACAGTCAGAATCCCAGGGATGGGGAAGCCTGGTGGGCTGCCGTCTACTGGGGTCACACAGAGTCGGACACGACTGAAGTGACTTAGCATAGCATAGCATAATGGGTTAGCTAAGGTCACATGTAAGCCATAAGCTGCAAAACTGGCATGGTGACTTGAACAGCTTGATCCTGAGCCTCGGTGCTGAACATTACATTAAAGTCTTCCTTATGTTTAACTCTCTACTTGGTGGGTGTCCCCCTCTCAACTGTGAACCCTTGACCGCAGGGACCACGAGAGCTACTTATTTTGCATCTCCAGAGCCCAGATGTACGGACCTTCATTGCTGCTGCTGCTAAGTCACTTCAGTGGTGTCAGACTCTGTGAGACCACCAGGCTCTCCCATCCGTGGGATTCTCCAGGCAAGAACACTGGAGTGGGTTGCCATTTCCTTCTCCAATGCATGAAAGTGAAAAGTGAAAGTGAAGTTGCTCAGTCATGTCCAACTCTCAGCGACCCCATGGACTGCAGCCTTCCAGGGTCTTCCGTCCATGGGATTTTGAGTGGACCCTCATTAGGGGCACGGTAATGTTCCGTGAATCACTTTACTCATTGTTCAGCGCTCCTTTCCTAATTAACTTTTCCTCTTCCTTTCCTCATCTCTCTCTTTACCTTCACAAGAATCCTTCTCCTGTCTCCTTCCCCATAACAAGCCTACCCCCTCGCACAGGCTTTGAAAAGTGACACATCTGAGATGCACAAAGAGGAAAGCTTTTTAACTCTCCCCAGTGCGGGAAAGGCTGTTGTATCAAAGGGCAAAGGAGGACTTGGAATTTTTGCTGGGCCTCAGGAGACCCAGTCCTGCAACTCTGTAGATCCACAGCGGAACAGGAGGCTCTGCTCTGCTCATACGTTCAGGGGACAGTACTTCTAATTCCGTCCTTCAGCCGGCAGGCACGTAGGCAACTTCCTCTTATAAAGTCGGCTGTAGCAACTAAACAGGTGCAGATCTGAGGAAATGCAGGCCAACTCGAGTGAAGTACCGGCTGCGTGTGAGATTAAATTGATAACGGACTTTCCTCCCCTGATTTATTGGCTTCAGCCTCCCCAGTCTGCCCTAGACTCGACCCCTGCAGCTGGAGCCCAGAGCCCCCTTCTCCATCTACCTCCCGACCTCTCGGAGAGGGGGGGGGGGTGGGGAGTCACCAGGTCGGGCCAAACTGCGGCTCCAAGTGGGAAGGCATACAGGGACGAGGGCAAGGTCGAGTTCCCGCGGAAGATCCGGTAGGGGAAAGGCGAGCTCGCCCCACGTGGCTTTCAAGCCCAGGCGCCCCTCCCGCCGGGCCACAAGGGGTGCCCTCAGCCAGGAGCGCCGGGCGCACAGAGCCGGCGGTACGTGCAGGCGGCCGGCGCTGTCGAGGGCACCCACCCGGGTTTGGGCTGCGGTCGAACGCGCTGACTCACGCTCTCGCTACGTGAGCTGCGAGCCGGCCGGGGCCCGGCAGGGCGCCAAGCTGGGCCGCCGCCCGCCCGCGCGGTTATTTATTTATTCGGGGGCAGCTGCGCGCGCAGGCGCCGTGCGCCTTGACAGTCCCGGCCGCCGCCTGCCTGCAGAGGACTTCATCCCCCGCTGGCCCGCTTGCTGCGGAGTTTGAGCATCTTTATGACTTGATGGCTACTCCGGGGCTGTGATCTTTGATCCCCGACGATAGCACCCATGGATTTCTGTTAGGAAGGGGCAACTAGGGTCACGTTAGTCTGCCCTGGTGCAGGGGCTCTTTGGGCTAGCCGTTCCTTGCTCCTGGGGGACTCCACGGGGCCCAGGCCTCTGGGTTTGCATTTTACTTCAGGAAAGAGCCATCTCTTAGTCCACGTGCTCTCTTGCACGTTTTCATCTCAGTTGATCCCTAAACAACCCTGTGACATGGAAATGATAGGAAGGGCAAGCGCATGTCAATCCTGTTGACAGATGAGGAAATCAGAGCTTGTGTGTTTAGGTATTTTATCTGGTGACAGGAGAACGATTTACTATAACTTTTATATATAGAAGTACTTAGCTCTTGGATAATAAGTGTTTGTGTTGGCGTAGCCTGTTTTTGCGACATCTCCTATTCTCCTGTGTTCAATGGAAGGACGAATGAAAGTAGGAAAAGGAGGGGTGGGGGAGGATGGAGAGTTTGTATTAGTAGGTGTGAAATCTCAGTATCTACAGCTCTGGTGTCTTTTGGTAGATTTAAGTAGAAACAGCTGAGCTTACAGTAAAACCAGTGTTTGCGGAGTAACTGGCCAATTCTCAACTCCACCGAGTGAGTCCTTGGATGTCTGCCACGGACGTGGCAGGGTCTGGAGCCCCTAGACCTGCATCTGGGTCGTGACGCCCTGGTTACACCATTGAGAGACTTGGCACAGGGCCGCTGACATCTCTGAGTTTATTTTTACGTCTTGAGTTGCTGTGAGGCTCAAGATGAGAATGTATGTAGAGGGGTCTCCTTAACTACATGGTCCACAGAAATGAGACGTGGGTTTTTTTCCTTGGTCATACAATACCAGAGATGGAGAGTGAGAGACACTACCTCCCAAAGTGTGTATCGCTCTTGTTTGCTCCTCTTGGGGTAAACCATGGAGAGCATAGTTTCTATAGAGTCAGAAGGAGCAAAATTGAGATTCATTCTCATGGAAATTCTGCCTTTAGATACCGAGTCCTAGGTTACACTGCAAACACACAGTTAAGCCATTTATGGAGAACTTTTCAGTTTTGCCTATTTTTTCGGGGGGGGGGGGGTGGTGTGTTGTTATGATTTCTTTTTGTCTGTCTTTTTTTTTTTTTTTTTTTTTGAAAGGGGCAGGGGGCTTGCCAAACTCTAGATTATAAAATTAACACATGCTTTCATAAAAGCAAAGGAAAATATAAAGAGAAAAATCTTTTTATAGTCTAACATTCATATACCAATAATGTTAGCATTTCAGGTATATTTTTGTCTAGGTATTTAAAAATTCATTTAATATAATTGAGACGACAGTCTATGTTATATTGTTTGCTTTGTTTAAAGTTGTAGCATGCTTTCCCATGTTATTAAGCCTATTGTAGTCAGTTTTATGATTTTATGAATTTTTTTTTTCCAACAGTTTCCCTATTGTTGGAAGTTTAGGTTGTTTCCATTTTTCTTTTCTTTTTTTTTTTTTTTTTTTGCTGAGCAATACTTCAGTGAATATCTTTGTGTATAAATATTTGACCACTTTATTTATTATCTCCTTAGCATGGGCTTCCTGAAGTGGAATTTTTAGGTCAAGTAACATAAACATTTTCGTTACAAGATCACAGTACTAAGTAGCAGTTGTCATGAGCGTAGGGACTTTATCTGTCTTCCTTACTACTGCATTGTCAGCATCCAGCATGGAATTGGTTCTTAACACTCATTGTCAAATGAGTGAATGAAAAATTGTCACTTGCAGCAGAACTTGCCTAGGAAATATCAAAGCTAAAGATTGTGTTTCATTCCAACTGGTTCTAACGTGCTCAGACTAATAAAGGACTGTGAACTCTAAGGGACTCTCCCTACCCCCAACCCCCAGAGTTGACAAAAGACTTTTCTCACTGGTGGATAATGGGACTTGTTAAAACCAAGTGCCTACCCAGAACACTAGTTTTCAGTGCTTAGTTAAAATAACCACCAGGCATTCCTCCCTAGCACTTCAAAAACAGAGAGAAAAACAGCTCCTCCCCATACTCTCCCTTCTCAGCTTTTTCCTCCTCAGGGAACCAAGTACTCTGCTAACATCAACACTGGTATGTGCTCGCTTGACTCAACTGTGATTGAAAGCAAGCAAACAGACAGATGAACCGCTGGTGATCTTAGTCTTTATTCTTTGACAGATGAGTACTGCCAAACTGAAACACATAAAGTGTTTAGCAATCTACATTCTACCACCAGTTCCTAAGCATGCTTCATTGCTCCTTTGCTAACGTTACATATTATCATTTTCATAACCTTTGTTATTTAATGAAGTGCAGTATGAGATCTGTTTTGCCTATTAAGTGAGCTAGACTGAACTTTTTAATACAGATGTTGTGATTATCTGCATTGTTACTTATTTATCATTTGAGAGCTTAGTGGTTGAAAAACTCAATTTGTGTGAATCTTTTACACACCTAAGGATATTACAGGGTAAATCCTTCATAATATTTTAAAAGTGAAGCAATGCCAGGAGGATCCTGATGCAACACATTATTTTTCTCCCTTTATTTTTTTAAATTGAAGTATAGTTAATTTACAATGTTGTGTTAGTTTCAGTTGTACAGCAAAGTGATCCAGTTATACATATACATATATTGTTTTCCAGATTTTTTTCCATTATAGGTTATACAAAATATTGTATATAGTTCCCTGTGTCATATATGTCCTTGTTGTTTATATATAGCAGTGTGTGTATGTTGAGGGCTTCCCGGGTGGCTCAGTGGTGAAGAATCTACCTGCTGATGTAGGAGATGTGGGTTTGATCCCTAAGTCAGAAAGATTCCCTGGAGTAGGAAATGACAATCCACTCTAATATTCTTGCCTGGAAAATTCCATGGACAGAGGATCCTTGCGGGCTACAGTCCATGGACATGACTGAGCACATATAATATGTTAATCCCAAACTCCTGATTTTTCTCCCTACTCCCTGTCCCTTGCTATCTTCCTTGGTAACCGTAAGTTTGTTTTCTATGTCTGTCAGTAGATTTCTGTTTTGAAAATAAGTTCATTTGTATCATTTTGTAAGATTCCACATATAATATGGATTTTATACTTAGACATGTACCTTATATGGGCATAGGATTTGTCTTTCTCCATCTGATTTACTTCACTTAGTATGATAATCCCTAGGTCCATCCATGTTGTTGCAAATAGCATTATTTCACTCTTTTTTATGCACAACACATGATTTTGATGTATTAAGTTTTTGAAGTAACTGATTGTTTAAATCACTTATTGCTGGAGGTGTTCTTAGGTGGGGTGGATGGCTTCCAACCACTGGGGTGATCTAAGTAAAGGCTGTTTGGTCCCTTGGGAGGGACTGAAACATTGAATGAGAGGTTGGACTAGTGACCTTTAAGTTTTCTTAAAACCTTGAGATTTCTTCAAGGATACAAGGCCAGCATGGTTTTGGGGGCCAGTTTTCTTTCTATTACTCTGTTAGATTAACTAGATCCTGTAAGAACCAAAGGATGATTTCCTGAGTTTATTACCATTTTTTGAGAAAAAGTCAGAGTGGTAAAAGAATGTGAATGTGCTTTGCATTGCTGCTGTTTCCTGGGCCTTTCAGGACTTTATCAGAAATAAACATGCATTTCTACAGAAAGTTTTTACATGAAGAAGATTGATTTTGCAAACTTTTTCTAATTCAGCTTTTGTTCTCTTCTATGTAATAAACAAATCTATAAACTTATATTTTACATATTCTTCAATAAATTTTCTATATTATTATATGCTTTTGCATGTTTACATACACATAGCTATGCATGATTTTGCATAAAAACCATGTATACTGTATTTAATAGGTAATTTAGGGAATTTTTTTTTTTTAAAGGTGATTGCTTATGTAGTCTTTAGTTATGTGCCTACTTTGGAACTTCCTTGAACATAAAAATCAGCTTCACTGTGATGTCTGTGTGGGTTTCTATTGTGGTTGTACTTGATTGCTGAATCTTGACACAGCATAAATGACATAGATCTCATAAATGCATTTATTATGTGAAAGCTGTGTGTTCTGACAGCGCTTATATTTCCCTTACAGGAATGCTCATTACCATTGTAACTGCATATTGCAGTTGCCAATCTTCCTTAAAGATTGTAAATTTTGGAAAGGGGGAAAGAAGCAAGTAGGACTTGATCCTGTTATATCCCTAATACTTGGTTTATATTCTATGAAATCTACAAATGGTGTATTTGTTGAATTGCATTACATGTAATAAATTACATGTAAAAACTAGATGTGAACATGTGCAAGAGGTTATGCATTTGGTGTGCTTTGAGAAAGCTGGCTGGGTAACCTCTGGGCATACACAGGGTCATGATTAGGAAGAAGTGGAATGATTTGTGCACCTACGAGTTAGTGGGCTCTAAGCTGGCCTGTTGCTTGTGTTACCTTATTTAATCCTCACAACGACTCTTCTAGAATGTTTTGATTTTTATTTTTACAAAGGAGGATTCTATGGTTTAGAGAGGTTGGTTTACTTTGTCACTGAGTAAATGGCAGAACTGGAATTTGCTCCAAGTTCATGCTGGCTTGAAAATCCAGGTTCTTTTCTCTTGACCAGGCTGACTGCAGTAAGCAGCCTAGCTGGATCTGGGTAGAGTGGGGACATGGTGGGGGAAGGTGTGCTGATTTTGAAAGGACTTGGTTCCAGAATCCTAGATGAATTTTTTTCTTTGAGCCTCTCCTCTCCACACACTTTCTTTCTATTTCTGCGTGCCTTGTGCCCCAGCTCTCACTTGCTCAAGAGCCCAGTGCCTTCATGATGCCTACCCCCAGCTTCTGATCTCTTGCAAATAAGCCACATCTTCTTTCCTCCCCATCCAACTCTAGTATTTCCTACCCATTTAATGGGATAAACGCCTCTGGAAAAAGGATGGGGAAGAGTTGTTACATGATTTCTCTTCCTCCTCATATGCTCTGTTACATACAGATGCTAGTTGTGGGGATATTAAAGTTGGCAGGAAGGCATATGGACAAAAGGATATTTTGTCCCTTCAAGTAAAACCATGGGTGGCAGTCATTTACTCTCTGAGCAGGGCACGAAGGGCCCTCAGATCTCAGAGACAATAAGAATTAACATTTGTTTGGTAAATCCACATGAAAGCCTGTGTGTACTATTGTTCTTGGTGCTTAACATGTATTAGCTCTCTTCATCTCAATGAGGTAAGTGCTAGTGTTGCCCACAGAGATGGTGAGAGGAGAGTTGGGAATGGAACTCTGCATGTTTGATTCTGGTGCGCCAGGACACTCAGAGCAGTAGGAGCAGGTAGGGAGGAAGGGGGAGAAGGCAAGGGAGAGGGGAAGATGGGAGAGAGAGTAAGAGAGAAAGAGAAGCTTTTTTTTATTTTTAAAAAGAGAACATATATTGTTTTATTTAATATGCTTTTCATTAATTAATTTCTGCATTGTGGGCCAGGCTTTTCAAAGTGAAGTACAGTTGATCTATAATATTGTATTAATTTCTGCTGTATGGCAAAGTGATTCAGTTATATACACACACACACACACACACAAACACATACAAACACATTCTTTTTTTAGATTCTTTACCATTATGGCTTATCACAGCATATTGACTGTAATTCTCTGTGCTATACAGTAGGACCTTGTTATTTATCCATCCCATATATAATAGTTTTCATCTGTTAATCCTCCAATTTCAATCCATTCCTTTCCTACTCCTCCTACCTCTTGGCAAACACAAGTCTCTTCTCAGTGTCTGAGTTTGTTTCTGTTTCAGATTTTATTTTATTTTTATGTATTTATACTTGTTTCCCTTTCTAAAAAATTCATATTGGAGTACAGTTGATTAACAGTGTTGTGTTAGCTTCATGTGTACAGCAAAGTGATTCAGTTATACATGTATTTATTCTTCAAATTCTTTCCTGATTTAAGTTATTGCAGAATATTGAGCAGGGTTACCTTTGCTATACAGTCAGTCCCTGTTGGTTTCTATTTTAAATATAGCAGAGTGTATAGGTCAATCTCAGACCTCCAATTTATCCTTCCCCCGCCATCATTTCCCACTGTTAACCATAAGTTCATTCTCTAAATCTGTGAGTCTGTTTCTGTTTTATAAATAAGTTCATTTGTATATGTGAAATAATATATTTGTCTTTCTCCATCTGATTTTTTCACTTAGAATGATAATCTCCAGGTGCATCCATATTGCTGCCAGTGGCATTATTTCATTCTTTTTCATGGCTGAGTAGTATTCCATTGTATATATTTCCACATCCTTATCCATTCATCTTTTGATGGACATTCAATGGCACCCCACTCCAGCACTCTTGCCTGGAAAATCCCATGGACGGAGGAGCCTGGTAGGCTGCAGTCCATGGGGTTGCTGAAGGTCAGACATGACTGAGCAACTTCACTTTCACTTTTCACTTTAATGCATTGGAGAAGGAGATGGCACCCCACTCCAGTGTTCTTGCCTGGAGAATCCCAGGGATGGGGGAGCCTGATGGGCTGCCGTCTATGGGGTCGCACAGAGTCGGACACGACTGAATCGACTTAGCAGCAGCAGAAGCAGTAGGTTGTTCCTGTGTCTTGGCTATTTTGAATAGTTCTGCTATGAACATAGGGGTGCACGTATCTTTTTGAATTATAGTTTTGTCCTTATATATGCCCAAGAATGGAATTGATGGAACATGTAGCAACTCTAGTTCCTGAGTTTTCTGAGGAACCTCCATTGTGTTCTTCATAGTGGCTGCCCCAATTTACATTCCCACCAACAGTGTAAGAGGGTTCCCCATTTCCAGCATTTGTTATTGTTAATGATGACTGTTCTGAGTGGCGTAAGGTGGTATCTCATTGTTTTTTTGATTTGCATTTCTCTAATAATTAGTGGTGTTGAGCATCTTTTAATTTGCCTATTGGTCATCTGTATGTCTTCTTTGGAGAAATGTCTGTTTAGGTCTTCTTCCTATTTTTTAATTGGGGTTTTTTGTTGTTGTTGAGTTGTATGAGCTGTTTGTATATTTTGGAAATTAGGCCCTTGTTGTTCTCATCATTTGCAAGTGTTTTCTCCCAGTCTGGAGGTTGTCTTGCACTATTTTTTTCATTGAAGTATAGTTGATTAATAATGTTGTGTTAGTTTCAGGTGTACAACAAAGTGATTTATACACACACACACACATCTATTTGAAAGACAGATTTGACAGTGGCTTAGGAATTTGACTGAAGATGAAACAGAAAGTAAGTTTAGCCCTCGAACTGAACTGTCTTGAAATTTATTAAAGAGGGAATTTAGAGCAATTAGAGTGGGAAGAATTAGCACTTGTGCCAAGGGGCCTCCACCCATTTATTCAGGCAGGGTCTGCTTGAACGTGTTCCCCAAAGAGTGGGAATACCATGGGCCAGGGATCCACCACTCTGTAGTTAATTACAGACAGTTTATTGTTGGGTGGAACTTGCTGGGAACATAACCAGCCAGGAGGGAGCACAGAGGGAGTTTGCCAAAGGGTAATATGGGGGAAGCGTCCAGGCTGGGAGTGTGAGCCAGAGAAGGGGGAGGAAATGAGCTTTTCCTGGTGGGTGGATTGCACCCAAATGGAAATCCAAATATGGACCTCTAAGAGCCTGAGGGTCACAGAGGGGGCCTGGTGTGAGTGGGAATCCCCAAGCCAGCCTCGTTCCGGAGCTGAGTGGGTGTGGATGCGTAGGAAGCCTCCTCATCATTACAAAGCATTTATTAAGTCCTAAGTTGTATTAATTTCTCCCAAAGTAAGTATTTCTGGAAAAGAGATTTAGAAGGTATAGGAGCAGCATTTTCCTGGGTAAGTGGCTGAAGGCAGGCTGCCAGGCTCCCAGCAGCATTTGGTGCTGGGTGATCAACTATTCTGGCTTGCCTGAGACTGTCCCAATTTTTGCACTGAAAATTCAGTCTGTCTTTCAGAAGGCTCTAGACACTGCTCCCATGCCACCTCCTGAGAGAGGCCTTCCCTGACTTTTTTCTAAAGTAGCATCCCATCCCATCCCCAGTGGTCACATCCTACCCCTGAGAAGACTCATTCCTTGAAATCATCTTGCTTATTTGTTTATTAACTCTTCTCCAAAACTAGAATGTAACCTCCAGGAAGACAGGGACTTTGGCCTGTTTACTGTTGTATTCCTAGCACATAGAACAAGACTGGGCACAAGAAGGGACTCATTAAACATTCACTGGATGAATAAGCACTTTTTATTTGTTTGTTTCCAGTGCTGTGCTCAGCTCTGGATATACAACAGTGAGTAAAATGAGAAATGGCCCTTGGACTCATGATGCATATTTAGTGGAAAAGAGGGATATTGATGACATATTTTCATTTAAACAAGTAAAATTGCAACTGGTATGAGTGCACAGATGACTAGGAGCCTAAAGGAAAGGTACTGATGTTTTAGGAAGGCGCAGCATTGGGTGGAAGAGTCTGGGGCCCAGGGCCAGTGAAGACTGGCTCAAAGAAGTGATGACTGAGTTGAATCTGAAGGTTGGAGAAAAGAAATGCAATC
Source organism: Tragelaphus eurycerus (assembly GCA_935064755.1). NCBI lineage: Eukaryota > Metazoa > Chordata > Mammalia > Artiodactyla > Bovidae > Tragelaphus > Tragelaphus eurycerus. The sequence continues at coordinate 15,432,644 of CAKXYN010000038.1, forward strand.
TAGGAAGAGGCAACTCCACATCCAAAAGCCATGTGGCAGAATGGAGTGGGTTTGTTTGGAGAACAAAGCCTGTGATTGGAGTGCAGAAAGCAAGGGGACTCATGGTACTCTGTGAGGCCAGACTGGAGAGGCAGGAGCAGCCAGGACACTCATGGCCTTTGGCAGTTGGACACATGCTGAGGACTTGGCTATTTTTTTTTTCCCTAAAATGGGAAATCATCGAGGGACTTTAAGAAGGATGTGTGTGTGTGTGTGTGTGTGTGTGTGGAGAGAGAGAGAGAGAGAGAATTAGTCTTATGTATTTTTAAGTGCAGAGAAGGCAATGGCACCCCACTCCAGTACTCTTGCCTGGAAAATCCCATGGACGGGGAGCCTGGTGGGCCGCAGTCCATGGGGTTGCTAAGAGTCGGACACGACTGAGTGACTTCACTTTGACTTGTCACTTTCATGCATTGGAGAAGGAAATGGCAATCCACTCCAGTGTTCTTGCCTGGAGAATCCCAGGGATGAGGGAGCCTGGTGGGCTGCCATCTATGGGGTTGCACAGAGTCGGACACGACTGAAGTGACTTAGCAGCAGCAGCATTTTTAAGTGTAGATTTGTTAGATTAGCAGGGTTCCTCAATTCTGGTGGTCAAATGGTTAAAAATAGTCAGGGAGTGGACTATTAAAATATTTATAATTATAAAATTAGCTCATAGCCTTAGTTCTTTCCTCTTCCTATGTGCAGATGAACTAAATTCCTGTGGCCTTAATAAGGGCAGAAATATGGGGAATAAAATTTGTGGCTAAATAGTATTTTGAGGACTCCTAGAACTGATCCTTCATAGAGAACATAAAAGTGAGAAGCCACCGTATTCAAAGTACTCTTCTAGGCTCTGTGGGAAGAAAAGTAGGAAACCACACGAATGTTCTTCCCCCGTAGGCACCTTTGATGTTTGATGAGAAGTATGCAAATGAAAAAGCATGGGACCGACCCAGAAACAAGTTAAACAAGAACTGCTTCCTAGAGATACCCAGGCCCATGTTAACGTACAACTTCCCTGAGACCAAGGTTCACATCTGAATCATTCATGTTCCTCCCATAGAGGTTAGCCAAGTGCCTTGCCCAAGAGATGTGCCGAATGAAGCTGACCTGATCGTCTGAGAGAAGAACCATTAGGCAACATACAAGTCAAGCCTCTAGTGATACTTCTAAAAGAATGTAAGCTCCGTGAAGACAGAATTTTGTGTCCATTTTTTGATTGTTCACTGTCGTGTCCCCAGTGCCTAGGATATTGTCACTCAATAATATTTATTGAATAAATGGACTTTCTGGCTTACGTGAGAACCTCTGGAACGATCAGATGGCTTAGTGAGAAATTGGTTAAGTGAAGGAATGGCCCCTCCATATGATGGGCTGTTATTCAGCATCTACAGAGTATGTCACAGAAGAAGACTTACTGACTAGGCAGGGTAGTGAAAGCACAGGCTGCGGAGGCCAGATGTCACTCATTAGCTGTGTCCTTGGAGGAGTTATTGAACCTTTCTGTAATGCAGTTTTCTCAACTGTAAAATGGTTATAATAACAGTACATATCTTGGAATACTTGTGAGAATTAATGAGTTAGTGCATAATGAGGTAATATATGTAAGTAGGACAGTGCTTGATACACAGGAAACACTAAGTGAATATTAGTTTAAGTGTTTTATATATTGACTCTTTTTTTATTTTGGCTGTGCTGGGTCTTTGTTGAGGTGCTTGGGGGCTTCTCTAGTTGTACACATAGGCTTAGTTGCCCTGCGGGATGTGGGGTCTTAGTTTCCCAACCAGGGATTGATCTTGAGTCCCCTGCATTGGAAGGCAAATTCTTGACCACTGGGTAACTAGGGAAGATCCTATATTGACTCTTTTAATCCCCACAACAACCCTCTGAAGTAGATACTGTTATGACCCCTATTTTTTGGTAAGTAATATATAATGATAATTTCTCTGAATGTAATGGGGGAGAAACTGGAAGGTTTCTTGGAGAGGAATGACATGATCTAATTTATATTTTAACAAGATCAAGATATCAGCCATGTTGAAAACAGACCAAGGAGGGTGGAAGGGAGCAAGGACAGAATTAGGAAGACCACTTGGGAAACTAGGGCAAGAATCCAGGTGGGATATAATGTTCAATTGCATCGTGGTGGCAGTGGAGGTGGTAAAAAACCATCAGATTCAGGATAGCTTTTGGATAGGACTCAAAGGATTTGCTGATGGAATAGACAGGAAGCATGAAAGAGATGAGTCATGGATGAATGCACGATTTGGGATCCAATCAACTAGAAGGATGGAAATTGCCATCTACTGAACAAGGAAAGACAGCAGGAGAGTAGGCTTGGAACGGATCATTTGAGATGCCTATTTGTCACCCAAGTGAGATGATGGGTAGGCAGGTGGAAATACGAGTCTGGATGTCAGGGGAGAGTTCTGGGCTGCAGAGCAGAGTGTCGAAATCATCAGCCAATGGATGATATTAAAGGCCATGAGACTGGATAATATCACCAAGTAAGTAAGAAGATATAGAAAGCAGAAGTCCAAATATTGAACCCAATCAATAGAGGTTGGGAGATGAAGAGGAACCAGTAAAGATACTAAGGCCTGTCACTGAGGCAGGAGGAGAGCAAGGAACATGTCAGATCCTGGTACCCAACTAAAGAAAAGACTTACAGTGTTTGCCATGCTTTTACATTTAATCTTGGAAACACCCTTATCACTTTTATTAAAGCTCACAGAGGTTGGGTCCAAGATGCAGTTTGTAGGATAAATTGGCATGGAGACCAAGCCCTCCAATGCTGTGCCCAGCACTCTTTCACTGCCTGGGTAAAAGGGGAGATCTCCCGTGTCTATTTTGTTCAGTTATTCCCGTCTCCCCAAAATGATCTATTTTTAACTAGTCGTTCAACTTGTCTGCCTGAGTACAAAAATCTATTTGATATTTAGGTGAGAGTGCTGTAAAGAAGACAAAAAAGGAAATAGGTTAGGTAGCTCCATGGTCAATAGTTGAAGGAGATATAGAATAAGTGTAATCCCTGCTTAGAGCTTTCAGTTTGGAAGTATCTGACCTCATGATATTTAAATAGAGAATGCTTTTGAGTCTGAGATCCAAGCAGCAGAGGATCACTTGCATAGAGAGGTGTGTGTGTGAGAGAGAGAAGAGAAAGAGAAATAGAGACAGAGAGATGAGCAAAGTCACTTGTCGGTCTGATTAGCCCTTTGGCTCTGTGCACTGACCTGAGATGCCTGGACCCTGGTAGACCTTTTGGACTCTCCAGGGAGGATCCTGAGGTCAGGCAAGTGAGTGGTGACTGAGATGACCCCACTAGGGAGAAGGAATGCAGCCTTAATGATATATCCCCTGCTTGTTCCCTGGTCCTCGTTGAGAAGAGGGTGCCCTAGAGGAAGTCAACTAGAAATCTAAATATGCTTTACCTTCTCCATCTTTTCTGTCTACCATCTTCTACTTATCAGTGGCACGAACTTGGAACTGTGAACCAGAGTTGGACAAGGCTGTCAGGGAGTCCATGGTGTAGAACCAAATATCTGTCAGAGCTGTGGTGCTCAAAGAATGACAAAGAAAAAATTAAGACTGGAATAGAGCAGCAGATAGATTGGTTGAAACTAACCAAGTGGTGAACTGGGAAAGAAAAGTCTCAAGTTAGAACTGGCTGGAATCTTTGGGAGGCAAACTGTGAGACAAGGCAACTCAGAACCGCACCTCAACATGACAAGTGGGGTGGATGCAGGGGTCTGTGGTGTCGCTACCAGGCCCAGGGGTTAACAAACCTAACCCAGCTGAGATGGCACCTTGAAATGGCCTGGGAGGGGAATGCAAGACTATTTAAGATGGTGTCATCTCCATGGAGAGTAAACATTTTTTAAAATTATGACTTTATATTTTTAGAGCAGTGTTAGGTTTAATTTTAAACAACAAAACCAAAGAGGGAGGAGATTTCCCATTTACCCCTGGTCCCCATAGCCTCATAGCCTCCCATTATCAACATCCCCCATTACAGGGATACGGTTCAGTTCAATTCAGTCACTCAGTTGTGTCTGACTCTTTGCGACCCCATGAATCGCAGCATGCCAGGCCTCTCTGTCCATCACCAACTCCCGGAGTTCACCTAGACTCACGTCCATTGAGTCAGTGATGCCATCCAGCCATCTCATCCTCTGTCGTCCCCTTCTCCTCCTGCCCCCAATCCTTCCCAGCATCAGGGTCTTTTCCAATGAGTCAACTCTTTGCATGAGGTGGCCAAAGTACTGGAGTTTCAGCTTTAGCATCATTCCTTCCAAAGAATATTCAGGGCTGATCTCCTTCAGAATGGACTGGTTGGATCTCCTTGCAGTCCAAGGGACTCTCAAGAGTCTTCTCTAACACCACAGTTCAAAAGCATCAATTCTTTTGTTACAATTGATGAACCTGCATTGACACATCACAATCACTCAAAGTTCATAGTTTACGTTACAATGTCACCATCCGTTTATCCAAACCCATAGAATGTACAACACCAAGGGTGAGTTGTAATGTAAAGTCTGGAATTGGATAAGCATTTTTAATCCTGTGAGGATTTAAAAATACATGTTGAAATGTTTAAGAGAAATACCAGACTCATAATATTTTTGTTAATTTGTACACATTTGCAATAGTTAAGAGAAATTGGCCTATTAGAGTAATGATCACACATTTGATACCAATTTGAAATATGCAATCAAGAAATTGATTTAGGTTTGTGATTTTAAATTAAAAGATATTCTAAAATTCCAGTCAATCAATATTGGGATATTTGAGAGAATCAAAGATTTTGTATACATTAAAACTAAATTTACTGCATCTATAATAGGTTATTTTTTGTTGATATAAGAGAGATTAAAAATGCTAACTATATAAACATGGTTTAAAATGTTTGAGTTTCATGAACTAAATTTGTGACTGGAGTCAAGCATTGACTAAAAGCTCCCTTAAAGGTGATTAAAATTTGCTATATTGAGAAAGAGAAATAATCTCTCTACATTGAACTTAAAAGTTTAAGGAAGACCTAGATTTTTAAGTTTGTAACTTTGACTGATTGAGGACTGGGTTTTAAAACTCAAAACTTTCATAGAATCATTTTTGTGCAAAGAGTAGGTCCTTAAGATGACCAAAAATCCCATTACTCTATCAAGGGCCCTGAGGTAGCTCCTGGGCTTCTTGTCCCTCTGGGTGTTCAGTGACTCCCACCTCCAGTTTGGAGGTAGTTTGGAGGACCTTGTCCTCTTGGAGGACAGCTCCTGGAGGCCCTTGTGAGGGAAGAGGAGAGCCTTGGTGTCTGGGAGCTGAGGAGACAGAGACAGCTCGACTTTCTTTTTGCACAAGGGCATGTTGATACTGTGCCCAGGAGACTGGGTATAAAACTGAGAGCTACAAAGATGGTGGAGGCAGCCAAATGGAAGAATAGAGTAAGAGGAAACTCTAGAAACCAACAGAGGAACCAGGGATGGTCAAATTTGTTTTCTTTCTAGATTCAGTAAGTTTTTTACACTTAAAAACTTTATCTGATTTACATTAATCTTCATCACAGAACAATAGAGAAAAAAACCCTTTATCTGAAAATTCAAGCTATGGCTATTGAAGAAAACAACAGCCAAAAGAAAAGGAGAACTTGAACCCAGAATCTTCAGCCCACCCATAAGTGTGCCCTGGAGACACTATGTGCAAATTGTCACATGAACCTGGCTCAGCCTGACTCCTCCTCAGGCCTCTGCCCTGCGCATGGCTTGTGGGCTGTCAGATGTGGCTTGGTGCTTCATTTGCTACATTTTCCTCTGTACAAAGTGCAAGCCTTGGACAGACAGGTGCTGGGGACTTTGTGGTGCCCTCTGAAATTATTTCTCAGAAGGCCGTGACTCATCACAGGAAACCCCGTTTGTTTTCTCTCTGACCTTCCCTCAAGTTTCCTGCTCCACCCATCTGTGCATTTGTTCTCACATTCCTCATCAACAGACAGCAGCTTACTTCTGACTTCAGTCGACAGCTGGGAGTAGAAATGGTTCTGGGAGAGAGAATGGGATACCTCTTCCCATAACAATGTCCACGAGGGCAGCAGGCCTTTGCTCAATACCTTGGCATCTTCTCACTAAGATATGTGTCAATTTCTATTCCATGACTTCTGCAAAATCCTTTTTCCCATGTCTCTAATGAGAATGAATTATCACATTATAGAAGAGGTAGATTTGCTCTCTTAGCCTTTGCTCTAACCAGAGACTGCTTTGCAAAACTCTTTTTCTAGAAAATATGCAACACTATACATTTATTAAGAGGTGTCCAATCAATGTGCAATCAAAAAAACTTGTTTTTGACTGATGTGAGTTAAACTGAAGAGATGTTTGTGGTTCTTCATACATAGAAGGTCTTCAGTGGTAGACATTGAAATGAATGAGACAATTCAGATTCCTACACATGTGGAGTTATAGGGGACCGTGAAGCTCATCCAGTCTTGTTTTTCCATTTACAGACAAGGATTCTAGAGGCCCAGAGAAAATGAGTTTCTTGTGGTCCCTCAGCCAGGCCCTAGACCTTCGAAGGCTGTGTAGGCCTGGGTCTGCACTGCTCTTCAGCTGGACTCCGGTTCCCACTTGCATCCGCATCTCTGTCACTGTCCGTACCTCAGGTGAGCTCATCAAGTTGGCAAAGCCCCTTTGCAAGGTTTCACCCTTCTTCTGTCACTGTTTTCCCCAAAGTCCCTCCATGGTTGCAGGTTCCTCTCTAGACTGCAGGCAAACTCAGATTGTTGACTTTGGTTTCCCTTGGCTGAGAATCTATGACTTTTCATGAAGAATGTCTTTCAGAGTAATTCTTCAAAACCTGAATAGCAAAATACTCACTAAAGGAAATTTGATGAAGACACAGACAAGTGCTTTTTTATTTTTTTTCACATTTTTTTGGCATTTTGTTTGGACATTTCTCTACTGTGCTTCCTTTCCAAGGACTTGGTTGCTTGTTTGATTTATTATAACCATCATCCAACTCATTCTGCTTCGTATCCTGCCATTTTCCACTTGTGCTCTTACAGTGTAACTTTATTACAGAAGGATTACGAGTAAGTACTGGTCTGCTTTTTACAGAAATCTGTTAGAACACTGTCATCTAGTCAGAAAAATAGGTTTCTCTACTTTTTGGTGCAAACAACAATGTACACCTCCAGAGCTAATTTTTAGAGACAGACATGCCAGGTCTCACCCACTGCCCCATGTTGGGGAGTCGGGGTTGCATCCGCTGTCACTGTCAGTGGGCCACTATGCTTTCTGATGATAGTCTGTGAAGCAGAGCTCTGCTTCTGCCATCACATCTACCTTCAGTCCTGGCTTCTCGTCTCCATGATGCTGTCAGCCTGGCCATCTCTGACACTCATTTATTGAGAAGGAGTTCATTGTAAAACTAACCAGCCATGAAGCCTGCACACCCTATAACTCTGTGAAAGCAGGAACCAAGTCTTTCTCTACATCTTTGGTGTGTCTCTATACCCCCATCATGATGCCCAGCCTACAGATGACACCTCACACATGTAACCCAGTGAGTGAATAAACAAATAAACCCATAACTCTAATTGTGGTTGCAGAGTAGTCTTCCTTTATAGCAGTTCTAAACACAAAATCATAACTATGGTGGGAACATTGCATTCAGAGCATTTACTACCATAAGACAAGAAACATACCAAATAGAAAATTGAGAGTGAGGGTAGTCTGAGCATTATCTTGAGTAAGAACAATGTCCTTGGGTCTCTGGGTCTCTTTCTCCTTATTCCTCACAGCCCCCACACCTTGGATAATGCACAATCCTTTTTGTCATTTAAGAATCTTGATCAGCTGATGTTTCTTTGTTCTCTCCTTAACTTTGAAGCAAAAACAGTTTACCTCGTAACATAAAAACAGTTTATCTCCCAAGATAGGAGCTGCACGCTTCCACTCTAAGAAAGGTCTAAATCTTCATAAACTTTCCTTAATCTCAGAATCTTAGTCCCAAGACAACGTTGTTTGAGATGTAAGATCACTCCTAACTAGAAGACTACTTAGCTGTAAACGTAATGAACAATGATAGACAGAAAAACATGAATGAATCTCAGACTTGTTTTTCAAGATAATTTTGCTGCATGAATGAAGTCAGATCAAACATGAGTATATCCTGTAGGCTCTCATTTATATAAAATTCTAGAAAAATGCAAACTATTCTTTAGTGACAGAAAGTGTCACCTGGTTGGTGGGGTAGGTAGAAGTGAGAGGCAGGGATTAAAAAAGGGCATCCAGAAACTTTGGGCCGTGATGGGTACGCTACTTATTGTGAATTTGGTGGTGGTTTCACAGGTTTTGGAGAAGGCAATGGCAATCCACTCCAGTACTATTGCCTGGTAAATTCCATGGACAGAGGAGCCTGGTGGGCTAGAGTCCATGGGGTCGCAAAGAGTCGGACACGACTGACCGACTTCACTTCACAGGTTGATATGTGTGTCAGAGCTTGTCAAATTGTGCACTGTAAGTATTTGAAGTGTATGGTGAAGTGACTGGATGCCAATAAAGCTGTTTTTGAAATTGTCTCTAGGAAATGGTGTCCTTTCTGCCCCTGCTCTGGGTCCTACCTCCCTTACGAGCTTCTCGTAGTAAAGGACAATCACACCCAATCTTGTTCCTGCAGTGCAGTCCGTCCTTTGTTAGGGTAGATCCTGAGAATTCCTTGCTTCTTCTGGAAGCAGAGAAATTATTTTAACTGGGCCACCATTCCCTCTCAGTTAATTGACAAGCTCACCCTCTTTTCCTGTCTGTAGTCATTTATGGGATGCCCCGTCCTGGTTATAGGGGCAGGTTTTTGAATAGACAGCCACCCATTGTGTCACTGGCATTTGCATTACTGCCAGCCTGGGCCATGACTCACCAGCTTCAGTGATTACAGTTCTTAGACCTTTGACATATTTTCAGGATGCTTTTCAAAACACCCATTGGTTCCACACAGGAAAGGCCGAGAGAGTGAGCTGCCAGTGTTTGCCTGGTCCTCTCTCAGACATTTCTTTCATTGTTCTCCAAGGAGCTTTAGACTTGGGTAGCTCTCAATCAGCAGTACAAAGTGCAGACTAATCCCCTGTTCAGGAAGTCAGCATTATTCCAATGTCAGAAATATTTGTAAAACCTAAGGAAGCATCAGGAATGAGTTGCTGGAATGTGCAGATGTGGGACCTACCTAGAGGTTGACCTACCTAGAGGTCTCCCATCTTATAAGAGATCCAGGCTCTAAGTGATTAAGTAAATAGACGTTAGAGCAGGGCTTCTCCAACCTGTGCTGGCCTGGAAACCAAGTAAGAATTTGAGAGCAAGCGTTTAGAAACTTTAATAACAAAATGCTAGACTCATGTTAGGACTATTGAATCTAATAACAAGAAAAGTTAGGCTTGCATTTTATATTCTTTTCACTTAAAATTCTTTTTTGGTAATTTATTTTTATTTTACAAGTGGTTTGATTCATAATGGATTGGAAATTGTTAAAAAAAAAATAAAGTAGTTTTTCATCTCAGATAATTTGAGAAGCACTAAGCTCTTTCTGTGACCTCTGAAGGGCAGTTCTGAAGGGTCATGTTCCTTCCCACAGAGATGGCAGGGTAGGGAAATGGGGACAGAGCCAGGGAGGTTGGAAGGACAAGGGGCTTCCCCTTTGCCTGTAGTTCCTTTTCCCTTTTTGACCCAGGAACACACACATCCCTGGGGAAGCAAACACCAGGAGTAACCAGAGTCAAGACAAAATCGGAGGGGAATGCAGTTAGAGAGTAAAAGAGGCTGAGAAGGGCAGGAGTGGCAGGAGAGACCTGGGTTACCACACAGAACTCCTGACTCTTGCAGACATTCTTCACAGTGGACCCCAGGAGCAGGTGGCGGAAGCAGATGACAAATAAGGCTTTGAGGGGAGCCACAGCTGGAGTGAAGCCAGATCTGTGAGTCCCACTAAAGAGTCACCTATATACAAGATGTTCATCTAACCTAGGAGCAGGAGGGGAGAGGCCGGCAGTCATTGCTCTGTAATATGTGAGAATACACTACATATCTCTATGAAACCACTGACTGGAGGAATTGTCCCTCTAGAAATCAGGGAGAAAAGGGCTGAACATAAGGCAACCTCATTATCTGTCTTAAAACAGGGTAATCAAATAGCTGAGAGGCATCAGGGAGGACCTGTAGTGAGGTCTTCACTTCACTTCACCCTATTTCAGACCCGGCTCTGCCGTCCCAGCTCTGTTTTTGTCGTAAATCATGATATGAGGTGATCTTGCGGTTCCCAGAGCACATGGAAGAGCCTTCTGCCCTGCTTGCCTTTGGAGCAGTCAGCTCCGTCGCTGTCCCATATTCTGGATAGGTGGCAGGACAGGAAGACATCATTTTCTTATTGCAGGACAGGATGACACCTTCCTCTTGTGGCCTCTTTCTGATGTGACTCAGTATGACGTGGTCACCGTCATTGACACTGAAGTCTTGTTGAATGAGAGGAGAGAATCAGGTTGGGTGGGTTCAGGCTCTTTCATATGAGAAGAGCTTTTGTGTCTTGGCTTTGGAAAAGAAAGGAACACCCAGCCCTCATTTTTTTTGGTTAAATTAGAGGGTGCTTTTTGCCTTATGAATTCTCCTGAAATACATCTTGGCTTTGACTAGTAATGACGCATGCATGTCTAAGTGTGCGTGCCATGTGGCATTATTTCTCGTCTGATGTGCTGGGGGTTCAGGAGGGGTTGCAGTTAGACCAGGAGGTGGGCCTGCAGCAGGGTGGGCTAGAGTAAAGCAGAAACAGGGCTACTAACAAGAGTGCAGCTTCCTTTCCCTTTGGACCAAACCCGAGTTAGTGACAGTGCAGTCATAGTCGCTTGCTTTGGGGGATGCGTTGCAAAGTTTGGACTCAATTTCTAGGAGTTTTAGAGAGACTGACAAAGGAGGGCAAGAGTATCCTGAATGTCATTCCTAGCTTATGTTTTAGAGACTTGTAAAGCCACACCCTAGTGGCTCAGACAGTAAAGAACCTTGCAATGTGGGAGACCCAGGTTCAATCCCTGGGTTGGGAAGATCCCCCGGGAAGGGAATGGTTACCTACTCCAGTGTTCTTGCCTGGGAAATCACATGGACAGAGGAGCCTGCGGTTACAAAGAGTCAGACATGACTGAGCGACTAACACTGTTCATAAAGTGCACCTTCTGGGGATGAAGTGACTGACTCTTCTTACCCAGGACACCAGGCTGTGGTTCTAGATCTTTACCTTTCCTAATTTTCCTGGCCTGAAATGCCCAGAAATAGCTTGAAATAAACTTGAACCCCCAGTTATTGTACCCACCCCCAACAACCCCTACAAATTTATAGCCTGGTTGGCTAACAAGATTAGCCTGCTATGAAACAGGGTTAGTGCTAGATGATGGCAAAGATCACAAGTAGTACAAGTATTCCAGAAAGAGGGACTGATGTGAGGAATCAGGGAAGATTCCTGGGAAAGCTGGGCTGGCACTGGTGCTGAGTCCTTCCCTCCTTTGGAATCAGATGTAGTTTGAGTCCATGGATTTCCTAGGACTTGTGATGGACATGTATGTAAGGTCTCTGGGCCCCGGAATCCTCACCTATAAGGTGGAGCAAGGAACAACCATGTCTAAGCTTTCTGGGAGCTCTGAGTAAGTGCTCAGAGGTGTTTGTTCCTTTCCGGCATTTCCATGACTGCAGGGAGTTCCTTCTGGGGTGAATTCCTGGGAATGGCTCACCAATATGAATGCAGAGCTTAGTTCTGCAAGGCTGCTGTTTCTCTCTGTGGGGAGACAGTGCTATAAACAAACCATGAGTCAGTAGCTGCTTTTCCTAACTATGCACCCAGTTTCCTCGACTGGGCTAAGTTATGTCTCTCTTGAACCAGATGCTCCAAGACATAGCTTCTACCCAGAAAGATACTTTGCCCAAGTACTCACTTGGCTAAAACACCAGAGTTCTCAGTATTAGTGCTGCTGTCAAGGTCTTGAGCCATTCATCTTTCCTTTCTAGTCTCTCCTAATTTGTCACCTTTTCCCAATTTTCCTATACACAAAATAGTGAAAGTGAAAGTCACTCAGTTGTGTCCAACTCTTTGCCACCCCATGGACTATACAGTCCATGTAAGTCTCCAGGCCAGAATACTGGAGTGGATAGCCTTTCCCTTCTCCAGGGGATCTTTCCAACCCAGGATCGAACCCAGGTCTCCCATAGTGCAGGTGGATTCTTTACCAGCTGAGCCACAAGAAAGCCCATACATAAAATAGGAAGTTGTAAAATCCTAGCTCTGCACTGGACTTCAGTTCATTCTGGAAAAACAGGCTTAGAAATGGGAGGCCTTTAAAATTTTTTATATCAGTAAGAAATCAATTATGGAGAGAGAGAAAATACAGCCTAATGGATAGCAGCAGGCACTCTGTATCCAAACAACCAGAACTTGCTTCCCTGCTCTGCCGCTTTACTAGTTATGTGACTTTGGGTAAATTATTTCACCACTCTGTGCCTTAGTTTTCTTGAAAGTTAAATGGAGAAACAGCTGTACACATAGGGTTGCTGCCATGAATAAATGAACTAAAAGTGTATGTAAAGCAGTAAGTGGCAGGTGTAAGCAGTAAATATATGTTGGTCATAATTAATATTATGTCCTAGTCAAGTGGGGAGAGGGCAGGTTTCAGACCTTGAGGGATGCTGTGCTCTTAAGAAAAGGGTACCAAGAGAACCAGCACTCTAGGGGGTTGGTGACAATGGGCAGCACAGAAAATAATGCTCTTAGGAAGATATAAGCCCAAGTGCTGAATCCCAAGGGGATGGCCCAGGTTCAACCATTGACATTGAAACAGCCATCAGAGAGCCCTTATAGAATTTGATAGTCTCCCTTCTGGACTCCAGGATGCCTGGATACAGCCTCTCTGCCAGCCTGGCTCAAGACTTGTTTTGGTGGAGATAACATGCCAACACAGGTCTAGCCAATAACAGGTCCTTTGTTCTGTCTCCTGGACCTCTGGGTGCCACTGTTTGGACATGTCCAGCTTGGCAGGCAGCTGGCATCTTAAAGATCCAGGCTGTTATCAGATGGACACTCACTAAATAGAGTCACTCCTGGCCTGGTGGTGTGTGCTACAGAGCACGTAGGCCCGCATACCTCGTATCTCTGCCCAGGCAATTACATCCCAAACACCCTGCCCCATTCCAAGGCAACCAGAGCCAGCTGGGACACGGAACTTGGGGTAAGAGCCAGGTATTTTTCCTCCATTCATCTGATGATTCCATCAGTATTTTCTTCTAAGCTTGGGCTCTAACTACAGTGTCCAACATGGGAAAACAAACCCAAAAGTCAGGAACTGAGCTGCATCTGCTCTGGTGCTGCCTTTTGCTCTTCTGAAATGAAGCCAAAAGGCACAGCCTCTGCCCTCCAGAACAGGAAACTGCTGAAAGCAGTGTCCTTTCTCCAGTGCTGCCTGCCCTGTGAGTGTATGGCATATACTTCCATGTTAGTGATGAACTGTCTGGTCTGATGTTCAGATCTTGATTCAGATATCAGTGTGGGATTCAGAGTTTGAGTAAAATGCATGTCTGGGCCTGTTTCTTGGCCAGGCCTCAGGGTCTTCAGCCCACCCAGCTGGTCCTCAAAGCTGGCCTCTTGAGTCAGAAGTGATCCCACGCAGTTCTGATGACTGATGATTTATGACAACTCACCCCCATTTGGGAAATCTCCCTGCTAAAGTTTTCTTATCTCAGCAGAGAGAAACACGTTTGATTTTTAACAATTGGTATCATTAATTGAACATATGCTATGCCCCAGGTAGCCTTCTGTGGGCTTTACATAGTGATTTCTCTCAGTACCCCCACCAGCACTCCAATGGAGTAGTATAATCAGCTTTGCCTAGCCCCTGAGAGGAGAAGGCAATGGCACCCCACTCCAGTACTCTTGCCTGGAAAATCCCATGGATGGAGGAGCCTGGTAGGCTGCAGTCCATGAGGTTGCTAAGAGTCGGACACAACTGAGTGACTTCACTTTCACGCTTTGGAGAGGGAAATGGCAACCCACTCCAGTGTTCTTGCCTGGAGAATCCCAGGGATGGGGGAGCCTGGTGGGCTGCCGCCTATAATGGGGTTGCACGGAGTTAGACACGACTGAAATGACTTAGCAGCAGAGCATTTCAGGCCGATGGAATAGAAGGAGCAAAAGCCCTGAGGTGGCAGGAAGCTCAACAAACCAAAGGCCACAGCAGCAGGGAATGGAGAACAATGAGACTGAAGAGGAAGGTGGCACCCTCATCAGAAGGCCTTGTGGGATATCTGGGAAATTTGGGAAGATTATTTCTCTTTCTAGAGTGAAAATTCTTTAAAAGCAAGTAGCCCATACAGGCCCTCTTTGTCAGATCTAGTATAATACCTGGCACAAAGTAAATTTCACTAAATGTTTATTGAATCAAAGTAGTAGAAATCAGTGAAGAAATATACTATTTGCATTATTATCCCTAACATCAAGGATGCAGCAAATTAGACAGAAGCATCAACCAGGAGAAGTTTCTGTGTCCCACGAGCTGGTAAGGTGCTCTGCACCTTTGCCTAATTAACTCTTCCTCATCCATCATGTCTCATCTTAAATCATTGGTCTTTAGGGGATTCTCTTTCAAGCCTGGGCTTCCCTTGTGGTTCAGACAGTAAAGAATCCACCTGCAATGCGGGAGAACTGCAATGCGGTTTGATCCTTGGGTTGGGAAGATTCCCTGGAGGAGGGCATGGCTACCCATTCCAGTATTCTTTCCTGAAGAATCCCCATGGACAGAGGAGCCTGGTGGGCTACAGTCCATGGGGTTGCAAAGAGTAAGATACAACTGAGCAAATAAACACAGCGCAGTTCTCAAGCCCATAGATTAGGTCAGGTTCTTCCTGTCACATCTCATCATAGCTCCCTGTGCTTTTAATTTTTGTAATTATTTGATTCACACCAGTTTCTTAAAGGCATCAATAATGCTGTTCTTGCTTACCACTGTATTCGTGGCATACATATAATAAGTGCCCACTAGTGGCTCAGTGGTAAAGAATCCGCCTGCTAATGCAGGAGATGCAGAAGTCGCAGGTTTGGTCTCTCAGTCGGGAAGATCCCCTGGAAAAGGAAACGGCAAC
The DNA here is from genome assembly GCA_935064755.1 of Tragelaphus eurycerus. Lineage (NCBI taxonomy): Eukaryota > Metazoa > Chordata > Mammalia > Artiodactyla > Bovidae > Tragelaphus > Tragelaphus eurycerus. Next base: position 15,447,811 of record CAKXYN010000038.1, read on the forward strand.
CCACTCCAGTTTTCTTGCCTGGGAAATCCCATGGATAGAGGAGCCTGGGCGGACTACAGTCCATGGGCTCGCAAAGAGCTGAACACGACTTAGTGACTGAGCACACAAATATTCAGAAATGAATGAAGGTTATCAATTTTTATTAAAGCAAAAACTGGGGCATGTTAGCCTCCAGTCCTGTCAGAAACAGACATCAAGACAGGATTAAATGTGTCAAGATTTTATTGGGGGAAGGAATATGGAAGAAAAAAAAATGGGAGGGAGTCTAGAACCTCATCAGACTGTGATGCAAGTCTTATCCTAGAGAGAAGGATGTATAGAGGATGGGGAGGACCATACTGTATATTCCAGTGCAGGGGAAGTTCAGCGAGGCCATGGAGGGAATCATTGGTCAGAGAAATGCCCTATCTCTCAGGACAGGGCACTGACTCACTGGCTGGGAACACCATGGGAGGCGTGGCCTAGCGATGGAGGCGTGGCCGCACAGCTGCCGGCGTGCAGTTGGTAGTTTACAAACAGGAGATTAATTACCAAAGGTAGGACTTCCTCAGAAAGGTGGGAAATCTTAATTTTGAGGCTCAGCAAGTATTATTGAACTCATACTATTCTTTGATGCCATGGAAAATACTGTAGGGTTAACTGTACATGATTTCTTCTCTGGATGCTTGTGGCTCAGCTGGTAAAGAATCCGCCGGCAATGCAGGAGGCTCGGGTTAGATCCCTGGGTTGAGAAGATCCCCTGGAGAGGGGGAAGGCTACCCATTCCAGTATTCTAGCCTAGAGAATCCCATGGACTGTACAGGACTGGGTCACAAAGAGTCGGACACGATTGAGTGACTCTCACTAGATGCTTATCAGCTCGCTGAGAAATAGATAAACTCACATGCATTCTTTTGAACCTCAGTGCCATCATTTCTAAAATGAAAATAACTCCTCCTATCTGTGTGACATGTAACAGTTAGACTCAGTGGCTTCTATGAACAGGGTAGGTGCTCAACAGTAAGATTTGAGTATGAGTTTAAAAAGTAACGGTTTGTGTCTTCCCCACGTTTTCAGCCTTCCTAGTCACTTAAGTTGAGCTGATGTTTAAGTTTTCGAAGAAACTTTTGGCTGAGGATGTGTGCTTCGCTTGTAATTACTCTCATCAACAGTCCCCTGAGGCTCGTTCTTTAAAAATATTTCAAGTAAAAAGAACCACAGTTTAAATATACGATCAGCACCAAGGGAAGATTTACTATCCAGTTACCACATTTAACGAAATCCCAGGGGAAAGGCTCAGTGATGTGTGCTTGGCCCAGTGAGCTCACTGCTGGGGTCGGTTTCTTAACTATTAACCCCAAGGCCACGTTCGGCTTGTTCTGTGTTACAGCACAGGTATTGGGACACTGGTCAGGGTTTTTTATTTCTGTAGATAAAGATTTTGAATCCCTGAGAGAACTGGGGATTTGGAGTGGGGTGGGCCTCTTCCCTTTTGCTCACTGCCAAAGTAAGGGGGTGATCTGTCTTTGCCTTCCACCTTCAACTCTTTTCTTTGGTATTACTCTTTGAATATACCCTCAACCCCATGCTGCCTTGTGAAGCTAATCTTATCGTAGTTTTACCTGGTGAGTTGGACTGTTCTTTCTAGGAACTGGTTTTAATTCAACCACTATTCGCTAAGTGATTTACTAATAAATGTGGATACTGTGCCTCAGTATTTTAATGTATAGAATGAAGGGGGTAAACTGGCTAAGGCATAAGACGACATGAAACATAAACTACACTTAAAAAATAATCTGTATCTCAAAGATGCATGGGAATGAAGAAGAAACAGATTTTCCAAGGAGGAGGTGAGGAGGCAGCCTTTGATCCAAGACTCAAGGTTAATCAAAGAAAGGGATGAAAGAGATTCCATATTGAGGAAGTAGTATGAGCAACGGTGGGGCGTGTTTGCCATGTTTTAGAGAGACAAGAAGTTTGTAATGGCTGGAAGATTAGGAGGGATCCAAGCATTACTGAGTCTAAGCTCATACATTTCATCACACAACAGGCTAGTAATTGACAGACCAGTTTTGGGGGCAAGGAATAATGACTTTATTTGGAAGGCCAGCAAAGCAAGGAGATAGTGGGCTTGTGCCCCAAGAACTATGTTGCCTGAGTTAGAATTTGAATATTGTAAAGCAATTATCCTCCAATTAAAAAAATTAAAAAAAAAAAAAAGTTTGAACAAGCAAGAAAAACTGGAAACAACCTATATGTCTATTAACAGGTGATTGGATAAACAATGGAATACTGTTTATGTACTATTGATGTCATGCAACGAGATGAATGAACTTCAAAATAATTAGGTTGAGTGAAAGAATCCAGACAAAAGAGGACAAAAAAAGGGTGGGGAGAGGGAGTAAATTAAAATACTTCCTGGTTCCCGTTAGCCTCTGGAAGAGATGTGTTAATTTCTTCCTCCCTGCAGTCATTCAGAAGTGGGCCTGGTCCGGATGTTTCCTTTAAGCTAAACAAAGGTATTTTAGTTTAATGCTTATTACCTGGGAAGCAGGGTTCCCAGAGATGAGCCATTATGCATTATTGTTTAATCACTAACTTGTATCTAACTCTTTGGGGACCCCAAAGGACTGTAGCCCACCAGATTTTTCTATCCATGGGATTGTCCAGGCAAGAATACTGAAATGGGTTGTCATTTCCTTCTCCAGAGGATTGGTGTGACCCGACCTATGCGTCAAACACGTGTCTCTTGTGTCTCCTGCATTGGCAGGCAGATTCCTTACCACTGAGCCACCAGGGAAGCCCCCCATTGTGTATCATTTAAGCTTATAGGCAAAATCCCTTTAGTGATTAACTTGTAATACTGAATTGAATACAAAGGTTATTGCCTATTACATAAGGACAGATGAGAAAAGTGGAGTGGTAGGTAACCATGGTGGTCCTTGAAAACCTTGTTCAGGAGCGTCATAGGTCAGGAAGAGCCATTGTTGTTTTGTAAGCAGGGGACAGAATTTGAGCTGGTTAGGAAACAGTGTCTAAGGAAGGACAGAAATGAGACAGGGTGAACAGTTGCCAGAGCCGTGTAGGGATTTAGGTGAGAGAGAATCCTTTCTGTAGAAATGAATGTAAGGGGCAGATCTATGAGATGGAAGGGGTGTGGAGTGGAGGAGAAGAGGGCTTTGAAAGTGACCTGAGGTTTCCAGCCTGTGCATACTGCAGGCAGGGGGCTGGGGTAAGGATGCTGCTGAGAGGAAGAACCAAGGAGGAGGGTCTGCTAGGCTGGGAATAGGGATCTTCTCGATCCCTATTTGACACTACATTTGAGGGTCTGGCAGGATGTTCCTTGGGACCTGACACTGGAAAGGCAGGTCTGGAGCTCAAGACTGTAGTCAGGGCCCAAGAGGAAGATTTGGGAGTTGTCCTCACAGTGGTCATAGTTGAAATCGCACGTTGTTTAGCTTCCTCAGCTACCTAAACAAGGGCTTGGGTTTCTGGCTGTGTGAGTGAAAACAGGTGGACGGGTATTTTCTGGGGCCTGAATGGCTGATCCACACAACACAGTCCTTGGATCCCTGAGATTCCAAGAAAGGAGTAGGCTAATCTTGTCCTCCTCTACTTACATTGTTTTGCCTCTTCTCCCTCAGTTGTCCAGCTTCTCAATCTGCAAACAACAGCTGGAGAGGGTGAGTGAGGGTCAATTCAACAGCTGTGTGCTGGAAACCAAGCAGGCGTCCAGGATGAAGACACTGTCGGGCCACAGCTGCTGCAGAGATGAGCGTGCACGGATGTGTGTGTGTGTGTGTGTGAGAGAGAGAGAAACTCATAGCAGGGTGTGGGTCAAAATTGCTGGCTGTCTCTCTTTTTTTTAAACAGACTTAATTCAGTTTAGTTTTCTTGTGTTAAACTCTGTGGAGTCTGCACAGAAGCACTAGTGTGAGTCTTTACAAGATGGTCAGTGAATTCTGGACAGGGAAACTTGGTGAACACCATCTCTTTCCAGAGGTCAACGGTGAGACAGCTGTGGGTCTTGGAGCTGGCAGCTGCCCCGGCCCCCCTTTCAAGGGCCATGGGCTTCTCCAGGACCTCCAGGCCCTCCCACAGCATCATCCATCATTTGATGTTTTCTAAAAGAAGCGCTGGCCACCTTTTTAAAGTAAATTAAATATTAAATATTCTTTTAAAAGTTTTAATGCTGTACCAAAGATGACTTCACTTCCTATTTTATTCCAAATCCTGGTGACTAGAACTTTCAGGGTCCCCAACTTGCAGGTGACCTAGTTGCTGGCACACCGTGGCCGCAGTGGCAGTGGAGGGTATTGGGGGAGTCTAGGGTCTGTTGGCGGAGAAGGCAATGGCACCCCACTCCAGAACTCTTGCCTGGAAAATCCCATGGATGGAGGAGCCTGGTGGGCTGCAGTTCATGAGGTCGCTAAGAGTCAGACACAACTGAGAGACTTCCCTTTCACTTTTCACTTTCATGCTTTGGAGAAGGAAATGGCAACCCACTCCAGTATTCTTGCCTGGAGAATCCCAGGGACGGGGGAGCCTGGTGGGCTGCCATCTACGGGGTCGCACAGAGTCGGACACAACTGAAATGACTTAGCAACAGCAGGGTCTGCTGGAAACCGCCTCAGGGAGAAGCACAGGAATCTAGAAATACGTGAATGGATTAAAAGTTCAAGAGGAGGCTCATGTCCCCAATCCCAGTGGAAGAGAGGCCTTTTCCTGGAAAGTGATTAGGGATTTCGGGGTGCGGTTTTGTTCTGGGCCAAACAAAAGTCTTGAGCTGGATATCTGTTTCTAATCATAATTTGGATTACCCCTCATACTAACCAAATGTTTGTCTGAGGAGACCAATCCTCAGGCCCCAGAGAGCATGACAAATCTCTACCCAAGAGTCAGGAAACCGTTGGCTAAGTAGGCTCTTTCTGACTGCTGCCCCTCCCTGCTGGGAAAGGGCTGGAAGGAACTCTTTCTGGCATCTGGGCTTCTTCAGCCTGCTGCTGTCTCCTTTGGTCACTGCTGGCTCTCTAAAAAGCAACTCCTCCCCACCCCCAGGACACTGGACAATGTTTGGTCACTTTGGGTTGTCCCCACCCGAGAGATGGAGCTAATGGCATCTAAGGTCAGTGATGCTGCTAAACATCCCACAAAGCATGTGACAGCTAATGGTCATCTGGACCCAGGTCTCAGTTGTGCCCTGCAGGATAGCCAGCTCTAAAACCGTGCCCTCCCCAGTGATGTTTGTTTCCAAACAGACTTAACAAGCCTCCTAGTAGGTAGATGAGGGTAAACCAACATCTCCTTTGCCAATTTCCCTGCTGTAAATATTCTCACCATATTTGATAGCAAGCTACTGTGGTGATGTCCTTAATGTGGAGTTGGGAAGAGGTACAGAGAACTGGCTCTCACCAGCCACTGCAAGCCAGCTCCATTCACTCACGAAGGTCCATTTATTCTCAAACCTCAGGAAGAACAAGCAAACCAGTACTCTTTCCTGAGAGTGTTGCTTTCAGAGTTATGCTGAACCATATTGGAGCCTTCATCATCATCTAGTTGCTCAGTCATGTCTGGCTCTTTGCGACCCCATAGTCCACTAGGCTCCTCTTTCCATGGGATTGTGCCAGCAAGAATACTGGAGTGGGTGGCCAGTTTTGTCTCCAGGGGATCGTCCTGACCCTGGAATCATGCATGGGTCTCCCACATTGCAGGCAGACTCCTTACCATCTGAGCCTTCAGTTCAGTTCAGTCACTCAGTCATGTATGACTCTTCGCAACCTCATGGACTGCAGCACACCAGGCCTCCTTGTCCATCACCAACTCCTGGAGTTTACCCAAACTCATGTCTGTTGAGTCCGTGATGCCAACCAACCATCTTATTCTCTGTCGTCCCCTTCTCCTCCTGCTTTCAATCTTTCCCAGCATTAGAGTCTTTTCAAATGAGTCAACTATTTGCATCAGGTGGCCAAAGTATTGGAGTTTTAGCTTCAACATCAGTCCTTCCAATGAACACTCAGGACTGATCTCCTTTAGGATGGACCAGTTGGATTTCCTTGCAGTCCAAGGGACTCTCAAGAGTCTTCTCCAACACCACAGTTCAAAAGCATCAATTCTTCAGCTCTCAGCTTTCTTTATAGTCCAACTCTCACATCCATACATGACTACTGGAAAAACCATAGCCTTGATTAGACGGACCTTTGTTGGCAAAGTAATGTCTCTGCTTTTGAATATGCTATCTAGGTTGGTCATAACTTTCCTTCCAAGGAGTAAGCGTCTTTTAATTTCATGGCTGCAGTCACCATCTGCAGTGATTTTGGAGCCCTAAAAAAATAAAGTCTGCCACTGTTTCCCAATCTACTTAAAGTGATGGGACCAGATATTATGATTTTAGTTTTCTGAATATTGAACTTTAAGCCAACTTTTTTACTCTCCTCTTTCACTTTAATCAAGAGGCTCTATAGTTCTTCTTTACTTTCTGCCATAAAGGTGGTATCATCTGCATATCTGAGGTTACTGATATTTCTCCTGGCAATCTTGATTCCAGCTTGTGCTTCATCCAGCCCAGTATTTCTCATGATATACTCTGCATATAAGTTAAATAAACAGGGTGACATTATACAGCCTTGACGTACTCCTTTTCCTATTTGGAACCAGTCTGTTGTTCCATGTCCACTTCTAACTGTTGCTTACTGATCTGCATATAGGTTTCTCAAGAGGCAGGCCAGGTGGTCTGGTATTCCCATCTCTTGAAGAATTTTCCACAGTTTATTGTGATCCACATAGTCAAAGGCTTTGGCATAGTCAATAAAGCAGAAATAGATGTTTTTCTGGAACTCTCTTGCTTTTTTGATGATCCAGTGGATGTTGGCGATTTGGTCTCTGGTTCCTCTGCCTTTTCTAAAACCAGCTTGAACAGCTGGAAGTTCATGGTTCATGTATTGCTGAAGCCTCACTTGGAGAATTTTGAGCATTACTTTACTAGCGTGTGAGATGAGTGCAATTGTGTGGTAGTTTGAGCATTCTTTGGCATTGCCTTTCTTTGGGAGTGGAATGAAAACTGACTTTTTCCAGTCCTGTGGCCACTGCTGAGTTTTCCAAATGTGCTGGCATATTGAGTGCAGCACTTTCACAGCATCATCTTTCAGGATTTGAAATAGCTCAACTGGAATTCCATCACCTCCACTAACTTTGTTCGTAGTGATGCTTTCTAAGGCCCCCTTGACTTCACATTCCAGGATGTCTGGCTGTAGGTGAGTGATCACACCATCATGATTATCTGAGTGGTGAAGATGTTTTTTGTATAGTTCTTCTGTGTATTCTTGCCACTCTTCTTAATATCTTCTGCTTCTGTTAAGTCCATATCATTTCTGTCCTTTATTGAGCCCATCCTTACATGAAATGTTCCCTTGGTATCTCTAATTTTCTTGAAGAGATCTCTAGTCTTTCCCTTTCTATTGTTTTTCTCTATTTCTTTGCACTGATCACTGAGGAAGGCATTCTTATCTCTCCTTGCTATTCTTTGGAACTCTGCATTCAGATGCGTGCATCTTTCCTTTACTCCTTTGCTTTTAGCTTCTCTTCTTTTCACAGCTATTTGTAAGGCCTCCTCAGACAGCCATTTTGCTTTTTTGCATTTCATTTTCTTGGGGATGGTCTTGATCCCCGACTCCTCTACAGTGTCATGAACCTTCGTCCACAGTTTGTCAGGCACTCTGTCTATCAGATCCACTCCTTTAAATCTATTTCTCACTTCCACTGTTTCTATGAAGACCTACAAGACCTTTTAGAACTAACAACCAAAAAAGATGTCCTTTTCTGAGCCACCAGGGAAGACCAAAAAGAAAACATTACTTTTACCAATCATGTCTTCTCCCTTGTAGAAGGAAATGGCAGTCCACTCCAGTATTCTTGCCTGGAAAATCCCATGGACAGAGGAGACTGGTTGGCTATAGTCATAGGGTTGCAAGGAGTCAGATACCACTAAAGTGATTTTGGAGAATCATGTCTTCATTTAACATTTTGAAATTTCGTTCATTGTGGATTTTTTTTCATTCATTTTGACTTTTAAAAATACTGCATTAGATTTTATTTTATCTTTATTGCCCTTCTTCCTTCTTATTTTTGTTCTTCCTCTTTTCTTTTTCCTCTGCTCCACACCACCGCTCCCCCCTACCCCCACTCCCGCCACTTTTTTTTTTTTTTTTTGCTATTTATTAAAGAAGGAAATGACAACCACTCCAGTATTCTTGCCTGGAGAATCCGATGGTCAGAGGAGTCTGGTAGGCTACAGCCCAGGAGGTTGCAAGGAGTTGGACATGACTGAGCGACTTCACTTTCACTTTTCACTTTCACAGCAGAATGGTTAAGCTGCCAGAGTAACATCATATAGGTTCAAAGTAGCAAGCTGCTGTGTCACTTAATAGGCGTGTGACTCTGAGCAAGTACCTGACATATAAGTACTTGATATTTTATATATGTATACTTTTTTGGCTAATATAGAGTGTATATGAATATAATATAGAATGCTATGCTAAGCTGCTTCAACTCTTTGTAATCCCATGGACTGTAGCCTAGCAGGCTCCTCTGTCCATGGGATTCTTCAGGCAAGAATACTGGAATGGGTTAGCATTTCCTACTCCAACAATATAGAATATATATGTATATATAATATATATGTATATACCCACATGCATATATACATACATTTGTTGCTGTTCATTCACTAAGTTGTGGCCAACTCTTTGTGATCCCATGGATTGCAGCATACTAGGCTTCCCTGTCCTTCACCATCTCCCAGAGTTTTCTCAAACTCATGTCTACTGAGTCAATAATGCCATCCAACCATCTCATCGTCTGCCACTTCCTTCTTCTCTTGTCCTCAATCTTCCCCAGCATCAGGGTCTTTTCCCGTGAGTTGGCTCTTCACATCAAATGGCCAAAGTATTGGAGTTTCAGCTTTAGCATAAGTCCTTCCATTGAACATTCAGGGTTGATTTCCTTTAGGATGAACTGATTTGATCTCCTTACTGTACAAGGGACTCTCAAGAGTCTTCTCTAGCACCACAGTGCAAAAGCATCAATTCTTTGGTGCTCAGCCTTCACTATGGTCTAGCTCTCACATCCATACATGACAACTGGACCTTTTTTGGCAAAGTGATGTCTCTGATTTTTAATACGCTGTCTAGGTTTGTCATGGCTTTCCTTCCAAGGAGCAAGCGTCTTCTAATTTCATGGCTGCAATTACCATCCGCAGTGATTTTGGAGCCCGCCAAAATAAAATCTGTCACCGTTTCCATTTCCACCCCTCATTTGCCACAAAGTGATGGGACTGGATGCCATGATCTTAGTTTTCTGAATGTTGAGTTTTAAGCCAACTTTTTCACTCTCCTCTTTCACTCTGATCAAGAGGCTCTTTAGTTCCTCTTCAGTTTCTGCCATTGGAGTGGTATCATCTGCATATCTGAGGTTGTTGATATTTCTCCTGACAATCTTGATTCCAGCTTGTGCGTCATCCAGCCTGGCATTTCCCATGATGTACTCCACATATAAATTGAACTAGCAGGGTGGCAAGATGCGGCTTTCTTTCAAGATGTACTCCTTTCTCAATCTGGAACCAGTTTATTGTTCCATGGCCAGTTCCAACTGTTGGATTTTGACCTGCATTCATATATATTTGAGGACTTTGTGTTGGGTATTTTGCTAATCATTTTGTATACAGTATCTAATTTAACCTATACACATGTGTGTACACAGAGAACGTGAGGTTTTTGAATGAGGAAACTGAGGCCCAGAGAGGTTAAATGACATGCTCTAAGTCCTGTAGCTAACCAATAGTAGGGCTGGAATACGTACTCAAGGTTGTCTGGCTCTAGATCCTGCCCCTTATGCCTCACGCTGTACACATTCGGGGGAGTCAAGTCCATGCACAGCTTTCTCATGGACAGTGTGACTGTTCTGCTTTAGGGCCCATGTCCCTGTGAAGGTCTCAAGGAACCTCTAGTGAACTTCTGTGAACCACACCCAGGCATCACACCCAGGCCTAGGGTTCTGATCCAGGCTGGCACCCACTATCACAAGGCCAACCTAGAAAATCTGGGATTAATTAGGGGAATTTATGCTTCCTGAGGAGAGTTGTTGAGGAGGAATGAAATCTGTTTGCTGATGTCTCTTTTTCCTTTTTTAAAATTCTATTTTTGTATAGTTTTTAAAGTTTATACTCCATTTACAGTTATTACAAAATATTGGCTACATTGCCCATGTTGTATAATCAATCCATGATTGCACCTCCCACTTCCCCATCTCTGTTGCAGAAATGGGAGAGAAGTGGTGTAGAGGCTCTGAAAGATCCACGGTTGCTCAAATATTCTCCCACTGAATTAAAGATCTTAGAAGATGTGAGACCTGTCATTAAGTAGCTGCATGGACAGCCCTGGAGTTGTGTGACAAGTGATCCTGCTTCTTGCAGTCTCCTGAAGCCCTTTGGGTCTCAAAGCAAACACGGCTGCTGAGTTAGATTGTTCTCTGATGCAAACCCTGAATGATGTTGCTTTTCTTTTAGGGAATCCTCACCGGACTGGGAAGGCAAGGAGAAGCACACCCTGAGTGTGGCCCACACCTATGGGGGCTATTGTTCATGACAGGTGGGCTGACAGATGATCTTGCATGATATTCTCCACTAGATCTGCCTGTTATGCTCCTTTGTGACTTCCTATACTTTTCCAGAAATCACAACTCTGCAATAATGCAGCTCTTTGCCTGATCGTTTGGCATTTGCCCTCCAGACTGTAGCTTCAAGAGAGCAGGGCTCTTGTTTACTTTGTTCATTACTTTGCCTCCAGCATGAAGCCTGGTACACATTAGGTTAGTAGTGTGTTAGGTTGAATGAATGGAAGAAAGACAATGAGACATAATGCATATCCAGATGGGTAGAGGGACATCCAGGAGAACTCAAGTCAGGCCTGGCAAGGTCTCATCAGGGTCCCACTCCCCTTCCTTGAAAAGTTGAGGGCAGGGATTCTTTTTTTTTTTTTTAAGTTTATTATTTTTATTTTTGGTTGCACTGGGTCTTTATTGCTGGAAGGGTTTTCTCTAGTTGTGGGGAGTGGGGGCTACTCTTCGTTGCGGTGTGCTGACTTCTCATGGCTTCTCTTGTTGCAGAGTATAGGCTCTAGGCACTTGAGTTTCAATAGTTGCAGTACTTAGTACTTAGTCTCAGTAGTTGCAATGTGTGGCTCTAGGGTGCAGCCTTCAGTGGCTGTGGCTCCTGGGCTCTAGAGCACAAGCTTAGCAGTTGTGGCGCATGGACTTAGCTGCTCCACAGGATGTGGAATCTTCCCAGACCAGGGATTGAACCCATGTCCCCTGCACTGGCAGACAGATTCTTACCCACTGCACCACCAGGGAAGTCTGAGGGCAGGGATTCTAATATGATACCTAAAGCAGGGTGGGAATAACTTTAAATCATGACTTTCCTAGAAAGAGAACTAGGAAATAACAGGTGATGAAACCTTAAATCTTATAGATCACAGCTGAAGAAATAAAAATCTGTGTCCCAGATTATTCTGCTCACTGTATAGAACAATAAGCTATATAATAGCTTCTTAAGAAAGGTGATGTGAAGTTGTGGGCCTGAAGGGGCTTTCCTGGCCCTGTGATCTGCTGCACAAGCAGCACAGCTCCATCTTTCACGGACCACCTCGAAATGGCCTGGAGCTGCCCCTTAGGCCAGGTGTAGCCTCTGGGGCTGGGTGTTGGATTTGGGAGTGGGGCTCTACAAGGAAGCCACAGTGAACATTGAGACAGCAGCCATCTCAGGTTACTCCCAGGCCTTACCACATCAGGTAGGGGAGAAACCGAAGAAGTAGCAGGAGCTAAGCAAGTTTGGCTAAAACTCAGCCTCTTGGTTGTCCATATCCATTAGGACAATGACCATGATGAGTTTGTAATTCATTCTCAAGAGCCAAGCAAGTTGCATTCACTTTGAAAGTAGCCAACTTTGAAGAACCAATTCACCCAGTTCTGAAATGCACAGTTTTCTTTATGGAGGCAGCACCACACTTCAGGACCACACAGTCAGCTGGGAGATGAGAAAAGGATGAAGTGAAGTCAGGATTTTGTGAAGTCAGGATATGGGATGAGTCAGAGGAGACATATTAATAAAAGGAGACAGGGAACTTCACAAAAGGAAATGAATTCTCCCTTGATTAATGATGTGCAGAAAACTTGACGTCATTATTAACGCTTATAGTATACAGATGACAGGGGCCCACTCTATTGTGAACAGAGGACAGGATGTGAATAATTCCATAGCTTTGTCACCATTTAGAAAAAGTCTCTCTCTGCACATGCATATGTGTGTATGTGTTTAGATTGAGAATTTCAAGAGACGTGGTGGTAGTTTAGTGAATAAGACAGAATCGTTGAGTTTCTACTTTCAGCTCTTAGGAAAGTCCGTAAGAAATTCATAACTGTTTGAAAAGTGATTTGAGATCCTCTGATGAAAGAGATATCAGTCTTGGAGCGTGATGACAGCGTGTGATTTTATGTTGGAGTGGCGCTAGACCATCCAGAATATGTTCCTCTCCTACCTCTCCAACAAACAAGAAAATGGGTATTGGGAGAGGAGGGAGCAGGGCTGGAAGGAAAAGGGGACGTTGGGCAAAACCTGCAGTATTTTATGTTAACCAAGAGGAAGATGGCCTGGGGACCCAGGAGGGACCAGGTCCTGCCTTCTGTCCCTAGGGTGGTCTGTTTGGTTAAGTTTCCCCAAATGATGTAATATCTGCTGTCTTGTCACAGTGAAAACCACCTTTTGCTTTTCAAGAGAGCTACAGCATTGTTTTCTGTTGCATTAATATTTTGGTGACAGTCATCTGTCATTAAAACCTTTATTATTCTCTACATTTACAAATCTGCTTTTCTTAGAACATCTTTTCTTCAGCAAAGACTTAAGAGGAAGGTGCTCTGTCTACTATCCAGGATCTAGCTAGAGTGAGGCCTCCTGGCAGACAAGGGGCCATCTCTGACCACAGGTGCCAGAGGCAGCTGTATGGGCTGGTCACAACTCAGCTCCAGAAGGGGCTCCAGTTCTGGATCTGCTGCCCCTATTCACAGTATTTTAGGCAAGTTATCCAACCCCTCGGAGTCACAATTTCTTCATTTGTGAAATAGAATAAGAAAGATCTACCTTTTGAGGTTATTGCAAGCATTTAAAGAATAGTTATGTGTGGCCCATAATAGGCCTAGTAGATCAGATCAGATCAGATCAGTCGCTCAGTCGTGTCCGACTCTTTGCGACCCCATGAACCGCAGTACGCCAGGCCTCCCTGTCCATCACCAGCTCCCGGAGGTCACCCAGACTCGCATCCATCGAGTCAGTGATGCCATCCAGCCATCTCATCCTCTGTCGTCCCCTTCTCCTCCTGCCCTCAATCCCTCCCAGCATCAGAGTCTTCTCCAATGAGTCAACTCTTCGCATGAGATGGCCAAAATACTGGAGTTTCAGCTTTAGCATCATTCCTTCTAAAGAAATTCCAGGATTGATCTCCTTCAGAATGGACTGGTTGGATCTTCTTGCAGTCCAAGGGACTCTCAAGAGTCTTCTCCAACACCACAGTTCAAAAGCATCAATTCTTCGGCGCTCAGCCTTCTTCACAGTCCAGCTCTCACATCCATACATGACCACAGGAAAGACCATAGCCTTGACTAGGCGAACCTTTGTTGGTAAAGTAATGTCTCTGCTTTTGAATATGCTATCTAGGTTGGTCATAACTTTCCTTCCAAGGAGCAAGCGTCTTTTAATTTCATGGCTGCAGTCACCATCTGCAGTGATTTTGGAGCCCAGAAAAACAAAGTCTGACACTGTTTCCACTGTTTCCCCATCTATTTCCCATGCAGTGATGGGACCAGATGCCATGATCTTCGTTTTCTGAATGTTGAGCTTTAAGCCAACCTTTTCACTCTCCACTTTCACTTTCATCAAGAGGCTTTTTAGCCCCTCTTCACTTTCTGCCATAAGAGTGGTGTCATCTGCATATCTGAGGTTATTGATATTTCTCCCGGCAATCTTGATTCCAACTTGTGTTTCTTCCAGTCCAGCATTTCTCATGATGTACTCTGCATATAAGTTAAATAAACATGGTGACAATATGCAGCCTTGACGTACTCCTTTTCCTATTTGGAACCAGTCTGTTGTTCCATGACCAGTTCTAACTGTTGCTTCCTGACCTGCATACAGATTTCTTAAGAGGCAGATCAGGTGGTCTGGTATTCCCATCTCTTTCAGAATTTTCCATAGTTTATTGTGATCCACACAGTCAAAGGCTTTGGCATAGTCAATAAAGCAGAAATAGATGTTTTTCTGGAACTCTCTTGCTTTTTCCATGATCCAGCGGATGTTGGCAATTTGATCTCTGGTTCCTCTGCCTTTTCTAAAACCAGCTTGAACATCAGGAAGTTCACGGTTCACATATTGCTGAAGCCTGGCTTGGAGAATTTTGAGCATTACTTTACTAGCATGTGAAATGAGTGCAATTGTTCGGTAGTTTGAGCACTCCTTGGCATTGCCTTTCTTTGGGATTGGGATGAAAACTGACCTTTTCCAATCTTGTGGCCACTGCTGAGTTTTCCAAATTTGCTGGCATATTGAGTGTAGCACTTTCACAGCATCATCATTCAGGACTTGGAATAGCTCCACTGGAATTCCATCACCTCCACTAGCTAGGAAGCACCAAATAAATGTTTGCTGCTGCTGCTTCTACTGCTACTACTACTATTATTATTTCCTGAGAATGTATAGACTGGTTTAGAGAAAATCATTGAGAGTATTATTTCCATCATTATTACAGTCTTCGAAAGAAACTAAGGATTTAAAGCAAAATGCTCAGGTAGATTAAATTATTTTTGGTATTTCCCCTCTTGTATTCTTTTCTTCTAGCTCTTACAGATTTCTGACACATTGCCATGTGTCTGATCATTATCATGGCTTAAGGTTTTAGTGACGTGTTAAATATATCCCCTATGAGTGTAAGCTGGACTTCCCAGGTGGCTCACATGGTAAAGAGTCTGCCTGCAATGTGGGAGACCTGGGTTTAATCCCTGAGTTGGAAAGATCCCTAGAGAAGGAAATGGCAGCCCACTCCACTATTCTTGCCTGGAAAATCCCATGGACGGAGGAGCCTGGCAGGCTACAGTCCATGCGGTAGCAAAGAGTCCGACGCGACTGAACGACTTCACTTTCACTTCCTTTCTTTCATGAGTGTAAGCTACTTAAGGTACACATACCTACCAGGATGAATTCATGCTTTCAGAAGAAGACTGGAAACTTGACACTTTTCTGAAAGATGTAGTAATAAACCCTATAGACTTCTAGAACTTTAAAGCTAGACTACAGAGGCCATCAAGTTCAAGACCTGAGTAGGCAAATGATTTACCCTTGGAGAAAGGAATGGTTGGTTATTGGCAGAGCGTGGCTAGAGTCTTGGGTCAAGTTAGTCAGTTGAATACTATGAACATGTGAAACATATTGTGACTTCTTATAAAGCTGCTTCTGCTTAACTGCACTGTGGCAGCATGCCATCCATGTCCAGAAAAGGATCTTATTAGATTGCCTATAAACTCTATGCACTGAAGCGGGTGTCACCGAGGACGTCATCCTGATCCTGTTTATGAAGACACCTGAGGGGCCGTATCTTTCAAGTACCAGAAATAGCTGATGCTCCTGGGACAACTGTTTCCATCTGATGAATGCCCAGAACTTTTTATGTGATTGTTATCTTGTGATCAGTGCTTTTTGCATTGACTAGGAATGCTCAGGGAGAAGGCAATGGCACCTCACTCCAGTACTTTTGCCTGGAAAATCCCATGGACAGAGGAGCCTGGTAGGCTGCAGTCCATGGGGTCGCTAAGAATCAGACATGACTGAGCGACTTCACTTTCACTTTTCAGTTTCATGCGTTGGAGAAGGAAATGGCAACCCACTCCAGGGTTCTTGCCTGGAGAATCTCAGGGACGGGGGAGATTCTGGTGGGCTGCTGTCTATGGGGTCGCACAGAGTCGGTCACGACTGAAGCGACTTAGCAGCAGCAGCAGCATTATAACTGAAAAGTTTGTAGGCAGCTTTTCTAAGCAGTGTTCCACTGCTCACTGACATTCTCTGACACTATGGATATTTCCTGGAGGGAAGAGGAGTTTTGGGGTCCTTCATGTCACATACTTTATCTCCTTCTTGGATATTCATGATGTATATATTGGTATCTGATAAGTTCTGATAAGTCTGACAAATCTTATAAGTCTGACAATTTAAAATCAAAACAAAAAGAGCTTTTAAAAGCTTTGTTTAGTCCTATAGTTATAAAACTTATTTGATCACAGAATCTTTTAAAAAAATTACCTCAGAAGTCTCTAATTTTATAGGAAACACTTTTGGGGGAATACTGCCTTCAGTAATCTGTAATCAAACCCTATTTATTGGATTCACGTCAGTGCACAAGTTGTCTCTTGACAGGGCAAAACATGATTCTTTCTACTTCTGCAAAGCAAAGAGTCCAGTTGTGTATATTGGACCACATGACTGATGAGGTCCCTTTGAGCTCTAAGGTTTGTTGATTCTTGATTTTAAAAATGAAGAAAAGTGTCTTAAGTGTATCTGCGCATAGAATTAAGAATTTAACTTTATGAACATGAAGACTAAAATTAGTAATCAAAATAGTGTATGTAACATTTCTGGTGCTGTTTATTCATGTCTAATCTAAAAGATTGCTTTAAAAATCATGTTTATAAAAACAGCTCCCAGGAGAGTTTACAAAGATACACATTTCCTTTGAAAAGCCTCTGAGTCAAAAGATGTAGGATTTTCATTTGAACTCCTGTTTGGGTATAGAATTTATAACCTGCTTCCTGCTTTGATAAAGGCTTTTTCCCAATGGGGTTGATGCCGCTTCATGGTGTATCTCCAGGGGGTTGTGCAACTAGATTTACTTCTGAAGCACGTAGCCCATTCAGAGACTGTGCTGTTAGTTTACGAGGCACTTTTGGCATTAAGACCCTTCCCCTCCACACTCCCCGTTAAAACTCAACAAACAGAAGCCAACAGCAAGGTCCTCAAGCCCCTGCCATGTTTGTATTACTTGGGTGGGAGCCTAGACTTGCCTTAGACAACACACCTAGCTTCTGGAATTGTTCCATCCCCTTAACCACTGAACCAGACCCAAGGGGAAATAGCAAGACAAACTCACCTTCAAAGAGATGGACTGCAGACAGCAAGGACAGATCCTCAAGCCTGGGTCTTAGCTTGGCATCCAGCTTTCTCGAGCAGCATGGTCCTGGATGTGGCACCATCACCCCAGTGGCTTTCATTGTCCTCCTCTCTGTGTATGCCTACGGAAGGGGGTGATTTCATTATTTCTCTGGACCACTTGTCCCTCTGAATGTATTTCTGAGTTTTTCTCCTGTTTGACCATGCCTACGTCACAAAAACACATATCCCCTTGTCCTTTCCCTTGAGGAACTCATAGTGTTGAAGAGCAGATGGCACCAGGAAAAAATTTTCATCCAATGTGACAGAGACTCCAAATGAGTGTATAAAGACCAATGAGGAAGTGATGGAGGTGACGTGTGAGTCAGGTCTTAGAAAATGTGTTGGAATTGATTTTGCCACTAATAGGATTACTTTTTCTGAGTAATGGCAACCAGCCTGCTAAAGGGGGAAGTGTAAACTAAAAACTTGTTTTGGATTCACTCAGTAGACTAGCTGACTGAACCTGTTAGGCAAAGTCTAGACTCTGACTTCAAGCAATTCAGTGAATATTCAGGCTTTAAGTATTTCAGTTATTGGAGGAAGAGACCATCTGGAAAGCGGACTCTCTCGAACTCACTCTCAAGTTTCCTGTTGTAAAAATGTTCTAGGGATAGTTTTGATTTGTGGAACTCCTGGAATTAACTTTGCTTTATGTTTAATAATACCTAGTTTCCCAGTCTCATGGCAGACAGAAAATAAATTGCATATTTAAATTGCTATGTAGGTGAAAAGAAAGACCACTACTGAAGAATGGGTTTTAATTTAAATTTCAGAGGACATTTTACAAAGTACATGAACTTAACAGGTAAGCTGGCTCCTTGAGTTTGCTTTTCTGTAGACAACTGACCCTGGAAGGTGGGTAGCAGATCCAGTGCTGGGCAGAATTTTGTGGATCTTTTTCAAGTTACCTTTATGAGGAAAAACCATGGGTGTCCACCAAGTGACATAATATCCATCACTTCCCTGACTGTACAAAAAGTTTTCTAATTTGATGTTGTAGAAAATCTTTCACTGTTAAAATACTCCTTTTCTTTAGATTTAGCACTTAAGATGTCCCCCAACCCCCTCTTCCCAAAATTCATTCTAATTGTGAATTTTGACTGTCTGTGTTTATTATGTTTATACCAGATAGTATCTTTGTATTCTCTTCTGCCATGGGTTGAGACAATATTCATCCAGCTGGCTTTCCAGACTCCAAACTTAAATAGTACACTTTACCACGTGGGACTGGCTTAGCATTTGAAAGCAGCACTTACGTTTCAAGTTTTAATTTGAAACTGAAGGTGTGCTATTTCTAGACTTGAGAGTCTTGCTTCCCACTATTTTTTATCATACATTTCCTCTTGGCATTTCAGTGGGTACCTTTGACTCCTGCTACTGCTGCTGCTAAGTCACTTCAGTCGTGTCCGACTCTGTGCGACCCCATAGACGGCAGCCCACCAGGCTCCCCCGTCCCTGGGATTCTCCAGGCAAGAACACTGGAGTGGGTTGCCATTTCCTTCTCCAATGGATGAAAGTGAAAAGTGAAAGGTAAGTCGCTCAGTCATGTCTGACTCTCAGCGACCCCATGGACTGAAGCCTGCCAGGCTCCTCAGTCCACGGGATTTTCCAGGCAAGAGTACTGGAGTGGGGTGCCATCGCCTTCTCCGCCTGTGACTCCTAGCGGACCTCAAACTCCTTAAGAACAAGGAATTTGTTGTTGTTCAGTCAGTCAGTCAGTTGTGTCTGACTTTTGCAATCGCATGCGAAAAGTCTGCAGCACAGTAGGCTTCCCTGTCCTTCACTATCTCCCAGAGTTTGCTCAAACTCATGCCGGTTGGAGAAGACTCTTGAGAGTCCCTAGGATTGCAAGGAGATCAAACCAGTCAATCCTAAAGGAAATCAATCCTAAATATTCATTGGAAGGACTGATGTAGAAGCTCCAATACTTTGGCCGCCTGATGTGAAGAGTCAACTCATTAGAAAAGACCCTGATGCTGGGAAAGATTGAGGGCAGGAGGAGAAGGGGATGACAGAGGATGAGATGGTTGGATGGTATCACCGATTCAGTGGACATAAGTTTGAGCAAGCTCCAGGAGATGGTGAAGGACAGGGAAGCCTGGTGTGTTGCAGTCCATGGGATCACAGAGAGTTGGACGTGACTGAGCAACTGAACAACATCATATCCATTGAGTCAGTGATGCCATCCAACCATCTCATCCTCTGTTGCCCCATTCTCCTCCTGCCCTCAGTCTTTCCAAGCATCAGAGTTTTTTTCCAATGCGTTAAGAACAAGAATGTGTTTCATTTATCTTTATATTCTATAGTTCATACATAAAGGTGGTGCTTAAGAAGTATTTGCCAAACAGATTATATTTATCCTAAAAGTTCATCAATTAAACCATCCCATGTAGGCAAGATGGAGAAGGCAATGGCACCCCACTCCATTACTCTTGCCTGGAAAATCCCATGGATGGAGGAGCCTGGTAGGCTTCAGTCCATGGGGTTGCTAAGAGTTGGACATGACTGAGCGACTTCACTTTCACTTCTCACTTGCATGCATTGGAGAAGGAAATGGCAACCCACTCCAGGGTTCTTGCCTGGAGAATCCCGGGGACGGGGGGAGCCTGGTGGGCTGCCGTCTCTGGGGTTGCAGAGTCAGATACGATTGGAGCGACTTAGCAGCAGCAACAGCATGTAGGCAAGAGGTGAAAAAGAAAGTGCTGTGTATACCAGTCTCAGAACTTCACTTTTCCTAATAACTTAAAGGGGCCGATAAAAGAATCTCCTGATAAATAAATGTGAGTACCTCCCCAGCGAGATCCAAGGATCCTGATTTACTTTGTGCTCAAATGGGACTTTGTGCTTTAGGATCATGTATGTGTGGATCATATATCGTATCAAGAAAGATGCCATGTGAGCTGTGAAGTGGAAGGCTTCCCTCTGTAGAAGGGCCATGGCAAACCCGCTTCATGTTTCCTGTCTGAGGTCCCAATAACACACTAGCTACCATTTCCTTGGCATCTGCCTTGTGCCAAACATTCAAGCATATGATCTCATTTAATCCTCACAAGGATTCCAAGGCTTAGAGGGGTTAAATGGCTTTCCCATGGACCCCTAGATAAACATGTCAAAAACCAAACCCATGAGCAAGCCTCCCGCAGATTGGCATTCTCCCAGCACTCCCTGTCTTGGTGAGTGAAAATTTTAGCATCCAGTTCCTCCAGTGAGAAATCCTCTCTTGATACCCAGCTTCCAAGTCTTGTGGAGACAGTGTCCACCTAAAGACTCCCTGTTGACTTCCATTCCAGCCCAGCCACCGTCTGCCCTCCGTGGACAGCTCAGGAGCCTCCCCAGTGGTCTAAAGTAGACCTCCTCAAATCTAGTCCCAATACTAAGCTTAAGTGGTCTTCTCAAAAGTCATATTATCATGTGATTTTTTTGATTAAAAATCCTCCAATGCTACTTCTGTTCACTGTTAGAGACCAGGGTCTTTAACCAGGCTCACCATGCCCTCCTGGTCTGGCCCCAGGTGGCAGCCCAGTCTTCTCATTTTCTGGGCCTCGAGCCAGCCAGCTGTTCCCTCAGCCTGGAATGTTCTTACCATCCCTTTCAGAGCCTAGGTTGGTACCCACTCAGCGGACAAAGCTCAGCTCAATAGTGTCTTCTTCAAGGGACTTGTGTGTACTTTTTTGGCATTGTGTGCTTGTCCTCCATAGTGTTCATCTTATATTTATTTGCTTTATTATTGGATTAATATCTGGTTGTCTCATGAGTCTGTAAGGTGCATGAGGGCAGGGGCCATGTCTGTTTGCATTCACCAAATCTTAGTTCAGAACCTGAAGACAGCAAACAGTTGATGAGTATTTGTTGCATGAATTAATGCACTAACAGCCAGCAAGTGACAGAACCGAGATTTCAACTCAAAAGCTCAGTGTCTCCTGTCTTTAGTGTGTGGCTAGAACTCTAAATGGTCAGGTGTGGGGACAGAGGAGGGTCGAGATTGGGAGTCTGGCTCACTCTTCCCTCTGGGACAGGAAGGGGCTGACAGTTGAGCTTGTGGTCACTGAAGATTCACTGGGCTCCCGCCCCATCAAAGACACTTTGTTCATTCTCAAATTTAATCCCTCTTAACAGTCCCTCAGGAGGTTAAGTGGCTTGCCAAGTCATCCAGAAGTCAAGCTGGAAGCCTAGATTCAAGCCTAGGCCCTTTGTCCCTCCACCCATGTTTGTGACCCCTTCGCTAACTGTCTTTACCTCGTTCCTTGTTTTACCCCCTCACTGTGAGTCCCTATCTGACCTTCGGTTCTGTTTCTTTTCTTGTAAATTTGTACTCATTTCTTATATAACTTATCACCTCTCTCTCGTCCCGTCCCTGACTCCCTTTCTCCATTCCTTCATCTTCCCTTCCCCTCCTCCGTCCTAATTCTGTTAGAGATGAGAACCATGACATTACTTACCTGAAATCTATATTTCAGGAAGCTATCAGCAGCCAGAAGTCCTGCACACTAGGCAACTTGGTAGAACAAAATGGAGATGAGAATTGTAAACGTCTAAGCTTGTGTCCTCTTATGATTGGTTAGCTTTCAGTTTTAAAATCACCTCTGATTTTGAGCTTTGAATTTGGCCTACTAAAGGTAGTAAAAGCAGTACAAAGAAAGGGAACAGAACTTCAAAAGTGCCTTTTTCTTCCCTATGAGAAGGCCACTAAAAACTGTGGAGATGCTTCTCAAATAAAATTGGATTCCGCCGCTGCCTGCTGTTTCCCTCTGCATTTCATCTCTTTTCTCTGAATCACTGAAGCCTCTCTTGGGACACTAGGTAATCCGAAGAAACAATGGAGTGTTTGGGCACCTCAAGTTCTACAGAGAGCCAAGGCACATTGATTTGCATTTCTGGGTCAGCGTAATTTCACTTTCACTTAACCCTTGTACTGACCCTTGTTTTTCAGCACTTTGGCTCTTTCCGCCATCCGTCCGAGAGCATTCAGTTTCCTCGACCCACAGATAGTAAGTGTCCCCTGGCAACCAAAAGCTTGCAAACTGGCCCCAACTCCCCTCTTCAGCGTTCCCAGCATCACTATGGTCTTTTCACTGAGGAATTGGCCAGTATTTTAGATATCTCTGAATGCAAATTTTATTCACATTTAAGAAGATAGGTTTTTTTTTTTTTTTTTTTGGTGTTAATGGAAGAGGAAATAAACATTAGAAATTGCATTATTCAATTGTGTACATAGTTGCCCAAGTTTTGCACCTCTTTGTGGTTGTAAATCCTTCATGTAATGGACACCATCTCTCTTGGTATGAGTCATGCTGGGTATGAGTCATTCTATGAAGACCCACAGTGTGTCAGAAAGAGGGACATGATGTATATTTAGGACTTTAAGGCTATTCTGCTGTCTTATTTCTGGTAAGAGAGAGCAAAGACACCAACAAGATTTAATTACTTGCACTGTGGCAGGAACACATCATTAGCTGTCCATCTTAGTGAGGTCTACTTGGCTAGAAGACCCTGTGTAAGGTGAAGGTGCTCTGAGATGCAACATGTTGTACAAAGTGGGAAATGAAATATTAATGAAATGTTTACCTCTCAAAGCTTTAACTCAATTGGTAAGAATAATTTTATGTTTTTTTCTTGATTGTAGAAGTAAATCATAATTGTATGATATATGAATTATATCTCAAACAATTGTTTTTAGAGAATAGTAGCAAGAAGATTATAGAAGAGACAGGTCAACAATAAGAAACAAATAAAAACCAACAATAATTCCAGTTTCCAGAGATAATCCAGAGAAGGAAATGGCAACCCACTCCAGTATTCTTGCCTGGAGAATCCCAGGGATGGGGGAGTCTGGTGGGCTGCCGTCTATGGGGTCACACAGAGTCGGACACAACTGAAGTGACTTAGCACTAGCAGCAGCAGCCTGATTTGTTTTCTATTATCTTGGGTACATGAATACAAAACTGAAATAGCGTAATAAGTAGTGTTGAAGTCTTTCATGCATTGTGAACATTACATATCCTTCTCCCTCTACATAATGTTCTGTCATATGATTGTTTTATAAAAATTGAAAAAATTCTTTATTGTTGAACATCTAGGTTGCCTCTAAGTTCTGGACAATATATGTAGCTCTGTAATGACCATACTTGAAACTATATCAACATCTATGATGATTCCTTAGATTAATTTCTAGATATCTAGTTTCTCTAAGAATATGTACTCTTTTAAAGGCTTTAAAACCTATTCATATACATATATTCCTTCAGAAAGTTTGGCTCAATTTATTCTAGCAGTGTATATACACCGTTGTACATATTTTTATATAATTTCTCACCATTAGATATTATTTAAAGATTTTTGCCAATTTGACAAGTGAAAAATAGTATCTCATATTTCTTATTATTTTAACTCCTTTGAGTTAACTTCTTAATGAAGTTAAACATTCTTGCAAATAATCATTGTCCATTTAAAAATTACTTATAATTTTTTTGATCATTTTTGTTATATGTTGTTTATCTTTTGGTTAATTTGTAAGATATTTCGAACAATCTGATAAGACTCATAAGACTCTACTGAAATGCAAGTGAGGCAGATTTTTCCTTAGAGGAAGAGCAGTGGTTACAGAGACAAAGCCTGCTCTTGGCTGCTTTCCCCCAGTGTGTGGATGTATTTGTTGACTGAGTGTATACCTTGATTGTTTTCTGGCAAATATTCCCAAGTTGAGAGCCAGAAAGCATCATCTTTACAAATAACTGTGGTTTCATTTTGAGATAAATAATTACTTGAAGCAAAATAAGGAAAAATTATAAACGGTTTTGAACATTAGCCAATCCTATATTTATATCACCCATTTCTAAAGAACTTTAATTCAAAATATTTTTAAAGGTCAATTTATATTTTTGTTTAATTCAGCTGCTTCATGGGTGGGGTAGTTTTTTCCTCTATTTTCCTCAAAAGTTCAGTTCAGTTGCTCAATCGTGTCTGACTCTTTGTACCCCCTGGACTGCATGGACATACTGTTCCTCTATTTTAGGAGTAATCTAAGTGGAGTCAGAACTTAAAGACAGACAAAAGGAACTCCTAAGAATTTGAAGTTTGATGATACGGTGTTCCTTTCTCTTTCTCCATTATTGGTTCATTTCCGTTCAGTTGCTCAGTTGTGTCTGGCTCTTTGTAACCCCACGGACTGCAGCATGCCAGGCTTTCCTGTCCATCACCAACTTCTGGAGCTTACTCGAACTCATGTCCATTGAGTCGGTGATGCCATCTAACCATCTCATTCTCTGTCATCCCCTTCTCCTCCTGCCTTCAATCTTTCCCAGCCTCAGGGTCTTTTCCAATGAGTCAGTTCTTCACATCAGGTGGCCAAAGTATTGGCGCTTCAGCTTCAGCATCAATCCTTCCAATGAATATTCAGGACTGATTTCCTTTAGGATTGACTACTTGGCTCTCCTTGCAGTCCAAGGGACTCTGCAGAGTCTTCTTCAACACCACAGTTCAAAAACATCAATTCTTCAGCACTTAGCTTTCTTTATAGTCCAACTCTCACATCCATACATGACCATTGGAAAAACCATAGTTTTGACTAGATGGACCTTTGTTGGCAAAGTAATGTCTCTGCTTTTTTTTAAATTTTATTTTGCTTAACTTTACAATATTGTATTGCTTTTGCCATACATCAAGATGGATCCGCCATAAGTATACATGTGTTCCCCATCCTGAACCCTCCTCCCTCCTCCCTCCCCATACCATCCCTCTGGGTCGTCCCAGTGTACCAGCCCCAGGCGTCCATTATCAGGCATCGTACCTGGACTGGCGACTCGTTTCAGATATGATATTATACATATTTCAATGCTATTCTCCCAAATCATCCCACCCTCTCCCATTCCCAGAGTCCAAAAGTCTGTTCTATACATCAGTGTCTCTTTTGCTGTCTCATAAACAGGGTTATTGTTACCATCTTTCTAAATTCCATATATATGCATTAATATACTGTATTTGTGTTTTTCTTTCTGGCTTACTTCACTCTGTATAATAGGCTGCAGTTCCATCCACCTCATTAGCACTGATTCAAATGTATTCTTTTTAATGGCTGAGTAATACTCCATTGTGTATATGTACCACAGCTTTCTTATCCATTCATCTGCGGATGGACATCTAGGTTGCTTCCAAGTGCTGGCTATTGTAAACAGTGCTGCTATGAACATTGGGGTACACATGTCTCTTTCAATTCTGGTTTCCTCAGTGTGTATGCCCAGCAGTGGGATTGCTGGATCATAAGGCAGTTCTATTCCCAGTTTTTTGAGGAATCTCCATACTGTTCTCCATAGTGGCTGTACTAGTTTGCATTCCCACCAACAGTGTAAGAGGGTTCCCTTTTCTCCACACCCTCTCCAGCATTTATTGCTTGTGGACTTTTGGATAGCAGCCATTCTGACTGGCGTGAAATGCTTTTTAGTATGCTGTCTCGGTTGGTCATAACTTTTCTTCCAAGGAGCAAGTGTCTTTTAATTTCATGGCTGCAGTCACCATCTGCAGTGATTTTGGAGACTAAAAGAATAAAGTCTGTCACTTTTCCCATTGTTTCCCCATCTATTTGCCATGAAGTGATCAGACTGGATGCCATGATCTTAGTTTTCTGAATGTTGAGTTTTAAGCCACCTTTTTCACTCTCCTCTTTCACTTTGATCAGGAGGCTCTTTAGTTCTTCTTTACTTTCTGCCATAAGGGTGGTGTCATCTGCATGTCTGAGGTTATTGATATTTCTCCTAGCAATCTTGATTCCAGCTTGTGCTCCATCCAGCCCAGTGTTTCTCATGATGTACTCTGCATATAAGTTAAATAAGCAGGGTGAAAATATACAGCCTTGACATACTCCTTTTCGTATTTGAAACCAGTCTGTTGTTCCATGTCCAGTTCTAACTGTTGCTTCCTTACCTGCATACAGATTTCTCAGGAGGCATACAGATTTCTCACCAGTAAGGTAGTTTGGTATTCCTATTCCTTGAAGAATTTTCCACAGTTTGTTGTAATCCACAGTCAAAGGCTTTGGCGTAGTCAGTGAAGCAGAAGTAGATGTTTTTCTGGAACTCTCTTGCTTTCTCGATGATCCAATGGATGTTGGTGATTTGATCTTTGATTCCTCTGCCTTTTCTAAATCCAGCTTGAACATCTGGAATTTCACGGTTCGCGTATTGTTGAAGCCTGGCTTGGAGAATTTTGAGCATTACTTTGCTAGCGTGTGAGATAAGTGCAATTGTGCGGTAGTTTGAGCATTCTTTGGCATTGCCTTTCTTTGGGATTAGAATGAAGACTGACCTTTTCCAGTCCCGTGGCCACTGCTGAGTTTTCCAAATTTGCTTGCATATTGAGTGCAATACTTGTATAGCATCATCTTTTAGGATTTGAAATAGCTCCACTGGAATTCTATCACCTCCACTAGCTTTGTTTGTAGTGATGCTTCCTAAGGCCCACTTGACTTCACATTCCAGGTTGTCTGGCTCTAGTGAGTGATCACACACCATCATGGTTATCTGGGTCATGAAGATCTTTTTTGAATAGTTCTTCTGTGTATTCTTGCCACCTCTTCTTAATATCTTCTGCTTCTGTTAGGTCCACATCATTTCTGACCTTTATTGTGCCCATCTTCGCATGAAATGTTCCCTTGGTATCTCTAATTTTCTTGAAGAGATCTCTAGTCTTTCCCTTTCTATTTTTTTCCTCTATTTCTTTGCATTGATCACTGAGGAAGGCTTTCTTATCTCTCCTTGCTATTCTTTGGAACTCTGCATTCAAATGGGTGTATCTTTCCTTTTCTCCTTTGCCTTTTTCTTCTCTTATTTTCTCAGGTGTTTGTAAGGCCTCCTCAGACAACCGTTTTGCCTTTTTGCATTTCTTTTTCTTGGGGATGGTCTTGATCACTGCCTCTTGTACAATGTCACGAATCTCTGTCTATAGTTCTTCAGGCACTCTGTCTATCAGATCTAATCCCTTGAATCTGTCACTTTCACTGTATGATTGTAAGGGATTTGATTTAGGTCATACCTGAATGGTCTAGTGGTTTTCTCTACTTTCTTTAAGTCTGAATTTGGCAATCAGGAGTTGATGATCTGAGCCACAGTCAGCTCCTGTTCTTGTTTTTGCTGACTATATAGAATTTCTCCATCTTTGGCTGCAAAGAATATAATCAATCTGATTTCAGTATTGACTGTCTGGTCATGTCCATGTGTAGAGTCTTTTCCTGTGTTGTCAGAAGTGGGTGTTTGCTATGATCATTATTGGTTCAGATCAGATCAGATCAGTCGCTCAGTCGTGTCTGACTCTTTGCGACCCCGTGAATTGCAGCACGCCAGGCCTCCCTGTCCATCACCAACTCCTGGAGTTCACTCAGACTCACATCCATCGAGTCAGTGATGCCATCCAGCCATCTCATCCTCTGTCATCCCCTTCTCCTCCTGCCCCCAATCCATCCCAGCATCAGTCTTTTCCAATGAGTCAACTCTTCGCATGAGGTGGCCAAAATGCTGGAGTTTCAGCTTTAGCATCATTCCTTCCAAAGAAATCCCAGGGCTGATCTCCTTCAGAATGGACTGGTTGGATCTCCATTGGTTACATGACCTTAAATAACTCTCTTTGCTGCTACCTGCCTAAGGCAAGAGAGTGGGGGGAGCTGGTTGAGACACCAATTAGATCTCTTTAAGCTTGTAGTATTTTCCAAAATTAAGATGCCTAATCATTTCAAAGTATCATTTTTCCCCTGCTACTTAAAAATGTAAATATTGCTCAAGTATGGCTGTAGTCACACATGCATGTGTGTTAGTTTACACATTTTGTTATCTGATCATTCATCATTAAAAATATTTTTTCATTTTTGCCTTTCAGAATTGTAAAATGTGTACATAATTTTCAAATTTGTACTAAGATTGTTATTTTTTAATGACTGGCAGTCACTCCTCTTATTATTAACTAATGAAGATAGTGATGGTGACATCTTAACCCAAAGAGGTGTGTAAGGGTACTTAAAGGGGCCTGTTAAGTCACCCCTCATCTAGAAAAGGACTGCTGTCTTTAAACAGAGCAACATCATCATTCGTTTCCAGATTGTGGGGAGGGAGCGAGGATAATACTTTAAGTGATGAAGTTGGCATTTCCCATCTGTTGTACTTCAAACATAGGCTTCCTCCTCTCTACCAATCACAAATATAAAAACTCTGCTGATGGTTTGACCATCTGGATTTCCCATCATACCCTGTCTTCACACCTGGCGATTCAGTGCAGGTCTTTGATTGATGATTTTCAAAATTGCCTCATAAAATCAAAGGACAGACAAACAATAGTTTTCTAGAATTTGTAAACCAAGATTCATAACTTTTGTTATTGCTCTTAGAATTGTTAATAATCTTAGCCTCGGGTGATTTCAAAAATGCTTTTTTTTGGTTAAGCAGACCATCACATTCTCACTAGCTACTCATGTTTACCATTGTCAGAACGTAACATTAAAGCAGTGGGTGATAATAGTCTCAGGTTCAATATTAAGCACAGTGAGTTTCATATTCAACATTAATTAAAATATTTACATGCTCATGGTTTGCCTTCTCTTAAGGTTACATTTGTCAGCTGGCAGGCTCTGCTAACTGAATAGCGTTTAAAATGCCGCTTTGAATCTGTCTAAGGGTGTAACATTATTTTGAATTATTACTAACTTAACCATTGGCACAGACCTATCTGCCTTTAACTGGCTTGGTTCCAAGCCCAGTTTGGGATCCAAGGGCTGCTTTAGAACAATGCTATAGGCCCCAGGTTTCCTTCTTCCCTTAGTCCCCACTCAAACAGCAATTTGCTTACTTTTGCTATTTCCTAATTTTTCAGAGGAGTGACAGACAAGGTATTAAGCTTTGGTTTTTCTCCAGATCCTATCAGTTTCCTCAAACACAAGTATCTCCCCTGTTGCCCCTGGTGCTCTGCTAGGAATTGCGGGTGTCTCTCCACTGCCCCTGGCAACTCCACCAATCCCCCACCCCTACACCTGGCCAGCTGCTGCCTCTCCCCAAAACAGCTGTAGTTGTTTTTAGGGAGCTGGAAACTGATTCCACTGGGTGTTACACACACGGAGACCTTTTAGCAGGAATGGCATAAACAGGAGCTCTCATTGCTTCCCTGACATTGGAAAGGACCTGGTGACTGAAACATCACATATTTCACTTCCTTTTTAGTTCAGATGAGGGGCCAGATACAATCTTGGGGCAGAATGAAGCTGACCCTGGTTAGGGTTGTTTTTGCCTGCTAACTCTACCCCAGTGAGATTCTGAATAATTATGAACAACTTTGGAAGATCCAGGGCACAAAGAGATGATTAAATGTAAGATCTGGACCATCCATTCTGAACCATGTAGCACTACTAATAAAGATGATAAAAGAAGCTTTCATCAGGTTAAGAATGTGGTTTGAGGAACACGTTGCTGCCTCCTTGGTAGGTTTACTTCCTTCTTTCTTTGTGAAGGTTTACAGTAAGTAGCCCAGAGTGAAACTAGAACTTGGTGTGGGGAAGGAGGATAGGGTGGAGGAACGGTCATGTTATTAAGTTATTGCAAATGTAGTGACTGGTGATTTTACACGTACGCATTCCGCATTACAGGAAGCTCATACATCTAAGAGACCATGCCCTGTTGGCCTCTCACCACCACATTTTCCATTCCCTGCCTCTAAAATCTCAGCTTCCCAAATGCTTGCTTATTTTATCACGTCAATTACTTTTCTATAGTGAAGGAGGAATAGGTCTCCTGAATTTCAAGAATAAGAAAGCAATCTACAGAAATCAACCAAATCTAAAGGACAAAAGAGATTTTTTTCCCAGTTATTTGCAGATTATAGTATGGTCCTCCTTCACTCCACAATACTTCCTTTGAGATGGCTTTTTTAAAACAATGAAAACAAAATAGTCTTGCCAGTAGGGTCATGGAAAATTTTACCCACTCCATTTGTTCACAGTTGCCCATCCCTTCTCATTTCTTTTCCTTCTTTATAGATAAAAACTTCCTTTTGAACTTCTTTGATTTGTTTTTCTATTATACAGAGCAGTTTATAATAAAAGTTTAGAATAATGTGAACAATGTTAAGGCACATAAATCAAAACACATGCTCCCTCCCCAGTCCCATTTCTTCCAGTCGCATTCAGTTTGTACCCGTTCATGGAGCCAGAGTCAGGGTGTCTGTAAACCCTTGACAAGGGCAGTAAAGAAACACAGAGAAAGAAGAAACTGAATAGCAACAAACCTGTTTCCCAAAGATGCACAAAGTAAAGGGGAAAGGAGGAAAGAGCATGAACTAGACCAAAGAGAGATGAGAAGGAAGAGGCAGCCCCTTCCTCCTCTCTTGGGAGACAGCTCCCTGAGGGCAGCATTTCTGTCTTGACCATCTTTATAAACTTATCAGACTAGGAAAATGCCTAGCAGGTAGTGGTGCTCAACAAATGAACAAGCACAAAGAGCAGGAACTAACTGGCTAAGGTTAAGCAGAGTCTGCTGAAGTAACTTAGGTCTTTTCAGTTTATCAAAGGCTTTCTTGCTCGAATTTTACATCACTACTCATCTGTAAGCTGCCAGTGTGTACTACTTTGAGGTTTAGTAATACAGGTAGTTGCTGGTAATAGTAAAGGGAAAAACCCATATAGAACAAATCTATACACAGAAGAGGAAGTTTGTGAACCATTTTTTTAAAAACTCTAACTATAAAGATTTTATTTAAACGTGCTTTTTAAAAATCCAAGTTTTATTAATAGAACAACTTTACTTAAAGTTCTGATTGCCTGAGAAATTCCTTATAAAATCTGAATAAAGTTCAAATTTTTAACACAATATCAATCATGGGAGAAGTTACACGGTGCAAAACTCTTCTCTAAATAGTAATGCATTTACCGAGCCATTTTTATCATTAACTCTTTCAAGGATTTGTATGCCAGAGGTCATTAAGACTCAAAGAAGCTTCTGGGTCCACTGCCTCTTTTTGGAAAAAGAGACAACAGGGAATTCTCCATGCTCAGTGTCCATCTCCCCTACAACCTTGACCACAACTGGTTGAGCCAGGAACCAACACCTGATCCAAAGACAGCCCCTGTGAGGTGGCCTGAAGTGGCACCAGATTGTGACTGTCTGAACCAATCAAAGCCTCCCTCTTGGGAAGTTTGAACTTGAGATAGGGGGAGAGAAAGACCCAGAAAGAAAAGAGAGAAGAGAGACTAACCAGCAAACAAGGTAGCCCATTGTCAGAAAGAAAGCCAGAGATGTGGAAAGAGAAGGCAATAAGCAGGAACTATGAGGCAATAGATCATTTTAGTAAATCGAAGCTATAAAAGAAGGTGGAGAAGGTCATTAGTTAGTGGGTTAACAAGAAGTAGCATGTAGAGAAAGACAGAGCATGCAGGAGATGCTTCAGAAATAAAAGGCTGCTGGAGAAACTGCTGTTTGTTGTGAGTGATGTTTATTGGGTTGGCCAAAACGTTCATTTGGGTTTTTCCCTAAGATGTTACAGAAAAACCTGAATGAACTTTTTTGCCAACCCAACAGTTCTCTCCAAGAGGCCTGGCATGTGTTCTGGAAACCATTTCCTTTGCTTCTTCAACCCTCCCAAGTATCCCTGCAGTGGAAACCCTGAAGTAAATGAGAAGGCCTCTGTGTTGTGCAACTTGAAAAATTCCCACTTGTGAAAAGAGCAGATTGTTTACAGATAATTATGAACATTCTTCTGCTGCAGTTTGAGAGAGATATACAAGTGCCCCAGGGAAAACTTTTGCTGTTGTTGTTGTTCAGTTGCTAAGTTGTGTCCTACTCTTTCTAACATATGGGTTGCAGCACTCCAGGCTCCTCTGTCCTCCAGTATCTCCTGAAGTTTGCTCAAACTCATGTCCATTGAGTCAGTGATGCCATCCAACCATCTCATCCTTGGTTGCCCCCTTCTCCTCCTGCCCTCAGTATTTCCCACGATCAGGGTCTTTTCCAATGAGTTGGCTCTTTGCATCAGGTAGTCAAAGTATTGGAGCTGCAGCTTTAGTATCAGTCTTTCCAATGAATATTCAGGGGTGATTTCCTTTAGGATTGACAGGTTTGATCTCCTTGTTATCCAAGGGACTTTCAGGAGACTTCTCCAGCACCACATTTTGAAAGCATCAATTTTTGGGCACTCAGTCTTCCTTATGGTCCAACTCTCACATCCATACATGACTACTGGAAAAAGCATAGCTTTGACTATACAGACCTTTGTCGGCAAAGTGATGTCTCTGCTTTTTAAAATGCTGTCTAGGTTTGTCATGGCTTTCCTTCCAAGGAGCAAGCATCTTTTAATTTTGTGGCTGCAGTTGCTGTCTGCAGTGATTTTGGAGCCCAAGAAATAATGTCTGTCATAAAGTCCACTCAGTAAAGTCCACTCTTTCCCTTTCTATTTGCCTCATAGTGATGGGGCTGGATGCTATGATCATAGTTTTTTGAATGTTGAGTTTTAAGCCAACTTTTTCACTCTTGTTTTTCACTCTCATCAAGAGGCTCTTTAGTTCCTCTTCACTTCCTGCCATTAGAGTGGTATCATCTGCATATCTGAGGTTGTTGATATTTCTCTCAGAAATTTTGATTCCAGCTTGTGATCCATCCAGCGTGGCATTTCACATGATATATTCTGCATAGAAGTTAAATAAGCAAGGTGACAATATACAGCCTTGACATACTCCTTTCCCAGTTTTGAACCAGTCAGTTCTTCCATGTCCAGCTCTGATTGTTGCTTCTTGACCCACATACAGACTTATCTGGAGACAGGTAAGGTGGTCTGGTACTCCCATCTCTTTAAGAATTTTCCACAGTTTGTTGTGATTCACACAGTCAAAGGCTTTAGTGTAGTCAATGAAGCAGAAGTAGATGTTTTTCTGGAACTCTCTTGCTTCCTCTGTGATCCAATGAATGTTGGAAATTTGATATCTGGTTCCTCTGCCCTTACTAAACCCAACTTGTACATCTAGAATGTTTCAGTTCACAGACTGCTGAAACATTTACTAGTTTGAAAGATTTTGAGCATAACCTTGTTAACATGTGAAATAAGTACAATTGTACAGTAGTTTGAATGTTCTTTGGCATTGCTCTTTTTGGGATTGGAATGAAAACTTGCCTTTTCTAATCCTGTGGTACCTGCTGTGTTTTCCAAATTTGCTGACATATTGAGTGCAGCACTTTAATGGCGTCTTCTTTTAGGATTTGAAATAGCTCAACTGGAATTGCATCATCTCCATTATCTTTGTAGTAATGCCTCCTAAGTCCCACTTGACTTCACACTCCAGGATGTCTGGCTCCAGGTGAGTGACCACACCATCATGGTTATCTGGGTCATTAAGACCTTTTTTGAATGGCTCTTCTGTGTATTCTTGCCACCTCTTCTTTACATGGTGGAAAATGCTTTGCTAGGTCACCACAAGATCTTGTTTTCCATACTGTAGCTGTAGACATTTGATATCATCTGTGCATCCAGTGTTGACTTGCACCAATAAGGATTGAGCAGGTTTATATTGTGAACCAAAAACAGAGGTACATTGTGAAGGAGAATTTCCAGAGATTGCGCTTGATTTTTCTGTTTTTTTTTTTTTTTTTTGGACACTATTAAATATCTTCTTACCAAATCTCTCTTTAGGGTCTTCACCTTTTTTTGTTGTTGTTTTTGAGCATTATATCTCTTTTTCCTCTTTTGGGCCCATAAATGTGTATGCCTCTGGTGGTTTGCCTTTCATCTCTTTTCATCTTCTCTCCTTGCCCTGCATGGAAATGCATTCCACCACTGAGCTCTCCTCTGCCCAGGTGACACCCGTCAATGAAGCCCTCACCACTCTACCCTCTGCACATATTTCCACATCTCTGCAGCATCTGAAAAGCTCACCAGCATCTGGAGTCACTGAGTTCAAAATGGAAATCGTTTTCTTTCTCCGTCAGAGTTCTTCTTTCCACTGTGGCAACCTGCTCTAGTACTCTTGCCTGGAAAATCCCATGGACTGAGAAGCCTGGTAGGCTACAGTCCATGGGGTTGCAAAGAGTCGGACATGACCGAGCGACTTCACTTTCACTTTCCCCTTGTCTAAAGTGGAACCTCAGTGGGCCAGGCCCAGAGCTCAGAATCCCTTTTATTTCTTTTCTCTGGTGCCTAACAGCTATCCTTGCAAAGTCTTAGCAGTTCTGCCCATGTGACACAATCTCATCCATTGCTTTCTATATTTATTATCTAATGCCACTGAGCGAGTTATGCCAAAGTTTAGCTTAAAACAGCACATTTATTCTTTTGCAGAGTTTCTGAGGGTTAGGTGGCTTAGCTAAACTGGTCTCTCCTGAGGTTTTGGCAGCTGTTAGTTAGGGCTACCATCACTGCAAAGCTTAATGAGGGCTATAGAGTCCATGTCCAAGGGCACTCATGTGGTGGTCAGCAGGTCTCCATTCCTTGCTGGCTGTTGACTGAAGGCTTCTGTTCCTCACAGTGTAGGTCTTTCCATAAAGATAAAGTGAAGTAAAGTGAAGTCACTCAGTCGTGTCCAACTCTTTGCGACCCCATGGGCAGTAGCCTGCACCAGGCTCCTCCGTCCATGGGATTTTCTAGGTAAGAGTACTGGAGTGGGTTGCCATTTCCTTCTCCATGGAATCTTCCCGACCCAGGGATCGAACCCAGGTCTCCCGAATTGTAGACAGACGCTTTACCATCTGAGCCACCAGGGAAGTCCTAGGTCTTTCCATAGGTGTGCTTAAAACAACAACTTGCTTCTCCCCACAGGCAGGGAGAGGGATGGGGAAGGGTGATGGTAGTGGTGGGGGAGAAGGGAGACTCAGAAGCTGAAGTTTCTCTATAACCCAATCTGGTAAGTCATACAGTATTAGTTTTGCCCTATTCTATATGTTATTAATAGAAGCAAACTGCTAAGTACAACCCACACTCAACAGGAAGTGAATTGAGAGAAAAATGCCAAAGGATTTGTGGCTGTATTTCTAAAGCCACCACCCCCACCCCCCAGTTCATTTCTTCTTCCGTGGCCCTAGGTCAGGTTTCCATCACTTCTCACCAGTGTTTATTCTTGAGAGGAAGATCAAGATCCTTAATAAGTCTACCTGGCCCGTGCCTTCATTTCTGTGCTGCCACTTAACTGCATTGTATTTATCTGTCAGTTACTGTTTCTCTCTTTCTGAGTCTTTTTCTCACTCTCTGTCCCAAGTTCAAACTCTGCCAGAGAGGACCTCTGATTGACTCAAACACTTGATGTCGGGCCTCACTCCAGGCCAATCTCACAGGGGCCCAGAGGCCTAGTGGAGGCTTTCTTTTGTTCAAGGGTTGGTTTCTAACTCAACCAATTGTAGCCAAGGTGGAAAGTGACTTGACCCTACCTAATGCTCCAATATCTCAAGCCCCATTCTCCCTGATCTTCGATGCTCTGCCTCCGTTGGCCTTTTTCAGAATGTCTGGAGGGCCCTTCCCCCTCCTCACAGAGCCTGTGCTTTTCCCGCTCCTCTGCCTGGCAAGCTCTTCTCTCCAGCACTCCCAGTTGGCCGACTCCTGTGCATCTTTACATCTTGGCTGGATGTTCCTGCTTCAGGACAGTCTTCTCACCCCTCTACCTACCTTAGATCCTTATGAGCTGAAAAACCCTGTTCTTTTCCTTTTTAACTCTTATTTGTATGGCTATCTGTGTAACATCTTGGTCCTCTGCTGGGCTGTGGCCTCCATGAGCGCAGGAACCATTTTGCTCACACTGTCTGATACTTGCTTGAAAAACAGGCATTCTTTATTTTATCAAGTCCCCAGCCTTCAGGCTCCTCTGTAGTATACACAGTGGCACAGTCCTTTCCCAATATCATGCTTCTCCCTTGCTCACTTTCAATGCTCTTCAGGTGCCTGTGGGACAGTCACTACTCTTTAGATTGTCATTCAAGGCCCTTTGTAATGGAGACCCATCTCTCCTTTCCATTTTGTTTCTCAGGACTCCTTTTAACAGACTCCAAAGTTCTAAGCATTTACTAAGAATTACTTGATATTCTGAAAATTCACTTTATGCTTTATTCTCTGCATCTTTGCTCCTATTGTTCCCTATATAGTGGCGTGTACTCTCTTTGCTGCGATTGCATCACAGTCTCTTGGAAAACCTTTTAGTTGGTATCTCGTGGGTTGCTTGTTTTTAAAACCAAATACTTACATATATACTTTGTAGGTGCTAAACACCAGTCTAAGAACTTTTAAATTCATTTCATGATTATGAAATGACACGTCTTTAAGACAAATCCACTTACCATTCCCAGATAGGGGAAAGCTCAAGTAATTGGTGCAAAGAAATACCTAGTATCTGTCAAAGCTGGAGTTTGAACCCAGTTCTCTGTTTCCAGAAGGCAACTCTGGAGCCTTTGTACTTTCTGCTGCTGCTGCTGGTAAGTCACTTCAATCGTGTCTGACTCTGTGCAACCCCATAGATGGCAGCCCACCAGGCTCCCCCATCCTTGGGATTCTCCAGGCAAGAACACTGGAGTGGGTTGCCATTTCCTTCTCGAATGCATGAAAGTGAAAAGTGAAAGTGAAGTCGCTTGTCGTTTCCAACTCATAGCGACCCCATGGACTGCAGCCCACCAGGCTCCTCTGTCCATGGGATTTTCCAGGCAGGAGTACTGGAGTGGGGTGCCATTGCCTTCTCCAGTACTTTCTGCTACTCGAGTGTTACTCTTTGAGGGCAGCTGAAGTGTCTTATTTATCTTTGTATCTCCCATAGGGCCTGGTATGCAGTGGGTTCTGACTAATCCTTAAAATATTAATGAAGAGAGCCAGAGGTTCAGGCAGAAAGTGATAAGGGAAAGTAAAGTGTCTCCTTTGAGAACTATCCACAGATAACAATCTCATGTTCTCACATCTTTGCTCACAATTCCTCAGTCATTCCTCCTTGGCCCAAAGACTTGCATCTGAATTCCTTAACCCAATGTTCTGTCTCATGGATCAGAAACATTTGGGAAATGAATAATTTGGGTGCACTGTTCTCTCCTTTCCTACCATCTGGCTTTTCCCATCTGTGCATTTATTTATCCTTCATCCATTCCTCTCTAGGGTTTTTAGATTTTGAAAATGGGAGTAGGGGGTAGGGGGGTAGGGAGGGAAAGGGAGGAGAGAGGAAGGAAAGAAAAAATAAGAAAAAAAGGAAGGAAGAAAAGAAGAAAAATATGGATGCCCAGTAAATTTGAATATCAGATCAATAATAATTTTTTAGTATAAGTATGCCCCATGCAATAGGACATTGTTGCTGTTCATTGGCTGGCTAAGTCGTGTGGGACTTTTTGTGATCCCATGACTAGCAGCATGCCAGGTTTCCGTACCCTTCCCTATCTCCAGGAGTTTGCTCAAACTTATGTCTGTTGAGTCAGTGATGCTATCTAACCATCTTGTCCCCTCTGTCCCCTTCTCCTTTTGTCTTCATTCTTTGGACTCTGGGAACGGGAGAGGGTGGGATGATTTGGGAGTATAGCATTGAAATGTGTATAATATCATATCTGAAACGAGTCACCAGACCAGGTACGATGCCTGATAATGGATGCCTGGGGCTGGTGCACTGGGATGACCCAGAGGGATGGTATGGGGAGGGAGGAGGGAGGAGGGTTCAGGATGGGGAACACATGTATACTTGTGGCGGATCCATCTCAATGTATGGCAAAAGCAATACAATATTGTAAAGTTAAGCAAAATAAAATTTAATAAAAAAAATAAATTACTGAATAATATTCCTATGTATATTATACCATATCTTCTTTATCCATTCATCTGTTGATGGACGTTTAGGTTGCTTCCATGTCTTGGCTATTGTGAATAGTGCTGCTATGAATATAAGGGTCCATGCATCTTTTTGAATTATCATTTTGTGTGGGTATATCCAGGAGTAGGATTTCTGGATCATATGGCGTATCGTTTTCTGAGGAACCTCCATAATGTTTTCCATGATGACTGCACCAATTTATATTCCCACCAACAGTGTAGGGAGGTTCCCTTTTCTCCACACCTCTAGCATTTGTCACTTGTAGGCTTTTTAATGATAGGCATTCTGACTGGTGTGAGATGATATCTCATTCTAGTTTTGATTTGCATTTCTCTAATATAGCAATTGGTGCAAATCACCTTTTGAATGCTTTGTGTTGGATAGAGACTCTGGGTAATGAATCCTTTACCCAGCACAGGCAGGTTGTACCAGGAAGGCGGGGTCATCACAGTTACAATGCAGGTGATCAATTGTGTGGTTGAATAAATATGTACTTATTCTCACTTTCAAGAGCTTTATTAGTGTGAACTGAATTTTCATAGACTGATAAACAAAAAAGAAATTTAAAAGGAAAATGGTTGTAATTTATTCATGCCCTTTGCCTTTGGTAAGATGGTTAGTTTGAGGCTGACTTTTCCCCAGGACAGTACTACTGAGCCAGCCTGATGACTAATGATACTTTTTTTCTTTTTCATGTTTTTAACTTCTTATGATGAACATTTCAAAAAAAGAATAGTATCAGCTCCCATATACACATCACCTAGCAGAATAACTACTAATATTTTTCCATATATACTGCCTGAAAATTTTGCTAAATTAATTTAAATCATGTTGCTGCTGCTGCTAAGTCGCTTCAGTCGTGTCCGACTCTGTGCGACCCCATAGATGTCAGCCCACCAGGCTCCCCTGTCCCTGGGATTCTCCAGGCAAGAACCCTGGAGTGGGCTGCCATTTCCTTCTCCAATGCATGCAAGTGAAAAGTGAAAGTGAAGTCGCTCAGTCATGTCCGACTCTTAGCGACCCCATGGACTGCAGCCTACCAGGCTCCTCCGTC
Source organism: Tragelaphus eurycerus (assembly GCA_935064755.1). Lineage (NCBI taxonomy): Eukaryota > Metazoa > Chordata > Mammalia > Artiodactyla > Bovidae > Tragelaphus > Tragelaphus eurycerus. Next base: position 15,486,907 of record CAKXYN010000038.1, read on the forward strand.
TGTGGGATTTTCCAGGCAAGAGTACTGGAGTGGAGTGCCATTGCCTTCTCCGATTTACTCTTAATATACTAGGAAAAAGGGGACATATTCTTACTCAACTATAATGCCATTTTTGTATCTTCAAATTAACAGTAATTTCTTTATATCATCTAATATTCAAATTGACCCTTGAATAATGCAGAGGTTAGGGTCACTGCCCTCCGCCTTATTCAATGGAAAATTCAAGTATAAGTTTTAACTCCTCCCCATATGTCTATTTGCAGGTGACTCAGTTGAATCAGCAGAGAAGGCAATGGCACCCCACTCCAGTACTCTTGCCTGGAAAATCCCTTGGATGGAGGAGCCTGGTGGGCTACACAGTCCATGGGGTTGCTAAGAGTCAGACACGACTGAGCGACTTCACTTTCACTTTTCACTTTCATGCATTGGAAAAGGAAATGGCAACCCACTCCAGTGTTCTTGCCTTGAGAATCCCAGGGACGGGGGAGCCTGGTGGGCTGCCGTCTACGGGGTCACACAGAGTCAGACATGACTGAAGTGACTTAGCAGCAGCAGCAGTTGAATCAGAATTCAAACCAGGTCCACACATTGCATTTGGTTTATTTATACCCTAGGTCGGCTGCTTATCACTTGTGGCCTAGTGTCTGGCCTCAGGGTACTGGTCTGATGAGCTTAGGGCTCACCCAGCTTGAGAACCCCAAGAAGGTGTGAGTTCAGAATTTTGACTGCTCGAGGACAAACTAAGCTGAAAACTTAAAAGTAAAACTGTGTCTTCCTAAGCCCTTCCAAGGGTAGATCTGGCCTGATCTTCTGCTCTGCTTTCCCTGCTGGCCATGCTCCAGATATACTCCCTGCCCACTGCAGTCATTCATAGGAGCATCAGGGTGCTCCTAAATGCTTATCTGGCTGCCTAGATTCTAACCCCACCCACGCACCCAGCCCTCCTGTCAATGCTCCACCCCTCACCATCTGCCTGATGAATTCCTGCTCATCCTTTGAGAATCTGCACAAATGTTACTGCCTCAGAGAAGCTCTTCTTGGCCTCTCTCATCTCCACATCCAGACTAGGCCATAAACCTCTGTTATATTCTCTCATTGCACCATACTTTTCTTCTAAAGTCCTTATCCAATTACAATTAATTATTTGTGAAATTACCTTTTGAATGTGTCTCTTTCCAGCCTGGATATAAAACTTCATGAGAAAAAGAGCTGTATTCATCTTGCCCAGAATCTAGGAGGACCTCACAAATATAGGGGATCAATAGGATATAAATGAGTCTGGATGGATGGATGAAAGGAAGGAAGCAGATAAGAAATTGCTTGAGTTTCTGGGATCTTAAGCAGCAGATTGGCTGGGCCAAGGAAGGAAGCAGATAAGAAATTGCTTGAGTTTCTGGGATCTTAAGCAGCAGATTGGCTGGGCCAGTTGGACACTCTAGGGCCTCTTGTGAGTCTGGATGGGTATCTTGGGAATGGTCAGAGATATACAGATTGCTTTTGGATGAGAGAAAGTGAAAGGAAGGTTGAAGAAGAATGTGAGAAATTTGTTCCATGGCATCACCTTGGCCAAGGGTGCTTTCCTTTCTTTGCACTCACTCCTGAGATGTAGAGAGACTTCTCAAATCTACTCATCTTTGATGAGAGACCCCAAGGAAATTAGAAAGTCTCTGAGGTATCTGGCTTCCAGACTTTTTTTTCTTTTTAGATGAACAGCTCAGAAACTGATGTGAAAGAAAGACAAAGCCTTGGATTCCACAGATTTCCTTGAATGCTTGTAGGCTTAACACAGAGAAAAGTCTGTTACAAAGCAATGTTAATCTTCTCTAGAATTTCACTAAATAATGTCCTGCAGAGATCTCAGCAGTTCCTTTCATAATGTTCTGAGCAAATGTGTTGGAGCCACTTAAGCACAGTACTTTCCTCATGATGGCAGAGCCCACAAGACACTATTTACATGCACCAGTGCCATTTAGACCTTAACTATAAATTACGCATAAAGGTTAATAGAACTGAGCCAAGCTTTAGGAAAGGTCTTATGCACAAAATTGCCTCATATATTGGTGGGTGATAATAGAAGTAAACATTGGAAAGAATAAGAAGTGTGACAGAGATGAAAGAGCAAAGTTCTTTGAATAGCCCTGGAAATCCCTGCCAGTGCAACAACAGAGCAGAGATGTTAATTTCCAGGGAGCTCTTATATTCCAGCAGCAGAAAGTTCATTTTATGATTATTTGTTTCCTATTTCCCTTTTGGCCTTCAGTTGGTAAAATAGTCTACTTAAAATGTCTCCTGAATTAGCTCCAACATTTTCCTCTGCTGATGATAAGGTCTACCTCCTGAAAGAGTGAGAGCCCATCGTGTTAGACAGAGAAGCCCTCCACTCCCCAATTTTATAAACCTCCAGGGATATCTTTAAGGGAGAAAAAAAGGCACATTTGCCTTATAAGACAGTCATGTAATGATCAAATTGTTTTATTTCAGTGCTGTGTGTGTTGGTTGTATTCCTTATCGGCTTTTGAACAACTGCTGGGAACCTAAACTATTTCGAAGTCTGTCATTCATTGAAAGGAAGCATGACATGTGCACACCTGAGTTTGAAATGAGTTACAACTGTTTTGGAGTCGCTCTGACAATTTTATAAGAAGGCAAATAGATGAGGTTGGTAGCTTAAGCTCTCTTCTTCTTTGAGTCTTGACAGACTCCAGATTGGAAGGCATCCACTGTACACAGTTCCCAAACCTTACTGGTCTAAAGACCTAAGTGAACTTGCAGGCTTTTAGTAGATGATCACATATTCCCCCAGGAGTCCTAATGGGTGAGGAATGCTCAGCATCTGATCTCTGAGTCTCATCCCTTAAGTGTAAGAGCAGATGCAGTGATGACCTCACCAAGCCCCACTGTCAGGCCTCATGACTGTTAGGGTCAGTTTCCTGCTGCAGGGGTCCCCCACTGATCCCATGTAGTCTGTCCATGCAAATGTGGACTGTAGTTCTGGAGGAGGCAAGAGCAGCTAGACTTGGCATATTTCTTAGGTGTCCCCTCACTCCTCATTGTCTGGTATCTCCCAGGGAGTGGAATGTTACTCAATAGCTCAGAGAAAGGCCCTCTAGTAGGAAATAGGGAATAAAATCTGAAAAGGGGAGAAGACTTTCTCTAGGAGGAGAGTAATTGCGTGTCTGTGAAGCAGGAGGACAACTGTGTACGCCCCCATAGTTAGGAAGGATGCTTCCAGCTGCTCAAGACCTAAGCTTTCAAGTATGTCTCTGAAAGAGCACACGAGGCCCTTTCTTGTTGGCTGTTTTTAGACCAGAAAAACATACACATGATAGTGGGGAGGGAGAGGAACACTTAAGCCAACTTTGTTATTTTCCAAGTAATCTTCAAACCTGAGATAAGAACAGAAATTGCCATATGTGTGAGCTCCAAGTTGCTGGAAGCTGAAACTATCTCTGACAGGCTTTGGTAACTGAGGTGGTGGTGGGGGGGTACGGCGGGGAGCAAGTTATCTACACGACAAAGGCTTGACTTTCACCCCAACATCTTGGTTTCCCTGACCTCATTTTGGATCTGGTATCCCTGAATTTATCTGAAACTTTTAAAGCTTTTTATACTTTCAGCCCCTGCTTCCTCTAAAGATGAAAGAGTCTCATATTGCATAAAGCAGCAGTTCCCCTTTATCTTTCTGCTTTTCTCTCTTCCTTTATCTCTGTCTCCATTCATCCATATATCTATCTGTCCATCCATCTTAAAGCTACCTCTTTCAAGGTTCAAGGAATTACTTTCTGGTTCTGGTAATCTGGGATTTAGTATACAAACCAATGCTCCTGTTTTGATTTTATAGATCTAACATGGATCCCTTCTCAGATTTTGTCTTTTACATTTCGTCCTATAAATTCTGAAAAGAGTATTCTCAAATCGCAGTCACTCAAAGTCATTTTTCCTAATAATTTTAATCAGCATTGCTCTCTCTCCACTTCCTAAATTATTTTCTAATAATAGTAGTTTAGAGTATTATTATGTGTTGTACTAGTTTCTGATTGCTGCTGTAACAAATTAGTTGCTTAAACAATTTAGTGACTTAAAACAACACACATTTATTATCTGGCAGTTCTGTAGGTTAGAAGTCCAACAAGATCTTATTGGGCTAAAACTGAGATGTTGGTAGGGCTTCATTCCTCCTGAAAGCTCTGGAGGATGTAGATGGAAATAATCAATAAACTATTAATAGGAATATAAAAGAAAGTTTATTTGAGTCAAACTGAGGACTATAGCTAGGAGACACAGATTCAAAAACACCTGAATTGTGTTCTGCTGGACTCCGAAGTGGTGAAGGCTTATTTAGGCAAAACCCACAAAGTTGCATAAGCTGTTTGTCAAGAATTAAGAGTTGAAGCTGGCAAGAAGTAAGAGGGCTTGTTAAGCAAGACTTGTTGGTGTCCAGAATGGTTGCATAGTTACGAGGGATGACCTTGAGACCATAAGGTTGTGGCTGGATGCTACTAGCAAATGTTTTGAGTCTGTCCTCGAGGCTGATACAGTTCAGAAATGTCAAATTCTCAATGATGCAGGAACAACATGTCTGAAGCCACATCTACAGTGGCCACCCACCTCCCATTTTGAAGCCTGAATCACACTTACTTCATTTTGTTTTTAAATGCATTCTTTTCTTTAATGGTTGAAACAGATGTACAATACATGTTTGACAGGCCATAAAACAAGTTGTCACCCCACTCGAGTACTCTTGCCTGGAAAATCCCATGGATGGAGGAGCCTGGTGGGCTGCAGTCCATGGGGTCGCTAAGAGTCAGAAACGACTGAGTGACTTCACTTTCACTTTTCACTTTTCATGCATTGGAGAAGGAAATGGCAACCCACTCCAGTGTTCCTGCCTGGAGAATCCCAGAGACGGGGGAGCCTGGTGGGCTGCCGTCTAAGGGGTTGCACAGAGTTGGACACGACTGAAGTGACTTAGCAGCAGCAGCAGCAGCAGCAAGACAAGTTGTTCTAGTTAGCACAAAGTTCAAGTCAAATTATTATAAGCCAGAATGACTTCCCCACATCTTAATATGTGAAATTTTCTTCTATCAAGGAGAATCTGTTTCTGTACTTTTCATAGCTAGAAGCTGCCTGCATTCCTTGACTCATGTTCCCTTCCCTTCATTTTCAAATCCAGAAGCAAAACAGCTTCTCTCTGACCCTACTTTCATCATCATGTATCTTTCTCTAACACTCTTCTGCCTCCTTCTTCCACTTTAAAGTATCCTTGTGATTACATTGGACCCACCTGAAAAATCTAGAATAATCTCCCTATTTTAAGGTCAGAGGATTAGCAATTTTAATTATGTTTGCAACTTTAAATTCCCTTTTGCTACATAGCCTAATATATTCACAGATCCTGAAATTAGGACACGGACATCTTTAGGGGTGGCTCTAATTATTCTGCCTATTATATATTGTACTCCCTTATACAGACTTTCCTGTTTTCACATATGGAGATTATGGTCTACAGAGACTATTTGAAGGCAAATCTGTGACAAAATACTTTGCTTTTCTATAACCTTCAAAAGTGCCAGAATTTAGCGAGATGATTGTAAATACCAGCTGGCAGCTCCCAATTGCTTTGATTACTTTAGTCCACCTTCTCCCATTTTATTATGTCTTTCCTAGAAGTATGTACATATAGAATACAGGGGCTGATGCACTGCATTTTTACTTTTGTTTGGCTGATGTTTACAGGAAGAAGTTATTGCCATCCAGAATGGTTAGTAGTTAGCCTCTTCATAACTCTGTTTTGGTTTTATATGGATGGAAACTTCAAATTATTGATAAAAATTGTGGCTATAGGAAGGAGAAAAGGATAGGAGAAGCAGATGACAAGTACAGAGGTATCTCTGTGACCCTTCCAACAGCTAGAGACACGTGGTTTCTTTCAGGTGACATTGGAAGTCAGATTGTAGACAAAGCCAAAAGTTGATAGTTCTTTCTTCCTGGAAAGTCCCAGAACCTCCTCTCTGGTAGAAAACAACCATAATATTTCTAGCAAATTCAAAAGAGACTTCTTCCACTGGCTTGGAATTGACCAAGAATGTCACATTGGATCTAAAACCAAAGAATTTCTTTTAACAAAGTGTTCAAGCATGAAAGGGGGCATTTTATTGTTGCTGATCTATTCTCTCATTATGTATTAGCCCAGTTACAAAAATAATTTTAACCACAGACACCATAGTTTAGTTCATTTAACTACAACCACTGGTTTGCCATGTACAGTATTGGCCCAATAATCAAAAAACTTTTCTTTGATAAACATGTTTTGGAGCGTAGTATGGTCAAGTATTTTTCCAACAGTTACCAAAGTAATTAATTTTACTATGTATTTAGTTCTTGTAACAACTATTATTATGCCTTCTTTCAGTTCAGTTCAGTTCAATCTCTCAGTCGTGTCCGACTCTTTGTGACCCCTTGAATTGCAGCACGCCAGGCCTCCCTGTCCATCACCAACTCCCAGAGTTCACTCAGACTCACGTCCATCGAGTCAGTGATGCCATCCAGCCATCTCATCCTCTGTCGTCCCCTTCTCCTCTTGCCCCCAATCCCTCCCAGCATCAGAGTCTTCTCCAATGAGTCAACTCTTCACATCAGTTGGCCAAAGTACTGGAGTTTCAGCTTTAGCATCATTCCTTCCGAAGAAATCCCAGGGCTGATCTCCTTCAGAATGGACTGGTTGGATCTCCTTGCAGTCCAAGGGACTCTCAAGAGTCTTTTCCAACACCACAGTTCAAAAGCATCAATTCTTCGGTGCTCAGCTTTCTTCACAGTCCAACTCTCACATCCATACATGACCAATGGAAAAACCATAGCCTTGACTAGATGGACCTTTGTTGGCAAAGTAATGTCTCTGTTTTTGAATATGCTATCTAGGTTGGTCATAACTTTCCTCCCAAGGAGTAAGTGTCTTTTAATTTCATGGCTGCAGTCACCATCTGCAGTGATTTTGGAGCCCCCAAAATAAAGTCTGACACTGTTTCCACTGTTTCCCCATCTATTTCCCATGAAGTGATGGGACCAGATGCCATGATCTTTGTTTTCTGAAAGTTGAGTTTTAAGCCAACTTTTTTACTCTCCTCTTTCACCTTTATCAAGAGGCTTTTTAGTTCCTCTTCACTTTCTGCCATAAGGGTGGTGTCATCTGCATATCTGAGGTTACTGATATTTCTCCCAGCAATCTTGATTCCAGCCTGTGCTTCTTCCAGTCCAGCATTTCTCATGATGTACTCTGCATGTAAGTTAAATAAACAGGGTGACAGTATACAGCCTTGACGTACTCCTTTTCCTATTTGGAACCAGTCTGTTTTTCCATGTCCAGTTCTAACTGTTGCTTCCTGACCTGCATATAGGTTTCTCAAGAGGCAGATCAGGTGGTCTGGTATTCCCATCTCTTTCAGAATTTTCCACAGTTGATTGTGATCCACACAGTCAAAGGCTTTGACATAGTCAATAAAGCAGAAATAGATGTTTTTCTGGAACTCTCTTGCTTTTTCCATGATCCAGCGGATGTTGGCAATTTGGTCTCTGGCTCCTCTGCCTCTTCTAAAACCAGCTTGAACATCTGGAAGTTCACGGTTCCTGCCTTCTTTACAGATGAGGAAACTGAGGCTCAGAGCAGTTAAATAATTTGGTTAAGCAGGAGAGCCAGGATTCTCTTGTAATACTCAGGCACTTGATCACTACATCATGCTGCATCTAAATGCTGCCATTGTAGCCAGTCTCTGCTTACAAGGAGGTTATAGTTTGCTTACAAAGAGTGTGTAAGAAACAACAAATATGAACTGAATTACTATTTGTTGTGGGGCTTCCCTGGTGGCTCAGACAGTAAAAAATCTGCCTGCAATGCAGGAGACCCAAGTTTGATTCCTGGGTGAGGAAGAGCCCCTGGAAAAGGAAGTGGCTACCCTCTCCAGTATTCCTGCCTGGAAAATCCATGGACCAAGGATCCTGATGGGCTACAGTCCATGGGGTCACAAAGAGTAGGACATGACTGAGTGGCTGTTTGTTTAGTATATTCTATATCTTCAGCACCTCAAACAGTACCTTTGTATAAAACTGTTGCTAAGTCACTTCAGTCGTGTCCGACTCTGTGAGACCCCATAGACGGCAGCCCACCAGGCTCCCCTGTCCCTGGGATTCTCCAGGCAAGAACACTGGAGTGGGTTGCCATTTCCTTCTCCGATGCATGAAAGTGAAACTAGGGATGGAATAAATATTTGTGAAGTGTTGTTTACTATGAGGTCAACTTGGATGAGATGACAGACTCTATGGGAACCCACTTAATTAATATGGGGTGGTGAGAGCCTCCTTAAGGAGGGAACATTTTAGCTGAGACCTGAGGGATGAAAAAAGATTATGAAAAGAACATGGCAGAGTGTTCAGGCAGAAGGGCCAGCATGGTGGGGAACCATAAGGTGGGAGAGAGCCTGGCAGATCTGACAGATGGAGGAGCCAGGTGTGAGAAGCAGATGAACACAGGGGCTGTGGGATGAGATGCTGTGAGTGCCCACAAGGTGGGTAACATAGGTCCTTCTGTCACTAGAATTCCCTCTGGCAGAAGGAATTCTATGTAAAGTGCCATGCTATGCTAAGTCACTTCAGTCGTGTCTGACTCTGTGTGACCCCATAGACGGCAGCCCACCAGGCTTCCCTGTCCCTGAGATTCTCCAGGCAACAACACTGGAGTGGGTTGCCATTTCCTTCTCCAATGCATGAAAGTGAAAAGAGAAAGTGAAATTGCTCAGTCATGTCTGACTCTTAGTGATCCCATGGACTGCAGCCTACCAGGCTCCTCCATCCCTGGGATTTTCCAGGCAAGAGTACTGGAGTGGGATGCCATTGCCTTCTCCCATAAAGTGCCATGGAGGGACTCAAAAGGACCTTGCCCTTTGGATTTTTCATTCCTGTGGAGAAGACAAGGCAAGCAGGGGAAAAAAAGGAAAAATCGTTTTTCATTCACTACACCTTTTTCTTTGGTGAACGTCTTAATTTGTGGTCTTGTTTCTCTTTTTGTTATTTGGTGACTAATTTACTCTTATATTCTCTTCTGATCTTTCTAAGACTGACTCCAATCGGAGAGGCTTTTCATCTATGCGCACCTTGAAACACTGAAACATCTGCTTTATTTTCTAGTCAGTTTTTGATCTGTGTCACAGAGCTCTGATCCCCAGTAATTTTAACTGGGTCCCATCAGCTCATGAGGCCCTGAAGCTAATATTTCACTTATGCAATATTTTTTCACAAGACCTAAATTTGGTTTGCTAGGTTGTTCTACCCTCTGGCCTTTGTTTTAACCCTCTGACACACAGCTGAACATCGTACCGGAAGACCACATCCTATTTCTGTCTTGGTGTCTTAGTTATGAAGCTATATATAGGAAATATTACAACAGGTTAGATATCAGCCAGAGAAATTTGGGAAGCTGAAATGGAGTTGTGAAAGTTTAACTTTATTTCTTTTTTAAAAAATAGGATTATTGAAATGTAATTTACATAACATAAAATTCACCCATTTAAAGTACACAGTGCAGTGGATTTTAGTATGTTCAGAGTTGTGTAATCATCACCACAATTAATTTTAGAACATTTCACAATCCCCCAAAGAAACCCTTTTCCCACTAGCAATCCCTCTTACATCCCCTCCCACAGACTCCCAGCCCTAGGCAACCATTAATCTATTTTCTGTTTCTATGAATTTACCTATTTTGAACATGCCACATAAATGGAATCGTGCAGTAAGTACTTTCTTGTGGTTGACTTCCTTCACTTAGCATTATGTTTTTGAAGTTCATCTACATTGTATCACACGTCAATACTTCATTCCTTTTTGTTGCTGAACTATATTCTACTGTATGACTGCTACATTTTTGTTTATTTGTTGATGGGTATCTGATTTATTTCTACTTCTTGGCTATATGAATAATGCTGCTATGAATGTTTATGGACAAGTTTTTTTTTTTTTTTCCATGGACAAGTTTTTCTGTGGATATAAGTTTTCATTTCTCTTGGGTGTGTACCTGTGAGTGAAGTTGCTGGGTTATGTGGTAACTCTCCATGTTTAGCATTTGATGGACTGCCAAACTTTCAGAATGGTTGTATTTTTGTACATTCCCACAAGCAGCGTGTGAGGGTTCTAGTTTCTCCATATCCTCACCAATATTTCTTATTGTGTCTTTCTGATTATAGTCATCTTAGGGGATATAAAGTGATATCTTATTTTGGCTTTTATAATTCTCTTTTACTTTAAAAAAATGCCTAAATCTCTAAAATTACTTCTGAATCATTGTGGTATGAATAGTGCCAGTGTATAGAAGGTGCCAGTGTATGTCATATTGTGACATAACTATATTGTGAAAGTGTGGAAATAATAGATGAGCAGTGAGCCCCATGTGTTGAACCAGAGGTGTTTTTTTTTAAGTAGTACTTGCAATTCTGGTTTGAGTTTCAGAAATTCATTAAGGAGTTTAATATTATAGTTGATGATATAACCCTGATAATCACATTAGATAATTTACAACAAATGAGTACATTTATCTACTAAACATGAAACATTCTGAAACACTCTCTAAATATCATCTGTCAAGTTTACATTGGTTTAAGTCAGTGCTATTTCTTTTATTTTAGAAAGGACTATCAGGAGGGAATTGAGCTTCCCAATATTGTATGGCTGATGGCCATCCATACAGGATCCTTAATGTTAATTTAGAAAATAATATATTCTCAGAAAGGGTCTTGGAAGTCATGTATGTATTATCTATCTTTCAGTATAAGAATTTCCACAGTAACATACATGATTGAATACTTACAATGACATGGAAGTTCTTGCTTGTATAAAACCACCCATTCTGTTGTTGGCAGTTCTGATAATATATTTTTAAAAAATTTTTATTTGCATACAGTCATTTCACAATGTTGTGTTTCTGCTGTGCATAAAAGTGAATAAGTTATACATATACACATATCTCTTCTTTTTTATTCTAAGCCACCTTCTACCTCCATGTCTCTTCTACCTACTACTACTTGTTCTGTCCCCTAGAATTATGAAGAATAAAAGTGCATAACAGGTATTCAGTGAAGGATTGAAGGATTGAATTTCAATCAGATGAATGATTGAACTTATATCTGAATTATTTGTTATGTGTTTATGTATTGCTTTTATAATTTAAGATAAAAGCGAAGAGTGAAGGAAAACTGTTCTTTCTGTATACAAATACACACACTCCCATCATCTGGACTTTTGTTTCTTCTTCCTCTTTCTATATATTTATTGGTTTTAATATGACTACAGAAGTGATATGTTTATTGTAAAAAATTCATAACGTAGAAGAAAAATTGTGTGTAGTAGTGTGTGTGTATGTAGCCGCTCAGTTGTGTCTGACTCTTTGTGACCCTATGGCTGGACTGTTTCTTGCCAGGCTCCTCTGTCCATGGGCTTCTCCAGGGAAGAATACTGGAGTGGGTTGGCATTCCTTTCTCCAAGGGATCTTCCCGATTCGGGATCAGATTAACATCTTCTGCACTGCCAAGTGGATTCTTTACCATGGAAGAAGGTAAAGGAAAAAGGCGAGCCTCTTCCCTTAGTCTGGCAGGTCCTCTTTTACACCAATTTGCATCACCTTAAAAATACTTAGGATATAAGTCTAAGTGATTAAATGCAAAAAGCCACCTTCCCTGGGTGACTTTACTGGGCCATCAGGGAAGCCCAGTAGTGTGTATACGTTGACCTTAAACTCCTAAATATTTTCTTTATGATAACCATTTAAGTGCTTTCAAATTTTAAGGAGGGTAACTCATTTCTTTCTGCCTTTTCTCCAAATAATCCATACCTGTTACCTTAAAACCTCCTCAGGTGCCCTTTTGCCTCTGGTTTATTTTGTTGTTGGCTATGTCCTCATTTGCCAATCTCTCTCTTCAAATGAGATTTCCAGATCTGAGAACCTGATCCGAACAGAGGACGATGAATATGGAGTTCAGGTGGACCATTGTGTTTTTTTTTTTAACATTGCATTTTTATTTATGCAGACCAAAATGGCAGTAGTTTTCTTTTTATGGCCTTTAATTGGCTTCTTGGAGCACAGATCTGTCCAGCCTTACATGACTTCACTTCTGTTCCTCTGTTCCTTCTCCTCTGTGCCTCTTCATTTGGATTCTCAGTTATCTCCATTTAAGCTCCATGGTGGATGATTTGTTCCCACTTGGTGGCCAGCCTGTTCCCTTGGTCTGGCAGGTCCTCTTTTACACCAACAATTTGCATCACCTTAAAAATACTTAGGATATAAGTCTAAGTGATAAAATGCAAACAGCCTTTCTTACTTGGAAAGACTTTACTTCCCACTGGAAGAAAGGAAGCTCAATGATATATGAGCTTCTAGAACTCATTTGTCTTCCTCCCATTTTTCAACTTGGGAGCTAATATTGGGGATTAAATAATGGACTTTGTTGACTTTGGTGCACCTGCTGCTGAACGTGTAAATTCATCCTTTCTCATACAGTCAGACATGACTTGCTAAACAGCTTCCAAAGTAAAAGTGGTGACATGAATAATTCTGCCTGGAAATAAGGTCAACCTTGTTCTCCTGAGAGCTGCCCTGGCAGCAAGGAGCTACGTAAACCTCGTACCTCAAAGAACTCTGAAACTCTGCCCTCCTTCCTTCCCCCAGTGCCCACACACCCAAGGAATGAAATACAAGACGAGAGACTAAAAATCTGGGTTTTATGGAAAGAAGGAGCATACTGTATTAACTAAAAGATGATTTCCAGGTAAAACTTGTCTTGCAAAAATTAGAAATTCTATAAATGCATAAAATCGGGATATATACAAACAGAAGTATTAACAGGGATTTTTTAAAAATTAATGATTGGATGGGTTCCATCTTATGCTTTTTTCATCTACATTTTTAAAAAATTTTCTACAGTAAACAGCCATTACCTTGCAATATAAAAATTTAATTTGTGGGTTATATTTCTTTATGCTTTTATTCAGTTGAAAGGCATAAGTTTTTTCTACCATGTACTAAATTATTTAGATGAAGAGTGAATTTTCCCATTAGGTGGGAAGTTGGACAAAATGACTTCAAAGTTTGTTCAAGGCCTAAGATTTTCTGAAGTTACCATCAAATTATGTCAGCAAAATAGATGATAAATCATGACACAGCACAAATCATAGGTTTTCAGAGTTAAAGTTGTGAGTGACAGAAACCACTATAGTGCAAAAGCAGCATTTCTTATAAGGATACAGACAGAGTTGATAGTCAGCTGGTTGCACTTGCATGGGGATGCCAGTTGTTATATTGTCAAATGCCTTGAGACCCTCACATGTCTCTGCACAGCCTCAGACACCTGGGAATTATCTCAGGACTCTATGCTCTGTAACAAAAGGGGTAATGCCTGGAAGAACAGCTGAATTCCAGGATTGTGTACTGGCCTCTGGCCTTGTCCTGATTTTTGTTTTCCTGTGCCATTGTTAAATATTCTGAAGGTCACCCTAGAATATATGGGTGCCTCACAGAACCCAGGGACAGAGATTTAGCTGGACCTCAGGAAGGCACTAGACCCAGGCTCTTGGAAGCTGGCAGGTCTCTCCACGTTCCATCTGTGCCTCTCCACATTCTTTCTTATAACCTTCTCAGCCTTTAGGTTCTTGTGTCAGATATATCACCTTTAACAGTTCTTGGAATTTCCATTTGATGGGTCTGGTCACTTGATAAGAGACTGATCTTTCTCCCACCCTCCCTCCTTTTCTTTCAATTTTAAATGTCCAAGGAAGGAACTGAATGACCAGACTCTAGTCATGTGCCCACCCCTGTGCCAAACATTTTCAGCCCTAGGTGGGGAGGGAATGAGAACGACAAACCACAGCTTTTCCCATTAAAATCACCTGGAGGGGCTTCGAGATGGCAGAGTCAAGGGTTGTGTGCTTATCTCCTCCTGTAAGAGCACCACACTTCCCTGGTGGCTCAGATGGTAAAGCGTCTGTCTACGATGCAGGAGACCCGGGTTCGATCCCTAGGTTGGGAAGATCCCTTGGAGAAGGAAATGGCAATCCACTCCAGTACTATTGCCTGGAAAATTCCATGGACAGAGGAGCCTGGTAGGCTACAGCCCATGGGGTTGCAAAGAGTCAGACACGATTGAGCGACTTCACATTCATTGAGCCAGGAGGACCACTGATAGGAGGATGCTACTGCTACTGCTAAGTCACTTCAGTCGTGTCCGACTCTGTGCGATCCCATAGACAGCAGCCCACTAGGCTCCTTTGTCCCTGGGATTCTCCAGGCAAGAATACTGGAGTGGGTTGCCATTTCCTTCTCCAATGCATGAAAGTGAAAAGTCAAAGTGAAGTCGCTCAGTCTTGTCCGACTCTTAGCGACCCCATGGACTGGAGCCTACCAGGCTCCTCCATCCACGGGATTTTCCAGGCAAGAGTACTGGGGTGGGGTGCCATTGCCTTCCCCGAGGAGGATGCTGGAACCCACCAAATATCCCACATCCAAAGACAAAGAAGAAGCCCCAGCAAGACAGTAGGAGGGGCGCAATCACAGTAAAATCAAATCCCATACCCACCAGGTAGGTGACCCACAGACTGGAGAACAATTATACCAAAGAAGTGCTTGCAATGTTGTGAAGGTTCTGAGCCCCACATTAGGCTTCCCAGCCTGGGGATCTGACAAAGGGACTGGGAATCCCCAGGGAATTTGGCCTTGAGGGCCAGTGGGATTTGATTACAGGTCTTCCAGAGAACTGGGAGAAAACAGAGATTCCGGTTTTGGAGGGCACAGACAAAATTTTGCATGCACCAAGACCCAGAGGAGAGGAGCAGTGACTCCCAAGAGACTGACCAAAACTATCTGCTAGTGTTGTAGGCCCTTTTGTGGAGGCGCAGGGTGGCAGGGGCTAACCTCAGGGACAGGGGCACTGGAAGGTCCCCTTTGGCGTAAACCCTCTTGGAGTTCACCATTAACTTTACCATAGAAGGAGTTCCTCATTAGCCCTACCATAGACCCAGGTCTGGGTCACCTGAGGCCAAACAACTACCAGGGGGGGAATACAAACCCACCCATTAGCAGATAATTGGACTAAAGTTTTTCTGAGCAAGGTCCTACAGTTCAGTTCAGTCGCTCAGTCCTGTCCCACTCTTTGCGACCCGATGATGTGCAGCATGCCAGGCTTCCCTGTCCATCACCAACTCCCGGAGGTCACCCAAACTCATGTGCATCTAGTCGGTGATGCCATCCAGCCATCTCATCCTCTGTCGTCCCCTTCTCCTCCTGCCCCCAATCCCTCCCAGCATCAGAGTCTTTTCCAGTGAGTCAACTCTTCACATGAGGTGGCCAAAGTACTGGAGTTTCAGCTTTAGCATCATTTCTTCCAAAGAAATCCCAGGGCTGATCTCCTTCAGAATGGACTGGTTGGATCTCCTTGCAGTCCAAGGGACTCTCAAGAGTCTTCTCCAACACCACAGTTCAAAAGCATCAATTCTTCAGTGCTCAGTCTTCTTCACAGTCCTACTGGTCATGTATGGTCATCCATACATGACCACTGGAAAAACCATAGCCTTGACTAGATGGACCTTTGTTGGCAAAGGAATGTCTCTGCTTTTAAATATGCTATCTAGGTTGGTCATAACTTTCCTTCCAAGGAGTAAGCGTCTTTTAATTTCATGGCTGCAGTCACCATCTGCAGTGATTTTGGAGCCCAGAAAAATAAAGTCTGACACTGTTTCCACTGTTTCCCCATCTATTTCCCATGAAATGATGGGACCAGGTGCCATGATCTTCGTTTTCTGAATGTTGAGCTTTAAGCCAACTTTTTCACTCTCCTCTTTCACCTTCATCAAGAGGCTTTTTAGTTCCTCTTCACTTTCTGTCATAAGGGTGGTGTCAGCTGCATATCTGAGGTTACTGATATTTCTCCCAGCAATCTTGATTCCAGCTTGTGCTTCTTCCAGCCCAGCGTTTCTCATGATGTATTCTGCATATAAGTTAAATAAGCAGGGTGACAATATACAGCCTTGATGTACTCCTTTTCCTATTTGGAACCAGTCTGTTGTTCCATGTTCAGTTCTAACTATTGCTTCCTGACCTGCATGTAGGTTTCTCAAGAGGCAGGTCAAGTGGTCTGGTATTCCCATCTCTTTCAGAATTTTCCACAGTTTATTGTGATCCACACAGTCAAAGGCTTTGGCATAGTCAGTAAAGCAGATCAAATCAGATCAGATCAGATCAGTCGCTCAGTCGTGTCCGACTCTTTGCGACCCCATGAACCGCAGCACGCCAGGCCTCCCTATCCATCACCAGCTCTCGGAGGTCACTCAGACTCACATTCATCGAGTCAGTGATGCCATCCAGCCATCTCATCCTCTGTCGTCCCCTTCTCCTCCTGCCCTCAATCCCTCCCAGCATCAGAGTCTTCTCCAATGAGTCAACTCTTCGCATGAGGTGGCCAAAATACTGGAGTTTTTCTGGAACTCTCTTGCTCTTTTGATGATCCAGTGGATGTTGGCAATTTGATCTCTGGTTCCTCTGCCTCTTCTAAAACCAGCTTGAACATCAGGAAGTTCATGGTTCATGTATTGCTGAAGCCTGGCTTAGAGAATTTTGAGCATTACTTTCCTAGCATGTGAGATGAGTGCAATTGTGTGGTAGTTTGAGCATTCTTTGGCATTGCCTTTCTTTGGGATTGGAATGAAAATTGACCTTTTCCAGTCCTGTGGCCACTGCTGAGTTTTCCAAATGTGCTGGCATATTGAGTGCAGCACTTTCACAGCATCATCTTTCAGGATTTGGAATAGCTCAACTGGAATTCCATCACCTCCACTAGCTTTGTTCATAGTGATGCTTTCTAAGGCCCACTTCACATTCCAGGATGTCTGGCTCTAGGGGAGTGAGTGATCACACCATCGTGATTATCTGGGTCTTGACGACCTTTCTTGTACAGTTCTTCTGTGTATTCTTGCCACCTCTTCTTAATATCTTCTGCTTCTGTTAGGTCCATACCATTTCTGTCCTTTATCGAGCCCATCTTTGTATGAAATGTTCCCTTGGTGTCTCTAACTTTCTTGAAGAGATCTCTAGTCTTTCCCATTCTGTTGTTTTCCTCTATTTCTTTGCATTGATGGAATGCAAAAGTAGGAAGTCAAGAAACACCTGGAGTAACAGACAAATTTGGCCTTGGAGTACAGAATGAAGCAGGGCAAAGGCTAATAAAGTTTTGCCAAGAGAACGCACTGGTCATAGCAAATACCCTCTTCCAACAACATAAGAGAAGACTCTACATGTGGACAACAGCAGATGGTCAACACTGAAATCAGATTGATTATATTCTTTGCAGCCAAAGATGGAGAAGCTCTATACAGTCAGCAAAGACAAGACTGGGAACTGACTGTGGCTCAGATCACGAACTCCTTATTGCCAGATTCAGACTTAAATTGAAGAAAGTAGGGAAAACCACTAGACCATTCAGGTATGACCTAAATCATATCCCTTATTATTATACAGTGGAAGTGAGAAATAGATTTAAGGGACTAGATCTGATAGAGTACCCTGATGGACTATGGATGGAGGTTCATGACATTGTACAGGAGACAGGGATCAAGACCATCCCCATGGAAAAGAAATGCAAAAAAGCAAAATGGCTGTCTGAGGAGGCCTTACAAATAGCTGTGAAAAGAAGAGAAGTGAAAAGCAAAGGAGAAAAGGAAATATATAAGCATCTGAATGGAGAGTTCCAAAGAATAGCAAGGAGAGATAAGAAAGCCTTACTCAGCGATCATTGCAAAGGCCCTGCACACCAGAGCAAAACCCAGTTTTTCCAGTCACCAGTCCTTCCCATCAAGAGGCTTACATGAGCCTCTTAGCGTCCTCCATCATAGGGCAGACAAGAAGCAGAGTCTCACAGCAGCTAAAACAAAAACCATATTCAGAAAATTAATCATGATAAAAAAGCAGAAAGTTATATTCCAGATGAAAGGACAAGATAAACAGAAAAACAACTAAATGACGTGAAGATAAGCAACCTTCCAGAAAAAGTTGAATAATGATAGTGAAGATGATCTAGGATCTCTGGAAAAGAATGGAGGCAAAGATTGAGAAGATGCAAGAAATACTTACCAAAGACCTAAAGGAATTAAAGGATAAACAGAGATGGATAATACACGAGAAGGAATAAATAGCAGAATAACTGAGGCAGAAGAGCAGATAAATGACCTGCAGGACAGAATGGTGGAAATCACTGCCACAGAACAGAATATAGAAGAAACAAAAGAAATGAAGACAGCCTACAAGACCTCTGGGACAACATTAAATGCACCAACATTCACATTATAGGGGTCCCAGAAGGAGAAGAGAGGGAGAAAGACCTGAGAAAATATTTGAAGAGATAATAGCTGAAAACTTCTTGAGCATGGGAAAAGAAATAGTAAACCAAGTCCAGAAAGCACAGAGTTCCAGGAAGGATAAATCCAAGAAGGAACCTATTGAGACACATAGTAATCAAACAGACAAAAATTAAAGACAGAGGTAAAATATTAAAAGCAACAGGGGAAAAATGACAAGTAACATACAAGGGAACTTGCATCAGGCTATCGGTTGATTTCTCAACAGAAACTCCACAGGCCAGAAGGGAATGGCATGATATATTTAAAGTGATGAAAGGGAAGAAGCTACAACCAAGAACACCCAGCAAGACTCTCCTTCAGATTTGATGGAGAAATCAAAAGCTTTCCAGATAAGCTAAAGTTAAGAGAATTCAGTACCACGAAACCAGCTTTACAACAAATGCTAAAGGAACTTCTCTAGATAGGAAATACAAGAGAAGGAAAAGACCTACAGGAAATAAACCTGAATAAATAATAAATTAAGAAAACAATTATAGGATCATACATATTGATAATTAAGTTAAATGTAAATGGGTTAAATGCACCAACCAAAAGACATAGACTGGCCAGGTGGATGAAAACATGTGTATGTATGCACTTCCACTTACCACAGCACTCTGCTTGACACCTCTCCAAATTGTATGTCATTATTTTATGTTGTTAAGCTAATCATATTCCCATTATGGTTTATAATTGTAATTATCTTTTATTTTTTGTTTGGCTATTGATTGTGAACTCTTATAAATATCTTTTACTCTTGTTATTTTGTAACTCTTAATACTATTGTATCATGATTGGTCAACAGAAGAATAATAGAATTCTATATCACCAAAGTATCCAGTATGAGTTGCTCAGTTATGTCCAACTCTTTGCGACCCATGAACTGTAGCCACCGGGATCCTCTGTCCATGGAATTCTCCAGGCAAGAATACTGCAGTGGGTTTCATTCCCTTCTCCAGTGGATCTTCCTGGCCCAGGGATCGAAACCAGGTCTCCTGCACTGCAGGCAGATTCTTTATGGTCTGAGCCACCAGGATACCACCCAAACTAGGATCTAATAGAAAAACAATCACTTTTTAAAATCTGATGCATATCAGAATTATCTTGAAATTTTTGAAAAATGCAAATGCTCAGGTATTGCTTTTTTTTCTCCAGAGCTCCAGATAGGTTTCTAATGAACAGTCATGTTTAAAAACAACTGTACTATATGATGACCTTTTTACCTTTATCTAGTTTGTTTC
Source organism: Tragelaphus eurycerus (assembly GCA_935064755.1). NCBI lineage: Eukaryota > Metazoa > Chordata > Mammalia > Artiodactyla > Bovidae > Tragelaphus > Tragelaphus eurycerus. The sequence goes on from CAKXYN010000038.1 coordinate 15,506,565, forward strand.
ACTTTTTCTATTTCATATTCAGTGCTCCCATTTCATTTAGTATATGTTCTCCAATTTCTTCATCTCTTCTCTTTTTTTGGATATTCTTTCTCAAGCCTTTATCAAGTGTAATAGAAAAGCTTTTATATACATATTTATAAATATGTATAATATATATATTTTAGAAAAGTTATGAATTTTTGCCTAACTAAAAAATTTATGACATTTTGATTCCACTTATTTGACTTAGTATAAATAGAATGCTAGATTTCTAGTTAAAAAATAGATATGCAACAATCAACAAGTTTTACTGTGTAACATAGGGAACTATAGTCAATATCTTGTAATAACCTATGATGGAAAATAATTTCAAATATAATATATGTGTATTTGTATAACTGAATCACCTTGCTGTGCACCTGAAACATTGTAAGTCAATTATACTTCAATAATATATATATATTTTGAAAAGAAAAAAAGGGACAGTGAGAAAATAGGCAGGTTCATCAGGAATGGAATATGAATATATGTGTGTGTGTATGTGTATACACATAAAAATATTCAGGAATAATGATTCAGTAATTCAAAGGATAAAATTATATGTGGGGCCATTTTTCCATAAAAATTGTTATACATTTAAAAAAAACAAAAAGCCATTGCAAAAAAAATTAGTATATAAGTCTTGATATTCATTTTAATAAGTAGAATCTTTGATTTTAAAAGGCTAAATTATGTTCAATGTATCCTGTTTAAGGAGGCAGGGAAAAGTGTAATGCATTGATGAGAGGGAATAATCCTAAATGTGGCAGTGGGGGTCCTTGATATCTAAAGACGTGGGCTTCAGTTAGCTAGAAAATTATTATTCAGCATTGCCAGTTGAGTACAGAATGCTGGGTATTTGATATCATCAATTAAGTAGGACAAAAATTAGCAACTTTTTCACTTGAATATTTGAGCAGTGGATTATCTTGAACATGTCTTTACCAATTCCTCCTCTGTAAAAATGGGATTGATATGTGTATTATTCAATTGTCAGTGTAGGAAATCTTATTATATGTAAAAATCCTTTGAGATCTTTGAAGAAGTCAAAATATTATTAAGTAGAAGTTACATAAAAATCTATTCTGCTTTTTGCAAGAACTATTGTATTGATAATAAATTTATTTCTGATGAAATAAATATTAAGGAAAATAGATCATTCTGCTTTGGGTCTTTATGAGTTCATTTTAAAGCATCATTTATTTAGATCAGACTTTTATTGGTCACTTGTCATATAGCTTCTATTATTTCATTTTTTAGTAGTTTGCAACTCTAGATTTTGTATCTTTTATGATGCTGGATTTATGGCTTTATTTCATAAACTATAACTGTTCAAATAATGTTTTCTACTTCTGGTTATAAAATAATAATGCCTCACAAATCAAATTATAGAGAAAATGGTCACTTACAATCCCACTCCCTAAACAACTAGGATAATTTTCCATATAAATATGTTTTTATGAAGTGTCACTGATAGTTTTGTTCAATGTTGTATTTTTCATTTTCCATATTGTTATTTGTTATTCTTGTTATTCATAATTGATATTTCTAAATATGAAAAAAACTGTTGAGTGAATTACTAAAGTAATTGAATAATCATTTCATTACTTTTAGATATTTTGATTGCTATCCCTCTCTCTTTTCTGTAATAAAAAGCACAGCTATTCCTTCCTTTCCAATTTGTGTAGTTCTGGATAGTCCATGAAATGCTAAGTGCCTGTTATGGCCATAAGCCTGCCCATGAGGAAAGTAACTGCAGACAAATCTGTCCTCCTAAGTCATCACACTCTAAGATGACTTTGCCATCCCTATAGATACTAATGGGCCAGGGATCTGTACCTGGGCTAGAAGGCAGGCATCTCATGTCAGAAAGGCCCACAGTAGCTCCACAAGAGACTCTGCCTAATATCTGGGCACCATATTGGAAAAGATCAAACTGATCTAACTGTCTCCTCTGTTTTGGTAAGTCTAAATGTGAGATACACAGAGAAGTCAGGATGGCCTGTATACCTATTTGGAGAGGGAAAAGAGAGTTCCAGGACACAAAGGTCATTGGTTCATCAAGCCTATTATGATCTGAATAATGATGGACTGTTTCTCATTTGGCATGAGGCATGGGGATCTTGCCAGTGTCAGAGGGCTGGGACTGAGGGTCACAGTCCGGCTTCTGAGACTGTCATTCAGGCCCACCTCACTTCCTCATGGAAGTAAACTCCCACTATCCAGTGTAATTCTTTTTCTTCTTTTGGATGACTTTTTTGGGAGGAATTACCCCAAGTGTGATTGGTGGTGGTGGTGGTGGTGGTGGTTTAGTCACTAAGTTGTGACCGACTCTTGCAACCCCATGGACAGAGGAGCCTGGCAGGCTACAGTCCATGGGATTCTCCAGGCAAGAATATTGGAGTGGCTTGCCATTTCTTTCTCCAGGGGATCTTCCTGACCCAGGAATTGAACCCAGGTCTCCTGCGTTATAGGCAGATTCTTTACCAACTGAGCTACAAGGAAAGCCCAGGAATATAAATATTTTTATGACTCTATATAATGTCATATTACTCAGCACTAATATTTCTGAGAGATCTTCCCTGGATCTTCTTTTCTTGTTCTATATTCTCTTTTTGAATCTTCTATCATCATACTCATCTCCATGGTAATGAAGATTGTCAAGTTTAAGGCACCACTCAATTGTAAGGTTCACTTTTATTTTATGAGTGGTGGGAGTAAAACATGTTAATTATGTTGACATGATACTTTCTTACCACTTAAAATTTTTATTTCATAACTTTTGAAAAATCTCTCCTAGACCTTTGTGCATGTATTAAAAGGAAATATTGAAAGCATATGTATGGCTTAATGTATTAAATACTTGAGATTTTTCAGAGACCAATTCTGTGCTACTTTTTGACTCAAATTCATGTTTATGTTTATGTTTCTGCTTTTTAATAAGCCATATAGTTTGGTCATAACTTTCCTTCCAAGGAGCAAGTGTCTTTTAATTTCATGGCTGCAGTCACCATCTGCAGTGATTTTGGAGCCCCCCAAAATAAAGTCTAACACTGTTTCCACTGTTTCTCCATCTATTTCCCATGACGTGATGGGACCAGGTGCCATGATCTTCGTTTTCTGAATGTTGAGCTTTAAGCGAACTTTTCACTCTCCACTTTCACTTTCATCAAGAGGCTTTTTAGTTCCTCTTCACTTTCTGCCATAAGGGTGGTGTCAGATGCATATCTGAGGTTATAGATATTTCTCCCAGCAATCTTGATTCCAGCTTGTGCTTCCTCCAGCCCAGCGTTTCCCACGATGTACTCTGCATATAAGTTAAATAAGCAGGGTGACAATATACAGCCTTGATGTACTGCTTTTCCTATTTGGAACCAGTCTGTTGTTCCATGTCCAGTTCTAACTGTTGCTTCCTGACCTGCATACAGATTTCTCAAGAGGCAGGTCAGGTGGTCTGGTATTCCCATCTCTTTCAGAATTTTCCACTGTTTATTGTGATCCACACAGTCAAAGGCTTTGGCATAGTCAATAAAGCAGAAATAGATGTTTTTCTGGAATTCTCTAGCTTTTTCTTTTTTTTTTTTTTAGTTCTACCAGTTTATTTCTACCAACCCGTCACCCTCCACCCTCTTGCACACATGCTCAGTCATGTAACCCCATGGACTGCAGCCTGCCAGGCTACTCTGTCCATGGACTTTTCCAGGCAAGAATACGGGAGTGGGTTGCCATTTCCTTCTCCATCTCTTGCTTTTTCAGTGATCCAGCGGATGTTGGCAATTTGATCTCTGTTTCCTCTGCCTTTTCTAAAACCAGCTTGATCAGCTGGACATTCATGGTTCGTGTATTACTGAAGCCTGGCTTGGAGAATTTTGAGTGTTACTTTACTAGTGTATGAGATGAGTGCAAATTGTGCGGTAGTTTGAGCATTCTTTGGTATTGCCTTTCTTTGGGATTGGTATGAAAACTGACCTTTCCCAGTCCTGTGGCCACTGCTGAGTTTTCCAAATGTGCTGGCATATTGAATGCAGCACTTTCACAGCATCATCTTTTAGGATTTGAAATAGCTTAACTGGAATTCCATCACCTTCACTAACTAGCTTTGTTCATAGTGATGCTTTCTAAGGCCCACTTGACTTCACATTCCAGGATGTCTGGCTCTAGGTCAGTGATCACACCATCGTGATTATCTGGGTCTTGAAGATCTTTTTGTACAGTTCTTCTGTGTATTCTTGCCACCTCTTCTTAATATCTTCTGCTTCTGTTAGGTCCATACCATTTCTGTCCTTTATCGAGCCCATCCTCCATCCTCCATTTAGCCAGACATCAAGATAGGTTGTATTTTCTTTTAAAATATATCTGGCCTCTGTTTCCACAGCCCCCACTGTAGCCAGAATGTCCTGTTTTACCTTCCTGCTAAGCCATTTCAGCTGCCCTGTTGCTAGTCTTCATCCTGTGTATCTCTGCAGAAATCGAGTCTGAAAACATCATTTTGTAATGTCACTTTTTGTTGTTATTGTTTAGTTGCAAAGTCATTTCTGACTTTCTTGTGACCCCATGGACTGTAGCCCACCAGGCTCCTCTGTCCATGGGATTTCCCAGGCAAGACTACTGGAGTGGGCTGCCATTTCCCTTCTTCAAGGAATCTTCCCAACCCAGGGGTCGAACTTGCATCTCCTGCATTGGCAGCTGGATTCTTTACCACTGAGCCACCAGGGAAGCACCTGTAATGTCACTCCTCAGGTCAAAATTCATCAGTAGCTCCTTATTTTCTATCACATTAACCACAAGCCTCTCAATGTAGCTTTAAAGGTTGCCATCACTGGACCCCTCCCTGTCGAGTTTGGGTAATTCCTATGGTTGTCCGCTTCGTGGACCACATTGGTTTTTCTTTTAGTGCGTGTGTCCCTGTTGACACCTCACTGGAAAAGCCTGCCTTCTCCCTCCTGCCTTTCCAAAACTTGTTCTCCTTAACACCTGACTTAATTCACTTCACACCTAATGCCTTCACTCATAACCAATCCTCAGGAATCATTCTCCTCTCACTTATATAGTCTGAGAGGACTGAGCAACCAAAGGCCTCATGTGCATATGTTCTCTCTCACATTCCTCTCATCTCCTCCAAACAAACTGCAACCAACCTGAGAGCAAGGTCCAAGTTTCCTATTTTCTCTTTGCTATAAGTTAATAATACGTTATTTTCGAACTGATTCCTTTAATTACTCCCAAACTGGAGATACATCCCTGGTCTGAGAATAACTTAGTTCAGTGACTTTCAGTTACTTCAAGCCATTAAGATACTGAACCCACCTTGAGAATTCAGGGGTTTATATTCATTGATGGGAAAGTGATATTAGTGGAAAATCCCAGTTGAACCACCCCCAGTTTCTTAAAAGGGACAGAGTGTAGATAACCAGTGTAAACTACACACAGCTATCATGATCATTCATAGACTATTCAGTGAGGGTTTCTTTGTATGTCAAGTGCAGCATGAGACAATATAAAGTTAGAGAAGATAGAAGAAATTGAAAGAGGACCTGGAACCTGCCCCTCACTTCAATCTCAGGGAATTTAGCAATTTAGTGTGTAGAACATGGTCTAATGATCAAATGAAGATAAGCATAAAAGGGAGGAATAGGAGAGCAGTGTAAAAGGAGAGTTTTTTGATCAAGAAAATAAGTAGATAATTTATAAGCCAAATTGTTACTCTGAAGAGAGTTGTCATGACACCATTTTGCAAACAGTTAACAGCACCATCAAAACCAACATTAAAGGAGGCAAATCCATACCCAGAGTGCCTGAGTGTGAGAGCATTCACTCTGAGAAGATGGGCCCTCTAAAGACAGCTCTTGAGAAACACATATTCCCACACGTTATCAATTTACTAATTTTGAAACTCAGTTTTACAGTCTGGTCAAATAAGGGTTTTTGATCAAGAAAATAAGTAGATAATTTATAAGCCAAATTATTACTCTGAAGAGAGTTGTCATGACACCATTTTGCAAACAGTTAACAGCACCATCAAAACCAACATTAAAGGAGGCAAATCCATACCCAGAGTGCCTGAGTGTGAGAGCATTCACTCTGAGAAGATGGGCCCTCTAAAGACAGCTCTTGAGAAACACATATTCCCACACGTTATCAATTTACTAATTTTGAAACTCAGTTTTACAGTCTGGTCAAATAAGGGTTTTTCAGGTCTTTATAGTAAAAAGAGACAGCTTTCTTATCCATACAGTGATTCTCCATCCATACAGCGATTCTCCATCCCTTCACAAACACGTTACAGAATGTCACTGGCTATTTGTACCCTAAATGTGAAATAAGGAATTCCCCAGATAATTTTTAAATTCTGGGGCAATTACTACATAGAGTTTTAAGAGCCAGAAGGAAGAATCAATCTGCCAGGCAACTATTAGGGGTAGAATTGCTTCTGCTTCAGAGTATATGCTGGAGTAACTTCTAAAGTAGTTAATTACTTGTCAGATCATGCTGTGGTGTCACATGACCTGAAGAGACAAGCACAGCCATCCAAACCTAAGGAGGTGGAATAGCAGAAATGTCACGATTTCTTTTATCTTTTAGACTGTGTCTAATGGAACTGGCTTAAAAGTCAAAGAATCAAAAAGCATTTTTTGTTTTGCCAAAACAATGTTGAACACAAAAAATTTTCCCCTTTCAATAGATTAATTATTTAAGCGAGTCAACTGATGATTGTTAGGTCATTATAAAGATTTGGAATTAACAGATATACACTATTATATGTAAAATAGATAAACAACAAGGACCTACTGTATAGCACAGGCAACTGTATTGAATATCTTGTAATAACCTATAATGGAAAAGAATCCGAAAGAATATATATCTGTAATGGTGAATCACTTTGCATATACCTGAGACATTGTAAATCAATTACAGTTCAATTAAAAAAAATAGATATAACTGAAATTGAAGCTGCTTATCCAAGACTCAAAAGCTAAATATTTTGGTTGAATATTGCCACTTTAACAATGAACTAAATTTTCTTGGTGAAAAGTGGGGAAATATAGAATCCCAGCATTCATTTCACTTCAGAAGTACCTAATGGGAGATGAAGGACACACTGGTGTTAATGAAAAGACCAGGAACAGGGATGGGACCTGGGCACAGCTATCGCCATTTCACCCTTTTCAGATCCATGGCAATCACCACTTAACAGTCACGGCACTCTTAACTCCACCAGCCTTGGACCTGGCTTCAGAAACCTCATTTTGGTGCTTTGGGTGGCCACAATCGGTCAAGTAGGACTGGATCTCGAGATAAAATATATTTGCAACATATGATTTAAAAGGAAAATAAACTCAGAAAAAAAAGAATCCAGAAATATACATTTCATTCTCAGAGTTTGTCAATGTCTGTGAAACTTGGGGGGAAAAACCCTCTTGGTTCTTCAAACCTATTTGGTTCACTGACACCATTGATGGTTTCAGTCTCAAGATGCCTTATCAAAATATTAAAGGTGAAGAGCTAAATTCACCCTGTCTTCATGTTGATGGATTAGGAAATTGCATCAGGCTTGAGCCACGTCAAGCTTAGCGCTCCAGCTTCCTTCCTGTCATCCTCCATCTCGTGCTGCCCCTCCAGTGATATGCTGGACTCAGCACATCTTCATTGTCTCAGTTATATCATCTATGTGTTTATATACAGACTTAAATGGATTATTAACTAAAATAGTACTGTGTGAAAATGACTCACTACTAAACTAGCTATTTTATCAATCTGTAAAACTCTAATCACAACTTCAGATGTTAATGGTCAAAACATACATGACCTAATTGCTGATTTTTGAATAAATGTCTCATATGCTTCTAAGAATAAATGCAAATCTAAAACAGATGGAAAGAAATTGAATGAGATTTCACAACTAATACCGGTTTGTATAGATTCAAAACACAGAAGAGTTGATTAAATGATTTATGACAATTTCCTAGGATTTCAGCATTTCCTGTACTTACTTAAATTCCTAACTAAAAAGGAAGGCTCACTAGTATTTTTTTTAAGTGTTCAGAAAAGTAGTCTTTAAGGTTCTTTCCAGGACCTACTAGGAGGCAGAACGCAGACCTCTTTTCCTCAGCCTTCCCTTCACTAAGGACACGGCCCTGGCCTCACCTTTGACTTCTTCCCTTTTTGTGAGTCATGTAAGTTGACTTTTCCTCTTTATGTGAAAAGTAAAAATAACACTAACCCTATGTCACATACATAAGAGGTCAGTTACTTTAAACCAGTGGTTCTCAACTGTGGCCGCTGGTTAAAATCATCTGCTTTTAATGTTCCCAATCCAGATCAGTTGAATCAGAATCTCTGAGGCTGGAAGCCAGGCATTGCTAGTTTCTAGAACTCCCCCGTGTTTCCAGTGTGAACTCATGTTTGCCAACCACTGCCTTGAACCAAAAGGATGAAGTGTTACTGCAGGAGCATCATAGATCCGATGAAGGAGAAGCCCCAGCTGCAGTTCAGATCCTCAGAGCCACCCCAACATTGTTTCTACTGTTTCCGCTGCACATCACTGTAAATGTAGCATCCTTCTTCAGAGTGTAACCAGGAAAGGAAATCAGAAGCAGTCTCAGGCTGGGGTCATAGATGGATAGATCCCCAAGTTCTGAAACTGGCTAGTATTAGCTTGCAAGGTTCAACTGTGCAATGTGTCAACTTTTCCTCTGGACTTTGCATTTAGTGACATCATATTGCTAGCTTGAAGTTGGCCATGGTGGGAGTATTTATACCATGGAAATCGCTAAACCTTATTAATCATGGCTTGTTATCCCCTGGTGGTTAAATTTATCAGCACAAAGCTGAATGGATCTTTAGTCCCTGAACCTGGTCAAACTTGAAAGAGGGAAACTTAAAATCACCCTTGGTTCATTAGCAAAGCTGAGCTTATATACTATTGTTTGTCTAACTCCTGGCAAATAAGGAAGGCGAGTTAAGTCACATAAAAATTCGGGGTTTGCTGTCATATGGATTCTGGCAGCTTCACAGGTAATAGATGATGAAAAGAATTTAATATGGACTGATAACATCCCTTTTCCTTATCACTATTGCCTAGGCACCTATCTGTTATTTCTTTGGGTAGAGAACCAAGTTAAAGGAAAGATGAGAATGTTCTTGCAGTGGCTAAGTTATAGTATAAACTGTTCTAATACAGGGACTTCAAAGCTTAGTGGCTTACGCAAGAAAGAACTTGATCATGGAAATTTCCAAAGGTAGATGATCCAAGGCTGTTATGGGAGCGTTCATCTCTGACTACTCCCAGCTCCTGTCATCACATCTGCATACCAAATACTCGGAATGGGAGGAATACAGTGGAGGGAGGGGAGCACATACCTTTCCCATTAAGGACACAACTTAGTCTTAATGGTGCATCTAACTGTTCCAGAGGCTGAAATTAGTCTTAACTAGGCTGTGTGCCCAGCACAAAACTGACTACTGAAAGAAGGAGGCAAGAGGGAATATTGATAGATATTGATGGATTTTGCCACCCCATATTCCTCATTTAAATGCAAATGTGTATGTTGTCATGGCTGGAGGTGGAGGCTTAACAGAGCAATGCTTTTTATTGACTACAATTTCTTCTCAGTTTTCAAGTCCTGATTTTCCCAGGGTTTTCCTCTCTTAGAAAATATTATCTCAGAAAATTCACTGGCAATAACAATGTACACATGTGAAAACATTTGTTATAAAATTTGGTGATAGACCTTCTAATGTAGTATTTTACTTGTTATATTTTTGGCCTAAATAATTCTTTCAAAGACTATCTTATTAGTACTTATAAAAACACATGGAGTGTTTTCACAATAACAAAGTATAAAATTGTAGACCATTAACATCACTAATTGTAAATAAATAGTAATTATTGTAATTTACAGTCTTTCCTTCTGCAATCTATTTTACACTCATCATGCTAATCTTTCCTTTTTTTTATTGAAAAATACCTTATGTACATTATTATATTAGTTTCAGGTGTACAACATAGTGATTCCACATTTAAATACACTGTGAAATGATCGCCACATTGTCTGGTAACCATCTGTCCTCATAAAAAATTATTATGGCATTAATGGCCATATCCCTTAAGCTATATAATATATCCCTGTGACTTATAACTGAAAATTTGTCTCTTAATCTCCCCACCTGTTTTTCTCCTCTCCCTGCCCTAGGGCAACCACCTGTTTGTTCTCTATATCTATGACTCTATATCTGTTTAGTTATGTTTGTTCATTTATTTTTTTACATTCCCATATAAGTGAACTCATACAGTATTTGTCTTTCCCTGTTTGACTTATTTCACTTACTATAATACCCTCAAAATCCATCTATATTGTCACAAATGGCAAGATGTCCCTTTTTTTATGACTTAGTAATATTCTTTTCTATTTATCTTCTTTACCCATTCATCTATCAGTGGGTATTTAGGTTGTTTTAATATCTTGGCTATTGTAAATAATGTGGCAGTGAACATCAGGGTGTGCATGTCTTTTCAAATTAGTGTTTTCCTTTTCTTCAGATAAATACACAGGAGGAAAGCTGCTGGATCATATGGTAGTTCTATTTTTAATTTTTTGAGGAACATCCTTACAGTTTCCCATGGTGGCTATACCAATTCACCTTCCCACCAACAGTGCACATCTATGCCGACAATTGTTATTTGCTGTCTTTTTTATAATAGCCATTCTGACAGGTGTGAAGTGGTATCTCATTGTGGTTTGATGCAAATAACCAATGGAAATGACCATTTTCCTGTTGACCAATGATATTGAGGCTCTTTCCATGTGTCTGTTGGACATCTGTATGTCTTCTTTGGAAAAATGTCTATTCAGAATCTCTGCCTGTTTTTTAATTGAGTTGTTTGGTTGTTGTTATTGAGTTGTATGAGCTCTTTATATATATTGGATATTAACGCCTCAATCAATACATGATTTGTAAATATCTTCTTCCATTCAGTAGGTTATCTTTTCCTTTTGGTGATGGTTTTCTTCACTGTGCAGAGGCTTTTTAGTTTGATGTAATGTAATCAGTTTATTTTTGCTTTTGTTTCCCTTGCCTTGGGAATCAGATCCACAGAAACATCACTAAGGCTGACATTTTCTTACTGCCCATGTTTTCTTCTAGGAATTTTATGTCTTCAGGTCCTACATTCAGATCTTTAATCCATTATGAGTTAAATGTTTGTTCTTTTACATGTAGCTGTCCAGTTTTCCCAACACTGTTTATTAAAGAAATTGTCCTTTCTCCATTGTATATACTTTACTCCTTTGTCATAGATTAATTGTCCATGTGTGAGGGGGGTAATATCTGGGCTCCCAAATTTGTTCCATTGACCTGGTTCTCCTGCTCTGCAGGCAGATTCTTTACTGTCTGAGCCACCTCCACTGATGTATGTGTCTGTTATTAGGCTAGTACCTAGTACCTTTGTGTCTGTTGTTGTGTTTTGCTTACTACAACTTTGTATTAATAATATAACTTGAAATCAGGCAATGATTTCAATGAGAACTTCAGCTTTATTCTTCCTTTTCAGGATTTGTTTGGCTCTTCTCACTACTGTTTCTTTAAAATTACCTCTGTCATAGCACTTTCTTGCTATTACCTGTTTTTTAAAGTCAAAATGATTTTGCTTGGCATCTATGTGTGTTTGCTGGAGTCCTAAGTATCATCTACAACAGAAAACAGAAGACGAATCAGAAACTTAGGAGACTTGGATTCTAGTTCTTCTACTTTCTAGTTGGGTGACATTGGACTCACCCACATTCTTACTCTGGGTAGAGCTGACCTTGAAGCTAAGATACAAGATAGATTAGACTAGCTAGGAAAAGAGCTCTTTAAAGCAGTTGTGGAGAGCAGCTTCTCAAATGATTCTCAATGATTTCTACCTTCTGGTATATACTCCTTGTCTAATCCCCTCCCCTGCACCTGCTGCTGCTGCTAAGTCGCTTCAGTCGTGTCCGACTCTGTGCGACCCCATAGACGGCAGCCCACCAGGCTCTACCATCCCTGGGATTCTCCAGGCAAGAACACTGGAGTGGGTTGCCATTGCCTTCTCCATTGTGTGAAAGTGACAAGTGAAAGTGAAGTCGCTCAGTCGTGTCTGACTCGTAGCGACCCCATGGACTGCAGCCTACCAGGCTCCTCTGTCCATGGGATTTTCTAGGCAAGAGTACTGGAGTGGCTTGCCATTGCCTTCTCCGACCTGCACCTAAGGACTTGCTTCTAACAAAAAAAAAAAAAAAAAAAAAAACAGCAGCAGTGAAGGGACGTCATTTCTTAGATTAGATTACTAAAGACTGATTGCTTGCTCATAGTCTCTCTCTGGCTTTCCTTGTTTTCTCTCTGATGAAGCAAGGTGTCATGTTGGGAGAGGCTCTGTGAAGGGGCCCCATGTGGTAAGGAACCAAGGGCAGCCACCAGGCAGATGCCAGCTTCTGAGTAGCTCCATAAAAAGGCCTACATGACAAAGAACTGATACCTTTAGTCAACCATCAGTGGGGTCGGAGGACTGTCGGGCTCCATAGGAGAGAGCCTGGAAGCAGATCCTCTCCCATTTGAGCCTTGAGGTGTCTAGAGTCCCAGTTCACACCTCGACTGCATCTTCACGAGACTCTCTGAGCCAGGGGACACCACTAACACCACTAACCACTGTGTCCTGGTTCTCAGCCTCTAGAAACTGTGTAGTAATGAAAATGTTGACGTTTAAAGCTGCTAAGTGCTAGAATAATTTGTTACACAGAGATAGAGAATATAGCTGGTGGCTCAAAAGGTACAAGAATCTGCCTGCAATGCAGGAGACCCAGGTTTGATCCCTGGGTCGGGAAGATCCCCTGGAGAAGGGAATGGCAACCCATTCCAATATTCTTGCCTGGAGAATCCCATGGACAGTTGGAATCAAGATTGCCGGGAGAAATATCAATAACCTCAGATATGCAGATAACACCACTCTTATGGCAGAAAGTGAAGAGGGGCTAAAAAGCCTCTTGATGAAAGTGAAAGTGGAGAGTGAAAAGGTTGGCTTAAAGCTCAACATTCAGAAAACGAAGATCATGGCATCTGGTCCCATCACTACATGGGAAATAGATGGAGAAACAGTGGAAACAGTGTCAGACTTTGTTTTTCTGGGCTCCAAAATCACTGTAGATGGTGACTGCAGCCATGAAATTAAAAGACGCTTACTCCTTGGAAGGAAAGTTATGACCAACCTAGATAGCATATTCAAAAGCAGAGACATTACTTTACCAACAAAGGTTCGCCTAGTCAAGGCTATGGTCTTTCCTGTGGTCATGTATGGATGTGAGAGCTGGACTGTGAAGAAGGCTGAGCGCCGAAGAATTGATGCTTTTGAACTGTGGTGTTGGAGAAGACTCTTGAGAGTCCCTTGGACTGCAAGAAGATCCAACCAGTCCATTCTGAAGGAGATCAATCCTGGAATTTCTTTGGAAGGAATGATGCTAAAGCTGAAACTCCAGTATTTTGGCCACCTCATGCGAAGAGTTGACTCGTTGAAGACTCTGATGCTGGGAGGGATTGAGGGCAGGAGGAGAAGGGGACGACAGAGGATGAGATGGCTGGATGGCATCACTGACTTGATGGGTGTGAGTCTGAGTGACCTCCGGGAGCTGGTGATGGACAGGGAGGCCTGGCGTGCTGCAGTTCATGGGGTCGCAAAGAGTCGCACACGACTGAGCGACTGATCTGATCTGAGCAACTAACACTTTCAAATCTGGTGTCATTTGAAAAGGAAGGGAAATTAGGGGCAAATTACCGAGAATTTAAAGCTAGTAAAGTTGACAATGTGACTATGAAACTGTAACTTTGAAAGTTTGAAATTATTGATTTACTCACAGATGCACCAAGCAAAGAAAAACTAAAGAAATAAAAATACCAGTAAGTGTTGGTCCAGAGACTAAGATTAATTCTTACCCGTAAGCATTCAGAGGACTGTGCTTGGTCTTCCAGAGAATGACTACTGTTTTGACACAATGTATAGGACTATCTTTTCATGAATTGGGGATAATAGATCTGAAAAAAACATTGTTATATAGACCAAAAATGACTAGTTTCAACGAATTTCCTGATAACTGATGAAAAAGAAAAGGTCCTTATTTTTATGAGTGTTATAGAGCTGTGCTGTCTAGTACTGTATCCACCAGCCACTTGTGATTACTTAATTATAAATTAAGTGTAATTAAGATTAAATACAATTTAAAATATAGTTCCTCACTCTCACTAGGCACATTTCTGGCGCTCAGTAGCCTCAGAGCCAGTGGCCGTAGTACTGGGTGGTGCTGGTAAGAACATTTCCAATGTTGCCAAAGCTTCCACTGGGCAGTGCTGTTGTAAAGTGTTTTCAGAAGTCCTGACACCAATCCTTCTGAAGTTTGTTTCACTGTTGTTCTCTTCATGTGTGGCTAACTAGTATAAAATGTCAAGTGTTCCTGGATATCCCCAAGGGGTCAACCTAAAGGTCTTCTGGACACATTGCAGAGGACCAAAACCTAATGGGGAGAATCCGTGTTCCAAAAAGTGTTAGAAGGCTAGTACCAAAAAATCAACTACAAAGACCCTGCCTTAAGGTGAACCATGAGAACCACTGCTTCTGATGTGGACTCCCAGACATAGCTCCCTTCATCACCCTGGGCTGCAGCTTCCCTATCATCAAATGAGAGCAGAGGGCCAAGCAATCTTTTTAAGCTCCATCAGGCTCTACACTCAATGACTCTGTGTATTACTTTGATGAAGAAACAATTGCTTGTCTGAATTATTGACTCATAAATGCAGGATGCATGTCCTGTGACTGGTTTAAAACCATCCCCCGCAGGGTTTCCTTCAGTATGGATCTCCTTCCTTCTCCCTAGATGACATCAGGACACAGGAAGGGGCTAGAGGAAGAGAGGAGGACTGTACCTGGGGACTTCTGCCATCTTCCCCTGAATACCAGGCCATTCCTGACCTCCAGTTCCCTGGTAGCTCAGCTGATAAAGAATCTGCCTACAATGCAGGAGACCTGAATTAGATCCCCGGGTTGGGAAGATCCCCTGGTGGAGGACATGGCAACCCACTCCAATATTCTTGCTTGGAGAATCCCCATGGAAAGAGGAGCCTGACAGGCTACATACAGTTCATGGAGATGAAAAGAGTCAGACATGACAGAGTGACTAAGCACACACAGTCCTTGTACATCTGTTACGGGTTGTGTGGGAGTTTCGTCCACACCACACAGCCACTGCAGGGGGTCCAGTTTGGTGGTCTTTCAGAGAATCTCAACCTAACAGTATTTTGCCACCATTTTCACAACCCTGTGGTTATTTCATGTTATTGTGGGGCTAAGATGCTTGATAACTTCCTGACCTACTATTTTCTGGAGAGCACTGGATTCTCCCAAATTTATCTGCTCACTCCTAGTTCTTCCTGTACCCATTGGCTCTTGGATCTGTATGTCTGCCCCAGGGTAGGGGTGGAGGGGACCTCCCACATTCACAGCTGACCTCTTACCCTTTATATCACTTTAACATCTGACCTCCTGACTTCACCATTTCTTTCCTTCCTTTACCTTTTTGTCTAACCCAAAGTGCCTGTCCATCATATCCTGCCTCTCTACACTGGCTTTTAGCCAACTTTTTCCTCTAATACTTTCAAAAGAGTTCTGAGAAACTTGAACATTTTTAGCTTGATATCTAAATTTCTTTTATTGTAAGTTTGATAATAGCAAAAGATGTCATCTCTGGTGTATTTTACTTACATACTCTAAAATGTACTTTTATGTCAAAACCTTAGAACATTAGATTTTGCTCATTTACTATCTGGAAGACATTCATGCAGAACCTAACTGGCAAAATCAGTTTCTGTTGTCTAGCCAATAAGCCAGATCATCCATACTTTCTGTCAGAACAAGTCTTGATTTTATTTCTCAATTTAAGTCAGTGTTTCAGTATACATCCTCATGGCAACCATATCACTTCTGAATTCTAATACATAGATGCAAATAGATGAGGCAGTGAGCTGTCTGTGACTCTACAGTCTGGATGAAATAAGACTCAGTGACCCTCAGGATTTTACTGTGAATTCACCTGACGCTACCCTCAAAGAACTCTCCTTTGGGGCATGCATTCTCCAACTGTCCAGTCATTTGGTGACCAAGAGAGTTTTGCATCCTGAGGCAATAAACTATTTTAAGATTCTAGATGGTGAAAGGTATGATTTTCTTTTGTAAAGGAGGAGAACAATTTGAAAAGGCAGGTTAATCAGCCAATTCTAAAGGCAGGTTCATTTTAGGAAGGAAGTCACTTGGAAGTTGACAGTTTCCAAAACTATTCCCTTAAAATTATTCCCTTAGTCTCCACGGCCCCAGGGGAGCACTCCAGGGGTGCACACAGGCCAGTGTAAAGACCACAACTTACCAGTAAAGCTCTGCTCAGACCCCCAGCTTTGCTCTTACATGAGTGTTGAAAAAGGAAAGTTTTAGAATTTAGGTAAGATCTTTTTTCCTCTTAATAAAACCTGGAATTATCTTGCTGTGCACTTAAGAAGTTTGGTTTGACAGTCTAAGCTGAGTAATGACTTTGTTCTAGTTGAATATTCAGCCTTTCCCAGAGTACTCAAACCCATTGATTTCAATGAGTGAGGGGTCATAGGACAATATTACTTATGAGAAATGAAAATTACTTTGGTTTAATATTTCCAGGGTATTATCTTTCCCTTATCTTTCATTTGGAACATGGATCAAACTGACTCTGCCTTGGTACAGAGTAGGATCAAAGGAGTGTGACATACAGGAGCAGATTTTGAGTTGCTAGGTGGCAAAAAGAGAGCTGAGAAATCATGCTTCATGTGACCCAGATGTCTCAGAGGCTCTGCCTGTGGAGTGAGGTTGACTGTCCTCATCTCTCCATTTCCACCAGGTTCATGTCCCAAGGTGTGCCCAAGAGTTCACTGAGTTCCTTTCTCATGGTTATTGCTGACTCTCTGTGCCTGCTTTCAGTTCTGCTGTCTGTTTTGCAGCATGTCATTTCAGATGCATAACTCATTCTTTGATTTTCACAAACAAATTAGAGTGAGAGAAGGCAAAACAGAAGAGACAAGGAAGGACCTGTCACAGGAAAATGACCCAATAAAGGGTCCCATGGTGTACTAGGTGGAAGGACCTCCAGTCAGCCCCTCTCAAGATGGGGGTGGTGGCCCCAACCTCTCTCCATCTTTGCAAGTGCCCTCTCTCCTCACTTTTCTCTGTAAACTTCTCCCTACTCCTTTTAGGAAGAACACATGGAATTCTCCCTGCTTCATATAGAGCACTTTAGCATGAGGATACAGCCATGTTCTTCGAATCTCACCATACCCTAGTACCCAAAAGGGGTCCATCTTTCTCTAAATTCTACTCCCTTTCTAAACAGAGGAAATGGATCATTGGCTGTTAGAAACTTCCAGAAAAGATCCCAGCACTGGTGGTAGGAGTGGGTACCAGTGAGAGTTAGACTAGGGAAGCCTCTACTGTCCCTTCTACATCAAACTTCTTTGATTCTACCATTTAGATGTAAAGAGATTTTTCAAAATGAGAACACTACTACTATTGGTTCTAAATATGAAGATAACATGTATGCATTGTGAAAAACAAGACAAAGTGAGATAATACAAAAGTATAGAAATTCAAATAATTTCTATATATTTCCATCACCCAAAGAAAAGCATTGCCATTTACATTTTGACAATCATCATTTGAATTGTCAGATTCACACAGAATTTATTTATTTTCATACTTATGTTACAAACATGGGATTAACACTTTGTCCCAGAAACTAACACAATATTGTAAATCAACTATACTTCAATTTTTTTTAAAGTGAGATTAGAAAAAAATCTTCCTTTTTTTCCCTCTTTCATATATTTATACAAATTTAAAATGAGTTTATGGCATCTTCTAAATTTTTGGCCAACAGTAAAAAAAAATTCATTTAAACTTTGGAACATGCCTACATAGACAGAAAACTGACTCAAACAATAATTGGGGCAGATGCCTGAGAACCAAAGGGCTGGGAAAGTCAGGAACATCTGAAAGAATCTTCAGCCAGTTTATGAACTTGGTGCAGTGGTACCTCCTGGTTGACACATTTACACCAGAGATGTGATTCCATCTAACTGGCACTTGTCCCTTCTGTTACAATTATAAACCTGCATCATCATTTTTAATAGCTATATAGAATCCTATAACTTAACCAATATCCTGTTTTTGGACATTGAGATTGTTTCCAGTTTGTAGACAATGCTTCAGTTAACTATTCTAGCATAGACATCGGAGAAGGCACTGGCATCCCACTCCACTACTCTTGCCTGGAAAATCCATGGACGGAGGAGCCTGGTAGGCTCCAGTCCATGTGGTCGCTAAGAGTCGGACACGACTGAGCAACTTCACTTTACCTTTTCACTTTCATGCATTGGAGAAGGAAATGGCAACCCACTCCAGTGTTCTTGCCTGGAGAATCCCAGGGAGAGGGGAGCCTGGTGAGCTTCTGTCTATGGGGTCACACAGAGTCAGACACGACTGAAGTGACTTAGCAACAGCAGCAGCCTATAGGGAAATCCAATTTACATGAAGTTATATGTCTACAAGGAAACAGCTGGCCTGTGATCCAAATGACTGTAGTAAAGCTGATATGGTATTTAACAATAAAGTTTTCTCAAATCATACTGATCTTCAAAAATGCTACTTAGAAAAAAAAATTTGCAAGTGTCCTGAAACGAGTCCTACAAGATTTCCTCTGTTTGGAAAGGAGAATTCTCTTTGTTAATGCATTTGAGTTGATTAATCTGAGTTTGTGGAATGACCTAGAGGCTGTAACAGCTCTAACGTAACAGCTAGTTATAAATAGCTTTCTTGTTAAAGTATCAGAAATCAGTTCACACTCTGAAGCTAAAATGGGAAAGCGTTATGGGAATACGGAGGTATCTTGTCAATGGTGTCCTGGGGTTCTTGACACAAAGACCTAGAAAGCTGGGCATCCGCTCTCACTAGGGATGCTCTCTGCTGCTTCTTGAGCATCAGCTCTTTCTTTCCCTGCGTGCCGGTCTCCTGGTCCTCTGCTATGGGAGAGGCTTGCCCCTACCCTTTTCACCAGCTCTCTGGAGAAGGAAAGTCAATGACTCTTGCTGTCTTTCTCCCAATTGTTAGAAAAGGAGATTCTGACTGGCCCAGCCTGGGTCAGATGACTGTCATGACCCAACTGACTATGGCCAGAAATCAGGAACGCACTGCTCAAAATGGGAGCTCAAGGGGCCTCTAATGAGCTGGGAACATGCTCAGAAGAGTTCCTTGTGAGAATGAAGCTTGAGAGAGGCAAGACTGAGAGATAGAAGTTGACAGCCATTAGATTCTAGATGTTGATTAGACACATGGGAATAGATGAGACCAGGCAAGGAGGGAAGGAATTCTGAAGAATGTGACTTGAAGGCTCAGTCAAGGAAGAGGAGCCATTTCTCTCAAACTGACCCTGACTCGTCAGGGAGAACTCCAGGAATGTGTCAAGAACTGGCAAAGGCAGTCTCGGGCTGCCTTTCCTTTCTAGAATTTATCAGGTTTGCTGCTTGTTTCTCTCAAGGGGTTTTCTAGATCTTTTGTCTGTTCCCCTTCCCACCTGTGGACTCTGAGAATTTTTCACCTTGATTGATGATGACTCGGTTACACTTCCTTGTCTGGGGCTCCTCCACACAGGGATGGATCCAGATTTAGATGGAACCTTGAAGTCCACAGAATAGTAGGGACTATCTTTACAAAATCATAAATTTTGTAGGAAGTATGAAGTTATAAATACAAAATAAGTTACAAGAACAAATATTTATTTAGAATGAGAAAAGAATTGACAATTACAATATTTTTAGGTTAAATACCACAGATATCACAAAATCTAGAAGGTCATATAATTTAAAAAAATAATTCTTTTAAATGCCTCTAGAATACATTTCCTCTAAATTTTTGATATGATAGATTTTAATCACTCCTAAATATTCATTGGAAGGATTGATGCTGAAGTTGAAACTCCAGTACTTCAGCCACCTGATGCAAAGAACTAACTCACTGGAAAAGATCCTGATGCTGGGAAAGATTGAAGGCAGGAAGAAAAGGGGACGACAGAGGATGAGAAGGTTGGATGGCATCACC
Source organism: Tragelaphus eurycerus (assembly GCA_935064755.1). NCBI lineage: Eukaryota > Metazoa > Chordata > Mammalia > Artiodactyla > Bovidae > Tragelaphus > Tragelaphus eurycerus. The sequence continues at coordinate 15,526,753 of CAKXYN010000038.1, forward strand.
AACTCAATGGACATGACTTTGAGTACACTCCGAGAGTTGGTGATGGACAGGGAGTCCTGGCATGCTGCAGTCTGTGGGGTCGCAACGAATTGGACATGACAGAGTGACTGAACTGAACTGAATGTAACAATGGTTTCGTAATAATCATTTTCCATAGAATAAATAGAAAGGTAATTCACTCTTTCTTCTAGTATAGTTTAAACTTTCAAAATTGATAGTTCAGAAAGTTTTTTTCCAGCATCACAAACATTATTGATGTAATATGTACATCATATAAGTGTTTAAGGTTGATGTTGAACCTAGAGAAACCATCAGATTTCTTTTCTATACGAGCTATATATACAGTTCAGCCAGACTAGCTTCTGGCCCTCAGAATTTCAAACCTGCTTCTCCATTAAACACGGGCATCCAGTGCTGGGCTCTGTAAGATGCCTTCGTCCTGTAGGACAGCTGCTGGCTCAGCTCTTTAGGGTCAGGACCCCTCACATTGGAGATGGGGAGATGGGAGATGGCTGGGGAAGGAGAGTGGTCGTTTTTGTTGTTGTTGTTTGTGTTGTGCAGCTTGCAGGATCTTAGTTCCACAACCAGGGATTGAACCTGGATCCCCAGAAATAGACGCACTGAATCCTAAACCACTGGACCACCAGGGAATTCCCAGGAGGGTGATCTTGAATAGCAATTCACTGGGGTGGGAGAGAGGTGAAGGTGTGTCTTGAAGTAGGTGAGTCCAAAGAGGAGATGACAGGAAGTTGAGTGAGTTCCTGCTAATGACTTCAGATTTACCATGAGACAGAGTTGGCTACAAGGGGGAGGAAGAGAATTTGGAATTCCATTTTAATTGGGTATTCTGTATTTTGTCTCACAGTCCTAGGTGGGGCCTTAAGAGAAAAGTGAAGCTCTGGAACAGTCATTGAGAGGATGAGAAAGCTGACCAGAGATTAATACAAGGAAGGGCCAATTGAGATTAGAAATCAGAAAATTCCTGCCAGTGGTGTTGGGGTGTTTCTCTAATGGGGCTCAGATGTTCAGGTACATTGGTATGCACACAGCCTGTGATTACAGAAACAAGGTTTAAAATATATGGTAGAAGATGGGATTTAGCTAGGTTTCTCTCTCTTTTTTAATGCTCACTATTTGTGCTTTCAATAAAACCAAGGCAGCAGAAATTTTAAAAAGAAAGATGTACTGATTATAGATTGGCATCCAAATCACAGAATGTGTTAACATAAGAATATTTTATTCTATGCTTCCCAAACATGCCATAATATATTCACCCGAAGCAATAAATCCAAAGCTGCACAAGCAAATTATAAACAAATGATAGAAGCTGAAGTTTCCTCTCAAAACAGGCTAAAGAACAGATAATTTAGAAAGAACAGATTTTATTGGAACGTCAATAGTTTTCATGACACAGATACTTAAACTACTCGTTTTCAACATACCCATATAAAGAAAATTATAAAAGGATTTTTGTGTGTGTTTTTTTTTAAAAGTATAATTTGACAGATGGAGTCTTTTTATGGGATCAGTAGAAGTGATAAAATTGAATAAATTACCAAGACTTTATCTCCATTTCTGTAATTCTCCCTAAAGATTTAGAGATGGCAGATTGAATCAACTGGGAAATAAATTTGCATGTTTATAACATGTCTAAAACAGAAATTAAAGACAAAAACTTCTAACTTGTTTTCAAGAGTGGTTTGTCTTAAGGAAACCTGCTTGCATGAGATATCACACATTCCTTAACCAAGTATCAAGGCTCACTGAAAGGACCTGTTCCACCAAAGTTCCAAACACCTGGGTTCAGTGTGTCTATTATTAAAATCAGTGTCAAAGGACAGATAATAATAATTGTGAGCTAAAAATTTGGAGCAACTCAAAAAATACTAAATTCTAGGTAATTTTATACATGAGGTGATTGTCTGATGACCAAGCTAAACTAGATTTTATAAGTAAGTTACTAGTAAATCATATAATTTAGGATGTTTTATGCCAGTGTGCCTAATTGTACTGCAGTGTCTTGGAAGCAGGACCACTCCCATCTCCAGCTAAATCCATGTAATAAAAAAGGATTTGGGGGGTTTTCCTAGTGGGTGTTCTCCCTCTGTGTAGGATCCCAATTCCAAATTTGCATTGGTTGCTGTGTATGGATGAGAGATATTTCACGAACATGTGATGCCAGGGGAATAAGAAATTGGAAAGAAAGCAGTGGCTCTAAACGAAGCATGTTTCTGTCTTCCTTTGAGGAAACACTAAGCTGTTATTTGGATTAAACACGGCTCTAGAACGAACATACTGTTGACCTGGTTGTAGAGAGAAGCTGAGAACATGGTGGAAACTGCATTCTTCATTTCCTTTTGCCGAGAGAAGAGCACACCTGCCAGCCCAGCTCCCCCTGGGGGAGGGCACCTCCTACCCTCACTTGGAGACCTCCTGGACTCTTCTTGGGCTGTCTAGCCAATGGCTTGCAGTGGTAGGGGGAACTCATTTCTATTTGGAGGGTTTGGAAGGAGTGAGGCCTGGTAATCAAATTAGGCATAAATCCCAGCTCCATCACTCACCAACTGTGTGACTTTTCTGAACCTCAGTTTCCACAACTATAAAACAAGAATAATAATTTGTAATTTGCAGAGCTGCTGTGAAATTAAACTAAGCGAAATATGTAAAGGCCTTAGTGGTTTCTGGTCTTCTTAGCGGAGACACTGGCCTAGTGTAAACGCCTCTGAGCCTTCTTCCTCTACGGCCGCCACGGGGTTGCCTCAGTTCTGGTGCCAGGTTCTGAGAACAGCCTGCTCTGCCCTCTTCTTCTTTTATTCCTTCTCATCCCAGGGTTACCTCCTATCCTGGCCTCTCTCCAAATCTGGTGTTATGTGACATCATCTGCCTACAACTTTGAAGGTATTCCTAGGCTAGAAATCTCAGGGGTGTCTTCTCTCTTTTCGTACCCCGCCATACCTTCTGGCATTCTGACTTAGCAATCCCATCCATAATTGTGGCTTTACCTCGTTTATAGGGAAGGCTCTCAAACCTGTTTCATGCCTTGACTTCTCAAGCCTATCTTTGTCCTCCTTGTTCGCAGATCTCAACCGTCAGGAGGAAAGTGTACAATCTGCACTCAGTCATTTTGCAGACATAGCCTATGAAGGCATACTAATATCCCCTGTGTATTGAGCACCGAGCAGTCCATGTCTCTGCACAGGAGGGAAAAGATGTGTTTCTTGTCCTCAAGGGCTCCTGGGTCAGAGAGAGTGCCAATAGGTGCACATGAGGCATAACTGTAAACAGGTGTCACTGGAAATAGAAAGTGATCTGTCAGTGTGGCCTTTAATGCTACCAATGAGCCAAGAATAAACCATTGGCAGTACTGTCACCTGGGAGAAGATAATGGAAAGAAAGAAGGGAGGAAGGAAAGGAAGTGTAAGAGAAAGAAAAGAAAGAAGAAAAGGAGAACGAGAAAGGAAGGAAGAAAGAAAAAGAGAGGAAAGAATGAAGGAAGGAAGGAGGATTTAAGAGAACAGGAAGAGAGAGAAGTCATGAGAAGTCAAAAGAAGTCAGAGAAACACCAAAACAGTATCAGATCAGATCAGATCAGATCAGTCGCTCAGTCATGTCCGACTCTTTGCGACCCGATGAACCGCAGCACGCCAGGCCTCCCTGTCCATCACCAGCTCCCGGAGGTCACTCAGACTCGCATCCATCGAGTCAGTGATGCCATCCAGCCATCTCATCCTCTGTCGTCCCCTTCTCCTCCTGCCCTCAATCCCTCCCAGCATCAGAGTCTTCTCCAATGAGTCAACTCTTCGCATGAGGTGGCCAAAATACTGGAGTTTCAGCTTTAGCATCATTCCTTCTAAAGAAATTCCAGGATTGATCTCCTTCAGAATGGACTGGTTGGATCTTCTTGCAGTCCAAGGGACTCTCAAGAGTCTTCTCCAACACCATAGTTCAAAAGCATCAGTTCTTCGGCGCTCAGCCTTCTTCACAGTCCAGCTCTCACATCCATACATGACCACAGGAAAGACCATAGCCTTGACTAGGCGAACCTTTGTTGGCAAAGTAATGTCTCTGCTTTTGAATATGCTACACATATATATGGAATTTGGAAAGATGGTAATGATGACCCTATATGCGAGACAGCAAGAGAGACACAGATATTAAGAACAGACTTCTGGACTCCGTGAGAGAAGGCGAGAGTGGGATGATTTGAGAGAATAGCATTGAAACATGTATATTACCATATGTGAAACAGATGACCAGTCCAGGTTCGATGTGTGAAAAAGGACACTCAAAGCCCATGCATTGGGACAACCTAGAGGGATGGGATGAGGAGGGAGGTGAGAGGGGGATTTGGGATGGGGGACCATATACCCGGGGCTGATTCATGTCAGTGTATGACAAAAGCCACCACAATATTGTAAAGTAATTAGCCTCCAATTAAAATAAATAAGTTAATTAAAAAAAAAAAACTAAGCAAGGGTCTATACGATGAATGTCACCTAGTCAACTCCCATCTAATACTTAAATTTGCTCTACAGTGTTTGCATCTAGGTGTGTTACACTTATGCCTGAAAAATTCCGGGGACAGGAAGATCAGATCAGATCAGTCGCTCAGTCATGTCCAACTCTGTGACACCATGAATTGCAGCATGCCAGGCCTCCCTGTCCATCACCAACTCCCGGAGATCACTCAGACTCACATCCATCGAATCAGTGATGCCATCCAGCCATCTCATCCTCTGTCGTCCCCTTCTCCTCCTGCCCCTAATCCGTCCCAGCATCAGAGTCTTTTCCAATGAGTCAACTCTTCGCATGAGGTGGCCAAAGTACTGGAGTTTCAGCTTTAGCATCATTCCTTCCAAAGAAACCCCAGGGCTGATCTTCAGAATGGACTGGTTGGATCTCTTTGGAGTCCAAGGGACTCTCAAGAGTCTTTTCCAACACCACAGTTCAAAAGCATCAATTCTTCAGCGCTCAGCTTTCTTCACAGTCCAACTCTCACATCCATACATGACCACTGGAAATACCATAGCCTTGACTAGACGGAGCTTTGTTGGCAAAGGAATGTCTCTGCTTTTGAATATGCTATCTAGGTTGGTCATAACTTTCCTTCAAAGGAGTAAGTGTCTTTTAATTTCATGGCTGCAGTCACCATCTGCAGTGATTTTGGAGCCCAAAAAAATAAAGTCTGACATTGTTTCCACTGTTTCCTCATCTATTTCCCATGAAGTGATGGGACCAGATGCCATGATCTTCGTTTTCTGAATGTTGAGCTTTAAGCCAACTTTTTCACTCTCCGCTTTCACTTTCATCAAGAGGCTTTTTAGTTCCTCTTCACTTTCTGCCATAAGGGTGGTGTCATCTGTGTATCTGAGGTTATTGATATTTCTCCCAGGGACAGGAAACTCACCCATAAATATTCCTGGAGCCGATTCCATGGTGGACAGTGATAATTATTAGAATGTTCATCTAATAAAGTAGAATTTAAAATTGCCTTCCTATCATTTTTTCTATTGGCTTTGGTTCCCTTCTGGGCCCTAAGGCTAAGCCACCCTTCCTTCCCTGGCCTTCACAGCCATCACTGTCTGGGCCTGTCTTGTTCTTGAACTTCATTGTGTGCTATTTCTTTCTTCAGCTCAGTTTGCTGGGACTCCTTTCATTGCTAATACTCCAAGCATGTTCCTGCCTGAGAGCCTTCTGACCAGGGCCCTGTCTCCTGTTCTCTGCTTGAAATTTAGGTTTCAGTTCAAGTGCCACCTTGCTAGAGTAGCCTTCCCTACCAGAATAGTTAAAATAGCTCCCTCTTGGGAGGTTAAATTTGATGACACTGGAAAAAAAAAAAAAAAAACACCTCTGATGACAAAGCACCCATAAGCCAAGTCAAAAACCTGGGAAAGTATGTGCATATTAGCTGTGACATGACTGATTTCCTGAAAATATAAAGGCTTTTCCTAAAAAAATCAATGGGGCTATCAGTCTAAAGTGAAAAAAAAAAAAAAAATGGGCAAGAGATATGAATAGTTCACCAAGCAAGCCACCCACATATGTTGCTCAAACATGTAAAAAAGTACTCAAACTCACCTTTGGTTAAAAAAAAAAAAAAAAGAAGAGTGAAAGAGATACTTTTGTATCTATCAGATTGGCAAAGATTAAACAAAAATAGTATTTGTAGTTATGCAAACAGTAACCCTCATATCCTGCTGGTAAGAGTGTAAACTGGAACAATTTTTATAGAGGGTAACTTGATAGTGTTTATAAAAATTACACATGTGCCAACCTTTCACCCAGTGATTTTTACTCCTAGTAATTTGCTCCACAGATATGCTCCCAAGTGTGGGAATAGATTTGGGTACAAAGGTACTCGTGACAATGCTGCACATAATAGCAAGAGGCTGGACATACCTGTGGCTCAATCAGTCGGGAAATGGATAAATCAATTACAGTGCATTCATACGGTGAAATAATATGTGGTTATTAACAAGAAAGAGGCAGATCCGTGGCTCTGGGGTGCATTGAGTGTATTTTGTATTGGCTTGCAGATATTTTTAATTTATTTTTTCTTAAAGAGGGCCCCTGATATTATATCAGCTTCAGGCCTAACAAAACCAGGGTATTCCCCCTGCAACTCACTGAGGAGACAAGACACACTCCTGCAGTGACAGAGGTTTGCTCCACAGTGATGCAAACGGGAGAGGGATATGGAGGGATATAGGGTTGGGATGGACAGGGAGGCCTGGTGTGTTGCAATTCATGGGGTTGCAAAGAGTCGGACACTACTGAGCAACTGACTGACTGGGGAATCTGTCTGCATTGCAGGAGACCCAGGTTTGATCCCTGGGTCAGGAAGATCCCCTGGAGAAGGGAATGGCTACCCACTCCAGTATTCTTGCCTAGAGAATTCCATGGACAAAGGAGCCTGATGGGGTACAGTCCATGGGGGTTGCATAGAGTCAGACATGACTGAGAACCAACATTAATATGTTTCAGTAATATGGGCATGGATCAAGGCTGAGAGTGTGAAAAAGTTCCACAGGTGTCTACTATATAAAAAATAAATAAACAACAAGGATCTACTATATAGCACAGGGGAACTATATTCAATATTTTGTAATAATGTATAATGCAAAGAATCTGAAAAAGAATAAATAGATGTAGATATATGTCTGAATTACTTTGCTGTACACCAACAACTAAAGCAGCATTGTAAATCAAGTATATTTCAATGAAAAAAAGTTCCCCAGTGAATTCTGATATGCTCAACCTTTTGAGATTCCCTACTACTCTGGGTTCACCTGCAAGTCCCCAGTGCTGTAGAAACCTTCCCACACAAGCCCTAACTCCTCCTCATGACTTCAGAACCACGCGTGCCATCAGTTGAAGGCTGATCCCTGCAGCTAATGTCCAGGTGCCTCCATCCATCTCGTCCACCTCCCTGTCCTCGTCAGTCTAGTTACCTCGGCCCTTGAGGCACCCCTCAGATGCTGGGACCAGCCATCCTAACTCCAGAGCTGTTTCCTCTCCCTGGCTCTTCTGGCCTCTGGTGTGACATGCCACACAGCTACTATTCACCTCATGTTTAATGGGAAGATCGCAATACGCCACTGGGAATTCCCGGATCCTTCTCGAAGCCTATCAGTGCTCTAGAGGCAAGAAGCCTCTGAACAGTTCTTATCTTCTATAAATTGCCTGGGTATTCACTTTCAGTTTGTCTCCTTCTTGCCAGTTGTCAAACACCTGCTGCTGCTGGCGGAGTTTGGAGAAATTTTGAGGAAGGTGGGGAGTAAACCAGCCTGATAGGAAAGATTCCAATCACATAAATCAAGCAATGAGGTTAGGTTTAAATATATGTGGCTATATATGTGTCTACATATATATACAACATATAACCACATATATTGGGAAAATCAGATTTCCCTGAGTTCTGTGCATGAATATAGAAACAGTTAAGTATGCAGTGCATTCATTCAAGGTATGGTGAACATCTGACTTGTGTCAGGTGGTGTTTTGGGCACTTAGGGTTGCTGTGGTGAATCCATTCCTGCCCTCAGACTTGGGAGGAATAGATGTAAAACAGATTCAAACCAAAAAAAAGTCAAGTTTTGATAGGCACCAAAAAGGAAATAAACAGGAAGCTGAGATGGGCGATGCCTCCTCTTGTTTGGGTGATAAAGAAGGCCTTTTGGAAGAAATAACATGGAGGAAGTGATGAGAAGCTTCCTTTCTGTAGGGTAGGGAAAAGTGTATTCCAAGGTGAAGATACTGCATATGCAGCATTACTAAGGTAGAAAAGAGAGCTTGGCTTGTTTCAAGAACAGCAAAAAAAGTTGTGTGACTGGATCATGGTGGGTGAAGAAGATGAGGAACAATGAACTAGTTCCTATGCTATGCTAAGTCACTTCAGTCGTGTCCGACTCTGTGCGACCCCATAGACGGCAGACCACCAGGCTTCCCCATCCCTGGGATTTTCCAGGCAAGAACACTGGAGTGGGTTGCCATTTCCTTCTCCAATGCATGAAAGTGAAAAGAGAAAGTGAAGTCGCTCAGTCATGTCCGACTCTTAGCGACCCCATGGACTGCAGCCTAGCAGGCTCCTCCGCCCCTGGGATTTTCCAGGCAAGAGTACTGGAGTGGGGTGCCATTGCCTTAGTTCCTGGGCCACATTAATGAGTTTGGATTTTAAGTGCAGAGATTTTACAAAGCAGAGTGATGCCACCTTATTTAAGAAGGAAAATTGCTCCAGCTTCTGTGTAGAGGATTGATTGATGTGGGGCAAGTGGCAAGTGGAAGCCCCAAGAGAAGGCTGTTGCAGTAATCCAGTTGGGAAATGATGGCAGTCTGGACCAGTTGTGGTGGGGTTTTTTTGGAGTTACAACTTGGCAGTCAAATTAAGAGGCATTGTGAATCCAGTGTGGGAGCTGAGATTACACATATCAGTTAGTGTCCAGCTGGGAAAACAGAAACCATTCTAGGTATTTCATGTGGACGGAATTTAACCTAAGGAATGAGTTACAGAAGTGTGCAAAGGTTGGAGCAACCAAAAGGGGAAGATGTGGTAACCTGGAGATAAGCATCTGAGAGAAGCCTTGGACCACTCCAAACGCTGAAGAGGAAACAGAGAGATGGCAATGTTTTCAGAGCCCAGGAGTATCTGGCATCTAACACTGCAGAAAGCTGCTGATGCTGTTGGCACTGACCACTGTCCCAAGCAGGGATGCTACTGCTGGAACTACTGAAGGCCACTGCCAGCCACTGTCAGAAGCTTTTTCAAAAATGGAGGGTCTCTCCTTCCCTCATTTCATCTGGTTTCCCACCAGTGTTTTCCACTGGCAGCATTTAACTGGGGCAGCTGGCAAGGGAGTCTGAGAGATGCAATTCACAGGATCCTAGCCACCTCCAACTGACCAGCACACAGGATGGCAGGGACTGAACTTAACGCCAATGACCAGCACATGGAAGAACTAAAGATTTGTTTTAAGTAGGAAAAACAATCTATATTTTTAAAAATATATATATATTTTAGGACTTCCCTGGTGGCCCAGTGGCTAAGACTCAGCACTCCCAACACTCCCAACAGGGGGCCCATGCTCAATCCCTGGTCAGGGAATTAGTACATTCGATCCCAGCTCTGGGAAGATCCTACATGCCACAGAACAACTAAGCCTGTGCACCGCAACGGGTGAGTCTGTGCTCTGCAACCCAGGAGCTGCAACTACTGAAGCCCGAGTGCCGTAGAGCCCGTGCTCCGCAGTGGGAAGAGTAGAGAGTAGAGAGTAGTAGAGAGTACTACAGCTAGTGCTAGTACTAGTACTCTAGTACTCTACTACTAGTACTCTAGTACTAGTACTGCAGCTAGAGAGTAGCCCCTGCTCAGTGCCACTGGAGAAAAGCCCATCCAACAGTGAAGACCTAGCACCTAAAGTAAGTAAAAAAAAAAAAATGTGTGCACTATTTATTATGGCTACAAGGTGACCATTTCTCTGGTGGTATCTTTTGACAGCGAGTAGCTGAAAACCATGACTTTAAGTTGGCTTTAGAAAGGAGGAAATGCATTATCTCAAATAACTGGAAGTCCAGAGGTAGGACAGACTCCCGGAATAGTAAGATAAACTGCTCTGGGATGTCACCAAGGTCCCAAGTTCTTTCCACACTGTTTTCTGCCTTCCTCTGTGTTGGCTTCCTCCTGAGCCTGGCTCCCTTCACGGTGACGAGACGGCTGTCAGAGGCCACAGAGCTGCCTGTTTCCTTTCCCTTGTTCAGCAATAAAATGAGATCCCTCCCTTCATATTCTCTGAAAGGAATATGAGTTGCTTTCAAGCAGATCAGTGGTTCTCAGTACTGCTGCAAGTTAAAATCACCAAGAGTGCTGTGTCACTTATTTATTAATTGATGATGATATTTATTCACTATTTTATCCTTGAAACTGCAATACCTGGGCCTTTTCACTAGAAATGTTTATTAGTCGGGGGAGGGGCCCAGCTGGAGGTCATTTTTGGAAGCTCGCAGCTGATTCTAATGGACAGCCAGAGCAGAGAACCACTGGGTTAGGTCACCTGCCCACCCCTAGACTAGCAGTCACCAGGGTAATGCCATGAATTTAGGAATGCCATGGCTTAGGAAAGGGCCTCAAAATGTGACGCATACACCCTCACCCCGACCGACTAGCAGAAACAGCTCCTGGGATCTGTCAGAGACACAGATTCTTGGGCCTCACTCATGCCTACTGAATTTGAAACTCTAGAGGGCCAAAAGTTTGTGTTTTAACAAGTTTGTCGCTGGTTCTGGTGGATTACTTATGTCTGAGACCTGCCTTAGATCAATCAGGCTCGCCTCTGAAGCTGGGGAGGGTAAATATGTTTTACCAGTGAACCCCAGGACACTGAGCTTTTTAATGCTCCCTCCTCCCACTGCCAGGTCAGAACAGGGCAGGGCATTAGCCTCCTGAACCCCCAGTTCAGGGATTAGCCCCCTGAACTCCCTCTGTACAGGGAGGTCTCCCGATTGTGTCACCAAACCTCAACAACTGCAACGGGCTCGACAGTGGGCCAACCCAAGATGGGAGGAAGCCATCTTCTGTAGGTACCCATTCCTTCCTACCCTGGGGAAACTGGAAGTTTCCGCAGGTGCTAAAGAACTGAGAAGACAAATCTGGCATATATACTTTCCTGAAATCCCTCTGAACTAGTTTCAACTACTGTATAATTTCAGCAGCATCCTGGAAGAGAAAAAGGCCATGTGGTAAAAACAGAAGAAACTTGAACATGATCAGTATTTTGGTTAATAACAATGTCTCAGTATAGATTCATAAATTGTGACAAATGTACCATATTACTATCTGATGTCAGTGGGGAAACTGTGTGTGAGCCTATGGGAACTGTGTGTAAATCTTCACAACTTGCCTATGAATCTAAAACTATTCTCTGTGTGGCCCCATGGACTGTAGCCTGCCAGGCTCCTCTGTCCATGAAATCCTCCAGGCAAGAATACTGGAGTGGGTTGCCCTTCCCTTCTCCAAGGATCCTCCTGACTGAGGGATCGAACACATGTCTCTTGCATTGGCAGGCAGATCTTTACCTCTGAGCCACCAGGGAAGCCCATTCTAAAATAAGTTTATTTTAAATACAACACATTAAGATGTGAAATTCTGATGAATGGAAGAACCTTTGGAAAAGCTTTATAAAATTAAGTAAAGTTAAATTCTTTAAAATATTTCATGCTAATATAAATTTCACAGTGCTGTATTGATGCCATGTTTTTAGCCAGAGCAAATGGTTTTTAGACATTTTTAACTTAAACAAGAGTTGAATTGGAAAATACTAATGAATATTCCAAATACATTGTACTTCCCAGAACCTGCACACAGCAGAGTTATCAAAGAGCAAATGAGAGAGGCTTAAACTTGTCCATATGCTTAAAAATTATTAAGAAGCAATATAGAAAGTTGCTTTCTTTGCCATCCCCTTAGACGTGGAAAGGAGTAGAATGGCTGGACTCCACAGGGAATGAGACATAATCAAATGCATCTCTTTCTCAACCCAATTCATAGCAGTGAGTTCAAGCACATGTTCCCTTCAGGCGCTCTCTTCTTATTTCACCAGCTCCATTTAAATGAAATGTTCATCCTGGGTCCTGAGGGGCGAGTCACACAACCCAGTGGACTGAGGTGTGGCTCAATTCCCATGACTACTCTCAGCAGACTGTATATCACTGAATTTGTATGGGATTCTTGGAAACACTGGGCTATAATTGGAATGGAACAAGGGCTTCCCAGGTGGTGCTAGTTGGAAAGAACCCACCTGCCAATGCAGGTTAGATGTAAGAGACATAGGTTCAATCCCTGGGTCAGGAAGATCCCCTGGAGGAGGGCAAGGCAACCGACTCCAGCATTCTTATCTGGAGAATCCCATGGACAGAGGAGCCTGGCAGGCTGCAGTCCATAGGGTTGCACAGAGAGCCTGGCAGGCTGCAGTCCATAGGGTTGCACAGAGTTGGACATGACTAAAGTGACTTAGCACTCATGCAAGGAGCAAATCCTAATTTGTAGCTTGGAAGATTTCTCTCAATGTAGTTGGCTAAATAATTCATGGTAAGATTTTTGCTTATCTTCCTCTACACCAAGTATCAGTAAGGAAACCAAGAGTTAAAATTGTCATTGCAGGTGAAAATGCTATAATTAAGACTTACAACAAAAAAGAGTACTTATAGGGGAGCCTGGCGTGCTACAGTCCAAGGGATCATGAAAGAGTTGGACATGACCTAGCAACTGAACAACAAAGGGCGAAAACATTGCTGTGTCAAGCAAGTGGCTCAAAATAACCACCCTCCACCCCACCCCTGATCTTATCACATTTAGAATCACTTAGGTTTTGTCTGGCATTGTTATATATCTCATTGTGTGGTCTTGGACAAGCTCCTTAGCCTCTCTATGCCTCATTTTTGTCATCTTCACAGTGGCAAAAATAATAATCCCTTGGCAGTGTTAGAAGAATTGCTAGAAATAATATTTGTAACACTTTTAGTACAGTGCCTGGAGTATGATGTTAAAATGTGTTTGTTTGATAAATCAATAAATAAAATCATCCTTGCCCACATTAAATCCATTCAGTTTAATCAAGATAAACCTCTTGATGATATGGCATGGAAAAACATGGAAAAGAATATTCAGATACCATCTTGGAGGGAGGGAAACTCTGGCGCAGTAAGACATTGAAGGAGTGAAAGAAATGTAGATAGTTTTCATCAGAAATAAAAAAGGGTGTGATGGAACCCTCCCAAATTATCAGCAGAAATGTAAAATGGCACAGCTGCTGTGAAAAACAGTATGGCAGTTCCACAAAACAGTTAAATGTAGAATTACCATGGAAGTGGGGGAAAAAAAAGTGTTAGTCACTCAGTCATATCCAATTTTTTGCCACCCCTTGGACTGTAGCCTGCCAGACTCCTCTGTCCATGGGATTCTCCTGGCAAGAATACTAGAATGGGTAACCATTCCCTTCTCCAGGAAATCTTCCCGACTCAGGGATGGAACCCAGGTCTTCTGCATTGCAGGCAGATTCTTTACTGTCCAGGAAAGCTCCATATGACCCAGCAATTCCACTCCTAGGTGTATGCCCCCCCAAATTGAAAGCAAGTACTCAGATACTTACACATGTTTATAACAGCATTGCTCACAATAACCAAAAAGTGAAAACAACCCCAGTGCCCATCAGTTTATGACAGATAACTATTATATATTCATACAATGGAATGATCCATGGTACAACATAGATGGATTTGGAAAACATATTAAGTGAAAGCAGCCAGACATACAAGGCCACATATCTTGTGATTCCACTTGTAGGGAATATCCAGAAAAGGTGAATTCATAGAAATTCTAAAAGCAGATTGGTGGTTGTCAGGCACTAGGGAATCAGGGTGTAATTGCTTAATAGATACAAGGTTTTCTTTTGCAGTGCTGAAAGTTTTGGAATTAGAGAGGTGGTGATTGCATAATATTGTGAATACACTAAATGTCAATGAATTGTACACTATTTTTGGTGAATCTTACCTAATCCCTTCTCCTCTGCAAAAAAACAAATCCCACATACATACATAAATAGAATAAGAGAGAGTGCTCTCTTGTTGAGAACACAGAAACATTCCAGGCTTCCTCTTCCACTGACCAGAGATTCCTTCCTTAGGAGAGTCCCTTAATGTCCAGGCCCTCTGGACCCTGGTTTCCACTTTGGTTGGAAAATGAAGTTGGACCACTCGGAAGTGGTCCAAATTCCAAAACCAAGAAATTCAACTTCCTTCTTTTACCCTCTCTCATCTACATGCTTGAAAAATACCTGCCTCTTTACTGCAAATATATTCTGGAAGACCACGTTGTTGAAATTAAATTACAGGGAAATTTGTTTTAGTTATTAATAGGAAAAGTATTTTAATATTTATGATGATAATGACACAAATTAATGGGCAAATAAGTAAAACAAATGCACTTTAGCCATTATCTTGGTGTTTGCCACTCTGATGTTCAGACTCCTCTGAGCCCGCGCACGGCTCCAGCCTGTCTGCACCCCTCGTTGTAATCACACACTGTGCTTTTTGCCAGTCACAGTATCTCAGGCTCCTCTGCCAAATGCAGTGCCGGCAGCCCCAAGTTGATTAGGAGGCTTTTGATTGATTGATAGGTGCCCTTGCCAAGTAGGAATGGGGGCAAGGGATTGAATACCTTTCTAAACTGCCTATGGTTTGCAACCAAAGTGATCTAGAACAACTTAAAGATTTTAGGCACTAGAACTTACTCATGGGCTGTTTTGGTTACAGCTGGACTAGTTATAAATTTATTCTAACTTTGAATTTTATTTGAATAGCAACCTGAACTTAACCAGTGCCAGGATTTAAAGCCCCGAGTCAACAAGTTGATCCTGGGAGGTACGGATGTATTTTTCTGTATTTCACTGACCTCCATGTCCTCTACCTTCTACTGCGGATTTCTGGTCCTCTGTAAATTCCCTAATTATTCCTAGAAGTGTCAGGTATATCTTCAAAGAAATTTCAGGTAGCAAATTTGCAGCCAGCTACCAAAGCTGTCATTCCCCTCCCCTCCCCCCACCCCCATGCTTCAGATTCAAATATACCTACTTCTGAGGCTACAACAATCCCGAAAGCTGCAAAAAACCTCCAGTCACTGCTTACCAGGGCCTATGTTCTGGCAGCCTCAGACCACGCTTCTCTTGATCACTTGATATCCATAATGCCCCTGAAGGAGCTCACTGGAGGGCCCCAGGTGTCCTGGTTAGGCAGGGTTTAAGCACCTGGAGGAAAGGGCCTTCCTCTCTTTTGGTATTGCATCTTCGTGTTAGTCACTGCTGCAAATGAGTAGCCCCAGGTTTCTCTTTAGGTCTCCTGCTCCCAGAACTGAACGTCCTCCATGGCTGGATAGAGAGGCGAAGCCAGGAGACAAGTATCCTGCAGAATGCCTAACTGCCCCTTCACTGGCCCCTGGGGTTTTGCTCTGGGCCAGGCTGCTCTGCCTGATACTCTCCTAGTGATTTCTCTCTGGGGAGGCATCTCTGTTCTTCATGCAAATAGGGCCAGTTTCCAACCAGCCCAGACTTGCTCAAAGCCCACATGTCTCACCCATGGGCTCAGGGTGAGACAACAGTTTTTCAATACCTACTTGTTAGGCCCCTACTATGTGCTAGGTGCTGGAGGTCCAAGAATGATGGGCTCTTGTCATCCAGGAGCTGCTGTGGGAATTTAGACAGCAGCTCCTTGAGGCTGGCCAATCAAGCCATTACCTTAGTTGGTGCACCTCCTGCTGGAAGGTCATACCAACAGTGCCAACTTAGTGCTGCCCTGGCAGAGATCCTCCTCCCTGTATAAGTAGGAGTGTCACTGGGGTTCTCCTGACCTTTCCTCTTGAACATTCTTCAATTCTTACTTGACCACGTATTTCTGTCTGTTGCTTTCCTCAGTAGCAGCAGCATCCCTTTCCTATTCTGCTCTTTATTCCTGGCCCGGACTTCACTCCATTTGTCCTCTCAGATGAAGAAAAGAGAAGGCTGTGGGCAAGAGAATAAAAGTGTAAAATCTATATGAGATTGTATACAAAATAAACAATACCTGTAAAACCTGTATACTCTTTTTTCTTTTCACAAATTTAATTGTACTTTTATTTTTATGAGTGAACTGTTTTCTTTTTCAGTTTAAATAAACTGAATAAAAGATAAAAATGCAGTTAACATTTGTGGAAAGAAAAAAAAAGAGAGAGAGAGAAGAAGAATGTACAGGTTTTACAGGTATTATAGGACTTCCCTGGTGGCTCAGTGGTAAGGGAGGGTGGGGTGGTGCTCGATTTCTAGATTAGGAAGATACTCTGGAGAAGGAAATGGCAGTCCACTCCAGTGTTCTTGCCTGGGAAATCCCATAGACAGAGGAGCCTGGTGGGCTACAGTCCACGGGGTTGCAGAGTCGGATGTGACTTAGTGACTAAACAACAACAAATTTATTGTAACTTGCAACTTAATGTGAGAACTGTACATTCTTTTGTTCAATTTAAATGAAGAACCCAAGTGCAAACTGATGTAAAATTTAAAATATAGAAATGGCTTTGCATGCAATTTATGAATCTTATCTTGAGTCTGTTCTCTGATGTTCAGTAGGAAAGAGAATTTTCTATTAAGTAATCAGCTTGCTGCTGCTGTTGCTGCTGCTAAGTCACTTCGGTTGTGTCTGACTCTGTGCGACCCCATAGATAGCCTCCTACCAGGCTCCTCTGTCCCTGGGATTCTCCCAGCAAGAACACTGGAGTGGGATGCCGTTTCCTTCTCCAATGCATGAAAGTGAAAAGTGAAAGTGAAGTCACTCAGTTGTGTCTGACTCTTAGAGACCTCATGGACTGCAGCCTTCCAGGCTCCTCTGTCCATGGGATTTTTCAGGCAAGAGTACTGGAGTGGGGTGCGATTGCCTTCTCTGAAGTAATCAGCTTACCTTTGGATAACTAAAAAGTCTTAAAGGACATACCTATGTTGGCTGTTACATGAATGAGCATGTGGTGAATTTTGAAGGCAGACTTTCAGAACATCATATTTTAGTAAGAAGCTTGAAAGATACATTGATCAAAACATTCAGCAAAAAAAAATACATTATTTTCAATATAAAATATGACCCAGTATTTCCTCATTGTTCACACCCTCCCTTCATTGAGAACCCGGGCCTTGAACATAGTAGCAGTCTGGGAGATGCTTGTTAATTTTAATTAAAATTGGATTCCTCCCAGTCTCTCAAAGTCTTGAACCTCCTGGCCTGGGTCAAACAGCTGAGGAAAGGAGAATAAAGTACCAAGAAAAGCTAGAACGAGATCATTGCTAAAATATTTGTTTCTGGGTTTATTATTTTATTCAAAAGTCAAGGAAGTGACCAGTCTAGAATGTGGCAGCAAACTGCTGTTAATCCCATTTACATTTTCAGAGTTGGGATCCAGGTTTTCAAGTTTGTTATGGGATTTTATGCAAAACTGGGCAAATCGATAGCATTGTAAAAATGCCGTCTGTTCTCCAGCTCCCCTCCAGGTCACAAACAAGCGAGGCTGGCGCTGGGCTCGCCCGGCTCCTAGAGCTAGGGGTAAACCCGGCCGGGTGAGGGACTGGGGAGAAGGGCTGTCCCGGGGGCGGTCCCGGGGCGGAGCCTGGGCGGGGCCCGTGACGCGTGGAGTCGGCCGGCTCAGGGGCTGGACCTCAGCTTCTCCCCGCCTGGGGCCGCCGCCGGCGCAGCAGTGGTGGCTCCACATTTCCAAAAGGGGCCCTCCGACTCTTCACTGGGCCAGTCTGGCGCTGAGTCGCGAAGCTCCGCACAACTTCCGCTGGTCCCTAAACGGGATCCCTCCTCCCCAGAGTTGCGGGCAACTTTCCCTTCTCCCTGGCGCCGCGGTGGCTTGGGGATCGTGGCCGCCGCAGGTAGCTGAACTCCGGGCCACGCTCCCCGCGTCTCGGCTGAGCGCACACGCAAGTCGCTCTCTGCACGCTGGGGGTCCCCAAGCTCGGCTTTGCGGGCGGGATGCCCTTAGGACATATCATGAGGCTGGATCTAGAGAAAATCGCCCTGGAGTACATCGTGCCCTGTCTGCACGAGGTCGGCTTCTGCTACCTGGATAACTTCCTGGGCGAGGTGGTGGGCGACTGCGTCCTGGAGCGCGTGAAGCAGCTGCACTGCAACGGGGCCCTGCGGGACGGCCAGCTGGCCGGGCCCCGCGCCGGCGTCTCCAAGCGGCACCTGCGGGGTGACCAGATCACGTGGATCGGGGGCAACGAGGAAGGCTGTGAGGCCATCAATTACCTCCTGTCCCTCATCGATAGGCTGGTCTTGTACTGCGGCAGCCGGCTGGGCAAATACTACGTCAAGGAAAGGTCCAAGGTAGGACGCGCGCGGGCGCCCGGCCGCTGCTGCAGCCCGCGGAGACTGGGGACGTTCGGAGTCCGTTGTTGTCGCCTTGGCAGGGCTGCAACCGAACTTTAGTTTTTAAACAAGAAGCAAGAAGTTCGCCTGCCCCCTACCCCCGCCCATACGTTTCCATAGGTTATTAGAAACGTTATGTATGATTTGAGACACACTCGAACTCATGATCTTAAATGTCTGCTTTCAAGTCACTGAATAGTGCCCTTCAGACCTTCATTGTGTTCAGAGGGGATTACAACAAAAGCGCTTTTAGCGAATTCTAGAGACAGTGTGATTTCACAGTGTGGCATTTGGTTTGTGGAGTCTGGCAGGTGTGAGGAGAATTTGATCTGTAAAAGAATAAGGCTCATTCTCACTTTTGAGTGCTGCCCTTGGCTTGTTGGATCCAGGACATTGTTTGATCATCCAATTGATGTGATAATTCTCTCCTGGTGCTGAGCCCCAGCCACCACTTACCTTTCCTGTCAATTACTGGGGAAATCCACTCAGAACAACCAGTTGAGTGATCAGGAGAGGGTAGTCAAGTACCTCTGGAAAGAAACCATGTTTTTGTTCACATCCCAGCAGTCACTCCTTAGGTGGTAATTTTTCTTGGAAACGTTTACAGGTAGATTGGCAGAACTATGGGAACGTGGAGTACCATAATGTTGGTTCATGTACATTATGCCGGGATAGTCCAGCTACTCAAGTGTTTTCTACAAATGATAATCCAGCCAGTTTTCCAGGGTAGTTCTGAGAGTGATTTATACTCCTTTTATTGTAGACCCCGTCAAGGGGCACTTAGAGCTGTAGAGAAGTTTTACTTTTCACAATGAGGCAAAACATACTAGTGTGAGAAGGAAGGTGAGCATTCACCTATGTACCACTCTGTGACACTGCGTGTAGTATTCTTCAATTTAAGATCGCTCCTGCGATATTAATAAAACACACCATTGTTGTCTCATTTGTCCCATAAGCTGAAAGGAACACTTTTTATAAAGGACAAATGGTGAAGGCTGAAAGTGCATAGAAAGAAAGGGGTTGGATTGATCAAGTACAATAGGGGAGAGATTGCAGTTACCTTTCCAGCCAGGAGGACATGGTTAGACTATCTGAAAACACTATTTTTAATAGAATGCAAATAAAATAAATCTTAGAAGGAAATGCTGCTTCCTAACCTTTGATTGAGGGAAGGCTCAGTTACTGGTCTCTGCAGAACATTTACGGTAAAGTGTCTCTTTACTTCTGTCCCATCATTTTGGTGATGGGCTAGAGAACCGTTTGTCTTGATTAGTTTTGTTTCTGCACTTGTTTTGTAAATGACTGCGCCTTTCGGATGGGGGAGGGGTCTGGCTAGCCTCAGGGCTGGAGAGGTGCTTGTGGCTTCAACCTGAAACAGCAGATGGCTTCTCTTCAGTTTTTCAAAGTTTCTTTCAAATGTTGTTATGAAATTCACTCCCAGCATTATAGAAATGGAATTTGCTCAGCAAGAGATCAGAATTAATTGATAGAAAGAGATCACTAACATATTTAAAAGTTAAAGTTTTTGTTTTTATTGTAGATTTGACTTAACAGACAGTTGTAGGGTTTTAAGCTAGAATTTAACTCCACAAATTGAATGAAAAGCATTGTGTACCTCTGAGTAAAGGGGAAAAAAAAAAAGATCTCTAGATATGATTCTTCAATTATGGATTATCATCTGGGTATAACAAAACTTCAGTTAACCCTTTCAAAAGGTGACTGAATTGTAAAGAGAAAATTCATCTTTTGGCCAATGAAGAGACCTCTATCCATACTTTGATTTTCAGCTTTCCTTTAGCTGTTTGGCACAAAGCTCTTTATGTCTGCTCTTTAGATAATCACCTGTAAACTGGGGTATTCTCTGGCCAGCTAGAACCAAATGTAGACCAAGTTTGAGCAAACCATTATTATACTAAAAAAAAAAAAAAAAAGTTTGGTTTGTTTGTATAAAGAAATCTCATTAGTAATGTCTTGTGGCCCCTCAGTCTCTTACTTGAAGTTCATTATTGAAGCATGGTAGAAACACATTTCATTTTTACATGATTTATAATAGTTCTACCTTAATTTAACCTTATTTACTTCTCTTCCCTCAACCGAATGCCTTACGGCTTCCCAGGGTAGTGATACAGACCCAGTTTCCTGCTCCATCCTCAGAGCAGGTTTTTAGTAAAAACTAAATTTTTAAAAGGAAGAATTTATATATTTATTTTAAACATTTATTTGTAACTTTTTATTACAGAAATTTTCAAACATATATGTGCAGAGAGGCTAGTGTAATGAGCTCCCATCACCCATTTTCAGCAATTGCCAATAGATACATTTATGTATTTTAGGCCAGTTGTTTTTTAGGTACTTGAAATTTATTTGTGTTATGCTTAATCAATCTTGATTAAGCACTTTTTCCCCTGAACTTTTAAAGGTCATTGAACAGTGTAATAATGCTTTTTATCTCGATGAAAGAATTACTAGAGGCGTTGGGAATAGAATAGGAATAGATACTAGTCCTAAAATTGAAATTATAGAAGCGTATGGAAAGAAATATTAAAGGGTTTCTTCCCCTTCCTGCCACAAAAGTTGTTACTGATCAAAATTTATCTACCTCCCCTTTGTTGGAAAAAAATCCAGGGGTGCTGAAGACTCTCCAGGGAAGACGATTCCATGATACACAGCAGTATGGTGCCCCCTAACTTCAAGTACTATCATTGCTCTTAGGCTATGAAAAGATTTCTTACCTGTTACTCCCTTTTGGATAATTTTGACCATATCCAAGATAAATATTGGTTCTAATTTGCTTCTCTTGCTTTAGCTGCCTAGATGTTGGATGTGGCTGTTTTCCAGAGGACCTGTAGTTTATAGAACCCAGAGTCCTTCTGTTTGAAGTATCCCACTGTAAACTCACTAGTTAATAACTCTAATAATAATAGCTACCTTTTAATGAGCAGTTGGTTCCATCTGGCACTGTGCTAAGCACTCTTCAGACACTATCTGTCTGACTTAGTCTTCAGAACCATTATCTTTGGCAAACTGAGTGGTTAAATTATCTACCCAAGGTGATGAAGTCAGCAGAGAATGCAGTTCGTCACAGGGGTTAGGGATTTGGACTTAACCTTGACTAACCTTGTAGCCGAAGGTAATTTTCAGTTTTCACCAAGTGTAAAGTGAAAGATAACTACTTTACAACTTGAGGGGTGTGGGGATTGGTGAAGAAGCATGAAATAAGATAATGAACATAAAATTCTTAGAATTCTGAGCCTTCATAATTGTTAAAAGAGGAGATTTGGGATTCTGACCCAGTTCTGTTTGAGCCTAGAGTTTGCTTTTGACTCTTAGGCTCCTAAGAGTCTACATTCCCTCCTTTCATTCCCTCAACATGGGGAATTTTGCTGGGGTAGGGAGACAAAGAGCTTACATTCACTTGTACTTTTGAGTTGTAGGACCCTCTGGCTTACACTTGATCAATTCTCCAGCTTAAAAAAGAAAAACAACCCAAATATTAAAGTGGGTCTGTTAAGTACATTTGAAGAAGAGAATGGAATGCCGTGCTAATGTTTTCCTACTGTTATTTGAAGGAAACGCATTTTTTATTAACAAAGTTGGTTGTTAGGGTCCCCGACTGGAGTAGCTCTGGATAATGGGGTTATGGGATTTGTATTGTGAATCAACAGGTCAGTCCTCCCCTGGAAACTGTACAGAGAAATGATGAAACAACCATAAGTTGTGGATAACAAAAAATATATCACAAATGGTGGGTTTGTTCCTTCGCTGCTAGAGCAGTGACAGTTTGGGCCCTTCCTTCTGTGATGTCAGGAATATTCATGACTTGATGGAGCTCATCATGGTTGCAAACTGCCTTGAGCAAACCTGGGATAATGAATTGCAAAGAATAGAATCTCTCTCAGGACCCAAGTGCAGGAAATGCGGTTGGGTTCACAGAAGCCTGGAGCCATGAACTAAGAACCAGAAAGTCCTTAATGTACAGGAAAGCAGATGTGTTAGTTCTTGTTTCTGGCACTCTATGGCCTTCGTATTTGCTTCTCTGCTTGCACACTATTTCTTGCCATTTCTGATTTCCTATGCAGTTGGCTCAAGATGGCTGCCTTAGAATGCTCATTTCAGCCTCAGTTTGATTTCAACAGAGACCTGACCAACATTCTAGGAACCCTTTTTCATTTCCTGAGAGAAAGTATTATGGTCTCACTGTGACTCAGAGGATCCATCAGCCTTGGGTGGGGTTGGTTGAGGGGGGCATGTGGAATCATACATAACAAATAACAGGTTACCAGGGCCTGTAAGAGGTGCAGTTCTTAGAATACAGGGTTTGGGGCCTAGACATCATACATGGTGTCTCTGCAACTAAAATCTTAAAAATTTATCTGTCAATGAGGTATTTCAGGGGAAGGAGGCAGTAAATTTTAAAGCATGGGAACATCTTTCTATAAGGATGTGAGGATTCTTATAAAAGGTTTTGTATTTGAAAGTCACTTAGCTCTTGGAGGAAGAAAATAATTTACAAAATACAACCTTAGTGAAGCAAGTTTCTCCACAGGGTGAGTTATCATAGAGTTCTTTGTGTATTTCGTTGAATGACACTTGGGAATACAGAAAAGAAAGTGTGTGTGTATGTTTCCTTTATCATTTCTATTGTTCAGTTTTGGGCCACTGGCCACTGCAGCCTTGTCTGCTTGCAGTGAAGCGGGAAATCAGGAGGTATCAATTTAATTTATTCATTCACAAATCATTAAATGTCTTACACTGCAGTCCATCTATATGTGGATGGGAGAAAGGAGATGGAAAGGGATGATAAAAGCACCTAAAGAAGTAAGCTGAAAGTTGAGTGGCATAAAATAGTTGTTACCAACTTTGCTGTCTCTATTTCTGGTTTAACAGGCCACTTTACACTTTACACTGATGGGTCATTTTTGTTTCTCTTCTTTAACCTTTCTCCAGTTTCTCTATTTACTAAACATGAAGTGACCAAAACTATTAGGATTTTAAGGATAAAGGTTTTTACACCTAGGGAGGTATCAGAAGGAGTCCAGCTGGCTCAGTGGTAAAGAACCAAACTGCCAATGCAGAAGATATGGGTTTTATTCCTGATCTGGGAAGATCCCCTGGAGGAGGAAATGGCAAAATCCACTCCAGTATTCTTGCCTGGGAAATTTCATGCACAGAGGAGCCTGGCGAGCTACAGTCCATGGGGTTGCAAAGAGTTGGACATGACTGAGCGAATAACACTTAGGCAGGAATTACGTAGCCTGTCTGTGCATTCAACTTTTGGATGTCATGAACTATTTCCTTACTCAGCTCAAGCAAAATTTGTAAATTTTTTCCTGATTCTGGGCTTCCCTGGTAGCTCAGATGGTAAAGAATCTGCCTGCAGTGCGGGAGACCCAGGTTCAATCCTTAGGTCGGGAACATCCCCTGGTGAAGGAAATGGCAACCCACTCCAGGATTCTTGCCTGCAAAATCCCATGGACAGAGGAAGCTGACAGACTACACTCCATGGGGTCACAAAGAGTCGGACACAACTGAGCAACTTAACTTCCTTCCTTATTCTAGACTCTGGCTAGAATTTCAGATATTATTCAGATGCATATTATTACAACTCTATCCTGAAAATGCTCCATATCTGGGAGACTTCTCTGATGAGCTTAAAATTGGGGATGGAGTTTAACCCATAAGGAGCAGAGCACATTGGAGAAGCATCTCCAAGCACCCCAGCATCCTGGCATTGGAGGCTAAAGTTCAGAGAACACCTCACCTGTGGCCCATGTTTGCTCAATTTGGCGAGACCTCTGCTTTTGACTCACCTTTGTGGCCTCCAATAAATTAAATGACAGTTTGACTTGTGATTATTGAACACCAAGGAGTAGCTTGCAGGTTAGCACAACAGAGAAGGTTATTAATTCTTCATTAATTATTATAGGTCTAGACTTGATAATTCCTTAATAGCAGTACGTTGTGCTGCTGCTGCTAAGTCGCTTCAGTTGTGTCCGACTCTGTGTGACCCCATAGACGGCAGCCCACCAGGCTCCCCCGTCCCTGGGATTCTCCAGGCAAGAACAGTGGAGTGGGTTGCCATTTCCTTCTCCAATGCATGAAAGTGAAAAGTGAAAGTGAAGTCACTCAGTTGTGTCCAACTCTTCACGACCCCATAGACTGCAGCCTTCCAGGCTCCTCCATCCATGGGATTTTCCAGGCAGGAGTACTGGAGTGGGGTTCCATTGTACTTTGTGGCTGTAAACTAATATTGCTCTAAGAAACGAGTGTCATTTTTCTCTAGCGTTTGTCAAATGTGCATGTTCTGACAGTAATGATAGTTCAGATGTATTCTGCTAGACAACTGCCGGGGGTGCCCAGTGGGTAGCTGAATCCAGAGACACTAGAATTGTAAATTCGACAGACAAATCATTTTATGATGCCAGACTAACGAATTCGACTTTGGTAGATTGCCAGGAGCCGTTATTTTGGCTCAGATTCAGAGCTATGTGTCTGTTCGCCAAGCAAGATTAGTTAGCTTGGTTCATTATACATAGAATTTGTACCTTCTTTCTCTTGATTATTTTGATCTTAAACCAATGTGGCTCTTACCTTAATTTGTATCATCTTTTGATATTGATTTGTGAGCAAGTTCCTATTCTTGTTTTTGGTGAACTGGTAGTGATGGAGTGTCATATTTTTTACCTCCTGCCCCACCCAACCCCAGCCTTACAGATACATGAGTTTGCAGTTGTTGATTGCAAGCTTTCAGATCTTGTTCTGGATTCATTTTGTTCTTACTTACTGAGTGTCCTCCAGGTTCAGTACAATGTTAATACCTCCTTAAGTCAAACCAACTTAATTTTAACTTTTTATCTTTATAAGCTTTTTAAAGGTTACTTTCCATTTACAGTTACTACAAAATATTGGCTACATGCCCTTTGTTGTACAATACATCCTTGAGCCTGTCTTACAACCAGTAGCTTGTACCTCCCACTCTCTCACTTGGATGTTGTCTCCCCCTCTTCCTCACTACTGACCACTAGTGAGTTTTGGTCTCACGAGCAGTTTGGGCTCGTAAATCTACTTCTTTTTTGTTATGTTTCTTCATTTGTTGTACTTTTCAAATCCCACATACAAGTGATGTCATACAATATTTGTCTTTTTCCATCTGATTTATCTTACTTAGCACAATGCCCTCCAAGTCCATCCATGTTGCTGCAAATGGCAGAATTTCATTCTTTTTTTATTGCTGAGTGGTGTTCCATTGTATATATGTACCACATCTTCTTTAACCATTTGCCGATAGACACTTGGGTTGCTTCCATATTTTGGCTGTTGTAAATAATGCTGCTATACACATTGAGGTTAATGTATCTTTTTAAATTAGTGTTTTCATTTTCTTTGGACATATACCCAGGATGGGAATTGCTGGGTCATCAGTTCAGTTCAGTCACTTAGTCATGTCCAACTCTTTGCAACCCCATGAACTGCAGCACGCCAGGCCTCCCTGTCCATCACCAACTCCCGGAGTTCACCCAAATTCATGTCCATCGAGTTGGTGATGCCATCCAGCCATCTCATCCTCTGTCGTCCCCTTCTCCTCCTGCCCCCAATCCCTCCCAGCATCAAAGTCTTTTCCAATGAGTCAACTCTTCATATGAGGTGGCCAAAGTACTGGAGTTTCAGCTTTAGCATCATTCCTTCCAAAGAACACCCAGGACTGATCTCCTTTAGAATGGACTGATTGGATCTCTTTGCAGTCCAAGGGACTCATATGGTAGTTTTATTTTTAGTCAAATCAGTTTTTCATTCTTTAGAGGATACAATGATCACAGTTTCTCAAATTCTGGAGTAAATGTACCTATCTCATTTCAACTCTAATTTTTGTTTCCAAAATGAAACTCAATTGCTATTACCATATAGAAATAATCCCCAAATACAAAGATTCAAAGAATATGAGAGCAGTCTTGATTATTTGCCAGTGGGACGAAGACAAATTGGAAAATTTGATTCCAGGTGTCAGGGACATCTATTTTTGTTTTTTTAGGGCAAATTGAAATTGTTTTGAAGTATTCAAGATAATACTCTTCTTTTTGAGCATTGCTTGGAAATAGTAAAGATGTACTGTACTGTTTGAAACAATCTGGACATTTGCAGGGAGCTTGCTTGTGTTCTCAAGACACAGAGAACATTCTTCCCGTGCCCCCTCCCTCCACGTTCCCTCCATGTCCCCTCCCACTTCTACTCATCTGTCTAGTCAAACCTGAGGGACTATTACTCAGAAATCTCAATACCCAACACAAAGTTGGCAGTCTTTCTTTCTTTTTTTTTTTGGATGACTTTCCTATTGATATTGTTTTGCTGGTTAATTTGATTGTTTTGCAGTAGATAAAACTGTTTTAAACACTGAAGTTTCAGTCAGGAACATGTAGTAGTCTTGGTTAAAATCTGGCTATTTTGTGCTATTTTAGCTTTTGAAGGCTCATGGTGGATACTTAAGTTTTTTCTTTAAAAAAAAAAAAAACAAAAAACTAAATTTTGTCTTTTGTAGTATTGTAGAAATCCTTGAGGAGGGAAGTCTTTTAAAGATACCTACTTTAACCAGAAATCACCTGCCTTTGGTTCTTGTCCTCCTTGTGATCCATTTTAAAGTGTTTTGCTAGAGTGTTAAGTAATGTACAGCCAAATGCTAATCATGCAGTCTCCATGCTCAACAAGAAAAAAAAATCAAAAAACCCAAGAGTGCTTTCTCCCCATTGTCCACCGTTTACGCTGTGAACTTAGCGTGCTATTTAAGTTTCTCCGCTTCTGACCCCATCTGACCTTTCTACATTTAATCTCCCACTGACAGCCTTCCTTCCCTCCGGATCCCTGAAGTGCTAAAAGCGGATTTGCCAGGCAAACCAGGCGTCCCCATTGTCTTGTCCTCAAAATCCATCTTAGTGCCTTTCCACGAAGTTCCCTCCTGCTCCCTAGAACTCTGTGGGTGGCTCAACCTGGGCCGCCCCAGTAGGCTTATTTCTTTGGCTGCTTACCCTGCCCCTCATTTACTTATAAATTCTTTGATGGCAGAGACTTTTAAGCTTGATATATACTTTTAGTGCCTCCCCACAGTCCTTTACTGTTGATTTAATTTCATCTTTAAAAGGCATTTCGATTTTAAGGATGTCAGAGTATCAAAAAGAAAAGTTATAAATATTTTGTTAGGCCAAAAGGAAAGATTTTCAACTTGGCCCCTAATTTGATGCTAAAGGGTTTAACTATTTTATTACATTAACAGGCCATGAGGGACCAGCTGATAGGAGAGACTTTGGCTTTGTAAGTTTGTTTTCTCAGTTCTGAAAGTCTATGCTTTGCCCTAAAAAGTACCAAGTTGCACTCAGATTCTGGCAGCTTGTACTTAGTGGTCAGACTCAGAGAAGCCTGGGACCACGAGACTAGGACCGCAGTTTCTGGTCCTTACTCGGTCCCTTACAAGTAGCATCTCAGAACCTCAGTTTCCACTTCTCTAGGAAGGAAGTCAATTTTTATTTTTATATTTGAACTTAACTTTAGTCAGCACCTTACTAGGCACTGGGATGGACATTTTATATTTTATTTTGTCTCACTGTGTTCAGTTCTCTGAGCCTCACTTTCCTCATCTATAACACAGGTACAATAATAAATATCTACATCCAGATGATAAGGAATTAAATGAAAACTGAGACTAAGATTTCATTTGAGAGAGCAGATAAGTATTTTCAGTGCCTCTGATTGCATTTCTGGAGAAGAGATCTGACTCTATCAGCAGTCACACCTCAATGCTGACGTGACAGTAATCCTCAGCAATGCTACAGAGTTGCAGTTGGAATGTTTCCTGCTAATTTCAAGAATCATGCTGCAAAGCCTGTGCCAGAAGCTGCCCTGTAGGAATTCTTCTTACTTCCTGCTCTACCCATCACCTCCCGTTCTCTGAGTTAACTAGTTGTTGTTTGTTTAGCTAAGTCGTGTCCCACTCTTTGCAACCCCATGAACTGCAGCACGCCTGGCTTCCCTGTCCTTTACTGTCTCCCTGAGTTTGCTCACACTCATGTCCACTGAGTCAATGAAGCCATCCAACCATCTCATTCTGTCATTCCCTTCTCCTCTCCCAGCATCAGGGTCTTTTCCAGTGAGTCAGCTCTTCACATCAGGTGGCCAAAGTAATGGAGCTTCAGCTTCAGCATCAGTCCTTCCAATGAATATTCAGGGCTGATGTCCTTTAGGATTGACTGGTTTGATATCCTTGCAGTCCAAGGGACTCTCAAGAGTCTTCTCCAACATCACAGTTCAAAAGCATCAATTCTTTGGTGCTCAGTCTTCTTTATGGTCCAACTCTCACGTCCATACATGACTACTGGAAAAACCATAGCTTTGACTATATAGACCTTTCTTGGCAAAGTGATGTCTCTGCTTTTTAAATACAGTGTCTAGATTTGTCATAGCTTTTCTTCCAAGGAGCAAGCATCTTTTAATCACTGTGCACGGTGATTTTGGAGCCCAAGAAAATTAAATCTGACACTGTTTCCCCCATCTATTTGCCATGAAGTGATGGGACTGGATACCATAATCTTAGTTTTTTGAATGTTAAGTTTTAAGCCAGCTTTTCCACTCTCCTCTTTTACCTTCATCAAGAGCCTCTTTAGTTCCTCTTCACTTTCTGCCCTTAGAGTGGTATCATCAGCATATCTGAGGTTGTTCATATTTCTCCCCACAATCTTGATTCCACCTTGTGAGTTAACTAGTGCAGATGACTAATTCTAATTCCCCTTGACTTTTTATCATTTAGGCTGAGGCATTGCACAGAAGCTTTTGGTTTGTCACAAAATGGCCATGATTTCTTAAAGTGTGGTTGTTGGAGCAGCAGCAGCAGCCTCACCCAGAAACCTATTGGAAATGCATAGTCTTGAGCTTTGCCCCAAACCTAGTGAACCAGAAACTCACAATCCTCCAGGCATTTCTCTTACAGGCTGAAGCTGGAGAACCACTGAGTGAAATAAATATGAGGAGGCTAAATGGGGATGTTATTCTATTTTTCTGTAGTTTCTCCATCGGTGAGAAAATCAGTTCCATCAGTCGATTCAGTTACGCTGAATGAAGGGGAACAGTCTTCATTAATATCAGTATGTGCACAGTCCTGCTCCCCTATCTGTATCCTGCAGCCCAGCACGGAGTGCGAGCTGAAGGCATGAAGGAGAACAAGAAAGAACCGTAATAATTTGGAAACAAACTGGAAAAGAGCAGATGATTCTCTCTGTATTGAGCATCTATTAGGCGCAAACTGAACACCACACAGAAGCCTAAGGTCTGACCATCTGACCCTCTGGGGTAAGATGGCTGAGGTGTGGATTCTAAGGGAGGGGAAACCTGGAAAGGGATCCAACTTGATCTGAATCAAAGGTCTGACTCATTAGAAATCTGAGAGTAGCTGGCACTTGCCTTTTCTGCATGCAGGGCTTTGAGTTCTCAGTAATGCAGTGTGAGCCCATATTTGGTAAGTCACGAGTATCCTCTGAGAATCCTTTGTTGTGTTATCTTGGAATTGAAGGAAGACAATTTCACTCATGGTCACTCTGGAAATGATTGCACATGTTTTCAGTGATCAGCCTTTTCCTGATATTTCTGAAGCATGGTTTAGTGGTGGAAAGACCATGTTTGGTTCTATAATGTCCCGCAAGTTACTTTTTGTCTTTCTCAGTTTCCACATTTGTAAAATGGAGCTTTTTTGGAGCCCCATTTTGAAGGGACATTGCTGTTGTTGTCCAGTTGCTAAGTCGTGTCCGACTCTTTGCGACCCCATAGAATATAGCATGTGAAGGGACTTGGGGACAATTAAATTAACCATCACTTCCCCCTAGACTCAGAGTCAGACACTCCTATATTTCTAGCCCCCTTGCTGCTCACCAGAGTACTTTATATATTTCTCTCGGAAGAGCCTTTTATTTTCCATCTGAGTGGTCCTCTGGATCTCACCCCTGTTGAAAGCCACAGTGGATCTATATCCAGTGTGTTCTAATTAATATGATATTAGAAAATTCGGTACTTGGTGAATTCTAATTAATTGTGTAGTGGTAGTCAGGCCTCTCCTGAATAAACTTTACACCCCAGGAAGGAAATTTTGTCTCATCCCTTGGATTCCTAGGAGTTTATTAAGTGTTGCCCTTTGTCTTCCCAAGGGAAATACACTTTGTATTTCCTTTAAAGTTTTTTCTTGATTGGTCGTTTACCTTCTGACTTTGAAAATAGTCTGAAGACCTTAGCTGGTGTTGACCTGAGCTAGAAAGCAAGATCCTGGAGAGACTGACTTCCTCCCGCAGACCTGGGGATGAAACTGATGGTTGACCAGCTGCATCCCAAGCAGATATGGGGCCACAGTTTAGAGCGGGATTGAGCTCTGCAGTGTGAATAAAAGACCACTAATGTTTTGCTACAGGATTGAGTGTTTCCTTTGCTCTTTGCTTTTGTTGAAATACAGCCCGCCTCCCCAAATCCCCAGCCCCTGCTTTCCCACCTCTGCCCTGGAGCTTTTAGTTCACAGACTCAACACTGAGCACATTCATTTTTCTTTCTTTTGCATTTTATGATTTTCTGTCATTAGGCAAAGGGTGACAGGCAAGGGTGAGAGTAAGTAGACACCTCAAGAAGAACTGAAGATCTTAGTTCTCTCAAAAAGGAGGCGAATCGGTTAATATTAGACATTAGATAAGCTGCTCTGGTAAAGCATGACGTCATTCTCTGACTGGGTTCCGAAAAGCTGATTACTTAAACTCCTTGTGCCTCAGTTCCTGATCTGTAAAACTGAGGTGATAATGGTCCCCACCTTATGGAGTTATTATGAATAGCGAATGAGGTAGTATTCGTGAAGCACATAGAACAGTGTCAGGCACGTACAAATGTTTGTTCAGTAAATAAATGTGCCTCCTGAGTTACATGAATTCTGGTTCTGACTTGCTGAGTGCCATTCCTTTCATTCAGCAGATCTATTTCCAAGTGCTGAAATTCAAATGTGAATATAAGATCTGGTTTCCTAGAAAGTTCTTTAACTTTACTTTTTCCAACATAGTTACACTGTCCCAAGTCTCTTCAAATTCACTGGGAATTGCAAATAAAGTGTTTCCTGTTTCTCTTAAGAACATTGCTTCAAGGCATTTTTCTTGACATGTTTTGATTGGTAACTATATATTTTTGTATATTACTCAATAAAATCTTGTCTTACCAACTGTATTTAAGTTATCATGGATTCCCTCAAGTGTTTTAGGATTCATTCCAGATGAAAATTTAAAGCCAACCATACTTAATTCTCTGACAATCCTGTGGTCATAAACATTCTTTTTTTTTTCTTTCTTCAGCTCAAAGCCTTTAGAAAGCCACATGTAAAGTTTTATTTACTGATAAGTCTGTTTCTCACATCAAAGGAAGTTAAATGGGGGAGTTCCTACACCCATACTGCCTTAAGGATTACTCATGAATTTGTTTTTCTGTAGGACTGGGATAACTTCTAGATCCCTATGATAGCTTCCAGGGTTAACGACTTCTGCTGAAAACTTGTGGGCAGGGTGACTCAGGACAGATGGCCACTAGTTCACCTTCCCCTTAACCTGGAGATTAAATGAGAGAATGTATGTAAATTGCCACCCTCAAGTGTTCCTTGGCTACATGGGTCTTTAGGAAATAACAGTTGTTACAATTTTGGGGAAAGGTCTCAGAATGGAGAGGGTTAAATGGCCTTAACCCAGGGCCTGGCTGACTTTCGGGGATTTCATAATTGCAAGGAAGCCCTTACTGAGAACATTTCTCTGGTGACTCGGGTGGGGATGGGGGAGGGCGCTCCTGTGCCGGTTATGTGCTCGGGTGTGGGCTGGCTGCCACCCTCACGCAGCGCACGTAGCCCTGTCACTCAGCCGTCACCCTGCTGGCCCAGAGCCAGGCCTCCACGGGAAGGGCTGCCTTCCCAAACCCAAACAGCCTGTATTGCTGTGCCGATGTTCCCGGGCCTGTTTACTGTGCTTAATTGCAGGACTCTGCTTGAATCCCCTCCAAGGAGAGGAATTAAGTACAATTCAAAATGGAGTGACAATAGTCTCTTAAATTCCTGGCCTCTGAGAGTTTCAGTGGCTTCTGGGGAAAGGGTGATTACCTCAAGTTCAGGGTGATTCACTCAGGTTCATGCACGAAGTGCAGGATCCCCTCAAGAGAATTTTGATCTACTTCAGTCAGACCTAACAGGCCTGTGACTCCTCTGTAATCTTAGGCATGCTTCTGTGTGTGTGTATATATATGCATATTTCTGAGGGTGGGGTGGGAGCCAGCTCTTGAATGTAAGAATCTGAAGGAGCTATTATCACTGAGCTAAGAGAACTGAGTAGAAGGTTTCAGAGTCTTGATAGTTGCTGATGATTTGTTGAATGATCCCAAAGTTAGGACCAAGTTCGTAATAAAGAGGGATGCTGATGAAAAAGGTCTACCTGAGAAAAGGTTTTCAAGTTGAATATGGTAAATTCCCTGCCCTTCTAGGCAGACTGCTCTTGCCTGATGGGAAGGAACCAGCAGGCCCACTTCACCAGAGCCACTGAGAGTGGCTTAGAACTTCTGATTTTTCATTTTCAGAATTACTGAAGCTCCTGCATTTCAACAAAATTTAGGTAAGGGGCATAACAATTATTGCTCTAAATTGGAGGTAAGATTATATGTAGCAGAGTCCTGCATATGTGGGTTCAGGGAGAAAAATTTTTAGTGAGGATTTAGGGCATGTGACGAAGGCAGAAGTTCTCAGTGTAGAAATAGAATTAGTAGAAGATATTTGTGTGAAATAACTTGGGGCTTGTTAGAAGGATTACTTGCCTCTTGGATATTGACTGCCTGATGTTCTGAATCTTCTGAACTGTATGGTCAGATGCTGAAACTCTGGGAAGGGGAACGTGGTAGCTGGATCCAGCTCTTGTTGCCCACCAAGAGCATATTCCCCATTTCTTCATTCTCTTACATCAGTCTTTAACTTGAGCAGTAGGAGGAAAGAAGTAGCTAGACTTGCTCTTAACTAACCAGATAGGTAACAAGCAAGATGCCAAGATAACTAGTGACAGTTTGTATACTTTCTTCCTGAAGTTAGAATGAATATAAAGACTCTAAAGTACTTTTTCTGCTTCTGAGCTGTTCAGCAACACATTGAGAGCTGACTTTTTTCTAAAACTGGCAGCAATGTGAACTGTTGAGTGACATTTTCTTGAAACTCTTGGAGAAGGCTTTGTGTAGTTGCAATTATTTTGTAAACATGCCTTGTGAATATTGTATAAATTTAAGTGATTTGGGTAATATATATATTTTAATGTTCTTTAAATGTAGTTAATTTACAATATCGTGTGAATTTTGGGTGTGCCGCAGCGTGATTCAGTTATATATACATATCTACACACACACACACATATTCTTTTTAAGATTCTTTTCCATTAGAGTTTATTACAAGATATTGAGTAGAGTTTCCTGTGCTGTGAAGTAGGTCCTTGTCGGTTATCTATTTTATATGTAGTACTGTGTATATTTTGGAGAAGACAATGGCACCCCACTCCAGTACTCTTGCCTGGAAAATCCCATGGATGGAGGAGTCTGGTAGGCCGCAGTCCATGGGGTCGCAAAGAGTCAGACATGACTGAGCGACTTCAGTTTCACTTTTCACTTTCATGTATTGGAGAAGGAAATGGCAAACCACTCCAGTGTTCTTGCCTGGAGAATCCCAGGGATGGTGGAGCCTGGTGGGCTGCCGTCTGTGGGGTTGCAAAGAGTCGGACGCGACTGAAGTGACTTAGCAGTGTATATTTTAATCCCAAACTGCTAATTTATCCCCCTCACTTCCCCTTTGGTAATGATAAGTTTGTTTTCTGGGTCTGTGAGTTCTGTCTAGTAAATAAATTCATTTGTATTATTTATTTTTAAGATTCCATGTATAAGTGATATGGTATTTGTCTGATTTAGGTAATATAAATTGGACCCATTTCTGGCCAGTAAACTTCATCTATTACATTCTCCACTCTGATTGCTTGGCTGTCTTTCCAAGTTAAACAAGGTGCATGGTCTTGTGTATTTTTTCTCAAGTCTTTTCTCTTCTAACATCCTGTGTGGTTGGTGTCTTATGGTATAGTGAGGAAGGATCCTGGGCCCCCTTTGCTGTGTCCGGAGCAGATGTGGGGGAAGGACTTGAGAGGAGAGAGGTTTGGTGAAGGCCTGTGCAGTGTGGATGGCAGTGAAGGATATAGCTGAGCCTGGTAAAGAGAGACAGGGAAAGCACCCCTATGTAGCTCAGGAAGTGTCACAGACAGTTCCTGGGCCATAGACAGTGATCTCAAAATCCAGCCTGATGTTTTGTTTTGTTTTGTTTTGTTTTTTGTGGCTCTGATTTAACAATTGAGGTTAAAAATATTCAGGAGAGTTTATATACAAATCTGGTTCAGTTACCTGCTACCGTCCTAAAACCTGAAGATTTTTAATGTCTGCCCCTCATTGCCAAGGATAGAAAATTCCCTAATTGTAGGTAGCATAGCTCACATTCCAGAGTTCTGATACATATATACCCGATTGGCTTCGGTATCTTAAGTAAGTGACAGTCACTCAGTCGTGTCTTGACTCTGTGACCCCATGAATATAGCCTGCCAGGCTCCTCTGTTCATGGGATTCTCCAGACAAGAACACTGGAGTGGGTTGCCATGCCCTCCTCCAGAGGATCTTCCCATCAGATCAGATCAGATCAGATCAGTCGCTCAGTCGTGTCCGACTCCCTGCGACCCCATGAACCGCAGCACGCCAGGCCTCCCTGTCCATCACCAACTCCTGGAGGTCACCCAGACTCACATCCATCGAGTCAGTGATGCCATCCAGCCATCTCATCCTCTGTCGTCCCCTTCTCCTCCTGCCCTCAATCCCTCCCAGCATCAGAGTCTTCTCCAATGAGTCAACTCTTCGCATGAGGGGGCCAAAATACTGGAGTTTCAGCTTTAGCATCATTCCTTCCAAAGAAATCCCAGGGCTGATCTCCTTCAGAATGGACCGGTTGGATCTCCTTGCA
This sequence comes from Tragelaphus eurycerus, assembly GCA_935064755.1. NCBI lineage: Eukaryota > Metazoa > Chordata > Mammalia > Artiodactyla > Bovidae > Tragelaphus > Tragelaphus eurycerus. Next base: position 15,562,244 of record CAKXYN010000038.1, read on the forward strand.
GTCCAAGGGACTCTCAAGAGTCTTCTCCAACACCACAGTTCCAAAGCATCTATTCTTCGGCGCTCAGCCTTCTTCACAGTCCAGCTCTCACATCCATACATGACCACAGGAAAGACCACAGCCTTGACTAGGTGAACCTTTGTTGGCAAAGTAATGTCTCTGCTTTTGAATATGCTATCTAGGTTGGTCATAACTTTCCTTCCAAGGAGTAAGCGTCTTTTAATTTCATGGCTGCAGTCACCATCTGCAGTGATTTTGGAGCCCAGAAAAAGAAAGTCTGACACTGTTTCCACTGTTTCCCCATCTGTTTCCCATGTAGTGATGGGACCGGATGCCATGATCTTCATTTTCTGAATGTTGAGCTTTAAGCCAACCTTTTCACTCTCCACTTTCACTTTCATCAAGAGGCTTTTGAGTTCCTCTTCACTTTCTGCCATAAGGGTGGTGTCATCTGCATATCTGAGGTTATTGATATTTCTCCCAGCAATCTTGATTCCAACTTGTGTTTCTTCCAGTCCAGCCTTTCTCATGATGTACTCTGCATATAAGTTAAATAAGCAGGGTGACAATATACAGCCTTGATGTACTCCTTTTCCTATTTGGAACCAGTCTATTGTTCCATGTCCAGTTCTAACTATTGCTTCCTGACCTGCATACAAATTTCTCAATAGGCAGATCAGGTGGTCTGGTATTCCCATCTCTTTCAGAATTTTCCACAGTTTATTGTGACCCACATAGTCAAAGGCTTTGGCATAGTTTTTCTGGAACTCTCTTGCTTTTTCCATGATCCAGCGGATGTTGGCAATTTGATCTCTGGTTCCTCTACCTTTTCTAAAAGCGCTTGAACATCAAGAAGTTCACGGTTCACATATTGCTGAAGCCTGGCTTGGAGAATTTTGAGCATTATTTTACTAGAGTGTGAGATGAGTGCAATTGTGCGGTAGTTTGAGCATTCTTTGGCATTGCCTTTCTTTGGGATTGGGATGAAAACTGACCTTTTCCAATCTTGTGGCCACTGTTGAGTTTTCCAAATTTGCTGGCATATTGAGTGCAGCACTTTCACAGCATCATCTTTCAGAATTTGGGATCAAACCCAGGTTTGTCGCATTACAGGCAGATTCTTTACCATCTAAGCCACCGGGGAAGCCCAAGAATACTGGAGTGGGTACCCTATCCCTTCTCCAGTGTATCTTCCTGACTCAGGAGTCGAACTGGGGTCTACTGCATTGTAGTCAAACTCTTTACCAGCTGAGCTACCAGGGAACCCCTCAATATTTTGTTACTTGCAAATGCCAAGGCTATTTTGAGTTTCTCAGCCCTGCTTTTGAAACTGCAAAACACTTAGGTAGGATCAGATCCCCTAAGCGGAGGCATTCTGAAGCCTCAGTTGAGGGGAACACAAAATATGCACATCATCAGTGCATATTTTAAAAATAGCTGACATTAAGCAGTGACAGACTTATTTTCTTGGTCTTCAAAATCACGTGGATGATGACTGCAGCCATGAAATTAAAAGATGCTTGCTCCTTGGAAGAAAAGCAATGATAAACCTAGACACAGTATTAAAAAAACAGAGACACGTCTTTGCCCACAAAGGTCCATATAGTCAAAGCTATGGTTTTTCCAGTAGTCACATATGGTTGTGAGAGCTGGACAGTAAAAAAAAGGCTGAGTGCCAAAGAATCGATGCTTTTGAACTGTGGTGCTAAAGAAGACTCTTGAGAGTCCCTTGGACAATAAGGAGATCAAGCCAGTCAATCCTAAAGGAAATCAACCCTGAATATTCATTGGAAGGACTGATGCTGAAGCTGAAGCTGCATTACTTTGGCCACCTAATATGACTCATTAGAAAAGACCCTGATTTTGGAAAAGACTGAAGGCAGAAGGATAAGGCGATGACAGAGGATGAGATGGTTGGATGGTATCACCGACTCAGTGGACATGAGTATGAGCAAACTCTGGGAAATGGTGAAGGACAGGGAAGCCTGGCATGCTGCAGTCCATGGGGTCACAAAGGGTTGGACACAACAGCAGCAAAGCAGTGTGTGGTATGGGCCAAGCCTTACACTGAGTGCTTTACCTGGACTATCACCTTCAGTCCTCATAAGCCCATTTTATAGATGAGAAAACTGAGATGTGAACAGGTTAAATATAGGTTATTCTGTATTTAGGTCGCATTTTATTAAAGGTATGTTCTGCTTAGGGACCTCCATAATTCAAAACAAATCTTTACCAAGTTTGGCTGGTATTTCTGTTTCACAGTTGGACGGGCTTAGTATTTGGCAGTGGACCAAAATATCAGTTTAAAGTTACTCAACCTAGCAGCTTCAAAGTTATACTCTTTTTAGCAAATTTTTCAAAATGGATTTATATTTATTATAAATTTGGCAAAATTTGGCACATAAAATTTATTTGCATAAATTTGGCAAATAAAATGAGATGACTACTGTTTTAATATGCTAAGTTAAAATTTCTATGAAACGCCACTCTCTACCTTAAGATCAAGTCATACTAGTGACTGATGCTGAAGTCATGATGTACAGTACATTTCTGTAGAAAGTCTGTGTTGCTGACTGTTTTTAACAAAGTGGTGAGTCTGAGTGGAGGAGGGGATGAGACAGACGTATCCTTTTCCCACCTGTGGATCTAAAATGATCCTCACTGCTGAATGGACAGTGGAGGTTGCCAACACCAGTTTTTTGAAGTGGCGTATACATGTGATTGAGCTGTGGTTGGTTTCAATTAAGAGCATTCTGTTTAGGCGCTGGGATGGAAATCCTGCACTTTCCTTTTTCAACTTTACCTTTGGGATGGATGAGATATGGCTTTTCACAAAGCCTACTTAGTAAGAACTCTTAACAGAAACCCTGTTTTCTTTTCCACCTGCAGCATTTGGGGAGCATATTTTGTTACTTGGATTTGGCTGTTAAAGTTCTATGTCTGTGTACATTTTCAAAGCATCTTTACACATTTCCTGCCAGAATGTGGCCGCCTAGGTATCCAGAGCACCTATCTCTGCTCAGGAGCCAGTCTGGAAGCCTGGGAGGGGTTCACCCCTCTCCACTCATTTTCTTCTGTTAAAAGTTGCAGAGAGGCTTTTGGGGATGGAATGGGGATAGGGAGCAGGTGGAGGAGTCCACAGTGGGGCCAGAGGAAGGGATGGTGAATGCATAAGGAGACATGTGGATTTATCGGCACATCCAAGGCTAGAACTATAGGACTAAATTGTATGTGTGGTGCTGGTCACACTAACACCTTTAAACTTTTATAAATTTCAAGTATTAATCTAGTCCGGAAGTTTCGATGAGTAAAAAGTCAGCTATAAGTGAGACTTCCTGCTGATGGGTTTCAGTATTAACTGCACAGCACATTTGTTACTTGATCCTGAAATACTCTGGTGATGTTCTTATTGTTCTGGAGCATTCTCCTCTGTACAGTCTAAAGCCCTTCCTTGCTTGATGAGGTTTGGATAGCAACTCCGTTGACCTGATCAGTTTCCGGGGTTTGTTTCTGCCCCGTGCACGATTTGGCACAGAAACGTGTGACTTGTTATTGAAGTGAGCCTTGCTTCTCAATGCATCCTTAGCCCCGTGGTTTTGGACTGTGTCAAAACCCAACAAATATTGGGAATGTGCCCAAGCCAAGACCCATCTTGTGTGGCTCTTGTCCAGAAAACACTGATAAAACTGGCTTGTGTAGTTTCAACAGGGCCACTGAGGCTCACAATGATTTCCTTCTATTGTTTTGAAGTTGATGCTATGGTTTCAGGAACCAAAAGAGAAGGTGAAGATTCACTCTGGCCAGAAAAATTCTGTTTCTCTCCCTTAATTGATCAGATACTTTGCTGACATTAGGAGTTTTGTTCTAAAAATAAATCCCCTGGAATGTGCCAGCTCCTTCACTCTGGGTGTGTTTTATAGATGCAGCAATTCATAAAGGAGGTACTTTTGTGGGTTTGTATCTTTTTTTTTTCTTTTTCAGTTTTTAATCTAAGCTGAGTCCTGAGGCAGATAAGTACTTCCTAACGCCCCAAAGAACTCTGTTGCTGCTTGTAGAGGTAATGCCTAGATAGAGTGCTAGACCTTCTTGGACCATCAGAGGCCAGGTAACCTAAGCCCTTTAAAGGAAAGACACCAAGCCTGGAATCACATAATTAGTTGCAGGGTGAATTAGATGGCAGGCATCCAGACCACTGACCTTTTCCTTATGTTTCCACTGAACAGAAGATTATGTAGCATTGATGGAGTACTTTTTCTTCTTTTCAGAGCTTCACAGTGGGGAGAGGCTGAGTTGGTAGGGAATCCAGCCTCTAACTATTTGTGGCTTAAGTGATGTTCATTATTGGCTCAGTGGTGGCTCTTATAATCCTAATAGCTGCTTCCAGGGATGGGTAATTCCCTAGTCATTATAGTCGACTTCATTTATCTCTTCTTCCCTAGCTAGGCCCATCGTTTCTATCTGCTACCAATCACCTTTCCCCAAGCCATCCTTTGCTTGGTGGTATCATTTGTTAAATCTCAATTGCAGTAACCTCAGAATTCCATCTCTGAAAGATGTTCAAGCTAACAGCCTAACTTTAGCTTTAAGATGGCATTGCATTGACATTCAAAGACAGGATATGGGGATTGCTAGCTGCATGGGGATATAGAATTTGAGAGATATGGTAATTTAAGCCTTAAGATCATTGTGAAACTGAGTTACTCTTCAGCCTTATTTTTGTTCTAGTATGCAGTATGTATGAGGCCTTTCAGGTACATGCCTAGTTCATGTCTTCTTGTTACCACTGGGAGTGACTTGGTACTCAGGGCACTGAAGCTAATTCTTAAGCCACTAGTGCATTAGTGTGGGCTCTCCTTGACTGGTTATTTCACCAATGAAACGGTCTTTCCATTTGTGAAGGAAATTGTGAACTGAATTGCTACATGTATGTTGTAAGATGTGCTTTTAAAATGACAAAATCCCTACTGATCTAGGTAGAAAATAAACTTACTCTTTAGCAGAAAGACCTGCCTGCTAATCATTCATTTATTTATCAAATTTTAAAACAAAAGCAAAACAGAAAAAGGGAATTCTCTGATGGTCCAGTGGTTAGGATTCTGAGCTCTCACTGTCGAGGGTACAGGTTTAACCCCAGGTCAGGGAACTAAGATCCTATAAGCACTGTGGTGTGCGTCCTGCCCTCCAAAGTAAAATTTAAACAGATACATTCCATGTTTTAGGAACTGTTCTAGGCACTTAAGAATACATCAGCAAACAAAAAGGAAAAATATCCCTTCTCTCATCTTGTGTTACAAATATCTTCCCAGCAAGTATCTCATCCCTATAAAGATATTTTAAAAACTAGGCAATGTCCTGTGAAAATAACTGGCTTTTTACACTTTGTCTAATTTTTTCTATCCCTTCCTATAAATTTTCCAGGGAACATTTAAAGGTTTGTTACTTTCTTCATAGTAATTCCCTAATACTAATTTTTAGTAGGATTTTTAGTTTGGCTTCTTTCTCTATTTCTCTACCTGAATGATACAGGTAGTGTTTGGGCAAAAGGAAGAGAATCATTTCATTTGATAATTGTCAATAGGAAAAAGACAAGCTTTGAAAAATGCATTAAGATGTCTGTGGGTTCTTTCCTCTGAACTGGATTTGACTGTCATTTATGCTTCCCTGGTGGCTCAGATGGAAAAGCGTCTGCCTGCAATGAGGGAGACCCAGGTTCGATCCCTGGGGCGGGAAGATCCCCTGGAGAAGGAAATGGCAACCCACTCCAGTACTCTTGCCTGAAAAATTCCATGGACTGAGGAGCCTGGTAGGCTACAGTCCACGGGGTCACAAAGAGTCAGACATGACTGAGCGACTTCACTTCACTTCACATGCTGGCAAGTTAGGGCCACTGTTTCCATTGACCCTTCCTTCTTTTTTCTTATCCTAAGCATTTTATTGAGCAAGCCTAACCTTTTCCTCCTTCGTGATTTGTTTCCATGTCCTTGTAAATGCAAGTATCTTAGCCATTGATCTAAGATAGTGGTTGATTCGGTGATTCTGGGGCATTTGCTAGTAAGGCATAATCTCTAAACCTAGTGATTCTGATCTTGTGTCTAGGGTGGAACCCAGAACCTGCCTTTTCAAAAAGAAAGATTTAAGAGGGGTGGGACATTCTAATGACAACATAGATCTATCTAAAATGTTCTAGAATTGTGTGATTATTGTTGAACTGCTTTCCACTGGGCTGAGCCGTAAGATATAACTTGGTTGTTAATGTTATATGCTGAAGAGTCCAAATTTATGCACTGTACGTAAACTGAAGAGGCCAGCAGATACCTGTGTCCCATAGTGGCTGAGGAGACTATGTTATTCAGCTGTTCACTGGTGGGAGATGCTTGGCTCAGCTTTGTTAACCAGCTTCCTTTGGATTTCTCTATAGGCGATGGTGGCTTGCTACCCAGGAAATGGAACAGGTTATGTTCGACATGTGGACAACCCCAACGGGGATGGGCGCTGCATCACCTGCATCTACTATCTGAACAAGAACTGGGATGCCAAGGTACTTGGAATAATGCGAGTAGAGGGAGGGGTTGGAAACCATAGGAAAAGAATGCAGATGACTTAGAGGAGAGTGTCGGAGAAGGCAATGGCACCCCACTCCAGTACTCTTGCCTGGAAAATCCCATGGGTGGAGGAGCCTGGTAGGCTGCAGTCTATGGGGTCACGAAGAGCCGGACACGACTGAGCAACTTCACTTTCACTTTTCACTTTCATGCATTGGAGAAGGAAATGGCAACCCACTCCAGTGTTCTTGCCTGGAGAATCCCAGGGACCGGGGAGCCTGGTGGGCTGCCGTCTATGGGGTCGCACAGAGTCAGACACGACTGAAGTGACTTAGCAGCAGCAGAGGAGAGTTTGGAGTTCATAATTCCCACTGATGAATCTTTTCTATTTCGTATTATCCTTTTTTCCTGTATGGTTTTAGTACTAAAGTTGATGAGATGAAAATAATAGATGCAAAGTTAATTTGATGGAAGTGGGTGAGTAGGGCCATTATTAGGTTATATGATTGATGAGGAGAAGGTATTTTATTATTTTAAAAATGGGGATCAGTGTTTTTAGTATAATCCAGAGCTGATAGGATTCTTGATTCTCATTGTGGGATAAGATATATACTTTTCCCTGCCAGGAGCAACACTGAGAGAATTTCACAAAAATAGAATCGTAGGATGTTAAAGCATCCCCAAGTGACGTTTCCCACACAGTCTTCTCTCTGGGTGAAATGTCTCCTTGGTGGCCTCTTGCCATGGTTTACTATGATTGTGAATGCCAAAGGTTTTGTAGCTTATTTTCGTATTTTTGAACATATATATAGATAGAGATACGAAGTCTGGTGCCATGCTCACAGACATTTGTCTGGAATTTGTATGTTTTTTAAAAGTTAAGGATGATTTAGGAGTCTGAGAAGTTGGAGAACTTTTCAAGCTTATCTGGCTTTTGAACCTTCTGCATCTCCATTTCCTATTCATTAGGCCAGATACTAGCTGTCATAAAGCAAGTATATTTTATCTGGGGTCAGAAAAAGTAAACCTGGGAAACCAGTGAATTAGTGACAAGGTTTGTGTCAGTTCCCTATTTGATAACATGACTGAAATATATTCCTTAGTTATCCTTTAAAATCTTGAAAGGCAGTGTTACAGGCAAGAGAGTCAAGTTGTCAGATCAGTGATGATAAATCACAAAGTTTGAAATCATTCAAAAAATTTTTGAGTGCCTGCTAGTGCCAGGCATCATGCTGTGGGGAACCATCAACATATAAGACCAGAATTCTACCTTGACAAGATCATTCTAGTAGGACAGATTGGATGTACATGTAAAAAAATGTAATTCAAGGGTGAGAGTGAGTGGTATATGTCATGAGAGATACAGATAAGGTAGTCTGAGCATTCAGAAAAAAAAAAAAAAAAAGCATGTAACTTCCAACTGATGAAATCAGATAGGAGATAGGGGAACTCAAAAGAAAACTGTAAATTCTAATTGAAGGGGAGGTTATATGTGGTCACTGCCCTCTGGAGCTGTTAATATTAGATTGAATTACATGAAATGGCTGGAGTGGGGAGGAGGTTATGGGTCAAACCGTCAGATATTGGCAAATCTGTATAACTGGCCTAGTAGAACTCCACTTTGTATCCATGGGGTTTGAGATTTGTGAGGGTGAGAAGACTTCGTTCAGTATGACTTCGGTATGTCTAGTCAAGTTTAAGATAACATTTAATACAAAGGATGGCACTGGAGTTAAAATTTGGGAATAATATATGCTTGCAGTGGCAGTTGGAAGATAGCTTTGTTTCTAGATGAGACTGAATTATCATTGTTAATGAACTGTGTGTGAGGCTAGGAAGTAATCTACCTTCTTTGTGGCCCTCAGCGACATGGTGGGGTCCTGCGGATATTTCCAGAAGGGAAATCATTCATAGCGGACGTGGAGCCCATTTTTGACAGACTATTGTTCTTCTGGTCGGACCGCAGGAACCCACATGAAGTCCAGCCCTCCTATGCGACCAGGTAACAGCCAGGGCCACTACTGCTCTTGAGAAGCTTGTTGGAAAAACCCCAGTTCCCAGAGAATTCTCAAATGTGGGTTGTTTATGGACAAGGGACCAACCATCCCCCTGAGCAGAGAGCAAACCTGTTTGAAGTTGATAAAAGTTAAAGGAGAAACGGTGGCTTCTTTAACATATAAAGTCTAATGTTGGTTTCAACTATTAACAAGTCATTTTCCATTGAGAGTCTCAGATTCCAAATTTCCCAGAGCGCTTTTTTCTCTTCTCTCCTTTCTTGCTCACCACCCTCCCTTTAAAAAAAAGCCTAATGTTGAACTATGCCTAGAGAATGTTGGCTGCCACATGTCAGAAATCCTATCTGGTTAACTCTGGATGAGTTTACAAGCTGCCAGTTGCAAGCAGAGAAAAAACCTTGAGAATAGAAAGAGGAATTTGTAACACAACATTGTAAATCAGCTATACTCTAATAAAATTTAAAAGGAGGTTCAAAAGGGGAGGGGATGTATTTATCCCTATGGCTGATTCATGTGGAGGTTTGATAGAAAGCAACAGAATTCTGTAAAGCAGTTATCCTTCAATTAAAAAATAAATTAATTTTTAAAAAAAGAAAGAGGAATTTGTTCTGACTTCTTTTCCTTTTCCTCCTTTTCTTAGCTTAAAATTGGATTGGGTTTACTGTACCCAACATGTCCCAACAATTGGATTTTTCAGATTCCTTTCTTTAGATCATGCATGGGAAGATTTTTCAGAGTAATGGAACAATTTAGTATTGTTTACTATTAATATAGAAATTCTTGTGTGTGCGTGCTTAGTCATTTATCTCCAACTATGTGCAACTCATTTATGTCAAACTATGCCGCCTCATGGACTGTAGCCCTCCAGGATCCTCTGTCTGTGGAATTTTACAGGCATGAGTACTGGAGTAGGTTGCCATTTCCTTCTCCAGGAGATCCTCCCGACCCAGGGATTGAACCTGCATTTCTTACATCTCCTGCACTGGCAGGCGGATTCTTTACTGCTGTGCCATCCGGGCTGCCCAGAAACTCTTGATATAATCTCAATTTCAGATTCTATCTCATTTGCGTCTGTTTTATGGCTAAAGCTGTAAACCATGTGGTATTGGAGTGCTGTGGGGTGCAGCTTGAATTGGGAATAACAGTTGGGGGAGGGGAGGGGAGAGGTTGGGTAGAAAAGATAATGACTAAACCTTAACAAGACTAATTAAATTAAAATCACAGGTGTTAAGTGCTTAAGGTTTATGTGTCCCGCTCCAGAAGTGACAGATCTGAGCCCCACACAGAGTTGCCTATGAAATGTCAAATTGGGATGTGCCCTAGGTGAGCAGATAACTACTCCCACCAAAGCCTGTTTGTGGCTTATTAATGGGGTACAGTAATCAGTCCTTGTCATTTGTGCAGAATTTCCTCGCTCTTCCCCAATTCCTCTATGACTAGGGCCACAGGGGAAACCTTAACACCACATGTTGATGGAAAGCCTTTGGAAAAATTCAAATCCTATAGAAATTCCAGGAACTACTACTACTAATGAAACAAAACTTTTTGGAAACTCATGCATAAAATTACTCCTGTATAGTCTAGCCCATAAATGGGACATAGCAGAAAACTTGACAGTACCAATATCCCATTGCTTCTTTGCCTCAATGTCCAAAACTAAAGACAAAAGTCAAGAATTTTAACGTCCTGTCGTTTGATAAGTTATTCTTCAAAGCTTCACTCCTCATATGTGTTCTCCCCACCAGCTTAGGTCCCTCAGGCTTCAGCTGAATGATTCGCTGAATGATTCGCTTCTAGCCCTTTCTTGTGTAGTTCATCTGGACCTATTATATTATTTGTTCAGTTGCCTTTCCCCTCCCTGCTAGAGCCTGAGCTCCTTGAGAAAGAGGCTGCTGTATTCACAGGACAGTTTGAATTCCCACCGCCCAGGATAATGGGTGGTACATACTTGGAATTCCTTACATGTTTTATTACATTTAAATAGACTTGAAACCAGAGACGTTTATTTTAAATTAAAATTGGGATGGACTTCTGATAATAGGAAAAATTTTAAATGTTGGCTTTACAAATGTCTGTTATGTGAAATTTATAGTATTTTTATTTTTTGGTCATATTTTTAAACCTCTTTTCTAATATCTGCTTATCTTTCACAGATACGCCATGACTGTTTGGTACTTTGATGCTGAAGAAAGGGCAGAAGCCAAAAAGAAATTCAGGAATTTAACTAGTATGTGTTTGATAATTTTCTGTGACTTTTGCTCAAGTCAATCCATGATTTTTATTTTTTTATGTATATGCTAATGTACCTGTTCAGTCTCAGCTATCTCTCTATCTATATACACACACACACATCTATATAAATGACATCATGACAGACTTAGTTCTGAAACCCTGGCCTTAGCTCTGCTGAAAAAAAAAAAACAGAAGAAAATGCAAAGAACGTCCCTTGTGAATGCCCACTGACTGTGGGACAGTTTGTAATAGATGGGATATGGTTAACTTTTGATCATTAATATTCACCCATCAAATATAACATTAAATTTTGCCCATGGTCTTGGCACATTACAAAGGAAACGCAATGGAACCCAACTACCATGGTTCATTATTATATTGGTATGGGAATGTGACTCTCAGTATAAAAACCAGGCTCATGTAATATAAACTGAATATGATTTAATGTCTTTTCTGTCCCTTCCAACCAGCATTATAAGGCATATTTTCCCAAAATACATTATATTGAAAGACATGTTATGAATAGTTTGTGAGAAGGTAAATTCCTGGTCCCCAAATGTGGGAATTGTTACATACAGTATCTCTTTCTTAAAGAGTCACTGTGTTTAGGGGCATATTAATCAAGAAAAATTGACCTAAGAAATCCTACAGTAAACATGTATGTAACATCATGTAATGTTCCATGACCTATTGCATGTAACATCATGTAATCGGCCATGTAACATCATGGCCTATTTGAACAGTCTCCCTAGCAAATACCAAAGAAAATGCATTGTTCTAAGCCCCATCAGGAGGTCCTTTGTTCAGCTTCGTTCTAGGAGATGGGAAGCATTTGCTGGAGGTTTTAGGGGTGACGTTTGTGACATGAAGTTCATCAGATCTGGCTCCTTAACCTCTTTGTTTTCTTTTCTGTTCCCAATCCAGGGAAGACTGAACCTGCCCTTACTGAGGACTGACCCTGCTCTGAAATCCGCTGGCCTCATTCACTTTTAGTAACAGTTTCTGAATTTGCTTTAAGAGTTGAGATCCAAAGAAGGCCCTTTCTTCTTCAGTGACTCGGTGACAAGGACCCTGCCCCCCCCCGCCCCCCACTGCTTGCATCACTCAGATCCCTGTCTCGTGTATGGTACTTTGTGTTTTCCCGCCAAGACTGCACCTACCTTCAGACACTCTTTTTGCCAGATGAACCCATTTGCTAACTCCAGAAATACCTGCAGACCATCTAGCTGGCCAGCGGTTTAATTGTTAGATTTGGTAATCCTGGCTATCAAAGCAAGAACCTGAAAGCATGGGCGAGGGACTGAATCTTACTTGCACTTTATGTACACTTTCTAATTTGAAAGGAGGTTTGCAAAGAAAGAAAGCGGTGACAGGTGCTTCAGAGAGGCATCACTGAAGCCTTAACACAGGAAACAAATGTGTGTCATCTGAACAATTTCCAGATGTTCCTAATCCTGGGCTATTGGGGTTTCTGGAGAATGATCACAACCTAATGACATTATTACCTCTAGAACAGGCTGCTGTTATAGTAATCAATTTCTAAGTATCCTGTGGGTGGACACTCCCTTTTCCTGGTCCTGTAACCTGGACTCGCTGCCTCTGCCCCATCTTGCTGAAATACAACTGTCTTGATCAAAGATGACACCGTTTATTTTCTATTTTCACTTCTTACATAGAGAACCTAATTCATTAATTATTTTGGTTGCTTTGTTGAAATGAAATTTGAATTTAAATCAAAGGGGGAAAAAAATCTTCCTGGTAGTTCAGAGCCAACAACCTCTGATAACGGTGTCAAAAAACCTGGGTCTGCTGATATACAATAAACGTGTGCATTTTAAACAATTTGAGATTGGAGATGGAGTTAGAAATGTAGGCATTCCTGTTTTTCACTTTTCCTTTTTAGTGAGCTCACTCTTCTCTAACGAAACAAGAAAATCACAAAAACTAGGCTGTATTCTAAAAAAGGTAATGGAAAATAAAACAAAAAATCCTGGAAAGCTACTTGAGTTCTTCCACATTTTCTGACCCTGGTAGCCTCTTCGACACTTGACTCTCCAGATCTACTGTGGTTGGCAGTGTGGCCAGAATCATGGAATTTGCTAGAATTGTGGAAACTTCTCCAGCAGTAAACACAGATTCCAATGCCTCACAAATTCTGTATGGAGCTCCTCTTTTATGAAAGTTACTCTGCTTAATTTTCAATTCCACTTTCATATTTTTAAAAACCCTGTAATTTCTTGCTTGAAAATCCCATGAACATTAAGGGGCCAGAAATATTTTCTTTTTTCACTGACAGGCACGTAGATTTTCCAAGAAAGCAGCATATTTTTGTGTGTGTCCAGTTTGGGAAATTTTCCAAATAAGACTTGTCTCCATTCTCACAATTGCTCTATTTTTTTTTTTTTTTCCCCTGTAGTACTCATTACCTTCTAACTTACTATGTAAATTATTTATTATGTTCATTGTCTGGTATCCTTCCTCTAGAGTGTAAGCACAATGAAGACAGGGATTTTGTATTTTTTAATCAATGGAATGTATTCCTAGCACATAAAATAGTGCTTGGCATAGAGTAAGGGCTCAGTAAATACTTGTTGAATAAACTCATTCTCCTGCCTTAGCGTTTTAATGGTTTGATTCATTTCCTCCATCTTGTGCAGGAAGGGCTCACTAGCATTTTTGTGCACACACACCTTTCTCTTGTTGTTGATGTGTAAATTTAGGCTAAAGGTTATAGAAAGCTTTGGTCATAGTGTCCTTTCTTATCTGTTTACCTGTTTGAAGAGATCATTGACCACAGTGAATCTGAAGACTAAGAAGGATTCTGCCCTTCTGTGTCCAGGGACCATGGGAGTAACGTAAGAATAGCTGTAGACAGGACAGACTACATTCCTCCTTCAGAACAGTTTTGAAAAACTTCAGCAAGAGACAAAGAAACAAAGTTGTTTATTAGGAATTTTATGTTCCCTATAATGGTAGGTAAGTTTTCTTCCATGATTATTAATGTCACGAGAATGATAATGATAATATTCTGAAGGAATATCATATCATTCCAATACTATGTCTTATAGCTTTCATTTTAGTTAATATTTTTACTTGCAGAAAGATCAGACCTTGTAGGCCTTGCTTATTCCTTCCAGACAAAGGTCCTATAACCTAATAATCTATATATCAAATCAATTTTTAGTGCACTGATTTTTTTCGTGGCTGAATTGGAGTCCTGGAAGATACAACTAATAGTGACTGCTTTTTGCCCCTCTTTGACAGCCCACTTAGAGGAGGACTTAGCCCTGATGAAGAAACATTATTTAGCAAATAATCAGATCAATTTCTTTATATTCCTGGCAATGACATGTTACGTCACCTACATAGTACAGAGTCCTTGGCAGGAGATTAAATTTTGGACCAAAGATCCAATTTCATGGAAATAAAAAGTCTTACCTAAGTGCATTAAATAGATCTTCAGTAGAGTAGTTAATACCAATTAGCTGCTGGGCTGTCTGAATCATGAATTATCTACTCAGATATGATTTTGTTTTTCTTCTTTACATAACTCAGGATTTTTAGAGGCTGGGTCGTCCTAATTTCTTTTGGTTCCTCGGTCTTGAAATTTCCTGTGATTTAGGAAGCAGTGATGGGAAGTGCCATGCTGAGTCAGCAGTTTGTATAAAATAGGGGTTGGGACATGACAGGTACTTTTATATTTGATCAACTGTGAGGACAAGCCCAAGGAGTGTTCTTGGTAAAGTTATTTTAAATAAAAATAATACAAAATTGACTTAGCTTCAGTCTTGAATCTTTTGAATGGCATGAAAAGAGTACTGGTTAGTGAGGTAGAAAAGGAAATGGCAACCACTCCAGTGTTCTTGCCTGGAGAATCCCAGGGACGGGGGAGCCTGGTGGGCTGCCGTCTGTGGGGTCACACAGAGTCGGACACGACTGAAGCGACTTAGCAGCAGCAGCAGCAGCATTAGCAGTGAGGTGGTTGGAAACTACTGTCAAAACAGTGGAAATAGCTCTTTTCATGATGAAGCTGGTTATAGTTGAACTCTTGAATGATATATGCTAGTGTATATTTAAGACCCAATCTGCTTTCAGATCAGTCTATTCCTGTCCAAAAGTGATTTTTAATATATTGCTATTTCTGTGTTGATAGGTTAGGATCCTTTGAGATCCTGGACCTACTATGGCTTGTCTTTCTTACATTTGCAAGGCCAGCATCAAAGAGGTCCAAGTCACGATGTAGTGTAGCTGGTAAGATGTCTCTACATATGCCAGTAGCTCTGTTCCAGGCCTGTGCTCCATGCCCTCACACGTTTATTCTCTGCAGCCTCTGTCAACTCTTCCTCTTTTCAGATGAGGAAACAGTCTCAGAGCAGTTGGGTGGTTTGTCAGGGGCTGCAGTCCAGGGGTTGCAAAGAGTTGGACACGCCTTAACGACTAACACATGATATGACGTGACATGGGGTGAAGGAGTACTGCACCCAAAGCTTCCAGCTCCTCAGGATCTGCTGTCTGTGGTGTCTCCTTCCTGCAGAGATGCCAGACAAAAGAGCAGGAGTGAGTGGAGTCGGGAGAGAGGAAGCTTTAAATGTTTGCTGCTTGCTAGCTTCACATGAGGCTCAGGTTATCAACAAGGTTCACATGCCCAGCATCCTAAAGGAATGTCAGTTATTCAGAAGAAACCACATGAGCAGAAAACATCAACGGCATAGATGAATTCTCCCTTGTCTTTGCAATAGGATCTTCGCTGCACGCCTCCCAGGATCATGGAGGAAGTTGGGAATAGGGGCAACATTGGTCTCTCGGGCTAACCCTGGGTATGAGCTGTGTGGGGCATACCATCCCCCACAGAGCAGAGTTAAGCAGTGTGGACCCTCTGGAAGAGAAAACAGACTGATACTTCCCGGGTACAATTTGGAAGCCTCCCAGGAGGCCACAGGGCACGCAGGGCATGGGGACATTTGGACAATGTCCAGGCTGCTCTCCTCATGTCCCTAGGTTGATGCCCTCTGAGGGGAGGAAAGGAAACCTTTTTTTTTTTTAAATACACCTAACTTTCCAATTTAGGCTTAAGACTGAGATGTCAGCATGCTTCTGTTGCTGGCAGTTCTCTATGTGATATGTGGAAATCAAGAGAGGAAGCTAGGCTAGGCTCTGTCATCGTAGGCAATTCTCAACATCCCCTCTAAGTGACATTGAGTGGAAATTCAGAAACATTTGTAATTCTCCGAAGCTCTTGGATAGCCGCTTAGCTAATCTTTTTGAGGTGCTTGTAGAAGGATGTCATTTTCATTTCTTTAAAACACAGCTCTTTTGCCTATTTAAATACCCTGAAAGACTATGAGTGTTGAAAAAAGCACCAGATTTCTGTTTGAATCCTGTTTGTTTGACCTTTGGTAAACTTAGTATTGTACTTAGAAAAGCTTTCCTTGAAGTAGTTGCTGCTTGTGCTCCTGAGTGCTGAGATTTTTCAGAAATTTTATAAAGACCATTTTGTGATTCTTTTTTTAAAGTTAGAGGAACATCTCAGATAGGGAATGGCTGTTGGGCTTTATTGTCACAGTTTTGCATAGAGATTTTAAGAGCACCTGCGGAACGAAATTCATTATTTGCACTAGGTTATTAAAAATTAATTTCTCAGGTAGTCTTTGTTTTGTGCCTATTTCTTGAGCGAAAACGGCACATCCCTTATGATGAATGCCTGGCGGACGTAGAGGTAGAAGATTCGGGACTTCGTGTATTATTTGTAATGGGACGTCAGTGGGTGTGTGGTACGCCGGTTTCATGGCAAATCTCAGAAAAGCTGTTGAAGATGAGGGGTGGGGTGGGGGGTGAAGGGTTGGGGGTGGCATGGGGGGGTGAGTTCCTAGCAGCCAAGGCCTGGCTGCTTGCTGCCAGCTTCCTTCATCCTCACCCCGTTTAAGCATTTACTACCTAGATTTTGAAAAATTCACTGAGGACAGGGTTACCAGCCATAAAAATGCTGAGAAGTAGAAATTGCCCTAGAGTGTTGTCCAAACACCGATATTTTTCTGAAAATGTAACAAATGCATGTGGGGTGGGGGCATGGATGGGGAAAGGAAGCAATCAGTTTTTTTAAAAGTACAGAGGGAAAAGAGGTCTCTCACCACCAGAATCAGCCCCTTGGCCAGTTTCTTCTGTATCCCTGGAGGGTGACTGCCTCTCCTGGAAGGTCAGCACCTCCTGGAAAGCCCTCCTGCAGGACTGGCACGTTTGCTGGGTCATTTCCTCATATTTTTATGCTTATTCATCCTGTGTCCTGCGTTCTCCTTAACATGCAGTTTTTTCCTCCGTCCTCCTGGGGGAAGAGATAACATTCTCAGGACCTAATTCTCATCTGATAAGTTTTATTTTTAACCAACTTCTACATCCTTTCTTCTTCTTATTTTCACGGGCCCCCTGCACTTCTCGGCCTTTTCTGGCTTTCTCAGAAGGGGACAGCAGAACATCAGGGTACCATGTAAGGTGCCAGGGTTTCTCCCATCCCATCCTGGAGCTGCCACTCGGGGCTGGGCACCTGGCTCATTTTGTAATAGCAGGGAGACTTCTCTCTGCACCAGGTCCTGTTCTCACTCTTACCTCTTTCTGGGCTGTCTGGAGATTTCCTTCTGTCAGTAAATTAATGTGATCTTGAGGAAGGAAACACACTTTAGAAAACTAGACAGCTGTGACTTGCAGTGATTAACATGGACTGAGTCGCCAATCAGTGGTAGCCTTGCAGCCACTTCAGGCTCCCACAGTGTGACAAAGTCATGACTTGACAGGATGATTCTTGGATTGAGATGAATGAAAGCAGCCAGGATCCACCCAACCAAAGGGAAAGGTTTTATTTGGCTTGGTTTGTTTTTCTGTCCTGAGCCCTCTGGCCCAGGCTTTCCCAGACAAGTATGTCAGCAGTAACTGTGACCTTAGCTACGTAAGCATATATACATTCTTTTTCTTCTTTTGGACTTTTGACCCGACCCCTCCCCAGATATGACTTAATATGGTTATGGCTAAAAGTTTTCCAACTAACACTAGGGGGAGTGGAAGTTTTGAACCTGGGGAGGGGAATGGAGTTTGTGTTCCCCAGAGAGGGTTGTGCATGGGAATGCTGTCCCAGACTTGAACTTCATGGCCTCCAACTGCAATTTGTTCTCCATGGACCGGTTGTCTCTCAAGCATCTCTTGGCTCTGCCGTGCATTGCGTATACAGTCCCTATGCCTTTCTTATAACCCTGTAATAGGCGCTTAGAAACAAATCTTAAAAAAAAAAAAAGTCTGTGATGTAGTTTCACAGGATAGAAGACTGTTATCAGAGGATTTAAGAAACAACGAATAAAACAATACCACTTAATCATGGAGTATCAACCAGGGTCCCAGGAGGAAATGGATGACACTTACAAATTAGGATTATTGTAGGAGCATTAAATAAAAAGACTTTTTACTAAGGTGGGGAGCAAGTAAGGAAACCATAAGAGAGAGTGCAGTACCCAACCATCCAAAGCAGGTGGTACCACTCCAGACTCCAAGACTTGGAGGCAGGAGAGAGGAGGAAACAGTAACCAGAATAGAGTGGCTTCCTGACAGGAGCTAGGACCTTCAATGAGGGAACCCAGCCAGCCCATGGGACCTTGCAAGACGGGAGCTGGTAGTTAATACCTTACCTCTGGCTTTTCCCTCATCAGAGTTGCTGAAATGCACCCTGGGCTACACACATCTATAAGTCACCAGTCAACTGCCCACTGATTGAAGGCCACACATCTGATCAGGCTTCTGTGGCTCAAAAGAGGGACATAACCTAGAGAGTGTGGAGGGGTAAAACAAAGAGATCACACGACAGCATCCAGACTTCTCCACGGTCCAGCCCCATCTCCCCTGGTAGCCTATCTCTCACTACACCAGGACTTTTCTGTTTGTCAAGTAAGTCTGCCTCTGCCTCTGCCTCTGCCGCAGGGCCTTTGCACTTGTTCCTTCTGCCTAGAGTGGTCTTCATGATGGGTCATTCAGATCCTGGCCCCATAAAGAGGATCTCCACTCCTAGTGTTCCCCCACCTCACCTTCCAGTCGTGTTATTTCACAGTCTAGTTTTATTGTTACATTGAAGAGAGTAATGAGACAGTTTTAACTTAAAATGTCAATATTTACTGGAAGTTTTATTCTTTGCAATGATTTAAGCTTAAAATGAAAACCAGATATCAACTTTCAAATATGCAGGGGGTACTTATTTTTACAAAAGTTGCCTGAAGGTGTGGAAAAATGTTTGGATATCACTGAGAGAGCCTGAATGCTAAAGGAGGGAGTGGTTCTCTTCCTCTACTGGAGGCTGTGTGCCTGTGTTTTTTACCACAGCTACCACACTGTGTGTGTGAGTCGCTAAGTTGAATCTGACTCTTTCAGACCCCATGGACTGTAGCTTGCCAGGCTCCTCTGTCCATGGAATTCTCCAGCCAAGAATACTGGAGTGGGTTGCCATTCCCTTCTCCAGGGGAATCTTCCTGACTCAGGCCTTGAACTCCAGTCTCCTGCATTTCAAGCAGACTCTACCTTCTGAGCCACCATGGAGAGAACGTGAGTTAGCACGAGTCAGGAGGTGGCCACCAGCACCATATTTCTTTATTTACAGGGACCTACAGAATCTCCCCCAAGAGCTTCAGAGAGAGATTTTCTTCCTTCTCTGCTGGCTACATCCTGACTCATGCTAACTCAAGTTAATGCAGAGCAACCCAAATTTGAAGAGACTACTTTAGCTCCACCTACAGACTTGGTTTGCGTGCCAGACCAGGGGCGATTCCCTTGTCTTTCTGAAGGGCCACACCCGACTTTTCTCGGGCTCCATCGAGCAGGGAGTGAGGCTTGCAGAGCCAAGTCTGGATGGGAGCAATTTGAAAACTATGCCAGCCTGATAATTTATAGTGAGCTTTTAAGGCATCATTTCATTTAGGGAAGGGCATGAAGCCATTCTCCATGGCCTTCCTCCAATTGCCACAACTGCCCTGACTTAAGCTGGTAACCAGCCCATGCCTGCTGGCGTCTGATGGGGCAGACCTCCCTTCTGACGAATGGGGCCTCAGCCACATAACTGTCAAGAATTTTCAGGACCACCCATGCTTTTGAGGATAGATCTGTCAGTTTTGGTCTGGAGGCCGGGATTTTGTTCCAAGGTCTGCTGCTGATTGAGGGCCCCCATGCTCATCCTCCTGGTAGCTCTCTGGTGGGGTCTGAGTTCCAGAGGAAATGTCATGGGCTTCCAAGAGCGGGCCATGAATGGTGCAAGCTCACTGGACTAGCGTAGAAGCCATGAGAGCAGCCAGGAGTGAGGAAACTCTCTCTCCTGCTTTTTCTCTCAGCTAAAGAGCTCCTTGATGCCCCCTATGGAACCTTCCAGCTGCTTTCAGTTTTCCGGTTCCCAAGGAGGGAATCTTGCAAAGCTCATCTTGTGAGGCCAGACCAGCCATCTGGATTGATTGCTCTGGGGGCAGGTGTTCACTAGCGTTGTTGATGGTTGGGGGAGCCAGGGTAGAATCCTTCGGTTCCTACAGGCTGCTTCCAGCTGTTCTTCTCAGAAGGGCATGTGGACAGGGCAGGCCCCTCCAGATCACACAGCAGTCATATGGGCTCTTTCAGGTTCTGTGAAAGACAAGTGAAGTAATTCCAATTGACACTAAAAGGTGAAAGCTCTGTTCTTTAAAAAATATCCCAAAATTGTGGCAGGCTGTTGACTGGCTTCTTCCATGTGCCCCAACTTGTGAATCAGATTCATCGGGCTCTGAAAGCAGGGGCTGGAAGAACTAGTATCAGTCAGGGGAAACCATAGGAGAAGGAGGCGAGGCCAGGCTCCAGGAGCTTGGAGGAGGCATGTAGAAGCAGCATCCTGCTCAGTGGGCAGCTGAAGGTACTTCTCATTTTACCACGTTCCCGGAGGTGAGCCAAGTTCCCAGCTCACTTGACTCATCGGTAAGAGGGAAGCAGGGATGAGTAAGGGCTGACCCTGTCCTAGCACATAGAGCTGGACAATAAGATCATGTCTCTAAACTCACAAAGGAGCCTGGTCTTGGAGGTGACCTAGACAAAGGAAAGTCATATTATTATGAAATTTCATCCTCAAGGAGAAGAACCACAGCACGACCATTTCTTTTCCTATTAGATTCTGCTTCTTAAAACAAACAAACCACTTCGCCTTTACCATGGGTCCCAGCCACGTGTTTCTCCTGCTCCCATTAGCTTGCACTGCCCTGAGGGCATCATCAACAGGTCTTCGGAGGCTGCGTTAGCCACGCCCACCATCTCTAGAAGGAGTGGCATTAATAACCCCTAACCACCTGTAGAAGGAAATGGCACCATTGGAGAAGGAAATGGCAACCCACTTCAGTATTCTTGCCTGGAGAATCCCAGGGACAGAGGAGCCTGTCTGGGCTGCCGTCTATGGGATCGCACAGAGTCGGACACGACTGAAGCGACTTAGCAGCAGCAACCACCTGTAAGCCCTGAGTCCTTCACAGCTGTTGCTCCTTTTCTGAACAAACAGCTGAACTCGGGCTTGGAGGCATCCTGAAAGGTCAGCGGATCCTCTCTGAGAAGCTCAGATTTCTCCCCACTCGTCACCAGTTCTGCCCCACCCCCCACCCCCGCCCCTGCAAAACCATCTTCACCACAATTGAGCCAGACTCAGCAGTGTCTGCTACCCACAGGATAGGAAGTGTGGTCGTCTAACTGCTCAAGGTCAGGATCCATTTTTGGTCCTTGCTGTAGTGTTTCCATTCTCCGAAACACATTGCTCTGAGATCAGAGGAGAGTCTAGCTCCAAAGGTGAGCCTCTTGGTTTTGACATTCTTGGGGAAATGAGGCTGCTTTTTGGGTGAAAAAAACCCCAGCACAAATGGGAAGCGAGTACTGTAAGTAGTCCAGCTTAACCATGGGCCTTGTGTGTCTGTGAGTTGAGGGTGACTCAGGAGCCGAGAGCACTGGTGGGTTGGGGTCTGCCCATGTATTCATCCCCAGTTTTTCACCGCGGCCTGGCAGAGAGCCAGGGGCAATATGGTGTGGTGAAAACAGCATGGACTTGGAAGTCAGGCCTGGTTTGGAGTCCCAGTTGGGCTCTTTCTACCTGTACAACCTCAGTAAGTTATCCACTTGCTGTGTGCCTCAGTTTCCTCTTCTGTACCCCCACCTCCGCTCCCTCTAACCTACTTCCACAGTGCTTCCTGTCCCCATGGAGCTGGGCTCTTCCTGTCAGAGGTTTCTGTGCCCAGAGGACAAATGCATCCTTCAGGAGGCACAGGGAAATTTCTGTTGAATTTGGATGTTGAGAGAGCTACCCGGAGGCGTTCCTTCAGGAGTAACTACCAGGGAAATGGACCACAAAAACGAACCACAGCACAACCCAGAGCGGACTCGAGTGGTTGACACACTCTCAAGGGAGAGTTAGGGTCAACGCTGCCGGAGGAGGTTTCAGAGGCAGGTGCATGGCGGGTGTCTGAGCCTTCCCCTGGGCTGCGTCCTTGGTTTCCTGTGCCCATAATGAAGATGGACAGACAACTCCTGTAGCAGATCCCAGGCAACATGACTGGGACTCAGCCCCATTGAGAATGAGGGTTCAGGGCCAGGTAAAGGGCCCCTGCAGCTGTGGCACTGGCTGAAGGGAAAGGGGGTACGGTGGACAGCGAGTAAGTTAGTGACTTATTAACTGCTGTGTTCCATCCTGCCCTTCATTGCCTTGATGATGGAGCCAGACTCATTGCCACCTGGAACAATACTAAATTTGTCAGTAGAGGTGCTGGAGGGAAGGGTTGCCTGCCAGTTTGTAGGGTGCCCCATGGTTGCCAGCGTTAAGTGGAGGACACTCGGGGGTCCTTGCACTCCAGCCAGTTACATCGCTGGCGCCCGGCCAGTGTGCTCTGCCTGAGATACCTGACCGCCAGCCTCACCTCACCCACCGTGGACCAGCTCTGGCCCTGGCCATCTTGAGCTTCTCTGCCACCCAGTGGGCTGCAGTCTTGTCCTCTGGAAGGACATCTGAATGTCAGCCTGGGAAATTTGTTCTTTGCTTGGCTATTCTTCCTCAGCCCTAGGGTTTTCTTTCTTTTTTTAGTGTGTACTCCCTGTAAATAGTTCTTCGTGTTAAGCATCCATATATGGTTTCAAATGTTCAAATTCCTGTGTAGTTTCTGTCTCTGCCTGGAGTCTGACTGTGATAGAATTGATACCGGGAGTGGTCCCAGTGGATAGATGTCCCCCTCCTCTCTTCACTAGGGGTTTCCCTAGTGGCTCAGATGGTAAAGCATCTGTCTGCAATGCAGGAGACACGGGTTCGATCCCTGGGTTGGGAAGATCCCCTGGAGAAGGAAATGGCAGCCCACTCCAGTAATCTTGCCTGGAAAATCCCACGAATCACGGAGCCTGTTAGGCTACCATCCATGGGGTCGCAAAGAGTTGGACACGACTGAGCGACTTCACTCACTTTCACTCGCCTCTCCAGCCATACACACAAATGGTGTTTGATGATTTGTCTGGGCTTGAATGCAGTGCTCAGCTCCTTGCCCATGGGAAGTGGGATGCTGGTAATGCAGTGGCATCGCAGTTAATTAAGCTCTCACCGGTGGTTAGCTGTGATGCAATGTCAATGGGAGCAAATGCCTTGGAATCTCAAACAACTGCTGTACTGTTAATGGCAGTCATGATGACGATGAGGATTGTGACTTGGGGTGGATTGCGCTGAGGGTACTAGTGTTTACAGAGAGAAAATGACACGCTCAGGTCCTTCAACTCTTAAGTCACGGTCTGACTACAGAATGTCACAGAGCTTCTATTAAGCCCTTACAAGAATTATTTCTTGTTGCCAGAGGGCTGATATCACTGAAAGATTATACAAAATTTAATTGTGTGGGTGGTTGAATTATGATTGCTAAACTCACAGTGATGCCAAGTATCTTATGTTACACATTAGGGCATTGACTGGGAAAGAATGGGATTCTGGAACTTGGAATAGGAACAGCTGGTTATATTCTGATAAAACTAACACACTTGAAACTGCAAGTCACCCTGATTCCTTTGCCAGTAGAAGTATCTTGCCCTCTGATATCTGAAGAAACGAGCTTTCCTTTGCTGGAAAACTCCATGCTCACCTCATCTGGGGCAGATGTCTTGAAAGACGATGCTCCTTCTTAAGACCCACCACAACCAGCCCTTGTTACTATTAGCCTGTGTGTGCATGCCAAGTTGTTTCAGTCGTGTCTGACTTTTCGCGAACCTATGGACTGTGGCCTGCCAGGCTCCTCTGTCCATGAGATTCTCCAGGCAAGAATGTTGGAGAGGATGGCCATGCTCTCCTCCAGGAGATCTTCCCGACCCAGGGATTGAACCTGCATCTCCTGCATTGGCAGGCGGATTCTTTACCACTAACACCTCCTGGAAAGCCCACTATTAGCCTGTAACTAGGGTCAATTCTCTGCTTGTTCCAGGGACAGGATATACTAACATCTGGGAAGACCCAACTTACACACTAAAAAGACTGTAAGACTTTGCTAATCTATCAGGAGAAACCTGCAGAATATGTAGGAGTGAATTTTAAGGGTGTTAAATGTAATGTGGTTATGGATTTTCCTCTAATATTTTACAAGGATTTTTTGCTTCATGTACTTTGAAATTCTGGGGATAATGGACAACTGTGACTCTTGGGATTTCTGTGGATTGTAATTTTTTTTTAAATTAAGAACATCCCTCATTGTTTTCTCTTAGTGATTGTACACTATTTTGTCAGAGATTAATATTATCCTAACCATTTTCTTTTAGCACTTTCTGATGTTTTTTCCATCCCTTTATGTCCAATTTTTTTTTTTTTTTTTTTTTGCTGTTGTTCTAGGAGTGTCTCTTGTAAATAGCTCATAGCTTTGCTTCCCCTCTCACAAGCCATCTGTTACTGTCACGTGTTGGATTGACATGTTATGTTTTACCATGCTTCTTGTTTTCTTGTTTGTTCCTTTCCTGTTTTTGATCAATTTCTTGCGTGTTTGCTTTTGTTCTTGTTTTTTACTCTAGTGGTTCAGAGACAAACTGTTTTTCTACTAGATAACCTTGAATTTTTGATGTGTATCTAAATATTCTGTGCTCTAGCCAGAATCTGTCACTTCCTCTTGTACAAAATAATGTTTGCCTGCTTTCACTCCCTCCTTCTAATCTCAGGTATTATTTCCAGGATTATTATTTTTCCCTGTAATAAAGAGCTTTTAGAGATTTTTTCTTTTTTGTTTTTTAATTGCTTTCTTGATTGCCATTGTTTTTTTTGTACTCTTTCTCTCTTTGGGATTCTTTTTTTTTTTTTTCTCTTTAGTAAGAGTTATCCTTTAGTATTTTAGGAGATGTTTGTGGCTACTAAACTTTGGGGCCTTGAATGTCTCAATTTCTTCCTCCTCTCATTTGAACGCTATTTTGGCTGCTTGGTCTATCGATAACAGAGCTATAGGTTAAAATCTTTCACTGTGAATGTAGATGTTTCTATTTCTTCTTGTAGTTGTATCAGTTTTGGTTTATATATTGAAGCCCTCTTATTTCACATAAACAGTTTGAGTATTTTTTCATCTCGTCTTTGTAAATTGAACTTTTTGAAAAATTATTGAGACAACTCTTCTTTCTGCTAATGCTTCATGTTTAAAATTGGTCTTGTCTGATGGAGCCATCTGAGCTTTCTTTTTTTAATCTTCTTTATTTTCAATCTTTTAATATCCTTAGGTTTAAATGTAGCTTTTATGCACTGCATATCTATCTGGATTTTCTCCCTTTACCTAGTATACCAATATTTGTCTTTTCAATGAATAACCCTTACTTAAAATTTCCCCAGTCTTTTATTTTTCAAAACTTTGTGTCTGCAGAACATTCATAAGAGTAATAAACATTAATTTGATTCACCAGTTATTAACACTTTGCTGCACTCTGTGAATATGTGTATATACAAATTAATATGTATATAATTTTATGTGTATTTATTTATATATGTTCAGTTCAGTCACCCAGTGTCCAACTCTTTGCGACCCTATGAACTGCAGCATGCCAGGCCTCCCTGTCCATCACCAACTCCTGGAGTTCACTCAAACTCACATCCATCGAGTTGGTGATGCCATCCAGCCATCTCATCCTCTGTCGTCCCCTTCTCCTCCTGCCCTCAATCCATCCCAGCATCAGAGTCTTTTCCAATGAGTCAACTCTTCGAATGAGGTGGCCAAAGTACTGGAGTTTCAGCTTTAGCATCAGTCTTTCCAAAGAACACCCAGGACTGACTCCTTTGGGATGGACTGATTGGATCTCCTTGCAGTCCAAGGGACTCTCAAGAGTCTTCTCCAACACCACAGTTCAAAAGCATCAATTCTTCGGGGCTCAACTTTCTTCATAGTCCAACTTTCACATCCATACATGACCACTGGAAAAACCATGGCCTTGACTAGACGGACCTTTGTTGGCAAAGTCATGTCTCTGCTTTTTAATATGCTGTCTAGGTGGTCATAACTTTCCTTCCAAGTGTGTGTAACGTCTTTTAATTTCATGGCTGCAGTCATCATCTGCAGTGATTTTGAAGCCCCCCAAAATAAAGTCTGACACTGTTTCCACTGTTTCCCCATTTATTTCCCACGAAGTGATGGGACCAGATGCCATTATCTTAGTTTTCTGAATGTTGAGCTTTAAGCCAACTTTTTCACTATCCTCTTTCACTTTCATCAAGAGTATAAATGTTAAAGTTTTAGAGGATAATTATCTTATGGTAGGACAATGTCCATATTCTTATACAGACACATATGTGCTTCTTAGAAGTGCATGAGAACTGAGCCTTTATCTCTTAAGAATATGGACATTGTCCTACCATAAGATAATTATCCTCTAAAAATTAACATTTATACAATATTATTTAATATACAGTCCTGGGTCGGGAAGATCCCCTGGAGAAGAAAATGGCAACCCACTCCAGTATTCTTGCCTGGAGAATCCCATGGACAAAGGAGCCTAGCAGGCTACTTTCCATTGGTTTGCAAGAGTCGGACACGACTTAGTGATAAAACCACCACCACATTCAGATATGCCCAGTTGTCCCAATAAAGTCTTCAAATGTTTTTCTCCCATCCAGGACCCAGTTAAGGGTCAAGAACCACGTTTAGTTTCCTTTATAGGTAGAACAGTTCCCCAGCCTTTTGTTGTTGTTGTTTTTCTTTTTTCTTTTCCCTCTCTCTTTTTTCCTTTTCCCTTTTCTTCTCTCTTTTCTCCTTTTTAAAGGGTCTACCTCACTTATTTTGCAGGACATCCGTCTGTATATTTGTATCTGTCTGACTCGATGTTCATGATCAGGGCCAGGTAAACATTTTTGTCAGAGGTGTTCCCTGCGGTGTTCCCCTCAGTGTGATGTGTGAGGGGTACACAATGCAGTTCGTCCCATTATTACTGATGCTAAGTAGGTTAAGGTGGATTTTTGTCAATTTCTCTACATTCTGCCCCCCAACTATCTCTTACCCCATATTTTATCATTCATTGGTGATTCTACTCATGTAAAATAATGATTTTTCTATTTCTGTCATTCTTCCTGCACCCTGTTAGTTGGCACCTACTCTATGGAAAACTCCCCTTTCACTCTTCTTTGCCCCATCTAAAATTTCAAAGGCAATTTTAGAATCAGTGGATTTATGAATTATTTTGTTTATTCAGAGGTATAATCTAGTCCTGTCACTAATGATTTTGAAGTTTAGATTCTCCCAGATTTGATCATAGTGACCTCATTTAAGACCCTGGATTCTGTCAGTTCTGAGCACTTTTAAGTTCTTTGGTACCAGAAAATTTTCCGGTTTCTTTTTCACTTTCCTGAAATCGGGCATTTCTCTGAGCCAACCTGCTGTTCCTTTGTAGTGGGGAATAGTATTCAAAACTAAGAGCCAACTGCTAGGTGTGCTCCTTGGTGCAGAGATGTGATTGCTTCCAGGCCCTTCCTGTGGAAAGAGCTAAGAAATCTCAAGTTTCTAGTGACAGTGCCTCCAACTTCATCCTAACTCCATGGGGGTGTTTTTCTGTTTTGCCTACATTGGCTATTTGTACCTCTTTGCTCCCTCAATGAGAACTTGGGTTTCCAACAGTATGTTTGTTCAGTCCTGCAGGAAACTAAAAATATTTCATAATTACTTCAAAGTAAGAAAACTTACTTTGGCTAGTGTAAGATTTGTTTTTGTCCTAAGACTGAACTCTTCCTTTGATGGTGTATTGTCAGTATATTGCATTCAGAATTTTTTTTTCTTCTTCTGGGTAATTATGTATTAATGTGATATATGGTTTTGTTTGTGTCTGAATTCAGTGTTAAAGTTTTCCCCATTCTTGTTTCAATCTATCTTTTGAATGTATAAAAAATAGCCATGGTTCAAGGCAAAATTCTATTAAAAGTCTGCTTAAGTCTCATTCCCTTCTCTATCCCTTCCATCCCGGGGATACCAGCCTCGGCACCCCTGTAGGCCATTGATTTTAGTTCTTTTTGATTAATTTTGCAAAAATAAGTATGTATATTCTTTTTTTCCTTCTCACACAAAAAGTGACATATAATTTTTGCATCTTGCTTTTTCATTTAATAATTATATCCTGAAAATCACCCTATATCAGCTCACAGGGAATTTCTTTATTCTTTTATACAAGTTTCAGTTCAATTACATATGAATTTAATTGTTTTATTTGGGCTTAACTCTGACATCTTCATTTGTGCTTGTACTTACCCTGTTTTGTTGCACCCTTTTCCTTCATGTATATCTTAAATTATTTTAGAATTTCATTTTTCCTCTACTAGCTTAGACATTATACATTTTTTTCTATTCCTTTTAGATGTTATCCTAAAAATTGCAACATGTTAATTGGTAACTACCCTCCTTCTGGAAAATGCAATGGCCTTTCTATATTTAAAACCTGCAAGATCTAGTTTATGCTTTCAGTGTTTATTTAGATGAATTCATAAATCCTTCTCATATCTCTGATCTTTAGTTTGGGTCATATTTGCTACCTAAAGAGTATGTTAGATTTTCTTTAATTTGGATGATAAATTCTGTTTTGGTTTCTAAAATTACCTTTATTTCACCTTCATTCTAGAAATATTTTCACTGGAAATGGAATTCTAGGTTAATAGCCATCTTCAATAAACAAAAAGAAAAAATAATTTCTAATGTTTTCAGTCTTGTTACTGTTAATTCGACACTCCTTTTAGGAAAAGGATGACACTGTTGGAGCATCAGTGTCATCATCTGCTCTCTATTGGATTTTTCTGTGCTTCAGATAACCCTGCTGCTGCTAAGTCACTTCAGTCGTGTCCGACTTGTCTTATTTATTCTACACAGAAAACCTGTAAAATACGCTGCTGCAGTCCACCCATTTTGTAAATGGTAATCCTGACTTCCCAAGGGCTTGGGTTACTTCATTAAGGAAATGCAAATCAAAATCACAATGAGACACCACTTCACATCTACTAGAATGACTGTGATTTAAAATTATTTAATTAGAAACAAAAGAAAAAAAAATCTGGTTTTTCTTAAACTTCTTTGATGAGTACCTCCTTTGTATTTGACTATCAGCAGTTTTACAGTGATGTGTCTAAATGTGGACATAGTTTTATTCATTCTGATTGGAATTCATAGAACTTCTTGAAGCATCTACATCTGCTTTATTGACTACGTGAAAGCCTTTGACTGTGTGAATCACAACAAACTGGAAAATTCTTCAAGAGATAGGAATACCAGACACCTCACCTGCTTCCTGAGAAATCTGTATGCAGGTCAAGAAGCAACAGTTAGAACTGGACATGGAACAATGAATTGGTTCCAAACAGGAAAAGGAATACGTCAAGGATGTATATTATCACCCTGTTTATTTAACTTACATGCAGAGTACATCATGTGAAATGCCAGGCTGGTTGAAACACAAGCTGGAATCAAGATTGCCAGGAGAAATATCAATAACCTCAGATATGCAGATGACACCACCCTTGTGGCAGAAAGCAAAGAAAAACTAAAGAGCTTCTTGATAAAAGTGAAAGAGAAGAGTGAAAAGCTGGCATAAACTCAACATTCAGAAAACGAAGATCATGGCATCTGGTCCCATCACTTCATGGCAAATAGATGGGGAAACAATGGAAACAGAGACTTTATTTTCTTGGGCTCCAAAATCACTGCAGGTGGTGACTGCAGTCATGAAATGAAAAGATGCTTACTCCTTGGAAGAAAAGCTCTGACCAACCTAGACAGCATTTTAAAAAGCAGAGACATGACTTTATGGACAAAGGTCTGTCTAGTCAAAGCTATGTTTTTTCTCATAGTCCTGTATGGATGTTGGACTATTAAGAAAGCTGAGTGCTGAAGAACTGATGCATTTGAACTGTGGTGTTAGAAAAGACTCTTGAGAGTCCCTTGGACTGCCAGAAGAACCAACCAGTCCATTTTAAAGTAAATCAACCCTGAATATTCATTGGAAGGACTGATGCTGAAACTCCAATACTTTGGCCACCTGATGCGAAGAACTGACACTTTTGAAAAGACCCTTATGCTGGGAAAGATTGAAGGCAGGAGGAGAAGGGGACGACAGAGGATGAGATCGTTGGATGGCATCACTGACTGAATGGACATGAGTTTGAGTAAGCTCCAGGAATTGGTGATGACAGGGAAGCCTGGCGTGCTACAGTCCACGGGGTCGCAAAGAGTCGGACATGACTGAGCAATTGAAGTGAACTGAACCTGAATCAATTCATTTGAAAAATCCTCAGCTGTTATCTCTTCAAATGTATTCTCTTTCCCACACTCTTCTTCCTTGGGGATCCCAACTGAATGCCCTTGACCTCACTTCTGTACCTCCTGTTTCTTACCAGTTCTTTTGAATTTGCTATTTGTCTCTTCAGGCTACATTCTGGATAACTTCTTTTGGTTTTTATCCCTATTCATGAATGTCCCTGATCTGCTATTAACTGATCCACTGAGTCTGTAACTTTACTTATCATATTTTTTAAATTCTAGAAGTTCTGTTTGGTTCTCTTTCTCATTTGGTAAAAGTCTCCTATTCCCTGTAGATGGGGCATATCTTGCATTTCACTAAACATAATAAACGACATGTTTTTTTATCCCTTGTGGGTCTGTGCGTGTCCACACATACTTGATTCTGCTTTTCTTCTTCATGGTAACAACTTTGGTGTCCATCTTCATCATTAATTCTGGACTACTGTACTTGAAGCTATCTCTAGAAAAAAATGAAGAACTAGAATACAACTCTTGCAGGAAGCATTTGAGTTTGCTTCTGCATGGCACAGGTGGGCAGTTCTAATCCAGGACTACCCTACTCTTGTTGCAGTTCAGTTCAGTTCAGTCGCTCAGTTGTGTCTGACTCTTTGCGACCCCATGAATCGCAGCATACCAGGCCTCCCTGTCCATCACCAACTCCAAGAGTTCACCCAGACTCACGTCCATCGAGTCAGTGATGCCATCCAGCCATCTGATCCTCTGTCATCCCCTTCTCTTTCTGCCCCCATCCCTCCCAGCATCAGAGTCCCTTCCAATGAGTCAACTCTTCGCATGAGGTGGCCAAAGTACTGGAGTTTCAGCTTTAGCATCATTCCTTCCAAAGAAATCTCAGGGCTGATCTCCTTCAGAATGGACTGGTTGGATCTCCTTGCAGTCCAAGCGACTCTCAAGAGTCTTCTCCAACACCATAGTTCAAAAGCATCAATTCTTTGGCGCTCAGCCTTCTTCACAGTCCAACTCTCACATCCATACATGACCACAGGAAAGACCATAGCCTTGACTAGGCGAACCTTTGTTGGCAAAGGAATGTCTCTGCTTTTGAATATGCTATCTAGGTTGGTCATAACTTTCCTTCCAAGGAGTAAGCGTCTTTGAATTTCATGGCTGCAGTCACCATCTGCAGTGATTTTGGAGCCCAGAAAAAGAAAGTCTGACACTGTTTCCACTGTTTCCCCATCTATTTCCCATGAAGTGATGGGACTGGATGCCATGATCTTCGTTTTCTGAATGTTGAGCTTTAAGCCACCTTTTTCACTCTCCTCTTTCACTTTCATCAAGAGGCTTTTTAGTTCCTCTTCACTTTCTGCCATAAGGGCGGTGTCATCTGCATATCTGAGGTTATTGATATTTCTCCCAGCAATCTTGGTTCCAGCTTGTGTTTCTTCCAGTCCAACGTTTCTCATGATGTACTCTGCACATAAGTTAAATAAGCAGGGTGACAATATACAGCCTTGACATACTCCTTTTCCTATTTGGAACCAGTCTGTTGTTCCATGTCCAGTTCTAACTGTTGCTTCTTGACCTGCATACAGATTTCTCAAGAAGCAGATCAGGTGGTCTGATATTCCCATCTCTTTCAGAATTTTCCACAGTTGATTGTGATCCACACAGTCAAAGGCCTTGGCATAGTCAATAAAGCAGAAATTGATGTTTTTCTGGAACTCTCTTGCTTTTTCGATGATCCAGCAGATGTTGGCAATTTGATCTCTGGTTCCTCTGCCTTTTCTAAAACCAGCTTGAACATCAAGAAGTTCACGGTTCACATATTGCTGAAGCCTGGCTTGGAGAATTTTGAGCATTACTTTCCTAGCGTGTGAGATGAGTGAAATTGTGTGGTAGTTTGAGCATTCTTTGGCATTGCCTTTCTTTGGGATTGGAATGAAAACTGCCCTTTTCCAGTCCTGTGGCCACTGCTGAGTTTTCCAAATGTGCTGGCATAATGAGTGCAGCACTTTCACAGCATCATCTTTCAGGATTTGAAATAGCTCAACTGGAATGCCATCACCTCCACTAGCTTTGTTTGTAGTGATGCTTTCTAAGGCCCACTTGACTTCACATTCCAGAATGTCTGGCTCTAGGTCAGTGATCACACCATCATTATTATTTGGGTCGTGAAGCTCTTTTTTGTACAGTTCTTCTGTGTATTCTTGCCATCTCTTCTTAATATCTTCTGCTTCTGTTAGGTCCATACCATTTCTGTCCTTTATTGTGCCCATCTTTGCATGAAATGTTCCCTTGGTATCTCTTATTTTCTTGAAGAGATCTCTAGTCTTTCCTATTCTGTTGTTTTCCTTTATTTCTTTGCATTGATCACTGAAGAAGGCTTTCTTATCTCTTCTTGCTATTCTTTGGAACTCTGCATTCAGATGCTTATATCTTTCCTTTTCTCCTTTGCTTTTCGCTTCTCTTCTTTTCACAGCTATATGTAAGGCCTCTTCAGACAGCCATTTTGCTTTTTTGCATTTCTTTTCCATGGGGATGGTCTTGATCCCTGTCTCCTGTACAATGTCACGAATCTCATTCCATAGTTCATCACGCACTCTATCAGATCTAGGCCCTTAAATTTATTTCTCACTTCCACTGTATAATCATAAGGGATTTGATTTAGGTCATACCTATATGGTCTAGTGGTTTTCCCTACTTTCTTCAATTTAAGTCTGAATTTGGCAATAAGGAGTTCATGATCTGTGCCACAGAAGCCAATTCCGACTCCATGTTGGAACTGTTCCTTTGACTTGCTTTTCACTGCTTTTGTTATTATAATCATTCAGAATGGCCTTCCTCAGAGAATCCTGCCCCTCCTCCTAACTGTTAAAGTGCTTCTGTTCTAGAACCTTGTCCACCTATAGATGACAGGAAGGAAGAAATTAACACAGCCCCTGTCTGAGGCTTGCCATTCTAGGAGACGTTTGCAAGATTAATGGCTTTTTCACTTTGCCTCCTCACCTCCCCACCATCTCTGATCTATAAAAGAACCTGGCATCCAGACCGTGATAAGATGGTGATTTTGAGGCACTAGCCTGCCATCTTCTTGGTCAGCTGCTTTCAGAATAAAATAATTTTCCTTGCCTCAACAACACCTTGTCTCTCGGATTCATTGGCCTGTTGTGCCGCGAGAAGAGTGAGCTTGGACACTTGGCAACACTCTTAGTTCAAGGCTTGAGGTCTGGGTCCATTTAGAATGCAGCATCTTATAGAAGACCTGGATTCCTTTAGTTCACCCTCA
Source organism: Tragelaphus eurycerus (assembly GCA_935064755.1). Classification (NCBI taxonomy): domain Eukaryota; kingdom Metazoa; phylum Chordata; class Mammalia; order Artiodactyla; family Bovidae; genus Tragelaphus; species Tragelaphus eurycerus. The sequence continues at coordinate 15,596,046 of CAKXYN010000038.1, forward strand.
CCTTTGAGCCTCAGGCTTGTTGAGGGAGAATCTCCCTCTAGACATCCGCGTGGTGTGAGTCTGAGCTTTGACTTGTGTCCCATTTGAAGCCAAAAGTCATTCACATGCAAGTTCAAGTCTAGTGGGAGCAACAGAGCCCTCAGGACAAAAGTGGCTTCTCTGCTTATTTATCTCTGGAGATCCTTTGGTTCTGGTTATTTCGAACTATGGTGTTAAAGGAAATGGCAACCCACTCCAGTACTCTTGCCTGGAGAATCCTATGGAGGGAGGAGCCAGGTAGCCTACAGTCCACGGGGTCGCAAAGAGTCGGACACGACTGAGCGACTTGACTTTCACTTTTCACTTTTAAGAAAGATATCTGTTTTTCGTTTATTTTTTAAGACTTACCCAGAAATTTTAGTGTTTTTGGCTTGTGTGTGTGTTTGGCCCTGCTGTGTGACTGATGGGATCCTAGTCCCCCAGCCAGGGATGGAAACCCAGGCCCTCAGCAGAAAAAGTGCCAAGTCCTCTAGGGAATTCTAGGGACCTTTAGGGAATTCCTTTATAGTGTTCTTGTGCGTGTTTTGTTTTCAAGAGGGCTTGTCCAAATATCCAAACCGCTTATTACAAAGAATGTGAAGTCTTACAATTTCTTCTGATAAGGTACTTCTGCCTACTTTAACTTTTGAGAGCCCAGTATTTGTCAGATTTTGGTCTGCAAAGAACCATTTTCTTATTTTCCTGTGCTGTGTGTATAGAACACATATAAAATGAAAGAACAAAGCTATTCTGTGCCAGACACCATATTAAGTGTCTTATAATTAATTTTTACCACAACCCCGGGAAATGGTAGAATCTGTGGTGGCTATGGTTTTCCCACTTTATATAAGAGGAAAGTGAGGTTAAATAACTAGATCAAGATCATAAAACTATCTAGTGGCCAAGCCGTAGCCTCAAGTCAAGATCTGACACCACAGTGTGGACTCTTAAACACTTTTTCCTAGAGGCCCCCATTTATAGCAATTTAGCAAGCTACTGTAATCAAAATCATTAGAGACATAATCACTTAGAACCCAATTTTGACCCCATATGCACAAACCTAATTTTAACTCAATACGCACCGATGCTCTAGTATTTGTGGCATTGCTAGTCAGATCCATGATTCACACCAATCCTTAGCTTGTGTTGATGTATATATAAGGGGGATTTCCCAGGGGATCTAGTGGCTAAGATTCCATGCTCCCGATGCAGGGGGCCTGGACTCCATCCCTGATTAGGGAACTAGATCCCACATGCCACAGCTAAAGATCCTATGTGTCACAACTAGACCCAGTGCAGCCACATAAATCAATAAAATAAATATATTAAAAAATATATACATGAGTCTACTTGTCTTACCTAATATCATCCACATAGACCCTGGTAATCCTTGACCAGGATAATACCATTTCTTTTATTTTTTTTCCCTTCTCCTCACTCCTTTTTTAGTGCAGAAGGAGGGAACAGGCTCATTTACTGAAGTCTGCTGTCATGTTACCATCTTGTGTTAACTAGTTTATTTTGTTTTAATACAAAAAGGTATTAAGGCTATGAATCTTCCTGTTTATGGTATTGGCCATTCTCATGGGTTTTTATATAAAATTACACAGTGTAGTGATGAAGAATGTATGCCTTCAGTTCAGTTCAGTCGCTCAGTCATGTCTGACTCTTTGCGACCCCATGAATCGCAGCATGCCAGGCCTCCCTGTCCATCACCAACTCCCGGAGTTCACCCAGACCCACGTCCGTCGAGTCAGTGATGCCATCCAGCCATCTCATCCTCTGCTGTCCCTTCTCCTCCTGCCCCCAATCCCTCCCAGCATCAGAGTCTTTTCCAATGAGTCAACTCTTCGCATGAGGTGGCCAAAGTACTGGAGTTTCAGCTTCAGCATCATTCCTTCCAAAGAAATCTCAGGGCTGATCTCCTTCACAATGGACTGATTGGATCTTCTTGCCATCCAAGGGACTCTCAAGAGTCTTCTCCAACACTACAGTTCAAAAGCATCAATTCTTCGGCACTTAGCCTTCTTCACAGTCCAACTCTCACATCCATACATGACCACAGGAAAAACCATAGCCTTGACTAGAGGAACCTTTGTTGGCAAAGTAATGTCTCTGCTTTTGAATATGCTATCTAGGTTGGTCATAACTTTCCTTCCAAGTGTGTGTAAGCGTCTTTTAATTTCATGGCTGCAGTCACCATCTGCAGTGATTTTGGACCCCCCAAAAATAAAGTCTGACACTGTTTCCCCACCTATTTCCCATGAAGTGATGGGACCAGATGCCATGATCTTCGTTTTCTGAATGTTGAGCTTTAAGCCAACTTTTTCACTCTCCTCTTTCACTTTCATCAAGAGGCTTTTCAGTTCCTCTTCACTTTCTGCCATAAGGGTGGTGTCATCTGCATATCTGAGGTTATTGATATTTCTCCCAGCAATCTTGATTCCAGCTTGTGTTTCTTCTAGTCCAGCGTTTGTCATGATGTACTCTGCACATAAGTTAAATAAGCAGGGTGACAATATACAGCCTTGACATACTCCTTTTCCTATTTGGAACCAGTCTGTTGTTCCATGTCCAGTTCTAACTGTTGCTTCCTGACCTGCATACAAATTTCTCAAGAGGCAGATCAGGTGGTCTGGTATTCCCATCTCTTTCAGAATTTTCCACCGTTGATTGTGATCCACACAGTCAAAGGCTTTGGCATAGTCAATAAAGCAGAAATAGATGTTTTTCTGGAACTCTCTTGCTTTTTCCATGATCCAGTGGATGTTGGCAATTTGATCTCTGGTTCCTCTGCCTTTTCTAAAACCAGCTTGAACATCAGGAAGTTCATGGTTCACGTATTGCTGAAACCTGGCTTGGAGAATTTTGAGCATTACTTTCCTAGCGTGTGAGATGAGTGAAATTGTGTGGTAGTTTGAGCATTCTTTGGCATTGCCTTTCTTTGGGATTGGAATGAAAACTGACCTTTTCCAGTCTTGTGGCCACTGCTGAGTTTTCCAAATGTGCTGGCATATTGAGTGCAGCACTTTCACAGCATCATCTTTCAGGATTTGAAATAGCTCAACTGGAATGTCATCACCTCCACTAGCTTTATTTGTAGTGATGCTTTAGAACCAGGCTATGTGATAAGTCGTTTCAATCGTGTCTGATTTTTTGCAATCCTATGGACTGTAGCCTGCCAGGCTCCTCTGTCCATGGGATTCTCCAGGGAAGAATACTGGTGTGGGTTGCCATGTCCTTCTCCAGGGAATCTTCCCAACCCAGGGACTGAACCCATGTCTCCTATGTTCCTGCATTGGCAGGTGGGTTCTCTACCACTAGCGCCACCTGGGAAGCCCTGGTGAACCAGGAAGACCCAGGCTGCCTGGGATCAAATTCTGCTTCTGCAGCTTACTATCTGTATAATCTTAGGCAAGCTTTTTGACTTCTGTATGCCTCTGTTTTCTCACCTGGAAAATGGAGATCAAGGCATCTACCTCTAAGTGCTGTGAGGTTTAAGTGTAAAGCAGTTAGTGTTTGATGTACAAGTTACAATTAAATAGTTTTGCTTAGTAATTTTTTTTTTCAGTACTTCTGAATAACCTCTAACTTTAGTTTTTTTTTTTTTTTTTTGAAGATTTGTTAAAAATTTCAAGTTGTTAGTGTGTGTGCATGTACTGTTTTTGTTTTTTACTTATTTTCAGTTTTATTGCATATTGTAAATCTTAAAAGTATTTCAGTAATCTAATACCTAGACAAATTTCAACCTAGAGTTGTTTGAGAACTTCTGTTTTTATAAAGAATACAAAGTTTTCATGTTCCTATAGATGTCTTGTTAGTTTTGTCTATTAAACCATATCCTGGGAGGATTTGGTGAAGTTTTTATGGCAATGGCTCAAGGGTGGGGTTGCTGATAAGATTAGGGCTCAGCTAGTCTCTTGCTGAGTTCTCTGGTTTAATCTGGCCTCAGATGGTCTTCTCTGGAATGAAGAATGCTCACTCCAGTCCTTGGGGGCTTTAGTTCCATGATGGAGGGAGTCAGCTGTACTCCTTGGCCCTAGATTGGCACCAGCAGAAACACCTGCTGCTCAATTGTCCTGTTGAGATGCTGGAGTGAGAAGGTGGTGGAAACTGGTGCTATTAAGCTTACTCTTGCTTACTCTTAAACCACAATCTTCCTTTGGCTTCAAATAATACAACAACTTTCCTCTTCCTCCTGGCAGCCTGAGGAGAAAGCCCCAAGAACCAACCAGAAATACGATTCGACATGAAGAGACACGAAGAGGTAAGAATACTTTCCAGACCTTCTTGGTTGGGAGTAGCTCTTCAGAGGTCATGTTACTAAACCTCACAGAGATAGTTATTAAAGCTCATAAGACACGGTGCCTACTTACTCTTGGGCTTCCATAGAATTTTCCCTCTCTACACTCTGCCTATGAAAGTTGCTAGGCAGCAAGGAGATAAAAGTGCTAGAGGATATGACCATTTTCTTGTCTGTTTCTACCCACACAGAGCAAAGCAGCTTTCCTGTGGGGATTTATCTTCAAAAGCAAAGTGTTCTTGTCTTTGCTGTTCTGCCTACATTGTTAGTAGTGATGGGATGGCCCAGTTCTCTAAGGCTGCAAAATCAGGAGACCACAACCTCTTCATTTAACTGCCTGTGTGAACCTCCTGCCTTGAATGCCTTCCCCTTTAATTGAAGGACTTCCAAGGTGGCTCGGGCAGGGTTTGGTGTTACTGCAGTGCAAAGAGTTGATTTGCTACCAGATTTTGTCTTGTGTAGCTCTAAACTTTTATTCTCACTTTTTTTTTTAAACTTTCTTTTGTATAACTTTTTTTGTATCACAATGGTATTCTTGGTACACCATCAGCTGAATGTTATTTTTTTGAATGGTCAGTCCCATAGTGATGATGGATTCACTTTTACATACTCTTGATCTAGCAACTACAGTATATCAGAAAAACAGAAATAACTGGCTTAGGGGGAAAAGCTTTGACTCTCTTGTCCTTTATGATACCAAAACCTTACCTGTTCAAGGCAAAATCCAGTGTAATGTCAATTTTATCCTTTGTCTTAATTTTTTGTTATATTCCATGAATTTCAAGGAATTCATCACAAACTGCCTTGATAGCAATTAATGAGCATGTTGTATTCTTGGTTTTGTATATTTCTTTGGGGAAATAAAGAACATGGCTGAATACCTTTTTTTAAAGTACTCACTTAATAGCAGTTGTGAAACTGTGAAGTCCAGACTGAGACATGAATTCATCATCTAGATTACACACCTAGTCTCAGGACTTAATGAAGCTCAGGTTCTTAATGTCTTATTGCAGAAAGAATTCAGTGAGAGACAAAGTGATAGGATTTATTTAGAGAGAAACACCCTCCATAGACAAGAGTGTGGGCTGTCTCAGAAGGCAAGAGAGGCCCCAGGGTACGGGGTGGTCAGTTTTTAAATGTTGTTTGGTGCTGCTGCTAAGTCACTTCAGTCGTGTCCGACTCTGTGTGACCCCATAGACGTCAGCCCACCAGGCTCTCCTGCCCCTGGGATTCTCCAGGCAAGAAAACTGGAGTGGGTTGCCATTTCCTTCTCCAATGCATAAAAGTGAAAAAGTGAAAGTGAAGTCGCTCAGTCGTGTCCGACTCTTAGCGACCCCATGGACTGCAGCGCCCCAGGCTCCTCCATCCATGGGATTTTCCAGGCAAGAGTACTGGAGTGGGGTGCCATTGTCTTCTCCGTGTTTGGTGCTAAGGCATGTCTGATTCTTTTACGACCCCATGGGCTGTAGCCCACCAGACTCCTCTGTCCATGGAATTCTCCACGCAAGAATACTGGAGTAGGGTTGCCATTTCTTTCTCCAGTGGATTTACCCAACCCAAGGATTGAACTCATGTATCCTGCATTGGCAGGTGGGTTCTTCACCACTGAGCCACCAGGGAAGCCCCTGTCAGTTTTTATAGGGATGGGTAATTTTATAGGGTACTGAGTTGGGAGGATTATTCCAGCTAGTTTGGGGCAGGGGAGGCGATGTACAGGAATTGGGCCCCTGCCCTCTTTTTCACCTTTATGGTCAACTTTGGAACTGTCATGGCGCCCGTGGGTATATCATTTAGCTTGCTGGTGTGTTACAATGAATGTATACTTGGGCTCAAGGTCCAGTGGAAGTTGACTCATTCATCTTGGAGTTATTTGACTCTGATCAGTTTTTTTTGCTATATGCTGGAGCTATAGGCATGGATTTAGAACAGGCAGAGAAACCAGAGATCAAATTGCCAACATCTGTTGGATCATTGAAAAAAGCAAGAGAATACCAGAAAAACATCTACTTCTGCTTTATTATGTCAAAGCCTTTGACTGTGTAGATCACAACAAACTGTGGAAAATTCAAGAGATCTGAATACCAACCACCTCACCTGCCTCCTGAGAAATTTGTATGCAGGTCAAGAAGCAACAGTTAGAACTGGACATGGAACAGCAGACTGGTTCCAAATAGGGAAAGGAGTATGTCAAGGCTGTATATTGTCACCCTGCTTATTTAACTTATATGCAGAGTACATCATGAGAAATGCTGGACTGGATGAAGCCCATGCTGGAATCAAGATTGCCAGGAAAAATATTAATAACCTCAGATATGCAGATGACACCACCCTTGTGGCAGAAAGTGAAGAAGAACTAAAGAGCCTCTTGATGCAAGTGAAAGAAGAGAGTGAAAAGGCTGGCTTAAAGCTCAACATTCAGAAAACGAAGATCATGGCATCTGGTCCCATCACTTCATGGCAAATAGATGGAGAAACAATGGAAACAGTGACAGACCTTATTTTGGGGGGCTCCAAAATCACTGCAGATGGTGACTGCAGCCATGAAATTAAAAGACACTTGCTCCTTGGAAGAAATGCTATGACCAACTTAGATAGCATATTAAAAAGCAGAGACATCACTTTGCCAACAAAGGTCCGTCTAGTCAAGGCTATGGTTTTCCAGTAGTCGCGTATGGATGTGAGAGTTGATCTATAAAGAAAGCTGAGCACTGAAGAATTGATGCTTTTGAACTGTGGTGTTGGAGAAGACTCTTGAGAGTCCCTTGGGCTGCAAGGAGATCCAACCAGTCCATCCTAAATGAAACTAGTCCTGAGTGTTCATTGGAAGGACTCATGTTGAAACTGAAACTCCAATACTTTGGCCACTTGATGCAAAGAGCTGACTCATTTGAAAAGACCCTGATGTTGGGAAAGATTGAGCGCAGGAGGAGAAGGGGACAACAGAGGATGAGATGTTGGATGGCATCACTGACTCAATGGACATGAGTTTAAATAAGCTCTGGGTGTTGGTGATGGACAAGAAAGCCTGGTGTGCTGCAGTCCATGGGATTGCAAAGAGTTAGACACAACTGAGTAACTGAACTGAACAGATATCTATGCCGGGCTTCCCTGGTGTCTCAGCCATAAAGAATTCACCTACAACGCAGGAGCTGTAGGAGACAAGGGTTCAATCCCTGGGTTGGGAACATCCCCTGGAGGAGGGCATGACAACCCATTCCAGTATTCTTGCATGGAGAATCCCATGGACAGAGGAATCTGGCAGGCTACAGTCCATGGGGTCACAAAGAGTTAGACGCAACTGAATTAACTTAGCATGCACACACATGGCTATGCCATTCTTTTAAATGTTGTGCCCTGCTGCCTTCCCTCCTGTTCCGGTTGCATAAGCGAGTGCTTACAATTCTGATTCTGGTCCCAGTTCTGATCACTGTTATCAAACAAAGTTTGTATTCCTGAAAAACAGTGAGGCAAAGTAAACCAATACATTGGAGTTTGGGGCAGAGAAAGGTTTATTGCAGTGCCAATAAAGAGGAATGCTCAAAAACCTCAAAGTCCCCAGTGGTTTTCGGAGAAATGTTTTATAGGAAAAATATGGGGTGAGGGCTGAAGGTTGCGTGGCTTTCTTCTGATTGGTTGGTTGGTTGTCCTTGAGCCCAAGGAATCTTGGGCTCAACTGGAAGTTGCCATCCACCACCTGGGTGAGGGCCATAGTTCTTCAGAAAAATTCAAAGATATTGTTATGTATATTCCTTGAGGAGAAACCAATATTGTTATGTATATTCCAGGAGGAGAAGGGGGTGACAGAGGTTGAGATGGTTGGATGGCATCACCAACTCAGTGGACATGAATTTGAGTAAACTCTGGGAGTTGGTGATGGACAGGGAGGCCTGACGGGCTGCAGTCCATGGGGTCGCAAAGAGTCGGACATGACTTAGCGACTGAACTGAATGGACTGAGGAGAAACCGGAATCCCGCCCTAGGGTGCATTATGGTTTCTCAACTGCTCCTCCTTTGTCTCCGCATCCCCTCCCTTCCCTGATTAGCAACGTTTTGAACCTGGCCTTTGGAACTCAAGAAAGCTCAGGGAGGCTAGATGAAGCCTATTTCCTACAAACAAGAAACGGAACACAGAAAGATTTTGGACCCAGGATCCCCAGAGAGTCCTGCTTGGTTTCATCATCAATGATGATTCTGTGGTATCAGTTATGACACCAATTTCCTAATGTGTGTGTATTCTTTAAACATATCACCAAGCAATTCTCTGATACTAGCTGGATGTGTTACAACTTAATGCTGACACTGTGCTTGAGGGTAGAGTCAAATTCCACAGGTCAAGGGCTCAGTCTTATATGACTCTCTCCCCTCATCCCCCAAGTCAGTCACCAGTCATTACTCTGGGTCTTCATTTGGGCTTCTGACCCGCCAGCTATAGGTGGGAAGTTACAACAGTCTCCTTGGATTTGATTAATAGGCTTGAATAGTTGATGGAAGAGGAACAGTTTACTTACTGAATTACTGGTTTATTATAAACAGATATAACTCAGAAAGAGTCAGATGAAAGAGATGCGTAGGATGAGGTGAGAGGAAAGGGGCGCTGAGTTTCCCAGCCCTCGATGGGTGCACCCACCCAAGAAGCTCTTTGAACCCCCTTTGGGTTTTTATGGAGCCCTCATTGCTTAGGCCCCATTGATTAAATCCCTGGCTATTGATGACTGCATTCAGTCTCTAACCCGTCTCCTCCCAGGAAATTAGGGGCAGGAGAAAATAGTAGGACCGAAAGTTCAACCCTCTGATCACGTGGTTGGTTCTCCTGGCCACCAGCCCTCATCCTTAGGTGCTTTCTGAGAGTCACCTACCTTCCTATCATAACAACAGCAGCCTTTATTGCTCTCCTCACTGGAAATTCCAACAGTTTTAGGAGCTCTGTGCCAGCAACAGGAGGAAAACAAAATAGAAATTTCCTGTTATAAATCACAGTATCCCAGTGATGAAATCTGAAGTGTTGTTACTGTTTAGCTATGTGCCGTCATCATCAGAACTACTGGACCAGCCACTGGAAAAAATAGCATATTTCCATTAACTTCCCTCTTATGGCCTGTGTGTGTGTGTGTGTGTGCGTCACATAGCAATTTTCTTTTGTTTTAAAATGTGATTTGGAGTACCTTTCCCTGGTATCTGAGGGCTGGGAGTATATGCTGCCAACATTTTTCTCTGCAACTTTCCCTTTTCCATTTCCCACGACCTACACTCTTTTGATGGATTATTTTTGTTTCTGAACCAGACTTGGCTCTGCTGTAGCACACGGTAAAGCCAACCCACTGACACGGAATTGCAGTGAGGAAAGCACAACATTTACTGTAAGGTGCCACACAAGTGGTCTGGGGTAGCTAGTGTTCAAAAACCCTGAACTCCCCAGTGGGTTTCAGAAAAGCTTCTTTTTTTTTTTTAAGGAAAACTTTTTGAAGGCCAGGTGAGGAAGGAGGATCAAAGGGTTTGTGATCAGTTCACGCATACTTCTCTGATTGGTTGGTGGTGAGGTAACAGGGCAGTGTCACAGGGGTTGACATCAATCCTTAGGCTCAAGAAGGTCTGGGGGCTATAGTGCTCAGGGTAAATAGTTTCCCTTTTGGGGAAGTTTCAGCACCTGTAAAGCAACTCAAGAAATGTGCATCAAATATTGTTATTCAGGTGCTCTAGAGAGGAGCTAAAACAGAGGATATGGGAGAGGAGGTCTGTCCTGGGAAGACCTCATAAGGTCCCGCTTAGTTACAATTCCCAGTTTTCTTCGATACTTCTCAATCTTAAGAGCTGTTAAACAAGAAGGGGAATAACGTTTTGAGGGATAACATATTGAATAAAAAGTTTAATTATAAATTCAGCAGAGGAACTCAATTTTAGGGGTCCTGGTTTCATCTTCATGTTAGGTTATAAATATCTGACCACAGTTTATAATCTTGCAGGTCCAAGGGTCACTCTGTTGCCAAGACCATCTGTCTCAGTTTTTATTTCTAGTTTAACTCTGCCAAAGGTCTTGGGTGCCAGCATGCTATCGCCCTCAATAATAACAGATGATTGTATAATCACATTTATAGATTTCACTTTCAGTTACAGTCACTCCTATCACATATTGAATGAGTTTCCTGTCTTGAAGCAATGACTTGGGACTCTTGCCACACTCTTAGTGGTTAATCATTCAACCAGAAGTTTTTGAGCATGACCAATATGCATTGTACCACTCTAGACACTATTGAATACACAGAAGAAGTAGGTTCCCTGGAGGGCTGTCTAATCTAGTTGACCAGTCAGCATATTCCCATGTGAATCAGTGAATGAGACGGTGGCATATAATCAACATTATCAGCTACTCTGAAGAAACTCTTCGTCAGTACTCTCTGTGATATCAGTCTTCATGAAGAACAGACGGGTGGGGAGAGCGTTTGTCTCCTCAGTGCTGCTCAAGCACTGGGTGGCTCGGGTATGCAGCTGGAAATCAAAGAGCACTCAGCCACGTCAAGAGTTCTGAAACCTCGGGAACAGCAGTTAGCACTCAGGGAGCCTCAGGTCAATGGTGTTGAGGCATGATACTCCTGTGGTGTTTAGGAAGCCAATATCTAAGCTGAAGCAGAGGATGGGAGCACCCAAGAGGTCCCTTTGGGTGGTGTAGGAATGAATGGGGGAGATGAGATTTACACCAGCAGATGACAGTAATAATCCGGGGAACTTGGGGTATTAATGTTCTTGCAGTGTTAACTGAGTCCACAGGATGGTTGGAGCCTGAGAATATTCAAGGTGAAATCTCATTTCTATTCCTTCCTTTTCATTCATGTTGACACCATTAAAATGTAGGTGTTCACAATCTCATATCTAATTCTTTATCTCTGTAGTGGGCTCTCCACAGGTCTTTTCCTCATCTTGGTCAGCCCTAATCCATTTTGGTCCATTGCCAAATTGCTCTAAAATTCTGTCTTTGTTATGAGAAACTATTGAATATAAGGAGAGGGACACACTCACTGGAGCTTCAGGATAGAAGTGTGGAGGGTGATGCAGGTGGATGGGGATGGAGGGGGCATGCTATCTCTCCCACCCTCTTCTCCAGTCCTTTCCTCAGCATCACCTCACAGATATATACAAGAGAAGGTGACTTTGATGACAATCCTGGCATGTTAGTTGAATTCAACCTCATCTTTGGCTTCTTTTGTTCTTAAGCTCATTAAAAATATGCAGTAGCCCTGGGAGAAACTATGAGCTAATGCTGTTTAACAACTAACTTCTTAACTAAGGTAAAATCTTAGGAAAAATTGGTAGCAAAAATTCCCTCTGTCTATAGATGCTCAAATTTGAGTCATATCAGTGTCATAGGTATCTTAGTTTGGCTACCCTAGAAGCAGATCCTGAGGTAAGAATTCAGATGTGTGCATCTTATTTAAGGAGTGATTTTGGGGGGAGAAAAATCTGTAGAAGAGCAGGGGAGTATGGGATAAGATAGGGAAAGAGGCAAAGTAAGGCATGTAGTTTCTGCTAAAGAGTAGCCCACCCCTGGGGATGTTAAGAGGGATGGCCTAGAGAGTAAATCATGCTGTGTTTTGTATTCTGTACCCTCTTATTCTTTGGCAGTGTTGATGGGTATGAAGGTGGGGTTTGTAGCCTTCTGGGCAAGATAGATTCCCTTGGCTGAGGACAAGATTTCATAGCAGGATGCCTATGAGCTTCATTAGCGAACACTCATAGCAGCTGGGAGAATATGTGTTGTGTTGGCCACAAAGTTCTTTTGGGTTTTCCTGTTAAGATGTTATTACAATCTGGAGTGGGGGGAAGATTTGAGTGGGACACCAACAGCATCAACTACAATCTACCCTATTCAGATTCTTTGCTTTTCACACTAAGCTTATTTAACTGAAGCACAGATTTCCCTGAATTCTGGTTGATCACAGAAAACATACAAGAGGTGAGTTAGCGGGAAGCTGGTCCTGAAGACACAACTAATATTCATCTCCAACTTTCCCCATTCAACCTAGATTCTTCTTGCCCTCAACTATCATTTCTGCTTGACTGGGCAGGGATAGGTTGGGGGTTATTTGATGAGATGACCCAAACTCTCATCCCTGAGGGATCTAAGTCCAAAAATCAAGCTCATGTTTGCCTTCTTTTTTGTTTGTCTGCTCATTCACAAGGAACACCCCCATAAGGTCACATGTGTGAATCAAGGGAAGGGCATCAGTGCAATAAGGATGGGTGTGCTGGGAACCTGGGCTACCCATTCTTGCAGCTTATTGGTGACCTCTGTACCTGCTTGAGCCTGATCCCAGATATGTTGCTTTATTCATATAGTGGATTGCTGATGAGCTTGTGTGGCTCACATTTATGGTAAATATGATCACGTTATGAGGGCATTTATGGTACATGGTCACTTGCTACCCTAAGATAAGATGCTCCATGTCCAGCATGCCAGGAGTTCTTTCTCAAAGGATGTGTAAACCCTTGTATGCCCTATACATACAGAACCCTAATCAACTGTGCTGTGACTCTCAGAGCTTGCCTGGAATTTCACAAGACACCTTTTCCTTCCTCTAGGACCTCTGAATCTGGCTTTATGGTGTGGTCCAAATGTCAGATTACTTATGTTGTGGTTTATACCTGCTACCGATCCCTTTCTTACTCTAGGTGCAATTCAGAAATGAAAGCCTTCAAAATCATTTGACAAATCAGTCAGCAGTATTCCCAAGTATGAACAATGCTCCCCACAAAGTTCAAAGGGGCCCATCACACATTGTGTTTCTCCCTTTCAGTAGTAGGAGGTACAAGTTGCCCTTTATTTTGGAGGTAATATCCTGGAAGGCTCCAGAGAATTGGACCCAAAAACTGCCAGGAGGACTCTGGATCTTTGTAGAATTTATTTCCCACTCTGTGGAACCCGCATATCTTACAAAGACATCACAAATACCTGATAACACGGTATCATCAGTACAGTAGGTCAAAGTGGTAGTCTGAAGAATGTCTGGATGTTGTTGGTTGCTTTGGGGACTGTGAGATGACAGAGAAGCAATAGGACACAATCATGAATGTACATTGCTGTCCATCACGTGGCAATGCAACTTGCTTCTGATCTTCCCTCCTGATGGGCATGGGAGAGAATGCCTTAGCCAGATCAAGAGCTGCAAACCACATTGTATTGTAGAGCCTATATTTAACTTCCTCTGGTAAAGATAACCACATTTGGCACCATAAGTACAATAGGCTTCTCCTTGATTAAGTTGTTGCTAGTTCATTGCTGTCCACCGTGATTCATCAGGTTTTTGTAAGGGCCATCAAGGTAAATTAAACGAGAACGCAAATGGGGAGACATACCATCACTACTGCATTATTTAAGTCCAAGAGTAACCCTAATTTCTGTCATTCCCTTGGGAAGCAATGTTGGTTTTTATTATCTAAAGTTAGGGGTAGTTTCATGGAGTCTCATTTGACCTTTCCTACTACAACCTTTTTACTCCTTTATTTTAAGGAACCAATGTCTGATATGAGAGTTTGATAAATAAGTATGTCCATTCCATTTAATCATTCAAGAACTGGAGAAATGACCACTAACCAGCTCCATGGACCCATTAGACCCACAAAGAGATGAGTAGGATTGTTTCAGAAATCCACTTTTTTCCTGGTCCCAAATCCCTCTCTTCTAACAGGAACTCAGAGTGGTGCTTTGGTTAGCAGTGGACCTTGGACCCTCTGCATAGCTGCCTCTGTGTCCTCTATTTCCTCCCAATATACGGTTATTTGAGTAAATGATCATAAGCAGGGAGGACTCTGGGAATCACTGCTATATGTACTTGTGGTATTGAAGCGTCCTTTTCTCTCTATATAGTTAAAGGGTCTGCCTGCAATGTAGGAGACCTGGGTTCAATCCCTGGGTTGGGAAGACCCCCTGGAGAAGGAAATGGCAACCCACTCCAGTATTCTTGCCTGGAAAATCCTATGGGTGGAGGAGCCTGGTGGGCTACAGTCCATGGGGTCGCAAAGAGTCGAACACAACTGAGCGACTTCACTTTCAGTCCTTTTATTTAGTGTTATAATCCTTTATTATCATTATTTTCATGCTCAAATTGTCCTCAATTTGTCTGTCTCTTCTCTTTCAATCATTGGATTCTGGATTGAGGACCTGACTTGAGTTTGGAAATTGGGTAAACAATCATGACCTTCTAGGGACAGCTGATCTCAACCTTCTGCTCACATGTTCTTGGTATTTTTGAATATTATTAAGCAATAATCCTTATTAATAATAATCCTTATTAAGCAATAAGCTATACATCTTGCCTCTGTGAACAATATATCCTATAGAGCCCTGAGGGTCAGTTACCACTGGATACCATTCTGACTTTGTTGCCCATGAGGATAACCATGACCACCTAGTTTCTGGCAGTTAAGTACTGCTACCAGGCCTCTGCTCTTTGGAGGTTCTATGATCCCCATAGCTAGTAAGGAGCCCAGTATTGACATAGCACCCTCTACCTATAGAGGACAGTTTACAGAGGACAGCAATTATGATAATAATTTTTCTTAATGATGCCAGTGACATTCTCTCCTTAGCACATTTCATATCGTTGTGATAACCAGCATGACCTCTGGGGTCTCCCAAGGAATATAGCTGTGTGTTTTCTAGAATATGGATTATAATAAATCCATTCCAGCATGTGCATTCCTTTGAGTCAGTCCTCCCTTCACACCCTGCCACAGTAGTTCTTGTATCTCTTCTTCATTTAAGTGGCCCAGACTTCTAAGAACTGTCCGACAGGAAACTAGAGAAAGCCCCAGGCCTTATCAGAATGTTAAGTCTTGTGTCATGGGCAAGTCCCCCCATACTGATGAAGTCCCTTAGCTAGCTTTATTTTCTCTTCTTTATTTTCAATATCGTAAAAATCTGTGTCCAGGCAAATTCTACCCCTTCCAGTTGGTATGGCTTTGTTAGCTCCTGAAGCTCCTTCAGTATATAATCCTCCTCCTCTCTTAGCAGGCCTGGACTTCTCCAGTTGGGTCATGCTCTCATGTGACCCTAGTTCTGGGTCCAAGATGGAATGTGGGGGCAGATCCTGAGGAGGGCAAGCATTGTCCTATAAGGTTTTTGCTTCCTCTGAAGATTCTGCATTGTCTGCAAATAAAGGGTAATTGTTATTCTCTAATAGAGGAAATGAGCTACGCTCATGGGCCAAAGGATTCTGGGAAATTTGGGAGTTCAAGGTTGTCAAGCCTGTCTACCCAGATAGCCCTATTCCAAGTCTATGCCTTTCCTACTGGGGCCCTGACTTGGGTACAGAAGACTTGTGAGGGCTGATAATTCATCCTGTTGGAATTTTGATAGTCTTATAATTAATTCCTCATCTTGGGGGTAAGGAGATGATGAAAAATGTAAGGGTGATAGAAGCTGGTCAGGTATCACAAAGATCTAATTTCAGTGGCTTAATGATTAGGTTTCTGGTCAGTGCATGGCTCTGAGATACCAGGATCCAGGAGCCCCAGATGAGATATGGGCTGACAGACCCAGCATTGGCAAGCTCCTCAGACTGGAATCTGGCTCCACTCTCCCTCACTGTCTAATGTTACTCCACAGTTTAGCATTCTTCCAGTATGGCTGAAGTCCTTAGGGTCTGGCCACAAGCTGTGCTCCTTGCCAAGACATTCCTTCTTTCATGCTCTTCTTTCTCTCCAGAGTTTCTTGCTTGCTTGCTTTCTTCTTCCTTTTTTCTCCACTGCCAGCCCTCTAAAAATTCAAATTCTTGTTTACAGCTGAAAAAAAAAATGGACCTCTGCTTTTTCACAGGCACCATTCCAAGCTGGGCTACATTTCTCCCACTGAATGATGAGCTCTGTGGGCAAGCATTTGACTTATAACAGGATTGGACAGAACTGTCTTCCTTTCTCCTAGCTAGGTACTAGCTTGCTCAGTTTCTCTTTAAAGTTTTTTTTTTTTTAAATAGAACTATATTTAATCCATTCTATGAATATAGTTTTAGTCAGATAGTCTCTAAAATTACATTTGTACTTACAAAAGGTAATGATTTTTTACTTTAAAGCTATTTCTTTGCATGCTTACTCCCATATTTCTACATGGCATATTTATACTGCTGTTTCCTATCTGATTTAAGTTTGGAATATTTTTGGTTTCACATTTTAAAAATGATTTTTTTTTAATTATTTTTTTTTGCAGGGGAAAATGGACAAAGGAAAGGATCAATGAGGGTGGGAGGGAAATGGGAAGAAAGAAGGGGAGTGATGGTGGGGAGGAGTATATGTAATTTCTTAACCAATGGCTTTCTGTTTTTAATCACAAAGAACACTTAAAAAAAAATCATGTTGAATTCATCCTATATTAGGAGGTTTGTTCTCGAAATGAAAAGTTCAGGAAACAAAAAGTCCAGTTTGGGTGTCCTCATCTTTAGGCACATCTTGGTATTTTGTATTGGTAGGTCTATCTTTACCACAATATATTATTTAGGACAGGATCATATTTGTCACCTCTTCCTCCCTACTACCCAAAGTGGTACCAAACCCATAAAATAGTCAATAAACCTTTACAGAGTGAACAAATAAGTCTTTTTTTTTTTTTTTTTAAACTCTCCTGAGTGAACTGAATTTTTTGAGGCTCATAAGTAAATATGTTTTGCTCTTTACTTTGTCTATTACAGCCAGATTATATGAGTGGGGTATTAAAGTCTCCCACTATTATTGTATTGCTGCATATTTCTTCTATCATATTAATTAATGTTTGTCTTAGATATATCAATGCTCCAATGTTGGGTGCATATGTATTTATAATTGTTATAACTTCTTTTTGGATTGTTCCTTTAAGTCGTTATGTGTAACCTTCATTGTCTCCTTTTCAAGATCTTTAAAGTCAATTTTATCTGATATAAGTATTGCTACTCCTGTTTTCTTATGGTCCATATTTGCATAGAAAATCTTTTTTCCTAGACTTCATTTTCAGTCAGTATATATCCCGTATTTTAAGGTGGTTCTCTTGTAGACAACATATATAGGGGTCTAGTTTTTGTATCCATTTGACCCATTTTAGTCTTTTGGTTGTCTCTTGTAGACAAGGTATGTAGGGGTCTTGTTTTTGTATCGATTCAGCCAGTCTTTGTCTGTTGATTAGGGCATTCAGCCCATAAAAGTTTAAAGCAATTATTGATAAATAAGATTTACTTTATTGTTTTGGGTTCGAATTTATACACCCTTTTAGTGATTCCTATCTAGAGAATGTCCTTTAGTTTTTGTTGGAGAAATGGTTTAGTGGTGCAAAATTCTCTCAACTTTTGCTTATCTGTGAAGCTTTTGATTTCTCCTTCATATTTGAATGAGATCCTTGCTGGATACAATAATCTAGGTTGTAAGTTATTTTCTTTCATCACTTTAATTACATCTTGCCATTCCCTCCTGGCTTGGAGAGTTTCTATTGAAAGATCAGCTGTTATCCTTATGGGAATTCCCTTGTGAGTTATTTGATGTTTTTCCCTTGATGCTTTTAATATTTGTTCTTTATATTTAATCTTTGTTAATTTAATTAATATGTGTCTTGGGGTGTTTCGCCTTGGGTTTATCCTGTTAGGGACTCTCTGGATTTCTTGAACTTGAGTGGTAATTTCCTTCTCCATTTTAGGGAAGTTTTTGACTATTATCTCCTCAAGGATTTCCTCATGATCTTTCTTTTTATCTTCTTCTTCTGGAACTCCTATGATTCGAATGTTGTAGCGTTTGATGTTATCCTGGAGGTTTCTGAAATTGTCCTCATTTCTTTTGATATGTTTTTCTTTTTTCTCGTCTGATTCATTTATTTCTAGGATTCTATCTTCTAATTCACTAATCCTATCTTCTGCCTCTGTTATTCTACTATTTGTTGCCTCCAGGGTGTTTTGGATCTCATTTATTGCATTATTCATTATGTGCTGACTCTTTTTTATTTCTTCTAAGTCCTTGTTAAACCTTTCTTGCATCTTCTCGATCCTTGTCTCCAGACTCTTTAACTGTGATTCTATTTTGATTTCGAGATTTTGAATTAATTTTGCTATCATTATTCGGAATTCTTTATCAGGTAGATTCCCTATCTCTTCCTCTTTGGTTTCGTTTGGTGGGCATCTATCCTGTTCCTTTAGCTGCTGGGTATTCTTTTGTCTCTTCATTTTGTTAAAATTGCCAAGTTTAGAGTGTCCTTACTATATTCTGGTAGTTTGTTGAATTCTCTTTATTGAGGCGGTTTACAGGTCTTTTCAATATCTGATCTCTGCCTTGTTACAGAGCGGGCAGAGATGAACACCCAAATCTAAACCGGCCAGGTTCAGGCACTCGGATAATCCTCAGAAGCACAGACTTGGTTGAGTCTGCTGTTTTATGCCCTTCCCAGATCCGAGTAGTGCAGGTGATGAAATGTTCAGCGAGCGCAGCTGCTGCGACTTATCACCTCTCCGCCGCTCAGTTTTCTGGGTATACAAACAGCGCACTTTCTCAGGCAGATGTTGACCATCCAGAGCCCCAAGAAGCATGAGTCAGCACAGAAACCTACTCACAGTTCCGTTAGACAGTGTCTCTCTAGGGCTGTGATTGCCCGCCTCCAGCCCTGGCTGCCTGTCACCGGAGTGGGACAGCCTGCAGCCGGCCAACTCTGTGCAGCCCTTTGTTCCGTAGGTAGTCCTGGTGGTGTCTTAAGTTAGGGCTGGCTTTTGATGTAGTAGATAACCGACAGTCTGGTTATTTCACTCAGATAGCGCCCGAGATAGCCAGGCCAAATCCTTTCTCAAGGCAATGCAGGCCTCGCCGCTCCTCCTAGCCCAGCCCCCGCTTGCCAATAGCAAATGCTGGTGTCCGCGCTGCTTCTCCACAAAAGGAGTTACCGCAGGGCTCGTTTTCTCGTTTTGAAGACAATGAGTTGTCTTTCTAAGTGCCTGATGTCCTCTGCCGGCATTCAGAAGTTGTTTTATCGAATTTATTCAGCATTCAAATGTTCTTTCAATGGATTTGTGGAGGAGAAAATATTCTCCCCGTCTTACTCGTCCGCCATCTTAGCTCCTCCCCTCTCATATCCTTTAAAAATGATTTTATATCACGTCCCCACTTTCCTGGTTGTAGCCATTATACCCCATACTTGCCCTTAAACATCCTCTCAAGAAATTTATATCGTGCCTTTTGTTTAGCCCAAGGATCAATTATTATTAAGCCTATGGAAATGTTAATCAAGCCAAGCCATGCTGTATTCTCTGATTGCATTTTCATGCTTGTATAAGTTTGTTTTCCCTTAAGTGAATAATTATTTTAATTTTCTATGAGTCTCTAAAGAATCTCCTCTCGATGTGTCTGAAGATATTTAAATAATCACTTTTTTCTTGGAGACAGACCTCCTGGAAGTCACTGTCCTTGGGCTCCCATCTGGACAGGGCAGCAGCATAGTGGTCATCCTTGGATGGGTGAATCTCCTTTCACCACTAATCTGGCCATTCCCAGCACTTCTCCCCTGAGCGGCATTCCTTGATTCTTGGGTTACATCTTCCTCTTTTTGGTTTGTTCCTTCATTTTGCTGGAGTACAGACTCTAGTAGCTTCAGGAGGAAAATTACAAGGGAGGTCAACTTTTTGAGACCTCACTTATCTGAAGAAACTTTCATTCTGCCCTCAGACTTGATCATTGGTCTGGGTATAGAATTCTAAGTTGGAGCTTTCTGTCCAACATTTTTCTAAGTTTTCACATTGTGTCTTTTCGTATTCATTCTGTTGCAACTTGATGTGTGCTTATAGTCTGGAAATGCCTTTATTTATTGAACATATTCTTATTCCTTTATCACTTCCTCCCCCTTTACTCTAACTCCTTTTATTTTGATGATTAGCTTCTGATACCCATTTTAGTTTTATTTTTCTCACCATCTCATTTAATATTGTTCTGTTTTCTGGGACATTGTTTCTACTTAGTCTTCCAAACTTTGTATTTGAATTTATAAAATTTCTCCTGTCACTTAAATTCCCTTCGTTTTTCTCTGAATTTTTTATAGCATCTTCTTCATAGCATAATGAATGTGAAATATTTTCTAAGTTATCTGTGTTAAGACATTAACTGTACTATTTTGGTCATTTTTCCCCCCTAACTCCATGTACTGTTTCTTATTCTTCAGAATCTCTTGGCCTGATTCATTATCTTTCTTTCACTTTAGAAGCTTCCCTGAAATATCTGGTGATTCTTGGGCTATTCCTTCCTGTGTAAGAGTAGAGTCTATTAGGTCTGACCAGAGGCCTATTTGTAGGCTGTGCTCTTTGACTATGAATATTCTTAGCTCTTTTATATTGAATGGTCATTTTCCCCCATTAATCTCTTGCCTTTACAATATATACTTCCCTGGTGGTCCAGTAGCTAAGACTCTGTGCTCCTAACGCAGGGAGCCTGGGTTCAATCCATGGTCAAGGAACTAATTCCCACATACTGCAGCTAAGAGTTCACATGCCACAACCTAAAAAAGTGATATACTGACTTTGCCTAGACATTCCAGCATGGATTGCTGCTAAGTCGCTTCAGTCGTGTCCGACTCTGTATGACCCCATAGACGGCAGCCCACTAGGCTCCTCTGTCCCTGGGATTCTCCAGGCAAGAATACTGGAGTGGGTTGCCATTTCCTTCTCCAATGCATAGAAGTGAAAAGTGAAAGTGAAGTCGCTGAGTTGTGCCCGACTCTTAGCAACCCCATGGGCTAGAGCCTACCAGGCTCCTCCGTCCATGGGATTTTCCAGGCAAGAGTACTGGAGTGGGGTGCCATTGCCTTCTCTGCCAGCATGGATTAGTCTCTCCATTTTCTAAGCTCTCAGGTCACTTATGGTCTGTGCTTATTAATTTTTCACTTATTCATATACTCTTAGAGTTTTCTAACAGTGTTATGCATGGAGGCATCTCCTAACTGAAGTGTAGATCTCTTTTATGACAAAATATTAAGTTGAACGATTTTTAGATTTTTCAGAAAGCAAGTCTTTTTGTCTCTTACAGGTAACCACATTTAAAAAAATTTGAGATTAGGATTTGACAATCTTTATAAGCCAGTGTAGCTGTTCATACAGGCTATAGACTGAGCTCATGGCTGCCTCATTCAGTAGTTATGAAAACTATAAATCAAATGCTTTATACTTAGAATCATATTTTCAATATTTTTATTTTATTTTTTATTAATTTATTTTTGTTTGTACTGTATCTTTGTTGCTGCATTTGGCCTTTTCTCTAGTTGTGGCAAGCAGGGGCTGCTCCTTATGGTGGTGGCTTCTCTTGTTGCAGAGCACAGGCTCTAGGCTCGTGGACTTCAGTAGATGGGGCTTACAGGCTTCAATAGTTGTGGCTTAAGGACTTTAAAACACAGGCTCATGGCACATAAGCTGTGGCACATGAGCTTAGTTGTTCTGAACCCATGTCCCCTATGTTGGTATGATTCTTATCCATTGTACCACCTCTGTTCCATTTATGAGGAAGTCCTCATATTCTCAATATTAACGGACAAAAATATGTAAAGCAGATTATCAACTTCATTTTATAACAAAATACAGATTTTCATATACATCTTTGTTGATCTATTAATAAATGCTTAACAAAACATACACCGTATTCTGCCAGTGCTGGTGGTACACAGAGGAGTCTTTGAGGATAGGAAGCATGTCTTTACCTAATTGTGGGATTGTATCAGATTTCTATTGTAGCATAACAAATCACCCCAAACCTAGTGGCTTTAAACATTTAAACAAAAACATTAAGAAGTGTCATAAATGTTTAAACATTTACACTACAACATTTGTGATTTTCCACAATTCTGAGCAGGTCTGTTTGTTAACTCCTACCTTGGGTCACTCATACAGTTGCAGCAGTTGGCTAGGAGGTAGGTGCTGGGGGCATTTAAAACAATCTAGGCCTTTCTCTTAAAAACCCGGGCTTTTTCACAGCATGACAGCCTTGGGTTTGCAAGAGCAAGATGCAGCGTGTAAGCCCCTATCTAGCCTCTGCTTGCATCGTCACATTTGCTAATTTTTCTGTCACTGTAAATCTCCTGGCTTGCATATGTAATGTAAGGGTGCAGCTGTCCCAGGGGAATGCATTTTAGTATGATGGAGATGAAGGATATATAGCCTTCAAGTCCCAACCTACTGACAAGAGTTGGACTCAGTGCAAAAAGACATAGACGTGGCTGCAGAATTGTAAATGGGCTATCAGTCACCAGGGCAGTGATCTGCACCAGGCTGTAATCCAGCCTGGGGCATCTGATGATTTGGTCATTGACATTCATTCTCTGGCCCGCGCATTATATCACTACTTTCATCAGCTTGCAGCAACATTCTCTTGAGCCCCACCAACTGCAGGCCTCTGGCACAGAGAGCTGCCTTAGTAGAGGGATTGTACGGGAGAATTTGGACAAGGGCCTTTTAAAGCACTGGGTCCAGGGCCAGAGCCTCTGATCTAAAGGGTGTGTTCTGATCTAGTTCCTCAGAAATAGAAAAAAAGTTTAAACTTTGTATGGTAGCATAAAATACTCTGAATAGCCAGTCTCAACAATCTTGAGAATGAAAAACAGAGCGGAAGGTATCATGCTTCCTGACTTCAGACTATGGTACAAGCTGTAGTAATCAAAACGATATAAAACTGACATAAAAAATAGACACATAGATCAATGGACAGAATACAGCGCCCAGAAATAAACCCATGAACTTATGGTCAATTAATACACGGCAAGGGAGGCAAGAATATGTAACACAAATGCAGAAAAGACAGTCTTTTCAAAAACTGGTGCTGGGAAAACTGGAAAAGAATGAAACTAGAACATTTTCTAATACTATATACAACAGTATTCTCAAAATGGATTAAAGACTTAAATGTAGGACTGAAAACCACTAAATTCCTAGAAGTAAATATAGGTAGAACACTTTGACAAAAAGAATTTATTTTTGGAACTGTCTCCTAAGGTGAAGGAAACAAAAGAAAAATAAACAGTTCAGTTCATTCGCTCAGTCATGTCTGACTCTTTGCGACCCCATGAACCGCAGCACGCCAGGCCTCCCTATCCATCATCAACTCCTGGAATTTACCCAAACTCATGGCACCCCACCCCAGTACTTTTGCCTGGAAAATCCCATGGATGGAGGATCCTGGTAGGCTCCAGTCCATGGGGTCGCTAGGAGTCGGACACGACTGAGCGACTTCACTCTCACTTTTCACTTTCATGCACTGGAGAAGGAAATGGCAACCCACTCCAGTGTTCTTGCCTGGAGAATCCCAGGGACGGTGGATCCTGGTGAGCTTCCGTCTATGGGGTCTCACAGAGTCGGACACGACTGAAGCGACTTAGCAGCAGCAGCAGCAGCATGTCCATTGAGTCGATGATGCCATCCAACCTTCTCATCCTCTGTCGGCCCCTTCTCCTCCCACCTTCAATCTTTCCCAGCATCAGGGTCTTTTCAAATGAGTCAACTCTTCGCATCAGGTGGCCAAAGCATTGGAGTTTCAGTTTCAACATCACTCCTTCCAATGAACACCCAGGACTGATCTCCTTTAGGATGGACTGGTTGGATGTCCTTGCAGTCCAAGGGACTCTCAAATAAACAAATGAGACCTAATTCAACTTAAAAGCTTGTGCACAGCAAAGGAAACCATTGACAAACAAAAAGACAACCTACTGAATGGTAGAAAATATTTGCAAATGATATGACAAGTGGTTAACATCCAACATACATAAACAGCTTAAACAACTCAACAAAAAAAAAAAAAAAAAAAAAAAACAAATAGAAAATGGGCAGAAGACTGCAATAGACAGTTTTCCCAGAGAAGAAATATAGATGGCCAGCAGGCACATGAAAAAATGCCCAACATTGTTAGTTATCAGAAAAATGCAACTCTAAATAACAAGAATTACCTGTCACCTGATGTCCATATGGCTTGTGGCTACCATATTAGACAGCACAGTTTCCAATTTTAAAACTCTACTCATTTTAGGGTTCAGAATGTCTCTAAAATAGTTTAGCTACTGCACATATATTGGATACGATTACCTTCACTAAGGAAAACTCTATTAGGACATCCATTATGTTAGCAAAATGTCTAATATTGATGATAAAGGGATAAGTGAGGAACTTGTAGTAGTTACTTCTGGAATAGAGACTTACATTTTTTAAATTGAAGTATAGTGATTTATGATATTGTGCTAATTTCTGTTGTACAGCAGAATGACTCAGTTGGGCTGCCGTCTATGGGGTTGCACAGAGTCGGACACGACTGAAGCGACTTAGCAGCAGCAGCATACATCCTTTTAAAAAAATATATCCTTTTCTATTATCCTTTATCCCAGGAAACTGGGTATAGTTTTTTGTGCTATACAGTAGGACCTTGTTTATCCATTCTAAATGTAATAGTTTGCATCTACCAACCCCAAACTCCCAGTTCACCTCTCTCCCTCCACCCACCTTTGGCAACACAAGTCTGTTCTGTGTCTTTGTGTCTATTTCTGTTTCATGGATAGGTTCTTCTGTGTCATATGTTAGATTTCACATGTAAGTGATATCATATGGTATTTGTCTTTCTGACTTATTTCACTTAATATGATCATCTCTACTTGTATCCATGTTGCTGCATATGACATTATTTCACTTTTCTTTTGGGGGGCTGAGTAGTATTCCGCTGTGGATATGTACCACATCATTTTGTCCATTCATTTGTTGGTGGACATTTAGGTTGGTTCCATGTCTTGGCTATTATAAATAGCGCTCTTATGAATATAGGGGTACATGTATCTTTTTGAATTATAGTTTTGTCTGGGAGTGTGCCCAGGAGTGGGATTGCTGGATTGTATGGTAATTCTGTTTTTCGTTTTCTGAGCAAACTCCATACTGTTTTCTGTTAGTGGCTGTACCAGTTTACACTTCCACCAACAGTGTAGGAGGGTTCCCTTTTCTCCATACCCTCCCCAGCATTTGTTATTTGCAGACATTTTAATAATGGCCATTCCGACTGGTGTGAGGTGGAACCTACTTGTAGTTTTGATTTGCATTTCTCTAACAATCAGTGATGTTGAGCATGTTTTCCTGTGCCCACTGGCCACGTGTCTGTTTTCTTCAAAGAAATGTTGATTAAGGTCTTCTGCCTATTTTTCAATTGGGTTGTTTGCTTTTTGTTGTTAAGCTGCATGAGCTGTTTGTATATTTTGGAAATTAAGCCCTTATCTGTTGAATCATTTGTTAATATTTTCTCCCACAAAAGATGTACACTTTAAGTCAAACTGTCTTGGGTATCTTGCTAAAACTCTTTCCCATTAGCTCTTACAAAATTTTGATACGATTTGACATGATAGCACCAGGGAACCAGAGGTGGTGAGGCAGAGTAATGTTTTGAGATACTCACTTGATTTGCTTGCTGAATATTTTTTCCTCTCCTGAATTTTAATTAGGTATCTGGGCCCCTCGTATCTTCTGCCTGAGGGGTTTTTGTGGGATCAAAACACAGAAGCCTCTTGAAGTCATTACCTCTTCCTCTTTTTCTTAATGTGCTAAAATTCTTTAAAAGGATGCTAGGGCTTCCAGAAGTGAGGGAAAAGAAAAGAGTGCAGAGGACAGGGGACATGTCCCAGGGGCCAAGAGGCAGTCAAGTTGGCAGGTGGATGAGTGAAGAGTAAAGACAGAAGCAGTGCTTCTTGACATTGACCCAGGGAGCCAGGAGGACCTCCACTGACAGCAGATCCCAGGAATGAGGGTCCCCACCTAATCAGAGATGCTCATGCCTTAGTGATCACCAACATGGGTTGATAACTAGAAGGGCAATGGCAAGCTTTGATGGTGTATGTAACTCCTAAGAACTTGGCCCAACTTAGGGTGAGAGTAAAGAGAAGGGAGCCCCAATTATTATTGAGACTAAATAACAACTCGTGCTACAGTACTCAGAAGCATTAATTTTTAAATTTTTATTTATTTTTGGCTACACTGGGTTTTCATTGCTGCGCAAGTGCTTTCTCTAGTTATGACGACTGGGGGCTTCTCTGTAGCTGCGGTGCTCGGCCTTCTCATTGCTATGGCTTCCTTCGTTGCAGAGCACAGGCTCCAGGGTATGCGAGCTCAATAGTTGTGGTGCAGGGGCTTAGTTGCCCTGGGGCATGTGAAATTTTCCCCTGCATTGACAGGTGAATTTTTAACCACTGGACCACCAGGAGATTTAGGCCTGAGAAATGAGGGTTTCCTGTGCTGTCACCCCAAATCCAGTGAATCACAAACGGATCAAATCCTAGTCACTCATTACTAAAGTGAACTTAACAGTCTGAAAACAGGAAGCCCGTGTGTAGCCATGGTTCTGCCTTGGAGCGTGTCATCACTTTCCTGGGCCTTGGTCCTTCTGAGGCCCCAGGATTCTAGGGAGGTCTATAGGGCATCTTCCATATGAAGAGTGCTGGGTAGGAGCAGTAGCCCTGAGGAAATTGACTTGTCCAGAAGGACATGAGCTGCTGGCATTTCCCATTTTCCTGCAGATTTCTCTTATACTTTTGAAGTAAGACTTGAAAAGGCATGAAGAATGTGAGGAAAACAACTTCTTAAACTTAAACTCATCTAGAGTTAGAGGTTGGTGTGAGCCACCATGCACACAGTTGCTCTGCAAGGCTCTGGATTCTGTGTCCATGAGAAGATCCTTGGAGAACAGCTCTCTGATTTTTTTCTAACAGGGAGTTGTCCTCTGTATGTCAAGTCTGCCATGGAATGCCCAGGTCCCCAGGGGTGGAAATAGGTTTTCAGTCTGGAAATGGCTGTTGGAGCTCTTTTCTTTCTAACTTCCAGAGCATTTTCTCTGACTTGGGAAAGTTACTGGTCAGAAGCTGACCCCTAGCTCTGTTGTACAAAGAATCTGGACCTTGGATAAAGTTGCATGACAGCAAAACTGGATGGGCAGTCAGGACATGGGAGCTCAGGGTTTACTGATATTTTTCCATTAAATGGTTCTCAAATGACATGTACTCACTGTATTTTAGATGTATCTTTTTTACTCTTAATTTTCATAATCCAAATTAGGAAGGTTTTCTGAAGAATTTTTTAAATTCTTCTTCTTTTTTTTTTTTAAACTTCTGTCAAGTTTCTTTCTTTTCTTTAATTAAAGTGGAGTTGATTTATAGTGTTGTGTTAGTTTCAAGTATATAGGTATGTTGTTCAGTCGCTAAGTCATGTCCAACACTTTGCAACCCTATGAACTGCAGCATACAAGGCTTCCCTGTCCTTCACTATCTCTCAGAGTTTGCTCAGATTTGTGTCCATTGAGCTGATGATGTGATCTAACTATCTCATCCTCTGCCACCCTCTTCTCCTTTTGACTTCAATCTTTCCTGGCATCTTTTCCAATGTCTTTCCAGTGTCTTTTCCAATGAGTTGGTTCTTTGTGCATCAGGTGGCCAAAGTATTGGAGCTTCAGCTTCAGCATCAATCCTGCCAATGAATATTCTGGGTGGATTTCCTTTAGGACTGACTGATTTGTTCTCCTTGCTGTCCTTTAAATAAATACACAACTCTACTTGGTTACGTGGGCACCTTTCTTATGGCTTTGGTTGTATAAAAGATGCCCTGCCAGCTTTCAGTTAGTATTCTGAGAGAATTTTTCCACATACAGATGTATTTTTGATGTGTTTGGGCTGGGAGGTGAGCTCCCTGTTCTTCTGCTCCACCATCTTGATCTCCCCCTCTGAAAAATTTTGAACATCAGACTAGATATGACCTTCAATTTTGGTAAATGTCAGGGTCTTGATGACTCTTCATTATTATAACTAGATATCCTGGAATATATTTGCATTTTTTTTTTTTTTTTTTTAGAGATTATGCTATTGTAGTCATGATAGCTAGCTAAGGATGTGTGAGGTATTACATTATGTACCAGAGGATAATAATTTTGTTTGACAGGAAATACATGTTAATAGTTATTAAGAGCTTAGTATGTTATATCCAGTATTAAGTGTTTGACTTGGAGCACTTCATTGAATCCTCCTAATACTAGGGAGATCCTTATCACCCTTCAGTGACAGAAAGCAGCATAGAAAGCCTACTTATCTCACCTACAATCACACGGTTCAAGTGGCAAAGTTGGGTTTAAGCTGATGCCTGTGACTTGGTAATTATTCTTCTTCTTTCAACTCATTTACATCTCTCTGTCTCTCTTTCATCTCTCTTCTGTCTCACACACCCAGCAAAACCTATACATAGAATAACTATGTGTACAAATTGTATACATGGATGAAGAAGAGTGTGTGCATAGTGTATACAATGATGATTATTAACTGCTTTAGGTGTCTGTTTCCTGCCACTCTTCTGTACCCAGTACTGTTTCAGCTGCCAAGTGAGAAGCAAGAAATACGACAGACGAGGTCTTTGTCATTCGTGGGAAGAGACAGGACTTAGATCAATAAGGCCACTCCAGAAAGCCAGTGTTATAAAGAAAACGGGAAGCTGTGACTGAGGATAAACTACTGGGAGGGGTTTAACGTGGTGCTTGTGGAAAGCCTCTTTGAGAAGATGGCCTTTGAGCTCAGGCCCTAAGGATGAGAGGGAATCCTCCATGCCAAGATCTGGAGAGAGAGCTTTCCAGCTTGAGCAGAAGTCCTCAGGTGAGAGCAAGTAGGGTGTGTTCGAGGGACAGAAAGAAGGTCAGCGCAGCTGGAGCATAATCAGCCTGAGAAGGGGTGGTTGGAAATTAAATTGGCAGGAGTAAGTGGAGACAGACCTTTGAGGGTCTGTGGTTCATGGCAGAATAGGAGGTGAAAGGGGAAGAGGAGGTGGTGGAAGGGGAGGAGGAAGAGGAGAGTGGCATCACCACCATGGGCAGGTGATGGTCAGAGGTTCTTACGTATTTCTCATTTAATCTTCCCAGCAACCCTGGGGCATAGGAGCTATCATCCGTACTTCACAGAGATTTCCTGTGAAATATAGGCTTGAGTATCTGTCACTTCCTGCAATATTTCAGAGATTATTGCAGAATCCTGCAAATCCGGCTGAATTCACTTACAATACAGTGCAAACACCTACTGGATGCTTGTGACTGATTTCACTGTTAAATTCGTGTTCTTCTGTTTCTCTTCATTGTCGCTTTGTTCATGGTCCTCTGAAAATAGTCACTCTTCTTTAACAGGAGAACATATGCTAACATCTTTCACTTGTCTGTTCTGTCTAGTCCATTAACATTTATAATCAAAATATTTTCTCCTTGTCATTAACAACAATACTCTTCATTAAGAATCCTTGAAGTTGCCTATGTAATATGTGAGGATGGAAAGTCTTATTTTCCTTTTATTCCTTAAACCTGGGTTTCTCGACTAAGTTACTGGTGAGGGATGTTTGTCATATGTCTCCACTGGGACTTGTAGCAGCAGAGCCAGGCTACAAAGCCCGGGTCTTTGTTGGTGTGTAGTGGCCCAGGGGTCACAGCTACCTGCCCAGGCTCAGCTCACCTTCATCCAAGTATAAGCCATTTTTATCTTTTTTGGTTTTTATATCATAAAGAGTTTTGTACTAAGAGTTAAAAAAAAAAAAAACCACCTTGAATTAATGGTCACTTCCCTGCTATACAACTGTGGGCAAATCAAAAACCTCTGTAAGCATAAGTTTAAATGGACTCTCTTTCAGAATTGTTGTGAGCCTTAATGATACAGAATTAGTGTATAACTGGGCCTCTGACCTCAAGTTACTGTCTTTTTTCCTCTACCTTCCTTTTAGGGCAAAAATACTCATATCTGTTATTTATCCTATTCTAACTCCACTTATCACCTCCCATTCTCTCTTGAACTCACTCCAAAAAGGTCTCCACCAAAATCACTAAAATCCACCAAAATCACTCTTATCAGAAGTGCCATGACTTCCTATCCAGACCAGTGGTTATTCTCGGGCTTCTTACTCAGCCAGGTCTCCCCTTGAGCTCAGAGCTCTAACTCCAGCTTCTCGGGTCTCCCTGGCTTTCCCATTAAAGCACCTGTCCCTCTCCCATCCTCCAGTTAGACTCTAACCCTTCTGCATTCTTTTCTTCATTGTGCTTCTTTAGTTTCCTGTGGCTGCTGCAACCAATCACCACACACTGGGTGGCTTAAACTAGCAGAAATTTATTCTTTCACAGTTCCAGAGCTCAGCAGTCCAGAATCATTTTCTCCAGACTGAAACAAAGTGTTGGCAGGCTACACCTTCCCAAGGCTCTAGAGAATTCATTCCTTTCTTCATCCGGCTTCTGGTGCTGCCTGCAATCCTTGGCTTGTGGTTGTTTACTATAATCTCTGCCTCTGTGGTCATGTTACCTTCTCTTCTGTTTGTATATCTGTGTCAAATCACCCACTACCTCCTTTTTCATAAGGAACATGCCAACTGCATATAAAACTCACTTAGATAATTCAGAATAATCTCTTATCTCAAGATCCTTATTTAATCACAGCTGCAGTCCTTTTTGGAGCAGTAGCTGTGTGGCGCTGGAGTGGTGGCTGTGCTGTGCTGGAGCGACTTTGAGGAGATACCCCATGTCCAAGGGCAAAAGAGAAGCCCCAGCAAGATGGTAGAAGGGGCAAAATCGAGTTTAGAATCAAACCCCACACCTGCAGAGACACGCTCAGAGGGCTCAAGCAAGCGTTATGCACACCAGGATCCAGAGACCCCACAGAGACTGAGACAGAATTGTGCTTGAGTGTCTCCTGCAAAGGTATGGTCAGCAGTGGCCTGCCGCAGGGGCAGGGGCTCTGGATGTAGCAGACCTAGGTATGGCATAAGCCTTCTTGGAGGAGGTCACCATTAACCCAACCATAGAGCCACCAGAACTTACACAGCACTGGGAAACAGACTCTTGGAGGGCACAAACAGAACCTTGTGCTCACCAGGACCCAGGAGAAAGGAGCAGTGACCCCATAAGAGACTGACGCAGACACACCTGGAAGAGTCCAGGAGTCTCTGGCAGAGGCATGGGTTGGCAGTGGCCTGCTGCAGGGTTGGGAGCAAATGCAAAGAAATAGAGGAAAACAACAGAATGGGAAAGATTAGAGATCTCTTCAAGAAAATTAGAGATACAAAGGGAATATTTCATGCAAGGATAGGCTCAATAAAGGACAGAAATGGTATGGACCTAACAGAAGCAGAAGATATTAAGAAGAGGTGGCAAGAATACACAGAAGAACTATACAAAAAAGATCTTCATGACCCAGATAATCACAATGGTGTGATCACTCACCTAGAGCCAGACATCCTGGAATGGGAAGTCAAATGGGCCTTAGGAAGCATCACTGCAAACAAAGCGAGTGGAGGTGATGGAATTCCAGTTGAGCTATTTCAAATCCTGAAAGATGATGCTGTGAAAGTGCTACACTCAATATGCCAGCAAATTTGGAAAACTCAGCAGTGGCCACAGGACTGGAAAAGGTCAGTTTTCATTCCAATCCCAAAGAAAGGCAATGCCAAAGAATGTTCAAACTACCACACAATTGTACTCATTTCACATGCTAGTAAAGTAATGCTCAAAATTCTCTAAGCCAGGCTTCAGCAATTTGTGAACTGTGAAATTCCAGATGTTCAAGCTGATTTTAGAAAAGGCAGAGGAACGAGAGATCAAATTGCCAACATCCGCTGGATTATGGAAAAAGCAAGAGAGTTCAAGAAAAACATCTATTTCTGCTTTATTGACTATGCCAAAGCCTTTGACTGTGTAGATCACAATAAGCTGTGGAAAATTCTGAAAGAGATGGGAATACCAGACCACCTGACCTGCCTCTTAAGAAATCTGAATGCAGGTCTGGAAGCAATAGTTAGAACTGGACATGGAACAACAGACTGGTTCCAAATAGGAAAAGGAGTATGTCAAGGCTATATATTGTCACTGTGCTTATTTAACTATACACAGAGTACATCATGAGAAATGCTGGGCAGGATGAAGCATAAGCTAGAATCAAGACTGCCAGGAGAAATATCAATAACCTCAGATATGCAGATGTCACCACCCTTATGGCAGAAAGTGATCAGATCAGATCAGATCAGTCATTCAGTCGTGTCCGACTCTTTGCGACCCCATGAACTACAGCTCGCTAGGCCTCCCTGTCCATCACCAACTCCTGGAGGTCACTCAGACTCACATCCATCGAGTCAGTGATGCCATCCAGCCATCTCATCCTCTGTCATCCCCTTCTCCTCCTGCCCCCAATCCCTCCCAGCATCAGAGTCTTCTCCAATGAGTCAGCTCTTCTCATGAGGTGGCCAAAATACTGGAGTTTCAGCTTGAGCATCATTCCTTCCAAAGAAATCCCAGGGCTGATCTCCTTCACAATGGACTGGCTGGATCTCCTTGCCGTCCAAGGGACTCTCAAGAGTCTTCTCCAACACCACAGTTCAAAAGCATCAATTCTTCGGCGCTCAGCCTTGTTCACAGTCCAGCTCTCACATCCATACATGACCACAGGAAAGACCATAGCCTTGACTAGGCGAACCTTTGTTGGCAAAGTAATGTCTCTGCTTTTGAATATGCTATCTAGGTAGGTCATAACTTTCCTTCCAAGGAGTAAGCGTCTTTTAATTTCATGGCTGCAGTCACCATCTGCAGTGATTTTGGAGTCCAGAAAATAAAGTCTGACACTGTTTCCACTGTTTCTCCATCTATTTCCCATGGCAGAAAGTGAAGAGGAACTAAAAAGCCTCTTGATGAAAGTGAAAGAGGAGAGTGAAAAGTTGGCTTAAAGCTCAACATTCAGAAAACTAAGATCATGGCATTTGGTCCCATCGCTTCATGGCAAATAGATGGATAAACAGTGGGAACAGTGTCAGACTTTATTTTTTTGGACTCCAAAATCACTGCAGATGGTGACTGCAGCCATTAAATAAAAAGATGCTTACTCCTTGGAAGAAAAGTTATGACCAACCTCCTGCTAAGTCACTTCAGTCATGTCCGACCCTCCCACCAGGCTCCCCCCGTCCCTGGGATTCTCCAGGTAAGAACACTGGAGTGGGTTGCCATTTCCTTCTCCAATGCATGAAAGTGAAAAGTGAAAGTGAAGTCGCTCAGTCATGTCCGACTCTTAGCGACCCCATGGACTGCGGTCTACCAGGCTCCTCCTTCCACGGGATTTTCCAGGCAAGAGTGCTGGAGTGGGGTGCCATTGCCTTCTCTGATGACCAACCTAGACAGCATATTAAAAAGCAGAGACATTATTTTGGTAACAAAGGTCCATCTAGTCAAGGCTATGGTTTTTCCAGTAGTCATGTATGGATGTGAGAGTTGGAGTATAAAGAAAACTAAGTGCCAAAGTATTGGTGCTTTTGATCTGTGGTGTTGGAGAAGACTCTTGAGAGTC
The DNA here is from genome assembly GCA_935064755.1 of Tragelaphus eurycerus. NCBI lineage: Eukaryota > Metazoa > Chordata > Mammalia > Artiodactyla > Bovidae > Tragelaphus > Tragelaphus eurycerus. Next base: position 15,629,669 of record CAKXYN010000038.1, read on the forward strand.
CCTTGGACAGCAAGGAGATAAAACCAGTCCATCCTAAAGGAAATCAGTCCTGAATATTCATTGGAAGGACTGATGCTGAAGCTGAAGCTCCAATATGTTGGCCACCTGATGCAATGAACTGACTCATTGGAAAAGACCCTGATGATGGGAAAGATTGAAGGTAGGACAAGAAGGGGACGACAGAGGTTGAGATGATTGGATGGTATCACTGACTCAATGGACATGAGTTTGAGTAAGCTCTGGGAATTGGTGATGGACAGAGAAGCCTGGCATGCTGCAGTTCATGGGGTTGCAGAGTCAGACACAACTGAGAGAGTGAACTGAGAGGTTAGTACATAGATAGCATTAGGGGGACATTTTTCAGCCTATCATAATACTTAACAGTTGAGTGCTTAATATTCATTAACAGTATATCTTATGTCTTACCTTTTAGATGGTCAAATTTGTGTGGGCAGGGATTTTTGTTTGGTTTTGTGTAACCTAATAGACTATGAAGAATGTCTTTAACTTTCTATTCTGCTAGAACTCTATGATGGGAGAGAGAACTGAGAGTCATTTGGTTTCAGGTGGAATTTGGTACACATGAAGAATATTTTTGTCACATGTGAATGTGAGTTTTCAATTTGCTTGATTTCCCAGGAGCTAAAGAAATGTAATGGTTTATAAGCTTTTTTTAATTTGTAAGACTTGTCATGAAATTGTGTGATGCTATTCACATCTTATGCTCCTGCAAACCATATTCAGCTATTGGTTTGTAAGGTAGCAATGGGATTGAACCAATTGGTGTTACATGGGTACCATGTAATAGACATTTAATTGGGCACATGCCCAGAAGGAAACAACAAATTAAGCATTTGGGTAGAATATGTAATATATTAAACATTCAACATGGGAGGTTAAGTAAGTCAATGGATTTTCTCTCTACTTATTTTTGTACTTGAAAATAGCTCAAGAAAGTCTTTAGAGACACAGTTGTCATTCCTATTTGCAAAGGATCGTAATGCAAGAGCTTTCCCACGTATCTTGTCACTGTAAAGTTAAGATGATGACATAAAGGGTAGTATCTCCAAAAAAAATGTATGAGTGAGCTGGCAAACTAAAGTAAAGGACTTGGGACTTCACTGGGGGTCCAGTGGCTAGGACTCTTTGCTCCCAATGCAGGGGGCCCAGGTTCAATCCCTGGTCAGGGAAATAGATCCCACACTCCACAACTAAGACTTGATGCAACCAAATAAATATTTTAAAAAATTCTACCCTTCCCATCCCTTTCCCAGTCGGTTAATAATTTGACCCAATGTGTGGAATAGTGTCTCTATGTGTCATCTTCCTTCCTATAGAATAGAGGCTTCTAGGTAATATTCACAAAATGTTAACACAAGTTTATTTGTGATCAGGGAAACATTAACTAGAATATGCCTTCATAAATAAGAATGTTTAATATATAAAAAGATAGGACTTATGAGGCAGCTTATATTCTGAACTGCACTTATATTCTAGGGTTTTGCTGGACAGAATTGCCAGAGTTTCTACAAACCTTGTGAGAGAGAAATAGTGTGTTGAGGACAAGTACATAGAAAATCTCTACCGGGATTCAGGCAACCCCTATAGATTTTGTTATTAATACCTGTACATCCAAAGCCCAGTCTGTTTATTCAGTCATTAATTTGTATGGAGGGAATGCTCTGTGCCAGGTATGATGCTAGATTTGGTAGACTCTTTGCAACCCCATGGACTATAGCCCGTCAGGCTCCTCTGTCCATGGGGATTCTCCAGGCAAGAACACTGGAGTGGGTGGCCATTTCCTACTCCAGGGGATCTTCCCAAGTCAGGGATAGAACCTGTCTCTTGCGTCTCCTGCTTTGGCAAGTGGATTCTTTGCTCCTAGTGCCACCAGATTTGGTATAAAACATATGACACCTCCCCCAAAGAGTTTCAGGTCTATAAGAGACTAAAAGAAATAACCTTTAAGGCATTATAATTAATATTGGTGTTGGAAGATATCTTCATATTCCGTCTCCTCCTTCCAGTCCAGGCACCCCTGATGGGAGAACTTTCCAGAGCTTTATTGTAACAGGCCAGGTGCAACAGACCTAAGTAGCTCTGCCATCCCATCTCCTGGTTTTCACACCCTAGTATAATCCTTTCCTCTTGCGTGTGGCAACACCTGTGACTGGATTGTAAACCATAGAGTATGGTAAAGCAGGAGTCCCCAGACTCTGGGATCTAGTGCCTGATGAACTGAGGTGGAGCTGATGTAATAATAATAGAAATAAAGTGCTCAATAGATGTAATGTGCTCGAATCATCCTGAAACCATCCCCACCTTTGCTGCCCCGTGAAAAAATTGTCTTGCGTGAAACTGATCCCCAGTGCCCAAAGGTTGGGGACCACTATAAAGGCATGGGAAGATGTGATTGTGTTTATGTGGTTATATAAGATTGTAACATCCATTTTTTTTAATTGAAATATAGTTGATTTACAGTGTTGTGATAGTTTCAGGTATACAGCAAAGTGGTTTGGTTACATACACTACACACACACACCTATATATAGTAGTGTGTATCTGTTAAACCCAAACACCTAATTTATCCCTGCCCTGCTTTCTTTTTGGGGAAGGAAAAGACATTTTCTATGTCTATGAGTCTATTTCTGTTTTATAAATAAGTTTATTTTTATCATTTTATTTTTAGATTCCACACAAAAGTGCTATCATAAGATATTTGGCTCTGACTTACTTAGTATGATGGACTTCCCTGGTAGCTCAGTTGGTAAAGAATCCACCTACAATGCAGGAGAACCCGGTTCGATTCCTGGGTCAGGAAGATCTCCTGGAGAAGGGGAAGGCTACCCACTCCAGTATCCTGGCCTGGAGAATTCCATGGACCGTATAGTCCATGGGGTCACAAAGAGTCAGACAGGACTGAGCGACTTTCACTTTCACTACTTGGTATGATAATCTCTAGGTCCATCCAAGCTGCTGCAAACGGCATTATTTCATTTTTTTTTTTTTATGGCCGAAAATATTTCATTGTATGTATGTACCATATCTTAATCTGTTCATCTGTTGCTGGACACTTAGTTTATTTCCATGTCCTGGCTATTGTAAATAGTGCTTCTATGAACATTGGGGTCTGTACATCTTTTCAAATTTGAGTTTTCATCTTTTTCAGATATATTGTAGTATCTATCTTATTAGAGACTCTGTCTCCCCCTCCTACCCTATCACTGGCCTTGAACAAGCAAGCTGCCACAAACCTTACGGCTGCAGGAATTGAATGCTTCCAATATGCATGAGTGTGAGAAAACATGTACTTCACCAGTCGAACCTTCAGAAGAGAACTCAATCCTGGCTGACACCTGGATTATAGCCTTGTGAAATCCTGAGCAGAGGACCAGCTAAGCTGTGCCAGGTGACTCCTGACTCACAGAATTTGTGAGATAATAAATGTGTGTTGTTCAGCGGTAACTCATTTTATGGCAACAGAAAAATGGTCCAGTCTCCCAAGCCCTGGCCTGGGGCTCCCTCCCAAGTGTGGCTTGGTTATAGTTTCATCACTGGACAGGGCAGCAGAGCTAAGAACCAGACCATGAAGGGGACCGAGAAGAGGAAAGGGAGGTGCTGTGGTTTCCTTGAGGCTAAAGAGTTAATACCTGTTCAAGAGGCACTAGGAATCCTTTGAGGGGTTTTAAATGAAGGAATAACAAGTTTAGATTTATGAGCTCTAATTTTCCTTTCCTTAAAAATGAAGGAGACCGATCCCTAAATTCTTTGCACCTGGAGCCCATCACCCCGATCTTTTCCTTTGCTGATCTGTGATTAAGTGCCTTTGGATGGGTCCCTTTCTGGCCCAGTCCCACTGGGGTCTCCTGCAACTCCCAGCCGCACTCTTTCTTCTCTCCCCAAACCACAGAGTATATTTCTGAAACTTTCTTTGACTTTATCACTTTCCAAGTTTCTGAAGCCAAGTGGAACAGATACATTACTGGTCTTAAGAACATAGATTCAGAAATCACATCAACAAAAGCCTGCAGGAGCTGAGACATTCTAGATGAGTCCTTTAGGAGTCAGAATTTGATAGGCAAATGAGGCCTAGGGCGCTGGTCACATGCCTCGGGCTGGTGGGCAGCTCGTCTCAGCTCTGATCGTGACTTCAGCTATCTAGTTCTATTACTGCCAGGAATTCTGCTTTGTTCTTGCTGACATATTCTCAGTAAATATGTAAGAGAAATATATTCTCATTACACAATTGTTCCCTTTCAATACTTCACCAATCAAGTCCCTTCATTCCATTCTTCTTGGTTCTACTAGTTTTTAAACTCTGAAAAAGACCTTATTTCTGAAACCTTTTTTTTCTGAACCAAGTTTATGAATACTCATCAGAGTTCAATAGATTTGTAGATGTTTGTAGATGTCCCACTGTCTCTCCTTTATTCATGCCTTTTGGTGGTGGTTGTGGTGTTTATTCCTCCCCTCCTGCTGCTGCTGCTGCAGCTAAGTCGCTTCAGTCGTGTCCGACTCTGTGCGACCCCATAGACGGAAGCTCACCAGGCTCCCCCATCCCTGGGATTCTCCAGGCAAGAACACTGGAGTGGTTTGCCATTTCCTTCTCCAGTGCATGAAAGTGAAAAGTGAAAGTGAAGTCGCTCAGTCGTGTCCGACTCTTAGCGACCCCATGGACTGGAGCCTACCAGGATCTTCCATCCATGGGATTTTCCAGGCAAAAGTACTGGGGTGGGGTGCCATTTCCTCCCCTCCTGCCTTCCCTGTATTCTGTATGGATTCCCCCTTCTATCTGTTCATACATTGTATCTGCTCAGCAAGCATTTCAGTAGCCTGGTGACCTAGGCATTGAGAATAAAAAAGTTCCAATCCCGTCCCAGCCCCTAGAGGACTAGCAGTCAAACTGAAAGAAAGATGGCACATTCACAGCGGTGAAGCTAAAGCACAGTGTGTCCAGCTGCCTGCAGAACGTTTCCACTGGGTTATTGAGGAACGCCAGAAACAGGGGGCTCCACCGGGTGCACGCTCAGTTGTTTCCCACTCTTTGTGACCCTTTGGACTGTAGCCCGCCAGGCTCCTCTGCCCAAGGGATTCTTCAGGCAAGAATACTGGAGTGGGTTGCCATTCCCTTCTCCAGGGGATCTTCCCAGCCCAGGGATTGAACTTGCATCTCCTGCATTTTCAGGTGGATTCTTTATGCTGAGTCTTTATTCTGAACTCGTGATTATAGTTCAGAATATAATCCTCCCTACTGCTCCTCCTGCCCGGTTTCCAAATAACAGCCCCCTCCGTTCAGTTGCTCTGAGTCTGAAACCCAGGAGGGCTTCTAGATTTCTCCTTTTCCTTCTGAGTCAATCCCTAGATCTTGTTCCTCTGTGCCCCTGTTGTTTGAGTCTGTCTACCCTCTGTCATGCCTCCTATCATTTCACTAGACTATCGCTGTGGCCTCCCGACTGGTTTTGCAGCATCCTTCTTTGGTCCTCCTCCTCCAGTCCATTCTTACGTAGAAGCCACAGCTCTATTGTAAGACAGTGTGTTAGTCACTCAGTTGCATCTGACACTGCGACCCCATGGATGGAATGTTTCTTGCCAGGCTCCTCTGTCCATGGGATTCTCCAGGCAAGAATACTGGAGTAGGTTGCCATGCCCTCCTCCAGGGGATCTTCCCAACCCAGGGATCGAACCTGTGTCTCCTACACTGCAGACAGATTCTTTACCATCTGAGCCACCACACACAAACCTGGTCAGGACACCACCCTATTTAACATCATTCCACCGTACTCACTGTGCCAGGATGGAGGCCCAATCCCCAAAGCTCTGGCCCCTGGGTCCTTCTCTAGCCTTGCTACCCCCTGGCCTCTCTCGGCCCTCGACCTCAGCCTGTGGGTCTGGAAGACACATGCAAGTGCTCTCTGAGGGCTATTCCCCCACCTTACGTAAAGCCTGCCCCGTCTCCTCCTTCCAGGCCACTTCCCAGGAAATGTTCCTGACCCCAGGACAGGGTGATGTGTCCTGACTTCTGTGCTTTAGCACATTAGTCATGTGTAGCCCATGGGGTGGCAAAGAGTCAGGCATGACTGAGCGACTTTCACCCTTTCACAAAGAAGACAATTAGGTGATGCAGACACACTTTTTTTTTTTTTTTTTTTTAAACACCTCAAGAAATGGGCAATCTCCATTCAAAGGACTCAGCGACTGGGACAGGAGAAAGGAAGTTTTTATAGAGTAAAGAAATAAGAACAAGGGGAGAAAAATAGAAACTCTCTGGCTGGGGTCACATAATAAATCTTGTTGTGGTAAGAAAGAACAAAGTGGGTATAGAGCCCAGAGTTGGCTTGGCCTTGAGGGCTGGTTGACTGGGTAAACTATGCTTCTGTCAAGCAGTGCATTTACTGGGACACAAAAGTTATTAAAGTTTCAGTTTGCTGATGTGGTACTTGGGAGGAGCATTTAGGGCTAGAAGTTTTTTCAACAGCCCTTAAGTGAGAATGGCCAATTTTGCTTTACTCCTGCTCCTCGCCTCCAGCCTAAGGACAGTACCAAAGCCTGGTCTAGCTCCATTACAGTGGAACAACTCAGTAGGTCTAGATGATTTAATAAATGCAGGTTGTATGGTTTTAATGCTTTAGAATTTAGGCTTCAGAAACCCAAGGCCTGGGTTAGATTTCCAACTGTAAGTGAATTGATCCACTGGACCTGCATTGGAGTCCTAATCCAGGCCAGGCCAAGATCCTTTGTCTTGACCAGGGAGATTCTTTTTTTTTTTTTTTTTTTTAGCTCACATTCCTGCAGCCAAGAACAAAACTGATGCTGAGACTGGAACAGAGGAAGCTGTATTCAATGGCCAAAGAATAGATAAGCATGGTTGGCAAGTCATCTTCTCAAACTAACTCTCCTTAAATGTAGGAGAGTTGAGGTAAAAGGGAGGGATTTGGAAAGAAGGGAAGGATATTCATCACTTATCTGAGAACAGGGCTGTGGTTTGGACCCAGAACTGAGGCAGCACTCTTTTTCAGCCCTTCTACAGCTTTTCCAATACTTTGGTCAGCTGGTGCGAACAGCTAACTGATTGGAAAAGACCCTAATGCTGAGAAAAATTGAAGGCGGAAGAGGGTGATAGAGGATGAGATGGTTGGATGGCATCACCAATTCATTGGACATGAACTTGGGCAAACTCTGGGAGATGGTGAAGGACAGAGAAGCCTGGTGTGCTGCAGTCCATGAGGTCCCAAAGAGTCAGACACAACTTAGTGACTGAACAACAATGATGGACTTTTCCAGTTGTCATGTGAATTATCAACTGTAATGGCACCTGTGAGTGTGTATTTCAGTTCAGTTCAGTCACTCACTCATGTCCAACTCTTTGTGACTCCAGGGACTGCAGCACTCTAGGCCTCCCCATCCATCACCTACTCCTGGAGTTTACTCAAGCTCATGTCTATCGAGTCGGTGATGCCATCCAACCATCTCATCCTCTATCGTCCCCTTCTCCTCCTGCCTTCAGTCTTTCCCAGCATTAGGATACTTTCCAATGAGTCAGTTCTTCGCATCAGGTAGCCAAAGTATTGGAGTTTCAGCTTCAGCGTCAGTCCTTCCAATGAATATTCAGGACTGATTTCCTTTAGGATGGATTGGTTGGATCTCCTTGCAGTCCAAGGGACTCTCAAGAATCTTCTCCAACACCACAGTTTAAAAGCGTAAATTCTTCAGCTTTCTTTATAATCCAACTCTCACATCCATACATGACTACTGGAAAACCATAGCTTTGACTAGATGGACCTTTGTTGGCAAACTCATGTCTCTGCTTTTTAATATGCTGTCTAGTTTGGTCATAACTTTTCTTCTAAGGAGTAAGCATCTTTTAATTTCATGGCTGTAGTCACCATCTGCAGTGATTTTGGAGCCCCCAAAAAATAAAGTCTGTCACTGTTTCCACTGTTTCCCCATCTATTTGCCATGAAGTGATGGGACTGGATGCCATGATCTTAGTTTTCTGAATGTTGAGTTTTAAGCCAGCTTTTTCACTCTCTTCTTTCACTTTCATCAAGAGACTTTTTAGTTCCTCTTCACTTTCTGCCATAAGGGTGGTGTCATCTGCATATCTGAGGTTATTGATATTTCTCCTGACAATCTTGATTCTAGCTTGTGCTTCCTCCAGCCCAGTGTTTCTCATGATATACTCTGCATATGCTGCTAAGTCACTTCAGTCGTGTCCTACTCTGTGCGACCCCATAGACAGCAGCCCACCAGGCTCCCCCGTCCCTGGGATTCTCCAGGCAAGAACACTGGAGTGGGTTGCCATTTCCTTCTCCAATGCATGAAAGTGAAGTTGCTCAGTCGTGTCTGACTCTTAGCGACCCCATGGACTGCAGCCTGCCAGGCTCCTCCATCCATGGGATTTTCCAGGCAAGAGTACTCGAGTGGGGTGCCATTGCCTTCTCCATATAAGAGTGTGTATTTAGCATATGCTAATATATTACAGTGAGTGTATAATGAAGCTCAAAATCTGCTGGAAGTCAAACTTTCTGTGATCTTGGGCCTACTTATTTTAACCACTTCTTCTTTTTCTCCTTGCAGTTCCTCCTGAAACTTGAAAAGTGAAAGTGTTAGTTGCTCATTTGGGTCCAGCTGAGTCATGTCCAACTCCTTGCAGCCCCATGGACTGTAGCCTGCCAGGCTCCTCTGTCCATGGGATTCTCCAGACAATAATACTGAAGTGGGTTGCCATGCCCCTCTCCAGGGGACTTTCTGGACCCAGGATCAAACCTGAGTCTCCTGCATTGCAAGCAGATTCTTTACCTTCTGAGCATTAGGGAAGCTCCTGTCTAAGTCCTGAAACTTAGATAGGAGCAACTAGTTTCCATTCAAGGGAGGGGCAGGAGTCTGATTCTTGGACAACAGCCTTGGTGCAAAAACACAGAGAGAATGTTTCTTTCCACCTCTGAAGCTTAGTTTTAGAAAAACTCAAGACTGACTGCTGCTCAGCTTCTGCTTGGTGCTCAGCTGCAGTTGGAGTCCTCTCTGCTTGGTCAAGGTCACTCGTCATGCTTTCACGACCTTCCATCTGGTTCTTCCTTCTTTCCAGCTTTCCTTCCTTTCATTTTGAATTAAGGAACAGAGAAATAGTTCATGAACTCTTTCCAATAAAGGATACAGGTATTACAAAAGTAGAATGCAGGAAGGCCTAAAGGGAACTAGAATTACAAAAGATAATAATGCATTTAGAGCTCAGGTTCTAGAGGCAGAGGGACTGGATTTCAATCCTAGGTCTTTGTATTTCTACCTGTGTCAACTTGGAAAGTTCTATGGCATTCTTTGATAGCCCATGTATGAAATGGAGATAGTAATTATAGTATGAAACGGAGATAGTAATTGTACTAGTCAGTTGTAAGTCAGTACAACAATTGTACTTTGTTGTAAGCAACAGATATCAGGTGAGATTTAAATTAAAAGGGAAGGGTAACTTACAGAAGGTCATTGATGTACCTATTTCATAGACCTATTTGTAAGCATTGGTTTAAATAACAGATAAAAATCATTTAGCATAATATGGCATATAGAAAGTACTATAAACATTAACTGTTATTATATCATCATTTTATTATCATTGTTGTGAGCTCTATCCTAACTTTCTTGCCTATAGCTTTGTCTTAATATAAAGTTAATGCTATCCTTGATGATTTAGTACATTCTTTTAACTTTCGAGAATTGGTCTCTGGAACCTATGATTAATTATACATTTCTGGATTAGTCAACTATGGCCAAAAGAAGTAGAGTTGTGGGGCACAAACTTGGCCTCTAAACTCTCAGTTCATCTGGGGCTATATAGACAGGGAGTCAGTTCTCTGAGAAGAGCAAGCAAAACTAAATTTAATTTACCTGAATACTTAACCTGCTCTCTAGGACCATGCTCAATACTATGTTAGAGAGATTTAAGGACTTCTAGCTCAGTAATCAACATCAACTCACTGCTTCTGTCACCTGTGATAACTGGGTAATCGCCGAGTCAATTCAACATTTATTGAGCACCTACGTACTCTATATTAGTCACTGGTTGTACAGAAGTAGGGCACGCCTCTGATATACCTGCTATTTCGTGGAGGAGACAAATGGTAGATTAACATTATTATAAATAAATGTTGTGAATGTTGCCGTAGAAGCCAGTAGACTAAGTACAAAGGGCTTACAAAAGAGAGTGGGATGAATTAGCCAAGGAGAGCAGTGTAGGGGAGGCAGCTAGAGAGGATCTCATGGTGGAGATGACATTTGACTTTGGTATTTAAGAATGGATACAAGATTGCCAGAGCTTTCATGTGGCGCTAGTGGTCAAGATCCTGCCTGCCAGTGCAGGAAACATAAGAGACCCAGGTTCAATCCCTGAGTCTGGAAAGTCCCCTGAGGAAGGGGACTCCAGTATTCTTGCCTGGAGAATCCCATGGACAGAGGAGCCTGGCGGGCTATGGTCCATAGGGTTGCAAAGAGTCAGACATGACTTAACGCGCAAGAGTGTGCCAGGCTGGCATACAGAATGGGCAGGGGCACAAGGACCTTCAGATCCATCCTCTGGTTTTCGTTTTGTTGTGCTGAAGTTTATAAAATAGAAGAGGTGATGTGGTCAAACTGGGGTTCTAAATCTAGTGGTAGAGGAGTGGATGGCTTGCAAGGGGATTCTCAGAGGCAGGAGACCAGTGAGGATGCTGTTACCCTAGTTGTGAGAGGTGTGGAGGGCTGGCCTGAGGCAGTGAAGGAGGGGATGGATCTGAAGTGGTGTCTCCGGGACCAGTGAGGCGTAAATGGTGAAGGACAGGACAGAGCACCTCCTTTGCTTGCTTGGGTGGATGGTGTGCTGTTCTCGGGTAAAGGACTGAAAGAAGGGAGAGCTATCTGGAAGGGCGGGTGCTGCATGCATCCCGATGTGGTGTTAAAGAGCCAGGGGAGCATCCAGGTGAGAAGTCCGTGGGCATATAGGGATCTGAGGTCAGGAGAGAAGTTTGTTTGAGGCTGCTTGGCAGGGGCCCAAGCCTGGAACCAGCCCTGCAAGGAGGAACAATGGCTCCCCCTGGACCCTAGACTCATCCTGGGGCCTGAGCCTCTGAGTCTGTTTCTGCCTGGTGTCCTGGCTTCTTCTAGCTGGTCACCTACCCCGGGCCTGCAGTCCTGTCCAGCATGTCCATCTCCATGGTAGCCACTGCCTTGCTACCCTGTTCATGTTCTCTTTGTTGGCTGCCTGCAGCTACCTTGGATTTCTGAAGGTTGCCTACCCACCTTTAAAGAGGCCAGACTATTGCTGGTGGTTATCTGGTGGTTGCTTTGCCTTTGGTCTTTGGAGACCCCCTAGGAAGCCATGGTCCGTCTGTGTGAAGACCCCTCTTCATCTGCCCAGTGGGAGATTTCACCCAGTGCCTGTGATCAAGTCCCCGTCACTGATGTTCACCTTGCCTTGTCCTGCAGTAGCCAGAAAGCAATTTGACTTTAAATAAACAGGTATATTCTTGCCTAGAGAATCCTAGGGATGGGGGAGCCTGGTAGGCTGCCGTCCATGGGGTCGCAGAGTTGGACATGACTGAAGCGACTTAGCAGCAGCAGCAAATAGGTATATCAACATGTCCCAAGCTCTCAGTAGTCAGGCAGGTTGGGGGTTTGCTACATCATTTAAAGAGGAGAAGGTGGCCTTTAGAATTGCAACATTGCTCAGCTTTCAGAGGCAAGCAGAGGTGGGGAATCGCAGTAAATCAAACATGTAGGTGTTGCCCCCAAGTGGCACGAAGTAGATTAGGTTCCAAGGATCACTTTCTAGGAATGGCACCTTAAAGACTTGATGGAGGTAGTGTGTTAAAAAATGACTTTGGCAAAGTCCTCGATTTGTAAATTGGGGAACTCATCTACAATTGTTTTGGGTGTGGCAGAGGTAAAATCCTGCTTCCCGTGCCCTAGCACGTATACTGAAGCCCGACCTGCCCCACTCCGAGTCTCCCTCAGGTTTCCTAAGTTACAGCTGAGTCTGGAGGGGGTTGGCGGGCGTTTACCTTGACCACCATGGACACACGTGGGCTGCCTTTACCGTGCCTCCTGTGACTGTGCTCTTCTGAGGGGTTCCTGAGACCTTTCTTTTCCTTGCTCTCTTGGGGAGTTCACTCACTTCTGGAAGACAGAGCACTAGACTGAGGCAGGAGAGCGAAGTTCTGGTCCAAGTTCTGCCACAGCTAAGTTGTGTGACCTTGTGCAAGTCCTCTGACCTCCAGGTCCCTGGTTTCTTCATTCATGCAGTCACGGGGAAGTCACTGAAACACCTGGGCAAGACACTGCGCCTCTCAGCCGGCTGCCACCTCGTCCACTTCACCCCATCCTCGCACTCCTTCTCTAGTTTCTGGGGGAAACCTGAAGCTAGCCTACCGCTCCTGCTGCCCCGGCAGCCCGGTCTGACATATGCTGTTGAGTCCCTCCCTCATGCCCCACCTTCATCTTACTAGATCCAGGATAGAGGTGTGACCCAAGAGCAATCGCTTTGTAAGCCAGCTTTGTAGCTTAGGCTTAAAGAAGATGAACTGGATTCATCTCTTTCTGGGGGGAATTTGAACAAAGGCCCTCCCTCCCACAAAAGTAGTTTTCAGTTAGCAGTAAGACTCCACTGAACTTATTTGCTGTCCTTGAATGTTCTTGGAGATTTAATGTGCCATCCACGTAATGATCTTGCTCTTCTGGGACACAGACTCTTGAGCAGGGTATAGCAGTGAAGGAAGGAAGCGTCTCTCCAGAGCTGGCAGTATTTAGTGGGAGAAGCATGCAAGTAGCCCACTTTCAGCCTCTCCCCACTTCAGGACTATCTTCTCCTGGATTAGAGGAAGAGAGAGGGAGCTGGTTTCCTATCTGCTCCTGATTTGCCCACTGTCTTCTATAGGGTGTGCTCAGAAAATTCAAGTGCCAGCTCTGAAAGTGAAAGTGTTAGTCACTCAGTCTAACCCCATGGACTGTGACCCCATGGACTGTAGTCCGCCAGGCTCCTCTGTCCATGGAATTCTCCAGGCAAGAATACTGGTATGGGATGCCATTCCCCTCTCCAGGGGATCTACCTGACCCAGGGATTGAACCTGGGTCTCCTGTATTGCAGGCAGATTCTTTACCATCTGTGCCACCAGGGAACCCCTAGAACTGCCATTGATTAGTGTGAAATTGAACAAATAACCTCTAGATGTCAGTTATCGTGTCTGAAAGATGGAATGACAATCATATTTATTTCATCAGAGTGGTGTGAGGATTACATGAGCACCGCATGTCGCTCCACTGTTTGACTCAGGTTTTCGATGTGAACACGTACCTGAGAGGACAGTCTTTCTTCCTCACCTCCACACTGTTTCAGTGCGTGTTTTCTGATTGTGATCAGTTAAACAATTTGGAACGGAAGCCAAGGAACAGTAGGACAGGGAACCTGCCCAAACTCTCACAGCACATCTATGACAGGAACAGACACAGGATTTGCTTTCTTCGGCTCTCAGCTTAGTTTCTTACTCTTCACGTTGTATTGCCTCTGTGTATGGGCACGTGTGTGTGTGTATTCGTGCATAGATGTGTATGCGTTAGTGCATGAGTGTTTGTGTGTATGTATTGATTTAAACTTCTATAAATAAATAACTAGCCCCCAGCTGATAAATCTGCTACAGCCCAATAGAAGAGAAACATCTTAAAAGTCAGGTGAAGAGTTTCCAAGGGAAGAAGACAGGTTCAGGTAGGATAAATTCCTAGCCCTGACAGCTTTTAGTCTTTTCTGTCTTCATGGGCAAAGAGGCAATAAATAATAAATAAATAAAATTCACAGTAACCTGAGAATTACCTCACACTGTGTTTTGAAAGGAAAAAAAGAAGACGAAGACAAGTTGAGCTAGCAGATCTATCTCATGATGATTTAACAGGTGAGAGGGAGTGAGCGCCAATTGTTTTATGTCTCAGGCTATTAGGTACTGTACAATGCGACAGATCCATTCTAATTTATACAGTTGTTCAGCAAAACTTTTGTGGGTTTTTAAATTGACTGTAATGTTTAGCAATTGGAATATAAATTTATTCAAGCCTCTTATTTGGTCGCCTCAATGGTGCATTACAAAGTATTTTATAGTGTCTGATCTGCTTAAGTTTTACAACCAGCTTCTGTGGTTCCGCACTTTGTAGAGCTAGTGCTGAATATGGGGCTTGCTGTCCCTGCCTCCCATTGGCCTCAAAACTGCTCCCAGGGGCTGGGAAGGGGCTTTCCAGGTGGGAAAGCCCTTTTTTTTTAGTTCTCTCCTTTTCTGGGGTTTACCAACTGTCTGTGTTTAAAGCACCAGATACTAGTTTGAAACTGAAAGTGTTAGTCACTCAGTCACGTCCAATTCTTTGCCATCCCATGAACTGTAGCTCGCCAGGCTTCTCTGTCCTTGGAGTTCTCCAGGCAAGAATACTGGAGTGGATGGCCATTCACTTTCCCAGGGAATCTTCCCAACCCAGGGATCAAACTTGAGTTTCCCACATTGCAGGCAGATTCTTTACTGTCTGAGCTTCCAGGGAAGTTTGATGTCATCCTAATTGGGACTTAGTCCTGGCTAAGATGAGCAAATACTAAATTCTCAAGCTTCTTCCTCTTGTGGTTTCATCTTTAATCATCAGACTTCTTCACATAGGGATTTATAGACAGTCTTCACTCTCCCATAGGCTGCTATGTGCTTTGTGATCTGGCTTCTCCAGAAACCCAACTATTAAAACTACTTTCTCAAAGATCTGTTGGTTGTCAGACTGAAGCGCCTCTGTTTTCTGGCTGTCTGTTTTTTAGTTGCCAAGTCTGTTCAACTCTGCAACCCCATGGATTGTAGCCTCACTAGGCTCCTCTGTCCATGGAATTCCCCAGGCAAGAATCTGGAGTGGATTGCTTGTAGTACTTCATACTGAACACACGTGTTTTTGGACCATTTCTCTCTTAATCAACCTGATGGTATGTCTCCTGCATCCGTCATCTTCCCACACGTCTGGAAAGAGCCGGCTCTCACCATTCTACACAGTGGTAGGCAAAGGTCATATATCTGAAGGCGTCTCTGTACATTTTCCCCCACCCACTTCTTTCTCTGAACTTTGCATTTTTTTTTTTTAATGCTACTGATCACATTTTACTTTGTACTCAAGGCATAGCTGGGCACCCCTTTCCCACAACTGGAAATTCTTAGAGGGCAGAGACTGATACAGCTTTGAAATTCTCATGGCACCTGGGACACAAGAGCTGCTCAAGTGAAGTCACTTGCAAATGTATTTTTTGAGATGAGAAGGAGGAGGCTTTTTGGAAGTGAGGGCAAAGAAAATGTATGAGTGACGTGAAATGAGGCTGCAGAGATGATAGGAAAGGGCTAGATGAAGAAGGGGCTTTAGAATTCTTTGAGGAGTCTGGATTTTACCCAAAGAGCTGTAATTGACATAGGGTTTCAAATGTAGGGAATGACATGGTAAAGTGGGCATTCAAAACTCTTTCCGGCTGAGATGCAGGCAAGAATAGAGAGAGGCAGGCAAAATGTGATGGTAACTTTGACAAAGGGAATGAGAAAAAGGGAATAAATAATTCCAGTAGAGACAATGGAAAGGAATCACAGTTGATTGGATGTGGAGGATAAAGAGGACAGGACAATTCTGGCTTGAATAGCTGGCTGCCTGGGGGTATGGATATGATAACGAGAGACTCAGGAAGCAGGTTCATCTGTGGGGGTGCAGGTGGAAAGGGTAGGTAGGGGAGAAGGAATTCCACTGGGGACCCTTTGAGCTGGGTGTGCCTATGAGACATCCAGGTGGCGATGTGGACAGGACTAAAACCGAACATTATGGATGTGAAGATGGCTGCTGGATCCTTGAGACTAGGAGAAGGAAGTAGAATAAGAGGAGCGCCTGAGACAGAGTCTGGAAGATGCCAGCCTCTGGGCTGGAAGAGAGAAAGCAGAGTCAGCCACCAACACTGAGGAAGAGTCTGGGGTTACCGAGCCCGAGGTTCAGCAGGGTTGAAGAGGGCCACCTACGTTGCATGCTATGGAGCAGTCAAGTAGGAAGAGAAGTTTTGCTGCAAAGTGGAGAGAAATAAAGGGCCTCAAAGGACATGTGGGTTGTGGGGGGGTGGTTGGTTTTGTTTATGTATATTTATTTTAAGGCAAAAGAGACTAGAGCTCGCTTCAGTGTGGAAACGGAAGGGGCCAGGGGACGTGGAGAGGACGATGCTCTGGTCAGGTGTGATGAACTGTGATGCAGAGTACCAGGTTCCTGAGGAGGTGGGGGGATGTCACCTCCAGGCTGCAGGCTAAAGACTGGCCTCAGGTCTGAGGAGAAAGCCTCTTTGTTTACAAGAGGAAAGAAAGAGGGGATGATGGTGACAGTGGGAAGGCAAGGTGTTCTTGAGAAGGTTTTACTTCCTCTGTGGCATAAGTGAAGTGAAGCATTAGTCGCTCAGTCATGCCTGACTCTTTGCGACCCCATGGACTGCAGCCCACCAGGCTCCTCTGTCCTTGCGATTTTTCAGGCAAGAATACTGGAGGGGGTAGCTATTTCCTTCTCTAGGGGATCTTCCCGACCCAGGGACCAAACCCACGTCTCCTGCACTGCAGGCAGATTCTTTACTGACTGAACTATGTGTGCAGCTGAAACTCTAGTATTATGAACAATGACAGTTACCACAGCTTAACTGCTAGGAGTCATGACTGTTAACCATTCTAAGATAACTATGCCATGTACCTGTGTAAACTCTGCTAGGTACCCATCGTCAGTAATGCATTTCACCCTCCCAACCGACCTATAGAGTCGATTCTCTTTTATAGATGAGGAAACTGGGCTTCATAGAAGACTAGTGACTTGAGCTGTGTCACAGTTGGTAGGTAATAGAGCTAGGACTTGAACTCTGAGCCAATTCCCAGACCCCTGCTATTGCTATTACTACAGCAGTTGTGTGGCTGTTACAAATTAACATTAGGGGCCAGCATTTTTTTTTTTTTAACTTTGCTATGTATTTCATGCTGGTGAAAAGTTTGCAGTATACCAAAGAAGGCTTTTCTTTTTAAGACTTAGGGTTATTTGAACTGTGTGCAGCTTTATGATACTGGGAATAAATGCAACTGATTGGAGGGAACCCTCTTTCCACACATGGTGTTGTGAGATGCAGTAACTATATCATAGTATGAAAATCCCTTCTCTGCTTCCTGTCTGAACAGGAGGCAAATACTCATCCGCACTGGGCAGTTAATGAAGCTTCCTCACCCGCTGTTGGGACTTCTGTTTTGATTGTTCAGGGCACATTCTGCCCCCTTGTGACCAAGTTCTCCCACGCTCTGCGGGGCTACCACCCAAGCCCCTGCAGGGCAGTATTGCCAGAGCTGTCTAGCACGTATGGTCTCTCAGTCCAAAGCATTCATTCTCTTGCATGAATTTCTGTGTTGTTTTCATTCAATCCTTTCTCTCTCCATGCCCAACAGTAATGTGGGCTTTGAAGACCTGGCCTTCAGGCACAGTGGAGGTACCTACCCACTACGTTAGTTTCTTCCCCTCCGGAGAGAATGTCACCTGCCTCTGGACTTCATGGCCAAGAGTATGAAAATGGCCTGGAGCATTGTAGTTGTCCAATAAATAGATGCTGGATCTCTCTCTCTCTGGCCTAACTCCCTTATTTCTGGGAAGATCTGAGAATAAGTGAGAGCAATCTCTATGACAGTGGTTAAGCAGTGTGGCCTTGTTGAAATGGTCTGGTTTTTGGTCCATACCCCATGGACAATAAGCTTTTATGAGGTGAGAGATCTTGCTTGTGTTTCCATTGCTCAACACATAAGCCATTCAATAAATCTTTGTTGAATGAATAAAAATTGATTTGTGGGTCTTAATGCCAAGGATCTCAGGCCATTTTTTAGGCTGACTTGAGTTTTGAGAACTCTTACTTTAGAAGTTCTACTTACTAGGAATCAAGCCATAAATAGAATCTAATTTGGGCCTTATCTTTGCCCTCTCTAATTCACTTCGTATCTGGTGACTTTTGACCTTAGCTGGAAAACAGAGATTGTGACCTGCTGCCAGATACTTTGTGAGAAGGGCTAGTATGTGTATCTGTAGAACAGGTCTGATGTGATGTGTGAGGCTTTTTTGAAGGCCTTTAACTTGGTTTATGGTTAATGGGATTATTACAGAAAAGATAGCATCTCACTTGCTAACTGTATGCTTGGAATCTTTCCAGATCAACAGTGTCATTAAGAAAATAGTCAAACATTTAAAAATTATTTATTTTTTAATTAGAAATGGCCCCTTTTGTCTCCTGACACTTTTTGTTGAGCCACTGTCTGTGTGTGTGTGTGTAATGTTAGTTTATTTTCAAAATTTTTATTGAATTTGCTACAACATTGCTTCTGTTTCATGTTTTGGTTTTTTGGCTGTGAGGCATGTGGGATCTCAGCTCCCATACCAGGGATTGAACCTGTGCCCCTACATTCAAAGAAGTCTTAACCACTGGATGGCTAGGGAAGTCCCAAGCCAGTGTTTTTTAAAATTTCCAAATGAACTCATGTATGGATGGGATCTGATTTACTCTAGTTTCAGGAAAGCTGCTCCTGCTCCTCTAAAGTTCCTGTTTCTTTCGTCCTTCTTGGGGTAGGGGTATCAGTTATACAAACACAGGGAAGAAAGCCCAGGCTTTCCTCTGGCCTTCTGTTGGAGCATGCTTCTACAAAACTTAAGGAAAACCACTTAGGAGACCCCCAGTTTGGGGGCAGATGCCTCAATTGTTTCCATGGCTCCTGCCTCAAATGATCATTTTAATGTTTAAGTTCCAGGAACTCTTAATTTAGGGGGGAAAAAAATACTCTTCTCTCTCATGAATTAAACCAAAAACAAAGAAGCCAGTCTGGTCAGAACATTGAAGTGATACAGGAGGGTAAAGTCTGAACAGCATAATGCTGGTGCGGGTATTTGTTCCTGGATCCGGGGAGTGTTAACAACAATATTTATCGAGCAGTTATTACATGCCAGGCTAATCTTATCACAGACCATGCATCTAATATGATCTTCACAACAGCAGCTGTGTGTGGGTACATGGCTTCCATTTTACAAAGCGAGGCTCTGCATACACAGCCGATGAGTGATTTGATAAGGATTGTACAGTCAGGAAGTAAGTGAGCTAGGATTCCAACCCAGGCTCATTGGACTCACTTTCTAAGAAGTGGACCCGGGATAGCTACTGCGCGCTGAGGATCCCTCCTAGAGAGGTGTTAAGGTTGTGCCAGCTCTGGGGCTCTGGAGCCCATGGAAACGGATCCTCCAACAGTGTGGTCTTTGTAATGCAATCAATACCTCCTTTGACTTGGCAGTGTTAGGTCTTGATTTCTCCCCACCCAAAGTCAGATTCAGTTTCGGTCTAAAGATTTAGTTTTATTTTATAGAAATCCAGCCGATGTCTCCATTGTCTCTGAGTGGCCCTGCTGCATTTCTTTGTTCCCCTGACTTTTTGGTTTTTTCCTCTTTTTTTTTCTTTCCTTATAAAGGGTATTCTCTTTCAATCTTGCTGGGTGATTTGGCACCGTTTCTTCATTAGTGCAAAGGGTTTCTCCTTTCAGACAATCAATATATCACAGACTGAGGGGAGGGTTGGAGGCAGGCCCAGGGAGTGATGACAGAAAGCCTGGGGAATGGGTTGAAGTGATGGCTGAACACCATCCAGCAAGGCAGGAGGAGGGACAGAGAAAGAGACGGAAGTACTAGGGAGAAGATGGGGGTGGAGGGGCAGGTGCGTGGAAAAATGCCAAGAATGAGGGCAGAAACAAAATGGTTTTTGTGAAAACATCGTTGCTCACATTAACCCCAAAACTCTTTCCTGTTGAGAAGATAACAGTGAGAAGTTAAATCCCTCATTGCTAGCGTGTGGAGTGAGGTCCAGAAGCTTGCTGATCTGGGTTGCTGGTAGCTTGGTGAAGCCACACATGGGAGAGAGAAGTAGTCAGTTTTTCTTTGAAGCAGGAGGAACTTGTCTATTTGATGGTTGGCTCTGCCAGCCATCAAAGTCTCAGAGGACTTCCCTGGTAGCTCAGACGGTAAAGTGTCTACTATGCGGGAGACCCGGGTTCGAGCCCTGGGTTGGGAATATCCCCTGGAGAAGGAAATGGCAATCCACTCCAATCTTATTGCCTGGAAAATCCCATGGACAGAGGAGCCTGGCAGGCTACAGTCTATGGGGTCGCAAAGAATCCGACATGACTGAGCGACTTCACTTTCAAACTTTTCTTTTCTGCCTTTGCCATGTGTTAGGGGCTGAGCCTCCTCTGTGATTTCTCCACAGACACAACTCTGCTTGGGATGCAGATTTTCAATAGAAAATCTCCCTGTGTGAGGTGACCCTCTCCAGGGTAATTTCTTGTGATCCATGGGGATTTTGAGCTGATTGTGGGTCTCTGTATTGTACCTGTTGACTCCTTTTCCTGCAAGAACACAATAGAAGGAGTAAGCAGTTGCCAGGGCAGGAGGCAACTGTCACCTCTTGTTTCTAGTCTTTAGAGAAGTAGTGACAGAATCTGGGCACCCGACTGATGGAGCAGAGAGACTTGTTTCTGGTAGATTTCTCTCCAGCAAAAGCAGAAAGTCCTAAGACTTCCCTGGTCGCCCAATGGCTAAGACTTTAAGCTTCCAATGCAGGGGGCCAGGTTCAATCCCTAGTCAGGGAACTAGATCCCATATGCTGCAACTAAGAGTTCCATGCCACATTGAAAAATCCTGCAGGCTGTAAATAAAGACCCTAAGTACCACAACTGAGATCTGGTACAGCCAAATAAATAAATATTTTTTTAAAAGGGAGAAAATCATATTCAATGAACCCAACATAAGTAAACCAAATCATGCAAAAGAATACAAAGTCAGATTCTTGGTGGGAGAATTCTAAGATGACCCCTGATGACCATGCCTATGTGTAACCCTCTCGCCTTGAGCGTGGGCAAAAGCTAACTTACTTTTAACCAACAAAACACAGCAAAGATGATGGTCTATTACTCCCATGATTCTGTTACCTTATGTGGCAAAGGTGAAGGGATTTAATGTACGTAATTAAAGTCCCCGATTGGTTGAGTTGAATCAAAAGGGAGCTATTCGAAGTGGGCATAGCAGTTAGGTGAACCCTTAAAAATGAGTCTAAAAATCTGAGACAGAAGCAGTCAGATTGTCTTGCTGGTCTTGCAAAAACAAACTGCCATATCAGAGAGAGGGTGACATGGCAAGTCACCTGTGGCTGGCCTCTAGGGGCTGAGGTTCACAGTCGTACATCCATAAAGAACTGAATTCTACTAACAACCAGTGAGCTTGGAAAAGGAGCCCACAGCTCTGACAAGACTGCAGCCCTGGCTGACATCTCTGTTTCAGCCTGATGAGACCCCTGGACAGAGGACCCAGCTAACCCACACTTGGTCTCCTGATACATGGAGCACTGAGATGATAAAACTGTTATTTTAAGCAGCTAAATAAGTGCTAATTTCTTAGGCAGAAATAGAAAACAAATATAGGTACTTTTTTTTTTTTTTTTAATGAAATCTCAACAAGACTTCCAGATGCTGTCTACTTCAAGACTTCATTGTCACTAACCTAAATTGGAGCCATAATTACTTTCTCCTTCCGTCACTACCTACCTGCCAGGACTCTCTGGAAACTACTTCTCAGGAAGTTCTGTCATTAAAGGCTTCCTGTGAGCTTGCTCCTGGGGGCTGCAGGAAGAGAAATAAAACAAAGAGGTGCTTTCCTTCTGGGTCTTGTCTTGTGAGATGGTGGTATGCAAATTCCCATGTTCAGTGGGCACAACTCTTCTGTAGGCTTTCGAGCTTTCTCAGCAGTGTCTGGTGAGGGAGCCAGCAAGGGAAGTCCCTTCTGGGACTGCGGGCTCTCTGCGGTATGTAAATCACCCAGCAATATGCAAACGACTTCCCAGGTCTGCAGTCCTGTCCCCCTGGCCTTCCGAGACGTTGCCTGGGGGTTAAAAAGCCTGTCATATTTTGCTGCCCTTTTAGCCCATTTTCACTGGGAGCTTCTCAAGGGCATGGAAAAGAGTGTTTTGTAAAGTATAGAATTTAGACTTTTAAAGGCTGGGAATGCTAAGATACAGCTGAATTGGCTATATATTTCTTTGCACTGGACTCGTCTGTATTGGAGTTGTTTACAAAGCTGGACTTCCAATCAGTACGGCAGCCTCACTTTTCTCATCTTGGTGTCTACCAGGCTCAACACTGTGCACTGGGGTGTTTGTTCAGTGAATAAGTTATCCTCTTTTACAGAGAAAATAGAGGCCATTAAGGATTCAAACTCTTGCCCAAGGTCACACAGCCTTTTAGTGGCCAAGTTCGTTCTGGAACCTCAGCCTTCTGAGTTCCCGTGCCTTTCTTTCCACTCCACCTCTCACAAGCCTAATGTGCTGGTGAGGAGGTGGAAGCAGAAAGGGGACCGTGTCTTCTGTCCAAGGACTCGAGCCCCTCGGCAGCGGCATCCACATTCCACCCCAGCCCCCGTCTCCGTGGCCACCCTGGCCTCCATCAGGCAGCTCCTCGCTCCATTTCTGTGTCATGCACATGTTTCCTGACGGCCTCCCTGCCCAATTCCCTCCAGTGCAGTTTTCAGCTTCACACTTCATGAATTTTATTCACAATCGATAAATAAACCTATTATCATCAGGGTTTTGTATTCTCATCATATATCGTCATCTGTCATAAACCATCACATGCAGGAGTCCAGTTCACTCAGCATATCCCACTCATCTTTATTTCTGAGTCAGTGACTGAGAGACAGACCCAAAGTGCATAGTCCAGGAATTCAGTTTTTGCTCCATAACGGAATGTCTAACGATAAAAATCGTATTTAGACATTATTATATTTGAGATTCATGCCGGGGGGAGAAAAAAGTCATTACCTTGTCAGGCTCTCTGTACTTATTAGAAGCGACAAAGTGTTTTGTTTTTCTATTCAAATGGGGTGGATCTGATGGAAAAGCGATTTTTCATTATGGTGTGTTTTTAAAATGTGGTGGCTTCTGGCCATCTCTGTCAGTTTGTGGGGGCAGCTGATTGCAGTATACCTGGAGATTGCCAGATAAGTCAGAGTCACAGGTTTGTATCAAACTATCCTTTGTGGGATAAGCTAAATAATACTGGGGGTCTAATTAGGGCCCCCATTTCTTGGTTTCCGCTGCAGTCCTTGGGAGAGTGGCAAATATTGCTTGACAGACTCCCAAGTCAGAGAGACAAACACTGTGACTGGGATGGTTTACAGTCCAGGAATTTTAATTGAAAGGATTAGCATCAGGATTCTAAATCACAGTCAATAGTTCTTAAACAAGCCTTGGACAAGTACTACTGAACTCTGTTGCTTCCCAACCCATCCCACATTGAAGTGCTGATAAATAACCGTGATATTTATGATATCCTGGCATGAAACTGACATTCTGGGCTGGCAGCCATGAGCCCTGAGGATGAATATCAGGCATCCTGGGACCGTTCACGAGCTGGTTGGGAAGTTGTGCTCAGAGAAGGAATGGCTGTGCAAGCTTGGCTTGTTTAGGTCTTACATGTTCTACGTTTTCTTGGGTCCCATTTTCAATATAAAACCAATGCCTTTCAAAGTGGCCGGCTCTGTCTCCCTGAGAACCTTCACAGAGCCAGCGTGTGTAGGTCTGTTCTGCTGGTCTGGAGAGGCTTCTCTGTTTGGTAAAATCCAAATCAAAACAGAGGTGAAGGCGGTACCCCTTCTATCCAACTCAGTGGGGGGATCTCATCTTCTAAGCAGCCTGATGCTCACATGGAGGCAGCCCAGGGCATCAAATATATCAGGATTCTATGAACAAGTGTCTGTCGAGAGAGGTGTTGGCTATTTTGTTACTTTGATGTAAACTGTAATTAGCATTTATTTAGAACATCTGTGTTGGGAACTTGTGAAATGCCTTACGTGTTTTACCTCTCTTGAAGCTACCAATGACCAGTGAATGAAGACCTTTGCTTTCCCCAGTTTTACAGAGGAAGAAACTGAGGCTTTGAGAAGTTAAGCAACTAAGCTAGAAATGGTTAGGATTAAAACTCATGTCAGACTCCAAAGCTTCCCAGGTGGTGCTAGTGGTAAAGAATTTACCTGCCAATGCAGAAGACATGAGAGACATGGGTTCAATCCCTGGATCAGGAAGATCGGCTGGAAGAGGGCATGGCAACCCGCTCCAGTATTTTTGCCTGGAAAATTCCAGGGACAGAGGAGCCTGGCGGGCTACAGTCCATGGCGTAGCAAAGAGTCCGACACAAAAGAAGCAATTTAGCAAAAAGAAAACCCTAGGCTTCCTTTTCTCCAAGCAAAAAGGAGGGGATGAGGAGGATCTGGGCCTCAAGAGTCGCTTTTCCATCTGAGTCTGAAGCCCAGCTCCAGCGGTTATTAGTGGTTGGCCTTGGACAAATTACTTAATTTCTTTATGCTTTGGTTTCATCTATGAAGTTGTAATCACAAGAATATGAACCTTTGAGGGTTGTTTATAAAGCTTGAATAAAGTAGTCCAGATACAGCTCTTCTCCAAAACAGAGAGGGGGGACATTTTTAACTCTGAGGCTTTGTAGCAAGATTGAAAAGGATTTGAGGGGAGGATAAGAATGTCTACTGGGAATCTGCCAATTTGTATGGTGTATCTTCACATTGCTCTCTCTAATAGTCTTCCTGATTTTGGAAAGAAAAAACAGAAAAGAGAAAAATAATTATGTACATTTTTACCACACCAATCAATGTTAGTGAGCTGGCTTATTTGCTTCCAGTTATTTTGGAAAGGCATGGAGGTGGGGGTGGCTAGGAAGGAGGAAAAGATATCATTTTTATTTCTTATAATATTATAGGCTCTTAATAAAGAACTCAACAGGGCAGAAAATACAAGGATAAAATTTAAATCATCCCAAATTCTACTTTCTAGATGTTACTGTTCTTTAGTAGGCAAACTGCAAATATTTCTGTGTGTGTGTATGTGAGAGAGAGAAAAAAAAAGATAAAAATGTTAGTAACTGTGAAGTTAGATAATAGATATATGATGGTTTACTTTTGGGATTGTTTGAAAATTTACAGAAAATGTTAAAAAAAAAAACCTTAAAAAATTGGAATCATGGTATGTACACTCTTAAAGAAATACTTAGTTTAAGTTTACTGACTTTAATAGAAGAAAAATACTCAAAACTAAAAAAATGTTGAATAATAACTTTTTTCTAACACAAGAGATAGGGTTTTATTTTTTTTAACGAGGTAACATTGGTTTCTAACATCATGAACAGCATTATGTTTCTACTTCTGTATACACTATAGCATGCTGCTGCTGCTGCTGCTGCTAAGTCGCTTCAGTCGTGTCTGACCCTGTGCGACCTCATAGACGGCAGCCCACCAGGCTCCACTGTCCCTGGGATTCTCCACGCAAGAACACTGGGGTGGGTTGCCGTTTCCTTCTCCAATGCATGAAAATGAAAAGTGAAAGTGAAGACGCTCAGTCGTGTCCAACTCTTAGTGACCCCATGGACTGCAGCCCACCAGGCTCCTCCGTCCATGGGATTTTCCAGGCAAGAGTACTGGAGTGGGGTGCCATTGCGTTCTCCGACACTACAGCATACTCATCACCAAAAGTTTAGTTTCCGTGATATAGTTAACCCCCTTTACCCATTTCACCTTCCCCCACCCCTCTTCCCTTCTGGTAACCACTAATCTGTTCTCTGTATCTGCGTTTTCTTTGGTTTGGTTTGCTTGTTTATTTTTTATATTCCACATGTAAATGAAATCATATGATACTTGTCTGATTTATTTCACTGAGCATAATACCCTTAAAGGTCCATCCATGTTGTTGCAAATGGCAAGATGCTATCTTTTTAATGGCTGAGTAGTATTCCATTTTGTGTGTGTATGTGTTTTTATTTATTTAAAATTTATCTTTTTGGCCATTCCACGAAGCTTGTGGGATCTTAGTTCTCTAACCAGGGGTTGAACCTGGGCCCTGTGAAGTGAAAGTATCGAGCCCTAATCACTGGACCACCAGGGAATTCCCTGTATGTGTATATTCATAGACCACATTTTCTTTATCCATTCATCTGTTGATGAACACTTAGATTGTTTCCAGAAGAGATACTATTTACTAAATGGTCTTTCTGAGGTTTAAAAATAATTAAGGCAAACCTTCAGGTGTGTGGAATCATAGTTATTTAACTAGGGTTTCACTATAGGCAGTATCTACCTTTGAAAGATGAGGACATTGGCACTCCTATTCCTCTCTTCATCTCTTCTCCTGTACCTCTTGTATATTATTTTTCATATTACAGGCTTACAACATTCACATTGTCTTAAGTATTCCTAATTTCTGTAATGGTACTGAATCAATTTTTAATGCATTCAGTGTTTACCATTTGACCTTCTTAACATGACTTCTTTATTTTTGAATTAATTATTTTGCTGCATGTCTTAATTGGTTGGATTTCATGATCATAAAGTTTTTCAAGAAGCTACTTGTGTGTTTCACGTGTGCCAGTATCTTCCCATTGTACCCAGATGAACTATGGCCAGACATAATCTGAGCCATGCTTTCTTTCCATTAAAATGTCGTAGACACTGCTTCAGTGTCTTCTGGCAATGTCTTCAGTGTCTTTTGAAAAAAATGGATTTTTTTTTCCTTTCTTCTTTAGGTGATTTTGATTTGGGTGTCTGGATGATGAATAATTCTTTCATTTATTTTAATCCTTGGAGTTCAACAATATAACTAGGGTTTGTCTCAATTTTGAACTTACTGTATCATATTCCCAGAACACAATCTGTAGCTTTAGTTTTTCATTTCAGGAGAATGCTCTTATATCTTTGAACATGTCTTCTGTTTCATTGGGGGAGGAGGGATATGCTTCAGGAATCCTGATTATCCTACGTTGAAAGGTCTTTTTCTATGTCTTCCATATCTGTTCTCATTAATTTCTTTATATTTGTCTTTTCCTCTGTTTTTATTGCACTTATCTCTAGTCATACTTACTCTTCCTTGTTTCGTTTGATCATGTCTTGACTCTTTGCGACCCCATGGACTGTAGCCCTCCAGGCTCCTCTGTCCATGGGATTCTCCAGGCAAGAGCATTAGAGTGGGCTGCCATTTCCTTCTCCAAGTGACTCTTATATGTTGGTAATGAATTTTCAGGAGTACTTAATCAATTCCTGGATTTTTCTCATTTTTTTATTCATTTTATAATAATGTTGCTTCAGTTCTCAATTAGTTTTTCTAATCTACCTTTTCACCCCAACTGTTATTATTTTGTCCTTGAATTCTTGATTTAAAAAATTCTTATTTAGTTGTCCTAGGGTCCAATGCTTGGGCTTCCCTGATAACCCAGTGGGTAAAGAATCTGCCTGTGATGCAGGAGACACAGGAGATGTGGGTTTAATCCCTGGGTCAGGAAGATGCCCTGGAGAAGGAAGTGGTGACCCACTCCAGTATTCTTGCCTGGAAAACCCCGTGGACAGAGGAGCCTAGAGGTCATGGAGTCACGAAGAGTTGGACACGACTGAATGACTAAACCACCACTGCTGCCCAGAAGTAAGACTGGGTGGCTGGTGAATGGGGTGATAAGATTAAGGGTCCAATGCCCTTGTTTTTTGTTTGTTTTGCTGTATTTGTGTGTATAGTTTCCATACTGGCTTATTTTTGTTTGCTTACTTTATATCTTGCTCGTGTTAGGGCAACTTTGTCTAGATTTTCTCTTTGATATAGTTTGGATGAGTTTTTAACTTTATTCCCCCAATATTGCAAGCCAATTGGTTTCTCCTCTTAAATTACAGTATGAGACTGAGTTTCTACTTTTTCATAGTGTGAGAATGTGGCAGGATCTTGGGCTTAGGTGGGAGGTGGGAGGATAAAGGGAAGAGAGCTCATCTCAGAGTTCAGCAGTCTTTATTAGACTCTTTATTAGGGCTCTCTTGGCCCCTTCCAGAGACTTTTCCCGTGCATTCCCTACGGCTCCGCTACACATTGTTTGAGGTGTGTTGAACATCTCAGAAGTGCCTAGTGCTCCGGAGTGCTTGCCTCCAGTCTGCCTTGTCACCCATTTTCTCCATTTCATGTGTTTGTCTTAGCAGTGGTTCCTGTCAGGAGAGGACAAAGGTAATGCTAACCACTCTGCTCGCTATTCTCCAGGTCTGTGGGCATTAGTGAGGATTCTCAATATTTTGTTAAAATCAACAGTTTTAATCCTTGGGGAAAAGGACTAGGGATTGTTCAGAAATGGGCTTGTCCTTAGCCCTTTCTCTTTGTTCTAAAATGTGTCCTGTTGAAACTTAACTTAGATTATGACCCCTTTTGTATTTGGCTACTGTTATGGAAATTTTTTGGCTTTTATGATTTTTTTCTCATTCTGTTAGGTATCAAGGGACAAAAATTCAGTCTGCCATCTTAATGTGACACCAAGTAATTTTTCAGTGATTCTACATGGTTCACTATTAGTTCTGTTTGAATAGAATTTCATTTAAAAAGCTTGAAGATGAGGAGCTAGCAAGACCTGAGTTACAGTAAGGTTATATATGAACCTATAGGCCTATAATGTAAGTTATTAAGAATATTTTCAGCACATGCATATTGGACAATGCCTATTTGAAAATGGGAACAAAATGCAGTGGTAAAAAGCAATTTCTGATGAATGGGCAAACCATGTTTTTTGTTAGATATCAAGATTTTTTGTTTGTTTGTTTCAAGCCATCAGGATTTGTTCATCTAGAAGGGAAACTGACACAATTAGTGAAGATCTCGGAACATCAAAGCAGAAATCAGTTTTGAACCTGTATTTC
This sequence comes from Tragelaphus eurycerus, assembly GCA_935064755.1. NCBI lineage: Eukaryota > Metazoa > Chordata > Mammalia > Artiodactyla > Bovidae > Tragelaphus > Tragelaphus eurycerus. The sequence goes on from CAKXYN010000038.1 coordinate 15,658,472, forward strand.
AGAACCGGGTGTGTGTCTTTCACAAGGTGATGTCAAGATGCTTGGTTCTTAGGGGCTGGAGTATGTCTCCTAGAACCAAGAAGTGAGGGCAGTAGAGTTACCCTGCAAGGTCAGTGCTGATGGAGCCAAAGAGAGCTGTGAAAAGTCTCAGAAGAGAAAGCCTGGTGTCCAGGCTTGCAAGACTGTAACCTCGTAAGCACTTATTTGAAGAAATAATGTCTAAAGAAGAGAGCTTGGTCCATATGGGAAGCATAGGAAAAATAGAACCACCAAGGATCCCTTTTATCCCACAACAGCCCTGTCTCTGGGAGTGGGAGAATTTACCATCAGACTTCTGGAAATTCCAGTCTCAGAGGCCAAGAGTTTCTCTAGGATCTCTGTTGTGGCTTGATTGTTAGAACATGAGCTTTATCTGACTGCCTCTTCTCTGATTCCATGTCCCTACAGCAATTTTCTGCTTCCATTGAAGGTCTACTCATATATAGAGAGAATGCAGAAAAGATACAGATTTTTAATATTTCTGAGTATTTCATGGTGGTTTCTCATGGTAATGAGTGGCTTCTGATTACCAGTTGGTTTTCCCTGACTACAGGGAGAAAAGAGATTGTTATGCCAACCTGAATAATTCCAATCTGTGTGACATTTCTGTTTCTCACTTTAAATTAATACAGTACCAGCCAGATACCTTCCTCAGGTCTTTTGTACGTTTTTAGTTACTGTGAGTCAGTATTTTTTGGTCTGATTGCTCCTGGACATTGACAAGAGTGAACTGGCCTTCTGCGAGATAACTGATTTTGTTTCTGTCTTCCATCCCTCTCTATTCCTATATCAAACATAGTTCCATATTTGATGAATTCATCTGTATTAAAATGTGTTAAGACTAGATAAAATTTTAAATACTCCAGAGAAAATTTATACAAATTTTTTTGGACCTCATTTATCTTTTTAAAAAAGCTTTAAATTTTGTGTTAGAGTATAGCCGATTAACAATGTTGTGATAGTTTCAGGTGAACAGTGAAGGGACTCAGCCATACATACACATGTATCCTCCCCTCCCATCCAGCTGCCACATAATATTGAGTAGAGTTCCACGTGCTGTACAGTAGATCCTTCTTGGTTATGCATTGTAAACACAGCAGTTGCATACATACTACCTCGTTTATCTTTATGTCTTTATTTCGGAACAAGAAGAGTAGCATGGAGAAACTGAGACAGTTCCTTGCAAAGGTCATTTTTATGTTGAGGACCTCTCTTCTCATTTGAAGTATGATACTCTCTCCACTACATTTCCTGTCCAAGCGAATGGTCCCAAGGCTATTAATAGAGCAAAAGGTTGCTGGGTGAAACAGTGGGACCAGCTTGGCACACCCATGTTTGCAGACAACCCAAAGGAGAACTTGCTCTCCTATTCATTTTCTCTGTGGTGATTAAATACATGCAGTTTTTTTTCCACCAGTTTAATTGAGATATAATTGTCATAGAATGTTGTGTTAATTTGAGGTGTATAACAAAATAATCTGATGTAGGTATATATTGTGAAATGATCAGTGTACCAAATTTAATTAACATCCATCTTCTCACAGTTAAAAATTGTTTTTGCTTGTGATGAGAACTTTTATTAGCAACATTCAGTTATACTATACAGTATGGACTTCTTTATTACATCCTCAGAACTTTGTAACTGGATGCGTGTGCCTCTTTACCACCTTCACTGGTTCCCTGACACCCCGGCATCCCACTCCTGTCTTCTGGCAATTGCCAGTCTGTTCTGTGTTTTTATGAGTTCAGTTTCTCTTAGATTCCACATATACGTGACAGCATATGGCATTTGAATTTTTCTGTATGATCTATTTAACTTAGCATGATTCCCTCAAGGTCCATCTATGTTGTCGGAAATGGTATATTTTCTTTCTTTTTTATGGCTGAAGAAAAATCCTCTGTATATACACACTCCATTTTCTTTATCCATTCATGGACACTTTGGTTGTTTCCAGGTCTTGACTAACGTAAACAGTGCTGCAATGACTGTGGAGGTGCAGATATGTCTTTGAGATGGGTGTTTCATTTTCTTCAGATAAATACCCAGAAGTGGAGCTGTTGGATCATGTGGTCGTTATTTATTTATTTTTTTAAAGGAAATGCTATACTGTTTTCCACAGTGGCTGCATCAATTTACATTCTTACCAACAAAGCACAAGGGTTCTGTTTTCTCCATATTCTCATCAAAACTTGTTCTCTCTCATCTTTCTGAAAACAGACGTTCTAAAATGTGTAAGGTGATACTTCATTGTGGCTTTGATTTGCATTTCCCTGATAAGTGATATTGATCATCTTTTCATGTTGGCCATCTGTATGTCTTCTTTGGATAAATGTCTATTCATTTCCTCTGTCCATCTTTTCATCAGATTTTTTTTTTTTGGTAGTTTTTGAACCCACTCCAGTGTTCTTGCCTGGAGAATCCCGGGGGACGGAGGAGCCTGGTGGGCTGCCGTCTATGGGATCGCACAGAGTCGGACACGACTGAAGCGACTTAGCAGCAGCAGCAGCAGAGCTCTTTATATATTTTGGATATTAAGCCTTTGCCAGATAGATGATTTGTATGATTTCTTTTCCCTTTAGTAGGCTGTCTTTTCATTTTGTTGCTCATTTCCTTTACTGTGTGTAGATGCTTTTTAGTTTGATGTGGTCCCACTTGTGCACTTTTGCTCTTGTTGCCTTTGCTTTTGGTGTCAAGTTCAAAAAGTCACACCAAGACAGATGTCAAGGACTTATTGCCCATGTTTTCTTCCAGGAGCTACATGGTCTAGAACTTACATTCAAGTCGTCAGTCCATTTTGAGTTAATTTTTGGGTATGGTGTAAGATAGGGATTCAGTTTCTTTCTTTTTTGTATTTGGCTCTCCAGTTTTCCCAGCACCATTTATGGAATAGATGATCCTTTCTTCACTGTATATTCTTGACTCCTTTGTTGTAAATTAATTTGCCATGTATTCATGGACTTCTGGGCTCTCAATTCTGACCCCCACTGATGTACATGTTTGTTTTTATGCCAGTACCATATTGTTTTGATTACTATAGTTTTGTGATAGTTTCATACCAGGAAGTGTGATGCCACAAGTCTTGTTGTTTTTTCTCGAGATTTCTTTGGCTATTTGGGATAGTTTGTGGTTCCATATACATTTTAGGATTGTGTGTTCTAGTTATGTGAAAAATGCCATTGGAATTTTGATAGAAATTGCACTGAGTCTGCAGAATGCTTTGGGTAGTATGAACATTTCAACAGCATTAATTTTTCTAATTCTTTAGTGTGGGATATCTTCCTATTTATTTGTACTTTTGATTTCCTTTATCAATGTTTTATAGTATTCGGTGTACAGATTTCTCACCTCCCTGGTTAAATTTATTCCTGGATATTTTATCTTTTTGATGCAATTATAAATTGGACTGTTTTCTTAATTTCTCTTTCTGATTATTCTGTTATTATTATATAGAAATGCAACTGATTTTTTACATTAATTTTATATCCTGTGACATTACTGAATTTGTTCATTAATTTTAACTGGTTACTTTGGCAGTGTCTTGAAGAGTTTTTATATAATATCATGTCATCTGCAAATATAGATAGTTTTACTTCTTTTTCTGATTTGTATGCCCTTTTTTTTTTTTCTTGCCTAATTGCTCCAGCTTGGGCTTCTGGTACTATGTTAAATAAAAGTGGTGAAAGTGAGTATCCTTATTTTGTTCCACCTCTCAGAGGGAAAGCTTTCAGCTTTTCACCATTGAGTATGATGTTAGCTGTGGGCTTGTCATACATGGTCCTTATTGTGCTGAGGTATATTCCCTCTATACCCTGCTTATTGAGAACTTTTATCATGAATGGGTGCTTTGTCTGCATTTATTGAGATAATACATCTTTTTATCCTTCATTTTGTTAATGTGGTTTATGACACTGGCTAAGTTGTGCCTCCCAGGAATAAATCTTAGCATCCTGGGGATAAATCCCACTTGATCATGACATATGATCCTATTTTTTAAAAAGTCTTTATTGAATTTGTTACAGGGCTGCTTCTGTTTTATGTTTTGTTTTTTTTGACTGTGAGGCATGTGGGATTTTAGCTCCCCAACCAGGGATTGAACCCATACTCCTGTGCTGGGGTCCAGCCCCAGTGGATCCAGGGAATTCGAAGCGGGGGACAGCGTTGGCGACGATGAGGAAACAATTGCTTAATTAAGTATTAATTAAAGATATAAAGAATAATAGAAATGAGGATAGCTCAGTGAGGAGGAAATTCAGTGAAGAAAAGCGGATGAAATAAGGATAGCTCAGTGAGAACATTTTGTGTAGAGAGGAGGCCGAATAATTCAGCCAGAAGGCAAGAGAAAGAAAGACATGGGGAGACCAAGTTTCGGTGAACAAGGCCCCACACTTTATTTTTCAAAGTAGTTTTTATACCTTAAGTTATGCACAGAGGATAATGGGGGAAGGGGTAGAGTCATGCAGTAAGCCAGGCTTTCTTCCTGCAAATGTCTCATATGCAAAGTTTAGGTGAATTACATCATCTTCTGGCCCAGAGGCCTATTAACATTTCAAGGAACTTATTTTCTCTAAAGGTGATGATTCTCAAGTCAGGCACCACCCTCCAAAGGCATTGGAGTTGCATTTCTATAGGGCAAAGGTGTGATGGGTTATAACAAGAGAAAGAATTAACTCAAGGGTCCAAGGTTACAAACATTAAAGCTACCACTTACATTTCTATAAACCAATTATATCAATCAATACACTGCCAAGGACACAGTAGGTAAGGGATATGGAGACTTAGCAGCAAACATTGGCCCAACAAGTGAAAAACCCTTCACCAATACAATTTCTAATCAGCCCACTAATAGTTTTCTAACTTCTCTAAAGACCCTGTTTTTAGAAGCACATGTGGCCAGACAAGCCTGTCAGGTGGGCTAGAGGACTTCCAAAGGAGTTTGTAGGTAGAAACACTGTCACACCCAGGAATTATTAACTGGAGCTGTAAGTTAATTCTTTTTTCAGAGAGAGGTAGTGGGGGACAGCCCCCTGTGTCAGAGGTGTAGGTGTAGATGAGAACACAAAGCAGAAAGTAGGCAGACTCTGGTTTTGAGGGTAGATGCTCAAGAATTCCAGGGGGCTCCTGAGGCTGGATCCCGCCCTTGCGTGTGCCAAGCCTCCTTCCTCATGACCTTTGTCATAGGCGGAGCGCTGATCCAAGCCGGCCGACACTCCTGCTTTGAAAGGTGAAATCTTAACCACTGGACTGCCAGGGAAATTCTTGATCCTCTTAATGTATTGTTGAATTTGGTTTGCTAATATTTTGTTGAGGTTTTTCTTCTTTTTTTCTGGCCACCGTGCCCATCAGGTATAGTGTTCCTGCTCTCCTTTGCCTTTTGCTTCTCTTCTCTTCTCAACTATTGATAAGGCCTCCTCAGACAACCACTTTGCCTTTTTGCATTTCTTCTTCTTGGGGATGGTTTTGATCACTGCTTCCTGTACAATGCTATGAACCTCCGTCCATAGCTCTTTAGGCACTCTATCTATCAGATCTAACCCGTTGAATCTATTTGCCACTTCCACTGTATAATCATAAGGATTTTGATTTAGGTCATACCTGAATGGTTTTCCTTACTTTATTCAATTTAAGTCTGAATTTTGCAATAAAGAGTTCATGATCTGAGCCACAGTCAGCTCCTGGTCTTGTTTGTATAGAGTTTCTCCATCTTTGGCTGAAAGGAATATAATCAACCTGATTTTGGTATTGAGCATCTTGTCATGACCATGTGTAGAGAGTCTTCTCTGTGTTGTTGGAAGAGGATGTTTGCTATGACCAGTGCGTTCTCTTGGCAAAATTCTATTAGCCTTTGCCCTGCTTTATTCTGTACTCCAAGGACAAATTTGCCTGTTACTCCAGGTATCTCTTGACTTCCTACATTTGCATTCCAGGCTCCTATGAAAAGGATGTATTTTTTTGGTGATAGTTCTAGAATGTCTTGTAGGTCTTCATAGAACCATTCAACTTCAGCTTCTTTGGCATTAGTGGTTGGGGTATAGACTTGGATTACTGTGATATTGTATGGTTTGCCTTGGAAACAAACCAAGATTATTCTGTTGATTTTGATTTTTTGAGATTGTACCCAAATACTGCATTTTGGACTTTTTTGTTGACTATAAGGGCTACTCCATTTTTTCTAAGGAATTCTTCTTACCCATAGTAATAGATATAATGGTCATCTGAATTAAGTGACTGAAGCCATGAAATGAAAAAATGCTTGCTCCTTGTAAGAAAAGCTATGACAAACCTAGATAGTGTATTCAAAAGCAGAGACATCACCACCTACAAAGATCTGTCTAGTCAAAGCTATGGTTTTTCCAGTAGTCATGTTTGTATGAGAGAGTTGGACTATAAAGAAGGCTGAGCACTAAAGAATTGATACTTTTGAACCGTGATGCTGGAGAAGACTCTTAAGAGTCCCTTGGACAGCAAGGAGGTCAAACCAGTCAATCCTAAAGGAAATCAATCCTGAGTATTCATTGGAAGGACTGAAGCTGAAACTCCAATACTTCAGCCATCTAATGTAAAGAGCTGACTCATTAGAAAAGACCTTGAAGCTGGGAAAGATTGAAGGCAGGAGGAGAAGGGGATGACAGAGGATGAGATGGTTAGATGGCATCACCAACTTGATGGACATGAGTTTGAGCAAGATGGGAGCATCTTGAGCACCAGGAGATGGTGAAGGACAAGGAAGCCTGGTGTGCTACAGGGAAGCGTGGGATCATAAAGAGTCAGACCTGGCTGAGCAGCTGAACAGCAACAATGTCCACTGGGGTTATTGGCCTATAATTTTGTTTTTTTTTATAGTGTCCTTGTCTGGTTTTGCTATCACAGTAATACTGGCCTTGTAAAATGAGTTGAAGATGTCCCTTCCTCTTCAGTTGTTTGGAAGAGTTTGAGAAAGATTGGTATTAATTTTTCTCTAACATTTGGTAGAATTCACCAGCGTAGCTACCTCGTCCTGAGCTTTTTGTTTCTGTTGGGAAATTTTTGATTACTAATTCAATCTTCTTAATAGTAATCAGCTTGTTCAGATTTTTTATTTCTTTATGGTTCAGTCTTATATGTTTCTAGGAATGTAACTATTTCTTCTAGGTCCAATTTGTTGTCATATAATTGTTCATAGTAGTCTCATGATTCTGTGTATTTCTGTGCTATTAATTATAATGTCTCTTTTCTAATTTTGTTTATTTTAATCCTTTTTTTCTCGTTTAGCCTAGCTAAAGGTTAATTTTGTTTATCTTTTCAAAAAATTGACTATTTCATTAATCTTCTCTATTATCTTTTCAGTCTCTATTTCATTTATTCCCACTCTAATCTTTATTTTCTCTCGTCTACTAACTTTGGGCTTTGTTTGTTCCTTTTCTCCCCTAGTTCCTTGAGGTACAAAGTTAGGTTGTTTAAGACATTTATTGTTTCTTTAAAAAAAAAAAATAGTATAACTTTAAAGATTACTTTCCATTTATAATTTTTTAAAAAATAATTTTGTAAATTAATTATTTGGCTGTGTCAGGTCTTAGCTGCGACATGCAGGATCTTGAGTTGTGGTACATGAACTCTTAGTTGTAGCATGTGGGATCCTGATCCCTGGCCAGGGATTGAACCCAGGCCCCCTGCATTGGGAGCACAGAGTCTTAGCCACTGGGTTACCAGGGAATTCCTAGTTTTTCTGTATATTGTCAGTGGAAAAAGTTGGTATAGTTTTTATTCTGCTCTTAATGAATGCTGAGATTATCTTCTTGCAACAGCTTGATACTTTTTTCCTTTGGAGTGTCCTTGTTTAATAATTTGTGGTTTTATTATGATTCCATTTCCTTGGATTAATTTGATTGTGCTTAACATTAATTTTCAGTCATTTTTTTCCCAATATATGTTTATAGGGTGAATAATGCTTTTGCAGAAACCTAGACATTGACATATAGTATTTTCATTATTGTTCAGTTATTTTCTTGTTTCCATTATAATTCCTTCTTTATTTATGAATTTTTCTCAATTTCCAAGCTGATGGTGATTTTCTAATTGTTATTATTTTGTTATTGATTTTTAGCCTATGCATTATGGGGAGAGACCTTTCTGAGTCTGAATATTTTAATCCTTAGACATTTGTTGAGAAGGACTTCCCTAGTGGCTCAGATGGAGAAGGCAATGGCAAGCCACTCCAGTACTCTTGCCTAGAAAATCCCATGGATGGAGAAGCCTGGTAGGCTGCAGTCCATGGGGTCGCTACGAGTCGGCCACCACTGAGCGACTTTACTTTCACTTTTCACTTTAACGCAATGGAGAAGGAAATGGCAACCCACTCCAGTGTTCTTGCCTGGAGCATCCCAGGGATGGCAGAGCCTGGTAGGCTGCTGTCTATGGAGTCGCACAGAGTCGGACACGACTGAAGCGACTTAGCAGGAGCAGCAGCAGTGGCTCAGATGGTAAAGTGTCTGCTTACAATGTGGGAGACCTGGGTTCGATCCCTGGGTTGGGAAGATCCTCTGGAGAAGGAAATGGCAATCCACTCCAGTACTCTTGCTTGGAAAATTCCATGGATGGAGAAGCCTAGTAGGCTATGGTCCATGGGGTTGCAAAGAGTCGGACATGACTAAGCGACTTCACTTCATTTCACTTCTTCTAAGGTACTGCATGTGGTTGATTTTATAAATGTTCTATATGAACTTGTAAAATTCAGTATTTCAATGAATGCAGTGTTCTGTATGTACATATCGCTGCTGCTGCTGCTAAGTCACTTCAGTCATGTCCGACTCTGTGCGACCCCGTAGACGGCAGCCCACCAGGCTCCCCCGTCCCTGGGATTCTCCAGGCAAGAACACTGGAGTGGGTTGCCATTTCCTTCTCCAATGCATGAAAGTGAAAAGTGAAAGTGACATCTCTCAGTCATGTCTGATTCTTAGCGACCCCATGGACTGTAGCCTACCAGGCTCCTCCATCCATGGGATTTTCCAGGCAAGAGTACTGGAGTGGAATGCCATTGCCTTCTCCGATAGTGCCTCAGTTCAGTTCAGTCACACAGTCGTGTCCAATTCTTTGTGACCCCATGAACCGCAGCACGCCAGGCCTCCCTGTCCATCACCAACTCCCGGAGTTCACTCAGACTCACATCCATCGAATCAGTGATGCCATCCAGCCATCTCATCCTCTGTCGTCCCCTTCTCCTCCTGCCCCCAATCCCTCCCAGCATCAGAGGCTTTTCCAATGAGTCAACTCTTCACATGAGGTGGCCAAAGTACTGGAGTTTCAGCTTTAGCATCATTCCCTCCAAAGAAATAGGGCTGATCTCCTTCAGAATGGACTGGTTGGATCTCCTTGCAGTCCAAGGGACTCTCAAGAGTCTTCTCCAACACCACAGTTCAAAAGCATCAATTCTTCAGCGCTCAGCCTTCTTCACAGTCCAATTCTCACATCCATACATGACCACAGGAAAGACCATAGCCTTGACTAGGCGAACCTTTGTTGGCAAAGGAATGTCTCTGCTTTTGAATATGCTATCTAGGTTGGTCATAACTTTCCTTCCAAGAAGTAAGCGTCTTTTAATTTCATGGCTGCAGTCACCATCTGCAGTGATTTTGGAGCCCCCCAAAATAAAGTCTGACACTGTTTCCACTGTTTGCCCATCTATTTGCCATGAAGTGATGGGACCAGATGCCATGATCTTCGTTTTCTGAATGTTGAGCTTTAAGCCAACTTTTTCACTATCCATTTTCACTTTCATCAAGAGACTTTTTAGTTCCTCTTCACTTTCTGCCATAAGGGTGATGTCAGCTGCATATCTGAGGTTATTGATATTTTTCCCAGCAATCTTGATTCCAGGTTGTGTTTCTTTCAGTCCAGTGTTTCTCATGATGTACTCTGCATAGAAGTTAAATAAGCAGGGTGACAATATACAGCCTTGACATACTCCTTTTCCTATTGCAACCAGTGTGTTGTTCCATGTCCAGTTCTAACTGTTACTTCCTGACCTGCATACAAATTTCTCAAGAGGCAGATCAGGTGGTCTGGTATTCCCATCTGTTTAAGAATTTTCCACAGTTTATTGTGACCTACACAGTCAAAGGCTTTGGCATAGTCAATAAAGCAGAAATAGATGTTTTTCTGGAACTCTCTGGCTTTTTCCATGATCCAGCGGATGTTGGCCATTTGATCTCTGGTTCCTCTGCCTTTTCTAAAACCAGCTTGAACATCATGAAATTCACGGTTCACATATTGCTGAAGCCTGGCTTGGAGAATTTTGAGCATTACTTTCCTAGCATGTGAGATGAGTGCAATTGTGCGGTAGTTTGAGCATTCTTTGGCATTGCCCTTTTTAGGGATTGGAATGAAAACTGCCCTTTTCCAGTCCTGTGGCCACTGCTGAGTTTTCCAAATGTGCTGGCATATTGAGTGCAGCACTTTCACAGCATCATCTTTCAGGATTTGAAATAGCTCAACTGGAATTCCATCACCTCCACTAGCTTAGAATTACTAGCAGTACTTTACTAGCATGTGAGATGAGTGCAATTGTGCCGTAGTTTGAGCATTCTTTGGCATTGCCTTTCTTTGGGATTGGAATGAAAATTGACCTTTTCAAGTCCTGTGGCCCACTGCTGAGTTTTCCAAATTTGCTGGCATATTGAGTGCAGCACTTTTACAGCATCATCTTTCAGGATTTGAAATAGCTCAACTAGAATTCCATCACCTCCGATAGTGCCTGCTAAGTCACTTCAGTCATGTCCGACTCTATGCAACCCCATAGACGGCAGCCCACCAGGTGCCCCCATCCCTGGGCTTCTCCAGGGAAGAACACTGGAGTGGGTTGCCATTTCCTTCTCCAGTGCATGAAAGTGAAAAGTGAAAGTGAAGTCGCTCAGTCGTGTCTGACTCTTAGTGACCCCATGGACTGGAGCCTACGAGGCTCCTCCGTCCATGGGATTTTCCAGGCAAGATTACCTAGCATATGGTACATTTTATCTGTGATTATCTTCTTGTGATTACCTGATGTTTTCTTTGTAGAATTTTCAGTTCCTCTTAGTAGCCAACATTCAAAGGATCCAGCTTGAAGTATGCCATGTCTCCAGATAACTGGTGGCTGCTTAGTAGCTTCATTTTGTGTTCTCATCATTAGTCTAGCTAGCTTCCACTAAGAAGGTTTCCCAACTCCAACCATGCCAGACATCAGTGTGCCCATAAACTTTCTCACTATAATTTGCTAGCAAAGTTACTTTGGGGAACTTCTTGATACATTCTCTGAGTTTCTCACTCTAGATTCCTCTTAACCTTTTCTTTAAGCTGTGAACAAATGCTTGTTATTTACAAGCAATTCAGATGATGCTTCTGAAATGAGTGGTTTCACAGGAGACCCCACCTAGCAACAAATGGAATACAGAACTTCCATGTATTGTCTGTGAAGCCAGAATTGGATCTGGTTTCGATTGTGAAGTACTTTACATTTCTTGCAGGATTCTTTTTTCTCTTTGAATATGTAGAGTTCTCATTGACAGTAATCCTCATTTGTCAACTCTGTGCTAAAGAGGTAAATGACCTCATTGCATCCCTCCTACAGTGTCAGCTTCTAGCTTTCCTCACATTTAATTTCTCGTACTTTCCCATTCTTGCGCTAGAATATGTAAGGAGCAGTGTGGGTCAAAAGACAGACTTTAGTGAACTAGGAAACTTGCTTTAGTGGTAAATAGCCAGTAGCCAGTGAATCTAATATAATAGGTACACCAGTTAAGAATTGATTAGGTAGCAAAAGAAGCTTCTGCAACCCAATAACATGGCTTAAACAAGATAGTTTATTCAATTTCATATAAAAGATGTCCAGGAGTAGGTAGTCTGTGGCTGGCATGACAACCTCAGAAAACTAAACTCAGTTCCCTTATCCAAGTCCATGACTTCCAGTTTAAGGTCTCTTCGTGATGCAGTATGGCTGCTGGATCTCCAGTTATTATGACTGAGTTACAGGCCAGAACAAGGGGAAAAGATAAAAATAGAAGGGTGCTTTTCCAGCATATCAGCTTTCTTTGATGCTGAGCACCCATCCTGTGCTCAGATCTCATTGGCTAGAACTTTGTTGTATGGCTGTGTTTCACTGCAAGGGAGGATGGGAAATAGAATATTTTATTCTAAGCAACAGTGTGCCTAGCTGAAATTTTGGGCTCTGTTACCAAGGCGAAAAAAAGAGAATGGATATTGGGTAGTCAACCAATGGTCTGTTACAATGGCGTTTGCCTAGAGTGGCTTGACTGGCATTGATGACTCCATATGACTCAATCCTAACCTCTCCAGGTTTGGGAACACACTCATATTTCTCTGTGGAATAGAGCCTTGATTGTATACTTTATTACTTAGCTTTTCTGGGAAGAGGTTTCTTTTTAAAAAATATAGAATATAGTGCAAGAGCCATTGGAGAAGGCAGTGGCACCCCACTCCAGTACTCTTGCCTGGAAAATCCCATGGACAGAGGAGCCTGGTAGACTGCAGTCCATGGGGTTGCTAGGAGTTGGACATGACTGACCGACTTCACTTTCACTTTTCACTTTCATGTATTGGAGAAGGAAATGGCAACCCACTCCAGTATTCTTGCCTGGAGAATCCCAGGGATGGGGGAGCCTGGTGGGCTGCCCCATCTATGGGGTCACACAGAGTTGGACACGACTGAAGCGACTTAGCAGCAACAGCAGCAGCAGCAAGTTATAAATTACCAGAGAGGTCACGCCAAGCAAAGTCAATTTTTCTGGGGAAAAAAATGTCAGAATACAGTAAGTTTTTGGCACATGCACAGCACCCCCTGTGTCTTCCGTTAGTGCAAGCAGAGTGTCTTCTATGGGGCAGTGTTTCTTCCAGAGCCTAGGCTGTAGGTAAAGCCACATAGGAAGCAGGTGACATGGCAGATTCCACAATGGTAAGACTTTTCCTCAAGTCGGCTTGTTCAGCATCCATTTGATATGAGTGGTGAAGGGATTATATTTTTTCAAAGAAAGGTCACACCAATCAGTGTCAAATACAAGCCTGTTCCTTAGGAATGAGGCCTTTTCTTTTTCATTTCCTTCACTGCCAAATTCTGGAAAGTATAGTGGCCACTGTTCACACAACCATTTTCCACTTCAGTCCTGATCTAACGTTTGTGCAACATTCTAGTGATGTCACTTCTTGTGGCCTTTTCGAGAGCCTTTCTTTCACTGACTGTTGTGGCTCACTTCTCTTTGCCTCTTATTTTTCTCATTTGTTTCATAAGCTCATGCCTTAGCCCTCCTTTCTTGGCCCTTTTCTCATTTCCTACCCTTGCTCCTGTGTGATGGCCCCGGGGCCTGCAGCTGCTCCTGCTGTCTAAGTGCTGATGTTTCTGATCCTATATCTTTATTTTTTTTTAAAAGTATTTATTTTTTTTTCATGTGACTGGGCCTGGTCTTAGTTGTAACACGCAGGATTGTTTGTTGCGGCATATGAGCTCTTAGTTACAGCATGGGGGATCTAGTTCCCTTACCTGGGCTCGAACCTGGGCCCCTTGCCTTGGGAATATGAAGTCTTAGTCACTGGACCAACAGAGGAGTTCCTCTGGTCCTATATCTTTAAAACAGACATTGCTCCAGAGATCTAGAGCTATTTTCCCAACTGTTCAGTAAACATTTCTACTGGATTCCCCATTAGAACTTAAAACTTATCACATCTAAAATGGAATTCTTCCACTCCTCCTACTCACTCATCCTCTTAAACCTTTCTTTTCTACTGTATTCTCTGCCTATTGCGGTAACCACCAGTCTCAGGGCCAGCAACCTGGCAGCCATCCTTTATTCCTTTCTTTCCATAGTCTGTCTCCATATGTAACCGATCACCAAGTCCTCTTCCTTGAGTTTCTCAAGCCACCCCTTCCCTTGCAGCCTCACGACTGTCTTCACTCAGGACCTCATCCTTTATCATCTGGGATATTACTGACTGCCTCTGTTTAACCCAGGCTGTCCTTCAAATGGCCATCACAGCGACCTTTCCAATTAAAAAAAAACCCTATTATGTTACTTCTCTGAATAACATCCTTTGAACTTTCCATTGCCCGTGAGATATCACTCCAACTCCTTGATGTAGTCCTAAGGATGGTCCCTCACAGGGCTCCTTTGTATGAACAAGAAGAAGCTATCCCTTTGTTGGCCAGGAAAGGCAAAAAGAGTGCTTGGTGAGTGGAGTGTGCCTTTATGTGAGGACAAGGTCCCTTTCTGGCTTCCTAGGTGGTGCAGTGGTAAAGAATCCACCTGCCAACGCAGGAGATGCAAGAGATGTGGGTTTGATCCCTAGGTCGGGAAGATCCCCTGGAGAAGAGAATGGCACCCCGGTCCATTATTTTTGCCTGGAGAATTCTGTGGACAGAGGAGCTTGGCAGGCGATAGTCAATAGCATTGCAACACCTCCCCCCTGCCACACCCACCCCTACAAGGTCCCTTTCCATTTGGAGTGTGCAGCCCTGCACACGAGGGCACAGGGCTTGGCTAGCAGAGCTTGGGTTAAACTCATTCCATGCACTTGTGGGCTGACTTCTAGTTGCTTCTGCACACGTGGTATGGGGGTGTGGCCAGATTCTGGCCTATCAGGATCTTTGCAGACTCTCTCCTGCCTCCTTGTTGGGCCTGTACCTTCCAGGAATCACTCTTCCTGTAGCACCCGTGATTAGCTCCTACGCAGCTCTTACGCATCTTTCAAGACTTACTTTAAGAGTCACCACCTCCTGAGAGACTTCTCTGGCCTCATAACCTGAATTCATCACTCAGTGCACCCCTAACACCCGGTCTATATGTCTGTTGTGTCCTGTGGTCAGGCTGTTGTAATGATTAACTTTTACGTTTATCTCCTTCCCTACTTTGTGAACAACCTAAGGGCAGAGGGTAATGCTTTATTCATCTTTATATTCCCTGCCTGGCTTGTGTAAATTCTCACTGAATTAACTGTAGGGCAACTGCCAGCAATCAAACGAAACAACAAATTCTATCTACTTTTAAACACAACTGTAGGGCTTATATTTATTATTGAAAAATTAAGACAATAAGTGTGCTATTTAGTAAAACCCTTACAAAATGCAAAACCCTTACAAAATGCTCCAGAAAGGAATTGTCATTTCTTACTTATGAGCAAAGGAATGAATAGGAGAGGGCAAATGCTGACAGCAGGCAAGGAAAGCACTGGTCTTTCAAAAAGCATATTAAGGGTCTTAAGGCAAGATTTAAGAGGTGGCCAGATGCAGGAGACAGCTGTGATGTGAACAGGGCACGTGAGCTAAGAAGAAACTTGAATTAAGCCTAAGAGCAGAGAAGGGAGCTTCTGTTTAAAATCCACTCTTGCAATTGACTGGATGTTTGACCCTTGGGCAAGTCATTAACCTCTGTGTCTTAGTTTCCACATCTGTAAAGTGGAGATAATAATGCTTTCTCACTTCAAAGAATTATAGATTAATCAATGTCTGAAAAATGTCTCTAACTTGGGAACCTCTATGTAAATATTCCAGTGTAGGAGAGTCAGGTGTAAATACTGAAGAAATAAATTTGAGCTTTCTTTTAATTTATTCACAATGTTAAAAAGTGAAAAATAATCACTAGTGTCCTCATCTTGAAAATACTATTAAGGAAATAGCAGTTAGATTTATATATTGGGGAAAGTATCCTTTTAAGGGTCATAAGTCTTTTTTTCAGCCCCATGTATGTCCAGAGCAGAGGTGTGTGCTGAGGTGTGTGAATCCCAGGTGTGTGAGGACCCAGGCCACTTGGTTGACTCAACAGGAACTACAAAAACCACTCGTACCTGGAGGACTCTGCCAGTGTAGAGAGCCGTCAGCTTCCCTGGCTGGGTTATGAAATTAGGGCTTCTGTGAGCTGTCTGGTTTTTCTCCTCTTTGCCGAATGCCCTGCTCCCCTCTCCAGGGAGAGGATGCGTGGGGCTTCCCCAAGTCTCAGGGTCCCAGAGCTTCCATCAGAGGCTGATGTGCGATGTTTGGATCATGTAGTTGTGATCCCCAAATGAAAATGTTAATAATTTACAGTTAGTTCTTTCCCCACCTTTCACAAAAGGGAAGATTCCCCCAAGGACCTTTGATTTATTGGCTGGCTTGGAGGGCCTCTTCATGCCAAGTGGGGTACCTGGGGGTGGGGAGGAGGGGGAGAGGAGGAGGCCCCCAAGGGAAGTCAAATTGAGCCTCAGGAGAAACAGTGGGAGGACCGGTCATCTGTGCAGCAGGAGGGAGGGAGCCAGCACCGGCCTAGGGAGCAAGGAGAGCTAGTGTGTCTGTGGTTGGAGCCAGGGAGGAGGAGGGAGACTGACCTGCTCGGGAGACAAGGGGAGGCTGGGCGAGAATGGGGCTTGGAAGCACATATTTATCAGCTTTCTGGGCCATGGACTGGTGTCATCTCTTCTTGCCATCCCACTGCCCCTTCTTTTAATGAGTTTGTATATTAAATAAGATTGGCCTTAAGACAGGATGACCTGTAACAGGCCAGCTACCTTCATTCAAGAAACTGGAAGGTTGTGATGAGAGCAGTAGAGAGAGAGGACAGACCATGTTTTCAAGGAAATAAAACAGGAGCCCGAAAGCCGTAGCTGCCCCTTGGGTCGCCTGGTGCCAGGGGCTGGTGGGGCAGAGTGGCAGCAGCTTCGGGCACCAGCCCTGCCTTTCCCTAGACCCAGTTTGATGCCAAGGAGAGGAGAATCTGATCTAAGTGCAGGCCATACATCCCCAAGGACTGCCCTCAGAGTGAGGTGTGACTGGGGCACTCATTGGACTGTCTCGGGTACATGGGTTGGGGTCTCCTTTTCAGGGGTCCTCCCCCTCCGTTGTTCTGGATTGCATAGCATTGTCTGCGTGGCCTGCCAGTTAGAAGCAGAGGCCAATAAGCATCACTGTAATATGGGTTTAACCCTATTGTACAAGCTCTTCTCTGAAGATGGTACTTGCTCTATGTCACTTTGCTATTTTTCTTCTGAACTGTGAGATATAACTCTTATCGCAGTAGAGTAGGCCTATGACCTTAAGTGATGTTAAATTACTCAGGCAGTTTGACTGTGGGTGCTTTATGAAACACACAAACGGTTACTGTGTTTGGAATTATTAATCTTCTGCAATAGTCTTAGGAAAGTGGTTTAGACCCGAACATTCTGAGCAGCTCTATTTCCTGACTCAAATGGAGACTTGAGCAAGGGATTTACACCTGTTCTGAGTTCCATCCCCACTGCCACTCACCTCTTCCAACTGAGGAAGGGAGCTATAGAACAGGGCCCAAGCTTGATGCATACATATCATCATTATTTTAAAAAGGGGCGCATTATTGTGTGGCTATTACTTCTTTGGCTTTCAGAGACTTTTTTTTTTTTCTGTATTAGTATTGCCTGAAATGGAATAAACCTTCCATCTGGTTTTTATCTTCCAAATAAGATCTTTTCAAAGGAGCTTCTTTGGGGGAGTCTGGAATAATTAATTCTCTCCCCTTCCATCTTTCTCAATGCATTTAATTTGAACTTTCTTAATGAAAACTCATCTCTCATAAATGCTGGGTTGGCCCATTTTGCATGTGCCTGCTCTGTCCTGCTTTGAGTGATGTGTAAATAAGAGGCAATCTGGTGATGAGTTTTGCTTGTGTGGTGCGGAAGGGTGGAGAGGGAGGAGGGTTTGATGAATAGAGGCGACCAGAAAATGTACTTGATAATAACATGGCCATGATTGATGTTGTAATTCCTGAAAAATTATCATTGTGATATAATTATTTGTTTATGAACTGTGCCCTGAGACTCCCAAGTTTGTGATTATTCATGGCACAGATAAAACTCTAAAGTCAATAATTCATCAAGGGTATAATGGTTTTGTTTGGGGGGAGGTAGGGGGTTCACGGGAATATTGCATCCTGTTTCTGACACTTCCGCTATAAATCTAAGAACTCCTTCAGTACAAGGAAGAGCCACTTCCTTACCCTCTGCTCCTTTTTTCCCCCCTTAAAGTGGCTTTAGAGATTTGCATATATTATTTTTAAAACAAATTAATTTTATCCTAGAAAATTTTCAACAGAGGAACATTATCTGGGTCACTCCTATTGGTGTATCTCGTGGCTGTCAGTAGAGAAATGAACAGAATGGAAAACAACTGTGCTTTGTCCCCAGGAAAGTACAAGACAATCTTACACTAATCTCTTTGATTTTGGTCCATGAAAGGAGGTCCAAAAGGAGGTCTACCCATTTTCAGAAAGTTGATGAGTCTGGCCTCATGATTTATATTCGACTTTCGAGTGGAAGATTTTACATGTTCGTATCAGCGATCTTGGCATCTTGCCCCAGTTCTGCTCCAGTGAAATGGCTGGCACGGTAGTTTCTTTAATTCTTTCCATTTCCTTCTCATGGTTGTTTTTTCCCTGCCTCAGTTTATTCACAAGAGAGTAACCCACTGGGAATTTGTTACGGATGTATTATGTGCTTCTATCCCAGGTTTGAGATCCCCTGGAGAAGGGAATAGCTACCCACTCTAGTATTCTTGCTTGGAGAATCCCATGGACAGAGGAGCCTGGCAGGCTACAGTTCATGGGGTGGCAAAAGAGCTGGACATGACTGGATGACTAACAATTTCACTTGCAGAGCTCACAAAGGTTGGGGCCAGGTCTCTCCTCTCTAGCAGGCCTGGGTGAAGATGTCTTGGAGGGTACATAGCGTACAAAGAAAATGAGCAATGTTTTCACAGAAACAGAGCCTTGCTCACCTTCCATGCCTCAGGAATGAGGGAACTTCTTTCCTTAAACTGCTTTTCCCCTAAGAACATGCCAGCATTACATGAGGGCTATATACATATTGGAGGTAGGAGACCTACTTTATCAAAGCTTTGTGAAAAGACCAAGGTGTTCTGGTTGACTAGAGGCTCAAGATGAAATAACACTTTGGTTTGGCTGCTAAGAAGTGACTTTAGGTTCAGTCTGTTTTAATTCAAAGCTTAGAGTCCTGAGCAGGAGCTGTGATAGGATTTGTAGCCCAGGCAGGCACCAAACAACATCTGGAGCCCTGTGCTTGACCCAGGGTGCCATGTTTTAAAGGGGGCTGTTATGGGTTGGAGAAGGAAATGGCAGCCCACTCCAGTGTTCTTGCCTGGAGAATCCCAGGGATGGGGGAGCCTGGTGAGCTTCCGTCTATGGGGTCGCACAGAGTCGGACACGACTGAAGTGACTTAACAGTAACAGTAACAGTTATGGGTTGAATAGCATCCTCCAAAGACTTGATGTCTAAGCCTTTGTACCTCAGCATGTGGCCTTAATGCCATTTCCTTCTCAGAGTAGGGTCATTGCAGGAGCAATTAATTAAGATGGGGTCCTATGGGTGTCGGATGGGCTCTAATCCAATATGACTGTGTCCTTATTGGAAAAGGAGAGACGTACCTGGTGGAGAGAACTCCATATGAAGATGCAGCGACAGGGAGACGATGGCCCAGTGATGGGGAGGCAGAGATCAGAGTGATGTGTCATGGAATGCCCAGGAGGGCTGGTCCCCAGCAGAAAGTAGGAGAGAACCAAGGAGCAGATTCTCCATCAGAGCCCTTCAGAAGGAATACAGCTGCGTGACACCTTGAATTCAGACTTCAGGTCTTCAGAATTGGGAGAGAGTAAATTTCTAGTGTTTGGAGCCAGCACCCAGTTGGTGGCCATAAGCTGGCCCTAGGAAACCAGTATGGGGGCCCTGACAGATCCTGGTGCACCCAGATGAGGGTGGCTAGGATGGCAGAGGGATCCCCCACGGTGCCATTGAAGGAGCCATGAAAAGAACAGGTGAAAGTTACCCTAGAGATTTACTGAAACTCTGACATCCATCTTCACATATTTGGAAACCACTCAGATGGCAGAGGGTTGAGATTTAGTCTGTGTAACTCCAGAGGGAAGGTTTCAGTTCAACACCTTCTAAGTATGTTAATCCATAAGGCCGGAAGGACCCTTACCACTAGAATTAGGGAGGTGTGATTTCTACACGAGAGAGTTTCTCTCGCTTGCTAAGTCTCTGGATGATGACTGAGTTTAGATAGCTCCCACTCATCTGTGAGGGTACACTATTAAGGGATACCTCCTAGAGAATCTAAGATCTGCTGGTCTAGCTGTCCATGGGCTGTGATGTCAAAGTTTATTAAGTCAGTTATTAACTGCATGGGCTCTTTCCTCTTCCTCCTTTCTTTATTCGTGGTACCTGACTTACTCTTGAATACAGATTAAATAGTATTGTGGATGCACACACACATCGTCCAACCAACACTTCTTGATGGCCAACCCGGGGCCAGCCATATGGACTACCCAAGAATGAAGGAATGAATGAACTCGCTGCCTTATCCATTTTGTCATTCCTTTCTTGGTGGAAACTCAAAGCCATTCTGCCAAACCACATGGACATTTCTCACAGAAACTCTGTCTCTTGACAAGTCATGTTTCATCTTTATTTTTCAATGTGTCTTCATCCATCAGTGTTCAGTAGATCTTCACCGAGACAAGACTATTCATAAATCATTGAGCTAGGCTGTGGAGGCTACATGAAAATGAACAAGCCCTGATTTGTGTCTGTGGTGAATCTACCAGGTCAGCCCCATTCTTTACAATGGTTTCCTAGGAGATACAGAAAAGCAGAAGCCTCTAAGGGTGTTAACTTACCTTAGCATCCCAGAATTGCTTCTTAAGCCCGCTAGTTGTCACCATTCTTTGGGAATCATGCTCATGAACAAGGTTTGCTTTTTTTCATTACATGAAATGAAACTTTAGCAAAGCTATTCTGTTTTCTCTCCCAAGTCCTTCACTCTTTCTAATTTTTGAACCTGGATAACAATCTTCTTGGCTTGAACAGACTCTCTTCTGGGCTTGAAAATATACATGATCTCTTACTTTCAATGCAATGCATAGGCCAATTTGATTTCAAATTGTTTTAAATATGGTTAACATAAATATGCTTTGTCTAGGAGTATGCAAAGATGGGTAAGAGTTATAGTCCAAAAGGACTAACTAGTTTTTTTTTTTTTTTTTTAATTGACTACACTGAGTCTTAGTTGCCACATTCAAGATCTTTATTTGTGGCCCAGGGACTATTAGTTGTGGGCCATGGAATCTAGTTCCCTGAGCAGGGGATTGAACCTGGGACCCCTGCATTGGGAGTATGCAGTCTTAGCCACTGGACCACCAAAGATGTCCCCTAAGACCAGTTTTTTATGCTCAACTGAATGCATGTCTTCCCTCTTGTCCTGCTTGCTACTTTCTGTTGTTATTGTTGCTCATTGTCAAATAAATAAGTAGTGGTATCAGTTGGGAAGAAGAGATATGGAGAGCTGGGCTTAGATCCCTGCTCTGTCTGTTTCTTGCACACTGAAGCCTTGACAAAGTGGCTTGCTGCCAACCCGGTGAGGGAAGAGTTCCTGGGGGAGCTTCTGGGGAGCTCAGGGCTCCTGTTCGGCTGGCAGCCGCTTGGCGGGGGAAGTGGCAGGGCTGCCCCATTGTCAGGGGTCTGTGCCCAGAGCTCACTTCTTCTTTTTTTGGCTAAGAAATGTTCTGTATTTCATTGTGACAGACTTTTAGCATGGGTGGGTATAAATAAAGGACAGGAAACTTGATACTAAGGATGCTTGAACTTGTAAGAATCCAGGATTTCTACCATTTCTATTGCAGAAGCTCCAAATATTGTGAGGGTTTCAATTCACCCATCACCATGTCTGACTTCCCCTTTTCAACTCCCAACTGCTGCTAATTCCAGATCTCAGGGCTGAAGGGGTGTCCAGAATTAAAGGGTTATGGCCAACCAACTTCATCCCTGGGCCAACAGAGAGTCAGCCCTCTGCCTTGGTAGACCCTCCCCCATGCAAAGCTCTGAAAGCCACAACTCACAGCTAAGCGCCAGCTCTGTCAACATCTTGCGAGAGAGTGCCTTGGATAAGCTGGCTTCAACACTCACTGTCTGTTCAGGATTGTGTTTCCAGCTGCATCAATTTGCTTCTCAATCTTGCTCTACTAAATTCTGACTCTCAGGAGCAAAAGGGAAAGATACATTGTGGCAAAGTAGTTGAGAGAGCCCGGTTCTGTATTCTCAGTCACTGTCTTCCTATTTCTAAGTACTTATTTCCAGGGATCCAGAAAGGGCCTACTGAAGAGATCTGGAGACCCACAAGCATAATCACATTACCATATCCACCAGTCTGAAGCAATTCTCCATTAACCAAAAGTGAACTGGCAAATGTCACTGGAGACTCAAAGTAGGACATGATATTTACAATAGTCGGGAGATTTTGGACAAAGTATTTACCTTTTCTTTCTGCTCAACCCATCCATGTCTTCATTTTCGGAGTGCACAGACTTAACAGGTGACCCACCTGCACCCTTAACTTTTAGATAACAGCTGAAGTTTTTTCCCTGTGTGTACTTTTTGGAGTTAGCCAGCTGACCTGCCTCAAAGCGGGACAGGCTGGGTGCTGACCTACCCAATAACACAGCACAATCATGACTTACTTGGCTTGTCTGGAGAAAGAAAATACATATTTAGTATAAAGAGAAGCTATAAGCAATGGAACAGTTGGTTATACATTACAGCTTGTAATAAATGAAAATATCGAGTGCATTTTGAATGATTAATGTATGAAAACTGTCACCACTTACTCTGCATTAATCAAGAAAAAAATGCACACTTCCCATAGTGGTTAATGTTGCAGGCCTGTTGTTCAGCTTTGATAATGTGCATAGCAATGCTCATATGACAATGAGTTTGGGTAGCTGAAAATTTAGGATGGTTGCAAGTTTGGTGTAGTATTTGGATTAGCATCTTAATCTGTGCCTTGTCAGCCTCATCGGTACACAAGCTATGCATTTTGTCCAAAACTAGCAAAAATATGGATGCTTTAAATTTTTTTTTTTTTTTTTTTTTTTTAAATCAAGAATAGTGACCAAGGTACCTGCTTAAACAAATACTACCAGCATTCATTAGTTAGGATGGTTACATGTAAAAGAAATGATGCCAGATAGTAACAAATCCAAGAGAAGTTTATTATGAAAATGGCACCTGCGGATGAAAAATTAAGTTACATAAAGACAACCATGTATGTGACATGTATGAGAATCTACAAAAGTATAAAAAGAACCCTGTTGTAAATGAAGTATGTACATTTCTGATTTGCAGCATTATCAATGGTCAATGAAAAAAAATGTTTCAAAATAAGCCAGGCACTCAGGAAGTTAGGTCCGGGTTAGCTTCACACAAAACAAATGTACCATAGCTGTCGCTTTGTAACGTTTTAATTTTTTTATATATATATTGTAGAGTTGGTAACACTGCTAAGATTTTTACGAACAGAATATCCCTTTCCCCATTATTCAGCTACTTGGCACCAGTCTCCTCATAAAAGTTTTCATATATTTGTACAAGAAATAGTTAAAAACACAGACACAGTCTTCACAGGTAATGAAGTTTTTTTTTTTTTTTTTTTTCCATTTTGTAATTTTAACACTATGGATTTAGACAGCAGCTGTGATTATCTGTTAGTTTAAATCACCAGAAATCATTCTGACACAACACAGAAACATTTATAAAAGAAAGAAAAAAAAACAACAGCTGTCTAGCTGTTCTTTGTAGCTGATAGGTGCGTTCCTTTGATTGTTCGATAGCTAGAGTAGAGCTTCCAAAATTAATCTTTAAATTTCATGATTGGTCTTCTTCACCTTCTAAAACTACTCAGATCCTTCAAGTAAGCACTCGCCATTAAAATTTGTGGCATTAAACTTTTTTTTTTTTTGTTACTATTCCACAGTGGTTTGGGCCCAACTCATGGAATCAGAGGGCCAGGAGGAATCCACTCAACACAGTGATATTCAAAGGACAGCCGAGTTACTCTATTAGCATTGCACACATAAACAAATATATATGACAATTCTATAGTCCATCCCCCCTCCCCTTTTGTTTTTAAAAAATGTTGGTTGACCTTTGAAATAATTTTCTGTCTCACTGGTAAATTGCTTTATATATTGCTCCATCAGCCAACCTGGAAAGAAACCAAAGAAAAGCACCCACTGCTTATAGGTAGAGCACAAGGGACTCTGGGAATGTTAACAACTGAGGCTATATGGCATCAATTTATTTCATACATCTGAGCATTATTCTTCAGTGCGTTGCGTGGCACTGCAGAAGAAAGAGTCGTACCCAGAATTCCGTTGTGGGAAAAAATGGCTCCATTAACCTTGAGCTAGTTAAGAGTCTTTTTATCTCTGAGAATGAAAAAGGTTTGGGAGAAGTTGGGGTGGTGGGGAGACGAGGCAGGAAAAGGGGAGACAAGAGAGCGGGAAAGAAAGGGGAGAGGTCAGGAGAATATACACCAGTAAAGCAACAGCAGGAATCTTAAGAAGTGAAACGGAAGAGTCACAGACAGCAGAAGCAGCGTAGGGTGACGTTACAGAGGAAGGCCACCACACAAAAATCACTAACCCCCAAGAATCACTGATTCACTAGGACTGCAGGAATGGGACTGTACCACTCCAGACTAGAGATAGAGCACAGAGAAGACAAAGGACAAAACAACTACATTAGCTTAGTATATACTGCATATAGAAACACACATTGAAACTGCAATGGACTGACGGCCAAGGACACGTACACAGCGCACACATTACAGTTCTCACATCTGTTATTAGATGCCTTAACAAACAGCTGCCAAAAATGGAGTGGAAGAAGAATTTATACTTGACAGTCATTTGGAGTGTTTGACACTACACTGATTTCTGGCAACGAAGACAAAATAGGATATTTTTTTCCTTTTTCTTTTTTTCTTTTTTTTTTTTAACTTAATGTGCAGTTTTCAGTTGCAGTTATCTGTTTGAAGCTTATTTTAACCCATTCATTAGTTTTAAACCTTATTGGTTCCAACCTAGATGTAAAAGAACCAAAGGGGAAAAAAAAATCCATCAAATCAGTCCCCCAAAATACAAATACAACCTTCCTTTTTTTAAAGCAAGAAATGAAAAAAAAATGTTAAATATTTTTTCCTTCTTTTACTCTGAAGTGTTATTGAAGTTGTAAAAATTAGCCTCAGTTAGACTGAGAAAAGGAAAGAAAAAAGCTCAACAAAAGGCAGAATGTACCTAAACTGCTCCTCAAGTCAGTTTGATTGAGTTTTCCAAAAACCCTTTTAAAAGGGCTTTCCTGACCCATTAAATTTAATGTGAGGCTATGTTTGTTAGTTGGGAGGTAAATTTTAAGTCCTGCAGCAAACGTTAATGAGGGCTTTGTCTTAACTAACCAAGGAGACTGCAGCAATGGACTCCAGACCAGGACAGAACACACTTTTTGTTTGTTTTTTCAAAACCCAGCCCAGGAGCTGCATTTTGTATGAAGACATTACAGATTAATAAATGATAGCACCATGGTTTTAGAAATTAAGTTAATGTTTCAGTAATTAACATTTAGTCCAACTTTTTGTTTTTAAACATTCTAGTCACAGGCCAGAAATTAAGCTTAGAACCCAAATTATTTTTATGTGCAAGTAAGAAAACCTTAAAATCTTAACCATAAAAAGAGAATTAAATTCTGCATAAAATTCTAAAATGCTATCCCCCTATTTTCAAAGGAATCAGGAACAGAAACAAAACACCACCCCATTTCATTTGACTTAGTCAAACAGGGCACATTGTTTATGCTTGTCTCTTTCAATCTTGATCATATCAAGATCTTTATGAAGAACACCCAATGGTTGTCACTTGAGAAATCTCTTGACCACAAGACTGAGTATTCTATGGCAGAGGCATATACACATGAAAGACATCTCAATAAAGATGCAAAAGAGAGCAAAACAACCCAACACACATCTCAGAAGAAGACAAAAAGGGCAGGCAACCGGTCGTCTGACCCTCTGAAGGCCCCAAAAATAAAAAATATCTTTACAGGAAAGAATGAGTCCAGTGAAAGAAAGAAAAGGGGGTGGAACGGGGACCGTCGTGGCGAAGAGAAGATGCTGACCTGCTCGAATTCAAAGTGCTAGAATCAAAGGTCTAAACGAAAACGCCGACGATGCCTCCGGGGGCTGGCGGAGCCCCCCGCCAGGCCGCCAGGGGGCGCCGCTCAGTCCTCCTTGCGCTCCAGAGTCTGTGCCGCGTGGATGCCATTGCTGTAGACCGGGAAGGGCAGCGTGGAGAAGAGTCCCTCCGCCGTGGTGAACACGTTGCCGGCCGGCATCTGCGTCAGGCCGGCCGCGCTCACTGCGCCGCCGAACGGTCCCGACATGTTGAGCCGATGCACGTGGTGGTAGAGCATCTCCATGGGCGTCTTGGGGTCGAGGCCGAAGCCCGGGCTGTTAACGTCCACGAAGTTAACAGCGTGCGCGTTGGGGAGCAGGTTGCCTTGCATGGCCAGGGTCACCTCGGCGGGGGCGTAGCGGATGGTGCCCGTGGTGTAGACCCTCTGCGCGGCCGTGCTGGTGGCCGCCAGGGTCCCGGTCACCCTGTGCACCAGCGGCAGCACGACGTTGCCCGCCTGCAACCTCTGCAGAGCCTCCAGGTCCCCGGTGTACAGCAAGGAGTTGGCCGCGCCCGGACCACTCCCGCCGTTCCCGTTCCCGCTCCCGCCCCCGGGGTGCTTGTCCCGCGGGGACGCCGACAGCGGGGGCGACAGCGGGTCGGAGGCGACGGGGGCCAAGGCCGCGGGGGCCGACGTGCCGAACTGAGTCTTGCGGGCGGTGGCGGTGGCGGTGGCGGTGGCGGAGGAGGAGGTGCCGTCGGCGCCGGGCGGGGTGAGGACCGAGTCCGGGATGGCCACGTGCAGCCCCCCGGCGCCCGCGCCGCCGCCCGGCGGGGACGGGAAGTGCTCGGAGCTGGGGGGCTTGGTCATGCTGTAGGGCGACTCGTTCCGGGAGATCTCCCGGTTGGGCGGGTAATTCCAGATGCTGCTGTCGTTGTCAAAGTTGATGGGTTCCGAGATCTCGGTCTTGATTTTGAGCACCGAGGCACTGTTGGGGGACGACAGCAGCCGCGGGGGCTCCACCAGGCCGGCGTCCAGTCCGCCCGGGCTCGACGCGCTGGACAGGCGCCGGCGGCTGGCGCTGCCGCCCTTCTGCCGTTTCCGCCGCTTCTTGCGCTTCTGGTGCTTGCTGGAGGCCTGCGCGCCCGCCTCGCCCGCGCTGTCCGAGTCCTTGGCGCTGTCCGACGACAGCGACTCGCAGTCTTGCAGCCGCAGGTCCGACTCGCTCTCCACGTAGCCGCGCTCCACCTTGATCTGCATCCGGCCCAGCGCGCCGAAGCCGCCCCCGCCGCCGTCCTCGGCCGCCTTGGGGTTCTCAAAGTCCGAGTGCTCGAAGCTGTCATCGCTGTCGCGGCTGTCCGGGTTGCTGGAGCTGTGGCCGTCGTCATTGCAGTGCATGTCGTTGTCGCACGTGTTGCCTGACTTCTTGCGGTCGGGCTCCGGGTCTTCGCTGTTCTCCGACTGGTTCCCCTTCTCGTCGGACTTGGAGTTCTCGTTGTCCTCTGCGTGGGGGGAGACACAGGAGATGTCAGGTTAGCAGCACAACGCGCACCTCTCACCTGCGGGGGCTGGGTGTCTTGTCCCATCCTGGGCTGCTGCTCTCTCCACCACTTTAGAAACCTAAAGCCTTGGCTTTCTCTCTCGTGAGGACAGAGGTTATGAGGGGCGGGGGAGTGACTCCCAGAGCACGGGCCCCATCACCTGGAGGCTTGTTCCAAATGCAGAATCCTAGGCGTCCACCCAGACCTACTGAATGGGATCCTTCATTTGAACATTAGGCACCTTAACGTTTGAGAAGTTCTGCAAAAATACTCAGGGAATCAGCGTGCATAACCTGGAATAAGGTGTCAATGGCACAGGAAAATGAAGATTTGCAAGGTGACCTCCCAAAGAGGTGTGAGTTTTCTACTGGCAAATATTTGCTCCTTATCGAAAACCATACTGTCTATTGCTAGAGTTGTTATTCTTCAGAGGACGGAATGTCATCTGATTCATTTGTGTGTTTTATTTTTATTCTGTCTTTTTCCCCAACTGGAATACAAACTTCACAGGGCAGGGGGATTTTTGTCTTTTTGGTTCACTGCTATATACTGTATAAATAAGGAGCAGAGATTGTCTATTCTGGAACTCTGGCCTAGTGAAGACCCTCAAATGAATGCAGAAAACTTTCAAGAGCCTCCTCACCTCCTCCTGCCTCCCTGAGGCTGTCTGGAGTAGAGGGATATGTGTTCACAGGAGCAGGTTCCCAATGGATGGGGCTTGTGGTGGGGGAGCCCTAGTCATCTGCCACATTTTAGGGAGGATAGGTTTTCTTAGTAATATAACCTCGAAACATTTAGGGATGATGCCGATTTCATGGCTCTGCTACATGGTTTTGGATGACAGCTTGGACTGGAACCTTGGGCATATCACGTCACTTACTCTGGCTTTCCTTTATTTAGCAGAAAAGGTTGGGTTAGAAGGAATTTTTGCAGTTGTAAATTCTCTGAGTTATGTGCTCCCTGGATCTATGTGTGCCTATAGAAGGGGACTGGGGATTGGAGGAAAAGTAACTTTTTAATGTTAACTTTTCTGTGTTCCAAAGAACTATTCAGTCTGCTTCCCAAAATAACTAGGAAAGGGAAAGCGTGGATTTATTCAGCATAGATTCAGAAGATGACTAATAGTCCAGCGCGCAGAAAGAGTCAGTTACTGATGCCATTGAGTGTCCCACTTTAGGGTTTCCATCCCAGCTTGGTGAGCATGTGAACACTTGGGGCTCAAATCACAGTCTGTCTTGGAGCAACAAAGATAGCCCTGCTGTCTGCTCTGGTAAAGAGGGTGGAGCTCGCTATGGGGTTAAGGCAGGGCTTCTTCCATATGGAGGGCTGACATTAAGTGGTGGCTAAATCAATCAGTCTCTGTATATTTGTGTATAATATAGCTATGTGTATTAATATATAGCAACATGCACACACACATATATATATATATATAGTTTTACATATAAGAGTTGGACACGACTGAGTGACTTCACTTCACTTTCATGCTTTGGAGAAGGAAATGGCAACCCATTCCAGTGTTCTTGCCTGGAGAATCCCAGGGACGGGGGGAGCTTGGTGGGCTGCTGTCTATGGGGTCGCACAGAGTCGGACACAACTGAAGCGACTTAGCAGCAGCAGTGTGTGTGTGTTAGTCACTCATTCCTGTTCGACTCTTGGGAATCCAGTGGACTGTAGCCCACCAGGCTGCTTTGTCTAGGAATTCTCCAGACCAGAATACTAGGGTGGGTTGCCATTCCCTTCTCCGGGGGATCTTCCCAACCCAGGGATCAAACTGAGGTCTCTCGCATTGCAGGCATATTCTTTACCAAGGGAAGCCCATATACATGAATATATTTATATAATACCACATACATAAGTGTGTGTGTTTTATATATGTGCACACACATATATAATGTGTACATATGCATGTAGTGGTATATAAGTATATATACATATGTGTGTTGAGAAAGGCTCAGTAATACCTTGACATGACTGACTTCTCTATATAAAATTTGACCAGTTGTTTCATTCAGATGATGGCCCTCTGGCCGTTGCCCACCCCTCATGTTTGGAAAGGCAAGCCTTAACCGCAGAACATGGAGAAGTTTTAATACCTGTAATACCTGAGGTGTCTTTAGAGTCTGACTCAGAGTCGGAGGTCTCCGAGGACTCCGAAGTTTTCTCCGGCAGGTGGGGGAGCTGTGCGATGTCCATTGGGGTGTCCTTGTACTCGGGGTTGCTGTGGGGGAGGGAGGCATTCATCAGGAGTGCACACACCCATTTGGGATGGCTTGCTTTTGACCATCCTTTTTCCACTTCCATGCCCCAAACTTTGGGGAGCTCAGAGAGTTTGGAAGACTAACCATGAAATCATTTCTCAGCTCATCACGGGACTTTTCTAGAAGCTTGGATTGCATGGCTAGGGTACAGGTGCACCTTGCTACAATGATTGAATACCCAAATGCTACATGAAAGGCATTGAAAAGCTTTTAAATAATCAGATACCACTGGGGGCCAGGGAACTGTGCTGCTTAACATTCCACCCCATCTCACACCTGGGGGAACGGAGGATGCGTGGAGTACCCTCACCAGTTCGTCCCCCTGCCTCCTGGGCTCCTAATGAGGCCATCGTTTCAGTACCCTTGTGTTGGCTTCTTGATGGAGCTCCTCAGCTGTTCACATGGCTCTGAGGCTATGTATGTGGGGTGGGGGGTGGCAGGGGTAGTGGGGGGCAGAGCCCCCAGTGCCTAACGATCCGACAGATGCACAGGTGCACCTTGGGCTGCATGGATTATGGCTACTGAACTGTCAACACACCCATTACAATCACATTTTCATCTGCTCATGTGGTGTACACCTGTGGCTTGTTAGCTGAAATCTGATTGCAGTGGGGAGAGTCCCAGTGTGAGAGAGGCCCTAACTGAATAGATCTAAGCCCATCTGCACAAAAGTGCTTAATTTTTGTTCGATTTTTAATTCAGAAGAATGCCTCTCCTGGAAAAGGGAGTGTGTTCGGTCAGTCTGAGCTAGGTATCTTCATGAAATGCCACTCCAAGGCCAGCCCAGCACCCAAGCAGGATAGGCTACCGTAATCTGAAGGTACAAGGAAAACCTCTTTCCTCCAAATGGAGAATACCCTCTTCTGTCCTCCTGTTGATATCATGGCCAGTCAGCCGGACACCTACCATTGATGATTACTGGCTCCCTAGCTCATTTCTAGTGAAATTCCTGTATCAAAGAGGCACTGTTTCAGTAACTGCTCTACAATCGCCAATATCCCCAAGGTGGGTTGGGGGGGGCAGGGGGAGGGGAAGGGTGGCGTTAATTCTCTAAGATAAATGATCAGGCATTTAGCATTTACTCCTTAGTGTGAATTAGCGTCAGCAGCAGAGCCTTCTCTAGCTGAGCCAAAGGTGGGAAGGTGGTCTTAACCCTTACACAGTCTCTGATTCTACCACGTGTTGTAAGGGCATAGGAAGAAGACTGGAGGAAATGACTGAAGTAATTTCAGAACAGGGAACTGCAAGCCTAGAGGGGGCCCAGAAGTGAGGGACTCTGGCTAGGAGAGGGAGCAGGAAAATACTGCTCGGGGAGGAGCAAAGGATAAGAAGATGTGAGGGAAAAGCCAACTTCAGTAGTTGCTGTCTGGCCAAGGCCAAGGCCTGTCTTTGTAGACCTCCAGACGAGGAAGTGATCCTGGTGGGTGTCTGACTTGGGGGTCCTCCCTCTCGCTGGAGCTCATCTTTTTCAGCCTCCTGTGGTCCAGCTGCTATGAAGGTTTCACAAGTTATTTGTCCTTCGACAAACAATCTTCTAGTAGTGAACCCACGGGGAGTCTTCAGGTCTGCAGAAAACAGGTCTGGCTGGCCTGAGGCTGAGGCTTTTTGAGCCAAGAGGCTGGTCTTTGATACCCAAATTGCTTCCTTCCTCTCCAGATGGAACTGGGTGGAACAGAAGCAACCAGTGCTCATGAGCCTGTTCCGTGTGATCCTCATCTGGACTAAGAGTGTTGCTCCAGACTGACCTCTTCCCTAACCCTCCCCTGTCCCTCTGTTTGGGGGCAGAGTCGGAAGTCATGAGGCTGAAGAGGCCGTAAGATCCACATGGGAAGAAATCTCCTTGAATCAGGTGAACAACCATGGGATGAGTTTAGCTCCCAAGGTTCCAGCTGCTGGGGGACAGCCATCTTTCAGACTTCTGTGTCCCTCTTACTAATGTCTAATGTTTTTAATATTTATTTTTATTTATTTGTTTGGCTGTACTGGTTCTTAGTTGCGGCACCCAGGATCTTTAGTTGCAGCATGGGCCAGGGAAGTCCCACTAACATCTAAGTTTTAAGAATAATGGATCTCCCTGGCACAACACCATTTTTGCCTAGCCAATGAACATTAATGGTGCAGTACCTTATTCTGGTTTTCCTTTGGCATATGAGTTTTTACAACCTTCTGCATTGCCTAGAGTGACTATTCCATAAACCTCTAAGTAAAAGAATTCCCTGAAAGCAGAACCCACCTTGGGTGTATCACAGAGCATAGTTTGCATGAAAAGCAGGCTTTGGAGAAAGCCCCATTAAATACTCATACTTTTACCTTTAGAGAGACTTAATGTAGAGTAGAAGAGGTCAAAAAAAGGAAAAAGAAAGTAGATGAATGAAGACCCTTCTAAGTGGTACACATTAAAGCCCTCTCTAGAGCAATAAGCATTAGTGTCTGATTGACATGCTATTGGGAGCAAGCACATTCATGCCTTCAAGTCACCAGTGGAGGTGAACACACTGAAGGGTCAGTGTGCTGATGAGCCATGGCTGTCAGCTTCTCAGTCTCAAAGAAAAACGGGATTCGGGTACTCCCTGTTGAGATTATCAGCCAAAGGGCAACAACTTCCATTCAGAAGACCTACTGGCAGTTCACCTCCTAGGGCCCTGTGTGGGCCCTGCTTGATGGCTTTAGGCCAAGAGAAACCAAAGCCTGGAATGACAGTGGTGGGGAGGGAGCCAGGCTGGGCAGTTGGAGAATTTCCTAGCAGGATTGGTGGAGAAGATCTCAGACAGCTTGTCCCCAGATGCAGACCACCCAGGCTCTTCGTCTTGGTTGGTGCTCGTCTGAATGCATAGGCAGCAAGCATTTGAGGAAGGGGAGAGGGATGGTGTTGCACACTGGAATTCAGGAAGCTGTTGAGCTTGGCTGCATTAATGGATATAAATTTGAGGATGCATTCAAGTAGCGGTCACACTTGCCTGATATCACAGAGCAGGCAAAAGAAGACTCCTTCATTTGTATACTGAAACTGTCTCAATTCTCGTGAAGTGACTCCCTTTACTTACCTAAACTTGAGTGCTTGAGGAATCTAACCCTATGTAATATGCTCGGGGCTTCAAAGGGATGGGATACAGGAAGAATATAGTGCACTCTGCCACTTCTTCCCCATCCCCTTTCACACCATTTTTTGCAGGGGTTGGAGTGCATGAGTATGAGAGTGTGTCGGGGAGAAGGAGATGCTTTTTGAATGTTTCCACTGGAGGCGAACATCTCTGTTCTTTATCTCGCCTGAATGATTGTGGGGAAACCAAAGCAACTTCTGCAAAGCCACCCAAATGTTGGCTGACCAAGAACTGTTGAACAGTTCACAGGTCTGCTCTGAAGTCCCTACTGACATAACTTTGATCCTTTCCCATTTCTTTGACTCTTATGGAAAGTAAAGCAGAATTTCCATATAATTCCACACCAGATATTGTCAAAAGATAATACAACATGTCAGCTATTAACCATCAGGCTTTATGTTTTATAACTGAGACAGGAATGAGAAAGAATTTGGAAATATACCTCAGAAGATAGTTCACCCAGATGATATTCTTCTCATTTGCGTTCTTGGCATTAATAGCTATGGTGGCACTAGACTGGATCCAGATGTAGCCTCCGTTCTTCTGCATCCAGCGGTAGTACTTGGTCACACACTGGCCCTTATTCAGCACTAGTGGAAAAAACAAAGCAGAAGGCATCACATGTTAAGACTGGGGTGAAATGATCATCAGCTCTGCAAAATCAGAAGCTTGGAAAGAGGAGGGGTACACCAAGTCAGGGGTGCCCCTCTGTATGCTTAATGTAGAATGCCATTAGTAGGACAAATAAAATCACCAGTTCAGTGGAGCGGCAGCTCTGGAGCCAGGGTTACTATGTTTGTAGCAGGACTTGATTCCATTTGGGGCAGTCATGGTGTGAAAGGAAGGATAATAGGACTGCAGATCTTGCTGGCTCACAGAACGCTTAATGCGGCGTGGATGTTGTCAAGGGAGGGTTTGACGTCAGATGGGACCACAGGCAAATCTGATGTGATTTATTCATGGCCCTCTGCAATTCTGGATATCTGAATGGTTCTGAAGATGCTTTCCCCCTCTGTCTTTGATCATTTCACCTCAGCGCGAGCCATCTCAACCTGTGTCCTTATACATTGGTGCCTTTTGATCCTGTTGAACAGAATTTATAGCATGAACTAAATCTACATGGGTCAGTTGGGAGATTCAGGGGAGAATTTGCTGAACGTTGGAACAAAATACATTCCCTTACCAAGTCAGAAAGAAAGGCTGGCCTAAGGGAGGCTCAGGATTGACTTGGCTAGAGCTACACAGAGTGACAGCTCCGCACAGACTCTGAAATATGGCCCCAAATGAAGAACAAGTAAAAACAATCAGTAATGTGAAACGGTGCCATTAAATACCCACGGAAAGAGAGCTTTAAAATGCAGATGTTAAAAGTGATACTTTAACCAAAATCTTGCCAAGTTGAAATGGATTTGATTTGTATCTGGGTACTCCTGAGCTAGTAAAAGGGGGAAAGTGCAGTAAATCAGCCCCTGGAATAAAGTGCTATGGATGGGAAGGGTTTAAAAGGATGCCGGAAACGTGCACAACCTGCTGTTATCGCTTGGATAAGAATCTCAGTGACTGCACTCCCCCCAACAGAGCGCCAGCTGGCTGGCCACTAGAGGGCAGTGTGCACTCGTCCACGCTGCCCACTTTTGGCATGTCCTTGTCTCCGTCTGCTAAAATGAAAAACCTCTAACTGCTGTAATAAATTTGGCTAAATTAGCTGCTAAATGGTTATCTCAAGTAATATGTATTTGCATTAATCATCTTGCTCTAAACCAGAACAAGCCAGAGTCCTAAAGACGTAGTAAATTCATATTGTCCATTTAATTATGGCTAATAAGTGCTTCATATACAATAGTTTCATGAAGTACATTTTGATTTTTGGGGGGAGGGGGTGTGGATGGGTAGAGGGAAGTCACTTTGGAAAAGGGCTGTGTTTAAGGCTGTGGAAGCTCTTCCCGTTGTGTCTGAGCCATTCTTCCTGGCTCTGAAAGTGATCAAATATCAAACCTCCACATATTTTATCCACAAACACATAAACTTCAATGCTTTCCTCCCATTCTCCTTTTTTTTTTTTTGGTCACAAAATATACCAAATGGATGGCTGTAAAATTTAATACTTATGTTTCAACAGTTGCTTGAAAATGGCTTGCTTTGATGAGTGCTTCAAAGAGTGATGAGTTCTTTTCTGAAACTATTCTACAGTTTAGGGTATTTTTAAAACCCGGGACTTTCACCTTCTCTTGGTGGCGAGGCTCCACAGGTAGGATTGTACTCTGCTTTTGTAGGCAATTGTAAGTTCTGCCATTCTGCATGCATGGCTTCCTCGGCTACAAAACTGCGTAGTGAAGCTGAAAGCAGTAAAATACTGACTCTGCCACACAGCTCTTCTGTCAAACCATTGTTGCATGCAACAAGATGTGCTTTTATTCAGATCCTCTCAGCCTGGTTAACTATTAATAGGGGAACGATGGGTTATGAAATTCTGCCCACTATTTTCACAGAGAAAACTTAGAGGACCCCAATCAGTGGTTGGTGTATAATTCTTCCTGCTGTGTATCTGGAATAAGGGCTTATTTCAAATGGTCCTACACTTTTTAATAAAGGCAAAGAGACTAAGAAGTCCCTTTTTTAGAGTCACATGAAGAAAACACTGAGATGCTAGGCCAGCCCAGCTCAGCCTGGCTGGGGATTTTGGACTAGAATTTGACCCAAAGCATGCAAAAATTAAACAAAACAAAACAAAAAAACTGTTCCACAATGTAGTGCTTGGTTGTTGTTTAGTAGCTTCAGTCATATCCGACTCTTTGCAACCTCCTGTCCATGGGCTTCTCCAGGCCAGAATAATGGAGTGGACTGCCATGCCCTCCTCCAGGGGATCTCCCTGACCCAGGGATTGAATCCATGTCTCTTATGTCTCCTGCAATGGTAGGCAGGTTCTTTACCACTGGTGCCACCTGGGAAGCCCATGCAGTGCATAGGAGCGGAGAAGGCAATGGCACCCCACTCCAGTACTCTTGCCTGGAAATCCCATGGACGGAGGAACCTGGAAGGCTGCAGTCCATGGGGTCGCTGAGGGTCAGACACGACGGAGCAACTTCCCTTTCACTTTTCACTTTCCTGCATTGGAGAAGGAAATGGCAACCCACTCCAGTGTTCTTGCCTGGAGAATCTCAGGGACAGGGGAGCCTGGTGGGCTGCCGTCTATGGGGTCGCACAGAGTCA
This sequence comes from Tragelaphus eurycerus, assembly GCA_935064755.1. Classification (NCBI taxonomy): domain Eukaryota; kingdom Metazoa; phylum Chordata; class Mammalia; order Artiodactyla; family Bovidae; genus Tragelaphus; species Tragelaphus eurycerus. Next base: position 15,694,596 of record CAKXYN010000038.1, read on the forward strand.
GACACGACTGAAGTGACTTAGCAGCAGCAGCAGCAAGTAAGAATTTGCAGAATCAACATAAAGATCACCCCCTTCCTAATAATCTTTCTTACTTATAAACAAGCAAAAGCTCCTTTCTGGAATACATGACCAGCCAATCATCAGCCTTGGGAGTGGGCCCCATTCATGTGTTGTGAAGGGACGGAAAGGCTTTATTTACTAAAAGACTGATGTGGTGTCACCTTTTTGGGTTCAGGCAGCATGACTCTGGATCTGATTAGGTACATCTGTGTTTCCTGAGAAGATAAATACAACTTTATTAGGATCCATGATTGCATGATATTATTTATCACCCAGGCCAAGGGCCATCTGGCAAAGAGAAGAGACCTCAGTGAGACACAGGCAGGCCAGGGAGGCTTAGTGAGGAAGTGCTGGTGAAAAGGCTGGGAAGGAGGGGACCCCTGAGGGGTCCCCTGGGGAATCAGGAGCTACTTGAGTGCCTTTACTTAATATGGTCAACACCACAGAGCAGATCCAGGGGCCTATCACCGTCAGCTCAAGAAGATAAGTTTGACTTAATCCATTGATTTGCTCTGGGCCAGCCTGACAAACAGAATTATGAAAAGGGAGACATTCTAGCATGGTGTTAGATCATGACTGTTTCCTGAGGATCAGTATTTTCTGAATGACACCCCCCATATGTCTATGGAAATCTAGATAACGAGATAAAGCTGGCTCTGAGTTAGCTCCTGTTCTGTCAGTAAACTCTTGTCCAACTCATTGCGTCCCCATGGACTACGGCACCCCAGGCCTCCCTGTCCTTCACTATCTCCCGGAGTTTACTCAAACTCATGTTTAATGAGTCAGTATGCCATCCGATCATCTCATTCTCTGTCGCCTCCTTCTCCTCCTGCTTTCAGTCTTTCCCAGCTGCTGCTGCTAAGTCGCTTCAGTCGTGTCTGACTCTGTTCTACCCCATAGATGGCAGCCTACCAGGCTCCCCTGTCCCTGGGATTCTCCAGGCAAGAACACTACAGTGGGTTGCCATTTCCTTCTCCAATGCAGGAAAGTGAAAAGTGAATGTGAAGCCGCTCAGTTGTGCCTGACTCTTAGCGACCCCATGGACGCCAGTCTACCAGGCTCCTCGGTCCATGGGATTTTCCAGGCAAGAGTACTGGAGTGGGTTGCCATTGCCATCTCCGAATCTTTCACAGCATCAGGGTCTTTTTCAGTGAGTCGGCTCTTTGCATCACGTGGCCAAAGTGTTGGAGTTTCAGCTTCAGCATCAGTCCTTCCAATAAATATTCAGGGTTGATGTCCTTTAGGATTACATTTAGGTTGATGTCCTGGTTTGATCTCTTTGCTGTCTAAGGGACAGTTAGCTCCTACTATATGAAACGTTGACCACAAGATCACCCCAGTGCTTTTGTTTTTCCAGAGGACCTATAAAAGAGGTCACAGTGGAACTTTGCTTCTTTTAAAATGAACAGGGAATAATTTTTGCTTGAGGCTCTAGAACATAAATGTATGATTTGTGGATGAAGTTTCCTTTTTTTTTTTAAAATCATCCTAGCAAATCAGTTGGATCATTCCAGCTGTGCCAGAGGCAGGATCTGACAGCTTTTCCTGAGCTCATGTGGTTCTAATCAGCTCAAGAAGAAAAGCCACCTTGGTGCCAGTTTGAAAGGGATTTTTAGTTTGTAGTAAGTTAGACAACTTGATAAAACAAAAACTTTCTCAATTCTCACTAATGCAGGGCTGTTATTTTTATTTTGGGATTCTAGCTTTAAATAATGGAGAGAAATGAGAGACTGTTTTAGTCTATTTTACAAAATCCCTTTCGTGGAGAAAAACAGAAATAAGCATGATGTAAGTTACTTGATATGGGCTTTGCAGATGCCTCAGCGGTAAAGAATCTGCCTGCCAATGCAGAAGACACTGGTTCGATCCCTTGGTGAGGAAGATCCCCAGGAGAAGGAAGTGGCAACCCACTCCGGTGTTCTTGCTTGGACAGTCCATGGAGTCCAGGGGAGCCTGGTGGGCTACAGTCCATGGTGTCACAAATAGTAGGACATGTCTGAACACGCATACACAAAGTTATTTGATCAGATCAGATCAGTTGCTCAGTCGTGTCCGACTCTTTGCGACCCCATGAACCGCAGCACGCCAGGCCTCCCTGTCCATCACCAACTCCTGGAGGTCACTCAGACTCACGTCCATCGAGTCAGTGATGCCATCCAGCCGTCTCATCCTCTGTCGTCCCCTTCTCCTCCTGCCCCCAATCCCTCCCAGCATCAGAGTCTTCTCCAATGAGTCAACTCTTCGCATGAGGTGGCCAAAGAACTGGAGTTTCAGCTTTAGCATCAGAAGTCCTTAAAAAATAGTAAATTGTCCCTTGAAAAGAGATAGATACTCAACAAACCCATGAGCCCAGGAGAACATTCATAACAATATGCTCAAACTATAAAGGGAAGAAACCGAGAGAGAGGAATATTCATGTGGATCATATTTTTAATCTTACTCCATGATATGGTCTGAGTACTTCTAAAACATAACCTGGCATCTTCCGTTTAATTAATCTCAAAGTTTACTTTTTGCTGTCCAGACTTTTTGGTAGAGCAGCCTATGTGTGCCTACTGAACTCAATGATCACATCATAACATTTCTAGAACGATGTCGTTAAAATTGGGCCCTAAGAATTAGTCGTTTTTTTTTTTTTTTTTTTTAATTTCTAAGTATTTATTTTTGGCTACGCTGGGTCTTCATTGCTGTGCTCAGGCTTTCTCCATTTGTGCTGCACAGGCTTCTCATTGCATTGGCTTCTCTGCAGAACATGGGTTCTAAAGCACAGGCTCAGTAGTTCTGGCCCACAGGCTTAGTTGCCCCGTGGCACGTGGGGTCTTTCCAGACCAGGGATCGAACCCGTGTCCTCTGCATTGGCAGGCAGATTCTTAACCACCAGAGTACCAGGGAAGTCCAGGGATTAATTTTTATTTAAGGATCTCAAAACGCTGAAATGGCCTTGTCTTAGGTTTTGGAGGGTAAGCGTGAAGACCAGGGAGGCTGAGTGTGTAAATTTCCCAGATGCTCTTACAGGCTTGGCTGGTCCCAAGCATAACTGTGGATGCCTCTGCTGTTGCATGAGAACATGCTCTTTCAAGCTCCAAAGTCTTGCTTTCAGCTGCTATGGCTCAGCTCTGAGAAAAACCAAGAAGCTGTCCCTAGCACTGTCCCACCTTCCAAGCTACAGATGCCTTTGAGTTACAGACTGTGCTCTGCAGGACAGGGCTGACCCCGCCATTTGTAAGAAGAAGCTACCAGAGACAAGGAGAGACTTAGATCTTCCTGGTTGAACCATTCCACCCTGCTCATCTGACCATTTTGTCTCTAAGCATCAAAATATCACCCGCCTCTAATTGTGAAGGAAATGGCTAATATAGTTCAAAGAAAAATGTAGTGGGCTTATGTTTTAGAACATGTGACTTTTTACATCACCTATGTATTTTATGCCCAAAGACAGGATGTTCAGCTCAATTGACTATCTTTTTAAAAAACCACCCGGTCTCTTGGTTTGCGCTTAGTGGCAGGCATACAAGAAATGTCCTACTTGTAGAGAAAATCTCTCCACCCCACCCCAACCCCCTTCAAATCCGACGAGCTCTTGCCAGAGTGCACAACCATGGCTCTGCAGGCAGTGACCAACAGAGGGATTTCAGTGTTCCCGGGGAAAACTGTGTCCACAGAGATAGACCGATGATTGAAAGGACATAAAGGAAGCCTGTGTCTGTGGCAGCAGCATAACTCTCTTAGTAAATCAAAACAAATCAGTCCAAGTTTGCCTTCAGAAATATGGAGGAAAAAAGAGAACATGCTCTCTTCCTGTTGGGCCGTTCTACAAAATCAAAGCCAAAGATTCTAAATAGTGAGTTACTTGTGCCTTCAAAAGAAGGAAGCAGTCTAATTCAGTTTGAAGAGGAGATGAAGAACACATCTCAAAAGCGGTCTTTTAGTAGAGTATTGCACAAAAGGACGTTTTAGAGGTTTGCATATGCATTGAAAATCTGCAGTACTTGGTGTATTCAGGTAAGTATAGAATCAATAGGAAATGGTGAGATCATCGCGGAGTTCACACTGGACATTCACACAGCTGGACAAAGAGCTTCATTATCACCATGGTGATATGGGGATGCATCTGCGGCAAGGCTCACCCTGCACCCCCACCCCCACCCTTGAGCTACCTTCATCAATGGCTGCAGAGAATGGGGAGCGGGGAAGTAGGGGGGCTTTCTGCTAGAAACTCAAAAATTATTTTCGACTTCACTAATGTGGAGAGCATGGAAAGCTGGGGGTGTGCTAGAATTGCTCTTTTGACTTAATACCACAGTTGGGTGCTTAGCTATAGCTACTGGTTTTCTTTCTACATTCACAAAACTGGCAGACGAAACATGAAAAAGAATACTGACTCTTTAATCTCTGCTTCTCCACCTAAGGCCCAAGGCAGGCTGACAGGGAACTTCATTCTGGAAACAGGACTTTTTTTTTTTAATTCTGGATTACTTTTTCCTCTGCTTTTGAAAACTGTGGGCTATAGGGGAATGAGCCTGACATAGACTTAAAACAAGAACAAGTTTCTTTATCTAAAAAGTTATAGTCCTTGATGCTTACAGGAAGGTCATTTTCAAAACCCACAAGAGAAACAGCGTTAGAGCCAGGAACAGTGCATTGAGTGCTTTATTTACTTGCAATAGAGACAGTTTTTCATTTAGAACTGCTCATAGGATCAAGCAAGGCTTTGATGCCATGCAGACTTTCCTATAGATTTTGCAATTAGTGAGCTGGATGCCTTAAATAGCAGGCATCCACAAATTGGTTTTTAGTTTTTTTGTAAATTTATGTGCCAAGCAATATTTGGTCAAGTTTAACAATATTTGATACTTAATGTGAGTTAGAGCTTAAGGACAGAAGGCTGTGCGTGTGTAGATGGTCTGTGAATGACTGTGCATCATCTATGGATTTTCCCCCTAATACCCTAATGACAGGCCCTGCTTCAATCGCTATCTGTGTGATTTATAACCTCAGAAGAGGTTTTTTTTCCTGTACCACCACCGATGGATAGATTTTTATTAACTGTTAATATTGAATCATGCAGAAAACTTTTCATTGATTGAAAACATGTCAATTAGTAAAATTTAAAAAATAAATTCCCCTTTTGGTGATCGTAATGTGCAGAATTGGAGACCAAGGCTTTATTTTAACATGGAGAGGATCATGTTCTAGGATTGGAAGAATCAAAGTAATGGTTGGCAAGAGTGACATCTGAGAGCTTAGATTTTTTTGTTTGTTTCAGTCCAACCAGAAAGTTTTAGTACTCTTTATTCCTGCTCTTCTTGACCAGGGACAGTTAAGAATAGAGTATTTTTTAGCCCCCACAATGGCACCCCACCCCAGTACTTTTGCCTGGAAAATCCCATGGACGGAGGAGCCTGGTAGGCTCCAGTCCATGGGGTCGCTAAGAATCGGACACAACTGAGCGACTTCACTTTCGCTTTTCACTTTTATACGTTGGAGAAGGAAATGGCAACCCACTCCAGTATTCTTGCCTGGAGAATCCCAGGGACAGGAGAGCCTGGTGGGCTTCTGTCTGTGGGGTCGCACAGAGTCGGACACGACTGAAGCGACTTAGCAGCAGCAGCAGCAGCAGCAGCATGCCATCTTTTTTGGGTGGGGGTTTTTTATATAAGAAACACTGAACTCTTCAGCATGGAATTAAGGTTTGTGACCAGGAAATCAGGGAAACAGTGAATTTATTCACTCATCCAAGAAATGATGTTGCTGAAGGTGACTTTGGTGCCAACACTGGGGGACAGCAAAGGAAGCAGAGTCTGTTGCCCGCCTGTCCTCCTGTCTGAGTCTCAGTCAGTCCCGGAAATTTCGTTTCCCTTCCCAGGGACTGATTGAGGTTTGGAATGTGATGAAACCTCGGACAGCGAGATTCAGGTGGAGTCTCTCAACCATGGGAGACTGTTGAAAAAGTCTTCTGTCTTGTGAAAGTAAGGATTTGCCTCTCTCTGCCTTTAAACAGGAGACAGATGCTTATCAGTCACTTTCACTAATAAGTTTATCACAAGGAGGACCCATGGAAAGTGGAGGCCCATGAATACACAGTGGGTCCATCCTGGCTTGGGTGAATTCTTCACTTCCTTTAAAAATGCAAATGAAGTACTGGGAAGTAGGGAGACCTACAGAAAGGTAAAAGATGAGGTGAATCTTGTAGTCAGGTTTGTTTTATGTCTCTGGCAGCACCTGTGTTTCAAGATACAGTCACTTCACTAAGTCTGCTATCTCCACCAAGAAATGTCTAAGTGGTGAGGCATAGGTATGGAGAGATGAGTGTTCCATAAAATCCGGACTATTTAAAGGAGCTTAGGCACATTTCACCTGTTCACCTGTTCTGTTAAATTGTCAGAAATCCTGGTGCTTTATTGTGAAAACATTACGGATTCTCCCAGGTGCGCTCATCACCTCTGAATAGCAAATCTGCTGCTGCTTTTTGAGTAAAAGGACTCTCATTTGGGGCTCTATGTGTGGTGGGCTTCCACCATGCCTCAGGGAGATAAACCTTGATTGTTTAAACCAGCCATGGTAATTCCGTCCAGTGTGTGGCTGAGGCTGGGGCATTTGACGAAGCGCTGGACAATGAGACTTTCCTGGAGAGCCTCCAGGGATATTTTCTTTCAGAAAATGAACAGAAAGTAGCAGCTGACCCTCTCCTGACTTTGGACACTGTCCGATGAGGCACATTCATTGGCGGTGCTACAGTTGTCCTTTGATCACGGAGGGAAAGTGAAGATGATTACAAAGACAGTTTATGTCATTTTTACTTGGGTTTTCCGTTACTTCCATAGGTGGGTTCTGGTGCGGCCCCAAGAACTCAAGGAGGCCAGAGAGGGGATGGGCATTCACAAAGAGGTTCAAATCACCTGTTCTTTGCTGCTGCTGCTGCTAAGTCACTTCAGTCGTGTCCAACTCTGTGCGACCCCATAGACGGCAGCCCACCAGGCTCCCCCGTCCCTGGGATTCTCCAGGCAAGAACACTGGAGTGGGTTGCCATTTCCTTCTCCAACCTGCTCCTTAGTCAACCCTATATTAATGGGAAAACACTGTATGCTCAACACATACACAAATTAAGTCCTGTGTTGCTCATTTGTGTTTTAATCAAAAAGTTTGAGGGTTTTTTTGGGAGGTATGCAGGGTGTCATTAAATCTATATTTCAAGCAAAGTGATTAAAAAAATACAATGTCATCTTGTCCTTTATTTTGTAAGAAGTAATGGAATTAGTTTTATTTAGGGTACTTGAGTTTGCTTAAAATGGATGATTTAGAAGTTTTTTTTTCTTTTGGATAGTGCTTTACAACAGCAATGGGCTCATTTCTCTCAAATATCAGGTGTTTCTTTTTATGATAATAAAAGGCAGCTACTAATTGAAATAGTAATAAGGAAAACCCCAGGAATCCATGTTAGAATTGTATTCAGTTCAGTTCAGTTGAGTCGCTCAGTCGTGTCTGACTCTTTGTGACCCCATGAATTACAGCACGCCAGGCCTCCCTGTCCATCACCAACTCCCAGAGTTCACTCAAACTCACGTCCATCGAGTTGATGATGCCATCCAGCCATCTCATCCTCTGTCGTCCCCTTCTCCTCCTGCCCCCAATCCCTCCCAGCATCAGAGTCTTCTCCAGTGAGTCAACTCTTCGAATGAGGTGGCCAAAGTACTGGAGTTTCAGCTTTAGCATCATTCCTTCCAAAGAAATCCCAGGGCTGATCGCCTTCAGAATGGACTGGTTGGATCTGAATTGTATTAGAATGTATCAATGAAATCGAACATCTGACTTCCTCTCTCGGTAGCGAAAAGATCATGGGTTGTATTTTGTGTCCTCTCATGTGCTCTTTGAAGCCTGGGATGCCCTTACCATCTACTCTTCCCCACCCCCAACCCTGCCATATCTCCTGCCTTCTTGGCTTCTCGCCACCACCGTTCAGCGTCTGGGGAGAAAGAGCTTCCTCTGGAACGTCTCATCCTTCTTTCGTTGCCTCCATCTCTGGGGCTCCTGTGTTTTGTTTATACACCATAATGTAATTGTCTTCTCTTTATGCCACCTTTTCAAATTCGGCTGTTTTCATGCTGTCTTTTCTACTAATATGTAAGCTTCTTGAAGGTGAAGACCCATATCTTAGTCATTTTTGAAATTTTATAGCAATACTGCAAAACTTTGTCTGTAGTTCAGTCACTCAGTTGTACCCGACTCTTTGCGACCCCATGAATTACAGCACGCCAGGCCTCCCTGTCCATCACCAACTCCCAGAGTTCACTCAGACTCACGTCCATCGAGTTGGTGATGCCATCCAGCCATCTCATCCTCTGTCATCCCCTTTTCCTCCTGCCCCCAATCCCTCCTAGCATCAGAGTCTTTTCCAGTGAGTCAGCTCTGCATGAGGTGGCCAAAATACTGGAGTTTCAGCTTTAGCATCATTCCTTCCAAAGAAATCCCAGGGCTGATCTCCTTCAGAATGGACTGGTTGGATCTCCTTGCAGTCCAAGGGACTCTCAAGAGTCTTCTCCAACACCACAGTTCAAAAAGCATCAATTCTTTGGCGCCCAGCCTTCTTCACAGTCCAGCTCTCACATCCATACATGACCACAGGAAAGACCATAGCTTTGACTAGGCGAACCTTTGTTGGCAAAATAATGTCTCTGCTTTTCAATATGCTGTCTAGGTTGGTCATAACTTTTCTTCCAAGGAGTAAGCATCTTTTAATTTCATGGCTGCAGTCACTATCTGTAGTGATTTTGGAGCCCAGAAAAATAAAGTCTGACACTGTTTCCACTGTTTCCCCATCTATTTGCCATGAAGTGATGGGACCAGATGCCATGATCTTCGTTTTCTGAATGTTGAGCTTTAAGCCAACTTTTTCACTCCACTTTCACTTTCATCAAGAGGCTTTTTAGTTCCTCTTCACTTTCTGCCATAAGGGTGGTGTCATCTGCATATCTGAAGTGATTGATATTTCTCCCGGCAATCTTGATTCCAGCTTGTGCTTCTTCCAGCCCAGCTTTTCTCATGATGTGCTCTGCATATAAGCTAAATAAGCAAGGTGACAATATACAGCCTTGACGTACTCCTTTTCCTATTTAGAATCAGTCTGTTGTTCCATGTCCAGTTCTAACTATTGCTTCCTGACCTGCATACAAATTTCTCAAGAGGCAGGTCAGGTGGTCTGGTATTCCCATCTCTTTCAGAATTTTCCACAGTTTATTGTGATCCACACAGTCAAAGGCCTTGGCATAGTCAATAAAGCAGAAATTGATGTTTTTCTGGAACTCTCTTGCTTTTTCAATGATCCAGCAGATGTTGGCAATTTGATCTCTGGTTCCTCTGCCTTTTCTAAAACCAGCTTGAACATCTGGAAGTTCACGGTTCACATATTGCTGAAGCCTGGCTTGGAGAATTTTGAGCATTTCTTTCCTAGCCTGTGAGATGAGTGCAGTTGTGTGGTAGTTTGAGCATTCTTTGGCATTGCCTTTCTTTGGGATTGGAATGAAAATTGACCTTTTCCAGTCCTGTGGCCACTGCTGGGTTTTCCAAATGTGCTGGCATATTGAGTGCAGCACTTTCACAGCATCATCTTTCAGGATTTGGAATAGCTCAACTGGAATTCCATCACCTCCATGAGCTTTGTTCGTAGTGATGCTTTCTAAGGCCCACTTGACTTCACATTCCAGGATGTCTGGTTCTAGGTCAGTGATCACACCATCATGATTATCTTGGTCGTGAAGATCTTTTTTGTACAGTTCTTCTGTGTATTCTTGCCACCTCTTCTTAATATCTTCTGCTTCTGTTAGGTCCATACCATTTCTATCCTTTATCGAGCCCATCTTTGCATGAAATGTTCCCTTGGTATCTCTAATTTTCTTGAAGAGATCTCTAGTATTTCCTATTCTGTTGTTTTCCTCTATTTCTTTGCATTGATCGCTGAGGAAGGGTTTCTTATCTCTCCTTGCTATTCTTTGGAACTCTGCATTCAGATGCTTATATCTTTCCTTTTCTTCTTTGCTTTTCGCTTCTCTTCTTTTCACAGCTATTTGTAAGGCCTCCCCAGACAGCCATTTTGCTTTTTTGCATTTCTTTTCCATGGGGATGGTCTTGATCCCTGTCTCCTGTACAATGTCACGAACCTCATTCCATAGTTCATCAGGCACTCTATCTATCAGATCTAGGCCCTTAAATCTATTTCTCACTTCCACTGTATAATCATAAGGGATTTGATTTAGGTCATACCTGAATGGTCTAGTGATTTTCCCTAGTTTCTTCAATTTAAGTCTGAATTTGGCAATAAGGAGTTCATGGTCTGAGCCACAGTCAGCTCCTGGTCTTGTTTTTACTGACTGTATAGAGCTTCTCCATCTTTGGCTGCAAAGAATATAATCAATTATATAACAATTATAGTAACTGTCTGTAGTAAATACTCACAAATGTTAGATGACCTTGAACTGGGAAAATATGACTGTCCTAATCACACATCAAGTACCCAGACAAATATTAAGCTGGGGAAGAAACTGACGTTTGCTTACAAGTTGACAGTTACTACCATCTCTACCCTATTAACTTTCTCCACTGATACTCAAAACTTTATATGCTTATAAAGAAGTTGAACTCTTAATCGAGTTATCACGCTTGTTTCATTTGAACACTGATTGAGATGCCCTCAGAGCCATTTGACTATTCACATTTTTACTACTATTAATAAAATTCACCTCTTGGAGGGGGGATAAATGAACTCCTTAAGAGCATTAATTGATCTGTATTTTACTCCATGTAAAACAATGCCTTCTAAATACCAGTGAGGTCAGTACTTCTCAAACTTTTATATGAATGTGAGTCAGCTAGGGATCCTTTGTTAACTGCATGTTTGGACTCAGTAAACCTGAGGCTTGGCCTGAAATTTGGCATTTCTAGAATGCAATGGAGCAGTGGCACCCAGCTGGTGGGCAGGCCCTTGCTGGTCTCTGTTCTCTCTGTGTGCCTGACCTGGGACTTAAAAACCCAAATCAGCACTTGCAAAAAAAAAAAAAAAAAAAAAGGTGTAAAGTAATAATACTAATTCACTCCTGCATAAAAGCCTGACTTAATTTTGTCTCCGTGTGACAATCTTTTTAGTTAATGGACAGGCTAGGCTGACTTGGCTTCTGAAAAAAGGCAGACGTGCCAGCTATTACGTGCATTTCCTTTCATGTGACTTTTCATATTCACATGGAAGAAAAGGAAAAAACTTATTTGCTTTGGCGGGGGGAAAGTCCAGCCAGTGATCAGGTGGCAGCTAAATCCCTGAAGACCCAGCCTTGGAGAAATCTAAGATCAGAAAATACATCCCCTGTGCCATCTGCACGTGGCCCACCCACCAAACTCTACACCTTCCCTCCTTGCTTCACTCGAGCCTTCCTCTACTGCAGGCGATGGCTGCATACCCAAATCAACAATTCAATTCCCCCTTTGTTTGTGTGGCAGATGACAAATGCGTGCAGGGCATCTTGTGTTTCCTAGGCAGGCAGGGCACTTACTTTGATTGATGCTCGGTTGTGGAAAAAAATGAGCTGGGAAGGAATTACAATGGAGGGCCTGCAGACTGGAAGGGGGTATACTAATTAGTCCTGCATTAAGCAGTCGGCTTGCATTTGGCGATGAGACGCCTTCAGGAGGGAAGTGTAGGGGTTATTGATGCAAAACAGCATGGAATGCATTATGCCAGGTAGCTGTGTATTCGTTTTGTTCGGAAGTATAGAATTTTGTAATTAAGAAAGAAACAGGCTACTGTATTTTTTTTAACACCTCCCCAATGCATTGGGTAGGTGGTGCTTTTTAACTTTAATGATCTCATAGACAAGCTGGAAGTCCTCCTCTCTTCCTGAAATAAGTCTGCCAGAGTTTTCTCATCCTGGGCCCAGTTCTAGGAAGGGAAAACTGATGCCACTTCTATACTTTCCGGCTCCTTTTTCCTCCCCTAAAGCTCCACTGCTGCAGAGCCTTGAGCCTTGCTGCTGGGACACATCGTAATGAAGAGAAAGGAAGTTTTCCCCTCAGGCCACTCTTTCCAGGTTTTAGAGAGTCGTTGCTGATGTGATCCGGGAAGAACCCTAAGGATATCTCAAGGCAAAAGGAGCATCTTCTGTAGACAGGGACAAAAGCACAACACGAGGCATGTTTCTCTGGATAGCACTCATGGTTTGCCCTTCCATTTACTGGACTGTAGGCAGAGGCACAGCAGGGGAGGGTCAAGCCATTCCTATAGGTAAGGGGAGTGTGTGACTCCAGGGTGACATGACACCAAGGACCACAGCCCACCAGGCTCTTTGGTCCATGGGGACTCTCTGGGCAAGAATATTGGAGTGGGTTGCCATGCCCTTCTCGAGGGGATCTTCCCAACCAAGGGATAGAACCTGCGTCTCTTACATCTCCTGCATTGGCAGGCGGGTTCTTTATACTAACACCACCTTGGAACCCTGGAAAGCTTCAGGGTGATAGGCAAAGGGGCTCAAACCATTGCTAATATGGATGATTTAAAGTTCAAACTTTAAAATGTTGATTTGCTCAATTTGGCCTGAAGAATCAATGAAGCTGGGTTCAGTGATTCCAATGAGGTGGCATAAAGAAGAAAGTATCACACAGGTCTTTGGCACCGTGTGACAGAAGAGGACCTAAACTCCCGTGGTTTTGTCATTTGCATTAACCCACTATACTGGTGTATATAATTCTTAGCGATTCTTCATGTTGGAACCCAGTGACCTCTCGGGTGTCTCATGTGAACCTTGTGGCAGAGTAAATGGTCCAGAGTTTTTTGGTTCACTTTATCAGAGGTGTCAAATCCTGGTGCAGCTGAGATTTCCTTTTACTTTTCTTATTCTAGAAACAAGCTCATCTATAGATTTATAGTTGCCTATGCTAGGAAAATAGATCTGAGTGATAAAGATAGCATTTTGAGTTATCAAAGGCTGTCAAGTCTTTTTTTTTTTTTTTAAAGTTTTATCCATAAACTGGAGCATAAGACAGATCTCAAAATATCAGAAGTAAGATCAGATGACTACAACCTGCCTTTCATGGACAGAGCCAGGAATTGTGCCAATAGCTTTAGGAGGAAAAGCTAAATAGTTAATGTGGTTTATTTTTTAACCATCCCTTTGTTTTAGAATTCTATCTTATTCTTGAGCTGATTCCATGTCATCATGACCTTCTCCTGCCAAGAAGGCACAGTTGAGGCATCGTTCAGTAATAGCCTAGGGCTCTGGACAAGCAAGATGCTGTGCTGGCTTTTTGCCTTTTCTTCCAGTGTTTACACAACCAAGACTTATTACATGCTCTGTCATTTTGTTACTGGGCTGGCTTTGGTTTGAGAATTAGGTAAACATCAGACATTCCATCACACAGTTTTAGACTCAATCTTACTTTATAATGATGTTAATGTTTATTGTACAAAGCGAGGTGCATTTGTATATTTTAGCATTTTATTTCAGTCACCGAATGCAAAACCTGACACTGGCATCGGTTTGATTTGTGTGTGTGTGTGATTGAAGATATTAAGCACTACAAGAACGCTGAAATTTCAATCTGATTAGGATCAAAATTCTTCAGGATCAAAACACTCCTTTTTCCTCCCCCTACAGTTTTACTAATTGTGTGCTACTTGACATTGTGGAGTTATTCCACAGCGTGATAGCTAAATATGTGAAGTATATTTTACTGTGCTGAATTATCAGCTCATTCTATTTGTTTTTCATGCGTTTAAGGTTATTAAAAGAACTTAAAATTATAAGTCATGTGTATAAGAGTTGAAAGACTGAACTCAATCATTTTTAGCAGACAAAATCATAAAGCAATAGCCAGTATGTCAATATCAAGTAATGAAAAAAAAAATCACAGAATTTGAAAGCATACCTTCTGTGTTTATTAGTTGGCAAGATACCAGGAAAATTAGGATACTCGCACAATACTGAATGGTGGACAGAGTTGTTTATTTTCAGCACACTCAAATTATTCCAGGTACTGAAAACGAGATAAAAGTAGATCGGAAAGGATGGCTTCAAATGTATTTGTTGGAGACCTTTGCTTTATGGGAAGAAATGAACTGCCCTGGCTCACTGTTCCTGAGGAATTGTATTTCTTCAAGCTGTAAATCAAATCCCAGAGAGATAGCATGACGTTTTCCAAATAATAAAGGGAGGAGGACAAAGTTCTTTTTTGTCAGCATCAGGTTTCTGAATTTAGACCTCGATTAAGATTCCAGAATGGAAAAGCACCACCCTCCCCTGCCCAAATCCACATACGCACACATGGTCTATAACTGTGTTTTACAGACATGCATTCATTTTAAAAGTCTGAATCTCTGGCATATCTGCATCACAAAACATACTCACAGCTTCCTCCAAAGATCCTGATTTTTCTCCATTTTCTCTAAATTCCCAGCTACAAAGAACCCCATGTTTCTTTTCAGGAAACAGCATCATTTTTTTTCCCTCAATTAATTGAAGAACCATCTGCTCCTGTGATACCCGACACCCATTTGTTCTCAGCAACAAGTGCGCTCCCTAAATCCCCGGGGAGCCATACCAAGGCACGCACTCAGGGTTGGGAGTAGAATCTGCCAGAGCTGCCTTGCAGACAGCTTTTTCCCAGAGACACAGCACATACAGAACTTGACACTGACCTCGCTCCCATGTCAGCGCTGCTAATGCAGGGTTCAACACACAGTGCGAGATGCTCACACTCTGAGACTCTGGCTAGCTTACTGTCTCTCCATCATGCTTCTGAAGATCTCAGTTTGAAATGAGTCAACAACTGCAAAGGGCAGGAGAGAGCTCAAACAGCTGTCCTCAACCATGGCCAGAAAGGGAAGACAACATTAACACAGAGGCCACCGGGCTAATCTTACTACATAAAAGCTTCCGTTTCAAGCTGAACCATCTCATTTGTGTCCCTTTGCATGCATTTAAAACCAGAGTTCAGAACTGGGTTTAGAACCTTCTAGGAATGTAGATGGCAGAGCCCTCATCTTCTAGGAGGAGTCTACGGAATGGTCATAAAAAGGACCTCTCATTGGAAAAGAGAGCTTCTTCCTAAGAGGGCCACGGTGCCTCCCGATGGGACTTGAGATCCCTTGTACTCACAGTGAAAACAGCCCCTTGAAGTCTGATGAGGGAAAAGCGCATGAGGATGCTGGTGTGTAAGTCACCGTGTGGACCCAGCGGAGGTCTGCTGGCCCGGCTTTGCTTAAATGCCCACAAAAGGTGCCTTGGAAGTGAGCCTGCTGGTCAGGAGCCGGGAACCAGACTCAAAGAGTGAGATGACTTTCACCCTTCCAGGAGACGGGACATGGAGGTACCCGCTTCTCTAAATAACCCTCTTTGTAGAAATACAGTAAAAAGTCAGCGCCTTTGAGAGCTGCAGTATCCACACTCTGCTCCTCCCCTCCCAGGTCTGTGGCTAGTCAAGTAGGAATTTTTATGAGGCTCTGGCCTAGCTGAACTTGTCTTTTCCCACGTCTATTTTGAAACGGAGACCACAAATTTCAGAGTGGAAGTAGCTCTAGAAATGAAAAGGTCAAGAAGGCACTTAAGACAAAGGTCCCCCCATCACATCATGGGAGACAGCACGTAGGAGACCACGAAATCCGGGGTGAGCACCTACAGATCCAGCAATTTCTCTGGGCCCCGAGATCCAGCTTTCAATCTAATTCCAATACAAGTTGAAGTGATTTATGTCTCACTTTTTCTCACTGTGCACTGACAGTCATCTCAAATGTGCAGGAGATGTGAAGGGAGAAATTGGCATGGAAACCAAAACAAAAAAAAGCATCCAGAAGACAGCACCCCAGCTGGGCTGTCCCCGCGCATCGGAGGTACTTACAGTCCAAGTGACTGTGCCTGATGCCCTCAACATCTTCGGCGTGGATGAAGTGGTAGCATCTCTTCCCTACAATGTCTACAGGGGTCAGATCCATATAATCACTAATCCTACAAAGAGAAGAACACAGGCTAGAAATCAGAAGCAGGGGAAATATACAAATAGTTCAATGACTTAGAAACAGATCTACCGACAATTTTCCTTGTACCAGGGTACCTGTCAGGACTTGGCACTGAGGGAAAACCCCTTTTAGATAAAATTAATTTTCTTTAACATGTAACAGTCCTTTTCTGAAGCCGGAACTGCGCTGGATCAAGCAGTTGTGTTGAAATAATTAACTAGGTTTTTCTTTAGTATCGGAATATGCATTTAGACAACATAATTCCATGAAATTATTGAGAATCAGTAACAATACAAGATCCTCATTAGAGGCTAAGATAATTCAAGGTTACATAATAAAATAAAAACATGTTATGTTTATACCAAATGATTAGAGACACCTTTCATTTAAACAGATTGGTCTTCTATTGGGTATTTCCATGAAAAAAGGCTTCGACTGCTTCTTGGCACAAAATCCAAATTGGCATTTCAAGGGATATAATTTAAATGCTGAGACATACAGATGCCTGGGGGTATTATCTTTTTTTGTCTGAGTCATTTGAGAGCTCAGCTCTCACTCCTAGCCCTTTTAACTGGGACTTTGTGGTGGATTCCACACGGAAACTTTTAAACCATTTCGGCAGCTCTGCTGGGCTTGTGTTCGACTGTACGTGTGTGTAAGCCTCTGTCATTGATTGTCCAGACGCCAATGTCCTCAGGCAGGAGCACAGAAAAATAGAACAAAAATTGGAAAACACGTTGGGGGTTGTGGAATCTGCCTGGTTTACACAAACGTGCCGAAATGCTGCTTCTCTTCCTCCCTGTCCAAGTTCAGGTTCATTTTCGTCTGTCCCAGAGAGAATCTATCTCTTGTTTAATTGATTCTCTTTACTGCCCCTGTGCTTTTTATGTTTTATGACTTATCAAATATTAAGTGAATCTTTAGCTATGACACCTTGAAGAAACCCGTGAGAGCGCTGCAGGGGGAATGAAATCTGACCCCCAAAGGCAAGGAAATAAGAAACCAAACCAGGATAATATGGGATATAATGAAAATACCCTACCCAGGGAGTGAATTTCTCAGTATTTAGCAATTTAAATCATATCTTTGGCCAAAATAGAATTCTTGGAGTGTTTTCTCACGAGTCCTTGGTTTTCTGGTATAAAACAGATCAGCTGGTGTTTTCCTAAAACCATTAGTTGCTTTCCAAGCACAGTTCACACCCCCTTTCTACAAATGAGTGAATAAGGATGTCATTAAAGGCCCTCATTCCCTCCATGGTGTTTCTGGAATTTGCTGGATCCTCTGAAAGCATCAGAGGTTGGCTTTGCCCAAGGCTGTCCCAGGATTCTGAGGAGAGTCCAGGAGAGGCCCCTGTTTTCTAGTTAGCAATTCCCTAAGTAAACAATGAACCCTGGGGAAAGGCACCTGGTTCTTTAAGGAAGATAGTTCCTTAGTTTACTTTTTATTTGAATGAAATCCTTCAAAACAATGGAAACACTTCTGTGTACTCCCAGAGCCTATTATCAAGGTGAATGTGATGAGCTCCTTGTTCAAAGACCTCTTCATCTATGTGCAGAAAACCGTAGACCAGTCTGACAACCTGTATATCAGGATCAAAATCCTGATGGCAACTATATTCCGAGACCCAGTTTCCTCATCTGTGAAACAACTTCAGAGGCTGGTGAGGGTACTAATGAATGAAATGATGCGAATGTAGCATGGTGCCTGGCACATAGATATGCTGCTCTCTCAGATTAAATATGCAATTACTTCTAACAGGGGTCCTTTAAAATAATTACTGTCATCTTCAGTAGGGAAATAATGCTGTATTATACTGGCTAATAAAGGGTTGTGGAAAAAAAGACATGTTTTAATGGGAGGAAAGATACATCAATTACTAGAGTGGCACCATCAGGCACCCAAGTCCATGGAGTGCATCAGAAGAATTAATCAACCTGTGACCACAGGCCTGAGAATTAAGTGATGGCTTAAGGATTTCTGGGAGCTAGGTAAATGAGATGAGGCTTCATTTTTTTTTTTTTTTTTTTTGGTGGTGAGTGGTGCTGGTAGAACTCTCAATCAAGGGAACTGACATTTGTTTTCAAAGACGCAAAGCTATAGTTCATCCTTTGACTGTCTGCTGCCTCCCTGGGTATCCAATGTTCTACATTTTAAAACAGAAGAGACTGCTTTATGGGCTGTATATTCTCTTTCATGGGTGCACACATATGAAAGATCCCCACAGTGGTTATTTGGACCACTTCCTTACCATTTAACCTGACTTCTGAAGAGAAATTAGAGACAGGGAGTGCAGGGAGGTCCTGCAGAGGTAGGGTGTTTGAGTCTGACAGATAGAGTTCAAGCCTTGGCCTCAGTCAAGACACTTACCCTCTCTCTCTAAGCTGACACTGCCTGGCACTGGTGGACATGGGCAACACCAGCCTCCCAGAACTGTCCTGAAGCTTCAATGAGACAGCGCTTTCAATGTGCTTTGCATGCTGCCGAGGGTGTAGGAGGTGTTCAATAAACGTTAGTGCTCTCTATTATTCCTTGCCAATTCTAGCTACTCATTCTGGTGAACTCATCTTCCTGATTCTCTGTGGCCATTGAAGAATGCTTTGGACATAGCCAGGTAGGTATATAGTCAAGGTGATAAGAATTTTAATAAATATTCTCAAAACTGGACAAATAGATTGAACTACTCATTAGATAATAGTGACAGGCTCATGATATCTTCTCCCTGCCTGAACACCCTGAAGCTTGGGTGGGTTATCTTTTCCCAGTGAATCCTTTCCTCTGAATCAGAGCCTGACCAGGAAGGGCAGACATTTGTAGTTTGATCCCAACATCTTTAGTGCTTCCCAATGGACTGGATGTGGGCACTGCCTGTCGTCTTCATGTCTGGGCCCGGGAGAGAGATCACTTTCCTAAACCACTTGACCATCCTGTTCTTTTGTTCCCACCACCCCCCGTCCTGTCCCCAAGAATGAACAACATGCCAAGCTTCCTTCCCACAGCCACACGTGAGAACCTCTCCTCCACCCCCTCCCCCTGCCTCGGGATTCTCTCTTCTTCACATCAGCCTGATGATAGACTGGTGACTTCTAGGTGAAAGGTCTGAAGGGGCACTGTCCCATCTCCTTGTCCCTTGCTTTGTGCCTAATGAAACAGTGAACTTCTTAACCAGAAGCTAAAAAGTCCTTTTGTAAAAGCTCAGTGTTGAGGAAGGGCTGCCAAGTCACTTATATGATGGGTCATCTTTCTTTAATCTATCCAAGTGAAATCCTCAGGCTTATGAAGTGTTATTGAAGAGTTCTGCAAATTTCTTTTTCGTCTTTTTTCCTCTAGGGAATCTCAAATTCTTATTTGTTCTCTACATGCTTTGTGGACTGAATGTTTGTGTACTTCCTAAGTTTGTCTATTAAAGTCCTTACACCCCCACTCCTATCTTGGGATAGTATTTGGAGGTGGGACCTTTGAAAATAATTAGGTTTAAATGAGGTCATAAAGGTGGAGCCCCCATGATAGGATTAGTGTCCTTATAAGATGGAGAAAGATCAGAGCTTGCCCTCCCATATATGAGAACATAGCAAGAAGCCAGGAAGACACCCCTGATCCTGCACCCCCACCTCCCACCCCCACCCCAGCCTGCCACCAAAGGAACGTTGTCAGCCTGCACCTTGATCTTAGACTTTTTGGCCTCCAGAACTGTGAGAAATGTCTGTTGATTGAGCCCCCCGGTTTATGGGGATTTGTCCCAGCAGCCCGAGCTGACTAGAAGAAGGTACTCATTGCCTGTGTGAACACTGCCCATCATAAGGCTGGGCCCTTGCAGTAGTCAGGAAGGGGGTCTGGCTGAGGCATTAGGAGATAGCTCTCGCTGCATTGTTTTGCCAAGAATGTCTCAGTCCTGCTCTCTCCTTGGGTTCTCGGCCAAAATGGGTCTCAGTTACAGCATATGGATGCCTGGGTATCCTAATTCATCCCATTGTTGTCCCTAATGTAAATCAGGGCAGCGATGTAAATTTCAAATAAAAAGCATGGTTGGTGTTAGTCCAAGCAGCCATTAAAAATAAGATCAGGATTTATAATGAGCCTCATTGGGAGAGTAAAATCCTTCAGACTGCTGAAAACACTGGCCCTTACCAATGTGCAACATACAACAGGGCAAATGAAAACAAAAACGAAGTACCTATTTTCACAGTAAATGATATTGAGGTCCATATTTACTCGAGTGACGAACATATGGCAGTCAATTCTGACTTCATTGATCGTAGGGGGAGGCAGGGCATGAGCCACAACCACGAGCCCCATGATTTGGCTGGGGACGGTCCTCCCGTGGGACAGTGACACCCTCAGTCGTAGCCGGCCCGTTATGTGAATCACCTGGAATAGAACATTAAGTACAGGACACAGTCAAATTTACATCCGGGCTGTAACAGTACTTCTTTTGAGAAATGCAGAATCGCGTCTGGAATAATGAATGTTAGCTTGAATCTGGTGTAATCATAAGGGCTGTCAGAGTGCCCTCAGTGTCCTTAAGGCAAGAGACAAAAGAGAAATAGTCTTATACTCTGAGCATTTCTCAGGGCAGCATTATTACTGTGCTATTGCTATTTTTCAGGACTTTTTTTTTTTTTTTCAGGTTTAGAGGAAGTTCACAACCAGATAAAAGGACAAAGTGATCCCTGAGCTGCAAACAGAAATGTTTGCATTTTCATAGTGGACGATATCTGTCCTTCTCCACATTTCTACTGAACGGGATTCCATGGACATCTCTCTTCAGAAGTGTGGCTCAGAGCTTTCCTTCATTCTCAAAAAAGCCAAAGACTCCAGTGATTAAGAGATTCAGTGACAATGACATGAATGTGTCCTTTTGAGCATAGACATTCCATGTTAGGCAGTGCTAGTTACCTGTACATGTAACACCATGCTTTATCGCAATGCCCTCTGGGATCAAAGGTCAGAGGACCTCAGCGTCTGATTTGTTCCTTGAGCTCTTACGGCAGTAGATCAGGAAGGCTTGCACCATTTTGGTGACAGCTCAGAAGTACTTGCTTAGAAACAGGAGGGAGAACACTGCTGTGATTTTTGGTTTCTTAGCCAAAGTATCGGAGAAGGCGATGGCACCCCACTCCAGTACTCTTGCCTGGAAAATCCCATGGATGGAGGAGCCTGGTGGGTTGCAGTCCATGGGGTCACTGAGAGTCAGACATGACTGAGCGACTTCACTTTCACTTTTTACTTTTCATGCATTGGAGAAGGAAATGGCAACCCACTCCAGTGTTCTTGCCTGGAGAATCCCAGGGATGGGGAAGCCTGGTAGGCTGCCGTCCATGGGGTCACACAGAGTTGGACACGACTGAAGTGACTTAGCAGCAGCAGCAGCAGCAGCCAAAGTATGCCATGGATAGTCCTGGCCACCCACCCAGAACCAAAGAAAGTTGGTTCATCATCATCACGTTATTTTCAATGATATGTTTTTATAAAGCCATCTTTTGAAAAAATTCCTTTGTTTATGAATGGAACATAGGGGATGAGTCACAATGTGAGTTTCCTTAAATAATGTTTTGGGAAAATGAAATCATAAAAAGATGGAAAGAATGAGGATTTGTGTGGCACTGCTTCTGGGTGACGGAAGGCACGTGTGTATATGTATGTGTGTGTACCCTAGTTGGGTTCCTCGCGCCCTGTGACAGCGTGGGGTACCCTCCAAACCAGGTTGTAGATGTACTTGCCACCATTCCCTATACCTTGGAGCTCAGTTTTGTAGCTGGTCGAGTTTCTGTGTTTGGTTTGCCTCTCCAAATGCACCCCTGAGCACCAGAGACACCTTTTGAGTGTCTCCTTTTCCCTCCTTGTCTGAAGAAACTGAAGTGGGAAGTGGGTCTCTGACCTCACTGGAGCGATAAGAACTAGCATCTGCTCTCCTTCCTAGGGGCTTGGCTGGTAATTCCTTTTTCATTGTGTTTTTAAGTTATTCAGTCTTCCAAAAGCAAAGCCACACTGCTGTCAGTCAGGAAGCAGGATCAAAGCTTATGGGGCCGCCCTTCGGAGTCCTGGCTGTTCTAAATGTACTCTTCCCTGTCCTCCTTCATGTTTGAGCCCAGAGCTGTGGATCTGGAAACCAATGAGGAGGATTATTTAGGTTATTTTAGGAGCAGCTTTTTGACCACCCGCATTGAAGTTGACTAAATTCATGCTTAATGCACCTTTGCTTTCAGCTTTGGTCAAATGAGCTACTTTATGAATATTTGAAAATGTTCCTAGAGGCAAGGATGCTAAAACATCATCACAGACACATATTTTTGCAAGACCTCATTAACTAATAAAGAAATAGCTAAAAGAAATGGGATTAGCTTCACAGGAGGGGTGTTAACAGTCCCTGGTCCTCCTCCCAGCTAGGCTTACATAGATGCTCATTTATCATTATCTGTCTTGTTTTATCAGGAACACTCAGCTTCTTGGAAAAACACAGATCTATAAATGTTCAGGAAAACTCACACCCAGAAATGATATGTTAAATAAATCCCCACTTGGTATTCTCTTCCAAAGCAATTTAAAGGCATCTGGGGTAGCAGACATTTGAGGAAGCCAGGCAGGCTACTGGAGAGCTGCGTGCATGTCAGAGCCACCCGCCTCTGATCTCCTCCAGGTTTGCCCATGGCCACTGAGCTGTTGAAAGGGGTCAAAAGTTGGGTTGGGCAGGGACCTAGGTTTGCCGTCTCCTGATTTTGTTCTCCTGGAGAAAGCCACTCTACCTCACTGCATCTCCTTCTTTTCTGTGAAATGGGGATAATAATGACTATTCTGTAGTTATGTCATGAAAGTCAAAGGAAGCAGCTGTGGTAAACACTTTCTAAATCATAAAGAAGTATAAAAATTTTCATTATAATTCTGTTTGCCCTTAAAAATAATAAGGATAAGGACTGATTATACATTTGATTTTGACCACAGGCCAAATAAATAATTATTACTTTAAAGGATCATGCCATTTTGTATTTGGGAGAAAAATTGGGAGAGTCTATTTTAGGTCATTCTCCTTTTCAGTTTTTAAGTGAGGAAAGTGGCTCTGTAACATTCCTCCCCTAACCAGAATCACTGGGCTTGGAAATGGCAAAGAAGCCTAGAATCCATGTTTCCAGGTTGTGTTTGCCCCTGGAGAAGGAAATGGCAGCCCACTCCAATATTCTTGCCTGGGAAATCCCATGGGCAGAGGAGCCTGGCGGGCTACAGTCCATGGTGCTGCAAAGAGTTGGACACGACTGGGTACTTGTCAGCAGCAGGTTGTGTTTGAGCGTCATTTCATCTTTGTTATGCTTTTATACGTTTTAAGTGCATATTCATATTGAACCAAAACATTAGAGTTTATACCAGATGCCAATTTACTACCTTAAGTAAACTGTATATGAACCTTTGAAATGATTTCATATATGGCAGAAGCCCAAATTATCTGAAAAGTCTGAGAAACTATACAAACTAAGAAGGGGGAAAAAAAAACTAAGAAAATCGCCAATGCAATAAACAAAGCCGTTGTCAAGAAATGTCAAAGAACCTCAGAGTGTGTTTGTCTGAATGTATGTATATCTGGGGGTAGGGGAGAGTGAGGTGTAGGAGAGGAAAAGATATGTTAGGTCCTGTATTTAATTTGGGGGTTTAAATTATGGTATTTCCCCCAAATCCATTTCATAAGGCCAACAATTGTTTTTTTTTTTCCCCCTCCCATTGTGAGAAGTTCTGTTCAGATTTTAGAAACATGGCAAGAACATGTATCCAAACTGTTTGTTTTACTTCGTAGTTGCTTTGAAGGCCTGAGGCTGGATAAAAAGTATTATCAGAAGATCTGGGTTCATATCCTAGCTCTGGCACTGAACAGTCATGCAACTATGATGCTCAGGGAATTGAAATGACTTGCTTACTTTCCAGGTCAGCATATCAGGGATTAAAAACCTAGTGCAGAGAATAAGTACTCTGTAAAGATGTCTTTTGTTTTCTTAATGAGGTCATCAATGGGCCCTCTTGGTTTTTTAGTTTCTAAAACATACGCAAGGAGTCTTGATAGGTACCAGAGAGAAGACCAAGATGGATCAAATGTAAACCAGTTCTCAAGAGTCTACAGACTACACAGTGAGAGGAAACAAACAATTACTCTTAATATATTAAGATTGGGAGGCAACACAGGGTCTGCTCAAGTGGTTTCTCCATTCTGGTTATATGACAGAACCTCCTATGCAGTGTTATTAAAGCATGGATTCCAAGGCTCCCTGCCCCAGAGATTCTAATTAGGTAGGACTGGGCTGGGCTCCAACATTTGTTTTTTAGAACATCAAAGGTGGTATCTACTACAGGATAGTGTCTGGCTAAAGCGTTTGGACTTCTACCAGTGGTCTCAACCTCACTACACATTGAAATCACCCAGGGAGTGGAGTCCCCACGTCCAAGCTGTATCCAACACCAGTAAAATATGGACCTCTGGGATATAGGGCTGCTGAGAGGATTAAGTAGAAATGTATACAAAGTGCCTGGGTATATGCCTCATACACAGTATATGCTCAAAAAAAAAAAAAATACTATCTTCTTAAATAAAAAGTGTGCACCAAAGGAAAGGTATAGTAGAAGGTACAGAAGAGTCAGACACGACTGAGCAACTTCACTTTCACTTTTCACTTTCATGCATTGGAGAAGGAAATGGCAACCCACTCCAGTGTTCTTGCCTGGAGAATCCCAGGGATGGGGGAGCCTGGTGGGCTGCCGTCTATGGGGTCGCACATGACTGAAGCAACTTAGCAGCAGCAGCAGAAGAGACAAAGATGGGGCAAATACTAGGTACAAGCAGTAGAAGTTGGTAATGGGACCTGGAGAGAAGCATGGTGATTTTGAGCCTGTGTCATAGAAGATGATGGTAGACTAAATGGTGACTGGGAATGCAGGAATTGCTGGCAAAGGGATGAAAAAGATTTCCCTGTGGACACTTAGTATTTGAGCAGCCTGAGGAGATGCTGGGGAAGGTGTCCTTTGATTGTTGGAAGGGGTTGAGTGCTTAAGAGATGAAAGATGAAGGTATGGTTGAAGACTTGGTTGGTTGGTTGGTTTGTGCTTCACTTTGTTTTTTTTTTTTTTGACTGGAGGTGATACTTAAAACCAAGCAATTCAATGGAATTACCAACAGAGAAAACATAGATAAGAGAAGAACACCAAAGGCATCCCCCCACCATGCCAGCCCTTTGAGTATCTGAAGCCTAAAGCAACTTAACTTCTCTAAATTGAATTTCTCTTACTCTATAATGATTACTTTTGCTTAAAAGTGACCATTTCTGAAAACTCTAAGCCCCCTTTGTCTCCACCCACAATTCCATTCTGACATAAATGCCAAGCTTGCCACATGGTCACCAGGCCCCGTGGTAATATCCCAAAGAATGGGATGGCTTTTTTGTACAGTTAAGCAAGTGAATGAGAAATGATCTTGTATACAAGTAGATAAACCTAAATACTAATATGATTTCAAGAACTGTGAAACCATAAAAATAGTAATTTTAAAGTGAAAGGAATACTGTGGCTTAGAAATAACATTGAATTGGGAAACAGAACAATTGATCTCAGTTCTGGTTCTGGCGACTTTTGGCACGTCTTCTAGCTTGACCAGGGCAGCGTTTCCTCAGATATAAAAGGGAAGATAAGAGTCAGGTGCTGATACCTAGGGTTCTAAGTTCTAGAAAATTCTATGACCTACTGCTCAGTAGAGGGGCTGGCACTGTGCTGTTACCCTACCTGCCACTCCCCTGACTGCTCCATGTTGAGGGCAGGAGCTTCCAAGGAGAGCTGCAAGCTAATCAATGCAGAGTTTAAGTACTAATCACTAGGGGTTTAGGGGTCGTATCCGAGCTGGAACAGTGCTTTGGTTTTGGCCAATGCCAGGTAAAAATTGCCTCTGTGTCCTAAAGGTTTGTGTTGGTCTGGTCTTTAATCTACAGACATTCTTCAAAAGAGACTTCTGAGTGAAAAGATTCTTGAACCCTGACCTCAATTTTATGTAAGAGCTCAGTTCTCACATTTCCATTCATTGTTCCTGTTTTATCATAAAGAGCTGTGCAAAAATGCTAAAGCCCATATTTTTCTAAACCCCTTACACAGCACTGCCAAGACACCAGCAACAGTGAAGCAATAAGCACAGGATTTCTGAGTGGAAATCCCACCATCTTCGATAAAAATGTCCACATTAGCATCATTGGACAGTTCCACATTGAAGAAATCAGGGTCTTTTAGTTTTCTTCTTGGACACCAGTGAGTGTGCGCCATGTAGAGAGTACATGATCACGGAGTTTAGGACGAATGTGGGAGTGTTAACAAGCTATGATTCTTGGACAAATATATATTTCTCTTCCTGCCATATGCTCCTTTCTGTCATCTGTTGGTGATAAACACTTAGATGCGCTCCACTAATATCTTCTCATTATAAACAAGCCCATCACAAAGACCTTGATAAAACCTCCCCTCTGTCAATACCTAAGGAAAGAAAGTCCGTGACGGGAAAATACATCTGGAAGCTATTCTCCATTCTTTTAGGAATAAATCTCACTACTAGTCCTATGAAACATTTTCTTTATCAAAAGGAAGTGCTAAGTATTATGTGCATTATTTTCCACATATAATGTAAAGTATAGAATAAGGCTAGGCACAGGGAGGAACCAAGAAGCTGCAGGCAGGAAAAAAACTATGATTCCCTAGGTTTAGAGCATCTTCAGAGATTTTTTTTTTTTACTTGTCCTTTAAAGGAATCCAAATTTACCTTAAAAATTAAGCTTCCTTCTGGCACTCTGGTCTTTTTTCTTTTATTCCCCTGTAGAGGTCTGGTTCAGCATACAGATCATCAAATCACTAGCTCGGGTGGGAGAGTTAGCTAATTATTTTTAAGTGATGGGGGCTCTGGTGGCCCACAACCTGCTGAAAGATAAGGGCTTAGCTGGGTCTTCTGAATCTAAACATCTAGCCTACAGCCTAACAACTTAATCTAAACCAGCAGGAGAATATCAACCTCATGTAAATTACTTCATGCAAATTTTTAGGGAGTGGGATTTCCTGAATTTAGAGCATTATCATCGGTTGGAGAAACTACCCTAACAGGTCTCTCTGTCCCTGTCTCTCTGACTCCTGAAACCTAAGTATTTGCACAAGGCCTGAAAAACAAAACCAATTCATCTGAGACCAGGAACTTGTCCATAGAGGCAGACACTGCGGAGAAGAGGGCTCGCAGCTGAAGGAAGTGCCTTTGGGCTTTGTGAGGGGCAGAACAGCAGTGTTAGTTCCCTTCCCTTTCTAGCATCTCAGATTTTATTTCTAGAAACTGACTGGCTTCTAGGAATGTTCATCATAATTCACAATGAAACCTAAGCAATTGGGGATAAGAAAGGACAGAAGAGGGATAAGTTGACTTCTCAAGGCAGAGGTGAGATTGAGGGTGAGGGGAGAGATCCAGGGGGAAATTGGGTCTTGGCAGGGAGCAGGTAAAGATGCACGCCTCTTCCAGGGCCAGAGAGACGCAACAGAGGAGAGGTGGACGCGGAATGTCATCATCAACTAGGTCTAGAGGTGCTGATCAATTCAGGAACCACATGGCTTGTAGGAGGCTTTCTGAAAGTTTTACCCTAAAAATTTCCTTAAGAGCAGGGCTCTTCAGGCTTGGGTAGGATTTAGCACTTAAGGCTAGAGGACTAGCAAGAACTGGAGAGAGTTTTAGATGGGCTCAACTTAAGGGCAGCTCTGGTGGTGGGGAAGAAAGGAGGTGAGGCTGGGTACAAGGGAAGTATTCAGGGCAAAGTTAAGGAAGAGGAACCCCAGCAGTTCTCTCAGGTAGCAGGACGACAATGAGAAAGTGTGAATTCCCAGGGACTCCGTTTGGTTTGACTGTTAAAGAGATGAGCAGGAGGGGAAATGTAATTTGAGTACAACCAGTTGATGCTTGGTTTGATGGCTGAAAAGATTCACCAAGGGTGGGTTGCAGGGTGGACAGACCTAGAGCTGTAGGTAAGGGCATTCCCGACTCTGGTAGGCAGAGGAAGGAAGGAAGCCAGGGGCTAATTTTTCTGTTTTCACTGAGATCCTAAGGTCCTGAAACCAAAGACTCACGATGCATAAACATGAGGAAGGGGGCATTCTTCCTCTTACAGCTGAAGTCAACTTGCTCTGTCCTATACGCAAATAACTAAATGAGCCAGGCACACGGGGGAAACATATTTTGCTCTTTAATTGGAAAGCCCACCACACCTAATGCTGATATCAGGGATTTATTTAAAACCCCAAAACCCTCTAGGGTTAGTGTTTTTTTAAATCTGAGCATGTATAAGAATCACTTGGAGAGCTAGATCCAGGGCAGGAATACAGATGCAGATGTAAAGAACAGACATGTACATGAAGGTGGGGAGTGGGGAGGGTGGGATAACTGAGAGATTAGGTTTGACGTAAATATACCACCATGTGTAAAATAGCTAGCTAGTGGGAACCTGTCGTATAGCACGGGGGAGCTCAAGGTGGTGGGAGGGAGAGGATATATGTACACATATAGCTGATCCACCTTGTTGTACAGCAGAAACTAACATGACATTGTAAAGCAATTATACTCCAATTAAAAAAATAACACACACACAAATAATAGGGATTCCAAGGTCCTATGCCCTAAACTCTGGATTCTTTAAAGCTGGAAAGGAACCTGGAAATCTGTGTGCCTCCCAGCATTCCAAGGGCTTTTATGCCAATGGTTAGCATAGCCATCCTTTCAGTTTTGTTTGAAGGGCAGGCCATTGGGTCACAAAGTGGGGCTTCCCTGGGGGTTCAGCCAGTAAAGAATCCGCCTGCAGTGCAGGAGACCTGGGTTCAATCCCTGGGTTGGGAAAATCCCCTGGAGAAGGAAATGGCAAACCACGCCAGTAATCTTGGCCTGGAGAATCCCATGGACAGAGGGGCCTGGCGGGCCATAGTCTCTGGGGTCGCAAGAGTTGAGACATGACTTAGTGACTAAACTACCACTCTTGGGTCCGTCTAGCTGCAGCATCATCTTTATCTAGAGCTGAACAGATCTAGACATCTTAGAAAGATGACCCAGTGGCTTATCACCGACTGCTTCCTAAATGAGCAAAGAAAGATGTACATTTACAGTTAAATCAGGGCTGAAAACCCCTCTACTCTGTAAACACAACCCCTTGTCTTCGTTCCCTGGAAGTGGAGGATCAGCTCTTGATAAGCAGAAACCCTGGTCTGATGTGGGATTGAGGCGTGTTTTCTGTGCACAGGGCTGCCTGAGGGAGGCGCTGGGAACCCTGCCAAGGCTCCTTTACTTGTGGGCTGCAGTGTTGTGCCCCACACGTCTCTGGGGAGGTGGAGCTCTGCCAGTCCCTTCTCCCTAGCCCAGCCTGCCCCTGGCTTAGCTCCTGATTAATTCAGGGGAATCCTGGGAGGTTAACCCTTAATTTGATGGCTCCAGTGGGGAGCTTGAGAGATTGGTGGTAATTTATCACCCTCAGTTTTGTTTTTTTTTTTAATGTATAAACATTTTCCAAGGCAACATATAAAAAATTATTTTTAAAATCCACATTTAAAAAACATTAGCCACAGCATTCTTTTCTTACATGACTGTATCCTCCAAACACAGCAATTGCTTCTCATCCATCTCTGTTAACCAGCTTCAAATATATAACATAAAAAATGTAACTACAATTAGAGCCTTAGATTCTCAAAATGTGGTCAGACTCCATATTTGTTTCCTATTCCTTTTGGAGAAAACAGTCTTTCTTCTACCAGAGATAAGATTTTTTTTTTTTTTTTTTTTTTTTTTTATTGGGATAGTTTAAGCTGAAGAGATTTCCTTAACGAGATTATGTAAATATATGCCAAGGCTATAAACCACATTTTCTCAGAGAGTGGGACACTTCAAATATCATTTAATCAAACAGGACCATGGGTAGAAACACCTTTATAAATTGTTAAGGGGCAAAGCAAGAAGGTTGAACTATACACATCTGATCAAATTTTGTTTCATTCAGTTACTTTATTAAAGTCTCCTAGAGAAGGACAGAGGAACACTACCTCTGTGGAGGGCAGCATTTTTCGTCCTCTGTCCCTTGATGTGGAGGAGGGACATCACCCCTTACGGCCCCTGGAGGCCCCTACGGCTTAATGTCGCTGACTTGAGGGTAGAGAGGCAGTTCTTCTCAGTGTAACTGACTGCAATTGTATTTCCAACAGCATTAAAGAGAAAAAAAGACTCGGAATTAGTCTTATGCCAAGTGATCCTTCACCTATAGATGCCTGTGGAAACACTATATCATATTCTTTCTTTTCTTGAGTACTCACGAGCTCCTATTAGGAAACAGATAATTCAGATATTTTCTGTTTTTTATCCTTGCTCCATTCATCTTTGTCGAAGGCATGTTTTACGTCAATTACTTGAGTTTAGTGACACATCTTGTTCTAAGTTAGTCTCGCACACCTTTGTTTCTGTTGGCTAACGGACTTTATACCTGCTCTAATCTGCGACAAATGGCCAGAGATAGCTGTGGACCTTGCTGAGTGCATGTCTGCGTGAAGATAGTAGCTCCAGAGAGCTCTCTGCTCTCCTGAGAAAGGTTAAGGCAGCTCTTCTCTGTCCCCAGGCTTCCCAGGTGGCACTAGTGGTAAAGAACCAGCCTGCCAATGCAGGAGACATAAGAGAGGCATTCGGTCTCCGGGTAGGGGAGATCCCCTGGAGGAGGGCACGGCAGCCGCCTCCAATATTCTTGCCTGGAGAATCCCACGGACAGAGAAGCCTGGTGGGCTACACTCCTTAGGGTTGCACAGATTTGGACATGACTGAAGCAACTTAGCACGTGGGCACTCTTGTCCCCTCCACCTGGTCTGAAGGTCTGCAGAATAAATGATTATATTTTGTTAAGAAGGAAAAGGCTTCAGAGGAAGCGCTCCAAAATATGGGAGTCAGCTTCTCCTCTCTTCCTCAGTGGCAGAAGATACAGAATTAAAGACAATTATCCACGTGGATGGGTAGACCAGTCCTTGTGGAAGGGCAATTCTGCTGTCTCAGGAGCTGAAACATTTTTTTAAAAGGAGCCGTTCCTCTTAAAGGGAAAACACACACATACAAGGACTTGAATTTCTGATAATTTAAAAAAAAAAAAAAACTGAATGCAGACAGAAGGGTCCTAAATATTGTGGAACAATGAAAGTCCTGACATTCCCCAAGTTTAGACATGAAACCCCTTACAGATCAAACCTAAAAGTGATCTCTTCCCAGGAGGCTGTTGTAGGTAACATGAACTCTTCAGGAATGCAAGAACAAGGAATTCTCTTAAGCTAGACACTTTAGACCCAAATAGGTGCAACAAACAAACAGTGCACAGGAGGAGCCAAGGTGCCTCACTTTTTCTGGCACACTCAGGCAATGTTCAGTTCTGTGTTTGCAGCGAGGCACTCCCTTCTCTGTGTCAATTTCCTCACTGGGAAAGCAAGTGGGCTTAACTACATGGGGTCTGAGACTCTTCCTTGCTGTGGTGTCTGTTAAATCTGGCATGTTTAAACATGAAGCTTTGAGCCAGCATCAAAGCCCTAAACCTCGATAACTTCCCATCTGTATTATCTTGGTTCCATTCTTCGTGAGGCCTGGATGTTACGTGGTAGGCATTGATTAGGAAAGGACATTTTCTGAAATGTTTCTCAACCTGCCCTCCGTCTGCTATAGCTGATATTTTATAAGGCTGCTTCATTCAGCCCTATATCTCATCCTTAATGAGAGCAATTTCTAGGAATGACAGGCCTCTCAAAACGTCTTGCTTTGTGGAGTGAATGAATCCACTCCCTGCCAAATCCTCTTTGTGTGTGGCCCCCCAGAGAGACAGTGCGCTGGGGCTGGGGGAGTGCCTTGCAGGCTACCTCGTGCATCCGCCCACCTTACAGTCGTGGAGACTGAGGCGCAGTGAGGTGAAATGTCTTGCCCAAGGACGCACAGCCAGTGAGTGGCAGACGCAGGAAAGAAAAGAGAAGTCTCCTCATCTCTCACCCAGGGCCCCTCTCTTGTTCAGCAGTGCATTTCTGGGGTAACGTTCCGCCCACTTTTCCTCTTTTGTTTTCCCAAATATGTCTCTATCTCTATATCAATAACTTGATGAAAACTTAGGATTTTAACCTTCAAAGGACCCCATGGCACTGACATGGGTTATTATCCATTCAGCATATGCAGTTCAGAATGCTCATATGACTTTTGTGCGTGTCACCAGCTCATTTGCTGCATTTGGTTTATTCAGCCATGATTAGAGATAGTCATTTACAGTCACACATTTGGAAACTCTTTAACAAGCTTCTAGCAGTTTCCTTTCCAGAGCTGTTTAAATAGATGAGGGTGTGGTATCAGCAGTTTCCTCCATCCTACTGATTATCCCTGTTAAGTGAACGTCTTTACCAGAACTTCCATTTTGTAGAAAGGCTTTTTAAAAAAAGAGAGAAAACAACCCAAAGATGCATACATCCCGGAGCTGATCAGTCATCATTTCAGGAAGACTGACTAAAAAATTAATATTGAAACCACCACACTATAACCTGAAAAATTCCCTGAAAAAAAAAAATCCCCCTCCCTCTTTTCATTTTAAAGAATACTTTTTGAAGTAATTGGCACAAAGGCTGTTGTGGTGCAGATTGCTGCAAGTGTGCTCTTGGCAAGAACATCATAAGCACTAGAAAAACTTTAATATGCTAGAGAAGCCAAATACAAACTGACACCAGGAACTCAAGTGTGGGAACAAACAGGGGAAAAAAGAGAGCATCTCAATTTAATACAAACCTACATACAAAGGGACCAATTTCTCCGATTCATGGTTTAGCATACAATGCAGCTGTCCTCTGAGTGAATACAGAATAGTTATACATAAGAAATTAGAATTATCAATTCGAGGGAATTTCTCAAGAGTCCTTTTGATATGTAATAATGCAACTATGATGCCGAAGAAATCCAGGCATCAATGCATTAAATGACATCAAGTTGGAATCTGTTTAGAAAAGGAGGGTTAAAACTTAGACAAGGGTCTCTTTGATTTGACCTCTGGAGCAGAGCTCTGCAGTGAAACTCAAAATGAACAGCTTTACCCCTACCTGTAGCCTTGCTTTCCATGTCTTTAAAATATAAGTTTGGATACATGTAGCACAGGGGGAAAATTATTCTAGAAGTGTCTCCTACATGGCACGGAATGGGAAGAACTGTGGACCTTTGCACTCTGCAGGATACAGGGAGAGTCTTCCATTCTCTTTATACCATCGAATGTAAGACGAGAACTATTAAAAGAATTTTTTTTTCCTTCCTCAAGTCATCATCTTCTTTGCTATTTTATGGTAAGGATTCAAGGATTTGGAGATTTTCTGCATCTTTCTCCATCCACATTTCAAATTTATCCCTGATTGTGACCAACACTTATTTTACCCTGAAACGGAAAAGATGGCTCCATTTTCACAGTCTTGCTAAGTAAGATTTCTCCTACAACCCCCTGGAGTTCAAACGTGCTATAGTTTTTTTTTTTTTTCTTGGGGAACGTTTGAAGTCCCCTTTAAAAATAATGCCTGGAGGATATTTTTCCCTAATACCATTTAAAGAAACTTGAAAGCATATGGCTCTCGAAGCGCACAGGGTTCTAATGAAGTAATCAGCAATACTGCTCATATGCAGACTTGCACCAGAAGCCATCCTACCCAGCCCGCATCAGTCTTCGGCATGAAATAAAATCCTGCAGAAACCCCCTTCCTGCACCGGCCGTGTAAAGGCTTAGCAAGCCAGGGTTCTCAAGCGGTGACTTTCAACCTTTGAAGGATGGAAGGTGGTAGAGAGGTTGTGTTGGGATCAAAACTGTCAGGAGCAAAGGAAATCAATCTAGTAGCTTGTAAGGCAACTCAAGACAAATATTCCTCAGTCTTACAGCCTCCCTTCATAGCATGGGAGGAGAAAATAAAGTTTCTTTATAGGGTTCTATTTGATGTAGTCCCTCTAGCTCTGCCATTACCTTAGGTGATTCCTACACAGCCAGCCAAGACTAAATAAAACAAAAACATGGGATATTAATACACTTTCCTTGGAACTGGAAAGAGCATGCTGTTCTCCTGCAGTTTTGCAGAGGATTCTCTAAATCCATCACAATTAAAATCCCACTTCTTCAGGCACAACCTCATTAGTGCTGAAATATCACATCTTGAGCTATTTCCTTGGGATTTTAGCAAAACAAGTAATGATTCTTTTGATTATAGGAGTGACTTGTGCTATCATGACTGCCAAGTAAGTATACAACTGTTTAAAAGAACCAGAATCAGCACTTGATTTTTTTTTTTAAATTCCTGCCTTGGTTTAGGCAGACATAACCCCACCTCCACCCTCCTCACCCATAACATCCTCTGCTCCATAGCAATGGCAAAGGGAGGAATAAGGTGAGCAGAGGGCTGGCAGATGTATGAGTGACTCAGCTTCAAGGGCAGTGTCTTACTCTTCTCCTGGTCTATAACTGGTCAGATAATGGTTCTCAAACACCGAAATGCTCCTGCAGCATTTGATGTACCCCATTCAAACTCCATGATTTCATTCATCCCAAAAGTTTTGCTGAGATGAATCTGTTGCTGGGCACTGTTCTTGGATCAGAGGTTATAGCGATGAAAAAGACCCACAGAGGAGAGGGATAAGATCTGAGAAATGTCTCTGGCTGTTGTCAGTGGTGGATCTGGGGGCCTGAGTGCAGGCAGGAAGACCAAATAGGAGGCTCCTACAGAAGTCCTGGTGGGGGAGATGATGGCAGTCCAGGAGGAAATGATGGGAAGTAGTTGGGTTGTGGATTTTGAAGGTAGAGTTGATGGAATTTGCTGATATATTAGATATGGGGTCTGAGGTCAAGAGTGGACTCAAAGGATCCTCCTAAGCTTTTGCTCAGGATGGAAGATAGTGCCACTTACTGGAGTGGAAAGGACTACTGGATGGCAAAACATTTTGAGGGGTTCGTTTTGTTTTGGTTCTGTTAAGATTGAGCCATTGTCAACATCCAAGTGAAGATCCAGTAAGACATAGAAGTTTAGAGGTATGTCTTTAGTCGTTTTTTCAGAGTGAATTCATAAATCTTCTACATGCTAAAACATAAATAGTTCTAGAAATTTTACACATATCCTTTATGATAAATGCTATTGGAAACTGAAGGAATTAGTGGTGTGCCTGCTCCAATCCCTGGTTTTTCTAGTCCACATCTGAGAGGACAGAGCGGGAACAGTCTGATAAAACACACCATTGAGTCAGGACCAAAGAAAACCACAGTGGGCCAGGTGAACAGCCACAAAAGTGCTCCAAGTTATAAAGCCTATGAAGCCTGCAGATACTTTCACAAGACAAATTCTATCCTTTCTGTTTTCTTTAGGTATCACTTCCAAAGCATCTGTCTTTTTAAATGGGGACAAATTTCTTAATCCAGGCCAGGAGACTAAGTCCAGGTATCCCAGGCTGCATTTGGCAACATATGGGAAAGTACAGAGGCACTGCGTTTATGAAGATTCAAATTTAATGCGCCAAGAAGGCAAACGCTGTTACTCAGCCCTGCTGCTCCCCGCTTCGTCCCATCTCTGGAATATGTCTGAGTTTATGACCAGGAGAATGACAACGTATAGCGGTTACTCCTGGCAGAAGACTGGCAAGTGTTTAGAGAACATTGGTCCATGTAGCCAGGGCTCTCCTTCCAAAAACACCTGTGCAGAGAACTCTGGGTGGCACACTCCCCCAAAGCAGTGACCTTCTCCTTGAGCTCCCAGAGGACTGCTATTTGTATTTGATTTCCTTAATCCCACTAAAGCAGCAAAGGCGGCTTAGGTGGTAATTTATTTATAAGAAATTATAATAAAGCTTCAACAATTTGAATGCTGTGTAAAAAGTGGGAGGCAGATCGTACAGAGGCAGGATAGCCAAACTTAGAAATGAGTATTATGACAATTTTTTGGTTTATCTACTCTTGGAATCAATTTTGTCATTTTTAATTGACCGATTTTCCCTTGTTTGCTTAACAATTTATTAATTGATTGCTATGCTCATGCAATTAATTCAAAAGCTGGCAAGTTTAACACAGAAAAATTAATTTTCTTTTACCAACATGCCACTTAAAATACCGTTTTGGAAGCCTGGGTTACCAGAAAATTACCTTCAAATTCATCAACACGGAAATTAGATGGTAGTGTCCCTTGACATCTGTCAATCCAAAATATGTCAGTTTCTTCCTTTTGTTTGAATGGGCTTTCTCTGCTGAGTAAGGGATTAAAAAAAAAAACACACACACACTGGATATTAAAGCAAACTTACTTTTCATCTTAAAAGGCAGAGAAAGGGAAGCAGTTTCTTTATATAAATTGTTGTTTAGTCGCTCAGTCGTGACCAACTCTTTGCTACCCCATGGACTATAGCCCACCAGACTCCTCTGTCCATGAGATTTCCCAGGCAAGAATACTGGAGTGGGTTCTATTTCCTTCTCTAGGGGATCTTCCTTACCAAAGGATTGAACCCAAGTCTCCCACACTTCCCAGGTGGCCCAGTGTAAATAATCCACCTGCCAATACAGGAGGCGCAGAGATGCAGGTTTCATCCCTGGGTTGGGAGGATCCCCTGGAGAAGGAAATGGCAACCCACTTCAGTATTCTTGCCTGGGAAGTCTCATGGACAGAGGAGCCTGGTGGGATACAGTCCACGGAGTGGCAAAGAGTCGGACATGACTGAGCCACTGAGCACCTCATCTTTATGTAAATAGGCAATGTTTGAATGAATTTTCTTTTTTACTGAGAGAAATTTGTAGATAAGGGGTAAATCTTAAAAGAGAATGTGAAAATGAAGAGAACATGAAAATAAATGGGCTCTCTGGTGCCTCAGCTGATAAAGAATCCAGCTGGTATGCGGGTTATCTAGGTTCCATCCCTGGGTTGGGAAGATCCCCTGGAGAATGGAAAGGCTACCCACTCCAGTATTCTGACCTAGAGAATTCCATGGACTATACAGTCCATGGGGTCACAAAGAGTCAGATACAACTGAGGACTTTGACTCATGAATATAAAGCTTATCGCCTTCTTCCCTAAGCAGCTCTTCTGCAGTTTGAACCCTTAGTAGGTGCTACCATTGTGCCAGGCCTTATGGGAACAGACTTGCCAGGGGCATAAATATAAGCCCAGCCCTAAAGAATCCCTGGAAATGCAAAGCATATGGGGGAATGCCCTGGCTAGGCACAGTGGGGAGGGGTTTTAGGAGGAGGCAGCCCTTGAACTAAATGTTTATGGACCAGTAGGATCTGATTGGCCTGTAAGGCCAAGAGCTACTATAAGCCAAAGCCAAAGATACAAGACTGCTGTTGGCATGTAGGCATTGAGAGGAGGGCAGAGACAGAAGAGAGAGTAAGAGGGAAAGGCTGGGGCACAGAAAACTGGCTGGATGGTAGAAAGCAGTGATTGCCTTACAAAGGAAAGATGACTATTTTGTAGACAAAGTGGGAACTGCTTTGTTCCCATAAGAAAAGATCATATGACTTGAGATATAGGAAGAAAACCATAACGGAGGGTACTCATTCAGTAATTTATTCACTTGTTCATTCATTCACACGATCAGTGTTTACGTAGCCTTCATCAAGCAGTGCTCTGCGCCAGGCATTGGGTCTATCATAGTCATTAAGGAGCTCACCTCCGTCTATCTGTACTTAAAGTGTGAGTGGGCTATAATAGGAAGGTGAATGAAAGGAATGGCTGGCAGCCTGTGGGCATGAGGGTAAAGGAGAAGTGTGAGTAAGGCTAGTGTTCAGCTCTTACTCAGGCTACAACCTTGGACCACTCTCTATTTTTAGTAACTCTTCCATTTCATCAGTAAAGCCCGAAGTGTGGAGTGCATCATTTCTCTTGGGCTCATCTTTGATCCTGTTCCCAGAGCCAGTCCATCAATAAGGCTTGAGAATTCTTCCTTTACCATGTCTGTTACTACTGATGTTATATCCATTCCAAGTGACATTGATGAACACAGACCATGGAAATCTTGTGTCTGGGCAACTTGGTGGGCAGCTCCCTAACTGGGCTCTCTTATTTTTTTTTCCACACTGGCCCATCTGGCATTTTGGTGCCAGGTTCACCTTCCTAAAGTATTTTCACACAGAGGAAAGCAGACCAGAAGTGACATGGTCTCCCTCATCTCCTTGTGGTGGAACTTTGGAGCAGCCCCACAACCTCAGCGAGCCTCCGATTCCCCTGTGTCATATGGGCACGAGCATCCTTACCACCCCTACCTTACGGAATTGCTAAAAGAACCAAATGAGGCAGGCAGTGCATCTAAGATACCTTGAAAACATACAGCATCATTTAGATAGAAACTATCATAATTATTACTCTTACTATTCAAGAAACTTGATTCTGGAATAAAAAAAAAAATTTGGTCCCCTTAGCTTCATGAAGGTCTTGGGACCATTTAGTTGGAGTGTTTATAACCTCATTTTCCATAACTTCCCTCCCTAGACCCCAAATGCTTTGCACATCATCTCCCAAACTGCCTTGTGTTCAGCTTCTCTGTACCTTTATGCACACACCACTCAGACCAGGAATTCCTTCCCTATCCCCCTCCATCAGTAGCAATAATATCCACTTGTCAAGATCTGTGTCAAATCTCTTCTCTTCTTTGGCTACTCTAGCCCAAAGTTGTCCCCTTCCCTTTGAATTTCTACTGTTGTTTCTACTGCCTAATCAACACTAGAGATGTGTACCTGGGATTGTTCTTTTCCTGTCTCTCCCTTTGTCTCTCTCTGTGCCTTTGAGGGAGGTACTCAACTGATGAGCAACTGCTTGGACACTGCATCTGTGTACTGGGTGAGAGCCCATCGTCCCTGACCTACTTTGCTTCTTTTGATCCTCTAAAGGAGTAGCCTCTAAAGGAGGTAGAGCAGGTATTTCCATTTGATAGATAAGGACCTGGAGGCCACAGAGACAAAGTGTCTGTGGTTCCAGAGCTGAAATACAGCTCCAATGGTCCTCCAGGTTTGCCCTTTCCATGGACTATCTTGTATCTTCTGCCACTCTCAATTCCTCTTCTGATCCAGCTGAGTCTAGAATTGTCCACTCCTCCCTTAATGCTTGAAAAATTTTCAATACAAAATTATCTTTAGAAAATATATACTGGTAAGATTCCCCTTGTGGTTAATTACTCCTGGAATACAACTAGATACTTCAAGAAGCCACCGTGTTGGAACCATAGGAAATGTCCAGTGAGTTTGGCTTATTCTTGCCCTGAAGAGCACCCTTATTCCTTTTTCAGGGATCATAAAGTGTATTACTAATTATTGACTCTGGTAACTAAACACTTGATCTCAGTGCAAAGAGCAGTATTTAAGGTATCAATCACTAAACAAATTCACAATTGGCTACTATTAACATTAGAAAGCTAATAACAATAACCAAAGTGAGCACCATCTTTATGCAGCCTGATCACATCAACAGTGGATTCACGGCCACTTCCGGAATCCGTTTCCCTGAGGCAACCCACAGCCCCCACTGTGAGGATGGAGCCATGGTGGTGACTTCCAGACATTTCCTCCTCCACTTGAGAACAGACTTCCTGTCCTGTGTCCTCCTCAGAAGTAAAATGGGTAATCTGTAGGCTTCTATTAATATTAAAAACAACCTCTCTTCACAAAAATATATGCATCAAGACCAGAAATAAAACAGGGAAAAGCTCAATTCATAGTGATAAACATGAGCTAAGCCAATATCTTCTGAAATGCTAAAAAAAAATCCTAGATTTTACCGTTATAATCCAATAAGGATAATATTGGCTATTAACAGAGACTTGGAGATTTCAAAACATTTTCATTCACTTAACCGCATAATAACTATAATATTTCAGCAAGGGTGCTGTTATTTGCTTTCCACAGATTGAGGGAGGCTAAATGAGTTCCCTAAGATCAAATATATGCCAAATGGCAAATGAGAGTTAAAATGTCAGTTCAGTTGTGTCCAGCTCTTACCAAATGGCAAAATCAGGATTAAAACCTACATTTGTTAATTTTAAGACCATGGCTTAGTATATTCTACCAAGTTACCAAAAATACTATTTACAAGATTATTTTTGGTGTTAGTCATTACATATATGGGATTTCCCTGGTGGCTCAGAGGTAAAGACTATATCTGCAAAGCAGGAGACGCAGG
Organism: Tragelaphus eurycerus; assembly: GCA_935064755.1. Taxonomy (NCBI): domain Eukaryota; kingdom Metazoa; phylum Chordata; class Mammalia; order Artiodactyla; family Bovidae; genus Tragelaphus; species Tragelaphus eurycerus. Next base: position 15,734,827 of record CAKXYN010000038.1, read on the forward strand.
AGACACAGATTTGATCCCTGAGTTGGAAAGATCCCCTGGAGAAGGCAACCCACTCCAGTATGCTTGCCGGGGAAATCCCATGGACAGAGGAGCCTGGCGGACTGCAGTCCATGGGGTCACAAAGTGTCAGACAGGACTGAAGAGACAGAGCACACATGTAGGCATTACATATATGTGAGCTACTTACAAATATCTGTGTTTATGATTACTTCCAGCTTTTAATAATTTACAGATTATTTCTGTTAATTTGCTTGGTAGCTATTAGACAAAAACAATGACTATTACAAAACTGATAGCTATAGAGAGCTTAGATTTCAATGACATGTGACTCAATTTCTATACAAATATTTTAGTCTCCAATTAATTTTTATACAAATCACCAAATGGATTCTGTGGTAGTCTTCACCAATCATAAACATCCCTACTGAATTGTCTATAGTTATTTTGGAAAAATACAGAATAATCCTTCTATCTATCCACAGGCTCATTTTTCTGTCTTCTTCTGATTTGTAAAAGATACTACAAACAGTTCTGGGAGTTCACCAACATTCAGTCCTTTTAAGAATTCTGGTTTTCTAAGCGATATGTTCAAATTCCAACATGAGCACTAGAAATAACAGATTTCACCAAGTTAGAAGTAGCCCAAGTGTTCGGGTTCCCTTCTGCCTATGGCAGAAGTATCAGGCAGAGCTTGGAAGCAAGTCCTTCTCTGTGAATGACTTTTCATTTCTAAGAAAAGCAAGCAAGGTGGGACATTGCAGGTCTTTCACTGGGACGCCATTCACCTTCTCCTGTAGTCTGTGCCCAGATAGGCTAGTGAGGTGCCAGGTGTGGTCACTGATGGTGAGTGCCAATAGTGCTAATAGTAACCAGTGCTACGAGAGGGAGAGGCTTTTTCTCAGGTTTCTTCTGGAGCTGGAAACCTCCTCTTTGGGCCTGGTACCTTGCTTGTGTTGTCTAGCACTCACCCCCACCGTTGGCCCTGGGCTGCTCCATTTGGCTAACTCTGCATGCCCATACCTAAAGACTTGTCCTGCTGTAGTGTTGCTCTCTCATGTAAGACCTCACATGGCAGTTAATAGACCCCAAACATCCCAGTAAGAAATATGCATATTTCAGAAGGTCCCAATAGTCAGCCCTTCCTCACAGTAGTCAAGCACCACATCTATGGACCTCTCAACTCTACAGTTCTATGTTTCTTAAGAGAGAATGGGAAAAAACATATGGGCAAAGAATCTCAAAAGAATTTGTGGTATTTGTCCTTGGGGACAAAGGGACAGTGAGGATGCTCTGTCATTCTCTGAGATGGATTGTCTATCTGTGCCTCTGTATTTTTTGAAAATTCAAAGGGAAGGGAATGGGAACACAGACCCCAGGATTGACATGAAATATCACCTGTCCACACTTCACTGAAGCCCTGGCCTCCCTAGGTTCATATTATCACCTCAGAGCCAACATTCTGGGGCTGACCCCAGGCCACTGCCCCTCTCAATGCTTCCCCCGCGCCCCTGCTCCTAAGGATCCTATGAAAGTGAGGTCAGAGAGGAGAGGAGACTAGAATGAACAAACGACCTCCTTGGCCGGTGAAGTGTGTCTTTCGTGTTGTCCCTGTCCATGTTCCTCTCTCTGCTCCATCTTCCTGAAGTCTCTCTGCTCGCTCTGGCAACACCTGTGATGCCAAACCACAGTCTGTTCCATCCCCGTGCCCTGCCTGTGTTCTTAGCGCTCGCTTGTAAAGAACATCAGAGAAAAGAAGAGCCCTTTAACATTAGATGGTACTGCTTCACCACACCGTAGACTATTGCTGTCTTTGTTCCTTTCATTCACTCCTTCTATGTCCAGCCTCCCCGGCCCTGCTCCTGGGGGTTCCGGGGCACGTCTGAGTGCTGTTTCTCCTGCTGTTCATCTCAGTGGTTACATTAGTTTCTTAACAGGCACGTTATCAACTCCAGAGTAACCAATTTTCCTCTTTCCAAAAGTCTGAACTGACAAGAGAGATACCCTGGGACTGACCTGGGAACAGCAGGAAGCCAAGCTTCAGGCAGCGATAACTTTTCCGTAAAAAAAGACAGCTCCGTATTTTGTTGCTCTTGTAAGATGGACATTGGCCTGTACTTTAGGTGGCAAAAAGTTTTTAAAAGATGAGAGAGAACAAGTTTGGGAAATAAAGACTCAAGGAAAAATTTCTTCCTTTCCCTAAGAAGGGTTCTTCAGTTGTAGTTTCTGGATTCACATCAAGGAACCCGTAGATTTTTCTGGATATATATTTTCCTGCTTTGTGGGGCATTGGCTGCATGATCTGATAAGAGCTGTGACTAAATGAAGCCTACGATTTGTATTCCCACAGCCACAAGTGTACTGGCTATTTCTCCTCCTCCAGCTTTCCTCCCCCCTTGGCTCTGGAAGGTTCATTACTTACAGTTACTGCAGAATCAATCTGAAGTGGCCAAAATCAGTGATGGAATTTATAGCATAATAAATGCCCTGCCTCACAAATGCAGTTACACATGAAAGGCTTGGGAATGTTCTTTTGAGCAATCCTTTCCATTGCAGCGTGTACTATTTTTTATCAATTTACCAGAATCATCTTAAACATATTTTGAGAAGTATAATCCTGACAGCTACCCAGCAGATTTTCCCGGAGGCAGGTATTGTTGCAGAAAAACAATATTATTGATAAAAATCTTAGCATATTGGAGCTTGGAAGGGAAACTAAATACATCTTTTTCATTCTTCACACCAATCCTTTAGCGCTCCATTTCCTTAACCTCACCTTGCCTTCCACTTTGTCTTTGAATTTTTATTTTTATAAAAGTGTCTCAATGCATCTCGAAGCACACTAATGAACTGTTGGCTTTGAGAGGCAGGCAGAACTTGAAGAGCACTGAAAAGATAATGCACAGATTGGGGTATCAATGCTTTTCCCTTTTTGAGAGTCTGCAGGTTCTAAGATAGCACTGGTATCTGGTCCATTTTTCTTGCTAAGTGCCCATCTTATGGATGAATCCTGTTTTACAGCATTCTGATACACAGAGGGTTGAACTTGAGCGTGAAAGACTGAAAAAAAAAATATCAGAAAGACAGATGGCAGGCCGTCCTCCCCAAAACTCAATTTCATATTATGCATGTGATTGCTAATAGGCAAGCACTAAAAAACAATTTTCCTTGACGGAGAGGAGCTGATAAATTGTCAACATAAAGTTAGACTGTGGTTGCTCCAGCGATCGAAAGCTCGTCTATAAGTTTGGTCTCATCAAAGTCGGCTTCTTACAACCGTCACAAAATTTATGAATGCATATGTCTATAAAGTGTCTGAAAACCAGCCCCAGTGCATGTTTGTTTATTGTGAGTCAGCTCTGTGTGGCTTTAGCACATGCAAAACACACACACACACACACACCCCCAAACCCATTTTTTTGTCCAGTTCTCTTTTTTAGCCTTTGTATCTTGTACTGAAAAAGTCAGGAACCAACTGGGGATGTGATTTCCCTTTCTGTCCTGAGAGCTGACTTAAATAAACAGATCTCTTAAATGGCTCCTGCAGGGTTTGGGTGTGTACTGCATAAGGTTACACTAGCTTTACAGTGAGAGAAGTACATGCATTTGAGAGCAATTGAGAGCACTGATTATTCAGAGAAGAAAAAGATGTTTGAGAAAGAAAAATAAATAAAATCAAGTGGTTAAAAGGCAGCTCAGCTAATAATCTGCAACACAAATCACCGAAGTTTCATATTATCCTTGCTAGAAAGACAAAGCCCATCAGACACTGCAAATATAGAGAAAAAAAGATTTCCTTCTTTTTATTTGTGTTTAGTTTGTTTTTTTTTTTTTTTTAAAGTAATTAGGCATTCAGTCCAGGAATATAAAATTGTATTTTCTGGAAAGAGGGTGAAAATTTGCCCATACTGAAAATTCAATAGCTGTATACTATATTTGATTTTTAAAATATCACTTAACATATTGAATATTTGCATGGTTATCACATTCAGATTTTATGTCATTGGCTGCTGTTCACTTGAAAAGTTATTTAATTGCAGATGAATTGTAACGGATTTGACATGCAGAGAATTCTCTGGAACAAAAGGATTGGGTGCTCAGATAATACTGTTTATAAAAGTTGCTACAATTACTAGAAAGGCTCAGTAGCTAACCAGCATTAGAAGTAAATAAGTTGAAGAGCAAATAATTTTCTTTTAGTGAGAAAAAAGCTATCATCCTTAAAGCCAGGGATTTTAGTAAATGGTACATATAAGGGAAACCTTAGGTTGCCTGAAATGTAGGCTTTGCTTAAATTGTGCTGAATATCTAGATATTGCCCAGAATCTAAACACCTCACAGTATACAGACTAAGTCATTGGGTGACTGAGGTCTGTGTGAGTCTTCCTTTTCTGATTCATTTTGCAACCCAAGATTTCAATGCATAAAAATTTTAGTTTTTTTTTTTTTTTCTTGAGTTACTGGTTCTTGGAAAATCATATTTCTGCTTTCAGAATGTCTATTTATACCAGTGTCTAAGATTCAAGGCGGGTGACGGAAGGAAATCCCAGTCCTCAATACAGGGCAGAATGATGGAAGGACAAATAAATTGAGAAAACTCCAAAAGGAATTATCCAATGACATAAATCCACATGCTTATTCTAGGGGCTGAGAATAGTCTTCTAGGTCTCCTTGTCGGAAGATAGTCATCATTTTCTTACAAGGAAAGCAAAAAGCTTTGTTAGAATGAGACAATCTTAATCTTCACATTCTCGGTATCCTGAGCACTGATTAGTCCATTGGGCTGATATTATACTAAGACTCCTTCTCCCATCTGTATTTGCTGAATTAGGTGGTTTCACTCCTGATTCCCTTGAGGACCAGATTTCTTTCTGCTCGATGCACTTGCTGCTTTCATCTCTGTGTTGATACTGTTCCCTCTGTGTAGAGTTCTTTCCCTAATACCTCTGTCAGGTTAAGTCTGTCCTTTAAGAGCTGTCTAAAAATCACACTCTCTTTGAGAATCTCTCCTCTTCCACCAGGCATAATCATTTACAGATCTTCTTGGACTCATGATGGAGTTGTATCCTGATGGACCCATCATCAGCTGAAACTATTTTAAGTAGAAAACGCATATAATAGATGATCTAATGAACATCAGCACTTAGCCCAGTCTTTACCTTAAAAATGCTCACAGCACTTAATATTAGCATGCAGTTGGGCAAAATCATCTAACACAAAGTCTATTTGTAAAGAGAGCATTGACTTACTTCACTCTGTGTGACAGACTCTAGGTTCATCCACAGCTCTGCAAATGACCCAATTTCATTCCTTTATGTGGCTGAGTAATATTTCATTATACACACACACACACACATACCACAAGTTCTTTATTGATTCATTGTTGATGGACATTTAGGTTGCTTCCCTGTCTGCCTATTATATATTATTGCATACATGTGGAATCTAAAAAAATTGGTACGGATAAAGGTATTTGCAGGGCAGGAATAGAGATGCAGATGTAGAGAATGGATATCTGGACACAAGGAGGGAAGGGGAGGGTCGCATGAATTGGGAGATTAGGATTGACATATATACGGTACCATATGTAAAGCAGATAGCCAGTGGGAATATGCTGAACAGCACTGGGAGCTCAGTTTGGTGCTCTGTGATGACCTAGATGGGTGGGAGTGGGAGGCAGGTTCAAAAGGGAGGGGGGAATCTGTGTGTGTGTGTGTGTGTGTATGTACGTATAGCTGACTCACTTTGTTGTACAGCAGAAACTAACACAACATCGTAAAGCAATTATACCTGAGTTAAAAAAGAGCATTGACAATCTCATGTAATTTACTGAAAACTGTACTGAAAACCACTGAAAGTGAAAAAGAGAACGTATATAGAATGGCTGAAGTACATCAGCCATTAACCTCATGGTCACAGGGCTGTGGCTACCCGCCATCATGAGACTACTGTACCATATACTGGTAGCCCAGGAAAATATCAAAATTCAAAATTTGAAGTATGGTTTCTACTGAATGTGTAACACTCTTGCACCTTGTAAAGTTGAAAGTTCATAAGTAAAAACATAAGTCAGGGGTTGTCTGTACTTCCTCCCATTATCCTTGAACAGATCTCTATTATCTCGGTCCTTTCTTTGTGTGCTTGCTCTGTTTTCTGGACCAAGGATTCTGTTTTATCCATCTTTGTCTTCCTAGTACCCAGTCCAGTGTGCAATACGCAACAGGTACACAGTCAGTATTGACTGCATGATTGAGTGAAATCAATTCCTAAATACTTGGAACAAAAGGTGATGCTGAAGAATGAAAATTATAAATTGTTCTTAGTTACAATAGACTTTTGATTCCCCTGGTTGTTATGGATGGATAAAGCTTGTTTTTGAAAAAGTTTCCATTATGTAGATGGAAAGCTTTGGGGGAAACCACATTCTGAAACTCTGGCTGGAACAATTAAAATTAGTTATTTCATATCAGTCTGGAAGGAACTAAAGTAGATAAGCTCTAGGGTCAACATATGCCTTGTTCAGCTTTCTTTAAAGGCATGGGGAGTAATAAAGCTTTCCATTTTATCTTCGGTGAAATAATACTGCTGAAATATCACCTCATTTTTGATGTCAGTGATGATTTCTTCTTACCTCCATGATGTCAAAAGGGAATTATTATTATTAGAATGACAGATTACTAACGATGCTGTAGAAAAAGAGGAAGAGCTCAAATCATTACAACCCAAACATCCAACATATCCCTTCTTGTCTGAGCCTCAACATTTGAATAGAGTCACTTGGCAATATCACAGCTGTGTGAAAATTATTCTAAGTATGAAGAAAATCAAGAGCAGGTGCCTATGAATTTTCACTAGCAGAGCACTAGCCTTTTAACGTTCTCAGGACTGGATGGCATAATTAGGAGGTGTGATTTCTGTATGCAGCAAGAAAAAGATTCTTTGGGGGCCAAAATGTGTCACAGGCTTTTGTGGCATCTCTATTCTGCTGATGCTCTTTCCCCAAGAGCAGAACCACTGGCTGGGGGAGGAAGTGTAGACAAGGGGCCTCTCCAGGCTTTGGATTCTGTTGCCCTCTATGGCATGGTGACAGTTTGGTCTGTTGGTTCGGGGCTTCACTTACCCATTCATGTTGACTTCTGGGTTCTGATTCACTGTTTTTGACCTACAGGGCTAAGGGCTTGACCACAGGGAGGTATCAGGCACCACCACTTTTGTGTCCGAGAGATAAAAGCCGCAGAACTTAACATTCCTCCACTGCGCCAAGGTGCTTGGGATCTGGATGCTAATGGGTCATTAGCCAAACTATCACTCCCCTCATCTGTCCAGTGGACAGAGGGAAAAGATACATTTCAGAGAGAAGACAGTACTCTATTACAAAAGAACAGCTGAAGAGTAAGAATGCTTTACATTTCCATGCTACTTTTCTTTGAGGAGTTTGACAATTATGATATTGTTAACACCACTCATCATGAAAGAACTCAAGGACTTTGCCTCGAGGGCTATTCCAGGCAGGTTAAAAGATGCGTTTGCCTTCGACTGGAAACTTACAACCATTTCAGACAACAATAAGCCAATTAAAAACAAACAAAGGGAAAAAGAGATAAATTTAATAAGAACATGATATTGTGCTATATTTGGCATTAACAGAGAGGTGAATATGTATTGTATTAAAGAGAGTAAGGAAAAGAAATTTGTCACTGCTCATGGAATAAGGCAAGATAGCATTAATCTCAGACCACCGTTTTATTTTTGCCTCAATTTAGGATCTAGATTGTTTTTGCAGAGTCTAGGCTATCCATAGGACAAAGTACAAAGTCGTCTGAGCCCTCCTGAAGAATTCGAGAATCCTTTCTAGACCTCCTCTCCCTTGTTGCAGTGACTGGGTTAAATGTTTGCTGGAATCTTTCTCAAACCGGCAGTGACCACGAGGCAACATGGCAGCTCTTGGTAACTGTGTGGCCTTCACTGGAATTTACTGCAGGTCTTAGCCTCTCTCTTCCCAGGAGTAAGGGGCTGCTCCTAGTAGGCAGATCCTATTTCATTCCACCCAGAGTGTCCCAGAGGGGCTTTTCACACTAATGTAGAGAGTACACTCTGCTGCTGCTAAGTCACTTCAGTAGTGTCTGACTCGGTGCGACCCCACAGATGGCAGCCCACCAGGCTCCCCCGTCCCTGGGATTCTCCAGGCAAGAACACTGGAGTGGGTTGCCATTTCCTTCTCCAATGCATGAAAGTGAAAAGTGAAAGTGAAGTCGCTCAGTCGTGTCCAACTCCTAGCAACCCCATGGACTGCAGCCTACCAGGCTCTTCCATCCATGGGATTTTCCAGGCAAGAGTACTGGAGTGGGTTGCCATTGCCTTCTCCGAGAGTACACTCTAGGGAGGAAGTAATCTCAGCCATCAAATGACTAAAGAACACTGAAGGCAAGTCCCGTTGTTTTGTTTCCAGCAAGGAAGCAAAAGCCCAGAGTAACAAGGCTGCTTGTCCAAGGGTGCAGAGCAAGTCAGCAGCAGTGTGCTGGTGGGGGCATGAAATTTTCTGAATCCCCTCACCAGCTGTGCCCATATTAAGCCACTCTGTTTTCATGATTTCTACAAGAAGTCATGAGTTTGAAGGACATTTAACAAGGAGCTGTTGAGACCTGTTAAATATATTCAGAACTACCAAGTAATAATCAAGTGACTCTTGATTGTACTTCCAGAGTTCTAGACACTAGAATTGGGTATAAGTGGGATACAAGTTAAATACACGTTGATTTTTAAAAAACTGAATATGATAGCATGAAAAATATGTCACAGAATATGTCAACCATTAGTGAAGCCTTTTTAAAAGGAAAACTGAAGAAAACTTCAAAGTGTCTTAGCAATAGGGCCTGGAAACTAAAAATTATATAATTCTATTGGATGAATATTCTCATCTCTCTATCCCCTTTAAAGGAACTAGAATATTGACTGAAAAAACGACTATGTTCTGGCTTTAGTATAAATGATGTCCAATATTTATAAATTTATTTTTTTAAATGTTTATTGAATTTCTGCTATGTGACCAAAGCTATTCTAGGAGCTTCAGCTTATATTGAGGTGGGGGAGACAAATTCTATACAGACAAATTTATGAAATTGTGTTACGTTGTAAGTGCTATGAAGAACAATAAGGCAGCAGGATAAAGCAGATGATGGAGTACAGAGGGTGTGCTTGAGCTATTTTTATAGGAGGTGGTGAGGGAAGTGACATTTGAACAGAAATCTGCATGAAATGTAGGTGTGACCTGTGGATCTATCTGAGGACAATATATACTCCAGGGAGAATAAATGGCAGGTACAAAAACCCTGGTGAAAGTGACGTATAAATACTGCTATCAGTCAAATGATAACTTACATGGATTGCTTCTGTGGACCATTGCAAACAATGAGCTGAAAGTTATGTTTCCAACATGGCAACTTAGCAATATCCACTGCCCACTGATAGTTCAGATTAAACACATAGACACAGACACACACAGACACACACACACACACAGAGTTAAGGCAGCAGCCTAACGTTTTTCTCTCTTGAATATTGCTATAGAAAGCTGAGAACTGATTATAGAGATGATTCTTTTGTTTAAATCTGAGTTTTCTTAGTCAAAGCACTTTGAGGCCATTCTTTTAGTCTGATGGTGGAGGGCATCTCATCGTCTGTCATTCCCTTCCCCTCCTGCCTTCATCTCTCCTCAGAGGGTTCCGTTTATATGTATGTAGATGTTTTAAGCAAACTGGAGCCTTTGTTGCCTTACAGGAGCCTAGAAACTCCATTTATTCCAGAGATCAACAACATCAAATTGGCCCTGCCCCCTACTTCATTTCTTGCATTAAAGGGCTATATTAGTCTTGCCATGATGCTAAATCAATAACAAAGAAAACCATTCGATCCGCGTTGCTTTTGTTAAAGGGACAGATGACGTACTTCAGTTATATTTTGTATCTTATATTCAAATCAATATTCAGGATACTTAAGCAGGGAGAAATTTCCCAGAAATAAATGCATTTTCTATACTCAGAAGAAATCGTTTATTATTCTAGAGTGTATGTGACTTCCAGAAGACAATCTGAATTATTACTGATGAATTACTATTTTCCATGGTTACAGGTGCATATGCAGAGGTGTAGAAGTTAAGCTTTTGGATTTTCTAGATCAACCTTTATCAAATTCATAAAATGAGTTCCATAAACACAGAACTTCACGTATGGACATGAATTGCATGCTCACCATGGACCATGCATTGCTGTAGTGCTCACTATGACTGTGCTACCCACTTTATTTCATAAGAGTCTCATGAAGGAGCTTCTGTTGGCACTCTCACTTTACAGGAGAGGAAACAGACACTTAAGGAAGTTAAACAATATACTTAAGGTCACGGAGTCAGGAAAGGCAGGACCAAGTTTAAATCTCTGGCTGTCTGATGTCATAACCCATGGGCTTAGTCATTCTTCAGTAAGGTGGTTTTGAGGTAAGGAGGGTTAGAAAAGGGATTTATCTTGAAGCTCTTGAAATCTGCAGAGTTAGGTAACTGCTGCTTTGGACCACTGGATCCAGAGATTACTTTATGGAAACAGAAACTGGACCTTTGCGACTGTTGTTGGGACATCTCAGTACATCAGTACATCAAAGAGTACTGAGCCTGAAAAAACGAGGAACTGTGCTTCTGTTCACTTTTAGTTCTAAAGTCTGTTTTTTTTTTTTTTTCTTTTTTTAAAAAGTCTTAATTGGCCAAAGCCTCATGGTAGATGATATTATAAAATCCATTAGCTTGAGAATATACTTACAAAGAAATTATCATAATTTTGGAAGGGCATTCATTAGTTAAATAACCTTATATACAGAAAGGTTGTTAATCTGTGCATCATTGACATCATTTTCAAACTGATCGTCATTTTCATTATTCTTAGCTTGCAAAGACACAGGAAACCAAACTGGAAAGATCTAGAATTACTCAAAAATGAGATGCTCTTGTTTGTCTACCTGCTTTCTAAAAGCTGTATAATGGAAAATGAACTACCTGTAAGTGAGCAGCATACCTGGACTGCAGTTACTGACATAAGTTAGAGTTTACAGACACTTCACAGAATGGCTAGTGATTATGCCTCTAGTTGGTAAAATAGCTAGCTGATTAGTCCCGGCAGAAATGACATATCCCAAGCTAGAACTTCTGTCATGCCTTGGTAATGGGAAGTAAATTCTTTAAGATCAGAAACAATGTCAGTTATATTTAAAATGACACTGGAAACCACGTTGTAATGGACCATTGTGCAGAGGTGAGCAGGGACTAAAACGAGATAATAGGATTTTAAAAATTTGATTTTATTGGTTCTCTCCTCTATTTGCATTTTTCATCAGGATAACCTCTGCCTGTAAGTTCTATTCTGGAAGTTTTTTCTCCTTCAATTTATTCTGGGTATCTGGGTTGATTGAAAGGCAATATATGCGTAGTCTTAGAAAGGCTGAATGGGTTGACAGAATTTTTGGTCTTCCCTGAAAATTCATCTATTGATTTGACAAGACAGTTATATTTTGTGAAGCTTGGAATACCATAGTCGTCATTTCAAGACAACACAGAGCTGAAGCAAGGCTTCAGGGGAAGCACTGACATGTCCAGACACCTGGAATGTTTCTCAAACTCAGATAGGAAGAAACACCCAGATGGTATCTAGTCTGTTCACACTTGTCTAGGAGGAGAGACTCCGACATGATGCATTTCGTGTATTCTTTTAGAAACCTCCAGAGAAGGACCAAAACCCCACTGTCCCCTACATTAGTGCTGGGTGTGCATGTGTGTGTGTGTGTGCTAATTCGTTTCAGTCGTATCCGACTCTTCGTGACTGTATGGACTGTCACCCCTCTGTCCACGAGTTTGTCCAGGCTAGAATACTGGAGTGGGTTGCCATTTCCTCCTCCAGGGGATCTTCCCAACCCAGGGATCGAACTTGAGTCTCTTATGTCTCCTGCCTTCTTTACTACTAGCACCACCCGGGAAGCCCAGTGCTGAGTGTACCTCTAAGCTGAACTTCTCTTGCTACAATTAAAACTCACTGCAACCAATTAGCCTGTTGGGCAAAGAAAGAACCAGTCTTCCCATAACAACATTTAACATGTTTTCAAGCGATCTTTAACATATCACTGAGTTGCAGCAGAAGGCAGGTTATTATTGAATACTGTTATACTTTTCAGAGAGATAGAGCCTCAAAATGTTAATATCCAGAAAAAAAGCCTGGAAAGATGATTTAAGAGAAAGAAAATGGTGATCAACAGATGCTAATATGAAGTGATGATGAATAAATGAGGTTAAGATGACTCTGTTTTCTAAAAGGAATTCTCAGCTGATGGCTCAAGGGAATGCTATAGATGTGGTACATTCCGATTTTCAGAAGGTGCACTGGTAAAGAGTAATGATATCCTAGTAGGCGAGATGGAGAAGGTGAGCCAGATCATGGTATAATCATCTGGGTGCATAGCTGATCGAACGGTCACATCTAAAAGACACTGATGTCAATTAGCAGGTTCTCTAGTAGTATGTTATAGGACTCAGGACTGTCAACATTTTCATTGCTATTCCAGAAAAAAGAGAGCATGCAATTCTATTCAGCTAACATGTACTGAATGGCAATTACATGCAGCATACTGTGCTGGGTGCTAAGGGAATAAAGCAGAATAAGAAAGCACCCAGTATCTACCACAGTATATGGGAATGAAGAAGGAATCTGAAATGAGAGGATCTGGATATTTCTCTCAGTTTTGCCATTTACCACTAGACAAGTCAATTCATATTTCTATGGCTCAGTTTTTAACCTACCTTCAAAAATTGAAAGGAGATAATTACCCAAAATTGTGAGGTTCACATGAGGTTATATGAAAGTGCTTTATAAAATGGAGAGAAGATAGCAGAACCTGTGCTATCTCGTTTGATCTCTAGGAAGATTCTTTGGGTTATAGGCTATTAAGAGTCTTATCTTGCAGGTGAGAAAACTGAGGCACAGAGAGCTTTAGTAAAAACTAAAGATGCTATTTTAGCACAGAGGAGAAGGGACAGGTGGATTGGGAGAAATGCAAAAAGAAGTGATGTTTGAGTGGTGCCATATTGGTTCAGTAAAAGTTTTCCAGGTGGAAGTGTGGCAGAAAGGCATTTTTAGGGGAAAAATAGTATCATGGTCAAAAGGATAGCAGTGTGAGTATGCAAATGTATTTCAAGAAAGATGATTGGACTGATTTTATTAGAGCATCAGTATTCGGAGTTCTAAGAAAGAATGATGGAGATGGTGGTGGGCAAGGATCAGATTCTTGAATATGTTGGCACTGTGAACTGTTGAAGACTTAGGAGTAGAGAAGTAAATGATCACTGAGACTTTGGGAAGATATTCCATGGAGCCGAGTTCAGGACAGATTGGAGAAGTAAATTTTCTGGGAGGTAATTTGGGGATTTCTCATGACAGACCTGGAAAAAAGGCATTAAATTGAAGGAATAGCAATAGGAGCAGGTGGATTCAACTGATTTTGGCAGCACATTAAACTGGGAGGGGTTGATATCTTAGTATCATAGACTCGGTTTAATAAGACTTAAACGAAGATCTAAAATTCCAGATGATTGAAAGAGTAATAATTCCCTTCTAGTTAGCTATCATCTTGAGTCTTGTCAGTATATGCATTCAATCAGGAATATGTTTGCATATGAAAAGCCTTCAATTCCAAAATTGACCTAGCTTGACATTGAAAATCCTGGTGACACGACTCTGTTGCATACTAAAGTGAACAGGAAACAAAAGAGGATCATGTGCCACAGGAAATAATTCTCAACTACAGATCGAATCTTTTAATAGTCAGTATTATGTTTGTAAAAATATTTTCTGAGAAGTACTTTTTCAGAAGATTATCTCTGTGTGCATGTGGGGGTCAGAATGGAGATCTTCTCTTTGTCCTTCTGTAATCTAGGAGTTGATGTCTTTTGTCACAGAACTTCAGTACATATTATTAACACTAAATGGACAGAATGGAGTGAGAAATGAGGAGGAAGGAAATGACTATTGTAATATTGGTGAAATATGTTCTGGAAGATGCACTAACTTGATTTCTTAATAAGTATCAAAGATTAATCACATTAAATAGCGTTTTGTAACCCGAAATCACTGGATACACTTCAGTGATTCAAGAACTTCCTGATGCAAAATACATTTACCTTGGGAGAGGTGCTACAGATTTCCTCAAATCCTTAAAGTCATCGAGTGCTCAGGCGCTTCAGTCATGTCTGACTTTGCAACCCCATGGACTGTAGCCCGCTAGGCTCCTCTGTCCATGGGACTCTCCAGCTAAAAATACTGGAGTGCGTTTCTATGCCCTCCTCCAGGGAATCTCCACAACCCAGGGATCGAACCCAAGTCTATGTCTCCTGCATTGGCAGGTGGATTCTTTACCACTAGTGCCACCTGGGAAGCCCCTATGGGCATCCATGACACCCCGAATAAAACAAATCACTGGTAAAATTATGGAGAAGCCTTACTCTTCAGAACAGATACAATAATGAATTTTAAAAAATGAACAAGAGAAGTTTCTAACTTAAAACATGACAATGTTTGTGGGCTTAGAATAGACAAAAAGAATTTCCTGTAGCTAATTAGCACCCTCTAAATTTTTGCTTTTGTTACTTCATGTTTAGATATTGATAAAAGATTCTTAAAGCTGAATTATATCAGCAGGCTGAATAAACTAGTGAGCCTACAAAGTATTTTTCTCTATTATTATTTATACTTTGACTCTTTAGACCATAACGAGGCTGGATAGATTTCAGAAATCGTTTGGCTCAACATGTAGCTACAGGCAAATTCATAGCCAAATTATCCCAGATGGGGAAACTGCTTATTTTTAAGTATCTGGAGCTCTCCCATCCTCTGTTAGTAATGTTTGCATGTGTCAGAGTGGGAACTCCTGAATTTGAGGATTTTCAAGGAGTCATTCTCAGCACAGTGTCAACATAACAGAGGTTCTCTATCTGTCTGTGTTTCCCAGACCAGGATGTTCCACCACACCCTGAGAGGTAGAATATCATCATGTATGTGGATAAATACTCTAGAAATGACAGTGTTGCTGGTGGGCATTTTAGAATAGAGTATAAATTGGAATGGTCCCATCCAAGGGACAGGAGGTAAGGCGGCAACCTCATGAGACCTTCCTTCTCTTATTTCCCTGATTACATTATTTCCTTTTGCTCTACTGTGCTATGCCTAGGAAGTTCCCCCAGACCTAGACCTACTCAAGAAGGTAGAATATTGATGCACTGCAAGTGAAAGGAGAGGTCCATTATGTGAAGAGGGGTGGCCAACAATGAGACTTAAACAACAACGAAGCCCCCGAGGCTTAAAAAGTGGTGGGTCTAGATGGTGGCTCAGATGATAAAGAATCCATCTGCAATGCGGGAGACCTGGGTTCGATCTCTGGGTGGGGAAGATCCCCTGGAGAAGGGAATGGTTACCCACTCCAGTATTCTTGCCTAGAGAATTCCGTGGACAGGGGAGCCTGGCAGGCTACAGTCCATGGGGTCGCAAAAAGCTGGACATGACTGAGTGACTAACACTTTGACTCCATCAGATAACACAGCAAATGGAGACAGAGACAAGGAATGTCAGCTCAAAGCAGGGAAACTTCATTGGAGAAGAGAGGGCAACTTTCCTGAGGCCTGCGGTGTGGAAGCAACTCCAATTTATATACCACTGTCAACCTGGATTAGCAGATACAGGTGGGCACTTCTTTGGCTAGAATTCTTGACCATGGCTATATGAGTGGGTAAGCGCCGAAGAATTGATGCTTTTGAACTGTGGTGTTGGAGAAGACTCTTGAGAGTCCCTTGGACTGCAAGAGGATCCAACCAGTCCATTCTGAAGGAGATCAACCCTGATTTCTTTAGAAGGAATGATGCTAAAGCTGAAACTCCAGTATTTTGGCCACCTCATGCGAAGAGTTGACTCATTGGAGAAGACTCTGATGCTGGGAGGGATTGGGGGCAGGAGGAGAAGGGGACGACAGAGGATGAGATGGCTGGATGGCATCACTGACTCGATGGATGCGAGTCTGAGTGACCTCCGGGAGCTGGCGATGGACAGGGAGGCCTGGCGTGCTGCGGTTCATGGGGTCGCAGAGAGTCGGACACGACTGAGCGACTGATCTGATCTGATCTGATCTGATCATAGACCCTAGAAAGAAAGGTAAATCTCTATAAACTGGTGCTGTGGAATCTGCTGAGATACCAAGGGAAGGTCTTGATCAAGCAAGAGGCTTTTCTTTTAAAATTTAAAATTTATTTTTCCTTTGTTGAGGTCCATTTTGTTCCGAGCCCTTCTTTGGACTTCATATGTTAAGCACTGACACAGAGCAGTGAACAGCCAGGACTCTGGAGCCTAAATGCCTGGATCAATCCTGACTCCTTAGGAGCTACTTTAGAACTGTAAGAATGAATGTGGGCAAAGTATTGAAGCTCTGGAAGTCTCAGCTTCACCACCTGCAAAATCGGCATAATAAGAGAACGTAAACCTTGAACAATGCCCGGCACAGAGGACGTTTTTATATGCAGTTGTGGGGATTGGGTAAAATCAGTATAAAATGGCACAGTCCCTGCCAGTCTGCAGTAAGTGGCACTTCTGTGACCATTATTACTGTCAGTGACAACAATGATGACCCTGAAAAGTTATGGAGAAAGAACAGCCCATGTGCCAAGGTCATAGGAAAAAACGGAGGAAAATGTAGTGACCTGCATCAAGCAAGGCTTAACATCTTGAATCTTTAAGGGGAAAGAAATAATAAGCAAACAATGATAATAAATTAGGGAGAATATTGGGAGTATGGAGAAATTATCATCGCTGTTTCTTTTTATTTGTGTTTATTGTGTGGTGGGGGGTGGTGATTACCAGTTTTATTTGAATGTTTTATAAGCTGTTAGATTTATTTACTGAGAATGAACAGATAAATAGGGATGTTATTCAGCTGTGTCATGTCATGGCTTCTCATCAGCTCTTCCACTCACTTCCAGACAAGGTTAATTAATGAGGGAAGTTCACTGTGGAGGAGGAGGGGGAGAGCTGGATCTGCTGGGTGATTCATCTTATTGGGAGAACAGGGGATGAAGCAACTCTTATGTGAGCAGTGCTGAGGAGGGAAGTCAGCACTGGCTGGAGCCTCACAGGATATGTTGAGAAAGATGGTACTGTCAGAGGACTGCGATCACTTTAACACGATATAATTAATCTTTTTTATTTTTTTAAATTATGAAAATATATTAACACATTTACAGGAGACTTGGAAAATACAGAACAAAGTTATATATAGTTCCACTATATTTTACAGTTGTTATAAGTCAATAAGCTAAGATTTTTAGTTGGAGTTTCACTATGAAGCTCTCAGAAATTAATAGAAGGAAGGTACAGAGCAGTAGAAGAATAGAGTAAACCTGAAAAGCATTATCAACACAATTAAGATTGATATAATTTTCACACAAGAGTAGGATACAAGTTCCCATAGACTATAAACTAGGAGACCCTAGAACGTATCCAGAGACCTAAGACCAGGTGCAGAAATTTCATGGTCTAAATGTATTGAAATCACACAGCGTCTGTTCTCTTATTACTTTGGAATTCTTAGAGATCAATATCAAAAGATATTTGAAAATAACCCACATATTTTCAAGTGCAGTGGGACATTTACCAGGAGAGATCTTTGACTATGATCACTTAAACATGATATAATTTGATAGAAACTGGAACAGCTTCTAAATCTCTTCTAATCCTGGATGTTCAAGGTTGTACTTTTTAATATTTTCTTTCCCTTCTTAGAGCAAGGTGTCTTAATCCTAAACCAGAGGAGCTCCAGAAACATTCTTCTTCTATTTATGTTTTCATGGAGGGCTCTTTTCATTCACCTCTCCTAGGTGACATGTCACTCAGGGAGACCTTCAGTGAGCCTATGGAACGTGGTCCCCATCAGCCATTCCCTCACATTACCTTGCTTTACTCTTTGCCTAAAAGAGTGTGGCCTTGTGGCTAAGTGCAGGGGATGTAGAGCCCGAGTGCCAGAGTTAAAACCCCAGCCTTGTCCCTCCCAGTGTGTGACCTTGGGTGCTTGATTAACGTCTCAAGGCTTAGTTTCTTCATCTGTAAAATGGAAACAATGAAAATACTTTCTTTTTGGACAGTCGCAAAGACATACAAACTGTCTCGCACTCAGGACACTGTAGTGAGCACAAATGTTAGCTACTGTTTTAGCCTTTCTTGCTCTCTGAAATCACTTTATTTATTTATTATTGTGGTCTTTTTCCTTGCTGCTGCTTAGCATTTAGCAGGGACTTTTTGTTGTTCAGTGCTGAGTTTAGGATCTCAGATAGGCTCCACAAATATATTTATATATTTGTCGAAATAATGAATGAATATTCCATCAGTATTTAAGAAATTTCAGATCATGTAGCAAAACAGGTTGCCTGAGCTGCCCGAATGACAGGACAGACCAACAGAACCCAAGCCACCTAGTCTCTTACCTGGACTGGAACTCAAACTATTTCTCTATGTTGTTATTATTTGTACCACACCTCTTACTTTGTGACAAAGCTAAGATGCTGCAAAGTTTTATAATCTCTAGTTTATTGTATGAAAGTAATAATAATTTTCTGTTGGTTTTCAAACAATTAAGTTATCTAATGATATTGAATTATACTAGATATTGCTCTTTCAAAATACACCTCACCTCTTCCACCCTTCTTTCCTTCTGGGATATGCCTGCTACAAACCGGTACAAACTGGGAAGGATGAAGAACTGAAATGGAGAAAAGTTGGAATGCCAATAATGCATCTTTCTATCATTAACATGACAATACTTGCTACATCTAATAGTTTGCCTATAGAATTTCAAACTGGCTGAGACTACACAGCTAACTAATAAATGTATAGTGTTTCAGTGAGGCAAGAAAATACAAAACTGGTATAAGATAGTCTGTTTTCTGTCCTCTGACGTACCCCTTTATCACAGGACTACAAGTCACTCTGTAGGTGGAGCTAATGCACCCGGTGCTGCCCAAGTACCTACCTCTCCCTTGCCTTGATCCCTCTTAAAAATTAAGGGTATTTCCAATGTGCCCTTTGGGCTGTGGGACAGCCCATCTAAAGATTGTCCCTAGGAAGACCTGCTTTGCCACTGCTTTATTTTTTTAGAGAAGAATTAATATCAAAGAAAATGTCTGATTCTGACTTTTCTGTAGCTGCTCCTGTCCTGATGACTTATATAAGGTTTTCAAAGCCTGATGAGAATGATTGTTACTATCCCTGGCAAGGCTAGAGCACTGACCCACAAGAACAGGGCTACCGGAAGCTCTAGGCTCTCCAGTGGGAAGAGGTCACACTGGCGACAGCCACAGTGCATTCCATTTGTTCGCCCTCCTCATATAATAAACACTGTTTGAGAGATTGGTTAGTGTGTTGTAAAATTGATAAGATTCAGGTTGCCAAAGGCATTTCATGAATTTCATAGGTCTTAATTTATGTTGCTATGGTAACTGAAATGTTGGAATTTCCCGAGATTAGAGCTTTTATATTCTTAACTTTAGAATAGTAAAATAATGTAGATTATGACTCTGGACTTGGTCTTTGCTCTTTCGTGAAACATATTTTCTGTATGTGGAGTGTCCTATCCATGCTAAGGTGCAAATGGACGTTCAGCCACTGTTAATTTCAAAATTAGGATTTCTGACATCCAACCTGATTTTCTTATCTACATGTATGAATCTTGGTGGCCAAGATGTTTTTTTTCAAATGGACAGTCTTTCTCTAAAGAGAAAGAGGGGATTGGAAGAGGGAGGTGGGAGAAGTAAAATTTTTATAGTAGTAGTTCTAGAATAGCCATCTTAAGGACTAATGTGAATTTGGCTCACCTTCTCCATCAAAGTGAATTTCCAGCATGTGCTGAAGCACTTGATGCATTATTAACATGTGTTTTAAGAAAAGACACTCTGTTGAAGCATTTAGTGAGCCAGCACTGTCTGAAGTGAGAACGTGAGATATAATGAGTCCCCTGCCTTGAGACAGGAAGATAACTAAGAACCCTGAGCGCTGCTCACAATCACATGTATTGATCATGTGGACCCAAAGCAGCTGGGACACACAATGCAAATGACCTAGGATGGACCCGAGACAGGAGCCTCACCCCTGTTGGAACCCAGCTTACCTTATATCCTGATGATTTGATGTGCACGCCGCGTTTGGTCAGAGTAGATTTCATTCGGATGAAAAAGGAACGCTCAAGGGTGTTGTCAGTGGTGAGCAGACTGGGGCTGGTTGATTCCACTGAAGAATATAAAAATACATACACATGATTTAGATCTCTACACAGCCCCTTTCAGCTACTGCTCAGGTGCAATCCTTGAGTTCACTAAAAATAAATGACTGATGGGTGCTAAGAGCGTAGTAATCAATTTATCTCATTTAGAAAATGTTTACTTTGGAGAAAATAAAAAAGAAAAATTAATGTATCCCAAGAAACTCTATTCTGGTTTTGAGCAAGAGCTTTTCAGGTCTTTTTAGGTTTCAGCAGCTTTCCAAGTGGGGTCTGATAGTAACTGTAGCATATCATGAGGCTTGGCTGGTGTACACGGAGAGAACATTCACGAAAAAGAAGGACCCCAGAGATTTATGCCATCAACCAAGACTCAGGTGGAGATGCTTCTGATCAGAGTCAGGATGACTTGCTTTTTGTTCTCCCTGCAAATCCCTTCTTGGATCAGTTGCTTGCTGGGAAGTTCTGAGCACCATGACACCACCAAGATTGGGGCAGCCATACACTGGCCAGTGTCCTTGCTCTTCTGAGTTATTTTCCTTCATTATGGGGAATAAGAGGCCTGAAGTCTTCTCAACTGACTGGAGATAGAGGGCTGAGAATGGGCTATACGGATAAAAACAAAAACGACTCCCAAGATCAGCTTGCTCTTGCTGTCACTAGTGGCAGCTTCTCTCCAGCCCAGAATAGAAAATATCCTCTGTGTTTCCACCTCTTTGCTTTTGAGAAAATCATAGTTTCTTAAGACAGCTACTCTTTCCCTTTTAATGTATTTAAGATTAAGCAGAGTATGTTTTGACTTATAAAACTTAAAATGGTAGTTTTCATTCTTGCTGATCTAAAACCACCTTTTATGCAGGTCAGGAGGCAATGCAAATCTATTTTCTTTAGAAATAAGCTTCTATGGTATTTTATACATTTAAGTACTTTCCTGAAAAGAAATTAACTTGGGGGTTTTAAAGCCTAAATAGACTCTAATTTTGCTGTTCTAAAATATACATTAAAGTTTTTCTTATTATTCTAAAGTTAAAAAAAAATTTCAACAACAAAACATTTTGAGCAGCTCTACATGAACACTAATTTTCTCTAGGATGAAGGTCAAGAAATATGTGTAATAAAGAGATTTAAGAATTAAGTAGGTGAGAAAATAGCTATTAAAAAACAAAGAAAAAATAGGCAAAACAAGCTTTTCAATTTCAAATTATGACACATATTCCATATATTTCTAAGGGGAAGAAACATCTATTTTTTTATATTAAATTTGATGCTCTGATGAAAGAAGAGTGAGATAATAAGAGAAGCCTTACTATTGGTGGTTGGGGGCTTGTATCATTCTTGCCTTCATCTGACTATATTTTCCTATATTTATGGCATTTCTATTCTGGGGTGATGGAACCACTGACAAGTGTCCCTTCTTATGTGTCTCTCTCAAGATTTTCTTCCTTTTTTTTGTCTTAGCACGGATCTGATGTCATTTTAAATGTACAGCTTTTTATCACTCGAGGGAAAAGCAGAGCCATGTTATATTTAGTACTTTCATTTCTTCTGATTAAATATGAATTACTATGAAATTTTTCTCATCATCTAACACGCCATAATACGCCAACAGCTTTTTAATACACTATATAAGCACAAACTTCTGCTCTAAGAGTTTAATTTGCCCCTCTAATCCAATCACATCAACCTTATTTCTCTTATCAGAGATTCCCATTTTGAATTAAATGAGCTCATTAGTTTTAATCAAAAGCAGAGAGATCAAAACTTAAACGTAAATGCTTTAGATCAGAACTGTCAGTCAGCCGTGCAGTTCTATTTTACTAAAACACAAGATCAGAGACCCTTAGAACCAATTTTTCTCGTAAGGGATGCCGAGAGCTTGAAGATGCTATATCCCCCCGCCTTTTTTTTCCTTCCTCCCAAGGACAGATTATACATTTAAGGTTAGACTTAATTTATAGCAGTTTTTCATCTTGGTGGAAATGGAAGAGTATGGCAATCTACTAGGGTCCCTTTCACATTTATTGGCCCCAGTCCTCAGAGACTTGAACTAACGTGAAGCCATCAGAATCCACATCACAAACTCAGCTTTAAGAATTCAGCTTTGTTCAGTGAGATTGTGTTTGCAACAGCCGAGGAAAAATGCAACTTCCCAGAAAAGTGAACTGTATTTTAGGGCTGAGGTCAAAGAAACCCAGGAAGGAAGGAACCACGTTAACTGTAGAAAGGTGAATAATTCAGGCATCATTAGAAATTGTTATCATTTTTGGTATATGGAACTTTCACAGGTAAACACTTAGTGGATATTTTAGAGACCTCAGCAGGGTGGTTCCCCTTAGGGGATGAAATGGGAGACACAGCTCAACATGAGCTATGAAGGTGAGCACTTTGTCCTGCTCTGGCTGGGCAGTGAACACAGTACTCCCCTACCCCATAGATCACCAATATATACAGGAGCAGAAGGAAATGGCAACTCACTTGCCTGGATTCTTCCCTGGAGAATCCCCATGGACCGAGGAGCCTGCTGGGCTATAGCCCATGGGGTTGCAAAGAGTTGGACACGACTGAACGATTGAGAATACACAGGGGCAGCCTTCATTAAAACCAGGACAACTGGTGTGAGAGGAATTCTGAGGTCAGATTTTGCCCCAGTGAAATCTAGATTGAAAATCGAAATAATAACTGCTCCTTATGCTTTATTTCAAGAGCATGGGGGTATGGTGCGAAGGGCGGTGAGGGAGAAGGACAGAAGACAACTTAGAAAAGAGTTTAATTTCTGATAAAGATTTCTGCTTTAACATGCCTTTCTGAGGACAGGGGCAGAAGTAACCTGCCACACTGGCCCTTTCAGAGGCTACCTAACAAACTAATCCCCAGTACACACGTACCATGGCCATGTGACCTCAAGGGCTGGCAAATATGCTCTGGTTATCCCAGCTCTGACAGGGATGTCTCTCATGTAAAAAGATGTAATCTGCGTGTGACAGACAAGAGCAGTAGTTTTAGAAGAGAAGGTTTCTAAGGGTCTCAGGTGAGAAGCATGGATTTTGATGAACGTTCTACTGGGAGAGAACCAAGGAAGCTTGGCCTTGGTGACGTGTGATATGACTGTAGCATGGACAAAGGAGTGTGTGTGTGTGTGTGTGTGTGTGTGTGTGTGTTGGGTGGATATGAAGAGAGGACAACATAATGAGAAAAGTATCCTTAAGACTGGTGCTCTGTAAAGACTGTGGAACCAATCTATGTCAAAAAAAAGCATGTTAGAGTGCTTTCCAGATATCACAAGCTTTTCTGTCAACTTTTTGAGACAGGCCAGGATTGCTGCATGATCTGATAAAGAAAGAAAAATTGGGATTCAGAGAAGTTATATCTGCTGCCTGAGACAAAGGAGAAATTGATGGGTAAAACTGGATTAAGTGGTCAAAGCCCAGAAATGGCCAGTTGTGACCTATGAATTATAAACAAGGAACTAAAAAAAGAAAACAGACCCACACAGATGAAAGCTAGATAAAGAAATAGACTTACTTTTGCTGAATCTCAAGGGCCTCAACTTTTAAATAAATCTAAATGATCTCAGCCCTTGAAATGTCAATTTTTGCATATTTTGTGAAATTTACAGAACAATTTATAGCAAAAGTTGTAATAATTTTTACGCTGGCAAATGCCACCATAATGTGAAAGCATATCTGTGTTATTCCCCCTCTGTTGATGATTCCCTCACTGGTACTGTAGTTGCTGCTTTCTTATCATATAGAGGCAGGAAGCAGTGGTGAGGAGGGAAAGGAGGAGATGGCTGGGAACCATCCTGTTCTCTTTGACCAACCTGAGGTCCAGATGTATGCTGAGCACTTTTAGGACTCTCCTTGGGGTTCCTGCAAGAGGATGAGGCCGAAGCATAAACACAGCCTTTCTTTTTAGCAAACTTCAAATATTTGCTGTGCAATACTAGTGTCAGAGCCCTCAACTGCTAAGAAATCATGATGGAAGTGAGAAAGAAAAGCTACATTTTGAGAGAACTCTGTTATTCCTTAAGTGTGCGCAAAGTATGTTTCCTTTTAAAGGAGAAGTGGAATTGGACTGTTGTTAAGATACGAAGTTTTAAATATACTCTTTTCCCACTTTACTGCTTAATTGAATCTTTTCCTTTTTGAGATGTTCTGTGCAAAGTGCAACAAACCAAAATGACCTTCACAAGACTAGGGAAGAGATGTTGGGCCATTTCACAGGTCTCTTGATAAAGTCAAACTTTCACTGGCGCGTGCTGTTAACTTTGTTAGATACTATGTATTACTTGGTCATAACAGGCTTCCTTGTTGCTGCCTCATTCACTCTAAAAGAAATGTAGTACTTTACGACTTTAGAATGTGACAAGTTATTTCTTTTCTTGCAAAAGGTTCCCTGCACTTCCTCTGTCACTTGGAAATTAGATTTGATCACGTGGCTTTCTGTGGCCAAAAGAATACGAACCAAAGTCAAGTATTGCTTTCAGGTGGAATTTCCTAGAAGAGCTGGTCACAAGGTCCTACTTTCTCCTTCTCACTGCTGTGTTGACTATCGACGTTTCAGATGGTGGCTGCTCCATCGACCTAGGTCTTGGAATAAGAGACAGTAGGGGGCAGAACCTTTAGCCCATCTTCACAGAAATAAATCTTTTGTTGTAGTTTGGGGATTGCTTTTTATTACAGCTTAACTTAGCCCATACTGACCGATGAAAATATCAGATCTTTATCATTATATAAAAATACCACGTTATCGAAGTCTCCCAGATAGTCAGTGGTGGAGCACATAGACATGACCTCTTTGTCTGACTCCAAAGTTCGTGATGCATCCAATATACTATTCTTGGATTTATTTGTATCCTCATTTTATCTCTTATGCTAGGGCAGCAGGGTGGAGACAGGTCTAACTTTGATTCTCTATAGTACATAGGGAATCAGATCAGATCAGTCGCTCAGTTGTGTCCGACTCTTTGTGACCTCATGAATCGCAGCACACCAGGCCTCCCTGTCCATCACCAACTCCCGGAGGTCACTGAGACTTACATCCATCGAGTCAGGGATGCCATCCAGCCATCTCATCCTCTGTCGTCCCCTTCTCCTCTTGCCCTCAATCCCTCCCAGCATCAGAGTCTTCTCCAACAAGTCAACTCTTCTCATGAGGTGGCCAAAATACTGGAGTTTCAGCTTTAGCATCATTCCTTCCAAAGAAATCCCAGGGCTGATCTCCTTCAGAATGGACTGGTTGGATCTCCTTGCAGTCCAAGGGACTCTCAAGAGTCTTCTCCAACACCACAGTTCAAAAGCATCAATTCTTCGGCGCTCAGTCTTCTTCACAGTCCAGCTCTCACATCCATACATGACCACAGGAAAGACCATAGCCTTGACTAGACGAACCTTTGTTGGCAAAGTAATGTCTCTGCTTTTGAATATGCTATCTAGGTTGGTCATAACTTTCCTTCCAAGGAGTAAGCGTCTTTTAATTTCATGGCTGCAGTCACCATCTGCAGTGATTTTGGAGCCCATAAAAAGAAAGTCTGACACTGTTTCCACTGTTTCCCCATCTATTTCCCATGAAGTGATGGGAACAGATGCCATGATCTTCATTTTCTGAATGTTGAGCTTTAAGCCAACTTTTTCACTCTCCACTTTCACCTTCATCAGATATAATTTACATATATTTAATACATTCAATAACTAATATTCATTAAATATTGATATTAATCTAATAAGATCTTCCCAGCTTAGTAGTAGGGCTTCCCTGGTGATTCAGACAGTAGAGAATCTGTCCGCAATGTGGGAGACCTGGGTTCGATTCCTGGGTTGGGAAGACCCCCTGGAGGAGGAAATGGCAACCCATCCCAGTATTCTTACCTGGAGAATCCCATGGACAGAGGAGCCAGCCAGGCTACAGTCCACAGTGTTGCAAGGAGTCAGACACGACTAAGCGACTAACACTTTCAACTTAGTAGTAGGTCAGTGGTAAAAATAGTATGTCAAAGGTAAAAATAAATCTTTTCTCACAGAAATTGTCCCCAGCAGATTTTATGTTTATCTAGGATGACAACTGTGGTAATTTAAAGCTACTACAAATTCTTCAATACTGCTTCAGAAAGATGGAGCCTGCTTCCTCTCCCTTTGACTGTGGGCTAGACTTGGCGACTTACTTCAGATAAATGGCATGTGGCGGACTTGATGATGTATGGCTTGGTCATGACAGGCAGCATGGCTTCCCTGCTGCTGCCTCATTCAGTCTAATGGAAACCAGCTGCCATATTGTGAGGACACTTGAGCAGTCCTCTGGGGAGATCAGTGTAGAGAGGAACTGAGGCATCCTCCTCACAGTCACGTGAGTGAGATTAGATGTGGGCCTTCCTC
Organism: Tragelaphus eurycerus; assembly: GCA_935064755.1. Classification (NCBI taxonomy): domain Eukaryota; kingdom Metazoa; phylum Chordata; class Mammalia; order Artiodactyla; family Bovidae; genus Tragelaphus; species Tragelaphus eurycerus. The sequence continues at coordinate 15,761,526 of CAKXYN010000038.1, forward strand.
CCTGGTCAAGTCTTCAGATGACTGTGCGCTGACTGACATCTCCATGGCAACCTCGTGAGAGACCCTGAGCTTGAACTTCTCAGACAAGCTGTTACTGGATTCCTGACCTATAGAAACTATGTGAAATATCTGCTTTTAAAAGAAAAATCTGTAAGTATTTGGGGTGATTTGTTATGCAAAGATAGATAATATAATACCCACGTGGAACCTTTTTTTGGAAAAATCATGACCTTGTTTTGAAATGTGATTGCACGCACATGGGTAAAACTCATGTGATTTTGCGAAGGAATGCATTGCCCAGAGTACATGGTGAATTCACATATGTAAGAAAAGCTACCTGTAGTGGTGATTTTTATAAGTGGGGTCTATGTTTTCAAAGCTAAATGATCAACTGATTTTTTTTTAATGTGCAGTTTGCAAAAGGTGCTATCAACAGTATCATCTGCAAGACTGTGACATCTTGAAAGGCATGCGTGACATCTTGCTTATATTTAGTTGTATCCATTCCCTGCCCTTCTCCAGCCTCCTTTGTCCCCCCAGGTACCTAGGATTACATTTTACAACAATAGAAACTCAGTTTGCATGTTGAATAAAGTAACATTCTGATGCTTTCTTTTAGGAAGAATTAGTCACTTTGCCCCTGCCCTTCATTCTCTCACACCAAACATCTTGTCCCAAGAAGGCTTTATTTTATTTTTTTGTGGAGAGGGAATAATTATGTCCTCTTCTTGTATTCATCTCTAAGGAAGCATTTTCTGCTAAGTGTTATTTTGAGAGTCATGGACCAGTGGGTTTGGTAGGCAAAAAAAGGATTGGCCTGATTTTGCCTAGAATTAGAGAAAACTTTGTTCTCTGTCTTTTGAGAGTTGGTCTCCACCCCACTGGCCCGGCCTCAACCATGCGCCAGGGCAATTTTGAAGAGGGTGATGGGCCTCTGTAGACCCGTAGATGCTCAGCCACTGGTGGGGAGGCAATGCCCACTATTTTCTGGGTTTCCCAGGCTATACCAGCTTTTGGACATCAGGCAAATACAGTTGTAGCCGCCATCCTCTGGCTCAGCTATCAGCTCTCTCAGCTTCAGTGCTTCCTTGGGAGTGTGACGGAAAAGCCGTATTTATTGAAGTCTCATTAGGGCTGGTTCCTGCTCCCGCTCAGTTGTGAGTCTTTAGCTTTGTTTAGAAACTTATGAATCATTAACTGAAACTCTAGAGCATAGCTGTGAAAATAATTGTGGCTCAATAATGATGCAATAAACTTCTTTCAAAGTAACGTTAAAAATAATCCGCCAAAAAAAAAAAAAGAAGAGGAAAACAATAATAGTCTGCGAACCCATGCCACCTGTCAGCATGAGCTCCCCGGCAGTATCTGCCTGCCTGGGATGAGAATCGGAATGCATGAGGTTGGCATTCAGGCTTCCTGTGCCTGGCAGGGGTTGCTACTTGGGGAGGCTGTCCCCCGAGGGAGAGGAGTGCGTTCAGCTGCCGCCTGCTGCTCCACAGTTGGTGTTTGGATGATACCACTCTGGGGAAATACACACAGTGTCAGAGTCAAGCTGCTACCAGTGGGTGTTTCTGTACACAACTCCTAAGCATCAGGAAAGTTCAAGGGGAAAAACTGGGTATTGTAAAGATGGCCTTTGAGAGTATATGACATCCGGCGTGACCCGTTCGGCAGCAGGCTGTGTGCTCTAAAGCACCTCCCATCTGAATACTGCAGGCGACGGTTTTAAATCTTCCTGGAGACTCCCTATAAATGTTGCCACTTGAGGGATCCATTCTGGGAGAAAAATATAGTACATCCTCCCGGGATGCCTCTTGGATTCCATTACCAGTATTGCGTATGGGATCGAGTGTGGCAATGCTTTTATCACGACTATAAAGTGGTTACGAGCCAATTCCTCATATAAAACATACTCGGTAATGTTGAGGCTTTTTTTCTTTCTCTGTTTCCTTCGTTTATTTCCTTCCTTTCTCTCCTTCCTTCTTCTTCTTCTTTTTTTTTTTTTTTTAATGACAAACACGATGTCAGACAAAGGGCATCAGGACGGTCTTTGTAGTACAAAACAAAATAACAATACATAAACACCTTTGTGAAGGCAGCTTGAAACCCCATGTTTTCTATTAAAAAGTCATGTTCAATCTTCACTGTTGATAGAACCGAATAGCTAACACAGAGAACATTGTATAGCAGAAAGGTCAATAGTTATTATGAGCTACAAATATATTTTTTTCCATCCTTCGGGCTGTTTAGCGCATATCACAGCATGAGCAGCTGTCTTCTTTAATGCTTTTAAAATTAGAATCCCAAAGAGGAAGAAAAAATTATGGTTGCAGTGATTGCTCTTTGCTTTTGTAAGTTTACTTTAATATACCATTTCATATACATGAATTTTCTGTGCAGCCTATCCATGGGGCAGTAACCAGTTGCCAGTATCGAGTTGAACTGCCATGTTTATTTTCGTAGCATTCTGGCCAAATCTCCATCGCAGGCACAGATGTTGTCGACATACCATATTTTCAAAAGGAGTCATATAGAGGAGTCTGGTTACAGAGATACTTGCAAACACACACATATGCATTCTGCCTTTTCATTGCTTTAAAGCTCTGTGACTAACTACAACAGTGCCGTGTGATGAGGAACAGTTATGCAAGCACTGGGTGAAAAATCAGGCAGTGATTCAAACCACAGATACACAAAGTATCACTCTCCACCTGTAGGTGTATGGACTGAGAGGGTACCTTACACATTGTTAAAGGTTGATCTTTTGCCTGTGCCTGGAACTCCTGGCCCTTACTAGGCATACAGCCCTAAAGACAATGAGCATTTTAAATAGCACATACTGGATGTCATAGCTCTCTCAGTCTTTGTTCAGTTATTTACAGTAAATACGTAATGAGGATCTATAATGAGCTGGGATAGTTTATAACAATGTTTTCATTTGGGAGGAGGGGAAAATATGTAATAGTTTCTGGTAGTAATTGATGCGCTATGAAGAAGAGTGATGCAGGGTAAGGCGCTGTGATGAGAACCACATTTTGGTTGTGTGGCACAGGAGACTAAGTCACGTGGATATTGGGGTAAATGCGCCACACCCTCTGGGCTTATGATTTGAGTTGCAACTTCATCACTAAATAGCTTTACAGAAAACTAGTATTTGGATAGATATGCACCAGTGCTGATAAGATGCTAGAAATGTTACCTTTGGGCTTTAGTACAAAATTAAAATAAGTGATGTGCTAAGGATGAAAATTTAACTTGTAGGAAATCAAGGGAGGTGTTACTAAGAACTGGACAGACAGTTGAGTCTCCCAGATGAACATATCGGCATTGTCATTTCTTTGGGGATCTCTAGAGAGAGCAGCTTCAGTAGAAAAGTAGGATAAAGGTTGAGTAAATACGTGATATACTTCTCTTTGGTGAATATCGGTGATGAAAATAAAGAGACCTGAGTATGTTTATTGATTGAGAGGACTGAGTTTAAAGTTGTCTGTATTAGAAATGCTAATTGAAGAATTTAAATCCTAAGGGATATTGCATCAGTAACAGAGAAAGAGAGGTGAGACTCTGAAATGGGGGGAAAAAAAAAAGGATGTGAGTTGGTGGAGGGGCGGGAAAGACAGGAGGGAGAGAGAGGGGAAGGTGATGGGAACAGGGTTGAACAACTTAATAGAATAAAGGTCGTTTGTGGAGATAAAGGAAGTGCGAGAAGGAGAGGATTTTGAGAGTTTAAAAAAAAAAAAAAGCTGTGGAGCAGCCCATGTGGGCAAAGCAAGTAGGATCGATAGAAAATAAGTAATAAGATTACACAGTAGTCAGAAGTTGCATGGCTCAAATTTAAGCACACTGGTTTTCTAGGGGGCCCTGATGATAATGGCTTTGTAGTTTTTCTAGGCCATGCTCAATAGTGGGCTTTTGCCAGAGATGGGAGCAGACACAGTGGGAATGAAGGAAGGACAATAGAGAGAAGGACTCCAGAGGGTTAAGAGACAAACACGTGAGGAGGGAGTGATGAAATGGGGAACAGGAGAGAACCAGGGGGGAAGGGAGGGGGCTACGGGTGAGGCAGCCAGTAAAGGGTGCTTTGTTTCCAGAATGATTTGTGAGAATGCTGTTTGTTGCTTTTAAAGAAGTTTATGTTCTATATCTTTCTTTTTCCTATGTTCATAGAAAATCTGGAAGATAATGCAAAAGTATAAATCAGAAAAAAAACCACGCAGTTACCTTATCACCCAGAAACTATGAACACTATGTTTTATTGCTCCCTAATTTACTATTTATATATTTATTTCAAAATTAAGATCATACCTGAGTGTCTCCCACATTTTTTGATGTTAAAAGTCATAGCTCACTCTGTGATAATAGTTGGGCTTTTATTAGACACTGTTTGGGGAATGAAAGGATGTTGGGGCTCCAGTGGTCTTGGCTGTAAGGCAGCTTTAAAATTAAGTAATGATAGTATCTGCTTGTGTCCATATCAGCACATCACTTTCAAACACTATTTATCCTGACTGTGTGATATTCCATTGTATGGTGATGAATTTCTTGGAAATTAGTCTTCCTTTAACTGTCTTATCATGTCTTTGGGTAGATTTCTAGAAAAAGTATTACTGGGTCAAAGAGCATAAGTTTTTTTTTTTTTTTTTTAAAGCTAATATGTATGATTTGTTTTTCAAAAAAGTTGTGATGTGTATCAGTTTATATGTTTATCAGCAATGTTTGATGTTCATATTAATTGCCATCTTAATGTTGTTATTTGATTAAAAATATTAAATTAGAAGATATCCTAAAGAGCATTATGTAAAAACATCTCATGTGTTTAATTTGCATTTTTTTTTCTAATGATGTTGAATAATGTTTTAATACTGGCCATTTGAATTTTTTTTTAGTGATTCATATATGTATGTCCTCTGTTTTCCACTTGAGTTTTATTCTTTATCTTATCAATTTTAATTATATGTACGTATGTACGTACATATAGGGTTTCCCAGGTGGCTCTATAGTAAAGAATCCACCTGCGAATGCAGAAGACATGGGTTCAATCCCTGGATCGGAAGGAAATGACAACCCACTCTAGTATTTTTGCCTGGGAAATCCCATGGACAGAGAAACCTGGCTGGCTACAGTCTATGGGGTCGCAAAAGAGCTGGACACAACTTAGTGACTAGTCAATTAATCACTAGTGTCCAACTCTTTTGCGACATATATATATATATATATATATATATATATATATATATCCTTAATAAGGATACTATCTCTGCCACATTTCTTGCAAATATTTCCCCATTTTTTGCCTTTTACTTCTTTTTATGGTGTTCATTTATACAAAAATGTTTTTAAATTTTATATAGAGAAGTCTATACATTTTTCCCTTTGAAACTTTTGTTGCTCTCATACCTTAGAAATTTTTTCCTCTGTTTTTTCTAACAGATACTTGGCATTTTAAAAACGAAGCATGGTTAAAGGTCAAGGAATGGCTATGCCAATAAAAGGCTAAAGGTAAGTCAGGAAATGAGTTTGTTGAGGTTGGGCAGTCAAGGAGATGTATGGGGAACTGTTACCCCTCCTGGAAACTCTGATGCGGGCATCTGTGGCCTCCTAGTGGAGAGGGCTGGACAGACCTCAGAGCACGAGCCTCCAACACTGAGGTCGGTCAATGGAAGGTGTGGGCATCACCGAGGGAGAGCAGCATTGAGAACAGGTAAGGAATGCTGTTTTATCTTTGTTGTTGTTGTTTGTTTTAATGTGCTGATATTGGGGGAAATAGTGGGGAAGTGGCAGTGGGTGTGCCGGGTGATAACCACTGCTCTTTCACGTTGGGAAAGTCAGAAACAGAGGAATGAATCACAGCCTCTGTTCAGAGCGAGTTCCGAGTAGTGGGCTTCAAGGAAGAAATGTTTCAATAAAAGTGAATAGGCAAAAGTGGGATTCTTGGAAAAGATGGCAGCAATTGATGTTTGTTCCTAATGAAGGTTCTCAGATGAAAATACAGGATACCTTGCAAAATGTGAATTTTAGATAAACAATGACTTTTTTTTTTTTTTTGGTGCTTGGCAAAGAATCCACCTGCCAATTCAGGATGTGGGTTCAATCCCTGGGTTGGGAAGATCCCTTGGTGGAGGGAATGGCAACCTACTCCGGTATTCTTGCCTGGAGAATGAGGATGAGAATGAGAATGTGGCACTGAGGAAAGGGTTGGTGTGAGAGTCGCCTGCTTATCAGGAAACAGGATGGAGGCATCCAGGAAATTGGCTTGGCGCACATGTATCTGGTACAGAAAAAGTTCAGAATGGCTGGAACTTTCTCATTGGAGCGTGTTAGAGAAGCAAGCAATAACTGAAAATCCAAGTGAATATTGGTGTGATGGTATGGCTTTTAAAATTTGCCTCCTCAGTTATGAGGTCCAGCACAATGACCAATTTTTATTTTCCCATGTGAACGTGTGTGTTCTGGGGATAGAGCCTGGTTGACAGGTCTCCGCAAATGTCTCCTGAGTCAGTGTCTTCTGCTAATTTATTATTTTTTATCATACAGGAGTTTGACAAGGCAGCTAGAATTTGTTGACTTTATTATGGCTCTATTTTAGCACATCTTGAAGTGGTTATTTTTCAAAATGTTTTCAGTCTGAAGTACTGTATTAAATCCATCATCGATAAAGAATTGAGGTTTATTTATTAGAGACTACTCTTAGTAACATTATTTATACTTTACAATAATTTAGAGGAGCCAGAAATAGATAACCTGATAATTATCTATATCTGTTATTTTGCTAATGAATATCTATTTTTGACATCTTCAGTTAAGCAAAGTTTCCTTTCTCTTATGATCACAGCATGTTTCAATGACCACTGCTCCATCTCAGGACCCAAACAAAGTCCTCTAATCCTCTGGCAGAAGTAACCTTGCTTTGCTCTAAGGAAGACAGGGCTCTATCCTTATGGTCTTGGTCAGCTAGGATACATGCAGGCATCACAGTGAATGTACAGGCATCATTTCCATGTCTGAGCTTGATGATAAGTCATTTGTATATTGTTTTCAAGGCTACCCACAGTCCTTCCAAGTGGTGGGGATAAAAAAAAAGCGGTCATTTTCTAATGATTCTATTTATAATGTTCGCAATTAGCTCTGCTGTAGAATTACCCTTTTCCTTTCAAGTTGAAAATATAAAGGCTATTTATTGCTAAGGGTGATGGTGAAATTGGGTGGAAGTAGCCTTTTCTCAAACTGGGTGCAAAGCAAATGTGTTGATACTACTTAACTGTCCTCTTCCCAGCTTTGCATATAACTCTCTAATGATACACTTGGCAGTTTTAATATCAACACTTTAGCACTGTATCAGATGGCATCTGAGTCTAAACAGTATATACTATAATGCCAAATGATTGTTTTAAAGACTGGCACCACATATTTCTTGTTGCCTGGTAGCAGAACATTCTGCCCGCATTTGTGTTCATTGGTTTGCGGCTCACCCGTATCACAGCAGGGACCCCGGGTGTTTATGGAGGCCTGTGCTCTACGTCTTCAGTAACTTGACCTTACATGAGAGTGAATCTATCTATAACAGTAGGCTGTCCTTTGCCCACTTTGCTATTTTATTATTGCATTTATTTCTAATAAACTCCATCTGCATGTCATAGCAAACATCGTCTTCCAATAACACAAGAGAAGACTCTACACATGGACATCACCAGATGGTCAATACTGAAATCAGATTTATTATATTCTTTGCAGCCAAAGATGGAGAAGCTCTATATAGTCAGCAAAAATAAGACCGGGAGCTGACTGTGGCTCAGATCATGAATTCCTTACTGCCAAATTCAGACTTAAATTGAAGAAAGTAGGGAAAACCACTAGACCATTCAGATATGACCTAAATCAGATCCCTTATGATTATACAGTGGAAGTGACAAATAAATTCAAGGGATTAGATCTGATAGAGTGCCTAAAGAACTATGGTTGGAGGTTTATGACATTGTACAGGAGGCAGTGATCAAGACCATCTCCAAGAAAAAGAAATGCAAAAAGGAAAAATGGTTGTCTGACAAGGCCTTACAAATAACTGAGAAAAGAAGAGAAGCTAAAGGGAAAAGAGAAAAGGAAAGATATACCAATTGAATGCAGAGTTCCAAAGAATAGCATGGAGTGATCAGAAAGCCTTTCTCAGTGATCAATGCAAAGACATAGAGGAAAACAATAGAAGGGAAAGATGAGAGATCTCTTCAAGAAAATTAGAGATACCAAGGGGACATTTCAATCAAAGATGAGCACAATAAAGGACAGAAATGGTATGGACCTAACAGAAGCAGAAGATATTAAGAAGAGGTGGCAAGACACAGAAGGACTATACAAAAAAGACCTTCATGACTCAGATAACCACAATAATATAATCACTTACCTAGGGCCAGACATCCTGGAATGCAGTCAAGTGGGCCTTATGAAGCATCACTACAAACAAAGCTAGTGGAGGTAATGGAATTCCAGTTGAGTTATTTCAAATTCTAAAAGATGATGCTATGAAAGTGCTACACTCAATATGCCAGCAAATCTGGAAAACTCAGCAATGGCCACAGGACTGGAAAAGATCAGTTTTCATTCCAATCCCAAAGAAAGGCAATGCCAAAGAATGTTCAAACTACCACACAATTGCACTCATCTCACACGCTAGGAAAGTAATGCTAAAACTTCTCCAACTGAGGCTTCAACAGTATATGAACTGTGTGCTTCTGGATGTTCAAGGTGGATTTAGAAAGGGCAGAGGAACCAGAGATCAAATTCCCAAGAATGATCTGCTAGATCATTGAAGAAGCAAGAGAGTTTCAGAAAAACATCTACTTGTGCTTTATTGACTATGCCAAAGCCTTTGACTGTGTGGATCACAACAAACTGGAAAATTCTGAAAGAGATGGGAATAGCAGACCACCTGATCTACCTCCTGAAAAATCTGTGTGCAGGTCAAGAAGCAACAGAACTGAACATGGAACAACACACTGGTTCCAAATTGGAAAAGGAGTACGTCAAGGCTGTATATTGTCACACTGCTTATTTAACTTACATGCGGAGTACATCATACGAAATGCTGGGCTGGATGAAGCACAAGGTGGAATGAAGACTGCCGGGAGAACTATCAATAACCTCAGATATGCAGTTGATACTACCCTCATGGCAGAAAGCAAAGAAAAACTAAAGAGCCTCTTGATGAAAGTGAAAGAGAAGAGTGAAAAAGTTGGCTTAAAACTCAGCATTCAAAAAATGAAGGTCATGGCATCTGGTCCCATCACTTCATGGCAAATAGATGGGGAAACAATGGAAACAGTGAGAGTCTTTATTTTTGGGGGGCTCCAAAATCATTGCAGATGGTGACTACAGCCATGAAATTAAAAGACATTTGCTTCTTGGAAGAAAAGCTATGACAAACCTAGACAGCATATGAAAAAGCAGAGACATTACTTTGCCAACAAAGGTCCGTCTAGTCAAGGCTATGGTTTTTCCAGTAGTCATGTATGGATGTGAGAGTTGGACTATAAAGAAAGCTTAGTGTCGCAGAACTGATGCTTTTGAACTGTGGTGTTGGAGAAGACTCTTGAGAGTCCCTTGGATTGCAAGGAGATGCACCCAGTCCATCCTAAAGGAAATCAGTCCTGAATATTCGTTGGAAGGACTGATGCTGAAGCTGTAATACTTTGGCCACCTGATGTGAAGAACCGACTCATTGGAAAAGATCCTGATGCTGGGAAATGACAGAGGATGAGATGGTTGGATGGCATCAGCGACTCAATGGACATGAGTTTGAGTAGGCTCTGGGAGTTGGTGATGAACAGAGAAGCCTGGTGTGCTGCAGTCCATGGGGTCTTAAAGAGTTGGACATGACTGAGTGACTGAACTAAAGTGCACGTCATTAGTAAAGTTCTTGGTGTTTTTTTAACCGCTTGAGAATCTGTAGTTTAGAAATGACATAGAGGTTCAGATCATAAACCTGGGGGAAATGCCCCTCTTTTGATGCTTATTGTCATATGTGACTCAGCGATAGGACTTGTGTTCTTTAGTTTCTGCCTGAATCACTTTAGGTACAAGCAAACCAAATACAGCCAAATCAGTTTCCCTGGAATAGCAAATGATTTCTATATAAACCACTTGTGATTGAGCATTCTTTTTATTCTGCGGAAAAGCTTTAGAATATTTCCCACTCATTGTCCAAATAATGCACAGGTATTGTAATGACTGCCTGGTATTAATTGTTTATATAGGAGATAATATTGCCTTTACTTTCTTCTGGTAAGTGTTGTATATTATTCTTTTGTGCTAAAATCCTGGGGTAGTCTTTAAATTATAAACATATAATATACTTGACAGCCTGCTGCTGCTGCTAGCTTATACCAAAAATGAGAACTAAAATATATAAAACCAATCTAAAAAGGTCTTTATTCTGAAAGCTATGTCTTGCCCTTCAAAGTTTTTGTTTTTGTTGACATTAATAACCAACATCTACAATCCTTTCTCTAAAAGTGGAATGCCTCTCCCCAACCAGGTAAAATAGCAGTGTGTATGGGAGTAATTTAGGGGAACACAGAAGGAGTCTTAAAGGGGAAACAAGGGCAAAGAAGAAATGATCTGTCTGCCAAGAGAAGTAGTTTACTTTAGAAAGAATATTCTCTTACACAATTAAAAGTCTGACATTTTAGGAGATGCCTATTAGTCTGAAAACATAAAATTATCAATAACAACCCTTACTATTTTGACTATTTTCTTTTTTTCTCTTTTTGGCTTGTTGGAGAAGAAAGAAAGCATTTAGATACATGCAGAACATGTAAGTAATCTCAGTAAGATGATATTCTTGGGATTTTCCATATTTATATATTTTTTCCTACATTGTATTTTCACTACCCAAGAGCCCGGGCTGTTATTTTTTTCCCAAAGTCTGAAGATCACCCCATGGATTAACAAATGATTGAGGATTCTCTCTTAAAAGACTCTTTAAAAAACTGTCAGAATCAGCCTGAGACAAAGATTTATTATGAACTATTTAAAGGGCTTAATATATGTATCCCCAATGAGCCCTTGGAGCAAACTAAAAAGGAAGAGTGGAATTCTCAAAGAATAGGACAAATCTCCAATGCCCAACTTTCTTCACACCGTGATTACTGTTTACTCAAAGGATAAAATGCCTAACCTGTCACACAAAGTCTTCAGAAGCCACAGGCCTGCTGATGTACAGTAAAAACAAAACAATGAAGACCGACAGTCATGTGCTTGAGAAAGGCAGCTGTAATTTACTTCCTAACCTGTTCGCTAACACACTAATGCGGCTACATCTTGTCGCCGGGGCTGATCCCTGACCCACACAGCAATCAAACAACTACCCGAGTGTCAGCTGTCACAGGAGCTGGGACCGTCACCTTAATTATAGGTTTCTGGATAACAAACCCTCCCTTAATGAGCAACTTTCTCCGCTGTGCATCCCCACTCACCCCTTCTGTCCTTGAAAAGGCCCATTGTAGATCACTGTGGTTGGAATTTGTGAAGCATATTCATAAGTAGTCTTCCTAACAGGTAATAAATACTACCTGAGCATGCTGTTTGCTTTATGAGAATGCCAAGATACAATTAAAATTATAGGCTTGCACTCATGGGAGGCTCTGGAGAAGAATCACTCAAGACCGAAGGGAAACTTTTCAGTGAACTTAGAACCACGCTTTTCTCTTTTCATATCTGTAATATAATAATAATTTTTATTGTCAGGGCTATTTTATTTTCTTTGGGATTTATATTTGGTAATGAGATTCCCCCCCACCGCCCCCTCTTAATTGTACTAGTGTTCCTTCTAGACATGAGATTTCTTTATTTTCCTCTCATTTTAACATCCCCCAATTCTGCTTTGATCTCTGACAATGCCCTAACAGTTAACACAGGCATATAGGAGGATCTTACGGGGAGGTTTATAGATACAGTCATCTCTGGGATCCATGGTGGATTGGTTAGAGGAGCCCCTCCTCCTCCTGGGAATAACACACCCAGGGATGCTGAAGTCCCTTATATAAAATGTCAGAGTATGGTCAGCCCTTGGTATCCAAGGCTTCCCTCTATGGTTGGTTGAAACCATGGCTGTGGAACCTGCAGATATGGAGGGCTGACTCTACTTGGAGGGAGGTAGTGCCTCCCTATGGCAAGAGAGCCTTTAGTATCGAGTACAAACAGCCAAGACAATCTTAAACATAAAGATTTATTTCCCTATGTCACTAGCTCAGTGCTAGGTTGGGACTGGCCCATCAGTGAGGCTAATGGTATAGACTGTTGACTTAGTGCAGAAAGAGAAAGGACCTGGAGACCAGATTTGTTGGTTCTACTTTGATTTTCTTTTCTTTTCTTTAATACTTTGATTCTTTTTCTTTTCCCTTCATATGGGTAGATATGCTTTCTCTGTAAAACAGCTTTAGTAAATGTTTGATAAGATACACAGTAGGGTGTGTAGTATTTAGAGAACTGAATTGCAGTCACTTTAAATTGCCATGTACAGTGGAATACATAGACCAATCCATGTAAATCATATCACTTGGCCCATGATGAGACCTCAGTAAATGTCAGCTTTTATGGTTGTAGTTGGTATTGCTGACATCTCTGCAGGCTGGTTCCAACGTCTGTGTTTAGGATTATTGGGTGGATCAAGGAACAGGAATGGACAGAAAAGCTCAGTAGTCCCCCAGGTCCCAGAGCAGGGGATCCTGAACTGGAATCACTACAGTGGTGCCCTGGGGCAGGATGACCCACAACACGGAGAGCAGCAGGGTCATGGGGGAGTGGCGCTATGCCTTGGAAGCTTGAGTTCTAGGTTTGGCTTAGCAACTGAATAGCTCTAGTCTTGAGTCAGTCATGTATCTCTCCTCCATCTACACCTTATACCTCTGAAGCTCGCAGTATTACAACAGGAGGTTGCTAGGAGAATCAAATAAATCCACATGAAGGAAAAGCTTGATTGATGTTAAGTTAAATTTGAGCAGCAAACACTGTTGTGTACTTGTGAGGTATCTGGTGCTGAAATCCCACATCAAATGTGAATCTGACTAATATCAGAAAGAAAGCAAAGTACCTCTGTACATGTTACTATTTTGTTCTCAAAATTCATGTATTCACCAACATTTCCGGTTGTGCTATTATCATTAACATGACTTTGGGTAAAAGATTTCTAGGGTGATAAATTTCCGAAATGGATAGGTATCATGAACCTGACTGCGAGATGGTAAGAAAGTTTTACAGTCACTGGTTTTACTAGAAAGTGCTACAGAATAAATGTGAACAGGAGAAAATGCAAATGCAAAAGAGGAGAGGAGAGAATTAAACAGGGAATAAAAATGAGGAGGAAGAAAGATGGAGGGTAGTAAGAAAGAACCTGGAGAGAAGGGTCTGAAAAGATGAATGCAAAGGACTCAGAGAATTAGAAAAACACAAATTACACTGACAAGCAACAGTAAAAGATACAAAACAGGAGCTTTGGAATATTGAGGGAAAGAAAGGGAGAAAAGAGTGGAGGGAAAAGGAATGCTATTTTTACAACTCAAAGCTGCTTTGAGTTTGCAAACCAGCTGCTGGTTCTCTGCTTCATGTGCTAATGACCTGTGCTTTCCCCAGGCCTAAAAAACTGAAGAAGTATGCATTAACTCATATTTGGAGTTTTTAAAAAATAAATATAATCATTACAAAAGCAGGTAGCCCAACATTTGCAACATTATAATTTTAAATCCACATGCTGGGTGAGAGGCTAGATTTTCTTAATAGCCATTTTATTTTGTGCATTGCCGGTCTGAGGTACAGGGAATTAGGATTAATGCCAGGTGATTTACATACACATTTAATTTAGTTGTCATAACACTCTTTGAGATATAAGCTCTTTTATTTTTCCCATTTTAAGGAGGATCCATTGTCTATGACCATGCACACTAAAGTATCCATGGCTGCTTATATAGCATGGCTTAAACTAAATCTAGATTTATTAGTTGTAATTTACTTAGAAATCTCTAACTTTCATTTTGGCTGCAGCATATTTCAAAAAATCCCAGTGTATGCAAAAAAATGTTTGACATGGTGGGCCAAAGGATATCAGGAATTGGGAGCGATTTTATTTTTTACTTCATTTTCTAGATTTTATGAGATGTCTCTCTACTATCCTACATTAACATCTATCTCATGCACTATGTGTGTTTAAAAGGCTGATGCTTGTATTGTCCACAACTTCACAAAACACACAAACACCCAGAAAAAAAGAGGAATTTTAAGCTTAATAAAAGAGTGTCTAAAAATGGTGGGGGGGTGGGGGTGGGGGGTGGGGCAGAGTTTGCTTCCATCTGTTCTGGAAGTTGAGACTTCAGGGAAAGTTGGTATTGAATGTGAATAATTAGAAGGTGTATCTTGCTCCTTATCAGAGAGAAGGACTCAGTTTGCCTTTGCAGCTGAACTCTAGGATTCCTTTCTATCTTTTGCCCCTAAGGAAATTGGCTTTCTTTGCTATTTTTTCTTTTTGAGGGGGACCAGAGAATGCTTAGGTTATTTGACAGTCCCCTAAGTTTATGCAGATCCTACAATGGTTTCCAAACAGGTGAAGCTTTCTCTGGCAAATCCCCTTCCCTTCCCTTTCTAACTTTCTAGCGCTGTCATTTTCTGAGCTGGCCCTTTCTAGAAACCTGCTTTCAAAAATTTTAATGAGTAATATTTCTGCCTTTAAATGTTCTGTGACTTATTTAAATATAATAGAACAATTTTATAAAAGAATGAATTAAGAACCTAAAAATTAGTGTGACTATAACAAGGGCTTCCCTGATAGCTCAGTTGATAAAAAACCGGCCTGCAATGCGGGAGACCTGAATTCAATCCCTGGGTTGGGAAGATCCCCTGGAGAAGGGAAAGGCTACCCACTCCAGTATTCTGGCCTGGAGAATTCCATGGACTGTATAGTCCATGGGGTCGCAGAAGAGTCAGACACAACTGAGCGACTTTCACTTTCCTAACAAGGAAGTATTAAGGCAGTGTCCTGCAGTAGGTACAACTAAGGATTCAGAGAAGGGCGGAGAAAAGAAGACAAGGCAGGAAGAGGGCAGCTTCAAGGAACAACAAAAACAAGAAGGGAAAGTCGGAGAAAATAAGGGTCAGAAGGAGCAAAGGAAAAGCCCTAAATGCAGGAACGAGTAGGATCCCACTTACAAGAGGTTCCAGGATAGGCAAGTTAATAGCGATGGGAAGTCCAATAGTGGGTCTCCGAGGCTCAGAGGGAGGAGCAGATGAGGAGCACTTGTTTCATGGGTGCAGAAGCTTAGTTTAGGGTGATGAAAATTCTGGAGGTGGTGACACCAGTGGTGCAGTGTGAACGTACTTAGTGCTACTTGGAAGTATGTCACATATATGTTACCAGAAAAAAGGAGACTCGGACTTGTACTAATGAAAAATGACATGATACCAATGAGGAAAATAAAAGGAAAAGAAATAAATGTAAATGTAGAGGTACTAAAAGGAGGAAAACATGACAGGGAAGACCAGAGAAACAAGGCGTGGAAGGAATGGAAAACTGGCTTCCATCAAGACTGAGGGGAAATAGCAGCTGGAGTGCGATCGTTCATTTATGTAGTTATTCCACAAGTAGGTATGAGGTACTTACACTCTGCAGGGCACTGTGGGTACAGAAAGAAATTACATCTATAACCGTCCTTGTTTTCAAGGAGCATCTGTGTAGTGATGGATTACAAAGATGCAGGAGACATTGTCTTGCCCTCAAGGAGTTTGTGGCCAGTGCTTATCTAAGTTTATTTCATAGATAAAAGTGTGCTTAATGAGGCCCAGTCCTCCTGAAGAGCAGCCTTAGGACAGAGGCTGGAGCTCTAGCCCTGCTGCTGCTAAATCGCTTCAGTCATGTCCGACTCTGTGCGACACCATAGACAGCAACCCACCAGGCTCCCCCGTCCCTGGGATTATCCAGGCAAGAACACTAGAGTGGATTGCCATTTCCTTCTCCAATGCATGAAAGTGAAAAGTGAAAGTGAAGTCACTCAGTCGTGTCTGACTCTTAGCGACCCCATGGACTGCAGCCCACCAGGCTCCTCCATCCATGGGATTTTCCAGGCAAGAGGACTGGAGTGGGGTGCCATCGCCTTCTCCGAGAGCCGTAGGCCATTCCAGCACAAACTTAAGAGAGCAAGATGATCTAGAGCAGTCTTCCCCATATATAGGAAGAAAAATGAGAGCAGAAAGAGGGTAAGTGATTTGCCCGGGTATACCCCATCACCCAATTTCTTGATTCCCAGCCCAACCATCGTTTGATTAATATAGATTAAAAAGGCTGCAGAAAGAAAGAACCCTTGATTAGTAATCAGAACAATAAAGGTGATTCACACTGTTCCACTGAGTGCCAAGGACTTACTGAAATAAAGAAAAGCAGAGGGTTTAATTTCAAGGACTCAGAGGTGACTATTTTATAGGCCAGCAACCGATCATATAAATATCAGGATAAAGAAGGCACAGTCAGAGCCAGATGACAAACACAAGCCAGAAACTGTTTCAGGGTGACTAATGCAATAATATTGAGGAATGTCACAGGTCCCTATTATAGTCAAAGTCACTTTAACTAATTGGCTCAGGCTATAAAAACATACAATCTGGGTCAAATGACACTGCTGAACGAAGCTTCTCTGTTCAGACATTATCTTCAATCAAAGCATCCCAGTAAGAAGGCAAGAGACAAAGAGAATGTCCAGTTTTCTGAGAGATCATGAGAGATTTTAAAACTGGTTTCTTTAATAGCAGTCAGCTTATGTGTCTATGGACAATGATGATAAAATTCTTTCTTCCTTGGTGTTACTTCAAACTTCAGAGGCATACGATATTTTAGAGGATACGATGGGATTTCACTGACTTTAAGACATCATCAGTTTAAGGGACCTCATATTGGACAAGACTTGGTGACAAAACTATACTTTTATGAAGCACTAAGAAAAAATTAACTGCCAATTACAGAATCATGAGATAACACACTGATTGCAAGATGCACCCCAAAATTTGAGATGACAAAATGTGGGAGAAGTATAGAATCAGTGACTAGGTATTTTTCCTGACTCAGGATTAAGTGTGTTAATTCTCTCTCGTTTTTACAAAGGGAAATAAATCAAGGAATGTGTAGTTGGCACTGTTGAGTGGTTACCCCAAACTCTGCCTGTCCTTTTTTCCCTTAAAAACACCCTATTCCCACACCCCTCTCCCCCACCTTGGTATTTCTGTCTCCCATGTACCTCCCTCCCTTCATCCAGCTGGATTATTCAGGGGAAGCAATCTTAGCTCCAGGCAGGAATCCTGATTGGTTAAAGCCACTGTGGGTCTAGTTGCCTACGACTGGTTTTAGAATTTATTCATTCAATAAGTACTTAATGAGTTTCTGCTTTTCCAGTCCCCATTCTAGGTTCTGAAGTTATTGCAGTGGGATAAAAGTAAAAACACTCCCCAGTGGAGCTTACATTCAAAGATGAATAAGTAAACTCTATAGTATGTGAGATGGTAGGAAATGTGATGGAGAAAAATGACATGGGAGAGGAACACAAGGGCTGTAGGGAGACAGAGTCATAATTTTAAATAGTGTGGCCAGGAAAGCTCTCAGTGTGAAGATGGTCCCTGACTACAGACTTGAGTGAAATGAGATGGTGACCATTTGGTTATCTGGTCAAATAGTGTTTTAGGAAGAAGGAACAGTCTGTAGGAGGGTCCAGAGGTGGGTCCATGCATCGTGTGTTTAAGGAATTGCAAGGAGGCCACATGACTAGAGTAGAGTTTGGGAAGGAGAGTGATAAGGCTGTGAAGGCAGAGAGATGATGAGATGGATGATGTGACCACATTAGGAATGCAGCCTTGAAGAACTTGGGATTTTACTCTGAATATGATGACAAAAGCCATGTGGAAGTTTTTAGTCGAGCTGAGGCATGATCACACTTGAGTGCTGAGACTGCAGGGGAAGGGTGGGAGGTGGGAGCATCATTAGAGAGGCTGTGGCCACAGCCCTGGGTGAGGGGGTGGTGCGGAAGGTAGTGAAACTTGTTCAGATTCAGGACCTACTGAAGGAATAACTGGCTGGATGTGCCAACAGATTGAATATGGGATGATAGAGAAAGCAAGTGTCAACAGTGTCCCTGTGGATTACCACATTGCTAGAGGTATACTTCAACCGTGAGAAGTTAGGAGATATCTGCTGAATCTGGCTTTTGGGAGAAGTTTTAAAAGAGATCAAATAAAAAAAAACTGTAGACTCCTCTGCATCTGGAATTGTGGTTGCTACAAATGCGAGAGGCAAGGCTGAGGACAAGGCTTATATGCTGAGGTGGCAAGAGCAGAAGGATGGAAAGAACCTAGTTTTGATGAACTTGCAGTCATCACTTGGGTCACTGGGTCACTGAAGGAATGAATTAGGACTGTCCTTCCTATGGGCTTATTTCATGAGAGGACAACTTCTTTTTAAGTGAATGAGATTGATACTGAATTAAAATAATCCTCCTGGGGAGAGAGTAGATGCTAAATCCAGCAAAGGAATATAGAGCCTTGAGCATGTGACTCGATTTTCCTGTAAAAGAATATCTCCAGTGAGGGAGTGGAGGGTTGATCAACTTCAGGAAGGTCTGGCTCTGGAATAACCAGAGGGGAGGAGATAATGGGAGGGGAACAAGATGACAATGGTGAGGGACCCCACACAATGTAGACTCAGCCTCCTATTGGTGAGATGCATGGTATAAGTAGGTTTATTTTTTTCAATTAGAATCAAAATCCACTAATTTCCTAATAAAGAGCCCAGCTTCCAGAACATTCACTTCAACCCCTACCCACCCGTGTCTCCTCCTGCCAGTGGCCTGCACCACCCCCTAAGAACCCCCAGCTTTTCCAGGGTCTAGTGTTCATCATTACCTAACCCACAGACATCCTGCAGCTTCTCCTTTGTAGGTGAGGTTTGACCACCTGGAATATTGAGCACTGTATGAAGTGTGCCCTTCTGGTGGGGGCCTGACTTCCAGGTCATCAGAGGCAGTGGTGATTTAAAGGACAGTGATTAAGTGATCAAGGCAGGGGTTCTGTCTTAAGACCCTTGTCTAGAACTTGAGTGTCCTTTTGCATGAAGCTGTGCATCTGCTGAGTGGGCAGGAGCCGGCTTTCTGGAGACAGTGGCCTTTGGCCCATTTGAAATATTTGGCTTCTTTCAGGAACCCAGGCTGTGAAGTGTGTTTGCATCTTATGGCTCTCGTGGCTGCTAGGATCATTCATAGAAGGTGCCACTCGGACGCATGTGTGCTATTATAGAATACAGATCTGTTACACCTGAACTTGTTGGCTTCTCGGTCATTTGTGGACGCATGTTTAATTTTACCTGCGCCAGCTCAGACTGGGAAATGGTAATACAGAGACCATCCCTCAAAGGGGAAGACTCTGGCTGTAGAACCATCAAGCCCTTCTCATCACTGTGCCTCTTCTGATGGGTGTTTTCCCAGGTCTCAGGGAAGGGAAATTTTAGAACAAAGTGGACTACATGGAGTGCTTATTTGCATGTCAATTTCCAGAATGTTTCTCTCACTTTTCACCATGCCATAGTGATGCTTTTGTATCTCTTCTGCCTGGGAACAAACAGAGAGGAAGGGACCGAAGTGGGTCAGCACAGTGTCCTGGCACTTCCTTTGGCTGAGTCCTTGCCCATTGGGGTGGAAGCCAGCCTGCCACTTCTCCCCAGCCCCTCAGATCCTCAGCAGCCCTACAGAGGTGGGAGGTCTGCTCTGTTTATTGGGGTTCAGTGTGAGCAGGCACCTGACCATGGGAACATTCCTGCCCTGGGTCACAGGCCTTGCGCAAATGACTGTGGTGGGAATCTAATGATCTCTATTTGCCGCGTTCCAGCCACCTTCCCCTTTAACCCGTCACTTACCCGTCCCCACCTCTAGCTGCGAATAATCAATGTGGCGGGAGAAAAGCAGGATTTCTTTTCCTTTGGGACAGTAGCCAGGTCCCATCATTATAGTAAATCAACTAAGTATCCTGCAGCAGTATCATAAAACGGGCGAATGAAAACATTTTTTCTCCATCAAAAGATTCTTTGAAGTTGTGTTCTCTGGCTGAATCTCACAGCAGCGTGTACAGGAAACAACGCTCTGTATGTGTTGCTTTGCCCTGGTCCCCCTGTCATGCAGGGAAGTTCTCCACATTATAGTCTCAAAAGCACTGTCCGGTCACATTTTAAAAGGACCCAACTTCCGCCATTTCCCCTGGGAGGCACCTCTCAGAAATGTGAATAGACAAGTTCCTCTGCCGGTTCAGCTATTGTTTGGAAGGGGCTGTGAAAGAGGCATATATCTTGCATGCAGAATTCCAAATAGTTTTCTCCTTGTCACCTGACAGTCTGTATATTAAAACAATATTATTAAAATCACATTAATTTTATCTTAGTAAATTTTTAATGTGCTGTTATAAGGTAATCAGGGAAGTTTTATTATCCAGTGCATGCATGTATATGTTACAGCAAGAAATCCCTGTCTGGTAAAAAGAAAAATAATAATAACAGAGAGGAGTTTCAGTATTGAAGGTGAGGGAGTTGGAAACACGTGCCTGCTCCCAGCAAAACGTTTAAGCAGATGTTCTAAAAATTCTGTGGGATGAGGTCGGGCTATGACCAGAGGACCCTGACATTTCTGGATCTTGGACTATCTGTCTACCTGATGATCTAAGTTTATGTTTATAATGTATATATATAGAAAATGAGGTTTCATTTAAAAAATAGATTCACTATTTTTCCATCTTATTTGCTGGAACCTCTCTTGCTTGGAAAATCCCATGGATGGAGGAGCCTGGTGGGCTGCAGTCCATGGGGTCGCTAAGAGTCGGACACGACTAAGCGACTTCACTTTCACTTTTCACTTTCATGCATTGGAGAAGGCAATGGCAACCCACTCCAATACTCTTGCCAGAGGAGCCCACCAGGCTTCTCTGTCCACAGGGTCGCTAAGAGTTGGACACGACTGAGTGACTTCACTTGAGCTTTTCACTTTCATGCATTGGAGAAGGAAATGGCAACCCACTCCAGTGTTCTTGCCTGGAGAATCCCAGGGACGGGGGAGCCTGGTGGGCTGCCATCTATGAGGTCGCACAGAGTCGGACACGACTGAAGTGACTTAACAGCAGCAGCAAAGCATTTCCAGTTGGCTTCCATCACTTGTATTGTGGAAGCCTAGAATGAATAAGATTTAGTACTAGAGTCGGACCCTCAGAATTTCCTGGGGACACTAAGCAATGCCTTGAGGCCGGTTCCCACACTTGCAGCTTCTTTTTCGTTTCTTTGGGGATTCCTTGTTTGAATGTTTTTTCCATTTATGACAGAAAGTAGTCAGGAGCGAGGTGCTCCCAAGGAGGTTAAGCCATTTCTTTTCTGCTCATCTAGCACGCAGGTGAAGGGCTTGTTGGAGAATATGCGGCCTGGGCTTGATCCGTGAGGTTTGATATTATTTTGGTGATTTCAACACACATGCTTTCCCGAGACTCTATAAGTCTAGTGATTGAGAAGCTATGTAATTCACAAATTAAACCTATTAACTCCAAATAATGTAAATGAGATCTCAAGCCCAACAGTGGCTCCTCAAATGTCTCTGCCTGATCACAAACTTCTTCCATCCCAGACTGTTCACCCTCCACCTTGGTTCTACTCTGATCTGAAATATGAGAACTACTGATGTTCCTGTATTCTGATTCATCTGTTCATTAGAGACTGGAATTGGTGTTCTGCTAAGAAATTCTGCTGTTGCCACCAAAGTCTGAAAGTTGTTCAAGTAAGTCTCATTGTATTTTTAACTTCCTATGCCATTGCTGCAATGGCACCCCACCCCAGTACTTTTGCTTGGAAAATCCCATGGACGGAGGATCCTGGTAGGCTCCAGTCCATGGGGTCGCGAGTCGGACACGACTGAGCGACTCACTTTCATTTTCACTTTCATGCGTTGGAGAAGGAAATGGCAGCCCACTCCAGTGTTCTGCCTGGAGAATCCCAGGGACGGGGAGCCTGGTGAGCTTCCGTCTATGGGGTCGCACAGAGTCGGACACGACTGAAGCGACTTAGCAGAGCAGCAGCCATTGCTGCTGCTGCTGCTACTAAGTCACTTCAGTCGTGTCCGACTCTGTGCGACCCCATAGACGGAAGGTCACCAGGCTCCCCCGTCCCTGGGGTTCTCCAGGCAAGAACACTGGAGTGGGCTGCCATTTCCTTCTCCAACGCATGAAAGTGAAAAATGAAAGTGAAGTCGCTCAGTCGTGTCCGACTCTCAGCGACCCCATGGACTGGAGCCTACCAGGCTCCTCTGTCATCCATGCAAAAGTACTGGGGTAGGGTGCCATTGCCTTCCCCATCCTATGCCATTAGCAGAGATTAAATTTGCCAGGAAAATCACTAACATGAGTGCAAACAGAAATCCCAATCTCCACAGACCTTCTAAAGGTAATGTTGAATATGTAAACACGTCTCCAGTGGTTTGCTCTGGCTGTCCAAGTGGCCACTTCCATTTACCTTAAGTGCTCGCTGGGCTGGTGTGTGTGTGTGTATGAGTGTGTGAGTGTATGTGGGCTTGTGTGTGTGTGTGTCAGTTGCTCCATCAGTCTGACTCTTTCCGACCTCATGGACTGTAGCTCTCCAGGCTCCTCTGTTCCTGTATGTGTGCAGGCCTTGGACGAGAAGGGTCCACAAAAATTCCAGGGATGATAAGCATCAAGCAGCCCCATGTCTATGAGGTTTTTCAAGTATGGAAGAATGGAAGGCTCAATTTCTTCCTTTTCTTATTTGGTAAGAGAATGGGTTTGTATCATGAGAAGAGCCAAGCTCTTTTGTGCATTAGCTATCACGAACTTTTCCATGCTTTGGTTTTGGTTTTCTCGGCTATAAAATGGTGAGATGTGGGACTCCCACAACAAGGTCGTTATGAGAATTCAACAAACCAAAGGACATGAAAGCACTTCTTAAACTGGAAGGTATTTTGCAAATGTTACCATAGCAGCTCCTCTTCCCTTTACTTCTGCTGTTCCTCTCTGACACCACCCAGTTCAGTTGCAAAGGCACCCTCAATTCTTGCCCTATTTTTTCAGAGGGTGGGCTCTGCTTTCCAGGTGGCCTGGATTGGGAGAGTGGGCTGAGAAGGAACAGAGTGTGAATTCACTTCCTGGCTCCCTTAGATATCATTCACTGGGCTTCGGGGTGGGACAGTATTTCCTTTAGATTTGAAATAGCTAGAATTTATCTTATAAGAAGCCGATTAGCTTCCCATTCATGAACCTTTCTCTGGGGGACAGTGCCTGACACACACGCAGGGTATGCTTTGGTGCCAATCTGTAGAAAGAAAGCATTTTTGTGATCAGAAAAGAGCTTCGAGTATGTGCCAAAGGCAGGCAGTAGAATGGAATACAAGCCATTTGGGTATTTTGGAGGCCTGTCTACTAATTCAATCAATAAATATATCGGGTAACACTGTGTCACTTGGAATTTTCCACCCAAATCAGGTCTTCCCCCCTGCCCCCCATATTCTTACAGATGCCAAGTCACTTCAGTCGTGTCCGACTCTGTGCGACCCCATAGACGGCAGCCCACCAGGCTCCCCCGTCCCTGGGACTCTCCAGGCAAGAACACTGGAGTGGGTTGCCATTTCCTTCTCCAATGCATGAAAGTGAAAAGTGAAAGTGAGGTCGCTCAGTCGTGTCTGACTCAGCGACCCCATGGACTGCAGCCTACCAGGTTCCTCTGTCCATGGGATTTTCCAGGCAAGAGTACTGGAGTGGGCTGCCATTGCCTTCTCCGTCTTACAGATGAGGCCACCTTTATTGTCCTTATTTTACAACTAGAGAAAATGAAAAACCAGGGAGCTCAGGTTCAGTAGTGACAGATGATAAACTAGTCTCCACAATGACCAACGCGCCCCATCTGTTAATCCCACAAAAGAACCACACTCCAGACAACCACATTCCGGCTGCCTAGCCCTGGAGAGAACCGTTCAGGTGATCTAAGCTTTTCCTTCTCCTTTCTGGGGTGGATTGCCCTCTACCTGCTTTAGTGAACTTTTACTTGCTGGGGTATTTTAAATTTTCCTGACCCTCCCCTGTCCACCCCCATTGCCACGTGCTGTGTTTTCTAGACTCTCTCAGATTCTTCCATGACTCAAATGCCTGTAAATAATTCCTTTTCATCAACAAGTTTTGCCACCTTGCTTTTCATCTTCCTCTTCCAGGTTGTTATTAAGACTGAAGAAAGCTGGTATCAGCATTCTCCCCTGGGCTCCCCACAATTAACCTCTTTCTACAGAAAGAAATGGCCTTTTATTCCCACTCATTGCCTTCCATCTCTTAACTAGTTTTTAAGATGTAACAGAATTTTAACACTTGCCCCATGGTTACCAATTTTGCTTAATAGTCTCTTGCAAGGATTATTATTTTTTTTTTTCCCCTTTTCTCTCTTTCTTAAAGTCCTTTGAAAGTCAGAATGCATTACACCCACCAGTTCTCTTTTATCCATGGTTTTGGGGACTCCTTCAAAGGACTCCATAGCTTCTAAGTCTTCTCCAATTTGCTCTGATTCCACTATTGCAGTGTTTCTTTCCAGAATGCCACCGTGCTCGCTCGCTGAGAGGTGAGCCCTGAGCTAGGTGTCCTTGGAGACACCTGCTTGCTTCAAGCTGTAGGAACTGCTGCCATGGGGATGGTGGCGGTCAGCTTCCTTTTTGGCTGCTCTAGGACTTGTCAAGTGAGGGCATCGCCCCCTGGGGAGGTAATGAAATGTAATTTCCACTCTAGCTTTCTTTGATATCCCTGTCTCTGGGGCATAGCTCCACCCTCACCACCCAAAATGCCCTTTTCCCCACCCACTGTGGGCGAGAGATGTCCCCAGCATGCTCCCCACCATACAGGCAGGCATTTAGCTGTGCTCTGCGTGTCCCCGAGCTGCTCCCAACACCCCCACCTGCGGCTGCCTTTCCTCCTGAGCCGCTTCCCTTTAAGGACTTGTAGAGAGGCTGATAATTTGCCTTGATGTCTTTGTTCTTTGACTGTATTCTTCCTTCTTTCGCTCTCCATCTTGCCTGCCGAAGTTTCTGTTCCTTTCTGTCAGCTTCACTTGGGTGGGCGCTCTGCCTCTTAAAGTCGACTTTTCCACCTCACTGCATCCCTGCCATCTGAGCAATGCAGGTTTTCCTTCCTCGCCTTATCGCTTCCTTTTTTGTTGTTCTGGGATGGGTGTGGAGTCTTCTTCTAATCAGGTATTCCTCAGCTGCCTCCATGCTGAGTCTATGGATTTTAATTTGCTAACGTTTCCCTTCAGGCAGTTTCCAACATCCAGTTCCTAGGCCTTGCGCAGCGCTGAGGACACTGTTGGCACTCAACAAATATTAAATAATCACCATCCTCCTTTTGGAAAAAAAAAAAAGAGAGAGAGAGAGAGAGAGAGAAAAGCAAGCAAGCAGCTGCTCTTGACTCCTGCTTGTCAAAATAGAACGATTTGTGTTCAAGTCCTCACTCCGCCGTGTCCAACCTAATTATGCTGAGGTCAATTCTGGTTTGCAGCTCAACAGCACACACTGTCTAAATCAGAATCAACTCCTCTGCTTCTTTAGAAAGAAATATATTCTGCCTTATTAATCATCTGGGCTTAGGAGCAAGAGACTGATTTGAGTACCCACAATCTGCTCGACTGTACCAAGTATGTAAAATAAATGTTATCTCTTCCCCAAGCTCGCACTGTTTGGACTGGAGGATTGAAGATAAATGGTATTTTATTTTAGTGGGTGGTATTATTTCAATGGAGCGATTTCATTGCTGTTGCTAGAACTATTTTCTTAATGATAACCTTTTCTTCTAATAAACCATCAGGTGGCCATATATCCTTTTCATCCCAGGAGAGTTCTTACTTCCCTCCTGGTCCTTAGGCTGGAGGGGCCCGGGTGGTGGTCAGGGAGCAGGCTCTGGAGCTGGCTGCTCACGTGGATTCCTAGATTTACATTTACTAGGGTGACTTCCTTGACTTCTCTGAGCCTCAGGTCCAACAGCCAGAAAAGGCACTCAGAATAGTCCTCACTCCTAGAGTTATTGTGAGGATCAAACATGTTAATGTTGTACTTTGAAAAATGCTGGGCATGTTGTAAATATTCAGTAAATATTCATATTAGCCACTATTGTTTGGATTTTATATTGAAGGCCATTGACCAGGTCCCTTGTCATTCTCTGTCCCCCCATGTGGGTACCCTAGCATCTTCTTGGTGAGACAGTTCCATCTTCTTGGATTATGTGGAGTAGCATGATCAGTAGGAAAGACACAGGGTTTGTTATCAAACAAGCCTGGGTCCAGATTCTCCTTCTACCACTTTTAGGTATTGGACAAATTAACTGCTCTGATTTTCAGCTTCCTGAGCTGTGAAAATGGGGTCCACACTACCTTACATAGGGATTATGAAGGTCAGTCTTTGGCATGTAGTGAATAGTTCATCCTCTCTTCCCATTGTTACTTTGCAGAATTTGGAATTACTGGGCCTCTGCTCACCTCCAGCCACCCTGTCCTAGCTCAGATTCTGATGTAAAGAAAGGATAAAAAACGGTAGGAACCTGAGAGGACTAATGGATGGAGGGCCGCTTATATGTATCGAGGGCTCTCCCAGTTACGATGCTAATGTGATCCCAGGGTTTGTCATACTTGAATGCAAAAGGTGGTGTGTCCACAGGGTCTGCCCTAGCAGTGATATGTGTACAGGGGTGGAGGATTTAGGCTAATAACACATTAGTGTATCCTCAGAGAATGCATTTTTCATTGATCATTCACTTCATTTTTCATTTGCTATTTTTCATTATGGTATTAAACTATGTGATAAATGAAAGGTAGAGGAACTTGACAGATGATTTGATTTCCGCCCTTGTCAGATTATTTGGCTTAGTTTCCTTATGAAAATAGAAGGCAGGCTCTGTAAAATTGTTCTCGTGGATTTGTTTTTCAGCATGCGTTTCCCGCCACTGCCATATCTAATCTATCTATTTACCTATGATTCCGTTACTGATCTGTATCCCTCCGGAGCCTGGATACATATTGACAAAGTTTCCTATTTGCTACAGTGGGTAAGACCCAAGGAACATGCCACACGAAGTCCCAATTTTTTTCCTACACAGCTTCTCCACACCCTGCGTTATTAAAGGGCCTTCAATTGTAGCATGCTCACAAAAGACACGGACTCGGCAACAAAAGGAAGTCTGTCCATTCTTCTGTTTAAATACAGTGGCAGATTTTGCCTCCCTCTTGGTAATGTGGAAAGGATAAATGCATTTTTGAGCATACTCTGTCATTTATGGGCTGCCAAAGTCAGGATTAGCTACACAACTATTCATCTGAACGCGCCTAAAACTTTAGTGAAACTTGTTATTGTGAGTGTTTCTGGGTGGAAAAGGGGGCCTATGAACCCTATAGATGTTATTAACTTCATATATTATCACACTGTTCAAGGAAGACAAAGATGCAAAGAAAGAAAAGGAGAAAAAAAAAAGATATTGCACTTTTTATCCCCTCTTGGTCGGCAAAAATTAAAAGGTTCCAAGATGGATCCATATGTTTATCTGTCTTGCTGCAGCTTTCAGCAAAACTGATGTGATATGACAAAAACAGCCTCTAAGTAGCAGCTTCACTTAGACAACAAGCAAATAAAAATGAGAGCCTCTCTTAGTTCGGACAGCTTCAAAGAAAATGGCAGTGATGCAGTCAATCTTTAAGCTTTAATAATGGAGTTAATTGTGAGCTGCTAAAGGCGCCAGCGATGGAGAAATGGTTTACAAGCCACCTGCCTTAAAGTGCAGCCGCATTTTCAAGTGTGCACGCATAGTGATGCTGCCGCACTTCCCCTCTTCCTTCTCCCCAAAGCTTGTGAGTAATCTCAGGCTTTTATGCAAGCTTTTCCTTCTAAACTCCCCATTAAGCAGCATTCAAAAATGCGTGCTGCAAGTGTCAGTTATTAGCCTTGGCACTCGTCAGGCCCCTCTCTCCCTCCTGTTAATGTGAGCAGTTACTCGGCTCTTGACCTATTAAAACTTTGTTTGCTATTATACTTGCTGGCAAGCTAGTCATGTGGAAAGGTGTTGAGGAAATGAGCCGGCATGTTCCCCAGGTGATATAAACACTTTATCAAGCTGATCCCTGCCATGTTATGTAAACTACACCAAGTAGCATTCATTTTAAACAAAGAGATAAACAGATCTAATATGCTTCAGGGCATCATGCTTTATGCATGAACTACTTTTTATTTTTATTTTTGAGATTTTTTTTTTAAAAACGCAATCCATTGTAGTGGAAAAGTAAAATGATGTCTTAACCACAAGCAGAGCTGCACCTCCAATTTCTAGGTTCTGAGAGTGATCGGCTCAGTTAATCCCATGTTAGCTTTTCAATTAATTTTCAACTAAAGTTCTATTAATAGTTGGAATGAGAACAACTCAAAGTGAAGTAATCTGCAGAGACAAAATTATATGTATACAAATTATAATTTATACATATAAAAATTTACTTTCAAAACTTATACTAGCCATCTAAATGGTCACTTCAATTTGTTATCACAAGTCTCCTTTTTTTCCCTCTAAAAACCCACTAGATTTTGTTGAATTTAAAGTAATGGGCTATAATATGGGCATTTATGTTGTGTTTTCGACAGAGTTTTCTTTCATCCTCACATGATCCTTTGAAGTGGCATTATTATAGCAATTTTACAGATATTGAAGCTAAGAAAGGAAAATAGAAGTTTGGGATTAACATATGTACATTATTATATGTAAAATCGATAACCAAGAGGAATCTACTGTATAGCACAGGGAACATACTCAATATTGGGTAATAACCTATAAGGGGAAAGAAATAGAAAAAGGATGTATCTATCTGCCTCTATCTATGCGTGCATGTGTATGTGAATCACTTTGCTGTAGGCCTGAAACTGACACTGTAAATCAACTGTACTTCAATTAAAAAATGGAAAGTAAAATAACTTGTCCAGAGTTAGCCAGCTCCAACATAAGACTTAAAGTCAAGTGTGTCCTGCCCTTGATACAAGGTGGTGGATTTGAACTTGGGCTGTGGGGTCAAATATGAGCCCCACTGCTTATTGGTGTATAACTGTGGGATAAGGTACTTAAACTTTCTGAGTTTTTTTCACTCTTTTGTAAAATGGGGTTCATCACCTCAAAGGGTCTGGTGAGAATTAAATGAGAGAATATGTGTACATTGCCTAGCCTATAGGTCGTTCTCATGGGCTATTGGCTGCTATTATTCCCATTGTTAATATTATTATTGTATTCTACTGCCTCCCATGCAGAATACTAGTGGCTATTTAACAGTTATAACTTCTCAACCTAGAAAGTCACTCCCCTGATTGTAGAAGAACTAAGGCTAGGAGAATTTTTAATGTCATAATATTCTTCATTAAAACCATGCCTCTTTTCAGCATCTTTTTTACACGCTCTACATTAAATAGTATAGGAATTCTTCCTGAGCCCTCCTTCCTTTATCTGATGCAATTTCCAAAGAAAATAAGCTGTCTCGGGATGATGTTTATATTTTATTATCTACTGTATAAAACTGAATGTCTTAATTTAGTCAGGAAGCTCGACATAGATGAGACCATATAATATGACTTACATCTTCTGGTATAAGTGGGAATGTTGGGGTCGACATTGTATACACAGGATTGTCAATTTGTGGCAATGTTTTCAGTGAAAGGAGACAGGTTACATGGACTTCCATCTCCCATTTTCTCAATCATGGTTTGCAAGAGTTGTAACTAGTTGGCCCTTCAGAAAGCTGGGGCCACTCTCATTTCTCCTCTGCTAAGGAGAGTCAGGCTGAGGTCTCTGTCTCCCACCCCATCACACGCCCTCCATTACCTCCTACACACATGTCTAGAACAGGATTTGGTAAGTGACAGATTACTTTTAAAAAGATGTAAGTCCCTTACAGTCTGTTGGCTGAGAGCTTTTCTTTTTTAACTTTTGTATTGGGGTATAGCTGATTAATAATGTTGTGATAGTTTCAGATAAACGGTGAAGGGATTCAGTTATACATTATCCATCCAGACTGCAAAAATTATAAAAGTGTGCCTATGTCATGAGTTTATAAACATTTATCTGAATTTAAGTATATTATTCCAGCTCCTCCTGAAAAAAAAAAAAACAAAAATGATATGAGTCCCTGTGTTGTTGTTGTTCAGTTGCCAAGTCATGTTCAATTCTTTGTGACCCCATGAAATGGGTCACACCAGCCTTCTCTATCCTTCACCACATCCTAGTGTTTGCTCACATTCATGTCCATCGAGTCAGTGATGCCATCCAACCATCTCATCCTGTGTCATCCCCTTCTCTTCCTGCCCTCAATCTTTCCCAGCATCAGGGTCTTTTCCAGTGAGTTGCATCAGGTGGCCAAAGTATTGGAGCTTCAGCATCAGTCCTTCCAATGAATATTCAAGGTTGATTTTCTTTAGGATTGACTGGTTTGATTTTCCTGCTATCCAGGGGACTCTCAGGAGTCTTCTCCAGCACCAGTCCCTGGGTAGCATGAGCTAGCCCAGTGAAAGTTAGGGTTCTCCTAGCTTGGAGGCAGCACAGTCGTGTTCACCAGAACCAAACAGATCTCTGGATTCAGACTCAATCCACTCTCTTCACATGGACACAGCTTCTGTTTTTCAGTTTCCTTATTTGATAAGTAAGAGCAATTAACCTCAAAAAGTATTGCTATTTGTGGTGTATTTATAGAATAATTTGTTAGGATTATTTGCATCTGCACTGAAATTGGTTTTGAGTTCTTTCCAACTGGAGAAATCCATCAAAAGGACTGAAAATGAGTGAAAATGATAGGAGTATGTTCCAAATGCAACAGAAAGCCACTCTCCCACCAAATGCATTTTTGGCTGAATTCCCTCCTCCTTTATATAGCCAAGATAATTCTGCCCAAGGGATAAGGATAAATACTGATATTGGGTGGGAGCAGAGACCAGATGACCAATACCACTTACATGTTTGAAAAGAATTTGAAGGAGCGTGACAATTAACATCCTTTAGAGACCTACCTCTGAAAGGAATGGGAAATACTCTTTTTAAGTACTCTTCCAGAAAGTTCTCCTCTGTTTATTTTTTCATCCCTTATAGAAGGCTGCACCTTTGATAACCTACATTCTTCCTGCTGCTGCTGCTGCTAAGTCGCTTCAGTCGTGTCTGACTCTTTGCAACCCCATAGATGGCAGCCCACCAGGCTCCCCTGCCCCTGGAGTGGGTTGCCATTTCCTTCTCCAAAGCATGAAAGTGAAAGGGGAAAGTGAAGTTGCTCAGACCCCATGGACTGCAGCCCACCAGGCTCCTCCATCCATGGGATTTTCTAGGCAAGAGTACTGGAGTGGGGTGCCATTGCTTTCTCTGATGTTCTTCCTACTACACCATAATTTAGTGTTGATTCTTCACAGTTGCTTCCAATTTCCTTTTCTTTCTGGGCTTCCCTGGTGGCTCAGATGGTAAAGAATCCTCCTGCAATGCAGGAGACCCGGGATCAATCCCTGGGATGGGAAGATCCCTTGGAGAAGGGAATGGCTACCCACTCCAGTATTCTTGCCTGGAGAATTCCATAGACAGAGGAGCCTGGTAGGGTACAGTCCATGGGGTCACAAAGAGTCAGACATGACTGAATGACTAACATGTGCACTTTCCTTCTCTTTCTATATTTTAAGATCCTTGAGGGTAGGTTCCATTTTTTCTTCATCTTTATGTCCTTCAAAGTATCTGGTAGAGATCTATGCACACAGAATTTGGGTTGAAAGAACAAATTAGTGACCTACTGATACCTTGTCCCTCTGGGATAGAGACTGACTCAGTAGGAGCACTGTGGGTACCAACAGGTGCTCACAAGGATGAATCAATAACTGAATGGACAGGTGTTGAAGGAACTGCTGTACACCCTCTATGAAGAAATCAGAGACAAAAGGCAGCTGGCAGGGGAGCTGTGTCTAAATACCAGGCAAACTGGATCTCATGGCCTCTCCCCTGTTCTCCAAGAAAAAAACCAATCTAGTGCCATTCATGAAAAGCCAGAGAGAAAAACTGATGAAAGATTCTAATGAAGCAGTAATTCTTACCCTCTTTTGGAATCATAGCCTACTTTGAGAATTTGAGGAAACTCTTTCCCAAGAACAATGCACTTATATCCATACATACTGTTTTGTACACAGGGTTCCTCTTGGTGCAGGATGACTAAACAGATCCCCAGGACAGCAATCTTGGCTATAATAATTAGAAAAGACTTTGAAGTTCAGGTTTAAATCATGAGATACAAGATCAGGCAAAAAATATTCCTCTGTTTGCAGTTTTCTCACTTGTAAAATGGAAATAATAACACTCCTAACCTCACAGGATTGTTTTGGAAGTAAATGAGCAAACATAATTTGTATTTGAAAATACTTGATAAACTATAAAACACCTTATTCACAAAAGGTGTTCAAGGGTTATGCTTGTTCCACTGGGGCAGGGTAGGTGTTTGAACTTTGGAGTCAGTGTCTTTTCTCCTCCAGCCTTTGTTTCACTCACTTCCTTGTATTCTTTGTTTAGATGGGTGCCTCGCCTAGAAGCCCCATTAAGGCCAGAAATGCGATTTTATTTATCTCCTTCTCTCCTCTTTCTCCAGATCCTCACATAAAGCTTTATATGTAATTGACAATTAAACTACGTTTAGAAATATATTTTGGATAGTAGCTAAATCTCACATGATAGTTGCAAGAGCAATGGAATGAATTGCAGGGAGGTTCAAATATATAAGTGGATTGGTCAGACGGCCCCCATTTCGATAAAATACTGTATTCAGAAACACACTTGCTTTCTAAGTCCTGGAACAATCACCATCTGGAGAAGGGGTGATTTATTAAGTAGCTAAAACATTCTCACTGCTATAGGATAAGCTTTGCAGCCTTTACCTCCATTTGTGAGGCACTGAAAATCAAAGAACTAATAAAATCCAATCACCCAGAACTTCTTCCCATAGACAGACTGAATGATAACTTTTTAATTTAGGCAGGTAAAGAATTATTACAGTAGGACTCTAGGGCAGGAATGTGTTAATAAAATCATCCTCGCTGCCTTTTCATTTAAAATAATCCCTTGAGCTGATTAAATGAAATATCACTTGTTTAATAACTGACAGAACATTATTTTTAAGCACAAATGTTTTGCATATTGTGGCTTCCCCATTTTTAATTCCAGGCACAGAAGGGTGGAGGCACTGACATCACAGAGGAAGGAGTCGAGCTCTGTGCTCGGATGCAGTTTGCCCTGTCATCGTGGCATCTATAATTTAGTGTGAAGCAGCGAGGTAGACAGGGCATTATCATTAGAAACCATTCTGAACAGGGATATAAAACACAGTCGCAATAACACTTGTCAGAAAGGTGACTCCAGTCAGAACTCATATCCACGAGTTTCAAGATAAATGCTGACACGGCAGCCATCCTACAAAGACTATTATTGCTTAAAAAAAAGAAAAAAAAAAACAAAACCAAGCCAAACCCCCAAACAAAGCAAACCTGTGAACCTTCCCCAGAGTGAACAAGTTAGTGTGAAGTTTGCATCTGGGGTGGCATAAACTTTCCATGATTTACAGCAAGCATATCCATTCTCCACTTGGATAAGGTATTTTATGAGGCCACCGAGGAAGGCTCCAGTAGCATTTTGGGTTTAATGATGTTAAGCTATTTGGAATTCTTTCCCCCTGTTATTTGGAATATATGAGCTGTGCCCCTAAAACAGGTCATTAGCTGTGCTGGGGATGGGTTCATCGCCTCACCCACAGGACTGCTCAGCTGGTGCTTGCATTTTCCCTGTCTTCTATGTTTAGAAAAATCCCTTTGACTTGGTACGAGGCTATGATTTAATAACCCTGTTCTGCTGACTTCATAAGCTGTGAAACCTCAGAGAAAAATCCCAAATCTGACTTACAGTCCTAATTACTCTAGCTCAGGCAGAGGGTTTCAGCACCGAACGTGCTATTAGTGCCCATTTCACACTGAACACTGTTTGTTGCCAGAGGTCACAGGGTGGCATCCTCTTTCACTTTCTCCTTTTCCGTGACCGCGGCTACTTTCCGGGTGCCGTTTCTGTCTGCACGACCGGAGGAGCTAACTGCTTGGTGATTCAGTGCAAGTAATTTTTCCTGAGCTCCCAGAACTTACTCAGAGAGTGCACTATGGTTTTGGAAAAGTTACAATAATCAGGGTTGTTTAAATTAGGTATAAAAGCATACTTTAAAAAAAGTTATTTTCCTTTTACTTGATTACTTGTTTTTAACTAATGACAGTTATTTTAAAAATAAGTTATTATCTCAGCCTTTAAATGATTATTTTCTAACCATTAAAAACATTAAAAGTTAAGGCAGGCATGTGGTTTCAAAAGAACTGAGCTAAAAATTATACAAACGAACTTATAAAACAGAAATAGACTCACATACATAGAAAACAAATTTATGGTTACTGAAGAGGATAGCAGAGGTGGGGGGAGATAAATTGGGAGCTTGGGATTAACACATATACATTAGTGTATATAAAATAGGTAAGCAACACACACACACACACACACACACACACACACACAAGCAATAAGTATAGAGCACAGGGGCCTCTACTCAATATCTTGTAATAACCTATTCTGGAAAAGAATTTGAAAAGAACACACACACACAAGTGTATATGTGTGTGTGTGTAACTGAGTCACTTTGCTGTATACCTGAAACTATCACAACATTGCAAATTAACTATATTTCAATTTTAAAAAAATGGCAAAAAAGTTCAAGCGGTACAAAAGGTCAGAGTATAGAGAAAACAAAGCTTCCTCCAAACTCTGACCCCAAAGTTCACTGAATTTCTCCCAGAGGCAGTTTCTTATGCGTCCTCAGTTTCACAGACATCCCTGCAAAGGTGCTTTATGCATTTGCCAGCACTTGTGTCTGCACTTACTCTCTTGGTACACAAATGACAAGGGCCTGTGTATGTTGTTCTGCCTCTTGCCTTTTCTTTTTTCCTGCTTAATAGCTTGGAACCTCCTGCACATTTGAGTATGTATATATTCCACATTCCTTCTAATGGCACCATAGTATTTTAGTCTATGGGTATAATTTCATGCATTTAGCCAAGTCTCCATTATAAATTAATTATAGATAATTTTTTGCAATAGCAAAACTGTTCCAATGGGTAGTCTTATAAATGTCTTTTTTTGCAGACAGGATGATTTTCAACAGGTAATTCTACTAGAATATTTAAGTTTCCATTGTGAAATCTGTGTCAGGGAGGAAATTAAGATTTTAAAGCTAACATTTAGGGTAGGGTAGCACCCATTCAGAATGACTGAAAAAGAAGATGGATGTGGACACTTAAATGATGAGAAAACATATACATACATATTTAAGTTATAAAAATGTGATTTATCTCCTTTGGGGAAGATATTTCTGTAGGCCCTGTGAATCCCCTGTAAGGGCTGGAGAGGCAGTAACCTCTAATGAGCTTTGTCTCTTGAAGCAAGTTAAGCTTCAGTGAACGCAATCACCAAGATGCTACCTTCTTCTAAAGGGCACAGAAACTGCCCAGTGTCAAGGCAAAAGCCACAGATTGCTTCCTTCTGTGCTCCTATATGGCACCCCACTCCAGTACTCTTGCTTGGAAAATCCCATGGATGGAGGAGCCTGTTAGGCTGCAGTCCATGGGGTCGCTAAGAGTCAGACACGACTGAGCGACTTCCTTTCACTTTTCACTTTCATGCATTGGAGAAGGAAATGGCAACCCACTCCAGTGTTCTTGCCTGGAGAATCCCAGGGATGGGGGAGCCTGGTGGGCTGCCGTCTATGGGGTCGCACAGAGTCGGATACGACTGAAGTGACTTAGCATACAGTCATTTAAAATGCTAAAGCTGAAACTCCAGTATTTTGGCCACCTGATGCGAAGAGTTGACTCATTGGAGAAGACTCTGATGCTGGGAGGGATTGGGGGCAGGAGGAGAAGGGGACGACAGAGGATGAGATGGCTGGATGGCATCACTGACTCGATGGATCTGAGTCTGAGTGACCTCCGGGAGTTGGTGATGGACAGGGAGGCCTGGCATGCTGCGATTCATGGGGTCACCAAGAGTCGGAAACGACTGAGTGACTGATCTGATCTGATCTGATCTCTTCTGGAAATTCTGGAGGTCACCCCTGTTATGTACCTTGGCACCTTATATTGTCCTTTCTGGTCCTTTGATGGTGACCAAGTGACGGCCTGTGTCACCTGCCATTACTGTCTCAGTGCCCCACCAGGACCCCAGCTCCTTGAGGGCAGCTCAGGCCCAGGCTTGGCAGAAAGGCAGATGGGCAAATTGCAAAATGAGTCTCCATTCAAAGTACAGTAGAAAGAAGAAATTCCTCTTAAGTATTAAGCACAGATTGTTCTTCTGGAATATTAAGATCTCACAGTCATTTATCATAATGGTACCCAGTGAGAGGAAACACACTGAGGTGACATGCCAGTATGTCTAATCACCCTGAGGACGCAAAGCTGAAGAACTAAACGATTCCTTTGTAACAAGTTTAACAATCTCTCATCCAAGTGCCACCAGCATTAAGAGATCTACATATTAAAGAAATCAGTATATATTATCAAGGGAAAAACATTGCTCTGTGTTTTGATACACATGACATGTCATTCATGTGACTGTTAATGAAACTTCAGTAAATCAGTGGATAAGTTATACCTCTAAGACATATACTCCTGCATCATCATTTTGGGTGTCAGTCAACTGTACTTTCCTGTTACCACTTGAGAGACTGATTCAGGTTCAGTCTGATCTGAATTACTTTTGGAGAAAGCATTAGTTGCTAATTTCACATATTATTAAACACTGAACTTTTATTTGTATTGATGCCATAGATACGCTGCCTCCAACTTGTCCTCATCCCTCATACTATATCAAAAGAAGAAGATAAGCCTTTCTGATTTGTGGAATAAATAATTCAAAGCCTGTTTATCCAAACTGTAGTTCACTCCAGTCAAGAACAAAAGTTCACCCACCCTCCTGGATGATCTGTTGTTGTGAGTCCTGGTTGTGGGTCAAAACTGCTGGGGGTGGGGTGCAGGGTACAGGTGATGAATTCAGAGCAGGTGAACAGGACTTGTCTGAGAGACAGGGGAAGCAGCTTCACAGAGATGACAAAGTGGCTCGGGAAAGTTTGTCATGTGACTAGGTATCAGGATATACAAGACTGGTGGTGCAAATCTTCATTTCTCCTGCATTGTAAAGTTGGAGAACTTCAACTCAGAAGAGCTGTAGATGGCTTCATAAATGCGAAATGGAGGAAATGGTAGGCTATTGTAAAGCCCAGAAAAGACCTATCGCTGGATGTATCATTAAAAAAGAAACATGAACTGTAAACTCATATTTGCAGAGAAAATAGCCCCTGAAGAATAACTCATTATTCCAAGTTGATTTGGGTAACTCAGGAGTAAGTAATGCTTTTACAGCATACTTTCAGCAGATTCTAGGTACAAGGGTAACTCCTCAAGTTCTCTTCCCTGAACAAATCATCCTGAAGTCATATACATTATATATGAAACAAAAGCAATAAACAAAGCACGCTGAATTTTCTGGCCAGCAACCCGGAGTTGGGGTTTACAGCAAATGTACTTTACTTCCCTGGCAGCAAACTAAATTACATACAGATTAAGTTAGGGATGAATTCCATCAAAAACTGTGTGGGATAATCTAACTTGGATGCTGAAGTCAACAGCAGCTGCTATGGATATGGCATTAGAGTGTAAAAATCCAAGACACCATTGTTCGCCTACAAAAGCAGAAAAGTCACAAGATGAACCCTAAAGACTTGTGAGACTTGTGGTGCACTATCTACCAAGCTGTTTAAAACACTAGATTTTTTTTTAAAGCATTTTCATATTTATTATGCTTGCAATTCTCTCAACAATCCTGTGAGTAAACCTCAGTTTCATTTTGTGAGTGAGGAAGGTGGCTCAAAATCCATGCTTAAGATAAGCCAGCTGATAGAGACAGAACCAGGAGTGGCTTGTGGGATGCTGACACCTGGTATAGGGTCCCTTCTGTGATACCATAACTGTCTCATTAATGGACTTCATTTACTTAGCACATAGTAGGTGTTGAACAGACAGTACATATATGAACAGATTAATAGTGACATGTTAGATAATCGCTAGGAAGAAGGAAGAAGCACTTGAGGAGTTACAAGAAAAGACTATAATTGGAAGAAGATGAAAAGTTATCACTGCTCTTAGCAACTAATGATTTTGGTATCATGAAATCGAGGTAGAGGTTTTAAAAACTGTTGTAAGCAGATGCAGCTCATATTTCCTAAATGAAGAAAATACAAAAAAGCAGCGTTTATTTGAGAAGAATACAGTTAACTCCCTAGTAATATCATGGAAGCTGTTTTATTAAAAACAAAACAAAACACATAGAGATATCCCTATGCTAAGTGCTACCTGATTATGCCTGAACACTCCACAATTAAAACTCCAGGCTTGAATCTTTGCTTTAATCATCAGCTAGAATTTTAGGTCATTTTGAAAGTGTAAAAAGGGATTGTGTGGCAATCAATTCCTTTTATTTGTTCTTTCTTTTGTCTTTGTCACTTATGTAGAAATAGAAAACAAATTATAGCTACCCTGTAGCTCTCACAAGTCAGAATAATTTAGTTTCAATAGACTTGGTGATACTGTTTAAACCTTGAAAGTTAATAAACATGGATTTGTAGAATTAAAAATATTGAACTATTGGAGTGCTACCAACTCACAAAATTAAAGTTTTATAACCCAAAGTCGAAGACCGTATTCCACAGTTTAAATATTTCATATCTGACATTTTCCAACTTGACAATGTGAAGTCTGATTTTGATTTTTCAATCCGATATGAGTTTGGGAGTTTAATTCAAAATCAAGATAAAACCATTTCGGAGGCTACCTTCTCTTTCTGTTGTTCTTTCTTACTATGCAGTGAATTTTTTTTTTTTCCCCCAGTTTGGGAAACAAACTTTTCTAGTTAATGGTGTTGTATATATATCAGACAATTCTATGACTAGGAATTAACCAGTGGACACATGTTGCTAAAGGGTAAGAACCTTGAAAATCTGAGTCTCTAATTTGGTTTGTATATGACCAGATTTAATTACCCATTCAAAGAAAGTGCTTTAAAAAAAATTACCGTGAGCTACTACAGAAGTTCCCTAAAGTCAGGTCATGCGGTTTGGGAGGTCTTCCCTGAAGAACCTCCAGGTACCAGAAGTGGCTTTGATTGTTGTGCAGGTTCTTCCATTAGTGGTATGGCCAGGTGAAGCTTGATGGTAGGAGGGTCCTTGCTACTTTAACACAGCAGCCAGAAACTTTTTCTTTGCAAGGCCTTTGGAATCTGTTAAAGGTCTTATGTACATCACAAAGAGACTTCTTCAGAAAACGAAGACACAGAGAAATCAATGATCTGGAAAGGCAATATAACACTTAAAGGGCTTGGTCACTTAGGTGGTCTTGCTCTTTGACAGTGTCTGATGGAAGTATGTATTTTGACTGTAAGGAAATTGGATAAAGCAATACGGCTTAATGTTTAAACTGGATATGGACAGAGGTGAAGTTCTCCATGTAAACACTGGTACCACTTTGTGAAGGCTTTGAATGAGACCAAGGACTGCTCATGTGTGTTAGTGAAGTTGCTCAGTCGTGTCCGACTCTTTGTGACTCCATGGACTGTAGCCTATCAGGATCCTCCGTCCAGGGGATTTTCCAGGCAAGAGTGCTGGAGTGGATTGCCATTGCCTTCTCCAGGCGATCTTCCCGACCCAGGGATCGAACCCAGGTCTCCCGCATTGCAGGCAGACGCTTTACCGTCTGAGCCACCAGGAGAGCAGGTCTACCTCTGGGGAGGACATTGGGTCCTATGCACCATCCCATCGGCTCTCCCCATCCTCACTTCTTGCCATGAGCATGACTGGCAAGAGCCCCACTAACTGTTAAATCTTACCAGGAGAGGAAACATTAAACTCAACTTCTCTCCTAAATTCCTTTCACCAAATTTGAAACTTTTTTTTTTGTGTGGGGAAGGAGGGAAGTTTTGTGACCATGGTTTAATGAAGACTGATGGAACACCAACTCCAAGTCAGCAAGGCTCTCCTTAGATCCATTTTGTTGTCAAATTCACTTTCTGAGTAAATGGAAAGACTAACACCTATCATTTCTTAGATAATGTTTTAATATCCTGCATTGAATAAAACTTTTTTTAAACCAGGTTTCAGTGGTAGCACAGAATCCCACAAGGGGCGAGGGGTTGCAGATGGCTGCCTTACTCCAAATGTTCAAGCTTGACTGACCCATTTCATCAGCACTGTCAGAGCCTCGCACTGATACATGTTGACAACATTTAATCTTAAAAAATTGAAAGAAATGAATTAATATGCAAATTTCATCAGCTTTGTAATAAAAATGTCCTTGAAAAAAAACAGTGAACATGACCCCCGAGGAATTGTGTGAATTATCCCAGCTCAATTCTTTAAGTTAGTCAGAGGTACGCAGGTCCGCAAGGAAATCAGTGCACATTTGACTTGGAAATAATTATGATGAAGAACAAAACACAAGCAGGTTGAATAAATGTAACAACTTGGGAAAAAGTCTTAGTCCTGTTTGTTATTCACTTTGAATTAACAGGATTAGGTTTGGTTTTTGAAAATAAAGGAACACTACCATGTAATTTTA
The DNA here is from genome assembly GCA_935064755.1 of Tragelaphus eurycerus. NCBI lineage: Eukaryota > Metazoa > Chordata > Mammalia > Artiodactyla > Bovidae > Tragelaphus > Tragelaphus eurycerus. The sequence continues at coordinate 15,802,313 of CAKXYN010000038.1, forward strand.
ATACCTACGTAATGTGCAAACAATATATTTTTTTAACTATCAATTTTAGTGCATGTTAAAAATCACATCTGACAAAATCTGTCTTTTTTGCTGTGGAGGGAGGGACATAAGAGAGTGCAGCCTTTTGGTAAAAGAGAGGACTGTAAGGAACTCTTGTATTTAGACCATGGTTTAGATGAGATTTCTGAGTTTGACAGAAATGTATGGTCAACTTGCTTCTAATATAAATGATTAACGCATTTTTGCTGATACAGAAAAGACTAGTTATTTCACTGAGCTTACCAAATTGATGGGATCACATAAACAGTCTCTAGATGTAAGTCTTACAATAATCTCCACGTGGGTACGTGGAAACTCCCCGTTAAACCAGAGTCAATACAGGAACACAGTCATCTAGGTAGGCATGCACCTATAGTTCGCTTCCTTTGGGTCTAGATTCAACTCTAGGAAATGGTAATGGGGGTAGATCATAACAATTGAATACTTCTGTGCAGAAGTTTCGGAGAAGGCAATGGCACCCCACTCCAGTACTCTTGCCTGGAAAATCCCATGGATGGAGGAGCCTGGTGGGCTGCAGTCCATGGGGTGGCTAAGAGTCAGACTCGACTGAGCGACTTCACTTTCACTTTTTCGCTTTCATGCATTGGAGAAGGAAATGGCAACCCACTCCAGTTTTCTTGCCTGGAGAATCCCAGGGGCAGGAGAGCCTGGTGGGCTGACGTCTACGGGGCCACGCAGAGACAGACACGACTGAAGTGACTTAGCAGCAGCAGCAGCAGTGCAGAAGTTTAAGGTTTTAATTGTCCTCAAAGGAGAGATGAATGTAAAAAGGAGCATCAACTAGTAAACAAACAAAAACCAAAAAAAAACTGATACCAGTAACAGCTTACCAGAAGTCAAAATGAATGAATGAATAGCTCCAGGACAGATTTCATTTCTATCCCCTCCAAACTCTCATTCATTTAAATAGATGTGTAAATATTAAGGGAAGGCGTGGTTTTCAGCCCTCTGCACCTTGGGAGCCACAGGCTGAAACTATCTTCCCCTCATTTCCACACAATGAGTCCTCCAAGCTCTGGTGTCTGAAAGGAATTCACCTTGCCATCAGTTCACTTCTTACTCTGGGCACTGCTGATTTTGCCACAGTGAAGTCTATACAAGTTAAATCAAAACTCTTTTAAAGAAATCTGTATACTTTAATACTTGTTTAAAAAAATAAAAATCACACCCCAAACTGAGGGTCTCATGTAAGGATCCCAAATAAGGGTTGTTAAGAAGCTGAAAAACTGCACATAGTCTTTGAGAGGTTCTTGAAATCCTGTAACTTTCCTGATTTCACATATCCTTGAAAGACCCAGGCACTATAATACAGACTTTGCCCAACCAAATTAATCTCGTCTGTAAGCTTTTGTGTTTCTCAACAAAAGGCTTTTAAGTTTCTCCTTTCTTTTTTAATCTACCATCGGTAAAATCCTACTTTTATAGTGCCCTTTGCACCTGCTTGCATAAAATGAATAACCCAACAGTTTAATTATGCACCGTTCTATCGGTTGGGAAGTGATATAAAGTTGCAGATAGAAAAAAGAATAAAAACCTCTTTTGGTATCCAAAATTAATATATGTCAAGCTCAGGGTAAATCTTCATCTTTCTGAAACACTTTTCTAAAATAGATGTTCTTTTATCATCTGGCACATCAAGACCCGTTAGAGGGAGGGAATAAAAAAAAAAAGAGGCATTTGGTTAACATGCTAGAGAACAGTACTCTCTTTTCCACCTCACTTCAGGCTGTTCTTGAAAGATCTGAACAGTTGTATAATAATGAAAAATGGGCAATACTTGTGGGGCATTGCCTGCGCTCACATACCTCCGCCCACGCATTCATCATTCTGCAGGTATTGTCAGGGAAAGTTTAATTGCATAAACACTCTGTAACTGTCCTGTCATATTTCTTGTCAGTCTGGATTCCCTCTCCGGGCTCACTATCTCACAAAACTATAATTGAATTGCTACCAAATCACGAGAGGTGCCCCCCCCAAAATAAAATCTTTATGAATAGAATTTGTTTCCTATCAGCAGATTTGACAAATTGTGGCAGAGGAAGGGCCTTGGTGATAATTTTTGAGTTTATTCTCAATCTGGCTATTTGTTGAATGCTCTTATCTATTTTAAAAAGATTTTAAAGCCCTGGTCGGGAGGGGGGGGGGGTGCCTCCAACAACCCTAAGGGGCTCGCTCTGTGGTAATAACTGTGCAGAACCCAAGGAAGCCAGTAGAAAAATGAGGTTATCTTTGCTCTACTGCAAAAGGGTGCCACTGGTAAATGCAGGACATTCAAGTTAATTCAGAATTAAATTGGGAATCTGTCAAAGCTAAGATTTCACCAAACTATGTGAATTCCTAGTTATGAGATATTAAGTACTCCATTTAGTCGAGTGTTTATTCCATTAAACTTGCACTTCGTTTCTCCTTGCACCAAACCTTTCGGTGATCATTACTCATGTACAAGCTCTGAGCAGCCAGATTCTTTGACACAGAGTTTTAGGACCATAAGCAAATGAAAATTAATCAAAGGCATGACATGCAATTTACTAAATATGTGATCATGAAAGTTTAATGCATTTGCAACATTGTCAGTATATTAATAGTTTCCCAAAACAGAACATATCTGATGTGGAGTGAGGATCCTCTCTCTTGTCTAGTCTTTGTTTCATTTTATACTCTTGTAAACCATTTCACAACGTGAACTCTCTGCAAAGACTAGAAAACCCACTGTTCTCCTTTGTAATTCCACTGGTAGTATGGGCATGAAATATGGCTCTTGGTGAATAACTCTTAAATGGGACTGGGCTTCAACCAGATTGACAACTGTCTGATTGTTTATGTTTTTTAAATGTGCTTATCAAAACCACGTACGATTGATGGGTATTTTTAGATGAAGTTATGTTTTTGCAACAGACTTAATTTAGGACTAAGGTTAAGGCTTAGGATAAATGAGTGCATTAGATGATTAAAGAACATTTGTCTTGTGGGACATTTAAGTCATTTATTTATGACACTTAAAAACAAGCTAGGAAAGAAAGCATCAAGGATTTAACGAATCAGTTTTATACAAATGGTAAACTAAAACTAATGACTTTTTTAATGGGAACTCCAAGATATGCCAGTTACTAGATATCCAGAGGCAGAATCAAATGTGCACTGGAGTAAACAGGATAAAAAAATATTGGAATTTTAAAAATGTCTAAATGCTATGTATATGTATGTATATATACCCATGTGTACCTTTTTCCAAAAGTTTTTTGTTTTTAATTGTAATTGTTCCTTTATTTGAGGAACTAGGTCTTTTGCCTCTTTTTTATTCTATTTTTTATTCTTTTATTTTAAATAGTTGAAGAAGATTTTCTGATGGCATAGGAATTTGGACTGCCATACTGCTCTGTACTGGGTATGATAAAATACCTTGTCAGGGGCGACTGGATGGCTCAGGGGACTGGTAATGGGATATATACAGCCTTTCACCCATAGGTCATTGGCTTGAATTTTGTCCAGGTTGGCAGTGACTAAAAGTCATTAACATCTCATAACTGCTTGGTGGCCTATGTGAAATGAGTTTCTTAATTTATTTATTTAAGACCATATACAGGACCTCTGTCTAGGCCATCTGGGCATCTCTCGTGCTTTTACAAGAGCATTCCCCCAGATCTACACTCATTTCCGCTCTCGAGATTAGTGATGAGCTGAAGCCCTCCTACACAAAATAAATTGATTCATTTGAAGTTCAGACAGATAGGTGGGTACTTCACCCCCATTCTCCAGCACAGACCAGAGGGTGTATGAAGGCTGATTTGGTAGTAAAAGGAGCCATACATTGTAGAGACTGAATATCCCATTTGGTGTCAGTCTTTTTGTGAAGCAGAACCCCTGCTGTGGCTATGGCCGTGTCGCAATGACCCAGCTTGATAAAAGGGAAAGATATCAGTCAAGCTCATCATATGTGCTATGTAGCAGCTACATCTTTGGGTCATAAGCGGAACATGTTTTAGTAGGCCAGGCTGACAGTTGCAAACCCTTGGAGAGCAACACTGAGGTCCAGTCTAAGACGGGCTTGGGCTGTTTCCATGCTAGCCTTAGGAAAGGGGAAGTCAGCAGGCCTATCTCGGTGCTGAGTCCAAAGTGGGATGGACCTCTGAGAACAGAATTACGCACCTCTGTCATGCTTTAAGAAAACTGAGTATACAAAAAAAAGTGAATCTGCAAAACACAATCTGTTCATTAGAGAGGCTGGAGGAAGGTAAATTATGTATTTCCAAAAGAGTCTTTCCCCTTAAATGGATTCTTTCCAGAAGGACTCCATTTCAGGTGATTTTTTCTAAGCATACCTTTGGGTACCGTGATCCATGCAGAATCTGGGCTCTTTAAGAGAGGAAACGGGAACAGTTTCCTCTGTGACAATGAAGCCCAAATTCAAGCCTTGCAAGTTGGTGCGGGGGTCAGCTCTGTCACCTCAGCCCTGGCCAGACTTGCCATAAGGAATAACTTTGGTAATAAGAGAACGCTTGGCTCAACAACATGAATAATAATGACAACACTCACAGAACACTTACGTCGTGCCTGCTATTGTTCTAAGCATTTAAAATATGCTAACGACCCCATAAGGAATGTTAATTCGTATGATGTTAAAACCAACAGGTGATTATTCCTACATAATTCTCCAAACTTGTACTAGAGGGGCCAACGTTTTACAGTGGGAAACTGAGGCACATGTAAGTTAATTAACCTGATCCAGGTCAAATTTCTCACAGTGACAGAGCCAGGAGGACCCTGTGCACTTTTCTATATTTGCGGCTGCTACAGAAATAGTATAAAGAGAATATCCTGCAGTTTGGGTTAGGGCTCTCATCTTCATATGTTATTAATTCTCAGTTATTTGAGCAACCTGCAAGTTAACCAGACAGTAGATTTTTAAAATCTATAATACGGGCAGTGCAGCTACTACAAATCAGAGAAAACAGTGTAGGGACCGATTACCACCCCCACCCTGGGTCTCCTGTCCCGCCACCCTGACATGCTTGCTCTTGAATCCACACTCTTGTTCTTGTTTCCACACCAATGGTAACTGGCTAAGGTTAGGAGGGGAGCAGTGAGCAGAACTCTGGGCAGCCATAACTGTACCCTTACAGCAGAATCTGTTGGTGAATTGCTTTGGTGAGTGCGAAACCAGAGATTTGGGCTTTTGCTCTGCTTATTAAATGAAGAATAGGGAAGACAGGGTGAACAAGGAATGTAAGACCTGCCAATCAAAGCCCAGGGCTGCTCTAAAGCTGTGCAACTGGGAGCTGGCAGATCTTGTCTTACAACTTTTCAGTTAATTACTAGATTCATCTAGGAGCTACCCTTTAGGAAAGCTTGAAGGGTACCCTGAAGACTGAGGAGAGCCATTTGGGAGAGTGACCAGAGGAAAGGGATAGTTGAACCTCTGAGCTGAGAAGCCAGACTGTGATCCTGCCTGCAAGGGATGCCTGGAAGAAGAGACTGGTGTGGATGGGAGGAGTGGCTTCTGGGGATCAGAAATAAGATCGAGGGCATCATGATGTGTTTCTGGAGTGTCTGTAGGAGTTTCTTTCTAAAAAAATGTTTTCCATAGTTGAATAAAGGGGGAAAGGCTAGTTCAAACCAAAAAAAAAAAAAAAGAAGACTTATTGATCACACACATTTCAAATCTTCACTAAGTTAACGTTCATTGTTAATTGTCAATGAGACGATGTGCAATGAAGCTTTTTTCCTTTGCTCTTTACCAGGGGTTGTGAGGAGCATCTCACATGGTAGTTATGATAAAGAATGCATTTTTGGAAGTACTGGCTTAGAATCTGTGTCAGCTCTGCATTTTAAAAACAGAGACAGCCCAACTGGTCCCTTACAACCTGATGTAAAGATTTACCTCTTGGTTATGAAGTGGAGACCTGAATCTTTCAACTGAATTTTTTCAACTGAAATCCTTTTGGTCAGGTGGTTTATGTGAATGTATGTTCTGTGAGAATAAGGACCTTTTTAGTAACTATCATATCTCAGGCTCTAGGATTGAGCTTGTTCAATGGACATACAATAAATGATGATGGGATGATTGAGGAAATGAGGGAATGTTTTCCATACGTAGATGATTACACTTTTGTTATTTTTACACTTTTATATTACTTCCGTGAAATGGAAAGTATTGGCCTAAATACTGGTTACAGTTTGAATTCATTTTTATATTATCACTTCAATCAATTTCTATTTCATTTTGACTAGCAGTAATTTGGGAAGGGAGTTAAAAGATAATTTTAATACTCCTGCGATGTCAACCAAGAGATGGTAGGACATAGGGAAGTACAGAGTTTTAATTTTTTATGTCACCAATTTCGCCTTATGCTTTACTCATGTTTTTATTTGGAGAGGACACCCCCTGACAAGTGAGAGGCACTGAGCAACAGACTCTTTTTTACCAAAGGCACATGATATATTTTCATAAACTATAAAAAGGAACAGCTTTGAACCCTAAGGAAATTTGCATCTTAATGTGTGATGATAAATAGCATATGTAATTTTGTAAGTTTTGAATATTTTCAGATTTTATTACCAATTGATACAAAAAATGAGAGTGGACAGATGGTGTCATTAATCCTAATCATGTGAAAGCTTGAGACTTGTATAATTTCTAGACTATTAACCATTAGCTCCTGGCTAAAGACTGCCCACAAGGTGTATTTCTACCTTTTTTCTGTCTTCTATCTTAGTTTCAAATGGTCACTTCTTCCTTTGCAATAATTCTTCTCAAGGTCTACTCACTCACTTCTGGATTAAAGAAATGGCCCCTTGGATGGTTTCCTTCACTTTAAGTCTGGTCTATTCAACACATCCTTCTTATTCTTGCAAAAATAAAGGCTCAGGGAATAAGTCCAGTAAATGTAAGTTACCAGTCAACAGGAATCAGCATAACATCAGGAAAACTAACAGTCAGAGCTGCCTAGGAAGGATGGAGAGTGTCCCCAGCTGCTTCGTTTCAAAGCCTAGGCTATCCAGCTGCTAACTGTATGTCTTTTTTTCTCAGTTCTTTCATCTGTAAAATGGGAAAAATAATGGTGGGAAAAAAATGGGAAAAATAATAAAGCCTTCTTCATAGTGTCTTGTGAGGAGTGAATGAGGTTGTGCATATTATGGGCTGAGCAGAGTGTTGATGCTTGGCAACCGTTCAATGAATATTAGTAGCTATGCTGTGCAGGGATTCAGAAGGCATAGGTATTGTATAACATGACCCTCAAGGGAGGAGCCCTCCAGATTCAAACTTTATTTTTGTATTTATAAGTTTTGAAATAATATTTTCATTGGGTCACTGCTCTGCTGGATGAGTTATACTCAGAATGTATAACGCCCATCTCAGATGCTTTTCCCTGGTATACTGGCTGCTCCAAGCTTTGGCTGCATTCTAGAAAAGCATGTATCTTTGCCTCCAGGAGGAAGACAGGGCTCCTTCCAGCCTCCTAAATGCAGTATCCTTACTCCTACTTTGTTCCTTGAGACGAGGCTCCTGAAAGATCATCTCTACCTCTTTGCTCTTGGGTTGGTTTTCATGAAGGTCTGCCCTCCTTATCAAAGCCACCCACAGTCATTTAGCTTCTCCCTGAATTCTTACACAACTTGCCAATTTTATGTCTTCACTGAGGACAGCAGCAGGGTCATCCTTCTTTCTTCGCCTGTCATCTTCTTTCTTCTACCGACAATGATCAGTTACCTAAGGGCACGTGTCGCGTCTTCTACCACTTGTGTTCTTGGTAAGCACCTAGTAGTGTACTCAAATCACATGGCCTGAGTTCAAATCCCAGGGCCACCGTCTACTCTGGTGTAGGGTAGCCATTTACCTTCTCTAATTTTGGATAACCATTTACCTTCTCTAATTAGGGATATTTTGAGAGATAAATTTCTTAAAACATGGCCACTCATGTAGTGGGAATATGTAGGTAAACATTATACAAGCTATTAATATCATCATTAATGTTATTAGAATATTTACAACAAGTTTTACCTTGAGTAGAAGGTAAAAGAGTCAGTTTAATTTTCCAAAGCCAGCATTTCCTGAATTTTAGTTATCAGCACAGTATAGTGGAAATCAGTTCAGAAATCAGCACAGTATAAGTGGAAGGGAGGCAGTTTGGATTCACTTCCCTTCAGAACACTCCTACAGAGCCAGAAAGATCAGTAGATAGGAATTATAGCAGGCTTTAAAAAAAGGCTACTTAAACAAACAGACAAAGAGGGGAAAAGCCCTTAACAGTCTGCATCAAAGTTCCTGAGAGTCAGGGTCTGTATACGTCTGGGCATGTCAAAGTACCTTGCTCTCAAGGAAGCATTGTTTCTGGGCTGCTAATTTCAGGGTTAAGTTTAAAACCCAAATAGTTCTGAAAAGATGGCCAACAGTGGTAGCTTATAATACAACGCTACCCTATCACACACCACGTTGCTCTGATTTGTCATCACCACCCTCCTGCATTGTATTAATGACCTGTGCTCTTCATATGATGGTCAGCTCCTGGAAGGCAGGGAACTTCACCTCGTTTCTTCAGTGCTTTGTCTAATGTCTGACACACGACAAACATGCAGTGAACGGTTATTGAACAGTCTACACAATCCCGATTAGCAGGTGGGTCTTGAATTTACCCTAGTGAATAACAACTAGAGAAAACACACAAGTTCTTCCTCTCTCAGGCTGGTTTTGTTAACTATTGGATGGGTTGATATTTCCCATAGGTCCCAGGAAACCACGATTGTTGCATGAGAAGGTACCTTGAGGAGGCTCTGCTGACCTCCAATGGACCCACTGGTCTTCTTGCTCTTTTCCATCTCCTGCTTGCCTTGGGAGACTGGTTCTGAAAGGAAGATGCTGCATAGATCCTGGCCCTGCATTTTCTTAAGGCAGAGCAGAGACCAAACACAGAGACAATTTTGGCTATGCTCCTGGTTAAGGAGACACGTAACTAAGGTGAACCAAGAGATGCAGGGCTGAGTTGTGCCCATAATTGATTCGAATGCTGCTGTTCATTGTGGCATAAGGAGTTTCAATGTAGGGATGAAAGAAGAGGAAAAGATTAAATGGATGTTTTTAATCCTCAGTTAAAGACTATATTTGAAAACAAATGGTGTTTTAGCCCAATGATGTATGTGCATAAGGGGATTGTTAGGTTACTCTCTGGACTTTAGAAGTCCCTTGGAGAAAATTCCTCTAGTTCTGTACCTACTAGGGTCCTATCTCCTTTTTCTATCTCATTCCTAGGCTTCTCACCTGTGCAACCCTAATACTATACCCTTTCCTCTCATTTTGGCTGCTAAACTAAACTGTGTGGTTTGGAGCAAGCCATTTAGAATTTCCATCACTTTCCCCCATCTACAAAATAAGGATAACACACTGACCTGCTCAGAGGGATTAGGGTGTGAATTAACTCCTGTAATTAGTGGTTTCTGTGTTCTGCGTACACCAAGCAGGATAGGAATGCTAACCATTGTCATTGTGGCCTGAGTAGGCTTTGCTTCTAAAACTGTCCTTGGGAATAACTGCTTGGCAAACAGCTGACAACTGGAAGTTGCAAACTTTACACAGAAGCAATATTTCCAGTATTTTCCCCAAGCAATCATGAGTAAATTGCTCACTAGGGGTAGAAATGGTTTCCAGCCAGTTCTGCCTCTTCTGATCTGTGCACCCTGCAAAGCTCAGTCAATGCCAGGTAACTGATCCTTCCAAAGTCTGCTGTTTGGTGAGATGAAGAATTCAGAATGGTATCATTTGGACAGGGGTGAAATTTCTGTGCAGTTGTATGTATTAAAAGCAAACAACTTGCGCTTTGTTCAAGGCAAGAGTTATAGAAATAGAATCTTTAATTTGTTAATATCCAATGATAAATACAGCCACATTTTTTTTTAATGGGGAAGAAAGATCATCTATAAACAACCCATCTTGGCTTTCATTTTAGAAACGCTGAAATGTACCCTTTATCTCCATAGGGAAAGGAAAGTCAAAATTATGACCTTGCAAGCTATATAAAACAACTGTTAAAAATAATGGGTTTAAAAAATTGATTTTCTGAACCTTCAATAGAAGGTTTAGGAAAATACAGTACATATAGGCCAAGTGAATCTATTGTATATTTTGATAAGAGGCCTACACGACTATTATTGAACAAACCATTTGCTACCCTGTAAATACCATTATATTAATTTAGATTAACATGGTTTTTTGAGTTGCTACCACTGTGATCTAAATTTTGGAAGAGAACGTTAGTTTCAGGATGGCATATTCAACTAGGCTAACATCTAGCATCTTTTCTGGAAACAAAAGGGAGGCTGCCCTTCTGTAGGTATGTGAGTCACCAACATGGATTTTTCACAGGTTGGAGTGTCAAGACCCAAGGATGTCCTATGCTGCAGCTGTGCATTCTGGGAGCGGGCCTGGAAGGGATGCTGGGCCAGCATACCCTGGTGGGAAGGAGGGAAATTTCCCTTGTTTTCTTTAGCTCCCTTAGGCAATATCCTAGAAGTACATATATGGTTGCTTTGCAAATATTCTCATCATACACAGACAAGTACACAGAAGTGGGAGCAAACACAAATTAAGGTTCTAAGTGTTCCTAGGGCTTGCATACCAGAAAGCACTGGAGAAATGTATTCTCTTCTGTGGTAGTTGTATAGTTTATCTGGGGATAGAGGAGACATCTAAGAAAAGCCTACTTCCTGTAGGAATAGATGGTACTACATCTTTTCTTGAGGCAAAAGAAGAATTCTGAGTTTGGCAGGGCAGTCCCTGTAACAGGGACTTTTTTTTTTTTTTTTTTTTTGGAGAATTTGTGTCATCTTCATTCAGGAATGGCAAAAGTTAGTTTCTATTTCATTTCAAAATAAGGATGGCATTGCTAAGGAAAATGCATCATTTTGCCCACATAATTTTTGGATAAAAGCTGAGTTTATCAGTACAGGATGATCACTTTGGTTTCTGGAACAAATTCCTTTCTGTTAGACTGCTTTCTGACTATTAGATTTGACACAAACATGTGCACACGGGTATTAATAGGAGTCAGGCCAGTTCAGAGGTAATCATGAACTTGTCTTGATCTTTGCTACAGCTACAGTAGAGATGTATTTCATATTCAATCCATCAGAGATAACCGTAGTACACTATCTGGTGGATTTATCTTTGCTTATATTGTATGAATATGGAAAGGCATTAAATGTGTGTTTACAGTTTGATAAACATTCAACATAAATTATACATTTTAATTTCATATATTAGTTGGGGACTATGGAAAGCAGGGATTTCATTGCATACAAACTGCCATTCAGATTGAAGGATTAGCAGTTTCCTGAAAAAGGTAGACTAATTGTAAGGACAGAATTCATTTCTGTCTCAAGTGAGTCCTTGCACGGTTTGTAGTTGGAGCTTCAGAAAGGCCAAAGGAGAGGACAGCTCATCCTCACGACGACATAGTTCGCATTTTACACTTCCTGCGAGTCCAACATTGTCATCATGAATAAATCTAGTGCTAATAAACCTCCTATCATTTGACAACTTGAATATTGTAGTTACCACACAAATTATCAAGCTCTATTTATGTCTAAAAGAACTTGGCCTGATCTTTTAGCATTAGCATGCAGAGTGGTCTCCATGATATTATCTTACCATATAATGACTCCAAAAATCTCACAGAGATGAATGGTGATAACATAATTCCAGAAAGTTGCCACTCTATATGTAGAAATATATTGGCAATAAAAACCAGTCACTGTGTGCCTTTCCCCAGTAGGGGATCTCTCACTTTTCTTTGATTTTTAAAGGCTTCAGATCAATAACTAGAGTGACATTATTAACAGCTCCCTCAGCACCTTGGCCAGCGCTAATATTAAATCCATTACACCTTCTGTTTGACATTTGCAGTACAGCAGAAAGTGCTGTAGATACAGTCCCACTGTCTGGGGACTGAGGTTGGATGTGGGGTTAGTTAGATGGTTTCCCTTGTCTGACTTCTAAATTCAGTTCATTGATAGGAAACTTAAACCAATACAAAAAAAAAAAAAAAAAAAATCAGAGAACCATCCCCTCTCAACCCAACACTATACTGGATGGAAAATAGTGCACCCATAAAACTATACTTATATCTTGTATCTACACAGCTTTGGAAATAAAATATTGATCTGATCCTCACATACATTTTTACATTCTGTATTGTTATTCCTAATCATTTCTTCTTTTAATTATATCATGTATTATGAAAATTGTCTAATGAATGCAGAGGAATTGAGTTCCTGCAGATATGGGAGCTGATCGAATTTCCCATAGTGCAGGGGCATATGTAGAAAATACAGATTATTTCTATTCAGGTAGGCACACAACTGCTACCATTTTGCTTGCCTTTAAAATACTCAGGACGTCGTAGAGTAGGCATAACAGCATAAAGATCATACTGCTAACCAACATTATCTTAACCTCCTGTAACAGTCTAGATGTGCTGAAACTATAGACAGAACACAGTCAACTTTCCTGCAGACAACCGATGGTTAACCACGTTACTGTAGTTAGTCTTACTTTTCACTATGAGCACTGTCTCATACATTTTGCTAACTTGTCTAAACTTGGGTACAGTATTGATTTCTTCCTCTGTGAGCTTGCACCCATTCAATGGGCAGCAAAATCTCTGGTCCTGGCTGAATTCCCTCCCAAGCATGACCCAGGTATGTTACTCCTGATGGTGGTCCTACGGCTAGGAGTTAATTGTTAGCTAGAAGGAAACAAACCACTGGAGACAGAAGGGAAATTCTATGTTAAGTGAGGAACGTGACAGGGAAAGTGGCCTGTGAGGTGAAGTGAGAGAAAGCAGGCTATAGAGGCATGTATGTTATAGTTTTATTTTAGTCGAACAGAGAAAATCCCACTACATAACTATATCTGTCTACATATTTACAGCAACAAACTCTAGAAGGATATCCAGTGTACAGGAACAGTGGTTATTTTGGGGTAGGGGTAGGTAGGTCTTTATTCTTTGTTGTCTGCATTCTCGGAACTTTTTCACAATGGGCATGCATTTTATAACTGGAAAAATATCAAGCTATTTTAATAAGAAAAAGGAGGGAGTAAAACACAACAATTTGATGGCCCGACCTAAGGAATAGAAATTCTTTGCTTTCCAAACGGGGAGATTTTTCAAGTACCTCCAGGATTTCTTAAAAGAGCTGCTTTTCTGTTTATTAAACATATAAAATATGTGACACTGAAATTTATTTTTTTTTAAAAGAGGAGAAGGTTCATAATACCAAGATTATAGCTAATTGTTAAGAGTGATGAAAAGATACAGATCTACAGAAGCAAACTGAGCCATCTAAGCTTCATGTTCCAGAGGCTCTTCCCAGCACCCCCACCGCCCCCCAACTACCCCAAACCCCACAGGAGCAGAGGAAAGGCTGTGGACAGGACAGAGCAAGCCCTTCAGGAATGCTTGAATGAAGCTTTAAAGAGGCACCCTAGAACTTTTTAAAGTAGACACTTGTTTATTTCTCTTCTGCCTGCCTTTAAATTTCTCTAAAAGAAATATCATATTTATTAAACTGTTAATGAATGTGCATACCTATAAAATATTTATTTGGGTTTGCTGTCCCATCAACAGATTTTTTTTTTTCCCTCATTATCTTGAGACTACTTCAAGACAAGACAATCACAGGACTGGCAGTTCAAAGAAACAGAATTCCTATTATGGCACAGGATCACTGCCTCTTAGGCTGCTTTAGTCACTTATTTCCTTTTTATTATAATGCCAAATGTTATTTAGATTTCAGTCACTTAGTAATGCTACACTGAACACATCAGGGCTCCTGAAAAATTCCATACCTACTCGTCCCTTCATTTTCATAATCACCACATATTGATATCCATTTTCCAACCAAATTACACTACTATTTAAGCAAGAATCGGTGTTTTATCAGAGTTGAAAAGATTATGATGTAGTGAACAACAGTCTTCAAAAATGTTCTTTGGTGTTATTAAGAATTAGAAAATCTTGTTAAAATTCTTTCAGCTTTTAAGAAACATAAGCAGCTTTGGGATGTAGTGCCTGACATGGACTTTTAAAGTAATTCCCCTGGAGCAATGATCTGCGCTAGTGAAGATATTTAGTTAAAGGTAGCATCCTGCACTGCCTTTCAGTATTTGAGCAGTCTATCTAATTGCCTTTTTAAGCCAAAGATTGCAAATAACCAACACTAGAGAATTTTAAAGCAAAGCCAGTTTAACATTCTCTACTGGTGAGAAATACACTTTTCAGCAAGGAAGAGAGTTCCTATGCGATTGTTGCTAACAAGCCCAAGTCGTTAAGGAATGTGCAAAGCAGGGTTTTCCATTATATCAGTCAGGGTGGCTGGGGGTGGGGAGGGGAAGAAACCCGGGTAAATTTTCAGTTACACTTTAAGGATAACTGACGGAGTCACTTTAAAGGAGTTAGTTATTTTTCTGATAGCCAGAATTAGAGGATGCTAAGTGAGACTGAGGCACATCCTAGTGCTTCAGCAGGCATGGGGTTCATCAGAGTTTTCATATTTCATCTTAAACCAGTTTGATTTGACTCTAGTTTTGGGTTTCCTAGTAGAATTGGTTTATAGGCTGTGGATTTTTTTTTTTTTTTTCTTCTCTTTTAAGGGACAAGTCACCCTTAACATGTGTTTAGGGAAGACATCAAGTTCAATATGAATCAACAGTGAGTGGGATCTGGCTGCCAATAGGACCTACATCAACCCTGGGCTGAATAAGAGTACAGCAGCCTAAACTGAGAAAGGGGACAGTCCCTCTGCTTTGTACTGGTCACAGTACATCTAGAGGCTGCACTCAGCTCTCAGAACCCTGTTTTTAGAGGGCCACCAACTAATAAGCACAGCCAGGTGAGGATGGCTAGAATGGTGAGGGTCTTAGCAACATGCCATTAAATAATGCTTGCAGAATGAGGGCAGTTTGACTTGAAAAGGAGTAGGAAGGAGGGAGGAAGAATTTGGTGAACCTGACTTCATATAAGGAGAAGGCAATGGCACCACACTCCAGTACTTCTGCCTGGACTTCATATATTTGAGAGGCTGTGAAGGGGAGGAAGGTGTCAATCTGAAATGTCCCAGAGGGCAGAGCTGGGATGGGTGGGGGCAGGGTAGGAGAATTGCAGCAAAGTAGGTTGGCTCCATTTTAGGAATAACTTTCTACCAGAGCTGCTCACCAATGGACTGGGAAGCCTTCTATGTTCCATAGATTCCTCTTAGGAATGAGTTTCAGCAGAGATTAGAAGAGCATCTGTTGGTTTTGCTGGAAAGGATGTTTGCATAAGTTGGAGGTTGAATTAACGGACTGTTGAAGACTTGTTAACTTGAGGCTTTGTGATTCAGGGAAACGAAGCCCACTTTTTCAAGGTCTTTGTTCATACTAAGGTTTATAAACTTGATTTCTTACGTACTGAGTGTTTTAAGAGTCATGGTCAACACTGGTTTCCCAGTGCAACTCCAGAATGGAGTAGAACACTATTTTCATGTACTGCTTCTCAAATATACCCAGATATGAACATTTTAATGACTAAAAAGCAGGCCCAGTGATCTCACTGACGTGGTCTAAACAGTGAAGTCAGTGAGGTATGGTACAAGAGTATATGACTCCCTTCACCCTCTGGAACAAAATTATTTTTATCTTTAAATGGTAAGAAGTAGTCTTAAATCCTCTTTTCTCATGGATGGGACTCACTGGAGAAGGAGTGATCTCCACTCAAAAGCTAGAAAATAATGCCCTAGAAGCTTCAGTTAACTTAAATGGGGAAACACACATTGATTCTAGAAGGAATTAAAATATTTCCCAAAGAGGTAAACATGTATTTTCCCTTCTGTGTGAACAAACATGCTGTGATTATTTCTAAACAGATCAAATTATTTTCTTGTAAGTGTGTAGAGTTATTTTAAGATTAATCCAAAGGTAGGTTTTTTTTTTTTTCTTTTTTCCTATTTCTCTTTCACAAAATGCTTTTGTTTTGTGAATCTGTTTTAAAACAACATATCAAGTAAAGTACAAACATCTTTAGAGGGCAAAAATAATTTCCCAAGTAAGCAAATAAAACTTTGCACTTCAAATCAGGCCTTGATTCATTAAAAATCTTAAACTTCTCATGAGAAAAATTAACATTTAAACCACTGCTGCTTGGCCAAGCACTCCACCACACAAGAATATGAAATATCTCCTCTAAAAAAGTACAAAAAGGACAAAACCACAAATGTGGAACTTCAATTAATTTAAAGCCCCAATCAGCAAAGAATAAATCCTTCGCAGATCTAATTACCAGCGCTCTCGGAAGACCCAGGCCGACCAGCCAATCTTCCCCGTGTTTGAACAGCTTGATGAACTAGGGGACTGATGGATATCAAGTCATTTTGTTTAATTTATAAATGGATTTTCCCCTAATACTTAAATTATCATCAGTACAACACAATGAAAATGGGAACATTCTGAATGCAAAGTCTATAAGAGTCCTGGAAGGAATCCCAATGAGGAATGTCACCTCTGTTCATTCCTCTATACAATTGATCTAATTAAATACTGAGGGTGGAAAGGCAGTTTAAAATGTAGCCATTTCTGTTTTCTTTTTAGCCTTAATTTATCTGTTCACATCTTTCAAGTACCTTCTGATGCTTAAAAAAAAAAAAAAGAAAAAGAAACTGAGATTTCTACAAGCCCCTAATACCTTTAATTCTCCACAAGCTAATATTCAAAAGTCTTTGCCATCGATTTTGCTGAATAATAAATAAATGCATTACATTTAGCCATGGTAACAATGAAAGGCATAGGGTTTCCAAATCTGAATCTTTTCCCTCCATTAATTTAAAAAAGAATCTAAAGGAACTGGTACCTTCTGTGCATTTTGTTCACCTGAAATTAGATCTCTGGATTATACTTATTAAAATGTCTTCTTATTTTCAAATCTCTTCCTCACTTAATTACTGCCCAGGACAGAAAGCTGCATGGAATTGTTAAATACCATTAGACCTATTTGTAGTCTCTTCACACTGCCAACTTGAGTGCAATCATTGGCAAAGGTCCTGCCCACCAACCCTCATGTTGGGATTGCAAGTCCCACCTGGCTCGGGGGTCTCCGACTGGGAGGAGGAAGATGCTGAGCTGGCTCCATCTTCAGCGGTACCCTGTGAGAGGAGACCCCGCCCAGGCGGAAGCTTCATGCCCAGCTGCTCTGCCATCTCCACATGGTCCCCGGGGTGCACATAGTCAAAGACACTGCTGCCTGTCAGCTCCACCTAGAGGGGAAGGGGAAGAGTGGAGAAGAAAGTTGTCACAGGCTTTTCATTTTCAAATCCAGCCCCCACTGCGATTCAGCTTCTGAGCAGGAAAGGAAATCTATGAAGCCTCCAGAACAATTCTTGTCCTGAGTCTTTACCCTCACATGCTTAAGGATTCTTGAAATTCAAAGTTGTTGTTGTTTTTTATCCCCACACATATTTATTTAGCATGTTAGCCCAGTTTTTTCTCATACACTGTTGTTTGCATAAAGCCAAAACATTCTGTGAAAAGAGGATGAGTCTGCCTGAGTTCAGCTGTTTTACTCACGCACCACCAAATACTTGAATGTTTGGTGTCAACCGGATGATTGACTGAATTCCACTGTTTTCTTATTGAAAAGTTTGAACTTTGTATAGAAACAGCCAGAGATAGCCAAAGAGGATTTTCCTTAAAATACACAAGAGTTCCAGGATGCATATTTATACACATCGGCTTATTTCTATGTAAATTTAAATGGAAGAAGTGCTGCTTACAAATATATGCAAAGGCCTAATGTTTTCATTAAATATTACTCATTAGCTCTGTAATCATATGGAGAATTTTCCATGCAAAAGAGGTCAGTCAGCTGGGGTCTAAAGCAGCCATTTTTTTTTTTTCTGCTGGTATCAGCGTGTTTTGCCTTCAATATAATAAAATACATGGTACAAATCTCCTTGAGGGCTTTAAAGAAAAAGTTTTATTTTGTATACTCTTTGTAGGAGGCTTGCACAAAAGGTAGAGAATGAATATCAAAGATTGGAAGAGGGCCAGTGGGAACAGAAGCACACTGCCTACTGCAGCACTGTCTGGGGCATGTGCTGTCTGAGGAGGGCAGAAGTCGCTGGTAAGGACTGGCCTTACCTCTGTACCTTTCTGATGCTATCGCTCTTACTTCTTTCCAAGAATAGCAATAATGGTCCTAAAATGATGTAGTTGGTTATAGGTACTGTGACAGCGGGAGATGTGTTAGCAGCAGAACAAGAGAAAGCTCTTTCCCGGGTCACTAATGGCTTTCCCATTCCTCTGGAGTTTAATGGTCTCAGGCCAGCTATGATGCACCACAGAAACTGCCAGAAGTTCAGACCGTCGCTAGTTTCTTGGTGGATGTTTACCTAGACTGCTTCCTACCTCACTCGCCTTTCCTGGATCATTTGCAGCATCCTTCCAAATTCCCCCTGAGTGCCTGCCCTCTTTTTCCTGCCAAAAGGGAAGACTGTGCTGGTGGTGGGCATATTGTCACGGAGAGTGGAATGCTCAGGGCAATTATTATCCCCAGAACTCCAAGCCCCGGTAAAATGATCACATCGAACTCCCAGACACCATCTGATTAAAATATTAACAGTCGACACATCTTCAACATCTATCAATTAACAGAAGTAGAGCCAGAAAAATGGGAGGCTAAATTCAGTTTGGTTAATAGCTATTCCTGAAACAGGCACGCATAACTTTTACCGAAAATGAGGTACTTTCTCTTTGCTATTAAATTACATTCTCCTGTATTACCCGACTCCTGACTCTATCATTTTACAATAACGATTCCCTCCATTTTGATACTGTTACAGAGCATAAATCAGGATTCATAAGTGAGCGGTTCCTACCCTCTGGGAGGGAGGGATTACATAGAAATAATCCCTTTAATGTGCGCCTTGCCTCTAAGCATTTCACACAGCAATAAATGGGTAAACTGACTTTGAGCAATTAAGAAATTAAATGAAACTAATAAAATGTGTGCTTTAATATTTCTTGATGGTGATTTTGTTTGGGGATTAGTGAGTTCGAGGAAGTCACTCTCATTTTGCGTGGAGTCCAATTGCAGCACTTTCATAACTATTTCTGTCACTTTTCTCAAACTCTGATTCCTTCTTTAATACCGCAGTGTGCCTGTTGGCATAGACCAGATTGTGATAAGATGACAACCCAGGTGGGAGATGTAATAGAGTTTTTTTTAGGGGTGCTGGGTCTTGAATATTCATGGGAGCCAGTCATATGGTGAGGAAGCACAGCCCGCTGTCTCCACAGCGTGGTTTACTTAGACGTGCAGTTGCTTTCTTTCCACAAAATGATGTCCCAAGCATAGCACGTCCAGAGCCAGACGGAGTCACAATGGGTAGTGTTCCGTTAGGACACAGGGAGGACTCTCCTTCCATCTCTTGAGGTCTGTGACAGGGTCACATTCTCAGAGCCAGTCCCTCCATCCTATATTATGCTTTGGGGTATCTTGGCAGAGAAGTCTGGCCCTGTCATGGTCTTCATGAATGTACAGTGATAAAGGCCATACAGTATAGGAGAAAGCATAAAATAGCTGGAGTTATAAACTGACTTGGAGATCAGAATCTTTTCCTCCTCTGCTGTGTGACTTCAGACAACTCACTTAACCTCTCTGAGCTTCAGTTTTCTATTCTGCAAGTGGCAGTCTTGCTGCTCTGCAGGACTCTGGGGAAGGGGAAGTACCACTCACATTGTATTCCACACGGATGGCACCCCCTGGAGTGCCACACTGTGGGATGGTGCAACGCGGTGGCCTGAGCTCTGGGATGGAAACAAAATGTACTTTACCTGCCTCACAGCCTAAATTTGAAAATCGGATGAAACCACGCAGAGGAAATTGCCTTGTGAGAGAAATAAGCACTACCAAATGCCTGCTCTTGTTGCTGCTGTTTGGTGGGTAAGAATGGATGGCAGGCACTTATATTTCTGTGCAACTGTGATGAGGAATTGTTTAGGGTTTGTGTGGTCGCTTCGGAACATCTCTATTCAGCAGGGGGTACAGACAGTGTGCTCTGAGCCTGGACTACGGCAATAACAATGTAGCAACTACCTACCAATACATGCGTGCACCTTTCATACTTTCTTTGACTAATTCTCATAACAATCTGTTGAACTGGTATGATGGTTCCTATTTTACAGAAAAAGAATGCAAATATACAAAAGGCCAGTCATTGGTTAAAGGCGGCTTGACTCAACCTATCACTTCTGTGGTAGCACCTCTGCAGGCAGAGCGGCTGAGCAGGGACCACTGAGCTCCTCTGTCCCATAGCCTTTTATTTAGGAGAGAACACTTGTTCAGGAGAGGACACTGGGTGCCGTGGAGGGAGGAGGCTGAGGGCAAGCAGACTGGCCATCCCTTGGGCTAAGGATGTTTGTCATCGGACTTTTGGGCCAAAAGAAGGCACGAAAGCAGGTGTACTAAAGTGAAGTAGATGTGGGGGTAGACAGAAGTTTACTTATGTGTAGGCCTTGGGTCAGCATTATCATCACATTTGTCTATCACTTTCAACATTTCTCATAGTGTTTTCACTTCACTTAATTAGATTTTAGGGCTGGAAGAGACGTGAAAGACATCTAAATCTACTGATACTTCCGTTATTTAATAGGGGAAAACTTCACAGTTTTGAGAAGTTGAAATGCTTATTCAAGTTTACCCAGGTGTTTAGTAGGCAGGCTATATAAACCCTTACTGGTTCAATATATATATATATATATATATATATATATTTTATATATATTATATATATATATTTATAGTTTATATATTTATATATATTTATATTTTATACTATATATATATATATATATATATATATATATTTTTTTAAACTAAACTCTTGTGTGACTTGTTTCTCTCTTTTATGAAGATTGTCTTGGTAAGATGGACCTGGAACTCACCTGCCACTAAATAATGTGCCTCAAAATAGACCGCAGAAACTAAGACTAGGAATTTTTTGCTTGATGAGCAGACATTACTTTATGATGTGCTTGAAGCAGAAAAAAATTAACAGGGTTTCTATCCTATATTACTTAGTTAGGTACTCCAGATTTCCAGTTACCAACTCTTCAAAATTTTTGCCCACTGACAACTGGGACTAGTGTCTTATACACAGTAGGTCAATCACAAATGTTTGCTGAATGAATAAAAGACGGATATGTAGGCTTTAAAAATTTGCTATATTTGTGCTTGATTTGGACAAGTTTAGGTTGGTCCCTTTTATTATTTCTGGTATTATTATTATAACATTTTCTATTCTAAAGTGAATTACAATATAGCATCCGAATATACTCTTTCCCTGCAAATTTTTGCCATACATATTGAGACCTATAACTTTTTCTATAGAAGCCAATTGAGTTTAGCTAAAGATAGGATTTTTTTTGTTTTACATTAAAAAAAAAATGTATTGGAGGATAATTGCTTTACAATGTTGCGTTGGTTTCTGCTGTACAACAATGTGAATCAGACATAACTATGTGTATATCTCCTCTCCCTCTTGAGTGTCCCTCCGGCTCTCTCCATCCCACCCCCTCTAGGTCGTTACAGAGCGCCATGCTGGGCTCTCTGTGTTTTACAGTAGCTTCCCACTAACTGTCTATTTTACAGATCAGATCAGATCAGTCGCTCAGTCGTGTCCGACTCTTTGCGACCCCATGAACTGCAGCACGCCAGGCCTCCCTGTCCATCACCAACTCCCGGAGGTCACTCAGACTCACATCCATCGAGTCAGTGATGCCATCCAGCCATCTCATCCTCTGTCGTCCCCTTCTCCTCCGGCCCTCAGGGGGCTTCCTTGGTGGCTTAGTGGTAAGGAATCTGCCTGCAGTGCAGGAGACATGGGTTTGATCCCTGGGTCGGGAAGATCCCCTGGAGGAGGGCATGGCAATCCACTCCAGCTTTCTTGCCTGGAGAATCCCATAGACAGAGGAACCTGGCAGGCTACAGTCCATGGGGTCGCAAAGAGTCGGACACGACTGAAATGACTGAGCACGCGTGCAGTGTATGTGTCAATGCTACTTTCTTGATTCATCCCACCCTGTCCTTCCCCAGCTGTGTCCATGAGTTCATTTCCTGTGTCTGTGTCTCCATTCCTTCCCTATAGATGGGCTCATCAGTACCGTTTTTCTAGATTCCATATATGTACTTTAATGTATTATATTTGTTTTTCTTTTCCTGACTTATGATGATAGGATTTTACAAGTGCTGAGAAAGAGCAGGTTTCAAGGAACTTTGAAAGATAATAAGGTCATCTTTTATAATTTTTTCCCCTGTCTATGACAGAACTGTGGTTAGTTGGTTAGTTCATTTGTTCCTTATCTGACTTTTCACAAAGTTTCATAAAAATTATTTCTTAATTATCCCTTCAAATCACCAATAGTAGAAATTGAGAAATTCCACTTTAAACTGGTTATTGGTCCTATCTTTGATCTATATTCTGACCTACATAATGGAAAGGTATAGCATTGCCCCCCTAATACTGTGTTCTTCTGGTTGGTACAAACATGAGAACCTCTTCATTTTATAGTAAATTCAGTCATTTTATATGGTAATAAAAAAAATGAGCAAACATATTCTGTTTATTAAACTTAAGGCACAGATCCATGCAAAATGGAATTGTTGCCATAGCACAAGAAGAGAATTTGCTCACTTGGTCCACCTTTACTCTAGCTGAGTGACTCTAAAATAAAAATTCCTCTCCCTGTTTGCTTAGTGTGTTAGAAGACAGCTGAGATTGTACACGGGGCTGGAGATAGGTGATGAGTAATAAGCAGTCATATCCAGAAACAGCGTTTTGCTGCAACTCCTTTCTCTCTGCCTTTCCGCACTCAAAGCTACCAAAGTTCCTCCAGGATAAGCCATAGCCACTATAGCACCATCACACACAAGGGTTTCATCAAGCTAAACCGCCTAGCCTTCCTCAAATTTTATTTTCACATTCTATTAGCTTGCATGCAGTTTGCACACTAGACACAGTTGATTTGGTACTTCTGAAGTTTCCTGGAAAAAAAAAAAAGTAAATATATTATACAGTGGTTTGTGTTGACTTTTCCAGGTCGGGTCATTGTCCCCCTGCTGGTGGATAGGATAGGGAACTAATTTGTCTTTTTCCTACATCAAGCGAGGAAGTCAATAGCCTTTGCCTGGCCCCCTGGGGTGAGCAAATTACTTTTTAACTACAGCAATGTAACAACAGTGCAAATCAGTGAATTCATAACTCCTTTGATTGAAATGGTTTGCCACAAATGAGGAGCAGGCAGCAATACTGCTAGTCATCTTCATACTGGAATAACTTAAGAGGATAGGTACTTTGATAAAGCAAGATGATAAAACTGATTTCTTTCTTTCAATATATTTCAGTCTTAGGAATCATACAAAGTTCATTTTTAGCATGTAAAAAAGGTCATCAAATCTGCCATTTAAGGTGGAATTTCTTAGACCATTTGGAAGATGCTGCTTTTTTTTTGGGGTAGATTTCTTGAGGGCGTTAAGATTACTGAGGGGAGTCAGGGGTACTACTGGTTAAGCCCTTTATCAGGAGTCCTTTTGCAGCCAGGCCTATTTCCACAGAGGACGCCTGCTGTACTTGGATAGAAGGTCACGCCTGAGAGAGGACTGTGTTAGTGGCAAGTGGTTTGGAAACCTAACTGCCAGGAGACTCTGAGATCATGGTTAGAAAATCCTGACCCAGGACAAGATGGGAATTCTATCTCACCTCAGCAAATTAGGATTTGTAGGGCTTTTTTTTTTTTTGGGGGGGGGGGTCACATTTATATTATTCAGAGATAAAGTGATAAAAGAATAAAATATAATAAGATGTGATAGCTTGATTAGCATAGGTTTTCTTAGGATTTACTGGTATCTTAATGCCATCTTCATAACTTCTTACGTGTTGCAGAAACTCTACTGAATATTTATGAACTGTTTTGACAGAAACTTGATGTTCTTTACAGCTCTGTCTCATTCTATGTATTTGCTGACTTATCTGAAGAAAAACACATAAAAGCATTGGGTCTGTTACAGAAATACGTGTATAAATTAGTAGAACAAGAAGAAAGAAAGATTCTATATCAGAACGATGAGGCAGAATGAAAAATCCTTCCAATGTCATCAAATAAGAAATGAATCCACTCTCTGCTCACAGATATGTTAACAGAGCCTTCCCTTAGAAGAATCTGAGCTAAAAGATTCCTTACCATGTGTTTATTTTATCTTCAGAAATAAACATTTCAACTCCTGTGGGACTCAGTGAGGCCGAGTTCTTTTCTTTTTTTCTATGTTTCTATATTGTATTTTCTATAACCCTTGGAGTACCTGACCTGAGAATGTGCAACCACAGTATCCAAAGAGAATATTGGATAACCAGTTCTGAACTTTGATTAACAAGTGTCAGAAGATGGACATTTGGGTGGACTTAGTTCTCAGAGAGGAAAGGGGAAAAGGCAGGCTGTTGAAGAAATGCAACAAAAGAGGAAATAAAGAACAGATGGCAGATACAGATTCAAACGTATGGGCAGTTACTTGGAACCGGTCTGCGTCCATGGCTATCACTACCAATAGCTGAATAGAGCAGGCAACAATCAACACTAATTGCTACATTTTCAAAAGTGTTGGATGGGTCATTCCAGAGATTCAGAATCCAATCGAGCATATTTAAGGCACTTCTAGAAGGCACCCCGGAGAAGGCAATGGCACCCCACTCCAGTACTCTTGCCTGGAAAATCCCATGGATGGAGGAGTCTGGTGGGCTGCAGTCCGTGGGGTCGCTAAGAGTCGGACACGACTGAGCGACTTCACTTTCACTTTTTGCTTTCATGCATTGGAGAAGGAAATGGCAACCCACTCCAGTTTTCTTGCCTGGAGAATCCCAGGGGCAGGAGAGCCTGGTGGGCTGACGTCTATGGGGTCACGCAGAGTCGGACACGACTGAAGTGACTTAGCAGCAGCAGCAGCAGAAGGCACCCCACTCCAGTACTCTTGGCTGGAAAATCCCATGGACGGGGAAGCCTGGTAGGCTGTAGTCCATGGGGTCGCTAAGAGTCGAGCACGAGTGAGCAACTTCACTTTCACGTTTCACTTTCATGCACTGGAGAAGGAAATGGCAACCCACTCCAGTGTTCTTGCCTGGAGAATCCCAGGGACAGAGGAGCCTAGTGGGCTGCCGTCTATGGGGTCGCACAGAGTTGGACATGACTGAAGCAACTTAGCAGCAGCAACAGCAGCAGTAGTCTATGTACAAAATAGATCCAGAGTTTGAAGTATTCCCCACCCCTATTTTTTTCTTTTCTGTTGAAGAAATAAATTATATGCTGAATTTAATTTTTTCTTGTAATCATGGTTTAGGTATTTCTCCATCACCTCACATTATGGAAGCACTAGTTCTAGAATAGTTTTAATATGTCAATATCCTTTTCCTTTCAATAAGAGACACCAGTTAAAAGAACTTAGATAATGCTGTAATACTGAGGGGACATTACATCACATGCATGAGTCCTGCGATTTGTGAAAGTGACCAAATCAAGAAATTGTAAACCCTTGTTTGATAAAGTTCCTATAGTTTTGAAGTTTAAAAAAGTCTATAGGGGAGAAAAGGCCAACTTTATATTATTTATTACAGCGCTGGAAAGAAAGAAGGATGTAATTGGAGGTTACATCATTGTAAAAAGTGAAATAATGCCAAGAAAGAAGCATTAACAATCTTAAAAGTAACTGAAGTCAAATCTCCCCTCTCTGAAGATCAAATGAATAGTAAGATGTCACTTTCAAAGCTTCTTCATTATGTTGGTGGTAAGGAGTGCAATCAACATAAAATACTTGATATTAGCATAGTTAATCCATTATCCTCAAATTTTACATGGTTCAATATTTGTCATTTAAATCTGGATACACACTGAGATGCATGATATGCATAGCCAGACTTCAGTATCAATATATCTCAATTTTTGTTTGTTTTGTTATTCTCGGAGTGAATTTTACCTTTTTCTTTCTTTCTTTTTTATGGTCATGGGAGAAAGAAAAAGTAGAAAATGCTTGTAAATTTAAATTGAAATTTGAATCTTTCCCTGAGTTTGAACAGCCCTTTTATTTTAAAGCAATGTAAATGGATAAGGAAAGCAATAATAATTATAGGGTTGACTTTTCCATTTGCTTTTTCAAAGTTATACAGGTTATTTAATTTTTTTCTAGTTGCACTAAAATAATATGGTTTATATGACTAAAACCTTAAGATTGTCTAGAACACACAAATAATAATATACACAAGTAACAATCATAAAATATACACAGCATGTGTTAGTCACTCAGTCGTGTCTGATTCTTTGCAACCCCACGGACTGTGGCCTGCCAGGCTCCTCTGTCCATGGAGTTCTCCAGGCAAGAATACTGGAGTGGGTTGCCATTTTCTTCTCCAAATAAAACACACACAAATAATACAGTTAATCATTCCTGATAGTTTTTAAAGGGGTTATCCTATGATACTTTGCCAACAAAGGTACATATAGTCAAAGCTATGGTTTTTCCAGTAGTCATGTATGGATGTGAGAGTTGGACCATAAAGAGGGCTGAGCACTGAAGAACTGATGCTTTCGATCTGTGGTGTTGGAAAAGACTCTTCAGAGTTGCTTGGAATGCAAGAAGGTCAAGCCAGACAATCCTAAAAAAAGTCAACCCTGAATATCCATTGGAAGGACTGATGCTGAAGCTGAAGCTCCAATACTTTGGCCACCTGATGTGAAGAACCAACTCACTGGAAAAGACCCTGATGCTGGTTAAGATTGAGGGCAGAAGGAGAAGGGGACAACAGAGGATGAGATGGTTGGATGGCATCACTGACTCAATGAATATGAGTTTGAGCAAGCTCCAGGAGATGGTGATGGACAGGAAAGCCTGGCGTGCTGCAGTCCATGGGGTCCCAAAGAGTCAGACATGACTGAGCAATGAACAAAAATCCAATGATACAAGATTAGTTACATCAACCATCAACAGGAGCTAAGTCACAAGGTTTAAGCCATGCCGTTGAGAGAAAAACAAAAATTAATATCATTTGAGAAAAGTTTAAGAAATTTAATGCAGTCATACACCGCAAGAGAAATTTATATTTAAGAGAAAAGAAGAATCGTGTTCAACTAGCATCTTGCTTTTTTCAGACCGAAGCATTATGGGAATATCAGAGTTTCCATAAATGACTCTCCTCCTCCTTGTCACTGTGAGGGTCTTGAAAAATCTCATCCAGGAAAGTCAAAAGCTGTACCAAAGTATTTTAGCTACTGGAGAAAGTGCATGCTCAGCCCATGTCAAGAAATTAATTTTAGAGTTAATAAGCCAATGAAGAAAACAAGGGAAAATAAAATTCTCCATGCTGTGAGCAATTCCTGACCCTCCTAGAACCTTTCCTATTGATATGTTTTAGCACACCTTGGGAACTTCCTGAATGCCATGTGGGCACTGTGAGTCTAGTGTCTAATTTACTCCTAGTGAATTACCATAAGAAAAAGGGCTAATGCACTTCTATCTTACTTTGGCTGTTATAACTACCAGCTGTGGTAGTGTTTGAGGTTCTTTTCTATGAAGCAAGTCAATACTCTGAGCATTCTCTAAGTGCTATTTTAAAGGAATAAGTTAAATTCACAACTGTTTAATAACAGACAGAGAGTTAGTCTTGTTAAAATAGGGAATGTAAATAGAACTGGCAAGTAGAGAAATGAGTCAAAAGACATGAGTTGTTCCAGAGGATAAACTGTGGCCATGTGTTTAAGACACTGGAGTAGGGAGTCTGGGGGTGGTGGGAAGAATAGACTGCTTTGGAAATTTGATCAGTTCTATGCTCTGTTTCACCAAACAGATGGTATGATAACATATACGTAATTCGGCATTTTACGTCAGGGGTTTCAGACACCCCAGCACTTAAACCATAAATATTCGCTAGAGCTGTGCTGTCCAGTATCGTGGCCACCTGTGGCTATTGAATGATTAGTCGCTGGAAGGGGCTAGTCTGAATCAGAAGGTTTTAGACTTGATACAAGTAAAATAATGCAAAATATCTTATTAATTACATGCTAAAATGATATTTTGGATATATGGGAATAAATAAAATTATTATACTATTAAAATTAATCCCACTTGTTTGTATTTACTTTTTAAAATGTGGCTACTAAATACTAGAAAATTTAAAATTATATACATAGTTTGCAATCTATTTCTGTTGGACAGTGCTGCCCTGGAACCACAGAATTCCTGGAGTAGCAGAAGTAGCAGAATACCATGAAGATGATATTAAAGAGGAGAGATACAAGAAAAAAAAAAAAAAACCAGAAATAGAGGGATGGCTTTAGAATAAAATGACCAAATTTTTAGATTTAATCTACAATTTAAAAGACTTTAGTCAACCAAATATTTATCTATCATTTGCTCTCTGTACATTTTGAATAGTAGCACTGATGTGGATGGGTCCAGAGGTGGCTGGGAGCCTGAAATGTCTGAGAAAACAACTCCCATGCTGACTCCACATGGATAGAATGAGAAGGGACAGGGACTTTGCTGAGAAAATGGGGGCAGTCTGAGACACAACAGGGTTCTAACTACACTGGAGCCTATGGGGCAGAGATGGTGTGCTACACTACTTGCGGGTTAAACCTAGGATGGTAGAAGTCTCAATAAACTCTTAAGTGATTTATTTTGACCCTAAGGAGGTGGATTTATGCTAGTGTTCATTAAATATATATATTATGAATTGAGCTGCACCAAGTGTAGGTTGCAGCATGTGGGATCTAGTTCCTTGACCAAAGATCAAACCTGGGCCCCTATATTGAGAATGTGGAGTCTTAACCACTGGACCATGAGGGTAGTCCCTAAATATTTAAAAATACTTTTTGCATACTTTTAAAATACTGAAGAACAGTTTCAATAAATCACTTATAAGAAAAGTCCTATCTTGTTTTTCTTCTCAGGTCAGTGTCTCAGAGACTGTTTTTTCCCATAGATGTAGGCTGAGATAACTGCCACACTTTAAATTAACTTCTTGCCCCACATATTGAAGCCCTGGGTCTAAGATTCTCATCTCATTTGGATGGTTTTTTGTTTCCCATGGGTGAGTGCAAAACCCATGGTACAAACTGCAATTTTTAATCTAGCTCTCGCCTCCTCCAAAGAGACTTTAGTAGGTTTGTTTTCTTTGTACATGATCTTGCATCCAGCAACAGAGGCGTTACCCAGCTTCTCTTTCTAGGATGGGCGGAAAGGACTCAAGATGAGGATCAGCTAGGCTAAAGCTGGGCAACCACAAAACCCCACACAGATGTCCCTTGCACATTTTCACATCATCTACTGATAGCTCGGTAACTCCAAGACTCTTTCAAAGTTTTGCTTTAGGTTGTGACTCAACAGCCAGTTATAATAAACATGACTTTCAGATGAGAGGCATTGGTACACTGGAAATTAGCCCAAGAAATCACTTGTGGTGTGGGGCTTTACTGATTTTAACTCAATTTGCCAATCCATCGACAGGCTTTCCATATAGTCATCAAAACGTTCAATACCATACCCCATCAGTTTTACCATACCCCATCAGTTTTGCTTTAAAAACTAACAGAAGAACGAAAACTACATCTTGGTTGAGAAAGGTTGGGGGTGGGTGGGAAGAGAGGGGCGGAAACTTATCAAAAGTAAAATTGGATTAAGAGTCAATCAAAGTCCAACTGTGAATTTATCATTTCAATGAATTTCAATGAATGGTTTAAAATCTGTTTGAAATCTATTTGAAAATGAATATGTAATAATATAGACATAGCTCTTTTTCAAAGCTAGTATTGTCAGATGTATTCTGAGCATTATAATTCATGAACAGAGTAGATGACTATTTGAAAAGTATTAAAATGAGCTGACTTTTCAATACAAGTGTCTTCACAATAAGTTTTTCTATTCTGGGCAATTCAGAAATGTAGACAATTGTGCTAGAAAAATAATATGTATTGTAATATTCATTGTACAGTAGTAGTGTAGTAAGTGGCAATTCTGGACATTACAAGAGACACAAGGATTATTTTCTGTGATTGCACAGAGAATACTTGGATTTCTTGTGAAGCTTTTGCATTGGAAATGAGATTCATCAGTCTGATCGGGGCAGGGTTAGAGCCCTTAGCAACATGCTTATTTTGTAGAAGGTCACTCAATAATAACTTCCTCTGCCCTCCAAGCTTATTAAGACTGACTGGCATATATTAATGAAAACACCTGATTCTCCAACCATAAAACCCAGACAAAGACTTTATTTTAATATTAAGGAAGGAACCCTTAATTAGCAGGGTTTCAAAAATGTCAGCTTCTTCTATTAGCTGTTCTGGCCCATCAAAGCCATAATCCCTACTGTCAAATTTCATCACATGATAGACAGTTTGCTGGCTGTCTTTTTTTTTTTTTTTACTGATCATACTGACTGAAGCTTTAAAATTTTTTTTATTTTGCCATCACATTTAACAACTCATTGTGCATTTGCCTGTTACACTCTTGATTTTACTGCTTTCAAAGAGTCTTAGCAGCACATGTCAACTCAAAAGGTTGGAGGAGGGGGGACACTGCAGAAACACAAGTATTACATGTCAATACATATGCATTCTTAGACGTGTAATTAAGGACTCCTGGAAGACCTGGGCTTGCTTATATTGATTGCCTTCCTGAGTATGTAAATGTGCTGTCCGGAAAACACAGACAAATAAAACAGTCTCATAGATAATTTCCCATTTTTGATGTGTCAAGGAGAAGGGGGCAAACTCTGAGGAAGACCCCTCCCCCCGATTTTTAAAATAAACATTTATCCCTATTAACCCTTAGCATACCTGACTGTTGCAAAGAATTCACTACAGCATCTACGGCTTTGCCTTGCCCTTCAGAAACAAGAAAAAAAAAACCAGCAGGACAGAATAAATACATAGCTCTCAAAGTATTTGTGTTTCAATCTGATTCAAAACATTCACTGTTGATTAAATCCTTTTGTAAACTGAAAATTTCATACTATCCATACCAAGAGGGAGACAAATACAAATGAAAAAATAAAAACAAAGATGACTCAAGGATTTTGTGGGCAACTTTTGTGAGGACTCAATTGTGACTCTTTCTTCATCCGTGAAGAACAGGAAAGCTTCAAGGGTAAACTTTCAGTGTTTAGGAATAAGTTATGATAGATAAGAGCTGGAGAACCAACTGATGCAAATGGCTGGGACCTGGTAGACTTAACTGTTAGAGACTGGTAAGCTCTGAACCATTCTTTGCGATGAGAATCAGGAATTCATCAGAGGATGCAGTGTGTTTTCTGAGTTCACTCTTTTGGCATCGCTGAAGTCTTGGGCCAACTGCATCCCTTTTTGTTAGCACACAGGTATTTATTTTCCCCCTTTAACATTTTTCCTCTTAGACTCTAGGACAGAAAGGCTATCCTTCTTGTAATTTTGCATATCCTTTGCTTATCTCATCCATTTCTTCCATGGGGAACAACCCAACTCCTCTGTGAGCCCCAGGAGAGCTGTCTAGCAGGAGCTGGGGTGATCTCAAGCCCCCATGCAAGATGCTCAGGTGTTCTCATTTAGTGCTGCTCACTTGGCTCCTTTATACCTGGGAGGAAGTCTTTGTGTTTCTACGATTGACCACCCCTTCCGTTATCTCAGGATCTACTGTATTGTCTCAACAATGCAACATAATCATGGACACAAAACAAAGCCAGGTAGTCCCAATTTTAAGTCACTTGTGAGTCTTTATTGCTCTCCAGTGATAATGTTTCCTATGATGAACTAAACATTGTGTAAGGTGTGTTTTTCTGGTTGAATTTGCAGCTAGCCCTTCTATGCTATTTAATGGCTGTGGGTGACTATTCACAAGTACTATTAAGTCTCTTGTTCTGATTTTAATTATACCACTTAGAAATGACGTTTTGTTTTTAAGAGTGATATATGTCTGCTTTTTCTGCTGAACATTTAAAAAGGCACCTCCTAGGACAGCCTGACAAACAAGGAACATTTCTTGGACTAGAAACATTTAATTAGTTATTTGGGATAGGCAGGTCCAGTTTTATGCGTAAAAGAACAGGCTAAGTGGGCTATGTTCCAGAATGGTTTCTAATATTTACTTTTAGGTAATCCTAATGGAGAGAACTGGTTATAAATGCAGACTCTAGAGGCAGATGACCTGGAATCTAAACTGTAAGCCCTTTTAGCAAGTACTCTACTTTTTCCTTAACTACAAAAAGTAAAGATAATAACGGTTACCCACATTACTGTTGTTAAAATTAAATAAGATAATGCGTGCAGTATGCCAAATGAAGCACAGAGCATATATTTTGTGATCAGCAAATATATTTTTTAAAACTCAATTTTGATTAGAATATAGTGCTTTACAATCTTGTGTTAGTTTCTACTGTCTAGCAAAGTGAATCAGTTATACGTATACACATATCCCCTCTTTTTGGATTTCTTTCCCATTTAGGTCACCACAGAGCACTAAGTAGAGTTTCCTGTGCTATACCACAGATTCTTCTTAGCTATCTATTTTATACCCAGTATGAATGGTGTATATGTGTCAATTCCAGTCTCCCAATTCCTCCCACCCTGCCTTCACTCTTGGTTATCCACACATTTGTTCTCTATGTCTGTGTCTCTATTTCTGCTTTGCAAATAAGATCACCAATGGCATCCCACTCCAGTACTTTTGCCTAGAAAATCCCATGAACAGAGGAGCCTGGTAGGCTGCAGTCCATGGGGTTGCGGAGAGTCGGACACAACTGAGCAACTTCACTTTCACTTTTCACTTTCATGCATTGGAGAAGGAAATGGCAACCCACTCCAGTGTTCTTGCCTGAAGAATCCCAGGGATGGGGAAGCCTGGTGGGCTGCCGTCTATGGGGTCGCACAGAGTCGGACACAACTGAAGCAACTTAGCAGCAGCAGCATACCATTTTTCTAGATTTCACATATATGTGTTAATATGTAACATTTGTTTCTCTTTCTGACTTACTTCACTCTGTATAACACACTCTAGGTAATTGTATATTAAGTCACTGGCTTGGAAGCTTTCTGAAGGCAGAAGCCATATGTGTCTAATTTACTGCTACAATCCCTGATAAATAGTAGGGGTTCTATACCTATTAATCAAATGAATGAATAAATGGGCAAGTGAATAAATGAATGCCATTATAATTTTATTGGGAAATGAGCTGATCCAGAAGGGTGTGGTAACTGTTCGAGGTTCCAGAGTAATACGGTGGCTTATTAATTAAATTCATCCCTCCATTCATTATATTAATAGAAATACAAGTTTGGGCTATTCAATCTGATCTTCTGGAATTTACAATCAAAAGTGTAGCACAGCCACTATGATCTCAACAAAATCACACTAATAAACTGCAGCAAGTGGGGATGACCTTAAGTCTCACGTTAAACAGGAAGGTAGGCACCCTAGATTTTTCTGGGTTTGTGGATCCTTTGAAACTGATGCAAAGTATGGTCTCCTTCCTCAACTTTTCCCTGACACAGCAGATAACTTGAGGGAATTCACAGATTTTTGGAGCCCACTCCGGACCCCAGGTGAAGTCGTCCCTGGGCTTCCTCTGAGACATCACACTATTACTTTCCAGCTATAGCAGCTCATTGTGTGTTTTCACTGCTTTTGGTCTTTCAAAAAGGGTTAGCTTGAAAAACAGTATTTTATTGTTAAACGTTGTGTGAAAACCACAGTCCTATACTTGTTGCCAAACTGCAGTACTCAGGGGGTATATGAAACCAGTTTTCAAACCAGAAGAAAGGGACAGAAAAAAGGAGATACTATAATGTAAAAAGGCACAATAAGAACTACTGGTTTTCAGCATTAATTAGCCTGGGAAGCTAAAGTATATTTTTCTTACCCCCTCTGCTGTCACCACTGATTCTTGGAATGAGGGTACACAAGTCATTGAACTTTTTTTCTCTCTCCATTTTTTAAACTTGTTATCTTTAAGAGACAGTCTTTGCTTCTCATGATGACAATAGAGGATGCTTTAGAAACACGGGCAAAATAATCTAAGTACATAAAAATTCCCTTCAGTTTATACAATGTCTTCTTTTGTAAGAATGGAAGCCTCAAAAGGTGAAAGAAATAGTGACAAAGAGCTCATGCAAGGCCTGCTGCTCTTTTAGGCTGTGAAACAGAAGCAGTGTAGCTGCTGGGATATCCATATCCCAGAAATGGATACCTAAGACTTGTAGGGACTTTGAGGAGTATGCACTTGGAGCAAGAAGTAATATTAATAGCTGGTTGGAAAAGTCAGTATTTCACCTCCTGCAGTCAACTTGACATCCCTGATCTAGAATGGGGTGTTAGTTACTAAGATGCAGGTTCCCCCGACTCTCCACTGTAAAGGAAATGCTGTTATCTTTTTATATAATGCATATAATTAATGCTTGTGTATTTGGATAAATCTATGTGAAAAATGATTCTGTGGAGACTATACTTGCCATTAACAGCCAGATTAGTGTTGAATCACCAAGAACTGGGTCTAGGGAAGTATTACTGTGGAGATAGATGAAATATGGACTGACTTCCTCCTTCTTGCCCCTTCTTTCTTAAAACAATTTAATGTGTGCCATAGAAAAACAGTTTCTAACCAATTTTCATTCTTAAAAATGGTATACTTGTAGAGGAAATGGAAATAAGTTTTTCCAGGAACTGAAGGGAACTAACAACCCTTCTATTTGGCTATTTGTAGACCTTTTTTAAAATGCAAACTTTTTGTAGAATGTGGGCTTCTTTTTTTTATTAAATGTAGTTGAATTACAATGTTATGCTACTTTCTGTTATACAGCAAAGTGATTCAGAATATATATATGCTTTAAAAAATTCTTTTCCATTATAGTTTATTACAGGATATTGAGTATAGTTTCTTGTGCTATATAGTAGGACTCTGTTGTCTATCCATTCTATACGTAAGGGTTTGTGTCTGCTAATTCCAAACTCCCACTCCAACTCCGCCCCATTTGGCAACCAAAAGCCTGTTCTCTACGTCTGTGAGTCTGTTTGGGTTTTGTAGATATAGGCTCGTTTGTGTAATGTTTTAAAGTCCACACATAGTGACGTCATATGGTATTCGTCTTTCTCTTTCTGACTTACTGCACTTGGTAGAATTCTCTCTCAGTCCATCCATGTCGTGGCAATTGGCATTAGTTCATTCTTTATGACTGAGTATTCTTCCATGGTATATATGGACCACATTTTCTTTATTCATTCATCTGTTGATGGATGTTGAGATTTTTTCCCCTTGTCTTGGCAGCTGAATAGAGCTGATATAAACATTGAGGTGCATGGGTGTTTTTGAATTATAGTTTTGTCTGGATATATGCCCAGAAGTGGGATTACTAGATCACAAGGCAACTCTATTTTTAGTTCTCTGAGGAATCTCCATACTGTTTTCCACACTGGTTCACCAACTTGCATCCCCACCAACAGTGTGGGAGGGTTCCCTTTTCTTAGAATGCAGACTTCTTTACGTCTGGATGGTAGTAATATCTTATTCATTTTTAGAGTTCCCAAGATACCTAGCAGTGTGCTCCATCAATATTTGTTGATTTGATTAAAACGGATGATCTCAAAATGCTTTCTCTTTCATTGCCTCTCTCCTCCCTGGACTCCTGGGTTGTGATCAGTAGGTCGGCCTGTGCCCTGGGAGGCAGAACCCTGGGGGCTACCAACTCTCACAACCAGGGTGGGAAATTGGTTCTGCCTCCCATGTCGGTGCTCTGGCTTTGTTTGAGACACGGCTTTGACTAGAGGCAGAGTTGCATTCTGACTTTGGAAAGGGCAAGGTTTGAATCCCTGCTGTGTCAATTTCTGTGCGACTCTGAAGAGTTACTCAACCTTTTCTAGCCTCTATTTTCTCACCTGTAAAATGGAGATTTTACGGCTTACTCTTTGGGCTGTTGAGCTGAATCATGTGCTTTGCCTATAATAAGCAGTTAGTAATTGGTAGCTATAATAAAAACAGCAATACTTATTTTTACCCATCTGTACTCTTTTGCCCTGAATCAGATTGGTAAGCGAAACTACTATTTGCCACACAGTTAGTACAGTATTTGACAAATTATTTAGAAATTCCCCAAACTGCTAACTAATCTTATGTTTTCAATGTATCTCAACTGCAATCTCCTTCAAGTACATCCAGTTGTGAAAACAGTCTGATTAAGCAGTGGGAATATGATATGCTTATTTTTGGCCTTATTAACATAGCAGTACAACTAGGGACAGAGCAGGGGTTGGGGCAGAACCATCCAGTGAGAACACCCTTGGCCTCAGAAGGTAGACTGTATTCTCAGGAAGGGGTGTCATAATTTATTCTTGCTCAGAGTGAAGGAAAAGAGGTAATATTTATTTTCAAACACCTAGAAAACTGGATGCAAAGGCAGCTCCTTTATCCCAATCTGTGTGTTTTTGAGACCATGGGGTGAAATGTTGAGACTTGCTACCTTGGAGAGGCACAAGGAAGATTAAATAGGGACCCTTTGAAGCTTCGCGCTCTTCAAAAAAGGCAGCTACAGAAAAAGCAAAAGCAGACAACGGTAACGAAGCAAAGAAACAAAACGGAAAAGGATTCCTCTGGTTTCCTGAATCACCTGCATCCTTTTCCAGGTTGTTAATGTCTCCAGGCCTACTGCGTTTGCACGATTTCTAGTAATATAAACACAGCTCTTGCTCAATCACTGTTTTAGTCAGATCTTTGGATTTTCACATATTAAGACAAGAATGTTGTAAATGTGCTATTAAGTGTTTATATGGATTTCCTTCCACCAGTTGGCAGGAGGCACATCTGCCCTTTGGCTTAGAAGATGTCACAAAGATACATACATGCTTAGATTTATCTGAGGAAAGCAAAAGAGTTGAGTTGCTATAAAACAGATAATGCAAAATGAAATAAAGATATAGGAAAAACAGATGTGTTCTTTTTTATTTTATGTTATTTTTTAAAGCTGAACTGGCCTCAGGATGTATTTGGGAAAATTTAGACCCAGACCTGAGATAAGAAAAGAAAGAATACTTTGCAGACAGCCAGGAGACCTGGGTTCCAGGCTCAGCTCTGAGGTTAACTCATGGTATGTGTGTGTGTGTGTGTGTAGGTATTAATTCCCTCTAGGTTCTGTATGTCCATGTGTAGAAAGAAGTGACTGAACGAAAAAATAGTAGTCTGTCTATTCTGCTTCTTTGAACTTTATCTTCCTCATCTTTGAAATGGAGTCATTGTGTTGACCTTATAAAGTGTTTTGTGGACTAAATAAGATTTCGTGTGTAAATCACCCGTGGCATGTTGAGCAGGGCATGTGTCCTCAGAAAGTTCTAGTCGTCTTCCTTTCTGCCACTTTAAGTTTCCTTCCATTTAGAACACTTTAGGGTAATCTGAAATGTGCCACGCTCTTCATTAGCATAGTTATCAAATAAAGCTGTGATTGCAAGGGATACACCTGGTCTCCATCCCTGTGAGTGACTTGGCTCATGATTTTTAGAATCCAGGGTCAAACCGACTCTCATCTTTTCAGTGCTGAAAGAAGCCCCATATAAATCATTTGAAATATAAATATTTATTCATCAACAGTTGGCAAGTCAGCAGCATGGTGTGGTGTGTACACATTTTGATAGCAGATGGTTTGTATTTTTTAAGCTTAAAATAAAAACAATAAAGACAGAGATACTAAGTACTGTCTAAAAGTTTAAATGTCCTTTTATTGTTGGAACATGGCTTCATTTAGAACTGTAAAGCCCAAATCTTTGGGAATTAAAAAACAAAAACCTAACCATCCCTTCCTTTTTTTTTTTTTTTTTCACCATTAGAAAAGGTTATGACATGAAAGGTGTAGCTTGACTCCCAGAGGGAGAATGGACATTTGTCTAAAATGCAAAGAAGACTTTAACATTGGCAAATTCAGGGCCGATGTAGCAGAATTAACACGATGTCAATTTTTCTTTGTGTCTGTAACAATTTCCTATTATCCTGATAAGTGGCTAGCCATTTCACTTCTTTTATTGATATAGCTGTGAAAAAGAATTAGATTTCAACACTTATGTAACTGAGATTAATTGATTGATTAGATTATTAATTAAATATTCCATTAAATTTTCTTTTGGAAAAAAAAAAAAAAAGGCATAGTATTGTGGATTCCCTAAGGTTTTTTTTCCCCTAACCCATGGAAGAATAAACAAGGAAATGCATAACTAAACATTGTATCTTATCTTGTGAGAGATAATTAAGCAAGCAGATGCAGTGCTATGTAGAAAATTTACTCACTGTTGGCTGTCTTACAAGACTATACATATCCCGCACAAGGTGAAGAGACTTATCTCCTTTGTGAACAATCCACAGAAATCGGTGAGCTGCTGGGAAAATTATTTGGGTATCACACAGCTAGGCACATCTACGTCTACACAATAACCGCCTGTTTTAGTTGGGAATGAAATGATTTACCTAAAACTTCCAATCGTGCAGTGTTTCAGGGATCTGTGGAAAAATAAAAACAGCAAGTGGCCTTTCAGGTAACCCATAATTAAAAGCAATTTTGAGCTGTCTTTTCAGGGAACCTACCCAGGGGAAGTATTTGCTACCTGTTTGACCTTCACGATTGAGAGTCCTTGGCGGTGTCAACGACCCTCTGAACTGAATTCAAAACTAATCTCTGACAGAAAAAGAGAAACAGAATTCATGCAAATCATATTAATTCCAACATTTCCCCAGTGAGCTGGGTATAAACTACAGCCTAATTAAATATTTTTTAACGATGTGAGTAATTTTTGCCAAGGGGCGGATTCAGGGGAAAATTTAATATGAGATCACAAAAGCTGTTCCCAGCGTTGATTCTGTAAATTAATGACTATCTGCCTTATGATAAAAACATGCTGCCAAGAATGAAAATGAAGTCGGCAAAGCGTGCTCTATTTGTCTAACAACCAAATATATAGAATGCAAAACTTTAAAGGCAATGGGAAATTTCCACTGTGTTTGTGCGATAGATTCAGGATAAAGATGCACCATGCTGACAACCCAATAAGCAGCTTTCAGGCATTGTCAGCAATATGGGGCCATTTTTAGGTAGTCATTGTCAGGGTCCAAGGACATATTTTAAAGCAGCTAGTTAGTTAAACAATTATATGCAACTCCTTTCCAAAAGAGATTTGAGGTGGATCACAGCAAGGGACACATGCACTGCAACATGAAAGCCGAAAGGGAGGGTCAGAAATCCAGCGAGAGCAAGTGCTCAATTATTTGGTACAAATGTTGCCAGCATTACCACTCCATGGATTCCTTCCTCAGACTGACCATTTCCACACCCCATCTTGATCCTCAGGGCAGTTCATTCTGGAAAGCTGAATTGGATTGCTGTCCAAGGTCATGGGGGTGAAAAATGGTGGTGAATACAGCAATCAAGGGGATGAAGTCAACACAGCCCTGGGCAGCTTACTGCATGGAAATCTATAAATGGCAGTAGACAAAGGCTGGCCTGGTAGATAAGCCTGTTCTTGTCTGCTGAGGACAATCTGAGAAGGGAGCCTCTTCCCTTGTGTTCAAACTCCTGTTCTTAGGAAACAGTCTGACAAAAAAGCAACTTGGCATATGTTGCAGAAAAGCAAGGCATGGTGCCTGCATCTGAGCCAGAGAAGAGTCCCTAGTCTCACTTCGCTTTGTGAGGGCAACCTGCTTCTAATGACTCGTGTAGTTAACACCCAGAAGTTGCCGGCGGTCCCCTGTGATGGATGACTTGGGCTCTGCTGGCCCCTGGTCATTAGGCCAGCCCATCACAAGGGTTTTAGGAGCTGTATTTATTTAAATTTCTGTCGGTGCCCAGCGATGGAGATTGAATTTACAGTCTTTCAATTAGAAGGTCATCTGTGCTAACTAGTGTACCACTGCCTCATTATAATCATAAAATTAGTGAGAAAAGACTGGCATGAGTAATATGGAGATGCCAGTTTCGAAGGTGAATAGGTGCTACTTGCTGGGTTATAGCCGAAGGGGCTGCAACTGCACATTCTCTGTCAGTAAATATTCCTGTGTCAAGCAAAGAGGAGTCCTTGAAACCCATTACGACAAACTACAAGGAATGGGAGATAATTTTATGAGAATACAGCCAAATACACTTAGTGACTATATTTACTGAAAGAGATGTTTTTCCTATTCATACACAAATTTTCCTTGCAGATGAAACACGAATAAAAGTCTCATGGAGATCTCCAAAGCTTAGCTTTTGATCTTTAACCATTTTTTGTCTAAAACCTGAGTTGATCAGTAAATAAACAATTCAAAATGAGACAAATAAGGTGTGGGGAGGGCTGAGACATAGGCTATCTTGTGGCCGGCTGTCGGAAGAGGCCGCCATGACCAACTCCATCTCTTTAAACTTTAAAATAACTGTTGTGAGGTGGATGTTGTCAACTGGGGGGTGTTACTTAATTAGTATTCTTGTGTACTAGAAAAGTGAAAGTGAAATCGCTCAGTCATGTCCAACTTTTTGCGACCCCATGGACTGTAGCCGACCAGGCTCCTCTGTCCATGGGATTTTCCAGGCAATAATAGTACTGGAGTGGACTGCCATTTCCTTCTCCAGGGGACCTTCCCGACCCAGGGCTGTGTACTAGAAATGATTCCTTAATACTGAAGAAAGGGAGATAAACCATCAAAAGCAGCTTAATCTAGAATTAAAACAAAAGGAAAGAAACAGTGAATACTTTTGGGGGCATTTACATATATCAGAGCTGTTATATCAGTTTTCTCATCTAATTCTCATAAGGACTCTGAGAAGGGGTTATTAGTGCACAGAAGAGGCAGCAGAGGTGTGGAGATAAGGCACAATTCTGCTGTCATCTGGGAGTAAACAACAGATCTGGGCTAAAGACCCAGATCTGATCTCAAAGGTCATACTCGTTTCTTGACAGAATCTGTGTTCCAATCCTGTTAAATTAACTGAAATGGTGCTTTTTTTTTTTTTTATGGCATTGAAACATGTATAATATCATATATGAAACGAGTCGCCAGTCCAGGTTTGATACACGATACTGGATGCTTGGGGCTGGTGCGCTGGGACGACCCAGAGGGATGGTATGGGGAGGGAGGAGTGCTCAGGATGGGGAACACATGTATACCTGTGGTGGATTCATTCTGATGTATGGCAAAACCAATACAATATTGTAAAGTTAAAAAAAAAATAAAATAAAAAAATAAAAAAAATTTAATTGATGATTGCTTTACAGTATTGGTTAATTTCTGTCATACATCAACATGAATTAACCATAGGTGTACATATGTCCCCTCCCTCTTAAATCTTCCTCCCACCTCCCTGCCCATTCCCACCCCTCTAGGTTATTACAGAGCCCTGGTTTGAGTTCCTTGAGTCATACAGCAAATTCCCATTGTCTGTCTACTTACATATGTTAGTATATATGCTTCCATGCTCCTCTCCCCATTCATCTCATCCTCTCCTTCCTCCTCCACCCACCCTTGTCCATAAGTCTCTACATCTGCATCTCCACTGCAGCTCTGTGAACAGGTTCATTAGTACCATCCTTCTAGAGTACATATATATGCATTAATAAACAATATTTGTTTTTCTCTTTATAACTTACTCACTCTGTGTAATAGGCTCTAGGTCCATCAACCTCATTAGAACTGACTTAAATGCACTCCTTTTTATGGCTGAGTAGTATTCCATTGTATATATGTACCACAGCTTATTTGTCCATTCATCTGGAGGTGCTGCTTATTTTAAGTACATCTCAATTCCCCTAACCTGAGGAGTGAGTTTTGAGGGTTTTTTTTTTTTTTTTTAATATGAACTTAATTTAAGGAACTGGATCCAGGGAGAAAGAATGCTTTAACTAAATTCAGTACCCACTGCCCATCCAGTCCAGGTGAGGTGTGGTCTGTCTGAGGTGCGAGGGTGCCAGGATGACCAGGACAGACAGCAGTGAGACCTGCTCCCTCACTGAGGAATGATCACATGGCAAAGGCAGCCGGCAGCCAGCCCCATCATAGGGGCTAAACACGTGCTCTGAGGGGAGGCAGAAAGGTGGTGGTGAGTGGTGCCATCCTGCACTTGGGCAAAAAGAACAATGACACAAGGCATTATAGTGTAGACTGTGATGGTTTCTGCACAGGTGCTGGCCTCGGGAACAAAGTCAAAAACAGGCAGAGAGATGGGTGCAGGCTGGCTGGCTTAGAAAGAAGAGGGAGTGGCCGCTGTCTTGCCCAGCTTCTTTGGCATTCCTCTGGGCTTTCTTGCACTTTTTACCCAAGCCTCCCTCCCTCCCTTTCTTCCTCTCTTTTTGTTCCACATGGCGTGGGCCTGGCAGCAAGGAGCCAGCACAGAGGGAAGGGAAGAAAGGGAACCATTTTCCCCATCCTGAGTCCCCTGGGAAAGGACTGGCCATCTAACAGCGGGGGCAGGAAGATCGTCGGGGGATTTCCTTTATTCTGCAGCCTGAGTGCAGGGGCCTTGCAGAGGGCTGCGCTCAGAGGAGGGGAAGATCAGAGGTGAAAGCGATGAATACTATGCACGTGGAACAGTGACAGATCACTTGTAACAAATGCCGGATGACCCTCCAAAGCTCGGCGTGCACCAGAGCCTCCCTCTAATTAAAGATAATCCAGAATCATCATGCTTAATTATTTTCAGAGGTTTCTCTGAGGTGGTTTTTTTTTTTTTTGGTCTCACTTGGGATGAGGGGCATGTCTAGTCAAAACAGGCAGACACTGATTTACATCCAGGAAACAAACTTCAGGAGCCGGGCTCCATCTTGCTTCAGCAGCATCTCAACGGTGCTCTCTCTCTAGGCAGCCAGGATTCCAGGTCCATCTTCCATGTCTCCTGCTTGGGTTAACGTAGGATATTCCTTACCTGCAATAAGGTAAGGAATTACCTTACATTTCCTTACCTCTATTCTCTTCTAATAAGTTGCTGCTGTTAAAATCTGTAGCAGTTTGTTTTGCTTGCAGTGGTTTCTTAAAGTGAGGTCTGAAGATCACCTGTTTGTGGGTGGGAAAATGCAGAACCGTATGGCCTTCTTAACAACATATCCCTGGTCCCATCCACAGAAATCAGTCAGGATGTGTTGGGATGGAGGCAAGAAATTGGCATTAATTGTTTTTTCTCTTTTCTTAAATTGAAGTATAGTTGCTGTACAATTACGTAAGTTACAGGTGTAGTGATTCACAGTTTTTACACATTATATTCCATTTATAATTATTATGAAACATTGACTATGTTCCTTGTGTTGTACAGTATATCCTTGTAGCTTATTTTATACCTAATAGTTTGCACCTTTCTCTTCTACCCCTATCTTGCCCCTCTTCCCTTCCCTTTCCCCACTGGTAACCACTAGTTTGTGATATCTGCATCTGCTTCTTTACTAGTTGGTTGTATTTTTAGACTCCACCTCTAAGTGATATCATATGGTATTTGTCTTTCTGACTTATTTCACACCTCAGAATACCCTCCAAGTCCATCTGTGTTGTTGCAAAAGGCAAAATTTCTTTTTATGGCTGAGTAGTATTCCATTGTGTATGTTCACACACTGCCATCTTCTTCATTCATCTCTTGATGAACCCTTAGCTTGCTTCTCTTGGCAACTATAAATAATGCTGCTATGACTACTGGGGCGCATCTATCTTTTAGAATTTTTTTCAGATATATACTCAGGAGTAGGATTGCTGGGCCATATGGTAGCTCTATTTTTAGAGTCTTGTGAAACCTCCATACTGTTTTCCACAGTGGCTGCACTGATTTACATTCCCACCAGTGTCCGAGCGACCCCCTTTCTGCACATCCTCACCAACATTTGTTATTTGTTGTATTTTTAATGATGGCCATTCTGACAG
The DNA here is from genome assembly GCA_935064755.1 of Tragelaphus eurycerus. Taxonomy (NCBI): domain Eukaryota; kingdom Metazoa; phylum Chordata; class Mammalia; order Artiodactyla; family Bovidae; genus Tragelaphus; species Tragelaphus eurycerus. Next base: position 15,846,293 of record CAKXYN010000038.1, read on the forward strand.
GTGTGAGGTGGTACCTCAACTGTGGTTTTGATTTGCATCTCCCTGATGATTAGCAACTTATATGCAGAGTACATCATGAGAAATGCTGGACTGGAAGAAACACAAGCTGGAATCAAGATTGCCGGGAGAAATATCAATAACCTCAGACATGCAGATGACACCACCCTTATGGCAGAAAGTGAAGAGGAACTAAAGGACCTCTTGATGAAAGTGAAAGTGGAGAGTGAAAAAGTTGGCTTAAAGCTCAACATTCAGAAAACGAAGATCATGGCATCCCGTCCCATCACTTCATGGGAAAAAGATGCGGAAACAGTGGAAACAGTGTCAGACTTTACTTTTTGGGCTCCAAAATCACTGCAGATGGTGACTGCAGTCATGAAATTAAAAGACGCTTACTCCTTGGAAGGAAAGTTATGACCAACCTAGATAGCATATTCAAAAGCAGAGACATTACTTTGCCAACAAAGGTTCATCTAGTCAAGGCTATGGTCTTTCCTGTGGTCATGTATGGATGTCAGAGTTGGACTGTGAAGAAGGCTGAGCGCCGAAGAATTGATGCTTTTGAACTGTGGTATTGGAGAAGACTCTTGAGAGTCCCATGGACTGCAAGGAGATCCAACCAGTCCATTCTGAAGGAGATCAGCCTTGGGATTTCTTTGGAAGGAATGATGCTAAAGCTGAAACTCCAATATTTTGGCCACCTCATGTGAAGAGTTGACTCATTGGAGAAGACTCAGATGCTGGGAGGGATTGGGGGCAGGAGGAGAAGGGGACGACAGAGGATGAGATGGCTGGATGGCATCACTGACTCGATGGAAGTGAGTCTGGGTGACCTCCGGGAGTTGGTGATGGACAGGGAGTCCTGGAGTGCTGTGATTCATGGGGTCGCAAAGAGTGGGACACGACTGAGCGACTGAACTGAACTGATGATTAGCGATGTTGAACATCTTTTCATATGCCTGCTGGTCATGTGCATTTTCTCTTTGGAAAAATGTCTGTTCAGTTCATCTGCCAGTTTTTTAACTGAGTTATTTTTTTGGATGTTGAGTTGTATGAGCTATTTATATATGTTGGATATTAATACCTTATTGGTCATATCATTTGCAAATATTTTCTTCCATTCAGTGGTTACTTTTTGTTTTGTTGATGGTTTCCTTTGCTGTGCAAATGCTTTTAAGTTCAATTATGTCCCATTTGTTTATTTCATTTTAAACAAGAATCCTATGGTGTTCATCTCCACATTACAGTCTGAAAGACTTTGGTTGGGTGGCTTAAGCTTCACCAGAGAATCCTTCCTTTAAATACCTGGACCTTGCTTCCTCTTGCCCTCGATATGGCACCAACCCACTCAAATCTGGCTTCTCTGGCTGCCATCAGTCCACTTTGAACACCTCATCATTTCTATTACTGTCCCAATGCCCAATTTGTCATTTTCTTTGTTGCACACAGTCTGTTTCTTAGACTCTTCTGATAGATTCTTGTTTCTTCCAAACCATCTCCCCTCCCTCTATTGGTCTTTTTCCCCACCACATAACCACTAACATCAGTATATTTCCCCATTTCTTCTTATTGCTTACCACATAATTATTAAAATGTAGCTTATTTCTTCTACCTCATGATACTTTCCTTACTCAGGGACTAAGAAATAAACTTCAAAGTATATCTGATATAATAAAAACCAATACAATAGCTTTCAGTGATGTTTACAAAACAATTCTTTGGCCAAGACCTATAATAAAAATAACAGTGCCTATATCTCTATTTTTTAGAGAAGGCAATGGCACCCCACTCCAGTACTCTTGCCTGGAAAATCCCATGGATGGAGGAGCCTGGTGGGCTACAGTCCATGGGGTCGCTAAGAGTCGGACACGACTGAGCGACTTCACTTTCACTTTTCACTTTCATGCATTGGAGAAGGAAATGGCAACCCACTCCAGTGTTCTTGCCTGGAGAATCCCAAGGACGGTGGAGCCTGATGGGTTGCCGTCTACAGGGTCGCACAGAGTTGGACACAACTGAAGTGAATTAGCAGTAGCAGCATATCTCTATCTTGTTTTATATACTTACTACAACACCATCCTGTTGGAATCCCAGATATATTTAATTAGATTATGAATGGTTCCTTGCCCTGTACAACTCTCTCTGGCATAAGGCTGCTAGTTTTTCAGTGTCATTTTCTCTTGAGCTAGTTCTGTTGGCTGGCAGGGTGAAATCACCTTTTTGATGAGAATATCTGGCCACATGCATGGGTAATGGAGACCATACATTTGCTCTGTTCAGGTGCTAACTCTGCACAGGTATTTACTACTTCTTGGACAGGCAGTCCAGAGAGAGAGGTTCTCGGCATTTTGGGTGCTGCCTTAAGAGAGCTCCAAAGGAGTCATTACCTTTATAAGGTGCCTCTCTCCACTCCCCAATTTTAACTTCATGGGAACCCAGCATTTTTCCAGGATGAGTTTCTCTGCAGAGAAACCGTAAGGCGAGGGCACTGCCAATTACCTCCTGTTCAGCTAGGATCTGGAGGCCAGCACCAGATCCTAGCATGCTCCTTGGCACCAGTGCTGTGTTGACAATTTAGAGGAAATTCAGTGCAGAACCAATGGCAGCTGAGATTCTAGAGGGTTTAATTTATGATGATGGACGATGAGGCTAAATAAAGGGTGCTTTGTAAAAATGACCACTGAAGACCCAAGCAGGGTAACTGTCTTTCTACATACACGGGGGTCATTTGAGGGTGCCGCTTCCCTTCTGAGCCTGGCTTCATGCAAGTGCTGGGATGTGCCAATCCAGGGCTAGAATCTCTTTGTGCTGTCCCCACACATGGACAGAGGAGCTTAGCCAGCTATAGCCATAAGGTCGCACAGATTCGTACACAACTGAAGCAGCTTAGCACGCACGCGTGAACCAAACTACGGGACTTCCTCTTCCTCAGCAGGTACAAAATACGTACTCAATTGGAACTCTACCAATTGGGTCTTTAAAGGTGATTGTTTTTACTTTTTACTGGATTTCCAAAAGCCTTCCTTTCTAGGAGTTTAATATTAAGAAAGATGTTTTCATTGAAAATTGTTTTAAAACACTAAATAGGTTAGAGAGAGTTCATGCAGAAAGTATTTTCAAACAGCCATATGATTGGAAAAACATACACTGTTTTGCATATGCAGTATTCCTTGAACCTAAATTTTCAATGGACCTAAAACTTACCTTCAGTTTGAAATTTGATGATATTCACAACAGAAAGCTGGTCACACCCATGATCTCAGTGTCAACTGTTTTTAGAGGTGGGAGACAGTCCTCAGATAAATTTACCTCTGTAAGTTGGCTTCCTGGTGGGTTCAGCAAAAGGGTCCTTTTCTTTCCCTTCTCTATAGACTCTTAAGCCTTTTTATAACCTGGGGGCAAAGTAAAACTGAGAGGGCTGAGAAAAAAGGGTGGCAGGGGAGGGAAGCAGGTTATCAGTGGATGGTCTTCAGTGACTGTAAATTAATGAACCCATCTTTCTTCTGAAGCCACGGAATTATTTTTTGAAGGTAATTTCAAAGGGAGTTAGCAAAATATTTGTACAATGAGATTGTTGTTTAAATGGATATCTCTATAGGTTCAGTTATGTTTATCTTGGTATGTGAGGTTTGGAACTTAAAAAAATAGTTTATGAAGGAAAAAGCAGTGATGGCCAAAATCAACAATATAAGAACGTATAAGACCTGGGATGGAAAGGCGAGACTTTGATTCAGGACTGAGCTCACCCCACAGTGCTTCTGAGTCTGGCTTAAACCACAACCTGAAGGCATCCTTGACACTGTGAAGTAACAATGTAGTGCCGAGTCAGAGGGCGAAATGTTCAGTATAAACAGGAGTTGTTTCATGCATTTAAAATTAACTTGGTTCAAGGTGAAACAATTGGTGTTAATGAGATGGTAGTTCAGGGAAGAATAAAGACTTGGTCATTCAATAGAATGACCAACAACTAGATCTTGACTGCTTTCATTTGTTTTAGGGGAAATACAGCAAGAAACAAAAGGCAGCATAAATGTATCAAGGACTGATCAAGCGACCCTAATATACTTCAAAGATGTTGATCTAAAGTATTACTAAAGGAAGTCTTCCTGTTTTCATGACCCTGACCTGATACAGGCATTCCTAGCACTGTTTAGCTAGAAAGAGAGAATGTAGGGACTAAGAAGATATAATGTATTAAATGAGTTGACTGCATGAATTTCCTTACTGTGCTACTCTTTTTGATGCATTTGACAAGGATTTATGCTTTACGGAGAAGGCAATGGCACCCCACTCCAGTACTCTTGCCTGGAAAATCCCATGGACAGAGCAGCCTGGCAGGCTACAGTCCATGGGGTTGCTAGGAGTCGGACACAACTGAGCGACTTCACTTTCACTTTTCACTTTCTATGCTTTACAGGTACTTAAGACTATATAGTTCATTAAGCAAGTTAGTCTGTAGTCATTTATGTCGCACAGCTGGGCATAAGGACATAAACATTGCCTCCATGAGAAAATAATACACTTCTATATCATTTTGTTCAACAACACTTTTCCCCCCAAAGTATTCAAGACTGTTACTGCGAGGACAGTTCACATTGTGAGGACAGCTTATCCTGCCAAATAGCGTCCCCCTTGTTGACATCACAATGTATGCATGGGGATAGCAATAATCCTTTCTACGTGGAGTGGGTATGTAAACAGCTAGTATAACTGCAGGATCTGCTGCTGCTGTTGAATCCGAACCTCTGCCTGAGTCCCTGTATCCACAGAGGTCACATGAATCCCATGAAAATACTAACATGGTGATTTTATAAATAAGGCTATGCTCGCATTTTTCTGTGCATCAGGAATTGCTAACATGTGAATAAGTGACTGAGTGGCGATGAGTACTGCTCTGCTAGCCCAAAGGCATCAGAGACCACCTACAAAGACATTTCAACTTGTTCAAGGAGATATTTGGTAAGGAGGGAATGTAGTTATAGAATCTTCATGTTTTGGCAACTTGATAAAGGAAGAGCTAGAACACTTCTTTAGTAAGAAATCTATGTCTTATACAAGCCATGATTCACTAAGAGATCAATCGTGATTACATACAGCTTATTTCTATAGTTCATAATTACTAACACATAAAGTACATAGAGAGTAGAAGGCAGAACTATAACTATTTTGATAACTTTAGTCAGATCAATCAGTTATCTGCACAGACATCCACTTAGTTGGCAAAATGAATGGCAAATATACAAAAATTGTGGAGTTGAATAGTCTGACTCAAGACTATGGATAGACTGTTGGAGATCCAGTCTTAACTAATTTAAGAGAAGTTAAAGCTAAATCTAATAGACGTATTCTGATAGATGCATTTCCCCTACCCCCTTGTATATATATAAACTGAATAAAATGATGTCCATGACACAGGTAATTTTGTTTCTCTCTCCTTTCCTCTTTTTCTTCCTTTTTAATAAATGGAAAAGCAGGGCAGTTCTCCTCTCTCAATTTTGCCTGGCTGAATTCTATCTGTACTTTGGGTCTCAGCTGAAACTTTTTCCCCCGCCCCAGAAAACTCTTAAGACTAGCTTAGTGCTTCCTCTTAGATCCCCTCATAGCATTTTCCCCTTTCCTTCATGGCTGCTGCTGCTGCTGCGCTGCTAAGTCGCTTCAGTCGTGTCCGACTCTGTGTGACCCCAGAGACGGCAGCCCACCAGGCTCCCCCGTCCCTGGATTCTCCAGGCAAGAACACTGGAGTGGGTTGCCATTTCCTTCTCCAATGCACGAAAGTGAAAAGTGAAAGGGAAGTCACTCAGTCATGTCCGACTCTTAGCGACCCCATGGACTGCAGCCTACCAGGCTCCTCTGTCCATGGGATTTTCCAGGCAAGAGTACTGGAATGGGGTGCCATTGCCTTCTCCTCCTTCATGGCACTAAGCATGAAGTATACGTATCAATTCATACACTTTCAGGGAAGTACCAAAAACGATTAAGTATGTATATGCTTAGTGGATATACTTAATCGTTTTTGGTACTTAACTTCCCTGAAAGCATATGAATCGATACGTATACTTCATGAGGGCAGGCAATGTCCCTTTTTCTTTACTGCCACATTTCTGGCTCTTCATGGTATGATGGCCTGCCGTAAGGTCTGTTTAATGAATGAATGAACTTTGATTGGTCAACTGGCAAGCAAGGTGACCCAGCCTTGATCTTCCTCTGC